>CM055116.1:877764884-887097384 GCA_029206835.1 Rana muscosa
ATGGGGGGGGGGAAACTGGCTGCATATGGGGGGGGGGGAAACTGGCTGCATATGGGGGGGGGGAAACTGGCTGCATATGGGGGGGGGGAAACTGGCTGCATATGGGGGGGGGGAAACTGGCTGCATATGGGGGGGGGAAACTGGCTGCATATGGGGGGGGGGGGAAACTGGCTGCATATGGGGGGGGGGGGAAACTGGCTGCATATGGGGGGGGGGGGGGAAACTGGCTGCATATGGGGGGGGGAAACTGGCTGCATATGGGGGGGGGAAACTGGCTGCATATGGGGGGGGGAAACTGGCTGCATATGGGGGGGGGGAAACTGGCTGCATATGGGGGGGGGGAAACTGGCTGCATATGGGGGGGGGGAACTGGCTGCATATGGGGGGGGGGAAACTGGCTGCATATGGGGGGGGGGGAAACTGGCTGCATATGGGGGGGGGAAACTGGCTGCATATGGGGGGGGGAACTGGCTGCATATGGGGGGGGGAAACTGGCTGCATATGGGGGGGAACTGGCTGCATATGGGGGGTAACTGGCTGCATATGGGGGGAAACTGGCTGCATATGGGGGGAAACTGGCTGCATATGGGGGGAAACTGGCTGCATATGGGGGGGAAACTGGCTGCATATGGGGGGGAAACTGGCTGCATATGGGGGGGAAACTGGCTGCATATGGGGGGGAAACTGGCTGCATATGGGGGGGAAACTGGCTGCACTTGAGGACAAACTAGTGGCGTTTGGGCACAGTGGCTGCGTTTAATGGGCACAGTAGCGGCAATTGATGATTTTTTTTTTCAGTTTGTTTGCGCCCCCCAAAAAATTTGAGCACCAGCCGCCACTGGTCTGGAGAGAGGCTTTCTCTCATATACAACTCTCTATATGGAGAGCACTATGTCTAAAATTTACAGTAACAGAAAATCTAAGGAAATATGATCTGGCAGGATAACGGAAAATTTATTACCAAATACTTACCGTAATTTTCCTTTCCTGATAGACTCCATGGCAGACTACGTGTGGGTTAACCCCGCCTCCTCTCCACAGCTATAGGACCCCTTACCCATAAATTTGAGCTCACCTCCACAGACAGTTGTTCCGTAACTAGCCGACTCAAATTTCAACTCTCATATTTTTAATTCATGGGTGGGAACTCCGTCTGCCATGGAGTCTATCAGGAAAGGAAAATTACGGTAAGTATTTGGTAATAAATTTTCCGTTTTCCTGACAGACTCCATGGCAGACTACGTGTGGGAAATAACTAGCCAATCCACACGGGAGGGTATGCTTGCTCAAAAAAAATATTTTAATCTTTCCCGTCAACTGACAGGATTTTTCAACCAAAATTAACAGAGGAAAGGGAAGCAGGCTCAATACAATAATGAGACATAAATTTATGAATAGAAGACCACGAGGCTGCCCTGCATATCACTTCAGGAGCCACGTGTCGAGCTGCTGCCCATGAGGCTGCCATGCCCCTGGTGGAATGAGCCGTCACCGCCTCTGGAGGAGCCAAGCCCTTTGCCCTGTAAGCCTGTTGAATAGATTGGACGATCCAGGCTGCTATTGTTCTGGAGGAAGCCCTCTTTCCTTTGTTGCTACCAGTGTGTAACAAGAACAGGTAGTTCAAGCTTCTAAAAGATGAAGTGACTCGCAAGTATTCTTTCAGAGTCTCACCTACATCCAAGGGATGAACATCTGCTGATTCTGGAGAATTGAAAGTAGGAAGGACTATTTCCTGATTCTCGTGAAAAACTGACTTGACTTTTGGTTTAGACCCAAGCATGGGAATAAGGACCACTCGGTCCGGGAAGAAAGTCAAAAAGGGTTCTTGACAACCCAGGAAGCTTATTTCTGAAACCCTTTTGGCTGAAGTAATGGCCACTAGAAAGGCCAGTTTGATTGATAAGTCCTTAATAGAAAGATCCTTGTTGTTGAGTGCTGAAAGAGCATCAAGGACGAGCAGAAGATCCCATTTGGGGAATCTAGGTTTCCTCTGAGGCCTGATTCTCGAAGCCCCCTGAAAGGATTGTTGAACCAGGGGATGAGTTGCCCATGATGTTCCTGAAAATGCCGATAAGGCTGAAACTTGTCAATCAGTTCCCTCAGAGTACAAAGGAAGATCCAAGCCTGATTGTAGAAAACTCAAAACGTCTTGAACTCCAGGATTTCTGAAAGATTTTCCAGTAGAAGTCATGAAGCTGACAAACCTGGTCCAGATTCTGTTGTAGGTTTTGTTCATGTTAGGCTTTCTGGAGCTCATAAGGGTAGAGATTACCCCTAAAGCACACCCAAGAGACTCTAGCGGGTCCCTGAAGCTCATCAGATTCAGGAGAGGAAACCATGGCCTGTTCGGCCAGTATGGTGCTATTGTTATCACTTCGCCTTTCTCCAACTGGAGCCGCTGCAGGAATTTTTGCATGATCTGAGGTGGAGGGAAGGCATATGCCTTGTTGAATTTCCATTGGCTTGTTAATGCATCTACTCCGAAGGCTTGACTGCACCGACCTCGAGTGTAGTATCTGTCTACTTTGTGATTGCAGGGGGATGCAAACAGATCCACTTCTGGATCGAAATCCAATGATCGGATCCACTTGAAGGTTTGTGGATGCAGTGACCATTCGTTGTTGTCTAGGTTGCTGCGTGACAGGAAGTCCGCTTGAATGTTCTGTTCCCCTGGAATGAAGACTGCTGTTAAGTTTGTAGATTCCTCTGAGCCCAGGTCATGATAGGTTCGACCTCTTGGAGAAGGGTGGGGCTCCGAGTGCCCCCTTGTCTCTTCACATATGCCACGGCGGTGGTATTGTCCATTTTGAGTAGGACCGACTTCCCTTTCAGAAGGTGGGAGAAGGCTTGAAGGGCGCACCATGCCGCACGCAATTCCAGAACGTTTGACCCTGGAATGTGGAGATGGGCATCCCATTTGCCCTGAGCCAGTTCTGCCCCACAATGTGCTCCCCAGCCCGCATTGCTGGCATCGGATGAAACAATCATCCATTGGATGGGAGCAAGGGAGTGGCATGTTAACAAGTTTTTGTGTTGAAGCCACCAGAGAAGACTGTTCCTCATTGACTGAGTAGTCCTGATCAGCTGATTGCGATCGTCTGTCTTCCATTGCTGAAGGAATCCTGATTGAAAAGGCCGAAGCCTCCACATTGCCCATTTGACCATGGGGAACGTGGCCACCATCGTGCCGATAATCTTCAGGCACTGTGACGCCCTTAGGTTAGAGTAGTCTAGGGCTAAAGATATTCTTACCCGAATGACCGGGATTTTTTCTTCCGGAAGAGAGATGGTATTCTCTACTGTGTCGAATTGAGCTCCTAGGTAGGTTAGGCGTTGGGTCGGGTCTGGCTGACTTTTCTCTCAGTTTAGGAGCCATCTGAACTCTATCAATGTAGAGATCACTTGATCTTTGTGGATCAGCAGCTGCTGCTTGTCTTGGGACAGTAGTAGCAGAACGTTCAGGTAATGATACAGACGCACACCCTGTATTCTGATAAGAGACACAATTACCAACAGTACCTTGGAAAAGACCCCTGGAGAGGTCGTTAGTCCGAATGGAAGACAAATAAATTGTAAGTGCTCTCGTTCGACCTGAAATCGAAGGTATTTGTGGAATTCTTCTACCACGGGAACATGAAAATACGCATCCTTAACATCTATTGAGATCAACCAGTCGCCTGGTTGAACGACTTTTTGGATGGATGAGAGTGATTCCATCTTGAATTTCTCGTGCTTTATGTACCTGTTCAGGAAAGTGAGATCTATAACTGGACGCCAAGAGCCGTTCTTCTTTTGTACTAGGAAGAGGGGGAAGTATACCCCCTGGAATTCCTCGTCCTTTGGGACGGGCACCACTGCTCCTTGATCTTTCAGGGCATTCACATATGAAAGAAGAACTTGTTGTTTTTCTTCTGATTGAGGCAGTGAAGATTGCATTGGTCTGCATGGAGGGACTTTGGTGAAGGACCATGCGTGACCTGTTGAGACCGTTTTGATGGTCCAATAATCTGAGATCAAGGTCACCCAGACGTGCCGGCAGAAACGTAGGCGAGCCCCCTACCCGACCCGCTTGGGCGGGCCCAATCTCAAAAGGACTTGGTTGGCTCGCGCCCACCGGGCGTTTGTTTCTTGCCAGATTTTTTGGAAAGATATCTGCCTATTCCAGTGCCTCTCTTGAACGCTCTGTGCTGCGTTTCCGCTGAGGCCTTCTTTGGTTAAACGGACGTTTGTCCTGAGGGAGGAATCCCGACTTTCCGCCTGTAGCCTTTGAAATAGCGTTATCTAGCTTGTTTCCAAACAAGGAAGTTCCTTCAAAAGGAATTTTGCACCATGCCTGCTTTGAGGCAGGATCAACAAGCCAGGGGCGCAACCATAGTGTTCGTTTGGCTGTGACCAAAGATAGCATGGATCTAGCCATCAAGCGGATGAGATCAATTGAAGCTTCTCCCAAAAAGGCAATAGCCAGTTTAAGTTCTTGCACTGCTGAACTTTGTGCCAATTCCTCCGAGACACCTTTCAGAACGGAGTCAACATTTTCCACCCAGGCCTCCATTGCTTTAGAGGTTACTGCAAGGGCAAAAGCTGGTTTGCATGCCGTTCCGGCCAGGCTATATATTCTTTTGAGGTCCTGGTCGATCTTCCGATCCAGACCATCTTTAAATGATACGGTGTCATCTAGCGGGAGGGTGACATGCTTCGCTAGGCGCATTACTGCTGCATCTACGAGGGGAGCATTCTCCAGATGCTTGACATCCTCCGATTTAAAGGGATACAGTCTAGAGGTTTTGCTTAGCATGGAAACCTTATCTCCCTTGCTCCATTCTTCCTCAAACACTCCTTTCAGCTCAGAGGGAAGTGGGAAATTGGAGCGTTCTTTCCCCAGTTGTTTAAACAGTTTTCTTTGTTTTTCTGGGGGGGCAGTGGTATCCTCCAACTTCAAAGTTTCCTTCACTGCCTTCATCAGCGGAGAGACTAAAGCGTAGTCGAATCCCACCGTAGAATCATCTCCCTCCATCTCGTCTTGCGAGGAATCATGGGAGGAATCACAGAATCATCTCCCTCCATCTCGTCTTGCGAGGAATAATGGGAGGAATCACAGAATCATCTCCCTCCATCTCGTCTTGCGAGGAATAATGGGAGGAATCATGGGGCTGGAATTGGCCGGGATCCTCCTGGGCCTCGTCAGCCAAGGAGCCAGACAAGGTGGTGGACTGGCTCCTTGTGTGGGGGGGCAACTATTTCTTTCATAGATTGCTGTACCACACGTTTCACAAGAGACTCAAGGTTTTGATTTTCGGTCTCTTTCTCACCAACCGCTCGGGCATAACATGGGTCGCATAGCGATTTTCCCTCCGGGATTCTGGTCTTGCATCCCCAACAGGCTCTGTGGTCAGAGCGATCATCGCGGTGGTGGTGGCGGTGACTAGAGGAGGAATGGGAACATCTCCTATGTCTAGAGGGGGTATGTGAACGTCCCCTATGACGATGGGTCCTAGACGTAGTGTCGCGTCTAGACCTGGATGATGAGTAATGATGCGGCCTGGCAAGGTCCCTTTCTTGTGACCGATGAACTGAAGTTGCCGGGCTGTAAGAGATAATACAGACAGAGGGAGGGGGGGGGGGGGGGGAGGTGGGCAGGATGTAACCGTTAGCAACCACCAGATAGGCACAAAAGACACCAACCCCCTACCCACTCCGCACATACCTTGTGCGGGAGGGCTGGCCACATGGCGGTGAGGATGAGTCCATGACGAGGGAGACAGGAATCCGTACTACACTGCCTAGACTAGGGATAAGCAAATCAATGCAAAGAAGCATGAGAAAAGAAAAAAGTTTTTTTTTTTTTTTTTTTTTTAAACTGTCCCTTTAAGAGACACTAAGCATAACAAGCATACATTGCAAAATGAAGTGCTTACCCCGTCCTAGCAGTAATGAGGCTCCGGGAGGCTGTCACTCTATGCCCACAGGTTATCCCACCTGTATAGGGCTCTTCAGCGGTTTAAATAAACCGCCGAAATGACATCACGGCCGGTCCCGCTGCGCGCATGCGCCGAAGAAACCAGACCCACTGCGCGGGCCCCTGACCCCTCCGCCGCATTGCGCATGCGCGGAAACCAAGCCTCGGTTTCACCGCAGTTCGCGCATGCGCAGAAGAGCGGCGGCCTGGGAACCAGGAAGTAATGGCGTCCTGGGACGCAAAAAGCGTTCCACATGCCGCAACACAGGAGGAAAAGACAGGGAAAACAGGACAACAAACATAAACTTGTCTGCCATGAAGAAGATATGAAAAACAAAATCTTCAGACCTTGCCAGCCGAGGAATCCTGCGATATCCGATCCTGTACTCTGGGGCCACATCCCTTCCACCATAGGGGTATTTTCCAGCCCTGAAACCACTCGCCCGCTCATAGCTAGGCCCTGGGTGCACCGCAAGCAGTACCGATCCATCCGAGCAATCCACATCCTGGACATCGCACAGAATTGCATGATGAAGGTCCATGTGAGGAGGATAAAAAAGTAACACCTGTCTGTGGAGGTGAGCTCAAATTTATGGGTAAGGGGTCCTATAGCTGTGGAGAGGAGGCGGGGTTAACCCACACGTAGTCTGCCATGGAGTCTGTCAGGAAAGCTTTAATTCTAAAATGTGTCTCAAAGGATTTTTTTTCTTAACTAAAACCAGCATCACAGTCCCAATCAGATTTCAGCTGCCATTTTAAATACAGATTTAAATCTGTTATACAATGACACAGAAATATTTTAATAAAACATTTCCAGATTGAAAAAAGAAGCTGCAATTGATTACCAGTTTTGGAAGGTGCAAGCTCAAGACCCATGATCCTTAATGGTAATCCAGTGCAGTTGCTTATCAGGATACCTGTGATATTCAGGTGAATGGAAAAGCACTGCACAAGTATCTCAGCAAAGAAAATCAAAGAGATTTGTAATGGGCCCATACTTCATCTCTTATAATAAAAGTTGGCGTTCGAACAGAGCCTCAAGAGCTAGTTTTTCAGAATGATGCTCCAAGTAAATACTGGTGCTGGAAAGTTGGATTCTTATGCCTCGTACACACGACCGGTTTTCCCATCGGGAAAACTGCCATGACAGCTTTTGGCCGGGAAAACCGGCCGTGTGTATGCTCCATCGCAAAAAAAAAAAAAAAAAAAAAAATAGAACCAGCTCTCTTTTTTCCCCGTCATGAAAAAATCCTGCTGAGAAAATTGGTCGTCTGTATGCTTTCCCAAGGGGAAAAAAAACGCGCATGCTAGTAAACAATTCAATGCATGCGCGGAAGCAAAGAACGTCATTTTGTCGGCTCGTTGTAGTCTTTGACGTCACCGCGTTCTTGGCATTCAAAAGCTCAGCGGTCTTGTGTGACCGTGTGTATGCAAGGCAGGCTTGAGAGGAATCCCGTCTGGAAAACCGTCGTTTTTTTTTCCTGCCGGGAAAACTGGTCGTGTGCACGAGGCATAAGCAATACAGACCATTATGATACTACACAGAATTATGCACAATATTGGTAAGCAATGCAGTTCAAGAACTTTTTAATTTAAAACATTACGGCTTTCTAAAACTAGGCTTTTAAATGTCACAAAAAAAAAAAAAAAAAAAAGGAAGAAGATGTGTCATTCACTCTTTTCAAGAAGGATTTAATCCAGAAGTAGAGCAAGTCACAGTACTTCACTCTGAACAATGACAGTGGGTGTAAGCTGCGCAAGTGCCTTTGTTATGCCCTCTAATTCTAGGTTTCTATAGCTACACATATCACAGCATTATTCATTCAGCAACCTGTTTGTTCTCTTATCAGAATACTTCTCAAGCACTTAACCCAGACTTATTCTAAGAGTGTCAAGAGATCTCCTTTTCCATCTACTCTGATTATGGACCGACTGTATTTTCCCGCATTAGTGTTTACCATTGTTAGGTGCTGTGTTTTATCACTGTCATTCAGCACCTTTGTAATATATTATACACTGTAACTTCTGCTGTATGATATATACAGCATGCCAAGTAAACCAGACAGAATTATGTTCCTGACCTTTGCAAGAACATCCATTCTCTGCAACATCCTCTTCATTTGCAAATCCTCTTCCTCTGTAAATCTGAACAGGAGAGGTTCCAACTGTCCGCTCTTCATAGAAAAAAATAAATTAAAAGCTTCAGTGAGAGAGATAAAAGAGACATTATTAATACATACATGCCATTGCAGATTGCCTATATTACTAAACAGAAACAATGTATGCAATCCAAGAAAACACATGAATGATGCCCACAGTCAGCAAGTCAATATAAACTAAACTGATATATTCTCTTGTAGCAATATTCATCATTCAAACTGCAATGATTATATACAACCTACCCCTCAAGCTTGTGTTTTTTGCCTTCATGTGAGTGTCCCTGCAGGAGCTCATTATACCAACATGTCCTGTTTCTTTGGTTTCTTATTTCTTCATCCAAGTATTGGTGTACAATTGTATCTTTATTTTCACTTTTATTTTCATATTAATATATTATCCCAATTTTTACTTGAATCTACCATTGTTCTTAACGACTAGTTACTATTCATTACCAATTACTATAGCAACAAACTTTTATAGATTTTATTGTAGGGTTGGCTTTCACGTACTCCGGGGCTCAGCGCTTTTCATTAATTGCTACACACTGGGGAATCATTATTACCGTTGTGCAAAATTCATCGCAATAAAACATTTTACTTTTTTTTTTTTATTATGTCATTTTTGTTTTGCGGTCCAGTTTTGTCCGAGAAATTTTTATTTTTTTACATTTTTTTTTCTTCCCTCTATCTTTGCTCATTCATGTCCATGGAAACACTGTTGTACTGCTTCCGCCCCGGAAGTGATGTCACTTGTTGTCATTAGGCATCTGGTAAGGTGCCTGTGTGACATCGGGTGTTCACTGATCGGCGTACTCCAGTGGGGACGATCCCACTGTCGTCTGTTGGGGTTTTGCCCGTTCCTGGCAATTCTGAAGCTTCCGGTCGGGCGATCCTAGTGTGTGGTTTTTGGACACCTCTGAGTGCCCAAACCCCCCCCCCCCCCGCAGCTACTTCAGGCATGTAGAGGAGAGACATGGATTGGCCCACTTATCAATCCTGCATCCTTTTTTTGCCTATGTGTTTCTACACCTGTAGTCATCTGACTAAATATAAAGGAATGTGCAATATATCATGGATTTGAATGAGTCATTATTTATTTGTGCATTTATGATGGAGTTTTTTGTTTTGGATATGGATTTTGTCATTTTTACATTAGTGCGAATATCTCTCTCTCTCTCTCTCTCTCTCTATCTATATACACACACACACACAAATATATATATATATATATATATATATATATATATATATATTTATTTTAGGGCCAAAACAACTAATCGATTAATCGACAACTAATTGATTATGAAATTAATCGATTACTATTTTCATAATCGATTAATTGACCAGTAACATAATGGGGTTAAAAAAGAAAAACTAAAAATAGCCCTTTATAGTACAAAAAGCAAATCGCTACTTATATTACTTTCACTGTCCCACGGTCAAAAATGAACCCCTTACAGTAGTGATTATTTTCTCTTTTTGTACTAATTTTTTTAACCCCATTATATTACTAAACATCTCAGGCCTGGGTCACACCTCTGTGGTTTTTGGTGCTTTTTGCAGAAACACACTACAGTTCATTTAACAAGGCTTCCTATGGGACACGTTTAACATCCATGCTTTTTTCAGTTGCTGCTTATTTGGAAAGGGCAAGGACTTTTTTTAATGCAAAACTGTACCATTTTGGTTCAATATACTTCAATGGAGAAGCTGCAGAAAAGCATGTAATGCGTTTTTGTGGCAATTTGTGTTTTTATAATCTGCCCAACAAATTGGGCAAAAAAAATAATTTAAAAATGCAAATCGCCACAAAATCACCTTTTTTTTTTTTAAGATTATTAATCGATTAATCGAAACAATAAATCGGCCAACTATTCAATTATGAAAATAATCGTTAGTTGCAGCCCTAATTATATATATATACATTTAAATTTCCTATTTATAATTTCTTATCAACTTTTTCTTTCTTTCCCGCCCCTTTGAGGTCGAGGCTCTTTTTGACACACAATTTTCAATTCCACCATTCCCTATAAAAGCGCTTTCCCGTGGTGTACGAGACTAGCCTAGTTCTGAAGAAGGGGGTGCGCCCCGAAACGTGTTGGCTGTACTAAAATTTAATTATCTCTGTAATGCCTTGTGTTTTTCTTGAATATGCGTGGGCAAGGATTTTCCAGTTATAAGGCTTTGGTTGATTCCAGTTGAATTGCCAAACCTTGAGTCGTAAGAACAATCTGGCTTGACAAAAGTAAATTTAAAAATTTACTGAGCTGCATGGAAAACTATCATGCAGTCACTCTTTGGCAGTGCGAACAGCTGCGGCTGCCCATATACAATGAGATTTCCTCTGTCCATTACATCTAGCATAGATGGGGAAATTGCGTGATGTTCTCTGTCTCTTGTATGATGGAACAGACAAAAACTTACCCACCTATGCCCAGTCTTCAAGAGGAGGTGGTCCTTGCCAACATGGTCAGTCTTTCTTAATATAGGAGTATTAAACTCTCAGCCCTTTTTACATTACCACATGGTGCTCAACCAAATACACATCCCCCAGTAATCTATTTTGTCATATTTTTGTCCAAGCACTTACAGTTGCTAACTAAAGAAAAAGCTTTTGCGCTAAAGTGCAAAGATTATAAATCAGGATAGCAGCATTTAAACATCTGAATACTGGACTAAAATATGCTATACAGAAAACTGTGTGCTATCCCTTTAATAAATAAATCAGATTGAAAACCAGCCAACCAAAGAACAAGGGAGAGCAAATGCAACATATACATTAAAAGCACACATCCAATATCAAATGATGAAAGTAAATAAAATCAAGTTCATCAAAAAAGAAATCAGTAAGACCAACGTGAAGGTGCCGTGTCAAGAAATGTGCTTCAGTGTTAAACAGCCAACTGCTCTCCCCACACAACCAAGTGTACATACTTCTTACCAGGCAAAACCTCTAAAATCACAGGTGGTCAGCAGCAGTCTTATTGTATGACATCCAGGATGTTCAGCATAACCCCATATCAGCTTTCAAGTTGTACTCAGAGATACCAGGAGATAAAGTACACCATGCAAATGAGGTAAACAGAGGTAGCCGATAGTACTTGCTCCGTGCTTGCACTTACACTATATCACCAAAAATATTGGGACACCCGCCTTTACAAGCGCATGAACTTTAGTGGCATCCCGGTCTTAGTCCGTAGAGTTAAATATTGAGCTGGCTCAGCTATCACAGCTTAAATTCTTCTGGGAAGACTGTCCACAAAGTTTAGGAGTGTATCTATGGGAATGTTTGACCATTCTTCCAGAAGTGCATTTGTGGGGTCAGGCACTGATATGGACGAGAAGGCCTGGCTTACAGTCTCCGCTCTAATTCATCCAAAAGGTGTTCCATCAGGTTGCGGTCAGGACTCTGTGCAGGCCAGTCAAGTTCTTCCACCTTAAACTCGCTCATCCATGTCTTATTGGAACGTGCTTTGTTCACTGGTGAGCAGTCACATTGGAACAAGGGGCCATCCCCAAACTGTTCCCACAAACTTGGGAGCATGAAATTGACCAAGATGTCTTGGTATGCTGACGCCTTAAGAGTTCCCTTCACTGGAACTAAGGGGCCAAGCTCAACCCCTGAAAAACAACCGCACACCATAATCCTCCCTCCACCAAATGATTTGGACCAGTGAACAAAGCAAGGTCCATAAAGACATGAATGAGCGAGTTTGGGGTGGAGGAACTTGACTGGCCTGACCTCAACCCGATAAAACACCTTTGGGATGAATTAGAGTGGACTAGAGTAGACACCCACATCACCCACACCAGTGCCTGACCTCACAAATGCACTTCTGGAAGAATGGTCAAGCATTTCTAGACACTCCAAAACCTTGTGGACAGCCTTCTCAGAAGAGTTAAAGCTGTTATAGCTGCAAAGGGTGCGCCAACTCAACATTGAACCCTACTGACTAAGACCAGGATGCCATTAAAGTTCGTGTGCGCGTATGGGCAGGCGTCCCAATACTTTTGGTAATATAGTTTATTTGCTCACACTTGCTTTGGTTGATTTTCAATCCGATTTATTTCTTAAAAGGAATAACACACCATTTTCTATAAACTTACAGTTGATAACTTTAAAAGATGTTGGCTCCAGCTTAGCGCCACATTTCCTTGAAATGTGGGAAAACATGCACACTAGATTTCAGAAAAAACAGATAAAAAGTGATAGCACAGTCGCCAGCAGCTTTCAATATGTTAGGGATGAGAAGGGAAATGGCTTGCCATCTAGGTTTCGGGGCAATATAATTTTTCTGATGCTCACCATAGAGGGACACTCTGCTCCAGTCCCGGCTAAAGACACACATGCTAGGGTGGCTCCAAAGGATACTGCATGGGCATAGAGCCACCCTACAACAGAAAAAGCTGGGGAAGTGATCACTTAAGCAGCTGAAAGTGGAAGAAAGGCAACCTTTAAAAATGACCATAGGTATGATCTTTATTGCCTTCTTATTTTGGGCTATCTTGTACCAATGTAGGTATGCATATCTCATATGTGAGGGTCTGCCGAGGATGCAGATCATCATTACTAAGTATTTGCCGTCACTACAGTAAAAGCAGCTATCTTCTAGAGCAGGGGTGCCCAACCAGTGGCCCGGGGGCCACACGTGGCCCGCGGAGCCCTCTGATGTAGCCCGCAACCTCCTGCTCTGGGATGATGGTTTGGCAAGCCCAGATCGCAGGTTGCCCACTTGCTATCCCAGAGCATCAGTGTTGTAAATGAAGCCAGCGGTAGAGAAAGCAAGCAGCTGCAGAGCCGCATAAGCTGATGCTTCCTGTATGGCGCCAGCTCCTGTCACAATCGATACCAAATGCACTCTGCCTGGGACAGCAACAGCTGGGGAAAACTGAATGGAAGACTGTTATTAAAGGTGTGTTTATTACTGAAATCAGTGTATATATGGGCATATCTGTTCTTCAGTGGTTACTAGGCGGTTTTAAACTAATCCTGCACCTGCGGGTTACCTGCACTGAGCCATAGACTTCTATTACCTGTGGGTTTGGTGTGCTTTCAGAAAGTGCACTATACCATCAGGATATAATAGAAGTCTATGGCAAAGTGCAGCTAACCTGCAGGAAAGCCACAGGTGCACGTGGTTCACGTGGTGCATCAGTGTGAAAGCAGCCTTAGGACCCAATCGGACCCTCCATTCACCTCTATGTCCATTTACCCCTGCTTACCTTCAATCCGATACGCTAAAAAAAAAAAAAAACAGAAGGGGATTCATCCCCTTCCGTCTGATTGAATTGGAGGGCCCATAGAGTAGCGTGGGCCGTGTCCATATCCGTTCTGCATATGCAGCATAGACACAGACCTGTCAACCGCCCATTACACTTATTTTGGCCCGCGACCTGTTACCAAGTCGCTTTGATGGCCCTCGCTCTTCAAAAGGTTGGGCACCCCTGTTCTAGAGCCTGTGCCAAGAGTCTTCCCTTCTTGACACAGCTGCTCAGCGCAGGACCCAGAAAAGAGCAGCTATCACTGTAGTAAAGCCGACTACTTCAGGCTGAAACACGTTGGCGTTGGCTCTGTTTGGAACACGTGTACTCCATGGACAAAAATAAAGAGAAATTGTATTCATCCTTACCTGGCTGCCGGCTTTATCTACATGGAATCAAAGGTTCTAATATTTCCCTATGCATCTGGAGTTGGGTTATAAATAATTTTATGAAGATAAAGTAAGAG
This sequence comes from Rana muscosa, assembly GCA_029206835.1. Lineage (NCBI taxonomy): Eukaryota > Metazoa > Chordata > Amphibia > Anura > Ranidae > Rana > Rana muscosa. Next base: position 877,778,728 of record CM055116.1, read on the forward strand.
TACCCCACATGCGATGCAAGTCCACATGCAAGATCTACATGATCAATATTCCAGTTAATCAATATTTTATTAAAATCAACATGCAGAGTTAAACAAATATAGTGCTCTATTAAATGCATTATTATATCTTACTGGGGAAATAGCATCCCTTTAAATGGAAAGTAAACAAATGTTCTCTTAATAGGCATTCCCATCCATAAATGTTTTACTTTTAAAACCTAAAAAAAATTGTATTGTCTGCAAAAACCTCTAACCATAAGAACGTCAGTGGGGAAATGGTTTGTCAGTTCGATTTATTCATCCACTGCAAATTTATTCAGGTGTGAATAAAAATCTGCCTAATTTATGCAAATACATCCCTACAGACTCGATACAAATCAACACAAAAATGAGTTTATTCTCCCTTACAACTTAACTATTCTGCCTTATTGCATATAAAAATGGACAGGCTCATAAATATGCTTATTTATAGCTCATTTTCTTGTTGATGAGAAAAGTTTACTAGATTTGAAATTATTATAGAGAAAAAGAAAAACAAATGCAATCAGTAGGAATTCAGGAGAATAAGAAATAGCGCACCCATTACATTTAAAGTGTCAAAGAGCATTAAAACATTATCAATTTATACTTCAATTAGGAGAAGGATAATATAAGCGGCAAGCTATAAAACTGCACAGATATGTAATAAAAAGAGGAAATCCTGCTGAATCTAGCTGGAAGGAGCAAATTCAAATCATCCTGCACTGATATGCTGACATAAAACCTGTACAATAACCCTGATGTAAGGCCAATGTCACTATTCATGACTCGATAATCCTCACGAAGGTCAGGATATCATGAATACAAGTTAAAAGCATACAGGTTGCAGCAACATACAAACACAATCTTTGCCTTCTGGATAGCGTAAAACAAGCATCCCGCAGCTTTTTAAATAGCCAGATGGTGGCACAATTTCTCAACATATCGTAATGCATTAGGTTAAAGTTTCTCAATTCTTTAGCATGCTGGTAATAAGCCAAAGCCTAAAATTTCACACAATGTGCAGGTGGCAAATCCCATAGGAACCCCCCCCACCCCCCACTATCTATTGCTCTAATACATTGTTAGAAATATGTCCAAAAAACTGATACAGTTCGAAAGCTACAGAGCTTCAGGAGCTCAGAGGAAGTAAGCAACACAAGAAAGTATAGTGGGTAAAGGAATTGTCTCTCTCTGGTGAAGGAACTCCAGTAATAGAGCACTGGAATACAAAATAGAGCTAAACCTGAGGCACACACAGTACAGATAAAACTAGGCCCACAGATCCTCCACAGATAAGATAATAAGATAATAATAATAATAATAATAATAATAATAATAATAAGATAATCCACAGATAAGATAGGAACATAAATTGGCAAGTGTTTGTCACTCCATATAGCGTATGCTAACTGATGGAAAAATATATGGGCATATCGGCATTGAGATATTTTGTTTAAGAGCAGGGGCGTAACTAGAAATCACAGGGCACCATAGCAAAATGTTGTATGGGGCCCCCCCTGCAAACAGCCCCCCCCACCAAAAAATGTCGGGGCTTAAATTAAATAGTGGACTGCTTTAATGGGCGTGGCTGAAATCGGGTGTTGTTCGAGTCTGAGATGAATATGGGATGGAGGAAGAAAGAGAGAAAGACAGCAGGCCCAGATCCTACACCACAATAGCAATATGTGTATTCCAGAAAGTTTAACAATCAGCAGATAAAGATACTCCAAACACCTGGTGTTAGCGCTTCGATCATCACGGCACCATGGTTGTTATGGTATCAGGATGATTAAAGCGCATTATTTCTTATATTACATTGTAATATAAAATTAAATAGTTCAACGCACCATTATGCAGAATCAGTGGGAGCTCCGAGTGTGCCACTTGCCACGTCGCCTGCCACCAGATGCCATCAGGTGTCCCCAGCAGAGTCCATCCTTATATCAGGCATTCCCAGCAGAATCCGTCCTTACATCAGGTGTCCCCAGTAGAGTCCCTCCTTACATCAGGTGCCCCCAGTAGAGTCCCTCCTTACATCAGGTGCCCCCAGTAGAGTCCTGCCTCACATCAGGTGCCCCCAGTAGAGTCCCTCCTTACATCAGGTGCCCCCAGTAGAGTCCCTCCTTACATCAGGTGCCCCCAGTAGAGTCCCTCCTTACATCAGGCATTCCCAGTAGAGTCCCGCCTTACATCAGGTGCCCCCAGTAGAGTCCCTCCTTACATCAGGTGCCCCCAGTAGAGTCCCTCCTTACATCAGGTGCCCCCAGTAGAGTCCCTCCTTACATCAGGTGCCCCCAGTAGAGTCCCTCCTTACATCAGGTGCCCCCAGTAGAGTCCCTCCATACATCAGGTGCCCCCAGTAGAGTCCCTCCATACATCAGGTGCCCCCAGTAGAGTCCCTGCATACATTAGGCATTCCCAGTAGAGTGGCTCCTTACATCAGGCATTCCCAGTAGAGTCCCTCCTTACATCAGCTGTCCCCAGTTACCAGTGGCGTCACTAGGGTTGGTATCACCCGGTGCAGAAAAACATGCCGTTACCCCCCCCTCCCCTTATAGTCCTCCCTCAGTACAGACCCTCCTCCATCAGTATAGACCCCCCCCCATCAGTATAGACCCCCCCCCATCAGTATAGACCCCCCCCATCAGTATAGACCCCCCTCCATCAGTATAGACCCCCCTCCATCAGTATAGACCCCCCTCCATCAGTATAGACCCCCCTCCATCAGTATAGACCCCCCTCCATCAGTATAGACCCCCCTCCATCAGTATAGACCCCCCTCAGGATAAACCACCCCCCTCCTCCATCAGTACAGACCCCCCTGGACAAACCAGCCCCATCTGTACAGACCCCCCCTGGACAAGTCAACCCCCTCCAACTGTACAGACCCCCTCCAAGAGTACAGACCCCCCCCCCCAAGATAACCCCCCATCTGTACAGACCCCACAGGACAATTCACACCCCAGGAGTACAAACCCCCCCAGGACAATTCACCCCCCCCAGGAGTACAGACCCCCCCCAGGAGTACAGACCCCCCCAGGACAATTCACCCCCCCAGGAGTACAGACTCCCCCAGGACAATTCACCCCCCAAGGAGTACAGACCCCCCCCGCCCCCCCATTCATGCACCTGGGCGTGCAGCCGCCCAGAGAGTTACTTGCTCAGACTGTCACTGACTCTCTGGGCGGCACGATGTGATAGGAGGCAGCCAGTGAGAGTGAGATAGCAGAGTCTCACTCAGACAGGGATAGCGCGGCGCCGGGACCCAGGACTCTCCATCGGGCCTCGGCGCCGCTCGGGACTCACTATGCTCGTCTCCGCGCCATTTACAGAACCAAGAGGCGGAGCCTGGGTAGCAAGAAAGCGGCCAATAGAAATGAAGCTCCATTTCTATTGCAGCCGCTTTCATTGCCACCCGGGCTCCGCCTCTTAATTCTTCCTTAGCTGGTCTTCTGTAAAATGGAAACGGAGCCAGAAATGACCAGTGCCACGGACCTCTAGCGGCGGCAAGGAAAAAAAAAAAAGTTGGCAAGTACAGTATGCATTCCTCATCCTCCCTGGGCCCCACTCGGCTGCGGGCCCCATAGCGCCCGCGTGGGTCGCTATGGTGGTAGTTCCGCCACTGTTTAAGAGTATTCAGTGATCAGTATTAGGCTGCCAAGCTAAAATAACAATGCTTACATGTACCTAGCACAGAAACATATATTAAAGTGGTTGTAAACGCTTGTGTGTGACTTCTACCTATAGGTAAGCCAAGAATAAAGCTTACCTATAGGTAGTGGAAATATCTCCTAAACGTGCACTTAAGTGTGCCAATGTCATCATCGGTGCATACGCTGTGAAGAAACGGACCTCCGTGATGTTTCTTCCGCAGCGTGTGTCGTGACTGGCGGCTCGCGTGGGAGTGACGTCACGCGGCTCCGTACAGTCACAGAGCCGGAGTCCGTGGCTCCGGAAGGAAGAGGGGCAAAGATGGACGCAGCCTGCACAGGGGACAGCACGGGCTTCGTTTGCAGGTAAGTGTCACATAAAGGGCTAGTATGCAATGCATACTAGCCCATTATGCTTTTAATTTGCAGGTTTTGCAGGGAGCAAAAGAGGAAGTAAAACCTATCACGGTTTACTTCCTCTTTAATGCCTGTATAGACGGAAAGACATTTTTACAGTTTGCGATTGATGAAGTATTAAAAAAATAACACAAGTAAGGGACTCATTCATTTGGGTGTCTAAACCGCAGCATTTAGAAAAGGGGTGACCAACTTTTTGAAGAGCGAGGGCCACTAAATCAACTTGCCAACAGGTCGTGAGCCATATGCAGAGCGGACACAGCCTACTCTATTCGAGGGGCCCTCCGATCCGATCCCCTTCTGTTTTTTAGTGGATCGGATTGGAGGTAAGCGGGTGTAAACGGACACAAGTCCCTTTACATCTGCCGCTCCATAGGAGGTGAATGGAGTGTGCGATTGGGTCGGACTGATCATGTGAAAGGGGCCTAAGGCTGCTTTCACACCGATGTGCTGCGGTTTACCCATACCGCGGGTACAGTGGAGTGCACCTGTGGCTTTCGCGCGGATTAGCTGCACTTTGCCATAGACTGATTATATCCTGCAGATGAGGTGCACTTTCAGAAAGCGCACCAAACCCGCAGGTAATAACAGAAGTCTATGGCTCAGTGCAGGTAACCCACAGGTGCACTGTGCGGAACCTGCAGATCAGTATGAAAGCAGTCCAGTAACCATTTAAGAAAAGATATGCCCAAATATACACACAGGGATTTTAGTAATAAACTTACCTTTAATATCAGTATTCCATTCAGATATTGCCGACTATTGCTGTCCCAGGCAGAGAGCATTTGGTATCATCTGTGAGAGGAGCCAGCGCTATACAGAAATACAGCGGCTTATGCAGCTCTGCTCCGCAGCCGCTTGCTTCCTCTACTGCTGGCTTCATTCACAACACAGATTGCTCTGGGATGGTGGGTTGGCAGCCCCCGTTCTGGGTTTGCTGACCCCCCCATTCCAGAGCAGGAAGTCGGGGGCCACATCAGGGGACTCCGTGAGCCACATGTGGCACCCAGGCCACTGGTTGGGCACCCCTGGTTTAATGCATACAGTGTACAGTTTTGTATGCATCGAAACAGCACTTTGGGAATCGATGGGACCATACACACAGTTCGGTCTACAAACAAATAATATGGGTGCCACATTTAGAGGCATACAAAAATAAAAAAAATAGGACCAAGCTGCGCCTGAGTCCATATATATCTGCAGATTTTATATACAAGATGTACTGTATTTTTCGCTCCATAAGACGCACTTTTCCCCCCCAAAAAACGGGGGTAAATGTCTGTACGTCTTATGGAGCAAATACTGACCAGCAGAGCCGCTAATAGGGGGATTGTTTTGGTGGCATCTCTCTGCCCCAGCTAAATACTGTTTCTCCCCTGCCTTCAGCCGCTATAGGGAGAGAAACAAAAAAAGGCATGTTCTTAAATTAACATTATACACATGTAAATCGCACGGGCATTGTTATGCAAATGAGATCGGTCGCCACGATTCATATGCAAATCACACCCCATCCTCTGCATGCCGCCCACCTAGACAGCATACAGGTGAGTATAGGGGGCATGTAGAGGTAATCAAAGAGGGGGGCTTGAGGTACAGAGGTGAGCAGAGGAGGTGTGCAGTCAGAGGTGGTGTACAGAGGTGCAGAGTGGATGGGAAGGAAGGGTTGGATTGCAGAGGTTAGCAAAGTAGGGGTTTGGGGGACAGAGGTTAGCAGATGAGTTAGGGGCAGAGTTGTACTGATGGGAGATAAGAATGCAGAGATTAGTAGACAGATGGGGGGGGGGGGGTTACTGTAAATACACCTGTTATATGGCTAGTCACTGTAAATGTCTCAATTACATTGGTGGTTGATGAAAATACTCCTGTTGTGTTGGGGTCAATGTAAATGTCCCAGTTACATTGGGGATCAGTTTAGGGTGCCCCTTACACTGGTTGTCAGTGTAGAAATATTAGTTGGTTATATTTTATTAAATATTTTAGTCCACCATTTGGTTCAGATTTTTTTTTTTTTTCATATTTTCCTCCTATAAAACCTAGGTGCGTCTTATGGTCAGGTGCGTCTTATGGAGCGAAAAATACGGTAAGTGCATTTAAACATGTACATACACAGGTAAAGTCAATAGGGCTCAATCACACTAGTGTCTAAATTGCCATGTTTAGCGGAGTACAGCATATAATTTTATACGCATCCAAATGGAGCACAAAAAGGAGTCAAAAGGGCCATACACACAGCTGTGTCTACAAAGGGAAAAATGTGCGCAGTGTTCATCAAGGTACACAAAAAGTAGGACACAGCTTCATTAGGGGCCATACATATTTTACAGATGTAAATAAATGTGTGCAAAGTCATTAAAAACTGTATGCGTCTAAACACGGGCACTTTAGGTGTGTATTTTATGCAGAATCTTCTGCTACCTCTGACAGCAAGAACCTGCATTCCTTGGCGAAAATACGCATATGGCGGTGTGAATGAAGCCCAAGGCTTCATGGGGGGGCAAATATAGTGCTGGTGGTGATTGAGAATCTGTTGTTGCTGCCAAATGTCATCTGTCCCAAAAAACTATTGCATGTGACACTGAATGGCAAAGGTCCACCAGTATTTACCTTGGTCTTCTAGGGCAAAGGTGTTAAAACTTTTGTAGCCAAAAAAAGTCTGGAAACTTTAGTCCAAGCCAGTGTGCTGGATGTATATACATTTAACCAAATGCTAGACTGGTGTACTCCTTTATCCACGATGATTGTTAAAACGACCTCACTACCCTAGTGACATTTTACACAGACTGTGTAAATGCCTGCCACAAAGTGGCCATGTCTCTGCAAATGACACACATCAGTTTGGGGTGGGACTTCTCCAACTAGTGTGCAACTTGTGTAATAAACAGAGAAATGACGGTTATGTTAAAAAATCTGCCATGTACACCTGATTTGTGTGGGCATTGTTCCAAAATATACATACACAATGTGTGTGTATATACACACACACACACACACACACACAGTTTGGCTAGGTAGGATTAGAGTCAGGTGTATGATCAATTCCGTGTACCAAGCAGCTGCTAGTGAACTACAGCAAGGGAAAATAGTATTTGATCCCCTGATGATTTTGTACATTTGCCCACTGACAAATTATCAGTTTATATTTATTTTAACAGTGAGAGACAGAACAGACCTACCCAGAAAAACACATTTCAAAAAAGTTATAAACTGATTAGCATTTTAATGAGTGAAATAAGTATTTGATCCCCTATCAATCAGCAAGATTTCTGGCTCCCAGGTGTCTTCTATACAGGTAACAGTCTGAGCTTAGGAGCACTCTTAAAAAGGGAGTGCTTCTAATCTCAGCTTGTTACCTGTATAAAAAGACACCTGTCCACAGAAGCAATCAATCAGATTCCAATCTCTCCACCATGGCCAAGACCGAAAGACCTGTCAAAGGATGTCAGGGACAAGATTGCAGACCTACACAGGGCTGGAATGGGCTACAAGACCATCGCCAACAGCTTGGTGGGAGGGTGACAGGTGGTGCGATTCTTCGCAAATGGAAGAAACACAAAATAACTGTCCCTCGGTCTGGGTCTCCATGCAAGAGCTTACCTAGTGGAGTTTCAATGATCATGAGAATGGTCAGCCCAGAACTACATCAATGATCTCAAGGCAGCTGAGACCATAGTCACCAAGAAAACAATTGGTAAAACACTACGCCGTGAAGGACTGAAATCCTGCAGTGACCACAAGGTCCCCCTGCTCAAGAAAAGCACATGCACAGGCCTGTCTGAAGTTTGCTAATGAACATCTGAATGATTCAGAGGAGAACTAGGTGAAAGTGTTGTGGTCAGATGTAACCAAACTCGTGCTCCTTGGCATCAACTCAACTCAGAGGAGGAGGAGGCGGAGGAGGAGGAGGAGGCGGAGGAGGAGGCGGAGGAGGAGGAGGAGGAATGCTGCCTATGACCCCAAGAAAACCATCCCCACTGCCAAACATGGAGGTGGAAACATGATTCTTTGGGGGTGTTTTTCTGCTAAGGGGACAGGACACTTTCACTGCATCAAAAGGACGATGAACAGGGTCATGTACCATCAAATCTTGGGTAAGAACCTCCTTCCCTCAGCCATGGCATTGAAAATAGGTCGTTGATGGGAATTCCACCACGACGACAAGGACCTAAAACACACGACCAAGGCAACAAAAGGAGTGGCTCAAGAAGAAGCACATTAAGGTCCTGGAGTGGCCTAGCCAGTCTCCAGACCTTAATCCTATAGAACAGGGATATGCAATTAGCGGACCTCCAGCTGTTGCCAAACTACAAGTCCCATGAGGCATAGCGAGACTCTGACAGCAGCAAGCATGACACCCAGAGGCAGAGGCATGATGGGACTTGTAGTTTTGCAACAGCTGGAGGTCCGCTAATTGCATATCCCTGCTATAGAAAATATGTGGAGGGAGCTGGAGGTTCGAGTTAGCAAACGTCGAAACCTAATGATTTGGAGAGGATCCGCAAAGAGGAGTGGGACAAAATGCCTCCTGAGAGGTGTGCAAACCTGGTGGCCAACTACAAGAAACGTCTGACCTCTGATTTCCAACAAGGGTTTTGCCACCAAGTACAAAGTCATGTTTTGCGAAGGGGTCAAATACTAATTTTACTTATTAAAATTAAAAATCTATTTATAACTTTTTTGAAATGCGTTTTTTTTGGATATTTTTTTTATTCTGTCTCACACTGTTAAAATAAACCTACCATTAAAATTATAGACTGATCATGTCAGTGGGCAAACATACAAAATCAGCAGGGGATCAAATACTTTTTTCCCTCACTGTAGGTTGAAACACAGTCATTAACCCCCCTGGCGGTATTCCCAAGTCAGGCTCGGGGTGACATTTCAGCACCAAAAGCGGTAACCCCGAGCCAGACTCGGGATAGCATCGCAGTGATCCAGGCAGAGTTACTTACCTTGTCCCCTGGATCCTGCGATGTCTCCCCGCTGTGTGATCGAGCTGTCTCCTCGCTCAATTCACACACTGCCGAGTGCCGCCGAGCTCAGTTCCCTGCGACGTTACGACGCACAGGGACGGAGATCGGCGCCAAATTCAAAAGAGTTAAAACACAGTACACATACAGTACACTGTAATCTTACAGATCACAGTACTGTATAAAATAATTACACATCCCCTTTGTCCCTAGTGGTTTGTCCAGTGTCCTGCATGCACTTTTATATAATAAAAACTGTTCTTTCTGCCTGGAATTTGGAGACTGTCCATAGCAACCAAAAAGTGTCCCTTTATGTCAAAAAGAGGTTTTAGACCAGCTAAAAAACAGCGATAATAAATTAGAATCAATCGCAGAATTGAGCGATAGCGATTTGTGGTAAAATTCGTCATCAAATACTGAAAAACACTTATTATTTGTTATAATTATTTTATAGTTATTTATTATAATTTATGATTTAGTTTTTTGAACTTTATCATACCCGAGATGTCTACTAGACTCTGGTTTGGACAGATTTAAGGGAGTTATTCCTAAGAATTACAGGCCTACAATATAAAAACGCCAAATTTCCATGCAGAATAATGGTACCGCTTTCAGCACCTAAAATCTGACAGAATCATACCGCCAGGGAGGTTAACTGAAACAGCTGTGTAGAAGGCTTAAAACTGGGTGAGGAACAGTCAAACTCTGCTACTAAGGTGAGGTTGTGGAAGACAATTTCCTGTGTTAAATGCTGAGAAATACAGGCAGATACTTATCTATCATGCCATACGATCAGAGAAGTGTGCGATTAGCCCCTAATTTGTAATGCAGCAGGACAATGACTCCAAACTCATACAATGGCATCTGAAAGTGGGTGGGATATACAAGGCAGAAATTAAACATGTTGTTCCTAAAGTTGATGGGTTGAAATCAGAAAAAAAGGGTTGCATAGCCACAGATGGGTCAGGGTGCCCATGACGACCTGTGTCCACAGCCAAAAGCGCTTACGATGGGCACATGAGCATCAGAACTGGACCACAGAGCAACGGAAGAAGGTGACCTGGTCTGATGAATCAAGTTTTCTTCTGTATTATGTGGATGGTCGGAAACATGCATCACCTAGATGCCGTACAAGAAGGGCTGTTTAGGTGGCAAAGGGAGCTGTTTTGGCAGCAAAAGGTGGAAAAAAATTTTTTTATATTTTATTAATAAAGTGTTTATTGAAATTTGTTTTTGTAATAAACAAAGATAATGGTACACAAACTCTGTGCATCAAATATGTACATATAAACATTTACAAGAGAAAAAATTATACAGATAAACGGAATGTTTAAAGCACATTCACTGTGCGAGTAGATGTGTATATAGTAACAAATGCTACGTTAGTGTGCGGGTAAATTGCACAACAAGACCGCTTATATTTTAGAGTAATATGTACTAAAAGATAGAAGATTGACAGTGTGTGTATGGCCTGGTCTGGCCAATCCAATGAACGAAAAGACAAACCTAGTGCTCATAGGCACAGCATAACCCCTCAGGATTTTTAGGACAGACCAGGTATTTAAAAAGTTTTGTTTATTGAAAACATTTGATAGTCTATACAGTAGAAGAATACAATCAATTGCAGTAAAAAATTACAGGCATGAATATAAATGCCCTCTGTTATGAAGGGCTAATGGCACATAGCTGTAGGAGATGACGCCTAACATGTTTCAGACCCCTAGGTCCTTCTTCATAGGCTGAATGTCATCTAAAGCATACATACGTCTATAAAGTAAACATATTTAAACATTAGTATGATAGTACAATTTTAACATTGATCAACCTATTGCATGGAATTGAGCATCCATGCAAGTACAAAAAATAGGCATGGAAGGCTGATACTCACTTGCATGAGCCGATCACCAATGGACCATGAGGGGGACCTGGCAGGGGTGGAATTGGCCTGCACTGTGGTTATTACATGGTGGGACAGATGGTAAGCTCTGAGATAACAAGGCACCAAACAACAAAGGGCAGGAGCTGGATATGCACAGTGTGACTGTGAGAACTCCCACTGATATATTCATGCCTGTATTTTTGTAGTACAATCAATATTATTCTTCTACTGTATAGACTATCAAATGTTTTCAATAAACAATACTTTTTAAATACCTGGTCTGTCCTAAAAATACTGAGGGGTTATGCTGTGCCTATGAGCACTAGGTTTGTCTTAATATCTAGAGTAACTGCATACACACACTGTATCTGGAGCCAGTGTATTTTACGTATGTGCTTAGTCAGAAAAAGAAGAGTAGAAGAAAGGAAAGAGTAGAAATGAGAAGAAACAACAGTGTAGCAATGGAGCCGCCACCATATTACAGAGAAATAGGGTTGATCGGGATATAGCCAAACATCACATCTTCGCTATTATCAATCGTGTCATATAGTCTTTTGAGTACTTAAATGTAACCCATACGCTCCAAGTTTTATTGAATTTGTCAGTGACTTCATATTGCTCTGGTCTCTTTCAAAGCGTAGAGATTTTCTACTCAACGGAGCCTATCCACAATTGTAGGAGAATGTGTAGATTTTCAAAATCTTGGAATTATAGATTTTGCCGTGGTAAGTGTCTAAGCAAGAACCTTTTGTATTTTTCCATGGTGCAATTGGTGATATTTAAAAGACAACAGACTGCGGATAATAGGATTTTTATAACAGCTTACCTGTAAAATCCTTTTCTTGGAGTACATCACGGGACACAGAGCGACATAGTCATTACTAATGGGTTATATAGATACCGTCAGGTGCTGGCACTGGCAACTTCCAAAACCGGAAGTACCCTCCCCTATATAAGCCCCTCCCATCCGGGAGCACCTCAGTTTTGTAGCAAAGCAATAAGTGTCCCCAAAGAGGGGCGGGAGCTCTGTGTCCCGTGATGTACTCCAAGAAAAGGATTTTACAGGTAAGCTGTTATAAAAATCCTATTTTCTTTCTCGTACATCACGGGACACAGAGCGACATAGTCATTACTAATGGGATGTCCTAAAGCAATGCCAAATGAGGGGGGGGATACACCATATATAAGCTGAGCGCTATCAGACATGAGGATCTTTTGCGGCCTGCAACACACTGCGCCCAAAGGCGACATCCTCCTGACTTCTAACGTCCACCTGGTAGAACCTAGTAAACGTGTGAACCGAAGACCATGTTGCGGCCTTACAGATTTGAGCCAGGGAGGCCTGGTGATGCACTGCCCATGAAGTTCCAACTGCTCTCGTGGAGTGCGCCCTAACTTTGAACGGAGGCGGTCTACTTCTCAAGCCATAGGCTTGTATTATGACCTGTCGAATCCACTTGGCTAAAGTAGATTTTGACGCTGCCTGACCCTTTCTGGGGCCTTCCGGCAGAATAAAGAAAGTATCCGTTCTGCGAATCTGAGCAGTGGCTTTTAGATAAGCTTTAACTGCTCTTACTACATCCAAAGAATGCAATAACTTTTCCTCTACCGAAGTAGGTTTGGGGAAAAAAGAAGGAAGAACCACATCTTGGTTCAAATGAAAACTCGATACCACCTTAGGAAGAAAGGCTGGATGAGGACGTAACACTACTCTGTCCTTATGGATAACCAGATATGGCTCCTTACAGGACATAGCTGCTAATTCCGATACTCTTTTAGCCGAACAAATGGCTACTAGAAAAATCAATTTCCTGGTGAGAAGCACCAAGGAAATATGCTGTAATGGTTCAAATGGTTGTTTCTGTAGAACCGACAGAACCAAGTTTAGATCCCATGGACATATGGGAATATTAACCGGAGGACTAATACGCATCACTCCTTGTATAAAGGCTTTGACTAGTGAATGCGAAGCCAAGGGCCTTTGAAAAAATATTGACAAGGCCGAAATCTGACCCTTGATAGTACTCAAGGCAAGCTTCCTATCTACAGCCCACTGTAGGAAGTCCAGAATCCTACCTATTACGTACTTATGTGGATGCCATTTCTTGGCCTCACACCACGCGATGTACGCCTTCCAGATTCTATAGTAGATCTGCCTGGATACCGGCTTCCTGGCATTGATCATGGTAGATACCACAGCATTAGAGAGCCCTCTCTTTTTTAGAATGTGGGCTTCAATAGCCAGGCCGTCAAACCTAGGGCTGGTAAGGAAAGGTGGTATATCGGTCCTTGTGAAAGCCGGACGACGTGGGAGAGTCCAAGGACTCCCCACTGAAATTTTACAATCTCCGCGTACCACGCTCTTCGGGGCCACGCTGGAGCCACCGGAATCACCGGTTTCTTTTCTACCCTGATTCTGCGGAGTAATCGAGGTAACCATTGTGGCGGTGTGAATGCATATATCAGCTTGAACTGATCCCAAGGGAACACTAGGGCATCCGAGCTGCAAGCTAGGGGATCCCTTGTCCGAGAGACAAACCTGTCCCCCTTTGCGTTGAATCTGGATGCTAGAAGATCTACATCCGGTGTTCCCCACCGCTGCCATATTGTCCAGAAAACCTCGGGGTGAAGGGACCCTTCCTCTGGGCCTAATTGCTGGCGACTTAGAAAGTCCGCCTTCCAATTCTCCACTCCTGGAATGAATACCGCAGATATGGCTGGGACATATTTTTCTGCCCATTTCAGGATGTAATTTACTTCCCTCTGGGCTGCACGACTCCTGGTGCCCCCCTGATGATTGATATATGCCACTGCTGTGGCATTGTCTGATTGCATTCTGACAGGGGACCCTTGGAGTTTGGATGTCCATGCTACTAGGGCATACCGGGCTGCTCGTATCTCTAAGAGATTGATGGGCAGGGCCTTTTCTGCATCCGACCATCTGCCCTGTAGAGACTATTGCTCCAGTACTGCTCCCCAGCCTATAAGGCTGGCATCTGTAGTGACCACCTTCCAAGAAATCGGACTGAAGGATTTCCTTTTTTCCAGATTCTGGGGAACCAACCACCAACGGAGGCTCTTGCGAACGGAAGGGGACAAGGACATTGTAAGTCTAGGGCCTGAACTTTTTTGTTCCAGGCTGACAGTATGGCCCCTTGCAAATTCCTTGAATGGAATTGACCGTAGGGTACTGCTTCGAATGATGCCACCATTTTTCCCAGCAGCCTCATATACAGGCGTATGGACGGCTGTCTTTTTTGTACCCACTAAGTGGATCAAATCTTTCAAAGACAACACCTTTCCTCGAGGCAAGAATATTTTTCTCTGGCCTGAATCCAACCTTAGCCCCAAGTATTCCAGACTTTTGACTGGTTTTTAGGGCTCACTTGTCTCGGTTGATAATCCAACCGTGAGATTCCAGATACTTGATCGTCTTGTGAACGACCACGTCTAGTTTTTTCACTGAGTGGTCTATCAGCAACAAGTCATCCAGATATGCCATTATCATTACACCTTGTGTTCTTAGATTGGCCAATAAAGGGCCAGAATTTTTGTAAACACTTGTGGTGCTGTGGCCAAACCGAAGGGTAAGGCTCTGAACTGAAAATGGCGCCCTTCTACTGCAAAGCGTAGAAATGTTTGGTGGACTGGAAAGATGGGAATGTGCAAATAAGCATCTTTGATGTCGATCGTGGCTAACCAATCCTCCCCTTGTAGGGCAGTGGCCACCGATCGGATCGACTCCATCGGAAAGTCCTGATATACAGGAATTTGTATAGCCCTTTTAGAATTAATATGGGCCTCCCGTCCGCGTTTGCTTCGGGACTGTAAAGAGGTTTGAGTAAAACCCGAACCCTCATTCTTCCAGGGGAACCTCCATAATTACTCCTTGGAGCAATAGTTGTTCTAGTGCCAACAGGAGGGACTCTCTCTTCCGGGGATCCCTTGGCACGTTTGACCTCAAAAATGGGAAGGAGGAGAGTCTTTTAACTCCAAACTGTATCCCAAACCTACTGCGGAGAGCACCTATCTGTCTTGATCGTGTCCCGCCAGGTCTCTTGCGAACAACTGGAGTCCTCCCCCCACCCGACTGAGTGGGGGCTTCATGAATTTAACTTTGGGGGAGGTTTTGTACCTCCCCTGACCCAGGGTTTCTCATTACCCTGCTACTGTCCCTGTTTTTTACCCCCGGGATTTGACCGAGGAGGCCGTCGGAACTGTTACACAGCCGATGCCCCAGGGACTGGAGAAGCAGGCCTCTTAAAGAGGGACCTCTAACTCTGCTTTTAACCGGCAAGAGCGTATTTTTACCGCTGGAAATTTTCTGGATATTTGTCCAGGTTTTCCCTGAATAAGCGTTCACCATGAAATGGGACGCTAACCAGCCATTCTTTACAGGGAGCTTCAGCAGACCAGTTTTTGAGCCATAGGAGCCTACGCATATGTACTATAGACAGCGTAAGGCGGGAGGCCTGATGGACTGAATCCTCTATGGCGTCAACCGCAAAGCCTAAGGCTCTAGGTAGATCAGCTAGGGCAAAGCCTGCTGATCTGTCAAGTCCCTCAAGACCTGTTTCAACTGATCCTTCACTGCTTAGCAGACCCCAATAGCTGCTACTGCTGGTTGTGTCACCAAGCAGATTTTCATAAGGACTCCAATCTTTTATCTATTGGGTTCTTGAACATTTGGACATTATCCACTGGACATGTCAGTGATTTATACATACAAGAGATGGCTGCGTCCACTGTAGGGACCTTCCATTTTTTTTTTTTTTTTTTTTTTGATGAACTTATCCTCCATGGGATAGACCACCGGAAATCTCTTGGGGGAATAAATATTTTCTCAGGACGTTCCCAATCCTGGTAAATGAGCCCTTTCAGTAAAGGGTGAAGTGGAAAAGAACAAACAGTCTGGGGGCTTCTAGCGACCCCAACGAGGATACAGTAGTGGTTGATGGTTCCGCAAGGTGCATTTTTAAATGCTGATCGGACCATGTTAGTCAGAGACTGAACCCATAATCTTTCAGCTTGAGATGCTGAGAAAGGGTTCCCCCACTGTTGATTCCTCTATAACAGAATCAACCTCATCCTGATCCCCTTCAGGCAGGTCGATCCCTGTATGGGACTGTTGCTCTGCTAACAGGCACTCTGAAGGAGGAGACGGAGATCGGGCGTGCTTTCCCTGACAGGGAGGCAGCGATAAATTTTGACAATCTCTCTCTAATCCTCCCAGAGCTGAGGAAAAAACCTCCTCTGTTACATACACAGGAGCAGGTGACTGAGGACAGCCACAGTACCAAGTACCCCTGCGGGGTCTCTACGGTCACTTACCTCTGAACTTCAGGGGAGACTGGTGCAGCAGGAGTATGCCCAAGATCCTCAGAGCCCGATGAGACCCCCTTCGCTTCCTGGAAGATTCAGTTCCGGAGCTACTGGACGGCATATTCCTAAGCCTAAAGCTGAGGTATTCCAGCCGTAATACACCTCTTTTACTGAGAATAGTCTAGCACAATTGCTGCTATATCACAGTTGGTGTCTACTAATGTGCCTTTCTAGGGGATGCCTGTATCAACCGCTTGCTGTATGCCTTTAAATGTTGCCAGCTCTGTCTCTGTACTTCATAGCCAGCTTACTGCAATAATGTGGCTTTTTTAAAAACCTGCTGGGACGCCCGCACATGCGCAGAAGCACTGCGGCGCGCACAGAGCGTCATCCCCCGGGCCCCGCCCCTTTTTCCGGCCACCTCTATATATAGAGGCGCGTGCACGCGCGCGGCCACGTGCGCCTCGGCGCTAATTTTCAAACATGGAAACCAGGGACAGGAGCCAGGGCCCCCTTTGCCGCAGGCCGGGGGATAGACGAACACTGCAACATGGCAGAGGAAACAGTTTCCTGTAGGAGAACTCACCAGCTGCCTGGACTTTGCTCTCTGAGAAGAAACTAGTCCATATGACAAGAAAAACATTCCACAGCGGCCTCTAGTGGACAAACACAGGTACCGCAGTTTAATATACTAAACATATATAAAAAAACATTCCTTTTTTTTTTTTTTTTTTTTCTTGACCACCATTAAAAATTATTACATTTTTTTAGTAGTTACAGGCATGCACAGATATTAGCGGGAATACCGTTAGGTAACAGACAGAAAGACAAATTAGGCTTGGGGGTCCCCCAATAGAACCAAGTTCCTGGGGGCCCCCACTTACCTGTTCCCCGCCGCAGGACTTTGTTTGGTCCACAAAAGCCCAAACTTCACCTATCACGGCAGGCATTGTAATCAAACCTTCAGGGACCGGGTTCCCAAGGATTCCACTCCCCTGGACCTGTATAGCACCCTGCACAGAAAACATCTTGGTCGTGGGTATGACCAGAGCTCTGGATCCCAGGGTCCAGCTCTCCTAAGAGAAGCATTACAGGCAGAACCTTGCTCTTCTCTGCAAGGCCCGGGTACCGACCGTTTAGCTATGAAGCTTTTTTGGTCGGATCCGGAATAGCTTACTGAGGCCCAAAAGAACCTGTACGCAAGCTCAGTGAAAAACACATGTTTCTTCTTGGCCAACACCTTAGACACTGGCAAAAAACTGAGGTGCTCCCGGATGGGAGGGGCTTATATAGGGGAGGGTACTTCCGGTTTTGGAAGTTGCCAGTGCCAGCACCTGACGGTATCTATATAACCCATTAGTAATGACTATGTCGCTCTGTGTCCCGTGATGTACGAGAAAGAAAATCAATTTCCTGGTGAGAAGCACCAAGGAAATATGCTGTAATGGTTCAAATGGTTGTTTCTGTAGAACCGACAGAACCAAGTTTAGATCCCATGGACATATGGGAATATTAACCGGAGGACTAATACGCATCACTCCTTGTATAAAGGCTTTGACTAGTGAATGCGAAGCCAAGGGCCTTTGAAAAAATATTGACAAGGCCGAAATCTGACCCTTGATAGTACTCAAGGCAAGCTTCCTATCTACAGCCCATTGTAGGAAGTCCAGAATCCTACCTATTACGTATTTACGTGGATGCCATTTCCTGGCCTCACACCAGGCGATGTACGCCTTCCAGATTCTATAGTAGATCTGCCTGGATACCGGTTTCCTGGCATTGATCATGGTAGACACCACAGCATTAGAGAGCCCTCTCTTTTTTAGAATGTGGGCTTCAATAGCCAGGCCGTCAAACCTAGGGCTGGTAAGGAAGGGTGGTATATCGGTCCCTGCGAAAGCAGGTCCGGACAATGTGGGAGGGTCCAAGGACTCCCCACAGACATTTTCACAATCTCCGCGTACCATGCTCTTCGGGGCCACGCTGGAGCCACCAGAATCACTGGTTTCTTTTCTACCCTGATTCTGCGGAGTAATCGAGGTAACAATTGTGGCGGTGGGAATGCATATATCAGCTTGAACTGATCCCAAGGGAACACTAGGGCATCCGAGCCGCAAGCTAGGGGATCCCTTGTCCAAGAGACAAACCTGTCCACCTTTGCGTTGAATCTGGATGCTAGCAGATCTACATCCGGTGTTCCCCACCGCTGACATATTGTCCGAAAAACCTCGGGATGAAGGGACCATTCCCCTGGGCATAATTGTTGGCGACTTAGAAAGTCCCCGACCATCTGCCCTGGAGAGACCATTGCTCCAGTACTGCTCCCCAGCCTATAAGGCTGGCATCTGTAGTGACCACCTTCCAAGAAATCGGCTTTGATGTCGATCGCGGCTAACCAATCTTCCCCTTGTAGGGCAGTGGCCACCGATCGGATTGACTCCATTGGAAAGTCCTGATATACAGGAATTTGTATAGCCCTTTTAGAATTAATATGGGCCTCCCGTCCACGTTTGCTTCGGGACCGTAAAGAGGTTTGAGTAAAACCCGAACCCTCATTCTTCCAGGGGAACCTCCATAATTACTCCTTGGAGCAATAGTTGTTCTAGTGCCAACAGGAGGGACTCTCTCTTCCGGGGATCCCTTGGCACGTTTGACCTCAAAAAATGGGAAGGAGGAGAGTCTTTTAACTCCAAACTGTATCCCAAACATACTGCGGAGAGCACCTATCTGTCTTGATCGTGTCCCGCCAGGTCTCTTGCGAACAACTGGAGTCCTCCCCCCACCCGACTGAGTGGGGGCTTCAATGAATTTAACTTTGGGGGAGGTTTTGTACCTCCCCTGACCCAGGGTTTCTCATTACCCTGCTATTGTCCCTGTTTTTTACCCCCGGGAATTGACCGAGGAGGCCGTCGGAACTGTTACACAGCCGATGCCCCAGGGACTGGAGAAGCAGGCCTCTTAAAGAGGGACCTCTAACTCTGTTTTTAACCGGCAAGAGCGTATTTTTACCGCTGGAAATTTTCTGGATATATTTGTCCAGGTTTTCCCTGAATAAGCGTTTACCATGAAATGGGACGCTAACCAGCCATTCTTTACAGGGAGCTTCAGCAGACCAGTTTTTGAGCCATAGGAGCCTACGCATATGTATTATAGACAGCGTAAGGCGGGAGGCCTGATGGACTGAATCCTTTATGGCGTCAACCGCAAAGCCTAAGGCTCTAGGTAGATCAGCTAGGGCAAAGCCTGCTGATCTGTCAAGTCCCTCAAGACCTGTTTCAACTGATCCTTCACTGCTTAGCAGACCCCAATAGCTGCTACTGCTGGTTGTGTCACCAAGCTTGCTGTAGAAAGAAGCAGATTTTCATAAGGACTCCAATCTTTTATCTATTGGGTTCTTGAACATTTGGACATTATCCACTGGACATGTCAGTGATTTATACATACAAAAGATGGCTGCGTCCACTGTAGGGACCTTCCATTTCTTTTTTTTTTTTTTTTTTTTTGATGAACTTATCCTCCATGGGATAGACCACCGGAAATCTCTTGGGGGAATAAATATTTTCTCAGGATGTTCCCAATCCTGGTAAATGAGCCCTTTCAGTAAAGGGTGAAGTGGAAAAGAACAGACAGTCTGGGGGCTTCTAGCGACCCCAACGAGGATACAGTAGTGGTTGATGGTTCCGCAAGGTGCATTTTTAAACGCTGATCGGACCATGTTAGTCAGAGACTGAACCCATAATCTTTCAGCTTGAGATGCTGAGAAAAGGTTCCCCCACTGTTGATTCCTCTATAACAGAATCAACCTCATCCTGATCCCCTTCAGGCAGGTCGATCCCTGTATGGGACTGTTGCTCTGCTAACAGGCACTCTGAAGGAGGAGACGGAGATCGGGCGTGCTTTCCCTGACAGGGAGGCAGCGATAAATGTTGACAATCTCTCTCTAATCCTCCCAGAGCTGAGGAAAAAACCTCCTCTGTTACATACACAGGAGCAGGTGAACTGAGGACAGCCACAGTACCAAGTACCCCTGCGGGGTCTCTACGGTCACTTACCTCTGAACTTCAGGGGAGACTGGTGCAGCAGAAGTATGCCCAAGATCCTCCGAGCCCGATGAGACCCCTTTCGCTTCCTGGAAGATTCAGTTCCGGAGCTTCTGGACGGCATATTCCTAAGCCTAAAGCTGAGGTATTCCAGCCGTAATACACCACTTTTACTGAGAATAGTCTAGCACAATTGCTGCTATATCACAGTTGGTGTCTACTAATGTGCCTTTCTAGGGGATGCCTGTATCAACCGCTTGCTGTATGCCTTTAAATGTTGCCAGCTCTGTCTCTGTACTTCATAGCCAGCTCACTACAATATTGTGGTTTTTTTAAACTGCTGGGACGCCCGCACATGCGCAGAAGCGCTGCGGCGCGCACAGAGCGTCATCCCCCAGGCTCCGCCCCCTTTCCCGGCTCACCTCTATATATAGAGGCGCGTGCACGCGCGCGGCCACGTGCGCCCTCGGCGCTAATTTCAAAAAATGGTAACAAGGGACAGGAGCCAGGGCCCCTCTTTGCCGCAGGCCGGGGGATGGACGAGCACTGCAACATGGCAGAGGAAGCAGTTTCCTATAAGAGAACTCACCATCTGCCTGGACTTTGCTCTGCTGAGAAGAAGCTAGTCCACATGACAAGAAAACATTCCACAGCGGCCTCTAGTGGACAAACACAGGTACCGCAGTCTAATATATTAAATATATATATAAAAAACTTTTTTTTTTTTTTTCTTGACCACCATTAAAAATTATTACATTTTTTTAGTAGTTACAGGCATGCACAGAATTTTGCGGGAATACCATTAGGTAACAGACAGAAAGACAAATTAGGCTTGGGGGTCCCCCAATAGAACCAAGTTCCTGGGAGCCCCCACTTACCTGTTCCCCGCCGCAGGACTTTGTTTGGTCCACAAAAGCCCAAACTTCACCTATCACGGCAGGCATTGTAATCAAACCTTCAGGGACCGGGTTCCCAAGGATTCCACTCCCCTGGACCTGTATAGCACCCTGCACAGAAAACATCTTGGTCGTGGGTATGACCAGAGCTCTGGATCCCAGGGTCCAGCTCTCCTAAGAGAAGCATTACAGGCAAAACCTTGCTCTTCTCTGCAAGGCCCGGGTACCGACCGTTTAGCTATGAAGCTTTTTTGGTCGGATCCGGAATAGCTTACTGAGGCCCAAAAGAACCTGTACGCAAGCTCAGTGAAAAACACATGTTTCTTCTTGGCCAACACCTTAGACACTGGCAAAAAACTGAGGTGCTCCCGGATGGGAGGGGCTTATATAGGGGAGGGTACTTCCGGTTTTGGACGTTGCCAGTGCCAGCACCTGACGGTATCTATATAACCCATTAGTAATGACTATGTCGCTCTGTGTCCCGTGATGTACGAGAAAGAAAGTTAAATTGTAGTTTCGGTTATATGTTTTATCGTAGCAATGACTTTTTGCCAGTATGTTTGGATAAGGGAGCACTCCCACCAAATGTGTGCTAAAGAGCCTTTCTCTTGATTGCATGGCCAACAATGGTCAGAGGTAGTGGGAAACCATTGTCTCAGTTTAAATGGTGTAGTGTACCAGTGGGTGGGCAATTTAAAGTAGGTTTCCTGTAGACGAGTGCTACTGAAGCATTTATGAGCCAATACGCAGGCGTGTATCCATTGTTAGTCAATAAATGT
Organism: Rana muscosa; assembly: GCA_029206835.1. Lineage (NCBI taxonomy): Eukaryota > Metazoa > Chordata > Amphibia > Anura > Ranidae > Rana > Rana muscosa. The sequence goes on from CM055116.1 coordinate 877,800,699, forward strand.
AGCGTTTAAAGTGTTTCCCAAAGCAATTTATGAACGGGGGTTTTATTCAATATTAGGTGGGAAGTCATAACGTTATGGCCGATTGGGGTGTGTGTGTATATATTGTGAGGGGGTTAGCTCGGCAGCGGGTGTGTGTGACCCCCGAGATGGGCTCCCCACACAAAAACAGGCCCAGCAAACGGAGGTTGTGGTTTTCAAAATCAAAAAGGTGCGGTTTATTTTCTATTTACAGTGACAAAACACAGCAAAGCAAAAGAAACATAAACAAAATAAATCCTGGTCAACTTGACCTCTGACTAAACATACAGGTTTCCTAACTAACAACTGGGATCAGCCTAGTGCTGTCCTAGTCCCTAAGTCCCTGGTTTTAAATGTCCAAGCAAATAGCCACACAGGCTTTGTCTCACCGCACAGGGGTTCACTCTCCCTAGACAGTCCACACAGGTCTGGTTCCAGGCATGAGCTAACATCTAATGAAGCTGGGAGTTCTTATAGAGGCCTAAATGAGCTGACAAGCTTCAGCTGGTCTCCTCATCTCTGTCTGCACGACGCCCCACACTCTCCCTAGAGGTATGAGTCATCCATGAGCCCACTAGCCTTATACAACTCTCCACCTAGTTGTATAAGTCGGCGTAAAGCCTGAATCTGGGCGAAATATATCTACCCCCCTGGATGCAACCAGGTGACTTTACCTTCCTGCTGTCACAATATATATATATATATATATATATATATATACACATACACACACATATACATATACACATACATACATAATACATATATATATATGTGTGTGTGTGTGTATATTTATTGAACACACCATGTAAACATTCACAGTGCAGGTGGAAAAAGTATGTGAACCCTTGGATTTAATAACTGGTTGAACCTCCTTTGGCAGCAATAACTTCAACCAAAACGTTTCCTGTAGTTGCAGATCAGACGTGCACAAAGGTCAGGAGTAATTCTTGACTATTCCTCTCTACAGAACTGTTTCAGTTCAGCAATATTCTTGGGATGCCTGGTGTGAATCGCTTTCTTGAGGTCATGCCACAGCATCTCAATCAGGTTGAGGTCAGGACTCTGACCGGGCCACTCCAGAAGGCGTATTATCTTCTGTTTAAGCCATTCTGTTGTTGATTTACTTTTATGCTTTGGGTCGTTGTTCTGTTGCAACACCCATCTTCTGTTGAGCTTCAGCTGGTGGACAGATGGCCTTAAGTTCTCCTGCAAAATGTCTTGATAAACTTGTGAATTCATTTTTCCTTCGATGATAGCAATCCGTCCAGGCCCTGAAGCAGCAAAGCAGCCCCAAACCATGATGCCCCCACCACCATACTTCACAGTTGAGATGCGGTTTTTATGTTGGTGTGCTGTGCCTCTTTTTCTCCACACATAGTGTTGTGTGTTTCTTCCAAACAACTCAACTTAGGGTTTCATCTGTCCACAGAATATTTTGCCAGTACTGCTGTGGAACATCCAGGTGCTCTTGTGCAAACTGTAAATGTGCAGCAATTTTTTTTTTGGACAGCAGTGGCTTCCTCTGTGGTATCCTCCCATGAAATCCATTCTTGTTTAGTGTTTTACGTATCGTAGATTCGCTAACAGGGATGTTAGCATATGCCAGAGACTTTTGTAAGTTTTTAGCTGACACTCTAGGATTCTTCTCCACCTCATTGAGCAGTCTGCGCTGTGCTCTTGCAGTCATCTTTACAGGACGCCCACTCCTAGGGAGAGTAGCAGCAGTGCTGAACTTTCTCCATTTATAGACAATTTGTCTTACCGTGGACTGATGAATAGCAAGGCTTTTGGAGATACTTTTACAACCCTTTCCGGCTTTATGCAAGTCAACTATTCTTAATCGTAGGTCTTCTGAGAGCTCTTTTGTGCGAAGCATCATTCACATCAGGCAATGCTTCTTGTGAAAAGCAAACCCTGAACTGGTGTGTGTTTTTTAGAGGGCAGGGCAGCTGTAACCAACACCTCCAATCTCATAGATTGGACTCCAGTTGGCTGACACCTCACTCCAATTAGCTCTTAGAGATCTCATTAGTCTAGGGGTTCACATACTTTTTCCACCTGCACTGTGAATGTTTACATGGTGTGTTCAATAAAAACATGGTAACATTTAATTCTATGTGTGTTATTAGTTTAAGCAGACTGTGATTGTCTATTGTGACTTAGATGAAGATCAGATCACATTTTATGAACAACTTGTGCAGAAATCCCTATCATTCTAAAAGGGTTCACATACTTTTTATTGCAACTGTGTGTGTGTATATATATATATATATATATATATATATATACATATACACACACACACACACACACACACACACACACACACACCATTTTTTTTTTCCAGGAAATTTGTAATATAAAACTTAAAACTACATAGTTTGTCCAATACATCTTGATGAGTGACAGCATAGTAAACACGAAAAGCAGAGTAAAGCCCCGTACACACGGTCGGACTTCCATCTGACTTTTCTGTGGTTTTTGTCCGAACGGAGTTGGTCGGGAACACCCATAGCATACACACGCTCTGACTTTTCTGCAAACTTTCCCAAAACTTTTTGCAACATCACGTGGTTTTTCTGCTCTTTTCCGCCACCCTTTGGTCAACTTCTGCTATTGTTGGTTGATTTTAACATTAGTTGTTTTGTCCATCGGACAAAAGTCCGATGGTTTTCTGTACACACGGTCGGACTTTGCTCCATCGGACATTTGTTGGGCAAAAGTTTGTCCGTTTGCAGACCCAACTTTTGTCCAATGAAAACAAGAAAAAAGCAAAAAAGTTTGTCCGATGGAGCGTACACACGGTCGGATTGTTGGTCCAACTTGCTCAAAATGAAGTTTGTTGGCCAAAAGTCCGACCGTGTGTACGGGGCTTTAGAGAAACTCCTGTTGCATCATATGAGCTAAGCCTCTGAGATACTGCTCTGTTATGTTTCGCTTAGGAGGAACATCCCCTCTATTTCCACCTGTGCCTTTCAAAGTGTCACTATTGTCACAAAAAGGGCTAGATTTTCTGATGTTCAATTAGGCTCAAACTTATGACAAATCTGGACGCAAAGAGTGTTGAATATTTTTAAACACTGTAAGAATACATTTTTTGGATTATAGACGTGAATATCCAGGGCCTACGTAAAGGTTAATCCTCTTTTACAAAGATTTTGTTTAATTTCCAATTGATGCTTATGCATACACATTTAAAATACATTCAGAAAAAGGAAAATATACCTGCACATTCGGCACCAAAAGAAGTTTGGAGAGCTTTGTCCTGCTGTCAATCAAACTGTTCCAGTCCAGCAAATCCACAGTTCTAAACAATGACAGATTGGTCAGCTTACACAGTATAGCAACAAGCTTTAAAGACAATATGTAGAATATTTTGACAGGTATAAATTAATTTCATGCATATGAAATGAATCGCAATGCAGCTGGTTTAAAGGAACACCGGATGTGCATAGTTTGTGATATTAGAAATGTTAACTCTGAATTAGTTTGTTTCCAGACTATTTTATTTCCCTGCCTAGTATGAAGCCATTGTTGCCAAATACACGCAATACAAAAGTAGTCAAGTTTAAAAATGTATCCAAATCATAGGTGTGCACAGCCTATTATTGTATTAGGGTGTGCACCCCAAAGCTCAAACACACATGAACACCACCTGCTGTTACAGGGAGGAGGCTCTGGTGGTGGGAGACAGTTGATTGGGAGCATATTACATTACACCCTAAATACGGGTGTAATGGGTTCCTAAATTTGAACCTAGCCTTTATTGTAATGGGGGCAGTTACACTGGCCACTGGCACCCCCAACCACCCATCTGGTGCCACCCATGGAAAATGCTAATATACATGGGATGATTAGGGTGTGCACGCCTATGATCTAAATGTTATTGCATTTGTTTTCTGGTATATAGGCATTGTTAGGATTGTAGTACGTGGTATTTGTTTCTTGAAGTATTTACAATAAATAGTAAGGCTCGTCGTTTCACAAATATGATATGCAAGTGGTCCCAGTTCTAGGGTCAGGTATCGTTGGAGTAGGCCTACTGTATGTCTACAGGCAGGTGACCAGTGTTAATTTCGTCAACTAAAATATTTTAGTCAACTAAAACAATTCAGATGACTAAAATACAACGAAAACTAAAATGGCATTTTAATCAAAAGACTATGACGAAGCCCAGGTTTACACTGCTGCAGGATTTAAATCGTGCGAGTTCAGGTGAACTCGCACGATTTCAATCCCGCATGTCAGTCCGACGATTTCAGAGACATCTGTGCGGTTTCCTGCACAGATGTCTATTGAAATCGCACCTGAAAAATCACCAAAAGTAGTACAAAAACTACTTTTGGGAATTGGTGCGGCGCCGCAAAGTCGGCGTTGCACCGATACAGACGGTTCTATTGCGGGCAACAGCTGCTGACATGTCAAATTGCATTATTGTAAACAGGAGCTAAAACTAAATTGAATTTATATCACAACAACCAAATCTGTCTGGAGTGCATGTTCAAACTTTAATACCATAAATAATAAACATATTAGGATTTTTATTTCAGGAGTATATAATGTTTGGCAGTTCTAAAGAAATAATGCATTCAAATGTAACTAAACCTATTCGATTTTAGTAGACTGAAATGCACTGGAGATTTTAATGGACTAAAATATGACTAAACAATTAAGATGACTAAAATACGACTAATACCAAAATGGCGAGAGCTATGAGTAAGCATCAATATCTGATGTGAAACGCATCAGCCACCCACCCCTGCATGACTATTGTCTGTTTTTTTGCTTGTTTTGGACTTATGGATTAATTTTGGATTTTCTCAACCAACTTTTTTGAATAATAAATTGTTAATACCAAAATGGAATTTTAGTCAAAAGACTAGAACTAAAACTAAATCAAAATTTGATGTAAAAAACAACATAGCGGGTGACCCTGCACCATGAATACGTTAAATGTAACCTCTCAAAAGAAAAACATGGAGGCTTCCATTGCCAACTTCCCACTCTGGAATACCAGTTGCCTAGCTGTCATGCTGACACTCTTGCTTCATTTAATTTTACCTGCAACATATATGAATATAATACATTTGGCTTTATCTGCATACTTCATCCAGAGCAGTGAATAATTGAATTGTGTTTCATCATAACTGACGTCATCGGGGGCATAAACGGTTATGCCCCGATGACGTCAGTTATGACAAAATGCGTTGGAAGGAGCCAACGCATGAGACGTCGCCACACTTTCCTGGATTGGCAATTGTATGAAGTATTGCTTAAAATCTTCGCTACACAGCCCGGGGATGTTTACTGTATTTATACGAGTAGGTTTCATACCTTAAAGTGCTAGAAAAGTTTTCATCCAGATTTACACTATGCAGATCTTTTGATTCTTGCTTTTATGTTGAACCCTGTGATCTATATGGTTGACACTGATGCTGCTGCTTTTTGCAGAGTGGGACACATGATAGAGAGTCTAATAAGCAAGATGGTTCGGATTCCTTGGTGATATGATGATCATTTATATGCGCATATGACTCTGTAGTGGAGTCTACCTCGCTTTGGTAAGAGTCCTCTTTTCACAGATGGTGGTGGCTCACAAGGTGATTGCAAGATTTGATCAAACGTAATCCTTCTACCATTAACACAGCGGTGATGTGGAAAGCATTTATTTGGGACTTTCACTATATTAACCTTTTACTTACGGACTATATGATTTTGTATATTGAATTACGTTTTTATTCAAGGTTTGCACAATATCACATATAGCGTGGCAAGTTGTTTATTATTAATAATTGAATCTGTGTCAGTAGATCAGGCAACTAATATTTTCAGAAGGTAGTCAACAATGTCAGTGCCCATATTTTATGCCACTGGAAAAAAATATCAGCTTGTTTTACTATTTCAGATAATAGAAGAAGAAAAATTAAAGACATTTTGAGTGAAAGGTGTGATGACAGACTATATATTGCACAACTCATCCACACATGTTGAAAATTAAAGAACACCTGTCAGAAAAGATGTGAGAGCAGCAGTTGCTGACTTTTGAAGACAAAGTCCCAAAAAAAAGAGATGGTCATTGTGACCCTTGTATCACGACTGGTATGTCGCTGACCCCAAAATGTATTTTTTCTTAACACTTTACAGGATGCAGGTTTGTTCTGGGTCTGAATTAGTAGAGGAACGAGGATAAAAAATAAAAAAAAAGACCGCATAGGAACTTGAATCTATAACTGCAGTTTCTATCCAGAGAGGTTTCCTTTAAATTCTAGGCCTCAGTGCTCTTCTTGTATTCGAAAATAGCAACTATATAATCAAACCTGAACTTTCAGTTTAAAGCCACAAAGTGCATTCTATATGCATTAAAACAAAAAATGGACTCTTATACTCTGTGTGGAATAAGTGGTTTCTAAACAGAGGTCTTCTAGTGCTCTTTAATCAGCACATAGCATGATCTTTGCCAATTGGGCTCATGTCAGACCTCTGCAGAGCAACCACTGCTTACAGAAGTAGGGTGCTTTTTGGCTCAAGCTAGAAGGGGGACAGACACGGTTACTCAGGCGTCTAAAGAAAATTGAGGATTGTGAGGACTTTGAACACTCATTGTTTTGAGGCTTTTAGGCTGAGTTCACACTGGTACGACACGACAGTCATACAACTTTCATCCTACTTTGCTCTGCGACATCAGTCCTACATTGATCCTACATTGGTCCGACATCCATCAGACTTTCATGAACAGGATACTACTTTGATCCGACTTTGTGATAGTCTGACTTGTCCTTTGACCAATCAAAACAATCCCAGGGTGAGATGAATTCCTTTTACTGCTGGTGTAATCACCATGTCGGATGGTTAGGACAAGGATCCTACTTTGATCCGACTTCAATGATATTCAATGGGCTGAAGTAGGATCAAAGTCGGACCAAAGTAGTGCAGGGAGCATTTTCAAAGTCGGACCGACTTGTGTCGGACCAGTTAAGACGGCTCTCATAGGGAAACATTGATTTTCACACGTCATGCGACATGAGCTCCCAATATCGGAGCGTTTGTCGGACCAGTGTGAACCCAGCCTCAGCAGATTTAAATTGACATTTAAATTGGGCTTTAAGTAATCTTAACAAGCTAGCTTATTTTCTCAGAAATCAGTCCACTAAGAAAATGCATTTAAGAACATACCCCTTTTTCCATCGAGCAGACCCCTTAGGGTTTATCTCACAGGCATACAATATATGTCATATTTTAAACCTAAAATGTATTTTTAAGTATTTTTGGCAATATAGAACGTGTCCAGGAATGGGATGCAGACTTTTGCTTGTAACTTGACCATAAATATTACTACTGCATAATTGTCGTACTGCTAAATGGTCATTTATAGCTACATTACTGAGAATTTTTATCACCCATTTCATTACGTCTGATATTTTTAAATTACCCATTATATGGCTACAACAGGCAAGACTGGTCTAATATTGCTTGTATAGCTCATAAATGTTTTATGCGGATATTAAATGCCAATTGGGAAAACAATGCTGATATACACTGAGAACACCCCTCACATTTTTGAAAATATTTTATTATATCTTTTCATGTGACAACACAGAAGAAAACACTTTGCTACAATGTAAAGTAGTGAGTGTACAGCTTGTATAACAGTCTAAATTTGCTGTCCCCTCAAAATAACTCAACACACAGCCATTAATGTGGGTCCAATTAGCCATTTTCCTTCCCCCGGTGTCATGTGACTCAGTGTTACAAGGTCTCAGGTGCGAATGGGCAGGTGTGTTAAATTTGGTGTCATCGCTCTCTCTCTCATATTGGTCACTGGAGGTTCAACATGCCACCTTATGGCAAAGAACTCTCTGAGGATCTGAAAAAAAAGAACTGTTGCTCTACATAAAGATGGCCTAGGCTATAAGAAGATTGCCAAGACCCTGAAACTGAGCTGCAGCACGGTGGCCAAGACCATACAGAAGTTTAACAGGACAGGTTCCACTCAGAACAGGCCTCACCATGGTCGACCAAAGAAGTTGAGTGCACGTGCTCAGCAATATATTTAGAGGTTGTCTTTGGGAAATAGACATATGAGTGCTGCCAGCATTGCTGCAGAGGTTGAAGGGGTGGGGGGTCAGCCTGTCAGTGCTCAGACCATACACCGCACACTGCTTCAAATTGGCCGCGTGGCTGTCGTCCCAGAAGGAAGCTGATGCACAAGAAAGCCTGCAAACAGTTTGCTGAAGACAAGCAGACCAAGGACATGGATTACTGGAACCATGTCCTTTGGTCTGATGAGACCAAGATAAACGTATTTGGTTCAGATAGTGTCAAGCGTGTGTGGGGGCAACCAGGTGAGGTGTACAAAGACAAGGGTGTCTTGCCTACAGTCAATCATGGTGGTGGGAGTGTCATGGTCTGGGGCTGCATAAGTGCTGCCGGAACTGGGGAGCTACAGTTCATTGAGGGAACCATGAATACAAACATGTACTGTGACATACTGTAGCAGAGCATGATCCCCTCCCTTCAGGGAAGTATTCCAGCATTATAACGACCCCAAACACACCTCCAAGATGACCACCTTCTTGCTAAAGAAGCTAAGGGTAAAGGTGATGGACTGGCCAAGCGTGTCTCCAGATCTAAACCCTACTGAGCATCTTTGGGCATCCTCAAAAGGAAGGTGGAGAAGCGCAAGGTCTCCAACATTCATCAGCTCCGTGATGTTGTCATGGACAGAGGTGGTTCTGGCCAGCTCAGTAGATTGCTTTAAGAAGGGCCAGGATTCTTTCTTAAATGTACATAATATAACTGGGCTCTGACATTTATAGGTAAAGTTGATCCGGGGAATATCCGATTGCCTCTCGGGGGATCAGGAAGGAATTTTTTCCCCTGCTGTAGCAAATTGGATCATGCTCTGCTGGGGTTTTTTGCCTTCCTCTGGATCAACTGTGGGTATATGGGATTGTACGATTTTTTTATATTTTTATATGCTTGAACTGGATGGACTTGTGTCTTTTTTCAACCTAACTATATGTAACTATGAACAGGACTCCAGTGCAACCTGTGAGGCTCTGGTGAACTCCATGCCTAAGAGGGTTAAGGCAGTGCTGGAAGATAATAGTGGCCACACAAAATATTGACACTTTGAGCCAAATCTGGACATTTTAACTTTGGGGTGTACTCACTTTTGTTGCCAGTTGTTAAAACATCAATGGCTGTGTATAGAGTTAATTTGAGGGGACAGCAAATGTACACTGTTATACAAGATGTACACTCACTACTAGCAAAGTGTAATTTCTTAAGTGTTGTCACATGAAAATATAATATTTATATATATATATATATATATATATATATACATATATATATATATACATACATACATACACACACACACATATATACACACACACACACTGTACATGTACACACACACAGTTGTGCGCATAAGTTTACATACCCTGGCAGAATTTATGATATTTTTGGCCATTTTTCAGAGAATATGAATGATAACACAAAAACTCTTCTTTCACTCATGGTTAGTGTTTGGCTGAAACGATTTATTATCAATCAACTGTGTTTACTCTTTTTAAGGCCCCTTTCACACTTCTACGACTTGTCCCACGATTTGTGATGGCAAAGTAGCACAAGTCATTTCCCATGATTTCCAATGACAACCATTCATATTAGTACGACTAAGTCGTTCCGACTTCAAAGTAGTCCCTGCACTACTTTGGTCCGATTTTGATGCCACTTACACAGGCATTCCCTGAAATCGTGGCCGCAAATCGCTGCAAAATCACACGACTTTGAATTCACACAAGTGTGAAAGGGGCCTTAATCATAACTACAACAGAAACTACCCAAATGACCCTGACCAAAAGTTTACATACTCCAGTTCTTAATACCGGGTATTGCCCCCTTTAACAGCAATGAAAACTTGAAGTCTTTTGTGGTAGAGGCTCTTTATCTTCTCAGATGGTAAAGCTGCCCATTCCTCTTGGCAAAAAGCCTCCAGTTCTTGTAAATTCTTGGGCTGTCTTGCATGAACTGCACGTTTGAGATCCCCCCCAGAGTGGCTCAATGATATTGAGGTCAGGAGACAGATGGCCACTCCAGAACCTTCACTTTATTCTGCTGTAGCCAATGACAGATCAACTTGGCTTTGTGTGTTGGAACATTGTCATGTTGGAATGTCCAAGGACGTCCCATGGGCAGCTTCCTGACTGTTGAATGCAAATGTTCCTTCAGTATTTTTTGATTACTGTATATACTCTAGTATAAGCCAAGTTTAGCACATTTTTTGTGCTGAAAATGCCCCCCTCGGCTTATACGAGTCACCTTTTTGTGCCTGATCTCCGACTTTGGGGACCCGGTACCGGCCGGACCGTAGGTCCCCTGTACCCCAAAGTTTGTTGTCCGGGGGACCTACGGCCGGGGAGCACTGATTTTTCAAAGCCGGGCACCCCTTCCATAGACTTCCATGTTAAACGGTCATTTCTCTGGTGACTTTGGGGACCCGGTACCGGCCGGTTGTAGGTCCCCTGGACCCAAAACACCTGTAGCCCCATTTCTCCTCTGTAAGTGTGCAAAGTTTTTTGTCTGGGGAACCTACAGCCGGGGAGCACCAATTTTTTCAAAGCCGGGCACCCCTTCCATAGACTCCCATGTTAAACGTCAGTAATGGACACAGTGAGGCATGGACACAGTGAGGCATGGACATAGTGAGGCATGCACATGGACAAAGTGAGGCATGCAGATGGACACCCTAGGCTTATACTCGAGTCAATACGTTTTCCCATTTTTTGTGGTAAAATTGGGTGCCTCGGCTTATATTCGTGTCGGCTTATACTCGAGTATATACGGTACATACTGCATTCATTTTGCCATAAATTTTGACCAAATTTCCTGTGCCTTTGTAGCTCACACATCCCCAAAACATCAGCGATCCACCTCCGTGTTTCACAGTAGGAATGGTGTACCTTTCATCATAAGCCTTGTTGACTCCTCTCCAAATGTAGCGTTTATGGTTGTGCCATAAAAGCTAGATTTTGGTCTCATCACTCGAAATTACTTTGTGTCAGAAGGTTTGAGGCTGGTCTCTGTGCTGTTTGGCGTATTGTAAGGCATTTGCTTAGTAATGGCTTTCTTCTGGCGACTCGACCATGCAGCCCATCTTTCTTCAAGTGCCTCCTTATTGTGCATCTTGAAACAACATCCCCACATGTTTTCAGAGAGTCCTGTATTTCAACTAAAGATATTTGTGGGTTTTTCTTTGCATCCTGAACAATTTTCCTGGCAGTTGTGGCTGCAATTTTAGTTGGTCTACCTGACCATGGTTTGGTTTCAACAGAACCCCTAATTTTCTACTTCTTGATTAGAGTTTGAACACTGCTGATTGGAATTCTCAATTCCTTGGATATCTATTTATTGTTTTAAATATTTTTTATTGGTTTTAGAAAAAAGGACATAAAAGAAAACATATACATTTACACAACTAAACATATAACATCACATACATTTGCATATTTTCCTAAGGACGCCCTACAGTACAAATGGTCCCAAGACCTTTCACATAGCTTTACGGCTATTCCCCTATTCTTGAAATCCGTAGGTTAGCTCCTCTCTCCCCCCCTCTCTCAACTCCCATGACGAGCGAGAGAGAGCGAGAGCGAAAGAAAGAGAAAAAAAAAAAGAAAAAAAACCTTAACCCCACCAGAGTGTGTGTAATTATTTAAAAATTTTGTGTTGTGTTTAATTTTTTTCTAAGGAGGTCCCTTCTCTCCCTTTATTTTTATATAAATAAATTTCCCTTTTACATCATGTGAAACCTAACATTTATTTTACCTTAAGGGGTGGGTCTGGCGGTAAAGGATCCCCCCATATCCACCCAAAAATCCCATGTGACATATATCTCCATTATTTTAACCCTGTGTATCTCCAAATTTTTGTGTCTAAGAGGGGCTATATCCTAACTTCCCTCTTTTCCTCCTAAATTCATGTTCTTCAAAAAAAAAAGAAAGAAAGGGGGGCGACCCCCTAAACCCCCCTAAGTGCGTGTATTAGAAAAAATTAAACACAATAAAAATTTTAATATAAGAAAATCCCTTCCCTCCCTTTATTTTTATATAAATACATTTCCCTTTTACATCATGTGAAACCGAACATTTATTCTACCTTAAGGGGTGGGTCTGGCAGTAAAAAAATTCCCCCATATGACTTATATCTCCAAAATTTTAACCCTATGTATTATTTTAACCTTGTGTATTTCCAAATTTTTGTGTCTGAGAGGGGCTATATCCAAAGTTCCGTCCTCTTTTCCTCCTAGATTCGTGTTCTTAGAGAAAAATCATCAAAAAACACACAACCCCCCCTCCCAGAGCACCCCACCCCTCCCCCATCAATCCCCCATATGTTTCAGATAGTTCTCTGATTGTTTAAATTCAAGCCATCCACTCCATATTCCGTAGAATCTCTAACGTCATTTTGTAGATGTATTTGTTCTTCCATCAATCTGATCCTATCTACCTCTCTCAACCAATCTTTTAACATCGGGGGCTTTTTTACTTTCCAGTATCTCGGAATTACAGCTTTCCCTGTATTTAACAGGAACGGGACAACTGTTGCTATATATTTTTTCCTAGATTTTTCTGTGGCATGAAACAGACACTTCCAGGGGTCTTGCTTAATCTCAACCCCACTGATATTAATTATTTAAAATATTTCTTTCCAAAATACTTGGATCAGGGGGGCAGTGCCACCATATATGGCCCTCTAACCCACATTCCCTCCAGCACATGGATGAAACCTCTGGATTGATCTTATGCAGTTTTACTGGAACATAATACCACTTAGTCAGCAATTTATAGTTCATTTCTTTCACTCTCGCATCCATTGACGTGGAGTGTATATAGTCTATAACTTTGCATTTCATTTGTTCTGATATATTTTGGTTCAGTACAAATTCCCAGCTCTCCAGAAGGCGAAGTGTCCCAGTTCCCGAGGGGGGGGGGGGTTACCTAACATATATACATATATATATATATATATATATATATATATATATATATATATATATATATATATATATATATATATATATATAGGTAGGATATCCCATGCCCATTTATTCCTCCTTGATCTACAAGTGTTTCCCATGGGCTTAGTTCTTTAATGGAGCGCAGGTGTTTTGGGAGGGTGTTTACGGGTGTTTTGTCTGTATCTCCAGCTATCCCAGGGCGAAACTCTGTATTTCTCCCGTAGTTCAGCTAGAGTACAAAACACATTCTCCTTCAATACATCTTTTAATCTTAAACTGTCCAAGATCGTCCACTTCAGGTACATCTTATCCCCTTTCCCTGGTGGGAAGTAGCTCGTACCCGAAAGGGGCATCCACGGGCTATTGTATTGCCATTTTCTGGATATCCATTTATATCCCTTTCCTGTTTTATACAGTTCAACTACCTTTTCTCGCAGATTCTTTGACAATTATTTTGCTTTCCCCATGACTCAGAAGACAGAAATGTCAGTGAAGCACTGGATGAAAGATGCAAGGATCTGTCAGGAGTCCAAAAACTCATTGACCTTTTATACACACATATAATTACAAGCAAACAGATCACAGGTGAGGATGGTTACCTTTAATAGCCATTCAAACCCCTTTGTGTCAACTTGTGTGCATGTTATCAGGCCAAAATCACCAGGGTATGTAAACTTTTGATCATGGTAATTTGGGTAGTTTCTGTTGTGATTATGATTTAAAAAGAGTAAACAGTTGATTGATAATAAATGGCTTCAGCCAAACACGAAAAGAAAAGTTTGTGTTAAATGGAAATCATAAATTCTGCCAGGGTATGTAAACTTATGAGCACAACTGTGTGTATATATATATTTTACACACAGTATCTCACAAAAGTGAGTACACCCCTCACATTTCGGTAAATATTTTATTTACACTGTTATACAAGTTTTACACTCACTACTTTACATTGTAGCAAAGTGTAATTTCTTCAGTGTTGTCACATGAAAAGATATAAACTATTTACAAAAATGTGAGGGTGTAACTTTTGTGAGATACTGTATACATATATATATACACACACACACACACACACAAAAGGAATACACAACCATGTTTTTTTTTTATGCACAGCAGAACCCTGGATAAAAATCTCTCAGGATATACATTTTTTCTACCTGATATGATAGTAGTTATTCATCTAAGGCGTGACTATAGGAAAAAATCCTGCTGTAGTGGTTTTCTTTAGTAGCCTTTCTTTACCAAGCCTGTAAGTGCACCATTAACCACTTAAGGACCGGACCAATATGCAGCATAATGACCAGGCCCCTTTTTGCAATTCGGCACTGCGTCACTTTAACTGACAATTGCGTGGTCGTGCAACGTGGCTCCCAAACAAAATTGCCGTCCCTTTTTTCCCCACAAATAGAGCTTTCTTTTGGTGGTATTTGATCACCTCTGCGGTTTTTATTTTTAGCGCTATAAACAAAAATAGAGCGACAATTTTGAAAAAAATTACATATTTTTTACTTTTTGCTATAATAAATATCCCCAAAAAATATATAAAAATGTTTTTCCTCAGTTTAGGCCGATACGTATTCTTCTACATATTTTTGGTAAAAAAAAAAAAAAAACGCAATCAGCGTTTATTGATTGGTTTGCGCAAAAATGATAGCGTTTACAAAATAGGGGATAGTTTTAAGGCATTTTTATAATTTTTTTTTTTTTTTTTTACTAGTAATGGCGGCGAACAGCGATTTTTTTCGTGACCGACATTATGGCGGACACATCGGACACTTTTGACACATTTTTGGGACCATTGCCATTTTTACAGCGATCAGTGCAATAAAAATGCACTGGTTACTGTAAAAATTACACTGGCAGTAAAGGAGTTAACCACTAGGGGCACTGGAGGGGTTAAGTGTGCCTAGGGGCGTGTTTCTAACTGAGGGGGGCGTGGCTATGAGTGACACGTCACCAATCTCCGCTCTGATTACACAGAGCGGAGATCGCTGACATTGTCAGTAGGGGAGCGGGGAGATGTGTTTACACTAACATCTCCCCGCTCCATGCCTCCGTGAGACAATCGTGGCGATCCCCGCGGCGATCGAGTCCGCAGGACCCGCTGTCCGACTCACAGGGAAGGCAGGGGGGTCGCGAGCACGCCCCCGACAGTTAAAGGGCCACATACAGGTACGTGATTGTGCCTGTACGAGCCATTCTGCCGACGTATATATACAGTGAGGGGTCCTTAAGTGGTTAAAGAGCAATAGCACATTGGCAAGGTCATCCCTGTGCTGATCTCTGCTGCAAGTATGTTCAACATAAGGCTGGCGCTGCCCAAATGAAAACAGAGCTCTGATCGGCTCTGCCCCTCCTTTTCCCAGTCTTAGGTTACCTGTTCAGTAGATACTCAATACATAACTGGAATTAAATGATGCTTTCAACATTTGTTTTTTTGCATATAGTTCTACTTTAAATATAATGGTACAAATTCAATGAGCCACAATTCCCCTGCAACTAATGTTTAATCAATGAAGGCTTACACTAGAAAAAAAAAAAAAAAAAAAAAATCTGAAAAAAGTTTATTTTTAAGTAAAAAAAAATAAAAAAATACATGGCTCAATTTAGTCTAAAATATTGCAGTCCATTTAACAGCCCTGCTGACTTCTACAACAGAAACAGATGTTATAGCATATGTAAGATAAATATCATGCCAACTGATCTGCAGTTCTAAACCTGTAACGCTACAGCGTAACTAAGAAGCTATAATTTCTCCCTGATCTACTTTGGCATACAGCTAAACAATTCCAGTTATAACTGGTAAAGGACCCAACTTGTCCGTTTACATTTTTTTTTAAAGGTCCACCCGAGGCAAGTAATTTAAGTTATGGGTGGAACTTGGGGGGGGGGGTATTTTCTGCCTGACATGATTCTCAATTCTGTCCTTGGAATTTTGGGTGTGCTTTTCTTTTTAATTCCTGCTGTAACCACCCCCCCCCCCCCAATCCCCAAAAAGGGGCACAACAGGTATGCAGACCCATGCATTTAAAGCGTATCTAAACACAAGAACAGGACATATGATATATTGCAGCTTCCTAGTTCATGGATGTGATGATTGCATTTATTTTCCTTTATTTCAAGCTATTTGTTGCCAGTATTGCTTCCTATTCTAGAAACACAAAAAAGAATGTCAGTCACCATTTCAAAGAAAGTTTCCTCAAGGACCACAGGCTTACTACATTTTAGGTTATTTGGCTCAAAATACTAGATCAGCCTTGTGTGTCACTTAGGATCGCATGGCAGGTACCTTTTTTATTAAACCTGCATACGGGGCTTTAGGTCACAGTCTCCTACTGGACCTGGTGTCAAGAAATCACAGCTGCAAGTCAGTTAGCTTTATTTTGAAGTTCTTCAGCCATTTAGCCAACAACTGTGGAACTTAATGGTTGGGGTGTTGTGGGGCTTGAAACAAGCAACCTTATTTTCCCCGTCAGATGCTTATTGATAACATACAGGTGAAACTCGAAAAATTAGAATATCGTGCAAAAGTTCATTTATTTCACTAATGCAACTTAAAAGGTGAAACTAATATATGAGATATGACAAATCACGGCTTGAACTATCTTGCTTTGCATGTAATGAGTATAATTGTGGGGATTATGGCTTACAGCTCATGAAAACCCCAAATCCACAATCTCAGAAAATTTGAATATTACATGCAATCCATAAAACAAGGGATGTACATAGAACAATATCGGACCTGTGAAAAGTATAAGCATGCATATGTACTCAGTACTTGGTTTGGGCCCCTTTTGCAGCAATTACTGCCTCAATATGGCGTGGCATGGAAGCTATCAGCCTGCGGCTCTGCTGAGGTGTTATGGAAGACTAGGATGCTTCAATAGTGGCCTTCAGCTCTTCTGCATTGTTCGGTCTCATGTCTCATCTTTCTCTTGGCAATGCTCCATAGATTCTCTATGGGGTTCAGGTCAGGCGAGTTTGCTGGCCAATCAAGCACAGTAATCCCAAGGTCATCGAACCAGATTTTGGTGCTTTTGGCAGTGTGGGCAGGTGCCAAGTCCTGCTGGAAAATGAAGTCAGCATCCCCATAGAGCTCGTCTGCGGAAAAAAGCATGAAGTGCTCCAAAATCTCCTGGTAGACGGCTGCATTGACCCCGGACTTAATGAAGCACAGTGGACTAACACCAGCAGATGACATGGCTCCTCAAATCAACACAGACTGTGGAAACTTCACACTGGACTTCAAGCATCTTGCTGTGTGTGCCTCTCCATTCTTCCTCCATACTCTGGGTCCTTGGTTTCCAAATGAGATGCAAAATTTGCTCTCATCAGAAAGGAGGACTTTGGACCACTGAGCAACAGACCAGGTGTGTTTTTCTTTAGCTCAGTAAGACGCTTCTGACGTTTTTTGTTGTTCAGGAGGGGCTTGACAAGAGGAATACGACATTTGAAGCCCATGTCCAGGATCCGTCTGTGTGGTGGCTCTTTATGCACTGACTCCAGCCTCAGTCCAATGCTTGTGAAAGTCCAACACTTTTGAATGGCCTTTTTCCTGACAATCCTCTCCAGGCTGCGTTCATCCCTGCTGCTTGTGCACCTTTTCCCTTCCACATAACTTTCTATTAATGTGCTTTGATACAGCACTTTGGGGACATCCAACTTATTTTGCAATTACCTTGAGGCTTTCCCTCCTTATGGAGGGTGTCAATGATGGTTTTCTGCACAACTGTCAGGTCAGCAGTCTTTCCCATGATTGTGATTCCTACTGAACCAGACTGAGAGACCATTTAAAGGCTCAGGAACCCTTTGCAGGTGTTATGGCTTAATTAGCTGATTAGAGTGGGACACTTTGAGCCTAGAATATTGCACCTTTTCACAATATTCTAATTTTCTGAGATTGTGGATTTTGGGTTTTCATGAGCTGTAAGCCATAATCACCACAATTATGACAAATCACGGCTTGAACTATCTTGCTTTGCATGTAATGAGTCTATCGGGTATATTTGTTTCACCTTTTAAGTTGCATTAGTGAAATAAATGAACTTTTGCACGATATTCATATTTTTCGAATTTCACCTGTATGTATGGATTTCACCAGTAGTGTAACTAGCATCCGGGGTGGATAATTTTTCTTGGTGCCCCCCTTTCTTCCTACCTCATACATCAAAATTTTCAGTAATCATCATGAAATTTAAACTCATCCATGCTAAGGTTGGGAGTTAAGTGCATTGGTGGAGGGCAGATAAAGAGCTGTAAATACAGTTGCAACTTTATTTCGAGATACTTTATAAAGCTTATCAAATATGCCTGACATGCATCTACTGCCCTACTGACATCATTCACTGCTCTCCTGATACCATCTGCTGCGACTGAATATTGCGAAGACATCCTTAGACCAGCCCTGCCCAGGAACACCATTAGATGTCACCACAGTGATAATGAAATAACTGGGTCTAACATGTTCAGCATACAGTGGATATAAAAAGTATGAGATAAGACAAAGCAATAATTTCAGAGCTTTCTTCCACCTTTAATGTCACCTATAAAACTGTACAACCAACTGAAAACTTTTAGGTGGGGGGGGGGAAGTAAAACTAAAAAACTAAAATAAAAAATGGTTGCATAAGTGTGCACATCCTTACACTAAAACTTTGTTGAAGCACCTTTTGATATTACAGCACTCATTTTTTTGGGGTATGAAGTCCGAGTCTATCAGCATGGCACATCTTGACTTTGAAATATTTGCCCACTCTTCTTTGCAAAAAACATTTCAAATCTGTCAGATTGCAATGGCATCTCCTGTGCACAGCCCTCTTCAGATCACCCTACAGATTTTCAATCGGATTCAGGTCATGGGTTTTGGCTGGGCCATCCCAAAACTTTAATCTTCTTTTAGTGAAGCCATTCCTTTGCCAATTTAGATGTATGCTTTGGGTCGTTGTCATGTTGAAAGATGAAGTTCCTCTTCGTGTTCAGCCTTCTAGCAAAAGCCTGAAGGTTTTGTGGCAATATTGACTGGTATTTGGAACCAGTCATAATTCCCTCTACCATGACTAAGGCCCCTGTTCCAGCTGAAGAAAAATGGCCCCAAAGCATGGTGCTGCCGCCACCATGCTTCACTGTGGGTATGGTCTTCTTTTGGTGATGTGCAGTGTTTTTGTGCCAATCATATCTTTTGGAATTATGGCCAAAAAGTTCAACCTAGGTTTCATTAGACAAGAACACATTTTCCTACATGCTTTGGGAGACATCAGATGTGTTTTTGCTAAATTTAGTCGGCTTGGATGTTTTCCTTCATAAGAAAAGACTTCGGTCTTGCCACTCTACCTCATAGCCCAGACATTTGAAGAATACAGGAGACTTGTCACATGTACCACACAGCTAGTACTTTGCCAGATATTCCTGCAGCTTCTTTAATGTTGCTGTAGACCTCTTGGCAGCCTCCTTGACCAGTTTTCTTCTTATCTTTTCATCAAATTTGGAGGGACGTCCAGTTCTTGGTAATGTCACTGTTGTGCCATATTTTCTCCATTGGATGATGACTGTCTTCATGGTGTCCCATGGTATATCTAATGCCTTGGAAATTCTTTTGTACCCTTCTCCTGACTGATACATTTTAATAATGAGGTGCCTGGTGCTTTGGAAGCTCTCTGCGGACCATGGCTTTTGCTGTAGGATGCGACTAAGAAAATGTCAGGAAAGACCTACTAGAACAGCTGAACTTTATTTGTGGTTAATCAGAGGCACTTTAAATGATGGAAGGTGTGTACCGACTCCTATTTAACATGAGTTTGAATGTGATTGCCTAATTCTGAACGCCGCTACATCCGAAGTTATAACCACATTTTAGTTTATTTTTACTCCCCCCCCCCCCGTTCCAAAGATTTCAGTTTGTTTTTAAATTGAGTTGTACAGTTTATAGGTCACATTTAGACCCCTTTCACACTGGGGCAGCTTTCAGCTGTTTTAGCGCTAGAAATAGCTTCTGCAAAAGCGTCTAAAAACCGCCTCCCATTCATCCCAGTGTGTCTTTTCACACTGGGGCGGTGTGCTTGCGGGACGTTCTGAAAAGTCCTGAAAGCAGCATCTTTGGGGCGGGTTGGGAGCGCTGTATTTAGCGCTGCCAAAACACCCTGCCCAATGGAATGAATGGGCAGTGCTTTCAAAGCGCTGTAAATCGGGACCTTTTTACCCTTTTTTGGGGGTAAAAAGTGCCCCGCTAGTGGCCGCAAAATCGAGCGTCGTTTTAGCGCCAACGATCGGGCGCTGCAGTGTGAAAGTAGCCTTAAGGTGGAAAAAGTTCTCAAATGATTTATCTTTGTTTAATTTTTTTTACATCACAGAGACCTGATATTTCAACAGGGGTGTGTAGACTTTTTATATCCACTGTATCTGCATGACACTAATACTTTCTACTGTGTAAGTTGCATCTTTTATTGTTACACGGGACTTTTGATTAGTGTTGTTACCCAGGGCCGGACTGGCCTACCGGGATACCGGGAAATTTCCCGGTAGGCCGCCTGTCCTGGGGCCGCTTTTATCTGTGGCTGACTGCAGCACTCCACTCCTCTTTCTCTTGTTTGTCACACACAGCGCCGGGAGTGCTGTTTGTCAGGGAGCTGGGTCTGTGTGCTGTCGGCAGCGCAGTGCAACAAGGTCCCGCCCCCCTAGACCGGCTCGTGTGATAGCAGATTGAATCAGTGTTCCGCCTATCACACGAGCCGGTCTAGGGGGGCGGGACTTTGTTACAGCACTGCCGAACACACACACACAGACCCAGCTATGTGACACGCAGCGGGAGATGTCCGCTGTGTGATCCAGGGCAGGCTATGGTGAGTCTGCATTCATAGGCAAAGTAAGGATGCGATTATGGGCGCAGTGAGGCGGCATTGATGGGCGCAGTGAGGCGGAATTGATGGGCGCAGTGAGGCGGCATTGATGGGCGCAGTGAGGCGGCATTGATGGGCGCAGTGAGGCGGCATTGATGGGCGCAGTGAGGCGGCATTGATGGGCGCAGTGAGGCGGCATTGATGGGCGCAGTGAGGCGGCATTGATGGGCGCAGTGAGGCGGCATTGATGGGCGCAGTGAGGCGGCATTGATGGGCGCAGTGAGGCGGCATTGATGGGCGCAGTGAGGCAGCATTGACGGGCACAGTGAGGCAGCATTGACGGGCGCAGTGAGGCAGCATTGACGGGCGCAGTGAGGCAGCATTGACGGGCGCAGTGAGGCAGCATTGATGGGCAATGAGCACTGTGGTGGATTTGTACTGAAGAGTTTCTTTCAAGCACCTTAGTAATTGATGGTGACGGGACCTTCTACATATTGGACTTTATTATTTATATTTTTTTGCAGATCACTGTTCCACCTTGGATCTCATAATTTTTTCAGATATTTTATATTGCTTAGTTCTTACACACTTAAGCTTTCATGCACATGTGATCATCTATCCATCACTTTGAGTGACATGTGTTTATGTTGATCACTGTTTTATGTCTTCAAGTGTTCACCTTTGCACCTATGTGATATCCATATAGTTCATGCACTTTTTGAGGTTTATGTTGTATATTTGATGTCACTACATTCATTGCATTTGTTTGGCTCTCACTAGTAGATTGGCCATCCCTTTAGTTTTCACCAGGCCCTCCTTCCACTACCTTCACGTTAGTTTAATCACAGCGCAGCCACCATCACTTATACTTTATCCATCACTGTCTGTCTATTTGGATCAGACCCCTCGGTGACTGCTGCAGTGTCCCATCCCCCTCCCCCTTCCCTTTGTCACATCACTGGCCATTACCAAGCTAGCGCTGGGTTCTCTCTCTCTCTCTCTCTCTCTATATAAAAACAAATATAAAAAGCCCTATGTGCTTTCATATCTGTCTTCTCTATATATATAATAGACTCATCAAATGTGCTTAAAAATATGGTTTTCCCTTTCATGAACAAGAAAATAATGAGGTTATGATGTTGGGCTGGTATAAATTTTTTTCAGGGCTGTTTTTTTTTTACTAGTCCAGCCCTGTTACCTGAACTGCAGCTTTAAGATTAAAGTGAATATAAAAGGTGTTTTTTTTTATTTTTATAAAAAACATGTTATATTTACCTGTTCTGTTCAATAGTTTTGTAGAGAGCAGCCCACGAACCTCCTCTTCTGGGGTCCCCTGCCTGCACTCTGGGCTCCTTCTCTCTGTGTGCCACCATAGCAAGTGGCTTCCTATGGTGGTACACCTGCAGGCTCGGTCCTGAGCTATGCTGTCTGAGCCAATTGACAGTGTGGCTCGGCCCCACTCCATCACCAATGGCTCCCACTGCTCTCACTGAGTCCAATGTGGTGGGAGAGAGAGCAGCACAACTGTTCTCGGGCACATCGTTGGATTGAGATTGGACTCAGATAGGTAGTATTTAGGGAGCTGGGAAAGTGTGTGTGTGTGTGTGTGTCCAAGCTTACCTTAATGCAGTGATTGCATTAAGGTAAAAATCCTAAACCCTTTACAACTACCGTATATACTCGAGAAAAAGCCAACACGAATATAAGCCGAGGCACCTAATTTTACCACAAAAAACTGGGAAAACGTATTGACTCCAGTATAAGCCTAGGGTGTCCATCTGCATGCCTCACTGTGTCCATGTGCATGCCTCACTGTGCCCAATCTCCCTACCTGATCTCGGGCGCTTTGTGACTAGACCGACGTTTAACATGGGAGTCTATGGAAGGGGTGCCCAGCTTTGAAAAATTGGTGCTCCCCGGCTGTAGGTCCCCTGGACAACGGTACCGGGTCCCCAAAATCACCAGAGAAAATAGGAATTTTGTACTCACCGTAAAATCCGTTACTCTGACGTCCATGGACAGACATAGCCTCTTCATACTTGACAAGTGGGTTTATGTCCCTGCTCATAGGAGAAGACTAGGCAGAATGTTAGATGTTACAACATACATTCTAAACCCAGAGCTGAAAAGCCCCACCCAGGGGGCGGTCCCTCTGGACATAACCCTTCTACCTGCAGCCTTCAGTTTTTTTCTTTCTAGCAGAGGAGAGGACGTGGCTCTCTTTGGAGCCAGTTTCCTGACGCCGGATGTGGACATGTTGGCCTCTCGACTCAACCGCAAGGTGTCGAGGTTTGTGGCCAGGTCCAGGGACCCCTGGGCAGACACCTCAGACGCATTGGTTGCCCCGTGGGGTCAGTATCGCCTGATATATGCTTACCCTCCGCTGCAGTTGCTTCCTCGCCTGCTTCGCAGGGTGGAGGCTGAGGGGATTCCGGTGATCCTCATCACTCCGGATTGGCCACGGCGTCATTGGTACGCCGATCTTGCACGCCTCTCGCGGACGTTCCTTGGAGACTGCCAATGAGGGAGGACCTTCTGGCTCAAGGTCCCATACTTCATCCCGCTTTACATTCGCTGTCTTTAACGGCATGGCTAATCGAAAGCCAGGTGCTGAGGGACCAAGGTCTCTTGGATTCGGTCATCTCGACCATGCTGAGGGCACGGAAATCTTCCTCCAGAAAGATCACCGTACCTGGAAGGCTTACATCGCTCTGTGCGAGGAGCTGGATTGGCGTCCACGGACGTATTCCGTTTCCAGGATTTTGCTGTTCTTGCAGTGTGGTGTGACCCAAAAGCTGCCTCCAAGTACCATCAAGGGTCAGATTTCGGCCTTGGCTGTCTTCTTTCAACGACCACTAGTGGGCCATTCCTTGATTAGCACCTTTGTGCACAAAGTCACCGTGGCAAAAAATGTAAGTAGAACTATAAGCAAAACGTTTTTTTTATTTTGGATAGAGCAAGGGAGGGTTAAAGCCCCTATCAAATTTTTGTTCACCATCTGTGTCCCATTGTGGAGATTTTCCTTCACTTCCTGTGCCATAGCCAAACAGGAAGTGAGAGGGAAATCCCTGGGAACTCCCAGGTCACCAAAACTAGTGTCCCCATTGGAAGATTTCCTCTATTACTTTTCTGGGAACAACCCAATTTGTGATTTTCTTTTACTTTCAATGATAATGGTAAACAGGACAAATCGAGGCGGTGACTCTACCTAACAAGGCACAGACAGCAATAAAACCTGACAAGTGTTCTAATCCCTCCCCACTCTATCCAAAACAAAAAAAAAGTAAAATTTAAAGGCAACATTTTTTTGTAAGTGTCACTAAAGAAAAAATGTTTTGGATAGAGTGGAGAGGGATTAGAACACCTGTCAGTTTTATTTGTTTTTTTTCGTCTGACCCCGTTGGGGAGATTCACTCTGTCTATTCGTCCTGTTTACCATTATCATTGAAAGTGAAAGTAAAAGAAAATCCCAAATTTTGGGTTGACTTTAGAACAGTAATAGAGGTGAAATCTTCTAAGAGACATGGTGACATGACAAGATTCCCTCACTATGGAGTGATCTCCTCTAATGCCGTGTACACGCGGTCGGAATTCCCGACAGAAAAAGTCAGATGTGAGTTTTGAACGGGAATTCCGACCGTGTGTATGCTCCATCTGACTTTTGCTGTCGGAATTCCTGCCAGCAAAAGATTGAGAGCAGATTCTCTATTTTCCCGACGGAAAAAATTCCTATCAGGAAATCCATTAGTCTGTATGCAATTCCAACGGGAAAAAAACAGGCATGCTCGAAAACAATTTGACGCATGCTTGGAAGCATTGAACTTCTTTTTCTCGCCTCGTCGTAGTGTTGTACGTCACCGCGTTCTTAACACTCTAAAGTTCAGAGAACTTTTGTGTGACCGTGTGTATGCAAGACAAGCTTGAGCGGAATTCCGTCGGAAAAACCATCCAAGATTTTTCCGACGGGAAAACCGATCGTGTGCACGCTGCATTACTTCCTGTTTTGGCTATGGGACAGGAAATGAAGAAACATCTGCCCAATGGGACAAATATGGCAAACTACTGACAGGAGATGTAACCTTCCCCTACTCCATTTAAAATGCAAAAAAAAAGTTTTGCCTTTAGTGACACGTTAATGTACTGGCAGGGTGTTGGTTATAAGCTTCAAGATGCCACCTTAATTCAATTACCTATTTTCTGCATTCATCTTTCTTTTAGCACTTTAACTACACAGACAGACAAACAAAATGCAAGTTTCTGAGTTCTCGATATAGTCTTTCTAGACACAACTATTTGTCATCTTTTGCAATTATTTAGTTCAAGAAAAATGACTGCTTGTAGAGAACCACTGGAAAAAAAATCAATTTTATTCAAACAACTGTTTTCTATTTGAAAGTTTTCTCAAGCACCTAATGTCTCGTATAATAACATAAGCCAACAAAGCAAGCAAGATAAAGCACTGTGCACTATTCAGAAAAACTGCTGAACAAATGTAAAGTCATGTTTTGAACCTTGACTAATGTCTTGCTTTGGAAAGGGGTCTTTATGATTACATAACAATGACTTCCTAACAGTATTATTAATCATGGTTCAACAGCTTTAAAAATAAATGCACCAACTATTCTTTACAAATCACTCAAATATTATTTTGTTTCCAGACTTTCAGTAACATTCTGAAGTTCTGCACAATAGAACTGAATCCATAATATTGTTCTCATAACGCTTCAATTATCCATTGCTCTTTGCTAATAGAATGCAATTTTTTTCTACTGTTTATTAGGGCCCAACGCTTCCTGACCTCACATACACTAGTCAACCAGGCTCAATTGCCAGCATTTGTCTGTCTCAGCACCAGCGGGTTCACATTCAATTAAAAAAAAAAATACCTATCCATCTCAGCCTCTGGTTTCTCCTTTAGCCTTTTTCATAATTAGGGTCTTGGCCAGCACATTTATATTTGTCTTATATGGCCAAAAAATTGCCTTTAGTGTAGGCATTAGGCTCTTAGTGAGCAGTTGAGAATTAATTTCTCTAGGATTGATGGATATTTTTCTTATTGTCCAACACTGCAATCCAAGAGCACCCGTTTTTCCATTGTTCAGCAGTGACTATATGAATGTTTGCCGACGGTGTGATGGCTCTGCTTCTCACAGTCTTCTCCAGACTTGCAATGATGACAGATACTGAAGGCTTGTTTTCAGGCATATACACCTGCCTAAATCTGCCTGCATTCTTCTCACATTAATTGGCAATTAAAATATTGAAAATGGGGGTAAATGATTAATCTGGCATCATACACTGCTCATCATAAATGAGTACACCCCAACAGATTTGTCAGAAAACCTTTACTTTCCTTTCAGAATCAACATTTTCTATGGGACACTATAATACTAAATACTCCCACAAATGCGGCCATTGATTGCAACCAAAATAGTTAATTTTGCACACACAAAAACTTATTTTTCTTAACAAATTCATTCAAGACCATGTTGTAAAAATGAATATACCCCAATTGAAGCTGAATTTTAGACAACAAAATCCTAATTAACAGGAATTCAAATAGACGAGTCTAATTAGTCATTAACCACTTCAGGACCAAGCCGATTCTTGACACTTGTTGCCTACAAGTTAAAATCAATATTTTTTTATAGAAAATTACTTGGAACCCCCAAACATACACATGCAAATAAATAAAATTATACATACATTATATATATATATATATATATATATATATATATATATATATATACACATACATACATACATACATACATACACACACACACACACACACACACACACACATATATACACACACATACACATTTTTTAGCAAAGACCCTAGAGCATAACATAGCGGTCGTTGCAATATTTTATGTCACGCGGTATTTGCGCAGCGGTCTAACGCAATTTTTTTGGGGAAAAAAAATACACTTTTTGAAAAAGAAAGGAAAACAGTAAAAGGTAGCCAATTATTTTTTTGCATATTGGGAAGGATGAGGTTACACTGAGTAAATAAATACCTAACATGTTACACTTTAAAATTTCACACACACGTAGAATGGCGACAAACCACAGTACTTAAAAATCTCCATAGGCAACGCTTACATTGTTTAGAGTTACAGAGTAGGTATTTTGCTAAAATTATTGCTCTCGCTCCAACATCGTGGCGATACCTCACATGTGTAATTTAACACGGTTCCTTTAAAATAAATAAAAAATAACTAAATCTGATCACTTTTATTGCGGTCACAGGGAATGTAAACATCCCTTGTGACAGTATGAGGCAGTGACAGGTACTCTTTATGCAGGGATCGGGGGCCCCCATATTCCCTCCTTTGCACTTCAAAGTTATCAAAACACCCAAATCTGCGTTTTGGAATACTGACATTTTTTTTTTTTAAATCAGCACCATCGGCAGCCAAGTAAACCGGGAAATGTCACTTCTGTGTTTTTACATCGGAGACCCGATCAAATCCATTTCCGACTTCGTTCGCGACTCCACACAGCTGGTGGGCATGGCGAATGGCAGCTCCAGTTTCCCAGTGGGACGGGCGACCCGGGCAGAGCAGCATGAGGTGGCGGGATGGGGGATGTCCCCTCCTGCTCCTTATGAGAACGGCCGAGAGGCTCATTAGCCGCAACAGTTATCATGAGAAAGCCGACCGCCTAAAAAACGGTTCAACCACTTCAACCAAATGACGTACAGGTACGTGATTTAGCGTAGAGTGGTTAAACAGGTGTCCAGCAAACAGTTGATTATAAAGAAGCGTTCCTTAACAAAGAAAACCACCCCTTCCCATTTCATGCCGTCAGTAGAGGTGGGCTCGGTGTCTTCGAAATCCCACGTGTCCAAGCCTGCCAGGAATTCGACAGTGCACACGGCTAATCACAGGCAGGGAGACATTTCCCAATCTGTGCAGCTTCGAACAGGGAATTGTCTCACTGACTGATTAGCTGTGTGCAGTGTCGACTTCCTTGTGGGAATGGGCACATGGGATTTCGAACATGCCCGAGCCCATCTCTAGCTGTCAGCAATGGCACCACATGGAAGAGAAATGTCACAAGGCCCGAGAAAGAAAATAATTTATATACAAGAAAGGTGAAGGCTACAAGAAGATCAGCAAAGCTTTACATATCGGTCAGAATACTGTAGCAAAAGGGATAGAAAAATGTAACAAAAATGGAACTGCGACCATCTCACAGAGACGTCCAGGCCGTCTACGGAAGTTAACACGTCAACAGGAGCATTTTCTGATGATAAGGGTTGAAGAAAAACAATATCTACATTCACTGTAGTTAGCTAAATTAGTAGAAAGCCAAACTGGGGTGATAGTTTCCCGTCACACAATACAGCGTACACTGCAGAGGAATGGCATGCATGGGTATCGTTCACGAAGGAAGCCTCTCCTTAAGCCCATGCACAAAAAAAGCCTGCCTAGAATTTGCCAGGGCCCATGCTGAAAAAGAAGACTACCGGGGCACTGTACTCTCGAGAGTGATGAGACCAAGATAAAGGTTTTTGGGACTGATGGCTTCAAAACTGTATGGTGTCGCAAAGGTAAGGAGTACAAAAAAAATATGCATGGTGCCCACAGTGAAACATGGTGATAGCAGTGTCCTTCTGTGGGACTGTATGAGTGCTGCTGGTGTCGGGGAGCTGCATTTCATTGATGGTATTAGAAAATTCACAGCTGTACTGCTCTATATTGAAAGAGAAGATGCTACCATCACTCCGTGCTGTTGGTCGTTGTGCACTTTTCGAACATGATAATGATCCAAAACAAACATCTAAGGCCACGGTCTCATTTCTAAAGAAGAACAGTGTGAAAGTGATTCAGCGACCAAGTATGTCTCCTGATCGGAACCTAATTGAACACCTATGGGGAATTCTTAAGAGACAAGTTGAGCATCACTCTCCATCCAGCAGACAGGCTCTAAAAGAGGTCGTTCTTGAAGAATGGAAAAAGATAGATGTTGCAATATCTCGTCAACTTGTTCATTCCATGCTTAGACTTGGCGCTGTTCTCACAAATCATGGAGGTAATATTACTGGATATAGTCGTTTTTGTTGTGGGGTGTATTCATTTTTGTATCAACTAATTTGAGTAAAACTGAAGCTCTTGTAATCCAAGTTATTTTAATAGCCTTACTTTCGTGTAATGAACTAGACAAGTGTTCTATAGAACACAGTCTTGTCAAAATGTTGGAAATTGTTCTTGTGTACATTGAAATATTGATTAAAATCGTACTTTTGAAAAGGGGGTGTACTCTTTATGCTGAGCACTGTATATTCAAATTTCTTTGCAACAATCACCAACATCTGTCTAGCAAATGGAAATGGCGGTTACTGTAACCTTCACCCAATGGACTGTTCTATTCATTGTACATTCACTGGACACTTACAGTGGTGAAAAAGTCACTTTTGAAAAAATTGCTGACAGGCAGAGCTTTTATGATAGAAGAGACACTGTCTCTTGTCATAAATGCTTCCTCTCAGCTGTATAATACACTGAGCCCCCACATGCAAAGCTCAGCATACATTTAAGGCACCCACTGTGTGCTGTGGTGATGTGACTTTACTATGGCTTTAAATTTGAACATGAGCTGTGAATAGTATGGGTGGGGGGTTTCCTCTGGTCAACATTCTGCCGTAAAACCATAACTACTTGTCAGATCAAACAGGAATCATGCAACTGCTACATATTTGATAAAATGGCAAATAGTGTTGGAGCAGCTATTCTGAATTGGGCAAATGTTCATAAGCAATATTTACTGCTGTAAGGGTGAATTTATATAACTATGCCCAAGTGTTAAAGCGGTTGTATACCCGCCGACAGTTTTTTTTTTTTAGCAACCTGTAAGGCAAAAGACAATAATGAGCTAGTATGCACGGCATACTAGCTCATTATGAAATACTTACCTTAGAACGAGGCGTCGGTAACTCACCTGGTCCATTCAGAAGGAGATGTCATGTTGCCTCGCTGTGTCTTCCGGGTATCGTGGCTCCAGCGCTGTGAGTGGTTGGAGCCGCGATGTCGTCACTCCCGTGCATGCGCGCGGGAGACTTCTTTCCGGCAAGGTCTGGCGTCTGCCGGGCCTTCAGCCGAGAATCCCCTGTGCGCAGCATTGCAAGGGGAATATCTCTTAAACCATACAGGTTTAGGAGATATACTTTTTACCTACAGGTAAGCCTTTTTATAGGTTTACCTGTAGGTAAAAGTAAAAAATGTGACTATACAACCACTTTAAAGCCACTAGAGATTTATGGCAGCCAGAAAACCAGCATCCTTAGATGGTATAAAAGTTAAAAATGATAACCCACAGACTCCCCTTAAATTGGACTTTCACCCTAAACTAACTTTAATTTTGCCCTGTTTTCTCTCTCTCTCACATTTGGATCTTTTTTTTTATGCTGCAAAGCTGCTCTTCCACATTTCTCGTGGAAAGTAAACAGTGCAGCGCTAATAATTAGTGATCATAAATTAATATGAAAGTATATAATCACATATACCAAAAAAATAAATGTGTAAGAAGGAGATTGTCCTATAAGGTGATCCACTGAATGAGCATAAATACCAACTATTCAAACATAAAACATTCTGTGGTTAAACAAAAACAGTATAATGCTGCTAATGGGTATATCATGTGATGATCAGTACAAACGTTATCCCTGGAAAAGAACAAAATATATGTCAGGCTCCAATGTGGGGAGTCCATATATCAATATCTATAAACAATGGAAGTAGAGGTATCCCAGGGAAGGAGGATGTTGAGGGGATAACAATCCTGGTGGTGGGAAGCTGAAGAAGAAGAACCCCTTGGGGAGCCTAGGATGGAAAGATAATAAAAGATGGGTACTCTTACCATGTGACGTGGACCCAGACACCTGTTAGGGGTGGGTCTAAAAAGCGAGGGTAAGAGTGGCGATCCTATAGCTTCTCCTGGTGTGCTTCTTCTTTGTTCTCTGCTTTTGGGAGCATATCACCAAAAATGCAGGGATTGCCTGATATCTGACTCGTATCTTAGTGCAGACTTCTGGGGAAATCAGTGAACCAATCACACAAGGAGAAAATTATGTTTCTGGGAGGCGTTCTGTACACATTCTGTGCTAATCAGCAAAACAGATGTCCATCTTCCTTAAGTGCATCCGTTCCCCATACAGTAAGAAAACACTGCCAGGGAACACAGTTAACCATTTAATTGCCCCTGATGTTAACCCCTTCCCTGCCAGTTTCATGTATACAGTGTCAGTGCATTTTTTTTAGCACTCTCTGTATTGGTGTCACTGCTCCCCAAAAGGTGTCACCAAGTGTCAGATTTGTCTGCCGCAATGTTGCAGTCCCGCTAAAAATCGCTGATCGCCGCCATTACTAGAAAAAACATAAAAAAAAAAAAACGAAGTTAGACTTACCGGTAACTTTTTCTAGGAGTCTTCCAGGACAGCCTCAGATTGTTTTGTCTTTTCCATTTGGCTTTGAGGTTAAAGCCCAGGACAGGATTTAGATGCTGTTGCCTAGACGTGCCTGCAGAAATGTGGGACTGTAACTGCGTTAGCCAACATTCCAGATTTCTGGCCACACAAGTAGCTGCAAGGGCTGGTTTTAACCCAATTGACGAGGCAACCCAAGCCCTCTTCAACAGCACGTTCCCTCTTTTGTCCATGGGATCTGTAAGCGACCCCGGGTCGTTAAAGGCCAAACCCGTCTTTTTAGAGACCTTGGCCAATGGTGCATCCAGCTTGGGAATTTTATTCCAAGGATGAGAAGCATCCATTTCAAAACGGAACCTACGCTTGAGGCTACCTGAGAAGAACGGCCTCTTTTCTGGCTGCTCCCACTCCAGCAAGATCGACTCTATCAGAGACTTATGCACGGGGAATACCCTGGCCTTGTGTGCACTAGAACCTTGGTACATAAGGTCGTGCTTAGAGAGTTGAATCTGCTCCTCACGGATTTCCAAGGTGTCATAGATCGCCTTGAGTAAATCCCCCACATCGTCCAGAGACAATTTATACCTGGACCCGACGGGAGGAATCATCCTCCCCCACAGAGTCAGATGCTAAATCTGCTTGAGAGGAGGCTAGCGACCTAGGTACTCTCACCCTATCCCCCTCATCCTCCTGACTAGGCATACTAACTGCCTTGGCTAGGGATGATGAGGGACCCTGCATCCTATCCATCATTCACTTGGACTGGAATGATGATGCAAGCTCGTCTTTAACAGATGTCAGGATTTTGTGACATGCTGCCACGGAATCATCCTTGACCAGACTGCCGACACATGCGGGGCACAGTGGCTTTTCCCAATTGGAGCCCAACTTAGTCCCACATACGGCACATCTTTTCCGAGGCTGTCCTGGAAGACGAAAAGGAGATAAGTCCCTAAATCTATCCTGTAGTTTGTAGATGCTATAACTTTTGCGCAAACCAATCAATATATGCTTTTTGGGATTTTTTTTTTTTACCGAAAATATGTAGCAGAATAGAAATTGGCCTAAATTGATGAAGAAATTCAATTTTTTTTTTACAAAATGATTGAGAATGTTTTATAGCAGAAAGTAAAAATAGGATTTTTTGTACTCACCGTAAAATCCTTTTCTCCGACATCCATGGACTGACACGGTGTCTCTTTACACGTGGGTTATGTCCCTGCTTGCAGGAGAAGACCTAGGCAGAATGTGAAATGTTATACATACATTCTAAAAGCCAAAGCTGAACAGCCCCACCCAGGGGGCGGTCCCTCCGGAAATAACCCTCCCACTACAGTCAGCAGACTTCAGTTCGTAACAAAGCAGTACAAACTTAAAAAGGAAGGGTGGGTGCCGTGTCAGTCCATGGATGTCAGAGAAAAGGATTTTACGCAGAGTACAAAAAAATCCTATTTTCTCTTACCATCCATGGACTGACACGGTGTCTCTTTACACTTTACACGTGGGATGTCCCAAAGCAGTGTCAAGAGGGATGGGAGCAGTATAAATGGAAAAACCAAAAACTTCACTCCAAGAAGGCAGAGCTCCTCAACGGAGGAGTCACAACTTTAAACAGCGGCCTGCAGCACCCTGCGGCCGAAGGAAGCATCCGAAGATGCAGCCACATTAACCTTATAAAACTTAAAAGGCATGAACAGACGACCAGGTCGCCGCCTTGCACACTCGTGCAACCGACGCTTGATGTCGGAAAACCCAGGAAGCACCAATTGCCCTGGTGGAATGCGCCGTAACCGGAAAGGGAGGCGCCCGCCCTTTGAGAGCATAGGCTTGAATGACGGTTTGTCTGATTCCCCTAGAAATGATGGCAGACGAAACCGCTTGGCCTTGTTATGGACCAGAGACAGTCACAAACAGTGAGTCGGACTTCCGAATAGAAGCAGTAGCAGACAGGTACACCCGGAAGGCTCGTACCACATCCAATATGTGCAGCGCAAACTCTCTGGGATGCGATGGGTGAGGACACAAAGACGGGAGGACAATGCCCTCATGTAGGTGAAAGGTCGACACCACCTTTGGCAAAAAGGAAGGTCG
Source organism: Rana muscosa (assembly GCA_029206835.1). Taxonomy (NCBI): domain Eukaryota; kingdom Metazoa; phylum Chordata; class Amphibia; order Anura; family Ranidae; genus Rana; species Rana muscosa. Next base: position 877,834,105 of record CM055116.1, read on the forward strand.
CGGATGCAACCCCGCCTTATCCTTATGGATGACTAAATATGGCGACTTGCAGGACATAGCCGCCAACTCAGACACCCGTCAAACAGAAGTGATTGCCACTAAAAGGCCACCTTCTGAGACAAGACAAGAGGGGAATATCCCGGATATTCCCAAAAGGGAGGTTCCTGGGAGGACAGAGAGCACCAAATTCAGATCCCACGGTGGGAAAGGAGGCTTGACAGGAGGGAGCACATGGCGAACCCCCAACACAAGGTGCTAACCAAGAAATGACCCGCTAGAGGTCGCTGAAAGAAGACGGCCAAGGCCGAAATCTGATCCTTGATGGTACTCAAAGCAAGCTTTTGGGTCACTCCACACTGCAGAGGACGCAGGATTCTGGGGACGGAATACGTCCGAGGACGCCAGTCCAGCGCTTCGCATATGGCGATATAAGCTTTCCAGGCACGGTGATAGATCTGCCTGGAGGAAGACTTCCGTGTCCTTAACATGGTCAAAATGACCGAGTCCGAGAGACCTTGGTCCCTCAACACCTGGCTTTTAACAGCCCTGCCGTTAAAGCCAGAGACTGTAAGCCGGATGAAACATAGGACCTTGAAACTGAAGGTCCTCCCTCATCGGCAACCGCCAGGGAACGTCCGCGACGAGACGTACCAGATCAGCGTACCAGTGATGCTGAGGCCAATCCGGAACAATTAGGATCACCGGAGTTTATATCAGGCGATAAGGACCCTATGGGGCCACCAACGCATCCGAGGCATCGCCCAAGGATCCCTGGATGTGGCCCCAACCTCGACCCTTGCGATTGAGTCGAGAGGCCATCAGGTCCACATCCGGCGTGCCCCACCGTCGGTAAAGGAGTTGAAATATGCAAGGACCACTCTTCTAGGTCTGGTGTCTGGCGATTGGCGACTCAGATAGTCCGCCTGCCCATTGTCTATGCCCAGAATGTAAAATGGCCTACAGAGCCGGCACGTTTCTTCCGGCCCACTTCAGGATACGGACTACCTCGGAAGCCGCAGCTGAGCTCCAAGTTCCCCCTTGATGGTTTACATACGCCACCGCCGTGACGGTGTCCGACTGGCTCCTGATGGAGCGATCCCGTACTCTCTCCGACCTGAGGAGAGACACAGTCCGATGGCCCGTATTTCCAGAACAGTGATTGGTAAACGGGCTCGTCCGGAGTCCAAGGCCTGAGCCGACAGGACTCCCCAGACTCCACCCCAGCAGGCTGGTGTCTGTCGTGAGTACCGTCCATTGGATGGGAGGGGAACGACTTTCCGGACCGAAGAGCCGAGGATCTCAACCATCATGTCAGGGGCGCCCTGACCAGGTGAATCACCTGGATCTGAAGATCCAAGGACAACGGGGATTTGTCCCAGGTGGACAAGATCTCCTTCTGCAATGCCCTGGTGTGTGATTGGGCATACGGAACAGCCGCAAAGGAGGCCACCACGAGTCCCGGGACTCTCATGCAAAAAAACGGATTGACAACCATTTTTGGGATGTCAGCACCTGCACCGCAGACTGAAGTGTCAGCAACTTCTCCAGAGGTAGGATACCTTTGCCTCTAAGGAGTCCAGAATCAGAACTAGATGCTCCAGACACTGAGTCGGGACCAGGACTGACTCCTGAATGTTCAGGAACCACCCGAGTCCCTGAGGGTCTAATTGACGATAGTCACCTTTCCTCTAAGTCTGATCCACTTTCTGCTCTTAGCAGAAGATCGTCCAGATAGCCCACGACAGCAATACCTCGCTGTAACAGAAGGCTAGAACCGGAGCAAGCACCTTGGTGAACACCCTTGGTGCCGAGGCTAGGCCGAAAGGAAGAGCCACAATCGATAGTGGACTTCGCTGATCGCAAAGTGCAGAAACTTCTGGTGACTTGCGCAGATCGGAACATGCAAGTAGGCGTCCTTGAAGTCCAAGGACGCCAGAAGAAAATCCCTTTGGTGGAGTGTAGCGATCACCGTGCGAATGGATTCCATGCGGAATTTCTGCACCTTCTCGAAGGCATTCAGGGCCTTGAGGTCCAGGATAGGTCGAACCACGTCCTATTTTTGGGACGACAAACAGATTCGAGTAGAATCCCTGAAAACTGTCCTGTGACGGAACCGGCACAATCACTCCGGACCTGATCAAATCCTGTACAGCCCCCCAAGAGGGCTGCCCGACAGGTAGGAAGGAGAGGAAGATTTGAGGGAAAGAATCTGTCTGGGGGCCAGGATCGGAATACTATCCTGTATCCTGAGGTGACCACCTCGCACACCCACCAGTTGGAGATTCGGGAGGACCACCGATTCGTGACCTGCGAAGTCGTCCCCCCACCCCAGAGTCGGGCGGAGGCAAGACTTCACGCGGAGGCGGGCTTGGGAGCCGCTTGTTCGGCTTACGCACCCAGGGGCACTTGTGCCCACCAGCCGCACTGCCGTCAGTCTGAGAGGGCCTACCCGTGGACTCTTGACGAAAAAACCCCGTTTTGCTAGAAAGGAAAGCCCCTGTTTGCGGCGGGCCTCCTCACCCTTGCTAGTCTAAGGAAGAAGAGTGCTTTTACCTCCCATGACATCCATGACGATGTCATCCAGAGCAGCACCGAAAGGTCTACCACCTTTAAATGGTAGATCCGTCAGGAGCTTTCTAAGGCTAGGTCAGCAGACCAGCACTTCAACCAGATAAGACGACGCAATACCACCGCCGAGACAGAGGCCCTGGATATTAAAGGGGCCGCGTCCAACGTGGCGTCGCACACATAAACCAGGCCCTGAACCAGTTGGTGGGCCAGAGCAACTGTGTCTGGAGGAAGATTATGCTCCTGTACAGCTAGGTGCAACATTTTTGCCCAACCTATAAGTGTTTTAGACACAAGGGTCGCCGCTACCACAGGCCGTAGGGCGGATCCCAACAAGGCAAACATGGCTCTGCTCACCACTTCTGACCTCCTGTCAGTGGGGTCCTCAAATGCAGGAGTCCCCTCCATTGGGAGAGTGATGGCCTTGTTCAACCGGGCGACTGGAGGGTCGACCCTGGGGGAGAAGCCCACTTTTTAAGTAGGGCATCTTCAAGGGGTATCTGATAGACAAACGCCGCGGGACCATAAAAAAATTCTTCTGCGGCTTTTCCCAGACCTTATCAATGAGCTGGTCAAAGAAAGTACATATGGAAAAACCTCTTTAGAAGGCCTGGCCTTAAAAGAACCAAAGGAGACTGTATCCGCCTGAGGTTCTGCATCCGCAGCATTTTAGCTTGAGAGTGCCCCTCACCGCAGTCATGAGTACACTAACAAGCGCCCTGTCATTTACTGACTCAGAACTGGAGTTTTCCTCATAAGGAATGTCCTGTTCAAAACCATCCAATACATTCAGAACTAGGGTCTTGAGCGGTAGTGGCTAGGCCCATATCTGAATCAGCACACTGCCTTCATGAAGTAAAGTGGGGAGAGGGCGCTTTTTTTTTTTTGCTCCCTTGCGCTTGCACACAGCTCCCATCCTGGTCAGAAATGATTCCAGGACTGCCCACAACTGGTCCCTAGGGACCGCAGGTGCTGAAGCACTGCCTGTTGTCCACTGACATTTAGGGGAAGCTGGTGACAGACTCCATATTGCCCCCCTCTGAGACTCCTCAGATAAAAAGTCCACCCACAGGCTGTGCTGACTGAGGAGGGGGCGCCCAGGGGACTCACCAAACCGGACCAGGGACCGCTCAGTTCCGCTGTCTGTACCGCACTGTGTCAGCGCTGGTGAGCTGTGAGGAGATTGTGAGGAGATTTGCGCTGTTACAGCAGCGCTAGAGGCCAAAACTAGTGCTGAAGAGCGTGCGGGCTACAAGAAAATGGCCGCCGCACTTCACAGAGGCGATCCGCGGCAAGATGGCCGCCATGACTCAGCAAAAGTGAAAAAAAACCAGCACACACACAGCGCCACTCGGCGCTCAGGCCCCAAAACACACAAAAAAGGCCCCAAGCATATCTGCAGACCAGCATTAGCCCCTCCAAGAACAGTGTGACCCCCAGGCACCCCACACAGCACAGCGCCAGCAATGGTGACAGAGTGACAATAAAACACAGGGGGAGACAGGGAAAATCCCCCACAGAGAAACACACAGCCTTTTGTACTCACCTGCAGGCAGGAGAGACTACTTCCCCTTCCCCTGAGGGACCCACTAATGTGTTTCTGACAGGACTATCACAGTGAAGTACTGAGTAGCTGTCGGCCCGGTCCACCGCGAAAGATACAGTCAATCAGGAACTGTTCAGTCTTGAGAGGACCATGGGAGCATGAAAGCAAACCCGGCCACCCCTGGAGTCATGGGGCCTGTCGTGAACTGAGTCTCACGCACACAAGGCGAGGATCAGCACGCTCGATGGTCGGACAGGGAAGACTACGAGAATCTCTTGTACCCAACCTGTTGCCCAGCCGACAGTTGATAGAAAATTCTCAAAAATAAAATAAAAAAGAATTCCAGAAAAGGAATAAAAATAGGTCAGGAGACTGGCTCCTGAGAGAGCCACGTCTTCTCCTTCTGCTAGGCAGAAAAAAACTGAAGTCTGCTGACTGTAGTGGGAGGGTTATGTCCGGAGGGACCGCCCCCTGGGTGGGGCTGTTCAGCTCTGGCTTTTAGAATGTATGTATAACATTTCACATTCTACCTAGGTCTTCTCCTGCAAGCAGGGACATAACCCACGTGTAAAGTGTAAAGAGACACCGTGTCAGTCCATGGATGGTAAGAGAAAAATCGTTTTTTTTTTCAAAATAGTTGGTCTTTTTTTTTTTCATACATTTTTATTGAAGCATACAAGAGAAAAAATTTCTTTTTTTGTTTATAGCGAAAAAAATAAAAACCATGGGTGATCAAATACCACCTAAAGAAAGCTATATTTGTGGGGGAAAAAGGAAATCCATTTTATGTGGGTACAACATCGCATGACCACTCAATTGTCAGTTAAAGCAACACAATGCAGTATCGCAAAAAATGACCTGGTCAGGTAGTGGGTAAAACCTTCCAGGGCTGAAGTGGTTAAAGGTGGCTTAAGGTCGATACAGCAATAATCTACAGGCGTGGACTCTATAGAGCTGGAACAACTTAAAGCGGAACTCCACACAAAAGGGGAAGTACCGCTTTAAGGCCCCCCTCCCCGCCCTTCTGACATTTTTTTTTTTTTTTTTTTTTAGTGGGGGGGCGGGAGCAGGTACCTGGTTTTGGACAGGAGACAGTCTAGACCAGTGTTTCTCAACTCCAGTCCTCGAGGCGCCCCAACAGGTCATGTTTTCAGGATTTCCCTCAGATGAAACTGCTGTGGTAATTACTAAGGCAGTGAAACTGATCAAATCACCTGTGCAAAATAATGGAAAACCTGAAAACATGACCTGTTGGGGAGCCTTGAGGACTGGAGTTGAGAAACACTGGTCTAGACGATCTGAGCAGAAGTTATCCTTCCCCGCAGTCTTCTGGGAAACATCACAGGTCCCAGAAGACCGCGGGACTAGCCACAATGTACAGTGGGCACCCGGCTGTGAAGCCGTAAGCTGTTACGGCCCGGTGGCAACAGTTAAGGTGCGTGCATCGAGGAGCAAACACGGTCCCCGATGCCCCCTCAGGTGAACGCATCGCTGGATCCTGGTACAGGTAAGTGTCTGATTAGTAAATGTCAGCAGTTACAGTTTTTGGAGCTGCTAAATTTTAATTTTGAGAAAACCGACTGGAGCTCCTTTTTAAGTACCGTATATACTCAAGTATAAGCCGAGTTTTTCAGCACATTTTTTTGTGCTGAAAATGCCCCCCTTTGGCTTATACTCGAGTCACCTTTTTGCGCCTGATCTCCCGGACTTTGGGGACCCGGTACTGGCCGGCCATAGGTCCCCTGGACCTTTTTTTCACAGCTGGATTACTGCACAGATCTGGAAATAAGGCACACCTGACAATATATGATGATCCCTGAGTATAGATTTAACCAGTAGGCTGAAGGTAGTCCCTAACCTAACTTCTACCTTTTTTGACTCTGTATACCCCTTTATCTCAACATTTTTCTTAAAGTACCGTATATACTCGCGTATAAGCCAAGTTTTTTCAGCACATTTCTTTGTGCTGAAAATGCCCCCCTCAGCTTACACTCGAGTTAAACTCGGCACACATGTAGCCCCACTCTTCCTCTACAAGTGTGCAAAGTTTGTTGTCTGGGAGACCTACGGCCAGGGAGCACCGATTTTTCAAAGCCGGGCACCCATTCCATAGACTCCCATGTTACATAGTGAGGCATGCAGATGGACACCCTAGGCTTATACTCGAATCAATACGTTTTCCCTGTTTTTTGTGGTAAAATTAGGTGCCTCGGCTTATATTCAGGTCGGCTTATACTCAAGTATATACGGTAGGTAAGGAGAGCCCACTGGTTTACGTGAGGAAAAAAAAAAAAAACACATGAAAACATTGTCCATTTTAGTATTGTTCTGATTATTGTGGGTGATTAGTATTGCATACTACAGATATATCACATTATATCTTATTTAAGAAGTCAAGATTGTGTAAGAAGTGCTCCAATAGCAACCAGTTACAAATGATTAGCATTCCAATTCCAAGCATTGGTTTACTTCACTTTGAAAATCACATGTGGGCTTTGACTGCATGTATTTTGAAATCACAAAATTTTCATTAAAGCATACCCTGATAGTCCAAGATTTTCACCCGTGAACCAGTTATGACTTTCATCTTTTGTAGCAATTCCTAGTTTGGCCAAACTTTCCTGAAAAGAAACACAAGTCATATTAAAATAGGCAGAATGCCTGTAGTGTGAAATGAATGAAAATAATTCAAGTAGAACATATGCTTAGTTAACAAAGTTCTATAAAATGATTTAAAAGTGGAGTTAAGGGCACAGCAGTAACATACTACATGTATACATGCATATATACTGCCTTCTATATTTTGTCATGTTGTCCGGGAAACACTCTTCTCTACTCTCCTCAGCAAAATCCACCTTTGTTGGCCAGGAGACTGGATGTCTACTATAGTACATCCAGTAGAAGCAGTGCCACCTTTTTGTCTGGTCTGTGGGCTGCCAGTCAAACCTTCCCCCATATCCTATCTAAGCTACAGTAAAGCAATGTAGCTTCCAAGGAATTCCACTGAGTGAAGGACCATAGTTATACCCAAGCAGTGCTATACACTTAATTCACTTTGCTAAGCTCACGCCACATTGGCCTGTAATTCAACTGTGTTAAGAGGTCTATAAAAGAATTTCTTGCAGTTTTTTTTTATCATCATGATTAGGTGCAGCACAACCAGCAGATGGTTAAATATTAGAATATATGTTCCTAAATGTTCCCGAGTTAAATTTCACTGTCATCCGTATTTTAAATAAGTGATAACCCCTAATAAATTTACTGGCTCAGTATGATGACTATAACTGGATTCCACTAGGTGAAACCACATCCAAAATGTAAGACACCAAGGCTGACTGGACTTATGGACAGAATGGCAGATATGCTGCCTAGAACAGGGGTCTCCAAACTTTTCAGGACAAGGGCCACATCATATATTTTACAGGTCATCACGGGCCAAAAAAATAAAAAAATCAGCAGCCTCCATCTGCATACAGGAGTGCCCTGCAGAGTCCCTCCTTACATACTTGTTTACCCAGCAGAGTTCCCCCTTACCTTTCAGATGGCTGGGTCATGGTTGGCTTATTAGCAGTGGATATGCTGCCTCCATATTACCATATTGTTAAGATTTCTGCGTGTCAGATAAAATCTTGTAGCGGGCCGTATGCGACCTGCAGCCCTAGTTCGGAGTTGAGACCCCTGTCCTAGAGCAGCCAGATTCTTTCAAGATCAAACCTAAGCTATAAAAATGATGTGTAAAACACATCTAGAGTTCTTACAGACTTAAAGCGGACCTTTAGTCATTTTTTCAACTTTCCATCTATTAAATCTTCTGGATAGTAAAAAAAAAAAAAATTCTGCCAGTAAAAACCTTATGCAGTCCACTTCCTCTTTCTTGTCTGGTCATTAGCCTAGGCTTATGACATCATGCACAGCGCTCTCTCTCACACTTGTGAGAGTTTTTCAGGAAGGGAGGAGGGGGGAGGGGGGGGGGAGGGGGGAAGAAAGAGGGCCAATGAAAGCTGCAGGGCTGGAGGTGTGCCTCTGTGTGTCTGTGTAAATCCAGGAAGTGAACAGGCAGCAGCTTCAGCTGCCCACAGTTAAAATGGTTGCAGCCAGACTCCGCGGAGGGAGATTTCTGCAGCATATTTGGCAATTACAGAATCACAGTATATATAAAATAATATGCAAAGTGGTTGGAGGGAAGCATCAGAATGTCAAAGATGCTTTTTTTTAAAATTATGTGAGCAGACTGCAGATCCTCTTTAAAAAAAAAAAAAAAAAGGAAACAGTAGCTGGTTTATACCAATGTCAGGCTGGGTTCACACTTTTGCGAATTGGATGTAGCAGGAGATTTTGACCAGCTCTTTGCTGTGGTGCAAGTTTTGCAGTTGCACAGGATCTCTGTGCGTCTTTTGGTCCATTTCAGGTCCAAATTCAGCCAAACATTTGGGCTGAAATCATACCTGAAACGGTGAACGGGGAGGCACCGGACCCCCTGTTGTGAGCCACATGCGAAGACAGGGGTGGACCCAGCCTTAATGTTTTTTAAAGTGAGCCAAGAAGCTTCACTTTTAATTCAAGATACTGTATATTTTTTCTAATACCTTTATAGTTGCCCATTTATATATACCAGGACTGCAAGAACAGTGATACCAAAACGGAGCTGCATAATTAACTGTCCAGGAAGAATTTAAACTCTATTAAAAGGCCAGGTCTTATTTTCACCTTATTAAACATTTATATACATTGCTTTCTCCCAGGCCTGCCGTTCCTATGTGCATCTGCAATTTGAACTGATCTCTTATCTATAATTACCTTGGAAGCAAAAGACACAAAAAGCCCTGTAAAAACTGAATTTACAGCTGACATAAATGACATGGCCTGTCTCTGCTGTGAAATACATGCCTAACAGGAAATCCTAACTAAGCTGACTAGAAACTATTCAGAAGACCTGTAGAAATTATCACTTTGTATACACTGCAACAAAGAAATTATTCTGAAGACAATATCAACCGAAAATGGAACACACAATACATTTCCTGTACCATTTTTTTATTTTTCTCGCTTTCTCTAAAATTGTTTCTTCCACAGCAGTGCATATAAGCCATTTAATACTTGGATAATAGGCGATAGCTTACTTGCAACTTTTCCACTTCCAGTTCAATTTCGACAGCGGCTAACCCAGCTTTGCCCTGATCTGCTGCCAGCTGGTGGAAGAATCGCCGCCATTTTATAAGCACTTCAGAAAACTGCAACTGATAGAGAAAAGGAAGATGGGGTGAGGACCATGTTACACAAGCAAATCTGTGCCATCCTATCCATTTCATTCCCCTCCATCTCATTTCCCACATACAGATTTTATGAAACCACTGCACACTGTGTATTAATGGCTTTAATATGTTCTTAGATGATATACCGATAGATATAACAAGCAAAAAAGAACAATAGCAACATTATGGGCAAGCAATAGAAATGATCCCAAAGTAAAGAGCTAATTTGGAACAAATTATATTTTAATGGCAATGGTAAATTACTTTGATTGCTACAGGCTATGCCTGGCTCATTAATTCTGACAAAGACTGAACACTGCAGATTGTCTATGGAAACAAACAGTAGGCTAGTTTGTTCGGCACAGTTGTTTTTCCAAGCAAAAAAATGGTGCTGCATTTGTATGTGCCCAGATTTTCTGGATGTCTGACCTGTTTTCATCTCTGTACGAAACCTACAAAGCAGCAAACACTTAGCAAGCTCTATAGAACCCTACATGGCAATAGAGAAAATCCAGCTTTGGAAATAAAGCCAGGGACATATGCCAAAATTGGCACTGAAAGGAAACAAAGCTACCCTAATGGATAGAACCAAGTTGTCATTGTCACCTCTTTTCCATGGACCCAGACATTAATGGGTGTACTTTTCCCTAGTTCCAGCACCATTTTCTCTCATTACCATGAGAAGTGGTGGCAAAGCACAGAAACATGATTCAACCTCCCCTCCCCATCCCACCCAAAAAATTGTATAAGAAACCAATCTAGCCACATGGAAATAAATTAAAACTTGCATAAAACAGGTTAAAGTACATATGTGCAAACTGAGCAAAGAATCATAAAATACAGAGGTTGCTGAATTGAACACCACATGACAGAATAATCTATAAAAACCAAGCTTGGACCTACCCTTTCCACCATTTGTGCCTACCTTTTGGTTCTTGAATATGATAAATCAGTCTTACTGACCAAATTGAAAAATCATGAAGAAAGACACTGATGTTTAGCAGGAAAAGTCATACGTTTAATGGTATTCAGCCATTTCAGTATGGAGCTACTGTTTGCTTTGACCAAAGGCAACATCTGCCCTATACACGTTTTTTTCCATACCTTCTCTTGAATTGTCCAAGTTAGTGTCAGGTTTAAAGTAGATGCAAATTCTTCGAACTACATGCACTTCAGAGATGGCTGTATGACACCTCTGAGGGCAAGTTTCCTGTATGTGACAACAGTGAACTATACCTGTGTAATGTGTGCAGAAACAACCACTTCTACTCTCCATAGGAAGCCAATGTGATAGGGTACCAGGGAAAGAGTAAGATCACCCTATCACAGAAAGTGCCTGAACAAGACAGTTCATGGCAGGATCGATCATGAGTGATTTTAAAGTGGATGCAAACTTGATTCATGAAATTTGAGTTGGGCACATATACTGTATCTGTAGTGTTTTTTTTTATCTCTCTTCAAAGCACTATGTGCCGTAGCTTTGTTCTTCTCTGTTCTTCTGTTATCAGCCTGATAACTTTTGACAAGTTTTCCATGATGGGAGATAGAAGTGTGTCGGGGGAGGTTGCTATAAATAGATTAGCAGACTGCTTAACTATTCACAGGAATGCTATGCATGTGTGGGAAGGGGGTGTGTGCCCTTCCTCCAATCAGCGGTCTCACAGTGTCTAGCAATAATCCACTCCTACAGATGAATGAATAAGTGAAAAATCTAACAGGACGTGCGCTTTCTAAACAGTATATACAGGTGAAGACAGCAGATATACATATAAAACTTTTGTAGGGAGATTTGCTTAATCTCTGTACATTATCTGAGGCTGTTCACTTCACTGGGTATATGCGAGGGTTTACATCCACTTTAAAGTTTCAATAAATCCAAAATGTATTTTGTCATCATTCAATGTCAAAATATGATGATCTCTACCCATCTGTACAACATTTCCTTTATGCATGTTGTGATTGTTTGTAAATACCTGGTTGATCCTGCCACTTCACTGTATTACTCTATTCACAGTGGCAATGGAATAGTAGCTGATCCTGGGAATCCTCTGTTGCCACTTTTAGTGAGCATGCCCTAGAAGCAGTGTATTTCTGGTTTCTGGTCTAGAAGTTGCCCTACTTGTGTATTTGATTGTGTGCACCTCTTGTCATCTGTAGTACGTGGGTTGCACCACAAGACCGCTGAGAACCAGAAAAGGGGAGTATGCGTGTGATCCCGCTAATCCTAATGCAAAGTTACTTTTGCATGCCTCTCATAATTTTAAGGAATGTCATGATGGAAGCATGTTCAGCTTTAGATTTTGTGGCATAGAGCAGGTGGAGCTGGCACCGAAGGGGGTTGACTGCCAGAGATGCTTATTGCACAGAGAAGCCCTGTGGTTTATTAAATTACATTCCAGGGTACCACTAGGGTTAAATCACAGATGTGCCTTGGACCCTCATCTTAGATGATACTGCAAGGGTTTTTCCTTTTTTCTGGCTCCCATCTTTATTAAACCACTTTCCTTCCTCTGTGCAGTACCCTCCTGGATTGTGCAGAATGCTTCTCTATGGTAGCTCCTTATGACAAAATTTTGGTATGGCTAGGGTCACACTAGTGAGGCCGTGTGTTCCGCAGTTGCTGGGGCACGGTAGCCCATTCATTTAAATGGGCTGTTGTGCCACGCAAACTGCACAAAAAAGGTGCATGCACCTTTTTAAAAACATTGCCGCAGAAAGAACTGCATGGTCTTTTTGACCATTCGGTTAGCCTGTGGTTCCTGCACCCGCGATCACGCTATGGGCTGAGATGCGTAGGGGTGGTATTTAAACAATTATTTGAGGTGGATATTTTTATATTGGAGGTCCCTTCAAAACTTCCAGGCTACCCATTATTTCCCCTATAGTTACGTGGCCCCCCCCCCCCAAAAAAAACCATTCCAAGCACCCCCCCCACCTTCTTCTTAGGGTCCCTTCTTCCATTATTCACTCATTTCCATTTTTCTCCTGTACGACCTCTCTCTCCATGGAGGATTCCTTAGACTCCAATGAGTCCTCTGTATTTTAATCCTGCCATTTATATACCTGTTGGTTCTTATAGTATCTTGTAGTTTCCCTAGGATACTTAATTTTTTTATTTTCTGTGTCCATATCTACTTTAATAACCTCATGTAATACTTGTGATTTTTCCTTATATTCATTCGTATCTACAAGTTTGAAATTTTTCCTTGGGCATCGGGATTTTTGTTTCTACGTTTTGCAACTTCTTCCTTCTTTGTACAATTAGGGCTAGTTCACACTTGAACATGCAGTGGTGCAGATTTCAGCCCATTCATTTGCATCAGCTGCAATTGCATGTCCAGTGTGTTTTGAACTCTGCGGTGTGAACAAGCACTTAGTGTTAATAGTTTCCTCTCACATTGGTTGGAAAACGCAAACCATTCATCCATTTATTCTTTGTTGTTTAAGCCATCATTTGGATGGATTATCCCTCCTTAGTCTCCTCAGTGTACCATGTATTTTTCCATGTATTTTTTATTTATTTTTTACTACGTAAAGACCCTTATTTTTATCCATAGTGTGTCTTTTTATTTTTATTTTTTAAAGGTAACCATATTGTTTACAGAGAAACTGAAAATGGCACAAACTCAAATAAACAACGCTCATCTCATACAGAAATGACGAGCAACATAAGTTCAAAATGTCCATTCAAAATACTAGTAGCTGATATGAGAATATCATATGTAGCTTGAAGACCTAATAGAAAATACCATACACAGAGAGTATATAACGGTCGAAGGATAAGGGGGGGTGTCCTATTCACAATAGTATCCATAAATCAAAGTACAAAAACAGAGTATACAATGAAGGTAGTCAAGGTAAAGCAAAAGTGTTGTGGTCTTGACATGCAACTTAACCATCAGCTGATACTGTTCGTGCAGATTCAACCCAAGAGGAACAGACTTTGTGGAATTTTTTAGGGCAATCGCTGGCTTCATAGGTCAACTAATAGAGTGGGATTGCTTAATTAACTAAGGTTATTCACGAAGTGACAAAGAGATCTGTGATTTTCATCACAGTATTATACATTTTTTGGCATAAAAATACACAAAGGGCAGAAAGATTTTCATGGTCTAACGAATATAACCCAAGAAGCATCTCAGTGGATTACAAAATATTAGGCTTTTGCGTAATCAAACTAATGAAGGCTGTAACCTCGGACCAAAAAGGCCCCAATAGGTGGACACGCTCAAACTCCCATGAAAGAAAGGGGTCAATAAGACTGGAAACTCAATCAATGCAATGTTTTAGAAGCAGCAGTGGGATCACTAATAAGATGAAGTGTATGAAGAATGTATGCCAAAAACTCCACCCTAACTGATAATATACTGTAAATACTTGTCCCCTCAGCCCCTTACCGCAGTGACACCAACAGGTCAGACATTTTAAAAAAGTGCGCTAACTGCACAACACAGTTGTTGAGGATACACCAATCTGAATCGCTGCTGTGTAGAGACTAACTCAAGCAGTGATTATGAATCTTTGAAGTCAAAGAAAAAAATATCCACGAAGTACAGGCGTATCGTAAATAAAGTCAACGGAAAAAAAATAAAAGGTAAAAACATGAATACAAAGACTAGCAAAGTTTTCATCTTCAGCAGAGCTGAAGAAAAGGTGTCCAATCTCCTAGGACACTAGGAAAAAACTGAAGCATGAGATTGGAGGTGGAGTTATACAAGGGCTGGCCTCAAAAGTTTTGTTTTGCCGGTGTCCTAACCTCTTGCAGATGGCAGTATAACACAACTGTTTAAAAATTTTGAATTCCTGTGTCCCTCAATTGCTCCAGAATCTTGTCCTCAATTTAAGGGAAGTGTTTGGGAGGTAGTATGCCCAAACACCATGATTTATCAGGGTTTACAACCATTTTATCCACAGGGAGAGTATTGGTGTACAGTTCCCTGTGGCCTACGGGTGGCGCTGCCATGGTAGGCTAGGGTTGAACCACTGGTACAGGGCTGTGCTTTTTGTGTCCCCTCTCGGCAAACGTACGGTGGGGCGGGGTTAACCTGCTGTGCGTGCTGGGAGAGGAGATAAAAGGGGCAGACGCTGCCTGTTCGGGGTTAGTCGGTGGGGTCCTACCCCTGGTTCTGTTTCCAGTCCGTCCTGGGCGCCCTAGGCCCAAGGGCGGGTGTTCTCTGTTCCGGTTTCATCCTGGGCACCTTTAGTCCCAGGGTGATGTACTACTCTGCTGTTCCTGATCGTCCTGGATGCAAGGACTCGGGAGTTGCAGCAAAGGCCTGGGCCCAGCACCTTTGGCTGGAGCCCGTCGGAGATTGAGGAGTCTCAGGGTGCCGCCTTGCGAGGGGACCCGTATCTGAGTAGAGAAGGCCAGGTGAGGAACCGTTCCAAAGGACTGATGCGGTAGTCACGGTGAAGGAAAGGGTCCTGGTAACTAATGTCTTCTCTCTAGGCCAACGTCTATTTCGCCAGGTCTGTGGCAGAGACCCATTTCGCCAGGTCTGTGGCAGAGACCCATTTCGCCAGGTCTGTGGCAGAGACCCATTTCGCCAGGTCTGTGGCAGAGACCCATTTCGCCAGGTCTGTGGCAGAGACCCATTTCGCCAGGTCTGTGGCAGAGACCCATTTCGCCAGGTCTGTGGCAGAGACCCATTTCGCCAGGTCTGTGGCAGAGACCCATTTCGCCAGGTCTGTGGCAGAGACCCATTTCGCCAGGTCTGTGGCAGAGACCCATTTCGCCAGGTCTGTGGCAGAGACCCATTTCGCCAGGTCTGTGGCAGAGACCCATTTCGCCAGGTCTGTGGCAGAGACCCATTTCGCCAGGTCTGTGGCAGAGACCCATTTCGCCAGGTCTGTGGCAGAGACCCATTTCGCCAGGTCTGTGGCAGAGACCCATTTCGCCAGGTCTGTGGCAGAGACCCATTTCGCCAGGTCTGTGGCAGAGACCCATTTCGCCAGGTCTGTGGCAGAGACCCATTTCGCCAGGTCTGTGGCAGAGACCCATTTCGCCAGGTCTGTGGCAGAGACCCATTTCGCCAGGTCTGTGGCAGAGACCCATTTCGCCAGGTCTGTGGCAGAGACCCATTTCGCCAGGTCTGTGGCAGAGACCCATTTCGCCAGGTCTGTGGCAGAGACCCATTTCGCCAGGTCTGTGGCAGAGACCCATTTCGCCAGGTCTGTGGCAGAGACCCATTTCGCCAGGTCTGTGGCAGAGACCCATTTCGCCAGGTCTGTGGCAGAGACCCATTTCGCCAGGTCTGTGGCAGAGACCCATTTCGCCAGGTCTGTGGCAGAGACCCATTTCGCCAGGTCTGTGGCAGAGACCCATTTCGCCAGGTCTGTGGCAGAGACCCATTTCGCCAGGTCTGTGGCAGAGACCCATTTCGCCAGGTCTGTGGCAGAGACCCATTTCGCCAGGTCTGTGGCAGAGACCCATTTCGCCAGGTCTGTGGCAGAGACCCATTTCGCCAGGTCTGTGGCAGAGACCCATTTCGCCAGGTCTGTGGCAGAGACCCATTTCGCCAGGTCTGTGGCAGAGACCCATTTCGCCAGGTCTGTGGCAGAGACCCATTTCGCCAGGTCTGTGGCAGAGACCCATTTCGCCAGGTCTGTGGCAGAGACCCATTTCGCCAGGTCTGTGGCAGAGACCCATTTCGCCAGGTCTGTGGCAGAGACCCATTTCGCCAGGTCTGTGGCAGAGACCCATTTCGCCAGGTCTGTGGCAGAGACCCATTTCGCCAGGTCTGTGGCAGAGACCCATTTCGCCAGGTCTGTGGCAGAGACCCATTTCGCCAGGTCTGTGGCAGAGACCCATTTCGCCAGGTCTGTGGCAGAGACCCATTTCGCCAGGTCTGTGGCAGGGACCCATTTCGCCAGGTCTGTGGCAGGGACCCATTTCGCCAGGTCTGTGGCAGAGACCCATTTCGCCAGGTCTGTGGCAGAGACCCATTTCGCCAGGTCTGTGGCAGAGACCCATTTCGCCAGGTCTGTGGCAGAGACCCATTTCGCCAGGTCTGTGGCAGAGACCCATTTCGCCAGGTCTGTGGCAGAGACCCATTTCGCCAGGTCTGTGGCAGAGACCCATTTCGCCAGGTCTGTGGCAGAGACCCATTTCGCCAGGTCTGTGGCAGAGACCCATTTCGCCAGGTCTGTGGCAGAGACCCAATTCGCCAGGTCTGTGGCAGAGACCCAATTCGCCAGGTCTGTGGCAGAGACCTTGAGTAAAGCGTGAGTGTCATTTGGCTGCTAGTCTTGTTCTAAGTAGACTATCCATTTGAAGCGGAGTCTGTTCAAGAAGCTGGACAGTGAGGTGACCAAGATTGTGCCTGGACCTTTACCCACATCTTGTGCTATCCCTTTCTTGCTCCAAACTTTGTTTCCATCAAGAGACGGTTATTTGCTGAAAGAAGAAATAAACTCTTTGTTGGAGTTATAGCAAGTGTGGACATTCTATTCACTGGGGGAAGCAAGTACTCAAATCTGTTATCCACAGAGGTGAGAAAACCATTCTCTGGCTCAACTGTGAATTGACCCACCAACAACACTGCTCAACCTCTTAATACAGGAGGGTATGGGCTTGTGGCATGGTGTGCCCCTTCTTCCTGCGAGGAGCCAAAGAACAAGGCAGGTAAAAGGGGGTCTGTGTGCTACACGTGGGGGCTTGAGTCCGGGATTGTTTCACAGGAAAAAAGGAGGCCCAGAGTTTTAACTTGTTCCCCAGTGAAGTTCCGTGGAGGTCGGCCATCTTAAAATTGACTACGCCACGAGGAGAACCCCTGCTGCGTAGTTCGTGGGCGTGCCTACAGAAGAGAAGCCCGCGAACATTGCAGGAGATGGGAGGAGCCTCGCCATGTGAGGAGTTGCACGTGGTGACTTTGGCGCCAGACAGACAGTGCGCGATGAATCGGCAAGTGAGTGACACGGCGTCTAATGCCACATGGATTCCGAGTTCAACTACCATGAACGTTACCTCTTTTGCTGCTTCCGTTACGGATACGGGGATCCGACTAAAGCCCCGGGGCCGCTTTGCGCTGTATGTATGCAGAGAAGTATAGACCCTTGGAGTGGTTTGTCCCGGATGCCAGGGACTGGTGGTACATCTTAAAGGAGTTGTAAAGGTACATTTTTTATTTTCTAAATAGGTTCCTTTAAGCTAGTGCATTGTTGCTTCACTTATCTTTTCCTTTGATTTACCTTCTAAAGGTTTGTTTTCTTTGTCAGAATTTCTCACTTCCTGTTTCTCCTCACTGAACTCCACACCATCATCCGAGTGGTGTGGAGTCATCCAGAACAGCTTACTGAACAGCTTACTGAGGATAAACAGGAAGTGAGAAATTCAGACAAAGAAAACAAAGAAAACAAATATTTAGAAGGGAAATCTAAGGAAAAGGTAAGTGAAGCAACAATGCACTAGCTTAAAGGAACCTATTTAGAAAATAAAAAATGTACCTTTACAACTCCTTTAAGCCCTTCGAGAGATGTGAGCACGGCAAGGAGTTCTTGTTTGAAGTGGAGCAACCTGCGAAAAGGCCTCGGGCCTTCCGCCTGAAGTGCCTTACAGGCGCCACCACTTTGAAGGAACCAGAGCTTCCACAGTCACCCCTACGTGCACTGTTGAGACTTCGGAGGAAGTCGCGAGTGAAAGTGTTCCAGTTGTTGAGGAACCGGAGTTCGAGAGACCGGAGGATGCTGTTTCGGTCTTTACAGGGTCCTCACTCCCACCGCCCAAGAGGAAGGTCGGCTATGTTACAGCTTCCTGCAGCCATGGTAGAGTCACACCCCAGCGCTTGCCGGATCGGATGCTTCCGTGGGAAAAAGTTCCGGACGTCCCGTTTCAGCTACAGGCCGGGGTAAGCCGGGGAAAGGGACTTTGGCTAAGGTCCGAAGTGTCTGGGATGCTTGGGTCAGGGATCCCAGGGCCTTTGAACTGGTTAGAGGCAGGGATTCATCTACCCGGAGTTACCTGCCGGCAGAGGAATGTGATACCTCTGACCTAGAGTCAGTCTCCGATCCAGGTGATGATGTGGCCATTGATGAGTTGTTTGAGCGTAAGGGTTGGGATAAGATGCCCCTGTCCTCATCCCGAAGGAAAAAGGACTCACCCATGTTCACTGGGGATATCACACCCCGGGTGGAGGCCCCAGAGCCTGAGGAGGAGTCTGTCCCATTGTCTACCCTTCCACCACTGGAGATGCCTGCACCTTTTGCCGAGGTGTCCAGAGTGTCACTACGGGCCCCCATAACTGGTCCGGAGGCAGTGAAAGTGCCTCGACACCCAGACACCATAGTTTTGCCAGGAACGGGAGATCGAGCGACCATGCCGCCGTTGTTTCGGTTGCAGAGGCTGTTCAACCAAAGAGTTGCAAGCGAGTATGGATGGGAATACCCGTACTTACCAAAAGAACCGTTATACGAGGTAGACGTCCATAGATGTCGATGGTATGTGGATTTTGTATGGACTCATTTGAAGGTACCCCAGGCCCGGAGGTACTATTCTTGTTCTGCAGCAGTTACTAAACGTTTCAAGGACTGTAAGGAGTCCTGGATGCTGGGAAGGCATATACATGCCGATAAGGTGGTTGTTTGCAGGAAAGACAAGGACAATGCAGTGTACCACATAGACACATTCGATAAGAACTGGAAGCCATTGGTATTGCCAGACCCGCAATACTATCTTTAGAGACTGAACTCTTGTGTTGTCTTTTTGTTTTATTCTGGAGCGTAGTCTCCTGGAGCCGAGAACTCTAGCCCTTGCATATGGGGTTTGTTTGTTTTTCTACTTACTGGAAGAGCGGGAGCAGTTTTTTTTCCTCCCTCTCACAGTATCAAAAGACAGAGACTTTTGGGGTAGAATAGCTTAGAGAAAGGGCCAAAGGAGAAGAAACAGGAAAATTTACCCTTGGAAGAATTTTTTTTTTCCCTAACAGGTGTCTCGACGGTGGCACTTCCACTAGGTGGCAGTGTTGCATAACTTTTTATGTTGCAGTTTAAATGCAACTTACTTTTAGAAGGGAGAGGTTTTTCTCTCGGGGAGAATCTCTTCATTCTAATGTACATAGTTTAGAATGTAAAGTATTGGTTGTGTGTTTTTCTCCTCTACAGGCTGACGCCGAGCAAACCACTGAGAATGGGGTGGGTGAGGTGACTAAGATTGTGCCTGGACCTTTCCCCACATCTTGTGCTATCCCTTTCTTGCTCCAACCTTTGTTTCTATGTAAAATGAGACAACCTCTGGTGTTGGGATTTTGGAGGCAATACAAAAAAAAGGGGGAGAAAACGTCCTGATTTGGAACATGAAGTATTGTCATTGGGCCTCTCTTTTTGCCCAACTAGCAATACAGACAGTTTTGAAACAGTAAAGGATATTCATTTGTTTGCTTGCAAGCTTTTTTATAAAAGCTTATATGCTAAGCAAGAGAACCAAGAAAGTGAGGTGGCACCAAATCTTAAAGCTGCCGACTTTAAGGCTTTGAGGGACCTGAACCTCCTACTTCAGGAAAATGCTCCTTTGAGTCAGGTGTGGGAGAATTTGGAGGAAGAGGAGAGTAATGATGGGGAAAACAATCAGACTTCTTTCCCCCCCGAAAAAATTCAAAAGGAAGTCTCACAACTTCCCACCAATAAACCAGAACCCCGCTTTAGCCCTATTTGTAAGACAAACGTCTAAGGAGATTGAGGTCCTAAAAAAAGATACTTCACACCCAAATCTCAATCCAGAACAAAAATATGCCCTAAAAGCCCTTAAGAACAATGTCAACATTACGATCAAGGGCTCAGATAAAAGGTGGCAACATCGTCCTCATGGACAACTTGGACTACGAGGAGATGTGTATGAAAATACTTAGGGATCCCAAATGCTATCGCAAAATCTCTTCATCCACGGTGGATAGAATGAATAGCGAGTTTTATCAATTGGTTGATGAATCCTTTAGAGATGGTGCCATAAACCAAGATACTTGGGACTTTATCCGAACCAGACACCCACGTACCCCTACGATGTACGCACTTCCTAAAGTGCACAAAAATCTATTGAGGCCACCAGGCAGACCCATTATATCGGGCAATGGTTCCATCTCTGAAGGTGCTAGTCGAGTCATTGACCAGCACCTCAGACCCCATGTGATGGATCTCCCCTCGTACACCAAAGACACAATCCATCTTCTGCAAATATTGGAAGGTCTTGTCATACCTCCATCGGCCCTTTTGGTCACTGTAGACATAGAGTCACTCTACAACAGCATACCACACGAAATTGGTATCTCAGCTGTTCAAAGAGTGTTACGACAACGCCCAACCACTGATGGGAAGTTTAATCAAATTTATTATACAGATGCTGGATTTGATCTTACAGCACAACATTTTTTTGTTTCAGGGCTCCCACTACCTCCAGGTACAGGGGGTGGCTATGGGGACGTGCTGCGCACCCTCATATGCCAACCTGTACCTGGGGGAGTGGGAGAAGGATTTTCTCCTGGGAGATGATGCGTCTTATGTATGCTTGCCACATTCTTATGTGGCAACGCCACATAGACGACATCTTCATCATCTGGGATGGGCCTGAAGATATGCTCAAGAAAGTCTTGGAACTTATGAATACCAACAATTTAAATTTATTTTTTACCATGTCTTATGACTCTATGAAAGTCAGTTTTCTTGATATCTTAATATCTAAAGATACACAGGGGAAAATCCAAAGTAGACTGTTTAGGAAGGAGACGGCTGGCAACACGATGCTGCATGCAGCCAGTTTCCATCCCACGACACTCAAAGAATCCATACCTTTTAGCCAGTTCCTCCAGATTAGGAGGAATTGTACATCAGATAACGACTTTCAATTTGAATCCAATGAGCTAAGTAACCGTCTACTAGCGAGAGGTTATAGTAGAACTACTCTAAAGAAAGCTTTTAATAGAGTAAAGGGAATGGAAAGACACACCCTTGTCTTCAAGACTTCAAAGAAAAAAAACTCAAGAAGATAATACCTCAAGGATAATTTTCAATTTCTCTAATGAGCATAAGAAAATCAGACAGATTCTAACCAAATATTGGCCTATCCTTACGGAGGATCCAATCCTGAAAACATTAGTACCATCTAAACCAGTAATCACTTTTAAAAAGGCAGAATCCATCGGTGGAATGTTGGTTAAAAGTGAATACAAGGGAGAGGCAAGAAAGGACCCATGTAAAATTTTTGGGACCTATCCCTGTGGGGCATGCTCTCAATGTGCTGTCATTGGCGGGGGATCCACACTCACTTTACCCAATGGGGAGACCTTCACACTTAGGCATTTTGCCAATTGTAAGACGCAGGGTGTGGTTTATTTAATGGTCTGTCAGTGTGGATCTTTTTACGTCGGGAAAACAAGACAGGAGTTAGGGAAGAGAGTGGAAAAACATATGCATAGCATGAGGATAGGGAACCTTTATTTGCCTCTTGGGAGACATGTGGCCAAAAAACATGGGTACAGAATGCCCAGGGTAATTTTCTCAGTTGTGGAGAGAATCCACATTCCACGCAGGGGGGGTGACTGGAATAAGGTCCTGCTCCAGCGGGAAATGCGCTGGATCAGGCACCTTAGGGCAACTACGCCCCCGGGTTTGAATGAAGTCGAAAGTTTTCGTCCATTCCTGGAGGGCTACAGCTCTGGAAAGACTGATTAGTTTTGTTGGTACATCCTGGTGTGATGTTCCACCCACCCTTAGGTAAATTGATCCCTCAATTTTGATGACCTCCGCTATTCCACCTTTCTCTATGTCAATAGATGCGGGATAACCCCCTTTTTCTAAAACACACTGACACACATATGGGGTTTTTGAGATATATAGATTTTATATATATTTTTTGTGTTTAATATTCCATGGTTTTAGTCATTTTAATCTGCCGAGGTAGTTCTCACATTTCGGCAGATTTTTGACATGCTCTTGCACATGCGTCCCATGTTGGTCTCCGATCTAACCAGAGTCCTGTCTTCTGGGTGGCCCATGTTGTTTCTCCTCCAGGGCCCCCTTTTTTTCTCCATTTTTACATGTCCATATCTGGTGCCTGGGAGGGGGTTTTCCAATAGGAATTTGCCCCTCACTAATTTTTTCCTTGGTAGGAAACTTTTTTCCTTCCTTAGGTTTAAAACGGCACCGGTGGTATTAGTCCCTGGTCCGCTCCCCGTCCATATGCATTTGGACAGGGAGATGGATCTATATCCTGGGCACCAGTTCATATTGGTACCCATTTCAATGTCTGACTGTCCCGTGGCAAGCCAGTTCTATCTTTCCCATCCATACCTACCCTCTCCATCTGGTATCCCTTTCCTTTGCCCACATTCAAGATGGCCGTCTCTGCACTTCCTGCGGTGCGGGACGGATCGGAATGAGGACTGGTCTGGCAGGGGTGCCTCTTATCAGATCCTTGCTATGTCAGCGGGGTATGATGAGTGGCGCCTCACATTGGCTAGGTGATGGGGCCGTGGGCTAGTTTGTGCTATGCTCCCCTGGTGTGCTGCAGAAATGCGCTGATGGCAGACGCGCCGCTGATTGGTGCGGCTGCGTCATGTGACCGGCGCTCGACGTGACTCACCGTGGGAAGCGCGGCGCTTCTATGGTAACATGACGCTCTGCTCAATGAGCAGGTGCGTCATGTGATCTTCCCTGGACCAATCAGACACAGCAGAGGGATATATAGGACGCCAAAGGAGTTATATGGTGTCATTCTCTCCCTCTGCTGGCAGGCAGAGGATGCTTCTGTATGGAACTCTGCTGTATGGAACCTTTTTTGGATGTCAATCGGGATTCATGATTTTTCTGGCAGGTAATATGTTGAAGCTTTTGGGGAGTTGTTTCGCTCAGGAGAGGGAATTTTTTTCTCTCTCTTTTGATTGATACAATGTCCCTTCATTTTTATTTATTTTTTATTTTGTTTTAGGACATATATATTTGGACTCAATTATCCATTGGTTTTGTCTTCACATACGAGTCATTTTTACCTGATGAATCTGAATCCCAGATCTGCATCTCCCATCTGTAGGTATTACATCTGTAACTTTTAGGGATAATTATTTCATTCCCTAATAGATTTATATCCATACTTATGTATGTTATATACTTTTTTGTTCAAGGCACCTATTTTGGACCATTTTATTTATATATCCGTACTTCTTATATGGACATGTTTTGACGGGAAGGGTCCCTGGGAGTTTGAAGGCATCAGGGAATCCACAACATAGTGCAACTGGAACCTGGGATGCATGTGCGGGAGCATTTGTGGAATAATATATTATATATATATATATATATATATATATATATATATATAATTTTTGTGTAAGTTTTTTTCTTTCTTTATTTTTTTCTTTATATATAAAACAGTTGAAATTAAAGTGGAAAACTTATTTCATTGTTTTTGGCATTCAATAGAATTTTGATCTGTTAAAAACGAATACATTTGAAAGCCCTGATGAAGGACGTTTACA
The DNA here is from genome assembly GCA_029206835.1 of Rana muscosa. Taxonomy (NCBI): domain Eukaryota; kingdom Metazoa; phylum Chordata; class Amphibia; order Anura; family Ranidae; genus Rana; species Rana muscosa. Next base: position 877,857,930 of record CM055116.1, read on the forward strand.
GTTTGAAACGCGTTGGATAAGCCTTTCTTGATCTGCCTCCGGCTGGAGTGGTCAATCCAGGCTATTGTATTCCTTTTTGAATATTTGAAATATGTCAGATTTCATGTAGTTACTGTACATTACGTTATATTCATGTGCTTTTTTGTACAATCACGTTATTTCTTTATGTATGTGCCCGTTTTATGCGGTTTTGTATAAATAAATATTTAAATAATTATTTAATTGAGTTTTCTCCCCCTTTTTTTTGTATTGCCTCCAAAATCCCAACACCAGAGGTTTTCTCATTTTACATTTATTCGGGATGATGGCAATTACATGTTGGGTTGCATGAGGTGTTATACTTTTTCACCTTTGTTTCTATGAAGAGACTGTTATTTGCTGAAAGAAGAAAAACTCTGTTGGAGTTATAGCAAGTGTGGACATTCTATTCAATGGGGGAAGCAAGTACTCAAATCTGTTATCCTAGAGGTGAGAAAACCCTGGCTCAACTGTGAAATGACCCACCAACAACACCGCTCAACCTCTTAATACAGGAGGGTATGGGCTTGTGGCATGGTGTGCCCCTTCTTCCTGCGAGGAGCCGAAGAACAAGGCAGGTAAAAGGGGGTCTGTGTGCTACACTTGGAACAAATCAAAAAATCCTAAGTGCACACAGAGGTCCCAATAGAAACAGGGAAGCCCTCAGCCTTCCCCAACAGAGCTGAAAAATGAGAACGATGACTTGGCAAGAAACTGAGACATAAGTTTTGGTAGTTAGCGTTATACAGGGGCTGGCTTGTGTTAATGTTTTTTATTTGTCAGTGTCCCAACCTCTTGTTGGCGGCAGCATACCTCGACTGTTTAAAAAAATCCTGAATTCGTGTCCCTTAATAAACAAAAAAAAAGAAAAATTTGTAATTCCCTATACATCGGCGCTCAGACTGGGACAATACTTTGTGCCAATCAGGTGTGAAGCATACAAATGTTCTAATATGATCACAAAGGGAGAGGGCAGACATATGACCTTGTCAGTCAGCTGCTGCTCCTTTACGGTTTAGTCACAGGCTGTGGACAGGAAGGTGATCTAGCAGATCGCCAGGCTGGCCATGCTGAGTAACATAGCTTTTTAATTCTCATAAATAAATGCACAGAAATACAAATCATTTGTCAGCTAAAATAGCTTATTAAGAGTACTGTAACTGTGAATTTAGTTGTTTGCCTAAGTTAAACTTTAAGCTTATCTGGAAAACAAGGTATGAAATACACGCAGAGCAGTATTCGAATCAAAGTGATATTGAACAGTGCTGAACTTGTAACAGAGATTTTGCGATTAACAGCTGTGGTTTTGCTTTGTGTCTATTAAATCAGCAAGGTCTAAAGTGGCATTGACTTATGTACCAGAGATATCAGTTCCCAATACAAGTGCTTTAAATTAAAAGTTCAATATACAAGCCAAGCAGGAGGTTGAAAGATTTTTTTACCTTTAACAGGTTACAACACAAACTGTTTTATCAAAATAAATGTTCCCTGTCCTCGCAAAAGAATAAGAATATAACCCCTTACCACAATTATTAGGATTTTACAGCAAAAGGCCACTAACTTTTGTTTAGGTAAATGACAAATAAATGTACAGTGAGACCCGTAGGAGAATATGGACGGAGGGGCAGCATGACTAGGGGAGGAACAGGGGTCAGATAACAGTCAGCTAGGTCAGAGAGGGGGCAGGGGAGGAGAGCTTACCTGATTGGAGGTAGAAGTTAGAAGGGGGCAGGGTCCAGTGGTGAGGGTCTTGCGTAGGGGAGGAATTTCATCATACCGGGAAGATTAGGAGCAGAGCCAACTTCAGGTTTCCCTCATCTGCAGGTAGAGAGAAAAACAATGGGTGATCTGCAGGCAGTGTTAGCGCAGGTTAGGGCCGTAGCGGTCGAGCGGGGCCCTCAATGGCTGCAGGAGCAGCTTTTGGATGTGCTTGGGGGGTTGGGAGCGTCTCCATCCTCTGCCCCTTCTCCCCCTGGCCGGACACGGGCTAGGAAGGTTCGCCCCCCCTGATCGCCTCAGTCCCTCACCTGTGGCGCGGGTCCGGCGGTCACCACGGAGCCCCTGTAGCAAAGACCCTCCAGGGCTTACTTCTGGGGTATCTGCCCAAAAACCTGGCGGGAGCCTTGGGAGGAATCCACGTCCGAGGGGGGAGGAGGCTTCCTGCTCTTATTCTCCCCCCCCTTCTCATCGAATGCCGGAGCGTGCGGCCGTTTACCCCCCTGAAGTTCCGAGGGGGGGGGGCGGCTCGGCGGGGAAGAGGTAGCGTGCGGCGCAGTGGGGGGCGTCCCGGCCCTTCAGCTGCTTCGGTTGTGCGGGCTGCCCCGGAGGTTGTGGACCACGCTGGAGGGGTTGCGCGGCCTTCCCCTGCCAGTCGTCGCAGCAGGGATTCGGAGCTGTCTGCTCTCTCAGTGCCTGCATCACGGAGAGGAGCTCGGCGGAGTGATGTCACGGCCAGACAGCAGAGGGGCTTGGGCGCCCTCTGCTGGTACTTTAGCGGTACTGCAACCGGTTCTCCCTACAAGCAGCCAGCTATTGACTCAGGATGGGGGACCCCCCCTTAAAGAGACAGCGCGTCCCTGCTACAGTTGGGGGTTCTGCGGTACCCCGCAGCTCGGCATCAGTGAGGGTCACGGCTGGGAAGGACGTTTCCAGGAGCCCCGAATCAGCGTCGCCAGGACGTGGAGAGCAGGGGACGCCAACACAGCAGGATTCGCCGTATGAATCCGGGGAGGTCTCCAGCGAAGATGACGATCAGCCTGACCTGAGGCGCCCTGCTTTGCGGAGCCAGCTGGGATCCGGAACAGCGGCTGGTGGTGTGGCGGCGCGGCAGCAGCCAGGTAAGTCGCAAACTTTACGTTTGTCGGGATGGGGCGGTGGGGTTGGGGATGTCAAGAGCGGCGGGGTCCGCGGTCGGGGACTCGGGCGCCAGGCCGGTTTTGTCCACGGTTTTTACGGGTTTTTTGGGAGTTGTTGGCCCATTGTGACCCGGGTGGGTCTTCTTCCTCATTCTTCCTCATTCTGGGGGGCCCGCAGGATCTGGAAATGGGAATATCTTGAAATATTCTCCCTTTTGCCTTTGGAAAAATTTCATATAGACAAGGGTAAGGCGGATGACAGCAAAAAAGAGGAGGAGGAGAAGCGCCGCTGGCGTCTCATCCCTTGCACTTTTGGGAACTGGCTTCAGGCGTTTGCCATCTTGGCAGGCTTTATCGGCGAAAAAGCGCCGGAGAATTGCACTCCGCTTTTTTGTTATCTGGACGCCATTGGAGAAGCTTATAGAGTCTACGGGGGTACTGCTTCGTTACGCTACGACGAGCAGTTTCGGCAGCGCAAGGCCTTGCGCCCGGGCTTGCGTTGGGATCACAAGGATATTGGGCTTTGGATGAAGCTCATGGTTCCGGCGCGGGCTCAAGGTCAGCCCTTTCTCGGGGGGGCCGGCGGTTCGGGTTCCGCTGGACAGTCGGCCACTCAAAAGAGAGGCAGTTGTTGGCAGTTCAACGAGGGGTCGTGCCGTTTTGGCGCAACCTGTCGTTTCCGACATGTGTGCTCTGGTTGCGGGGGCTCGCACAGTTATGCCAAATGTTTTAAAAAAGGAAAATCCCAACTCGGTGAGGCTGCTTCAAAAAAGGGAGGACGCCGGTAAGCCTTCCCGCGATGGTGCCGTATCTAGATAGATACCCGCGGAGGGAGGCGGCCAAATTTTTGGCTGCCGGTTTTGCCCATGGCTTTCGTATACCGTGTGACAGACCGGTGGCCCTGGCCCCTCGGCCACGGAATCTGAAATCCACGCGGCTTTTTCCACAAGTGCTTTCAGAAAAATTGGCGAAGGAGGTGGAACTGGGGAGAATGGCCGGCCCCTTCGGCCAACCCCCCATTTCTTCTTTGCACGTGTCCCCTTTGGGGGTTGTCCCCAAAAGGGAACCCAACAAATTTAGGAAGATACATCATTTGTCGTATCCCAACAGGAATTCGGTGAATGATGCCATCCCTTCCGATTTGGCGGCGGTGTCGTATACCTCCTTTGACGCCGCGGTCGAGTGGGTACAGCGCTACGGCCAGGGTTCATTGTTGGCAAAGACAGATATCGAAGCAGCCTTCCGCCTGCTGCCGGTTCACCCGGAGAGCCAACATTTGCTGGGTTGTTTTTGGGATGGGCGGTTTTTTCTCGACCGTTGTCTCCCAATGGGCTGTTCCATTTTGTGCGCGTATTTCGAGGTTTTCAGCACTTTCGTGGAGTGGGTGGTGCGGGAGGAGACACAGTTGAGATCTGTGCTGCACTATCTTGATGATTTCCTTTGCATTGGCCCCCCGGATTCCTCTGTACTGTTGCACACCTTGGAATCTGTTGCGTCACGGTTCGGGATTCCTTTGGCGCCGGGAAAAACGGAGGGTCCTGCAACGGTCATGCAATTTTTGGGCATTGTCATTGACATGCGTCTCATGGAATGTCGCCTGCCGATGGTCAAACTGGAGGATCTGCGTCGGGGGGTGGCACAGGCCGAGGCGGCAAAGAAGGTTAGGCTTAAACAATTACAGTCTTTATTGGGTAAGCTTAATTTTGCATGCCGCACAATGCCAATGGGGCGCATCTTTAGTCGTCGCCTCTGTGCCGCCACTTCCAGAGTTTTGCAGCCACATCACTTCATCAGGCTTTCGCGGGAGCACAAGGCCCATTTGCGAGTTTGGGGTGAGTTTCTGGCCTCCTATAATGGCAGGTCCTTATGGATGGCACCAGTTGTGGTGGCTTCCGACTTTGACCTTTACACTGATGCTGCGGGCAGTTCTGGGTTTGGGGCGTTTTGCCAGGGGGCCTGGTGTGCTGAGGCGTGGCCTGAGGAATGGCGTGCGGCTGGGTTTTTGAAAAATTTGGTTTTGTTGGAACTGTTCCCGATTGTGGTGGCGGTGGAGATCTGGGGGGACAAATTTCGGGATCGTCGTGTTTGTTTTCATTGTGACAATATGGGGCTGGTGGAGGTTGTGGCCAGTCTATCGGCCGCTTCTCCTCCAGTGGTGCGCTTACTGCGGCATCTAGTTTTAAGGTGTTTAAGTTTAAATTGTCATGTGCAAACTGTTCATGTCCCGGGTGTTCTGAATTCCATAGCCAATTCCTTGTCTCGTTTCCAGTGGGAGAGGTTCCGGAAGTTGGCAGCGGAACACCAGGGGGTGCCTTGTCCCGGGCAGCTGTGGAAGCTGGCGTTGGAGTAGCAGGTGAGATGTTACACCGCTCTGTATGTGCGGGTACTTGGGCTGCATATTCAACCATTTGGGGTGAGTAGAAGAAACAGGATATATGGACAGCCGCACTCCGAGAACCATCAAGGTTGCCTTTATTTAGGTAAAACACACATAAGGCACTGCAAGTCACAGCCAAATAAACAGGCACAGCAGACGCGTTTCGCACTAAGGTCTAGTGCTTAGTCATTGCTAACACAAAATGAGAATATGCTTCAATTAAATACAAATCATACAAAAGATCACATGGTTCACAAAAGCCAATAGACATTGGATATCAATCGAAAAGAATCCGGTGGTGTTAATTGTGATAATACACAGGTGTGAATAATGGCTGAGTGAAAACAAATGTGGATAAAAGAAAATTATGTGGAAAGGTGAAGAGATCATTTGTAAATCGTGGTAAAAAAGATTATGTGCAAGTGTGTGAAAAGATGAAATGAAAATAAAAAAAGAAATGAAAATGAAAATGAAGATAAAAACAAAAGTGAAGTAAAGACAAAAACAAGAATAAACATGTGATATAATATATTTGAGATGTAGTCTCAAAAATATATATGTTTCTTGGAATATATTTTTAAACAAAAAAAAAAAGGAATAACTGTGTATATTGTGATCATATAATGTTATATATTCGTATAGATAGTATATAAAATGCGCTTGGCATGTAATTTAAACATATATGATAACATTATCAAGTGTGAAAAACGTTTGAATAAATTTGTTTTTGTTTCTTGTTTTTTGTTTCTTGTGATTTGTTTTTTTGTCTTATTTTTTGGTGTTTTATCTTTTATTTTATATTATATTTTTTCTTATATTTTTTCATTTCTTATTTTATATTTTTTATTATTTTTTGGGGTGAAACACGAGTGTAGTGAATTCCAAAAAATGTGAGAAAATCATAATGAAGTGTGTATGAAATATGAAAAAAAGGATTTTTATGTCTTTCAGAGAAAGAACATAGGATATAAATAATAATAGGTGATAAATGCAAATAAGGAAGTGTAAAAATTATAATAAATGAATAGAATGTATAAAAAATAAATACGTACATACAGTATCCATGTCATGTCCATGCACATATAAGGCTTAATATAAGGCTATAGTGTGATTGCACATTTATATCCATAACGGATAAGAAAGGAAAAGTTGTCTGTTCCTGTGGAAGCCGTGTGGATTAGTGTTTTATGTTCTTATAGACAATAAAAATACATAGTCAAGTGCATATCATATAGATACAAGAATGTGGACCAAAATAATGGACCCAAAATGGACTATTTCATTGCAGAGCATTGACATAGCTGTGAAATGTACAAATCTATGCTGCGACTAAGCAGGTCTGTATGTCAGACCAAACAAAGTGGCAGTGTCTCATTTAATATAAATTTATATTTTGTTATTTCCTCAATTAAAAACATGAACTAATATGATAAAAAATCCTTCATGACATATAGTTATTCATGTGTTTAGAAATGTACACTCGTGTACACAGCACATAATGTAGGTGCAACATAAAATTGATAAAATCTGCATTCAAATAGATGATATATATCAAATGAACGAAATCTTGTATATGTCTACATACACACTGCGATCACATCAGAGAAATCATTGTATTTAAATGATGTATCATGATCCCTGGAAAAAGGGAAAAAAAGAAAAACAAAAGAAAGAAACAGTTCAATAACCGAAACTCTGAGTGTGATTTAAGTGTGTTATTTTTGTGTGTAAAATCGTTTCGTTAGATGTGTTAAAAAACAGTAGGATCCTACAGCTAGTTAGACATATATATATATATATATATATATATATATATGGACACATACCTGCTACTAGTCAAGAGATAATAATGATGACCCTCTATAAACTATATATCTTATAATGAACTCGTTTTCGTGTGTTATAATGTTTATATTTTTTGTATAATTTCTAGAGTCATTTTGGGGATATATACATGTCAATGTGAATGTTAATTAAAACAGGCTGTTTATGGCCCGACAGGCTGATGCATTGAGATCAATCAATGAGAATGATCCGCAAAACAAAAAAGGGGGGTTAAATAAAATAAAATTAAATTAAATTAAGATGAATCAAATGGATGAGGAGGTGAAAGGGTAAGAGCAAAAAAAGCGAGAAAATAGAGAAAATAGAGTTTATGCAGACAGGAGGGTGATCAGAATAGTTTATTTATAAAAGTGGGATACATCCCACTCAAAATTTAACCCATTCGGTAGACGAGTCTGGAGGGTAAATATCCAAAAAACCTCCTGTCTGCATAACTGCCTAAATTTGCTACCTCCCCTGACGGGGGTGGAAATCTTCTCAATGCCTTGAATGTGCAAACTGGACACATTTTTGTGATGTATGGTATTCCAATGTCTGGCCACATTGGTATTATGGTTTTTCTGTATATCATATAGATGATCATACAGTCTGTCTTTTAATCTTCTAATGGTACGCCCTACGTATTGTACTTGACAGATGTTGCAGTCAATTACATACACTATATATTTTGTATTACAATTAATAAATGATTTGATTTCAAATTTTTTTTCCGTGACATATGAGTGTATGAATTGACCTGTCTTTATATGACTGCAGTATTGGCAGCCGTTGGTGCCACACTTGAAGGTGCCAGAAAATTGTAGCCAGTTGGTATTTGCCGATTTGCTTGAAAATAGGCTTGGTGACAGTGTGCCACCTAATGTGGGGGCTCTACGTGACACTGTCTTAATGCCTTGTTTCAAGATGTCTTGATATATTATATCATTGTAAAGAATAGGCAAATATTTTTTGACTGTGTTTTTGATCTGGTCAAATTCTGAACTATAAGGTGTAGAAAAGACAGGTGTATTATTTGAAAATGTCCCCATTCGAGCTTTGACTTTACTTCTGTTTGTGTGACATAACAGAGAGTCTCTGGTTATGGTGTTGACTTTGATTAGGGCTTTGTTAATGAGTTTGTTGGAATAACCCCTGTCTTTGAATCTGTCTGACATGGCCAGAGATTCTCTTGAAAAGTCTTCTGTTGTACTGCATAGGCGCTTAAGCCGTAAAAACTGCCCATAAGGTATGTTTTTGGTGGTGTGTTTGGGGTGTGCTGAGTCTGCTCGTAAAAGAGCATTGCCAGCTGTACTTTTTCTGTGCAGTCCTGTGACTATTGTGCCATTGCTTCCAGAAAGTTTTACATCCAGAAAATCTATGTCCATGTTCTGCAGATTCCCTGTAAATTTGAGGTTCAGAATATTGTCATTCAAATGTGTTAACCAGCTGTCTAGGCATATGGTGCTATCAGATATAATGAACAATAGATCATCAATATAGCGACAATAAAAAGATGTGTCCAGGCGGCGGGGGCTACTCGGTCCAAAGATGCGGGACCTCTCCCACCACCCCATATAGAGATTGGCAAGAGAAGGGGAGAATTTTGCTCCCATAGAGGCACTGCATCTTTGGAGGTAGTAGCCCCCGTCAAACATGAAATAGTTGTGAGTGAGAAGATATTCCAATGCCTGTAGTATAAATTCCTGAAGGATCAGAGAAAATCTACCAGAATCTTTGAGGAAGCTGGCCACCGCCAGTAACCCTAAATCATGTGGAATGCATGAATAGAGATTAGCAACATCACAGCTGATCCATCTATGTGTGTCTGTCCAAACAAACCCATGTAATTTTGTTAATAAGTCCTTGGTATCACGAAGATAACCAGGAAGGCCTACCACAATGGGTTGTAATTGTCCATCCATCCACTCGCCTAGGCGTTCGTTGAGAGAGCCGACACCGGCCACTATCGGCCTCCCAACGAGAGGGTCAAGACCCTTGTGTACCTTAGGCAGGTGGTGGAAGACAGGTGTTATAGGGTCTGTGGGTATGAACATGTCACGTTCTTTGGTGGAAAAGATGCCTGCCTGGACGGCACGATCTAAAAGTGCAGTAAGTTCTTTGCAAAAAGGAATGGTGGGGTCTGAGTGAAGTGATTGGTAGATGTTAATGTCAGATAATTGGCGTAGTGCCTCATTTTTATACATGGCGGAATCAAGTACCACTAAAATACCCCCCTTGTCTGCATTCTTAATAGTGATGCTGCTATCTTGCTTTAAGTTATTTAACGCATGTATTTCTGCATTAGATAAGTTACTGGCGGTGTGTTTCTTGCGACAGGTCCAAGATAGACGGGTTAGATCTCCTTCTACCATTTTCTGGAACAAGTCTAAGTCCCGCCCCCTTGACTCAGTCGGATAAAAGTCCGATTTTAATTTAAACGATATTTTACTGTGAATATCTACTGGGTCAATGGGGGATGGACTGGACTCTGTGGCCAAATCGATGAGATCGTGTAAGGCACATATTTCTTTGAAAGGTATGGGGGAGGAAATGGACTCACCGCTATCCGGACCATCGGAAGAAGAACACTCTGATTCCTGTCTGGAAGTATAAAAATGTTTTTTGAGGGTGAGACTGCGGGAGAATTTATTAACATCCAGCAAGGTACCGAAGAGGTTAAAATGTTTGGTTGGGCAAAAGTTAAGGCCCTTGGAGAGTAAAGTGTCTTCCTCGGTACTCAGGATTCTGTTGGAAATGTTCAGTACATTGGAGGTTATCGTTTCGACTTCCCCCTTAGGGCATAGTGTGGTTTCTTTGATGTTCTTGTGCCGTTTCCCTCCTCTTCTAGTTTTCCTGTAAAACCTGTTTTGCTTGTTTTCTTCTTGGTGCGGTGATCTGATTCGTGAGGGTGTCCCCGGGTATGTAGCTCATCATGATTGGATACTCGTGTTGGAGAAGTAATAGTCTGTTCAAATGAAGATTCTGAAACAGCCATAGCCATGGTGTCATCTGCAAACTCACTCTCCGGCTCAGAGAAGCTGACCTTTTTCACACGATTTTTGTTGTTGTTACGTCTATATGGAAATTGTGATTGTCTCCAAATGTAGACGTTATCACTTTCATAATCGGTGCGATCGCGGTTCATCTTGCTTCTCTTGTTCTCCATGACAAATTTCTCTAGCTTGTCTAATTTTCTATTGAGACGACCGTCGAGTTCTGTGAACTCAGTATGAGTCTGAAGCGAGGTCAGATCTTTCTGAATGATGGCCATCTCTGTTTGCAATTTCTCAACATGTTTCTGGTTGGATTGTATCAGAATGTCCATCAATTTGAATGAGCAAATGCTCAAAGTATCTGTCCATACTTTTTTTTAGGTAATCATCAAAAAGGTCAGAAGAAGGAAATTTTTTAACCCGTAAGCCCCGAGGGATTTGAGCCAAGGAGATGTATTCCTGGAGAAAGTGAGTGTCCCAATAAGATTTAATTTCTTTGGTCCTCAGTTGTTCTAGTTTTCTGAACATTTTGATCAGGGGGATGTGATTGTCTTCATTAGCTGGTATGTGCGCTTGTGAACGGGATCTTAGAGGATTCTCCGAAGGCGCTTTAAGGGTCCTACTGAAGCCTGGATCTGCTGTGGACTGTGCAGGCATTGTTGTATCCATGGGTAGGCTGGTATCCTGGGTGGAAGGTTGTATAAACATACAAGACACGCTGACAAGCACTCCCGAGCTGGTGATCAATGGATGCAGAGTCCAAATGACGAAATAGAGAAAGAAAGAGATCACCGCTCCAGGTGAGTACAAGTGGACAATCAGTGTCTTCCCAGGAACCACGGGTGCTGGCAATGCAATTAATGCGAAGAAGAAACAGGATATATGGACAGCCACACTCCGAGAACCATCAAGGTTGCCTTTATTTAGGTAAAACACACATAAGGCACTGCAAGTCACAGCAAAATAAACAGGCACAGCAGATGCGTTTCGCACTAAGGTCTAGTGCTTAGTCATTGCTAACACAAAATGAGAATATGCTTCAATTAAATACAAATCATACAAAAGATCACATGGTTCACAAAAGCCAATAGACATTGGATATCAATCGAAAAGAATCCGGTGGTGTTAATTGTGATAATACACAGGTGTGAATAATGGCTGAGTGAAAACAAATGTGGATAAAAGAAAATTATGTGGAAAGGTGAAGAGATTATTTGTAAATCGTGGTAAAAAAGATTATGTGCAAGTGTGTGAAAAGATGAAATGAAAATGAAAATAAAAAAAGAAATGAAAATGAAAATGAAGATAAAAACAAAAGTGAAGTAAAGACAAAAACAAGAATAAACATGTGATATAATATATTTGAGATGTAGTCTCAAAAATATATATGTTTCTTGGAATATATTTAAAAAAAAAAAAAAAAAGGAATAACTGTGTATATTGTGATCATATAATGTTATATATTCGTATAGATAGTATATAAAATGCGCTTGGCATGTAATTTAAACATGTGGTATGTGTCCATATATATATATATATATGTCTAACTAGCTGTAGGATCCTACTGTTTTTTAACACATCTAACGAAACGATTTTACACACAAAAATAACACACTTAAATCACACTCAGAGTATCGGTTATTGAACTGTTTCTTTCTTTAGTTTTTCTTTTTTTCCCTTTTTCCAGGGATCATGATACATCATTTAAATACAAGAAACAGTACTCATTTGGCTTGTAAATTGGGACATTTATGTGACACATCAAGTTGTATCTTGACATTTATATCCATCACCATCTCTTATACGTTGTGGTTTGCATTCCCCTGTATTATACATTTCACATTGATTTCCCATTCCGCCAATCGTACCGATTTCTCTGATGTGATCGCAGTGTGTATGTAGACATATACAAGATTTCGTTCATTTGATATATATCTTCATCTATTTGAATGCAGATTTTATCAATTTTATGTTGCACCTACATTATGTGCTGTGTACACGAGTGTACATTTCTAAACACATGAATAACTATATGTCATGAAGGATTTTTTATCATATTAGTTCATGTTTTTAATTGAGGAAATAACAAAATATAAATTTATATTAAATGAGACACTGCCACTTTGTTTGGTCTGACATACAGACCTGCTTAGTCGCAGCATAGATTTGTACATTTCACAGCTATGTCAATGCTCCGCAATGAAATAGTCCATTTTGGGTCCATTATTTTGGTCTACATTCTTGTATCTATATGATATGCACTTGACAATGTATTTTTATTGTCTATAAGAACATAAAACACTAATCCACACGGCTTCCACAGGAACAGACAACTTTTCCTTTCTTATCCGTTATGGATATAAATGTGCAATCACACTATAGCCTTATATGTGCATGGACATGACATGGATACTGTATGTACGTATTTATTTTTTATCCATTCTATTCATTTATTATAATTTTTTAATTAATTCTTGTTTTTGTCTTTACTTCACTTTTGTTTTTATCTTCATTTTCATTTCTTTTTTTATTTTCATTTTCATTTCATCTTTTCACACACTTGCACATAATCTTTTTTACCATGATTTACAAATAATCTCTTCACCTTTCCACATAATTTTCTTTTATCCACATTTGTTTTCATTCAGCCATTATTCACACCTGTGTATTATCACAATTAACACCACCGGATTCTTTTCGATTGATATCCAATGTCTATTGGCTTTTGTGAACCATGTGATCTTTTGTATGATTTGTATTTAATTGAAGCATATTCTCATTTTGTGTTAGCAATGACTAAGCACTAGACCTTAGTGCGAAACGCGTCTGCTGTGCCTGTTTATTTTGTTGTGACTTGCAGTGCCTTATGTGTGTTTTACCTAAATAAAGGCAACCTTGATGGTTCTCGGAGTGCGGCTGTCCATATATCCTGTTTCTTCTTCGCATTAATTGCATTGCCAGAACCCGTGGTTCCTGGGAAGACACTGATTGTCCACTTGTACTCACCTGGAGCGGTGATCTCTTTCTTTCTCCATTTGGGGTGAGTGGTCCGCGCTGGTGAGTTCAGTGGGGGGTTGTTTTTCCACTCTGGATCATTTGACATTGCTGTTGTATTTCATTGGGATGGAATTTACGCGGGGCTCGTCTGTCTCGAAAATGAACAAGGGTTTAGCCGCTTTAGCCTTTTTCTTCCGGATGCAGGGCTTGTGCGATGTGACAAAGGATTTTAGGGTACGACAGGCCATGAAGGGTTATCGGCGCGGGAGGGTACAGCCAGATACCAGACGGCCGGTCTCGTTTGATCTGCTTCAGGACTTGGTGCGGAGGTTGCCCGGGGTTTGCTCTTCTGCTTTTGAGGTGCAGCTGTTCACAGTGGCTTTTGTGCTGGCCTTTTTTGGGGCATTGCGCATTGGGGAATTGGTTAGCAAGAACAGGTGGGGGGTGGGTGGACTGCAAGTGTCGGACGTGACGGTGGCCGGTGATTGTGTCCGGCTCCATATTAGGAAGTCAAAAACTGATCAGTTGGGGAAGGGGGTTACTGTGTCGTTGTTTCGGGTGTTGCCGGAAGCGGTTTGCCCGGTTTCTTCTGTTAAACGGTATCTCGAGGTTAGGGGGTTGGGGCGAGGTTCCTTTTTGCTGCACGAGGATAGCTCGTCCCTGTCGCGCTTTCAGTTTTTGTCTGTTTTTCGCTGTTGTTTGGTGGGGGCGGGCAGGGAGGTTTCCCAGTTTAATACTCATTCGTTTCGGGTGGGGGCTGCTACGGAAGCGGCCAGATGGGGTTTGGGTTCCCAGGTGGTGAGGCGTATAGGGAGGTGGGAATCAGATCGTTTCAAGATTTATGTTCGCCCTCATCTGCTCTGAAGTTGTATTGAGTTTTCGTGTGTTTCTACTTTTCTTTTTCAGATCTTCCTCCTGGGCTGGTCTGGATCTTGGGGGATTCCTATGTTTTCTGGGGGGCAGTGAGGGCTGACGCACGGCCCGAAGGTAGGCAACTTGGCATCCCATGGAGTCAGGCTGCTCTGAAATGGTTGGGGGTTCGGGGCATGATGTGGGGCCAGGTGCTTCCCGAATTTCACTATTATTCTAGAGTTGACAGGCCCCCAGATGTCTTAGTATTGCAGGCCGGGGGCAATGATCTGGGGGTTCGGGCTGCCAGGGATCTGGTGAAGGATGTCAAATTTGACATTTTGCGTCTGATGCGCGAATTTCCGGGATGCATCATTGTCTGGTCTGATATCGTGGCTTGGAAGGTTTGGCGTTTTGCTCGCTCTGTCAGCCGACTGGACAAGGCGAGAATTAAATTGAACAGGGATATTGGCAAGTTTGTGGCCCGGCTCGGTGGCATTGTGGTACGGCACCGTGAGCTGGAAGATCAGTCTGTCCGCTATTGGAGAGATGATGGTGTTCACCTGAACGCTGTGGGCATAGACATCTGGTCTTCGGGCCTTCAGGAAGGGGTGGTGAGGGCGCTGCAGGTGTGGAGGGATTTGCTTGAATGAGGTTATTCAATCAAGCTCATGTGGCGGTTCAAGGGGTCTTTGGGGGGTCAGTGACGAATTACATGGTACAGGATTAGTGGGGCCCATCTAAGGTATGGCGCTTTCCACCTGGTTAACGGTGGTTCTCCCAGGAGCTAGGTCCCCTGGGCGAAGGGAATATGGAAGTATGTGGGATGTCGGAGCGTCTTTGAGCCGGTTGGGGCACGGCTGGGGACATAGATCGTTATGGTTATAAATTGTGCCTTAAAGACACCCAAAGACCTCTTGTTGTTGGGCATTAGTATTTTGTTGAAAAGTTGCACTTACGGGTATGTTTACATGATGTTATTTTATTATTTGGTTAATAAAAAATTGGCTGCTGTGGCCATATAAAACCCATGTCACGCAGTCTGTGTTTTAATGTTAATTGGTAAGGACCAAGGTTGACGAATCCTTTAGTCAAGTACTTCTGCAGTATGACACAAAGCACAGGTAAAAATTTGCTCTAAACACGCATTATCTAAATAGGCAACAGCAATCTTTCAGTTTTAGATCCTGAAGTTGTCTAAGGTGCCTAATGTTTGTCAGTAATCATTTTCATGTCTATCAGTAATCTTGGACTGTTTTGATATAGCACAATTCTTTTATCCTTATTGCCACTTTGGATAAAGAGTGTGATCCAGAGCTGTAACACATGCAGGTATATTGCTGGCTCAAGATGACCAGTGGATCACTTGCTTTGGTGGAGGATTCTGTAAGGTACAGTTTAGCAACTGGTACCAAGTCTGCATAATAATTCACTTTTTATATTTGTGATCCATAATTTTCTGCTTCTATTTGGGGCTTACACCTGCCTAGGAAACAACAGCTGTAATCATGGGCTATGCAATGCCATTTCATGAATACCTAGTACCTACCCCTGCCATCTTCCATTCTCACAGAGCTGAAGAAAGGGGAGAGGTAAGTGTAAACAAACCTTTCCCCATTCTTCCTAGTGGCGTGTCAGTGATAGTCTGTTCCCCGTCATAGGGGACGACGATCAGTGACGTCACACGCCAAGCCACACCCCCCTACAGTAAGAATCACTCATTAAGTCACACTTAACCCCTACAGCGCCATCTAGAGGTTAACCCCTTCACTGCCAGTGTCATTTTCACAGGAATCAGTGCAATGTGTCAAACGTGTCTGCCATAATGTCGCAGTCACGATAAAAATCGCTGATCGCCACCATTACTAGTGAAAAAAAAATGCCATAAAACTACCCCCTATTTTGTAGACGCTATAACTTTTGCGCAAACCAGTCAAACGTTTATTGCGATTTTTTTTACCCACAATATGTAGAATACGGGTCGGCCTAAACTGAGGAAAATTTTTTTTTTCTAAATTGTCGCTCTATTTTTGTTTATAGCGCAAAAGATAAAAACCGCAGAGGTGATCAAATACCACCAAAAGAAATCTCTATTTGTGGGAAAAAAAGGACGTCAATTTTGTTTGGGAGCCACGTCGCACGACCGCGCAATTGTCAGTTAAAGCAATGCAGTGGCGAATCGCAAAAAGGGGCCTGGTCCTTTAGCAACAAAATGGTCCGGGGCTTAAGTGGTTAATAAGTTCATAACTGTCCTTTATATTTTTATTTCCAATTCGTCTTGTTACTGAAACTTGGCTTCAGGAATCTGACTGGCTCTCCAGCTGTCCTCTCCCATGGTGGCCTCCACTGAACTCAATCAAACAGAAGCAAGGTGGATTTGGAAACCTTTTATTGGCCTTCTGGACCAGTGTCAAGCTTGCTTGAAAACTTCTCTGCCTGGTTATCCTACTTTCTATCCTCTGAAACACCCATTATCAGATCCAGTTCATCACTTTTATATGCCTAGTAAAAGGAGTTATCCAAGATAGCCAGTTCATGTACTAAATGGAAAACAGAAAGTAACACAAGCATACCAAAAGTAACACAAGCATACCAAAAACTGTGGTCTTCCTAATGCAGTGAGCTTGATTGCAGAAAAGCCATCTTCAGAACTTCCACCTACAATATAAAAATTACAAAAAATGTGTTTCTCAGTTCTTTCTATTGTTTTACAGTGGACTTACACTTAAAGCGCAACTCCACTTTTGCTGAGAAAAAAAATAAAAAACATTCCCCTCTGGGTGATCTATGAACATTGCAAGGATTTTAACAAACTTTATTGCAGATTCCTACCTTTGTTATTCTGAAAAAATCCATGTGCGTTTGTCTGTATCCATATGGGAAAGTGAGTCTCATGGGAGTGGTTTTATAATTATCAGCTGTGCACCTGCGGGGCACTAATGAGGAAAGCTGCTGGGCCTGCATCCCTTTAGCCGTGATTTCCTATTGTCATATTGGCACATACTGGAAGCCCAGTTACCCGTAGGCTTTGTGCATCTGTAAGAGCTACACCATTGGTTTCCTCTGCTATGGGCATTGAAAAAAGATCCACACTCAAGTGTAAACCTAAAAGCATTGTACAATTTCATGTTTTCATTATTTTACCGAAATATTGGTGTAAATTACCTATGTTGTGTGTTTGTCTTACCTTGTAATGATTGACTCACATGTTGTAGCTGCAGTTTGTAGTGCCATGGCTGATTGATTCTACTATATTCATCTATTGCTGCAGGTAGCCTGCTACTATTCACTAGAGGGACAGGCAACTTCGGCCTCATGCACACAGGATATCAAAAATACTTTTACAAGCATTTGATTTTGATTTTTGCCCCTTTGTTTGCATTCATGGGTGTTTACAGGCAGGATCATATAGAGGCAAAAAAAAAAAAAAGCAAAAAAAAAAAAAAACGCATTACCAAAGCGTTCAGGAGGCAAAACAAAAAACACCAAACGAGCATAAACTCGCATTAACGAGCATGCATTTAGGTGCGATTGCATTACAATGCATTTTAACCACTTCAATACAGGGCACTTTCACTCCAATCCTGCCCAGGCCAGTTTTCAGATTTCAGTGCTGTCACACTTTGAATGACAATTGCGCAGTCATGCAACACTGTACACAAATTACATTTTTATAATTTTTTGAGACAGTTTTCTTTTGGTGGTAGTCAATTACCCCTGTGGTTTTTCATTTTTTGCTAGACAAAAAAAAACCTGAAAATGTTGTAAAACAAACACATTTTTCTTTGTTTCGGTTATAAAATTTTGCAGATAAGTACCGACGTGTGCTCATGAGGCTGCACTTATGAGCACTGATGGTCAGTTCCCCAGATTATCAATGTAAACAAAAATACTCACTGTGCCCTCTCTTCTTTTCTCACACAGACAGCGTGAGGAAAGTATAATGTAATGAGTAAGTCAAGTGGCTTTGACGCAACACGTAGGGGTGGAACCGAGTGACGCTGTCAGCGGTAGTCTGTCTTTCACAGACACCGAGTGAGGAGATCGCTCCACTGAGCTGTATATGCATGCCTGATACTTGGCTGCATGTGAGTGGCATTCCAGAGACTGTGGATAACTTACCATTTGCTTTAATATGCTGCACAATGATCGTTTTCGCTTTTTAAATTTGTTTCACTCTGCATATGGATTAACAAGCACCATTATCCCTGCGTGACGGACTAGTGCCCCCGGTGGAAGTTTATGGTGATGTATGCAGGAATTTACAAATAGAACTTCATGAACTTTTACCCATAGGATTTGTACAGGTGTTATTGATGTGCATTTCCCTGCTAAATACGGAGCACTTTTTCAGGGAATCAATTAATTTCTCATTGATGTGATTTTCCAGTGAATATGGACTATTTCTCTCTGGAATCGCATGTAATTTTTTGCACATTTTGCACTTATTGTGATTATCACAGATTATTTAATATTTTAGATATTTATTGTTGCTATATTTGCATGGAGCAATTATATATTCAAGGTTTAGGTTTTGTATATTGTGTTTCACTAGCACGGTATCACTTTATAAGGATTTATGCATTTAGCAATTTTTCTTCAGGATATAACACTATTGGATTAATTTTTATTTATATTAGTCTGTGCCAAACGTTAGGGTTGGTTTCAGCGCACCATTATATATATATATATATATATATATATATATATATATATATATATATATATGTGTAGCGGGGTGTTCCCCTTTAATGCAAGAGACTACATTACCCAGAACCCCATTCGGCAATGTTCCGCCGCAGAGACTCATGGGAGGGGTTATAAAAGGAGGAGGCAAGGCTGGGCTCGGTCTCTTTGGGGACACGAGACTTCAGAGACTGATCCTCCTGTGCGAACGTGTCGGAGTGCAGGGCCTGAAGCCTGAGGCCTTGCGCAGCACCAAAGAGCCTTCCACCCCTCTGCGAGCCTGGGTGGCATCTGATTTCGCTCGACTACAGCTTTGTTGGATCGGGGACCCGATCGCTGAAGAGACGGAGTGTGTGTGTGAGGACACAACAGGTGGAAGTTCCCGGACTGGGACCGTAGTCCGGGTGGGTGAGAGGGCATATGCCCAACCGATATACTGTTACTGCATCTAGGCCTAAAGACTGCCGTGGCCTATGAGTTGTTCTTAGTGCTCTTATTGAAGATTCCCCTTGTTAGAACTAAATCTACCGTTCGCATAGTCAAGTTCTACTCCATCTTTACCTACCCCATTGGATTACAAAGTTTGTACTCTATTAATGTGCACCACCGTTAAAGACCTGCCGGTGAAGAAAAAAAAGAACTAAGTTATAGATACTAAAACCAGGCCTGGTGGGGTTTCTAGGGTGGTTTGGTTACTGCGCCACAGGGCACTTAGCTAACGGTTGCCCGCGTGGCGTACTTGTTATGTGTTAACCCTATAGTGTGTTAGTGTGGCTAGGCTTTACATTACAAATAATTATTCTGTAAACTGTTATTGATGTTATCTTATTTTCCTTTACCAAGAGCTTAAGTAAAATCTTACATTTATTTAAATTCAGTATTGTTTCAGTGCTCAGTTATTCATACAGTAATAGTCATACAATTTACTGTCAGTACTAGCTGTGCCAGTAGGGGGTAGAGCATATTGCCGGAGCTGTATTCAGGGCCCAAACTAAATCAGCGGCCTTCTTAGTTGGAGGTATCGCTATTATATATATATATATATATATATATATATATATATATATATATATATATATATATATATATATATATTTTCACACAGCGTGAGGAAAGTAATGCCGATAACCGGTGAGTCAGTTTACCTGCGATCAGCTGTGATTAGACATAGCTGATCACATGGTAAAGGGCCACTGTGATTGGCCCTTTACCGTGATCTTGTGATCAGCTATGTCCAAAGGACACAGCAGTTACAGAGTGTGCCCGATGCGTGCCCCAGGGGGCGCATGGAAGGCATACACATGGGAAGGAGTCCATGGATGTCCCTCAGAACTGGAGAGCAGTGCTGTAGCGGTCTTTCAGCTATAGCACAATAAGGAAGCAGTTAATGGGCAGAATAAATGAATATTCTGCCAAGTAGAATGCATTAATGCCAATGAGCAAATGCACCTAAAAACATGCAAAATGTGGCTTTGTGTGTGATTTTTCAGCTGAGTTTTCCTCCCCTGGAGCAAAGGCATCCAGGGGGGAAAGATTGTGTGTGCATGAGGCCTACAAGGTCACACATCGTCCATTGCATGCCCAGCTATTTTCTCTGTGTTGCATCACAAATGTCGGAATACTATTGTGATTAAAACACATTTCTTCCAGCATGAGGTCAATTGCTTCTGACCGTATGAATAAGATAGAATTTATTTTCAGCTCTCACCTGCAATAGACAGAGACCTAGGGATTGTGGGATATATAGTTTCTTCACAAGAAGTGTCAGCTCTCACATTACAGACAGAGGTCATGCATTAACGTGTGCAGTGCTATGCCTCATGTCTCATGCTTGAGCACAAACAAACTTCTGGAGCAGGAATGTGAAGATTTACTCTCTTATAGGATTGTGTGTACAGGACAAGGGTGTAATAACACTGTGAAACTACATGATCAATGTATATCTTATGCAGGTGAAAAACACAAGATGCAGGTAGGAAGGTTTAGAACGTCTTTAAAAGCCAAGTCAAGGGATTTGCTCGGATAAACAGAAAAATATGGGCTGAAATACTTACCTTTTGAAAAAATGCTGCCCCAGGGTGCCTCCAAGCTGGTCACATGAACAAATGAAATGTGACTGCTGCCTAAGTAGAGTATATCTGCAAACCAGTAGTCTGATCCTCTCTTTTATGAGTGCTGAAATGATTGAATGCCCTGGTTTTTATTTATATTTATGTGAGCAGCCAATTAGAAAGCCTGGAGTAGAAATGCATTATTACTTATTACTCTTAGCACTGTGGTCCGCAGTGCTGACTTTGCGGACTTTAGCTGGAGCACACTTGTTTCAGGTCAGTGACTCAGACAGCCAGGACACTAGGCAGCCCACACATCATATAATTTGTGCAGCAGAAAGCAAACTTAGTTTCTATAAAAGACAAAATCAAGAACGGAGACGCTTTATATTCTAAATAGCTAATTATTTAAGCGGTTATCTTCAGCGGGTCACAATTTTATGACTTTTTCTCGCTAGGAAAAAGTAAATTGGCCACAAGCTTTTATATTCTTTTTTTTACCTTCAAGTCTTCAGCAGCACACAATAAAAAAAAAAAAAAAAGCATGCAATAATTGCTGAAAGAATAAATAGCAACACAATGCATCCAAACTCCTTGCAGAGATGTTATTTAGCTCCACACTGCGCACTTTCATTTCAGCTGGAAAACGTAAGGAAAAACAAATAAATACCAGCTGGAATTCCAGATCAAGCAAGCCGGTCCATTCAGCCACACAATGTACTGTATTACGGTGTAACATCACATTTAAATAAATTAGAGGAATCATTCTCTATAAAAAGTAAGTTGTTTTGAAGGACAATGACAAACCAGAACTTATTTTGTAAAACGGTAAATAAAATAATGAATGCTGAATCTTTCTAGGTTACAGAAAATTCAGAGATGCATAATTTTTAAGAGCTGTGCATGTGTTCCTAATGCAGATTTAGATACTGGCGCAGATTGGGAATGTCATGTGAATTAAACAGTGGTGGTGAAAAATGTCCACCTGATTCATACAGTGTTCATTCAAATTTGCATTTATCAACTTCAGTATGCTCTCAAAAACTGTACAAACTTGCAAAATTAAAAGAAAAACCGACTTATCGTATA
This sequence comes from Rana muscosa, assembly GCA_029206835.1. Classification (NCBI taxonomy): domain Eukaryota; kingdom Metazoa; phylum Chordata; class Amphibia; order Anura; family Ranidae; genus Rana; species Rana muscosa. Next base: position 877,879,669 of record CM055116.1, read on the forward strand.
CTGATTCTATTAAGCAATAGGCAAACGGTACAGAATGAGGAGTGGGAAATGTACAGTGCATCTGGAAAGTATTCACAGAGCTTCACTTTTTCCTCATTTTGTGGTACTCTCAGACCATGAAAAACAAAATTCTCTGGTCTGATGAAACAAACATTGAACTCTTTGGCCTGAATGGCAAGTGTCAGGTCTGGAGTAAACCCAATACCACTCATCACCTGACCAATGCCATCCCTACAGTGAAGCATGGTTGTGGCAGCATTATGCTGCGAGATGTTATTTAGCAGCAGGAACTGGGAGACTAGTCAGGACTGAGGGAAAGGTGCTTGCAGCAATGTACAGACATCCTTGATGAAAACCTGCTCTAGAGCGCTCTGGACCTCAGACTGGGGTGAGGGTTCATCTTCTAACAGGACAGACAATCTTCCTAAGCACACAACCCAGATAACAAAGGAGTGGCTATGGGACAACTCTGTGAATGTCCTGAAGTGGCCCAGCCAGAGCCCAGACTTGAACCCGATTGAACATCTCTGTAGAGATCTGAAAATGGCTGTGCACCAACGCTCCCCATCCAACCTGATGGAGCTCGAGAGGTCCTGTAAAGAAGAATGGGAGAAACTGCTCAAAAATAGGTGTCCCAAGCTTGTAGCATCAAACTCAAAAAGACTTGAGGCTGTAATTGGTGCCTAAGGTGCTTCAACAAACTATTCAGCAAAGGCTGTGAATACTTATGTACATGGGATTTTTTTCGTTTTTTATTTTTAATACATTTCAAGATTTCAAAACAAAAACTTCTTTCATGTGGTCATTATGGGGTATTGTTTTTGAAGTTTGAGGAAAATAAAAAATGTAATCCATTTTGGAATAAGGCTGTAACATAACAAAATGTGGAAAAAGTGAAGCGATGTGAATACTTTCCGGATGCACTGTAACGATCTGGGGTGAATATGCTCTAGTGGTGTATGCGTTTTAAAGGAACACCGGTCAGTCCAGACTGTATTTTTAAGGGCGTAGCAGCCCAATTTTATTTAAATGAAACCAATGTCACAGAAAATCTTCCCCCGCAGGGGGTTCCACCGTCATTGTGTAACAGAGATTTCAGCCTCCTGGCTCACTCACTCTTAGTCAAAACTCCCTCCTGGAGCTTACTTGCTCAGCTTTGTGCTGCTTGGTCGTGGGCCACATCTGCCTCCTGCAGACATACAATCTCAGACTGCGACCTGCAGCCTTAGACTCCCAGTGACCGCGTCTCCACCTGAAAGCCCTCCCGCCTCCTACACCAGGCCACCTGCCTGTAGGGTGGAGCTGTTCCCAAGTGTGAGCCCTGAGCCGTCTTCCTGAGAGGAATATAAACCCAGCCCACAGGTGTGCAATCATCATGCCGGTCTTTGCAAAAACCAGGCTGAATGTGATAATACACATCGTGACCTGGGGTTGCCTCTCCACAATACTTTAGAGAAACCCTACGGATGAGTCAGAGGATTACTGAAAGCAATGTGGGAGAAAAAAAGAATTGGCACAAAAAAAAAGTTTCTGCACTTTTTTTTTACTTTTTGAAGACCAAAAAGGGCAAAACTGGCATGTCTTGGTGCAAGACATGGGCACAGGGTGTTCAGGACCAAAAACACAATATTTAACATTTGTCCCCATGTCCTCCCTTCAAAAATGTTCTATTCTTAGCACTAAGGCTGCATGCGCGTGCGTTTAATAGCTTAAGCATAAAATCCCTAATGCTTTCTTGCACATAGGAAGCCGCAGGTGCCATATACAACTGTCTATACAAATGAATGGCTGTACATGACCATGTTCGTGTAAATCGCTGAATGTTTCTATACCAGCGTTTACCTGCACGTGCTTGTATGGCATTATTTCCCCAAATGCGCAAGTGGAGCATTTGGGGAAATGCTCAGTGTGAATGAGGCCCAACACTAACTTTACCCTTCACTTACCAGTAAAGAGGAACTGAACTCTGGAAGCTGAGCAACAAAAAAAGGTCAGTAAAGAAGTAATCACTAGTATTGCCTTTGCGCTCCTCATAACTGATCTTTTCCCTATTCCTAACTTACCATTATTGTTCTGTCTGTACTGTGTGTGTGGGGGTGCAGCCATCTTGGTAGAAACAGATATTTGCTTCCTTACGTCAGACACCCCAGCAAGAACAGTAAGCAACTTAATAACATCACAAAATCTCATTCCAAATCTCCTGAGACTAGCAGTCAGAGGCAGTAGTCCCTTAAAGCGGTGTTCCAGCCTCGATTTTTTTTTTTTTTTTTTAAGTCAGCAGCTACAAACACTGTAGCTGCTGACTTTTAATAAGGACGCTTACCTGTCCTAGACAACCGCGATGTCGGCCCCCGAGGCCGATCCCTCGATCGTGGCAGGTCCCGGCACCGCCATCTTCATTAAGGAAAGCCTTGCAGCTTCACTGCCCGTTTCCTACTGCGCATACCTGATTCGCGCGGCGCTTTATGAATCGGCTGCTGTTCTCTAGGATACACACAGTTCCCAGAAGACAGCGCGCCCCATTCCCCAGAAGACAACGCGAGGAGGACAAGAATGAAGACCAGCCGTGGACTAGGAAGAGGCAGATTAGGAAGATCTGCATAGCAACCGCCATTTCTGGTAAGTAAAAAAATAGGATTTTTTACTCACCGTAAAATCCTTTTCTCTGAGTCCATGGACCGACAGCTTCTCTATTGACAAAGTGGGTATTATCCGTTAATTAGGAGTGACTAGGCAGAAAACTTGTAAAAAAGTCTTGCATCACACCTTCTACAGTACTGCCCAGGGGGCGGACCCTCTGGGTATATCCCCTCAGTCTGCATCTTGCAAATCAGTTCGTCAAAAAGCAGTACAAACTTAAAAGGAGGGGTGGGTGCTGTGTCGGTCCATGGACTCAGCGAAAAGGATTTTACGGTGAGTAAAAAATCCTATTTACTCTTTCGTCCATGGACCGACGCAGCTTCTCTATTGACAAAGTGGGACGTCGCAAAAGCAGTGTCAGAGAAAAAACGGAGGGGTGGTAACAGCATAAAAATAAACTTCACCCCAAACACAAAACAGCACTCCTCCAACGGAGGAGTTGCAACTCTAAACAGCCGCCTGCAAAACTTTGCGGCCGAAAGAGGCACCTACATCAACTTTGTAGAATTTTGTGAAAGTGTGAGCGAACGACCAAGTCGCCGCTTTACATAATTGGGAAACAGACGCTTGATGATGTCGGAAAGCCCAAGAGGCACCTATTGCCCTGGTCGAATGCGCCGTGACTGGGAAGGGGGGCGCTTGACCCTTTAAGGCGTAAGCCTGGATTACTTTCTGTCGGATCCACCTAGAGATGGTGGCCGACGAGACTGCTTGGCCCTTCTTGGGACCAGCCACCGAAACAAACAGTGAGTCTGACTTCCGGAACAGGGAAGTAGCAGATAGGTATACTCTCAAAGCTCGGACAACATCCAAGGAATGCAACGCCGACTCCTTAGGATTCGACGGATGAGGACACAAGGATGGAAGTACAAGGTCTTCATTGAGATGAAAAGCCGAAACGACTTTCGGAAGAAAGGGAGGCTGCAGCCGCAGCACCACCTTATCCTTGTGGAAAATCAAATAGGGAGCCTTGCAGGACAAGGCTGCCAGCTCAGAGACTCGTCTAACTGACGTGACAGCCTCCAAAAAGACCACTTTCTGAGAAAGTGTCAACAGGGAATATCTGTAATATTCTCAAACGGTGCCTTCTGAAGCACCGAGAGGACCAGGTTCAAGTCCCACGAAAGTAGCGGGGGACGGACCGGAGGGACCACATGTCTAACCCCCTGCACAAATGTACTCACGAGAGAGTGAGTCGCCAGGGGTCGCTGAAAAAAGACAGCCAGGGCAGATATCTGTCCCTTAATCGTACTCAAGGCAAGCCTTTGGTCCACCCCACGCTGTAAAAACAGCAGGATTCTGGAAACCAAATAAGTACGCGCATGCCATTTCATTTCCTCACACATGGAGATGTAGGCCTTCCAAGTGCGGTGATAAACCTTCCTAGAGGATGGTTTCCGAGCACTTATAGTAGAGATTACTGAATCCGATAGGCCCCGGTCTCTCAGTACCTGGCTCTCAATAGCCACGCCGTTAAACCCAGTGACCGTAAAGCAGGATGGAGTATGGGACCTTGCGATAGCAGGTCCTTCCGTAGTGGTAGGTGCCAGGGGACGTCTGCTACCAGACGTACTAGATCGGCGTACCAAGGACGCCGAGGCCAATCTGGAGCAATTAGGATCATTGGAATTCCCTCTGCGGAGCAGAAGAGGAAGAAGCCTTAAGGGAGGGAAGGCATAGATTAGCCGATACTGACCCCACGATGCCACCAACGGGTCCGTTGCGTCTGCCAATGGGTCTCTTGACTGGGCCACAAACCTCAATACCTTCGGATTGAGTTGGGAAGCCAGAAGATCTATGTCTGGTGTGCCCCATCTTTGGCAGAGGAGTTGGAACACCTCCGGGTGTAAGGACCATTCTCCCTTGTCCAGCATCTGGCGGCTCAAGTAGTCCGCCTGCCAGTTTTCCACACCCGGAGTGTACACGGCCGACAGTGCCGGTACGCTCCTCTCTGCCCACTTCAGGATGCGAGCGACCTCCGATGCTGAAGCTGAGCTTCTTGATCCTCCTTGATGATTGACATATGCCACTGCTGTGGCGTTGTCTGACTGGATCCTGACTGGACGCCCCTGCAGCCTCTGAGACCATTTGAAGAGGCACAGCCAGATCGCCCGAATTTCCAAGACATTGATCGGCAGGAGGGCTTCCTCTGGGGTCCAGCGACCTTGCGCTGACTGAACACCCCAGACTCCCCCCCCCCCCAACCTGTAAGGCTGGCGTCCGTCGTGATCACTATCCAGTAAACCGGAAGAAATGACTTCCCGGCCATTAGAGCCGGTGCTGTCGGCCACCATACCAGGGATCTCCCGACTAGGTGGCTCACTTGGATTTGATAATCCAGAGATGATGGGCATCTGTTCCATCTGGACAGAACTTCCTTCTGTAACACTCAAGTGTGGTATTGAGCATATGGGACCGCCTCGAAGGAGGCTACCATGAGGCCTAACACTCGCATGCAAAAACGGAGTGACGACCAATTCCTGGAAGTCAGCTGCCGTACTGCAGCCCGGAGGGTCTGCAACTTCTCCACAGGGAGGAATACCTTTGCCTCTGAGGAATCCAGAATCAACCCCAGGTACACTAGGCGTTGAGTGGGCACCAATACTGACTTTTGCGTGTTTAGTATCCAACCACAGTCTCGAAGAGTCTGACAGGTAATAGACACGCTTACCTCTAATTCTGAGCTTGAAGGGGCCTTCAGTAGAAGGTCGTCCAAGTAGCCCATGATAGCGATACCCCGCTGTCTTAGAAGTGCCAGAATTGGGGTGAGCACCTTGGTGAACGTCCTGGGTGCTGAGGCAAGGCCAAACGGGAGGGCCACAAACTGGTAGTGGTTCTTCCCGATAGCAAATCGCAGAAACCTCTGGTGTCTGGAGTATATGGGGACATGCAGGTATGCGTCCTTGATGTCCAAGGAGGCCAGAAAGTCCCCCGGATAGAGAGCCGTGACTACAGATCGAACCGACTCCATCCGAAATCTTTCTACTTTCACAAAGCAATTGAGGGCTCTGAGATTCAAGATTGGACGAACCCCTTCCTTCAGCACAATGAACAGATTTGAGTAAAAACCCTGACCTCGTTCCGGTTCTGGAACTGGAATAACTACCCCGCGTTCCAGTAGACCCTGGACCGCCCCATACAGGGCCTCCCGACGGGTCGGTAGTAGCTGGAGATTGGAGGTGATGAACCTGTCCGGTGGACAAGAGAGAAATTCTCTCTTGTAGCCTGAGGAGATTACTTTGCAAACCCACCTTTCAGAGACTAGAGCTGTCCACTGAGTCGCGAATTTGCGAAGACGTCCCCCCACCCGAGAGCTGGGTGGGGGCGGACCTTCATGCGGACGCAGATTTGTCCGCAGGCTTGTTGGGTCTGCGGGACCAAGGACACTTTTGTCCTTGGGCAGGCGCCTTGTCGGCCTGGGGTCTTTTCCCTGTCGCCCTAAGGGGACGAAAAAAACGCTTGCGTGCAGTAAAGGAGGGCCCTTGGCGTGGCCCCTTACCCTTGCTAGTTTGGGGAAGCAAAGTGCTTTTACCTCCTGTGGCATCCTTGATGATGTCATCCAGAGAAGCCCCAAAAAGTCTGTCGCCCTTAAAAGGCAGATCCAACAGGACTTTCTTGGAAGTCTGGTCTGCAGACCAGCCTTTAGCCAGATCAGGCGGCGTATTGCTACTGCATAAACCGAAGCTTTTGACAGCAGGGGAATAGTATCCATGTCTGACTCGCAGACAAACTTAAGGCCCTGGACCATCTGGTCGGCCAAAGTTATCTCATTAAGAGGAAAATCTCGCTCCTTTAACCCCTGGAGTAGCAATTTTGCCCATTCAGTAAGTGTCTGAGACACTAGGGGCCCCCGCCAATGCCGGGCGTACTGCCGAGCCTACCACTGAGTATAGGTAGCGAGCAAGTGCTTCAGCCTTCTTATCCACATGGTCCTTGAAAACAGGAGCCCCTTCTACTGGAATAGTGGTAGCTCTAGTAAGTCTGGACACCGGAGGGTCCACTTTTTCAGAAAACTCTCCTCAAAGGGGTACTGTACCGCAAACCTCTTTGGGGCTGTAAAGACCATCAGTGGGTTCTCCCATTCCTTGTATAAGAGTTTATCAAAATAAGACACACAAGGGAACACCTTAGCAGTGCGAGCAGGTTTACGAAACCCAAAGGGGACCGGAGTCTCTGCTGCTTCTGCAGTATTTTCCAACTTTAGCGTATCCCGCACTGCAGTAATAAGGTCAGATACCAAAGCCGTTTCGCGTACTGACCTGGACTTGGAATCATCCTCACTGTCTGAATGGTCACAGTCTGCAGTCTGATGCGTCAGAATCTGGGCCATGAGCCGTAGCTGGACCTGGTTCTGTCTCAGAAATACCCCCAGAAGATTGCAGGGGACGGGGGCGTTTACTACCCCCTGTATTCCCGTGTGCTGCTTCCACCCTGGCAGCAAACGCCTCTAGGATTGCCGACATAGCGTCTATAGACACCTCAGGGGCACCAGCTGCTAAATCTGGTGTTTCAGGGGAGAAGACATCTGGCTCAGATGCCATGCTGACACCCACAGGGCTCCAGACAAGATATCAATAGGCCACCCTCCTGTGCTGCAGAGATGCTGGATCACCCAGAGGACTCATCACCCTGGACCGGTACTGCTATGCTGCCGTGTGCTGCGCCTGTGATGCTGTCCCAATGCTGCTGTGTCAGTCTGCTTCTCTTATCAGCACTTCCTGTGTGAATTTTTCGCGCCAGTGTAATGCACCCTAGAGGCCGGAGACTCTTGCAAAATGGCCACCAAAGCGTCTGTATGGAAGATAATGTGGGCTCTAAGAAAATGGACGCCGAGCCGACGATAGAGGCCAAAGCAGCCGTAGACCACAAAAAGATGGCCACCGAACGGCAATATATACATACAGCGTGGATCATAAGAAACATGGCCGCCGATCAGTCGATAGAGGCCAGTGGGTGTGGAACTACAAAAAAATGGTGCTGAAACCATAGGAAGATGGCCGCCGGGCAGTCACTAGAGGCCGAACCTGGCATGGACCACCGCAAAATGGCCGCCGACAGCATGGAGGAGGAAACACACACACACACACACACACACACACACACACACAGGTACGCAGAAATGACATTTCTTTTAAATGTTAGTTACAGCCAGCCCCACTCCAGTGGAACCCCTTAGGTGACCCCCCAGCAACCTTTAGCTAGAAGCCCAGTGAGGAGGGAAAGGCAGGGAGAGAGGGAAGAAAGGGGCCACAACCACTTAATCTCTCCAGGAATGTCCAGCCAAATCACCCAGCCGAGGCAGGGGAGTTTACTTACCTATCCTGCATGTATCATGCTGGAAGACATTCCAAACAGATCGTCCGCGCACGGAAGGTGACTGTTGGCCAGGCATGCTGTGATTGGACCCAAGGGGACGATCATATGTATGCCCTGAAGCACGACGCATACCGGACAGGCTGCTGCGACTCGGCCGTAAGGTCAGCCAAAGCTGAGCGGTCCGATGCAAGCCTTGGAGCGTAAGCTCACCGGCCAGGCTGCTGCGACTCGGCCTTAAGGTCAGCCGAAGCTGAGCGGTCCGATGCAGGCCCTGGAGTGTAGGCTCACCAGCCACCCGTGGAGCGACGGGCATGTCGTGGAAAACCCAGTGCGTAGCTAGGGTCGGCACACGCTCGATGGCCGAAACTGGGGAGACTACAAGGATTGAGGATCCAGCCTGTCACCCAGTCGGCAGTTGATCGAAGATCGCAGGAAACAAAAAAAAATAAAAATAATATACATCTTTTTCCCCCGGACCAATGGGCCCGAAGGGAGCCATGTCCTACTCCTTGCTAGACAGAAAAAAACTGATCTGCGAGATGCAGACTGAGGGGATATACCCAGAGGGTCCACCCCCTGGGCGGTACTGTAGAAGGTGTGATGCAACACTTTTTACAAGTTTTCTGCCTAGTCACTCCTAATTAACGGATAATACCCACTATGTCAATAGAGAAGCTGTGTCGGTCCATGGACGAAAGAGTAAATGTATTTATTTTTTTTGGAGCATTTTTATGTCCTTTTTTTTTAGGGTGGACCTCCGCTTTAAATCCACAGTACAGATTTACAGCTATAAGGCTACAGAAAAGAAGTGCCTAGACAACCTCACTGCTATATTTTCTGTAAAAATGTTAGACAAAAAAATGCAGTGTACTACTTAGGCCAAATTATTCTTCCTAAATTTTCTCTATAACAATTTTTACCTTTGTATTAAGTCCATTTTATCCTACTATATAGCACCTAATTTTAACCCCTAATCGAGAAATATAACATTTAAAGCTAAACTATTTCCGAACGCTTAATGTTATCCATAAAAGGAAACTCCTATTCAGCACAGAAAATTAACCTAATATTAATACTTACCTTCTCTCCCCCCTCAATCTTAATCCTTACCCTATCCGTTAGGTTGCAGTTATGTGATTAATGCCAACTCCAAAATATGACCTAAACTAGCTGCTAAACCAATGTCTTATGCCAAAACCCAATACATGGCTGAGAAACAAATTGTGCAAAAATATGCTACCCTGAGATAAGGGCAGAGGCACAATCCGTTGTAAGGGCTCTTTCACACGGGGCGGATCCGTGCAGATCCGCCCCGTGAAGCTCCGCTTGCTCAGCGGGGATCGCTCCGTTGATCCCCGCTGAGCCGACGGATGACTGGGCGGTCCCCGCACGCTGTGCAGGGACCGCCCTGTCAGAGCGCCGCTCTCCCCTATGGGGAATCGGATGACGACGGACCGTAGAGTCCGTTGTCATCCGATCCGCTCCGCCGACGGAAGGAAAAATAGGGTTTTCCTCCGTCACACTTTGGCGGAGCGGAGCGGATGTCAGCGGACATGTCTCCGCTGACATCCGTGCCTCCATAGGGGTGCATGGAGGATCCGTTTCAGGTCCGCCTAAAAAACTGACAGGCGGACCTGAACGGACCTCCGTGTGAAAGGGGCCTTATTCAGCACACAATTATGAAAGGGATTGGTATTTATTTGCAGAAAACTTTCTTGGCTCCAGCACAGAGTGTGTACTTGCCCCAAATTTAGAGAAAAGAAAAACAAAAAAAAAAAAACAGGGAATGCTTGCTCAGGATTTCCTACCAAGGATATGTCTTGGTACCCCGTATTACTAGTTTGTGCATTTTTTCTACTGACACATACAATTTAAGTTACTAAGGTGAAACTACACATCTGTCCATAACAAAGTTTACACCCAAAAAAACGAACCTCAGTAGGGTTTTTAGAACTGGGTTTCAACACTCACCTGATGCTTCAATACAATTTAAAAAGGTCTCCATGTGATAGTCACATTTTGCTTCATCTGCGTAAAAATATGTTCTGGCACTAATGACACCCCCACGTCGGTCACCAAAGCCAGGCTGCACTTGGTACTTCTTCTCTCGCTGCACAGCACCTGGAAATAGACCAATACATTGAATACACATGTATAGACACTGATACAAAGTATAACAGTCACTGATGCTTGCTAATAAAAGTTACTGCAAAAGGTACATGGAGGTGCAGCTCACAGGACCAATCATAATGCAAGTGTCTGCGTATATGAACATGACACATCTGACTATTTGCTATGGGTAAACTTCCGATTTTTCTATTGTCAACAATTAATAAAAATTTGACATCCTTTATAAGCCTTCCAGATGAACTGGAAGGAACCAACAGGCCTTGCCTTCTGTCACCTGCTAGCAAAGTGTTCTGGACCTTGCGCTCACTCATTAGTAAAGGAAGGACAGGTGGCCATATTTTATGTAGTGTTAAAACAGGGCTACACCATATTGTCAAAAGTATTGGGACGCCTGCCTTTACACAGACATTAACTTTAATGGCGTCTTAGTCCGTTGGGTTGAGTTAGCCCATCCTTTGTAGCTATAACAGCTTAAACTCTTCAGGGAAGGCTGTCCATAAGGTTTAGGAGTGTGTCTATGGGAATGTTTGACCATTCTTCCAGAAGCGCATTTGTGATGTCAGGCACTGATGTGGACAAGGCCTGGCTGATAGAACACCTTTGGGATGAATTAGAGCGGAGACTATCATGTTGGGGTCAGGACTCTGTGCAGGCCAGTCAAGTTCCTTCACCCCAAACTTGCTAATCCGTGTCTTTATGGACCTTGCTTTGTGCACTGGTGAAGTCATGTTGGAACAGGAAGGGGCCATACCCAAACTGTTCCCCACAAAGTTGGGAGCATGAAATTGTCCAAAATGTCTTGGTATGCCGACGCCTTAAGAGAGTTCCATTCTCTGGAACTAGGGGGCCAAGCCCAACCTTTGAAAAACAACCCCACACCATAAACCCCACACCATAAACCCCCCTCCACCAAATGAATTGGACCAGTGCTCAAAGACATGGATGAGTGAGATTAGGGTGGAGGAATTTGACTGGCCTGACCTAAACCAGATAGCACACCTTTGGGATGAATTAGAGCGGAGACTGCAAACCAGGCCTTCTTATCAAACATCAATGCCTGATCTCACAAATGCACTTCTGGAAGAATGGTCCAAAATTCCCATAGACGCACTCCTAAACCTTGTGGACAGCCTTCCCAGAAGAGTTGAAGCGGTTATAGCTGCAATGGGCAAGCTAACTCATTTTTGAATCCTACGGACCAAGACTGAGATGCCATGAAACGGCAGGTGTCCCAATACTTTTGACAATATAGTGTATATAATTGTAAAATGTTTAAAAGGTAGTGATGCAAGATGTAATGTATGCATCAACCAACAGCAGACAACCATAAGAAAGCAGTCACCCACCTAACTGGTATAATTTTGAAATACTATAGCCCACATTACATCTTTATTGTACGGACAGCTAGTTTTTTTCAGATATTGTAACCGGAAATCATACAAGGAACTTTTATTGCAGACTTCCAACTCAGTGGAACTTACTCCTCACTGTCCATTTCAAGAGGCAACATCTCTGGGCACATTTAAAATGACAAACAAACAGAGGTCCAACCCATGTGTTTGCCCTTCTATAACTCATTAAAGTGGTTAACCCATATAAGTAAATCTATGCCAGCCCCTCTATTAGAGCCTGGTAAAGCACACTGTGCAAGTCTTTTATAAAAACGAGGCTTGTAATTACCTGCTTAGAGCGGTCTTCAGGCTGATCACATGACTCGCGGCCACTGTACAGCTCCGATAGATGACTTCTGCAGGAGGGGCCGTGATCTCTCTATGACATCAGCCGGGGAGGTCACACAGCCGCTCAGCCCCTCCTGCAGTAGCCCTGGAAACTGGCTGTGAGCCACATAACTGGCCAGAAGATCGCTCTAAACAGGCATTTACAAGCCTCATATCAATAAAAGAATATAGGGTGCTATGCCAGGCTCTAATAGAGGGGCTACAGGGACCATTTCAAAGTTTCAATTTTACTAATGACGGCGGGGGTTTGGGGTGGAGACAGACACAGACACTGAGCTGACCGGCAGGGAGGAGGGGCTGAGGGCGGGAGATGAGAGCAGGGCTGCGGATGACGGAGGGGCGTACACTGACAACAATAACCAGGGCTCAACAGCCGTGATTTTCGTTGTCAGCGCAGAGGGGGACACAGGAAGTGGAGGGCTCAGGGAGTTTTTTTTTTACAGTTTAGGGGAGGCAGATTACACAGCACAAGCACTGTGCTGTTTAATCTGCTTAAAGGGACCAGGATCTGCATTTTTTTTTTTTTTTAAGAACCTGTCCAATTCATAAGTTGAATCAGTTGATGTACCTATCTAGTTCTAGGTCCTACTAACTGCCCGAATCCTAGCAGCCATATTGGTTTTAAGCAGTTTTTAGCATGGCGATAATCATCAACATATCCACTTTTTTTGCGATCATCCTCAAACACTGATATAGCACACAATGGGGCTTGTTCTAGGAAATATAAGAGATTTCCATGTCCATTAAGAATCCATTCTAAGACTAGGTAGCCACCAGTATATAAGACCAGATGTGACTTACAGGAACGCAGAATTACCCATAAAAAAAACCATGATATATACAAGGTCATCGGCACCAGCCATATTATAGGGATGTCAAAAGGAGCAACATAGGTTATTTTATTACAGCTCCCGCAGATGTGATTAAGAGAAACACATTCCTCCATGCCCTTGCAAAAAGTACTCCACAGTATCCCTTGGTGCACGGCTAAGACAAGTCAGAAATGGGTGATTTATTAAAGCAGGGCTTAAGGCTTCCCTAGGAATAGCGGTTAGCCAACCTGACTTTTTGCAACAATACCTTCATCAAACCTTGCACCACAGCCAGTGATATAATAAACTGCCAGTCTCTCTGGCACATACAAAAGTGCAGGCTTAATTTTTCTATTCCATTATCCAAGTTACTTGAGCAATGGAACATATCAGAGGAGGCAAAAATTGCCATGCATTGCTTGAAAGATTTATTACCTGGGAGTATCAGAAAATACATGTTTTTGTTTAAATAGATTATGAAAGTCCTAAGGGACTTAGACGAGATGCAGGGCTTTCCAATAAATGCTTACAATTCTGAGAAGCAAAGTCGATCAATAACTATCTAATTTTCCTACCGTGGCAGAAAACACATAACATATAATAAATGAATTTTAAAGTGCCAATGTTATAGGTGTCTGTTTGAATCAACATTACAGCATGCGTTTATTAAAAGACAATTATAAACACTTTTTGTTTTGTGCAGAGACTGGTTATAAAATAAGCAGAAGATTAAAGTTTCAAGTGGTTGTATCCACTGAACCACAATTAAAGAAGTTACAGCTTATATGAGCTCCCCTAAGGCTTGAAGTAAACAGACATTAGCACAATGCGTGGTTTTGCTCACACTAGCTCTTAAAGAACAATATTTAATTAGGGAGCATTGGGAATATAGCAGACTTTTTTTCTTCCAATAAATACATGTCTGTAGTGCAGCTCTTAGCAATACTGAAAATGCACTATGGATCAACGTCCAGTTGAGTTAGTCACACACTACAGGAGCTCCATCCTGCCTAAACATGTCCTCCAGCCAACAATCCTGTCACCCCACAGTGTTCTCCCGCATGCCTGCACCACAGCACTCCTCCATGATGGACAAGTATGGTACATCACAAAACTGCACTCCGCCAAGTGCGTTCCATCCCACAATTGCTGCCACCTAAAGTAGCAGTTGCCAAAGATTCCACGCACATAATAGAAGGCTGCGATTTTGCACCAGGAATATCAGGGCTTACCATAAACTACAAAAAAAAAAAAAAAAGACTTGCGGACCATAATATAAGAAGCAATCCACCAAAAAACTGGTCGCAGTACAGAACATCCTAGACAGATCAACCACACAGACCTCAGACACAAAACAAAGTGGGATCAATGGAGGACACAGAGACCTTCCAAATGAATAAAAGTGCCTCTCATACCCAATTACGAGCAACAAATGTAGTTTTTGACCCAACAACCTATGAATAGTGGGGCTACTTGAAACTATCCACCCCAACCAATTGTTAGATGTGATGGCTGTATTAGTTTGCTTTATTAGACTTTCTTCTAGTTTCATCTGGTGATCCACCCAGCGAGTGTTGTTTTTGAAAAGCACAAGCTCTCCAGCAGAATGTATCAGTTTACATGGATGTAACAAACCACTTAAAGGGGTTGTAAAGGTTCATTTTTTATTTTCTAAATAGGTTCCTAAAAGCTAGTGCATTGTTGGTTCACTTACCTTTTCCTTCGATTCCCCTTTTAAATTTTTTTTTTTCTTTGTTTTCTTTGTCCGAATTTCTCACTTCCTGTTCCTCCTCAGTAAGCTGTTCAGTAAACTGTTCTGGCTGACTAAACACCGCTCGGATGATGGTGTGAAGTTTACTGAGGAGAAACAGGAAGTGAGAAATTCAGACAAAGAAAAAAAACATTTAGAAGGGAAATCAAAGGAAAAGGTAAGTGCACCAACAATGCACTAGCTTAAAGGAACCTATTTAGAAAATAAAAAATAAATCTTTACAACCCCTTTAACACTGGCAGGGGTGATTACAATGATCAGCTGTCATTTATGCATAACCTTTATCCCAGAAGGAAAAAAGAACCGTTTGCTATAACATTATGGAGTTCGGCTTCAACTTGTTTAGTGTACCTAAATCTGCTAATAAATTAACACTACCCTCCTTCCCCAGAATGACAATACTGCTGACTGCTGTGCCCATTTAACCAGATTTGGTTCCCACCAATACAAGAGGGGTCAGATCACCAGGTGAAAACAGAGGGAAAAAAGCCAAAGAAAAGAAAACACGCAGACCACATCTTAGGCTCCATATACACAGAAGCTCAAAAACTGTCGTTTTTAAAGCAGCAGAAAAAGCTAGCTTTTATCAGCTTTTTTTAGCTTTTAAAAAAAAATATATATTTTTTTTTCAATGGACCAAAAAAACGTTTGCGGCCAGCGTTTGAGCGTTTTTTTCTGCCGAAAAACGGCACTTTGAACGCGAATTTCTTGCGTTCAGAAAAAAAAGCCCATTAACTCCACTGCTCATTAAAGCTAAAAAAACGTTATGTGTACATGAACACATAGGCTAACATAGAGTGCAGTTAATGGGCTTTTTGCCAAAACGCCAATAAACTGCAGTTTATCAGCTTCTGTGTACATGGAGCCTAATGATTGGTAAGCTGCAATATAATACTTTTTTGCTTTTGGGTTCAAAATTGCTTAAGACCCCTTTCACACTGAGGCGCTCTACAGGCACCTGTAAACTGCCTCTTCTGCAGCCACAGTGTAAAAGCCTGAGTGCTTTCACACTGGGGCGGTGCCCTTGCAGGACAGGAAAAAAAGTCCTGCAAGCAGCATCTTTGGGGCGGTGCAGGAGCGGTGTATACAACGCTCCTCCACCTCCCTGCCCATTGAATCGAATGGACACTGCTTTCAAAGCTTCTTAAAAGCGTTTTAAAAGCAGTGCTAAGCAGGCATGTTTAACCCCTTCTGGGGAGTTAAAAGTGCCCCGCTAGCTGCGCCCAAGCGTCACTATAACATTGTTAAAGCGCGGCTAAAACTAGGGTCTTAACCATTATGCAAGCCTGTCTACCCCATATAAAAGTGGAAAGCCCATTCTCTTGGTCTCTAGCAACAAAACTCCAAACCTTCAGTCAGATATCTAGACTTGCTGACAGAATGCAGAGTTTAACTACTTCCCGTCCAGCCTATAGCAAACTGATAGCCGGGTTCAATTATCCTGACTGGGCGTCATGTGACGTCCAGCAGGATAAGCCCACAATCGGGGGCCCCGTGACGGCGCACAGCGATTGGTGGTGCGGTGTGTCAGTCTGACACACCGCATCACCGATCTTGGTAAAGAGCCTCTGACGGAGGATCTTTACCACATGATTAGCCGCGTACAATCACGGCTGATCACGATGTAAACAGGAAGAGCGGTTTATCAGCTTTTCCTCACTTTTCCCGACTCGCGTCTGTGCTGACTGTTTATCAGCGAAGCCCCCCCGCGCGGATGCCCGCCCAGGACCACCAGGGATGCCCACAAAAGGAACTCCCAACAGGTATGCCACCCTAGACCACCAGGGATATGCCAGTGCCCAGGCAGCTGCCAATCAGTGCACAGGCAGCTACCAGTGCCCATTAATAATGCCTGCCAGTGCCATCAGTGATGTCTGTCAGTGCAATCAGTGCCCATTTACGCCTATCAGTACCCATCAGTGCAGCCTTTCAGTGCCCACCAGTGCAACCTATGAGTGCCCATCAGTGCCACCTATGAGTGCCGCCTTATCAGTGCCCATTAGCGAAGGAGAAAACTTACTTTTTTACAACATTTTATAACATCACCCAAACCGTCCTCTCCGCTCTTCTCAAGACCTCCTACTCTCAAGCTCTCTAGTCTCCTCCTCCCATGCTCGTCTCCAGAGCCTCTCCCATCCTCTGGAACTCGCTACCTCAACCTGTCTGGCTACCCCCTACTCTTGCTACCTTCAGGCGATCCCTGAAAACGCATCTCTTTATGGAAGCCTATCACGTCTCCAACAAATCTTTTACCATTTCCATCAGCTCATTCCCCACAGTTACAACCTTTTGTACTACCTGTCCCACCCCATTAGATTGTAAGCTCTTCTGAGCAGGGCCCTCTTAATCCTCTTGTATTTTATTGTATTATAACTGTATTGTCTTCCTTTTTATATTGTAAAGCGCTGCGTAAACTGTTAGCGCTATATAAATCCTGTATAACAACAACAACAACAAAAAATTATATTTTTTTTCAAAATTTCCGGTCTTTTTTTTTTATTTGTTTAGCAAAAATTTAAAACCGCAGAGGTGATCAAATACCACCAAAAGAAATACATTTTGTTTGGGTACAGTGTAGCATGACCGCGCAATTGTTATTTATAAAGTGATAGAGCTGAAAGCTGAAAATTGGCCTGGGCAGGAAGGGGGGCAAGTGCCTGGTATTGAAGTGGTTAAAGAGTAACTCCACTTTTGTGGAGATAAAATAACCCCTCTGGGTTATCCATGTACATTGCAGGGATTTTAAGAAACTTTGTTGCAGATTCCTACCTTTTGTTATTCTAAAAAAAATAGCTGTTTGTCTAAGTCCATGTGGAAAGTGAATCTAATGTGTTTTTTTTTAATTATCAATCAGCTGCTGCACATACAGTTCTAATGCGGAAAGTGGTAGAGTCAGCATCCCTTTAGACGTATTTTCCCTTTGGGGCATCTCACCAAAAATGCAATTTTTGTTGTAGGGGATTGCCAAAATATGACTTGTATTTGAAAAGTGACTAAAGTCTCTTTAAGAAAAAAAATAAAAAACAACATGTTATAGTTGCCTCCTCTGTGCAGTAGTTTTGTACAGGGCAGCCTGGATCCTCCTTTTCTCAGGTCCCTCCGACTCTCCTGGCCCCTCCCTACTGTTGAGTGCCCGATCCGAGCTGCAGCTCTGAGTGTAAATTCAGACATGGAGCGGCTGTTTAGCCATGCCACCCTCGCTTTCCTGATTGGCTAACTGACTACGTGACAGCCACGGGAGCCAATGGCGGTGCCGCTGCTGTGTCTCGGCAAATCAGGAGGAAAGTCTGACGACCAAGGAACTTGTGGATATCGCTGGACAGAGATGGGGCTCAGGTAAGTATTGGGGGGTGTTGGGGATGCTGCTATACACAGAAGGCTTTTTATCTTAATGCATTAAGATAAAAAACCTTCTGCCTTTACAACAACTCCTTTAAGCTGACCATATATTATACAAACTTCTTATCTAATTTGCTTTAGATTTACTCAAGAAGTGCAATGGCCTGCCTGATTGCATACAAATTTTGGTAAATCTAAAGGAAAATTGTGCAAGAAAATTGTATAATGTATGGCCAGTCTCAGTTCAGACTTCTGGGAAAATCAGTACGCTCATCACACAAGCAGCAAACTACATATCTGGGGGGCGTTCTGTACACCAGCTATACACACACAATACCTCCAGGTTGCCATATTGCATTGCATTTTACAGAAAATTACAGCATTGCAGACTGAAAAAGAAAAGGTCATTTTAATAACATTCAATTACAATACGACTTTTGAAGCAATTGTGTGTATATATATATATATATATATATATATATATATTTTTTTTTGGCATTTTTTTTGTTCCCCACAAAAGTTGAGTTACCCATTAAAAGGACAAGTTAACTTTTTTAAAAAAATCATTTTGGTGCAAGCTTTAGAATTTTAATAGGAAACACATTTTAAGGTCAAATTCTAAAAAGCTTTAACTGCTATATTCTGTGGCAAACAATATATAGGATTTCTTTTTTTTGTGGAAACAATGTAGAGAAAAGGCTATAAACTAACATACAAAAAAATATAACTTTTCATGGTTGGGCTACAGAGGGTATTAAAATAGTATAGGTAAAAGTAATAGTCAACAACAAATCTAGCTCACAATGGCTTTAAAAAGATTCGGCAGAATGGAGACCTTGGAAATTACGATACAGCTAGTATATCATGGTTAGGTTTGGAGAGTTAATACTTAAGATCTGCGACCATCCAGAAAAAAGGCTTCAGGAACACACAAATGTGCTATATACTATAGACAGATGAGCTGAAACTGCCATCGGAGGTCTGCCTCAGCAGGAAAAGAGTCCTCGGAGGGAAGATACACAAAGCCAAGCATAATGTCTTTGAGGACTTGCTCAAGTCTTTTAATAAAATGCTGTTAAGGAAGCTTATATTACATATGTGTTTGTACTCATGTTTAAAACGCTAGCTAAATGTTTCTATTTGCTAAAAAAGAATGCACACAAAATAAAAAATGCATTAGGCCTCTTGCACACGATACTCCTGTTTGCATCTAATTCTTCAGACTTTTTTTTTTATGTTTTTGAGCGCATTTTAGCGCACGAAAACCTATTCTCACGTTTTTTTCTGCATAATATGTAGATGGGCATTTGCGTACATTTGTGCACAATCACGCGCATGAGGTATAAAATTACTGACCAAAAAATGCAGATCTTTTGATTTATTTATTTTTACTGAAGAATGCACTGCTCGTTTATGTGCCTGTGTGCATAGGCACATTAAAATGAATGGGCCCCATTTTAGCTCAGTAAAAAAAAAGAAAAAAAAAAAAGCTGAACTGAGCTTTTTTAAGCTGCAGTGTGCAAATGGCCTCAGTAGAGGTTATTTGGCAAAATCACAGGTCAAATCAAATCAGTAGATTAAGCCCAGGTTCACACTGGGCTGCGGGAGTGAAGCCGTGCTAGTTCAGCTGAACTCGCACGATTTCACTCTCGCTGGCAGTCCCGATTTCAGCCGCGATTACAAAGACATCTGACACAGATGTCAATGTAAATCGCAGCCGAAATCGCAAAAAGTAGTACAGAAACTACTTTTTGAAATCGTTGCAGCGCCGCAGATGCGGCGTTGCACCGATTAGGGCGGTGCCATTGCCCGCAATTATCGCCGATTTGACATGTCAAATCGCATGTCAAATCGCACCAGTGTGAACCAGGGCTTGGAGATATACCCAGTTGAATCTCCATGCTGATTTCAAATTTCTTAAAGGGTTGAGCTTGGCCCACCCCCAAGCCTTTCAATTGATCCCTTAAAGTGTTGTAAACCCTTTAACACCCACTTTTTACTACAGGTAAGCTTACCTGTAGCTACCCCGGGTATCTCCTAAACCTGCACAGTTTAGGATTTATCCCCTGTATCTGCATGTGCCAACGTCATCGGCACATGCGCACTGAAGCAATGGCACGTACGTTGCTTCAGTTAGTTTGACGTAACCACTGCGTCTACTTTACACAACGTTACTCGTTTTTGTGCTTCTTGAACAGCACTTCTTAAAACCCCAGTCTGCTTTGAAATCTTTGCCTAGGAGGGACCTTGCTGATGCAGTAGAACTACCTTGTTGTCTTGTTGCTGTGCTCAGCCTTGCCATGGTGTATGACCTGTGACATGAAACTGTCTAACACAACCTCACGTAGTGGTTGTTTGGCTGTTCCTCACTAAGTTTTACAACTCCTTCACAGCAGTTTCTGTTTCAGTTAATGACTGTTGTTTCAACCTACATACGAATCATGATCATTGGCACCAGTTTGGTATAATTGGTAAAATCATACACCTGACTCTAAGGCTCATGTACACTACATTTACCACTGCCACGAGAAAACACAAAAACCGCAATTTGTAGCTGGAGGTCAAAACGTTCCTATCCTGAACAAGATTCTTTCACGTTCAGGAGAGGGAGGTTGAAGCTCCCCTAACCGCAGCAGATCCTAAACACTGCTAAAAGCCGACATGTACATTGACACAGGCTTTTATGGAGTGGAGTTTAGGAGCTTCAGCAAAAAAGTTAAAGCGGAAGTAAACCCATCTATAAAACAGTTTTATTTCCGGGCATGTGCCGGAAATGTAACACTCCCATTGGTTGTGCTCTCAACCAAACTGTCAAACCATCCAATCGTGTCACGGTGAGGAAGAATGGGGAAATGCTGATGTAAACAAGCATTTCCCCAGTCTTCCTAGTGACAGGACAGTGACCACAGCTTCCTGTAATCGGGTGCAGTGATCACTGTCGTGTCACACACAGCCCATCCCCCCTACAGTTAGCAGTAGAGGTCGACCGATATGGGTTTTTCTCTGGCCGATATTGATATTTAGAAATCGCGGCGGCCGATGGCCGATATATGATGCCGTTTCTTTTTGGGCCGATATGTTAGGCCGATTTTTTTCATTTTTTTTCCCTTCATCTCATAAAATCTAACAGTTGGACCCCTTTCACACTGGGGTGTTTTTCAGGCACTTTTGGGCTAAAAAATAGGATTTTTATAACAGCTTACCTGTAAAATCCTTTTCTTGGAGTACATCACGGGACACAGAGCGGCATAGTCATTACTATGTGGGTTATATAGATACCTTCAGGTGCTGGCACTGGCAACTTCCAAAACCGGAAGTACCCTCCCCTATATAAGCCCCTCCCATCCGGGAGCACCTCAGTTTTGTAGCAAAGCAATAAGTGTCCCCAAAGAGGGGTGGGAGCTCTGTGTCCCGTGATGTACTCCAAGAAAAGGATTTTACAGGTAAGCTGTTATAAAAATCCTATTTTCTTTCTCGTACATCACGGGACACAGAGCGGCATAGTCATTACTATGTGGGATGTCCTAAAGCAATGCCCAATGAGGGGGGGGATACACCATACATAAGCTGAGCGCTATCAGACATGAGGATCTTTTGCGGCCTGCAACACACTGCGCCCAAAGGCGACATCCTCCTGACTTCTAACGTCCACCTGGTAGAACCTAGTAAAACGTGTGTACTGAAGACCACGTTGCGGCCTTACAGATTTGAGCCAGGGAGGCCTGGTGATGCACTGCCCATGAAGTTCCAACTGCTCTCGTGGAGTGCGCCCTAACTTTGAACGGAGGGGGTCTCCTTCTCAAGCCATAGGCTTGCATTATGACCTGTCGAATCCACTTGGCTAAAGTAGATTTTGACGCTGCCTGACCCTTTCTGGGGCCTTCCGGCAGGATAAACAAAGTATCCGTTCTGCGAATCTGAGCAGTGGCTTTTAGATAAGCTTTAACTGCTCTTACTACATCCAAAGAATGCAATAACTTTTCCTCTACCGAACTAGGTTTGGGGGAAAAAGAAGGAAGAACCACATCTTGGTTCAAATGAAACCTTGATACCACCTTAGGAAGAAAGGCTGGATGAGGACGCAACACTACTCTGTCCTTATGGATAACCAGATATGGCTCTTTACAGGACATAGCTGCTAATTCCGACACTCTTTTAGCCGAACAAATGGCTACTAGAAAAAACAATTTCCTGGTGAGAAGAACCAAGGAACTATGCTGTAATGGTTCAAATGGTTGTTTCTGTAGAACCGACAGAACCAGGTTTAGATCCCATGGACATATGGGAATATTAACCGGAGGACTAATACGCATCACTCCTTGTCTAAAGGCTTTGACTAGTGAATGCGAAGCCAAGGGCCTTTGAAAAAATATTGACAAGGCCGAAAACTGACCTTTGATAGTACTCAAGGCAAGCTTCCTATCTACAGCCCACTGTAGGAAGTCCAGACTCCTACCTATTACGTACTTATGTGGATGCCATTTCTTGGCCTCACACCACGCGATGTACGCCTTCCAGATTCTATAGTAGATCTGCCTGGATACCGGCTTCCTGGCATTGATCATGGTAGATACCACAGGATTAGAGAGCCCTCTCTTTTTTAAAATGTGGGCTTCAATAGCCAGGCCGTCAAACCTAGGGCTGGTAAGGAAGAGTGGTATATCGGTCCTTGCGAAAGAAGGTCCGGACGACATGGGAGAGTCCAAGGACTCCCCACTGACATTTTACAATCTCCGCGTACCACGCTCTTCGGGGCCATGTTGGAGCCACCAGAATCACTGGTTTCTTTTCTACCCTGATTCTGCGGAGTAATCGAGGTAACCATTGTGGCGGTGGGAATGCATATATCAGCTTGAACTGATCCCAAGGGAACACTAGGGCATCCGAGCCGCAAGCTAGGGGATCCCTTGTCCGAGAGACAAACCTGTCCACCTTTGCGTTGAATCTGGATGCTAGAAGATCTACATCCGGTGTTCCCCACCGCTGACATATTGTCCAGAAAACCTCGGGGTGAAGGGACCATTCCCCATGGCATAATTGCTGGCGACTTAGAAAGTCCACCTTCCAATTCTCCACTCCTGTAATGAATACCGCAGATATGGCTGGGACATATCTTTCTGCCCATTTCAGGATGTAATTTACTTCCCTCTGGGCTGCACGACTCCTGGTGCCCCCCTGATGATTGATATATGCCACTGCTGTGGCATTGTCTGATTGAATTCCGACAGGGGACCCTTGGAGTTTGGATGTCCATGCTACTAGGGCATACCGGGCTGCTCGTATCTCTAAGAGAATGATGGGCAGGGCCTTTTCTGCATCCGACCATCTGCCCTGGAGAGACCATTGCTCCAGTACTGCTCCCCAGCCTATAAGGCTGGCATCTGTAGTGACCACCTTCCAAGAAATCGGACTGAAGGATTTCCCTTTTTCCAGATTCTGGGGAACCAACCACCAATGGAGGCTCTTGTGAACGGAAGGGGACAAGGACATTGCAAGTCTAGGGCCTGAACTTTTTTGTTCCAGGCTGACAGTATGGCCCCTTGCAAATTCCTTGAATGGAATTGACCGTAGGGTACTGCTTCGAATGATGCCACCATTTTTCCCCAGCAGCCTCATGCACAGGCGTATGGACGGCTGTCTTTTTTGTACCCACTAAGTGGATCAAATCTTTCAAAGACAACACCTTTCCTCGAGGCAAGAATATTTTTCTCTGGCCTGAATCCAACCTTAGACCCAAGTATTCCAGACTTTTGACTGGTTTTTAGGGCTGACTTGTCTTGGTTGATAATTCAACCGTGAGATTCCAGATACTTGATTGTCTTGTGAACGACCACGTCTAGTTTTTTCACTGAGTGGTCTATCAGCAACAAGTCATCTAGATATGCCATTATCATTACACCTTGTGTTCTTAGATTGGCCAATAAAGGGCCAGAATTTTTGTAAACACTCGTGGTGCTGTGGCCAGACCGAAGGGTAAGGCTCTGAACTGAAAATGGCGCCCTTCTACTGCAAAGCGTAGAAATTTTTGGTGGACTGGAAAGATGGGAATGTGCAAATAAGCATCTTTGATGTCGATCGCGGCTAACCAATCCTCCCCTTGTAGGGCAGTGGCCACCGATCGGATCGACTCCATCGGAAAGTCCTGATATACAGGAATTTGTTTAGCCCTTTTAGAATTAATATGGGCCTCCCGTCCCCGTTTGCTTCGGGACTGTAAAGAGGTTTGAGTAAAACCCGAACCCCCATTCTTCCAGGGGAACCTCCATAATTACTCCTTGGAACAATAGTTGTTCTAGTGCCAACAGGAGGGACTCTCTCTCTTCCGGGGATCCCTTGGCACGTTTGACCTCAAAAATGGGAAGGAGGAGAGTCTTTTAACTCCAATCTGTATCCCAAACATACTGCGGAGAGCACCTATCTGTTTTGATCGTGTCCCGCCAGGTCTCTTGCGAACAACTGGAGTCCTCCCACCACCCGACTGAGTGGGGGCAACCCTTCAATGAATTTAACTTTGGGGGAGGTTTTGTACCTCCCCTGACCCAGGGTTTCTCATTACCCTGCGATTGTCCCTGTTTTTTACCCCCGGGAATTGACCGAGGAGGCCGTCGGAACTGTTACACAGCCGATGCCCCAGGGACTGGAGAAGCAGGCCTCTTAAAGAGGGACCTCTAACTCTGTTTTTAACCGGCAAGAGTGTATTTTTACCGCTGGAAATTTTCTGGATATATTTGTCCAGGTCTTCCCTGAATAAGCGTTCACCATGAAATGGGACGCTAACCAGCCATTCTTTACAGGGAGCTTCAGCAGACCAGTTTTTGAGCCATAGAAGCCTACGCATATGTACTACAGACAGCGTAAGGCCTGATGGATTGAATCCTTTATGGCGTCAACCGCAAAGCCTAAGGCTCTAGGTAGATCAGCTAGGGCAAGGGCCTGCTGATCTGTCAAGTCCCTCAAGACCTGTTTCAACTGATCCTTCACTGCTTAGCAGACCCCACTGCTGGTTGTGTCACCAAGCTTGCTGTAGAAAGAAGCAGATTTTCATAAGGACTCCAATCTTATCTATTGGGTTCTTGAACATTTGGACATTATCCACTGGACATGTCAGTGATTTATACACACAAGAGATGGCTGCGTCCACTGTAGGGACCTTCCATTTTTTGATGAACTTATCCTCCATGGGATAGACCACCGGAAATCTCTTGGGGGGAATAAATATTTTCTCAGGATGTTCCCAATCCTGGTAAATGAGCCCTTTCAGTAAAGGGTGAAGTGGAAAAGAACAGACAGTCTGGGGGCTTCTAGCGACCCCAACGAGGATACAGTAGTGGTTGATGGTTCCGCAAGGTGCATTTTTAAATGCTGATCGGACCATGTTAGTCAGAGACTGAACCCATAATCTTTCAGCTTGAGATGCTGAGAAAAGGTTCCTCCACTGTTGATTCCTCTATAACAGAATCAACCTCATCCTGATCCCCTTCAGGCAGGTCGATCCCTGTATGGGACTGTTGCTCTGCTAACAGGCACTCTGAAGGAGGAGACGGAGATCGGGCGTGCTTTCCCTGACAGGGAGGCAGCGATCAATGTTGACAATCTCTCTCTAATCCTCCCAGAGCTGAGGAAAAAACCTCCTTTATTACATACACAGGAGCAGGTGAACTGAGGACAGCCACAGTACCAAGTACCCCTGCGGGTCTCTACGGTCACTTACCTCTGAACTTCAGGGGAGACTGGTGCAGCAGAAGCATGCCCAAGATCCTCAGAGCCCGATGAGACCCCCTTCGCTTCCTGGAAGATTCAGTTCCGGAGCTTCTGGACGGCATATTCCTAAGCCTAAAGCTGAGGTATTCCAGCCGTAATACACCACTTTTACTGAGAATAGTCTAGCACAATTGCTGCTATATAACAGTTGGTGTCTACTAAAGTGCCTTTCTAGGGGATGCCTGCATCAACCGCCTCTGTGTGCCTTTATACTGTTGCTAGCTCTGTCTGCGCACTTCAATAGCCAGCTATGATTGTGCTTTAAAACACGCTGGACGCCCGCACATGCGCAGTAGCGCCGCGGCGCACACCGAGCGTCATCCACACGCTCCGCATCTTTTTCCAGATCGCCTCTATATATAGAGGCGCGTGCACACGCACACGCACGCGCGCGGGCACGTGCGCCTTCGGTGCCTTTTTTGAAAAAAATGAGCTAGATGGGAGCCAGGGTCCCTGCCGCAGGGCCAGGGCAGAGGAGACAGCTTCCCAGCAGAGAACTTACCAACTGCCTGGATTTGATTTTGGAAGAAAAAAATCCACATTACAAGAAAAAGAACCATAGCGGCCTCTAGTGTAACACAGGTACCGCGGTCTTACATTTTTTTTTTTTTTTTTCTTGCCTACTACTAAAATTTTTACATTTTCTCAGTAGTAACAGGCATACACAGAATATTAGCGGGAATACCTTAGGTAACAGGCAGAAAGACAAAATAGGCTTGGGGGTCCCTCAATAGAACCAAGTTCCTGAGGGCCCCCACTTACCTTTTCCTCGCCGCAGGACTCTGTTTGGTCCACAGAAGCCCAAACTTCACCTATCACGGCAGGCATTGTAATTAAACCTTCAGGGACCGGGTTCCCAAGGATTCCACTCCCCTGGACCTGTATAGCAACCTGCACAGAAAACATCTTGGTCGTGGGTATGACCAGAGCTCTGGATCCCAGGGTCCAGCCCTCCTAAGAGAGGCATTACAGGCAAAACCTTGCTCTTCTCTTGCAAGGCCCGGGTACCGACCGTTTAGCTATGAAGCTTTTTTGGTCGGATCCGGAATAGCTTACTGAGGCCCAAAAGAACCTGTACGCAAGCTCAGTGAAAAACACATGTTACTTCTTGGCCAACTCCTTAGACACTGGCAAAAAACTGAGGTGCTCCCGGATGGGAGGGGCTTATATAGGGGAGGGTACTTCCGGTTTTGGAAGTTGCCAGTGCCAGCACCTGAAGGTATCTATATAACCCACATAGTAATGACTATGCCGCTCTGTGTCCCGTGATGTACGAGAAAGAAATAGCACCTGTAAAAGTGGCTGCAAAACAGTTCCGCTGCAGTCTCAGTGTGAAAGCCCGAGTGCTTTCACACGGAGGTGGTGCGCTGGCATCTTTGGAGCGGTGTATAGCGCTCCTCCACCACTCCTGCCCATTGAAATGAATGGGCACTGCTGCCGAAGCGCCTGCAAAGCGCTTCTGCAGCGGTGCTACACGGGCGCATTTAACCTCTTTATCGGCCGCTAGCTGGGTTATAAGCGCCCCGCTTGCAGCCGAATAGCGCCGCTAAAATGATGGTAAAGCGCCGCTAAAACAGTTTTACCGTCAACGCCTACCCGCTCCAGTGTGAAAGCAGCGGAGTTCCGCTGAAAAAAAAAAAATATTAAAAGTCAGCAGCTACAAATACTGCAGCTGCTGACTTTTAATATATGGACACTTACCTGTGCTGGGCGCCCGCGATCTCGGCACACGTAGCCGATCTCTCCCTCGGCTCTCGGGTGCTGCCGCCGCCATCTTCGGTAAGGGAATCAGAAAGCAGGCACAAAAACAGGTAATCAAAATTTTTAGAGACGAAAAAAAGAAATAAAAACGGCTAACTTAAATGAATTTTAAATAAAATTAAACAGTAAAGTGTATTTTTTCCCCAAAAATTTTGTTTGAAAGACCGCTGCGCAAATACCGTGCGACAAAATATTGCAACAACCGCCATTTTATTCCCTAGGGTCTCTGCAAAAAAAATAAAAAAAATAATAATAAATTATATATATATATATATATATATATATATATATATATATATATATATATATATATATATATATACACACATACACACACACACACATACATACACAGTCCCTGACAAAAGTCTTGTCGCTTCTCTATTTTGTAGAAACTCCTGCTAATAACCTGACTTTTAATTAATCAATTGGTGTTAGAAATAGCTCATATGAAAAGCTAAAGCCCTCCCAAATGATTTTTAATGCACTGAAATAAATTAGTTTCACTGAAAAAAGATTTATCATTTAATCAAGACAGACAGGTCAAATTTTGACAAGACAAAAGTTTTGTCGCCTATACAAAAATTGAACAACTTTACTGAAAATCCAAAAATATGTCAGCAAATTAAGTAGTGGTGCTGTGAGATCCAAATTTAATATCTTATATGACTTCCATGAGCTTGAAGGACAGCATCCATGCGGTTTGGCAAGGATTCATACAATTTATTGATGAAGTCATCAGGAATAGCAAAGAAAACAGTCTTGCATGCCTCCCAGAGTTCATCAATATTCTATGGTTTCGTCTTCCATGCTTCATCTTTCATCCTAACACCACATATGCTCAATGATGTTCATGTCTGGTGACTGGGCTGGCCAATCCTGGAGCATCTTGATCTTCTTTGCCTTAAGGAACTTTGATGTGGAGATGGAAGTATGCGATGGAGCACCATCCTGCTGCAAAATTTGGCCTTTTTTATGGTTGGGAATATAAGAGGTAGCTAAGATTTCTTGGTATTTTAGACTATTTATGTTGCCTTCCACCCTGCAGATCCCTCGCACACCCCCATACTGGATGTAACCCCAGACCATGATTTTGCCTCCACCAAACTTCACTGTTTTCTGGTTAAATCTCGGCTCCATGCGGGTTCCAGTTGGTCTCCTGCAATATTTGCGGCGACTGTGGTGCAATTCAACAGAAGATTCATCTGAAAAATCCACCTTCTGCCACTTTTTCAGAGTCCATCCTTTTAGCAGACTGTGGCCATGGGCAAAAGCCACACGGTTTTTCAATTGTCTTTTGTTTAGTGCTGGCTTATGGGCACTGATTCGACCATGGAGGCCATTTCGAGACAGAATCCGACAAACTGTTCTGGTTGACACAGGGACTTCAGGTGACCAGGTCTCGTGGAGCTCTGCTGCAGTGGAAAATGGGCTGGCCTTGGATTTTTGAGCCAACAAACGGTCCTCTCGAGCAGTTGTCTTGCGGGGTCGGCCTGACCTGGCCTTGTCCAAAATGTCTCCAGTCTCTTCAAATCTTTTTTTTTATCCTCTGAACTTGACGCTGAGACACATTGAAGGTGTCTGCCACATCAGCAGTGGATCTGGTCTTCAGCCTCTTGATAATCAACACTTTAGTCTCCGGGTGAATCTTAGGCATGTTTGTAGAGGTCTAGTTGCAGTTGAGAAGGTCTAGTGTACTGGTGTTCTTTTTATACACACCTGAGACCTAATTGATCCATTATTAGTCACAGGTGAAGCTCATATAACAAGGCGACAACACTTATGTCTTGGCAAAAATTGACTCAATGGGCTTTACCAAGCTGTGAATATTAGAATACTTTTTGTCAGTTTCGTTTTGCATTGAAACATTATTACAAAAGCTGTTGGGATTAAAATGACCAATTTCTTGTAACAAAATCTTGATTAGAAATATATTTTAGCAGCACTTCAGGTCAATTTGTGCACAAGCGACAAGACTTGTCAGGGACTGTGTATATATATATATATATATATATATATATATATATATATATATATGTTTGGGGGTTCCAAGTGGTGATTTTCTAGCAGAAAATACAGGATTTTTACTTGTAAGCTACAAGTGTCAGAAAAGATTTTGTCTTTAAATGGTTAAACTGAGAACTTCTACACAGGAGTTCAGTTCATTGATAAGAAGAAACATTGTATCTCTCTTCTCTCACTTGGCAGGCTGCCCAGAGAACTTCAGGCAACTTGCATTGACTTCTATGAAAGAACTTATTTGCAAGTTGCGCTGAAGTTTTTTAAATCGGCTTTTTTTTTCAGCACTATCCGCCGATGACGATTAATTAAAAAGTGTCAAAAATCGGCCGATATATCGGTCGACCTCTAGTTCGAAGCACTCCCTAGGGCACACTTAACCCCTTGACTGCCAGTGTCATTTTCACAGTAATCAGTGCATTTTTATAGCACTGATCGCTGTAAAAGTGACAATGGTCCCAAAAATGTGTCAAAAGTGTCCGATGTGTCAGCCATAAAGTTGCAGTCACGGTTTAAAAAAAAAAAAAGCAGATCACAGCCATTACTAGTAAAAAAATAATAAAAATGCCATAATTCTATCCCCTATTTTGAAGACGCTATAACTTTTGCGCAAACCAATCAATATACGCTTATTGCGATTTTTTTTATACCAAAAATATGTAGAAGAATACGTATCGGCCTAAACCGAGGAAAAATTAATACTTTTTTTTATATATTTTTAGGGGATATTATAGCAAAAAGTAAAAAATATTGTTTTGTTTTTTTCCAAATTGTCGCCTTTTTTTGTTTATAGCGCAAAAAAAAAAAAAAAACGCAGAGGTGATCAAATACCACCAAAAGAAAGCTGTATTTGTGGGGGGGGAAAAAAGACGTAAATTTTGTTTGCGAGCCACGTCGCAGGACCGCGCAATTGTCAGTTAAAGCGACGCAGTGCCGAATCGCAAAAAGCGGCCTGGTCTTTGGCCAGCAAAATGGTCCGGGGCTACTACAGCCCCGGAAGATTTTACTCCTAAATGACCAGAGCATTTTTTGGGATATGGCACAGCGTCGCTTTAACTGATAATTGCGTGGTCATGCGACACTGTACCCAAACAAAATTGAGGTCCTTTTTTCCCCCCACAAATAGAGCTTTCTTTTGGTGGTATTTGATCACCTCTGGGGTTTTTATTTTTTGCGCTATAAACAAAAAAGTTCGACAATTTTGAAAAAAAGCAATATTTTTTACTTTTTGCTATAAAAAATATCCCCCAAAAAAATATATAAAAACGAAATTTCTACCTCAGTTTAGGCCGATATGTATTCTTCTACAAATTTTTGGTAAAAAAAATTTAAAAAAATAATCGCAATAAGTGTATGTTGATTGATTTGCGCAAAAGTTATAGCGTCTTCAAAATAAGGGATAGATATGTCATTTTTATTATTATAATTTTTTTGGAGTAATAGCGGTGATCTGCGATTTTATCGGGACTGCGACATTGCGGCGGACAGATAGGACATTTTTGACACCATTTTGGAACCATTGACATTTCTACAGCGATCAGAGCTAAAAAAAAAATAAAATAGGATTTTGTACTCACCGTAAAATCCTTTTCTCTGACGTCCATGGACTGACACAGCTCTAATACTGAAACACGTGGGTATATGTCCCTGCTCGCAGGAGAAGATCTAGGCAGAATGTTAGAAACATACATTCTAGAAAAAAACTGAGCTGAACAGCCCCGCCCAGGGGGGCGGTCCCTCCAGACATAACCCTCCTACCTGCAGCTAGCAGCCCCAGTTCGTAACAAAGCAGTACAAACCTTAAAGAAGGGTGGGTGCTGTGTCAGTCCATGGACGTCAGAGAAAAGGATTTTACGGTGAGTACAAAAATCCTATTTTCTCTTATCGTCCATGGACTGACACAGCTAATACTGAAACACGTGGGACGTCCCAAAGCAGCAACAGAAAAAAGGGTGGGAGCAGTAGTAAAGAAAAAACCAAACTGCACTCCAAACAAGCAGAACTCAACGGAGTTGCAACTTTAAACAGCGGTCTGCAACCCTTGCGGCCGAAGGAAGCATCCGAAGATGCAGCCACATCAACCTTATAGAACTTAGAAAAGGTATGAACGGACGACCAGATGTCGGAAAGCCCAGGAAGCACCGATTGCCTTTGTAACCGGAAAGGGAGGCGCACGCCCCTTAAGGGCATAGGCCTGTATAACGGTCTGTCAGATCCACCTAGAAAAGGTGGCAGACGACACCGCTTGGCCCTGTTTTGGACCAGAGACAGACACAAACAGTAGAAAGGAAACAAGGGCGCACCAGCCTAGTGTATTATCGTTTAGGATAGATTTTATTAAAAAAGCATAGATACTACTTACAAGTGTAGCAGGAAAAAACTAGTAGTGCAATGATATTCCAAATAGATGGCAGCTGAGACATTAGCTCGAAACCATACTCCACAGACGCACCGCGCATATGAATGGAGCCACTGCCGGCTTACGCGTTTCGAAGTCATAGACTTCTTCCTCAGAGCCCAGCAGTCAGACACAAACAGTGAGTCAGACTTCCGAATGGAAACAGTAGCAGACAGGTACACCCATAAGGCTCGTACCACATCCAATGTATGAAGCGC
Source organism: Rana muscosa (assembly GCA_029206835.1). Classification (NCBI taxonomy): domain Eukaryota; kingdom Metazoa; phylum Chordata; class Amphibia; order Anura; family Ranidae; genus Rana; species Rana muscosa. The sequence goes on from CM055116.1 coordinate 877,911,573, forward strand.
AAACTCTCAGGGATGCGATGGGTGAGGACACAAGGACGGAAGAACATGTCCTCATGAAGGTGAAAGGCCGAGACCACCTTTGAAAGGAAAGACTGTCGTGGGCGCAACACCGCCTTATCGTTATGAAGGACCAAGTAAGGCGACTTGCGGGACAAGGCCGCCAACTCAGACACCCGTCGAACAGAAGTAATGGCCACTAAGAAAGCCACCTTCTGGGACAAGGTCAAGAGAGGAATCTCCCTGATATTTTCAAAGGGATGTTCCGAAAGCACCAAATTCAGATCCCAAGGAGGGGGAGGAGGTTTGACAGGGGGGGGGGAATCACATGGCGAACCCCCTGCACAAAGGTGCTAATCAAGGAATGGCCCGTTAGCGGTCATTGAAAAAGACAGCCCGGGCCAAAATCCGACCCTCAATGGTACGCAAGGCCAGCTTTTGGGTCACACCATGCTGCAAGATCAGCAAAATCTTGGGAATGGAATACGTTCATGGACGCCATCAAGCTCCTCGCACATAGCGATGTAAGCCTTCCAGGTACGGTGATAGATCTTTCTGGAGGAAGATTTCCGTGCCCACAACATAGATGAGATGACCGAATCCGAGAGACCTCGGTCCCTCCGCACCTGGCTTTAACAGCCATGCCAAAAGCCAAGGACTGTAAAACAGGATCAAGTATGGGACCATGAGACAGAAGGTCCACCCAAATAGGCAGTCGCCAAGGAACGTCTAGCCGAACTAGATCGGCATACCAATGCCGCCGTTCCGGAGCAATGAGGATCACCGGAATGGCCTCGACCACTACTCTGCGAAGCAGGCGAGGCAATAGTAGCGGAGGGTAAGCATACATCAGGCGATACTGCCCCCACGGGCCACCAATGCGTCAGACGCGTCTGCCCAGGGATCCCTGGACCTGGCCACGAATCTCGACATCTTGCGAGTGAGTCGAGAGGCCAAAAGGTCCACATCCGGTGCCCCACCTCCGGTAAAGGAGGTTTAAACACCTCTGAATGTAAGTACCCTTCCCCTGGAATGCACACGGCCGACAGGACTGTCCTGCAGCAGGATGGGTATGATAATCCCAAGGAGACCCCGCAATGTATCGGAGAAGGGAGGCCCCGGCTTACGGGGTGCCTCAATTGTTGGCCAAAAAAGGCAACCTGACAGAGCTTCCCTAGAAACTCTGTCAGTGGACCAGTAACTCCGCCTCTACAGGTGGCACAGACCCACCCTGGACACAGAGACCCTAGAGGCTAAAGCAGTTGCAGTGTACCTGCTGGTCGACTGATAGATGAAGCAGAGGCTTTTGCCCAGTCATTGAGCTTCAGAAACGCCAGAAACGCAGCCACTACCGGGCGTAACGCTAACCTCAGCATGGCGAACACAGTCCAAGCCAGCGCTCCCAATCACCACTGAAGGGCAAAAGGAAGGTGGTACCCGAGACCAGAGATCCCTATGACAATGCTCCATCCAGCAGCTACTCCATTGATAAGTGCTGATTGTACAAAAACATAGTTTATACTGTGTATTGCGTCAAAACGCGCAATTAGAGCGTGGGAGGAAACCCCCTCAGCCACAAAGAGCATAGTACAACCACATACGGCGTATGTAGTTTAGTATGTGTGGATAAACATATTAAACACGTTTATACTGTGCCAGCGACGAAGGCGCGCACATCATTGGGGCGTGGGCGGAAACAGCCACGCAGACTGCGTACACAACCATGTAGGCATGTTAGCATGCGAATAAACAAATTGCACATGTTTATGCTGTGCATAGCACTGAAAATGCACACACCATTGGAGCGCGGGGGAAAAACCGGAGCACCCGGATGAAACCCACGCAGACTGCATACGCATACCGTGTAGGTACTATAGTATGTGTGATAAACATTTTGAACATGTCTATGTGTGCATAGTGCCGAAGGCACGCACACCGTTGGCGCGTGGGAGGAAACCGGAGTACCTGGAGGAACCCCACGCAGACCCAGAGAATACAATACATACATCTACTGTGTATGGCACCGAAGGCGTGCATGTCATGTAGTGTGGGTGGAAACCGGAGGAAACCCACGCAGACTGCACACACATACCGTGTAGGTATGTTAGCATGTGGATAATCAAATCGCACAAGTTTCAGACTGCATACACATACCGCGTAGGTATTATAGTATGCGTGATAAACATATGGAACATGTTTAAACTGTGCAGAGAGCCAAAGGCGCACATACCGTCAGAGCGAGGGAGGAAACCGGAACACCCGGAAGAAACCCACGCAGACAGCACACAGATACCGTGTAGGAATGATAGCATGTGATAAACATATTGCACATGGTTATGCTGTGCATTACCCTTGGAGCGTGGGAGGAAACCTGAGTACCTGGTGGAAACCCACGCAGACAGCATACACATACTGTAAGTATTTACAGTATGTGCAATAAACATATTGAACGTGTTTATACTGTGCAGAGAGCCGAAGCGCACATACCGTGAGAGGACACCGGAGCGCCCGGAGGAAAGCCACGCCGACCCAGAGAGTATAATACACATACATATACTGTGAATGTATTTAGAGTCGTGTATAAACATATTGTGTATGTTTATATCGTGTATGGCACTGAAGACATAGCATTGGAACGTGGGAGGAAACCCACGCAGACACAGAGATTAATAACACATACATACACTGTGAATGTATCCAGTGTAGAGTTATAAGATAACTTTTAATTATTGCGCCGAGGCGCATAAACTTCTCTATCATTCCAACCCGCTTAAATGTGCTGCCGAAGAAGCATGCAGGTAAAAGGTAACCTCTGACACCCCAGACCATGGTCCTGTCAGAGCTCAGAGACCCCAGGAAATGGCGGGAAACCACAGGTGCAGAGACCCTGTTGTTGCCTCAGAGACATCACACAGAAGGCTCACAGGGACAATAGAAATAAATGAATAAAGTCCCCCCCCCCCCCACCATGCTGCACCGACCAGGGGGAGGGGGGCACTGTGTACGACTATCATCCACGCTGCTCTCGACGCAGCGTGTGAGGAAACAGTGAGGAAGCTGTGTAAAAGAAAAGCTTGAAAAGAACCAAAGGAGACAGCGTCCGCCTGAGGTACCACAGCCACAGCATGTCCCTTACAGCATCAATGAGTTCACTTACAAGCGACCCTGTCATTTACCGACTCAGAACTGGAGTCTTCCTCACAAGGAATGTCCTGTTCAAAAACCTTAAAATATTCAGAGCTAGGGTCCTGAGCAGCAGCTAGGCCCATATCTGAATCGGAGCACTCCCCATGTAGAGATTGTGTGGGGAGAGGGCGCTTTATAGCTCCCGTACGCTCGCACACCGCTTCCATCCTGACAATAAATTTTTCCAGGACTGCCGACATCTGGTCCAAAAGGGACCGCAGGTGCTGGAGCACTGCCAGTTGCCTCTGACAAGAGTGGGGAAGCAGGTGAATCAGACTCCATATTCGCCACCCTCTGAGACCTTATGCACAATAAAGTGAATAAACAGTCAACCCACTGGCTGCACTGACTGAGGAGGGGACACCCAGAGGCCCCACCAACCCTTCAGAGGACCACTCAGCTTCGCTGTATGCACCGCACTGCCAGCGCGAGTGAAGCCTGAGGAGAGAGTGAGGAGATTTGCGCCGCAGCAGCGGTGATAGAGGCCAAAAACGAAAGTGAAAGCGCTGCATCTTCAAGAAAATGGCCGCCGGCCACGTGTAATACTGCCCCATTGATCCGCGGCAAGATGGCCGCCGAGCGCAGCGAAATTACAGCCAAAGCGTCTCCAAACACCCCACGTTTTCTCAGCCCCAGCACAGAGACATGAGCGCCCCCCCCCCGCCAGGCCAGAGTGACCCCCAGGTACCCCCACACAGCTCAGCGCCAGACTAGGGTGCAGAGAGCAGCATACAGGGAACAACCCCCCCATACAGAGAAACACAGCCAGAATGTACTCACCTGATGCAGGAGAGACTACTTACCCATCCCAGAGGGACCCACTGGCGTGTTTCAGACAGACCTATCACAGAGTAGTACCGAGTAGCTGTCGGCCCGGTCCACCGCGAAAGATACAGCAGGTACTGTTCAATCTTGCGAGGACCGCGGGAGCATAAAAGCCCACCGGCCACCCCTGGAGTCATGGGGCATGTCGTGAACTGAGTCTCTCGCACACAAGGCGAGGATCGATGGTCAGACAGGGAATACTACGAGGATACTAGTGTACCCAACCTGTTGCCCAGCCGACAGTTGATTGAAGGTCTCAAAAATAAAATACAATTCTCAAAGGAATAAAAAAATTAAAAAAATCTTCCAGGAGACTGGCACCTGAGAGAGCCACGTCTTCTCCTTCTGCTAGGCAGAAAAAAAACTGAGGCTGCTAGCTGCAGGTAGGAGGGTTATGTCGGGAGGGACCGCCCCCTGGGCGGGGCTGTTCAGCTCAGTTTTTTTCTAGAATGTATGTTTCTAACATCTAACATTCTGCCTAGATCTTCTCCTGCGAGCAGGGACATATACCCACGTGTTTCAGTATTAGAGCTGTGTCAGTCCATGGACGATAAGAGAAAAGCCACCGATTACTGTATAAATGTCACTGGCAGGGAAGGGTTAAACACTAGGGGGCGATCAAGGGGTTAAGTGTGTTCCCTCAGCATGTTTTAACAGTAGGGGGAATGGGCTACCACTGACATGACAGAGATCACTGTTCACGATTACAGGGTACAGAAGATCTGTCATGTTACTAGGCAGAACAGGGAAATGCCTTGTTTACATGGGCTATTGCCGTTCTGCCTATCCTCGCCATGATCGCGGGCTGCTGGCAGACATGCGCCCGCTATCCTACTTTTGTGGACTGACATACAAGTACGTCAGTTTGCGCAACCGTGCCATTCTGCCGATGTATATTGGCGTGAGCCGGTGGGCAAGCAGTTAATGAGTGAAATAAGTATTTGATCTCCCATCAACAAGTTTTCTGGCTTCCAGGTGTCTTCTATACAGGCAACGAGCTGAGATTAGGAGCACTCTTGAGGCTGGGTTCACACTAGTCCGACACGACATCTGTCCTACTTTGGATCCGACTTTGCCCTGCGACATGAAGCCGACATATGTCCGACTTTCAATGAACGGGGATCCGACTTGGATCCCAGCCAATATCAGGCACTGTGTTTGGCATGAATCTTGAGGGGGAACTCCAGGCCAAATTTTGAATAAAAAAACGGCATGGGTTCCCCCTCCAGGGGCATACCAGGCCCTTGGGTCTGGTCTGGATTTGAAGGGGCGCCCCTACGCCGAAAAAACGGCGTGGGGGTCCCCCCCAAAATCCAAACCAGACCCTTATCCGAGCACACAACCTGGCCGGCCGCAGGGGAAGAGGGGGGGACGAGATAGCGGCCCCCCTCCCTCCTGAACCGTACCAGGCCGCATGCCCTCAACATGGGGGGGTTTGGTGCTCTGGGGCAGGGGGGCGACCTGCGGCCCCCCACCCCAGAGCACCCTGCCCCCATGTTTATGAGGACAGGGCCTCTTCCCGACAACCCTGGCCGTTGGTTGTCGGGGTCTGCGGGTGGGGGGCTTATCGGAATCCGGGAGCCCCCTTCAATAAGGTGGCCCCCGGATCCCGGCCCCCCACCCTATGTGAATGAGTATGGGGTACATCGTACCCCTACCCATTCACCTGGTGGAAAAAAATTGCAATAAAAAAACCACACAGCTTTTTAAAGTATTTTATTGCACAGCTCCGGGGGTCTTCTTCCGAATTCGGGGGTCTCAGAACCGGAGAGCGCGGCGACGACACCGGAGACCCCCGAATTCGGAAGAAGACCCCCGGAGCTGTGCAATAAAATACTTTAAAAAGCTGTGTGGTTTTTTTATTGCAATTTTTTTCCACCAGGTGAATGGGTAGGGGTACGATGTACCCCATACTCATTCACATAGGGTGGGGGGCCGGGATCCGGGGGCCACCTTATTGAAGGGGGCTCCCGGATTCCGATAAGCCCCCCACCCGCAGACCCCGACAACCAACGGCCAGGGTTGTCGGGAAGAGGCCCTGTCCTCATCAACATGGGGGCAGGGTGCTCTGGGGTGGGGGGGCCGCAGGTCGCCCCCCTGCCCCAGAGCACCAAACCCCCCCATGTTGAGGGCATGCGGCCTGGTACGGTTCAGGAGGAAGGGGGGGGCGCTCTCTCGTCCCCCCCTCTTCCCCTGCGGCCGGCCAGGTTGTGTGCTCGGATAAGGGTCTGGTTTGGATTTTGGGGGGGACCCCCACGCCGTTTTTTCGGCGTAGGGGCGCCCCTTCAAATCCAGACCAGACCCAAGGGCCTGGTATGCCCCTGGAGGGGGAACCCATGCCTGTTTTTTATTTAAAATTTGGCCTGGAGTTCCCCCTCAAGAGCAGTACAGCACAAGTCGCATGCCAAAGTCGGATCATGCAAGACTGCGGTCCGACTTTGATCCGACTTCAATGATAGTCAATGGGCTGAAGTCGGATCAAAGTCGGACCAAAGTAGTACAGGGAGCATTTTCAAAGTCGGACCGACATGTGTCGGACCAGTTAAGACGGCTCCCATAGGGAAACATTGATTTTCACACGTCATGCGACATGAGCTCCAAATGTCGGAGCGTTTGTCGCCCCAGTGTGAACCAGGCCTAAAGGGAGTGCTCCTAATCAGCTTTTTACCTGTATAAAAAGACACCTGTCCACAGAAGCAATCAGATTCCAATCTTTCCACCATGGCCAAGACAAAAGAGCTGTCCAAGGATGTCAGGGACAAGATTGTAGACCTACACAAGGCAGAATTGGGCTACAAGACCATCACCAAGCAGCTTGGTGAGTGACAATTGGTACGATTATTCGCAAATAGAAAAAACACAAAATAACTGTCAATCTTTCTTTACTTATTATTAAATACATCAACATGCCTCATTTAAAGTCCCAATCCCATTCCCCCAATTTTGTACACACACACACATTTAGGGACGGAGGCATGCTGATGTTCAATTTCAGGCTGAGACAGGTCACACAAATTTTTTACTATTTTGCCTATGGGTGGTAGACACCCGCTTCCCCAATGACCTGCCTCACTCTCTAATCGGATACATACCGTATATACTCGAGCATAAGCCAAGTTTTTCAGCACATTTTTTTGTGCTGAAAATGCCCCCCCTCGGCTTATACTCGAGTCTGTGTACCTGATTATCCGTGACATGCAGAGTCAGACTGCGGGCGTCCAGTGTAAAAAAGCCGCGCCTCCTCCACGTCCTGTTCCGCGATAGGCGGAACCCTCAGTTTCCCAGCAGAGACTGTGTTCAGTGTTCCGCCTATTACGGACGTCCTTTCGTCCTCGGAGAGGACGTCCGTGATAGGCGGAACACTGAACACAGTCTCTGCTGGGAAACCGAGGGTTCCGCCTATCACCGAACAGGACGAGGAGGAGGCGTGGCTTTTTTTTTTTTACACTGGACGCCCGCAGTCTGACTCTGCATGTCACGGATAATCAAGTATGGAGATCGGCAAGGTGAGGCATGCAATGGGCACAGTGAGGTGAGGCATGCAATGGGCACAGTGAGGCATGCAATGGGCACAGTGAGGCATGCAATGGGCACAGTGAGGCATGCAATGGGCACAGTGAGGCATGCAATGGGCACAGTGAGGCATGCAATGGGCATTGTTGACCCTCTTTTCCACTTACAGTAGCTGCTGCATTCTCACCCTAGGCTTATACTCGAGTCAAGTTTTCCCATTTTTTTGTGGTAAAATTAGATGCCTCGGCTTATATTCGGGTCGGCTTATACTCAAGTATATACGGTATATATTTATTGTTTCATTGATCCACAGATTAATTCATTACTTATACATTGAACACAAACCTATTTATTTCTCAATATCCTATCTTTAAATTATCTCACTACTCATCATCAGCTGTTAATTAACATATCAATCTCCCAATTAGGTGCCCCTAAGATCTGTGCATTTTATGAATGTATTTATACATTCCATTTCTTCCATCCATTCAGCATGTGGGTAGTGGCTCTGGTTATTTTAGTTCTCTTTTCCCAGGGGGTTGCGACGCGCCTAGGTCTCTGCCCCTGCTTATTCCCACTCCCGATGGGGGCGGGGTCTGACCTTGATGTGTCAACATCATGTCAATGCATCCCGCGCTCGGCTACAAGGGAAGTCCTGGTGTGGGAATGCAACGTTTCTATCCCACGCAGTGTCGGAGGTGGGCGCCCGCCGAAGCCGTTAAGGGCGCCTCGCCCCTCTCTGCTGGCATCTCGTGATGTACATGACGTTGGCGGGAAGACGCCCACAATCGGGGGTTTTTCAGCCTGGGGTGGACCGGCGGCTCACTGCACAATCTCTTTACCACGAGGAACAGACATCCATTTTGTTTAAATCCTGTAGTTCACACAACCGGGGATTTTCCCCTCACATACCACATACACACATACATATTTACATACCTACATGCTACCTAGTAGACCCCATTACACCTACATACACACATTCATTCACCCTCACTTGTACACTTAACCACTGGCATGCACTTTAGACCCACCTCCAGGTGAAAATATACTCCACAGACACATATATATATAAATATATATATATAAATCAGGCATGTCCAAAGTCCGGCCCGAAATACATGCTGCTGGCTGCCTTGGAGGAGGTGGGTCGAGCGCTGTGCATATATGAGTATTTCCTGTTTACACGGCGACAGGAAGTCCCGTCTCCTGCGCTGCCATTGGACGACTGTTCCGTCCATCACAGGAGGCGGGACTTTTGATTAAAGAGGCAGCCGATAAAACAGGAAATTCTCCTGTATGTTTGTCGGCGCTCGTCCCGTCCCCTCCCTGTCTCCTCCAAGGCTGTAGATGTCCATGAATCAGGCTGCAATGGTGAGTCTGCATTCATGGCAAGGGGGGTGCTGCATTGATGGGCAGTGACCCTACTTTTGATTCACAGTTCTTTATTTAAAATTAAAGATTTTCTAAAGTGAAGGTGCGTGCTATACGCTGATAAATACGGTATATCCAAATAACACGCCTAAGCTCATCTCTTCACCACACACAACCACAAAGGCAAGAGAATTCTTGTTGGGCCGTGTATTAGTGCTGGAACAAACACACTTAGACCAAATTTTAATGGTTCACAGAATGTCAGGCAAAATGGTCAGCCCTCACGCATGTTCACTTCATCAAATCTGGCCCCCTTTGAAAAAAGTTTGGACACCCCTGATTATTATATATATATATATATATATATATATATATATATATATATATATATATATATATATATATATATATATATACACACATACATACATACATACACACATATACACATACATACCATACACACACACATATACATATATACACACACATACAATTGACAACTCATTTTACACTCACATCCTGTCATGTCACTTATCACTTGCTATTTGTTTGTATTTACTCAATCTCCCCCCCCCCCCCCACCCTTTTTGCACAGTATGTGGCAGACGTCAACCATGCACACGTCTTGCAATACATTCTCCTCGAGTGAGACCACTCATACCGGGCCATCGGCTAACGCCACTTTTGGAGCTGACCCTAATTTATGGGCTGCTTTGTGAGTAGTACAGAAACTGCTTTTTCTTTATTATTTTTAAAGTAGATTGCATATTCATGGAGAGTTTACCCAGGTATTAATTATATCAATTATTTAATTACTTTGTAGTTCAACTCATGCATCCAACTCCTGATGATTGGCAAGAGGCCATGAAACGCGTTGAGTATTCACCTAGGGATGCAAAGCTAAGCTTGTTCCAACAACTAACAAATCATTTTTAGCTTCTGTACATATTACTTTAATCATGTATTTATTATTTGCATGTATTTGATTGTCTATGATTCTTATTGTCTGTCACAAATCATGTCTAATTATGAATTTTTTCATTTTTTCATTATTAAAGCGGAGGTCTAGCTGGAATTTTTTTTTTTTTTTTTTAAAGTCAGCAGCTACACACACTGTAGCTGCTGACTTTAATTAAGCACACTTACCTGTCCAGGGTGCCCACGATGTCGGCCACCATAATTAATAATACTATATTATTAATTATGCTGATTTTTTTTATGAATATATTATTTATATCATAAATGTTGTACGTTATTGGTCAATCATGTTTATTATAATTTGTTATCATGAATTACCTCTATGGGATTGTGACACCCAATTTATCTAGAATCAACTTTCTTTACTTATTATATACATCAACATGCCTCATTTAAAGTCCCAATCCCCCAATTTTGTACACACACACACACACACACACACACACACACACACACACACTTAGGGATGGAGGCATGCTGATGTTCAATTTCAGGCGGAGATGGGTCACACTCATTTTTTACTAACTGTCAATCTCCCTTGGTCTGGGGCTCCATGCAAGATCTCACCTTATGGAGTTTCAATGATCATGAGAACAGTGAGGAATCAGCCCAGAACTACACGGGAGAATCTTGTCAATGATCTCAAGGCAGCTGAGACCATAGTCACCAAGAAAACAATTGGTAACACACTATGCCATGAAAGACTGAAATCCTGAAAAGCCTGCAGGGTCCCCTTGAACAAAGCCCATGTACAGGTCCGTCTGAAGCTTGCTAATGAACATCTGTATGATTCAGAGAAGAACTGGGTGAAAGTGTTGTGGTCAGATGAGACCAAGATCAAGCTCTTTGGCATCAACTCGCCTCGCTGTGTTTGGAGGAGCAGGAACCCCAAGAACACCATCCCCACCATCAATATGGGGGTGGAAATATTATGCTTTGGGGTGTTTTAATGCTAAGGGGACAGGACAACTTCACTGCATCAAAGGGACGATAGACAGGGCCATGCACCGTCAAATCTTGGGTGAGAACCGCCTTCCCTCAGACAGGGCATTGAAAAATGGTTAGTGGATGGGTATTCCAGCATGACAATGACCCAAAGCACACAGGCAAGGCAACAACAGAGTGGTTTAAGAAGAAGCGCATTAAGGTCGTGGAGTGGCCTAGCCAGTCTCCAGACCTTAATCCCATACAAAATATGTAGAGGGAGCTGAAGCCTCGGGTTACCAAATGTCTGTCTCGAAATCTTAATTACTTGGATAGTATCTGCAAAGAGGAGAGGGACAAAATCCCTCCTAAGAGGTGTGCAAACCCGGTGGCCAAGTACAAGAAATGTCTGACCTCTGATTGCCAACAAGGGTTTTGCCACCAAGTCATGTTTTGCAACGGGGTCAAATACAATTAACTTTTTTGAAATGCGTTTTCTGGATTTTTTTGTTGTCATTCTGTCTCTTACTGTTAAAATAAACCTACCATTAAAATTAGAGACAAACTTTTGGCAAACGTACAAAATCAGCAGGGTAGCAAAGTGTTTCCTCACTGTGCAGCTCAGTAGACTGTTCATACATGTCAGTAAGTGCCTGAGAATCTGTGAATGTGTGCAGAGCAATGCCTCATGGGACATGTAGTCCTGAGCTGGGGCTGTTACTGGGGGTGTGTGGAAGCAATCAGGAGGCAGCGAAACCACCTGAATACTTCCATATGACAGGCAGGAGTCTGCTTGTCACATTGACACACAATCCCAGTGGCTGCGGAACTTGGTTAACCCCTTATAGTAGTCATTATCTGTTTTTGTACTGTAAAGGTATTTTTTGTTAACCGTATCATGGTGTCCTTTTATGAAAATGCGGTAAAATACCGCTATTGTGTTCTCAGGCATTCTCAGAGGAAATCGCTCTCCTCTGAGTGCCTGTGTATGAAGCTCTGTAGCTCGCTTCTCATGTTGAGTTGAGAGGCGAGCTACAAACGCCGGGAACTCCTGAGAATGGCTCCTCTCACTGTAATCTCGCGCGATGTAGCAGGATTACAGTATGAGGAAGTGTAAAATACAAAAGTGAACACAAATTATACACCACATAATAAAATACATTTACATTCCCAAACAATATACATTAACCTATTAAAAAAAACATTGTTTTTATCAATAATTAAAGATTACACATGTGCCTAGTTAAATGTGAATGGTGTATAGTAAATTAATCATGTAATCCACATATGTAATGCAGCTATACACCATTCATATAAATGTAAAATACATTTATAATAACAATTTTTTTTTTTTAATAAAGTATACAAGTATAAGTATTTATTAATAAATAATCATTTATTTTTTTAGATAGAGATATATATATATATATATATATATATATTATATATATAAAAAAAGTTAAAGAGGAAGTAAAGCCATTTTTTTAAATTAAAAAAAACCTGCAAAAGAAAGGCATAATGAGCCAGTATGCATAGCATACTGGCTCATTATGAATGACTTACCTGAGATCGAAGCCCTAGCAGCAGTCCTCAGTCCTCGCCGCCATCTTGCCTCGATGTCCCGTCACTGCCGTCAGTGTATCGCCGCTCCGGCGCTGTGATTGGCCGGAGCAGCGATGACGTCACACGCATGCGTGCTCAGGCCTGCAAGAACCCATTGAGAAAACAGTCAATGAAGCCGGCCCGCTAGTGCGCATGCGTGTGACGTCATCGGCGCATCGGTTTATAGTAAATATCTCTTAGCATGAGAGAGAGCGATAACACCAAATTTAACACACCTGATCCCCATTCACACCTGAGACCTTGTAACACTAACAAGTCATATGACACCGGGGAGGGAAAACGGCTAATTGTGCCCAATTTGGACATTTTTACTTAGGGGTGTACTCACTTTTGTTGCTAGCGGTTTTGACATTAAAGCGGAGGTTCACACAAAAAGTGAGCCTGCGCTTTTTGGAACCCCCCCCTCCGGTGTCACATTTGGCACCTTTCAGGGGGGAGGGGGTGCAGATACCTGTCTAATACAGGTATTTGCACCACTTCCGGGTTCTGACTCCCGCGGGACGCATTGCTGTGCATATCACATGCAATGTTTGTGCGATATTAATTTAAATCATATTGCATTTGCACCAAAATGATACAGGACCCTTTATGTGGCCGCACTGAAACGAATTGCATGGGTGTTCACACCCACGCGATCCGATTGCTGCACCATTTCATAGTTCACACTGTGAAATGATCTGGGGGTGTCATTAACTTTACATTGACAGCCGCAGCGGTGCGCAGATGTCAATCAAGGTGCGATGTGGAAACCGCACAGGGATCATGCTGGTTCCTGCATCACACAATTGTGAACCCAGCCAGAGACGTGAACATGTAAATAAAAAAAAAATATATATATCTATATATAGATATATTATATCTATCTATACACACATACACATTGAAATAAACAAACATACATACATACATATACACACACACATATATACATACACACACACACACACAGTATAGATTGCTAACCTGCTCGTTTTGGGGTGTGTAATGGTGGGGAAGATGTGCTCTGACTGTATGGCTGCTAGTGAATTAAAGAAGGAAGTCAAAAGACTTCCTTCTTCCTCCAGAATACTCAGCCAGCTTTGCGCTTCTCTCTCTGATTCTCCACCTCTGAGATGGTGAATCAGAAAGTGAGAATTCTGTAAGAGATCACCAGTGAGGTGCCGAGATCGCACCTTCATACACTGGCCGTTTCTGTGACAGTCAGTTAGGCCCCTTTCACATTAAGGCGTTGAAAAAAACGCAAAAAAATAATGACATTTTTTACCGCGATTTTACCACGTTCGCGTTAAAATTAGCGCGAACGCGGTAAAAACACGGTAAAAACACATAGGCGTTAGCGCTATTTTTTAACATAACGCTTATGCATTTTTACAGCGTTTTTACCGCGAATCCCATTCATTTCAATGGGGATAGGGGTTTTTACAGCGCTATTTTATGCGCCCTAAAGTTGCTCTAAAAAAGCTGTTTGCAGGATTTTTTTCAACGCCCAGCCAGCAAAACGCCTCAATGTGAAAGCCCTCAGAGATTTCACATTGAGAATGCTGGGGCAGGATTATTTCAGGCGTTATTACAGCGCTATTTTTACCGCGAAAATGCGGTAAAAACGCCTCAGTGTGAAAGGGGCCTTACAGATTCTCTCTGTGCTGAGATAATCAGTGGAGAACATGTTCTCCGCTGATTACCTCAGTTTCATACACTGCTAATGACCTGAGATCAGCGGTGAGACTCGGGATCGCCTCTGATCTCAGTTTCATAAAAGGACATCCATGACAGGAGATTAAATAAATAATAATTAAAAAAAAAAAAGCAAAAAAATAAATAAAGCATGGTGCTGCTACTAAATGTCTTATGCTGGCCATACATGTATCAATTTTTTGACAAGAAAATTCACAAGAATATTCGTACAAAAATTCTTTGTGCATTCAATGCCATTCTAAAATTTCTCTTGCTTTTAGCATTCAATTTTAAAATTTATGTAATTTCTAAATGAAAAGCACATGCACTGTCTGAAAAATTAGTTTGGTCGAGAAACGCTTTCTATTCTGCGCCTTTACATTTTCTCGTCACCATGGTTTAAAACGAACATCGATTTGACCATTCTTAAAATGAAAATTTTCAAAATTAAAAATGTGTTTGTGTATGGTCAGCATAAGTGACAGCAGGCACAGGTAGCTTGTATCAAGCTACCTGCCTATGACAAGGGAGTCTGACATGCATAATAATATAATACAATTGGTCTGAAAATCTGCAAAACCGCGTTTTAGGTCTTTTTACATTTTTTTCCCTTAAAATAAAAATTTGGATCCGATTCTGATGGTCTGTACCAGATGATTCAATAGTATATACTGTACATCTCTTCTGTCTGTTTTTCTCAGAGTGGATTCGAGATTTTGTTACCCAACCATATAGCTGGTTATTTATATTTACCACTGCACGTGGATATTCAAGAATAAAAAGGGTCTTTTTTTTTTTTACTTTACATATTAACTAAATTATACGCCACACTTTTTTGGAGGTTTTTATCTGATTAATTGAAACAATAATTGGCCAACTAATCGATTATGAAAATTGTTAGGTGCACTTTCTACCTTATTCCCAAGGTATAAAGTGAATATTACTGCTCTTTTACTTTTGATATCTGCTGGGGGAGGAGATTTAGATTTGTTGGTTTTACCCACAGAGGGATTAGACTTTAAATAGCAAAGTAATCCATGAACCTTGTAAGCTATTTTTTTTTCCCACACAGTTTCATTTTCTCTCTTTAGTGATTTTCAGCTTGCCGTTTACATTTTAGCTGTTGGTTCCTTCACAGAGAAGCAGCTGGAACTGGTCATGGTTGCTACTATTTTAAAATGTCATGCAGAACATGTGTAATTGGAGTTCAGCATGCAAGTACATGCAAAGTTCCCAGAATAATTGGAACAGGAGAGAACATCCTCTTCTCATTTGTGTTGTCGGTTGGAGCCAATATATGATCATTACACAAGCTTTGTGACCCTTTGCAGCGGAGCATGATCAGCCCAAATCAATATTCCTCACACAATCTCCTCATACTCACAGTAACACTAGCACAAGTAAGAGAAATAAGAGCCCTTACCAACATTTTCCTTTTCCGCTTCAGCAGTACATGATCTACAAGACAAAGAGCAAAAGTTTAAGCTTGATGCCACAGATTGCTTCCAGTAATTTTTATTAAATAAATGCTGCATACACATGTAGCGCTACCCCCCAGTTAAGAGAGCCGCTGGATTTGTTTGCGGGCCCTGAATACAGCTCCTTTTGATAAAAAAAAAAAAGAGGGGAAAGGATAGATATAGAAGTATATTCCTTTATATGTATTTGGGTAGAGGGAGCTAGGACTGTAATCATGGGTCAGTACTTCTTCAATGGAACCAAATAACTAGACCCTACACCTGAGAATAATCAATTCAATGGGGCAGTGCGTTTCTCTGAATCGGGTTAAACATATCAAAAAGAAAAAAAGGAAGGCAGAAATCCCCCTTAGAAAGCGATTCTTCAAAGAGAAACTATGGGTTATAGAAAATGTATTTATTATTGTATATTAAATAATCCACCTAACAAATTTATATAAAATACAGCATGATACCTTCACCATTATAATTAGAAATTGATAACGTTATCAAAGTCACAGACTGAAAAATCACTTATTAATCCACATACATACCATTTATTCAGATATAACTATACAATTTATAACAGTAGATCACTTAAATAATCATGGATGATTTAAATATTTTCCCTCAGAGCTGTGCGATTGACAAAAAAATATATATTTTATCACATTTATTGCTGCAGAAAATGTGAGAAAAAATGATAGTGAAAGTTGATTGGATTCCTGTTATTGTAGTAGATCTTCTATGAATGGAAAAATAGGCACTGTCCAAAATATATTGACCTAAAAAGTTATCCTATTTGGATCTAGGTAAATAACAGCTTCTTAATTCCGTATAGGTTGGTCAATGATGTCATCTCCCTTTATGGAGGTGGACTGTATTTGAATTGTCATATACTGTATGACCAAACTTTAGAACAAATCAAATAGTAAAAAACAAGAAAATACAGCACCGCCAACCCCCGGCAATCTACTCGACCCACTCTGGCACAGTTAGTCTAGGGATTGTCTTGTATCACAATCTATCTGTATTGTAAGGGTAACCTCTTGGCATAATGATAACACACTGATAGCAAGTGATGAAGTATAACGTTTTTTTTTTTTACTTTGGGTAAAAGGCACAAGGTTAATACATCACACATATATGTCTGCAGAGCCCTACAGCAGAAAATATAGTACACCCTGATAATGCAGGCTATTTCCCTCTTAGTGCAGCTATCTCTATCTATGCGCCCTTATGGCGCAGCAACAAAAAGTTCTAACTCCTGGTCAGGCCTGACTCAGATTTAACTCAGTCTCTAGCAGAACGATTTCTTCGCATGCAACTTTTTTTAACAGAGATGTTTTATTGAAAGACAAAGCAGGATTACAGTAACACATGCAGAAGAAATCACAATCAGAACGTTACAGCAGACTCAGTAAGGTTAAGCAGTGTACCCGAGTTACAAGCAAAGCACACAACTTCCCACTATAGGGAGGGCAACCAGGCCCCATCTTCAACTAGGGTAATTAATCAGCATGAGTGTTGTAGATACCCTAACCAGGTTACCAAACCGGAAAATAGACAGGTAAATCCCCTTTCTTGGGGGGGGGGGGGCTAAGAGAGAGACAGGCATGTTCGACTGTATAACCATGTGAGCCTCCCTGGTGGTCTACCTCAACCATTAGCATCAATCCAACCCGACCAAATCTTATCAAACTTCGTTGGGCACTGTCTGCTCTCATAAGTGAGTCTGTATAGGGGCAACACTGAGTTGACAGTAGTAATCCAGGAGTCCAGTCTGGGCGGGCTCCCCGACTTCCATTTAAGAAGAATTTCACATCTAGCATAGAACAGGGAGAAAGTCAGAAAAAGTTTGGTGTATCTGTCCCCTAGATTTTTGTCCAAGTGGCTCAGGAGAAGGGTCAGGGGGTCTAAGGGGACCTTGAGTCCGGAGACCGCGCTCAAAGTGTCCACCACCTGTGTCCAGAAAGGTTGGATCTCCTGGCACGACCAAACCATGTGCCAGAAGGAGCCATCCTCCCGCCTACACCTAGGGCAGAGGGGGTCCCTGTCCGGAAACATTCGGGCCAATCGTAGTGGGGCGAAGTAGGCTCTGTGCAAAAACTTAAGCTGTATAAATCTGTCTCTAGCCGCTATTAGGGTCGGTATATACGTGGATACACAGTCCTCCCAGGTCTCGTCATCCAGATCGGGCAGGTCAGCCCGCCATTTCAGAAGGGTCTTGGTCAGCTTGGTGTCGTAAGCTACCGTCAGGTAGAGGTACAGGGAGGAGAGAGGCCGTCCCATCGCACTGGAAGTCAGGAGACGCTCAACGGAGTCCGACTCCAATGTAAGTACGTCCGGGAATTGGGCAGCGAATGCATGCTTCAGCTGCCAATAGCGGAATAACCATCTCGCCGGGAGCGAATACCGGTGTCTCATGTCTTGGAAGCTCATAAGTTTGCCCTCCCTATGTGTTTCAGGGTCAATATTCCTTTCCCAGTCCACACCGAGGGATCTGGTAGGGAGTGGAAGTGGGGGAGGGTAGGGTTGCCCCAAAGGGGTGTATGAGGGGATACATGAGAGGGCTTTGTGTAAATGACTCTGGCCTCGCGCCAGGCTCTAATCGTGGTCTTCATGGGGGTAGTAACAGAGGGGGCGGCCCGTTCACCTCGAAATGCAAGATTGCTAAGAGCGGCATACGACCCGAGTACAGCAGCCTCCAGTGTAACCGCCGGATTCAGTCTGGGTTGGGAGAACCACCAACGGACAGTGACCAAAATGGCAGCCCAGTAATAAATTTGAAAGTTGGGAAGCGCCAAACCACCACCAGAAAGGGGGAGATGGAGTGTCCGCCTCGCCACCCTGGGAGTCCTCCCGGCCCAGATAAAAGTCCCCAACTGTCTCTCCAGCCTCCGGAAAAATGTCTTGGGGATGTGGACGGGGGTGTTCCTGAAAAAGTACAGGAATTTGGGAAGTAGCACCATTTTCAGGAGATTAACACGGCCCACAGGAGTAAGGGGAAGGGAGCGCCACACCGCACATTTGATGGTGACCTGCTGCATAAGAGGGTGGATATTTCGGGCCATATACTTCCCCAAGTCCGCTGTGACCATTATCCCCAAATATTTAATTTCCGCCACCCAATTAAGTCGCGTCTGGGAGTTGGAGCCGATGGGGGAAAGATGGAGCGAGAACAATTCAGATTTGTCCCAATTGATGCGTACCCCCGAAAAACCACTAAATCGGTCAAATTGGGCCAAGACTCTATCAAGGGAAGCAGAAGAGTCCGCCAAGTATAGCAAGGCATCATCTGCGTAAAGGGAGATTTTTTCGTGGAGAGTCCCAACCTGTATACCTCTTATCTCAGCATCCGCCCTGATAAGGGCAGCCAGGGGCTCCATTGCCAGGGCAAACAGGCCCGGAGATAGGGGACAGCCCTGACGCATGCCACGACCCAGCGGGAACGGTTCTGAGAGACACGCATTGGTGTATACCCTGGCCCGGGGAGCTGCATATAGTAGTTTCACCCATGAGATAAAGTTGTTACCAAAACCGAATTTAGAAAGAATCGCCCACAAATACCTCCACTCAACAGAGTCGAAGGCCTTCTCGGCGTCCAGAGAGGCCACAAGACTCTGGCCCACCCCCTCCGCCCTGGCTATGTGAGTAAATAATCTTCTGAGGTTTATGTCTGTGCCCCTTCCTGGCATGAATCCCGTTTGTTCGCATGCAACTTGACTGGTGGTGCACGAGAGGAACAGTATTTGTAATCCAAAGGGGTAGACAATAAAGAACACTTCACCGGAGACTAACTCAACTCCGTTCCGCCACTAGTCTCCAGTGGAACAGTAAATAAAGGCCGGTGGGCCAAGGCAATCTCTAGGCCTAACAGTACAGCCTATAGGATTGAGCAGGTGCTCGCTCACCACTCCGGACGCGATCCCAGTCCGGGACTTCCACCTGCTGTGCCACACACACACACACACACACACACACACACAGCGTCTGCAACTGTCGGGTCTCCGATCCAACTGATTTAAGAAGTCAGGTGTCACCCAGGTTCCGCAGTGGGGTGGAAGGCTCTCTGGAAGTTGTGCAAGGCCCTGGCTTCAGGCCCTGCACTGCAGCAGATCCGCACAGGAAGACCTGTTGATTGCTGCGTGGTGTCCAAAGAGGCCGAGCTCCGCCTCGCCCTCCTCTTATATAGCCCCTCCCATCAGTCTCTGCGGTGGCTGAATGCACCCTGGGTGCCGAACGGGGTTCTGGGCAACGTAGTCCCGGAGCCTTAAAGACCCCGCTACATACACATTTAGCAACAGAGGAGGCTTTACATTCTTTTTGGAATTGCTTCTGCCCCAACAGAAATTTCAGTATTCGTTTAGGATACTTGTGTGTGAGCGCCAAATTTCACTTAGAGCTATTGATCTCTGTAAAACAGATACGATAAGAGACTATACAATGCCACACACACACACACACACACACACACATACACACACACGGCTTGAAAAATGCACTCGCCCGTTCGCCAAATGCGAGCATAAATTGCCGTTGGGCGAGTGCTGCTCAGGTGCCACACACTGGGGGGTGTCAGGCCGGCGCCCAAACGCCCCCCCGCGCCCTCCGTGACTGAAAGGAGACAGCGCCGCCGCCGCAGGTTTAACAGCAGATCGCACGGTGACAGAACATGTCTGTTCTGTGTCCGCGCGATGCTGCTGTTAAACCCGCAGCGCTGTCTCCTTTCAGTCACGGAGGAGGGGGGGGGAGGGAGCAGGTAGTGGCTTTGCAAGGGGTGGGCAGAAGGGGCGGATCCATTTACTGGAGGAAGGGAGGGCGCAGTCAGGGAGAGCAGCCGATCCCCGCCACCCCCCTCACAGTATAACAGGAGAGCGGGACAGCTGCGGGCTTCATGTGCTTGAGCCCGCCCGTCCCCCTTCTTCCTCTGTCAGAATCTGCGGACCAGAGACAGGGAATGAAGCAGAGCAGCACTCTGTGGTCCTTCCTCCCCACCCCCGCCTGGCAGACCCATGTAGCACACAGCCGAGTGAAGTGTTTTGGCTGTGTGCTGGGTCTGATAGCCGGAGACTGCACTGTGATGCACCGCTGGAGGTACTGAATGGGGAGGGGGGGTTTGCACTGAGGGGGGTCTTGCACTGGGGGGTCTGTGAACTGAAGGGGGTCTGTGAACTGAAGGGGGCCTGTGAACTGAAGGGGGTCCAGAGCTGTGGGGGCTGTATAATGTAAAGGGGTCCAGTGATGCAGGGTGCTGTGTAATGTAAAGGGGTCCAGAGGTGCTGTGTAATGTAAATGGGTGCAGGGGGCTGTGTAATGTAAAGGGGTCCATAGGTGAAGGGGGCTGTGTAATGTAAAGGGGTCCAGTGATGCAAGGGGCTGTGGGGACACTGATGTATGGGGGTGCTCTCTGGGGACACTGATGTAAAGGGGGGCTCTCTGGGGCCCCCGATATTAGCGCTATTGCTGTTATGTTTAAATTGAATAAAGCTGTTATAATTGCATTTTTTTTATATTTTGGATTCTTTATTCTTAAGAAAAATGTAATTTCATAAGCTTTAAGGGTTGGGGGACGGACCTGGGAAAGGTTTGGTGGGGCAACTAGTGGAGAGTAAGGTTTTTGCCGGGCTAGGTCTAGACTTGAAATTTTAAGGTAGGTGTGTGTGTATGTGTATGTGTATGTGTATGTGTATGTATATGTATATATATATATATATATATATATATATATATATATATATATATATATATATATATATATACTGTGAGGGGGTTAACTCAGCAGCGGGTGTG
This sequence comes from Rana muscosa, assembly GCA_029206835.1. Taxonomy (NCBI): domain Eukaryota; kingdom Metazoa; phylum Chordata; class Amphibia; order Anura; family Ranidae; genus Rana; species Rana muscosa. The sequence goes on from CM055116.1 coordinate 877,932,920, forward strand.
TGTGACCCCCTGTGTGGGTTTACCACAAAAAACAGGCACAGCAGACAGTGGTAGGAAAAAACAAAAGGGTGTGGTTTTATTTGAACTATATACAGACAAAAAAATACAGCAAAAACAAAAGAAACAGGAAAATAAATCCTGGTCAGCTTGACCGCTCACGACACACGTTGGTGTCCCTAACTAACAACTGGGTACAGCCTTGTGCTGTCCCAGCCCCTAGCTCCCTGCTTTAAGAAGTTCTTAGCAATAACCACACAGGCTTTGGCTCACCGCACAGAGATCACACTCCCCAGACTATCCACACAGATCTGGTTCCAGGTTGAAGCATCTCCCTTAGCATGATGGGAGTTCTTGTAGAGGCCCTAATGAGCCCACTTACTTCAGCTGGGCTCATTAACTCTTCCCCTGCAAGACTCCCAGCACTCCCTAGTGGTATAAATCGGCATAAAGCCTGAATCTAGGACATATTATACACCTTCCATCCTGGATGCAACCTGGTGATTTTACCTGCCTGCTGTCACGATACATACATTTTATATTATATATATATATATATATATAAAAAGGTGCACATAAACTAAAGGGGCCCACAAGTGCACTTCTCGGCGCCAAGGGGAACGGTTTACCAGTTAACTTATTCTGAGATCAGAATAATAATAGAGTAAAAAGATATCATACAGGTATATATAAAATTAGATAACACCAATATCACATTAATGATAAAAGGTATTCTTATAAGAAATAGCAGCAGCTGTTTAAAATTATAGATGAAAGAAATTGACACCCATAAAACAGTAAATATATAAAATGTATCAAAAAGTTAAGAACAGAGTCTATTTGATAAAACAGCGCTTAGTATTGGATAATGTCCAACTTCAAAAAATATATATGCGGTATGGTGGAAAAGAAATAAAATCACAAAGGATGCAGTAAAGTCACAGTTCTTAGTGTGGTAGGTGTTTCTAAAGGATGGATGAATCGTGCACCCTACACCAGCTCCCAATCTTCACCACAGATGTGATATAAGGTCCCCCGCTGGGGTTCAAACTCACCAGAACAATAAATCAAATGAGCCTTGCAAGATAAATTCCTCCTAATTCAAACTTCCATCACCACCTCAGGAATCGGTATGGGTTAAAACTCCATTCGAGGTACATATAAAACACAAAATCACTGAAATAGTGTAATCCTGCTTTATTTTAAATTAACCCATATAAAACATATCCCCGCTTCCAATACACGTACAATAGTTCAACTTGTAAATGACATATAGGAATGAAACATAATCACCGCTCTCCTCCGAACACAAGGAGGAAGATGACAAAACTGGAAGGAAAAATTAATGAATTACAACAACAACTGGATCCCATTAAGGACACCCAACAAGTTGTTGATTTCAATAGCCGTATAAAGAAAAAATTGGAGAAAGTAGACAAGGAAACACAAAAAAAGAAAACTAAAAAATTCCATCGGGATGTAGGTGACTTTAGAACCAACAATATTTATCTATGGCAACAAACAAATACAGCTGCCATAAGAGAAAATGAGGGAAATATTATGGATACTCAACAAGAGATTATCTCTGATAGACCTCACACTAACGTCAATACTGACAGACCACAGGGAACAGCCAATCCAATATTACCCTCAACAGACAGGAGAGATTTGGTTCTACCTCATGCCCCTATTAGTCACTCTACACCTGTAAGGAATACAACAAATCAGACAAGGGGAAGAGCTAAGAATATGGGACCAACGATTTCTGGACACCGCCCTGCACCTATAGATAATCACTACCACCTACCAGTATACAATCGATATGAACCCCTGTGGGAGGAAGAAAATAGACAAAGATATCAAGCACCACAGCCTTTTTTAGGGAGAGGCCGAGGATGGCAGAAGAGGGGCAGAGGATCATCCAATTACAGAGGAAGACCAGCTACACACCCTCAACAAATGCCTCAATACAGGGACCCCCCTCACGGGCCGGTATACAGGGAACCACAGTGGCAAAATCCACCCCATTGGGAACGAGAGAGGACACCACAAACCGGTATGTGGAGAGAAGAATTAGAGGATGTAGGGCCGGGAGAAGGACCCAAAAACAGAAAAAGAAGAAGGAGGGAACAAGAATAAGTGGTATTTTTAACCTAAGCAATGCAATTTTGACCGATAAGGAAACAAACATTTTAAACCTAGGACTCAAATGTGGATTGAACCGCCCGATAAATAAATTCAATGTATTCATTGATGTGCATAAGTACATGAGGAAGATAAATATGAAGAAATATTTTTTAACTAAAAATTCTAATCCAGTAACAAATGTATCCTCAGTCCCCACAGATAGTGGTTTGCGCAATAAATCTCTGTTCAACCCTCTGATAGGCACTAATCAGCCTCTTGACGTGTTCAAGGGATTGGTACTGCGTGACCTGGAACACATAAAACCGAAGAGAAATGTGAATCCAAGACACATTAAAGAGGGTATAGAACTTTTGGAGAAGAGAAAGGATATTATTATCAGGCCCGCAGATAAAGGTGGAGGTGTCGTGATCTTAACGAAAGAATTTTATCATGAACAGATGATGGAAATGTTGTCAGATAAAGAGACTTACCGTATGCTAAATAATGATCCCACTTCACAATATGAAGAAAATCTTGAGACACTTGTAGAAGCTGGTTTTCAAAAAAGAGCTCTCTCTATGAAAGAATGCAAATATTTGACACCAAGCTATAGTAGAATACCCACCATCTACACTTTGCCCAAGATTCATAAAGATCTCAACCGCCCTCCAGCAAGACCCATAGTAAATGGAATTGGGTCTGTTACCGCTCGAGTGGGCCAATATCTTGACCACTTTCTTCAAAAAAGCGTTACCCAGACACGTGCATATTTAAAGGACACTAAGGATTTACTCATACTACTTGAAGAGATTGATTTAACTGGGAAAGAAGAAGTATTTCTGGTAACAGCTGATGTGTCATCTTTGTACACTGTGATTCAGCACGATGACACTCTCTTAGCCCTCAATTGGGCATTATGTAAAAGAGACGATATCACATTCGCTCAAAAAGTCTTTTTACGGAACTGCTTGGATTTTTGTCTTGCAAGTAACTATTTCTGGTATGATGGCCATTTTTACTCCCAGAAAAAAGGGGTAGCTATGGGGGCTAAATTTGCCCCGAGTATAGCTAATTTATTTATGGCGGAATGGGAGGATAAGACCATTTTTAATCACAGGAAAGATCAGCTGATTTTATATCTAAGATATATCGAAGATTTATTTTTTATCTGGGCGGGTACTTTATCTTCATTGGAAATGTTTTTAGAAGAACTAACGGACAATAAGTGCAATATTAGACTCACTAGTGAATACAACCAACAAAGTATCCACTTTTTGGATTTGAATATTTTTCGGACTGTTAATAAATTGGGAACAAAAGTCTACTTTAAGCCAACTGACTCTAACAGCTACCTCCCAACACAAAGTGGACACCACCCGATGTGGCTTAAGAACATACCGAAAGGTCAACTAATGCGAGTTCGTCGAAATTGCACTAACGATGAAGTTTATAAGTCCCAAGCACTGACCCTAAAAGGAAAATTCATAGAAAAGGGCTACAAAGAAATATGCATTGATACAATTATAAGTGACCTCCTAAAAATACCTAGAAGAGTTTGTCTAACGGATACCGCACCTCTGCATAACAAAAATATACATGAGTGGAGCTTCATTTCTGGATATCACTCACAATACAAAGAAGTTGAAAAGATCTTCTCCTCTCACTGGCACATCCTTTTACTTGATAAAATACTCAGGAATGTTATTCCACCAAAACCAGGTTTTATCTACAGAAAGGCTCCAAATTATGGAGACAGAATAGTTAAAAAGGTATTAGACCCCCCAAAAAAACCTCCATCTTTCTGGGATAGAGATGGGTTCTTCTCTTGTCGGAAATGTCGCCCATGTAGAGAAGTTGAAAGACCTCTAAGAGCTATTGAGACCTTTGTCTCTACCTCTAATAATTCTGAGTTCCAAATAAATGATTTCATTACATGTAACACAACCTATGTGGTCTACATCCTGGAATGCCCATGCAAACTTATGTATGTAGGTCGCACTAAAAGAGCACTCAAAATAAGGATAGCTGAACACGTAGCAAATATCAAACTAGGTTATAAAGACCATAACGTGTCCTTACACTTCAAGCTCTTTCATGATCAAAATCCAGCAGGCCTAAAATTTTGGGGGGTTGATCACCTTAAACCTCCATGGAGGGGGGCAAATCTGGTAAGGAACTTTCCAAACTAGAAACTCAATGGATATTTTCAGTTGATACATTGGCACCGAGGGGGTTAAACGTTGATTTAGATATCAACTGCTTTATCAGTGATTATTAAAGCATCTGTGCCCCCTCTTATATTATCAACTGTTATCCACGAATATACAAATATCTATTATTATTTTATTTTATTTTTAAAGTGATGTCATTTTTTAGATATTTGAGGTTCTCTGTTTTCATCTTATTTCTCACCGTATTTTTATTAAGGATTTTAATTTTGGAATATCACCTTTGAACGATTTTATCAAAATCCAGTTTTATATATACGGTTCATTTTATTCCAAGCCTTGTCTATTTTATTTTATGCTTTTTTATTCTCCAGTACTTTTCATACATGTAATGCTCATTGAAATTTAACATTGTATGTATTTTATCTGCTCTATTTATATAGTAGCAGATCCTCCCGTTTTGATTATATTCCCATTGTTGTTTTATGTATTAATTCTACTGTCAGTGATTAGTGGGTTAAACACTGGGGATATGGACATTATATATATATATATATATATATATATATATATATATATATATATATATAAAAAACATGGGTGTCCATTTCTCATTAACCCACTGAAATCACGGAAACCTAATTGGCCCTCTGTGACCGACAGTCAGACATTCATTTTAATGATCATTAAGGCACACTTTTTAATATATTATACATATAGGGGCTGTGGCATCGCAGCCCCCCTGTTTGTAATAGAGTGATTAGTAGTGTTCGAAATGTGGCACATTTGTTATATTGAAAAGAAACTTAGGTGAAAACCAAATATTTTTCATAGTTTAACCAAACCGCAATTCACCGGTTATTATTATTTTTTGAAAGTGCAGTTTTTATGTCACGGAGCTTGTTTATGCATTCCCTGTGACTCAACACGGCCGACGTCCGTCTCGTCTTCCGCTCGGACTCTGTACCAATAGGAGCGGACGAGTAGGGCTGTCCTATCCAATGGCCGTGGAGGAGGGATAATATAAGGTCCGTGTTTACGCCGAGTAGCCACTCCCTCTGTTGAAGTCGGAAGTGACGAAACGCGTCAGGGCGTGGCTACAACGGCGTATCCAGGAAGTGAGGAGTGTGCGTTCCACCGCTAACCAGAACGTAACCAGGAAGTGTCTGTAGTTTTGCGCTTGCAGCACGAGTGCGGCCCCTGTGTTCGGAGGAGAGCGGTGATTATGTTTCATTCCTATATGTCATTTACAAGTTGAACTATTGTACGTGTATTGGAAGCGGGGATATGTTTTATATGGGTTAATTTAAAATAAAGCAGGATTACACTATGTCAGTGATTTTGTGTTTTATATGTACCTCGAATGGAGTTTTAACCCATACCGATTCCTGAGGTGGTGATGGAAGTTTGAATTAGGAGGAATTTATCTTGCTCATTTGATTTATTGTTCTGGTGAGTTTGAACCCCAGCGGGGGACCTTATATCACATCTGTGGTGAAGATTGGGAGCTGGTGTAGGGTGCACGATTCATCCATCCTTTAGAAACACCTACCACACTAAGAACTGTGACTTTACTGCATCCTTTGTGATTTTATTTCTTTTCCACCATACCGCATATATATTTTTTGAAGTTGGACATTATCCAATACTAAGCGCTGTTTTATCAAATAGACTCTGTTCTTAACTTTTTATATATATATATATATATATATATATATATATATATATATATATACATATACATATACATACACACACACACACACATACACATATACATACATACATATACACACACACACACACACTTATTAGAGCTGCACGATTAATGGTTAAAGAATCGAGATTGCGATTAAACCCCCCCCCCTCATGATCTTAAAACAGAATTTCCTTGATTAAGTGCAGAGAGTTCTCTGCTTACTGCTGAAAAAAAGCAAAAAAAAAAAAACAAAAAAAAAACAAAACCAGGCAGCCTGCAAAGTTTATCACAACATCACTTAGGTGGAGATAAAGAGAAACATTGTATCATAAAATTAGGTCAGATTAACCACTTAAAGACTTACCATATATACTCGAGTATAAGCCGAGGCACCTAATTTTAGATTTCATATCTTTATTAAACATTTTCCATTTTCCAACAATACATACATTCCCTCCTTCCCTCCCCCCCTGTCTCCCATACAAAAAAAAAAAAATAATTAATCAGAACATCGTTTCACATTAAAACCATTTCAAGGAAAGAAAATTGTATATAATAAGTAAAGTAGACGTAGAAGGGAATGGATGTTGTGGAGGAAGGAAGCGTGAGTGTGGTCTAGGTCAATTAGTGGCTGGATGAGAGATGTAGAAGGGAGAGAGATAAGAAGTATCGGGGTAGAGGCGTTTTGGAGGCACCTAATTTTAACCACAAAAAAAATGGAAAAACTTATTGACTCGAGTATAAGCCTAGGGTGAGAATGCAGCAGCTACTGTAAGTGGAAAAGAGGGTCAACAATGCCCAATTGCAGCTTCACTGTGCCCATTTGCAACCTCACTGTGCCAGAGTCAGTGTACCTGATATTGGTGACAGGCTGCGGGCATCCATTGTTTAAAAGTCGCGGCCTCCTCCTGGTCCCGTGATGGACGTTTTCCCAGCAGACACTGTGTTCAGCCAATCACGGACATTCTTTCATCCTCGGATGAGAGAACGCCCGTGATAGGCGGAACACTGAACACAGTGTCTGCTGGGAAACGCCTATCCTGGAACGGACCAGGCCGCGACTTTTAAACAATGGACGCCCGCAGCCTGGTCACCAATATCAGGTACACTGACTCGAGTATAAGCCGAGGGGGGTATTTTCAGCCTTAAAAAAAGGGCTGAAAAACTCGGCTTATACTCAAGTATATACGGTAACTTTTTTCTGACACTTGTTGCTTACAAATAAAATCTGTATTTTTTGCAAGAAAATTACTTAGAACTCCCAAACATACATATACACACACACACTATATATATACACACACACACACACACATTATATATACATACACACACACACTATATATACACACACACACACACACACACACACACACACACTATATACCGTATTTATCGGCGTATAACACGCACCGGCGTATAACACGCACCCCAAGTTTAGGAGGGAAATTCAAGGAAAAAAAACTTACATTTAAATGCAGCATGCAGCCTTGCCCAGTGTCCATCTGCAGCCTTGCCCAGTGTCCATCTGTCCATCTGCAGCCGTGCCCAGTGTCCATCTGTCCATCTGCAGCCGTGCCCAGTGTCCATCTGTCCATCTGCAGCCGTGCCCAGTGTCCATCTGTCCATCTGCAGCCGTGCCCAGTGTCCATCTGTCCATCTGCAGCCGTGCCCAGTGTCCATCTGTCCATCTGCAGCCGTGCCCAGTGTCCATCTGTCCATCTGCAGCCGTGCCCAGTGTCCATCTGTCCATCTGCAGCCGTGCCCAGTGTCCATCTGTCCATCTGCAGCCTTGCCCAGTGCCTTTGCGATCGTGTCAGTCCCGGCGGTTTTTAAAATTTGGCGCCGATTTCTGTGGAGAGGAGCGAGCGGGGCCGAGTGTACTTCGGCTAGACTCGGCTCCTCTCGCAGTTCCGCCCATCTCCACTGACTGCGCCGCTGACGGAGAAAGCCGAGTGTACTTCGGCTAGACTCGGCTCTGCTCACAGTCACAGGCAGGACTGCGAGAGGAGCCGAGACTAGCCGAAGTACACTCGGCTTTCTCTATGTCAGCGGCGCAGTCAGAGATGGGCGGGACTGCGAGAGGAGCCGAGTAAAGCCGATTGTACTTCGGCTTCGGCTCCGCTCGCTCCTCTCGCTCGTTTTCAGCAGGGGAATTCGACGGAGTATCGGCGTATAACACGCACCCACGATTTTCCCCTGATTTTAAGGGGAAAAAAGTGTGTGTTATACGCCGATAAATACGGTATACATACACACACACACACACACACAATATATACATACACACACACACACACATATTTTATATATATATATATATATATATATATATATATATATATATATATATATATATTAGCAGGAACCCTAGATAATAAAATGGCGGTTGTTGCAATATTTTATGCCACACTGTATTTGCGCCACTCTTTAAAACGCAATTTTGAAAAAAATGCATTGATGAATTTAAAACAGTTGTTAGCCCAAATTGTTTTGTATAAATGTGAAAGATAATGTTACGCCACGAGAATTGTGATCTTTACTCCAAGCAAAAAAAATGTGATTCTCATTTTAGCCAGAATCGCTATTTATTTTATATATATTACATACACACACTGCTTACATGTGTTAAACTTTCTTATTGAAACCTGTGCTATAGTACATTAAGTGCCTTTTAAAAAAAATAGGTAGCTACATACTGCATTTCAGACTGCAATTCTGCTCTCATGTGACTGACTTCCCGACTGGACAGTCACACGAAAGTGGAGGGACAGTCTGAAATGCAGATTGTAGCTACATATTTTTTTGAAAAGGCATGTACAGTGGGGCAATTAATGTACTATAAGAAGGGATTCAATAAGACACAGTTTAAAACTTGTAAGTGGAGTAGGATGGGAGGGCTCTCCCAGGAGGGGTGGGGCATGTCAGGATGACGTCACCCGCCAATCGATTATGTCGGTTGTAGCATCAATGCCGCATCGTGGACACTAGAATCGCGATGAATCGATGCTATGATTATATTCAACGCCCTTATTATCTATGCTCGCCACTGACACCACCAACTGTGGACGAGTGCTGCACATCCTGACTGCTTTGACAGAACTCCTGAACGGTTTCTTGTCTAACTTTGTGTGGCTGTGTGTTTTCTTTCGAGACCCAAGAGTAAAAAGTTTCTTCCCAACACCAATGATAAAATGTTTGGTGTGAATTTTGCAAAGCTGTGCTTGCTTCCTTCCGCCTTTGCTGTCCCCTGTTTTTTGTGCCTCCCCCCCTCTTAGTTCACCCCTCTCACCAGCTTTGCAGAGGTCCTTGTATTTAGGGCCAGTTCATACCATAGAAACGCAGTCCAGATGCACTCCAGAAACTTTTCTGAATGCGTGTTTTTGACGCAGTCCAGTGCATCCCCCCCCCTCCCTCTTATTTTTAACGTAAAATAAAGACGTGTGTGTGTTCCAGTGCATTTGTGATGTGTTTTATCGTATTCCAGTACAGTCCAGTGCAGAAAAGAATGCAGCATGTTCTACTTCTTTATTTTTTTTTTTATTTTTTTTACTGAAAAACGCACTGGTGTGAACTATGCCACTGAAAACCATATAACCGACTATTCATGCATTTTTGATGCAGAAAAAAAAAAAAAAAAAAAAAACAACACACGGGACTGCATGTGGTGTGAGCTGGCAACGTTTCCATAAATGAGTTAAGCAGCAGCTCGTCTGCAGTTTAGTAAATGTACTTCATTATTTTACCCATTCTGAAGTCCTGTAACTGCAGACAGAGGCGGCTCTCCAATTAGGCCAATTAGGCGATCGCCTTAGGCCTCGCGATAACAGCAGGGCCCCGCGATCGCCGAATTTGCCTGATATGTGTAAGCAGTGCTGCGCGGATCCCCTACCCGCTTGCTCTCCCCGCCGGCCGCCGCCAAATGACAGGAGCGGTTCGAGAAGGAGACCTCCTTCATTCCCCCTGCTCGCGCCGCCACTAAATAACTGGATGTCTCTCTCTCTCTCTCTGTGCTCCCTGCCCATTCCCCTCTTTCCTCCTATCAGAGGAAAGCAGCAGAAGATCGGAGCGACAGTGTCTGTGGGGAGAGAGAGAGAGAGAGAGAGAGAAGCTGCTGTGGGCTCTTCTTCCCCCCTCCCCTCTTCTCTCCTCCTCTCATCACTGTACTCGTTTTTTTCTTCCCCCTCCTTATTGGGCAGGGGAAAAAAACACCAAAATTAAGCAGAGAGGAGGATTTTGGGAAATGTAGTCCAGAGGGCAGGACATGCAATACTAAGGGGGATAAACTGCAGCCCCCAGCATGCCCAGCTGAAGAGGAGGGAGAGAGAGCCAGGAGCCCAGGAGAGGTTTTGGGGAAGTGCACCTAGGACTCCAGAGAGAGAGAATCCCACTGCACTGCACCACCAGAGAGAAATCCACACAGCCTAGCACCATCCCTTCTGAAGAAAGCCATGAAGTTATTTCTAGAATACAGATCTGGGCACTACCCAGCGGAGTCGCCACAGGCAACCGAGAATGAGCTAATTCCTGATTGGAGAAACCATTGTTGCTGTATCCCCGAGTCTGGTAAGAGGGCCGATCGCGATCGGCCATTATCTACTGCCATCCATAGGAACTGCCCACCCTGTTATTCTTTGGCCCTAATACTGCCCGCAGGCCCTTTTCACAGCTGCAACGTGCACCAGCAAATAAAAAGATGAAGATTTAGGACTTAGTGCTGGTTCACACGACATCAGATGTGATTTGTACCACATTGCAGTGCAAATCACATGCGATCTCTGTGCGATGCGATTTCAGTCATACAGATAGTATGGCTGAATTTGCATCGCATTTGGACCAAACTTGCACAGGACCATTTTTTGGTCCGCACCAGAATAGGAACGCGTGGGTGTTCACACCCATGCGATCCGATTCCTGTCCGAATTTGCAGTTCGCACTGATATGCAAACTGATTTGGGGGTGTCATTAACTTTTAACTGACACTCCCAGCAGTTCGCATAAGGCAGTGTGGACTGCCACCAGGAGACATGCAATGCGGCAACCCACAGTGGTTTCGCAGGGTTTCCACATCGCTGCAGTGTGAACCAGCACTTAGGCTCGGCTCACACTGGTGCGATGCGAGAGCCCTGCGAATCCACTGTGGGTTCCTGCATTGCACCTGACTCGCAGGCGGTTCACACTGCCTTATGCAAACCGCTGGGAGTGTCAATACAAAGTTAATGACACCCCCAGATCGGTTCACATATTGCTGTGCAGACTGTCAATTCAGACATGAATCAGATCGCATGGGTGTGAACACCCATGCAATCCGATTCTGGTGCGGACCAAAAAAGGGTCCTGCATGACCTTGGTCCAAATGCGATGCAAATTCAGGCATACTATCTGTATGGCAGAAATTGCATAGCACAGACTTCACATGTGATTTGCACTGCAGTGTGGTGCGAATCACATGTGAGGTTGCACAGCACACTGGTGTGAACCGAGCCTAAAGACTTCCCTATAACTGTAGTGGCCCCAGGGCTATGGCCGGCACTACCATATGGCGGCTTAAGCAGCCACCTCAGGGCGCCAGGATAGGGGGGCAGTAAAATCCTAATCCCCAGATTTTTACAGTGCTGAATGTTTTTTTTTTTTTTTTTACACACTCCCAGCCCCTATAGCAGCTAGGAGTGTGTGTACTTTAGTAAAGCTGACTGTCGCCTTTTATGTGGAAGTGTTACAAGTCACTTCCACCACTGCCACAATGTGTAACCCCCTTCACCATGTTTACCGGGCACCACTGTCCCACCTGCGGGCCCGCTGCTGTCATGGTGGGTGGCACTGGAAAGGGCGGCGGTAGCTCAGCAGACCTTCGTCCACTCAGCCACCCTCCTGTACACAGACTGGGAAGTGTCATGTATGACGTCAGGGGCGGGCTAGGGCGGGGGAAGAGTGGCAATTGCCTCCTAGGCCACTCTAACCCATGTTAAAAACAGCCGGCAGCCGCTGCCCGCTGCCTTTTTTTTTCTTCTGTAGGAAGTTGGGCCGGCGGCCCAGCCGGCTGCTGTTTTATTCCTGGGAGTTGTACTCAAGCTCCTGAGCAGGGCAGAGGAAACTACAACTCTGGTGAGCCTGCATTTATGGACACTGGTGAGGCTGCATTGATGGACACTGGTGAGGCTGCATTGATGGACACTGGTGAGGCTGCACTGATGGGCACTGATGAGGCTGCACTGATGGGCACTGATGAGGCTGCACTGATGGGCACTGATGAGGCTGCACTGATGGGCACTGATGAGGCTGCACTGATGGGCACTGATGAGGCTGCACTGATGGGCACTGATGAGGCTGCACTGATGGGCACTGATGAGGCTGCACTGATGGGCACTGATGAGGCTGCACTGATGGGCACTGATGAGGCTGCACTGATGGGCACTGATGAGGCTGCACTGATGGGCACTGATGAGGCTGCACTGATGGGCACTGATGAGGCTGCACTGATGGGCACTGATGAGGCTGCACTGATGGGCACTGATGAGGCTGCACTGATGGGCACTGATGAGGCTGCACTGATGGGCACTGATGAGGCTGCACTGATGGGCACTGATGAGGCTGCACTGGTGAGGCTGCATTGAAAAACCAGGTGGGCATGGATGAGCTGATTCTGTGGTTCAATGGGCCACTGGGCAGGCTGCCAGCCCTCCCCTGTATGACGTCACTTCTTGGACCAGGGATAACTCAACAAAAATCCTTGCACCGCCCTGCGCAGGTTGTTGTTGCCATTTAAAAGGGAGACCCCACCTTCTCTTATTTTTTTCGAGTGCACTCAAAAACCACTGCTATTCCGTTAGACATGTTTAAAGCGGAGGTGCCGCGGATTTTTTTTTTTTTTTTTAAAAACCAGCAGCTACAAATACTGCAGCTGCTGACTTTTAACATTAAGAAACTTACCTGTCCTGGAGTCCAGCGACGTCCGCAGCAGAGGACGAGCAATCGCTAGTCACTCTGCTGACCCCACCGCCATCCTCGGTGAGGGAACCAGGAAGTGAAGCCTTGCGGCTTCATGCCCGGTTCCCTACGGCGCATGCGCGAGTCACGCTGCGCCGTTCTGAATGGTCCCCTGTGTTCTGTGAGCCATGTGTCTCAGGTATCTGCACCCCCCTCCCCCCTGAAAGGTGTCAATTGTGACACCGGAGGGGGGGAGGGTTCCGATCAGCAGAAGTTCCACTTTAGGGTGGAGCTCCACTTTAAAGTTGTGTTGCTAAATATTGATTTACCTATTCTCGTATTTATTTTTCTGCTATTGATATAGAGCTGCTTTTATAGATATATTTGTTTACCTTTATTACCTGAGGGCAGTTCTACTCTGCTTTGTGAACTGCACTTTTTGTCTAGAATTAGGAACTTGCATAAATGACTAATAGTGTCTACCACTAAGCACGTGTGTAATTGTTTATTGTCTATATCCTACAGTAAGGTGAAATGTACTATACGCTACGTGTGTCTGTAGTGATTCAATCAACCATGTTTGTCAGAGGGGCTGAGGGTGTTCTTGGAGTTGAGGCGCAGGACAGGGAACCCAAAATTACCAAGCGGCTCCTTCAGGGGTAGCACGACACACATTACCCCAGTTTTGATTGACAGGGGACCTTAACACTGTTGTGCTCAGAGCCGTGTCTCACTTAAGCGTGGCAAACATCTGATCTGCAGCACATTACTTTAGAGGTCACAGCACATCTTAATGCCGCTGTGTGCAGGCAACGTTAAGAGCCTCGTTACCCTCACATCTCGCGTAACCTAAGACTCCTGATGTTCTGCCTGCCAGCCAATAAGGAGTGATGTTGTGTCCGCGCACGTCACTTTTCCCATCCAACACACAAGCATCTCAATCTGGGAAGGCCTGCTGCGTAGTTCAAGGGCATCAGTGGGGCCTCATGTCTAAGTTTTGCCTAAGGCCTCACAAAGCCTAGAGCCGCCTCTGACTGCAGACAATCAGGAAAGGGCCATCACACAACAGTATCAGAACCTCCTGGTTGGCTGCAGGTCCAGACTATCTGAATAATTACAAGTTAAATGATGGGAGTACACATACTGAACTGATGAGAAGTTGCAGATTAACAAATTTTGGCTGTCATGTCCCCTGCCCTGCACCCACTGTGCAGAATTGCAACATCGAGCAGTGGGGTGTTGTGGGACAAGGTTTGGATCTACGGGACTACAGATTTGCATCAAAATCTAGGTCAGTCCAGTAGAGTCTGGGACTGTTCTAAGTTACTATGACATACCTTCAAAGTGCAAAAGGTATAGGACCAGTGGGACGCTCATCCCTCTGGTGAGTAACCACAGGCACCAATGAGATTTTTAGTGTTTTTTAAAGTGGTTGTAAACCCTTACAGACCACTTATACCTACAGGTAAGCCTAGATTAAGGCTTACCTGTAGGTGAGTGAGTGAGTGAATAACTTGTATAGCGCTACAAATGCGAACTAAATCGCCTCAAGGCGCTTTGCATCCAGTGACATCCTGACCCTTCAGAATAGGTGGGTCTTAAGTTTTTTCCTGAAGGCCCGGTGGTTTTCTTCCATGCGGATGTTGGTGGGTAGAGCGTTCCATAGCCGTGGTCCTTGGACTGCAAATCTTCGTTCTCCCTTTGATTTGTAGCGGGACTTGGGGATGTGAAGGAGGTTTTGGTTGGTTGATCGGAGATTGCGATTGGGGGTGTAGTGTTTTATCTTCTCGCATAGATATTGTGGAGCGTTTCCCTGTGTGCACTTGTGGGTGAGACAGAGGGTCTTGAATGTGATCCGATCCTTTACGGTTAGCCAATGAAGGGTCCTTAGTGATGGGGTGATGGATTCCCAAGGTTTTTTTCCCGTTACCAGCCTGGCAGCCGTGTTCTGGATGACTTGTAGGCGCGAAATCTGGTATTTGGGTAGTCCGAGGTAGAGGGCGTTTGCGTAATCGAGTCGGGAGTTGATAATTGTTCCAACTACTACTGCTGTATCCTCTTTTGGGATGAAGGGGATGAGTCTACGTAGTAGACGGAGGAGATGGTGAGCTCCGCTGACTACTGATCCAATTTGTACGTCCATCGACATCTCCGAGTCAAAGATGACTCCGAGACTTTTGACTTTGGTGCTCGGGGTAACGGTCTGTCCAAGGATAGTGGGGAGTGTCCAAGAAGTCTTAGTTTTTGTCTTTCGGTTTGCGTGGAGGAGAAGGAGTTCTGTTTTGGATCCGTTGAGTTTGAGGGAATTCTCAGTCATCCATTCATCGATCAATGTGAGACAGGTTTCCAATCCGTGATATTGGTCTTTTTTCCCAGTGATACGAAAGTAGAGTTGGGTGTCGTCAGCATATGAGTGGTAGCACAGGCCCTGTTTGCTGATGATTTTGAGGAGTGGGCGGAGGTAGATGTTAAAGAGCACGGGTGACGGGGTGATCCTTGGGGGACTCCGCAAGAAATTGTGCGAGTTTCAGAGGTGAAGGCTCCTAGTTTCACTGTCTGGGAACGATTGTCTAGGAAGGATGCGAACCAGTGTAGGCCAGGGTCTGCGACTCCGGCTACTTCTTTAAGGCGAATGAGTAGAGTTTTGTGGTCTACTGTGTCGAACGCTGCACTGAGGTCCAGCAGCACCAGGAGACATGATTCTCCGTCATCTGCTGCTTCGAGGGTGTCATCCCATATTTTAAGAAGTGCCGTTTCTGTGCCATGGCCTGGGCGGAAGCCTGATTGTAGTGGATCCAAGAGTTTGTGGGTGTCCAAATAGAGTTGTAGCTGTTGTACTACTGCTTTCTCCATGATCTTGGAGATGGTGTTGAGGCTTGTTACCGGTCTGCGGTAGTTTGGGTCTTTGGGGTCCAGGTTGGGTTTCTTTAGGAGGGGTTTGATTATGCCTTGCTTGAGAGAGATTGGAACAATACCTTCTTTGAATGATTGATTTACGAGGTGTGTTATGGTGGGTGCTAAAATGTCGGTACATTCTTTCAGGAGTTTTGTAGAGATTATGTCATTTGGAGATGTGCTGTCTCTGAGGCTTCTGATTATATTTTTGGTGGTGTCGATGGTGATCGGGACCAGCGAAAATTTTGTCAATTGTATAGTGTTCATATTGATTTCCTCTATTTGCTTTGGCAGAGCAGGGTTGGTTGTTTTTTTCTGTTGAATTGATTCTCGAATGTTTTCGATTTTGTCGATAAAAAAGTCCGATAGCTCATTACAGAACTCTTGTGTTTCGTTTGCTGAAGGTTCTAGGCAGGTGGGGTTCATAGTTTGAGTTACTAGTTTGAAGAGTTCACAAGGTCGGTTTAGGCCTTTTTTGATGGAGTTTGAGAAATGTTCCTTTTTTGCTTTGAAAATTGCTTTGTGATATTTCTTAGTGAGTGCTTTGTAATTAATGTGGTTTTCCTTAGTTGGGTTTCTTCTCCAGGCTCCTTCGGCTCTTCTGCGTTCTTGCTTCAGTAGGGTAAGAGTGTCATTAAACCAGCCGGAGTTGTTTCTGCGAATGAGGGCCCTGCGTCTCGGAGCGACTGTGTCTGCTGTTTGTAGTAATGCTTTGTTTAAGGAGTTGAGTGTTTGTTCCGTTGAGTGGTTGAGATTTTGCGTTCCTATTTTATTTGATAGAGTAGTTTTGAAGAGTTCCGAGTGTAGTTTCTTCTGAGATCTTGTCCATTTTGTTGTTATTGAGTGTTCTGATTTTTGGGAGATGGTGTTGGTGGTAAGTTTAAATTTGATAGCGTGGTGATCCGTCCATGGTAACGGCATGTTGTCCACTGTGTTGATGTCCAGATTTTGTTTGAAGATGAGGTCCAGAATGTGCCCCGATCCATGCGTGGGGGCATTTATCAGTTGCTGCAGACCTAATTCTTCCAATTGGTTGATGCAGGAGGTGGCGATGGGGTCCTGAGTGGAGTTAGCCCAGAGATTGAAGTCCCCGAGTAATAGGAAGTTTTTGGTTTTTAAAGTGTATGTCGAGATGAATTCGGTAAAGGGTGTGAGGAGATTTGTCTTTGGTCCTGGCGGTCTGTAGCATAGCAGTATGTGAATGGTGTCCTGGGGTGTTGTTTGGAGTTGCAGAGTGAGTGTCTCCATGAACGGCAATGAGTTCTGTAGAGTTGGTTTGATGATAGAGAGGTGAGATTTGAAGATCACTGCTAGGCCTCCTCCTCTTTGTCCTGTTCTATGCTCAGTTAGGATGGAGTAGTTCTCAGGCACCAATTCTGTTAGGATGGTGTTACAGTCAGGTGTTAGCCAGCTTTCCGTGATAAAGAGGCAATCTATGTCGTTTTGCGTGATGAAGTCGTGAATTTCCTGTCTGTGCTTGACTGCCGATCTGGTGTTGATCAGGGCGCAAGCTATATGTTGTAGTTGAAGTGGTGTTTTCGTGTTTTTGATAGTCGATTGTCGATTGATCCTTAGCAGTTGTTCTTTTCGTAGTATTTTTTGGGTGGAGGTTGGTAATGTTGAGGCAGTATTCCTTAGCCTCTGGAGGGTGTCCGCTGAGTATTTAAAGTTGCACATGATGGGAAGAAAAAAAAAAAAAAAAAGGTGCAACAAATATCTCCTAAACCTACATGGTTTAGGAGATATTTGCAAAAATTACAGCACCGACGTCTATGGCGCATGCGCGCTGTAGACAACGGTCTAGGCGCACTGAGCGTGCCGTTTTGGGAATGGGGTCATGCCGTAAATGGCGGCTCCCGCGCGCATGCGTGGGAGTTACGTCACGCGTCTACGGCCAGTCACAGAGCCGGAGTTTGCGGCCCCCGGAAGAAGAGGGGTGAAGATGGATGTTCGCTACTAGCGAGGAAGACGGGGACATCGCAGGCTTCTCCTGCAGGTAAGTGACACATAATGGGTTACTAAGCGATGCATAGTAGCCCATTATGCTTTACCTTTGCAGGGAAACAAAGAGGAAGTAACACCCATCAGGGTTTAGTTCCTCTTTAAGCACTGGGCACTTAAACCCCCTTATTAACCAGACCAATTTTCAGCTTTCGGTGCTCTCACATTTTGAATGACAATTACTCAGTCATACAACACTGTACCCATATGAATTTTGTCCTTTTTTTCACACAAATAGAGCTTTCTTTTGGTGGTATTTAATCACTGTTGGGTTTTTTTATTTTTTGCGCTATAAGAGAAAAAAGACTGAAAATTCTGTAAAAAAATTTTTTTTTTTTCGTTTCCGTTATAAAATTTTGCAAATTACCATTTTTTCTTCTTAAATTTTGGCCAAAATTTATACTGCTACATATCTTTGGTAAAAATAAGTACAAATTGGTGTATATTATTTGGTCTTTGTGAAAGTTATAGAGTCCACAAGCTATGGTGCCAATATCTGAAAATTGATCACACCTGAAGTACTGACGGCCTATCTCATTTCTTGAGACCCCAACATGCCAGAAAAGTACAAATACCCCCCAAATGACCCCCTTTTGGAAAGAAGACATTCCAAGGTATTCAGAAAGAGGCATTGTGAGTTTTTTGAAGTTGTCATTTTTTCCCACAATTCTTTGCAAAATCAAGATTTATTTTTTTTCACAAAATTGTCATATTAGCAGGTTATTTCTCACACACAGCATATGCATACCACAAATTACACCCCAAAACACATTCTGCTATTCCTCCCGAGTATGGCGATACCACATGTGTGAGACTTTTACACAGCGTGGCCACATACAGAGGCCCAACATGCAGGGAGCCCCTTCAGGCGTTCTAGAGCACCGAGGCCAATTCTGACATTTCTCTCCTACATGTAAAAATCATTTATTTGCTATAAAATTACATAGAACCCCAAAACATTATATATGTTTTTTTAGCAAAGACCTTAGAGAATATAATGGTGGTTGTTGCCACTTTTTATCTCACACGATATTTGCGCAGCAATTTTTTTAACGCATTTTTTACGGAAAAAAAATGTTTTGCGTTTTAAAAAAAAAAAAAAAAAAAAAAAAAAACAGTAAAGTTAGCCCAATGTTTTTGCATAATGTGAAAGATGAAGTTACGCCGAGTAAATAGATACCTAACATGTCACCCTTAAAAATTGCACACGCTTGTGGAATGGCGCCAAACTTCGCTACTTAAAAAATCCCCATAGGCGACGCTTTAAATATTTTTACTGGTTACATGTTTTGAGTTACAGAGGAGGTCTAGGGCCAAAATGATTGCTCTCGCTCTAACGTTCGCGGCGATACCTCACATGTGTGGTTTGAAAAGAGTTTTCATATGTGGGCGGGACTTGCGTATGCGTTCGCTTCTGTATGCGAGCTCACGGGGACAGGGGCACTTTAAAAAAAAAAAAAAAATTTTATTGTTCATTTTACTTTATTTATTTTAGTTTGACATGTTTTTCCGCCCCAAATTTTTTTTTAATAACTTTTATACCTATTACAAGGAACGTAAACATCCCTTGTAATAGGAATATGGCATGACAGGTCCTCTTTACAGTGAGATATGGGGTCAATAAGACCCCACATCCCACCTCTAGGCTGGGAAGCCTGAAAAAAAACCAAAAAAAAAAAAAAACAATCCTGGCTTTGATGGTAGCGGTGAGTCGGTAGAAGCACCGGAGGGCGGCGGGGGGGACACATCCCCTCTCGCCTCCCGTAAGAATGATCAAGCGGCGGAACAGCCACTATGATTGTTCTTATGGTGTAGGGAATCGCCGGCTGAAAAAGCTAATATCTGAATGATGCCTGTAGCTGCAAGCATCATTCAGATATCCCCGCACAAATTCAAGGACGTCATATGACGGCGGGCGGGAAGTGGTTATTGCGGAGTATGGCCGGGCATTGCGGAGTATGGCCGGGCATTGCGGAGTATGGCAGGGTATTGCATGGGGTATTGCACAGGGGGTATTGCACAGGGGGTATTGCAGAGTATTGCACCAGGGTATTGCAGAGTATTGCACCAGGGTATTGCAGAGTATTGCACCAGGGTATTGCAGAGTATTGCACCAGGGTATTGCAGAGTATTGCACCAGGGTATTTTGCAGAGTATTGGCAGGGTATTGCACAGGGATGGCTGAGCAGGGATGGATGGATGGCTGGATCTGGGACTGCAATTGTCACAGATCCAGCCCACAGCGCTGCTGCTGCCATCCGCTCCCTCCCCTCTCCTCTCACACTGTACCGATCGGTACAGAGAGGGGAGAGAGGAACCGGCGTCATCACATGACGCCGGTCTGTTTACAAGTGATTGCTCCGTCATTTGACGGAGCGATCACGTGGTAAACGGCCGCTATCAGTGGCGATTTACCGCGATTCGTGATGCGCCGGGTCCTCTGGACCCGGCGGTCACGGAGTTTCCCGTGTGCGCGCCCCAGGGGGCGCGCGGGAGCGCGATTCTGGGAGGACGTTATACAGTCCTCCCAGAGTTAAGCAACCACCTTGTCGACGTTATTTGTCGGCAGGTGGTTGTTAACTGGTTAAGGAAGCCCTTCTCCCATTAACCACTAGTTTACACTATGTTCCAGACAATATTATGGGGTTTCATTTTATGAGGGCTACTGAAAATAATCTTGAGCAGGGGTTTTTTTTAAAAAAAAAAAAAAAAGAAAAAAAAAAAAAAAAAGTCTCACGTGGCTGTCAAAGATGCCTAAAATATGAAATGTTTTATTTCAGGATTTTGTGTGTGGTAAAAAGGTTGAGAAAAGCTGCTGTGGAATGTAAATGCCATTTTGGTTTGTGTTAGTTTCTACATATCAGCCAATTCAATTGCTATTTATCAGGAAGTGTTATGAATATATACTATGCCATGATGCAACAAGTCAATACAGGGACCAAATTAGCATGGAGCATGTGAAATCTGCATTTAAAAATTAATCTGTATGGGCCAGTATAAATTTGTACAGGGACAGGACTTTTGTCTGTCAACAAAATACTAAAGCCTCATACACACGATCGGATTTTCTGCAGTCAAAGCGTAGGACTTTTGTCCGAAGGGCGTTAGCCAGGAATTTGTCTTTTATACAAAATGGCACACAATTGTCGGCCAAACACAAAACAATGTGGTTTTTCAGCTCTTTAGCGCCACCCTTTGGGCACCTCCTGCTAATGTTGTGTTTGGTGACCATTGCTTCCGAGCATGCGTGTTTGTACTTTGGACTTTTGTACACACGATTGGAAAATCCGACAACAGACCGCTGTTCGTGGAAAATTTTAAAGCATGCCATCCAACATTTGTCCGAGGGAAATCCGACAATTGTCCGATGGAGTCGGATTTTCCACCAACCGCCTGTGATCACACAATTCCCCGTGGAAAATCTGATCGTGTGTACGAGGCTTTAGACCAATGGTTAGACCCGATATTGTTCGGCATACTTTTCTGTAGTGAAACCTATAATATTTCCTATGTAGAAAAGTCAAAATAAAATGGATTTAAAAAGGGTAGAGTCATCTTATATGTAACAAAGGCAGAAGTAAATGTTTCAACAAAAGCAGCTGACAGAGGGCAGAATATATATCCTCAAATTTCAGCATGACAAAGTCACAATCCGTATCAGATAACAGTCCAAAATAAACTTCATTTCACTGACGTAAATTCAGTCATGTGTCTAGAAAAAAAGTTAAGCAACAGCCGCCCTCGTTCCAGCCAATGGGAAGAGAGGGTGTGAGAGGGGTGTGAATGTAATGTTCTCATTTGTAGTTATGTAATTATCTGGCACAGGCTGTAATATTGCACATGCTTATACAAGGACAAAAGGAGCTAGGGAAAACAACTTTTGTAACTTTTTAGAACATTCACCAATGCAGCTTAATAATATAAAAGAAAAAGTTATTATTTCTTCAGCTGCATCACATTTGCTAAAGAATTGTCAAACTGACAACAGAGAGACTAGAGATTTTATAGTGAATTCAGGAAAATCACCATTATGAGTGATCGTGGAATGAAGACCATACAAAACAGAATGTCAATGTGCCATTTTGGACATTGTTACCTGCAGATGTCCCAGCAGCAGTTCGTTTTCTTATGGGAATCAAATACATATCTATGTAAACTTTAAATTAAAAAGGAAAGTAAGCTTGCAAACTATATATTCACAGCTCATTAAAAGCGGTTGTATAGGTAATTTTTAAACTTTTACCTACAGGTAAGCCTAAGGCTTACCTGTAGGTAAAAAAAAAAAAAAAAAAAAAAAAAAATTCTTCTCCTCTCAATGAGCCGCTGAATGCAGCAGCGCGTGCGCACAGGGGATTTTCGGCTGAAGACCCGGCAGCCGCCGGACCTCGCCGGAAAGAAGTCTCCCGCGCACATGCGCGGGAGTGATGACATTGCGGCTCCAGCCACTCAGAGCACTGGAGCCGCGATACCCGGAAGACACGCCGAGGCAACATGTCGGCTACCTCTGCGTGGACCAGGTAAGTTACCAACCAACTCCTTGTTCTAAGGCAAGTATTTCATAATGAGCTAGTATTTGGTGCATACTAACTCATTATGCCTTTTGCTTTACAGGGTAAAAAAAAAAAAAAAAAAAAAACCTTCAGCGGGTATACAACCGCTTTAAAGCAAGACGAAAAAAAAAAAATCTCAAAAATAGCCGCTATTTTATAATATTTGTTAATTTTTGCTCTTGCTGAATTCTGTCAAAAGCTTTCTCTTGCTTCTTTATTACTCGGACTGCCCATCAAAACATTGTTTTTGGAGTTAGTTTATGGGTAAAGGCTTTAGGCTCCATGCACACTATTTAAAAAAAAAAAAAATGCTGGAAAAATTACTGGATAAAAATGCTGGCAATAGCTTTTTGTAGTGGAGTTTTAGGAGCGTTAGCATTTTATTGGCATTTTTGCAGTAAAAGGAAACAAAAAGCTAAAAAAAAAAAAAAAAAAAAAAAAAAACAGCGCTTAGGAGCGTTTCTGCTGGAAAAACACTCCAGGAATCTCTACAAAAGATAGGATTTTTATTACAGCTTACCTGTAAAATCCTTTTCTTGGAGTACATCATGGGACACAGAGCCTTAAGTGTTTACTTAATGGGTATTAGGCCTACCTTCAGGTGTTGACACTGGTAAACCCTAATTAAAGGAAGTTTACTCCCTATATAACCCCTCTTCCTTCCAGGAGCACATCAGTTTTTGTAGCAAAGCAATAAGTCTAAATCCCAAAAGAGGGGAGGGACCTCTGTGTCCCATGATGTACTCCAAGAAAAGGATTTTACAGGTAAGCTGTAATAAAAATCCTATTTTCTTTATCGTACATCATGGGACACAGAGCCTTCAGTATTTACTTAATGGGACGTCCCATAGCAATGCCACTTGAGGGGTGGGAGAAACAACCCGCAGGGTACACCCAGACTTGAGGATCTACACTGCTGCTTGCAGCACACTGCGCCCGAAGGCGATATCCTCATACCTCCTTACATCCACCTGATAAAATTTTGTGAATGTATGCACTGAAGACCAAGTTGCGGCCTTACAGATCTGAGCCATGGAGGCCTGATGACGCACTGCCCAAGAAGCACTAACCGACCTGGTAGAACGCGCCTTAATTTGAAACGGGGGAATCTTGCCCCTTAAATCATAGGTTTGAATTATCACTTGCCGAATCCACTTAGCAACAGTGGATTTCGACGCTGCCTGACCCTTCTTAGGACCTTCCGGCAGAATAAATAAAAGACATCAGTCTTACGAATCTGAGCAGTTTTCTTTAAATAGATTTTCACTGCTCTCACCACATCAAGACAATGTAGTGACCTTTCTTCCCTGGAACATGGTTTTGGAAAAACCGATGGCAGGACAATATCTTGGTTCAGGTGAAAACCTGAAATTACTTTTGGCAAAAAAGCCTAGAGGAGGGCGTAGTACCACTCTGTCCTCATGAAAAATTAAATATGGCTCTTTACAAGAAAGAGCAGCTAACTCGGATACCCTCCTTGCTGAGGATATAGCAACCAAAAGTACCAACTTCCTTGTCAGAAGGACTAGGGGAATATGTTGTATCGGTTCAAATGGCTGTTTTTGTAACAGACAAAACTAAGTTTAAAGCGGTTGTATACCGCAAAACTTTTTTCTTTTTTTTTTTCACAACCTGCAAGGCAAAGTCATAATGAGCTAGTATGACTAGCATACTAGCTCATTATCAATCACTTACCTTAGATCGAAGCCCCCGCAGCGGTCCCCGGACACGTCCTCCGTCGCATCCATGATACCCGGAGTGACTTCCGGGTATCGCCGCTCCGGCGCTGTGATTGGCCGGAGCGGCGATGACGTCACTCCCGCGCATGCGCGGGGAACGGCACGATCCCCGCGCATGCGCGAATTCCGGCAGTGTCCGGCAGGCTGCCATTCAAAGAGCCGCCGCGCTCAGTGCGCCTGCACCGTTATCTACGGCGCACATGTGCCGTAGATAGCGGTGCACTCTTTTTTGCAAATATCTCCGAAACCGTGTAGGTCTCGGAGATATTGCAAGCACCTACAGGTAAGCCTTAATGTAGGCTTACCTGTAGGTGCATTTCATATTTGTGGGTATACAACCACTTTAAGTCCCAGGGATTCAAGGGAGGTTTGACGGGCGGATTAAGCCGCATTACTCCTTGTATAAAGCCCCGGACTAAAGAATGAGTAGCAAGTGGTCTCTGAAATAAGACCGATAAAGCTGAGACTTGGCCCTTAATAGTACTTAAGGCCAACTTCATCTCTACCCCTAATTGTAGAAAGGCAAGAATTCTGCCTAGGATATATCTCAGAGGGTGCAAACCCTTGGATTCACACCAGGAAACATAAGCCTTCCAGACTCTATAATATATAGTTCTGGAAGCTGGCCTCCTGGCATTGATCAGGGTGGAGACAACTGACCCGGAAAGCCCACGTTTCTTTAGAATGTGGGTTTCAATAGCCAAGCCGTTAAATTTAGAGACCGTAAGGAAGGATGGAATATCGGTCTCAGAGAGCAGATCTGACCGTAGTGGGAGGGACCATGGGGCCTCCACTGCCATCTTTACGATTTCTGCATACCATGACCTTCTGGGCCATGCTGGTGCTACCAGAATAATCGGCTTCCTTTCCAGCTCGATTCTGCAAAGAAGTCGAGGCAGCAACTGGATGGGGGGAAATGCATATATCAGTGAGAACTGATCCCATGGGGTCACCAACGCATCCGTTCCGCATACGAATGGATCCCTTGTTCTGGCCACAAAGTTGACCAACTTCGTGTTGAATCTGGATGCTAGGAGATCTACGTCCGGAGTCCCCCATCTTTGGCAAACAGCCCGAAATATGTCAGGGTGAAGCGACCATTCCCCTGGGAATAACTGCTGGCGACTCAAGTAGTCCACCTGCCAATTCTCTACTCCGGGAATGAATATTGCAGAAAGGCAAGGAACATTCCTTTCTGCTCAAGTTAGAATATGGTTCACCTCTCTCTGCGCTGAGAGACTCTCGGTGCCCCCTTGGTGATTGATATAGGCCACAGCTGTGGCATTGTCAGATTGAATCCTGACAGGGTAATTCTGTAGCCTGGAAGTCCAGGCCTTTAGAGCCAGACGTACTGCCCGAATCTCTAGGATATTGATGGGCAAGCCTCTTTCGGTCCTTGACCATTGTCCTTGGACAGTTGTCCTTTCTAGTACTGCTCCCCAGCCTGAGAGGCTGGCATCCGTCGTTACAACCTTCTAGATAACTGGTCTGAAGGATTTTCCCTTCAGCAGATTCTGGGATAGTAACCACCAAGTGAGGCTTTGGGCCACTCTTTGGGACAGCCGCATTGGCGAGTCTAAGGCTTGAATTGTTTTGTTCCAAGCAGACAGGATACTGTTTTGCATCAGTCTTGAATGGAACTGGGCAAAAGGAACTGCTTCGAATGAAGCCACCATGGTTCCTAGTAACCTCATGCAGAGGCGAATGGGGGGGGATTGCCATTTGACCTGACCCTCCGTACCAATTCCTTTATGGAGTTGATCTTTGCTAGAGGCAAGATCACCTTTTCCTGGGCTGGGTCTATGATCAGACCCAAGTACTCCAGTCTCTTTAGCGGTATTAAGGAAGATTTCTCCAGATTGAGAATCCAACCCAATGCTTTCAGATAGTCGGTTGTAGTGCGTACACCCTGCTCCAAAATGAATCACTGATTGATCCATAAGTAATAGATCGTCTAGGTAAGCTATGATTGTTATGCTCTGTGCCCTTAACCTGCCTAGAGGTGGGGCCAGCAACTTAGTGAACACCCGGGGTGCTGTGGCTAGCCCGTAGGGCAGGGCTACAAACTGGAAATGCTGTTATTCAAACAGCAGAAATTTGATGAGCCGGGAATATAGGGACATGCAGATATGCATCCCTGATGTCGATTGACGCGAGAAGTTCTCCTCCTAGAAGGATAGAAACTACTGATCTTATGGTCTCCATGCGAAAGGAGCGGATCTTCAGGAACTGATTTACCTTTCTTAGATCTAGAATGGGTCTGACGTCTCCATTTGGTTTTGGTACCATGAAAAGATTTGAATAAAACCCCAGACCTTGTTCCCTTGTGGGGATCTGTATGATCACCCCTTGAGATCTTAATCGGTCTATTGCTTGAAACAGATTGTTTCTTCTCTGGATCCTTGGGTACGCTTGATCTTAGGAAACGAGATGGTCGGAAGTTCCGGAATTCCAGCTTGTATCCCAGCGTTACCGTGGAGATGACCCATGTGTCCTGAATCTCCTTTTTCCAGACTTCTGAAAAGTAAAGAAGTCTTCAACCCCCACCTTGGTGAGGGGGGTTGCCTCTTCATGACGAGGCTTTAGGATTCTGTTTCGCAGATTTCCTACCCCAGGGCTTCTTTTGAGCCTGGGTCTGACTCTGAGGTCTTCCTCTAGAGTCTGACGGCGGAGGCCGTCGCCACTGCTTAGAGGCGGAAGCCCTTGGTGCAGGGGAAAGGGCCCGTTTAAATGAAGGGCGTTTGTATTTTCTTTTGACGGGTAAAAGCGTGCTTTTCCCACTAGAAATTGTCTTGATATATTTATCCAAGTCCTCTCCGAAAAGTCGCTCCCCATGGAAGGGGAACCCAGTTAGGAGGTTCTTACATGGTGTTTCAGCTGACCAATTCTTTAGCCACAGGATCCTGCGCATATGTACAAGCATAAGCGCAAGGCGGGATGCCTGGTGAATGGAATCTTTAATGGCATCTATGGCAAAACATAATGCCTTAGGTAGTTCAGCCAAATCCCGAGCCTGTTGTATAGGAAGTTCTCTAAGGGCCAATTTAAATTGGTCCTTTAGGGATTGGCAGACGCCTATTGCAGCGACTGCTGGCTGAGTGACGGCACCTGCTATGGAAAAGGCAGATTTTAGCAGGGATTCCAACTTCTTATCTGTTGGATCCTTAAGCATTTGTGCATCCCCTACAAGACAAGTCAAGTTATTGTTCCCATTGGAAATCGCAGCGTCAACTGCTGGTACTTTCCATCTTTTGGAGAATCTTTCCTCCAGAGGATAGCGATTTGCAAAACTCTTAGGAGGGACAAAATGTTTATCCGGATGATCCCATTCCGGAAAAATAAGCTGTTCTAGCAATGCATGTGCTGGAAAACGCATGCAAAGCATGGGAAGGTTTCAAAGAACCTAAGGAAGAGGCCAGATTTTCATGAGACTCTGTTAGAGGCAGCATGAAGGTGGAGCGAACCATTTCTGTAAGAGATTGTATCAGCAATTTCTCAGTTTGGGAAGCTGAAAAAGGTTCATCTACTGTTGTCTCCTCCAAGGAGGAATCATCGGTTAGTCTTTCTTCCTGATCGATTGAGGGTAACACCTCATCGTGAGTCCACTGTTCCCCTAGTAAAGCTAAAGTGGGGGAAGGGCTAGTATGTTTCTTATCACTCTGAATAGAGGATGCGATTAAAGCCGCTAATCTTTCTCCCATACCCTGGAGGGAGGAGAGAGCATCTTCAGTCACATATCTAGGTGCTGAGATGTGAGAGGCAGTTGCACCATCAATTTGTTCCAATGGCTCACCCTGTGTTGCCATAATTGGTAATTCAGGTGAGAATGACAACATGGGATTATAGCTAGAAGTCTCAATGCCTGGGGGTGAAATCTTTGCTTTTTTGGCTTTTGAGGTGTCTTTTTTGGTAGGCATAGTCCTAAGTACAAAAACAGAGGCGCTATACAATTTGCACTAAATCGCTGATAATAGTCATGGCTTTAAAAAAGCCGCTATAAGTTTCAGCCTAGTGTTGAAAAAGAGTGTCTCTCCTGAATCAGGAATGCCAGTGCAACCCATACGTGTCTTCACAGCTCGTGTGTCTGTGTATGCTTCCTCCTCAGCAGCGGAGGAGAGACTGACATAGCTATATGTTTCCCATTTTCGCGGTACTGCGTTTAGGCTCCGCCCCCTCCGAAAAAAAATCCGCCCCCTTTTCCCCCATTTAAAAAAGTGTTTTTTCCCGCGCTTCAGCGCGGCGCTATGGATCCTTGATCAAACATGAGGAGGAGGGGGGAGGGGCGCAGAGACTGCAGTGAGGCAGAGAAACAAAAAACAGCCAGACAATCCTATCGTGGTACATAGCGGGACCTCTGCGTCCCCAACGGCAGGGGGAGGGGGGTAAGTAAGGGGGGTGCAGCGCTGCTGTCTCCCTGACCCACTGGTCCCATCAGAGGGGGAAAAAAAAACTTTTAAAAGCTTTATCTTACCTTGGTAAGAATATCCCCTCCACCTGCTGTACCAGCCAAGCAAGGACTGAGCTTAGAGAAGAGACAGAGTATGGCAAGTGCATAGGCTCCCTCTAGTGGAGACTTAAGGCATGACAATCTCTTTTCCTTAATGGAAGAAATACATAGACATTAAAAATACCTAAGTTTCTTCCTTACCTTATAATCGTCGCAGGATTTTTCTGAACAGAAAAAATCCAGCTTTCACCCATCACGGTGGGCTGTGTTTAGCCAAACCTTCAAGGACGGGGGTCCCTGAAAAGGGATTTCCACTGCCTTGGGCCATGTATAGCACCCCACCAGGAAGCAAATATATAATGTAACAAGACCTAAGCCCTGGTTTCCTGGGGTCCAGCCCTACAAAGAGGCGTTACAGGCAAAACCCCATGCTTCGGATACGAGGTCCCAGGTACCATCCATTTAGGCCTCAGTGGCACTGTGGTGGATCTGGCTTCTTTTTATGGAGGAATTTAAATCCAGCATGGATCCCTCCTGGAGCTCCTCAGAGCACATCTTCACTCGTGACCAACACCTTTAGACACTGGCGAAAAAACTGATGTGCTCCTGGAAGGAGGAGGGGTTATATAGGGAGTAAACTTCCTTAATTAGGATTTACCAGTGTCAACACCTGAAGGTAGGCCTATTACCCATTAAGTAAATACTTAAGGCTCTGTGTCCCATGATGTACGATAAAGAAACTTTTTTTCTGCTCCTAGACGCTGAAGCTCAAAAAATGCTAATAGCCTAAAGTAGTGCGCATGGGCACATAGGATAACACTATTTAGTTTCTAGGAGCAAAAAAAACGAAAAAACAACGCTAGTGTGCATGGAGCCTTAACCAGCATTTTAAAAACAAATTCACTTTGTTCTAACTTTAGAACTTGCTTGTTTAACTTTTTTCTAATTATGAATGTTATTAGTGCTGGAGAAATCTCAGAAGCAAGGTGGCCAGTACCCCTAAAACAGATGAAAAAAAATAAAAACTACACAACCAACATCTAAAAAAAAAAATGGTATAAGCCTTTTCAATCTGTTGTTATTTAAAGGGAGCTCCTTATCCAAGGCAATATTTACCAACTCATATTCCAGTGCTAAATGAACTAAAATAGTGCATCATACATCACTTACTTTCCACTCCCCAATCCAAAAATTATGTATTTATGTAGTGTGCAGCATATGGTCTGAGCACTGACAGGCTGGCCCCCCACCCCTTCAACCTCTGCAGCAATGCAGGCAGCACTCAAACATCTATTTCCCAAAGACAACCTCTGAATATGACACTGAGCACGCACACGCAACTTCTTTGGTCGACCATGGCGAGGCCTGTTCTGAGTGGAACCTGTCCTGTTAAACCGCTCTATGGTTTTGGGCACCGTGCTGCAGCTCAGTTTCAGGGTCTTGGCAATCTTCTTATAGCCTAGGCCAGGGGTGTCCAAACTTTTTTTAAAGAGGGCCAGATTTGATGAAGTGAACATGTTAGAGGGCCGACCATTTTGCCTGACATTCTTTGAACCATAAAAATTTGGTCTAAGTGTGTTCGTTCGAGAACTAATACACTACCCAACAAGAATTCTCTTGCCTTTGTGGTTGTGTGTGAGTAAAGAGGTGAGCTCTGTGTGTTATTTGGATATACCGTATTTATTAGCGTATAACACACACCTTCACTTTAAGAGGGAAGTTTCAGGAAATTTTTATTTATTTTTTTAAATAAAAAAAGGTCTGTGAAGCAGATCCCCACTCCATCACAGATCCCCCCATTACAGACCCCACTCCATCTCAGACCCCCCCCATTACAGACCCCACACTATCACAGATCCCCCCATTACAGACCCCACTCCATCTCAGACCCCCCCCCCATTACAGACCCCACACTATCACAGATCCCCCCCCATTACAGACCCCAATTCATCACAGATTTCCCCCCCCCCCATTACAGACCCCAATTCATCACAGATTTCCCCCCCCCCATTACAGACCCCAATTCATCACAGATCTCCCCCCCCCCATTACAGACCCCAATTCATCACAGATCTCCCTCCCCCCATTACAGACCCCACTCCATCACAGACCCCACTCCATGACAGAGCCCCCCCATTACAGACCCCACTCCATCACAGACCCCACTCCATCACAGAGCCCCCTCCCCATTACAGACCCCACCCCATTACAGACCTCACTCCATTACAGACCTCACTCCATTACAGACCTCACTCCATTACAGACCTCACTCCATTACAGTCCTCCCTCGATATTACAGTCAGACAGACTGTCCCTTTCATGAACGCAGCATTCCCCCTTCCTCCCCCTCCCCACACTGCCCTACCTTAAATCACCCAAGCCGGGAAGCACACATCGCATTGCAGGTCCAGACAAAGGGTGGGACTTTTCAAGTTAAAGGCGGGTGATTGTTGCTGGGACTGCCCCTCTGTCTAGCAACCAATCACCTGATTTGTAACTTTAAAGGTCCCGCCCTTTGTCCGGACCTGCAGCGCTTCCAGGCTTGTGTGAATAAGGTGTGTGGGGAGGGGGGAGGAAGGGGGAGTGAGTGCGATGTAAAGGAGAGACCTGCCGTGCCTCCCATGTGATTAATGATGTTAGCGGCGGGCAGGATTCAGCCCGCGATCCACCATTTAGTGATGCCCGATATATATCTTTTGTGGCCCCGGTGCTGGGAGATCGTTGGGGGCCACAAAAGATATACATGTCCAAATTACCAGCCGGGCCGTTCAAAACCGGAACGCGGGCTTTGGACATGCCTGGCCTAGGCCATCTTTATGTAGAGCAACAATTTCTTTTTTTCAGATCCTCAGAGAGTTCTTTGCCATGAGGTGCCATGTCGAACTTTCAGTGACCAGTATGAGAGAGTGAGAGCGATAACACCAAATTTAACACACCTGCTCCCCATTCACACCTGAGACCTTGTAACGCTAACGAGTCACATGACACCAGGGAGGGAAAATCTCTAATTGGGCCCAATTTGGACATTTTCATTTAGGGGTGTACTCACTTTTGTTGCCAGCAGTTTAGACATAATGGCTGTGTTGAGTTATTTTGAGGGGACAGCAAATTTACACTTTTATACAAGCTGTACAATCACTACTTTACATTGTAGCAGTGTCATTTCTTCAGTGTTGTCCCATGAAAAGATATAATAAAATATTTACAAAAATGTGAGGGGTGTACTCAATTCTGTGAGATACTGTACATACACACACACACGATTACTAAACGTATTGGGATGCCTGCCTTAACACACATGAACTTTAATGGCATCCCAGTCTTAGTACATAGGGTTCAATATGGAGTTGGCCCACCCTTTGCAGCTATAACAGCTTCAACACTTTTGGGAAGGCTGTCCACAAGGTTTAGGAGTGTCTATGGAAATGTTCGACCATTCTTCCAGTAGTGCATTTATGAGGTAAGACACTGATGTGGACAAGAAGGCCTGGCTCACAGTCTCTGCTTGGCTCCTGCTGCTGTCAATCGAATCCTGTGAGGGAAGATCTGAGCCACTGTGTGTGTGTCTATGGACGCACACAGTCTGACTCAGGAGTGTGTCCGCAGGAGCAGCTGACTTACTATGGGGATACTTTCAGAAGGGGAGTGCAGAGCAGTAGTGAAGACCACAGACAAGGTGGCAAGAGATCGTCAGAGCAATTCCACTGCCTAGAGAAGGCAAGTATATATTTTTTTATTTTAGGAAAAAAAACTGCCTTCATAACTACTTGAAGTGACAGGTTCCTGAATTTAAAACGGTAAATAAAAAAATAAATAAAAAAAGTACCCTCTTTTAAGGGTTAAATATTGACTAGCCAATTCAAGCTGATTGAAGGAAATTGGTTACACTAGATTTTAGTTCGAGGAATCAGAGTAAGGGGGGGGGGGGGGGGGCTGAACACAAATGCACGCCACACTGTTTTTTTTTTTACAAATAAATATCTGCAAACAAACATTTAACCATTTATAATTTTTCTTCCACTTCACAAATTATGTGCCACTTTGTGTTGGTCTATCACATAAAAACCCAATAAATTTTCGGTGGTATGAATACTTTTTTTTAAAAGGCACTGTATGTAGAGCTCTGCATAAATTGATGGTGCTAAATACATACCTGTAATAAATACAGTGATGCTTCATTTCCCATCCACTCTATTTTTTCTGAAGGCTATACCCTCAAGAATACAGAGCCTGATGTTTCTCCTTTTAGAAGAACGCCAGCTGTTTAACATTAACAGTTCTAGCCCATGAGCGTTTCAAGAGTTTATAGCTCAGTTTTAGAAAGAATATAATGCATGTGTTCTTGACAAATGTCTTCTGACAATGTGCATCCTCCCCACTATCATGGCAAAAGTCTAAAAGCTTGAAGTGATTTAAAAATAGAATTATTTATGTGGAGAACAGTGGATCTTCCATTTGACGTTGCTTACAATGTGCTGACACATCACAATTTAGTATAACAAATAGAACATTTTTAATGCCTGACCAATATTATAAAATATATACAGTGGGAAAGCGTCCGGAAATTTAATTTAAAAAAATATTAACGTGTACATCTAAGACAGGCAGTCTTCATGGCCTGCACTAAAAAAGGACTCTGTACACTCCACACAGGAGATTGATACCTCTCTGACACATACAAAGATTTCTTCTACAGCAGCAGCTCTGAAGAAGTTTCTATGAAACATGTTGCGCTTCCAATTTTCAATAAAAAAATTATTTAAAAAAAAGGTGACCGACTCAGTGAATCATCTTCTGATGTTTCACTTCCTTCTAAACCCATTTTTTTCCAAGCAACCCTAGCAAACTTTATACAAATGGTACGGACAATTAACTTTTCTTCAGGGACACCAAAGCAATACAGCTTCAATAGGACTTGCTGGCTAGTGAGAGCAGCTCAAAATGACCGCTAAACTGGCAGATATTGAATGAACCTATTACCTCGTACACACGATGAGAATGTTCGGATAATTGATAGTCCGTTTTTTTTGTTTTTTTGCATGCATATCAAAAATGAAGGGGTTATTCAACTTACAAAATTCCTCGTACGTCAGAATACAATTTTGGAAGTAATGTATTGTATTTTTGTGTGAGCATGCGTGGTCTTGCTCTTCCGATTTTTTTCCAAACGAATACTGTACTGATTAGATGAAAATCGTACGATCTGTTATTGTTCGATCATTTTTCTCATCGTGTGTACTAGGCTTAACAGTGGTAAACCATTCTCAGACGGATGTTATCAAGGCGAGTGATCACAGAGTATGCAGGCAAAACAGTAGTTGTTACATCTGTGCAACATCATCCAAAATAACGGCACAATCCGATGCATCAAGGACGATTTTTTTCAAATCTCTAACAAGGTTTTAAATGTATTTTTGAATGCTGGCATGAATTTGCAAAGCTTTTATCTTCAGACCAGCAAAAAATTGCTTGATTTCCAGCACCATCAATGCAGTAAAGTCTTTTTGACTTACAGTTCTGCCTGTCCAATAGAGAAGACTGATGTAAAGACATCAGGAGGCTAGTATAGAGATTAAATGGTGTGTTATTTCTATTAAAAAAAAAGCTAAGGCTTACGGACACCGCTATCCTGGGAAAGATCCCCTAGATGCAGTATAGTGTTGCTTGATAAATATTTATAGAAATATATATCTGTATAAATAATTACCGTATATACACTTGAGTATAAGCCAAGGTACCTAATTTTACCCTAAAAAAAACTGGGAAAACGTATCGATTCGAGTATAAGCCTAGGGGGGAAATGCAGCAGCTACTGTAAGGGGAAAAGAGGGTCAACAATGCCCATTTGCACGCCTCACTGTGCCCATTGCAACCTTACTGTGCCCAACCTCACTATGCCCATTGCCACCTCACTGTGCCCAACCTCACTGTGCCCATTGCAACCTCACTGTGCCCAACCTCACTCTGCCCATTGCCACCTCACTGTGCCAGAGTAAGTGTACCTGAAATACTTGACAGGCTGCGGGCATCCATTCATTGTTTAGGAGATGGGCAAGCCTTGCTCAGGGTTGGTGAGCTCCATAAAGCCATCTTCTTCATCTGCAATGTTGTGGCTTTGTGAGACTGAGAGCCGAGAGGGGAGAGAGGCAGGCGCTGCAGCCGCGGCGCCATCTTGGATTTGTCCGGCGGCTGGCTGGATCAAAAAGGCCATTATTTTCTGGGGGTCTCTGTCCCCCTTTCGTTTGGCAGACATCATGCCGCGCTGCAGGGGGGTGAGGAGGGTCCCTGGATGCTCGTCTGGTCCAAAAACGAGGTCCCGTTGCGCTGGTATGTGTCACTGAATCCTGGGCTGCCACAGAGCTCAGAGGAGAATGTCCATGCTGCTCGGATGTTTAAATGTTGCGGTCTCCTTCTGGTCCCGTTCCGTGATAGGCGTCTCCCAGCAGCCTATCACGGACTTCTTCTCATCCTCTGACTTAGTTTCCCAGCAGACACTGGGAAACGGAGTCCGAGGATGAGAAGACATCCGTGATAGGCTGCTGGGAGACGCCTATCACAGAAAGGGACCTGGAGGAGACCACAACATTTAAACAATGGACGCCCGGAGCCTGACAAGTTTTTCAGGTACACTGACTCAAGTATAAGCCGAGGGGTGTATTTTCAGCCCTAAAAAAAGGGCTGAAAAACTTGGCTTATACTCGAGTATACACGGTACATTAATACTGCAATGTACATCACCAATAATTGTCTGTGGCCGATAGCTCGATCTTGCGATTATTTGCCATTCTTAAAACGAATGTAATCCCTACGGATATTCCCCGGATCAACTTTACCTATAAAATGTTAGTACCCAGTTATATTACGTACATTTAAGAAATAATCCAGGCCTTTCTTAAAGCAATCTACAGCTTTAAGAACATGGTTTAACCTTTTAGCTAGCTCCATGAAACCATTGCTTATTATTTAAAACATAACTGCAGGTTATTTTTGGTTGTGGGGTTGACAGAATAGAATCTCCCCAAACAACTTAGTCCTTACAGTGCCTCGGGCTGCTTCTTAAAGTGGGATTCCACCCGCGATTTTTTATTTATTTTTAAAGTCAGCAGCTACAAACACTGTGGCACTTACCTGTCAGTAAGGGAAACAGGCAGTGAAGCCTTGCGGCTTCACTGCCCGTTTCCTACTGCGCATGCGCGAGTCTCGCGCCGATTTGTGAATGGGCGGCTTCTTTCTGGGATACACACAGCTCCGAGAAGGCAGCACACCACATTCCCCAGAAGACACCGCGACAGAGGACGAGAAAGAAGACCTGCCGCGGTGGATGAAGAGGCAGATTAGCTAGTTACACATAGCAACCGCCCTTTCTGGCGAGTAAAAAAAAATATATATATTTCTTTCTATTTAAAGTATTTTAGTGTATTTTTTTTTTTTTAGGGTGGAACACCACTTTAACTATATAAAACAATATATTTTCCACTGAACTACCCAAATAAAATACATAGTTTTACTTTGAACTGAATGTGGGTTGATGTTACCGCTGCTGTAAAGGATATTGGAATTCAAACAATTGTAGAGTTTACATACTGTATATGTACACAGCCTCAAGCATTTGTAAAGGCTAGTAAATGCTCAAAAACATACAATTAGGACAATGGACACACATTCGGGTTGCTTTACTAAAACTGGAAATTGAAAAATCTGGTCCAGCTCTACATAGAAACCAATCAGCTTCCAGGTTTTATTGTCAAAGCTTAATTGAACAAGCTGAAGTTAGAAGCCGATTGGCTACTATGCACAGCTGCACCAGATTTTGTACTCTTCAGTTTTAGTAAATGAACCCTATTGCGACAGACTAGACATGCAAATGTTGGCAAATGTGCCCACTTTCAAGGGAACAATTTTATGAGTTTTGGCTGGTTGGCATTCAGCACTACAATGAGCAGGGCCTAACCTGACAGATACCAGACTATAAACAGCAGGCTTTGATGTCAGAACGTGTCATTTAAATATAGATATGGTTAACCACTTCCATACTGGGCACTTATACACCTTCCTGCCCAGACCAATTTTCAGCTTTCTGCGCTGTTGCACTTTGAATGACAATTGCGCGGTCATGCTACACTGTACCCAAACTAAATTTTTATCATTTTGTTCCCACAAATAGAGCTTTCTTTTGGTGGTATTTGATCACCTCTGCGATTTTTATTTTCTGCTAAAAAATAAAAAAAAGACCGAAAATTAGTTTGTTACAAAACTTTGTAAATAAGTTCGTTTTCTCCTTCACTGACGGGCACCAATGAGGCGGCACGGGTGGGCACCGAGAGGCGGCACGGGTGGGCACCGAGAGGCGGCACGGGTGGGCACCGAGAGGCGGCACGGGTGGGCACCGAGAGGCGGCACGGGTGGGCACCGAGAGGCGGCACGGGTGGGCACCGAGAGGCGGCACGGGTGGGCACCGAGAGGCGGCACGGGTGGGCACCGAGAGGCGGCACGGGTGGGCACCGAGAGGCGGCACGGGTGGGCACCGAGAGGCGGCACGGGTGGGCACCGAGAGGCGGCACGGGTGGGCACCGAGAGGCGGCACGGGTGGGCACCGAGAGGCGGCACGGGTGGGCATGGATGGGCACCGATAGGTGGCACTGTACTGTACTAATGGATGCCAATCAGTGCCAAACAATAATGCCTGCCAATCAGTGGTGCCCATTGTGGGCACTGATTGGCATCCATTGTGGGCACTGATTGGCATCCATTTAGTATATAATTAGCATCCCTGGTGGTCTAGTGTGCAATACCTATAGGTGGGCTTCCCTGGTGGTCTAGTGGCATCCCTGGTGGTCCAGTGGCCATCCTCGGGGGGGCTGCGCTGATAATGGATCAGCACAAACCCCCCCCCTGTCAGAGGAGCAGCCGATCGGCTCTCCTCTACTCGCGTCTGACAGACGCGAGTGAGGAAAAGCCGATGACCGGCTTTTCCTGTTTACATCGTGATCAGCCGTGATTGGACACGGCTGATCACGTGGTAAAGAGTCTCCGTCGGAGACTCTTTACCTAGATCGGTGTTGCGGGGTGTCAGACTGACATCCCGCAGCAACGATCGCCGCGATGCGCGCCCCCAGGGGCGCGCAGCGGCTCAAAATCCTGAGGAAGTCATATGACGTCCAGTCAGGATTTTGAAACCACTTTGCCGCCGTCAATCTGTTATAGGGCGGG
The DNA here is from genome assembly GCA_029206835.1 of Rana muscosa. Classification (NCBI taxonomy): domain Eukaryota; kingdom Metazoa; phylum Chordata; class Amphibia; order Anura; family Ranidae; genus Rana; species Rana muscosa. Next base: position 877,970,680 of record CM055116.1, read on the forward strand.
CGGCAAGTGGTTAAATTAGATGTATGGGACCACAGGCCACACCCGCCAAATACCTTAGTTCCCCGGATACAACCCCGAGCTTGGTAAACACACACACACACACACACACACACACACACACTTTGGCAGAAATGGCCGCAGTAATTTTATTAGTTTAAAATATTCATACAGATAAAACATATATTAATCCAGTATTTGGATGAAATCAAACATACAGCAAAACTTTGCCCAGTTTTCCGAACACGGGCTACTCAACCTTTATTGAACAAAGAAATACGTCCCCCCCCCCGGATACCGGGGTGACCCAACCACATAAAATATACCGCGACAGGGAGCTTTTTCTCCAGTGGATCTGGTCGCGTCAAAAAGGAAGAGACCCTCTGCAGCCCCTTTTATCAACTCCCCAGGGACATCCAGAAACTTGCCTGGATTCCAATTGCACCACCTGGTGATCCAATTGAGAGTGGGGGGGGGGGGAAGCGAAGGGAAAGGAAAGAGATTCTGGTGGTAGAGGACTCAATTCTTAGAAGGACAGAGGGCAATCTGTAAAAAAGACCTGAATCGCCAAACTGTATGTGGTCTACCGGGCGCTTGGGTTCGGCACATCACGGATCTGGTGGACAGATTACTGGGAAGGGCTGGGGAAGACCCAGCTGTCATGGTGCACCTTGGCACCAATGACCAAGTCAGAGGCAGATGGAGTGTCCTAAAGAACTATTTTAGGGACTTGGGAGCTAAATTGAGGAAAAAGGACCTCCAAGGTAGTATTCTCAGGAATACTACTGGTACATCAAGCCACACCATAAAAAGGCAGAGGGAGATTAGGGAAGTGAACAAGTGACTGAAGAGCTGGTGTAGTAAGGAGGGGTTTGGGTTCCTGGAGGACTGGGCTGACGTCTCAGTCGATAACCAGTACTATAGAAGGGACAGACTGCACCTAAATGAGGAGGGTGCAGATCAGCTGGGAATAAGGATGGCCAAAAAGTTATAGGGGTTTTTAAACTAGGCGACGGGGGGGGGGGGTCCAGAGATAGAGTCAGCGTGGAACATATTCCAGAGGGTAGTATTGGGGGCATTAGTGGTAGGGTAACCAAAGCACATAAACCCAAGGTAAGTATAGTAGCACGTCCTAGTTGCAATCTCGGAACACCCAAGAGGATAGTATGCAACCGGTCAAAAAATATTAATGCATTAAAGTGTTTGTTCACGAATGCCAGAAGTCTACCAAGCAAAATAGGTGAGTTGGAAGCTCTGGTGCATGGAGGAGAGATAGGATGTAATCGGTATTGCTGAAACTTGGCTTCATTCCTCACATGAGTGGGCTATTAATATTCCTGGCTATGCACTCTTTCGGAAAGACAGGGTAAAAAGGAAAGGTGGAGGGGTCTGTCTCTATGTGAGAAGTAATCTCAAAGCGAGTGTGAAAGAGGACCTGGTGGATGGAGAGTGGGATGAGTCTGAAGCATTATGGGTGGAACTGCATACAGATGTGCGTAGTTCAAAGTTAATCATTGGAGTTTAAAAATTAAATAGGCAGATGGACTTTGTAGGCGTAATACAGTTAAAAAATGTATATTTATTGAGGGAGAAACATACAAAATATTTAAAAAACAAACAATTTTGGCCATTTCTTAAAGGGCCCGAGAACACAATATTCCATAAACACACCACCTATAACCAAGAAAAAATGCAGAATAATAAGAGTAGGTTTAGCCAACAAGGCCCCCCGGCCGCACGACTTCACTTTCACAATTGCTTCCTCAAACGTTGCATAAACAATGGAACACAGCGACTCATCAAATTTCGTCATTCAACGATCCCCCTTTAGGAAAAGAGATGCTGTATTAGACGGAACGAATTGGGTTCCCTTTCGGGAACCACCCCCAGGGGAGAGAAGCGAAAATCACTGAACGGTGAAGACTGAAAAGGGCCCGCTATGCGACCTTCTGCAATCTCCTTAAAAACCTTTTCCCTCACCACCTCTGGAAACTGATCCACCGACTTTAAGTTAGCCACAAAAGAGCACCCCAAACCCGAAAAAGAGGGAAGAGGAAAACCTATGGAAAAGCCTTCAGTTAGCAAACACGCCTTCTCCCTGTTTGGGTATAGCTCCAGCCAGGGGCGCATGTTTTCCAGCCTCACTGGCGTGCAGGCTTTTGGGAAAAATATCCAGCTGAGACGGGGACCCAGATTCAGCTGTTTTCTTAAAACATCTTGACACAGGATGGGGCCCTGCACAAAAGGAGCACTCATGCCTATATTTACACAAGGTATTGAAGCGACACTGACTTTCATTCAATGGAAAACAACAACCCCTGCGATACACAGAGTTAGCCAGAGGCCCACGTCCTTCAGCCAGAGGCCCACATCCTTCACACCCCCCCCCCCATCTTAAACGACTCATAGGCATACCAGCCCAATCCCCCAACATTTTTATAGGCCTCCAGCACATGGTCTAAATGCTGAAATAAACCTCAGCTCAAATCAGGGTGCTTTTCCATCAACACACTAGCAAAAACAAAAAACGCTTGCAATCAGTTTTTAAAAGAGCGGGGTAGCGCCCTACACCTATCCTCCTCCTGCTCCCCTTTCCTGTCGGATTTGAAAGCAAAATCTTTAGCAGCGGGAAGAAGGCATAACACATCCACAAAATCCCCCCGCCAGATTTTCTCCTTAACCAACATATATAGGTGGTACCCTAAAGGAGAAATCTCACAGGGCATAACTCCCTTCATACAGGATTCAGGTACTGACATTCTATTACAAACCTCACAACTAGGAGTGTGCAAGTGTGCTTCCCTGACATGTGTTGCACTGCCTAGCTGACTTAGTGACAGGAGCTGGGACAACAGGTTTTGAAGAAACAAAGCTAGTAGAGGCAGACCCAAAAGGGGGAGACAGCTAGAGAGGAAGGAAGAGCAGGAGAAGAAATGCCAGCAGCAGACAGAGCATTAGAAACAGCTGACAGGCATACCAATATATCATTAGCAGTAGTTACAGGCAACTCACCCTGCCCAGCTGGTGATGATTCTGCAGCTGGCACACTCATGCTGGACTGCAGGCTGTGGAAAAGTGCACCTGGTACCAGGTCATTCTGAGGAGCCGACAGCTGCGGGTTAGCCACATCTTGTGGACTGCTTGCATGTGTGGGCGGCGCCATCCTCTCCAGCCGCTCCCCACACGGTGCCTGGTGTCCTCTGCCTCTTCTCCCGGCTGGCGACCGCGAGCAGGGCTGCCTCTTCTGTCCCGTCCATCTTCTGGGCACCGCCGCCACGTTATTCCTCTCCTACCAGCCCAGCATTCTCTTCTATACCTCCCCCGGGTGCAAGCTGCTCTGGGGGCATGCTCGGTCGTGACCTCCTCTGAGGGGAGGGCTGCACAGGCTGTGGCCAAACCTCCTCCTCGCCGACACTGCTCTGCTGGGTCTCCTCTGTCTTTCAGCTCCAAGCAGCGGCGCATCCCCCCCCCCTCCACAAAAGGCCTAACCAAGTCCTCCATGCTCACAAGCTGCTCCATCTCGGGACAGAGGGAGGAAGGGGAATGCTGAGTAAAAACCTGAGCTTCTTCTCCAGTGGATCTGGTCGCTGCAAGAGGAAGTAGAGACCCTCTGCAGCCCCTTTTATCAACTCCCCAAGGACATCCAGAAACTTCCCTGGATTCCAATTGGACCACCTGGAACTACATATATTTATTTAAAAAGAGACAGTACACACACCTTCCTATACAAACTTAACCTCTATATAGTTAACCCAAAAACTTTGCCTTTAAAAAGGGCTGGGTGACCGCCGTCCCAAGAAAGTGGGCTCAGATGGCGCGCCCCCTTTGTACAAACTGGACAACATCTAGGTTGCTAAATCACTGTATCATGCAAATTTTATTGTATTTAAAATAAAATAATTTTTAAAGTTTTTCTTTACTGCAGTTCAGCATTGCTGATCTCAAGCAGCCTCTTTGTAGCAATTTTCTGTGTGCATGCATGCTGATGGGGATAGTGGGCCATGCCTGCTTACATTGTTACTAAACCCAGGACCCTGCATTTACTATATCTGATCATCCACAGTTAAGGATGAGCTCCGGCGTGTTCGCAAAGCCCACGTGCACAGCCCGCCAGGAAGTCGGCACTGCGCTAATCACAGGCAGTGAGACATTTCCCGATCTCTGCAGCTGCGCTATATTTATATTTATTTATATTTATTTATTTATTTAGGGACACATGTAATAAAAAAAAAAAAAAAAGCATGACAGGACCTTTAATGTGAGATCTGCGGTTTAAAAAAAAAAAAAAAAAAAAAAGTCCCCTCCAAGAGGATTGGGCAGAAGTGACGTTTGACGTTGCTTCCTGTAACGACACCCCAAGTATGAAAGGGGTTAACGCCGTTTAGGATATTCCCTTTGCGAACACAAGGCAGCTACCGACACTCCACAGTCAGGCGAACGAGACCCATAGGAATAATTCTCCCCCAGATACAAGACAAACGCTCTGTATGAGGTTCAAACAAGGAATGAATCTTTATTGCAAGCACATGATAAAACACTTCTCTTCAAAACACTTCCCTCCCATCCTTGGGAAACAGGGCGGGTTAAACTGTCCAATGGCAATGGTGATACAGGTCAGGTGTGTTCCAACTTCTCATCAGTACACAGTCTTAGCGGGGGGGGGGGGGGGGTTTGCTGGAGTGATTCCCCCCCACAGCAAGACACTTAAACATCCCATAATAGGCAGCCAGGCTGTCTACCAAGCTCCAATCCACATCAAAAAATGAAAGGGTCTTTAGAAGTTAGTCTGGATTCATTAACATTACAACAGGCAGCCAGGTGGTTGGAGGTGATGACATTAACATCTTTCAGCTAACATGTTGAATTCAGAATCAAAAAACACACAGTAAATCGTTTTTTACAGATATCCTGGGGAATATTGTGGATTAATATTACAGACCCATTTTAAAGCAATCCAAGACATTCTCAATGTCCATTATTTTCTGGCTCATACTTTCTAAGAACTTCTGGGTTCCACTGGCCCACCCGTTACATCTCTCCCCTTTTGGCAGGAGACAAACACAGAAGGAGACACCAGACGGGTTGACTCCGAAGTTAGTCCATAGTTCCATTCCTCTAATGCCTGGACAACCCATCAGCATTGGCGAATAATGGCATTCAGTTCTGGAACAGTCACTTGCTTTGCTCTCTCAATGGCTCCCAAAACTTGTTGCTGATGCTCTTGGGAGAGGCAAGGCAAAACCTGAGTGCAAATCCCATTTAACCTTTTGACAATTTCAGCCCGTTTGTGCATTTCAATGTTCAAGCCATGGGACATCTCATAATACATGGTATAGTGTCGTTGCATCTCCGATTTCTCACTGGCCAACTTGTCACATTCCAATTTTAGACTGCGATATTGTGCATGATCTAAGGTACATGTCGGGGAAGATAGTCCTACCCGGGTCTCAGCAGCAAGCGGGTCGGTTCCAGCAGCACGGGTCTGGGCACAGGTAGTCACTGGGTTGGCTTCAGCGGGGCCCATTGGGGCGTAAGCAGAAACGAGGGGGGCCAAATCATTCCCCAGTAGTACATCCGCTGGCAAATCCTTCATCACCCCCACATTCACGAGTCCCGAACCAACCCCCCAATCCAGGTGAACACGGGCAACGGGTAGCCAGAAGACGGTGTCTCCCGCTACTCTTACGGCTACAGTGTCTCCGGTATGTTGGCTCTCTGGGATGAGGTTCTTCTGTAGTAGGGCCATGGTGGCGCCAGTATCACGTAGGCCATTGGCTACCTTTCCATTGACCCAGTCTGCCTGTGTTGCTGCCGGTTGTCCCGGTTAGCTGCTTGTACTGGATCAGCCTCGTGCAGAACGCCCCAAAGTTCTTCCTCCTCAACGCAGTGGGCCGCAGGCATGGATGTGTGGGGGTTCCCCCTTGCTGGCTGTCTCCATGACTGGGACTGCCTGGCTGGATTCAACGGACAGTCTGGCTTTTTGTGCCCTAGCTGTTTACACCCGAAACACCTGATGGGTTGTGAGTAGTCCTGGGAGTTGAACCTGGGCTGCTGAGAATAAGTGGCCGCTGATCGATAATCCACCCGAGCTGTTGTCTTGACCACAGGGTTATCCAGTTTGCGGGCGTCTGTGTATTCGTCCGCCAAGCGAGCTGCTTCAGGCAAGGTGAAAGGTTTTCGATCCCGGACCCACTCTCTGACTTCCAGGGACAGTTTGTCAAAGAAGTGCTCCAGCAGGAACAACTGCAGCACCTCTTCCCTGAATTCCGCTTGGCATCCAGTGACCCAGTGGGATGCCGTGCGGTGTAGGCAGCATGCCCACTCGGTATACGAGTCTCCAGTCTGCTTGCTCGTCTCTCGGAACCGCCTCCGGTGTGACGGGAAACCTGGCCAAAAGTGCTTCTTTTACCAGTCCATAGTTCATAATATCATCATTTGGGATGGCCCTGAACGCTTCACTGGCCCGGCCGAACAATTTCCCAGACAAAATGGTAACCCATTCCTCTGTGGGCACCCGGTGTAGGGCACATTGCCGTTCAAAATCAGCAAGATACCCATCAATCTCCCCTTCAGTTTCAATTAAATTTTTTTAAAAGCAGCAAAATGTATCTCTTTCTCCTTTCAGTTGGTGCTGCTCTGACTTCTGCAGCACCTCTTTGTTGTAGCCAATTTGCGTCCACAGCCGCTATAACTCGTTCTATGATCTCTGGTGTAGGGTTAGGACCATAATGTGCCAGTCTTATGTTAACAGCCCGATCAAAACTTGACTCTTCGTGTGTCCCATTTGTTACGCTGGGCCTTTCGGTTATGTTGGGTCTTTCAGCTCCATCCATTTCGACGAATTCTGCAATAATGTGCCTCTTACAGTTGTTGGCCGGTCGGCCCCGGTTCTCCAGTAAGTCCTTGAGGGTAGAGTGCTTTAGCCGTTCATACTGTGCTTCCATTGTCCTGTGTCCTCTTGTAGCTGTCCTTATAGTCTGTGGAATCCTCCCACTGCTTGTCAACAATTGTAACGACACCTCAAGTATGAAAGGGGTTAGCGCCGTTTAGGATATTCCCTTTCCGAACACAAGGCAGCTACCGACACGCCAGTCAGGCGAACGAGACCCATAGGAGTAATTCTCCCCCAGATACAAGACAAACGCTCTGTATGAGGTTCAAACAGGGAATGAATCTTTATTGCAAGCACATGATAAAACACTTCTCTTCAAAACACTTCCCTCCCATCCTTGGGAAACAGGGCGGGTTAAACTGTCCAATGGCAATGGTGATACAGGTCAGGTGTGTTCCAACTTCTCATCAGTACACAGTCTTAGCGGGGGGGGGGGTTTGCTGGAGTGATTCCCCCCCACAGCAAGACACTTAAACATCCCATAATAGGCAGCCAGGCTGTCTACCAAGCTCCAATCCACATCAAACAATGAAAGGGTCTTGTAATGTTAATGAATCCAGATTAACTTCTAAACAGGCAGCCAGGTGGTTGGAGGTGATGACATTAACATCTTTCAGCTAACATGTTGAATTCAGAATCAGAACACACAGTAAATAGTTTTTTTACAGGATATCCTGGGGAATATTGTGGATTAATATTACAGACCCATTTTAACAACTTCCCGCCCCGTCAATAGCAGATTGACGTCCGGGAAGTGGTTCAGTTATCCACACTGGACGTCATATGACGTCCTGCGGGATAACAGCCGCCGCGCGCCCGGGGGCACGCATCGCGGCGATCGGTGGAGCGGTGTGTCAGTCTGACACACCGCTACACTGATCTCGGTAAAAAGCCTCCGTCGGAGGCTTTTTACCACGTGATCAGCCGTGTCCAATCACGGCTGATCACAATGTAAACAGGAAGAGCCGTTGATCGGCTCTTCCTCACTCGCGTCTGACAGATGCGAGTAGAGGAGAGCCGATCGGCGGCTCTCCTGACAGGGGGGGTTCGCGCTGATTGTTTATCAGCGCAGCCCCCCCTCGGATACCCACACTAGACCACCAGGGAAGCCCCCCAGGACCACCAGGGAAGCCCCAATCATGTGGATGGCCCCCATGGCCATCCACATGTAGTAAACAAAATAAAATAAAAACATAAAAATATGCCAATCAGTGCCCACAAAGGGCACTGACTGGCACTTTCACAATGTGTGGTGGCTGGCATTGCTGGGCACCAGTGCCACCTACTAGTGTCCATCAGTGCCCATCCATCAGTGCCCGTCCGTGCCACCTATCAGTGCCACCCATAAGTGGCCAGTGCCACCTATGAGTGCCCATCAGTGCCACCTATCAGTGCCCATCATTGGTGCCACCTCATCGGTGCCACCTCATCGGTGCCCGTCATTGAAGTAGAAAAGGTACTTATTTACAACAAAAAAAAATAACAGAAACAAAGAAAAACATAGGTTTTTTTTTTACATTTTTGCTCTTTATTTGTTGTGCAAAAAAAAAAAAAAAAAAAAAAAAAAAAAATCGCAGAGGCGATCAAATACCACCGAAAGCAAGCTCTATTTGTGGGAACAAAATGATAAAAAATTTGTTTGGGTACAGTGTAGCATGACCGCGCAATTGTCATTCAAATTGCGACAGTGCTGAAAGCTCAAAATTGGCTTGGGCAGGAAGCTGTATAAGTGCATGGTATTGAAGTGGTTAAAGCAATCCAAGACATATTCTCAATGTCCATTATTTTCTGGCTCATACTTTCTAAGAACTTCTGGGTTCCACGGGCCCACCCGTTACACTTCTGTCATCCAATGTTATGGAGCCGAATGGGGGGGCCCATCTTTCCCTCACTCGGCATCCAGTCTCACAGAAGGACCCAATCGTCTCAGCCGCTACCGACGACTCCGGTAAGTGGCAGAGACAATCAGAGCACGGCGGGAGGGGGGGTACCTCTCCCGCCGCCGATAAAAGCGATCTTGCAAGGATTTGCGCGGAGCAGCCCGGATCCTCCTCTTGTCGGGTCCCTCTTCTGCTCTCCTGGCCCCTTCCTCCTGTTCAGTGCCCCCACAGCAGGCAGTTTGCTATGGGGGCACCCGAGCCGAGTCACAGCTTCCTGTGTCTATTCAGACAGAGCCCTGGCCCTGCTCGGCAGCCGTGTCTCAGCCAATCAGGATTGAGAATCTCAGACATCCGAGACACTCGTGGACATCAATGGACAGAGAAGGACCTCGGGTAAGTGTTAGGGGGGCTGCGGCACACAGAAGGCTTTTTATCTTAAAGCATAGAATGCATTAAAATAAAAAACCTTCTGTCTTTACAACCACTTTAAAGCTAGGAGGAGTTTGTTATCCTCTGACTATCCTATGAGGCTGCATGACTGACCCTCTGTCTAGACAGTGCAGATTGGTCCTGTGTTAATCACATGCACCCTCCCCCAAAAAAAAAAAGCTCTAGCAATACAAAGTGAGCATGGGCAAAATGCCTCCGATGGCTCTGTTCGGTCAGCAGATGGATTAGGGACAGTAAAAAGGGGAGGATCAGAAAAGATCAGTCTTTATACAATGCAGAGGATTAACCCTGTAGGTTCCACAGCGAGTATAACAAGCATGCTTTAATGCATATAAAGACAAATTTTGCTGTTGTGGGTTTAGTAACACTTTAATATGTGTTGAAAAAGCTGCTTGTAGTCTCCATCAGAAATCTGAGATGGGGTGATAATGCAGGGTCACAAATGGGAGATAAGGAAAGAGTGATGTCACTACATAACAGGAAGTGCCTGAACAAGAGCTGCCGTAGCAGGGTCTAATATTAGGGGTCGACCGATATATCGGTCGATATTTGGGCATTTTTGATAAATCGGCATTGGCCGATTTTATTTTTAAAACCGGGCTGATATTTTACACTGGCTGCCCTACCTCCTCCCTTCTCCACACTCAGCGGCTCCAGGAGCATCAAGCGCTGCGCTGTGTGTGTGAAACTGCAAGTAACAGAGAGGAGAGAGAGGAGCTGTCGGCTCGATGTTGGGGGTGGGCGGTACCCAGCAGATATATTACACCAGAAAATAGGATGGTATCTGGCCCTGCCCCCTTTCTAAAGCAGCCCAGTCATTGGCTGGTGTAATTTAGCTGCTGGGTCCCGCCCACTCATTGGCTGGTGTAATTTAGCTGCTGGGTCCCGCCCACCCCCACATCAAGCTCAATTCTGACAGCTCTCTCTCTCCTCTGTCAGTTTCACACATACACTCGGCTTAGTGTGAAACCTGCCAGTGCCACTGCAAATCAGTGCCCCCCAACCAGTGCCACCAGCCAGTGCCACCTGTAAGTGCCAATCAGTGCCATCTGTCAGTGCCACCCACCAGTGCCAACCAGTCACATGCCAGTGCCAACCACTGCCAGCCAGTGTCATCCGCCACTGCCAGCCAGTTCCAATTGCCAGTGCCATCTGTCAGTTCCAAACCAGTGCCACCTGCTGTCAATCAGTGCCAACTGTCAGTGCCACCTGCCAATGCCAACCAGTGCCACCTGCCAATGCCATCTGTACTGAGGACATCAAGTGTGTGCTAGAGTGACAGGAGTAAGCAGGAAGGAGTGGCGTGGGTGAGGTTTTTTTTTTTTTTTTTTTTTTTTTTTTTAAAATCGGCCTAAAATAAATCGGCCACAAAAATCGGCATCATATATCGGCCACCCCAATTTCTAAATATCGGCATCGGCCAGAGAAAAACCCATATAGGTCGACCTCCATCTAATATTATAATGAAAGCTTCAGATCTGGAAAGACTTGAGCCTTTTGGATTTATTAATGTTTTAAAGATATGAAATTTAAGGAATGATTTAAAGCTACTTTTACAGTACATTCTGCAGACACTTATACAGAGTTTCATAAATTTCTGTCCAAACCGAGGTGAAACACCAAAATAGGTTGGCACCACATCCCAGAAAAGTATATGTTCAAAGGTTGGGAGGGGGGAAATGGGATTTTTACGGTGCAATCATTGAAGTAGAAAAGATGAGAGGAAAATTATTATAAGTAAAAAATTACATTTTATTTCACATATACATAAAGATCGATCTCAGGCAATCGCAGGTTTACATATAGTAAAACCAAGTGGTTAAAATACAGTGTGGAGAATGGTCACAATTAGCAAGTCATAATCAAGTAGAGCAAAGAACTGGTCGCATCAACCCAAAAGGTCTCTGAGATCGATCTTTATGTATATGTGAAATAAAATGTAATTTTTTACTTAGAATAATTTTCCTCATCTTTTCTACAGTACTTCATTGATTGCACCGTAAAAATCCCATTTCCCCCCCTCCCAACCTTTGAACTTATACAGAGTATTACATAAGGTAGAGTAAACCATATAATGCAATAGCAATTAAATGCCTGCTTATGGACACATTTGTTTTTCCCCTTACAAAGTGGGTAGGCTACCCCGACAATAATTCCTTATGACTTCCAGCACTGTGATACACTATGCCCTTGCTTTATCAAGTGTGACAAGGACTTGTTAGAATGAATTCATAACATTGTTAAGAGATAAACATGGGAGAACATCTATGAGAAAGCTCGTCTTAAGAGACTGCATCTGTCATTGATCTTTTTTTGATTGTCAGTTCATGGTTTAAATATCCCCACACAAGCAGATGCTGCAACATTTAACCATTCCTTGGGAGTAAGTTGGACAGCCTTCTAATTCAAAGAGAACTGTAGATGTAAATGTGCCACATCTGCTCCAAACAGGAGAGCGCTTTGTAATAAAGAGAAGTACTGTACAGTGGAATGACAGTCTTTGGTTATTAAGACAAGGCTGAAGTGAAGATTAAAAACACCACTCCAGCACAACAAGCTAAAAATATATAGACCATTAAAAAACAAACCAGCTGTTCCTGCGATAGTCAACCCACTTTTAGCCCAGGTTGTTGTCTTGGACTCACCCCGGCCTGTGACTAGACAGTGAAAGGAGAAGCAGCACAGATGAGCTCATTTCTGTTGCTTCGTTCTCTCCTATCAGCATACTTTTGGTCACCACATGAACTGATTGGCCAATTGTACTGCTTCATCTTACTCTCCCAGCCCTGCTGTACAGGGACTGAGGCTGGGTTCACACTTAGAAACGGAGCGGCTCACAGCAGGAGTCCGGTGCTTCTCCAGTCACCATTTCAGCCTGAATTTTTGCCTGAAGTCAGACCTGAAACGGACCAGCAAACTCACAGGACTTCTGTGCAATTCGCACGGGAGCCGCTCCGAAGATGTGTGAACTAGCTTCATAGAGAGCCGGTCACAATCTCCTTATATGCAAATTGGATGCGGGGAAACCCACACCCAATTGGCACTGGTGTGAACCCAGCCTAAGAGGCTAACACCAGGTCAAAGTCAGGTAAAAAAAAAAAAAAGGCAAAACGTGTAATAGATTATATATGTGTACGATATAGATAGATATATTCTGACAATATTTCCAAAAGTATTGGGATGCCTGCCTTTACACGCACATGACCTTTAACGGCATCCCATATTCTGAATATTGAGTTGGCCCAACTCTTCTGGGAAGGCTGTCCACAAGATTTAAGCGTGTCTATTGGGAATGTTTGACCATTCTTCCGGAAGCGCATTTGTGAGGTCAGGCACTGATGTGGACGAGAAGGCCTGGCTCGCAGTCTCTGCTGTAATTCATCCCAAAGGTGTTCTATCGGGTTGCAGGCCAGTCAAGTTCCTCCACCCCAAACTCGCTCATCCATGTCTTTGTGGGCCTTGCTTTGTTTACTGGTGCGCAGTCATGTTGGAACAGGAAAGGGCCATCCTCAAACTGTTCCCACAAAGTTGGGAGCATGAAATTGTCCAAAATGTCTTGGTATGCTGACGCCTTAGGAGTTCCCTTCACTGGAACTAAGGGGCCAAGCCCAACCCCTGAAAAACAACCCCACACCATAATCCCCCTCCACCAAATGATTTGGACCAGTACAGAAAGCAAGGTCCATAAAGACATGGATGAGCAAGTTTGTGGTGGCGGAACTTGACTGGCCTGCACAGAGTCCTGACCTCATCCCTTTGGGATGAATTAGAGCGGAGACTGTGAGCCAGGCCTTCTCGTCCACATCAGTGCCTGACCTCACAAATGTGCTTCTGGGAGAATGGTCAAACATTCTCATAGACACTCCTAAACCTTGTGGACATGCTTCCCAGAAGAGTTGAAGCTGTTATAGCTGCAAAGTGTGGGTCAATTTAATATTGAACCCTACGGACTAAGGCTGGGATGCCATTAAAGCTCATGTGTGTGTAAAGCCAGGCGTCCCAATACTTTTGGTAATATCTATCCATCTCCTTTTTACCACTTAAGGACCGCCGCACGCACTTATACGTCAATAGAATGGCACGGACAGGCAGATGGGCGTACAGGTACGCCCCCTTTAATTTGCCGCCGTGTGGTCGTGCGTGCCGCCGGCGCTTATGCAACCCTGTCGCAAGCTCCGTGACCGTGCCCGCAGGACCCACGGACTCGATGTTCGCCGGTGTCCCGTGATCGTGTCATGGAGCTGAAGAACGGGAAGATGTCAGTGTAAACACGTTATCTCCCCGTTCTGCCTAATGACATGTCACTGTTCGTCTGCTCCCTCTCATCGGGAGCAGCGATCAGTGACGTGTCACTCGTAGCCACACCCCCTAACAGTAAGAATCACTTCCTAGGACACACTTAACCCCTTCCTAGCCCCCTAGTGGTTAAGGCATTCACTGCCAGTGTAATTTTTACAGCACTGATCGCTGTTAAAATGACAATGGTCCCAAAAATGGGTCAAAGGTGTCTGATGTGTCCGCCATAATGTCGCAGTCACAATAAAAATCGTTAATCGCCGCCATTACTAGTATAAAAAAAAAAAAAGATAATAATAATAAAAATGCCATAAACCTATACCCTATTTTGTAGATGCTACAACTTTTGCGCAAACCAAACGCTTATTGCGACTTTTTTTAACAAAAATATGTAGAATAATATGTATCGTCCTAAACTGAGAAAAAAAAAAAAGAGGTGATCAAATACCACCAAAAGAAAGCTCTATTTGTGGTAAAAAAAGGAAGTAAATTTTGTTTGGGAGCCACGTCGCAGAACCACGCAATTGTCAGTTAAAGCGACGCAGTGCAGAATCGCAAAAAGTGCTCTGGTCTTTGGCCAGCCAAATGGTCCGGGGCTTAAGTGGTTAAATACTTTATTTTAACTTTTATTTTTATTTTTATTTTTATAGGTGACCACATTATCTGTTCTCAGTTGCATAAGGCCTCGTACACATGGTTTAATGGTCGTACGACCGAGCGTCTGATTTTTTGTCAAAAGCACGTGTGCAGGATTTTGTCTAGCATACTAACTATCCGCAAACTGTCATTTGACAAACACGAACGTAGTGACGTACTTTGAAAGTATAAAGAGGAAGTTCATTTCTCAAGTGCCACCCTTTGGGCCCCTTCTGCTAATTTTGTGTTAGTAGAAGTTGGGTGAGCGTTGATTCGCGATTTTCAGATCGTACAAAACAAAGGCCTTTTAAAAACACTTTTGGCATAACTACATCAGTATCACCAGAAAAGCAGCTTCATTATTATCCCATTAAAGATGATGAGAATGTGTGCTGGATTTTGACATTTCATCAACTGCCGCATGACGAATATGAATTCTAGATTACGAACGGTAGTTTACAAGACCAAACTCTTCCCAGTCGTACCTTGATTCCGAGCATTCATGTTTGTACTTTCCACTATTGTGAGACGATTTCTGTACGGACCATCCGAAAATCAGATGTTGAGTTCACATCCAACAAAAATTTTATAGCCTGCACATCCAGCTTTTGTCTGACGAAAAAGCCAAATCGGCTGTCGAAAGCACCGTACCAACGATCCGAAAATCCGCAAATCCGAAAACTTTTCCCTTCCGATTTTTGTATTGTGTGTACAAGGCCTTAGGGCCAGTTCACACCAGATGCAGTTCCGTACAGTTTTGTGTGCATTTTTTCTGCACTAAAAATGCATGCACAGTGTTTTCAATGTATTCCAATGGCTCTTGTTGGCTCGAGTTCACACTATGCAGTCAGTTTCTGGTGCAGAAACTGACCGGAAACTGACTGCATGGTGTGAACTAGAGGCAACTAGAGCCATTGGAATACATGGAAAATACTGTGCATGCATTTTGTGCAGAAAAAAAGCGCACAGAACTGAACGGAACTGCGTCTAGTGTGAACTGGCCCTTAGCGCAGGAAAATGCAATTAGCGGACCGCCAGCTGTTGCAGAACTACAAGTCCCATGAGGCATAGCAAGACTGACAGCCACAAGCATAACATCCAGAGGCAGAGGCATGATGGGACTTGTAGTTTTGCAACAGCTGGAGGTCCTCTAATTGCATATCCCTGCCTTTGTGGCTTCGAAAGAGGTGGGGTGGAGAGTACAGGGGGGAGGAGTGTCAACAGAAGGAAGAGACACAGCAGTACACTGATCTTCCCAGTGATTAGCTGTGCAGGGGGAATGTCAAGTCTGACCATTGGATTACAGGTAGGCTACACTCCCAAGTAGAATGCAAAGAAGAAAACTTACCACACTGGGATGGATGTGCTCTGATGCCTAGCGTGGCCAGTTTGAAAAGAGAAAGCAGGGGGATTGGCAGGATCACCAGGTATTTTTACACAAAGGAAGCAATACAAAGAGAACAGGATACTTTTAAACAAAAGTACTGTACAAAGTACAACAGACATATCAAGGATATGAAATGTTGGGATAACATACACTTTAAGGATTACAAAACTGCACTAATTTGTGCATTTTCTGCCTAAAGTTCAGCTTTATATTATAAATGTTTATGTGGCAAAATACATTGCTGTACCATATACAAGGATACAAATCAGAGAAACTGAAAGATTAAATAGCAAAGATAAACAAGTATTTTTTTGTCACGATTTCACTATTATGGACTGCCAGATCCTTGGAGAGGCCACAGGTTATGGTTATTTTGAGTCCATTCTCCCACAACAGAACACATGCAATTCCCAGTCCAGCACTGCTGTCTAACACCTGTCTCCTGTAGCTTGTTAAACTGTCTGTTGTGCTCCACACCACAGAGTACAGACATAAAAACAGGAGCGAAGATAGATAAGGATTTCTGTCTTATCAAATCAAAAGAGAACATAGGCTGGAAAACCATCACCAGGCAGGATTTATGAAGAAGTCACTCCAGCTGGTGTATAGATTAAACGATACAGATAGGGGGATTGCCTGTTCCATATTTTAATGGGTGGCGGGCAAAAGAGGTTTAAACCAGCAGGATACAGTTTTGTGAGTAACCCGGGTCAGGCACAAAAATCAGCAGCTTAATCTAAAAACTCTGCTTTTCATATTAAATAAAGAAATTAAACCAGCATAAATAAATATTGGATTGAACTTTTAAAACTACAATACAAATTACATTTTATAGAACAAAATTGGGACTGCAAACAAAAATTAGGTCAAAAACGTATACAGATTTTCTCAATTTAGACCATCCCAACTATAATATTATATAGACCTCTCGCAGCGGTTGTACGGCGGGGCGGGGAACCCGCCGTGCTTGCTGGGAGAGGGTATAAAGGGCGGACATCTTCGCCACGAGGTTCGAGTCCCAGGCACCTTCAGCCTGAGGGTTGCTGTTCGCGATCGGTGTCAAGGCGGCCTAGGCCTGGACACATGGAGTTCGTGTTCCATCCCAGACACCTTCAGTCTGGGGTGAGGTACTCAGCCGGAGGCCTGGGGCCCAGTACCTTCCGCTGGGTACCGCGAGGGAGGGATTGTCCTAGGGGGCCCCCGGGAGTGGGGAACCCGAATCCAGAGGCGTAAGGGACCGGAGGAGGGACTCATCCGAAGACCTGGTGCAGCAGATTGCCGGTGCCGGGTGAACCTCTGGAGACCGCCCGGAGGGATATCTTTCCCGAACAGGGGCCAAAGTGCAAAAGAGGAAGGTGGTTCATGTTCAGTGACCGGTGGCAGCGGTCCAACTATTCAACTTAGTTCAGTGGCAGAGACCTGCTATTAGGCCTATGGCAGGGGCCTCAATGGTTCATCCGGTCGGTGGCAGCGACCAAAACTCACGGTCGGTGGCAGAGACCGTGCGCCAGGCCTATTCGCTAGCAAAGGGATAGAAGAGTTCAGTTGTGCCTGGGCCTACTCGTACCCACACCCCTGTCTGTCTGTTACTGAAAGTTCAACTGATTGTGTTCACCCTGAAAGTAGAGAAATAAAGGAGTGTTGGACTTTCGATTGGTGTGGGGCTCTATGTTATTGGCAGACATCTCCACGGGACAGCTGGAGGCTTCGTATGCAGTGAACAGACCCAGAGGTAATTCAAGTAACTCTGCTCAACCCTCATACACATATGAGGGGAGAGTTTGGTGTAGTGTTCCTGCACTCTCCTCTCCCAGGTACCCCTAGACACAAGCCAATCAAACGAGAAAACCTGAGAGGGAGAGTGAGGCTCCGCTACAATATATATATATATATATATATATTTTTTTTTTTTTTTATTACACACACACACACACACACACACACACACACACACAAAACAAGTTCAATAAACAAAAATAAAATTTCAGCATAGGTAAAATTTCCGTAACTTATAAGGGCTTGTTCACACATAGTGGGGAGACTGGTGTTTTTCCACGCTGGATGAACGCCAGTCACTGTTAGGGCACTGGCGGGGATTAGTGGGCTGTGCGGGGACATGAACGAAGTGTCACTTTGTGCACTTCAGATTAGGGCTGGGCGATTTTCCCCCCAAAAAAAATCTGCGATTTTTTTATAAAAAACTCGATTTACGATTCGATTTTTTTTTTTATTATATTAAAGTGCATCAACAAACAAAATTGCAAAGGCAAACCCTTTCTCTAACTGAAAAGTCAGTGTGCAACAAACACACAATATAATCCAGCGCTCATGGAACATACATTATTAACTATTGAAAACTCTTGAAACTCTGTGTGTGATTCCTTCTGTCCCAGCCTTGCTGCGATCCTGGCTCTGCATCCTTTTGGGTTGGAGGGCCCTCCACACGCTGGTCTGCCTGTTGTCTATCATTCAAGGTACTGTGCTCACACGGAGATCATGCCACAGGCTTTGTTTTGACTTTTTTAACCCCTCCTTGCTCCACGGATGTCACTGCAAGTTTTACAAGTTTGTCACCACTGGCAACTGGAGAGTTAAGATTCATTTGCCCTCTGCACATTTGGGATTGGATCCCTCTCTTTATTGTGATAAATGGACTAAGCTTTTTTATCAATTCTTCAAGAGTTTTCAATAGTTAATAATGTATGTTCCATGAGCGCTGGATTATATTGTGTGCATGTTGTGTATTTTGTACTTCTGGGTACGGATTTTTTCTTGCTGCGCTGGATCCTGTTTTTTCCCCCTTTTTGGATACTTTGTACTTCCCAAAATATTTGGGATTTTTTTTCTTATTATTATTATCATCCATTATATTTTTTTCTTTATCCACCAATTTAGCGCTTGTGACCTTTTGTTGTTTTTTGCAGTGTGCAACAAAGATTGTTAAACATCCAAATTATTAATACTGTATTTGGATTTAGCTAATAAAACAACAAAAAATCCTGAGGTTACTCTTAGTTGAATTGAACTGTGTCTATGCCTCGCTGTACCCTTGTCTCACTGTGCCCGTGTCTCACTGTGCCCATGCTTCAATCACTGTGCCCGCACCTAATGCAGATTTTCATGGTATATGGATTTTACTGCTACACCGGTGGCCATTCCAGTATTCAAAAGCCGCGCCTCCTCCTTGTCTGTGATAGGCGGAAAACTCTATTTCCCAGCATTCAGTGTTCCGCCTATCATGGTCATCCTCATAACACAGACGAGGATGAGAGGATGTCCGTGATAGGCTGAATACTGCCTGCTGTGAAATTGAGTGTTCCGCCTATCAGACGACGAGGACTCGGGAGGCGCAGCTTTTGAACACTGCAATGGCCGCCGTCTGTCTGCATGACACGCTGATCAGGTAGGCAGACGGCGGCTGCAGCGAGTAGATGTAATTGGGGTAACGCTGCCCAGTGCCATTCCGGATACGCCCCCTGCAGTCCTGCTACGGAAACTTTGAAGGGAAAAAAAAAAAAATATCTAAAAAAAATAGATTTTCTTAAATACTGAATCGATTTGAGCTCAAAACTTGATTCAAGATTAAAATCGATTTTCTTCCCAGCCCTACTTCAGATAAAGGCAAATTTTAAAAAGTTAGCTTTTTGATGCGCTAAAAACGCACATTACACCACCATGCCTCACTGCAGCTGATAATTAGCAGTGCATTTAGCTTGCAGGCAGGGTGAATAGACCTTAAAACAATCAGGCTGTGTTGGGTTAGAGTTTGAATAAAAATAAAATGCACTGGATTGCAGTTGCAATGCCTCGCTCCTGCAAATTCTCTCTCTAGTTCTCCGTTTGTACTAAAGTACAGCCTCTCAGCTGGAGGAAGTGTCAATGAACTGCGGGTGTCTTGATGACAGACAAAGGGGGGGGGGTATATTTGCACCATATTTAACCGCTTACCGACCAGCCGCCGCCGTTATGTGACGGCAGGTCGTCTCTCCTGAGCAAATCGCCGTAGCTGTATAGCGGCCCACGCGAGCGTGCCCATGGGTCAGGCGGACTCGATGTCCACCAGCAATCCGTGATATACAGGGGCAGAATGGGAATCTGACAGATGACATGACAGATCTACTGTTCCCAGTGATCGGGAACAGTGATCTCCGTCATGTCCAAGCCAGCCCATCCCCCCAACAGTTAGAACACGCTGAGGGAACCTTTAACCCATTGATCGCCCCTGTTAACCCCTTCCCTGCCAGTGCCATTTTTACATTGATCAGTGCATTTTTATAGCACTGATCAATGTAATCATTGTCACTGTGTAAAAAAAAAAAAAAAAAAAAAAAAAAAAAAAGTGTAATTTGGGGTCAGATTTGTCCGCCGCAATGTCCCAGTCCCGCTAAAAACCGCAGATCGCCGCCATTACCAGTAAAAATAACAATAAAAAAATAAATAAAAGTCCGTAAATCTATCCCATAGTTTGTAGACGCAATAAGTTTTGCGCAAACCAATCAATATATGCATATTGTTTTTTTTTTTTTTACCAAAAATGTGTAGAAGAAGAATATATATGGTCGGCATAAACTGATGAATACATTTTTTTCGACAATTCTAAATTGTCGCACTTTGTTTTTTCATGCACCTTTGTATCAGTTCCCCCCCCCCCCCCATACATTTGTACCCTATATATCATACCTTTTTTCCATTTTGGGAGGGCCAAAATCCAAGACTAACGTGGGAATTTACCAAGCTTATATTGATGCAGGAAACTGTCAGTAGTGGTGTTCGCCACATTAATCAAGTAGATAGACCTGTTTAAGGTCCATCTGCACCATATGAGCCAGTTTCCATTTCAAAGTAAAATAGAAACTAGTGCAGATCTGCACCCAATAAATATTTACATATGAAAAACTACCGCAGATCCCTGCCTGGTTAAACGTGGCATACAGAATGGGAACTGTCACGGCTCGTGTGACTACACTACATGAGCAGGCAGAGAGATCGGAGTATGCAGCTCCAGCTCTCCTGTTCTGTGTCATGTGCCACAGCCATGGCAGAACAGAGAACTATTTACTAATTAACAATGGGACTTGCGCCCATTTTTATTTATTTTTTAATTAGCAGAAGCAGCATCTACTATGGATTTGTGATTTTAAAAAGTGGTACAAGCATTACACCGCTCTTGGGCCCCCCCCCTCCCCGGAAAAACACATGCATGTTGGATTTTTCTGCACAGGTGTGTGGCACATGAACCGTGTTGAGGTGTGAACAGGACACAAAGAAAACAATGTTTTCTATGGTGTCCTTGCAAAGAAACTGCACATACCTCTTTGCTCTTACCCCTGATCCCATTACCTTTATGCGTTTGTGGTTTATACCGCACTAGGAACACCACAAGGAGTCCTCTATTTAATCTGCCAGATCTGGAGATATTTCAGCCACTAAATATCTGACCGATATTATCTGGGCAATTTATTGGTCAACTACTAAAGCGTTCTCCTACAGGTATAGAGAGTCTCCAGTCATACCCAACTGGTGATTTTTCAATTCATCTCACATGTTTTCTGGTGGTCTTATACCCTCTGGTTGTTTCATACTTTTGCCCTCTGAGGATTTCTCACGCTCACATTAGAATTGTCTTACGCCCGCTCTGGCTTTTTCCACATGCTGTTCCAGGACATGCACTAATCAGGTGCAACTATCTAGGCAGACAAAGCAATGTCTACCGATTGACAGGGCTTGAAGGCTACACAAGAAGTATAAGGCCCCTTTCACGCTGACGCGCTTTGCAGGCGATATTGCTCTAAACATAGCGCCCTAAAAAAGCCGCTACTTTGTATCCAGTGTGAAGCGCTTGCAGGAGGGTAAAAAAAAACTCCTGCAAGCCACATCTTTGAGGCGCAATAGGAGCGGTAAAAAATAGTGCCCCTGCCCATTAACATCAATGGGGTAGCGCCTCCAAAATACCGTAAAGAGGCCTTATTGCAGGCGTTTTTAACCCTTTTTCGGCCACTAGCGGGGGGTTAAAATCACCCCGCTAGCGCCCGCAAATCGCGGCAAAAAAGGCGGTATAGCGGCGCTAAAAATAGCGCCGCTATACCGCCAGCGCATCCAGTGCTTCAGTGCGAAAGTAGCCTAAGGGGGCCACATGCGGTTCTTGGGTCACAGGTTGAACACAAGGGATTTGGATTAAACATTTAGTAACCTGAATTTGTTTACCAGAAATCAATGGAAGGCATGGCTTTGTACATCACTCCTCATAAATATTAACATCCGGTATAATCTCCCACAAGAATGTTCTTAGTAATTTACAGGCTGGTACCACCTGCTTTAACTAGGGCACAGTAAGAAAACACCTATAAGTTTTGCAACTCGTTTTGGTCTCATCAGCAAAGCAGAACAAAATCTCCGTGAGTCACCCTGCAAACGTCAGTTTTTTTTAGTATCATCTGTGCTTTTATCATTTAGTAAGCGTGGCAATAAAAATAAAAAAATTAAAAAAAAACAACTTTAGCTGGGCACAGGCTGCTGGCAGCTGGATCCAAGTCCTGCTAGTATGCAGGAAAGCACAGTGCACCTTTCTGTTTATTAAATCAGCACTCCTGATACAAGAAAAGATATGGTACGTGGGGAGACTAGAATGAATTTGGATTTACATGCACGCTTCACTTTCTTTTGCCATCCAAATCACGTTCTCCACAGCTTCCCATTTCTGCAGAAAATACGTATGGACGTGCATTTTAATTTTGCTACTGCCTTCTTGATCACTGTCCTATGGTGTGTATAACTCAGAGCTATTCAGCTTGACAAATGGTCCTGTTCCTCAGCTTTGG
The DNA here is from genome assembly GCA_029206835.1 of Rana muscosa. Classification (NCBI taxonomy): domain Eukaryota; kingdom Metazoa; phylum Chordata; class Amphibia; order Anura; family Ranidae; genus Rana; species Rana muscosa. The sequence goes on from CM055116.1 coordinate 877,993,036, forward strand.
GAAAGAAGTTCAAACATGTAAAATTCAGCAGATTAAGAAAGTAGCAACAGAAAAAAAAAACAGCCTGCAGGTTCAAAGCCAGAACCTAGCCAAATTGTGTATGTAAAATATAAAAACAAAAAACACACAGTTAGTAGGTCCATATATATTTGGACACAGGCACAATTGTAGTTTTCTTCAGGTATTTACCTAAACATATTCAAGCTAACGTTATATAATGGATATGGGCTGAAAGTGCACACTCATGCCGTGTACACACAGCCGTTTTTAATGTCATTGAAAAAAGAAAAAAAAAAAAAATCTACATTTTTCCTCAACGCGATTTTTCTCAAGCCTGCCTTGCCTACACACGATCGTGAAAAAAAAATGCTCGCGCAAAGCACGGTGACGTACAACACGTTGGATAACACGTACGACAGCACTATAAAAAAGGGGAAGTTCCATTCGGATGGCACCACCCTTTGGGCTGCATTTGCTGATCCTCGTGTTAGTAAAGTTTGGTGAGAGACGATTGGCGCTCTTCAGCCTTGTGCTCTTCAGTCCGTTACAGCGTGACGAATATGTTATCTCCATTCTGAACGCTAGTTTTACCAGAACGAGCGCTCCCGGTCTTATAACTTGCTTCTGAGCATGCGCGTTTTTTTTCCCCATCATTAAAGCGTACACACGCCCGTTTTTCACGACGACGTGAAAAACGAGAAAAAATAGAGCATGTTCTAAATTTTTAATGGCCATTTTTATCGTCGAGAAAAATGCTCTGGAACCTACACACACGATCGTTTTTAATGACCAAATTAAAAAAAAAAAAAAGGCATTTTTCTCGTCATGAAAAACGGTCGTGTGTACGCGGCATCAGATTTAATTTGAGGATATGTACATCCAAATTGAGGAAGGGTTTAGGAATTACAGCTTTTAAGAATAGCCACCCCCCCTTTTCAAGGGAACAAAAGTAATTGGACAATTGAATCCAAACCGTTTTATGGCCAAGTGTGAGCTACTCCTTCGTCAATTTAGCAGGTAAGAGGTCTGGAGTTGATTTTAAGCGTGGTATTTGCATTTGGAATCTATTGCTGTGAACCAACATCATGTTTTCAAAAGGAGCTGTCCGTGCAAGTGAAACAGGCCATTGTAGGGCTTCAAAAATGAAACCAATCCATCAGAGAGATAGTAGCAATATTAGGAGTGGGCAAATCAACAGTTTGGTACATTCTGAGGAAATTACAAATGCATTGGTGAGCTCAGCAACATAAAAAGACCTGGATGTCCACAGAAGACAACAGTGGTGGATGATCGCAGGATCCTCTCTATGGTAAAGAAAAACCCATTCACAACATCCAGACAAGTGAAGGGCACTCTCCAGGAGATGGACGTATCATTGTCAAAGTCTACAATCAAGAGAAGACTTCACGAGAGCAAATACAGAGGGTCCACCACAAGGTGCAAACCATTCATAAGCCTGAAGAATAGAAAAGCCAGTTAGACTTTGTCATCTGTAAAACATGGTGGAGGCAGTGTGATGGTATGGGCATGCATGGCTTCCAGTGGCACTAGATGTTTATTGATGTGACAGAAAACAGAAGCAGCCGGATGAATTCTGCCGTGTTTAGAGATATACTGTCGGCCCAGATTCAGCAAAATGCAGCAAAGTTGATTGGACGGTGCTTCACAGTACAGATGGATAATCATCCAAAACACACTGCAAAAGCAACCAAGGGGCTTTTGAAGGAAAAGAAGTGGAATATTCTGCAATGGCCGAGTCAATCACCTGATCTCAACACAATTGAGCATGCATTTCACTTGCTGAAGGCAAAACTAAAGGCAGAAAGACCCGCAAAACAACAGAAGACAGCTGTAGGTTAGAGCCCAGCAAAGCATCAGAAAGAAGGAAACTCAGGCACTCATTTGCCAGTAAAGGATTCTCAAAATATTAAAAATTAGCAATTTATGGTTATATTATTTTATCCAATTACATTTGAAATATCTGAAAATGGGGGGGGGGTGAATAAAAGATGGTTGCAGTCCCTAAAATTTGTACTTTGATATTTATGTTCAAACCCTTGAATTAAAGCTGAAAGTCTACACTTCAAAATTAAATTTGATTGTTTTAATTTTATTCTGGTGGCATACAGAGCCAAAAGTATGAAAATTGTGCCCGTGTCCAAATATACAGTATATGGCCACATACACACACACACACACACACACACACACACACACACACACACACACACACACACACACACACACACACACACACACACACCCTGGCAGAATTTATGATTTCTTGGCCATTTTTCAGAGAACATGAATGATAAACACAAAAACTTCTCTCTTTCACCAATGGTTATTGTTTGACTAAAGCCATTTATTATCAATCAACTGTGTTTACTTTTAGATCATAATGGACAACAGAAACTACCCAACTAAATTTTCAGCCACAACTGCCAGGAAAATTGTTCAGGATTCAAAGAAAAACCCACAAATAACTTCAAATGAAATACAGGACTCTCTGAAAACATGTGGTGTGGCTGTTTCAAGATGCACAATAAGGAGGCACTTGAAGAAAGATGGTCAAGTCGCCAGAAGAAAGCCATTACTTACGCAAATGCCACAAAGTATCCCGCTTACAATACGCCAAACAGCACAGAGATGAGCCTCAAACCACCTGGCACAAAGTCATTTGGAGTGATAAGATGAAAATTTTGCTTTTTGGCCACAACCATAAATGCTACATTTGGAGAGGAGTCAACAAGGCCTATGATGAAAGGTACACCATTCCTACTGTGAAACACGGAGGTGGATCGCTGATGTTTTGGGGATGTGTGAGCTACAAAAAGGCACAGGAAATTTGGTCAAAATTGATGGCAAGATGTATACAGTATGTTATCAAATACTGGAGGAACATTTGCAATCATCAGCCAGGAAGCTGCGCATGGGACGTACTTGGATATTCCAACATGACACTGTTCACATAGGGTCAAGCCGAACCTGTCATTGGCTACAGCAGAATAAAGTGAAGGTTCTGGAGTGGCCACCTCAGTCTCCTGACCTCAATATCATTGAGCCACTCTGGGAAGATCTCAAATGTGCAGTTCATGCAAGACAGCCCAAGAATTTACAGGAACTGGAGGCTTTTTGCCCAGAGGAATGGGCAGCTTTACCATCTGAGAAGATAAAGAGCCTCATCCACAAATACAACAGACTTCAAGCTATTATTGATGTGGGGGCAATAACACTAACCATGAGTGAAAGAAAATTTTTTGTTTTACCATTCATATTCTCTGAAAAATGGCCAAGAAATCAAATTCTGCCAGGGTATGTAAACTTATGAGCACAACTAATTATATATATATATATATATATATATATATATATATATATATATATATATTTTTTTTTTTTTTTTTTTTTTTTTTTTTTTTTTTTTTTTTTACACACGAGTAAACCCCAGCAGCATTGTCAGAAAACCTTTACTTTCCTTTTAGAATCAACATTTTCTATGGAGCACTATACTACAAAATACGCCCACAAATGTGGGCCATTGATTACAACCAAGATTTGTTAATTTGCACAAACAAAAAAGTTTTTTACTAACAAATTCAGTCAAGACCATGTTGCAAGAATGAATACATCCCAGTGAAAGTCTTAAGAGCAAAGCTAAAGTTTAGGCTGGGTTCACACTAGTGCGACACGACATCTGTCCTACTTTGGATCCGACTTTGCCCTGCGACATGAAGCCGACATATGTCCGACTTTCAATGAACGGGGATCCGACTTGGATCCCCGCCAATATCAGGCACTGTGTTTAGTATGAATCTTGAAGGGGAACTCCAGGCCAAATTTTAAATTAAAAAAACGGCGCGGGTTCCCCACCAGAGGCATACCAGGCCCTTGGGTCTGGTCTGGATTTGAACAGGCACCCCTACGCCGAAAAAACGGCGTGGGGGGTCCCCCCAAAATCCAAACCAGACCCTTATCCGAGCACAAAACCTGGCAGGCCGCAGGGGAAGAGGGGGGGGGACGAGAGAGCGGCCCCCCTCCCTCCTGAACCGTACCAGGCCGCATGCCCTCAACATGGGGGGTTTGGTGCTCTGGGGCAGGGGGGCGACCTGCGCCCCCCCACCCCAGAGCACCCTGCCCCCATGTTGATGAGGACAGGGCCTCTTCCCGACAACCCTGGCCGTTGGTTGTCGGGGTCTGCGGGCGGGGGGCTTATCGGAATCCGGGAGCCCCCTTCAATAAGGGGGCCCCCGGATCCCGGCCCCCCCACCCTATGTGAATGAGTATGGGGTACATCGTACCCCTACCCATTCACCTGGTGGAAAAAAAATTGCAATAAAAAAACACTACACAGGTTTTCAAAGTCATTTATTACACAGCTCCGGGGGTCTTCTTCCGACTTCCGGGGGTCTTCTTACGACTTCCGGGGGTCTCCCGCTCTCCGGTTCTTTCTTCCGCCGGGCCTCCGCTAACTTCTTTTTAGCTCTCTTGCTAACAGAGGCCCGGTCTTCCCGTTGTCTCGTCCGGCTCTCCGTTGTTCTTCTGCCGGCCCCTCCACTAACTTCTTGGTAGCTCTTTCGCTAGTGGAGGGGCCGGGCTCCCCGTCGCCGTCTTCTTCCCTCTTCTCCTCCTCGATGTTGACGCGTCGCTTCCTCCCGCTTTAATACTGGCTCTCCGCTCCGCTCCACATTAATATAGGCTTCTCATGACGTCACAGTCACATGTTCCAGGGCACATGGCCCCGGAGCATGTGACTGTGACGTCATGGGAACATGTGACTGTGACGTCATGGGAACATGTGACTGTGACGTCATGAGAAGCCTATATTAATGCGGAGCGGAGCGGAGAGCCAGTATTACAGCGAGAGGAAGCGACGCGTCAACATCGAGAAGGAGAAGAGGGAAGAAGAAGCAGATGGCGACAGCGACGGGAAGACCACCCCTCCACAAGCGAAAGAGCTACGAAGAAGTTAGTGGAGGGGCCGGCAGAAGAACAACGGAGAGCCGGACGAGACAACGGGAAGACCGGGCCTCTGTTAGCAAGAGAGCTAAAAAGAAGTTAGCGGAGGCCCGGCGGAAGAAAGAACCGGAGAGCGCGGAGACGACACCGGAGACCCTCGAAGTCGGAAAAGACCCCCGGAAGTCGGAAGAAGACCCCCGGAGCTGTGCAATAAATTACTTTGAAAACCTGTGTAGTGTTTTTTTATTGCAATTTTTTTCCACCAGGTGAATTGGTAGGGGTACGATGTACCCCATACTCATTCACATAGGGTGGGGGGCCGGGATCCGGGGGCCCCCTTATTGAAGGGGGCTCCCAGATTCTGATAAGCCCCCCGCCCGCAGACCCCGACAACCAACGGCAGGGTTGTCGGGAAGAGGCCCTGTCCTCATCAACATGGGGGCAGGGTGCTCTGGGGTGGGGGGGCCGCAGGTCGCCCCCCTGCCCCAGAGCACCAAACCCCCCATGTTGAGGGCATGCGGCCTGGTACGGTTCAGGAGGGAGGGGGGGCCGCTCTCTCGTCCCCCCCTCTTCCCCTGCGGCCTGCCAGGTTGTGTGCTCGGATAAGGGTCTGGTTTGGATTTTGGGGGGACCCCACGCCGTTTTTTCGGCGTAGGGGCGCCTGTTCAAATCCAGACCAGACCCAAGGGCCTGGTATGCCTCTGGAGGGGAACCCACGCCGGTTTTTTATTTAAAATTTGGCCTGGAGTTCCCCCTCAAGAGCAGTACAGCACAAGTCGCATGCCAAAGTCGGACCATGCAAGACTGCGGTCCGACTTTGATCCGACTTCAATGATAGTCAATGGGCTGAAGTCGGATCAAAGTCGGACCAAAGTAGTACAGGGAGCATTTTCAAAGTCGGACCGACATGTGTCGGACCAGTTAGGACGGCACCCATAGGGAAACATTGATTTTCACACGTCATGCGACAAGAGCTCCCAATGTCGGAGCGTTTGTCGCCCCAGTGTGAACCAGGCCTTAGACAACAAAATCCTAATTTACAAGAATTCAACTACAGGTGAGTGTAATTATTCATTAAAACAGGTGTCCAGCAGACAGTTGATTATAAAATAATTTACACAAGAAAGGTGGAAGCTACAAGAAGATCAGCAAAGCTTTACTTATCAGTCTGAATACTGTAGCAGAAGTGATACAAAACTGTAACAAAGATGGAACTGAAACCATCTCACAGAGATGTCCATGCCGTCCACGAAAGTTACCACCTCCACAGGAGCGCCTTTTGATAAGGGTTGAAAAAAAAAATCTCCATGCAAGTTCACTGCAGTCAGCTAAAGTAGAAAGCCAAACTGGGGTGATTGTTTCCCCTGACACAATACTGCGTACACTGCAGAGGAATGGCATGCATGGCTGTCCAAGAAGGAAGACTCTCGTAAAGCCCATGCACAAAAAAGCATACCTAGAAATTGCCAGGGCCCATGCTGGCTGAACAAGACGACGACTACTGGGACTCTGTACTCTGGAGTGATGAGACCAAAATGTTTTAGGAACTGATGGCTTCAAAACTGTATGGCGTCGCAAAGAAAAATCCATGGTACCTACAGTGACACAAGGTAATGGCAGCAGGGTCGATGCTACCACTAGGCAGCCGCCTAGGGCGCACAGCCAGGACCGCTGGATTCCCTACTCTCCACCAGGAACTTGTCAGATTGCTAGATCTCCGTAGTCCAGGATGCAGAGGGTGCGCACAGCGACAGCAGATTACCACTGCCAGCTGCCTCAGACAGACAGAGAAGCGTGTTCGTGGGCGCTATGCTCCGCCCCCAGTCTGCCTTAACTTCCCGGGCCGTTTGTCACAGTTTACTGAAAGGGAGGAGCAAGGGAATCTCTTCCCAATAACGGGGGGGGGGGGGGTGTGGAACACTTGGTAGGTAACCACACTGCTTATACACATACTTCGCCCTCCTGTCTCTATTCAGCGCTCACTTGAGCCCCAGGCACAACACACAGGCGGCCATTAGCCCGCCCACCACCACACGAAACGCCGACTTCTATCGATTGGCTGTGGGACAACAAGCGCACGACTCTGTGATTGGCTGCTCTGACGGGCTGCTTATTGCTGACATTACATGCAAACGTGACTGCCTCAGCTCTCTAATTTTTTAAGGGCAGCCCTGAGAAGCTAGCACTAACAGCCAACACAGTGAGAAGTTCTGCCACCTGTCACACTGCCCCCCCCCCCCACCTGTCACAATCTACCCGACCTGCCCCCTCCACCCATCACACTGCCCCCCACCTGTCACACTGGCCGCTCCCCACTTTCACACTGCTGGATTTGGCTGTCTGTTATATTGGGATGTTTCTTTGCTGGATTTGGCTGTCTTTGCTATATATATGAATGTTTCTTTGCTGTCTCTTTGGCATCTTATGGCATGTATTTTTGCAATTTTTATTTTTTTTTTGCAATTTCACATTTACATATTTTTTATATTTTCTATGGTCTTTAACCACTTAAGCCCGGACCATTTTGTTGCAAAAAAGGACCAGGCCCCTTTTTGCGATTCGGCACTGCGCCGCTTTAAATGACAATTGTGGTCGTTCGACGTGGCTCCCAAACAAAATTGACGTCCCTTTTTTCCCCACAAATAGAGCTTTCTTTTGGTGGTAATTGATCACCTCTGCGGTTTTTATTTTTTGCGCTATTACGTATTCTTCTACATATTTTTGGTAAAAAAAAAAATAAAAAAAAAATTGCAATAAGCGTATAGTGATTGGTTTGTGCAAAAGTTAGTGTCTACAAAAATAGGGGATAGTTTGTCATTTTTATAATTTTTTTTTTTTTACTACCAATGGCGGCGATCTGCGATTTTTATCATGACTGCAACATTATGGCGGACACATTGGACACTTTTGACACATTTTTGGGACCATTGTCATTTTTACAGCGATCAGTGCTATAAATATGCACCGATTACTGTGAAAACGACACTGGCAGTGAAAGGGTTAACCTCTGGGTGGCGCTGTAGGGGTTAAGTGTGCCCTAGTGAGTGATTCTTACTGTAGGGGGCGTGGCTTGGTGTGACACGTCACTGATCGTTGTTCCCTATGACAGGGAACAGACGATCACTGACATGCCACTAGGAAGAACAGGGAAAGGTTTGTTTACACTTGCCTCTCCCCGTTCTTCAGCTCTGTGACCTGATCGCGGGTCACCGGCGATCGGCGTCATGGAGCTTTGGACCGGAGCGCGAGGCCAGCGGTGCACGCGATACACGGCTTGGACCTTAAAGGGGACGTACCTGTATGCCCTTGTGCCCAGCCATGCCATTCTGTCGACGTACATCGTCGTGCGGTGGTCCTTAAGTGGTTAAAATGGTAGAAGTTTTAGATTTTGGGGTGCGAAAGTAGCTGGTCTTGCCTAGGGTGCAAAATAGTCTAGCACATGCCCTGGATGTCAGTGTCCTTCTGTGGGGCTACATACAGTAAGTGCTGCTGGTGTCGGGGTGCTGCATTTCATGAATTCACATATGTACTGCTCTATATTAAAAGAGAAGATGCTATTATCACTTTGTGCCCTTGGCCACCATGCACTTTTCCTACATGACAATGATCCAAAACACACATCTAAAGGCCGCTGTTACATTTCTGAAGAACAGGGTGAAAGCGATTCAGTGGCCTAGTTTGTCTCCTGATCTGAACCCAATCGAACACCTAAGGGGAATTAAGTTGAGCATCACTCTCCATCCAGGCTCTAAAAGAGGTCGTCCTTGAAGAATGGAAAAAGATAAAATGTTGCAATATGTCGCCAACTTGTTCATTCCATGCCTAGACCTGGTGCGGTTCTTACAAATCATGGAGGTTACACAAAATACTAGACTTAGGCCCCTTTCACACATGTACGACTTGTCCTATGACTTGGGACTGCAACGTCGCATGATAAGTCGTTCCCCATGATTTCCAAATGATAACCATTCAAATTAGTACAACTTCAAGTCGTGATTAGAGTTGAGCGGACACCTGGATGTTCGGGTTCGACGGGTTTGGCCGAACTTCGGAAAAAATTTCGGGACCGAACTTGACCCCGAACCCCATTGAAGTCAATGGGGACCCGAACTTCAGAGGACTAAAAAGGCTCTAAAAAAAAGTAATGGAACGGGCTAGAGGGCTGCAAATGGCAGCAAAATGTTGTTAAGAGCATGGCAAGTGCTCTGCAAACAAATGTGGATAGGGAAATAACAACATAAAAAAAAAAAAAATAATAATATGCTGGAGGCCCCCTTCTAAGCAGAAGAGGTACAGGAAGTCATTAAGAACCTCAGAAACTCAACGGCACGATGCCACACATGGTGGGAATGCCCCAGAATACGCCCTTTCTGTAACAAAAAAATATTAAATTTAATGGATAAGCTAGTGGGAAAATAAAATACTTTGAAATAAAAATGTAGCGGGGTGCTAAATTTAGGGGAAGTGTTTGAGTGGTAAATAGGCTCAAACACCCTAATTCTGTAGGATTCATGGACCATTTTGTCCTCGGGGGACAGTATTGGTGTGCAGCTCCCTGCGGCCTACAGGTGGCGCTGCCATTGTAGGCTAGGGTTGAACCGCCGATACAGTGCTGTGCCTTTTGTGTCCCCTCTTGGCAGTAGTACAGCAGGGCGGGGAACCTGCTGTGCATGCCGGGAGTGGATATAAAAAAGGCGCAGCTTTTTGGCCTGGGGGCTGATGTCCAGTGGGGTCCGCGCCCAGGTGCCTTCGGCCTGGGTGCACGTGTTCCTGTTCCATGTCGGGCACCTTTAGCCCGGGGTGAGGTACTATCCTGGAGTTCCTGCTGCCCTGGGTATGGAGGCCTAGGGGCGGGAGTAAAGCCTGGAGTCCAGAGCCTTCGTCTGGAGTCCGCTAAGGGTCGAGGAGTCTTAGGGTGCCGCCTCGTGTAGGGGACCCTGTTCCAGGGAAGGGAGGATCATTCTGATGGACCGATGCAGGAGTCACGGTGAAGGAAGGATCTGTTGACTCCCTGGAGAGATGTCTTCCCCTTGATATGGGCTAGGTTCGTAGAAGGAGAAGCTCAAGGTCATCTTGACTGTATCGGAGGCCTTATTCACCCGGCCCGTGGCAGGGGCCTTATACACCCTGGTCTGTGGCAGAGACCAAAGTTCTCCAGGTCCGTGGCAGGGGCCTTGTACACCCGGTCTGTGGCAGAGACCAACCTCAAGGTCTGTGGCAGAGACCCTGCGCCTAAAACTGTTTGAGAAACCTAATCAGTGAAGTGAATGTGCTACGTTTGTGCCTGGACCTCCTCCACACCTTAAGCTGTCCTGTTTCTTTGCTCTAACCTTTTCTATCCGAGTAGAGTTTATTTTGCCATGAGAGAATAAGAGTTGTAATTTCAGCTGGTGTGGACATTGACTTTACTGGGAATTAAAGGACTTGCCTCTACCTACAGTAGAGGTGAGAATCATCCTCTGGAGGAGTTTTGACTCCAGCTGAGGACACTGCCCGTCAAGTACACCGCTCAACCTCTTTATATAGGAGGGTACGGGCTGGTAGTGCGGTATGCCTTTCTCCCTCCTGCAAGGAGCCAACAACATAAAAGGCAGGTAAGGGGGAAAGGATCTGTGCGCTACAAAAAAATAAAATAAAAATTATAATCTTGACCTAGGAGGACGAGGTCCACACCTCCAGATATGCATAACACACTGCAAAATATTTTTTGTGGCCCTAAATGGGGCTTTTTGCAAGACCACAACCCACCCACAGTACGCAACCGCTGTATCGCACAGCTACAGAACTGCAGAAAATGCTATTCAAAAAAAAATGTTGCTTTTTTAAAATAGCATAGTAGAAGAAAAATATATAGAAATTGTTTATTTCACACACCTCAAAATATTTTTTGTGGCCCTAAAATGGGGCTTTTTGCAAGAGTATGGAAATGGTGCATCTCTCAACGTAACATATGCAGTGCTGGTGCACTGAGACTGCAGATAAAAGTTCGATTTTCTCTGACACTGGGCTCATTGCAGTGTAAAAAGACTGTGCACTGCAAAACAAACAGGTAAACCTATGCAGATCGCCGAGTTATTAGATCTCTGAATCTGGACTCCTATATAAATCTCTCTCCCTGAAAGCACCATCAGGAACCTTCCCCTACACGGTCTCTCTATCTTTTCTCTCAGATTGCAGAATCAGGACTAACTCATGTATTTCAATCTCTCCCTAATAAGCACAGCAGCCAGGAACCTCTCCCTATTCTGTCTAGCAGAGTGACGTGCTGTGCTGTGTGCCTCTAGCTTATATAGAAGCTGGGTCACATGCTGCACTGAGCTGGGTCACATGCTGCACTGGCCAATAGCAGCCATGCCATTAGTAGGCATGGCTATGATGGCTTCTAAGGGCACACAAGCTAAACAAAAAGGTGATTGGCTGGCCCCTGAAGCTTTTCTAAATGCGCCATTACATCCCCGAACATGAACCTACACGCAATTGTTCGGGATCGGGTTCGGAAACCGCTAAAGTTCGGTAGGAACCCGAACTTTACAGTTCGGGTTCGCTCAACCCTAGTCGTGATGACTTCAAAGTAGTCCCTCCACTACTTTGGTCCGACATTGATGCAAGTTCAGGTTCATAGACCTCAAGTCTCCCTGAAATCGTGGCAAAATCTCACGACTTTGAAGCTGTGGTAGTGTGAAAGGGGCCTTAGTAGTTTTTGTTGTGGGGTGTATTCCATTTTTACATCAACTAATTTGAGTAAAACTAAAGATTTTGTGATTCAAGTTATATTAACCTTATTTTCATGTAATGGAGCCAAAACAAAATGTTCTATAAAACTCAGTTTTGGCAACATTTTGGAAATTGTTCTTGTGTTCATTGATATAATTCTTATTCCCCCCCCCCCCCCGATTTAAAAAGGGGGTGTACTCATTTATGCTGAGCTATAAAATGTTTTTTTTTTTTTTAGTTATTAGAGCTGCACGATTAATCATTAACAAGACAGCGATTCCCCCTCACGTTCTTAAAGCATTTTCCTGATTCTATGCAGAGTTCTCTGCTCAAGCCGACAGCTGTCAAAAACAAACAAACAGGCAGTCTGCCAAGTGTATAACATTCCTCAGCAGCTGAGCTAACTACAAACATTGTAAGGTTTTGTTCTTTAGATCACAGCAATGAACTTCGGTCTGTAAATGAGGAAAGTTTGACCACTTAAAAAGACTAAATCTTTTTCTGACACTTTTTGGTTTCAAGTTAAAATTTATAATATATATATATATATATATATATATATATATATATATATATATATATATATATATATATATATATATATATTATATTTTAGCAGAGACCCTAGAGAATAAAATGGTAGTTGTTGCAATATTTTGTCACATTGTATTTGCGCAGCAGCCTTTCAAATGGAATTTTTTGGGAAACAAATACCATATATACTCGAGTATAAGCCGATTTTTTCAGCCCTTTTGGACACCTGTCAATAATTCAGGCACAGTGAGACTGCAATGGGCACAGCAAGACTACAATGGGCACAGCAAGGTATGGCACAGTGAGACTACAATGGGCACAGCGAGGTATGGCACAGTGAGGCGTGCAAATGGGCATTGTGGACCCTCTTTTCCGCTTAAAATAGCTGCTGCATTCTCACCCTCGGCTTATACTCAAGTCAATACATTTTCCCAGTTTTTTGTAGTAAAAATTAGGTCCTCGGCTTATACTTAAGTATATACGGTACTCTTTAATTAATAAAAAAAAAAAAACACACCACACACAAACAGTAAAGGTAGTCCACTGTTTTTGGTATAATATGAAGATGTTGCGCCACGAGAATCGTGATCTTTATTCTTTAACCACTTAAGGACCGCCTCACGCCGATATACGTCGGCAGAATGGCACGGCTGGGCACATCAACGTACAGGTACGTTGCCCTTTAAGAGCCCAGCCGTGGGCCGCGCATGCCGGCACGCTCGCGACCCAGTCCTGAGCTCCGTGCCCGCGGGACCCGATCGCCGCCGGTATCCCGGGATCAGGTCACAGAGCTGAAGAACGGGAAGAGGTGAGTGTAAACAGACCTTTCCCCGTTCTTCTCCGTGGCATGTCATTGATCGTCTGTTCCCTGTCATCGGAACAGACCATCAGTGACGTGTAATGTGTAGCCACGCCCCCCTACAGTAAGAATCACTTCCTAGGGAACACTTAACCCCTACAGCGCCACCTAGAGGTTAAACCCTTCACTGCCAGTGTAATTTTCACAAAAAACAGTGCATTTTAATAGCACTGATTGCTGTGACAATGGTCCCACAAATGTGTCAAAAGTGTCCGATGTGTCCGCCATAATAAAAAAATAAGAAACCGCTGATGGCCGTCATAACTAGTAAAAAAAAAAGTTTTTATTAAAAATGCCATAAAACAGTCCTCTATTTTGTAGAAGCTATAACTTTTGTGCAAACCAATCAAACGCCTATTGCGATTTTTTTTTACCAAAAATATGTAGAAGAACACGTATCTGACTAAACTGTGGGGAAAAAAACGTTTTTTTAATATATTTTTGGGGGATATTTATTAGAGGCGACCGATATGGGTTTCTCTCTGGCCGATGCCGATATTTAGAAATCATGGTGGCCGATGGCCGATATATGATGCCGATTTTTTTTGGGCCGATACGTTAGGCCGATTTTTTTCCCTTCATCTCATAAAATCTAACAGTTGGACCCCTTTCACACTGGGGTGTTTTTCAGGCACTTTTGGGCTAAAAATAGCACCTGTAAAAGTGGCTGTAAAACGGCTCCCCTGCAGTCTCACACTGAGGCGGTGCGCTGGCAGGACATTAAAAAAAATCCTGCAAGCAGCATCTTTGGAGCGGTGTATACCGCTCCTCCACCACTCCTGCCCATTGAAATGAATGGGCACTGCTGCCGAAGCGCCTGCAAAGCGCTTCGGCAGCGGTGCTACACGGGTGCATTTAACCTCTTCATCGGCCGCTAGCTGGGTTATAAGCGCCCCGCTAGCAGCCGAATAGCACCGCTAAAATGATGGTAAAGCGCCGCTAAAACTAGCGGCGTTTTACCCTCAACGCCTACCCGCTCCAGTGTAAAAGCAGAGTTCCGCCGAAAAAAAATATAAAAAAAGTCAGCAGCTACAAATACTGCAGCTGCTGACTTTTAATTATATGGACACTTACCTGTCCTGGGCGCCCGCGATGTCGGCGCACAAAGCCGATCTCTCCCTCGGCTCTCGGGTGCTGCCGCCGCCATCTTCGGTAAGGGAATCAGGAAGCAGGCACAAAAACAGGTAATCAAAATTTTTAGACGAAAAAAATAAATAAAAACGGCTAACTTTACTGTTTAGTTTATTTCAAACTCATTAAAGTGTATTTTTTTCCCCAAAAATTGCGTTTCAAAGACCGCTGCGCAAATACCGTGTGACATAAAATATTGCAACAACCGCCATTTTATTCCCTAGGGTCTCTGCTAAAAAAAATATATATATATATATATATATATATATATATATATATACACTGTTTGGGGGTTCCAAGTGATTTTCTAGCAGAAAATACAGGATTTTTACTTGTAAGCTACAAGTGTCAGAAAAGATTTTGTCTTTAAAATTGTTAAACTGAGAACTTCTACACGGAGTTCAGTTCATTGATAAGAAGAAACATTGTATCTCTTTTCTCTCACTTGGCAGGCTGCCCAGAGATATGTCTCTCCACCTCCACGGGAAACTTCAGGGAACTTGCATGGACTTCTATGAAAGAATTTGCAAGTTGCGCTGAAGTTTTTTAAATAGGCTTTTTTTTCCATTTAAGTGCCATAAATCGGCCGATAAATCGGTCGACCTCTAATATTTATTATAGCAAAAAGTAAAAAATATTGAATTTTTTTCAAAATTGTCGCTCTATTTTTGTTTATAGCGCAAAAAATAAAAAACCGCAGAGGTGATCAAATACCACCAAAAGAAAGCTATTTGTGGGGAAAAAAAGAACGCCAATTTTGTTTGGGAGCCATGTCGCGCGACCGCGCAATTGTCAGTTAAAGCGACGCAGTGCCGAATCGCAAAAAGGAGCATGGTCCTTTAGCTGCATAATGGTCCAGGGCTTAAGTGGTTAAGCAAAGAAATTGTGATTCTCATTTTTCCCAGAATCGTGGATAGAGATTAGAGACAGATTGGAGATAGAGATATATTTTACACAGTAAAAATACAGCTGATCTGTGAAGCCCTCAGGTTTGTTAGAGAACATTAGTGAACAAACCGCATCATGAAGGCCAAGGAACGCACCAGACAGGTCAGGGAGAAGTTTAAAGCAGGGTTAGGTTATAAAATATCCCAAAGCTTTGAACATTTCACGGAGCACTGTTCAATCCATCATCCGAAAAACGGAAAAAAAAAAAAAGAGTGTGGCACAACTGCAAACCTACCAAGACATGGCCGTCATCCTAAAAACTGACAGGTCAGGCAAGGAGAGCATCAGAGAAGCAGCTAAGAGGCCCACGATAACTCTGGAGGAGCTGCAGAGATCCACAGCTCAGGTGGGAGAATCTGTCCACAGGAAAACGAACACTTCACAAATCTGGCCTTTATGGAAGATTGGCAAAAGAACACCCATTGTTGAAAGAAAGCCATAAGAAGTCCTGTTTGCACTTTTCCAGAAACCATGTGGGTGGACACAGCAGATGAGACCAAAATTAAACTTTTTGGCCTAAAAGCAAAATGCTATGTGTGGCGGAAAACTAACACTGCAACATCACCCTTAATAAACCATCCCCACCGTGAAACATGGTAGCGGCATCATGTTGTGGGAATGCTATTCTTCAGCAGGGACATGGAAGCTGGTCAAAGTTGATGGGAAGATGGATTGAGCCAAATACAGGGCAATCTTAGAAGAAAACCTGTTAGAGTCTGCAAAAGACTTGAGACTGGGGTGGAGGTTCACCGTCCAGCAGGACAATGACCTTAAAACATACAGCCAGAGCTAGAATGGAATGGTTTAGATCAAAGCATATTCAGGTGTTAGAATGGCCCTGTCAACGTCCAGACCTAAATCCAATTGAGAATCTGTGGCAAAACTTGAAAATTGCTGTTCATAGATGCTCTCCATCCAATCTGACAGCACTTGAGTCATTTTGCAAAGAAGTTTGGGATATTTTTTTTTTTTTTTTTTTTTATAACCTAACCCCGCTTTAAACTTCTCCATAACTTTATCCCTGACCTGTCTGGTGTGTTCCTTGGCCCTCATGATGAAGTTTGTTCACTAAACAAACCTGAGGGCTTCACAGAACAGCTGTATTTATACTGTGATTAAATTACACACAGGTGGACTCTATAAACTAATTAGGTGACTTCTGAAGGCAAGTGGTTCCACTAGATTTTAGTTAGGGGTATCAGAGTAAAGGGGGCTGATGACTAATGCATGCCACACTTTTCAGATATTTATTTGTAAAAACCATGTTGAAAACCAGCTATATTCCTTCCACTTCACAATTAAGTGCCACTGTGTTGGTCTATAACGCAAAATCCCAATAAAAAAAATCATGTATGTTTTTGGTTGTAACATGATAAAATGTGGAAAATTTCAAGGAGGTATGAATACTTTTTCAAGGCGCTATATATAGCTAGTCTCTCTCTCTCTCTCTCTCTCTCTCTCTCTCTCTCTCTCTCTTAAAAACGCACACCTCTATCTCAGATGGGGCGAACAGACATGCAAGTTTATGCTTCTGTTGGTCATTGCAGTCAACCTGTTGAAAAGTTCATAACTGTTCATACCTGTCCCCTCCAATACAGAACTATTTATAGTGAAACTCTGATATGAGAGTTGGCCTTCTCAGCTTTGATTATGTCACCCCTATCTGTTGCCTGACCTCATTGTAATAACCAACCACGTCATTATGAAAGGTGAACACTCAGTAATAAAAAGGATAAGAAACACTCCCGACTTTCCTTGAGGTTGTGCCTCATTGAAATAAACCTCATCACTGAGTGCTCCCCTTCCAAGCCCCACCTTATCATTTGGATTATTATTATAAATTTTATAATACATGATTTATATAGTGCCAATAGTTTACGCAGCGCTTTACAAAGTAGAGGGGGGACAGCACAATTACAGTACAGTTCAATACAGAAGGTACAGGAGGGCCCTGCTTGTAGAGCTTACATTCTAAAAGGGAGGGAGGGGGGGGGGGGGGTACAAATGGTAATAGCTGCAGAAAATGATTTGATGTGCTTGATTATATATACACTTCATGCTTTGCTGAGCACCCAGGCCCAATTTCTTTGACATTTTTGTTTTTAAATTAGATTTCTAAATAAAAAAGTTAATTTAGCACTTTCACGAATACTACTGCCGATATAAAGTGTAACCTTGGGTATTTATTTAGATAGGAACTGCCTGTACTTAGGCAATGTGCTCCCAATAAACCACTACCTCTATAAGCCTATGACATTTCAGGGGCTGATCTGCTCAAACAGAACAATAGCTAAGCCATCATAGTAAGAAGTTGGGAGGGAAAGCAGTTAAGAGACCCATTTCTGTTAAGCACTTAGGTCAAGAATGATTTACATTTCCACTCCATTGCACTCACTACAGCTTTAAACATTAACACTTAGCAAATCAAAATTCACACTCCCTTCTAGAAGTTGCTGGTAACAGACATGAAATAGATTTAAATCCAATTTGTACCTCACTGATGAAACAGGGCAGAGGTTAGAAAACCTTGCTACGCAGGTAATAAATGATTTCAATCGTAGCAATCCTTAGACTCAAAAGCCATGAAGATTTCAATCTTCAGCTATTGTTACTAGAATGCTGTGGGACAGAGAGAGTATCATTGAAACAAGAATATTAAAATCTAGAAATGAGACAGGATTGGAAACCATTAGACAAAAGTATGAAATGTATGAATATGTATACAGATATATACATGAAAGGTGGCATGCTCCACTGCGTCTTCACAGCTCAGAAATAAGCTGGAGAGGTGGAAATTTTACAGCTGCATGAAGATATGTTTTAATAAAGCTGAAGAAACGTATCAAGTGTGAAATTCTACTTCCATGCAGATTGCAAAGAAATATTTTTAACAACCAGAGACTTGACTGTGAATGTTAATGTACAACCAGGATTCTTCTATAAAAAGATAGCTCATAGGAAAATGGAGGCAATGCCCCCTAGCAACAATTATTTAAAAGTCATTTCTCAGATATCCTCATTTTAATTAAAAAAATGATTTTGGGACTCTGTTTAATACAATTTAAAAAAGAAAAAAAAAAAAAAAAAAAAAAAACACACAGCAAGAAGCCAAATATGGGGGCTTTTTTGTGGAACTCCTAAAAAAAAAACACAGCGACATTGCTTCTGCCGAAGGGGCCATGATCTCCCTCTGATGTCATCTGGGGAGATCACGTGACCTCTTGCAGAAGCAACGTTTCAGAGCTGTAAAGCAGCCACGAGACAGCTCTAAAGAGGTATTTAGAACGCTCCTTTTTACAAAAAGGACTTAAGTGTGGTATGCCAGCTGCCAGTGACCAATGCAGGGGTTTTATTTTTATTAGTAGCGGCGGGGGCAGAGACAAACACAGAGAGGGAGCGGACAGGCAGAAAGGAGGGGGTGAGTAGAGAGGACAGCTACGTATGATGGAGGGACGTACTCTGACCACAGTAGTCAGGGCTAAGCAGCCCTGGTTATTGTAGTCCGTATAGAGGAGGGCATACAGGAAGTGGCAGGATCAGGTGATGTGTTTTTTTACAGTTTAGAAGGGGGGGGTAGATTACACAGCACAATTACTGTGCTGTGTAATCTGTTTTAAAGGGACCAGAATCAGATTTTTTTTGGGGGGTTAAACAACACTTTAAAGTGGCTGTAAACCCTTACATATACCCAGTGAAGGGACTAGTCTCAGGTGATCAACAGATGAATCAAAGCCTCCTACATAAGTTGTACCAGTTTATCTGTAGACCTTTCTTAATCCTGGTATACACGGGCCGAATATCAGCCAGTTTAATAGAAACTGGCCGACATTTGGCCCGTGTACAGCATCCTCTCCGACTTCTGTCAAAAAGGGCATGCCAAAAAAAAATAAAAAATCTGCTGATCGGGCAGACATTATCCAGAGCTCTTCAAAGTATAGAATTTATACAGCTTGTCTAAGCTTACAGAGAGCAGGAGACGTGGAGCTGAAGTTACTCTGCAGAGCTCAGTGAGTAGAACTGATTGGAGAGAAGAGACAGATCAACTGCCCTTCACACAGCATGCAGGAACAAAGTGGTCAATCACAGGCTGTGTGTTGGAGCTCCTTCCCGGTCACCTTTTTACCCTCTTGGTGTCAGGAAAACTGGTCAGAAGTGACTCATGCAGATAGAGGAACGCGACAGCAGACTGAAATGACACTTTATACTTTGTTCATATTTCATGTCAAAAGTTTACAAACCCTTGAAGTCAATAACCCAGAACAA
The DNA here is from genome assembly GCA_029206835.1 of Rana muscosa. Taxonomy (NCBI): domain Eukaryota; kingdom Metazoa; phylum Chordata; class Amphibia; order Anura; family Ranidae; genus Rana; species Rana muscosa. The sequence goes on from CM055116.1 coordinate 878,012,444, forward strand.
GCATGAAACCTATTAAAAAGGGGACTTGACCTGTGCCCTCCACATTTGTTAAAATATAAAATGCATGTCCCTCCTCCTACAGTATATGCTGATCCACAACTTGTCTTTAGCAGGCCCTTTTACCAGACACTGTTGACCTACTATGATAATACAGATCAAATGTGCTTAGATGTCCGCTCTGTTTGTACAACAGGCTTGCCTCCTCTCAGCGGGTTCCAGGCTGTAGGTATCTCCCCATATATGTGGATTTCTGTGTTCTGGAGCCTCCTCAAAAGTCCGCCCAGGATGTTGTGACTGCTGCACATAATCCTATCCTACACATACATAATCCTAATGTAGGAGTTTAGACATTTTAATTGTACTTAAGCAGAATCCCAATAATGACGTTCAGTATTTTATTTTTTTAGCTTTTTTTTTTTATTGCCCAAACCGGAACGAAGCTGGTAATTATCACCCGCTGCACTATTTGGTTCCTCCTGCCAACCACTGCATCACCACAGTAGGAACATAGACAAAACCATTCACCAAAAAACCCTGCAGCTTCTAGTATGTGTAACCCTTAAAAAAACACACAAAATATACATTTTAATAAACAAAGTGCTAAAAAATAAATAAAATGATCGATTACAATCCCTCCAAAATACTCGGTTTTTAAAAAAGTTCTTGAAACACAACTATACACCATCCTACATGCACAAAGAATGTAACAAAGTGCATCATTCAATTCTAAAATATTCAAAAAATAAAGTGTATTGTGTATCATGCTGTGGTATGTGCAAAAAATAAATAAAGAAAGAATATAAAAAGGTGCACTGATCCACAATGAGATAAAGTCCACAGTTTCAGTGTTGCTGTGAAAAGAACATACTTGTGCCCCTGTGGATTGATCACTCACCAGAACAATACGACCTCTTAAAGCGGTTGTAAAAGTAACCAACTTTCTTTTTTTTTTTTTTACTAGTGACCTGCAAGGGAAAGACATAATGAGCTAGTAAGCACCGCATACTAGCTCATTATGAAATACTTACCTTAGAACGAGGCATCGTTGACTCACCTGGTCCACGCCGAGGGAGATGACATGTTGCCTCGGCGTGTCTTCCGTGTATCGCGGCTCCAGCGGTGTGAGTGGCTGGAGCCGCAATGTCTCACTCCCGCGCATGCACGCGAGACTTCGTTCCGGCGAGGTCCGGCATCTGCCGAGCCTTCAGCCCAAGAATCCCCTGTGCTGTCAGCGGCGCATTGCGAGGGGAATATCTCCTAAACCGTAAAGGTTTAGGAGATTTTTTTTTACCTACAGGTAAGCCTTAGTATAGGCTTACCTGTAGGTAAAAGTTAAAAAAATTACCTATACAACCGCTTCAATACCAACAATGTCAAGATGCACTCCACCTGAAGCAAAAATTACATCACACCAGTAGCTCTACCCAACACGTTTTATCACATCTGGACATCAAGGGAATTTATGAAAAGTTGAGTAGCCACAACCTGGAATAGCTGTGCATGGCAATCAATCAACTTCTCTTCAGCTTGTTCTGTTAAGCTTTCAAGATGAAAGATAGAAGCTTATGGGGAAATTATTAAAACTGAAGCATCAATTTATTTCTGTCACAGTGGTGTACAGAGGCGAAAGCAGATTCACTGTTTTTGTAGGGAGATGTTTTTCTGCGTTTGATATTTGTGGTACAATATCACCTGATTATATATTTAATACACAAGATTTATTTAGCAATTTTCAATTCCTAACAATTATACAGTCAAATGCCTGAATAAAATTGTGTTACCGAGGTTTATGAAAACAGCCTTACCCTTTGGCAAAATTAGATAATGTAAATAAATATGTAGGGTTTCTTAATTAGCTCCCAGGTTTAGAGAATAAAATTGTACATCCAGTCTGACCACATTCCTAGTGAGTCTAACACAATTAAAATGCATTTTCCCCAAATAGTATACAGATTTCCAGATACAGCGGGTATAGAAAACAATCGCCCCCTTTAAAAGAATCATTTTGTTGCTGAAGCAGCCGGAAATGAAGACAGACACCATTTCTTTATCGTACACCACGGGACACAGAGCTAGTCATTACATAATGGGTTAAGGGTCACCAGCGGTGATTGGACACTGGCACAACCAATGGAAGACAGTTCCCCTCCATATAACCCCTCCCATCAGGGAAGTACCTCAGTTTTTTCGCCAGTGTCGAAAGGTGTTGGACGCGTTAGGAGGTGCTAAAGGAAAGCTCTACCAAAGAGACCCTCTGGGGGTAAAAGAGCTATGCTTTCGGATCCATCCAAGACGCCTACAAATGAGCTGAATCTGGATGGGATCCGGGCCTCATCCATGAGGCGTCGCCTGTAATGTCTCTCTTCGGAGGACTGGGCTCTAACATCCAGCACTTTCGCTATTTCGCTATAAAGTCCTGGTAAGAGTCTTGTACAAGGCCCAGGGGAGAGGTATCCTTTAAATAGGAACCCATATCCCTGAAGGTTGGCACACATAGCCCACCGTGAAGGGTGAAGTTTGGTATCTGTCTGAAAACTTTCAGCAGAAAAACCTGCGGCGTGGATAAGGTGAGATTAGAAGGTCCATAACTAGGTGGGACCTTTTTCAAAAAGTGGATGTCTTCTTTTTTTCCACCACTGGGGGGAGTAAAGAGCTGAATATACTCACCTCACTCTGTTCAGTGTCGGCTTCGGCGAAGTACACTGCTCGTCACCTCCGCTGCTGAGCTTGCTTGAGCACCCCGCTCCTCCTTCCGGTGGCCGATACAGACACCTGCAGATGCAGGTAAGTGGGGACAGGGGCTGATGAGAGTCCTCTCTCACTATGGCCACCACCATAGCGCTAAAGGCCGCGGGAGCGCGCTTTATCGGAGGGGGGGGGCCGAGGCGTGCGCGGGCACGTGGCGCGCGCAGGCACAGAAACGGCGCCAAATTTAAAAGACTGTCAGTGTAAAAAGCACTGCAGCAGCAAGCAAGCTCGTTAGTTCTCTTGTTCCTGGCAGAGAAACACAGCAGCTATACAGGGACGTAAGACTCCATGTGGTTGGATTGGGTACTTCCTAGAAGACATCCATGTTATGCATAGTTATGTGTTAAAAGTTGCATACTTAATGTATTTGCTAAACTGAACACGGTAGTATATGCATTTAGGTACCTTGTATTTTGTCTAAACAGTAAGTCTTCCAGGGGAAGTAATGCGGACAAAAAGAGATAAAAGAGCACCGCCGCCTGAGACAGGGGGCTCTAGCTGTGCTGACTCGGTACCTTCCTCTCCTGTGTTGCCAAAAGCACCTGTACAGGATGAGCCATTACCTCTGTCAGGTATGGCGGCTTCCCCAGTGAAGCCTGGGCCTGCATATGTCACTGAGGACACTTTATCAGCTGCCCTAAATAATCTGGAGGAGAAAATTGCTACTTTAAATCGCTAAATCCTCTAAAAAGGACAATAAGCGAAGCAGATCTCCTCCAGTATTGGACCTCCCTTTAGAAGTACCTGAGGAGGAGGAGGAGGATGAGGAGGAGGCTACATCAGCAGAGGATGAGGAGTCAGACGGATCAGGGATATCGGATGAGCCTTTTTCGGTATCCCAGATTTTAAAGTCACAGGTGCAATGCTATGCAGGAGCCGTGCGAGCTGCATTTAGGTTACCCTCTTTGGAGGTAGCAGAATCACCTGTCTCCTCCCTAGGATCATTAAGATCCCTGCAAGGTGCATGCTCCTTCCCGGTTCATCCGTTACTAGAGGATCTATTGTACGCAGACTGGCAACATCCAGATAAGCGTTTTTCACCTCCAAAAAAGTTTAACATTCTTTATCCTATGGAGGAAAATTTTTTAAAGAAATGGAGCCTGCCTACGGTAGATGCGGCTATTTCTTGTGTAAATAAAAACCTGACATGTCCAGTGGATAATGTACAAGTGTTTAAAGATCCTTCTGAGAAGAAGTTGGAATCCTTACTGAAATCCTCCTTCCTTTTGGCCGGCTCAATTATCCAACCTGCAGTAGCAGCAGTCGGTATGTGTCAGGTCGTCAGCCAACAGGTAAAGCAGGGGCTGAAGGAGCTGCCTTCAGAGCAGGCTAAAAATTGGGAGAATTTGCCTAAAGCCTTATGCTTCACAGTGGATGCCATGAGAGATTCTATCATACAGGCATCACGCCTTACACTCCAGCTGGTACAGATGCGCAGAGTACTTTGGCTTAAGCATTGGTCAGCGGAAGCCCCATGCAAAAAGTTGTTGGCAAGTTTCCCGTTCCATGGCGAACGCCTTTTTGGGGAAGATTTAGAAAGATATATCCAAAAGATATCAAGTGGTAAAACGACACTTTTACCTGAGAGAAAGAAAAACAAGAGACCTTGTTTTAAACACACTCTCTCCCCAGCTCCCGGGAAATCTGACTCCAGCCAGTGGCGACAGCCTTTTCAGCCGCCCAAAAAAGCCAAAGAACAGGCTCAGAAGAACAAGAAGCCGTGGGGTTCAAGAGCTAATAAGCAAGCCCCCAAAACCTCTCATTGAAGGGGCGCCCCCGCTCGGCCGAGTGGGGGGGAAGGCTTCGTCAGTTCTCAGCGACTTGGCGGACAGAAACCCAGGACAAATGGGTGGTATCCACAATATCCTCAGGGTACAGACTGGAATTTCGAGAGATCCCATCTTCTCAATTCCGAAGTTCAAGACTCTCCAAGGATCCACAAAAAAGAGGATCCTTCTTCAAAGGTTTGAATCACTTAATAGCTCAAGGTGTGGTTACAGAGGTACCCCAAAAGGAGCAAGGTTCAGGTTTTTACTCAAACCTCTGTGATTCCAAAACCGAACGGAGAAGTCAGACCCATCCTGGATCTAAAAAATCTAAACCAGTTTCTGAACGTTCGCCATTTTCGAATGGAAACGATTCGATCCGTGGTCGCTACTTTAAAAGGCGGAGAATTCATTGCGTCCATAGATATCAAAGACGCATATCTACACATACCAATCCTCCCCGCTCACCAAAGATTCCTAAGGTTTGCGGTAGAAGATCGCCACTTTCAATTTGTGGCCCTGCCATTTGGTGTAGCCACCGCGCCCAGAGTATTCACAAAGGTGCTAGCTCCTCTGTTAGCAAACCTAAGAACACGGGGCATTGCGGTAACAGCCTATCTAGACGATCTACTATTAATAGATCAGTCAAAGGAGGGATTGGATCACGCTGTAGACACTACAGTAGGATACCTGGAGCATTTAGGATGGATTATAAACTTACAAAAATCCTCTCTCCAGGCCCAAAGAAGGATAGTGTACCTGGGCATGATCATAGATACAGCCCAAAACAGGGTATACCTGCCAGAGCCAAAGATACAGTCTCTGAAAGACCTGATCCACAAGGTCAAAGCAAACAAGAGGCCGTCTATTCGCCTTTGCATGAGACTATTGGGAAAGATGGTAGCCTCCTTCGAGGCGGTCCCTTACGCCCAGTTTCATTCGAGACTACTTCAAGGCAATATTTTAGCCTCCTGGAACAGGAAGAGCCAAGCTCTGGATATACCCATGCGCCTGTCCTCACAAGTACGCCACAGCTTCAATTGGTGGCTAGAAGCCAGGAATTTACGGAAGGGAAAGTCCTTCCTCCCAGTGGCCTGGAAGGTGGTATCTACGGATGCCAGCCTATCGGGCTGGGGTGCAGTATTCGAGGAGGCTTCTACCCAGGGAACCTGGGCCAAGACTCAGGGGATCCTGCCCATCAATGTGCTAGAGATCCGGGCGGTATATCTAGCCCTCAAAACCTGGACATACAGGTTACAGGGCTACCCAGTTCGGGTTCAATCCGACAATGCTACGGCAGTAGCTTACATCAATCACCAAGGAGGCACCCACAGTCGGGCAGCCCAAAGAGAGGTGAACCGGATCTTGGCATGGGCAGAAGAGCATGTACCTTGCATCTCTGCAATCTTCATTCCAGGGATAGAAAACTGGCAAGCAGACTACCTGAGTCGTCAGCAGCTGCTACCAGGAGAGTGGTCTCTTCACCCAGAGATCTTTCAGGCCATATGTCTGAGATGGGGAAACCCAGATGTAGACCTGCTAGCTTCCAGGTTCAACAAGAAATTGGACAACTTTGTGTCCAGAACGAGAGATCCTCTAGCCTACGGGACAGACGCTCTAATAACTCCATGGAATCAGTTCTCACTGATCTATGCATTCCCTCCGATCCCTCTTCTACAAAGACTGCTTCGCAGGATCAAGGAGGAGGGAATACCAGTAATCCTAGTGGCCCCAAACTGGCCCAGGAGGCCTTGGTATGCCGAGATCGTAAAAATGGCGATAGGAAGGCCCTGGAAGCTTCCACTTCGACACGACCTGTTGTCACAGGGTCCAGTATTCCACCCTTCCTTACAAAGGCTAAAATTTGACGGCCTGGCTGCTGAGACCCACATTTTGAAAAAGAGAGGGGTCTCTGGCCTGGCTCTTTCTACGCTCATTAATGCTAGAAAGCCAGCCTCCAGACTCATCTATCATAGAGTCTGGAAAGCATACGTTTCCTGGTGTGAATCCAGAAGTTGGAATCCTCTGAAATATGAAATAAGTAGGATTCTTGCTTTTTGCCAGTTAGGAGTGGATATGAAATTAGCCCTTAGCACCATCAAAGGGCAAATATCGGCTCTATCAGTCTTCTTTCAGAGACCATTGGCATCTCACTCCCTAGTTTGGACATTCATTCAGGGGGTACTGAGGATAAATCCTCCAGTCAGGTCTCCCTTGTGTCCATGGGATTTGAATTTGGTATTGTCAGTGTTGCAAAAGCAACCTTTTGAACCTATTCGCCATATTCCTTTAATTATATTAAGTAGGAAATTGGCCTGATTGCTATAGCTTCTGCTAGGAGAGTATCAGAGCTAGCAGCTCTTTCTTGTAAAGAGCCTTATCTAATTTGTCACAAGGACAAGATCGTACTACGACCCCATCCGGCTTTTCTGCCTAAGGTGGTGTCGGCTTTTCACTTGAATCAAGACATTGTTCTGCCTTCCTTTTTTCCAAACCCGCGGACGGCGGGGGAAAAATTATTACACTCTCTAGATCTAGTGAGAGCGGTAAGGGTGTATCTGCAAGCAACCGCTCAGATACGTAAAACAGATGTTTTGTTTATTTTACCAGATGGTCCCAAGAAGGGCCAAGCGGTATCAAAATCCACCATTTCCAGGTGGATTAGACAAGTAATTGTTCAAGCTTATGGTTTAAAGAACAGGACTCCTCCTTTTCCTGTTAAGGCGCACTCTACCAGGGCGATAAGTGCTTCATGGCAGTGCACCACCAGGCTTCGATGGCTCAGATCTGTAAGGCTGCAACTTGGTCCTCAGTCCATACATTTTCCAAATTCTATCAAATAGATGTGAAAGGACATGAGGATTCCGCCTTCGGGCGAAGTGTGCTGCAGGCAGCAGTATAGGGCTTCTGGTCCGCAAGCGGTCGGTTTGATCTGTGTCTCCCCCCCTTCATATGAGCATTGCTCTGGGACGTCCCATTATGTAATGACTAGCTCTGTGTCCCGTGGTGTACGATAAAGAAAATAGGATTTTTATAACAGCTTACCTGTAAAATCCTTTTCTTGGAGTACACCACGCGACACAGAGGTCCCACCCTTCTTATGGGAACCTTACTGCTTTGCTACAAAACTGAGGTACTTCCCTGATGGGAGGGGTTATATGGAGGGGAACTGTCTTCCATTGGTTGTGCCAGTGTCCAATCACCGCTGGTGACCCTTAACCCATTATGTAATGACTAGCTCTGTGTCCCGTGGTGTACTCCAAGAAAAGGATTTTACAGGTAATCTGTTATAAAAATCCTATTTTTTGTTTTATCCAGCTGTATTAATAGTGTGACTTATAACATCCACATGAAAGCTAGAACACTAACATGTCAGAAAAAAAGTTAAATAATAATAATTCAACAGAATTACCGATTTGGAAAAAGGATCACCCCACTTTTGTCAGTATTTTGTTGAAGCAACATTTGCTTCAATTACAGCTTTTAGTTAGTTAGTCTGTTGGAATAGGTCTATACTAACTTTGCACATCTAGACTTTGCAATATTTGCCCACTCTTTGCAGATCTTCCGATGACCATTTGTGGATTGCAGTCTTCAAGTCATTCCACAGATTTTCAATGGAGTGCAAGTCTGGGCACTGACTAAAGCCGCGTACACACGATCGGTTTTACCGATGAAAACAGTCCGATGGATTTTTTTTCATCGGACAAACCGATCGTGTATGGGCCCCATCTGTCTTTTTTCCATTGGTGTCAAAAAATAGAACATGTTTTAAATTTTTCCGATGGATAAAAAACCGATGGCAAATTCCGATCGTCTATGGGCAAGTCCATCGGATAAAAAACCCACGCATGCTCAGAATCAAGTCGACGCATGCTCAGAAGCACTGAACTTCATTTTTCTCGGCTCATCAGAGTGTTTTAAGTCACCGCGTTTGTACCGGTCGGTTTTTTGACTGATGGTGTGTAGGCAAGACTGATGGAAGTCAGCTTCATCGGTTTTCCGATGGAAAAATCCAATCGGTTTAAAAACCATAGGAAATCCGATAGTGTGTACAGGGCTTTAGAAATGCAAGGACATTTCACCTTTTTCTCCTTCAACCACTGTGTGGTTATTTTTTACGGTGCACTTTGGGTCATTATGTTGGAAGGTAAACCTTTCCCCCCCCCCCCCCCATTGACAACTTTCTGGCAGAGGGCAGCAGATTTTCCTCAAAAATGTGATGGTATTTTGCCCCAACCATTTTTCCTTCTATCCAAACAAATATGCTCCAGTCCCTGCTGCAGAGAAACTCCCCCATAACAGGATATTACCACCTTCATGCTTTACTGTAGGAATGGTGTCATGAGCTGTACTGGATTTCTGCCACACATATTTGGTGTTGAGGCCAAATAATTAAATTTTAGTCTAATCTGACCACAACACCTTTTCCCATGTGACCTCAGAATTTAAGGTGTTTAAAGCGTTTCACCGAAAAAAATTGAACTTTCGCTTTACGCACTTCTCGCCCCCACAATTGGCATGTCATTTTTTTTGGGGGGGGGGAGGAGTGGGTACCTGGTTTTGAGAGGTACTTCCTGTCCCACTTACTCCTTCCATCTTCTGGCCGCCTAGGCGACTCCTCCTCTCCCCCTAGGCAACCCCTCCCTGCAATCTTCTGGGACATGTTACAGGTCCCAGAATATAGCCTGGCCACTAAGAGCGCAGTGCGCACCCGGCTGTCACAGCTGGGCACCCTTACTTGCCGGAGAGAAGCAAGGCATCGTGCAGACGCATCGCTGGACCCTGGGACAGGTGAGTGTATTACAAGTCAGCAGCTACACTTTTTATAGCTGCTGACTTAATAAACTTAACCAGTGGAACTCCTCTTTAAAAGGTGGTCAGATGAGATTTAAAATTTTATTAATTGGCCTCAACACCAAACGATATGTCTGGCGATATGTCTGGCGGCAATCCAATACAGCTAACCATCCAAATAACACAATTTCTACAGTAATGCATGGGAGGGGGTAATATGCCGTTATGGGGGTGTTTCTCTGCAGCTGGGACTAAAGCACTTCTCAGGATAGAAGAAAAATGGATGGGGCAAAATACCATCAAATTCTTGAGGAAAAATCGACTGCCCTCTACCAGAAAGTTGTCAAGGGAAGGTTTACCTTCCAACATGATAATGACACAAAATCACACAGCAATAATGACCACTTCGTGCTTGAAGGAGAAAAAGGGTGAATATCCTTGCATGGCCTAGTCAGAGCCCAAACTTAAACTCCATTGAAAATCTGTGGAAGGACTTGAAGACTGCAGTCCACAAACGGTCACCATCAAATGTAACTGAACTTGAGCAGTTTGGCAAATAACAGTGGGCAAAGTCTAAATCTGCAAAGTTAGTAGAGAAATATTCCAACAGACTAAAGGCTGTAATTAAAGCAAAACGTGGTCCAACAAAATACAGACATGAGATTGTGATCTTTTTTTTTTAAACTCAGCAATTCAGTTTTTGTTTTTCTGACATGTTGGTGTTATATCTTTTACTTGGATGTTATAAGCTGCACTAGCAAATACAGTTGGATTAAAAAAATAAAAATATATAAAAACACACGCGTCTTCATTTCAGGCTGCAAATCAACAAAATTTGATTTAAAAAAAATAGGGGGAGGGGAGATTCTTTTCTATACCCACTAACTCAAACTTGCATTTATATCAGTGTAAATATCATAAAAGCCATGTTTTAAAGTACTGGATTTAATAAAAGTGAACGTAGGGTGTTTCTGAATATAGTGTTATTAGGGCAACTTTCACATTCTTGCTCCTGCATGTTATTGCTGCCGTTTAAAAAAAATGAATAAACAAACAAGTGTATTTTTTTAAGAAAATCGAATTCAACTGAGAAGAGAAGCGCTAAAGCAAACATGTAGCACTACAAATCAGAAAACAGATCCTGCACATGTAATGAGTAAATATGGCTCCATTTACATATACAATTACAAAATGATACACATCAACAAGGTTTAAAGCATTAGCGCATATTGATACATTTCATATCAAGCCGATATTTTTTACATTCTTTCACCATGAACAAAAAATAAATAAATATAAAATTCTTCCTTCAAAGCTTTAAAAAACAAAAATGTGCAACACGTATGGGCATATGTACAGAATGACAGAACCAGTGCTCTCTTCCAAAATTACTGGACAGGGCAGTTTCATTTCTCTAGACCAGGGGTCTCAAACTAGCGGCCCTCCATTTGTTGCGAAACTACAAGTCCCATCATGCCTCTGCCTGTAGGAGTCATGCTTGTAACTGTCAGCCTTGCAATGCCTCATGGGATTTGAAGTTTCGCAACAGCTGGAGGGCCACCAGTTTGAGACCCCTGCTCTAGACAGACTATGAAGTTAGTGTTATCACTACTCCCAATCTCTAATGTTTTGGTCCTTTATCATCCAAAATTAGTCTAAAAGGACTTCATACAAAAGGTGTGTGTAACCATCTCCAGTCTCAAATGAAGACAACAGCATGCAAGAGGTTCTGGGACTTTGATGGGGGTATATACAAAAGTAGTGAGGAGGACAAAAACATTTGAGGAGAGCTCACTGGCTCAGGTTAGGTTGCTCACAACAGACAAGCCTACCCTCCAGTGGTTACCCCAGGGAGAGGACAAAAATGATGACAGCCGCACTCCAATCCAACGTAGTTTATTCAAAAGGAAACGGGCACTACAAATAACAGCATGAACCCAGGAAAGCTCCGTCTTTCGTTAGCCCAGGGAGGTTCCCAGAAAAAAAAAAAAAAAAAAAAAAATGCACTAATGGAAGTTGCAAGACCAAAAAAAAAAAAAAAAAGTCCAAATTCATTTATTAGTTTATACAACAGAAAAAATCTCCAACGTGCTTCAGGGGTTCAGAAAAACTCGCCCTCATCAGGGCTTCAGTTAAATTGAGAACCTTGAATTGACTGACCTCTGAAACACATTGGATGTTTTTTTTTTGTATAAACGATGAAAATGAATTTAGACTTTTATGCTTTGGTCTAGTGCTCCTTCCACCAACGCATGTTTTTTGGTTTGTTTTTAAATTATCCCAAGTGGCATTGTAGCAGGAAGTCACGTGAAAGCAAACATATCATTGGGAAGATAGCCCTGAAAACCAACACTTATAGGTTTCACTTTATGGCAATCCAGTAATATAACTAGGCCAGTTTACATATAGTTCTGTGCTAAATAACTGGTGAATTCTAAACAAGTCCAACAAGAATCAAGGAATAATGTCCCAAATTTCAGTATAGACGACAAAAAAATTAAAGGAAAAAGTTGCTAGATGTGAAAAGTCCTCAAAAGGTGATCAGAGTGCTTTGAAAACAATATATCAATGGTGCTTCTATACATGTGTTCCCGTCATCAACTTCACAGGCCGCTCACCTCAATAATTGGGTCTCTGAGCTAAAAGAAGACCAAGACACACATTCCCCTTGTAGGGGTGTAATTATAGATGAATCCTGTCTTCAGATGATCATTAACAAATGGCGATGCTCCTCCAAACATTAATTCTCAGCAGTGTTCATGTAAGACATAAAAACAACCATAGTGCTCTCTGTTTCGCTTAAAAACGATCACATTTATTAAAATATCTCACTTACATTTGTATATGTTATTTGCAAGGAGTGTGATATATTGACCTTGAGTGCACAGCTGCTTTTTAGGGATCCCTTCGGGGGTTCCACATTTTCATAGTTTTTGTCTTTTGCGCTGACTGAACCCACCATTTTTACATATAGTGCTGCCCTGAATTTTATGTTCTAATTGTTGCCCAATGGTTTGCTTGACCTTTTGAGAAAGGCAGTGGCTTTGAGTTGAACTGCAAAAAAGGGTTTAATACTATACAACCAAAATTTTATTCATTGGGTGTAATTAGTGACTGCACTTTGTTCTTTAGCCCACTAAATTGATACTCAAATGTGGAGTATCAAAAGTGAAAGAAACTAAAAGTTAAAGAGTGGGCATGTCCAAACTATCTGGTAGAGAGAGGGAACATATTTGGCTACATAATGTTTAAAATGATGTCATAAAAAGTACCATGTATAATTTGGTCAATTACAATACAGCCTTGAATAATGATGAAACACAATTACAATACAGCCTTGAATAATCATGAAACACAATTACAATACAGCCTTGAATAATCATGAAACACAATTACAATACAGCCTTGAATAATCATGAAACACAATTACAAAAAGGCAATAAAAAGTTGCAGGCCGATGACCCAGATCACCAGGCAGGTGCTAGGGAGGGCTCAACACCACCACTGCAGACAACGGAGGGAGAATCTAAAATTTGGTATTGAATATTGTAGGGCTGTTACTGATTAAAATTTTCGTGTTCGAATTAATCAATTTTTTTTTTTAATCGATTAATTATAAACGCACATACAGATCCAACTACTTTTAGCTGATCTCCTTGCAGGCTGATTCCCAGTGCAGCTACCAACCACTGGAAAAATGATTAGCAGGATACAAAAAAACAAACACACACAAAAAGGCAGCGCTCAATGGGAATAGCATTAAAACTTTTATAGTCTTCAAGTAGGTAACAAAATAAATATTGCATTGGAGATAAAATCGATGTAGCTACATAAACTGTAAAAATGTTCAGAGTAATACCAAACGGTAGCAAAAGCAGTCATAAAAACATGTAGCCAAGTATGATACTGGTATAAAAATGTGTACAACGATACCACTGCTGAATCCAGATGAGGAGGGGTTAACATCAGTCCATCCGCATGTAGATGTCCCGTGAAGGGAACTTTCACAACTCCCAGTGGATGGCTGTAGAATCCCAGGTTGATAGAGGGAAGTGTAACAGCCCTTGCGTGTGGCAGATAGTAAGGTCCCGCCGGCATGCAGATATGAAGGCACAGCAAAGGAGTCCTTCAGATGGACACGGCAAGCCCCGCGCCGGTGTCTGTGGCATCACCGGATCTCCAACGGAACTCCCTGAAGACCCGGAAGTCGGCGGAGAGGCGAGTACTGATCAAAAGAATTTTGATCGCTCAAAAAAAAAAATATCGATTAATCGAGGAATTAATAGTTAATTTCCACAGCCCTAGAATATTGATAACTGGGTACCACATGGATATAAAAACAAAAAAAACACAATTTCCACAAAGTACTTTAGTAAACCTAATAATGCAATAAAATGTGCAAGTGACCAGCGTGGAGTTCAGCTTTAGGGACCAAAAAATTTGTCTGAGTATGCAATTTGCTTTTTTAGAAACATACGATTGCTTAAAATATTTTTTTACAATATGTGCAATATGATATTTTGCTGCACAAAGATGTGCATTCATCATAAGCAAACGGAATTGTCTGGCAGCATAGATGAAGGCTGGAGGAGGTTTTCAATCTTGCGACTGCTGCCGATTAATCTTCATATAGACATTATTTCTACACTACAGCTTCACATGCAAATCAAAACATGCAATATCAATTGGTAAGAAGATAAACAAAAAAAAAAAAAAAAAAAGAAACTCAGACAAAGATTCCAGAGTAGAAATATTTGCTTTGGCCTTCCAAATCCCCCAAATGAGAACAGCTTGTGCAGTAATCACCAGGCTCCCTGAAAGTCTTCAGTAATAACTTCTGATAAAACTCTGAATACCGATATAGGTTATGAGAAAATCTAGCCCACCCACTTGGTTTTTTTATACATGAAGTCAGGGTGGGATTGATTTAAATCAAGTCGATTTAAAGAGGTTGCAAACCTCCATTTTCAAGTTGTACCTATAGGTAAGCCTTACCTATAGGTACAGTAAATATCTCCTAAACGTGCGCCGTTTAGGAGAGATTTACTTTGTACTGCGCCGATGATGTCATCGGCACATGTGCTGTAAAGAGACGGCCCTCCATGCCATTCCTTCACTAGCGAGTGCGGCGACTGGCAGCTCCCGTGTGCATGCCTGGGAGTGACGTCACGCGACTCCGGCCAGTCACAGAGCCAGTGTCCACTGCCACCAAAGGAAGAGCGGCGAACATGGATGTGGCCTCCAGCAGGGACAGCATGGCCTTGGTTTGCAGGTGTCACATAATGCGCTAGCATGCAATGTATAATTATGCTTTTACTTTGCAGGGAACAAAAAAGGAAGTAAAACCCATCAGGGTTTACTTCCTCTTTAAATCACAGTTTTTAAAGAGCAACTGTCATCTGTCCCACAGCGGCTTCTCCTCTGACCCGCTGTTGACTCACCGATAGTCCCATTCACTTTAATGTGATGGCTGGTGATGCGGCAGTGACAACAAGGTGAGGGACGTGGCGGCAGCAGGTGAGTGGATGCCCGCTAACGGGCGCTGCCATGATGGATCTGAAATGACAGGTGCTCTTTAAATGTAAGGACTCATTCTAGCTGGTAGTTAGAATCCTTAAAATTTTCAAAACAAAATAAAGGTTTCCCCATTTAGAATAATAAACTGTCAGGTTAGTAAAACAGCGATAGCAGAACTGATTCAATCATACAGTTTGTAGTGTACATAGACTTGCAAAACAATGGGATAAAAGGAATATTCCTGAACTTTGTTTTATCTCATGGTTACTGTGAAATGGTGTCAATGCAGTGCATGTCATCTCAGCTTGCATTCATTGAAGGAATTTTACCAAAAATAAATAAATATTGCAGAATATACAGCCTCATTTCATGCGACATAACCAAGCTCCATTTCATGCTACATAAACTAAATTATTAAAGGTACCGGTATCTTTAAATAGAAAAATATCTTTAAATAAAATACTTTGAGTAAAAATCTATTTAAATAAATTTGATTAAAAAAATAAAAAATAGTTTTTGATTTTTATCCACCCTGCATTAAGCTAAAGTTAACCTGTACATTGCGAAATACTGAACATAGGGTGCCATTGGGGGCCTTCTGAAAATGCTTCATGGCTGGATTCCGCTTTATCACTTTTCAGTCACTCAACTCCAACATTAAATATAACTAAAGGCAAAACATGTATTTTTTCTTTTGGACAGAGGGGAGAGATTGGAACCCCAGTCATGTTTTGATTGGGGTCTGTGTCCCTATTATGGAGATTCACCCTCTCTATTAGTCATATTTATCGTTATCAAAAATTTTAAGAAAATCCCAAATGATGGGTTGTCCCAAGAACAGGAAAAGAGGAAATCTTACAATGAGGACCTAGCTCTGATGAGGGATTTCCTCTCACTTCCTGTATTGGCCATGGGGCAGGAAGAGGAGGAAAATCTCCCAAATGGGACACAGAATGCAAAAAACTGGCAAGGGGGTAAAACCCTCCCTTTCTCTATTCAAAAATAATAATAAATTATGGTACCTTTATTTCTACGTTAAAATCAGGAAGGTCATAACTCGATCTAAAAATACTTGTTCCATGTCAAAGAACTGAAGTAATTGGAGAAGCATGGCGATCACAACACTAGCAAAGAATAGGTCAGCAATGGCAACTTCAGTTTTTGCTCACTACAAGTTTCCTTTTTAAACTTTTTCAGCATGTTTGAAAATAAAAAGAATATCCAGACTGACCTACACAAACAGCAGCACACTTTCAGATGCTTTGATAAAAGGAACAGAAATGTGTTATCGGGTTGAAGTAACCCTCTCCTCCAGCAACGTTTGCAGAAACCTTGGCCCATCGTTGGTTCAAACTCTGGATGCCACCCTCTAGCATCTCACACACAGCACAAATGTAATGCCAGGCTCTCAATTGCAGCCTATAAAATCAAAGAAAAAGCTGCCAAATATGAACTTATCAGACTATAAACAAACTAGCTGCAAAATCAGTGAACAAAACTAGGAACCCAACAGACCAAGTTATTCTTCCATTGAATGTTGCCGTCTTGCCTCTAACACAACATTGGGAAGGTGAAGCCAGGATGTCAACAGCCTATATTTTAATTGCTCCCCACCCAACCACTGTACAAATACAGCCAGGTGGGACAAGGACATACTCAGACAATCCAAGGGACACATCGGATCACAGAAGCGGGTACAGGACCAACGTCAGTAGTAAACAAAGGCTTTTCTTCATTATAAAGTCACATGAGATCTCAATGGGGGAAAATACCATGCTGAATATCTATACTCATATGGGTAATGTGTTATGAATGAAAGGATATAGGTCTGTCTTTCTTGAAGGAAAGTTTTCACGGCTTTATGGCAAGATGCATTATCTTAAAAAATTAGGTCATCATCGCCAAACATCCTTTCAAATTGATGGAATAAGACAAAAAGTGTCCAAAATCTCAATATAAACTTGTGCATTTATTGAAGATTTAATGATGGTCATCTCCCCCGTACCTTTACCGGACATGCAACCCCATATCATCAAATGATTGTGGAAATTTGCAGCATCATCACCCTGCCCAATGCCGATTCGTGATTTATCACTGCATATCATTTTCATCCAGTCATCCACAGTCCATGATTGCTTTTCTTTAGCCCACTGTAACCTTGTTTTTTTCTATGTAGGAGTTGATGGTTTTGGTTTGGCTTTTCTGTGTATAAATCCCATTTCCTTTAGGCAATGTCTTACAGTTCGGTCACAGACATCAGGGTTGATTTACTAAGGGCAAATAGACTGTGCACTTTGCAAGGTGCTGTTGCACCAGAGATTAGTAAAGAGGTAAGGCTTCACTTCAAGAGTACCCAATCACATGCAAGGTATAAAAAAAACAAAAATAAAAAAAAATTGCCATTATTGCTTGATCATGATTGGATGATAAAGTCAGCCGAGTTTCCCCTCATTTACCAAGCTCTGGAGCAACTGTACTTGCAAATTGCATAATCTTTTTGTCTTTAGTAAATCAACCCCATTGTTATACTCATACACAAAAGATGCAACATAAACATGTTATTTTTCAAAGCAGAGCATAGCAATGTGATTCCTTAGAGTGATTCCGTCACTACCCTGAAAATACTGCACAAAGGGCTCTCTGTGAAAGTATACCTAAAGGCAAAACCTATTTTTAGTATTGGACTTAGTTTGACCATTTGTGCCTCATTTGTTTTGTTGTGCATTTTCTGTTTACAAGGCATATATTGCTTTAGGTTTTCTATCTTGACACTACCAGCACGCTTTCCTTTAGAGCCCATTCACACCGAGCCACCCCGAGCGTCGGCGGTAAAAACGCCACTATTTTTAGAGGCGATTTACCGTCGGATTTGCAGCGCTTTTCAGCCGCCCTCGGGCTTTCACAATGGAGTGAATGGAGCAGCTGTTTTAGGGCGGTTTGCAGGCACTATTTTTAACACTATAGCGCCTGCAAAATGCCCCCAGTGTGAAAGGGGTCTTAACAACCTTCCCATTTGATTTGTTTGATTAGGACACAGCTGACTGGGAACAACCAACATCTTTTGCAATATCCTGTGACGATTTACCTTCTTGAAGAAGTTTTATAATCCTCTTTGTTTCAACTGACATCTCTCATGTTAGAACCATAATTCATGTCACTCAGGTTGGTGCATCAGCTCACCAAGGTGTGCAAGCACTCTTTAACTGCAGACTAAATTAGCAGATGTAATCTGATGCAGATGTTTGTTTTAAGACTCACACGATCGGACTTCCATCGGACAAATCCGTGGATTTTTGTCCGAAGGGCGTTCTGCATGCAGACGACAGAACATTTTCAGCCAACATACACCAAACTTTGTCGTTTTTCAGCTCTTTACCGCCACCCTTTGGGCAACTTCTGCTATTGTTGTCTGATGTTTAGCATTGTTTCGGAGCATGCGTGTTTGTACTTTGGATTTTAGTCCGACAAATTTGTGTACACACGATCGGATGATGCGACGGAACACATTTGTTTTCCGACAATTTGAGAGCATGCAAAGCCAACATTTGTTGTCTGAAATTCAGACAATTGTCCGATGGAGCATACAGACGGTCGGATTATCCGACAAAACACGTTCGATGGACAATTGTTGTCGGAATATCCGATTATGTGTACGAGGCTTTAGAACTGCAAAGTACATGGCGATTCCATAATCATTTCCTCAGAACTGAGTTATTACATATTTTTTTCCCTCTGCTTGATCTGCAAAAACAGTTGCAACTTGACTACATTTTAAGGGTTTCTTAAAGCCATAAGGTTGGAATGTTAAATAAAAAATAGTTTTGAGGCATGTCTGTGATTAGTTTTTTTTCTACACATTTAATAACCACTTAAAGTGGTTGTAAACCCTTACAGACCACCTTTTTCTACAAGTAAGCCTATAATAAAGGCTTACCTGTAGCTACCCAAGATATCTCCTAAACCTGCACGGTTTAGGAGATGTGCCCTGCATGTGCCAAGGTCATCGGGACATGCGCACTGAAGCAATGGCACCTATGTGCCTTTGCTGGCAGCTCCCGTGCGCATGCGTGGGAGTGACGTCATCGCGGCTTCGGCTAATCACAGCGCCGGAGCCGCGATACCCGGAAGTAACCCCCGGGAGACGTGCTGTGTACGGGCACCGCAGCGAGGGCTTCGATCTCAGGTGGGTATTACATAATTAAATAGTATGCTATGCATACTAGCTCATTATGCCTTTATCTTGCAGGTGTTAGTTTTTTGTTTTTTTCCCAAAGTGAGTTCACAACCACTTTCAGGACCGAGCCTCTTTCTGAGATTTGGTGTTTACAAGTAAACTGTTTTTTTTTTTGGCATTCTAACACCCTAGAGAATAAAATGCCGGTCATTGCAATACTTTGTCACATCGTATTTGCGCAGCTGTCTTACAAGCGCACTTTTTTGGGAAAAAATTCACTTTTTTTAAATTAAAAAAAATAAGACAACAGTAAAGTTAACACAATTTTTTTTTATATTGGAGCAAGATAATGTTACGCTGAGTAAATTGATACCCAACATGTCACGCTTCAAAGTTGTGCCCGCTCCTGGAATGGCGACAAACTTTTACCCTTAAAAATCTCCATAGGCGACAATTAAAAAAAAAAAAAAAAAAAATTCTACAGGTTGCATGTTTTTAATTACAGAGGAGGTCTAGGGCTAGAATTATTGCTCTCGCTCCAACGATCGCAGCGATACCTCACGTGTGGTTTGAACAGTTTTCACGTATGCGTTCGCTTTAGCGCACAAGCTCGTCGGACGGGGCGCTTTAAAAAGAAAAAATTATATATATATATATATATATATATATATATATATATATATATATATATAAATAAAAAATAAAAAAACTTTAAAAAAAATTATAAAAAAGAAATAAAATTTTGGGTCACTTTTATTCCCATTACAAGTAATGTAAACATTCCTTGTAATAGAAAAAAGCATGACAGGACCTCTTAAATATGGGCGATATGGGAGGCGGTTTTCAGGTGCTATTTCTACCGCTAAAACACCCGAAAACCGCCTTCAGTGTGAAAGGGGTCCTAATGGGGTTTCAAATGTGCATATGGCCTTTAAGTTGATTTTTAAAAACTCACTCAATCTCTTTCTTTTCTGCTTCTTCTTGAGTAAGGTCTTCTTCCACACTGTAGTCTAGAACAGAGCCAACTCCAAACGCACGATTCCGTCTTATTAATGGTTTGATAGCTTCCTGGTCTTCTCCAGCAACAAACTGTCCATAAAAGGTCATCTTCATCATCGTTTCAAAGAGCCTCTTGCCAAGCAATTTTCTGGACAACTGGAGGAGCTTTAACAAAAAACAATCGTAGTAAGAAAAATGGAAATCATTCATTATAAATGAATGTGGCTTATAAAGCAATCTTATGTTTGAATATTTTTTTTTTTTTAAATACTGTAACGTGTATGCATCAGCTAGTTTGCTGCAAACAAACAGTCAAGTGGTTTCATACTTTAAAGTTTATTAAGCTTTTAGCAGAATCTTCTGATGGTCCTGTCAACATTTTTTTCTCTTTGTTACGTCTATTTTTGTAGCATCTAAAAACAACTGAAACATACTAAGTATTTCAAAATGTTTTTTTTGGGGGATTTTTTTTACCTTGATTGAAGTTTTCAGGAGCAGTACAAACGTTGTATTAGTAGGCAAGGAAAATCAGTAAAACTTTTCACAAAAGTAGAACATAGGCATTTAAAAAAAAATGATACATATCTAGCAGTATGTGACAAAGAAATGGCCTAACACAAGCCATTTCAGTATCAATTTTGGTATGTAGTACAGGCAAAATGCGCAGTCTTCCTAGAATAGCCAAATAAAAAAAAAGCAAGTCTATGAACACGAGTTCACACTGGCGTTGGCGGTAAAGTGCCGCTATTTTTAGCGGCGCTTTACTGTCGTTTTTGCGGTGCTTTTCGGCCACTAGCGGAGCACTTTTAAACTCCACTAACGTATAAAAAAAAAAAAAAGGGATAAAAGCTACCCATTGATTTTAATGGGCAGGGGCTCCTACAGCGCCTCAAAGATGCTTCTTGCAGGACTTTTTGGAGTGTCCTGCCAGCACACCACTCCAGTGTGAAACCCCTCTGGCACATTGGAGTGAAAGGAGAAGTGCTTTACTGGCGCTATTTTTAGCGATATAGCACCTGTAAAGCACCTCAGTGTGAAAGGGGTTTAAATCTTCATCCCAAATTGGATCACAAAAGGGGCAAGACCACCAAATATGATATCTGCTTATACAGTACAACCCCCTAAAACAAGTGTTGGGATGGGATATTCTGAAGAGTACCAAGTATCATCACACGAGGACTTTGTAAGCAGCTTCCTGTCACCTGATATTAAGCGAACATTTAGAAATGGTGAACCAGATTTAGCACCTATTTTCTAATTGGTTGTAGCATTAGGGTCATGGTGCCATCTTTGAATGTAATTATGTCTGTGGGAGAGGAGTAGGGATGAGCTTCGAGTTCGAGTCGAACTCATGTTCGACTCGAACATTGCCTGTTCGCCCGTTCGCCGAACAGCGAACAAATTGGGGTGTTCGCGGCAAATTCGAAAAATCTATGGGAGAAATCTAAAGTGCTAATTATAAAGGCTTATATGCAAATTATTGTCATAAAAAGTGTTTGGGGACCAGGGTCCTGCCCCAGGGGACATGTATCAATGCAAAAAGAAGTTTTAAAAAAACGGCCGTTTTTTCGGGAGCAGTGATTTTAATAATGCTTAAAATGAAAAAATAAAAGTGAAATATTCCTTTAAATTTCGTACCTGGGGGGTGTGTATGATATGCATGTGAAGTGGCGCATGTTTCCCGTGCTTAGAACTCCACCCCAAATTTTAAAAAAAATGGCGTGGAGTCCCCCTAAAAATCCATACCAGACCCCTTATCCGAGCACGCAACCTGGCCGGCCGCAGGGGAAAAGGGGGGACGAGACGGCCCCCCCTCCCTCCTGAACCGTACCAAGCCACATGCCCTCAACATGGGGAGGATGTCCCCATGTTGATGGGGACAAGGGCCTCATCCCCACAACCCTTGCCCGGTGGTTGTGGGGGTCTGCGGGCGGGGGGCTTATCGGAATCTGGAAGACCCCTTTAACAAAGGGGACCCCCAGATCCCGCCCCCCCCCCTATGTGAATTGGTAAGGGGTACATTGTACCCCTACCATTTCACGAAGAAAGCGTAAATTTTTTTATAAAAAAAAAAAAACACACAAACACCTTGAAAAAGTCCTTTATTTAAAAAAAAAAAAAAACATTCCAGCGCTGAAATCCAGTGTCCCGCGGCGATCCCGATGTCCAGCGCTTTCCTTCATTGGTTGTGCCTGAGCGGACCTGATGGGGAACTCCCTCTCAGTATTTTAAATGTATAGGACCGCCCCTTCTAAAGTTCCCCATCAGGTCCGTTCCCTCGGTATGTCGGACCCGCCTACGTCATTGGCTTGAGCGGGCAACTTCCTTCACTGTGTAATTTAAAATTTACATAGTGAAGGAAGTTCCCGGCTCAAGCCAATGACGTAGGCAGGTCCGACATACCGAGGGGGCGGACCTGATGGGGAACTGCTCTCACTTTGGCAATACATGTATAGACCCGCCCCTTCTCATGTTCCGCATCTGGTCCGCTGAGCGGACCTGATGGGGAACTTTAGAAGGGGCGGGTCTATACATTTAAAATACTGAGAGGGAGTTCCCCATCAGGTCCGCTCAGGCACAACCAATGAAGGACAGCGCTGGACATCGGGAACGCCGCGGGACACTGGATTTCACCGCTGGAATGTTTTTTTTTTTTGTTTTTTTTTTAAATAAAGGACTTTTTCAAGGTGTTTGTGTGTTTTTTTTAAACATTTTTTTACGCTTTCTTCGTGAAATGGTAGGGGTACAATGTACCCCTTACCAATTCACATAGGGGGGGGCCGGGATATGGGGGTCCCCTTTGTTAAAGGGGTCTTCCAGATTCCGATAAGCCCCCCGCCCGCAGACCCCCACAACCACGGGGCAAGGGTTGTGGGGATGAGGCCCTTGTCCCCATCAACATGGGGACATCCTCCCCATGTTGAGGGCATGTGGCCTGGTACGGTTCAGGAGGGAGGGGGGGCCGCTCTCTCGTCCCCCCCTTTTCCCCTGCGGCCGGCCAGGTTGCGTGCTCGGATAAGGGGTCTGGTATGGATTTTTAGGGGGACTCCACGCCATTTTTTAAAAAAAATTGGGGTGGAGTTCCCCTTAAAATCCATGCCAGATCTGAAGGGCCTGGAATGGATATTTGGGGGAACCCCACGTCAAAAAAATTTTTTAATTTGCGGCGGGGTTCCCCTTAATATCCATTCCAGACCTGAAGGGCCTGGTAATTGAATTCTGGGGAACCCCCACGCTTTTTTTTTTTATTTTATTTTTTTATCAATGACTTTTGTATGTATTGCCGGGAGCCGACAATTCATTAATAGCCGCGAGTCAGTTTTAAAATACTTTTTTTCTTTCAAAAATGACATTTTTTGCAGGGACAGTTCTAAGCACGGGAAACATGCGCCACTTCACATGCATATCATACACACCCCCCAGGTACGAAATTTAAAGGAATATTTCACTTTTATTTTTTCATTTTAAGCATTATTAAAATCACTGCTCCCGAAAAAACGGACGTTTTTAAAACTTTTTTTGCATTGATACATGTCCCCTGGGGCAGGACCCGGGTCCCCAAACACTTTTTAGGACAATAACTTGCATATCAGCCTTTAAAATTAACACTTTAGATTTCGAACGTTCGAGTCCATTGTATTTAATAGGGTTCTAAAGTTTACACGAACATTTTGTCTGTTCGCAGGTTCTGGTGCGAACCGAACAGGGGGGTGTTCGGCTCATCCCTGGAGAGGAGTTTGATGGTATAAATAGTTTTTTTTTGGGGGGGATTATCAGTAATTAACATGAGCATTATTTTGAGAAAGTGGTGTACAATCACAATCCAATGGCGGATTTGAATATATCGCAAGAATTCTCTGGAAGGTGGCTAATACTTAGACAATATACTGTATTTTCCCATTAAATAACCTGGGAGCCAGAGAAGAGATCATAAGCTTTGGCACAGCAATGTGTACTCCACAAAGTATAAGCAGAGCATAGGGTTACCCGAAGTGTGGTAAGAGAAAGGTGAGCAGATATCAGAGAACTAAAATATTTGACAATCCCAGGTCATCAGTGAATTCTGTAGGGGATGGATGGGCTTACCTAACAGGGACTATTTGACCCAAAGGATGGTGATTAGTGATATAGGATGGACACTGGATATACAGGTCCTTCTCAAAAAATTAGCATATTGTGATAAAGTTCATTATTTTCTGTAATGTACTGATAAACATTAGACTTTCATATATTTTAGATTCATTACACACAACTGAAGTAGTTCAAGCCTTTTCTTGTTTTAATATTGATGATTTTGGCATACAGCTCATGAAAACCCAAAAATCCTATCTCAAAAAATTAGCATATCATGAAAAGGTTCTCTAAACGAGCTATTAACCTAATCATCTGAATCAACTAATTAACTCTAAACACCTGCAAAAGATTCCTGAGGCTTTTAAAAACTCCCAGCCTGGTTCATTACTCAAAACCGCAATCATGGGTAAGACTGCCGACCTGACTGCTGTCCAGAAGGCCATCATTGACACCCTCAAGCAAGAGGGTAAGACACAGAAAGAAATTTCTGAACGAATAGGCTGTTCCCAGAGTGCTGTATCAAGGCACCTCAGTGGGAAGTCTGTGGGAAGGAAAAAGTGTGGCAGAAAACGCTGCACAACGAGAAGAGGTGACCGGACCCTGAAGAAGATTGTGGAGAAGGACCGATTCCAGACCTTGGAGGACCTGCGGAAGCAGTGGACTGAGTCTGGAGTAGAAACATCCAGAGCCACCGTGAACAGGCGTGTGCAGGAAATGGGCTACAGGTGCCGCATTCCCCAGGTCAAGCCACTTTTGAACCAGAAACAGCGGCAGAAGCGCCTGACCTGGGCTACAGAGAAGCAGCACTGGACTGTTGCTCAGTGGTCCAAAGTACATTCGGAAATCAAGGTGCCAGAGTCTGGAGGAAGACTGGGGAGAGGGAAATGCCAAAATGCCTGAAGTCCAGTGTCAAGTACCCACAGTCAGTGATGGTCTGGGGTGCCATGTCAGCTGCTGGTGTTGGTCCACTGTGTTTTATCAAGGGCAGGGTCATTGCAGCTAGCTATCAGGAGATTTTGGAGCACTTAATGCTTCCATCTGCTGAAAAGCTTTATGGAGATGAAGATTTCATTTTTCAGCACGACCTGGCACCTGCTCACAGTGCCAAAACCACTGGTAAATGGTTTACTGACCATGGTATTACTGTGCTCAATTGGCCTGCCAACTCTCCTGACCTGAACCCCATAGAGAATCTGTGGGATATTGGGAAGAGAAAGTTGAGAGACGCAAGACCCAACACTCTGGATGAGCTTAAGGCCGCTATCGAAGCATCCTGGGCCTCCATAACACCTCAGCAGTGCCACAGGCTGGTTGCCTCCATGCCACGCCGCATTGAAGCAGTCATTTCTGCAAAAGGATTCCCGACCAAGTATTGAGTGCATAACTGAACATAATTATTTGAAGGTTGACTTTTTTTGTATTAAAAACACTTTTCTTTTATTGGTCGGATGAAATATGCTAATTTTTTGAGATAGGATTTTTGGGTTTTCATGAGCTGTATGCCAAAATCATCAATATTAAAACAAGAAAAGGCTTGAACTACTTCAGTTGTGTGTAATGAATCTAAAATATATGAAAGTCTAATGTTTATCAGTACATTACAGAAAATAATGAACTTTATCACAATATGCTAATTTTTTGAGAAGGACCTGTATCTAGAAGCACCCAAAGGGGAACATCTACTTTAGCATGTAGGGCAACCAAGGGGACAATATGAGCAGCATGGTAGTATTTGATAACATTAGGAACCCTTAGGCCACAATGTTTGAGGTGGATAAACATGGTCTTCCTAGATATTCTAGGACGATGGTTGCAAATATGCCCACGATTTGAATTTGTATTGGTTTCAAGGTAAAGATTAGCAAAGGAATAGGAAGAGTGAAAAAAAACAGCCCTACTTGCAATTTAGGTATGTGTCCTAGGACAGCAGGAGGAATTTAAGGGACTTGAAAAGAAAAAGACATAGTTCGCAGAGTAGAAAGAGTCCTAAGACCTTGTTAATGTAATGCCTAAAAGTCACTTTGGGGCCCATCTAAAGAGGCCATTTTGTTGCAAAAGGCCAACAGTGGAAGGAGGGAGAGAGAAACTTAGTATTTGAGATTTATCGCGATTGACGTCAGGCCAGAGATGGCACCTAAAGAGCAAAAATACATAGAGAAACCTGTCAAAGGTTGGGTTCATGTTAAGATGTCATCTGCAAATAAGCAAAGTTTGAAAGGAATTCCTACTACATCCACACCTCCAATATTAGGATCATGCCACATGAACAGAGCCAGTGGCTCAATGGCCAGTTTAAACAATAAGGGGAACAGAGGAGGCATCTCTGTCTAGTCCCATGTTCAACGTTTAATATTTCTAAAAACGATCCCACATATGAACTGGATATGTTGGATCTCCCCTCATTTCCAGTCCTATACCAAACATAAAATGAACCAGCACCACTAGCTGTGCAATAAAAAGGAGATCAATAAGGAACACTAAACAAAAACAAATCCATGCCACCATATATTAGTGAAAATACCACACAGTTTATTAAATACAAGTATTCTACTACATATAAATAATACATCCACAATTACCCTGTGGAATCTTCCACACTGCACATAGAAACACGAGCTTTAAAGCGGAGTTCCACCCAAAAAGTGGAACTTCCGCTCGTTGCACTCCCCCCCCCCCTCCGGTGTCACATTTGGCACCTCTCGGGGGGGAGGGGGGGGACAGGATACCCATCTTTCACAGGTATCCTGTTCCCACTTCTAGGAGCCCAAGTATTGACATCACCCCCCGGGGCTCCCTCCTCCTTCCCCGGCTGCTGGGCCAATAGGAGAGAGAAGCGGAGCCTCGCGCATGCGCAGTAGGGTTCCCGGCATGAAGCCGTAAGGCTACACTGCCAGGTTCCCTTACTTGCAATGGAGGTGGCATGCACCCGACAGCTGATAGAAACATCAGCTGCGGAGCCGACATCGCTGGACTCCAGGACAAGTAAGTGTCCTATTATTAAAAGTCAGCAGCTGCAGTATGTGTAGCTGCTTGCTTTTAATTTTTGCAGCGGTGGGCCAGACCTCCGCTTTAAATAGACAAAACACAAACATGCAACCAGAAAAATATAGCACCCCTCGTGGTAAATTATTATTCATGTTATATTTATCCTACTGCTGTATGTCTATTGTTAAAGGTTTGCTGTCACCTGGGTCCTGCCAACCAGGCATGCTTTGCGTTTTCCCTGCTTGGATGTTTATAGTTGTCGAAATGGAGTTGGTTTTTGGATATACAGTATTGGGGTGTTTTTAACTTTTGTGCTCATGTGCAGTGAGTGATGCTACAGGGCTATTGTAAGACCTCCTTCATAAGGACATTTAGATGCATTTACCAGATTCCAGTGGAAAAAGAAACCATCCGATTCTTGCTCTGGAATGACAGATGCATGCAAATAGTGGAAGTCTGTGCAAGGTATTGACATTGCAGATGATGTCATGATCCACCCTTGTCCAAAATCAGAAAATGCCTTGTATTGATTGAGAAAAATATAAGGCACACTCTTAATGGCAGCAGTACTGACCAAGCAACCCCCCGACCCCCTCCCTCCTATGTTCAGTGTGCAAAGTGGAAGATTGCGGCCATCACTGCTCTTGACTAAAGTTGAAAAATGCCCTTACTATACACATATGCCAATTCAATATCTCAGGAAGCCTGACTGGAAAACAAGGGAAAATGTTATACTTACCCAACGGTAATTTTCCTTTCCTGATGCAAGCATAACAGCATATACGTATGGGAAGGCTCCGCCTCCCTGCCCAATTCAGGACCGGTTATATTATAAAAGTAGGTCTCCTCCCTTCCTGCAGTATTCTCGTAACTTAGTATCACTGCGAAGGCCTTTATTATATTTTCGTGATATATTTATTTTATTTTATTATTTTTTTTGGGGAGGGGACCTATATGCTGTCATGCTTGCATCAGGAAAGGAAAATTACTGTTAGGCAAGTATAAAATTTTCCCTTTTCCTGACACAGCATGGGCCCTAAATAAACTACAAATAATAAATCTCTGGAACAGTAATGATGTGCACCATATATGCCCAATTTCCCCGATCCAGATATCTTCTTTCTGGCTGCAGTGCCCCCAATCAGCAGCCAGCTAGTTGCACAGAACTCCCTGTAGACTACAATTGAGTTAATGACGGCTAGGAGTATATATATATATATGAACTTCTTTTACATTTATTGTTTAGAGTTTTTTTAATCTCTTTCAATTAAATGTTTCCCATTCATTATTTAATTTGGATGGTTTATTTTCAATGTAATTTTAATATACTAAATAAAATTTTCTGTTTTGGATATCTGATATGCTGAGGATTAGAGAACAGTTGATTTTTCAGTAAATTAATGCTGTTTTATACTGACGAAATATGAGTTTCTATATGCTTAACAGGTATAATGTGTTTTTAAGATTGTAATGATCGCAACTCGATGCAGATGTATGGCACTCCAGTTTATTTTTAAACACATATAAAGAATATACCTAGAGATAATACGGTCGCTATGCACATTTAGAAGGTTGAGCGGCGATCAGTTTAAGAGTTAAACTGGTTTAATTGCCCGTAAGATAAATAGAGGTCACGTCACGCCGTAAGACCACGCCCATTGAAAAAGTCGTGATGACGAAACGCGTCTGAGCGTAATCTTGCGTCATACCGGAAGTGACGATTGACGCCTTGCGTTCCAGGGAACTGGTCAGGGAAACCGGAAGTATCGTCCGGCGTTTGGAGGAGCGGTGAGCTGGATTCGATATACTGTAGCTCCACCAAGCTCCCTGACAGTGTACTAACCTTTGCCTGATAAGCATCGAGTTGACGAGCAATACGGAACGAAGGCTGTATAGGCCAACAGGATTAGTGTTGATTTTATGGAAACGGACTTTTAGAAAAAAGAGGAAAATAAAGTTTTTGAAAACCGGTTTACACTATGCAGAGTTTCCCCTTTCTCTCCATTTTATAAATCCCGGGAGGAAAAACTGTACACCTCTATTGACGAGGATATCCAGAGAAGGTACCATTTGTCTATCGCATCCTGCACTGGGATTTCGTATGAGGCTTATTACCAGCCGAGATCCGCGGATATCTTGAGAAATCATCCCTCCACTGTATCCTGTATTTGGATTTCTTTGGAGGCTTATTACCCGCCGTGATCTGGTGAGTGTAATCCCTATGGGGAGCTTTTGATACGTCTATCCGGAGTAACGTGTGAGGAGGATGCATAGTTGATTGGAAAATATCTAAGGAATACTGTGATGTGGTATATTGAACTGTATCTATCAGGATTTACTCGCCTTATCGGGTGCTTTGGATTTCTCACTATTGTTTTTAGGACAATAGGGATCCTTATTGATTTTAATATTAATAAGAGCGCTGCATTAGACAAATTGTTTGTCACTGACGGGTGGTAAAATGTATATGTCTTTTTAGTATATGTGTTTATATAATTTTGAATGTGGCTGCTTAGTATAAACATAGTGACATAGATGAACTTGTCTGTGTCATTATAAGGAGATCTAAGGTGTGTTCAGAATTGGAATAAAGGTCCATAGCGCTGGGTATAAGGAGAACTAGGTTGCGCATTAGTAAGTTTTCTTTGTCTGTGTTTATACAATTGTGGACTACTGCAAAGTAAAAGCACAGATTTTGAAATGTGTGGCCACCAAAAATTTTAGCATGATGGTCTCTGAAATAGAGAGACATTTAGAAAACATTGAAGTTGATTTAATAAAGGCAAATAGACTGAACTTTGCAAAGTGCAGTTGCACCAGAGATTAGTAAAGCGGTAAGGCTTCACTTCAAGGAGTACCCAATCACATGCAATGAAAAAAAAAAAAAAAAAAAAAAAAATCTGCATTGCTTGCTTGCACATGATAAAAAGTCAGCAGAGCTTCCCCTCATTTACTAAGCTCTGGAGCAACTGCCCTTTGCAAATTGCACAGTCTTTTTGTCTTTAGTAAATCAACCCAATTGTTATACTCGTACAAAAAGATGCAACATAAACATGTACTTTTCCAAAGCAGAGCATAGCAATGTGATCCCTAAGGCCCCATGCACACGAGACGCCGGTGCAAACTCTGCTGAACACACGTTTTTAAAGGCTAAAACCGGCGTTTAAAAACGCCCGTTTTGCCGCGATTTTAGCGGCGTTTTACCGCGTTTGCATCTATAGGCGTTTAGTTAAGAAACATCATAAGACCCTCCCTAAGCTCAAAAAAATGCAAGTTAGACTTACCGGTAACTTGTTTTCCAATAGGCTTTCAGGACAGCACCCGAGAGATCATGGCTCCTCCTCCTACAGGAAACACCTCATCAATTAATTCTTTAATTGGAGGCCTCCACGTTGCTTCCCTCAGTTGTTTGTAGAGAACCTCCAGCCCCAGCTGCAACACATAAGCGACAGTTATTACATAGTATTACAGCCACAGCATAAAAAAAGGGCGGGATCCTGCTGTCCTGAAAGCCTATTGGAAAACAAGTTACCGGTAAGTCTAACTTGCATTTTTCCAAAACGTCTTTCAGGACAGCACCCGAGAGGATAATCGAGACTTACCCCATTTAGGGTGGGACAACAGCCTGTAAGACTTTCCTTCCGAAAGCCTGGTCCCCAGCCGTCATGAGATCTAATCTATAATGACGGGCAAAGGTCGTCAGACTTGTCCATGTAGCTGCCTTACAGATTTGTTCGGGGGTGGCACCAGCTTTTTCTGCCCAACTCACCGCCGAAGCTCTAGTAGAATGAGCCCTGATACTTACTGGACTCTCCTGGCCTGTAAGGGAATAGGCGTCTGAGATAGCCATTCTCAACCATCTGGCAATGGTTCCTCTAGAAGCTTGTCTTCTTTTTTTATTTCCGGAAAATAAAATGAATAGTGCGTCTGAACGCCTAAAGTCTTTAGTAGCTTCCAGGTAACTTAAGACTGCTCTTTTAACATCCAGGGTATGGAATTCTTCTTCCTTCTTACCCGACGGATTAGAACAAAACGTAGGAAGTATTATCTCCTGGGTTCTATTTTGAACTGAGGCAACCTTTGGTAAAAAGTTAGGATCCGTCTTCAGCACAATTCTGTCTGAAAAAATAGAAATAAATGGTTCCCCGATAGATAAAGCTTGCAGCTCACTGATCCTTCGAGCTGTTGTAATAGCTACTAGAAAAATTGTTTTTAAAGTAATTAGCTTTAGGGAGGTTAAATTGAGAGGTTCGAAAGGTTCCCTGGTCAGGGCCTGTAGAACGACTGATAAGTCCCATGACGGACAGTTTTTGATCACTATCGGTCTAGCCCGAGTGAGGGCTTTAAAGAATCTGTTTACTAGGGGTTCTGATGAAATAGATTTCTCAAAATATACCCCCAGTGCGGCAACCTGAACTTTTAGGGTACTGATCGCTAGGCCCTTGTCTGCTCCTTCTTGCAGAAATTCCAAGATAGAAGAAATCTGCTTTAATGGTCTGCCGGATGTAGTGCACCAAGAGTTAAAGACTTTCCAGACTTTGTGATATATTGCTCTGGTAACATTCTTTCTGCTAGATAGGAGGGTAGCCACCAACCTATCCGAGAATCCTTTTCTCCTTAAGAGCTGCTCCTCAGAAGCCAGGCTGTGAGTTTTAGCTTTTCTACTTCTTGGTGAAACAGCGGACCTTGTAACAGAAGGTCTTGTCTCACGGGAAGATGCCAGTATGGTTTGATCTGCATCTGTAGAAGAGCCGAAAACCAGGGCCTCTTGGGCCAGAAGGGAGTGATGAGGATTACTGTCGTATCCTCTTTCCGGATTTTTGTTATGACCTGCGGAATCAGCTGAAAAGGAGGGAAGGCGTAGCTGAGGTGAAAATTCCAACTGTGCGCCAGAGCATCTACCCCCAGAGATGACTCGTTCCTGTTCAGGGAAAAAAAGAGAGATATTTGTGTATTTTCCTGAGTCGCAAAGAGATCCACTCTTGGCTGTCCCCATTTCTTCACTATTAGATTGAAGACATCTGGATTCAATTGCCACTCCGCTTCGTACACCTGGTTCCTGCTGAGGAAATCCGCTATCCTGTTTAGGGTCCCTTTTAGATGGACCGCGGACAAGGATTGAGTATGGAGCTCTGCCCAATTTAGAATGCTCTCTGCTAGGCCTTGAAGTATTCTGCTTCTGGTGCCCCCTTGTCGGTTTATGTAAGCCACCGCCGTGGCGTTGGCCGACAGAATTTGTGTATGTCGCCCTTGGACTTCTTCTGCAAAGAACAATAAGGCCATTTCTATCGCCTTTAGTTCCCTCCAGTTTGAAGATCTCATTGC
This sequence comes from Rana muscosa, assembly GCA_029206835.1. Lineage (NCBI taxonomy): Eukaryota > Metazoa > Chordata > Amphibia > Anura > Ranidae > Rana > Rana muscosa. The sequence goes on from CM055116.1 coordinate 878,044,829, forward strand.
TTCCCTTGTGGACCAAGATCCCTGAGCCCAACGACCGCTCATGTGAGCCCCCCAACCCCAGGAGCTGGCATCGGTTGTTAGCCTTACCTGGGTTGGAAAGGACCATAACAGGCCTGCTGAGAGTCTTGCCTGGTTCTTCCACCACCAGAGACTCCTCTTTACTTTGGTGGGGATCTTCACCAGTGAATCTAGTGAATTCTGCTGGCGATCCCAGATTTTTAACAGAAACTTTTGCAGTGGCCTGAAATGGAGCTTTGCCCATTGTACTGCCGGTATGGAAGAGGTCAGGGTTCCTAATGCTGACATGACCCTCCTGATGGACAGAAGCTGACTGGTTTGTAAGAGTGACACAACCTTTAACAGCTTTTCCCGTTTTTCTTCTGGGAGAAAAATCTTTTGCTCCACAGAGTTGATACGGAAACCCAGGAATAACACCTCCTGAGAGGGAATCAGATTGGACTTTTGGAGGTTTAGTATCCATCCGATGGATTCTAGGTGAGCACGTGCTCTGTCCAAGTTTCTCTGAAGTCCATCTCTTGTTTGGGCAAACAGTAGCAGGTCGTCTAGATAAGGAATCACCGAAATTCCCTCTAGACGCAAGGGTGCTAGAGCTTCGGCCATTACCTTCGTGAACACCCTTGGAGAAGATGACAGGCCGAATGGAAGTGCTCTGAATTGCAGGTGTACCACCTTCTTCCCTTCTCTCAGTGCTAACCTCAGATATCTCTGAGATCTGGCAGCAATAGGAATGTGGAGGTATGCGTCCTGCAAATCTATTGACGCCATGAAGCATCCTTGACTCAGGAGGCTTCTTACTGAGAAAATGGAATCCATCCGAAATCTTTTGTATTCTACTGACAAATTCAGCATTTTTAGATTTAGGATGAGGCGGTACTTTCCTGAAGGTTTCTGTACAAGGAAAACGTGAGAATGGAACCCCTGGAAGAACTCCCTTGTTGGAACCGGAACAATGACTCTCTGGGATATCCGTTCCTGAATTAGGGACTTCATGGCGAGTGCCTTGACCGGATCCCTCGGGACGTTTGTCACTAGGAATCTCTTTGGGGGTTCTTCCGTGAATTCCACCACATATCCTTGGGAGAGCATGTTTACAATATACTGATTTGTAGTGATGTCTCTCCACTGGGGAATGAACTCCTGGAGTCTTCCCCCTACTTGGGGTGGATTGTCACTGCGGCTTTCCGGGGGTCGCAGGAGGATGGAAGAGCACTCCACTCCTACCTTTTGGTTTCTGGGAAGACCACTGCTTCCTTTTGGTTTGCGTTTTTCCTTCCTGTTGTCCTTTTTGGGGACGAAAAAAACGCTTACGGGTCTGTACCTGTTGTTTTTTGACCGGAAACGCCTTCTTTTTGTCAGCCGTACGGTCAAGAATGGACTCTAGCTCAGAACCAAATAGCAAATCCCCTGCAAAGGGAATGCTACACAGTCTATTTTTAGATGCAGCATCTCCTGGCCAAGTTTTAAGCCACAATGCTCTCCTAGCAGAATTGGTCAAAGCCGCTGACCTGGCTGACATACGAATGGATTCTGCTGAAGCATCCGCAATATATGATACTGCTGCAGAAAGCGTTGTAAATGAGTCCAGAATCTCCTGTTTTGGAGAATCCGCCGTAACATGGGCCTTCATCTGGTTAATCCAGTGTTCTAAATTCCTAGCGACACAGGTTGTTGCCATTGCTGGTTTTAGATTGTTCATCACAGACTGCCAAGCCCTTTTAAGAAGCAAATCCATTCTTTTGTCCATGGGCTCCTTTAACATGCCCATGTCCTCAAAGGCAAGGTCAGTTGATTTTGAGACCTGTGAAAAAGCAGAGTCCAGTTTTGGAACCTTGTTCCAGATGGAATCCGGGTTGTCCTTAAATGGAAATCTTCTCTTATGAGACCGGGAAAAAAATGGCTTTTTCTCAGGTTCCAACCACTCTTTTTTAATCATGTCCGAGATTATTGAATGGACTGGAAAAACACGGCTTTTTGGATCACCCAAACCTGCATACATGCGGTCATGTAGGGAGAGCTCCTTCTTTTCCTCTTCAATCCCCAAAGTCGCATGGATTACTTTTAAAAGTCCTGCGACTTCTTCAAGCGACATTTTGTACTTAGAAGCGCTCTCTGCTTCATTTTCTTCCTCCTCAGAGTCTGTTCCATCTGGAGCAAGGGAAGCAGATTCTTGGGAAGCGTCTATCGGACCTCCCAATAATATTTGAGAGCCGTCTTGGGGTTCTGAAGAAGGCTGCGGAGCCCTAGGTTCCCTTGAAGGGCCTGGTTCTTCTCTTAGGTTTGACCTAAAAGCTTGAAAGGTGGCACGGAGTTCATCCTAATTGTAGATACTAGATCGCCACAAAAGGATGGAGACTCTTCCCTGACTACATTTGCAGTGCAATCTGCACAAAGCGACTTGGTCCAAGCCTCGCTTAACTTTTCCTTGCAGACAGGGCACCTTCTCTTCACTGGTTGAGCAGAACTTTTGGCCTGCACAAACAGAAAAGAAAAAACCAGGGACCACGCTAAGAAAAAACTGTTACACAGTACAAATCAATACACCCAGGTGCACATAGGAAAAAACACTTTCACTTCCTTGTGCCCCGCAAGCCATGCACCACCACCATCAACTTTTACAAAAAGACCCCTAGATATTATGCAGACATGCTAAATCACCAGCCACTGCACCACCAGGGAGATGGGGGGTGGGGGAGATGGAGGGGGGAGAAGGGTGAATACCCCCCCCTCTACAGGAGAAAGCGGCCCAGTGTAAAATAGGACACAGTCCCTTACCTTAGCCTTGCTGGTGCCTTGGCTTGCCCCCTTATCCGCTGCATCGCTATCCATAGCTGTCTGCGGATGCGTGGTGAAGAGAAAACGCCGGTTCCAGATTCAAAAACGCCGCCGCGCTGACCTGGAACCGGAACTTTAAGGCACCAGGTGACCCTGCCCTCTCCCTCTGCGCTTTGCGGCCGGAAATGACGCGCGCGCCGACCCGGAAGTGCTGCCTCTTCCCATACAGGACGTGGCCGAGGCTCTCCTCGGCCACCAGAACAATGGCGGCCGCCGCAGAGCTCCACGCCGCTTTCGCCAGCGGTCGGTGAGAGTACAGCAACCACCGCTCTGAAGAAAAAGGAGGCAGCCCTCCCAGGCTGTACAGGCTCTCCCCGAGCACGGAAGAGGGAGAGGGAGCCCACGGGACCGTCCATGCTAGGAGGTAAGTGGGAGGATCAATCTCCTAAAAAAAAAAAAAAAAAAAAAAAAAAAAAAAAAAAAAAAAACTGATTTGAGAACCTTGTCTCCCAGGAAAGCCCTGAGAGATCGTGGCTCTCCCAGAGGTGTTCCTCCAGCTGGAGGAAACACAAAAAACTGAGGGAAGCAACGTGGAGGCCTCCAATTAAAGAATTAATTGATGAGGTGTTTCCTGTAGGAGGAGGAGCCATGATCTCTCGGGTGCTGTCCTGAAAGACGTTTTGGAAAACATTATTTAACCATTTCAGCCATTTTGGGAGACCAGCAGCTGAGAGAGCAGCAGTGTACTTGTATTTAGCGTATCACTTGCCACATCATCTGCCACAAGCTGTGGATTGTCCACTTGCCACGTCACCTGATACGTCACCTGGCCATGTCACCTGCCACAAGTTGTGGAATGTTCACTGGCCACGTCACCTGGCCACAAGTTGTGGATTTCCACCTGCCACGTCACCTGGCAACATCACCTGCCACAAGTTGTGGATTGTCCACTTGCCACGTCACCTGCCACAAGTTGTGGATTGTCTACAGTGCAATGCAAGCAATTACAGTTTTTTTTCATATTTTTTTGATGGTTTTTCATCATTTGCCATCATTTTTGAGATTTCTAATGTAAAAAAATAGGTCACCTTTAAAAACGCTAATAAACGAAATCGCGGCAAAACGCCGGTACCGCGTTTTGCGTCTGAAACGTGGAAAACGTTTGCGTCTGAACCCATTTTTTTGCTTCTGGAAAAACGAGGTTAAACGCAACTGCCTAAAAACGGCAATAAACGAGACTGTGTGCATGGACACATAGGATAACATTGAATGGGTTCAGGAGCAGTTGAAAAAAAAGTGTCCAACTGCCTCTGAACGCGCGTTTAACAGCAAATAACAGCGTCTCGTGTGCATGGGGCCTTAGAGTGATTCCGTCACTACCTTGAAAATACTGCACGTTATACTTACCTGCTTTTTGTAATGGTTTTTCACTCTCTGTGAAAGTATACCTAAAGGCAAAACCTATATTTAGTATTGGACAGAGTGGAGATGAATTAGAATACTGGTCAGGTTTCTATTGCTACCTCTGTCCCTGTTAGGCACATTACTAGTGAAAGTAAAATACAATTCAGAATTTTTAGCTGTCCCCAGAAAAGTTAGAGTGGAAATCTTCCAATGGGGACACTAGTTCTTGTGACCTCAGTGCCCGAACAAATTCCCTTAAAAGTAAATTGTAAAGTTAATTTTCTTTTTTTAAATAAACACGTTATACTTACCTGCTTTTTGTAATGGTTTTTCACAAAGCAGACCTGACCCTCCTCTTATGGGGTCCCCCACTGGTGTTCTGGGCTCCTCCTCTTCTCAGTGTACCACCACAGCAAGCTGCTTCCTATGGTGGCACATGTGCAGGCTCAATCCCGAGCTGTGCCATTGTTGGAATGAAAACCCCTGGATTTGATCGAGCATTGCAGAGTCAATGGCTCCCACTGCTCGAGTCCAATGAGGGAGAGAGGGAGGGGGATAGGAGCACAACTGCTGTCAGTCAAAGCGCTGAATTCAGATATGGCCAAGGTAAGTATTTGGAGGGCTGAGGGAGGGAACAGACAATTTAAGTTTTTTTCTTACCTTAATGTAGAGAATGGATTAAAGTGACACTATAGGTTTGTTTTTTATTTTTTTTAAATAACAAAGTAACAAATAACAGCTCGTTTTTGAAGTGTGGCCCCGAACGCCGTTTTCTGGGGTCCCCTGGCGGCTCTCTCGGCTCCTCCCCGCATCAGATAACCCCCTCTGGGAAGCGCTCTACCAAGGGGGTTACCTTGCGGGTGTGCTCCCGAGTCCTGCATTTGGCATCCATAGCTGCCGAATGCAGGACTCGGCACCCGCGTCATTGGATTTGATTGATAGCAGCGGGAGCCAATGAAGAGCCGAGAACCCCGGGCAAAGATCCAGCACGTTCGACGTGGGACTTTCCAGGGTTCAGGCAAGTAAAACAGGGGGGCTGGTAATAGTCAGATGTATTTTCACCTTCATGCATAGGATGCATTAAAGGTGAAAAAACAGAAACCTTTACAACCCCTTTAAGGTTTAAGAAAAAACACACACACACACACACACACACACACACACACACACACACACCTTAGCTTTTACAACCACTTTAATTTGCAGAGATTTACTCTTACTTCCTGCTTTGGCAATGGGAAAAGAAGTGAAGGGAAATTTTGTCAATGTGACAACGGCAAAAAAATAACAGAGATTATAACCTTCTATCCTTAACCACCTCCCGCCCGCAGTATTTACAAATGATGGGCACAAGGTGGCTCTCTCGTTCTCACCACGCTTGCATGCCCACGGGGGCGCACAGCACAGTGATGAGTGGTGTCCTCTGTCCCTGGGACACGACAAATCACCGGTCTCGGTAAAGAGCCGATGGAGGCTCTTTACCCACATGATCAGCTGTGTCCAATAACAGCTGATCACATGTAAACAAGGAAATGACGGTTATCGGCTCTCCTCGCCTCACACTGACAGCGTGTGAGGAGGGGAGAGCCGATCAGAGGCATTTTCTCACAGGGGAGATCTGCACAGATAATCAGGGCACTCATCAGCGCCCGCTTATCAGTGCAGCCCCAGCAGTGATGCCAATCAGTGCTGCCTTTCAGTGCTGCCCCATCAGTGAAGGAGAAAAATGACTTACCGTACATCCTCGAATATAAGCCGACCCCGAACATAAGCCGAGGCACCCAATTTTACCACAAAAAAAACTGGAAAACGTATTGACTCGAGTATAAGCCTAGGGTGTCCATCTGCATGCCTCACTGTGTCCATGCGTCACTGTGCCTCACTGTGCCCATGCCTCACTGTGCCACTGACTCATCGCCCTACCTGATCTCCGGCGCTGTGTGACTAGACTGACGTTTAACATGGGAGTCTATGGAAGGGGTGTCCAGCTTTGAAAAAAATCGGTGCTCCTTGGCCGTAGGTCCCCCGGACAACAAGCTTTGAACACTTGTAGATGAAGAGTGGGGCTACATGTGTGGCAAGTTTGCGGTCCAGGGGACCTAGAGTCGGCCGGTACCGGGTCCCCAAAAATCACTGGAGAAATGACCGTTTAACATTTGAGTCTATGGAAGGTTTGCCCGGTTTGAAAAAATCAGTGCTCCCCGGCCGTAGGATCCCCGGACAACAAACTTTGCACACTTGTAGAGGAAGGGTGGGGCTACATGTGTGCCAAGCTTGGGGTCCAGGGGACCTACGGCTGGCCAGGATCAGGTGCACAAAGTTGAATATGGACACAGACTCAAGTATAAGCCGAGGGGGGCATTTTCAGCACAAAAAAAAAAAAAAGAAGTGCTGAAAAACTCGGCTTATACTCGAGTATATACGGTATTTACAACATTTTATAACAGAAACTATACCACCAAAAGAAAGCTCCGTCTCGCTCAAAACAAATGATAAAAAGTTTGTTTGGGTACAGCGTTGTATGACCGCTCAACTGTCATTCAAAGTGCTACAGTGCTGAAAGCTGAAAATTGGCCTGGGCAGGAAGGGGGCAAAAGTGCCCAGTATGCAGTTCTTTAAAAAAAGTTTTGCCTATAGTTCTAGTTTAATACTTACATGTTCTGCTGCCAATCTGCACAATTTTAAAGCGCTACTGCGCAGAAGAATCGTCACCTATGTGCCCACCTCATTTTTTTCCTGGAGCTACATATATACCACCAGCACAGAGACTGGTACTCACGATCAGGACCCAGAACTCTCGGTTCCGGGTCACATGATCGCTGTGATAGCCTCTGATTGGCTATCAGAGTGATCAATTACTATGAGCGCACCCCTGTGTTTATTTCCTCTTCTGGATAAGAAAGATACAATGCATCTTCCTCTTCTTGCAAGAGAGGAATATGTAAACAAACCAAAATGTGTAAAAAAAAAAAAAAACCCACACACAAAACATCAAGGTTTGCCAGGGTTAGTTTGTAGGGTCAAGGTCAAAGGTCACGGTCAGAATATTTCAGGTAGAATTCTTTATTTTTTGTAAATTAGTATCAGTTAGTGTGTTTTAGGCAAGCTAAAAAATAAATAAAAAAAAAAAAAGCAAAAATGCGCACTTTTGTTTCTGGGCTGTACCTACAGGTACAAACAACAACATACACGTGTGGTATCGCTGCAATCGTCAGGAGCAGGAGAATTTAATTGGGTGGTACATAATGCTAAATCGCAAGAAACATACAGCTAAATTTACATTTTTTTTTTACTATTTGACAACGATAAAAAAAAAAAAGAAGGAGAGATATTTGTTCCATTTACAACCAAAAGGAAAGCCAAATTTGTCCTTAAATACCAAGGTATAATCCACCTAGATACACAAAGTAGTTGTGACAATATGTACAGTTGTCTGAGCCTTTTAGAAATATCAAGAGTTCCCAAGTTCCTTTAGTTAGCTGACAACATAGTGCAAAAGTTCCTGAGTTCCTTTAGTTAGCCGACAACACAGTGCTTCTGCTGCACTACAAGCAGTCATGTCAGCCCTGAACAGTTCTCCTCTGTGGACTACAGAGCAACCCATCCATCAAAGTATGGAGAAGGGGAGAGGGAAAGATGTTCTGTAGTCCTAACACACTTCCTGTTCTAGGGTGACTATCCTGTCACTCCATGGATACAGTACAGTAAGTGATTGTAGTCGCCTTAAGACAGAAAGTGCCTTACTGGCAGATCTGGTGAAAAATAGAGGCAAAGGCTTCGGGGGGGGGGGGGGGGAAGAAAGAGTATTGCATTTCAAATCTTGGGTATGTTCTCTTCTTTTAAAATGTATCCAAGAATGCTAATAAAAACGTTTACATCAATCATGAAAATGATGTCGTTTATTCATTATGTCAATTCAAACATATTCATCAGCTGGAGGCCACTTAATTGTTACCACTTAGAATAATGTTTTTTTGAGGGATAGTCAAAAGAGAAAGAAAAAAGCGTAAAGCATCCGTTTATATCATGTTCAGGAATAGAACACAAGCACAAAGTGGCTTTTATTTACTTAAACTTCATGTCACATGAATGCCCTAGTTTTATTCTCCAAACATATGGGACGTGTATTCTGATGAATCCCTCTGGGCAGTGTAGGAGCACTGATATAATATCATCCATTATGTCACTGTGCCTGCTGTGTTTTATCATGATGAACAACTGCAAACTTTAACATCATTTCTATTCCTTCATAGTGTGTGTCTGTCTATATATTTATCCAAGTATAAATCCAGTCTATGTATTCAATGTATATGTATTAATCCAAGCGCGACAATGTTGTTATATATATATATATATATATATATATATATATATATATATATATATATATATATATATAATAAAAAAAATAAGAATGTTCTGCTAGAATACATAGCCAATAAAAATAAAAAAAAATGGGGAAAAAAAAAAAAAAGTCTTCATCAATGTAGGCCAGATTGTAATCTGCTACATATTTTTGGTAAAAAAAAAACCAATAAGTGTATATTAAATTGGTTTGTATAAAAGGTATAGCGTCTACAAATGATGGGATATTTTTATGGATTTTTTTTTTTTTTTTTTTTTTTACACTAGTAATGGCAGTGATCAGCATTTTTTCAGCAGGACTGCGACATTGTGCCAGATTAATCAGACACCTGATACTTTTTTGGGGACCAGTGACACTAATCAAAAAACTAAAAATATGCACGGTTACTGTACTAATGACATTGGCAGGGAAGGAGCGATCAAAGGGTGTGTCCCTAGGGGGTGCTTACTAACTGTGTGGGAAATGCTCTGACTGGGGAAACAGAGATCCGTGTCCTGCTTAGCAGGAACACAAGATCTCTATGTTCTCCCCAGTCAGAACAGCAATCTGCCTTGTTTACATCACCTTTCTGGGGAACGATCGCGGATGGCTGGCAGACATCGCGTCCGCCGTACCCGCTGATTGGCTCCCCCTCTGCCCAATCAGCGGGTCTGCCCCTAGAGGCTACCGCACGAAGCGATGTACAGGTACGTTGTTTCACGCAGCTGGGCCGCCTTGCTGCATTACATGTGCGGAAGGCGGTCCGACAGTGGTTAAAGAGGGGGGGGAAGGATGTTCTGCTTTAAATGAAAAGGGAATATATTGTGAATGACCATATTTTAGGGGAGCTTGAGGAATACAATTTTTTCATTTTTGCCTCAAGACACGCTTCAGAGACTAATCACTTGACTTGGTTCTAACTAGAGATGCACTCCAGCATCCTCCAAACATCAAAATTGTGTTTTTTTTACTTCAATCAGCTGCAGGCCGAGTCATTCCTCGCAGCACACATAAACAAAGGGGCAGGATGCTAGTGATGCCAATACTCTTACATGGACATATGCCCCAAGTCAATGGCATCACTCTCCTTTGTATAGGTGTGCTGTGGGATGGGGAATGACCCAGCCCGCAGTGGACTGGAGTTTAAAAAAAGAAAAGAAAGTGTGGTTTTGATGTTCAAATGGAGAGAAGTTTGGAGGATGATCAAGCTCATCTGTAGTTCTAACACCAGAGTTTTACTGGCAACTTCACAAATCACATATTTGGCAAGCTCAAACTTATTTAATCACTTCAGTCCCTGAAGATTTGGCTGCTCAATGACCAGGCCATTTTTTGCGTTACGGCACTGCGTCGCTTTAACTGACAATTGCGCGGTTGTGGGACGCTGTACCCAAACAAAATTGACGTCCTTTTTTCCCCCCCACAAAAAGAGCTTTCTTTTGGTGGTATTCAATCACCTCTGCGGTTTTTATTTTTTGCGCTATAAACAAAAGAGCGGCAATTTTGAAAAAAACAAAAAAAACAAACAATCTTTTACTTTTTGCTATAATAAATATCCCAATTTCCCCAAAGGAGAGGGAGAGAGGTTCGTACTTAGTATGAACACACGATCAGTCTCCTCACCCCTGAGAGAACCAGGATCTGTGCGCGCGCACACACACACACACACACACACACACACACACACACACACACACACAGTTCTCGCTCTGTCACGAGTAATCGCGGGTGCCCGGCAGTCGTTGAGCCGTGGGCGCGTGCCTCCAGTGGCACGCGCCCCCTAGTGGCCAAAAGGTGAAGCAACGCAAGGTAGCGTTGTTTCGCCCAGGGGAGCCAACCTGCCGCAGCAAAACTGTGGTGGCTGGTCAGGAAGAGGTTAAAGTGTAACTAAATGTAAAATCCCATTTTTGGGGTTGAATCCCTGAATGTTTTTTTTTTTTTGTGTCCCAGTGGTGAAATTTCCCTGCACTTCTTGTCCTAGAGCCAAAAACAGAAAGTGAAAGAAAATTCCTCCAAAGTGAGCAAACAGCCAGTTGTCACCAAAGATAAGCTCAGGCTGTTAACAAGTCCGAACCTGCTTGAGCTATTATATCATGAAGCTGTTACCGCGGACCTACAGAGCAGAGGCTCTCGGCAGGGACCCAGGATAACAGAAGGATCTGGGCTGCTCTGTGCAAAACCACTGCAACAGAGCAATAAGTATAACATTTTTTTTTTGTTTGTTTAAAAACAACAAACAAGACGTTAAATAACACTTTAACCACTTAAGGACCAGGCCTATTTTTCAAACTTGTTTACAAGTTTAAATATTTTTTTGGTAGAAAGTTACTGTATTTATTGGCGTATAACACTCACTTTTTTACCCTGAAAATAGAGGGTAAACTGTGCCTGCGTGTTATACGCAGAGGGCTGTGGAAAGTTTTTTTTCCTGAAACTTCCCTCTTAAAGTTAGGGTGCGTGTTATACGCCGATAAATACGGTACTTAGAACACACACACATATGTAAATATATTTTTTTCTATCACCCTAGAGAATAAAATGTAGAGTAAATGCCGAGTAAATTGATACCCAAAAAGTCACGCTTCAAAATTGCGCCCGCTCGTGGAATGGCGACAAACTTTTACCCTTGAAAATCTCCATAGGCGACGTTTAAAAAAAAAAAAAAAATTCTACAGGTTGCATGTTTTGAGTTACAGAGGAGGTCTAGGGCTAGAATTATTGCTCTCGCTCCAACGATCGTGGCGATACCTCACATGTGTGGTTTGAACACCGTTTTCATATGCAGGCGCTACTCACGTGTGCGTTCACTTCTGCACGCGAGCTCTGCGTGCAGAAGCGAACGCATACACATTTCTTATTTATTTTACACTGTTTTTTTTGTTCGTTTTAAAAAAATGTTGATCACTTTTCCGTTTTGACGTCGCTTCCGCCCTGCAGTGGTATGGAGCCAGGTGGGGGCCCATCTTCCCCTCATTCAGTTCTATGCCAAGCAGAAGATAGGATCCGATCAGCTCTGGTAAGCAGCAGAAAGCACCGGGAGGGGAGGGGCCTCTCCGGCCACCGATATAAGTGATCTGGCAGCAAAGCTAGCTGCTGCCATAACAATGATATGCCACTTCAAAGAGCCGACGTATAACAACGGCTGGCTGTCCATAAGTGGTTAAAGGGTTTGTACACTGCGTAAAGCATTTTAAAAAAAGAGCGCTATAAATACCGATTTCAGCTGTCTTCAGGCCGGTCACATGACTCACGGATGCTTTCCAGCTCCGATGGATGGCTTCTGCGGGAGGGGACGTGATCTCCCTCTGACGTCAGCCGGGGAGATCACGTGGCTGCTCGGCTCCACCAACAGCTCTGTCTCATAGCTGTAAAGCAGCCGCGAGTCACGTGACTGGCCTGAAGACAGCTAAAAATCAGTATTTACAACTCTCGTTTTTAAAAATACTTTACAGTGTGGCATGCCAGCCTCTAATAGAGGGGCTGGCAGTGACAATTATATATATTTTTTTTTTACAATTGTAGCGATACCTCCAACTAAGGAGGCCGCAGAATTAGATTTGGGCCCTGAGTACAGCTCCGCCAACCCCCGGCAATAGGCTCTACCCCCTTCTGGCACAGCTAGTACTAATAATCAATGATATATCCTATGCAATATAATAACTAAGCAAGGACACAGTAATAAATTGTAATAGGTAAAGTGTTTTACTTATATTCTCAATAGGGATAAAGGGGGTAACAGTAATCACAGTTCAAGATAATCACTTCTAAGGGCAGCGTCCTGCCACTCTAACACACTATGTAGTAACACACGCTACAGGTGCGCCATGCGGTCAATCATTAACTAAGTGCCCTATGGCGCAGTAATCAAACACGCTAGAATCCCCACCAGGCCTGGTTCTAATATTTAGCTTAGTCCTTCTTTCTTCACCGGCAGGTCTGTAATGGTGGTGCACTTTAAACAGAGTATAACTTTGTAATCCAAGGGGTATGAAAATAACTTGTAGGCCACGGCAGTCTATAGGCCTATATACAGTAACAGTATCTTAGCTGGGCTTACGCCCTCTCACCCGCCGGACTACGGATCCAGTCCGGGAAACCTCCACCGGCCGTGTCACACACACTCGATCTCTCCAACGATCGGGCCCCCGATCCGACAAGGCTGTAGCTCACAAAGTCAGATGCCACCCAGGCTTGAAGAGGGGAGGGTGGAAGGCTCTTTGGTGCAGAGCAAGGCCTTAGGCTTCAGGCCCTGCACTCCGACACATCCGCACAGGAGGATCCGTCCGTGAAGTCTCGTGTCCCCCCAAAGAGGCCGAGCCCGGCCTCGCCTCCTCCTTTTATCACCCCTCCCATGAGTCTCTGCGGTGGAACATGTGAAGAACGGGATTATGGGTGATGTAGTCTCTCTCTCTCCTCTGCTTTCACTTCCAGTAATGTCTCTTTACTTCCTCCCGACTCACCTGGAACTTTTTGTCTCTCTGTCTTAAAGGGGAATACCCCGCTACACACTCCCCCCACTTTGAATCTTTGGTCCCCAAAGACATTTTTTAGATCTACAAAACATTTTAGATTCAATGCGGTTACAAAGGATTGACAGAGGAGCCTCCCACCAATCATCATAGGATGGGGAGCTGTCCTGTCTACAGGTCGCTTCAGAGGGGGCGACCTGTCTAACTGTGCCAGAGAGTGAGCTGGGGTTGCCCTCCACTAAATGGACAGTGGAAGGATCCGGATTCTCAGCATTCCTTCTAGCAGTAACTACAGAGTCTTCCGAACTGTTCCCCATTTGTGGGTAGGTCAGCTTCTTAGGAGGCCGGATGACTCTTCGAGCCCTTTGCTCTCTTGGGATTTCTGGCTCTGGCGCCTCAGGCTCCTCTTCCTCTGAACAACCATCCTGGGCATCTTCCCAGTATTCTGCTGAAGGACTAGAAGGGATGAACTCTGTGGCTTCTGGGTTCAGTGTTCCATCTTGAGTGTCTTCAGTGGCTGGAAGATCAACATTAGAAGTTTCTGGAGTTGGGGAAGGCCACAGCCAATCAAGTTCTCCTTCTTCATTTTCACTAAGTTGAGAGGCCTCTCCCTCTTCAGCCCGGGAGGTCTGCGACCGAGTGTTCGGCCTAGGAGTAGCCAGGATAGAGTCCCGTTCAGGGGAGTCTCCCGCAGGAGGTATTCTAACTGCCTCAGCAAGTGGGAGCAGGTGATTCCGATGCCACATCTTCAGTGGGCCTACCTTTCCTTCTGGTTTCAGCTTATAGACAGGTAGGCCCGGCAACTTCCTACAGATGACATAAGGTTCAGATCTCCATCTGTCTGCAAGTTTGTGCTTCCCAGGGATCCCCAGGTTGCGTAACAGCACTCGATCCCCAGGCTGTAGCTCACAAAGTCAGATGCCACCCAGGCTTGAAGAGGGGAGGGTGGAAGGCTCTTTGGTGCAGAGCAAGGCCTCAGGCTTCAGGCCCTGCACTCCGACACATCCGCACAGGAGGATCCGTCCGTGAAGTCTCGTGTCCCCCCAAAGAGGCCGAGCCCGGCCTCGCCTCCTCCTTTTATCACCCCTCCCATGAGTCTCTGCGGTGGAACATGTGAAGAACGGGATTATGGGTGATATAGTCTCTCTCTCTCCTCTGCTTTCACTTCCAGTAATGTCTCTTTACTTCCTCCCGACTCACCTCTCACCTGGAACTTTTTGTCTCTGTCTTAAAGGGGAATACCCCGCTACACAATAATAGCGGCGGGGGGGCGGGGCTGAGCGGAGACAGACAGAGGGAGATGACAGGCAGGAAGGAGGGGGTGAGAGAGGAGAGCAGAGAGCAAGCAGTGTATGACGGCGGAACACACTTTGACCACGATGATCAGGGCGGAGCAGCCCTGGTTATAGTGGTCTGTTTAGAGAGGGGATACAGGAAGTGGTAGGTTTAGGGTGTTTTTCGTTTTTTTACAGTTTAGAGGGGGGGCAGTTTATCAAATTTACAAGAACTGTGCCGTTTAATCTGCTTTAAGGGACCAGGATAGGATTTATTTTTAAGGTTAACAAACACTTTAAAAAGAATATATAAAGGTTTGTTTTTGTTTAAAACAAACATGTCATACAGTACTTACCTATTCTGTGCAGTTCGTTTTGCACAGAGTGGCACCTATCCTCCTCTTCTGGGGTCCCTCAGCGGTGCTCCCGGCTCCTCCTCTTCTTGAGTGCAGGGGCGCTCCCGTTTCCTGCTGCTGCGTCCATTGACACAGACAGCAGTACTCTGCCCCGTGTCATTGGATTTGATTGACAGCAGCAGAAGCCAATAGCTGAACTGCTATCAATCTATTCAATCAGGACCCGAGACACCGGCTGGAGCTGGTGTGCTCGTCCCCGTCGCTGGCAAGACCGGGTTTAGACACATAAAAAAGGAGGACTGCTGCATCACAGGAGGTTTTCCCCTTAATGCATTAAAAGCGATTGTAAAGCTTCAATTTTTATTTTATTTTTTTAAATAACAAACGTATACTTACCTCCACTGTGCAGTTCATTTTGCACAGAGTGGCCCTGAACACTTCTGGGGTCCCTCAGCAGCTCCTCCCCACATCAAATAACCCCCTGGGAGAAGAGGTCTCCCAGGGGGTTACCTTCCGGGAGCGCTCCCGTCCCCAGGATTTGCATCCATTGCTGTTGAATATATGACTCAGCCCCGCCCCCCGGCATTGGAGATGATTGACAGCAGTGGGAGCCAATGGCTGTGCTGCTATCAATCTATCCAATCAAGAGGCGTCCCAGACGAGCAAAATTTGGGGCTCAGGTAAGTAAAGCGGGGTGAAAGGCGAAAAACCTTGAGAGTTTACAACCCCTTTAACAGTGTACACCCTGTCCAACCCCTCCCCCCACCCCAATTTCACTGTACTTACCTCTGGGGAAGGTTTTGATTGATCAGCTCCATCACAGAGCATCTCTTGGATTTGTCCCGGAAGCGCTGTACACAGAAGAACAGGGATTTCAAATTCCCAGACGGCTGGGCCAGCTGTGTAGGAAGTGACAGCTCATCACCCATGGAGGTAAATACAGCGGTAAGGGGGTGAGGAGGGTGTATGGTGTTCGCTCACCTTTAGAATTTTGAGGGTGTATGGTGTTCGCTCACCTTTAGAATTTTTCTGTAAAGGTGACCTAACCCTTTAAGTTCAGAATGATGAAAGTGGCACAGCTAGCTGTCAGTGTCTGCCCACCATGCCGTGAAGGATAGAATATGTATGGTAGTATGTATAGAAATCTATAGGAAGTACAACCCATTGCTATGATCTTACCTGCTGGTTCCTGTCCACAAGGCGATCTACAGAGCACAGATAGAGCACCAGCATGCTTCTCATCAGCTCCCACGTGTTCTTACTTCTGTAGGCTTCTTGTGTGTTGTGGAAGTCTATGGTGAGAGTAGGGCAGGGTCTGTCCCCCACATTCCTACACCTCTCTATGTGATCTATGTGGGAGCCCACAGGCCATGGCTTCTCCCCTGTCTGTTCAGCAGCCTCCTTCCTCTTCACCTGAGAGGCTGTCACTGCCGAGGATCTCAGCCGTACGGCGCTCCTGGCCGGGGTCCTGATTCTCAGAGCGAGCTTCATAGAAGGAGTCATTCTACTGCACGCCATATGGGATGTACACAGCACAGCGCTACACGTGAACGAGCCTGCAGAGGATACTGGAAGGGAGAGACACGGAGCTCGCCTGCTATTGGAGCTGGGCTCTTCCTTCAAGCGCCACACACCCCCGCCACGGGATTGGCTGCAGCCGGTGACGTCATGCACACTGTAAACCCTCACACCCTCGTGTATTTCCCCAAACACTCTGCCAGGAAAGCCCATCCCCTCCAGTCACACGCACTGTCAGTGACGTTCCCAGTTCTGCATGAGACCACACCAAAGTTTACCAACCACTTGCCACCCAGGCCAATTCTGACACTTCTCTCCTACATGTAAAAATATTTTTTTTTGCTAGAAAATTACTCAGAACCACCAAACATTTATATATATATATATATATATATATATATATATATATATATATATATACATATTTATATATATACACACATATATATATATATATATATATATATATATATATATATATATATATATATATATATTCAAGAGGGATTGCTGCACAATAATCATATTTAATTCTTAAATATTATTATTGTGCAGCAATCCCTCTTGAATTTTTCTATATTTAAGCCCATGGGAAGGCTTGATTGCTATTGCACATATCGCTGGGACTGACGTGCACTTCACCCTCTAAACTTTATATATATATATATATGAATCGTTTCTTTTTTAGCAAAGACCCTAGAGAATAAAATGCCGGTCGTTGCAATTTTTCAATTGTAAAAAAAAAAAAAATCACTTTTACGAATAAAAAAAACCCACAATATTCCCCCCGGAACACCACAATACATCTGTGCAGTGGCGGTGCGTCCATAGTGGGCTGAGGAGCGCCACCCCCTCTCTCCCCTGCACCGTCACTCAAGTCAACAATACATACATTCATGCATTGCATGAATGTATGTATTGTCGCCGGCGCAGTTGCCGCCCACTATTCAGATGGCCGGCCCCCTGGCAATCTGAATAACAGCAGTTGGTTGGTTTTTGGAAGTGTCTATCAGAGCCAGCTGCTCTGATAGGCTTCCCGATTACAGCCTGTGGGCTGTAATCGGCTTCCAAATAGTTAACCAGGGGACGCACGGGTTGTGCGTTTCCTGGTTAACACTGACACGCATCTCAGCCAATCAGGTTCACCGGGTCTGGTTACCGGTAACCTGATTGGCTGAAGCGACATAGAGAGCGGGAGAAGACGTCGAGGATGCAAGAAGACATGAGGGAGCGTGGAGGAGGACGGCGCTGACCCGAGGAAGGTAAGTGCCGGCTGGGGACAAACTGGCTGCATTTGGGGGGAAACTGGCTGTATTTGGGGACAAACTGGCTGTATTTGGGAGGAAACTGGCTGCATTTGGGGACAAACTGGCTGCATTTGGGGGCAAACTGGCTGCATTTGGGGGAAAACTGGTGGCGTTTGGGCACAATGGTTGCGTTTAATGGGCACAGTGGCGGCAATTGATGTTTTTATTTTTTTCAGTTTGTTTGCGCCCCCCCAAAAATTTTGAGCACCAGCCACCACTGCACCTGGGCAATTAAGCCCCTTCTTACAACCTTCCCTTATTAACCTCCTTCAGAGTCTAAAAGGGTGTCTATTATAATCTCCAGACATTGCCCACTACACATCTCAGACTCCCTGGTCGATGTAGAAGGGCACTATCTGTTCTTGAAGGCAGAACTCCGGGGGAAACCCTATATGCTAGCACACATCTGCACCCCCAATACACAACAGGTTGCCTTCTTCCGATCCACTTTGCAACTTCTCACTTCCTTTTCTGCTGGCATGATAATTTTGTGAGGTGATTTCAACTTCTCACTTAATCCCATTCTGGAAACGTCTAACGGAGCTTCTTCTATGCCTTAGAAAGCTCTTTGTGCAATTAAAATGCACTTAAAAGATTTTCTCCTGCATGATACCTGGCGCACTCTAAATCCGAATGGTAAAGATTACACCATCTTCTCTGCCCCTCATTTCCGATACACCAGATTGGACTTCTTTTTTCTCACCCAAAGAGACATCGCTTTGCTGCACAATGTTTCCACTGACCCAATGTATCTTTCGGATCACCACCCTATCGCCTTGACCTTATCCCTCCCGAACACAGCGTCCCCCCCTCCTGTTTGGCCACTCATTCCCTCTCTGCTGACCCTCTGCTATACACAAACATCTCCATCAGTACTTCCGAGAGAACAAATCTCCAGCTGCCTCCCCATGGACTCAATGGGAGGCTTACAAATGCGTCATCCGGGGTGAGATAATTGCCTTAACTGCAGCGAAACGAAAAGATAAACAAGCTCGCTTTAATGACCTATTCCAGAATCTATGAACTGGAGAGAGCGCACAAACAATCTCAGGCAGTCAAAGACCTTCATACACTCCTAAAGTCCAGAACCGATCTTCTTGATGAACTCGGTAAAATAATAAAGCATAAGTTCATCCTATCCCAAAAGCTATTCTATGAGTTCGGAAACAAATCCGGGAAACACTTGGCGAGAGCCCTACAAGTGGAAAAAACATCCGCTACTATTCATTCCTCAACTGATTCGAGGGGCCGTTCCATTGTCTCCAATGATGCCATAGCGGACCAGTTTGTCCAATATTACGCCAAACTTTATAATCTTTCCTCCACAGAACAGGCTGGCAAGGGCATAGATAAACAAGCCATATTTTGGAACTTCCTTAGTAAATATAGCCCTGCACCACTGATGACCCAGACAGCTGAAAAATTTGAGTGCCCTCTCTCTATAGAAGAAACTGAAGCTGCCCTCAAACAACTAACTGAAAATAGGTAAGAGCCCAGGCCCAGACGGTATGACTGTAGGATACTTCAAGACCTTCTCAGACACACTCTTACCACACTTCCTATTGGCCTTTAACTCCCTCTCAGCCCATACCCCATCTTGGCGGAACATATTAGAAGCCCACATAACAGTGATTCCCAAGACAGGTAAGGACCCGACTTCAGTTACCAATTACAAACCAATATCCCTCCTTAATGTAGACCTCAATTTTTTTTCAGAAATTCTGGCCAACTGCATTTTTCCTTTACTCCCAAAATGAGTTTCTCTTGACCAAGTAGGCTTCATCCCAGGTAGGGAGGCGAGGGACAACACCTTGAAAGCCACCAAAATTCATCTCTGGCTCACATCCTCACGCCTGCCGGGGTTCTTTTCTCATTGGACGTGGAGAAGGCATTCGACAGGGTGGCTTGGAACTATATGACAGCTGCACTCAAGGCAGTTGGCTTACGAGAAAATATGCTCCATTTTATTCTAGCCTTGTATTCTAATCCTACTGCCGAAGTCCAAGTGAACGTTTACCTGTTGGATGCCTTTTCCATCTCTAATGGGACCCAGCAGGGATGCCCCTCATTTTTATCTTAACCATGGAACCACTGTTTCGCCGACTGCTGAATAACCCTGACATTACATTACAATCGCCATACCGACAAAATTGTCGCTTTCGTGGACAACATTTTGATGTTCCTTACGGACCCTCACATTACTTTCCCAAATTTACTTAAAGACTAAATCATTAATAAACCTCCAAATACATTTTTACAAATCCCATGCTCTTAACATTTCCCTATTACAAGAGACAATGTCTCCCTTCACTTTGAAATGCGATGCAATTATGTATTTAGGCATCCAACTCCCTATACATTTATATGCTAAAAACTATCTACCAATCCCTAATAATATATAACGCGACCTTCAAATCTGGACCACAGGCCTCTTTTCCTGGTTCGGCAGAGCGGAAATTATCAAAATGAACGTATTGCCCAGATTCCTCTACGTCATGCAAACGATTTCCGTAAAAATCCCCAAAGCCTTCTTTACATCATTTAGACAGATATGCTTTACCTTCCTATGGTGTGCGAAATGCCCCAGAATTGGTTTTGACAGGCTAACGATCCCTAAATCGAAGGGTGGCATTGGCTCACACACTAAAACATGGGTAAACCTAAAACATGCATTCTCATCCATGCCTCTTAACCAACTCCCATGGATCACACGACATCAAGTTCCTCAAGACTGTCAGGTACACCCACTAATCGGCTCCACTATACAAATTTTTAACAATACATGCCAGAGATATCGCCTTTCCTCCTCTCTGGGCCTTCTAACCCCCATCATACATAACCCAGTCTCCCCCCCCCCCCGGCCTCTCAGACACCTTTCTTGCTGATATCTGGCCTTATGCTCACATCCAAGCACTTTTTCGATAAGTGTACTTTAAGGACCCACTCCTCCCTCACCTCTCTCATGACGACCAACTTCTTGGTCTTATCTACAAATCAGACACTTTCTGAACAACCCTACTCTTAGGCCTCGTACACACGACCGATTTTCTCGTCGTAAACAGTCAAGAAAAGTGCCGCGAGAGTTTTTTTGTCTAGAAAAACGTTCGTGTGTATGGTTTTACGACGAGAAACTTGACGAGAATCTCGACGAGAAAATAGAGAACCTGCTCTCTATTTTCTCGTCAGGAGTCCAGATTTCCTCGTCGTGTTTCTCGTCGGCCTGTTTTGTGACGAGAAAATGGTTCGTGTGTATGCTTTTACGACTCTTCCAAAAGCGCGCATGCTCAGAATCAAGTATGAGACGGGAGCGCATCTTCTGGTAAAACAAGCCTTCGTAATGGAAATAGCACATTCGTCACGCTAAAACGAACTGAAAGCACGAAGACTGAAAAGCGCGAATCGTCTCTTCCCAAACTTTTACTTCACACGCGGTAACACGAGATCAGCAAAAGCAGCCCAAGGGGTGGCGCCAAGAAAAAAGATCTTCCCCTTTATAGTGCCGTCGTACGTGCTGGACGTGAGCGCAGAGAACCACGAGGAAATTGGGAAATGACAGTGTGTACGCATAGAAAGCTTGACGAGAAAATCGACAAGCTTAACAAGAATCTCGTCGAAAAAAACGACGTGTTTTTTACGACGAGAAAATCGGTCGTGTGTACGAGGCCTCACTCTTGTATGGTCAAGACAGCACACACCCTTTGAAACCCTATGCACACGTAACGATCCACAAAGACATCTCGGACATCTATATGGTTTTTGTTTTCTGAGGATGCACTTATTCATATTAGGGCTTGTCAACAATGGCAAAAGGATCTAGATGTCTCCCTCTCAACAGAAGAATGGAAACATATATTCCTCCACATACGAAAAGGCAAGGTCAATGTATCGGCACAAGAAAATGGTTTCAAACTCTTGTCACGCTGATATAGAACCCCCTCACGACTTTATAAGATTTCACCCACCATCCCACCTACATGTTGGAGGTGTAACAACGATATAGGCACTCTTCTACAAATTTGGTGGTCATGCCCATCACTTCAAACCTACTGGAGAGAGGTCCAACGTATCATTGCACAGATAACGATGTATACCTTGGATTTTTCTCCAGCCCAATTTCTGCTTCACCACACGTCACTTTCCTAAACAGCTTACCACTGGTCACTGGCCATGCACCTGGTCAATGCAGCCAAAATGTGTATCCCGGTACTTTGGCACTCTACCACCCCCCCCCCCCCAACAATCTCGGACTGGCTCCGCAGTATAGGAAAAGTAGCTGAGATGGAGGAACTTGTCCATCAGGCAAGGGAGACAACCGCTAAATTCACAAAGACCTTGGCATGCTGGCTCCATTTTGTGGAAACAGCAGAATACGCACAAGCCATGAATCCCCCATGAATTCGTCCATTATGAAACCTTGGGGAGGTGGATGGAGAATCTCTACCCCTCCCTTACTCCTTTAACCAGTAACAACCTTTTTTTTTCCTATCCTACTGTTCATTTGACCCCTTCTTTTCCTCCCACCTCCCTTACCCACTCCTCTTACCCACCCAACCCCCCCCCCCTTAGTCATATACATTACTTATGCCAATCTGACTTACTGACAGACAGCCATGGTTCACAATCTCCATACTCCAGATATAGCTTTCTTCTCCACTGTCGATTTCTACAACACCCCGTACATTTAAACAACAACACACCACAGATCCCTACATACCCACCTTTCCTTCCTGACCATAGGTCGTAGGACTGATCACTTTTACATTGTTTACATGCATCTAGGTATGTACATTATGTTTGCTCTATTGTGCTAATCCACCCACCTGCCTCCAGGACATGAGTCTGCTCTGCAGTTCTATGACTTTAAGACTCTGCCTCATTGTGTCCACGAGGCAGAGGATGGGTAATTGCCAAACTATCTACTGTTACACAGCTGTGCCTTATGGTTCTTTTCCACTTTAAGCTACTTGCTTTTGCTCCAATTTATTCGATGGGAAACATCCCATACTTGTCTCACTGTCTGTTTACAATTTACATAATGACTGTGTTAGACTCCATTCACACAGGGGCAACACGACTTCCAGCGCGATTTTATGAGGCAACTCGGATATGACTTGAGTATGAATCACAGCATGACTCCAGGCAACTTCAAGTTGCCTGCAGGACAGGATACATTCCAGTGGCCAATCAAACAAGAATCAGCTCTGTGGGAGGGAGGGGGAGGGAGGGGTTTGCCCTGAGAAATGTATGTTCTCTTCCTGGAGAGTTGCTTCTGTTAAGACAGTGATCTGACTTCAGAGGCAACTCCCATTGAAATCAATGGGTACAGGTCGCCTAGCAGTCGCCTAGAAGTCGGATTGAAGTAGTACATGGACCTTTTTTGAAGTTGGAGCGACTGCAGTAGTGTGCATTAAGAAGGCTCCATTAACTTACATTGATTTCCTCAGCCAGCGCGACTTGAGGCGACTAGGGGCGACCTGGGGCGATTTGAAGTCAGATCCAAAGTTGCCCCTGTGTGAATGGGCTCTTATTCTTTTGTTATTCTATGAAACCCAAACAAATATTTTGGAAAAGAAATAATCCTACACAAGTGTGATGATTGGCCATGCTCCCACCCAGACACAGTTTGCTCCCACTGGGGTGTCTGGATGTGACGGTAGCATGACCGATATCACTAATATGTTGTGGACCTAATAATACACACTGTTCATTCAATTTTGAAATACCCCTTTTGTTATTACACACATTATGTATGCCAAGTTTTTTTAACCACTTCCATACCGGGCCAATTCTGGCACTTCTCTCCTTCATGTAAAAATCATAATTTTTTTGCTAGAAAATTACTCAGAACCCCCAAACATTATATATATTTTTTCAGCAGATACCCTAAGGAATAAAGTGGCGGTCATTGCAACTTTTTATCTCACACGGTATTTGCGCAATAATTTTTCAAACGCCATTTTTTGAAAAAAAACGGTTTCATTTATTAAAAAATAACAAAACAGTAAAGTTAGCCCAATTTTTTTGTATAACGTGAAAGATGATGTTACGCCGAGTAAATAGATACCTAACTTGTCACGCTTTAAAATTGCGCACACTCAGGGAATGGCGGCAAACTTCGGTACTTAAAAATCTCCATAGGCGACGCTTTAATTTTTTTTACAGGTTACCAGTTTAGAGTTAGAGGAGGTCTAGTGCTAGAATTGTTGCACGCGCTCTAACGCACGCGGCGATACCTCACATGTGTGGTTTGAACACTGTTTACATATGTGGGCGGGACTTATGTGTGTGTTCGCTTCTGAGCGCGAGCTACCGGGGACAGGGGCGTTTTAATTTTTTAATTTTTATTTTTTATTTTTTTTACTTAATTTTTTCTATTTTTACATTTTATTTTACATTTGTATTTTTTTGATCACTTTTATTCCTATTACAAGGAATGTAAACATCCCTTGTAATAGGAATTGTTAGTGACAGGTCCTCTTTATGGAGAGATGTGGGGTCAATAAGACCCCACATCTCTCCTCCAGGCTGGAAAGCATTAGATCGGCAAAAAAAATTCACAGATTTCATGCTGACAGCCGCGATTGCGGCTTTGTTTACTTCCGGGTACCCAGGCATGATGTCATAACGTCGCGCCCGGGCCTCCGACGGTCAAAGAGATAACCAGTGACTATCTGGTCACCGGAAATCTCTATGGTCCTCATCTGGCTCCGGCCAATTCATTCTCCGGGCCCCCGATGGCACGGGAGAGCCCGGAGAAGCACCGGATGGCGACGGGAGGGGGGGATGTCCCCTCCCGCCGCCTATAAGAACGATCAAGCGGTGAAACCGCCACTATGATCATTCTTATGGTGCACAGAATCGCCGGCAGAAAAGAAGGATATCTGAATGATGCCAGTAGCTGCAGGCATCATTCAGATATCCCCCCCCCCCCCTAAAGTCCAGGACGTCATATGACATCCTACAGTAGGGAAGTGGTTTAAAGTCACTTTAAAAATCTCCATAGGCAAAGTATAACATTGTTATAGTGGAGTTACAGAGGAGGTCTAGAGCTACAAATATTGCCCTCACTCTAACAATCACAGAAATACCTCACATTTGTGATTTGAACACGTTTACATATGCGGTCGCGACTTACGTATGCGTCACTTCAGCATGGGAGCACAAGGGAATGGGGGGCGCGTTAAAAACATAAAAAAAAATGTTTATTATTTTATTTTTATTTTTACACTTCTCCTTTAAATATTTTTTTTATTATTACTTTTATTCCTATTACAAAGAATGTAAACATCCCTTGTAATAGAAATAGGGCATGACAGATCCTCTTTACGGAGAGATCTGGGGTCTACAAGTCCCCAGATCTCTCCTCTATGCTGGAAAGTTTGAGATAAAAAAAAAAAAAATAGATCTCAGGCTTTCTTTGGAGTTGCAGAGGAGGTCTAGTGCTATAAATATTGCTCTCCCTCTAACGATCGCAGCAATACCTCACATATGTGGTACCTCACTGTAGCTGCTGAATTTTAATAAGGACACTTACCTGTCCAGGGAGCCTGCGATGTCGGCTCCCCGAGGCCGATCCGTCCATCGGATCGGGTGCAGGCGCTGCCCTTCTAATTAAGGGAAACCGACAGTGGAGCCTTGCGGCTTCACTGCCCGCTTCCTACTGCGCATGCGCGATTCACGTGGCGCTTTGTGAATGGCCTGCTGTCTTTTGGGACACACACACAGGTTCCAGAAGACAGCGGGGGGGGGGGGGGTTCGTTCAAAAACTGTTCGACACTTGGCCTGTGTTTATGGCTGACCATTCGGACGGCTTTTGTTGGATGAGCATGCTGGAAAACCAGCAGCCGACCGGAGTGTTCTGGCAGGGGGCCTGTCCCTCTGTCAAAACACAATAGCACAACAGGGGAGATCACTGTACTAACATTGGATTGTTAGTACAGCACTTCAAAAATGAGTTGTCAGTCTTTTTTCATTCAACCTGCTGGGTTCAACTTGCTGATGGACTTTTCTCTGCTTATCCCCACTGAGCAGGCGGATGACAGGTCCATCCCTGCTCACTTTGCTGAGTGAATACGGACACGGTCCCACTCTCCTCTATGGGAGATTGGGTGAAAACGGACCGCCTATCTGTTTTCATCCGATCATATCCAATTCGATCTGCCAGGGGGATGGAAAATAGAACCGCCGTCCGTCTGGATTTTGTGTGTGCGACTGTGGCTCTTTCTTTTTGTTTGTGTGTGTGTGTATGATGTCCACCACTCCTCGTTGTTCAATATGTTGGATATATTCTCTAGGAGCTCTGTTATGACTATGCGGTGTATGGGTTGGGGCCATTGGCGGTAGTCATGCGTTGCTTATGTGTATCATTTGGTAGATATGGGTTGACCTTACTTCACTGAGTTGGATCCCGTATGTTCTGGTATTTTAGATATATGAGTTGTACCTGCCTGCATCAGCCACGGTTGCGGTCCAGTGTCCATCATACATTGTCCTAAGTTCTGGCACTATGGGCTATCAAGTTGTGTGTCGATAGAATCTCCTCCCGTACTGGCAGCAATACTATATAGTCAAATTATGATGAATTGGGTGAGCACGTGGTTTTTCTATTTAATGTTTGTTGTTATGCTATTTCTTTTAATGATTAATTAATGTATTTTGTGATGTGATCATAATGATATCTCTTTTAAATTTGATGTCAATATAGATGCATATTGAGTTTCCCTGAAGGAGCGGAGGTACTACTCTGCGAAACGTGTTGGATTATTTCATGCACATGACCTCATCTGCTGTAATTGTTGGCTGTAAGTATTGGCTTATTCTAGCCACGAAAACCATGCACATCTACATGTTTATATAATATTTTTAGATTTTGTATAATAAATGATTTTTTTTACAAATACATTTGTCATCTGTGTTCACCAATTTCCCACCTATTATTCTATTTATTATTTATTTATTCTTCTATATCTATATCTATATCTATTTATTCTTAGTTAGAGAGTTTCTCTCATTCACTCCCAATTTTATTTCTATAGAATGTGGGTGTGAGATACGTCCTTGGAACTGGTTACATTTTTATTTAAAGCGGAGGTTCTGCGGTCCATTGTTTTTTTTTTTTTTTTTTTATCATTGCATTGAATGTTGTTTCAGTTAGCAACCTAGTACTCACATGTTTGAAGATTTGAATCATCCCCTGTCTGATTTCTTAGAAAAAGTAAACTTATAAAATACGATGCATGAATTTGCCATTTTGCTTGTGGGCATTGTGAAGCCCACAAGCACATACTTCCGGGAAGCGGTGAATGCTAGTCACGCGACGAGTGAAATCCCGCGAGATTTCTATCGTCGGTGTTGAGAATTGTCTCCAGGGAAGCATGACACTGTACTCCCAGGAGACATTGCGAACACCTCCCAGCAAACACTGGGGCACTGCGGGAGAGAAAAGATACGCCCACTCCCACCGGAGGGATACCCGGAAGTCTCAATAAACACTCCTGATTCACGGTATTTAAATCCACAAAAAAAAAAAATTAATAGCCATAAGTTTATGTATGTACTCCATAGATCTGGATAAGCTAATGTGTATATTTAGGGTGAACCTCCGCTTTAAATACATCAAATGGCTGCTGTCTTAGCTGATCACATGTGCAGCATCATGACAGTTGCAGATCAAACAGAAGCAGCTTCTTTGACTGTTAAGAATGGGAGGGAATAAAGCCTCATACACACGACCGGTTTTCTCGGCAAGAAACGACAAGAAAACTGTTGGGAGAGCTTTCTTGCTGAGAAAACCATTTGCGTGTATGGTTTCTCGTCGAGAAAACTGCCGGGAATCTCAATGAGAAAAATAGAGAACCTGCTCTCTATTTTCTCGTCAGGATTCTCGTTTTTCCAGTCATATGTATGCTTTTCCGAGTCTTAAAAAAACACGCATGCTCAGAATCAAGTATGAGACGGGAGCGCTCCTTCTTGTAAAACTAGCGTTCGTAATGGAGATAGCACATTTGTCACGCTGTAACGAACTTAAAGCACGAAGACTGAAAAGCGCAAGTCGTCTCTCCCCAAACTTTTACTAACACGCGGTAACACTAGGTCAGCAAAAGCAGCCCAAGGGGTGGCGCCATTGGAATCGAACTTACTCTTTATACTGCCGTTGTATGTGTTGTACGTGACCGCGCTTTACAACGACGAGATTTGGAATTGACAGTGTGTATGCAAGGAAAGCTTGACAAGAATCCCGTCAAGCTTGACAAGAATCTTGTCGAGAAAAACAACGTTTTTTTTTTACGACGAGATTCTCGGCCATGTGTACTAGGCTTAACTTCATGTTAAGCCTGTCAGTAGATCGGCCTCTACAAATTCAGCAGACAGTGTATTACTGGATTTTAAACAGTATAGACACCTATTTTTAATGTTTTCATGTTATACCTGCAAAATGGGCCAGCCTGAAGTGATCTAGCAGGACTTACTTTTCTGACTAAAGTTCCACTTTAAGCAGTTACAGCAACCGTTTTTCCTTTTGGAATAAAGGTTTTAAATAAATAAATAAAAGCTGACCATTGTAAGCAATCCTGTCAATTTTAAATGGTTTGTCTTAACTACCTAACTGCCACTTTTGGTCTGCTAAAGGAAGCTGAAAAATAACAGACTTACTAGTTAGAAGAACAAGAGGAAATAAATGAAAAAAAAAAAATGTAGCCACCAGATTTAAAGGAGTTCTAAAGCAGAAGTTTTTTTATCTTAATGCATTCTATGCATTAAGATAAAAAACCTTCTGTGTGTAGCTGCCTCCCCGGCAGCCCCCCTAACACTTTCCTGAGCCCCTTCTCTGTGCAGCGATATCCACGAGTGTCTTAGCTGTCCCAAACACTCCTCTTGATTGGCTGAGACACAGCAGGAGCGCCATTGACTCCTATGGCTGTCAATCAGAATCAGTCAGCCAATCAGGGGAGAGAGGGGCGGGATCTGAATGGACACATGGAGCTGTGACTCAGCTCGGTGCTTCCTGTAGAAAGCTGCTGGCTGACGGGGCACTCACCAGAGGGAGGGGCCAGGAGAGCAGAAGAGGGACCCAAGAAGAGGAGGATATGGGCTGCTCTGTGCAAATCCAACTGCACAGAGGAGGTAAGTATAACATGTTTGTTATTTAAAAAATAAAAATAAAAAAATGAGCTTTTACAATCACTTTAAGAATGTAAGCTGCAATATAGTATTTTTGTTTTTGGGTGTAATCTGGCTTTACATTCCCCCTGTCTAATTGTAAATTTTGTGGGCTGTTACACTTTGATGCCTTTGATAGAAATGAGCATTAGAAAAAATATTAATCTGATAGAATGTCACTAACAAACCATCTGTTTGGGCTTTGAACCAAAAGAAGATTTCTGTTTTTAACTCTTTGATAATGCAAATCAGTACAAGAAAAGAAACTATTCTCATTGATTGTCCTTAGATATGTAGTACACAGACCCCTTTACTGCCGTCCTCCATTCGCAGTCGGGCACACCTGCTACTTGCCCGGTATCCCCCCTTGTGTAGAGGGGCGAGCGGTGTTATTGTTTGGGTCTTGCAGCAATTACCTCTCTCAAGTGGATCCCTTTTCTCCGTTGTCTAGGTAGAAGTTCCTCAGAATAAGGCCAATGTCCACACAGGAGTAAAACCCAAGGGGAATAAGGTTCAGGCGCGCAACACTTAAGACACACTGTAACTCTTTCGTTGCCACTCAAGCCTGAGTGGGTATTGCTCACCCAGATAGTCCCTTTATGAGCGGTCCTAGCAGCCGGGATGGAGCACGGATAAAAAGTTAAACTTAAAGGGTGCAATCCGGTAATCCTCTGCCACAGGACTGTCAATAGTTCCAAACCTCCCAGCCAAGCAATAAAGAGAGAAACCTTTGTACCAGATTGGCGTATTGCAGGGCTTGTGATAAAGATGACGCGGGTAGACCACGCCCACTGCATGGCTGGCAAGAAAGGACACCCAAGGTGCTGTGATACCCCCTTGTGGTTCAACCTGAGCCGGTGGTGACAGTGCCACCCACAGGCACCAGGGAACACTACTACCAGGCAGCATCACACCCAGAGCAGAAGCAATTTAGAGCAATCGATTGGTCTGAGCCCAACTACTGGCTCAGACCACCCCTAAATTTACACATAGCACCCCCAAATTATGGGGGGGCGCTACAGATAGAAGCTCAGATACATGAAAGAATCAGAATCCCCTGGCAATCTATAACCTGCACATTTCACCTGGATCTGTCATACATTCAGGAATCCAGATATTCGTGATTTACACAGTGTTCTTTCTCTGCAGAGTAAACATAGCAGGTGTATTTGCTAGTAGCATGTTTATTGACTTTTTTTTACTGCTGATGAGAGAAAGATTTTATGTTTAAGTCTGCACTAACACATTAGTTACCAATCTCATTAGTCAGTTTTCTGGTGGCAGCAACGTGTGTGAGCAGATGGCCACGACTGGTCTGTGGGCAGGTAAAATTTCAGTAATGTAACACCCCGATTGCTGACATGACTCTGTGTTTACCATGAGCTGGAAACAGGTTTAGTATCTTCTCTGTGGGCCAGTATGACCGAGTGACTGGGAATTTTGTATTTTGTACTATAGATCTACCCCTCCCTTTGTGTACCTGTCTAACTAGTTTTAGAGTTGTGATACATTTTACATAATTTTTTTTATAGGAAGATGCCCTTATCCCAATGGCTATGTGTAGCTATAACTCCTATACTAGAACATGATATCATAAGTCAAGAAGGCAGCAAAATATTGTCATATTTGAACTGGGTGTCTCTGCTCAAACATAGCAGTACCATGCACCTATGAAAGTGATAATTATTTTCCAATTACCGTATTTATCGGCGTATAACACGCACCGGCGTATAACACGCACCCCAAGTTTAGGAGGGAATTTTAAGGGAAAAAACTTTTAGGAGGGAAGTGTAAGGAAAAAAACTTACATTTAAATGTCCATCATTGCAGCCTTGCCCAGTGTCCATCTGCAGCCTTGCCCAGTGTCCATCTGCAGCCTTGCCCAGTGTCCATCTACAGCCTTGCCCAATGCCTTTGAATTTGCAGCCTTGCCCAGTGCCTTTGAATTTGCAGCCTTGCCCTGGCCTGATTTAAATTTGGCGCCGATTTCCTACTGTGAGCGGAGCCGAGATACAGAAAGCCGAGTGTACTTCGGCTAGACTCGGCTCTGCTCACAGTCCCGCCCATCTCCACTGATTGCGAGAGGAGCCGAGATACACAAAGCTGAAGTACACTCGGCTTTACTCGGCTCCTCTCGCAGTCACGCCCACCTCCACTGATTGCGAGCGCCGCTGACATACAGAAAGCCGAGTGTACTTCGGCTAAACTCGGCTCTGCTCACAGTCAGGGGCGGGACTGCGAGAGGAGCCGAGACTAGTCAAAGTACACTCAGCTTTCTGTATGTCAGCGGCGCTCGCAATCAGTGGAGGTGGGCGTGACTGCGAGAGCCGAGTAAAGCCGAGTGTACTTCTCGGCTCCGCTCGCTCAGATCAGCGGGGATCGGCGTATAACACGCACCCACGATTTTCCCCTGATATTAAGGGGAAAAAAGTGCGTGTTATACGCCGATAAATACGGTAAATCCACAAGCTATGTCTGTATAAAATTTATCACAGCTTTCTTTTTTTTTTTTTGTACATGTGTTATCTTTATCTTCAATCACTAGATGATGTTATGTTTATTATGAAAAAAAAAGAAGAAGCTATGCATTTCAGCAGCATCTAATCCAGTAATGACTTGTTATTTCTGTATTTCAAATTTCAAATGCATGGTTGATTACACAACCCATCCAGTGAATGATATTCAGAAACAGGCACATACGTATGTGTTGTATCAGAAGTAATAATGTGACTGTGTATGATTCACTAACACTGGGCATATTACAAAAAAAAAGAAGAGAGGGCTCACCAGCCTCACACATTACCCCAATAAATCATTTATTGAGTGTTACTAAACCCAGGACCCTGCATTCACTATATCTGGTCTCCCACAGTACACAGAACATAGTAATACATTTATTTTTAGTAAATATAAACTGCTAAATACATTTTCTCATCAGCAATTAGAGCAGTCTTGTGACTTCTATCAGTGTTTAGTTCAAGCTTGTAGGAGGAGTTTTTATTCTTATCTAATTGTCCTATGATTGGCCCTGTGCTAATCACATGCACCATGCCAAGAAAAAAAAAAAGTCTCTAGCAATACATACTAAACTGAGCATGTACAGCTTGCCCACAAGGCTCTGTTCTAATAGCAGATAGATTGGAGACAGTGGAAGAAGGGGAGGTTAAGAGACGATAGATCAAGTATCCTTTTTACACAATGCAGAGGATTAACCCCTTAGGTTCCATAGTGAGTATAACAAGCATGCTTTACTGCAAATACAGACTAATTTTACTGTTGTGGGTTTAGTAACTAAATCAAATTAGATATACTCACAAACCACTGTGAAAACAAAGCTCTTCAAAAAAATAATCAACGGTAAGATAGCTTGGTCCACTGTAGGGATGGGCCCGGTGCTCGATTCGAACCCACGTTCGAATCGAGCACCGGGCGTTCGCTCGCTCGGCGAGCCCAGAACTATTTGGGCCGTTCGCATCACATTCGTGTGATGCGAGCAGCCCCGCAATGCATTGCGGCCGGCGCGGCCGGCGCAGTGCATTGCTGGCTGATGATTGGCCAAGCATGCACTGTGACCCCGCATGCTTGGCCAATCACAGCGCCCGAAACTCGGAGAGCAATAATTGGCTACAGGCAGGACGCCTGTAGCCAATTACAGCTCAGGGGCTTTAGTACACGCCCCACCATTTAAAAGGCCGCCACGCCGTCGGCCCCGGTCACATGAGTTCCGGCTTTAGGAGAGATCAGTCTGCTGATTCTGTCTTTGCTTGATACTGAAAGATTTGCTCTTCTTTGCTAAACCATTGGCTATTTCTTTGCTAAACCATTGCTACCTAAGTCATTGATCGTTCAGTGCTGCTGATTGCACAGTTAGTGTGTTATTAGCTGCTGCTGGGGATTAGTCTGGTGCGTGCTTACTGTTAGTACAGTATTGCAGTAGTACCAACCGCAGTGCTGTTAGCACAGCATTGCACCCCAACAGCACCCATAGGACTTCTAGTGTGTTAGTGGCAGCAAACAGAGCTCCTATATTTTCTTCTCAGCAGCACCCATAGGACTTCTAGTGTGTTAGTGGCATCACACAGAGTTCCTATATTTTCATCTCAGAAGCACCCATAGGACTTCTAGTGTGTTAGTGGCATCACACAGAGCTCCTATATTTTCTTCTCAGAAGCACCCATAGGCTTTCTAGTGTGTTAGTGGCAGCAAATAGAGCTCCTATATTTTCATCTCAGAAGCACCCATAGGACTTCTAGTGTGTTAGTGGCATCACACAGAGCTCCTATATTTTCTTCTCAGCAGCACCCATAGGACTTCTAGTGTGTTAGTGGCATCACACAGAGCTCCTATATTTTCTTCTCAGCAGCACCCATAGGACTTCTAGTGTGTTAGTGGCAGCAAACAGAGCTCCTATATTTTCATCTCAGAAGCACCCATAGGACTTCTAGTGTGTTAGTGGCATCACACAGAGCTCCTATATTTTCATCTCAGAAGCACCCATAGGACTTCTAGTGTGTTAGTGGCATCACACAGAGCTCCTATATTTTCTTCTCAGCAGCACCCATAGGACTTCTAGTGTGTTAGTGGCAGCAAACAGAGCTCCTATATTTTCTTCTCAGCAGCACCCATAGGACTTCTAGTGTGTTAGTGGCTTCACACAGAGCTCCTATATTTTCATCTCAGAAGCACCCATAGGACTTCTAGTGTGTTAGTGGCAGCAAACAGAGCTCCTATATTTTCTTCTCAGCAGCACCCATAGGACTTCTAGTGTGTTAGTGGCAGCAAACAGAGCTCCTATATTTTCTTCTCAGCAGCACCCATAGGACTTCTAGTGTGTTAGTGGCATCACACAGAGCTCCTATATTTTCATCTCAGAAGCACCCATAGGACTTCTAGTGTGTTAGTGGCAGCAAACAGAGCTCCTATATTTTCTTCTCAGCAGCACCCATAGGACTTCTAGTGTGTTAGTGGCATCACACAGAGCTCCTATATTTTCTTCTCAGCAGCACCCATAGGACTTCTAGTGTGTTAGTGGCTTCACACAGAGCTCCTATATTTTCATCTCAGAAGCACCCATAGGACTTCTAGTGTGTTAGTGGCAGCAAACAGAGCTCCTATATTTTCTTCTCAGCAGCACCCATAGGACTTCTAGTGTGTTAGTGGCAGCAAACAGAGCTCCTATATTTTCTTCTCAGCAGCACCCATAGGACTTCTAGTGTGTTAGTGGCAGCAAACAGAGCTCCTATATTTTCTTCTCAGCAGCACCCATAGGACTTCTAGTGTGTTAGTGGCAGCAAACAGAGCTCCTATATTTTCATCTCAGAAGCACCCATAGGACTTCTAGTGTGTTAGTGGCATCACACAGAGCTCCTATATTTTCATCTCAGCAGCACCCATAGGACTTCTAGTGTGTTAGTGGCAGCAAACAGAGCTCCTATATTTTCATCTCAGCAGCACCCATAGGACTTCTAGTGTGTTAGTGGCATCACACAGAGCTCCTATATTTTCTTCTCAGAAGCACCCATAGGACTTCTAGTGTGTTAGTGGCATCACACAGAGCTCCTATATTTTCTTCTCAGCAGCACCCATAGGACTTCTAGTGTGTTAGTGGCATCACACAGAGCTCCTATATTTTCTTCTCAGAAGCACCCATAGGACTTCTAGTGTGTTAGTGGCATCACACAGAGCTCCTATATTTTCTTCTCAGCAGCACCCATAGGACTTCTAGTGTGTTAGTGGCTTCACACAGAGCTCCTATATTTTCATCTCAGAAGCACCCATAGGACTTCTAGTGTGTTAGTGGCAGCAAACAGAGCTCCTATATTTTCTTCTCAGCAGCACCCATAGGACTTCTAGTGTGTTAGTGGCAGCAAACAGAGCTCCTATATTTTCTTCTCAGCAGCACCCATAGGACTTCTAGTGTGTTAGTGGCAGCAAACAGAGCTCCTATATTTTCTTCCCAGCAGCACCCATAGGACTTCTAGTGTGTTAGTGGCATCACACAGAGCTCCTATATTTTCTTCTCAGCAGCACCCATAGGACTTCTAGTGTGTTAGTGGCATCACACAGAGCTCCTATATTTTCTTCTCAGAAGCACCCATAGGACTTCTAGTGTGTTAGTGGCATCACACAGAGCTCCTATATTTTCTTCTCAGCAGCACCCATAGGACTTCTAGTGTGTTAGTGGCAGCAAACAGAGCTCCTATATTTTCATCTCAGAAGCACCCATAGGACTTCTAGTGTGTTAGTGGCATCACACAGAGCTCCTATATTTTCATCTCAGAAGCACCCATAGGACTTCTAGTGTGTTAGTGGCATCACACAGAGCTCCTATATTTTCTTCTCAGCAGCACCCATAGGACTTCTAGTGTGTTAGTGGCATCACACAGAGCTCCTATATTTTCTTCTCAGAAGCACCCATAGGACTTCTAGTGTGTTAGTGGCATCACACAGAGCTCCTATATTTTCTTCTCAGCAGCACCCATAGGACTTCTAGTGTGTTAGTGGCATCACACAGAGTTCCTATATTTTCATCTCAGAAGCACCCATAGGACTTCTAGTGTGTTAGTGGCATCACACAGAGCTCCTATATTTTCTTCTCAGCAGCACCCATAGGACTTCTAGTGTGTTAGTGGCATCACACAGAGCTCCTATATTTTCTTCTCAGAAGCACCCATAGGACTTCTAGTGTGTTAGTGGCATCACACAGAGCTCCTATATTTTCTTCTCAGCAGCACCCATAGGACTTCTAGTGTGTTAGTGGCAGCAAACAGAGCTCCTATATTTTCATCTCAGAAGCACCCATAGGACTTCTAGTGTGTTAGTGGCATCACACAGAGCTCCTATATTTTCATCTCAGAAGCACCCATAGGACTTCTAGTGTGTTAGTGGCATCACACAGAGCTCCTATATTTTCTTCTCAGCAGCACCCATAGGACTTCTAGTGTGTTAGTGGCATCACACAGAGCTCCTATATTTTCTTCTCAGAAGCACCCATAGGACTTCTAGTGTGTTAGTGGCATCACACAGAGCTCCTATATTTTCTTCTCAGCAGCACCCATAGGACTTCTAGTGTGTTAGTGGCAGCAAACAGAGCCCCTATATTTTCTTCTCAGAAGCACCCATAGGACTTCTAGTGTGTTAGTGGCATCACACAGAGCTCCTATATTTTCTTCTCAGAAGCACCCATAGGACTTATAGTGTATTAGTGGCATCACACAGAGCTCCTATATTTTCTTCTCAGCAGCACCCATAGGACTTCTAGTGTGTTAGTGGCATCACACAGAGCTCCTATATTTTCATCTCAGAAGCACCCATAGGACTTCTAGTGTGTTAGTGGCATCACACAGAGCTCCTATATTTTCTTCTCAGCAGCACCCATAGGACTTCTAGTGTGTTAGTGGCAGCAAACAGAGCTCCTATATTTTCATCTCAGAAGCACCCATAGGACTTCTAGTGTGTTAGTGGCATCACACAGAGCTCCTATATTTTCATCTCAGAAGCACCCATAGGACTTCTAGTGTGTTAGTGGCATCACACAGAGCTCCTATATTTTCTTCTCAGCAGCACCCATAGGACTTCTAGTGTGTTAGTGGCAGCAAACAGAGCTCCTATATTTTCTTCTCAGCAGCACCCATAGGACTTCTAGTGTGTTAGTGGCTTCACACAGAGCTCCTATATTTTCATCTCAGAAGCACCCATAGGACTTCTAGTGTGTTAGTGGCAGCAAACAGAGCTCCTATATTTTCTTCTCAGCAGCACCCATAGGACTTCTAGTGTGTTAGTGGCAGCAAACAGAGCTCCTATATTTTCTTCTCAGCAGCACCCATAGGACTTCTAGTGTGTTAGTGGCAGCAAACAGAGCTCCTATATTTTCATCTCAGAAGCACCCATAGGACTTCTAGTGTGTTAGTGGCATCACACAGAGCTCCTATATTTTCATCTCAGAAGCACCCATAGGACTTCTAGTGTGTTAGTGGCATCACACAGAGCTCCTATATTTTCTTCTCAGCAGCACCCATAGGACTTCTAGTGTGTTAGTGGCAGCAAACAGAGCTCCTATATTTTCTTCTCAGCAGCACCCATAGGACTTCTAGTGTGTTAGTGGCATCACACAGAGCTCCTATATTTTCATCTCAGAAGCACCCATAGGACTTCTAGTGTGTTAGTGGCATCACACAGAGCTCCTATATTTTCTTCTCAGCAGCACCCATAGGACTTCTAGTGTGTTAGTGGCATCACACAGAGTTCCTATATTTTCTTCTCAGCAGCACCCATAGGACTTCTAGTGTGTTAGTGGCAGCAAACAGAGCTCCTATATTTTCATCTCAGAAGCACCCATAGGACTTCTAGTGTGTTAGTGGCATCACACAGAGCTCCTATATTTTCATCTCAGAAGCACCCATAGGACTTCTAGTGTGTTAGTGGCATCACACAGAGCTCCTATATTTTCTTCTCAGCAGCACCCATAGGACTTCTAGTGTGTTAGTGGCAGCAAACAGAGCTCCTATATTTTCTTCTCAGCAGCACCCATAGGACTTCTAGTGTGTTAGTGGCTTCACACAGAGCTCCTATATTTTCATCTCAGAAGCACCCATAGGACTTCTAGTGTGTTAGTGGCAGCAAACAGAGCTCCTATATTTTCTTCTCAGCAGCACCCATAGGACTTCTAGTGTGTTAGTGGCAGCAAACAGAGCTCCTATATTTTCTTCTCAGCAGCACCCATAGGACTTCTAGTGTGTTAGTGGCATCACACAGAGCTCCTATATTTTCATCTCAGAAGCACCCATAGGACTTCTAGTGTGTTAGTGGCAGCAAACAGAGCTCCTATATTTTCTTCTCAGCAGCACCCATAGGACTTCTAGTGTGTTAGTGGCATCACACAGAGCTCCTATATTTTCTTCTCAGCAGCACCCATAGGACTTCTAGTGTGTTAGTGGCTTCACACAGAGCTCCTATATTTTCATCTCAGAAGCACCCATAGGACTTCTAGTGTGTTAGTGGCAGCAAACAGAGCTCCTATATTTTCTTCTCAGCAGCACCCATAGGACTTCTAGTGTGTTAGTGGCAGCAAACAGAGCTCCTATATTTTCTTCTCAGCAGCACCCATAGGACTTCTAGTGTGTTAGTGGCAGCAAACAGAGCTCCTATATTTTCATCTCAGAAGCACCCATAGGACTTCTAGTGTGTTAGTGGCATCACACAGAGCTCCTATATTTTCATCTCAGCAGCACCCATAGGACTTCTAGTGTGTTAGTGGCAGCAAACAGAGCTCCTATATTTTCATCTCAGCAGCACCCATAGGACTTCTAGTGTGTTAGTGGCATCACACAGAGCTCCTATATTTTCTTCTCAGAAGCACCCATAGGACTTCTAGTGTGTTAGTGGCATCACACAGAGCTCCTATATTTTCTTCTCAGCAGCACCCATAGGACTTCTAGTGTGTTAGTGGCATCACACAGAGCTCCTATATTTTCTTCTCAGAAGCACCCATAGGACTTCTAGTGTGTTAGTGGCATCACACAGAGCTCCTATATTTTCTTCTCAGCAGCACCCATAGGACTTCTAGTGTGTTAGTGGCTTCACACAGAGCTCCTATATTTTCATCTCAGAAGCACCCATAGGACTTCTAGTGTGTTAGTGGCAGCAAACAGAGCTCCTATATTTTCTTCTCAGCAGCACCCATAGGACTTCTAGTGTGTTAGTGGCAGCAAACAGAGCTCCTATATTTTCTTCTCAGCAGCACCCATAGGACTTCTAGTGTGTTAGTGGCATCACACAGAGCTCCTATATTTTCTTCTCAGAAGCACCCATAGGACTTCTAGTGTGTTAGTGGCATCACACAGAGCTCCTATATTTTCTTCTCAGCAGCACCCATAGGACTTCTAGTGTGTTAGTGGCATCACACAGAGTTCCTATATTTTCATCTCAGAAGCACCCATAGGACTTCTAGTGTGTTAGTGGCATCACACAGAGCTCCTATATTTTCTTCTCAGCAGCACCCATAGGACTTCTAGTGTGTTAGTGGCATCACACAGAGCTCCTATATTTTCTTCTCAGAAGCACCCATAGGACTTCTAGTGTGTTAGTGGCATCACACAGAGCTCCTATATTTTCTTCTCAGCAGCACCCATAGGACTTCTAGTGTGTTAGTGGCAGCAAACAGAGCTCCTATATTTTCATCTCAGAAGCACCCATAGGACTTCTAGTGTGTTAGTGGCATCACACAGAGCTCCTATATTTTCATCTCAGAAGCACCCATAGGACTTCTAGTGTGTTAGTGGCATCACACAGAGCTCCTATATTTTCTTCTCAGCAGCACCCATAGGACTTCTAGTGTGTTAGTGGCATCACACAGAGCTCCTATATTTTCTTCTCAGAAGCACCCATAGGACTTCTAGTGTGTTAGTGGCATCACACAGAGCTCCTATATTTTCTTCTCAGCAGCACCCATAGGACTTCTAGTGTGTTAGTGGCATCACACAGAGTTCCTATATTTTCATCTCAGAAGCACCCATAGGACTTCTAGTGTGTTAGTGGCATCACACAGAGCTCCTATATTTTCTTCTCAGCAGCACCCATAGGACTTCTAGTGTGTTAGTGGCATCACACAGAGCTCCTATATTTTCTTCTCAGAAGCACCCATAGGACTTCTAGTGTGTTAGTGGCATCACACAGAGCTCCTATATTTTCTTCTCAGCAGCACCCATAGGACTTCTAGTGTGTTAGTGGCAGCAAACAGAGCTCCTATATTTTCATCTCAGAAGCACCCATAGGACTTCTAGTGTGTTAGTGGCATCACACAGAGCTCCTATATTTTCATCTCAGAAGCACCCATAGGACTTCTAGTGTGTTAGTGGCATCACACAGAGCTCCTATATTTTCTTCTCAGCAGCACCCATAGGACTTCTAGTGTGTTAGTGGCATCACACAGAGCTCCTATATTTTCTTCTCAGAAGCACCCATAGGACTTCTAGTGTGTTAGTGGCATCACACAGAGCTCCTATATTTTCTTCTCAGCAGCACCCATAGGACTTCTAGTGTGTTAGTGGCAGCAAACAGAGCCCCTATATTTTCTTCTCAGAAGCACCCATAGGACTTCTAGTGTGTTAGTGGCATCACACAGAGCTCCTATATTTTCTTCTCAGAAGCACCCATAGGACTTATAGTGTATTAGTGGCATCACACAGAGCTCCTATATTTTCTTCTCAGCAGCACCCATAGGACTTCTAGTGTGTTAGTGGCATCACACAGAGCTCCTATATTTTCATCTCAGAAGCACCCATAGGACTTCTAGTGTGTTAGTGGCATCACACAGAGCTCCTATATTTTCTTCTCAGCAGCACCCATAGGACTTCTAGTGTGTTAGTGGCAGCAAACAGAGCTCCTATATTTTCATCTCAGAAGCACCCATAGGACTTCTAGTGTGTTAGTGGCATCACACAGAGCTCCTATATTTTCATCTCAGAAGCACCCATAGGACTTCTAGTGTGTTAGTGGCATCACACAGAGCTCCTATATTTTCTTCTCAGCAGCACCCATAGGACTTCTAGTGTGTTAGTGGCAGCAAACAGAGCTCCTATATTTTCTTCTCAGCAGCACCCATAGGACTTCTAGTGTGTTAGTGGCTTCACACAGAGCTCCTATATTTTCATCTCAGAAGCACCCATAGGACTTCTAGTGTGTTAGTGGCAGCAAACAGAGCTCCTATATTTTCTTCTCAGCAGCACCCATAGGACTTCTAGTGTGTTAGTGGCAGCAAACAGAGCTCCTATATTTTCTTCTCAGCAGCACCCATAGGACTTCTAGTGTGTTAGTGGCAGCAAACAGAGCTCCTATATTTTCATCTCAGAAGCACCCATAGGACTTCTAGTGTGTTAGTGGCATCACACAGAGCTCCTATATTTTCATCTCAGAAGCACCCATAGGACTTCTAGTGTGTTAGTGGCATCACACAGAGCTCCTATATTTTCTTCTCAGCAGCACCCATAGGACTTCTAGTGTGTTAGTGGCAGCAAACAGAGCTCCTATATTTTCTTCTCAGCAGCACCCATAGGACTTCTAGTGTGTTAGTGGCATCACACAGAGCTCCTATATTTTCATCTCAGAAGCACCCATAGGACTTCTAGTGTGTTAGTGGCATCACACAGAGCTCCTATATTTTCTTCTCAGCAGCACCCATAGGACTTCTAGTGTGTTAGTGGCATCACACAGAGCTCCTATATTTTCTTCTCAGAAGCACCCATAGGACTTCTAGTGTGTTAGTGGCATCACACAGAGCTTCTATATTTTCTTCTCAGCAGCACCCATAGGACTTCTAGTGTGTTAGTGGCATCACACAGAGCTCCTATATTTTCTTCTCAGAAGCACCCATAGGACTTCTAGTGTGTTAGTGGCATCACACAGAGCTCCTATATTTTCTTCTCAGCAGCACCCATAGGACTTCTAGTGTGTTAGTGGCTTCACACAGAGCTCCTATATTTTCATCTCAGAAGCACCCATAGGACTTCTAGTGTGTTAGTGGCAGCAAACAGAGCTCCTATATTTTCTTCTCAGCAGCACCCATAGGACTTCTAGTGTGTTAGTGGCAGCAAACAGAGCTCCTATATTTTCTTCTCAGCAGCACCCATAGGACTTCTAGTGTGTTAGTGGCATCACACAGAGCTCCTATATTTTCTTCTCAGAAGCACCCATAGGACTTCTAGTGTGTT
The DNA here is from genome assembly GCA_029206835.1 of Rana muscosa. Lineage (NCBI taxonomy): Eukaryota > Metazoa > Chordata > Amphibia > Anura > Ranidae > Rana > Rana muscosa. The sequence continues at coordinate 878,086,162 of CM055116.1, forward strand.
AGTGGCATCACACAGAGCTCCTATATTTTCTTCTCAGCAGCACCCATAGGACTTCTAGTGTGTTAGTGGCATCACACAGAGTTCCTATATTTTCATCTCAGAAGCACCCATAGGACTTCTAGTGTGTTAGTGGCATCACACAGAGCTCCTATATTTTCTTCTCAGCAGCACCCATAGGACTTCTAGTGTGTTAGTGGCATCACACAGAGCTCTTATATTTTCTTCTCAGAAGCACCCATAGGACTTCTAGTGTGTTAGTGGCATCACACAGAGTTCCTATATTTTCATCTCAGAAGCACCCATAGGACTTCTAGTGTGTTAGTGGCATCACACAGAGCTCCTATATTTTCTTCTCAGCAGCACCCATAGGACTTCTAGTGTGTTAGTGGCATCACACAGAGCTCCTATATTTTCTTCTCAGAAGCACCCATAGGACTTCTAGTGTGTTAGTGGCATCACACAGAGCTCCTATATTTTCTTCTCAGCAGCACCCATAGGACTTCTAGTGTGTTAGTGGCAGCAAACAGAGCTTCTATATTTTCATCTCAGAAGCACCCATAGGACTTCTAGTGTGTTAGTGGCATCACACAGAGCTCCTATATTTTCATCTCAGAAGCACCCATAGGACTTCTAGTGTGTTAGTGGCATCACACAGAGCTCCTATATTTTCATCTCAGAAGCACCCATAGGACTTCTAGTGTGTTAGTGGCATCACACAGAGCTCCTATATTTTCTTCTCAGCAGCACTCATAGGACTTCTAGTGTGTTAGTGGCATCACACAGAGCTCCTATATTTTCTTCTCAGAAGCACCCATAGGACTTCTAGTGTGTTAGTGGCATCACACAGAGCTCCTATATTTTCTTCTCAGCAGCACCCATAGGACTTCTAGTGTGTTAGTGGCAGCAAACAGAGCTCCTATATTTTCTTCTCAGAAGCACCCATAGGACTTCTAGTGTGTTAGTGGCATCACACAGAGCTCCTATATTTTCTTCTCAGCAGCACCCATAGGACTTCTAGTGTGTTAGTGGCATCACACAGAGCTCCTATATTTTCTTCTCAGCAGCACCCATAGGACTTCTAGTGTGTTAGTGGCAGCAAACAGAGCTCCTATATTTTCTTCTCAGAAGCACCCATAGGACTTCTAGTTTATTAGTGGCATCACACAGAGCTCCTATATTTTCTTCTCAGCAGCACCCATAGGACTTCTAGTGTGTTAGTGGCATCACACAGAGCTCCTATATTTTCTTCTCAGAAGCACCCATAGGACTTCTAGTGTGTTAGTGGCATCACACAGAGCTCCTATATTTTCTTCTCAGCAGCACCCATAGGACTTCTAGTGTGTTAGTGGCATCAAACAGAGCTCCTATATTTTCATCTCAGAAGCACCCATAGGACTTCTAGTGTGTTAGTGGCATCACACAGAGCTCCTATATTTTAATCTCAGAAGCACCCATAGGACTTCTAGTGTGTTAGTGGCATCACACAGAGCTCCTATATTTTCTTCTCAGCAGCACCCATAGGACTTCTAGTGTGTTAGTGGCATCACACAGAGCTCCTATATTTTCTTCTCAGAAGCACCCATAGGACTTCTAGTGTGTTAGTGGCATCACACAGAGCTCCTATATTTTCTTCTCAGCAGCACCCATAGGACTTCTAGTGTGTTAGTGGCATCACACAGAGTTCCTATATTTTCATCTCAGAAGCACCCATAGGACTTCTAGTGTGTTAGTGGCATCACACAGAGCTCCTATATTTTCTTCTCAGCAGCACCCATAGGACTTCTAGTGTGTTAGTGGCATCACACAGAGCTCCTATATTTTCTTCTCAGAAGCACCCATAGGACTTCTAGTGTGTTAGTGGCATCACACAGAGCTCCTATATTTTCTTCTCAGCAGCACCCATAGGACTTCTAGTGTGTTAGTGGCAGCAAACAGAGCTCCTATATTTTCATCTCAGAAGCACCCATAGGACTTCTAGTGTGTTAGTGGCATCACACAGAGCTCCTATATTTTCATCTCAGAAGCACCCATAGGACTTCTAGTGTGTCAGTGGCATCACACAGAGCTCCTATATTTTCATCTCAGAAGCACCCATAGGACTTCTAGTGTGTTAGTGGCATCACACAGAGCTCCTATATTTTCTTCTCAGCAGCACCCATAGGACTTCTAGTGTGTTAGTGGCAGCAAACAGAGCTCCTATATTTTCTTGTCAGCAGCACATATAGTACCTATAGTGTGTTAGTGTCAGCACCCATAGGACCTACAGTGTGTTGTGAGCACACATAGGAGCTCTATTTTTTATACTATATACACTACCGACTACAATGGCTGGAAGACCGCCAAGGAGAGGCAGAGCGTGCCGAGGCAAGAACACAGGGCAGGCAGGCTCTGTTTCTAGAGACAACAGTGCTGGCCGTGGACGTGGTCGTGCATCGTCATCAGCACGTGGCCATGGGACACGCTTGTCTTTGTTTTCGGCAGCTGGACATGTGGAGCCACATCATGCCGAAGGCTTGGTAGAATGGATGACCAAGCCCTCCTCATCCTCCTCATCCTCTCTCACCCAGGCTCAGGGTACTGGCAGAGCAGCTGCCAACGCGTACTCAATGGCATCATCAGCCACCCCTTCCCTAGACCCACCATGTCCTCCTGAGGATTCCCCCGAACTGTTTGAGCACAGTGTTGGGTACATGCTCCAGGAGGATGCCCAACGATTCGAAGGCTCGGATGATGATACCCAGCTTGAGGAAGTCAGTAGTGTGCGCGCAGAGAGAGGGGATGCTGAAGGACAGCAATCTGGCAGTACTGTTCCACCAGCTGCAGCTTACTGCCAGGTTTGCTCTAGTGGTGAAGAGGGAGGGGATGATGAGGTCACTGACTCCACGTGGGTGCCTGAAGGGAGAGAGGAGGAGGAGGAGGAGGAGGAGGAGGATGCGGCGTCACATGTCCAATGAGGCAGGATGCCCCCTGGAGGCCAGCTAGAGGCCAGCACAGCAACTGTACCACACCGCAGAGCTCCGCCTGTGCAGGGCGCTGCCTCTGCACGTTATCACAAAAGTTCTTTGGTGTGGGCCTTTTTTGAGACGAGTGCATCAGATCGCACCACTGCTATTTGCAATATTTGCCTCAAGCGTATCTCGCGTGGCCAAAACATCAGCCGCTTGGGCACCACAAGCATGAGCAGACATATGTCGACCTGCCATGCAGCTCGTTGGCAAGCACACATAAAAGACCCACACCAAAGAACAAAGCGGACCTCTCCTTGCTCCTCATCAGCTGGGATCTCCATCCCCACTATATCTTCAGTCCTCTCTGAAAGCTGCTCTGAGAGGACTGAAGGTGTAGAATTAGGTGTGTCCCAACCAAGTACTTGCAGTACACCGACTTCCGATTGTAGCAGGCAAATTTCCCTGCCCCAGCTGCTGGACCGTCGAAAGAAGTATACTCCCAGCCATCCACATGCCCAGCGGTTGAATGCTAGCTTGGCTAAATTGCTAGCACTTCAACTGCTGCCTTTTCAGTTGGTAGACTCGGCCCCCTTCCGTGAGTTTGTTCAATGTGCGGTTCCTCAGTGGCAGGTTCCCAAACGCCACTTTTTCTCACGGAAGGCGATTCCGTCTCTCTACCGGCATGTGGAAGGCAATGTCCATGCCTCGCTGGACAGGGCGGTCAGCGGTAAGGTGCATATTACCGCTGACTCATGGTCCAGCAGGCATGGACAGGGACGTTATCTTTCTTTCACGGCCCATTGGGTCACTCTATTGGCAGCTGGGAGGGATGCAGGACAAGGTGCAGTAGTGTTGGAGGTTGTTCTGCCACCACGCCTCCAAAATGCTACTACTGGTTGTGACACACCTCTCTCCTCCACCCCCTCCTCTTCTTCTTCCTCCATGTCCTCTTCGAGTGCTCTGTCCTCGGAACCAGCGGTGCTCCGTAGGCGTACAAGGGGCTACGCGAGTACGCAGGCAAAAAGATGCCATGTCGTGCTTGCGCTGGTGTGTTTGGGGGACAGGAGCCACACTGGGACAGAGGTTCTGGCAGCTCTGCAGGGGCAGGCCGAGAGGTGGTTGACGCCACGCCAGCTTAAGCCAGGAATGGTCGTTTCTGACAATGGCACCAACCTACTCTCCGCCCTGCGACAGGGGCAGCTCACCCATGTGCCCTGTATGGCTCACGTCCTCAACCTGGTGGTGCAGCGGTTCTTGGGCAGGTTCCCAGGCTTACAGGATGTCCTGAGGCAGGCCAGGAAAGTCTGTGTGCATTTCCGCCAATCTTATAATGCCAGTGCTCGGCTGACTGAGCTGCAAAAGGAGCTGAACCTGCCCAAGAACCGCCTAATATGTGACATGCCCACCAGGTGGAACTCAACGTTGGCCATGCTGCAGCCACTGCACACGCAGCAGAGGGCCATCAATGAGTACCTTTGCGACTACGGCACCAGGACAGGGTCAGGGGAGCTTGGCTTTTTTTCCCCACGCCAGTGGAGCATGATCAGGGATGCATGCACTGTCCTCTCACCATTTGAGGAGGCCACGAGGATGGTGAGCAGTGACAGTGCATGCATCAGTGACACTGTACCTCTTGTCCACCTGTTGGAGCATACGCTGCGTGGGATAATGGACAGGGCACTTGAGGCAGAACAGAGGCAGGAAGAGGAGGACTTCCTTGCCTCTCAAGGCCCCCTTTATCCAGACAGTGTTCCTTCTGTCCCACCCATCACACAGGAAGAGGATGAGGATGAGGAGGAGGAGGAGGAGGAGGATTGTGTGAGCATGGAGGTGGAGCCTGGCACTCAGCATCAGCAGCAGCAGTCTTTTAGGGATGATGTACAGTCCCAACAAACCAGTGGACTTGTACGTGGCTGGGAGGAGGTGGCTGGCGATCATGTCATCCTCAGTGACCCAGAAGACTCCGGACCGAATGCCTCAGCTAACCTACGCTGCATGGCCTCCCTGATCCTGCAAAGCCTGCGGAAGGATCCTCGTGTTCTTCGGATCAAGGAGAGGGACCATTACTGGCTGGCCACTCTCCTTGATCCACGGTACAAGGGTAAGGTTGCGGACCTTATCTTGCCGTCGCAGAGGGAGCAGAGGATGAGACATCTCAGGGAGGCCTTGCAGAAAGGTCTGTGCAACGCGTTGCCAGAAACTGGGAGGTTACAAACTCCTGGTCCTGGACGACGAGTTGCTGAGGCTTCGGTCAGTAGCAGAAGGAGCGGTGGGGAAGGTGGACGTCTGACCGATGCGTTCAGACAATTTTTTAGTCCGCAGCCCCAAGGTATGATCGGTTCCAGCAACCATCGCCAGCGTCTGATATACATGGTGCAGGAATACCTAGGGGCAAGGTCAGACTTGGACACCTTTCCCACCGAAAATCCTCTGGCTTACTGGGTCCTGAGGATGGATCACTGGCCAGAGCTTGCACAGTATGCAATTGAGCTACTGGCCTGTCCTGCATCCAGCGTTCTTCCCGAACGCACATTCAGTGCTGCTGGAGGATTTGTCACCGATCATAGGGTGCGCCTGTCCACCGACTCGGTTGATCGACTGACCTTCATAAAAATGAATCAGTCTTGTGTGAGTGCTGTGCTCCAAGTACAGTATCTGTGAGGGGTTGCAGTGTTGTGGCACCAGCACCAGTGCCTAAGGCACAATTTTTCAGCCCCTGTTTAACAGGGGCGTGTAATTACAAATCTTGATCTAATAGTTCACAGCAGGGCCCATTCCTGCGCCCACCAAGAGTAACTATGAGGGCCTACAGTCTTGTGGCAACACCGTCCACCACCACCACCACCACCAAAGGCCCAATTTTTCTGCCCTGTTCAACAGGTGCATGCAATTACAAATCTTGATCTAATAACTCACAGCAGGGCCCATTCCTGCACCCACCAAGAGTAACTGTGAGGGCTTACAGTCTTGTGGCAACACCGTCCACCACCAACACCACCACCACCACCAAAGGCCCAATTTTTCTGCCCTGTTCAACAGGTGCATGCAATTACAAATCTTGATCTAATAACTCACAGCAGGGCCCATTCCTGCACCCACCAAGAGTAACTGTGAGGGCTTACAGTCTTGTGGCAACACCGTCCACCACCACCACCACCACCACCACCACCAAAGGCCCAATTTTTCTGCCCGGTTCAACAGGTGCATGCAAGTACAAATCTTGATCTATTAACTCACAGCAGGGCCCATTCCTGTGCCCACCAGTCTTGTGGCTACACCAACATCTAATAGGGCAAATTTCTGCAGAGTATATACGGCAGGCCCCTACTTTCAAACATCCAACTTACAAACGACTCCTACTTGCAAACGGCAAGAGAAAACAGGAAGTGAGAGGAAATCTACCCCTAGGAAGGGAAATTCTATCCTGTTAGATTTAATTTGGGAAAAAGGTATCTCCTCTCTACTGATGCTTTATCACCAATCCTTGTTTCAATTAAAACCCCACTTTTCCAAAAACATTTGTCATTGGGACGGAAAGTGAGGTGACATGTTCTGAACAGATGTGCAAAGACAGCAAATGTTACAGGGGTGATAACCCCTCCCTATGTTCTCCAAAAAGCTTAAAAATAGATTTTTTGGGGATGGAGCTACACTTCATAATGTACCTGTTCAGATTCTACTTAAGAACAAACCTACAGTCCGTGTCTTGTTTGTACCACCTATATACTGCTGTTCAGAGTATATAGGGTTGTAGGTATAGGGTTTTATTTTGGGTGCGGGGTCCCCCTTAATATCCATACAAGACCCAAAGGGGCTGGGGTGGGGGGTGGGGGTGATGGGGTAGCCATGCCATTTTTCTCAAGGATTTTCAGCCATATGGCGGCCAGGACAAGACATGACATTAAAGCCGCAAGTGGTTTTAAATGGCTTCTTTTTTTCCTTTACAAATGTCATTTTGTGCAAGGACAGTTCTAAACACGGGAAACACATGCCACTTCACAGGCATACTTTAGACACCCCCCAGGTACCATATTTAAAGGAAAATTTCACTTTTTTTTTTCACTTTATGCATCATTAAAATGACTGCTCCCGAAAAAACGTTAGTTTTTAAAATTTCTTTTTGCATTGATATATGTCCCCTGGGGCAGGACCCGGGTCCCCAAACCTGTTTTATGACATTAACATGCATATTGGCCGTTGTAATTAGCAATTTTGATTTCGAACGTTCGCGTCCATTATAACGAATAGGGTTAGAAAATTCACGCAAACTTTCGGTCCGTTCGAAGGTTCTGGTGCGAACCGAACCCGGGGGTGTTCGGCTCATCCCTAGTCCACTGCACGTGCTCCTTCACTTAGAAAGACACTACATGGATCTTTACTGGCTTACGTGTTTCAAGGGGTGTCCCCTCTTCCTCAGAGCCAAATCAACACTGGGTATATACTTAAACACCAAGATATGTTAGATAAATTTAAATGATAAAGACATGTTTAAACCCAAACATAAGAATATATGCATGATGAATACTCCCACAATTGGTGACATTAGTGCTCGTGAGTACACAACCAACTGGTCTGTATGTTTGTAATGTTCAAACCTATATGTGTATGTAGCGGTCACCTCCACTCCCCTCCTTCTCTCGTCTCGTCTTTCTCTTGTCTAGGGGTATCTTAGAGGGGGGGAGCGGGGACACCACGCCTGGCTTCCACCACATGTGTCAGTGCGGTATAAGCAACGTTCTTGTATTACCTTCGGGTCAGTGCTGTGCACCTGGATCCTCCCTCCAAGAGTCACCTTGAACAATGTCTGTCAGGAAATGAGCCCCACACCATTAAAGTTCAACACTCCTTTATTCTTCTCGAATGAACACAATCAGTTGAACTCCCTTGGTAGAAACAGAACAGAAAAGGAGGTGTAGATGCGAATAGGCCCAGACACAATGTAGTTCTCCACTTTCCTTCCTGAAAGTGGGTTGCGGTCTCCGCACAAAGAGGATTTCCTTCCAGGCGGTCTCCGACGAGAGGCTCACCTGTCACCGGCAATATGCTGCACCGGGTCTTCAAGTGAGGAGCTCCCCCCGGTCAATTGCGCCTTTACAGATTCGGATACCCACTCCCGGGGTTCCCTAGGATCTCCTTCCCTCGCGGAACTCAGTGTTGGGCACTGAGCTCCGGACCTCCATCCAAGGACCTCACCCCAGGCTAAAGGTGCCTGGGATGGAACACGACCTCCGGCTGTCCTCTAGGCCTAGGCCACCCAGAGGACCGACACAAACCACCATCCGCAAGCTGAAGGTGCCTGGGACTTCGACCCCGTGACAAAGATGGCCGGCCCCTTTATACCCTCTCCCAGCAAGCACAGCGGGTTCCCCGCCCCACCATACCGCTGCCGAGAGAGGACAAAAAGGAGGCACAGCACACAGCAATGATTCAACCCCAGCCCAGGGCAACAGCGCCACCTACTGGGCTGCAGGGAATTACACATCACTAATGTCTCTGTCAAATTCAAATTTGCACCCGGGAAAGTACATACCCGCTACACTCTCCCCCTGGTGGTTTGACACTGGTCCCCAGTGTCTGGAGTAAATCATGCCCTCAACGGCTGACATAATCCAATCCAGAAACCGACTAACAATTTGTACAAAAATATAAAACTTTTTGAAAAAAACTATCCAACTGAAACCTTGTGTCTGAGCCCTGTAAATAAAGGGAATAAAGACAGAAGAGAAACAACAGCATTGATCCATAACTTTGAATCACATATTCACATTTGACTTTTCCCACCCATCCTAACTAAGACCCACCCCATCCTCAGTAAACTTGATGGGATGTTCTCCTGCAGAGGGAAAAGAAAGGATTAATACACATAACCCTGACACCTGTATTCGTGTAATGGAAAATAAACTTCTCAGAGAAGAAATCTCTTTTCTCCAAAGAGTGAGTGCATGAAAAGTGTCTTAACGTTGCGCAACACTGCCACCTGGTGACAGCACCGCGGTAACTGCACCCGTGGAACTTTCTTCTTTTCTTTCGCCCCTATCTACCCCAGAGTCCATAATCTCTTGCAGGAAAAGTGAAGAACAAACAGGAACAGTTCTTCATTCCTCTGGGCACAAAAGCAACTGGCCCCAAAAAGTTCAGCAGCATGATAAGAACGGAGTCTCTTTTCTCCTACAGATAAAAGCGGGGATGCGGCAGAACAAGTGGTTTCAAGTGCTGATCCATGGTCTCCAGATGATACTCCACATCTTCTCCTTCTTTGCGCCGGATCAACACTTTATCTGCATGGATGTGACGTCCCAACATCCATTCTGCCTTGCAGTCTTTAAAACGTTGAGAGGCCTTTGGAGAGCATGCCAGGTACCTGCGGGCGTGGGGAACCTGAAGGTGGGTCCACACAAAGTCATTGTACCAGCGCTGCCGGCACACTTCCACCTCATAGAGCAGTTCCTTCGATAAGAATGGATATTCCCATCCATAGTCTGCAGCAACCTTCTGACCAAATAGCCGTTGCAATCTCTCCAAAGGAGGCATGGTAGCTTTATCCCCTTCACCAGGCAAAACTATTGAGTCCGGGTGGCGAGGGACCTTGATCACATCTGATCTGGGCATAGGTGCCCGCAGCAGCAGTCTCTTTTTCCCGGCCTTCGGTACAGATGGCACTGGGGATGTAGAAGCAGCCTGGGGACCGGACCTCTCTTCAGGCGCTGATGCCTCCACCCGGGGTGTACTTTCCCCTGTAGACATGGGTGGATCTCTGATCCTCCGAGATGAAGCGAGAGGTGCTTTGTCCCAGCCCTTCCCGGCAAACAAATCGTCTATAGCAACGTCGTCTCCCATGTCCGAGAGCGACTCCAGGTCAGAGGTGTCACACTCCTCCGCGGGTATGTAGCCGGTTGTAGAAATGGAGCCACCACCTCCCACGTCTTCGCTAGGCCATGACTTCCCGACACCTCCACCCACACACCAAATCTCTCCGCCTGGCTTACCTCGGCCTTTACTTGAAGCGGGACGTCCGGAACTCTTGTCGACGGATCTATCCGGGCCGGGCGTAAGCAGGCGAGACGGTCCACCACAACTGCTGGTCGGGGCTACCATGCCGGTCTTTCTCTTCGGTGGCGGACGCTGCGAGACATTGGTGACCGAGTCAGCATCCTCGGATTTCTCCCGTTGGGGTTTTACGACCTCCTCCGCGGTCGTTGCAGTGTGCGCAGGGGTGACTCTCACAGCAGTGATTCCTCCTCTCTGAGTGGTGTTGCCTGAAGCCCGGCCGGGGTAAATGGTTCTCGGCCTCTCCACCGCCGGATCCGCTTCGAACATGAACTCCCCACAGGCCTCACAACGTCCGAACGGCTTTAACTGGCACACCAGTCCCGAACACCCGGGACAAATCACCCCCAGGGCCTCAACGTCCATGCACGAATACAGGGCGAATCGACCCCTTGGCTTTAGTCGGATCGCCGTATCTGTTACCAGAGCAGCAGCAGTCAATGTCGTGGTGGAAGGGTGAACTGGAATCCACTACGTATGTCCGAACATGGCGACCTGTTGCTGATCCATCGCACACTGCAGAGTTTTTGCGCCAATGTCCCACGTGTAGTCCTTCACACGTATTGGACTCCTCCCCTTTGCTCCAGTTCGCGGGCTTTTTCTTCTTTTCTGTGTCTGAGTCACGCCCACGAACTAAGCGATGGGGGTGTGCCTGGTGGCGCAGTGCAATAGAAGCCCCCACGTGTAGTACTTCACACGGCTGAACTTCCCCCTCTTTCCACTCTTCTGCGTGGGCCTTTCCCTTCATTGGGTCATGTCCACGACTTCGAGCAGGGATGCATTTCGGCCAATGAAGGCCTGCCTATTCGCTTAACTCTTCCAACAGACACGTTCAAATACTGTGGTGCACAACACTATACCGGACCCGAGCCCCCACGTGTAGCGGTCACCTCCACTTCCCTCTTTCTCTCGTCTCGTCTTTCTCTTGTCTAGGGGTATCTTAGAGGGGAGGGAGCGGGGACACCACGCCTGGCTTCCACCACATGTGTCAGTGCGGTATAAGCAACGTTCTTGTATTACCTTCGGGTCACTGCTGTGCACCTGGATCCTCCCTCCAAGAGTCACCTTGAACAATGTCTGTCAGGAAATGAGCCCCACACCATTAAAGTTTAACACTCCTTTATTCTTCTCGAATGAACACAACCAGTTGAACTCCTTTGGTAGAAACAGAATAGAAAAGGAGGTGTGGATGCGAATAGGCCCAGACACAATGTAGTTCTCCACTTTCCTTCCTGAAAGTGGGTTACGGTCTCCGCACGAGGAGGATTTCCTTCCAGGCGGTCTGCGACGAGAGGCTCACCTGTCACCAGCAATATGCTGCACCGGGTCTTCAAGTGAGGAGCTCCCCCCGGTCCATTGCGCCTTCACGGATTCGGGTACCCACTGCCGGAGTTCCCTAGGATCTCCTTCCCTTGCGGAACTCAGTGTTGGGCACTGAGCTCCGGACCTCCATCCGAGTACCTCACCCCAGGCTAAAGGTGCCTGGGATGGAACACGACCTCCGGCTGTCCTCTAGGCCTAGGCCACCCAGAGGACCGACATGAACCACCGTCCGCAAGCTGAAGGTGCCTGGGACTTCGACCCCGTGACAAAGATGGCCGACCCCTTTATACCCTCTCCCAGCAAGCATGGCGGGTTCCCCGCCCCACCATACCGCTGCCGAGAGAGGAAAAAAAGGAGGCACAGCACACAGCAATGATTCAACCCCAGCCCAGGGCAACAGCGCCACCTACTGGGCTGCAGGGAATTACACATCACTAATGTCTCTGTCAAATTCAAATTTACACCCGGGAAAGTACATACCCGCTACATGTACATCAGGTGCATGTGAGTAGAGACATGTTTTACACACTGATGGTTATAAAAGAAGCAGAGTGGACCCCCCCCCCCCATGTAATATACTTGCAGCAGTGTTCCATGTCGGTGTTCCGTAGTACTCCCACTGATAAAATGATCTTTTCAGGGAACAGCAGTGCATCTAGTGCATTGCGTCCGTGGCAATATACAGTAGTTTCCTTGTGAATCTGATAACACCCACCAGAGCTCTTGCTGATAATGTGTAGATGTAATGTAGTTTTGAACAGTGTAAAACAGATATCAAACTCTCATGGATTGTACCAGATCTAAAATGTCAATACCTCTAAAGCCCTGTATACACGGCCGAGAAGCCCGTCAGGAAAAAAACATTGGTTTTCCTGACGAGATTCCTGGCAAGCTTTTCTTGCCAAGCCGTGCATACAGACAGCCATTCAAAAGAACCGCCGTTCTTTTGAATGGCAAAAACGCGGTGACGTCATTGACTACGACGAGCATGCACTCGTCACATTCGATGCCGTCGCCGCCATCTTGCTTGACCCTACACTACCCTTGTAAGCCACCGCGCATGCGTCAAAGTCTCATCGAGCAGGCCAACAAGAATTCCGGCGAGAAAATAGAGAGCAGGTTCTCTATTTTTCTCGTTGAGATTCCCGGCAGTTTTCTCCAAGAGAAAACATACACACGAACGCTTTTGTCTGCAAAAAGCTCAGCCAGCAGTTTACTTGCCGAGAAAACCGGTCATGTGTACGAGGCTTTACACTCCTCCATATGCCATTAAAGCCCAATTGTCCTACCGTAAATAAAAGTTTTAAACTTGGCTAGGCTTATGTTTATATAATGCACAATACACAAAACGCCAATGCGAACAGTGCCATGTGCGGCAATGAGTTGTCTACTCGTAAATGCCAACCATTCAAGATTTTTTTTCCCTTCATTTAATTACTGAAAAGTTGTGTTTCCATTTGATGTTGTTAGAAGAGCTTTAAAATATTTTCCTCTATAAATGTCAGTCATGTAATGTTTATGTATAGTTATTCATTTAACTTAGAGAAGCACATAGCATATGTTGCCAATAAAATAAACCAGAGAAGATTTACTCATCTGCAAAATTATCTATTGGTATACAGGATGAGATCATAAAAAGTTGTATTTATTTTTTGTAGCCTAGATTCATTAGCAGAGAGTAGCCTAAGCACATAGCAAAGGGAACCCAGCCAGAGCAATCAGCACCCACGCCCTGCTACTGTATCAATCAATTTCCTGAAAGAAGTAACGGTGTAGTAAAGCAATACTACAACCATGTATGTCCCACCCCTAACACGCCAAGTCTATTTCCCCAAAAAAGAAAACTTGTAAAACCAACATATATAACAAAATGCATGCTATCTTCTAGTCACCAAAGCAGCCTAACTATCGAAAGTAAAAACAATTAGTCTAACAATAAATGCTACAATAGTCACTATGTAAATAAACAATATAAAATAGCATGCCATATGTATTTAATATAATTAAGAATATTTCCAATACACGATTAAAAGCAAAATTCAAAACCAGACAACAATCAACCAAAAAAAAAATGATAGATAATGGGCTTGATAACAGACTACCTGTTGAGTACTGGACTCCTCTATTTTACTTGGTTCATCTTCTAATAATTATACTCTAAGTAGAAGTTATTTTAGGAGTAAACATTTGCACTATCACTGAGAACATTGTTTCATGCTAATGTGGCGGGTATTTAAATTTGGGGGGAGCATCTGGGTTATTTAAACCAGATGTACTAATTGTTAGGGAATCTGAGAATCCATTTTGTAGTTCTTGGAGGACTCTGGTGGTGCAAGGTTCCCTGTGGCCTGCAGGTGGCGTTGTCGCCCTGGGTCGGAGTTGAACCTGCACCGCAAGACTGTACCTTTTTGTCCTTTCCTGGCGCCGGTACAGCGGGGCGGGGAACCGGCTGTGACGCAAAGGGAGAGGAAATAAGAGGGGCGGACGCCCTGACCTCGGAGTTCAGAGTTGGAGGACGCGGCCGCGCCCAGACACCTTTAGCCTGGGTGCTGGCGTGCCGGAGTTCCGGGCCCAGGTGCCCTTGACCTGGCCGAAGCGAGGAATGGAGTCCATCCCAGGCACCTTAAGCCTGGGGTGAGGTACTACGGCCAAGGCCTGGGACCCAGTAACTTCGACTGGGTTCCGCAAGGGTGGAGGAGTCCGAGGGGCCATAAGGTGTTGGGACCCGTATCTGAGGCGAGGAGGCCGGGGAGTGTAACCCTTCCGAATAGCCCGGTACAGCATTAATCTGGTGACGGCGGGGCCTCTGGTAACTCCCTTGGAGGGATGTCTTCCCCCTGACAGGGGCTGCAACGTAGCGAAGGTAACTCCAGTTCCTGTTCACTAGAGTCGCTGGAAGAGACTCTGTACCAAAAGTCCATTTAACAGCCACTGTGCTTAGCAACCGTTGGTGAAACCTCAACGGTTTAGTTTCTTTGAGGATTGTGCCTTGACCTACTCCCCACCAATACTGAACTGTTCTATGGGTCTCAAACTGTCTGCTCGCAAAGGACTATTTGTTTGCCGTTATGGAATAAATACGTGTTGGACCTTTTTCAGTGTGTGGTACTCCAATTACTGGGAGCAAAGGGGGGTTATCAGCAGAACAGACCTGGCTCTGAGCGTATACACAGCCCGAATGTAATCTGATTCTGGCCTTCACCTCTACATGCTGTAATCTAGAGGACATGGGCCGTGGCGCACCTCGCTCTCCCCTTCAAGGTACCCCTAGACCGAAGCCAAAGTAACCGTTAAAGAAGAGAGAGAGGGTGAGGCCGCTACACTAATACTGTGGAAAACCTTTGATCTCTTTAACCCTACGTTCACAGCTATGCGTATTTTAGTGCGTTTTGCAGTTTGCAGAAACGTACTACAGTTCATTTAACATGGTTTCCTATGGTACTAGATAGGAGCAAGGAAAATGGGATTTTTTAGTGGTGCAGAAATAACAAAGTATCAAGCAAATTATGAAAAAATAGTTTTATTTTGACACCAAAACAAAAATAAAGACAATAGTAAAAAGTGGTATGGAAGGTGATTATTGCAAATAATACAGTTGAGTTGGACAGTTGGATGGCCTAACTCCCGACATGTTTCGCCCCTAGTTCGGGCTTCTTTAAAGGGGAAGCACTGTCCAATAGGTGATGTACACCTTCTACAAAATACAGAAAACACACACAAATACATATACAAACCATTAATAATAATAATCAAACAGTGAAACAAATATAATAATAATAATAATAATAATAATAATAATAATAAGGAAATCTATGCATGCACAATTCGCCCTCCTAAGGTCAAGCCCCTTACCTCTCTCCACACTCCACACTCCAGTCGGCCCAAATGGCCGTGCCCCCAGCGGCAGCGCTGGGCCCCCGCCCAATGCACATCCAAAAATCACAGAGGGTAGCAAAAAAAACAGCAAGGGAAGGGGAAGGGGAAGCGACCCGTGGCTTGAGTAATACCTGGAGTAAAAGATAAAATATGTCCAGTGAAAGATCAATACACATGGACCAAAAAAACCCCCACATATGTCCACATATATGTGGCCCCAGAAACCACACTGCCTAGGCAGTGCGTCTCCTGGCAATAAGATTACCCAGAGATGAAATTAAGGTAATAATGATGGTAACTTACACACACTAAAAAGGATAATAAACTTGATTCCTGGGACAGCACGGAAGGGCGACCCACATATGTGCAAGCAGCAATTCCCAACCACTGAAAAGATAGATTGTAATGTATGGTAATAAAAGAGTTAATGAAGCTCCAACACACTTGTGAGAGCAGACTCGGAAAGAAGTAAGCTTAGTCACTAGATAGAGTTTAAACTGGGGCAAACCATGCCTCCAGATCAAACTTCTCAAGAAGAGAGTACTGAGGTAAACATACTTAAATGAAACAGAGAAAGGGGGGCGCGGCCATTTGGGCCGACTGGAGTGTGGAGAGAGGTAAGGGGCTTGACCTTAGGAGGGCGAATTGTACATGCATAGATTTCCTTATTATTATTATTATTATTATATTTGTTTCACTGTTTGATTATTATTATTAATGGTTTGTATATGTATTTGTGTGTGTTTTTTGTATTTTGTAGAAGGTGTACATCACCTATTGGACAGTGCTTCCCCTTTGAAGAAGCCCGAACTAGGGGCGAAACATGTCGGGAGTTAGGCCATCCAACTGTCCAACTCAACTGTATTGTTTGCAATAATCACCTTCCATACCACTTTTTACTATTGTCTTTATTTTTGTTTTGGTGTCAAAATAAAAATATTTTATCATAATTTGCTTGATACTTTGTTATTTCTGCACCACTAAAAAATCCCATTTTCCTTGCTCCTATCTATTTACCATTCAAGGATTTGGTGCCATACTCTACTAGTTGGTTATCCACAACCATAAAAAACAAACAAATTCCTATGGTACAAGTTCACATCTATGCGTTTTGCAGCCGGTGCATTTTTGGAAAGAGTCAGGGACTTTTTTGCCGTGATTTGCAACTAATAGACTTCAATATGGCTGCACCAGAAACGCAAGTAGTGTTTTTTTGATGTGTTTTGCATTTTGCGGTTATTATTTTACCACTGTATATAGCTGGTTGCTAAGCAGGGGGATGGGAAGCTAGCCGCAACGTACTTAACAACTGATGAGTCATCAGCTGTCAGCGGGGTTCCCCGCTGAATGTCACTAGGGGAGGGATCTTCAGGTGATGTCATCAGGTGGCCACGCCCCATGGCTATATAAGGGTTGGCAGAGAGCGGGCGACAACAAAACAGATGAAGATATCAACAGAACAAGAGCAGCTTTTTACATTTTTTTTTTTAGCGGGTAACCTGACCTCTCTGATCCAGCTTGCCTGCACTTACCTGCACGGGGTGCTTCGCTCCAGCTCCTCTCCAACCTGGTTTTCCCTGCCTGCTAAAACGCCGGGAGGCTGGGCTCAGACGCCATCTTGGGACTATCACGTGACCCAGCTCAGCATCTTCTGTTGCCATAGTTACCTGTCGTCACATCGTCTAAGCCAACTGGCCACGCCCCCTGTGGCCGGCCCACAGACAGACAGCACCAGTATAAAAGACATGCCGCCGGCACAGCCTGGTATTGTTACCTGACCTCCCTGATCCAGCTTGCCTGAACTTACCTGCATGGGGTGCTTCGCTCCAGCTCCTCTCCAACCTGGTTTTCCCTGCCTGCTAAAACGCCAGGAGGCTGGCCTCAGACGCCATCTTGGGACTATCACGTGACCCAGCTCAGCATCTTCTGTTGCCATAGTTACCTGTCGTCACATCGTCTAAGCCAACTGGCCACGCCCCCTGCGGCCGGCATACAGACATACAGCACCAGTATAAAAGACATGCTGCCGGCACAGCCCGGTATTGTTACCTGACCTCCCTGATCCAGCTTGCCTGCACTTACCTGCACAGGGTGCTTCGCTCCAGCTCCTCTCCAACCTGGTTTTCCCTGCCTGCTAAAACGCCGGGAGGCTGGCCTCAGACGCCATCTTGGGACTATCACGTGACCCAGCTCAGCATCTTCCGTTGCCATAGTTACCTGTCGTCACATCGTCTAAGCCAACTGGCCATGCCCCCTGCGGCCGGCCCACAGACAGACAGCACCAGTATAAAATACATGCCGCCGGCACAGCCTGGTATTGTTACCTGACCTCCCTGATCCAGCTTACCTGCACTTACCTGCAGGGGGTGCTTCGCTCCAGCTCCTCTCCAACCTGGTTTTCCCTGCCTGCCAAAACGCCGGGAGGCTGGCCTCAGATGCCATCTTGGGACTATCACGTGACCCAGCTCAGCATCTTCTGTTGCCATAGTTACCTGTCGTCACATCATCTAAGCCAACTGGCCACGCCCCCTGTGGCCGGCCCACAGACAGACAGCACCAGAATAAAAGACATGCCGCCGGCACAGCCCGCGGCGTGCCCAAGGCAAGCCCGTCTGGGTCCGTCCGGGCCCAACGGACCAAGGTTTGCTCATTTCCATTAATTCAGTAACTGACTCAGAATCGCTATTTTCACACATACAAATACCAAAATTTCAACACTCAAAGGGTAACTGCCCCATTTACTCTCAACAAGAATTATATCAGCTTAATCAGGGGACAGGTACCTTAAGTAAGGAAACACTAGAAGCATGCCAGGCCAACAGCATTAGTCAAAATAGTACATCCATTAAGCCAATTATCCCCCTTATCACCAGCAGAGCGGTTCCTAACTGCATTACTCAATTCATTAAAGGGGGCGTAATAAATGTCTGGTCCGCTGTCAAACATGCAAACGACATATATTATCTACTGACAAATGACAAATTTCAGTTCCTATCTCTCACTGAAACCTGGTTTGGCGAGGATTATAGCATCCACTTAGATGACCTCGTTCCACCAGGATATGACATACTTACAAAAAATAGACAGGGTAAACAGGGTGGAAGCATTGCACTGATTCACAATAGCAATGTTACTTGTAAGGAATTAGTTCTCTCTGAATATACTTCATTTGAACATCTTTCTGCACGTTGCCAAATTGATGCCACTACCTCTATCATCATTGCAACCATATATCGTCCGCCAGGATACCACACGGAATTCAATACTGAGATTATTCAATTCTGTTTAGAATTGAGTACTTATACATCAAACATTATCTTGCAAGGCGACTGCAATCTATGGCTTAAGGACTTACTGGATCCTAAAATACTGGAGTTTTTACAAGATCTTGACGCCCTTGGCTTTGTTCAAAATGTCAACTCCTTTACACATGAGAAAGGGCACACATTAGATGCGGTCTTCTCTTCTAATACCACCATCTCTGACATCCAGAATACCGATCTTATATGGACAGATCATAAATGAATCTCATACCAACTCAGAGACTTTAGACCCCCAGCCCTAGACCTGGGTACTCCCATGCAGCAATCCAAGCCGTATCGTTCACTTAAAAACTTAAGTCCACTCACATTCATGGCAACTAGGGATGAGCCGAACACCCCCGGGTTCGGTTCGCACCAGAACCCGTGAACGGACCGAAAGTTTGCACGAACGTTAGAACCCTATTAAATACAATGGATGCGAACGTTCGAAATCTAAAGTGCTAATTATAACGACTAATATGCATGTTATTGTCCTAAAAAGGGTTTGGGAACCCGGGTTCTGCACCAGGGGACATGTATCAATGCAAAAAGAAGTTTTAAAAACGGCCGTTTTTCTGGAGCAGTCATTTTAATGATGCATAAAGTGAAAAAAAAAAGTCAAATATTCCTTTAAATATCGTACCTGGGGGGTGTCTAAAGTATGCCTGTGAAGTGCCACTTGTTTCCCATGTTTAGAACTGTCCCTGCACAAAATGACATTTCTAAAGGAAAAAAAAGCCATTAAAAACTGCTTGCGGCTTTAATGTCATGTCTGGTCCCGGTAATATGGATGAAAATCTTTGAGAAAAATGGCATAGCTACCCCATCACCCCCCCCCCCCCCCTACCCCAGCCCATTACCAGCCCCTTTGGGTCTTGTATGGATATAAAGGGGAACCCCACACACAAAATAAAAAAGGCCCTATATACTCTGAACAGCCGTATACAGGCGGTGCATACAAGACAGGGACTGTAGGTTTGTTCTTATGTAGAATCTGTTTGTAATTTTGAACAGGTACATTGTTTAAGTGTAGCTCCAGCCAAAAAATAAGTTTTTAAGCTTTTTGGAAAACATAGGGAAGGGTTATCACCCCTGTAACATTTGTTTTGCTGTCTGTGCCCCTGTTCAGAACATTTCACCTCACTTTCCATCCCAATGACAAATGTTTTTGAAAAGTAGGGTTTTTATTGAAACAAGGATTGGTGATAAAGCATCAGTAGAGAGGAGACACCTTTTTCCCATATTAACTCTTACAGGAGAGAATTTTCCTTCCTAGGGGTAGATTTCCTCTCACTTCCTGTTGTCTCCTTTTGTTTGCAAGTAGGAGTTGTTTGTAAGTTGGATGTTTGAAAGTAGGGGCCTGCCGTATATACTCTGCTGAAATTTGCCCCTTACATGTTGGTGTTGCCACAACACTGTAGCCCTCACAGTTACTCTTGGTGGGCGCATGAATGGGCCCTGCTGTGAATTATTAGATCAAGAATTGTAATTGCATGCCCCTGTTGAACAGGGGCTGAAAAATAGGGCCTTTGGTGGTGGTGGTGTTGACACAACACTGTAAGGCCTCACAGTTACTCTTGGTGGGCGCAGGAATGGGCCCTGCTGTGAATTATTAGATCAAGAATTGTAATTACATGCCCCTGTTAAACAGGGGCAGAAAAATTGGGCCTTAGGCACTGGTGCCACAACACTGCAACCCCTCACAGATGCTGTACTTGGAGCACAGCAATGAGCCCTGTTGCAAAGTATTGCATCAAAAACTGTAATTACACGCCCCTGTTAAACAGGGGCTGAAAAATTGGGCCTTAGGCACTGCTGCTGGTGCCACGACACTGCAACCTCTCCCAGATACTCTAGTTGGAGTGCAGAAATGAGCCCTGCTGCAAAGCATTGCATAAAAAATTGTAATTACATGCCCCTGTTAAACAGGGGCTGAAAAATTGGGCCTTAGGCACTGGTGCTGGTGCCACGACACTGCAACCTCTCCCAGATACTCTAGTTGGAGTGCAGGAATGAGCCCTGCTGCAAAGAATTGCATAAAAAATTGTAATTACATGCCCCTGTTAAACAGGGGCTGAAAAATTGGGCCTTAGCCACTGGTGGCGGCACCCAGAAACAAAAATGTTCTTCCAAGCTATCATCATCAATCGGATCAATGAGGAGGAGGAGGATAGTCAGTCAACATAACAGGACAGTCACTCAGCATCAGCATCAGTCTTGAAGGGATGTGACATTTGAAAATAAATTAGTCTGTTGTATCAGCTTTAGGTGTTTGGTAGCTGGTGGTGATCCAAGACTGGTTCATCTTTATGAAGGTCAGTCGATCAACCGAGTCGGTGGACAGGCGCACCCTGTGATCCGTGACAAATCCTCCAGCAGCACTGAATGTGCGTTCTGAAAGAACGCTGGATGCAGGACAGGCCAGTAGCTCAATTGCATACTGTGCAAGCTCTGGCCAGTGATCCATCCTCAAGACCCAGTAAGCCAGAGGATTTTCAGTGGGGAAGGTGTCCAAGTCTGACCTTGCCCCTAGGTATTCCTGCACCATGTATATCAGACGCTGGCGATGGTTGCTGGAACCGATCATACCTTGGGGCTGCGGACTAAAGAATTGTCTGAAAGCATCGGTCAGACGGCCACCTTCCCCACCGCTCCTTCTTTGACTGACCGAAGCCTCAGCAACTCGTTGTCCAGGACCAGGAGTTTGTAACCTCCCAGTCTCTGGGAACGCGTTGCACAGACCTTTCTGCAAGACCTCCCGGAGTTGTCTCATCCTCTGCTCCCTCTGCGACGGTAAGATAAGGTCCGCAACCTTACCCTTGTACCGTGGATCAAGGAGAGTGGCCAGCCAGTAATGGTCCCTCTCCTTGATCCGAAGAATACAAGGATCCTTCCGCAGAATTTGCAGGATCAGGGAGGCCATGCAGCGTAGGTTAGGTGAGGCATTCGGTCCGGAGTCCTCTGGGTCACTAAGGACGACATGATCCGCAGCCACCTCCTCCCAGCCACGTACAAGTCCACGGGTTTCTTGGGACTGTAAATCATCCCTAAAAGACTGCTGCTAATGATGCTGAGTGCCAGGCTCCACCTTCATGCTGACACAATCCTCCTCCTCCTCCTCCTCTTCCTGTGCGATGGGTGGGACAGAAGGAACACTGTCTGGGTAAAGGGGGCCATGAGAGGCAAGGAAGTCCTCCTCTTCCTGCCTCTGTTCTGCCTCAAGTGCCCTGTCCATTATTCCATGCAGCGTATGTTCCAACAGGTGGACAAGAGGTACAGTGTCACTGATGCATGCACTGTCACTGTTCACCATCCTCGTGGCCTGCTCAAATGGTGCCAGGACAGTGCATGCATCCCTGATCATGCCCCACTGGCGTGGTGAAAAACAAACCGAGCTCCCCTGACCCTGTCCAGGTGCCGTAGTCGCACAGGTACTCATTGATGGCCCTCTGCTGCGTGTGCAGCCGCTGCAGCATGGCCAACGTTGAGTTCCACCTGGTAGGCATGTCACATATAAGGCGGTTCTTGGGCAGGTTCAACTCCTGTTGCAGCTCAGCCAGGCGAGCACTGGCATTATAAGATCTGCAGAAATGCACACAGATTTTCCTGGCCTGCCTCAGGACATCCTGTAAGCCCGGGTACCTGCCCAAGAACCGCTGCACCACCAGGTTAAGGACGTGAGCCACACAGGGCACATGGGTCAGTTGTCCCTGTCGGAGGGCGGAGAGGAGGTTGGTGCCATTGTCGCAAACCACCATTCCTGGCTTAAGCTGGCATGGCGTCAACCACCTCTCGTCCTGCCCCTGCAGAGCAGACAGAACCTCTGCCCCAGTGTGGCTCCTGTCCCCCAAACACACCAGCGCAAGCACGGCATGGCATCTTTTTGCCTGCGTACTTGCGTAGCCCCTTGAACGCCTACGGTGCACCGCTGGTTCCAAGGACAAAGCACAGGAAGAGGCCATGGAGGAAGAAGAAGAGGAGGGGGTGGAGGAGAGAGGTGTGTCACAACCAGTAGTAGCATTTTGGAGGCGTGGCGGCGGAACAACCTCCAACACTACTGCACCTTATCCTGCATCCTTCCCAGCTGCCAAAAGAGTGACCCAATGGGCCATGAAAGAAAGGTAACGTCCCTGTCCATGCCTGCTGGACCATGAGTCAGAGGTAATATGCACCTTACCGCTGACCGCCCTGTCCAGCGAGGCCAAGACATTGCCTTCCACATGCCGGTAGAGAGCCGGAATCGCCTTCCGTGAGAAAAAGTGGCGTTTGGGAACCTGCCACTGAGGAACCGCACATTGCACAAACTCACGAAAGGGGCCGAGTCTACCAACTGAAAAGGCAGCAGTTGAAGCCCTAGCAATTTAGCCAAGCTAGCATTCAACCGCTGGGCATGTGGATGGCTGGGAGTGAACTTATTTCGACGGTCCAGCAGCTGGGGCAGGGAAATTTGCCTGCTAGAATCGGACGTCGGTGTACTGCTAGCAGAGTGCCCGCAAGTACTTGGCTGTGACACACCTAATTCTACACCTTCATGCCTCTCAGTGCAGGTTTCAGAGAGGACTGAAGGTATAGTGGGGTTGGAGATCCCAGCTGATGCGGTGCAAGGAGAGGTCCGCTTTGTTCTTTGGTGTGGGTCTTTAAGGTAGGCTTGCCAACGAGCTGCATGGCAGGTCAACATATGTCTGGTCAAGCATGTGGTGCCCAAGCGGCTGATGTTTTGGCCACGCGATATACGCTTGAGACATATGTTGCAAACAGCAGCTGTGCGATCTGATGCACTCGACTCAAAAAAGGACCACACCAAAGAACTTTTTGAATAATGGGCAGAGGCAGCGCCCTGCACAGGCGGAGCTCTGCGGTGTGATTCAGTCGGTGTGCTGCCCTTACGCTGGCCCCCCGAGGGAATACTGCCTTGTTGGAGATGTGCCTCCTCCTCATCCTCCTCCTCCTCCTCTCTCCTATTAGGCACCCACGTGGAGTCAGTGACCTCATCATCCCCTCCCTCCTCATTACTGGAGCCAATCTGGCAGTATGCTGCAGCTGCTGGAACATGACTGCCAGATTGGTGTCATTCTTCAGCATCCCCTCTCTCTGCTCTCACGCTACTGCCTTCCTCTAGCTGGGTATCATCATCAGACCCTTCGAAACGCTGGGCATCCTCCTGGAGCATGTACCCAACACTGTGCTCAAACAGTTCGGGGGACTCCTCAGGAGGACATGGTGGGTCTAGGGAAGGAGTGACTGATGATGACATTGATACCAGGGAAGAGGACGATTTGGCAGCTGCTTTGCCAGTACCCTGAGCCTGGGTGAGAGAGGATGAGGAGGATGAGGAGGGCTTGGTCATCCACTCTACCAAGTCTTCGGCATGATGCGGCTCAACACGTCCAGCTGCCGAAAATAAGGACAAGCGTGTCCCATGGCCACGTGCTGATGACGATGCACCGCAGCCACGACCAGCACTGTTGTCTCTAGACACAGAGCCTGCTTGCCCTCTTTTATTGGCTCCTGACTGTCTGCCTCTTCTTGTTTGCCTTCCAGACATTCTAATGGCCTGCAGGGAGATGGGAAAACCAGCAATAAGGGGTAGCTTCAGGTGTATATTTTGCAGGAAGCACACTACGCCCGCTGTAAATGCTGCAGATGACTGCCTGTGTTACACAACAGGAAACAACAGCAATAAGGGCTAGCTTCAGGTGTTTATTTTGCAGGAAGCACACTCTGCCCGCTGTAAGTGCTGCAAATGCCTGTTAGTGTAACACACCAGGAAAACACAGCAATACGGGCTAGCTTCAGGTGTATATTTAGCAGGAAGCACACTCTGCCCGCTGTAAGTGCTGCAAATGCCTGTTAGTGTAACACACCAGGAAAACACAGCAATACGGGCTAGCTTCAGGTGTATTTTTAGCAGGAAGCACACTCCGCCCGCTGTAAGTGCTGCAAATGCCTGTTAGTGTAACACACCAAGAAAACACAGCAATACGGGCTAGCTTCAGGTGTATAATGTGTAGGAGGCACACTCCACCCGTTGTAAGTGCTGCAAATGCCTGTTAGTGTAACACACCAGGAAAACACAGCAATACGGGCTAGCTTCAGGTGTATATTTAGCAGGAAGCACACTCCGCCCGCTCTAAGTGCTGTAAATGCCTGTTAGTGTAACACACCAGGAAAACACAGCAATACAGACTAGCTTCAGGTGTATATTTAGCAGGAAGCACACTCCGCCTGCTGTAAGTGCTGCAAATGCCTGTTAGTGTAACACACCAGGAAAACACAGCAATACGGGCTAGCTTCAGGTGTATTTTTAGCAGGAAGCACACTCCGCCCGCTGTAAGTGCTGCAAATGCCTGTTAGTGTAACACACCAGGAAAACACAGCAATACGGGCTAGCTTCAGGTGTATAATGTGCAGGAGGCACACTCCACCCGCTGTAAGTGCTGCAAATGCCTGTTAGTGTAACACACCAGGAAAACACAGCAATACAGGCTAGCTTCAGGTGTATATTTAGCAGGAAGCACACTCCGCCCGCTCTAAGTGCTGAAAATGCCTGTTAGTGTAACACACCAGGAAAACATAGCAATGCAGACTAGCTTCAGGTGTATATTTAGCAGGAAGCACACCCCGCCTGCTGTAAGTGCTGCAAATGCCTGTTAGTGTAACACACCAGGAAAACACAGCAATACGGGCTAGCTTCAGGTGTATATTTAGCAGGAAGCACACTCCGCCTGCTGTAAGTGCTGCAAATGCCTGTTAGTGTAACACACCAGGAAAACACAGCAATACGGGCTAGCTTCAGGTGTATATTTAGCAGGAAGCACACTCCGCCCACTGTAAGTGCTGCAAATGCCTGTTAGTGTAACACACCAGGAAAACACAGCAATACGGGCTAGCTTCAGGTGTATATTTAGCAAGAAGCAAACTCCGCCCGCTGTAAGTGCTGCAAATGCCTGTTAGTGTAACACACCAGGAAAACACAGCAATACGGGCTAGCTTCAGGTGTATATTTAGCAGGAAGCACACTCCGCCCGCTGTAAGTGCTGCAAATGCCTGTTAGTGTAACACACCAGGAAAACACAGAAATACGGGCTAGCTTCAGGTGTATATTTAGCAGGAAGCACACTCTGCCCGCTGTAAGTGCTGCAAATGCCTGTTAGTGTAACACACCAGGAAAACACAGCAATACGGGCTAGCTTCAGGTGTATAATGTGCAGGAGGCACACTCCGCCCGCTGCAAGTGCTGCAAATGCCTGTTAGTGTAACACACCAGGAAAACACAGCAATATGGGCTAGCTTCAGGTGTATATTTAGCAGGAAGCACACTCTGCCCGCTGTAAGTGCTGCAAATGCCTGTTAGTGTAACACACCAGGAAAACACAGCAATACGGGCTAGCTTCAGGTGTATACTGTGCAGAAGGCTTAGCAACAATGACACTGACACTGTCCCCTGCCTATCCTTCTCTCTTCCTGCACACAAGGTTTATCAAAGAATATGACACTGACACTCTCCCTGCCTATCCTTCTCTCTCCCTGCACACAAGGTTTAGCAAAGAATATGACACTGACACTCTCCCTGCCTATCCTTCTCTCTCCCTGCACACAAGGTTTAGCAAAGAATATGACACTGACACTGTCCCCTGCCTATCCTTCTCTCTCCCTGCACATAAGGTTTAGAAAAGAATATGACACTGACACTCTCCCTGCCTATCCTTCTCTCTCCCTACACACAAGAATAGCACAAAGAATAGCACAATGACACTGTCCCTGCCTATCCTTCTCTTTCCCTGCGCCGGAACACACTACACAAGGCCGCCGCGCTGGCGGCCTTTTATAGTGTGGGGCGTGTGCTAAACCCCCTGAGCTATAATTGGCCACAGGCAACCTGCCTGTGGCCAATTATGGCTCTCCTAGCTGCTGGCGATGTGATTGGCCAAGCATGCGGGGTCACAGTGCATGCTTGGCCAATCACAGCGACGGGATTGCACTGCGATTGCACAGTGTAATGTGGGCCGTTCAAGTCACTCGAATTTGGCGCGAACGGCCCAAATAGTTTGATCTTCGTCGAACGATCGCACAGCCGATGTTCGAGTCGAACGTATGTTCGACTCGAACACCGAGCTCATCCCTAATGGCAACATACTTAGCTCTTGAACCGATCACCCTAGACAGTGAAGATGATCTCTATATTGACTTGGAAATCCATCTTTACAGAGTCACCAAAGCCCAGGACGCATTTGAACTAAAAATCCATCATACACTTGATAAGCTTGCCCCTCTCAAAACATTGCGTCTTCGTAAAAAGATTACCAAGGCTAAACCTTGGTACACTAGCAACCTAGCTCTAATTAAAACTAAACGCAGACAGCTTGAAAGAAAATGGCTTAAGACTAATACACATCAAGACAAGCTCGCATACCGAATATTCTCGGGCAAATTTCAAAGCCATTCGCCACAGGAAAAAAGCATATTACGGTGAACAAATTGATAACGCTGGAAATCAGGATAAGAAACTTTTCGAAATCGTAAACTAAATGCTTAATCCACGTAGGTTAATCATGACGATAACACCATCACAAGAATTCACCAACAAATTAGGGATCACCTTCCAAGATAAAATTCATAAAATCCGGTTGGGCATTGCCAAGAACATTCACCTGATTGACCAACCTGGTCCACTACCAGAGGCTATCCGACTTACTTTGTCCAGCCTGAACAACTTTACACCTATCATGCCGGAGTTATTACACAAAGTAATTCTTAAACTGAAGCCCACACGCTTTGCGGATGAATTCTGCCCTGCCTGGTTTTTCAAACTCCAGTCAAAGGCATTCCTTCCAGACTTATGTACAATCATCAACTTCAGTTTGAGGCTGGGAGTTATACCAGGAAAACTTAAACACTCATACGTTATGCCAATACCAAAAAAATAAAAAAAATCAGAGCTTCAAGACCTGAATAATTTAAGACCCATTTCTAGCATCCACTTCGTGGCAAAGATTATGGAAACCATCGTCCTTGAGCAACTCCAGGAATATTCTGAAGGGGAGGGCCTATTCCACGATGTCCAGTCCGGTTTCCGACCGGGCAGGGGAACAGAGCTCTCCACGATGGCCATGAGGGAACAGCTGCTCAGGGTTAGGGACGCTGGGGAATCGCCGGCCTTAGTGCTATTGGACCTCTCCGCGGCTTTTGACACCATTGATCACGACTTTCTGATCTCGCGCCTTCATGACCAGTTTGGAAATCAAGGTGCTGTCCTGTTATGGATCCAGTCTTTTCTACAAGATCGTACCCAACAGGTTAGGCTGGGACCTTTCAGGTCAGCCATAAGCCCATTGCCCTAGGGAGTACCACAGGGCTCTGCCCTCTCTCCATACCTTTTCAACTGTTACATGCACCCCCTACCCGATATATTGCAGTTATATGGCCTACAAGGCCAACTATATGCCGATGACATCCAAATTCTAGTCAACACTTCCAAAAATGACAGATACGCCCAGACCTTAGCTGATTGCATGACTCACATCCATTCCTGGATGAATAGAATCTGGCTGAGCCTTAATGGCTCCAAAACAGAAATACTCAAAGTGGGCGAACCTTTAGCCTCTCCTATTCTATCCCAATGGCCATCTGACCTAAGTACCTGCCCAGAACCTAAAAGACAAGTCAAGAACCTTGGAATTATTTTTGACGCAAAGCTCACCTGGATTCCGCAAATCATGACCTGTATGAAAAATGCCTCATTTTATTTGCAAAATATTCGAAAGATCAGACATCTACTTTTATATCGACATCAAATCACACTTACCGTATATACTCGAGTATAAGCCGAGTTTTTAAGCACAATTTGTTGTGCTGAAAATGCCCCCCTCGGCTTATACTCGAGTCACCTTTTTGCGCCTGATCTCCCGGAATTTGGGGAGCTGGTACCGGCCGGCCGTATGTCCCCTGGACCCTAAACTTGGCACACATATAGCCCCACTTTTTCTCTACAAGTGTGCAAAGTTTCTTGTCCGGGGGACCTACGGCCGGGGAGCACCGATTTTTCAAAACCGGGCACCCCTTCCATAGACTCCCATGTTAAACGGTCATTTCTCTGGTGACTTTGGGGACCCGGTAGTGGCCGGTCCTAGGTCCTCTGGACCCCAAGCTTGGCACACATGTAGCCCCACTCTTCCTCTACAAGTTTGAAAAGTTTCTTGTCCGGGGGACTTACGACCGGGGAGCACCGATTTTTCAAAGCCGGGCACCGCCTCCATAGACTCCCATGTTAAACGTCAGACTAGTCATGGACACAGTGAGGCATGAACACAGTGAGGCATGGACACAATGAGGCAAAGTGAGGCACACCCTAGGCTTATACTCGAGTCAATAAGTTTTCCCAGTTTTTGTGGTAAAATTAGGTGCCTCGGCTTATATTCGGGTCGGCTTATACTCGAGTATATACGGGTACTTTGGCTCTAGTACAATCCAGACTAGACTTCGCCGATGGTTTTTGCCTTGGCCTTCCCCTTAAGTGGGTTAAAAAATCCAAATTATACAGAATCAAGCAGCACGCACTATTACGGATACACCATATAGACATCACATCACCCCCGTGCTGGCACAGCTACAATGGTTACCTATTAGGCTTGTGCAATTCGTTTCGTAACAAATCAAAATTCGTCCGAATTTAGCAACTTTCGGACATTCGGAAACATTGGATTTTAGGAACAAAGCAATTACAAATAAAACCGAATTCGAAATAAATTATATCGCAAATAGCGAATGCCCGAATGTCTTCGGCATAATTTGTTATGAAAAAAGTTACGAATGTACGAATCCATTCAAAGCACAATAACACTCTGCTCTGCTCTCTGCTTCTCCCTCACCGTGCTGAACTCCCTCTCAAAATGGTGTACAGCGGCGGAGGCTATAGCCGCATGTAAAAAAACGAAAGTAAAATACGAGATTTTGAATCGTTACAAATAACCGCTATGTATTTAGAAAAGTACAAATCCAT
This sequence comes from Rana muscosa, assembly GCA_029206835.1. Classification (NCBI taxonomy): domain Eukaryota; kingdom Metazoa; phylum Chordata; class Amphibia; order Anura; family Ranidae; genus Rana; species Rana muscosa. Next base: position 878,115,657 of record CM055116.1, read on the forward strand.
TCGAAGCACATTAGGAATAATAGGTAGCGTCGTTGTGAGAGAGACACGAAAAATTATGAATCAACAAACCCCAAAAAGTTACGAAAGTAGGAGTTGTGTCCAGAATCAACGAAAAACAATGTACTCTACCGAAAGTACGAATTATAAATCAACTAAAAATAAGGCTTACATTAATACGAATCATTCCGATTCAACGAAAAATGTCGCTTGCGAAAATACGAATTAGTCCGAACACAAAAAATCGCGTCTAACAAAATTACGAACGATTACGAATCAACAGGACCGAAAAGAAACGAACCGAAACTAAACAAATTTTTCCGTTGTGCACAAGTCTATTACCTATAGTACACAGAGTACAATTCAAAATCTTGGTTCTGATGTTTAGAGCATATTGGGGCTTGGGCCCACTCTATCTCATGGAAATGGCCCCCCACTACACACCAATTAGAGCGTTGTGGTCCGGGCTTCAAAATAGGATCATCCAAGCACCCGCCCGACTCCAATCCTTGGGAGGTCGACGAATGCAGACCATGGGTGCGGCTCTTTGGAACCAACTCCCTGACCATCTCCGGCTCCCAATGCCCCAAGCTCTCTTTAAAAGGCAATTAAAAACCCACCTTTTTAAAAACTCTTTTCCTAACTACGGATGTAGAGACATCAAAATCAGTAATAATTAATGTCCACTTTGTTTTCTCGCTCCTTTCGTGAGCCTCCCCTTTTTTTCTGCTCCCTTTTTCTCAAATAGTTTTTTCCCAAGGCTGATTGGTGAATTTATGGTACAGCGCGCTTAGTTGCAGTCCTCTAAGACAGTATTTGGCGCAATATAAATTTAAATATCAATCAATCAATCAATCAACCTGCGGCGAGGAAGAAGACAGCAGCGGGAAGAGACGGCGGCGGCGGCGCGAAGAGACAGCTAGAGGAGAAGACGGCGGGAAGAGACGGCGGGAAGGAGAAGATGGCGGGAAGAAATGGCAGGAAGGAGAAGACAGCGGGAAGAGACAGCTCGAGGAGGAGACAGCGGGAAGGAGAAGACGACGGGAAGAGACAGCTAGAGAAGACAGAGCTATTAATAAAGAAATTGTCAACAACTCTTGTGTTTGTATTACATTTCACTGCTTTTTTGGTGAATGGGTAGGGGTTCTCACATGGGGGGTGGGATCTGGGGGCCCCCTTCTTAAAGGGGGGCTTCCAGATTCCGATAAGCCCCCACCCGCAGACCCCAACAACCACCGGCTAGGGTTGTTGGGAAGAGGTCCTTGTCCTCATCAACATGGGGGCAAGGTGCTTTGGAGTGGGGGGATGCAGAGCCCCCCTGCCCCAAAGCACCCAAACCCCCATGTTTAGAGCATGTGGCCTGGTATGGTATGGTATGGGTCCCCTCCCTTTCCTGACCTGCCGGGCAGCATGTTTGGATAAGGGCCTGGTATGGTGTGGGGGGCCCCTCTGAATCCATACTAGAAGGGGCTGGTATGGACCTGGGGGGAACCCCATGCAGTTTTTTTTTTCATTCAGCTTTCTGCGTGAAGCCCCACTGACAGCTGATGACTCCATCGGTTGCTAAGGATGCGGCAGCCGGCTTCCCAGCTCCTCATTAGCAACCAGCTATATACAGTGTGTTTTACAGTGCGTTTAACCACTTCCCTACCCAGCCATAGTCAAATGACATCCACAGATGGGATCTCCCATCCTGGGTGGACGTCATATGACGTCCTGGGTTTGAAGGGGGATATTTGAATGATGCCTGCAGCTAGAGGCATCATTTAGATATCCTTTTGACGTGCCGGCGATTCTGTGCATCATAAAAACAATCATAGCAACAGTTCCGCCGCTTGATCGTTCTTATAGGCGGCGGGAGGGGACATCCCCCCCTCCCGCCGCCATCCGGTGCTTCTCCGGGCTCTCCCGTGCGATCGGGGACCCGGAGAGAATCTTCCGGCGCCAGTGGTGGGTCACGTGACGAGCATAGAGATGACTGGTGACCAGATGGTCACCAGTCATCTCTATGATCGTCGGAGGCCCGGGCGCGATGTGATGACGTCACGCCCGGGTCCTCAAATGTAAACAAAGCCACCATTGCGGCTAGTAAGTATGAGATCAGTGAAAATGTTTTCACTGATCTCATGCTTTCCAGCCTGGAGGAGAGATGTGGGGTCTTATTGACCCTGCATCTCTCAATAAAGAGGACCTGTCACACACATTCCTATTACAAGGGATGTTTACATTCCTTGTAATAGGAATAAAAGTGATAAAAAAAAGTAAAATAAGTGTAAAAATAAAAAAATAAAAATAAATAAAAAAAATTAAAACGCCCCTGTCCCCGGTAGCTCGCGATCAGAAGCGAATGCACACGTAAGTCGCCCACATATGTAAACGCCGTTCAAACCACATATGTGAGGTATCACCGCGTGCATTAGAGCGCGTGCAACAATTCTAGCACTAGACCTCCTCTGTAATTCTAACCTGGTAACCTGTAAAAAAAATTAAAGCGTGGAGATTTTTAAGTACCGAAGTTTGGCGCCATTCCATAAGTGTGAGCAATTTTAAAGCGTGACATGTTAGGTATCTATTTACTCGGCGTAACATCATCTTTCATATTTTCCCAAAAAATTGGGCTAACTTTACAGTTTGTTATTTTTTAATTCATGAAACCATTTTTTTTTTAAAAAGGCGTTTGAAAAATTATTGCGCAAATACCGTGCAAGAAAAAAAGTTGCAATGACCGTCATTTTATTCCCTAGGGTGTCTGCTAAAAAAACATATATAATGTTTTGGGGTTCTGAGTAATTTTCTAGCAAAAGAATGATGATTTGTACATGTAGGAGAGAAGTGCTAGAATAGGCCCGGTATGGAAGTGGTATAAAAAGCCCTGTATTGAAGTGGTTAAAGAGAAAAAAAAAATTAAAAACGCAAAATGCATGAAAACTGCATGCAAAAACGCATAAAAAACATTGGTTTAAAAATTAAAAATGCAATGAAAAATGTGCCTGGAAAAATGCATCAAGCGCAGCCGCATAGATGTGAACCTAGACTAAATGTTTCCTGGTTTCATGTAGGTTAAAATTTAGAAGGTTCTTCTGTACCCAGTTCTCTTATTTGCCTAATTGGATCACATCATCACCCACAGGTGTAACGACTGATTGAAAATATCAAAGATCTCTAATATTCTATGTGCTACACTTAAAACTTCTAGGTCCACGTTATGGACCAAGTTTATGTTTTTTTAGGGATGAAGCATCTTCCGAGTTGAGGTAAGATGCAGAGTAGGATATAAAGTCTTTCTACGTATTAGGAAATTGTTCTGCGACTGGGTTGTTGTTGATGTGAAATTCTCTCATCTGTACGCTCTCTGGATCCAGTTTAAAGTCACCTAAATCGTTGTTTACATCTAGGTACATAATGATATTTACATGTCCTTTCGAATCCATAAAGTCCCATAAAATCCTACAATATGGTACATTAACCACTTGCCGACCAGCTCGCCCAGATATACTGCGACAGGTTGGCTCTCCTGCGTGAACCGACTTACCTGTACATCGGTCCGTGCAAGGAGGATAGCGGCTGCGGACTTGATGTCCACTGGCGACCCACGATCGCTGTGTACAGAGGCAGAACCGGGAACTGCCTATGTAAACAAGGCGATTCCCCATTCTGCCAGATGACATGACAGAGATCTACTGTTCTAAGTGATTGTGAACAGTGATCTCTGTTATGTTCCAGTAAGCCCATCCCCCTACAGTTAGAACACACCCAGGGAACACACTTAATCCCTTGATCGTCCCCTAGTGTTAACCCCTTTTTTATAGCACTAATCAATGTAATAATGTCACTGGTCCCCAAAAATTGTCATTTCAGATCGCCGCCATTACCAGTAAAAACAATAATAATAAAAAAAGTCCCTAAATCTATCCTGTAGTTTGGAGATGTGATAACTTTTGCGCAAACCAATCAATATACATCTATTGCAATTTAACTTACCAAAAAAAGTTTTTTTATTTTTTTTGGATATGTTTTTTTTTTAATTGTTTGTCCTGTTTTGTTTATAGCGCAAAAAATAAAAACTGCAGAGTTGATCAAATACCACCAAAAGAAAGCTCTATTTGTGGGTACCGTGGTGCACGACCACGAAATTGTCATTTAAAGTGACGCAGTGCGCGGGCGTGTCCAGGATGGCGAAGTCAGCGGCTGCTTTCTGCTCGAGCTCCGCTGGGACATCTGCTATTCTCCGGATCCAGGCACTTTCTCCCCTCACTACACCCTCCCGCTTCTCCTGGATGAGGAGGCGAACATCAGGAGCATCTGTCGGCAAGGGGAAGAAGCTCAAATTCCCGGCAATAGAGGATGAACGGCTGCCTCTCCCTCCCGCCCACGTGGAGACTCGCGCCACTCGAGGCTCCAGCAAGGCCTCCCAAACGGCCCCAATGGCGGCTCCGGACTCCCGTCCTTCGTGGCAGGTGGAGGTGATGGCGGAGGTAATGTCGGCCATAGCGACGTGCCAATCCACATTAACGGCGAAAATTGAAGCCGTCCAGCTGGATGTCGGCCTCCTGAGACAAGACATGGACAAGCTGAGGTCCCACGTGACGAAGACGGAGCAGAGGGTCGGCGCCACGGAGGACGATCTGCTGGAACACTCCGCTGCCATCCACACCCTCCAATCTAAGGTGAAGGCCCTGGAATATAGAGCGGAGGACGCGGAGAACAGGAACAGAAGGAATAACTCCCATATTGTAGTCCTAGCGGAGGGGGCGGAGGGGAACCACCCGACAACTTTTGTGGAGGACTTGCTACGCACGCTCCTGCCTGATGCTCGTCTGTCCCCCCAATATGTCGTGGAGAGGGCCCACAGAGTGCCTCCAAAGCTGGCTCCAGCGGGGGGGCCCGCCGCAGACCCTCATACTCTGGGTTCTGAATTTTCGTGACAGGGATGAGATCCTCCGGGCCTCCAGACTCCTGGGTGATCTCCGACACCAGAACAGTAAACTGCTCATTTTCCCTGACTATTCTGTGGAAACACAGAAAATGCACAAATCCTTTGACCAGGTTAAAGACGGCTATGCGGGCCAGAAACATTCGATACAGCATCCTGTTTCCAGCTCGCCTCAGAGTCCAAGATGGCGAATCCACGCGCTTCTTCAACTCTCCTCGTGAGGGCTCAGTGTGGCTGGATTCCCTGCCGAGAGATCGCTGAACCTTGTACGTGTGAGTGTGCCTCTCTAATTCTGATTGTGTGTCTCCCCGGTCCCCCCCGCACTATCCCGGATCCCCAGATGCCCCGGACGGGGCTCTGCCATCCCCTCTCACACTGGAGCCTGTGTTTGGTGAGACTCTCCGGTAGTTGCCCTGGGTTGCCCCCTATGTCCAGGATGCGGGTCACCCCATTTTGCTCCAGTCACCATGTACACCTGGTTCCTCTCCCCCCACCTGCATCTGTCACGGTTGCTCTCCCAGTTCCTCAGGGACGCTTTGCTGAATATGTGGGGGGGAGGGGGTTGGGGACTTCTCAGGGACCGGGAGAGGAGACACACGAGAGGACTATGTTGCACCTGTTGTGCCTTTTTGAAATCACCAACTGTTTAAGAATGTGCCCCTGTTTTTGAAACTCTGTTGGGCTTTACACCCTGGGTGGCTGAATGACCCGGTGGATGCCACGGAGCCTTGTTCTCATAAGCCCGCTCGCACCCCCAGATACCTTTTCTCTCTGGGAGGGCGACTTCGCCGCTTGCACAGGCCCTCCCTTGGTGGCCGGCGAGCCAAATTGGGACTAGGGTTGAAGACCCTCCTCAGTTTTGGGAGGATGGGTGGGGTGGGGGGTGGCTGATCGGCCCTGGAAGGGCTGGTTTAAGTTTGTTTTTGGGGTTACTTTTTGTTCATTCTTTTGTTTTGCCTTACTTTTATGTTCATACAATTACTGTTTCAGCATTGCACCGTTCTCAGGTATGTCCGTCCCGGGTCCTGAGGCTAGATCCGAGAGCAGGCATAGCCACTTATCCTTACTTGTTTGGTATATTCACCGTCCATGTCCACGCTTAATATTATGTCCTGGAACACTAGGGGGCTGAACTCACCCACAAAACGTTCCCTTGTATTTCAGTTCCTTAAGTCACATAACCCGCACATTTGTGTGCTACAGGAGACACACCTGATGGGGAGCAGGACCCTTACTCTTAAAAAACCCTGGGTGGGCCATCATTATCACTCCACATATTCTAGCTTTTCCAGGGGTGTCAGTGTCCTGGTGCTTAAGTCCCTTCCGTTTAGGCTTTTGGATCTAGTCCTGGACCCCGACGGTAGGTATGTTATAGTCCGCGCTAAGATTCACTCCTTCACTTGGACCATTGTGGGTTTGTACCTGCCTCCCCCGACCTCATTGACCCTGTAAATCAAGTGACAAGTAAAATTGCTGAATTTGCCTCTGACAACACTGTTCTATTGGGTGATTTCAATCTGGTCCCTGACCCTGGACTGGACAGGATGTCGTCTGTGGGACAGGCCTACTCTGGTCTGGCCGGCTGGGCAGACACGTACGGGCTGACGGATGTGTGGAGGTGGAAGAACCCTCGGACCTGGGCCTATACGTGTCACTCAGCGTCTCACAGGACGTTCTCCCGCATCGATCTGGTATATGCGGAGGCTCCTGTTTTGTCAGGGATCACAGATATACGGATTCTGCCCAGAGGAATCTTGGATCATGCTCTGTTACTCCTGTTTTTGGATCTCTCCTTGGGCTCGATGCTTACCTTGTGAAGACTATCCAGATTCTGGATCTCGGATACTGAGGTGGATGGACAGTTTGGGACAGAGCTGGCCGGCTATTGGGCGGCCAACTCTGAATCTGCCGCAGCTATTACGGTGCGGGATGCTTTTAAGGCTGCGACCAGGGGACACTATCAGACCATCATTGCCAGAGTCCGTAGAGAACGTAGAGCAGACTTGACTAGGGCTGAGAGGGAGGCGACAGTGGGGGAGGCACTTTTTGTTAGAACCAGAGATCCCGAGCACTATGCACGGTTACAAATCCTCACAAAGGAGGTTCTCCGCCTTCGTACCTCTCTCACCCAGAAGAAACTGTAAGAAACAATCCCAGAGAATATTTGAACAGGGGGAGAGGTCGGGGAGGCTTCTTGCCTGGCTCTCTAGGGAACAGGCGGGAGGTTTGAGCATTTCACAGATCCAGAACCCTACTGGAGAGGCTGTACACTCTCCGGCTGGGATTAACCTCTGCTTTGCTGAGTTTTACCGGGCCCTTTACTGTTCTAGGGTGGATTATGGGGAGGATGACCTGACACACTACCTAGCAGATATTGATATACCGGTTCTTACATCCAAATACCGAGATAAACTTGATGCCCCCATTAGGGTGGCGGAAATCCTGAAGGCGCTGAAGTCCATGCAGTCGGACAAGACTCCAGGGCCGGATGGCATTCCGGTAGAATTCTACAAGCATTATGCTGCGGACCTTGCCCCTAGATTGCAGGCCCTGTTTGCTGCGTTGGTAGAGTTGGGGGGGCTTCCAGACACCATGAGAGAGGCAGTCATTGTGGTGATTCCCAAGCCAGGAAAGGACCCATTGCTCTGCTCATCGTATCGACCCATCTCTCTCCTGAATGTGGACGCAAAAATACTGGCCAAAGTTTTAGCCTCGTCATCCCAGCCCTGATCCACCCTGACCAAACGGGGTTCATGCCGGGGGGGTACCGACATAAATATCCGCCGTCTCCTTACCCACATAGACAGAGTGGGCGAGGGCTCGGCGGGGTGGTGTCCTCCCTCGATGCGGAGACGGCCTTCGACTCCGTTGAGTGGGGTTACCTGTGGAAGGTCCTTTCGAGTTTTGGGTTTGGCCCGGGCTTTATGCGCTGGGTGCGCATGCTCTACACCAGCCCCTCAGCTAGGATCCGCACTAATGGCTGCCTCTGAGGCTTTCCCACTGGCCCGGGGCACACGGCAGGGGTGTCCTCTCTCCCCGGGCCTGTTTGCACTGGAGCCACTGGCGATACTGAGGGCGGAGGGGAGGGTGCGTGGGATACAGATAGGCCCAATCAAAGAGAAGCTGTCACTCTATGCGGATGACACCTTGCTCTATCTGGAGGATGCTTCGTAATCGCTGCAAACGGCATTGGAGATGTTTGACAGCTTTGGACGTTACTCCGTGATACGCATCAACTGGGACAAGTCGGTCCTGTTCCCGCTGCATCCCACCTCCCCACGAGCCTCATCGAACACCCCGCTCAAATGGGTCACTGAGTTCACCTACCTGGGCGTTAGAATTACAGGCAAAACGGAAGAATATATAGGTACCAACATACAACCCCTTATGGCGCAACTACTGTTTAAATGTGCTGCATGGCGTTCCCTTCCCCTGACACCTGTAGGGAGAGTTAATCTACTAAAAATTATTTTCCTGCCAAAATTTCTTTATTTTTTTTCTGAATGCTCCCTCCTATCTTCCTGGATCCTTTTTCTGGAGATTGGGGAGTGTGTTTCTGTCCTTTGTATGGGCTGGGAGACCCCCCAGAGTGGCAAGACAGATCCTATACCTCCCCATGTCGGGAGGGGGTCTGGCGCTTCCAAACTTTCGTATCTATTACTGGGCTGCAATCTTGGTTTACGGTAAGATGGTGGTTCTCCCAGCCCAGACAGAACCCAGCGGTGACACTGGAAGTGGCCATTTTAGGCTCATATGCGGCACTGAGCAACCTGCCTTTCCGTGGCCCTAGGGCTAGCCCCTTCATGACCTCGCTCATGCGCACCACTGTAAAGGTGTGGCAGGAGGCTAGAGCGATTTACAGACAGCCAAACCAAATATCCCCGCATACCCTCCTGTGGGGCAACCCTTTGTTGGCCCACTTCTATAGCATTCCTGACCCTTCCCTGTGGGCAAAAAAAGGGATCATCACTGTAAAACACATAGTCGTGGATGGTAGGATCATGACCTTCAGGGAGCTGCGCAGTAGCTGCTCTCTGCCGGCCTCCTTTCAGTTTAGGTACTGGCAGCTGAAACATGCCTTCAGAGCTCAGTTCCCGGAACCCCTGACATTGAAGACAGATTCTGTTGAGCGCCTCCTGATCTCTGACGTGATGGGGCGACCTCTCTCTTCTCTCTACCTTTACCTTACTGTGGCATATGACACTAAACTTACTAAGTCCTGGGATAAGTGGAGGGCAGATATTCCATCCCTGGAGGAGGAGGATTGGGAGGAGTGCCTCTCTGGGTATTTTCCCTCTCTAATCGCTGCTAGGGACAGGTTTGCCCAACTCAAGCTTTTACACAGAGCCTACTATACCCCGCAGGAATTGGCACGCATTTATCCCCAGAGAGATCCCAACTGTCTGAGATGCAAACAGGAGATTGGCACTTTCTGGCATATGGTCTGGTCCTGTTCTAGGCTCCAACCCTACTGGGCGGCAGTAGCCTCCACCCTCAGTGGAATGTGTAAGGTTGAGATACCAGCTGACCCGAAACTTCTACTGTTGAGCCATATGGAGGATGTAGAGGGTGACAGATACTGTAAATTATGTCTGACATTCACATTATACTATGCTAGACGTGAGATTATGCTGAAGTGGAGGTCAGAGGACCCCCCCACACATGACTCTTGGCAGCGGTCGGTGAGCTCGGTATTGCCTCTGTACCGGCTGACCTACGAAAGTAGACAGTGTCCGGGTAAATATGATAAGATTTGGTCTGCATGGATAGATGCTTGTGATGTTTTTGCCTTTGCCCACATGAGTGACTGATGGAGTCGCTTGTGTGGGTGCCTTCCTTGCTCCCCACTCTTCCCGAATCCATCCATCTACCCTCCTTCCTCCTTCTCTCCCCTTCATCTCCCCTTCATCCCCCCTTCTTTCCCTGTCCCCCCCTTTCCCCCCCACGGGTCTTCTTTATACATGCTACATTTGTAATGTATGATATGGTAGGGAATTGGTTATGGACTACTCACTGTGTTACACTGGAATCCAGCTGTGGTCAGTATCTCCTTACTAGTGTATAGACGGGTTTTTCCCGTATGCTCAAGGATACCCTGTTACTTGATACTCTATGTTACTGTGTTTCTGTAAACTGTATGGACTGTAATGCTGAATTGTCTAAATAAACTTTTCTCTGTTAAAAAAAAAAAAAGTGACGCAGTGCCGTATCGCAAAAAATGGCCTGGTCATTAAGGGGGCAAATCCTTCCGGGGCTGAAGTGGTTAATGTGTCTTTCTGGTAATGTGTACTCACACATTACCAGAATCATGTAACAGGTAGTAAACCATCAATTGGTTGAGTCACCTTTATTATCGCTGCAGAAAGACAGACTAATGCCTTTGACCAGGGACACTGTGCATTTGAAACCTCCCCTCCTATGTTTTTGTTTTGCAGATTATTTGTTTAGTACAATATGGCAATCCTTCTATATGGCATATCAAGAAGCATAACCCTAGTACTCTTTCTGGTAAGATATACAGACTTCTTCAATATTGAATATATAGCCATATTGTTGAATATAAAATTACAAAATTGGTATTTCTATAGTCAACTTTTTTTTTTTTTTTTCTTACTGAAATGATGACAGTGTAGCTACTTAGCTTGTCTGGGAGGCTCTTGCAAAAATGTGACTGCTGCATTAATCTGAGGTAATTTTTTAGTTTAGTGACAAAATACCTGACATGATTATACAAAGAGCTATCAATGCTAACCATTATTCCAGAAATTATTTATAATAAAGACACTTTATTCTCTGACTTTTTTAAATAAGGGAGTAGTCAAATGTTATGGCCAGAGACTATACTCTTCCAAGGCAATTATTAATCCTATGCAACCTTTCAAAATTACTTAGGCATACGAACTTGTACTACTGTAAGTGGATATTACACATGCATAAATAACTTAGCCTGTTTTAGAACTTCATCTGGGAAAACACTTGGGTTTAATGGCCTTTCATTTTTTTTAAGTGCATAATATCAGGAAAGACTGGAGAAACATAAAATGTACAGTTCTGAGGAAAAAAGGGAAAAGGGAATGTGATTGAAACCTATAACCACTTTAATACCGGGCACTTACACCCCCTTCCTGCCCAAGCCAATTTTCAGCTTTCAGCGCTGTCGCAATTTGAATGACAATTGCGCGGTAATGCTACACTGTACCCAAACATTTTTTTTATCATTTTGTTCCCACAAATAGAGCTTTCTTTTGGTGGTATTTGATCACTGCTAGGGTTTTTATTTTTTGCGCAACAAATAAAAAAATACCGTAAATTTTGAAAAAAAAAAGTTTTTCTTTGATTCTCTTATAAAATGTTGTAAATAAGTAAGTTTTCTCCTTCAATGACGGGCACTGATATCGCTGCACTGACAGGCACTGATAAGGCGGCACTGATGAGGTGGCACCAATGAGGTGGTACTGATGGCCACTGATGATGGGCACTGATAGGTGGCACTGGTATGTGGCACTGATGGGCACTCATAGGCGGCACTGATGGGTACTCATAGGCGGCACTGATGGGTACTTATGGGTGGCACTGATATTTGGCGCGGATGGGCACTCATAGGTGGGCACTGATGGGCACGTATGGGCACTGATAGGTGGCACTGATGGACACTGATGGGTGGCACTGATGACACTGATGGTGGCATTGCTGGGCATCACTGATCTGGCAGGCATCCATAATGTTGCCAGTCAGTGCCCATTTGTGGGAATTGATTGGCATATATTGGGCATATATTGGCATTCCTGGTGGCCATGGGGGACATACCTGGCCATCCACATGTTAGGGGCTTCCCTTGTGGTCCTGGTGGCATCCCTGGTGGTCCAGTGTGGGCATCCACGGGGGGGGGGGCTGCGCTGATAAACCCTGATAAACATAAACATATATGTCGGCAAAATGGCTTGGCTGGGCAAAGCAACGTACGTTGCTTTGAAAATCCCACTGTGCGGACGCAAACGCACTGACAGCAGTTTAACCACTTGCTGATCAGCCAACAGTAATTTTTCTGCTGGCTGGTAGCCTCTCCAATGTACCAGTACGTAGTGGTGCTCATGTGCACCGGCACACCCCCTGGGGTGTCTACCGGACACAGGGGATTGTGGTGCTCAGTATCGGGCCGCTCTGTGTGATTTACATATTACCTAGTAAACAAATCATGGAATCCATTCATGACATCATTGTTTACTACTGTGTGTTATCTGTGATTTGTCACCAGTGATCACATGGTGCCTGGGCCATTCACAGCACTCTTTACCATGTGTACCGTGTGATAGCTGTGAGCAGTGGCGGAATTTTCAGGGTCGCAACAGTCGCAGTTGCGACTGGGCCCTGTAGTTCCGCCAAGTCCGGGGGGCCCGCCACCCGCCCGTGTGAGGGGCCCAATCGCCGCCCGTCATGGCGTTGCTGGCAGGGGCGGACTGACCATTCGGTCAGATTACAGCTGCCGCGCCAATGCACTGCCCCCTCAGCCAATAGGTACACGCCCCCTTCCACAGCGTGGCTTTTTTGACCCAAGAGCAGGAGATTCCGACTGCTGGAGGAGAGGAGAGGGAGGCGGGGACACAGCCTGCAGTGTGGGACGCACTGCTGCCTGATAAGGTAAGCTGTCTGAGCTTTACATAATGGATTCTTGTCGGTGGATTAGCCTGGTGAGCAGTGAGGGAGAGGATGTGTTGCCTCCAGCATGGCTCCTCCTGTCTCTGAGGCTAGTAGATCGATTTTGTGTGTGAGAAGTGCACTGCTGCTGAAGGAAGAACATGTCCTGAATGTCTCCCCCAATCTCTACTAACTACATCTCCCTACTCATTAGCTGCCCACCACTAAACAAGCACAGTCCCCTCCTCTCCTGTATTACCAACTAATGTGTCTGTGAGCTGCTGGGGCACTACAAGTCCCAGCATGCCAGGAGATGGGGGCAGCAGTGTGTTTAATCAGGCTGATTTTTGGGTGAAAAATGCTGGTGTGTGTATATACTGTATGTATAGTGTGTGTATATACTGTATGTATAGTGTGTGTATATACTGTATGTATAGTGTGTGTATATACTGTATGTATAGTGTGTGTGTGTGTATATACTGTATGTATAGTGTGTGTGTATATACTGTATGTATAGTGTGTGTGTATATACTGTATGTATAGTGTGTGTGTATATACTGTATGTATAGTGTGTGTATATACTGTATGTTTAGTGTGTGTGTGTATATACTGTATGTATAATGGTCTGTACTAAGGGGAGCTGTGTAATACACTGTGTGTATATACTGTATGTATAGTGTGTGTATATACTGTATGTATAGTGTGTGTGTGTGTGTATATACTGTATAGTGTGTGTATATACTGTATGTATAGTGTGTGTGTGTGTATATACTGTATGTATAGTGTGTGTATATACTGTATGTATAGTGTGTGTGTATATACTGTATGTATAGTGTGTGTATATACTGTATATATAGTGTGTGTGTGTGTGTGTATATACTGTATGTATAGTTATTATTATTATTATTATTATTATACAGGGTTTATATAGCGCCAACAGTTTGCGCAGCGCTTTACAAAATAAAGGCAGACAATACAGTTACATTACAATTTGGTACAAGAGGAATCAGAGGGCCCTGCTTATTAGAGCTTACAATCTAAAAAGGGAGGGTCAATTGATACAAAAGGTAATAGCTGTGGGGGATGAGCTGATGGAGGAAGTACAAGTTAGTTAGAAGCAGGATAGGCTTCTTTAAAGAGTACAGTTTTCAGGGATCGTCTAAATATGGATAGATTAGGGGACAGTCGGACAGATTGGGGTAGGGAGTTCCAAAGGATGGGAGCAGCTCTGGAGAAATCCTGGAATCGAGCATGGGAGGAGGTGACAAGGGAGCTAGAAAGCAGAAGGTCTTGGGAGGACCGAAGAAAGCGTCTTGGTTGGTATTTTGGGACTAGGTTAGTGATGTAGCTGGGGGCCAAGTTGTGGGTGGCTTTGTAAATTATTGTTAGTACTTTGAATTTTATTCGTTGGGTGAGTGGGAGCCAGTGGAGGGATTGGCAGAGAGGGGTGGAGGACACTGAATGGTTGGTAAGGTGTATGAGTCTTGCAGCAGCATTCATGATGGACTGAAGGGGGATAGTCTATGAAAAGGTAATCCAATGAGGAGGGAGTTGCAGTAGTCGAGGCGAGAGATGACCAGGGAGTGAATTAGAAGCTTAGTGGTGTCATTAGTTAAAAAGGGGCGTATTATGGAAATGTTGCAGAGGCCAAGGCGGCATGATTTGGACAGGGATTTAATGTGGGCGTGAAAGGACAGTTTGGAGTCTAAGGTTACCCCTAGCACCCTGGCATGTGGGGACGGACTGATAGATGTGCCATTGATCTTGATAGAGAAGTCAGGGGAAGGGGAACATGGGGGAGGAAATATTAAGAGCTCAGTTTTAGATAGATTCAGTTTGAGGAAGTGGTTTGACATCCAGGCTGATATGTCTGTTAGTAAATCCGTGATGCGTGAGGAGATTGATGGGGTGAGCTGAGGGGCAGAGAGATAGATTTGGGTGTCGTCAGCATATAAATGGTAGTGGAAGCCATGGGAGGCTATCAGCTGACCCAGGGAGGATGTGTAGATTGAGAATAGCAGAGGTCCAAGGACAGAACCTTGGGGGACCCCAACAGTAAGAGGAGTTGGACTGGAGGAAGTGGAGTTGTAAGTGACACTGAAGGTGCGGTGAGATAGGTAAGATTCGAACCAACAGAGAGTGCAGCCATGGAGACCAAGCAAATTTAGTTTTTTGAGGAGGAGGGGGTGGTCAACTGTATCAAAGGCAGCGGAAAGGTCCAAGAGTAAGAGTATGGAATAATGACCGTTGCTTTTCGCTGTTAGCAAGTCGTTTGTGAGTTTTAGGAGGGCAGTTTCTGTGGAGTGCTGTGGGCGAAATTCAGACTGAAGGGGATCAAGAAGGTTATTCTCAAGGAGGTGGTTGCTCAGTCGGTTGTAGACTAAACGTTCAAGGAGTTTGGAGGCAAAGGAAGTAAAGAGATGGGTCTTAGGTTGTTAAAATTGGTGGGGTCTAGTGAGGGCTTTTTTGGTATGGGAGTGACTAGCGCATGCTTTAGAGGGTTGGGGAAGATGCCAGTAGCAAGTGAGAAGTTGAAGATATGAGTTAAAGAGTGTAGGATAGAGTCAGATGGTGATCGTAGTATTTGAGAAGGAACAGGGTCCAGGGGGCAGGAGGTTAGGTGGGCGTTAGAAAAAAGTTTAACGACTTCCGCTATAGTAGCTGGGTTAAAAGAGGGAAGTATTGATGTGCAGGAGGACAAGGAGTGAAGCGTAAGTGAGATATCTGTAGAGCCGAGATCTCGAGACAAATTGTCTCAATCTTATTTTTGAAGTGATTAGCAATCTCCTGGGCAGTGAGTAAGTTAGTGGGTGGAGGTAATGGAGGACGAAGTAGAGTGGTAAAGGTAGAAAAGAGTTGACGGGGACTGCGTGAGAGGGTGTTAATGAGAGTGATAAAGTAGGCCTGTTTGGCAGTGTGGAGGCAGGAATGGTATTTTTGGAGGGCAGATTTATATGGGCTGAAATCTTGCTGAGACTTAGTTTTACGCCACAGACGCTCAAGAGCGCGGCTAAGTTTTTTGAGGCTTCTGGTATTGTCTGTCTGCCAGGGTTGTAGCGGTCGGGGCCTGATTCTGTGTGTAGTGAGGGGGGCAAAGGTATCCAGGGTGGATGACAGTGAACTGTTGTAGATAGAAGTGGCCAAGTTGGGGCAGGACAAGGATGAGATTTTGTCGTAGAGACAATCTGTAGCAGAAAAAAGAAGAGAAGGGTTAAGATGGCAAAGGTTTCTACGGGTAATAGTTTTGTAGTTGGAAGGCAAGGAGGAGGCAGACAGGGAGATAGTGAAAAACTAATAAGGTGGTGATCAGAAAGAGGAAAAGGAATATTGGAGAGGTTGTGCGGAGTGCATAGGTAGGAGAATATGAGGTCAAGGCAGTTGCCAACAGAGTGAGTAGAAGCATTTGTCCATTGTTTTAGGTCAAAAGAGGAGGTTAGGCTTAGCAGTTTAGAAGTAGCGGGAGTGTTACGATTAACAGTGATGTTGAAGTCACCAAGAATGATTGTTGGAATTTCAGAAGAGAGAAAGTAGGGTAGCCAGGCAGAGAAGTCATCAAGGAAGCGTGATACTGGTCCAGGAGGCCGATAGATCACAGCAATTCTCAATGAAACTGGAGAAAATAAACGAATACAGTGAGCTTCACATGAGGAGAGGGACAGAGAGGGGGGTGAATGAAGAACCTGAAAAGTGCTTTGAGGGGATAGGAGGATTCCAACACCACCTCCTTTTCGTCCACTAAGCCTGGGAGTGTGAGTCCACAGGAGGCCACCATAGGAGAGAGCAGCAGGAGAAGGAAGGTCAGATTCTTGAATCCAGGTCTCAGTAATTGCAAGTAGGTTCAGGGAGTTTGTGATAAATAGGTCATGAACGGTGGTGAGTTTGTTACAAACAGAGCGGGCATTCCAAAGGGCACATGAGAAGGGGAGGCTGGTTCTAGGCTGAAGAGGAATAGAAATGAGATTGTGTGGATTGTGGCTGCTATCAGAGGATGGAGGGTGTTGGGTATGTTGTCTGAAGGTAATTGATGGTGGTCCAGGATTTGGGCAAATATCTCCACAAGTTAGGAGAAGCAGAAGGGTGAGAGAGGTGATATAGGAGTGTGATTTATGTGGGGGGGCATGTCCTAGTGTCCTGCAGGTTTTTTTGGTAAATGGTTCAGAATTAGCAGGAGCTGATACCTGCAGTAATAAGGTGAGGACAGGAGTGAGGGGGATATATACAAGCTGTGAGGTGGAGAAGATGGGTGAAGGAGAGAGAATTTAACGAGAGAGGATGCAACTATGAGTAGGAAAAGTAGGGAGTGCATGATATAGAATGATATAGAGTGCTGAGATTGAAAGGAAGCCTGGATGAGAGATGAAAGTTTGATGGAGAATCAGGTCACCTGTAGTCTGTTTAGTGTTCTGCAGAAGTCTGTTGTGGATATTCACTTTGTGCATGAGCTGAAGTGCTGAGCCGAAGTGCAAAACTTAATCCAATATGAATACTTTATCCTAGATGAGTTGCCAATGCAATCCCAGCCTGTGCAAACCCCTGCCCGGGCATCCCCTAGAGCAGGCCTACATTTATACTGAGTTGGGTGGGGGTATTATTGCCAATTAATCAGTCAGGATTGCATAGAAGGGACACATGGCTGACAGAACGAACTTCTCACACCAAAAACAGACTACAAGATAGAGCAAGAGATCATCATGCCTATAAAGATAAACCAGCTCATAATTTAGGTGTGGACAATAAGAAAACAAAAACAAACATCACAGTGATATGGACAGAGGTAAAGAATTTGAAGGCAGCATAGATTACCATGTAAGCATGTTTAAAACAATGGTGCAGTTAAAGGTGGAATTTGAAGGCAGCATAGATTACCATGTAAGCATGTTTAGTGTGTGTATATACTGTATGTATAGTGTGTGTATATACTGTATGTATAGTGTGTGTGTGTGTGTGTGTGTGTATATACAGTATGTATAGGGGTCTGTACTAAGAGGGGCTATGTAATACACCGTGGGTCTGCACTAAGGGGGTGTCTATACTGCGGGGGTCTGCACTAAGGGGGTGTTTATACTGCGGGGGTCTGTACTAAGAGGGGCTATGTAATACACCGTGGGTCTGCACTAAGGGGGTGTCTATACTGCGGGGGTCTGCACTAAGGGGGTGTGTGTATACTGCGGGGGTCTGTACTAAGGGGGTGTGTGTATACTGCGGGGGTCTGTACTCAGGGGGGTGTATACTTCAGGGGTCTGTACTAAGGGGGTGTGTGTATACTGTGGGGGTCTGTACTAAGGGTGTGTGTGTATACTGCAGGGGTCTGTACTAAGGGGGGGTGTATACTGTGGGGGTCTGTACTAAGGGGGGATTCTATACTGATGGGGGGGTCTGCACTAAGAGGGTGTGTATACTGTGGGGGTTTGCACTAAGGGGGTGTCTATACTGATGGGGGTCTGTACTAAAGGGGGGTGTCTTTACTGATGGGGGGTCTGTACTAAAGGGAGGGTCTGTACTAAAGGGGGGTGTCTTTACTGATGGGGGTCTGCACTAAGGAATGTGTCTATACTGCGGGGGTCTGCACTAAGGGGGATTCTATACTGATGGGGGGTTCTACACTAAAGGGGGATTCTATACTGATGGGGGTCTGCACTAAAGGGGGGTGTCTGCACTAAGAGAGGGGGGGTTCTACACTGATGAGGGGGGTCTGTACTGATGAGGGGGGTCTGTACTGAGGGAGGGGGTCATTACTTAGTGAGGGGGGTCTGTACTGATAAGGGGGCCTGTACTGAGGGAGGAGGGTCTGTTCTTAGTGAGGGGGATCTATACTGCGGGAGGGGGGTCTGTAGTTAGTGGAGAGGGGTCTGTACTGAGGGGGGGGTCTGCACTGAGGCGGGACTGACTATAGTTGGTGAAGGGGGGTGACACCAATTTTTTCCGCACCAGGTGACACCAACGGTAAGTCAATCAAGTGACAGAGCTGAGCAATCGATGCCAACCTCCACCACTGTGCCTCTTACTGATCCCATCCCCCCACCACTGATCTCATCCCTATCCCCCCCATTACTTCTACAACAGAGGTGATGGGGGGGGATAGGGATGAGATCAGTGGTGGGGGGATGGGATCAGTAAGAGGCACAGGTGGTGGTTGGAGAGGATGGCACCACCGCTGCCACCTCCCTCAAGTACCACTGCTGGTACTTGAGGGGGGTGGTAGCGGTGATCCTTGAGGGGGGGTGGCAGCAGTGGTACTTGAGGGGGGGTGGCTGTGGTGGTACTTGAGGGTGGTGGCAGTGGTGGTGCCATCCTCTCCCACCACCACCTGTGCCTCCTTACTGATCCCTATTCCCCCCACTACTAATCTCATCCCTATCCCCCGCATTACTTCTACAACAGAGGTGATGGGGGGGGGGATAGGGATGAGATCAGTAGTGGGGGGATGGGATCAGTAAGAGGCACAGGTGGTGGTGGGAGAGGATGGCACCACCACTGCCACCGCAGCCACCCCCCCTCAACTACAACCGCTGCCACCCCCCCTCAACACCAGCACTTCCACTGATCCCATCCCTCCTCCCCACCAGCACTGTTACTGATCCCATTCCCCAGGTCAGATTTAATTGATCCTATGATTGCTTCATAGGATCCGCAACCAATGTATTGCTTCATTTATGTGAAATCCCTGGTGATATGGTCAGTCCCTCTGCTTTCCAATTAAAAACTTACCACACTAGGCAGGAGCGCACAGCATGGTCAGTACTCTAGTTAGGCTGGTAACTCCGTGTGCTCTCCTCCAATGATCAATAAATGTTTTACTTTGTTGTACAGTGTAAAAAAAATAAAGTTTTAAAATCATGCTTTTCGGGGGGGGGGGGGGCTTCGTGATTTCTTGCACCAGGGCCCTGAAGTTTCTAGTTACGCCTCTGGCTGTGAGCCAATCATAGCATCATAATAGTAAACAATGAGTCATGAATGAAAGCCATTTATGATGGTTCAAACTATTTCTGTTACAGTGATCATCACTGTAACAAGCAATCACACTGTAAAAAAAAAAAAATGTCACTATGGGGACTACTCTGATGACGTTATGTAAAAAAAAAAAAAAAAAAAGGAATAACATTTTTTTTTTTTTTTACATACTGTCATCAGTCTGTATCAGTGATTACTGCCACACCAGTCATATGATGACGCTGTACTGCACTGGTAACAGTATGTAAAAAACAAACAAAAAAAAAAACAATCTGTAAAAAAATATTTTTGTCCTTTTACTGCTTTGTATGAACTCCCATCAAAGTCCCATGTCTCTTGCATGCTGTTTTCTTCATTTGAGACGATAGATAATTACACACACCTTTGCATGAATTTCTTGGACTACTTTTAGATTATGAATCACCAAAAGGTTAGGGACGGGGAGTAGTGATGACACTGTAACATCATCCTGTCTGTCAAGAGAAATTAAACTGCCCTGTCCAGTATTTTTGGGACTGAGCACTGGTTCTTTCATTCTGTACATATGCCCATATACAATGAAGTTTTGTTTTTGTTTTTTAAACTTTGAAGGTAAAATTTAGATTTTGTTTTATTTAAAAACAATTTTGTAATGTGAAAAATCTCAGCTTGACATGAAATGTATCAATACGCGCTAATGCTTTGAAACCTTGTTGATATATATAAATTTGTAATTGTACATGGAAACATAGATGCGCAACCAATTCTATTGCAAACACAGTGCAAAATGTGAAGAAAAAACAAAACTAAAACATATTTTTCAGTATATACTAAAAATAGATATAAAGAAAAGCCCATGGAAAACAACAAAGTCCAATTATAAAAGGAAAGCAGTCCAATTCTGAACAGCCCCTAAGGCTTGGTGGTGATCCAGGAAGTAAAGATACAAATCTTCCTCCTTTGTTTTCACGCTGCAGGCACAGGATAATAAAGTGCAAAGTGACCGCTTACCAGACAGGTTAGATCTCTATAACGGAGATCAAATGGGCTCAATACCAAACAAAATCTTCCTGGTAACAGCGGCAATCAGATTATCCCTTCATCGTGAACTCCACCGGTCAGCTGGGTATGTGATAATAGATCTCCTTCACAGTCTCAGTGCAGGTAAGTTTTATTCACACTTTTATTGGAAAGAGGAGAAAAAAACACTTCTTGGTGCGGTAACTTTGGTAAAAAAATACCCTTTAATCCATTAGCTGGGTAACTGACATCAAAAAAGAGGCCTCCTTTCCCAGTAGACGACACATATGGAGAAACGCAGTGTCGGGTGGAGCCGGAGATCCTGACGTCACCACGCCCCCAGCTGGCTGGCTTGAGACTGTTGTTTTCCATGGACTTTTCTGTATATCTATTTTTAGTATATACTGAAAAATATGTTTTTGTTTTGTATTTTCTTCACATTTTGCACTGTGTTTGCAATAGAATTGGTTGCGCATCTATGTTTACTTTTTACATACCAACATAACAGATTATTCCAGTCATCTTAATAGTTGCAGCACTGTCTTCTTTATATTATCAAATATCACTGTAGGTAAAACATTTACTTGTTTTCACTATTGCATTTTGCACCATCCTTTTGCACCTACGCAAATTTGTTGCACCATTTGCACTTTTTATGTTTATGGGGGTAGCGCAGATTTTCCACGCTTAACATAATTGTACATGGAGCCATACAGTATTTACTCATTACATGGGCAGGATCTGCTTTCTGATTTGTAGTGCTACACGTTTGCTTTATTGCTCCTTTTTTCAGTTCAATTTGATTTGCTTAAAATAATGCGCTTATTGATATTTTACTTCAACAGCAACAATAATATGCAGGAGCAAGCATGCAAGAATGTGAAAGTTGCCCAAATAATTACCTAAATTGTAAATTATACAAAAATAACACTATATTCACTAATAACACTATTCAAAAATAGTACTTTCCCTTTATTAACCACTTCCCGACTGCACTGTAGCCAAAAGACAGCTACAGCTTGGTCGTCTAGTTATGGGAGGGCATCCATGGATGTCCTCCAAGAACCACATCCTCTGTGTGCTTGCTGGCACTTTGCCATGTGATTAGCTGTGTCCAATCACAGGTGATCACATGTAAACACACTTGGCGGTTATCTGCATTTCTTTCCTCTCGCACTGTCACAGCATGAGAAGAGGACAGCGGATAACCGTCAATTGTAACAGGGGATTGTTGGCGCCAAATTGCTCAAGTTCCCACCCCACTTTCTTCTTGGATAGAACAACTCAGTGCTAAAAACCTCTGCCATATTGTGCCCACTCCTTGCCATAAGCCCTTCCACAACATTCCCGGCCATTATTCTTTCTATTCTAAAGTAAAGAATGTCCACACAAAGATATATTTTCTGCACTTCACTGATGTTCTTCCCTGTGGCAATGAAACATCACATCGACATACTAACAGGTGTCTTCAGCATACATTGCAATACACAAAAGTGGACAAGCTGTAGCAGTCGTCTGTGAAAGCCAAACATTGCACATCACTCATAAGCAGGGCTGACCCAAGACATTGTGCTGCTTGGGTCCAAGAATGAAATTCTGCCCCCCCCCCAAAAAAAATCCCGCCCACCAAAAGGCCCCCACATCCATTATTTTATATCATGATAATTAAAACTAAATTTAAACTTTTCAGGAAGTCAGATTTACATGTAACAGCACCTTGTCTATATGCAAAATGATATGACATACCACCATGTTACAGCTCCCACATCTTGGCACCCTAGGGCATCCATCTATGCAGTGTGTCAGCACAGTGGGCCCCCCACTCCTCAGGGCCCGTGTGCAGTGAACATGTTGCACCCATGATTGATATGCCACTGGGATAGGGCTGTATAGGGGTAGGCCAGGGTAGTATAGGGGCAGGCTAGGGCAGTATATAGACAGGCTAGGGTAGTATATAGACAGGCTAGGGTACTAAATGGACAGGCTATGTTAGTATATGGACAGGCTAGGGTAGTATATGGACAGGCTAGGGTTGTTTATAGACAGGCTAGGGTGGTGTATGGACAGGATAGGCCCTAAATTGGTGGGTAGGTGGGTGTACTCACTGCCTTTGCCCGCCATGGGTCACTGTTCACTGCAGCAGCTTTTGCACTGTTCCAAGGACCTCAGTCTTGACAGCCTGGAGCAGCTTCTGGTCCTTCTCCCATCTTCAGTGCTGCACCCCAGGGGAGGATGATCCTGGGTTCCTGGGTAATGGAGAGGAAGGGCAGATCTTGGCAGAGCACGATTGGTTCACACATCCCAAGCATCCTTCCCTGGAGAGGAGGTTGGGGAGAGGGGGACACCTGGTCATATGTGCTGCTGGGGGGGGGGGGAGCGTGCCTCCAACTGGGAGACGCCAGGAACACCTGGGGGAAATCACCATATTTGGGAGCCGGGCGGTGTGAGCCCGTGGGAGGAGCCAGGAACATCTGGGGTTGATCCCCATACTTAGGAGCCAGGCCGGGAGCACTGGGGTGAGCCCAGTGAAGGAGTGCTGGGTGAGCAGAGTGAGATTACACTGATATAAACAAGGCCAAGGATAAATCCAAGGAAAGATCCAAGCTTAATCACCGACCAGCCCACTGACAACTGAATTAACCCACTAACAGTATGCGTTAAAACAGGGGTTTAGTCTGCATACATTTGCAAATACATGCGTAAGCCACAGAGCCTCGCCACGGCACCCTGGCATCTGTGGTCCTATCACTAGCTTATGAGTGACTCCACAATGGAAGCACGTGCATTCTGATGGATAGGTGGAGATTACACTGAGCAGCCAGGAAGGAGAGGGAGAGAGAGAAGAGGGACAATTACCCCACCATTGGTCTCCTGATCCTGCCACTCCCCTACATGAGCCAAATGATTAGCTGCACTGACTCCAAGCTGCATCTGGGGGCAGTGCAATGCACACTCTGCGATCACACCGGTATTTATTGTGATACATTGCCACATGACTACACTGATATATACTATATATCTCCAGGCCCGGGCCCTCAGTCTGTCAATTTGCCACCCCTCTCAAAGTTCCGTCTAGGTCCAATGGACCCATGGTAGACCAGGCCCTGCTCATAAGCCATCTTTCCTTAGCATCTGTGCTCTCCTTTCCTTGGGAGCACTACAGTGTTGGGACCCGTCTCCCTGTATACTAAATATGAGGCATTCTGCTCTATGTTAACTGAGATTTACAAGGTGAAACATCCTGCCCTGTCAGACGAGATTAACAAGGTACCTTCTGGAGTATACCAGTCTCTCTTTCTATGTACCTCTCCATAGCTCTACCCATCCGGGCATGCTCCCTGACGATACTCTCTTCCTCCCAGGGTCATTAGTACTCACTCAGAGGGCTCTGGTTTGGCCCGTTAGACTCTATACATCCAACCCACAACTCCCTTCACATTGTATCAGAGAAGCTGTACCTACTGAAGATGGTTCACTTCTCCCTAGACTTCACCCCCCGAGCAGAAACCTAGCACTAGCTAGTGTACATATTTGTCAGCACACCATGGATCAACAATCACGTCCAAAGATTTCTTTAAAGTGGAGTTCCACCCACTTTTGAGAGGTGGTCTTAAGCAAAAGACCACCTCTCCACCCCTCGTTTTTAAAATGGTAAAAAAAATACAGCTGGCCATTCACGAAGTGCCGCGGGACTCACACATGCGCAGTAGGGAATGGGCAGTGAAGCCGCAAGGCTTCACTTCCAGGTTTCCCTTAATTAGAATGGCGGCGTCTGCACCCGATCCGATGGACAGATCGGCCTCAGGGGGGCGACATCGCGGGCTCCCTGGACAGGTAAGTGTACTTATTAAAAGTCCGCAACTACAGTGTTTGTAGCTGCTGACCTTAAAAAAAAAAATTGAGGGTGGAACACCGCTTTAAGAGAGATCACATCACAGAGATAAGTGCAAAGTTTCAAAGCCGCGCAGGGCCCCTTAGTCAGGCATGGGGACGGTGATTGTTGATCCATGATGTGCTGGCGAAAATGTACACTTGCTTGATGTTTCCAGGACCCAAAGTGTGCGATAGGAATATTGACAAGACCCTAGCACTAGCTGACTACATCCACACATCCACATGGTTGTGGAATGTTTGCTCCCGTAACAGGGAGTACCAGGAATGGGGGAGGGGGGCAGGGGTCAGCAGGGCGAAGGACAGTCAGGGGTCATTGCTGGCAGGGCAGCGGACAGGAGTCACTGCTGGCAGGTGGCAGGGCAGAAGACGGGCCACAGCTGGCAGGGCACTTGGTAGAGCTTCTCACATTCCTCCACTGCACACAGCCTGGGCACCGGCAGCAGCGCTACTCCTTTACACACTGCACATTGATTGCTGAGATTGCATTCCCTCACACATTGCCACGATCTGCACAATGTGTGTAGCTGGCTGCAATGTTGCAGTTCTGACCTGTGAAATTCCCTGGTTGGAATAGCAGTGCAGCTGCAGTAGCCAACTACACACGGTGCAGTTTGTGGCTGTGTGTAAGGAAGTGTGATCTCAGTTGTGCGTGGTGTGTAGAGGAGTAGCTCTGCAGCCTGTGCCCAGGCTGTATGCAGTGCAGGGTTAGGACAAGAAGCTCAGTGGCCGGGCACAATGTCTGAGGTGGAGTGGGAAGGAGAGGGGGGTTGACCTCTACAAGTGGGGAATAGCAGGAGAGATCAACCTATATCAATGTAGGGGTGGCAGGACCAGAATGGGCAGTGTTGGGCAGAAGTCTTGTATAAGCAGGAATCTTTATTTCTCCCACTGCTTAAAAGCTCAGTTCACCATTTTTAGGGTAGACCATGTAACATGTTTCAGCTCCTGCCCCTTCTCCCCCTCCCTGTGACAGTGGGGGGGGTCTTCTCTCCTTACATGCTGTCACTTTTTGAAAAGAGTGTGGCTCTGAGGGGTTCCACACACACAGCTGCACCATTCATTCACAGACTCCTGTGAATGAATAAACTACAAGTGCTGTCTACCATTGCGGCAGACGGACTTTTAGTTTCAATGGGCTGAGGGGTGCTGATGAACACTCCCGTAGTCCAGTGACATGTCTTCCGGCTTTCAAACAGAGGTGCAGGCTGAAAGCTGGATGACATGTTGTAGAAGCCCTCCTTGCACCCATGCTCCAATGATTGCGAGTACATTGCTTTCTAGGCTACTGCAGGAAAAAATAATAAATGCACATTTTTTTCTGCAAAAGTATGTGCATTCATTATTTTTTCCCTAAAGGTGAACTTATCCTTTAATCCTGGAGGGAGTGAGAGGAGTCTGGAGGATCACAGTTAGGGATGAGCTTCGTGTTCGAGTCGAACATACGTTCGACTCGAACATCGGCTGTTCGATCGTTCGACGAAGATCGAACGATTTGGGCCGTTCGCGCCAAATTCGAGTGACGCGAACGGCCCACAATGCACTACGCCATCGCAGTGTCATCCAGGCGCTGTGATTGGCCAAGCATGCACTGTGACCCCGCATGCTTGGCCAATCACAGCGCCGGCAGCGAGGAGAGCAATGATTGGCCACAGGCAGGATGCCTGTGGCCAATTATTGCTGAGGGTGTTTAGTACACGCCCCACACTATAAAAGGCCGCCAGCACGGCGGCCTAGTGTAGTGTGTTCCGGAGCAGGGATAGAGCAGCATAGGCAGGGACAGTGACTGTTATTTCTTTCTTGCTTAACCTGGATTCCTTTAGTTTAGGGAAAGAGAAGGATAGGTAGGGAGAGTGTCAGTGTGTTTTGTGCTTGTGCTATAGTGTGCTTAAAAAAAACATTTATTCTAGGGACAGAAAACTGTAGGTAGGGACAGTGTCAGTTTCTTTCACTCTGCAAGTCCTTGTTTCCAGGGACCTGGAAGGACAGTGAGTGAATTGTCCTTGTGCTATATTGTGCTTAAAAAAACATTTATTCTAGGGACAGAAAACTGTAGGTAGGGAGAGTGTCAGTTTCTTTCACTCTGCAAGTCCTTGTTTCCAGGGACCTGTAAGGACAGTGAGTGAATTGTCCTTGTGCTATATTGTGCTTAAAAAAAACATTTTTTCTAGGGACAGAAAACTGTAGGTAGGGAGAGTGTTTTTTTTCTTTCACTCTGCAAGTCCTTGTTTCCAGGGACCTGGAAGGACAGTGAGTGAATTGTCCTTGTGCTATATTGTGCTTAAAAAAAAACATTTTTTCTAGGGACAGAAAACTGTAGGTAGGGAGAGTGTTTTTTTTCTTTCACTCTGCAAGTCCTTGTTTCCAGGGACCTCTAAGGACAGTGAGTGAATTGTCCTTGTGCTATATTGTGCTTAAAAAAAACATTTATTCTAGGGACAGAAAACTGTAGGTAGGGAGAGTGTCAGTTTATTTCACTCTGCAAGTCCTTGTTTCCAGGGACCTGGAAGGACAGTGAGTGAATTGTCCTTGTGCTATATTGTGATTAAAAAAAACATTTATTCTAGGGACAGAAAACTGTAGGTAGGGACAGTGTCAGTTTCTTTCACTCTGCAAGTCCTTGTTTCCAGGGACCTGGAAGGACAGTGAGTGAATTGTCCTTGTGCTATATTGTGCTTAAAAAAACATTTATTCTAGGGACAGAAAACTGTAGGTAGGGAGAGTGTCAGTTTCTTTCACTCTGCAAGTCCTTGTTTCCAGGGACCTGTAAGGACAGTGAGTGAATTGTCCTTGTGCTATATTGTGATTAAAAAAAACATTTTTTCTAGGGACAGAAAACTGTAGGTAGGGAGAGTGTTTTTTTTCTTTCACTCTGCAAGTCCTTGTTTCCAGGGACCTGGAAGGACAGTGAGTGAATTGTCCTTGTGCTATATTGTGCTTAAAAAAAACATTTTTTCTAGGGACAGAAAACTGTAGGTAGGGAGAGTGTTTTTTTCTTTCACTCTGCAAGTCCTTGTTTCCAGGGACCTGGAAGGACAGTGAGTGAATTGTCCTTGTGCTATATTGTGCTTAAAAAAAACATTTTTTCTAGGGACAGAAAACTGTAGGTAGGGAGAGTGTTTTTTTTCTTTCACTCTGCAAGTCCTTGTTTCCAGGGACCTCTAAGGACAGTGAGTGAATTGTCCTTGTGCTATATTGTGCTTAAAAAAAACATTTATTCTAGGGACAGAAAACTGTAGGTAGGGAGAGTGTCAGTTTATTTCACTCTGCAAGTCCTTGTTTCCAGGGACCTGGAAGGACAGTGAGTGAATTGTCCTTGTGCTATATTGTGATTAAAAAAAACATTTATTCTAGGGACAGAAAACTGTAGGTAGGGACAGTGTCAGTTTCTTTCACTCTTCAAGTCCTTGTTTCCAGGGACCTGGAAGGACAGTGAGTGAATTGTCCTTGTGCTATATTGTGCTTAAAAAAACATTTATTCTAGGGACAGAAAACTGTAGGTAGGGAGAGTGTCAGTTTCTTTCACTCTGCAAGTCCTTGTTTCCAGGGACCTGTAAGGACAGTGAGTGAATTGTCCTTGTGCTATATTGTGATTAAAAAAAACATTTTTTCTAGGGACAGAAAACTGTAGGTAGGGAGAGTGTTTTTTTTCTTTCACTCTGCAAGTCCTTGTTTCCAGGGACCTGGAAGGACAGTGAGTGAATTGTCCTTGTGCTATATTGTGCTTAAAAAAAACATTTTTTCTAGGGACAGAAAACTGTAGGTAGGGAGAGTGTTTTTTTTCTTTCACCCTGCAAGTCCTTGTTTCCAGGGACCTGGAAGGACAGTGAGTGAATTGTCCTTGTGCTATATTGTGCTTAAAAAAAAACATTTTTTCTAGGGACAGAAAACTGTAGGTAGGGAGAGTGTTTTTTTTCTTTCACTCTGCAAGTCCTTGTTTCCAGGGACCTCTAAGGACAGTGAGTGAATTGTCCTTGTGCTATATTGTGCTTAAAAAAAACATTTATTCTAGGGACAGAAAACTGTAGGTAGGGAGAGTGTCAGTTTATTTCACTCTGCAAGTCCTTGTTTCCAGGGACCTGGAAGGACAGTGAGTGAATTGTCCTTGTGCTATATTGTGATTAAAAAAAACATTTATTCTAGGGACAGAAAACTGTAGGTAGGGACAGTGTCAGTTTCTTTCACTCTGCAAGTCCTTGTTTCCAGGGACCTGGAAGGACAGTGAGTGAATTGTCCTTGTGCTATATTGTGCTTAAAAAAACATTTATTCTAGGGACAGAAAACTGTAGGTAGGGAGAGTGTCAGTTTCTTTCACTCTGCAAGTCCTTGTTTCCAGGGACCTGTAAGGACAGTGAGTGAATTGTCCTTGTGCTATATTGTGATTAAAAAAAACATTTTTTCTAGGGACAGAAAACTGTAGGTAGGGAGAGTGTTTTTTTTCTTTCACTCTGCAAGTCCTTGTTTCCAGGGACCTGGAAGGACAGTGAGTGAATTGTCCTTGTGCTATATTGTGCTTAAAAAAACATTTTTTCTAGGGACAGAAAACTGTAGGTAGGGAGAGTGTTTTTTTTCTTTCACTCTGCAAGTCCTTGTTTCCAGGGACCTGGAAGGACAGTGAGTGAATTGTCCTTGTGCTATATTGTGCTTAAAAAAAAACATTTTTTCTAGGGACAGAAAACTGTAGGTAGGGAGAGTGTTTTTTTTCTTTCACTCTGCAAGTCCTTGTTTCCAGGGACCTCTAAGGACAGTGAGTGAATTGTCCTTGTGCTATATTGTGCTTAAAAAAAACATTTATTCTAGGGACAGAAAACTGTAGGTAGGGAGAGTGTCAGTTTATTTCACTCTGCAAGTCCTTGTTTCCAGGGACCTGGAAGGACAGTGAGTGAATTGTCCTTGTGCTATATTGTGATTAAAAAAAACATTTATTCTAGGGACAGAAAAATGTAGGTAGGGACAGTGTCAGTTTCTTTCACTCTGCAAGTCCTTGTTTCCAGGGACCTGGAAGGACAGTGAGTGAATTGTCCTTGTGCTATATTGTGCTTAAAAAAACATTTATTCTAGGGACAGAAAACTGTAGGTAGGGAGAGTGTCAGTTTCTTTCACTCTGCAAGTCCTTGTTTCCAGGGACCTGTAAGGACAGTGAGTGAATTGTCCTTGTGCTATATTGTGATTAAAAAAAACATTTTTTCTAGGGACAGAAAACTGTAGGTAGGGAGAGTGTTTTTTTTCTTTCACTCTGCAAGTCCTTGTTTCCAGGGACCTGGAAGGACAGTGAGTGAATTGTCCTTGTGCTATATTGTGCTTAAAAAAAACATTTTTTCTAGGGACAGAAAACTGTAGGTAGGGAGAGTGTTTTTTTTCTTTCACTCTGCAAGTCCTTGTTTCCAGGGACCTGTAAGGACAGTGAGTGAATTGTCCTTGTGCTATATTGTGATTAAAAAAAACATTTTTTCTAGGGACAGAAAACTGTAGGTAGGGAGAGTGTTTTTTTTCTTTCACTCTGCAAGTCCTTGTTTCCAGGGACCTGTAAGGACAGTGAGTGAATTGTCCTTGTGCTATATTGTGCTTAAAAAAAACATTTATTCTAGGGACAGAAAACTGTAGGTAGGGAGAGTCAGTTTATTTCACTCTGCAAGTCCTTGTTTCCAGGGACCTGTAAGGACAGTGAGTGAATTGTCCTTGTGCTATATTGTGATTAAAAAAAACATTTTTTCTAGGGACAGAAAACTGTAGGTAGGGAGAGTGTTTTTTTTCTTTCACTCTGCAAGTCCTTGTTTCCAGGGACCTGTAAGGACAGTGAGTGAATTGTCCTTGTGCTATATTGTGATTAAAAAAAACATTTTTTCTAGGGACAGAAAACTGTAGGTAGGGAGAGTGTTTTTTTTCTTTCACTCTGCAAGTCCTTGTTTCCAGGGACCTGTAAGGACAGTGAGTGAATTGTCCTTGTGCTATATTGTGCTTAAAAAAAACATTTATTCTAGGGACAGAAAACTGTAGGTAGGGAGAGTGTCAGTTTATTTCACTCTGCAAGTCCTTGTTTCCAGGGACCTGTAAGGACAGTGAGTGAATTGTCCTTGTGCTATATTGTGATTAAAAAAAACATTTTTTCTAGGGACAGAAAACTGTAGGTAGGGAGAGTGTTTTTTTTCTTTCACTCTGCAAGTCCTTGTTTCCAGGGACCTGTAAGGACAGTGAGTGAATTGTCCTTGTGCTATATTGTGATTAAAAAAAACATTTTTTCTAGGGACAGAAAACTGTAGGTAGGGAGAGTGTCAGTTTATTTCACTCTGCAAGTCCTTGTTTCCAGGGACCTGTAAGGACAGTGAGTGAATTGTCCTTGTGCTATATTGTGATTAAAAAAAACATTTTTTCTAGGGACAGAAAACTGTAGGTAGGGAGAGTGTTTTTTTTCTTTCACTCTGCAAGTCCTTGTTTCCAGGGACCTGTAAGGACAGTGAGTGAATTGTCCTTGTGCTATATTGTGCTTAAAAAAAACATTTATTCTAGGGACAGAAAACTGTAGGTAGGGAGAGTGTCAGTTTATTTCACTCTGCAAGTCCTTGTTTCCAGGGACCTGTAAGGACAGTGAGTGAATTGTCCTTGTGCTATATTGTGATTAAAAAAAACATTTTTTCTAGGGACAGAAAACTGTAGGTAGGGAGAGTGTTTTTTTTCTTTCACTCTGCAAGTCCTTGTTTCCAGGGACCTGTAAGGACAGTGAGTGAATTGTCCTTGTGCTATATTGTGCTTAAAAAAAACATTTATTCTAGGGACAGAAAACTGTAGGTAGGTAGAGTGTCAGTTTATTTCACTCTGCAAGTCCTTGTTTCCAGGGACCTGTAAGGACAGTGAGTGAATTGTCCTTGTGCTATATTGTGATTAAAAAAAACATTTTTTCTAGGGACAGAAAACTGTAGGTAGGGAGAGTGTTTTTTTTCTTTCACTCTGCAAGTCCTTGTTTCCAGGGACCTGTAAGGACAGTGAGTGAATTGTCCTTGTGCTATATTGTGCTTAAAAAAACATTTATTCTAGGGACAGAAAACTGTAGGTAGGGAGAGTGTCAGTTTATTTCACTCTGCAAGTCCTTGTTTCCAGGGACCTGTAAGGACAGTGAGTGAATTGTCCTTGTGCTATATTGTGATTAAAAAAAACATTTTTTCTAGGGACAGAAAACTGTAGGTAGGGAGAGTGTTTTTTTTCTTTCACTCTGCAAGTCCTTGTTTCCAGGGACCTGGAAGGACAGTGAGTGAATTGTCCTTGTGCTATATTGTGATTAAAAAAAACATTTTTTCTAGGGACAGAAAACTGTAGGTAGGGAGAGTGTTTTTTTTCTTTCACTCTGCAAGTCCTTATTTCCAGGGACCTGTAAGGACAGTGAGTGAATTGTCCTTGTGCTATATTGTGCTTAAAAAAAACATTTATTCTAGGGACAGAAAACTGTAGGTAGGGAGAGTGTTTTTTTTCTTTCACTCTGCAAGTCCTTGTTTCCAGGGACCTGTAAGGACAGTGAGTGAATTGTCCTTGTGCTATATTGTGATTAAAAAAAATATTTTTTCTAGGGACAGAAAACTGTAGGTAGGGAGAGTGTCAGTTTCTTTCACTGTGAAAGTCCTTGTTTCAAGGGACAGAGAAGGACACCTGAAGGTAGCCCTTATTGCTTTTTTCCCATCTCCCTGCAGGCCATCTATTAGAATGTCTGGAAGGCAAACAAGGAGAGGCAGACAGTCAGGAGGCAATAAAAGAGGGCAAGCAGGCTCTGTGTCTGGGGGCAACAGTGCTGGTCGTGGACGCGGTGCATTGTCATCAGCACATGGCCATGGGACACGCTTGTCCTTCTTTTCGGCAGCTGGACATGTTGAGCCACATCATGCCGAAGACTTGGTAGAGTGGATGACCAAGCCCTCCTCCTCCTCCTCATCCTCTCTCACCCAGGCTCAGGGTACTGGAAAAGCAGCTGCCAAAGCGTCGTCTTCCCTGGTATCAATGTCAGACAAATCATCAGTCACTCCTTCCCTAGACCCACCATGTCCTCCTCCTGAGGAGTCCCCCGAACTGTTTCAGCACAGTGTTGGGTACATGCTCCAGGAGGATGCCCAGCGTTTCGAAGGGTCTGATGATGAAACCCAGCTAGAGGAAGGCAGTAGCGTGAGAGCAGACAGAGGGGATGCTCAAGAAGGACACCAATCTGGCAGTCATGTTCCAGCAGCTGCAGCATACTGCCAGATTGGCTCCAGTGATGAGGAGGGAGGGGATGATGAGGTCACTGACTCCACGTGGGTGCCTAATAGGAGAGAGGAGGAGGAGGAGGATGAGGAGGAGGCACATCTCCAACGAGGCAGGATGCCCTTTGGTGGCCAGCGTAAGGGCAGTACACCGACGGAATCACACCGCAGAGCTCCGCCTGTGCAGGGCGCTGCCTCTGCCCGTCATTCAAAAAGTTCTTTGGTGTGGGCCTTTTTTGAGGCTAGTGCATCAGATCGCACAGCTGCTGTTTGCAACATATGTCTCAAGCGTATATCGCGTGGCCAAAACATCAGCCGCTTGGGTACCACATGCCTGACCAGACATATGTTGACCTGCCATGCAGCTCGTTGGCAAGCCTACCTCAAAGACCCACACCAAAGAACAAAGCGGACCTCTCCTTGCACCGCATCAGCTGGGATCTCCAACCCCACTATAACTTCAGTCCTCTCTGAAACATGCACTGAGAGGAATGAAGGTGTAGAATTAGGTGTGTCACAGCCAAGTACTTGCGCCCACTCTGCTAGCAGTACACCGACGTCCGATTCTAGCAGGCAAATTTCCCTGCCCCAGCTGCTGGACCGTCGAAAGAAGTTCACTCCCAGCCATCCACATGCCCAGCGGTTGAATGCTAGCTTGGCTAAATTGCTAGCGCTTCAACTGCTGCCTTTTCAGTTGGTAGACTCGGCCCCCTTCCGTGAGTTTGTGCAATGTGCGGTTCCTCAGTGGCAGGTTCCCAAACGCCACTTTTTCTCACGGAAGGCTATTCCGGCTCTCTACCGGCATGTGGAAGGCAATGTCTTGGCCTCGCTGGACAGGGCGGTCAGCGGTAAGGTGCATATTACCGCTGACTCATGGTCCAGCAGGCATGGACAGGGACGTTACCTTTCTTTCACGGCCCATTGGGTCACTCTTTTGGCAGCTGGGAAGGATTCAGGACAAGGTGCAGTAGTGTTGGAGGTTGTCCCACCGCCACGCCTCCAAAATGCTACTACTGGTTGTGACACACCTCTCTCCTCCACCCCCTCCTCTTCTTCTTCCTCCATGGCCTCTTCCTGTGGTTTGTCCTATGAACCAGCGGTGCTCCGTAGCCATTCACGGGGCTACGCAAGTACGCAGGCAAAAAGATGCCATGCCGTGCTTGCGCTGGTGTGTTTGGGGGACAGAAGCCACACTGGGGCAGAGGTCCTGTCTGCTCTGCAGGGCCAGGCCGAGAGGTGGTTGACGCCACGCCAGCTTAAGCCAGGAATGGTGGTTTGCGACAATGGCACCAACCTCCTCTCCGCCCTCCGACAGGGACAACTGACCCATGTGCCCTGTGTGGCTCACGTCCTTAACCTGGTGGTGCAGCGCTTCTTGGGCAGGTACCCGGGCTTACAGGATGTCCTGAGGCAGGCCAGGAAAGTCTGTGTGCATTTCCGCAGATCTTATAATGCCAGTGCTCGCCTGGCTGAGCTGCAAAAGGAGTTGAACCTGCCCAAGAACCGCCTTATATGTGACATGCCCACCAGGTGGAACTCAACGTTGGCCATGCTGCAGCGGCTGCACACGCAGCAGAGGGCCATCAATGAGTACCTGTGCGACTACGGCACCAGGACAGGGTCAGGGGAGCTTGGTTTTTTTTCTCCACGCCAGTGGGGCATGATCAGGGATGCATGCACTGTCCTGGCACCATTTGAGGAGGCCACGAGGATGGTGAGCAGTGACAGTGCATGCATCAGTGACACTGTACCTCTTGTCCACCTGTTGGAGCACACGCTGCGTGGAATAATGGACAGGGCACTTGAGGCAGAACAGAGGCAGGAAGAGGAGGACTTCCTTGCCTCTCAAGGCCCCCTTTACCCAGACAGTGTTCCTTCTGTCCCACCCATCGCACAGGAAGAGGAGGAGGAGGAGGAGGAGGAGGATTGTGTCAGCATGGAGGTGGAGGCTGGCACTCAGCATCATCAGCAGCAGTCTTTTAGGGATGATTTACAGTCCCAAGAAACCAGTGGACTTGTACGTGGCTGGGAGGAGGTGGCTGCGGATCATGTCGTCCTTAGTGACCCAGAGGACTCCGGAGCGAATGCCTCAGCAAACCTACGCTGCATGGCCTCCCTGATCCTGCAAAGTCTGCGGAAGGATCCTCGTATTCTTCGGATCAAGGAGAGGGACCATTTCTGGCTGGCCACTCTCCTTGATCCACGGTACAAGGGTAAGGTTGCGGACCTTATGTTACCGTCGCAGAGGGAGCAGAGGATGAGACAACTCCGGGAGGCCTTGCAGAAAGGTCTGTGCAACGCGTTCCCAGAGACTGGGAGGTTGCAAACTCCTGGTCCTGGACAACGAGTTGCTGAGGCTTCGGCCAGTCAAAGAAGGAGCGGTGGGGAAGGTGGCCGTCTGACCGATGCGTTCAGACAATTCTTTAGTCCGCAGCCCCAAAGTATGATCGGTTCCAGCAACCATCGCCAGCGTCTGATAAACATGGTGCAGGAATATCTAGGGGCAAGGTCAGACTTGGACACCTTCCCCACCGAAAATCCTCTGGCTTACTGGGTCTTGAGGATGGATCACTGGCCAGAGCTTGCACAGTATGCAATTGAGCTACTGGCCTGTCCTGCATCCAGCGTTCTTTCGGAACGCACATTCAGTGCTGCTGGAGGATTTGTCACGGATCACAGGGTGCGCCTGTCCACCGACTCGGTTGATCGACTGACTTTCATCAAGATGAACCAGTCTTGGATCACCACCAGCTACCACACACCTGATGCTGATATAACAGACTAATTGATTTTAACATGTCACATCCCTTCAAGACTGATGCTGATGCTGAGTGCCTGTGCTGTTATGTTGACTGGCTATCCTCCTCCTCCGAGTCCTCAATGATACGATTGATGATGATAGCTTGTAAGATCATTTTTGTTTATGGGTGCCGCCACCAGTGCCTAACGCCCAATTTTTCAGCCCCTGTTTAACAGGGGCGTGTAATTACAATTTTTGAAGCAATACTTTGCAACAGGGCTCATTGCTGTGCTCCAAGTACAGTATCTGTGAGGAGTTGCAGTGTTGTGCCACCAGTGCCTAAGGCCCAATTTTTCAGCCCCTGTTTAACAGGGGCGTGTCATTACAATTTTTGAAGCAATACTTTGCAACAGGGCTCATTGCTGTGCTCCAAGTACAGTATCTGTGAGGAGTTGCAGTGTTGTGCCACCAGTGCCTAAGGCCCAATTTTTCAGCCCCTGTTTAACAGGGGCGTGTCATTACAATTTTTGAAGCAATACTTTGCAACAGGGCTCATTGCTGTGCTCCAAGTACAGTATCTGTGAGGGGTTGCAGTGTTGTGCCACCAGTGCCTAAGGCCCAATTTTTCAGCCCCTGTTCAACAGGGGCATGTAATTACAATTCTTGATCTAATAATTCACAGCAGGGCCCATTGCTGCACCCACCAAGAGTAACTGTCAGGGCTTACAGTGTTGTGGCACCAGCACCACCATCAAAGGCCCAATTTTTACTACCACTGTTCAACAATTATATGTAATTAAAATTCCTGATATAATAGTTGACAGCAGGGCGTTCCAGCACCAACCAAGAGTAACTGTGAGTGCTTACAGTGTTGTGCCAACACCAACAACTAAGGGGCCTATTTCTGCAGAGTATATACGGCAGGTCCCTACTTTCAAACATCCAACTTACAAACGACTCCTACTTGCAAACGCAAGAAGACAACAGGAAGTGAGAGGAAATCTACCACTAGGAAGGAAAATTCTCTCCTGTAAGAATAAATATGGGAGAAAGGTGTCTCCTCTGTACTGATGCTTTATCAGCAATCCTTGTTTCAAGAAAAACACCACATTTCAAAAACAGTTGTCATTGGGACGGAAAGTGAGGTGAAATGTTCTGAACAGGGGCACAGACAGCAAAACAAATGTTACAGGGGTGATAACCCTTACCTATGTTTTCCAAAAAGTTTAAAAATAGATTTTTGGTCTGGAGCTACACTTCAACAATGTACCTGTTCAAAATTACAAACAGATTCTACATAAGAACAAACCTACAGTCCCTGTCTTGTATGCACCGCCTGTATAGGGCTGTTCAGAGTATATAGGGCCTTTTTTATTTTATGTGCGGGGTTCCCCTTAATATCCATACAAGACCCAAAGGGGCTGGTAATGGGCTGGGGTAGGGGGGGGGGGTCATGGGGTAGCTATGCCATTTTTCTTAAAGAATTTCATCCATATTACCGGGACCAGACATTACATTAAAGCCGCAAGCAGTTTTAAATGGCTTTTTTTCCCTTTAGAAGTGTCATTTTGTGCAGGGACAGTTCTAAACACGGGAAACACGTGGCACTTCACAGGCATACTTTAGACACCCCCCAGGTACGATATTTAAAGGAATATTTGACTTTTTTTTTTTCACTTTATGCATCATTAAAATGACTGCTCCCGAAAAACGACCGTTTTTAAAACTTCTTTTTGCATTGATACATGTCCCCTGGTGCAGAACCCGGGTTCCCAAACCCTTTTTAGGACAATAACATGCATAATAGTTGTTATAATTAGCACTTTAGAATTCGAACGTTCGCATCCATTGTATTTAATAGGGTTCTAATGTTCGTTCGAACTTTCGGTCCGTTCGCGGGTTCTGGTGCGAACCGAACCCGGGGGTGTTCGGCTCATCACTAATCACAGTACATGGACCCCTGTGCCAGGAGATGTAGCAGCAGCTCTGGGGGGTAGAGTTGAGGGAGAGGTATGCACAGGTACTTAGCTTCTAAAAATA
The DNA here is from genome assembly GCA_029206835.1 of Rana muscosa. Lineage (NCBI taxonomy): Eukaryota > Metazoa > Chordata > Amphibia > Anura > Ranidae > Rana > Rana muscosa. The sequence continues at coordinate 878,153,065 of CM055116.1, forward strand.
TGACAGAGGGAAGTGAAGAGGACTGACAGTTTATTGGGGCAGAACTGGAGTGTGGCGGTTTGGCAGCCTATTCAGGGAGCGGCATGGATAGCTCTTCACCTGCTATCCAGTCAAGGAGAGAGCGAGAAGAGTCCAGAGAATAGTTGTGTGGCGGTCCCCAGGCAAGGAGATGTGTTGGCAGGAGGAGATTGGAGATTGGGTGGGAGCACACAGCTGTGACAGGGAGAGGATCACCGGCCAGAAAAGCAGTGATTACCTGACAAGGAGATCACAGAGGCTCTTTCTGTGCAGAGAGGAAGCAATGCTCACAAATTAGACCTTTACTCCGTTCGGGCTTTGGGGGTGGGCAAACTCCTTTTCTGGATTGCCCACACCATGCTTAACGGCAAACCCAAGCCTTTACTGCCTATAACTCAGAAACGCTGTGTATCAGGGCTTTCCTTACTAGAAACAAGACTGTATTTGGTCCATGAATTTATTCAGGGTCCCGCTGGCTTTTACTTTGCACTTATGTACCTGTTGCATTCATGGTGTTGGAAGAACCATTCTGCACCTCAAATGTTATGATTTGATGGTCCTGCCCAGGGCTTTTTTTCAGGGGGAACTTGGTGGAATTCAGTACCACCACCTCCGGCTCAGACCCTTGGGGGGGGGGGGGTCTGCTCACCACAATCACTTGTAAACACAGAAGTCCAGTTTCTGTGTTTACAAGTGACAGCTCTGCAATCTGTGTGTAACCCCCCTGAACTCTGCACTCTATGTAATGCAATCCTGGTATTTAATGCCCCTTTAAGACTCTCCTACTGTTTGTGAAATTTTACTGACCCCACCCACTATTTGATGTGATTTGGAGGATGTGTATGAGTGGAGGGGTTTTGAGGGGTCGTGGTTGAGTTCCAGCACCTATTGTTTGAGAAAAAAAGCCCTGGTTCTGCCTACGTGAATGGTTATTTATTAGAACTGTGGCCTATGAAATTGTATTGCTGCTGGCCTATGAAATTGTATTGCTACTGATTTGCACTGTGCTTGTTATTTGGGCTTTCAGTTGGAAACTTTAGGCTAGGTACACATATTCTCATATCCACATTTCTGCACTTTTAGTTCACAATGAGGTGTGTTTTTAGTTCACTGTCATGTGTTTGCATAGGTTATGTTTTTTTTTTTTTCTGGTTTGGTCAATGAGGATCAATTTCTGCAGTGACATGTCAGTTTTGTCAGAACTGCTTTGTGGATTTCTGTGTGGGGTGTTGTGTTATCTGAACAATGTATCCTTTTCCAGAACTTTTTCAGATTTTGCAGCAACTGCCACAGTGTTGTTTGAAGAGGAGAAGTAATTGAAGATACTGAATGCATCCAGTGATCACAAATAGTGAACAGAGAGGGCAGTTTGGGTCTGAAAGGTAAGTTTATGTACTTGTTTTAATATCAAAAATCATATAATAAAAAGACACTGAAGGTGAATTACTAAAGCTGGTGCACACAGAATCTGGTGCAGCTCTGCATAGAAAACAGCTTCTAGGTTTTATTGTCAAAGCTTAATTAAACAAGCTGAAGTTAGAAGATGATTTGCTACTATGCATAGCACCAGATTTTGCATGCATTTTAGTAAATTTTAGTAAATCTCCCCCACTGTCACCTTGTAAGTTTTTGACTGCTAACCCTACTTTTAAAAAAAAAGTTTTGACAAGTTGGTAGGTTTACTATATAGCCATTTGAAGTATCAGAACACATTCTTCCACATGCTGAAAGGCTTTTTATCACATTCAAGTAAATTATTTTTTTACTGGAATTATTTTTTTGTATTTTGCATCTCAGCTCTTCAAAAATGTTCTTGCACAGCCACACTATAGAGATAGAACACACTATGGTATAACACCCTGAATAGGTACATGGGTGCTAGCTTGCTGACGATCCAGAGGCGGAGGGGAGGGAGGTCATTGTCCTTCTTCATGTTCAATGTCCTTTGCATGTTGGTTTTGTTGGTTTCCTCAGTACTAGTACAGGTGTTAAGTCTTTATGCAGTCTCAACTGCAGAACCTACCTTAAAATATTATCATTCTCTTTCTTTTTAGGTATCAATCCTTTACTAGTCTGCACTTCAGTTTTAAGCACTTTGGGCAAGTCAACTGCAAGCTGAAGCATGCACAGTTATTTGGGATGTACCAAGAGATGTTGTCCTGAAGAAGCCAACAAAGGAAGAGACCCAACATTGCCCATGTTTTCAGGATAAAATGCAAACCAATTGTGTGGAAACAATTGAGGGGAAACATTTATGCATCATTCAGCCAGAAGCTAGGGGTAGAAAATGCTTTAATTACAAATTGTTATTTTTATTTTGTGTTGTTAACAGTGGTTCATGCTAATTTCTGCTTCACCTACTGTACACAGACATTAAGTCCTATGAGAACTGCTCAGACTCCAGCAAATTTGCACACTCTACATTTGGAAAGATGCTGTATGACAAGGGGCAGAAAACTGTTAACTGTTGACTGCCAGGAACTAAAGGACTTGCATTGACAAGTGTGTTTGTGAGGGATGAGGCCTTTTCCCTCAGTGAGCACTCGTTAAGGCCCTATTCCAGACACATATTTGATTTAGGGAGGTTCGGTTTTCAATTATTGCCTGATAAAATTTGCAGGGCTTCAAGCCAGTGCTTGTTATCACAAATAATACATAGGGTCAAACTATGTGTTAATTTCTTTCTAGCAACATGTTAACCCACCAGAACAAATGCATTAACTCTGCTTTCATATTTTGAGTATTTCTGAAGGTTGTACTCCACTTAGTTACAAGCACCCTACTCTGCATACTGCTAAGCATTTGGCATACTCCAAACCCCTACATTTTCATGTTACATTTTATGTATATGTATATGAAAGCCCCTTCCCTTCATTTAGATTATCTAATTATTTTACACTGAAGCACAACATGTTATGAATTGTTCCATAACATGACATTACAATAGACAATCTGGCTTATCCACTTCCCCACTGGGAACAAATTGGGCATCGAATCATTATAGAGCATCCATGGGCTTCAGATAATCTGGAAACACAGGTATGGATTTACCATACCTGTGCTTACAACTCTTCTGCTGCCTCCTGGATATTATATAATGATGAGCCTTTTCTGAATTTGTTCTATGTGGTGATTGAACTTCCCCATAGTTATCAATGCAAATTCAAATGATTTATACAGGGCTGGCATTTCAGATGCTGCGGGGGGAGCAGTACAGGGGATTGGTTCCTCTAATTGCCCCCCCGTTGCACAGATGACCCCTGCCTGTTCACTATTGGAACCCCCCAGCTGCCTGGGCCCCCCTGCTTGCCCCTTGCTTGGCGCCCAGGGAGAAGGGAAAACATGGAGGACGTGACAATCCCCCATTACCCTACACACCTTACAACACACATGCATCCATACACCTGTCAAATTAGGACCTGCTACTGTGTTCGTACAGCTGCTGTGTCCTCATAGCGTAACATAGACTGCCTGCACACAGCTCCATGCACATAAACAAGATGCACCTTCACCGGTGTGGACAAAAACCAAGGAACTGGGCTTAGAGTTACATTATACCGGGTTATACATTACACACAATTTCACAAAAGATACAAATGCCAACACATATACTACCACAAAGATGTATTTATCCACATGCGGTAAGTTAACAGTGGCGGGGCAGCACGTGCAGATTCAGTCATAGGGTATCACTGTTACTAATAGCTGGTAACTGGGTATCATGTGATCGCTATGATTGGTCATAGCGATTGCATGATATCTATGTAAATAACCTGTAATGAATGGCTTTCCATTCAAGAACAGCTTGCTTACTGTTGTGATCTGTGATGGGTTCAAAGCAATCACATGGTACCTGGCTACCTATAACATGTGATTAGCTTAGCCAATCACAGATCACAATCAAAAGCAAGCTGTTGGGAAAAACATTCTTGACAGATAAAGCAACTGTTTATACAGTGATAATCACTGCATAACCAATAACAGTGTATGGTGACTATGATTTTTTATTTTTTTATTTAAAAAAGTAAAAAAAATGTAATACAAATGATTTATGTATTGTACATACTGTCATCGGTCAGTATTTCTGATCACCCTCACACCAGTCATATGATAAGCCTGTACTGCACAGGTAACAGTATGTAAAAAAAAATATTGTGGAAATGGTTTGTCTCATTTCTGTAAAATGATACATTTAGAAGAGAGCTTGTTCTTTTAAAAAACAATAGACTTACTGGCCAGATCACCAGATGAAAATAGAAGAAAGAAAGGCTAAAAAATAAAACTAATGCAGCCATAACATCTAAGATTTCGCAAGATGCAATATAGTAAATGTTTGCTTTTGGGTTTTATACCACTTTAAGTTATTTTGGCTTCTGTATAAATAAACTTCTCCAATGTATCTATCATATCCCTTCTCTTTTGAAGTTGTAAATATTGTGGTGCCATGTTAAAAACGGCAAGTAAGCTAAGTAAGAAATGCATGGAGGTTCACTGACACTGCCTTCATGCATCTCAGAAATATTTGAGCATAGATACATATTTAGCAATAGCCTTAGCACAGTAAAGGGTGACAGGCAGCTCTGATACAAACTCTTTCCAGTTATACTGCCTGCTTGCAGATGGTTGGACAGCCTGCTTCTGGCCTTCTTGAAGTTGAATTTTGACATGTGCTAAAAAAAACTGTACATATCACCACAAGGTGGATTATACAGCGATTTTTTTTTCAGGACAAATTGAACTTTCAATTGGTGGTAAATGGTAATGGATATCTCCAAAAAAAATTATTTTTATTTTTTTATTATCAAAGGAAAACTGGCTCAAAATAGTAAAAAAGAAACAAAAAACATTTTTTTTTTAAATGTAGCTGTATATTTCTTGCTACTACCCTAACCTTCCACCAAAGAACAACTTAAAATAAATTCTCCTGCTCCTGACGATCGCAGCTATACCCCATATGTGTATGTTATTTGCTGTTTGTACCCGTAGTACAGCCCAGAAACAATAGTGCGCACTTTGCTTTTTCTTATCTTACCTAAAACACACTGACACTAACTGAAACTGATAGTAATTAAAAAAATAATAATCCTGCCCACAAAAATACTGACCCTGACCTTTGACCCTGACGTTGACCCAAACACTAACACTGGCAATAACCTAGATCAAACCTTAATCTAGGTATTTTTTTTTTTTTATTATTATTATTATTATCATTAATATTATTTTTTATTATTAATATATATATATATATATATATATATATATATTTACACACAGTTGTTTTTTTTTCTCTCTGCAAGGGGAGAGAGGGATACAATGTATCTCTCTCCTCTATTCAGAGACAGAAAACACGGGAATGGGCTTCGCAGTGACTGATCACTATGATTGCCAATCAGAGGTTTTCACAGTAATCAGATGACCTGGAATAGTGAGTTCTGGGTCCCAATCGTTAGTACAGGCTGGGACTCTCAGGGAGACCCCGGTCTCTGTGCTTGGATCGCAGTATTTGGCGCGCTCCCAGCACAAAGACAGATACGCAAATATGCAGCCCCATGGAAAAAGGCCCAGTCCAGTAGGGGCTGCATATTTGTGTATGCTCAGCATCAAGGGGCTAACAAAATAAAGCAATAATAGGATAATCCTAGATATGATAAATTCTTCATCTTATATGTAGCTAGATAATGAAAAAACTTGGTATGTTATGTTTAAGACATTATTTTAATACAAACTAGAAGATTTCTTGCACAGATTGCGTAAAAATTGTAATCATGCATCACTCATTATTACACACACATTTTGATATCTGGGTCCAGACTATCCAATTCTTTGGCAAGTAGGAGTTCTGGTCACCCAGCAGTAGATCCTCTTCTGCTCTTTTTTATTTGAGGCTTATATTGAGTGTAATTATCTTTAGTTAATTGCCAATGCATCTTCAAATTATTAAAATATCCACTGGAAGATGAAAGGAAGTATATAATTAGTGTGTTCTCTTTTGCATTTGCCTTGCAACAGGTTAATCTTTTTCTAGCATACATTAGGATAATTGTGTAAGGCAGAGCTGGGTTTTATTTGATGACTCTCTCGCACATTTTAGGGTGAGAGTTCAATGGTCAGGCTTGTGGGGATCAGAAATGGGTTTACTAACCAATAAATTTGCATAATAATTTGTACCTAAAGAACAACTGCCATGGCAACTGCAAAGCACTTAGTTATATATTGTTTTCTATCTTTGGCAGTTCTGTGAACAACCATTCAGAACAAAGAGCACAATTAAATTGATGTGATAATATTGTGTAAAGAAAATTTCATCACAAATGTTCATATTTGACTGTGGTTGCATGCATACTTCTACCCCAGGATTGTAATGCTAATCTAGGTACTAAAAAAAATAGGGCAAAAAACAATCTATGCCACATGCATGTCAAAGTCTATGCAGCACAAGCTCTTGAAGCTAGCATAACATTATATAAGTGTAGCGCCCTCCTCACTCCCCTCTTTCTCTTATCTCGTCTTTCTCTTGTCTAGGGGTATCTTAGAGGGGAGGGAGCGGGGACACCACGCCTGGCTTCCACCACATGTGTCAGTGCGGTATAAGCAACGTTCTTGTATTACCTTCGGGTCAGTGCTGCACACCTGGGTCCTCCCTCCAAGAGTCCCCTTGAACAATGTCTGCTAGGAAATGAGCCCCACACCATTAAAGTTCAACACTCTGTTGGGCACTGAGCTCCGGACCTCCATCCGAGTACCTCACCCCAGGCTAAAGGTGCCTGGGATGGAACACGACCTCCGGCTGTCCTCTAGGCCTAGGCCACCCAGAGGACCGACACAAATCACCGTCCACAAGTTGAAGGTGCCTGGGACTTCCACCCCGCGACAAAGATGGCCGGCCCCTTTATACCCTCTCCCAGCAAGCACGGCGGGTTCCCTGCCCCACCATACCGCCGCCGAGGGAGGACAAAAAGGAAGCACAACACACAGCAATGATTCAACCCCAGCCCAGGGCGACAGCGCCACCCACTGGGCAGCAGGGAATTGCACATCACCAATGTCTCTGTCAAGTTCAAATTTACACCCGGGAAAGTACATACCCGCTACACTAGCAACGTCATCTTTATACCAGCCATGGAAACATCTCAGGCTTAAGGAATTACTTTCACAAACATAAATTTAATGTAGAGCAAGTGACGGTTATAACTCCCGTCAGATTTTTTTTTTCGCCATCTGTGTCGCATTTTGGAGATCTACCTTCAATTTTGTCCTATATCCAAACAGGAAGTAAGAGGAAATCCCTGCAAATGAAGGGATTTCCTTGTGGACCCCCAGCTCACCAGAACTAGTGTGCTCATTGGAAGGTTTCCACTCTATTACTTTTCTGGGGACAACCCAAAATGTGTGATTTTCTTTTACTTTCAGGCTGGGTTCACACTAGAACATGCAGTGGCTCACAGCAGGAGTCCGGTGCGTCTCCATTCACCATTTCAGGTCCGATTTCAGCCCAAAATTTGGTCTGAATTCGGACCTGAAACGAACCAAAAGATGCACAGGGCTCCTGTGCAATTCGCACTGGAGCCGCTGTGGAGATGTGTGAACCGACTCCATAGAGAGACAGTCGCAATCTCCTGCTATGTGAATATAACATTGACAACCATAGGGAGAATAGTAACATCATTATTTTGCCACATTCAATGTAACCAGCTCCCTAGTGTTGGAAATAACCACCAGAGGTCCCAGTTCAGTAGAAGAAGAGCTAATACAAAAAGAAGAGAACTGATAAGATAATAAAAGTAGGGATCATCCCAAAAGATGTATTAACCTCTAATAGACCTTAAAAAGGTTAAAAAATAGTTATCTATTTAAAGTCTTAATAAAAAAATTACTATCAATGCATACAAAATCTAGGATGTACCCGAGGCTGTTACACATTAATCAAAACAATAATCCATTAACCACTTCAGCCCCGGACCATTTTGCAGCTAAAGGACCAGGCCCCTTTTTGCGATTCAGCACTGCGTCGCTTTAACTGACAATTGCGCGGTCATGCGACGTGGCTCCCAAACAAAATTGGCGTCCTTTTTTTCCCACAAATAGAGCTTTCTTTTGGTGATATTTGATCACCTCTGCAGTTTTTAGTTTTTGCGCTATAGACAAAAATAGAGTGACAATTTTGAAAAAAATTCAATATTTTTTACTTTTTGCTATAATAAATATCCCCAAAAAACATATAAAAAAAAACAATTTTTTTCCCTCAGCTTAGGCCGATACGTATTCTTTTACATATTTTTTGTAAAAAAAATCGCAATAAGCGTTTATTGATTGGTTTGCGCAAAAGTTATAGTGTCTACAAAATAGGGGATAGTTTTATGGCATTTTTATTAATATTTTTTTTTACTAGTAATCAGCGATTTTTATCATGACTGCAACATTATGGTGGACACATCGGACACTTTGACACTATTTTGGGACCATTGTAATTTTTACAGCGATCAGTGCTATAAAAATGCACTGATTACTGTGAAAATGACACTGGCAGTGAAGGGGTTAACCTGTAGGGGGCGCTGAAGGGGTTAAGTGTGACCTAATGTGTGTTTCTTACTGTAGGGGGGCGTGGCTTGGCGTGTGACATCACCGATCGTCGTTCCCTATGACAGGGAACAGACGATCGGTGACAGGCTCACTAGGAAGAACAGGGAAAGGTTTGTTTACACTTACTTCTTCCCGTTCTTCAGCTCTATGACCCGATCGCGGGACACTGGCGGCGATCGGGTCCGCGGATCCCACGGGCGCGGTCACGGAGCTCAGGACCGGGTCGTGATCGCGCCGCCGGCGGCGCGAGCGCGACCCACGGCTGGGCTCTTAAAGGGCAACGTACCTATATGTGGATGTGCCCAGCCGTGCATTCTGCTGACGTATATTGGCGTGAGGCGGTCCTTAAGTGGTTAATATACAAAATCACATATAACTATATCACTAGTTACATATAATCATTGATTAAATACTATCATAAGGAACCCAATATCAATCTATTGACCCAATGAACTACCTATCATAGATGAAACAGTTCAGACATCACCAATCGTCGTTCCCTATGACAGGGAACAGACGATCGGTGACAGGCTCACTAGGAAGAACAGGGAAAGGTTTGTTTACACTTACCTCTTCCCGTTCTTCAGCTCTGTGACCCGATCACGGGACACCGGCGGCGATCGGGTCCGCGGGTCCCACGGGCGCGGTCACGGAGCTCAGGACCGGGTCGTGATCGCGCCGCCGGCGGCGCGAGCGCGACCCACGGCTGGGCTCTTAAAGGGCAACGTACCTGTATTTGGATGTGCCCAGCCGTGCATTCTGCTGACGTATATTGGCGTGAGGCGGTCCTTAAGTGGTTAATATACAAAATCACATATAACTATATCACTAGTTACATATAATCATTGATTAAATACTATCATAAGGAACCCAATATCAATCTATTGACCCAATGAACTACCTATCATAGATGAAACAGTTCAGACATCACCAATCGTCGTTCCCTATGACAGGGAACAGACGATCGGTGACAGGCTCACTAGGAAGAACAGGGAAAGGTTTGTTTACACTTACCTCTTCCCGTTCTTCAGCTCTGTGACCCGATCACGGGACACCGGCGGCGATCGGGTCCGCGGGTCCCACGGGCGCGGTCACGGAGCTCAGGACCGGGTTGTGATCGCGCCGCCGGCGGCGCGAGCGCGACCCACGGCTGGGCTCTTAAAGGGCAACGTACCTGTATTTGGATGTGCCCAGCCGTGCATTCTGCTGAAGTATATTGGCGTGAGGCGGTCCTTAAGTGGTTAATATACAAAATCACATATAACTATATCACTAGTTACATATAATCATTGATTAAATACTATCATAAGGAACCCAATATCAATTTATTGACCCAATGAACTACCTATCATAGATGAAACAGTTCAGACATCACCGATCGTCGTTCCCTATGACAGGGAACAGACGATCGGTGACAGGCTCACTAGGAAGAACAGGGAAAGGTTTGTTTACACTTACCTCTTCCCGTTCTTCAGCTCTGTGACCCGATCGCGGGACACCGGTGGCGATCGGGTCCGCGGGTCCCACGGGCGCGGTCACGGAGCTCAGGACCAGGTCGTGATTGCGCGGCGGCGGCGCGAGCGCGACCCACGGCTGGGCTCTTAAAGGGCAACGTACCTGTATGTGGATGTGCCCAGCCGTGCATTCTGCTGACGTATATTGGCGTGAGGCGGTCCTTAAGTGGTTAATATACAAAATCACATATAACTATATCACTAGTTACATATAATCATTGATTAAATACTATCATAAGGAACCCAATATCAATCTATTGACCCAATGAACTACCTATCATAGATGAAACAGTTCAGATCGAACTTTTGTCTCAAAGATTCAATACGATTCCCTTTGACCCAGGCGTCTAATAAAATTCCCCCTCTCCAGTGTCTATTAACTTTTTCCACTCCCCAAAATCTCAAGTCCCTAGGATCCCTATTATGACACATCTGAAAGTGTTTGGAGACACTATGGGATCTGAGGCCTTTTTTAATGTTATTAACATGCTCCCTGATTTGTACACCCAATGCCCCGGAAGTTCTGCCCACATATTGAAGGCCACAGTCACATTCAAGCATGTAGACTGCCCCCTGGGTATTGCAGGCGATCAGATCCTTAATTGTGTACTTTTTGTTCGTGACCGAGGAGGAAAAATCCTTGCACCTTTTAATGTTATTTCTAGAATGCCTGCAGGCTACACATCACCCACAGGCATAGAAGCCAGACAGGAAAGAAAAAAGGTTATTTTCTTTTATTATAGGGGGATCAACTACTCCCAGGGCAACTAAATCTCTGAGAGTAGGTGCCCATCAATAAATAAATTGGGGACGAGCAGGAAGGACAGGTCCTAGACAAAATTGTTTATCATACCAGAAATAATTTTTGTTAAGACAAAAATCTAAACATTGGATAAGATACTTTTTATGTACTTTAGAGAGACACGATTTATCTAAGGCCCACTTAACCAATGACACTGCATCCTGGTCCCCTATGATCGTGTTAAGAGAACTGATGTCAGATGTAATCAATACACCACCCAATTTGGCTAAAGGGGACAGTCTGAAGTATATGAATCATGTGTTTAGTGTCCTGCAGGTATGCCTTTGTCTCAGTAACAAGTGATTTGAGTAAAAAATCTATATATTGCCCAAGGCGTGAAGAAACTGACTATATGCCATTCACTATCGGCCTCCCCTGTGGGGCCTGAGTGTCCTTGTGAATTTTTGGAAAAAAAAATAATAATCAGTGTCCGACATGCCAAGGGATCTAAATATAAAGCTTCCTTTCTCAACCAGATGATGCAACTCATCCTTGTATTCAAACACTGGGTCTTTACGTAACAGCTGGTAAGTTTCCCTATCACCCAACAGGCGGCCCTTATAGTAGGTCTTACTCATAACAACCAGACCTCCCCCTTTATCTGACGGGCGTATAACCAACTCCTTTTTGTCCTCAAGGGAAGAAATTTCCTTTTTAATAAACGAGGGGTCATGCGCCTTCTTAGCTTTTAATCCCTAAATATCACTCGGAACCATATTCTTAAATTCCTCCAGATGTTTATTGTCCGGACTGGGCGAGTTGAACACTAATTTATTGGCAAGACTCGAGTGATTCCCTGTAGTGGATAAAGCTATCCTTTCAGCAGGTTTAGAAAATATTTTTTAATGTTTAGATTCCTGGTAAAAAGGGGAGAAATTGGGACTTTGAATGAAGTGTGTGGTCTTAATGAGCACACACTTCCATCCCTGTTGTACATTAGAAAAAGGGGGGAAGTTTGGGACTTTGAATGAGATGCGTGTAGGCAAAAACCAATGGATTAAACGAACAAAGGAGGTTTATTCATAAATACATAGGACATGATACATAGCAAGTATGACGAGCTTATAGGCATATAGTAGACATATAAAAATTCTATTATAGCACATACTAAATAAAATCAATGGAAAAGTATAATATACAGACATGATTGAAATAAACTGCATGGTAGGCTTGACGCGTTTCGTGGACTCAATTCCACTTCATCAGAAGCAATTTGCAGAATTCATGTCTGTGAGAATATATATCCAAAATTACTCCAATGAATTAAATAAGTATGCAGGGGAAGGAAAAAACCAAAACATCCCAAATTACTTACTTCACAGCTTTAAAAATAGTCATAAATTGCTAAAGCCTGATGGCTGAGGAAGGCCAAGAACTACTCCCGCCGGGAGCTGGGGGGCGTGGAATCGCAGGCAGCACAGCCGGAAACAACCACAGCCAAGGGGGGGCGATGAAAAGTGTCCATGGTGAGCTGCAGGGGAATACCTGTGGACAGCTCCAATCTATGTGAGATGTAAAATGTTGTGGTCAGTGAGGATGTGACTGAAAGAGGGCAAAGAGCCCAAGGAAATGAGAGTGAGGAGGAAGGTGTGTAGAGTCCACTGAAAAAACCTGGCAGCAGGGCAAACAGAGAAGACATGGTAGGGCCTCCTGAAATCACAACAGACCAATACTGTCCAGGGACTCAGGACTGCCAGGTTTTTTCGGTGGACTCTACACACCTTCCTCCTCACTCTCATTTCCTTGGGCTCTTTGCCCTCTTCCAGTCACATCCTCACTGACCACAACATTTTACATCAAGTGGAATTGAGTCCACGAAACGTGTCAAGCCTACCATGCAGTTTATTTCAATCATGTCTGTATATTATACTTTTCCATTGATTTTATTTAGTATGTGCTATAATAGAATTTTTATATGTCTACTATATGCCTATCAGCTCGTCATACTTGCTATGTATCATGTCCTATGTATTTATGAATAAACCTCCTTTGTTCGTTTTATCCATTGGTTTTTGCCTACACGCATCTCATTCAAATTCCCAAACTTCCCCCCTTTTTCTAATGTACAACAGGGATGGAATTGTGTGCTCATTAAGACCACACACTTCATTCAAAGTCCCAATTTCTCCCCTTTTTACCACAATCAAGGGATGGAGATGTGTGATTTGAGTGGAAACACAGTTGCCCACACGTGTTTATTATTAACCACTTCAATACCATGCACTTATGCACCTTCCCGCCCAGACCAATTTTCAGCTTTCAGTACTCTCACACTTTGAATGACAATTACTTAGTCATGCTACACTGCATCCAAACAAAATTTTTATCATTTTCTTCTCACAAATAGAGCTTTCTTTTGGTGGTATTTAATCGCCACTGGGTTTTTTATTTTTTGCGATATAAGCAAAAAAACAGCAATTTTTTAAAAAAAAAAACACTTTTTTTTAGTTTCTATTGTAAAATTTTGCAAATAAGTAATTTTTCTTCATAAATTTGTGCCAAAATGTATACTGCTACATATCTTTGGTAAAATGAACCCAAATTAGTGTATATTATTTGGTCTTTGTGAAAGTTATAGAGTCTACAAACTATGGTGGCAATCACTGAAAATTTATCACATCTGATCACGCCTGATGTACTGAAGGGATATCTCATTTCTTGAGACACTAACAAGCGAGGAAAGTACAAATACCCCAAAATTACCCCTTTTTGGAAAGTAGACAGTCCAAGGTATTTACTAAGAGGCGTGGTGAGTTTTTTGAAGTTGTATTTTTTTCCCACAATTCTTGGGAAAATTTAATTTTATTTATTTATTTATTTTTTTTACACAAACTGGTCATATTAACATTTTTTTTCTCTCACACAGCATATGCATAATTGCAACTACACCCCAAAATACATTCTGCTACTCCTCCTGAGTGTAGCGATACCACATGTGTGAGACTTTTACACAGCCTGGCCACATACAGAGGCCCAACATTGAAGTAGCACTTTCAGGCGTTCTACAAGCATAAATCGCACATATCCTTTCTCAACCACCTATTACACTTTTGAAGGCCCTGGAGCACCAGGACAATGGAATTTTCCACAAAATGACCCCATTTTGGAAAGCACACACCCCAACGTATAATCTATGAAGCATTATGAGTCTTTTGAACGGTTCATTTTTTTCCAGAAGGTTTTGGAAAATGTGGAGAAAAAATGAAAATGCATTTTTTTACACAAAGTTGTCCATTTATAAGATATTTCTAACGCATAGCATATACATAGCAAAAATGACACCCTAAAATGAATTCTGCTACTCCTCCTGAGTATAGCGATACCACATGTGTGAGACTTTTACACAGCCTGGCCATATACAGAGGCCCAACATTGAAGTAGCACTTTCAGGCGTTCTACAAGCATAAATCGCACATATCCTTTCTCAACCACCTATTAAACTTTTGAAGGCCCTGGAGCACCAGGACAATGGAATTTTCAACAAAATGACCCCATTTTGGAAAGCACACACCCCAACGTATAATCTATGAAGCATTATGAGTCTTTTGAACGGTTCATTTTTTTCCAGAAGGTTTTGGAAAATGTGGAGAAAAAATGAAAATGCATTTTTTTTACACAAAGTTGTCCATTTATAAGATATTTCTAACACATAGCATATACATAGCAAAAATAACACCCCAAAATGCATTCTGCTACTCCTCCTGAGTATAGCGATACCACATGTGTGAGACTTTTACACAGCCTGGCCATATACAGAGGCCCAACATTGAAGTAGCACTTTCAGGCGTTCTACAAGCATAAATCGCACATATCCTTTCTCAACCACCTATTACAATTTTGAAGGCCCTGGAGCACCAGGACAATAGAATTTTCCACAAAATGACCCCATTTTTGAAAGCACACACCCCAACGTATAATCTATGAGGCATTATGAGTCTTTTGAACGGTTCATTTTTTTCCAGAAGGTTTTGGAAAATGTGGAGAAAAAATTAAAATGCATTTTTTTTACACAAAGTTGTCAATTTATAAGATATTTCTAACACATAATATGTACATAGCAAAAATGACACCCCAAAATGCATTCTGCTACTCCTCCTGAGTATGGCAATACCACATGTTTGAGACTTTTACACAGCCTGGCCACATACAGAGGCCCAACATCCAAGTAGCACCTCCAGGCATTCTAGCAGCATTAATTGCACATATCATTTTCTGACTACCGATCACATTTTTGAAGACCCTTCATATATCTAACACATAGCAGGTACATACCAAATAACAAAAGATTACCTGTGGTTTTAGAAGTGCAGTGGTCCACAGAGGAGAGCATCGGTCCAGGCAGCAGGCAGGGATGAGGTCAGCGACAGCAAAAGCAATCATCCAGGCAGCAGGCAGGAATACTGTCCATAGTTCGCACAGGCAGAGATACTGTCAGCACAGCCAGAGCACAGCCAAAGCACAGGTCCAGGTAGCAGGCAGAGGTGTCCCAGCAGAAATGCTGTCCAAAGTCAGTAGAGGCAGCAGGCAGATATGTGGTCAACACAGCCAAAGTATTGGTCCAAGCAGCAGGAAGAAACATGGTCCATAATGTCATGGGTCATTACAGGCAGTAATATGGTCAGCACAGCCAAATTATTGGTCCAGGCAGCAGGAAGGACCATCAAGCTTAGAGCCAGGGGGACAGGGGTAGAGGCTTCTCCCACCCAAATCGCTTTGAAGCCTCCGGGCAACCAGACCCTGTTCTTGGAGCACAGAAAACGAAAAACTGGTTTTCTCTACTCAGAACGCTATTCTGAAGCCCCTCACATATGTGAGACCCCTGTGTACTAAAAGTAGATGGCCAAAAGATCAGTCCAAGTGGCAGGCAAAAACATGGTCGATTAACAGGCCAAGGTCGGTACACGTGGAAGTCAGAAACGTGGTTTAAATCGGCAGGCAGAGGCATCGTCGGTAAACAGGCCAGGGTCAGTTAATTAACATGGAAGGTAGTTAGTAACATGGTAGCAGGCAAATAGGGAAGTGGCAGTCTGTTAATAATAAGGGGAACTAATGGATGTATGATAATTTTTGAAGCAATTTCCGATGCACAGGCCAGGTTGGGAGGGACAATCGGGACAATAATAGCTGGTGTCTCTTCTTACTCCTCCTCTGCTGCATACACGGCATTTCTTTTGGCGTCTTCTTCCAGATTCTGTGGGGGGGATGCTAAAGGGATAGTGTCGCTCGTGAAGCCGACTCACACTATCAGAGCGAATGCTTCCTGGGGCGGGATCTTGTTGGTAAATGAGGGCATCGATGATATCTTCGATATATTGGAGGTAGTGGAGTCGGTGATTTTGAGTTGCTTTTTGGTAGCAGACAAACAAATTAAAAAGGGCCATGTGAAACAGGTGAAACGCAACTTTTTTGTGCCAATAATGGGACTTTCTGGTTGATAAGTAGGGCTGTAGCATCTGGTCGTTTAAATCCACCCCCCCCATGTACAAATTGTAGTCGTGGACACATTCAGGCTTTACAATTGAGCCGCGTCTTCTTGGGATCTCCACCATGGTGTCATTGTGGATCGTAGAGAGGATGTGGACATCTTTCTTGTCCCTCCACTTCATGGCCAACACCTCCTCGTTCCTCATGGATGCCGATTCTCCAGGTCGCAATTTTTTTGTCAATAAATTTTGTGGGAATCCCTTCCGGTTTTTTTTGAAGGTACCGCAGGCCGGGGTTTGTTTACTGTAAAGGTGGCGAAAAAGGGGCAGGCTGGTATAATAATTATCAACATATAAATGGTAACCTTTTCCGAACAGGGGGTATGCCAACTCCCAGACAATTTTCCCACTGGTTCCAATATATGTGGGGCAATCACGGGGCTGGAGCTGGGAGTCTTTGCCTTCGTAGATCCTGAATTTGCAGACGTATCCAGTGGCTCGATCACATAATTTATTTAATTTTAACCCATACCTGGCTCTCTTGCTTGGTATGTACTGCTTGAACTGCAGTCGGCCGGTGAAATGTACGAGGGACTCCGCCACACAAATTTTTTGGTCTGGGATGAAAACTTCTTCAAATCGCTGGGAAAAGGCATTGATTAGGGGGCGTATCTTGTACAATTTGTCGTAGTTGGGATGATCTCGGGGAGGGCACTGTGAATTGTCATTGAAGTGGAGAAAGCGCATAATCATGTCGTATCTTTTCCTGGACATGACAGCGGAATATATGGGCATGTGTTGGATGGGGCGTTTGGACCAATATGAATGGACTTCGTTCTTTTTTGTAAGCCCCATATTGAACATAAGGCCCAAAAATAATTTAAATTCCTCCAATGTTAGACGCCGCCACTGGAACATGCGGGCGTAGGAAGAATCGGGGTTGGCAGCAATAAATTGGGATGCATACAGATTCGTTTGATCCACTATATTCTGCAGCAAATCTTGTGGGAAATATAAACAAAAATAATCAAATTTAGAAAAATTTGTAGTGTCGAGCTGCACACCTGGCTGTGCGGTGAAAGGGGGGATGATAGCGGATCCTGAGTTGGCAGGCAACCATAAGGGGTTTGCCAGGGCATCGGGAAGGTAGGATTGGGGCTGGATTCTTCGGGTTGGGCGTGCATTTCCATTGCTTGTACTGGGCTCCTCTTCCTGGGGTATGGCGCTGCTGGTGGTGGGCAGTTCTCCTGATCTTGGTGCTGATCTTGGTGCTGATCTTGGTGCCGATCGCATTCTTTTGGGAGGGACGGTTTCCTCCGGGGACTCGGACTCTGAGCCACTATCCTCCACTGGCTCGTATTCCGAACCAGAATCGGATAATGGGAGCTCCCCGCTGCTCTCATCATCCGACATGGCAAGAATGGCATATGCCTCCTCAGGTGTGTAAACCCTTTGGGACATTATGGCAGTGCTTATTGGTGGGCCTGTGTAATGGTACTGCTGGTGGTAGTGGTGGCGGTCTGTGTGGTAGTACCGATGGAGGTATTAGTGGTGGGCCTGTGTGGTGGTACCGATGGCGGTATGGGTGGTAGTGGTACCAATGGCGGTACAGGTGGTGGTGGTACCGATGGCGGTACGGGTGGTGGTGGTGGCGGCGGTACCGATGGCGGTACAGGTGGCGGTACGGGTGGTGGTGGTAGCGATGGCGGTATGGGTGGTGGTGGTACCGATGGCGGTACAGGTGGTGGTGGTACCGATGGCGGTACAAGTGGTGGTGGTACGGGTGGGGATGGTACCGATGGCGGTACAGGTGGTGGTACAGGTGGTGGTGGCACTACCGACGGTGGTACGGGTGGTGGTACTGGTGGTGGTACCGATGGCGGCACTAGTGGTGATACTGGTAGCGGGCCTGTGTGGCAGTATAGATGCTGGGCCTGGTGGCGGTACTGGTGGTGGTACTGGTAACGATGGCGGTACTGGTAGCCTGTGTGGCGGGGCCAATGGCGGTACCGATGGAGGTGGGCCTGTGACAGATGATTGACAGATGGGCTGATTGATTGACAGATGGGCTGATTGATTGATTGACAGATGGGTTGATTGATTGACAGATGGGGTGATTGATTGACAGGTGGGGTGATTGATTGACAGATGGGCTGATTGATTGACAGATGGGCTGATTGATTGACAGATGGGCTGATTGATTGACAGATGGGCTGACTTATTGACAGATGGGCTGATTGACAGATGGGCTGTTTGACAGATGGGCTGATTGACAGATGGGCTGATTGGCTGGGCTGATTGATGTGCTCGGCTGTGTGACAGGTCCTCTTTATGGGGGGGGGCGTGTTGTGCACTGTAAACTTATGTAGACAAACTACACTGAGCTAACTTACTGATCTCTTCTCTCTCCTCACAGATCGGTGTGTGAGGAGAGAGCAGGGATCAGGTAGTAACTCCTGTGGAGTTTGTTTACATTTGTGACCGGCTGTGATTGGACACAGCCGGTCACGTGGTAAACAGCCAATTCATTGGCTGTTTACTCTGATCGGGGACGCGCTGTGTCCAAGGGACACTCGCCTTCCCCGATCCCCGCTCTGCAAGCCTGTGGCGGCGCGCACGGAGCGCGCCGCCGAGTTTGTTTTGACAGGTGATCGGCTGTGACTTTGACACAGCCGATCACATGGTAAACAGCCAATGAAATTGGCTGTTTACCGTGATCGGGGAAGCGCTGTGTCCGAGGGACACATGCCGTCCCCGATCACCGCGCTGCGCGCCCCCGCGGGCGCGCGCAAGGCAATATCCTGCAGGACGTCATATGACGTCCAGTATCGATATTGCAACCACTTCCCGGACGTCAATTCGCTATTGACTGGGCGGGAAGTGGTTAACCATGGATTCTTATGGTTGATCGCGGACCCGATTGGTTTTGGTCCGCGCTTGTTTGTTTTATATAATGAATATTTACGTGAGGCAATTTTCCACTCATTCTACATTGTTTCAATAGGAGGTTGGTCATTTTGTTCTAGGCATGTAGTCTGTTGGCTGTGTTTGGCTGGATTGTTTCAGGTCCGGGAGCTGCGATGCACACTGTTGCCTCCCTTCCCCTCCCTATTTGATACTGGGGGGGTGGGTGGGTGTTGCCACTGTGCATCGGTGTCACTCCCCGCGCCGCAGCGCATGACGTCACTCTCGGGTGACTCAGCGGCGGCAGCGCTCGCCATCGCAGTGTGTGTGGAGCATCTCCCTAGACGCTGGCTGTACCGTGTCAGCTGTTCTGGCGGGAATGCCTCATTTGGACGCACTCAGCGTGACACCGGGGGCGTCAGTCTCGGCGGCCCTGGCGGGTACGTGGCACAGTCTTGGGGCAGGCACAGTTTCTCTTCTCCTTTCATGCTGGATACTTCCGGGACCACACATGGAAGTTATGTCACCACACTGGAATCACCAGGTACACACACTTTCATTTTTCTTTCGCCTTTTTTCCCCCTCTTTTTTTCCCCCCTTCTTGGGGGTTCTGTCGCTACCATACACAGTCCGTGAATCTCTGGACAGGATTGGTCTGTTGTGATTCCAGGACATTTCATCATATGTGTCTGTGTCTGTGGCTTTCCCCTTATTTAGAATTCAGTTTTTTCTCACTACACTCTTATTTTTTGTTTTTCATCCTTCACACCCCGGGCAGTCCTGAGTCCCTGGACAGTATTGGTCTGTTGTGATTTCAGGAGGCCCTACCATGTCTTCTCTGTTTGCCCTGCTGCCAGGTTTTTTCGGTGGACTCTACACACCTTCCTCCTCACTCTCATTTCCTTGGGCTCTTTGCCCTCTTCCAGTCACATCCTCACTGACCACAACATTTTACATCTCACATAGATTGGAGCTGTCCACAGGTATTTCCCTGCAGCTCACCCTGGACACTTTTCATCGCCCCCCCTTGGCTGTGGTTGTTTCCGGCTGTGCTGCCTGCGATTCCGCGCCCCCCCCCCGCTCCCGGCGGGAGTAGTTCTTGGCCTTCCTCAGCCATCAGGCTTTAGCAATTTATGACTATTTTTAAAGCTGTGAAGTAAGTAATTTGGGATGTTTTGGTTTTTTCCTTCCCCTGCATCCTTATTTAATTAATTGGAGTAATTTTGGATATATATTCTCACAGACATGAATTCTGCAAATTGCTTCTGATGAAGTGGAATTGAGTCCACGAAACGCGTCAAGCCTACCATGCAGTTTATTTCAATCATGTCTGTATATTATACTTTTCCATTGATTTTATTTAGTATGTGCTATAATAGAATTTTTATATGTCTACTATATGCCTATCAGCTCGTCATACTTGCTATGTATCATGTCCTATGTATTTATGAATAAACCTCCTTTGTTCATTTAATCCATTGGTTTTTGCCTACACGCATCTCATTCAAAGTCCCAAACTTCCCCCCTTTTTCTAATGTACAACAGGGATGGAATTGTGTGCTCATTAAGACCACACACTTCATTCAAAGTCCCAATTTCTCCCCTTTTTACCACAATCAAGGGATGGAGATGTGTGATTTGAGTGGAAACACAGTTGCCCACACGTGTTTATTATTAACGGTCAACCATGGATTCTTATGGTTGATCGCGGACCCGATTGGTTTTGGTCCGCGCTTGTTTGTTTTATATAATGAATATTTACGTGAGGCAATTTTCCACTCATTCTACATTGTTTCAATAGGGGGTTGGTCATTTTGTTCTAGGCATGTAGTCTGTTGGCTGTGTTTGGCTGGATTGTTTCAGGTCCGGGAGCTGCGATTCACACTGTTGCCTCCCTTCCCCTCCCTATTTGATACTGGGGGGGTGGGTGGGTGTTGCCACTGTGCATCGGTGTCACGCCCCGCGCCGCAGCGCATGACGTCACTCTCGGGTGACTCAGCGGCGGCAGCGCTCGCCATCGCAGTGCGTGTGGAGCATCTCCCTAGACGCTGGCTGTACCGTGTCAGCTGTTCTGGCGGGAATGCCTCATTTGGACGCACTCAGCGTGACACCGGGGGCGTCAGTCTCGGCGGCCCTGGCGGGTACGTGGCACAGTCTTGGGGCAGGCACAGTTTCTCTTCTCCTTTCATGCTGGATACTTCCAGGACCACATATGGAAGTTATGTCACCACACTGTAATCACCAGGTACACTCACTTTCATTTTTCTTTACCCTTTTTTTCCCCTCTTTTTTTCCCCCCTTCTTGGGGGTTCTGTCGCTACCATACACAGTCCGTGAATCTCTGGACAGGATTGGTCTGTTGTGATTCCAGGACATTTCATCATATGTGTCTGTGTCTGTGGCTTTCCCCTTATTTAGAATTCAGTTTTTTCTCACTACACTCTTATTTTTTGTTTTTCATCCTTCACACCCCGGGCAGTCCTGAGTCCCTGGACAGTATTGGTCTGTTGTGATTTCAGGAGGCCCTACCATGTCTTCTCTGTTTGCCCTGCTGCCAGGTTTTTTCGGTGGACTCTACACACCTTCCTCCTCACTCTCATTTCCTTGGGCTCTTTGCCCTCTTCCAGTCACATCCTCACTGACCACAACATTTTACATCTCACATAGAATGGAGCTGTCCACAGGTATTCCCCTGCAGCTCACCCTGGACACTTTTCATCGCCCCCCCTTGGCTGTGGTTGTTTCCGGCTGTGCTACCTGCGATTCCGCGCCCCCCAGCTCCCGGCGGGAGTAGTTCTTGGCCTTCCTCAGCCATCAGGCTTTAGCAATTTATGACTATTTTTAAAGCTGTGAAGTAAGTAATTTGGGATGTTTTGGTTTTTTCCTTCCCCTGCATCCTTATTTAATTAATTGGAGTAATTTTGGATATATATTCTCACAGACATGAATTCTGCAAATTGCTTCTGATGAAGTGGAATTGAGTCCACGAAACGCGTCAAGCCTACCATGCAGTTTATTTCAATCATGTCTGTATATTATACTTTTCCATTGATTTTATTTAGTATGTGCTATAATAGAATTTTTATATGTCTACTATATGCCTATCAGCTCGTCATACTTGCTATGTATCATGTCCTATGTATTTATGAATAAACCTCCTTTGTTCATTTAATCCATTGGTTTTTGCCTACACGCATCTCATTCAAAGTCCCAAACTTCCCCCCTTTTTCTAATGTACAACAGGGATGGAATTGTGTGCTCATTAAGACCACACACTTCATTCAAAGTCCCAATTTCTCCCCTTTTTACCACAATCAAGGGATGGAGATGTGTGATTTGAGTGGAAACACAGTTGCCCACACGTGTTTATTATTAACGGTCAACCATGGATTCTTATGGTTGATCGCGGACCCGATTGGTTTTGGTCCGCGCTTGTTTGTTTTATATAATGAATATTTACGTGAGGCAATTTTCCACTCATTCTACATTGTTTCAATAGGGGGTTGGTCATTTTGTTCTAGGCATGTAGTCTGTTGGCTGTGTTTGGCTGGATTGTTTCAGGTCCCGGAGCTGCGATTCACACTGTTGCCTCCCTTCCCCTCCCTATTTGATACTGGGGGGGTGGGTGGGTGTTGCCACTGTGCATCGGTGTCACGCCCCGCGCCGCAGCGCATGACGTCACTCTCGGGTGACTCAGCGGCGGCAGCGCTCGCCATCGCAGTGCGTGTGGAGCATCTCCCTAGACGCTGGCTGTACCGTGTCAGCTGTTCTGGCGGGAATGCCTCATTTGGACGCACTCAGCGTGACACCGGGGGCGTCAGTCTCGGCGGCCCTGGCGGGTACGTGGCACAGTCTTGGGGCAGGCACAGTTTCTCTTCTCCTTTCATGCTGGATACTTCCAGGACCACATATGGAAGTTATGTCACCACACTGTAATCACCAGGTACACTCACTTTCATTTTTCTTTACCCTTTTTTCCCCTCTTTTTTTCCCCCCTTCTTGGGGGTTCTGTCGCTACCATACACAGTCCGTGAATCTCTGGACAGGATTGGTCTGTTGTGATTCCAGGACATTTCATCATATGTGTCTGTGTCTGTGGCTTTCCCCTTATTTAGAATTCAGTTTTTTCTCACTACACTCTTATTTTTTGTTTTTCATCCTTCACACCCCGGGCAGTCCTGAGTCCCTGGACAGTATTGGTCTGTTGTGATTTCAGGAGGCCCTACCATGTCTTCTCTGTTTGCCCTGCTGCCAGGTTTTTTCGGTGGACTCTACACACCTTCCTCCTCACTCTCATTTCCTTGGGCTCTTTGCCCTCTTCCAGTCACATCCTCACTGACCACAACATTTTACATCTCACATAGAATGGAGCTGTCCACAGGTATTCCCCTGCAGCTCACCCTGGACACTTTTCATCGCCCCCCCTTGGCTGTGGTTGTTTCCGGCTGTGCTACCTGCGATTCCGCGCCCCCCAGCTCCCGGCGGGAGTAGTTCTTGGCCTTCCTCAGCCATCAGGCTTTAGCAATTTATGACTATTTTTAAAGCTGTGAAGTAAGTAATTTGGGATGTTTTGTTTTTTTCTTTCCCCTGCATCCTTATTTAATTCATTGGAGTAATTTTGGATATATATTCTCACAGACATGAATTCTGCAAATTGCTTCTGATGAAGTGGAATTGAGTCCACGAAACGCGTCAAGCCCACCATGCAGTTTATTTCAATCATGTCTGTATATTATACTTTTCCATTGATTTTATTTAGTATGTGCTATAATAGAATTTTTATATGTCTACTATATGCCTATCAGCTCGTCATACTTGCTATGTATCATGTCCTATGTATTTATGAATAAACCTCCTTTGTTCGTTTAATCCATTGGTTTTTGCCTACACGCATCTCATTCAAAGTCCCAAACTTCCCCCCTTTTTCTAATGTTTAGATTCCTAACATACTTATGAATACTAATATACGTCTAAAACTTGTTAAGCTGAAGTGCTGGAGCAAACTAAAGTCCTCTATCAAGAATCCTAAGCTCATCTTCAGTAAGACTAGAACCACTAAGATTATATATGCCCCTAATGGTATATTTTTATTTTGTGTTCTTCTTCCTGATCTCCTTCCTCTTGTTCTCTTATTTTTCCCACATACCCTCTCCCCATTGGTGTATGTTGTGCTGGTCCCTACCTCCTGTTAATCTCTTCTGTCATATAAAGGTGTATATATATTGGATATTGGGACCTGCCCTCTCTCCTGATAATAACCTCCCTCATAGGAAGAAAAAATGGGGGAATCTTGACGGTACATGTCAATTTGTTTTGGGAAATTATGACCTCCTCTTCTGGGCGACTGAGTTCTGCCCTGTCCATGGTCACCATCTTGGTAATCAGAAGAAACAGAAATGGCCTCTACCACCACCTCTACCTCCTTCGGCTTCCACTATGCTTATTGGATTTTTATGTACAACTCATGTGAGATACAAAAGGAGGATTCTGTAAGTTTACTCATATAAAGTGTGTGTTTTTATATCATACGGAGAGCAGTTAGATTTTTTATCTTTCATATGTACCTGGTTATATCTGTGACTGTTGGAGTGGCTGGAACCTGCTTGGCATCTCCTATCCCCCACCCCCGGGCAGAGGGAATTAGTGTGTTTGACCTTTCTGTTAGTTTAGGGGTCTACCCTTTGAGGTGAGCGAGCAATCTGTGTGTTGGTGGAGGACTCATTCACGCAGGGTAACATTTTGCCTGATATTTTCACTCAATGGATTTTCCTTTTTATCTGAGGAAATTTTTCTTGGGCTTTGGACTTTATTATCTTTACCTTTGGAGTTCATCTTTTTATTGCTCATTTGCGCTGCATTATTTATGTGTCACCAAGGTATGGCAACACATGAAAATACACAAAAATGCACTATATGTGCATTTCAGTGTGTTGCCATAAACTTCTATGGATCTTGAATTTTGTCTCTGTGTATGTACAAGGAGCCACAGATACTTTACAGAGAACTGTAGCTCTGAATGATCTTGTATCATACCAGAATAGTGACAGATCAGTCAGCTGTGGTGCTGTGTGTCTATCAGTAGCTGCTTTTACACATTCACATCCAGACCAATATTGAAAAACTTACATATAAACAATATAAATATAGCACCCTCCTAGACTAGGATGATAGGTAAATGTTGTTCTTTTCGGGTCCTCTGTAATCTTTAGAGCAGCAATTGATTTGTTTGGGCAGTTGTAGATTTCCCAGGATGCAAGTTTGGTTGCTTTCCCCGGCATTCTGGAGGCTTCCAGAACATAGAAAGATGGGAGAGTCAAATGGGCAGCTTGAATATTTATGGTATTGCAGCCAATCCCTGGGACAGTGCACCCAGTAGGTGGCTGGGGGGAACATGAATAGTCTGAAGTCTGGGGCAGAGCTTTTCTTGTCCTGCTGGAGAAGTTCCACAGCTTCAAGGACTGTGCCCCTCTGAAGCTGTTTTCCTGGAGTTTGCTAATGTGCATTGAGGTCCCAGCTGTGGCAGGGCTGGGGGGTCTATTCCTATTAATCTTTGGAAATAACTAAGTAGTCTCACTTAAGGATCTGGTCTGGAGGACTCACTGGAGAATGCTGTCTGGAAGCTGGAAAGTGTGAAGCTGTTTTGTGGCACAGAGTTTTAACCCTTCCCTCACTCTAGAGTGCCTGGTGGTAGCTAGGAACTGAACAGTTATCCTGAGGCATAGAGATGTCTGGAAGAAACTGGGGGAGTTCAGCTGTCCTGGAGAGACATGGTGAAAATAGACTTTACCTCAGTATCCTAGTAACTGTGAACTATTCTACTCTTGGGTGCTGGCAGTAGCTTTCTCTGAGACAGCTCTTAAAGCAGGGGTCTCAAACCTGCGGCCCTCCAGCTGTTGCGGAACTACAAGTTCCATCATGCCTCTGCCTATGGGAGTCATGCTTGTAACTGTTTAGCCTTGCAATGCCTCATGGGAATTGTAGTTCTGCAACAGCTGGAGGGCCACCAGTTTGAGACCCCTGTCTTAAAGCGTCTCAGTACTGGCCTACCTTACATATAGGCTACAGCGATCTTCTCTGTATTATTTTATTAAGGTTTATTGAGCTTTAGAAGCCCATAGATGCTCACACCTTTCTAAAAAATCAGCACTTCAGACATATGGCAAAGTTGTCATAGGTCCAGGCTAAGGCCTAGGGTTGAATAAAAACCAGTATGTAAGCAATCTCTGATGAATATGCAGGGCAGTTAGATGGAGAAACTGCATATATCGTACAAAATGTAATTGCTTTGAGGCTGTATTTCTGAGTTATAGAAATGACCCATATTGTCTTTCAAAAAATGCTATTATATTTTTAATGCAGATTAACAGAGCAGGATGTGTATGTATAATAAACTTATTTTTTATTTATATAGTATTGCTTTTAATAGCTAAAATGTACACACAAACTCTGTTTTAATACATGGTTTTCAGATTGTTTTATGACATGCAAACTATGCTTTTAATGTTATAACATTTTCCAGTATAACAAAGTTAAGCGATGCATGAACAGCTTTTAATGGAGAACCTGCATCAATTATAAAAGTATCTGATTTGCATACTAATTTCCATCTGTCCATTTTAAATATGTTAAATAGCACTACAAGAAGAGCATGTAATAAAAAATGTTCACAAAGAAAGTTCCGCCAGTTTAAATCAATCACAAAGAAAAACTCACTGGTAAATAATCAGAGTGAGTTATGAATTGTTTGCTCAACAGATTTTGCTTTCATTATTTTTTATTCTTAATCAAGAACTATTGCCTTATTGAAATTCACATGATATGAGTGTAGCTTCTTGTGTATTACCTGTCATTAATAATAGTTATCAAAGGGAAAGCAAGTTGCTTCATAATGCTGAGAGGAGTCGACAAAATAATTCTGCATTACATTTCTCAGGAAAGCTTAACACACTGTATATTTAATTTCTAAAAAAAAAATGATGCCCTAAAAAATTTTTTAGTGCACAGTATGCTGCATCAAATTGTTATTTCCAATAGTTACTGCTTATGAAGATAGGAACCCATTGGTTATAAGAACCCTGCTGAATTTCTAAATAGTCCTGCAAGCAATTAGTAAAATTAGAGAAATCTCTTCTATTAACAAATTGTCACTTTTTTTTTTTTTTTGCACAAATAGACTTCAAGGTTCCCCTCTACAAAAAGATCTTCATAAAGTGCACAGCCATAACTACTACTGAGCTGGCTTATTTAGCATGCAGCAGTGGACTATACCTCCCCTTGATCATGTTGCTTCATACTATGCAATGCCTTTGACAAATGTACCTTAATGCCCTGTACACACGATCGTTTTTTCTGACGAAAAAAGTCAGATGGATTTTTTTCATCTGAAAAACCAATCGTGTGTGGGCCCCATCTGACTTTTTTCCATCGGTTTAAAAAAATAGAACATGTTTTACATTTTTCCGATGGAAAAAAAAACGATAGGAAATTACGATCGTCTGTGGGGAACTCTATCGGAGAAAAATCCCACGCATGCTCAGAATCAAGTCGACGCATGCTCAGAAGCATTGAACTTCCTTTTTCTCGGCTCTTTGAAGTGTTTTACGTCACGCCGTTTTGGACGGTCGGAATTTTGTCTGATGGTGTGTAGGCAAGATTGGTGAAAGTCAGCTTCATCGGAATTCCGACGGAAAAATCCATCGGATTTTATTCCATCGGAAATCCGATCGTGTTGGATTTTTTTCCAACCATATTTCACTGTATGGCCTTTAAACTGTGGCCAGCAGGTTTAGAAAGACAATAAATGTGGCTTTTAGATAAGACAGCCATCTCACTATTAGGCCTCATTCAAATGAACGGTGTGAAGGAGGCATGTATTCACGCATCTGCAGCCGCATGCAGTAAATGGAGATGCAGCAACTGTATAGACACACCTGTATGCTAGTTTGACAGGTATACAGGTATAGGCGCATAGCCCCAAACTCAGACAGTGTGTATTTGGGGAGCATGCACCCACCCCTGCATGCCTATAAAATTTGGATGCGCAGGTGTGTCAGTACATTTGTCATATCTCCATTCACTAACATAAGCTACCTGCATGCAGGCCCAGGCATATGAATAAACAACTCATTTATGCTGTGTGGGCCTCAGCATCCATTTAAATGAGGCCTAAACAATGGGACACAAAGCAGCCATAGTGTCAGTGAAGTGGAATACTGTATGTTTTTGGGAACCATATGGAAGGCAAACTGCTTAGGGAGCGATTGTGGTCTGGTCCATAGCAAACTTTTTTACCGTAGTTTTCCTCATGATTTCTCCACAACAGCTTCCATCTGTTTTTCTTTACTTTCCCCGTGCTTTCTCTACAAACACCTTTCAATTCAATGACACTCTGGCTGCTTTGTGCCCCCCACCTTTTATAGTGAGGGGGCTGGATTACCCCCCCTGCACAAATTCTCTCACCCCCCAAATCGACCCTCCCCAAATGTTTTCCCCCGCCACCTAATCCTCTCCTCACCCAAATCTCACCTCCCAACACAAAAAATATTGCACAAAATTCCTCCTCTTAGCACATTCCTCCTCCTTCAAATTCTTATACCTAGCACAAATCCTCTCCCATCTCCCCAACATGAATCCACATCTCCCCTAAATCCCCCCAGTACTATTGCTCTCCCTCCCAAATCCCTCCTCCTAGCACTAATCCCCTCCCACCCCTCCTCCTTCCCCAGCACAAATTGTTTCCTTCCTACACCAATCCTCTCTGTCCCCAAATCCCTTCCCAGCACAAATCTGCTCACTCCCCAAACCTTCCCTCCCAGCACATATTCTCTCCTCCTCAATTCCCCCCCCCTAGCACAAATCCTCTCAATCCCTCTTCCCAGAACAAATAATCTCCTCTGCAACTTCCCCCTCTTAGCACAAATCCTCCACCCTCCAAATTCCCCCACCTAGCAAAAATCCTCTCCTACCCAACACAAATCCCCTCTGACAGCACAAATTCCCCCCTCCCGCCCAAGCCCCCTCTTAGCACTAATTCTCTACCACCCCCAGCACAAACCCCTTAACACAAACCTCCCCCCATTTTCCCTCCCCAGCACTAATTCTCTTTCCTCACAAATATTTCCCCCACACAAATACTCACCCCCAAAAACTCCCCTGCCAGTACAAATCCTCTCCTCTTTAACCAGCCCCACTCCTTAGCACTAACCCTCGCATCCCCAGGTCCAATCATAGTTAACCCCCCCAGGTCGGTCTGTTCCTTCCCCCTACCCCCCAAATTTACAAACCTCTGATACAGCACTGCATGGAAGATTTCCCGCTTCACAGGCTCCTCTTTGTGTGTCATGTGACATGTTAGAACCAAGAAGGAGCATAGGGGAAGCTTCCTTTGTCTCTGATGTCTGTGACAGGGAGCTGCACCTGGCAGAGAGTGATGCTAACTACAGCAGTGGAGGTGGATTGTGGTGTTGGGAACCTGGGGCACCCTGCACTAGCAACACCTTTGATAGGGATAAACAGGGATACAATCCTTGGTGATGAGGCCCACAAATGTAAATGGAACAGTTTCTGTGCTGTGTGTAGTGAAATCATAAGTCGGACAGTATAAGTCTATCTATGTGGGTGATTAGGAAATATTTTCTCTCTCTCTCTTTTTCTCTCTTTCTCTCTCTCTCTCTCTCCATTGCAGACCATTGATTGCAACCAAGATTTGTTAATTTGCACACACAAAAAGTATTTTTCCTAACAAATTTATTCAGGACCATGTTGCAAAAATGAATACTCCCCAATGAAAATCTTATGCCGCGTACACACGATCGGTTTTTCTGATGAAAAAAGACCGATGAACTTTTTTCATCGGAAAAAACGATTGTGTGTGGGCCCTATCGGTCTTTTTTCCATCGGTGTATAAAAATAGAACATGTTTTAAATTTTACCAATGAAAAAAACCTGATAGCAAATTTTGATCGTCTGTGGGGAACTCCATCGGAGAAAAAAACATGCATGCTCAGACTAAATTACAAGACAGGAGTGCTCGTTCTGTTAAAACTAGCGTTCGTAAGGGAGATAGCACATTTGTCATGCTGTAACGGACTGAAAAGCACGGAGATTGAAATGTGCGAATCGGCTAACATCAAACTTTTACTAACATGCGATAACACGAAATCAGCAAAAGCAGCCCAAAGGGTGGCGCAGTTGGATTTGAACTTCCCCTTTATAGTGCCGTTGTACGTGTTGTACGTCACGGCATTTTGGATGGTCGAATGTTTGTCTGATGGTGTGTAGGCAAGACTGATAAAAGTCAGCTTCATCGGAATTCCGATGGAAATATCCATCGGATTTTATTCCATCGGAAATCCGATCGTGTGTAAAGGGCATTAGAAGCAAAGCTTCTCACGTGTAGCACACGGACCTTTTTCCTGCCTGGCTCACTTGCAAGTCAAGGCACACCGTGCTATATGCCCGTACCCTTCTGTTTGAAGAGGTTAATCGGTGTTCACAAATTTTGGGTCCTGCAGCGAGTTACCTTCTTCCACTGGTTCTCATCCCCAGCGTATGGGGACAAGTCTCTATTTCTCCCCCCCAAAGAAGGCCAATGTCCAGAACACTTTAACTCCAACAGAGAGTTTATTTTCTATTTGCTGTGTAGTAGACAGGAATAGATGGATGAAAAATCCTGATTTGAAGCCTATGGGGAAAGTTAAGTATCACTCTCCCTCCAGCATCCAGGCTCTAATGCCGCGTACACACGATCATTTTTCCCGTTGAGAAAAATGTCAATTTTTCCTTTGGACGAGAAAAACGATCGTCTGTGGGCTTTTTGTCGTTTTTCTCGACGGGAAAAACGGCATTAATCACGACGAGAAAAATTAGAACATGCTCTAATTTTTCTCGTTGTGATTCCCGTCGTTTTTTTCCATAGGGAAACACTGCCGGGGAGCCTACACACGGTCGTTTTTTTCGACCAAAAAAAAAATGTCATTTAAAACGGCCGTGTGTGGGGAGAACAAGCTGTTCCTCGTTTTTCACGTCGATTTTCTCGACGGTGTTTTCACCGTCGAAAAAATCGATCGTGTGTACGCGGCATAAAAGAGGTCGTGCTTTAAGAATGGAAAAAGACAAATGTTGCAATATGTCGCCAACTTGTTCATTCCATGCCTAGAAGACTTGGTGCTGTCCTTACAAATCATGGAGGTCGTACAAAATACTAGATGTAGTAGTTTTTGTTGTGGGATGTATTCATTGTTGCATCAACTAATTTGAGTAAAACTGAAGATTTTGTAATCTGAGTTCTATTATTAACCTTACTTTCATGTAATGAGCTAAACAAATGTGCTATAAAATTCAATTTTAACAAAATTTGGAAAATTGTTCTTGTGTTTATTCAGATATTGATTAAAATCTTAATTTTTAAAAAGGGTGCACTCACTTATGCTGAGCACTGTATATGTGTATATATATATATATATATACATGTATATACAGTACAGGTTCTTGAACATGACCATGAGTTCACTGTAGAGCATATCAAAGTGTTTACTCTCCTACTCTGTGTGGTAAGTCTCAACGTGTTATCAGACTCTTATCTTGACATGTTAGTATATGTGGATAATGTACACCTCGCTGCCTTCCAAAGACTGGGGGAGTCCAAATGAACTGAAAGCATAGAAGAACACAGAGGGCACATAGGCCTAGTAAATTATCCTCAATACATGTTTAATTTAATAAAAATGGAGGTGAATTTGTGTCATAGCATTATCCTAAAATCATCCGCTTAAATCCATATGCGAAAATCCACAACACTTGTAGTCACATCCTCTAGCGCGTTTCAAGGTTTCCCTCTTCTTTAGAGCCTTGTTTAGATGTCTCTTAAGCCGTGTACACACGATCGGTTTTACCGATGAAAACAGTCCGATGGACTGTTTTCATCGGACGAACCGATCGTGTATGGGCCCCATCTGTCTTTTTTCCATCGGTGTGAAAAAATAGAACATGTTTTAAATTTATCGGATGGGAAAAAAACGATAGCAAAATCCGACTGTCTGTGTGGAAATCCATCGGATAAAAAACCCACGCATGCTCAGAATCAAGTCGACGCACGCTCAGAAGCATTGAACTTAATTTTTCTCGGCTCATCGGAGTGTTTTACGTCACCGCGTTTGAAACGGTCCGTTTTTTGACTGATGGTGTGTGGGCAAGACTGATGGAAGACAGTTTCATCGGATTTCCGATGGAAAAAAACATCGGATTAGAATCCATAGGATATCCAATCGT
Organism: Rana muscosa; assembly: GCA_029206835.1. Classification (NCBI taxonomy): domain Eukaryota; kingdom Metazoa; phylum Chordata; class Amphibia; order Anura; family Ranidae; genus Rana; species Rana muscosa. Next base: position 878,185,575 of record CM055116.1, read on the forward strand.
GTGTACACGACTTTAGTGTTGACAAGGAACTTTTCAGTCGGGATCAGTGTTTTCTCTGTTTAGTGCTGCTGTATATAGCTTCCTTATTCCTACAGTGAATGAGTTCACTGTATTCCATTGGCCTCCACAGACTCCAGATCTCAATCCAATAGAGCACTTTTGGGATGTGGTGGAACGTAAGATTTGCATCGATGTGCAGCGGACCAATTTGTAGCAACTGCGTGATGCTACTGTGTCAATATGGGCCAAAATCTCTGAGGAATGTTTCCAACACCTTGTTGAATCTATGCCACAAAGAATTAAAGCAGTTCTGAAGGCAAAATGGGGTCCAACCCGGTACTAGCAAGATTTACCTAATAAAGAGGCAGGTGAGTGTGTGTATATATACAATATACATATATATATATATATATATATATATATATATATATATGTGTAGCGGGGTGTTCCCCTTTAATGCAGAGAGACAAGAAGTTCCAGGTGAGAGGTGAGTCAGGAGGAAGTAAAGAGACATTATGGAAGTGAAAGCAGAGGAGAGAGAGACTACATCTCCCAGTACATCTTGCAGCACCCAGGGTGCATTGCTCCAGAACAGAGACTGCTGGGGCAGACTTTATAAAGGGGAGGCAGAGTTTTGGTCGGCCTCTTTGGACACCCCTCTCCTAGCAAGAGGATCTCTGTGCTGAACTGCTGTGTGCACAAGGCCTGAAGCCTGGGCCGTGTGCTCCTTTCCAAAGAGCCCTCTGCCAGCCTAGCAGAGCCTTAGAGACATCTAATCCTCCTTGCTGCAGTACACCAGAAGGATTGAAGACTTGGATGTCGGTGGATTCCTGTTCCTAGACGAATCGATGGAGGAAACGGACTTGGACTTGTCCAGGTGGTGAGAGCTGTTTAAAGACAGATCCTTTATCTTTACTATTCGTTGGGATTACAAAGTTGTTCTTCAAGTGCACCACCGAAAAGATTGCTAGTGAATATTGTTTCACTGAACTTCCATTTAGATCAGTCAGGCCTGACTGCATAGGTAGACATTGCTGGGTGTTAGTCTACCCATGAGGGGAAGTAGCTGTAAAAGGGCAGCGCTAGAGTTGCATAGCAATACTTTATTATTCTGATTACTCTGTTTATCTTTATTACTGTTTATTGCAGGGATCTGCAACTTGTTATACTGTTGTTTATTACTTGCCCATTAGCCTCAGTAAAATATCTGGGTAAAGTACATTTGGTGTCAGTTCCGCTTACTTTAATAGGAGTTTTAAACTATATTCTGTGTATGTTTGTTATAGGACTGCGTCACCAACAGTTGCGGTCACGCGGTCCTATCCCTCTATCACCAGCTGTGCCACGGGAGGTTAGAGCCGATTGCCAGGGGTTGACAGCAGTGCACTACAGGGCCCAAATCAATATCAGCGGCTCTCTTAACTGGGGGTAGCGCTACACGTGGGGGCTCCAGTCCGGGATCCTTGTACGTTGCACGCTGCAATCAAGCCGGTCAGAAGTACCAGCATTGACCCGCTAGCAATGTCACAGTGGTGCGCAGCGATTGGCGTCGATCCAACCGCGGCGGTAGTCATTGAACTTCCAGGGAGTGACTGGAGAGAGAAACAAATTAAAGAGGTGGTACAAATATTGTCCCCAGATAGAAAGGCTTACGTGGTCGCAATGAGACCAGACTCAAGGACCAACTGCACCTATGCACTGATAGAGTGGGGACAGGATGTCCCTGAAAACTTCCACGGTGCCAGTATAAAATTGTCCGAAAAGACTGAGTTCCACCTGACACATCCTAGTCAGAAGCAGTTAGAACCCTTGGACAGGAAAGCAGGGGCTGCTGTTAAATCGCAGGCAGAGCAACAGCTGATTGATCTGAAACGACAGTACCGTGACATACAAGAGAGGTTTCAGGAGACTTCCAGTATGATAGCTGAACGCATTAAGGAGTTACGTGTCGCTCCTGAGGATCAGAAAGATGGTCAGATAAAGCCCAAACCTGGGAAGGTACCGAAGAAACGAGCTCAGGGTCGCCTGCAGGAAGTAACCATCCGGAAGGATTTCCGCATTGATGGCCAGATAGGAGAAAGAGGGCAGAAGGACAAACTGTCCTACACCAACCTCCTACACCAAATAGAGTTGGGGTTACAGAAAGGATATCAGGAATCTGAAATTAGAGAGGCTGTAATCCATGCCATCAACCCAGGTTCAAGTGTCAGGGGCATGTTAGAGAGGAAGGGTGGATTGACCCTGAACCAGCTAAAGAGGATACTGAAAAGCTACTATGAGGAGGAAGATGCTGCTGAGTTATTTCATCGACTGATAAATATGACCCAGGAGAGTGGAGAGACTCCTCAGAACTTCCTATTCCGGGCCATTGAGCTCAAGGACCGCCTGTTGTTTGCATCCAAGGATGAAGGAAATGGGGAGCATTTTGGAGTCGAGCTAGTCCAAAAGAAATTTCGGAGATCTGTGACTACGGGATTGAGGAGTGACTACATCAAGCTACAGCTGAAGCAGCATTTGGAAGATCCCTCAACTCCGGATGAGGTCCTCATTGAGAAAATGAATGAAGCAGATAAGATGGAGATTGAGAAGGACCAAAAACAGAGGAAACTTCAATCTCCTAGCACCACAAGTGCCAAAGTACAACAGATAGATGTCCCTTCAGACACTCGGGAGCTTAGTGTACTGACAGCAAGCACTGAACAGGGATCATGGTCTTCACCTATTCACCATTTCCCCACAAGTCAGACTGGACTGGAGGAGCTGTTACAGACCCAGAAAGAAATACTAGAGATGATGACGATGTTGATGACTCGTCTGGTGAAACCCCAGACAGAAGAGGTCTCACCACTCATGGCACCAAAGACCCCTACCACTAACCGCTCTATGAAACCAATACAGAGAGCCTGCTTCAAATGTGGGGGAAAAGGACATCTCAGGCGAGTATGCCCAAGCCTGGTAGTTGAGGAAAAGTCCAAACAGCTGGCGGGAAACTTCAGCGGGCCCCGGTGAAGGAGCCGACCGGGTGCCCATCATTTTCAGTGAGTTCCAAACTGAATGAGAAGCTAAGGAAGAGAAAAGACAAAACTCCTCAGAGGAACTATAGTATCCCTCAGCAGGGGTACACCCCAAAGAGAGAGGGCCAGACCCCTCAGAAGAGGCACAGCATTCCCCAAAGGGAATGCACACCTAAGAAAAACTATAATATCCCTCAGCAGGTCTGTGCGCCCATTAAAAGGAGGGAAATCGATGCATACCAGGCCCAAGAAAGACTAAAGTCAAAAGGGAGATGGACGAGAGAGAGTCCGAAGGGAAAGGACCAGAAGAAGGCGACTCCTGCCAGGCCATATCCGGAGAAACTGGTAGGCCCATCTCCTGTAGTGCCCATTCAAGTGGAGGGAGTCTACACCAGAGCCATCTTGGATACTGGGGCACAAGTGACCCTACTATACCGGGATTTCTACGATAAGCACTTGAGTCATCTGCCCATCCAGAACATAGAGGAGCTGGAAATATGGGGAATTGGAACCCAGAGCTTCCCCTATGATGGCTATCTGCCCATCCGGATGACCTTTGACCCGTCTGTGGCTGGGAAGGCCGAAGTGTTTGACACCCTGGCAGTTGTGTGCCCTCGGCCGCCAGGAGCCAACAAGAGCTCCCTTATAATAGGGACAAACACGGACCTGGTCCGAAGACTCCTGACCCCTTTAGTGGAAGAGAAGGGGCAAGCAGCCACCAAGATCCATCCCATGCTGAGGACGGCTTACCAAAGGCTGGTCCTTGAGCAGAAGACCCCGGTGGAGGGGATAGGGAAGGTGTGGAGACTTGGAAGAAGAGGGGTAGTGTTGCAGCCTGGCGAAGTAACCTGTCTCAGAGCCACTGTGAAGCTTACTTGGGAGCAGCCTGGACCCTTTGTCGTGCTGGAGTCCGACCCAAAAGGAGAGTCCTCAGGTCTGGAAGTGATACCAGAAGTGATTCCGCTGAAGGTTCTGAAGAAGGCCCATTGTAGAGTTCCAGTGAGTGTTAGAAACACTACCAGAGGCCCCATGGAAATCCCTGCCAGAATGCTGCTGGGCCAGGTGAGCCTTGCTGCCCCGGTTACCCTGTCAGAAGTAAAGGGGACGGGTGAAAGAGGAGATCTTTGGGAGAAGCTGTCCATGGAGAACTTGAATCTATCCAGGGTTTGGAAAGAGAGAGCCAAGGCCCAGTTGACTAGATGGGAGAAGATATTCTCCAGAGATGAGTTCGATGTGGGGTGTGCAAGGAGTGCCACCCATCGGATCCGCCTCCAGGAAGACAAGCCCTTCCGAGAGAGAGTCAGGCGGGTCCCCCTAGCAGATCTGGAGGATCTAAGGGAACAACTTGCAGAACTCAAGAGGACTGGTGTGATACGGGAGTCCAGGAGCCCCTATGCCTCTCCCATAGTGGTGGTCAGAAAGAAGAATGGGTCATTGAGGCTCTGTATAGACTACAGGACTCTCAACAGGAAAACCATCCCTGACCAATACACCACTCCGAGGATAGAGGATGCCCTACAGAGCTTGTCTGGAGCCAAATGGTTCAGCGTTATGGACCTCAAGAGCGGGTACTATCAGATCCCTATGCATCCAGAAGACAAGGAAAAGACAGCTTTCATAACCCCAGTGGGGTTCTTTGAATTCAATCGGATGCCCCAAGGTCTGTCTGGAGCCCCAGCTACTTTCCAACGTCTCATGGAGAAGACTGTAGGAGACATGAACCTTATTGAAGTCCTTGTATACCTGGACGATGTCATTGTCTTTGGGAGAACCTTGGAAGAACACGAAGAGAGGCTGGAAAAAGTGTTGAGAAGACTAAGTGAGGAAGGACTCAAGCTTTCGCCTGAGAAGTGTCGGTTCTACCAGTCTTCTGTGAACTATCTGGGGCACATAGTGTCTGAAGAGGGGGTGGCCACAGACCCTGAGAAATTGGAGGCAGTTACCTCCTGGCCACGACCCACCACAGTAACAGAACTCAGATCTTTCTTGGGGTTCTGCTCCTATTACAGGAGGTTTGTGGAAGGATTCGCCCGAATTGCTAGACCATTGAATGAACTACTCAAGACCGAGGGGGAAGAGGACGACTCAGGGCCCAGGAAGCCGGGAGAGTCAGTCAGAGATCAGTGGAACCAGAAGTGTGAAGAGGCCTTCCAGGCATTAAAGGAGAGCCTAACCACTGCCCCGGTCTTGGCCTACGCAGACCCAACCAAACCCTATGAACTGCACGTGGATGCTAGTCATGACGGTCTGGGAGGAGTACTTTACCAAGAACATGAAGGGCAACTGCGGCCTGTTGCCTACGTGAGTAGGAGCCTGAACCCCTCGGAGAAGAACTACCCCACGCACAAGCTGGAGTTCCTGGCCCTCAAGTGGGCGGTAGTAGACAAGCTCAAAGACTACCTGTATGGAGCGGAGTTCACTGTGAAGACCGACAACAACCCCCTGACCTACCTGTTCACCACGGCCAAGCTGGATGCCACTGGACACAGGTGGCTGGCCGCACTGTCTGGATTCAACTTCAGCCTTAAGTATAGACCAGGAGTGGGGAATCGAGACGCAGACGCTCTGTCCAGGAGATCTCATCTCCCCACCATTGAAATAGAAGATTGGACCCAAGTGGCACCGGACGGGGTGCGGGCCCTTTGTCAAGGAGCTGAATTCCAAGCTCGAGGAGGTTCCAGAGCAGAGGAAATAGGAGTTACCATAGTGGGAGTCCCCAAACACTACTGTGGAGTAGCTCAACTGGGAGAGGACAACCTGCCAAGACTGTCCAAGAAGGAGTTGAGGTGTGACCAATTGGAAGACCCCATGGGGAGATTGGTCCTGGAGGCCCTGGAGAATCAGGATCCAAACAGACTCATGCGTCAACCTTCAAAAGAAGCTCGCCTGCTGAGGAAGGAGTGGGATAGGTTGCAGCTACATCAGGGAGTGGTCTACCGAAGGGGCCCCTCTGATGACTCAGAAGATAAGTGGCAGCTGTTCCTCCCAGAGAAACATCGGGAGACTGTTCTGATTGCCCTGCATGACAATCATGGCCACCTAGGGGCTGAAAGGACCTTTCAACTTGTCAGAAGTCGGTTCTATTGGCCCTGCATGAGGGCAGAGGTAGAGGAGTACTGCCACTTATGTGCCCGATGCATCCAGAGGAAGACTTTGCCCCATCAAGCTGCCCCAATGGGCCATCTACAAAGTCAAGGCCCAATGGATCTGGTATGCATTGATTTTCTCTGCCTCGAACCCGACCTGAGTGGACTAGGAAATGTTCTGGTGATAACCGACCATTTCACCCGGTATGCCCAGGCTTTCCCGACCAAAGACCAGAAGGCCTCCACCGTAGCCAAGGTACTTATGGAGAAGTACTTTGTCCATTATGGGCTGCCACAGCGACTCCATTCAGATCAAGGGAGAGACTTTGAGAGTAAACTGATCCGGAAGCTCCTGGATTCTTTGGGAATCAAAAAGACTCGAACTACACCTTACCATCCACAGGGAGATGCTCAGCCGGAAAGGTTCAACCGAACCTTGCTCAACATGTTGGGGACTCTGGAAAGTGAGAAAAAGCAACATTGGAGCAAACACATAGCAGCCATAGTACATGCTTACAACTGCACCATCAGTGATGCTACAGGCTACTCCCCATATCGACTCATGTTTGGGAGAGAGGCGAGACTACCTGTGGACCTGGCCTTTGGCACCTCTCTGGACCATTCCTCAGTCACATCCCACAAAGGGTACGTGGACAGGCTCAGACAAAGCCTGAAAGTAGCTTATGAGCAAGCTCAAGCAGCTTCCGACCAAAGGGGGGCTAGAAATAAGAGAAACTTTGACTTGAAGGTCCGGGTGCAAGACCTACAGCCTGGGGATCGAGTGCTGTTACGCAACCTGGGGATCCCTGGGAAGCACAAACTTGCAGACAGATGGAGATCTGAACCTTATGTCATCTGTAGGAAGTTGCCGGGCCTACCTGTCTATAAGTTGAAACCAGAAGGAAAGGTAGGCCCACTGAAGATGTGGCATCGGAATCACCTGCTCCCACTTGCTGAGGCAGTTAGAATACCTCCTGCGGGAGACTCCCCTGAACGGGCCTCTATCCTGGATACTCCTAGGCCGAACACTCGGTCGCAGACCTCCCGGGCTGAAGAGGGAGAGGCCTCTCAACTTAGTGAAAATGAAGAAGGAGAACTTGATTGGCTGTGGCCTTCCCCAACTCCAGAAACTTCTAATATTGATCTTCCAGCCACTGAAGACACTCAAGATGGAACACTGAACCCAGAAGCCACAGAGTTCATCCCTTCTAGTCCTTCAGCAGAATACTGGGAAGATGCCCAGGATGGTTGTTCAGAGGAAGAGGTACCTGAGGCGCCAGAGCCAGACATCCCAAGAGAGCAAAGGACTCGAAGAGTCATCCGGCCTCCTAAGAAGCTGACCTACCCACAAATGGGGAACAGTTCGGAAGACTCTGTAGTTACTGCTAGAAGGAATGCTGAGAATCCGAATCCTTCCACTGTCCATTTAGTGGAGGGCAACCCCAGCTCACTCTCTGGCACAGTTAGACAGGTCGCCCCCACTGAAGCGACCTGTAGACAGGACAGCTCCCCATCCTATGATGATTGGTGGGAGGCTCCTCTGTCAATCCTATGCAACCGCATTGAAGCTAAAATGTTTTGCAGATCTAAAAATGTTAGATGTCTTTGGGGACCAAAGAGTTCAAGTGGGGGGAGTGTGTAGCGGGGTGTTCCCCTTTAATGCAGAGAGACAAGAAGTTCCAGGTGAGAGGTGAGTCGGGAGGAAGTAAAGAGACATTATGGAAGTGAAAGCAGAGGAGAGAGAGACTACATCTCCCAGTACATCTTGCAGCACCCAGGGTGCATTGCTCCAGAACAGAGACTGCTGGGGCAGACTTTATAAAGGGGAGGCGGAGTTTTGGTCGGCCTCTTTGGACACCCCTCTCCTAGCAAGAGGATCTCTGTGCTGAACTGCTGTGTGCACAAGGCCTGAAGCCTGGGCCGTGTGCTCCTTTCCAAAGAGCCCTCTGCCAGCCTAGCAGAGCCTTAGAGACATCTAATCCTCCTTGCTGCAGTACACCAGAAGGATTGAAGACTTGGATGTCGGTGGATTCCTGTTCCTAGACGAATCGATGGAGGAAACGGACTTGGACTTGTCCAGGTGGTGAGAGCTGTTTAAAGACAGATCCTTTATCTTTACTATTCGTTGGGATTACAAAGTTGTTCTTCAAGTGCACCACCGAAAAGATTGCTAGTGAATATTGTTTCACTGAACTTCCATTTAGATCAGTCAGGCCTGACTGCATAGGTAGACATTGCTGGGTGTTAGTCTACCCATGAGGGGAAGTAGCTGTAAAAATAGGATTTTTATAACAGCTTACCTGTAAAATCCTTTTCTTGGAGTACATCACGGGACACAGAGCGACATAGTCATTACTAATGGGTTATATAGATACCGTCAGGTGCTGGCACTGGCAACTTCCAAAACCGGAAGTACCCTCCCCTATATAAGCCCCTCCCATCCGGGAGCACCTCAGTTTTGTAGCAAAGCAATAAGTGTCCCTAAAGAGGGGCGGGAGCTCTGTGTCCCGTGATGTACTCCAAGAAAAGGATTTTACAGGTAAGCTGTTATAAAAATCCTATTTTCTTTCTCGTACATCACGGGACACAGAGCGACATAGTCATTACTAATGGGATGTCCTAAAGCAATGCCAAATGAGGGGGGGGATACACCATATATAAGCTGAGCGCTATCAGACATGAGGATCTTTTGCGGCCTGCAACACACTGCGCCCAAAGGCGACATCCTCCTGACTTCTAACGTCCACCTGGTAGGACCTAGTAAACGTGTGTACCGAAGACCATGTTGCGGCCTTACAGATTTGAGCCAGGGAGGCCTGGTGATGCACTGCCCATGAAGTTCCAACTGCTCTCGTGGAGTGCGCTCTAACTTTGAACGGAGGTGGTCTCCTTCTCAAGCCATAAGCTTGCATAATGACCTGTCGAATCCACTTGGCTAAAGTAGACTTTGACGCTGCCTGACCCTTTCTGGGGCCTTCCGGCAGAATAAACAAAGTATCCGTTCTGCGAATCTGAGCAGTGGCTTTTAGATAAGCTTTAACTGCTCTTACTACATCCAAAGAATGCAATAACTTTTCCTCTACCGAAGTAGGTTTGGGGAAAAAAGAAGGAAGAACCACATCTTGGTTCAAATGAAACCTCGATACCACCTTAGGAAGAAAGGCTGGATGAGGACGTAACACTACTCTGTCCTTATGGATAACCAGATATGGCTCCTTACAGGACATAGCTGCTAATTCCGATACTCTTTTAGCCGAACAAATGGCTACTAGAAAAATCAATTTCCTGGTGAGAAGCACCAAGGAAATATGCTGTAATGGTTCAAATGGTTGTTTCTGTAGAACCGACAGAACCAAGTTTAGATCCCATGGACATATGGGAATATTAACCGGAGGACTAATACGCATCACTCCTTGTATAAAGGCTTTGACTAGTGAATGCGAAGCCAAGGGCCTTTGAAAAAATATTGACAAGGCCGAAATCTGACCCTTGATAGTACTCAAGGCAAGCTTCCTATCTACAGCCCACTGTAGGAAGTCCAGAATCCTACCTATTACGTACTTATGTGGATGCCATTTCTTGGCCTCACACCACGCGATGTACGCCTTCCAGATTCTATAGTAGATCTGCCTGGATACCGGCTTCCTGGCATTGATCATGGTAGATACCACAGCATTAGAGAGCCCTCTCTTTTTTAGAATGTGGGCTTCAATAGCCAGGCCGTCAAACCTAGGGCTGGTAAGGAAGGGTGGTATATCGGTCCTTGCGAAAGCCGGACGACGTGGGAGAGTCCAAGGACTCCCCACTGAAATTTTACAATCTCCGCGTACCACGCTCTTCGGGGCCACGCTGGAGCCACCGGAATCACTGGTTTCTTTTCTACCCTGATTCTGCGGAGTAATCGAGGTAACCATTGGCGGTGTGAATGCATATATCAGCTTGAACTGATCCCAAGGGAACACTAGGGCATCCGAGCCGCAAGCTAGGGGATCCCTTGTCCGAGAGACAAACCTGTCCCCCTTTGCGTTGAATCTGGATGCTAGAAGATCTACATCCGATGTTCCCCACCGCTGACATATTGTCCAGAAAACCTCGGGGTGAAGGGACCCTTCCTCTGGGCCTAATTGCTGGCGACTTAGAAAGTCCGCCTTCCAATTCTCCACTCCTGGAATGAATACCGCAGATATGGCTGGGACATATTTTTCTGCCCATTTCAGGATGTAATTTACTTCCCTCTGGGCTGCACGACTCCTGGTGCCCCCCTGATGATTGATATATGCCACTGCTGTGGCATTGTCTGATTGAATTCTGACAGGGGACCCTTGGAGTTTGGATGTCCATGCTACTAGGGCATACCGGGCTGCTCGTATCTCTAAGAGATTGATGGGCAGGGCCTTTTCTGCATCCGACCATCTGCCCTGGAGAGACTATTGCTCCAGTACTGCTCCCCAGCCTATAAGGCTGGCATCTGTAGTGACCACCTTCCAAGAAATCGGACTGAAGGATTTCCTTTTTTCCAGATTCTGGGGAACCAACCACCAACGGAGGCTCTTGCGAACGGAAGGGGACAAGGACATTGTAAGTCTAGGGCCTGAACTTTTTTGTTCCAGGCTGACAGTATGGCCCCTTGCAAATTCCTTGAATGGAATTGACCGTAGGGTACTGCTTCGAATGATGCCACCATTTTTCCCAGCAGCCTCATATACAGGCGTATGGACGGCTGTCTTTTTTGTACCCACTAAGTGGATCAAATCTTTCAAAGACAACACCTTTCCTCGAGGCAAGAATATTTTTCTCTGGCCTGAATCCAACCTTAGCCCCAAGTATTCCAGACTTTTGACTGGTTTTTAGGGCTGACTTGTCTCGGTTGATAATCCAACCGTGATATTCCAGATACTTGATTGTCTCGTGAACAACCACTTCTAGTTTTTCCACTGAGTGGTCTATCAGCAACAAGTCGTCTAGATATGCCATTATCGTTACACCTCGTGTTCTTAGATTGGCCAATAAAGGGCAAGAATTTTTGTAAACACTCGTGGTGCTGTGGCCAAACCGAAGGGTAAGGCTCTGAACTGAAAATGGCGCCCTTCTACTGCAAAGCGTAGAAATTTTTGGTGGACTGGAAAGATGGGAATGTGCAAATAAGCATCTTTGATGTCGATCGTGGCTAACCAATCCTCCCCTTGTAGGGCAGTGGCCACCGATCGGATCGACTCCATCGGAAAGTCCTGATATACAGGAATTTGTATAGCCCTTTTAGAATTAATATGGGCCTCCCGTCCGCGTTTGCTTCGGGACTGTAAAGAGGTTTGAGTAAAACCCGAACCCTCATTCTTCCAGGGGAACCTCCATAATTACTCCTTGGAGCAATAGTTGTTCTAGTGCCAACAGGAGGGACTCTCTCTTCCGGGGATCCCTTGGCACGTTTGACCTCAAAAATGGGAAGGAGGAGAGTCTTTTAACTCCAAACTGTATCCCAAACCTACTGCGGAGAGCACCTATCTGTCTTGATCGTGTCCCGCCAGGTCTCTTGCGAACAACTGGAGTCCTCCCCCCACCCGACTGAGTGGGGGCTTCAATGAATTTAACTTTGGGGGAGGTTTTGTACCTCCCCTGACCCAGGGTTTCTCATTACCCTGCTACTGTCCCTGTTTTTTACCCCCGGGATTTGACCGAGGAGGCCGTCGGAACTGTTACACAGCCGATGCCCCAGGGACTGGAGAAGCAGGCCTCTTAAAGAGGGACCTCTAACTCTGCTTTTAACCGGCAAGAGCGTATTTTTACCGCTGGAAATTTTCTGGATATATTTGTCCAGGTTTTCCCTGAATAAGCGTTCACCATGAAATGGGACGCTAACCAGCCATTCTTTACAGGGAGCTTCAGCAGACCAGTTTTTGAGCCATAGGAGCCTACGCATATGTACTATAGACAGCGTAAGGCGGGAGGCCTGATGGACTGAATCCTCTATGGCGTCAACCGCAAAGCCTAAGGCTCTAGGTAGATCAGCTAGGGCAAAGCCTGCTGATCTGTCAAGTCCCTCAAGACCTGTTTCAACTGATCCTTCACTGCTTAGCAGACCCCAATAGCTGCTACTGCTGGTTGTATCACCAAGCAGATTTTCATAAGGACTCCAATCTTTTATCTATTGGGTTCTTGAACATTTGGACATTATCCACTGGACATGTCAGTGATTTATACATACAAGAGATGGCTGCGTCCACTGTAGGGACCTTCCATTTTTTTTTTTTTTTTTTTGATGAACTTATCCTCCATGGGATAGACCACCGGAAATCTCTTGGGGGAATAAATATTTTCTCAGGACGTTCCCAATCCTGGTAAATGAGCCCTTTCAGTAAAGGGTGAAGTGGAAAAGAACAAACAGTCTGGGGGCTTCTAGCGACCCCAACGAGGATACAGTAGTGGTTGATGGTTCCGCAAGGTGCATTTTTAAATGCTGATCGGACCATGTTAGTCAGAGACTGAACCCATAATCTTTCAGCTTAAGATGCTGAGAAAAGGTTCCCCCACTGTTGATTCCTCTATAACAGAATCAACCTCATCCTGATCCCCTTCAGGCAGGTCGATCCCTGTATGGGACTGTTGCTCTGCTAACAGGCACTCTGAAGGAGGAGACGGAGATCGGGCGTGCTTTCCCTGACAGGGAGGCAGCGATAAATGTTGACAATCTCTCTCTAATCCTCCCAGAGCTGAGGAAAAAAACCTCCTCTGTTACATACACAGGAGCAGGTGAACTGAGGACAGCCACAGTACCAAGTACCCTGCGGGGTCTCTACGGTCACTTACCTCTGAACTTCAGGGGAGACTGGTGCAGCAGGAGTATGCCCAAGATCCTCCGAGCCCGATGAGACCCCCTTCGCTTCCTGGAAGATTCAGTTCCGGAGCTTCTGGACGGCATATTCCTAAGCCTAAAGCTGAGGTATTCCAGCCGTAATACACCACTTTTACTGAGAATAGTCTAGCACAATTGCTGCTATATCACAGTTGGTGTCTACTAATGTGCCTTTCTAGGGGATGCCTGTATCAACCGCTTGCTGTATGCCTTTAAATGTTGCCAGCTCTGTCTCTGTACTTCATAGCCAGCTCACTACAATATTGTGGTTTTTTTAAACTGCTGGGACGCCCGCACATGCGCAGAAGCGCTGCGGCGCGCACAGAGCGTCATCCCCCAGGCTCCGCCCCCTTTCCCGGCTCACCTCTATATATAGAGGCGCGTGCACGCGCACGCGCGCGGGCACGTGCGCCTTCGTCGCTAATTTCAAATATGGTAACAAGGGACAGGAGCCAGGGCCCCTCTTTGCCGCAGGCCGGGGGATGGACGAGCACTGCAACATGGCAGAGGAAGCAGTTTCCTATAAGAGAACTCACCATCTGCCTGGACTTTGCTCTGCTGAGAAGAAGCTAGTCCACATGACAAGAAAACATTCCACAGCGGCCTCTAGTGGACAAACACAGGTACCGCAGTCTAATATATTAAATATATATAAAAAAATTTTTTTTTTTTTTCTTGACCACCATTAAAAATTATTACATTTTTTTAGTAGTTACAGGCATGCACAGAATTTTGCGGGAATACCATTAGGTAACAGACAGAAAGACAAATTAGGCTTGGGGGTCCCCCAATAGAACCAAGTTCCTGGGGGCCCCCACTTACCTGTTCCCCGCCGCAGGACTTTGTTTGGTCCACAAAAGCCCAAACTTCACCTATCACGGCAGGCATTGTAATCAAACCTTCAGGGACCGGGTTCCCAAGGATTCCACTCCCCTGGACCTGTATAGCACCCTGCACAGAAAACATCTTGGTCGTGGGTATGACCAGAGCTCTGGATCCCAGGGTCCAGCTCTCCTAAGAGAAGCATTACAGGCAAAACCTTGCTTTTCTCTGCAAGGCCCGGGTACCGACCGTTTAGCTATGAAGCTTTTTTGGTCGGATCCGGAATAGCTTACTGAGGCCCAAAAGAACCTGTACGCAAGCTCAGTGAAAAACACATGTTTCTTCTTGGCCAACACCTTAGACACTGGCAAAAAACTGAGGTGCTCCCGGATGGGAGGGGCTTATATAGGGGAGGGTACTTCCGGTTTTGGAAGTTGCCAGTGCCAGCACCTGACGGTATCTATATAACCCATTAGTAATGACTATGTCGCTCTGTGTCCCGTGATGTACGAGAAAGAAAGGGCAGCGCTAGAGTTGCATAGCAATACTTTATTATTCTGATTACTCTGTTTATCTTTATTACTGTTTATTGCAGGGATCTGCAACTTGTTATACTGTTGTTTATTACTTGCCCATTAGCCTCAGTAAAATATCTGGGTAAAGTACATTTGGTGTCAGTTCCGCTTACTTTAATAGGAGTTTTAAACTATATTCTGTGTATGTTTGTTATAGGACTGCGTCACCAACAGTTGCGGTCACACGGTCCTATCCCTCTATCACCAGCTGTGCCACGGGAGGTTAGAGCCGATTGCCAGGGGTTGACAGCAGTGCACTACAGGGCCCAAATCAATATCAGCGGCTCTCTTAACTGGGGGTAGCGCTACATATATATATATATATATATATATATATATATATATATTTATTTATTTATTACTCTTCTAATTTTTCATCTGAAACTGAATGTCACACTCAAGATGTTTTTAAGTACTGTGAAAGCCAGAGCAAATATTTGCATGTATCTTTGAAGCAAATCATCATAATGTGTATGTAAATTCCATCAGCCTGTCGGGGGAGAAAATTAACAGATTGGTTCTTAGTTTCAATAAGAAAATTGGATACAGTGTAAAAAAAGCAATTATTTCTGAAGGGAATTAGATTTGCCTTTTGTGCATCAAATGTAAGCAATTAAAATGTGTCCTACCAGGAAAAAAAATCATATTTATGAGAAACATCAAGTAAAAATTATTTTGTTAGGAAGTCATAATTGCTGGGGATATACACATGATCTTTCTGCTAATATGTGATTAGTATGCTGTACAACTTCAAATTGTAGAGTAAGATTACGGATACAAAAATTTATCCTATAATCTAATTGTTTCTACCAGTCATTAATTCTGTCAGCCATTTATCCATTGCTGAGACTGTGTCAAGCCCCTTGTTGGGTATGCAGAGATGAAAATTAATATTAAATACATGGAAATTTACATCTGTTCTTTCTATATCATAAATAATATTTATTGTAATATGATTTGTTGTATCTTGTGTTTAATAAACAAAACAATTATTTATGCTTGACAGTTTGCTTTTTTTTTTTTTTTGGAAGTAAACCCTTAAATGTGATTTTAATAAAATTTTGTACTTTAACTGCTTGCATTTTTTCCTATTTAACAATGCAGTAGATTTACTGATGAGTGTGAGCTCAACAAATGGTAGATTTTTCAACTCACCACTGACTAACTTTAAAATCATTGTGACTTTACAAGGCATTACTTATTTTTAATTTTTAGTTTGCAAATAATGGAAAATTGAATTCAAATACTTACCGTAATTTTCCTTTCCTGACAAGCTCCATGGCAGCACAACTGGGTATAGGCTCCGTCCACCCCACGACCACAGGACTTAACTCATATAAATTTGAACCCACCTACAGCCTCTGCGTTCTGTAACTAGTCCTACCAAGCTGGGTGGGCTCTGTGCTGCCATGGAGCTCGTCAGGAAAGGAAAATTACGGTAAGTGTTTGAATTCAATTTTCTGTTTTTCTGACAGCTCCATGTCAGCACAGCTGGGAATTAACTAGCCAAAACAGGGGAGGGATAATGCTACACACTCCACAATTCTGACTAAAACAGTAACAGAAGCCATGATGCCTCTGTCAAACTCAATTGTCATTAAGCCATGAATATGAATAATTTGGTGTCCACATAGCTGCATTGCAGATAGTTTGAGACACCCGGCCTGCTGTCACTCTCAAGGTCCAGACCCTTCTAGTGAGAGTGCCGTGATTCTCTTTGCACAGCTAGCTACAACCTGCAGGCCAAGGAGATGAGGTTACCAACCAAGAGACAATAATCTTGCTGGAAGCCGTAAAATCATTATGTGTTCCACCTGAAAATGACAAACAGATGCACAGACTTCCTGATGGCAGGAGTCGCCTTGATTAAATAGTTTAGAGCTTAGCCCACATCCGATGGGCTAATTTCTTGAGTACTCCCCAAAGAGAACATAGGAGGAAAACCTCTTGTGTAATATGAACTCTGAAGGTCAGTTCAGGCACAAATTCAAGCATTGGCATGAGCACCATCCCGTCTGGGAAGTACGCAAGTATGGGTTCTTTAAACCCCAAGGACACCAATGCTGATATAATTGCCACCAGTAAATCCGTTTCAGTGAGAGGTACCACAGGGAGATTGAAGGCATCTGATGAAATAACATCCATCAGCATTGGGATATCTCATTCCGGAAACAATTTGAGGTTTCAACCAAATTGCATCTTGAAAAACTGTATAATTAAGCGTTGGATGCCCGCTGTATGCCGGTGGAGGCAGAGATAGCCAAAATGCATGCCTATAGCATACTTGCGTATAAGACCAAGTCAAGCCATGCCTGTAGGGATTTGGAAGAGGCTTCTGAAGAGTCCAGAATAAAAAATCTTGATCAGCAAATATACTGGGCATATATGCCATGTTCTACTACAGGGCACGCTTAGCGCTGTTCTTTACTGTTTCGTAAGATTATTCAAATCTTCACAGAGCATTCGACATCCATTAGCCTCTGCCTTTCCAGGCCCAAGCCATCAGCCTGAGCCTGTCGGATGCTGGATGAATGGGACTGGAGAAGATTTGATCTACCAGGCAGAGAGAGTCAATCCTTGACATTCATAAGAATGAGTAGCGGGTACCAGAACTGTCACCTGCCTTCGCCACAGCCTTAGCTGGAAGCTTAATATCAGTGGGAGCAGCAGAAAAGGCATAAGCCATCTTGGCGATCCACTCTGCGGTCAGCACCTCCACCCCGATAGCTTGTGGATCCTGGGCCCTGGAATAGAACTTCAGCAACTTAGTGCCGACTGGGAATGTAAGCGGTATACCTCTGGCAGAAAAAACACCAAGCTCTGTTAGTTCTCGGAAGACTGGCAGTAGCCTGGATCATCCATTGTCGTCCAGACTTGTCCTGGACAAGTAGTTTGCCTGAAGATTCTTCAGACCAGGCACATAGGTCGCAGATCGCTGGGAGGATTGACTTAGGTGAATACTAGAATTAGAGGAAAACTTCAGAAGTGAGAGACTGAGCCTTGTTTCCAAATGTAGGCCACAGTCGTTGTGCTGTCCAACTTTCCAAGGACAGGCTTACCCTGGATGAGGTGACTGAAGGCTAGGAGAAAAGCTGCTCTCAACTCCAGGACGGAGTCTTGGATCATTGAAAAAGACCATTGGCCCTGAGCCCATTGATCTTGAAGTAGGGTTCCCCTACACTGGCTGGAGTCTGACTGCACCACCAGGTCGTCTGTAGGGACTGACATTGCAGACGATTAGTTTCTTCAACCACAAGTTTAGGCCACTAGTCCAGAAACCTGACTTGAATGGGAGCGAGAGTTAAACTGAGCCTACCTGGGCTGCTGGAGCGAGGCGATTTCTATGGCTCAATCTGAGACGTGAAGGATGAAAGATCTCCAAATATGGCCCAAAATGCTTGCCTTAATGGACGTGTCAATCACCAAAGCCGTACCTATGTCCACAGAGGAACCACATAGTGCCCCTAGGGCATGTATGGATGGCACAATCTCAAAATAACAGAAAGTATCCTGACATGAAAATTTTACTGACTTCTTGGTTTATGCATTGGCTTCCCTGGACTCCCAGCCAGAAAACACAGAAGCTAATCTCTCTGGCGTGAGAGTGAGCATGGAAAATGACTCTTGAGTTTTCGGTCTTCTTTAACTCAGTAGACCTTCATCTTGAGGCAGGAAGCCAAACTGGCCACTATTAATTTTAGGCTTGACCTTCTGCGATTAAGAAAAAATGCAGTGATAGCATTTGTCCTTGAAGGTCACATCTTCTGATGGTAAGGTCATGTATATGGCCAATCCCACAAGGGACACATACTGACCAGAGGGGTGATCCCAACCCCTGGACATCTATTCGTTCAAAAAGGCATAACTTTGACATCCTGCTGTGACGATATACTCCAATCTTGACGAACAAGCACTTGATCCATTCCACATCAAGCTGTCTTCTGGAAGTACTTAAAATACTTCCAAAGCTTCACTTCTATATAAAGGCATTTCACCAACCTTACCAATCTGGACACAGGTCGTCCTCATCTTTCTGTTTAGGAGAGAATTGATTGGCCTGAGAAGGCCCTGAAAGAAGGCTGGACATTGCCAAACAGACGGTCCCCGGACGAGATGAATCTAGTTATTCCTTTAGAGTGTTTTGACCATCTGCTTAATTGTGACAACTGGTTAGGTGTCATCGTCATCTTTAACCTAGGTTGCTTGAACTAGGCAACATCCCTGCAGTCATATGCGTCTGTTTCTCTTTGGAAGGATCTGAAGCAGATTGTTTGCTGCTTGGGAAGGCTTGGAGACTTCACAGGGTGAGTGGAAACACTCTTTTAGAGTGTATTGACCACATGTTTAATGAATGTGACACCTGTTAGGTTTCGTCATCCTTATCCTTGGTTGTTTGAACAAAGCAGAATGTATGCAGTCATGTCCATCCGGAAGTTTGGAAAATGGGCTGCTTCACCTGGCATGGATAGGCAGCTTCTCATTGTCAGAGCAGATAACCCTTTCACAGGGTGAGTAGAAACCACTCCTTTAGTGTGTATTGGCAATGTGTTTATTGGTTGTGACAACCTTTTAGGTGCCACCCTTATCCCTGGCTGCTTGAGCCAGTGGGATACATACTGTCATGTCCATCCATGTAATCCTCTTATAGAGCTTGAAGAGGGATGTTTGCTTGGTAAAGCTATAAGACTGCTCCTTGCCAGAGAATGTTAAACCCTTCTGAGGGTAAGTGGGAAAAACTCCTTTGAGTGTATTGGCTACTTGTTAAATAAATAAGACAACCTGTCAGGTATCATCATCCTCATCTCTGGTTGCTTAATCAAAGCAAGATTCACACAGTCATGTTCATCCACGTCTTCTTATTGAAGAGCCTGAAGCATGTTTGCTCTGAGATTGGTAAACACTAATAGATAACCTAGCCACAGGTTTTGTGCACCATTCAGCAAACCAACCCATAGCCCCGGATCACACTGGTGCGTTTTGACATGCGACCCGATATGTCAAATTGCATGTCAAATAGGCGGCAATTGCACCGCCCTAATCGGCGCAACCTATATTGACATCCGCACAGAAACTTGCACACATGTCTCAGAAATCGCGACCGGAATCGAGACTGACCAGCGGGAGAAAAAAGCTGAATTGCACAGCCTCATTCCCGCAGTCCAGTGCGACCCTGGGCAAAGGAAAAAAAAAAGGTTAAATGCAGTAAATAGATTGCTTAGTAACAAACCCTGAAGGGTTACCCACAGCTAGGGGGAGACAGAGGCTTCCATCTACAGCCCTGCTTAGCCAGGTGGAGGTTAATTAGCTAAAACCTAGTCCTGCAAGGGATCAGGACATGATGAAAATTTTGTTCAGAACAGCAACAAAGGGTAGGAATTTGCAACAAAATTACAATAATCTTCTGCAGTGTACACAAACCAAGGGAATTGTAGACATCATAAACATGCTTCTCCATTCCTTTTTTTTTTTTTTTTTGAGGAAAACCAAAGATCACATATCTCAACAGGCCATGGCTGGCTCCAGTAGACATCACAGGTGACTCCTCTACCTTCTCTGGAAATGCTGGTCTTTGGAGGGGGTTTGGCATAATGGCACAACAGTAAAGCAAACGTGAGAAGCCACCAACAGAATATTGCCATGTGTAAACAGACAAAGTATTCCTTTGTGTACCTGTTATGCAGAGTACTCCCTGTGGAGGAGCTCATGCTATGCATAGTGGCTGCAGGGAGCAAGTAACAACAAAACCCAGAAATGCAGCATACATTTGGATACAAAGCATTTTAGCTCACCCAACATCCGTCACCCGACCGTCGACACTGGCACTGCGTGGGTGCGCGTGCATAGGGGAGCACTCTGCCATGACCGCTGTCAATTTTATTTGGACCCTGCAGACCCCAGACATGGCTGTTAGCCATGATAAATCCACCCCGAGGACCAGCAGCGGGGCTCCCTGGATTCTGGGTCATTTAGATGAGACACCAGGGACTGCGTCCAGCTTAATCCACATGTATGGACGGACGGCCAGCCCTTTAGACCAGCCAGGTAGAGGAACACACCTAGGTCCTGCGTGTAGGAGGGAAAAAGAAGAGCGCTGAGGCTGTAGATGGGTTCAAATTTATATGAGTTAAGTCCTGTTGGCATGGGGTGGGCGGAGCCTATACCCAGCTGTGCTGACATGGAGCCATCAGGAAATGCCTTTTGTAAAGAAGTGTATCTGCAAAGAGCTAATTGAGAGTTTTAGCTCTTATCAGGGGTAGTTTTTAACACAGTAAAACACAAAAAACCCACGCTACATACACTAAATCTTTACGGACTGCTGGTGTTCATAAAGGTGTAGTATCCCTTTAAACTTAAACAAATCAAAATAAATGACAGCACTACCCTAATCCCTGAGTATATAAATACACCAAAAAAATAAAAATAAAGTATATACTAATAAGTGACATAAAACAATTGACAACAGTGTATGTTAAACCCTTATGCCGCGTACACAAGGTCGGAATTTCCGATGGAAATATTCCGACCGTGTGTATGCCCAATCGGACTTTTCCTGGTGGAATTTCCGACAGACTTTCAAGCCTCGTACACACGACCGAGTTTCTCGTCCAAAACCGGCAAGAAAAGTGCCGCGTGAGCTTTTTTGTCGCGAAAACCGTTCGTGTGTATGGTTTTACGACGAGAAAATTGCCGTGAATCTCGACGAGAAAATAGAGAACCTGCTCTCTATTTTCTCATCAGGATTCCAGATTTCCTCGTCGTGTTTCTCGTCGGCCTGTTTTGTGACGAGAAAATGGTTCGTGTGTATGCTTTTACGACTCTTCCAAAAGCGCGCATGCTCACAAGCAACTATGAGACGGGAGCGCATCTTCTGGTAAAACAAGCCTTCGTAATGGAGATAGCACATTCGTCATGCTCCAAATTTTTGCATCGTTTAAATGTTGTGCATTGAAATCTTCGTTAGAATGTTACATTAATCCAAACGAATGAACTTCTTTTGCTGCTGATATTCACACAGAGTTATGACTATCTTTTTTTAACCTTTTTCATGCTGCTCTTAAGAAGATTTATGTGTATTATATCGTGCAAGTTTTTAGGAATATTTAAAACTTTGATATTTTTCAAACTGATGTTAATTGTAATTTCGCAATGTTTTGGTAGTGATCTCCCATTGAATCTTTTAATATATATTATTAAAATTTTACACCCTTTTTTGGGAAATACGATTTCGTTATTTTTTTGGGGGGTTGGTATCTGTCCCTTTCCTGACATGCTCCATGGCAGCATACGTGTGGGTTGGCCCCGCCTCCATAACTACCCAATAGGACCCCCTCCCTATAAATTTTGGCTCTGGGCTCTCAGCCGTGTTCCTTTTTTGTCCTCCTCCGAAGGACTATATGTTTAGTTCTCCTACCTGAAGACGATTGTTCCTACGATCAAGATCGGCCGACGATATGGTGTCTCATCCCTCCGATAAGCCTTGACTGTGAAGCAGGGTATGGAGTGTATGGCAGAGTAGCGCTGAAGAGCTGGATGATATCTTCCATTGGAGAGATGAGCGCGCACAGGCCTGATTACCTAGCAGTGTGCAGGTGGCCATTATCTGCTGCAAGCCCGGTGTGTGTATGGATGCGGTGTCCCTGGCCGAATCGATCGTAGATGGTGGTGGTAAGCCTGTATCGCCTTCATGGCAGCAGTGTTTATGTGTGTCGTTTTGTCTATGCATATGCCTTTGTTATTTCTCCCAGTGTCATTTCATGCCTGATAGCGGCTGGTTCCCTGTGCGTTCCAGCCGCTGCTCCCTCTTCCTGGTTCATCCGCGGTCTGCGAATGCGCGACCCGGAGCGAAAACGAGGCCTGGTTCGCGCATGCGCGCATGAATCGCGGGCCTGGCGCAGCCGTGACATCACACGGCGCCAAATTTAAAGCCTGGTGAAGCCTGCAGAACGCTGGGAATGATCGTGGGCATAGCGGCGACTTCCCTGAGCACCTGCAGAAGCCTTCCTGGGTAAGTGCTCATTCAGAAGGGTCTGAATTTTTCACTTGTTCCTTTTTTCTGAAATCTGATTGTTTGCTGTTGCCACCTGCAGTGTTTCCCTGAAGTATCATGGACTCTTCACTGCCTCCCGGTGGCCAACCCTCTTGCAGCAGGTAAGATTGGAAAATTTTTCCTTTTATTCTGCCTGCTGAGGGGGATGGAAGAGAGTGGAGTGTAGGGCATTATTGTGACTTTGTGTCTTTTCTCTCTCTCTCTCTATGCTTGTCTTTCCCTGTTTCAGCCCTTCTAGGTCTGAACAACAGAGTAGTTCCCGCAGACGCAGCGGGTCCTCTAAATCACACCACCGGCACTCCCCTTCTGGCTCTAGACACCATGATTCTTCCAGATCCGGACGTCCCAGTAGAGACACTCCTCACCCCCCCTCATCTCACAGCAAGAGGTCAGAGAGACCATGTTGGGGGTGCAGGGCTCCGGTTCCTGCCAGCAAGTCCCTTTGTGACCATTGTTTTACAAAAGCAGCCAATGAGAGAGAAGGTGCAGATAAACACCTGGAAGCATTGGTTAAGCGGGTCGTAAACGAGTCGCTACAAGAGAAAGATGCTAGAATGCAGCATGATTCTCCTCCAGACCCACTGATTCCCTCGTTAGAACAGGGACAGGTGCATGAGACTCTGGAGATCTCTCAACCCAGCCATCCCTCAACTCCTCCCTCAGAAAGTGGTTCAGAAGTGGATGATCCTGGGATGGGATTTGATTATGCCTTAGTTCCTGCTTTAGTGAAAGCAGTTAGAGAAGTTCTGAATTGGGAAGATCCAGTTATATCTCCCCCCAAACAAAGGAAACTTTTTAAACAGCTCAGTAAGGAGCGACATTATTTCCCGTTTGTCACGGAAGTGGGTGCCATTATCCCGGAAGAATGGTGTAAAATGGACAAGAAAAGTTCTATGCAGTCAAAAATTGCAAAATTATATCCTTTTAAGGAAGAAGAGGTAAAACACCTTGATTCAGCTCCCATGGTTGATGCAGCTTTAATGCGTTTGGTTAGATATGTAACCCTTCCTCTGGAAGATACAGTCTCATTCAAAGATCCTCTAGAGAGACGGATTGACTCAGACCTGAAGCGAATCTATCTGACAGCAGGTTCAGTCTGTAAACCAATTTTGGCTTTAGCAGCTATCTCAAAAGCTCTAGAAGCATGGTCAGACAATGTGGATGATTCCCTCAGAAGCATCTCTGAAGAAATGGCGAAAAGCTCTCCTATTCAGGAAATCAGGCTAGCATCTGCCTTTTTGGGGGAGGCCTCTATTGATGTTATTCGCCTAGTGGCACGAGTAATGTTGTCAGCGGTTACCGCACACGTGCTTTATGGCTCTGTCCCTGGTCGGCGGATCCAGCTTCAAAGCAAGCTTGGTGCCGCATTCCTTTTGAGGGCTCCTCGCTCTTTGGCAATAAACTTGATAATGCCATTTCCCGGGCCACAGGTGGTAAGTCGGGGTTCCTCCCTCAAGACAGGCGTTTGCAAAACCAGAAACACACCTTTTCGAGGGCACAGAATACAGATCGTGCAAGAGAAGCACGCAGCTACAGACCCGGTCGTGAATTTTCGAGGCCCTGGAAATCCAGACAGTCCTCTTTCAGGAAACCAACTAAAAGTACTCCGTCCAGGAGTCGGGAGTCTACGAAGTCTTTTTGAAATTGGGCCCGTTCAAACATGTCAGGTGGGGGCACGTCTCCTCCACTTTCAGCATGTTTGGGCGGCCTCAATTCAAGATTTTTGGACCATCAAGACGGTCTCTTCAGGCCACACGTGGGTCTTCAACAGCACCCCCAGGCTCAGATACATACCCACAAGTCTTCCAAGTGCAGAAGAAAAGAAACAAGTCTTACTAAATTACGTAAGCTCTTTATTAACTCAAGGCGCAGCCATTACTGTTCCAGAGGGCGAACGAGGAGAAGGCATGTACTCCCCGTTGTTCATGGTACAGAAAAAGAACGGTACCTGGAGACCAGTAATAGACCTAACGCATCTCAACCGATTTATTCGGAAGGAAAGATTCAAAATGGAGTCACTATTGACAATCCAGCAGTCAGTCCATCCAGGAGATTGGTTAGTGTCAATAGATCTGAAGGACGCATATTTTCATGTCCCAGTAGCTGCAGACTATCAAAAGTACCTCCGCTTTGCTGTAGGCGATCAACACTTACAGTTCACCTGCCTACCTTTTGGTCTCACGACATCACCTCGGGTGTTCTCCAAGGTTCTGTTAGCCATTGTGGCTCTGCTCCGAGTGAAAGGAGTTCGTCTTCATCACTACCTAGACGACCTCTTACTTCTAGCTCAAGACAGATGTCAACTCTTGGAACACAAGAATCTAGTAATAGCCACTCTCCAAGAATTCGGGTGGCTCCTGAATTTGGAGAAGAGTCATCTCATTCCAACACAGTCCCTTGTGTTTCTAGGTGCCCTCTTCAACACAATAGACGGCACCATTTCATTGCCCGAGGAAAAGATTGCAACAATCCGGGACAGGATCCGCGCAACACTTGCTTCCTCTCACCTGTCTGCTCTGCAATGCCTGAAGGTAATCGGCACCATGACAGCCACCATCCCTATGGTGAGGTGGGCTCAGTGGCACACTCGCCCATTCCAGAAGGGGTTCCTCCAGCAATGGGACTCCCCCAGCAAGAGTCAACGCATCAGACTCACTTCATCCATGAGAGAATCTCTTCTTTGGTGGCTTCAGGGGAAGAATCTCCGCAACTGTCACACAATCCGTCCCATCACTTGGGTTACTGTAACTTCGGATGCCAGCAATCAGGGGTGGGGCGCTCATTGCCTGATGGAAATAGCCCAGGGCAGGTGGAACACACAGTCCCAAAGAATTGTGTCCAACATACTGGAGTTGCGGGCTGCCTTCCAGGCGCTCATGTCCTTCCATCATCTGTTGACAGACACTTCTGTGATGCTCAGGATGGACAACACAACCGCAGTTGCTTACATAAGGAAGCAGGGTGGTACCTGCAGCTGGTCCTTACTCCGGGAAGTAGAACCAATCATGACCTGGGCCCAGAAGTACCTATGCAACATCTCTGCAGTGTACATTCCAGGGGTCCAGAACGTTCAAGCGGACTTTCTGTCACGAACTCAAATGAACAACAACGAATGGTCTCTACACATAGAGGTATTCAATTGGCTTCTAACTCTGGGAGTGTCTCCAGAAGTGGATCTGTTTGCGTCCCCATGCAACCACAAGTTGACCAAGTATTACTCGAGGTCTCGGGATCCCCAAGCCTACGGGATAGATGCTCTCACAGATCGGTGGAGATTCAGCCAGGCTTATGCCTTTCCTCCAGTTCCTGTGATACTCCAATTCCTTCACAGACTCAGAGTGGAGAGAGTAGAAATCATAGCAGTAATTCCGTTTTGGCCCAACAGGCCATGGTTTTCCCTCTTGACGTCTCTCAGTTATCGGGACTCAATCCCTCTACCCCTCAGACCGGATCTCCTGTCTCAGGGCACAACGTTGCATCCATGCCCAGCTCATCTGCACCTCAGGGTATGGTTCTTGAGAGGGGAAGGCTGGAAGCCTTAGGATGTCCAGAAGAAGCCATGTCGACTCTCCTTAACGCTAGAAGAAATAGCACCAACATGAGCGTATCTGGTCAAAATTTACAGACCATATGTCTTCCAGGGCTAATTCCTGTAATTCTCCAGAAGTCCAGGATGTACTTAGTTTCTTACAAACAGGTTTGGATTTGCCTTTATCAGTAAGCTCTCTTCGAGTTCAAATCTCAGCCATTTCAGCATTCACTAGAATCTCTTGGGCCAATCATTCCCTGATTCGCCAGTTCTTTAAGGGTGCGGTCAGACTTAGACCACAGAGAAAACCGAGGTTCCCCAAATGAGACCTGCCTCTTGTACTGGACTATCTTACCACACTCAGCACAGATCCTGAAAAACCTCTTTCGGTAAAAGATCTTACTCTCAAAACCGTCTTCCTAGTAGCGGTCACTTCAGCCAAAAGAGTGTCTGATATCAGAAACTTGGGTTCAAAAGAGCCTTTCCTGACCTTTTTTCCAGATAGAGCAGTATTAATTCCCATGCTGGGTTCAAACCCGAAAGTTACATCGATCTTTCATGAAAATCAGGAAATTGTATTACCCACTTTTGGAACTTCTGAAGGTCAAGATGTTCATCCCCTTGATGTGGGCCACACATTAAGTCAATACCTGGAAATGACAGAGTCTTTCAGACAAACAGATTTTCTTTTCATTTTTCTTCATGGAAAGAACAGAGGGAAAAGGGCCTCAATCAGATCTATTGCGGCATGGATAGTTCAGACCATCCAAAGAGCTTACAAAGCAAAAGGTTTGGCTCCTCCGGAGGCAGTAACTGCGCACTCAACCCGGAGCATCTCAACTTCTTGGGCAGCCTCTCGTCATGTCGCACCTGATGTTATATGCAGAGCGGCCTCTTGGTCGTCTATTAATACTTTTGTTTCCCACTATTGTGTCGAACCAGCTGCCTTATCATCACTGAATTTTGGTTTACAAGTTCTGTCGGTTGACAGTGTTAAATAAATATATTTCTTGCCTCAGCATTTTGCCCGCCCGGGTGTGAGTTATTTCCCACACGTATGCTGCCATGGAGCATGTCAGGAAAACGGAAAATTTATTGTCAAATACTTACCGTAATTTTCCTTTCCTGATAGGCTCCATGGCAGCAGGAGTCCCTCCCAATGCTTGGAGTAGGCTAGTTACGGAACACGGCTGAGAGCCCAGAGCCAAAATTTATAGGGAGGGGGTCCTATTGGGTAGTTATGGAGGCGGGGCCAACCCACACGTATGCTGCCATGGAGCCTATCAGGAAAGGAAAATTACGGTAAGTATTTGACAATAAATTTTCCGTTTTTTTTGTCAGTCAAATGTATCTGCTTACTCCAAAGCTAGATTTTACATTTTTACAAATACACATAGTCAAGTATGAACTTAAAGAAAAATAACATTTATTCATGTTTGAACTAAAATAAAGAGAAGGCAGCGCTGGAGAAGCTGCTGCCATTTGTGCATCCCAGGGACCCCAGACCACACATCAACCCTGTGTGGACACTAAAATTGGGAGCTTGAGAAGGCCAACCTTTCTGAGCACAATCTGATGCTGGCCTCCCAGAGGTCAGGAACAGCAGCAGGTGAGATATATGTCCCAAGTGTGTGGTACTACAACAGGCTGCCTTCTGTCCGACCACAATGAAGCAAGGCCATCACTTCCTCGTCTTCCTGGCAACCTTCCCTGCAACCTTTCCTGAAGCCTTCCCTGCAGCCTTCCTTCTTCGTTTGGCTGGAGGCTGGGCCACTGGAGGGGTACTCCTGTCAGGAGGAGGAGGAGGTGGAGGAGAAGGGGGTGGCGCAGAAGAACAAGGTGCAGTTGGAGGAGAAGGGGGTGGGGCGGAAGAACAAGGTGGAGGTGGAGGAGAAGGGGGTGGGGCAGAAGAAGAATGTGGAGGTGGAGGAGGAGGTTGAGGTTGGGACAGTTGTGCCACCTCACAAATGGCGGTATTGGGGGTAATTTTTCCCATCACCCCCTTGTTGAGCAAGGTGATGAGCAGGGGCTCGCATAGGAGGCGTTGCTCCATGCTCATCACCTTGAACTTTGCCTCCACTAGGCCGGCAATGGCCTCTTCAGGGGATGTGGGCTCTTTGAGGGTGGCATGGGCCTCTTTAATAAGGGCCATTGCTGCCTCACTGGTGGTCCTGTCCCTCCTGCCTCTTTTGGGAAGCCGGATGGGAGGCACCTGGGATCTGGTGCTTCTCCTTTGCCCTGCCACCTCCTGGCTGCCACTGGGCCCTGCCACCTCCTGGCTGCCACTGGGCCCTGCCACCTCCTGGCTGCCACTGGGCCCTGCCTCCTCCTGGCTCACAGTGGGCCCTGCCTCCTCCTGGCTGCCACTGGGCCCTTCCTCCTCCTGCCTGACAGTTTCCAGACCCTCCTCCTGGCTGATTTCATCCTGTGTATGAAAAAGGGACATAGTTTAATATGTTGGTTTAATCTTTGCAGCAAACTTTATAAACATGATTGAAGCTATTAGAATGTAAATCCAGAAATCATTTTTTCTAATTTACACCTACATCAGATTGACTATTTAGCACCCAATTAAGTGCAGACTAATGTCTCGAGATCTTGATTTCACTTGTGGAAGCCAAAATATTGTATGTTTCTCATCTTGACATATTTGGCAAACATTAATTTTATCCCAATACATTTTCATTTAATACTATACCTGGCTCCAGATGGCCAAATCAGGATCATCCAGGATGGCTGCCTCCTCTTGCTCCAGAGAAGGCTCAGGTTGGCTGCAGGGAAGTCTGGGGGGAAGAGTGGAGAGTGATGGCCTTGCCTCAATGTGGTCATCCAGGAAGGACATCCTGCTGTAGTACCACAAAATCGGGACATAAACATCATCTGCTGCTGCTCCTGACCTCTGAGAAGCCAGGACCTTAGAGCGTTCAGTCCTGTAGATGCCTCTCAAGCTCCCAATTCTAGTGTCCACTTGTTTTGCTGTGGCTGTGGGCACCTTGGTCTGCACAAATGGGAGCAGCTTCTCCAGTGCTGTTTTTCTCACCCCTCTTTTTTTGTGGATGGGGTTTTTTGTCTCCCACAGAGCCGGCAGCTCCCTTACCCGGTCAATAAATTCCGCCAGGAACTCTTTGTCGCTAATAAAGACATTCATATTGTATCTGCAAGTTAAATAAATAATATATAACTAATGTGAGGCAAACAGTCTAACCTCCTTAACATCGTAGTCACCATATATATCCTACAACATTCTCAAGACAGTATAGGCCAACAATTTGGCACAGTCTCAAAATCACATACCTTCGTTCGCACGTCCGTCACTTGAACTCCTCTCTCCGCACACCGAACGTACTATAGTCACATGTGTGTTTGCTATATACACACCACGCATGCGTCAAAATACGAACACGTCGCTCCGCACACGTCGCCCGCCCATGACGTTCTAACTAACATCTTTTCCCCGCCCCTTCTCTTTCGGCGCGCAGACAGATATGGCGGAGTTACAGCAGGTGTCTGATAATTCTGCAACTAACGAGGAGGAGACAAGTCCGGAGACCGAGGAAACGTCACGATCAAGGAGGAGATTCAAGGCATCGAATATGTCTTTTGCCGAGATGGCGGAGATGGTGGACATCTTGCTCAAGTCTGATTATGACGCAAAGCATGGGCCGTGTAGCAAACCAAATAGAAGGAAGGCCAAAATCCTCACTAAAGTCGTGAAGAGTCTGAAGACGAATTTCGGGGTGAAACGCTCAAATGAGCAGCTCAGAAAGAGGTGGTCAGACCTCAAACTGAGGGAGCCAGAGCAGTTAAGGAGTAGGGATGAGCTTCGAGTTCGAGTCAAACTCATGTTCGACTCGAACATTGCCTGTTCGCCCGTTCGCCGAACAGCGAACAAATTGGGGTGTTCGCGACAAATTCAAAAAATCTATGGGAGAAATCTAAAGTGCTAATTATAAAGGCTTATATGCAAGTTATTGTCCTAAAAAGTGTTTGGGGATCTGGGTCCTGCCCCAGGGGACATGTATCAATGCAAAAAGAAGTTTTAAAAACGGCCGTTTTTTCGGGAGCAGTGATTTTAATAATGCTTAAAGTGAAACAATAAAAGTGAAATATTCCTTTAAATTTCATACCTGGGGGGGTGTGTATGATATGCATGTAAAGTGGCGCATGTTTCCCGTGCTTAGAACTGTCCCTGCAAAAAATGTCATTTTTGAAAGAAAAAAATGCATTTAAAACTGACTCGCGGCTATTAATGAATTGTCGGCTCCCGGCAATACATACAAAAGTCATTGATAAAAAAAAAAAAAAAAGCGTGGGGGTTCCCCAGAATTCAATTACCAGGCCCTTCAGGTCTGGAATGGATATTAAGGGGAACCCCGCCGCAAATTTAAAAAAAAATTGACGTGGGGTTCCCCCAAATATCCATTCCAGGCCCTTCAGATCTGGCATGGATTTTAAGGGGAACTCCATCCCAAATTTAAAAAAAAAATGGCGTGGAGTCCCCCTAAAAATCCATACCAGACCCCTTATCCGAGCACGCAACCTGGCCGGCCGCAGGGGAAAAGGGGGAGACGAGAGAGCGGCCCCCCTCCCTCCTGAACCGTACCAAGCCACATGCCCTCAACATGGGGAGGATGTCCCCATGTTGATGGGGACAAGGGCCTCATCCCCACAACCCTTGCCCGGTGGTTGTGGGGGTCTGCGGGCGGGGGGCTTATCGGAATCTGGAAGACCCCTTTAACAAAGGGGACCCCCAGATCCCGGCCCCCCCCCTATGTGAATTGGTAAGGGGTACATTGTACCCCTACCATTTCACGAAGAAAGAGTAAAAATTTTTTTAAAAAAACACACAAACACCTTGAAAAAGTCCTTTATTTAAAAAAAAAAACAAAAAACATTCCAGCGGTGAAATCCAGTGTCCCGCGGCGATCCCGATGTCCAGCGCTGTCCTTCATTGGTTGTGCCTGAGCCGACCTGATGGGGAACTCCCTCTCAGTATTTTAAATGTATAGACCTGCCCCTTCTAAAGTTGAGAAGGGGCGGGTCTATACATGTATTACCAAAGTGAGAGCAGTTCCCCATCAGGTCCGCCCCCTCGGTATGTCGGACCCGCCTATGTCATTGGCTTGAGCGGGGACCTTCCTTCACTGTGTAATTTAAATTTACATAGTGAAGGAAGTTCCCCGCTCAAGCCAATGACGTAGGCGGGTCCGACATACCGAGGGGGCGGACCTGATGGGGAACTGCTCTCACTTTGGTAATACATGTATAGACCCGCCCCTTCTCATGTTCCGCATCTGGTCCGCTGAGCGGACCTGATGGGGAACTTTAGAAGGGGCGGGTCTATACATTTAAAATACTGAGAGGGAGTTCCCCATCAGGTCCGCTCAGGCACAACCAATGAAGGACAGCGCTGGACATCGGGATCGCCGCGGGACACTGGATTTCACCGCTGGAATGTTTTTTTTTTTTTTTTTTTTTTAAATAAAGGACTTTTTCAAGGTGTTTGTGTGTTTTTTTAAACATTTTTTTACGCTTTCTTCGTGAAATGGTAGGGGTACAATGTACCCCTTACCAATTCACATAGGGGGGGCCGGGATCTGGGGGTCCCCTTTGTTAAAGGGGTCTTCCAGATTCCGATAAGCCCCCCGCCCGCAGACCCCTACAACCACCGGGCAAGGGTTGTGGGGATGAGGCCCTTGTCCCCATCAACATGGGGACATCCTCCCCATGTTGAGGGCATGTGGCTTGGTACGGTTCAGGAGGGAGGGGGGGCCGCTCTCTCGTCCCCCCCTTTTCCCCTGCGGCCGGCCAGGTTGCGTGCTCGGATAAGGGGTCTGGTATGGATTTTTAGGGGGACTCCACGCCATTTTTTTTTTAAATTTGGGATGGAGTTCCCCTTAAAATCCATGCCAGATCTGAAGGGCCTGGAATGGATATTTGGGGGAACCCCACGTCAATTTTTTTTAAATTTGCGGCGGGGTTCCCCTTAATATCCATTCCAGACCTGAAGGGCCTGGTAATTGAACTCTGGGGAACCCCCACGCTTTTTTTTTTTTTTATCAATGACTTTTGTATGTATTGCCGGGAGCCGACAATTCATTAATAGCCGCGAGTCAGTTTTAAATGCATTTTTTTCTTTCAAAAATGACATTATTTGCAGGGACAGTTCTAAGCACGGGAAACATGCGCCACTTCACATGCATATCATACACACCCCCCAGGTACGAAATTTAAAGGAATATTTCACTTTTATTTTTTCATTTTAAGCATTATTAAAATCACTGCTCCCGAAAAAACGGCCGTTTTTAAAACTTCTTTTTGCATTGATACATGTCCCCTGGGGCAGGACCCAGGTCCCCAAACACTTTTTAGGACAATAACTTGCATATTAGCCTTTATAATTAACACTTTAGATTTCGAACATTCGAGTCCATTGTATTTAATAGGGTTCTAAAGTTTACACGAACATTTTGTCTGTTCGCAGGTTCTGGTGCGAACCGAACAGGGGGGTGTTCGGCTCATCCCTGTTAAGGAGCATTAAGAGAATGCTCGCAAAAAGTAAGTAAAATGTACACTTTTATGCTATTAATCCTTTTCTAAACTGACATGTTGCTGGTTTAGTTTTTTTTTCTTATTGGACTCCCTTCCAAAATGTAATATTTTGAACTTGGTTGGCCACAGTAATCGTTCGTTACGTTACAGACACTTCGTTCGGCCACTATCCGCTGTTTTGGCTTATTTTACAGCCACAAAAGTAATTAGACATTTGCCATTTTTTTGCAAATTTGGGGCACCAAGTTTTA
Source organism: Rana muscosa (assembly GCA_029206835.1). Taxonomy (NCBI): domain Eukaryota; kingdom Metazoa; phylum Chordata; class Amphibia; order Anura; family Ranidae; genus Rana; species Rana muscosa. The sequence goes on from CM055116.1 coordinate 878,218,301, forward strand.
GGCTAGATGATGTGTTTGTAAAGAGAATGAAATGCAAACTGTAAACTGTAAAGGAGAGGACACTCAGCAGCTGCTTCCACATCTGTACTTTGGAGCACTATAGTGTGGGCCACCAGACCCGCCTTTTTTGGGTGTCCCACACAGGTGCATCAGAGAATTTTTGTGTTGCCTACATGTCTAAAAAATGACAGACAAAGGTGAATACTAAACAAATTCTTGGTCAGAAATAATGCATTCATCTTTAACTTCTGGCCAAACACACACTTGTACCCCACTTCCAATTTAGCCTGTTTTTTTTTTTTACGTATAGAATTTCTGTGTGATAACTCTACCTTTTGTTTGATTCTCATAGGGGAGAGAAGACTGGGAGGAGGACACTCCAGGGAGCACAGGAACCCCACAGCTTCACAACAACCCCAAACTCCAAAAGACCAACAACTTAAAGATGTGGAGGAAGTTGAGGTGGAGGAAGGAGAAGTGCAGGAAGGAGAGGTGGATGACGTTGTGGAACTGGTCACCACAACAGGTCAGTATCTGTCACCACAGCTTCAGGTAAGAGAGGTAGGCCTGCAGAGTTATAATACCTTTTTATTTTGTTTTTAGGGGATGTGAATGTTGGGGTGAAGGATAGTACAGGTTTCTCTGCTGACAGTGCCCTCCGCCTCATCCAGCAAGTGATGGAATGTAGCACGGAACTGGACAAAATTAAAGAAAGAATTCATGTGATGGATCAAACATTTAAAGACATTCTCGATGTTTTGGGGAGAATTCAATAAGGCATCCCAACCCCCTTTTTTTCATGTTTCTTCTTCAACTTTAAAAAAAAATTTTGACAATCAAACCAGCCAAAAATTGAATCTGCACACAGTGTGTCAACATGTGCTATCTGCCATCAGGGGATATCCATGTACGTCTTTTGGGGGTGCAACCCCTTCCTCGTATCTAAAGTAGGTGAACTGAGGAAGGGGTTGCACCCCCAAAACACGTCCATTGATCACCCCTGATGGCAGATAGCACATGTTGACAATAGGGATCAGGAGTCTAAAATCCCTATAGGAAAATAATTCCAATTGTGTGCATATTAAATTTTTGGCTGGGCAAGGGGTGGCAGGACCCCATATTAGGACGGGCACATAGAGACATATAGTTTGTGTAAGTGAATGTCTCAGATTGCTCCGAGGTATCCAATTTTGTAATTTTTGGAATGCAACTGTTGTTTTTGTATCTTCCTAAGAAAACAATTGCCGGTTTGTGGCCAGGCAAACAAAAAATTTAAAATAAATAAAAAAAAAGGTGTGTGAATTTGCACATAGTAAAATATTTGAACACAAACAACGTGTAGCTTCTTTTTCTAATATGCTCTAACCTTATTTGGTACATTTTTAAAGGTTACATAGTGAAATGGTTGGTATTTACTAAAGGAAAATACACTTGGCACTACAAATGCACTAAGACAAACTAGGAGACAGGAAACCAACAAAAGTTAGAAGTTTAAACAAGATTTTTATTTGGATCGCTAGACAGGAATCTTTAGACATAGCCTGGCATAGGAATTGCCCCCCTACCCGTGAAATAGTCAATGTATTTGTCCCGAACCTCACGGGCATTTTGGGGGGGCAAGCCAGCACGGGCAGATTCCAGGCCCGGCAGGGGATTATATGGGGAAAGTCCAGCCTCAGGCAAAACTGAGGCCATATAGGAATTAGATTTGCGGCAAAGAAAATTGTGTAGCACACAGCAGCATAATACTACATAGTTTATTTTGTAGTCCGCCAAGTGTATTGAAGTCCTAAAAAGGCGGAACCGGCTGGCCATTATGCCAAAGGCATTTTCAACGACTCTTCGGCCCCTGGCCAGCCGGTAATTGAACACCCTCTTCTCTGGGGTCAGGGTCCTCTGAGGAAATGGCCTCATAAGATGTGGTCCGAGCCCGAAGGCTTCATCAGCCAAAAAAACAAAGGGGAGTCCTTCAATATTCCCTGCATCCGGTGGCAATGCAAGGTCGTCACTCTGGAGACGGAGGGCAAACTCCGTCTGGATGAAGGATCCCCCATCGGACATCCGGCCATTCTTCCCTACATCAACATAGAGGAATTCATACCGTGCTGACACCACCGCCATCAGCACAATGCTATGAAACCCCTTGTAATTGAAGTAGTAGGACCCAGAACGGGGTGGCGGCACGATGCGGACGTGCTTCCCGTCTATAGCACCACTGCAGTTGGGGAAGTCCCACCGCGTGGCAAACTCCGATGCCACAGTCTGCCATTCCTGTGGCGTGGAAGGAAGCTGTGGAGTCAAACAAGATGAAAAAATATTAGAATACACAAATCAAACATTACAAGTATATTCTAAGAAAATACATTAGAGGCCAACATCAAGCAAAGTCTACGTTTATTAAGGTGTTTTAAATAAGTATAATGGAAGGCTCATGTATCATATTCATCACCCCCTATGATGGTCCATTAATAAATTATAATGGTTAGGGGGGGGTAGATGTGTTTGGACACAGGATAGCATTGCAGTGGCGGTGCGTCCAGAGTGGGCGCTGGAGCACTGCCCCCTCTCTCCTGTGCCCGTCACTCATAACAATACATAGATTCATGCCTTGCATTGACCTATGTATTGTCTATGCCGCCCACTATTCAGGTGGATGGCCCCCTGTTAAGCGACCGACATATGAAGAACTGCGGCATTTATGCGCTTAAAATTGCATATCAGAAACAGTAAGGAAAATTGTCTTGCACATTACAGCCTGAGGGATGTAATTGGCTTCAGAAAATTTAAATAGGGGACGTAGGGGGGGGGGGCATTCCTTGGGTAAACACTGACAGGCTGCTCTGCCAATCATGTTCACCAAGTCTGTTTAATGGTAACATGATTGGCTGATGCAACATCAAGGGAAGGAGAAGACATCAAGGACAGAAGAAGGATGGCGCTGACCACAAGAAGGTAAGTGCAGGGCTGGGGGGGAACTGGCTGCATTGGAGGGGACAAAATGGCTGCATTAGAGGGAACAAAATGGCTGCATTGGAGGGAACAAATGGGGGCATTTAATAGGCACCAGAGCAAAAAAGGAGGACGTTTATTTCCTAAATTGGGGTTTGAACCCCCAAACATTTGGAGCAACAGGCGCCCCTGCTGGAAAGGTTAGTGAAGGAAAATATGCATGGAGGAGAAAAAAGGGGCAATCTAAAGCTTCAAGCATGCATGAGGACAAAGGGGACATTCTCAGCATATTACAATCATGGTAATTAGGGAAGGATGAAAGAAATACAATACATTAGCATACATGTAATACATAAAATGTAATGTTAATGGAGAAAACTTACCCTAATATAGTCCTCCTGCAGGACTTGTATAATAGCAGAACAGGTGTCTGGGATTATGAGGCCAAGAGCCTGGGGGGAGATGCCTGTCGTGAACTTCAAGTCCTGAAGACTTCTCCCTGTCGCCAGATAACGTAACGTGGCGATGAGCCTCTGCTCAGCACTGATGGCTTCCCGCATAACGGTGTCCTTCCTGGTAATATAGGGGGACACCAAAGCCAACAGTTCCTGAAAAACGGGGTCAGACATCTGCAGAAAATTCCTGTAGTCCTCAGGATTATTCTCGACTATCTCCCGCAGCAGAGGCATGTGGCAGAGTTGGTCCCGCTGGAGCAACCAATTCTTGGTCCATGAACTCCTCCTCACACCATTCATGGACTGGTCTTGGTCCAAAACAAGCAGACCAACACCAAGCGCACGCACAGCACGAACTCGACGACGAGAACGTCCAGGCGACATGGCTAGGAAACGGTCGTCTTATCAGAACGTACAGAACAGAACGCACTTTAGAACAGCAAGGCCTATGAATAACGAACTGAAAAACAGAAACGAACAGGCAAGAACGCACTGTAAAAGAGATACGACCTGCCTAGACGCCCTGAAAGTCAAGATACGAACCCACAAGCACAAACTGAACCGCAGAAAACGATCTGAAAAGTACGAAGACTGAAAAGCGCGAATTGTCTCTTCCCAAACTTTTACTTCACACGCGGTAACACGAGATCAGCAAAAGCAGCCCAAGGGGTGGCGCCAAGAAAAAAGTTCTTCCCCTTTATAGTGCCGTCGTACGTGCTGGACGTGACCACGGAGAACAACGAGGAAATTGGGAAATGTCAGTGTGTACGCATGGAAAGCTTGACGAGAAAATCGACTAGGTTAACAAGAATCTCGTCGAAAAAAACGACGTGTTTTTTACGACGAGAAACTCGGTCGTGTGTACGAGGCTTGATAGAGAGCAGGTTCTCGTGACAAAGTCCGGCAGTGTGTACGTGGCATAAGCGGATCTTTTCCTTCCGCTTAGCCCCTACTACGAAAAATGTATATATTATTTACTTTATAAAGTGAATTATGCAGTCTTTATAAAGTGATACTCCAATGATGCATCTTTGTGCCAACCTTGAATTCTGCAGATCTAATTCTTCTAAGAATTGTAATTTGTCCTACCAAACACTGTTTGGGAACACAAAGCACTAACTTATAAAAAATGTCTTATCTTAATAATGGGAATTTCATTTTTTTTTCACTGTAAACTGGAGATTATTTTTCTTCAGTACTTATTTTGAGTTATTACTGTAATATTTACAAGGAGCTTAAATTTTATGTGACTGTTTTTTATGTGATGTTTATATGCTCGATGTGCCATATCTCTACTGCAGGGATTTTCAAATGCTGAAAATATAACTGGAGATATACAGTATCTATATACATTATCCAGTTACCTTTGGGTATCAGTACAATCTTTTTCCTCATTAGAGCAAATTCAGACATGTTTTATTAAGGTTTTTTCCCTATCTCTAGATCAGTTACAGAGTTACAGTCTGGAGGATGCAAAGTTTTACATTTGTTTGTCTTTTGGTTGAACTTGATGGTCATATGTTTTTTTTTTTTTCGTTTTTAAATTGTTTATTGAGAAATATATCACTTGTACAAAGTTGGACAGTAACAATTTTCAATATACAGTTGCATAAAGTAACAATCAACATAAGAAACAAAGGCATTAGGAATACACAGCTACAAGGCTCAGCTAACGTCCTCATATGTCTTTTTTTAACCAGACTTACTATTACTGCTATATAAGTATAATATACAGTCAAGAATTAAAAAAAAGAAAAAAAAAGAAAAATGTGTAAAATAGCTAGTCCCAATCACACACATCCACCCCAGTTAGAAAAACTTAGCTCTCTCCAGTGGTTCAGGCTTATGACTGCAGATTGTTAACATAAAAAGGAGGAATATTATTATTATACAGGATTTAAATAGCATCAGCAGTTTGTGCAACATTTTACAACATGAGGGCAGACAGTACAGTTACAATACAATTCAATACAGGAGAAATCAGAGGGCCTTGCTCATACAAGCTTACAATTTGTTAGGTGGGGCCCAATAGGCTTCTCTGAAGAGAAGTGTTTTCAGGGATCGCCTAAAAGTAGACAAAGTAGGCGATAGTTGGACAGATTAAGGTAGGGAGTTCCTGAAGATGGGAGAGGCTCAGGAGAAGTCCCGGAGGCAAGCATGGGAGGATGTGACAAGGGAGCTAAAGAGCAGGAGGTCTTGGAAGGAATGAAGAGAGCAAAATAATAATTTAGTTAGTATTTGCAGCCTAGATTAATGATGTAGCTGGGGGCCGAGTTGTGGATGGCTTTCTAAGTTGTTGTTAGTATTTTGAATTTAATTTGTTGGGTGAGCAGAAGCCAGTGGATGGGTTGACAGAGAGGGGTAGCAGATGCTGAATTGTTGGTAAGGTAGATGAGTCTGGCAGCAGCATTCATGATGGATAGGGATGAGCTTCGAGTTCGAGTCGAACTCATGTTCGACTCGAACATTGCCTGTTCGCCCGTTCGCCGAACAGCGAACAAATTGGGGTGTTCGCGGCAAATTCGAAAAATCTATGGGAGAAATCTAAAGTGCTAATTATAAAGGCTTAAAGGCAAGTTATTGTCCTAAAAAGTGTTTGGGGACCGGGGTCCTGCCCCAGGGGACATGTATCAATGCAAAAAAAAGTTTTAAAAACGTCCGTTTTTTCGGGAGCAGTGATTTTAATAATGCTTAAAATGAAAAAATAAAAGTGAAATATTCCTTTAAATTTCGTACCTGGGGGGTGTGTATGATATGCATGTGAAGTGGCGCATGTTTCCCGTGCTTAGAACTGTCCCTGCAAAAAATGTCATTTTTGAAAGAAAAAAAGTATTTTAAAACTGACTCGCGGCTATTAATGAATTGTCGGCTCCCGGCAATACATACAAAAGTCATTGATAAAAAAAAAAAAAAAAGCGTGGGGTTTCCCCAGAATTCAATTACCAGGCCCTTCAGGTCTAGAATGGATATTAAGGGGAACCCCGCCGCAAATTTAAAAAAAAATTGACGTGGGGTTCCCCCAAATATCCATTCCAGGCCCTTCAGATCTGGCATGGATTTTAAGGGGAACTCCACCCCAAATTTAAAAAAAAAATTGCCTGGAGTCCCCCTAAAAATCCATACCAGACCCCTTATCCGAGCACGAAACCTGGCCGGCCGCAGGGAAAAAGGGGGGGACGAGAGAGCGGCCCCCCCTCCCTCCTGAACCGTACCAGGCCACATGCCCTCAACATGGGGAGGATGTCCCCATGTTGATGGGGACAAGGGCCTCATCCCCACAACCCTTGCCCGGTGGTTGTGGGGGTCTGCGGGCGGGGGGCTTATCGGAATCTGGAAGACCCCTTTAACAAAGGGGACCCCCAGATCCCGCCCCCCCCTATGTGAATTGGTAAGGGGTACATTGTACCCCTACCATTTCACGAAGAAAGCGTAAAAAAATGTTTAAAAAACACACAAACACCTTGAAAAAGTCCTTTATTTAAAAAAAAAACCAAAAAAACATTCCAGCGGTGAAATCCAGTGTCCCGCGGCGATCCCGATGTCCAGCGCTGTCCGTCATTGGTTGTGCCTGAGCGGACCTGATGGGGAACTCCCTCTCAGTATTTTAAATGTATAGACCCGCCCCTTCTAAAGTTCCCCCTTTAGGTCCGCTCAGCAGACCAGATGCGGAACATGACAAGGGGCGGGTCTATACATGTATTACCAAAGTGAGAGCAGTTCCCCATCAGGTCCGCCCCCTCGGTATGTCGGACCCGCCTACGTCATTGGCTTGAGCGGGGAACTTCCTTCACTGTGTAATTTAAATTTACATAGTGAAGGAAGTTCCCCGCTCAAGCCAATGACGTAGGCGGGTCCGACATACCGAGGGGGCGGACCTGATGGGGGACTGCTCTCACTTTGGTAATACATGTATAGACCCGCCCCTTTTCATGTTCCGCATCTGGTCTGCTGAGCGGACCTGATAGGGACATTTAGAAGGGGCGGGTCTATACATTTAAAATACTGAGAGGGAGTTCCCCATCAGGTCCGCTCAGGCACAACCAATGAAGGACAGCGCTGGACATCGGGATCACCGCGGGACACTGGATTTCACCGCTGGAATGTTTTTTTTTTTTTTTTTTTTAAATAAAGGACTTTTTTTGTGTGTTTTTTTTTAACATTTTTTTACTCTTTTTTCGTGAAATGGTAGGGGTACAATGTACCCCTTACCAATTCACATAGGGGGGGGCCGGGATCTGGGGGTCCCCTTTGTTAAAGGGGTCTTCCAGATTCCGATAAGCCCCCCGCCCGCAGACCCCCACAACCACCGGGCAAGGGTTGTGGGGATGAGGCCCTTGTCCCCATCAACATGGGGACATCCTCCCCATGTTGAGGGCATGTGGCCTGGTACGGTTCAGGAGGGAGGGGGGGCCGCTCTCTCGTCCCCCCCTCTTCCCCTGCGGCCGGCCAGGTTGCGTGCTCGGATAAGGGGTCTGGTATGGATTTTTAGGGGGACTCCACGCCATTTTTTTTTTAAATTTGGGGTGGAGTTCCCCTTAAAATCCATGCCAGATCTGAAGGGCCTGGAATGGATATTTGGGGGAACCCCACGTCAATTTTTTTAAATTTGCGGCGGGGTTCCCCTTAATATCCATTCCAGACCTGAAGGGCCTGGTAATTGAATTCTGGGGAACCCCCACGCTTTTTTTTTTTTTTATCAATGACTTTTGTATGTATTGCCGGGAGCCGACAATTCATTAATAGCCGCGAGTCAGTTTTAAATGCAAACACTTTTTAGGACAATAACTTGCATATTAGCCTTTATAATTAACACTTTAGATTTCGAACGTTTGAGTCCATTGTATTTAATAGGGTTCTAAAGTTTACACAAACATTTTGTCTGTTCGCAGGTTCTGGTGCGAACCGAACAGGGGGGTGTTCGGCTCATCCCTGATGATGGACTGTGATTGGACGTGTGGCTGAAAGAAGAGTCCAAAGTTTAGCATAGCACCCTGGAATGCGGGGACAGGGTGATGGTTGTGTCATAGATTTTTACAGAGAAGTCAGAGGAAGGGGCACGTGGGGGAGGAAATATTATGAGCTCTGTTTTGGATAGATTGAGTTTGAGTAAGTCATGCAACATCCATACTGATATGTCTATTAGTAAATTAGTGATGTGTGTGGAGACTGATGGAGTGAGCTGATGGAATAGAGAGATAGATTTGGGTGTCAACAGCGTCTGACTTCTCCCATGACTCCCATCCCAGCAGCGCTCCCACTCTTGACTCCTCTCCAGACTCCCTCAGAGACTGCAGACATTATATAAGACAAGAGATGGTCAGAGGTTGCAGACATGATACAGGAGATGTCAAGATGTCAAAGGACGAGGGCATGGTACAGGAGATGTCAAGATGTCAGAGGCTGCGGGCATGGTACAGGAGATGTCAAGATGTCAGAGGCTGTGGGCATGGTACAGGAGATGTCAAGATGTCAGGCTGCGGGCATGGTACAGGAGATGTCAAGCTGTCAGAGGCTGCAGGCCTAGTACAGGAGATGTCAAGATGTCAGAGGCTGTGGGCATGGTATAGGAGATGTCAGAGGCTGCAGGCATGGTACAGAAGATGTCAGAGGCTGTGGGCATGGAACAGGAGATGGTTAGAGCCTGAGGATATGATACTAAAGATGGTAAGAGAATGTAGACATGATACATAAGATGGTAAGAGACTGCAGACATGGTACAAGACATCAATGCAGCCTCACCAGTGCCCATCAAATGCAGCCTCACTGTGCCCATCAATGCAGCCTCACTGTGCCCGTCAATGCATCCTCACTGTGCCCGTCAATGCAGCCTCACTATTCCCATCAATGCAGCCTCACTGTGTCAGTCCATGCAGCCTCACTGTGCCAGTCCATGCAGCCTCACTGTGGGCATCAATGCAGCCTCATTGTGGCCATCAATGAAGCCTCACTACCCATCAATGCAGCCTCACTATGCCCATCATTGTAGCCTCACTGTGCCCATTAATGCAGCCTCACTTTGCCCACCATCACAGCCTTACTGTACCCACCAGTGCAGCCTTACTGTGCCCACCATTGCAGCCTCACTGTGCCCATCATTGCAGCCTCACCGTGCCCATCATTGCAGCCTTACTGTGCCCATCATTGTATCCTCACCATGCCCATCATTGCAGCCTCACCATTTCCATCATTGCAGCTTCACTGTGCCCATCATTGCAGCATTACTATGCCCACCATTGCAGCCTTACCGTGCCCATCATTGCAGCCTCACTGTGCCCATCCTTGCAGCCTTACTGTGCCCATAATTGCAGCCTCACCATGCCCATCATTGCAGCCTCACTATGCCCATCATTGCAGCCTCACTGTGCCCATCATTGCAGCCTTACTGTGCCCATCATTACAGCCTTACTGTGCCCATCATTACAGCCTCACCGTGCCCATCATTGCAGCCTCATCATGCCCATCATTGCAGCCTTACTGTGCCCATCATTACAGCCTCACCGTGCCCATCATTGCAGCCTCACCATTCCCATCCTTACAGCCTTACCGTGTCCATAATTGCAGCCTTACTGTGCCCATCATTGCAGCCTTACCATGTCCACCATTGCAGCCTTACCATGCCCATCATTGACGCCTCACCATGCCCATCATTGCAGCCTTACCGTGCTCATCATTGCAACCTTACTGTGCCCATAATTGCAGCCTTACTGTGCCCATTATTGCAGCCTCACCATGCCCATCATTGCAGCCTTACTGTGGCTGTCATTGCAGCCTTACTGTGCTCATCATTGCAGCCTTACCGTGCCCATCATTGCAGCCTCACCATGCCCATCATTGCAGGTTTACTGTGCCCATCATTGTAGCCTTACCATGCCCATCATTCCAGCTTCACCATGCCCACCATTGCAGCCTCACTGTGCCCATCATTGCAGCCTCACGGTGCTTATCAATGTAGCCTCACTGTGCTTATCAATGTAGCCTCACTACACTGAATGTGCCCGTCCATGCAGCCTCACCATTCAGTGCCTGGATTACGCACAGCTGGCATCTCCCTCTGTGTCATGGAGCTCAGTGTGAAATGTTTGGCCGTGCTGTGACAAAAGTCTCACCCTCCTCCTAGACCAGCTTGTGTGATAGACAGAACTGCGTCTATCACTCGAGCTGGTCAAGCAGGAGGGTGGGACGTTTGTCACAGCGCGGCCGAACATTTCACACTAAGCTCCATTACACAGCGGTCTCCCGGTGTGTGTGACATCACATGTACATGAGAGGAGGGGGAGGAGGGAGGGAAGTGCTGCAGCCACAGCTTAGCTCACCTCAAAGCGGGAAATGTTCCAGTATCCCGGTAGGCCAGTCCAGCCCTAGAAATAGGACATAGTTTGTCAAGATTGGTGAGGTCCAATGAGGGCTTTTTACGTATGAGGGTGACTAGTGCATGTTTTAGAGAGTTGAGGAAGATGCCAGAGGAGAGGGAGAAATTGAAGATGTGAGTTAGAATGTGTAGGATAGAGCCAGAGTGTGACCATAGGATCTCTGAAGTGCAAAGCAGAAGTGCGCCCACTTAATTAAAGAACCCCAGCTATGTGCCCCTAAGCCATGTGCTTCCCCCATAAGAGTGGTCTAGCTTTATACTGTTATAGGTGAGGGTTAGTGATGAGCCGAACACCCCCGGGTTTGGTTCGCACCAGAACCCGCGAACGGACCGAAAGTTCGCACGAACATTAGAACCCTATTAAATACAATGGATGCGAACGTTCGGATTCTAAAGTGCTAATTATAACGACTATTATCCATGTTATTGTCCGAAACAGAGTTTGGGAACCCGGGTTCTGCACCAGGGGACATGTATCAATGCAAAAAGAAGTTTTAAAAACGGACGTTTTCCGGGAGCAGTCATTTTAATGATGCATAAAGTGAAAAAAAAAAAGTCAAATATTCCTTTAAATATTGTCACGTGTTTCCCCTGTTTAGAACTGTCCCTGCACAAAATAACATTTCTAAAGGAAAAAAAGCCATTTAAAACTGCTTGCGGCTTTAATGCAATGTCTGGTCCCGGTAATATGGATGAAAATCTTTAGGAAATCTTTAGGAAAAATGGCATAGCTACCCCATCAACCCCCCCCCCTACCCCAGCCCATTACCAGCCCCTTTCTTGTATGGATATCAAGGGGAACCCCGCACACAAAATAAAAAAGGACCTATATACTCTGAACAGCCGTATACAGGCGGTGCATACAAGACAGGGACTGTAGGTTTGTTCTTATGTAGAATCTGTTTGTAATTTTGAACAGCTGCATTGTTTAAGTGTAGCTCCATGCCAAATTCCTTTTTTTTAGCTTTTTGTAAAACATAGGGAACGGTTATCACCCCTGTCACATTTTTTTTGCTGTCTGTGCCCCTGTTCAGAACATTTCACCTCACTTTGCGTCCCAATGACAACTGTTTTTGAAATGTGGTGTTTTTATTGAAACAAGGATTGGTGATAAAGCATCAGTAGAGAGGAGACACCTTTCTCCCATATTAATTCTTACAGGAGAGAATTTTCCTTCCAAGGGGTAGATTTCCTCTCACTTCCTGTTGTCTTCTTCCGTTTGCAAGTAGTAGTAGTTTGTAAGTTGGATGTTTGAAAGTAGGGACCTGCCGTATATACTCTGCAGAAATTGGCCCCTTAGGTGTTGGTGTTGGCACAACACTGAAAGCACTCACAGTTATTCTTGGTGGGTGCTGGAACGCCCTGCTGTCAACTATTATATCAGGAATTGTAATAACATATAATTGTTGATCAGTGGTAGTAAAAATTGGGCCTTTGATGGTGGTGCTGGTGCCACAACACTGTAAGGCCTGACAGTTACTCTTGGTGGGCGCAGCAATGGGCCCTGCTGTGAATTATTAGATCAATAATTATAATTGCATGCCCCTGTTGAACAGGGGCTGAAAAATTGGGCCTTAGGCACTGGTGGCACAGCACTGCAACCCCTCACAGATACTGTACTTGGAGCACAGCAATGAGGCCTGTTGCAAAGTATTGCATCAAAAATGTTAATTACACGCCCCTGTTAAACAGGGGCTGAAAAATTGGGCCTTAGCCACTGGTGGCGTCACCCATAAACCAAAATGATCTTCCAAGCTATCATCATTAATCGTATCATTGAGGAGGAGGAGGAGGATAGCCAGTCAACATAACAGCACAGGCACTCAGCATCAGCATCAGTCTTGAAGGGATGTGACATTTTAAAATCAATTAGTCTGTTATATCAGCATCTGGTGTGTGGTAGCTGGTGGTGATCCAAGACTGGTTCATCTTGATGAAAGTCAGTCGATCAACCGAGTCGGTGGACAGGCGCACCCTGTGATCCGTGACAAATCCTCCAGCAGCACTGAATGTGCGTTCTGAAAGAACGCTGGATGCAGGACAGGCCAGTAGCTCAATTGCATACTGTGCAAGCTCTGGCCAGTGATCCATCCTCAAGACCCAGTAAGCCAGAGGATTTTCGGTGGGGAAGGTGTCCAAGTCTGACCTTGCCCCTAGGTATTACTGGACCATGTATATCAGACGCTGGCGATGGTTGCTGGAACCGATCATACTTTGGGGCTGCAGACTAAAGAATTGTCTGAACGCATCGGTCAGACGGCCACCTTCCCCACCGCTCCTTCTTTGACTGCCCGAAGCCTCAGCAACTCGTTGTCCAGGACCAGGAGTTTGTAACCTCCCAGTCTCTGGGAACGCGTTGCACAGACCTTTCTGCAAGGCCTCCCGGAGTTGTCTCATCCTCTGCTCCCTCTGCGACGGTACGATAAGGTCCGCAACCTTACCCTTGTACCGTGGATCAAGGAGAGTGGCCAGCCAGTAATGGTCCCTCTCCTTGATCCGAAGAATACGAGGATCCTTCCGCAGACTTTGCAGGATCAGGGAGGCCATGCAGCGTAGGTTAGCTGAGGCATTCAGTCCGGAGTCCTCTGGGTCACTAAGGACGACATGATCCGCAGCCACCTCCTCCCAGCCACGTACAAGTCCACTGGTTTCTTGGGACTGTAAATCATCCCTAAAAGACTGCTGCTGATGATGCTGAGTGCCAGCCTCCACCTCCATGCTGACACAATCCTCCTCCTTCTCCTCCTCCTCCTCCTCCTCCTCCTCTTCCTGTGCGATGGGTGGGACAGAAGGAACACTGTCTGGGTAAAGGGGGCCTTGAGAGGCAAGGAAGTCCTCCTCTTCCTGCCTCTGTTCTGCCTCAAGTGCCCTGTCCATTATTCCACGCAGCGTGTGCTCCAACAGGTGGACAAGAGGTACAGTGTCACTGATGCATGCACTGTCACTGCTCACCATCCTCGTGGCCTCCTCAAATGGTGCCAGGACAGTGCATGCATCCCTGATCATGCCCCACTGGCGTGGTGAAAAAAACCTGAGCTCCCCTGACCCTGTCCTGGTGCCGTAGTCGCACAGGTACTCATTAATGGCCCTCTGCTGCGTGTGCAGCCGCTGCAGCATGGCCAACGTTGAGTTCCACCTGGTGGGCATGTCACATATAAGGCGGTTCTTGGGCAGGTTCAACTCCTTTTGCAGCTCAGCCAGGCGAGCACTGGCATTATAAGATCTGCGGAAATGCACACAGACTTTCCTGGCCTGCCTCAGGACATCCTGTAAGCCCGGGTACTTGCCCAAGAACCGCTGCACCACCAGGTTAAGGACGTGAGCCATACAGGGCACATGGGTCAGTTGTCCCTGTCGGAGGGCGGAGAGGAGGTTGGTGCCATTGTCGCAAACCACCATTCCTGGCTTAAGCTGGCGTGGCGTCAACCACCTCTCGGCCTGCCCCTGCAGAGCAGACAGGACCTCTGCCCCAAGGTGGCTCCTGTCCCCCAAACACACCAGCGCAAGCACGGCATGGCATCTTTTTGCCTGCGTACTTGCGTAGCCCCTTGAACGCCTACGGAGCACCGCTGGTTCCGAGGACAAACCACAGGAAGAGGCCATGGAGGAAGAAGAAGAGGAGGGGGTGGAGGAGAGAGGTGTGTCACAACCAGTAGTAGCATTTTGGAGGTGTGGCGGTGGAACAACCTCCAACACTACTGCACCTTGTCCTGCATCCTTCCCAGCTGCCAAAAGAGTGACCCAATGGGCCGTGAAAGAAAGGTAACGTCCCTGTCCATGCCTGCTGGACCATGAGTCAGCGGTAATATGCACCTTACCGCTGACAGCCCTGTCCAGCGAGGCCAAGACATTGCCTTCCACATGCCTGTAGAAAGCCGGAATCGCCTTCCGTGCGAAAAAGTGGCGTTTGGGAACCTGCCACTGAGGAACCGCACATTGCACAAACTCACGGAAGGGGGCCGAGTCTACCAACTGAAAAGGCAGCAGTTGAAGCGCTAGCAATTTAGCCAAGCTAGCATTCAACCGCTGAGCATGTGGATGGCTGGGAGTGAACTTCTTTCGACGGTCCAGCAGCTGGGGCAGGGAAATTTGCCTGCTAGAATCGGACGTTGGTGTACTGCTAGCAGAGTGCCCGCAAGTACTTGCCTGTGACACACCTAATTCTACACCTTCATTCCTCTCAGAGCAGGTTTCAGAGAGGAGTGAAGGTATAGTGGGGTTGGAGATCCCAGCTGATGCGGTGCAAGAAGAGGTCAGCTTTGTTCTTTGGTGTGGGTCTTTAAGGTAGGCTTGCCAACGAGCTGCATGGCAGGTCAACATATGTCTGATCAAGCATGTGGTGCCCAAGCGGCTGATGTTTTGGCCACGCGATATACGCTTGAGACATATGTTGCAAACAGCAGCTGTGCGATCTGATGCACTCGCCTCAAAAAAGGCCCACACCAAAGAACTTTTTGAATGACGGGCAGAGGCAGCGCCCTGCACAGGCGGAGCTCTGCGGTGTGATTCCGTCGGTGTGCTGCCCATACGCTGGCCACTCAAGGGCATCCTGCCTCGTTGGAGATGTGCCTCCTCCTCATCCTCCTCCTCCTCCTCCTCTCTCCTATTAGGCACCCACGTGGAGTCAGTGACCTCATCATCCCCTCCCTCCTCATCACTGGAGCCAATCTGGCAGTATGCTGCAGCTGCTGGAGCATGACTGCCAGATTGGTGTCCTTCTTGAGCATCCCCTCTCTCTGCTCTCACGCTGCTGCCTTCCTGTAGCTGGGTATCATCATCAGATCCTTCGAAACGCTGGGCATCCTCCTGGAGCATGTACCCAACACTGTGCTCAAACAGTTCGGGGGACGCCTCAGGAGGAGGACATGGTGGGTCCAGGGAAGGATTGACTAATGAAGATAATGATACCAGAGAAGAGGACGCTTTGGCAGCTGCTTTGCCAGTACCCTGAGCCTGGGTGAGAGAGGATGAGGAGGATGAGGTGGGCTTGGTCATCCACTCTACCAAGTCTTCGGCATGATGTGGCTCAACATGTCCAGCTGCCGAAAAGAAGGACAAGCGTGTCCCATGGCCATGTGCTGATGACAATGCACCGCGTCCACGACCAGCACTGTTGCCCCCAGACACAGAGCCTGCTTGCCCTCTTTTTTTGCCTCCTGACTGTCTGCCTCTCCTTGTTTGCCTTCCAGACATTTTAATGGATGGCCTGCAGGGAGATGGGAAAAAGAGCAATAAGGGCTACATTCAGGTGTATACTGTGCAGGAGGCTTAGCAACAATGACACTGACACTGTCCCCTGCCTATCCTTCTCTGTCCCTAAACACAAGGATTGAAAATATGGTTCAGCAAAATTGGTTTAGAACAGAATAGCACACTGACACTTTCCCTCACTGTCCTACTCTGTCCCTCCCTACAAACAAGATTTAGCACAGAATAGCACACTGATAGTTTCCACGAGTGTCCTTCTCTGTCCCTAAACTCAAGGATTGAAAATATGGAACAGCAAAATTGGTCTAGAACAGAATAGCACACTGACACTTTCCCTCACTGTCCTACTCTGTCCCTCCCTACAAACAAGATTTAGCACAGAATAGCACACTGATAATTTCCACGAGTGTCCTTCTCTGTCCCTAAACTCAAGGATTTGAAATATGGAACAGCAAAATTGGTTTAGAACAGAATAGCACACTGTCAGTTTCACTCACTGTACCTCTCTGTCCCTAAACTCAAGGATTGAAAATATGGTTCAGCAAAATTGGTTTAGAACAGAATAGCACACTGACACTTTCCCTCACTGTCCTACTCTGTCCCTCCCTACAAACAAGATTTAGCACAGAATAGCACACTGATAATTTCCACGAGTGTCCTTCTCTGTCCCTAAACTCAAGGATTGAAAATATGGAACAGCAAAATTGGTTTAGAACAGAATAGCACACTGACACTTTCCCTCACTGTCCTACTCTGTCCCTCCCTACAAACAAGATTTAGCACAGAATAGCACACTGATAATTTCCACGAGTGTCCTTCTCTGTCCCTAAACTCAAGGATTGAAAATATGGAACAGCAAAATTGGTTTAGAACAGAATAGCACACTGACACTTTCCCTCACTGTCCTACTCTGTCCCTCCCTACAAACAAGATTTAGCACAGAATAGCACACTGATAATTTCCACGAGTGTCCTTCTCTGTCCCTAAACTCAAGGATTGAAAATATGGTTCAGCAAGATTGGTTTAGAACAGAATAGCACACTGACACTTTCCCTCACTGTCCTACTCTGTCCCTCCCTACAAACAAGATTTAGCACAGAATAGCACACTGATAATTTCCACGAGTGTCCTTCTCTGTCCCTAAACTCAAGGATTTGAAATATGGAACAGCAAAATTGGTTTAGAACAGAATAGCACACTGTCAGTTTCACTCACTGTACCTCTCTGTCCCTGAACTCAAGGATTGAAAATATGGTTCAGCAAAATTGGTTTAGAACAGAATAGCACACTGACACTTTCCCTCACTGTCCTACTCTGTCCCTCCCTACAAACAAGATTTAGCACAGAATAGCACACTGATAATTTCCATGAGTGTCCTTCTCTGTCCCTAAACTCAAGGATTGAAAATATGGAACAGCAAAATTGGTTTAGAACAGAATAGCACACTGACACTTTCCCTCACTGTCCTACTCTGTCCCTCCCTACAAACAAGATTTAGCACAGAATAGCACACTGATAATTTCCACGAGTGTCCTTCTCTGTCCCTAAACTCAAGGATTTGAAATATGGAACAGCAAAATTGGTT
Organism: Rana muscosa; assembly: GCA_029206835.1. Classification (NCBI taxonomy): domain Eukaryota; kingdom Metazoa; phylum Chordata; class Amphibia; order Anura; family Ranidae; genus Rana; species Rana muscosa. The sequence goes on from CM055116.1 coordinate 878,235,867, forward strand.
TAGAACAGAATAGCACACTGTCAGTTTCACTCACTGTACCTCTCTGTCCCTAAACTCAAGGATTGAAAATATGGTTCAGCAAAATTGGTTTAGAACAGAATAGCACACTGACACTTTCCCTCACTGTCCTACTCTGTCCCTCCCTACAAACAAGATTTAGCACAGAATAGCACACTGATCATTTCCACGAGTGTCCTTCTCTGTCCCTAAACTCAAGGATTGAAAATATGGAACAGCAAAATTGGTTTAGAACAGAATAGCACACTGACACTTTCCCTCACTGTCCTACTCTGTCCCTCCCTACAAACAAGATTTAGCACAGAATAGCACACTGATAATTTCCACGAGTGTCCTTCTCTGTCCCTAAACTCAAGGATTGAAAATATGGAACAGCAAAATTGGTTTAGAACAGAATAGCACACTGACACTTTCCCTCACTGTCCTACTCTGTCCCTCCCTACAAACAAGATTTAGCACAGAATAGCACACTGACACTTTCCCTCACTGTACCTCTCTGTCCCTAAACTCAAGGATTGAAAATATGGTTCGGCAAGATTGGTTTAGAACAGAATAGCACACTGACACTTTCCCTCACTGTCCTACTCTGTCCCTCCCTACAAACAAGATTTAGCACAGAATAGCACACTGATAATTTCCACGAGTGTCCTTCTCTGTCCCTAAACTCAAGGATTTGAAATATGGAACAGCAAAATTGGTTTAGAACAGAATAGCACACTGTCAGTTTCACTCACTGTACCTCTCTGTCCCTAAACTCAAGGATTGAAAATATGGTTCAGCAAAATTGGTTTAGAACAGAATAGCACACTGACACTTTCCCTCACTGTCCTACTCTGTCCCTCCCTACAAACAAGATTTAGCACAGAATAGCACACTGATAATTTCCACGAGTGTCCTTCTCTGTCCCTAAACTCAAGGATTGAAAATATGGAACAGCAAAATTGGTTTAGAACAGAATAGCACACTGACACTTTCCCTCACTGTCCTACTCTGTCCCTCCCTACAAACAAGATTTAGCACAGAATAGCACACTGATAATTTCCACGAGTGTCCTTCTCTGTCCCTAAACTCAAGGATTTGAAATATGGAACAGCAAAATTGGTTTAGAACAGAATAACACACTGTCAGTTTCACTCACTGTACCTCTCTGTCCCTAAACTCAAGGATTGAAAATATGGTTCAGCAAAATTGGTTTAGAACAGAATAGCACACTGACACTTTCCCTCACTGTCCTACTCTGTCCCTCCCTACAAACAAGATTTAGCACAGAATAGCACACTGATAATTTCCACGAGTGTCCTTCTCTGTCCCTAAACTCAAGGATTGAAAATATGGAACAGCAAAATTGGTTTAGAACAGAATAGCACACTGACACTTTCCTTCACTGTCCTACTCTGTCCCTCCCTACAAACAAGATTTAGCACAGAATAGCACACTGATAATTTCCACGAGTGTCCTTCTCTGTCCCTAAACTCAAGGATTTGAAATAAGGAACAGCAAAATTGGTTTAGAACAGAATAGCACACTGTCAGTTTCACTCACTGTACCTCTCTGTCCCTAAACTCAAGGATTGAACATATGGTTCAGCAAAATTTGTTTAGAACAGAATAGCACACTGACACTTTCCCTCACTGTCCTACTCTGTCCCTCCCTACAAACAAGATTTAGCACAGAATAGCACACTGATAATTTCCACGAGTGTCCTTCTCTGTCCCTAAACTCAAGGATTGAAAATATGGAACAGCAAAATTGGTTTAGAACAGAATAGCACATGTGACAGCAGGAAGGTAAAGTCACCTGGTTGCATCCAGGGGGGTAGATATATTTCTCCCAGATTCAGGCTTTATGCCGACTTATACAACTAGGGAGTTGATGAAGCCCAGCTGAGGCTAGTGGGCTCATGGATGACTCATACCTCTAGAGAGAGGGCTGGGCGTCGTGCAGGCAGGGAGTTGAGGAGACCAGCTGAAGCTTGTCAGCTCATTTAAGGCCTTTATAAAAACTCCCAGCTTCATTAGATGTTAGCTCATGCCTGGACCCAGACCTGTGTGGACTGTCTAGGGAGAGTGAACCCCTGTGCGGTGAGGCAAAGCCTGTGTGGCTATTTGTTTGGACTTTTACTAAACCAGGGACTTAGGGACTAGAACAGCACCAGGCTGATCCCAGTTGTTAGTTTAGGAAACCTGCATGTTTAGTCAGAGGTCAAACTGACCAGGATTTATTTTGTTTATGTTTCTTTTTGGCTTTGCTGTGTTTTTGTCACTGTACATAGAGAAATAAACCGCACCTTTTGATTTTGAAAACCACAACCTCCGTCTGCTGGCCCTGTTTTTGTGTGGGGAGCCCAACCAGGGGGTCACACACACCCGCTACCGAGTTAACCCCCTCACACACACTGACACTTTCCCTCACTGTCCTACTCTGTCCCTCCCTACAAACAAGATTTAGCACAGAATAGCACACTGATAATTTCCACGAGTGTCCTTCTCTGTCCCTAAACTCAAGGATTGAAAATATGGAACAGCAAAATTGGTTTAGAACAGAATAGCACACTGACACTTTCCCTCACTGTCCTACTCTGTCCCTCCCTACAAACAAGATTTAGCACAGAATAGCACACTGATAATTTCCACGAGTGTCCTTCTCTGTCCCTAAACTCAAGGATTGAAAATATGGAACAGCAAAATTGGTTTAGAACAGAATAGCACACTGACACTTTCCCTCACTGTCCTACTCTGTCCCTCCCTACAAACAAGATTTAGCACAGAATAGCACACTGACACTTTCCCTCACTGTACCTCTCTGTCCCTAAACTCAAGGATTGAAAATATGGTTCGGCAAGATTGGTTTAGAACAGAATAGCACACTGACACTTTCCCTCACTGTCCTACTCTGTCCCTCCCTACAAACAAGATTTAGCACAGAATAGCACACTGATAATTTCCACGAGTGTCCTTCTCTGTCCCTAAACTCAAGGATTTGAAATATGGAACAGCAAAATTGGTTTAGAACAGAATAGCACACTGTCAGTTTCACTCACTGTACCTCTCTGTCCCTAAACTCAAGGATTGAAAATATGGTTCAGCAAAATTGGTTTAGAACAGAATAGCACACTGACACTTTCCCTCACTGTCCTACTCTGTCCCTCCCTACAAACAAGATTTAGCACAGAATAGCACACTGATAATTTCCACGAGTGTCCTTCTCTGTCCCTAAACTCAAGGATTGAAAATATGGAACAGCAAAATTGGTTTAGAACAGAATAGCACACTGACACTTTCCCTCACTGTCCTACTCTGTCCCTCCCTACAAACAAGATTTAGCACAGAATAGCACACTGATAATTTCCACGAGTGTCCTTCTCTGTCCCTAAACTCAAGGATTTGAAATATGGAACAGCAAAATTGGTTTAGAACAGAATAACACACTGTCAGTTTCACTCACTGTACCTCTCTGTCCCTAAACTCAAGGATTGAAAATATGGTTCAGCAAAATTGGTTTAGAACAGAATAGCACACTGACACTTTCCCTCACTGTCCTACTCTGTCCCTCCCTACAAACAAGATTTAGCACAGAATAGCACACTGATAATTTCCACGAGTGTCCTTCTCTGTCCCTAAACTCAAGGATTGAAAATATGGAACAGCAAAATTGGTTTAGAACAGAATAGCACACTGACACTTTCCTTCACTGTCCTACTCTGTCCCTCCCTACAAACAAGATTTAGCACAGAATAGCACACTGATAATTTCCACGAGTGTCCTTCTCTGTCCCTAAACTCAAGGATTTGAAATAAGGAACAGCAAAATTGGTTTAGAACAGAATAGCACACTGTCAGTTTCACTCACTGTACCTCTCTGTCCCTAAACTCAAGGATTGAAAATATGGTTCAGCAAAATTTGTTTAGAACAGAATAGCACACTGACACTTTCCCTCACTGTCCTACTCTGTCCCTCCCTACAAACAAGATTTAGCACAGAATAGCACACTGATAATTTCCACGAGTGTCCTTCTCTGTCCCTAAACTCAAGGATTGAAAATATGGAACAGCAAAATTGGTTTAGAACAGAATAGCACATGTGACAGCAGGAAGGTAAAGTCACCTGGTTGCATCCAGGGGGGTAGATATATTTCTCCCAGATTCAGGCTTTATGCCGACTTATACAACTAGGGAGTTGATGAAGCCCAGCTGAGGCTAGTGGGCTCATGGATGACTCATACCTCTAGAGAGAGGGCTGGGCGTCGTGCAGGCAGGGAGTTGAGGAGACCAGCTGAAGCTTGTCAGCTCATTTAAGGCCTTTATAAAAACTCCCAGCTTCATTAGATGTTAGCTCATGCCTGGACCCAGACCTGTGTGGACTGTCTAGGGAGAGTGAACCCCTGTGCGGTGAGGCAAAGCCTGTGTGGCTATTTGTTTGGACTTTTACTAAACCAGGGACTTAGGGACTAGAACAGCACCAGGCTGATCCCAGTTGTTAGTTTAGGAAACCTGCATGTTTAGTCAGAGGTCAAACTGACCAGGATTTATTTTGTTTATGTTTCTTTTTGGCTTTGCTGTGTTTTTGTCACTGTACATAGAGAAATAAACCGCACCTTTTGATTTTGAAAACCACAACCTCCGTCTGCTGGCCCTGTTTTTGTGTGGGGAGCCCAACCAGGGGGTCACACACACCCGCTACCGAGTTAACCCCCTCACACACACTGACACTTTCCCTCACTGTCCTACTCTGTCCCTCCCTACAAACAAGATTTAGCACAGAATAGCACACTGATAATTTCCACGAGTGTCCTTCTCTGTCCCTAAACTCAAGGATTGAAAATATGGAACAGCAAAATTGGTTTAGAACAGAATAGCACACTGACACTTTCCCTCACTGTCCTACTCTGTCCCTCCCTACAAACAAGATTTAGCACAGAATAGCACACTGACACTTTCCCTCACTGTACCTCTCTGTCCCTAAACTCAAGGATTGAAAATATGGTTCAGCAAGATTGGTTTAGAACAGAATAGCACACTGACACTTTCCCTCACTGTACCTCTCTGTCCCTACAAACAAGGTTTAGCACAGAATAACACACTGTCACTGACACTCTCCCTACCTATCCTTATTTGTCCCTAAACACAAGGAATCCAGGATTAGTAAAGGAAAAAAAATGACACTCTCCCTGCCTATGCTTCTCTTTCCCTGCTCCGGAACACACTACACAAGGCCGCCGCGCTGGCGGCCTTTTATAGTGTGGGGCGTGTACTAAACCCCCTCAGCAATAGGCATCCTGCCTGTGGCCAATCATTGCTCTCCTCGCTGCCAGCGCTGTGATTGGCCAAGCATGCGGGGTCACAGTGCATGCTTGGCCAATCACAGCGCCTGGATGACACTGCGATGGCGTAGTGCATTGTGGGCCGTTCGCGTCACTCGAACACGAAGCTCATCCCTAGTGAGGGTGGTTATCTATCAATTAATCAATCAATCAGGAGTTAATAAAGGACACCTGGCTAGCAGAGAATTCTTTTCACATCAGAATCAGACTTAAAGATTAACCACTTCAGCTCCAGAAGGTTTACCCCCCTTCATGACCAGGCAATTTTTTGCGATACGGCATTGCGTTACTTTAACTGACAATTGTGCAGTCGTGCGATGATGTACCCAAATAACATTTCTTTTTTCCCACAAATAGAGCTTTCTTTTGGTGGTAGCTTTTGATCACCTCTGCGGTTTTCATTTTTTTGCGTTATAAAGAAAAAAAGACTTACAATTTAAAAAAAATATATATTTTTTACTTTCTGCTATAAAACACGTCCAATAAAAATGTAAATTTCTTCATTCATTTAGGCCAATATGTATTCTGCTACATGTGTTTGGTAAATAAAATCCCAATAAGCGTATATTGATTTGTTTGCGTAAATGTTGGGATATATTTATCGATTTTTTAATTTATTTTACTCATAATGGCGGTGATCAGCGACTTATAGAGGGACTGCGACTTTGCTGCTGACAAATCGTACACAAATGACACTTTTGACACTTTTTGGGAACCAGTGACACTAATACGGTGATCAGTGCTAAAAAATAGGCACTGTCACTATACTAATGACACTGGCAGGAAAGGGGTTAAAATTAGGGGTGATCAAAGGGTTAAATGTGTTCCTAGGGAGTGCTTGCTAACTGTGGGGGATGTGTTTTTACTGTGGGAAGGCAGAGATCCGTGTTCCTGCTTAGCAGAAACACAGGTCCTCTACCTTCCCTACTAACAGAATGGCGATCTGCCTTGTTTACGTCAGCAAACCGCCATCCTGCCTCTCTCGGAAACGATCAGCGGGTCCCGGCGGACATCGAGTATGATTGGCTCCCGCTGTGTCCAATCACAGTGGGAGCAGGTCGCTGGCGACTTGCGTGTGTGTTTCAGACCCGGAAGTGCAGGATCACGTACAGGACAGCTATCTGGCAGTCATGTTCCCCCAGCTGCAGCATACTGCCAGATTTGCTCCAGTGATGAGGAGGGAGGGGATGATGAGGTCACTGACTCCACGTGGGTGCCTGATAGGAGAGAGGAGGAGGAGGAGGTGGCACATCTCCAACGAGGCAGGATGCCCTCCAGGGGCCAGCTTAAGGGCAGCACACTGACAGCATCACACCGCAGAGCTCCGCATGTGCAGGGCGCGGCTGTCTCTGCGCGTTATTCCAAAAGTTCTTTGGTGTGGGCTTTTTTCAGACGTGTGCAGCAGATCGCACCGTTGCCAGTTGCAACATATGTCTGAAGCGTAGCTCGCGTGGCCAAAACATCAGCCGCTTGGGCACCACGTGCTTGACCAGACATATGTTGACCTGCCATGCAGTTCGTTGGCAAGCGTACCTAGAAGTCCCATACCAAAGAACAAAGCGGACCTCTCCTTGCTCCTCATCAGCTGGGATCTCCAACCCCACTATACCTTCAGTCCTCTCTGACACCTGCACTGAGAGGAATGAAGGTGTAGAATTAGGTGTGTCACAGCCAAGTACTTGTGGGCAATCTGCTATCGGTACACTGACGTCCGATTGTACCAGGCAAATTTCCCTGCCCCAGCTGCTGCACCACCAAAGCAAGTTTGCTCCTAGCCATCCACATGCCCAGTGGTTGAATGCTAGCTTGGCTAAATTGCTAGCACTTCAACTGCTGCCTTTTCAGTTGGTAGACTCTGCCCCCTTCCGTGAGTTTGTGGAATGTGCGGTTCCTCAGTGGCAGGTTCTCAAACGCCACTTTTTCTCAGTTTCCGGCTCTGTACCGGCATGTGGAAGGCAGTGTCTTGGCCTCGCTGGACAGGGCGGTCAGCGGTAAGGTGCATATTACCGCTGACTCATGGACCAGCAGGCATGGACAGGGACGTTACCTATCTTTCACGGCGCATTGGGTGACTCTGCTGGCAGCTGGGAACAGTGTTGTTCATCTTACGTTAAAAAAGTAATTAGTTACAGTTACAAATTACTTCTCCCAAAAAGTAATGGAGTTACTCACTCAGTTACTACATTGAAAAAGTAATTAGTTACTCAGCAAAGTAACTATATTGGTTATATTATATATACACAGGGGCGGGGGCGGGGCGGTAGAAGGATGATATATATGTAATTTTTTCAGTGTATAAAAATAATAGGAGGGATAACAATAAATAATATTGGTACTGTGCCCATGCCTCACTGTGCCCCATGCCTCACTGTGCCCCATGCCTCACTGTGCCTCACTGTGCCCCATGCCTCACTGTGCCCATGCTTCACTGTGCCTCACTGTGCCCCATGCCTCACTGTGCCCCATGCCTCACTGTGCCCCATGCCTCACTGTGCCCCACTGTGCCCCATGCCTCACTGTGCCTCACTGTGCCCCATGCCTCACTGTGCCTCACTGTGCCCCATGCCTCACTGTGCCTCACTGTGCCTCACTGTGCCCCATGCTTCACTGTGCCCCATGCCTCACTGTGCCCCATGCCTCACTGTGCCCATGCTTCACTGTGCCCCATGCCCCACTGTGCCCCATGCTTCACTGTGCCTCACTGTGCCCCATGCTTCACTGTGCCTCACTGTGCCCCATGCTTCACTGTGCCGCACTGTGCCCCATGCTTCACTGTGCCCCATGCCTCACTGTGCCCCATGCCTCACTGTGCCCATGCTTCACTGTGCCACATGCCTCACTGTGCCCCATGCCTCACTGTGCCCCATGCTTCACTGTGCCTCACTGTGCCCCATGCCTCACTGTGCCCCATGCCTCACTGTACCCCATGCCTCACTGTGCCCCATGCCTCACTGTGCCCAATGCCTCACTGTGCCCCATGCTTCACTGTGCCTCACTGTGCCCAATGCCTCACTGTGCCTCATGCTTCACTGTGCCTCACTGTGCCCCATGCCTCACTGTGCCCCATGCCTCACTGTGCCCGTGTCTCACAGTCACTGTGCCAACCGTGTACAGTACCTCAGATCGGCGGCGTCCCGACTCCCGGTGGCCATTCCATTATTCAAAAGCCGCGCCTCCTCCAGTCCTCCTCATCTGTGATAGGCGGAACACTCAATTTCCCAGCATTCAGTGTTCCGCCTATCACGGACATCCGCTCATCCTCATAACACAGACGAGGATGAGAGGATGTCCGTGATAGGTGGAACACTGCCTGCTGGGAAATTGAGTGTTCCGCCTATCACAGGCGACGAGGACTCGGGAGGCGCGGCTTTTGAATACTGCAATGGCCGCCATCTGTCTGCATGACACGCTGATCAGGTAGGCAGACGGCGGCTTGCAGTTAGTTAAATGTTAAATTACATCTACTCGCGGCGGCTGCGGCGAGTAGATGTAATTAGGGTAATGCCACCCAAGTAATGGGAACGACGGTGCCATGAGGGTAAGAGTAATCAGTTAGATTACTCGTTACCCCAAAAAGTGGCTACGTTACCTAACGCCGTTTATTTAAACGGCGTTAGTTACAACACTGGCTGGGAAGGATGCTGGACAAGGTGCAGTAGTGTTGGAAGTTGTTCCGCCACCATGCCTCCAAAATGTTACTACTGGTGATTCTGACACACCTCTCTCCTCCACCCCCTCCTCTTCTTCTTCCTCCATGGCCTCTACATGTGCTTTGTCCTTGGAACCAGTGGTGCTCCGTAGGTGTTCAAGGGGCTACGCAAGTACGCAGGCAAAAAGATGCCATGCGGTGCTTGAGCTGGTGTGCTTGGGGGACAGGAGCCACAATGGGGCAGAGATTCTGTCAGCTCTGCAGGGGCAGGCTCAGAGGTGGTTGACGCCACGCCAGCTTAATCCAGGAAAGGTGGTTTGCGACAATGGCACCAACCTCCTCTCCGCCCTCCGACAGGGACAACTGACCCATGTGCCCTGTTTGGCTCACGTCCTTAACTTGGTGGTGCAGCGGTTCTTGGGCAGGTACCCGGGCTTACAGGAGGCCCTGAAGCAGGCCAGGAAACTCTGTGGGCATTTCTGCTGGTCATATAATGCCAGTGCTTGGCTGGCTGACCTGCAAAAGGAATCCAACCTGCCCAAGAACCGCCTAATCTGTGACAACCCCCACCAGGTGGAACTCTACGTTGGCCATGCTAAAGTAGCTGCACACGCAGCAGAGGGCCATCAATGAGTATCTGTTGCAATATGGCACCAGGACAGGGTCAGGGGAGCTTGGATTTTTTCCCCCACGCCAGTGGGCCATGATCAGGGATGCATGCACTGTCCTGGCACCATTTGAGGAGGCCACGAGGATGGTGAGCAGTGACAGTGCATGCCTCAATGACACTGTCCCTCTTGTCCACATGTTGGAGCACACGCTGAGTGGAATAAAGGACAGGGCACTTGAGGCAGAACACAGGCAGGAAGAGGAGGACTTCCTTACCTCTCAAGGCCCCCTTTATCCAGACAGTGTTCCTGCTGGCCCGGCTATCACACAGGAAGAGGACGAGAAGGAGGAGGAGGAGGATTGTGTCAGCATGGAGGTGGAGCCTAGCACTCAGCATCAGCAGCAGTCTTCAAGGGATCAATTACAGTCCCAAGACACCCATGGACTTGTACGTGGCTGGGAGGAGGAGGCTGCGGATCATGTCGTCCTGAGTGACCCAGAGGACTCCGGACCAAATGCCTCAGCAAACCTACGCTCCATGGCCTCCCTGATCCTGCAAAGCCTGCGGAGGGATCCTTGAATTCGTGCGATCAAGGAGAGGGATCATTACTGGCTGGCAACCTTCCTTGATCCACGTTACAAGGGTAAGGTTGCAGACCTTATCTTACCGTCGCAGAGGGAGCAGAGGATGAAGCATCTTCGGGAGGCCTTGCAGAAAGGTCTGTGCAACGCGTTCCCAGAGACTGGGAGGTTACAAATTCCTGGTCCTGGACAACGTGTTGCTGAAGCTTCGGTCAGTCAAAGAAGGAGCGGTGGAGAAGGTGGCCGTCTAACCGATGCGTTCAGACAATTTTTTAGTACGCAGCCCCAAGGTATGATCGGTTCCAGCAACCATCGCCAGTGTCTGGTTTACATGGTGCAGGAATACCTAATAAGACTTGGACACCTTTCCCACCGAAAATCCTCTGGATTACTGGGTCTTGAGGATGGATCACTGGCCAGAGCTTGCACAGTATGCAATTGAGGTACTGGCCTGTCCTGCATCCAGCGTTTTTTCGGAACGCACATTCAGTGCTGCTGGAGGCTCTGTAACTGATCACAGGGTGCGCCTGTCCACCGACTCGGTCGATCGACTGACCTTTATAAAAATGAATCAGTCTTGGATCACCACCAGCTACCAAGCACCTGATGCTGATGTAACAGAATAATTTTCTTTGAAATGTCAGATCCCTTCAAGACTGCCTATGCTGATGCTGAGTGACTATCCTGTTATGCTGAGTGACTATCCTCTTCCTCATCAATGATCATGCTGATAGCATGTAAGAACATTTTTGTATCTGGGCACCGCCACCAGTGGCTAAGGCCCAATTTTTCAGCCCCTGTTTAACAGGGGCGTGTAATTACAATTTTTAATGCAATACTTTTCAGCAGGGCTCATTCCTGTGCTCCAACTAGAGTATCTGTGAGGGGTTGCAGTGTTGTGGCACCAGCACCAGTGCCTGAGGCCCAATTTTTCTGCCCCTGTTTAACAGGGGCGTGTAATTACAATTTTTGATGCAATACTTTGCAGCAGGGGTCATTGCTGTGTTCCAAGTACAGTATCTGTGAGGGGTTGCAGTGTTGTGGCACCAGTGCCTAAGGCCCAATTTTTATTCCCCTGTTTAACAGGGGCATGTAATTACAATTCTTGATCTAATAATTCACAGCAAGGCCCATTCCTGCGCCCACCAAGAGTAACTGTAAGGGCTTACAGTGTTGTGGCAACACCACCACCACCACCACCAAAGGCCCAATTTTTATGTCTCTATTCAACAGGGGCATGTAATTACAATTCTTGATCTAATATTTCACAGCTGGGCCCATTCCTGCGCCCACCAAGAGTAACTGTGAGGACTTACAGTGTTGTGGCACCAGCACCACCACCAAATGCCCAATTTGGGGTGGGGGGGTACCCATGCCATTTTTCTCAATGATTTTCATCCATATTGCCAGGACCAGACATTACATTAAAGCCACAAGCAGTTTTAAATGACTTTTTCTTTTTTAGAAATGTCATTTTGTGCAGGGACTGTTCTAAACACAGGAAACTTGTGCCACTTCACAGGCATACTTTAGACACCCCCCAGGTACGATATTTAAAGGAATATTTCACTTTTTTTCACTTTAAGCATCATTAACCACTTCCATACAGGGCACTTATACACCTTCCTGCCCAGACCAATTGTCAGCTTTCTGCGCTGTTGCACTTTGAATGACAATTGCGCGGTCATGCTACACTGTACCCAAACGAAATTTTTATCATTTTTTCCCCACAAATAGAGCTTTCTTTTGGTGGTATTTGATTACCTCTGGGATTTTTATTTTCTGCTAAAAAAAATAAAAAAAGACCAAAAATTTTGAAAAAAAAAGTTTTTTTTTGTTTCAGTTACAAAACTTTTTAAATAAGTACATTTTCTCCTTCACTGATGGGGCTGCACTGACGGGCACCGATGAGGTGGCACCAATGAGGTGGCACTGATGAGGTGGCATTGATGGGCACTGATGATGGGCACTAATATGCGGCACTGATAGGTGGAACGGATAATCGGCACGGGTGGGCACGGATAGGCGGCACAGATGAGCACGGATAGGCGGCACAGATGGGCACGGATAGGCGGCATGGATGGGCACTGATAGGCGGCACGTATAGGCACTGATAGGCGGCACGTATGGGCACTGATAGGCGGCACGGATGGGCACTGCTAGGCGACACGGATGGGCACTGATAGGCGGCACGGATAAGCACGGATGGGCATGGATGGGCACTGATAGGTGGCACGGATGTGCATGGATGGGCACTGATAGGTGGCACAGGTGGGCACTGATAGGTGTCACTGATATACTGTAATGGATGCCAATCAGTGCCAAACAATAATGCCTGCCAATCAGTGATGCCCATTATGGTCACTGATTGGCATCCATTGTGGGCACTGATTGGCATCCATTAGGGGGCACTAACTGGCATCCCTGGTGGTCTAGGGTGGCATACCTGGTGCTGGCATCCCTGGTGGTCCAGTGGCATCCCTGGTGGTCCAGTGTGGGCATCCTCGGGGGGGCTGTGCTGATATTCGATCAGCACAAACCCCCCCCTGTCAGAGGAGCAGCCGATCGGCTCTCCTCTACTCGCGTCTGACAGACGCGAGTGAGGAAAAGCCGATGACCGGCTTTTCCTGTTTACACTCTTTACCTAGATCTGAGTTGCGGGGTGTCAGACTGACACCCCGCAGCAACGATCGCTGCGATGCACGCCCCCGGGGGCGCGTAGCGGCTCAAAATCCTGAGGACGTCATATTGACGTCCAGTCAGGATTTTGAAACCACTTTGCCGCCGTCAATCCGCTATATCACTGCTCCCGAAAAAACGTCAGTTTTTAAAACTTTTGCATTGATACATGTGCCCTGGGGCAGGACCCGGGTCCCCAAACCCTTTTTAGGACAATAACTTGCATATTAGCCTTTATAATTAGCACTTTTGATTTCAAACGTTCGAGTCCATTGTATTTAATAGGGTTCTAAAGTTCGCGCAAACTTTCGGTCCGTTCGCAGGTTCTGGTGCGAACCGAACCGGGGGGTGTTCAGCTCATCCCTATTGCTGAGTATGGCTGGTATGGCTGGGCTGGGTATGGCTGAGTATGGCTGGGTATGGCTGAGTATGGCTGAGTATGGCTGGGAATTGCTGAGTATGGCTTAGTATAGCTGGGTATTGCTGGGTATGGCTGGGTATTGCTTAGTATGGCTGAGTATGGCTGGGTTTTGCTGGGTATGGCTGGTTATGGCTGAGCATGGCTGGGTATTGCTGAGTATGGCTGAGTATGGCTGGGTATTGCTGGGTATGGCTGAGTATGGATGGGTATGGCAGAGTATGGCTGAGTATGGATAGGGGTGGATGAGATGGCTGAGCATGGATGGATGGATGAGTGCTACAATGAGCACTACAGATCCAGCCCACAGCACTGCTGCACCCGATCTCTCCCCTCTCCGCTGATCGGTACAAAGAGGGGAGAGAGGAACCGGACATGACGCCAGTTTGTTTACAAGTGATCGTTCCGTCATTTGACGGATCGATCACGTGGTAAACGGTCGCTACTCCCGTGTGCACGCCCCAGGGGGCGTGCAGGAGTGCGATTCTGGAAGGTGCCCAGCGAGAGTTATCAAGCCGCGCTGTAGCCGTCATTAAGCTATAGCGGGGTTCAGTGGCGGCTGGTGCTTAAAATTTTTGGGTGGGCGCAAACAAACTGAAAAAAAAAACATCAATTGTGCCTGTGCCCATCAAACGCAGCTACTGTGCCCATCAATTGCCGCCACTGTGCCCATCAAATGCAGCCACGTTGCAAATCAAACGCAGCCACTGTGCCCATCAAACGCAGCTACTCTGCCCATCAAACGCAGCCACTGTGCCCATCAAATGCAGCCACTGTGCCCATCAAACGCAGCCACTGTGCCATCAAACGCAGCCACTATGCCCATAAATTGCCACCACTGTGCCCATTAAATGCTGCCACTGTGCCATCAAGCGCAGCCACTGTGCCCATCAAGCACAGCCACTATGCCCATCAAACGCAGTCACTGTGCCATCAAACGCAGCCACTGTGTCATCAAACGCAGTCACTGTGCCTATAAATTGCCACCTCTGTGCCCATTAAATGCTGCTCTGTGCCATCGAGCGCAGCCACTGTGTCCATCAAGCACAGCCACTGTACCCATCAAACGCAGCCACTGTGCCCATAAATTGCCACCACTGTGCCCATTAAATGCTGCCACTGTGCCATCAAGCGCAGCCACTGTGCACATCAAGCGCTGTCACTGTGCCCATCAAATGCAGCCACTGTGCCATCAAACGCAGCCACTGTGCCATCAAACGCAGTCACTGTGCCCATAAATTGCCACCACTGTGCCCATTAAACGCTGCCACTGTGCCATCAAGTGCAGCCACTGTGCCCATCAAGCACAGCCACTGTGCCCATCAAACGCAGGCACTGTGCCATCAAACGCAGCCACTGTGCCTGTAAATTGCCACCACTGTGCCCATTAAACGTTGCCACTGTGCCAACAAGCGCAGCCACAGTGCCCATCAAACGCAGCCACTGTGCCCATCAAATGCAGACACTGTGCCCATAAACTGCCGCCACTGTGCCATCAAACGCAGCTACTGTAACCATCAATTGCTGCCAGTGTGCCCCATCAATTACCGCCAGTGTGCCCCATCAATTGCCGCCAGTTTGCCTCATTAAGTGCCGCCAGTGTGCCTATCAATTGCCGCCAGTTTTCCCCATCAATTGACGCCAGTTTGCCCCATCAATTGCCACCAGTTTGCCCCATCAAATGCTCCCAGTGTGCCCCCCCGACCGGCACTTATCTGTCTCGGGTCAGCGGTGTCTTCCACGCTCCCTCTGAGTCCTCGATGTCTTCTCCCGTCCTCTTCTGCTATGATTGGACGCCTGATAGGCGTCTGGTCGGCTAGTGGTTAAACCCATCACGAAAATCCTTATGGAAAAAAATATATAGCTAAAAAATGTTGTGTATTTTTGAATGAATGAATGAATAAATGTTAAAACTGATAAATATGGGGTGGTCTGAAAGACATGTTCCTGATGAAGCAGCACCAGCTTGTGTATTTTTAAAGGCTTCCTTTAAAATTGTGACAAGTTGTTCAAAAATAGTTATTATCTGCCATAAAGCATTGCTGTGTGGAGCCTTTATGCTGTATGATTCCTGTCACTTGCTTGTAAACATTAAAGAACATTACTTAACTGTGATGTCTCTGTACTTATACTGTACTTATACTGTACCTAGATTTTGCTTTTATAAAAAAAGAAAATCCGGATGACTTCACACCAAACTGAGATCCAAATGTCTTTATTCACATAAAACTATGAAGAGCACTACATGTACAAGCAAGTAGCTTGGTTGCTTGTACATGTAGTGCTCTTCATGTTCTTCATGTTTTTTTGCGAATAAATGCATTTGGATCTCAGTGTGGTGTGCAGCCATCTGGATTTTCCTTTCATTATTGCTTCAGCTGCGACTGGGCGAGCACCCTGCAGTGAGAAGATCATGCTGTTGTAGCCGGCTCACCTGTGAGCAGCGTGGACCTTTTGTAAGATTTTGCTTTTGAATCACAAGCTTAGTGAACACATTTAACCACTTCAGCCTCGGAAGGTTTTACCCCCTTAATGACCAGGCCATTTGTTGCGATACCGCACTGCGTTACTTTAACTGACAATTGCGCGGTCAGGCGATGCTGTACCCAAATAAAATGTATGTACTTTTTTACCCACAAATCAAGCTTTCTTTAAATGCTGCCACTGTACCATCAAGCGCAGCCACTGTGCCCATCAAGCGCAGGCACTATGCCCATCAAGCGCAGCCACTGTGCCCATCAAACGCAGCCACTGTGTCATCAAATGCAGTCACTGTGCCTATAAATTGCCACCTCTGTGCCCATTAAACGCTGCCACTGTGCCATTGAGCACGGCCACTGTGCCCATCAAGCACAGCCACTGTGCCCATCAAACGCAGCCACTGTGCCCATCAAACACAGCCACTGTGCCCATAAATTGCCACCACTGTGCCCATTAAACACTGCCACTATGCCATCAAGCGCAGCCACTGTGCACATCAAGCGCAGCCACTGTGCCCATCAAACGTAGCCAATGTGCCATCAAACGCAGCCACTGTGCCATCAAACGCAGTCGCTGTGCCCATAAATTGCCACCACTGTGCCCATTAAATGCTGCCACTGTGCCATCAAGCGCAGCCACCGTGCCCATCAAGCACAGCCACTGTGCCCATCAAACGCAGCCACTGTGCAATCATACGCAGCCACTGTGCCCATAAATTGCCACCACTGTGCCCATTAAACACTGCCACTGTGCCATCGAGCGCGGCCACTGTGCCCATCAAGCACAGCCACTGTGCCCATCAAACGCAGCCACTTTGCCCATCAAACGCAGCCACTGTGCCCATAAATTGCCACCACTGTGCCCATTAAACGCTGCCACTATGCCATCAAGCGCAGCCACTGTGCACATCAAGCGCAGCCACTGTGCCCAT
Organism: Rana muscosa; assembly: GCA_029206835.1. Taxonomy (NCBI): domain Eukaryota; kingdom Metazoa; phylum Chordata; class Amphibia; order Anura; family Ranidae; genus Rana; species Rana muscosa. The sequence goes on from CM055116.1 coordinate 878,252,553, forward strand.
CAAACGTAGCCACTGTGCCATCAAACGCAGCCATTGTGCCATCAAACACAGTCACTGTGCCCATAAATTGCCACCACTGTGCCCATTAAATGCTGCCACTGTGCCATCAAGCGCAGCCACTGTGCCCATCAAACGCAGCCACTGTGCAATCAAAAGCAGCCACTGTGCCCATAAATTGCCACCACTCTGCCCATTAAACGTTGCCACTGTGCGAACAAGCGCAGCCACTGTGCCCATCAAACGCAGCCACTGTGCCCATCAAACGCAGACACTGTGCCCATAAACTGCCGCCACTGTGCCATCAAATGCAGCTACTGTAACCATCAATTGCTGCCAGTGTGTCATCAAATGCAGTCACTGTGCCTATAATTTGCCACCTCTGTGCCCATTAAACGCAGCCACTGTGCCATCGAGCGCAGCCACTGTGCCCATCAAGCACAGCCACTGTGCCCATCAAACGCAGCCACTGTGCCCATCAAACGCAGCCACTGTGCCCATAAATTGCCACCACTGTGCCCATTAAATGCTGCCACTATGCCATCAAGCGCAGCCACTGTGCATATCAAGCGCAGCCATTGTGCCCATCAAACGCAGACACTGTGCCCATAAACTGCCGCCACTGTGCCATCAAATGCAGCTACTGTAACCATCAATTGCTGCCAGTGTGCCCCATCAATTGCTACCAGTTTGCCTCATCAAGTGCCGCCAGTGTGCCTATCAATTGCCGCCAGTTTGCCCCATCAATTGCCGCCAGTTTGCCCCATCAATTGCCACCATTTTGCCCCATCAAATGCTCCCAGTGTGCCCCTCCCCTACCGGCACTTATCTGTCTCGGGTCAGCGCTGTCCTCCACGCTCCCTCCGAGTCCTCAATGTCTTCTCCAGTCCTCTTCTGCTATGATTGGACGCCTGATAGGCATCTGGTCGGCAAGTGGTTAAACCCATCACGAAAATCCTTATGGAAAAAAATATATAGATAAAAAATGTTGTGTATTTTTGAATGAATGAATGAATAAATGTTAAAACTGATAAATATGGGGTGGTCTGAAAGACATGTTCCTGATGAAGCAGCACCAGCTTGTGTATTTTTAAAGGCTTCCTTTAAAATTGTGACAAGTTGTTCAAAAATAGTTATTATCTGCCATAAAGCATTGCTGTGTGGAGCCTTTATGCTGTATGATTCCTGTCACTTGCTTGTAAACATTAAAGAACATTACTTAACTGTGATGTCTCTGTACTTATACTGTACTTATACTGTACCTAGATTTTGCTTTTAAAAAAAAAGAAAATCCGGATGACTTCACACCACACTGAGATCCAAATGTCTTTATTCGCATAAAACTATGAAGAGCACTACATGTACAAGCAAGTAGCTTGCTTGCTTGTACATGTAGTGCTCTTCATGTTCTTCATGTTTTTTTGCGAATAAATGCATTTGGTGCAGTGTGGTGTGCAGCCATCTGGAATTTCCTTTCATTATTGCTTCAGCTGCGACTGGGCGGGCACCCTGCAGTGAGAGGATCATGCTGTTGTAACCGGCTCACCTGTGAGCAGCGTGGACCTTTTGCAAGATTTTGCTTTTGAATCACAAGCTTAGTGAACACATTTAACCACTTCAGCCTCGGAAGGTTTTACCCCCTTAATGACCAGGCCATTTGTTGCTATACCGCACTGCGTTACTTTAACTGACAATTGCGCGGTCAGGCGATGCTGTACCCAAATAAAATGTATGTACTTTTTTCCCCACAAATCGAGCTTTCTTTAAATGCTGCCACTGTACCATCAAGCGCAGCCAATGTGCCCATCAAGCACAGCCACTGTGCCCATCAAACGCAGCCACTGTGTCATCAAATGCAGTCACTGTGCCTATAAATTGCCACCTCTGTGCCCATTAAACGCTGCCACTGTGCCATCGAGCATGGCCACTGTGCCCATCAAGCACAGCCACTGTGCCCATCAAACACAGCCACTGTGCCCATCAAACGCAGTCACTGTGCCATCAAACGCAGCCACTGTGCCATCAAACGCAGTCACTGTTCCCATAAATTGCCACCACTGTGCCCATTAAATGCTGCCACTGTGCCATCAAGCGCAGCCACTGTGCCCATCAAGCACAGCCACTGTGCTCATTAGGGATGAGCTCGGTGTTCGAGTCGAACATACGTTCGACTCGAACATCGGCTGTTCGATCGTTCGGCGAACATCGAACGATTTGGCCCGTTCGCGCCAAATTCAAGTGACGCGAACAGCCCACAATACACTGCGCCATCGCAGTGCAATCCCCGCGCTGTGATTGGCCAAGCATGCACTGTGACCCCGCATGCTTGGCCAATCACAGTGCCGGCAGCTAGGAGAGCCATAATTGGCCACAGGCAGGTTGCCTGTGACCAATTATAGCTCATGGGGTTTAGCACACGCCCCACACTATAAAAGGCCGCCAGCGCGGCGGCCTTGTGTAGTGTGTTCTGGCGCAGGGAAAGAGAAGGATAGGCAGGGACAGTGTGATATTCGTTGTGCTATTCTTGTGTGCAGGGAGAGAGAAGGATAGGCAGGGAGAGTGTCAGTGTCATATTCTTTGCTAAACCTTGTGTGCAGGGAGAGAGAAGGATAGGCAGGGAGAGTGTCAGTGTCATATTCTTTGATAAACCTTGTGTGCAGGGAGAGAGAAGGATAGGCAGGGGACAGTCTCAGTGTCATTGTTGCTAAGCCTCCTGCACAGTATATACCTGAAGCTAGCCCTTATTGCTGTGTTTTCCTGGTGTGTTACACTAACAGGCATTTGCAGCACTTACAGCGGGCAGAGTGTGCCTCCTGCACATTATACACCTGAAGCTAGCCCGTATTGCTGTGTTTTCCTGGTGTGTTACACCAACAGGCATTTGCAGCACTTACAGCAGGCGTAGTGTGATTCCTGCAAAATATACTCCTGAAGCTAGCCCGTATTGCTGTGTTTTCCTGGTGTGTTACACCAACAGGCATTTGCAGCACTTACAGCAGGCGTAGTGTGATTCCTGCAAAATATACTCCTGAAGCTACACCTTATTGCTGTGTTTTCCTAGTGTGTTACACCAACAGGCATTTGCAGCACTTACAGCAGGAGTAGTGTGATTACTGCAAAATAGACTCCTGAAGCTAGCCCGTATTGCTGTGTTTTCCTGGTGTGTTACACCAACAGGCATTTGCAGCACATACAGCAGGCGTAGTGTGATTCCTGCAAAATATACTTCTGAAGCTAGCCTGTATTGCTGTGTTTTCCTGGTGTGTTACACCAACAGGCATTTGCAGCACTTACAGCAGGCGTAGTGTGATTCCTGCAAAATAGACTCCTGAAGCTAGCCCGTATTGCTGTGTTTTCCTGGTGTGTTACACCAACAGGCATTTGCAGCACATACAGCAGGCGTAGTGTGATTCCTGCAAAATATACTTCTGAAGCTAGCCTGTATTGCTGTGTTTTCTTGGTGTGTTACACCAACAGGCATTTGCAGCACTTACAGCAGGCGTAGTGTGATTCCTGCAAAATATACTCCTGAAGCTACGCCTTATTGCTGTGTTTTCCTAGTGTGTTACACCAACAGGCATTTGCAGCACTTACAGCAGGCATAGTGTGATTACTGCAAAATATACACCTGAAGCTAGCCCGTATTACTGTGTTTTCCTGGTGTGTTACACCAACAGGCATTTGCAGCACTTACAGCAGGCGTAGTGTGATTCCTGCAAAATATACTCCTGAAGCTAGCCCGTATTGCTGTGTTTTCCTGGTGTGTTACACCAACAGGCATTTGCAGCACTTACAGCAGGCGTAGTGTGATTCCTGCAAAATATACTCCTGAAGCTACGCCTTATTGCTGTGTTTTCCTAGTGTGTTACACCAACAGGCATTTGCAGCACTTACAGCAGGCGTAGTGTGATTACTGCAAAATATACACCTGAAGCTAGCCCGTATTACTGTGTTTTCCTGGTGTGTTACACCAACAGGCATTTGCAGCACTTACAGCAGGCGTAGTGTGATTCCTGCAAAATATACTCCTGAAGCTAGCCCGTATTGCTGTGTTTTCCTGGTGTGTTACACCAACAGGCATTTGCAGCACTTACAGCAGGCGTAGTGTGATTCCTGCAAAATATACTCCTGAAGCTACGCCTTATTGCTGTGTTTTCCTAGTGTGTTACACCAACAGGCATTTGCAGCACTTACAGCAGGCATAGTGTGATTACTGCAAAATATACACCTGAAGCTAGCCCGTATTACTGTGTTTTCCTGGTGTGTTACACCAACAGGCATTTGCAGCACTTACAGCAGGCGTAGTGTGATTCCTGCAAAATATACTCCTGAAGCTAGCCCGTATTGCTGTGTTTTCCTGGTGTGTTACACAAACAGGCATTTGCAGCACTTACAGCAGGCGTAGTGTGATTCCTGCAAAATATACTCCTGAAGCTACGCCTTATTGCTGTGTTTTCCTAGTGTGTTACACCAACAGGCATTTGCAGCACTTACAGCAGGCGTAGTGTGATTACTGCAAAATATACACCTGAAGCTAGCCCGTATTACTGTGTTTTCCTGGTGTGTTACACCAACAGGCATTTGCAGCACTTACAGCAGGCGTAGTGTAATTCCTGCAAAATATACTCCTGAAGCTAGCCCGTATTGCTGTGTTTTCCTGGTGTGTTACACCAACAGGCATTTGCAGCACTTACAGCAGGCGTAGTGTAATTCCTGCAAAATATACTCCTGAAGCTACGCCTTATTGCTGTGTTTTCCTGGTGTGTTACACTAACAGGCATTTGCAGCACTTACAGCGGGCGGAGTGTGCCTCCTGCACATTATACACCTGAAGCTAGCCCGTATTGCTGTGTTTTCCTGGTGTGTTACACCAACAGGCATTTGCAGCACTTACAGCAGGCGTAGTGTGATTCCTGCAAAATATACTCCTGAAGCTAGCCCGTATTGCTGTGTTTTCCTGGTGTGTTACACCAACAGGCATTTGCAGCACTTACAGCAGGCGTAGTGTGATTCCTGCAAAATATACTCCTGAAGCTACGCCTTATTGCTGTGTTTTCCTAGTGTGTTACACCAACAGGCATTTGCAGCACTTACAGCAGGCATAGTGTGATTACTGCAAAATATACACCTGAAGCTAGCCTGTATTACTGTGTTTTCCTGGTGTGTTACACCAACAGGCATTTGCAGCACTTACAGCAGGCGTAGTGTGATTCCTGCAAAATATACTCCTGAAGCTAGCCCGTATTGCTGTGTTTTCCTGGTGTGTTACACCAACAGGCATTTGCAGCACTTACAGCAGGCGTAGTGTGACTCCTGCAAAATATACTCCTGAAGCTACGCCTTATTGCTGTGTTTTCCTAGTGTGTTACACCAACAGGCATTTGCAGCACTTACAGCAGGCGTAGTGTGATTACTGCAAAATATACACCTGAAGCTAGCCCGTATTACTGTGTTTTCCTGGTGTGTTACACCAACAGGCATTTGCAGCACTTACAGCAGGCGTAGTGTGATTCCTGCAAAATATACTCCTGAAGCTAGCCCGTATTGCTGTGTTTTCCTGGTGTGTTACACCAACAGGCATTTGCAGCACTTACAGCAGGCGTAGTGTGATTCCTGCAAAATATACTCCTGAAGCTACGCCTTATTGCTGTGTTTTCCTAGTGTGTTACACCAACAGGCATTTGCAGCACTTACAGCAGGCGTAGTGTGCTTCCTGCAAAATATACTCCTGAAGCTAGGCCTTATTGCTGGTTTTCCCATCTCCCTGCAGGCCATTAGAATGTCTGGAAGGCAAACAAGGAGAGGCAGACAGTCAGGAGCCAATAAAAGAGGGCAAGCAGGCTCTGTGTCTAGAGACAACAGTGCTGGTCGTGGACGCGGTGCATCGCCATCAGCACGTGGCCATGGGACACGCTTGTCCTTCTTTTCGGCAGCTGGACGTGTTGAGCCGCATCATGCCGAAGACCTGGTAGAGTGGATGATCAAGCCCTCCTCATCCTCCTCATCCTCTCTCACCCAGGCTCAGGGTACTGGCAAAGCAGCTGCCAAAGCGTCCTCTTCCCTGGTATCAATGTCATCATCAGTCACTCCTTCCCTAGACCCACCATGTCCTCCTGAGGAGTCCCCCGAACTGTTTGAGCACAGTGTTGGGTACATGCTCCAGGAGGATGCCCAGCGTTTCAAAGGGTCTGATGATGATACCCAGCTAGAGGAAGGCAGTAGCGTGAAAGCAGAGAGAGGGGATGCTCAAAAAGGACACCAATCTGGCAGTCATGTTCCAGCAGCTGCAGCATACTGCCAGATTGGCTCCAGTGATGAGGAGGGAGGGGATGATGAGATCACTGACTCCACGTGGGTGCCTAATAGGAGAGAGGAGGAGGAGGAGGATGAGGAGGAGGCACATCTATAACGAGGCAGGATGCCCTCGGGGGGCCAGCGTAAGGGCAGCACACCGACGGAATCACACCGCAGAGCTCCGCCTGTGCAGGGCGCTGCCTCTGCCCGTTATTCAAAAAGTTCTTTGGTGTGGGCCTTTTTTGAGTCGAGTACATCAGATCGCACAGCTGCTGTTTGCAACATATGTCTCAAGCGTATATCGCGTGGCCAAAACATCAGCCGCTTAGGCACCACATGCTTGACCAGACATATGTTGACCTGCCATGCAGCTCGTTGGCAAGCCTACCTTAAAGACCCATACCAAAGAACAAAGTGGACCTCTCCTTGCACCGCATCAGCTGGGATCTCCAACCCCACTATACCTTCAGTCCTCTCTGAAACCTGCACTGAGAGGAATGAAGGTGTAGAATTAGGTGTGTCACAGCCAAGTACTTGCGGGCACTCTGCTAGCAGTACACCGGCGTCCGATTCTAGCAGGCAAATTTCCCTGCCCCAGCTGCTGGACCGTCGAAAGAAGTTCACTCCCAGCCATCCACATGCCCAGCGGTTGAATGCTAGCTTGGCTAAATTGCTAGCGCTTCAACTGCTGCCTTTTCAGTTGGTAGACTCGGCCCCCTTCCGTGAGTTTGTGCAATGTGCGGTTCCTCAGTGGCAGGTTCCCAAATGCCACTTTTTCTCACGGAAGGCGATTCCGGCTCTCTACCGGCATGTGGAAGGCAATGTCTTGGCCTCGCTGGACAGGGCGGTCAGCGGTAAGGTGCATATTACCCCTGACTCATGGTCCAGCAGGCATGGACAGGGACGTTACCTTTCTTTCACGGCCCATTGGGTCACTCTTTTGGCAGCTGGGAAGGATGCAGGACAAGGTGCAGTAGTGTTGGAGGTTGTTCCGCAGCCACGCCTCCAAAATGCTACTACTGGTTGTGACACACCTCTCTCCTCCACCCCCTCCTCTTCTTCTTCCTCCATGGCCTCTTCCTGTGCTTTGTCCTCGGAACCAGCGGTGCTCCGTAGGCGTTCAAGGGGCTACGCAAGTATGCAGGCAAAAAGATGCCATGCCGTGCTTGCGCTGGTGTGTTCGGGGGACAGGAGCCACACTGGGGCAGAGGTTCTGTCTGCTCTGCAAGGGCAGGCCGAGAGGTGGTTGACGTCACGCCAGCTTAAGCCAGGAATGGTGGTTTGCGACAATGACACCAACCCCCTCTCCTTCTGTCCCACCCATCGCACAGGAAGAGGAGGAGGAGGAGGAGGATTGTGTCAGCATGGAGGTGGAGCCTGGCACTCAGCATCATCAGCAGTCTCAAGAAACCCGTGGACTTGTACGTGGCTGGGAGGAGGTGGCTGCAGATCATGTCGTCCTTAGTGACCCAGAGGACTCTGGACCGAATGCCTCAGCTAACCTACGCTGCATGGCCTCCCTGATCCTGCAAAGTCTGCGGAAGGATCCTCGTATTCTTCGGATCAAGGAGAGGGACCATTACTGGCTGGCCACTCTCCTTGATCCACGGTACAAGGGTAAGGTTGCGGACCTTATCTTACCGTCGCAGAGGGAGCAGAGGATGAGACAACTCCGGGAGGCCTTGCAGAAAGGTCTGTGCAACGCGTTCCCAGAGACTGGGAGGTTACAAACTCCTGGTCCTGGACAACGAGTTGCTGAGGCTTCGGTCAGTCAAAGAAGGAGCGGTGGGGAAGGTGGCCGTCTGACCGATGCGTTCAGACAATTCTTTAGTCCGCAGCCCTAAGGTATGATCGGTTCCAGCAACCATCGCCAGCGTCTGATATACATGGTGCAGGAATGCAGGGTGCATGGTGCAGGAATACCTAGGGGCAAGGTCAGACTTGGACACCTTCCCCACCGAAAATCCTCTGGCTTACTGGGTCTTGAGGATGGATCACTGGCCAGAGCTTGCACAGTATGCAATTGAGCTACTGGCCTGTCCTGCATCCAGCGTTCTTTCAGAACGCACATTCCACCGACTCGGTTGATCGACTGACTTTCATAAAGATGAACCAGTCTTGGATCACCACCAGCTACCAAACACCTGAAGCTGATATAACAGACTAATTTATTTTCAAATGTCACATCCCTTCAAGACTGATGCTGATGCTGAGTGACTGTCCTGTTATGTTGACTGACTATCCTCCTCCTCCTCAATGATCCGATTGATGATGATAGCTTGGAAGAACATTTTTGTTTTTGGGTGCCGCCACCAGTGCCTAAGGCCCAATTTTTCAGCCCCTGTTTAACAGGGGCATGTAATTACAATTTTTTATGCAATGCTTTGCAGCAGGGCTCATTCCTGCACTCCTACTAGAGAATCTGGGAGAGGTTGCAGTGTCATGGCACCAGCACCAGTGCCTAAGGCCCAATTTTTCAGCCCCTGTTTAACAGGGGCATGTAATTACAATTTTTTATGCAATGCTTTGCAGCAGGGCTCATTCCTGCACTCCTACTAGAGAATCTGGGAGAGGTTGCAGTGTCATGGCACCAGCACCAGTGCCTAAGGCCCAATTTTTCAGCCCCTGTTTAACAGGGGCTTGTAATTACAATTTTTGATGCAATACTTTGCAACAGGGCTCATTGCTGTGCTCCAAGTACAGTATCTGTGAGGGGTTGCAGTGTTGTGGCACCAGTGCCTAAGGCCCAATTTTTCTGCCCCTGTTTAACAGGGGCATGTAATTACAATTCTTGATCTAATAATTCACAGCAGGGCCCATTCCTGCGCCCACCAAGAGTAACTGTGAGGCCTTACAGTGTTGTGTCAACACCACCACCACCACCACCAAAGGCCCAATTTTTCAGCCCCTGTTCAACAGGGGCATGCAATTACAATTCTTGATCTAATAATTCACAGCAGGGCCCATTCATGCGCCCACCAAGAGTAACTGTGAGGGCTTACAGTGTTGTGTCAACACCACCACCACCACCACCAAAGGCCCAATTTTTCAGCCCCTGTTCAACAGGGGCATGCAATTACAATTCTTGATCTAATAATTCACAGCAGGGCCCATTCATGCGCCCACCAAGAGTAACTGTGAGGGCTTACAGTGTTGTGGCAACACCAACATGTAAGGGGCAAATTTCAGCAGAGTATATACGGCAGGCCCCTACTTTCAAACATCCAACTTACAAACGACTCCTACTTGCAAACGAAAGGAGACAACAGGAAGTGAGAGGAAATCTACCCCTAGGAAGGGAAATTCTCTCCTGTAAGAGTTGATATGGGAAAAAGGTGTCTCCTCGCTACTGATGCTTTATCACCAATCCTTGTTTCAATAAAAACCCCACTTTTCAAAAACATTTGTCATTGGGACGGAAAGTGAGGTGAAATGTTCTGAACAGGGGCACAGACAGCAAAACAAATGTTACAGGGGTGATAACCCTTCCCTATGTTTTCCAAAAAGCTTAAAAATAGATTTTTTGGCTGGAGCTACACTTAAACAATGTGTGTAAAAAAAGGGGGAATATACTGCGCTGAGAAAATACAACGAAACAATACAACAAAAATAGCCGCCAACACTGCTGTAGATAAAGCAAATAGGAAAATGTGGATATAAGTGTAGCGCTAATTTTGTAGGTCAGTGTACAGTGATAAACCATACATAGATGTGACTGAAAAACGTGATTAAATACGTGTTAAACCAGTGCAAAACCAATGTAAATAAATCATGTGATTAAACATAAAAGTCATTGAGGTAGTAATTAATATAATCCATAATGATTGGAAAAACAGTGAATATTAATTGTGAAACTAAATATTCAAAATAAAATAAATGAAAAATAATAATAAATAAAGTCCAAGGAAGAAAATCATCAATTTTGAAAGTGAAGTGAAGATCAATCCAAAAGGAAAGTGTTCATTTGTGATGCAAACTTGCAGTTCAAAAAATGCGAAGTGCTGTGAAAACCGCCACCAAGAGTGAGTTGAAGGAGGCTTACCGGAAGTCTCAGAAGGCTGGAGCTACACTTAAACAATGTAACTGTTCAAAATTACAAACAGATTCTACAAAAGAACAAACCTACAGTCCCTGTCTTGTATGCACCGCCTGTATACGGCTGTTCAGAGTATATAGGGCCTTTTTTATTTTGTGTGCGGGGTTCCCCTTAATATCCATACAAGACCCAAAGGGGCTGGTAATGGGCTGGGGTGGGGGGGGGGGGGGGGGTGGTGATGGGGTAGCTATGCCATTTTTCTTAAAGATTTTCATCCATATTACCGGGACCAGACATTACATTAAAGCCGCAAGCAATTTTAAATGGCTTTTTTTCCTTTAGAAATGTCATTTTGTGCAGGGACAGTTCTAAACACGGGAAACACGTGGCACTTCACAGGCATACTTTAGACACCCCCCAGGTACGATATTTAAAGGAATATTTGACTTTTTTTTTTCACTTTATGCATCATTAAAATGACTGCTCCCGAAAAACGGCAGTTTTTAAAACTTCTTTTTGCATTGATACATGTCCCCTGGTGCAGAACCCCGGTTCCCAAACCCTTTTTAGGACAATAACATGCATATTAGTCGTCATAATTAGCACTTTAGATTTTGAACGTTCGCGTCCATTGTATTTAATAGGGTTTTAACGTTCGTGCAAACTTTCGGTCCGTTTGCGGGTTCTGGTGCGAACTGAACCCGGGGGTGTTTGGCTCATCCCTAGTGCTCATCAAACGCAGCCACTGTGCAATCAAACGCAGCCACTGTGCCCATAAATTGCCACCACTGTGCCCATTAAACGTTGCCACTGTATCAACAAGCGCAGCCACTGTGCCCATCAAACGCAGCCACTGGCCCATAAACTGCCGCCACTGTGCCATCAAATGCAGCTACTGTAACCATCAATTGCTGCCAGCGTGTCACCAAATGCAGTCACTGTGCCTATAAATTGCCACCTCTGTGCCCATTAAACGCTGCCACTGTGCCATCGAGCGCAGCCACTGTGCCCATCAAGCACAGCCACTGTGCCCATCAAACGCAGCCACTGTGCCCATAAATTGCCACTACTGTGCCCATTAAACGCTGCCACTATGCCATCAAGCGCAGCCACTGTGCACATCAAGCGCAGCCACTGTGCCCATCAAACGCAGCCACTGTGCCATCAAACGCAGCCACTGTGCCATTAAACGCAGTCACTGTGCCCATAAATTGCCACCACTGTGCCCATTAAATGCTGCCACTGTGCCATCAAGCGCAGCCACTGTGCCCATCCAGCACAGCCACTGTTCCCATCAAACGCAGCCACTGTGCAATCAAACGCAGCCACTGTGCCCATAAATTGCCACCACTGTATTAAACGCTGCCACTGTGCCATCGAGCGCAGCCACTGTGCCCATCAAGCACAGCCACTGTGTCCATCAAACGCAGCCACTGTGCCCATAAATTGCCACCACTGTGCCCATTAAACGCTGCCACTATGCCATCAAGCGCAGCCACTGTGCACATCAAGCGCAGCCACTGTGCCCATCAAACGCAGCCACTGTGCCATCAAACGCAGCCACTGTGCCATTAAACGCAGTCACTGTGCCCATAAATTGCCACCACTGTGCCCATTAAACGTTGCCACTGTGCCAACAAGCGCAGCCACTGTGCCCATCAAACGCAGACACTGTGCCCATCAAACGCAGACACTGTGCCCATAAACTGCTGCCACTGTGCCATCAAATGCAGCTACTGTAACCATCAATTGCTGCCAGTGTGCCCCATCAATTGCTGCCAGTTTGCCTCATCAAGTGCCCCCAGTGTGCCTATCAATTGCCGCCAGTTTGCCCCATCAATTGCCGCCAGTTTGCACCATCAATTGCCACCAGTTTGCCCCATCAAATGCTGCCAGTGTGCCCCCCGACCGGCACTTATCTGTCTCGGGTCATCGCTGTCCTCCACGTTCCCTCCTAGTCCTCGATGTCTTCTCCCGTCCTCTTCTGCTATGATTGGATGCCTGATATAAGAAAAATCCCAACAAGCGTATATTGATTGGTTTGCGCAAAAGTTAGGGCGTCTGCAAACTAGGGGATATATTTTTGCCATTTTTATTAATTTATTTATTTTTTACTAGTAATGCCGGTGATCATCGATTTTAAGCGGGACTGTGACATTGCGGCAGACACCTAGCTGACACTTTTGACACTTTTTCGGGAACTAGCGACTTTATTACAGTGATCAGTGCTAAAAATATGCATTGACACTGTATAAATGACACTGGCAGGGAAGGGGTTAACATTAGGGGCAATCAAAGGGTTGTTCCCTCAGTGTGTTTCTAACTGTGTGGGGGGGAGGGGGGCTCACTGCATGGACACTCTGATCCGTGTTTCTGATTAGCAGGAACACTAGATCAGCGTGTCCATGCCTGACAGCATGCGGTCTGCTTGTTTACATCGGCCGACCGCAGTTCTGTCTTTGTGGGAGCGATCGCGGGAGGCCGTCTGCTGGGCCTGCTGATTGTCTCCCCCTGTGGCCAATCAGCGCACGATCACGGCTCCAGCGGCGTGCGCCCCCCCCCCCAGTGGCTATTGACAAAATCACGTACAAGTACGTGATTTTGCACAATATAGCCGCCTTGCCGCAGTATATGTACGGTAGGCGGTCGGGAAGTGGTTAATTCAGTTACAAAGTGTCTCTCTTGTCTTCATCAGTTGCTAAGTAGCCCCATTTACAAATATAGCAAAGCAGGCTGATTTAGGCACCAAGAGAATTTTATTAGTATGATCTTTGCCATTACATCTCCCCTGCACTAATGATGTACTAAAAGTGATTGTATGACATTCCATATTCCTGTGTGTTCCCCTGCAGTGCGATTTGAATGGACTACATATTGCACCTGAACGCACAAAAGTTTGTGCATGCACTACTTTTGAAAAATGTGCCCCAAAAAATTGCATGATGTTGCGGTACAATACAATATGGTGCCCGCAAATTCACTGCATTTAAGATCTGTGTGTGGGGTGCTGTTAACAAAATATTGATCCCAGCAGATCTCAAAAACAGTGCGTTTTGAATGCCAAGCTGGAAACGTGCACGAAAAGCACTTTTCCTGAATCAAGTTCTTATTAATGTACATTCTTATTAACATTACAGATAATCAGCCATGATAATCTAAAGAGTTTTAGGGAGTATTATAAATAATTTACATAGCAACATGTACATTCATGCTGTGTGAATAGGGCAAAAACTATTAAAATATACTGTACTGTATACATAAACTATTAAAACCACTGTTATTATGCATTTCCTGTGCTAGATGGATGTTTTTCATTGGCTCAATGGAGAAATATGGCATTTGGCCACTAGATGGCACTAAGTATCATAGGAAAAATAGTTTTGCTCCATTTCCACAGAACAAATGTACATGCACTTTCATTGGTTGGTAGGTTAATTAGATCCTGTCTAAATTGGCCCCAAGTATGTGTATGTTTGAATGTGAGTTAGGGACCTTAGATTGTAAGCTCCTTGAGGGTAGGGACTGATGTGAATGTACAATGTATATGTAAATCGCTGTGTAAATTGACAGTGCTATATAAGTACCTGTAATAAATAAATAAATAAATTGGAAAATTCTTTTTTTGCCTTTTTTTTTTTTTTAATAAATACACCGCTTAGTGTCTTTGTTTAACTATTGCAGCTCTCTGGACATTTATAGTACATCCAGTGTCTAATGAGTATAAAACAAGCTTACGGCTGCAGCAGCTGCAAGCTCGTATCTGATTTGTTCAGCAGGCTCTCTGGCTTTAATGTAAAAGTGATCCAGCAGCCATAGAGCAAGCCAACCACTTTTACTGTACTCATATTGTGCTACCCTCTTGCCACAAGAATCCCCTAGACCATTGCCACACAAATGTGTTCAGGATAGCAATCAGGAGGATCTCCTCTGCTGTACATGAAGCTCTGAGTGCTTCTGGCTTCATATATGTTATTTCCTAGCTACAACAGCCAGTGAAGCAGATAACCAAGCCTAATCTGTGCTTCATTAACAGTGAAGGGTAAGGGAGACATTAGGGGTCTAATAGATCCCTGATGTCTCCTTAAATAGAATCTGTCACCTTCCCAATGCTATTACATAGGGGCTTTAGCATCACCCTAAATTGATGAGCTGTAAATGCATTTAAAGCCCCACCTATTGATATTCTTGGCACTGCACATTTTTTGCCATTTTTTGGGTGCACATAGTTTTGAGGCTTGGCATATTTTGTATCTATTTACTGAGGGGTGTCTAAAGAGGTGCTGAAGTATTTTATGATATTCAGTGCTAATTGCACCTATATTTTGACTTGACAAGTTTGTTTTAATCTGACAACCAACACATTGTTCCACAGAATGAAATTATGATTTGTTAGAGACCAAAAATAAAATAAATCAGATGAATGTATCTTTTAGGAGTGTAATGTGTACCATTAGCATTCTGCTCCTTGTAATATAGGCATGTTTGTTTTGATTTCTTTCACATTAGTGTAATCAGGTTTGTTTTATGAATATAATATGAAGTATGAAGTAAAATTCAAGGAAAACATAAACTACTCTTAAAATGCTCCCTCCCCCTAATCTCACTAACCTGTGTAAGAAAGATCTGTATACCTACCTATTTTCAGGCTACTCTGATCCGGTCACATGATGTCCCCTGTGTCAGCTAGTGCTGACTACAGGGGAGAGAAGGGAGCACTCGAGAATGACTGGTAATGCTGGGGCAGTCATATCACCCATGGTCCTATGGTCCAACTGTTGATGGCGCTTCCTCTTCTCCTCTGCAACTGCTGATGCTCTGGCTGACAGAGGGGATTGGGATCATGTGACCAGAATGGAGTGGGCTGAAAATAGGTAAGTATACTAATCTTTTCTTACACAGGTTAGTCATAATAGGTTTCAGAAGGGGGAGGGAGCATTGCTAAGAATAGTTAAATTGTATCTGGATTTCCACTTTGATTATACTTGGGGTTATGGTATTAACCACAGCTGGGCTTCAGTAGTTAAACAAAAACTCAGAACAGAATGTGGGCTGTTTAAACTGCTCTGCTGACTATTTACAAAATGCAGGCACCCGTGTTTGACGTGGTATCATCTTCATTACTTTCACTGTAAAGCAGAGCTCAGACTGGGAAAGGAAGAAGCAGCGCAAGAAGCATGCTGATAGATCAGAGCAGAGGTACAGAGAGATGAGAAGTAAAAAGGGTTGCTAGAGTGCTCAGATGTGGACGGAACTCATTACCTGAAACAAATAGTTTCTAAGCTACAAATGCCCTGGGGGACTTTTTAGAGTAATGCCACCAAGTTCAAACTATATTACAGAAAATTATACATAATTTTATTCCACATTAAAATTAAAAACACGAGGAACAAGATATATAGTATATAGCCATACATTAAAAATGTATCCACATTACTATATATTATACATCAAGATGCGCTGTTTTTTCTGCAACAATCTTGACATGTTTCGCAAAGCAATGTTCACTTCCTCAGGAGAAAATAAAATCCAGATTGGTGGAGACATCTGGGGAGAGACCATGTCATAAAAGCATATAACATATATCCACACAGGGGACGTTATATGAATTAAACTAAGTTCACTTCCCATTGCAAAAAAATTAATTATACTCACACAATAGGAAATAAATCGTTGATGGTACAAAAAAACAACTATCATCATACAGTTGGCAGAGAGATGAGCTCATTGGTGTGCGGTTTCTACTTTAAGGTGTCCAATTACTGGCTCTGAATGGGGAAAAAACTGTAAGAGCCACATAACTGCAGCAGAAAAAAAATCAGGTCTTCTACCCTTCCAGGTAGGGTTTTGCTGTGTTGCACATTTGTGTAAATTTTAGAATTGGATGAATAGAAATACAAATTCTTTGGCCAGCAGAACAGTGCCTGTAGCTGTTTGCCTGGAGTTCAGCTAAACCACATTTGTTAGTGAATTATCCTTGTATAGATGTGCCTATCTATGGAAGCATCATAATGAATGTGGTAATGTTAAATGTAACCTGACATCTAGAAATTACATTTCTATTTCTTTTTTGTATCAGCCAGCTTGCTGGTTTAGCTTCCAGCATAGTCTTTTTATCATTCTCCAGTACAGTATGTCCCTGGAATTCTTTAAAAATCATTAGTTCATTTGTACATATTTTTTAAACTAAGGCCATTTAACATATCCGGTCCATGGAGCTATTACATTATATAATCACATCTATTCTTAGCATCCTATAAAGTACATTTGCATTTCAACTTTTGGAGCTGCATATACCGTTGGACTAATTATTTTGTATTCTTCAAGAGCTTGTCCTAGTGCATGAAAATCATCCTCATGCAATTTAATAATCAGTTAGAATATATTGTGAGAGCAGGGCATCATGGACCCATCCTCTGAGGGGCCTCACCACCAGAGAGAGGTCGCGACTCACAAGCCTTGGTCCATTGCAAGTAGCAATAGAAGTAACATGAGTCAGCAGGCAAGATTATGTGTGGAGTGCAATATTCTGCCAAGGACACAGGGTGGACCTAAATAGAGGGCCAATAACCCTGTAGGCAATAGTTGTGCAATTAAGTTTTGCAGAACATTAACAAATCAATTCATTAAACAAAGGCTGAAGTGGAAGAACTGGTAAATCATGTTTCATTTTGTGGGCAAACTTAAGTTCAAAACCTGTCAGTTCAGTTTCTGACAGGTGGCTGTAAGTCTAAGGCCCCTTTCAAATGGACGAACCGATCGTGTCCGCCTATCAGTTTTTTAGATGGACTTGATCGGACCATCCATTGTTTTCTATGGAGCAGTAGATGTCAGCCGGTATGTGTCCAATTACACCTGCCGACATCCGATCCGATCCTGTCTGCTGAAATTAGACGGATGGGGATCTCTTCCCCATCCTTCCAGTAATGGCGGATTGGATGACAGTCGGATGGAATCAGACAGGGGGTTCTTTTCCATCCGACAGCCCATTGAGGACAGCGGGCTGTGTCCGTGTCTGCTCTGCATCAGGGGAGCGGACACGGACCTATCATCCGCCTGCTCAGCGGGGATCAGCGGAGAGACTCCGCCAGTGTAAAAGGGGCCTAAGCACCAGAAATACCAGTGGATCTTGTCAGACATGCAGTGTCCTTCTCACTTGCTGTGAGGTGATCAAGAAGCAAAAACATGTTATCTTTTTCTGGGTAAACTGCTAATCCCCCCACCCCATTTAATTCAAACAAAGACAGACATGTTTGAAGTCCAGCCTGGATTGCTACCATGGCTTATTGGATAGAAAGAGAAAAGCCTTAAAAAAGAACACTAATGCATGGATGTCATCTGAACTGGCAAGCTTCAATATATTGTTATTTCATTTGGGG
The DNA here is from genome assembly GCA_029206835.1 of Rana muscosa. NCBI lineage: Eukaryota > Metazoa > Chordata > Amphibia > Anura > Ranidae > Rana > Rana muscosa. Next base: position 878,270,256 of record CM055116.1, read on the forward strand.
GGTGGGGGTGGGTTAGCTACATTTTAAGAATATCAGAGCTATTTATGTCAGGTAATTGTGCATTTTGAAGGTCATCTGCAGTTAATAGGAATTGTATTATAAGTATATATATAAGTGGTTATAAAGGCAAACGTTTTTTTATCTTAATGCATTCTGTGTGCAGCAGCCCCCCTCAGCCCCCCAAATACTTACCTGAACCCCATATCTATCCAGCGATGTACACGAATGCTCCGGCCATCCAGGCACAGCAGTGGCGCCATTGTCTCCCGCTGCTGTCAATCAAATTCAGTTAGCCAATCAGAAGAGAAGAGGGAGGGGCCAATCTGTGGCTCTGTGTCTGAATGGACACAGGAAGCTGCGGCTCGGCTTGGGTGCCCCCATAGCAAGCTGCTTGCTGTGGGGGCACTCGACAGGAGGGAGGGGCCAGGAGCACTGACAAGGGATCTGAGAAGAGGAGGATCCAAGCTGCTCTGTGCAAAACCACTGCACAGAGCAGGTAAGTATATCATGTTTGTTATTTTTAAAGAAAGAAAAACTAGACTTTAGTATCACTTTAAATACTGTTTCAGAGGTGAATAAACATGAGCATACCAATGGTATGATCTTTAGCTACCTATCTCTCTACACATTACTACGTTGTCGAATAGACAAATTATGGCTTTTGGTGGAGGCCGAGGAACTAATTCCTCACCCATCCCTTACCTCTCCCCCTCCATCCTTTCCATTTTGACTTGCCCTCTTCTACCCATACTCCCTCCGAACTACCTTAACTCAGTCATTAGGCCTCTGTCTTAATATCTAATGTTAATTAGCTGTTTCCTGTGGAACACTCCTTTAGTGATGCAATACACATCTTATGCCACGTACAGACGATCGTTTTTTTCGACGGTGAAAACACCGTCGAGAAAATCGACGTGAAAAACGAGGAACAGCTTGTTCCCCCCACACACGGCCATTTTAAATGACATTTTTTTTTTGGTCGAAAAAAACGACCGTGTGTGGGCTCCGCGGCAGTGTTTCCCTATGGGAAAACTGCCCCTGAAAAAAACGACGGGAATCACGACGAGAAAAATTAGAGCATGTTCTAATTTTTCTCGTCGTGATTAATGCCGTTTCTCCCGTCGAGAAAAACGACAAAAAGCCCACAGACGATCGTTTTTCTCGTCCAAAGGGAAAAATGTCATTTTTCTCGACGGGAAAAACGGTCATGTGTACGCGGCATTAGACTCATCTCTCATGCAACCACTTAAACAATTAACCAATTATACTAACCCTACCTTGATTTTTCTTGGCACAAGAAAGAAGACATCCTAATGTGCATAACACCGACCCTCACAAGCTCTGTTTCAGATAAGTTCTCTTTTTGTCTAACCTGTTCCATAGATTCTCGTTGGATATTAGGATCAATACATGTTCAGGCTGTTTCTTTATGCATAAGTTGTAATTTTTACATTTACAATAAATGCCGTTCTACGTTTACCTATCTTTTATGAGATGACATTGTAATTCGCTTTACCTCTTTCAATAAAACTTTTGGGAAAAAAAAAATACTGTTTCAATTGACATAACATTATATGCCATGTCAATGATAATTGATAGAATCGAGGAATACAATTGGTCCGAATTTGGATCAAAAGAGTAAGGATGTTTGTCATCGTAGCTACCTGTAAGAAATCAGCTCTCATTAGATTAAAGCCCTGTACACACGATCGGTTTTACCGATGAAAACAGTCCAATGGACTTTTTTCATTGGACAAACCGATCGTGTATGGGCCCTATCGGTCTTTTTTCCATCAGTGTTAAAAAATAGAACATGTTTTAAATTTATCCGATGGAAAAAAAAAGATAGCAAATTACTATCGTCTGTGGGGAACTCCATCTGATAAAAAACCACGCATGCTCAGAATCAAGTCGACGCATGCTCAGAAGCATAGAACTTCATTTTTCTTGGCTCGTCGGAGTGTTTTACGTCACGGCGTTTGGGACGATCGTTTTTTTGACTGATGGTGTGTAGGCAAGACTGATGGAAGTCAGCTTCATTGGATTTCCGATGGAAAAATCCATCGGTTTAACCACTTGCTTACTGGGCACTTAAACACCCCTCCTGCCCAGACCAATTTTCAGCTTTCAGTGCTCTCACACTTTGAATGACAATTACTCAGTCATGCAACACTGTACCCAAATGATTTTTTTGTCCTTTTTTTCATACAAATAGAGCTTTCTTTTGGTGGTATTTTATCACCTCTGGGTTTTTTATTTCTTGCGCTATAAATGAAAACATTTTGAAAAAAAACAAACTTTTCTTAGTTTCTGTGATAAAATTTAGCAAATTGTAAATTTTTCTTCATACATTTTGGCCACAATTTATACTGCTACATATCTTTGATAAAAATAACCCCAACTTTTTGGAAATTATTTGGTCTGTGTGAAAGTTTTAGAGTCTACAAGCTATAGTGCAAATCATAAAAAAATTATCACATCTGATGTACTGGCGGCCTATCTCATTTCTTGAGACCCTAACAAGCCAGGAAAGTACAAATGCCCCCCAAATAACCCCTTTTTGGAAAGTAGACATTCCAAGGTATTTAGTAAGAGGCATGGTGAGCTATTTGAAGTTGTAATTTTTTCCCACGATTCTTTGCAAAATTAAGATTTTTATTTTTTGTTTTTATTTTTTCTCAAAATTGTCATTGTAATAGCTTATTTCTCTCACATGACATGTGCATACCACAAATGACACCCCAAAATACATTCTGCTCCTCCTCCTGAGTATTACGATACCACATGTGTGGGACTTTTTTATTGCCTGACCACATACAGAGGCCCAACATGCAGGGAGCACCATTAGGTGTTCTAGAAGCATAAATTACACATCTAACTAGTTGACTACCTATTACAATTTGAAGGCCCTGGAGCACCAGGACAATGGAAACACCCACAAAATGACCCCATTTTGGAAAGATAACACCCCAACGTATAATCTATGAGGCATAATGAGTCTTTTGAATGGTTCATTTTTTTCCAGAAGTTTTTTGAAAATGTGGAAAAAAAATGAAAACACATTTTTTTTTACGCAAAGTTGTCCATTTATAAGATATTTCCAACACATAGCATGTACATAGCAAAAATTACACCCCAAAATACATTCTGCTACTCCTCCTGAGTATGGCAATACCAAATGTGTGTTACTTTTACACAGCCTGTCCACATACAGAGGACCTACATTGAAGTAGCACCTTCAGGCGTTCTAGGAGCATAAATTACACATCTAATTTCTCAACCACCTATTACACTTTTGAAGGCCCTGGAGCACCAGCACAATGGAAACACCCACAAAATGACCCCATTTTGGAAAGCTAACATCTCAACGTATAATCTATGAGGCATTATGAGTCTTTTGAACGGTTCATTTTTTTCCAGAAGTTTTTGGAAAATGTGGAAAAAAAATGAAAACAAATTTTTTTTTACGCAAAGTTGTCCATTTATAAGATATTTCCAATACATAGCATGTACATAGCAAAAATGACACCCCAAAATACATTCTTCTACTCCTCCTGAGTATTACGATACCACATATGTGGGACTTTTTTACTGCCTGGCCACATACAGAGGCCCAACATGCAGGGAGCACCATTAGGTGTTCTAGAAGCATAAATTACACATCTAACTAGTTGACTACCTATTACACTTTTGAAGGCCCTGGAGCACCAGGACAATGGAAACACCCACAAAATGACCCCATTTTGGAAAGCTAACACCCCAATGTATTATCTATGAGGCATAATGAGTCTTTTGAACGGTTCATTTTTTTCCAGAAGTTTTTGGAATATGTGGAAAAAAATTAAAACGCATTTTTTTTACACAAAGTTGTCCGTTTATAAGATATCTCCAACACATAGCATTTACATAGCAAAAATTACACCCCAAAATACATTCTGCTACTCCTCCTGAGTATAGCGATACCACATGTGTGAGACTTCTACACAGCCTGGCCACATACAGAAATCCAACATGCAAGGAACACCATCAGGTGTTCCAGGGACACGTAGCATGCACATACCAAGAATTACACCCCAAAATACATTATGCTGAGCAAAGGGTAAACAAAAGATTACCTGTGGTTTTAGTAGTGCAGTTCTACACAGCAGTATAGCACTGGTCCAGGAAGCAGGCAGGGACTTGGTCAGCAACGGCATACACAATTTTCCAGGCAGCAGGCAGGGATACTGTCCATATACAGTCCAGGGTCAGTGCAGGCAGAGATATTGTCAGCAGTGCCAAAAATATTGGTCCTGGTAGTAGGCAGGTCCATGTGGTGTGGTCAGTTCATGCGACAGGCAGAGGCATGATGGCATAGGTCCTACAGGCAGTAGGCAGAAGTAGGACCTCGTTCAGGACAGAATGGGGACAGGGGTAGAGGCTTCTCCCACCCAAATCTCTTTGAAGCCTCCGAGTCTCCAGACCCTAATCTAGGATGAGAAAACAAAAAAATATATTTTCTTCATCCAGAAAAACTTTTCTGGAGCCCCTCACATATGTGAGACCCCTGTGCTGAATCCCACTAGTCCAGTAGCAGGGTACAAGATCAGTCCATGAGGCAGGCAAAACATGGTCAAACAGTCCAAGGTCAGTTCCAGATCAGGCAGAGGTATTACAGAATCGTTAGGCAGAAGCATGGTCGAATAACAGTCCAGGGTCAGTTCCAGATCAGGCAGAGGTAGTACAGAATCGTTAGGCAGAAGCATGGTCGAATAACAAGCCAGGGTCAGTTCCAGATCAGGCAGAGGTAGTACAGAATCATTAGACAGAAGCGTGGTCGAATAACAAGCCAGGGTCAGTTACACAGCAGGCAGTGGCATAAGGGGTGTGAAGGTGTGTGAAAGCAGGAACTGAGGATTACGTTTACCATACTTCACTAATAATTTAGTTAAGTATGGTAACGGCAAAAACAGTCTACTACATAGAGGCCTGGTTGGGAAGGGCATTGGGCACAATAATAAGCTGTGTCTCATCTGACTCCTCCACTGGTACACACCTTACATTTTTTTTGACGTCATCGACCTGTTGCTGTGGGAGGGACTTTATCGGGAAAGTGATGTTCGGCGAGTCGACTTATAACATCAGATCGGATGTTTTGGGGTCGGGCCGTTCGGGAATATAAGGGCAGTGTTAAGGTCCTCCTGGTAGCCAAGGAAGTGTTTGGGGTTTTGGGTGGAGTTGCGGTATATGATGTACGAATTGTATATGGCCAATTGAAAAAAAAAAATTCAACTTTTTTGTACCAATGGTATGTCCGTCTTGTGGCAAGGTAGGGTTCGAGCATCTGGTCGTTGAAGTCGACTCCCCCCATAAACAAATTGTAGTCCTGGATGTATGTGGGTTTTTTGATGGGGCTTTACTTCTGGGGATTTCCACGAAGGTATCGTTGTGGATGGAAGATAACATGTATACATCCCTTCTGTCCCTCCACTTCACTGCCAGAACCTCCTTGTTTCTCAGACTTGCCGATTCTCCTCTTCTCAGCTTCTTATTTACAAGACTCTGAGGAAAGCCCTTCCGATTCTTTCTGATGGTGCCACATGCTGGTATCTGCATCCGGTGAAGGTTATGGAACAGGGGAAGGGATGTGTAGAAGTTATCTACATACAGATGGTAGCCTTTTTCCAGTAGGAGGTCCCAAACTATTTTCCCACTTGATCCCAAGTAGTCTGGGCAATTAGGGGGATTCAGCTGGCTGTCCTTCCCCTCGTACACTAAGAAGGCATACGTGTACCCTGTGACTCGGTCACATAGCTTGTACACCTTCACACCATAGCGGGACCGTTTGCTGGGAATGAATTGTTTTATTTGAAGCCTGCCCCTAAATTTAATAAGGGACTCATCCACACATATGTGCTGGTCCGGGTATACAACTGGGGGGAATTTTTCGGAAAAATAATTTAGTAAGGGCCGAATTTTGAAAAGCCTGTCAAAATTTGGGTGATTTCGGGGAAGGCACTGGGTGTTATCGTTAAAATGTAGGAATCTCATTATCATGAAGTATCTGGTTCTGGGCATTACGTTGGAGAATATTGGCATATGGTAGATGGGGCGTTTTGACCAAAAGGAACGCAAAGTGTTTTTTGGGTTGAGTCCCATACAAAACGTGAGGCCTAAAAAAATCTTCAACTCCTCCACCGTTAGGTCTCTCCACTCGTAGGGACGGGCATAATATGCTGTAGGATTGTTCAAAATAAATAGTTGGGCATATAGATTGCACTGGGTCACAATGTTGGATAGCATGTCCTTGGTAAAAATAAGATCAAAAAAATTGATTGGGGAAAAATTCTCCGTGTCCACCTGGACTCCTGGCTGGGCAGTGAAAGGGGGAATGTTGGCTTCTCCTGAATTAGGAGGAAGCCACAAGGAGTTCTGAAGGGCATAGGGAAGGCTGGCATGGGTCCTTGGCCTTTCTTGCCGAGGCACTGCGGTGCTGGTGGATGGCACTGCGGTGCTGGTGGATGGCACTGCCTCTTCGCCAGAACGCCTTTGTTTGGCGGGCCGACTAGCTTCCTCCTCTGAGTCACTCAGTGTTGCACTACTGAGGACTGGCTCATAATTGACGTCCGACTCAGAATCGGAATTGGAAATGGAATCTGAAAGAGAGAGCTCCACGTTGCTCTCGTCGGGTGTGGAAAGGATTTGGTATGCCTCCTCAGCGGAAAATAATCTTTTTGACATTTTTTTGCTGCTGGTGGTGCGACTACACAGGTGTGTGCCAAGCCTTCACTGATGGGCACTGATGAGGCGGCACAGATGGGCACTGATGAGGCGGAACAGATGGACACTGATGAGGTGGAACAGATGGGCAATGATGAGGCGGAACAGATGGGCACTGGTAAGGCGGAACAGATGGGCACTGATGAGGCGGAGCAGATGGGCACTGATTGGCGGCACAGATGGGCACTGATTGGCGGCACAGATAGGCACTGATTGGCAGCACAGATGGGCACTGATGAGGCGGCACAGATGTGCACTGACTGATTGCACAGATGTGCACTGATTGCACAGATGGGCACTGATTGGCACAGGTGGGCACTGATTGGCACTGAGGTGGCACATGTAGGCACTGATGAGGTGGCACAGGTGGGCACTGATTGCACAGATCACTGACGTCACAGGTGGTCACAGACTGGCACAGGTGGTCACAGACTGGCACAGGTGGGCACTGTATAGGCACAGGTGGACACTGTATAGACACAGGTGGGCACTCTATAGGCACTTATGGGCACTGTATGGGCACTTATGGGCACTGTATGGACACTTATGGGCACTGTATGGGCACTGTAAAACACACTCACTTGCGGATACAATGTAACAGATCGCTCTCCCTCCTCACACGCATCTCTGTGTGAGGAGGGAGAGCCGGCAATGAGAGATGATCTCATATGTTTACATTTAAGATCATCTCTGATTGGCCGCACAGATCGCATAGTAAATGGCCACTCTGATTGGCCATCACAGCGATCTGTGATTCGATGTGTCCAAGGGACACAGGTAGCATAGAATTTCCCCGCTGTGCGCTCGGGAGCGCGCACGGTGAATGAGGAAAGGGGAGGCCGTCTATTGACGGCCTCCTGGATTTTCAGGTCCGCGCTGAAGCCGCCATTCGGCTATAGCGCGGGCCTCAAGGGGTCAAAATCCATAGGAAATCCGATCGTGTGTACAGGGCTTTAGTTACCTTTAAAATCAAAAGTATTTCAGCCATAATCTCTATAGTAGGACAATTATCCCTATATATTTAGACATTCATAATGTGGCAATATGTCAATGTACTGCATACAGATATAAAATAAACACCTGAGTGTTATTATATAGAATATTATGCATTCTATAGAAGCTATAATTACATTTACATCATGATGATTTTTACAATATAGAAATGGATGACAGAGATAACTGTTACTTATACCTTTGATTCTTTCACAAGTCACTGACTTTCAAAAGGTGTAAATGTAATTTCTTCTACATGTAACTATCCTTATGTTAACTGTGCTCGAAGAACAAGCCTGCATTAAATTCTCACCAATTGTGCAGGTGTTAAGCAGCGACGGTGCTGGAGAGTACCTTGTTATGACTCGGTGTGAATGATTGTCTATCTCTGTGCATCTGGTCATTAAATGAATGCACAGCTTGACATACAATGTTGTTTGCAGTACTGATTTCTTAAAGAAGTTTTTTTTTTGTAAGACAAACACTTTACTCAACAAAAGTTTCTTACTGCATATAGGTAGGTGAATGGGATAGAAAGTAAATAACCAATAGTAGAGTAGATAGTCTAATGCCGCGTACACACGACCATTTTTCTCGTCGGGAAAAATTAAATTTTTTCTCTTAGACGAGAAAAACTACCGTGTGTGGGCTTTTGATCATTTTTCCAGACGAGAAAAACGGAATTAATCATGACGAGAAAAATTAGAACATGCTCTAATTTTTCTCGTCGTGATTCACAGCATTTTTTTCCGCAGCAGTTTTCCCATAGGGAAAAAATGTCGGGAAAACCGGCCGTGTGTAGGGGAACCGTTCCTCGTTTTTCCCGTCGATTTTCTCGACGGTGTTTTCACCGTCAAGAAAATCGATCGCGTAAGGTATTTATTAAGAGGGATGAGTTTTTTGGAGCTGTAATTTTTCCAACATTTTTGGGAAAATTAAGAAAGTAAATAAAATTAGATTTATTTCACAAATTTCATTTTTAAAGTTTTTTTCTTACACACAACATGGGAATACTTATACAGTAATTACACCCCAAAACACATTCTTCTAATTATCCCTAGTATGAGGATACCATGTTTGAGACTTTTTCTTTGCCTAGATGCATAGAGGAGCCCAAAATCCAAGAAACACCTTCAGGCTTTCAAGGGGCAGGAATATAGAATATTTTTTCCTGACTACCTATTTTATTTCTCAAGGCCCTGAAGTGCCAGAATAGGAGAATAACCCACAAAATTACCCCATTTTGCAAAATAGACCCTTGTCTATTTATTTAATTAGAGGCACGGTGAGTCTTTTGTAGATCACATTTTTTGCCACAAGTTTTTGGAAAAGAAAGACATTTTTTACACACAGCTGGCAGTGAATAAAATATTTCTCATCCACAGCATGAGCATACTTAAAATGACATCAAGTACACCATGGTACCACATAATTGAGACTTTTTTTACATATGGGTCCCAACATTCAAGGTGCACCTTCAAGTTTCCGATGGGCATGAATGAGGCATTTAATTTCCTGTCCCTGCTGTGGGTCAACGTTAGTGGCTGTTCGGCACCCTGGCCCTGCTGTGAGTCACCGTTTGTGGCTGGCTGGCACCCTGCTGTGGGTAGTTGGTTGGAACCTGATCCCTGGCCCTGATGTGGGTCACTGTGGGTGGGTGGCTGGCTGGCACCCTGGTCCTGCTGTGGGTAGCTGGCTGGCACCTGGTCCCTGCTGTGGGTGGCTGGGCTGGCACCTGGTCCTTGGCCCTGCTGTTGGTGGCTGGCACCTGGCCTTGCTGTGGGTCACTGTGGGGTGGCAGGGCTGGCACCTGATCCTGCTGTGGATGGCAGGGCTGGCACCTGGTCCCTGCTGTGGGTGGCTGGGCTGGCACCTGGTCCCTGCTGTGGGTGGCTGGGCTGGCACCTGGTCCTACTGTGGATGGCTGGGCTAGCACCTGGTCTCTGCAGTGGGTCACTGTGGGTGGCTGGGCTGGCACCTGGTCCCTGCTTTGGGTGGCTGGGCTGGAACCTTGTCCCTGCTGTGGGTGGCTGGGTTGGTACCTGGTCCCTGCTGTGGGTCACTGTGGGTGGCTGGGCTGGCACCTGGTCACTTCTGTGGGTCACTGTGTGTAGCTGGCTGGAACCTGGTCCTGCTGTGGGTAGCTGCCTGGCACCTGGTCCCTTGCACTGCTGTGGGTAGCTGACTGGCACCTGGTCTGTGGCTCTGTTGTGGGTGGCTGGGCTGGCACCAGGTCTTGCTGTGGGAGGCTGGGCTGGCACCTGGTCCCTACAGTGGGTGGCTGGGCTGGCACCTGGTCCCTGTAGTAGGTGGCTGGGCTGGCACCTGGTCCCTACCGTGGGTAGCTGGGCTGGCATATTGTCCCTGCTAGGCATGTGCGATTCGTTTCGTACGAATCGAAAATTCGTACGAATTTCCAAAAATTCGTACATTCGGAAGCATCCGAAATACGAATTTATATGCTTCCGAATTTTACCAAATACAAAATTTAGTTGAAGAATTTCGGATCTGAATTTGAGAAAGGTATTTTTTGCTTTTTAAATTCATCATAATGAATGTTCATAATTGTTACGAAAAGTTAATGAACCTAACGAAAATTCGTATTCAATCCAAAATGAATATCGGACACGAATTACGAAATACGAATTAACGGCCAGGGCTACAATACCTTTCTCAATATGGCAGTCGTCGACTCATTATGCTCATTATGAGGGGCTCCCACCATCCCTGTGCTGTGCTCATTATGAGGGGCTCCCACCATCCCTGTGCTGTGCTGACTTCCTCCTGGGGCTGTACCCCTGCTGTGCTCATTATGAGGGACTCCCACCATCCCTGTTCTGTGCTGAGTTCCTGGGTTTGTTTGTAGCTCGTTGCCGTTAGTTCGTATTTCGTACAAATCCAAATTGAATTTCGGACACGAATTACGAAATACGAAATAACGGCCAATACGAAACGGAACGGAGCGAAACAAAACAAATTTATTGACGGCGCCCATGTCTAGTCCCTGCTGTGGGTGGGTGGCTGGGCTGGCACCTGGTCCTGCAGTGGGTGGCTGGGTTAGCACCTGGTCCCTGCAGTGGGTGGCTGGGCTGGCACCTGGTCCTGCTGTGGGTGGCTGGGCTAGCACCTGGTCCCTGCAGTGGTTGGCTGGGCTGGCACCTGGTCCTGCTGTGGGTGGCTGGACTAGCACCTGGTGCCTGCAGTGGGTGGCTGGGATGGTACCTGGTCCCTGCTGTGGGTGGTTGGGCTAAGGCGAGGGAGGGGAAGGGACTCGAAGGGAGGCGGCGGCCTATCCGGGTACACTATTTTTAAATTCATCATAACGAACGTTCGTAATTTTACGAAAAGTTGACGAATCTAACGAAAATTTGTATTTTGTACGAATCCAAATTGAATTTCGGAGACGAATTAAGAAATACGAAATAACGGCTAATACGAAACGGAACGGAACGAAACAAAACAAATGTATTGACGGCGCCTATGTCTAGTCCCTGCTGTGGGTGGGTGGCTGGGCTGGCACCTGGTCCTGCAGTGGGTGGCTGGGCTAGCACCTGGTCCCTGCAGTGGGTGGCTGGGCTGGCACCTGGTCCTGCTGTGGGTGGCTGGGCTAGAACCTGGTGCCTGCAGTGGGTGGCTGGGCGGGCACCTGGTCCTGCTGTGGGTGGCTGGGCTGGCACCTGGTTCTGCTGTGGGTGGCTGGGTTGGCACCTGGTCCTGCTGTGGGTGGCTAGACTAGCACCTGGTCCCTGCAGTGGGTGGCTGGGCTGGCACCTTGTCCCTACTGTGGGTGGCTGGGCTGGTACCTGGTCCCTGCTATGGGTCACTGTGGGTGGCTGGGCTGGCACCTGGTCACTGCTGTGGGTCACTGTGGGTGGCTGGGCTGGCACCTGGTCCCTGCTGTGGGTGGCTGGGCTGGCACCTGGTTCCTGCTGTGGGTGGCTGGGCTGGCACCTGGTCCCTGCTGTGGGTAGCTCGGCTAAGGCGAGGGAGGGAAGGGACTCGGAGGGAGGCGGCGGCCTATCCGGGTACACTATTAGGTTTGCAGCAGCAGGTGAGCAGGCCCAGTGCACGGAGCAACTCGCAATGACATTGCGTGGGCATGCCATGTGCCTTTGTGCACTGGGCCTGCTCATCTGCTGCAAAGCTACGTGTGTGGGCCCGAAAAAGATAGATGCTGCCGCCAGTCTCAGGGAGTGAGCAGGTGTGCCTGGACCGGCCCAGACCCCAGTGAGTTTCAGCAGATGTCACCGGCAAGCCCCCTTCTGCTGCCAGGCCCTCGGACCACGGCCAAAATGCCCCGACCGGTCAGTCCGCCTCTGGATACTTCTACCACACAGCAGGGACATACTGAGAATTACACCACAAAACACATTCTGCTACTTCTTCTGAGCATGTGGATCCCACATGTGTGACACTTTTTAGGAGTTTAGTTGCATAGAGGGGCCTAAAAATTAAGGAACACCTTCAGGCTATGTGTCAGGGAATATCACTAATGACCTGCCCGGGGTTGATTGGATAGATTTATAGCAGCGCAGCCATTGGCTCCCACTGCTGTCAATTAAATCCAATGTCAATAGATGCTGAAAATGCTGGACTCGTGAGCGTGCCCGCAAGGTAGCTCCCCGGGAGAGCGCTTCTCCCAGGGGGTTTACCAATGTGGGGAGGAGCCGCGAGAGCTGCCGGTGGACCCCAGAAGATGGTGTTCGGGGCCACACTTTTCAAAACAAACTGCACAGTGAAGGTAAGTATGACATGTTTGTTATTTAAAAAAATAATAATAATCAAGGGTTTACAAACCCTTTAAAAAACAAGAAAATCTGTTTTTAATGCCAGCTAATGGTGTAAAATGATTTGCAAGCCTTCTTCTAAAGTCTTACTTGGACCTTAGGAGAAGAGGGTAGACATCTCAAAAGCTTGTTAATGAAAAAAATAAAATAAAAGTATCACAGACAGTATATAACTACTGTTGCCAGAGAAAAAAATTCAAATTTTTTAACAAAAGAATTCAAAATTTTGGGTACATTCTTCTATTGTTTCATTAAGAGGCTGGGTAACAACAACAATAAAATCTTACCCTGTTTGACCAATATTTTTTTAAGGGTGAGGGATGCTGATGAAGTTTTACAAGATGCAGATCAGTCAACAACCTTATGCTGTTTGAGTAAGGTAATTAATTATAAGTGTAGAGGTATGCTGGTGCAGTGTTACAAAGTGTGTAGAGACTGGGTAGAAATATTCAATAACCTTATCCTATTTAAACAACATATTTATAAGGACAGACAATGCTGGTGAAGTTTTACAAAGCATGAAGCATGTGGTTAGATAAATGTTACTCTGATGTCCTAATTGTGTTATTCTCTATGTTCTAATTTATTGATGATTAAGCCATTTAACACTCCTTGACCCTTTATGCTCTCTTTATCTGTGTATTGCATTGTGCAGCTGCATAATTGTTCACTCGATCTGTAATTTCTTGTTGCTTGTTTGTTAATCAACAGGGATGAGCCGAACACCCCCCTGTTCGGTTCGCACCAGAACCTGCGAACAGACAAAATGTTCGTGTAAACTTTAGAACCCTATTAAATACAATGGACTCGAACGTTCAAAATCTAAAGTGCTAATTATAAAGGCTAATAAGCAAGTTATTGTCCTAAAAAGTATTTGGGGACCCGGGTCCTGCCCCAGGGGACATGTATCAATGCAAAAAGAAGTTTTAAAAACGGCCGTTTTTTCGGGAGCAGTGATTTTAATAATGCTTAAAATGAAAAAATAAAAGTGGAATATTCCTTTAAATTTCGTACCTGGGGGGTGTGTATGATATGCATGTGAAGTGGCGCATGTTTCCCGTGCTTAGAACTGTCCCTGCAAAAAATGTCATTTTGGAAAGAAAAAAATGCATTTAAAACTGACTCGCGGCTATTAATGAATTGTCGGCTCCCGGCAATACATACAAAAGTCATTGATAAAAAAAAAAAAAAAAGCGTGGGGGTTCCCCAGAATTCAATTACCAGGCCCTTCAGGTCTGGAATGGATATTAAAAGGAACCCCGCCGCAAATTAAAAAAAAAATTGACGTGGGGTTCCCCCAAATATCCATTCCAGGCCCTTCAGATCTGGCATGGATTTTAAGGGGAACTCCACCCCAAATTTTAAAAAAAAAATGGCGTAGAGTCCCCCTAAAAATCCATACCAGACCCCTTATCCGAGCATGCAACCTGGCCGGCCGCAGGGGAAAAGGGGGGGACGAGAGAGTGGCCCCCCTCCCTCCTGAACCGTACCAAGCCACATGCCCTCAACATGGGGAGGATGTCCCCATGTTGATGGGGACAAGGGCCTCATCCCCACAACCCTTGCCCGGTGGTTGTGGGGGTCTGCGGGCGGGGGGCTTATCGGAATCTGGAAGACCCCTTTAACAAAGGGGACCCCCAGATCCCGCCCCCCCCTATGTGAATTGGTAAGGGGTACATTGTACCCCTACCATTTCACGAAGAAAGCGTAAAAAAATGTTTAAAAAAAACACACAAACACCTTAAAAAAGTCCTTTATTAAAAAAAAAAAAAAAAAAAAAAAAACATTCCAGCGGTGAAATCCAGTGTCCCGCGGTGATCCCGATGTCCAGCGCTGTCCTTCATTGGTTGTGCCTGAGCGGACCTGATGGGGAACTCCCTCTCAGTATTTTAAATGTATAGACCCACCCCTTCTAAAGTTCCCCATCAGGTCCGCTCAGCGGACCAGATGCGGAACATGAGAAGGGGCGGGTCTATACATGTATTACCAAAGTGAGAGTAGTTCCCCATCAGGTCCGCCCCCTCGGTATGTCGGACCTGCCTACGTCATTGGCTTGAGCGGGGAACTTCCTTCACTATGTAAATTTAAATTACACAGTGAAGGAAGTTCCCCGCTCAAGCCAATGACGTAGGCGGGTCCGACATACCGAGGGGGCGGACCTGATGGGGAACTTCTCTCACTGTGGTAATACATGTATAGACCCGCCCCTTCTCATGTTCCGCATCTGGTCCGCTGAGCGGACCTGATGGGGAACTTTAGAAGGGGCGGGTCTATACATTTAAAATACTGAGAGGGTGTTCCCCATCAGGTCCGCTCAGGCACAACCAATGAAGGACAGCGCTGGACATCGGGATCGCCGCGGGACACTGGATTTCACCGCTGGAATGTTTTTTTGTTTTTGTTTTTTAAATAAAGGACTTTTTCAAGGTGTTTGTGTGTTTTTTTAAACATTTTTTTACGCTTTCTTCGTGAAATGGTAGGGGTACAATGTACCCCTTACCAATTCACATAGGGGGGGGCCGGGATCTGGGGGTCCCCTTTGTTAAAGGGGTCTTCCAGATTCCGATAAGCCCCCCGCCCGCAGACCCCCACAACCACCGGGCAAGGGTTGTGGGGATGAGGCCCTTGTCCCCATCAACATGGGGACATCCTCCCCATGTTGAGGGCATGTGGCTTGGTACGGTTCAGGAGGGAGGGGGGGCCGCTCTCTCGTCCCCCCCTTTTCCCCTGCGGCCGGCCAGGTTGCGTGCTCGGATAAGGGGTCTGGTATGGATTTTTAGGGGGACTCCATGCCATTTTTTTTTAAAATTTGGGGTGGAGTTCCCCTTAAAATCCATGCCAGATCTGAAGGGCCTGGAATGGATATTTGGGGGAACCCCACGTCAATTTTTTTTTAAATTTGCAGCGGGGTTCCCCTTAATATCCATTCCAGACCTGAAGGGCCTGGTAATTGAATTCTGGGGAACCCCCACGCTTTTTTTTTTTTTTTTATCAATGACTTTTGTATGTATTGCCGGGAGCCGACAATTCATTAATAGCCGCGAGTCAGTTTTAAATGCATTTTTTTCTTTCAAAAATGACAGTTTTTGCAGGGACAGTTCTAAGCACGGGAAACATGCGCCACTTTACATGCATATCATACACACCCCCCCAGGTATGAAATTTAAAGGAATATTTCACTTTTATTTTTTCATTTTAAGCATTATTAAAATCACTGCTCCCGAAAAAACTGCCGTTTTTAAAACTTCTTTTTGCATTGATACATGTCCCCTGGGGCAGGACCCCGGTCCCCAAACACTTTTTAGGACAATAACTTCCATATAAGCCTTTATAATTAGCACTTTAGATTTCTCCCATAGATTTTTCGAATTTGCCGCGAACACCCCAATTTGTTCGCTGTTCGGCGAACGGGCGAACAGGCAATGTTCGAGTCGAACATGAGTTCGACTCGAACTCGAAGCTCATCCCTATTAATCAACAGAAACAAATGTTTCTGATTAAAAAGACAAGTAGACAGTAATGATCTTTGCGACAAGCCTGAAAAAGTATCTATGCTAGATTCAGAAAAAAAAAAAAAAACATATTTGACAATGCATTATTTTTGCAATAGTAAAAAGTAATATTTGGCTTTTGCAACAAGTCATTGTTGCTACAGAATGATCATTCTTGCCACTAACAATAATTCTTCGCTTTTATTTATTCATAGGTTAAAAGGCAATCATCCAACGGGATGTGAGTGTGAAAATATTATTAATTATACACCATAACTTAAAATGTCAGAAACAGTCCAGCACGAACGTGCATATGCATAAACAATAAACAGTGATGATATAAATCTTCAATGCAGTTATTCTCCAACACCGTGCCTCGTATAGTGCAATCTGCTTATGTCTTGAACAAACAGAAAGTGCTCCACCCAAAGTGATATATATATATATATATATATATATATTGTGAGGGGGTTAGCTCGGCAGCGGGTGTGTGTGACCCCCGAGATGGGCTCCCCACACAAAAACAGGCCCAGCAAACGGAGGTTGTGGTTTTCAAAATCAAAAAGGTGCGGTTTATTTTCTATTTACAGTGACAAAACACAGCAAAGCAAAAGAAACATAAACAAAATAAATCCTGGTCAACTTGACCTCTGACTAAACATACAGGTTTCCTAACTAACAACTGGGATCAGCCTAGTGCTGTCCTAGTCCCTAAGTCCCTGGTTTTAAATGTCCAAGCAAATAGCCACACAGGCTTTGTCTCACCGCACAGGGGTTCACTCTCCCTAGACAGTCCACACAGGTCTGGTTCCAGGCATGAGCAAACACCTAATGAATCTGGGAGTTTTTATAGAGGCCTAAATGAGCTGACAAGCTTCAGCTGGCCTCATCAACTCCCTGTCTGTACGACGCCCCACACTCTCCCTAGAGGTATGAGTCATCCATGAGCCCACTAGCCTTATACAACTCTCCACCTAGTTGTATAAGTCGGCGTAAAGCCTGAATCTGGGCGAAATATATCTACCCCCCTGGATGCAACCAGGTGACTTTACCTTCCTGCTGTCACATACCCCCCCCTCTTGTTTTAACCTCGGGGTTGGAACACCAGCAATCAGGCATTCATGTACTCGAGACAAAGCATCCACATTCCCCATTTGAACGCCAGGGCGATGCTTTACTGTGAAGTTGAATTCCTGGAGGGCCAGGAACCACCTATTCACTCTTCTATTTGTTTCCTTGTTTTGAGCCATCCACTTTAACGGAGCGTGATCCGTAACCATGTCAAAGTGCCTACCTAGCAGGTAGTACCGAAGGGAATCTAGAGCCCACTTCACCGCTAAACACTCCTTTTCAACGGTGGCGTAATTTACCTCATGGGACTTCAACTTCCTGCTGAGGTAAATGACTGGGTGCTCTTCCCCGTTCCAGACCTGGGACAATACTGCTCCTAACCCCACATCTGACGCATCACTTTGTACGACAAAGTCTTTAGAGAAGTCGGGTGAGTACAACACTGGCTGGCTACATAAGGCTTGTTTCAAGAATTGGAATGCTGCCTCAGCCTCGGGGGTCCATTTAATCATGACCGACCCTTTCCCCTTCGTCAGGTTGGTTAGGGGCACAGCCTTAGAAGCAAAGTGGGGAATGAATCGCCGATAATACCCAGCGATTCCCAGAAAGGCTCGTACCTGCTTCTTGCTGTTGGGACGTGGCCAACTCTGGATGGCCTCGACTTTGTTGAGTTGGGGTTTTATTACTCCCCTCCCAATGGTGTACCCAAGATATTTGGCCTCCTCCTGCCCAATGGTACACTTCTTGGGGTTAGCCGTAAACCCCGCTTCCCGAACAGAGTCCAGGACTGCTTGCACTTTTGGCAGATGTGAGGCCCAATCTGTGCTATGGACAATTATGTCATCCAGGTAAGCCGCAGCATACTTCCGATGGGGCCTCAGCATCTGGTCCATTTTCCGCTGGAATGTGGCCGGCGCATTCTGTAACCCGAACGGCATTCTTTTATATTGGAACGCCCCGTCTGGGGTTACAAATGCGGTTTTCTCTTTGGCCGACTTGGCCAGGGGGATTTGCCAATACCCTTTTGTGAGGTCAAGAGTCGTCATGTATCGGGCTGTTCCCAGCCGGTCGATCAACTCATCTATACGTGGCATGGGGTAGGTGTCAAATTTTGTAACTTTGTTCAACTGACGAAAATCGTTACAAAATCGCCAGCTCCCATCCGGTTTAGGCACCAACACAATGGGACTAGACCAATCACTTTGGGACTCCTCTATCACCCCTAAGTTCAGCATTTTCTGTACTTCCTCCCGTATTGCCTCCCGTCGGGCCTCTGGGATCCGATAGGGTTTTAACTTCACCCTTTCACCGGGCGGGGTAATGATGTCATGCTCTACCCCAGATGTTTGTCCCGGCAGCTCAGAGAATACCTCCTTGTTGCGAAGCACAAACTCCTTAACCTCCTGTTGTTGGGGTTGTGACAAGGTGGCTGCTATTCCAACCTCAGGAATCACGCAACCAGTTTGAGCTGGTGACCAAGTGTCTGCGACTAGGGACTCTCTATCCCTCCAGGCTTTCAACAGATTAACGTGATAGATCTGTTCGGGCTTTCGCCTTCCTGGTTGTCTGACCTTGTAATTCACTTCGCTCACTTTTTCCATTATCTCGTAGGGGCCTTGCCATTTGGCAAGGAATTTACTTTCAACCGTAGGGACAAGTACCAGTATCCTATCCCCCGGGGAAAAGGTACGGGTCTTGGCTCCACGGTTGTACACTCTCTGCTGTGCTAACTGCGCTTGGGCCAAATGTTCCTTCACGATGGGCATTACCTGTGCAATTCGGTCTTGCATCAGGGCGACATGCTCAATCACACTCCTGTGGGGAGAACTCTCACTTTCCCAAGTTTCCTTGGCAATATCCAACAGCCCTCTTGGGTGTCTCCCATACAGTAACTCAAAGGGGGAGAATCCCGTAGAGGATTGGGGCACCTCCCTAATAGCAAACATCAGATAAGGAAGTAGACAGTCCCAATCCTTTCCATCTCTATCCACCACTTTCTTCAACATTTGTTTTAGGGTTTTGTTGAACCTTTCAACCAGCCCATCGGTTTGGGGGTGATACACAGATGTACGTAATTGCGTCACTTTGAACAATTTACACAGCTCCTTCATAACCTGGGACATAAAGGGTGTACCTTGGTCCGTAAGCAGTTCTTTACAAATACCCACCCGGCTAAACACAAGAGATAGCTCTTTGGCTATGGTTTTGGCCGAGGTATTTCGGAGAGGGATCGCTTCTGGATAACGGGTGGCATAGTCCATTATAACTAATATGTACTGGTGCCCCCTAGCGGACTTGATTATAGGACCTACCAAATCCATGGCGATCCTCTCAAACGGGACCTCAATGATGGGTAGAGGGACCAGCGGGCTACGGAAATGTGGCATCGGGGCCGACCTCTGACACACAGGGCAGGAGGAACAATAATTTTCTATGTCCTTCATCACCCCCGGCCAATAGAATCTCTGTAATACCCTCTCTCGGGTTTTCTCTGTCCCCAGATGACCTCCAAGAATGTGCCCATGGGCCAACTCCAACACCAACTTCCTGTAAGGTTTGGGCACCACAAGCTGCTCAACGGTTTCTTCTGCCCTTTTTGCCACCCGATACAGTAGGTCCTTCTCTACGCTGAAGTATGGGTAAGTGCAGGTATTATCTGGGTTCACTAACTCGCCATCTATTTTCACTACGTTTTCCCGTGCCTTTATTAGGGCGGGGTCTTTCAACTGTTCTGTGGCAAAGTTTTCCCTGTGAACCTCAAGATCAGAAAACTCCACAGACGGTAGGTTTTCGTCTGAGGAGGTGGGCTCCTCTCCAGTTTCTTGAGTCTCCCCTGCCAATACTGATAAGGGAAATTCCGGAGAGTCCTCACCACTCTCAGGGGAGTTCTGGCTATCACATTCCTGGTACATAGGGGCACCAGTGGGGGGCTCAGGATCATCCCACAGTTCCCAGAACTTCGGAAAATCCCTTCCCACAATGGCGTCATGCGGTAACTGAGATACTAAGCCCACTGGATGAGAGAGGGTACCTTTGGGGGTCTCGAAACACACTGTAGTCACTGGATACTCTCGGGTGTCCCCATGCACACAAATAACAGCTACCTTGCTATTCCCAGAGACCTCTGTTTTAACTAACTCAGCCTTTATCAGGGTCACAAGGCTACCTGAATCCAACAATACCACAACATTTCTACCATTAACACACATTTTGCATAAATGTTTCTCAGTTCCTCGAATGGCAGTGCATGCGACTGTCGCACACAGCGACTGACGTCTGCCCGTCAGAAAGTCACACTGCATGGGTTCCTCCACAACCGGGCAATTGGCTGCAATATGTCCCGCTTGCCGGCAGCGGTAGCAAACGATCCTTCTTGCGGCCTCTTGAGCCGCTGATTTCCCAGGCTGTTCTCGCCAAACTTGGGGTAGAGCTCCCACCCTCTCACTCTCTCCACCCTCACCCCTTGGAATCCTCTTATCCGCCCCTGGGGATGGTCTGGTCTTAGGGTGGAAAGTCCGAGTGTCTCTGGAAGAGGCCGTCAGGTTCTCTGTAGCCAAGTATTTCTCCACACGATCCACAAGACCATCGGCCGTCTCTGGGTCTCCATGGCTTACCCACTTTTGGATGGCAGTAGGAAGAGCTCTCAAAAACCGATCCATTACAACACGTTCCACAATCTTTGGTGCGGACAAAGTCTCTGGCTGTAGCCACTTTCTGCTCAGGTGAATGAGATCATACATTTGAGACCTGGGGGGTTTTCCAAGCTGGAAAGTCCAGTTATGCACACGCTGAGCCCGGACAGCCTGGGTGACACCCAGCCTTGCCAATATTTCAGCTTTTAGCATCACATAGTCTTTTGCTTGGTTAGGCTCTAGGTCATAGTAAGCTTTCTGCGATTCACCAGTTAACAGAGGAGCCACCAGTCCAGCCCACTGCTCCTCAGGCCACTTTTCTCTTTCAGCGGTCCTTTCAAATGTGGTCAAAAATACCTCTGGATCATCCTCTCCAGTCATTTTTGTCAATAACCGACTCACCCCAAAGGACGCGGTATTAGTGGGATGGCTTTCCTCACTGGTCTGCGGACGTTGCTGCATTACTGCTTCCATCTGTTGTTGTAGTCTCTGCTCTTGCTTCTGCAACAGGTCTATGAAGCGGGCCTCAGATTGCTGCTGGGCTTGTTGCTGAGCCTCCAGACTCTGTTGCAAAGTTGCGTTTGTCTGCTGCTGGGCTGCAAGGCTCTGTTGATGAGCTTGCTGCTGGGCTGCGAAGTTCTTTTGCAAACCTGCATTTGTCTGCTGTTGATTGGCATTTGCTAGAGCCAGCTGCTTCAGTATCTCCTCCATGCTGGCTTAAAAAAAAAACTGCCCGCATTCTCCACCAACTGTGAGGGGGTTAGCTCGGCAGCGGGTGTGTGTGACCCCCGAGATGGGCTCCCCACACAAAAACAGGCCCAGCAAATGGAGGTTGTGGTTTTCAAAATCAAAAAGGTGCGGTTTATTTTCTATTTACAGTGACAAAACACAGCAAAGCAAAAGAAACATAAACAAAATAAATCCTGGTCAACTTGACCTCTGACTAAACATACAGGTTTCCTAACTAACAACTGGGATCAGCCTAGTGCTGTCCTAGTCCCTAAGTCCCTGGTTTTAAATGTCCAAGCAAATAGCCACACAGGCTTTGTCTCACCGCACAGGGGTTCACTCTCCCTAGACAGTCCACACAGGTCTGGTTCCAGGCATGAGCAAACACCTAATGAATCTGGGAGTTTTTATAGAGGCCTAAATGAGCTGACAAGCTTCAGCTGGCCTCATCAACTCCCTGTCTGTACGACGCCCCACACTCTCCCTAGAGGTATGAGTCATCCATGAGCCCACTAGCCTTATACAACTCTCCACCTAGTTGTATAAGTCGGCGTAAAGCCTGAATCTGGGCGAAATATATCTACCCCCCTGGATGCAACCAGGTGACTTTACCTTCCTGCTGTCACAATATATATATATATATATATATATATATATACTGTATGTGCTCACCAGATGTCACTGGCCACAAAGTGACCACCAGGCATAAAATGAGCCACTGAGAGGCAATATAGATGCATTAAGGTGAAAAAACATGAGGGTTTACAACCCCTTTATTAAAGAAGAGGTGTTTAGTCATATCCAGGGCCTTTTTTTCCAGAAAATAGGTGCAGGAACTTAACCACGACCCCACAACTGCCCCCCACCCCCAAAGCCGCATCAAATAGTGGCTGGATGATCTCTACCTCTCTCACTTGCAGGGAGATCCAGTAAGGGTGTAGGCATCTGCACTGTTCCCCGGGCACTTGCATCTCCCTTGTCCCCCCATCCTGCACTGAGTGGGAGCCGCTCAGGAGATCAGATCTATGTGAGCCGTTGGGAGACGAGCTGTCACTTGTAAACACAGAGGCCAGACTTCTGTGTTTACAAATAATAGTGGTGAGGATGAAGCAGAGGGGCGGGAGCCAGAGGTGGTGGAACTGAGTTCCACCAAGTTCCAGCTGAAAAAATGCCCTGGTCATATCACATACGATCTATATGCAGATATACTGTGTATATACAGTATGAGCCATGCTAGATGTTTCTGTGTATATATATTATTATTATTATAAAGGATTTATATAGCGCCAATAGTTTGCACAGTGCTTTACAACATGAGGGCAGACAGTATAGTTACAATACAATTTAATACAGGAGGAATCAGAGGACTATTTATACAATGTATATTGTGAATGAAATAGCACTTTGAGCACAGTTCATAGACTTAATGATAAATTCTACAAAAGCAACGCTGCTGCTATTTAAAAACTGAAACTCCCTGTAACACAAACAGTTAAAGTGGTTGTAAACCCTTACAGACCACTTTTACCTACAGGTAAGCCTAGATTAAGGCTTACCTGTAGGTGCAAGAAATATATTTGCAAAAAAGACAGCCACCGATGTCTATGGTGCATGCGCCGTAGACAACAGCACAGGTGCACTGAGCGTGCCGTTTCTGAAGGCGATCGTGCCGTGACTGATGGCTCCCGCGCGCATGCGCAGGAGTGACGTCATCTCCCGGAGAGAGTGCGGCGACGGAGGAGGGGAATGAGGACCACTGCACGGGCTTCGATCTCAGGTAAGTAATCCATTATGAGCTAGTATGCTATGCATACTAGCTCACTATGACTTTGTCTTGCAGGGTGTTTTTTTTTGTAGAGGGTTTACTTCCTCTTTAATACTTATCTGTTCCACTGTCTGAGTCATTAAATGCAGTGTTAGAGAAATAATCTTGCTAAAACCTTTTGTATACCCCGATCGTGCTGTCGGGAGAGGTGCGAGGCGAGCGCCAGGAGGGACCGAGGCTGTAGCGCAGTGTGAGAGGCTGCGACGCCACAAATGAAGCCGCCGCTTCACAGTGCCACCCGGGCTCCATCAGCTTTCTGACCTGGATAATGTAGATGCCGGAGCATAACCGAGCGCCGAGGAAGTGAGCCCGGAGGTGGCTCCCCTCCCCCTTTGTTGGGTCCCCCCTCTCAGTATACCCCCTGCGCCTAGACCGGAATATCAGCACGGCCCATTTTTCCCGAAGTAAAGACGGATGGACACCACAGCCTAAAGGATAGGTGAGAGTTCCTATGCCCAGGAGACGTTCAAATGGGAGGAAGACAAGGTAATGCCATAACATAAACTATGTGAAATGCTTGGTTTAAGATAGCAGGCAAACATGACTGAAAGTTACCTTTTGTTACCTTCTGCAATATACTGACAAATAGATGATACCCATCACAATCCACTAGGAATAGCTGTGAGTGAATAAACTATTGGGCAGTTGCATGCAACAAGAACACTGGTTGGTCTGTTTTTTTTTCTCCCCCCTACTCTTTTGATACAAATTGAAAAGATTACTAAGTAGAAAATTTCACAGTAGGGGTAGCATCGGAAGGTTGGAGTGTGGATATTGGAAATACATTCATTAAACCTATGCACTGGAGGGGCCGTTTACTAGCATGCCTGAATGAAAGAGAGGATCCCTAAGCTTACCTGTGTTAACATACATTATTTAAGAACTGCAGCGCAGCAAATGACAGACTATTATAGACTATTTCGCATGAATGCAGATACCCGGTGTGCACGTAGAACACGGCTTTTCATTAATACAGGCAAGACGGCCACTGCGAACAAAGCTGCATGGGGATAAATTTTCCAACAAGAGGTCTATGGCACAGGGGAGTTAAAATGGAAATCTGACAGTATAACCACGCTCTCAAAAACTACACAGTAATTTCCTATGTCAAGAATCTACCAAATAATAGGCGGATTGCTACAGTATATGGCAATCAGGACTTAAAAGTCTGTGACAGAGAAAGGATACCGTCAAGGGGCTAAGCTGTATTCTACACATGGTTATATGTAACCTAAGCAACTTACAGTCGCATAGCTTGTAAGCTAGTTATGCAGACCCCCCTCACTTGTTGTAAAGGAGAGGAAAAGTGGAACAGAATACAACATAACCACATCTTGTAAACCACATATTCAATCTGCAAGTCCATGATCTTACCGGACAATAGGTGGACTGTCACAGTGGGGGACAGTAGGGTATTATAGACCGTGGCAAGCCGAAAGGAAATTATGAATTTCTTAAACCAAAGACCGCACATGCCTATAAGCAACTTTGGTCAGCTGTGATAGGCCGGCATATAAAATCTGTTTGCACACCTGTCTGAACATTCAAAATTGGGACAGAGTATAAAAGACATTGGAGCAGCTGTGCCGATACTAGAAAAGTGCGAGGCCACGAGATTACTAGTCTACTTATAAGCTCTGTCGGAGGTACATGGATTTCCAGACTGTGGGGAAATAAATAAATAAATAAATAAAAAAAGACTTTAAATAACAAATAAACAAAAGAAGGTGAACTATTAAATTACAAACCGGGGAAGCGAATAAGAGCTGTCAATAAAAACATGAGTAGGACTACGAGCAAAACCACGACGGGGAAAGGCTCCTAAAACTCCCAAGCATAGTGCAGTAACTAGCACGATTAAACAGTCCATGACCCAGGAGGTAAGCCCAAAAAGCCCAGGATTAGGTAAATCACAGCAGGACAAGATGGATGGGAAAACAGAAGAAAAAAAGAGTACGGAAAAAAAAAGGAGGGGGAGCATCAGATCAATCTAAAGGTGATATAACAACTGAAAGTGAATTAGAGACCAGTAGAATGGAAGAACAAAGGACAGATGCACAAATCCCAACAAATGGAGAAATTAATGAGATGTTGATGAGACTAGAAAACGCAATTAAGGCAGAAATTAACACACTAAGAACTGACTTAGGACATCTTTTAGTAAGAGTTGAAACAACGGAAGAAAGAGCAGATAAACATGATCAGGAGTTAAGTAAACTAAAGGAGCAAATAAAAATAACTCAACAAAACCAGAGGATAATATTATATTGGTTAGAAGACCAAGAGAATTGAAATAGAAGACAAAACCTGAGAATCTGCTCACTCCCTGAGGAAAAAGGAGAAGACCTGAGGAAGATTATCAACACAATATTTAACCTCCTCCTGGAAAAAGGAGTAGAAGAAGCCATCAAAATTGAGAGAGTACATTGTGTCGGAAAACCAAAAAATGCAGAAGTCGAATGGCCGAGAGATATAATAGTGAGGTTTAGGTATTATGAAGACAAAACAAAAATCTGGTCGAAACTAAGGGGGAAACCACTGATTCAGTTCCAAGAGACTGAGATACAAATTTTTACAGATTTGGCACCAGAAACATTAGCAAGGCGGCGACATCTCAAACCCCTCTTGGAGCAAATGCGGTTGAAGAACATTAGGTACAACTGGGGATTTCCTGCCTGTCTCATAGGCCAAAAAGAAGGAAGATCAGCCAGACTAAGGTTCCCGGAAGAACTGGCTGGATTTTGTGATAAATTAGACTTGGCAGTGCCAGATCTACCAGACTGGACAGGAAAAGAGAAAGAGGCATAAATAAAAAGAAAACTTCTTGAATTAGGCTGATGAGACTACGGGATAACCTAGCGTAAAGACGCTGTGAAGAAAGAGGCAGGGGAGGAGGGGGGGTGAAGGGGCAGCGGAGATCGGTCACTGGGGCCCGACATAGCACCTCCTGGCCTGCCCCCCCATTGTCCCCTGCTCGCAGGGGGGTGAGCAGCACGGTCGGAGTCACACCTCAATACAAGAGAACCAGTGGCGAATGTGTGTCATGGATATGCAGTAGTGTTTGTCTGCCATCTTACCTTCCTCCTCATGTGTTCATCTAGAGACCAGACCTCCTTCACCTGGCTTCCTTTATAATCTCCTCCCAGCCTGACTCCACCCCAGGCCCTATCACTGAACACTATATTAACCTGTGCACTGCAAGCCTGCTTTGCTGATCAACGTGTTTGTTAGGCATTGTGTGTTTGGGTTCCTGCCTGCCGTGTGCTACGTCTGTCTCTCTGTTATGTTATTGGCTTGTCCCCGACTATCCCTGTCTGCTCGTGACCCTTGACCTTCGGCTCGTTCTTCGTTATCCTTGTCTGCTTGTGGCCCCTGACCTTCAGCTTGTTATTCGGTTCTCTCTTATCGTGTGCTGCTGCTTCCCCTCTTTTCCCCTTATCCTACGGGGCGTGAGCTAGGAAACTCCAGGGGCCGCGACCTGGTCCCAGCCTGCAGCTAACATCCTCACCACTAGAGGCCCTGGAGAAGACCAGCTGGGTCTTAGACTCTGCGCCCTGGGGAATCTTGGCTCTAGCCTCCGTTTGGATCCCGGTTGTGCTCCTCTGGTCCCGCTTTCCACAACCACCCAGTTTCCTATCCGCAGAAGCCAGCCATAGGGTTCACTACCTCGCGGTGCACTCCTGTCCCCCTACGGTGTGCATCTGTCACCTGGCCACAGGTGACCCTGACAATGTGGAGGAGGGGGCCACTAATGGTTCTGAGGCCAAAAATTGGCCATAGGGGGAAGAGGGGTGGGAGGGATGAGGAGGGGAGGGACGAGAGGAGGGGGAAGGGAGGAGGGATGGGAGGGATGGGGGGGAGAGGGAGGGGGGGAGCTACCTCATTGATTTCACAAGAAAGGAAAAATTCTGCGGAAGACAGGCTAAACGTGAACAGCATAGAAATAGGGAAAAAAAAAGATGGGATGACAGCATTAAATTTTATAACCTACAACGTTAGAGGATTAAATAGTCTTCTTACAAGAAACCCACCTGACCCTGGAATCAAATGTAAAACTATTTTCCCCTGATTTCCCGACATGGTATTACGGGGACACTATCTCAAAGAGAACGAGGGGGGTGGTAATAGGGTTCGCCAAGGAAATGCGGTTCACATTGGAGGCTAGGATGACGGATATGGAAGGAAGATTTCTCTTCCTAAAAGGTAAACTAGGTGAAATGGAATGTACCTTAGGAAACATATATGCCCCCAATGTGAACCCCATTAAATATTTCAATGAAATCTTGGGAAAACTGAAGGATTATAGGGCGGGATGTGTGATCTTGATGGGAGACATGAACTTCTGTATGGAACCGGCAGTAGATAGTACGTCCCGGGCACAGGGGACAAATAACGCACAGCTGACAAAGATAAAACAAAAAATGCATAATAATCAGATGGTAGACATTTGGAGGATAATGCATCCAAAATTACAGGACTATACCTTTTATTCCCCTGTGCACGGGACGTACTCTAGGATAGACTACATAATGGTTGACCATAGACTGCTGGAAAGGGTTATTGAATCGAACATAGAAATAGCCTCACTTTCGGACCATGCCCCTGTAAGCATGAAAATAAATGCCCCAGGTCATCAAAGACAACCCTACACCTGGCGACTAAACAAAGAATTACTTTGGGATGAGGAAGGATTAGAAAGGGTTAAAAGAGAATTAGAACAATATTTTTGGGTAAATAATACTGAAGGGGTCTCAGGGGCAACTCTATGGGAGGCACACAAAGCCTATATCAGGGGGATTTTGATTTCGGAAGGGGCAAGGAGAAAAAAGAGAGAAGTAGAAAACGTAATACCTTGATCTGAAAAATATTCAAAGCCGAGCAAGAGCATAAAAAACAACAGGGCCAACAACAAGAGTTATGCCATGAAAAGAGATGAACTTTAAGAATGTATGGAACAAGAGACTAAAAGGACATTAAACTGTATTGCAAAAGAAACGTATATGTGGGGGAACAAGCCTAGTAAACACCTAGCAAAAATGGTACAAAAGAAAAAAACTAGAAATTTTATGGAAAAAAAAAAGAGGTAGTATATGCAACAAAGGATATAGCAGACACTTTTAAAAATTACTATGAGGGGTTGTACTCTGTGGAACAAAAGGGATGGCGGACAGGAGAGAAAGAGGAAAAAACAAATGAATTCCTAGAAAAAGCGAGACTGCCCAACGAAAGACTGATATTAGACAAACCTATAACGGAAGAGGAAATAAGTCGAGCGTTGATATACTCAGCTTCAGGTAAAAGTCCTGGTCCCGACGGGTTCACAATGTTCTACTTTAAAAAATGTAAGGAGATCTTGATCCCCAGGCTGTGCAAATACATGAACGGACTGGGGACTGAATATGAAATGGGCAGGGAGGCTTTAGCAGCTACAATAACAGTTATCCCGAAGGAAGGGAAGGATGGAACGCTCTGCTCCGGATACAGGCCGATTTCGCTGCTAAATGCAGATATTAAACTGTATGCGAAAGTCCTAGCAGAACGAATGAAGGGGCTGATGCCCACACTGGTCCACCCGGACCAGGTGGGATTTATCCCAGGAAGGGAGGGGAGGGATAATGGGGTGAGAGCATTACCCCTTCTCCAGAAGATAAAAGAGAATGGATCCCCATGTCTACTCCTGTCAATAGATGCGGAGAAGGCATTTGACAGGGTAGACTGGGGACTCATGATACAAACCCTGGAAATTATGGGAATTGGAGCTAGGATGATTCAGTATATTAAAATACTATACCATCACCCTACTGGCAGGATTAAAATAAACGGTACGCTATCTCCGGCTTTTGAGATTAAAAACGGGACGAGACAGGGATGTCCCCTGTCCCCCCTCCTGTTTGTGCTGTGCCTAGAACCCCTTCTTGCTACGGTCCGAAATAACCCTGATGTTAAGGGTATTAAAGTAGAAGAAGACGAACACAAACTCTCATGCCGCGTACACACGATCATTTTTCCCGTCGAGAAAAATTACATTTTTCCCTTTGGACGAGAAAAACGATCGTCTGTGGGCTTTTTGGCGTTTTTCTCGACGGGAAAAATGGCATTAATCACGATGAGAAAAATTAGAACATGCTCTAATTTTTCTCGTCGTGATTCCCATAGTTTTTTGCTGCGGCAGTTTTCCCATAGGGAAACACTGCCGGGGAGCCCACACACGGTCGTTTTTTTAGACCAAAAAAAAAATGTAATTTAAAACGGCCGTGTGTGGGGGGAACAAGCTGTTCCTCGTTTTTCACGTCGATTTTCTCGACGGTGTTTTCACTGTCGAAAAAATCGATCGTGTGTACGCGGCATCAGCCTTTGCTGACAATGTTTTGTTTTACATTGTCAACCCCAGGACTACACTACCGAATTTACTTAAAATCCTTAACAGTATGGTGAAATCTCAAATTTTAAAATTAATGTAACTAAGACCGAGATCCTAAATGTCAACATTAGCAAATCAGAAGAACGGCGCTTAAGAGATGAGTTTAACTTCCCATGGCAGAAGGAACTTAAGTATTTAGGAATAAAACTCGCTAACTCAATAAAGAAAATATATAAGATAAACTACATTCCTCTATTAGACAAAATAAAAACGGAAATTAGAAAAATGATAAATCGACCAATATCATGGATAGGACGAATTAACATCCTGAAGATGGTCCTTTTGCCAAAGATCTTGTATAAATTCCAGATGATACCAGTAGCAGTACCTCAACCATACTTCAGAGTGTTTAAAAACTTTGCTAATGAACTTCATATGGAAGAATAAAAAACATAGAATCTCCTTCTTGGTATTAAAACAGGATAAGAAACATGGAGGGCTAGCTGTCCCCGACATTAAAAAATACTACAACGTGGTGGTGTTGTCTCGGGTGGTGGAGTGGGCCAAAGATAAACAGGAAAAAAGGTGGGTAACTAGTATAGAGCACTAGATGATAATACTCACGTCTTGACACAAAATGCACTTGAAATATGGGACAGGTTGCATAAACAAATAGATATGGACTACAATTCACCCCTTATAGAATTAAAAGAAAATTTGTATTTTACACCGGGAAACAAAATTGTGGGAGGAAACTGGATAAAAAAAGACAAAGCACAGTTAAGAGATATAATAAAAAGAGGAAAAATTAGACCATTCCAGGAATTAAAACACAATGAGGAATCAATGGTATTAGACGAATGGCGGTATCGCCAGTTTTGCCACTTTGTCCAAAACTTGCCCCAGCCAATTAGGTCAGGAGAGGAGCTTACACTGTTGGAACGGCTATGTGCAGTAGACAACTCAAAAGGCATTATATCAAAGCTCTATAAACTGTTGTTGCCAGTGGACAAACTGGAGATGCCCCCATTCATTAAAAAATGGGAAAGGGAATTTGGAAGACAAAGGGATAAAATCAATATAGGAAAAATTATAAAATTGACCCACTCCTCTGCCATAGACAACAGGACCGCAGAAATGAACTATAAGTGTATTACGGGTTGGTATGCTACACCAGATAAGTTAAGTGAATTTCAAGCGGGACAGACGGCAGAATGTTGGCGAGGTTGCAGTAGAACGGGAACAATGGCCCACCTATGGTGGGACTGTCCCAAAATAAAAAAATACTGGGAGAAAATCCTGGGCTTGATAAAATAAATTACCAAGAAGGAGATAAAAAAAGACCCATGGATAGTTCTATTCCACGGAGGAGAAGGAGGAGTGAAACAGTACAAAGAGTCATTGATCCCACATCTGTTAAATATGGCTAAAAGGTTGATTCCAAAAAAATGGCAAGAGGTGGAAAGCCCATCAGTGTGGGAGTGGATCGACTCGGTGGAAGAGACACACAGCATGGAAGTGTTGAAGTATAGTGTAGAGGAGGAAAAAATAGGATTTAAAGATAAATGAGAATGTTGGAAAGAATTTAAGAAAACATGGAGTTATGCGGAAAACTTAAGAGGCTAGAGGCACAACAGGAACAGAAGAGGAGAGAAGAAAAACTGTTAACAGAAAGAATAGAAAGAGGTAGAGGGGGGGGGGTAAATTGAGGAGGGGGGGACACAAGGGTTAAATTGGGATTCTTTGAATGTTTACACAAGGATATAGATTTGTTTCTTTCTTTTTTTTTGTTGAAAAGTAATGGTGTAACATGATTGAACTTTTGATAAAATAAAATAAAGAATAAAAAAAAAAAAAAACTTTTGTATAGTCAACACTTTTTGCAGTGTCAGATGCAGCCCATTATGGACGCAGGGGAGCCGCCCCCTAATCCATGCGTCCGGCCCCTAATCTATATACAGGGTGCTGGAAGCATGGATTTCAATGTTTTTTTTTTTAAGCACATGATCAGAGTCTGAGGCTCTAATTGGCTTCCAAAAAGGGTGGGCAAGGGACGAATAGCATTTCGCCCTGAGCCCACCCAGCTGTGTGACAATAGCATATTAATATTCGCTATTGTCCTCCTGCTTCTCCTCCCAGCCAATCAGGAAGCAGGTCCTGGGGCCCGATTGGCCAGGGAGTCTTAGAACTTGGCCGGGAGGAGAAGTAACGGCCCCCGGCTCTTCTCTCGGCAAGCTGGAGCAAGGAGCAACATGGGCCTCCTAAGGTAAGGTCACTGATCACCGGCGTCCTTCTCTCACGTGGGGGGGTGCACTGATTGCCGCCGTCTGTCTACTGCGCCAGGGGGCAGGTTTGTTTGCCACCCCCCCAAAATATTGAGCACCAGCAGCCACTGGTCAGATTCTTCCTCACTGTACTCTGTGGATTTGTCTTCAAACCCCTAAGCCTGGTTCACACTTGTGCAGTGCGGGTCACCACATGTGATTCGGATAGGAATCGCACCAAATTCCTATTTAAATGACATGTGATTCTTTGTAGTGCAATTTGAGCCCATTCTGTTTTGGGGTGTCATTAATTTGACGTTGACACCGGTGTCAGATCGAATGAGCAGAGTGCGATTTCAGTGCAGTGCGGAAAACAGGATTCGCTGTGTTTTCTGCACCGTATATACAGTATGTGAACAAGGGCTTAGAGTCACTACACAATACAGTGGTCACACAGGGGGCCAGTGGAAGGTGCCAGGGACAACAGTGGTTCAGCATTACAGACAGAAGGACAGGTAAGGACAGGTAAATATTATAGCGGTTGTAAAAAAATTTTGTGTTTTTTTTCTAAATAATAATCATGGCATACTCACCTGCTCTGTGCAATGGTATTTGCCCCTCACATGCGCTTTCTCTCCCCTGATGCAGTAGCTCTGAGCTCAACATTTGAGAGCTCAGTCCTGTGATGGTAACGGTGAGCAGAAACGCTAGGCTTCTCTTAGCAATAGGGCTGAAACAACTAATCGATTAATCGACAACTAATCGATTATGAAATTAATCGATTACTATTTTCATAATCGATTAATCGGCCAGTAACATAATGGGGTTAAAAAAAACTAAAATGAGCCCTTTACAATACAAAAAGAGCAAATCGCTACTGTAAATATTACTTTCACTGTCCCACAGTAAAAAATGAACCCCTTACAGCGATTATTTGCTCTTTTTGTACTAATTTAAGTTTTTTTTTAACCATTATGTTACTAAACATCTCAGGCTTGGGTCACACCTCTGTGTTTTTTTGGTGCTTTTTGCAGAAACACATTACAGGTCATTTACATGGTTTCCTATGGGACACGTTCACATCCATGATTTTTTCAGCTGCTGCGTATTTGGAAAGGGCAAGGACTTTTTTTAACGCAAAGCGGTGCTATTTTGTTTTTTTGGTTCAATATACTTCAATAGAGAAGCTGCAGAAAAGCAATTTAATAATGTGTTTTTGCGGCAATTTGTGTTTTTTTTTTTACGGTTATTAGCCGATTAATCGAAACAATAATCGGCCAACTAATCGATTATGAAAATAATCGTTAGTTGCAGCCCTACTTAGCAACATCCTAAAAGTTTTCCAGTCAGTTTTCATGAGGTATGTAAATAGCCTACACATATAGCAAAAACATTTAAAGTGATCAGTTGTGCTATTCGTGTCACTATAGGTTATTTGCTGAGGTTGGGGATACAAAGGCCATCAGAGAGTTTGCATTGATATATATTAACAATTTGAGTTGGTACATATTATTAGCGATCCTGGGTTTATGAGTGTGCAAAATGAATTTTAAGATTTAGATTTGATTAGTAAAATGTGACTGGGTGTTGGGATTGGCAGTATCCTGTATTGGTATAGTAGTTTTGGCTTTTATGTCATGTTGACTGCATGGATCATACCTAACCAGGAGATAGAAAAGGATTGCCATTTGCAATGATAGTGTATGTATGGCATCTTGCATGTCTACGTGAATTTGGAGTCTGGAAGAGGGAGTCCATTTTTAAAGTGATGTTCAACTCTTTAGATTTTGTTTAATTGATAAGTAGACCTGAGATTTTCACAAAAGCGGTTAGAGTCTGTATTAAATTGGGAAGGGACGTATGGGGGGGGGGGATGAAATGTTTAATAGAATATAATCTCCCAATAGCATAATCTTTTGATGGGTTCAGACGCTGGATATAGGATTCAGTCTGTATTTCTGTTGCTAAAATTTAAATTGCATGGATGAATTGTATGGGGGAAAGGGGGCAGCCTTGCCATGTCCCACATAATATGGGATAGGGATTTGGCTCAAAGTGCTTGTGCCTAATGATAGTTGGCAGGTGAACAGAGAGCTGAGGTCAGTTTCAAAGCCCCATTGTTGAAGGGGAAAAAACATGCATTGCTACCAAATGGTACCAAAGGCTTGCGCACATCAAGGGAAAATGGCATTGTCTCAATAGAGCGGGTGCAAAAATTGTGGATGAGTTGCAGGACTCATCTTATGCTGTGACTGGCCTCCCTCAATGGTATAAAGTCTACCTTGTCTTTGTGGATAAGTTGACCAAGAAACTGGTTAATTCTGGTTGCCAGAATTTTTCAAAGATATGTTTGTCCATTATTTATGTCAGTTTATAGGATTATTAGTGTCATTGGTGGGTTTAAGACTATGTTGGTTTTAGCTGATTCTTCCGAGAATGTGTTACCTTGTTTAAGATAATTGAAAGTAGTGGTTAGATGGAGTACAAGGGTTTATGAAAACCTTTTAGAGCAGAATATTTGCCAGTTTTGAAAGCTTTAATTGTCTGGTGGACATCTAAATCCCTGATATCTACATCTCAGTATGGAGATCGGGGATGGCAA
This sequence comes from Rana muscosa, assembly GCA_029206835.1. Classification (NCBI taxonomy): domain Eukaryota; kingdom Metazoa; phylum Chordata; class Amphibia; order Anura; family Ranidae; genus Rana; species Rana muscosa. Next base: position 878,304,770 of record CM055116.1, read on the forward strand.
AGGTTGAAAAAAGGAGTCCTTTGCTGTTGTAGTGGACATATGGGTATGTAGTAGACATGTGCATTCGTTTTCGTCCGAATGCATTTTCATCCGAATTTCAGCTATTTTCGTTATCGTTTTAACAAACGAAAATGAAAGCACAGAATCCGAAAACCGAAAGATCCGACATAAACAAATGCTTTATTTTCGTTTTCGTTGCTACAACAGTTCGATATAGATAGGAGATTCGACGTGACGCTGACAATAACAATCTGTGTCTATCGAACCTATGGTCGAATGTGCCTAACCTTAACTCTATTAGTCCAAGATTATTCTACATAGAGAGAAAAGATTCGACATAGGAGAGAAAAGATTCGACATTATAGAGAGAAAAGATTCGACATAGGAGAGAAAAGATTTGACATTATAGAGAGAAAAGATTCGACATAGGAGAGAAAAGATTCGACATAGGAGAGAAAAGATTTGACATTATAGAGAGAAAAGATTCGACATAGGAGAGAAAAGATTTGACATTATAGAGAGAAAAGATTTGACATTATAGAGAGAAAAGATTCGACATAGGAGAGAAAAGATTCAACATTATAGAGAGAAAAGATTCGACACAGGAGAGAAAAGATTCGACATTATAGAGAGAAAAGATTTGTTATTATAGAGAGAAAAGATTCGACATAGAGAGAAAAGATCACTGCTTGTGGCCGGAACATTCGACCGGAAATGTATGATTGCAGAGTCGTACAGTTTCGCTGCTCCGTCGAATCTTCTTTGAACATTCGACAGACACCATAAGCCTTCAATGACAGATTCGACCTTAATTAATTCAGATTTTCGGACGAATGCAATTTTTAACGAAAAACGAAATAAATAAAAACGAATTTCGGGAGTAACTTAATAAATTTATTTTTCGGACGAAAACGAAATTCCGAAACGAAATATTTCAGTGTGCACATGTCTAGTATGTAGCGCTACCCCCAGTTAAGAGAGCCGCTGGATTTTGTTTCGGGCCCTGTCTACAGCACCGCCAACCCCCGGCAATCTTACTCGACCCACTCTGGCACAGCTAGTCTAGGGATTATACTTGTATCACATTCAAACAGTATTGCAAGGGTTACCTCTTTGCAATAAGACAACACACTGATGCGAGAGATCAAGTATAGCGGTTTTACTTAAGTTTTAAAAGGGCATAGGCAGAACATAACACATACAATTTGCTTACAGAGCCCTGCAGCAATAGGTATAGCACGCAATAATGGTGCAGCGCGGTAATCCACCACGCGCAGCTATTATTGTATACGCGCCCTATGGCGCACTAAATCAATAGTCTATCTCCCCTCCCTGGTCAGGCCTGACACAGAATAAATCTCAGTCTTTTCATTAAGGATTTCTTTGCATGCAAACTTTCGGTGGTGCACTTGATGAAACAGTATTTTTGTAATCCACAAAGTAGGCAGTCACAAGGAACACTATACTGGAGACCCTTTAAACTCTGTCCTGCTACTGGTCTCCAGAGAAGTAACAAACAAATGATCTGTGGGCCAAGGCAGTCTATAGGCCTAAACACGGTACAGTATTGGATTGAGCAAGTGCTCGCTCACCACTCCGGACGCGATCCCAGTCCGGGACTTCCACCTGCTGTGTCTCCGCACACAGCGTCTGCCACGATTGGGTCCCCGATCCAACTGATGTCCTCACTCGACAAGTCAGATGCCACCCAGGCTCCGCAGTGGGGTGGAAGGCTCTTCGGGAGTTGCGCAAGGCCCCAGGCTTCAGGCCTTGCACTACAGCAGATCCGCACAGGAAGACTGTTGCTTGCAGCGCGGTGTCCAAAGAGGCCAAGCTCCGCCTCGCTTCCTTCTTAAATAGCCCCTCCCATGAGTCTCTGCGGTGGCCAACTGCACTCTGGGTGCCAAATGGGATTCTGGGTAACGTAGACCCGGGGCCATTAAAGGAGACCCGGCTACACAGTGGTGCCTGGCAGGGCTGTCTTTTATCGCCACTATTGTTTGCCATAGCCATGGAACCTTTTGCTGTTCTGCTTCGATAATTTCCAAGTGTGGGTGGCATCTGCTGGGACTCTTGGATAAGAATATCTTGCTTTATTCGGATGTTGCCTTGGTATATTTTGATGGTTTGGAACAATCTTTTCATGCATTACGGAATGTAGTAAAGGACTATGGGAGAGTCCCGGGACTGGAAGTAGTATGGGGTAAATCTGCTGCTTTCCCCATAGGCCCACCTCATTCCTATGAATATCTTTCATGCACTAGTTTATGGCTCACTGACCAGTTTAGATGTCTTTAGGACTTACATCCATAAAGATATGACTAAATATGATGTTCTCAATATATAGTAACTTCTGTGATTACCCATATTCATTACTGGCTGCATATTCGGAACTCTTTACCGTTAAATATTATTGGACACATAAATCTTATTATGATTTTACCATCCCTCATGGATGAGAAATTGGAGAAAGTTATCAATACATGGTTCAAAGATATAATCAGTACAGCAGATAAGCTTATACGGTTTATTTTTCATCAATTGTATTATACAGTATATTGGAAAAGTTGCTGTATATGGGCCTTGTGTCTCATGCTAGTTGTCCTAGATGTGCTGACTCATTACTGACATGTTATACATGTTTTGGTCATGTCATCATATGGATATCTTCTTGAGCAGTTTATGATCTGTCTTGGAAACTCAGCTCCACTTCCAGGTCCCTCCCAGGAGGTTTGTGTTCTCCCCCCCAAAGGTTCTATCACAGGTGTTCTTTTTTATGTGTATGTGCCTATGCTTCCTTCTGTATATTTGGTCCTGTACTGTACCTATGACATAAGGGGACAGCACAGTATGGGTGTGTGGTGTGTATGTATGAAATGTCATTATTGACATCTTAAATTCATCTTAAAAATAAATACCGGGGGGGGGCGTGGCTTGACCTCGAGGAAGATGGCTGCCTAACTCGAGAGCTCCCGCTGACAGGATATATCATCTGTCTTTACCGGAGGACAATTTAACTTTTTCACTTTGGAAACTATGGGAACCTCTTCCAGAAGCTCTTCAGCATCACGTTCTTGCTCACTGAGAGATTTAACGGAACAACAGGGCCACAATATACCAGAGTTGTCCCGGGCACGGTCGGATAACATGACACCTGCTTTTACCTCACAAATTACCTCACAAACTACCTCAAGAACATCTGCTGTTTCTATAGGAAATGTTCCGGCTGACCCTATTCCATTTAACAGTACAACCAACGGAGATATAATTGTCGCGCCACACCAACAACCCAGCCTCAGTGACCTCCGTTCGGTAGCAGCAGATATTAAAGATACTTTGACTGTGGCCATTGCTGAATTAAGAATTGATATACAAACGCTTACAAGCAGGGTTCAAGTGGTAGAGAATACTTCAGCTCAACATTCGGTAGCTATACGCAAAACCCACCTGACCCTAGACACACAATCGAGACAATTACGTGAGGTAAACTGCCATTTAGAAGACCTGGACAATCGGGGAAGAAGACACAATATATGTCTAAAAGGTCTGACTGAATCGATTGAACAAGAACACTTGCAGGCTGAGGTAAATAGTATCTTTAATGCCCTATTAGAAAGACCTAAAGAGGTACCGATCATCATGGAACAGATTCATCGTGCCCTCAGACCTAAAGGAAAAGCGGACGACCCACCTAGAGATGTAATCTGTTGTACAGTAGATTATCGCCTAAAAGAAGAGATTTTGAGGAGAGCGCGCGTTGTAGCACCGATCCCCCATAATGGCACAGAAATCCGTCTCTTCCAAGATCTTTCAAGTATCACTTTATATTGCAGAAGAGAACTTCGTCCCCTCTTAACGGTACTCCGCAACGCGAGCATCACATACAGATGGAAATTCCCCTTCGGTCTATCTGCAACAGTTCTGGGCCGCACAGCTATCCTCAGAGTACCAGAAGATATCACATTCAACTTCACACACACCTGAACAGATGGAAACTCAGGATGTCCGCTATCGCAGAAATCGTTCACCCTCAGAAGATAGAAATCGTCATCCTAGATCATACAGCCCAACGAAACCTCCTCGCACTCAAAGAGCCAGATGGGATCGTTAAAGACCATACATCTCAATGATCTGACGAACAGACATTCACTTTCATGTTAAGCTGAATTATTACCCTTCATCTTATCTTTCCTTATTTAGATACTGACTACCTTTAGTACTTTTCCTAGTATCCAAAGACTTACCATATAATAGAAAGGCATAGGGCCTTTTTAGGTTGGTTGCTATTTTTCATTGTTCAATAAGACTTTGAATATAACATCAAATAATTTAGTGGCATCTTGAGAATTTACCTAGTTCTGGTAAGCACTTCACACACAATATGGGATATAGATATTGATTCACTAACCAGGCTTTATTCTCATGGTTTGCACGAAGTGTACACAAATGCCAGGTTTGAGATTTCTCTCTTGTACCTTCTGTCTTTATTTTTCTTCTGAATACATCCTTCCTACATTGATACATAACTAGGGTTGAGCGAACCCGAACTGTAAAGTTCAGGTTCGTACCGGACTTTTGGGTTTTTGGTACCCCGATCCGAACCCAAACAATTTACTGTATGTTCGGGTTCGGGTTCGGTGTTCGGCAATGTAATGGCGCATTTTAAAAAGCTGCAGGGCAGCCAATCAACATTTTTTTAACTTGTGTGCCCTTAGAAGCCATCACAGCCATGCCTACTAATGGCATGGCTGTGATTGGCCAGTGCAGCATGTGACCCAGCCTCTATATAAGCTAGAGGCACATAGCACAGCACGTTACTCTGCTTTAGATAGTGTAGGGAAAGGTTGCTGCTGCTGCTGCTTTGAGGGAGAGAATTAGATAGGAGTCCTGATTCAGAAATCAAATTGCTCAGCGATCTACCTTGCTTTTGTTGTGTGGGTGCAGTGCACAATCTTTTTATCCTACCCTGAGCCCAGTGCCAGAGAAAAGCTAACTTTTATCCGTCTGTTAGGTTGGCTTCGGCGGGCATTTTATGCAAGCTCAGTGCACCAGCACTGCATATGTTACTGTGAGATACACCCTTTAGATACTGTTCTCCTATTCTGCTATAAAAAATAAAAATAAAAATTAGGGCAGAAAAAAAAATTTTGGTGCATTTTCTGCATATTTGTACGTGTGAGATAGACACTTTAGATACTGTTCTCCTATTCTGATCTTCAAAAAATATAATAATTTAGGGCAAACATAAATTTTTTGGTGCGTTTTCTGCCATAAAAATTTATTTTGGTGCATTTTCTGCATATCTGTACGTGTAAGATAGACACTTTAGATACTGTTCTCCTATTCTGATCTTCCAAAAATATAATAATTTGGGGCAAAAAAAATTTTTGGTGTGGTTTCTGCCCCAAAAAATTTTTTTGATACGTTTTCTGCCATAAAAATTTATTTTGGTGCATTTCCTGCATATCTGTACTTGTGAGATATACACTTTAGATACTGTTCTCCTATTCTGATCTCCCAAAAATATAATAATTTAGGGCAAAAAATTTAATTTTGGTGCGTTTTCTGGCATAAAAATTTATTTTGGTGCATTCTCTGCATATCTGTACGTGTGAGATAGACACTTTAGATACTGTTCTCCTATTCTGATCTTCAAAAAATATAATAATTTAGGTAAAAAAAAAATTTTGTTGGTGCGTTTTCTGCCCCAAAAATTATTTTTGCTGCGTTTTCTGGCCAAAAATTTTTTTGGGTGCATTTTCTGCATATCTGTACGTGTGAGATACACACTTTAGATACTGTTCTCCTATTCTGATCTTCAAAAAATATAATAATTTAGGGCAAGATCCTAAATTTGAAAAATATGAGGAGACCGTCAAATAAGGGACGTGGCCTCGGTCGTGGTGCTGCTGGTGGAGCTCCTGTTGCAGGGAGAGGACGTGGTCGATCTGTGCCAGCTACACGCACAAGTGAAACACCTTCCTCAGGTGCGAGTAGGCGACAGAGCCTGCAGCGGTATTTGGTCGGGCCTAATGCGGCTCTACGAATGTTGAGGCCAGGCCCAGGACAAGTACAGGCAATAGTAGATTGGGTTGCTGACAGTGCCTCCAGTTCCTTCACATTGTCTCCCACCCAGTCTACTCCTGAAAGATCAGAGTTGGCACCTGCAGCCAATGTCCATCAGTCTTTCACCTCACCCCCTTGCAAATCAGCCAAGCATTCTGAGCCCCAAGTCATGCAGCAGCCTCTTCTGCTTTTTGATGACTCTGTTAGCAGGGTTTCCCAGGGCCATCCACCTAGCCCTGCCCCAGAAGTGGAAGAGATTGAGTGCACCGATGCCCAACCACTTATGTTTCAAGATGAGTACATGGGAGGACCATCGCAGCACGTCTCGGATGATGAAGAAACACAGGTGCCAACTGCTGCTGCTTTCGTAATTGTGCAAACCGACAAAGAGGGCAGGGGTGAAGACTGGGTGGAAGATGATGTGGAGGACGATGAGGTCCTCGACCCCACATGGAATCAACGTCATGCAGGTGACCTGTGTAGTTCGCAGGAAGAGGCGGTGGTCGCACAGAGCCACCAGCATAGCAGAAGAGGGAGCAGGGTGCAAAAGCGGAGCGTCCATCCCCTAGACAGTACGCCTGCTACTGCCCAACACAGCAAGGGACCGAGCACACCAAAGCCAGGTCCAAGGAGTTCCCTAGCGTGGCAGTTCTTCAGACAATGTGCTGATGACAAGACACGAGTGGTTTGCACGCTGTGCAATCAGAGCCTGAAGCGAGGCATACACGTTCTCAACCTGAGCACAACCTGCATGACCAGGCATCTAAGTGCAAAGCATGAGCTGCAGTTGAGTATACACCTCAAAAACCAAGAAAGGTGTGTGGCTCCTCCTGCTTCCTCCTCTGCTGCAGTCTCGACCTCTTCATCCACCTCTGTAGTGACAGTGGCACCTGCCACCCCGCAAACAGAGTATCTACCAGCAATACTACCACCTGGGTCACCAACCATCTCCACAATGTCCCATGGAAGCGTTCAGCTCTCTATCTCCCAAACACTGGAGCGGAAGAGGAAGTACCCCCCTACCCACCCGCGATCCCTGGCCCTGAATGCCAGCATTGCAAAATTCCTGGCCTTTGAAATGCTGTCATTCCATCTTGTGGAGATGCAGAGTTTTAAAAGCCTGATGGCATTGGCTGTCCCACAGTACGTCATGCCCAGCCGCCACTACTTTTTCAGGCGAGCCATCCCTTCCCTGCACAACCAAGTGGGGGACAAAATCAGGTGTGCACTGCGCAACGCCATCTGTGGCAAGGTCCACCTAACTATGGATACGTGGACCAGTAAGCATGGTCGGGGATGTTATATCTCCCTAACAGCACATTGGGTAAATGCAGTGGCGGCTGGGCCTGAGGCGGATAGCAGTTTGGCGCATGTCCTTCCACCACCGAGGATTGCAGGGTGCTTCAGTTTGCTTCCTGTTGCTAACTCCTCCTACTCCGCTTCCTCATCCTCTACCGCCTCCTCATCCGGTCAGCGTAACACCTTCACCACCAACTTTAGCACAGCCAGGGGTAAACGACAGCAGGCAGTTTTAAAACTTTCCTGTTTGGGGGAAAAACGCCACAATGGGCAGGAGTTGTGGAGGGACATGGAACAACAGACCGATGAGTGGTTGGTGGCAGTGAGCCTCAAGCCCGGCCTGGTGGTGTGCGATAATGGGCGAAATTTCGTAGCAGCTCTGGGCCTAGCCGGTTTGACGCACATCCCTTGCCTGGCACATGTGCTGAATTTGGTGGTGCAGGGGTTCCTTAAAAATTACCCCGATATGCCAGAGCTGCTGCAGAAAGTGCGGGTCGTCTGTGCGCACTTTCGGCATTCTCACCCTGCTGCTGCTCGCCTGTCAGCGCTGCAGTGTAACTTCGGCCTTCCCGCTCACCGCCTCATATGTGACATGCCCACAAGGTGGAACTCCACCTTGCACATGCTGGCCAGACTGTGCGAGCAGCAGCAGGCGATAGTGGAGTTTCAGCTGCAGCACGCACGCGTGAGTCGCTCTGCGGAACAGCACCACTTCACCACCAATAACTGGGCCTCCATGCGAGACCTGTGTGCCTTGTTGTGCTGTTTTGAGTACTCCACCAATATGGCCAGTGCCGATGACGCCGTTCTCAGCGTTACTATCCCAGTTCTATGCCTCCTTGAAAAAACGCTTTGGGCGATGATGGAAGAGAATGTGGCACAGGAGGAGGAGGAGGAGGAAGAGGGATCATTTCCAAGGCTTTCAGGGCAGTCATTCACAAGTGGTTCCGAGGGTGGGCTCCTGCACCAACAAATGCCAGGTACACAATTGTCCAGCAATGGCACAGTTCTGGAGGATGACGAGGTGGAGGATGAGGAGGAGGAGATGGAGGAGGAGGAACCATGTTCGCAGCAGGGTGGCACACAGGTCAGCTCATGGCCATCACTGGTGCATGGCTGGGGGGATACAGAGAACACAGACGATACACCTCCCACAGAGGACAGCTTTTTGTTGCCTCTGGGCAGCCTGGCACACATGAGCGATTACATGCTGCAGTGTCTCCACAACGACCGCCGAGTTGCCCACATTCTAACAGGTGCTGATTACTGGGTGGCCACGCTGCTGGATCCCCTTTACAAGGACAACGTACCATCCTTAATTCCCTCACTGGAGCGTGATTGTAAGATGCGTGAGTACAAGCGCACGCTGGTAGACGCGCTGCTGGTGGCATTCCCACCTGACAGCGGGGGCACAGTGGAAGCACAAGGCAAAGGCAGAGGAGGAGGAAGAGGTCGCCAACGCAGCCGGGGCACTGCCAGCACCTCAGAAGGCAGGGTTAGCATGGCCGAAATGTGGAAAAGCTTTGTCAGCACGCCACAACAACCAGCACCACCAGCTGATATGGAACGTCTTAGCAGGAGGCAGCATTTCACCAACATGGTGGAGCAGTATGTGTGCACACGCCTACATGTACTGAATGACCGGTCTGCCCCCTTCAACTTCTGGGTCTCCAAATTGGGCACATGGCCTGAGCTTGCCCTTTACGCCTTAGAGGTGCTGGCCTGCCCTGCAGCCAGTGTATTATCTGAACGTGTATTTAGCACGGCAGGGGGCGTTATCACAGACAAGCGCAGCCGCCTGTCCAGAGCCAATGTGGACAAGCTCACGTTCATTAAAATGAACCAGGCATGGATCCCACAGGACTTACCCAGCCATTGTTTTTTTTTTTTTTGATCTTTCTCACTCTTTTGGGGTTTTTGTTTTTAAATAAAATTAAAAACAAAAACCAGTGTTGGCTACCTCGTCCTCCTCCACTGCTGCTTCCACCTACACCGCCACATCCACCGCCACCTCAACCTCCTACTCGATATGGACCTCGTCCTCCTAGATCAAGATTATTATTTTTTATTTTTATGTATTTCATGTTATTTTAAGTTATTATTTCCCTATCCACATTTGTTTGCAAAGCACTTACCATGCTCTTAACAATTTGCTGCCATTTGCAGCCCTCTAGCCCTTTCCATTTCTATTTTAGGGCCATTTTAGTCCTCAAAAGTTCGGTCCCCATTGGCTTCAATGGGGTTCGGGTTCGGGGTCAAGTTCGGGCCAAGTTCGGGTCCCGAACTCAAACTTTTTTCTGAAGTTCGGCTGAACTCGTCGAACCCGAACATCCAGGTGTCCGCTCAACCCTATACATAACGTTTTCCAAAGTTCAGGGCATATGTTTATATAATATGCAGGTTATTTACAGTAAGCTACTTTCTTTGATAATTGTTTCAAAGACATGGGCTCAACAGACATGCTGTATTTAAATGGAGACATAATCCTGCAAAAGATTCTCCAAATTATTTACACAGTTCTTTTTGTTAGATCCTGCTGTATTCTGTGGCAATCTTAAATTGTTATCTGAGTACACCAAGTAGTGATCCATTGGTAGTGGAAAATACCAGTTCTAGGCCCAGATCCCTATATTTTTTGTATTCTACTAAGTAAGGTTATGACAGTTATGCCTGCGGGACTTTTTTTTAAAATATTCTATACTCTTATATTCCTGAATTGAGTTGAATAGAATAGGAGAACAAAACTTAATTTTATTTTATCACAGAAAAGATTCTATGAATATGGAAACAAATCCAGCAGGCTATTAGCCAGAACATTACAAACAAATAGAGCCACGACTACAATACATTGTGTACATGATCCAACAGGGAAAAAACTAACAAGCAATGTCCAAATAGCAGAGCAAATTGTCAAATACTACTCACAACTCTATAATATTAAAACAGACACTTCCCAAAAAGAGAGAATAAATAGACACTTTAAAATAATTTCTTTCTAAACATTGTCCAACCCCTATTTCAGCAAACGATGTGGATAACCTAGAACAACCATTATCTTTAGCTGAACTAGATGCGGTACTCAAACAACAAAAACCAGGCAAAAGCCCGAGTCCAGATGGATTGACAGTAGGATATTACAAAACTTTAATCTCCACTCTCAACACACATTTTATTACAACATTTAATACTCTATCCTCAGATACCTCACCACCCCGAGATCTTCTTACTGCACATATAACAGTGATCCCAAAACCTAACAAAGACCCAACCATAATCTCTAATTACAGACCAATCTCTTTATTAAACGTAGATCTTAAGATTTATGCAAACATTTTAGCAAACAGACTTATACCATTATTGCCATCTTTAATCGCGCTAGATCAAGTAGGATTCATTCCTGGCAGGGAAGTGAGGGATAATACCCTCAAAGCTTTTAATATTCATCATTGGCTAACCTCTACAAAACAACAAAGGTTTTTTCTTTCTTTGGATGCGGAGAAGGCATTCGATAGGGTGGCTTGGGACTTCATAACAGAGGTCCTATTAAAAATTGGTATACGAGAGCGGATGTTACAATTTATCATGGCCTTATATACAAAACCGACAGCCAGAGTTCGAGTTAATGGTCACCTGTCGGATGCCTTCTCTGTTTCCAACGGTACACGTCAGGGTTGCCCTTTATCCCCTCTCATCTTTATCATCACCCTTGAAGCTTTGCTCTTGTGCCTAAAAGAGAACCCAGATATCAAAGGCATCACTATTGGTCAAAGCACTCACAAACTAGCAGCATTCGCTGATGATATCTTATTATTCTTACAAGAACCACACACTACAATTCCCAATCTTCTTAAAGACTTAAAATTATTCGATACTTTGGCTAATTTACGAATTAACTTTGCAAAATCGGAAGCTCTTAATGTTTCTTTAACAAGAAATACTTTAAAACTATGCCAAGATAAATTCCCATTTAAATGGAATACCAAATCAATAACATATTTAGGAATTCAAATCCCTGTTCACCTTTCAGATTTATATAGCGTAAATTATACTCCAATTCTTCACAACATACAGAAGGATCTTAAGTCATGGTCTTCAGGTATGTTTTCATGGTTCGGTAGAATGGCCATTGTGAAAATGAACATCCTACCAAAAATTCTTTATGTTCTACAGACAGTTCCTATTTCTATCCCTCGGCCTTTTTTTACCTCTTTACGAAAATCTTGCTCGGAATTTATCTGGGATAAACTAAGGCCGAGGTTGAGATTTGATAGATTAACCATTCCTAAAATGAAGGGTGGTACGGGACTACCAGATATCCGCAAATATTATTGGGCCTGTCAACTATCGAGGGTGGTGGACTGGAACATACATGCCAGCACTAAAGTATGGATTCAAATAGAACATGCCTTCTCTAAATTACCACTTAAGCAACTTCCCTGGACAGCAGTGGCACATATTCCGGTACAATGCAAACAACACCCATTAATAGGCAACACTTTGCGAACATTTACAAAAATGTGTAAACTATTCGCAATCTCTTCCTTACCAGGTCCACTAACACCAGTTTGCAAAAACCCAAAGTTTCCCCCAGGAATGATTCAAACATTTCCTCTCAATTCAGGTATTCAATCAAACTTTAACCACTTCAATACCATGCACTTATACACCTTCCTGCCCAAGCCAATTTTGAGCTTTCAGCGCTGTCACAATTTGAATGACAATTGCGCGGTCATGCTACACTGTACCCAAACAATTTTTTTATCATTTTGTTCCCACAAACAGAGCTTTCTTTCGGTGGTATTTGATCGCCTCTGCGATTTTTATTTTTTGCACAACAAATAAAAAAAGAGCGAAAATTTTGAAAAAAACTATGTTTTTCTTTGTTTCTGTTAATTTTTTTTGTAAATAAATACCTTTTCTACTTCAATGATGGGCACTGATAAGGCGGCACTGACGGGCACTGATAAGGTGACACTGATGGGCACCGATAAGGTGGCACCAATGAGGTGGCACTGATGGGCACTGATAGGCGGCACACTGATAGGCGGCACTGATGGGCACTGATATGTGGCACTGATGGGCACTCATAGGGGGCACTGATTGGCACTCATACGCGGTACTGATTGGCACTCATAGGCAGCACTGATGGGCACTCATAGGCGGCACTGATGGGCACTTATGGGTGGCACTGATAGGTGGCACGGATGGGCACTGATAGGTGGGCACTTATGGGCACAGATGAGCACGGATGGGCACTGATAGGTGGCACTGATGGACACTAGTAGGTGGCACTGATGACACTGATGCCCAGCAATGCCAGCCACCACACAATTGTGGTTGTGCCATGATATTGCCAGTCAGTGCCCATTTGTGGGCACTGATTGGCATTTTTTTAAATGATTTACTACACTTCACAATTATGTGCCACTTTGTGTTGGTCTATCACATAAAATCCCAATAAAATAAATTTACGTTTTTGGTTCTAACATGACAAAATGTGGAAAATTTCAAGAGGTATGAAAACTTTTTCAATGCACTGTAGATCACTGACTAAACTGAACTCCATAGCAAACCCCACTGGGAAACTGTGACAGCCCTTAATTTTATTTGTAAGGAAAAAGCATACCATTGTAGCCCTCCACATTAATTCATTATTATCTCCACTTTATCTACTAAGGTTGAGTAGATTTAAAAATATCATAAAAGCCTGTGTGAGGTGGTGTTTCAGGGTATAGGCACACCGACACGGGTGCCCACGTTATACACACTCTGTACACTTCCGATATTGTAATATATTGAGGTGAGAGGACGAATCCCTCCACGCCTCATCGGTGCATTTTTAGAGATTACGTCTCTTAACTCATAACAGCGGTGACTACGAGAGAACAACACCACCAAATACCAACCCAAACAACACCCCCATACTTACCCCACTGCCCCCTCCTGCCCCCCCCCCACACAACATGGCAGACGACACCGATATACCAGCCGCAACTTCCACTCCAACTCAAACTCTGCTTCATAAATATCCACGGACTTACAGTGGGGATCGAAAGTTTGGGCACCCCAGGTAACAATGTGTATTAATGTGCATAACGAAGCCAAGGAAAGATGGAAAAATCTCCAAATGGCATCAAATTACAGATTAGACATTCTTATAATATGTCAAAAAAAGTTAGATTTTATTTCCATCATTTACACTTTCAAAATTACAGAAAACCATAAAAATGGCATCTGCAAAAGTTTGGGCACCCTGCAGAATTTATAGCATGCACTGCCCCCTTTGCTAAGCTGAGACCTGTCAGTCTCATGGATTGTTCTCAATCATCATCTGGGAAGACCAGGTGATGTCAATCTCAAAGGTTTTAAATGGCCAGACTCATCTGACCTTGCCCCAACAATCAGCACCATGGGTTCTTCTAAGCAGTTGTCTAGAAGACTGAAACTGAAAATAGTTGACGCTCACAAAGCTGGAGAAGGCTATAAGAAGATAGCAAAGCGTTTTCAGATGTCAATATCCTCTGTTCGGAATGTAATTAAGAAATGACAGTCATCAGGAACAGTGGAAGTTAAAGCAAGATCTGGAAGACCAAGAAAAATATCAGACAGAACAGCTCGCAGGATTGTGAGAAAAGCAATTCAAAACCCACGTTTGACTGCACGATCCCTCCAGAAAGATCTGGCAGACACTGGAGTTGTGGTACACTATTCCACTATAAAGAGATACTTGTACAAATATGGTCTTCATGGAAGAGTCATCAGAAGAAAACCTCTTCTACGTCCTCAGCACAAAAATCAGCGTTTGATCTTTGCAAATGAACATATAGACAAGCCTGAGGCATTTTGGAAACAAGTTCTGTGGACCGATGAGGTTAAAATAGAACTTTTTGGCCGGAATGAGCAAAGGTACGTTTGGAGAAGAAAGGGCACAGAATTTAATGAAAATAACCTCTGTCCAACTGTTAAGCATGGGGGTGGATCAATCATGCTTTGGGGTTGTATTGCAGCCAGTGGCACAGGGAACATTTCACGAGTAGAAGGAAAAATGGATTCAATAAAATTTCAGCAAATTTTGGATGGTAACTTGATGCCATCTGTGTAAAAGCTGAAGTTAAAGAGAGGATGGCTTCTACAAATGGATAATGATCCTAAACACACCTCAAAATCCACGGGGGATTACATCAAGAGGCATAAACTGAAGCTTTTGCCATGGCCTTCACAATCTCCTGACCTCAACATTATTGAAAACCTATGGATAGACCTTAAAAGAGCAGTGCGTGACAGAAAGCCCAGAAATCTCAAAGAACTGGAAGACTTTTGTAAGGAAGAATGGGCAAAGATACCTCAAACAAGAATTGAAAGACTCTTGGCTGGCTACAAAAAGCGTTTACAAACTGTGATACTTGCCAAAGGGGGCAGTACAAGATATTAACTCTGCAGGGTGCCCAAACTTTTGCAGACGCCATTTTTTTGTTTTCTGTAATTTTGAAAGTGTAAATGATGGAAATAAAATCTAACTTTTTTGACATATAAGAATGTCTAATCTGTAATTTGATGCCATTTGGAGATTTTTCCTTCTTTCCTTGGCTTCGTTATGCACATTAATACACATTTTTACCTGGGGTGCCCAAACTTTCGATCCCCACTGTAACACTCCCGAAAAAAGATCACAATTGCTCTACACTCTACAGAAATCCAAGGCGCACATCGCACTCATACAAGAAACCCATTTCAGAACTGATAACATCCCCAAACTTTACAATCATCACTTCCCGACAGTGTACCACGCTTCCAATAATAACGCTAAATAAAATGGAGTATCTATCCTGATATCGAAACACTGCCCCATTCAGATAACAGAAGTCCTAAGTGATGCTCTGGGCCGTTTCTTGTTTACCAAAGGTACTCTGCACGATAGACCTATAACGGTAGCGAACCTCTATGCCCCCAACTCAAATCAAGTCTCCTTTTTCTGCAATACCCTGCACCAACTTACACACTTTCAGTCAGGCACTTTGATCGTGGGGGGGGGGACTTCAACGTTGCTCTAAACCAGGGATATGCAATTAGCGGACCTCCAGCTGTTGCCAAACTACAACTCCCATGAGGCATAGCGAGACTCTGACAGCAGCAAGCATGACACCCAGAGGCAGAGGCATGATGGGACTTGTAGTTTTGCAACAGCTGGAGGTCCGCTAATTGCATATCCATGCTCTAAACCCTTCCCTAGATACTTCCAATGGGGCATCTTTTCTGACATATAGAGCCCTTCATGCGATAAAAACCCAACTCAGTGAGCTGTCCTTGCACGACGCGTGGCGCACGCTACACCCGAACGTAAAATACTTTACTTTCTTCTCTCCTCCTCACAACAAATATTCTAGGATTGACCATTTCTTCATCTCCCAGAACAACCTGACCTTTCTTAAAAAGACCACAATTGATACCATGTTGCTATCGGACCACAATCCGATCTCCATGACTTTAACGCTTCCGACGTCACGCCATAGATCAAATATATGGTGCCTAGACAACTCCCTCTTGACAGACATAGATATTATGCTTAAACTATGCAAACACCTCACCCACTACTTTGTGGAAAACACTACAGAGGACTCCTCCCCTACCAATATTTGGGCTGCCCAGAAACTGACGGCACACATTTGCTCGCTTGAACAAACACACAAACTATTGTTGGCCACATCCTCACTCAACAAACTATTGCAAGCTAGGGAAGAACTCCTAGAGGAACTACACAAAACGCTAAAACGCAAATTTGCCCTAACCCAAAAGCTGTTTTACCAATTCGGAAATAAGTCCGGAAAATTACTGGCCAGAGCCCTTCAAGTCAAAAAAGCTGCACATACTATTCATTCCATTAAGGATCCCTCAGGCAACACTAAAGCCTCTTCTGAAGACATTGCTGACCAATTTTTATATTATTTTACTCGATTGTACAACCTACCCCCCCCCCCACTCCCGTCGGTTATGACAACGGAACGTATGCAGACGATAAAAGGTTTCCTATCACAATACTGTCCATCACCTCTCACCCTGACTGAGTCAACAGATTTGGATCTCCCGATCTCGATAGAGGAGACATTGACGGCCTTGAAACAATTGAAACTGTGTAAAAGCCCGGGCCCAGACGACCTAACGGTCAGTTATTACAAATCTTTTGCTGACACCCTCATTCCTCAGTTTGTTTGGGCATTCAATGATCTCCCTTCCTCCCCAATACCAACAACGATATTCTAGAAGCCCACATTACACTCATCCCTAAAGCAGGCAAGGACCCTACATTAGTGTCCAACTACCGACCGATATCACTACTTAATGTAGATCTAAAACTCTAAGCCAAAGTCCTGGCAAACTGCATTCTTTCCCTCCTATCCAGATTGATTGCACTGGACCAAGTTGGATTCATGCCTGGCCAAGAGGCTAGGGATAATACCATAAAATCCATTAACATACATCATTGGCTCTCGACATCTTCCACTAGGGGCTTTTTCCTTTCCCTTGACACGGAGAAGGCGTTCGACAGGGTGGCCTGGGACTACATGGCGGCTACACTACAAGCAATGGGCTTTCCGACCCGCCTAATACAAATGATACTTACGTTATATTTATCCCCTACGGTAAGAATTAGGGTTAACGGTCGCCTGTCGAATGCCTTCTCCATTTCAAACGGAACTTGTCAGGGATGTCCCTTATCTTCGTCCTCACCATGGAACCCATGCTCCGCAAACTGAGGGAAAACCCAGATATCAAGGGCATTGATATTCATCACAAACAGTATAAAATAGCAGTATCTGCTTTTTCTCTCTGATCCCATCACCACTATCCCTAATCTTCTTAAAGACTTCTCGCTTTTTAAATTTCTGTCAAATCTCCAAATAAATTTTTCAAAGTCGAAAGCCCTAAACATTTCACTCCCCTCAGCGTTAGTGACTCAATGCAAAACAAATTTCCCCTTCGGCTAGGCACCACATGAAATCACAAAATTCCTGCTAAAGGGTATGGTATACATTACATTTTCTACCCATCCTTCAGAATATTCAGGGTGACCTGCGTAAATGGTAAAAGGGCCCCTTTTCGTGGTTCGGCAGAATCGCCATCTTAAAAATGAATGTTCTCCCCAGACTCCTCTACCCTTTTCAGGCTCTCCCCATTAAACTCCCCCCTTCTTTCTTCTAATCTTATAAGAAGATGTGCAGAAACCTCATCTGGAACTCTAAAGCCGCGTACACACGATCGGATTTACCGATGAAAACAGTCCGATGGATTTTTTTCATCGGACAAACCGATCGTGTATGGGCCCCATCGGTCTTTTTTCCATCGGTGTCAAAATAATAGAACATGTTTTAAATTTTTCCGATGGATAAAAAACCGATAGCAAATTCCGATCGTCTATGGGCAAGTCCATCGGTTAAAAAACCCACGCATGCTCAGACTGAATTATGAGACGGGAGCGCACGTTCTGGTAAAACTAGCGTTCCTAATGGAGAGAGCACATTCGTCATTCTGCAAATTATTGCCTCGTTTAATGCAGCACATTGTTTTTTTGCTGCAGATCTTTATCCTGAGTTCTGACAAACGTATTTCTTTATAGTTTCTTGTCATCTCTAGAATAATTTTATATATTTTTAAAGCCAGATCTCCCTAATTTTAAATGTTATTTAGAATCAAGATATACCATTTTTTTTATTTTATTAGATTTTGGTTCTTGTGGGCTCATATTTTTTGTTTTGTTCTCACAACAATATAATTTATTTTATTTTTTTTCCTCAAGGAGGTTGGTGTCCCTTGTTAATTACACATTGTATTTATGACATCTTATTGCTACTCCCAATAAAAAAAACATAGGCAAGTATTTTTCCGAAATCAAAAATCCATTTATTCTGGCAAAAAATAAATAAACAGGAAGGGCAACAATTGTTAAATTAGTGGAATGTATGAAGACTTTGGACCCCAAAGGCAGACATTACTATGATGAACAATAAAATAAACAACATGAGGAAATCAGGAGCAGCAGCCAAAGACATACATCATCCCAAGCTGTGGTACTCCTACAAACTGCAACTTCTGGAAGAGCAGCTTGAAGCCAGGGAATCACCTTCTGCTCTTCTTGGTAGCCTTCCTTGCACTGTTCCCTGCAGTGTTCCCTCCACGCTTCCCTCCAGCATTTGTTCCACAGCCCCGTCCACGCCCACTTGCAGGCTGTGGCTCTGTCGGTGGTAATGTGGCAGGAGGAGGAGGAGAAGGATGGGGCAGATGGCAGAGATGAGTGGCCTCTGTCAACTGCCTCATCCCCACCATGTGAATGGCCGTATACACCAGAGGGCACGTTGTCTCTCCTTCAGATTCAGAAGTTTTGATGAGAGATATGTACTAAAGGCCTCAACAGGGTTGAGGGGGGCCCTCATTATGGCAGCAGCATCCCTTATCCTCTAAAGTGACTCCTCCTCCACCTTTGTCATCCGCTGATTTTTTGTGGATCTGACGTGGAGAGGAGCCACTTGGGACTGTGTGCTGCCACTAGGCCTGGGGACCTGTTGAGTGCCACTTGGTCCGGCCTCCTCCTGGCTGCCACTCACCCCTGCCTCCTCCTGCCTGCCACATTCCAGAGCCTCTTCCTCCTGGCTGAGCTCATCCTGTGTAGAAAAAAGGGACATAGTTTTATTTTTTGTTGAATCAATCACACACAATTTTCATCTCATGATTGTTGCAATTTGAATCTTAATAAATATAAAAGACTCTCATTGTGACCCCTGCTTTTTTATATACTGTACCAATCATTAATGTTTTTTTTTATATATATTTTTTAAACATTAAAATTTTGTCATTTGTGAATACTAACATCTAGTTCTCGAAAATCAATTAAGGACAATAAATATATTTGAAAATAATATACCTGGCTGAAGATGCGCAGATCCGGCTCTTCAAGCTCAGGTGGCTCCTCCTCCCCCCCTGCAGGGGTGGAGGGAAGGGTGGAAGGAATGCTGGAGAGAAGGGTGGAAGGAACGCTGGAGGGAAGGGTGGAAGGAAGGGTTGAGGGAAGGGTGGAAAGTGATTCCCTGGCCTCAATCTGGTCATCCAGAAATTGCAGATGCTTGTAGTACCACAGCTTGGGCTTAACTACTTTGTCTGCTGCTGCTCCTGATCTCATAGAAGCACGCACTTCTTTATAGCGTTTTCTGTACGCATTCCTCATGTTGTTGATTTTACTATTCATCATAGTATAGTCTGCCTCTGGGATCCAGGTCTTCATATATTCCGCTAATTTAACAATTGTTGCCTTGCGTACTTGGCTATTATGGTAGGAGCTATTTTTTAGCTCCCAGAGGTTGCGCATTTCCTTATACTTTTCTATAAAAATTAACATCATGTCTGGCTCACGCAATTTATGCATAGTTCTTTCTACAAGATAAAACACAAGACAAAAACAGGAGGTCAGCTTCAATTGTCCTAAAGCCTTTACAATCATGAACCAGTATAGGCCACTGATGCCCCAAGTTAATTTCTTACCTTAGTAGGATTCGTTCGGCACTTCCGGTCGTCCTTACTCCGCGCAACCACAACCTCGGTTACCCTTTATATACCCTGCGCATGCGTGAAACTCCGGCCGCTTCGCCCGCCCATGACGGTCTTTTTCTGAATTTCCCTGCCCCTTCTCGTTCGGCGCACAGTGGTAGACGACGACATGGCGGTGACACAGGTGAGTGCTTTATTATTAAGTACCGACGAGGAAAGCCCAGAGTCGGGAACGTCCCGATCCAGGAATAAAAGATTCAAGGCGACTAATATGTCCTTTGCTGAGATGGTGGAGATGGTGGACATCCTGCGGAGGAAGGATAACGATGGGAAGCATGGGCCATACGACACCCCTAATCTCAGGAAGTCTAAAATAATGGACAAAGTGGCGACGAGTCTCTATAATAAATTTGGGGTCAGGAGCAGCTCTGTAAAAGGTGGTCTGACCTGAAGCTGAGGGAGCCGGACCAGTATAGGAAGCTTAAAATATTCCTGGACAAAAGTAAGCTTTTTTTTTTTACTGTCTTGAATCAAATTGGAATATGTATTCTTGCATGTTTTGCTCCATGTGCTTGGATTGTCTGGTTTCATATTGTAGAATGGCAACTTTCATGTGAAGATGAGTGGACTCATTTTTGGTAATGTTTCCTAGTAAACAGCGATTGTGTTAAAAATAACATGTTTTGCACATATACACGTAAACCACATGTGGTCATGCCTATTTGGCGTTAAACAACGTTTATATATACATTGTTGTCTAGATGATGTGTTGTAAGTATACGTAGAATGTTAAATGTTAAACTAGATTCTGTGTAAAGGAGAGGACACTCAAGCAGCTGGTTACACATCTTGACTCAGGAGCACTATAGTGTGGGCCACCAGAACAACCTTTTTAGAGTGTCACACACAGGTGCTCCAGTGGATACCTTGGGGTGTCTCCTTTTTATTTTTGAGGACCAAGAATGAAAGTATTCTTGCTTTGTTGAATTAGCAAAATCTCATATGTTCATCTTTGAACTCTGGCAATACCAAAATTTGTACCCCACTTCCAGGCAAAGTTATAAAATGATGCCCTCAAATCTCTGTATGCTAAAGGATACCTTTTAATTGTTTCATTCTCATAGGGGAGAGGAGACTGGTAGGACACCAATGTGAGGAGCCTAGGAAGCACAGACCACATAAATAAAACCAAGATCCAAAAGAACCCCAAGATCAGCATGTGGAGGAAGCAGAGGTGGAGGAAGCAGAGGTGGAGGAAGGAGAGGTGGAGCTTATCACCACAACAGGTCAGTGTCTGTCACCACAGCTTCTGGTAAAAAGAGATGTAGGCCTGCATATTTCTAATACCTTTATATTTTTAGGGGATGAACATGGTGGTGTGTCAGAAACTCCTACTACTCCATTCTCAAGTGCAAGTGCCCAAATCTTCATTCAAGACATAATGGAATGTAGAAGCGAAATGGACATAATGAGGAAAAGGATGAATGTGATTGAGCAAAAATATAAAAACATCATTGATATTTTGGGGCGAATAGTCTGAACCACACCCCCCCCCTTTTTTAGTTTCCTTATGTAAGCAAAAATTTGCATTTGTTTTAACACAAGCCCAAACTTCAAGATGCACACAGTGGGGTTGATTTACTAAAGGCAAATCCACTTTGCACTGCAAGTGCACTTGGAAGTGCAGTCACTGTAAATCTGAGGGGTAGATCTGAAATGAGGGGAAGCTCTGCTGATTTTATCATCCAATCATGTAAAAGCAAAAATGCTGTTTTTTATTTTCCTTGCATGTCCCCCCGCGGATCTACAGCGACTGTACTTCCAAGTGCACTTGTAGTGCAAAGTGGATTTGCCTTTAGTAAATAAACCCCAGTGTGTCAACATGTGCTATCTGCCGTCACAGGATATCTATGTCCCTGTTTTGGGGGTGCAACCTTTTCCTCACTACTCAAGTAGGTGAGAGGAAGGGTTTGCACCTCCAAAACACGTCCATTGATCCCCCATGATGGCAGATAGCACATGTTGACTTTCGCCATGGGATCAGGATGAAAAAACCCATTTTGCACATCAAAAACTGTGTGCATCTTCTAATTTTGGATGGTTCAGGGGTGACATCACCCCGTCTCATGTTTATATTTTTAAGGTTGAACTTTGTAAGTTCCTTTTTTTTTTTGACCCATGCATGTTTCTGCAAACACACAAAAAAAAGGTCCAAAATGTCAAGATTGTATTTTGAATAAAAAATTATCGCACATGTTGTGCACAGAGTAAAAAATATTTTGGACACTCAACAATGTGTGGCTTGTTCTTTCTACGCTCAATAGCAGTTATCTAAAATGGGAAAGTTCAGGTTTTTAAGTGTGACAATTGTGGCTATTTACTAAAGACAAATATACTTGGCACTACTACAAAGTGTACTATGATAACCTGGGAGACACATAATAATAAAAAATAAATTATGACAAAACAAGGTTTTCCAAAAAATATAATTTTTTTATTTTTTTTCAAAAGGTTTCAAATATGGTCTGGCATTGCGATGGCCCCCCTACCCGTGAAGTACTCAACGTATTTATCACGTACTTCACGGGCGTTTTGGGGGGCCAAGCCAGTACGGCCAGTGTCCAGGCCAGTAAGATTGTGCATGTCTGATACACCGGCCTCTGGCCCAACAGTAGATAGATATGAAGGAGAGTGTTGTCTCATAAAATTATGCAATATGCAGCAGGTTAAGATGATGTGATTGAGTTTGTATTCCACCATGTGTATGGCTGTCAGAAACAGGCGGAACCGGCTGGCCATTATGCCAAAGGCATTCTCCACAACCCTCCGGGCTCTGGCCAGCCGGTAATTAAAAACCCTCCTCTCCGGGGTGAGGGTCCTCTGTGGGAACGGCCGCATCAGGTGTTGTCCCAGTCCAAAGGCTTCATCCGCTATAAACACAAAGGGAAGTCCATCCACGTTGTCTGCATCTGGAGGCAGTGCCAGGCCCCCAGACTGCAGACGGTGAGCGAACTCCGTCTGCGCAAACACTCCGCCATCGGACATCTGGCCGTTCTTCCCCACGTCCACATACAGGAACTCATAGTGTGCCGACACCACCGCCATTAACACTATACTATTAAAACCTTTATAGTTATAATAGTAAGACCCCGAACGGGGTGGCAGCACTATGTGGACGTGCTTCCCATCAATTGCCGCTCTGCAGTTGGGGAAGTCCCACCGCTGGGCAAATTGGGAGGCCACAGCCTGCCATTCCTGTGGTGATGAAGGGAACTGTGGAGTCAAACAAAAAGAAGAAATTAGTACTTTTGCACATTACATTGCAAGCAGATTACCCAAATACATTCTTGTCCAACGTCAGTATAACATTTATTAGGAGTATTTAAACACAAAAATAGAAGGCCCACTTATCAGATGACTCACCCCCGCTAATGGGCCATTGGAACAAATTATAAGGGGGGGGATGTTGTTTAAGAAGGTTTTGTGCCCCGAAACAAAAGGCTCTACCACTCATGCTGACCTTGAATGTGCAAAAATCTTTATGACACATTTTAGGGGGTGGAGGGGTTCAAAACTACAATGGCGCAGACAAAAACCTCATTAAAGAACAGACTAGGCTAGGTGTATATGGGCCCAGGATAGCATGCAGGAGAGGTTAGTGAAGGGACATAGGCATATAGGCCAAAAATCTAAAATATAAAAGAAAAAACATGCATGGGGAGAAAGGGGACATTCCCAGAATCTTACAATCATGGCAATTTTGGAAGGATGAAAGAAATACAATACTTTAGCAAACAATCAAAACATATAATGTGATGTTAAAGGATAAAAATTACCTTAACCACTTGCCGACCGCTCACGGCATATATACGTCGGCAGAATCACGTACCTGTATGTGGCCCTTTAACTGCCGTCGTCGGGGTCGCGACCCCCCTGCCTTCCCCGTGAGTGGGACCGCGGGTCCCGCGGACTCGATCGCCACGGGGATCCCCGCGATCGTCTCACGGAGGCTCGGAGCGGGGAGATGTGTGTGTAAACACAGCATCTCCCCGCTCCTCTACTGACACTGTCAGCGATCTCCGCTCTGTGTAATCAGAGCGGAGATCGGTGACGTGTCAGTCGTAGCCACGCCCCGCTCAGTTAGTAACACGCCCCTAGGCACACTTAACCCCTTCAGCGCCCCTAGTGGTTAACCCCTTCACTACCAGTGTCATTTTCACAGTAACCAGTGCATTTTTATTGCACTGATCGCTGTGAAAATGACAATGGTCCCAAAAATGTGTCAAAAGTGTCCGATGTGTCGGCCATAATGTCGCAGTCACGAAAAAAATCACTGATCACCGCCATTACTAGTAAAAAAAAAAAAATGTATAAAAATGCCTTAAAACTATACCCTATTTTGTAAACGCTATAATTTTTGCGCAAACCAATCAAAAAACGCCGATTGCCATTTTTTTTACCAAAAATATGTAGAAGAATACATATCGGCCAAAACTGAGGAAAAAAAATGTTTTTTTATATATTTTTTGGGGATATTTATTATAGAAAAAAGTAAAAAATATAATTTTTGTTTATAGCGCAAAAAATAAAAACCGCAGAGGTGATCAAATACCACCAAAAGAAAGCTCTATTTGTGGGAAAAAAAGGACGCCAATTTTGTTTGGGAGCTACGTCGCACAACCGCGCAATTGTCAGTTAAAGCGACGCAGTGCCGAATCTCGCAAAAAGGGGCCTGGTCATAATGGCCCATATTGGTCCGGGGCTTAAGTGGTTAATATAGTCCTTCTGCATGACTTGTATGATGGCAGAACACGTTTCAGGGATAATGATCCCAAGAGCCTGGGGGGAGATGCCTGTTGAGAACTTGAGGTCCTGCAAGCTTCTCCCATTCGCCAGGTATCTCAACGTGGCAATAAGCCTCTGCTCGGCAGTGATCGCCTGGCGCATCACAGTGTCCTGCCTCGTGATATAGGGGGACAGCAAATCCAACAGATGGTAAAAAACGGGGTCCGTCATCCGGAGATAATTCCTGAAATCATCAGGATTATTCTCATGGATTTCCCGCAGCAGAGGCACATGAGAGAATTGGTCCCGCTGGAGCAATCAATTCTCGGTCCATGAACTCCTCCTCACCCTGTTCATGGACTGAGCTTGGGTTACAGTGTTAACCGCAACACCAAGTCCATAGCCAGCACGAGCTCTACGACGAGAACGTACTTCAAACATGGCTTTAAACCGGACGGCTGATCAGAACGAACTCAAACAGAACGCAACGAGGAACAGCAAGGCCTGAGAAGAACGACCTGAAAAACAGTAACGAACGGCCAAGAAGGCACTGCAAAACAGTAACCGACCTGACTGCACGCACTGAATTACAAATACGAACCCACAAACACAAACTGAACACCCGAAAACGATCTGAAAAGCACGGAGACTGAAAAGTGCGAATCGGCTCTCACCAAACTTTTACTAACACGCGGTAACACGAAATCAGCAAAAGCAGCCCAAAGGGTGGCGCCATTAGATTTGAACTTCCCCTTTATAGTGCCGTCGTACGTGGTGTACGTCACGTCGTTTTGGTGCGGTCGGTTTTTTGACTGATGGTGTGTGGGCAAGATTGATGGAAGACAGTTTCATCGGATTTCCGATGGAAAAATCCATCGGATTAGAATCCATAGAATATCCAATCGTGTGTACAGGGCTTTAAACTCCCAGACTAAGCTGGGACAGACTGGTGCTTCCGAAACTGAACGGGGGACTGGGTCTCCCAGATCTCCTACAATACCACTGGGCGTGCCACCTCACCAGAATTGTTGACTGGCACGTACATAAAAGCAGCAAAGATTGGATTCAACTTGAAAACTCCTTTGCCAAGATACCGGTCTCTCATTTACCGTGGATCAACCATATATCAACCCATAAAGACTACACTATTCACCCGCTCATAGGACCCACAATGCTGACCTTTAGAGATGCATGCAAAGCTTTCAGACTGACCCCCTCACCAGGCCCTTTGACCCCACTAGACCAAAACCCGAACTTCCCCCTGGCTTATTTAGACACAACTCAGACGACACATCCCTTGACCCTCATACCCACCAATTCTTCCACAATGGCAACTCTTGCCCTATTCAGCAATTTCCTCTGAATTCCCAGATCAACGCATCCCCTTTTTTAAATACCCACAACTTAGACATTTCCTCCTCAGTAACACACCTGCCACTCACTGGCACTGTGACCTCACACCCTTCGAAGAGCTTTGCAACAGTGCAGAACCCCAGAGGCATCTAATCTCAGCTGTGCATGCACTTCTATTCCAGAACTACAACCCAAAACAAGATAAAATTATTCGACAATGGGAACATGACTTAAATATAGACCTTTCCAAAGAAGAATGGGAACGCATACACACCCATATCGACAAAGGTTCCATTAACTCCTCCACCCAAGAAAATAGATATAAAATCTACTCACGATGGTACAGGACACCTGACCGGATCCATAAGTTCCAAAACTCTGTCTCCCCACTCTGCTGACCTTGCAATTTGGTCGTTGGCTCGTTACTCAACATCTGGTGGGACTGCTCGCTCATACAACCATTCTGGGCGGAAATTCATCACTTAATTGCTCAAATCACTACATACACCCCGGACTTCACCCCAGCTCAATACCTGCTCCATCACACTTCCCTTCCTCTTTCACGATACAAAAAATCCCTTACTTTGCACCTCATTAATGCAGCCAATCAATGTGTACCTACTCACTGGAAGAGTCCTGACCCTCCGACAATCTCAGAATGGGTCCGTAGAGTAAACAAAATAGCCGAAATGGAAAACCTTATACACCAGGCCAAGGACGACCCAACGAAATACAGGGAAACTTGGGCGTGTTGGACTCATTATAGATGTAAGGTATAAGAAGATCATGAACCAATATTCATGGTTAGAGTTCTCCTCAAATATATATATATTTTACAATAATGTTTCTCTGACATGAGTGTGAACAAGATGTGTGGTCAGGCTAATCTTTCTTCTGTGTAACTGACAAGCATGTATATTTAGGTTGAAATGTGACTTTGTGGTTAGGCCTTTTCCGGGAAAAAGTTTATCTCACTTCTGCTTTTTAACTGACAGATTGACCACACTGACATCTGGCGTTTCTTATCTTCCTGTTTCAAATGTCAGAACATGTCTAGTTTGACCACAATTGACGTATGTTAACTGACCGCTTTTGCAGAAGTCAAAAAACCTGTTAGAATTTATTTTTGTCTAACTCATGAGGTTTTTGCTTATTGCTGATAGGTCCATAGGAGGGAGGCAACTTTTCTCGCTGTGTATAAAAAAGGACATGTAACCATTAAACCACATATTCTAGTATACCCATTCACTGTTTATTGGTGTCTTGAATATCCGACCGGTCAGAGAGACTTCCACAGATCCTGAGTCCAGCTTGAGCCAAGAAGGTCCAACAGAACCAAACAGTACCAGAACCTTTCAGTGGTACCAGAAGTGGGGTGATCCAATTGAACAGGTAAGACCCCCTTTAATTATTATTGGGAACAACAGTCTTGCCTTGTCAATTGGTTCACCATAAAGTAGACTCTCGAGAAAACTACAAGTTTTCTGGGACTCTGTTAAGATTGAAAGGTAGATTTAGAATAGATACAGAGGGTCTCACTAGGTTGGCCAGACCAGGTTATTAGATTGAGAAAGAATCTTAAATTCTTCTCTACATAGGACGGATCTGTGGAAACTCTATATCTAAAGGTGTACACAAAAAAGGGTTACCTTTTTAAATGTCGACTGTATATTGTTGTCCTGAATGTAAAACTGGTTTATTGTTTGCTTATAAAGGGAAGACCACGTCATTAGTGGCAATTGTTCCAGGGGGGTATCATGTCAAAATTGGCAAGGGTCCTATGTTCCAGGGATCAAAACAACATATGTTAAGATTTAATATACATAATTCTTTATCATATAGTTTGACACTCGAGGGCCTAAGTGTGGCTGAAATCCAGTGTCTAATTATATACCAAAAAAAAGGAGAACACTGGGTTCCTTGTCATAAATCTATAAATTGTCATAAGTTTAAGGACATTTTCCGCCCCTGGAACGAAATAGAGAAAGCAAGACAGAAATGTTTTAATTTTAAAGTATAAATATTATTGTTTCCTATAATGGGTAATCAAGCAGGAAAGGAAGCTGAAGGTAAGCAGCACCAACCCTCTCCGATTGATTACATTAAAGTCAATTATGGGAAAAATTATACTGATCCTTTTTGGTCACTAGTTTTAAAAAGAGCACATCAGTTAGAAGTGCCATGTTTGGGGGAATACGGATCATGTTCCGAGGAAGAGTGGGAGGAAGTGACCAGAATATGTGGCCAACATAAACAGTATAATTATCCCATAAAAGACCTTGACAAAGATTACATGACTAAATGTTGTAAGATTTGGGCATAGGGTATGAAGGAATATAGAAAGAAATATACAAGTGTAAAAATGGAAAAGAAAGAGCAATTAGAAGACGCAATAGGAAGTCCATCAGCTCCCCCTAATTTTTATCAAGAAAAACCCCCTCCATATGCTATGGTAAAAGATGAATCCCTTGTCCCAAAGAAAATATACCCCTCGTTAGATCCAAATGTTATAGCAGGAGTATTAACCATAGCTAAACAAAAGGGAACTAATTGGTTATGGGAGGGGGAAGATAGAAGACAGATACAGGAACGCTTAAGTCAATTAGTAAAGGAGGAAGAACAGTGTATTAAAAAAGAGGAAGATGAAGAAAAAGTGATAGAAGAAAAGCTGAGGAGGATAAGGATGATGAGGCAGTGGGTGGCTTGACCTCGGGGATAGAAGCCCTCAAATTCCCAGTTATTCACATGGGAGAAACCCCGGTCCATATCCCACTCCCCCTCGGGACATTAAGGGATATTAAAGATCTTTGCCCAAAGCCACGCAAACACCCCAGAGAGGCAGCTCTGTTCTTATAGAGACATTGCGCGGGCACTGGCATGAATGCCGATGACTGTGAAATAATAATACAGACAGTGGATCCAGATCCTATCTGCGATGTAGAAGTTAAGACATTATTTGCTGATAATGACCCCTTTAAAAAGGCAAAGGGATGGGAATCATTTTGGGCAGCTGTGACAGCTGTTTGGCAGTAAAGTTACAAAGGAGAGAGCGCTTTGCAGATAATGTGCACTGCAAAGCAGGGACCGGGAGAAAACTTTTATTCATTTTGTAAACGGGTACACCAGTTATACAATGATACAGGAATGGAGAACCCTGAACTGTATGTGAGCACAGTCATGTCCGGGGGAGATCCCAAAACAACACAGTTACTTAAATTAATTACCCCCAATTGGTCAACATTAAAACCTGATGCCTTTCTCAAAGACATTAAAAAAAGCGTGCATCCTCGGGCTTATTCACTACAAAAGGAGGGGTATTTCCCTCATTTAACCCCGAACAGATAGAAAGCCCGCAGTTAGCTGCTGCACAAATGGTTGTCCCTTATACAAAACCAGTTCCCCAACAATCCCAACAAGCACAATACCAAGTATATCCCCAGGATAACCAGCAGGGTTGTTTCACATTCAGGGACATGGGACATTGGAAGTCAGAATGCCCCCTTAGGAGAGGAACAAGTAGGGCAGCTAACCACAGGGGTAATATGGGAAGAGGCAGATTGCCCGTTGGTACAGTTCATGACCAACATCTTTTTAAATGAGTTTTGCCATTCTGACTGACCACTTCCTCTGGGAAGAGACTTAATGTCAAGTTTAAACATTCACATCAAATTTACAAAAGATGGGGGCCTGCTAGCTACATCAGAAATCTGTGATTTGTCTAACCCAAAAAAGACAGGATTTTAGAGGGTACTTTATGTTACTACCTGCACACCTTGAAGCATACCCTATATGGGCACTGCATACATTGTACACCATACAAGCCCATCATTGGGGAAGGAGCAGTAGTACATTACCAAAAACAATATCCCCTGTCAGAAGGAAAAATTGCAGGCATAGCACCACAAATAAAGCAATATCTAGCAGAAGGAATACTGAAACATACAATCAGTCCCTGGAACACCCCCATTCACCCAGTCAAAGCCAGTGGTGAATGGCGCTTTGCACAGGACCAAAGGGCCCTGAACAAAATTATTGTCCCCCTTCCACCTTTTGTTGCGGATATTGCTACAATATTTTGTGAGATACCGGCAACGTCCAAGATCTACATGGTCATTGATTTAAGTATCGCGTTCTCTTCCATACCTGTTGCAGAGGAAGCCCAAAATTACTTTAGACCTGGGCTAGGCTCCCGCAAGGCTTTGCGAACAGTCCTGCAGCGTGCTCCATGGTCTTGAATCGATCTTTGAGCGATTGGGTACCAAAAGAAGGCTCAGTGTTGCTTCAGTATGTGGATGTCCTATTGCTGTGTAATGAAAATGAGGTCAGCTGTGCGGAGGACTCAGAGCACCTACTAACTCACCTCGCCTCAAAAGGTCACTTGGTGTCTCGCAAAGAGATCCAGTGGTGCAGGTCGCAGGTTGAGTACTTGGGGTGTATAATCCGAACCGAACGTTTGGTGTCACCAGCTCGAGTCAAGGCACTGTCCTCCTGGAGTCCACCAAGAGACAAGTCAGCGCTTCTCTCTTTCCTAGGGTCCATAATATACTGCAGGCAGTGGATACCTGATTGCTCTTATTATGATTCTATCCTAAGGTCTGCTACCCTGCAGGATGCCCCAAAGTTTATTGATTGGACAACAGAGAGGGTTAAGGCTTTCACAGCATTAATCAGCTCTCTAAGGCAAGCCCCTGCATTGGGACTTATAGAGTGCGCAGGGCCTTTTTCATTGTACTGTGTGGTATCTGGACCTACGGTTGCAGCGGTCCTAGCACAATCACATGGGAATTCTCTGAGACCCGTATCATACATCTCAAAGAAACTTCCAGATCAAGTTCAAGGTATGCCACATTGCTTACAGGCCGTAGCAGCCTGTGCAATGGCCGTACAAGAGGCTTCAAAGGTGGTTCTGGGACATGACCTCACACTGTATACTACACACCTCATGACAAACATGAACACACAACACATGACAATGCAAAGGTGCAGCGGCTATGAGATTATCTTGCTAAAAACACATAATCTAACCATAAAATCATGTTCAGAAACCTCAAAGCCCATTAGGTTTTTACATTCAGGAACACGATTGCACTGAGGTACTTGCAGAAACTACCCTCCCTAGACCAGACCTCACAGATGTTCCGTATCAAAATGCGGAAAATGTTTATGTAGATGGCAGCTGCTCCCGACCTGATGACAAAACTTATCAAACTGGTTATGCCATTGTTCAATTGCCAGATGTAATGATTGAAGCCAAATCTCTGAATGCTAGTTCAGTCCAGATTGCAGAACTCATTGCTATAACTATGGTTTGTCAGATTTTTGAAGGAAAAGATGTAAACATTTACACTGACAGCAGATATGGGTACACGGGTTGACAAAAGATCCTACTGGACTTTGGTCAACCAAGGAGGGAATAATAGGGAATAAAAGGGGTGCACCACATGATAAAATCCCTAGATTACACACAAGTCCCCACACAGATGGGCAATTTAGAATATCTTTTGGTTATAGTTGACAGATTTACAGGATGGGTAGAAGCAATCCCTACCACAGGAGAGACAGCTAGAGTACTAATAAATCAGTGGATCTGTAGGTTTGGCCTTCCGGCCACTATATGGTCAGATCAAGGTCCAGCATTTACCTCGGTCTTAGTGAAGGAGCTCAGGAGTAGAGGAAAGAATGAACAGAACCATAAAAGACAAATTGAAAAAAGCAACAGGTGGCACAATGAAAAACTGGTTAGATTACTTGCCAGCAGTCTTATATCAAATCAGGACTACCCCCCCCCCCACAGAACAGGAATATCTCCTTTTGAGATACTTATTGGTAGGCCAGCACAGAGGAAACCTGATGAGGGAGAGGAGGTTAATCTTTATTCTTTACAGGAAGAGTACGTGAAACATCTGGTAAGTAGCCTTAGTGAAACAGAGGACAAGGTTGCTGTCACTTTCCCTCCTCTCTCCACAGAGCCTACACATCCGTATATCCCAGGAGACAAAGTATTGATAAAACAACTTGCCGTCCGGAAACAACCAGGCCCTATCTTCCAAGGACCATTTGAAATTCTGAAGGTTGCCAGAACAGCTGTTCTTACAGATCAAGGACCACAATGGATCCATGCATCCAGACTAAAGACATTTCCGAAGGGAAACTGGAAGAAGGTGAAGGAGAAGACAAAGACCTCTGTTCTGGAGAGTATTCCAGAAAAGGATCCGGAAAATACTCCCTAGTGGACCATAAAAAACAAGAAACTCAGAGTTCCATACCCATAGACACTAATGGTCAAAAAGGAGGGGTCACTTTGACAAAACTTTTTCTTTTTTCCTTAATGATTACATTGTTTATTTTAATGCTCATAATCATAGGACACTGTTGATCAGATAATTCTAACAGACCAAAAAGAAGTATGGAAGACAATTTTAGTGGTAAAATGCTGCTGCTTAAATTTAAGTATGCTTATGCTCTAAAATCAGGATATGAAAAATGTTGGATATGTAGTAAATTCCATCCTAGCACTGCTAGGATCCCACTAATGGCAGTACCTCTAAACTTCACCCCTCTCCTAAACGGCACACCACCTGTCGTCCTTAATAATCCAATGATCGATGGGCTTCAATTCTTGAAGCCATGATCATAAGGAGGGGTTGTAAGGTATAAGAAGATCATGACAATCTCAGAATGGGTCCGTAGAGTAAACAAAATAGCCGAAATGGAAAACCTTATACACCAGGCCAAGGACGACCCAACGAAATACAGGGAAACTTGGGCGTGTTGGACTCATTATAGATGTAAGGTATAAGAAGATCATGAACCAATATTCATGGTTAGAGTTCTCCTCAAATATATATATATTTTACAATAATGTTTCTCTGACATGAGTGTGAACAAGATGTGTGGTCAGGCTAATCTTTCTTCTGTGTAACTGACAAGCATGTATATTTAGGTTGAAATGTGACTTTGTGGTTAGGCCTTTTCCGGGAAAAAGTTTATCTCACTTCTGCTTTTTAACTGACAGATTGACCACACTGACATCTGGCGTTTCTTATCTTCCTGTTTCAAATTTCAGAACATGTCTAGTTTGACCACAATTGACGTATGTTAACTGACCGCTTTTGCAGAAGTCAAAAAACCTGTTAGAATTTATTTTTGTCTAACTCATGAGGTTTTTGCTTATTGCTGATAGGTCCATAGGAGGGAGGCAACTTTTCTCGCTGTGTATAAAAAAGGACATGTAACCATTAAACCACATATTCTAGTATACCCATTCACTGTTTATTGGTGTCTTGAATATCCGACCGGTCAGAGAGACTTCCACAGATCCTGAGTCCAGCTCGAGCCAAGAAGGTCCAACAGAACCAAACAGTACCAGAACCTTTCAATAGAGATTTCACAGATGCTACAGGCCTGACTACCAGCACTACCACACCCACTCAAATGTGAACTCTCTCACACTCATCACAAACATCTCGTACCCTGGTACCCTGGTTACAGAGGTTACCCTGGTTACCTCTGCCATCCTATACCCCCCTCCCCCATCTTATCCCCCCTTCACTTACTGGACGACCTACAGTCCACGCTAAGACTCTATTCCTTAATGCTCCCCACCAACTAGTACAATCAACTGGCCCTAACCGACCTCCAGTACACTTGGTGGACCCACCTATTGCTACCATACCCTTATGACGGGGCTCACCTCAACCTCAAAATACACCGAACACTTTTAGTACACGTTTTAAACGCTTATGGCCCCACACCCACTCACAGTTTTGATCCCGTTATGGATGAATGGGTGTCATGGTGGCATATTTCGGTGTGTATTTTCTCCTTTATTAGAACGTCAATTTGTAACTATTTGCCACTGTCAATGTTCTAACGTATGTTATATTTTGCACGCAACATTTTTCCTGATCTCTGTTAAGCCCTGTACACACAGTCGGACTTTTGGCCAACAAACTTCATTTTGAGCAAGTTGGACCAACAATCCGACCGTGTGTACGCTCCATCGGACAAACTTTTTTTGCTTTTTTCTTGTTTTCATCGGACAAAAGTTGGGTCTGCAAACGGACAAACTTTTGCCCAACAAAAGTCCGATGGAACAAAGTCCGACCGTGTGTACAGAAAACCATCGGACTTTTGTCCGATGGACAAAACAACTAATGTTAAAATCAACCAACAATAGCAGAAGTTGACCAAAGGGTGTCGGTAAAGAGCAGAAAAACCACGTGATGTTGAAAAAAGTTTTGGGAAAGTTTGCAGAAAAGTCAGAGCGTGTGTATGCTATGGGTGTTCCCGACCAACTCAGTTCGGACAAAAAACCAAAAAAACTTTACTAAAAATTTAATGGAAAAAAAAAGCCTGTGTGGGATTAGAGTTCTCCTATTTATTTTCTCCTGGGCTCCTAGAACTAGAATGTATGAATCTCACAGAGATTCATCATAGCACTGGAATGTCACTTATGGAATATGGTCTATCACATAAAATCACAATAAAATACATTTACGTTTTTGGCTGTAACATGTCAAAATGTGGATAATTTCAAGGGGTATGAATACCTTTTCAAGGCACTGTAGTCAGTAGAGTGTCTCCAGATTTAATTTAGATAATCTGGTCACCTTACTGTATATTGAAAATCAATTAATAACATTTCCTTATTTACATGATACTGATAACCCAGTCCACAGTCTAAAATTGCTACATAAGTTACAAGGGCATCAATTTAGATACACTAGTATGTACAGTTATATGGAAACTTCATACATGCATATACTGTAGTAAATTAGCATTGATAATATATATAAACAGTTTTAAAAAACAGACTTAGCATGTGGCAGTAATTTAACAACAGATACAAGAAAAGACATACACCGTAATGCGGTAGTAGCTGTCTTTTGTGTTTTGCTAAATCAATCTTTCTTCCACAAATGTTGATTAATTAAATAAATTCATCAGAGGAACATAAAGATCTCCTGGTGTTCCCTGGTTTCAAAGTATTGGAAAACAAATTAATCCCCCTGAGCTAAGTGATGGTACGTTACACAAATGGAATTGCTGTTTCTTCCAGTTATAATATCATGTGCTAATCTGTCAAGTCATGGAAACAAATACTGGGAGCTTAGGAATGACTGAGGATCAATTAAAAAAAACTGTTAAATTAAGGAATGATTGGATTAATAAAAACTGGCAGTTGTTTGATTTATGGGTCTAACAGCAATCAAAATGTAATTTTTTACCTATCTGCAAGTAAAAGAATTATCAGCACCATTTTCCTCATCAACAAAAAATGTATTTTAAAAATGCTTTTTATATGTAATTCTATTAGATAAAAAGATGTACAATCTGCAGTAAAACCAAATGGATTAAAAACAAATTTGTCAAAAAAATACTGTATGTGACTATATATGAATATACATATGATACTTGTGAAAAGCTGATATTTTATATATACAAGTAGCACACAGACCCCTCTTCCCTACCCATGGCTCACTCATAGGAAAAGGGGCACACCGTACCACATGCCCGTACCCTCCTGTGTAAAGAGGTTGAGCGGTGTAATGTAACTGGGTCTCCACGGCTAGGTTCTTCAGAGAATGGTTCTCATCTCCACTGCAATAAAGACAAGTCTCTATTTCCCCCAATAACTCCAAGGTCCACACCAGTTGCAACTCCAACGTAGAGTTTATTTTCTCATATGCACAGTCACTAGATAGAAAATGGTGGATGGAGAACAGGACAGCAAAAGGTGTTGGAGTAGGTCCAGGCACAAACGATTACACTATTCACTACCTGTATCTTTAAGTAGACTCAGCTCACCCGGATAGTCTCCCGTTAGAGTGGATCCTAGCAGCCGGAGTAATGCTCGAATTACATTACACACAGTCTCTGCACAAACTGTTACGGGTGAATTTGGGTCTCTGACACAGACCTGGAGAACTTTGGGTCTCTGCCACAGACCTGGTGAACTTTGGGTCTCTGCCACAGACCTGGTGAACTTTGCTTGTGGTATTAGGCCTCTTTCAGGGAGATGACATCCCTTCAGAGAGTTACCGGGCCCCTTCCTTCACTGTGATCTCTCACCAGTCCCTCGGAACGGTCCTCCCCCAGCCTCCTCTTCCAGATACGGGTCTCCTCGCAAGGCAGCACCCTGAGATTCCTCTTCCCTCCGTGAGCCCCAGCCAAAGGTGCTGGACCCAAGGCCTTCAGTTGCAGCCCCAGGGCTAAAGGTGCCTGGAACTGATCTGCCAGTGTACCGGGCCAGGAACACCACACCCAAGGCTAAAGGTGCCTGGGGTGGCCAACGAACAGAACAACACACTCCCCAGGGTAGAACCCTCAGGAATCCACACCCACAGGCAGTGTCTGCCCCTTTTATATCCTCTCCCGGCATGCACAGCAGGCCGACATGCCCACCATACCACCGCCGAGAGGGGACACCCAAGGCACAGCACTATACCAGTGGTTCAACCCTAGCCCCTGATAGCAACGCCACCCACAGGGAACTATACACCAGTATCCCACCTGCGGTATAAAAATGGTTTAGCAAAGCCCTATCAATTAAGGTGTTTGAGTACAACTACCACTCAAACATTCCCCTAAATTTGAAGACTCCGCTACATACATATACACCAATAAAGTGCCATCCTGACAGCTGAAGCTGCATGCTGCTCTCCAATGGATCCTGATCTTTGAGACTTTTTTCTGGTTGGTTGGGCTCACTCTGTTAACCACCAGTGTCATTGCTCTTCTGGTTGTCGGGGTATGTATCGCTAATTCCACTCCATCCTTGGGGCGCACACAGGTGGCATATTACTTCATGGTTTCATACTCCCTTTGGGCTTAGATCTGTGTGATGCTGGCTTTCATTACCTAAATATATATGTATACAATATGAAGAAGAGTGTAAAATTCTGAATTCTCGAAATGAGTCGCATGCCTCACTCTTCTCTTGTATTATATTTAAGTCCTTTTGGATCATATATTTGCCATAGTTTACATACATCTAAGCTCTATTCCTCCTTTTTTCTATTAATGATTTTATTATGTTTTTAATAAAAGGTATATGTTTTTTATTGTGGCCTCTTAGTCCTTTGTCCGTATTGCCCATAATAGTCCTGCATCTCTGGAGGGTTTTCCTTGTTCTATATACCTATAAAAGGTAACGGGTAAAAGCTACCCAAATAGGTAGATAATTGTATTTAAATTCAAATTGTATTGTATTCAAAAGTAATATTTAGTAATCTTTCTAAAGGTTGATAATGCTGTATACGAAAATGTATACCAAAAAAATGGTGCCTTTTGGGAATAAGAACATATAAAGAGCTGCCCCCTTTAAAGTGAACAAATCACTAAACTGTCTAGAATTATAAGGTAAAGAATAAGGCGCCATACATGTTCATGTGAAAAACTGGCACAAAGAAAAACACTGCATCAAACTTAAATGTGCACATTCATGAAAAAATAAGCAGGCATAAAGTCCATAAGTGAATAAATCCCAACACCAAAACGGAATGCTCTGAGATAAAACTTCTAGATCTTCCACCACAAGTGCTCAGTATAAAGATGGCCACTTACCAGAGCTGTTTGACCCCTTTTTACAGGACGGTCAAAAAACGCTTTGGGAACACCAGATTGGTTGCGCTAATGGCATAAATCCACTCAAATGGCCACTCAGGAAGGGGCTAGAATGTAAAAAATTACTCCACAGGAGATACGGATAAAAGTCTCATAATGTAGTAATATTAAAAAAAAAGCAGCAATGATAGCAGTTACACTCACATGTAATAGTGCCTGGCCTGGCACTAGGTATAAACAGCGTGTGTGAGTCAGCTGATCCCTGGGGGTGGCGTGCAATCCACGTCTCGCTCTGAAGGGCAAAGCCTGATATGGGTTATCAAATATGGACCTGGAAATGATGTATCATCTGCTCCGACATATGTTTTGCCGTGATTGGCTCTTCAGGAAATGATGTCACGCCACTTACTGCTTGCTTTTATGTGGGTAGAAAGGCTGCTATTGGTGAGGCTCCTCCAAAATGGAGAAGAAGACAAAAATGTATTACAGAATCTGCCTCTGGGGAGCGCCGATGCACACACGCTGCCCACACTGCGCATAAATTGCCAACCTTACAAAGGGATCAATAAATGAACTAATACATAAACATATTTATATTCCGCAATCACCTAAGTGGTGATAGATAAACTATGTTGGTGCATTGATGCAGTTTAAAGCTGAGTAAGATCAGATGGGTATATTGCGGCTTGAAGGAAATAATTAGGACAACACCATCTAGTGGTGAATATCCATATGGCTGGAATTACCAATACAAACATGCCTATTGTTTCCTATATAAAAGAAACAGCTAGGATAGCACCATCTAGTGGTGAATATACATATGCCCGAAATTGCCAATACAACCATTCCTATTATTTCCTATATGAAGGAAATAATTAGGACAGCACCATCTAGTGGTGAATATCCATATGGCCGAAAAAACCAATCGAAACATGCCTAATGTTTCCTCCATAAAGGAATCACTTAGGACAGCACCATGTAGTGATGAATATCCATATGGCCGAAATTGCCAATACAACCATGCCTATGCTAACAGATCAAAATACATTTTTAAAATGATTAATATAATACACCAAAAAAATTATGTAATAATAGTAAAAATCTTCTAAAAGTATATTATATTAAAAAATAGGTATTACGATAGAAACCCTGAGGAACCAGGGCTCTAATCTAAAAACCAATCTTGCTAAAAACAGATTTATTATAGCAATCAATAATCAGTTAAAAAACATTTTAAATCTATATCGATGTTTAATCCCAAAGGCTGGAGAGATTGAAGTCTATATATCCATTGCGTCTCCATCTGCGACACTTTTTTTGTCATGTCAGTTCCTCTCCAATACTGGGGAACCCTATCAATGCCCAAGAACCTGAGTAAGGAGGGGTCCTTATTGTGAATCAGCCTAAAGTGGTTAGATACACTGTGGTGTTAGAACCTATTTTTTATGTTATCTATATGTTCTCCCACTCTTTTGGCCATGGTTCTAGTGGTCCTGCCAACATATTGGAAATTACATGGACACATAAGCAGGTAAGTGACATATCTAGTGTCGCAGGTTATGAACTGCCTAATGTCATATTACCCACCTGTGACCACTGGTGGAAAGCTAATGGCTTTCCTAGTTTTGTCCCTAGTAATTCTGCATGCTTTGCATCTCTTACATTTATAGAACCCAGTGCTGTCCAAAAAAATGGGGGGTTTCTTGGGGGGCCATATGACATTTTTGGCCAACATATTGCGTAACCCTGGGGCTCTTTTATAAATGAACTTGGGTTTATTGGGAAGGATCTTTCTAAGGGTTTTGTCTTTTTGTAATATGGGCCAGTAGGTTTTACTTTCAAAGTATTTTATTTTCAAATAGGTAAATACAGAGTAACAATCACGATAGCAATATAAAAGGTAAAAGTTTTTGGCCAATAGCATGGGCGGGCTGAAGAAATACACAGCGAAAGTGCAAAAATTGAGCAAGGTCTGTAATCGTAAACAATTCTGTCAAGTAATTAATCATATCACCTGCCATACAGAGTTTAATTATAGGTACACTCCCTCCCGTACTCACCTTAGCAACAGAGCCTGGGGTCCTAAATTCTCTCTTTCAGTCCCCCACATCCGGGGCAGGGAAGGTGCCACGGAGCTCCCGCCCTCCGGCACCCCAAAAGGGAACACGCTGTGCCAAAGGGAGGGAACCCCCACCCCCCCCCCAGGGGGGAAACCCCAGATGGGACTGACTCACTCCTAAGAGGACCTCCATTGTTGTACCATTAATAGTAATTCGTTACCCTGTTAGAAGAAAGGAGAGGTAGTCAGAAAGAAGAAAGGGAGGGAAGACGGGGATTAGGTTAGGGTGGAGGTAGGGAAGGGAAGCGAGGTTCACTAATTGCTTAATTTAATCCAGGTTTTGATTGTGAGCTAATCCAGGAACTAGAGAAATACCCAAGAACTGAGCCCAGGGTTCCCAAACCATCTCAAATTTACATGTTGAATCGTTAATGATACTGGCAAGCTTTTCCTGGGCCATGATCCAAGATACTTTCCTGATCGCTGCTTTAGTGGAGACATTTGGGTGCTTCCACGCCTTGGCTAGTGTAATTTTGGCTCCTAGCAATATATAGTGGATTAGTATACGTTCGTGTTTGGATATCTTGGGAATATGAGCATTTAGTAAAATGGTTTCCGGAGACCTGGGAATCTCGCAACCTGTGACTCTTTTAATGAGAGTTAATATCTTTCTCCAGAAGGACCTGATTCTAGGGCATTCCCACCACACATGGGCGATTGTGCCCCTCAGATGACATCCCCGGAAGCATAACGGGTCAGCTGTTGGAAAAATCTTGGCCAGTCGTGTTGGTGTCATATACCATCTAGTCATAATTTTTAAATTTGCTTCCATGAGAGATGTATTGATGATTCCTTTATACGCTGTGGCTAGAGCAGATTGCCAGGTCTCCAAGCTCCACTGAAACTGGAAGTCTCCCTCCCAGGCTAACATGTAAGGGGATTTATCAGTCGGTTGGGAAAGTGACGCATAGATGACTGAAATGCCTCCCCTCTGCTCCATGGGTTGACTGCACCAGAGTTCATAATTTGAAAATTTGGGAGGATTAGGCTTTTCGGGCCATATTCTATGCAAGAAGTGGCTTATTTGCTGAAACCGAAATCTCTCAGACTGAGGAAGGTCGAGATTGCTTACGCAGTAAGCCAGAGAAAGTGGGCCTCTAGACGTGAAGAAATGGCCTATACGGTACAGCCCTCTGTCCAGCCACCATTGAAAGGCCTTTATGTTTATCCCTGGGCGGAAATTCGGGTTACGGAATAGGTGTGAGAGGGGTTGCATGGCTGAGGTAAGGTTAGGATTCAATTTCAGTTTATCCCACAAAGCAAAGGAGTGTGAGAGAGTGGGGGCCAAAATAGGGGGTCTATTTTTAGGTGAACACCACAATAGGTAATCCAGGGATATGATGTGGAACCGCCTGACGTTCGATTTGTATCCAATCTGGTTTTCTCCCTTTAGTATATACAGTGGAGAACTGGGACAGTCTTGATGCTAAGAAATATCTATACAAGTTTGGCACACCCAGTCCTCCTCGTTTTCTAGAGTGGTAAAGAGTCTGTTGATTGATCCTGTAGCCCGATCCCCCCCAAAAAAATTGTATAATTTTGCTCTGGAGCGACTTGAGATGGTCCCTCCTCAGTGGGATGGGGAGAGCTCGGAAGAGGTAGAGCAATCTAGGCAATAGTGTCATCTTGACAGCATTTATTCTTCCCAACCAAGATAAATTTTGTTTTGACCATAGCTTTAGGTCTTGCTCTAACTTGTGGTACATGCGAGGGAAGTTTTTAGCGTACAGGGACTCAAATTTAGAAGTAAGGGAGATACCCAAATATTTGATATCGGATTCATTCCAGGCAAATTTAAAATTCATTTTAAGTAGGGAGACCATCTCGGGGTTAAGAGAGATGTTTAGGGCTTGGGATTTGGCAAAGTTATCCTGCAAACCTGTTACTGTCGCAAAAGAGGAAAGAATTTTATTCAAATTAGGTAGGGAGGTTAGAGGGGAGGTAATAAAGAGTATTAAGTCATCCGCAAACAACCCACATTTGTGCATTTGGGGCCCACAAGAAACCCCCTTTACGTCAGGATTCTCTTGTATAGCTATCGCCAATGTCTCTATGGCCAATGCAAAGATTACGGGTGACAGCGGGCAACCTTGCCTTGTTCCCCTTGCTATGTGGATCGGGGAGGAGTAATGTCCTTGAATTCGAATACGCGCCGTGGGCGTGGAGTATAGTGCTTTCAAGGTTCCGATAAATTGATTCCCAAAGCCCCAATGCTCTAACAGGGCAAAGATGTACTGCCAGGACACAGTGTCGAATGCTTTTTGTATGTCCAGGGAAAGTAGCATTCCCTGTTGCTTAGGTCCTCCTGGCCAGTTAGACTGTAAGATCGAGACTATATCAATAGCTCTTCTAGTTTGGTCAGGGCCCTGTCTACCTGGGATAAATCCCACTTCTTCTTTGTGTATATAGGAGCTGATGAATGAGTTTAGTCTGTTTGCTAGGATTTTGGTGAGGATCTTTAAATCGTTATTTATCAACGATATTGGTCTGTAGTTAGCTACCTCTTCTGGATTTTTATCGGGTTTCGGGATAACAGTAATGTATGCTGAGTTTAGGTCAGGTTTTAGGGGGCAACCGGAGGTTTTTTCGTTAAAATTTTTTGTCATAAAGGGCGCTACTATCACTGAGAAGGTTTTATAGTAGGGGACCGATAGACCATCCGGACCTGGAGCTGTTCCCCCCTTTAGGTTTTTGATAACCTCCATGGATTCTTCCACTGAAATTGGGTCCTCCATGATGGTTTTGTGTTCATCAGAGAGTTTAAGAATAGGAAGGGTGTCTAGAAAATGTGAGATGGAACTAGCGGATACCTGCTGACCAGCACTATAAAGCTTGTCATAGAACTCTCTGAAAGCTGTAAGGATTTTGGAGGGATCAGAAGTCGTGGTCTGATTATGAGATTTGATCCTAGGGATTGTGTTTAGCCTCACCCTGGGGGTGAGTTTATTGGCCAGCATCTTGCCTAATTTGTCCTTCTGGGTGTAAAATTTAGCTCCGCTCCATCGGATCAATTTTTCAGCTCGTATTGTCAGGGCTAAGTTAAGTTGCAGTCTGACTGAGTCTATTTGTGTCATGCTAATTCTGGTCGGATCTTTTTTATGTTGGGCTCTGAGAGAAGCGTACATTCTTTCCAATCTAACTATATCAGCCATTCTTTCTCTTTTGATTTTGGATGCGAGTTGGATAAGTTTACCTCTGACGGTTACTTTATGGGCTGCCCAGAGTACTTCTGCGGATACCTCCCCATCATTATTTAAAGAGAAGTATTCGGTTAGTGCTTTATTAATCTCGATCACGTTAATGGGGTCTGACAAAATTGACTCATTAAGCCTCCACTGGAAATGTTTGGGTCTGTGTGAGAGTGAGTCGAGAGATGCTGACACAATAGAGTGATCCGAGAGTGACGTGTCTATAATCCGGGCATCATTGACATGTGGAAGATGATGTGAGGGGATGAGAATGTGATCTATCCTGGCGTAGGATTGATGGGGGTTAGAGAAATGGGTATAATCTCTTGTCGTTGGGTTCTGTTCACGCCAAACGTCCGCCAAACCTTGAGCATGGAGTAGTCTAGCAAATTTTAGGCTGGCCCTGGTGGGGCGAGTTAGGATGGGTTTGGCTGGGTTGGACTTATCTAGCCCACGATCAAGCGCCATGTTGGAGTCACCCCCAAATATGGGAGTCCCCTCCAACATAGGGCTCAGGGTTGACATCATTGATTGAAAAAACTTCAGTTGCCCTTTATTGGGAGCATAGTATGAAATAAAGGACAAAACGTGCCCCTCAATTAGGCCTTTCACTAAGAGAAACCTGCCTTCTGGGTCTTTGTACTCGGCTTGCCAAGAGAAATTGCAAGATTTTGAAAATAAAATTGCAACCCCTTTTGATTTGTCTTCCGCCTTTGCCAAATAAAAAACTGGGAAGTGATGGTGTAAAAAGGCAGGGCTGTACCGTTTAGGGAAGTGGGTTTCTTGAATCAATACCACATCTAGTTTGAGGGATTTGTAGCTGTCAAACATTTTTCTCCTTTTTATTGGAGAATTAAGACCCTGGGCGTTGTGGGTAGCTATTTTAAGTATAGGTTTTGGTGCATTAGCCATGGAGAGGAGTTGAGTGTGTGCTGTCTATCTCTGCGTCACTTACCTTTAGGTGAGCCGGACCTCTAGTTGTCTTCTGTATGGATCTTCTGTGAGATGGTTTAGTTTGATTAGGAACCTCAGTGATAACCTGGATGGATTCTGAGAGACACACAATTGTTAAGCATCTTAGTACGTAGAAGGGGGAGGGGAGGAGGGAGAGGGAAGGGGGATACAGAAAGAGCAAGATAGGAAAGATAGAGGAAGAGACCATAGACAGCCTCTTCAGAGAAAGACGGTCAGCTCCCTGGGGAAATAACCCTTCCCCCGGGCCAGACCTTACAAAAAGCGTCTGCACCACTGTGGGCAGACAACCCACCCCACAAATCTTCGAGAGACTGAGGGATAGGCGGAGGCACATGCTGAGCACCCAGCTCCACGGCGCTCAACTAACTTTTGTTCATTTAGAAATAACTAGCACAGAGGGTTTAAAGTCCCATAAAGGAAGGACCTCCAGTCCCCTGGGATGAGCATCTGGATAACTACCCCTCACCCGCCCCTTCTCAGAGCAGGCAATGTGGTGAACATCTTAGAGCTACTATCTATTATAATTGAGGGGAAACATTTAGTTCAGTAACTAACCTACTAACATTAGGGGGCCACTATGAGCCCAACTCATAGAAACTACCAAGTGAGAAACATAAGGTTTCTGTCTTCTAACAGATGGTAATAATGAGCCAACAGGTTCGTTTAAGGCCTTAACCAGGACTATAAGCAAGATCAATTGGGGGATACCCGAGATCGGATCAATATCTTAATAGACTGAAAATGAAGAAAGTTTGTTCAATAGAATTTGGGGGGGCAATTGCCCCTTTCAGAAGAAGAGGAAGTCTCTGACGAGTACTCCCTTTGGGAGCAAAGGTAGAGAGTAGGAAATAGAAAAATAAAATTAATTGCCGGCAATACTCAGGTCGGGCGAATGTCTTTCGCTTTCTTCGATTTTGGGTTGTTCCACAGGGGCGTCAGGGGGCTGGCGGGTGGTGGC
Organism: Rana muscosa; assembly: GCA_029206835.1. Taxonomy (NCBI): domain Eukaryota; kingdom Metazoa; phylum Chordata; class Amphibia; order Anura; family Ranidae; genus Rana; species Rana muscosa. The sequence goes on from CM055116.1 coordinate 878,349,615, forward strand.
CGTTTAGTAGAGTTGTTGGCTGGGTTTGATGTGTCCATATCCGATTCTAGCGAGATCAGCTTCAGTGAAAGGAGGGTCTTCTCTCCATCTTGGAAGTTGGAGAACGAGTAGGGTTTACTCTTGAAAATGAATTTAACGGCAAATGGGAATGTCCACCAGTATTTGATGTCCTTCTGGGCCAGGATCCCTAAGAGAGGTTTCAGGGCCCTTCTTCTCTGGATCGTGGAGGGGGATAGGTCAGCAAAAATTTGGATAGGGTGACCTTGATGTGAGATCTGTTTCGCCGCTCTGGATTGCTTCATTATTTCCTCTTTTACCTGGTAAAAGTGAGGTTTAGCGATTACATCCCTGGGGGAACCATCTTTTCTAGGAGGGCCCAGGGCTCTATGAACCCTGTCCAATTCCAGGCGGTGTTGCGGTATGTTAGGGATCAGGGATTTAATTATTTCTTGTGTCGCTTGTGAGACCTCTGTAAAGGTTTCAGGGAGACCCCTGATTCTGAAGTTGTATCTTCTGGATCTATCTTCGAGTTCATCGATTCTCAGTAGGGCTGAGTCGAGCCTATCTTGAAGTGTCTGGATGTGGCTAGAATTCTGGTTAGTGGTTGCTACTGTTAAATCCAGCTTGTTCTCTATGGCTTCCATCCTGGAACCTAGGTTCTGGAAGTCAGCTTTTATATCGCCAGTAATCTTGGCTGCTGTATTGGCAAGTCCCCTCTCCAGTAAAGTAGATAACTTCTGGAATAGATCATCGTGATGGGGACTTTCTTCATTAGTCGGGGATGTAAGGTAGGGGCCCCCTTGATGTGCATAAAAGGGCGTCCCGGCTAAAGGGACGGCATTGTCCCCAAAGTGTCTGCTAAGTAGCGATTCAGTAGATGCTGGGGATGGGGTCATGTGTTGCATGAGCAGGCTTTGACTAGCTGGGGTGTATGACAGGGTGGCGGGCGCTAACACTTGCCTCTGCTCTGCATGTCCCTCCATGTTTGCAGCGTGTAGCTGGGCCGCGGAGGCCATCTTGGTACACCCAGGCGGCTGAACCCGGTCAAATTGCGGCCCGAGATCTCTCCGTACCTGGCTTCCACTCATGCGGCGGGATTCCCTGGTGAACTGGGGGTCTGGATCGCCCGTTGTGGCTCGTCGGTGATCCCTCTGTGCGGTGCTGTGAGCGGCGCTAGAGCTAGGTGTGACGGAGCTCCGGCTCAAGCAGCCATCTTGGAGACTCCGCGCATGCGCACTCCGGGCCAGTAGGTTTTAATTATCCTTTTCACCTCTTTATATTGGAGATTAAAACCTGAAACAAATGCCAGGTTGAATTGGTCCCCTGCGAGTCCCTGGCTTTTGGTCTCAAAAGGGTAAGCCGATCGATTTGCCTAACTTGTTTTCTCGTAACCTGATAATGCTGTATAAATGGCAAGTTGCATAAGCAGTTGATATTAAAGTGGAATTAAACTCTCTCAATTAACATTAACAATTTTTTCCCTTATGCTATTAGCCTTAGATAATAGATTTTTTCTGACCTAGGCCAACATGATGTCATACATCCCAGGAGTCTTCAGGAGGGTAGAAGGGGCACCCTCCTGCCTGCATGCCTGGGCTAAGGGCAAATGGATTCCAGGAAATAAATGCTACATGAATCATATGCCCTTACACAGGATGGCTGCTAAAAAAATGCTGGGGGAGGGGATGTTTTTTAAAGTGATTTTTCAACAAAATATAGCACGGAGATATGGATAGATTTGTGAGTTTCCTTTGAATATTAAAAATTTATTAAATAGTGTTTTCAGTTTGTAGTGCTCAAATACAGTTTAGTTCTGCTTTAAAGGGATTCTAAAAGCAGTAGGTTTTTTACCTTAATGGATTTTCTGCATTAAGATAAAAACCTTCTTTGTGCTCCCCCCCAGGCCCCCTTATACTTACCTGAGCCCCATCTCGATCCAGCACTGTGCCTGAGAAAACTCTCTCTTCATTGGCCAACGAGGCAGCAGCAGGAGCCATTGGCTGCCTGCTAACCTGTAAAGAGAGAGCAGGGAGATTTAGAGATCCAGCGTGGCTCAGGATTAAGCCCGCACCAGCGGAGGACCTGAGAACCAAAGGATCAAGTATGCTCTGGGCAAAATCATTGCATAGAGCAGGTAAGTATACGAAGTTTGTTATTGAAAAAAAAAAAAATGCTTTAAGATTAGGTCTATCCAGGTTACTGATGATGTTGGCGTTAGTGTACCAATCCTAATATTTAAAAGTAAACATGAGTTGTATCTCTGTTGGGACTAGAGTATTCGCTATGAATCGTTTTCATTTCCTGAAGAAGATGTTTGTATGGATATAATTAAGTTCCACATTTAATTTTTCTATGTACAAAAGTTTTTTCATGTCTACTTTAAGTTCTGTCCCTGTAAGGGAGATGTTGGAGGTCCAATGACTTATGATGACTTGTTAATTGTTTTTTTTTTGATGACTTGTATTGCGCAGTTTGCCTTGGGATTCATAGCTAAAAAATAGAATAATTGGGTCTTTTTAGGTGGTTATATTTGTAACTGTACGTATATTTGCTGTCACCTGGTCTCAAAAGCTGGATATTTCCTATCAGTGCCACAGTCAATGGGCTAAAGTAGGTCTGTGTAGTTTGCATTTAGGACAATTTGAGGCATCTGAGGAGTAGATAGCTGTTATAAATGATAGATACCGTACAACGTTGTATGCTCTATGTAGTATTTACAAAGGAGTTTCTTTCCAGAGCTCATATGTGATTGCTTTTAAAACCATTAATAATCTTTACCCCTTTGAAGGTCTAACTTATCCTCTTGAGTAAAGTGAGCTATAGTAATTTTCAAGGATATGGGTAATTTTTGGAGGCAAAGTGGTATATGTACCGGGTGTTCGTTTAGTTTGGATATGAGGGAAGGACTATTGAGTGCCCTTCCAAAGTCTAGATAACATCTTCCAGCTCTAGTACCAAATGTATAATATTGCAGGTCTGTATAGGAAGTTTGAACCTGCTCATGTTGTTTTGCCCAAAAATCAAGCAATGGTAGGCATGTCTCCTATCTTCAGTCATGTACATTACTTCAATAAAATCTTCCAGTGTTATGAAAGATATGTAGGGATGGTATAATTCAAGAAGTTGCTTCCTGGGAAAAGATTTTGGAGCATAGATATTTGTTATTGTTAGTTCCTGATTTCTTATTTGAAGTGTTATTGTGATCTTGTGACTGGTATGATTTTGTTTAACAGATTGAAGTGAGTATGGTAGAATTTTTATAAAGTAGAATCAATACCCCCTCCTTGCACCCAATGTTTTTGCAAGTGATGAAAATCATGAGCTAGGAGATGTGTCTCTTGTAAAAGTGCTATATCTGTTTGTAAGCATTTTAGGTGTCTCAGTATTTTAATGCATTTAGCTTGGGACCTCAGACCGTTAAAATCAAACTATTTGCATTTTTTTTTAGAATGGTATAGAGTAAAGAATTATTTGTTGGAGAGGTGTACAAACTGGGGTATATGTGAATATATATTTTATTTATTTCAGGTACTTATATAGCGCCGTCAATTTACACAGCGCTTTACATATATATTGTACATTCACATCAGTCCCTACCCTCAAGGAGCTTACAACCTAAGGTCCATTACACACATTCATACATATACTAGGGCCAATTTAGACAGGATCCGATTAATCTACCAGCATGTCTTTAGAGTATATGAAAGAGAACTTACTTCAGATCTTGTGGTTACTTTCTACAGATACAGTATCTTTACCTAACAAACAGATTAAACAACACAAATGCTTCTAAAAACAGAAAAAATGTAAATCGAGAAATAATTTGAGATAACCAGTGACTTCCATTTTTTCATGTAGTAGTACCAGAGGAGAATGTATAGCTCCCTTTATACCCACTCCCTTATGTCTAGATCCCATCTTGTGGTAGAATATTGGCAACAGGGTTTATTCCCCTACTAATAATTAGAGTGACATAGAATATGTTTATTGATATAAGGCTTGACATAAGTTTCAAAGTGTGATTCTAAGAAAAATGTGGCTCGTGGCAATCATGTTAGTCATTTGCAATGTTGCAAAACAAATTTAGCCTTTGCTAAAGAGTTTAAATATTATAAGGTGCCCTTTTGATGAGGAGATGGCTGTGATTTTTATCTGTGAGATGAGTCTTTGTGTGGAGTGCGTCCCGGTTTTGGAGAGAGTTTGTCACCATTATCTGATGTTTTCATTAATTTCAGGAAATGTACTGCTTCGGCTGTAGATCTAAGAACCAGGAATATACCAGATAGTGCTTGTAGATATAGAATATCAGCATATGCCAATGTGAATCTGATGCATTTATGATAAAACACTGTACATATTTGGATTAATGCTTTATGTTTGCGTGAAACTTCAATGGAGTAATCTGCTAATAAAAGTTTGTGCCCATTAATGAAGAGCTCTTTTGCATTTCTGTAATATTCTAAAAGTAAGAGCTTGTCTGGATAAATTAGCATTTACCAGTTTAGGTGCATACATTTCTACTGTTATTGGCATATATGATGCTCACTTTCCATTACACATGGGTTCCGGATTCCTAAGGCCTCAAGAATGCGGTGGGAGCAGATTTTAAAAGTGTACTCACTGTGCAGTGCTTTTGGGAGATCTATGATCCAGAATTCACTTTTCCTAAATCATTTTCCAGGTCTTCAACTTTGTCAAGGAAAGCCTGATGTATTTTTCCCATTTCTAGAGTGAATACGCTGGATTGTACTCCATTGTGCATATGCAGTGTTTCTCCTCCTTCAGTCATTGGAAGAGCTCCATTACCTCCTGCCACAGCTGTTATATGACCTGCGCTAATGCTTTCTCCACAGCTTCAATGATAGTTGGTGTTAACAGCTTTACCACCACTTTTGCTATATTAGCATGTGAAACAGAAGTTTTACCACTGGATGGGGGTAGTAAGTGCTCACTTGTTCTTGTTGAAGAGCAGCCAGCAGAGTTTGAGTATTAAAGTGAGAGTGTGATCTTGTTAGGGCCAGGTGTCGGTCCATATACTGTAGATAGGTCCGCTCCTCGTGTCCCTGTTTCGGGCTGCTTGTAGATTGAGTGTGCTGGATTTTTATGCAGATTAGAGCGTGAGGTTCAGGAGCTCTGTCTCTCTTCTTCTGTTACATGTGGAACCGGAACTGGAAGACCAAAGCTGCTCTTTTAAATGAACATTGAATATTAAAATTACATTTTACATATGGCCGGGATGTAAGAGAGACAGGACGCACATTGCTGGAGCTCCGTGACAGGATCCTGTTAAAACTATCCTGCAGCCGGTAACATCGCCTGAAACCGGATCTGTCCACCTGACACATTCCCCACATTCCAGCGACCTGTCTCCGGCAGCTGCCAATGCCTTCTTCCAAGTGGCACGGCACTCTGTCTTCTCTCTGCTCTTCCCGCTCATCCCCTGAAGCAGCCATCTTGCCCACGAGATCACAATGAGAATACATGGCAGCGGCCACACAGACCTCTCCATTGGACCAGGCTCAGGAGGGTCCTTCTAGCTCTGATCTCCTGGGAGCCATTACATCCAGCAAGGAGTCCCTGATGGCCAGGATTGACTCTCTATCCACGGACATCAGTCTGATAAGGCATGACATGGAGATATTCCGTTCCAGAATGAGAGAGGCACTGAACAGAATCTCCCAAGCTGAGGACACCATCAGAACAGACTTCTGTGAGTTACATGCAATACAAATTCAGGTCAAAGCTCTTTGTGACAAAGCAATCGTTACAGAAAATCGCCTTAGAGGCAATAATCTGCGTATTCTTGGCCTGCCAGAAAAATCTGTGTGCTCCAGGCCAGCTGAATTTTCTTCCTTCCTGGCTTCACTCCTGGGCCTGGAAAACCTCTCAGCTAACTTTGTGGTCGAACGTGCCCATCGTGCGCCAACATCCCCGCCAAACCCAGAGGCTCCACCGTGGCCATGACTAAGGTTACTAAACTACTGAGATAAAGACATCATCCTGGCCCTGGCATGCAACAAGCAAGATCTCACCTTTATTAAAAACCACATCTCCATCTTTCCTGACTACTCACCTGAGGTCCAGCAGAGCCGCCGCTGCTTCACGGAAGTCTGTAAACACCTTCCTGAGAAGGGTTTCACATACAGCCTGCTCTTCCTCAGCAAACTTTGGATCATTGATGGCGAAAAGACCTGTTTCTTCGAGACTCCGGAATTAGCTTCTGCCTAGCTGGATGCTTGTGGTTCCTCATGAGTTACCATCACTACTATTTTTGGTTGCCACGTCAGGCTGTGCATTGCGGTATCCTCCCTGGGTTGGGCCTGTTACCACTATGCGACTGCATATCCTCAATCGGGGATTACACCTTTTACCTGACATCATGAACTATTGCCAGTTATGGTTTTGTGTTAGTTCCTACTTTTCCTGATGTTACCGTCCCTCATCACGGTGACTAATTACCCATGGGCGGTGTGTTACTCACACATACCGGTACATCTTTCCAGCGGATGCGCCCTTGGGTGCTGCTACTACTGTATGGCAGTGGAGAACCATATTCGTTCTCTACTGCTGTGTGGGCGCCTCCTTAACTGGTTGCTTCCCTCCCCCCAACCATCAGACGTGGGTTTTTTTGTGACTGTACTAATTTTTTGCTGTTTTGTTCTGGGTATAATGCCCCCTTAACATGCTCTAGTTCCTCTAGAATCGTTTTGGCATGGGCAGGGTAAGCGCTGCTGCACTATGGATCTATGATTTTTTGTTTTTTCTAAGTGTGTTAGTATGTTGGCTCCCTCCATTTCTGATGCTCCTCAGGCTGCTCCCTCCCTTGATGTTACCCCTCTGATTATCACTGCTTTCTAAAATGAACTATGGCGAATAACTGTTTTAATTTGATAAAAATCCTGTCCTGGAACGTCCGAGGATTAAATTCTAAATTTAAAAGAGCACTCCTATTTCAATACCTTAAACCCTTGGCCCCACATATTATTTTACTTCAAGAGAAGCATCTGATGGGCAGCAAACTTCTGGCATTGGAAAAAAACCCTGGTTTCCATGCTACATATTCCACATACTCCAGAGGGGTCTCAATACTCATAAGTAAGTCACTTCCCTGTATAATAGAGGCAGAAAAGGGAGGGGGCAGTGGAGATAAACTCCCACCCACTCCTTAATTGTTCCATTTGTGTCTATTAATGTGCTCCACTCTTACAATCCTTCTTATTCTCCTTGATCACCTTTATTTATGTGCATTTCCTGTCTTTCCTTTTTTCCCTTTATTTTTTCTTTCCCTTTTCTTTCCCCATTCTTTATAGGTTGTACATATTCTATTTGCTTTGTGTTTATTATGTGAAAAGTAATTCATTATATAAAAAAGATAAAACTAAAAACATGAACTTGTGATGTTTTCTACCCTGTCGGTGTATTATTATTAATCTTGTGCATCTTATATTGTGTTTCCTACTTAATATGTGTTTATTGAGAATTAAGCCTTCCCCGAAAGGAAGAGAAAAAAAATATTTTTTATTTTCCCCTTCTCTCCTTTCTCTTTCTCCCCTCTCTTATTAGATAAAACACCCAACCCCCCCCCCCCAGAACTGGCTTAGATGAGCTAGCTCCCTGAGAATATTTTGCGTACAGGGGAGTTAGGGATGAGGTGCCAGAGGATGAGATCCCGACCCCCACAATTCTCACATACTTTACCAATCCCTCTCAATTCTGTTGTAGTTTACCTCCATCTCTTTGCTATATTACCTACAGTCACCCTTTGGAGGGTTGGGTGATGTATTTTTTCCCCATCTTTTCATCTTTCTTTTCTTTCCATTCTACTCCTCGGACCCCCTCTATTTCTGCAGCGTGGTTTTTCCAACCTTTCCATATTTCTCTATATTTCCCCTGTTGACCTCGTATTTTATATATCCACCTTTCTGCTTCCATTATTACCTCCACTTCCCTCTTCCATTCTCTTATAGTTGGGGGTGCTTCTTGTTTCCAATTCTTCGGGATTAATTTCTCAGCTGCGTTAAGTAAGTGAGGTGTTACACTATTTTTATATTCTCTTATGGGGCCAGTGGTTCCATGAAACAAAATATGTATGGGTGTTGCATCTAGAGATATGTTGGTTATTTTCCTAATCCACGGGATCACCTCGTCCCAGAATCTTTTTATCTTTGGGCAGGACCACCAGATGTGAAGTAGGGTGCCCTTCTCCTTACATCCCCTCCAGCATTGCCCATCTGCTGTCGGGTATATCTGGGCTATTCACATCGGATCACATGATATCGTCTTTTTGTCTCGCTTCTAGCATATCATGTGATGCCGTGGTAAAATCTCCTGAGGAAGCTCTCTTTAGAGCGAAACGTTGAGTACACTGGCACCTCTGTGTTTGTTGTTGTACACTAATATAATTGACAAAGGTTGTATATTGCATTGGTGTTCTGTATAAAGAAACAATTTTTGTAATAAAAATTTCTATTTTTTCTATTTATTGTGTTCAGTCAGTATTTAATTATTTGATTTTGCACATTATTGACATCTGCAAAATCCCGGGGCCTTGTGACCCCCCCCCCCCTTCCCCCCCCTTTTTCTTTACTGTATGTCTGTACCGAGGAGAGCCATTCACACACTTCTGGGGTTTTCTTTGTTTGTTTTAACAATATAGTTGTTGGTGTCCGCGCGGTGTGCCAGTGGACCCCTTACACTACCCCTGCGTGGGTGGAATCTCTTGTACCTGCAAAATTCAATAAAAAAGATTTGTAAAAAATAAATAAAATTATATTATGCACTCTGCACTATACACTCACAATTACAAATGAGTGCACCCCACTGTTCAATATCACTTTTTTTTTTTAAAGATTCCCTTATTATTTAGTATTTTGCTCAGCCAAATAAAAAAGCACTAATACTATTAAGTATCTATCTTGTTCCCTTTTGTACATGCTCTTCTGGTTTAAACTGGAGTCATACTGAATAACTCTGTAACTGTGAAGTAGAAGTGGACACTACAGAGAAGCTTCATTGCTGGATCAGATCATGCTGTTATGTTCTGTAACAAAAGGTCATGGGTATCTGGTAAGTGCTGTTTACCATATGGCATTTTGGAGCGTGAATCATGTTTGGAAGAGTACAATTGATGCTGATAGGAAGATTCTTTAGAAATCCACATCCACAAGTGAATGTCACTTAATGAATTTAATAAGACTGTATTTTATGTGGTTTTTTTTATGTTTATATATTAAAGCTTGCATATTTTTTCCTTTCTTTTTAAAAAACATTGCTACAGTATTTGTTTTTGGACAGTTGGATACACTTATTTTAATAGCAAATGAATATGTGAAATGTTTTTTCATATCATGTAACAACATATTTTATAATCATGTGTGCATTATTACAAATAAACTGTATAAGATTGGTCCAGAAAAAGTATATATCAGAGAGCTCATAAATCAAAAATAGCATTCACCTTCACTAGACTTGAGTATAATAAAACACAGTCTACAATGTTTTAGGAGGACTGATATTATCCAACCACCTAAAAAACTAGTATTTTTCTGGACAAATTGAGCACTCTTCATTCACAGCTGCCGGCAATTGGATTTAAAACAGGTATGGGCATGCAAAAATTCTTGAATAAGATAAAATAATGTGTCATTGCTGAACATGTCAGTGTCCAGATACATTTTCACTGCAATAGTAAACTCAGTGTCAGTGTTACCACATTATTAATTAGCACCAATATCCAAGCACATGCAGTATTAAGAACTATATTATTTCTGAAAGTATTATGCCGCGTACACACGATCGGAAATTCCAACAACAAATGTCCGATGTGAGCATTTTGTTGGAAATTCTGACCGTGTGTAGACTCCATCGGAAATTTGCTGTCGGAATTTCCGACCACAAAAATTTGAGAGCTTGTTCTCAAGTTTTCCGACAAGAAAAGTTCTTGTCGGAAATTCCGATCGTCTGTATGCAATTCCGACGCACAAAAAAACACGCATGCTCAGAATCAAGCATAAGAGCCAAACTGCCTATTAAACGTCATTGATCTCGGCTCGTCGTGCGTCTTGTACGTCACCACGTTCTTGACGTTCAGAATTTCCGACAAGATTTGTCTGACCATGTGTATGCAACACAAGTTTGAGCCAACATTCCGTCGGAAAAAAATCCACGGACTTGTTGTTGGAATTTCCGATCGTGTGTACGCGGCATAAGAAAGGTAAATCTGATTTCAGGAAATCTGATTGTGTTCAGAAGAGTGACAGTTATTAAAAAAAATGTGTCTAGAGGGCAATTGTAATTGCAGATAAATCACTTTTATACATGCATACACATGTATAAAAATAAAGAATACCTTCTGGTGAGAGGGTCTCTTTAAGAAAAAAATTAATAAAAATCAAGGCGAGGGCTACATGGGCAAGTTTTAGTAGCTCAATCATGCTATTAAAATCTTATGGAACTGACCACTTTGTTTGTATAACATAATTTTAATGTAAGCTGGTACATAATAGATTTTTCACTGGCAACAAAACAGAAACGTTAAGGCTGGGTTCACACTATCTTCACATGCGGCTCACAGCAGGGGGTCCAGTGTGTCCCTGTTCACCGTTTCAGGTCCGATTTCAGACTGAATTTTTGGCTGAATTTGGACCTTAAACGAACTAAAAGACGCACAAGACTCCTATGCAAATATGTGAACTGGCTCCATAGAGAGGCGGTCAAAATCTCCTGCTATTGCGAATTAGATGCGGGGGAACCCGCATCCAGTTAGCAATAGTGTGAACCCAGCCTTAGTGATACATCTTCTCCTTTTCAGACTTGAATAGAAGCAGGACATGTATCGCTCAACAATCCCTCGTTTAGGAGATTCTTGGGCAATTTTTACCATTCAAGTATAACCCATGAAATTTATTTCCTCAACAACCTTGGTGTACAGGTTCTTTGGAGATGTTCTATGGCATATGCACCTCCTTTCATATGTCAATCAAAGATTGCAGGGCTTGTCACTTAAATTTTTTAATTATCATTTTTACATGGCCTAAACCACCAGGACAGAAATAAAAAACAGAAATCTAAAAGAGATTCTACCAAAATGCATGATAAAGCATGTGCTAGGATTGGAGGGGACATATAGACAAGTGTAATCAGGCAGCAACTTAACACACACATTCCTTAACCCATTCATGACCAGAGGTTATTGATGCCTTGATGCCCAGGTCAAGTTTAGCAGTGTCAGTAAATTGACAATACCGTAATTCTAATTTTATTATTTAAATAGTTTAAATGTATGTATGCTTTTATTTAGTACACTGATTAATTAATCTTTTTATTGTTGCCAGATAAATGCACAAAAAGTTACATTTCCTAATTGTGTAGCACACCCCATGCAGGAGCTGCTGATGAACAGGGATCCCCCCACTCCTGCACAGCCAGGCACACCAAATCTTCAAAGGTACACAAAAGTCAGAAAACAGTCCGTAGCTTTGGATTTGTTGTTTTATTTGGGAGTTAACAACTTGGATGAGGTTATAGGATGCCGACTTGACTTCCACAAGTACTTCAGGGACACCGTCCTATATACAGACTCCTCTTCAACTTTCCTCCTGCGCACACTTTGTTCCTTTTCTTGCACAGCTTCTGGTGGTTCACCCCTAAGGGAACTGAAAGACTCCTTGTCAGTTTAGTCATAGTCCTTTACAGGCAGGAACTCACAGTCCCTTAAAAGTAGCACATGTGGAGTGAAACAGTGTGTAACCTTTCCTTCTGCTGCCTCTGAGGCCACTGATCCCAGCACCACTGCTTCAGGAATTGCTAGTCCACCTGGCTGCAGTTGCCTCTTTCACCAGCCATCCTGCTTGCCTCTACACCAGCCCACCTGGCTGATGCTCTGGAGATCTCTCAGGGAAAGGTAGAAGACTTTAGCCCACCACTGTCTTCAAGGGAGACTGGCTACATGTGGCAGTCTCCCCCCCCTTTCTTAGTCCCACCATTAAATATATTATAGAAAACAGGCTTAAATATTGATACCTCATCCAATATAGATATAGTGAAAAACAAACAGCTAGAGCTTATGTACTTTAACGGTACCAGAGACTGATTAAACCACACTAAGTTCACATAAAAGGTATTTTATTACAAAACAATTACATATAAAAGAGAATATAGAGCTTATGCTCTTAAAAACATCAGAAGAGTGTTGGATAGGCTAGTACATATAAACTCCACATATTGTTTCTTTGTAAATCTGGCCAGGAGGTTGACACATTTCACAAACAGCTTCCTCGAGGCCTCAATTCCTTGACCACAAAGAAACTAGACCTATCTCCATCTTCCACCTAACTGCCCCTATTGTCTATTTATGGGGTAGTCTCAGCCCCCAGCCAGCTCACTTCTGGGGATTGGCTATGGTCCCACAAATATCCATGGCAGCCCCTTCTAGCCCCTGCCCTCTAGTTCTAGAAGGTTTTCCAACCTTCCAGACACCAGGGGGAGGCACCAGAGAGCTGCCAAGATAAGTCATCCAGCCCTGACCCAATTCCATGACTGGTTATTCCTGGCCAGAAGTATGCTTTTTCCTGCATTGCCACTACTAGTAGCACACACAAGAGGGTGCTACACCTGCATCTGATAATTACAGTGGTAAAGAGATGAACAGTGGCATCTGTAGCACCATCTGAAGGCTGAAGATGTCAGTGACAGCTGGGATTGAGAGCCACCAGACGCACAAATGTTATCTGGTGGCTCTCAGGGGAGGCCATTTATGAATGTATCTCCAGTACTGAGCATCAAGCTAGAGAACATTATTGTACAGATTATGGGTAGGAAGGGTTTAACCACTTCAGCCCCAGAAGGATTTGCCCCCTTAATGACCAGGCCATTTTTTGCAGTACGGCACTGTGTCGCTTTAACTGACAATTGCATGGTTGTGCGACGCTGTACCCAAACAAAATTTATGTCCTTTTTCCCCAGAAATAGAGCTTTCTTTTTGTGGTATTAAATCACCTTTGCGGATTTTATATTTTGCGCTATAAACAAAAAAAGACAGACAATTAAAAATAAATATATATATATTTTTACTTTCTGCTATAATACATATCCAAAAAATAAATAAGTATAAAAAACAAATTTATTCATCAGTTTGGGCCGATATATTTTCTTCTACATATTTTGGTAAAAAAAACAAACGCAATAGGCGTATATTTATTGGTTTGTGCAAAAGTTATTGCGTCTAAAATCTATGGGATAGATTTAGGGACTGCGACATTGCGACGGACAAATCTGACCCCAAATGACACTTTTTTGGGACCAGTGACATTATTACATTGATCAGTGCTATAAAAATGCACTGATCAATGTAAAAATTACACTGACAGGGATGGGGTTATCACTAGGGGGCTATCAAGGGGTTAGGTGTGTTCCCTGGTTGTGTTCTAACTGTAGGGGGATGGGCTACCAGGGACATAACAGAGATCGCTGTTCCCTATCAATGGGAACAGAAGATCTCTGAGATGTCATCTGGCAGAACAGGGAATCGCCTTGTTTAGATAGGCAGTTTCCCGTTTTGCCTCTGTACACCAGGATCGCGAGTTGCCGGTGGATACCGAGAGAGCCGACCTGCCACCGTATAATAATATAATTATACGACTGCTGGTCGGGAAGTGGTTAATGAAACATATTTAACCACTTCAATACCAGCACTTTCACCCCCTTCCTGCCCAGGCCAATTTTCAGCTTTTACCAATTATGTGGTCCCGCAAAACTGTACCCAAATGGAATTTTTATCGCTTTCTTTTAATGATGTTAAATCACCCCTGGGTTGTTTTTTTTTTTTTTAGCAAATAAGTAATTTTTTTTCTTTGCCAATGGAGAACTAGAATGCTGGTCATCTTTTTGCTATAGCGTGGTACGGAACAGATTTATTAAGCCACAAAGACAGCCTTCTCTGCAATGCACACTGCAGACAGGGATCACAATATATACATTTAGGAAGAGTGTATGCTTACACTCTTAGGTTAGTTAGGAGTTTATGTTTGTCATCATCTGGCATCTGCATGCTCATTTGAACCCCCAACATAAGTTTGACTATAGGCCTTATAGCAATTTCTCTTTGCTTTTTTGTTTTTAATCAATAAGATGAAGTAAGTTAAGCCACTGGGGCGGGGGGCGTTATTGGCAAAGCGCCTCTAGTTCTAGTGGCCCTTTACTGTTGTTTTAGCAGCGCTTTTCGGCCCCGAGAGCGGGGTGCTTTTAACCCCCGTTAGCAGCCGAAAAAGGGTTACAAATGCCAGCAAATCGCCACTTTAAGCGATTTGCAGGCGCTTCAGCAGCACTGATCATTGATTTTAATGGCAGGGGCGGATTATGAGCGGTGTGTACACCACTCCCGCACCGCCCCAAAGATGCTGCTTGCAGGATTTTTTTCCTGTCCTGCAAGCCCACTGCTCCAGTGTGAAAGCACTCGGGTTTTCACACTGGTGCTGCAGAAGAGGCAGTTTACGGGCACTTTTCAGGCGCTATTTTTAGCTCAAAATCGCCTGTAAAACGCCTCAGTGTGAAAGTGGCCTTACTGACCAGAAACAAGTTTATAATTGGTTACATCAAATTTCTCTGCCTTTTCAAGTTTGTGACTCACGCGTGACAGAATGACAACTTGCATTTTCAGAATTTGTTATGAAGTCGTAAATGGTGGTGTGCATGTTTCTTTTTAATGATACATTTCTATTATATTTAAAATACATGGATGTTTTGTAAACAGACACAATGTTCCCTCCTGAATGGGCAAAACCCTCTTCATATTTTTGAAAAAGCTAATTAAGCAAAGTCTATTACTATCCAAGCAGCACACAGAATAATTATGTGTAAAAGTCATGGTGTTAGGAAGGGTTCACAGTTTGGCTTTTTCATACTACAAACAGCAGGAAAAGAAAAATAACTTCAACCCCAAAAGCCATTTAAAAGATTTGCTTCATGTGTGAACCGTTTACCCACAAGAATTAATAGTGGCAATCCCTCTAGGCAGTGACTACACCGCTCCTATGTTAGTGCTTTATGAAGAGGAGAGCTATTTCACTGCGGTAACTGTTGTAGTGCTGTCCAAAAAAGATTTAATGCAATTAATTTTACTAAGACATTTTATTGGTTGCATATTTATTGAGAAGTATATTTTTCTAAAATTGGTTCCATTGCACCAATTTAATCCTATGATCTGTTTTCTTGGATACACGGTGCTTCTTTTTATTTGAATTCCAGCATTTGGATTTACATAGAATTTTGAAAGGAATGATTCTGTAATCTGTTCAAGCAGTTTCCGATAAAAAAAAATAACATCCATCTCAGGTTTTATAAACTGTAATAAAACCAGCTTTATTTTCCTTAGGCTAATCCTTTTAATATTTGTGTTTGGGATTTAACAGTTGGGTTGTGAATTTGATTTGAATGTTTTCTGTACTTGCCATTGTGTTGTGTTTACCCAATAGTTTAGCCTCCAGAAAATTATAAGCTACAGAAACAAGTAACAATGCAACAAAATAAAATAAACCATCATGATCTGATTTTAAAGTGGTGTTTTCATGGCTGCAGGTACTGCTAGCTAAATGCAATATAGATATTGAATTTCTACTCACATTGTAGATAATTTCTGTGATCAAACCTTAAAAAGTGGCCTAAAATAAGACTTACATTAATATATTTCAAGCTTTATGTTGGTATGCCATGTATTTGGACTTAGTTAATGACGTACTAATAATTCAACAGTGGGGTTGATTTACTAAAAACTGAAAAATCTGGCACAGCTCTGCATAGAAAACCAATCAACTTCCAGGTTTTATTGTCAAAGCTTGATTGAACAAGCTGAAATTAGAAGCTGATTGGTTTCTATGCAGAGTTGCACTAGATTTTGCACTCTCCAGTTTTATTACATCAACCCCAGGGTGAAAGCAATCGGAAACGATCTTTCTAAAGGTAAACTTAGGCAGACAAAGGGTCTTGTTTTCATGTACAACCTTCCATAATAACTTATCACACACAAAGAAAAAATAATCCATATTCACTGGTCAGTCTATGGTAAAGTCAGTGTGATTATAGTGAATAAAGAGCTTTAGCCTAAGTGGGATTAGAACCTACATTTTTTACTACTGTCTATGTCACCACTGGATACATTCCCCATAACATACTGTTCTGAGGACAAATTGCAAAACCCTAACACATTGAGGGGTTGATTTACTAAAGCTGGAGAGTGCAAAATCTGATGCAGCTGTTCCAGGCATGTACTGGCCATCGGGACTACAGGGAGTTTCCCGGTGGGCCGGTTTCCAGATATCCCAAGTTTCCCGCATTTTGACTGCGGCTCCCTCTGTGTCCTCCTCCTCCGCCCCCCTCGTCCCCCACAGTTGGTTTCCCTCCTGTCCTCTCCCACCGCTTGCGGGGGGGAACTGTCAGGATGGAGAGCAGAGGAAGAGACTGGTAAATATTCAATTTCTAAATTAGACACAGTGAGCAATTGCTACTGATCACTCCTGTGTCCTGTGAAACCTGAGCAGAGTAAACTTGGTTTACTCTACTTCAGTTTATGAATGAACTGGAGTCGCTGTCTCCTGTCCATTCATCTTCAATGCTTTCTCAAAGGGGAGATGTCAGATGACTGTTTAGACCCCTGATGTCTCACCAAAGCCCACCAACAGGGCTGACAAAAATAAATACAATACAGTTGCAATAAAAAGTTTGTGAACCCTTTTGGAATGATATGGATTTCTGCACAAATTGGTCATAAAATGTGATCTGATCTTCATCTAAGTCACAACAATAGACAATCACAGTCTGCTTAAACTAATAACACACAAATAATTAATTGTTACCGTGTTTTTATTGAACACACCATGTAAACATTTACAGTGCAGGTTGAAAAAGTATGTGAACCCTTGGATTTAATAACTGGTTGAACCTCCTTTGGCAGCAATAACTTCAACCAAACGTTTCCTGTAGTTGCAGATCAGACGTGCACAACGGTCAGGAGTAATTCTTGACCATTCCTCTTTACAGAACTAATTCAGTTCTGCAATATTCTTGGGATGTCTGGTGTGAATCGCTTTCTTGAGGTCATGCCACAGCATCTCAAATCAGGTTGAGGTCAGGACTCTGAATGGGCCACTCCAGAAGGTGTATTTTCTTCTGTTTAAGCCATTATGTTGTTGATTTACTTTTATACTTTGGGTCGTTGTCCTGTTGCAACACCCATCTTCTGTTGAGCTTCAGCTGGTGGACAGATGGCCTTAAGTTCTCCTGCAAAATGTCTTGATAAACTTGGGAACTCATTTTTCCTTCGATGATAGCAATCCGTCCAGGCCCTGACGCAGCAAAGCAGCCCCAAACCATGATGCCCCCACCACCATACTTCACAGTTGGGATGAGGTTTTGATGTTGGTGAGCTGTGCCTCTTTTTCTCCACACATAGTGTTGTGTGTTTCTTCCAAACAACTCAACTTTGGTTTCATTTGTCCACAGAATATTTTGCCAGTACTGCTTTGGAACATCCAGCTGCTCTTGTGCAAACTGTAAACGTGCAGCAATGTTTTTTCTGGACAGCAGTGGCTTCCTCTGTGGTATCCTCCCATGAAATCTATTCTTGTTTAGTGTTTTACGTATCGTAGATTCGCTAACAGGGATGTTAGCATATGCCAGAGACTTTTGTAAGTCTTTAGCTGACACTCTAGGATTCTTCTTCACCTCATTGAGCAGTCTGTGCTGTGCTCTTGCAGTCATCTTTACAGGACGCCCACTCCTAGGGAGAGTAGCAGCAGTGCTGAACTTTCTCCATTTATAGACAATTTGTCTTACCGTGGACTGATGAACAGCAAGGCTTTTGGAGATACTTTTATAACCCTTTCCAGCTTTATGCAAGTCAACAATTCTTAATCGTAGGTCTTCTGAGAGCTCTTTTGTGCGAGGCATCATTCACATCAGGCAATGCTTCTTGTGAAAAGCAAACCCTGAACTGGTGTGTGTTTTTTAGAGGGCAGGGCAGCTGTAACCAACAACTCCAATCTCATCTCATTGATTGGACTCCAGTTGGCTGACACCTCACTCCAATTAGCTCTTGGAGATCTCATTAGTCTAGGGGTTCACATACTTTTTCCACCTGCAATGTGAATGTTTACATGGTGTGTTCAATAAAAACATGGTAACATTTAATTCTTTGTGTGTTATTAGTTTAAGCAGACTGTGATTGTCTATTGTTGTGACTTAGATAAAGATCAGATCACATTTTATGACCAATTTGTGCAGAAATCCATATAATTCCAAAGGGTTCACATACTTTTTATTGCAACTGTAGATATTAAAAAATGAAATTGTAAAAAAATTCAAAATAATTAAATAATAACAATAAAAAAAACTACTGTTACCCCTCCTCCCTCCCCTACCAACACTGCCCCAACCCCTCCCCCCGAAAAGCATTGTGAAAAAAATAAAAAACAAATTAAATTGTAAAAAAATCAATACGTAAGAATAAAAAGCTACTGACATCATCCACTGCCCTACTGACACCATCCACTGCCACATATCCCCTTCCCCAGAAATATTTAAAAAAATTATTTAAAAAAATAATAAACAACAAAATTGTAAAAAATATACTAACAGTGGAATGTTTTTCCTTTTTTTTTTGCGCAATTGCGTATAGTTTATATACTGTTTTTGTGGGTGATTGCAAAATTAAAGTGGGCCCGTCTGGATGAAGTCCAGGGCCAAATTTTTGTCCCAGTCCAGCCCTGAGCTGTGCAAAGAAACCAATCAGCTTCCAGGTTTTTTTATTGTCAAAGCTTAATTGAAAAAGCTGAAGTTAGAAACGGATTGGCTGCCATGCACAGTTGCACCTGATTTTGCACTTTTAAGCCCATCGTGGCAACTGGCTACCAAAGGAGTTTTTGAAATGTGAATGCAGCCAGTAATAAAAAAAACAAAAAAACATGGGTCTTATAATTTCTTGTCTAAATTAAATAGCGTTTTGTTGCTGAAGGGGGTACAGGAATTGAAGAGAACTCTCCCTTATAGCAGCACATTTAAAAATAACTAATATTCTCACCCTCCTCTGCTCTAAACAAAATAAAAGTACTTTGGCTTGCATTTTCTTCCAAATGCTGTGATAAGTTCTAAAACTCCAAGAGCACATATATTCATAATAATAAAAAAAAACAAGCAAATTTCTGAGTCAGTCTACAATATAAAATATTATAAAATATCAAGAAATACTGACCTTAAAGTTGAACCACAGGCGATATGTTTTTATTAATATGCTGTGTAATAATCAGGTAACTCATGAGGCGTATGCAAACTCAGTGATTATAATGATGCCAGATAGTACAGTATAGCTTTCAGTGCTCGTAGATAGAAGCTGCACTGCCATTTATCTCCATTTGTTCATTCACATAGCGCCTCATATTCTGAGAACCTATCACAAAATATCAGGGCATTTTGTGAATGGACAAGGGCAGAGGAGGAATGGATAAGGAAGCTTCTGAGAGTGACAAAACTAAAAGTATAGCAAAAGCGATACTATCCAGCATCAATGAAAATTTTAAAAATAAATGGAGGGCAAATTGTTTCAAAGCATATTTTGATTAAAAAAAATAAGGCCACTTTCACACTGAGGCGCTTAAAAAACTGCCAGTAAAACACTGAGCGCTTTTGAAGCGCTTTCAATTCATTTCAATAGAGAGGGGCGTTTTTTCAGCGCACTGCCTCAGTGTGAAATTATCCATTGATTTTAATGGAAATACGCTTTCAGGCGCTTTTTTTAGGGTGAAAGCGCCTGAAAAGCGCCTCAGTGTGAAAGTGGTCTAATACCTAGAGTTCAGCTTTAAATATTTAGTAAATAAGCAGAATATTAAAGTGAGTATCATGATTAGTGTTAAGCAGATCAATCTGGCTGGAATGAGACCATGTGAAAGTTGGCTAATACCTTTCTACCAGGAGTTTCCAAAAGTTGCATAATCTGCTGGTGGACCAGTGGGCTTCTTCTTGCTCTTAAGTAACCCTCCTATTAGGATTTCCAACTTCATCTAAAGTCAGCCTGTAAAAGAAGATGATGTATAATTACCTTTATGGTGGCTCTTGTGTTAAACTTCTGCTGCATCGCTGGCCGCTACAGGTATCCAACACTTATAGGTACCTTGAATACCTGTTCCCCTCCATTGCACACTGTGGTTCCTTCATTCTGTAGTGACATAAGGGCCAGTAGGGAAATCCACAGTGTGTGTTTGATACCTGCAGCAGCTGGGGAGAGGAAACATAGTGAGCTTTAACCCACAGGCTTCAGAAAATCTAAAGATACAGCCTCTACGTTTACAAAATGGCTGTAGATAAGGTTGGGGCTCCTAATGACAGAGTAACTTTAACCGCTTGCTGACCAGCCACCGCCATTATACTGCGGTAGGTTGGCACGGCTGCGCAAATCGCCGTAGGTGTACGTCGACCGCTTTAAGAGCTATAGGGGCGCGTGGCCACGGCGCGACGCCGGAGCCGATGCGCGTGGCCGTCGACCTGCGATCGCTTCTCAGAGAGCCAGAACGGGGATCTGTCAATGTAAACAGACAGATCCATGTTCTGTCAGGGAAGTAGAGAGAGATCTACTGTTGCTAGTGATCAGGAACAGAGATCTTTCTATACGCCCCGGGCAGTACACTCCCCCCACAGTTAGAAACACCTCCCTAAGGAACACTTAACCCCTTGACCACTTAAGCCCCAGACCATTTTGCTGGCCAAAGACCAGGCCACTATTTGTGATTCGACACTGAGTCGCTTTAACTGACAATTGTGCGGTCGTGCGACATGGCTCCCAAACAAAATTGACGTCCTTTTTTTCCCACAAATAGAGCTTTATTTTGGTGGTATTTGATTACCTCTGCGGTTATTTGTTGCGCTATAAACAAAAAAAAAGCGTAAATTTTGAAAAAAAAGCAATATTTTTTACTTTTTGCTATAATTAATATCCCCAAAATATATATATATATTTTTTTCCTCAGTTTAGGCCGATACGTATTTTTCTACATATTTTTGATAAAAAAAATCACAATAAGCGTTTATTGATTGGTTTGCACAAAAGTTATAGCGTCTACAAAATAGGGGGTAGTTTTATGGCATTTTTATTAATATATATATTTTTTTACTAGTAATGGTGGTGATCAGCGATTTTTATCGTGACTGCGACAATATGGCGGACACTTTTGACACCATTTTGGGACCATTGTCATTTTTTCAGCGACCAGTGCTATAAAAATGCACTGATTACTGTAAAAATGACACTGGCAGTGAAGGGGTTAACCTGTAGGGGCGCTGAAGGGGTTAAGTGTGACCTAGGGAGTGATTCTTACTGTTAGGGGGCGTGGGTTGCCGTGACACGTCATTGATCACTGTTCCCGATGAGAGGGAACACGATCAGTGACATGTCACTAGGCAGAACGGGGAGATGTTGTGTTTACACTAACATCTCCCCGTTCTTCAGCTCTGTGATCCGATCGTGGGACACCGGCGGCGATCGGGAGCTTGCGACAGGGTCGCGAGTGTGCTGCCGGCAGTGCGCCCGAGACCACGCGGCCGGCAATTTAAAGGGGACGTATATATACGCCCTTTTGCCTGTCCGTGCCATTCTGTCAACGTAAATGTTCGTGCAGCGGTCGGCAAGTGGTTAATTGTCCCCTAGTGTTAACCCCTTCCCTGCCAGTGACATGTATTCAGTAATCAGTGGCTATTTTTAGCTCTGATCGCTGTATAAATGTCAATGATCCCAGAAAAGTGTCAAAAGTGTCCGATGTGTCCGCCACAATGTTGCAGTCCCGCTAAAAATCGCCGATCACCGACATTACTAGTAAAAAAAAAAAAAATTATAATAAAAATGCCATAAATATATCCCCTACTTTGTAGACGCTATAACTTTTGAGCAAAGCAATCAATATACGCTTATTGCGATTTTGTTTAACAAAAAATATGTAGAAGAATACATATTGACCTAAACTTAGGAAGAAATTCGTTTTTTTTAGATATTTTATGGGGATATTTATTATAGCAAAAAGTAAAAAATATTGAATTTTTTTCAAAATTGTCGCTCTTTTTTTTATTTATAGCGCAAAAAAAAACGCAGAGGTGATCAAATACCACCAAAAGAAAGCTCTATTTGTGCGGAAAAAAGGACATGAATTTTGTTTGGGTACAGCGTTGCACGACCGCACAATTGTCAGTTAAATCAACGGAGTGTCGTATCGCAAAAAAAATGGCCTGGTCATTAAGGGGGTAAATCCTTCCGGTCCTTAAGTGGTTAAACCAGTTTACTAGAATGCTTTAAAAGATTACCTCTATGCTGCAGTGGAAATTCCCATTAAGTATGTTGAAAGGCATTGTGTGGTGTAAATTATATCATAATTATGTAAACATTGTATAGTATTCCTCTTATTTATAAAAAGCGGTAGTAAACCACAGAAAAAAAAGAAGTATTTTCCCTGCAAGGTAAGAGCATAATGTACTAATATGCATCGCATACTAGCACATTTTGAAAGACTTACCTTAAAATTAAGCATTCTCATTGGCATGCTGTCACGGCGGACAGGGCTTTTATCTTTACCCGGTCTTCCTTTTGGGTTCGTGGCCGGTTTAAATGGACGAGCCATATTTATGTCACTCCCAAGTAGTGATGAGCCGAACACCCCCGGGTTCGGTTCGCACCAGAACCCGCGAACGGACCGAAAGTTCGTACGAACATTAGAACCCTATTAAATACAATGGATGCGAACGTTCGAATTCTAAAGTGCTAATTATAACGACTATTATGCATGTTATTGTCCTAAAAAGGGTTTGGGAACCCGGGTTCTGCACCAGGGAACATGTATCAATGCAAAAATAAGTTTTAAAAACGGTCGTTTTTCGGGAGCAGTCATTTTAACCACTTAAGCCCCGGACCATTTCGGGCCATTAGGACCAGGCCTGTTTTTGGGATTCGGCACTGCGCTGCTTTAACTGTAAATTGTGCGGACATGCAATGTTGTACCCAAATGAAATTTGCGTCCTTTTCTTCCCACAAATAGAGCTTTTTTTTAATGGTATTTTATTGCCTCTGCGATTTTTATTTTTTGCGATATAAACAGAAAAAGACCGAAAATTTTGAAAAAAAATTATATTTTCTACTTTTTGTTATAAGAAAAATCGAATAAACTCAATTTTAGTCATACATTTAGGCCAAAATGTATTCAGCCACATGTCTTTAGTAAAAAAAATGTCAATAAGCATATATTTATTGGTTTGCGCAAAAGTTATAGCGTTTACAAACTAGGGTACATTTTCTGAAATTTACACAGCTTTAAATTTATGACTGCCTATCTCATTTCTTGAGGTGCTAAAATGGCAGGGCAGTACAAAACCCCCCCAAATGACCCCATTTTGGAAAGTAGACACCCCAAGGAAATTGCTGAGAGGCATGTTGAGCCCATTGAATATTTTTTTTTTTGTCCCAAGTGATTGAATAATGACAAAAAAAAAAAAAAAATTACAAAAAGTTGTCACTAAATGATATATTGCTCACACATGCCATGGTTATATGTGGAATTGCACCCCAAAATACATTCTGCTGCTTCTCCTGAGTACGGGGATACCACATGTGTGGGACTTTTTAGGAGCCTAGCCACGTACAGGACCCCGGAAACCAAGCACCGCCTTCAGGATTTCTAAGGGCGCAAATTTTTGATTTCACTCCTCACTACCTATCACAGTTTCGAAGGCCATAAAATGTCAAAATAGCACAAAACCCCCCAAATGACCCCATTTTGGAAAGTAGACACCCCAAGCTATTTACTGAGAGGCATGTTCAGTCCATGGAATATTTTATATTTTGCCACAAGTTGCGGGAATATGACAAACTTTTTTTTTTTTTGCACAAAATTGTCACTAAATGATATATTGCTCACACATGCCATGGGCATATGTGAAATTACACCCCAAAATACATTCTGCTGCTTCTCCTGAGTACGGGGATACCACATGTGTGGGACTTTTTGGGAGCCTAGCCGCGTACGGGACCCCAAAAACCAAGCACCGCCTTCAAGGTTTCTAAGGGCATAAATTTTTGATTTCACTACCTATCACAGTTTTGAAGGCCATAAAATGCCAAGATGGCACAAAACCCCCCCAAATGACCCCATTTTGGAAAGTAGACACCCCAAGCTATTTGCTGAGAGGCATGTTGACCCCATTGAATATTTTTTTTTTGTCCCAAATGATTGAATAATGACAAAAAGAAAAAAAAAAATGTACAAAAAGTTGTCACTAAATGATATATTGCTCACACATGCCATGGTTATATGTGGAATTGCACCCCAAAATACATTCTGCTGCTTTTCCTGAGTACGGGGATACCACATGTGTGGGACTTTTTGGGAGCCTAGCCGCGTACAGGGCCCCAAAAACCAAGCACCGCCTTCAAGGTTTCTAAGGGCATAAATTTTTGATTTCACTCCTCACTACCTATCACAGTTTTGAAGGCCATAAAATGTCAAAATAGCCCAAAACCCCCACAAATGACCCCATTTTGGAAAGTAGACACCCCAAGCTATTTGCTGAGAGGCATGGTGAGTATTTTACAGCTCTCATTTGTTTTTGAAAATTAAGAAAGACATTTTTTTTCTTTTTTTACATTTTCAAAACTTTGTGACAAAAAGCGAGATCTGCAAAATACTCAACATACCTCTCAGCAAATAGCTTGGGGTGTCTACTTTCCAAAATGGGGTCATTTGGGGGGGTTTTGTGCCATCTGGGCATTCCATGGCCTCCGAAACTGTGATAGGCAGTGAGGAGTGAAATCAAAAATTTACACCCATAGAAATCCTGAAGGCGGTGCTTGGTTTTTGGGGTCCCGTACGCGACTAGGCTCCCAAAAAGTCCCACACATGTGGTATCCCCGTACTCAGGAGAAGCAACAGAATGTATTTTGGGGTGTAATTCCACATATGCCCATGGCATGTTTGAGCAATATATAATTTAGTGACAACTTTTTGTACATTTTTTTTTTTTTTGGTCATTATTCAATCACTTGGGACAAAAAAAAAAATATTCAATGGGCTCAACATGCCTCTCAGCAAATAGCTTGAGGTGTCTACTTTACAAAATGGGGTCATTTGGGGGGGTTTTGAACTGTCCTGGCATTTTATGCACAACATTAGGAAGCTTATGTCACACATCATCCACTCTTCTAACCACTTGAAGACAAAGCCCTTTCTGACACTTTTTGTTTACATGAAAAAAAATTTTTTTTTGCAAGAAAATTATGTTGAACCCCCAAACATTATATATTTTTTTAAAGCAAAGGCCCTACAGATTAAAATAGTGGGTGTTGCATTTTTTTTTTCCACACAGTATTTGCGCAGCGATTTTTCAAACGCATTTTTTGGGGGAAAAACACACTTTTTTTATTTTTAATGCACTAAAAAACACTATATTGCCCAAATGTTTGATGAAATAAAAAAGATGATCATAGGCCGAGTACATGGATACCAAACACGACATGCTTTAAAATTGCGCACAAACGCGCAGCGGCGACAAACTACATTCATTTTTAAAAGCATTTAAAAGCCTTTACAGGTTACCACGTTAGATTTACAGAGGAGGTCTACTGCTAAAATGACTGCCCTCGATCTGACCTTCGCGGTGATACCTCACATGCATGATGCAATTGCTGTTTACATATGACGCTAGACCGACGCTTGCGTTCGCCTTTGCGCAAGAGCAGGGGGGGACAGCGGGGCTTTTTTTTTTTTTTTTTTTTTTTTTTTATTATTTATTTGGCTTTTTTATTTTATTTTTAAACTGTGCCTTCCATATTTTATTTTTTTACCATTTTTATCGTTATCTCAGGGAATGTAAATATCCCCTATGATAGCAATAAGTAGTGACAGGTACTCTTTTTTTGAAAAAAATTGGGGGGTTAGACCCTAGATCTTTCCTCTGCCCTCAAAGCATCTGACCACACCAAGATCGGTGTGATAAAATGCTTTCCCAATTTCCCAATGGCGCTTTTTATATCCGGGGGGGACATTCCCTCCCACTGCTTGTAAAAGCAGTCTAGAGGCTAATTATCTGCTAGAATTGCTTTTACATGAAAGCCGGCTGCTGGCTGAAAAGAATGATACCAAGATGATACCTAAACCCGCAGGCATCATTCTGGTATAAACATTCAAAGTCCAGCAACATACCAGTACGTTGCTGGTCCTTGTTGGACATGTATTGTAATCTTTTTTTTCATACAGCCTATTGGCTGAACGAAAAAAAGAAATTGATTGGTGGGTATGCCCACCATTAGAATACCTCCCTTCATCCACCCACTTCTAATGATGGGCATATATGCCGAAGCATGGGGGCATCCTCCCGCAAAAAAGTTATGCCGCGTACACACGGTCAAGCCTTCGTCGGAATTTCGACCGTATGTACGCGGCATAAAAGGTTATGCTGCGTACACACGGTCGGACTTTTCCACGGGCAAGCCTCCGTTGGAATTTCGACCGTATATACGTGGCATTAGGAGCAAAATCGCTCCTCCGCCCCTGCTGCCCCCATGCTTCGGCATATATGCTCTTTTTTTTAACTGTGGTGGTGAAATCACCTCCTACAGCGTTGGAGTCATGGCTTTATGTATCGTGGGAGCAAACGCTGTTGCTGTCAAGATAAATAGATCCGCGCTGCAACTGAATGGCGTACCTGCTAAGCAAATGGTGGTTAACATTAAAACAAAGTAACATTACAGTACAACAGTAAGACCTTACCATGCCATACCTGCAAAGCAAATACCAAAACAAAACCTAGTAAAAAATAAAAAAATGTTTTAACGCAACCTGTGCCTAAAATATATATATGCCGAAGCATGGGGGCATCCTCCCGCAAAAAAGTTATGCCGCGTACACACGGTCGGAATTTTCCACGGGCAGGCCTCCGTCGGAATTTCGACCGTATGTACGCGGCATTAGGAGCAAAATCGCTCCTCCGCCCCTGCTGCCCCCATGCTTCGGCATATATGCTCTTTTTTTTAACTGTGGTGGTGAAATCACCTCCTACAGCGTTGGAGTCACGGCTTTATGTATCGTGGGAGCAAACGCTGTTGCTGTCAAGATAAATAGATCCGCGCTGCAACTGAATGGCGTACCTGCTAAGCAAATGGTGGTTAACATTAAAACAAAGTAACATTACAGTACAACAGTAAGACCTTACCATGCCATACCTGCAAAGCAAATACCAAAACAAAACCTAGTAAAAAATAAAAAAATGTTTTAACGCAACCTGTGCCTAAAATATATATATGCCGAAGCATGGGGGCATCCTCCCGCAAAAAAGTTATACCGCGTACACACGGTCGGAATTTTCCACGGGCAGGCCTCCGTCGGAATTTCGACCGTATGTACGCGGCATTAGGAGCAAAATCGCTCCTCCGCCCCTGCTGCCCCCATGCTTCGGCATATATGCTCTTTTTTTTAACTGTGGTGGTGAAATCACCTCCTACAGCACTGGAGTCACGGCTTTATGTATCGTGGGAGCAAACGCTGTTGCTGTCAAGATAAATAATTCCGCGCTGCAGTTGAATGGCGCACCTGAAAACAAAAAATTACATACCTGAAAAGCAAGCATGATAAAACATTGCAGAATAGAATACAGTAAAAAAGAGCAGAACAATAGAGAGAAAATAGAGAGAGAGAGAACAATAAAACGACAACTATTTTTGGTTTTTTTATTTTATATTTTTTTTGTGTTTTGTTTTTTACGTTTTTTTTTTTCTTTTTTACACTTTTTTTTGTAACTTTACAACTGTAATGGTTCGGGTCTCTCAAAATGTAATGGCATCTTGGGAGACCCTGTGTAAGTGTGTCCTTGTCTGTGAAATGCTGTACCCTACGCTAAAACTTCACTTTTGAGTGGTAGCGTTCAAAACATTCACCTTGGCAAAGACCAGGCTTGTCAGGACAGAGTGGACAAAAACTACGGGTGTCACGCCTAAATCCGCGCTTGCTACAGACACGACATCTTTTTTGGGGGTGGCTTTGGGTAGGGGTACTCGGGAAGACATACGAATAATGCCTCTCATGCAGCCGGCTTACTGCATTTGGTTGGGGATGGTGAGGTGCAGAACCGCCTGGATACAGGAGTTCTGTGACTATCTCATTCTGGAATTTTAGAAGAGATAACGTCCCGCCTGAAGCTCTGTATAGCACATGAGCGTTCAGCAAAGCCAATTGGAATAATGATAGAGACACTTTTTTGTACCAGCGTCTCGCCTTACGGTCAATTAGATACGGCGCCATCAACTGGTCGTTGAGGTCCACCCCTCCCATATTTTGGTTATATTCGTGGACACAGAGGGGTTTCTCCACAACACCAGTCGCCGTACGAATTTGGACTGTCGTGTCTGCATGAAGGGAGGTAAGAAGGAAAACATTCTTATTGTCCCTCCACTTCATAGCGAGCAAGTTATTACACTTCAAGCAGGCTCTCTCCCCCAGCCTAAGACGGGCATCTACAAGCCGCTGGGGAAAGCCCCGGCGATTAGGTCGCACGGTGCCACATGCTCCAATCTGATGATCAAACAAGTGACTAAACAGTGGCACGCTCGTGTAATAATTGTCCACATACAAGTGGTACCCCTTTCCGAATAAGGGTGACACCAAGTTCCACACTATCTTGCCAGCGCTCCCTATGTAATCCGGGCAGTTGACCGACTCAATCTGACTATCTTTTCCCTCATAAACCGTAAAGTTCACTACATAGCCTGTTGCCCTGTCACAGAAGTTGTAGAGCTTGACCCCGTATCTGGCACGCTTGCTGGGAAGGTACTGCTTGAAAGACAAGCGGCCAGAAAATTTAATCAGGGACTCATCAACGCAGACAACTTGATCGGGAGTAAACAAGGCTGCAAAACGTTCGTTGAAGTGGTTTATGAGGGGCCGAATTTTATAGAGCCGGTCGTATTCAGGGTCCCCACGTGGACGACAAAGTTCATTGTCGTTGAAGTGCATGAACCGCAAAATCTGCTCGTATCGTGCCCTGGACATGGAGGCAGAGAACACGGGCATGTGGTCAATTGGGTGCGTGGACCAATAAGCACGCAATGATGGAAATTTATGTGTGCCCATGTTGAGGGAAAGGCCCAGAAAGGTCTTAAATTCGGAAATCGTAATTGGTTTCCAATTTCTGGCAATTTTAGGCAACTGGGGGTTAGCGGCGATAAATTGACCAGCATATAAATTACTCTGGTCCACAATAGATCTATAGAGATCTTCTGTGAAAAACAGCGAATAAAAATCAATTGGAATAAAATCAGCTGTTTCCACCTGAATACCGGGTTGGGCAGTGAATGGGGGAAGTACGGGTTCTGCAGAAGTGGTGGGGACCCAATCAGGATAGGCGAATTCTGCAGGAAGGGCAGTATGGGCACGACGGGCCTGCCTTTGTCTTCTTGGTGGCAGCGGGACACTACTTGCGCTTGCCACCTCGCCAGCTTGAACTGCACTTATGGGACTCGCCACGTCACCAAGTGTTACTGCAGTGCTGGATGTACGTCCAGGCTGTACTAGGCCGCTGGTGCTTGCCAGTTCACCAGAAGGAATAGCGGCGCTAGTACTACTCTGCTCCATGATACGAGAGACCCGCGGTTCTTGCTCCTCAACAACCTCAGAAGATCGGGATCGGGTACACCTGACCTTAGCAGGGACCTCAACTTCGTCGTCAGAGCTATCTGACGTGGGGCCGCTGACGTCACTGTCTTCTACGGGAAGATATTCTGAGCCTGAATCTGACAGATACGTGACCTCCTCTTCACTATCTGTCATGCTCAGAATCTCGTAGGCCTCTTTACTAGTGTACCTTCGTCTTGCCATTTTGGGCTCTAAATTTAGGGGTACACTAGTAAGATTCACAGGAAAAAAAGCACCTGACTGTCGTCAGCAAATATATCAAACGCTACAAAAAAACTGTTAGCGATCGCAGGGATCAGGCCTGTCTCTGCGAACGCTGCAGTTATGTGTGTTGTGTTTGGTAAGTGACAGTGATCGATCGATACTGCACTTGGGTGGGCTGGGCTGGGCTGGGCGGAGGGGCTAAACGCAGGCGCTAGCAGGTATCTGGGCTGATCCCGCTAACACTGCGTTTTTGGGAACCCTAAACCGCTGGGGATGCTAGTATAGATCTGATCAGATACTATACCACTAAGGGGGGTGTATGCTTTGCGCGTGGGTGTTAGCGTTACTGGCACTAACCTAACACTGCCTGGGGCGACGCAGACCCTCTCTGGCGCTAAAACCTAATTGATCTCACCCGCCGGGCGATCAGGGGGGTTAAACCTTTATTGGGTTATATACGGCGGGTGCCCTGATGCTATAAAAAGCAAACTAATCAACCAGCGTCACCCGTAACCTTTATATGGTGATCACTGGTGAAAGGGTTAACTAGGGGCAATCAGGGGGTTAAAACCTTTATTAGGTTAAATATGGGGGTACCCGACGCTATATAAAAACCTGACGGGTAACCTAAATAACTAAATAACTTACTGGCTAACCAGTGAGACCAGTGACGCTTATACGGCGATCACTGGTGAAAGGGTTAACTCTAGGGGCAATCAGGGGGTTAAAATAATATATGGGGGTACCTGACACTAATAAAAACCTGCGGCAAACCTAAAAAAAAATAACTGCCTATCTAAAACACCAGCGACACGAATACAGCGATCGGAAAAACAATCGCTTAGTGACGCTGAAGTTAGGGGGTGAAAGGGTTACCTGGGGGGTGATCAAGGGGTTAAACCTTTATTAGGGGGGGTTAGGGGGCTACCCTGGACCTAAAGGGGCCTAATCCTAACTGCCCTGCAACTTTTTACAATCACAGATGACACTAAATGCAGTGATCAGTAAAATAAATGATCACTGCAATCAGTGACACTGTGATTGGGGGCTTTGGGGTGACCTGGGGGGTGATCTGGGGGTGACTGGGGGGTGATTTGTGTGCCTATGTGTACCTACGTGTCAGTGGACTGTTGGAGCACTAACCTCTGTCTTCTCTCCTCGGCGCCGGGAACGAAAAGACCGCGGCGAGGGAGATGACATCACTTCCTCCAGCCTGTGTTTACATCACATGGGGGAGGAAGCATTTTCATTGGCCGGGAGCGATCGTGAGGGGGGGGGGGGGCGGAATCGAGCGGCCGCCCCCTCATGCCTGATCGCTCCCGAACACTTAACGGCCGCTCACTGCAGTGAAGGGGGGTCCGGATGGACCCCCCAACTGCACAAAGGCGATCACGTAGATCTACGTGATTCTGCCTGTCGGTGCCATTCTGCCGACGTAAATCGGCGGTGGGCGGTCGTTAAGTGGTTAATGATGCATAAAGTGAAAAAAAAAAAGTCAAATATTCCTTTAAATATCGTACCTGGGGGGTGTCTAAAGTATGCCTGTGAAGTGCCACGTGTTTCCCGTGTTTAGAACTGTCCCTGCACAAAATGACACTTCTAAAGGAAAAAAAAGCCATTTAAAACTGCTTGCGGCTTTAATGTAATGTCTGCTCCCGGTAATATGGATGAAAATCTTTAAGAAAAATGGCATAGCTACCCCATGACCCCCCCCCCCCCTACCCCAGCCCATTACCAGCCCCTTTGGGTCTTGTATGGATATTAAGGGGAACCCCGCACATAAAATAAAAAAGGCCCTATATACTCTGAACAGCCGTATACAGGCGGTGCATACAAGACAGGGACTGTAGGTTTGTTCTTATGTAGAATCTGTTTGTAATTTTGAACAGGTACATTGTTTAAGTGTAGCTCCAGCCCAAAAATCTATTTTTAAACTTTTTGGAAAACATAGGTAAGGGTTATCACCCCTGTAACATTTGTTTTGCTGTCTGTGCCCCTGTTCAGAACATTTCACCTCACTTTCCGTCCCAATGACAACTGTTTTTGAAATGTGGTGTTTTTCTTGAAACAAGGATTGCTGATAAAGCATCAGTACAGAGGAGACACCTTTCTCCCATATTAATTCTTACAGGAGAGAATTTTCCTTCCAAGGGGTAGATTTCCTCTCACTTCCTGTTGTCTTCTTGCTTTTGCAAGTAGGAGTCGTTTGTAAGTTGGATGTTTGAAAGTAGGGACCTGCCGTATATACTCTGCAGAAATAGGCCCCTTAGTTGTTGGTGTTGGCACAACACTGTAAGCACTCACAGTTACTCTTGGTTGGTGCTGGAACGCCCTGCTGTCAACTATTATATCAGGAATTTTAATTACATATAATTGTTGAACAGTGGTAGTAAAAATTGGGCCTTTGATGGTGGTGCTGGTGCCACAACACTGTAAGCCCTGACAGTTACTCTTGGTGGGTGCAGCAATGGGCCCTGCTGTGAATTATTAGATCAAGAATTGTAATTGCATGCCCCTGTTGAACAGGGGCTGAAAAATTGGGCCTTTCGTGGTGGTGGTGGTGGTGGTGGTGTTGCCACAACACTGTAAGCCCTCAGAGTTACTCTTGGTGGGTGCAGGAATGGGCCCTGCTGTGAATTATTAGATCAAGAATTGTAATTACATGCCCCTTTTGAACAGGGGCTGAAAAATTGGGCCTTTCGTGGTGGTGGTGGTGGTGGCGTTGCCACAACACTGTAAGCCCTCAGAGTTACTCTTGGTGGGTGCAGCAATGGGCCCTGCTGTGAATTATTAGATCAAGAATTGTAATTACATGCCCCTGTTGAACAGGGGCTGAAAAATTGGGCCTTAGGCACTGGTGGCACAACACTACAACCCCTCACAGATACTGTACTTGGAGCACAGCAATGAGCCCTGTTGCAAAGTATTGCTTCAAAAATTGTAATGACACGCCCCTGTTAAACAGGGGCTGAAAAATTGGGCCTTAGGCACTGGTGGCACAACACTCCAACCCCTCACAGATACTGTACTTGGAGCACAGCAATGAGCCCTATGGCACATTATTGCTAAAAAAATTGTAATTACACGCCCCTGTAATACAGGGGCTGAAAAATTGGGCCTTAGCCACTGGTGGCGGCACCCATAAACAAAAATGATCTTCCAAGCTATCATCATCAATCGTATCATTGAGGACTCGGAGGAGGAGGATAGCCAGTCAACATAACAGCACAGGCACTCAGCATCAGCATCAGTCTTGAAGGGATGTGACATGTTAAAATCAATTAGTCTGTTATATCAGCATCAGGTGTGTGGTAGCTGGTGGTGATCCAAGACTGGTTCATCTTGATGAAAGTCAGTCGATCAACCGAGTCGGTGGACAGGCGCTCCCTGTGATCCGTGACAAATCCTCCAGCAGCACTGAATGTGCGTTCCGAAAGAACGCTGGATGCAGGACAGGCCAGTAGCTCAATTGCATACTGTGCAAGCTCTGGCCAGTGATCCATCCTCAAGACCCAGTAAGCCAGAGGATTTTCGGTGGGGAAGGTGTCCAAGTCTGACCTTGCCCCTAGATATTCCTGCACCATGTTTATCAGACGCTGGCGATGGTTGCTGGAACCGATCATACTTTGGGGCTGCGGACTAAAGAATTGTCTGAACGCATCGGTCAGACGGCCACCTTCCCCACCGCTCTTTCTTTGACTGGCCGAAGCCTCAGCAACTCGTTGTCCAGGACCAGGAGTTTGTAACCTCCCAGTCTCTGGGAACGCGTTGCACAGACCTTTCTGCAAGGCCTCCCGGAGTTGTCTCATCCTCTGCTCCCTCTGCGACGGTAACATAAGGTCCGCAACCTTACCCTTGTACCGTGGATCAAGGAGAGTGGCCAGCCAGTAATGGTCCCTCTCCTTGATCCGAAGAATACGAGGATCCTTCCGCAGACTTTGCAGGATCAGGGAGGCCATGCAGCGTAGGTTTGCTGAGGCATTCGGTCCGGAGTCCTCTGGGTCACTAAGGACGACATGATCCGCAGCCACCTCCTCCCAGCCACGTACAAGTCCACTGGTTTCTTGGGACTGTAAATCATCCCTAAAAGACTGCTGCTGATGATGCTGAGTGCCAGCCTCCACCTCCATGCTGACACAATCCTCCTCCTCCTCCTCCTCCTCCTCCTCTTCCTGTGCGATGGGTGGGACAGAAGGAACACTGTCTGGGTAAAGGGGGCCTTGAGAGGCAAGGAAGTCCTCCTCTTCCTGCCTCTGTTCTGCCTCAAGTGCCCTGTCCATTATTCCATGCAGCGTGTGCTCCAACAGGTGGACAAGAGGTACAGTGTCACTGATGCATGCACTGTCACTGCTCACCATCCTCGTGGCCTCCTCAAATGGTGCCAGGACAGTGCATGCATCCCTGATCATGCCCCACTGGCGTGGAGAAAAAAAACCAAGCTCCCCTGACCCTGTCCTGGTGCCGTAGTCGCACAGGTACTCATTGATGGCCCTCTGCTGCGTGTGCAGCCGCTGCAGCATGGCCAACGTTGAGTTCCACCTGGTGGGCATGTCACATATAAGGCGGTTCTTGGGCAGGTTCAACTCCTTTTGCAGCTCAGCCAGGCGAGCACTGGCATTATAAGATCTGCGGAAATGCACACAGACTTTCCTGGCCTGCCTCAGGACATCCTGTAAGCCCGGGTACCTGCCCAAGAACCGCTGCACCACCAGGTTAAGGACGTGAGCCACACAGGGCACATGGGTCAGTTGTCCCTGTCGGAGGGCGGAGAGGAGGTTGGTGCCATTGTCGCAAACCACCATTCCTGGCTTAAGCTGGCGTGGCGTCAACCACCTCTCGGCCTGGCCCTGCAGAGCAGACAGGACCTCTGCCCCAGTGTGGCTTCTGTCCCCCAAACACACCAGCGCAAGCACGGCATGGCATCTTTTTGCCTGCGTACTTGCGTAGCCCCTTGAACGGCTACGGAGCACCGCTGGTTCAGAGGACAAACCACAGGAAGAGGCCATGGAGGAAGAAGAAGAGGAGGGGGTGGAGGAGAGAGGTGTGTCACAACCAGTAGTAGCATTTTGGAGGCGTGGCGGTGGAACAACCTCCAACACTACTGCACCTTGTCCTGCATCCTTCCCAGCTGCCAAAAGAGTGACCCAATGGGCCGTGAAAGAAAGGTAACGTCCCTGTCCATGCCTGCTGGACCATGAGTCAGCGGTAATATGCACCTTACCGCTGACCGCCCTGTCCAGCGAGGCCAAGACATTGCCTTCCACATGCCGGTAGAGAGCCGGAATAGCCTTCCGTGAGAAAAAGTGGCGTTTGGGAACCTGCCACTGAGGAACCGCACATTGCACAAACTCACGGAAGGGGGCCGAGTCTACCAACTGAAAAGGCAGCAGTTGAAGCGCTAGCAATTTAGCCAAGCTAGCATTCAACCGCTGGGCATGTGGATGGCTGGGAGTGAACTTCTTTCGACGGTCCAGCAGCTGGGGCAGGGAAATTTGCCTGCTAGAATCGGACGTCGGTGTACTGCTAGCAGAGTGGCCGCAACTACTTGGCTGTGACACACCTAATTCTACACCTTCATTCCTCTCAGTGCATGTTTCAGACAGGACTGAAGTTATAGTGGGGTTGGAGATCCCAGCTGATGCGGTGCAAGGAGAGGTCCGCTTTGTTCTTTGGTGTGGGTCTTTGAGGTAGGCTTGCCAACGAGCTGCATGGCAGGTCAACATATGTCTGGTCAGGCATGTGGTACCCAAGCGGCTGATGTTTTGGCCACGCGATATACGCTTGAGACATATGTTGCAAACAGCAGCTGTGCGATCTGATGCACTAGCCTCAAAAAAGGCCCACACCAAAGAACTTTTTGAATGACGGGCAGAGGCAGCGCCCTGCACAGGCGGAGCTCTGCGGTGTGATTCCGTCGGTGTACTGCCCTTACGCTGGCCACCAAAGGGCATCCTGCCTCGTTGGAGATGTGCCTCCTCCTCATCCTCCTCCTCCTCCTCCTCCTCTCTCCTATTAGGCACCCACGTGGAGTCAGTGACCTCATCATCCCCTCCCTCCTCATCACTGGAGCCAATCTGGCAGTATGCTGCAGCTGCTGGAACATGACTGCCAGATTGGTGTCCTTCTTTAGCATCCCCTCTGTCTGCTCTCACGCTACTGCCTTCCTGTAGCTGGGTTTCATCATCAGACCCTTCGAAACGCTGGGCATCCTCCTGGAGCATGTACCCAACACTGTGCTCAAACAGTTCGGGGGACTCCTCAGGAGGAGGACATGGTGGGTCTAGGGAAGGAGTGACTGATGATGAGTCTGACATTGATACCAGGGAAGAGGACGCTTTGGCAGCTGCTTTGCCAGTACCCTGAGCCTGGGTGAGAGAGGATGAGGAGGAGGAGGAGGGCTTGGTCATCCACTCTACCAAGTCTTCGACATGATGTGGCTCAACATGTCCAGCTGCCGAAAAGAAGGACAAGCGTGTCCCATGGCCATGTGCTGATGACAATGCACCGCGTCCACGACCAGCACTGTTGCCCCCAGACACAGAGCCTGCTTGCCCTCTTTTATTGCCTCCTGACTGTCTGCCTCTCCTTGTTTGCCTTCCAGACATTCTAATAGATGGCCTGCAGGGAGATGGGAAAAAAGCAATAAGGGCTACCTTCAGGTGTCCTTCTCTGTCCCTTTACTTAAGGATTTCTAAATATGGTTGAGGATGATTGCTTTCGCACAGAATAGCACAACGACAATTTCCCTGACTGTCCAAAAAACAAGGATTTCAAAGATGGTTGATGAGGAATGCTTTAGCACACTATAGCACAAGGAGAATTTCCCTCACTGTCCTTCCCTGTCCCTAGAAACAAGGATTATCACAGTGAAAGAAACTGACACTCTTCCTACTGTGAGGGGGTTAGCTCGGCAGCGGGTGTGTGTGACCCCCGAGATGGGCTCCCCACACAAAAACAGGCCCAGCAAACGGAGGTTGTGGTTTTCAAAATCAAAAAGGTGCGGTTTATTTTCTATTTACAGTGACAAAACACAGCAAAGCAAAAGAAACATAAACAAAATAAATCCTGGTCAACTTGACCTCTGACTAAACATACAGGTTTCCTAACTAACAACTGGGATCAGCCTAGTGCTGTCCTAGTCCCTAAGTCCCTGGTTTTAAATGTCCAAGCAAATAGCCACACAGGCTTTGTCTCACCGCACAGGGGTTCACTCTCCCTAGACAGTCCACACAGGTCTGGGTCCAGGCATGAGCTAACATCTAATGAAGCTGGGAGTTCTTATAGAGGCCTAAATGAGCTGACAAGCTTCAGCTGGTCTCATCAACTCCCTGTCTGCACGACGCCCCACACTCTCCCTAGAGGTATGAGTCATCCATGAGCCCACTAGCCTTATACAACTCTCCACCTAGTTGTATAAGTCGGCGTAAAGCCTGAATCTGGGCGAAATATATCTACCCCCCTGGATGCAACCAGGTTACCTTCCTGCTGTCACATACCCCCCCCTCTTGTTTTAACCTCGGGGTTGGAACACCAGCAATCAGGCATTCATGTACTCGAGACAAAGCATCCACATTCCCCATTTGAACGCCAGGGCGATGCTTTACT
The DNA here is from genome assembly GCA_029206835.1 of Rana muscosa. NCBI lineage: Eukaryota > Metazoa > Chordata > Amphibia > Anura > Ranidae > Rana > Rana muscosa. The sequence goes on from CM055116.1 coordinate 878,387,123, forward strand.
GTGAAGTTGAATTCCTGGAGGGCCAGGAACCACCTATTCACTCTTCTATTTGTTTCCTTGTTTTGAGCCATCCACTTTAACGGAGCGTGATCCGTAACCAAGTCAAAGTGCCTACCTAGCAGGTAGTACCGAAGGGAATCTAGAGCCCACTTCACCGCTAAACACTCCTTTTCAACGGTGGCGTAATTTACCTCATGGGACTTCAACTTCCTGCTGAGGTAAATGACTGGGTGCTCTTCCCCGTTCCAGACCTGGGACAATACTGCTCCTAACCCCACATCTGACGCATCACTTTGTACGACAAAGTCTTTAGAGAAGTCGGGTGAGTACAACACTGGCTGGCTACATAAGGCTTGTTTCAAGAATTGGAATGCTGCCTCAGCCTCGGGGGTCCATTTAATCATGACCGACCCTTTCCCCTTCGTCAGGTTGGTTAGGGGCACAGCCTTAGAAGCAAAGTGGGGAATGAATCGCCGATAATACCCAGCGATTCCCAGAAAGGCTCGTACCTGCTTCTTGCTGTTGGGACGTGGCCAACTCTGGATGGCCTCGACTTTGTTGAGTTGGGGTTTTATTACTCCCCTCCCAATGGTGTACCCAAGATATTTGGCCTCCTCCTGCCCAATGGTACACTTCTTGGGGTTAGCCGTAAACCCCGCTTCCCGAACAGAGTCCAGGACTGCTTGCACTTTTGGCAGATGTGAGGCCCAATCTGTGCTATGGACAATTACGTCATCCAGGTAAGCCGCAGCATACTTCCGATGGGGCCTCAGCATCTGGTCCATTTTCCGCTGGAATGTGGCCGGCGCATTCTGTAACCCGAACGGCATTCTTTTATATTGGAACGCCCCGTCTGGGGTTACAAATGCGGTTTTCTCTTTGGCCGACTTGGCCAGGGGGATTTGCCAATACCCTTTTGTGAGGTCAAGAGTCGTCATGTATCGGGCTGTTCCCAGCCGGTCGATCAACTCATCTATACGTGGCATGGGGTAGGTGTCAAATTTTGTAACTTTGTTCAACTGACGAAAATCGTTACAAAATCGCCAGCTCCCATCCGGTTTAGGCACCAACACAATGGGACTAGACCAATCACTTTGGGACTCCTCTATCACCCCTAAGTTCAGCATTTTCTGTACTTCCTCCCGTATTGCCTCCCGTCGGGCCTCTGGGATCCGATAGGGTTTTAACTTCACCCTTTCACCGGGCGGGGTAATGATGTCATGCTCTACCCCAGATGTTTGTCCCGGCAGCTCAGAGAATACCTCCTTGTTGCGAAGCACAAACTCCTTAACCTCCTGTTGTTGGGGTTGTGACAAGGTGGCTGCTATTCCAACCTCAGGAATCACGCAACCAGTTTGAGCTGGTGACCAAGTGTCTGCGACTAGGGACTCTCTATCCCTCCAGGCTTTCAACAGATTAACGTGATAGATCTGTTCGGGCTTTCGCCTTCCTGGTTGTCTGACCTTGTAATTCACTTCGCTTACTTTTTCCATTATCTCGTAGGGGCCTTGCCATTTGGCAAGGAATTTACTTTCAACCGTAGGGACAAGTACCAGTATCCTATCCCCCGGGGAAAAGGTACGGGTCTTGGCTCCACGGTTGTACACTCTCTGCTGTGCTAACTGCGCTTGGGCCAAATGTTCCTTCACGATGGGCATTACCTGTGCAATTCGGTCTTGCATCAGGGCGACATGCTCAATCACACTCCTGTGGGGAGAACTCTCACTTTCCCAAGTTTCCTTGGCAATATCCAACAGCCCTCTTGGGTGTCTCCCATACAGTAACTCAAAGGGGGAGAATCCCGTAGAGGATTGGGGCACCTCCCTAATAGCAAACATCAGATAAGGAAGTAGACAGTCCCAATCCTTTCCATCTCTATCCACCACTTTCTTCAACATTTGTTTTAGGGTTTTGTTGAATCTTTCAACCAGCCCATCGGTTTGGGGGTGATACACAGATGTACGTAATTGTGTCACTTTGAACAATTTACACAGCTCCTTCATAACCCGGGACATAAAGGGTGTACCTTGGTCCGTAAGCAGTTCTTTACAAATACCCACCCGGCTAAACACAAGAGATAGCTCTTTGGCTATGGTTTTGGCCGAGGTATTTCGGAGAGGGATTGCTTCTGGATAACGGGTGGCATAGTCCATTATAACTAATATGTACTGGTGCCCCCTAGCGGACTTGATTATAGGACCTACCAAATCCATGGCGATCCTCTCAAACGGGACCTCAATGATGGGTAGAGGGACCAGCGGGCTACGGAAATGTGGCATCGGGGCCGACCTCTGACACACAGGGCAGGAGGAACAATAATTTTCTATGTCCTTCATCACCCCCGGCCAATAGAATCTCTGTAATACCCTCTCTCGGGTTTTCTCTGTCCCCAGATGACCTCCAAGAATGTGCCCATGGGCCAACTCCAACACCAACTTCCTGTAAGGTTTGGGCACCACAAGCTGCTCAACGGTTTCTTCTGCCCTTTTTGCCACCCGATACAGTAGGTCCTTCTCTACGCTGAAGTATGGGTAAGTGCAGGTATTATCTGGGTTCACTAACTCGCCATCTATTTTCACTACATTTTCCCGTGCCTTTATTAGGGCGGGGTCTTTCAACTGTTCTGTGGCAAAGTTTTCCCTGTGAACCTCAAGATCAGAAAACTCCACAGACGGTAGGTTTTCGTCTGAGGAGGTGGGCTCCTCTCCAGTTTCTTGAGTCTCCCCTGCCAATACTGATAAGGGAAATTCCGGAGAGTCCTCACCACTCTCAGGGGAGTTCTGGCTATCACATTCCTGGTACATAGGGGCACCAGTGGGGGGCTCAGGATCATCCCACAGTTCCCAGAACTTCGGAAAATCCCTTCCCACAATGGCGTCATGCGGTAACTGAGATACTAAGCCCACTGGATGAGAGAGGGTACCTTTGGGGGTCTCGAAACACACTGTAGTCACTGGATACTCTCGGGTGTCCCCATGCACACAAATAACAGCTACCTTGCTATTCCCAGAGACCTCTGTTTTAACTAACTCAGCCTTTATCAGGGTCACAAGGCTACCTGAATCCAGCAATACCACAACATTTCTACCATTAACACACATTTTTCATAAATGTTTCTCAGTTCCTCGAATGGCAGTGCATGCGACTGTCGCACACAGCGACTGACGTCTGCCCGTCAGAAAGTCACACTGCATGGGTTCCTCCACAACCGGGCAATTGGCTGCAATATGTCCCGCTTGCCGGCAGCGGTAGCAAACGATCCTTCTTGCGGCCTCTTGAGCCGCTGATTTCCCAGGCTGTTCTCGCCAAACTTGGGGTAGAGCTCCCACCCTCTCACTCTCTCCACCCTCACCCCTTGGAATCCTCTTATCCGCCCCTGGGGATGGTCTGGTCTTAGGGTGGAAAGTCCGAGTGTCTCTGGAAGAGGCCGTCAGGTTCTCTGTAGCCAAGTATTTCTCCACACGATCCACAAGACCATCGGCCGTCTCTGGGTCTCCATGGCTTACCCACTTTTGGATGGCAGTAGGAAGAGCTCTCAAAAACCGATCCATTACAACACGTTCCACAATCTTTGGTGCGGACAAAGTCTCTGGCTGTAGCCACTTTCTGCTCAGGTGAATGAGATCATACATTTGAGACCTGGGGGGTTTTCCAAGCTGGAAAGTCCAGTTATGCACACGCTGAGCCCGGACAGCCTGGGTGACACCCAGCCTTGCCAATATTTCAGCTTTTAGCATCACATAGTCTTTTGCTTGGTTAGGCTCTAGGTCATAGTAAGCTTTCTGCGATTCACCAGTTAACAGAGGAGCCACCAGTCCAGCCCACTGCTCCTCAGGCCACTTTTCTCTTTCAGCGGTCCTTTCAAATGTGGTCAAAAATACCTCTGGATCATCCTCTCCAGTCATTTTTGTCAATAAACGACTCACCCCAAAGGACGCGGTATTAGTGGGACGGCTTTCCTCACTGGTCTGCGGACGTTGCTGCATTACTGCTTCCATCTGTTGTTGTAGTCTCTGCTCTTGCTTCTGCAACAGGTCTATGAAGCGGGCCTCAGATTGCTGCTGGGCTTGTTGCTGAGCCTCCAGACTCTGTTGCAAAGTTGCGTTTGTCTGCTGCTGGGCTGCAAGGCTCTGTTGATGAGCTTGCTGCTGGGCTGCAAGGCTCTGTTGATGAGCTTGCTGCTGGGCTGCGAAGTTCTGTTGTTGAGCTGCAAGGCTCTGTTGATGAGCTGCAAGGCTCTTTTGCAAACCTGCATTTGTCTGCTGTTGATTGGCATTTGCTAGAGCCAGCTGCTTCAGTATCTCCTCCATGCTGGCTTAAAAAAAAACTGCCACTGGTTCTCCACCAACTGTGAGGGGGTTAGCTCGGCAGCGGGTGTGTGTGACCCCCGAGATGGGCTCCCCACACAAAAACAGGCCCAGCAAACGGAGGTTGTGGTTTTCAAAATCAAAAAGGTGCGGTTTATTTTCTATTTACAGTGACAAAACACAGCAAAGCAAAAGAAACATAAACAAAATAAATCCTGGTCAACTTGACCTCTGACTAAACATACAGGTTTCCTAACTAACAACTGGGATCAGCCTAGTGCTGTCCTAGTCCCTAAGTCCCTGGTTTTAAATGTCCAAGCAAATAGCCACACAGGCTTTGTCTCACCGCACAGGGGTTCACTCTCCCTAGACAGTCCACACAGGTCTGGGTCCAGGCATGAGCTAACATCTAATGAAGCTGGGAGTTCTTATAGAGGCCTAAATGAGCTGACAAGCTTCAGCTGGTCTCATCAACTCCCTGTCTGCACGACGCCCCACACTCTCCCTAGAGGTATGAGTCATCCATGAGCCCACTAGCCTTATACAACTCTCCACCTAGTTGTATAAGTCGGCGTAAAGCCTGAATCTGGGCGAAATATATCTACCCCCCTGGATGCAACCAGGTTACCTTCCTGCTGTCACATACCCCCCCCTCTTGTTTTAACCTCGGGGTTGGAACACCAGCAATCAGGCATTCATGTACTCGAGACAAAGCATCCACATTCCCCATTTGAACGCCAGGGCGATGCTTTACTGTGAAGTTGAATTCCTGGAGGGCCAGGAACCACCTATTCACTCTTCTATTTGTTTCCTTGTTTTGAGCCATCCACTTTAACGGAGCGTGATCCGTAACCAAGTCAAAGTGCCTACCTAGCAGGTAGTACCGAAGGGAATCTAGAGCCCACTTCACCGCTAAACACTCCTTTTCAACGGTGGCGTAATTTACCTCATGGGACTTCAACTTCCTGCTGAGGTAAATGACTGGGTGCTCTTCCCCGTTCCAGACCTGGGACAATACTGTTCCTAACCCCACATCTGACGCATCACTTTGTACGACAAAGTCTTTAGAGAAGTCGGGTGAGTACAACACTGGCTGGCTACATAAGGCTTGTTTCAAGAATTGGAATGCTGCCTCAGCCTCGGGGGTCCATTTAATCATGACCGACCCTTTCCCCTTCGTCAGGTTGGTTAGGGGCACAGCCTTAGAAGCAAAGTGGGGAATGAATCGCCGATAATACCCAGCGATTCCCAGAAAGGCTCGTACCTGCTTCTTGCTGTTGGGACGTGGCCAACTCTGGATGGCCTCGACTTTGTTGAGTTGGGGTTTTATTACTCCCCTCCCAATGGTGTACCCAAGATATTTGGCCTCCTCCTGCCCAATGGTACACTTCTTGGGGTTAGCCGTAAACCCCGCTTCCCGAACAGAGTCCAGGACTGCTTGCACTTTTGGCAGATGTGAGGCCCAATCTGTGCTATGGACAATTACGTCATCCAGGTAAGCCGCAGCATACTTCCGATGGGGCCTCAGCATCTGGTCCATTTTCCGCTGGAATGTGGCCGGCGCATTCTGTAACCCGAACGGCATTCTTTTATATTGGAACGCCCCGTCTGGGGTTACAAATGCGGTTTTCTCTTTGGCCGACTTGGCCAGGGGGATTTGCCAATACCCTTTTGTGAGGTCAAGAGTCGTCATGTATCGGGCTGTTCCCAGCCGGTCGATCAACTCATCTATACGTGGCATGGGGTAGGTGTCAAATTTTGTAACTTTGTTCAACTGACGAAAATCGTTACAAAATCGCCAGCTCCCATCCGGTTTAGGCACCAACACAATGGGACTAGACCAATCACTTTGGGACTCCTCTATCACCCCTAAGTTCAGCATTTTCTGTACTTCCTCCCGTATTGCCTCCCGTCGGGCCTCTGGGATCCGATAGGGTTTTAACTTCACCCTTTCACCGGGCGGGGTAATGATGTCATGCTCTACCCCAGATGTTTGTCCCGGCAGCTCAGAGAATACCTCCTTGTTGCGAAGCACAAACTCCTTAACCTCCTGTTGTTGGGGTTGTGACAAGGTGGCTGCTATTCCAACCTCAGGAATCACGCAACCAGTTTGAGCTGGTGACCAAGTGTCTGCGACTAGGGACTCTCTATCCCTCCAGGCTTTCAACAGATTAACGTGATAGATCTGTTCGGGCTTTCGCCTTCCTGGTTGTCTGACCTTGTAATTCACTTCGCTCACTTTTTCCATTATCTCGTAGGGGCCTTGCCATTTGGCAAGGAATTTACTTTCAACCGTAGGGACAAGTACCAGTATCCTATCCCCCGGGGAAAAGGTACGGGTCTTGGCTCCACGGTTGTACACTCTCTGCTGTGCTAACTGCGCTTGGGCCAAATGTTCCTTCACGATGGGCATTACCTGTGCAATTCGGTCTTGCATCAGGGCGACATGCTCAATCACACTCCTGTGGGGAGAACTCTCACTTTCCCAAGTTTCCTTGGCAATATCCAACAGCCCTCTTGGGTGTCTCCCATACAGTAACTCAAAGGGGGAGAATCCCGTAGAGGATTGGGGCACCTCCCTAATAGCAAACATCAGATAAGGAAGTAGACAGTCCCAATCCTTTCCATCTCTATCCACCACTTTCTTCAACATTTGTTTTAGGGTTTTGTTGAATCTTTCAACCAGCCCATCGGTTTGGGGGTGATACACAGATGTACGTAATTGTGTCACTTTGAACAATTTACACAGCTCCTTCATAACCCGGGACATAAAGGGTGTACCTTGGTCCGTAAGCAGTTCTTTACAAATACCCACCCGGCTAAACACAAGAGATAGCTCTTTGGCTATGGTTTTGGCCGAGGTATTTCGGAGAGGGATTGCTTCTGGATAACGGGTGGCATAGTCCATTATAACTAATATGTACTGGTGCCCCCTAGCGGACTTGATTATAGGACCTACCAAATCCATGGCGATCCTCTCAAACGGGACCTCAATGATGGGTAGAGGGACCAGCGGGCTACGGAAATGTGGCATCGGGGCCGACCTCTGACACACAGGGCAGGAGGAACAATAATTTTCTATGTCCTTCATCACCCCCGGCCAATAGAATCTCTGTAATACCCTCTCTCGGGTTTTCTCTGTCCCCAGATGACCTCCAAGAATGTGCCCATGGGCCAACTCCAACACCAACTTCCTGTAAGGTTTGGGCACCACAAGCTGCTCAACGGTTTCTTCTGCCCTTTTTGCCACCCGATACAGTAGGTCCTTCTCTACGCTGAAGTATGGGTAAGTGCAGGTATTATCTGGGTTCACTAACTCGCCATCTATTTTCACTACATTTTCCCGTGCCTTTATTAGGGCGGGGTCTTTCAACTGTTCTGTGGCAAAGTTTTCCCTGTGAACCTCAAGATCAGAAAACTCCACAGACGGTAGGTTTTCGTCTGAGGAGGTGGGCTCCTCTCCAGTTTCTTGAGTCTCCCCTGCCAATACTGATAAGGGAAATTCCGGAGAGTCCTCACCACTCTCAGGGGAGTTCTGGCTATCACATTCCTGGTACATAGGGGCACCAGTGGGGGGCTCAGGATCATCCCACAGTTCCCAGAACTTCGGAAAATCCCTTCCCACAATGGCGTCATGCGGTAACTGAGATACTAAGCCCACTGGATGAGAGAGGGTACCTTTGGGGGTCTCGAAACACACTGTAGTCACTGGATACTCTCGGGTGTCCCCATGCACACAAATAACAGCTACCTTGCTATTCCCAGAGACCTCTGTTTTAACTAACTCAGCCTTTATCAGGGTCACAAGGCTACCTGAATCCAGCAATACCACAACATTTCTACCATTAACACACATTTTTCATAAATGTTTCTCAGTTCCTCGAATGGCAGTGCATGCGACTGTCGCACACAGCGACTGACGTCTGCCCGTCAGAAAGTCACACTGCATGGGTTCCTCCACAACCGGGCAATTGGCTGCAATATGTCCCGCTTGCCGGCAGCGGTAGCAAACGATCCTTCTTGCGGCCTCTTGAGCCGCTGATTTCCCAGGCTGTTCTCGCCAAACTTGGGGTAGAGCTCCCACCCTCTCACTCTCTCCACCCTCACCCCTTGGAATCCTCTTATCCGCCCCTGGGGATGGTCTGGTCTTAGGGTGGAAAGTCCGAGTGTCTCTGGAAGAGGCCGTCAGGTTCTCTGTAGCCAAGTATTTCTCCACACGATCCACAAGACCATCGGCCGTCTCTGGGTCTCCATGGCTTACCCACTTTTGGATGGCAGTAGGAAGAGCTCTCAAAAACCGATCCATTACAACACGTTCCACAATCTTTGGTGCGGACAAAGTCTCTGGCTGTAGCCACTTTCTGCTCAGGTGAATGAGATCATACATTTGAGACCTGGGGGGTTTTCCAAGCTGGAAAGTCCAGTTATGCACACGCTGAGCCCGGACAGCCTGGGTGACACCCAGCCTTGCCAATATTTCAGCTTTTAGCATCACATAGTCTTTTGCTTGGTTAGGCTCTAGGTCATAGTAAGCTTTCTGCGATTCACCAGTTAACAGAGGAGCCACCAGTCCAGCCCACTGCTCCTCAGGCCACTTTTCTCTTTCAGCGGTCCTTTCAAATGTGGTCAAAAATACCTCTGGATCATCCTCTCCAGTCATTTTTGTCAATAAACGACTCACCCCAAAGGACGCGGTATTAGTGGGACGGCTTTCCTCACTGGTCTGCGGACGTTGCTGCATTACTGCTTCCATCTGTTGTTGTAGTCTCTGCTCTTGCTTCTGCAACAGGTCTATGAAGCGGGCCTCAGATTGCTGCTGGGCTTGTTGCTGAGCCTCCAGACTCTGTTGCAAAGTTGCGTTTGTCTGCTGCTGGGCTGCAAGGCTCTGTTGATGAGCTTGCTGCTGGGCTGCAAGGCTCTGTTGATGAGCTTGCTGCTGGGCTGCGAAGTTCTGTTGTTGAGCTGCAAGGCTCTGTTGATGAGCTGCAAGGCTCTTTTGCAAACCTGCATTTGTCTGCTGTTGATTGGCATTTGCTAGAGCCAGCTGCTTCAGTATCTCCTCCATGCTGGCTTAAAAAAAAACTGCCACTGGTTCTCCACCAACTGTGAGGGGGTTAGCTCGGCAGCGGGTGTGTGTGACCCCCGAGATGGGCTCCCCACACAAAAACAGGCCCAGCAAACGGAGGTTGTGGTTTTCAAAATCAAAAAGGTGCGGTTTATTTTCTATTTACAGTGACAAAACACAGCAAAGCAAAAGAAACATAAACAAAATAAATCCTGGTCAACTTGACCTCTGACTAAACATACAGGTTTCCTAACTAACAACTGGGATCAGCCTAGTGCTGTCCTAGTCCCTAAGTCCCTGGTTTTAAATGTCCAAGCAAATAGCCACACAGGCTTTGTCTCACCGCACAGGGGTTCACTCTCCCTAGACAGTCCACACAGGTCTGGGTCCAGGCATGAGCTAACATCTAATGAAGCTGGGAGTTCTTAAAGAGGCCTAAATGAGCTGACAAGCTTCAGCTGGTCTCATCAACTCCCTGTCTGCACGACGCCCCACACTCTCCCTAGAGGTATGAGTCATCCATGAGCCCACTAGCCTTATACAACTCTCCACCTAGTTGTATAAGTCGGCGTAAAGCCTGAATCTGGGCGAAATATATCTACCCCCCTGGATGCAACCAGGTGACTTTACCTTCCTGCTGTCACACTACCTATAGTTTTCTGTCCCTAGAAAAAATGTTTTTTTAAAGATGGTTGATGATCAATGCTTTAGCACACTATAGCACAAGGAGAATTTCCCTCACTGTCCTTCCCTGTCCCTAGAAACAAGGATTATCACAGTGAAAGAAACTGACACTCTTCCTACCTATAGTTTTCTGTCCCTAGAAAAAATGTTTTTTTAAAGATGGTTGATGATCAATGCTTTAGCACACTATAGCACAAGGAGAATTTCCCTCACTGTCCTTCCCTGTCCCTAGAAACAAGGATTATCACAGTGAAAGAAACTGACACTCTTCCTACCTATAGTTTTCTGTCCCTAGAAAAAATGTTTTTTTAAAGACGGTTGATGATCAATGCTTTAGCACACTATAGCACAAGGAGAATTTCCCTCACTGTCCTTCCCTGTCCCTAGAAACAAGGATTATCACAGTGAAAGAAACTGACACTCTTCCTACCTATAGTTTTCTGTCCCTAGAAAAAATGTTTTTTTAAAGCTGATTGATGATCAATGCTTTAGCACACTATAGCACAATTAGAATTTCCCTCACTGTCCTTCCCTGTCCCTAGAAACAAGGATTATCACAGTGAAAGAAACTGACACTCTTCCTACCTATAGTTTTCTGTCCCTAGAAAAAATGTTTTTTTAAAGACGGTTGATGATCAATGCTTTAGCACACTATAGCACAAGTAGAATTTCCCTCACTGTCCATCCCTGTCCCTAGAAACAAGGATTATCACAGTGAAAGAAACTGACACTCTTCCTACCTATAGTTTTCTGTCCCTAGAAAAAATGTTTTTTTAAAGCTGATTGATGATCAATGCTTTAGCACACTATAGCACAATTAGAATTTCTCTCACTGTCCTTCCCTGTCCCTAGAAACAAGGATTATCACAGTGAAAGAAACTGACACTCTTCCTACCTATAGTTTTCTGTCCCTAGAAAAAATGTTTTTTTAAAGATGGTTGATGATCAATGCTTTAGCACACTATAGCACAAGGAGAATTTCCCTCACTGTCCTTCCCTGTTCCTAGAAACAAGGATTATCACAGTGAAAGAAACTGACACTCTTCCTACCTATAGTTTTCTGTCCCTAGAAAAAATGTTTTTTTAAAAATGGTTGATGATCAATGCTTTAGCACACTATAGCACAAGGAGAATTTCCCTCACTGTCCTTCCCTGTCCCTAGAAGGATTATCACAGTGAAAGAAACTGACACTCTTCCTACCTATAGTTTTCTGTCCCTAGAAAAAATGTTTTTTTAAAGACGGTTGATGATCAATGCTTTAGCACACTATAGCACAAGGAGAATTTCCCTCACTGTCCTTCCCTGTCCCTAGAAACAAGGATTATCACAGTGAAAGAAACTGACACTCTTCCTACCTATAGTTTTCTGTCCCTAGAAAAAATGTTTTTTTAAAGCTGATCGATGATCAATGCTTTAGCACACTATAGCACAATTAGAATTTCCCTCACTGTCCTTCCCTGTCCCTAGAAACAAGGATTATCACAGTGAAAGAAACTGACACTCTTCCTACCTATAGTTTTCTGTCCCTAGAAAAAATGTTTTTTTAAAGCTGATTGATGATCAATGCTTTAGCACACTATAGCACAAGGAGAATTTCCCTCACTGTCCTTCCCTGTCCCTAGAAACAAGGATTATCACAGTGAAAGAAACTGACACTCTTCCTACCTATAGTTTTCTGTCCCTAGAAAAAATGTTTTTTTAAAGATGGTTGATGATCAATGCTTTAGCACACTATAGCACAAGGAGAATTTCCCTCACTGTCCTTCCCTGTCCCTAGAAACAAGGATTATCACAGTGAAAGAAACTGACACTCTTCCTACCTATAGTTTTCTGTCCCTAGAAAAAATGTTTTTTTAAAGATGGTTGATGATCAATGCTTTAGCACACTATAGCACAAGGAGAATTTCCCTCACTGTCCTTCCCTGTCCCTAGAAACAAGGATTATCACAGTGAAAGAAACTGACACTCTTCCTACCTATAGTTTTCTGTCCCTAGAAAAAATGTTTTTTTAAAGACGGTTGATGATCAATGCTTTAGCACACTATAGCACAAGGAGAATTTCCCTCACTGTCCTTCCCTGTCCCTAGAAACAAGGATTATCACAGTGAAAGAAACTGACACTCTTCCTACCTATAGTTTTCTGTCCCTAGAAAAAATGTTTTTTTAAAGCTGATTGATGATCAATGCTTTAGCACACTATAGCACAATTAGAATTTCCCTCACTGTCCTTCCCTGTCCCTAGAAACAGGGATTATCACAGTGAAAGAAACTGACACTCTTCCTACCTATAGTTTTCTGTCCCTAGAAAAAATGTTTTTTTAAAGATGGTTGATGATCAATGCTTTAGCACACTATAGCACAAGGAGAATTTCCCTCACTGTCCTTCCCTGTCCCTAGAAACAAGGATTATCACAGTGAAAGAAACTGACACTCTTCCTACCTATAGTTTTCTGTCCCTAGAAAAAATGCTTTTTTAAAGACGGTTGATGATCAATGCTTTAGCACACTATAGCACAAGGAGAATTTCCCTCACTGTCCTTCCCTGTCCCTAGAAACAAGGATTATCACAGTGAAAGAAACTGACACTCTTCCTACCTATAGTTTTCTGTCCCTAGAAAAAATGTTTTTTTAAAGCTGATTGATGATCAATGCTTTAGCACACTATAGCACAATTAGAATTTCCCTCACTGTCCTTCCCTGTCCCTAGAAACAAGGATTATCACAGTGAAAGAAACTGACACTCTTCCTACCTATAGTTTTCTGTCCCTAGAAAAAATGTTTTTTTAAAGCTGATTGATGATCAATGCTTTAGCACACTATAGCACAATTAGAATTTCCCTCACTGTCCTTCCCTGTCCCTAGAAACAAGGATTATCACAGTGAAAGAAACTGACACTCTTCCTACCTATAGTTTTCTGTCCCTAGAAAAAATGTTTTTTTAAAGATGGTTGATGATCAATGCTTTAGCACACTATAGCACAAGGAGAATTTCCCTCACTGTCCTTCCCTGTCCCTAGAAACAAGGATTATCACAGTGAAAGAAACTGACACTCTTCCTAACTATAGTTTTCTGTCCCTAGAAAATATGTTTTTTTAAAGACGGTTGATGATCAATGCTTTAGCACACTATAGCACAAGGAGAATTTCCCTCACTGTCCTTCCCTGTCCCTAGAAACACGGATTATCACAGTGAAAGAAACTGACACTCTTCCTACCTATAGTTTTCTGTCCCTAGAAAAAATGTTTTTTTAAAGACGGTTGATGATCAATGCTTTAGCACACTATAGCACAAGGAGAATTTCCCTCACTGTCCTTCCCTGTCCCTAGAAACAAGGATTATCACAGTAAAACACACTGACACTCTCCCTACCTATAGTTTTCTGTCCCTAGAAAAAATGATTTTTTAAAGATGGTTGATGATCAATGCTTTAGCACACTATAGCACAAGGAGAATTTCCCTCACTGTCCTTCCCTGTCCCTAGAAACAAGGATTCGCACAGTAAAACACACTGACACTCTCCCTACCTATAGTTTTCTGTCCCTAGAAAAAATGATTTTTTAAAGATGGTTGATGATCAATGCTTTAGCACACTATAGCACAAGGAGAATTTCCCTCACTGTCCTTCCCTGTCCCTAGAAACAAGGATTATCACAGTGAAAGAAACTGACACTCTTCCTATCTATAGTTTTCTGTCCCTAGAAAAAATGTTTTTTTAAAGCTGATTGATGATCAATGCTTTAGCACACTATAGCACAATTAGAATTTCCCTCACTGTCCTTCCCTGTCCCTAGAAAAAAGGATTATCACAGTGAAAGAAACTGACACTCTTCCTACCTATAGTTTTCTGTCCCTAGAAAAAATGTTTTTTTAAAGACGGTTGATGATCAATGCTTTAGCACACTATAGCACAAGGAGAATTTCCCTCACTGTCCTTCCCTGTCCCTAGAAACACGGATTATCACAGTGAAAGAAACTGACACTGTTCCTACCTATAGTTTTCTGTCCCTAGAAAAAATGTTTTTTTAAAGACGGTTGATGATCAATGCTTTAGCACACTATAGCACAAGGAGAATTTCCCTCACTGTCCTTCCCTGTCCCTAGAAACAAGGATTATCACAGTAAAACACACTGACACTCTCCCTACCTATAGTTTTCTGTCCCTAGAAAAAATGATTTTTTAAAGATGGTTGATGATCAATGCTTTAGCACACTATAGCACAAGGAGAATTTCCCTCACTGTCCTTCCCTGTCCCTAGAAACAAGGATTCGCACAGTAAAACACACTGACACTCTCCCTACCTATAGTTTTCTGTCCCTAGAAAAAATGATTTTTTAAAGATGGTTGATGATCAATGCTTTAGCACACTATAGCACAAGGAGAATTTCCCTCACTGTCCTTCCCTGTCCCTAGAAACAAGGATTCGCACAGTAAAACACACTGACACTCTCCCTACCTATAGTTTTCTGTCCCTAGAAAAAATGATTTTTTAAAGATGGTTGATGATCAATGCTTTAGCACACTATAGCACAAGGAGAATTTCCCTCACTGTCCTTCCCTGTCCCTAGAAACAAGGATTCACACAGTAAAACACACTGACACTCTCCCTACCTATCCTTCTCTTTCCCTAAACTAAAGGAATCCAGGTTAAGCAAGAAAAAAAAAATGTCACTGTCCCTGCCTATGCTTCTCTTTCCCTGCTCCGGAACACACTACACTAGGCCGCCGTGCTGGTGGCCTTTTATAGTGTGGGGCGTGTACTAAACACCCTCAGCAATAATTGGCCACAGGCATCCTGCCTGTGGCCAATCATTGCTCTCCTCGCTGCCGGCGCTGTGATTGCCTGGATGACACTGCGATGGCGTAGTGCATTGTGGGCCATTCGCGTCACTGGAATTAGGCGCGAACGGCCCAAATCGTTCGATCTTCGTCGAACGATCGAACAGCCGATGTTCGAGTCGAACGTATGTTCGACTCGAACACCGAGCTCATCCCTACTCCCAAGCATGCATGCGGGAGTCATGGCCACGGCACAGCCCTGTAATGTGCTAGCACTGATGAAATCACTGGTTGCTGCCCCTGTATTTCTCCTAAACTGCGCATATTTAGGAGATATTTTCTGTACCTTCAGGCAAGCCTTATTATAGGCTTACCTGTAGGTATAAGTAAACAAGTGGACTTTACTACTGCTTTAGGTGACATAATGGGGTTGAGTTATTAACCACTAGCCGACCAGCTCAAGCAGATATACTGTGGCAGTCCGGCTCTCCTGCGTGAATCGACAAATCGATGTCTAATGGCGATCCGTGATCGTGTTGAGGAGAGGCAGAGCGGGGGACTGCCTATGTAAACAAGGCGATTCCCCATTCTGCCAGTTGACATGACAGAGATCTACTGTTCCCAGTGATGGGGAACAGTGATCTCTGTCATCTTCCTGGCAGCCCATCCCCCTACAGTTAGAACACACCTAGGGAACACACTTAACCCTTTGATCGCCCCCTTCCCTGCCAGTGTCATTTTTACATTGATCAGTGCATTTTTATAGCACAGATCAATGTAATAATGTCACTGGTCCCCAAAAAGTGGCGTTCAGGGTCAGATTTGTCTGCCGCAATGTCGCAGTCCTGCTAAAAATCGCAGATCGCCCCCATTACCAGTAAAAACAATAAAAATAAATAAAAGTCCCTAAATCTATCCCATAGTTTGTAGACGCGATAACTTTTGCGCAAACCAATCAACATACGCCTATTGCGATTTTTTTTTTAACCAAAAATATGTAGAAGAATATACTGTATTTATTGGTGTATAACACTCACTTTTTTACCCTGAAAATAGAGGGTAAACTGAGCCTGCGTGTTATACGCAGGGGGCTTTGGAAAGTTTTTTCCTGAAACTTCCTTTTTAAAGTTAGGGTGCGTGTTATACACCGATAAATACGGTATATAAACTGATGAATAAATATATTTTTTTTGGATGTGAATAAAAGCAGAAAGTAAAAAATATATATATTTTTTTCAAAAAATATTTGTTTATATTGCAAAAAATAAAAACCGCAGAGATGATCAAATACATTACACAGAAATTTTCACTAAGCAAGGGAATTTTCCTTTCGTTTAGTGAATGCGTTGAAGCTCTGCTGACTTTAATCTTCCAATTATGCTAAGCAAAATTGTTTTCTTTAAATTTTCCTAGGACTTGATTGGGTATTCTTTGCAAAGTGAATTTCTACCACATTTGCTAAGATAATGGAAAATTCCTTTGCAAATGGAACTGCCTATTGGCCTTTTGTAAATCAACCCTTTTGTCTAATTTGTCCAGTAAGACCCCTTTCACACTGAGGCAGTTTTCAAGCATTTTGTTGTATTGTGAAAGGGGTAAGTGGCGCTGCCCTGTTGTGAGGTGTGGTTGGAGGGCTGGGACGAATCCTGCTAAATCCCCGTGAACAGAAAGCAATGGTAGGTGATATAGGACCCATGGGGGTGAATATGGAATATATGTCAGGTAACCAAAGGATGGGTAGACCCACATGAATTGTGAGCTCCCTTCACCTCCTCAATATAGCTGTACGAGGGGAGCCACGAGGTACTTGATAGACTCCAAAGGTATTAGGTTGCCCTGTTGCTGAACAGCAATATATTAGTGAGTCACTCTTCCCGTGATGTGTGTTGCTGCTCTTTGCCACTATATGAATGAGTGGGCTTATTAAGCTATACACCCTCTTCTAGGGGTACTAATAAGTGTGTAAAGTGGCGACTCCTTATAGATGAATCATGTGACTTAAATTAAGTGAAAACAACAAAAGCAGAAAACTGAGTATCCTTGAAAAAAACGGAATATCCTTAAACGATATATATAAGGGAAAAAATAGTAGATATATAACAAGTCTCCAAACTTAACCAGTGCATCACACATATATTGCACAGTAGGTTTGGAGACTTGTTATATATCTACAATTTTTTCACTTATATATATCTTTTAAGGATATTCAGTTTTTTTCAAGGATACTCAGTTTTCTGCTTTTGTTGTTTTCACTTAATTTAAGTCACATGATTCATCTATAAGGAGTCGCCACTTTACACACTTATTAGTACCCCTAGGAGAGGGTGTATAGCTTAATTAGTTCACTCATTCATATAGTGGCAAAGAGCAACAACACACATCACGGGAAGAGTGACTCACTAATATATTGCTGTTCAGCAACAGGGCAACCTAATACCTTTGGAGTCTATCAAGTACCTTGTGGCTCCCCTCGTACAGCTATATTGAGGAGGTGAAAGGAGCTCACAATTCATGTGGGTCTACCCATCCTTTGGTTACCCGACATATATTCCATATTCACCCCCATGGGTCCTATATCACCTACCATTGCTTTCTGTTCACAGGGATTTAGCAGGATTGGTCCCAGCCCTCCAACCACACCTCACCACAGGGCAGCGCCACTTACCCCTTTCACAATACAACACAATCTTTTAGACCCTACTTTGGGGTACTTCAGGGGGGGCAGCAGTCCAAACCCAGCACCTAAGCGCGGATCTATAAAAAGTTGTACTAGTTTTCAAGCATTGTTAGCGCTAGAAATAGCGCCTGAAAAGCACCTGAAAACGGTCCCCCCCATTCATTTGCATGAGTGCTTTCACACTGCTTGCTGGACTTTAGAAAAAGTCCTGCAAGCAGCATCTTTGGGGGCAGGTTTGGAGCGCTGTAAAAAGCGCTCCAAAAATGCCCCTGCCCATTAGACATGGGAGCCGTCAAAAAATTTGCTTTGTTTTGTTCCGTTCCGTTTCGTATAAAAAATAAATTGTAATTCTCAATTCGTGTACGGAATTTAATTTGGATTCGTACGAAATACGAATTTCGTACGAATCTTTAATATTGAACTCTATGGACTCATGCCCCGTACAGACGATCGGAAATTCCGACAACAAAACCGTGTTTTTTTTTTCCGAAGGATGTTGGCTCAAACTTGTCTTGCATACACACGGTCGCACAAATGTTGTCGGAAATTCCGAACGGCAAGAACACGGTGACGTATAAGACGTACAATGGCACTATTAAAGGGAAGCTCAATACCATAATTCGTACTTTCGGACAGGGTAGAGTACATTGTTTTCGTTGATTCTGGACACAACTCCTACTTTTGTAACTTTCTTTTTGTTTGTTTCTTTTGTATTAGTTGAAAATCGTTATTTGGTAATTTGGATTCGGATAATTTGGATCCGAAATTCGTAAACGAAATTTCGTATGTCGTACAGAATTCGTATTCATAAAAATTCGGATTCGTACAAATGTACGAATTTCGAAAAATTCGTACGAATTTTCGATTCGTACGAAACTAATCGCACATGTCTACTGCCCATTGAAATGAATGGGCAGCACTTCCAAAGCACCTTAAGGCTACTTTCACACTGAGGTGCTTTGCAGGCACTATAGCGCTAAAAATAGCACCAAGGGCTTTCACACTGGAGCGGTGCGCTGGCCGGATAGTAAAAAAAGTCCTGCTAGCCGCATCTTTGAGGCGCTGTAGGAGCGGTGTATACATCTGGTTATCTCAGCGGGTGGCCCCGTCCTTGCCTATATAACAGCTGTCGCAGCCATGGAATTTTTTCATTTTTTTTCTTCTATTTTTCGGGTTCGTTGGGTGGCGTGACTGACGATGGATCTACATCGCACGATACTTTATTTTATTTTTTTTAAAGGAATTGTCAAAAACTGCCTATTGTGGTTTTAACTTTTTGACACTTTTTTGGTGAATGGGTAGGGGTACAATGTAACGATACCCAATCACATAGGGGAGGGCCGGGATCTGGGGGCCCCCTTGTTAAAGGGGGCTTCCAGATTCCAATAAGCCCACCACCAGCAGACCCCCACAACCACCATGCTAGGGTTGTGGGGATGAGGCCGAGGGCGCGCGGAGGGTAAAAGCTGTGCTCGCCATGTCACGTGGTGCCGATGCGCGTGCCTGGTGGCCGCAATGTCAGCCAGGTACACGCGATCGGCTGTTACAGAGTCAGGACGTGGATCTCTGTGTGTAAACACAGAGATCCACGTCCTGTCAGGGAGAGAGGAGACCGATGCTGTGTCCCTTGTACATAGGGACACAGATCGGTCCCCTCCCCCAGTCAGTTCCCTCCCCCCACAGTAAGAATCACTCCCCGGGAACATATTTAACCCCTTGATCGCCCCCTAGTGTTAACCCCTTCCCTGCCAGTCACATTTATACAGTAATCAGTGCATATTTATAGCACTGTTCGCTTTATAAATGTGAATGGTCCCAAAATAGTGTCAAAAGTGTCCGATATGTCCGCCGCAATATCACAGGCCTGACAAAAATTGCAGATCGCTGCCATTATTAGTAAAAAATAAATAAAAAAGTCATAAATCTATCCCCTATTTTGTAGGCGCTATAACGTTTGCGCAAACCAATCACTATACGTTTATTGCAATTTTTTTTTTACCAAAAATATGTAGAAGAATACGTATCGGCCTAAACTGAGAAAAAAATATATATATTTTTTTTTAAATTGGGATATTATAGCAAAAAGTAAAAAAATATTGTGTTTTTTTCTAAATTTTATGTCTTTTTTTGTTTATAGCAAAAAAAATGAAAACCACAGAGATGATCAAATACCACCAAAAGAAAGCTCTATTTGTGGGAAAAAAATGCTAAAAATATAATTTGGGTACAGTGTTGTATGACCGCGCAATTGTCATTCAAAGTGCATCAGCGCTGAAAGCTGAAAATTGGTCTGGGTACGGATGGGGTTTAAGTGCCCAGTAAGCAAGTGGTTAAAATCTATGCCAGACCCTGGTATGGATTCTAGGGGGACCCACAAAAAATGTTAGTGTGGAGTTCCACTTAAAATCCATACCAGATCCAAAGGATCCAAATCTTCCGCCCGATTTTTTTTCCTTGATTTTTCATCTATATTGCGGGGAGCCGGCAAAACGTTACAGCCGCAAGCAAGTTTAAATTACCGTATATACTCGAGTATAAGCCGACCCGAATATAAGCCGAGGCACCTAATTTACCACAAAAAAATGGGAAAACTTATTGACTCAAGTATAAGCCTAGGGTGTCCATCTGCATGCCTCACTGTGCCTCACTTTGCCTCACTGTGTCCATGTGCATGCCTCACTGTGTCCATGCCTCACTGTGTCCATGCCTCACTGTGCCCATGCCTCACTGTGCCTCACTGTGTCCATGCCTCACTGTGTCCATGCCTCACTGTGTCCATGCCTCACTGTGCCCATGCCTCACTGTGCCTCACTGTGTCCATGCCTCATTGTGCCCATGCCTCACTGTGTCCATGACTAGACTTACATTTAACATGGGAGTCTATGGCCTACATGTGTGCAAAGTTTGTGGTCCAGGGGACCTACGGCCGGCCAGTACCGGGTCCCCAAATTTACCAGAGAAATTACCGTTTAACATGGGAGTCTATGGAAGGGGTGCCCGGCTTTGAAAAATCAGTGCTCCCCGGCCGTAGGTCCCCCAGACAACAAACTTTGCACACTTGTAGAGGAAAAGTGGGGCTATATGTGTGCCAAGTTTGGCCGGTACCAGTTCCCCAAAGTCCGGGAGATCAGGCAGAAAAAGGTGACTCGAGTATAAGCCGAGGGGGGCATTTTCAGCACAAAATAATTTGCTGAAAAATTTGGCTTATACTCGAGTATATGCGGTACATTTTTTTCTTTAGAAATGTCATTTGCTGCGGCACTTTACAGGCAGACTAAGGGGACCCCCCAGGCACGATATTTAAAGGAATATTTTATTTTTGTTTCACTTTAAGCATTATTAAAATCACTGCTCCTGAAAAAACTGTTGTTTTAAAAACGTTTTTTGCATTAATACATGTCCCCTAGGGCAGGACCCGGGTCCCCATACACTTTTTACGGCAATAACTTGCATATAAGCCTTTAAAATAAGCACTTTTGATTTTTCATGTTCGTATCCCATAGACTTTAATAGGGTTTGCATGTTCACACAAATTTTTTGCCTGTTTGTATGTTCTGGTGTGAACCGAACCGGGGGATGTTCGGCCCATCCCTGAAGATGATGATATATTTAAAGTCTTTGCAATTTTACGTACGGAACATTATTAGACACAGCTTTTCACAGATTGGTGAGCCTCTGCTCATCTTTACTTCTGAGACACTCTGACTCTCTAATGCCTTGTACACACGATCGGAATTTCCGATGAAAAAAGTCAGACGGAATTTTTTCATCGGATATTCCGACCGTGTGTGGGCCCCATCCGACTTTTTTCTGTCGGAGTTTAGAAATAGAACATGTTTTATTTTTTTCCGATCAGAAATTCCTATTGTCTGTGTGGAACTCCGACGGAGAAAAAAACACGAGTGCTCAGAATCAAGTCGACGCATGCTCGGAAGCATTGAACTTAATTTTTCTTGGCTCATCGTAGAGTTTTACGTCACCGCATTTTGGACTGACAGTGTTATGCAAGACAGCTTGAACGGAATTCCGATGGAAAATTCCATCGGATTTTATCCCATCAGAAATTCCGATTGTGTGTACAGGGCATACATTTTTTTTTATAGCCATTCATGTTACTGAACTGTTGAAAAACAACTTATTAAGTTGCAAAGTGTTCTCCCAGCTCTTCCTTGTTAGTACCACCAACTTTATGTTGCCCTGTTGCAACTTTTTTGAGGCATGTTGCTGCCATCAATTTCAAAATTGCCTTATTTATTTCTTAAAATTGTAAATTTTCTCAGTTTCGATATGCTTTCTATTTTCTATTGTGAATAAAATATGGGTTTATGAGATTTGCAAATCATTGCATTCTGTTTTTATGTAGATGTTACACAGCGTCCCAACTTTTTTGCAATTAGGATTGTACATATTTTCTTACTTTCTTTGTTTAAAGAGGAACTGCAGTCTGCTCACATAATTTGTAATAAAAACATCTTTGCCATTCTTAATCTTCCCTCCAACCACTTTGCATATTATTTTATATATACTGTGATTCTGTACTTGCCAAATATGCAGCCTGTTCACTTCCTGGATTTACACAGACACACAGAGGCACACCTCCAGCCCTGCAGCTCTAATTGGCCCTCTTATGACTCATCCCCAGTCCCTTCCTGGCAAACTCTCACAAGAGTGAGAGAGAGAGCTGTGCATGGTGTCACAAGCCAAGGCTTTTTACCAGACAGGAAATAGAAAGTGGGCTGTATATAAGGTATTTACTGGCAGAAAAAAAATGTTTTACTATCCAAAGTTAAAACAACAAGGGCAGTAGATTTAATAGATGGAAAGATTAAAAAATTACTGAGGGTCAGGACTCAAAAAATATTTAAATATCTAATTAATATTATGCAATATATTTATCTAGCCAGTAGATGGAGATTTAGTTTCCTTTTTACCTATTTTATTTTTTAAGTAATTCTAAAGTCTCATTTGAAATTTAAATATACATAACTTCGATCAGAAAGATACACTAACTATGTAACCATGTATAATCCATGATTATTTAACAAGTACCTAACCCTATATATCACTAACATTTATCAGCCTCACCCTCCGCGATACTGGTATTGGCAGGGCCGGCGCTACCACTAGGTGGACTAGGCAGCCGCCCAGGGCGCACTGCCGCCTAGGGCGCAGCAATGGCCTGTTACCTCATCATCCCCGCTGGATGTAACCTCTGGAGCCGCTGTCCCTGTGTGGCGGGTCTGCAGGAGTGTGTACTGGAGGTCCGGGGGAGGAGAGGGAATGTCTGCTGCTGGGGATCATGCAGGGGCACGGGGGGTACACTGACAGATCCCTCCCCCGGCTCCCCCAGCTGCACAGCTGTTTGGCGGCTCAGGGCTCTGATGCCGAGGAGCTGGCCCGCCTCCTTCCTGGTCACTGGTTGGGACTTGTGAGGGGGTGTGGCCAGCCAAGGGTTCATACCGCCTGTCACTGGGGGATGGGGAGCGGAGCGGCCGGCCTCAGGGATGGTCGCAGGTCCTTCTGGGCAGAGCAACATGGAGGTAAAAAAAATGGCTCTAAAAATGGTGTTTTGTTTTTCATGCAGCCACTGGACTGGGAGAAATTGGGTTGAAAACTTGCTAGCCTCAATATCTCACAGTCAAGACAGTGCTACAGGAAAAACAGATATCATCTTGATCTTTGTCAACTTTATTACTTCTATCTTTAGACTTTTAGATAGAAGTAAAAAGTGCTGTTAGCTGACAAAGATCAAGATGGTATCTGGTTTCTCCTGTAGCACTGTCCTGACTGAGCAGTTTTCAACCCAATTTCTCCCAGTCCTCTGCCATGCTGTCACCTAGTCCTCTGCAATGCTTTCACCCAGTCCTCTGCCATGCTGTCACCAAGTCATCTGCGTGCTGCCACCCAGTCCTCTGCCATGCTGTCACCCCGTCCTCTGTCATGCTGCCACCCAGTCCTCTGCCATGCTGTTACCCAGTCCTCTGCGTGCTGCCACCCAGTCCTCTGCAATGCTGTCACCCAGTCCTCTGCCTGCTGTCACCCAGTTCTCTGCCATGCTGTCACCCAGTCCTCTGCCATGCTGTCACCCAGTCCTCTGAGTGCTGCCACCCAGTCATCTGCAATGCTGTCACCCAGTCCTTTGCAATGCTGTCACCCAGTCCTCTGCAATGCTGTCACCCAGTCCTCTGCAATGCTGTCACCCAGTTCTCTGAGTGCTGCCACCCAGTCCTCTGCAATGCTGTCACCCAGTCCTCTGCCCTTTGTTCACCCAGTCCTCTGCCTGCTGTCACTCAGCCCTCTGCCTTCTGTCACCCAGTCCTCTGCCTGCTGTCACCCAGTCCTCTGCAATGCTGTCACCCAGTCCTCTGCAATGCTGTCACCCTGTCCTCTGCAATGCTGTCACCCAGTCCTCTGCCCTGCGTTCACCCAGTCCTCTGCAATGCTGCAACCCAGTCCTCTGCCATGCTGTCACCCAGTCCTCTGCCATGCTGTCACCCAGTCCTCTACCATGCTGTCACCCAGTCCTCTGCCCTGTTGTCACCCAGTCCTCTCTCCTGCTGTCGCCCGGCTCTCTGCCGTCGCCCAGTCCCCTGCTGTCGCCCAGCTCTCTGCTGTCGCCCAGTCCTCTGCTGTCACCCAGCTCTCTGCTGTTGCCCAGTCCCCTGCTGTCACCCAGTTCTCTCTCTAAAAAAAATGAAATGTTGACAACTATGCTCGCTGTGTACGGCAGTTAAATAAGGGTCAACAAACATCCAAGGGGGGTATAGACAGGGCCGGTGCTAGACTGTTTTGCACCCTTTCTATACCTTATAGAGGTATAGAAATTATATTTTAGCGTAATAGAAGTTTTCTTTTTTTTGGGGGGGGGGGGGGGGCACAAGTAGCTGGTCTTGCCTAGGGGGCAAAATAATCTAGCACCGGCTGTCAGGGTCACCTGTGGCCAGGTGACAGATGCACACCGTAGGGGGACAGGAGTGCACCGCGAGGTAGTGAACCCTATGGCTGGCTTCTGTGGATAGGAAACTGGGTGGTTGTGGAAAGCGGGACCAGAGGAGCACAACCGGGATCCCAACGGAAGCGAGAGCCAAGATTCCCCAGGGCGCGGAGTCTAAGACCCAGCTGGTCTTCTCCAGGGCCTCTAGTGGTGAGGATGTTACGCTGCAGGCTGGGACCAGGTCGCGGCCCCTGGAGTTTCCTAGCTCACGCCCCGTAGGATAAGGGGAAGCAGCAGCACACGATAGAGAGAACCGAATAACAAGCCGAAGGTCAGGGGCCACAAGCAGACAAGGATAACGAACGAGCCGAAGGTCAAGGGTCACGAGCAGACAGGGATGGTCGGGGACAAGCCAATAACGTAACAGAGAGACAGACGTAGCACACGGCAGGCAGGAACCCAAACACACAATGCCTAACAAACACGTTGATCAGCAAAGCAGGCTTGCAGTGCACAGGTTAATATAGTGTTCAGTGATAGGGCCTGGGGTGGAGTCAGGCTGGGAGGAGATTATAAAGGAAGCCAGGTGAAGGAGGTCTGGTCTCTAGATGAACACATGAGGAGGAAGGTAAGATGGCAGACAGACATTAATGCATATCCATGACAGTACCCTCCCTCTTACGAGGCCTCCCCCTTCCCCGCCTGGGCCCAGGTTTAGAGGGAAACTTCAGATGAAACTCCTTTAACAGACGAGGTGCAAAGACCTCAGATGCAGTGATCCAAGACCTCTCCTCAGGACCAAACCCTTTCCAATGAACGAGGTACTGAAGAACGCCTTTACAGAGTCGGGAGTCCAGAATTTGACTGATCTCGTACTCCTGATTATCCTCCGAGACAGGCGCCACGGTAGGAAGAGGACGAGAGAATTTATTGAGGACTAAAGGCTTTAGAAGAGCAACATGAAAGGAGTTAGTGATTTTAAGGCTCTTAGGAATCTGGAGTTTGAAACAAACCGGATTCAGTTTAGCAGTTACCGTGTATGGACCGATGAATCGTGGAGCAAACTTCAGAGAAGGAACTCGGAGCTTGATGTTCCTGGTAGAGAGCCAGACTTTGTCCCCTGGCTGAAGAGAAGGCGGTTTACGCCTGCGGCGGTCGGCAAAGCCTTTGAATTTTTCAGCAGCTGCCCGGAGGGAATCATGAACGTGACCCCAAACGGAATTGAGAGACTCCTGAACCGAAGCCAAAGCTGGAATGTCTGGAGAACAGATCATAGGAAGAGGAAGTTGAGGGTGTTTTCCATAAACTGTGAAAAAGGGTGTCTTCTGCGAACTGGTATTCACATGATTGTTATGGGAGAATTCTGCCCACGGGAGTAGAGAGGACCAATCGTCATGGTGAGAAGACACCAAGGTGCGAAGAAAGACCTCTAACTCCTGATTAACCCTCTCAGTCTGTCCATTGGATTGGGGATGGTAAGAAGAAGAAAAATCCAAGACAATATTGAGGGATTTGCAAAAGGCTCTCCAAAAACGAGACGTGAATTGGACTCCCCTGTCGGAAACAATATGAGAAGGGACCCCATGTAGGCGGAGAATTTCTCGAATGAAAATGGGAACCAAGGCAGGGGCAGAAGGAAGACCAGGAAGAGGAACAAAATGAGCCATCTTGGAGAATCGATCGATTACCACCCAAATGACTGTATTATTCTCAGACAGTGGGAGATCGGTGATAAAATCCATGGCAATATGGGCCCAGGGTTCCTTAGGAATAGGCAAGGGCATGAGGAGACCAGCAGGAGCTTGTGTGGAGGATTTGGACTGAGCACAGACATGACAAGCTTTAACGTAGTCTTTGACGTCTGAGCGGAGATTAGGCCACCAGTAGTGACGACTGATGAGTAGGAAGGATCGGAGGAATCCAGAATGCCCTGCCACCTTGGAATCATGTCCCCAACGAAGGATCTTAGCTCTTAGCTCAGTGGGGACAAAGGTCTTACCAGGCGGAATTTTAGACTTCAGGGTGGTAGAGTGGGCAACAATGCATGAGGTGGGAATGATCGGCTCAGGTTCAGGGGCGGACTCCTCGTCCAAAGTGTCAAATGACCTAGAGAGCGCATCAGCCCGACCGTTGCAGGAACCAGGTTTGTAGGTAATCGTGAAATTAAAACGGGCAAAGAAGAGACTCCACCTGGCCTGTCTAGGATTCAGACGTTTAGCATTCTGTAGATACTGTAAATTCTTGTGATCGGTAAAGATCGTTATGGAGTGAGGGGAACCCTCCAAGAGATGACGCCACTCCTCTAACGCCAATTTAATTGCGAGAAGTTCCCGATCACCGATGGCATAATTCCTCTCTGCCTGAGAAAATTTTTTGGAGAAGAACGCACATGGTTGGCGTCTCTTCTCAAAGATTTGAAGAAGCACAGCTCCCACCCCCATTGAGGAAGCGTCCACTTCAATAAAAAATGCATTCCCAGGATTTGGTCTCCTCAAGAGGGGGCCAGAAACAAAGGCCTGTTTCAGGTTGTGAAATGCAGAGACAGCTTCGGGAGGCCAGTCTCTGGCATTCACACCCTTCTTGGTCAAAGCGATAATAGGCGCGGCAATGGAAGAGTAATTCCTTATGAACTGCCTATAATAATTAGTGAAGCCAAGAAAGCGCTGTGTGGCCTTGAGGCTAGCAGGAAGAGGCCAGTTGGTGATAGCCAAGACCTTCCCAGGGTCCATACGAAGCCCCGAACATGAGACAAAGCACCCCAAAAACAGGACCTCAGAACATTCAAAGGAACATTTCTCCAGCTTGGCATAGAGATTGTTCTCTCTAAGACGTTGAAGTACAGTGCGGACATGGTTTCTGTGGACGAGCAGATTTTCAGAAAAGATCAGAATGTCATCCAGATAGATGACAACAAACTGGTACAGCAGATCTCTGAAGATTTCATTGACAAAGTTTTGAAACACGGCTGGAGCATTACACAGACCAAAAGGCATCACCAGATATTCGTAATGCCCGTCTCTAGTGTTAAATGCAGTCTTCCATTCGTCACCCTCCCGTATTCGAATGAGATTGTACGCGCCTCTGAGATCCAACTTGGTGAAAATGGAGGCACCCTTCAACCTATCGAATAGCTCAGATATTAAGGGTAAGGGGTATCGATTTTTAATAGTAACCGCATTTAAACCCCGATAATCGATGCAGGGTCTTAAGGTACCATCCTTTTTGGCAACAAAAAAGAACCCTGCCCCTGCAGGCGATGAGGATTTCCGGATGAACCCTCTCTCCAGATTCTCTGCTACATACTCCGACATGGCCTGGGTCTCTGGGATGGACAGAGGGTAGGTACGACCCCTGGGTAGAGTTGCTCCGGGGACAAGATCAATAGCACAGTCAAAAGACCTGTGGGGAGGAAGCACCTCAGCTGATTTTTTACAGAACACATCCCGGTAATCGCTGTATGCGGCGGGAAGATCAGAAGAAACAGAAGTGGCAGCAACCGGAAGACTCTCCTTGGGGGTCACCTTGAGAAGACACGACGAGAAACATGAGGAACCCCAGGCCAGGATCTGCCCAGAGACCCAGTCCACATGTGGAGAGTGGAGCTGTAGCCAAGGGAGGCCCAATACAACTGGGGTAGAGGCCTTGGGTAGAATAAGAAAGGATATCCACTCCTGGTGGAGAATCCCTACCGACATCCTAATGGGTAGCGTCTGGAAGCGAATAGGGCCCCCTGGGAGAACAGTGCCATCAATTGCCGAGACTACCAATGGGGTAGTGAGAGGTGAAAGGGTAAGCTTCATAGAAGAAGCAGTTCTCCAATCCATGAAATTGCCGGCAGCCCCGGAATCCAGGTATGCAAGGGTTGACTGAGGAGAAGTGCCTACATGAAGGGACACCGGCAAGAGCAGGCGAGAAGGTGATGTTTCTGGGTCCAATACTCCACCTTCCAAATGTATTAGACCCGAGCGTTTCCCGGACGAAGCGAGCAGGAGTCACGAAAATGACCCTTGCCCCCACAATAGAGGCACAAGCCCAGAGTTCTGCGCCTAGCACGTTCTTCGGGGGTTAGTCTGGTCCGGCCCAGCTGCATAGGTTCTTCAGCAGGTAGAGGATGCTCCACGGAATGAAGGGAGGGGAGCTCAGACTGGCTAGGACCCAGAGAGTGCTGGCGTCTTTTTTCTAAGGACCTCTCTTGAAAACGAATGTCGATCTGGTTGCATAATGAAATTACATCGTCCAGACCGACGGGAATGGCTCTTCCCGCTAATTCGTCTTTCACTCGGTCAGAGAGGCCATGTAAAAAGGTAGCGACCAGGGCCTCATTATTCCAGCTCAATTCAGCTGTGTGGATACGGAACTGAAGAGCATATTGCCCCACTGAACTAGATTCTTGGCGAAGACGTAAGACAGCACTAGCCGCTGAAGAAGCCCGAGCCGGCTCTTCGAAGATATTACGAAAGAGCTTCAAGAATTCGGACAGACTGGAAACCACCGGATCGTTCCTCTCCCACAGGGGGGCAGCCCAGGCCAAAGCTTCACCAGAGAGGAGGGAAATGATATAGGCTACCTTAGCCCGGTCAGATAGGAAGCTTTGAGGCTGAAGCTCAAAATGAATAGTGCATTGGCTGAGAAACCCCCTGCAGGCCTTGGAGTCCCCAGAGAAACGGAACGGAGCTGGCAATCTTAGTGAGTGTGAGGCTGCGACTGGTGCGATAGGTACAGCCGCTGGTTGTACTTGGGGTTGCGGATTCGGGGTTCCCAAGGAGACCTGAAGCTGCTCGAATCGAGAAGCCAGATCCTGGAGGAATCGCATCACCTGGGTCTGATTTGATTCCTGGGTCTCAAGTCTGCGAACTATGCCCTGCAATGGATCATCCGCGGGAAGCGGGATGTCAGCCGGGTTCATGGCTGATCAAACTGTCAGGGTCACCTGTGGCCAGGTGACAGATGCACACCGTAGGGGGACAGGAGTGCACCGCGAGGTAGTGAACCCTATGGCTGGCTTCTGTGGATAGGAAACTGGGTGGTTGTGGAAAGCGGGACCAGAGGAGCACAACCGGGATCCCAACGGAAGCGAGAGCCAAGATTCCCCAGGGCGCGGAGTCTAAGACCCAGCTGGTCTTCTCCAGGGCCTCTAGTGGTGAGGATGTTACGCTGCAGGCTGGGACCAGGTCGCGGCCCCTGGAGTTTCCTAGCTCACGCCCCGTAGGATAAGGGGAAGCAGCAGCACACGATAGAGAGAACCGAATAACAAGCCGAAGGTCAGGGGCCACAAGCAGACAAGGATAACGAACGAGCCGAAGGTCAAGGGTCACGAGCAGACAGGGATGGTCGGGGACAAGCCAATAACGTAACAGAGAGACAGACGTAGCACACGGCAGGCAGGAACCCAAACACACAATGCCTAACAAACACGTTGATCAGCAAAGCAGGCTTGCAGTGCACAGGTTAATATAGTGTTCAGTGATAGGGCCTGGGGTGGAGTCAGGCTGGGAGGAGATTATAAAGGAAGCCAGGTGAAGGAGGTCTGGTCTCTAGATGAACACATGAGGAGGAAGGTAAGATGGCAGACAGACATTAATGCATATCCATGACACCGGCCCTGGGTATTTGATTGCATGAACTTTCTCCTGGACATCACATGACCCAAGTTTTTGAGAGTACATGTATTCTATGTAAATTAAACAAAAATTTACCTTATGATGGATGGGATTATAATTATAATACAGCACTGTTGCCAGAGTGACTGACAATTACTTTTCAGTCAATTTGCATGGAAGGAGGAAAAGGGGCAAGGCTTTTGTTGCTGTTGCTGGAGCTGCTATCATTGACTTTTATAGGAAGGTGGAGCAAGGGTGGTACTACTTTTTGCTCATTGCTGGGATGCCTTTATGTGTGGGTGCAGGCAGCCTTAGGATGTGAGGGTGTAGTCCTAACTGCAGGAGTGTGCAAGCAAAGGTATCCCTGTCAGAACTGGTGCAGGGAAGTAGGTAACTTTTAATGGGAGACAGGCAGAAGATATTGCA
Organism: Rana muscosa; assembly: GCA_029206835.1. Lineage (NCBI taxonomy): Eukaryota > Metazoa > Chordata > Amphibia > Anura > Ranidae > Rana > Rana muscosa. The sequence continues at coordinate 878,417,595 of CM055116.1, forward strand.
TACAATCATAAAACGACAATAAAGGCAGCTCTGTGACATGTAAGATTAGGCATTTGGGTTATTGTTATTAACGAGAAACATCATTTTTAAAATAAAAAGGAGGGTTTAATATCATTAAGCCATGCTGAAAGAAGCCAGTTGTTTGCAGAACTTGAATGAGTCACAAAAGCAGTGGCTGATCCCATATCAAATGGCTCAGTAGAGGGATTGAATGTGCAACCAAAGTCTAAAAAAATTTGCATAAGGTAAAAAAAAATTGTCAGAAGAGATTCCAAGAAGGGGGAGTGGTGCCAGGATAACATAACTTCAGCACACAAGAACAGGAAGCACATTATCATTGGCCAATGACTGTGGAGAGAAAATGCTGGTCTGGAAGAAGTGTCAGGAGAATCTGGCATCAAGAACTTGGCATCTATGGAGCAGTGACAGTAAGTGTGGGTCTGTCAGTGTTAGAGGAGAGCAGGCTAGGCGGTAAGTCTGCTATAACATACTTGCACATTACAGAAAGACTCCCCCAACAGCTGTCAAATTTAGTTCTACTTTAATTAGGCAAAGTGAACTGAAAAGTTTGTCAAGTGTGCTGTCTGTGGGCATATTTTGAAATTGTTAAGCTGGCTGTTTTAAATAATATTGAGATAGCGATGAGGACCCTCTTCATAGAAGACAAAATGAAAAGTCTTGCAACAGTATAAGTCACTGTGAGAGGCTTGGGTCTATAAGTGTGGTAGAGGACCGAGAATCATTGTCAACAACTGACTGCATTTTTTAGGGATAGCCAAAAGTTTAAAGCCAAAAGTGGGTAATCTGTCTAGTTCAATGTCAAAATCAGAATCTCATGCCGAGATGATACTAGATAAACCTACTTAGACCATGATATAGATAGATCTGACACCCAACATTAAAGGAAGGTCAGCTAACACCACCACTGGAGACAGAAAGATGACATGTACGAACATTTCTATGCCCTCTTGGATGCACATAAGCACACTCCATTATTGTTGTGTCCATTGGACATGGAAGATCCCAGAATAGGGTAAAGAGCCAATGAAATTGGCTCTGTACCATGTGATCGCTATGACCAACCTCAAATATAAATAAAGGCTGAATTATGCAGCCTATGCTTTTTCTCTCACAGTCCGATTGACTGTGAGAGGAAACAGACTGTATAGTGTCATCAGATCAGTATAAGCCAGCCATAGTGTCCCTGATTAGGGATGAGCTTGGTGTTCGGGTCGAACGCATGTTCGACTCGAATATCGGCTGTTCGCCTGTTCAGCGAAACCAGAACTTTGTGGGCCGTTCGCGCCAAATTCGTGTGACGCGTACGGCCCACAATGCACTGCGCCATCACAGTGCATTGCCGGCGCTGTGATTGGCCAAGCATGCACTGTGACCCCGCATGCTTGGCCAATCAGAGCGCCGGCAGCAAGGAGAGCCATAATTGGCCACAGGCAGGATGCCTGTGGCCAATTATAGCTCAGGGGGGCTTAGTACATGCCCCACACTATATAAGCCCGCCAGTGCGGCGGCCTTGTGTAGTGTGTTGGCGTGCAGGGAGAGAGAAGGATAGGCAGGGAGAGTGTCAGTGATATTCTTTGCTAAAACTTGTGCATTTACACAGTGGCGTCACTAGGGTTGGTGTCACCTGGTGCGGTATAACATGGTGTCACCCCCCCCCCCCCAATAATTTTTTTCACCCTAATAACACTGCATATATTGGCAACAGTAGTGCCGTTAATAACTATCAATCAACTAGCAAATTTGAATAACAAAATCATATGAAAATAATAGAAATCAAAGCTTAAACTGTTAAAGAACTGTATTTATTTTAACTTTAAACTTTACTGAATTAATAAATAAATAACACAAAAACAGGAACAAATATGAAAGCATTTAGTTAACATCTAAATCAAAACTTTGCTTTTCTAGCCTTGACAGCTGCAAAATTGTGAACAACATCATCAAAATCAATACATTTCGCTAGTTCACTTTCAACTGATAATATTGCAAGATCAGAAAGCCTTGCCTGTCCCATCGTTGAACGCAAATAGTTTTTTATCAGCTTCAACTTTGAAAAGCTCCTCTCACATGAAGCCACAGACACACAGATTGTCAGAAATATTTTTAGACATAGTGAAAGGGTTGGAAGAGATTCAATGAAGTCCCATTCTGCTATGAAGGTCAAAACTTGTAAAGCCGACCAATCTTTGACTTCTTCTAGGTTGATCTTGGCTGCTTTGAGATGTCTCCTCAGTCTGGGTATTTCCATTAACAGCTCACTCTCAGATATTTCGTCATAAAAAGTGGTCAGTTTTGGAATGGACACCTTTAATGTTTCTTCAGTTTCATATATGAGACTCTTTGCTTGAACAGCCTCAAACATGGCTGCAACTTCCATGATGGCTCTTAATCTGATCTGGAGTTCAGAATGGAAGCGATCAATGCACTCAAGCATTGCCCTCTTGTTCTCGTCTTGTAGACTTATGCCTCCAGCATCACGTGCCTGTTCCCCTGCCATCCTCTTCTTAAACCTGGCTCTTCTCTCTACGGCAATTCCATATTCTTTAGATTTTAAATGTGCCTGCTTAATTGCATGTTCCACTAGGTGACTGCGCTCTTCAAACAGAAAAAGTCTTAGTGACTCTAGCTTTGTCACCACCTTGTCCAGACTTAAGCCTTTGGTCTGCAGGTACTGTTGTGTAACATCAACTTCTTGAAGTACATCACCCCAGAAGTATAGGTAGCACAAAAACGTAAAATCACAGACAGCAGGCAGTAGACATTCTGCTGCTCCTCTTGTGTCCATATTTTCAGAAGGATCACAAAGCGCTTCGATTGCAGACACAAACATATTCAATTTTTCTTTTACTGGCTTAACTGCAGCATGATGAGCACTCCAGCGTGTTGTTGATAATCTTTTCACTGACACTCCAGTGTGACACTACAGTGCAGTGTGATGATGTGACAGGCTGAGTCGCTCGCTGGCTCTGTAGGGTAGGGAGGAGGATTGGAATTTAGGAATAGGAAGAATAAGGAGCCGGAGGACACACACCAGGCGCGGCCGCGGCGCTGGAGGTGTTGTTCCAGGCTTCCAGCCCAGCGGGGTGAAATTAATCAATGAATGGGTCAGCTGTAAAGAAAAATAAATAAATAAATAAAAAAAAAAAAAAATAAAAAAAAAAAAAAAAAAAAAAAGGGAGGGTGTCACCCCTCTAGCGGGTGTCACCCGGGGGCGGACCGCACCCCCCGCACCCCCCTAGCAACGCCTCTGCATTTACAGTGTGTTGGCGTGCAGGGAGAGAGAAGGATAGGCAGGGACAGTGTCAGTGTTATTATTTGCTAAACCTTGTGCAGTTACAGTGTGTTGGTATGCAGGGAGAGAGAAGGGTAGGCAGGGACAGTGTCAGTGTTATTCTTTGCTAAACCTCCTGCACAGTATACACCTGAAGCTACCCCTTATTGCTCGTGGTGTTGTTCTGTTGTGTAACACAGACAGGCATCTGCAAGCAGTTACAGTGGGTGTAGGTGCCTCCTGCACAGTATACACCTGAAGCTACCCCGTATTGCTGGTGTTTTTCTTTTGTGTAACACAGACAGGCATCTGCAAGCAGTTACAGTGGGTGTAGGTGCCTCCTGCACAGTATACGCTACCCCTTATTGCTCGTGGTGTTGCTCTGTTGTGTAACACAGACAGGCATCTGCAAGCAGTTACAGTGGGTGTAGGTGCCTCCAGCACAGTATACGCTACCCCTTATTGCTTGTGGTGTTGTTCTGTTGTCTAACACAGACAGGCATCTGCAAGCAGTTACAGTGGGTGTAGGTGCCTCCTGCACAGTATACGCTACCCCTTATTGCTCGTGGTGTTGTTCTGTTGTGTAACACAGACAGGCATCTGCAAGCAGTTACAGTGGGTGTAGGTGCCTCTTGCACAGTATACGCTACCCCTTTTTGCTTGTGGTGTTGTTCTGTTGTGTACAGTGTTACAGTTACAGTGTGTTGGCGTGCAGGGAGAGAGAAGAAAAGGCAGGGACAGTGTCAGTGTTAATCTTTGCTAAACCTTGTGCAGTTACAGTGTGTTGGCGTGCAGGGAGAGAGAAGGATAGGCAGGGACAGTGTCAGTGTTATTCTTTGCTAAACCTCCTGCACAGTATACACCTGAAGCTACCCCTTATTGCTCGTGGTGTTGTTCTGTTGTGTAACACAGACAGGCATCTGCAAGCAGTTACAGTGGGTGTAGGTGCCTCCTGCACAGTATACGCTACCCCTTATTGCTCGTGGTGTTGTTCTGTTGTGTAACACAGACAGGCATCTGCAAGCAGTTACAGTGGGTGTAGGTGCCTCCTGCACAGTATACGCAATCCCTTATTGCTCGTGGTGTTGTTCTGTTGTGTAACACAGACAGGCATCTGCAAGCAGTTACAGTGGGTGTAGGTGCCTCCTGCACAGTATACGCTACCCCTTATTGCTCGTGGTGTTGTTCTGTTGTGTAACACAGACATGCATCTGCAAGCAGTTACAGTGGGTGTAGGTGCCTCCTGCACAGTATACACCTGAAGCTACCCCGTATTGCTGGTGTTTTTCTTTTGTGTAACACTAACAGGCACCTGCAAGCATTTACAGTGGGTGTAGGTGCCTCCTGCACAGTATACACCTGAATCCACCCCGTATTGCTGGCGTTTTTCTGTTGTGTAACACAGACAGGCATCTGCAAGCAGTTACAGTGGGTGTAGGTGCCTCCTGCACAGTATACGCTACCCCTTATTGCTCGTGGTGTTGTTCTGTTGTGTAACACAGACAGGCATCTGCAAGCAGTTACAGTGGGTGTAGGTGCCTCCTGCACAGTATACACCTGAAGCTACCCCGTATTGCTGTTTTTTTTCTTTTGTGTAACACTAACAGGCACCTGCAAGCAGTTACAGTGGGTGTAGGTGCCTCCTGCACAGTATACACCTGAAGCTACCCCGTGTTGCTGGTGTTTTTCTGTTGTGTAACACAGACAGGCATCTGCAAGCAGTTACAGTGGGTGTAGGTGCCTCCTGCATAGTATACGCTACCCCTTATTGCTCGTGGTGTTGTTCTGTTGTGTTACACAGACAGGCATCTGCAAGCAGTTACAGTGGGTGTAGGTGCCTCCTGCACAGTATACGCTACCCCTTATTGCTCGTGGTGTTGTTCTGTTGTGTAACACAGACAGGCATCTGCAAGCAGTTACAGTGGGTGTAGGTGCCTCCTGCACAGTATACGCAATCCCTTATTGCTCGTGGTGTTGTTCTGTTGTGTAACACAGACAGGCATCTGCAAGCAGTTACAGTGGGTGTAGGTGCCTCCTGCACAGTATACGCTACCCCTTATTGCTCGTGGTGTTGTTCTGTTGTGTAACACAGACATGCATCTGCAAGCAGTTACAGTGGGTGTAGGTGCCTCCTGCACAGTATACACCAGAAGCTACCCCGTATTGCTGGTGTTTTTCTTTTGTGTAACACTAACAGGCACCTGCAAGCATTTACAGTGGGTGTAGGTGCCTCCTGCACAGTATACACCTGAATCCACCCCGTATTGCTGGCGTTTTTCTGTTGTGTAACACAGACAGGCATCTGCAAGCAGTTACAGTGGGTGTAGGTGCCTCCTGCACAGTATACGCTACCCCTTATTGCTCGTGGTGTTGTTCTGTTGTGTAACACAGACAGGCATCTGCAAACAGTTACAGTGGGTGTAGGTGCCTCCTGCACAGTATACACCTGAAGCTACCCCGTATTGCTGGTTTTTTTCTTTTGTGTAACACTAACAGGCACCTGCAAGCAGTTACAGTGGGTGTAGGTGCCTCCTGCACAGTATTCACCTGAAGCTACCCCGTGTTGCTGGTGTTTTTCTGTTGTGTAACACAGACAGGCATCTGCAAGCAGTTACAGTGGGTGTAGGTGCCTCCTGCATAGTATACGCTACCCCTTATTGCTCGTGGTGTTGTTCTGTTGTGTTACACAGACAGGCATCTGCAAGCAGTTACAGTGGGTGTAGGTGCCTCCTGCACAGTATACGCTACCCCTTATTGCTCGTGGTGTTGTTCTGTTGTGTAACACAGACAGGCATCTGCAAGCAGTTACAGTGGGTGTAGGTGCCTCCTGCACAGTATACGCTACCCCTTATTGCTCGTGGTGTTGTTCTGTTGTGTAACACAGACAGGCATCTGCAAGCAGTTACAGTGGGTGTAGGTGCCTCCTGCACAGTATACACCTGAAGCTACCCCGTATTGCTGGTGTTTTTCTTTTGTGTAACACAGACAGGCATCTGCAAGCAGTTACAGTGGGTGTAAGTGTTTCCTGCACAGTATACGCTACCCCTTATTGCTCGTGGTGTTGTTCTGTTGTGTAACACAGACAGGCATCTGCAAGCAGTTACAGTGGGTGTAGGTGCCTCCTGCACAGTATACACCTGAAGCTCCCCCGTATTGCTGGTGTTTTTCTTTCGTGTAACACTAACAGGCACCTGCAAGCAATTACAGTGGGTGTAGGTGCCTCCTGCACAGTATACACCTGAATCTACCCCGTATTGCTGGCGTTTTTCTATTGTGTAACACAGACAGGCATCTTCAAGCAGTTACAGTGGGTGTAGGTGCCTCCTGCACAGTATACACCTGAAGCTACCCCGTATTGCTCGTGGTGTTGTTCTGTTGTGTAACACAGACAGGCATCTGCAAGCAGTTACAGTGGGTGTAGGTGCCTCCTGCACAGTATACACCTGAAGCTACCCCTTATTGCTCATGTTTTTCTTTTGCGTAACACTAACAGGCACCTGCAAGCAGTTACAGTGGGTGTAGGTGCCTCCTGCACAGTATACACCTGAATCTACCCCGTATTGCTGGCGTTTTTCTGTTGTGTAACACAGACAGGCATCTGCAAGCAGTTACAGTAGGTGTAGGTGCCTCCTGCACAGTATACGCTACCCCTTATTGCTCGTGGTGTTGTTCTGTTGTGTAACACAGACAGGCATCTGCAAGTAGTTACAGTGGGTGTAGGTGCCTCCTGCACAGTATACACCTGAAGCTACCCCGTATTGCTCGTGGTGTTGTTCTGTTGTGTCATACAGACAGGCATCTGCAAGCAGTTACAGTGGGTGTAGGTGCCTCCTGCACAGTATACACCTGAAGCTACCCCTTATTGTTGGTTTTCCCATCTCCCTGCAGGCCATTAGAATGTCTGGAAGGCCAACAAGGAGAGGCAGACAGTCACGAGCCAATAAAAGAGGGCAAGCAGGCTCTGTGTCTGGGGGCAACAGTGCTGGTCGTGGACGCGGTGCATTGTCATTAGCACGTGGCCATGGGACACGCTTGTCCTTATTTTCGGCAGCTGGACGTGTTGAGCCGCAGCATGCCGAAGACTTGGTAGAGTGGATGACCAAGCCCTCCTCATCCTCCTCATCCTCTCTCATCCAGGCTCAGGGTACTGGCAAAGCAGCTGCCAATGTGTCCTCTTCCCTCGTATCAATGTCATCATCAGTCACTCCTTCCCTAGACCCACCATGTCCTCCTGAGGAGTCCCCCGAACTGTTTGAGCACAGTGTTGGGTACATTCTCTAGGAGGATGCCCAGCGTTTTGAAGGGTCTGATGATGATACCCAGCTAGAGGAAGGCAGTAGCGTGAGCGCAGAGAGAGGGGATGCTCAGGAAGGACAGCAATCTGGCAGTCATGTTCCACCAGCTGCAGCATACTGCCAGGTTTGCTCCAGTGATCAAGAGGGAGGGGATGATGAGGTCACTGACTCCACGTGGGTGCCTGATAGGAGAGAGGAGGAGGAGGAGGATGAGGAGGAGGCACATCTCCAACGAGGCAGGAAGCCCTCCGGGGGCCAGCGTAAGGGCAGCACACCGACTGAATCACACTGCAGAGCTGTGCCTGTGCAGGGCGCTGCCTCTGCGCGTTATTCCAAAAGTTCTTTGGTGTGGGCCTTTTTTGAGTCGAGTGCATCAGATCGCACCGCTGCAATTTGCAACATATGTCTCAAGCGTATCTCGCGTGGCCAAACCATCAGCCGCTTGGGCACCACATGCTTGACCAGACATATGTTGACCTGCCATGCAGCTCATTGACAAGCGTACCTTAAAGACCCACACCTTTGCTCCTCATCAGCTGGGATCTCCAACCCCACTATACCTTCAGTCCTCTCTGAAACCTGCACTGAGGGGAATGATGGTGTAGAATTAGGTGTGTCACAGCCAAGTAGTTGCGGGCACTCTGCTAGCAGTACACCGACGTCCGATTGTAGCAGGCAAATTTATCTGCCCCAGCTGCTGGACAGTCGAAAGAAGTTCACTCCCAGCCATCCACATGCCCAGCGGTTGAATGCTAGCTTGGCTAAATTTCTAGCACTTCAACTGCTGCCTTTTCAGTTGGTAGACTCGGCCCCCTTCCGTGAGTTTGTGCAATGTGCGGTTCCTCAGTGGCAGGTTCCCAAACGCCACTTTTTCTCACGGAAGGCGATTCCGGCTCTCTACCGGCATGTGAAAGGCAATGTCTATGCCTCGCTGGACAGGGCGGTCAGCGGTAAGGTGCATATTACCGCTGACTCATGGTCCGGCAGGCATGGACAGGGACATTACCTATCTTTCACGGCCCATTGGGTCACTCTTTTGGCAGCTGGGAAGGATGCAGGACAAGGTGCAGTCATTTTGGAGGTTGTTCCGCCACCACGCCTCCAAAATGCTACTACTGGTTGTGACACACCTCTCTCCTCCACCCCCTCCTCTTCTTCTTCCTCCATGGCCTCTTCCTGTGCTTTGTCCAGCGGTGTTCCGTAGGCGTTCAAGGGGCTACACAATTACGCAGGCAAAAAGATGCCATGCCGTGCTTGCGCTGGTGTGTTTGGGGGATAGGAGCCACACTGGGGCAGAGGTTCTGTCAGCTCTGCAGGGACAGGCCGAGAGGTGGTTGACACCACGCCAGCTTAAGCCAGGAATGGTGGTTTGCGACAATGGCACCAACCTCCTCTCCGCCCTCCGACAGGGACAACTGTGTGGCTCATGTCCTTAACCTGGTAGTGCAGCGGTTCTTGGGCAGGTACCCGGGCTTACAGGATGTCCTGAGGCAGGCCAGGAAAGTCTGTGTGCATTTCCGCCGATCATATAATGCCAGTGCTCGGCTGGCTGAGCTGCAAAAGGAGTTGAACCTGCCCAAGAACCGGTTCATATGTGACACGCCCACCAGGTGGAACTCAACGTTGGCCATGCTGCAGCGGCTGCACATGCAGCAGAAGGCCATCAATGAGTACCTGTGCGACTACGGCACCAGGACAGGGTCAGGGGAGCTCAGTTTTTTTTCACCACGCTAGTGGGGCATGATCAGGGATGCATGCACAGTCCTGGCACCATTTGAGGAGGCCACGAGGATGGTGAGCAGTGACAGTGCATGCATCAGTGACACTGTACCTCTTGTCCACCTGTTGGAGCATACGCTGCATGGAATAATGGACAGGGCACTTGAGGCAGAACAGAGGCAGGAAGAGGAGGACTTCCTTGCCTCTCAAGGCCCCCTTTATCCAGACAGTGTTCCTTCTGTCCCACCCATCACACAGGAAGAGGAGGAGGAGGAGGAGGATTGTGTCAGCATGGAGGTGGAGCCTGGCACTCAGCATCAGCAGCAGCAGTCTTTTAGGGATGATTTACAGTCCCAAGAAACCCATAGACTTGTACGTGGCTGGGAGGAGGTGGCTGCGGATCATGTTGTCCTTAGTGACCCAGAGGACTCCGGACCGAATGCCTCAGCTAACATACGCTGCATGGCCTCCCTGATCCTGCAAAGTCTGCGGAAGGATCCTCGTATTCTTCGGATCAAGGAGAGGGACCATTACTGGCTGGCCACTCTCCTTGATCCACGGTACAATGGTAAGGTTGCGGACCTTATCTTACCGTCGCAGAGGGAGCAGAGGATGAGACATCTCCGGGAGGCCTTTCAGAAAGGTCTGTGCAATGCGTTCCCAGAGACTGGGAGGTTACAAACTCCTGGTCCTGGGCAACGAGTTGCTGAGGCTTCGGTCAGTCAGAGAAGGAGCGGTGGAGAAGGTGGCCGTCTGACCGATGCGTTCAGACAATTTTTTAGTCCGCAGCTCCAAGGTATGATCGGTTCCAGCAACCATCGCCAGCGTCTGATTTACATGGTCCAGGAATACCTAGGGGCAAGGTCAGACTTGGACACCTTTCACACCGAAAATCCTCTGGCTTACTGGGTCTTGAGGATGGATCACTGGCCAGAGCTTGTATGCAATTGAGCTACTGGCCTGTCCTGCATCCAGCGTTCTTTCGGAACGCACATTCAGTTCTGCTGGAGGCTTTGTTACCGATCACAGGGTGGGCCTGTCCACCGACTCGGTTGATCGACTAACATTCATAAAGATGAATCAGTCTTGGATCACCACCAGCTACCAAGCACCTGAAGCTGATGTAATCAAATAATTTATTTTGAAATGTCACATCCCTTCAAGACTGCCTATGCTGATGCTGAGTGAATGTCCTGTTATGTTGACTGACTATCCTCTTCCTCCTCAATGATCCTGCTGATAGCTTGGAAGAACATTTTTGGTTCTGGGTGCCGCCACCAGTGGCTAAGGCCCAATTGTTCAGCCCCTGTTTAACAGGGGCATGTAATTACAATATTTGATGCAATGCTTTGCAGTAGGGCTCATTACTGCACTCCAACTAGAGTGTCTAGGAGAGGTTGCAGTGTCGTGGCACCAGCACCAGTGCCTAAGGCCCAATTTTTCAGCCCCTGTTTAACAGGGGCGTGTATTTACAATTTTTTATGCAATGCTTTGCAGTAGGGCTCATTGCTGCGCTCCAAGTGCAGTATCTGTGAGGGGTTGCAGTGTTTTGGCACCAGTGCCTAAGGCCCAATTTTTCTGCCCTTGTTTAACAGGGGCATGCAATTGCAATTCTTGGTCTAATACTTTGCAACAGGGCTCATTGCTGTGCTCTAAGTACAGTATCTGGGAGAGGTTGCAGTGTCGTGGCACCAGCACCAGTGCCTAAGGCCCAATTTTTCAGCCCCTGTTTAACAGGGGCGTGTATTTACAATTTTTTATGCAATGCTTTGCAGCAGGGATCATTGCTGCACTCTAAGTACAGTATCTGTGAGGGGTTACAGTGTTGTGGCACCAGCACCAGTGCCTAATGCCCAATATTTCTGCCCCTGTTCAACAGGGGCATGTAATAACAATTCTTGATCTAATATTTCACAGCTGGGCCCATTCCTGCGCCCACCAAGACTAACTGTGAGGACTTACAGTCTTGTGGCACCACCGCCACCACCAAAGGCCCAATTTTTCAGCCCCTGTTCAACAGGGGCATGCAATTACAATTCTTGATCTAATAATTCATGCGCCCCACCAAGAGTAACTGTGAGGGCTTACAGTGTTGTGGCACCAGCACCACCACCAAAGGCCCAATTTTTCCTACCACTGTTCAACAATGGCATGTAATTAGAATTCCTGATATAATAGTTGACAGCAGGGCGTTCCAGCGCCCACCAAGAGTAACTGTAAGGGCTTACAGTGTTGTGGAAAAACCCTAAGGGGCAAATTTCTGCAAATTATCTACGGCAGGCCCCTACTTTCAAACATCCAACTTACAAACGACTCCTACTTGCAAACGGAAGGAGACAACAGGAGGTGTGAGGAAATCTACCCCTACGAAGGGAAATTCTCTCCTGAAAGAGTTAATATGGGAAAAAGGTGTCTCCTCTCTACTGATGCTTTACCACCAATCCTTGTTTCAATAAAAACCCCAAACTTTCCAAAAACATTTGTCATTGGGACGGAAAATGAGGTGAAATGTTCTGAACAGGTGCACAGACAGCAAAACAAATGTTACAGGGGTGTTAACCCTTCCCTATGTACTCCAAAAAGCTTAAAAATAGATTTTTTGGCTAGAGCTACACTTAAAAAATGTACCTGTTCCAAATTAAAAACAGATTCTACTTAAGAACAAACCTACAGTCCGTGTCTTGTTTGCACCGCCTGTATACTGCCGTTCAGAGTATATAGGGCCTTTTTTTATTTTGTGTGTGGGGTTCCCCTTAATATCCATACAAGACCCAAAGGGGCTGGTAATGGGCTGGGGTAGTGGGGGGGGGGGGGTGATGGGTTAGCCATGCCATTTTTCTCAATGATTTTCATCCATATTGCCGGGACCAGACATTACATTAAAGCCGCGAGCAGTTTTAAATGGCCTTTTTTCCTTTAGAAATGTCAGTTTGTGCAGGGACAGTTCTAAACAAGAGAAACACGTGCCACTTCAGAGGCATACTTTAGACACCCCCCAGGTACGATATTTAAAGGAATATTTCACTTTTTTTTTCACTTTATGCATCATTAAAATCACTGCTCCCGAAAAAACTACCGGTTTTAAAACTTATTTTTGCATTGATACATGTCCCCTGGGGCAGGACACAGGTACCCAAACCATTTTTAGGACAATAACATGCATATTAGCTGTTATAATTAGCACTTTATATTTCGAACGTTCGCGTCCATTGTATTTAATAGTGTTCTAAAGTTCGCGCAAACTTTCGGTCCGTTCGCAGGTTCTGGTGCGAACCGAACCGGGGGGTGTTCGGCTCATCCCTATCCCTGATCCCTTTCACCCCAGTACAGAGTCACCAGACTAGTGTAAGACAGCCACAGTGTCCCTGATAGCTGTAGTGATGTAATATAGTGGTTAGATAATTAATATTTAGGTATTAGTATGATGATGTAAGTCAGTGTTTCTCAACTCCAGTCCTCAAGGCGCACCAACAGGTCATGTTTTTGGGATTTCCTGCAGATGAAACAGCTGTGGTAATTACTAAGGCAGTGAAATTGCTCAAATCACCTGTGCAAATCAATGGAAATCCCAAAAACATGACCTGTTGGTGAGCCTTGAGGACTGGAGTTGAGAAACACTGATGTAAGTTATGTTCCGCAGCAACCAAATTCTTCCAGAGAGTGCAATTTATTTAACTTCCAACACAGAACAAAGTCCAATACGTGCAACAGATGACAAAAATCCAACAGAGTAAATATGACAACGAACATTAGCCTTCAGAGTCCCATCTTTCCTAGACCTGTGCCTTCATAATCATGGAACATGACAAGACAGACCTCCAGATTATATTCCCTATACACTGAATGGCTGAGCAATTTGATTGGCCGTCTCCATTAGGTCTTAGATCTACCCTCTGTCATTCAGAGTGACAGATAATGACCCCCAGCCGGAAACAGAACATAGCCCAGAGTAACTATCTGTCCCCTTTGATATGTGGAGTAAATATTGTTTGGCCACTTCCCTCTTCGATCAACAAGTCCCCTTTGATATGTGTAATTAGATTAACAGATACTAATGTGGCCTGCACAACCTTAGCACCCTTTTGATGTGTAGAATGGACTTGGAATGCCTACATCCCTAATTTGTATTCTTGCATATTAACATCAAGTCCCCTTTGATATGTGTAATTATATTAACAGATACCAATGTGGCCTTAACAACCTTTTGACGTGTAATATGGACTTGTTCTAGAATGCCTACATATAACACCATATATAAAATACATACACATATATATATATTACAACAATAGCCACCACGCCAGTACCGTTTCACCAGACCAGTGCAGTAAGCTACAGTGTTCTTGATAGATGACTACGCCAGCAAAGTGTCCATGATCACCACTAGGGATGAGCTTCGTGTTCGAGTCGAACATACGTTCGACTCGAACATCGGCTGTTCGATCGTTCGACGAAGATCGAACGATTTGGGCCGTTCGCGCCAAATTCGAGTGACGCGAACGGCCCACAATGCACTACGCCATCGCAGTGTCATCCAGGCGCTGTGATTGGCCAAGCATGCACTGTGACCCCGCATGCTTGGCCAATCACAGCGCCGGCAGCGAGGAGAGCAATGATTGGCCACAGGCAGGATGCCTGTGGCCAATTATTGCTGAGGGTGTTTAGTACACGCCCCACACTATAAAAGGCCGCCAGCACGGCGGCCTAGTGTAGTGTGTTCCGGAGCAGGGATAGAGCAGCATAGGCAGGGACAGTGACTGTTATTTCTTTCTTGCTTAACCTGGATTCCTTTAGTTTAGGGAAAGAGAAGGATAGGTAGGGAGAGTGTCAGTGTGTTTTGTGCTTGTGCTATAGTGTGCTTAAAAAAAACATTTATTCTAGGGACAGAAAACTGTAGGTAGGGACAGTGTCAGTTTCTTTCACTCTGCAAGTCCTTGTTTCCAGGGACCTGGAAGGACAGTGAGTGAATTGTCCTTGTGCTATATTGTGCTTAAAAAAACATTTATTCTAGGGACAGAAAACTGTAGGTAGGGAGAGTGTCAGTTTCTTTCACTCTGCAAGTCCTTGTTTCCAGGGACCTGTAAGGACAGTGAGTGAATTGTCCTTGTGCTATATTGTGATTAAAAAAAACATTTTTTCTAGGGACAGAAAACTGTAGGTAGGGAGAGTGTTTTTTTTCTTTCACTCTGCAAGTCCTTGTTTCCAGGGACCTGGAAGGACAGTGAGTGAATTGTCCTTGTGCTATATTGTGCTTAAAAAAAAACATTTTTTCTAGGGACAGAAAACTGTAGGTAGGGAGAGTGTTTATTTTCTTTCACTCTGCAAGTCCTTGTTTCCAGGGACCTCTAAGGACAGTGAGTGAATTGTCCTTGTGCTATATTGTGCTTAAAAAAAACATTTATTCTAGGGACAGAAAACTGTAGGTAGGGAGAGTGTCAGTTTATTTCACTCTGCAAGTCCTTGTTTCCAGGGACCTGGAAGGACAGTGAGTGAATTGTCCTTGTGCTATATTGTGATTAAAAAAAACATTTTTTCTAGGGACAGAAAACTGTAGGTAGGGAGAGTGTTTTTTTTCTTTCACTCTGCAAGTCCTTGTTTCCAGGGACCTGTAAGGACAGTGAGTGAATTGTCCTTGTGCTATATTGTGCTTAAAAAAAACATTTATTCTAGGGACAGAAAACTGTAGGTAGGGAGAGTGTCAGTTTATTTCACTCTGCAAGTCCTTGTTTCCAGGGACCTGGAAGGACAGTGAGTGAATTGTCCTTGTGCTATATTGTGATTAAAAAAAACATTTTTTCTAGGGACAGAAAACTGTAGGTAGGGAGAGTGTTTTTTTTCTTTCACTCTGCAAGTCCTTGTTTCCAGGGACCTGGAAGGACAGTGAGTGAATTCTCCTTGTGCTATATTGTGCTTAAAAAAAACATTTATTCTAGGGACAGAAAACTGTAGGTAGGGAGAGTGTCAGTTTATTTCACTCTGCAAGTCCTTGTTTCCAGGGACCTGTAAGGACAGTGAGTGAATTGTCCTTGTGCTATATTGTGATTAAAAAAAACATTTTTTCTAGGGACAGAAAACTGTAGGTAGGGAGAGTGTTTTTTTTCTTTCACTCTGCAAGTCCTTGTTTCCAGGGACCTGTAAGGACAGTGAGTGAATTGTCCTTGTGCTATATTGTGCTTAAAAAAAACATTTATTCTAGGGACAGAAAACTGTAGGTAGGGAGAGTGTCAGTTTATTTCACTCTGCAAGTCCTTGTTTCCAGGGACCTGTAAGGACAGTGAGTGAATTGTCCTTGTGCTATATTGTGATTAAAAAAAACATTTTTTCTAGGGACAGAAAACTGTAGGTAGGGAGAGTGTTTTTTTTCTTTCACTCTGCAAGTCCTTGTTTCCAGGGACCTGGAAGGACAGTGAGTGAATTCTCCTTGTGCTATATTGTGCTTAAAAAAAACATTTATTCTAGGGACAGAAAACTGTAGGTAGGGAGAGTGTCAGTTTATTTCACTCTGCAAGTCCTTGTTTCCAGGGACCTGTAAGGACAGTGAGTGAATTGTCCTTGTGCTATATTGTGATTAAAAAAAACATTTTTTCTAGGGACAGAAAACTGTAGGTAGGGAGAGTGTTTTTTTTCTTTCACTCTGCAAGTCCTTGTTTCCAGGGACCTGTAAGGACAGTGAGTGAATTGTCCTTGTGCTATATTGTGCTTAAAAAAAAACATTTATTCTAGGGACAGAAAACTGTAGGTAGGGAGAGTGTCAGTTTATTTCACTCTGCAAGTCCTTGTTTCCAGGGACCTGTAAGGACAGTGAGTGAATTGTCCTTGTGCTATATTGTGATTAAAAAAAAACATTTTTTCTAGGGACAGAAAACTGTAGGTAGGGAGAGTGTTTTTTTTCTTTCACTCTGCAAGTCCTTGTTTCCAGGGACCTGTAAGGACAGTGAGTGAATTGTCCTTGTGCTATATTGTGCTTAAAAAAAACATTTATTCTAGGGACAGAAAACTGTAGGTAGGGAGAGTGTCAGTTTATTTCACTCTGCAAGTCCTTGTTTCCAGGGACCTGGAAGGACAGTGAGTGAATTGTCCTTGTGCTATATTGTGATTAAAAAAAACATTTTTTCTAGGGACAGAAAACTGTAGGTAGGGAGAGTGTTTTTTTTCTTTCACTCTGCAAGTCCTTGTTTCCAGGGACCTGTAAGGACAGTGAGTGAATTGTCCTTGTGCTATATTGTGCTTAAAAAAAACATTTATTCTAGGGACAGAAAACTGTAGGTAGGGAGAGTGTCAGTTTATTTCACTCTGCAAGTCCTTGTTTCCAGGGACCTGGAAGGACAGTGAGTGAATTGTCCTTGTGCTATATTGTGATTAAAAAAAACATTTTTTCTAGGGACAGAAAACTGTAGGTAGGGAGAGTGTTTTTTTTCTTTCACTCTGCAAGTCCTTGTTTCCAGGGACCTGGAAGGACAGTGAGTGAATTCTCCTTGTGCTATATTGTGCTTAAAAAAAACATTTATTCTAGGGACAGAAAACTGTAGGTAGGGAGAGTGTCAGTTTATTTCACTCTGCAAGTCCTTGTTTCCAGGGACCTGTAAGGACAGTGAGTGAATTGTCCTTGTGCTATATTGTGATTAAAAAAAACATTTTTTCTAGGGACAGAAAACTGTAGGTAGGGAGAGTGTTTTTTTTCTTTCACTCTGCAAGTCCTTGTTTCCAGGGACCTGTAAGGACAGTGAGTGAATTGTCCTTGTGCTATATTGTGCTTAAAAAAAACATTTATTCTAGGGACAGAAAACTGTAGGTAGGGAGAGTGTCAGTTTATTTCACTCTGCAAGTCCTTGTTTCCAGGGACCTGGAAGGACAGTGAGTGAATTGTCCTTGTGCTATATTGTGATTAAAAAAAACATTTTTTCTAGGGACAGAAAACTGTAGGTAGGGAGAGTGTTTTTTTTCTTTCACTCTGCAAGTCCTTGTTTCCAGGGACCTGGAAGGACAGTGAGTGAATTCTCCTTGTGCTATATTGTGCTTAAAAAAAACATTTATTCTAGGGACAGAAAACTGTAGGTAGGGAGAGTGTCAGTTTATTTCACTCTGCAAGTCCTTGTTTCCAGGGACCTGTAAGGACAGTGAGTGAATTGTCCTTGTGCTATATTGTGATTAAAAAAAACATTTTTTCTAGGGACAGAAAACTGTAGGTAGGGAGAGTGTTTTTTTTCTTTCACTCTGCAAGTCCTTGTTTCCAGGGACCTGTAAGGACAGTGAGTGAATTGTCCTTGTGCTATATTGTGCTTAAAAAAAAACATTTATTCTAGGGACAGAAAACTGTAGGTAGGGAGAGTGTCAGTTTATTTCACTCTGCAAGTCCTTGTTTCCAGGGACCTGTAAGGACAGTGAGTGAATTGTCCTTGTGCTATATTGTGATTAAAAAAAAACATTTTTTCTAGGGACAGAAAACTGTAGGTAGGGAGAGTGTTTTTTTTCTTTCACTCTGCAAGTCCTTGTTTCCAGGGACCTGTAAGGACAGTGAGTGAATTGTCCTTGTGCTATATTGTGCTTAAAAAAAACATTTATTCTAGGGACAGAAAACTGTAGGTAGGGAGAGTGTCAGTTTATTTCACTCTGCAAGTCCTTGTTTCCAGGGACCTGTAAGGACAGTGAGTGAATTGTCCTTGTGCTATATTGTGATTAAAAAAAACATTTTTTCTAGGGACAGAAAACTGTAGGTAGGGAGAGTGTTTTTTTTTCTTTCACTCTGCAAGTCCTTGTTTCCAGGGACCTGTAAGGACAGTGAGTGAATTGTCCTTGTGCTATATTGTGATTAAAAAAAACATTTTTTCTAGGGACAGAAAACTGTAGGTAGGGAGAGTGTTTTTTTTCTTTCACTCTGCAAGTCCTTGTTTCCAGGGACCTGTAAGGACAGTGAGTGAATTGTCCTTGTGCTATAGTGTGCTTAAAAAAACATTTATTCTAGGGACAGAAAACTGTAGGTAGGGACAGTGTCAGTTTCTTTCACTCTGCAAGTCCTTGTTTCCAGGGACCTGGAAGGACAGTGAGTGAATTGTCCTTGTGCTATATTGAGATTAAAAAAAACATTTTTTCTAGGGACAGAAAACTGTAGGTAGGGAGAGTGTTTTTTTTCTTTCACTCTGCAAGTCCTTGTTTCCAGGGACCTGTAAGGACAGTGAGTGAATTGTCCTTGTGCTATATTGTGCTTAAAAAAAAACATTTATTCTAGGGACAGAAAACTGTAGGTAGGGAGAGTGTCAGTTTATTTCACTCTGCAAGTCCTTGTTTCCAGGGACCTGGAAGGACAGTGAGTGAATTGTCCTTGTGCTATATTGTGCTTAAAAAAACATTTATTCTAGGGACAGAAAACTGTAGGTAGGGAGAGTGTCAGTTTCTTTCACTCTGCAAGTCCTTGTTTCCAGGGACCTGTAAGGACAGTGAGTGAATTGTCCTTGTGCTATATTGTGATTAAAAAAAACATTTTTTCTAGGGACAGAAAACTGTAGGTAGGGAGAGTGTTTTTTTTCTTTCACTCTGCAAGTCCTTGTTTCCAGGGACCTGGAAGGACAGTGAGTGAATTGTCCTTGTGCTATATTGTGCTTAAAAAAAAACATTTTTTCTAGGGACAGAAAACTGTAGGTAGGGAGAGTGTTTATTTTCTTTCACTCTGCAAGTCCTTGTTTCCAGGGACCTCTAAGGACAGTGAGTGAATTGTCCTTGTGCTATATTGTGCTTAAAAAAAACATTTATTCTAGGGACAGAAAACTGTAGGTAGGGAGAGTGTCAGTTTATTTCACTCTGCAAGTCCTTGTTTCCAGGGACCTGTAAGGACAGTGAGTGAATTGTCCTTGTGCTATATTGTGATTAAAAAAAACATTTTTTCTAGGGACAGAAAACTGTAGGTAGGGAGAGTGTTTTTTTTCTTTCACTCTGCAAGTCCTTGTTTCCAGGGACCTGTAAGGACAGTGAGTGAATTGTCCTTGTGCTATATTGTGATTAAAAAAAACATTTTTTCTAGGGACAGAAAACTGTAGGTAGGGAGAGTGTTTTTTTTCTTTCACTCTGCAAGTCCTTGTTTCCAGGGACCTGTAAGGACAGTGAGTGAATTGTCCTTGTGCTATAGTGTGCTTAAAAAAAACATTTATTCTAGGGACAGAAAACTGTAGGTAGGGACAGTGTCAGTTTCTTTCACTCTGCAAGTCCTTGTTTCCAGGGACCTGGAAGGACAGTGAGTGAATTGTCCTTGTGCTATATTGTGATTAAAAAAAACATTTTTTCTAGGGACAGAAAACTGTAGGTAGGGAGAGTGTTTTTTTTCTTTCACTCTGCAAGTCCTTGTTTCCAGGGACCTGGAAGGACAGTGAGTGAATTGTCCTTGTGCTATATTGTGCTTAAAAAAAACATTTATTCTAGGGACAGAAAACTGTAGGTAGGGAGAGTGTCAGTTTCTTTCACTCTGCAAGTCCTTGTTTCCAGGGACCTGTAAGGACAGTGAGTGAATTGTCCTTGTGCTATATTGTGATTAAAAAAAACATTTTTTCTAGGGACAGAAAACTGTAGGTAGGGAGAGTGTTTTTTTTCTTTCACTCTGCAAGTCCTTGTTTCCAGGGACCTGGAAGGACAGTGAGTGAATTGTCCTTGTGCTATATTGTGCTTAAAAAAAAACATTTTTTCTAGGGACAGAAAACTGTAGGTAGGGAGAGTGTTTATTTTCTTTCACTCTGCAAGTCCTTGTTTCCAGGGACCTCTAAGGACAGTGAGTGAATTGTCCTTGTGCTATATTGTGCTTAAAAAAAACATTTATTCTAGGGACAGAAAACTGTAGGTAGGGAGAGTGTCAGTTTATTTCACTCTGCAAGTCCTTGTTTCCAGGGACCTGGAAGGACAGTGAGTGAATTGTCCTTGTGCTATATTGTGATTAAAAAAAACATTTTTTCTAGGGACAGAAAACTGTAGGTAGGGAGAGTGTTTTTTTTTCTTTCACTCTGCAAGTCCTTGTTTCCAGGGACCTGTAAGGACAGTGAGTGAATTGTCCTTGTGCTATATTGTGCTTAAAAAAAACATTTATTCTAGGGACAGAAAACTGTAGGTAGGGAGAGTGTCAGTTTATTTCACTCTGCAAGTCCTTGTTTCCAGGGACCTGGAAGGACAGTGAGTGAATTGTCCTTGTGCTATATTGTGATTAAAAAAACATTTTTTCTAGGGACAGAAAACTGTAGGTAGGGAGAGTGTTTTTTTTCTTTCACTCTGCAAGTCCTTGTTTCCAGGGACCTGGAAGGACAGTGAGTGAATTCTCCTTGTGCTATATTGTGCTTAAAAAAAACATTTATTCTAGGGACAGAAAACTGTAGGTAGGGAGAGTGTCAGTTTATTTCACTCTGCAAGTCCTTGTTTCCAGGGACCTGTAAGGACAGTGAGTGAATTGTCCTTGTGCTATATTGTGATTAAAAAAACATTTTTTCTAGGGACAGAAAACTGTAGGTAGGGAGAGTGTTTTTTTTCTTTCACTCTGCAAGTCCTTGTTTCCAGGGACCTGTAAGGACAGTGAGTGAATTGTCCTTGTGCTATATTGTGATTAAAAAAAACATTTTTTCTAGGGACAGAAAACTGTAGGTAGGGAGAGTGTTTTTTTTCTTTCACTCTGCAAGTCCTTGTTTCCAGGGACCTGTAAGGACAGTGAGTGAATTGTCCTTGTGCTATATTGTGCTTAAAAAAAACATTTATTCTAGGGACAGAAAACTGTAGGTAGGGAGAGTGTCAGTTTATTTCACTCTGCAAGTCCTTGTTTCCAGGGACCTGGAAGGACAGTGAGTGAATTGTCCTTGTGCTATATTGTGCTTAAAAAAACATTTATTCTAGGGACAGAAAACTGTAGGTAGGGAGAGTGTCAGTTTCTTTCACTCTGCAAGTCCTTGTTTCCAGGGACCTGTAAGGACAGTGAGTGAATTGTCCTTGTGCTATATTGTGATTAAAAAAAACATTTTTTCTAGGGACAGAAAACTGTAGGTAGGGAGAGTGTTTTTTTTCTTTCACTCTGCAAGTCCTTGTTTCCAGGGACCTGGAAGGACAGTGAGTGAATTGTCCTTGTGCTATATTGTGCTTAAAAAAAAACATTTTTTCTAGGGACAGAAAACTGTAGGTAGGGAGAGTGTTTATTTTCTTTCACTCTGCAAGTCCTTGTTTCCAGGGACCTCTAAGGACAGTGAGTGAATTGTCCTTGTGCTATATTGTGCTTAAAAAAAACATTTATTCTAGGGACAGAAAACTGTAGGTAGGGAGAGTGTCAGTTTATTTCACTCTGCAAGTCCTTGTTTCCAGGGACCTGGAAGGACAGTGAGTGAATTGTCCTTGTGCTATATTGTGATTAAAAAAAACATTTTTTCTAGGGACAGAAAACTGTAGGTAGGGAGAGTGTCAGTTTCTTTCACTGTGAAAGTCCTTGTTTCAAGGGACAGAGAAGGACACCTGAAGGTAGCCCTTATTGCTTTTTTCCCATCTCCCTGCAGGCCATCTATTAGAATGTCTGGAAGGCAAACAAGGAGAGGCAGACAGTCAGGAGGCAATAAAAGAGGGCAAGCAGGCTCTGTGTCTGAGGGCAACAGTGCTGGTCGTGGACGCGGTGCATTGTCATCAGCACATGGCCATGGGACACGCTTGTCCTTCTTTTCGGCAGCTGGACATGTTGAGCCACATCATGCCGAAGACTTGGTAGAGTGGATGACCAAGCCCTCCTCCTCCTCCTCATCCTCTCTCACCCAGGCTCAGGGTACTGGAAAAGCAGCTGCCAAAGCGTCGTCTTCCCTGGTATCAATGTCAGACAAATCATCAGTCACTCCTTCCCTAGACCCACCATGTCCTCCTCCTGAGGAGTCCCTCGAACTGTTTCAGCACAGTGTTGGGTACATGCTCCAGGAGGATGCCCAGCGTTTCGAAGGGTCCGATGATGAAACCCAGCTAGAGGAAGGCAGTAGCGTGAGAGCAGACAGAGGGGATGCTCAAGAAGGACACCAATCTGGCAGTCATGTTCCAGCAGCTGCAGCATACTGCCAGATTGGCTCCAGTGATGAGGAGGGAGGGGATGATGAGGTCACTGACTCCACGTGGGTGCCTAATAGGAGAGAGGAGGAGGAGGAGGATGAGGAGGAGGCACATCTCCAACGAGGCAGGATGCCCTTTGGTGGCCAGCGTAAGGGCAGTACACCGACGGAATCACACCGCAGAGCTCCGCCTGTGCAGGGCGCTGCCTCTGCCCGTCATTCAAAAAGTTCTTTGGTGTGGGCCTTTTTTGAGGCTAGTGCATCAGATCGCACAGCTGCTGTTTGCAACATATGTCTCAAGCGTATATCGCGTGGCCAAAACATCAGCCGCTTGGGTACCACATGCCTGACCAGACATATGTTGACCTGCCATGCAGCTCGTTGGCAAGCCTACCTCAAAGACCCACACCAAAGAACAAAGCGGACCTCTCCTTGCACCGCATCAGCTGGGATCTCCAACCCCACTATAACTTCAGTCCTCTCTGAAACATGCACTGAGAGGAATGAAGGTGTAGAATTAGGTGTGTCACAGCCAAGTACTTGCGCCCACTCTGCTAGCAGTACACCGACGTCCGATTCTAGCAGGCAAATTTCCCTGCCCCAGCTGCTGGACCGTCGAAAGAAGTTCACTCCCAGCCATCCACATGCCCAGCGGTTGAATGCTAGCTTGGCTAAATTGCTAGCGCTTCAACTGCTGCCTTTTCAGTTGGTAGACTCGGCCCCCTTCCGTGAGTTTGTGCAATGTGCGGTTCCTCAGTGGCAGGTTCCCAAACGCCACTTTTTCTCACGGAAGGCTATTCCGGCTCTCTACCGGCATGTGGAAGGCAATGTCTTGGCCTCGCTGGACTGGGCGGTCAGCGGTAAGGTGCATATTACCGCTGACTCATGGTCCAGCAGGCATGGACAGGGACGTTACCTTTCTTTCACGGCCCATTGGGTCACTCTTTTGGCAGCTGGGAAGGATTCAGGACAAGGTGCAGTAGTGTTGGAGGTTGTCCCACCGCCACGCCTCCAAAATGCTACTACTGGTTGTGACACACCTCTCTCCTCCACCCCCTCCTCTTCTTCTTCCTCCATGGCCTCTTCCTGTGGTTTGTCCTATGAACCAGCGGTGCTCCGTAGCCGTTCACGGGGCTACGCAAGTACGCAGGCAAAAAGATGCCATGCCGTGCTTGCGCTGGTGTGTTTGGGGGACAGAAGCCACACTGGGGCAGAGGTCCTGTCTGCTCTGCAGGGCCAGGCCGAGAGGTGGTTGACGCCACGCCAGCTTAAGCCAGGAATGGTGGTTTGCGACAATGGCACCAACCTCCTCTCCGCCCTCCGACAGGGACAACTGACCCATGTGCCCTGTGTGGCTCACGTCCTTAACCTGGTGGTGCAGCGCTTCTTGGGCAGGTACCCGGGCTTACAGGATGTCCTGAGGCAGGCCAGGAAAGTCTGTGTGCATTTCCGCAGATCTTATAATGCCAGTGCTCGCCTGGCTGAGCTGCAAAAGGAGTTGAACCTGCCCAAGAACCGCCTTATATGTGACATGCCCACCAGGTGGAACTCAACGTTGGCCATGCTGCAGCGGCTGCACACGCAGCAGAGGGCCATCAATGAGTACCTGTGCGACTACGGCACCAGGACAGGGTCAGGGGAGCTTGGTTTTTTTTCTCCACGCCAGTGGGGCATGATCAGGGATGCATGCACTGTCCTGGCACCATTTGAGGAGGCCACGAGGATGGTGAGCAGTGACAGTGCATGCATCAGTGACACTGTACCTCTTGTCCACCTGTTGGAGCACACGCTGCGTGGAATAATGGACAGGGCACTTGAGGCAGAACAGAGGCAGGAAGAGGAGGACTTCCTTGCCTCTCAAGGCCCCCTTTACCCAGACAGTGTTCCTTCTGTCCCACCCATCGCACAGGAAGAGGAGGAGGAGGAGGAGGAGGAGGATTGTGTCAGCATGGAGGTGGAGGCTGGCACTCAGCATCATCAGCAGCAGTCTTTTAGGGATGATTTACAGTCCCAAGAAACCAGTGGACTTGTACGTGGCTGGGAGGAGGTGGCTGCGGATCATGTCGTCCTTAGTGACCCAGAGGACTCCGGAGCGAATGCCTCAGCAAACCTACGCTGCATGGCCTCCCTGATCCTGCAAAGTCTGCGGAAGGATCCTCGTATTCTTCGGATCAAGGAGAGGGACCATTACTGGCTGGCCACTCTCCTTGATCCACGGTACAAGGGTAAGGTTGCGGACCTTATGTTACCGTCGCAGAGGGAGCAGAGGATGAGACAACTCCGGGAGGCCTTGCAGAAAGGTCTGTGCAACGCGTTCCCAGAGACTGGGAGGTTGCAAACTCCTGGTCCTGGACAACGAGTTGCTGAGGCTTCGGCCAGTCAAAGAAGGAGCGGTGGGGAAGGTGGCCGTCTGACCGATGCGTTCAGACAATTCTTTAGTCCGCAGCCCCAAAGTATGATCGGTTCCAGCAACCATCGCCAGCGTCTGATAAACATGGTGCAGGAATATCTAGGGGCAAGGTCAGACTTGGACACCTTCCCCACCGAAAATCCTCTGGCTTACTGGGTCTTGAGGATGGATCACTGGCCAGAGCTTGCACAGTATGCAATTGAGCTACTGGCCTGTCCTGCATCCAGCGTTCTTTCGGAACGCACATTCAGTGCTGCTGGAGGATTTGTCACGGATCACAGGGTGCGCCTGTCCACCGACTCGGTTGATCGACTGACTTTCATCAAGATGAACCAGTCTTGGATCACCACCAGCTACCACACACCTGATGCTGATATAACAGACTAATTGATTTTAACATGTCACATCCCTTCAAGACTGATGCTGATGCTGAGTGCCTGTGCTGTTATGTTGACTGGCTATCCTCCTCCTCCGAGTCCTCAATGATACGATTGATGATGATAGCTTGTAAGATCATTTTTGTTTATGGGTGCCGCCACCAGTGCCTAACGCCCAATTTTTCAGCCCCTGTTTAACAGGGGCGTGTAATTACAATTTTTGAAGCAATACTTTGCAACAGGGCTCATTGCTGTGCTCCAAGTACAGTATCTGTGAGGAGTTGCAGTGTTGTGCCACCAGTGCCTAAGGCCCAATTTTTCAGCCCCTGTTTAACAGGGGCGTGTCATTACAATTTTTGAAGCAATACTTTGCAACATGGCTCATTGCTGTGCTCCAAGTACAGTATCTGTGAGGAGTTGCAGTGTTGTGCCACCAGTGCCTAAGGCCCAATTTTTCAGCCCCTGTTTAACAGGGGCGTGTCATTACAATTTTTGAAGCAATACTTTGCAACAGGGCTCATTGCTGTGCTCCAAGTACAGTATCTGTGAGGGGTTGCAGTGTTGTGCCACCAGTGCCTAAGGCCCAATTTTTCAGCCCCTGTTCAACAGGGGCATGTAATTACAATTCTTGATCTAATAATTCACAGCAGGGCCCATTGCTGCACCCACCAAGAGTAACTGTCAGGGCTTACAGTGTTGTGGCACCAGCACCACCATCAAAGGCCCAATTTTTACTACCACTGTTCAACAATTATATGTAATTAAAATTCCTGATATAATAGTTGACAGCAGGGCGTTCCAGCACCAACCAAGAGTAACTGTGAGTGCTTACAGTGTTGTGCCAACACCAACAACTAAGGGGCCTATTTCTGCAGAGTATATACGGCAGGTCCCTACTTTCAAACATCCAACTTACAAACGACTCCTACTTGCAAACGCAAGAAGACAACAGGAAGTGAGAGGAAATCTACCACTAGGAAGGAAAATTCTCTCCTGTAAGAATAAATATGGGAGAAAGGTGTCTCCTCTGTACTGATGCTTTATCAGCAATCCTTGTTTCAAGAAAAAGACCACATTTCAAAAAGAGTTGTCATTGGGACGGAAAGTGAGGTGAAATGTTCTGAACAGGGGCACAGACAGCAAAACAAATGTTACAGGGGTGATAACCCTTACCTATGTTTTCCAAAAAGTTTAAAAATAGATTTTTGGTCTGGAGCTACACTTCAACAATGTACCTGTTCAAAATTACAAACAGACTCTACATAAGAACAAACCTACAGTCCCTGTCTTGTATGCACCGCCTGTATAGGGCTGTTCAGAGTATATAGGGCCTTTTTTATTTTATGTGAGGGGTTCTCCTTAATATCCATACAAGACCCAAAGGGGCTGGTAATGGGCTGGGGTAGGGGGGGGGTCATGGGGTAGCTATGCCATTTTTCTTAAAGAATTTCATCCATATTACCGGGACCAGACATTACATTAAAGCCGCAAGCAGTTTTAAATGGCTTTTTTTTCCTTTAGAAGTGTCATTTTGTGCAGGGACAGTTCTAAACACGGGAAACACGTGGCACTTCACAGGCATACTTTAGACACCCCCCAGGTACGATATTTAAAGGAATATTTGACTTTTTTTTTTTCATTTTATGCATCATTAAAATGACTGCTCCCGAAAAACGACCGTTTTTAAAACTTCTTTTTGCATTGATACATGTCCCCTGGTGCAGAACCCGGGTTCCCAAACCCTTTTTAGGACAATAACATGCATAATAGTTGTTATAATTAGCACTTTAGAATTCGAACGTTCGCATCCATTGTATTTAATAGGGTTCTAATGTTCGTTCGAACTTTCGGTCCGTTCGCGGGTTCTGGTGCGAACCGAACCCGGGGGTGTTCGGCTCATCACTAATCACCACCACCCTAGCACAGTGTCACCAGACCAGTGCAGCCAGCCACAGTGTTACTGAATACCACCACACCAGTACTATGCTGGCCAGACCAGTGTAAGCCAACAACAGTGTT
Source organism: Rana muscosa (assembly GCA_029206835.1). Classification (NCBI taxonomy): domain Eukaryota; kingdom Metazoa; phylum Chordata; class Amphibia; order Anura; family Ranidae; genus Rana; species Rana muscosa. The sequence goes on from CM055116.1 coordinate 878,444,741, forward strand.
CTTTATTATGGCACACCAGTGCCATGTCACCAGAGCTAGTGCACCCAGCAACAGTGTTTCTGATTGTTAGCCACACTAGTAGCAGCGTCCCACAGCCAGTGCAGCCAGCAGCAGTGTTCTAGATCCTTGGCCACACCAGTGTCAGTTTCACCAGACCAGTGCAGCCAGCAACAAAGTAGTCAAACCAGTGTCAGTGTCGCTAGTGCCAGAGTAGGCCAGTAACAGAGTTCTGATTGCCACTACACCAGTACAGTGCCACCTCTGCCTTAACTGGCCTTGGCCCCATTATAGACCACATTTCTACCAGCTGTCTGGACTGATACTTTGCCTTTGGCCTGAATCAACTTATCTGCAGAGGCAAAATGTCTTTTGGGGTGTGATTCTAAGCATGTCCATGCGGTAATATCATATTAGGTGACATCTTTTTGTAAAAAAAAAAATTCTTCTATATTCGTTTCCAAAAACCTGTAGCAAAAATTAAATATTCAAAAGACTCACTATCCCTATTAAAAATAATTTTGGTTGTTTTCTTTCCAAAATGTGGTCATTTTGTGGATGAAACTACTCGAGTCCTAGCATTTTAGGGCCTCCAAAAATGTGGTAGGTAGTCAGGAAACTAGATATGCAATTTATGCCCCTTGAAATCCTGAAGGTGCTCTTTCGATTTTGGCCCTCTCTGTGTGACTAGGCTCTCAAACACAATTGAGTGCTGTCCATGATCGTTTTTTTTGTTTGCGCTAACTTCCAAAATTTTCAGGACAAGCATTCGGATGTACACCCTTCTTCCAGGTCCAAGTAGTACTAATAAAAAAAGTTTTAGCAGAATGTTATTAAAACAATCTCTGAAGGGAAAAACACACACACGCAAACATACGCAGCAATATAAATTAAACTTAGATAGTGAGATAAGACTGGGAGGGGGTTATGGACTGTAAGTAGTAAAGAGTCACAGAGGCGAGAGTGGTCGCAAACAGTGTTGCAAGTGCTCTAATACAGCTACAATCACCTCAAGCTAGGCTCCCCAAAAATCTCATAAATTTTCATTATCATTCCTTATTTTCCAAAACCTTGTGGTAAAAAATGTGTTCTTCAAAAGACATAAATCTTAGGAAATACATTGCAGGGTCTTCTTTGCAAAATGTGGTAATTTTGTTGGTGTTTCTCATTTCCTGTCACTTCAGGGCCTCAATAAATTTGATAGGTAACCAAAAAATCCTTGAATTTTGGGCTAGGAAGAAAAAGTCTCACATAAATGGCCACTTGGGAGGAGTGGAAGAATTAATTTTGGAGCATGCTTATGCTGTGTGTGAGAACTTAGAGAACCTGAATTATAAATACATAACTGTATTAGACAATCTAGAACAATAGCTGGACAGCCAAACACCAAATTAACACATTTATTGTGCAAAGTAGAGTAAAATCCAAAACAGTCAATCCATGCAAAAAAGAGGTACAGGAAGGACAGCTAACGTGTTTCGCATCATAGTACTACTTTGCACAATAAAGGTGTTAATTCTGTGTGCGGCCGTCCAGCTATTTTTCTTGATTGTCTGCACGTTTGCAGAGCCAGCACCTGATGTCTGAGAGTGGGGTAGGTGATTCATAGGATCACATGCCTGGAGTGGTGTGAACCATTTTTTACATTATTGTATTACTTCATGAAGTTTTCAGAAAATTGTGGCAGAATATTACAACTTAAAAAACCTCACAATGCCTCCTACTAAACTTCGGACAAATTTTTGGTTATTCAGAGATTCAGATGTATTCAAATCTCTGAATGAAATATTACCAAATTTAATTGAAATTAATTTAATTTTGTTTTGTTTATTAGTTTTCTAACAAATTCCACATTTTTGGAACAATTCGAATTTGGATCGGTTGAAAATGACCCCCCGCCCCAAAGCACACCCCCATGTTGAGGGTATGTGGCCTGGTATGATTCAGGGGGGCTGCTCACTTGTCCCCCCTCTTTCCTGGCCTGCCTTGCTGCATGCTCAGATAAGGGTCTGGTGTGGATTTTGGGGGGACCCCACACCATTTAAAAAAAAATTGATGTGGGGTTCCCCTTAAAATCCATTGGGGTGACCCCATGTTTTTTTTTCTATTGCCGGAATTCTTTTGTTTACATTTTAGCTGTCATCGGTTGTTAGGGACACGACGGCAAGGTTCCCGGCCTGCTTCTTAATAGCCAGAATTCTATGCATTAAGATAAAAATCATTCTGCGTGCAGCAGCCTCCCCAGCACCCCCTAATACTTACCTCACTCTCCAGCATTGTCCACGAGTTCCTCAGCCATCTGGGACTCTGTCTGATTGGCTGAGACACAGCAGTGGTGCCATTGGCTCCCACTGCTGTCAATCAAAGTCAGTTAGCCAATCATTAGAGAGGAAGGTTGGGGCTTAATCAGGGCGCCACATCTGAATGGACACAGGGAGCTGTGACTCAGCTCGGGTGCCCCCATAGCAAGCTGCTTGCTGTGGGGGCACTCGACAGGAGGGAGGGGCCAGGAGCGCCGGCTAGGGACCGAAGAAGAGGAGGATCTGGGCTGCTCTGTGCAAAACTACTGCAACAGAGCAGGTACATATAACATGTTTGTTATTTTTACAGAAAAAAAAACCTGAGACTTTACAATCATTTTAACCAGGACTAACATTTTCATAATATTTTTTTTCCCTGTAGATACAGAATATTAGATATGAATATTTTATGTTTTCATATGCATCCAGCAGCTAGTTCTTTTTCATATGTTTTTGAGGGACTCCTTAGCCTGTCTGTGGTAAAAGTTTTGTTGTTTAAATAACTCAAGCAGAATTTTACACATCCATTTAATGAATCATAGGAGGTTTTAATGAGAGGTTGATTTAGTCTAGTAGTAGAGGCTATTCACTTAGCAAGGTTCATGTTCAATTTGCAAAGTGGTTGAACAGCCTCTTTAGAAACCCACAGTGCCCTGGTAAACCTGAGTCAAGGGTGTTCCCCGTATAGAATGTTTGTACAAGAATGTTTAAACATTAGTTTAAAAATGTATTAAGCTAAATACAATTTAGGATAGCATTTGCCTAAATCCATTTCTAGTTGCCCTCTGATCATTAGGTCACTTTGCAAGCTTTTTTTTTCTAAACACATCTGTAATGTTTGCTAGATAACATTAGCAGCTTACTTATTATTTTTACTTGTTGCCCAGAATATCTCTATAATAAAAATGTAATATACCACAACTAAATATTTGCCATTTTTAGATTATGTAATAATAATCGGGTTGAAAGAAAAACACTGCAATATATCAGACCTTTTGCATATACCTAAGGACCATTTAACCTTTTCAACTCACACAGAGAATTAAAATGTGTGAAATCAGTTGCATAATTTTACATAATATTCATACTTGCTTTAGCAGGTATTTCTCTGGGGTGGACTTTTTTTCTATCTAATTTGTTGCTTAAATCCATTTGAAGCGAGTTTTTATTTAGACCTTTTCCTAAAGTGATTATGTGAATGCCTCACATCTACCTGTATTTTTTCCTCTATCAATATCTTTCGAAGTTGAATTCATCATCTGAAGAAACACGAACACAGAATTAAAATTACAACATAGGAAAGTAATATCTTTTTAGTACCTTCAAAAGCTTAACTGGAATAATTGGACTTGAAATTGCTTGCACAGAGATGATAAAGATTTGTGTCACAAAGTTAAACACCTCCCTATCACTGCAGTAAAAGGACAAAGCTTTTACTAAGTGATAATATAGTATGATAATAAACTAATTCATTGGTAGTGGAGGGCCTAAGAGTAAAACATAAAGAGGAGTTACCATTAATGGGAGATGTTCTTCGATCATGAAATCAATAATATGTGGGATGTAAATTACTGAAGTTACAAAGAGCAGTATATTGTCATGGGCATTGCTGGAACTTTCAAAATCTCATATGTCAGAGCTGTTACAACTTAGAACTATGAAGGACAAACTGAATTGAGCAGCTGTCAAGGTCATTACTGAACAAATATAAAATTTCAAATTTACCTACTATAGAAGTAGTGTCCATGTTCATTGAATTGTTGTACTTGCTGGTCTATTTATCATACCGACCTAGACTTTGAAAAGCACACATTGTAATTCCACCCTTATAATCCACTAGACATCATCTCAGATGTAAGATGTATTTGTGTAGTCAAACAAAAAATACTGGAATGTACAGGCAAATCAAAACCCCAAAAACCTTTCCTCATCCATACTCAGAAAAAAATATCTTAAATGATTGTTGATTGATTTCCCATTTGACTATATTATCCATTTAAAATGCAGCTGCATGAAGATATAGAAAAACTGCAACTGATGCAGCCATCCATTTATAAAATAATTATATTTGTAATTTTCTGTACAACTGCACTTAGACTAGGAGTCACCCCATCATTAAGCAGGTACTTAATATATTAAATAGTGCCACACAGTATTAGATAGCATGAATAATTAATTTACTTATAATACTACAAATCATATATCCCAAAAAAACAAAACAAAAGCAGAATTAACTGTATATTAGTTATATGTAAGGTTGCGCTTAGCCTTTAATGCTTTAAGGACTGCTGCACAGAAAATCCCTGCATCACTAGAATCTAAGATAATTATGAACCATAAATAGTGCGCTGTCTAACAATACCATTTAAAAAGCAATATATCATATGTGTGTAGCGGGGTATTCCCCTTTAATACAGAGAGACTACATTTCCCAGTACATTTTTGCAGCACCCAGGGTGCATTGCCACGGAGCAGGGACTGCTGGGGCAGACTATATAAAGGGGAGGCGGGGTTTATTCTGTCTCTTTGGACACCCCCTCTCCTAGCAAGAGGATCCCTGTGCTGAACTGCTGTGTGCACAAGGCCTGAAGCCTGGGCCTTGTGCATTTCTCTAAAGAGCCTTCCGCCAGCCTAGTGGAACCTGAAAGACATTTCCTCATCCTTGCTGTACTACACCAGAAGGACCGAAGGCCTGGATGTCAGTGGATTCCTGTTCCCAGACGAATCAGTGGAGGAAACGGACTTGGACTTGTCCGGGTGGTGAGAGAGCACTTGCTCATAGACAGATACTTTATCTTCATTATTCGTTTGGATTATAAGTTTGTTCATCAAGTGCACCACCGAAAGATTGCATGCGAAGATTGTTTTCCCTGAACTTCCATTTAGATCAGTCAGGCCTGACTGTGAAGGTAGATACTATTGAGAGTTAGTCTACCCACGTGGGGGCTCGAGTCCGGGATCCTTGTATGTTGCACGCTGCAATTAAGCCGGTCAGAAGTACTAGCATGGACCTGCTGGCAATGAAACAGTGGTGCGCAGCGGCTGGCACCGATCCAGCCGCGGCTGTAGTTATTGAACTCCCGGGGGGGATCTGGCAAGAAGAAGCGATAAAGCAGCTAATAATGTCACTATCACCGAGCCAGAAAGCATGGGTGATGGATACAAGGTCAAATGCCTTGTTTACATACGCACTGGTAGAATGGAAAAACTAAATCCCAGAGCATTTTAAAAGTCCGAGTATACAAGCCATAGATAATCAGACCTATCACTTGATACATACGCTGCCAGTGAAGGGAGAATGGTTTCAGACACCAAAGCCATCACCCCCGCGATTATCTCCACCATTATCCCCTAAAGCAGAAAAGCCTAAGGAACTTTTAAGCCCGGGATCACCGCTGGCCGCTATAGGGCCTGAACTGTTGAATGCTCTAGGAGACTTTGTAATTAAGTGCCAGAAAAGCAGTACGGTGCATGTGGAGGCCGGATACCGGAAGCTTCACACCTTCTCAGGGAAACAACCAGTGCCGGCCGGAGAAGAAGAATTTGACACCTGGATTGAACAGGCCATGCAAGCGGTAGAAGGATGGGAGGTATCAGAGGCGCAGAAGAAGCAGCACATCAGAGTTGGGAGACACCAAGATTCAGGGTATTCAAGCAGAAGAGTACTCTTGTGATGGATGTCTGCGGATCAAGTTGTTGTGTGATCCATTGAGGGCTGGGGAGCCCCAGAACTTTGAGACACTGGCCATTGTCTGTCCCTGGCTGCCAGGGCCCTCAAGAAGCTCTCTCATCGTTGGGAACAATACCGATCTGGTGAAACAGCTTTTAGCCCCTGCTGTCCCCAGATGTGATCCCTTACCCTCACTGCCAGAAGAAGGATCCATAGCAGTAGTGGAAGAAACCAATCTGCAGGAGGCAGAAGTACTCAAAGAGGCTAGTGAGCATACCATGTCTGAGCAAGTGGAACAGAGAAAGCGAAGAGTTAAGTATCCTCTCAAGAGACCGACTTGTGAAGTGATGGGTGAGAGCACCGAAGAAGTTATCATCATCCCTCAAGGGTTGCCCAGAGAGACTGACCTTCTCACCACAGATTTGGTGAAGGGCAACCCCAGCTCACTTCCTGGCACAGTTAGACAGGTCACCCCCACTGAAGCGACCTGTGGACAGGACAGCTCCCCATCATATTATGATTGGTGGGAGGCCCCTCTGTCAATCCTATGCAATCGCATTAAAGCTAAAATGTTTTTCAGATCTAAAAATGTTAGATGTCTTTGGGGACCAAAGATTCAAAGTGGGGGGAGTGTGTAGCGGGGTATTCCCCTTTAATACAGAGACTACATTTCCCAGTACATTTTTGCAGCACCCAGGGTGCATTGCCATGGAGCAGGGACTGCTGGGGCAGACTATATAAAAGGGAGGCGGGGTTTATTCTGTCTCTTTGGACACCCCCTCTCCTAGCAAGAGGATCCCTGTGCTGAACTGCTGTGTGCACAAGGCCTGAAGCCTGGGCCTTGTGCATTTCTCCAAAGAGACATTTCCTCATCCTTGCTGTACTACACCAGAAGGACCGAAGGCCTGGATGTCGGTGGATTCCTGTTCCTAGACGAATCGGTGGAGGAAACGGACTTGGACTTGTCCGGGTGGTGAGAGAGCACTTGCTCATAGACAGATACTTTATCTTCATTATTTGTTTGGATTATAAGTTTGTTCATCAAGTGCACCACCGAAAGATTGCATGCTAAGATTGTTTTCCCTGAACTTCCATTTAGATCAGTCAGGCCTGACTGTGTAGGTAGATACTATTGAGAGTTAGTCTACCCACGAGGGGAAGTGATTGAAAAGAGGCAGCGATAGAGCCGCATTGCATTATTTGAGTTATCCGATTGTTTGTTCATTTAAATACTGTTTATTCTTAAAATCTGCACTTTGTTATACTGTCAGTTTATTGCTTGCCCATTTGCGTTAGTAAAATATCTGGGTCAAGTAGAGTTGGTGTCAGCTTCCGTTAATTTTATAGGAGTTTAAAAGTATATTGCTGTGCATGCTTGCTATAAGACTGCGTCACCAACAGTTGCGGTCACGCAGTCTTATCCCACTACTACTAGCTGTGCCACGGGAGGTTAGAGCCGATTGCCAGGGGTTGACAGCGGTGCACTACAGGGCCCAAATCAATACCAGCAGCCCTCTTAACTGCGGGTACCGCTACACGTGCATCAAAACATATGCATCAAAAGTTCAAAGGTGATTAACCACTTCAATACCAGGCACTTATGCACCTTCCCGCCCAGACCAATTTTCAGCTTTCAGCTCTCTCACACTTTTAATGACAATTACTCAGTCATGCTACACTGTATCCAAACAAAATTTTTATAATTTTCTTCTCACAAATAGAGCTTTCTTTTGGTGGTATTTAATCGCCACTGGGTTTTTTATTGTTTGCCATATAAGCAAAAAAACTGTGTTTTTTTTTTTAAAAACACACTTTTTTTTAGTTTCTATTGTAAAATTTTGCAAATAAGTAATTTTTCTTCATAAATTTGTGCCAAAATTTATACTGCTACATATCTTTAATAAAAATAACCTAAATTAGTGTATATTATTTGGTCTTTGTGAAAGTTATAGAGTCTACAAACTATGGTGCCAATCACTGAAAGTTTATCATATATGATCACGCCTGATGTACTGAAGGTCTATCTAATTTCTTGAGACACTAACAAGCCAGGAAAGTACAAATACCCCCAAATTACCCCTTTTTGGAAAGTAGACAGTCCAAGGTATTTACTAAGAGGCATGGTGAGTCTTTTGAAGTTGTATTTTTTTCCCACAATTATTGGGAAAATTAAGATTTTTTTTTTTTTTGTTTACACAAACTGGTCATATTAACAGGTTATTTCTCTCACACAGTATATGCATAATTGCAACTACACCCCAAAATACATTCTGCTACTCCTCCCGAGTATAGCGATACCACATGTGTGAGACTTTTACACAGCCTGGCCAAATACAGAGGCCCAACATTGAAGTAGCACTTTCAGGCGTTCTACAAGCATAAATTGCACATATCCTTTCTCAACCACCTATTACACTTTTGAAGGCCCTGGAGCACCAGGACAATGGAATTGTCCACAAAATGACCCCATTTTGGAAAGCACACACCCCAACGTATAATCTATGAGGCATAATGAGCCTTTTGAATGGTTCATTTTTTTCCAGAAGGTTTTGGAATATGTGGAAAAAAAATGAAAATGCATTTTTTTTACACAAAGTTGTCCATTTATAAGATATTTCTAACACATAGCATATACATAGAAAAAATTACACCCCAAAATGCATTCCGCTACTCCTTCTGAGTCGGGCGATACCACATGTGTGAGACTTTTACACAGCCTGGCCAAATACAGAGGTCCAACATTGAAGTAGCACTTTCAGGCGTTCTACAAGCATAAATTGCGCATATACTTTCTCAACCACCTATTACACTTTTGAAGGCCCTGGAGCACCAGGACAATGGAATTGTCCACAAAATGACCCCATTTTGGAAAGCACACACCCCAACGTATAATCTATGAGGCATAATGAGCCTTTTGAATGGTTCATTTTTTTCCAGAAGGTTTTGGAAAATGTGGGAAAAAAAAATGCATTTTATGTACACAAAGTTGTCCATTTATAAGATATTTCTAACACATAGCATGTACATAGCAAAAATGACACCCCAAAATGCATTCTGCTACTCCTCCTGAGTATGGCGATACCACATGTGTGAGACTTTTACACAGCCTGGCCAAATACAGAGGCCCAACATTGAAGTAGCACTTTCAGGCGTTCTACAAGCATAAATTGCACATATACTTTCTCAACCACCTATTACACTTTTGAAGGCCCTGGAGCACCAGGACAATGGAATTGTCCACAAAATGACCCCATTTTGGAAATCACACACCCCAACGTATAATCTATGAGGCATAATGAGCCTTTTGAATGGTTCATTTTTTTCCAGAAGGTTTTGGAAAATGTGGGAAAAAAATAAAAATGCATTTTATTTACACAAAGTTGTCCATTTATAAGATATTTCTAACACATAGCATGTACATAGCAAAAATTACACCTCAAAATGCATTCCGCTACTCCTCCTTAGTTTGGCGATACCACATGTTTTAGACTTTTATACAGCTTGGCCACATACAGAGGCCCATCATCCAAGTAGCACCTCCAGGCATTCTAGCAGCATTAATTGCCCATATCATTTTCTGACTACCGATCACATTTTTGAAGGCCCTTCATATATCTAACACATAGCAGGTACATACCAAATAACAAAAGATTACCTGTGGTTTTAGAAGTGCAGTGGTCCACAGAGGAGAGCATCGGTCCAGGCAGCAGGCAGGGATGAGGTCAGCGACAGCAAAAGCAATCATCCAGGCAGCAGGCGGGAATACTGTCCATAGTTCATACAGGCAGAGATACTGTCAGCACAGCCAGAGCACAGCCAAAGCACAGCCAAAGCACAGGTCCAGGTAGCAGGCAGAGGTGTCCAGGCAGAAATACTGTCCAAAGTCAGTAGAGGCAGCAGGCAGATATATGGTCAACACATCAAATGTATTGGTACAAGCAGCAGGAAGAAACGTGGTCCATAATGTCATGAGTCATTACAGGCAGTAATATGGTCAGCACAGCCAAAGTACTGGTCCACTCAGCAGGAAGGACCATCAAGCTTAGGGCCAGGGGGACAGGGGTAGAGGCTTCTCCCACTCAAATTGCTTTGAAGCCTCCGGGCAACCAGACCCTGTTCTGGGAGCACAGAAAACGAAAAACTGGTTTTCTCTACTCAGAACGCTATTCTGAAACCCCTCACATATGTGAGACCCCTGTGTACTAAAAGTAGATGGCCAAAAGATCAGTCCAAGTGGCAGGCAAAAACATGGTCTATTAACAGGCCAAGGTCGGTACACGTAGAAGTCAGAAACGTGGTTTAAATCGGCAGGCAGAGGCATCGTCGGTAAACAGGCTGAGGTTGGTGCATGTGGAGGTCAGAAACGTGGTTTAAATCGGCAAGCAAAGACATCGTCGGTAAACAGGCCAGGGTCAGTTAATTAGCATGAAAGGTAGTAACATGGTAGCAGGCAAATAGGGAAATGGCAGTCTGTTAATAATAAGGGGAACTAATGGATGTATTATAATTTTTGAAGCAATTTCCGATGCACAGGCCAGGTTGGGAGGGACAATCGGGACAATAATAGCTGGTGTCTCTTCTTACTCCTCCTCCTCTGGCATACACATTTGGCGTCTTCTTCCAGATTCTGTGGGGGCGATGCTAAAGGGATAGTGTCGCTCGTGAAGCCGACTCACACTATCAGAGCGAATGCTTCCTGGGGCGGGATCTTGTTGGTAAATGAGGGCATCGATGATATCTTTGATATAATGGAGGTAGGGGAGTTGTTGATTTTGAGTTGCTTGTTGGTAGCAGACAAACTAATTAAAAAGGGCCATGTGAAACAGGTGCAACGCAACTTTTTTGTGCCAATAACGGGACTTTCTGGTTGATAAGTAGGGCTGTAGCATCTGGTCGTTTAAATCCACCCCCCCATGTACAAATTGTAGTCGTGGACACATTCGGGCTTAACAATGGGGCCGCGTCTTTTTTGGAACTCCACCACAGTGTCATTGTGGATCGTAGAGAGGATGTGGACATCTTTCTTGTCCCTCCACTTTATGGCCAACACCTCCTCGTTCCTCATGAATGCTGATTCAATAGGTTGTAATTTTTTGGTCAACAAATTTTGTGGGAATCCCTTCCGTTTTTTTTTTAAGGTACCGCAGGCCGGGGTTTGCTTACTGTAAAGCTGACGAAAAAGGGGCAGGCTGGTATAGTAATTGTCAACATATAAATGGTAACCTTTTCCGAACAGGGGGTATGCCATCTCCCAGACAATTTTCCCACTGGTTCCAATATATGTGGGGCAATCACTGGGCTGGAGCTGGGAGTCTTTGCCTTCGTAGATCCTGAATGTGAAGAGGTATCCAGTGGCTCGATCGCATAATTTATTTAATTTTAACCCATACCTGGCTCTCTTGCTTGGTATATACTGCTTGAAGTGTAGTCGGCCAGTGAAATGTATGAGGGACTCGTCCACACAAATTTTTTGGTCTGGGATGAAAACTTCTTGAAATCGCTCGGAAAAGGCATTGATTAGGGGGCGTATCTTGTACAATTTGTCGTAGTTGGGATGATCTCAGGGAGGGCACTGTGAATTGTCATTGAAGTGGAGAAAACGCATAATCATGTCGTATCTTGTCCTAGACATGACAGCGGAATATATGGGCATGTGTTGGATGGGGCGTTTGGACCAATATGCATGGACTTCGTTCTTTTTTGTAAGCCCCATATTGAACGTAAGGCCCAAAAACAATTTAAATTCATCCAATGTTAGACGCCGCCACTGGAACATGCGGGCATAGGAAGAATTGGGGTTGGCAGCAATAAATTGGGATGCATAAAGATCAGTTTGATCCACTATATTCTGCAGCAAATCTTGTGGGAAAAATAAACAAAAATATTCAAACTGAGAAAAATTTGTAGTGTCGGGCTGCACATCTGGCTGTGCGGTGAAAGGGAGGATGATAGCGGATCCTGAGTTGGCAGGCAACCATAAGGGGTTTGCCAGGGCATCGAGAAGGTAGGACTGGGGCTGGATTCTCCCTGTTGGGCGTGTATTTCCATTACTTGTACTGGGCTCCTCTTCCTGGGGTATGGCGCTGCTGGTGCTGGGCAGATCTCCTGATCTTGGTCCTGATCTTGGTCCTGATCTTGGTCCTGATCGCAATCTTTTGGGAGGGACGGTTTCCTCCGGGGACTCTGACTCTGAGCCACTATTCTCCACTGGCTCGTATTCCGAACCAGAATCGAATAATGGGAGCTCCCCGCTGCTCTCATCATCCGACATGGTAAGAATGGCATATGCCTCCTCAGGTGTGTAAACCCTTTGGGACATTATCGCAGTGCTTATTGGTGGGCCTGTGTAATGGTACTGCTGGTGGTAGTGGTGGCGGCCTGTGTGGTGGTACCGATGGAGGTATTAGTGGTGGGCCTGTGTGGTGGTACCAATGGCGGTATGGGTGGTGGTGGTACCAATGGCGGTACAGGTGGTGGTGGTACCGATGGCGGTACGGGTGGTGGTGGTGGCAGTACAGGTGGCGGTACGGGTGATGGTGGTACCGATGGTGGTACAGGTGGTGGTGGTACCGATGGCGGTACAGGTGGTGATGACGGCGGTACAGATGGCGGTACGGGTGATGGTGGTACCGATGGCGGTACAGGTGGTGGTGATACCGATGGCGGTACAGGTGGTGGTGATGGCGGTACAGGTGGTGGTACGGGTGATGGTGGTACCGATGGCGGTTCAGGTGGTGGTGGTACCGATGGCGGTACAGGTGGTGGTGATCGCGGTACAGGTGGCGGTACGGGTGGTGGTGATTGCGGTACAGGTGGCGGTACGAGTGGTGGTGATGGCGGTACAGGTGGTGGTGGCGCTACCGACGGTGTTACGGGTGGTGGTACTGGTGGTGGTACCGATGGCGGCACTAGTGGCGATACTGGTAGCGGGCCTGTGTGGCAGTATAGATGTTGGGCCCGATGGCGGTACTAGTGGCGGTACCGATGGCGGTACTGGTAGTGGTACCGATGGCGGTACTGGTAGCCTGTGTGGCGGTACCAATGGTGGTACCGATGGAGGTGGGCCTGTGACAGATGATTGACAGATGGGCTGATTGATTGATTGACAGATGGGCTGATTGATTGATTGACAGATGGGCTGATTGACAGATGGGCTGATTGGCTGGGCTGATTGACAGATTGACAGATGGGCTGATTGATGTGCTGGGCTGTGTGACAGGTCCTCTTTCTTGGGGGGTTGGGGGGCGTGTTGTGCACAGTACCTATAGACAAACTACACTGATCTCACTTAGTGATCCCTGCTCTCTCCTCACAGATCGGTGTGTGAGGACTGAGCAGGGATCAGGTACTAACTGCTCCTCTCTGTTTACATTTGTGACCGGCTGTGATTGGACACAGCCGGTCACGTGGTAAACAGCCAATTTCATTGGCTGTTTACCCTGATCGGGGACGCGCTGTGTCCAAGGGACACTCGCCTTCCCCGATCCCCGCTCTGCAAGCCTCTTGTGGCACGCACGGAGCGCGCCGCTGAGTTTGTTGTGACATTTGATCGGCTGTGACTTTGACACAGCCGATCACATGGTAAACAGCCAATGAAATTGGCTGTTTACTGTGATCGGGGAAGCGCTGTGTCCGAGGGACACACGCCGTCCCCGATCACCGCGCTGCACGCCCCCGCGGGCGCGCGCTAGGCATTATCCTGCAGGGCGTCAATGGACGTCCAGTCAGGATAATACAACCACCGCCCAGCCGTCATTTGTCTATAGGCCGGGTGGGAAGTGGTTAACCTTGTGAATATATGAATCAGTGTTAATTAAATCACATATACACTGAAACCTAGATGAGTGATTAACCGACTGTGTACTAAACAAGCCTTCAAGCACATTTGGTATAAAGTGACCAATACAAAATACACAATTTTTGAAAAATAATACATATTGATATATTCCAATATGTATAATTTTTCAAAAATTGTGTATTTTTGTATTGTTTATGTATATTTATGTATTGTCTCTTTCTATTTTCAGTAGACAGTGCCTGACAAATGTAATTTTCCTGAGGAAGCCACAAACGTGGTCAAACATGTAGAGAGAATTTCTCAGCTTACACACTCTTGAAACTGTATTGTATTACTGGATGGATTTTTTATATTCTGTCATTTTTAAATCTTTATAAATAAATATATATTTTTCATATACTTTATTGTTATAATTTCGCACCTCTAAAATCCCAATTCCCTATTCTCGTTCATATTGTCATCCAACAATGGTGTTAATGTGGAAAGAAAATTCAGCAGCAAGTGAATAAAAGTCCACTGAGGGTGTCCATCCAATTAATTAGTGTTGTGGTGTCCTCATGCACAATGAATGCGAGGTGTCAGTGCTCCACCTTCGTGTTCTAAGTAAACTAAATGGCCGCTTACCAGAAGCCCAGATCCTCGAGGGATCCAATGCGCATTTCAGATGTACAGTATAAGTAAATTGGATACCGCGCACTACGGACATCCCACCAGTACAGGTAATGGAAGCAGGCTCTCAATTCAAGAGGGTTAGGGATGAAGATCAAGAGAAGAGTTTATAGTGCATTATCTTTTTAAACCACAAATGTTTATTAAAAATTGCACTTATGGCAATTTGTACTTGTAAAGAAAAATAAACAATAAAAAGATGATTTGATTTAAAAAAAAAATTGCACTTACAGAATCTCACTGGATAACGAGCAAACAATAATAGCCTGGACGCCTGCAGTACGGTTTGGGCTCTTCAACGTCACTCTGCTTCAACTGGGATTGGAGGCTAGCACGCAATGTCATTCAAGCAACATTTAAAGCAGAAAGGCCGGAAGTGGTTGTGGCTTACACAGGAGCCCCGATTCTAAAAAATACACACTTTCGTCTACTGGTTACCAGACAGAACTGCTTAGGAGGTCACTATTTCATTCCTGTTCCTATTTCAATACATCAAAATTTAACAAAAAAGAGTCTTATGTATTAGAAAAGTTCACATATGGACATATTAATGTACAACGAGATTAGGCAAAAGGGTATTTTATTACAAAAAATTAACAATTAATTATAACAATCCCAAAAATGTATTAAGTATTAAATAAAATGCAAAAATATTATTTGCTAAAAAATAATAACAATTAAATAATGATAAAAATAAAAATGCAAAAACATGAAAAAAGGCTGAGCGCAACCTTGGTTGGTTTTACAGCTAGCCTTAAGATGGATCTATTTGATTATTATAGTTCCAGATGAATTGTCGCATAGGAAGTCTTTGATAAGGCCCCCTCTGAGTTCACAGAATTAAGAGGAAACTTCATGCTATTAAAAAATGCAATGGTGGGGCAGAGCTAGCTGCGGACCAGGGTGGCTGCCTGAAAGAGATGCTTTGGCAACACAGGAAACAGCTGGGGCATTTATTGACTTCCAGGACCCAAAATCATTATATCTACAGCTGGGGATTACACCTGCAAACATAACAAGGAAGCGGAAGGAGGAGAGAAAACATAAAAAACGTACAGCATTCTTCCAACAGCAGCATCGTGGTAGCAAGCAAAATGGTGCTGACGGGCCTACCACCCCGACCCCCAGAGCGGCATCATGGACATCTCAGCAGGGAATGAATTCCTCCACCAATGGATCACCACATAGCCCTAATTCAGGCACTTCCACCCCTCTGACTGGCAGTCCAGAAAAGATCAGATTTCGGATGGACACACAGAACAGAGATCACGAGGTGAGCCTTAATGCAGACTAATGCAAGACACAAGGCAGTTGCCTGAATCTATTGAGGAATTCCCTACTTCTAATCAGCCTTTGGTAGATACAGTCATGAAAGACATGCTGATATCTCTGAGAAGTTCACTTCAGGCAGACCTGATGTCTTATATGCACACGTTTGACAAGGAGCTGAGAAATGTTTACGCTAGAGTTGATCATATTGAAAATAAGATGGGGGAGTTTGCCACTACCATTAACGATTTAGTGGATGCCTCTGAGGGGAAGGATGAGGAGATGGAATGGATCAGAGATAAAATAGCAGACATGGAGGACAGAAACAGAAGGAACAATTTGAAAGTCAGGGGATCCGTGAATCAATAGCACAAGCAGGTCTGTGCTCCTATGTCACCACTATGTCCAAAGCTATTCTGCCTGAGGCATCTGACTTGGATGTGGACAGAATTCACTGCCTCCCAAAGCCTCCTCACCTCCCAAACCACATTCATAGAGATGTGATTTTACGAATGAACTTATTTCATATTAAAGAGAAGCTCATGCATGCAATGCACAGAAAAGAACACATCCCCTTTCAGTACTCAGAGCTCCAATTTTATGCAGATCTATCCCAGCTCAATATCTCAATACAATTACAAAAGCTTTAAGGAACCACATCATCAGCTTCAGGTGGGGATCCCTGCAAAAATCAATATCACAAAAGATGGATCAACTCATGTCATAGACTCTTTGAATAAAAGTCTATCTCTGTTGAAATCCTGGAAAATACTCCTAGATTCACCTCCCCTCCCTCTCCACCTCATACTTCAAACCATGTGGATTCAAGGTGGAAAAAAGTGTCAAATAAGAAATGCTCACTCAGGTTCCCCTGTCAGGTGGAGGATGAACTGTTGTTCAACACACCCCCTTTTAGCTTGAGCAGTGGTTGCTGCATACGGGTTATATACCTAAACAAGTGACACTCTTTCTGAGTCGATTGATCTATATGTTGATCGTTTATATTGTTTGCTCATAATTTTTTTGTTCTATCTTTTTTGAGCACGGTCCTTTTCCATGGCAACTACTCACCTCTATGCAAGTCATCCCACAATCTTCTGAGATGAACTCTTGTAAAGACCAGTCTCTATGAGATTATTGCACTAGAGGGCAACCACTCCCCACAGTGAGTAAATATAACCATTATCCACAATCACACCCTTTCACTGATCAAAAATGGGGCTGACGTTTCTGTATATAAATTCTAATGGCCTCAACCAATTGTGTTTTAAATGTGATGTCCTATGTGCCGAGGATACTCACTTCTGCAATAATACACCATCTAATCTAGTGGGCGACGATCCCTATCTCTACAATACCACTGTCATGGATATGCATTAATGTCTGTCTGCCATCTTACCTTTCCTCCTCATGTGTTCATCTTAGAGACCAGACCCCCTTCACCTGGCTTCCTTTATAATCTCCTCCCAGCCAGACTCCACCCCAGGCCCTATCACAGAGCACTATATTAACCTGTGCACTGCAAGCCTGCTTTGCTGATCAACGTGTTTGTTAGCATTGTGTGTTTGGGTTCCTGCCTGCCGTATGCTACGTCTGTCTCTCTGTTACGTTATTGGCTTGTCCCCGACTATCCCTGTCTGCTCGTGACCCTTGACCTTCAGCTTGTCCTTCGTTATCCTTGTCTGCTTGTGGCCCTTGAGCTTTGGCTTGTTATTCGTTATTCTTGTATCTTGTGCTGCTGCTTCCCCTCTATTCCCCTTATCCTACGGGGCGTGAGCTAGGAGACTCTAGGGGCCGCGACCTGGACCTAGCCTGCAGCGTAACATCAGCACCACTAGAGGCTCTGGAGAAGACCTGCTGGGTCTTAGACTCCGCGCCCTGGGGAATCTTGGCTCTAGCTTCCTGTAGGATGCCGGTTGTGCTCCTCTGGTCCCACTTTCCACAATCACCCAGTTTCCTATCCGCAGCAGTCAGCCATAGGGTTCACTATCTTGTGGTGCACTCCTGTCCCCCTACGGTGTGCACCTGTCATCTGGCCACAGGTGACCTGACAGTTTGATCAGCCATGGACCCGGCTGACAGGCCGCTCCCCGCGGATGATCCATTACAGGGCATAGTCCATAGACTTGAGACCCAGGAATCAGATCAGACTCAGGTGATGCAATTCCTCCAGGATCTGGCTTCTCGCTTCGAGCAGCTTCAGACCTCCTTGGGAACCCCAAATCTGCAACCTCAAGTACAACCAGTGGCTGCGCCTTTCACATCAGTCGCAGCCACACACTCACTAGAACTGCCAGCTCCGTTCCATTTCTCTGGGGACTCCAAGGCCTGCAGGGGGTTTCTCAGCCAATGTACAATTCATTTTAAACTTCAGCCTCAAAACTTCCTGTCTGATCGGGCTAAGGTAGCCTATATCATCTCCCTCCTCTCCGGTGAAGCTTTAGCCTGGGCTGCCCCCCTGTGGGAGAGGAATGATCCGGTGGTTTCCATCCTGTCCGACTTCTTGGAGCTCTTTCGGAACATCTTTGAGGAGCCGGCTCGGGCTTCTTCAGCGGCTAGTGCTGTCTTACGTCTTCGCCAAGAAGCTAGTTCAGTGGGACAATACGCTCTTCAGTTCCGTATCCACACAGCTGAATTGAGCTGGAATAATTAGGCCCTGGTCGCTACCTTTTTACATGGCCTCTCTGACCGAGTGAAAGACGAATTAGCGGGAAGAGCCATTCCCGTCGGTCTGGACGATGTAATTTCTTTGTGCAACCAGATCGACATTCGTTTTCAGGAGAGGTCACTAGAAAAAAGACGCCAGCACTCTCTGGGTCCTAGCCAGTCTGAGCTCCCCTCCCTTTGTCCCGTGAAGCATCTTCTGCCTGCTGAGGGACCTATGCAGCTGGGCCAGACCAGACTAACCCCCGAAGAACGTGCTCGCTTCTGTCCGGGAAACGCTCGGGCCTAATACATTTGGAAGGTGGAGTATTGGACCCTGAAACATCACCTTCTCGCCTTCTCCTGCCGGTGTTCCTTCATGTAGGCACTTCTCCTCAATCAACCCTTGCATATCTGGATTCAGGGGCAGCCGGCAATTTTATGGATTGGGGAACTGCTTCTTCTATGAAGCTTACCCTTTCACCTCTCGCTACCCCATTGGTAGTCTCGGCAATTGATGGCACTGTTCTCCCAGGGGGCCCTATTCGCTTCCAGACGCTACCCATTAGGATGTCGGTAGGGATTGTCCACCAGGAGTGGATATCCTTTCTCATCCTACCCAAGGCCTCTACCCCCATTGTATTGGGCCTTCCTTGGCTGCAGCTCCACTCTCCACATGTGGACTGGGCCTCTGGGCAGGTCCTGGCTTGGGGTCCCTCATGTTTCTCGTCATGTCTTCTCAAGGTGGCCCCCAAAGAGAGACTTCCGGTTGCTACCACTTCTGTTTCTTCTGATCTTCCCGCTGCATACAGCGATTACCGGGATGTGTTCTGTAAGAAATCAGCTGAGGTGCTTCCTCCCCACAGGTCTTTTGACTGTGCTATTGATCTTGTCCCCGGAGCAACTCTGCCCAGGGGTCGTACCTACCCTCTGTCCATCCCAGAGACCCAGGCCATGTCTGAGTATGTTGCAGAGAATCTGGAGAGAGGTTTCATCCGGAAATCCGCATCACCTGCAGGGGCAGGGTTCTTTTTCGTTGCCAAAAAGGATGGTACCCTAAGACTCTGTATCGACTATCGAGGTTTAAACGCGGTTACTATTAAAAATCGATACCCCTTACCCTTAATATCTGAACTATTCGATAGGTTGAAGGGTGCCTCCATTTTCACCAAGTTGGATCTCAGAGGCGCGTACAATCTCATTCAAATACGGGAGGGTGACGAATGGAAGACTGCATTCAACACTAGAGACGGGCATTACGAATACCTGGTGATGCCTTTTGGTTTGTGTAATGCCCCAGCTGTGTTTCAAAACTTTGTCAATGAAATCTTCAGAGATCTGCTCTACCAGTTTGTTGTCATCTATCTGGATGACATTCTGATCTTTTCTGAAAATCTGCTCGTCCACAGAAACCATGTCCGCACTGTACTTCAGCGTCTTAGAGAGAACAATCTCTATGCCAAGCTGGAGAAATGTTCCTTTGAATGTTCTGAGGTCCTGTTTTTGGGGTGCTTTGTCTCATGTTCGGGTCTTCGTATGGATCCTGCGAAGGTCTTGGCTATTACCAACTGGCCTCTTCCTGCTAGCCTCAAGGCCACACAGCGCTTTCTTGGCTTCACAAATTATTATAGGCAGTTCATAAGGAATTACTCTTCCATTGCCGCGCCTATTATCGCTTTAACCAAGAAGGGTGCGAATGCCAAAGACTGGCCTCCCGAAGCTGTCTCTGCATTTCACGACCTGAAACAGGCCTTTGTTTCTGGACCTCTCTTGAGGAGACCAAATCCTGGGGATGCATTTTTTATTGAAGTGGACGCTTCCTCAATGGGGGTGGGAGCTGTGCTTCTTCAATTCTTTGAGAAGAGACGTCAACCATGTGCGTTCTTCTCCAAAAAAAATTCTCAGGCAGAGAGGAATTATGCCATCGGTGATCGGGAACTTCTCGCGATTAAATTGGCGTTAGAGGAGTGGCGTCATCTCTTGGAGGGTTCCCCTCACTCCATAACGATCTTTACTGACCACAAGAATTTACAGTATCTACAGAATGTTAAACGTCTGAATCCTAGACAGGCCAGGTGGAGTCTCTTCTTTGCCCGTTTTAATTTCACGATTACTTACAAACCTGGTTCCTGCAACGGTCAGGCTGATGCGCTCTCTAGGTCATTTGACACTTTTGACGAGGAGTCCGCCCCTGAACCTGAGCCGATCATTCCAACCTCGTGCATTGCTGCCCACTCTACCACCCTGAAGTCAAAGATTCCGCCTGGTAAGACCTTTGTCCCCACTGAGCTAAGAGCTAAGATCCTTCGTTGGGGACATGATTCCAAGGTGGCAGGTCATTCTGGATTCCTCCGATCCTTCTTACTCATTAGTCGTCACTACTGGTGGCCTAATCTCCGCTCAGATGTCAAAGACTACGTTAAGGCTTGTCATGTCTGTGCTCAGTCTAAATCCTCCACACAAGCTCCTGCTGGTCTCCTCATGCCCTTGCCCATCCCTAAGGAGCCCTGGGCTCATATTGCCATGGATTTTATCACCGACCTCCCACTGTCTGAGAATAATACAGTCATTTAGGTGGTAATCGATCGGTTCTCCAAGATGGCTCATTTTGTTCCTCTTCCTGGTCTTCCTTCTGCTCCTGCCTTGGTTCCCATTTTTATTCGAGAAATTTTCCGCCTCCATGGGGTTCCTTCTCATATTGTTTCCGACAGGGGAGTCCAATTTACGTCTCGTTTTTGGAGAGCCTTTTGCAAATCCCTCAATATTGTCTTGGATTTTTCCTCTTCCTACCACCCTCAATCCAATGGACAGACTGAGAGGGTTAATCAGGAGTTAGAGGTCTTTCTTTGCACCTTTGTGTCTTCTCATCATGACGATTGGTCCTCTCTACTTCTGTGGGCAGAATTCTCCCATAACACTCATGTGAATACCAGCTCGCAGAAGACACCCTTTTTCACTGTTTATGGAAAACCGCCTTCTCTTCAGCCAGGGGACAAAGTCTGGCTCTCCACCAGGATCATCAAGCTCCGAGTTCCTTCTCTGAAGTTTGCTCCATGATTCATTGGTCCATACACTGTAACTGCTAAACTGAATCCAGTTTGTTTCAAACTCCAGATTCCTAAGAGCCTTAAAATCACTAACTCCTTCCATGTTGCCCTTCTGAAGCCTTTAGTCCTCAATAAATTCGCTTGTCCTCTCCCTACCGTGGCGCCTGTCTCTGAGGATAATCAGGAGTACGAGGTCAGTCAAATTCTGGACTCCCGACTTTGTAAAGGCGTTCTTCAGTACCTCGTTAATTGTAAGGGGTTTGGTCCTGAGGAGAGGTCTTGGATCACTGCATCTGAGGTCTTTGCACCTCATCTGTTAAAGGAGTTTCATGTGAAGTTTCCCTCCAAACCTGGGCCCAGGCGGGGAGGGGGAGGCCTCGTAAGAGGGAGGGTACTGTCATGGATATGCATTAATGTCTGTCTGCCATCTTACCTTTCCTCCTCATGTGTTCATCTTAGAGACCAGACCCCCTTCACCTGGCTTCCCTTTATAATCTCTTCCCAGCCAGACTCCACCCCAGGCCCTATCACAGAACACTATATTAACCTGTGCACTGCAAGCCTGCTTTGCTGATCAACGTGTTTGTTAGCATTGTGTGTTTGGGTTCCTGCCTGCCGTGTGCTACATCTGTCTCTCTGTTACGTTATTGGCTTGTCCCCGACTATCCCTGTCTGCTCGTGACCCTTGACCTTCGGCTTGTCCTTCGTTATCCTTGTCTGCTTGTGGCCCTTGACCTTTGGCTTGTTATTCGTTATTCTTGTATCTTGTGCTGCTGCTTCCCCTCTATTCCCCTTATCCTACGGGGCGTGAGCTTGGAGACTCTAGGGGCCGCGACCTGGACCTAGCCTGCAGCGTAACATCCTCACCACTAGAGGCTCTGGAGAAGACCTGCTGGGTCTTAGACTCCGCGCCCTGGGGAATCTTGGCTCTAGCTTCCTATAGGATCCCGGTTGTGCTCCTCTGGTCCCGCTTTCCACAACCACCCAGTTTCCTATCCGCAGCAGTCAGCCATAGGGTTCACTATCTTGCGGTGCACTCCTGTTCCCCTACGGTGTGCACCTGTCATCTGACCACAGGTGACCTGACAACCACATTCAACAACATGATCTCTATGATGCATTGCACTGTCTCCATGCCAATGAGAAAGACTTCACTTTCTTTTCACTTCATATTAACGTATTGACCTATTCTTGCTGGACAAATGACCAAAGTTGCCACCACATCTATTAATACCATACGTGGTCTGACCACGCGTCAGTTCTATTAACAATACAAGACTCTTCTTTGCTCCAAACTACTCCTATATGGAGAGCCAATCCACGTCTACTACAAAAAGACAATACAAAGGCAGCACTGGAAAAACTCCTCCTTCAGTTCTATGAGACCAATGATACATCTGTGGGGTTTCTTTATCAAATTGGGCACACGGGAAAAGAGGCAGCGTCAGGAACTTATTAACAACATCATAGCGGAGATAAACAGATTAGATGCACAAAATAAAAACAAACCGTCTTTTGTTATTTCCCAAAAATTATTCAATCTAGACCACAACGTGCATTCCCTATTACTGGCCAATTTTGAAAATGCAAATAGGAGATTAAAAATTACTTATTACGCTTACGGTTATAAAGCAGGCAAACTGCTAGCATATAAGCTGAAGGGCCAAAGACAAAAAAACGGAAATCCACCTTCTATACCACCCAATTACTAAAGAAAAACATTACCACCCCCAAGCCATAGCCAATGCTTTTATTGATTATTATAGCTCTTTATACAATAAAAACATGGATCCTAAAAATTTCCAACCAAATACAGACTTAATAAATTAGTTCCTTCAAAAGGTAAAACTCCCACAACTATCCCCAGAACAGTTTTTAGCACTAAACTCTCCATTTACACCTGAACAGGTCATAGAATCACTTCCAAACAATAAATCAACTGGACCTGACAGTTTTACAGGGGAGTACTATAAGACAATAAAACACATCCTAATACCTTATATGATTATAATCTATAACGCAGCGATTGCCTCTTTGTCTTTTCTGCCCAAAATGCTTAGAGCTCTGATCATAACTCTGCCCAAGGATCCTGTCCCCCCCCCCAGAACTTTAGACCTATCTCCCTTATAAACAATGATCTAAAAATTTACGCCAAACTAATAGCTCACCGCCTGATGGATATACTACCTCTTCTCAAATACCCAGATCAGTCTGGTTTTACGAAAGGACGTCAAACTACTGATGTGACCTGCAGACTAATCAACATAATCCATCTGGCAAAAGAGCAACAAACTCCTCTGCTTTTTGTGTTGGATGCAGAGAAGGCATTCAGTGGAATCCATTGGGACTATCTTGCTCATGTGTTGAACTCCTTTGGATTCTCTGGTCCGATATATACCACCATAATGGTGCTTTATACAAACCCCTCAGCCCAAGTATACTCCTCAGGGATGTTACCTACCCCATTCTTAATTACTAACAGTACACGTCAGGGATACCCCCTGTCACCTTTGATTTTTAAACTTTTGATGGAATCACTGGCATCTTAGATTCGCTCCCACCCACAAATTTCAGGATTCAAAATTCAGAACTCCATCATACTGTCATCATATTGATGTTAACAAATGTGGAAACTTCCCTGGCTTCCCTACATTCAACCTTGACATTATTATTCATATATGTTATTACAAAGTTAATGAATCAAAATCAAACATATTAGGCCTGGGTATCCCCACCTCCGTCCAACAAATATTACAGCTTCTTCTCCCATATACGTAGCAACAGGATGGCATTAAATATCTAGGGATCACACTAACCCCTGATGTTAACCTGCTAGCAACTGCAAACTACTCACCTTTTTTGCATACCCTTCGAGCTAAGCTACAAAAACTAGAGAAGTCAGAACTGTCCAAGATGGTTCTGTTACCGCAGCTACTCTAACTATACAGAACCTTATCTATCCCTGTACCAATGTCCTTTTTTAAAACAGCCCAATCTCAATAGTTTCTTATGGAAGGGTAAAAAGGCCAGATGTGCATTAAGCAAAATTATAATGACAAGACGAGCAGGGGGAGTGAGGCACGTGGCAATCAGAGACTACTATCTGGCATTCTAATACAAATGAAAGCCTGGTTCCCTCAGTCGTGCCATATGCTGCCGGGTCAATTGGAAGGTTGCCAGGTTCCAGGTAATAATCTATACAATTATTTACTGGCCAGTCGCTTCCTCCAAGGTACTGACACCAAACGCTCTCCTACCATTAGAGCCATGATACCAGCATGTCTTTCACTGTTTAATACCACTCCCGATGACACACCTAGAATTACTATTCATCTCCCCATTATGGGTCTTTCTTGTATAATTCCCAACATAGCTATCGTCCATTGGGAAGCTAAAGGGATTAAGCTGCTAAATAATATCCTAGTAGGACCAGCTATTAAAACCTTCAGAATCTTAAAGTTAGAATTTAGAATATCCCCTATTCACTTTTTCACATTCATCCAGATTTCACATTTCTTACGATCTAGCAAAGTGATTAATTTATCACTACCCTGGAAAATCGCCCAATTCCTCTCAATACCTATTTCCAAACTCAAGGGCATTTCTCTAATGTACACTGTACTTAACAATAAAGATACATTTACCAAAACCACTCCTATTAGAACCTGGGAACATGAATTAGGATCAGTATATTCTGATGTGCAGTGGCAAGCTGCACTTATATCTACATACTCTGCTACAAGAAGTATAAACCTGTCGGAACTAAGTTTTTCCACTGGGTTTGGAGCCACAATATCTTTTAATGTACAAACTTTTTTAAAGATCAATTTGGGTTTCTCTGGAAGTGTAGGTCTTAAAATTCGATCTGCTTTCAGGACTTTCCAATGTTTAGTCAGAATTGTCTTAATCCATCTGTGTTGACTCGATAAGGTGGTTATGAATACCAACTCAAAATTTGATGTATTTTCTGATTTCTTATTTTTTTTAAATCAAAAGATCTTTACGTTTCAGTCTTGAAACAGACTGTAGGTCCTGCTCCAAAGTTAAAGGGTCATAACCTTTTTACAAAAAACTGTCCTTGACCTAAGTCACTTGTTCCTTATAATCCTCAAATTTGGTACAGTTCTGGCAAATACGCCTAAACTGACCTTTGGGGATAGCTCTCAGCCATGTGGGGTGATGGCAACTATCTGTAGAAATGAAACCATTCCTATCTGTGGCTTTAAAGTGTGTTTTCGTCATGAGAAGATTTTACTACCTTAAAATAACCAAATCTAAGAAGTTTATGGCCTGTCGGCTCCAATTATATGTGCACCTGATGCCCCAAGTGTTGGAATTCAAATATTCCATAAATTTATGCAAAGAGGTCTCACCACCCCTCCACAATAGCTGGGCATCGTCTATATATTTTTTTCAAAAAAATAGAATAGGATCCCAATTGGAAAAAAATCACACCTTTTTCCCAGTTGGACATGAACAAGTTAGCGAGGCTGGGGACAAATTTCACCCCCATCGCTACACCTTCACGTTGTAAATAAAACTCTCCATTATAATAAAAAAACACATAATCCAACCCGATTTTTTATAAGTTCTAATAAGAAGTCTTTCTGTTTAGGGGATATTTTTTCATTAAGACTAAGAAAATGTTCTACCACCTCATATACTATAGAATGCAGAATAATGGTGTAAAGGAAGGATACATCAGCCGTTACAAGCAAAATGTCACCCTCAAGTTGGACCTCTGACAGCTCATTTATGCATGGCATGGTATCCTTCAGATTGGCTGGAGTTCCTGCCACCATCGGTTGTAAGAAAAAGTCTATGTATTTACCTATTTGTGAATGAATACATCACTCACTATAGGTCTACCAGGGGGCTTTTCAAGATTCGTGTGAATTTTTTGGAAGATAGTATAATGTAGGAACTCTTGGAGCAAGCGGTACTAAATATTTCCTATTTTTTTTTATCAAGGATACCATCCTTGTGTGCTTTTACAACCAACCTTTCCATCTGTCTTTTGTATAAATTGGTAGGATCTCTTCTCAATTTCATAAGTGCCACCATCAGACAAAAGATTACGCATCTCTGCTAAATAATCTTATTTTTTAGGAGAACAATTCCCCCTCCCTTGTCAGCAGCACGTATGATCAAACTATGGCGGTCACATAGAGTTTTAACACCATTATATAATTGTCCCTGTTTTTTATGTTTTAAAATTAGCCTGTTCTAAGTCTTTTAATACAAGATCCTTAAAAATAGCTATATTTACTCCTATATTGCCTGGAGGGTTAAAAAGGGAAGAGTTCCTCAGTCCTGTTTGTACATATTGTGTTTATTGGCTAGAATCAATGTTCCTCACAACCGGGTTGGAAAATAATTGCCTTTTGATACTTTGTTTTCTAATGTACTTATTACCATCAATAAAAGTTTTCAATTTTTTGAGGAGGGTTCTTGCTGACGCAACTTTCAGACCTTCAGCTAATGTGAACATTTCCGCATCTGTCAGATGAATACCACTTAGATTGAAGATACCTTTACCCTTTATTTCTTTCTTTTCCTTGGGGTACCTTTTCATACCTCCCCTGCACCCCCTTGTTTTTTTATTTTTCCTTTCCCTTATTCCTTGCCGAAAAACCCCCGGGGCTTCCCGCTAAGGGGGGTCCTTTGATAAGAGTCCTAATCTGACTCATAATCATGCTCCTATTCATTTTGATCATAGAGGGGTTCATATCGGCTGTAAGTAGGAGCAGGAGGTGGTGCATATTGGCCAGAAGGGCCTCTATACCCAGCTGTGTAGTCCATCCCGGTGAGTAGTAGGAAGATGGATGGTGATTTCTATAAGGGGAGGGATAATGATTTTTATATACTTTCCTTGGTTGCCCTTTATTCTGTTGGTGTCCTCCTGGTTTACCTTGGGATTGCCTACCTCCCCTTGTAATGTTTGGGGGTATGCTCTCTCAAGGGTTTAAATTCAGGGATGGATGCTGTATAATTCTCTGATGCCAATCTACCTTGATTACTGGAGTGACCGGAACTCCCTTGTACTTGGGGACCCAGACTCCTGTTGAAATTTTGGTTATTATTTCCTCCCTTAGAAGTTCCCTCCCTAGAAGTGCCAGGATTATTCTGGTTGGGATCTGTACTATGTGTATCTTTTACTTGTTCCTGCCATTTGAAGACCAGTCGGATTTGTAGTCTTCAACAACTGTGAAATATTTTTTCCGCTTTTTGGTTCTCTGTGTTTCCACTTTCATAGGGCGCGCGCGGCGTGCTCTGGCATCCGCAAGTTAATGAGACTTAGCTAATCACAGATCGAAGTAAGGGGTCGATCCCGACCCCTTACCACGTGATCTGCTGTTAGCCAATTACAGCTGATCATGTGATGTAAACAGAGTCGGTAATCGCGCCGATAGTGCGAGGAGAAAAAAAAGACGATTACTGGCAGCTGTCAGAGGGACAGCACCAACTATCAGTGCCCACAGTGCCACCTATAAATGACCATCAGTACCACCTATCAATGCTACCCATCAGTGCCAATCAGTGGCTCATCACCAGTCCTGCCTATAAGTGTAACCTACCAGTGCCCATCGGTGCCATCTATCAGTGCTACCTATCAGTGCCATCTATCAGTGCTACCTATCAGTGACATCTATCAGTGCCCTTCAGTGCCGCCCATCAGTGCCACCCATCAGTGCTACCCATCAATGCCACCCATCAGGGACCATCTGTGCCGCCTCATCAGTGCCGCCTTATTAGGGCCCATCAGTGGCACCTTATCAGTGCAGCCCATCAGTGCCCATTGGTGCCCATCAGTGCAGACTATCAGTGCCCATCAGTACAGCCTCAGCACATATCAATGAAGGAGAAAAATTACCTGTTTGCAAAATTTTATAACAAACTATGAAAACTTTTTTTTAAAAAAAATTCTGACTTTTTTTGTTTATTTAGCAAAAAATAAAAACCCCGGTAGTGATTAAATACCACCAAAATTAAGCTCTTTTTGTGTGAATTGTTTTTTAAAAGTTTAATTTGGGTACAATGTTGCATGACCACGCATGTGTTATTGAAAGTGCAACAGCGCTGAAAGCTAAAAATTGGTCTGTGCCGGAAGGGGGTTTAAGTGCCCAGTAAGCAAGTAGTTAAACTTTGTGTAATTATTATTTCTTCTATATAGCTTTCTAGGAACACAATATCCCAGGCTGCATGCATTTCTGCTACCATTACATTTTTTAATCGCATGAAGATTCCTCCTAATTCTGTGAACTCAGAGGGAGCCTTATCAAAGACTTCCTCTGCGACAACTCATCGGGAATTATAATAATTAAATGGGTCCATCTTTAAGCTAGTTGCAAAACCAACTTTTGTATCCACAAATAAGTATATATTAATTATATGTTAGGTTGCGTTTAGCCTTTTTTTATCATTATTTAATTTTTATTATTTGTTAGTAAACATTATTTTTACATTTATTTTATTTATATATCCATTTTTGGGATTTTTATAATAAATTGGTAAGTTTTCTTTTGCCTAATCTTGTTGGACATTAATTTGTCTATATGTGAACTTTTCTAATACATAAGACTATTTTTGTTAATTTTTGATGTACTGAGATATAAACAGGAATGAAATAGGGAGGAAGTGACCTCTTAAGCCATTCCGTCTGGTAACCAGTAGGCGAAAGTGTGTATTTTTTAGACCCTGGGGCTCCTATGTAGGCCACAGCCATTTCCAACCTTTCTGCTTTAAATGTTGCTTGAATGACATTGTGCGCTAGCCTCCAATACCAGTTGACGCATTCTGAGGAGAAACGTGTCAGACAGGAGCTAGAGAAGTGACGTTGAAGAGCCCAGACCGTACTGCAGGCGACCGCACTGTTATTGTTTGCTCGTTATATAGTGAGATTCTGTAAGTGCAATTTTTAATAAACATTTGTGGTTTAAAAAATTTATGCACTATGAGCTCTTCTCTTGATCCTCATTCCTAACCCTCTTGAATTGAAAGCCTGCTTCCATTACCTGTGCAGGTGAGACGTCCGTAGTGAGTGATATCCAATTTAATTATACATCTGAAATGGGCATATAGGATACCTTGAGGATCTGGGCTTCTGGTAAGCGGCCATTTCGTTTACACGGTGGTGGAGCACTGACATCTTGCATTCGTTGTGCATGAGGACACCGCAAAACTAATTATTTATATGGACACCCTCAGTGGACATTTATTCACTTGCTGCTGAATTTTTTTTCCACATTATCACCATTGTTCGATGATTTCTTTATTTAACTTTTTGTCACATCATTTTTGATAATAAGGGTTTGAGTATACTAGTAACTTTATACTGAATGTGCTTTAATTAAAACTTATCCATATATTTATAAGGTTAACCACCTTTGAACTTTTGATGTATATGTTTTGATGCACATATGATATATTGCTTTTTAAATGTTATGGTTAGACAGTGCACTATTTATGGTTCATCAAAATCAACTGAACAAGTCCACAATGATTATAAAATAAAAGTCCTTTAATTATAAGAGTGTATGTCCATTACTCTATTCTTCCGCTTGTGCCATACATACTGCATTCTTCCTGCAACGTTTCTGTGAATCACTCCAACTTGTATTGTGCAAAACCCATCACCAACATTCCCTCTCACCTTGTGGTTTGACCCAAAAAATCAGGTCTCATACGCTTTCCCTTTAAACAGGGTATGATATGCCAGAGGTTTTGCTCCCCTCTGCTGTATACGGATGTCATTCAATCCACCTCTATCCACAGGAATCCTTCAGTGGTTGTATATAGGAAGCTCATAAAAGAAGAATATATATATATATATATATATATATTGTGACAGCAGGAAGGTAAAGTCACCTGGTTGCATCCAGGGGGGTAGATATATTTCGCCCAGATTCAGGCTTTACGCTGACTTATACAGCTAGGTGGAGAGTTGTATAAGCCCAGCTGAGACTAGTGGGCTCATTGATGACTCATACCTCTAGGGAGAGGGCTGGGCGTCGTGCAGACAGGGAGTTGATGAGGCCAGCTGAAGCTTGTCAGCTCATTTAGGCCTCTATAAAAAACTCCCAGATTCATTAGATGTTAGCTCATGCCTGGAAGCAGACCTGTGTGGACTGTCTAGGGAGAGTGAACCCCTGTGCGGTGAGAGAAAGCCTGTGTGGCTATATTTTGCTTGGACATTTAAAACCAGGGACTAGGACAGCACTAGGCTGATCCCAGTCGTTAGTTAGGAAACCTGTAAGTTTAGTCAGAGGTCAAGTTGACCAGGATTTATTTTGTTTATGTTTTTTTTGCCTTGCTGTGTTTTTGTCACTGTAAATAGAAAATAAACCGCACCTTTTTGATTTTGAAAACCACAACCTCCGTCTGCTGGGCCTGTTTTGGGTGGGGAGCCCATCCCGGGGGTCACACATACCCGCTGCCGAGCTAGCCCCCTCACAGTTGGTGGAGAACCAGTGGCAGTTTTTTTTTAAGCCAGCATGGAGGAGATACTGAAACAGCTGGCTCTAGCAAATGCCAATCAACAGCAGACAAATGCAGGTTTGCAAAGGAGCCTTGCAGCCCAGCAGCAAGCTCATCAACAGAGCCTTGCAACTTTACAACAGAGTCTGGAGGCTCAGCAACAAGCCCAACAGCAATCTGAGGCCCGCTTCATAGACCTGTTGCAGAAGCAAGAGCAGAGACTACAACAACAGATGGAAGCAGTAATGCAGCAACGTCCGCAGACCAGTGAGGAAAGCCGTCCCACTAATACCGCGTCCTTTGGGGTGAGTCGTTTATTGACAAAAATGACTGGAGAGGATGATCCAGAGGTATTTTTGACCACATTTGAAAGGACCGCTGAAAGAGAAAAGTGGCCTGAGGAGCAGTGGGCTGGACTAGTGGCTCCTCTGTTAACTGGTGAATCGCAGAAAGCTTACTATGACCTAGAGCCTAACCAAGCAAAAGACTATGTGATGCTAAAAGCTGAAATATTGGCAAGGCTGGGTGTCACCCTGGCTGTCCGGGCTCAGCGTGTGCATAACTGGACTTTCCAGCTTGGAAAACCCCCCAGGTCTCAAATGTATGATCTCATTCACCTGAGCAGAAAGTGGCTACAGCCAGAGACTTTGTCCGCACCAAAGATTGTGGAACGTGTTGTAATGGATCGGTTTTTGAGAGCTCTTCCTACTGCCATCCAAAGGTGGGTAAGCCATGGAGACCCAGAGACGGCCGATGGTCTTGTGGATCGTGTGGAGAAATACTTGGCTACAGAGAACCTGACGGCCTCTTCCAGAGACACTCGGACTTTCCACCCTAAGACCAGACCATCCCCAGGGGCGGATAAGAGGATTCCAAGGGGTGAGGGTGGAGAGAGTGAGAGGGTGGGAGCTCTACCCCAAGTTTGGCGAGAACAGCCTGGGAAATCAGCGGCTCAAGAGGCCGCAAGAAGGATCGTTTGCTACCGCTGCCGGCAAGCGGGACATATTGCAGCAAATTGCCCGGTTGTGGAGGAACCCATGCAGTGTGACTTTCTGACGGGCAGACGTCAGTCGCTGTGTGCGACAGTCGCATGCACTGCCATTCGGGGAACTGAGAAACATTTATGCAAAATGTGTATTAATGGTAGAAATGTTGTGGTATTGCTGGATTCAGGTAGCCTTGTGACCCTGATAAAGGCTGAGTTAGTTAAAACAGAGGTCTCTGGGAATAGCAAGGTAGCCGTTATTTGTGTGCATGGGGACACCCGAGAGTATCCAGTGACTACGGTGTGTTTCGAGACCCCCAAAGGTACCCTCTCTCATCCAGTGGGCTTAGTATCTCAGTTACCGCATGACGCCATTGTGGGAAGGGATTTTCCGAAGTTCTGGGAACTGTGGGATGATCCTGAGCCCCCCACTGGTGCCCCTATGTACCAGGAATGTGATAGCCAGAACTCCCCTGAGAGTGGTGAGGACTCTCCGGAATTTCCCTTGTCAGTATTGGCAGGGGAGACTCAAGAAACTGGAGAGGAGCCCACCTCCTCAGACGAAAACCTACCGTCTGTGGAGTTTTCTGATCTTGAGGTTCACAGGGAAAACTTTGCCACAGAACAGTTGAAAGACCCCGCCCTAATAAAGGCACGGGAAAACGTAGTGAAAATAGATGGCGAGTTAGTGAACCCAGATAATACTGGCACTTACCCATACTTCAGCGTAGAGAAGGACCTACTGTATCGGGTGGCAAAAAGGGCAGAAGAAACCGTTGAGCAGCTTGTGGTGCCCAAACCTTACAGGAAGTTGGTGTTGGAGTTGGCCCATGGGCACATTCTTGGAGGTCATCTGGGGACAGAGAAAACCCGAGAGAGGGTATTACAGAGATTCTATTGGCCTGGGGTGATGAAGGACATAGAAAATTATTGTTCCTCCTGCCCTGTGTGTCAGAGGTCGGCCCCGATGCCACATTTCCGTAGCCCGCTGGTCCCTCTACCCATCATTGAGGTCCCGTTTGAGAGAATCGCAATGGATTTGGTAGGTCCTATAATCAAGTCCGCTAGGGGGCACCAGTACATATTGGTTATAATGGACTATGCCACCCGTTATCCAGAAGCGATCCCTCTCAGAAATACCTCGGCCAAAACCATAGCCAAAGAGCTATCTCTTGTTTTTAGCCGGGTGGGTATTTGTAAAGAACTGCTTACGGACCAAGGTACACCCTTTATGTCCCGGGTTATGAAAGAGCTGTGTAAATTGTTCAAAGTGACGCAATTGCGTACATCTGTGTATCACCCCCAAACCGATGGGCTGGTTGAAAGATTCAACAAAACCCTAAAACAAATGTTGAAGAAAGTGGTGGATAGAGATGGAAGGGATTGGGACTGTCTACTTCCTTATTTGATGTTTGCTATTAGGGAGGTGCCCCAATCCTCTACGGGATTCTCCCCCTTTGAGTTACTGTATGGGAGACACCCAAGAGGGCTGTTGGATATTGCCAAGGAAACTTGGGAAAGTGAGAGTTCTCCCCACAGGAGTGTGATTGAGCATGTCGCCCTGATGCAAGATCGAATTGCACAGGTAATGCCCATCGTGAAGGAACATTTGGCCCAAGCGCAGTTGGCACAGCAGAGAGTGTACAACCGTGGAGCCAAGACCCGTACCTTTTCCCCGGGGGATAGGATATTGGTACTTGTCCCTACGGTTGAAAGTAAATTCCTTGCCAAATGGCAAGGCCCCTACGAGATAATGGAAAAAGTGAGCGAAGTGAATTACAAGGTCAGACAACCAGGAAGGCGAAAGCCCGAACAGATCTATCACGTTAATCTGTTGAAAGCCTGGAGGGATAGAGAGTCCCTAGTCGCAGACACTTGGTCACCAGCTCAAACTGGTTGCGTGATTCCTGAGGTTGGAATCGCAGCCACCTTGTCACAACCCCAACAACAGGAGGTTAAGGAGTTTGTACTTCGCAACAAGGAGGTATTCTCTGAGCTGCCGGGACAAACATCTGGGGTAGAGCATGACATTATTACCCCGCCCGGTGAAAGGGTGAAGTTAAAACCCTATCGGATCCCAGAGGCCCGACGGGAGGCAATACGGGAGGAAGTACAGAGAATGCTGAACTTAGGGGTGATAGAGGAGTCCCAAAGTGATTGGTCTAGTCCCATTGTGTTGGTGCCTAAACCGGATGGGAGCTGGCGATTTTGTAACGATTTTCGTCAGTTGAACAAAGTTACAAAATTTGACACCTACCCCATGCCACGTATAGATGAGTTGATCGACCGGCTGGGAACAGCCCGATACATGACGACTCTTGACCTCACAAAAGGGTATTGGCAAATCCCCCTGGCCAAGTCGGCCAAAGAGAAAACCGCATTTGTAACCCCAGACGGGGCGTTCCAATATAAAAGAATGCCGTTCGGGTTACAGAATGCGCCGGCCACATTCCAGCGGAAAATGGACCAGATGCTGAGGCCCCATCGGAAGTATGCTGCGGCTTACCTGGATGACATAATTGTCCATAGCACAGATTGGGCCTCACATCTGCCAAAAGTGCAAGCAGTCCTGGACTCTGTTCGGGAAGCAGGGTTTACGGCTAACCCCAAGAAGTGTACCATTGGGCAGGAGGAGGCCAAATATCTTGGGTACACCATTGGGAGGGGAGTAATAAAACCCCAACTCAACAAAGTCGAGGCCATCCAGAGTTGGCCACGTCCCAACAGCAAGAAGCAGGTACGAGCCTTTCTGGGAATCGCTGGGTATTATCGGCGATTCATTCCCCACTTTGCTTCTAAGGCTGTGCCCCTAACCAACCTGACGAAGGGGAAAGGGTCGGTCATGATTAAATGGACCCCCGAGGCTGAGGCAGCATTCCAATTCTTGAAACAAGCCTTATGTAGCCAGCCAGTGTTGTACTCACCCGACTTCTCTAGAGACTTTGTCGTACAAAGTGATGCGTCAGATGTGGGGTTAGGAGCAGTATTGTCCCAGGTCTGGAACGGGGAAGAGCACCCAGTCATTTACCTCAGCAGGAAGTTGAAGTCCCATGAGGTAAATTACGCCACCGTTGAAAAGGAGTGTTTAGCGGTGAAGTGGGCTCTAGATTCCCTTCGGTACTACCTGCTAGGTAGGCACTTTGACATGGTTACGGATCACGCTCCGTTAAAGTGGATGGCTCAAAACAAGGAAACAAATAGAAGAGTGAATAGGTGGTTCCTGGCCCTCCAGGAATTCAACTTCACAGTAAAGCATCGCCCTGGCGTTCAAATGGGGAATGTGGATGCTTTGTCTCGAGTACATGAATGCCTGATTGCTGGTGTTCCAACCCCGAGGTTAAAACAAGAGGGGGGGGTATGTGACAGCAGGAAGGTAAAGTCACCTGGTTGCATCCAGGGGGGTAGATATATTTCGCCCAGATTCAGGCTTTACGCTGACTTATACAGCTAGGTGGAGAGTTGTATAAGCCCAGCTGAGACTAGTGGGCTCATTGATGACTCATACCTCTAGGGAGAGGGCTGGGCGTCGTGCAGACAGGGAGTTGATGAGGCCAGCTGAAGCTTGTCAGCTCATTTAGGCCTCTATAAAAAACTCCCAGATTCATTAGATGTTAGCTCATGCCTGGAAGCAGACCTGTGTGGACTGTCTAGGGAGAGTGAACCCCTGTGCGGTGAGAGAAAGCCTGTGTGGCTATATTTTGCTTGGACATTTAAAACCAGGGACTAGGACAGCACTAGGCTGATCCCAGTCGTTAGTTAGGAAACCTGTAAGTTTAGTCAGAGGTCAAGTTGACCAGGATTTATTTTGTTTATGTTTTTTTTGCCTTGCTGTGTTTTTGTCACTGTAAATAGAAAATAAACCGCACCTTTTTGATTTTGAAAACCACAACCTCCGTCTGCTGGGCCTGTTTTGGGTGGGGAGCCCATCCCGGGGGTCACACATACCCGCTGCCGAGCTAGCCCCCTCACAATATATATATATATATATATATATA
Source organism: Rana muscosa (assembly GCA_029206835.1). NCBI lineage: Eukaryota > Metazoa > Chordata > Amphibia > Anura > Ranidae > Rana > Rana muscosa. Next base: position 878,480,591 of record CM055116.1, read on the forward strand.
GTGCTCTCCGTATATTTAAAATTATTATTAAAAATGAGGCCCAAGATTAAAAACGTAACTTAAAAAGTGCACATTTGCTGGTAAACATAAGATTACATGCAAGTATATTAGAAATGGCTCACGCAAGATGGCAGCCCGCACACTTACTGTTTGCAGTGTGACATGTGATGTCATAGACTCCTCCCAACGCAATATATCACAGAGTCTCTTGACTACCTCAGGGAATACTTCCTCAGGTACTGCTTTTTTGTCCAACCAACAAGCTGGTGGAGTGTTTTGACCTAGTGTTCTTGACAAGGACAAGGTTTTTGCTTTACTATCTGTCAGGGTTGCATGGCTTATAAAACTGGTTGTGCTAAATGATAAATTCATTGAGAGGTTAAATGGTTCAGCTTTATGAATTCAGAATAAATTCACCTACAGTATGTGACTTTATTGGTGCTGATTCTTTAATTATAATGTAGCGCATTTTGTTGAAAACATTGGACGTGCATAAACTGGGCAGTATCTGTGCTTTCTAAAATAGCTTTCATATAAACCAGTCTTGTTTCTGAAAGGGAAGAATAACCATTTTCAAAGGATGCACATAAATAATAAAATGGTATTGAAATCTCATTTATAGTTTTGAAGTTATTATAACTTGTAGCGGTGCTCCTGTAGGAGCCGCTGAGTGTTGTGGTCCACCCGTTACCCTGCCCAGCCCAGCGTTCACTCCTCAGTTACTCTCAGGCAGAAAACAGTACATGCGCTTGTTGTTTTGTTTTGTTTTATTGAGGGAATTTAACTTGGATGGTGTAAGGAAAATATGGAATGCCCGGTGAATTGTATATCAATCAATTGGTAGATTGTATATCAATCAATTGTAGGATTGTATATGAATCAATTGGAACAACTATATACACTTCTCTGTACAAGTTACCACTTCAATCTCCTACAGCACTTTCCCTGCTTGTAGACTATTCCTCTTCCTTCCTCCTGCACAACTCTTAACTCCCAGGAGCAGCCAGCACATTTAAAGTTAGGCCTGACACTGGCTCAGCCAGGCCTTAGCAATTGCCTTTTGTAGGCAGGGACCGCGGGCCCCTATGGTGTAGCAAGAAATGAAAAGTCTTTAGTACTAGCTGTCCTACTGGTTGACTACTGCTCCCAGTCAGCCCTCTTCAGGCCCTGCCAGCCCTCCTGGCTGCAGCTGCCCGACTCCACTGCCCATGACATTGCAGTCCTCACTACTGGTTTTGCACCCATCTTTGACTGCATTCTCCCAGTCCTCTCAGGCGTGTCACCCCAGTCCTCCTGACTGAACATGTCACTCACCAGCCCTCCTGTCTCCAACTGGTGGTTCCCACCTGAAGACTTGCCCGGTAGTACTAGCTCCTGCTGTCATCTCTTGCTCCTTCTGTCCAGAAACCCAGAAACATCATACTTTACTGAAAGGCTCCATCCTGCACCCGAGCCCAGGCCCAAGGTCACCCCCCCAGACTGGAGAGCTGCCTCAAAGGTCCCGACAGCCTAGTACTCCATCCTCAGTTCTTCCACCTGACAACTCCTCCTCAGCTGGGCTGACTCCAGGTATTTAAGGAGGCCTGCCAGGCCTGCCAGGTTGGGAAATGATCAGGGCTCCTTAGAACACCCCAGGCAGCTCCACCTCTCCTCTCCTCCTCTCCTTCTAGAATCCTCCAGAAGAAAGAGGAGGTCTCAGTGAGGCTGGCTGTGAGTCACCAGCTGATAAACTCTGAGCCACTCCCAGCCCTTACAAACCAAAACAAACAGGCCTGGCTCTGCCTGGGACACACAGACAATGCTTGTTCTGTGAGAGCAAGAAGTGTTAAGAACAGTTTGAACATCGAATTAAAATTTGTGTCTTTTGATATTGAAAATTACGCAGATGTGTTAACGTTTTACGAAGGCATTGGACCAAACAAAACCCTGAGAGCTTTTCATGATCACTCCACAAATCCTGGAATAATTCAGATTTTTTCTGATAAAGCAACAGTAGAATTTAAAACTGAATTGTATTCTTATGGTCGGCCAGGATTTTTAGCAATCTACACAACTTTTACCAACAACAGTATATCCAGTGGCAAGACCTTGAGCACCATTGGCTGGAATTCGCATCCCTGCAAGCTGTTTGCTGTATGCTGCGGTGTATATCGTAAAGAACCCCAGGCTGGGTCATTAGCCCATGCGAGTTTGATCTCCTGTAATAAGAGATCAGTTATATCTGGTAAGCTGCTGTGTTTGCTAGAGGTGGAGGTGTTTTTCTGTCATCACGTTTCCCCATCGTTGTGGCACTGTGGATTTGGTTACACTGCACCAGGAAGTTGTTGTTTTTGGACCTTCCTTTGAAACAAAGAACTTTAAACAACATTTTTCATCACTGTTGGTTTAGATGGATTTATTCACTTTTTGATCACCTATTGATTTTTTCACTTATGAATTGGACACTTTTCATGTAATGATATACCACTATTATTGATATATAGGGTACATTACTCATTTCAAATTTTAGCGCAACTTTTCTTTATTCTATCTGGCTGCCAGAGAGGCCTGCCTAAATTAACCTCACAAAAAGAATCTTAATCTAGCATCTACCTATGTAGAGGGTGCTACATAACATATGTAAAAAGTGCTCTGTCCAAACTCCCACACCCATGTACAACTCTGTTCTACTCATATTTATATTTAACAGAATTTGAACTGTGTTTACTCCATAGTGAACAAATCCCAGATTAAAAAGCCAGTAGTGTACATTTCAGTTCAGGATCAATGGATGATAACAGCATTTTCAGGTTAAAGATTCTTTTTGGCCAGGGACCCCCTCACTAAACATTACACCCAGCCCACTTTAACTAATCCCCCAATAGTATTTAAAATTAACCAAAATGCTAGATATACCTAGCCGGGTCCCAGGTTTTCAGCCCCTCCATGCTGCAGAGGGTTGTTCTTTAGATGGCCAGTCAATGCTTTTATCAGGAAGTCCTCACCATTAATGTGAACAAACTAGGTAATAGACTCCAGCAGTGGTGTGGTGATGTCACAGGGATCAGTGGATCCTGACTGCTACATTGAATCACCTATTCCCAAGGGGGCATATGGTGGTGGATTCAGGTAAAATTAAAAGGATTTGGGGGGGGGGGCTTTTTAATAGTGAATTGGGGGGGGGGGCATTTGGAGTTATAGGTTGGTTTTTCATTTTTGCCTGGAGATAGACCTTAAGGCTTATTTGGTTATATAATCACAACATTTTAGCATATCCAGGAGGGCTTTGCTCATTTCAGTTTGAACTCTCAGCAAGTGAAAAATAAATCTAGTATATCAACCAAAAAGTACTTTAGCAGGATAAATAAAATAACATGAATTCAATTTCAGTTTTCCTTTAATTATTTTATGACAATTATGGTAAATAATAAATTGCACATGCAAACTGCATAACCTCACTCTTCACAGTAATTATTGTGAAACTTTTCCCCCCAATTTTCTAGCCCTTTCCCCTTACTGCCTTTACTGCATTCTGCTGTTGTGCTCTACCACAGACAAAATGATTAGAAGTGGGAGGAAAGAAGGAACAGAAGGTTAAAAGCTAACAGGCACTAACTGAATATGTAGCACTGTAAGTTAAATTTAGTTTTTTTCTCTCTTTCATAATATGGTACAATAAGTTGAGGATTTTATCTTGAAAAGTGATGGAAAAAGCATAGCTGATATAAAAGAACTTGAATGTAAAATGTCTGATATACATTATATGGGGAAAAAAATGATAGCAGCAATTTCATTAAGGATTCTTCACAAGCATATCATTGTGCTGCACTTTCTGAATAATGTGCATTATTATGTTCAAAAGAAATTACAGCCTATTTTTCAAAATAACTGGTAATAGAGTTTTATGTCATTTTCTAATAGAATAATTTGCACCTAGATTCTCAATCATGGGTCACTTAAAGTAATTTGTAATTGGTTTTATGAATAATAAGGAAATAAAGAATATAATTACATTTGACATTTTAATTTCTAATTTTCCTATGTAATATGTGTGTTTATGTTTTATTCCATGTATACACATGGAGAAGCTTTAAGATCTGAAGAAGATAAAGCAATAAAATAATGGGTTTTATACTCAAAATCTCAACGCTTCAGTTAATAGCTTCTTAAATCTACATATGTCTGAAAACCAATTAACATGTCAACTATTTTAATATGCAAATACCATCTTGTGCAACCCTGTTGTTTTATTAGAGGGAATTGCATTCAAGGGTTGCTGTAAAATAAAATATTAAAAAGTCTGCCTGGCCAATTTCCTAATTGGATTAGATTTGATGTGAGAGTTAAAGCTAAAGTTTATTCTGCTTATATTTTGCCTTCTATGGTCCCTTCATCAATACGCTAAGTATTTGTTTAAATAAAACCATTATACCCATACCATTTTCATTGCATACCTTATTGTAAACTCAGTGACCTCATCATTGGGTCTCTGTTTTTCTCTATGCATTGCATTTTCAAATTCTGGTGGGAGGGTTCAGCAGGGTGCCATACTTCGTTGGGATTTTGGCTAGCTCTTGGAAGGTGTAGAGCAAAAATCAAAATGCTTTGATGATGGATGTCAGTCTTGAGGAGTGTGTGATTCTAAACAGGTTGCAGATGCATGCATACTGCACTAGGTAACACCCACATGTGATGATGAGCCTAGCTGAATGACAGAACTGAATTCCAATGAATGAAAATAATAAGTCAGAGACCGTAATGCAGGGGAGTAAATGGATAGATGATGCTAGATGTCCTTCAGCCAATAATTAAAGTGGGTTCTATATGACTTACTGCAGCATCTAATGCACACTTTGTGAAGCTCACAGTGCGTAGTTTTAATGGCATTAATAGTGGTAAAAAAATACCTCTCAGGCAACATTTGAAGGCATCCCAACAGACAAGTCCATCTTCATGTTGATCATTATCACATAAAAGTGCTATATATGTGAGCCAATAGTGTTATCCGTTGGGAGCAGCTTTAACCAAAAAGTGTTTAATTGCCACAGGACTCTCAAAAGGGTATTGCATAGTTTTACCAAAATCCACAGCACCAGTGGAGAGTGATCATATACCTACTGCGTCGTGTATTCTATTTTAGTCGCTAAGTGAAGGGCAGAGGCAGTATCCACGCAGAAGATCTATATGGATAAGGGAGGTATGAGTTTTGGAAAAACATGAGAATTTAATAATATCAGAGTGTTTCATTCTCCAAATATCAACCAAGCCTAGTCCTGCAAGTAAGCGGGAGAAAACCATGCCTCTAGTGGAGGTAATTAAGGTGGACGGGGGATGTTTGTCCAACCTGGGGTTTAGGATGCCACTAAAATCACCCATTACAAAAATGGGAACATCAGGCTTGGCTAGTGTAAAGGACACCAGTTCCCTTAGCACTACCGAGGAGAATGGAGGAGGAATATAATTTGTTGCTATTATACAGACAACAGTATACAGTTTACAATATATAAATACAAATCGGCCCTCATTATCAACATTGGACTGATGATCCTGGAAATCTAGAGACCTGTGTACCAGTACACTCACCCCCCTGCAATAGGATGTGTGAGTAGAGTGGTACGCCCGGCCTACCCAGGAATATCTCAGGTAACACTCAGAGTCCCCTGTAAGATGTTTTTCCTGCAACCCAATGATTGCAGGGTGATATTTGAATTACAGAATTTACCATTGCTCTTTTAAATGGGGTACCCAGTCCTCTAACGTTCCATGTAGCTAATGGTACTTCAGCCATGATTCAGAGTAGAAAGGTGCACTGAAAGGGGTACTATTTCCAGTGAAAGAGTGAGCACACAGGATTGTCTCCAAAGAAGTCTCCGACAGTAAGCAACACAAGACATATAGTACTTGAGGTGAGAAATCTCTAGCAAAAAAATCAACAGCTAAACATTGATCAATCTAAGAAGGCACAACAGTGTCTCAAAACTTCGAACAGTCAAGTAATTGTAAAGTCTCAGCTAAACTGTAATGCAGGTGAAGATCGACAGGTACACCACAGATCATTCTGCATAGATCATGCAGCATAAGCATGGCAGAAAACGCTTGTATTTACTCATGAAAGAAAAACACTTGAGGTGCAAAGTAAAACCTGGAACAGAATGAACTGGTCCCCAGCCAGGGTGAACTTGCAGAACGGAAATTCCTGTTAGATACTTAGCACCATAGCGGGCAAAAAAAAGAGGTAACAGCCTTTATGAATCAACTTCCTCCTGGGGTCGGATCTGTAGTGAAGGCTCATGCACATCCAACCAGGCCGCTGCCTTTGCAGCTGTAGGAAAGAAGTGTGCATGACCCTCGGCAGTAACTCACAAACTTGCTGGGTAGAGCATATGTTAACATCATGCATCTCAGTCGTTGCTTGACATCTATAAACATGGCCTGTTGTCGTTGTACTTTAGTTAAGAAGTCAGGGTAAAACTAAACCTTCACCCCATTGTATTTAATGTTAGGGCTTTCTCTCGCCATGCGGAGCACTATTTCTCTGTCACGGTAGTGAAGAAGATGAGCGAGCATCGGTCTGGGGACATTACCTGGTAGAGCTCTGGTATGAACTAGGTGTGCACTCTCCACTGTAAACAGAGGCGTAAAGGCAACTTTACCAAAGGTGTCCAGAAGCCAATTTTCAACAAACTCAGTGGGGCCTCTGCCTTTCACCTTCTCCAGTAGCCCCACTATGCGGATGTTATTGCGTCTCAACCTATTTTCAATGTCATCAGCCTTCTCATTGTTTTCATGAGTTAGGCGGGCAGTGGAGCGAGATTCAGCAATCAGGGGTCAAAGTTTGTCCTTCAAGTTGCTTCTGCGGCTGGAGGACCACTTCCTCGGTCAAGCCTCCCAAGTGGTCTTTCACTGTGTTTACCAAAGCTTTGCATTTCTATACTGCTTTCAAAATCTGTCTTAATGAAGAATGTTCCTCCCCCTCTGGACATTTCTCATGGCATAGTATTTGTTCAGAGTCTGGAAAAACCACAGTGTCTGCCCCAGCTCCATGCTCTGACTCAGTGTCAGGCTGTGCTTCTATGGGGTCTGTATCCTCCTCAGCTGCTCCTTGCCCCTGTAGCTCAGACAGCTTTTTAGTATGGTATAATATGTCCCCAGGGTTATCCTTGCCTACAGGGTGGTTGAGCTTTCATTTTGCTGCTGGGTCCCGAGACTTGCCTGCTCCCCTCATAGTTCGCACATGTTGGATGTCCTGGGCCGCCGCTTCTTCTTTATTCTTGCGGGTCATAGGAGGATCTTTGAGCACAGGGCACCGCTAGATTCCTGACCACAAGCTGCAGCTAGTGATCCTGGTTTCGGACCCCAAAACAGCTGGGAAGAGGATCACTGACAGGATACAGTGCGGGAGCTCGGTGAGACTTTTCCACTCACATGCCCGGTTCGGCCATGCCCCTGGGTTATAAATTTCTAGTAAGGAGTTTATCTACCTATTTACATAATTGAGGATTTTATGAATGAACATTGTATGTAATTCATTATTGACCTAGGCATGTGCTTGTGGTTCACTTCTTACAGGTGAGTATTCTACATGCTTGGTTAAATAGTGGTTGAAATTTGTGAATGACCTATGCTTGTAAGTAAAATGTATGCTCAATTGATTTTATTAGAAAATTTATTTATTATACCTTTTTTTTATGATACATTTCATAGTGACTGAGCTGAAAGGACAAAGATGTACCTTGAGGAAAGGATTTTCATAGAGTAGGGGTGTCCAACCTTTTGACATTCCCGGGCTACGTTGGAAGAAAAGGAATTGTCTTGGGCCACACATAAAATACACTAACAACAAGGATAGCTGATGATGAGCAGAAAAAGTCAGGCAGATCACAAGTTAACGATTATTGATATAGATAATGTACCAATATTTTTTATTATAAAATTAAAAGAGGTCAACATAAAACAGTTTTTGATAAACTAACGCATTCATATCTGGTTCGATGGATGAATTAGCAATTCTTAATGAATTCTCAAGGTGCTCATCAGATATTTTGGTTCTAATTTTGCTCCTCTTGTGCTTCAGCCTTAAAGCGGTTGTAAAGTCACAAACTGCTGTCAGCGGCGCATTGCGAAGGGAATATCTTCTAAACCGTAAAGGTTTAGGAGATATTTTTTTTACCTACAAGTAAGCCTTATTATAGGCTTACCTGTAGGTAAAAGTACCAAAATTGACTTTACAACCGCTTTAAAAATAGTTGCTCACAATATAGGTGCTGTCGAAAAATTATGACAATAATAATAAAGTGTGATTGTGAAGAGTGGGATATTTTTCTTTGTGAAGATAAAACTTATAAAAGTCCAGTAAAGAGACACTGTCAGATTTTGAATGTGTTCACTTAAGCCCTGTACACACAATCGGATTTCCTATGGATTTTAAACCGATGGATTTTTCCATTGGTAATCCGATGAAGCTGACTTCCATCAGTCTTGCCTATACACCATCAGTCAAAAATCCGACCATCCCAAACGCCGTGACTTAAAACACTCCGACAAGCGAGTAAAATGAAGTTCATTGCTTCTGAGCATGCGTCGACTTGATTCTGAGCATGCGTGGGTTTTTTGTCTGATGGAGTTCCAGACAGGCGATCGGGATTTCTATCGTTTTTTTCCCCATCGGATAAATTTAAAACATGTTCTATTTTTTCTCACCGATGGAAAAAAGACCGATGGGGCCCATACACGATCAGTTTGTCCGATGAGAGAAGTCCATCGGACTGTTTTCAATCGGTTAAAACCGATTGTGTGTACGCGGCTTAAGTGTAAATTATGAGTGCAGGTAAAGTTAGTTATATATAGTTGTACATACCTATAATCTCTAAAAATATGTTTAAATATTTCCACCAAACAGAATAGCTCAGTAGAAATAAAAACTCTACTGTTTGCCTCTAAAGTTTATGCTACAAACTGATCCAAACAATGACTACACTAGATAATGAACCAGTCGTGAAAAAGGTACATGACCAATTTCTCACTGCAATAAATGTGAGTCACAAAGTACTATTGATGATTTTTTTTTTAAATAAGTTGAGACATCTGAAGCAGACCTCCATAGACTCTTTTATATCTGTGAATACACCAGTGAATAGGAACAAAAGGTCTCACAACATGAAGCCAGATGTGCTCCAGTGAAAGCCTCTATCTCCTCTGCAAAGACTGCCTCATACAGCTGTATCTTTACACGTCCAAACACTTGCTACTGGAACATGGGATCAAAGGTTTACATGTAAGTGTGTCTTGAATAAATTGTGTTGTTTTTATCCATGCTGATCTGGCGCCCTGCTCTAATCTCTTTGACGGCCTCATGGGAATGCAAATGGAATTAATTAATTGAAACATGGCTGATACTGATTTTAGGCCAAGAGATTTTCTATAAAAAGAGCCCACTGTATTCCTTCAAGAAAATCTGACAATTGTTAGCCAGAATGTTTAACAGTGTTGACTGGTAATCTGCATTTTGTTTGACCTGCATAAAAGCAGCACTCTAGATTGATGATTTGTTGAATTTTCTCAACAAAATTGTCCTTGCCCTGTTTCGATTTGTGGGAAGTTTAGTGAATCCAGTGTAAAATAAAAAAAAAAAAAAAAAAAAAAAATAGTGCCAACACTCAATTGAATATAAAAAAAAAAAAATTGGTAAAAATTTCTGGGAGTACTCTCTATTGTAACAATTTTGGTGAATTTTCACCTCTCTGTTTGAACTTTTAAAAAATGCCTTTGATTGGATCACTTCCTGTAGGTCATGTGATATTCCAGAAAGCTTCATATCCCAGCATACACTGCTTCATGCATCACAGAATAGGATGTGTATTACCACTCTAGACCACACCTCCCTCATTACTATACCACATTTTTTCCACCCACTTTTCTACTTCTTCCTTCAAGGTCACCTTACTCTATCCAATCAGATTTTACAATCTCCTTTAGATCTAACACCAGCTATGTAGTACAAGGGCCTGTCTGATTTGATACATATTAAATGGATTATTTAGGTGGGTCCACCTATTCCATATTTTTTGGTAAATCTACAAACAATTATAGAGAGAATGTACAATCAGATTACATAGTGTACGGCCAGCTTTATACAAGTACATAGGAGAGAGTGGATAGAGACACTTATCTGTTAGGCCCTGTTCACACCCCCTTATTTTCCTGTGGGCGTTTGCGTTTTTTCGGGGGCGTTTTGAAATGTTTCCGCTCATCACGCATAGTGCAGGCTATTCACTTGAACGGGTTGCCCTATGTGTCTCAAAGAAGCTCCAGAACTTTTTTAGAGCAGAGTGTGGCACCTTTTTTACAAAGCTTTTTGGTTCATTTGCAGTACGCTTGTCACATGGCAAATGTGCACCTGCTACCTGCAATTGGGGAACCATTATCATTTAATGGCAACATAAGAGAGATGTGCATTTGCAGCACATTTACGAAATGCATATCAAAGTGCATGTTTTCTGTGTGGTTTGCCTTTCGTTCAGAAATGCACAGATGTGAATGGAGCCTCACCGTTCTTGTGAAAACACAACAATTTCACTTTCAGGCCTCCTTCACACCTAGCGTAGTAGGAGTATTGTCAGGGAAGAAACCAGAGAAGAACTGGCAGATATGCCCATATCTGTTATGGCCGCGCTAATCCGAATTAGCAATCGGCGCGTAACAGCAAATGCACGTTGGCAACGGCTAACGTTCGTAACCAAACGTGCTAATTAGTAGTGTTTTGCTCTCATAAATTGCTGATTATCGTCAGCTCTGTATCCTGTGTTCTTGTGCTCCTTGCTCCTGTTTGATTACCTGTTACCAACATGGCTTACCCTGACCTGCTCTGGCTTTTCTCCTGGCTCTGAACCCGGCTTGTTTCAGGGACCTGCTCCTTGCCTGTTCCAGATTGACTTCCTGTGTTTGACCCCGGCTTGATCACAACCACACCTCCTGCCTCTGCTTCTGACTGCCTTCCTGTGTTTGACCCCCGGCCAGGGTTTTGACAATGTCTCTACTTTTCCACCTGCTAAGATCCGCCAGCACTTCCAGGGAACCATTGTCTCTGACTGCCTTCTCTGCACCGGGGTGTCCACTTCTGGAACAATCAGACAGCTTCATTGGCAGGAAACCCGTGCATCTCTGGGCAGAGCACCCTCTGTCTCCAACTTCAGGGGTACTGTGCTCTCAGCCGAAAGGGGAGCCCTCTCGTCACCTCAGCCTCCAGCCTGGTACGTGACAAGTATACATGTTTTGGCTTGTTTTTCCTGTAACACGCATAGGGCAGCCCATTGATTTTTTTTAATATATATTTTTATTGAAAAGATAGTAAAATAAAAGGGTGCAACAAACAATTGTACAACAGCGAAAGGATACAAGCCCAAGTATCGTGATAGTTCAGTACACAATAGATGTTCTAGCTATATTAAAATAATATCCATGTACTGGCATCCGACAAAAAGAAAATGAAATGAGTAATTAAGGGTCAAGAACGCTATCAGTGATAGCTGGTACACAACCCTTTAAACTTTAGTATCAGGTATTTTTAAAAGACCCAAGAGAGGGAGAGAGAGGAGGGAAAAAGTAAAGGGGAAAGGTAGAAGAAGGGTGAGAGAAGAGGGCAGGGATAGGGAATAAACAACATTAGTAAGTGCACTTGTGTAGTTAGCAGGATAGATCCAGGTTACATTTCAAGGTTCAAGAATGGGATACGATATTAAGATACAGGGAAATAGTTTGGAGCTTGAACCAGCAGGCTTACATTGTGGTGTGCTTCTCAGGAGTTTGTCTGGAAATTTGTGTTAATTCCTCCATAAGACAAATGTAATCAACCTTACAGAGCCATTGAGAAATAGGAGGTATTGTGGTTTGTCTCCAAAATGCATTTAGGATTTAGTTGCGTTTAAGAGGTGTGGGGTGACTTACCCTTTGTATTGGCCAACTGGTTCAGTCATACAATGAAACAGGACAGTCCATGGGTTGGCATCAACATCAGAACCTTGTATTAAAGATGATAAATGTAACTTTTCACCATAAAGGCTGAATATCGAGGCAATGGCACCGTATCTGGGTATGGGAAGCCACTTTTCCGCAAATTCTTCAACATTGGGAGGAGTAAGAATGACACTCTCTCTCTCAACGCCACCAACACTACACACGGCCGATGTGCAGGCGGCCTTATATAGTGTGGGGCGTGGACTTAACCCCCTGAGCCATATTTGGCCAAAGGCACCATGCCTTTGGCCAATTATAGCTCTCTTTGCTGACGGCGCTGTGATTGGCCAAAGCATGCGGGTCATAGTGCATGCTTGGCCAATCATCAGACAGCAATGCACTGCGATATCGCAGTGCATTATGGGCCACGATGTGTCGCTCGAATTTGGCACGAATGGCCCATAATGTTCGAGTCAAACTCATGTTCGACCCGAACAGAAAGCTCATCCCTACTCAGCAACTTATCACTAAATTGAACTCGCTGGGCCACAACCTGCTCCTCTGTAATTGGATACTGGACTTTTTAACCGGAAGACCTCAGTCAGTCCGTGTTGGCTGCAGCATGTCGAGCACTACCACACTGAGCATGGGTGCCCCACAGGGATGTGTCCTCAGCCTGCTGCTCTTCACACCGCTGACTCACGACTCAAGTTCAGCTGAAACCATATCATCAAGTTTGTGGATGACAAAACTGTGGTAGGTCTCATCAGCAACAACGATGAAACACTCTGCAGAGAGGAAGGGGCACAACTGGTTAAATGGTGTAGTACAAACAACCTGTTTCTTAATGTAAGCAAAACAAAGGAGGTTGTGATGGATTTCAGGAGAAATTCTGTTGATCACCCCGCACTGACCATTGACAGCTTGACTGTGGAGAGAGTAAGCAGTATTCCTGGGAGTGCACATGTCAGAGGATCTTACCTGGATAACCAACATCACGTCACTAACCAAGAAGGCACAACAGCGCCTATATTTTCTCCGCCGCCTTAAAAAAGCCAGTCTCCCTCCACCCATCCTTATTACATTCTGTAGGGGAACCATTGAAAGCGTGCTGACCAGCTGCATCATTGTCTAGTATGGGAACTGCAGTTCTGCAGACCCTGCAGTGGCTAGTGAAGAAGGCTGAAAAGATTATTGGTGTCTCTCTTTCCACTATCCTGGACATTTTCCATACACAATGCTCCAGCAAAGCTACCAGTATCGTGAGGGATCCTACCCATCCCTCCCACAGTCTCTTCCAGCTCTTGCCATCAGGTAGAAGGTATCTGAGTATCAAAACCAGGACTGTCAGACTGCTCAACAGTTTTTTCCCCCAGGCTGTGAGAGCCCTCAATTCTAATCCTCTTTGAAACCTCTTCTACTACCTATAAATTGTAACCAGGAACATCTCCCTTCCCCTCCTTCTTACTCTTGAACATGCACTAGACACTTTTATAAACACTTGCTGCTAGAAAGACTTTTGGAAATATACAGTATATGTACAGTTACGTAGTTCCAAGATGTGTATAGGTCTATAATATTTTTTTTTGTTCTTCACTGTGTTTTTATTCTTTGTATATTTATTTATAATTATGTTTAATTTGTATGTAGCTCCGTGGCCCTGTGTGATACGACATTTCGTTCCACTGTATGTCCTCACGTGTAGTAGAATGACAATAAAGCTTGACTTGACTTGACATACCTTCCTCTATAGTCATGCACAATTAATAAAGATGTATTAAATCTAATCTTGAAAATGTTGCTGTTTTACAAACAAAAGGATTATTCTGTAAAATTAATGCTTGAGGGTACTACTGTACAGATAGTGATCTTTTGGAATCGTTGATCATTTGGATTACACAAGTCAAACTTGTTTGGCCACTGAAACAGGCTGACCTTTTGTATGGTTGTTGGTGTATGTCAGTTTTGTTGTGCCAAAGGTCTGCATTCTAAACTGTAGTTTACCCATCTGAATAAGACGTAAATTATTTTGAAGGGAAAATATCACTGGAATGCAGCATTAATATTCAGAAGTAATGTCTTTCCTTAAACCCTTGTTAGCTTTTGCCTGAGTTTATTTCTTGAATCACACATGCCTCCCTGAAGAACACAAAAACTTTTCAAAGCTCACATTTGTTGTGTATAAACATTCCTCCCAGCTCAATTTGCCAGACACACTTAGACTTTGAGATAGTCTCATAGTATGCCCCTATGGCAGCAGGGTATGACCCTTCTTTTCTGTAGACTGGAGATCATTTCGGCACTGTGCTTACTTATTGTTGTTATGGAGACAGCTTTTCATGTGTTATGAAACAAAGCATAAAATCAATGTGGCTTACATTACTTGCCGCATTTTAACTAATGCTGTGAGAAATAACTGCAATTTAGTTTTGGCTATTTTAAAAACATACTATTTACTTAAATACAAGTAAAGGATTTTTATGTAACACAGTTGAGTATACAAACATACAAAATCACTGGAAATTAATGAAAGTAATACTCAGTACCCAGTAGTAGCACTATATCAAACAAAACAGGCACCAAACCAGGTATTAAAGGGAAACTTAATATATTGCCACCCAATATGGTTGTTAACTAGGCAAGCATAAAATGGATTAACAATGGTAATAAAACAATATAGCATACAAAGCAATTAACTCTAAGGAGTAGGCATAAGATAACATTTGGCATCCAGATCAGCATAAACAGTAGCAATGCAACCTCAAGTGCAGCAGTGAGCAGTAGTTAATCTACCGAGTGCTGGGGACTATACTACCAGAGCACATTATGGCAGCAATGCTAGTCCTAGACCAACTGGGCATGCACTGTCCAAAAGAAAAGTAGGATGGTAGAGCAAAGGGAACAGGGGAACAAAGGGGACTTGCAGAATATATATTATGGGAGAAACAGTAATTTGAGATGTTCATCTGGCGGCTATCGTTGGGGTCCTTTAAGAGCATAGGTGCACTTAACGTCACTCACAATAAACCTGCGTGCAGTATAGGTACAGTATAGGTATCTTATAGTATTGGCACAGGTGGAAGGTAGATGCGGCTCAGATGCGGTAAAGATTTGGTATAATGCAGTATAGAGTTGGTTTAGGTGTAGTCTAGGTTTAAAAAAAGTGCACTTGGTGTTCTGATTCCAGCGGCATAGGCCCTGCTAGCAGTATCAACAATGGACGAAACAGTCACCAGGATACTAAGGTGACCTCTCGCTGTAGAAGGGGTGTCTCCTTGGTCTCTCCACAAAAGCCTCTGATGATCAGTGGTGGAAAGCAAAGGGGGAGTGGACGCTCCAGTTTCCCTGTAGCATCGGTGCAGGTGTTCTGATGTGGGCGATGCTGTGCTGCCCCCAAGAGTCTTCACTCTCAATCTCAGGCTCAAATCTCTGGTATGATCTCCCGCTGGCAAGTGAATATCCAGACAGAGTTGTTCTCTCTCTAACTCCCCCCGTGCCAAGAGGAAGAACTTTCCTGGGCAGTTTAATAAAACTCATCTATCACTCCTTCTACGGCTCAGTGCCTACTGGGATCTGTAGTGTAAAGAGTCTATTGGTCCCATATTGCTATCTCAAACTACAACTCCTAGGACTCTCAGTGCTCTGCAAAGAAGTCTATGAGCCTGCTTGTCTTTAGCACTTTCCCTGCTGACCGGAGGAGAATGATGCAGCATAACATAGGTATCAAAGTAGAGGGAGAGAAAAATAAAAGACAATATCTCTTTTTCCATATTGTTATAGACCAGCACTTGGATACACATTCTATATTGTAATTATTATTTTTATTCCATTTATGGTTTAACTTTTTGACTGCCAATTTCTTCTGTTATTATTGCTAATCTATTTCAAGGTAAACAGTGATGTATGTTCACATATACACATTGTTTTCACATAAGACTGGATACCAACTCTGCAGTTTTGCAACTCTGCAGTTTTGCTTGCCTTACCCTGATAGTCACTCTAGTAGAACTGAGTTTGCCCCTTGGAATCCTGCCTCTCATAAAGTTTCTGAATTTTTCACAAACTCAGTATAATACCAATCGCGTCTCTGTAGATGTGTCTGGTTGCATAAGTTGGATACTGATTGTAAATGTGCAAAAATATACTAGTTGTGTCAGGAAGCTACAGACTGTATTTATATGGTTATAATTCTGATTGTATCACTATAACACCAAATGTGTATCTGTGTACAGTATC
Source organism: Rana muscosa (assembly GCA_029206835.1). Lineage (NCBI taxonomy): Eukaryota > Metazoa > Chordata > Amphibia > Anura > Ranidae > Rana > Rana muscosa. The sequence goes on from CM055116.1 coordinate 878,496,758, forward strand.
ACAGCCATATTTAGAGTTTTTTTTCACCCCTAGGCTAGCTGCCTTGTGCCTCTATCCTCCATCAACTGGTTCGGGCACTGCCTTCCCCAACTGTCACGTACCTTGTGGCTGAGCCTGACGTTCAGAAGAAGGACTTTTGTACAGCCCCGACTCGAGAACCTCTGATGTTGTGACAGTGGTCGCAGGATTGTGGTGAGGTACAGGTGCCTGTGTGGTCTCTCTGCTGGTTGAAGAGGTTAGTGGTAGATTCATCAGACAGAGCTGGATGGTAAGCTGGAACTGAAGACAGCAGGCAGCGGACCCTTGGTTGGTAGATAGCGACAGCAGCAGTAGTGACTGGATGCGTGGTCGGACAAGCCAGGTTGGTAACAGACGGGCAGTTGCAGACATAGACAGCAGGCAAGGGATCGTCAGGGAACAAGCAAGGTTCGGCAACACAGGATCAGGCAGATGTTAGAAGGCAGAGCAAAGTCCAGAGCAAGCCAAGGTCAAGGTAGGTAGTGACCAAGCAAGGTCAAGGGCAAGCCAGGTCAAACACAAAAATCAACAGGATCAGATGCAAGGAACACAGGAACAGCTGCAGATAAAACAGCAAAGGACTAGTGCAGATACTGCACTTATATATGCCACTGGGTTCCAATGTGAACTGCTAACAACATCTGTGCACAATCACGTGTGCGCGATTTCTGCGTACCCGCATGTACACGTCTATTCACAGCTGAATGGGTACTCCTGTGCATCTACAGGTCACTGCAGTATCGTGACCAGCACATTCCTGACACCAACACATGCACACAAAAGGAATATTCATTGTTCTGCACAAATACGTTTTCAATACATGATTAAAACATAATGTACCTGCAGAGTAGCATGTTGACACAACCAGCAATGTGTTTACAGTGACACAATAAGTCCCATACTGATGCAATCAGAAATCTGTATGCAGATTTCACAATCAGTACTTTCATGGCACAAATAGGTACATGTTAACAGAGAGACAATCAGTATCCAGCTAACTCAACCAGAAACATATCCACACAGACCCAATTAGTACCATACTAACAGCGGAAATGCATTTGCAGATACAGTCATCACCTTACTGATATTAGCAGAATTACATGTAAAGAGACACTATCACTTCAATAATGACACAATCATCATTGAATATATATTTAAGGTAAGTAGGATAATGTAACTTTGAAGAAGGACTCCTCAACACACAACTATAACTAGAGATGTAACATTTCTGGAAATTTTGAAGCCATGAGAAAATAATGTTTTCCCCTGTTTTTTCTGTAAAAAATGGAAATTCTCAGGAAAATTTAAAAAGAATTTAGTGTAAAGTAGTTTTACAAATTTTACAAATTGAAAGCGATTTTGTTACACTGGAAAGGTGAAATGTAGTGTATATAAAAGTATTATGCTTGAAATAAAAGAAACAGCGTATACAGTAAACAAAATAAAATAGTTTTTTTATTGCAAATGAAATAACAAGGACTGTATGCATTAAGAACATTTCAACTATGAGAACAGGTAATCACCCCCCTTTCCTTCATAATAATGTAAAAGATTCCTGCCAATATGCATTTTCAGTTATTGACAGCACTCATAAAATGCTATTTATTAAATTAGTGCAAATTGCAATGAATTTATTGCAGATACCTGGCAATCAATCATGTTTTGGAACATACTGTAATATTTGTGGAACTTACTGTGATATTTGTGGTGGAACAACTGTGATGTTTGTGGTGAGCAAACTATAATATTTGTGGAACACACTGTAATATTTGGGGTTGAGCAACTGTAAAGCTAGTGGCGGGGCAACTGTAATATTTTTGGAACATACTGTAATATTTGGGGTCAGCAACTGTAATATTTGTGCTGAGCAAACAGTAGTATTTGTGGAATATACTGTAATATTTGGAGTGGAGCAACTGTAATATTTGTGGAACATACTGTAATATTTGTGGTGGAGCAATTGTAATGTTTGAGGTCTCGTTCACCCAAAAAATCCTGCACCATTTTTTTATTGTTAAACCCGGGATAAGTCCTAAAGGAATGTTTTCTAAACTATAGCATTACATTTTACTTATGAATTAGTAAGATAGTCATCATAGAACACAGCTACATAGCTAGATTTACTGTAACTAATAAAATAAAAGCAACATTTGTACCTACAGGCTGGTATGCAAATGACCACTGCTGTTGGGATGTGTTGTTGATAGCGAAAAACTTTAATTGTTGTAATTGTTATTTTTTTTATATTTGTCTGACAAATTCGTTTATATTTAAAACCTTTAACCAATTGTCTACTGACCACTTTCGACCCCTTCCTGCCAAGGCCAATTTTCAGCTTTCAGCACTGTCACACTTTGAATGACAATTGTGCAGTAATGTGCAAGAAGTGAAATATAAATGCGCAACCCTTCAAAAAGCAATCACAGTGCTAATATATTCCTATATATACACACACACGAAAAAAACTGGAACACAGTCTTGTGCTGAAAAAATATCCTCTATATAAGTGCTACTAGTGAGAAAACACTTGTGTAAAACAAAAAAACAAAAAAAACAAAAAAAATAATATATAAAGTTCCAAATAGAATTAGTTCATAAACGAGACGAGCAACCACATCTGCTGGTGTATGTGTGATAAAATCTTCAAAGCAGCTATAAGTGAAAATCCACATCCAACTTGCTCAGGTAAAAAATTGAAGAAATAGCAGCTTACTGGATCAGATGGATCTCTATTACAGAGATCTATATGGGTTCAGACTCATATGGTAATCCCACAAGCAATCAGCAAAGTAACACCGGAATCAGATGGTATCTCCCTCTTCATGGACTTTCCAAGAGAAAACTCCCTCCAGGTGTCAGCTAATGCAAATAGCTCATGCAGCGAGACAAATGTTTTAAAATAAAAGGAAGAAAAATAATAACCTCATGGTGCAGTACTTCTTAAAAAGTAGGATACCCTTTATTTATCCTGGGTAAAAAATGACATCATGTAGGTTTTCAAATTGAAGCGGCAAGCTCAAACAAAACCATCGGATCCGGTAAGCTGCTATTTCTTCCATTCTTTACTTGAGCAAGTTGGATGTGGATTTTCGCTTATAGCTGCTTTGAAGATTTTATCACACATACACCAGCAGATGTGGTTGCTCGTCTCGTTTATGAACTAATTCTATTTGGAACTTTATATATTAGTTTTTTAGTTTTTTTGTTTTACACAAGTGTTTTCTCACCAGTAGCACTTATATAGAGGATATTTTTTCAGCACAGGACTTTGTTCCAGTTTTTTTTGTGTGTGTGTATACATAGGAATATATTAGCACTGTGATTGCTTTTTGAAGGGTTGCGCATTTATATTTCACTTCTTGCACATATCTATTTAGCGGTTATTCCAGCTATTATTATTTGCAGCACCCACCCATTTATTTTTGTCACTAACACTATTTTTTATATATATAATAGTTTTTTGTTTATTAATTATTTCATTCAAAGTTTAGTCACGGTTAGCGCAGATTCTTTTACACTTTTACAATTGTGCAGTAATGCAACACTATACTCATATGACATTTTTATGATTTTTTTGAATATTTTGAAAAAAAAAACGTTTTTCTTAGTTTCTGTTATGAAATTTTGCAAAGTTTTCTCCTTCGCTGATATGCGCTGATGAGGCTGCACTGATAGGCAATGAAAGGCTGCACCAATAGGCACTGATTAGGTGGCACAGATGGGGCGGCACTGATGGGATAATGAGAAAGCATTAATGGGCATTGATAGATGGCACTGATGGACACTAATAGGCAGCTTTTAAGGGCATTGATAGGCGGCACTGATGGGCACTGATAGGCAACACTGATTGGCAGCACTGATGAGAAGGCACTGATTGGCTGCACTGATAGGCATTGATTGGCAGCATCGCTGGGCACTAATAGGCAGCACTAATGGGCATTGATTGGCACTGTTGTGGCTGCACTGATCATCAGGGCACTGATCATCAGGGCACTGATGATCAGTGGAGATGTTCCCTTTCAGACTTGCCAGTTACCGGCTCTCCTCTCTGCACGCTGTGACATCGCGTGAGGAGAGGTATGCCTATAACCAGCAAGTATGTTTACATTGTGATCAGCTTAGATTAGACACAGCTAATCACATGGCAAATGGCCTGTGTGATTGGCCCTTTACCCCGATCTAAGATCAGCTGTGTCCGAAGGATACAGCAATCATAGAGCACGTAGGATGTGCACCGCAGTAGGTGCATGGGGGGGGTGTTTTGGGGGGAATTACAGACCCCCTGTGTGAAAAATCTGCTGACTTCCTTCATCCAAACATGTGTAAGCAAAAATGCTGTTTTTTTATTTTCCTTGAACTGGATTGGGTATTTATTTGCAAAGTGAAGCTTCACTTCATTCACTTGGCGCTGGAGCAACAGCACTTGCAAAGTGCACAGTCTATTTGCCTTTTGTAAATCCACTCCTTGGTGAATTTCTGTTTCGTAATCTTCTACTGCAATGTTGTTCATATAGCACCCACCAGAACTTATATTTATTATATAATCATACTTGACTCTTAAGGCCCGTACACACGGTCAGACTTTTGCCCAACAAACTTAGTTTTAAGCAAGTTGGACCAACAATCCGACCGTGTGTACGCTCCATCGGACAAACTTTTTTGAGTTTGGTTTTGTTTTCATTGGACAAAAGTTGGGTCTGCAAACGGACAAACTTTTGCCCAACAAAAGTCCGATGGAGCAAAGTCCTGCCGTGTGTACAGAAAACCATCGGACTTTTGTCCGATGGACAAAACAACCAATGTTAAAAGCAACCAACAATAGCAGAAGTTGACCAAAGGGTGGCAGTAAAGATCAGAAAAGAGCAGAAAAAACAAGTGATGTTGTAAGAAGTTTTAAGAAAGTTTGCAGAAAAGTCCGAGCGTGTGTATGCTATGGGTGTTCCCGACCAACTCAGTTCGGACAAAAAACCACGGAAAAGTCCGATGGAAGTCCAGCCGTGTGTACAGGGCTTAAGTCTAATGGACAAGTTTATTCTCCGATCACAATAAATATGAGGTTTCCAGTAGCCCGATATGCAGGTATATATATGAACTTTTAAAGCCCATAAAATGTTTGTAATGTGGGAGCACACCTAAAGAGGTTTCATACTTTTTTTTTTTTAAACTTCTTATGCGATAATAAAGGCTTGAATGTTTTTTTCTAACACAGCACTCTACACGCTTCCTCTTTTCAGCATGCCTTATAGCAAGCCACTTGCTATGGGGGCACACATGTGGGAACTCTCCCAAGAAGGGCTGTGTGTGAGCATAGACACACACAACATGGCACAGCCCTGTTCCCTCCTCACATAATTTGATTGACAAATGGCTCCTGCTGCTGCCTCTGTGCCTGTGAAAGCAGGGAGAAATACCAGAGCTGCTGCAAATGGGAACAGCACCGGATCAAGAGAGGAGAAGTAAGTATTTAAGGAAGGGGATGGATGGAACAGCTAGTGGGAGTTTTTTTTATCTTATGCAGGTAATGAATTAAGGTAAAAAATAAATTAAAAAAAAGTTTCACTTTGGAACCATTTTCAGGTACTTTTATAAATCTTTCTGTGTAACTGTGAGAGGAATGCTATTCCTTCTTTCCATGTGTTGGAGCAGATCCTTCTTTTCTTGCCTTGCATTGGTGTTCCATGATGTCTAATTTCTCCTAAATTAAGTGATATCTCTGTTCTTGAAATCATAAGAAAAAGGGCATATAAGGGAAAAAGGTGCAAGGGTTCAGTTTTTGAATAAAATAGAAACTCTAATGTCCTGTACACACGATCGGATTTCCGATGGAATAAAATCTGAATTTTCCGTCGGAATTCCGATGAAGCTGACTTCCATCAGTCTTGCATACACACTGTCAGACTAAATTCCGTCCGTCCAAAACGCAGTGACGTAAAACACTACGACGAGCCGAGAAAAATTAAGTTCAATGCTTCCGAGCATGCGTCGACTTGATTCTGAACATGCGTGGATTTTTCTCTGATGGAATTCCACACAGACGATCGGAATTTCCCATCTGATTTTTTTTCCGATGGGGCCCACACACGATCGGAATTTCATCGGAAAATCCGATCGTGTGTACAGGGCATAAAACTGCTAAATGCATCCAAACCTATAAATGTGTCAGTTTGACAAATTACGGAAATGGTTATACACTACAAACATATCTTAATAAATTCCTGAACAAGCAGTGTGTATTTTTTTTTTTTTTTTATATTTTTAGTCATCAGATCTTGTTAACAGTCCAGGTCATTAATATCAATTATAGAGGTTACCAACAGCTGGAGGTCTTTGGAGTCTGACAATCAGACCTCCAGGAATAGTAACCTTTCCTTTTAATGCAAAAATTATTCAGCAGGGTACTGTGGTCTTCATCTGTTACATTCTTTAAAGAATTAGCTGTCAGTAATTTGTGCAGCCAGAGTTCCAGCATACCACATTTTATCATCAGCTTGACTAAATTCACGCTACATTTTAATTGCTTTGGTGTCCCCTGGTTATCTCCTGAGTTGGCTTAAATACATTTTCCAATAAAAGTTAAATTTTATTCTCCATGTTGTGAGTAACAGGGAGCCACAGCCTCTATTAGGGTCAATCCAGAATGTCGGAATGCAGGTACTTACGTCTGTACATATATACTGCTTTACACAAGTAGACACAATGCAGTGCCAGGAGCTCCCAAGCACCAAAATATACTAGTGTGGAGAATGTGCCCTTGTGCATGAAACCCTTAAGATTTTTTTTACAAATGTTACTTTCCCATTTTTAGTTAGGTGATTCCCTTGAAGACTGTTACTAGCATCACTAACTTATGGAAGTTCATTATGATGGGGCAGAATACGATCCCCAGTTATATTGTGAATGGTGGATATTGGAGGGGAGCCCTTCCTGCACACTCACTATTGATGTGAATATGCTTGACTTTGGTTAAAGGGGTTGTTGTAAGGGACCTGAAAAGAGAAGGTTGGGTCTCTCACTAATTCCAAACAGATCCTGTTTCCCAGGGTTGCTACCTGTCAGAAAATACACACAGCTGAGGGCTAAGCCTATAAAAAGTACCTGAGGTAAAATCTTTGAGCTGGAGCTGTCAGTCATGGCTGTGAGATTAGTTGAATAATACAGTTTGCTCAGTGTAAAAACATGAAGATATATACTATATATACTGATACTATATATTGTGAGGGGGTTAGCTCGGCAGCGGGTGTGTGTGACCCCCGGGATGGGCTCCCCACACAAAAACAGGCCCAGCAGACGGAGGTTGTGGTTTTCAAAATCAAAAAGGTGCCGTTTATTTTCTATTTACAGTGACAAAAACACAGCAAAGCAAAAGAAACAAACAAAATAAATCCTGGTCAACTTGACCTCTGACTAAACATACAGGTTTCCTAACTAACAACTGGGATCAGCCTAGTGCTGTCCTAGTCCCTGGTTTTAAATGTCCAAGCAAAATATAGCCACACAGGCTTTCTCTCACCGCACAGGGGTTCACTCTCCCTAGACAGTCCACACAGGTCTGCTTCCAGGCATGAGCTAACACCTAATGAATCTGGGAGTTCTTATAGAGGCCTAAATGAGCTGACAAGCTTCAGCTGGTCTCATCAACTCCCTGCCTCACGACGCCCAGCACTCTCCCTAGAGGTATGAGTCATTCATGAGCCCACTAGCCCCAGCTGGGCTTATACAACTCTCCACCTAGTTGTATAAGTCGGCGTAAAGCCTGAATCTGGGCGAAATATATCTACCCCCCTGGATGCAACCAGGTGACTTTACCTTCCTGCTGTCACATACCCCCCCTCTTGTTTTAACCTCGGGGTTGGAACACCAGCAATCAGGCATTCATGTACTCGAGACAAAGCATCCACATTCCCCATTTGAACGCCAGGGCGATGCTTTACTGTGAAGTTGAATTCCTGGAGGGCCAGGAACCACCTATTCACTCTTCTATTTGTTTCCTTGTTTTGAGCCATCCACTTTAACGGAGCGTGATCCGTAACCATGTCAAAGTGCCTACCTAGCAGGTAGTACCGAAGGGAATCTAGAGCCCACTTCACCGCTAAACACTCCTTTTCAACGGTGGCGTAATTTACCTCATGGGACTTCAACTTCCTGCTGAGGTAAATGACTGGGTGCTCTTCCCCGTTCCAGACCTGGGACAATACTGCTCCTAACCCCACATCTGACGCATCACTTTGTACGACAAAGTCTTTAGAGAAGTCGGGTGAGTACAACACTGGCTGGCTACATAAGGCTTGTTTCAAGAATTGGAATGCTGCCTCAGCCTCGGGGGTCCATTTAATCATGACCGACCCTTTCCCCTTCGTCAGGTTGGTTAGGGGCACAGCCTTAGAAGCAAAGTGGGGAATGAATCGCCGATAATACCCAGCGATTCCCAGAAAGGCTCGTACCTGCTTCTTGCTGTTGGGACGTGGCCAACTCTGGATGGCCTCGACTTTGTTGAGTTGGGGTTTTATTACTCCCCTCCCAATGGTGTACCCAAGATATTTGGCCTCCTCCTGCCCAATGGTACACTTCTTGGGGTTAGCCGTAAACCCTGCTTCCCGAACAGAGTCCAGGACTGCTTGCACTTTTGGCAGATGTGAGGCCCAATCTGTGCTATGGACAATTACGTCATCCAGGTAAGCCGCAGCATACTTCCGATGGGGCCTCAGCATCTGGTCCATTTTCCGCTGGAATGTGGCCGGCGCATTCTGTAACCCGAACGGCATTCTTTTATATTGGAACGCCCCGTCTGGGGTTACAAATGCGGTTTTCTCTTTGGCTGACTTGGCCAGGGGGATTTGCCAATACCCTTTTGTGAGGTCAAGAGTCGTCATGTATCGGGCTGTTCCCAGCCGGTCGATCAACTCATCTATACGTGGCATGGGGTAGGTGTCAAATTTTGTAACTTTGTTCAACTGACGAAAATCGTTACAAAATCGCCAGCTCCCATCCGGTTTAGGCACCAACACAATGGGACTAGACCAATCACTTTGGGACTCCTCTATCACCCCTAAGTTCAGCATTTTCTGTACTTCCTCCCGTATTGCCTCCCGTCGGGCCTCTGGGATCCGATAGGGTTTTAACTTCACCCTTTCACCGGGCGGGGTAATAATGTCATGCTCTACCCCAGATGTTTGTCCCGGCAGCTCAGAGAATACCTCCTTGTTGCGAAGCACAAACTCCTTAACCTCCTGTTGTTGGGGTTGTGACAAGGTGGCTGCGATTCCAACCTCAGGAATCACGCAACCAGTTTGAGCTGGTGACCAAGTGTCTGCGACTAGGGACTCTCTATCCCTCCAGGCTTTCAACAGATTAACGTGATAGATCTGTTCGGGCTTTCGCCTTCCTGGTTGTCTGACCTTGTAATTCACTTCGCTCACTTTTTCCATTATCTCGTAGGGGCCTTGCCATTTGGCAAGGAATTTACTTTCAACCGTAGGGACAAGTACCAATATCCTATCCCCCGGGGAAAAGGTACGGGTCTTGGCTCCACGGTTGTACACTCTCTGCTGTGCCAACTGCGCTTGGGCCAAATGTTCCTTCACGATGGGCATTACCTGTGCAATTCGATCTTGCATCAGGGCGACATGCTCAATCACACTCCTGTGGGGAGAACTCTCACTTTCCCAAGTTTCCTTGGCAATATCCAACAGCCCTCTTGGGTGTCTCCCATACAGTAACTCAAAGGGGGAGAATCCCGTAGAGGATTGGGGCACCTCCCTAATAGCAAACATCAAATAAGGAAGTAGACAGTCCCAATCCTTTCCATCCCTATCCACCACTTTCTTCAACATTTGTTTTAGGGTTTTGTTGAATCTTTCAACCAGCCCATCGGTTTGGGGGTGATACACAGATGTACGTAATTGCGTCACTTTGAACAATTTACACAGCTCCTTCATAACCCGGGACATAAAGGGTGTACCTTGGTCCGTAAGCAGTTCTTTACAAATACCCACCCGGCTAAAAACAAGAGATAGCTCTTTGGCTATGGTTTTGGCCGAGGTATTTCTGAGAGGGATCGCTTCTGGATAACGGGTGGCATAGTCCATTATAACCAATATGTACTGGTGCCCCCTAGCGGACTTGATTATAGGACCTACCAAATCCATTGCGATTCTCTCAAACGGGACCTCAATGATGGGTAGAGGGACCAGCGGGCTACGGAAGTGTGGCATCGGGGCCGACCTCTGACACACAGGGCAGGAGGAACAATAATTTTCTATGTCCTTCATCACCCCAGGCCAATAGAATCTCTGTAATACCCTCTCTCGGGTTTTCTCTGTCCCCAGATGACCTCCAAGAATGTGCCCATGGGCCAACTCCAACACCAACTTCCTGTAAGGTTTGGGCACCACAAGCTGCTCAACGGTTTCTTCTGCCCTTTTTGCCACCCGATACAGTAGGTCCTTCTCTACGCTGAAGTATGGGTAAGTGCAGGTATTATCTGGGTTCACTAACTCGCCATCTATTTTCACTACGTTTTCCCGTGCCTTTATTAGGGCGGGGTCTTTCAACTGTTCTGTGGCAAAGTTTTCCCTGTGAACCTCAAGATCAGAAAACTCCACAGACGGTAGGTTTTCGTCTGAGGAGGTGGGCTCCTCTCCAGTTTCTTGAGTCTCCCCTGCCAATACTGACAAGGGAAATTCGGGAGAGTCCTCACCACTCTCAGAGGAGTTCTGGCTATCATATTCCTGGTACATAGGGGCACCAGTGGGGGGCTCAGGATCATCCCACAGTTCCCAGAACTTCGGAAAATCCCTTCCCACAATGGCGTCATGCGGTAACTGAGACACTAAGCCCACTGGATGAGAAAGGGTACCTTTGGGGGTCTCGAAACACACTGTAGTCACTGGATACTCTCGGGTGTCCCCATGCACACAAATAACAGCTACCTTGCTATTCCCAGAGACCTCTGTTTTAACTAATTCAGCCTTTATCAGGGTCACAAGGCTACCTGAATCCAGCAATACCACAACATTTCTACCATTAATACACATTTTGCATAAATGTTTCTCAGTTCCCCGAATGGCAGTGCATGCGACTGTCGCACACAGCGACTGACGTCTGCCCGTCAGAAAGTCACACTGCATGGGTTCCTCCAAAACCGGGCAATTTGCTGCAATATGTCCCGCTTGCCGGCAGCGGTAGCAAATGATCCTTCTTGCCGCCTCTTGAGCCGCTGATTTCCCAGGCTGTTCTCGCCAAACTTGGGGTAGAGCTCCCACCCTCTCACTCTCTCCACCCTTACCCCTTGGAATCATCTTATCCGCCCCTGGGGATGGTCTGGTCTTAGGGTGGAAAGTCCGAGTGTCTCTGGAAGAGGCCGTCAGGTTCTCTGTAGCCAAGTATTTCTCCACACGATCCACAAGACCATCGGCCGTCTCTGGGTCTCCATGGCTTACCCACTTTTGGATGGCAGTAGGAAGAGCTCTCAAAAACCGATCCATTACAACACGTTCCACAATCTTTGGTGCGGACAAAGTCTCTGGCTGTAGCCACTTTCTGCTCAGGTGAATGAGATCATACATTTGAGACCTGGGGGGTTTTCCAAGCTGGAAAGTCCAGTTATGCACACGCTGAGCCCGGACAGCCAGGGTGACACCCAGCCTTGCCAATATTTCAGCTTTTAGCATCACATAGTCTTTTGCTTGGTCAGGCTCTAGGTCATAGTAAGCTTTCTGCGATTCACCCGTTAACAGAGGAGCCACCAGTCCAGCCCACTGCTCCTCAGGCCACTTTTCTCTTTCAGCAGTCCTTTCAAACGTGGTCAAAAATACCTCTGGATCATCCTCTCCAGTCATTTTTGTCAATAAACGACTCACCCCAAAGGACGCGGTATTAGTGGGACGGCTTTCCTCACTGGTCTGCGGACGTTGCTGCATTACTGCTTCCATTTGTTGTAGTCTCTGCTCTTGCTTCTGTAATAGGTCTATGAAGCGGGCCTCAGATCGTTGCTGGGCTTGTTGCTGAGCTTCCAGACTCTGTTGGTGAGCTTGCTGCTGGGCTGCAAGGCTCTGTTGATGAGCTTGCTGCTGGGCTGCGAAGTTCTGTTGTTGAGCTGCAAGGCTCTTTTGCAAACCTGCATTTGTCTGCTGTTGATTGGCATTTGCTAGAGCCAGCTGTTTCAGTATCTCCTCCATGCTGGCTTAAAAAAAAACTGCCACTGGTTCTCCACCAACTGTGAGGGGGTTAGCTCGGCAGCGGGTGTGTGTGACCCCCGGGACGGGCTCCCCACACAAAAACAGGCCCAGCAGACGGAGGTTGTGGTTTTCAAAATCAAAAAGGTGCCGTTTATTTTCTATTTACAGTGACAAAAACACAGCAAAGCAAAAGAAACAAACAAAATAAATCCTGGTCAACTTGACCTCTGACTAAACATACAGGTTTCCTAACTAACAACTGGGATCAGCCTAGTGCTGTCCTAGTCCCTGGTTTTAAATGTCCAAGCAAAATATAGCCACACAGGCTTTCTCTCACCGCACAGGGGTTCACTCTCCCTAGACAGTCCACACAGGTCTGCTTCCAGGCATGAGCTAACACCTAATGAATCTGGGAGTTCTTATAGAGGCCTAAATGAGCTGACAAGCTTCAGCTGGTCTCATCAACTCCCTGCCTCACGACGCCCAGCACTCTCCCTAGAGGTATGAGTCATTCATGAGCCCACTAGCCCCAGCTGGGCTTATACAACTCTCCACCTAGTTGTATAAGTCGGCGTAAAGCCTGAATCTGGGCGAAATATATCTACCCCCCTGGATGCAACCAGGTGACTTTACCTTCCTGCTGTCACAATATACTGACATATAATTACACACATAGGTTGGACTTGATAAACTTGTGTCTTTTTTCAACCTCACCTAATATGTAAATATGTAACTAAGTGCCTTCATTGTGAGCAGGCCACCTGGGTGTGAGGAGTGCCCTATACCCTGGCTGGTGCTCCACTGGGCCATTGAGAAAGTAATTACATTGCCTAGGTGTAAAGATAAAGAAGACTTTAAAGGTATTCAGTAACTATCTGCCATGCCACAATTAGCCCTGCTAAACCTAAAAATAACCCTTATTGTTAAAAAGACTATATTCAATTAGCTTATCCCAATGTAGTGCCCATCCCAATTTATGGGACGCTAAATGTGCAAATTTAGGGGTGGTCTGAGCTAATAGTTCAGCTCAGACCTGTTTATATATTAAATTGATTCTGCTCTGGGTGTGGTGCTGCCTGGCAGTATAGTTCTCTGTTGCCTGGAGATGGCGCTGTCATCTTTGGCTCAGGTTGAACCGCAGGGAGTATCGCAGAGCCATTGGGTGTCCTCTCTCGGCAGCCGTGCAGGGGGCGTGGTCTACCCGCTGTGCATGCTGGGAGAGGGTACAAAATGGCAGACGCCATTAGGCGTGAGGCGATTCCAGGGGGACCCCAAGGAGTTCGGGGGGACCTCTGGTCCAGTGAGCGTGTCTCGTGGCCCTCATGGCACGGGACACATGTGATTGGTCTCGGGCACCTTTAGCTCGAGGCTCTACTGCTGTATAGTAGGCCCAGCTCTCCTATCGTGAGCCTACGCTTCAGAGAGAGATCCCAGGCTGCCCGGTTGAAGGGGGCCCATCTTTAGGGAAGGAGTTCCAGGGAAAGATCAGTCCCGGCGGAGATAGGGATGGTACTGCTATCTCAGGGAGAGGCCTGGAGGCCTACCTAAAGGGGGATCTATCATCTCTGACATCCGTGCTCCACTCCGGCTGCTAGGACCGCTCTCATAGGGACTATCCGGGTGACCAATACCCACTCAGGCTTGAGTGGCAACGAAAGTGTGCTGTCTATCATAGGAGCCAGTCAAGGAGGCAGGACTTCATATGACAGCGGCTGCCAGGTAAGCGAGAGATCTACGCTCTGTGTAATCTGGCGGCACTTCTCCTCCGAGGCAGCCCAATGGGCACAGCGGACCCATGGCAGAGCCGGCCCTGGGCGCCTTCCCACTGCCCTAGCTTGCGGTGCACCCACCCCCGTTGGCCCTGCAAAGCAGGGACAAAACCAGGGACAGACTTGGTCCAGGGGCAGTGTCCCCAGAAACGGGTGACATCTGGTCACCCTAGGCTAGTGGCCAGCAGGACCCACAGGTCAGTGGCCAGCAGGATCCAGAGGTTCATGGCCAGCTCCCAGCAGGACCCACACGCTGCTGGGAGCTGGCCGTGGACCTGTGGGTCCTGCTGGGGGCTGGCTGTGGACCTGTGGGTCCTGCTGGGAGCTGGCCGTGGACCTGTGGGTCCTGCTGGGAGCTGGCCGTGGACCTGTGGGTCCTGCTGGCCATGGCCTGTGAGTCCTGCTGGCCATGACCAGCTCCCAGCAGGATCTACAGGCCATGGCCATCTCCCAGCAGAACCCACAGTGTTAAGGCCTATTTTTAGGTTACTGGGTGGGCACTGGGCTGGGGCAGGGTAAATGGGGTGTATGGGAGGGGGTAGATGGGATGTGGGGTTCAGCTGCAGGTGTCAGTGTCTCTCACCTTAGCAATGGCAGCTGCCTGTGCCAGCTCAGCAGGTCCTTGCATGGCCTCCTCCAATCCTGGGGGTGTGAAGTGATGCTCCGGTCCTGGGGTCAAGTAAACTTGCAGCCTGAGTTAGTCACATGGGTCCCGACTTCCTGGTGCTCCTTGCTGCCCTGGGGTGGACTGATAACACTCAGGGCCCCCCGGATCAAATAAAGCAAGGGTCCCCTATCAGGCTCTGCCCCTGGCCCAAACATGACCCACCACTGGCCTGCCCCTTTATTTTGCACAAAGTACAACTTCTGCCTTTTTTTTTTTAAACACTGATTAACAACAGAGTCTAATTGGACCTGGAGGGGGGTCTCTTTTTAACAGTGTCCATTAGAAAGCCTCTGTTAGAGAGAGACACCCTTCCAGGACCCATTAGGGACTGAAAAGGAGTATAATGGGACCTGGAAGGGGCCTCTTTCTAACAGAGTGTACAGTGAACACCTTCATACACTCTGGTCCTCATGGGACCCCCTCCTTGTGCCATGACTCTCACCCCCTGCCCCAACCTCTCACAAAGTAGAAATAAAATTAGTACTGTGTAATGCTCCTCTTACCTTAACTATGGGTACTGTAGCTGGCTTCCGCATCCTCTGTGTCTGGTTCCTGTGGGTGGCTGGCCGACACCCTGCTGTGGCTGGCTCCCTGGTGTGGGTGGCTGGCTGGCATCCTGCTGTGGATGGTCACCGTGGCTGGTTGGTTCCTGTGAGTGGCTGACTGAATCCCTGCTGTGGGTGGGTCACCGTGGCTGGCTGGTTTCCTAGTGTGGGTTATCGTGGGTGGCTGGCACCCTGGCCCTGCTGTGGGTGGGTCACAGTGGATGGCTGGCTCCCTGCTGTGGGTGGCTTGCTCCCTGCTGTGGGTGGCTGGCCTGGCTCCCTGCTGTGGGTCCGTGTTTGGGTGGTGAAAAACAAAAAGAAAATATTCCCCAGTGGGGCTTTTAACAGCAGTATAGTATGGTTTAAAGTAATAGCAAATGGATAGCAAAAGAAATACATTTATTATAATTGTACAGATGTCAGCATGTGTTACAACATATAAAAGAACTGGCCAACAGATACAATGCATTTTCCACAATACAGCCTGTATTAAAATTACACAAAGGGTGTACACAATGTTGATTATCAGATTGATAAAAAATTTTGGAGTCCCCGACGCGTTTCGACCTCTGTAGCGGTCATCATCAGGGGTAAGGTAGACTCTATAAAACACATAGCATGATTTCAGAAATTTGAAAACATCATCATAAGTCCCATTAAGGGTCTAAAATGGTGAAGTATTTACCGCTGAAGTGGAATGGATAGTCCCATCATGGCCAGATGAGTTGGAGATCGCTGGGCGGTGAGGTGGATCCCACAAATGCGCCCGTCCCCCCAGACGGGGAAGAGCCCAACCCGAGGGGCTTGCAAGGAGCCACATGGTAGACATCCTCCAGTGGACAAGGGAGCAGGCATCTGCAATGAATACCCAATCAATGACCATATGTACAATACAAAATAGTAGGTGAATTAACTCTAAACAGAGTAGCAAAATTCTAGGGGTGTATGGACTGTGGGTGGGTGGTTGGCTGGCACAGTACACCCTGCTGTGGGTGGCTGGCCTGGCTTCCTGCTGTGGCTCAGTGGGTGGGTGGCTGGCATAGTGCACTCTGCTGCAGGTGGCTGGCCTGGCTTCCTGCTGTGGGTCAGTGGTTGGGTGGGTTGCTGACATGGTGCCCCCTGCTGTGGCTGACAGAGGGGGACTGACAGAGGGGGGTGGGCTGACAGAGGGACGGGCGGACAGAGAGGGATGGGCGGACAGAGGGGGAGGGCTGACAGAGGGGCGGGCGGACAGAGGTGGGTGGGCGGACAGAGGGTCGGGTGGACAGAGGGGGGTGGGCTGACAGAGCGACGGGCGGACAGATGGGGGTGGGCTGACAGAGGGATGGGCGGACAGAGGGGGGTGGGCTGACAGAGGGACGGGCGGACAGATGGGGGTGGGCTGACAGAGGGACAGCCAGACAGATGGGGGTGGGCTGACAGAGGGACGGGTGGACAGAGGGGGGTGGGCTGACAGAGGGACGGGTGGACAGAGGGGGGTGGGCTGACAGAGGGACGGGCAGACAGATGGGGGTGGGCTGACAGAGGGACGGGCGGACAGATGGGGGTGGGTTGACAGATACAAAACAAATACATATTTTAAAAAGCATGTCTCAGCCAAGTGTTTTGTATGTGCAGATGAACCCCCAAAAAATGAATAAAGCACCGTTGTTTCCTTGACAGCTACAGAGGAAACAATTTTAAAAAATATGAAAAAAAACTGGCTAATGAAATTGCACAGTCGCCAGAATCAATAAGACAGCTAAGCAAAACAGAGAGTGGGCTGAGAGAAACCTCAGAAACCTCAGAAAACACACAGCACACTAGTAAGATAAGAGAAGCGTGACTCTGGCAGCAAGTGGTTACAATGATACGATCACCCACAGACCAGCCAGTCCCGCCTGGCCACATCCACACATGGCCAGCTCCGCCGAGCCAATCGCAGGGTGCTCAGGTGAACCCTGAGTCCCAGAATGCCACATCGTGCGGCCGAACATGACCCTGGTCGGCCAATCACAAGGCGCTTGTGTAGACTACAATTCCCAGAAGCCACAGTATGCGGCCGGACGCCGCGGCCATGCCCCTGGCTGACTCCCTCACAGAAAAAAATAAAAAAATGTCAGCGGGCGACCGCCGGCCGTTTTGCTTATAAGTTGGAACGGCCTGGGGGGAAATCTCCACCCTGCCCCTGCTTGGGCCCCATATATAAGTATGTACTCGGCTTTGTATAATGCAGAAAAATAAGAAGGCACCACTATAGGAAGGACCTGTAAGAGATAAAGTAGCTTGGGCAATAAAGACATCTTTACAGCCATTATACGACCCAGCCAGGAAACGCATAAAGACTGCCAAGTAGTCATAAGAGTCAATAGATGAGACAACATGGGGAGATCGTTAGTTTGGTATAAAAAAGCTTGGTCGCTGGTGAGTTTGATACCCAGGTATGGGAGAGATGAGGTTGTCCATTGGAAGGGAAAGGTTTCTCGTAGGTATGATACTTCAGTCATTAGCATGGACACATTGGGGGTTATTTACTAAAGGCAAAACCACTTTGCACTACAAGTGCAAACTACAAGTGCAAAGTGCACTTGAAATTGCACTGAAAGTGCACTTGGAAGTGCAGTCACTGTAAATCTGAGGAGTAGAGCTGAAATGAGGGGAAGCTCTTCTGATTTTATCATTCAATCATATGCAAGCTAAAATGCTGTTTTTTTTTTTCTTGCATGTCCCTCTCGGATCTACAGCGACTGCACTATTCCCGGCTATTCCTGCTCTGATGTGAACCCAAAATTTGTGATTTTCTTTTACTTTGACTTTTGATGATAATGATAAATGTAACAAATAGAGAGAATGAATCTCTCCAATGAGGGCACAGACAACAATAAACCTGACTGGTGTTCTAATCCCTTAGTATAAATTTTTGAGTACCACATTTGCTGTAAGTGCTATACAATAGTTGTGTCTTACTAATCAGCTTTTGCAGTGTAAGTTTAAAGTGATACTAAACAGAGAAGTGTTAACTGCCATAATTCATTCAATTAAATCATATACAGTCTATCATGCCACTGTATTTAGATTTTATTTAATCCTCTAAATACCTTGCTCCTGCAACACTGTTTTGTAGTCACATGGTCTTTTCCTGTTCTTTGGCATCTACAGAGAAAGATATTTGGGAGGTGCTTCTAATACTCTGCTGATATATGGTGGTCACCTGACTTAAAACATAAAAATCTGTTTTAGAAGAGCAATTAAAATTATATTATTAGTATCAAATACATGTTTTACAGTTCCCTCTAAATCGTTATTAAACATTGCATTACTATGGTGTAGACGGAGTCAAAGGTGATTGACACTAGCTTCCATTTTGTTCAGATGGCATCTGCATCCAAGGCTCTTTTTTTACTTTACAGGTATCACCAATTACATTTGATATGATTAATACTGATTTATATTAAATTAAGCATTTTTGTGAGTTTCTTAGTGAAAGTAATCAATCAGCATAATATATCCCACTCCCATAGTTTTTAACAATCCAAGGTCATGGAGGACTATGTATACTCCCACATGTGGGACTCTATACTCATATGGGCTGCACAGATAAGAAAAATAAGAAAATGAAGAGCTTAAAGTGTTACTAAACTCACAACGTAAAATCAGTCTGCATATGCAGTAAAACATGCTGGTTACACTCACTGGAGAACCTAAGCGGTTAATCCTGTGCATTATGTAAAAAGGCTATTTGATCCTGTCTTCTCTGATCCTGTCCTTCTTCCACATTCCCCAATTCATCTGCTGATAGCACAGAACCTCAAGGGCACTCTGCACATGCTCAGTTTGGTGTGTATTGCTAGAAAGTTTGTTTTTTGTTTTTTGGGAGGGCGCATGTGATCAGCACAGGACCAATCAGCACTGTCCAGACAGAGGGCCCGGGGTCTTACAGTCTCATAGAACAGTCAGAGAAGAAAGAAAATTCCTCCTACAAGCTTTAACCAGTGCTCAGCTGGGCACTGATAGAAGTCACAAGACTGCTATATAATGGTGTTTAGAAAATGTATTTAGCAGTTTGTATTTACTAAAATAATTGCATTTACATGTTCTATGTACTGTGGGAGACCCAGTGAATGCAGGGTCCTGGGTTCAGTAACACTTTAAAAGGGAAGTGAAACTGGAGCATTCTCAGTATATGACAATAGCTGGTGTACACAATCCAGGTTGCAATGGGGACACAGAGAAGATGGGAGGGACAACTGAAGGCAGGATCAACAAGGTATATTTCACTTTGCAAAAAACAGATGCTTTAGTGGCTTTGTAAGTATGCATACTCTGTTATGTAGCATGTAACAAGAGTTTTTCATAGTTTGGGTTTAATGACACTTTAATAGACATTTGTTAGTAAGGGAAGCTACTGTAACTGACTCTGACACATATACAGTGTGTACCTACAGTTCTTCATATGTAGTAATCAATATTGGAAATATAACACAGAAAGAATGGGGAAAAATGTGAGATTCATATTAAAATGTATTTTATGCGTAACTAAATGCCAAAATAAACATTTTATATATTGCAGGTTACCAGTCCTGTGGCAGCTCTGTTCATGTTTCTTTTATTTCAGACTTTTTCCCCTTAATTTATACCTAGTAATTCTGCCGGTGACATACTTTCTTTCCTAGGATGGCTATGCTCACTAACACTGTATCTATTGAGGGAGCCATGATTGTTACCCAGGCTGGACTTCAAACAAGTCTTCTGCTAAGCGTCTTCATTACAATGGGGGTGGGCAGGTGGGGTAATTTAGTGGGTTACAGAAGGAAAATAACATTGGCTTTTATTTAGTATTTTCTGTATTTTCTTTTTCATCCTGCAAACAAATGCATCCACGACATCCACAAACTAGTACACTATAATATATTACATTTTTTCTTGCTTTTAGATATACTTTAAGGTTAATATTACATTAGTAACACATACAAGTGCTCACTGTAAATACCCTATAGCAGCCCTCAAAAATTCCACTCGCCTGCTCGCATTTTGTGAGTGGATTTTGAGGGCTGGTGAGTGTTGGCTGCCTGGGAGCGGGGGGGGGGGGGCGTCAGAGGGGAAGAGAGGAGAGGACAGTCTCCAATGCAGCCATGTGTCGGTCCCCAATGGCCTACCTGTGTAGGGAAAGAGAGAGCCGCCACCACCGCCGCCGTCTGGTTGATCAGCGCACAGGGAACATTGGGGACACACGGGACACACGGCTGCATTGGGGACACATGGCTGCATTTGGGGACACAAGGCTGCATTGTGGACACATGGCTGCATTTGGGGACACAAGGCTGCATTTGGGGACAGATGGCTGCATTGGGGACACAAGGCTGCATTTGGGGACACAAGGCTGCATTGGCGAGCACAGGCTGCATTGGGGACACATGGCTGCATTGGGGACACAATTGGGGACACAAGGCTGCATTGGGGACACAAGGTTGCATTGGCGGGCACAGGCTGCATTGGGGATACAGGCTGCACTGGCGGACACAGACTGTATTGGCAGACACGGACAGGCTGCATTTTTGGGCATGGATAAAGTTGTTAATATTTCTTTTTATAACCTTCATTCTGTGTAAAACAAAAAAAAGTGTAATTTCATGGGATAATTTATGAGGGCAGATTTAGGGGGCGGGGCATGGTAGGGGTTGGGCGGGGCAACTGGTGGGGAGTAACCCTTGAGGTCTGGCTAGTAGCTCAGGATTTGAAATTTTGAGCCCTGCCCTATAGTTTCCTGTTGTTAAAAAAAGGTAAAATCACTTAAAACAAGCAAAAAAATATAAATGGGCTTTTAGCAGCTCAGCATAGGCCGGCTAACGAAAACTGTACTGCACACTATTGTACTTTGCACTGCATACCTTTAAATCAACGTTCCTATTAAATCAAATGGAAACAATACATAAAAAAGATACTCATATATCATAACCTAATTCTGTGGACTCTAAATTAAAGTTTAACCTATGTTTAACCTTATACTATACTGTACGTGGATTCGTAGGAAAAATGCCAGTGGTATAAAAAAAACACTATTTTAAAAGTAATTATTTTTGCCATGAAATATAAATAGCTCATGTGACCTCAAGCCTAGGTAACAAATTTCTGGCTACTAGGAGCATTTTGGTGTTTCCAGTTATTATAAACTGCAGAGAGTCTGTTTTATTCAATTGCCTAGAGCCTGTGTTGTGGACTTGTGCTGACATAAGAGATTCAGCAAGACTTCTTCAAGCAGCAATACTAATCAGAAAGAAGTATGCTTAGTGTTGTGACTAATAAACCAACATGGCTGCACCCCTGTACATATACAATTGCAAACTATACACACACAGGCAAGGTTTTAAAACACGAATGCACATTTACAGGATTATTTACTATTTACTGACCTTTTTCAAATGTAAACTGATTTTAGTTTCTTTTTAATACAACTGGCAATGTTAAACCTATATACCTATGTTAATGTCATGGAAATCTATTCATTTTTCCTAAATAAACATAGCTTCTCTGACACACGAGACACTCAATTTCATTTTTGCACTGTATTGTTTATTAAAGCACTTTTTTGTGTATTGGTTTCTCTTTAAACCCACAATATAATTGGTCTCCGTAGAACAACACTGTGATGAAAGAGAAAGCAGTTCGCTGTCAGGGATGTGTGAAAAAAACAAATAAACAGTTACAAACATGAACCATAATGCAAAGCAAATGAGAAACATAAAGTTCTCTCATGTAAATTGCTATTCAGAGTATTAAGCACCTGGTGTTTGATTAAATTCAGATCATGATTGCTAATCCAGTAAAGCACTCTCAAGGTGACTTCAATAATTCACAGTCAGTATGGCACAATGATGCTACTGAATGCTGCGGTAATCGTTGTGTGCATGCAGCTAATTAGATTCTAATCTTTGGGGATGATCAAGGCTAACGAGCTGCAAAAAGTCTTAGTCTGTTTATTTCGATTGCTATCTGCCATTCTGGTTACTATACTTCCACTACACATTGGAGTGTTGTACAACTTCTTCTATATTAGTAAATCTGTTTTTTTTTTTGCATCAGGTCATATGTGGTACTATTCCAATCATACATTGCATCTATACGTAACGCTCTAAATTACTTTACAGATTAGTAATTCATGTTTCCAAATTTTTAACACATTTGAAAGTTATTAAACAGTTTTTAATGTCAAAATAATCTTTATACAGTGGGTACTATTTTCATTATGTTGATCAATAATGGACTATTATATTGCATTATATTATGCATATGTAGGGGCAGTAATGTTAAGTGGAGATACAACCATGGCTATGGTCACTTTAAGGTAAACTATAATGATTTGGAATCAGTTTTCTTT
This sequence comes from Rana muscosa, assembly GCA_029206835.1. Lineage (NCBI taxonomy): Eukaryota > Metazoa > Chordata > Amphibia > Anura > Ranidae > Rana > Rana muscosa. The sequence continues at coordinate 878,519,287 of CM055116.1, forward strand.
TTTATTTTCCTTTATTAATAATTTTTTCCATAAAATAAAAATGATTGGGGTTTAAGTTTATTATGATTATAGTAAACGTAATATGTTGTGTTAAGGCAGCCCATTTACTTTAAAAGGGCTCTCAATACCTCCTAAAGTGTATGAAAATGAAAGGATCTGCACTATTTTTGACAAAGCACCACTAAACATAGTGACTTCACATTGGTACATTGTGGTGTGCTATAGCGCAGGTGTGTTAAGGTCTACATGCATTTTGGTGCAGTTCAGAAGAAATGTCATTGCACTGCAGTGTACATATACTGTACCTTACTGCAACACAAAGCTGTGAATCCAGCCTAACACTTAGAAATATTGGACCCCATCGTGAATGGATTCAGGGTATCTAAGACTAGAGTCATTCTTTCACCATAATGTACATTTACATTTTAAAAAAAAACATCTGTTTTTGGTGACCCACAATACATATGTAAAATCCTTCCAGTTTGTAGTGTGTTTTGCGATGGCCAGAAATAGTGCAGGTAGATTTGTTCTTGCATTGAGGTTTATTCAAGGCCCATTTATATTGAAGGACAGATACAGTGAATGGGGTTTATAAAAACTGACGCAAACAAATTTTTCAAAAGTGTCTTGCATGCATTCTAAAAATGGCGCAACGTGTGCCAATTTCATGTACCTGTTTAGAACTTGTAGTTCAATTTTAAAGTGCATACAAGACACTTTCGCAAAATCTGTCTTTGTACACCAAAAGAGAGTTGGTCTTAAGTAGCTCCACTATTGTAGGATACAAACTTTAAAAAATGAATTTTGAATTTGGAGCAGGCCTTACATCACCATGTAGAAGTGGAGCAAGTTAGAACTAACTAAATTTGGCGCACAAGTCATTATGTCAGGAAAGGGTTCACCCGCTGGTGGTACTGTTGGTCCTATGGATTGCAGTACTAGTGTCCACCAGCAGGTGTCTTCTTGCAGCCAGTATCTATAGTGGTGGATCTCACCTGCTGGTGGTGCTGTCTGATCCATGGGCCGTAGTACCGGCGTCCACCAGTAGGTGTATTCGGGCAGTGTGGGGCAGGCAGCACTTCCTCCGCTCAGCTGTCACATGAGGACAATCACTGCAGTCCTATAAATACCCGGCGAGCCCTTACATGCTCGCCTTGGTATCTCTCTCTCCTGAGCCTGCATCTGACCCTGAGCCTGCATCTGACCTGACCTGATCCTATCCTGAGCCTGCATCTGACCTGACCTGATCCTATCCTGAGCCCATCCTGGACCTGCCCCTTCTGTTACCTGTGGACCTTGGATTCCTACCCCTCACCATAATGTGTATATCCAGGGTGCTCCAAGCATTTTAATCCTGACAGATAAAGTCTGTGTTGGAGAGGGTAGCAAATCTTCACACACTTTAGGCAGCACTCAGGGAGACAAGAAATCTGTAATGGAAACAGAAAAACAAACAAGGCGCCTCTAAGTGCAGAAGTATAAAACTTTTAATAACCCCTAAAAGGGTTAAAAACACTTACAAGATAGTGTATGAAACAGGTATGTAGCAGGTAAGTGCATCCAGGAGATGTTCTAGTAGCAGGGCAATCCCAGTCTGTGATGGTAAAGCTTCCACGGAAGTCCACGAGATAACAGCTGATATTGCTGTGAATGTTCAGAGGACACAGTAACTCTGGGGCCTGGGGATGACATCAGAGGAAGCGAGACAGAAACCAGCATGGAACACAAACAGGAAGTGGAAAGGAAGTGTGTCATAGAGGCAGGACGTGTTTCGGAACAGCTCATTGGTTCCTTCTTCAGCCAGTGACCTGGCTGAAGAAGGAACCAATGAGCTGTTCTGAAACACGTCCCGCCTCTATGATAAGGTGACCAGATTTTTTAAATGAAATCCGGGGACATATTTTTTTTTACTAGTAATGGCAGCAATCAGCGACTCTCTGCCTATCGCCGCCGCCCGCCTCACAGCCTGTCAAGTCTCACTCTCCGGGCCCCGGCTACTACTGGGTGGGCAGCGGAGGAAGATCACTCTGCCAGGGCAGACCAGGAGATAAGCAGGCTGGCGGCTGGCCGGGACATGAGCCAAGGCAGAAGAACACGTGAGCGGAGCTGAATGGGCATGCACCCGAAACTGAAGAAATATTCCCTCCGCTCCGAGCAGCACATGATCATCAGAAAGGGGCACAGATAATGGAAAAAATACACCCCCCTAAGCTAGTAGGAGTGGCAGAGCGGGGGGGGGGGTGTAATTCAGATTTTTTTTTTAATTCTGCACTGACTGTTTTTGAAATTGCCCCAGCCCCTTTCCAACCGGGGCACAAAACCGGGGACAGACTTGGTCCGGGGACAGTGTCTTCAATCCGTGGACTGTCCCCTGAAACCGGGGATGTCTGGTCACCCTACTCTATGACTCACTTCCTGTCCACTTCCTGTTTGTGTTCCATGCTGGCTTCTGTCTCGCTTCCTCTGACGTCATCCCCAGGCTCCAGCGTTACTTTGTCCTCTGAACATTCACAGCACAATCAGCTGTTATCTCGTGGACTTCCCTGGAAGCTTTACCATCACAGACTGGGACTGCCCTGCTACTGGAACATCTCCTGCATGCACTTACCTGCTACATGCTTGTTTCATCCACTATCTTGTAAGTGTTTTTAACCCTTTTAGGGGATATTAAAAGTTTTATACTTCTGCACTTAGAGGCGCCTTGATTGTTTTTCTACCCCTCAGCCTGTCCATCCATCCTCTCCCTGCCCTGTTGTGTTCCCGTCCTCACCCATCTGCTGATATCCCCTGGTGTATGATCTCGGCCTGGCTTTGATTACGGTATCTCCCCTTGATTTGTATATACTATTCGTTGTTGGTTGTGCACTGGTTGTTTTCACTTGTTTGTCACCTTGTAAATAAACACCTTTTATTTCACTTGCGTTTTTGGTCTCCTCTGTGTAGTCACACAGTCTGGTCTACTAGATTCCCTGACACATTATCAGAACCAAAACTGTTGCAGATGTTTTTCGAATTAGGCACAACAAATTAACAAGAGCATTTAATGCAAGAAAAGTAGTGTGACAGCTTTATTGAATCCCCCCCTAGTATGTTTTAAAAGGTTAAAAAAAAATAGAAAGGAAATTGTAAAAAAAAGTTAAAGAAAAGTGAAAAATAGTCTTGCTATAAGCAAAAAAAATGTAAGAAATAATAGTTGGGAGAATAACATAGGATCTGCTTTTATTGCAAAATTTGAAGCGCAACATCACAAACGGAAGGAAAATAACAAAATATTGAGTTCTGTAAAAAGGTTTAGTTTTAGGTAAACATCTACTGGAAAATCAAGTGACCATTTATAGAAAGGCACCCAAACAGAAGAATATACTTTTACCAAGTGCTATAAACATACCCCCAAATAGTAAGAAAAAGTTAGACCAGGAAGATGACAAAAAGCGAGATCTGCAAAATACTCACCATACCTCTCAGCAAATAGCTTGGGGTGTCTACTTTCCAAAATGGGGTCATTTGGTGGGGGGGGGGGTTGTGCCATCTGGGCATTCCATGGCCTCCGAAACGATAGGCAGTGAGGAGTGAAATCAAAAATTGACACCCTTAGAAAGCCTGAAGGCGGTGCTTGGGTTTTGGGGTCCCGTACGCGGCTAGGCTCCCAAAAAGTCTCACACATGTGGTATCCCCCTACTCAGGAGAAGCAACAGAATGTATTTTGGGGTGTAATTCCACGTATAACCATGGCATGTGTGAGCAATATATCATTTAGTGACAACTTTGTGCAAAAAAAAAAAAAAGATTGTCTTTTTCCCACAACTTGTGTCAAAATATAAAATATTCCATGGACTCGACATGCCTCTCAGCAAATAGCTTGGGATGTCTACTTTCCAAAATGGGGTCATTTGGGGGGGGGGGTTGAACTGTCCTGGCATTTTATTCACAACATTAGGAAGCTTATGTCACACATCATCCACTCTTCTAACCACTTGAAGACAAAGCCCTTTCTGATACTTTTTGTTTACATGAAAACATATTTTTTTTGCAAGAAAATTACGTTTAACTCCCAAACATTATATATTTTTTTAAAGCAAAGGCCCTACAGATTAAAATGGTGGGTATTGCATTTTTTTTTTCCACACAGAATTTGCGCAGCGATTTTTCAAAGCATTTTTTGGGGAAAAAATACACTTTTTTTAATTTTAATGCACTAAAACACACTATATTGCCCAAATGTTTGATGAAATAAAAAAGATGATCTTAGGCCGTGTACATGGATACCAAACACGACATTCTTTAAAATGCGCAGTGGCGACAAACTACATATATTTTTAAAAGCCTTTACAGGTTACCACATTAGGTTTACAGAGGAGGTCTACTGCTAAAATTACTGCCCTTGATCTGACCTGGATACAGGAGGTCTGTGACAATCTCTTCCTGGAATGTAAGGAAGGATAAAGTCCCACCTGAAGCTCTGTATAGCACATGAGCATTCAGCAAAGCCAATTGAAATAAGTAAACAGACACTTTTTTGTACCAGCGTCTGGCCTTACGGGCAATTAAGTATGGCAACAACAACTGGTCGTTGAGGTCCACCCCTCCCATATTTTGGTTATATTCGTGGACACAGAGGGGTTTCTCCACAACACCAGTCGCCGTACGAATTTGGACTCTCGTGTCTGCGTGAAGGGAGGTAAGAATGAAAACATTCTTATTATCCCTCCACTTTACAGCGAGCAAATTATTACACTTCAAGCAGGCTCTCTCCCCCAGCCTAAGACGAGAACCTACAAGCCCCTGGGGTAAGCCCCGACGATTAGGTCGCACGGTGCCACATGCGCCAATTTTATGATCAAATAAGTGACTAAAAAGTTGCACGCTCGTGTAATAATTGTCCACATACAAGTGGTACCCCTTTCCGAATAAGAGTGACACCAAGTTCCACACTATCTTGCCAGCGCTCCCTATGTAATATGGGCAGTTCTCCAGGCTCTAAGTGACTGTCTTTTCCCTCATAAACCATAAAGCTCCATACAAGGCCTGTTGCCCTGTCACAGAACTTATAGAGCTTGACCCCATATCTGGCACGCTTGCTGGGAAGGTACTCTTTGAAACACAAGCGGCCAGAAAATTTAATCAGGGACTCATCAACGCAGACAACTTGATCGGGAGTAAACAAGGCTACAAAACGTTTGTTGAAGTGGTTTATGAGGGGCCAAATTTTGTAGAGCCGATCGTATTCAGGGTCTCCACGAGGACGACAAAGTTCATTGTCATTGAAGTGCATGAACCGCAAGATCTGCTCGTATCGTTTCCTCGACATGGAGGCAGAGAACACAGGCATATGTTCAATTGGGCACGTGGACCAATTTGCGCGCAACGACGAGAATTTATGTGTGCCCATGTTGAGGGAAAGGCCCAGAAAGGTCTTAAATTCAGAAACCGTAATTGGTTTCCAATCTCTGGCAAGGGAAGGCAACTGGGGATTAGCGGCGATGAATTGACCAGCATATAAATTACCCTGGTCCACAATAGATCTATAGAGATATTCTGTGAAAAACAGAGTATAATAATCAAGTGGCGTAAAATCAGCTGTTTCCACCTGAATACCAGGTTGGCCAGTGAATGGGGGAAGTACGGGTGCTGCAGAAGTGGTGGGGACCCAATCAAGATTGGGGAATTCTGCAGGAAGGGCACTATGGGCACGATGGGCCTGCCTTTGTCTTCTTGGTGGCAGTGGGACACTACTTGTGCTTGCCACCTCGCCAGCTTGAACTGCACTTATGGGACTCGCCACGTCACCAAGTGTTACTGCAGTGCTGGATGTACGCCCAGGGTGTACTAGGCCGCTGGTGCTTGCCAGTTCACCAGAAGGAATAGCGGCGCTAGTACTTCTCTGCTCCATAATACGAGAGCCCTGCGGTTCTTGCTCCTCAACAACATCAGAAGATCGGGATCGGGTACGCCTGACCTTAGCAGGGACCTCACCTTCGTCGTCAGAGCTATCTGACATGGAGCCGCTGTCTTCTACAGGATTGTATTCTAAGCCTGAATCTGACAGATGCGTGACCTCCTCTTCACTATCTGTCATGCTCAGAATCTCGTAGGCCTCTTTACTAGTGTACCTTCGATTTGCCATTTTGGGCTCTAAATTTAGTGGTACACTAGTAAGGATTCACAGGTAAAAAAGCACCTGACTGTCAGCAACTGTATCAAACGCTACCAAAAAAACTGTTAGCGATCGCAGGGATCAGGCCTGTCTCTGCGAACGCTGCAGTTATGTGTGTTGTGTTTTGTAAGTGACAGTGATTGATCGATACTGCACTTGGGTGGGCTGGGCTGGGCTGGGCAGAGGGGTTAAACGCAGGTGCTAGCAGGTATCTGGGCTGATCTCGCTAACACTGCGTTTTTGGGAAGCCTAAACTGCTGGGGACACTAGTATAGATCTGATCAGATATTGATCTGTTCAGATACTATACCACTAAGGGAGGTGTACTAAGGGCGGCGAACCTAAAAAAATAACTGGCTACCTAGCGGCACCAGCGACACTACTACAGCTATCAGAAAAATGATCAAGGGGGTTAAATCTTTATTGGGGGGGGGGTTAGGGGGCTACTCTGGACCTAAAGGGACCTAACACTGATATCCCTGACACTTTTTACTGTCACAAATGACACTGATTGCAGTGATCAGTAAAAAAAATGACCACTGCAAGGCAGGCACGTACAGGTACAGGTAGAAAGCAGAATGTAGCAGCAGCAAGGGCTGAGTAAGAGGAGTAGAGTAAAGAAAAGCCAGCAAAGTATATGTGGTAGCGATAAGTATGATGTTTACATTGCTCCTGAGGAAGAAGTTTTAACAAAATGCGCAGAGAGGCAGGGTTCAGAGACATTATCACACTACCCACCAGCTAATTGTTGATGCATTGGAGCTTGCTGAGTACAGATGCTAATATTCTCGTGCTAGTTATAGCACTATCCAATGTGAAGGATTTTAATGTTTTACTGAATATAATGTTTTAAATATGTATTTTTTCCCCAGAGAATAGGTGCAGGAACTACTCCCTTTTAGAGTCACTCCTTGTCTCTGCCCCTACCCACCTCCAAGCGATGTTCCTTGGTTCCACCCCCTACCCACCTCTGAGTACCTCCCCTTTTAGGGAATACAAGTAACATTTGTGGTACTAAGTAATGTATATGGAATTTAATGATAACAAGAAAATTTGAAAAAGAGATCCCCTACAGCCAGTAACAATAGACCCCCCAGCAGCAATAGACCCCCGGCAGCAACAACAGATCACCCCACAAACAGCATCAATAGACCCTCCAGCAGCCAGCTACAATAGACTGCAACCTCAACAGTAGATCCCTCCCAGCAACAACTGACCCCCCAGCAACATAAGACCCACCCCAGCAACAATAGAGCCCCCACCGGCAACAAAGAGACCTCCCCAGCAACAATAAACCCACTGCAAAAATAGATCCCTTCCAGCGACAATAGATCACCCAGCAGCAACAATAGACCTCACCCAGTAACAATAAACCCCCCTCCCAGCAAAAAACGATCCCTTCCAGTGACAATAGTCCCCCTTGCAGCCAGTATCAATAGACCCTGCAGCACAACCCAGTACCCCTTGCCATTACATACATTCAGTGCTGGAGGTGCCAGAACTGCTTTCTCCCACTTTGCCTGGTTTTAAAGGTTTTATGCCTTGTGGATCTCTTTCCTTTTTATGCAACTGAGCCAAATGAACAGAAAAATGGCCTTGATACATAGAAAGGAGGATAATATTGAGCCAGAGGTGGATTGAGGAGGAGATAGAGGTGAATGGCTTATAATCATGGAGGACAGTGTAAAAATTGCAGTCTGCGCGTTAGTATACAAGAGGTCAAACAACGTCTGGTAAATGAGCATTTTTCATAATAAATAGCAGAGGAATTTATTGTTTATCACGGAGGAAGGCACAATAATTCACAGCACAAGTCAACTATACAAGACATTTTTGAGAGTGGACTTTAAGGGGAGTTTATAAAATTTGACACTATGAGGTTGATTTGCTAAAACTGAAGAGTGCAAAATCTGGCGCAGCTCTGCCTAGAAACCAATCCTGTTTTTTTTTCTCAATTCTTAACCACTTCAGCCCGGACCATTTGTGAGCTTAAAGACTGGAGGTCTTTTTACAATTTATTTTGTTTAATAAGTATTTATTGAGTTGAAGGACATATATACATCAAAAAAGAAAGAACAAAAACATACACCCATTGCAAATGAGTGAGAGCAACACAATAGGTAGGTCATTGCAGAAAGAAAAAAAAAGGGCTAACAACTATCCGGCCTGCAAAAACAAGAAGCTGATAGATCAGCCTAAACATAATAATTATCATTGACCGAGGACAAGGTAAGTAGACGACTGTAATTACTGTGACATGGCACATCTAGTATACCAAGTCCACGAACTACCCACCAGCACAAAACCATCCATATTGTGGAAAGACGAAAGAAAAAAAAACAAAAAAACTAACAAACCAGAGCAGAACAGGAGAAAAAGATAGAAGAGGGGATGGAGAGAGGGATGGAAGGTAGAGGGGGAGGAGAAAGAGAGAGAGAGAGAGGAGGGGGGGGGGGAGGTATGCCGCCTCGGACCACTTCATACACGTGAAACGACCTTAAGACTTATCAATTTCCCAGTCTATACGGGGTTAGACATAATGTCCGTATAACCGGAAGTGTACCTGAAGGCAAACCAGTCGGACCATATCTTTCGTGACAATTCTGATTTGTTCCTAAGGGAGTAGGTGAGATCCTCCATATGGTAAATATGGTCCACCTCTACCAGCCACTGACGCACTGTGGGTATGACAGTTTGTTTCCAAAATCTAGGGATAAGAGACTTTGCCGCATTCAGCAGATGCGGTGTAAGTGATTTCTTATATCGTCCGACTGGTTCGCCTGTACAGTGTAGTAGAATAACCCAGGGATCCTCGGGGATCTCAGAGACCTGGATTTCCTTCATCCAATGCATAATGGATAGCCAGAAAGGGCGGATAATTGAACACAACCACCATATGTGAGCATGCATCGCTCATTCTCCACACCCACGCCAACATAAAGGGGTTATCTGAGGAAAAGTCTTATGCAATACTACAGGGGTATAGTGCCACCTAGTCAACAGTTTATAATTGACTTCAGCAGTTTTGGACGACATTGAGGTCGAGTGTGCCAAGTGTAGAATTGTGGTCTTTTGACACTGTGAGAGTTCCATACATAAGTCTTTCTCCCAGTTGAGCAGAAAAGCAGGAGTTCCAGAGGTGGATAGAGAATGTAATGCCTTATAAAAGTAGGAGATAGGTCTATCAAATGGTTGTTTTTCTGCGAATGCCACTTCTATCTGTGTTAAATCCGTGATTTCACGAAGAGGTTTCGGGAGGGATTGTACAAAGGCTGAGAGCTGGCGGTATTTCCAGAGGTCCATAGGTGCAGCCCCGGAGATGTCCATGAGGTCAGAGAGAGGAACAATGCCAGAAGACTTAGTGACATGATGCAGCAGTGATGCAGACCCTAGGTTCCATGCGTGTATGTTGGGATGTATGTTACCAGGTGGGAAGTAGTTGTGGCCTGTCAAAGGTAACAGAGGGGAATTGTACCCCCAGTTGTGCGATTTACACAGGGAGTCCCATATCATTAAGGTAGAGCGTGTAAGAGGTGAGGTAGTTGCAGATAATGACCTGATTTTCCTAGGAATCCATATTTGCATATAAAGATCTGTACCACAGAGGTCTATTTCCAATGATACCCAGAGCTTTGATTGTTTATGGTACTTCCAATCAGAGATTCTATTCAGTACCACGGCTAAAAAGTAACGTTTAACATCTGGGAGGGCTAAACCCCCTTCTTTCTTATTCCTCACAAGGAGAGACCTAGCAATTCTGGGTCGCTTCCTGTTCCATATATACCTGCAGAGCAATGATTTCAGCAGAGTGAAGAACCCAACAGGGATCCTATACGGGATCATTTGGAACAGAAAAAGTAGTCTAGGCAGTATGTTCATCTTTACAACGCTTATCCTCCCCAGCCATGAGTGAGCAAGCTGAGACCACTTCTGTATATCAGACCTAATTGAATTTAACAGGGGGATATAATTAGTACGGAATAAAGAGGCTGGGTTAGATGTAAGAGAGATACCCAAGTATTTCATCGAATGGGTTTGCCAAGTGAAGGGGAAGGATGATTTTAAATGTGGGACAGATTGAGCTGGGACAGATATATTTAGTATTTCCGACTTAGATAAATTTATTTTGAAATTGGAAATGTCGCTAAATGAAGCAAAGGCCGACATCAGATTGGGTAGGGATACGCTGGGTTGTTGTATATAAAACAAGATATCGTCCGCGTAAGCGGCGTACTTATGTTCCGTCTTGCCCACTATAATCCCGTGGATATTCGGGTCATGTCTGACCGTGGATAGAAAGGGTTCAAGGGATAATGCAAATAAAATGGGTGAGAGGGGGCAGCCTTGGCGGGTGCCATTATGTAGAGTGAAAGGCTCGCTCAATATGCCATTTATGCGTAGTTGAGCTGTGGGGGAATTATACAGAGCGGATATTCGGGAAAGGAGTGAGGGACCCACACCAAGATGAGAAAGCGTGGCCATAAGGAACTCCCAGTCCACCCTATCGAACGCCTTCTCTGCGTCTGTGGAGAGTAACAGGGTGGACCGGGAGGTCCGCCGAGCCTGGGCTATCAGTGATAAGGTACGCAGTGAGTTGTCACGTGCCTCCCTCCCAGGGATAAATCCAGTTTGGTCCTTAGAAACCCATTGAGGGACAAGGGGAAGAAGCCTATTTGCTATGACCTTGGCATACAGCTTAGCGTCCAAATTTAATAAGGAAATGGGGCGGTAGCTTCCGCAATTGCAGGTGTCCTTACCTGGTTTGGGGAGGACAGTGATGTGGGCGTGTAGAGTTTCAGGATGAAGAGTGACCCCCTTCGAGATCGTATTTGCATAATTAGTCAATCGAGGAATTAAAAGATCAGCAAAGGATCTATAATACGCCACGGTAAAGCCATCTGGGCCAGGTGCCTTACCATTAGCCATAGCCTTTAACGCCACATGCATCTCAGGGGTGGTAAACTCTCCCTCCAGAACGGCCAGGGCATCAACAGGGAGCACGGGTAAGTTGGCTTGCTGCAAGTAACTGCGTATAAGTCAGGCCCTAGTGTCTTTATCCTCCACAGTGTGATGCACGTGATATAGGGTTTGGTAAAAGGCTCTAAATTCTTTGGCTATTGCGGATGTTTCGTGTATCAAGGATTCTGGGGGGGATTTGATTTTGGCGATAAAGGTTGCGGATTTTCTCTGTAGGAGTGAGCGGGCCAAAAGTCGACCTGGCTTATTGCTCCACTCATGCATACGTTGGGCTACTATACGGAACCGTTGCTTTTGCTCCAAATGAAAGAGGCTTTTCAGTTCCTCTCTCTTCTGAGTCAAAGTTTGAAGTATCGAACGGGACAAGTCAGCTTTATGTTGCCTTTCCAAGGTTTCTATCTCACGAATCAACTCTAACTGTTGGTGGGTGCGTTCCTTTTTTTTTCTGGATCCAAGCTCTATAAATTTCCCCCGGATGTAGGCCTTGTGAGCCTCCCACAGCGTGCCAGGAGACACTTCAGGGTGAGTATTTTCAGTAAAATATAAAGCTAAGGCATCTCCCATTAACTTTTTATCAACCTCATCTAGGAGTAAATTGTCGTTGAGTGTCCAATTCGTGTTCCTGCGATGCAAGGAAGGGATTTTCAATTTAAGCGTAATTGGTGTGTGGTCTGATATGGGTGAAGTTTCGATGCCTGAGTTTATGGGAAGGGAGAGGTGGTGATGATCTATGAAGAAATAATCTATTCTAGAGTATGTAAGGTGTAAGGTGGAAAAGTGGGTGTAATCCTTCACCCGCGGATGCATGATCCTCCACACGTCCATCAGTTGGGCCTGTTGCAGGCACTTGCGTATAAACGTCAAGCGTTTCCGAGAAATGCATGAGCTCCCCAATGACATGTCTAGAGATGGCTCCGGTGGGGCATTGAAATCCCCAGCAAGGATCACGCAGCCGCGGGCAAACTTGCTAAGTTTTGTGAGTGTCTGTGCTACAAAGCTTGCTTGGTCACGGTTGGGGGCATACAGGGTTGCAATAGTACACGGCATGTCACCCAGGCTGCCTCTAAGGAACAAAAACCGACCCAGAGGATCACTTAACATATTATCTAACGCAAAGGAGGTCCCCCTGCGGAACCCCACAGCTACACCCTTGGCTTTGTGAATATCAGACAAACTATAATACCAGGTGGGGTATTGTGGGGAAAAAAGTTTTACCAAAGTGGTATGTGTGAGATGGGTCTCCTGAAGGAGAACAATGTCCCCCTCCAGGCGACCCAACTCCCTGTAGAGATTGTGTCTCTTACCTGGGGCATGTAGTCCACGAACGTTGAAGGATATTAAGTTCACTGTAGCCATGGGAGTCGACATGGGGAGCTCACATATGTAGGCCAGAGGAAGTGAAGTCCGAGGCGGAGGGCAGAGGTTGGAGGCAAAGAAGAGGAAAGGAGAAGAACGAGAGAACAAAACGTGAAAAAAAACATACCTTAATGTTAAGGAACAAAAACATATCCCATAGGGGGAGACTGTCAGTATTCGCACGCATAAACCTGACATGCTGAGAAGGGGAACACAGGCGGCCCGGCGCTCCCACACCCCCCACCTCAGGAGAGGCAGGGACACTAGAGCACAGGGCCACCCGGCACCCCACTGGGGGGGACTCCGAGCCATGGGCCGCAGACAGCGAGCACCTAAGATGTTGTGATCGCTGCCCTGCAGTCCCGGCGCCGGCATCTTGGAAATGAAAAAAGGGTTAGTACAACACATAAAACATATAACTGAGAACTGAACCACAGACAGTTTAGTGGACACAAGGGAGAATGAGCCATCCCTGGATAAAGAGCTGTGTCGTATTTAAACAGCTCAAGGAAGCGTGAGCGCCGAACTGTGTCAAAGAAAAATGCCAACAGGCAATTCAAGCCATTAGCTTCCTAATCCGGGAGGGAGTCATAAAATTAGAATCAAAAGATAGAGGAGATATTCCTCGCTATTCAACCCAGCCGGGGGGAGGCATCATGAGAATCAGTGCGGCGACTGCGGGCAACCTTCTGCCACTGCGGATCGGATGAACCTGGCAAGACTGGGATGGTGTCCTGCCAGCCAGGAAGTTCCGGCGGGGAGATGTTGACATCCATGCAGAATTTTTCCAGGTCCTCTGGAAAGCGCAGAACCGCTGTCTCGCCATCTCTATTGGCAATGAGGGCAGCAGGGAAGCCCCAGCGGTAGTTGATGGAAGCAGCTCTGAGTTTCTCCGTTAGGGGTCGCAGGGCCCTGCGGCGTTCCAGTGTCTCTCTAGCCAGATCTGGGAAGAGGTATAGGGTTGCACCATCAAAATCAAGGGAGGCTGTCTCTCTGGCCTTGCGCATGATGCGCTCTTTCTCTTCATAGTAATGAACTCGGCAGATAACATCTCTCGGGGTGTCAGTGGAGAGATTGCGGGGGTGCAAAGCCCTGTGCACTCTGTCTATCTTTAGTGGGTTATCAGCAGGGAGACCCAGGAGGCCATTAAAAATACCTCGGATGGAGGGGAGGAGGTCATCATCTCCCGTCGCTTCTGGCAGGCCCCTGACCCGAATGTTGTTCCTCCTATTGCGGTTCTCTTGGTCCTCGATCTTGTAGAGGGCCATCCTGTGCGCGATGGTAAGGCTGCGGGTGGTTGCCTGCAAGCTTCTAATGGCTACCGCGTGGCGATCAAGGCGGTGTTCGGATTCTTCAACACGATCCAGTACCTGGGATAAGTCTGCCCGCACCGCTGATAGGTCTTTCTTAATGGACCTCTCCAAGCTCTGGAACATGGATGACAGTTCCGACTTAGTAGGCCAGCCGTCAGCTCGCGTTTAGTGCTCTGATCGCCGGGGTATGCTGCTCTCACCATCCGAGCCAGCCGAGAAGGAAGGAGAGTGATGCCTATGATCCGGCTTGTGACGGGAGGCGGAGCCCGCGCCAGAGCCCGTGACACGTGGGGAGCGGCCTGGGCCGTCCATGATCTCCTCTTCCTCCGGTTCCGCGGCTAGAAATCTTTTTATAGATCCCGACTGTGTCCCAGGCTTGGGGAGAGACTTGCCCGTCTTCTTACACATGGTCCGCGGTTTAAAGCAGTGTAAATGCTGTAGAAATGCCAATTAAAAGAGATGCCAGCGCCGGAGCTCGAGACTAACACGTCCTCACAGCAGCATGTCCAGACCACGCCCCGTCTTTTTACAATTTGGCACTGCGTCGCTTTAACTGACAATTGCTCGGTCGTGCAACGTGGCTCCCAAACAAAATTGACGTCCTTTTTTTCCCACAAATAGAGCTTTTTTTTGGTGGTATTTGATCACCTCTGCGGTTTTTATTTTTTGCGCTATAAACAAAAATAGAGCGACAATTTTGAAAAAAATTCAATATTTTTTACTTTTTACTATAATAAATATCCCCAAAAATATATATAAATTTTTTTTTTCCTCAGTTTAGGCTGATACGTATTCTTCTACATATTTTTGGTAAAAAAAACCCACAATAGGCGTTTATTGATCGGTTTGCGCAAAAGTTATAGCGTCCACAAAATAGGGGACAGTTTTATGGCATTTTTATTAATATTTATTTTTTTACTACTATGACTGCAACATTATGGCGGACACATCGGACACTTTTGACACATTTTTGGGACCATTGTCATTTTTAGAGCGATCAGTGCTATAAAAATGCACTGATTACTGTGAAAATTACACTGGCAGTGCAGGGGTTAACCACTAGGTGGCGCTGTAGGGGTTAAGTGTGCCCTAGTGAGTGTTTCTTACTGTAGGGGGGATGGGCTACATGTGACAAGACAGTCATCAACGCTTCCGATTACAGGAAGCGGTGATCACTGTCACTGTCACTAGGCAGAGCGGGAAGATGCGTGTTTACATCAGCATCTCCCCGTTCTAACTCACCGTGAGACGATCGCGGGTACCCCGCGCCGATCGAGTCCGCTGGACCCGCGGTCGGGTTCACGGAGCTTGCGGCGCACGTGCACAATGGTGCTTCCTTAAAGGGGACGTATATATATGTCCTTCTGCCCAGGAGTGCCATTGTGTCGATGTATATAGTCGTGCGGTGGTCGGAAGCGGTTAATTGAACAAGCTGAAGTTAGAAGCTGATTGGCTACTATGCACAGCTGCACCAGATTTTGCACTCTCCAGTTTTAGTAAACCAACCCCTGTATCTTTCAATACTTTTAATATTTTTATTAGTGGGTCTTCTAAGGCGCTTAAAGGCATGGAAGGTGTAAACACAAACAAACACAGGTCACTTTGTAATTACCTAATATGTGTTTATTACGCAAGAATTTTAAACACAGGACACAATATAAAACATTATTTTATTATAGGTATAGATAATGATAATTAGCACAGCTGCTAGGTTGACAGTTAGAATTAGGCAGCGTGAAAACATGTTTATTATAATTATTACATAATCCATTTCTTCTTCTTTCTTGGTACGTGGGCATCTGATTATTATAAAAAGAAAGGAAAGATATACTTGGAAGAGCAAAAGGAAAGAAGAGACAGAATTCTATGCAATAATTTAGAATTACCTGTCAGCGGGTGATAATGGTGTTGTTGAGGAAGTGAAGTGTTTTACAAATAAGCATAAAATACAAGAGGCACTCATGACCCAGGAATTTAAAATACTTTATAGGTTTTCTAAAAAAATAATAATGTATGTTCCCTAACTTTGATGAAAACTCCAGATGGCCCAACTGAACAGTCTCTGAATTATCAATCTGAATTAGTCCCTGACTAAGTAGGTCAGAAAAAAATTAATGTTATTCTAAAAAAAAAAAGGCCTTATTCAACAAAGCAGTTAAGAATAGGGAGATACATGTGTGAAAACAAGCCAAAAGCAGCACCTTTTGGCTGGAAATTAAGATAAAAATGTTAAAATAATGAAAGACAAACCAAACCTTTCAGGAATTTTATATTTTTTTCTACCACTTGAAGACCAGCATGTTGAGCCTCTTTCCAGGCCATTTTTCAGTTTTCAGCACTGTGATATTTTGACTAACAGTTGCTCAGTTTTACAACATTGTACCCAAATGAATGTAAATCATTTTTCAGACAGATAGAGTTTTCTTTTGTGGTATTTATTCACTGCTGGGTTTTTATTTTTTACTATATAAAATTGTAAAAAGACTGAATTTTTTAAAAAAAAAGCCATTTCCCTTTCTACTATAAAACCTTGAAAATAAATAATCCTTCTCTAATAAATGCAGGTCAAAATATATTCTGTTACAAACCTTTGTAAAAAAAAAAATACATTTATATTATTTAGTGGGAAGTTTTTGAAGAATGCAGAAAGAAAATTACAATTAATCTTTTTACACAAAGTTGTAAATAAATACAATATTTCCACTACACAGCATGGGCATACTTGGAATTACATCCAAAAATACATTCTAATACTCCTCCCAATTATGGGGATACAACATATGTGAGACTTTGTAGGAGTCTAGCTGCATGGAGAGACCCGAAAATTCAAGTATCACCTTCAGGCTTGCAAGGGGCGCATCTAATTTCCTGACTACCTATCACATTTTGGACAACCTAGAATGCCAGGCAATAGAAACATCCACAAAATGAGCAAATTTTTTGAAAGAAAACACCAAAAATTATTTTCAAGAGGGATAGGAATATTTAATTTTTTGCCACACTTTTTTTTGTAAAATGAAGAAAGAAAATTATTATTTTTTTACACAAAGTTGTCAGTTAATAAGATTCCTTACACACAGTAAGGACATATTTAGAATTATACACCAAGCACAATCTACTACTTCTGCCGAGTAAGGAGACACCACATATCTGAGACTTTATTTGGAGCCTAACCACATAGAGGGGCTCAATATCTAAGGACCATATTTTGGAGAATAAACACCCCAAGGTATTTTTTAAAAGGCAAGGTGTGTCTTTTGAAGATTTCATTTTTTGCCACAAGTTTAGAAAAATGCGGAAAGAAAATGAAAGCAATTAAAAATATCAATTTAATATGGTAAATGAAGCATGGAAATTTCACACCAAAATACTTTCTGTAACTCATTCTGAGTATGGGAGTACCACATGTGTGAGACTTTTTCAGTGTTTGGACAGATCATCTAACAGAAATTGTATCTTCTATGTCACAAACAAACCCCCGCAAAATACAACATTTTATAAAAAACAGTGTGCAATAATAATTGCCTCTGTATTAGTGGTCAAGGAATGTAGCATCAGCAGTTCCCATTTCCATAGGCCAAGGAAGTCTAGCCTACTTGTGTGCGCCTGCTCCCCAGGAATGTCATGTTCACTTGGTCAGGAAGTACTGGAGGTTGAACAAAAGAATTTCTGTGTCTGACTGTAGATGTCCACAGGGAATGACTAAGATTGTTATCTCACAGGAACATGGACAGTGGGACATGCAGATGGGTTATTTCAGGTGGCAGGCAGAGACATGGTCAGCAAACAGACAAAGGATTGGTCCAGGTAACGGGCAGAAATGTAATGAATAAACAGACCAGGTTAGTACAGGTGGCAGGCAGAGGCAACACAGCACTGGTGTGGTGGTGATCAAGAACACTGATGCTAGATGCACTGGTGACTAGGGATGAACTTATTATTCAGTCTAAACAAAAGCTCAGACTGAACACTAAGTGCTCTAATGTTCATCCGAATGCTGAAGGTTTAGGACATTCAGCATGGACACATGTGACAGCTTCCGACTGTGTGTTCTAACAAACCACTGACTTCCCCTGGTCTTTTCACGTACATAGCCAGAAATCCCCATTACAAAAGCGAATGGGTGAGGATTGGAGTGAATTACATCATTGTCTAGATATGGCTGCATGGCCATATACTGTATGTACAATGATTTCACTACAATTTTAGCTGTCAAAGTGGTTAAAGTGGTTGTACCCCTTAGAAAAAAAAAAAGAAAAAGATCCCAATCGTTTAACCACTTCAGCCCCGGAAGAATTTACCCCCTTCCTGACCAGAGCACTTTTTGCGATTCGGCACTGCGTCGCTTTAACTGACATTTGCGTGGTCGTGCGACGTTGTACCTAAACAAAATTGAAGTCCTTTTTTTTCCCACACATAGAGCTTTCTTTTGGTGGTATTTTATCACCTCTGCGATTTTTATTTTTTGCACTTTAAACAAAAAAACGCAACATTTTTGAAAAAAAAGCAGGATAATAAATATCCCCCAAAAATATATAAAAAAACTTTTTTTCCCTCAGTTTAGGTCAATATGTATTCTTCTACATTTTTTTGGTAAAGAAAATCGCAATAAGCGTATATTGATTGGTTTGCACAAAAGTTATATTGTCTACAAAATAGGGGATAGATTTATGGCAATTTTTTAATTAAATTTTTTTGAAATTAGTAATTGCGGCGATCTGTGATTTTTATCATTACTGCGACATTATGCGACACATCGGACACTTTTGACACTTTTTTGGGACCATTGTCATTTATACAGCGATCAGTGCTATAAAAATGCACTGATCACTGTGTAAATGACACTGGCAGGGAAGGGGTTAACCACTAGGGGCCGAGGAAGGGGTTAAGTGTGTCCTAGGGAGTGATTCTAACTGTGGGGGGGCTGGGCTACGAGTGACACGACAGTGATCACTGCTCCCGATCACAGGGAGCAATAGATCACTGTTCTGTCACTAGGTAGAACTGGGAAATGCCTTGTTTAGAAAGGCATCTCCCTGTTCTATAAAATTAAAAAATATGCGCTAGTCTTATGAATAATGAACACAAACAGCTGCTGCAAAATGATGTGACTAAAATACAAAATAGAATGATAATAAAAAATGAAGCGCTAAGTGTTCAAATGGACCCAAGATGGAACCTAGGTCTTAAATGTGCAGAATCAATAAAAAATTATTTATAGTCCACAAAAACGTGATACGTGACAAATAATGTCCATAACACAAAAAAAATTATATAGGTGAATGGTGAAAACTGGGTTGGAGACCAAGTAGATCATCAAACAGCTCTTCCCCGGGTTCAGTTCGCACCAGAACCCGCGAACGAACCGAAAGTTCGCACGAACTTTAGAACCCTATTAAATACAATGGATGCGAACGTTCGAAATCTAAAGTGCTAATTATAATGACTATTATGCATGTTATTGTCCTAAAAAGGGTTTGGGAACCCGGGTTCTGCACCAGGGGACATTTATCAATGCAAAAAGAAGTTTTAAAAACTGCCGTTTTTCTGGAGCAGTCATTTTAATGATGCATGAAGTGAAAAAAAAAAGTCAAATATTCCTTTAAATATCGTACCTGGGGGGTGTCTAAAGTATGCCTGTGAAGTGCCACATGTTTCCCGTGTTTAGAACTGTCCCTGCACAAAATTACATTTCTAAAGGAAAAAAAGCCATTTAAAACTGCTTGCGGCTTTAATGTAATGTCTGGTCCCGGTAATATGGATGAAAATCTTTAAGAAAAATGGCATAGCTACCCCATCACACCCCCCCCCCACCCCATTACCAGCCCCTTTGTGTCTTGTATGGATATTAAGGGGAACCCCGCACACAAAATAAAAAAGGCCCTATATACTCTGAACAGCCGTATACAGGCGGTGCATACAAGACAGGGACTGTAGGTTTGTTCTTATGTAGAATCTGTTTGTAATTTTGAACATAGGGAAGGGTTATCACCCCTGTAACATTTGTTTTGCTGTCTGTGCAGTGTGCACCTGTTCAGAACAGTTCACCTCACTTTCCGTCCTAATGACAAATTATTTTTTGAAAATTTGGGTTTTTTATTGAAACAAGAATTGGTGATAAAGCATCAGTGGAGAGGAGACACTTTTTTCCCATATTAACTCTTATGCCCCGTACACACGATCGTTTTTCATGCCGTTAAAACTGCCATTTTAAAAAATGGCCCTGAAAAATTATCGTGTGTATGCTCCAGAGCATTTTTAACGATGTGAAAAACGGGCATTAAAAATTCCGGACATGCTCTCTTTTTTCACGTCGTTTTTCATGTCGTTTTTTTTAACGACGTGAAAAACGATAGTGTGTATGCTTTAACGACGTAAAAAAAACGCGCATGCTCAGAATCAAGTATGAGACGGGAGCGCTCGTTCTGGTAAAACTAGCGTTCGTAATGGAGATAGCACATTCATTACACAGTAACGGACTGAAAAGCGCGAATCGTCGCTCAATAAACTTTACTAACATGAAGGGTGGCGCCATTCGAACGGAACTTCCCCTTTATAGTGCCGTCGTACGTGTTGAACGTCACTGCGCTTTGCTTGATCGTTTTTTTTAATGATGGTGTGTACGCAAGGCAGGCTTGAGAGGAAACATGAAAAAAAAACGAGGAGAAAAACGTTGGTTTAAAAAATGACATTAAAAACGATCGTGTGTACGTGGCATTAGGCCTCGTACACACGGCCGAGATTCTCGTCGAAAAAAACATGTCGTTTTTTTCGACGAGATTCTTGGACAAGAAACTTGTCCTGGCCGAGTGTACACACGCTCGATTCAAAGAACCCCGCGGTTCTTTGAATGGAGCGTATGCGGTGACGTCATCGACTACGACGAGCATGCGCTCGTCACATTCGATGCCGTCGCCGCCATCTTGGTATACCCTACGTATGCCTAGGAAGCTACCACGCATGCGTCGAATTAATTTCGAACATGCGCGGGCTTCCCGGAGGACAGGTAAGTGTACACACACTCACTTTTCTCGTCGAGAAACAGGCTGACGAGAATCTCGACGAGAAAATAGAGAGCAGGTTCTCTATTTTCTCGTCGAGATTCTTGTCGCTTTTCTTGACGAGAAACCATACACACGAACGAATTTCTCGGCAAGAAATCTCTGCCAGCAAGTTTCTTGCTGGTTTTTGCCGAGAAACTCGTTCGTGTGTACGAGGCATTACAGGAGAGAATTTGCCTTCCTAGGGGTAGATTTGCTCTCACTTCCTGTTGTATCCTTCCGTTTGCAAGGAGGAGTCGTTTGTAAGTTGGATGTTTGAAAGTAGGGGCCTGCCGTATATACTCAGCTGAAATTTGCCCCTTACATGTTGGTGTTGCCACAACACTGTGAGCCCTCACAGTTACTCTTGGTGGGCGCATGAATGGGCCCTGCGGTGAATTATTAGATCAAGAATTGTAATTGCATGCCCCTGTTGAACAGGGGCTGAAAAATTGGGCCTTTGGTGGTGGTGGTGGTGTTGACACAACACTGTAAGGCCTCACAGTTAGTCTTGGTGGGCGCAGGAATGGGCCCTGCTGTGAATTATTAGATCAAGAATTGTAATTACATGCCCCTGTTAAACAGGGGCAGAAAAATTGGGCCTTAGGCACTGGTGTCACAACACTGCAACCCCTCACAGATACTGTACTTGGAGCACAGCAATGAGCCCTGTTGCAAAGTATTGCATCAAAAATTGTAATTACACGCCCCTGTTAAACAGGGGCTGAAAAATTGGGCCTTAGCCACTGGTGCTGGTGCCACGACACTGCAACCACTCCCAGATACTCTAGTTGGAGTGCAGGAATGAGCCCTGCTGCAAAGCATTGCATAAAAAATTGTAATAACACACCCCTGTTAAACAGGGGCTGAAAAATTGGGCCTTAGCCACTGGTGGAGGCACCCAGAAACAAAAATGTTCTTCCAAGCTATCATCGTCAATCGGATCATTGAGGAGGAGGAGGATAGTCAGTCAACATAACAGGACAGTCTCTCAGCATCAGCATCAGTCTTGAAGGGATGTGACATTTGAAAATAAATTAGTCTGTTATATCAGCTTCAGGTGTTTGGTAGCTGGTGGTGATCCAAGACTGGTTCATCTTTATGAAGGTCAGTCGATCAACAGAGTCAGTGGACAGGCGCACCCTGTGATCCGTGACAAATCCTCCAGCAGCACTGAATGTGCGTTCTGAAAGAACGCTGGATGCAGGACAGGCCAGTAGCTCAATTGCATACTGTGCAAGCTCTGGCCAGTGATCCATCCTCAAGACCCAGTAAGCCAGAGGATTTTCGGTGGGGAAGGTGTCCAAGTCTGACCTTGCCCCTAGGTATTCCTGCACCATGTATATCAGACGCTGGCGATGGTTGCTGGAACCGATCATACCTTGGGGCTGCGGACTAAAGAATTGTCTGAACGCTTCGGTCAGACGGCCACCTTCCCCACCGCTCCTTCTTTGACTGACCGAAGCCTCAGCAACTCGTTGTCCAGGACCAGGAGTTTGTAACCTCCCAGTCTCTGGGAACGCGTTGCACAGACCTTTCTGCAAGGCCTCCCGGAGTTGTCTCATCCTCTGCTCCCTCTGCGACGGTAAGATAAGGTCCGCAACCTTACCCTTGTACCGTGGATCAAGGAGAGTGGCCAGCCAGTAATGGTCCCTCTCCTTGATCCGAAGAATACGAGGATCCTTCCGCAGACTTTGCAGGATCAGGGAGGCCATGCAGCGTAGGTTAGCTGAGGCATTCAGTCCGGAGTCCTCTGGGTCACTAAGGACGACATGATCCGCAGCCACCTCCTCCCAGCCACGTACAAGTCCACTGGTTTCTTGGGACTGTAAATCATCCCTAAAAGACTGCTGCTGATGATGCTGAGTGCCAGGCTCCACCTCCATGCTGACACAATCCTCCTCCTCCTCCTCCTCCTCTTCTTCCTGTGCGATGGGTGGGACAGAAGGAACACTGTCTGGGTAAAGGGGGCCTTGAGAGGCAAGGAAGTCCTCCTCTTCCTGCCTCTGTTCTGCCTCAAGTGCCCTGTCCATTATTTCACGCAGCGTATGTTCCAACAGGTGGACAAGAGGTACAGTGTCACTGATGCATGCACTGTCACTGCTCACCATCCTCGTGGCCTCCTCAAATGGTGCCAGGACAGTGCATGCATCCCTGATCATGCCCCACTGGCGTGGTAAAAAAAAACTCCCCTGACCCTGTCCTGGTGCCGTAGTCGCACAGGTACTCATTGATGGCCCTCTGCTGCGTGTGCAGCCGCTGCAGCATGGCCAACGTTGAGTTCCACCTGGTGGGCATGTCACATATAAGGCGGTTCTTGGGCAGGTTCAACTCCTTTTGCAGCTCAGCCAGGCGAGCACTGGCATTATAAGATCTGCGGAAATGCACACAGACTTTCCTAGCCTGCCTCAGGACATCCTGTAAGCCCGGGTAACTGCCCAAGAACCGCTGCACCACCAGGTTAAGGACGTGAGCCACACAGGGCACATGGGTCAGTTGTCCCTGTCGGAGAGCGGAGAGGAGGTTGGTGCCATTGTCGCAAACTACCATTCCTGGCTTAAGCTGGCGTGGCGTCAACCACCTCTCGGCCTGCCCCTGCAGAGCAGACAGAACCTCTGCCCCAGTGTGGCTCTTGTCCCCCAAACACACCAGCGCAAGCACGGCATGGCATCTTTTTGCCTGCGTACTTGCGTAGCCCCGTGAACGCCTACGGAGCACCGCTGGTTCCGAGGACAAAGCACAGGAAGAGGCCACGGAGGAAGAAGAAGAGGAGGGGGTGGAGGACAGAGGTGTGTCATAACCAGTAGTAGCATTTTGGAGGCGTGGCAGTGGAACAACCTCCAACACTACTGCACCTTGTCCTGCATCCTTCCCAGCTGCCAAAAGAGTGACCCAATGGGCCGTGAAAGAAAGGTAACGTCCCTGTCCATGCCTGCTGGACCATGAGTCAGCGGTAATATGCACCTTACCGCTGACCGCCCTGTCCAGCGAGGCCAAGACATTGCCTTCCACATGCCGGTAGAGAGCCGGAATCGCCTTCTGTGAGAAAAAGTGGCGTTTGGGAACCTGCCACTGAGGAACCGCACATTGCACAAACTCACGGAAGGGGGCCGAGTCTACCAACTGAAAAGGCAGCAGTTGAAGCGCTAGCAATTTAGCCAAGCTAGCATTCAACCGCTGGGCATGTGGATGGCTGGGAGTGAACTTCTTTCGACGGTCCAGCAGCTGGGGCAGGGAAATTTGCCTGCTAGAATCGGACGTTGGTGTACTGCTAGCAGAGTGCCCGCAAGTACTTGGCTGTGACACACCTAATTCTACACCTTCATTCCTCTCAGAGCAGGTTTCAGAGAGGACTGAAGGTATAGTGGGGTTGGAGATCCCAGCTGATTCGGGGGAAAGAAGAGGTCAGCTTTGTTCTTTGGTGTGGGTCTTTAAGGTAGGCTTGCCAACGAGCTGCATGGCAGGTCAACATATGTCTGGTCAAGCATGTGGTGCCCAAGCGGGTGATGTTTTGGCCACGCGATATACGCTTGAGACATATGTTGCAAACAGCAGCTGTGCGATCTGATGCACTCGACTCAAAAAAGGCCCACACCAAAGAACTTTTTGAATAACGGGCAGAGGCAGCGCCCTGCACAGGCGGAGCTCTGCGGTGTGATTCCGTCGGTGTGCTGCCCTTACGCTGGCCCCCCGAGGGCATCGTGCCTCATTGGAGATGTGCCTCCTCCTCATCCTCCTCCTCCTCCTCCTCCTCTCTCCTATTAGGCACCCACGTGGAGTCAGTGACCTCATCATCCCCTCCCTCCTTATCACTGGAGCCAATCTGGCAGTATGCTGCAGCTGCTGGAACATGACTGCCAGATTGGTGTCCTTCTTGAGCATCCCCTCTCTCTGCTCTCACGCTACTGCCTTCCTCTAGCTGGGTATCATCATCAGACCCTTCAAAACGCTGGGCATCCTCCTGGAGCATGTACCCAACACTGTGCTCAAACAGTTCGGGGGACTCCTCAGGAGGACATGGTTGGTCTAGGGAAGGAGTGACTGATGATGACATTGATACCAGGGAAGAGGACGCTTTGGCAGCTGCTTTGCCAGTACCCTGAGCCTGGGTGAGAGAGGATGAGGAGGATGAGGAGGGCTTGGTCATCCACTCTACCAAGTCTTCGGCATGATGCGGCTCAACACGTCCAGCTGCCGAAAAGAAGGACAAGCGTGTCCCATGGCCACGTGCTGATGGCGATGCACCGCGTCCACGACCAGCACTGTTGTCTCTAGACACAGAGCCTGCTTGCCCTCTTTTTTTGGCTCCTGACTGTCTGCCTCTCCTTGTTTGCCTTCCAGACATTCTAATGGCCTGAAGGGAAATGGGAAAAGCAGCAATACAGGCTAAGTTAAGGTGTAATATGGTCAGGAGGCACACTCCGCCCGCTGTAAGTGCCGCAAAATCCTGTTTGTGTAACACACCAGGAAAAAGCAGCAAAACAGGCTAAGTTAAGGTGTGATATGGTCAGGAGGCACACTCCGCCCGCTGTAAGTGCCGCAAAATTCTGTTTGTGTAACACACCAGGAAAAAGCAGCAATACAGGCTAAGTTAAGGTGTAATATGGTCAGGAGGTACACTCCGCCCGCTGTAAGTGCCGCAAAATCCTGTTGGTGTAACACACCAGGAAAAAGCAGCAATACAGGCTAAGTTAAGGTGTAATATGGTCAGGAGGCACACTCCGCCTGCTGTAAGTGCCGCAAAATCCTGTTTGTGTAACACACCAGGAAAAAGCAGCAATACAGGCTAAGTTAAGGTGTAATATGGTCAGGAGGTACACTCCGCCCGCTGTAAGTGTCCCGCAAAATCCTGTTGGTGTAACACACCAGGAAAAAGCAGCAATACGGGCTAACTTCAGGTGTATAATGTGCAGGAGGCTTAGCAACAATGACACTGACACTGTCCCCTGCCTATCCTTCTCTCTCCCTGCACACAAGGTTTATCAAAGTATATGACACTGACACTCTCCCTGCCTATCCTTCTCTCTCCCTGCACACAAGGTTTAGCAAAGAATATGACACTGACACTGTCCCCTGCCTATCCTTCTCTCTCCCTGTACACAAGGTTTATCAAAGTATATGACACTGACACTCTCCCTGCCTATCCTTCTCTCTCCCTACACACAAGGTTTAGCAAAAAATATGACACTGACACTCTCCCTGCCTATCCTTCTCTGTCCCTACACACAAGGTTTAGCAAAGAATAGATTTGACAAGATTTGACACTGTCCCTGCCTATCCTTCAATTTCCCTGCTCCGGAACACACTACACAAGGCTGCCGCGCTGGCGGCCTTTTATAGTGTGGGGCGTGTACTAAACCCCCTCAGCTATAATTGGCCACAGGCATCCTGCCTGTGGCCAATCATTGCTCTCCTCGCTGCCGGCGCTGTGATTGGCCAAGCATGCAGGGTCACAGTGCATGCTTGGCCAATCACAGCGCCGGGATTACACTGCGATGGCGCAGTGTATTGTGGGCCGTTCGCGTCACTCGAATTTGGCGCAAACGGCCCAAATCGTTCGTTGTTCGCCGAACGCTGCGAACAGCCGATGTTCGAGTCGAACCTATGTTCGACTCGAACACCGAGCTCATCCCTACTCTTCACAGGTAGAAATAGATGAAACACTCTTACCAGAGCAGATGGATCCACTTGTCAGCGACAGTGGATCGTTCGAGCATGAGGATTCCATGGGGCAAACTCTGCGGCTTGTCTGGAGACTCTCACCCTTGGGGGTCCCGGATCGAGGTCTTGAGCCAAATGGTACTGGTCACGGTGTTTTAAATCATGAAGAGATTCTCAAAGGACCCACCATCCAGGTGTTCCTGCGGATATTGGAGGGATGGCCCGTAGAGAGAGGCTTGAAGATGAACTCTCCTCCAATGGCTGACCGCTTTGGATCCTGCTCGTTGATTGGAGAGTTTCAAACAAAATTGGAGTATTGTATTATAAATATCTGGCAGTGAGTGGGAGCAGGTTGATGCCCCTGTAGAAGTACTATTGTACGAAACGCGTAGGGACGGTATAACCACTCCACTTATTGCCCAATTTTATTCTGTTTTATGTGATCACTTTTTTGTATTGACGGTTTTATCTCAAATGGATTTACACTATTGGAGTCCTCCCCTCCTTTTTTGTCTCCCTTTATGTCACGGTGAGACGATTTTTGGGAGGTTTGACCTTTTTATGCTCTTCATGATCCGAATGAGCCTCTCTCTATGGGCCATCCCTCCAATATCCGCAGGAACACCTGGATGGTGGGTCCTTTGAGAATCTCTTCATAATTTAAAACACTGTGACCAGTACCATTTGGCTCAAGACCTCGATCCGGGACCCCCAAGGGTGAGAGTCTCCAGACAAGCCGCAGAGTTTGCCCTGTGGAATCCTCATGCTCGAACGATCCACTGTCGCTGACAAGTGGGTCCATCTGCTCTGGTAAGAGTGTTTCATCTATTTCTACCTGTGAAGAGCTGTTTGATGATCTACTTGGTCTCCAACCCAGTTTTCACCATTCACCTATATAATTTTTTTGTGTTATGGACCTTATTTGTCACGTATCACGTTTTTGTGGACTATAAATAGTTTTTTATTGATTCTGCACATTTAAGACCTAGGTTCCATCTTGGTTCCATTTGAACACTTAGCGCTTAATTTTTTATTATCATCTCCTTGTTCTGCAGCTCCGTGACACGATCGCGGGCACCTGGCGGACATTGAGAATGCAGGACCCGCGGTCACACTCACGGAGCTCACGGTGGGCGCGCGCAAGCCGCCGCCGACACGCTTGCGCCCGCAATGCCGCGATTTAAAGGGGACATATAGGTACATCCATATGCGCAGCCGTGCCATTCTGCCGACGTAAATATTCGTGCAGTGGTCAGCAAGTGGTTAAGTCATGATCTATAGCACAGTTCTTGTGCCATGTAATTTGTCCCTTCCTATGTTGCAATATACCTAGCTGATCCTGCCTGTTCCTGTGTCCCCCTGTCTGTGCTGACCATGGTAAACATGGCTGCTGAGCCATGATACCATGGTCAGTTTACATGCCTCAGTCAGCTAGCTCTCTGCTGTGAGAGTCTCTCCTCTCTGATTCTCTCCCCCTACCTCCCTGCCAGTCAGCGTGATAGCCCCTCCCGCCGCTATTCAGCTGCAATATGCAGCAAAAATACATGTATCTCCTCCAGATTATGCTGGCATTAACTACAGTGTATGTGTTTTTTTTTTTTAGGAAAACGCTAAATACCTCTTCTTACACTGCCTGTGACTTCCCTCGGCTGACTGGCTGATGTCACAGGGGAATCTCTCTCAGCCCCTCCCTCTTCTCTCCATTGATCAGGGAATAAGAGCAAAGGGGATCACGTGACTGCACAGCTATGGTGTAATAAAAGGTATTTAGCATTCTCATTTAAAGAAAACACATACACTGTAGATAATGATAGCATAATACAGGGGGTACCAGTAAAGACACTGCATGACTTTACAAACACTTTACACTTTAAGGAAGCAGCAGCTGCTTGCGCCCACTGTGTTTTTACCAAGCACTGTCATCACCCGGCCAATTTACTTACAATGCCAGGAATCCCCAGCTATGTAATCAAATGGCCAGGTAATGGAGCCTTACCTCATTGGTCATATTTCCATATTTGGGCAATACATTGTACTGGTAGGGTAACACTGTACTGGTGTGTCTAGTGGTCAGGGACACTGTCTGGCTGCAGTGGCATTCAGTGTCACTAGAGAAGCCAGGCAATGAAGAACACTGTTGCTGGTTGCACTGGTCTGGTGTGGCTGTGATCAGGAACGTTGTTGCTGGCTGCACTGGTCTGGCAACACTGTGACTGGTGTGGCAGCAGTGATCAGGGACACTGTGGCTGGCTGCACTAGTATGGCTACACTGTACAAGTGTGATAGCAATCAGGGACACTGTAATTGGCTGTACTGGAGAAGTGACATTGTACTGGTGTGGCTAGTAGGGATGAGCCAAACACCCATCGGTTCACACCAGAACTTGCGAACAGGCAAAAAATTTGTGCGAACACGCGAACACTCTTAAAGTCTATGGGACACGAACATGAAAAATTTCAATTGCTAATTTTAAAGGCTTATATGCATTTTATTGCCATAAAAAGTGTTTGGGGACCTGGGTCCTGCACCAGGGGACATGTACCAGGGGACATGCAAAAGAGCATTGATTTTAATAATGCTTAAAGTGAAAAAATTAAAAATCCCTTTCAATATCGTGCCTGGGAGGTGTCCTTAGTATACCTGTAAAGTAGCACATCTTTTCCATGTTTAGAACAGTACCACAGCAAAATTAAATTTCTAATGGAAACATTTTAATTCAAAACTGCTTGCAGCTCTAATGAATTGTCGGATCCCAGCAATATAGATAAAAATCATTGAAAAAAACGGCATGGGTCCCCCCCCAGTCCATTACCAGGCCCTTTGGGTCTGGTATCAATATTAAGGGGAACCCCGCACCAAAATTACAATAAAAAATTGCGTGGGGTTCCACCCAAAATCCATACCAGGCCCTCCAGGTCTGGTATGAATATTAAGGGGAACCCTATGCCAATTTATTTTTTAAAAAGGCAGGGGGTCCCCATAAAATCCATACCAGACCTGTCAAACTTCTACAACCACCGGGTAGGGGTTGTGGGGAAGAGGCCCTTGTCCCCCTCAACATGGGGACAAGGTGTTTTGGGGGGACGTACCAATGTTAAAGGCATGTGGCCTGGTACGGTTAAGGGGGGTGTACAGGTACGTCCATATGCGCAGCCGGGCCATTCTGCCGGCGTTAATAGCCGTGCAGCGGTCGGCAAGCGGTAGTTAAGGCGCTCTCTTGTTCCCCCCTTTTCCTGCAGCCTGCCAGGTTGTCTGCTTGGATAAGAGTCAGGTATGGATTTTGGGGGGACCCCCACGCCATTTATTTTTTAATTTTGGTGCGGGGTCCCCCTTAAAATCTATACCAGACTTGAAGGGCCTGGTATGTATTTTGGGGGGACCCCCATGCAATTTTTTTTTACATTTTGGCACAGGGTTCCCCTTAATATCCATACCAGATCAATAGGGCCTGGTAATGGACTGGGGGGGGACCCATGCCATTTTTATTAATGATTTTGTTTTGTATATTGCTGGGATTTGGCAATACATTACAGTCCAAACAGTTTTAAATTACATTTTTTCCTTTACAAATGTAATTTTGCTGCTCTCATTCATAAAACTATGTACGGCCGCTATGTAAGCCTTTGGCCAATCTTGACTCTTAACTTGCCAACAATGCACTGCAATCTCGCAGTGCGTTGACTGTCTCGCCGTTCATTATGGGGCATCCCGCGAATGCCCCATAATGTTCAGTGTTTGGCGAATGGGCGGACACCCGATGTTCGAGTCGTACTTACGTTCGACTCGAACACCGGGCTCATCCCTAGTGGCTAGTGGTCAGGGAAACTGACTGGCTGCTCTGATGACATTGTACTAGGTGAAAAAAAAATGATCTGCTGATTGCTGTGGAAACACTGTTTCTTCTCACACAGTGAGGTATTTTCTGGCCTGGAGCTGTTGTGGAAATTGTTATTAATGTATGTTGTCAGATGTCCCCCAGTGTCGGTCTTGCTGTAATGCGCTCATGTGAGTGTATTCGCACATACAGACATTGGTGGAAGACCGGTGGCGCAAACACCCTCCCACGGACACAACAGATTTGCTTGCTCCTTTTAGGGATGTTCATTTATGCCTCAGGAAGGGACTGGCCACTTCTTGTCGACTGCATTAAATGACTCTGAGCGAACAGATCTGCGTTTATGGGAACTATAGCATAACTATACGAAAATTGTGGTTTCTGATCCATTATTAAGTATGGTTTGCGTCATTGGTAGCAGTGAGTTGGTTTGCACACAGCTTTGTACAAAGCCATGCTTTCTAGTGTTCCTTTGTCTCACAGAAAGCATGGCGCCTGTACCCAACCGTTTGCACACATCACTGCTAGCATTCTATTTGAATATATACATGTCTGTCATTTGGTTCTTTTGAAAGTATACAAAATGTCTGATTGGCTGTTTTGTGAAGCCACAACCTTATTTTGTTATTCATGTTGACTATAAATAAAGAGAGCTGGCTATCCCAGGGACACTCTGCTCTGGGACGCCTCGATGATGAGAACATAGCTGTGTGGTGCTGCTTTCTTTGAATGAATCGGACGTATGATGGGTGAGAGAATTTTAGCCTAAAGATAGCGTTATTGCAATGAGATGAAATCTGAAGTGTGTGCTTATTTAGCACAGGAAATATGGGCTGTGTGCTCTGTATACAACCTATATTTCCACGACAGAGCTGAATATAATCAGATGGGCCAGGGATGCTGGCTCCCCCCCCCCCCACTACCCTCCTTTTCTTCTGGACAGTGTACATCCAGTCAGTCTAGGACTAGCATTGCTGCCATTATTGCGCTCTGGCAGTAATGTTACAGCCCTCGGTAGAATAAACTTTTTCTGCTGCTCACTGCTGCACTTGAGGTGGACTTCCTACTTTGTTTATGCTGATCTGGACTCCAAATGTCAAGTTATGCTTTGTCCTTGCTGTTAGTACCATTATATGCTATGTTGTTATTACCATTGTTAATCTAGATTATGCTTGCCTAGTTACCAACCATATTGGGTGACAATGTATTAAGTTTGCCTTTACTACTCGGTTTGGTGCCTATTTTCTATAATACATATAGCACTATTACTGGATACTAAGCATTACTTTCATTGATTTCCTGTGAAATTTTTGTACACTGGTGTGTTATAGGGCCTGAGTTCCTATCCTAATCAGCAGCTCCTAGGGGGGTGATGCTACATATCTTTACAAGTTGTATGTTTCTGGAAAAAGAGGCTTTAGTACTACTTTAATGTATTTAGTATTCCATTACCAAGCTCCATGTTTTAAACATGTATCACAATATATGCAAACTACGAACCCCTGTTTTTATGTACGAACCCCTGTTTTTATGTACGAACCCCTGTTTTTGCTAGAAATATAGAAGGGTGTATATGGTGTGTAGCGGGTATTTAAATTTAGGGGAAGCATCTGGGTGGTAGTGTAACCCAGATGCACTGATTATTGTTTATGGAGGACTCTGGTGGTGTGAGGTTCCCTGGGGTCCGAGGGTGGCGCTGTTGCCCTGGGCCGGGGGTTGAACCCTCACTGCAAGACTGTACTCTTTTTGTCCCTTTCCGGCGGTTGTACAGCGGGGCGAGGAGATAAAGGGGGCGGACGCCCTGAGTACGGGGTTGAGAGTCGGAGGACACCGCCGTGCCCAGGCACCTTCGGCCTGGGTGCGGGCGATCCGGAGTTCCGGGCACAGGGGCCCTTGACCTAGCAGGAGCTGGAGATGGCATCCATCCCAGGCACCTTTAGCCCTGGGGTGAGGTACTATTGAGGAGGCCTGGGACCCAGTACCTTCGACTGGGTTCCGCAAGGGTGGAGGAGTCCGAGGGGCCCTAAGGTGTTGGGCGCCCGAATCTGAGACGAGGAGGCCGGGGAGTATAACCCTTCCGAACAGCCCGGTGCAGCATTTGCCGGTGACGGTGGGGCCTCCGGTAACTCTCTCGGAAGGATGTCTTCCCTCTGACTGGGGCCACAGCTTAAAGAAGGTAACTCCTATTTCATGTTCGTCAGAGTTGCTGGTAGAGACTCAGAAAAGGAAAGAAGTACATTCACAGCCACTGTGCGTCATAACCGTTGGTGATATCTCAATGGTTTCGTTTGATGAAGGATTGTGCCTTGACCTACTCCCCACCTATACTGAACTGTTCGTTGTTCACAACCTGTCTGTGCTAAGTGACGATTTATTGCTGCTAAAGAATAAATAAGAGTTGGACCTTTTCAGTGGTGTGGAACTCTGGTTACTGGGAGCAAAGGGGGGTCAGTTTGAGGAAGGACTTGACCCTGGGTTATACACACGGCCCGATGGTAAAATACGTTCGGGACTTCACCTCTATCCAGAAGAGGACATGGGCCGTGGTGGATCTCATCCCTCCTCCCAGGTTCCCCTAGACAAGACAGCAAGCCGAGAAGAAGAAGGGGTGAGAGGGGTGAGCCCGCTACAGGTGCATGGAGTAAATTCAGAATCTTCAAATTTAGCAATATTCAGCCTACACATTTCTCTCATAACATGTTTCAGTTAAAGAGATAACGTGCTTCACAATAGTCTGATAACAAAAAATTATATGATTAGCTTATATGAGGGGATCTGTGTATCTGTACATTTTAGATCTGGATTTTGGAAATGTTATTGAAGTGCTAAAGTATAGCATTTGAATGCAAGGATTAGGGGACATTATATGTACTGTACATAGGTATAAAATTGGTTTAAGGACAGAAATAAGGATGTTATTAATATCACATACAGTATATGAGTTAAAGCTGAAGCCCTGGCAAAATGAAAACCTACCAATCAAATATGAAAATTAGAAAATGATAGCTGCTTCAGGCAATAGCCATATCTTTTTATACTTCATGGCTGATGGTGACATTATGCTAACTTTTTATATATATTGCCCTGTCTGCCACACATATATCTGTACCGGAGAAAAATATACTATCCCAGATAAATCACTCCCTACCAGCTGGTTGTATAAAACTAAAAACTGATTCTGTGTGTCATTGTACATTATTCAGAGCAAGTAAAGCTTAAGTTCAGAGAAAATTAAATGTCTACTATGAAAATGCAGGTTCTTTTTATTGATGAAATATGTGACCTGAAGAACTGCTTGATTTCGCTTTAGGAAAGCCAAAAACAGTGCTGGAATGACCTTGTCTTCTCCTGTCAGCTGGGGGACTAGATTGCCTCACACTGCCTCTTAAGCCTTGTACACACGACCGAGAATCTCTTCGCAAAAAAAAACGTTGTTTTTCTCGACGGGTTTCTTGTCAAGCTTGACGAAATTCTTGTCAAACTTTCCTTGCATACACACTGTCAATCCAAAATCTCGTTGTTGTAAAGCGCGATGATGTACAACACGTACAACGGCAGTATAAAGGGGAGGTTCCATTCTCATGGCGCCACCCCTTGGGCTGCTTTTGCTAATCTCGTGTTCCTGCGTTTTAGTAAAAGTTTAGTGAGAGACGATTCGCGCTTTTCAGTCTTCGTGCTTTCAGTTCGTTACAGCGTGACGAATGTGCTATCTCCATTACGAACGCTAGTTTTACAAGAAGGTGCGCTCCCGTCTCATACTTGATTCTTACCATGCGCGGTTTTTGAAGACTCGGAAAAGCATACACACGAACGGTTTTCTCGTCCAAATACAGTCTGACGAGAATCACGCCGAGAAAAATTAGAATCCCGACGAGAAAAAAGAAATCAGGTCTTCTTTTTTTCTCGTCGAGATTCTGGGCAGTTTTCTTGACGAGAAACCTGAAAGCCTCGTACACACGCACATTTTTATCGGCAAGAAAGCTCTCCCAACAGTTTTCTTGTCTTTTCTTGCCGAGAAAACCGGTCGTGTGTACGAGGCTTTAGCCTGTTTCAGTCTTGCACACAATCCCATCTTGTCTGCATGTGTAAAACAACTGAGTCTGTCTATTCATTGTCATGGATATGCATTAATGTCTGTCTGCCATCTTACCTTTCCTCCTCATGTGTTCATCTTAGAGACCAGACCCCCTTCACCTGGCTTCCTTTATAATCTCCTCCCAGCCAGACTCCACCCCAGGCCCTATCACAGAACACTATAATAACCTGTGCACTGCAAGCCTGCTTTGCTGATCAACGTGTTTGTTAGGCATTGTGTGTTTGGGTTCCTGCCTGCCGTGTGCCACGTCTGTCTCTCTGTTACATATTTGGCTTGTCCTCGACTATGCCTGTCTGCTCGTGACCCTTGACCTTCGGCTTGTCCTTCGTTATCCTTGTCTGCTTGTGGCCCTTGACCTTCAGCCTGTTATTTGTTACTCTTTATCTTGTGCTGCTGCTTCCCCTCTTTTCCCCTTATCCTATGGGGCGTGAGCTAGGAGACTCTAGGGGCCGCGACCTGGACCCAGCCTGCAGCATAACATCCTTACCACTAGAGGCTCTGGAGAAGACCTGCTGGGTCTTAGACTCCGCGCCCTGGGGAATCTTGGCTCTAGCCTCCTATAGGATCCCGGTTGTGCTCCTCTGGTCCCGCTTTCCACAACCACCCAGTTTCCTATCCGCAGCAGTCAGCCATAGGGTTCACTACCTTGCGGTGCACTCCTGTCCCCCTACGGTGTGCATCTGTCACCTGGCCATAGGTGACCTGACATTCATCCTATACCATTGGTGGGCTTTGAACTTTGCCCATGACTACTAGATAGTTACTTTTGACATGAAATGTACTGTTGTTGTCTATCATTCTGCCTAAACTCCAGCCACAAGATCTTTCCTGCTTGTTTATCGATTGGCAGAACAAACAGTTTGCTGATATTTTCAATCTTTCTCTGTTTCTGTTAATTGTTCCATCAAGGTTTGAAGCAGCCATAATTGTTCTAGTTATAAAAAATAAAACATCCTTGCAGTTTGAATTACTATATACCAGTAGTACTTACACCTATTTTGATGAAATGCTTTGAAAAGCTAATTTTGAGGCACATTAAGTCCTCCCTCTGATGGATCATCATCAATATACATATTATCCTAAAAGATCTACAGAGGAGGCTGCTGCTACATTATTTCACAGATTATTGATGCATTTAGACAAACCAAATACTTATGCTAGGGTACTTTTTATTAATTATGGTTCTGCTTTCAACATTATGGTACCTGAGAAAAAGATTTGTCATTTACTGGACGTTAATCTTCAGCGTTTGGTTTACATGTGGATCTTGGACTTTTTGTCTAACCAGCTTTCATCTTCCACTCATTCTATTAATATTAATGCCCAACAGGTATATGTACTATATAAACTTTTATACTTACAAACTTTGTGGATGATACAGCTCAGATCAAAAATAGTAATGAGATAACTTACAGAGAGAAGATCAGGAATGATGGACAGTGGGCTGCCTCAATTAACTTGGAGCTTAATATAAAGAATACAAATTTACTTGTTGATTTTAGGAGTAACAGAAAGCATCCAACTGAGCCACTTTTAATTAGACAGCCTGTGTAAAGTCCTTCTTCCTTGGCATCCATACATTTTTTGAATTATGTCACATAAAGGATGAACACAACACAGTAGTGATATTAAAAATAAGGCACAGAAACAGCTGTACTCTTTGTGAATCCTAAAAAAAGATAGAAAATAAGTTATTAGTGTTCCTCTACCGCTCGCTTATGCCACCATGGTTTGGTATGGCAGTCAAAGAGCTGAAAAGCTCCTTTTCAGGAATGATCCTACAGTGGCTAAGAGAATTGTTGGTAGCCAGCCTTTTACTCTAAAAGACATTTATCATTCTTGTTGTGTCAACAGAGCATCAAGTAAAGTAAAGAATCCTTCTCATCATGATCATTGTCTGTTTACTTATCAGCCATCTGGGAGGCATTATAGGACACTGAAAGTCTGCACTATGAGCCGAACACCCCCCTGTTCGGTTCGCACCAGAACCTGCGAACGGACCGAAAGTTTGCGCAAACTTTAGAACCCTATTAAATACAATGGGACTCGATTGTTTGAAATCAAAAGTGCTAATTATGAAGGCTAATATGTAAGTTATTGTCCTAAAAAGGGTTTTGGGACCCGGGTTCTGCCCCAGGGGACATGTATCAATGCAAAAAAAGTTTTAAAAACTGCCTTTTTTTCGGGAGCAGTGATTTTAATGATGCTTAAAGTGAAAAAAAAGGGAAATATTCCTTTAAATATCGTACCTGGGGAGTGTCTATAGTATGCCTGTGAAGTGGCACGTGTTTCCCGTGCTTAGAACTGACCCTGCACAAAATGACATTTCTAAAGGAATAAAAGTAATTTAAAACTGCTTGGGGCTTTAATGTAATGTCTGGTCCCGGCAATATGGATGAAAATCATTGAGAAAAACGGCATGGGTTCCCCCCCCCCCCCAGCCCATTACCAGCCCCTTTGGGTCTTGTATGGATATTAAGGGGAACCCCGCACCCAAATAAAAAAAAAGGCCCTATATTCTCTGAACAGAAGTATACAGGCGGTGCAAACAAGACAGGGACTGTAGGTTTGTTCTTAAGTAGAATCTGTTTGTAATTTGGAACAGGTACATTTTTTAAGTGTAGCTCCAGCCAAAAAATCTATTTTTAAGCTTTTTGGAAAACATAGGGAAGGGTTATCACCCCTGTAACATTTGTTTTGCTGTCTGTGCACCTGTTCAGAACATTTCACCTCACTTTCCGTCCCAATGACAAATGTTTTTTTTAAATTTGGGGTTTTTATTGAAACAAGGATTGGTGATAAAGCATCAGTGGAGAGGAGACACTTTTTTCCCATATTAACTTTTACAGGAGAGAATTTCCCTTTCTAGGGGTAGATTTCCTCTCACTTCCTGTTGTCTCCTTCCGTTTGCAAGTAGGAGTCGTTTGTAAGTTGGATGTTTGAAAGTAGGGGCCTGCCATATATACTCTGCAGAAATTTTGCCACAACACTGTAAGCCCTCACAGTTACTCTTGGTGGGCGCTGGAACGCCCTGCTATGAACTATTATATCAAGAATTGTAATTACATGCCATTGTTAAACAGTGGTAGAAAAAATTGGGCCTTTGGTGGTGGTGCTGGTGCCACAACACTATAAGCCCTCACAGTTACTCTTGGTGGGCGCAGGAATGGGCCCTGCTGTAAATTATTAGATCAAGAATTGTAATTACATGCCCCTGTTAAACAGGGGCTGAAAAATTGGGCCTTAGGCACTGGTGCTGGTGCCACAACACTGCAACCCCTCACAGATACTCTAGTTGGAGCGCAGCAATGAGCCCTGCTGCAAAGTATTGCATTAAAAATTGTAATTACACGCCCCTGTTAAACAGGAGCTGAAAAATTGGGCTTTAGGCACTGGTGCTGGTGCCACAACACTGCAACCCCTCACAGATACTGTAGTTGGAGCACAGCAATGAGCCCTGCTGCAAAGTATTGCATTAAAAATTGTAATTACACGCCCCTGTTAAACAGGGGCTGAAAATTGGGCCTTAGCCACTGGTGGCGGTGCCCAGAAACAAAAATGTCCTTACATGATATCAGCATGATCGTTGAGGAGGAAGAGGATAGTCACTCAGCATAACAGGATAGTCACTCTGCATCAGCATAGGCAGTCTTGAAGGGCTCTGACATTTCAAAGAAAATTATTCTGTTACATCAGGTGCTTGGTAGCTGGTGGTGATCCAAGACTGATTCATTTTTATGAAGGTCAGTTGATCGACCGAGTCGGTGGACAGGCGCACCCTGTGATTGGT
The DNA here is from genome assembly GCA_029206835.1 of Rana muscosa. Classification (NCBI taxonomy): domain Eukaryota; kingdom Metazoa; phylum Chordata; class Amphibia; order Anura; family Ranidae; genus Rana; species Rana muscosa. The sequence continues at coordinate 878,557,509 of CM055116.1, forward strand.
TACAAAGCCTCCAGCAGCACTGAATGTGCGTTCCGAAAGAACGCTGGATGCAGGATAGGCCAGTAGCTCAATTGCATACTGTGCAAGCTCTGGCCAGTGATCCATCCTTAAGACCCAGTAACCCAGAGGATTTTCAGTGGGAAAGGTGTCCAAGTCTGATCTTTCCCTGAGGTATTCCTGCACCATGTAAACCAGACACTGGCGATGGTTGCTGGAACGATCATACCTTGGGGCTGCGGACTAAAAAATTGTCTGAACGCATCGATCAGACGGCCACCTTCTCCTTCTTTGACTGACCGAAGCCTCAGCAACACATTGTCCAGGACCAGGAACTTGTAACCTCCCAGTCTCTGGGAACGCATTGCACAGACCTTTCTGCAAGGCCTCCCGAAGATGCTTCATCCTCTGCTCCCTCTGCGACTGCAAGATAAGGTCCGCAACGTGGATCAAGGAGGGTTGCCAGCCAGTAATGATCCCTCTCCTTGATAGCACGAATACGAGGATCCTTCCGCAGGCTTTGCAGGATCAGGGAGGCCATGCACCGTAGGTTTACTGAGGCATTCGGTGAGGAGTCCTCTGGTCACTCAGGACGACATGATCCGCAGCCACCTCCTCCCTGCCACGTACATGTCCATGGGTGTCTTGGGACTGTAATTGATCCCTTGAAGACTGCTGCTGATTCTGAGTGCCAGGCTCCACCTCCATGCTGACACAATTCACCTCCTCCTCCTCCTCCTCCTCTTCCTCGTCCTCTTCCTGTGTGATAGGCGGGCCAGCAGGAACACTGTCTGGATAAAGGGGGCCTTGAGAGGTAAGGAAGTCCTCCTCTTGCTCCCTCTGTTCTGCCTCAAGTGCCCTGTCCATTATTTCACGCAGCGTGTGCTCCAACAGGTGGACAAGAGGGACAGTGTCACTGATGTATGCACTGTCACTGCTCCCCATCCTCGTGGCCTCCTCAAATTGTGCCAGGACAGTGCATGCATCCCTGATCATGGCCCACTGGCGTGGGGAAAAAAATCCAAGCTCCCCTGAACCTGTCCTGGTGCCATATTGCAACAGATAATCATTGATGGCCCTCTGCTGCATGTGCAGCCGCTGCAGCATGGCCAAAGTAGAGTTCCACCTGGTGGGCATGTCACAGATTAGGTGGTTCTTGGGCAGGTTGTTTTCCTTTTGCAGGTCAGCCAGCCGAGCACTGACATTATGTGACCGGCGGAAATGCCCACAGAGTTTCCTGGCCTGCTTCAGGACCTCCTGTAAGCCCGGGTACCTGCCCAAGAACCGCTGCACCACCAAGTTAAGGACGTGAGCCAAACAGGGCACATGGGTCAGTTGTCCCTGTCGGAGGGCGGAGAGGAGGTTGGTGCCATTGTCGGAAACCACCATGCCTGGCTTAAGCTGGCGTGGCGTCAACCACCTCTGATCCTGCCCCTGCAGAGCTGACAGAATCTCTGCCCCACTGTGGCTTCTGTCCCCCAAGCACACCAGCTCAAACACAGCATGTTTTTGCCCGCGTACTTGCGTAGCCCCTTGAACGCCTACGGAGCACCACTGGTTCTGAGGAAGAGGCCATGGAGGAGAAAGAAGAGGAGGGGTGGAGGAGAGAGGTGTGTCAGAATAGCCAGTAGTAGCATTTTGGAGGCGTGGTGGTGGAAGTAACCTCCAACACTACTGCACCTTGTCCTGCATCCTTCACAGCTGCCAGCAGAGTCACCCAATGCACCGTGAAAGATAGGTAACGTCCCTGTCCATGCCTGCTGGACCATGAGTCAGCGGTAATATGCACCTTACCGCTGACCGACCTGTCCAGCGAGGCCAAGACATTGCCTTCCACATGCCAGTAGAGAGCCGGAATCGCCTTCCTTGAGAAAAAGTGGTGTTTGGGAACCTGCCACTGAGGAACCGCACATTCCACAAACTCACGGAAGGGGGCAGAGTCTACCAACTGAAAAGGCAGCAGTTGAAGTGCTAACAATTTAGCCAAGCTAGCATTCAACCGCTGGGCATGTGGATCGCTGGAAGTGAACTTCTTTTGGCGGTGCAGCAGCTGGGGCAGGGAAATTTGCCTGGTACAATCTGACATCGGTGTACCGATAGCAGATTGCCCGCAAGTACTTGGCTGTGACACACCTAATTCTACACCTTCATTCCTCTCAGTGCAGGTTTCAGAGAGGACTGAAGGTATAGTGGGGTTGGAGATCCCAGCTGATGAGGAGCAAGGAGAGGTCCGCTTTGTTCTTTGGTGTGGGTCTTTTTTGTATGCTTGCCAACGGACTGCATGGCAGGTCAACATATGTCTGGTCAAGCACGTGGTGCCCAAGCGGTTTTGGCCACGCGAGATACACTTCAGACATATGTTGAAAATAGCAACGGTGCGATCTGCTGCACACGTCTCAAAAAAGGCCCACACCAAAGAACTTTTGGAATAACGCGCAGAGACAGCACCGCCCTGAACATGCGGAACACTGGAGTGTGATGCAGTCGGTTGATGCAGTCAGTTGGCTGCCCTTAAGCTGGCCCCTGGAGGGCATCCTGCCTCATTAGAGATGTGCCTCCTCCTCTTCTTTCCTATCAGGCACCCACGTGGAGTCAGTGACCTCATCATCCCCTCCCTTCTCATCACTGGAGCAAATCTGGCAGTATGCTGCAGCTGGGGGAACATGACTGCCAGATTGCTGTCCTTGTTGGGCTCCCCCTCTCTCTGGGCTCACGTTACTGCCTTCTTCTAGCTGGGTACCATCATCGGAGCCTTCAAAACGCTGGGCATCCTCCTGGAGCATGTACACAACACTGTTGTCAAACAGTTCGGGGGACTCCTCAGGAGGACATGGTGGGGCTAGGGAAGGAGTGACTGATGCCATTGAGCCGAGGGAAGAGGCCGCTTTGGCAGCTGCTTTGCCAAACAAAGTACCCTGAGCCTGGGTGAGAGAGAATGAGGACGGCTTGGTCATCCACTCTACCAAGTCTTCGGCATGTTGCGGCTCAACATGGCCAGCTGCCGAAAAGAAGGACAAGCGTGTCCCACGGCAACATGCTGATGAGGATGCACCGTGTCCACGACCAGCACTGTTGCCTCTAGACACAGAGCCTGCTTGCCCTCTTTTATTGGCTTGTGACTGTCTGCATCTCCTTGTTTGCCTTCCAGACATACTAATGGCCTGCAGGGAGATGTAGCTGCACACAGCTGGGATGTATGTATATACTGATTACTGCAGCTAGCAGAATCAACTGCCTGTAGTATTATTAGTATGAGAACACGAGCAATTGTCTTCAGTTAGCTTTAGTTGCACACTGTGCAGAGGAGACAGTACACTAACTGAAAATACTGCAGCTCCCTGCATGTGGTATTTGATTGAGAACACCAGAAATTGTATTGAGGTAAGATTTAGGTGCACACTGTGCAAAGGACACTAAAGCAAAATTCTGTATCTCCCTGCCTGTATTTGTATCAGAACAGCAGCAATAGTAGAGGTAAGCTTTAGGTGCACACTGTGCAAAGGACACTAAAGCAAAATACTGAAGATCCCTGCCTGTATTTGTATCAGAACACCAGCAATAGTAGAGGTAAGCTTTAGGTGCACACTGTGCAAAGGACACTAAAGCAAAATACTGCAGCTCCCTGCCTGTATTTGTATCAGAACAGCAGCAATAGTAGAGGTAAGCTTTAGGTGCACACTGTGCAAATGACACTAAAGCAAAATACTGCAGATCCCTGCCCGTATTTGTATCAGAACACCAGCAATTGTAGAGGTAAGCTTTAGGTGCACACTGTGCAAAGGACACTAAAGCAAAATACTGCAGCTCCCTGCCTGTATTTGTATCAGAACAGCAGTAATTGTAGAGGTAAGCTTTAGGTGCACACTGTGCAAAGGACACTAAAGCAAAATACTGCAGATTCCTGCCTGTATTTGTATCAGAACAGCAGCAATTGTATTCAGGTAAGCTTTTGGTGCACACTGTGCAAATGACACTAAAGCAAAATACTGCAGCTCCCTGCCTGTATTTGTATCAGAACACCAGCAATTGTATTGAGGTAAGCTTTAGGTCCACACTGTGCAAAGGACATCAAAGCAAAATACTGCAGCTCCCTGCCTGTATTTGTATCAGAACACCAGCAAATGTATTCAGGTAAGCTTTTGGTGCATACTGTGCAAAGGACACTAAAGTAAAATACTGCAGCTCCCTGCCTGTATTTGTATCAGAACACCAGCAATTGTATTCAGGTAAGCTTTTGGCGCACACTGTGCAAAGGACACTAAAGCAAAATACTGCAGCTCCCTGCCTGTATTTGTATCAGAACACCAGCAATTGTATTCAGGTAAGCTTTTGCAAAGGACACAGTACACTAAGTGAAGCACTGCAGCTAGCACAATCATCTGCCTGCCTGTCAGTATAGAGAATAACAGGAACGGATCTAGCTAAACTGCATACAGTGTGTAAATATATATACGACACCTAGGATGCATATGTATCCTCTACATGCTGTAACTGCAGCTAACTGAATCACCTGCCTGCTCTATCTATCTCAAAATAAATGACACTGTCTCTCTCTCTCTCTTAAACCTCTCTCTTTAACCACCGCAACACACTACACAAGGCCGCCACGGAGGCGGCCTTATATAGTGTGGGGTGTGTACTAAACCCCCTGAGACATAATTATCCAAAGCCACCCTGGCTTTGGCCAATTATGGCTCTCCGTTTTTTGCTCGCTGTGATTGGCCAAAGCATGCAGGTCATAGTGCATGCTTGGCCAATCATCAGCCAGCAATGCACTGCGATGCCGCAGTGAATTATGGGCCGCGACGCGCCACTCGAATTTGGTGCGAATGGCCCATAATGTTTGAAATTCGGCGAATGGTCAAACAGCCGATGTTCGAGTCGAACATGGGTTCGACTCGTATCTCATCCCTACATATTAGCCTTCATAATTTGCACTTTTGATCTCGAACGTTCAAGTCCCATAGACTTTAATAGGGTTCTAAAGTTCGCACAAACTTTCGGTCCGTTCGCAGGTTCTGGTGCAACCGAACCGGGGGGTGTTCGGCTCATCCCTAGTAATCATTAAAGAGATAATTGGTCTGTTCGCCCAAGGCAGGAAGCCATCATCTGTTTAAAGGAGTAGTGTAGGTAAGTCAGATCTAACACTTCTGTTATGGTGGGAGGAGTTGGGTTCTTCCACCTGCTAGTAATGCTTAATCTTGCTGCATAAAGGATATGAGTGATTGTGTGATGTGTTTTATCTGGTTGTACATAGGTCTGGATTATGAGGGATGTGTTTCTGAGCAATTTCAGAAATAATGTTGAAAATTGATGTCCAATACGTTGTTAGCGTGGAGCATCTCCAGAAATTGTGAAGGATATCACCTTTTTGACTGCATTTTCTCTAGCACTGGTTTGCCAGCTGAAGGCTGAATCTTGAGATTTTGTCTGGAGTCATGTACCACTGTTGTAGTATTTTAGTGGAGAGTTCCCACAGTGTGGAGCAGCATGTTGATCTATAAGTGATTTTACAGGCTTTGACCGATTGATAATCTGTGAATGCCCGGGCCAGATCTGTTTCCCATTGTTGGAAAGGGAGAGTCTTGATGAAGTAACCTTTTTGTTGGAGGGTGTTATAGAAAAGGGAAACCCCCTTTTGGTGTAGGGTGGAGGAAGTTAAGAATACCCAAGCTGGGTGCAGTATTAAGCAGGGCTAGTTGGGAATTTTTGATAGGCAGTGAGCTATTTGGGTGTACTGGTATATGTCACTGTGTGGGAGGGGAAATTATTTGGAAGATGTAAGAATAGTTTAAGAGAGTTGCCTTCATAGATATAAATTATAACCCTCCTCTTCCAGGAGACAAAGGAGATTTGGTCTATAAGTGGGTGCAGGGCTGTGAGAGGTATTTGCAGCATGTTGTAAAGTGTCTAACACTTCTAACACTTGTGTGAGGGTACCTTTGTGCTTGATGGCCCAATTTCTTCCATGAGTGAAATGCAGCCATCCCAAGTAGGGGGAAACCACATGTGTGAAGCCTCGTACACACGGCCGAGATTCTCGTCGGAAAAAACATGTCATTTTTTTCGACGAGATTCTTGGACAAGAAACTTGTCCCGGCCGAGTGTACACACGCTCGATTCAAAGAATCCGCGGTTCTTTGAATGGAGCGTACGCGGTGACGTCATTGACTACGACGAGCATGCGCTCGTCACATTCTATGCCGTCGCCGACATCTTGGTATACCCTACCTATGCCTAGGAAGCTACCGCGCATGCGTCAAATTCATTTCGAACATGCGCGGGCTTCCGGGAGGACAGGTAAGTGTACACACACTCACTTTTCTCGTCGAGAAACATGCCGACGAGAATCTCAACGAGAAAATAGAGAGAAGCCTCGTACACACGGCCGAGATCCTCGGCGGAAAAAACATGTCGTTTTTTTCGACGAGATTCTTGGACAAGAAACTTGTCCCGGCCGAGTGTACACACGCTCGATTCAAAGAACCCGCGGTTCTTTGAATGGTGCGTACGCGGTGACATCATCGACTACAACGAGCATGCGCTCGTCACATTCGATGCCGTCGCCGCCATCTTGGTATACCCTACCTATGCCTAGGAAGCTACCGCGCATGCGTCGAATTCATTTCGAACATGCGCGGGCTTCCGGGAGGACAGGTAAGTGTACACACACTCACTTTTCTCGTCGAGAAACATGCCGACGAGAATCTCGACGAGAAAATAGAGAGCAGGATCTCTATTTTCTCGTCGAGATTCTTGTCGCTTTTCTTGACGAGAAACCATACACACGAACGAATTTCTCGGCAAAAAATCTCTGCCAGCAAGTTTCTTGCTGGTTTTTGCCGAGAAACTCGTTCGTGTGTACGAGGCTAGCAGGATCTCTATTTTCTCGTCGAGATTCTTGTCGCTTTTCTTGACGAGAAACCATACACACGAACGAATTTCTCGGCAAAAAATCTCTGCCAGCAAGTTTCTTGCTGGTTTTTGCCGAGAAACTCGTTCGTGTGTACGAGGCTAGCAGGATCTCTATTTTCTCGTCGAGATTCTTGTCGCTTTTCTTGACGAGAAACCATACACACGAACGAATTTCTCGGCAAAAAATCTCTGCCAGCATATTTCTTGCTGGTTTTTGCCGAGAAACTCGTTCGTGTGTACGAGGCTTGAGATATTTTCACAGCCTAGACACAGAGGGACCTAAAATCCAAGAATCGGGCTTTCAAGGAGCATAAATTACACATAAATTACACATCTAATTTCCTGACTACCCAACACACGTTTGAAGGCACTGGAGCACCAGGGCAATGAAAACACCCCAATGTATTTTCTATGAGGCCTAATGAGTTTGTCATGTCATGTCATATTTCTACAGGTTTTTGGAAAATGTGTAAAGAAAATAAAAACATGTTTTTTTACACAAAGTTATCAATTTATAAGATATTTCTAACACACTGCATTGATATACTAAGATTTACCACCCTAAAAACATTCTGTTTTTCTTTACCTGAGTATAGCGATACCACGTGTCAGACTTTTTCACAGACTAGCCACATAGAGAGGCCCAATATCCAAGAAGCACCTATAGGCATTACAGGGGCATACATTACACATATCTAATTTCCTGACTATCTAACACATTTTGGAGGCCCTGGAGCACCTAGACAATGGAAACACTAACAAAATGATTACATTTTGGAAAGCAAACACTCCCAACGTATTTTCTATGAGGCATAATTAGTCATTTTTTCCCACAAGCTTTTGGGAAATGTGGATTTTTTTTTTTTTACACAAAGTTGTCAATTTCTAAATATATTTCTAACACACAGCACAGGCATACTTAGAATTATACCTCAGAACACATTTTTCTACTCCTCCCGAGTATGGCGATACCACATGTGATATGGGCCCTAAGTCTTTGTGGCAGACTTGAAACCCCACTACTAGTACCTGGCCTGGGACACTGTGACAGATGTTAATGGTCATGTGTAATGTGGAAATATCAGCGCTACCCCCAAAAAAAGAAGACACCTGAAATCATATCCAAGTAAAAAATGGTGAAAATGGGCAGGAACAAAATCCTAAAAGGCGGGAAAAAATTCCCTGTGGGTGAAAAAAAGTGATGGAGCTGCAATTATTAATAGTTAGAATATAAACTACAATGAAATGTTGAATGTGAATATAATGCGCATCCTTAACTGAAACAATGAAGTGTATAAGACAATATGTCACAAATGACATATGATGTGAAAAAGTGAATAAACACCTTTGAGATAAAGTGTACCAAAATATACACAAGCACATAAATATAAATAATACAAGACAAAAAAGTCGGATAATTTAGTGTAAAATGAAATGTTCACAAAAGTCCATAGGAGCAGTAGAAAAAAAGCAGTACAAAAAATGAAAAATTAAAAGATTAAAAAGAAACCAATCTTCTTGAAACTTTTCCTTCCAGCAAGTAAGGAACAATGTTTATCAGATAACAGATGTCTCCTTACCAGAATAGATGGACCCCCGTAACAGAGGTCATACGAGCTCAACACATAGGGTTCACTCCAAAGATCATCCTCCATGTTCCTCCTTCCATAAGAATGCGGCCGATGAAGTCTTTCCAAGGTGTAAAAACCATATATCACCGCTCACACATTTAAGGAATTGGTTGGGGAAATAATAATAAAAAACTTCATGGTGCAGCAAGTTTCATATAAAGGGAAACTATTTATTGATAGCTGACATCCGAAGATAAAAGACAAAGTGCCGTTTGTTTGCTAAAGCAGTATAACAAACTCCATGAATAAAACAAACAGTCAGCTGCGACTCGCGCCAGCCAGCTGAAGTGTGGTGATGTCAGAATCCTTTAGCTCCACCCGACGCTGCGTTTCTCCTTACAAGGCGTCCACTGGGAAAGGAGGCTAAGGAGGAGACGTCACTCACCACATTATATAGCCCGTGCAGGAGAGTGACACCAAAAGCCAAAGGAGGGAAAGAAAGATAATTGTCTCATTCTCCCCTAGCTGTCCGTGTCTAAATTGAAATGAAGCGGTACATAGAAACAGTATGCTTGGACTGTGCAGTATGTCACCGCTTCATTCCAAAATATTGTTCCAGAAAATACATTATATAAAAACAAATATATGAATCTGCATATAAAAATACCACTTTACAGCAATATCAATCCCGTGATCTTTGCTAAGTATAAACAATATTAGACGTGTTTTATCTGGTTGTACATAGGTCTGGATTAAGAGGGATGTGTGTCTGAGCAATTTCAGAAATAATGTTGAAAATTGATGTCCAATACGTTGTTAGCGTGGAGCATCCCCAGAAATTGTGAAGGATATCACCTTTTTGACTGCATTTTCTCTAGCACTGGTTTGCCAGTTGAAGGCTGAATCTTGAGATTTTGTCTGGAGTCATGTACCACTGTTGTAGTATTTTAGTGGAGAGTTCCCACAGTGTGGAGCAGCATGTTGATCTATAAGTGATTTTACAGGCTTTGACCCATTGAGAATCTGTGAATGTCCGGGCCAGATCTGTTTCCCATTGTTGGAAAGGGAGAGTCTTGATGAAGTAACCTTTTTGTTGGAGGGTGTTATAGAAAAGGGAAACCCCCTTTTGGTGTAGGGTGGAGGAAGTTAAGAATACCCAAGCTGGGTGCAGTATTAAGCAGGGCTAGTTGGGAATTTTTGATAGGCAGTGAGCTATTTGGGTGTACTGGTATATGTCACTGTGTGGGAGGGGAAATAATTTGGAAGATGTAAGAATAGTTTAAGAGAGTTGCCTTCATAGAGATCGTTGATATAAATTATAACCCTCCTCTTCCAGGAGACAAAGGAGATTTGGTCTATAAGTGGGTGCAGGGCTGTGAGAGGTATTTGCAGCATGTTGTAAAGTGTCTAACACTTCTAACACTTGTGTGAGGGTACCTTTGTGCTTGATGGCCCAATTTCTTCCATGAGTGAAATGCAGCCATCCCAAGTAGGGGGATACCATATGTGTGAAGCCTCGTACACACGGCCGAGATTCTCGTCGGAAAAAACATGTCGTTTTTTTCGACGAGATTCTTGGACAAGAAACTTGTCCCGGCCGAGTGTACACATGCTCGATTCAAAGAACCCGCGGTTCTTTGAATGGAGCGTACGCGGTGACGTCATCGACTACGACGAGCATGTGCTCGTCACATTCGATGCCATCGCCGCCATCTTGGTATACCCTACCTATGCCTAGGAAGCTACCGCGCATGCGTCAAATTCATTTCGAACATGCGCAGGCTTCCGGGAGGACAGGTAAGTGTACACACACTCACTTTTCTCGTCGAGAAACATGCCAACGAGAATCTCGACGAGAAAATAGAGAGAAGCCTCGTACACACGGCCGAGATTCTCGTCGGAAAAAACATGTCGTTTTTTTCGACGAGATTCTTGGACAAGAAACTTGTCCCGGCCGAGTGTACACACGCTCGATTCAAAGAACCCGCGGTTCTTTGAATGGAGCGTACGCGGTGACGTCATCGACTACGACGAGCATGCGCTCGTCACATTCGATGCCGTCGTCGCCATCTTAGTATACCCTACCTATGCCTAGGAAGCTACCGCGCATGCGTCAAATTCATTTCGAACATGCGCGGGCTTCCGGGAGGACAGGTAAGTGTACACAAACTCACTTTTCTCGTCGAGAAACATGCCGACGAGAATCTCAACGAGAAAATAGAGAGCAGGATCTCTATTTTCTCATCGAGATTCTTGTCGCTTTTCTTGACGAGAAACCATACGCACGAACGAATTTCTCGGCAAAAAATCTCTGCCAGCAAGTTTCTTGCTGGTTTTTGCCGAGAAACTCGTTCGTGTGTACGAGGCTAGCAGGATCTCTATTTTCTCGTCGAGATTCTTGTCGCTTTTCTTGACGAGAAACCATACACACAAACGAATTTCTCGGCAAAAAATCTCTGCCAGCAAGTTTCTTGCTGGTTTTTGCCGAGAAACTCGTTCGTGTGTACGAGGCTTGAGATATTTTCACAGCCTAGACACAGAGGGACCTAAAATCCAAGAATCAGGCTTTCAAGGAGCATAAATTACACATAAATTACACATCTAATTTCCTGACTACCCAACACACGTTTGAAGGCACTGGAGCACCAGGGCAATGAAAACACCCCAATGTATTTTCTATGAGGCCTAATGAGTTTGTCATGTCATGTCATATTTCTACAGGTTTTTGGAAAATGTGTAAAGAAAATAAAAACATGTTTTTTTACACAAAGTTATCAATTTATAAGATATTTCTAACACACTGCATTGATATATTAAGATTTACCACCCTAAAAACATTCTGTTTTTCTTTACCTGAGTATAGCGATACCACGTGTCAGACTTTTTCACAGACTAGCCACATAGAGAGGCCCAATATCCAAGAAGCACCTATAGGCATTACAGGGGCATACATTACACATATCTAATTTCCTGACTATCTAACACATTTTGGAGGCCCTGGAGCACCTAGACAATGGAAACACTAACAAAATGATTACATTTCGGAAAGCAAACACTCCCAACGTATTTTCTATGAGGCATAATTAGTAATTTTTTCCCACAAGCTTTTGGGAAATGTGGATTTTTTTTTTTTTACACAAAGTTGTCAATTTCTAAATATATTTCTAACACACAGCACAGGCATACTTAGAATTATACCTCAGAACACATTTTTCTACTCCTCCCGAGTATGGCGATACCACATGTGATATGGGCCCTAAGTCTTTGTGGCAGACTTGAAACCCCACTACTAGTACCTGGCCTGGGACACTGTGACAGATGTTAATGGTCATGTGTAATGTGGAAATATCAGCGCTACCCCCAAAAAAAGAAGACACCTGAAATCACATCCAAGTAAAAAATGGTGAAAATGGGCAGGAACAAAATCCTAAAAGGCGGGAAAAAATTCCCTGTGGGTGAAAAAAAGTGATGGAGCTGCAATTATTAATAGTTAGAATATAAACTACAATGAAATGTTGAATGTGAATATAATGCGCATCCTTAACTGAAACAATGAAGTGTATAAGACAATATGTCACAAATGACATATGATGTGAAAAAGTGAATAAACACCTTTGGGATAAAGTGTACCAAAATATACACAAGCACATAAATATAAATAATACAAGACAAAAAAGTCGGATAATTTAGTGTAAAATGAAATGTTCACAAAAGTCCATAGGAGCAGTAGAAAAAAAGCAGTACAAAAAATGAAAAATTAAAAGATTAAAAAGAAACCAATCTTCTTGAAACTTTTCCTTCCAGCAAGTAAGGAACAATGTTTATAAGATAACAGATGTCTCCTTACCAGAATAGATGGACCCCCCTAACAGAGGTCATACGAGCTCAACACATAGGGTTCACTCCAAAGATCATCCTCCATGTTCCTCCTTCCATAAGAATGCGGCCGATGAAGTCTTTCCAAGGTGTAAAAACCATATATCACCGCTCACACATTTAAGGAATTGGTTGGGGAAATAATAATAAAAAACTTCATGGTGCAGCAAGTTTCATATAAAGGGAAACTATTTATTGATAGCTGACATCCGAAGATAAAAGACAAAGTGCCGTTTGTTTGCTAAAGCAGTATAACAAACTCCATGAATAAAACAAACAGTCAGCTGCGACTCGCGCCAGCCAGCTGAAGTGTGGTGATGTCAGAATCCTTTAGCTCCACCCGACGCTGCGTTTCTCCTTACAAGGCGTCCACTGGGAAAGGAGGCTAAGGAGGAAACGTCATTCACCACATTATATAGCCCGTGCAGGAGAGTGACACCGAAAGCCAAAGGAGGGAAAGAAAGATAATTGTCTCATTCTCCCCTAGCTGTCCGTGTCTAAATTGAAATGAAGCGGTACATAGAAACAGTATGCTTGGACTGTGCAGTATGTCACCGCTTCATTCCAAAATATTGTTCCAGAAAATACATTATATAAAAACAAATATATGAATCTGCATATAAAAATACCACTTTACAGCAATATCAATCCCGTGATCTTTGCTAAGTATAAACAATATTAGACGTCAGTTGATACTTCCCAATTATGTCCAACATATCATTCGGGTGTCAGTAAATTTAAACAGACCACCCGTGATGATATTTGGGTACGACTCAGGCAAAAAAATCACATGTTAAAAGTCAAATCTTATATAAAAATTTATGGGTAAAAACACAAAAGTATATAAAAATAAAATTAAAAATTATTGATCTGACACAACAATATATTAAATTATTGTACTCTAATCCATATTCGTACCTGTTTTGTATCCTCATTTCCCCTTGCATAGGAGGCGAGGAGAGAGGAAAAAAAGTGGGGGAAGAAGGGGGGGGGGGGGGGTTTGAGGGTAACTGAGAAATGGGCAGGAAAAATAAAATAAAATAAACCCAATGAATGAGGAATATGTAACTTCAAATTAGTAGGACTACTTATTAATAATATGGCAATTAATGTCTAAAAACATTTGAAATAGTTCAATCACTTCCTGGGTACATATTTGGGTCTCTGTTTAGGAGTTAATATATTAATCTTGTCAAATCTTCATCACTAAAATTAGAAACACCTTTGCAGATTATCTCCTTCTAGATTTTTTGGGAGTTGTGCCACTCCCCTCCTCTGCCTCGTCTCTAAGCCTTCCTTTTTTCCCTTGTCCCCTCCCTATGGAATTACCCGATTTATTTCTTAGGGGTACTGCTCTGGGCGGACCTTCAAATCCACGAGTTTGGAGTGGTACGGCTGATCGCAGTCCAATGTTGGATGGATCTCTCTCCTCATTGTTTTCCTCATATCTTAGTAATGGTCCATATTGATTTCTAGCAGGTATTTCGTGTCTCCACGGCACTTGTTGTGAGGTGGGTGGACCCGCCATGTGTCCATCATTCGGATTACTCCTATATGTTGGATCATCATAAGGACCATAGTGGTCTCTATAGGGTAATCTATCAGTGGGATACATGTGTGTATTGGATTGATATTGGTAGGACCCTTGGGGTTGTCTGTTACCCCTGTTTCCCCCGGAATTAGGAACCTCCCTTGATTTTTAGGATGTTGGTAAGCTGGGGGGTAATAGGTATTGGGTCCATTTTCTGGGGGCCTACCAGTGTTATGGTTGCCCTTTTTCCTAGCCTGTTGTGGTGTCTTACTTCCCCCTGTTCTTCTTGGTCCTGGTTCTTTGTATCCAGGAGCGGTGGGAGGAGGGGGACCCAAAGAGGGTCTAGAATAATCCAAAATGGGTAATGTAGATACATTGTCACTAGCCACGCCCTCCTCCATACTGATGGCTTCTGGTTGGTTAGAAAAACTATCATGATGACTCTCCTGCCATTTAAAGACATTATGGATTTTGTAATCCTCTACGTCCCACAGGGAATTTTTTCCCGCCTTTTAGGATTTTGTTCCTGCCCATTTTTACAATTTTTCACTTGGATGTGATTTCAGGTGTCTTCTTTTTTTGGGGGTAGCGCGGATATTTCCACATTACACATTATTATTACTGAATATATTTTATCTCGCAGCTTCCCATTTTATTATTTTATTATTTACTTTAGTATTTAATACTTTAATATTTTTTATCACGTTATTGTCATCACCATTGGTCCTTTGAAATGGACATTTTTGATTACCATAGGAACAGAAAAATTAACCCTGACAAGGTTTTTGACAAAACCAGTTCAGAGGTTGATGGTATACGGGGAATTTTTATGAGGTTAAAAAATATACTCATATCAGAATTACATGCCACCTGGGATATTGTTTTCTTAGAGCAGTACCCCAAAGAGAAGATGATACCCAGAAGCCTATGGTGGCATGTATACCCGAATAGAGGGGACGCAGAACTCAAGGAATGGTTCCTTTACTTTAATGGCGTGGGATTAGCATTTCTTGAGTTTTTGCTCTCCAGAAAAAGAACCAAAGTAGCTAAATTACAGCAAGAAATCAATGACATAAAGGAAAAACTAGTCCCTATGAGCAAAGAGGGTTTATATCAAGTATATACCAAGGAGTTGAGGGAAATTCTAATTGAAGAAGAGGAGGAGCAAAGAATAAAAAAACTGAAAAAATACCTTAGGGACGTAGAGGATTACAAAACCCATAACGTCTTTAAATGGCAGGAGAGTCATCATGATAGTTTTTCTATCCAACCAGAAGCCATCAGTATGGAGGTGGGCGTGGCTAGTGACAATGTATCTACATTACCCATTTTGGATTTTTCTAGACCCTCTTTGGGTCCCCCTCCTCCCACCACTCCTGGATACAAAGAACCAGGACCAAGAAGAACAGGGGGAAGTAAGACGCCACAACAGGCTAGGAAAAAGGGCAACCATAACACTAGTAGGCCCCCAGAAAATGGACCCAATACCTATTACCCCCCAGCTTACCAACATCCTAAAAATCAAGGGAGGTTCCCTAATTCCGGGGGAAACAGGGGTAACAGACAACCCCAAGGGTCCTACCAATTTCAATCCAATACACACATGTATCCCACTGATAGATTACCCTATAGAGACCACTATGGTCCTTATGATGATCCAACATATAGGAGTTACTCGAATGATGGACACATGGCGGGTCCACCCACCTCACCACAAGTGCCGTGGAGACACGACATCCCTGCTAGAAATCAATATGGACCATTACTAAGATATCAGGAAAACAATGAGGAGAGAGATCAATCCAACATTGGACTGCGATCAGCCGTACCACTCCAAACTCGTGGATTTGAAGGTCCGCCCGGAGCAGTACCACTAAGAAATAAATCGGGTAATTCCGTAGGGAGGGGACAAGGGAAAAAAGGAAGGCTTAGAGACGAGGCAGAGGAGGAGAGTGGCACAACTCCCAAAAAATCTAGAAGGAGATAATCTGCAAAGGTGTTTCTAATTTTAGTGATGAAGAGTTGACAATATTAATAAATTGACTCCTAAACAGGGACCCAAATATGTACCCAGGAAGTGATTGAACTATTTCAAATGTTTTTAGACATTAATTGCCATATTATTAATAAGTAGTCCTACTAATTTGAAGTTACATATCCCTCATTCATTGGGTTTATTTTATTTTCTTTTTCCTGCCCATTTCTCAGTTACCCTCAAACCCCCCCCCTTCTCCCCCCCCCTTTTTTTCCCTCTCTCCTTGCCTCCTATGCAAGGGGAAATGAGGATACAAAACAGGTACAAATATGGTTTAGAGTACAATAATTTAATATATTGTTGTGTCAGATCCATAATTTTTATTTTTATATACTTTTGTGTTTTTACCCATAAATTTTTATATAAGATTTGACTTTAGCATGTGATTTTTTTGCCTGAGTCGTACCCAAATATCATCACGGGTGGTCCGTTTAAATTTACTGACACCCGAATGATATGTTGGACATAATTGGGAAGTATCAACTGACTTCTAATATTGTTTATACTTAGGAAAGATCACGGGCTTGATATTGCTGTAAAGTGGTATTTTTATATGCAGATTCATATATTTGTTTTTATATAATGTATTTTCTGGTACAATATATTGGAATGAAGCGGTGACATACTGCACAGTTCAAGCATACTGTTTCTATGTACCGCTTCATTTCAATTTAGACACGGACAGCTAGGGGAGAATGAGACAATTATCTTTCTTTCCCTCCTTTGGCTTCCGGTGTCACTCTCCTGCACGGGCTATATAATGTGGTGAGTGACATCTCCTCCTTAGCCTCTTTTCCCAGCGGATGCTTTGTAAGGAGAAACGCAGCGTCGGGTGGAGCTAAAGGATTCTGACATCACCACACTTCAGCTGGCTGAAGAGAGTCGCAGCTGACTGTTTGTTTTATTCATGGAGTTTGTTATATTGCTTTAGCAGACAAACGGCACTTTGTCTTTTATCTTCGGATGTCAGCTATAAATAAATAGTTTCCCTTTATATGAAACTTGCTGCACCATGACGTTTTTTATTATTATTTCCCCAACCAATTCCTTAAATGTGTGAGCGGTGATATATGGTTTTTACACCTTGGAAAGACTTCATCGGCCGCATTCTTATGGAAGGAGGAACTTGGAGGATGATCTTTGGAGTGAACCCTATGTGTTGAGCTCGTATGACCTCTGTTACGGGGGTCCATCTATTCTGGTAAGGAGACATCGGTTATCTGATAAACATTGTTCCTTACTTGCTGGAAGGAAAAGTTTCAAGAAGATTGGTTTCTTTTTAATCTTTTAATTTTTCATTTTTTGTACTGCTTTTTTTCTACTGCTCCTATGGACTTTTGTGAACATTTCATTTTACACGAAATTATCAGACTTTTTTGTCTTGTATTGTTTATATTTATGTGCTTGTGTATATTTTGGTATACTTTATCCCAAAGGTGTTTATTCACTTTTCCACATCATATGTCATTTGTGACATATTGGGGCTGATTTACCAAATGTTTGCGCCATGAGTATTGGCGCATCTGCGTGCGCAATGGCTGTTTTGGTATTTACAAAAAAATAGCGCCGGTATCGCAGCCCTATTTCCCATTTACTATAGTGTTCTCTGCACCCGGGAGGAGGTGCTCAGTGCGCTACTATGGACCTGGTGCACAGCATGTTAAAATCTAAATATAAAGAAGCTGGAAGTGAGAATATAATGGGGGTGACATGGGGTGATGTGAGGAAGTGTAGTGACACCTGCCCAAATAACTAATATGCCCAAAATTGAGTGATAAAGTAACTTTTTCAAAACCAGCCCGCTGTGCCGGCAATTCCGATTCGAGCTGCGGGAGGTTTTTTTGAGCTCAGCGCGGGAATTTCAATGGTTTAAATGCGCCAAGACACTGCGCCGGCAAAATCTTAGTAAATGTCAAGTCACGTAAACCAATTTGCATAAGTTGAACAGGCGCAGCTCTGAAATTGCCAGTGCGCCTGCAAAATGACATTTCTAAAGGAATAAAAAAACATTTAAAAGCAGCCGCGGCTGTAATGAATTGTCGGCTCCCGGCAATATAGAGAAAGGTTATAGAAAGTCTTTGCTAACCAAAAAAAAAAGCGTGGGGGTCCCCCCAAATTCCATAACCAGGCCCTTCAGGTCTGGAATGGATATTAAGGGGAACCCCGCTGCAATTTTTTTTAAAAAATGACGTGCGGGTTCCCCCCAAATATCCAAACCAGGCCCTTCAGATCTGGCATGGATTTTAAGGGGAACTCCACGCCAAATTTTCTTAAAAAATGGCGTGGAGTCCCCCTAAAAATCCACACCAGACCCTTTATCCGAGCACGCAACCTGGCCGGCCGCAGGGGAAGAGGGGGGGACGAGAGCGGCCCCCCCTCCCTCCTGAACCGTACCAGGCCACATGGACTCAACATGGGGAGGATGTCCCCATGTTGATGAGGACAAGGGCCTCATCCCCACAACCCTTGCCGGTGGTTGTGGGGGTCTGCGGGCGGGGGGCTTATCGGAATCTGGAAGACCCCTTTAACAAAGGGGACCCCCAGATCCCGGCCCCCCCTATGTGAAATGGTAATGGGGTACAAATGTACCCCTACCATTTCACAAGGAAAGTGTCAAAAATGTAAAAAATGGCAAGAGCCGGTTTTTGACAATTCCTTTATTAATGTCTTCTCTTTTCTTCCATCTTCTTCTTCCATCTTCTTCTTCTTCCATCTTCTTCTTTTCTCCATTCGGGTTTCTTCCTCCATCTTCATCTTCCTCTTCATCTTTATCTTCATCTTCATCTTCCTTCTTCCTTCGGTCTTCTCGTCCGCATCTTGCTCCGGCGTCTTCCCTTCTTCTTTCTTCTCCGGCCGCTCCGTTTGAATTGGAGGTTCCCGCTGTGCGACGCTTCAGTTCTCCACTTGGTCCGCTAACCACCCGGTGACTCCGCCCCCTCTGTCACCACAGGGAAAGTCCCTGTGAAATCCATGTGCGTCAGAGGGGGGTGGGGTCACCGGGTGTAAGCGGACCCGATGGGGAACTGAAGAACTGAAGCGTCGCACAGCGGGAACCTCCAATTCAAACGGAACGGCCGGAGAAGAAAGAAGAAGGGAAGACGCCGGGGCAAGATGCGGACGAGAACACCGAAGGAAGAAGGAAAATGAAGATAAAGATGAAGAGGAAGATGGAGGAAGAAACCCAAATGGAGAAAAGAAGAGGATGGAAGAAGAAGAAGGAAGAAGAAGATGGAAGAAGAAGAAGATGGAAGAAAAGAAAACACATTAATAAAGGAATTGTCAAAAACCGGCTCTTGTCATTTTTTCAATTTTTTACACTTTCTTTGTGAAATGGTAGGGGTACATTTGTACCCCATTACCATATCACATAGGAGGGGCGGGATCTGGGGGTCCCCTTTGTTAAAGGGGTCTTCCAGATTCCGATAAGCCCCCTGCCTGCAGACCCCCACAACCACCGGGCAAGGGTTGTGGGGATGAGGCCCTTGTCCCCATCAACATGGGGACATCCTCCCCATGTTGAGGGCATGTGGCCTGGTACGGTTCAGGAGGGAGGGGGGCGCTCTCTCGTCCCCCCCTCTTCCCCTGCGACCGGCCAGGTTATGTGCTCGGATAAGGGTCTGGTATGGATTTTTAGGGGGACTCCACGCCATTTTTTTTTTAAATTTGGGGTGGAGTTCCCCTTAAAATCCATGCAAGATCTGAAGGGCCTGGTATGGATATTTGGGGGGAACCCCACGTAATTTTTTTTTAAATTTTGCAGCGTGGTTCCCCTTAATATCCATTCCAGACCTGAAGGGCCTGGTTATGGAATTTGGGGGAACCCCCACGCTTTTTTTTTGTGTAATCAAAGACTTTCAATGACTTTTATCTGTATTGACGGGAACCAGCAATTCATTACAGCCGCAAGGACTTTTAAATTACTATTATTTTACTTTAGAAATGTCATTTTACTCTCCAACTGTTATAAACATGGAAAACATGTGCTACTTTACAGGCATACTATAGACACCCCCCGGGGATGATATTTAGGGCCAGTTCACACCGGATGCAGTGCAGTGCGTTTTTTTGATGCCTGAAAAATGCAAAGAAAGTTGATCACATTAATGCCAATGGCATAGTTCACACCACTGCAGTTCGTTCCAGTGCATTTCAGAAAGCCAAAAAATAATTGGTCATGCTGCATTTTTTAGGTACAAAACTGTACTGGACCCCAGTAAAACACATCAAAAACGCAACGGAACGTATCAAAAATGCACTGGAATGCACCGCAACGCACCTAAATGCACCAAAGACGCACTGCAACACACTTGTCCTAAGTGAAAAGAGGGGGAAAAAAACACTGGACTGCATCAAAAACGCCTCAAAAATGCACTGGAATGTGTCAAAAACGCGCATGCAGAAAAGCACCTGGAACGCACCCAGACTGCGTTTCTATAGTGTGAACTAGGGCCAGTTCACACCATAGAAACACAATCCGGATGCGTTCCAGGTGCTTTTCTGCATGCACGTTTTTCATGCATTCCAGTGCATTTTTGGTAAGTTTTTGATGCAGTCCAGTGCTTTTTTTTCACCCCTCTTTTTTATTAACCATAGATAAGGACAAGTGTGTTCCAGTGCGTTTTTGGTGCATTTAGGTGTGTTCCTGTGCGTTCCAGTGCGTTTATGATGCGTTTTGATGCGTTCCAGTACAGTCCAGTGCAGGTAAAATGCAGCATGTTCTACTTTTTTGGTGGAACTGGAACGCACTGGAACAAACACTGCCATTTAGAACCATATAACCAACTTTCCATGCATTTTGGATGCATAAAAAACGCAATGGACTGTATGTGGTGTGAAATGGCCCTTAAGCAATTTGGCATATTTAAAGGCATTTCTCCTTGTTTTGTTTTTGGTGTTTTCCAAATTGGTGACATTGATATATGTCCCTTAGGGTGGGACCTGGGCCCCCATTTTAAGGCCAATACCTAGAAGATAAGCCAGCCAAGTGGGGACTAGCAAAATTAACAAGTCAGTTCCCATAGACTGCAATGGGATTTGTTGGTGGGGGGGGAGGGGTGATCGTCCCATCTCTAATTTTGTAGCATGCTGGATGATGTGCTTAATTTTGGACGGGGGAGTTATTTTTTGCTAGCTGCATTGGTGTTGTTCTGCACATGCCCAGCCAGTTAGTTTTTTTTGGCGTGCTTTTTGTGTGTGAACAGTAGGGATGAGCTCGGTGTTCGAGTCGAACATACGTTCGACTCGAACATCGGCTGTTCGATCGTTCGACGAAGATCGAACGATTTGGGCCGTTCGCGCCTAATTCGAGTGACGCGAACGGCCCACAATGCACTACGCCATCGCAGTGTCATCCAGGCGCTGTGATTGGCCAAGCATGCACTGTGACCCCGCATGCTTGGCCAATCACAGCGCCGGCAGCGAGGAGAGCAATGATTGGCCACAGGCAGGATGCCTGTGGCCAATTATTGCTGAGGGTGTTTAGTACACGCCCCACACTATAAAAGGCCGCCAGCACGGCGGCCTAGTGTAGTGTGTTCCGGAGCAGGGAAAGAGAAGCATAGGCAGGGACAGTGACATTTTTTTTTCTTGCTTAACCTGGATTCCTTTAGTTTAGGGAAAGAGAAGGATAGGTAGGGAGAGTGTCAGTGTGTTTTACTGTGCTAATCCTTGTTTGTAGGGACAGGGAAGGACAGTGAGGGAAATTCTCCTTGTGCTATACTGTGCTAAAGCATTGATCATCAACCATCTTTAAAAAAACATTTTTTATAGGGACAGAAAACTATAGGTAGGGAGAGTGTCAGTGTGTTTTACTGTGCTAATCCTTGTTTGTAGGGACAGGGAAGGACAGTGAGGGAAATTCTCCTTGTGCTATAGTGTGCTAAAGCATTGATCATCAACCATCTTTAAAAAAAACATTTTTTATAGGGACAGAAAACTATAGGTAGGGAGAGTGTCAGTGTGTTTTACTGTGCTAATCCTTGTTTGTAGGGACAGGGAAGGACAGTGAGGGAAATTCTCCTTGTGCTATACTGTGCTAAAGCATTGATCATCAACCATCTTTAAAAAAACATTTTTTATAGGGACAGAAAACTATAGGTAGGGAGAGTGTCAGTGTGTTTTACTGTGCTAATCCTTGTTTGTAGGGACAGGGAAGGACAGTGAGGGAAATTCTCCTTGTGCTATACTGTGCTAAAGCATTGATCATCAACCATCTTTAAAAAAAAAATTTTTATAGGGACAGAAAACTATAGGTAGGGAGAGTGTCAGTGTGTTTTACTGTGCTAATCCTTGTTTGTAGGGACAGGGAAGGACAGTGAGGGAAATTCTCCTTGTGCTATACTGTGCTAAAGCATTGATCATCAACCATCTTTAAAAAAACATTTTTTATAGGGACAGAAAACTATAGGTAGGGAGAGTGTCAGTGTGTTTTACTGTGCTAATCCTTGTTTGTAGGGACAGGGAAGGACAGTGAGGGAAATTCTCCTTGTGCTATACTGTGCTAAAGCATTCCTCATCAACCATCTTTGAAATCCTTGTTTTTTGGACAGTCAGGGAAATTGTCGTTGTGCTATTCTGTGCGAAAGCAATCATCCTCAACCATATTTAGAAATCCTTAAGTAAAGGGACAGAGAAGGACACCTGAAGGTAGCCCTTATTGCTTTTTTCCCATCTCCCTGCAGGCCATCCATTAGAATGTCTGGAAGGCAAACAAGGACTGCTTGCAAGTGTTGATTTATTTATTTTTTTTGTCCTTTATTTGATACGTTTATCAGTTTTAAAAATACTTTCCCCCCCCCACTCCTTTCTCTGACACTTTTTAAACAGCTTTTTTTCTTTCTGCTAATTAAGGGGAGTGGTTAATTGTTCACAGGTGAGTATATAAGTGTCTGTACAAACTCCCTTAGGAGCTGGCTCCCTGCTGATGGTGGCTTGCATGTGGATTTTGTGAACATCAGTGGAATTTTGAACTACAGTGGAGAGTTAAAAACCAGGACTTTTGCTTTTAACTGCTTCTGCTTGCAAGTGTTGATTTATTTATTTTTTTTGTCCTTTATTTGATACGTTTATCAGTTTTAAAAATACTTTCCCCCCCCCCACTCCTTTCTCTGACACTTTTTAAACAGCTTTTTTTCTTTCTGCTAATTAAGGGGAGTGGTTAATTGTTCACAGGTGAGTATATAAGTGTCTGTACAAACTCCCTTAGGAGCTGGCTCCCTGCTGATGGTGGCTTGCATGTGGATTTTGTGAACATCAGTGGAATTTTGAACTACAGTGGAGAGTTAAAAACCAGGAGTTTTGCTTTTAACTGCTTCTGCTTGCAAGTGTTGATTTATTTATTTTTTTTGTCCTTTATTTGATACGTTTATCAGTTTTAAAAATACTTTCCCCCCCCCCACTCCTTTCTCTGACACTTTTTAAACAGCTTTTTTTCTTTCTGCTAATTAAGGGGAGTGGTTAATTGTTCACAGGTGAGTATATAAGTGTCTGTACAAACTCCCTTAGGAGCTGGCTCCCTGCTGATGGTGGCTTGCATGTGGATTTTGTGAACATCAGTGGAATTTTGAACTACAGTGGAGAGTTAAAAACCAGGACTTTTGCTTTTAACTGCTTCTGCCTGCAAGTGTTGATTTATTTATTTTTTTTGTCCTTTATTTGATACGTTTATCAGTTTTAAAAATCCTTTCCCCCCCCACTCCTTTCTCTGACACTTTTTAAACAGCTTTTTTTCTTTCTGCTAATTAAGGGGAGTGGTTAATTGTTCACAGGTGAGTATATAAGTGTCTGTACAAACTCCCTTAGGAGCTGGCTCCCTGCTGATGGTGGCTTGCATGTGGATTTTGTGAACATCAGTGGAATTTTGAACTACAGTGGAGAGTTAAAAACCAGGACTTTTGCTTTTAACTGCTTCTGCCTGCAAGTGTTGATTTATTTATTTTTTTTGTCCTTTATTTGATACGTTTATCAGTTTTAAAAATCCTTTCCCCCCCCACTCCTTTCTCTGACACTTTTTAAACAGCTTTTTTTCTTTCTGCTAATTAAGGGGAGTGGTTAATTGTTCACAGGTGAGTATATAAGTGTCTGTACAAACTCCCTTAGGAGCTGGCTCCCTGCTGATGGTGGCTTGCATGTGGATTTTGTGAACATCAGTGGAATTTTGAACTACAGTGGAGAGTTAAAAACCAGGAGTTTAAAACAGGAGTTTAAGACAGGAGTCTTCTAAACTGTGAGTAACATTATAAACTTCCTACAAGTAATTATATTGTAACTGGGAAATGAGTGCTAGCAGGGTTGAAGGTTTTGCTCAGTGCACAGTGTGCCACATGTATGCAAAATTGGTGCAACAGCTCCAGGATGGATACCGCTGTGACAGATGTGAGCAGGTTGCCCTTCTGGAAGCTCGCATTAGAGATCTGGAAGAGCAAGTTGCAACACTGGGCGGAAAGGACAACCTTGAAAGGGGTCCTCTGCTCGCTGAGCAGGTGGTCAGTAGGGCTGATGTGGAGGGTGGAGTGGCAAGTCAGGATTATCAGATAGGAAGATGGGTTAATGTAGTTGGAGGGAGTGGAAGGGGCTTGCAGAAAAGGAAGGCCAGTCCTGTATTTGTGCATCAAAACAAATTTTCCACGTTGGGTGAAGATGTGGAGGTGGCAAACACAGAGGTGGCAGCCCTAGATGTCACTGCTACCCCTAACAGCCGGGAGAGCAACCCATCTAGTAGAGGTGGTGAGGGGAGTGCAGGTAGGCCAAGACAGTTGGTGGTTATAGGTGATTCTATAATCAGAAGGACTGATAGAATAATTTGTCGCCAGGATCGCCTCAACCGAATGGTTTGCTGTCTCCCTGGTGCCAGGGTTCGGCATGTGGTGGACCGGGTGGATAAATTACTGGGAGGGGCTGGGCATGACCCAGCTGTCTTGGTCCACGTTGGAACCAATGACAGTATACATGGAAGGTGGAGGCTCCTTAAGAATCAATTTAAAGAACTAGGCTGCAAGATGAAGGCAAGGACCTCCAAGGTGATATTCTCTGAAATATTGCCTGTGCCATGCGCAACACAGGAAAGGCAGGGGGAGATTAGAGAGCTGAATGCATGGCTAAAGACCTGGTGTAGGGAGGAGGGATTTGGGTTTCTAGAGCACTGGGCTGACTTTTCATTGGGGTGCAACCTATATGCTAAAGACGGTTTGCACTTGAATGGAAGGGGGTCTGCTGTGCTGGGGGAGAGGTTTATGGGAAGGCTGGAGGAGTATTTAAACTAGGTTTGAGGGGGGAGGGTGAACTAGAATTACATCGGGCACACAGGTCAGTTAGTGGTCAGACATTAATGGAGAGTGGAATGGGGATAGATGGGGGGAGGGTTATGGCAGGTGACAAGAAAGTTCCCATGTTGCAAACAGCCATTGGAAACTATAGTGCCATTTGTACTACTAAAAATTATATGAAAAACACCAGAGAAAAATGTAATACATTAAAGTGTTTGTTCACCAATGCCAGAAGTCTGCCAAGCAAAATAGGTGAGTTGGAAGCTCTGGTGCATGAGGAGAGCTATGACGTAATCGGTATTGCTGAAACGTGGCTTCAATCCTCACATGACTGGATTATTAATATTCCTGGCTATGCACTCTTTCGGAGAGACAGGGCAAAAAGGAAAGGTGGCGGGGTCTGTCTCTATGTGAGAAGTGATCTCAAAGCGAGTGTGAAAGAGGACCTGGTTGATGGAGAGTGTGATGAGGCTGAAGCATTATGGGTGGAACTGCATACAGATTTGCGTAGTTCAAAGTTAATCATTGGAGTTTGTTATAGACCACCCAATGTTAATGAGGAGGTGGAGACTCAGCTCCTTGCACAGATGGAAAGGGCTGCAAGGGCTGGGACGGTGATAATAATGGGGGATTTTAACTACCCAGAAATTGACTGGAGTAATGGAACTGCTGGGACAGTTAAAGGGCAAAAATTTATAAGCCTATTGCAGGACAATTTTATGGTCCAGTTTATTGAGGCCCCAACTAGGAATGATGCTCTGTTGGACCTGGTAATCTCAAACCATGCAGAGCGTATTACTAATGTTCAGATAAAGGAACACCTGGGTAGCAGTGACCATAACATGATTTCATTTGATGTTAGCTGTAAGCAAGAAATACATGCAGGAAGGATAAAAACACTTAATTTCAATAAAGCAAATTTTCCAAGGATGAGGGCTGCTCTCCAGGACTTAGACTGGGAGAGAATATTGGCATCAATGGGCACAGAACAGAAATGGGAATTCTTCAAAAAGACTGTTTGTGAACTCACTGCAAAGTATATTCCCATGGGCAATAAGTTTAAAAGGCTAAAAATAAAACCTATGTGGCTCACTGCCAAAGTTAAAAAAGCTATAAACTATAAGAAAAGAGCTTTTAAAAAATATAAAAATGAAGGAACACTAGTGTCATTTAAATGTTACAAAGAATATAACAGGATATGTAAAAAGGAAATCAAGGATGCAAAAATTCAAAATGAACGACAGATTGCAAAAGATAGTAGGACAAACCCCAAAAAATTCTTCAAATATATTAATAGTAAAAAGGTCAAGTCTGAGCATGTAGGCCCTTTACAAAATAATCTAGAGTGGGTGACTGGGGACAAAGAGAAGGCTAATTTATTAAATACTTTCTTCAGTTCTGTGTATACAAAGGAGCATGAGGGAGCTCATGTCCATAATGGGGGTGGTAGTGACACAGCCCCAAATCCACAATGGCTCAAAAGTGATATGGTCCAGAAATATTTAGATGGAATAAAGGTGGATAAAGCACCTGGACCAGATGGCATACACCCACGGATCCTAAAAGAATTGAGCTCTGTAATTTCAAAGCCATTGTATCTAATTTTTAGGGACTCATTAATGACAGGAATAGTACCACTGGATTGGCGCAGGGCCAATGTGGTGCCTATATTTAAAAAGGGAACAAAGTCTTTACCAAGTAACTATAGACCTGTTAGTTTAACTTCCATAGTTGGGAAGATACTGGAGAGATTAATAAAAGACCACATAGATGAGTTCTTGCTGGAAAAAAACTATTTAAGCAACAGACAGCATGGATTCATGAAAGACAGAAGTTGTCAAACAAACCTGATTTCTTTTTATGAAGAGGTAAGTAAAACCTTGGACAGAGGGGTGGCTGTGGACGTGGTATACTTGGATTTTGCAAAAGCGTTTGATACAGTTCCCCACACACGGCTCATGTGTAAGGTAAAGTCTACAGGATTGGAAATATCAGTTTGTAAATGGATAGAAAACTGGCTAAAAGACAGAATTCAGAGAGTAGTGGTTAATGATTCTTACTCTGAATGGTCCAAGGTTATCAGTGGTGTACCCCAAGGTTCAGTGCTGGGACCCTTACTTTTTAATATCTTTATAAATGATATTGGGTCTGAGATCAAAAGTAACATTTCTGTCTTTGCAGATGACACCAAGCTATGCAGTGGAATAACGTCCTTACAGGATGTCTCCAATTTACAAGCCGACCTCGATGCCCTGTCTAATTGGGCGACTATGTGGCAGATGAGGTTTAATGTTGATAAATGTAAAGTTATGCACTTGGGGGCTAAGAATATGAATGCATCATACATACTAGGGGGAATACAACTGGGGGGATCCGTAGTGGAGAAGGATCTGGGGGTTTTGGTAGATCATAAGCTCAATAATGGCATGCAATGCCAAGCTGTGGTTTCCAAAGCGAGCAAAGTCCTTTCTTGTATTAAGAGAGGTATGGTCTCCAGAGAGAGAGACATCATTTTGCCCCTGTACAAATCATTAGTAAGGCCTCATCTGGAATACGCAGTTCAGTTTTGGGCACCAGTTCTCAAAAAGCATATCGGGGAACTGGAGAAAGTGCAGAGAAGGGCAACCAAACTGATAAGAGGCATGGAGGAGCTCTGCTATGAAGAAAGATTAGAGGAACTGAATTTATTCACTCTTGAGAAGAGGAGAATAAGGGGGGATATGATTAACATGTACAAATATATAAGGGGTCCATATAGTGAACTTGGTGATGAGTTATTCACTTTACGGTCAACACAGAGAACAAGGGGGCACTCTTTACGTCTAGAAGAAAAAAGATTTCATCTCCAAATGCGGAAAGGTTTCTTCACAGTAAGAGCTGTGAAAATGTGGAACAGACTCCCTGCAGAGGTGGTTCTGGCCAGCTCAGTAGATTGCTTTAAGAAAGGCCTGGATACTTTCCTAAATGTACATAATATAACTGAGTACTAACAGTTCTAGGTAAAGTTGATCCAGGGTAAATCCGATTGCCTCTCGGGGGATCAGGAAGGAATTTTTTCCCCTGCTGTAGCAAATTGGATCATGCTCTGCTGGGGTTTTTGCCTTTCTCTGGATCAACTGTGGGTATAGAATTGGGTATATGGGATTGCACGATATTTTTTTTATTTTATTTTAGTTATTTTTTTATGGTTGAACTGGATGGACTTTGTCTTTTTTCAACCTGACTAACTATGTAACTATGTAACTATGTAAGGAGAGGCAGACAGTCAGGAGGCAATAAAAGAGGGCAAGCAGGCTCTGTGTCTGGGGGCAACAGTGCTGGTCGTGGACGCGGTGCATTGTCATCAGCACATGGCCATGGGACACGCTTGTCCTTCTTTTCGGCAGCTTGACATGTTGAGCCACATCATGCCGAAGACTTGGTAGAGTGGATGACCAAGCCCTCCTCCTCCTCATCCTCTCTCACCCAGGCTCAGGGTACTGGCAAAGCAGCTGCCAAAGCGTCCTCTTCCCTGGTATCAATGTCAGACTCATCATCAGTCACTCCTTCCCTAGACCCACCATGTCCTCCTCCTGAGGAGTCCCCCGAACTGTTTGAGCACAGTGTTGGGTACATGCTCCAGGAGGATGCCCAGCGTTTTGAAGGGTCTGATGATGAAACCCAGCTACAGGAAGGCAGTAGTGTGAGAGCAGACAGAGGGGATGCTCAAGAAGGACACCAATCTGGCAGTCATGTTCCAGCAGCTGCAGCATACTGCCAGATTGGCTCCAGTGATGAGGAGGGAGGGGATGATGAGGTCACTGACTCCACGTGGGTGCCTAATAGGAGAGAGGAGGAGGATGAGGAGGAGGCACATCTCCAACGAGGCAGGATGCCCTTTGGTGGCCAGCGTAAGGGCAGTACACCGACGGAATCACACCGCAGAGCTCCGCCTGTGCAGGGCGCTGCCTCTGCCCGTCATTCAAAAAGTTCTTTGGTGTGGGCCTTTTTTGAGGCTAGTGCATCAGATCGCACAGCTGCTGTTTGCAACATATGTCTCAAGCGTATATCGCGTGGCCAAAACATCAGCCGCTTGGGTACCACATGCCTGACCAGACATATGTTGACCTGCCATGCAGCTCGTTGGCAAGCCTACCTCAAAGACCCACACCAAAGAACAAAGCGGACCTCTCCTTGCACCGCATCAGCTGGGATCTCCAACCCCACTATAACTTCAGTCCTCTCTGAAACATGCACTGAGAGGAATGAAGGTGTAGAATTAGGTGTGTCACAGCCAAGTACTTGCGGCCACTCTGCTAGCAGTACACCGACGTCCGATTCTAGCAGGCAAATTTCCCTGCCCCAGCTGCTGGACCATCGAAAGAAGTTCACTCCCAGCCATCCACATGCCCAGCGGTTGAATGCTAGCTTGGCTAAATTGCTAGCGCTTCAACTGCTGCCTTTTCAGTTGGTAGACTCGGCCCCCTTCCGTGAGTTTGTGCAATGTGCGGTTCCTCAGTGGCAGGTTCCCAAACGCCACTTTTTCTCACGGAAGGCTATTCCGGCTCTCTACCGGCATGTGGAAGGCAATGTCTTGGCCTCGCTGGACAGGGCGGTCAGCGGTAAGGTGCATATTACCGCTGACTTATGGTCCAGCAGGCATGGACAGGGACGTTACCTTTCTTTCACGGCCCATTGGGTCACTCTTTTGGCAGCTGGGAAGGATGCAGGACAAGGTGCAGTAGTGTTGGAGGTTGTTCCACCGCCACGCCTCCAAAATGCTACTACTGGTTGTGACACACCTCTCTCCTCCACCCTCTCCTCTTCTTCTTCCTCCATGGCCTCTTCCTGTGCTTTGTCCTCTGAACCAGCGGTGCTCCGTAGCCGTTCAAGGGGCTACGCAAGTACGCAGGCAAAAAGATGCCATGCCGTGCTTGCGCTGGTGTGTTTGGGGGACAGAAGCCACACTGGGGCAGAGGTTCTGTCTGCTCTGCAGGGCCAGGCCGAGAGGTGGTTGACGCCACGCCAGCTTAAGCCAGGAATGGTGGTTTGCGACAATGGCACCAACCTCCTCTCCGCCCTCCGACAGGGACAACTGACCCATGTGCCCTGTGTGGCTCACGTCCTTAACCTGGTGGTGCAGCGGTTCTTGGGCAGGTACCCGGACTTACAGGATGTCCTGAGGCAGGCCAGGAAAGTCTGTGTGCATTTCCGCAGATCTTATAATGCCAGTGCTCGCCTGGCTGAGCTGCAAAAGGAGTTGAACCTGCCCAAGAACCGCCTTATATGTGACATGCCCACCAGGTGGAACTCAACGTTGGCCATGCTGCAGCGGCTGCACACGCAGCAGAGGGCCATCAATGAGTACCTGTGCGACTACGGCACCAGGACAGGGTCAGGGGAGCTTGGTTTTTTTCTCCACGCCAGTGGGGCATGATCAGGGATGCATGCACTGTCCTGGCACCATTTGAGGAGGCCACGAGGATGGTGAGCAGTGACAGTGCATGCATCAGTGACACTGTACCTCTTGTCCACCTGTTGGAGCACACGCTGCGTGGAATAATGGACAGGGCACTTGAGGCAGAACAGAGGCAGGAAGAGGAGGACTTCCTTGCCTCTCAAGGCCCCCTTTACCCAGACAGTGTTCCTTCTGTCCCACCCATCGCACAGGAAGAGGAGGAGGAGGAGGAGGAGGAGGAGGAGGATTGTGTCAGCATGGAGGTGGAGGCTGGCACTCAGCATCATCAGCAGCAGTCTTTTAGGGATGATTTACAGTCCCAAGAAACCAGTGGACTTGTACGTGGCTGGGAGGAGGTGGCTGCGGATCATGTCGTCCTTAGTGACCCAGAGGACTCCGGACCGAATGCCTCAGCTAACCTACGCTGCATGGCCTCCCTGATCCTGCAAAGTCTGTGGAAGGATCCTCGTATTCTTCGGATCAAGGAGAGGGACCATTACTGGCTGGCCACTCTCCTTGATCCACGGTACAAGGGTAAGGTTGCGGACCTTATGTTACCGTCGCAGAGGGAGCAGAGGATGAGACAACTCCGGGAGGCCTTGCAGAAAGGTCTGTGCAACGCGTTCCCAGAGACTGGGAGGTTACAAACTCCTGGTCCTGGACAACGAGTTGCTGAGGCTTCGGCCAGTCAAAGAAGGAGCGGTGGGGAAGGTGGCCGTCTGACCGATGCGTTCAGACAATTCTTTAGTCCGCAGCCCCAAAGTATGATCGGTTCCAGCAACCATCACCAGCGTCTGATAAACATGGTGCAGGAATATCTAGGGGCAAGGTCAGACTTGGACACCTTCCCCACCGAAAATCCTCTGGCTTACTGGGTCTTGAGGATGGATCACTGGCCAGAGCTTGCACAGTATGCAATTGAGCTACTGGCCTGTCCTGCATCCAGCGTTCTTTCGGAACGCACATTCAGTGCTGCTGGAGGATTTGTCACGGATCACAGGGTGCGCCTGTCCACCGACTCGGTTGATCGACTGACTTTCATCAAGATGAACCAGTCTTGGATCACCACCAGCTACCACACACCTGATGCTGATATAACAGACTAATTGATTTTAACATGTCACATCCCTTCAAGACTGATGCTGATGCTGAGTGCCTGTGCTGTTATGTTGACTGGCTATCCTCCTCCTCCGAGTCCTCAATGATACGATTGATGATGATAGCTTGGAAGATCATTTTTGTTTATGGGTGCCGCCACCAGTGGCTAAGGCCCAATTTTTCAGCCCCTGTTTAACAGGGGCGTGTAATTACAATTTTTGAAGCAATACTTTGCAACAGGGCTCATTGCTGTGCTCCAAGTACAGTATCTGTGAGGGGTTGGAGTGTTGTGCCACCAGTGCCTAAGGCCCAATTTTTCAGCCCCTGTTTAACAGGGGCGTGTCATTACAATTTTTGAAGCAATACTTTGCAACAGGGCTCATTGCTGTGCTCCAAGTACAGTATCTGTGAGGGGTTGCAGTGTTGTGCCACCAGTGCCTAAGGCCCAATTTTTCAGCCCCTGTTCAACAGGGGCATGTAATTACAATTCTTGATCTAATAATTCACAGCAGGGCCCATTGCTGCACCCACCAAGAGTAACTCTGAGGGCTTACAGTGTTGTGGCAACGCCACCACCACCACCACCACGAAAGGCCCAATTTTTCAGCCCCTGTTCAAAAGGGGCATGTAATTACAATTCTTGATCTAATAATTCACAGCAGGGCCCATTCCTGCACCCACCAAGAGTAACTCTGAGGGCTTACAGTGTTGTGGCAACACCACCACCACCACCACGAAAGGCCCAATTTTTCAGCCCCTGTTCAACAGGGGCATGCAATTACAATTCTTGATCTAATAATTCACAGCAGGGCCCATTGCTGCACCCACCAAGAGTAACTGTCAGGGCTTACAGTGTTGTGGCACCAGCACCACCATCAAAGGCCCAATTTTTACTACCACTGTTCAACAATTATATGTAATTACAATTCCTGATATAATAGTTGACAGCAGGGCGTTCCAGCACCAACCAAGAGTAACTGTGAGTGCTTACAGTGTTGTGCCAACACCAACAACTAAGGGGCCTATTTCTGCAGAGTATATACGGCAGGTCCCTACTTTCAAACATCCAACTTACAAACGACTCCTACTTGCAAACGCAAGAAGACAACAGGAAGTGAGAGGAAATCTACCCCTAGGAAGGAAAATTCTCTCCTGTAAGAATTAATATGGGAGAAAGGTGTCTCCTCTGTACTGATGCTTTATCACCAATCCTTGTTTCAAGAAAAACACCACATTTCAAAAACAGTTGTCATTGGGACGGAAAGTGAGGTGAAATGTTCTGAACAGGGGCACAGACAGCAAAACAAATGTTACAGGGGTGATAACCCTTACCTATGTTTTCCAAAAAGTTTAAAAATAGATTTTTGGGCTGGAGCTACACTTAAACAATGTACCTGTTCAAAATTACAAACACATTCTACATAAGAACAAACCTACAGTCCCTGTCTTGTATGCACCGCCTGTATACGGCTGTTCAGAGTATATAGGGCCTTTTTTATTTTGTGTGCGGTGTTCCCCTTAATATCCATACAAGACCCAAAGGGGCTGGTAATGGGCTGGGGTAGGGGGGGGGGGTCATGGGGTAGCTATGCCATTTTTCTTAAAGATTTTCATCCATATTACCGGGACCAGACATTACATTAAAGCCGCAAGCAGTTTTAAATGTTTTTTTTTTCCTTTAAAAGTGTCATTTTGTGCAGGGACAGTTCTAAACACGGGAAACACGTGGCACTTCACAGGCATACTTTAGACACCCCCCAGGTACGATATTTAAAGGAATATTTGACTTTTTTTTTTTTCACTTTATGCATCATTAAAATGACTGCTCCCGAAAAACGACCGTTTTTAAAACTTCTTTTTGCATTGATACATGTCCCCTGGTGCAGAACCCGGGTTCCCAAACCCTTTTTAGGGCAATAACATGCATAATAGTCGTTATAATTAGCACTTTAGAATTCGAACGTTCGCATCCATTGTATTTAATAGGGTTCTAATGTTCGTACGAACGTTCGGTCCGTTCGCGGGTTCTGGTGCGAACCGAACCCGGGGGTGTTCGGCTCATCACTAGTGAACAGCGCTTGGATATTTCTGGGCATTCTCACTCAGAGAGTGTTTTTATGGGTAAGAAATTGAAGGACATCTTAACAGGTGTGCCCACTTTGAATTTCAGTCTCTACATTGAGGGAACTTGCATTTTGGGTGTTTCATGGACTGTGCATGTGTTTTCAATTGCCTCATTAGCACACAAACCTATGTTATATAAAGCTTGCAGAGCATTCGGTCATTTGCCTTGAGAAGAGGCAAGAGTGCGTGTGTGTCAAAATGTACATGTTGGTGTCCTTATCGAGTTTGTAACACATGTATTTTATTTGTTATGTCTTTGCAAAACAGGTGTTTGGTTTATTTAATTCTGATGTTAATGTGTGTTGTTTGTTCACTTTGATTTAATTGTCTGCTGCATTTTTTGGCCAAAAATTGCTCAAGATGTTGAGTCTGTAACTGTTTCAAATTGACCATGTTTTTTATTTTGCCTTCCCTTTTGTTTTGTTGAACAATAAAATTAGATGCAAAATTTTGATGTTTGTTTTGTGTTTTCTTTGCAACAAATGTGACAGCTGATTGGCATGTCAAAACAAAACTGGTGTAATTTGTCTACCCTGGTGCCTTCATGGTAGTATATGCATGGATTGTATTGTGTGCTGCCATGGAGCGTCACCAGGAAATGAAATACAGAGCGGTAAGTATTCAATTTTCCTTTTTTACTGTCCAAAAATCAAAACCATTGACTGTGATTTAAAGCACATGTGCAAGATGAAGGAAAACCTGCAAACATGGCCTGTTGGGGGTACTTGAGAAGCACTGATTTAGAGCACTGCACTTAAAAATGGCTCAAGGCAATACAATTCTAATTGTGGGCATTTTGAGGGAAACAAAGTAAGTGTTAGAACCCCTGCGTGTGTGTATTTTTTTTTTTTAGAATTTTTTTTTTTTAGTTTTTTTTTGTAGTTTGGCCTTTGTCTCCTTTTCTTAACATTGGCTTCACTTCCTGTCACACAGCTAAACAGGAAGTGAAGGTAAAACCCTACCAATGGCTTTTCTTGGGGACACAGATCAATCTAACTAGTGTCCCCATTAAGCAAATTGCACTCTAGCACTTTGTTGTGTACACCCCAAATCATTGGGTAGTTTGGGGTTTAGTAAAGACAAATCCACTCTGCAGTAAAAGTGAAGCTGCTGAAAATCTGAGGGAAAGTACTCGTGATTGGATGTTACAATCATGTAAAAGCAAAGATGTTTTTTTTGGCTTGCATGTCCCCCTCAGATATACAGCAAGTGCACTTGTAGTGCAAAGTAGATTTGCCTTTAGTAAATAAACCCCACAGTCCAAACTACCTAATAAATTGTGGTGTACCCCGCAATATGCTGGAGTGCAATGTGCATAATGGGGAAAGTATTTAGACTGACCTGTGTGTCCCTAAGGAAAGACATTGTTAGGGATTTTCCCTCACTTCCTGTGTGGCTATGTTACAGGAAGTGAATTATTTGGAAGGATAAAGTGGCCAAATTATTTAGTTTAACTTTTCAAAGACTCATTCCTCAGTTGAATTGTAATGCATGTCAATGGCCCATTTAGACCCTCTTTAATCACTTGAGATCAGCGCTATAACTGATCGACGGCCACAGCACGGTCCACAATTGCCGGGAGTCAGTCAATAAACGTCCTCCCCTTTGCGCGCGCTGTGGTCACAGAGTCACTGAGACTCAGGTGATGACAGATCCGAGTAAGGGGCCGATCCCTGCCCTTTACCATGTGATCAGCTGTCAGCAAATGACAGCTGATCACGTGATGTAAACAAAAGCTGGGTAATGGTTTTTGTTTTCTCCTTGTGCTGACAGCGTGAGCATAAAAAAAAGGCAATCACCGGCTTATGTGCAAGGGACATGGGGCCCGAAGAGGAAGAGGCAATTCTGCATCATCTGTGACAATTAGTAGCCCCTGCCAGTGCCACCTATCAATGCCCACCACTGGTGCCAATCAGTGGCACCTAGCAGTGCTGTCTATCAATGCCCATCACTGCCAACTATCATTGCCACCTAGCAGTGCCACTTCTCACTGCCCAGCAGTGCCAAATAGCAATGCCACCTCTCAGTGCCCACCCTTGCCACCTTATCAGTGCCCATCAGTGCAGTCTCAGTGTACATCAATGAAGAAGAAAAATTACCTTTTTAAAAATATTAACCAGTTTCCTACCGCCCACCGTCAAATGACATCCTTGGCTTTGTGCGGTGACATCTGAATGTTGGGTGCAGTTGCAGGCATCATTCAGATATCATTCTTTTCAGCCGGCGATTCTGTGCACAATAAAAACGATCATAGTGGCAATTCCGCCGCTTGTTTGTTCTTATAGGCGGGGGGAGGGGACGTTCCCCCCCTTTTGCCGCCATCCGGTGCTTCTCCGGGCTCTCCCGTGCCATCTGGGGCTCGGAGAACGATTTGGAGATGACTGGTGACCAGATGGTCATCTCTATGACCGTCGGAGGCGCGGGCACGATGTTATGACATCACGCCGTGTTCCCGTATGTTAACCAAGCCGTGATCTCGGCTGTCAGCATGAGATTGGTGTTTTTTTTGGAACAATATCATGCTTTCCAGCCTGGAGGAGAGATGCGGGGTCTTATTGACCCTGCATCTCTCCTTAAAGAGGACCTGTCACACAAATTCCTATTACAAGGGATGTTTACATTCCTTGTAATAGGAATAAAAGTGATCCCCAAAAAAAAAAAAAAAAGAGTAAGAAATACAAAAAAGTAAAAAAATAAAATAAAATAAGAAAAAACGCCCATGTCCCCGGTAGCTCGCGCTCAGAAGTGAACACACACGTAAGTCCCGCCCTCATATGTAAACGCTGTTCAAACCACACATGTGAGTTATTGCTGCATGCGTTAGAAAGAGTGCAACAATTCTAGCACTAGACCTCCTCTGTAATGCCAAAATGGTAACCTGTACAAATTTTTAAAGCATCGCCTAGGGAGATTTTTAAGTACTGAAGTTTGGTGTCATGCCATGTGTGTGCGCAATTTTAAAGCGTGACGTGTTAGGTATCTATTTACTCAGCATAACAACATCTTTCACATTATACCAAAAAATTGGCCGTAACTTTACTGTTTTGTAATATTTTTAGCAAACAAGAGGCGTTTGACAATTTATTGCGCAAATACCGAGCGAGATAAAAATTTGCAATGACCGCCATCTTATTCCTTAGGGTGTCTGCTCCAAAAACATATATAATGTTTGGTGTTTTGAAGTAATTTTATAGCCATAAATTTATGATTTTTACATGAAGGAGAGAAGTGCCAGAATAGGCCCAGTGCTGAAGTGGGTAAAATATATATATATATATATATTTTTTTTAAACTCGGTCTTTTGTATTTATAGAAAAAAAATAAAACTAAAACAGAAAGGTGATCAAATAGCACCAAAAGCAAGCTCTATTTGTCTGCCAACAAATAAAACATTTTCATTGGGTTACAGTGTTGTATGAGCGTGCAATTGTCATTAAAAGTGCATCAGCGCTGAAATGTGAAACGTGGTCTGGGCAGTGCACAAGTGGTTAATATAAGGCTACATGCACACGGACGTTTTTCAAGCCGCTTGTTTGAGCGTTTTTTGCAGCTTAAAAACATCTCTCCAAGTTAGCCTATGGCCTCATGGCCACCATGGCTTTTTTGAGCTGTAAATGGCATAGGCGTTTTTAGGCCCCATGTAGACGGGACGCTGGTGCAAAGTGTTCTGAACTAAGGTTGAAAGTGGCGTTTAGAAAGGCGCGCTTTGTGGCGTTTGCATGCCGTGTTTTACCACATTTGCATGTATATGATAAGGAGCCGCCCTAAGCTCCAAAAACAGTATTATTTACGATTTTAGCTATTTAGTGAGACCAGAGTGATATCAGCAGCTGAGAGCAGCCGCGTAGTTGTATTTAGCGTGTCACTTGCCACATCACTTGCCACAAGTTGTGGATTGTCCACTTGCCACGTCAGCTGCCCCAAGTTGTGGATTGTCCACAATGCAATGGAAGCAACTTCTTTTATATATATATATATATATATATACATATACGTGGAAATCTTTGGCGTCTGAAGGCATTTTGAGGGTTTTTGAAAAACGATTTTAAATGCAACTGCAGATTTTTTTGGCCAGGACAAAAACAGTGTTTTGGATGTAATAGAATTCAATGGACCCGCATCCAAAACGCAAGTACTGCAATTTTGCTGCGATTTTTTGTTTGACCTGTTTATAGTTGGTTGTTAAAGCAAATGTAAAAAAAAAAAAAAAACAGTTCAAAAAACCAAACCAAAAAAAAAAACAGCGTGGGCCCCCCCCCAGGTCCATACCAGGCCCTTCAGGTCTGGCATGTATTTTAAGGGGAACCCCGCACCAAAACAAAAAAAAATTGCGTGGGGTCCCCTTGGAATACACACCAGACCCTTTATCCGAGCACTCAACCTGGCAGGCCGCAGGGGAAAAGGGGGGGACGAGAGAGCGGCCCCCTTCCTCCTGAACCGTACCAGGCCGCGTGCCCTCAACATGGGGGGTTTGGTGCTTTGGGGCAGGGGGGGCGACCTGCGGCCCTCCCCACCCCAAAGCACCCTGCCCCCATGTTGATGGGGACAAGGGCCTCTTCCCGACAACCCTGGCCGTTGGTTGTCGGGGTCTGCGGGCGGGGGGCTTATCGGAATCTGGGAGCCCCCTTTAATAAGGGGGACCCCAGATACCTGCCCCCCACCCTATGTGAATGAGTATGGGGTACATCGTACCCCTACCCATTCACCTGGTGGCAAAATAAGTCAATAAAAAAAAGACAACACAGGTTTGAAAAGTAATTTATTGGGCAGCTCCGGGGGTCTTTCTGCCAGGCTTCGTCGCCGTCTTCTTCTGACTTCGGGGGTCTTTCTGCCGGGCCCCCCGCTATTTTCTGCTAGCTCTTTTGCTAGCGGGGGTCCCGGGCTTCGTCGCCGTCTTCTTCCGACTTCGGGGGTCTCTTGTTCTGTTCTCCGGTTCTTCTCCCGCTCTCCGACGACCTTCTCCTCGATCTCCGGTTCTTTCTGCCGGACGCCCCGCTATCTTCTCGCAGCTCTTTTGCTAGCGGGGGGCGGTCTTCTACGTCGCCTTCTTCCTTCTTCTCTTCGGCCGATGTTGCCTCGTCGCTCTCCACCGCCGCAATGATCTGTCCGAGCAGCGGTGCCACTTTTATTGGCATGGGGCGTGGTCACCGGCTTATGCCACCGCTGACCCCACCCCCGTATGATGTCACAGTCCCGGGGAATGATGGGACTGTGACATGAAACGGGGGCGGGGTCAGCGGTGGCATAATCCGGTGACCACGCCCCATGCCAATAAAAGTGGCACCGCTGCTCAGACGATCATTGCGGCGGTGGAGAGCGACGAGTCAACATCGGGCGAAGAGAAGAAGGAAGAAGGCGACGTAGAAGACCGGCCCCCGCTAGCAAAAGAGCTGCGAGAAGATAGCGGGGCGTCCGGCAGAAAGAACCGGAGATCGAGGAGAAGGCGTCGGAGAGCGGGAGAAGAACCGGAGAACAGAACAAGAGACCCCCGAAGTCGGAAGAAGATGGCGACGAAGCCCGTGACCCCTGCTAGCAAAAGAGCTAGCAGAAAATAGCGGGGGGCCCGGCAGAAAGACCCCCGAAGTTGGAAGAAGACGGCGACGAAGCCCGTGTCCCCCGCTAGCAAAAGAGCTAGCAGAAGATAGCGGGGGCCCGGCAGAAAGACCCCCGGAGCTGCCCAATAAATTACTTTTCAAACCTGTGTTGTCTTTTTTTTATTGAATTATTTTGCCACCAGGTGAATGGGTAATGGTACGATGTACCCCATACTCATTCACATAGGGTGGGGGGCGCCCTGATTCCGAAAAGCCCCCCGCCTGCAGACCCCGACAACCAACGGCCAGGGTTGTCGGGAAGAGGCCCTTGTCCCCATCAACATGTGGGCAGGGTGCTTTGGGGTGGGGGGGCCGCAGGTTGCCCCCCTCCCCCGAAGCACCAAACCCCCCATGTTGAGGGCATGCGGCCTGGTACGGTTCAGGAGGGAGGGGGGCTGCTCTCGTCCCCCCTTTTCCCCTGTGGCCTGCCAGGTTGCGTGCTCGGATAAGGGTCTGGTTTGGATTTTGGGGGGACCCCCACGCCGTTTTTCGGCTTAAGGGGGTTCACCCTAAAATCCAGACCAGACCTAAGGGTCTGGTTTGGATTTTGGGGGGACCCCCACGCCGTTTTTCGGCTTAGGGGGTTCACCTTAGAATCCAGACCAGACCTAAGGGCCTGGTATGCTCCTGAAGGGGAACCCATGCCGGTTTTTTCATTAAAATTTGGCCTGGAGTTCCCCTTCATGATTCATACCAAACATGGGACAGCGAGTCTGCCGAGGACCAGCGCGATGAGATCGCGCTGGACACATTCTCGGCCAGCTAGTCTCCTCTAGGACACGACTTGAGCGGCTGCCTCACGCGCTCAGGTCGTGTCCAGGTCGCCTGGCAGAGTCGCGCTGTCCCTGTGTCAGCCGGCACATGAGTCGCCCGCAAGTCGGATCCGACTTCCCGGGCAACCTCTATTCAAATCAATGGGCTCCCATAGGGAACCATTCATTTTCAATAGAGCGCCGCTGACATTTCTATTTACTATAACAGTGCGCCGCTGCTTCCTGCGCCCAGTGAAGGAGTTTTTAGGCGCACCAATTAAGCTTAGAAGCAGCGCACTGTTATTAGTAAATTAGCCCCATTGTCTTATACACTTCATTGTTTCAGTTAAGGATGCGCATTATATTCACATTCAACAGATGTTAATGGTCCACTGGGGATGCCGACATATGTTGATGGTTCACTGGGACACTGATGGGTGTTGACAATCCACTAGGTACACTGACAAATGTTGAACGTCCACTAGGTACACCGACAGATATTGATGGTCCACTAGGGACACTGACAGATGTTGAAGGCCCACTAAGAACACAGACAAATGTTAATGGTCCACTCGGGACACGACAGATGTTGACGGCCCACTAGGGATAGCAACAGATGCTGAAAGCCCACTAGGAAAACTGACAAATGTTTATGCTCAAATAGGGACACCGCATGATGTTGATGTTGCAATTGGGCACTGACATATGTTGATTTTGCAATGGGACACTGAGAGATGTTTCTGTGACAGATGTTGATGGTCCACTGGCGACACCAACAGATATTGGTGGTCCACTAGGGACACCTTGTGGAAGTCAGGAAGTCCACGCAAACCAGTGGGGAAAGCATGGGCAGAAGTGGCATGGCATCATCGAGGGAGAGAGGAGACCGGAATGAAGGCAGGCTTTAAGCTCGAAGCTTACAGCTGCTTATACAAGTCCAAGCTGGTTTGCTTGAACTTCCTGGCTTCCACAAGGTGTCCCTGCTATCTCTACACCATCAACAGCTGACAGGATCCCTGGTGGTACCCGCGGGATGGCAATGAGAGTCCATTGCTGATGATACATATGATGAACCATCTTTTTACTCGATCCATGGACACCCTCCCAGAACTCGAGAGCCGTGCTGTAGCAGTCTTTTGGCTATAGCACGTTCGTGAAGCAGTTAAAAGAGGGACAGAGCGAGAGACCTAATTTTACCCCTTTACAAATATTAGTAAGATGTAATTTGGAATAAGCAGTTCAGTTTTGGGCACTGGTTCACAAAAAGGATTTTCAAGAACCAAACTGATAAAAGGGAGGGATGACCTCAGCTATGAAGAAAGATTACCTGAACTGAATTTATTTTCTCTTGAGAAGAGGCAATTACGGGAAGTTACGATCACCATGTATAAATACATAAGTGGCATATACTGTATATTATATGGTGTTGAATTATTTACTTTCAGGTCATTTCAGAGGGCAAGCGGCCACTTTACATGTGGAGCAAAAGCGATTTAACCTCCACATACAGAAAGACTTCTTCACAGTAAGTGTGAAATGTGGAATAGAGTCCTTATAGAGCTAGTTCTGGCCAGTTTAGTATTTTTTTTTTTAAAAAGAGCTAGATGCATTGCTAAATGCACAAAATATAACTGGATAGTAACAATTATAGGTAATAACATCAGGGGTTGTGGATTCAATGAATAGGATTGTAAAAACAAAAGGGGAGAGTGGTGCCAAGTAGTCATATAGTGTAGTAAGTTAATTGATTGAAAGTACAAGCAAAAACAAAGTTATTGCACTCACAAGTGTACATGTGTCAGGGCATGTCTCTGAGTAACAGCGTCCACAACATGGATGGATGGATTGGCTTAATGGGCTGGATAAGCTGAGCTCTACTGCAGAGAGAGCTGCCGAAGCCACTAGGCTGCCAAGGACGGCTGGAACAGAAGCTGCTGGAACCACTGTGATCTCTGGTGGTGGAGGAGACCCTGCACAACAATATCGTTGTAGACTCTGTGTGGTCACTAGGAATGCATTTCAGGAGACAGCACTCTCCCTTTGCCAGCCTTAACTAATAGCTTACCTCCAGGAAATATATAACAAAAAGCGCTAATTGAAATGAACCCTTAATGGACCAATACAGCTAAGGAAAATCACCATGATATATGTAAGTAATATGAAAACAAGTATACATTTGTTTTTGAAACTGTGCAATATGCAAGAATATGAACAAAATAATCTTGCATATTGCATATATCGTGGTGATTTCCGTAGCCGTTTTGGTCTATTAAGGGTTCATTTCAATTAGCAGTTAAAAGTTCAGGGAGTGTGCTATCTCCCAAAACGTATTCTCAGCATTTCTAGAAACCACATGGAGTCTAACATGGTTTTGTTGTGTAGGATATCTTCCACCACCAGCGATCACAGTGGTTCCAGTGGCTTCTGTTCCAGTGGCTCTGCTCCAGGCCATTAGGCCGATTCATCCATCAACGTGATGTCAGTTCACTGCAGTGAACTAGGAGCAATATAGGTGCACTAGTGTGCACCCTCTGAATGCTATTTGGAAAAAAGTGCAAGTAAAGCCAGTTCTAGCATAATAAATAAAGCATTGAATTCCCTGCACTCTTGTCAGTCATGGTTACTACTGTATTACCTATGGAAAGTGCTGTCATTGTCATACATGGTTTTGAGTGTGCCAGTAAAATGTGCTAATACATGTTATATATATATATATATATTTTTTTTTTTTTTACAACAGCATATATTACACAAAGTCGACCAGCCCCATAGAAAATAATTCATAAATAAATGCATGAATATGCAGGAAACCACAGAAGTATAACTGTAGCCTGTACACATACTTACTATAAAGTAAAGACTCATTTTTTTTTCCACTGGTGAAACATATAGAGCAGTTTACCCTATTTGAGATTCTCCCTTACATCCTAGCCTGGATCATAATATAATGTGACTGATCTTACCTTCAGACACGCATTTCTATTAACCTGAAAGCTCTCAAAAAGGCCATTCACATAGAGTGTTATCTAAATGTAAATTATTTGGTATTCTAAAATACATTTATATTCA
Organism: Rana muscosa; assembly: GCA_029206835.1. Classification (NCBI taxonomy): domain Eukaryota; kingdom Metazoa; phylum Chordata; class Amphibia; order Anura; family Ranidae; genus Rana; species Rana muscosa. The sequence continues at coordinate 878,600,771 of CM055116.1, forward strand.
GTCACCAAGAGACAACCTAGTAATAATTCAATCAAGTCATGTTTTGGATAAAACAGTGTTACATATAAGGGGATTACAGGTATAGAATGCAGAGTCAGCAAATAACTTTTATGTTTTTGTTTTTCCTTAAAACATCATTCGCAGCACTGTCAGGTATGGTCTATAAAAGATGGTATAAATACAGACCATTTTCTTTGTCTTCATGATTGGGATGAAACTACATTATAGCCAATGACAGTCTATGACAATATAGATTAAATGTGTTCACATGACATGTCCAAGTGCTTTATTAAAGTTTTCAGAGATGACAGGGTCGGTCAGTGGAATGGTTTTGGTGATGCTGAAAATAGCAGTAGGGTTGATATTGAAGTGCTGTTCAAATAATAGATAAAGGCACCATAACTGATTGCATCTTAGTAATTCTCCATTTTTATTCGTTGTCACTCTTTCAATCTTTGTTATTGTTCTGTAAAAGAAATCAAAGCATTGTAAAGTATAACAAGGGCAATCTAAATATGCATTTTATACTCTACCAACCAAACTTCTCCTTGTAGATCAGTATTCATTATTGGACCTGAATTTGTAATTGTACTTTTTATACTATGCAATATTGCCTGTTATTGAAAGTTGTTTAAAAGCTGTTAAAATGCATTTCCAGGCAATAAATATAATATGAACGATGTTGCCACTGTCCTGCAACGGTGCTCAAGCCAGAACGTTAACTTTGTTAAAGCGTTTTTTTACTCTGAAAATAAACTTTCCTCCTCTACAACCCTCCCAACACTCTGCTACATAAATATCTCTCTTTTTTTTTTGTACAGGTTTCAACCCATTCCCCACCCTTTACTCTTGCCTAGGCAAATGACGTGCAATTCTCCCGATACCTCCTGGGAAATGCACGTCACATATCTCAGGAGGCATAGTCTTCCATTCACAAAAGCAGGAGCAGTGCATCGGCAGGCAGCAGCCTGAACTCGGAAGAAGGGGTGTCACAGAAGAAAATGGCAGTGCGGAAGTTGGGACCTAAGCAGCAACAGGATAAGTGGACTTCAGCAGAACAATCAGCTGGGTGGGGGAGTGTCTGAATTGGGGACAACCCAGCATCAGGTAAGCAGGGATTAAAAAAAAAAATGGGAGGGGGGGCAGGGGGTGAAGTTTCTCTTTAATCTCGGTCTGAGTTTAATGTGTACCAATTAAGTTGTATATAAAAAAATAATTAAAAAAAATTAGCATAAAGTGTTAAATTAAAATTGAATGCCTGTTAGCTACTCATGACTGAATCAGTACATTGGACAAAGTGATTGGCTTTATTAAAACTGTTCTCCAGCCCAATAAAAAAATAAAAAGTGTAAGAACTTGAATCTAACTCATGTCAACATCAGTTCCTGCATGACAGTGCTCAGACTTGGAAAAGGAGAAGCAGCACAAGTAGCCAACCAGTTGTGCTGCAGTGTCCATGGGCTAACTAGAACCATGCTGACTGGAGGAGAAAGCAGAATGACAGAGAAATTAGCTCACCAGTCTGATACTTCTTCTTCACTGTCAAACCACCTCCTGGTTGCAGAGACAGGATTCTTAACAGCATTAAAGAAAGTCAGGGCTCCAGGCTGGCTGTGCGGTCTGGCAGGGTTGTTTAATTCTCAGGAATAAATAGACAGAAATACAATTCCTGACAGATAAATTCTTGTATATGTTTTTCATTTTAGCAGATTGCCTGGAATTCATCTTCAAGTCAATTGGTCAGTGGTTTATGAATTTTTTAGTTCACTTCTTTGGAGCCAATAAAGGAGCACATGCCCCCGTTCTCACTCGCTGACTGCAGGAACCAAATCAAATACAGTGTTTAATATGACTGATTTACTAAAACTGGTGCATACAAAATCTGGTGCAGCAGTGCATAGTAACCAATCATCAGATTTTTTTCCCCCTTTTTTCTTTTTAAATTCTTTGTTTAAATATTACATAACAAGAAAAAGAAAAAAGAAAAAAAAGGAAAAACAAAGATGTACAAATACCAAGAAATGATATACTTTCTTTGTTTAAACTTTCATGCAACCAAAATGTTAGGGCATCTGCAAAACCTCAGTTCGCCCACCCTCACCTAGTATCCAAAAGGGTTTGGTACTCCGATGTACAGTATGTAGAAACTCGTACCAGTGACACCACTTCAAACTAAATTTATCATGAGAACCTGTCTCAGTAGCTACCAGGTTCTCCATCTGATATACCGGTATTTCATTTATTTTTGCCAGCCGTAGTGCCACAGAGGGGGCTTGTCTTTGTTTCCCCCAGACTGGAATACAGCTACACACTGCATTGATTATCAAAGTGTGTATAGATCATTTATAAGATGCAATTGAGTCAGTGTTTATGGTGTAACATGAAGAAGGCCAGGTCCGATTAGAGCATGGCTGGTCTGTGAATTTATGTGTAATTGTTAAACCTCAGTTCAAAAAGGATGTACCTTATCACAGGCCAAACAAGATCCCCTATGTTCTTCCCACACCTCCAGCAGAGGTTTGAACTCCTTGGGAACATTTTACTAAATGGTGTATAAAACCATCTGGTGAGAATTTTAAAACCCAATCCCTACTACCTAGAGCAAATTGAGGTTTTATATGTAGATCCAAAAATTCTAAGCACTAGTTCCCATTTTTCGATATATGTAGCCTGAAACCAGTAAGGTAAGCATGGCATATTGCACGTCTAAGGGGCTCTGAAGAGTCACAGAGCTGTTCAAATGAAATTAAAGTAGGAAGAAACATTGATGCTGGAGGAACTAAAGAAAGGAAATGTGACATTTCAGTTTTTGTCCAAAAGTTAGTAGTCGATAGCTTAGGATCAACTGCCATCAATTCCATATTAAGTCACCTATTACCCACCATAAAATGATATGCTTGACAAATCTTCTGCGTCCCCAGGTTCAAAGACTATAATCCTTCATACCTGGGCAGAAGATTCGATTTCCCCAAAATTGGAAAGAGAGGTGAAGGAGCGGGGGAGATAAACCTATCAGTAAAGACTTTCTGGCAAATAGACCACATCACAGTAGGGTGAGACTTTACAGCTTGCGGTACCACTGCGGAGCACCACGGAAGTGTAAAAAGCGTGATAGATGATAAGACTTGCTCAGTAGACACCCACTGTTTTTGGGAGCTATGTTTCAGCCAGTCGAGACCCCCTGTCAGGTGGCATGCCACCTGGTAACAAAGACATCTGGAAATGCCATCCCATCCCCATTTTCGACAAACAATCAGCTTCTGACTTCAGCTTGTTCAATTAAGCCAGGCATGTCCAAAGTCCGGCCCGTAGGCCAATCGCGGCCCGCGGCCCGGTTTTGATGGCCCGCCTGGTTATCTAAACATATATATCTTTTGTGGCCCCCGACGATCTCCCAGCGCCGGGGCCACAAAAGATATACCGTATTTATCAGCTTATAACACACACTTTTTTCCCCTTAAAATCAGGGGGAAATCATGGGTGCATGTTATACGCTGATCCCTGCTGTGTGTCTGTGAGGGGAGCGAGCGGCGCCGAAATAGCCCGAGCCAAGTGTACTGTGTACTCGGCCAGGCTTGGCTCTGCTCGCAGTCGCGCCCAGTCCCGCTATTGGACCTGTGTTATGTCCATCATAGGAGCCGGGCCAAGGGGCGGGACTGCAAGAGGAGCCAAGTACAGCCGAGTACACAGGACATCCGGCTCTAAGTATCTCGGCGAGGGGCAACATTTAAAAACGATAAACCTTTTCCCTGTTAAAAAAAAAAACTATAAAGCTTAATTTTTGGCCACAGCTGCAGATGGACACTTGGGACAGGCTGCAATGGTGAGTGCATTCCTGGCAATGGTGGGGCTGCATTCCTGGCAATTAGAGTTAATTCCAGGCAATGGTGGGGCTGCATTCCTGGCAATTAGAGTTCATTCCTGGCAATGGTGGGGCTGCATTCCTGGCAATTAGAGTTCATTCCTGGCAATGGTAGGGGTGCATTCCTGGCAATGGTGAGTGCATTCCTGGCAATTGTGGGGCTGCATTCCTGGCAACGTTGGGGCTGCATTCCTGGCAATGGTGGGGCTGCATTCCTGGCAATGGTGGGTGCTGCATTCCTGGCAATGATGGGTGAGTGCATTCCTGGCAATGATGGGTGAGTGCATTCCTGGCAATAATGGGTGAGTGCATTCCTGGCAATGGTGGGTGCTGCATTCCTTACAATGGTGAGTGCTGCATTCCTGGCAATGGTGGGTGCTGCATTCCTGGCAATGATGGGTGAGTGCATTCCTGACAATGGTGGGTGCTGCATTGCTGGCAATAGTGGGTGCTGCATTCCTGGCAATTGGGGGTCTGCAGATGGGCACTGATCCTTATTTTGCTTCACAGTTCTTTATTTAAAATAAAAAAAAATCCTGAAACCTCCCTCTTAAAGTGAAGGTGCATGTTATACGCCAATAAACATGGCATATCCAATTAATACGCCTGAGTTCTTTACTCACACAGCCACAAAGGCAAGATAATTCTTGTTGGGCAGTGTATTAGTGCTCGAACGAACACACTTAGACCGAATTTTAATGGTTCAAAGAATGTCAGGCAAAATGGTCGGCCCTTGCGCATGTTCACTTCATCAAATCTGGCCCTCTTTGAAAAAAGTTTGTACACCCCTGAATTAAGCTTTGACAATAAAACCTAGAAACTGGTTGGTTACTATGCACAGCTGCACCAGATTCTGTGAGCACCAGTTTTAGGAAATTTTCCCCACAGTGTCATTATTGCATCAATGTCCATATTTAGACTTATACTTCGAGAACCTCTAATGAAAAATGTGAAGGTAGTCATACACTTTATCATATATAATGTTTATATACAGTAGGATAATAAGCTTTCCAAAGCCCGTATAAGAGCAGATTCAAACTCATTAGACTCAAATCATCAGAAAATTATCCTGCTCAAAGGGGTATATGATCATAAGCTTACTGAGCTGCTTTTGCTTAAACTAGTGGACATTAGGGATAAGCTTTATGTTCGGGTCGAACATGAGTTTGACTCGAACATTGGCTGTTCGCCAGTTCGCCGAATAGCGAACAATTTGGGGTGTTCGCGGCAAATTCGAAAGCCGCGGAACACCCTTTAAAAGTCTATGGGAGAAATCAAAAGTGCTAATTTTAAAGGTTAATATGCAAGTTATTGTTATAAAAAGTGTTTGGGGACCTGGGTCCTGCTCCAGGGGACATGTATCAATGCAAAAAAAAGGTTTAAAAACTGCTGTTTTTTTGGAAGCAGTGATTTTAATAATGCTTAAAGTGAAACAATAAAAGTGGAATATTCCTTTAAATTTCTTACCTGGGGGTGTCTATAGTATGCCTGTAAAGTAGCGCATGTTTCCTGTGTTTATAACAGTCCCTATACAAAATTAAATTTCTAAAGGAAAACAATAATTTAAAACTACTCACGGCTATAATGAATTGTGGGGTCCTGGCAATACAGATAAAAGTGATTGAAAAAAAACGGCATGGGTTCCCCCCTCAGTCCATTACCAGACCCTTTGGGTCTAGTATGAATATTAGGGGGAACCTCGAACCAAAATTAGAAAAAACAAAATGCGTGGGGGTCCCCCCAAATTCCATATCAGGCCCTTCAGGTCTGGTATGGATATTAAGGGGAACCCTGCACCAAAAAAAAAATGGCGTAGGGGTCCCCCTAAAAATCCATACCAGACCCTCCCATGGAGGCAGGATCGTGTCAGCGTCGTATCCTCGCTGGAGATCGAGAATGGATTTACATCGCTGGAGATCAAGACTGGATTACATCGCTGGAATTTTTTTTTTTTTTTTTTTTAATAAAGGACTTGTCCCAAGCTGTGTACTGTGGTTTTTAACATTTTTGACACTTTTTGTTGTGAAATGGTAGGGGTACCCCTTACCAATTCACATAGGAGGGGGCCGGAATCTGGGGGTTCCCTTTGTTAAAGGGGGCTTCCAGATTCCGATAAGCCCCTGCCCGCAGACCCCAACAACCACCGGGCAAGGGTTGTGGGGATGAGGCCCTTGTCCCCATCAACATGGGGACATCCTCCCCATGTTGAGGGCATGTGGCCTGGTACGGTTCAGGAGGGGGGCGCTCTCTCGTCCCCCCTCTTTTCCTGCGGCCTGCCAGGTTGCGTTCTCAGATAAGGGTCTGGTTTGGATTTTGAGGGGGACCCCTACGCCATTTAAAAAAAAAAATTGAGACCCTCTATATTGTCCCCTACACTTTCTCACTCATTTGCTCTCTGGGACAGTCTAAGGGACAACGAGCAGCTGACATCGCCCATTACTCCTCTAAAACACTCATTCCAAAACCCGGCATTCCTTCCAGAACTAAACACAAAGGCTTTCAGATGGTGGCTCGATAAGGGACTACAGTAGGTGCCGCCGATATTGTGTTTCTATCGCGCTCCCATAGCCGAGATTCTCGGCGACAGGAGTGCCGAGATGTCGGCAGCAGGGTGGCGACACGTGTCGCGCTCGCTGCAATGGCGAGGAGACGCGACACTGTATTGAGCGGGGATCCGACGCGGATTCCCGCCAATACCAGGCACTGCGTTTGGTATGAATCCTGAGCGGGAACTCCACGCCAATTTTTAAAGAAAAAACCGGCGTGGGTTCCCCCTCCAGGGGCATACCAGGCCCTTGGGTCTGGTCTGGATTTGAAGGGGAACCCTACGCCGAAAAAACGGCGTGGGGGTCCCCTCAAGATCGAAACCAGACCCTTATCCGAGCACGCAACCTGGCAGGCCGCAGGGAAGAGGGGGGGACGAGAGCGGCCCCCCCTCCCTCCTGAACCATACCAGGCCACATGCCCTCAACATGGGGGGTTTGGTGCTCTGGGGCAGGAGGGCGACCTGCGGCCCGCCCACCCCAGAGCACCCTGCCCCCATGTTGATGAGGACAGGGCCTCTTCCCGACAACCCTGGCCGTTGGTTGTCGGGGTCTGCTGGCGGGGGCTTATCGGAATCCGGGAGCCCCCTTTAATAAGGGGGCCCCCAGATACCGCCCCCCCACCCTATGTGAATGAGTATGGGGTACATCGTACCCCTACCCATTCACCTGGTGGAAAATAAATGGAAATAAAAACACAACACAGTTTTTAAAAGTATTTTATTGCACCGCTCCGGAGGTCTTCTTCCGACTTCGGGGGTCTCCGGTGTCGTCGCCACGTTCTCCGGTTCTTTCTTCTGCCGGGCCTCCGCTAACTTCTTTTTAGCTCTTTTGCTAACGGAGGCCCGGTCTTCTCCGTCGCCTTCTTCTTCTTCTCCCGCTCTCCGGTTCTTCTCCCGCTCTCCGATGTCGTCACCGCGTTCTCCGGTTCTTTCTTCCGCCGGGCCTCCGCTAACTTCTTTTTAGCTCTTTTGCTAGCAGAGGCCCAGTCTTCTCCGTCGTCGCCGGTGTCTTCTTCCCTCTTCTCCTCCTCGATGTTGACTCGTCGCTTCCTCTCGCAGTAATGGTAAATCTTCGGTCCGCAGAGATTAATCTATTCTTCACATGGCGTAGGGTTCCCCTTTAAATCCAAACCAGACCCAAGGGCCTGGTATGCCAATGGAGGGGGAACCCACGCCGGTTTTTTCTTTAAAAATTGGCGTGTAGTTCCCGCTCAGGATTCATACCAAACGCAGTGCCTGGTATTGGCGGGAATCCGCGTCGGATCCCCGCCTATCGGCAATGCGTGTCGCTCATCGTGAAAGGAACATTTTTTCCTTTCCCGATGACGAGACAGCTCGGCGCTGGCTCTCGCGACGGAGCTCATAGGGTGTCAATATCGCCGCTGGAAGCGGCGATATTGACACAATATCGGCGGCACCTACTGTATATAGAAAAGGGCACTTCCTCAGACCCATGGGCCCACACCCTAAAACATATTACATTAACGACCTAGACATGCCACCATCGGAACTCTTTCGTTACACCCAGATCTCCAACTTCCTCCACAAATTATTGAAAGCACATCCTGATAGTCCCCGAATCACATCATATGAACAATGGTGCGGCCAGGCCGATGAGCAGAAGGGGGGAATCACGGTAATCTACAGGGCACTATCCTCCACTCGCTCCAAAACTTCCTTAATACTGGCATGGGAGGAGGGTCTTTCCCAACAATGGAAATTGGAGACTTGGAATAGAAACTTTTTTCAGTCATACAAAGGTATTCTCAATTCTAGCCTTGCAGAAGCTAGCTTAAAAGTAATCTCCCGATGGTATTTAGTCCCCACGAGACTGGCCAAGCTATACCCGGCGACATCCCCCCTGTGTTTTCGGGGATGTAACCTTAGAGGAGACATGTTATATGTGTGGTGGGGATGCCCCAGAATACAGAGTTTATGGAACAAAGTTTTCTCCTGGATACGCAAGATTACCAGGGCTCCCATTCCCACTTCTCCCCTGATTGCCCTCCTTAACTTTCCGGTGAGGGCAGTGTCCAGGAGTACACAACGCCTAATTTTCTTTATCCTTTTAGGAGCCAAACTAACTTTAGCCAAAGCTTGGAAATAGTCATCTGCCCTACTAGCAAAGAGAAAGATTTCCTGCATTAAGACGCAAGAGAAAATAGCAAGTGTACTCCTGGACCGCACTGAGAAGTTTGAACAGGTTTGGGAGCCCTGGGCCACCTTCATTAAAGTCTCGTTACACCCCGTCTCCACTCCGTCCATTCTCTCTCCCGCTTTTCGACAATGTCGGTCTCTTCCTCTATCACCTCCAATATTTTCTCTCCTTTTTCTCCTTCTTTTCTCTTCTTTCTATCTCTTCTCTTCTAGGGTTGTGGTCTCAGGCCCACACCCTCACTGACCCAGCCAATCCTGAGGTTGGGTCAACTAGCAATAATTATCATGTTACTTCCCCATATGTTGTTTAGTTTATTGGTAATTTGACAGGTACCACTTCTCACCTATCCATCTAATTGGTGCTCTGTGCCTTGACTGGTCCTCTGAGCCCTTTCTTTTTGTCTTTTTTTTTTTTAAAGATTTTGCTTGGTCTACCTTAAACCAGATTACACCTCAGAGCCTTCAACTAGGGGGTAAGAGCTCCAGCCACAGCATGATCCCTTTTGGGGTGGCAGGAAGGCTCTGCAGGACCCCCGAACCAGACTCTTTCTTCACAGTTTTAAAAGATGCATGGCTCTTAGTTTCTGTACCACAGGCTACATATTGATGATGGTATATATATGTTTCCTTCATTGCATATCATTGAATCATATTGTATTTTTTACCTGTTGGATTACTCCCTTTTCTTTAGCCATGTTGGCTTTCACAGGACAAATGATCCTACTCTTGTCTATGTAATGTGTATGCTTTCTTAAAACTAATAAAAATTGATTGAAATTAAGATAAGATAAAAAAAAAAACCTTCTGACTTTACAACCACTTTAGGAGTAAAATCCATTTATGGCAGATTTATGGCAACATGTATGGGGACATTTGTTTGTATTGAAGAGATGCAGTCTCAAACTTTAGTCACTTAGTTAAAGAGTACCAGAATTTAATAATGACTCTTTTATATAATGCACTTATAGAATATGTTCACACAGAAGTGATAAATAAATTGGTTTCTATTGATCTAAGGGACATAAGATGTTATTGAATCAATTATTGATATAATTATGTTAACAGATGACTAACATGAGCGGATACAGTATCCAATGAAATTTGTCCTAAAACCATTTACAAAACAGGACACAGAAAAAACAGAAATGTATTTTAATGCAATTCTGCATCATATTTGGCAAATTAAAAATGTATGTGAGACATTTAGACTTTAGAAAGCAGGTATTTATAATCTTTTATGAAAATCATGTTGGTAGAGGAACAGCACCATTATGCCAGAGGGGAAAACGACTTCCTAAAAATAGATTGTGATTCATAATGTGGTCACTTATTACCATAACATGGCATATTTTTCATCTTTAGATGACAGTTTGTAATATCACTTGTGATGGAACCAAAAATAAAAGGTCTGACTTCTGACAGGCTGTGACTTGGAAGTACTGAGGAAGTCACTGAGCAATAATTAAATGTTTCTGCAACCCATAATTGAAATCCATAAGTCAAACACATTCTATTTTACTACAGGAGCACCAAGAATGCTCATCAATCTGTTCCACATTCAGTATGTTTTTAAAAAACAACAGCAACATCATCTTCCTTTATTTTCATAAAATAAAACTGGTATATTTTCAAATAGGAATAGGATACAAGATTGCTTTATTTTCTCTTCACTCGTAGTCCTAGATGAAAGTCCCAGGAAGTACTGTATATACGGTATCAATGTGATTTTGCTTAATGTATTTTACACACATTCCTGGTCACTTTTCCATTTAGTTGAATATGCTTGTAACAGTTGGACCAGTGGCGTCACTAGGGTTGGTGTCACCCGGTGCCATAAAACATGGTGTCACAACCTCCCCCCCACCGCCGTCATGATACAAGAGATGGTCAGGGACTGCAGAGAGGATACACAGTGGCATGGGAGTCTCCAGCAGCCATGAATGGAAGGTGCGATGGTCCGGTCTCTTGGACTCCATGTGGCCATGCTCACAGTGGTGTGGGGGGAGTCTCTGCCAGCCATGGATGGTGCAGGGCAGGGGTCCAGTCTCCGGGACTCCATGTCCGTGCTGCTCATGCTCGTGCTGGTGTCGGGCCGGGATCCGGTCTCCGGGTCGGAACCCCGGGAGGTGTGCCCACTGCTGTGCTGCCATGCGTTTAAACATGGTGCCAGGCAGTGCCATGATATCACTGACTCATTGCGCATGCGCCTGCCCGGCAGTTCCACAGTAGTCCTGCAGCCATATTTTTTTACAGTTTGTTGGCAACCTTGGTGTCACCCCTCTGGCGGGTGTCACCCAGGTGCGGTCTGCGCCCCCTGCACCCCAATAGCAACTCCACTGAGTTGGACATGTTTTAGGTAACATCAGAGGGTGGTAAGAGCTGTTATGGGGCTATTAACAATTGCTAGATAAAAGTAGAAGGCAGTATATTTTTAATTTCCAAAACTGAGCTCATAATATTCCCCCTTGTCCCCTCCACCAACTTCTCTATCAAGATCAAAAGCACTGTAAGCAATCACTCTGCAAGCATTCACCCCCTCCTTAGGACAGGATGCTAGGTGTAGTCCTGAGCTTTCCTTTCAGTCCTGCATTCAATCACTGTCTAAATCTTGCTGCCTTAAAAGTCACAACATTTCCAAAATTTCCCCTTCTTAAAGCGGAGTTCCACCCAAATTTTGAACTTCCGCTTAATCCACTCCCTCCTCACCCCCTTACATGCCACATTTGGCATGTAATTTTTTTTTGGGGGGGAGTGTGGGCTTCAGTAGGAGTTGGACTTCCTGACCCACTTCCTCCTTCCGCCCTGGGGCCGCCTAGGCGACACGTCATATCGCCTTTTGGCGGCCCCTCCCTGTAGGCGATCACCTGGGACGTGACAGGTCCCAGGCGATCGCCTGTCCACTCAGAGAGTGCTGCGTCATTCGCCCATGCGCAGTGAGTGCCCGGCCGTGAAGCCGAAAGCTGTCACGGCCGGGCGCCCACACTATGAATGGAGGTGCCGGCGGAGAAGGGGGAGAGAGGAGCGGAGCTCCGGGCGTCGCTGGACAGTGGAACAGGTAAGTGTATGTTTATTAAAAGCCAGCAGCTACACTTTTTGTAGCTGCTGACTTTTAATAAACATAAAAAAGGCTGGAACTTCCCTTTAACAAATGATTCCTGGACTTTTGCAGCTCCCTCCTTGTATGCCCATCTCAACACTTCAGTCTATGACGAATGCTCCTGCCAGACTCATGCACCTAACCAACCATCCTCTAACCCTTAAACCCTTATATCCAATCCCTCCAGTGACTTTGGATGGCCAAATGCATAAAATTAAAAAACTAACCACTACATAAAGTACAAAGCCATCCACAACCCTGCCCCTAGCTACATTAATAGCCTCATCTCAAAATATCACCTAAAACATCCAATGTGCTTCTCCAAATACCTCCTGCTCTCTAGCCCCCATGTCACCTTCTCCCATGCTTGTGCCCAGGATTTCTCCAGGGCTTCCTCTTCTCTCTCTCTACACTAATCCACCTGGCTATCACCTACTCTGCCTGGCTTCAGGCAATCCTTGAAAACTCATCTCTTTTCTTTTTAGGAATCATGAGTAGGGTCCTCTGATCCCTCCTGTATTGAATTGTATTGCAACTGTACTGTCTCTTTCAATTTTTTAAAGCGCTGCACAAACTGTTTGCGCTTTATAAATACTGTCTCAGATAATATTGAAATGTTTTGTTCCTGGACATAATGTATACTGTATCTGTCTTGAAAATTTATTAACTTTGCTATAGACTCTTAGAATATTTGAAACGTGTAATTGAATTTGTACTATCATTCCACTTTACCTAGGAATTATCCTAAATGTTTAAAAAGATCCAAAACCCTAATCTTCTTCAGTCAACTTACCACAATGATAGCATTATTCTGTTCTCAGACGTTCTAACTTGGCATTAGGTGCAGTCCATATATCATATTGACAATCAATGTCTTTTTATAATTATATTTTCTAGAAGCAGGCTTTCCTTTTCCTTGCTGTTAAGGAATAAACAGAGATAGATATTGTGTTTGAGCATTTTGCCAATGATGTATAAAAATAAAATTATGTATTCTTCAGTTGGAAAATTATTAGAATAACTGTATAATTCTTATATTAGTGATCATACACAGAATTGTTGTTACTGTAAATACCACAAAAGTAAAGCCACCAAAATACCACAAAATTGCACATTTGTGACCTAATGTCAACAAAAACGTTGTCATGAGCTTTGCAAATGTGTAACTTAACGCCAGGAATAACATTTAGAAACCACATGTATGCATGACTAACACAAAGTGACATCATGCCGTGAAAGGAGTAAAATACCCAGACACAAAGAGCAGAAAAATCAGCTTAATTCTGTTTTTTACATATTGTAATGAATATATTAGAAAAAGTCGGTTAGTTCTTTTACCTCACAAAGTTTGTTGCTCTTTTATAGTAAATTGGCCTGGTGGCTAGAAAGTGTCTAAATTAAAGTGTTTCTAAACCCAAGGATATACATTTCATATATTGCAACATGCCCGCCCCTAGGCTGCATTTGCTTTTTTCAGGCTTTACTTCATTTATTTTATTCTGGCCAGTCCCACTACTTTTGTCTTAGGGTGGCTACACTATTTTCTCCTCTATATCTATGGAGAAGCAGCATAACCACCTTTGGACAGCAGCATTATCATCTTATGGAGAGATTAGATGGTTTAGTAGACTTATGCTGTGTACACACAATCGGTTTTACAGATGAAAACAGTCCGATGGACTTTTCTCATCGGACAAACCGATCGTGTATGGGCCCTATCGGTCTTTTTTCCATCGGTGAGAAAAAATAGAACATGTTTTAAATTTATCTGATGGGAAAAAACCAACAGCAAATTCCGATCGTCTGTGTGGAACTCCATCGGACAAAAAACCCACGCATGCTCAGAATCAACTCGACGCATGCTCAGAAGCATTGAACTTAATTTTTCTCGGCTTGTCGGAGTGTTTTACGTCACAGCGTTTGGGACGGTTGGATTTTTGACTGATGGTGTGTAGGCAAGACTGATGGAAGTCAGCTTCATCAGATTTCCGATGGAAAAATCCATCGGATTAGAATCCATAGGAAATCCGATCGTGTGTACAGGACTTTAGGCTGGTCATGCGTTCATCATTATGATAAGAATCCCCCTTCCACACATTCGAGGTGGATGGGGGAATGTGCTATTATGTTGTCTATATTCCTATCACACATATTCCTGAATTACAGGTGTAGCCGGTAGGTACTTTTCAGTATGTTGATTCGGGTGGAGACATCAGTGATGTCCAGTTCCCTGCGGCCCAGCGGGTGGCGCTGTCACTTTGGGCCGGGGTTGAACCATCGCTGGAGTGCCGTACCCTTTTTGGTCTCTCACAGCGGTTGTACGGCGGGGCGGGGAACCCGCTGTGCTAGCTGGGAGAGGCTATAAAGGTCCGAGTCCCAGGCACCTTTAGCCTGAGGGCTGCTGTCCAGCTGTCGGTGTCCAGGCGGCCCAGGCCTGGACACGTGGAGTTCGGGAGTCACCCCAGACACCCTCAGTCTGGGGTGAGGTGCATCGTTCAGGCCTGGGGCCCAGCTTCTTCCACTGGGATCCGCCCGGGAGGAACCATCCTAAGGCACCCACAGGATTGGGTGTCTGAATTTAGGCGTAAGGGACCATGCAGGTGACCTTCCCGTAGATCTGGTGCAGCAGATTGCCAGTGCCGGGACAGGGCCTCCGGAGACCGTCGGGATGGATGTCCTCGTCAAACAGGGGCCATATTCACACGGAAGGTTGTCCATGTTCTAAGGTCGGTGACAGAGACTCAAAACAGTTCACCCGGTAGGTGGCAGCTACCAACTTCACGGTCGGTGGCAGAGACCGTACGCCAGGCCTATCCGCACGAGAAAGGGATAGGAGAGTTCATTGTGCCTGGGCCTACTCGTATCCACACCCCTGTCTGTCTGTTATGGAAGTTCAACTGATTATGTTCATTCTGGCATTGAAGAAATAAAGGACTGTTGAACTTTTAATGGTGTGGGGCTCTATTACTGGCAGATACACCTCCACGGAAGAAGCGGAGGCTCCATATGCAGAATGCAGACCCGAAGGTAATTAAAGAAAGACTTTGCTCAAACCTCACATACACGGAGGGTGAGAGCTTGGCATAGTGTTCTGCACTCTCTCCTCCAGAGTACCCCTAGACAACAGCCACAAACAACTGATACAAGAGAGAGAGAGAGAGTGAGGCCGCTACACAGGTTAATCTGTAGTGGGTGCTGTAGCGATTACCAGCTGGACACTGGATATATCACAGATCAATATACATATTCACCAGCACACCATCTTCAATTGTAGTCCAAAACTTTTATTGTAGAAAGATCACATCACAAAGGAATAAATGCAATGTTTTGGAGCCACGCAGGACCCTTTAGTCAGGCATGTGATAAAGTGCATACAGTAGCAACAGAATATAAATGAACTACCACCAATCAAAACCAAGAAAAAAAGTGACTCCCCCCTCTTCTGACGTCACATGACGTCATATTCCCGCCAGAAAGCATTTGCATATTATAAAACAAACATGCATGCAAAATAATCGAGACAATGTCCCTGCATAACTTTTCTAGCGCACTCACCCCAGACTTTACCTGCTTTTCTTTACTTGGCTCCTCCGCAGGAAAAGAATGAGGCACACCGCACTATCAGCCCGTACCCTCCTGGATGGGGAGGTTAGGCAGTGTTAGTTTTCGGGCCTGCCTGCGGCTGGTGCTAGAATCCTCCCGAGCTGATCTCGCCTCTGCATTAGCCAGAGACAATTCCCTAATTCTCCCCAGTAAAATAACTGTCCACACCAACTGAAAGTCCAACCTTTGTATTTATTTCACCACGGATAACAAATAGGGGTTGATTTACTAAAGGAAAATCCACTTTGCACTTGCAAGTGCACTGAAAGTGCACATGGAAGTGCAGATGCTGTAGTTCTGAGGGGGACATGCAAGGAAAATAATAAACAGCATTTTAGCTTGCACATGATTGGATGATAAAATCAGCAGAGCTTCCCCTAATTTCAGAGCTTCCCCTCAAGATTTACAGCGATCTATAGCGACTGCACTTCTATGTGCACTTTCAAGTGCAAAGTGGATTTTCCTTTAGTAAATCAACCCCATAGTCTCTATGAGAGCAGACAGGTTGATACGAGACACAGGTCAGATAAAGAGGGAGGAGGTCCAGGCACAAACTCAATTTAGGTTTCTCTTACTGTTCTGCTTTCACAAAAAGGTTTGGGCGCACGGTCTCTGCCACAGACGGGGTGAATATGAAAGTCACTGCCACTGACTTGGTGAAGTTGGTCACTGCCACTGACCTGGTGAATAGGGCCTTGACCTATTTGGTCACTGCCACTGACCTGGTGTGCGTAGAGTCACTGCCACTATGACCTACAGAACATGCACTTCCTTCTTGAAGAAACTTGGCCCATGTCAAGGAGAAGAACCTCCCTCCAGAGAGTTACCAGAGGCCCCCACTGTCACCAAGACTCTGCGCTGGATCTTCAGAAGGGGTCACCTCCCTGGCCTCCTCGATCCTGGATACGGGTCCCCTCGCAAGGCGGCACCCTGGGAGCCCTCAATCCCCGGCGGAACCCAGCCGAAGGCGCTGGGCACCGCGCCTCCAAAATAGTACCTCACCCCAGACCGAAGGTGTCTGGGATAGAACAGGAACTCGACCTCCGGGCCTAGGGCACCTGGAGACGACACACGCACCACCCAGGCTGAAGGTGCCTGGGCGCTACCCCTCTGGAAGATTGCCGCCCCTTTTTATACCCTCTCCCGACAGGCACAGCCGGTTCCACGCCGTCACTACTGCCGAGAGGGGGACAAAAAAAGACACAGCCCTGTATCAGTGGTTCAACCCTGGCCTACGGCAACAGCGCCACCTGTAAGCCACAGGGAACAGCACACCAATACTATCTCCCAGGGACAGAAATGGTCCAAGAAGCCTGACAATTAGTGTATCTGAGCCTAATTACCACTCAGATACTCCCCCTAAATATAGCACCCGCTACACTTTTAATAAACAAGAGGGGCCCAGCTAAACCCTTATGGTAAGGAATATGCTATCAGGCATACCAGCTAGATGTGTCCTATCAAAACATACAATCAGCAGGGCCTCGCAATGCAGCCTAGAGCCAATCATGGCGCTACGTAGGCAGCGCATGCGCTGTGTAGCGAATCATCGCTGCTCGAAGAAGGACACCAGTGCAGTGGATTTTATGGGTTCCCCGCACCAACATTAAAAAGAAACCGGTGTGGGGTCCCCCCCAAAATCCATACCAAACCCTTATCAGATCATGCAACCTGGCAAGGGGGGGCGAGCAAGTGGCCCCTCCTCTTGAACCATACCAGGCCACATGCCCTCAACATGGGGGGTGCTGATGTTGATGGGGACAAGGGCTTCTTCCCCACAACCCTGGCCCAGTGGTTGTGGGGGTGTGAGCGGCGACTTATCAGAATCTGAAAGCCCTCTTAAACAAGGGGGCTCCCAGATCCAAGCCCCCCTCTATGTTAATTATATTTTAAGTAAATAAAAACAGAACAGTTTTTTACAATTTCTTTATTAAAAACAAAAAACTCCCAGAAATTCAATGTCCCTCAAAGTAGATCCAGCATCAATCAGGATGCCTGTCGCTACCGCCGACCCAAAAAAATTGAAATAAAAAAAAATCTCTGCACCCGACGAAGGCTCGCACCATCTGACAGCTCCTCCATCTGACAGTTCTTAAATAACTAAGAGGCAGGGCCATCAGAACATGTCATCGGGTGACCCGACCCCCTTGTGATGTCATGGACTGGGGCATGCTCGGTCTATGATGTCTCAAGGGGGCTGGGGCCACCTGATGACATCTTTGAGTGGCCCTGCCTCTTAGTTATTTAAGAACTGTCAGACGGTGGGAACCTTTGTCTGGTGCATAACTCTTTCTTTTTTTTTTTTCGGGTTGGTGGTAGCGGCGGGCATTGTGATTAAAGTTGAATCTACTTCTGGGGCATTTTTTTTTTTTATAAAGGACTTAGGTCTGGGATCTCCTCCTTGTAGGCAGGTGTTGGGCTGCAGTATATCTGCTGAATTGAAGGTGGCACTGAGACATTTTTTCAGGCTAGCAGAAGATTTTTGAAGGCTAATTTGTCCCCTATTATTGGCAGTCATCTGAACACAGAAGTGCCTAAATAGTACATTCTGTGCCTTTTAGTGTACCAACAATGTAGGCGCAAGTCAAGGACACAGCCCCCTGGTTAGAGAGAGAGTAGGAGCAGTGATAGGGACAAGTACTAGACAAGGTGGGAAAAAGTAGGTTGTAAGGACACAGTGCCTTGCAGATACATAATGTTTTCTCCCTTAAGAAGTGTATGGCTTGCGACACATGTAGTGCCATTGCTGTAGACTGCCTTAATTTGTGATTATTCAATTACTACAATATAAACAACATTTAGGTAGCTAAGTGTGTTGGCGCCTCAGTTCTTGGGTACACTAGTTAGCTCCTGCCTACACCCTTTAGTCAGGTCTATGTGGACTTTCTTTTTATACCTTCTTGGACTGGTATCATCTCTCAAGTCATTGTTAGGGATGCACTCATCTGTATGTATGTACAGAATGTATCTACCTATCTATCTATCTAGTACCATCTATATACTAATCCCTATCAACCTTATTGTATTACTGACATGCTTACCTAGGTTTAATCCCCTATACCGATGGCTCCCATGGCTTCCAATACCATATTTACACCGACGACACACAGATTTTCTCTCTCTATCCCTCAGCTCACCCTTCAGTTTCCTCACATATCACTAATTTACTAACAGACATATCAGCCTGGATGTCACACTACTTCCTCAAACTCAGTCTATCCAAAACCAAGCTCATAATTTTTCCCTCCCTACGTGTCCCTTCCCCTAATCTCTCTGTCAAGATTGATGGGACAACTATCAGCCCATCCCTGCATACCAAGGTGTAATCCTGGACTCTAAACTATCCTTTCAGCCCCACGTCCAAACACTGTCCAAAGCCTGCCTCCTTAACCTCCTTAACATCTCCTAAATACATCCCTTTCTAACCAACGACACCACATTCACTCCCTGATCATCTCCTGCCTTGACTACTGCAACTCCCTTCTTATTGACTTACCTTTACAGAGGCTATCGCCTCTTCAGTCTTTTATGAATGTTGCTGCCAGGCTCATCCACCTTGCCAAAAAATAAAAAATAGATTAAGGTGAAACACTTAAATTATAACAGATTCCCCACAGGCGTATCATAAAGTCCATTAAAAAAGTCCATAATACTAATGGGGGTAAAGAGTCCAAACACTAAGGGCTGCCACCATATGGGAACAGAAGCCGGGTTCCAGCAAGGCTGAAAAAACAAAGAGAGACGTGCCTCTAGGTGTAGGATTAAAAACAATCTAATAGCACATAAGATTGGCAAATCATATGTGTGAAGTCAAAACAGGCACATCAACTAATAAGGTCCCAAATGGCGTCATCGGCAGACTGTCAGCATCTTCAGTCCCATCCCTGTAAAAGCGCTTCTGCTCATCACCGCTGTGTAGAGAGCTGGCCATGCGGTGGAGAAAATCAGAGCGAGGATTGGAGCACAGATGGTAAGGTGGTGTGGAGAATGACTTTCCCGGAATGCGATGCGCTTCCTGAGCATGCACGCTGCCTATGGTGCGACAGCCACGCTAATCAATAGGACCATGGGCAACTAAATGTATAGTATATACGAGGGGAGGGGCCAATGCTAAAAACAGGAGGATATTAATGAATACATCAATCAAGGGTGCACAGGGGCTGGTAAGTTCAAGATGAAATCCATGAAAAACAATAACAATAAAAAGCACATATACAGCACATGAATGGTGAGCAACAGTATGATAAACATAATGTGATGTGAATATGGAAGATAATGGGCACTGGTTTCAACAAATATATGATACATAATTGGTACACTGCATAATGAATAAATGTGGAGGGAGAAGTAAGGGGAGGGTGTGATCGGGGAAACACTACAAATACCATAATTAAGGAGGGGATGGGGGGAGGGAATGATAATAATCAACTAGGATATAAAAATGGATGAATAGCTAATAATAGATTAATTGAACATTGTTGTGACTCTCTCTAATGATCACTGGACAAGAGTGTCTGGCCAACTACAACATGGCACCAAGGGCTCAGTACCTGGCAACAATTGTTGGACTATAAGATAGTAAAATTCTGGGGCTGGCAGACAGTTAGCATAGGGAGGAAATCATTAACACTTAATCCACCAATACTTACAAAAAAAGTTATGCCCACCACCCCCATAGGACAGATACCTAAAGAAAAAATAAGAATAAGAATGGAGGATATTAAAAAAATTCAAGAATATATATATGGACACATGTGTCAGGAAAGGGTTCACCCGCTGGTGGTGCTGTTGGTCCTATGGATTGCAGTACTAGTGTCCACCAGCAGGTGTCCTCTTGCAGCCAGTATCTTTGATAGAGGATCTCACCTGCTGGTGGTAATGCCTGATCCATGGGCCGTAGTACCTGCGTCCACCAGAGGGTGTATTCCGGCAGTGTGGGGCAGGTAGCACTTCCTCCGCTCAGCTGTCACATGAGGACAATCACTGCAGTCCTATAAATATCCGGCGAGCCCTTACATGCTCGCCTTGGTATTTCTCTCTCCTGCATCTGACCCTGAGCCTGCATCTGACCCTGAGCCTGCATCTGACCCTGAGCCTGCATCTGACCCTGAGCCTGCATCTGACCTGACCTGAGCCTGCATCTGACCTGACCTGATCCTATCCTGAGCCCATCCTGAACCTGCCCCTTCTGTTACCCGTTGACATTGGATTCCTACCCCGCAGCCTGTCCATCCATCCTCTCCCTGCCCTGTTGTGTTCCCGTCCTCACCCATCTGCTGATATCCCCTGGTGTATTATCTCGGCCTGGCTTTGTTTACGATTACGGTATCTCCCCTTGATTTGTATATACTATTCGTTGTTGGTTGTGCACTGGTTGTTTTCACTTGTTTGTCACCTTGTAGATAAACACCTTTTATTTCACTTACATGCGTTTTTTGGTCTCCTCTGTGTAGTCACACAGTCTGGTCTACTAGATTCCCTGACAGTATACCAAGGCCACTCCCTGACCAGACGAGGCTGCATTGAGGAACCATCCTGGTGTTGTGCGTTTTTCTGATATGGATTTCAATGAAATCATTTACCATTCTCTACTGGCGGCAGAGGATGGTGAATATTGTCACCAGATTTTAAAAGGGTGGACTAGTGACCAGCTGATGGAAACCATCCGATCAGCTCATTCCTGGGTGGATCAGGGCTATATGTCTTTTGAGGATGTTCAGCCATTAATCCAGTTATGTATAAAGCCAGCCCTGTCATGCATTCCCGAAAGAAGTGACGATTTCTCTCCTCCCTTCAATGGTGACCAAGTTGAATCCCTGGTATGGTTAATAGAGGATGATCCGGCTTCTTTCGATGAACATTATTTCTCTTGTTCCCAGCAGATGTTATCTGATTGTATTAGTTCAGTGCAGTCTCTGATTAGACAGGGTGTGTGTGAACCAGCTTTTGTTCAACCTGTGCTGCAGGTATGGTCAGATCTCCTGTATTTAGCCAAGCCACAACAATCCAGCCCTGCCATTGGTCATCTGCCTTTCCAAGAACCTATCTCCCTGTCTCCCATGACAACCTCAGCTACAGCCCAGTATACACAGCTTCCCACCAAGTACTATTACCCAGTCTCTACTTGCTGCACTTATCCTGCCTTCAATCCACCTGCCTCTTCCCTTCCACCTGTAATAATTCCACAAAAATCTCCTCCGGCCACTGCTCCCATGTCTCTACCGTATTCCAGCCCTTCCTTTTGCCCAATTAAATCCTTCTCATACAGTCCTCCTGTTATTTACAAATCTGCAGTGGCTAAGCCAAAAAAGAAGCAGAGGTACTTTCCGACCCACACAATCCTGCCAGTAACCCAACCTGCCTCCACACCAAACAACCTGCTCCAGTCTGCTTGCATGCCAGCTGAACCTGATAACCCACCTGATTCTGCCAAACCTCTGCCTGCTTTCCAGCCAGTGTTTCCACCTGAAGTTCCTGTGCCCCAGTCTGATGTACCAGTGCCTGCTGTCCAATCTGATGCCCCAGTTTCTGTATGCCAGCCTGAAGTTCCTGTATGCCAGCCTGAAGTTTCTGTGTCCCAGTCTGAAGGTCCGGTGTCCCAGTCTGAAGGTCCGGTGTCCCAGTCTGAAGGTCCGGTGTCCAAGTCTGAAGGTCTGGGGCCTATGTCCCCGCCTGAAGGTCCGGTGCCTGTGTCCCCACCTGAAGATTTGGTTCCTGTGTCCCCACCTGAAGATTTGGTTCCTGTGTCCCCGCCTGAAGATTCGGTGCCTGTGTCCCCGCCTGAAGATTCGGTGCCTGTGTCCCCGCCTGAAGATTCGGTGCATGTGTCCCGGCTTGAGGTTGTGGTGCCCGTTTCCCGGCCTGAGGAGCCTGCTGCCCAGTCTGATGTGTCCCTGTCTGCTGCCCAGCCTGATGAGCTTCTGTTTGTGCCCAGCCTGATGAGCTTCTGTCTGCTGCCCAGCCTGATGAGCTTCTGTCTGCTGCCCAGCCTGAGGTGTTCCTGCCTGCTGCCCAGCCTGAGGTGTTCTTGCCTGCTGCCCAGCCTGAGGTGTTCCTGCCTGCTGCCCAGCCTGCAGTGTTCCTGCCTGCTGCCCAGCCTGCGGTGTTCCTGCCTGCTGCCCAGCCTGCGGTGTTCCTGCCTGCTGCCCAGCCTGAGGTGTTCCTGCATGCTGCCCAGCCTGAGGTGTTCCTGTTTGCTGCCCAGCCTGAGGTGTTCCTGTTTGCTGCCCAGCCTGAGGTGTTCCTGTTTGCTGCCCAGCCTGAGGTGTTCCTGTCTGCTGCCCAGCCTGAGGTGTTCCTGTCTGCTGCCCAGCTTGATGACCCGGAGCCTGATGCCCAGCTCTATGACCCGGAGCCTGCTGCCCAGCTCGACGACCAGAAGCCTGCTGCCCAGCTCGACGACCCGAAGCCTGCTGCCCAGCTCGACGACCAGAAGCCTGCTGCCCAGCTCGACGACCCGAAGCCTGCTGCCCAGCTCGACGACCCGAAGCCTGCTGCCCAGCTCGACGACCCGAAGCCTGCTGCCCAGCTCGATGACCCGAAGCCTGCTGCTCAGCTCGATGACCCGAAGCCTGCTGCTCAGCTCGACGACCCGAAGCCTGCTGCCCAGCTCGGCGACCCGGAGCCCGCTGTCTGCCTGGATGTGCCTGCTGTCTGCCTGGATGTGCCTGCTGTCTGCCTGGATGTGCCTGCTGTCTGCCTGGATTGCCTGCTGTCTGCCTGGATGTGCCTGCTGTCTGCCTGGATGTGCCTGCTGTCTGCCTGGATGTGCCCGCTGTCTGCCCGGATGTGCCCCTGGTCCAGTTTAAAGTGCCTGATGACCAGTCTGAAGTACCCTCATCCTTTGTGTTACTCAATGCCATAGACTATGGACAATTAAGATTGGTTGGAGCGTCCGGAGGCCGCTCCTTTGGGGGGGTGCTGTCAGGAAATGGTTCACCTGCTGGTGGCACTGTTGGTCCTATGGATTGCAGTACTAGTGTCCACCAGCAGGTGTCCTCTTGCAGCCAGTATCTTTGATAGAGGATCTCACCTGCTGGTGGTAATGCCTGATCCATGGGCCATGGCATCCACCAGCGGGTGTATTCTGGCAGTGTGGGGCAGGCAGCACTTCCTCCGCTCAGCTGTCACATGAGGACAATCACTGCAGTCCTATAAATACCCGGCGAGCCCTTACATGCTCACCTTGGTATCTCTCTCTCCTGAGCCTGCATCTGACCCTGAGCCTGCATCTGACCCTGAGCCTGCATCTGACCCTGAGCCTGCATCTGACCAGACCTGATCCTATCCTGAGCCCATCCTGAACCTGCCCCTTCTGTTACCTGTTGACCTTGGATTCCTACCCCGCAGCCTGTTTATCCATCCTCTCCCTGCCCTGTTGTGTTCCCGTCCTCACCCATCTGCTGATATCGCCTGGTGTATGATCTCGGCCTGGCTTTACAATTACGGTATCTCCCCTTGATTTGTATATACTATTCGTTGTTGGTTGTGCACAGGTTACATGCGTTTTTGGTCTCCTTTGTGTAGTCACAAAGTCTGGTCTACTAGATTCACTGACAACATGTGTGATATGATGAAAAAACGTTATAACATAATAGTCTATAGAGAAACCAGGCTAGAGGATGGTGGCAATTTCGATCCTACTACTGACTTTGCAAAATAAGCTGATCTCCTAGTCCCTACAGCACTTAGAGATGGTATCATTAACAAAATGAAAGCTTCTTTCCTCCATAGGGATTGTTTATCAAATTCCCTACTTTTGCCACCTCCCAAACGTACATAAAAATCTACAAACCCCTCCAGGTAGGCCCATTGTGGCTGCAATGGATAGTGTGACTACAGGTTTCAGTCTATACATTCACCAGTTTTTACAGTACACCAGTTGCAGTCATACATTAAGGATGGCACTCATCTTTTAGAACTATTGTCTCCATACAGGTGGGAGTCCACTCATGTTTGGCTCTTACTTGATGTTAATTCACTTTATACCTCCATCCCCCACAGCTTCGGCCTAATTGCCTTGGAACACTTCTTGGCCCAAGATTCATTAGTTAACCCTTGACAGGCTGCGTTTATTCTAGAAACTACTCACTTTTGTTTAACACATAATTATTTTAACTTTGATGGTGATTTTTTCTTACAACAACAGGGCACTGTGATGGGGGCTAATTTCGTACCATCTTATGCAAATCTGGCTATGGGGATTCTGGGAGACCAACCATATTTGGCGACAGTACACCCATTATCTTCTTTGGAAGATATATAGATGACATTATTGTGCTTTTTATTTTTGTTCATGGATTTCTTCTTGAGATTACCAGCCCCTGTGCTTCCTTGATTGATTTATTCATTAATATCCTCCTGTTTTTAGCATTGGCCCCTCTCCCTGTATATACTATATATTTAGTTGCCCATGGTCCTATTGATTAGCTTGATAAAAGAAGCATGGCTGCCACACCATACGCAGCGTGCATGCTCAGGAAACACGTCACATTCCGGGGACGTCATACTTCCACGCCACCTCACCATTTGCGATCCAAGCCTCACTCTGATTTTCTCCACTGCACGGCCGGCTTTCTACACAGTGGTGACAAGCAGTGAGCAAAAGCGATTTTACATCGATGGGACTGAAGGAGCTGACAGTCTGTCAACGATCCCATTATGGGCCCTTATTCGTTGATGTGCCTGTTCTTACTTCACATATGTGAGTTGCCAATCTTATGTGCTATTAATTTTTTTTTTTAATCCTACACCTAGAGGCGCCTCTCTTTCTGTTGTTTCATCCACCTTACCAACCCTCAGCATCTGCTACCCTTCTGTGTCAATCCCTCCATTGGCTCCCGCTCACCCAACAAATTAAGTTAAAAATACTAACAATAACTTACAAAGCCATCCACAACTATGCTCCTAGCTACATCACTAACCTAGTCTCAAAATATCACCTAATCATTCTCTTCATTCCTCCCAAAACCTCTTGCTCTCTAACTCCCTTATCGCCTCCTCCCATTCTCACCTCTAGGACTTTTGCAGAGCCTTTTCCAACCTATGGAACTCCCTACCCCAATCTGTCTGATTATCTTCTACTCTGTTTGCTTTTAGACGATGCCTGAAAACCCTTATCTTCAGAGAAGCCTATTCTGCCTTCACCTAACAACTGTACTTCAATATTCTCCATCAGCTCCTCCCCCACAGCTCTCACCTTTTGTATCACTTGACCCCCTCTTCTTGATTATAAGCTCTAACGAGCAGGGCCCTCTGATTCCTCCTGTATTGAATTGTATTGTAACTGTACTGTCTGCCCTCATGGTGTAAAGCACTGTGCAAACTGTTGGCACTATATAAATCCTGTATAATTATAATATTGTACATGCAGCAACAGAAAAACCTATCTGTGTCTGCATCCATGCATGTAATTGAGGGAACCTATGACCCCACACCACATTATCGAGACTAAAATAGTGAGATAAAAGAGCAGAAAATAAATAAAGAAATCAGACCTACCATGCTGATATGCCCAGTTTTCTTGTGAGAGTTATTAGATCCAATGTTATGTCAAATAATAGGCAAGGAAAATCAGACCAGTTTATAGAACTAGGTGTACCATTTAAAAAAATAACGGTTCTTAAATGTCAGGGTTATAAAGCCTTTCTACAAACTACTGTATAGTGGTTTCACATAAGCCAGACCCTACCAAGGCCTTTACAATCACAATATATACCTATATGTTAAAGATAATAAAGCTGCGCAAATAGTGAAAAATGGTATATGAGCACCACCTTAAAACATAAGTGAAAGATATATATTGAATGAAAAAATAATGATGATTAAATAAATTAATATAATTGGACTGGAACTTATTTGCCAATGTGACAAATAGAACTGAAGAAAGTCCCAACTGTCAATCAGACACCCACATCACATTCAGCAAAAGTCTTGTGTAGTGAAAGAATTGATGTTGAATAGTAACTGTGTGAATAGTACAGTCCAGATAGCCAAAACTGCAACGAAGTGTAGATATGGATCTTCTCGTTAGGCTAATTGGTGACTTCAAACACACAACACCCAATGAAAAGTGCCAAACACTGGATAGATGTAGATTCCACCACCATCAGTTCACACTGCCGCTTACCAGAAATGGTGATCTCCACAGAGATCGATACAAGCAGATGGCTATTCCCCAGCCAGGGTCTCTAGATAGTATCAGTTTAACTCCCGAATTTCACGCCACTCCTCTCAACATATCGCAAAGTAAATATGCAAATGGAAAGAAAGCCACCATAGCGTGAAACCGATAAAACAATTTATTGTAAAAAAGTAATGCACTTACATGAAACGCAAGTTATTATGGCGTGTAGTATATTTAGCCGGCCGGCTAAGACTGCCCGTTCCTTCCGGGACTCGTTGGTATGTCGGTGACGTCAGCACGCCGCTCCTCCCTACGCCGTTTCGTCACAGATGACGTCGTCCAGGGGCACGGGCGGCATGCTGACTCACCGCCATAAATACTCATGAATACAATAGGAACGCCCAGATCTGATCATTCAGCACTCCTGACAAATGAATCGCCATGTTGACTATTGGCAAGCATGCCCATACAGCAACAAGATGATAAGGCGATAATCCATATTGCCACCTAAAAATGTAAACACTCCTAATCATAGGACAAAAAATTATTTATATTTATTTCTGATTGGAGCCTGGGGACGAAAGAAGGAACTTTAGTCTGTAAATGGTATGCGGGCTGGCTGGTGTGCCGCGCGCAGCACAACCATAACTGACCAAATCACATCTTCCAACAACAACCCCATATATTAAGCAATATATATCGCCAACTCATATATGTTACCTTTAATAGAATTACAAGTTGGTGCATATTTAATATAATCCAACACAAATTAACAACGTTAAAATATAATTAAAAAATACTATAAGATAAAGCAGCCCTCTAACGGTCAAATTCCAACATTAGCATGGAAATAGACCCAGACAGGATGCTATACATGATGGCACTTCCAAAAAATGTTAAAAATGAAAATGCTTATTTAAATATTTGCATCGTACAGCTAGGTGATAGAACACACATCAAAGGACATAAGATGTATGGCTACCACCCCCCAAAAACAAATGCAAAAATAAAAATAAATTAAAATTAAAAGGAAAAGGAAAACAATAAGCAAAAATTAATTGGTCATTGGACCAATAATTATTCATTAGGTCAAATAATAACTTCTCACATTTTATGAGTACTCTCTGTGATATTTGTAACTCACAATATGTGGTGTCATATCATCATACGGGGTCAAAAAGATGTATCCCATTATAAAAGTCTAGATGTATCTATTCAAAGATATTCACATTTCATTGTATCATAGAAACAAGAAACTAATAGTTTCCGTTCATATGTTAAGTATAATGGTTAAATTATGTAGCTAGTAAACAGACACCACTAAATGATCAGATCTGGTTCACAGATCTCTATAACAAAAACAGAGAAAATATGAAACCATAAACTCATGTCCTATGCATTATCTATAAATGCGTTCACATCTATGTCGATGTTAAGGCCATAAGGGGTGTAGCTACGAACCCTATATATCCAAGACATTTCCATCCTCGATATCTCTCTCACTAGGGAACCTCCCCTCCAATGTGGACTATACCTATCTATACCCAAAAATAGTGTTCCAGCTGGATTACGTTGGTGATGCAAATCATAATGTCTTGAAACCGAGTGATCCTTAAATCCACTCTTAATATTTGTGATGTGCTCACCAAGACGCACCTGCATAGATCTTTTTGTTCTACCTATGTATTGCATGCCACATGGGCATTCCAACAGGTAGACCATACCCGTGGAACTACAGGTCACAAAGGCCTCGATTTTATGTTCCCTAGAGGTGCTAGTTGATTTAAACGACATTGTTTTCTTTGATTTGATTTTATTCAGTGTACATACCTGGCACCTACGACACTGGTGGTAGCCAGAAATGTTCTGAAAGAAAGAAACTTTTTTTGGGGGTGGATCAACCACATTTAGCGCTATTTTATCCCTTAGTGAAGGGACACCCCTAAAAATAACTTGTGGAGTAACTGGCAAGAATGAGTTGATAATTAGATCACTTCTCAAAATATGCCAGTGTTTACGAACAATCTTCTTCACTAAATAATGTTGGGTAGAATAGGTAGTGATAAATGGTATCAATGGTCCCTCACGTTTAGTTTTAGAATTTGTATCCAACAAAACAGATCTTTCTATTTTTTCAACTTCTTTTAAAGTTGTTTCCAAAGAGTCTGCATCATAACCTTTATCCATTAATCTGTTCTTCAAAATGTTAGCTTGAAGAACGTAGTCAGATACATCCGAACAATTCCGCCTTATTCTCAAAAACTGACTCTTGGGTACTGATTTTAACCATGATTCCTTGTGGCAACTCCCCAAAGGAATGTAGGAGTTGCGATCCGTCTGTTTGAAATATGTAGTTGTCTTGAAGCCAGTTCCCTCCTTTCTGATTGTGAGATCAAGGAAGTGTATCCTATCCTGACTGGCCTCATATACAAAATGTATACCTCTATCGTTAGCATTGATTTTCACAAAAAATTCCTCCAATTGGGGGGCCGTCCCCTCCCATAGGAGGAGGACGTCATCAATATATCTTGCCCAAAAAGTAAGGCAAGGATTTTGATCTTTATAGATGACGTCCTCCTCCCATTTGGCCATGAACAGGTTGGCCAAACTGGGGGCATATTTGGCCCCCATGGCTACACCCCTTTTCTGTTTGTAGAAATTCTGGCTAAACCAGAAATAATTATGGTTAGCAGCAAATTCCAATAATTCCATCACAAACATTTGCTGTTCATGTGGGATTTTAGAAAGGAGATTCAAATAATATTTTACAGCAAATAATCCCAACGTGTGAGGTATGACCGTGTACAATGATGTTACATCAGCCGTAACCATCCAAGTGGATTCTGTTGTTTTCTGGTTCGCCAATAGATTGATTACATGCCGACTATCTTTAAGGTACGATGGCATTTGTTGTACCAACGGCTGCAAAAAATAGTCTACATACTTGCCCACCCGGGACGTGATGGAATCTATCCCGCTTATGATCGGACGACCCGGGGGGCAAGTGAGGCTTTTGTGGATTTTCGGCAGACAGTAAAGGATAGGAACCCTTGGTGCTTTGGGGATCAGGAATAGTTGCTCCTTCTCATTCAAAATACCAAGCGATGCACCTTTCTGGATCAATGATTCTAGTGTTTTTTTGTATTGTACTACTGGATTTCCCAATAGCGGCACATATGTATCACTATCTCCTACAATCCTAGATAGTTCCTGGAGATAACTCTTTCGATCCAGGACAACAATCCCTCCCCCCTTATCTGCAGGGCGGATAACCAACTCTTTGTTGTTGCACAAAGAGTCTAAACCCTTTTTCAAGTTATTTTCCATTTCTTTATTTTTGACCTTCACTGATTCTAAATCCCTTAACACCACATCACGGAATATCCTTAGTGAAGGAGCCAATGTTCCTGGGGGGTTAAATGTGGAGGCATTAGACAAACCCGAATAATGATATTTGGATACATTGCATCCTCCCTGTAAAGATGGCATACTGGCAAAATGTCTTTTGATGTTAATTCTTCTTACATACTTGTGTATGTCCATGTATGTCTCAAATTTATTAAGTTTTTTTGGGGGGGCGTATTTTAAACCTTTGTTCAACAATGCAGTCTCTGATGGTGATAAAACTTGTGAGCTCAAATTAAAGATGCCCTCTCCAGTCAATTCCTTGGCTTTTTTTGATTGTGCTCTCCTCCCCCCTCTAGTTCCTCTTTGCTTTCTATTGGCCTCTTTGTGCCTTGATTGGGCCTGGGAAAACCCCAATGGTGTTGTTCATAGGAATTATCATCCGATCCATTGGAGTGGTCCCTAGGAGTCCAAGAATAATCCTGGTCTCCATAATCAAGTTGGCCTGATTGAGTCGGACCATCTCTATCTCTTAAGGGAAAAAAACGATTCCTGGAGTCACCTCCACCATTATAATCCCATTCATCCCTATCTCTTTCTGGGCGTGTCCACTCATCATGATATATATCCTGATGAGATGGTCTCTCTTGACCATAATTGTTGTAAGAGAATCTTTCAGAGTCTCTCCTTAATCTTGGAGGTTCCCTATATTGCTGGTATTGAGGTTTATTGTATTGGGCATAGTGAACTCGATCCCCATTTCCATATTGATGGTTCCAATTATTGCTTTTATTATATTGAACTCCTTTATTGGGGCCCTGAAATCTGGATGGGGATTGGTAGGATACTCTCCTACCTTTCTTTCCAGTTTTATTAATATTAAGAGTCTTTTTTGAAATTATTTGGGGCACTTCCCTAACCTGTAGGTGTTGTATTTCCCTAGAAGGTGCTGTGGGCCCATTCTCACCTTGAGTTATGGCCTCCATCCTTGACTCCTGCTTATCTCGTTCTTCACTGGCTAGTTTTTTTTGCCATTCAAAAACGCTATTAGCTTGATAATCCCCATAGTCCCTATTGTATTTCTTTCTTTTTTTGTTTTTTTGTTCCTTTTCCTCTTTATCTAGAATTTTTAAAAGATTGGCTGATCTTTCCTTATATTCTTCCGTATCTTTAAACGGGAGAAGGCCATCTTTGAGAGATTTCACTTCCGTATCTAATCTGGTAAGTTTACTATTTTTTCTTTGTACCAAGAAACGTAAAAAATTGACCCCAGCTTCGTTGAAATAGCGGAACCAACTTTCCAGATCTACTTCTCCCTTTTGTGGGCATACTTCCCACCTTAAGCTCCTTGGGACCATACTCAGTTTGATGTATGTCTCTAAATATGCCACATCCCACTGAGTATGAAGCTCAGAGATGGTTAAATTTTTTAGGCGGACAAAAAGCCCTCCCATATCGCTATCTTTAGTGCTATAGGTCTCGAATCCACCATCGGTGTTGACCACCTTAGATGCTCTATATTCAAATATATCCATCTACCTAAACAATCCGCTGTGAATTAATCAGAGACAATGAGTGTAAACAAATAATTGTGTCAATCTAATCAATATTGATATTAATTATATGATACTATAAATAAAAATGTGAATAAAAAACTTATTGAAGTTTCGGACTGCTGCAATATTGTGTATCTGTAGTAAATATAAACTGTGTAAATTATACTGCGCTGTCCATTGGGTGAGACATAAAACACTGAATTAGTGAATCTATCTCTCCATAAATTGTTGCTGCAACTTCTATGTGAGACACACACAAAAAAATATAATAAAGATAATAAAGCTGCACAAATAGTGAAAAATGGTATATGAGCACCACCTTAAAACATAAGTGAAAGATATATATTGAATGAAAAAATAATGATGATTAAATAAATTAATATAATTGGACTGGAACTTATTTGCCAATGTGACAAATAGAACTGAAGAAAGTCCCAACTGTCAATCAGACACCCACATCACATTCGGCAAAAGTCTTGTGTAGTGAAAGAATTGATGTTGAATAGTAACTGTGTGAATAGTACAGTCCAGATAGCCAAAACTGCAACGAAGTGTAGATATGGATCTTCTCGTTAGGCTAATTGGTGACTTCAAACACACAACACCCAATGAAAAGTGCCAAACACTGGATAGATGTAGATTCCACCACCATCAGTTCACACTGCCGCTTACCAGAAATGGTGATCTCCACAGAGATCGATACAAGCAGATGGCTATTCCCCAGCCAGGGTCTCTAGATAGTATCAGTTTAACTCCCGAATTTCACGCCACTCCTCTCAACATATCGCAAAGTAAATATGCAAATGGAAAGAAAGCCACCATAGCGTGAAACCGATAAAACAATTTATTGTAAAAAAGTAATGCACTTACATGAAACGCAAGTTATTATGGCGTGTAGTATATTTAGCCGGCCGGCTAAGACTGCCCGTTCCTTCCGGGACTCGTTGGTATGTCGGTGACGTCAGCACGCCGCTCCTCCCTACGCCGTTTCGTCACAGATGACGTCGTCCAGGGGCACGGGCGGCGTGCTGACTCACCGCCATAAATACTCATGAATACAATAGGAACGCCCAGATCTGATCATTCAGCACTCCTGACAAATGAATCGCCATGTTGACTATTGGCAAGCATGCCCATACAGCAACAAGATGATAAGGCGATAATCCATATTGCCACCTAAAAATGTAAACACTCCTAATCATAGTGTGTCTCACATAGTGTGTGTGTCTCACATAGAAGTTGCAGCAACAATTTATGGAGAGATAGATTCACTAATTCAGTGTTTTATGTCTCACCCAATGGACAGCGCAGTATAATTTACACAGTTTATATACCTATATGTACTGTAAATCTTTATATTTTATTTTAGTTTTAAATATATCTTTAAAGCTTTATAGGATTTTGTGGAGCACAGGGTACAAAATTCCACATTCAAACATTACCACCTCCTCCATATCTCAAAATTCTAGTTCGTAGCTAAAAGTGTTTTAAAACCCAGCTACAGATAGTTTAGTGTTTAACGATGAGGAATGACTACTCAAATCCAGAAAGCATAACAAATTAAAAAAAAGATAGAAGACATTAGCACATTATGTTTGCATGCATAGGAAGCTCTACTGGGACAGGAAGAAAGTACCGTATTTATCGGCGTATAACACGCGCCGGCGTATAACACGCACCCCAATTTAAGAGGGAAGTTTCAGGAAAAATAAATAATAATTTTAAATAAAGAACTTTGAAGCAAAATGAGGGTAGCTCAGAATTTTTTTTAGATTAACATTTATACCACTTACAAGGTAAATATTTAAATAACATAATTTGAAAGTAAAAGCAACTGTTTTAACAAAGAAAATGGGTAAATCCTTCTGGGGCTGAAGTGGTTAAGACCAGTGCACACACTGATGCCTGACAAGGGAGGGCAAAGAGACACAAACTCTGCAGGGAGGGGGGCCTGTCAGGTAGTGTGTGTTGTGTGTGTCTCTTAGCTCCCCCTCCCCCCCTGTCAGGCAGTGTAATTCATTGTCTCCCACAAACCCCCCCCCCCCTCACTGGCATTATATTTCATTGCTCTCCCCCCTGGGCAGACTCTCTTTTTTTTAATGAGCTTTTTCAAAGAATTTTTACCTGCCGAGTCCAAGATCTGTCATCCACACGCCAGATTCCTGTCAGCCTCAACTCTCGCGAGCAGTGCAGAGCGTTACCGTGGTTACGCTCTGACGGCCGCGAGAGTTAGACTGTGGCTTCTGTGTGCAGTGCAACAGGAGGATGTCTGCCGCGGAGGTCTGCAATGCCAGGTCTGAGTGTCCCGGGACTCCCAGGTCCCCTGGGCTGTCGGCTGTCTCTGATGGTGTCTGCTCGGCTGAGATCGCACCCCCCAGGACGCTATACAGTATGTACCATTGAGTTTTTTAATGATATCGGCGTATAACACGCACATGCTATTTTCACTCTGTTTTCAGGGTGAAAAAGTGCGTGTTATACGCCGATAAATACGGTATATTGCCGATCATGAGAATGAAAGGCAATGTGATTTGGTGAGTGACTGTCCTGCGGGGAGTGGATTTCACTAAAGCACGTGGTGTTTGTGGAAATATACAGCAATTAAGAAGACTGCACCAATATGAACTTCTAATGCAGACTTTTTTTTGGGTTCATCATAAGTGGACACTGGGGGGGGGTTGTTTTACAAAAAAATGGAGGGTGCAAAATCTAGGGTAGCTCTGCATAGAAATCAATCAGCTTCCAGGTATTTTTGTCAAAGCTTAATTGAACAAGCTGAAGTTAGAAGCTGATTGGCTACCATGCACAGCTGCACCAGATTTTGTAATTTTTAGGTTTAGTGGTCAGTGAGGCATCAGGCAGGGAAAGAATGGATGTCACTTTGGGTTGAGGGCTTCAACTGAGGAAGTATGCATGCCAGCAGCGAAGTGAGACATTTGACTGGGAACAGATGGATGTCAACACCAGGCAAGTGCTTTGGCCAGGGAAAGAGGGATGTGACAAAAGGGTAAGGCTGAAGAAGGATAGATGTCAGTGATGGGCGAGGCATCTGCCTGGTGATGGGTTTATGTGAAAAGTGTCACTGGAGAGAAAAGGATGTCAGCAGAGCAGGTGAGACATCTGACTGGTGAGGGATAGATATAAGCAGCGGGTGAAGTGCCTGAGGAAGGATGGATGTCAGAGCTGGCAGTTGAGGAAGAATGGATAGTATCAGGAGCTGAAATGTCCACAGGAGGTGAAGTGTCTATTTTGGGAGGGATGGCAGCAGTATGAGGCTTCCTAATAGGGATATATATTAGTGGCTGTTGAGGCTTCAGGAGATGAGGGTGAGGGTCAGTTAAATGGGGTGATTAAATAATTCAGGGCTGGATTTAGGGTGGATGTTAAAGAGATCAGGCAGTTGGGATCCAGGACTCTCATAATACCTTCCACCAAACTCCTTGCTGCCAGTAGTCAATCAAAACAGCAGAAAGGAGCTAAAAGGCGGTAAGTGTATGCAGCTGGTGTCACTGTAAAAGTCAGATTGCTGCTTTGCCTTTGATACATAAATGAAATTAAAATACTTTGAAAAAGTTAGGATCAGCAGCGAAAGGTGGGCCGCTTGGGAGGAGTAATAATATGGGGTAATAAAATAAGGTTACTGTTTGTGTGTGTTTCCTTTACCTATTCAGAACTACTGTACAGCCAGTAATATATTTTATTTTTCTGTATCTTTGAGATAACTGCCTAAAGAACATTTCACACTGTGTATTATGTGTTGAGTTCATGTTTTCAGGAATCTCCTATATTGCAATGAATGTGTCTATAGCAGCATACTGTCTAGGGAATATTGCTTTGCCCACTGACTTAACAAACCGTGGTTCTGAGAATACAGTAAGTGCTAAATTTCAGACACTATGACATTTTGAAAAGTTAATGCTATGAAAACCTAATACCATGAAACCCTACATAATTTATGTCCTTTTTTCTAACACTTAAGTACTTTCAAAGTCAAAATATTCTATGCCTCAGTACCCTTTCTGCCTCTTTTAAGCTTTAGAAAGAATTAATGGGAGGAAAAGAAAATACCAGCAAAATATTATATTGTAATATCTATTGTGTTTAACCAACAACCCATTCATGTTTTTTTTGTTTTTTTTTCAGTAACCTGCACTTTCATGATTAATGCTTGCTTTGTCATACAGATATATGGATATGAAACTTACCGTATATACTCGAGTATAAGCCGACCCAAATATAAGCCGAGGCACCTAATTTTACCACAAAAAACTGGGAAAATGTATTGACTCGAGTATAAGCCTAGGGTGTCCATCTGCATGCCTCACTGTGCCCATGCCTCACTGTGCCCATGCCTCACTGTGCCCATGTCTCACTGCACCCATGCCTCACTGTGCTCATGCCTCACTGTGCCCATGCCTAGACTGACGTTTAACATGGGAGTCAATGGAAGGTGTGCCTGGCTTTGAAAAATCGGTGCTCCCCGGCCGTAGGTCCCCCAGACAACAAACGTTGCACACTTGTAGATAAAGAGTGGGGCTACATGTGTGCCAAGATTGCAGTCGAAGGGACCTACGACCGCCCAGTACTGGTTCCCCAAAATCACCAGAGAAATGACCGTTTAACATAGGAGTCTATGGAAGGGGTGCCTGGCTTTGAAAAATCGGTGCTCCCCGGCCGTAGGTCCCCCAGACAACAAACTTTGCACACTTGTAGAGGAAGAAGCTACACGTGTGACAAGTTTGGGGTCCAGGGGACCTACGGCCGGCCAGTACCAGGTCCCCAAAGTTTGAGAGATCAGGCGCAAAAAGGTGACTCGAGTATAAGCCGAGGGGGGCATTTTCAGCACAAACAAATGTGCTGAAAAACTTGGCTTATACTCGAGTATATACGGTATGTAAAAATGATGCTTATAAAGATATTAATACTAGTACTAATTATGATAACAGCATGGTCTGCCCTGCCTAGCAATAGTTCAGATTTAAACATCCATTTTTCAATTGCTTCTTTCGAGAGCACCAATGAAGTGGGTATCAGTGAGGCTATACAGTTTTTTATTTAAGGTTTATTAATAAGGCTAATTATCTGAAAGTCTAATACTTTGTTATCATGTAAAACCAACTTTACCATCATTTATTTACCACCAATATATTCTGAAATACTTTTCAATTATGGAAATATACTGTGGTTTATTTAGAAACACAGCACAGAGTCATGATATGACTGGGGTGGTGGCTGGGGGATTGTGAAATGTGAGTAAGTATATATGTACGTGAGTGCTGGGCAGTTTAATAGTTGTGCATTATATTATGGAAGACATTCTTCCCCTAGAATCTTGTAATGGGGCAAAATCAGTCATATCACTTCTGGTGTCCCTGAGACCCAGAAGTCGTGGTGAGGAGGTGATCTGACGTTTTGTAATGTAATCTATCTACATGCTTATAACTAGAAGCAATTTGTGTACGTGTTTTTACCTATTAAAAATACATAATTTAGAAGGCATAATGCGCTATGAGCATATTCTTTTATATATCCTGAGCACTCGGTCTTAAAGTGGTTGTAAACCCACTTGTTGGACTTCTACCTATAGGTAATGCCGCGTACACACGACCGTTTTTCATGACGAGAAAAATGCAATTTTTTAAATTGGCCTTTAAAAACGATCGTGTGTAGGCTCCAGAGCATTTTTCTCGACGTGAAAAATGGGCATTAAAAATTTAGAACATGCTCTATTTTTTCTGGTCATTTTTCACGTCGTCGTTTTTCTCATCGTGAAAAACAGGCGTGTGTACGCTTTAAGGACGGAAAAAAACACGCATGCTCAGAAGCAAGTTATGAGACAGGAGCGCTCGTTCTGGTAAAACTAGCGTTCTGAATGGAGATAGCACATTCATCACGCTGTAACGGACTGAAGAGCACGAGGCTGAAAAGCGCGAATCGTCTCTCACCAAACTTTACTAACACGAGGATCAGCAAATGCAGCCCAAAGGGTGGCGCCATCCGAATGGAACTTCCCCTTTATAGTGCCGTCGTACGAGTTGTCGAACGTGTTATACGTCACCGCGCTTTGCTCAAGCATTTTTTTCACGATAGTGTGTAGGCAAGGCAGGCTTGAAGAATCACGTAGAGTCTTGCCTACACACCATCAGACAAAATTCCGACCGTCCAAAACGCGGTGACGTAAAACACTCCAACGAGCCAAGAAAAATGAAGTTCAATGCTTCTGAGCATGCGTCGACTTGATTCTGAGCATGCATGGGTTTTTTCACCAATGGAGTTCCCCACAGACGATCGGAATTTGCTATCATTTTTTTTTCCATCGGTAAAATTTAAAACATGTTCTATTTTTTTACACCGATGGAAAAAAGACCAATGGGGCCCACACACGATCGTTTTTTCTGATGAAAAAAGTCCATCTGTCTTTTTTCATAGGAAAAACCGATCGTGTGTACGCGGCATAAGTGCCATTTCTTACCCAGCCTGTGCCGTGAATTGCGGCTCCCGTGCGCATGCACGGGAGTGACGTCACCCGACTCCAGCGAATCACAGCGCCAGAGTCAGCAGCCCGGAAGGAAGAGGAGACAGAAGATGGATGCTGCCTACTCTGGGGACATCGCTGGATTCTTTTGCAGGTAAGTGGGACATAATGGGCTAGTATGTGATGCATGTGTAGCGGACCCCCCAATTATTGGGGGTCGCTATGCTTAAATTTAGGGGGTAGCCTGAGCCCATAGTTGGACTCAGGATGTTGAATTCATCAAAAACTGGCTTCTGCTTTGAGGTAATGTTGCCTGGCAGTACAGTTCCCTGTGGCCTGTGGGTGGCACTGTTGCCCCAGGCTCAGGTTGAACCACAGGTAGCGTTGCAACGCCATTGGGTGTCCTCTCTCGGCAGCCGTGCAGTGGGCGTGGTCTACCAGCTGTGCATGCTGGGAGAGCATACATAAGGGGCAGACGCCATTATTCGGGAGCCAGGCCAGGGGCGCGTGTGTGTAGCAGCCCCAGGCACATTTAGCCTGAGGCTGCATTGCTGTAAGTAGGCCCAGCACCTTTGGCTGAGGTCTACACCCAAAGAGGAATCCCAGGGTACCCAAGTGAGGGGTGACCCGCTCCGAAGGAGAGGCAACCAGGGGAGGATCTACCCAAGGGGATCGGTGAGAGAAGTCACTGTCTCGGGAGAGGCCTGGTTACCTATCAGAGGGAAAGATTCTGTAGTCCGCCACAAGCCTAGTAACGTGCCCCATTGGCACCTAAGGACTCAAGTGTTACTAGACTGGGAAGTTCGGGACTTAGAGATTGTCTCATGATCTCATCCCTAGGAAACTACAAGAAAATGTTTTGTGCTCCACACCGGCTGCTAGGACCGCTCTAAAGGGGACTATCCGGGTGAGCAAAACCCACTCAGGCCTGAGTGGCGACAAGTGATAGATAAGTGCCGCGTGTCCCTCACTTTGGTCTAATCTATATAGTTGTATATAAAATGCACTTTTTATCTTTCAAAAAGTGTTTCCCGGTGCTAAACCTTTTATCCAATCTATAAATTGCTGTATTTGTATATTTCAAAAGCCAATAAAAAGGAAAAATAGTGGTAAAAAAAAACACTTGTGGGTTGTGGCAGGGGGTGTGTTTTATGCCTAGATACTTTTGCTAATAGGTGTCCCTCATTCCTATCTCAAAAAGGTTGGGTGTATATGTATATGTTATCACTGAGCACATACTTTCACAGAATATTATATGGGATTTAGATCTGTGTTGTATATACATGGTATTTTATATTTTAGAGTTTGGTTATTGGTAAGGGTTTATTACTCATGTTGAACAGCGTACCATTTCCTTTTTATATACTTTATTTTCAGTGGTTTGAGTTTTACCAGTTATATTATATTTCCTCCCACTATCCAGTATACTCTAGCTATTGGATCAGTGTGAAACTTTCCAGGCAGCACGAGTAGCACCAGAACACTGAGCAGACTCTATCAATCAATCCCAGCTCTCTGTTAAGCAGACAGCACATACATTTGCCTAGCTGTCTCCCTGTTAAGCAGAGAAACCAAAAACTAAATACACTCACTCTACCACATACCTAGGAGGGCGTTACACATAGCATGCAGAGGGACATGCTAAACTGTCACACCCAAAACTGAAAGAGAGTGAAGCATTTACTTGTTGCCAGACAATTTAGTATTAAACATCTTTAACAGGGAGCTTCTGTTTGAAATAATTTGTAACGACAACAGGGTCTTTTAAATGCTTTTTCTCTACAGACAATGCCCAATATCTACAGGGTAATGTTTGTTTTCCCAGGTGATGTCAGGGAATTCCTGGCTGCTTCACAGGCATGCACATACGCATGGTGTTGTACATAGAACTGTGATCATGCAAGTGCAGGAATGCATGTGGCCGTGTGCAGACATGCAGGAGCACGGCCACAGTCAATGTTGATCTCAGATTGCCTATTTAAAAGGATGACTTGATCCAGTATCAGTGCCGACTCTTTTTCAGCTATATCCTGTACCCTGATTGTGTACTTTGTATGACTTCCATTAACGAGCTGGCTTGCCTCTGACATGATACTAGATTCTGCTCAACCATGCCTGACCTCAGCTCTGTTCTTGACTCTACTCCTACTTACGGCTACCCCTGTGACTACGTGTCTTTTCGTGATTCGGCTCTACACTATTCCTGAGTGTTTGCCCTGGCTGTCTCCAGCATCTGATTCAACGGTAGCACACTCTAGTGGTACAAGGATGTCTACAGAGGTTTTTTATGTAGGTACATTTTCAGGCTTGGCTGGAAGCCAAGCCTGAGTGTGTTTTTCTTCAGGGTCAGGGCTTGAGTGACTTAGAGAGAGCTGGGTGACTCACAGGCAGCATCACTGAGACCTCCTACTTCTTTCCAGAACATGCTAGCATATTTTGGAAAGGAAGGAGGAGAGTAGAGGTGGAGCTGCCGGGAGTATTTTGAGGGCCCTGACCAATCCCCAACTTGGATTGGCACGGTCTGGCCCCCTTAAATACTCAGGGTCAGCCCAGCTGGAGAGGAGTGGGTATCAGGTGGAAGATGGAGATGTAGTGTTATGCCACGTACACATGACCATTTTTCATGATGAGAAAAATGCCATTTTTAAAAATGGTCGTGAAAAACGGTCGTGTGTATGCTCCAACGAGAAAAATGCCCGAAAAAAAATTACAACCTGCTCTATTTTTTCTCGTTGTTTTTCACGTCGTTCTTTTTAACGTCGTGAAAAACGGTTGTGTGTATGCTTTTACAAGGGGAATAAAAATGCGCATGCTCAGAATCAAGTATGAGACAGGAGCGCTCGTTCTGGTAAAACTAGCATTCGTAATGGAGATAGCACATTCGTCACGCTGTAATGGACTGAAAAGCACGGAGACTGAAAAGTAGACATGTGCAATTCGTTTCGTTCCGAATTCGTTTTTTAACGAATTTCGACAAATTCGTTAATTCGGAAATATCCGAATTAACGAAAACTCATTTAACGAATTTTAACGAATATTCGTAAATTCAAATTTACGAATGTACGAATTTGCGAATATACGAATTTACCAATGCACGAATTTACGAATGTACAACTATCCGGAAATTCGTAAATTTGAATTTACGAATTTACGAATATTCGTACATTCGTAAATTTGTACATTCGTACAATCGTAAATTAGTAAATTCGGAAATCTGAAATAATAATTAACTAATAACTTAACTATTACTAACTATTCAATTATAGGTATTGTAATTTCCTTTCAAATTTGGCTGTTAGTGAACTTAACGAAGTTACGAATTGTTTTCCGACATAATGAATGCCGTATCTAAACGAATGGAACGTAATGAATTAATAATAATAATAATAAATAACAATAATAATAATAAAAACGTTTTATTATTATTATTATTAATTTGTTCTGTTCCATTTGTTTAGATGCGGAATTTGTTATTTCAGGTTATGCGTAACTTCAGATAAATTTGTATTCGTTACGTTCGCTAACAGCCAAATTTGAAAGAAAATTACAACTATAATTTAATAGTTATTTTTTCAGATTTTCAAATTTTCGGGTTTTCGAAAATATCGAATTTCCAAATTTCCGAAATTCCGAATGTATAAATTTACGAATGTATAAATTTACGAATGTACGAATTTACGAATGTATAAATTTACGAATGTACAAATTTACGAATGTATAAATTTACGAATGTACAAATTTACGAATTTACGAATTTCGATCATAACGAATGACCCGAAAAACGAAAAAAAAAAAAAAACGAATGAAACGAAAACGAAAACTAACGAATTTTTTGGCAGTGCACATGTCTACTGAAAAGCGCGAATCGTCTCTCACCAAACTTTATTAACACGAGGATCAGCAAAAGCGTCCCAAAGGGTGGCGCCATTTGAATGGAACTTCCCCTTTAGAGTGCCGTCATACGTGTTGTACGTCACCGCACTTTGCT
Organism: Rana muscosa; assembly: GCA_029206835.1. Taxonomy (NCBI): domain Eukaryota; kingdom Metazoa; phylum Chordata; class Amphibia; order Anura; family Ranidae; genus Rana; species Rana muscosa. Next base: position 878,642,524 of record CM055116.1, read on the forward strand.
CAAGCGTTTTTTTTTCATGAACGTGTGTATGCAAGGCAGGCTTGAGAGGAAACACGAAAAATCACGTCGAGAAAAACTTCGTTTTTTTCCATGACATGAATAACGGTCGTGTGTACACGGCATTAGGCTGTCTGGGCCTTTGAGGGAGCTCCCCAATCTGAGAGGGGTGACCTTGAGACGGGACCCTCTTAAAACTAGCCATGTGCACACTGAAATATTTCGTTTCGGAATTTCGTTTTCGTCCGAAAAATAAATTTATTTAGTTACTCCCGAAATTCGTTTTTATTTATTTTGTTTAGTTAAAAAATGCATTCGTCCAAAAATCTGAATTAATTAAGGCCGAATCTGTCATTGAAGGCTTATGGTGTCTGTCGAATGTTCTAAGAAGATTCGACGGAGCAGCTAAACTGTACGATGCCGCAATCGTACGTTTCCGGTCGAATGTTCCGCCTACAAGCTATAGAAGAATTCTAATGTTGTATAACACTAGTAATAATTATATTTATAAATTATTACTAGTCAACCAACATTCAAATTCTTCTATGGGCTGAGCATTTGACCGGAAATGTACGATTACGGCGTCGTACAGTTTAGCTGCTTGTCGAATCTTCTTAGAACTTTCGACAGACACTATAAGCCTTCAATGACAGATTCGACATTTGTATGTTTTTCGCTGCTTCGTCGAATCTTCGTCGTTCATGTCGAATGGTCTACCCCAATACTGTCTCTATAATGTTGAATCTTTTCTCTCTATGTCAAATCTTTCCTCTCTATGTAGAATAATCTTGGACTAATAGAGTTAAGGTTAGGCACATTCGACCACAGGTTCGATAGACACAGATCGCTATTGTCAGCGTCATGTCGAATCTCCTATCTACTGTATATCGAACTGTTGTAGCAATTAAAACGAAAATAAAGCATTTTTTTATGTCGGATCTTTCGAATTTCGGATTCTGCGTGTTCGTTTTCGTTTGTTAAAATGATAACGAAAATACCCCAAATTCTGACAAAAATGCATTAGGACGAAAACGAATGCACATGTCTACTTACAACCCACAGAGGTGTACTGACCAGGAGGCACAGGAGGAACAAATGACAGCAGGAGAACACTGCCGGGCAAGTCTCCAGTAGTTCCACAGAGGCAGCCAAGAGGGCGGGTGAGTGTGAGGCATGCCTGAGAGGACTGAGAGAGTGCAGTCTGGGATGGGTGCAGAGCCAGTGGAGTGGACTGTGGTGGCACAGGCAGCAGAAAGGGGCAGCTTCAGCCAGGAGGGCTGGCAGGGTCTGGAGATGTGGTGCTGGGAGCAGTAGCCACATGGACAGTTAGCACTAGGACTACTACCATTTTTACTACACTAAAGGGGCCTGCGGTCCCTGCCTGCAAAGGGCATTTGCTTTGGGTCTGGCTGAGTCAGTGTCAGGTCTGCATCACAGTGCTAGCTGGTCCTGGGAGTAAAAGTCTGCAAGCAAGTTTGTGCAGGAGGAAGAGAGGAAATAGTATATACAGCAAGTGTATATACAGTACCTCACAAAAGTGAGTACACCCCTCACATTTTTGTAAATATTTTATTATATCTTTTCATATGACAACACTGAAGAAATTACACTTTGCTACAATGTAAAATAGTGAGTGTACAGCTTGTATAACAGTGTAAATTTGCTGTCCCCTCAAAATAACTTAACACAAGTCATAAATGTCTAAACCGCTGGCAACAAAAGTGAGTACACACCTAAGTTAAAATGTCCAAATTGGGCCCAAAGTGTAAATATTTTGTGTGGCCACCATTATTTTCCAGCATTGCCTTAACCCTCTTAGTCATGGAGTTCACCAGAGCTTCACAGGTTGCCACAGGAGTCCTCTTCCACTCCTTCATGACGACATTACGAAGCTGATGAATGTTAGAGACATTGCGCTCCTCCCCCTTCCGTTTGAGGATGCCCCACAGATGCTCAATAGGGTTTAGGTCTAGAGACATACTTGGCCAGTCCATCACCTTTACCCTCAGCTTCTCGGCAGTGGTCATCTTGGAGGTGTGTTTGGGGTCATCATGTTGGAATACTGCCCTGCGGCCCAGTCTCCGAATGGGAAGGGATCATGCTCTGCTTCATGTATGTCACAGCACATGTTGGCATTCATGGTTCCCTCAATTAACTGTAGCCCCCCAGTGCTGGAAGCACTCATACAGCCCCAGACCATGATTCTCCCACCACCATACTTAACTGTAGACAAGACACACTTGTCTTTGTACTCCTTACCTGGTTGCCACCACACACGCTTGACACCATCTGAACCAAATAAGTTTATCTTGGTCCCATCAGACCACAGGACATGGTTCCAGTAATCCATGTCCTTAGTCTGCTTGTCTTCAGCAAACTGTTTATGGGCATCATCTTTAGAAAAGACTTCCTTCTGGGACGACAGCCATGCAGACAAATTTGATGCAGTGTGCAGCGTATGGTCTGAGCACTGACAGGCTGACACCCCCCCCCCCTTTAACCTCTGCAGCATTGCTGGCAGCACTCATACGTCTATCTCCCAAAGACGACCTCTGGATATGACGCTGAGCATGTGCACTCAATCTCTTTGGTCGACCATGGAGAGGCCTGTTCTGGGTGGAACCTGTCCTGTTAAACCGCTTTATGGTCGTGGCCACCGTGCTGCAGCTCAGTTTCTGGGTCTTGGCAATCTTCTTATAGTCTAGGCCTACTTTATGTAGAGCAACAATTCTTTTTTCAGATCCTCAGAGAGTTCTTTGCCATGAGGTGCCATGTTGAACTTCCAGTGACCAGTGTGAGAAAGTGAGAGCGATAACACCAAATTTAACACACCTGCTCCCGATTCACACCTGAGACCTTGTAACACTAATGAGTCACATGACACTGGGGAGGGAAAATGGCTTATTGGGCCCAGTTTGGACATTTTCACTTAGGGGTGTACTCACTTTTGTTGCCAGCGGTTTAGACATTAATGGCTGTGTGTTGAGTTATTTTGAGGGGACAGCAAATTTACACTGTTATACAAGCTGTATACTCACTACTTTACATTGTAGCAAAGTGTAATTTCTTCAGTGTTGTCACTCAAAAGATATAATAAAATATTTACAAAAATGTGAGGGGTGTACTCACTTTTGTGAGATACTGTAGTTCTTAGTCCCTACATTGTCTTTTTGAAATGTACTGGACATCCCATATCTTCCCTATACCCATCCAAGTTTATTTTCCCCATTAAAAACAAAAAAAATCTAAGTGCATGGACTGTTTTCTGTCTAACGAGTGACTGATGATTGTGTGCCTGGCTGGGCAGGGTGACAGACGAACCACAACTATCAGCAGCCCCCACGGAGGTACTGCTACACAACCATGGCAGGATATTCCAGCCACAAGCTCAGCGCTGACATGCCACTCCTCTTGAACCTGCAGTACATTTGGAGTTCCTCTTTAACCACTTAAGCCCCGGACCATTTGGTAGCTAAAGGACCAGAGGTGAATTCACAATTTTGCACTGCGCTGCTTTAACTGTAAGTTGTGCGGACATGCAATGTTGTACCCAAACGAAATTTGCGTCCTTTTCTTCCCACAAATAGAGCTTTCTTTTAATGGTATTTGATTGCCTCTGCGATTTTTATTTTTTGCGATATAAACGGAAAAATACCGAAAATTTTGAAAAAAAATGATATTTTCTACTTTTTGTTATAAGAAAAATCGAATAAACTCAATTTTAGTCATACATTTAGGCCAAAATGTATTCAGCCACATGTCTTTAGTAAAAAAAATGTCAATAAGCGTATATTTATTGGTTTGCGCAAAAGTTATAGCGTTTACAAACTAGGGTACATTTTCTGGAATTTACACAGCTTTAAATTTATGACTGCCTATCTCATTTCTTGAGGTGCTAAAATGGCAGGGCAGTACAAAACCCCCCCAAATTACCCCATTTTAGAAAGTAGACACCCCAAGGAAATTGCTGAGAGGCATGTTGAGCCCATTGAATATTTTTTTTTTGTCCCAAGTGATTGAATAATGACAAAAAAATAAATAAAAAATTACAAAAAGTTGTCACTAAATGATATATTGCTCACACATGCCATGGTTATATGTGGAATTGCACCCCAAAATACATTCTGCTGCTTCTCCTGAGTATGGGGATACCACATGTGTGGGACTTTTTGGGAGCCTAGCCACGTACGGGACACCGGAAACCAAGCACCGCCTTCAGGATTTCTAAGGGGGCAAATTTTTGATTTCACTCCTCACTACCTATCACAGTTTTGAAGGCCATAAAATGCCAAAATAGCACAAACCCCCCCCCCCCAAATGACCCCATTTTAGAAAGTAGACACCCCAAGGAAATTGCTGAGAGGCCTGTTGAGCCCATTGAATATTTTTTATTTTTGTCCCAAGTGATTGAATAATGACAAAAAAAATAAAAAATTACAAAAAGTTGTCACTAAATGATATATTGCTCACACATGCCATGGTTATATGTGGAATTGCACCCCAAAATAAATTTTGCTGCTTCTCCTGAGTACGGGGATACCACATGTGTGGGACTTTTTAGGAGCCTAGCCGCGTACGGGACCCCGAAAACCAATCACCGCCTTCAGGATTTCTAGGCACAAATGTTTGATTTGACTCCTCACTACCTATCACAGTTTCGAAGGCCATAAAATGCCAAAATAGCACAAAACCCCCCCAAATGACCCCATTTTGGAAAGTAGACACCCCAAGCTGTTTGCTGAGAGGCATGGTGAGTATTTTACAGCTCTCATTTGTTTTTGAAAATGAAGAAAGAACATTTTTTTTTCTTTTTTTTTTTCAATTTTCAAAACTTTGTGACAAAAAGCGAGATCTGCAAAATATACCTCTCAGCAAATAGCTTGGGGTGTCTACTTTCCAAAATGGGGTCATTTGGGGGGTTTTGTGCCATCTGGGCATTCCATGGCCTCCGAAACTGTGATAGGCAGTGAGAAGTGAAATCAAAAATGTACACCCTTAGAAAGCCTGAAGGCGGTGATTGGTTTTTGGGGTCCCGTACGCGGCTAGGCTCCCAAAAAGTCTCACACATGTGGTATCCCCGTACTCAGGAGAAGCAACAGAATGTATTTTGGGGTGTAATTCCACATATGCCCATGGCATGTTTGAGCAATATATCATTTAGTGACAACTTTGTGCAAAAAGAAATAAAAAAAATTGTCTTTTTTCCGCAACTTGTGTCAACATATAAAATATTCCATGGACTCGACATGCCTCTCAGTATATAGCTTGGGGTGTCTACTTTCCAAAATGGGGTCATTTGGGGGGGTTTTGAACTGTTCTGGCATTTTATACACAACATTAGGAAGCTTACATCCACTCTTCTAACCACTTGAAGACAAAGCCCTTTTTGACACTTTTTGTTTACATGAAAACATATTTTTTTTTGCAAGAAAATTATGTTGAACCCCCAAACATTATATATATTTTTAAAGCAAAGGCCCTACAGAATAAAATGGTGGGTGTTGCATTTTTTTTTTCTACACAGTATTTGCGCAGCGATTTTTCAAACTAATTTTTTGGGGAAAAAATACACTTTTTTTAATTTTAATGCACTAAAACACACTATATTGCCCAAATGTTTGATGAAATAAAAAGGATGATCTTAGGCCGAGTACATAGATACCAAACACGACATGCTTTAAAATTTCGCACAAACGCGCATTGGCGACAAACTATATACATTTTTAAAAGCCTTTAAAAGCCTTTACAGGTTACCCCGTTAGATTTACAGAAGAAGTCTACTGCTAAAATTACTGCCCTCGATCTGACCTTCGCGGTAATACCTCACATGCATGGTGCAATTGCTGTTTACATATGACGCCAGACCGACACTTGCGTTCGCCATTGGGCAAGAGCAGGGCAGGACAGGGGTGCTTTTTTTTTATTATTAATTTTGCTTTTTTATTTTATCTTTAAATTGTTCCTTCCATATTTTTTTTTTAATCATTTTTATTGTTATCTCAGGGAATGTAAATATCCCCTATGATAGCAATAGGTAGTGACAGGTACTCTTTTTTTGAAAAAACTGGGGTCTAGACCCTAGATCTTTCCTCTGCCCTCAAAGCATCTGACCACACCAAGATCGGTGTGATAAAATGCTTTCCCAATTTCCCAATGGCGCTTTTTATATCCGGGGGGGACATTCCCTCCCACTGCTTGTAAAAGCAGTCCAGAGGCTAATTAGCCACTAGGATTGCTTTTACATGAAAGCCGGCCGCTGGCTGAAAAGAATGATACCAAGATGATACCTAAACCCGCAGGCATCAATCTGGTATAACCATTCAAAGTCCAGCAACATACCAGTACGTTGCTGGTCCTTGTTGGACATGTATTGTAATCTTTTTTTTTCATGCAGCCAGGTGGCTGAACGAAAAAAGAGATTGATCGGTGGGTATGCCCACCATTAGAATACCGCCCTTCATCCACCCACTTCTAATGATGGGCATACATGCACCATTTATATATGCCGAAGCATGGGGGCATCCTCCCGCAAAAAAGTTATGCCGCACACACATGGTCGGACTTTTCCACGGGCAAGCCTCCGTCGGAATTTCGATCGTATGTACGCGGCATTAGGAGCAAAATCACTCCTCCGCCCCTGCTGCCCCAATGCTTCGGCATATTTGCTTTTTTTTTTTTAACTGTGGTGGTGAAATCACCTCCTACAGCACTGGAGTCGCAGGGATCAGGCCTGTCTCTGCGAACGCTGCAGTTATGTGTGTTGTGTTTTGTAAGTGACAGTGATCGATCGATACTGCACTTGGGTGGCCTGGGCTGGACGGAGGGGCAAAACGCAGGTGCTAGCAGGTATCTGGGCTGATCCTGCTAACACTGCGTTTTTGGGAACCCTAAACTGCTGGGGACGCTAGTATAGATCTGATCAGATCAGATATTGATCTGTTCAGATACTATACCACTAAGGGGGGTGTATGCTTAACGCGTGGGTGTTAGCGCTACTGGCACTAACCTGACGCTGCCTGGGGTGTGACGCAGACCCTCTCTGACGCTAAAACCTAATTGATATCACCCGCCGGGCGATCAGGGGGTTAAACGTTTATTGGGTTATATTCGGCGGGTGCCCTGACACTATAAAAAGCAAACTAACTAACCAGCGTCACCCGTAACACTTATATGGTGATCACTGGTGAAAGGGTTAACTAGGGTCAATCAGGGGGTTAAAACCTTTATTAGATAATATATGGGGGTACCTGACGCTATAAAAACCTGCGGCAAACCTAAAAAAAAATTACTGGCTACCGATCTGAATCACCGACACTAAGACAGCGATCAGAAAAATGATCGCTTAGCGACAGTGGTGATAGGGGGTGAAAGGGTTACCTGGGGGGCGATCAAGGGGGTTAAACCTTTATTAGATAATTTATGGGGGTACCTGACGCTATAAAAACCTGCGGCGAACCTAAAAAAAATTACTGGCTACCGATCTGCATCACCGACGCTAAGACAGCGATCAGAAAAATGATCGCTTAGTGACAGTGGTGATAGGGGGTGAAAGGGTTACCTGGGGGGCGATCAAGGGGGTTAAACCTTTATTAGATAATTTATGGGGGTACCTGACGCTATAAAAACCTGCGGCGAACCTAAAAAAAAAATACTGGCTACTGATCTGCATCACCGACGCTAAGACAGCGATCAGAAAAATGATCGCTTAGCGACAGTGGTGATAGGGGGTGAAAGGGTTACCTGGGGGGCGATCAAGGGGGTTAAACCTTTATTAGATAATTTATGGGGGTACCTGACGGTATAAAAATCTGCAGCGAACCTAAAAAAAATTACTGGCTACCGATCTGCATCACCGACGCTAAGACAGCGATCAGAAAAATTATCGCTTAGCGACAGTGGTGATAGGGTGTGAAAGGGTTACCTGGGGGGCGATCAAGGGGGTTAAACCTTTATTAGATAATTTATGGGGGTACCTGACGCTATAAAAACCTGCGGCGAACCTAAAAAAAAAATACTGGCTACCGATCTGCATCACCGACGCTAAGACATCGATCAGAAAAATGATCGCTTAGCGACAGTGGTGATAGGGGGTGAAAGGGTTACCTGGGGGGAGATCAAGGGGGTTAAACCTTTATTAGATAATTTATGGGGGTACCTGACGCTATAAAAACCTGCGGCGAACCTGAAAAAATTACTGGCTACCGATCTGCATCACCGACGCTAAGACAGCGATCAGAAAAATGATCGCTTAGCGACGGCGGTGCTAGGGGGTGAAAGGGTTATCTGGGGGGTGATCAAGGGGTTAAACCTTTATTAGGGGGGTTAGGGGGCTACACTGGACCTAAAACTAAATGTAGTGACACTTTTACAGTCACAAATGTCACTGATTGCAGTGATCAGTAAATAAATGGTCACTGCAATCAGTGACACTGTGACTGGGGGCTGGGGGGGTGATCTGGGGGGGCCTGGGGGGGCGATTTATGTGCCTATGTGTGCTGGTGTTAGTGTAGTGTTTGTGCACTAACCTTGATGTCTTCTCTTGTACGGCGCTCGGTATATGTGAGCGCCGCACAGGAGATGACATCACTTCCTCCTGCTTCCTCTGTCTGTGTGTACATTCGACAGACAGAGGGGGCATTTCCATTCGCCGGGAGCGATCGCGGGGGGGGGGGGGGGGTGGCCGGAATCGAATGGCCGTCCCCTCATGTCGGATCGCTCCCTAATGAATTCCGACCGCTCACTGTACAGAAGGGGGGTCCGATCGGACCCCCCAACTGTACAAAGGCAATCACATACACTCTACGTGATTGTGCCTGTCGGTGCCATTGTGCCGACGTATATATACAGTGAGCAGTCGTTAAGTGGTTAAGCATGTCTAGTTCATCCTGCAGTGTTGCAGTTACTTCCCTGATGTTCTGCCAGTTCCTACAGGTCTTCAGGACTAAGATTTACACAGCTTTGCCAATACCTATCTGGCAGGTCCGGAGACTACATTTTCCCCCAGCTGCAGTTCAGTAGCATTTAAATGCTTGAACCTACTTCCCCCGCCAGCCTGTGAACAGTAAAAGAAGAAGCAGTTGACTGATGATCCCATCTTTTTGTCACTCTTCTGTCTGCTCCAATGAGTATGCTCCTTGCACTGTAGTACAACTAATTGTCTACTTGTGCTGCTTCTCCCTCCACCCAGTCTAAGCTCTGTCATACAGGCACTGCAAGAGGCTGGTACCAAACCAAATGTAGATACTAATGTAGCACATGATTATTTTATTGTTTATTGATTAATGTAGCACGTGATTGTTTTTATTTTTAATTACCGTATATACTTGAGTAGAAGCCGACCTGAATATAAGCCGAGGCACCTAATTTTACCACAAAAAATTGGGAAAACGTATTGACTCGATTATAAGCCTAGGGTGGGAAATGCAGCAGCTACTGTAAGTGGAAAAGAGGGTCAACAATGCCCATCTGCAGCCTCACTGTGCCCATCTGCAGCCTCACTGTGCCCATTTACAACCTTACTGTGCCCATTTGCTGCCTCACTGTGCCCATCTGCAGTCCCAACTGTGCCCATCTGCAGCCTCACTGTGCCCATTTGCAGCCTCACTGTGCCTATCTGCAACCTCACTGTGCCCATCTGCAGCCTCACTGTGCCCATCTGCAGCCTCAACTGTGCCCATTTGCAGCCTCACTGTGCTCATTTACAGCCTCACTGTGCCCATCTGCAGCCTCACTGTGCCCATCTGCAGCCTCACTGTGCCCATCTGCAGCCTCATGTACCTTTTATCTCCTGCTGTGTCATGCAACTGCAGTCGGCGGCCATCCACAGTAACAAAGCCCCGCCTCCTCCTCGTCTGTGATAGACGGAACACTGATTCAGTTTCCCAGCATTGTTATCAGTGTTATCAGTGTTCAGTGTTCCGTCTATCACGGACGAGGAAGAGGCAGGGCTTTGTTACAGTGGACGGCCACCGACTGCAGTTAAGACTGACACAGCGGGAGACCCTCACTCGAGTATAAGCCGAGGGGGGCTTTTTCAGCATAAAAAAAATGCTGAAAAAGTCGGCTTATACTCGAGTATATATGGTAATATAGCACAAATTTTTTTGCAGGTATGTTATCAGTCTAGATATAGACATAGTAATCACACATAGTTAATTAGTAATATCAAAGGTTTAGTGAGGTAAGCACAGTTTATTTATTTTTTCTATTCCTCTGTTTCCCCAAGGGGGGGACATCACTCACAGCAGTGGCCTAATTAATTTTATCTACATCACCAAGGCACGAGTGCCACACATTCCAAATTTAGATTCTTACTCTGCTAACATTTAAGAATATATTAATGATTACAGAGCTGCATTAATTTTTACCTTTTATATCTTCCAGGAATTCTACCTGATTCTTCTCAAATTTATTTTACCTGTAAGTGATCTTTTGTGCTAAATGTTCACTCCAGTACTCACACAGGTATTATTGTGGGAGATGTAAGTGCAATCAGCAAGTCGGGTTCAAGTATAATCAGTTGAACTTGCAGAGTTATCTTAGATTGCCGTGGGGGAGTGGCAGTACTCCTTAGCATGATTTCATTGTATGTAATTAAGATTTGAGTTGTTTGGAGCAGGTAAGAGCTTTACAGCCTGAAGAATACTTACACTGAAGTAGCAGACGCTTTAATTTTGATCACCTGTTGTTTAAAACTTTACCCTGTGTAATATATACAGTATAATACAAGAAATGTATGTAGCACCTATTATAATATGATTTTCAAATACAGCAACTAGAAAAGAAGAAAAGCACAAAAGTCCAGGTTAATGAAGCTCCAATAAAGCATATGCTTTAATCAAATGCCTACTCCAAAACTATTTTAGAGTAAAAGAAAATGTTATCTCAAGAGACACATCTTCATTAGGCAGCTGTTCTGTCGAAGACTTTTTAAGTCTGTAATTTATGTTTCTGTTGTAAAAAATTTTACCACTCGGATTTTCAAGGATACACAAGTGCTTCTTGGTACAAAATCCAGCACAATCATTTACCGAACAAACTATGAAAAGGAATGAATTTCTCGTGGCAACTTCAAAAATCTTTTTTATAAAAGGTGTAGATGAAAAATAAATTCAATGCTAACAATTTAGAGAATTGCTGGATGACAGACATTTCTTACTGAGATTGTGTGTATGTTATATATATATATATATATATATATATATATATATATATATATATTGTGATTGATAGTGAAAGTCCCTGTCGCTATGGAAAGGGAGCAAAAACGGACACAGAGTCTGCATGTCAGCAGACTGCAGAACTACAGAGCATAGCTTGGAAATTGAGAAAACTGTTTTGGCAGCTTTCTCTGGGTTTTGCTAAGTTCGGATGGGGCTGTGTAGTTTGGAGATCCCGCAGAGACTTGGGTGGGATGGGATCTCCAACCCTGTGTCCGGGTCTTGTGGACAGCCAGCATGGTGTGTGCTCAGGTGCACACAACCAATATAATGAGGGGCTGGTGAGAGCAGAAGGTGGAGGATGGTGGAGAGTGAGCAACTTGCTACTGCTAAGTGAAGACAGACTTATGTCTGGAGAGCGGTCTGCCCTGTGGGAGACTGCAGCCCATGTAAAGGGGATTCTTTGCCCAGGGACTGGGAAAGGCTGGCCAGCCTTGAGAGTCGGGGAGACTGAGGAAGCCAGTAAGTCCAGGGAGCTGGAAAGAATCGTTTCTATTTGAAAGCAAGCAGAGGAACTGCTGACAAGAGCCAGGTGGCTTGGTATGTTTTCATTTATGTGCTGAATGAAGTTTAAACCCCTGCGTGGGAATCCTGAATAGACATTTTGCTTTTGTTTTTCTGTTTAAATAAACGTGGGCTACCAGGCCCTTAACTAGAATGCCTGTCTGATATGGACTCACTGCATAAAAATGCATCTATCCACTTGAGCTAAAACACCCCAATATCACAATATATATATAATCTAGTAAGGACAAAAAATAGGATGTTTAAACAATACCTTTAAAAAAATCTATTTTTGGACACATTAAAAAAAAATTGCATTTTCTTCAAACTACTACATGTCCTCAGCCTTCAAGGTTGAATGCTGATGAGCGGCGTCAGTACATGTCAGGGAAACCAGACTCTGTATAATTAAAGTGAGTTTATTAACAAGTTTATTAACAGTGAAACAAAACACATCCAAACACCATCAAACAGAATATAGAGCAAATATGAAGCTATATGAGAACCATAAACCAAAGTGACAAAATACCTAACTAGCAAACCAACTAAGTGACAGAAATCCTAACTAGCAACTAACTATAATACAATATATGCAGAAGGCAGGGTAAGACTGAAGATGTGCCATCAGTAGGGATGAGCCGAACACCCCCCGGTTCGGTTCGCACCAGAACCTGCGAACGGACCGAAAGTTCGCGCGAACGTTAGAACCCTATTAAATACAATGGACGCGAACGTTCGAAATCTAAAGTGCTAATTATAACGGCTAATATGCATGTTATTGTCCTAAAAAGGGTTTGGGGACCCGGGTTCTGCCCCAAGGGACATGTATCAATGCAAAAAGAAGTTTTAAAAACGGACGTTTTTTCAGGAGCAGTCATTTTAATGATGCATAAAGTGAAAAAAAATGTGAAATATTCCCTTAAATATCGTACCTGGGGGGTGTCTAAAGTATGCCTGTGAAGTGGCATGTGTTTCCCGTGTTTAGAACTGTCCCTGCACAAAATGACATTTCTAAAGGAAAAAACGCCATTTAAAACTGCTTGCGGCTTTAATGTCATGTCTTGTCCTGGCAATATGGATGAAAATCTTTGAGAAAAATGGCATGGCTACCCCATCACCCCCCCCCATCCCAGCCCATTACCAGCCCCTTTGGGTCTTGTATGGATATTAAGGGGAACCCCACACCCAAAATAAAAAAGGCCCTATATACTCTGAACAGCAGTATACAGGCGGTGCAAACAAGACAGGAACTGTAGGTTTGTTCTTAAGTAGAATCTGCTTGTAATTTTGAACAGGTACATTGTTTAAGTGTAGCTCCAGCCCAAAAATATGTTTTTAAGCTTTTTGGAAAACATAGGGAAGGGTTATCACCCCTGTAACATTTGTTTTGCTGTCTGTGCACCTGTTCAGAACATTTCACCTCACTTTCCGTCCCAATGACAAATGTTTTTGGAAAAGTGGGGTTTTTATTGAAACTAGGATTGGTGATTGTCAGGAAAGGTTTCACCCGCTGGTGGTGCTGTTGGTCCTTTGGACTGCAGTACTAGTGTCCGCCAGCAGGTGTCCTCTTGCAGCCAATATCCTTGTTGGGGGATCTCACCTGCTGGTGGTAATGCATGATACATGGACTGGAGTACCAGCATCCACCAGCGGGTGTATTCTGGCAGTATGGGACAGGCAGCACTTACTGTGGTCAGCTGTGACCTGAAGCTTAATTACTAGACTTCCTTAAATACCCGGCAAGTGCAAGCACTCCTTGCCCTGGTATCGCTCTCCCCGACCTAGGACCTGTGACCCTGACTCGAGCCTGCATCCTACCCGATCCCTACCTGTATCCTGCTTTACCCGATCCTACCTGATCCCTACCTTTAGCCCTTCCTGCATCTGTCCCTCGGTTACCTTGGTCCCTGCTCTGCAGCCAACCCATCCATCCCCTCCCTGTTCCTGTTTTATCCCCTTCCTACCCACCTGCTGGATCCCCTTGTGTATGACCTCGGCCTGGCTTTTACTACGATTCCGGTATTCCCCCTTTACTGTATATATCTCCTTTTTGTCACTGTGATTTGGTTTGGTTATTTGCACTGTGTTCTGTTTGAGGTGTTTATTTGTCTGTTTACTTCACTTAATAAATTATTACACTTTTACCTACACCTGTTTGGTCTCCTCTGTGCTGTCACACAGTCTGGTTTGCTAACATTCTCTGACAGTGATAAATCATCAGTAGAGAGGAGACCCCCTTTTCCCATATTAACTCTTACAGGAGAGAATTTCCCTTCCTAGGGGTAGATTTCCTCTCACTTCCTGTTGTCTCCTTCCGTTTGCAAGTAGGAGTCGTTTGTAAGTTGGATGTTTGAAAGTAGGGCCCTGCCAGATATACTCTGCTGAAATTTGCCCCTTTAGATGTTGGTGTTGCCACAACACTGTGAGCCCTCACAGTTACTCTTGGTGGGCGCTGAAACGCCCTGCTGTGAACTATTATATCAGGAATTGTAATTATATGCCATTGTTGAACAGTGGTAGGAAAAATTGGGCCTTTGGTGGTGGAACTGGTGCTACAACACTGTCAGCCCTCACAGTTACTCTTGGTGGGCGCATAAATGGGCCCTACTGTTAATTATTAGATCAAGACTTGTAATTTCATGCCCCTGTTGAAGAGGGGCAAAAAAATTGGGCCTTTGGTGGTGGTGGTGGTGTTGCCATAACACTGTAAGCCCTCACAGTTACTCTTGGTGGGCGCAGTAATGGGCCCTGCTATGAATTATTAGATCAAGAATTGTAATTACATGCCCCTGTTGAATAGGGGCAGACAAATTGGGCCTTAGGCACTGGTGCTGGTGCCACGACACTGCAACCTCTCCCAGATACTCTAGTTGGAGTGCAGGAATGAGCCCTGCTGCAAAGCATTGCATAAAAAATTGTAATTACATGCCCCTGTTAAACAGGGGCTGAAAAATTGGGCCTTAGGCACTGGTGCTGGTGCCACGACACTGCAACCTCTCCCAGATACTCTAGTTGGAGTGCAGGAATGAGCCCTGCTGCAAAGCATTGCATAAAAAATTGTAATTACATGCCCCTGTTAAACAGGGGCTGAAAAATTGGGCCTTAGGCACTGGTGCTGGTGCCACGACACTGCAACCTCTCCCAGATACTCTAGTTGGAGTGCAGGAATGAGCCCTGCTGCAAAGCATTGCATAAAAAATTGTAATTACATGCCCCTGTTAAACAGGGGCTGAAAATTTGGGCCTTAGCCACTGGTGGCGGCACCCAGAAACAAAAATGTTCTTCCAAGCTATCATCATGAATTGGATCATTGAGGAGGAGGAGGAGGATAGTCAGTCAACATAACAGGACAGTCACTCAGCATCAGCATAGGCAGTCTTGAAGGGATGTGACATTTCAAAATAAATTATTCTGTTACATCAGCTTCAGGTGCTTGGTAGCTGGTGGTGATCCAAGACTGGTTCATCTTTATGAAGGTCAGTCGATCAACCGAGTCAGTGGACAGGCGCACCCTGTGATCCGTGACAGCCTCCAGCAGCACTGAATGTGCATTCCAAAAAAACGCTGGATGCAGGACAGGCCAGTAGCTCAATTGCATACTGTGCAAGCTCTGGCCAGTGATCCATCCTCAAGACCCAGTAAGCCAGAGGATTTTTGGTGGGAAAGGTGTCCAAGTCTGACCTTGCCCCTAGGTATTCCTGCACCATGTATATCAGACTCTGGCGATGGTTGCTGGAACCGATCATACCTTAGGGGTGCGGACTAAAAAATTGTCTGAACGCATCGGTCAGACGGCCACCTTCCCCACGGCTCCTTCTTTGACTGACCGAAGCCTCAGCAACTCGATGTCCAGGACCAGGAGTTTGTAACCTCCCAGTCTCTGGGAACGCATTGCACAGACCTTTCTGCAAGGCCTCCCGGAGATGTCTCATCCTCTGCTCCCTCTGCGACGGTAAGATAAGGTCCGCAACCTTACCCTTGTACCGTGGATCAAGGAGAGTGGCCAGCCAGTAACGGTCCCTCTTCTTGATCCGAAGAATACGAGGATCCTTCCGCAGACTTTTCAGGATCAGGCCATGCAGCGTAGGTTAGCTGAGGCATTCGGTCCGGAGTCCTCTGGGTCACTAAGGACAACATGATCCGCAGCCACCTCCTCCCAGCCACGTACAAGTCCACGGGTTTCTTGGGACTGTAAATCATGCCTAAAAGACTGCTGCTGTTGATGCTGAGTGCCAGGCTCCACCTCCATGCTGACACAATCCTCCTCCTCGTCCTCTTCCTGTGCGATGGGTGGGACAGAAGGAACACTGTTTGGGTAAAGGGGGCCTTGAGAGGCAAGGAAGTCCTCCTCTTCCTGCCTCTGTTCTGCCTCAAGTGCCCAACGAGCTGCATGGCAGGTCAACATATGTCTGGTCAAGCATGTGGTGCCCAAGCGGCTGATGTTTTGGCCACGCGAGATACGCTTGAGACATATGTTGCAAATAGCAGCAGTGCGATCTGATGCACTCGACTCAAAAAAGGCCCACACCAAAGAACTTTTGGAATAACGGGCAGAGGCAGCGCCCTGCACAGGTGGAGCTCTGCGGTGTGATTCAGTCGGTGTGCTGCCCTTACACTGGCCCCCGGAGGGCATCCTGCCTCATTGGAGATGTGCCTCCTCCTCCTCCTCCTCTCTCCTATCAGGCACCCACGTGGAGTCAGTGACCTCATCATCCCCTCCCTCCTCATCACTGGAGCCAATCTGGCAGTATGCTGCAGCTGCTGGAACATGACTGCCAGATTGCTGTCCTTGAGCATCCCCTCTCTCTGCACTCATGCTACTGCCTTAATCTAGCTGGGTATCATCATCAGACCATTCAAAACGCTGGGCATCCTCCTGGAGCATGTACCCAACACTGTGCTCAAACAGTTCAGGGGACTCCTCAGGAGGACATGGTGGGTCTAGGGAAGGAGTGACTGATGATGACATTGATTCGAGGGAAGAGGACGCTTTGGCAGCTGCTTTGCCAGTACCCTGAGCCTGGGTGAGAGAGGATGAGCAGGGTGAGGAGGGCTTGGTCATCCACTCTACCAAGTCTTCGGCATAATGCGGCTCAACACGTCCAGCTGCCGAAAATAAGGACAAGCGTGTCCCATGGCCACGTGCTGATGACGATGCACTGCGTCCACGACCAGCACTGTCGTCTCTAGACACAGAGCCTGCTTGCCCTCTTTTATTGGCTTGTGACTGTCTGCCTCTCCTTCTTGGCCTTTCAGGCATATTAATGGCCTGCAGGGAGATGGGGAAAACCAGCAATTGGGTAGTGTATATTGTGCTGGAGGCACACAACACCCACTAACTCCTGCAGATGCCTTTATTAGAGAACACCAGCAAAAAAGGGTAGATACAGGTGTATACTGTGCTGTGCTGGAGGCACACAACACCCACTAACTCCTGCAGATGCCTGTATTAGAGAACAGCAAAAAAGTGTATATACAGGTGTATACTGTGCTGGGGCACACAACACCCACTAACTCCTGCAGATGTCTGTATTAGAGAACAGCAAAAAAGTGTATATACAGTGTAATGTTCGGGGAACCAGCTAGATCGCAGGACACAGGCTTTTCAATCCAAAAGAAGGTTTATTAAACTTAAATGGCTTTACAGCAGCAAAAACAAAAGAAATACCACCAGTCTCACCGACTTGTAGAGTTCAGAACTGCTACCGCAGTTTAACAGTCCTTTCTTTAGGTTGTAGGTAGCTTCCCCAGCTAGCAGACTTCCAGGTAGGCCACTGCTGTCAGGGCCCGGACTGGTGGCTAGTGAGGACACAGGAGGTGGATCCTCTGTGCCAGAGAGGCGAAGGCACGGGTCGCACTGGAGGACCGGTTCTAAGCAGCTACCGGTTTTCACCAGAGCCCGCCGCAAAGCGGGATGGACTTGCTGCGGCGGTAGCAACCAGGTCGTGTCCCCCAGTAGCGGCTCGACTTCTCTGGCAGCTGAGATAGGCACGGTACACAGGGACTAGGCAGAGGCAAGGTCAGACGTAGCGGAAGGTCAGGGCAGGCGGCAATGGTTCGTAGTCAGGGGCAACGGCAGAAGGTCAGATACACTGGCAAGGCAACTACAAAACGCTTTCTCAGGGCACTAAGGCAACAAGATCCGGCAAGGACAGGAAGGGGGAGTGGGTTTTTAAGTGTTTTGGGTGTGTACACAGTAATTGGACCAGGCACCAATCAATGGTGCACTGGCCCTTTAAATTTAAGAAGACCGGCAAGCGCGCGCCCTGGAGAACAGCGGGACCGCACGCCGGGACGGAGCAGGAGGAGGAGGCCGGTGAGCAGGATGGGATGCGATCCGCGGGCGGACAGGTGCCGCCGCATGGATCGCATACCCGCCAGCATCAGAGCAGCGCTCACGGTCAGAGGGGCCGACCGGAGCGCTGCAGGGGGACAGACGCCGCGGGCGCTCCGGGATGAATGGGACACCCGGAGCGCTCGGCGTTACAACTGCCATGTACATTCACAGCTTTTCACAGCTTTTCACAGCCTCCACAGCTTTGAAATGTCCACCATTCACCATGCAGTCTTCACTATACTCCTTCACTCTCACCTACAACTTCCTGTCTGTCTTAAACCACTTCCTTGGACAGGTGTGTTAACCCTTTCTGTTCCCTTAAAGAAACCACAGCCCAAACAGAGGGGAAATATAGCGTCCTTCCAGGACCCAGCCACGGCGTCCTGTACAACAGGTGTATACTGTGCTGGGGCACACAGCACCCACTAACTCCTGCAGATGCCTGTATTAGAGAACAGCAATAATGGGTATATACTAGACATGTGCATTCGTTTTCGTCCGAATGCATTTTCGTCCGAATTTCAGCTATTTTCGTTATCGTTTTAACAAACGAAAACGAAAGCACAGAATCCGAAAACCGAAAGATCCGACATAAACAAATGCTTTATTTTCGTTTTCGTTGCTACAACAGTTCGATATAGATAGGAGATTCGACGTGACGCTGACAATAACAATCTGTGTCTATCGAACCTGTGGTCGAATGTGCCTAACCTTAACTCTATTAGTCCAAGATTATTTTACATAGGAGAGAAAAGATTCAACATTATAGAGAGAAAAGATTCGACATAGGAGAGGAAAGATTCGACATAGGAGAGAAAAGATTCGACATAGGAGAGAAAAGATTCGACATAGGAGAGAAAAGATTCGACATTATAGAGAGAAAAGATTCGACATTATAGAGAGAAAAGATTCGACATTATAGAGAGAAAAGATTCGACATAGAGAGAAAAGATCACTGCTTGTGGGCGGAACATTCGACCGGAAATGTATGATTGCAGAGTCGTACAGTTTCGCTGCTCCGTCCAATCTTCTTTGAACATTCGACAGACACCATAAGCCTTCAATGACAGATTCGACCTTAATTAATTCAGATTTTTGGACGAATGCAATTTCTAACGAAAAACGAAATAAATAAAAACTAATTTCGGGAGTAACTAAATAAATTTATTTTTTGGACGAAAACGAAATTCCGAAACGAAATATTTCAGTGTGCACATGTCTAGTATATACAGGTGTATACTGTGCTGGGGCACACAACACCCACTAACTCCTGCAGATGCTGAGAAAAGAACACACTGTCCCTGCCTATCTAGCTTAGAGAACAGCAATAAAGGGTGGATACAGGTGTATACTGTGCTGGAGGCACACAACACCCATTAACTCCTGCAGATGCCTGAGAAAAGAACACACTGTAGAACACACTGTCCCTGCCTATCAAGCTCTTTCCCTGCACGCCGGAACACACTACACAAGGCCACCGCGCTGGTGGCCTTTTATAGTGTGGGGCATGTACTAAACCCCCTGAGCTATAATTGGCCACAGGCATCCTGCCTGTGGCCAATTATGGCTCTCCTCGCTGCCGGCGCTGTGATTGGCCAAGCATGCGGGGTCACAGTGCATGCTTGGCCAATCACAGCGCCGGCAATGCAGTGCGATGGCGCAGTGCATTGTGGGCCGTTCGCGTCACACGAATTTGGCGCGAACGGCCCACAAAGTTCTGGTTTCGCCGAACAGGCGATGTTCGAGTCGAACATGCGTTCGACTCGAACACCGAGCTCATCCCTAGCCATCAGTAACAGAGCCAGATTAATGCACAGAGGATCAGGCAGGAGGAGCAGGAAAAAAGTCAGGACATGGAAAGGGTACATAGGAGCAGATTAAAGCAGGCTGGAGAAGGATTAGGATCAAGATCAGGATTAGAGTAATAGGTCACGAGAAGCATGGAACATGGGGCACACAGGCAGAACAATGAGACAAGCTGGAGTAGCAGAGGGGGGACTAATTACTCTCCCAGTAGCCAGCATAAGGTGATTACTAACTGCTGGCTGATGAGAGACACCCACTGGTGGAAACCAGAACTACAACCTACAGCAGGTGATCCAATTATTAACAGTAGTTCTGCGGAAAGCATAACTGATGTCATCATGTCAGTACTGGTTTCTGCATCACTGAGGACCGCCCAGTAGTGGAGACGAGACAAAGAAGAAATTAACCCTACGTTGCACAAAACCATCTGGAAGAAACTGGATAAGGTAAGCATATAAAAAAAGAATAACATATGCACTAGGTGAGGTCTCTGGGGGCAATGAGGAGAGCTCAGAGTTTGAGTTTAAGACCATTTAGAAAGCTCTAAACAATCATATGTGCCTCATAACTAGTTTGTTTACCACAGTATAAAGTTGTCTGCTTTTAACACACCATTACCTTTACCTGAAACCTTTAGCGGTAGAAAAAATAGTAGCTAATAGCAGCGTGTCTGGAAAAGAAGTATCCATAAAATATGGAGAAAATATGGAGACGGTCAGCCAAATGCTAATTTACTTGCATATCACTTTAAGTCTCAATGTACTATGACATATTATTTAGGCATGATACATACTGTAAAGATGGATCTTTATCACTTTGTCATATATAGTCTACTTTTGCCTATGTTAATTTAATGCTCTTTTTTAGGGGTATATGCCCACTGCCCTAAGAAAGCATACCATTGATGTGGAACAGCCATAGCCAAAAATGAACATTTATTCTTTCTTAACAGCAATGAATGCAGGACATCTGTTTCTTTCAAGAATTTATTTTTTAAAACCTTTATCTAAGAACCATGGGTGAATTTAAAATCATATGATGTTCCACCCCCGGAGGAGCAGGAGGTTTTTGTGTCCCTTCTGCCCTGCACCTGTGATGAACCGCCCTTACATGGACCCGAGATCACTGACACACCTTCTACAGTTAAAAAGGGCTTTATTAACCAGAGTAAAGCCCTGTAAGAGAATGGGTTAGTAGACATAAGTTTTATAGACAATAACGTTTCACAGTATCACAGCAATACAACACAGGGTGTCACTGATCGTTCCCCATATTTGCCTGGGAAGCAACTGTTGTGAAACTAGGCTGGTGTGAGAGAATGACACTAAATATAAAAGAGAAGATAAGTACCTAATGGATCTAGGTGCTGGATAAATCTTTATGCCAACACCGTAGGGGGTACCTACAGTCAGGTGGCGCCTGTCCCTTCAACTCCCGAACACAAGAGAACTGTAAAACAAAAAGTTGGGAAGGAGCCCATAGGAGTTCTAAAAGGGAGGAGGAGAATAATGCAAACCGCGGTTCCAGCCTATATACAATAGACTTTATTGGTAGCAAAAAGTCAAGGGCAAAAATTATTAAGCAGACAACACAGAATAATATAAATCTAGGGCAACGTTGCCATTAAAATCACACACCCGGGTTCACCAGCACACCACATGTAGTCAGTGATCAAGTAAAAATAATGTGAAGGTACAACAGTAGATCAGGTAGTAGAGGGTAGCAGGAAACCTCAGTGGTGTCAACCAACATAGATGTCATGAATCTGCAATAATGTTTCATGCCCTGTCTGCTTACAGAGGGTCTGTGTATCAGCTTAGGGAACGTGCTCTCACACCTGCATGTTTAAGTATTCTTCTCTCAGCATGGCTCCACCCAAGCCTCTAACAGGAAAGACTATTTAACACCATGCACTGCAAGCCAGCCTTGCCCGAGCAATAGTGTGTTTAGGCTCCCCTGTGTGTTTCTTGCCATGTGCTCTATGTTTGATTCCGTGTACCGACTTTGGCTTGTTCTCCTGACTATCCCTGTCTGCTTATAGCCCCAACCTTTGGTGTGTTCTCCTGACTATCCCTGTCTGCTTGTGGCCCCGACCTTTGACATGTTCTCTTGACCATCCCTGTCTGCTTGTTACCCTGACCTTTGGCTTGTCCTTCTGAGGCTCTGGTGAAAACCTGCCGGCATTTTTTTTTTCGCCGAGAAAAACGATCGTCTGTGGGCTTTATGTCGTTTTTCTCGTTGAGAAAAACGGCATAAAAAACGATGAGAAAAATTAGAACATGTTCTAATGCCGCGTACACACGATCATTATTCACGGCGGTTAAAAAAACGCCGTGAATAATGACAGGAAAAACGAGGGAACCACTTGGTTCCCTACACACGGTCGTTTTTCCCGTCATTTTTTCTCTTGACGAGAAAAACAACCGTCTGTGGGCTCCGCGGCAGTGTCTCCCTATGGGAAAACTGCCGCGGAAAAAAATGCTGGAAAAAACGATGAGAAAATTTAGAACATGTTCCAATTTTTCTCGTCGTTTTTTATGCCGTTTTTCTCAACGAGAAAAACGACATAAAGCCCAAAGACGATCGTTTTTCTCGGCGAAAAAAAAAATGCCGTTTTTCTCGTCGAGAAAACCGGTCGTGTGTACGCGGCATAAATTTTCTCATCGTTTTTTCCAGCATTTTTTTCCGCGGCAGTTTTCCCATAGGGAGACACTGCCGCGGAGCCCACAGACGGTCGTTTTTCTCATCAAGAGAAAAAATGACGGGAAAAACGACCGTGTGTAGGGAACCAAGCGGTTCCCTCGTTTTTCCTGTCATTATTCACAGCGTTTTTTTAACCGCCGTGAATAATGATCGTGTGTACGCGGCATCAGACCCTGGGGGCTCTGACCTGGAGTCAGCTGCAGCTAAGTCCATCCTCACCATCAGAGGCTCTGGTGAAAACATGCTGGCTCTTAGACTCCGTGACCTGGGGAATCTTATGCTCTAGCTTCCTGTTCGATCCATATCGGTGCTCAGGTGGAGCTGCTTTCCTGAACCACCCAGAGCTCCATCCGCAGCACTCAGCCGAAGGGTCCACAAGGGCAGGGCATAGTCCGCAGACTCGAGACCCAGGAATCTAATCAGATCCAGGTGATGTGATTCCTTCAGGATTTGGCTTCCCGCTTTGAACAGCTTCAGGCCTCCTTAGGACCCCCGGTTGGACAACCTAAACTGCAATCTGCTGCCGTATCTGTTCCAGTCACAGTCGCAGCCACTAACACTTTGAATTTACCAGCTCTGTCCCATTACTCTGGGGACTCCAAGGCCTGCAGGGGGTTCCTTAGTCAGTGTACCATTCATTTTGAACTCCAGCTCCAAATCTTCCCATCTGATCGGACTCCAGACAGGAGAATATTTCTAATTCTAAGATAATAGAAAGCAACACAATTCCCTTTAAAAGAGAAGTATGGGTTTTAGTTTTTTCCCATAATCATACTTACCTCGGTGAATGGAGCATCAGACCGATGCTGCAGCTGTCCCCCAGCATCTCTGCACTGAGAACTGAGCCAACGAACACCGCCGATGGCTCGGTTCTCACTCCTCTCCGAGCAGAGCCATGCTGACTGTCAGTCAGCATGGCTCTTGCTCTGGTCCTCCACGCTCATTGGAGCAATTGAGCTGTGGAGGGGCAGGGAGAAGCTGTCTCAGCGGCTTGCTGAGACACTGAGACTGCCATAAATCAAGGCAGCTGGCGGATCCAGACTTAGAAGTCAGGATGACGCCCTGCTTCGACTGATGGCAGTGACGTCAGCGGAGAGCGGACTTCAGACCGCTCTCCGCTAAAAACGGGTCACAGGAATGCAAAACGAATTACACTCCTGTGACCCAGAGGAGAAGCCCAGCCTAAAAAGCTCAGGCTGGCCTTCTCCTTTAAGCAGAACTTCATAGCAAATAAGGACAAATAAGCAATAGCAAAATAGATACTTGAACGTGCTCTCACCACCCATGAAGATCCTGACAAACTGACTCTCCAAGGTGCTCTCACCATCCACAAAGGTCCTAACAAATTGTCTGGCACAGTATTAAAATTGAAGCCAAGGCTCTGAAAGGCAGGTCTCCAAAGCGAAGTCTGAAAAAGCTAATCTTTAACCCAATAGTGAAGTCACCGGAAACACATGGTTCCCTCAATGGTATCCAAAGAGCAGTACAGCAAGCACTCTATAAAGGGCCTTATTATCCAGCAACATACGTAGTAGAAATTCAGTAACAGTAACCCATGGCCTAGGGGGATTCTCTAAAACACTTACACCTTTGATACAGCACAGCAGCCATGTATTCTGAGCAGTTAAAGTGGTTCTAAAGGCTGAAGGTTTTTTACCTCTGCATTTAGGTAAATGACCTTCTGAATGCAGCTACCCCCCAGCCCCCTTTATACTTACATCCAACATTGTGCACAAGAGCAGGGCCTCTCCCGTCTCTCTCTCTCTCCTCATTAGACAGCAATGCAGCAGCTGCAGCCATTTGCTCCTGCTCCTGTCAATAACAGTCCTGGGGACTAGTGACTAGTACTGGAGAGCATACTCAATATGTTGCCAAACCAGGGTTTTGTAAAGTGGTAGAATTATATTTTTATCTCTTGAATAAATACCCTTTTTAATGCTTGCTAATAGTCTGCTGGCCCTGCATGCTTTAGCTTGGCATTGCATGCTATTGCTGAGCCTGTGATCTACTAGGACCCCCAAATGCTTTTCCATCCTTGATTCCCCCAGAGGTTCTCCCTCTAGAGAGTAACTTTGGTTAATATTTTTAGCCCCTAAGTGCATTGCTTTACAGTTTTCAATAATAAACCTCATTTGCCATGTAGCTGCCCACCCCTTTATTTTATTGAGGTCTTCCTGTAAAGTTTATATATCCTTATGTAAGTTTAGTGCCCTGCTTAGCTTTGTATCGTCAGCAAACACTGCTATCAGTGTCATCTACATATCAACCGCTATTTTCCAGTTTATAAAACGGCTATTTTACAGCTTGAAATACTTTCTTGTGTAACATCAAATTCTATATGTCAAAAGAGATGGCAGAAAAAAAAAAAAATGTCTATTTCATTTTTTCCAATGTTGCAAAAAATCATGGCTCAGTGGATTTAGCTTCTAGTGGCATCATGATATGTTTTTAAATTACGTGTTTTTTGTCAGTTCCATGATAGAGTTAAAAGGGTAAAGACCTATAAGTGCAAAAAGGATTTTCTTGTCAATTTATTTCATCTTAGTGTAGGATGTTATCATGGGATATCTTACAGGCTAATAGATAGAACCCCCCCAAGGATGAAAAAGTACAGTCAGCTGATGATACAGATAAAGACAAACTAAGTGATATACAATATTTGTAGTGCCACTGCTTTATTCATATTGGCAGCTTCCTAAAACAAGCCTCACACTACCTTTTTTCCTGGTAGCTACAATTTTATATTCACGCTTAGTGAATTATAATAGGAAGACACAACTGTACTTGCTACCTGGATGAGCATCGCCGCTTGTCTTTCCACAGCGGCACACATCTCTGAGTGGTAAAACAGTTACTCTGGCAACAATGCATTTTTTATGAAAAGCAGTGTAAATAGCTAGCTGCAGAGTGCAGAGCATCCACAGTGCATAATTTATCTCTCCCCAGAGGGTGTAATACATTATATGTCTCTTCAGTGTCTGCTTTTCACAAGTTTTACCGCTGATGGGAACCTAGTCTTCAGTTATTCCTCCTATACCATAATACAGCATATACGCTTACATTAGCAAAGGGTGAATTTACTCATCTGCTGGAAATGTATATTAAATATTAACATACTTGTGCTTCTGGGTAGAAAGTGAGTAGGAAGCGACACAACTATCAGCAATATATACTGTGTGTATATGTGTATGTGTGTATGTGTGTATATATATATATATATATATATATATATATATATATATATATATATATATAATTGTGACAGCATGCAGGTAAAATCACCAGGTTGCATCCAGGATGGAAGGTATATATGTCCTAGATTCAGGCTTTATGCCGATTTATACCACTAGGGGGAGTGCGGGGAGTCTTGCAGGGGAAGAGTTAATGAGCCCAGCTGAAGTAAGTGGGCTTGTTAGGGCCTCTACAAGAACTCCCAGCATGCTAAGGGAGATGCTCAAACCTGGAACCAGATCTGTGTGGATAGTCTGGGGAGTGTGATCTCTGTGCGGTGAGCCAAAGCCTGTGTGGTTATTGCTAAGAACTTCAAAAAAGCAGGGAGCTAGGGACTGGGACAGCACAAGGCTGTACCCAGTTGTTAGTTAGGGACACCAACGTGTGTAGTGAGCGGTCAAGTTGACCAGGATTTCTTTTCATGTTCCTTTTGTTATTGCTGTATTTTTTTGTCTGTATATAGTTCAAATAAAACCACACCCTTTTGTTTTCTCCTACCACTGTCTGCTGTGCCTGTTTTTGTGTGGTGAACCCATCCAGAGGGTCACACACACCCGCTACTGAGCTAACCCCCTCACAGTTGGTGGAGAACCAGTGGCAGTTTTTTTTAAGGCCAGCATGGAGGAGATACTGAAACAGCTGGCTCTAGCAAATGCCAATCAGCAGCAGACAAATGCAGGTTTGCAAAAGAGCCTTGTAGCCCAGCAGCAAGCTCATCAACAGAGCCTTGCAGCCCAGCAGCAAGCTCATCAACAGAGCCTTACAGCCCAGCAGCAGACAAATGCAACTTTGCAACAGAGTCTGGAAGCTCAGCAACAAGCCCAGCAGCAATCTGAGGCCCGCTTCATAGACCTGTTACAGAAGCAAGAACAGAGACTACAGCAACAAATGGAAACGTTAATGCAGCAACGTCCGCAGACCAGTGAGGCAAGTAGTTCCACTAATACTGCGTCCTTTGGGGTGAGTCGTTTATTGACAAAAATTACTGGAGAGGATGATCCAGAGGTGTTTTTGACCACATTTGAAAGGACTGCTGAAAGAGAAAAGTGGCCTAAGGAGCAGTGGGCTGGACTGGTGGCTCCTCTGTTAACTGGTGAATCGCAGAAAGCTTACTATGACCTAGAGCCTGACCAAGCAAAAGACTATGTGATGCTAAAAACTGAAATATTGGCACGGCTGGGTGTCACCCTGGCTGTCCGGGCTCAGCGTGTGCATAACTGGACTTTCCGGCTTGGAAAACCCCCCCAGGTCTCAAATGTATGATCTCATTCACCTGAGCAGGAAGTGGCTACAGCCAGAGACTTTGTCCGCACCAAAGATTGTGGAACGTGTTGTGATGGATCGTTTCTTGAGAGCTCTTCCTACTGCCATCCAAAAGTGGGTAAGCCATGGAGACCCAGAAACGGCCGATAATCTTGTGGATCGTGTAGAGAAGTACTTGGCTACAGAGAACCTGACTGCCTCTTCCAGAGACTCACGGACTTTCCACCCTAAGACCAGACCATCCCCAGTGGCGGGTAAGATGAATCCAAGGGGTGAGGGTGGAGAGAGTGAGAGGGTGGGAGTTCTACCCAAGGTTTGGCGAGAACAGCCTGGGAAGTCAGGGGTTCAAGAGGCAGCAAGAAGGATTGTTTGTTACCGCTGCCGACAAGAGGGACATATTGCAGCAAATTGCCTGGTTGTGGATGAACCCATGCAATGTGACTTTCTAACGGACAGACGTCAGTCGCTGTTTGCGACAGTCGCATGCACTGCCATGCGGGGAACTGAGAAAACATTTATGAAAAATGTGTGTTAATGGTAGAAATGTTGTTGTATTGCTGGATTCAGGTAGCCTCGTGACACTGATAAAGGCTGAATTAGTTACTACAGAGGTCTCTGGGAATAACAAGGTAGCTGTTATTTGTGTGCATGGGGACACCCGAGAGTATCCGGTAACTACAGTGTGTTTTGAGACCCCCAAAGGTACCCTCTCTCATCAGGTGGGATTAGTGTCTCATTTGCCTCATGATGCCATTGTGGGAAGGGATTTTCCAAACTTCTGGGAACTATGGGATTGTCCTGAGCCCCCCACTGGTGCCCCTATATACCAGGAATGTGATAGCCAGAATTCCTCGGAGAGTGGTGAGGACTCTCCAGAATTTTCCTTGTCGGTATTGGCAGGGGAGACCCGAGAAACTGGGGAGGAGCCAACATCCTCCGACGAAAACATGCCGTCTGTGGAGTTTTCTGATCTCGAGGTTCACAAGGAAAATTTTGCCACAGAACAGTTAAAAGACCCCACCCTAATAAAGGCACGGGAAAACGTAGTGGAAATAGATGGCGAGTTAGTGAACCCAGATGAGACCAGAACTTACCCATACTTCATAGTGGAAAAGGACCTACTGTATCGGGTGGCTAAAAGGGCAGAAGAAATCATTGAGCAGCTTGGTGTTAGAGTTGGCCCATGGGCACATTCTTGGAGGTCATCTGGGGACAGAGAAAACCAGAGAGAGAGTATTGCAGAGATTCTATTGGCCTGGGGTCATGAAGGAAACAGAAAATTATTGTTCCTCCTGCCCTGTGCGTCAGAGGTCGGCACCGATGCCACATTTCCGTAACCCGCTGGTACCTCTTCCCATCATTGAGGTCCCCTTTGAGAGGATCGCAATGGATTTGGTAGGTCCGATAATGAAGTCTGCTAGGGGGCACCAGTACATCTTGGTTATAATGGACTATGCCACCCGTTATCCGGAAGCGATTCCTCTCCGAAATACCTCGGCCAAAACCATAGCCAAAGAGCTATCTCTTGTTTTTAGCCGTGTGGGTATTTGTAAGGAACTGCTTACGGACCAAGGTACAACCTTTATGTCCCGGGTTATGAAAGAGCTGTGCAAGTTGTTCAAAGTGACACAATTGCGTACATCTGTGTATCACCCCCAAACAGATGGGTTGGTTGAAAGATTCAACAAAACTCTAAAACAAATGTTAAAGAAGGTGGTGGATAAAGATGGAAAGGATTGGGATTGTCTAATTCCCTATTTAATGTTTGCTAGTAGGGAGGTACCCCAATCCTCTACGGGTTTCTCACCCTTTGAGTTACTCTATGGGAGACACCCAAGAGGGCTGTTGGATATTGCCAAGGAAACTTGGGAAAGTGAGAGTTCTCCCCACAGGAGTGTGATTGAGCATGTCGCCCTGATGCAAGATAGAATTGCACAGGTAATGCCCATCGTAAAGGAACATTTGGCCCAAACGCAGTTGGCACAGCAGAGAGTGTACAACCGTGGAGCCAAGACCCGGACCTTTTCCCCCGGGGGATAAGATATTGGTACTTGTCCCTACGGTTGAAAGCGAGTTCCTCGCCAAATGGCAAGGCCCCTACGAGATAATGGAAAAAGTGAGCGAAGTGAATTACAAGGTCAGACAACCAGGAAGGCGAAAGCCCGAACAGATCTATCACATTAATCTGTTGAAAGCCTGGAGGGATAGGGAATCCCTAGTCGCAGAAACGTTGTCACCAGCTCAGTCTGATTGCGTGATTCCTGAGGTTGGAATAGCAGTCACCTTGTCAAATCCCCAACAACAGGAGGTTAAGGAGTTTGTGCTTCGCAACAAGGAGGTTTTCTCTGAGCTGCCGGGACAAACGTATGGGGTAGAGCATGATATTATTACCCCACCCGGTGAAAGGGTGAAGCTAAAACCCTATCGGATCCCAGAGGCCCGACGGGAGGCAATACGTGAGGAAGTACAGAAAATGCTTAAGTTACGGGTGATAGAGGAATCCCAAAGTGATTGGTCAAGTCCCATAGTGTTAGTGCCTAAACCGGATGGGAGCTGGCGATTTTGTAACGATTTCCGACAACTGAACAAAGTTACAAAATTTGACACCTACCCCATGCCACGTATAGATGAGTTGGTCGACCGGTTGGGAACAGCCCGATACATGACAACTCTTGATCTCACCAAAGGGTATTGGCAAATTTCCCTGGCCAAGTCGGCCAAGGAGAAAACCGCATTTGTAACCCCAGACGGGGCGTTCCAATATAAAAGAATGCTGTTTGGTTTACAGAATGTGCCGGCAACATTCCAGCGGAAAATGGACCAGATACTGAGGCCCCATCAGAAGTATGCTGCGGCTTACCTAGATGATGTAATTATCTATAGCACAGATTGGGCCTCACATCTGCCAAAAGTGCAAGCAGTCCTAGACTCTATCCGGGAAGCTGGGTTTACGGTCAACCCCAAGAAGTGTACCATTGGATAGGAGGAGGCCAAGTATCTTGGGTACACCATTGGGAGGGGAGTAATAAAACCCCAAGTCAATAAAGTCGAGGCCATACAGAATTGGCCGCATCCCAACAGCAAGAAGCAGGTACGAGCCTTTCTTTGAATCGCTGGTTATTATCGGCGATTCATTCCCCACTTTGCTTCTCAGGCTGTGCCCCTAACCAACCTGACAAAAGGGAAGGAGTCTGTCATGGTTAAATGGACCCCAGAGGCTGAGGCAGCATTTAAATTCTTTAAAAAAGCCTTATGTAGCCAGCCAGTGTTGTACTCACCAGACTTCTCTAGGGACTTTGTCGTACAAAGTGATGCATCCGACGTTGGGTTAGGAGCAGTATTGTCCCAGGTCTGGAACGGGGAAGAGCATCCAGTCATTTACCTCAGCAGGAAATTGAAGTCCCATGAGGTAAATTACGCCACGATTGAGAAGGAGTGTTTAGCAGTGAAGTGGGCTCTAGATTCCCTTCGGTACTATCTGCTAGGTAGGCACTTTGACATGATTACTGATCACGCTCCTTTAAAGTGGATGGCTCAAAACAAAGAGACAAATAGAAGAGTAAATAGGTGGTTCCTGGCCCTACAGGAATTCAACTTTACGGTAAAGCATCGCCCTGGCGTTCAAATGGGGAATGTGGATGCTTTGTCTCCAGTACATGCATGCCTGATTGCTTGTGTTCCAACCCCAAGGTTAAAACAAGAGGGGGGTATGTGACAGCATGCAGGTAAAATCACCAGGTTGCATCCAGGATGGAAGGTATATATGTCCTAGATTCAGGCTTTATGCCGATTTTATACCACTAGGGGGAGTGCTGGGAGTCTTGCAGGGGAAGAGTTAATGAGCCCAGCTGAAGTAAGTGGGCTCGTTAGGGCCTCTACAAGAACTCCCAGCATGCTAAGGGAGATGCTCAAACCTGGAACCAGATCTGTGTGGATAGTCTGGGGAGTGTGATCTCTGTGCGGTGAGCCAAAGCCTGTGTGGTTATTGCTAAGAACTTCAAAAAAGCAGGGAGCTAGGGACTGGGACAGCACCAGGCTGTACCCAGTTGTTAGTTAGGGACACCAACGTGTGTAGTGAGTGGTCAAGTTGACCAGGATTTCTTTTCATGTTTCTTTTGTTTTTGCTGTATTTTTTGTCTGTATATAGTTCAAATAAAACCACATCCTTTTGTTTTCTCCTACCACTGTCTGCTGTGCCTGTGTTTGTGTGGTGAACCCATCCAGGGGGTCACACACACCCGCTGCTGAGCTAACCCCCTCACAATATATATATATATATATATATATATATATATATATATATTGAACACAACATTTTAAGTACAAGTTTACACATTTTTGAAACCATAAATCCAGGAATTTTAAAACGGTATCTAACAGCTCATAATTTCTTTGGTTTGTGAATTTCTTTTTTTTACTCTCTGACTGTCTGTAAGATGTTTTCTTTCCTTTACCTATTTTGGTCATTTAGCATGTATGAGTGCCCATACACCCGCATAAAATTACATCTCAAATCCAGCAACTATGTGATGCACAAGTCTAAACAAAATACTTCCTTAAAGATGTAAGGTCCTCCTTTATTTTTTGCTTGGAGTCTTTGCTTGTTCCCCCCCCCCCCCATTTTTGTTATTTAGTATTTACATCATTTTATATTCTTCCATTTAAAAACAAAGATTTACTTTATTTGTATTGTTTTTAGGGTTTTTTATTTTATTTATTTTTTTTTGTCCTTGAGCTCTATTTTATTTGAGTTTGTTGTTTATTTATTTACTTTTTGTGGGGTCAGCAGTAGCAATATCAGCATGAAGTTGTTGATACCACAAAAAAATGCTCTTTGTTTGCACCGCATACTATTGTGGTGCAGTTTAGTCCACAAAAGAATCGCAGTCTACAGGGCACCCAAGCACCACATTCCACACCCCCCACATACAGCATTTTCTATAGCTTCTAATAAAAGTAGGGAATAAGCCACACATGAACATAATGCCAGGGAAGTTCAAAGGGAGAGACAGAAGGGTTTTTTGTACAGCTATAAGGAGTCTAGCTGTTTACTTATCCAAAGGCTGAAGCAGTGATATTGGTACAGCATCTAGAGGCAGGACATGTGTGCCATTTTTGTGGGAATGCTTTACAGCCAGAGCATGCGGAAGAGGCAGCAGAGAGGGTAACCAAGCCTTCATCATCCTCCATCTTTCATCTTTCATCTATTAACTGGAACAGGAAAGTTGACAAAATTATTTGAGCATGGTATGAGCAAATTGCTGAAAGAGAATGCAGAGCAAATTGTATCTGAGGAAGACAGAAACAGGAGGATGGAGGGAGGTGACAAGACAGGAAGAACCAATTGGCTCAGATATTCCTGCACCTTCAGCCTACTGCCAAAAAACAGGGGGGGAGATGATGAGGCCTCTGACTGTATCTGGATTCCAGATGTAGTAGAGGAAGAAAGTGAAGGAGAAGCACAGCATCAGTGAGGCAGGATGTCATCCAGTGGCCACTCACAGAGAAGTCAAGGGAGCAGCCACCCTTTTCCACCAGATGGCAGCGCTATGGGTGCAGGGCACTCTTTTCCCCCAGTCCACTCCCCAGAGATCAGCTGGTCCTTTTGAAACACATGTGCTGCAAACATTTTCAGTCTCTGTCCATAGCATATCAAGCATGACAATGTCATTTGGGTGCCAGGTGCAGCTTGGTGATAGGAGCACCTGAATGCTAGCTGTCTACCGAAAAAGGGTTGCACTCATTCTCTTCCTCCTTCCAGGATCTCCCTTTCCACTTTTACCCCCACTATGTAAGATTACCCATCAGTATCCTTCATCAATAGGGATAAAAATTGGCTATGGGGTATCAAAATTGTATCTTATGGCTCTTCCAATGGAGTAGAGGGTCATCATGGGGCCATGCAGAGTAGAGTCAAGCATAGGCTGAAACCTTGCTCAGATTCTGCCAACCCTACTCTGCAATCTCCAGCTGCAGCCTTCAGCAGGCATATGTATCTGCCTCAGCTGCTGGAACGCAATAAAAAAATATACCCCCAGCCAAGTCTATTGCTGCGTACACATGGTTGGATTTTCCGACAGAAAAAAGTCAGATGGGAGCTTTTGGTCGGGAATTCCGACCGTGTGTATGCTCCATTGGACTTTTTCTGTCGGAAATTCCGACGGACTTAGATAGAGAGCAGGTTCTCTATTTTTCCGTCAGAAATTCCGACGGAAGTTTTCCCGTTGGAAAGTCCGATCGTGTGTACGGGGCATATGCCCTTTGCCTCAATGCCAGCTTCTTCAAACTGCTGGCTTTACAGTTCCTGCCTTTCTAGCTAGTGGATTCTGCCCCCTTTTGTGAATTTGTGGCCTGTGCTGTACCATAGTGGCAGGTTCCCAGGCTCAATTTCTTTGCCTATAAGGCCATCCATGTCCTCCACCATCATGGAGAGGAATATTTCCACATCACTGGAACATATGGTAAGCAGCACAGTCCCCATGACCACAGGCAAGTATGGACAGGGATGGTATATTTTGTTCATGGCCCAGCTGGCAGCCAGGAAGGATGAAGGATGTGCAAACTGTAGTGCCAAATGGTAGTGCCACTATGATTCCCTTTAAACTGGTGACAGTGACATAGCAGTCACCTTCACCCCTTTTCTTTAATGTCTTATTCTGATGAGCTGCCCTCTGTCACACCAATCCCTCACAAGCATTCAAGAAGCTATGCAATGGTTCAGGCAAATAGATGTCACACAGTACTGCAGTTGATATGCCAAAGGAACAGGAGCCACAGTGGGAAAAAGATGTTATTAGCTCTGTAAGTGCAGGCCGAGAGACGGTAAACCCAATACCATCTTGTGCCAGAAAAGGCCAACGGCACCAACTGGATGTTTACCCCTCACCAGCGAAGTTTACACACATGCCTTGTCTGGCACTTTCCTAAGCTTAATGGTGCAATGGTTCCTGGATATGTACCCTGGCTTATACAATCTTCTGAGGCAGGCTAGAAGAGCTTTTAGCCAATTCAACTAGTCATACCCAGCCAGTGTTTAACTAGGTGAAATTCAGCAGGAACTCCATCTGCATGCAACCTGCCAGATTTCTTACATGCCCACCTGGTGAAACTCTACCCTGGCCATGCTTCAGTTGTTGCACATGCATCAGTGGGTCATAAATGAGTACTTGTGCAAATATGGCATGAGGATAGAATAAGAAGATCTGGGGTTCTTTTCCCCACTTCTCAGTGGCATCTCATACAGGATTTACGTACTGTATTGCATGGCATTAGACAGGGCACTTGATGTACAGCAAAAATAGAAAGAGGAGGACTTCCTGGTGTTCCAGAGTCTACTTTATCCAAACTGGTTCCCTGTTAAGGCATAACAGGTAGGGGCAGGGCATGAGGAGGAGGTGGAAGGAAAATAGTATTGTTGCAGTGGGTGCATTATGAAGGAGGACCCCCCCCCACCATCCTCCCAAAAAATCTTCCACGTTACCCAAATACTGGATAGTTGTAAAGGAGTTGCCAAAAAGGGTCAGGAAGGGGTTAATAAAACGTGCCCCTTGCCCTAACTTCTCCATCAAGATCAATAATACAACCATCAGTCCCTCACCTCATGCCAAGGTACTAGGTGTAATCCTAGACTCTGACCTGTCCTTTCAGCCCCAAATCCAATCACTGTCCAAATCGTACAGACTTCACCTCTGAAACATCTCCAAAATACGCCTCTTTCTAACCGTCGAGACCACTAAGCAACTTATTCACTTCCTTGTTATCTCAAGCCTTAACTATTGTAACTCCCTCCTCACTGGCCTACCTCTCCGCAAGCTAGCCCCTCTTCAGTCTATCATGAGTGCCGCTGCCAGACTCATCCACCTTACCAACCATTCAGTGTCCGCCACTCCTCTCTGCCAATCCCTCCACTGGCTTCCCATTGCCCAACGAATAAAATTCAAAACACTAACAATAACATACAAAGCCATTCACAATTTTGCCCCAAGCTACATCACCAATCTTATCTCCAAATATCACCCAAACCATCCTCTCCGCTCCTCCCAAGACCTTCTGCTCTCTAGCTCCCTTGTCTCCTCCTTCTATGCTCGTCTCCAGGATTTCTCCAGAGCCTTTCCCATCTTCTGGAACTCACTACCACAATCTGTCCGGCTATCTCCTACTCTGTCAACTTTTAGGCGATCCTTAAAAACTCATCTCTTCAGGGTAGCCTATCCTGTCTCCAGCTAACAACCAAATCTTCTACTCCCCTCATCCCTCACAGTTCCTACTTTTTTTTTCACCAGCCCCTCCCTCTTAGATTGTAAGCTTGCAGGAGCAGGGGCTGTGTATTGTGACATGTCATAAGTCTATGCTAACTTGTAAAGTTACAAAGTGGTCAACTTTTTAAAAACAACGTGAAAAATGGCCATGAAAAAATTGGAACATGCTCTAATTTTTCTCGTCATTTTTCACATTGTCGTTTTTCTCGTCATGAAAAACGTCCATGTGTAGGCTTTAACGACGTGAAAAAAAATGCGCATGCTCAGAATCAAGTATGAGACGGGAGCGCTCGTTCTGGTAAAACTAGCGTTCGTAATGGAGATAGCACATTCGTCACGCTGTAACGGACTGAAAAGCACCAGGCTGGAAAGCGCGAATCGTCTCTCAACAAACTTTACTAACATGAAGGGTGGCGCCATCCGAATGGAACTTCCCCTTTATAGTGCCGTCGTACGTGTTGTACGTCACCGCGCTTTACTCAAGCATTTTTTTCCACGATAGTGTGTAGGCAAGGCAGGCTTGAGAAGAATCACGTCGAGAAAAATGCCGTTTTTTTCAATGACATTAAAAACGGTCGTGTGTACGCAGCATTATTGTCGAAAAAACACATCTAATAAATCACTGGAACATAATAATTAAAATGGTAATAAAACCTGAAGATCTTGAATAAATATTTAGATCTAGGGATGAGCTTCGTGTTCGAGTCGAACATACATTTGACTCGAACATCGGCTGTTCGATCGTTCGACGAAGATCGAACGATTTGGGCCGTTCGCGACAAATTCGAGTGACGCAAACAGCCCACAATACACTGCGCCATCGCAGTGCAAACCCGGTGCTGTGATTGGCCAAGCATGCACTGTGACCCCGCATGCTTGGCCAATCACAGTGCCGGCAGCGAGGAGAGCCATAATTGGCCACAGGCAGGATGCCTGTGGCCAATTATAGCTCAGGGGGGTTTACTACATGCCCCACACTATAAAAGGCCGCCAGCGCGGCGGCCTTGTGTAGTGTGTTGGCGTGCAGGGAAAGAGATACATAGGCAGGGACAGTGTGTTCTATGTTCTGTTTTATTTTCTCAGGCATCTGCAGGAGTTAGTGGCACAGTATACACCTGTATATCCGTCATTGCTGTTCTCAAATACAGGCATCTGCAGGAGTTAGTGGCACAGTATACACCTGTATATACCCGTCATTGGTGTTCTATAATACAGGCATCTGCAGGAGTTAGTGGCACAGTATACACCTGTATATCTGTCATTGCTGTTCTCAAATACAGCATCTGCAGGAGTTAGTGGCACAGTATACACCTGTATATCGTCATTGCTGTTCTCAAATACAGCATCTGCAGGAGTTGGTGGCACAGTATACACCTGTATATCCGTCACTGCTGTTCTCAAATACAGGCATCTGCAGGAGTTAGTGGCACAGTATACACCTGTATATCCGTCATTGCTGTTCTCAAATACAGGCATCTGCAGGAGTTGGTGGCACAGTATACACCTGTATATACCCGTCATTGCTGTTCTCTATTAAAGGCATCTGCTGGAGTTAGTGGGTGTTGTGTGCCTCCAGCACAATATACACTACCCAATTGCTGGTTTTCCCATCTCCCTGCAGGCCATTACTATGTCTGGAAGGCCAACAAGGAGAGGCAGACAGTCACGAGCCAATAAAAGAGGGCAAGCGGGCTCTGTGTCTAGAGACAACAGTGCTGGTCGTGGACGCGGTGCATCGTCATCAGCACGTGGCCATGGGACACGCTTGTCCTTATTTTTGGCAGCTGGACGTGTTAAGCCGCATCATGCCGAAGACTTGGTAGAGTGGATGACCAAGCCCTCCTCATCCTCCTCATCCTCTCTCACCCAGGCTCAGGGTACTGGCAAAGCAGCTGCCAAAGCGTCCTCAATGTCATCATCAATCACTCCTTCCCTAGACCCACCGTGTCCTCCTGAGGAGTCCCCCGAACTGTTTGAGCACAGTGTTGGGTACATGCTCCAGGAGGATGCCCAGCGTTTCGAAGGGTCTGAAGATGTTACCCAGCTAGAGGAAGGCAGTAGCGTGAGAGCAGAGAGAGGGGATGCTCAAGAAGGACAGCAATCTGGCAGTCATGTTCCAGCAGCTGCAGCATACTGCCAGATTGGCTCCAGTGATGAGGAAGGAGGGGATGATGAGGTCACTGACTCCACGTGGGTGCCTGATAGGAGAGAGGAGGAGGAGGAGGATGAAGAGGAGGCACATCTCCAACGAGGCAGGATGCCCTCCGGGGGCCAGCGTAAGGGCAGCACACCGACTGAATCACACCGCAGAGCTCCGCCTGTGCAGGGTGCTGCCTCTGCCCGTTATTCCAAAAGTTCTTTGGTGTCGGCCTTTTTTGAGTCGAGTGCATCAGATCGCACCGCTGCTGTTTGCAACATATGTCTGAAGCGTATCTCGCGTGGCCAAAACATCAGCCGCTTGGGCACCACATGCTTGACCAGACATATGTTGACCTGCCATGCAGTTCGTTGGCAAGCGTATCTTAAAGACCCACACCAAAGAACAAAGCGGACCTCTCCTTGCTCCTTATCAGTTGGGATCTCCAACCCCACTGTACCTTCAGTTCTCTCTGAAACCTGCACTGAGAGGAATGAAGGTGTAGAATTAGGTGTGTCGCAGCCAAGTACTTGCGGGCCCTCTGCTAGCAGTACACCGAGGTCCGATTATAGCAGGCAAATTTCCCTGCCCCAGCTTCTGGACCATCTAAAGAAGTTCACTCCCAGCCATCCACATGCCCAGCGGTTAAATGCTAGCTTGGCTAAATTGCTAGCCCTTCAACTGCTGCCTTTTCAGTTGGTAGACTTGGCCCCCTTCCGTGAGTTTGTGCAATGTGTGGTTCCTCAGTGGCAGGTTCCCAAACGCCACTTTTTCTCATGGACGCGATTCCGGCTCTCTACCGGCATGTGGAAGGCAATGTCCATGCCTCGCTGGACAGGGCGGTCAGCGATAGGGTGCATATTACCGCTGACTCATGGTCCAGCAGGCATGGACAGGGACGTTAACTTTCTTTCACGGCTCATTGGGTCACTCTTTTGGCAGCTGGGAAGGATGCAGGACAAGGTGCAGTAGTGTTGGAGGTTGTTCCGCCGCCACGCCTCCAAAATGCCACTACTGGTTGTGACACACCTCTCTCCTCCACCCCCTCCTCTTCTTCTTCCTCCGTGGCCTATTCCTGTGCTTGGTCCTCGGAACCAGCGGTGCTCCGTAGGCGTTCAAGGGGCTACGCAAGTTTGCAGGCAAAAAGATGCCATGCCGTGCTTGCGCTGGTGTGTTTGGGGGACAAGAGCCACACTGGGGCAGAGGTTCTGTCTGCTCTGCAGGGGCAGGCCAAGAGGTGGTTGACGTCACGCCAGCTTAAGCCAGGAATTGTGGTTTGTGACAATGGCACCAACCTCCTTTCCGCCCTCCGACAGGGACAACTGACCCATGTGCCCTGTGTGGCTCACGTCCTTAACCTGGTGGTGCAGCGGTTCTTGGGCAGGTACCCGGGCTTACAGGATGTCCTGGGGCAGGCCAGGAAAGTCTGTGTGCATTTCCGCAGATCATATAATGCCAGTGCTCGGCTGGCTGAGCTGCAAAAGGAGTTGAACCTGCCCAAGAACCGCCTTATATGTGACATGCCCACCAGGTGGAACTCAACGTTGGCCATGCTGCAGTGGCTGCACATGCAGCAGAGGGCCATCAATGAGTACCTGTGCGACTACGGCACCAGGACAGGGTCAGGGGAGCTCGGGTTTTTTTCACCACGCCAGTGGGGCATGATCAGGGATGCATGCACTGTCCTGGCACCATTTGAGGAGGCCACGAGGATGGTGAGCAGTGACAGTGCATGCATCAGTGTGTTGCATTTGTTAAAAATATGATTTTTATTATATTACTCAGACAGAGGATACATGGGACAATTTTACAATAGTGAGTTGGTCAGATTACTGTCAGTTTTTTGGTTTGAGTAGATTTCTCAAACAAATGCTGTTTTCATACAATGGGGTTTAGATACCATTGTTGTATTATAGCTATAGTAAACAAGTAAGACATTACTTGTTTGAGATTTCTTTCAGCTCTCAAACTGAAAGAATGACTGTTTCTGACAGATTTGGTTTAAGTAGACAATAGGTAGATAGCATTGTTGTATTCAACAGCTACAGTAAACAGGTATGTTTTCTGTTGTTTGGTAACTTTGCCTGACACATAAAAGCAGGCATAAGCTAGGACACACACACATCATGTTGCTGTAAGATCAGAAGAAGCCACTCATGATAGAAGAACAGAACCTGGTCTCCAAGAAGAATCATTGCCAATGGAGATCACAAATTTACTGTAACAGAAGATAAGTAACCTTTAAATGTATTTGTACTGTTATAGACCATAGGCTGTTCATTTGCTAGGCATTTTTGCTTGTTATAGAGATCTGTCAGTCTTGTATTGTATTCCTAATATTGTAATAGTTTTGTATGTACAGCATCTTGTATAATAAAAGCACATTTACACACTGTAGAAGTCTCAGCTTCCTTGTTATACCACAGAGTAACCTTGCTAGATAGACGCAAGCAAAACATTTGGGGGCTCGGCCGCGATCTGTGCAATAATTCAATTGAAGCAGACTTGTTTTTCTGTAGTGTGTTGTGTAGCTTGTGCTAAGTAAAATGCTGCGTAAGCTGTTTAGGAAAAGCAAGGCTGCAGAGGGTTCTGGTGACCAGAAGAAAGTGTGCAGCTTACCTATCTGGGCCAGAAATAATGAGTGGGAGCCTCTTGCTAAAGAATTTGTGAAGTATGCTTCTCCCTTGAAGCTGACTTGGGGTGATAAAGTCTCAGATCATTTTGTAAATTTTAGCCTTAAGGGGTTGGATTTAAGTAAGAAAGAGAATAGGACAGTGTCCACAGTGGGTTGGTACTTCCTCCATTCTCTCTATACTGAATCACATAGAAGGGAGAAGGCAGAGGCAGAAGTTAAGGTATTAAAAGACCAGCTAGCAGTTGCTTCAGAGTGTGTACATTCAACCGCTAGTCGGGCTGATGATTTGCAACCCTCATGACCAAATCAATTAATGCCTTAAGGAAAAGGAAGGGGCGTAAACCTGTTAGTAAAGCTAGGGTACGTGCCATTGTCACATCCCCAAAAAAAGCCAGAGAGTTTAGCGTGAATTTTTCACTGTTAGACCTTGTGAGAGATGGAATAGTCCGAATATACGCCAGTCCTACTGACCTGGAAAATACCTACTCCTGGAGATCAATAGGAGAGGGTATTTCCAGGTTACGTGAGATGGGTTGTATAACCGGATTAAATACATTTCCAGAATGGATAGGTCCAGATATGGAACCCTTTACGTCTGCTCTGCGCTCTAAGCGGATGAAGTCTGCGCCACTTAATCTCAGGGCTCCATTATTGTCTTTGTTGGGAGGCCTGGGATTAAACAGCAAGATTCATGAAGCCACAACCCTTTTAAGCCAGTTGGGGGAGATAGAGGAGGCTAAAACAAAACCTGTCAGGACAGTAGATAAGGTCAAGGCCAGACAGGAACAATACAAGCAGAAAAGAACAGAGAAGAAACGGAATGAGGTAGAGAAGACAGAAGGTGAAGAAAAAAACAGGCTTGTTATTTCTAGGAAAGAAATGTGGGTGGATCTATTAAAGGCAGGAGTACCTAAAGATGAGATAGATGGCATTTCTACTGCAGAAATGCTGAAGAGGTGGAAACATTTAATAGGTAAAACTGTCAGGGTTAGAAACACTACTCCTAGTGAAGATAACATCAGCCTAGACTTAGAGGAAACAGAACAGACCCCTCCTGTTAGCCCCAAACCAATTCCCAAAACTGAACATGAACCCAAACCCAAATCCCTTTATCCTGGGGAGGAGTTAGAGAGAATCAGAAAAGGGGATTGGGAGGTTCAATATCCTTTATGAAGGGAAGGTGAGTCTCCTGTAATAGCAGCAAGGGCAGTGACAGCAGGAGACCGACGCCCATATGCACCTGTCACTGTATGGTGGGGGAAGTCATCTTCTCCTACACATGTAATGGCTTTAGTTGATAGCAGAGCTAAAGTTACACTTTTGCAAGGAAATCCTTCCCATCACAAAGGAGAATTGATTTATGTAGAAGGTTTGGGAGGGCAAACTACACCAGCAGTTAGGATACGGGTGAAATTGGCTATTGGCAAGGGATAAGGATTTATGACAAATGTTTTGATATCAGTTACCTGAAAATATTCTTGGGATGGATGTACTTCAAGGTCAGTCAATTCAGACTGAAAGAGGTACATTCACATTCGGGTATCCTGATAAAGCGTATCTGGTAAGGGCGGTGAAGGCTGTGGTCAGAGGTCATGCGAAATGGACCCCTGTCTACATTCCTCCACCAGAGAAGCCAGTCTGTCTCAAGCAGTACAGACTTCCTGGAGGCCACAAAGAAATTGGGGAGACTATTCAAGAACTGTTGAGAGTAGGGATCCTTAGACCTGCTGTAAGTCCTTTCTCGTCTCCGGTGTTCCCAGTAAAGAAACCTGATGGGACATATAGAATGACTGTGGATTACAGAGGTCTAAACAAAGTGGCACCTCCATTGAAGTCAGCTGTACCAGATATAATCTCAATTGT
This sequence comes from Rana muscosa, assembly GCA_029206835.1. Classification (NCBI taxonomy): domain Eukaryota; kingdom Metazoa; phylum Chordata; class Amphibia; order Anura; family Ranidae; genus Rana; species Rana muscosa. The sequence continues at coordinate 878,684,477 of CM055116.1, forward strand.
TGAGAAAATTGCTAAAGATGCAGGAGAATATCATGCTGTGATAGACCTGGCTAATGCTTTCTTTTCAATTTTGATAGACTCAGATTGTCAATACCAGTTTGCTATGGTGTGGGACGGCCGCCAGTACACTTTCACTGTCCTTCTGCAAGGCTATCTTCATTCTCCAACGATTTGTCATGGACTGTTTGCCCGAGATTTAAGTACCCTGAATTTGAAAGTCGCTGTGTTTCACTACATTGATGACATCATGATCTCTGGGACAAAAGAAGATGTAACTGAAGCACTGCACCTGCTGATACAGCACTTGGAGAACAGAGGGTGGGCTATCAACAGAGACAAAGTCCAAGGTCCTGCCACAGAGGTGAAATTCTTAGGAATGATGTGGACTGGGCCACAGAGGAAGATTCCAGAGACAGTTGTGCAAACTATCCAGGCGCTGTTGCTCCCTACTAACAAAAAGGAGGCACAGAAGTTCATTGGAGTTGTGGGATTCTGGAAATCGTTCATCCCACATCTTGGACTGATATTGAGGCCTATATACAATGTTACCAGAAAAAAGACTGAGTTCTCATGGGGTTCAGAGCAGTGGACTGCATTTCTGGCTGCTAAAGAAGGTATTTTGCAGCATCAGGGATTGGGACCCATGAGACAAGGAGTACCATTTCAGCTGGATGTAGTGGAGCAGAATGGTACCATATCTTGGATTCTGTGGCAGCCAAATGAAAAGAAAGGACTGAGAGCAATACCTATTGGATTTTGGTCCAAACAACTGACAGGGGCACAGACGAGATACACGCCCCTAGAGAAGTACCTGTTTGGGGCCTACACAGCACTTCAACATGTAGAGACCATTACAGGAAAGGACACAGTGACCAACCATACTGCGTTGCCAATAGTAGGATGGGTGAGAGATAATGGACTGACCACTAGGGCAGCTGTAGCCCAGAACCAGACACTGATGAAATGGAAGTGGTACCTTCAAGAAAGAGGGGGTATTGCAGCTGGGGATGTTAGAACAGTTAGCAGGGCTTGTTACTTTTACCAGCACCCGGCCAGAAGAAGAAATTCCTGTGCTGCAGTCATCCCCGATTTAAGAGGCTCCACCCTTTGAGTCTCTGTCAGAAGACATGAAGGAGTCAGCGTGGTTCACTGATGGTTCAGCCATAATCACCTCGTCTGGACGTAAATGGACAGCAGCAGCCTACAACCCAAGTACAGACACAGTCCTGCAGGAGTCCGGAATCGGAGGGTCCAGTCAGTATTAGACATGTGCGATTAGTTTCGTACGAATTTTTCGTAATTCGTACATTTGTACGAATCCGAATTACGAATTTTTATGAATACGAATTCTGTACGACATACGAAATTTCGTTTACGAATTTCGGATCCAAATTATCCGAATCCAAACTACCAAATAACGATTTTCAACTAATACGAAAGAAACCAACAAAAAAAAAAGTTACGAAAGTAGGAGTTGTGTCCAGAATCAACGAAAACAATGTACTCTACCCCGTCCGAAAGTACGAATTATGGTATTGAGCTTCCCTTTAATAGTGCCGTTGTACGTCTTATACGTCACCGTGTTCTTGGTGTTCGGAATTTTCGACACCATTTGTGCGACCGTGTGTATGCAAGACAAGTTTGAGCCAACATCCTTCGGAAAAAAAATACACGGTTTTGTTGCCGGAATTTCCGATCGTCTGTACGTGGCATGAGTCCGTAGAGTTCAATATTAACGATTCGTAAGAAATTCGTATTTCGTACGAATCCGAATTAAATTCCGTACACTAATTGAGAATTACAATTTTTTTTTTATACGAAATAGAATGGAACGAAACAAAACAAATTTTTTGACGGCTCCCATGTCTAGTCAGTAGGCAGAGTTGAAAGCTGTAGTGATGACTCTTCAGGAGGATCCTTCTTCCCATGTCACTATCTACACTGACAGCTGGGCGGTTTTTAAAGGACTGACAACTTGGATGCCCACGTGGAAGTCCAATGAATGGATGATTCATGGAAAGGTGGTGTGGGGAGGCAAGGAAGTCTGGGACTACATCTGGAAGGAAGCTTACTCCAGCACCATAAAAGTGGGGCATTGTAACGCCGAGCGCTCCGGGTGTCCCATCCATCCCGGAGCGCCCGCAGCGTCTGTCCCCCTGCAGCGCTCCGGTCGGCCCCTCTGACCGTGAGCGCTGCTCTGATGCTGGCGGGGATGCGATCCATGCGGCGGCACCTGTCCGCCCGCGGATCGCATCCCATCCTGCTCACCGGCCTCCTCCTCCTGCTCCGTCCCGGCGCGCGTGGTCCCGCTGCTCTCCAGGGCGCGCGCGCGCCGGTCTTCTTAAATTTAAAGGGCCAGTGCACCATTGATTGGTGCCTGGTCCAATTACTGTGTACACACCCAAAACACTTAAAAACCCACTCCCCCTTCCTGTCCTTGCCGGATCTTGTTGCCTTAGTGCCCTGAGAAAGCGTTTTGTAGTTGCCTTGCCAGTGTATCTGACCGTCTGCCGTTGCCCCTGACTACGAACCATTGCCGCCTGCCCTGACCTTTCGCTACGTGTGACCTTGCCTTTGCCTAGTCCCTGTGTACCGTGCCTATCTCAGCTGCCAGAGAAGTCGAGCCACTACTGGGGGACACGACCTGGTTGCTACCGCCGCAGCAAGTCCATCCCGCTTTGCGGCGGGCTCTGGTGAAAACCGGTAGCTGCTTAGAACCGGTCCTCCAGTGCGACCCGTGCCTTCGCCTCTCTGGCACAGAGGATCCACCTCCTGTGTCCTCACTAGCCACCAGTCCGGGCCCTGACAGGCATGTTGATGCACATGTGCCCCTAGTACCAGACTTTGAGAACTATAACAGAGTTGCAGATAAAATCGCCAAAGTAAAGGCAGTTTTGCCAATTGATCCTGTTTTGATGAATTTGGCCAACTGGGCCCACAAGCAATCTGGACATTTGGGGCAGAAAGCAACATATGAATGGGCACAGCAGAGAGGATTGCCTATATCCATGGACATGATAAAGACTGTAATAGGGAACTGTACAGTGTGTGGAGAAGTGCGACAATGGCCATTGCAAAAGTACTCCACCGGGTCGATTAAGAGGGCCTGCAGAGATCTGGCAGATTGACTTCATCGGTCCCCTGCCCCGGGAAAACAATGGACTGAGATATTGTTGCACTGCAGTGGACAACTATTCAGGACTTATGCTTGTTCATCCTGGCAAACGTGCAGATCAAGCCGAAACATTTCAACTGCTCCAGAAACTTGTCATTGCTTATGGTTGTCCCAAACAGATCCAAAGTGATAATGGCTCACACTTCACCGGATCAACAGTACAGCAGTGAGCCAAAAATTCTGGAGTGTACTGGTTGTGCCACATCCCATACCATCCACAGGCAGCTGGTTTGATTGAAAGATACAACGGGCTATTGAAGCACCAGATACACAAACTTACACCCACACATACACTAAGGGGGTGGATCGGGTCCTCACACAGGCAGTCATGTTGTTAAATTCTAGGCCAATAGCCAAAAGCACACCATATGAGAGGATGGTAGGGGCTGAGGCACAGATTCCACAGCTGGAGTGCAGAGTTCAGTATTTATGTAAGGTTCCTGAAAGAACAGGGTTTAACAGATACCATGTTACTGCTTCCCATGACATAGAAACCAAGAGTGGCGTATCTGAAGCTGAAGCCTATCTAGGAATGAGAGGGAATCTGGCAGGAAGGTTTGAAGTTATATTTGCATTGGCAGATGAGCTTCAATACAGTGGCGGAGGCTCTGACTGGTTAGTGGATACTTCTCAGCAAGAGTGGAAAGTGAGGCTACATAACATCAAACCTTCCAAAATAAACGGCAGTGATCTTCTGGGAAATATCAGTAAATTTCCTCTCCTCCCTATTGATGTTCTTTGGGAAGGTCAGAGGTGCATACAGGCAGGTGGCAAAGTATTGGTCAGATATCCAGGCAAGAAGCCATTTAGAGGAGAGATTGTAGCTGAAGGGCCAGGATCTACTGTTTATGTATTGTTAGAAGGAACAGATAATCCGCTTTGTTTTCCACTCCACAGGCTGTCTCCGATTTGATCCATAGGAAGACCAGAGAAAAGTGGTTACATGATGGAAAGAATGACGGAAGATCGCAAGAGCTGTGGAGAACAAGGCCTTTGATGTATTTCAAGCCTGGACCTATTTCTAAAGAACTTTAGAATGGACTTTCTAATGAACTATTATCCAAAGACTGAAACACCTTCCCAGTAACAGAAATATGGGAGGGGTTGCATTTAAGGAAAATTCATGTGTAGAATGAGTTGTTAGTAATGAAGAGATTTTCTGTGTAGTCTGAGAGAGAAAAAAAAAATCATAGGGTGGAATGTGTTGCGTTTGTTAAAAATATGATTTTTATTATATTACTCAGACATAGGATACATGGGACAATTTTACAATAGTGAGTTGGTCAGATTACTGTCAGTTTTTTGGTTTGAGTAGATTTCTCAAACAAATGCTGTTTTAATACAATGGGGTTTAGATACCATTGTTGTATTATAGCTATAGTAAATAAGTAATACATTACTTGTTTGAGATTTCTTTCAGCTCTCAAACTGAAAGAATGACTGTTAGATTACTGACAGATTTGGTTTAAGTAGACACTAGGTAGATAGCATTGTTGTATTCAACAGCTACAGTAAACAGGTATGTTTTCTGTTGTTTGGTAACTTTGCCTGACACATAAAAGCAGGCATAAGCTAGGACACACACACACATCATGTTGCTGTAAGATCAGAAGAAGCCACTCATGATAGAAGAACAGAACCTGGTCTCCAAGAAGAATCATTGCCAACAGAGATCACAAATTTACCGTAACAGAAGATAAATAACCTTTAAATGTATTTGTACTGTTATAGACCATAGGCTGTTCATTTGCTAGGCATTTTTGCTTGTTATAGAGATCTGTCAGTCTTGTATTGTATTCCTAATATTGTAATAGTTTTGTATGTACAGCATCTTGTATAGTAAAAGCACATTTACACACTGCAGAAGTCTCAGCTTCCTTGTTATACCACAGATTAACCTTGCTGGATAGACGCAAGCAAAACAATCAGTAACACTGTACCTCTTGTCCACCTATTGGAGCATACGCTGTGTGGAATAATGGAAAGGGCACTTGAGGCAGAACAGAGGCAGGAAGAGGAGGACTTCCTTGCCTCTCAGGGCCCCCTTTACCCAGACAGTGTTCCTTGTGTCCCACCCATCACACAGGAAGAGGACGAGGAGGAGGAGGAGGAGGATTGTGTCAGCATGGAGGTGGAGCATGGCACTCAGCATCAACAGCAGCAGTCTTTTAAGGATTATTTACAGTCCCAACAAACTCGTGGACTTGTACGTGGCTGGGAGGAGGTGATTGCGGATCATGTCGTCCTTAGTGACCCAGAGGACTCCGGACCGAATGCCTCAGCTACCCTATGCTGCATGGCCTCCCTGATCCTGCAAAGTCTGCGGAAGGATCCTCGTATTCTTCGGATCAAGGAGAGGGACCATTACTGGCTGGCCACTCTCCTTGATCCACGGTACAAGGGTAAGATTGCAGACCTTATCTTGCCGTCGCAGAGGAAGCAGAGGATGAGACAACTCCGGGAGGCCTTGCAGAAAGGTCTGTGCAACGCGTTCCCAGAGACTGGGACGTTACAAACTCCTGGTCCTGGACAACGAGTTGCTGAGGCTTCGGTCAGTAGCAGAAGGAGCGGTGGAGAAGGTGGCCGTCTGACTGTTGCGTTCAGACAATTTTTTAGTCCGCAGCCCCAAGGTATGATCGGTTCCAGCAACCATCGCCAGCGTCTGATATACATGGTGCAGGAATACCTAGGGGCAAGGTCAGACTTGGACACCTTTCCCACCGAAAATCCTCTGGCTTACTGGGTCTTGAGGATGGATCACTGGCCAGAGCTTGCACAGTATGCAATTGAGCTATTGGGCTGTCCTGCATCCAGCGTTCTTTCGGAATGCACATTCAGTGCTGCTGGAGGCTTTGTCACGGATCACAGGGTGCGCCTGTCCACCGACTCGGTTGATAGACTGACCTTCATAAAGATGAACCAGTCTTGGATCACCACCAGCTACCAAGCACCTGAAGCTGATATAACAGAATAATTTATTTTCAAATGTCACATCCCTTCAAGACTGATGCTGATGCTGAGTGACTGTCCTGTTATGTTGACTGACTATCCTCCTCCTCCTCAATGATCCGATTCTTGATGATAGCTTGGAAGAACTTTTTTGTTTCTGGGTGCCGCCACCAGTGGCTAAGGCCCAATTTTTCAGCCCCTGTTTAACAGGGGCATGTAATTACAATTTTTGATGCAATGCTTTGCAGCAGGGCTCATTCCTGCACTCCAACTAGAGTATCTGGGAGAGGTTGCAGTGTCGTGGCACCAGCACAGGTGCCTAAGGCCCAATTTTTCAGCCCCTGTTTAACAGGGGCGTGTAATTACAATTTTTGATGCAATACTTTGCAACAGGGCTCATTGCTGTGCTCCAAGTACAGTATCTGTGAGGGGTTGCAGTGTTGTGGCACCAGTGCCTAAGGCCCAATTTTTCTGCCCCTGTTTAACAGGGGCATGTAATTACAATTCTTGATCTAATAATTCACAGCAGGGCCCATTCCTGCGCCCACCAAGAGTAACTGTGAGGCCTTACAGTGTTGTGGCAACACCACCACCACCACCAAAGGCCCAATTTTTCAGCCCCTGTTCAACAGGGGCATGCAATTATAATTTTTGATCTAATAATTCACAGCAGGGCTCATTCATGCGCCCACCAAGAGTAACTGTGAGGGCTTACAGTGTTGTGGCACCAGCACCACCACCAAAGGCCCAATTTTTCCTACCACTGTTCAACAATGGCATGTAAATACAATTCCTGATATAATAGTTCACAGCAGGGCGTTCCAGCGCCCACCAAGAGTAACTGTGAGGGCTCACAGTGTTGTGGTAACACCAACATGTAAGGGGCAAATTTCAGCAGAGTATATACGGCAGGCCCCTACTTTCAAACATCCAACTTACAAACGACTCCTACTTGCAAACGGAAGGAGACAACAGGAAGTGAGAGGAAATCTACCCCTAGTAAGGGAAATTCTCTCCTGTTAGAGTTAATATGGGAAAAAGGTGTCTCCTCTCTACTGATGCTTTATCACCAATCCTTGCTTCAATAAAAATCCCACTTTTCAAAAACATTTGTCATTTGGGACGGAAAGTGAGGTGAAATGTTCTGAACAGGGGCACAGACAGCAACCCTTCCCTATGTTTTCCAAAAGGCTTAAAAATAGATTTTTTGGCTGGAGCTACACTTAAACAATGTACCTGTTCAAAATTACAAACAGATTCTACTTAAGAACAAACGTACAGTCCCTGTCTTGTTTGCACCGCCTGTATACTGTTGTTCAGAGTATATAGGGCCTTTTTTATTTTGTGTGCGGGGTTCCCCTTAATATCCATACAAGACCCAAAGGGGCAGGTAATAGGCTGGGGTAGGGGGGGGGGGGTGATGGGGTAGCCATGCCATTTTTCTCAAAGATTTTCATCCATATTGCCAGAACAAGACATGACATTAAAGCCGCAAGCAGTTTTAAATTGCTTTTTTTCCTTTAGAAATGTCATTTTGTGCAGGGACAGTTCTAAACACAGGAAACACATGTGCCACTTCACAGGCATACTTTAGACACCCCCCAGGTACAATATTTAAAGGAATATTTCACTTTTTTTTTCACTTTATGCATCATTAAAATGACTGCTCCCGAAAAAACGACCATTTTTAAAACTTCTTTTTGCATTGATACATGTCCCCTGGGGCAGAACCTGGGTCCCCAAACCCTTTTTAGGACAATAACATGCATATTAGCTGTTATAATTAGCACTTTAGATTTCGAACGTTTGCGTCCATTGTATTTAATAGGGTTCTAACGTTCGCGCAAACTTTCGGTTCGTTCGCAGGTTCTGGTGCGAACCGAACCGGGGGGGTGTTCGGCTCATCCCTATTCAGATCTCATGTTTTCTTTTGCTAGATATAATAAGATATAATAAGAATGTGAAAACTAACATCTGGTTGGTTGCTATGGGCCAGAATGTATATATTTTCTCTTAGGGTAGCAAAATGGACAGCAAGGAGACAGCAATTTTCAGCTTTAATCTACAATAACTTTTTTTTGTGATTTAGCCTTCAGGACATTGAACTTGTCTGCAATAAAACAACAAATCTGTGTAACTCTAGTAGAGGCATCAATAAACATGCCTTTGTTGCCAATTAAAGATAATTTAAATGAGTATTGCAAACACAGACGTTTGAAGTTATTTTCATGTTGAGTTTTCCCTGTGGGTTTGTGCTGAACATGCACATTTCTCATAGATCTACTGGGAAAACACAGCTCATTGAAATAATTTGATGCTAAGTAGTAGTCAGTACATCAACATTCAGAGCATGGCTTAGAAGTAGCGATATGCAGAGCAGCAGTACAGCCCACTTCACAAACACCAAATTTTCAGTAAGATCTTTGATATAAGCAAATGAAGCAAGTATATATTTATTTAAATAAAATACAGGGCAGAGAATTTGTTTCACTAGTTATCTTTAATCAGTTCTGTCTCATAGCATCAATTGCTCAAGTGAAAAATTGGCTACCTACATTAGCTCAATGTACCTTAAAGACTGAAGCATCTGTCTTTGTGCTCTCTAATTATAAAAACTAGCAAAAGTGTGCCCATTCCAGAGCAGACAAGGTTTTGGATGGTAAGATCAGGGCTGCTGATAGGGGGGGACCACCAGCCTTCCTGTAGGGGGCCTCGGCACACAGAGGGGCCCGGACAGCAGGAGGATCGGTGGAAAACAATGCCCTCTGTGTCTCTCACCCAGGTTTCTCCCCCTCTCGTCAGGTAGGCTGTACGGGGCCCCATGATTCCTAACAGCGGCCCTGGGTAAGATGATCATTAGGGGTGGGGGAGGTTTGCTGGCACAGTGGTGAGAGCAGGCAGAGGACGATGAGGTTAAGTGGCAGTGATTCTCAAAGTGGGGCATTTCCTACAAGAATGGGAGATAGCAGAGGGAAATAAAGTTATGAAGTAAGATTGGGGGAAAATATGCTCAAGCTTGGTAGAAGAGAGAGGGTAAAGGAATAGTGGTGAAGGGGTTGGCCCAACCATGATAGTGAGAAGAAAGGAGGGGTAAAAGTGTGCAGGCACAGTGTTGTGGAGGGTACTTTGTGCAGGTTAGAGGTAAAGAGAGGCATGTGGAGTGCAGATGGTGGTGAATGAACTGTGTGGTGCTTCAATAATAAGATTTTGTTACACTTAAAGGCCAAATAAGTATGCCTGTGGGTAACAATACACATCATACCAACTACAGGCAGCACAAAAATCTACTCTCATAACATTACAAGTTGACAGCTCATCAGAGATGCAGGCCAACAGCCCATTTTAATTCAGAACATGCAGGCACTTGACACTGGACTGGCCCTTTTTCTACTACCCTTTCCTGCCTAAGTGGTGTAATTTCAGTCTTGCCAGACTGTGATCTGCAAAAAGTCTTTGCAGGGACTTTACTAAGAATGGAGCTAACTGAATTTGGAGTAGGGATGAGCTTCGTGTTCGAGTCGAACATACGTTCGACTCGAACATCGGCTGTTCGATCGTTCGACGAAGATCGAACGATTTGGGCCGTTCGCGCCAAATTCGAGTGACGCGAACGGCCCACAATGCACTACGCCATCGCAGTGTCATCCAGGCGCTGTGATTGGCCAAGCATGCACTGTGACCCCGCATGCTTGGCCAATCACAGCGGCGGCAGCGAGGAGAGCAATGATTGGCCACAGGCAGGATGCCTGTGGCCAATTATTGCTGAGGGTGTTTAGTACACGCCCCACACTATAAAAGGCCGCCAGCACGGCGGCCTAGTGTAGTGTGTTCCGGAGCAGGGAAAGAGAAGCATAGGCAGGGACAGTGACATTTATTTTTTCTTGCTTAACCTGGATTCCTTTAGTTTAGGGAAAGAGAAGGATAGGTAGGGAGAGTGTCAGTGTGTTTTACTGTGTGAATCCTTGTTTCTAGGGACAGGGAAGGACAGTGAGGGAATTCTCCTTGTGCTATAGTGTGCTTTAAAAAAACATTTTTTCTAGGGACAGAAAACTATAGGTAGGGAGAGTGTCAGTGTGTTTTACTGTGCGAATCCTTGTTTCTAGGGACAGGGAAGGACAGTGAGGGAAATTCTCCTTGTGCTATAGTGTGCTTTAAAAAAACATTTTTTCTAGGGACAGAAAACTATAGGTAGGGAGAGTGTCAGTGTGTTTTACTGTGCGAATCCTTGTTTCTAGGGACAGGGAAGGACAGTGAGGGAAATTCTCCTTGTGCTATAGTGTGCTTTAAAAAAACATTTTTTCTAGGGACAGAAAACTATAGGTAGGGAGAGTGTCAGTGTGTTTTACTGTGCGAATCCTTGTTTCTAGGGACAGGGAAGGACAGTGAGGGAAATTCTCCTTGTGCTATAGTGTGCTTTAAAAAAACATTTTTTCTAGGGACAGAAAACTATAGGTAGGGAGAGTGTCAGTGTGTTTTACTGTGCGAATCCTTGTTTCTAGGGACAGGGAAGGACAGTGAGGGAAATTCTCCTTGTACTATAGTGTGCTTTAAAAAAAAAATTTTCTAGGGACAGAAAACTATAGGTAGGGAGAGTGTCAGTGTGTTTTACTGTGCGAATCCTTGTTTCTAGGGACAGGGAAGGACAGTGAGGGAAATTCTCCTTGTGCTATAGTGTGCTTTAAAAAAACATTTTTTCTAGGGACAGAAAACTATAGGTAGGGAGAGTGTCAGTGTGTTTTACTGTGCGAATCCTTGTTTCTAGGGACAGGGAAGGACAGTGAGGGAAATTCTCCTTGTGCTATAGTGTGCTTTAAAAAAACATTTTTTCTAGGGACAGAAAACTATAGGTAGGAAGAGTGTCAGTTTCTTTCACTGTGATAATCCTTGTTTCTAGGGACAGGGAAGGACAGTGAGGGAAATTCTCCTTGTGCTATAGTGTGCTTTAAAAAAACATTTTTTCTAGGGACAGAAAACTATAGGTAGGAAGAGTGTCAGTTTCTTTCACTGTGATAATTCTTGTTTCTAGGGACAGGGAAGGACAGTGAGGGAAATTCTCCTTGTGCTATAGTGTGCTTTAAAAAAACATTTTTTCTAGGGACAGAAAACTATAGGTAGGAATAGTGTCAGTTTCTTTCACTGTGATAATCCTTGTTTCTAGGGACAGGGAAGGACAGTGAGGGAAATTCTCCTTGTGCTATAGTGTGCTTTAAAAAAACATTTTTTCTAGGGACAGAAAACTATAGGTAGGAAGAGTGTCAGTTTCTTTCACTGTGATAATCCTTGTTTCTAGGGACAGGGAAGGACAGTGAGGGAAATTCTCCTTGTGCTAGAGTGTGCTTTAAAAAAACATTTTTTCTAGGGACAGAAAACTATAGGTAGGAAGAGTGTCAGTTTCTTTCACTGTGATAATCCTTGTTTCTAGGGACAGGGAAGGACAGTGAGGGAAATTCTCCTTGTGCTATAGTGTGCTTTAAAAAAACATTTTTTCTAGGGACAGAAAACTATAGGTAGGAAGAGTGTCAGTTTCTTTCACTGTGATAATCCTTGTTTCTAGGGACAGGGAAGGACAGTGAGGGAAATTCTCCTTGTGCTATAGTGTGCTTTTAAAAAACATTTTTTCTAGGGACAGAAAACTATAGGTAGGGAGAGTGTCAGTGTGTTTTACTGTGCGAATCCTTGTTTCTAGGGACAGGGAAGGACAGTGAGGGAAATTCTCCTTGTGCTATAGTGTGCTTTAAAAAAACATTTTTTCTAGGGACAGAAAACTATAGGTAGGGAGAGTGTCAGTGTGTTTTACTGTGCGAATCCTTGTTTCTAGGGACAGGGAAGGACAGTGAGGGAAATTCTCCTTGTGCTATAGTGTGCTTTAAAAAAACATTTTTTCTAGGGACAGAAAACTATAGGTAGGGAGAGTGGCAGTGTGTTTTACTGTGTGAATCCTTGTTTCTAGGGACAGGGAAGGACAGTGAGGGAAATTCTCCTTGTGCTATAGTGTGCTTTAAAAAAACATTTTTTCTAGGGACAGAAAACTATAGGTAGGAAGAGTGTCAGTTTCTTTCACTGTGATAATCCTTGTTTCTAGGGACAGGGAAGGACAGTGAGGGAAATTCTCCTTGTGCTATAGTGTGCTTAAAAAAAACATTTTTTCTAGGGACAGAAAACTATAGGTAGGAAGAGTGTCAGTTTCTTTCACTGTGATAATCCTTGTTTCTAGGGACAGGGAAGGACAGTGAGGGAAATTCTCCTTGTGCTATAGTGTGCTTTAAAAAAACATTTTTTCTAGGGACAGAAAACTATAGGTAGGAAGAGTGTCAGTTTCTTTCACTGTGATAATCCTTGTTTCTAGGGACAGGGAAGGACAGTGAGGGAAATTCTCCTTGTGCTATAGTGTGCTTTAAAAAAACATTTTTTCTAGGGACAGAAAACTATAGGTAGGAAGAGTGTCAGTTTCTTTCACTGTGATAATCCTTGTTTCTAGGGACAGGGATGGACAGTGAGGTAAATTCTCCTTGTGCTATAGTGTGCTTTAAAAAAACATTTTTTCTAGGGACAGAAAACTATAGGTAGGAAGAGTGTCAGTTTCTTTCACTGTGATAATCCTTGTTTCTAGGGACAGGGAAGGACAGTGAGGGAAATTCTCCTTGTGCTATAGTGTGCTTTAAAAAAACATTTTTTCTAGGGACAGAAAACTATAGGTAGGAAGAGTGTCAGTTTCTTTCACTGTGATAATCCTTGTTTCTAGGGACAGGGAAGGACAGTGAGGGAAATTCTCCTTGTGCTATAGTGTGCTTTAAAAAAACATTTTTTCTAGGGACAGAAAACTATAGGTAGGGAGAGTGTCAGTGTGTTTTACTGTGCGAATCCTTGTTTCTAGGGACAGGGAAGGACAGTGAGGGAAATTCTCCTTGTGCTATAGTGTGCTTTAAAAAAACATTTTTTCTAGGGACAGAAAACTATAGGTAGGGAGAGTGTCAGTGTGTTTTACTGTGCGAATCCTTGTTTCTAGGGACAGGGAAGGACAGTGAGGGAAATTCTCCTTGTGCTATAGTGTGCTTTAAAAAAAACATTTTTTCTAGGGACAGAAAACTATAGGTAGTGTGGGGGGGTTAGCTCGGCAGCGGGTGTGTGTGATCCCCTGGATGGGCTCCCCACACAAAAACAGGCCCAGCAGACGGAGGTTGTGGTTTTCAAGATCAAAAAGGTGCGGTTTATTTCTCTATTTACAGTGACAAAAAACACAGCAAAGCAAAAAGAAACATAAACAAAATAAACCCTGGTCAGCTTGACCTCTGACTAAACATGCAGGTTTCCTAACTAACAACTGGGATCAGCCTGGTGCTGTCCTAGTCCCTAAGTCCCTGGTTTAGTAAATGTCCAAACAAATAGCCACACAGGCTTTGTCTCACCGCACAGGGGTTCACTCTCCCTAGACAGTCCACACAGGTCTGGGTCCAGGCATGAGCAAACACCTAATGAATCTGGGAGTTTTTATAGAGGCCTTAAACGAGCTGACAAGCTTCAGCTGGTCTCATCAACTCCCTGCCTGCACGACGCCCAGCCCTCTCCCTAGAGGTATGAATCATCCATGAGCCCACTAGCCTCAGCAGGGCTTCATCAACTCTCTCCCTAGTTGTATAAGTCGGCATAAAGCCTGAATCTGGGAGAAATATACCTACCCCCCTGGATGCAACCAGGTGACTTTACCTTCCTGCTGTCACATACCCCCCCTCTTGTTTTAACCTTGGGGTTGGAACACCAGCAATCAGGCATTCATGTACTCGAGACAAAGCATCCACATTCCCCATTTGAACGCCAGGGCGATGCTTTACTGTGAACTTGAATTCCTGTAGGGCCAGGAACCACCTATTCACTCTTCTATTTGTCTCCTTGTTTTGAGCCATCCACTTTAACGGAGCGTGATCCGTAACCATGTCAAAGTGCCTACCTAGCAGATAGTACCGAAGGGAATCTAGAGCCCACTTCACCGCTAAACACTCCTTTTCAACCGTGGCGTAATTTACCTCATGGGACTTCAACTTCCTGCTGAGGTAAATGACTGGGTGCTCTTCCCCGTTCCAGACCTGGGACAATACTGCTCCTAACCCCACATCTGACGCATCACTTTGTACGACAAAGTCTTTAGAGAAGTCGGGTGAGTACAACACTGGCTGGCTACATAAGGCTTGTTTCAAGAATTGGAATGCTGCCTCAGCCTCGGGGGTCCATTTAATCATGACCGACCCTTTCCCTTTCGTCAGGTTGGTTAGGGGCACAGCCTTAGAAGCAAAGTGAAGCGCCGATAATACCCCGCTATTCCCAGAAAGGCTCGTACCTGCTTCTTGCTGTTGGGACGTGGCCAACTCTGGATGGCCTCGACTTTGTTGAGTTGGGGTTTTATTACTCCCCTCCCAATGGTGTACCCAAGATATTTGGCCTCCTCCTGCCCAATGGTACACTTCTTGGGGTTAGCCGTAAACCCCGCTTCCCGGATAGAGTCTAGGACTGCTTGCACTTTTGGCAGATGTGAGGCCCAATCTGTGCTATGGACAATTACGTCATCCAGGTAAGCCGCAGCATACTTCCGATGGGGCCTCAGTATCTGGTCCATTTTCCGCTGGAATGTGGCCGGCGCATTCTGTAACCCGAACGGCATTCTCTTATATTGGAACGCCCCGTCTGGGGTTACAAATGCGGTTTTCTCTTTGGCCGACTTGGCCAGGGGAATTTGCCAATACCCTTTTGTGAGGTCAAGAGTCGTCATGTATCGGGCTGTTCCCAGCCGGTCGATCAACTCATCTATACGTGGCATGGGGTAGGTGTCAAATTTTGTAACTTTGTTCAACTGACGAAAATCGTTACAAAATCGCCAGCTCCCATCCGGTTTAGGTACCAGCACAATGGGACTAGACCAATCACTTTGGGACTCCTCTATCACCCCTAAGTTCAGCATTTTCTGTACTTCCTCCCGTATTGCCTCCCGTCGGGCCTCTGGGATCCGATAGGGTTTTAACTTCACCCTTTCACCGGGCGGGGTAATAATATCATGCTCTACCCCAGATGTTTGTCCCGGCAGCTCAGAGAACACCTCCTTGTTGCGAAGCACAAACTCCTTAACCTCCTGTTGTTGGGGCTGTGACAAGGTGGCTGCTATTCCAACCTCCGGAATCACGCAACCAGTTTGAGCTGGTGACCAAGTTTCTGCGACTAGGGACTCTCTATCCCTCCAGGCTTTCAACAGATTAACGTGATAGATCTGTTCGGGCTTTCGCCTTCCTGGTTGTCTGACCTTGTAATTCACTTCGCTCACTTTTTCCATTATCTCGTAGGGGCCTTGCCATTTGGCAAGGAATTTACTTTCAACCGTAGGGACAAGTACCAATATCCTATCCCCCGGGGAAAAGGTACGGGTCTTGGCTCCACGGTTGTACACTCTCTGCTGTGCCAACTGCGCTTGGGCCAAATGTTCCTTCACGATGGGCATTACCTGTGCAATTCGATCTTGCATCAGGGCGACATGCTCAATCACACTCCTGTGGGGAGAACTCTCACTTTCCCAAGTTTCCTTGGCAATATCCAACAGCCCTCTTGGGTGTCTCCCATACAGTAACTCAAAGGGGGAGAATCCCGTAGAGGATTGGGGCACCTCCCTAATAGCAAACATCAAATAAGGAAGTAGACAGTCTCAATCCTTTCCATCTCTATCCACCACTTTCTTCAACATTTGTTTTAGGGTTTTGTTGAATCTTTCAACCAGCCCATCGGTTTGGGGGTGATACACAGATGTACGCAATTGCGTCACTTTGAACAATTTACACAGCTCTTTCATAACCCGGGACATAAAGGGTGTACCTTGGTCCGTAAGCAGTTCTTTACAAATACCCACCCGGCTAAAAACAAGAGATAGCTCTTTGGCTATGGTTTTGGCCGAGGTATTTCTGAGAGGGATCGCTTCTGGATAACGGGTGGCATAGTCCATTATAACCAATATGTACTGGTGCCCCCTAGCGGACTTGATTATAGGACCTACCAAATCCATTGCGATTCTCTCAAACGGGACCTCAATGATGGGTAGAGGGACCAGCGGGCTACGGAAATGTGGCATCGGGGACGACCTCTGACACACAGGGCAGGAGGAACAATAATTTTCTATGTCCTTCATCACCCCAGGCCAATAGAATCTCTGTAATACCCTCTCTCGGGTTTTCTCTGTCCCCAGATGACCTCCAAGAATGTGCCCATGGGCCAACTTCAACACCAACTTCCTGTAAGGTTTGGGCACCACAAGCTGCTCAACGGTTTCTTCTGCCCTTTTTGCCACCCGATACAGTAGGTCCTTCTCTACGCTGAAGTATGGGTAAGTGCAGGTATTATCTGGGTTCACTAACTCGCCATCTATTTCCACTACGTTTTCCCGTGCCTTTATTAGGGCGGGGTCTTTTAACTGTTCTGTGGCAAAATTTTCCCTGTGAACCTCAAGATCAGAAAACTCCACAGACGGTAGTTTTCGTCTGAGGAGGTGGGCTCCTCTCCAGTTTCTTGAGTCTCCCCTGCCAATACTGACAAGGGAAATTCTGGAGAGTCCTCACCACTCTCAGAGGAGTTCTGGCTATCACATTCCTGGTACATAGGGGCACCAGTGGGGGGCTCAGGATCATCCCACAGTTCCCAGAACTTCGGAAAATCCCTTCCCACAATGGCATCATGCGGTAATTGAGATACTAACCCCACTGGATGAGAGAGGGTACCTTTGGGGGTCTCGAAACACACTGTAGTCACTGGATACTCTCGGGTGTCCCCATGCACACAAATAACAGCTACCTTGCTATTCCCAGAGACCTCTGTTTTAACTAATTCAGCCTTTATCAGGGTCACAAGGCTACCTGAATCCAGCAATACCACAACATTTCTACCATTAATACACATTTTGCATAAATGTTTCTCAGTTCCCCGAATGGCAGTGCATGCGACTGTCGCACACAGCGACTGACATCGGTCCGTCAGAAAGTCACATTGCATGGGTTCCTCCACAACCGGGCAATTTGCTGCAATATGTCCCGCTTGCCGGCAGCGGTAGCAAACAATCATTTTGGCTGCCTCTTGAGCCCCTGACTTCCCAGGCTGTTCTCGCCAAACTTTGGGTAGAGCTCCCACCCTCTCACTCTCTCCACCCTCACCCCTTGGAATCCTCTTATCCGCCCCTGGGGATGGTCTGGTCTTAGGGTGGAAAGTCCGAGAGTCTCTGGAAGAGGCCGTCAGGTTCTCTGTAGCCAAGTATTTCTCTACACGATCCACAAGACCACCGGCCGTCTCTGGGTCTCCATGGCTTACCCACTTTTGGATGGCAGTAGGAAGAGCTCTCAAAAACCGATCCATTACAACACGTTCCACAATCTCTGGTGCGGACAAAGTCTCTGGCTGTAGCCACTTCCTGCTCAGGTGAATGAGATCATACATTTGAGACCTGGGGGGTTTCCAAGCTGGAAAGTCCAGTTATGCACACGCTGAGCCCGGACAGCCAGGGTGACACCCAGCCTTGCCAATATTTCAGCTTTTAGCATCACATAGTCTTTTGCTTGGTCAGGCTCTAGGTCATAGTAAGCCTTCTGCGATTCACCAGTTAACAGAGGAGCCACCAGTCCAGCCCACTGCTCCTCAGGCCACTTTTCTCTTTCAGCAGTCCTTTCAAATGTGGTCAAAAATACCTCTGGATCATCCTCTCCAGTCATTTTTGTCAATAAACGACTCACCCCAAAGGACGCGGTATTAGTGGGATGGCTTTCCTCACTGGTCTGCGGACGTTGCTGTATTACTGCTTCCATTTGTTGTAGTCTCTGCTCTTGCTTCTGTAACAGGTCTATGAAGCGGGCCTCAGATTGCTGCTGGGCTGCAAGGCTCTGTTGATGAGCTTGCTGCTGGGCTGCAAAGCTCTGTTGTTGAGCTGCAAGGCTCTTTTGCAAACCTGCATTTGTCTGCTGTTGATTGGCATTTGCTAGAGCCAGCTGTTTCAGTATCTCCTCCATGCTGGCTTAAAAAAAAACTGCCACTGGTTCTCCACCAACTGTGGGGGGGTTAGCTCGGCAGCGGGTGTGTGTGATCCCCTGGATGGGCTCCCCACACAAAAACAGGCCCAGCAGACGGAGGTTGTGGTTTTCAAGATCAAAAAGGTGCGGTTTATTTCTCTATTTACAGTGACAAAAAACACAGCAAAGCAAAAAGAAACATAAACAAAATAAACCCTGGTCAGCTTGACCTCTGACTAAACATGCAGGTTTCCTAACTAACAACTGGGATCAGCCTGGTGCTGTCCTAGTCCCTAAGTCCCTGGTTTAGTAAATGTCCAAACAAATAGCCACACAGGCTTTGTCTCACCGCACAGGGGTTCACTCTCCCTAGACAGTCCACACAGGTCTGGGTCCAGGCATGAGCAAACACCTAATGAATCTGGGAGTTTTTATAGAGGCCTTAAACGAGCTGACAAGCTTCAGCTGGTCTCATCAACTCCCTGCCTGCACGACGCCCAGCCCTCTCCCTAGAGGTATGAATCATCCATGAGCCCACTAGCCTCAGCTGGGCTTCATCAACTCTCTCCCTAGTTGTATAAGTCGGCATAAAGCCTGAATCTGGGAGAAATATACCTACCCCCCTGGATGCAACCAGGTGACTTTACCTTCCTGCTGTCACAGTAGGAAGAGTGTCAGTTTCTTTCACTGTGATAATCCTTGTTTCTAGGGACAGGGAAGGACAGTGAGGGAAATTCTCCTTGTGCTATAGTGTGCTTTAAAAAAACATTTTTTCTAGGGACAGAAAACTATAGGTAGGAAGAGTGTCAGTTTCTTTCACTGTGATAATCCTTGTTTCTAGGGACAGGGAAGGACAGTGAGGGAAATTCTCCTTGTGCTATAGTGTGCTTTAAAAAAACATTTTTTCTAGGGACAGAAAACTATAGGTAGGAAGAGTGTCAGTTTCTTTCACTGTGATAATCCTTGTTTCTAGGGACAGGGAAGGACAGTGAGGGAAATTCTCCTTGTGCTATAGTGTGCTTTAAAAAAACATTTTTTCTAGGGACAGAAAACTATAGGTAGGAAGAGTGTCAGTTTCTTTCACTGTGATAATCCTTGTTTCTAGGGACAGGGAAGGACAGTGAGGGAAATTCTCCTTGTGCTATAGTGTGCTTTAAAAAAACATTTTTTCTAGGGACAGAAAACTATAGGTAGGGAGAGTGTCAGTGTGTTTTACTGTGCGAATCCTTGTTTCTAGGGACAGGGAAGGACAGTGAGGGAAATTCTCCTTGTGCTATAGTGTGCTTTAACCACTTAACAACCACCTGCCGACAAATAACGTCGACAAGGTGGTTGCTTAACTCTGGGAGGACGTTATATAACGTCCTCCCAGAATCGCGTTCCCGCGCGCCCCCTGGGGCGCGCACACGGGAAACTCCGTTGACCCGGCGGATCACGAATCGCGGTAAATCGCCGCTGATAGCGGCCGTTTACCACGTGATCGCTCCGTCAAATGACGGAGCAATCACTTGTAAACAGACCGGCGTCATTTGATGACGCCGGTTCCTCCCTCCCCTCTCTGTACCGATCGGTACAGTGTGAGAGGGGAGGGGGAGGGAGCGGATGGCAGCAGCAGCACTGTGGGCTGGATCTGTGACAATTGCAGTCACAGATCCAGCCATCCATCCATCCCTGCTCAGCCATCCCTGTCCTATACCCTGCCAATACTCTGCAATACACCCTGCCAATACTCTGCAAAATACCCTGGTGCAATACTCTGCAATACCCTGGTGCAATACTCTGCAATACCCTGGTGCAATACTCTGCAATACCCTGGTGCAATACTCTGCAATACCCTGCGAAATACTCTGCAATACCCTGTGAAATACTCTGCAATACCCTGCGAAATACTCTGCAATACCCTGGTGCAATACTCTGCAATACCCTGGTGCAATACTCTGCAATACCCTGGTGCAATACTCTGCAATACCCTGCACAATACTCTGCAATACCCTGCAAAATACTCTGCAATACCCTGCAAAATACTCTGCAATACCCTGCAAAATACTCTGCAATACCCTGCGCAATACTCTGCAAAATACTCTGCAATACCCTGCACAATACTCTGCAATACCCTGCACAATACTCTGCAATACCCTGCACAATACTCTGCAATACCCGCCACAATACTCTGCAATACCCTCCACAATACTCTGCAATACCCTCCACAATACCCTGTGCAATACCCTCCACAATACCCTGTGCAATACCCTCCACAATACCCTGTGCAATACCCGTGCAATACCCTGCCATACACCGCAATACCCTGCCATAGTCCGCAATACTCCGCAATGCCCTGCAATACTCCGCAATGCCCTGCAATACTCCGCAATGCCCGGCAATACTCCGCAATGCCTGGCAATACTCCACAATGCCCAGCAATACTCCGCAATGCCCGGCAATACTCTGCAATAACCACTTCCCGCCCTCCGGCCGTCATATGACGTCCTTGACTTTGTGCGGGGATATCTGAATGATGGGAGCAGCTACAGGCATCATTCAGATATTAGCTTTTTCAGCCGGCGATTCCCTACACCATAACAACAATCATAGCGGCTGTTCCGCCGCTTGATCATTCTTACGGGAGGCGAGAGGGGATGTCCCCCCCCCGCCGCCCTCCGGTGCTTCTACCGACTCACCGCTACGATCAAAGCCAGGATTGTTGTTTGTTTTTTTTGTATTTTTTTCAGGCTTCCCAGCCTAGAGGTGAGATGTGGGGTCTTATTGACACCCCCCCCCCCCATATCTCACTGTAAAGAGGACCTGTCATGCCATATTCCTATTACAAGGGATGTTTACGTTCCTTGTAATAGGTATAAAAGTGATCAAAAAAATGTTTAGGGCGGAAAAACATGTCAAACTAAGATAAATAAAGTAAAATGAAGAATAAATTTTATTTTATTTTTTAAAGCGCCCCTGTCCCCGTGAGCTCGCATACAGAAGCGAACGCATACGTAAGTCCCGCCCACATATGAAAACGGTTTTCAAACCACACATGTGAGGTATCTCTGCGAACGTTAGAGCGAGAGCAATCATTTTGGCCCTAGACCTCCTCTGTAACTCAAAACATGTAACCAGTAAAAATATTTAAAGCGTCGCCTATGGGGATTTTTTAAGTAGCGAAGTTTGGCGCCATTCCACGAGTGTGTGCAATTTTTAAGGGCGACATGTTAGGTATCTATTTACTCGGCGTAACTTCATCTTTCACATTATGCAAAAACATTGGGCTAACTTTACTGTTTTTTTTTTTTTTTTAAGCACAAAACATTTTTTTGCCGTAAAAAACGCGTTAAAAAAATTGCTGCGCAAATATCGTGCGAGATAAAAAGTTGCAACAACCACCATTATATTCTCTAAGGTCTTTGCTAAAAAAACATATATAATGTTTTGGGGTTCTATGTAATTTTCTAGCAAATAAATGATGATTTTTACATGTAGGAGAGAAATGTCAGAATTGGCCTTGGTGCTCCAGAACGCCTGAAGGTGCTCCCTGCATGTTGGGCCTCTGTATGTGGCCACGCTGTGTAAAAGTCTCACACATGTGGTATCGCCATACTCGGGAGTAATAGCAGAATGTGTTTTGGGGTGTTATTTGTGGAATGCATATGCTGTGTGTGAGAAATAACCTGCTAATATGACAATTTTGTGAAAAAAAAAAAAGAGAAAAAAAAAATCTTGATTTTGCAAAGAATTGTGGGAAAAAATGACAACTTCAAAAAACACACAATGCCTCTTTCTGAATACCTTGGAATGTCTTCTTTCCAAAAAGGGGTCATTTGGGGGGTATTTGTACTTTTCTGGCATGTTAGGGTCTCAAGAAATGAGATCGGCCGTCAGTACTTCAGGTGTGATCAATTTTCAGATATTGGCACCATAGCTTGTGGACTCTATAACTTTCACAAAGACCAAATAATATACACCAATTTGTACTTATTTTTACCAAAGATATGTAGCAGTATAAATTTTGGCCAAAATTTATGAAGAAAAAATAGTAATTTGCAAAATTTTATAACAGAAACGAAAAAAAAATCATTTTTTTACAAAATTTTCAGTCTTTTTTCTCTTATAGCGCAAAAAATAAAAAACCCAACAGTGATTAAATACCACCAAAAGAAAGCTCTATTTGTGTGAAAAAAAGGACAAAAATTTCATATGGGTACAGTGTTGTATGACTGAGTAATTGTCATTCAAAATGTGAGAGCACCGAAAGCTGAAAATTGGTCTGGTTATTAAGGGGGTTTAAGTGCCCAGTGGTCAAGTGGTTAAAAAAACATTTTTTCTAGGGACAGAAAACTATAGGTAGGAAGAGTGTCAGTTTCTTTCACTGTGATAATCCTTGTTTCTAGGGACAGGGAAGGACAGTGAGGGAAATTCTCCTTGTGCTATAGTGTGCTTTAAAAAAACATTTTTTCTAGGGACAGAAAACTATAGGTAGGGAGAGTGTCAGTGTGTTTTACTGTGCGAATCCTTGTTTCTAGGGACAGGGAAGGACAGTGAGGGAAATTCTCCTTGTGCTATAGTGTGCTTTAAAAAAACATTTTTTCTAGGGACAGAAAACTGTAGGTAGGGAGAGTGTCAGTGTGTTTTACTGTGCGAATCCTTGTTTCTAGGGACAGGGAAGGACAGTGAGGGAAATTCTCCTTGTGCTATAGTGTGCTTTAAAAAAACATTTTTTCTAGGGACAGAAAACTATAGGTAGGGAGAGTGTCAGTGTGTTTTACTGTGCGAATCCTTGTTTCTAGGGACAGGGAAGGACAGTGAGGGAAATTCTCCTTGTGCTATAGTGTGCTTTAAAAAAACATTTTTTCTAGGGACAGAAAACTATAGGTAGGGAGAGTGTCAGTGTGTTTTACTGTGCGAATCCTTGTTTCTAGGGACAGGGAAGGACAGTGAGGGAAATTCTCCTTGTGCTATAGTGTGCTTTAAAAAAACATTTTTTCTAGGGACAGAAAACTATAGGTAGGGAGAGTGTCAGTGTGTTTTACTGTGCGAATCCTTGTTTCTAGGGACAGGGAAGGACAGTGAGGGAAATTCTCCTTGTGCTATAGTGTGCTTTAAAAAAACATTTTTTCTAGGGACAGAAAACTATAGGTAGGAAGAGTGTCAGTTTCTTTCACTGTGATAATCCTTGTTTCTAGGGACAGGGAAGGACAGTGAGGGAAATTCTCCTTGTGCTATAGTGTGCTTTAAAAAAACATTTTTTCTAGGGACAGAAAACTATAGGTAGGAAGAGTGTCAGTTTCTTTCACTGTGATAATCCTTGTTTCTAGGGACAGGGAAGGACAGTGAGGGAAATTCTCCTTGTGCTATAGTGTGCTTTAAAAAAAAAAAATTTCTAGGGACAGAAAACTATAGGTAGGAAGAGTGTCAGTTTCTTTCACTGTGATAATCCTTGTTTCTAGGAACAGGGAAGGACAGTGAGGGAAATTCTCCTTGTGCTATAGTGTGCTTTAAAAAAACATTTTTTCTAGGGACAGAAAACTATAGGTAGGAAGAGTGTCAGTTTCTTTCACTGTGATAATCCTTGTTTCTAGGGACAGGGAAGGACAGTGAGGGAAATTCTCCTTGTGCTATAGTGTGCTTTAAAAAAACATTTTTTCTAGGGACAGAAAACTATAGGTAGGAAGAGTGTCAGTTTCTTTCACTGTGATAATCCTTGTTTCTAGGGACAGGGAAGGACAGTGAGGGAAATTCTCCTTGTGCTATAGTGTGCTTTAAAAAAACATTTTTTCTAGGGACAGAAAACTATAGGTAGGGAGAGTGTCAGTGTGTTTTACTGTGCGAATCCTTGTTTCTAGGGACAGGGAAGGACAGTGAGGGAAATTCTCCTTGTGCTATAGTGTGCTTTAAAAAAACATTTTTTCTAGGGACAGAAAACTATAGGTAGGGAGAGTGTCAGTGTGTTTTACTGTGCGAATCCTTGTTTCTAGGGACAGGGAAGGACAGTGAGGGAAATTCTCCTTGTGCTATAGTGTGCTTTAAAAAAACATTTTTTCTAGGGACAGAAAACTATAGGTAGGGAGAGTGTCAGTGTGTTTTACTGTGCTAATCCTTGTTTCTAGGGACAGGGAAGGACAGTGAGGGAAATTCTCCTTGTGCTATAGTGTGCTTTAAAAAAACATTTTTTCTAGGGACAGAAAACTATAGGTAGGGAGAGTGTCAGTGTGTTTTACTGTGCGAATCCTTGTTTCTAGGGACAGGGAAGGACAGTGAGGGAAATTCTCCTTGTGCTATAGTGTGCTTTAAAAAAACATTTTTTCTAGGGACAGAAAACTATAGGTAGGAAGAGTGTCAGTTTCTTTCACTGTGATAATCCTTGTTTCTAGGGACAGGGAAGGACAGTGAGGGAAATTCTCCTTGTGCTATAGTGTGCTTTAAAAAAACATTTTTTCTAGGGACAGAAAACTATAGGTAGGAAGAGTGTCAGTTTCTTTCACTGTGATAATCCTTGTTTCTAGGGACAGGGAAGGACAGTGAGGGAAATTCTCCTTGTGCTATAGTGTGCTTTAAAAAAAACATTTTTTCTAGGGACAGAAAACTATAGGTAGGAAGAGTGTCAGTTTCTTTCACTGTGATAATCCTTGTTTCTAGGGACAGGGAAGGACAGTGAGGGAAATTCTCCTTGTGCTATAGTGTGCTTTAAAAAAACATTTTTTCTAGGGACAGAAAACTATAGGTAGGGAGAGTGTCAGTGTGTTTTACTGTGCGAATCCTTGTTTCTAGGGACAGGGAAGGACAGTGAGGGAAATTCTCCTTGTGCTATAGTGTGCTTTAAAAAAACATTTTTTCTAGGGACAGAAAACTATAGGTAGGGAGAGTGTCAGTGTGTTTTACTGTGCGAATCCTTGTTTCTAGGGACAGGGAAGGACAGTGAGGGAAATTCTCCTTGTGCTATAGTGTGCTTTAAAAAAACATTTTTTCTAGGGACAGAAAACTATAGGTAGGGAGAGTGTCAGTGTGTTTTACTGTGCGAATCCTTGTTTCTAGGGACAGGGAAGGACAGTGAGGGAAATTCTCCTTGTGCTATAGTGTGCTTTAAAAAAACATTTTTTCTAGGGACAGAAAACTATAGGTAGGGAGAGTGTCAGTGTGTTTTACTGTGCGAATCCTTGTTTCTAGGGACAGGGAAGGACAGTGAGGGAAATTCTCCTTGTGCTATAGTGTGCTTTAAAAAAACATTTTTTCTAGGGACAGAAAACTATAGGTAGGGAGAGTGTCAGTGTGTTTTACTGTGCGAATCCTTGTTTCTAGGGACAGGGAAGGACAGTGAGGGAAATTCTCCTTGTGCTATAGTGTGCTTTAAAAAAACATTTTTTCTAGGGACAGAAAACTATAGGTAGGAAGAGTGTCAGTTTCTTTCACTGTGATAATCCTTGTTTCTAGGGACAGGGAAGGACAGTGAGGGAAATTCTCCTTGTGCTATAGTGTGCTTTAAAAAAACATTTTTTCTAGGGACAGAAAACTATAGGTAGGAAGAGTGTCAGTTTCTTTCACTGTGATAATCCTTGTTTCTAGGGACAGGGAAGGACAGTGAGGGAAATTCTCCTTGTGCTATAGTGTGCTTTAAAAAAAAAAATTTCTAGGGACAGAAAACTATAGGTAGGAAGAGTGTCAGTTTCTTTCACTGTGATAATCCTTGTTTCTAGGGACAGGGAAGGACAGTGAGGGAAATTCTCCTTGTGCTATAGTGTGCTTTAAAAAAACATTTTTTCTAGGGACAGAAAACTATAGGTAGGAAGAGTGTCAGTTTCTTTCACTGTGATAATCCTTGTTTCTAGGGACAGGGAAGGACAGTGAGGGAAATTCTCCTTGTGCTATAGTGTGCTTTAAAAAAACATTTTTTCTAGGGACAGAAAACTATAGGTAGGAAGAGTGTCAGTTTCTTTCACTGTGATAATCCTTGTTTCTAGGGACAGGGAAGGACAGTGAGGGAAATTCTCCTTGTGCTATAGTGTGCTTTAAAAAAACATTTTTTCTAGGGACAGAAAACTATAGGTAGGGAGAGTGTCAGTGTGTTTTACTGTGCGAATCCTTGTTTCTAGGGACAGGGAAGGACAGTGAGGGAAATTCTCCTTGTGCTATAGTGTGCTTTAAAAAAACATTTTTTCTAGGGACAGAAAACTATAGGTAGGGAGAGTGTCAGTGTGTTTTACTGTGCGAATCCTTGTTTCTAGGGACAGGGAAGGACAGTGAGGGAAATTCTCCTTGTGCTATAGTGTGCTTTAAAAAAACATTTTTTCTAGGGACAGAAAACTATAGGTAGGGAGAGTGTCAGTGTGTTTTACTGTGCTAATCCTTGTTTCTAGGGACAGGGAAGGACAGTGAGGGAAATTCTCCTTGTGCTATAGTGTGCTTTAAAAAAACATTTTTTCTAGGGACAGAAAACTATAGGTAGGGAGAGTGTCAGTGTGTTTTACTGTGCGAATCCTTGTTTCTAGGGACAGGGAAGGACAGTGAGGGAAATTCTCCTTGTGCTATAGTGTGCTTTAAAAAAACATTTTTTCTAGGGACAGAAAACTATAGGTAGGAAGAGTGTCAGTTTCTTTCACTGTGATAATCCTTGTTTCTAGGGACAGGGAAGGACAGTGAGGGAAATTCTCCTTGTGCTATAGTGTGCTTTAAAAAAACATTTTTTCTAGGGACAGAAAACTATAGGTAGGAAGAGTGTCAGTTTCTTTCACTGTGATAATCCTTGTTTCTAGGGACAGGGAAGGACAGTGAGGGAAATTCTCCTTGTGCTATAGTGTGCTTTAAAAAAACATTTTTTCTAGGGACAGAAAACTATAGGTAGGAAGAGTGTCAATTTCTTTCACTGTGATAATCCTTGTTTCTAGGGACAGGGAAGGACAGTGAGGGAAATTCTCCTTGTGCTATAGTGTGCTTTAAAAAAACATTTTTTCTAGGGACAGAAAACTATAGGTAGGGAGAGTGTCAGTGTGTTTTACTGTGCGAATCCTTGTTTCTAGGGACAGGGAAGGACAGTGAGGGAAATTCTCCTTGTGCTATAGTGTGCTTTAAAAAAACATTTTTTCTAGGGACAGAAAACTATAGGTAGGGAGAGTGTCAGTGTGTTTTACTGTGCGAATCCTTGTTTCTAGGGACAGGGAAGGACAGTGAGGGAAATTCTCCTTGTGCTATAGTGTGCTTTAAAAAAACATTTTTTCTAGGGACAGAAAACTATAGGTAGGGAGAGTGTCAGTGTGTTTTACTGTGCGAATCCTTGTTTCTAGGGACAGGGAAGGACAGTGAGGGAAATTCTCCTTGTGCTATAGTGTGCTTTAAAAAAACATTTTTTCTAGGGACAGAAAACTATAGGTAGGGAGAGTGTCAGTGTGTTTTACTGTGCGAATTCTTGTTTCTAGGGACAGGGAAGGACAGTGAGGGAAATTCTCCTTGTGCTATAGTGTGCTTTAAAAAAACATTTTTTCTAGGGACAGAAAACTATAGGTAGGGAGAGTGTCAGTGTGTTTTACTGTGCGAATCCTTGTTTCTAGGGACAGGGAAGGACAGTGAGGGAAATTCTCCTTGTGCTATAGTGTGCTTTAAAAAAACATTTTTTCTAGGGACAGAAAACTATAGGTAGGGAGAGTGTCAGTGTGTTTTACTGTGAGAATCCTTGTTTCTAGGGACATGGAAGGACAGTGAGGGAAATTCTCCTTGTGCTATAGTTTGCTTTAAAAAAACATTTTTTCTAGGGACAGAAAACTATAGGTAGGGAGAGTGTCAGTGTGTTTTACTGTGCGAATCCTTGTTTCTAGGGACAGGGAAGGACAGTGAGGGAAATTCTCCTTGTGCTATAGTGTGCTTTAAAAAAACATTTTTTCTAGGGACAGAAAACTATAGGTAGGAAGAGTGTCAGTTTCTTTCACTGCGATAATCCTTGTTTCTAGGGACAGGGAAGGACAGTGAGGGAAATTCTCCTTGTGCTATAGTGTGCTTTAAAAAAAAAAATTTTCTAGGGACAGAAAACTATAGGTAGTGTGAGGGGGTTAGCTCGGCAGCGGGTGTGTGTGACCCCCGGGATGGGCTCCCCACACAAAAACAGGCCCAGCAAACGGCGGTTGTGGTTTTCAAAATCAAAAAAAGGTGCGGTTTATTTTCTATTTACAGTGACAAAACACAGCAAAGCCAAAAGAAACATAAACAAAATAAATCCTGGTCAACTTGACCTCTGACTAAACATACAGGTTTCCTAACTAACAACTGGGATCAGCCTAGTGCTGTCCTAGTCCCTAAGTCCCTGGTTTTAAATGTCCAAGCAAATAGCCACACAGGCTTTGTCTCACCGCACAGGGGTTCACTCTCCCCAGACAGTCCACACAGGTCTGGGTCCAGGCATGAGCGAACATCTAATGAAGCTGGGAGTTCTTATAGAGGCCTAAATGAGCTGACAAGCTTCAGCTGGTCTCATCAACTCCCTGTCTGCACGACGCCCCACACTCTCCCTAGAGGTATGAGTCATCCATGAGCCTACTAGCCTCAGCTGGGCTTATACAACTCTCCACCTAGTTGTATAAGTCGGCGTAAAGCCTGAATCTGGGCGAAATATATCTACCCCCCTGGATGCAACCAGGTGACTTTACCTTCCTCCTGTCACATACCCCCCCCCCTCTTGTTTTAACCTCGGGGTTGGAACACCAGCAATCAGGCATTCATGTACTCGAGACAAAGCATCCACATTCCCCATTTGAACGCCAGGGCGATGCTTTACTGTGAAGTTGAATTCCTGGAGGGCCAGGAACCACCTATTCACTCTTCTATTTGTTTCCTTGTTTTGAGCCATCCATTTTAACGGAGCGTGATCCGTAACCAAGTCAAAGTGCCTACCTAGCAGGTAGTACCGAAGGGAATCTAGAGCCCACTTCACCGCTAAACACTCCTTTTCAATGGTGGCGTAATTTACCTCATGGGACTTCAACTTCCTGCTGAGGTAAATGACTGGGTGCTCTTCCCCGTTCCAGACCTGGGACAATACTGCTCCTAACCCCACATCTGACGCATCACTTTGTACGACAAAGTCTTTAGAGAAGTCGGGTGAGTACAACACTGGCTGGCTACATAAGGCTTGTTTCAAGAATTGGAATGCTGCCTCAGCCTCGGGGGTCCATTTAATCATGACCGACCCTTTCCCCTTCGTTAGGTTGGTTAGGGGCACAGCCTTAGAAGCAAAGTGGGGAATGAAGCGCCGATAATACCCAGCGATTCCCAGAAAGGCTCGTACCTGCTTCTTGCTGTTGGGACGTGGCCAACTCTGGATGGCCTCGACTTTGTTGAGTTGGGGTTTTATTACTCCCCTCCCAATGGTGTACCCAAGATATTTGGCCTCCTCCTGCCCAATGGTACACTTCTTGGGGTTAGCCGTAAACCCCGCTTCCCGAACAGAGTCCAGGACTGCTTGCACTTTTGGCAGATGTGAGGCCCAATCTGTGCTATGGACAATTACGTCATCCAGGTAAGCCGCAGCATACTTCCGATGGGGCCTCAGCATCTGGTCCATTTTCCGCTGGAATGTGGCCGGCGCATTCTGTAACCCGAACGGCATTCTTTTATATTGGAACGCCTCGTCTGGGGTTACAAATGCGGTTTTCTCTTTGGCCAATTTGGCCAGGGGGATTTGCCAATACCCTTTTGTGAGGTCAAGAGTCGTCATGTATCGGGCTGTTCCCAGCCGGTCGATCAACTCATCTATACGTGGCATGGGGTAGGTGTCAAATTTTGTAACTTTGTTCAACTGACGAAAATCGTTACAAAATCGCCAGCTCCCATCCGGTTTAGGCACCAACACAATGGGACTAGACCAATCACTTTGGGACTCCTCTATCACCCCTAAGTTCAGCATTTTCTGTACTTCCTCCCGTATTGCCTCCCGTCGGGCCTCTGGGATCCGATAGGGTTTTAACTTCACCCTTTCACCGGGCGGGGTAATGATGTCATGCTCTACCCCAGATGTTTGTCCCGGCAGCTCAGAGAATACCTCCTTGTTGCGAAGCACAAACTCCTTAACCTCCTATTGTTGGGGTTGTGACAAGGTGGCTGCTATTCCAACCTCAGGAATCACGCAACCAGTTTGAGCTGGTGACCAAGTGTCTGCGACTAGGGACTCTCTATCCCTCCAGGCTTTCAACAGATTAACGTGATAGATCTGTTCGGGCTTTCGCCTTCCTGGTTGTCTGACCTTGTAATTCACTTCGCTCACTTTTTCCATTATCTCGTAGGGGCCTTGCCATTTGGCAAGGAATTTACTTTCAACCGTAGGGACAAGTACCAGTATCCTATCCCCCGGGGAAAAGGTACGGGTCTTGGCTCCACGGTTGTACACTCTCTGCTGTGCTAACTGCGCTTGGGCCAAATGTTCCTTCACGATGGGCATTACCTGTGCAATTCGGTCTTGCATCAGGGCGACATGCTCAATCACACTCCTGTGGGGAGAACTCTCACTTTCCCAAGTTTCCTTGGCAATATCCAACAGCCCTCTTGGGTGTCTCCCATACAGTAACTCAAAGGGGGAGAATCCCGTAGAGGATTGGGGCACCTCCCTAATAGCAAACATCAGATAAGGAAGTAGACAGTCCCAATCCTTTCCATCTCTATCCACCACTTTCTTCAACATTTGTTTTAGGGTTTTGTTGAATCTTTCAACCAGCCCATCGGTTTGGGGGTGATACACAGATGTACGTAATTGCGTCACTTTGAACAATTTACACAGCTCCTTCATAACCCGGGACATAAAGGGTGTACCTTGGTCCGTAAGCAGTTCTTTACAAATACCCACCCAGCTAAACACAAGAGATAGCTCTTTGGCTATGGTTTTGGCCGAGGTATTTAGGAGAGGGATCGCTTCTGGATAACGGGTGGCATAGTCCATTATAACTAATATGTACTGGTGCCCCCTAGCGGACTTGATTATAGGACCTACCAAATCCATGGCGATCCTCTCAAACGGGACCTCAATGATGGGTAGAGGGACCAGCGGGCTACGGAAATGTGGCATCGGGGCCGACCTCTGACACACAGGGCAGGAGGAACAATAATTTTCTATGTCCTTCATCACCCCCGGCCAATAGAATCTCTGTAATACCCTCTCTCGGGTTTTCTCTGTCCCCAGATGACCTCCAAGAATGTGCCCATGGGCCAACTCCAACACCAACTTCCTGTAAGGTTTGGGCACCACAAGCTGCTCAACGGTTTCTTCTGCCCTTTTTGCCACCCGATACAGTAGGTCCTTCTCTACGCTGAAGTATGGGTAAGTGCAGGTATTATCTGGGTTCACTAACTCGCCATCTATTTTCACTACGTTTTCCCGTGCCTTTATTAGGGCGGGGTCTTTCAACTGTTCTGTGGCAAAGTTTTCCCTGTGAACCTCAAGATCAGAAAACTCCACAGACGGTAGGTTTTCGTCTGAGGAGGTAGGCTCCTCTCCAGTTTCTTGAGTCTCCCCTGCCACTACTGATAAGGGAAATTCCGGAGAGTCCTCACCACTCTCAGGGGAGTTCTGGCTATCCCATTCCTGGTACATAGGGGCACCAGTGGGGGGCTCAGGATCATCCCACAGTTCCCAGAACTTCAGAAAATCCCTTCCCACAATGGCGTCATGCGGTAACTGAGATACTAAGCCCACTGGATGAGAGAGGGTACCTTTGGGGGTCTCGAAACACACTGTAGTCACTGGATACTCTCGGGTGTCCCCATGCACACAAATAACAGCTGCCTTGCTATTCCCAGAGACCTCTGTTTTAACTAACTCAGCCTTTATCAGGGTCACAAGGCTACCTGAATCCAGCAATACCACAACATTTCTACCATTAACACACATTTTGCATAAATGTTTCTCAGTTCCTCGAATGGCAGTGCATGCGACTGTCGCACACAGCGACTGACGTCTGCCCGTCAGAAAGTCACACTGCATGGGTTCCTCCACAACCGGGCAATTGGCTGCAATATGTCCCGCTTGCCGGCAACGGTAGCAAACGATCCTTCTTGCCGCCTCTTGAGCCGCTGATTTCCCAGGCTGTTCTCGCCAAACTTGGGGTAGAGCTCCCACCCTCTCACTCTCTCCACCCTCACCCCTTGGAATCCTCTTATCCGCCCCTGGGGATGGTCTGGTCTTAGGGTGGAAAGTCCGAGTGTCTCTGGAAGAGGCCGTCAGGTTCTCTGTAGCCAAGTATTTCTCCACACGATCCACAAGACCATCGTCCGTCTCTGGGTCTCCATGGCTTACCCACTTTTGGATGGCAGTAGGAAGAGCTCTCAAAAACCGATCCATTACAACACGTTCCACAATCTTTGGTGCGGACAAAGTCTCTGGCTGTAGCCACTTTCTGCTCAGGTGAATGAGATCATACATTTGAGACCTGGGGGGGTTTTCCAAGCTGGAAAGTCCAGTTATGCACACGCTGAGCCCGGACAGCCTGGGTGACACCCAGCCTTGCCAATATTTCAGCTTTTAGCATCACATAGTATTTTGCTTGGTCAGGCTCTCGGTCATAGTAAGCTTTCTGCGATTCACCAGTTAACAGAGGAGCCAGCAGTCCAGCCCACTGCTCCTCAGGCCACTTTTCTCTTTCAGCAGTCCTTTCAAATGTGGTCAAAAATACCTCTGGATCATCCTCTCCAGTCATTTTTGTCAATAAACGACTCACCCCAAAGGACGCGGTATTAGTGGGACGGCTTTCCTCACTGGTCTGCGGACATTGCTGCATTACTGCTTCCATTTGTTGTAGTCTCTGCTCTTGCTTCTGTAACAGGTCTATGAAGCGGGCCTCAGATTGCTGCTGGGCTTGTTGCTGAGCTTCCAGACTCTGTTGGTGAGCTTGCTGCTGGGCTGCAAGGCTCTGTTGATGAGCTTGCTGCTGGGCTGCGAAGTTCTGTTGTTGAGCTGCAAGGCTCTTTTGCAAACCTGCATTTGTCTGCTGTTGATTGGCATTTGCTAGAGCCAGCTGCTTCAGTATCTCCTCCATGCTGGCTTAAAAAAAAACTGCCCGCATTCTCCACCAACTGTGAGGGGGTTAGCTCGGCAGCGGGTGTGTGTGACCCCCGGGATGGGCTCCCCACACAAAAACAGGCCCAGCAAACGGCGGTTGTGGTTTTCAAAATCAAAAAAAGGTGCGGTTTATTTTCTATTTACAGTGACAAAACACAGCAAAGCCAAAAGAAACATAAACAAAATAAATCCTGGTCAACTTGACCTCTGACTAAACATACAGGTTTCCTAACTAACAACTGGGATCAGCCTAGTGCTGTCCTAGTCCCTAAGTCCCTGGTTTTAAATGTCCAAGCAAATAGCCACACAGGCTTTGTCTCACCGCACAGGGGTTCACTCTCCCTAGACAGTCCACACAGGTCTGGGTCCAGGCATGAGTGAATATCTAATGAAGCTGGGAGTTCTTATAGAGGCCTAAATGAGCTGACAAGCTTCAGCTGGTCTCATCAACTCCCTGTCTGCACGACGCCCCACACTCTCCCTAGAGGTATGAGTCATCCATGAGCCTACTAGCCTCAGCTGGGCTTATACAACTCTCCACCTAGTTGTATAAGTCGGCGTAAAGCCTGAATCTGGGCGAAATATATCTACCCCCCTGGATGCAACCAGCTGACTTTACCTTCCTGCTGTCACAGTAGGAAGAGTGTCAGTTTCTTTCACTGTGATAATCCTTGTTTCTAGGGACAGGGAAGGACAGTGAGGGAAATTCTCCTTGTGCTATAGTGTGCTTTAAAAAAACATTTTTTCTAGGGAAAGAAAACTATAGGTAGGAAGAGTGTCAGTTTCTTTCACTGTGATAATCCTTGTTTCTAGGGACAGGGAAGGACAGTGAGGGAAATTCTCCTTGTGCTATAGTGTGCTTTAAAAAAACATTTTTTCTAGGGACAGAAAACTATAGGTAGGAAGAGTGTCAGTTTATTTCACTGTGATAATCCTTGTTTCTAGGGACAGGGAAGGACAGTGAGGGAAATTCTCCTTGTGCTATAGTGTGCTTTAAAAAAACATTTTTTCTAGGGACAGAAAACTATAGGTAGGAAGAGTGTCAGTTTCTTTCACTGTGATAATCCTTGTTTCTAGGGACAGGGAAGGACAGTGAGGGAAATTCTCCTTGTGCTATAGTGTGCTTTAAAAAAAAAAAATTTCTAGGGACAGAAAACTATAGGTAGGAAGAGTGTCAGTTTCTTTCACTGTGATAATCCTTGTTTCTAGGGACAGGGAAGGACAGTGAGGGAAATTCTCCTTGTGCTATAGTGTGCTTTAAAAAAACATTTTTTCTAGGGACAGAAAACTATAGGTAGGAAGAGTGTCAGTTTCTTTCACTGTGATAATCCTTGTTTCTAGGGACAGGGAAGGACAGTGAGGGAAATTCTCCTTGTGCTATAGTGTGCTTTAAAAAAACATTTTTTCTAGGGACAGAAAACTATAGGTAGGGAGAGTGTCAGTGTGTTTTACTGTGCGAATCCTTGTTTCTAGGGACAGGGAAGGACAGTGAGGGAAATTCTCCTTGTGCTATAGTGTGCTTTAAAAAAACATTTTTTCTAGGGACAGAAAACTATAGGTAGGGAGAGTGTCAGTGTGTTTTACTGTGCGAATCCTTGTTTCTAGGGACAGGGAAGGACAGTGAGGGAAATTCTCCTTGTGCTATAGTGTGCTTTAAAAAAACATTTTTTCTAGGGACAGAAAACTATAGGTAGGAAGAGTGTCAGTTTCTTTCACTGTGATAATCCTTGTTTCTAGGGACAGGGAAGGACAGTGAGGGAAATTCTCCTTGTGCTATAGTGTGCTTTAAAAAAACATTTTTCCTAGGGACAGAAAACTATACGTAGGAAGAGTGTCAGTTTATTTCACTGTGATAATCCTTGTTTCTAGGGACAGGGAAGGACAGTGAGGGAAATTCTCCTTGTGCTATAGTGTGCTTTAAAAAAACATTTTTTCTAGGGACAGAAAACTATAGGTAGGAAGAGTGTCAGTTTCTTTCACTGTGATAATCCTTGTTTCTAGGGACAGGGAAGGACAGTGAGGGAAATTCTCCTTGTGCTATAGTGTGCTTTAAAAAAACATTTTTTCTAGGGACAGAAAACTATAGGTAGGAAGAGTGTCAGTTTCTTTCACTGTGATAATCCTTGTTTCTAGGGACAGGGAAGGACAGTGAGGGAAATTCTCCTTGTGCTATAGTGTGCTTTAAAAAAACATTTTTTCTAGGGACAGAAAACTATAGGTAGGGAGAGTGTCAGTGTGTTTTACTGTGCGAATCCTTGTTTCTAGGGACAGGGAAGGACAGTGAGGGAAATTCTCCTTGTGCTATAGTGTGCTTTAAAAAAACATTTTTTCTAGGGACAGAAAACTATAGGTAGGGAGAGTGTCAGTGTGTTTTACTGTGCGAATCCTTGTTTCTAGGGACAGGGAAGGACAGTGAGGGAAATTCTCCTTGTGCTATAGTGTGCTTTAAAAAAACATTTTTTCTAGGGACAGAAAACTATAGGTAGGAAGAGTGTCAGTTTCTTTCACTGTGATAATCCTTGTTTCTAGGGACAGGGAAGGACAGTGAGGGAAATTCTCCTTGTGCTATAGTGTGCTTTAAAAAAACATTTTTTCTAGGGACAGAAAACTATAGGTAGGAAGAGTGTCAGTTTCTTTCACTGTGATAATCCTTGTTTCTAGGGACAGGGAAGGACAGTGAGGGAAATTCTCCTTGTGCTATAGTGTGCTTTAAAAAAACATTTTTTCTAGGGACAGAAAACTATAGGTAGGAAGAGTGTCAGTTTCTTTCACTGTGATAATCCTTGTTTCTAGGGACAGGGAAGGACAGTGAGGGAAATTCTCCTTGTGCTATAGTGTGCTTTAAAAAAACATTTTTTCTAGGGACAGAAAACTATAGGTAGGAAGAGTGTCAGTTTCTTTCACTGTGATAATCCTTGTTTCTAGGGACAGGGAAGGACAGTGAGGGAAATTCTCCTTGTGCTATAGTGTGCTTTAAAAAAAACATTTTTTCTAGGGACAGAAAACTATAGGTAGGAAGAGTGTCAGTTTCTTTCACTGTGATAATCCTTGTTTCTAGGGACAGGGAAGGACAGTGAGGGAAATTCTCCTTGTGCTATAGTGTGCTTTAAAAAAATTTTTTTTCTAGGGACAGAAAACTATAGGTAGGGAGAGTGTCAGTGTGTTTTACTGTGCGAATCCTTGTTTCTAGGGACAGGGAAGGACAGTGAGGGAAATTCTCCTTGTGCTATAGTGTGCTTTAAAAAAACATTTTTTCTAGGGACAGAAAACTATAGGTAGGGAGAGTGTCAGTGTGTTTTACTGTGCGAATCCTTGTTTCTAGGGACAGGGAAGGACAGTGAGGGAAATTCTCCTTGTGCTATAGTGTGCTTTAAAAAAATATTTTTTCTAGGGACAGAAAACTATAGGTAGGAAGAGTGTCAGTTTCTTTCACTGTGATAATCCTTGTTTCTAGGGACAGGGAAGGACAGTGAGGGAAATTCTCCTTGTGCTATAGTGTGCTTTAAAAAAACATTTTTTCTAGGGACAGAAAACTATAGGTAGGAAGAGTGTCAGTTTCTTTCACTGTGATAATCCTTGTTTCTAGGGACAGGGAAGGACAGTGAGGGAAATTCTCCTTGTGCTATAGTGTGCTTTAAAAAAACATTTTTTCTAGGGACAGAAAACTATAGGTAGGAAGAGTGTCAGTTTCTTTCACTGTGATAATCCTTGTTTCTAGGGACAGGGAAGGACAGTGAGGGAAATTCTCCTTGTGCTATAGTGTGCTTTAAAAAAACATTTTTTCTAGGGACAGAAAACTATAGGTAGGAAGAGTGTCAGTTTCTTTCACTGTGATAATCCTTGTTTCTAGGAACAGGGAAGGACAGTGAGGGAAATTCTCCTTGTGCTATAGTGTGCTTTAAAAAAACATTTTTTCTAGGGACAGAAAACTATAGGTAGGAAGAGTGTCAGTTTCTTTCACTGTGATAATCCTTGTTTCTAGGGACAGGGAAGGACAGTGAGGGAAATTCTCCTTGTGCTATAGTGTGCTTTAAAAAAACATTTTTTCTAGGGACAGAAAACTATAGGTAGGAAGAGTGTCAGTTTCTTTCACTGTGATAATCCTTGTTTCTAGGGACAGGGAAGGACAGTGAGGGAAATTCTCCTTGTGCTATAGTGTGCTTTAAAAAAACATTTTTTTCTAGGGACAGAAAACTATAGGTAGGGAGAGTGTCATTGTGTTTTACTGTGCGAATCCTTGTTTCTAGGGACAGGGAAGGACAGTGAGGGAAATTCTCCTTGTGCTATAGTGTGCTTTAAAAAAACACTTTTTCTAGGGACAGAAAACTATAGGTAGGGAGAGTGTCAGTGTGTTTTACTGTGCGAATCCTTGTTTCTAGGGACAGGGAAGGACAGTGAGGGAAATTCTCCTTGTGCTATAGTGTGCTTTAAAAAAACATTTTTTCTAGGGACAGAAAACTATAGGTAGGGAGAGTGTCAGTGTGTTTTACTGTGCGAATCCTTGTTTCTAGGGACAGGGAAGGACAGTGAGGGAAATTCTCCTTGTGCTATAGTGTGCTTTAAAAAAACATTTTTTCTAGGGACAGAAAACTATAGGTAGGGAGAGTGTCAGTGTGTTTTACTGTGCGAATCCTTGTTTCTAGGGACAGGGAAGGACAGTGAGGGAAATTCTCCTTGTGCTATAGTGTGCTTTAAAAAAACATTTTTTCTAGGGACAGAAAACTATAGGTAGGAAGAGTGTCAGTTTCTTTCACTGTGATAATCCTTGTTTCTAGGGACAGGGAAGGACAGTGAGGGAAATTCTCCTTGTGCTATAGTGTGCTTTAAAAAAACATTTTTTCTAGGGACAGAAAACTATAGGTAGGAAGAGTGTCAGTTTCTTTCACTGTGATAATCCTTGTTTCTAGGGACAGGGAAGGACAGTGAGGGAAATTCTCCTTGTGCTATAGTGTGCTTTAAAAAAACATTTTTTCTAGGGACAGAAAACTATAGGTAGGAAGAGTGTCAGTTTCTTTCACTGTGATAATCCTTGTTTCTAGGGACAGGGAAGGACAGTGAGGGAAATTCTCCTTGTGCTATAGTGTGCTTTAAAAAAACATTTTTTCTAGGGACAGAAAACTATAGGTAGTGTGACAGCAGGAAGGTAAAGTCACCTGGTTGCATCCAGGGGGGTAGATATATTTCGCCCAGATTCAGGCTTTACGCCGACTTATACAACTAGGTGGAGAGTTGTATAAGCCCAGCTGGGGCTAGTGGGCTCATGGATGACTCATACCTCTAGGGAGAGTGTGGGGCGTCGTGCAGACAGGGAGTTGATGAGACCAGCTGAAGCTTGTCAGCTCATTTAGGCCTCTATAAGAACTCCCAGCTTCATTAGATGTTAGCTCATGCCTGGACCCAGACCTGTGTGGACTGTCTAGGGAGAGTGAACCCCTGTGCGGTGAGACAAAGCCTGTGTGGCTATTTGCTTGGACATTTAAAACCAGGGACTTAGGGACTAGGACAGCACTAGGCTGATCCCAGTTGTTAGTTAGGAAACCTGTATGTTTAGTCAGAGGTCAAGTTGACCAGGATTTATTTTGTTTATGTTTCTTTTGCTTTGCTGTGTTTTGTCACTGTAAATAGAAAATAAACCGCACCTTTTTGATTTTGAAAACCACAACCTCCGTTTGCTGGGCCTGTTTTTGTGTGGGGAGCCCATCCCGGGGGTCACACACACCCGCTGCCGAGCTAACCCCCTCACAGTTGGTGGAGAACCAGTGGCAGTTTTTTTTTAAGCCAGCATGGAGGAGATACTGAAACAGCTGGCTCTAGCAAATGCCAATCAACAGCAGACAAATGCAGGTTTGCAAAAGAGCCTTGCAGCTCATCAACAGAGCCTTGCAGCTCAACAACAGAACTTCGCAGCCCAGCAGCAAGCTCATCAACAGAGCCTTGCAGCCCAGCAGCAAGCTCATCAACAGAGCCTTGCAGCCCAGCAGCAGACAAACGCAACTTTGCAACAGAGTCTGGAGGCTCAGCAACAAGCCCAGCAGCAATCTGAGGCCCGCTTCATAGACCTGTTGCAGAAGCAAGAGCAGAGACTACAACAACAGATGGAAGCAGTAATGCAGCAACGTCCGCAGACCAGTGAGGAAAGCCGTCCCACTAATACCGCGTCCTTTGGGGTGAGTCGTTTATTGACAAAAATGACTGGAGAGGATGATCCAGAGGTATTTTTGACCACATTTGAAAGGACCGCTGAAAGAGAAAAGTGGCCTGAGGAGCAGTGGGCTGGACTGGTGGCTCCTCTGTTAACTGGTGAATCGCAGAAAGCTTACTATGACCTAGAGCCTAACCAAGCAAAAGACTATGTGATGCTAAAAGCTGAAATATTGGCAAGGCTGGGTGTCACCCTGGCTGTCCAGGCTCAGCGTGTGCATAACTGGACTTTCCAGCTTGGAAAACCCCCCAGGTCTCAAATGTATGATCTCATTCACCTGAGCAGAAAGTGGCTACAGCCAGAGACTTTGTCCGCACCAAAGATTGTGGAACGTGTTGTAATGGATCGGTTTTTGAGAGCTCTTCCTACTGCCATCCAAAAGTGGGTAAGCCATGGAGACCCAGAGACGGCCGATGGTCCTGTGGATCGTGTGGAGAAATACTTGGCTACAGAGAACCTGACGGCCTCTTCCAGAGATACTCGGACTTTCCACCCTAAGAGCAGACCATCCCCAGGGGCGGATAAGAGGATTCCAAGGGGTGAGGGTGGAGAGAGTGAGAGGGTGGGAGCTCTACCCCAAGTTTGGCGAGAACAGCCTGGGAAATCAGCGGCTCAAGAGGCGGCAAGAAGGATCGTTTGCTACCGCTGCCGGCAAGCGGGACATATTGCAGCCAATTGCCCGGTTGTGGAGGAACCCATGCAGTGTGACTTTCTGACGGGCAGACGTCAGTCGCTGTGTGCGACAGTCGCATGCACTGCCATTCGAGGAACTGAGAAACATTTATGCAAAATGTGTGTTAATGGTAGAAATGTTGTGGTATTGCTGGATTCAGGTAGCCTTGTGACC
This sequence comes from Rana muscosa, assembly GCA_029206835.1. Lineage (NCBI taxonomy): Eukaryota > Metazoa > Chordata > Amphibia > Anura > Ranidae > Rana > Rana muscosa. The sequence goes on from CM055116.1 coordinate 878,724,689, forward strand.
CTGATAAAGGCTGAGCAGGGATGAGCCGAACACCCCCCTGTTCGGTTCGCACCAGAACCTGCGAACAGACAAAATGTTCGTGTAAACTTTAGAACCCTATTAAATACAATGGACTCGAACGTTCGAAATCTAAAGTGTTAATTATAAAGGCTGATATGCAAGTTATTGTCCTAAAAAGTGTTTGGGGACCTGGGTCCTGCCCCAGGGGACATGTATCAATGCAAAAAGAAGTTTTAAAAACGGCCGTTTTTTCGGGAGCAGTGATTTTAATAATGCTTAAAATGAAAAAATAAAAGTGAAATATTCCTTTAAATTTCGTACCTGGGGGGTGTGTATGATATGCATGTGAAGTGGCGCATGTTTCCCGTGCTTAGAACTGTCCCTGCAAAAAATGTCATTTTTGAAAGAAAAAAAATGCATTTAAAACTGACTCGCGGCTATTAATGAATTGTCGGCTCCCGGCAATACATACAAAAGTCATTGAGAAAAAAAAAAAAAAAAAAGCGTGGGGGTTCCCCAGAATTCAATTACCAGGCCCTTCAGATCTGGCATGGATTTTAAGGGGAACTCCACCCCAAGTTTAAAAAAAAAATGGCGTGGAGTCCCCCTAAAAATCCATACCAGACCCCTTATCCGAGCACGCAACCTGGCCGGCCGCAGGGGAAAAGGGGGGGACGAGAGAGCGGCCCCCCCTCCCTCCTGAACCGTACCAAGCCACATGCCCTCAACATGGGGAGGATGTCCCCATGTTGATGGGGACAAGGGCCTCATCCCCACAACCCTTGCCTGGTGGTTGTGGGGGTCTGCGGGCGGGGGGCTTATCGGAATCTGGAAGACCCCTTTAACAAAGGGGACCCCCAGATCCCGCCCCCCCCTATGTGAATTGGTAACGGGTACATTGTACCCCTACCATTTCACGAAGAAAGCGTAAAAAAAATGTTTAAAAAAACACACAAACACCTTGAAAAAGTCCTTTATTTAAAAAAATAAATAAATAAACATTCCAGCGGTGAAATCCAGTGTCCCGCGGCGATCCCGATGTCCAGCGCTGTCCTTCATTGGTTGTGCCTGAGCGGACCTGATGGGGAACTCCCTCTCAGTATTTTAAATGTATAGACCCGCCCCTTCTAAAGTTCCCCATCAGGTCCGCTCAGCGGACGAGATGCGGAACATGAGAAGGGGCGGGTCTATACATGTATTACCAAAGTGAGAGCAGTTCCCCATCAGGTCCGCCCCCTCGGTATGTCGGACCCGCCTACGTCATTGGCTTGAGCGGGGAACTTCCTTCACTATGTAAATTTAAATTTGCATAGTGAAGGAAGTTCCCCGCTCAAGCCAATGACGTAGGCGGGTCTGACATACCGAGGAGGCGGACCTGATGGGGAACTGCTCTCACTTTGGTAATACATGTATAGACCCGCCCCTTCTCATGTTCCGCATCTGGTCCGCTGAGCGGACCTGATGGGGAACTTTAGAAGGGGCGGGTCTATACATTTAAAATACTGAGAGGGAGTTCCCCATCAGGTCCGCTCAGGCACAACCAATGACGGACAGCGCTGGACATCGGGATCGCCGCGGGACACTGGATTTCACTGCTGGAATGTTTTTTTTTTTTTTTTTTTTAAATAAAGGACTTTTTCAAGGTGTTTGTGTGTTTTTTTAAACATTTTTTTACGCTTTCTTCGTGAAATGGTAGGGGTACAATGTACCCCTTACCAATTCACATAGGGGGGGGCCGGGATCTGGGGGTCCTCTTTGTTAAAGGGGTCTTCCAGATTCCGATAAGCCCCCCGCCCGCAGACCCCCACAACCACCGGGCAAGGGTTGTGGGGATGAGGCCCTTGTCCCCATCAACATGGGGACATCCTCCCCATGTTGAGGGCATGTGGCTTGGTACGGTTCAGGAGGGAGGGGGGGCCGCTCTCTCGTCCCCCCCTTTTCCCCTGCGGCCGGCCAGGTTGCATGCTCGGATAAGGGGTCTGGTATGGATTTTTAGGGGGACTCCACGCCATTTTTTTTTAAATTTGGGGTGGAGTTCCCCTTAAAATCCATGCCAGATCTGAAGGGCCTGGAATGGATATTTGGGGGAACCCCACGTCAATTTTTTTTTATTTGCGGCGGGGTTCCCCTTAATATCCATTCCAGACCTGAAGGGCCTGGTAATTGAATTCTGGGGAACCCCCACGCTTTTTTTTTTTTTTTTTATCAATGACTTTTGTATGTATTGCCGGGAGCCGACAATTCATTAATAGCCGCGAGTCAGTTTTAAATGCATTTTTTTCTTTCAAAAATGACACTTTTTGCAGGGACAGTTCTAAGCACGGGAAACATGCGCCACTTTACATGCATATCATACACACCCCCCAGGTACGAAATTTAAAGGAATATTTCACTTTTATTTTTTCATTTTAAGCATTATTAAAATCACTGCTCCCGAAAAAACGGCCGTTTTTAAAACTTCTTTTTGCATTGATACATGTCCCCTGGGGCAGGACCCGGGTCCCCAAACACTTTTTAGGACAATAACTTGCATATAAGCCTTTATAATTAGCACTTTAGATTTCTCCCATAGATTTTTCGAATTTGCCGCGAACACCCCAATTTGTTCGCTGTTCGGCGAACGGGCGAACAGGCAATGTTCGAGTCGAACATGAGTTCGACTCGAACTCGAAGCTCATCCCTAAGGCTGAGTTAGTTAAAACAGAGGTCTCTGGGAATAGCAAGGTAGCTGTTATTTGTGTGCATGGGGACACCCGAGAGTATCCAGTGACTACAGTGTGTTTCGAGACCCCCAAAGGTACCCTCTTTCATCCAGTGGGCTTAGTATCTCAGTTACCGCATGACGCCATTGTGGGAAGGGATTTTCCGAAGTTCTGGGAACTGTGGGATGATCCTGAGCCCCCCACTGGTGCCCCTATGTACCAGGAATGTGATAGCCAGAACTCCCCTGAGAGTGGTGAGGACTCTCCGGAATTTCCCTTATCAGTATTGGCAGGGGAGACTCAAGAAACTGGAGAGGAGCCCACCTCCTCAGACGAAAACCTACCGTCTGTGGAGTTTTCTGATCTTGAGGTTCACAGGGAAAACTTTGCCACAGAACAGTTGAAAGACCCCGCCCTAATAAAGGCACGGGAAAACGTAGTGAAAATAGATGGCGAGTTAGTGAACCCAGATAATACCTGCACTTACCCATACTTCAGCGTAGAGAAGGACCTACTGTATCGGGTGGCAAAAAGGGCAGAAGAAACCGTTGAGCAGCTTGTGGTGCCCAAACCTTACAGGAAGTTGGTGTTGGAGTTGGCCCATGGGCACATTCTTGGAGGTCATCTGGGGACAGAGAAAACCCGAGAGAGGGTATTACAGAGATTCTATTGGCCGGGGGTGATGAAGGACATAGAAAATTATTGTTCCTCCTGCCCTGTGTGTCAGAGGTCGGCCCCGATGCCACATTTCCGTAGCCCGCTGGTCCCTCTACCCATCATTGAGGTCCCGTTTGAGAGGATCGCCATGGATTTGGTAGGTCCTATAATCAAGTCCGCTAGGGGGCACCAGTACATATTAGTTATAATGGACTATGCTAGGCTTGTGCAATTCGTTTCGTAACGAATTAAAATTCGTCCGAATTTAGCAACTTTCGGACATTCGGAAGCATTCGAATTTCCGAACAAAGCAATTACGAATAAGACCGAATCCGAAATAAATTATACCGCAAATAGCGAATGCCCGAATGTCTTCGGCATAATTCGTTATGAAAAAGTTACGAATGTACGAATCCATACGAAGCACAATAACACTCACTCTGCTCTGCTCTCTGCTTCTCCCACACCGTGCTGAACTCCCTCTCAAAATGGTGTACAGGGGCGGAGGTTATAGCCGCATGTAAAAAACGAAAGTAAAATACGAGATTTCGAATCCATTCGAAGCACAATAACACTCACTCTGCTCTGCTCTCTGCTTCTCCCTCACCGTGCTGAACCCTCTGAAAATGGTGTACAGGGGCGGAGCCTATAGCCGCATGTTAAAAACGAAAGTAAAATACGAGATTTCGAATCGTTACAAATAACCGCAATGTATTTAGAAAAGTACAAATCCATTCGAAGCACATTAGGCATAATAGGCAGCGTCGTTGTGAGAGAGACACGGAAAATTACGAATCAACGAACCCCAAAAAAGTTACGAAAGTAGGAGTTGTGTCCAGAATCAACGAAAAACAACGTACTCTACCGAAAGTACGAACCCAAAAAAAGTTACGAAAGTAGGAGTTGTGTCCAGAATCAACGAAAAACAACGTACTCTACCGAAAGTACGAATTATAAAGCAACAAAAAATTCAACGAAAAATGTCGCTTGCAAAAATACGAATGAGTCCGAACACGAAAAATCCCGTCTAGCAAAATTACGAATGATTACGAATCAACAGGACCGGAAAGAAACGAACCGAAACGGAACGAATTTTTCCGTTGTGCACAAGTCTAGACTATGCCACCCGTTATCCAGAAGCGATCCCTCTCCGAAATACCTCGGCCAAAACCATAGCCAAAGAGCTATATCTTGTGTTTAGCCGGGTGGGTATTTGTAAAGAACTGCTTACGGACCAAGGTACACCCTTTATGTCCCGGGTTATGAAGGAGCTGTGTAAATTGTTCAAAGTGACGCAATTACGTACATCTGTGTATCACCCCCAAACCGATGGGCTGGTTGAAAGATTCAACAAAACCCTAAAACAAATGTTGAAGAAAGTGGTGGATAGAGATGGAAAGGATTGGGACTGTCTACTTCCTTATCTGATGTTTGCTATTAGGGAGGTGCCCCAATCCTCTACGGGATTCTCCCCCTTTGAGTTACTGTATGGGAGACACCCAAGAGGGCTGTTGGATATTGCCAAGGAAACTTGGGAAAGTGAGAGTTCTCCCCACAGGAGTGTGATTGAGCATGTCGCCCTGATGCAAGACCGAATTGCACAGGTAATGCCCATCGTGAAGGAACATTTGGCACAAGCGCAGTTAGCACAGCAGAGAGTGTACAACCGTGGAGCCAAGACCCGTACCTTTTCCCCGGGGGATAGGATACTGGTACTTGTCCCTACGGTTGAAAGTAAATTCCTTGCCAAATGGCAAGGCCCCTACGAGATAATGGAAAAAGTGAGCGAAGTGAATTACAAGGTCAGATAACCAGGAAGGCGAAAGCCCGAACAGATCTATCACGTTAATCTGTTGAAAGCCTGGAGGGATAGAGAGTCCCTAGTCGCAGACACTTGGTCACCAGCTCAAACTGGTTGCGTGATTCCTGAGGTTGGAATAGCAGCCACCTTGTCACAACCCCAACAACAGGAGGTTAAGGAGTTTGTGCTTCGCAACAAGGAGGTATTCTCTGAGCTGCCGGGACAAACATCTGGGGTAGAGCATGACATCATTACCCTGCCCGGTGAAAGGGTGAAGTTAAAACCCTATCGGATCCCAGAGGCCCGACGGGAGGCAATACGGGAGGAAGTACAGAAAATGCTGAACTTAGGGGTGATAGAGGAGTCCCAAAGTGATTGGTCTAGTCCCATTGTGTTGGTGCCTAAACCGGATGGGAGCTGGCGATTTTGTAACGATTTTCGCCAGTTGAACAAAGTTACAAAATTTGACACCTACCCCATGCCACGTATAGATGAGTTGATCGACCGGCTGGGAACAGCCCGATACATGACGACTCTTGACCTCACAAAAGGGTATTGGCAAATCCCCCTGGCCAAGTCGGCCAAAGAGAAAACCGCATTTGTAACCCCAGACGGGGCGTTCCAATATAAAAGAATGCCGTTCGGGTTACAGAATGCGCCGGCCACATTCCAGCGGAAAATGGACCAGATGCTGAGGCCCCATCGGAAGTATGCTGCGGCTTACCTGGATGACGTAATTGTCCATAGCACAGATTGGGCCTCACATCTGCCAAAAGTGCAAGCAGTCCTGGACTCTGTTCGGGAAGCGGGGTTTACGGCTAACCCCAAGAAGTGTACCATTGGGCAGGAAGAGGCCAAATATCTTGGGTACACCATTGGGAGGGGAGTAATAAAACCCCAACTCAACAAAGTCGAGGCCATCCAGAGTTGGCCACGTCCCAACAGCAAGAAGCAGGTACGAGCCTTTCTGGGAATCGCTGGGTATTATCGGCGATTCATTCCCCACTTTGCTTCTAAGGCTGTGCCCCTAACCAACCTGACGAAGGGGAAAGGGTCGGTCATGATTAAATGGACCCCCGAGGCTGAGGCAGCATTCCAATTCTTGAAACAAGCCTTATGTAGCCAGCCAGTGTTGTACTCACCCGACTTCTCTAAAGACTTTGTCGTACAAAGTGATGCGTCAGATGTGGGGTTAGGAGCAGTATTGTCCCAGGTCTGGAACGGGGAAGAGCACCCAGTCATTTACCTCAGCAGGAAGTTGAAGTCCCATGAGGTAAATTACGCCACCGTTGAAAAGGAGTGTTTAGCGGTGAAGTGGGCTCTAGATTCCCTTCGGTACTACCTGCTAGGTAGGCACTTTGACTTGGTTATGGATCACGCTCCGTTAAAGTGGATGGCTCAAAACAAGGAAACAAATAGAAGAGTGAATAGGTGGTTCCTGGCCCTCCAGGAATTCAACTTCACAGTAAAGCATCGCCCTGGCGTTCAAATGGGGAATGTGGATGCTTTGTCTCGAGTACATGAATGCCTGATTGCTGGTGTTCCAACCCCGAGGTTAAAACAAGAGGGGGGGGGTATGTGACAGCAGGAAGGTAAAGTCACCTGGTTGCATCCAGGGGGGTAGATATATTTCGCCCAGATTCAGGCTTTACGCCGACTTATACAACTAGGTGGAGAGTTGTATAAGCCCAGCTGGGGCTAGTGGGCTCATGGATGACTCATACCTCTAGGGAGAGTGTGGGGCGTCATGCAGACAGGGAGTTGATGAGACCAGCTGAAGCTTGTCAGCTCATTTAGGCCTCTATAAGAACTCCCAGCTTCATTAGATGTTAGCTCATGCCTGGACCCAGACCTGTGTGGACTGTCTAGGGAGAGTGAACCCCTGTGCGGTGAGACAAAGCCTGTGTGGCTATTTGCTTGGACATTTAAAACCAGGGACTTAGGGACTAGGACAGCACTAGGCTGATCCCAGTTGTTAGTTAGGAAACCTGTATGTTTAGTCAGAGGTCAAGTTGACCAGGATTTATTTTGTTTATGTTTCTTTTGCTTTGCTGTGTTTTGTCACTGTAAATAGAAAATAAACCGCACCTTTTTGATTTTGAAAACCACAACCTCCGTTTGCTGGGCCTGTTTTTGTGTGGGGAGCCCATCCCGGGGGTCACACACACCCGCTGCCGAGCTAACCCCCTCACAGTAGGAAGAGTGTCAGTTTCTTTCACTGTGATAATCCTTGTTTCTAGGGACAGGGAAGGACAGTGAGGGAAATTCTCCTTGTGCTATAGTGTGCTTTAAAAAAACATTTTTTCTAGGGACAGAAAACTATAGGTAGGAAGAGTGTCAGTTTCTTTCACTGTGATAATCCTTGTTTCTAGGGACAGGGAAGGACAGTGAGGGAAATTCTCCTTGTGCTATAGTGTGCTTTAAAAAAACATTTTTTCTAGGGACAGAAAACTATAGGTAGGAAGAGTGTCAGTTTCTTTCACTGTGATAATCCTTGTTTCTAGGGACAGGGAAGGACAGTGAGGGAAATTCTCCTTGTGCTATAGTGTGCTTTAAAAAAACATTTTTTCTAGGGACAGAAAACTATAGGTAGGAAGAGTGTCAGTTTCTTTCACTGTGATAATCCTTGTTTCTAGGGACAGGGAAGGACAGTGAGGGAAATTCTCCTTGTGCTATAGTGTGCTTTAAAAAAACATTTTTTCTAGGGACAGAAAACTATAGGTAGGAAGAGTGTCAGTTTCTTTCACTGTGATAATCCTTGTTTCTAGGGACAGGGAAGGACAGTGAGGGAAATTCTCCTTGTGCTATAGAGTGCTTTAAAAAAACATTTTTTCTAGGGACAGAAAACTATAGGTAGGAAGAGTGTCAGTTTCTTTCACTGTGATAATCCTTGTTTCTAGGGACAGGGAAGGACAGTGAGGGAAATTCTCCTTGTGCTATAGTGTGCTAAAGCATTCCTCATCAACCGTCTTTGAAATCCTTGTTTTTTGGACCGTCAGGGAAATTGTCGTTGTGCTATTCTGTGCAAAAGCAATCATCCTCAACCATATTTAGAAATCCTTAAGTAAAGGGACAGAGAAGGACACCTGAAGGTAGCCCTTATTGCTTTTTTCCCATCTCCCTGCAGGCCATCTATTAGAATGTCTGGAAGGCAAACAAGGAGAGGCAGACAGTCAGGAGGCAATAAAAGAGGGCAAGCAGGCTCTGTGTCTGGGGGCAACAGTGCTGGTCGTGGACGCGGTGCATTGTCATCAGCACATGGCCATGGGACACGCTTGTCCTTCTTTTCGGCAGCTGGACATGTTGAGCCACATCATGCCGAAGACTTGGTAGAGTGGATGACCAAGCCCTCCTCCTCCTCCTCATCCTCTCTCACCCAGGCTCAGGGTACTGGCAAAGCAGCTGCCAAAGCGTCCTCTTCTCTGGTATCAATGTCAGACTCATCATCAGTCACTCCTTCCCTAGACCCACCATGTCCTCCTCCTGAGGAGTCCCCCGAACTGTTTGAGCACAGTGTTGGGTACATGCTCCAGGAGGATGCCCAGCGTTTCGAAGGGTCTGATGATGAAACCCAGCTACAGGAAGGCAGTAGCGTGAGAGCAGACAGAGGGGATGCTCAAGAAGGACACCAATCTGGCAGTCATGTTCCAGCAGCTGCAGCATACTGCCAGATTGGCTCCAGTGATGAGGAGGGAGGGGATGATGAGGTCACTGACTCCACGTGGGTGCCTAATAGGAGAGAGGAGGAGGAGGAGGATGAGGAGGAGGCACATCTCCAACGAGGCAGGATGCCCTTTGGTGGCCAGCGTAAGGGCAGTACACCGACGGAATCACACCGCAGAGCTCCGCCTGTGCAGGGCGCTGCCTCTGCCCGTCATTCAAAAAGTTCTTTGGTGTGGGCCTTTTTTGAGGCTAGTGCATCAGATCGCACAGCTGCTGTTTGCAACATATGTCTCAAGCGTATATCGCGTGGCCAAAACATCAGCCGCCTGACCAGACATATGTTGACCTGCCATGCAGCTCGTTGGCAAGCCTACCTCAAAGACCCACACCAAAGAACAAAGCGGACCTCTCCTTGCACCGCATCAGCTGGGATCTCCAACCCCACTATAACTTCAGTCCTCTCTGAAACATGCACTGAGAGGAATGAAGGTGTAGAATTAGGTGTGTCACAGCCAAGTACTTGCGGCCACTCTGCTAGCAGTACACCGACGTCCGATTCTAGCAGGCAAATTTCCCTGCCCCAGCTGCTGGACCATCGAAAGAAGTTCACTCCCAGCCATCCACATGCCCAGCGGTTGAATGCTAGCTTGGCTAAATTGCTAGCGCTTCAACTGCTGCCTTTTCAGTTGGTAGACTCGGCCCCCTTCCGTGAGTTTGTGCAATGTGCGGTTCCTCAGTGGCAGGTTCCCAAACGCCACTTTTTCTCACGGAAGGCTATTCCGGCTCTCTACCGGCATGTGGAAGGCAATGTCTTGGCCTCGCTGGACAGGGCGGTCAGCGGTAAGGTGCATATTACCGCTGACTCATGGTCCAGCAGGCATGGACAGGGACGTTACCTTTCTTTCACGGCCCATTGGGTCACTCTTTTGGCAGCTGGGAAGGATGCAGGACAAGGTGCAGTAGTGTTGGAGGTTGTTCCACCGCCACGCCTCCAAAATGCTACTACTGGTTGTGACACACCTCTCTCCTCCACCCCCTCCTCTTCTTCTTCCTCCATGGCCTCTTTCTGTGCTTTGTCCTCTGAACCAGCGGTGCTCCGTAGGCGTTCAAGGGGCTACGCAAGTACGCAGGCAAAAAGATGCCATGCCGTGCTTGCGCTGGTGTGTTTGGGGGACAGAAGCCACACTGGGGCAGAGGTCCTGTCTGCTCTGCAGGGCCAGGCCGAGAGGTGGTTGACGCCACGCCAGCTTAAGCCAGGAATGGTGGTTTGCGACAATGGCACCAACCTCCTCTCCGCCCTCCAACAGGGACAACTGACCCATGTGCCCTGTGTGGCTCACGTCCTTAACCTGGTGGTGCAGCGGTTCTTGGGCAGGTACCCGGGCTTACAGGATGTCCTGAGGCAGGCCAGGAAAGTCTGTGTGCATTTCCGCAGATCTTATAATGCCAGTGCTCGCCTGGCTGAGCTGCAAAAGGAGTTGAACCTGCCCAAGAACCGCCTTATATGTGACATGCCCACCAGGTGGAACTCAACGTTGGCCATGCTGCAGCGGCTGCACACGCAGCAGAGGGCCATCAATGAGTACCTGTGCGACTACGGCACCAGGACAGGGTCAGGGGAGCTTGGTTTTTTTTCTCCACGCCAGTGGGGCATGATCAGGGATGCATGCACTGTCCTGGCACCATTTGAGGAGGCCACGAGGATGGTGAGCAGTGACAGTGCATGCATCAGTGACACTGTACCTCTTGTCCACCTGTTGGAGCACACGCTGCGTGGAATAATGGACAGGGCACTTGAGGCAGAACAGAGGCAGGAAGAGGAGGACTTCCTTGCCTCTCAAGGCCCCCTTTACCCAGACAGTGTTCCTTCTGTCCCACCCATCGCACAGGAAGAGGAGGAGGAGGAGGAGGAGGAGGAGGATTGTGTCAGCATGGAGGTGGAGGCTGGCACTCAGCATCATCAGCAGCAGTCTTTTAGGGATGATTTACAGTCCCAAGAAACCAGTGGACTTGTACATGGCTGGGAGGAGGTGGCTGCGGATCATGTCGTCCTTAGTGACCCAGAGGACTCCGGAGCGAATGCCTCAGCAAACCTACGCTGCATGGCCTCCCTGATCCTGCAAAGTCTGCGGAAGGATCCTCGTATTCTTCGGATCAAGGAGAGGGACCATTACTGGCTGGCCACTCTCCTTGATCCACGGTACAAGGGTAAGGTTGCGGACCTTATGTTACCGTCGCAGAGGGAGCAGAGGATGAGACAACTCCGGGAGGCCTTGCAGAAAGGTCTGTGCAACGCGTTCCCAGAGACTGGGAGGTTACAAACTCCTGGTCCTGGACAACGAGTTGCTGAGGCTTTGGCCAGTCAAAGAAGGAGCGGTGGGGAAGGTGGCCGTCTGACCGATGCGTTCAGACAATTCTTTAGTCCGCAGCCCCAAAGTATGATCGGTTCCAGCAACCATCGCCAGCGTCTGATAAACATGGTGCAGGAATATCTAGGGGCAAGGTCAGACTTGGACACCTTCCCCACCGAAAATCCTCTGGCTTACTGGGTCTTGAGAATGGATCACTGGCCAGAGCTTGCACAGTATGCAATTGAGCTACTGGCCTGTCCTGCATCCAGCGTTCTTTCGGAACGCACATTCAGTGCTGCTGGAGGATTTGTCACGGATCACAGGGTGCGCCTGTCCACCGACTCGGTTGATCGACTGACTTTCATCAAGATGAACCAGTCTTGGATCACCACCAGCTACCACACACCTGATGCTGATATAACAGACTAATTGATTTTAACATGTCACATCCCTTCAAGACTGATGCTGATGCTGAGTGCCTGTGCTGTTATGTTGACTGGCTATCCTCCTCCTCCGAGTCCTCAATGATACGATTGATGATGATAGCTTGGAAGATCATTTTTGTTTATGGGTGCCGCCACCAGTGCCTAACGCCCAATTTTTCAGCCCCTGTTTTACAGGGGCGTGTAATTACAATTTTTTTAGCAATAATTTGCCATAGGGCTCATTGCTGTGCTCCAAGTACAGTATCTGTGAGGGGTTGGAGTGTTGTGGCACCAGTGCCTAAGGCCCAATTTTTCAAGCCCCTGTTTAACAGGGGCGTGTCATTACAATTTTTGAAGCAATACTTTGCAACAGGGCTCATTGCTGTGCTCCAAGTACAGTATCTGTGAGGGGTTGTAGTGTTGTGCCACCAGTGCCTAAGGCCCAATTTTTCAGCCCCTGTTCAACAGGGGCATGTAATTACAATTCTTGATCTAATAATTCACAGCAGGGCCCATTGCTGCACCCACCAAGAGTAACTCTGAGGGCTTACAGTGTTGTGGCAACGCCACCACCGCCACCACCACGAAAGGCCCAATTTTTCAGCCCCTGTTCAAAAGGGGCATGTAATTACAATTCTTGATCTAATAATTCACAGCAGGGCCCATTCCTGCACCCACCAAGAGTAACTCTGAGGGCTTACAGTGTTGTGGCAACACTACCACCACCACCACCACCACGAAAGGCCCAATTTTTCAGCCCCTGTTCAAAAGGGGCATGTAATTACAATTCTTGATCTAATAATTCACAGCAGGGCCCATTCCTGCACCCACCAAGAGTAACTCTGAGGGCTTACAGTGTTGTGGCAACACCACCACCACCACCACCACCACGAAAGGCCCAATTTTTCAGCCCCTGTTCAACAGGGGCATGTAATTACAATTCTTGATCTAATAATTCACAGCAGGGCCCATTCCTGCACCCACCAAGAGTAACTCTGAGGGCTTACAGTGTTGTGGCAATGCCACCACCACCACCACCACGAAAGGCCCAATTTTTCAGCCCCTGTTCAAAAGGGGCATGTAATTACAATTCTTGATCTAATAATTCACAGCAGGGCCCATTCCTGCACCCACCAAGAGTAACTCTGAGGGCTTACAGTGTTGTGGCAACACCACCACCACCACCACCACCACGAAAGGCCCAATTTTTCAGCCCCTGTTCAAAAGGGGCATGTAATTACAATTCTTGATCTAATAATTCACAGCAGGGCCCATTCCTGCACCCACCAAGAGTAACTCTGAGGGCTTACAGTGTTGTGGCAACACCACCACCACCACCACCACCACGAAAGGCCCAATTTTTCAGCCCCTGTTCAACAGGGGCATGCAATTACAATTCTTGATCTAATAATTCACAGCAGGGCCCATTACTGCACCCACCAAGAGTAACTGTCAGGGCTTACAGTGTTGTGGCACCAGCACCACCATCAAAGGCCCAATTTTTACTACCACTGTTCAACAATTATATGTAATTAAAATTCCTGATATAATAGTTGACAGCAGGGCGTTCCAGCACCAACCAAGAGTAACTGTGAGTGCTTACAGTGTTGTGCCAACACCAACAACTAAGGGGCCTATTTCTGCAGAGTATATACGGCAGGTCCCTACTTTCAAGCATCCAACTTACAAACGACTCCTACTTGCAAACGCAAGAAGACAACAGGAAGTGAGAGGAAATCTACCCCTTGGAAGGAAAATTCTCTCCTGTAAGAATTAATATGGGAGAAAGGTGTCTCCTCTGTACTGATGCTTTATCACCAATCCTTGTTTCAAGAAAAACACCACATTTCAAAAACAGTTGTCATTGGGACGGAAAGTGAGGTGAAATGTTCTGAACAGGGGCACAGACAGCAAAACAAATGTTACAGGGGTGATAACCCTTACCTATGTTTTCCAAAAAGTTTAAAAATAGATTTTTGGGCTGGAGCTACACTTAAACAATGTACCTGTTCAAAATTACAAACAGATTCTACATAAGAACAAACCTACAGTCCCTGTCTTGTATGCACCGCCTGTATACGGCTGTTCAGAGTATATAGGGCCTTTTTTATTTTATGTGCGGGGTTCCCCTTAATATCCATACAAGACCCAAAGGGGCTGGTAATGGGCTGGGGTAGGGGGGGGGGTCATGGGGTAGCTATGCCATTTTTCTTAAAGATTTTCATCCATATTACCGGGACCAGACATTACATTAAAGCCGCAAGCAGTTTTAAATGGCTTTTTTTTCCTTTAGAAGTGTCATTTTGTGCAGGGACAGTTCTAAACACGGGAAACACGTGGCACTTCACAGGCATACTTTAGACACCCCCCAGGTACGATATTTAAAGGAATATTTGACTTTTTTTTTTTCACTTTATGCATCATTAAAATGACTGCTCCCGAAAAACGACCGTTTTTAAAACTTCTTTTTGCATTGATACATGTCCCCTGGTGCACAACCCGGGTTCCCAAACCCTTTTTAGGACAATAACATGCATAATAGTTGTTATAATTAGCACTTTAGAATTCGAACGTTCGCATCTATTGTATTTAATAGGGTTCTAATGTTCGTACGAACTTTCGGTCCGTTCGCGGGTTCTGGTGCGAACCGAACCCGGGGGTGTTCGGCTCATCACTAATTTGGAGCAATTGTGCATGGTAACTAATCATCTTATAGTTTTCGTTTTCAAAGCTTAACTGAACAAGCTAAAGTTAGAAACAAATTGGTTACTATGCAAAGCTGCTCCAGATCCTGTCTGCTCCAGTTTTAGTACATTCACCTTTGAGTCTCATGTTGTTCAGTTGTAGGATCTGGTCAGGACAGCTATTTTTCAGAGCTCTCTCCTGTAGTGGTGAGCTTTGCAGTGTTTGTACAGAGAGCCAAACCCTCCAGAATATTGTCACCGTAATGGGCCAATTATCTGTGGCTGCAACTTTCCCACCCTTAAGCCACACTGTAGAAAGGGATCCTAGTCCAAACATGCCCAAATTCATCACTGCTCTCCAATAGAGGTTCCATGTTGTCCCATGCTAATTCCATGAACATGTGTAGCACTGTAGCTAGCGCACTGCATAGGATCTGGGTACATCTGTGCCCTCGTAAGCATTGTAGTTTCCATTACACTGATTCTGCAGGCATAGAAGCAGTAGGGGTGGTGAACATTGCTTGACTTCCCTGTACAGTATAGCTCTGTATAGGCTGGAAAAAAGAAAGAATAACAGCCTGGGTGGGGGTACATTGGCCAGGAGTAAAATGCTCTGGGAGGGGAAGGGGGATAGGAGGGCAAGCATTTGTGTAGGATGAGCAGTCGAGGAGGCTGAATTCCGCAGTGCAAAGCAAAAGTCTTAGTAAGCCAGCCAACTGGAAAGTAAAAGTGTACTGTGAAAAATAGGATTTTTATAACAGCTTACCTGTAAAATCCTTTTCTTGGAGGTACATCACGGGACACAGAGCACCAGCAATTACTACATGGGTTATGGGCCACCTTCAGGTGATGGACACTGGCATAATCAAGACCGGAAGTCCCCCTCTATTAACCCCTCCCATATGGGGAGTACCTTAGTCAAAATAGGGGAGGGACCTCTGTGTCCTGTGATGTACCTCCAAGAAAATGATTTTACAGGTAAGCTGTTATAAAAATCCTATTTTCTTTACAGTACATCACGGGACACAGAGCACCAGTAATTACTACATGGGATGTCCCAAAGCAATGCCATCTTAGGGGAGGGGGACACCAACAAATAAATCAGACCTCTGTCAGACATGAGGATCTATACTGCCGCCTGCAAAACACTGCGCCCAAGGGCAGCATCCTCCTGTTGACCCACATCCACCTGGTAAAATTTTGTGAATGTATAAACAGATGACAAAGTTGCGGCCTTGCACACTTGAGCTATGGAGGCCTGGTGACGCACTGCCCAAGAAGTGCTAACTGCCCTGGTGGAGTGCGCTCTAAGACGGAAAGGCGCAAACTGTCCCTTGTAAATCATAAGCTTGAGTAATAATCTGACAAACCCATCTAGAGATGGTCGACTTGGATGCTGCTTGTCCCCTCCTGGGGCCTCCTGGCAACACGAACAACGCATCCGTTTTCCGAATCTGAGCAGTTGCTTCCAGATAGAAGCTAATTGCTCTCACTACATCGAGAGAATGTAATGACTCTTCCACTGCCGAATTTGGCTCTGGAAAAAAAGAAGGCAGTAAAATATCCTGGTTCAAATGAAAACTGGATACTACTTTAGGCAGAAAAGACAGCCGGGGACGTAACACTGCCTTGTTTTTATGAGCCACCAAAAATGGTTCTCTGCAGGATAACACTGCCAACTCCGAGACTCTTCTTGTGAAAGGTACCGCAACCAAAAAAATTGCTTCCTTGTGACCATGGGTAACAAAGGGAGGCCCCTGAAGGACTGACAAGACCAGATTCAGATCCCATGGGTACATCGATGACTTAATCAGAGGATTCATGTGTGTTACACCTTGCATAAAGGCCTGTACTAGGGCGTTAGAGGCAAGAGGTTTTTGGAAAAAAACTGACAAAGCCGAGACTTGACCTTTAATAGTACTCAAGGCTAGCTTCATCTCTACTCCCAACTTTAGAAAGTCTAGAATTCTGCTTATGTTATACTTGCGAGGATGCATCTGTCCCGCAAGCGAGCCGGTCCCTTGTTCGGGACACAAACTTGTCTAGTTTCGTGTTGAACCTAGATGCAAAAAGATCCACGTCCGGGGTACTCCATCTACGGTAAATGGCCAGAAAGACATCTGGATGTAGGGACCATTCCTCTGGAGGAAATGGCTGGTGGCTTAAGAAGTCTGCCTGACAATTTTCTACCCCTGGGATGAATACCGCAGATAGGCAAGGAACATGTTCCTCTACACAAACCATAATATGGTCTTCCTCTTTTTGGGCTGCCCAACATTTGGTGCCGCCCTGGTGATTGATATAAGCAACTGCCGTGGCTTTGTCGGACTGGATTCTGACAGGGTATCCCCGCAGTCTGCCCGACCAAGCCCTTAGGGTCAGGCGTACTGCCCAAATTTCGAAAATGTTGATGGGCAAGGTCTTCTCGAACTCTGACCATTCCCCCTAAACAGCATTCTCTTCTAGTATTGCTCCCCAGCCTACAAGGCTGGCATCGGTTGTCACTATTTTCCAAGTGATCGGTATGAAGGTTTTCCCCTTCTGCAAATTCTCGGTTAGTAACCACCACTTGAGACTTTGGCGTACGCTTGGAGTCAAACGCATTGGACAATCCAAATCCTGGCTTTTCCTGCTCCAGGCAGACAGGATACTGTTTTGTAACAGTCTTGAATGGAACTGAGCATAAGGGACTGCTTCGAATGAAGCTACCATCTTCCCTAACAGTGTCATACAGAGACGGATGGGAGGCTCTTCTTTTGTCCGGACAGTGTGAACCAGATCTCTTATCGCGCAGACTTTTGCCTGGGGTAAGAACACCTTCTTGTGGGCTGTGTCTACCACCAGACCCAAGTACTCCTGTCTTTTTACTGGCCGTAAGGATGACTTTTCTAGGTTGATAATCCAACTCAGATGCTCCAGATACCCGACCGTGCTGGCTACACTCAGATCCAGACCCTTTATGGACTGATCAATCAGCAATAGGTCATCTAGGTATGCCTTTACCACTATACCCTGGGCTCTTAGTCTTGCTAACAGCAGAGCCAGGATCTTTGTGAACACTTGTGGTGCGATGGCCAACCCGAAGGGCAAGGCCACAAACTGAAAGTGTCGTTGCTCTACCGTGAATCGCAGGAACTTCTGGTGAGCAGGGAAAATTGGAACATGGAGATATGCGTCCTTGATGTCTATTGACGCTAAGAACTCTCCTCCCCGAAAGGAAGGACACCACTGACCAAATTGATTCCATGCGAAAGGAGCGAAGTTTAGAAATTGGTTCAGACCCTTGAGATCCAAAATGGGTCTGACATCCCCGTTTGGTTTGGGTACTGTAAACAGATTTGAGTAAAATACCATTCCTTGTTCTCTTGAGGGGGTCTCTACGATCCCCCCTTGAGACAGCAACCGGTCTAGTGCCTGAAACAATGAAACCCTTTTTACCGGATCCTTGGAAACGCTCGATTTTAGAAAACGAGGCAGAGGAAATTCCCGAAAATCTAGCTTGTAACCTAGAGGAACTATGCAGATTACCCATCTGTCTTGGATCTCCTCCTGCCAGGCTCCTGCAAACTGCAGGAGCCTTCCCTCCACTCGTGCGAGCAGGGGCGCCCCTTCATAAGGAGGCCTTGGACTTTGTTTTGCAGATTTTTGTTCCCAGGACTTCTTCTGGCCCTGAGCCTGGCTTTGGAGCCTTCCTCTTGGGGCTGACGGCGGAGGCCATCGTGACTGCCTGGAGGCTGATGCTCCAGGCGACGGAGAGGCACAACATTTAAATGAAGGACGCTTACTCTTTCTCCTTACAGGAAGATGGGTACTCTTTCCACCCGAGATCTTCTGGATATACTTATCCAAGTTATCCCCAAATAAACGCTCTCCATGAAAAGGAAACCCAGTCAACAGTTTTTTACAAGGCAACTCTGCTAACCAATGCTTAACCCATAGCACTCTTCGCATGTGTACCAGCAGAAGAGCGAGACATGACATCTGATGAATGGAATCCTTAATGGTGTCAACTGCAAAACAAAGGGCCTTAGGAAGCGCCGGAAGGTCCGGGACCTCTTCCCCTCTGACAGCCTGTTTCACCTTATCCTTAACCGCTTCCTTCCCGCCGTACGACTATATACGTCCTGTCTTTGAAGAGAAATACCGTTGTTATGGTAGTAGCTAGCTACCATAACCCCGGTATCCTCTTCAAAAGCCAGTGGTTCTCTTTCAGATAAAAGTGGTCTCTGCAGCGGATTCGCCGCAAGATCCCTTTTATCAGCGTCGGGAGAGGGCCCCCCCGGCCGGAGAGGTGATTGGATCCTCTTCTTAGCCTGACATGGAGACGAGTGATGGGAAGATTGCCCTCACCCATCTCCAAGTCATTGCAGGGCGGAAGCAACGTCGAAACGTCACTTCTGCCCATAGCTCTTAAAGGGACATTTTTTTTTTTTTCAAATAGCAATTATTTATTTATTTATTGAATTTTAGTGTAATATGAGATCTGAGGTCTTTTTGACCCCAGATCTCATATTTAAGAGAACCTGCCATGCTTTTTTTCTATTTCAAGTGATGTTTACATTCCTTGTAATAGGAATAAAAGTGACCCAATTTTTTTTTTTTAAAGAACAGTGAAAAAATAAAAGGTAAAATAAATAAGAAAAAAAAAATGTAAGCGCGCCCCGTCCCGCCGAGGTCGCGTGCAGAAGCGAACGCATACGTGAGCAGCGCCCGCATATGAAAACGGTGTTCAAACCACACATGTGAGGTATTGTCGCGATCAGTAGAGTGAGAGCAATAGAGCCCTAGACCTCCTCTGTAACTCAAAACATGCAACCTGTAGAATTTTTTAAACTTTGCCTATGGAGATTTTAAAGGGTAAAAGTTTGTCGCCATTCCACGAGCGGGCGCAATTTTAAAGCGTGACATGTTGGGTATCAATTTACTCGGTGTAACATTATCTTTCACAATATAAAAAAAAAAATTCATTAAAAAAAGTGTATTTTTTCCCCAAAAAGTGCGCAAGTAAGACCGCTGCGCAAATACGGTGTGACAGAAAGTATTGCAATGACCGCAAATTTTATTCTCTAGGGTATTAGAAAATATATATATATATATATATATATATATATATATATAATGTTTGGGGGTTCTAAGTAATTTTCTAGCAAAATAAAAAAAGTTTTTAACTTGTAAACACCAAATCTCTGAAAGAGGCTCGGGACTGTAGTGGTTAAGGAATTGACAGACGCCAATAGCTGCTATCGCAGGCTGTGCAACTGCACCGGCCATAGCAAATGAGGCTTTAAGCAATGACTCCAGTCTTTTATCCGCTGGATCTTTAAACACCTGAAAATTGTCGACTGGACAAGTACGATTTTTATTTAGGGAAGAAACAGCAGCGTCTACCGCTGGCACACTCCATTTCTTAGTGAATTTCTCCTCCATAGGATAAATCTGAGAGAATCTTTTAGGGGGATCCGCAGCCACAGCCGACGGCCCAGGAGCAGGGGAAGGGGACCCGTCGTGTTTTTTCTCAGACTGGGAGGTGGATGCGATCATACTAGCCAACTTACCCTCCAAACCAGCCAGAGTCATAGCCAAATCATCTTTAGTGACATATGCAGAGGCTGGCGTGTTGGAGGTAGCTGCAATGCCTAACAAGGGTTTAGCTTGGTCAACTGTTTCAGGTCTTACAGGGGAAGCAGGTGCCGTGGAGGCGCAACTAGAGTTCCCAGGACCTGACCGCTGCACTTTTGCACACCTTCTCCCTGTTTTTGCCCCTCTCCTTCGGGAATACATAGTCCTAGGCACAAAGCAGAGGTACTAATTACTATGCATCTATTGCTGAGTTCAGTCTTAGCAATATAAACCACTTCGCGCCCGGCCCGTGGTCAAAAGACGGCCGCATTGCGGCGCTCAATTGCCGGGAGGACGTCCATGGACGTCCTCCAGTTTACTTCCGCGATGCGCCCCGCCGCGGGCGCGCATCGGGAAAAAGTTGTGCCCGCTGTGTCACGCGGGTGCCGATGCGCGTGCCTGGCGGCCGCGATGTCCGCCGGGTACACGCGATCGGCTGTCACAGAGCAGGGATGTGGATCTCTGTGTGTAAACACAGAGATCCAGGTCCTGTCAGGGAGAGAGGAGACCGATGCTGTGTCCCTTGTACATAGGGACACAGATCGGTCTCCTCCCCCAGTCACTCCCCTCCCCCCACAGTAAGAATCACTCGCAGGGTACACATTTAACCCCTTCCCGCCCCTAGTGGTTAACCCCTTCCCTGCCAGTCACATTTATACAGTAATCAGTGCATATTTATAGCCCCAATGGTCCCAAAAATGTGTCAAAAGTGTCCGATGTGTCCGCCATAATGTCGCAGTCACAATAAAAATCGCAGATTGCCACCATTACTAGTAAAAAAAAAAATCATAATTCTATTCCCTATTTTGTAGGCGCTATAACTTTTGCGCAAACCAATCACTATACGCTTATTGCATTTTTTTTTACCTAAAATACGTAGAAGAATACGTAACGGCCTAAACTGAGAAAAATAATTGTTTTTTAAATAAAAATTGGGATATTTATTATAGCAAAAAGTAAAAAAGATTGTGTTTTTTTTTCAAAATTGTCGCTCTATTTTTGTTTATAGCGGGAAAAAAAAAACGCAGAAATGATCAAATACCACCAAAAGAAAGCTCTATTTGTGGGAAAAAAAGGACGTCAATTTTGTTTGGGAGCCACGTCGCACGACCGCGCAATTGTCATTCAAAGCGTGACAGTGCCGAAAGCTGAAATTTCGCCTGGGCAGGAAGGGGGTTATGTGCCCAGTAAGCAAGTGGTTAATATGCCGCTATCAAATGCCACAGCTCAGATGCTGAATAGATGAGTCTTGAAAAAAGTCTGTCCCCAGCACCCCAGCGCTTACATGCCCTGTGAAAAAGTGTCTGTGTCTCTTTGTCTGCGCACCTTGAGTTTATACCAATTGCCGGTTCGCGCTTGCGCCGTAGGACAACGCGCACGCCGATCCACGTGCACGCCGGCGACGCCACTCCCGGCCCCCTGTGGCGTCCTTTTCTCATAAGAAGAGGGTTCTCTTTGCGTGCGTGCATGTGCGCGTGCACAAGTGGCGATCCACTCGGGGATCCAGGGGGAAGGAGGGGGAGTAAGTCTCACTGCTGGTGGAACCAGCATTCTCTCCCCCTCCTTAGGTGGCTTACAAACTGAGAGAGAGAGGCAAAACTCCTCAACAAGCGCTGCTGACAGACCTTTTAACCAGGCAGGCATGGGATGCTGACACCAGGTATGCTACTTCACACCCTCTAGTGGTAGGAGAGAATACAGGCAAGACATCAACTATTCATTAAAATAAGCCCACAGAAGGATCTTCTTAACTTACCATTCCCGCCGCAGGGTACTACTGGAATTATCACAGTGATCCAATCTTCACCCATCACGACGGGCTTGGAGTCATGCCAGACCTTCAAGGACGGGGTCCCCTTTAAATTATTAGAGTCCACTGCCTTGGACCTGTATAGCGCCCCGCCAGAGAAACCTGTGACCAAGGCGCTGGATTCCAGGGCCCAGCTCTCCAAAGAGAAGCGTTACAGGCATAACCTAGTTCTTCCGTATGGAGGCTCGGGTACCATCCACTTTTGCCTTTGTTTTGGATTTTTGAATGAATCCGATTGTATAGCTTCCTTGTCCTGGCTAGGGCCTTTCTGGGGAGCATAATGTTAACCGTGATCAACACCTTAGACACTGGCGAGAAAACTGAGGTACTCCCCATATGGGAGGGGTTATATAGAAGGGGACTTCAGGTCTTGATTATGCCAGTGTCCATCACCTGAAGGTGGCCCATAACCCATGTAGTAATTACTGGTGCTCTGTGTCCCGTGATGTACTGTAAAGAAACAAAACTTTAACTTGGCTTTTGTATTATTAAGAATATAATCTAACTCAATTTGCAAGTTGTTTAAAGTGAAACATAAATTCCTTTAGGGATTATGGATTAATATGGGTTAAGATTTTATGGCACTAAACTAATTTGCAAAGCATTACCCAGAGCAGTTCTTGCAGCCATCCTTAAAACGGTAGTCCCAACATGTTTTTATGAAAACACACACCGTTTACAGCATCTGCTGTTACACTTGAGAATGTTGTGACATTTATGGCCATCATCCGTATTGTATATTTATAAGAAAAGAGAAAAGCAAAGTGGTTATTGAACTGTACAGGCCAGACAAAGAGCTTGATATTTTATAAAAATTTAATTTATTGAATATTAATTAAATGAATACATAAAAACAAAATCACACATAAACTGTGCAACACTTGAGTACTAGTACTAGATCTTCATATGCCAACACGTTTCGCCGTTTGCTTTTTCTGGGCTCATGAGACATATCTAGCACTCATCTAGAGTAGGGATGAGCCAAACACCCCCCGTTCTGTTCGCACCAGAACCTGCGAACAGACCTAAAGTTCGCGCAAACTTTAGAACTCTATTAAATACAATGGACTCGAATGTTCGGAATCAAAAGTGCTAATTATCAAGGCTAATATGCAAGTTATTGTCCTAAAAAGGGTTTGGGGACCCGAGTCCTGCCCCAGGGGACATGTATCAATGCAAAAAAAAGTTTTTAAAACAGACGTTTTTTCGGGAGCAGTGATTTTATTAATAATGCTTAAAGTGAAACAATAAAAGTAAAATATTCCTTTAAATTTTGTACCTGGGGGGGGGGGGGGTGTGTATAGTATGCCTGTAAAGCAGCGCTTGTTTCCTGTGCTTAGAACTGTCCCTGCACAAATTGTCATTTCTGAAGGAAAAAAAGTAATTTAAAAGCACTCGTGGCTATAATGAATTGTCGGCTCCCGGCAATACAGAAAAAAGTCATTGATAAAAAAATAAATAAAAATGCGTGGGGGTCCCCTCAAATTCCATTACCAGGCCCTTCAGGTCTGGTATGGATATTAAGGGGAACCCTGCGTCAAATAAAAAAAAATGACGTGGGGTTCCCTTCAGGTCTGGTATGGATTTTAAGGGAAACTCCACGCCAAATTTAAAAAAAAAATGGCGTGGAGTTCCCCCCAAAAATCCATTCCAGACCCTTTATCTGAGCATGCAACCTGGCAGGCCGCAGGAAAAGAGGGAGGACGAGAGAGAGCGCCCCCCCCATGAACCGTACCAGGCCACATGCCCTCAACATGGGGAGGATGCTTTGGGGGTCTGTGACCCCTCAAAGCACCATGTCCCCATGTTGATGGGGACAAGGGCCTCATCCTCACAACCCTTGCCCGGTGGTTGTGGGGGTCTGCGGGCAGGGGGCTTATCGGAATCTGGAAGACCCCTTTAACAAAGGGGACCCCAGATTCCGGCCCCCCTCTATGTGAATTGGTAAGGGGTACATTGTACCCCTACCATTTCACAAAGAAAGTGTAAAAAATTGTAAAAAAAACACACAGACACAGTTGGGAAAGTCCTTTATTAAAAAAAAAAAAAAAAAACATTCCAGCGATGTAATCCAGTGTCCCGCGGTGATCCGTTGTCCAGCGCTGCAGCCCCCACTCCACACGAAACCCCCATGACGTACAAGGGGGCGGGGTCACCCGTCACATCATAGGGTAAGCCCCAGCTTTCCCCGCTTTCCGGGGCTTACCCCTATGATCTGACGGGTGACCCCGCCCCCTCGTACGTCAGACCCATTATTAAAATCCCGAAAAAAACTGACGTTTTTATAACTTTTTTTTGCATTGATACATGTCCCCTGGGGCAGGACCCGGGTCCCCAAACACTTTTTATGACAATAACTTGCATATAAGCCTTTAAAATTAGCACTTTAGATTTTTCCCATAGACTTTTACATGGTGTTCCGCGGCTTTTCAAATTTGCCCCGAACACCCCAAATTGTTTTCTGTTCGACAAACGGGCGAAAAGGCAATGTTTGTGTCGAACATGAGTTTGACTCGAAGCTCATCCCTAATCTAGAGAGAGACAACATAATTTACAATATATTCCAATATTTTACATAATATTTACAAAGAAGCTAATGTACACTGCAATCCTATTTCTGTCATGCGAGACCCACCTTAGTATAGAACCTTACCAGCATCAGAGAGTTCTGTCCGGAATGGGCTCAACAAATGCCCTGCAAATCAAACCCAGGCCAATTTGCTCATTCCTGTTAATTTTGGAGAAATTAGGGTGGCATGGTGTTCAGTATGACTTCTCTATTCAGTTCACACAGTTTAGGTTCATCAGACCTCATTATCATAATAATAATACTTCTTTAGAATGTTATACTTTTCTTGTTATTTATTTTACCACAGTAATTTTATTTTATACAGCTGTCACCACCAGATTACAAGAGAACTGATTCTGAAACGAATGCCGCGTACACACGACCGTTTTTAATGTCATTGAAAAAAACGATGTTTTTCTCGACGTGATTCTTCTCAAGCCTGCCTTGCCTACACACTATCGTGAAAAAAAATGCTTGAGCAAAGCGCGGTGACGTACGAAATGTACGACGGCACTATAAAGGGGAAGCTCCATTTGGATGGCGCAACCCTTTGGGCTGCTTTTGCTGATCCTCGTGTTAGTAAAGTTTGGTGAAAGACGATTCGCGCTTTTCAGCCTCGTGCTCTTCAGTCCGTTACAGCGGGACGAATGTGCTATCTCCATTATGAATGCTAGTTTTACCAGAACGAGCGCTCCCGTCTCATAACTTGTTTCTGAGCATGCGCATCTTTTTCACGTCGTTAAAGCCTACACACGGCCGTTTTTCACGACGAGAAAAACGACGACGTGAAAAACGACGAGAAAAAATAGAGCATGTTCCAGATTTTTAATGCCCATTTTTCACGTCGTGAAAAATGCTCTGGAGCCTACACACGATCGTTTTTAATCACCAAATTTTTTTTTTTTCTCGTCATGAAAAACGGTCGTGTGTACGCGGCATAACACTTAGCAATAAATAAGGCTTGTGATGTTGGAGATTGTGTGTCTGATTGACTTAGCGTAGCATTGTATAAATCATGCTTTATTTTTAACTGTGGTCTATTATATATGGAATAAAACATGTTGCTGTGTAGGAAGAACTTTTAATAAAACTAAAATACACAACAGTCAGAAATACAGATATAAAGCTTGACCTACTAATGCACAATCTAAGTATACTTCTTTAATACAGAAAAAAATACCAGTGGCTATCAGCACCTCCACATATTATAAAATGTCAATTTTTATTTGTAATCCACTAAAATCATTTTTGGCTAGAAAGGATTAGACATTAATCTGAATATAAAAGGGGCATAGAGCATATAGGTAATTTATTCATTCATTGAATACACATCGGAAACATAATAAGCATCAGAAACAAATAAATCCTGGAATTCAAACCATGCACATATAATGAAATAATGGCGTAGCAATAATGAAAATAAACAGTATATTACTTAACTGGAGGGATGTATGTCTCCAGAGTTGGATATCACATTGCCAGCAAACAACCTAATGTGTTCTAGCCCCTGCCATTTTCAAATGTTTTCATTTTTTTTTCTTTTTTTCTTTTTTCTTTTTTTAGCATACAAATGGGTTTTGAAGATTACCTGTCTAACTGACAGAGAATGCCACAGGCACAATATTTAATTTGTTAATGTGGCTTAATATTTGCACAATGAAATATTTTAAATTGTGTTCAAATGACTTTCACTGGCAGTGTTTTGTTGACCAACAACAATAAATAACTCTTATAAAAGCCAACTAATAAAAATTGATGGCGATTGTGTGTCTGATTGACTCAGTAGCATTGCATGAATAATGCTTTGTTTTTAAGTGTAATCTGTTTGTGTGATAATGCTTTGTTTTTAAGTGTGATCGGTTTGAAATAAAACTTTATTGTGTGGGAAGAACTTTCAATAAAATCTAAAATTGTATTTCTTACCCAACAATAAGCTTTCATTTACTATTAGAAGATAACAGCGCATTGTTGATTGCATCACTAACTGAACTACAGTGACACTGCCAGAATAATTTTTTGTTGTATAGCGTTACCCCCATAGGGGCTGCTGTTAATAACTGGTTCTTCCCTAAATTTACAGAGGCTGCCCACCACCGCAAACACCATTCCATTCACATCCAATAGCACTCCAATAGCACAGTCTAGAGGATGTCTTTTTAGAATTTATTCCTTGAAGAAACTTTAACAGGAGAGGGGTTTAGGGTCACAGAGTACTCCAAAAAAATCAATAACAAAAATGGGAGGACAGACTTTTCACAAATCTTCTTCTCAGCCTTTCCTGGAGGTAACAGGGAATGGTCAGTATATGTAGGTCTCTATCAGAGCACCCCTATTGTATGTAACAAGCTCTGGCTCGTAATTGCCTTCTAGCACAAGCACACCCAGAAAGTCCACAGCAAGGTCTTTACACACAATGTCCTTGGAGCTGTCTGTCACCCTGCCTCCACAAGTAGATCCTCAGTAAAGGAGATAAAAAGATCTTTCTCCAGACCCAGGACTTCAAAACAGTACCCTCCAGCAAATACTCCATTAGCACTCTTTCCCGCGCCCGCAGCTCAGCTCCTGCTGAGACCCAGACTGTTTCAGGAAATCTCCCCTAAGGGCAGTAACCCCCATTAGACTGGGACTCTCCCTGAAGAGGAAAGACCTCACCCTGAGCATTTTCACCTTCCAAGCCACCTTTTGTATGCCTCCTTCCAGGGATTGGCTGGTAGATGATAAATATTGATACTGGTCATCGACATCCCCCTGCCCTATATTCTGGAAGTTTCTTCCAAAGATAGGTGGGAGAAATCAAATGCCAAGTTTAGGAAAACCTGACCAGACAAAAACAATCAATCACTGCTCCACCCAATACAGTGAAGCCAAAAACAAAATCGACCTAACAGCCTAACTAGGAGGGTGCTAAAGATGTGTGGTCTGATATTTGTGGAATACTAGTATAGAAAGAAGCGATAGAACGTGCAATGCATCACAGCATGCATGAATGTGTGTGTGACCCCTTTCTTTCACTACCAGTCAGAATCAGGGCATCTAAGAATGTTGTTCACCAAGTACCCCTACATGTCTACTGAAGAAAATGACCAAGTCATCAAGCAAGAATGACACCTGTTGCCTAACTCAAAGGCTTCTCGGCCTTTTGGCTAAGATCAAGTGTAGTATCTGTTCTTATCAGTTGCCAGAGGATGCGCTGAAGCACCTCCTACATGGGGAGGGTGGATGCAGATCAAATGGCGTCATTGTACCTGGAAGGATGGTTTCAGTAGTGACTACGCCGGCTGCCCGACAGTAAACAGGGGGCTGGCCCATGGTCGAGTCTGTGCCATCTGGAAGGGTGCTCCTGGTGAGGATGGGTAGCTGCATTTGGTCTGGTCTTTTTGCAGAGTCTTATTCCGGCCTTCTGGCTGGTGTCGGTGTAAGTGCTGTCCCTGTCGGCGATCCGGAGGGAGGAGCTGGAACTGCCCTGGAAGAGACACGGGGTGGGTCCATGCAAATCCGCTGGACTGATGGGGGCCTGGAAGGGCTAGTATCGGTGGAGGGTGCATAAAGGGGGCAGCTCTCCCTGAGAAAACCTTGAAGGGCTCTCTATCGGCAGGGATGGAGGGCTGCACTGATCCGGTCAGGGGGCTAGATAGGAACCTGAAAGCCTATGGTGTATGTGCCCCTGGAGTGGCAGTCCAGAGATGCAAGAAGATCACTGTGAGTGAGGGTCACATTGATTTATGGCACAATGGTCACTGCACCATAACACGCTATTTTAGCACCTGCCTCCTGGGCCGGGCCTTTTTGGTGGGACCGGAGGAATTTTTTATTCCTGGCCGGAGGGCCTGGCCATTGTATTGCACAATGGCCACCTTTTCACTCTCCTCTCCACTTATTCCTCCCCCACTTTATTTTATTTATTGCCTATGTTTGTCACCTTTTTGTATTTTTATGTTTTGTACACGGTTTGTTGCACTGTGTGACTGGTAGGGTGTAGGTCCTCGGGCCTGCCCTGAAGGTCTTGGGGGAGGTGGACATGGCCTTTTTGGTTTGGTTCGCCTTCCCTCATGGGGTCTCCCTTCGGGGGAGCACCACCTAGTACTTGGGTGGGTTTGTTTCGGCAGAGAAAGGGGTCCGTCTGGTTTCGGCCAGATGGACCAAAGTGTAAGTACCCTTGTCCCTGTCTGGAGCCTAACGCAAGGCCCTGATTTTAGAGGGCGTGTGTACACCCGTTGCACGTTTTTGTGTCACCTCTTTATGTTGTGCACATTTTTTTGGCACCAGGGGAAGTTTTTGAGTGTGTTGCCTAACTCACTGACAGTGCATAGTACCCCAAGAATATATATTTTTCACTAAGGCCTAGGGAAATGAACTGTCATATTTTGAAAGAATGTTCAGGAAATAATGTATAACACACATGGTATTTGTTGCTAAAAAAAGAATTGTAAATGATTTATCTTGTAATGAAGCACGCTCCAATCCACTTTTTATATTGAATGCTTTATGCACAATACTGACAGCCTAATGGCATAAATTAGGCATCAAAGTTTTCCAATATTGCAAAAGTCATATGCAGAATGGACTTATAAAATCAAAGTAGCTCAGTCCATATGGCTCTTTATTAAAGTGCAAACAGGCAGCAGAAAGTTAAAGCATAAAATCAATCATAACACAAAATCGCATTTAAAGCGTAAGAGTTAAATAGTAACATCAATTAACGAAAAAGACTGCTGTTAATGGCATTTTACAAAGTCCAATTACAAAACACTTCACGGGAGAAATCCATGGAAAATCATCAGTGGACTTGATGGTGAACTGCATAGCCAAAAGGCCATCTTCCAACAAATTAGTAGTTTAATAACACTACAACTTGTGCAGAAACCAAAATCCATCTACCCAGGGCTTTTTTTCTCAGACAATAGGTGCAGGAACTCCCCCGTTCTGAGTCACCCCTTTTCTCCGGCCCTACCAACATCCCAGTACCGTCCCTTTTAGACAATATAGAACCAAGTATCATTTTGTGGTGCTAAGTAATTTGTATGGAATTTGGTAATGATATCAAGAAAAGCAGTAAAATAGATCCCCTGCAGCCAGCAACAATAGATCCCCTAACAACAATGGACTACCCACAACAACATTTCCCCACCAGCAACAATAGACTCCCGGCAGCATTAACAGATCTCCGCACAGCCAGCATTAATAGACTCTCTGGCTGCCATCAACAATAGATCCCTCCCCAACAGTAGATCTCTTTCAGCAACAACTGACCCCCCCAGCAACATAAGACCCCCCCAGCAACAATAGGTCCCCCACCAGCAACAATAGAACTCCCAACAACAATAGACCCCCTGCAAAAATAGATCCCCAGCAGTGAGCATCAATACCCTGCAGCACACCCCAGCACCCCTTGTCATTACATACAGTCAGTCCAGGAGGTGACATAACTGCGTTCCCCCACGTTCCCGCAGAAAAATAGGCCTGCATCTACCACTTAATATTGGAACGGATGGGAAACTTGCTGTTACTAAATACTGCATAAACACAACAAAAACAAAAACTGAACCCACAGCTGTCTGCAGGGTGGAACTGATGGAAAAGCCAATGTCTTCTAATGTCCACAACCCCCAACCTTATGCAGCACCAAAAATGAAGCTCTATTCCCCTACGCTGAAAGTGTGGCCCTGATAAGAATCCCAACATACTTCATTTTGACTTGTAAAGAGCTGCATCATATTTGCTAGAATGTGGTCATTTTTTTTTTTTTTTTTAACACAAAACCAAAAAATTGTAAATTAAAAATGATGTGTAAAGTAAAATGAAAAATAGAAAGGAAAAAGAGACAAAAGGAACAAATAAACAAATACATTAAAAAAAGGATTACCAAATTAGAAATATATTACAAAAAAAAAGGAAAACAATAAATAAAAACAATCTCAATAAAAAACCATAACTAGACCCAAACATAAAAGATCAAAACACTAAAATCTTACCAAAATCCCCCAAAAAGGAAACATAAAAAAAATAAGAAAAAGAGACACAATTCAATACCAAACATAAATACCATTATAAAAGCATGTTGCCAAATAGGGATGAACCGAACACCCCCCGGTTCGGTTCGCAGCAGAACAAGCGAACAGGCAAAATATTTGTTCGAACACGGGAACACTGTTAAAGTCTATGGGACACGAACGTGAAAAATAAAAAGTGCTAATTTTAAAGGTTAATATGCTAGTTATTGTCATAAAAAGTGTTTGGGAACCTAGGTCCTGCCCCAGGGGACATGGATCAATGCAAAAAAAAGTTTTAAAAACTGCAGTTTTTTCGTGAGCAGTGATTTTAATAATACTTAAAGTGAAACAATAAAAGTGAAATATTCCTTTAAATTTCGTACCTGGGGGGTGTCTATAGTATGCCTGTAAAGTGGCGCATTTTTTCCGTATTTAGAACAGTCCCTGCACAAAATAAAATTTCTAAAAAAAATTATTTAAAACTACTCGCGGCTATTGTCGGGTCCCGGCAATACAGATAAAAGTCATTGAAAAAAATGGCATGGGTTCCCCCCCAGTCCATTACCAGGCCCTTCAGGTCTGGTCTGGATATCTGCGCCAAATTTTTAAAAAAAATGCTGCGGGGTTCCCCCAAAAATCCATACCAGACCCTTATCCGAGCACGCAACCTGGAAGACCGCAGGAAAAGAGGGGGGCGAGAGAGCGCCCCCCTCCTGAACCGTACCAGGCCACATGCCCTCAACATGGGGAGGATGTCCCCATGTTGATGGGGACAAAGGCCTCATCTCCACAACCCTTGCCCATGGTTGTGGGGGTCTGCTGACAGGGGTCTTATCGGAATCTGGAAGCCCCTTTAACAAAGGGGACCCCCGGATCCCGCCCCCCCATGTGAATTGGTAAAGGGGTACATTGTACCACTACCATTTCACCCAAAAAAGTGACACAAATTGTAAAAATAACACAGACACAGCTTGGGACAAGTCCTTTAATAAAAAAAAAAAATTCCAGCGATGTAATCCTTCCATGACCCGACGATACACACCGCCACGATCAATTCCACCTTCATGGGAGGCGGCCGCTGAATGGCGCAAGACACGCCGTGACAGCTCTTATATAGCCGAGGGCAGGGCCACCCGTGATGTGCGCTGGTGACCCCACCCCCCTCTGACTCAACTGGGGTTTACGGCGGTTTCCCTGTGGCGTCACGGGTGACCCTGCCCCCCTCTGATGCCACGAGAAACCCATGGAGGCGGAATCGATCGTGGCGTCGTGTATCGTCGGGTCGTGGAAGGATTACATCGCTGAAATTTTTTTTCTTTTTTATTAAAGGACTTGTCCCAAGCTGTGTCTGTTTTTTTTTTTTACAATTTTTGTCACTTTTTTGGGTGAAATGGTAGGGGTACAATGTACCAATTCACATGGGGGAGCCGGGATCTGGGGGTCCCCTTTGTTAAAGGGGCTTCCAGATTCCGATAAGCCCCCCGCCCGCAGACCCCGACACACCAGGCAAAGGATTGTGGGGATGAGGCCCTTGTCCCCATCAACATGTTTAGTAACACTTTAAATATCTCGGTGTACAAGCTTTCTAAATCAAATGAGACCAATAAACACGCCTCCTGTGTGAGCTCAAAGGGCCCAGACAAATCCAAAAACTCTTGATGCAGAGATCGTATGTGTGAGACTCAGGCCTCGTACACACGACCAATTTTCTCGGCAAGAACCAGCAAGAAACTTGCTGGCAGAGATGTCTTGCCGAGTAAATCGGTCGTGTGTACGCGGCTATCGGGTTTCTCGTCAAGAAAACCGACAAGTAACCTCGACGAGAAAATAGAGAACCTGCTCTCTATTTTCTCGTCGAGATTCTCGTCAGCCTGTTTCTCGATGAGAAAAGTGAGTGTGTGTACACTTACCTGTCCGCCGGGAAGCCCGCGCATGTTCGAAATGAATTCGACGCATGCGCGGTAGCTTCCTAGGCATACGTAGGGTATACCAAGATGGCGGCGACTGCATCGAATGTGACGAGCGCATGCTCGTCGTAGTCGATGACGTCACCGCGCACGCTCCATTCAAAGAACCGCGGGTTCTTTGAAACGAGCGTGTATACACTCGGCCGGGACAATTTTCTTGTCCAGGAATCTCGTCGAAAAAAACGACATGTTTTTTTCGACAAGAATCTCGGCCGTGTGTACGAGGCCTGCGTTTCTAAAATTTGTCAAGAAAAACAAAGATTGAATTCAACCTAAATACAATATACACCCATGTGGGAAGACATCTATTATTTGTAAACATACATGAATTGAACCTGTAAAATTCTTCAATGATACTTCTCTGTAATGCTCTCTACAAAATCCCTAAAATAATTTTGTATGTATTTTGTATAACACAGCAACTTTCTGTAACCCTCAATCCATACCAGAATCAAAGGCTCAAAAAAGTCCTCCAAAATACATGCCAAACTTTAGGAGGGGTCTGTGTGTGTTTTTTTTAAACAAAGAAGCTGACTATGACATGTCATTTGTCAACAATTTTAAACACCCTTTTCCTTTGTAAATGCCAGTGTTGCAGAAGCACTTTATGTACATTACAGAGATGTGCCCCTTTACAGGCAAGATTGGGGGTACCCCCCCCCCCAATCCTGTTATTTAATTTTCCACATTAAGCATTTAAAAAATCACTTCCCCTGGTTGAAATTAATTTTTAAATGCAATCGCATCAGAACATGTTCCCTAGAAGAGCAGTGCCCCCCATGTTTTTGACACCCCTTGCATAATACCTCAGAATATGGGCAGGTACAGCTCCTAGTGATTAAAATGGGGTTTAGGTCCAGAATCGAAACAGAAGCTGAATCCATCTAATGGGGACACAGAGAGCAATGAAAACCTGAATGGTGTTATAATCTCTTTGAATTCTGTCCAATATATATATATATATATATATATATATATATATATATATATATATTACTACATATGAGGAGCCACACAGCCATTCACACTCAAGCGTGTCCCGACATGTACTAACTTGCATTCGCCTGGGTTGCAAACCAGTTGCCTCAGTCTTTACGAAATAGTAGAAGAAACAACACGCTTTGCGTTGCGCTGGTAATGGAAAATGAGTGACAAGAATCTGGAGCAGCGGATTCAAATCAAATTTTTCATGAATATTTGCAAAAGAGCGAGTGAAACATTAGCTTTGTTACAACAGGCTTATGGTGAACATTCCATTAAGAAATCAAGTGTTTTTGAATGGCATAGGCAGCTTAAGGAGTGGCACGAAGATGTCCACGATGACGCAAGAAGTGGGCAGTCAAAAACACGCAAAGCACAGATGCAAATGTGGACACATTTTTTTTTACAGTCCATTTTGGAAATTAAAGTGGAACTCTCTCAATCAATATTGGCAATTTAGTTCAAAGAAGGCCAGGTTAATGTTTTTGTATTTCTTTCATATGCAAATATTTCACCTTCAGTTCTTACTGTATATTGTTAGTTGTCCTATTCTGTGTTGTGGGAAATATTCCCTTAGCCTGGTTAAAACTGGCGCGATTTCTGATGCAACTTCAGTCATATCGATTCACATGACATTGGAAATAAAATAGTTTTCAATGATGGGCATTCGAATCCATACAGTGCAGCTGCAATGCAACTTTGGGGAAGGATCCTGTACTACTCTAGTGTGATGCAGTGCCATTTTGTGGTCCATAGACTTCAATGGAAATGCATCAGAAACGCATGTACATGTTTGTTTTTTTTTATGCAATTTTGTTGAATTTTTTCTCATTTCAGTGGTAGTAGTAGTAGTCCCAACCCACCCATAAAATTGTGTCCAAAAATGCACAGCACTAAACTAGCTTGAGAATCGCAAACCACTCACACACATATTGCACAGCACTTGCATTACATAATCGTACCTTTAATTGTATCCAAAACAATCACACCAATGTGAACCAAGCCTTAAAGAGTGTTGAATTTTACAGAATGCTGCATTATAAGATTCCCTTATTAAGTTGTTTATAACTTTAAATATGAAACCGTACTATTGGCAAGTGTTTTTGTTCATTTTAAAGTATTGTTTTAATTCGCTGGTTTGATGCCTTGAGCATGACATGTTATTTCTGCATCTGTCAGCCAGCAATGATTATTTGTTTGATTTTGTTTATATATAGCTTAATATGTGGGAAGTATTATTAAACTGTCACTCATTTCTTGCTGCTGAAAATTAGTATTTAATTTGCATCACATAAGCCCATTTTTGGATTTACTAGAAAATAGCTTTAATTAAAACTATAGATGGCAGTGTCTATCTGTGTTCTATCCGTGATCTATCTATCTATCTATTATATGGTAAGTTTATTAATCAATGAATTCTGGAACATCAATACAGAGGCAAAATAGACATTGAATTAAGCAGATAAACACATACATTAAAGTCAAGATGTAATAAAAAATGCAGTTTTCTAATATAGAAATGGTACAGATGGCAAAAACTAAACAAAAGAAAATAAAACAATGTAACTTGTGCAGTTCCATAGAATTGTCAAATTGATCAATATTTTTCAGCAAAAGCAAATTGTTACAACAGATGAAATACACTGATAAATGCAAAGGACAAAGTCTATTTGGTCTATGTATAGCTGAGTAATCAATGGTGCAGAGAAGGGAGGAACAAGAGCCAAAATGGTGGGTAATCAAGTGGGAAATCACAGGTGGGTAATCAAAGGAACACACGAGCCGCCAGCTCCTGAACCAGATATGGAATTCCCTCAGAAACAAAACGAAAGGTGAGAGGGTGCCAGATCAATGTGAGTAAAAACAGAAACACTTTAATAAGTATTAACTTACATGCTGTGTACAGAGGCAGTGTAGTGTGCCGTTCGAAGAAGCAGCAGTCAGGATGGACTGGAGGACGGCCGCAAACACAAGCCCAGACCCATCGCAAAGGAACATCAGAGACTGGCAGCATTTTCAGGCTCTCACAAGCCACTGCCAAGATGCCAAGAATTGACAGACAAGCTGGGGAGGGGGCGGGCTGCAAAGCGTTTCCGAGGCCCCACCTCCTTCTTCAGGCTAACTCGCCCCACATATTGGGGGAGTTTTTATGCTGTCTGACTAGTAATTTGGGGAGGGAAGGGGAAGGAATGTATTGTAAAATGGAAAATGGTTTAATAAAGATATGAAGTATAAAAAATAAAAAATAAAGTAATGCCAGAGCCAATCAGAGGAGGGGTGGAGTGTGGATGAGCTACCCTGATCAGAACTCATGCTGAGACACTGAATATCAGGGGGGAAATGGGGAACAGGAGGAAAAGGGAGGGGGGAGAAGTCGGGGGGTTGGGAGGGGAAAAGAAGGAGAACAGGAAAAACGGTGGGGGGGATTTACAGATACTAAAGAAAAATTTCATAAGATGGTATTTATTTCTATTTCCACATTCAAGGTGCCAAAAAATTAAGGGTAAAAATCCAGTAGGTCTTTCTACGGCATAATTTTTGGAATCTCTCAGCTTGAAAGTCACAGGGGAGATGGTTTCTATTACTCAAACTTTTAACCCTTTCGTTGCTTTATTGTGATGGGTGAGAACTATGACACTATGGTCCTTCGCCCCATCCTCAATAAACCTCCTGTGGTCCCCAAAATGGGCTCTCACTGTATGAATGTGTGACCCACATACAGGAGGCCACAGGGGCAGGACAGGCAGTTCATCACAAAGTCTGTGGAGCAAATGAAAAATTGTTTGATGTGGTAAGACCTGCCAGAATGATCTTTAAAACTCTTTTAACGATGCTGGACAAAAAGGCACATTTAGCATTTGATCTTCTTACATTGAAACACGCCAACGGATTTACAAAATGGGAGATGGTGGTAGAATGTGGAATACTATTTGGGGCTACAATGTTTTTTATGCTTCAAGGTTTTCCTATATATGATTCTGGGTCTCTCTGCCAGGCCGGGGCTAACTTGGGGTACTGTAAGATGATACCCCAATGATCCTGTTAATTTTTTGGATCCTTCTGTGTGAGTAGTGATATTGAGTGATGAACTTTACTGGTTATCTAGGGTGAAGGTCAATCGTTAGAGATGGGGACTTGACACTCCAAAAAGGCCTTGTATAATGAATAATAGTCATATCCCTTGTCAAGGAATTTGTCAGTTAGTATCTTTCCTTGCGCAATGTAATCGCAGTCCAAAGAACAGTTCTTCCTCAATAGGCAGAATTGGCCTTTTGTAATGTCTTGCTTCCACTTTTATTCTTATTACAATATTCAACAAAGAGAGCAATAGAAGACCAGGTTACGTCTCATATGACGATCACATCATCATTGTATTTTCGGTAATAAATAATCTGGGCAGTGAAGGGACTATTTCTCCAGATGCATTTATTTATTTTTATGCTGTTTGTCTATCACCGGTTTACTCATGACAAACAAAAATGTACTATTATTTTATTTCCTTATATAGGAGGACTTGATATTGCTTTTTAATATAATATTATATTTGAGTATATATGTTTATATACTGTATATACTGTATACTTGATATTGCATTGATATTGCCTTTTAATATTTATCTGATATGGGTGGATTGGAGGACCAAAAAGTATTTTGTTAAACCTTTTGTCATAACCGTTTTTCTTTCCCCTTTCCCCTCCCCCCTCCCCTTTCGCTGGCCACAGTCTTTTATATTTAATAATTTCTTTGGATCTCTTCCAAATCATCCTTTAAACTGGCTTTGTGATGTCCTACATGTTGCAATAGGATCGCTGTCCGATATTCAGTGTCTCAGTGTGAGTTCTGATCAGGGCATCTCATCCACGCCCACCCCTCTGATTAGCCCCGGCATTACTAGTCTGACAGCATAAAAACTCCCCCTTCTGCCTGAAGAAGGAGGCCGGGCCTCAGAAACGCATTGCGGCCCGCCCCCTCCATATTTTCTGTTGATTCTTGGTCTCTGGTGTTCCTTTGTGGTGGGTCTGGGGTTGTGTTAGCGGCCATCCTCCAGTCCATCCTGACTGCTGCCTCTTCAAACAGCACACTACACTGTCTCTGTACACAGTATGTCATTGGATATTTATTAAAGTGTTACTGTTTTTACTCACATTGATCTGGCACCCTCTCTCCTTCTTTTTTTACAAAGTTGAAAATGTTTATAATAGTCTAATGTTGACATTACTTAGGAAAATTACTTAGAAAAATAGGAAAACCACACATAAAGTGCAGCTATATATTTCTTAATAGGAACTACACAGGGTTGTTTTATCAAAGGACATACATAGTCTGTATCAGTATTGTATGAAAAGGAACCTTCTGGATAAAATAGGGAGCCATCACATAAGCAGGAAGTTATAATTTTGTGTATACAAACATTGTGATGGGGGTGCTAACAGGTTTCGGTCAAAAAGGCCTTAGTCGTGGTATGTATATACAGTATATACAAACCTGCTGTGTGCGCTACACTCAAACAGTTCCATTAATTGCACACTACTGTACAGAATCTTTTTTGCTGATATCTGCTGTTTTCCCTTAAGATTTTTAAGGATTTTACAGCATTGTCTGCCCTTTAGTTATAAAGAGTAACTGTCATTAAATGCCTTTTACACTGAAATAAAATTTAGAAGATTAAATTCCCTTCTTGGTAGTTTAATTGGCATATAAACCTGATAGTACGATAGGGTATAATTTTAATGTATTGATGGTACATAAATATGACTTAGTAATTTATAATTGAACAAACACATTTTAACAGATCATAAAAAGAGGGACCCAATACTACTGTTTCTTACTATAGTAAGTAGTTTTCTAGTCAGTCTGCTAAAGCATTTTGAGGGGAAATGCTAATATAGCTTAGCAGGACAGGAGGAGACTAGGAGGAGCGCTGAGACTCCTGTGTGAGCTGTGCGGCTTTGGGCTCCTCTTGCCTGTTCCCCTCTCCCCACCTGTAGTGTCTGAAGCAACAGAAATACCTACCAGGGGTTAAAGGAACTTGAGTATGCAGCCACATGTGGTTCGTGGGGGAGCAATGGCTGGGAGGTGAATACAGCTGCAAACTACAACACAGCAAAACCCATATATAAGGAGCAGGGGGCTGAAGAGCTTTCTTGGGCTTTGGGACACAGAGAGAGGGGTCTTTCTGTGTGGGGATCAAAGGAGTACAGACCTGTTGCTGTTTGGGCAGAGATCAGAGACAGCTACTGAGGACCAAAGTGCCAGGAATTGAGTCTGTAAGGACCAGAGTGTTGGGACTGAGCCTGTGAGAACAGAGATGCTGACACTGAGCCTTTGAGGATCAGGTTCCTAAGGACCAGAAACATGAGATGTCCAAGACAAGTTCTTCTGGGTGCCAGAACTGGTAAGCAGTTGTGGTTGTGCTTACTTTACCACCATTTAGCAGTTCAGGACAAGAAGAAACTGCCTATTTGTCTGACAGCTCCAAAAAAGACAAATCACTGCATGCAGTGTTAAGGCCTTTCCAGTTTTGGACTAGGAGATGAATCATGGGCCCTCAATGAAGTAATATAATGCTGAGTTTTACATATATACCATTAGTACTTGGAAATGTACTGCACTGGTCAAATGGGTGAGCCTTGAGACTCTGACCCAATGTCCCTGTATGTACAGCATATCTGTAAGTGGCATGGTATCTGATTCTGTGTCATGATTTATGAGTGCATTTCCCTGCCGTTTTCTTCTGAACCACAGATGCATCAGATTTTCTATGCTTTTTAGCTACCCAGCACCCAAAGAAGCTCCAGAAGAAGCGGTTTTCGTGAAACATGTGAAGCCATCTATTGAAGGATATACTATCTGTTACCTTAAGCCAGCAGGCATAGGAATATGTAACAGTATATACCATGTCCTACTAAGGGTGCATTGTCATTGTTCACTGATTTCAGTGTTTTTAAATGTGTATTAATAAAGGTGGGATTTATTTTTGTGTCTATAAAGTCCATGAATTTTGTTAATTAATCATATTGTACTCAAGTGAGTGGGACATGGAACATTTTACAACTTCTTTTTGGGCCTCTACATCACCACCCAGTGATTACCAATAGGTTCTCCTTCTCCCTGATATTATGTTTTTTTCCTATACAGCAGCATTCCCAAAATCAGAAAATATCCCCAATGCTATCGCCCAATGGTTCTTCTAAACTTTGATCGTAAGATTTTTGCAAAACTTCTAACCAACAGGCTGAATGCTATTCTAGCCTATGTTGTCCACAAGGACCAAGTGGAGTTATTATGTACAGACAGCCTGGAGATAATACTATGCTTATCATTGATTTATTAGATGCAGTAAATAAAATGCAAGTTAAAGTGCTTCTTCTCAGTTTAGACATTGAAAAGGTGTTTAATTGCTTAAGATGGACATTTATGTTTTCCACCCTCCAATATGTTTGTGTTGCAGGCCTGTCTTTGAAAGTCATTCAGGTCCTTTAATCGCCCCCCTTAGGGGTGGTTAAATTGCCCCATTCTTTTTGTTGGAAGAGCAATATCTTGAATGGTACCAGAGAGGGTTACCTCCTATCTCCACTGCTATTCATTATTTGCATAAAACCGTTACAAGTGTTGACCTGCAATAATCTAAATTTCAAACTTAAAGCGGAGCTCCACACTAAAGTGGAACTTCCGCTCATCGGATTCCTCCCCCCGCTCCGGTGCCACAATTGGCACCTTTCAGGGGAGAGGGGGTGCAGATACCTGTCTAAGACAGATATTTGCACCCACTTCCGGGCATAGACTCTGCGGGGACCTGCGGGCAGTACGCCACTTCCCGTCTCCCCCCCCCATTGTGTTCTGGGAAACACACGGCTCCCAGAACACAGCGGGGAACAGTGAGGGCGGCGCAGTGCGACTCGTGCATGTGCAGTAGGGAACCGGGCAGTGAAGCCGCAACGCTTCACTTCCTGATTCCCTCACCGATGATGGCGGTGGGGGCAGCCGAGAGACGAGCGATTGCTCGTCTTCTGCTGCCGACATCGCTGGACTCCAGGACAGGTAAGTGTCCATTTATTAAAAGTCAGCAGCTGCAGTATTTGTAGCTGCTGGCTTTTAATATTTTTTTACGGAGGAGCTCCGCTTTAAAGCAGTTTTTTCACTGTTCACAGTTTATCGTTATGAACCCTCTGATTTTGCCACCAATTTCCATAAAGAATAAAACACCTATATTGCTTTGTGAAAATTTGTGATAACCTGTGCACCCTATATACACATCAACTTTTCAATGCAAAAAAACAATGTCGTAAACAACCACTAGCTGTCTCCAGTGGATGTCCATAGGTTAATAAAAAATGGAACTTCCACTTTAAATGCTGGTGACCCCCTGACATGCCACATTTGGCATGTTGGGGGGGAGGGTATCCAGTCTTTACAGGCACCCAGCTCCCACTTCCTCCGCTGGTGCTGCAGTGCCGAGGGAAAGTTCACCTCTCCCCCTTCCTCCCTGCAATCTTCTGGGACATG
This sequence comes from Rana muscosa, assembly GCA_029206835.1. Classification (NCBI taxonomy): domain Eukaryota; kingdom Metazoa; phylum Chordata; class Amphibia; order Anura; family Ranidae; genus Rana; species Rana muscosa. Next base: position 878,765,414 of record CM055116.1, read on the forward strand.
TCACAGGTCCTAGAAGATTGCCCGGCCATTCACAGCGTGCAGAGCGGCTCTTGCATGTGCAGTGCGCCACAGCCAGACACACAGAGTTAGAATGTTGATGCTGCGGAGAGGAGGGGAGAGGAGTGAAGCTTTGTGTGCCCATATTGCTGGACCGTGGGACAGATGAGTGTCTGATTATTAAAAGTCAGCAGCTACACTTTTTGTAGCTGCTGTCTTTTAAATGCGTGGAACTACGCTTTAACATGGGAAATCTTATACAATATTCACTCTAAAGCGCATAGGTGCAAACAAATACATGCGACTATCCCCAGATGTCTCCAGTGGGTGAATGCTAAAATAAATAAATAGTAAAAAATATTGTCCAAAAATCAATAATAAATATAGTGTCCAAAAATCAATCATATATAAGTGTAGTATCCATAAACTTTCCTCAAACTTTCATCAAAGGACTTCCCATTGTGCATAAGTTGCCTTATCCAGTGGCAAAGTGACTATGGGTCTTCCTCCACCAACACCTGTCAAACAGCCTACTCACCAGAACTACATGACTCCCAGTACAGGAGTAATTCCACTGGGCGGAAGTGACGTATCATGCTCGGCCACACCCAATACATTTCGTCAGCACGTCTGATGTCATCAGGGGTCACATGATCGGACACGTCTGTGAGACACACTGCCTCTAGTGGAGATTGGGAGTAGACTAGTTCAAATGATGTTCCTCCATCTTGTGGTGATATAGGATATTACCCAAAGACTTATATGATTAAATCCAATTATATATTAATAATTGCATAAAAAGCAATTTAAATCTATATTGACATTGATACCTGTAGGATTGAACGTATTTAATTAAAAAATCCACTCTGTTTAGTTTTTGATATTCTTTGTGTCATATTTAACCCTCTCCAATGGGGCTCTACCCTATCAATTCCAAAGAAAGTAGCCAAGCTGGGATCCCTATTAGGGATTAGCCGAACACCCCCCAGTTCAGTTCGCACCAGAACTTGTGAAAAGGCAAAAAATTTGGACGAACACGCAAACACCGTTAAAGTCTATGGATCACGAACATGAAAAATCAAAAGTGCTCATTTTAAAGGCTTATATGCAAGTTATTGCCATAAAAAGTATTTGGGGACCAGCGTCCTGCTCCAGGGGACATGTATTAATGCAAACAAAAGTTTTAAAAACTGCAGTTTTTTCAGGAGCAGTGATTTTAATAATGCTTAAAGTGAAATAATAAAAATTAAATATTCCTTTAACCACTTGCCTACCGCCCGCCGTCATATGACGGCGGAATGATGAGGCTCTCGTTCATATGACGTCCTGTCAGAGGAGAGGAGACCAATGGTGTGTCCCTTGTACATAGGGACACCGATCTGTCACCTCCCCTAGTCAATCCCCTCCCCCCACAGTTAGAATTACTCCCTAGGGAACACATTTAACACCTTGATCGCCCCCTAGTGTTAACCCCTTCCCTGCCAGTCACACTTACACAGTAATCAATGCATTTTTATAGCACTAATCGCTGTATAAATGTGAATGGTCCCAAAAATGTGTCAAAAGTGTCCGATATGTCCGCCGCAATATCACAGTCAGGATAAAAATCGCTGCATTACTAGTAAAAAATAAAAAATGCTATAAATCTATCCCCTATTTTGTAGACGCTATAACTTTTGCGCAAACCAATCAATATACGCTTATTGTGATTTTTTTAAACATAAATATGTAGAAGAATACGTATCGGCCTAAACTGAGGAAAAAATTTGTTTAAAAAAATTAAAATTTGATATTTATTATAGCAAAAAGGAAAAAATATTGTGTTTTTTCAAACTGGCCCTCTTTTTTTGTTTATAGCGCAAGAAATAAAAACCGCAGAGGTGATCAAATACCACCAAAAGAAAGCTATTTGAAAGCTGAAAAATGGTTTGGGCATCAAGGGGGTGAAAGTGCCTTGTATTGAGGTGGTTAAATATCATGCCTGGGGGTGTCTATAGTATGCCTGTAAAGTGGCACATTTTTCCTGTGTTTAGAACAGTACCACAGCAAAATTACATTTCTAAAGGAAAAAAAGTCATTTAAAACTGATCGTGGCTGTAATAAATTGTCGGGCCCTAATGTCTGGTATGATTATTAAGGGGAACCTGAACCATTTAAAAAGGAAATTGCGTGGGAGTCCCCCCAAAATCCATACCAGGCCCTTCAGGTCTGGTATGAATATTAAGGGGAACCCTGCGCCAATTTTTTTTTTTAAACGGCATTGGGGTCCCCCTAAAATCCATACCAGACCCTTCAGGTATGGTATGGATTTTAAGGGAAACCCTGCGCAAATATAAAAAAAAAATGGCTTAGGGGTCTCTCCCAAAATCCATACCAGACCCTTATCCGAGCACACAACCTGGCAGGCTGCAGGAAAAGAGAGAGAGGGACGAGAGAGCGCCCCCTCCTGAACCGTACTAGGCCACATGCCCTCAACATGGGGATGATGCTTTGGAGTCGCCCACAAAGCACCTTGTCCCCACCTTGTCCCCATCCTCACAACCCTTGCCCTGGGGTGGTTGTGGGGGTCTGCGGGCAGGGGGCTTATTGGAATGTGGAAGCCCCCTTTAACAAGGGGACCCCAGATCCCAGCCCCTACCAATTCACAAACAAAAGTGTCAAAAATAGTAAAAATTACAGGAGACACTCTGGGACAAGTTCTTAATTAAAAAATAAAAAATACAAATGTCCCACAATGTAAATCCGTCTCACACCACCCGACTAACCGAAAAAAGAAATAAAAATGCAACAGCTCTGCCTCCATGGGAGGCTCCCATCGACTGAGGCTTCTTCTCGATGACAGCTGTTATATAGCTGAGGTCGGGGCCACCCGGTGACGTAAACGGGTGACCCCGCCCCCCTCTGACACCACGTGATGTCAGAGGAAGCCTGAGTCACCCATTTACATCACAGAGTGGCCCCGCTCTCAGCTATATAATAACTTTCAAAGCAAGAAGCTTGCAGTGTGCGGGAGCCTCCCATGGAGGCGGAACTGTTGTGTTTTTTTCTTTTTACTTTTTTGGTTCGTCAGATGGCATGAGGTGGATTTACATTGTGTTACATTTTTATGTTTTTATTTTTTAATAAAGGACTTGTCCCAAAGTGTCTCCTGTAATTTTTACTATTTTTGACACTTTTTTGTGTGAATTAGTAGGGGTACATTGTACCCGTTACCAATTCACATGGGGGGGCCGGGATCTGGGGGTCTCCTTGTTAAAAGGGGCTTCCAGATTCCGATAATCCCCCCGCCAACAGACCCCCACAACCCTCAGGCAAGGGTTGTGGGGATGAGGCCCTTGTCCCCATCAACATGGGGACAGGGTGCTTTGTGGGCGACTCCAAAGCATCCTCCCTATGTTGAGGGCATGTGGCCTGGTATGGTTCAGGGGGGTGCTCTCTTGTCCCCCCTCTTTTCCTGCGGCCTGCCAGGTTGCATGCTCAGATAAAGGTCTGGTATGGATTTTGGGTGGTACTCCTGTGCCATATTTTTTTTTATTTTGGCGCAGGGTTCCCCTTAAAATCCATACCAGACCTGAAGGGTCTGGTATGGATTTTTAGTGGGGCCCCTACGCCATTTAAAAAGAAATTGGAGCAGGGTTCCCCTTAATATCCAAAACGGACCTAAAGGGCCTGGTATGGATTTTGGGGGGACCCCCACGCAATTATTTTTTTTAAATTTGGTTCGGGGTTCCCCTTAATATTCATACCAGACCCAAAGGGCCTGGTAATAGGCTGGGTGGGGGGGGACCCATGCCATTTTTTTTTCAATGAGTTTTATCTATATTGAAGGGATCCGACAATTCATTAAAGTACCTTTTTTCCTTTAGAACTGTCATTTTGCTGTGGTATTGTTCTAAACACAGGAAAAATGTGCCACTTTACAGGCATGATATTTAAAGGAATATTTCATTTTTATTGTTTCACTTTAAGCATTATTTACATCACTGCTCCTGAAAAAATGTCAGTTTTAAAAAAAAAAATTGCATTGATACATGTCCCCTGGTCCCCAAACACTTTTTATGACAATAACTTGCATATATGCCTTTAAAATTAGCACTTTCGGTTTTTCATGTTAGTGTCCCATAGAATTTAACAGGGTTTTGTGACTTTCGAATTTGCCGCGAACACCGCATAATGTTCATTGTTCACCGAACGTCCGAACTTATGCTCGGGCCAAACCGTTCGCCCATCCCTAATCCCTATTGTGGTATGTCCTAAAATGGTTCAAGAGGCTATGTTTGGGGAACCCTTTCCTTATTCTATGAAGGTGTTCATTAATTCTAACACCCAAATTTGTTGTAGTATGCCCGACATATTGCAACCCACATGGACAGGTGATCAAATAGGTTACATGGGTCATTTTACATGTGATTAATTTGTTGATGCTATATTCCCTTCCTGTACTGAAAGAGTGAAATTATCTATTTTGGTGGAAGAAAGACCCATGGTCTATGTTGGTGGAGGAAGACCCATAGTCACTTTGCCACTGGATAAGGCAACTTATGCACTATTGAAAGTCCTTTGCTGAAAGTTTATGGACACTACACTTATATATGATTGATTTTTGGACACTATATTTACTATTGATTTTTGGACACTATATTTACTATTTATTTATTTTTCATTTTAGTATACACCCACTGGATGACATCTGGGGGTAGTCACATGTATTTGTTTGCACCTATGCACTTTAGAGTAATTATTGTATAAGTAGATAAAGTTTGTAGAGCTAACACGTGGAACAAAATAGGTATGGGGCAGCACCTGCATCCCTGTGAATTATTTTTTGGAAATCCCAGAAATGGGAGGGTGTGTGCATGGGACTATAACGGTGCTTGTATTGATTATACCAATGGATAGAATAGATAAAAAAAGAAAATTGATAAAAAAATAACAATTTATTCATAGGTTACAATACATTTAAAAGATATTGAGGAGAAGTACAACGCAGTGCACTTTGTCCTTGTGAGTCACCAACATAACAGTCCTACATGTTTCGCCTAATCTAGGCTTCTTCAGGGACGTTTGGAGACTCTATGTCAGTGGTGGCGAACCTTGGCACCCCAGATGTTTTGGAACTACATTTCCCATGATGCTCATGCACTCTGCAGTGTAGTTGAGCATCATGGGAAATGTAGTTCCAAAACATCTGGGGTGCCAAGGTTCGCCATCACTGCTCTATGTCAATCTAAAAATAATATAAACAATTCATAGTTATATAATTTTTAAACATCAAAGTTAAAGAAAAATTAATTACTCAAATAAAGTACATAATACATTGCTGGAGAATAAAGGTATATATAAGGCAGTACCTCTGAAATCCTGATGGCCCTTACAACCAGATAAGTGTCCCTGTGGTGGATCAAATATACTGGGAACACTATATGGAGTAGCCGGTATCTGTGTTAGGCAGTGTCCGGGTTCAAAACAGCCTGCGCATAGGATCCACAAAATCCAAATAAGGGGATATTGGGTTAGCACCTAGGCTAGTCCAATCTAAAATATATATCAAAAGAAAAAAGAGAAAGGGACAAAAGGACTCTCCCAAGAATGCTTGCCAAATAACGTGACCACACTCAGATCCACCATATATAGTACAATATAACAAAAAATAAAACTTCATCAACCTGCATATTGATATAGCAATGGGTGCATATTCTGGGAGCCCAGGAATAACAGCATAAGGGGCAACAGGTACATGTAACAAATCCACAGTACCTGGTTCAATGTCTATAGATAATGCCAGAGGCAGAGAAAAAGGAGAGAAAGAAGAGGAGTCAAACAAGGCCTGGTATGAAAACACTTCAGGCTCCAAAGAAAACATAAAGTGGCCCTGCAGCCCATCAAAGGTGGGGCATTTACCTTGAGATCTCTTCACAAAGGTTTTGATTGTTCATTGCAGAGATGCAGCTGAAGGCTTAATCCAAGCCAACAAAATATATCTGATCTGCATGAACAAAAAACGATTCAATAATTTGTATAAAAAGCAGCCCAGCAAAAAGTGGGCTTGATGCTTTGGGTGTGGGTACATACCTGTTTACTCCGTGCGGTTAGCGTGGCTCCCAGAAAAGATCCCATGACAGAGTTGTTACCAGCATGGGTCCTATGTATATCCCAAGTGTGCAATTGAATGGCAGCGTACTACGGGCGCTGGGTGATGATGTCAGCAAAAAAAAAACCTGCTGGTGAGAGAAAGGTCACATGTGCAGAGAGATCCATCAGATGGAAAGCGGTACGTACGGCAGCGCCCCCATATGGGCGACGCAAATGTTGCCAATGCTGTCTCAGTGCATGCGATCATCTCCAGCAGAACTGGGTCACCATTGCGGACAGTCATAACACCCGTGCCTCCGCTCAGGTTCAGCGGCATAGATGCATACTGATGACTGCCCCCTAGCGCCCGTAATGGATCTTTGTGGTTGTCACAAGCTGGTGAACTCAAACACTGCAAGCGCAGATGTCGGTGAATGCAATAACTATCAGGCTGCAATGGTATGCAGCAGGAAAGGAAAATTATACAAACAGATAGGGTAAACGTTTAATGATAAAATTTGGAAGTATAGCCTGCTATAATGTCAGGACATATACATGTAAGGCATTCGGAAAGTGAGAGGTACTGCTTGGTAACTTACAAAAAATACATCAATTTGATGAAATAAAGGAACAAACCAATGAAAAAATTTTTTTACTTGGACTAGTAATATTAGTTATATGCATATTTCTGATATTTATAACATTATTGCTGCGAGCAGCTGGGATTACAGTGGAGGTGGTAATCCTGTATCCCTGTGTGACAATAGCTCTCCTGTGTAGAAATCGGCCAGAGAGTGGCCATAAGTGGGGGGGAGGGGGGATGGGGAAATGGAGGGAAGGGAAAATGGGATATCCCTGCTGATGGCCCTAGGCGTACCCAGAGAAATGTCTCACGGTGTGAGACAGGGAAAGAACGGGCAAGGATGAAAGGAATTCGCAGAGGTTTGCCAGAGGGCTCGATTCCAAGCTCTACCATATTGTGGATGGTTATTACAAAAACGGTTTGTAACTGATGCCTTCGTTTAGGCCCGGGTATTTTGTGGCTTGGAGGCGATAGATACATTTTGCTTCAATTTGGAGCAAACGTCGATCAACGTCTCCACCTCTCTCATTGGAGGAAAGATGTTCCAAGGCAAAAAAGCCTATCATTTTGAGATTGTGGTTATGAAAAAGGCCCATGTGGTGACTGATGGGTGTTTCCATCAGTTTTTTGGAAATTGCAGAGACATGGTCCCGAATCCTACAAAAAAAATTCCTTTTTGTTTTACCTATGTAGAATGCCCCGCAGCTGCATTTCATGAGATAAATAATTCCTGTTGTCTGGCATGTAACTCTACATTTGGGTGCCCAATCATCTCCATTGGGTAGGTTAATGTTTTGGCCTTTTAATATGTAACGGCAAAAGTTACATTTCCCACATGGGTAGGTACCTGTCTTCGTAGGTTTAGGGATAGTGTCAGCAGCATAGTGACTGGATACTGTGATATCTCGAATAGAACGCAAACGTTTGTATGTTATCTCCGGGTAAGGTTTAATGTATCTGCTGACCCTTTCGTCAGAGGTCAACAGATACCAAAACTTACTGAAGATTTTTTTGATGGACCCATGTTGGCGATTGTATCGTGTAATTATTCTGGTTGAGTCAGACTTCTTTTTTTCCTTGGTATTATAAATCATGGTGTTCCTGTCCAGATTTTTTACTTTATTGAAAGCCTTTCTTAAGCATGTCTTAGTGTATTCTCTATGTTTAAAACGTGCATAGAGTTTGTTGGATTCTCGTTGAAAGTCAGTTTCTTCAGAGCAATTACGCTTAAGTCTGAGATACTGACTGTAAGGTATGCTGGAAATAAGTGACTTGGGATGCGAGCTTGTAGCATGCAGCAAAGTATTGCCAGCAGTTGGCTTTCTATATAGTGTGGAGCAAAGGGTGCCTTTTTCATTTACAAAAAGTTCAATATCTAGAAAGGTAATTCTTTCTTGGCTAAAGTTGTAGGTAAATTTTAAATTATAGGTATTGATTTGTAAATGCTCTAAAAAGCATACAAGTTCGTCTTTTGATCACACCCAAATCATCATGACATCGTCGATGTAACGATGCTATGTGAGTATGTGATCAAGATTGAATTTCAAGTCATCGTTTGCAAAAAGATCACACTCCCACCCCCCCAGGAAGAGGTTCGCATATGAGGGGGCGCAACCCGCCCCCATGGCTACCCCCTGCACCTGGAGGTAGTGGGAGCATTTGAAAAGAAAGGTGATATGAGTGAGGATAAATTCTAACATTTCAATGATAAAGTTATTATACTTACGGCAATCTTTATTGCGTTCGTTCAAGAAACTATGTACCACTTGTATCCCAAGGAGATGTGGAATTGAGTTATAAAGTGCTTCAATATCAATGGCCACAAGCCATGCGCCCTGTGGTATCGATAATCCATCAATAATTTTAAGGAGTTCAATGGTGTCTTTCACGTGCGAGAATAAACTGCGCACGTGAGGATAAAGGTATTCATCAATCATCCTATTGACATTTTCTGTTAATGAACCACAACTGGAGATGATAGGACGTCCGGGAGGGGGTATGATACCTTTGTGCACTTTAGGGAGTGCATAAAATGTTGGTGTAATGGGTTTTTCTATGTTAAGGAATTGGAAGGTATTAGCATCAATTACTCCTGATGTATGTGCCCGGGTAACAATTTCTTTGTATTTTTGGAAACTGGATGAAATAAAAGAGGCGGGCACAGGTCTGTACCAATCTCTGTTCTGTATGATATCATAGCACATTTTCTCATATCCCGATTTGTTCATTACAACTACATTGCCCCCTTTGTCTGATGGTTTTACAACCATATCGTCATTGTTGCGTATGGTATTAAGAGATATTTTCAATTCGGGTTTGAGGTTGGAGGGGGGTCCCCATCTCCAATTGGTAGCCTCAATCTCCTTAGTAACCTGCAGGACAAACGCCCAAATATTGGGGTTGCCCTGCAGGACTGGGAATGAGCGTGACTTTGGCTTATAGGACTTTGGAGCAACATATATAGGTTTGAAAGATCTGGTTTGTATTGGACCTCCAGGAGCAACCCCTGGAACTGAGAATGTCCAACCCTCTTCTTCAGGGTTGCTTTCGTCCCAGAGGTCCATGAGATCCTGAAGGGCCTGAAGCTCCTCAAGAGTAACATTTTGCAAAAGAGCGTTATCGTTGGGAATGGGATAGACTGTAGAGTTTTTGCCATCATATAAAACTTTATACATCAGGCGTCTTGCAAATAGGTGCAAATCTTTGATGAGTTCGAACCTATCTGCTTCACCATCTGGGCAAAAAGTAAGACCTAAACGTAACACCTCTTCTTGGTTTTTCGATAGAGGGTACGATGATAAATTGACAATGTCATTATTGTCCCGGCCATCATTGTCATTGGAGGCGGGACTAATTATTTTAAATCCTGTTGTGAGGTATGTGTGGTGTCCGCAATGGCTTTCTTTTCAGTGAAAAAAATGGGTGCAGTGCGTATATCAGGTGTACTAATGGGTCCCTGTGTGGTGGAATCCGTGGATCGTGCATGAGCTAATGGGGCTGCTGGTGTAGAAATCAAATTAACTCCTACTGAGGAGGACAGTAGTGATACTGAAGTGTTGTTTAAGGTGCTCATTGTGTTGGATATAGGTGTATGAACTTTATGTGTTCTTTGTGAGCGCGAGTGCTTGTCTTTAAGAGGAAACTGGGCCCTAGAAACACTTTGTAAACTGCTATCGGTGTCATTTTTCTTTTTTTTTTTTCTGGTAGTATCAGTAGTTTCAGCACGACGACCTATCGGAACGTAGGAAGCTGATGAAATTGATGAAGATTCTGATTCCCTTCTATCTAGATTGATGATGGGAAAATTTCTACCTTCAAAGTTGTTTTTAGGGTTGCTATTGCGTTTTGACTTTGTGTAGTCCACTTGTAGGCCTGGGCATTGTCGTATGCCCGTTTGTCTCGAAGAAGCTTAGCTTCTTTTGTTTTAATTAAATTAGTAGCATATTTGGTTAGATGTTCTTTTAACTTTTGATCACTGATGGTGTAGCCTGTGTACGAAGTCACATTACTGTGGCTTTCTTGCCATTCCCGAATTTCAATGTCAATGTTCTCAATATCGGCACTGTATTGGCCGCACAAGATCTGCATCATATGAATCGAACAGGATTGAAGGTTGGCCTCCCAAGCTTCCTTAATGTTCGGTTCCACTTTCTTGATGTTTGGGAAGATTTGTATGCGTAGTCCCCAAGGGACTATTTTACTGTCAATGTATTGCTCAAAAAACTCCTTGTGCCAAAATAATCAAGTTTTTTTCTCTACCAACCTCTGTAAGCCCGAAAAAAATTGGGTGGTGTCTTCTTCAGATGCCACACCCTTGGACCTGGATTTTCTGACGTTCCTCCACAAATCCCTCCCACTCCTTACCGCAATATCCCACCATCTCTCTGGGTCGCCAATTGTATAGTCACAGTGTTCTCATCGTCCCATATTGGGTACTATTGAGTAGAAAAATAAGATATAAGATTTCACATGTTAATTAACCTATGGTCATCCACTGGAGACATCTAGTGGTTGATCACGATATTATTTTTTTGCATTCAAAAGTTGATGTATATATAGGGTGCACAGTTTATCACAAATTTTCACATACATAAGGTATGACCTTTACAATGTGCAGCCCCTAAAAATAATACTAGAATAACCTTTGCGCAGGTAAGGAAAGTATATACTATCTATCCCTTTCTTTTCACCTATATTTCTTTATCTGGCTGTAAAATGTAATCTTCTAAAACAGACACCCTATCTATTAATATTAAACTTGATCCTTCTCAGCTCTTACATCTCCAGTACTCCTACTCTTAGAAAGCAGACTTTCTGAAATACTTTGGAATCCAACTAAAACCCAGGTATATTACTTTATATACCCACACGTATACTCCATTGTATAAGAATATCTCTTTACCTTACTCAAGTGGAAGTCAAACCGTCTTCTTGGCATGTATAGCTTCTATCAAGATGTCAATTATTTCCAAGCTTCTATACCTTTTTTAAGACATTGCCAATGTTGGTCCTGCATAGAGACTTTAAAGAACTTTTGGCCAATCATATAAACTTTATATGGGATTATAAACATCCTGGGCTCACCAAAGCTCATTCACTATATGCTAAAATCAAAGGGAAGCTTAGGTGTGTCAGGCATTAAAAAGTGTAACCTAGCTGCACACTTACATCACCTGGCTCCAAGATCCACATTCTGGTCATATAACACCTTGGCCAAAATTGAAAAACTTTGAATCACCCTGATCCATCCCAACAAAATGCTTTGAAACCCTTCTATGTATTATTATATTACTAAACTCCTATCCTCCATGCTCAATAGTTACTCAATATATCTGAAGGCAAAGTAAAAACTGACTTCTATCAAATCATTGACAACCTACATCCTATACACCCCTTTTTTTTATACCTGATAGCCTAACCCCATGCATGGTTCACTCAAGCCCTTATCAGCTTGGCCAACTAATCAATTCTATTAAAGTAAGTTTATTTGCCTTATCTAATCTGCAAGATAAATATAGTGGTTAAGTGATTAGCACTTCTGCTCAGCAGCACTAGGGTTGTCAGTTTGAATTCTAACCATGGCAATACCTGCACAGGGTTTGCATATACTCCCTGTGTCTGTGTGGATTTTCTTCCCACACTCCAAAGACATGCTGGTAAGTTAACTGGCTCCTGTCTAAATTGGCCCTAGTATGTGTATGCATGAATGAGAGTTAGGGACCCTTAGATGGTAAGCTCCTTGAGGACAGGGACTGATGTGAATGTACAATATAGAACATGGAAAGAAGAAAAATGGGGGTTTTAAAGATGACCGTCAGGTGAGTATCAAACCAAATAAAATCCCAAAAATGTATTATTGTACAATCATTAAAAGTCTTAAGATCATATAAAAATTCAACAATCAAAATATTTCACACAACATGGTTAATCCGCTTCCTCAGGACTGAATCCAGGAACCTACATATATTGTGTGCTTCTCTTCATCTACTTTATCTACAATCGGTACAATTCCAAAAGCACATAATAGTAAATACACCAAATTCTATACATCACATACATAATCAAGATACATGTTTTTTTCTGTCTAAAAGGGAGGTAAAAAAAAGAGACAAGAGAAAAAAAACATGTTTAAGTAAACAACATAACACCTACAACATACTCACCAAAAACCTGGGTGATCTGGTTACAAGTATATCTCCATAAACTGTCATAGACTGATAAAACATACGCACATACAGAGTCGGCTCTTTAATTAAGCAAATTAGGCAATTGCCTTAGGCCTCGCCCACAGAAAGGGCCTCGCGCGATTGCCTAATTTGCCGACTCGCAAGCGGCGGGGTAAACAGGCGGTGGGTGTGTTGCACACAGCCGCAGACTGAGCTGAGCCACCGCGGTCCGGTCCGCGGCGGCGGACAAGGGATACAACACTTTACGATCGATCATAGGCATGGCTCATGCAGCCTGCGTCCAATAGCAGGCTCCACCGCCGCGGCGCCATCCTCCTAGCCTTTCCCCTAAAGTCGGCGACGGCGGCCCCATCGCATGGCGGGAGTTGTAGTTCTCCTCCCACAGCACAGGCACACAGACTTCAACTTGGCCCTCTGGTGCCTGTGCTCTGCAGAGACTACAACTCCCAGATTGCACTGCAGGGCACTCAGAGAGAACGTCACATGTTGCTTCTCCTGCTGCCTTTAGTAGGGGACCGAGGCGAGGAGCAGGTAGGTACATTACTACATGTTGTCTGTCTGCACATATCCTATATATAAATACAAGTATCAATACTTACTCAATCCACAAGTTCCTAATAATCTTATGCTCATATGAGTTTGAATAAATATAACTTGGACACAATTCTACCATGACAAAGTGAACTGTAAAGAATGACAACACCAACTATGAGCAATTGCCAACTATATACAAAGTTCAGACACCATAAAGCTGATATACAGTAATGATCTAACTATGGTGGGATTCAGCAATAAGAAAGTTAATAACACCAATCCTTGTTATAAAAGGAAACAAAGTAGGGGAGTGAACCCATTTTAGTCTCCCAAACAAAGCCTTCCTATAAAGAGTACAAAAGAGAGAAATCTCATCAATTAACAGCAAAAGAAAGACCAAAAAAAAAAAACATAACATTAAAAAACACCAATAGCTCCACTAAATCCAAGAAGGAAAAAGTGGTATTATCTTACTGTCAAGCACCTTCTTACCTGTTCTCACTAGTAATTCTGTTGGTAACAAACCACCATCATGCACCACAGCCACCACATGTCAACCCACAGACTGAAATTTCTCCCCTTACACTCTCTGGGCTGTTGCATGTACATTACAATATATAATATGTAAAGGGCTGTGTAAATTGATAGCATTATATAAGTACCTTTAATAAATAAATAAAATAAATAAATAAATATGAACTGCTAGGGATGGCCTTTGTTATTTACCTTCAAATATGCAACTATACTTTTACCCTAACCGGGAATACTATATTCACAAGTCTACACCATTTGAGTGAATCTGCTTAGGTGGGACTTCCGGCCTTCCAGGGATTATGGCGTTGATACCAGAGAATCCCTTCCCTTAATACTTTATCTATTCATGAGAAAGTAGAAGAAAATTCTCAGGTGAAAACTTCCTAATAATTTAGCCTTAGGTACATAAAAGCTCTATTTGCTACTTATACTACTACTTATAAGGAAAACAATTAAAGGATTCATATGCACTGGTACTAAATACAAGATTGCTTACACTCTACATATCCCTCAGTGAGCAAGAAGTGCTGGAGGTGTAACAATAGTGTGGGAGCATTATTCCATATTTATTGGTCCTGCCCAACAATCCTAACTCTCTGGCAGGATATTAATGTTTCAATTGTGCACATTTTGGGGATCACTATTTCACTAGTAACCATCACTCATCTCCTGGGTCTCCCTTTGAAAGGATTCTCTAATGCCTCGGCCACACGACCGGTTTTCCCGGCAGGAAAACTGGAATGACAATTTTTTGCCAGGAAAAACTTCCGTGTGTATGCTAAATTGCAGTTTTCCCGGCAGGAAAACTGCCGCGAATCGTGGCGGGAAAAAAGAGAACATGTTCTCTATTTTCCTGCCACGATTCCCGGCGGTTTTTGTTCTCTGCAGTTTTCAATGTGAAACACTGCGAGGCAGTGCCGATGGAGCATACACACGGCCGGGATTCCCGACCAAAGCTGTCAATGGCAGTTTACCTGTTGGGAAATCCAGCCGTGTGTAGGGGAAAAAAGCGACCGAGCAGGTTCTCGTATTCCCCCCGGGATTCCCGGCGGACTTTTTACCGCCGGGAATCCCGGTCGTGTGTACTAGGCATAAGTCTTCTACAAAGTTAATCACACATATTGTAACAGCAAGCCACTGTCTTATAGCCCTAAAATTGGAAAAGACATCTCCACTAGTGATGAGCCGAACACCCCCGGGTTCGGTTCGCACCAGAACCCGCGAACGGACCGGAAGTTCGAACGAACATTAGAACCCTATTAAATACAATGGATGCGAACGTTCGAATTCTAAAGTGCTAATTATAACAACTATTATGCATGTTATTGTCCTAAAAAGGGTTTGGGAACCCGGGTTCTGCACCAGGGGACATGTATCAATGCAAAAAGAAGTTTTAAAAACGGTCGTTTTTCGGGAGCAGTCATTTTAATGATGCATAAAGTGAAAAAAAAAAAGTCAAATATTCCTTTAAATATCGTACCTGGGGGGTGTCTAAAGTATGCCTGTGAAGTGCCACGTGTTTCCCGTGTTTAGAACTGTCCCTGCACAAAATGACACTTCTAAAGGAAAAAAAAGCCATTTAAAACTGCTTGCGGCTTTAATGTAATGTCTGGTCCCGGTAATATGGATGAAATTCTTTAAGAAAAATGGCATAGCTACCCCATGACCCCCCCCCCCTACCCCAGCCCATTACCAGCCCCTTTGGGTCTTGTATGGATATTAAGGGGAACCCCGCACATAAAATAAAAAAGGCCCTATATACTCTGAACAGCCGTATACAGGCGGTGCATACAAGACAGGGACTGTAGGTTTGTTCTTATGTAGAATCTGTTTGTAATTTTGAACAGGTACATTGTTGAAGTGTAGCTCCAGCCCAAAAATCTATTTTTAAACTTTTTGGAAAACATAGGTAAGGGTTATCACCCCTGTAACATTTGTTTTGCTGTCTGTGCCCCTGTTCAGAACATTTCACCTCACTTTCCGTCCCAATGACAACTGTTTTTGAAATGTGGTGTTTTTCTTGAAACAAGGATTGCTGATAAAGCATCAGTACAGAGGAGACACCTTTCTCCCATATTTATTCTTACAGGAGAGAATTTTCCTTCCTAGTGGTAGATTTCCTCTCACTTCCTGTTGTCTTCTTGCGTTTGCAAGTAGGAGTCGTTTGTAAGTTGGATGTTTGAAAGTAGGGACCTGCCGTATATACTCTGCAGAAATAGGCCCCTTAGTTGTTGGTGTTGGCACAACACTGTAAGCACTCACAGTTACTCTTGGTTGGTGCTGGAACGCCCTGCTGTCAACTATTATATCAGGAATTTTAATTACATATAATTGTTGAACAGTGGTAGTAAAAATTGGGCCTTTGATGGTGGTGCTGGTGCCACAACACTGTAAGCCCTGACAGTTACTCTTGGTGGGTGCAGCAATGGGCCCTGCTGTGAATTATTAGATCAAGAATTGTAATTACATGCCCCTGTTGAACAGGGGCTGAAAAATTGGGCCTTAGGCACTGGTGGCACAACACTGCAACCCCTCACAGATACTGTACTTGGAGCACAGCAATGAGCCCTGTTGCAAAGTATTGCTTCAAAAATTGTAATGACACGCCCCTGTTAAACAGGGGCTGAAAAATTGGGCCTTAGGCACTGGTGGCACAACACTGCAACTCCTCACAGATACTGTACTTGGAGCACAGCAATGAGCCCTGTTGCAAAGTATTGCTTCAAAAATTGTAATTACACGCCCCTGTTAAACAGGGGCTGAAAAATTGGGCGTTAGGCACTGGTGGCGGCACCCATAAACAAAAATGATCTTCCAAGCTATCATCATCAATCGTATCATTGAGGACTCGGAGGAGGAGGATAGCCAGTCAACATAACAGCACAGGCACTCAGCATCAGCATCAGTCTTGAAGGGATGTGACATTTTAAAATCAATTAGTCTGTTATATCAGCATCAGGTGTGTGGTAGCTGGTGGTGATCCAAGACTGGTTCATCTTGATGAAAGTCAGTCGATCAACCGAGTCGGTGGACAGGCGCACCCTGTGATCCGTGACAAATCCTCCAGCAGCACTGAATGTGCGTTCCGAAAGAACGCTGGATGCAGGACAGGCCAGTAGCTCAATTGCATACTGTGCAAGCTCTGGCCAGTGATCCATCCTCAAGACCCAGTAAGCCAGAGGATTTTCGGTGGGGAAGGTGTCCAAGTCTGACCTTGCCCCTAGATATTCCTGCACCATGTTTATCAGACGCTGGCGATGGTTGCTGGAACCAATCATACTTTGGGGCTGCGGACTAAAGAATTGTCTGAACGCATCGGTCAGACGGCCACCTTCCCCACCGCTCCTTCTTTGACTGGCCGAAGCCTCAGCAACTCGTTGTCCAGGACCAGGAGTTTGCAACCTCCCAGTCTCTGGGAACGCGTTGCACAGACCTTTCTGCAAGGCCTCCCGGAGTTGTCTCATCCTCTGCTCCCTCTGCGACGGTAACATAAGGTCCGCAACCTTACCCTTGTACCGTGGATCAAGGAGAGTGGCCAGCCAGTAATGGTCCCTCTCCTTGATCCGAAGAATACGAGGATCCTTCCGCAGACTTTGCAGGATCAGGGAGGCCATGCAGCGTAGGTTTGCTGAGGCATTCGCTCCGGAGTCCTCTGGGTCACTAAGGACGACATGATCCGCAGCCACCTCCTCCCAGCCACGTACAAGTCCACTGGTTTCTTGGGACTGTAAATCATCCCTAAAAGACTGCTGCTGATGATGCTGAGTGCCAGCCTCCACCTCCATGCTGACACAATCCTCCTCCTCCTCCTCCTCCTCCTCCTCCTCTTCCTGTGCGATGGGTGGGACAGAAGGAACACTGTCTGGGTAAAGGGGGCCTTGAGAGGCAAGGAAGTCCTCCTCTTCCTGCCTCTGTTCTGCCTCAAGTGCCCTGTCCATTATTCCACGCAGCGTGTGCTCCAACAGGTGGACAAGAGGTACAGTGTCACTGATGCATGCACTGTCACTGCTCACCATCCTCGTGGCCTCCTCAAATGGTGCCAGGACAGTGCATGCATCCCTGATCATGCCCCACTGGCGTGGAGAAAAAAAACCAAGCTCCCCTGACCCTGTCCTGGTGCCGTAGTCGCACAGGTACTCATTGATGGCCCTCTGCTGCGTGTGCAGCCGCTGCAGCATGGCCAACGTTGAGTTCCACCTGGTGGGCATGTCACATATAAGGCGGTTCTTGGGCAGGTTCAACTCCTTTTGCAGCTCAGCCAGGCGAGCACTGGCATTATAAGATCTGCGGAAATGCACACAGACTTTCCTGGCCTGCCTCAGGACATCCTGTAAGCCCGGGTACCTGCCCAAGAACCGCTGCACCACCAGGTTAAGGACGTGAGCCACACAGGGCACATGGGTCAGTTGTCCCTGTCGGAGGGCGGAGAGGAGGTTGGTGCCATTGTCGCAAACCACCATTCCTGGCTTAAGCTGGCGTGGCGTCAACCACCTCTCGGCCTGGCCCTGCAGAGCAGACAGGACCTCTGCCCCAGTGTGGCTTCTGTCCCCCAAACACACCAGCGCAAGCACGGCATGGCATCTTTTTGCCTGCGTACTTGCGTAGCCCCGTGAACGGCTACGGAGCACCGCTGGTTCATAGGACAAACCACAGGAAGAGGCCATGGAGGAAGAAGAAGAGGAGGGGGTGGAGGAGAGAGGTGTGTCACAACCAGTAGTAGCATTTTGGAGGCGTGGCGGTGGGACAACCTCCAACACTACTGCACCTTGTCCTGAATCCTTCCCAGCTGCCAAAAGAGTGACCCAATGGGCCGTGAAAGAAAGGTAACGTCCCTGTCCATGCCTGCTGGACCATGAGTCAGCGGTAATATGCACCTTACCGCTGACCGCCCTGTCCAGCGAGGCCAAGACATTGCCTTCCACATGCCGGTAGAGAGCCGGAATAGCCTTCCGTGAGAAAAAGTGGCGTTTGGGAACCTGCCACTGAGGAACCGCACATTGCACAAACTCACGGAAGGGGGCCGAGTCTACCAACTGAAAAGGCAGCAGTTGAAGCGCTAGCAATTTAGCCAAGCTAGCATTCAACCGCTGGGCATGTGGATGGCTGGGAGTGAACTTCTTTCGACGGTCCAGCAGCTGGGGCAGGGAAATTTGCCTGCTAGAATCGGACGTCGGTGTACTGCTAGCAGAGTGGGCGCAAGTACTTGGCTGTGACACACCTAATTCTACACCTTCATTCCTCTCAGTGCATGTTTCAGAGAGGACTGAAGTTATAGTGGGGTTGGAGATCCCAGCTGATGCGGTGCAAGGAGAGGTCCGCTTTGTTCTTTGGTGTGGGTCTTTGAGGTAGGCTTGCCAACGAGCTGCATGGCAGGTCAACATATGTCTGGTCAGGCATGTGGTACCCAAGCGGCTGATGTTTTGGCCACGCGATATACGCTTGAGACATATGTTGCAAACAGCAGCTGTGCGATCTGATGCACTAGCCTCAAAAAAGGCCCACACCAAAGAACTTTTTGAATGACGGGCAGAGGCAGCGCCCTGCACAGGCGGAGCTCTGCGGTGTGATTCCGTCGGTGTACTGCCCTTACGCTGGCCACCAAAGGGCATCCTGCCTCGTTGGAGATGTGCCTCCTCCTCATCCTCCTCCTCCTCCTCTCTCCTATTAGGCACCCACGTGGAGTCATTGACCTCATCATCCCCTCCCTCCTCATCACTGGAGCCAATCTGGCAGTATGCTGCAGCTGCTGGAACATGACTGCCAGATTGGTGTCCTTCTTGAGCATCCCCTCTGTCTGCTCTCACGCTACTGCCTTCCTCTAGCTGGGTTTCATCATCAGACCCTTCGAAACGCTGGGCATCCTCCTGGAGCATGTACCCAACACTGTGCTGAAACAGTTCGGGGGACTCCTCAGGAGGAGGACATGGTGGGTCTAGGGAAGGAGTGACTGATGATTTGTCTGACATTGATACCAGGGAAGACGACGCTTTGGCAGCTGCTTTTCCAGTACCCTGAGCCTGGGTGAGAGAGGATGAGGAGGAGGAGGAGGGCTTGGTCATCCACTCTACCAAGTCTTCGGCATGATGTGGCTCAACATGTCCAGCTGCCGAAAAGAAGGACAAGCGTGTCCCATGGCCATGTGCTGATGACAATGCACCGCGTCCACGACCAGCACTGTTGCCCCCAGACACAGAGCCTGCTTGCCCTCTTTTATTGCCTCCTGACTGTCTGCCTCTCCTTGTTTGCCTTCCAGACATTCTAATAGATGGCCTGCAGGGAGATGGGAAAAAAGCAATAAGGGCTACCTTCAGGTGTCCTTCTCTGTCCCTGGAAACAAGGACTTGCAGAGTGAAAGAAAAAAAACACTCTCCCTACCTACAGTTTTCTGTCCCTAGAAAAAATGTTTTTTTTAATCACAATATAGCACAAGGAAAATTAACTCACTGTCCTTACAGGTCCCTGGAAACAAGGACTTGCAGAGTGAAAGAAAAAAAACACTCTCCCTACCTACAGTTTTCTGTCCCTAGAAAAAAATGTTTTTTTTAATCACAATATAGCAAAAGGACAATTCACTCACTGTCCTTCCAGGTCCCTGGAAACAAGGACTTGCAGAGTGAAAGAAACTGACACTGTCCCTACCTAGAGTTTTCTGTCCCTAGAATAAATGTTTTTTTTAATCACAATATAGCAAAAGGACAATTCACTCACTGTCCTTCCAGGTCCCTGGAAACAAGGACTTGCAGAGTGAAAGAAACTGACACTGTCCCTACCTAGAGTTTTCTGTCCCTAGAATAAATGTTTTTTTTAATCACAATATAGCAAAAGGACAATTCACTCACTGTCCTTCCAGGTCCCTGGAAACAAGGACTTGCAGAGTGAAAGAAACTGACACTGTCCCTACCTAGAGTTTTCTGTCCCTAGAATAAATGTTTTTTTTAATCACAATATAGCACAAGGAAAATTAACTCACTGTCCTTACAGGTCCCTGGAAACAAGGACTTGCAGAGTGAAAGAAAAAAAACACTCTCCCTACCTACAGTTTTCTGTCCCTAGAAAAAAATGTTTTTTTTAATCACAATATAGCAAAAGGACAATTCACTCACTGTCCTTCCAGGTCCCTGGAAACAAGGACTTGCAGAGTGAAAGAAACTGACACTGTCCCTACCTAGAGTTTTCTGTCCCTGGAATAAATGTTTTTTTCAGCACAATATAGCACAAGGACAATTAACTCACTGTCCTTACAGGTCCCTGGAAACAAGGACTTGCAGAGTGAAAGAAAAAAAACACTCTCCCTACCTACAGTTTTCTGTCCCTAGAAAAAAATGTTTTTTTTAATCACAATATAGCAAAAGGACAATTCACTCACTGTCCTTCCAGGTCCCTGGAAACAAGGACTTGCAGAGTGAAAGAAACTGACACTGTCCCTACCTAGAGTTTTCTGTCCCTAGAATAAATGTTTTTTTTAATCACAATATAGCAAAAGGACAATTCACTCACTGTCCTTCCAGGTCCCTGGAAACAAGGACTTGCAGAGTGAAAGAAACTGACACTGTCCCTACCTAGAGTTTTCTGTCCCTAGAATAAATGTTTTTTTTAATCACAATATAGCAAAAGGACAATTCACTCACTGTCCTTCCAGGTCCCTGGAAACAAGGACTTGCAGAGTGAAAGAAACTGACACTGTCCCTACCTAGAGTTTTCTGTCCCTAGAATAAATGTTTTTTTTAATCACAATATAGCACAAGGAAAATTAACTCACTGTCCTTACAGGTCCCTGGAAACAAGGACTTGCAGAGTGAAAGAAAAAAAACACTCTCCCTACCTACAGTTTTCTGTCCCTAGAAAAAAATGTTTTTTTTAATCACAATATAGCAAAAGGACAATTCACTCACTGTCCTTCCAGGTCCCTGGAAACAAGGACTTGCAGAGTGAAAGAAACTGACACTGTCCCTACCTAGAGTTTTCTGTCCCTGGAATAAATGTTTTTTTCAGCACAATATAGCACAAGGACAATTAACTCACTGTCCTTACAGGTCCCTGGAAACAAGGACTTGCAGAGTGAAAGAAAAAAAATACTCTCCCTACCTACAGTTTTCTGTCCCTAGAAAAAAATGTTTTTTTTAATCACAATATAGCAAAAGGACAATTCACTCACTGTCCTTCCAGGTCCCTGGAAACAAGGACTTGCAGAGTGAAAGAAACTGACACTGTCCCTACCTAGAGTTTTCTGTCCCTAGAATAAATGTTTTTTTTAATCACAATATAGCAAAAGGACAATTCACTCACTGTCCTTCCAGGTCCCTGGAAACAAGGACTTGCAGAGTGAAAGAAACTGACACTGTCCCTACCTAGAGTTTTCTGTCCCTAGAATAAATGTTTTTTTTAATCACAATATAGCAAAAGGACAATTCACTCACTGTCCTTCCAGGTCCCTGGAAACAAGGACTTGCAGAGTGAAAGAAACTGACACTGTCCCTACCTAGAGTTTTCTGTCCCTAGAATAAATGTTTTTTTTAATCACAATATAGCAAAAGGACAATTCACTCACTGTCCTTCCAGGTCCCTGGAAACAAGGACTTGCAGAGTGAAAGAAACTGACACTGTCCCTACCTAGAGTTTTCTGTCCCTAGAATAAATGTTTTTTTTAATCACAATATAGCAAAAGGACAATTCACTCACTGTCCTTCCAGGTCCCTGGAAACAAGGACTTGCAGAGTGAAAGAAACTGACACTGTCCCTACCTAGAGTTTTCTGTCCCTAGAATAAATGTTTTTTTTAATCACAATATAGCAAAAGGACAATTCACTCACTGTCCTTCCAGGTCCCTGGAAACAAGGACTTGCAGAGTGAAAGAAACTGACACTGTCCCTACCTAGAGTTTTCTGTCCCTAGAATAAATGTTTTTTTTAATCACAATATAGCAAAAGGACAATTCACTCACTGTCCTTCCAGGTCCCTGGAAACAAGGACTTGCAGAGTGAAAGAAACTGACACTGTCCCTACCTAGAGTTTTCTGTCCCTAGAATAAATGTTTTTTTTAATCACAATATAGCAAAAGGACAATTCACTCACTGTCCTTCCAGGTCCCTGGAAACAAGGACTTGCAGAGTGAAAGAAACTGACACTGTCCCTACCTAGAGTTTTCTGTCCCTAGAATAAATGTTTTTTTTAATCACAATATAGCAAAAGGACAATTCACTCACTGTCCTTCCAGGTCCCTGGAAACAAGGACTTGCAGAGTGAAAGAAACTGACACTGTCCCTACCTAGAGTTTTCTGTCCCTAGAATAAATGTTTTTTTTAATCACAATATAGCAAAAGGACAATTCACTCACTGTCCTTCCAGGTCCCTGGAAACAAGGACTTGCAGAGTGAAAGAAACTGACACTGTCCCTACCTAGAGTTTTCTGTCCCTAGAATAAATGTTTTTTTTAATCACAATATAGCAAAAGGACAATTCACTCACTGTCCTTCCAGGTCCCTGGAAACAAGGACTTGCAGAGTGAAAGAAACTGACACTGTCCCTACCTAGAGTTTTCTGTCCCTAGAATAAATGTTTTTTTTAATCACAATATAGCAAAAGGACAATTCACTCACTGTCCTTCCAGGTCCCTGGAAACAAGGACTTGCAGAGTGAAAGAAACTGACACTGTCCCTACCTAGAGTTTTCTGTCCCTAGAATAAATGTTTTTTTTAATCACAATATAGCAAAAGGACAATTCACTCACTGTCCTTCCAGGTCCCTGGAAACAAGGACTTGCAGAGTGAAAGAAACTGACACTGTCCCTACCTAGAGTTTTCTGTCCCTAGAATAAATGTTTTTTTTAATCACAATATAGCAAAAGGACAATTCACTCACTGTCCTTCCAGGTCCCTGGAAACAAGGACTTGCAGAGTGAAAGAAACTGACACTGTCCCTACCTAGAGTTTTCTGTCCCTAGAATAAATGTTTTTTTTAATCACAATATAGCAAAAGGACAATTCACTCACTGTCCTTCCAGGTCCCTGGAAACAAGGACTTGCAGAGTGAAAGAAACTGACACTGTCCCTACCTAGAGTTTTCTGTCCCTAGAATAAATGTTTTTTTTTAAGCACACTATAGCAGAAGCACAAAACACACTGACACTCTCCCTACCTATCCTTCTCTTTCCCTAAACTAAAGGAATCCAGGTTAAGCAAGAAAGAAATAACAGTCACTGTCCCTGCCTATGCTACTCTATCCCTGCTCCGGAACACACTACACTAGGCCGCCGTGCTGGCGGCCTTTTATAGTGTGGGGCGTGTACTAAACACCCTCAGCAATAATTGGCCACAGGCATCCTGCCTGTGGCCAATCATTGCTCTCCTCGCTGCCGGCGCTGTGATTGGCCAAGCATGCGGGGTCACAGTGCATGCTTGGCCAATCACAGCGCCTGGATGACACTGCGATGGCGTAGTGCATTGTGGGCCGTTCGCGTCACTCGAATTTGGCGCGAACGGCCCAAATCGTTCGATCTTCGTCGAACGATCGAACAGCCAATGTTCGAGTCGAACGTATGTTCGACTCGAACACGAAGCTCATCCCTAATCTCCACCAGCTAAAGTGGAACTATATACTAGTATTAAATTGGTTGTAAACCTCAGTCATGAAATCTGAGCAAAGCACATATATCTGTAGTGTTTACCTGTCTATCTCCAAAGCCCTAAGTGTAGTTTCTCTCTGGTGCTTCATTCCTCTGTTATCAGCATGAGTCACCTATGAGAAATTTTCCAGACACACAAGATAAATTTGTGATATGGGAGGAGAGCTCAGAACACAGCTTGTCTATTCAGAACATAGTTCTGCGTGTTCCTTCATTCCTGTGCCCTGTATAGAGGGGGGTGTGTCCCTTTTCTCCAATCAGATTTCACACAATGTATAAGAGCTCTAACTGAAGCTCTTCACTCCCTCCTCTCTGCTCCTCATAGATGAAGGATTTTTATCACAAATCTGCACTTTTGAATAAATGTAGAGAAGGGATGGCTGCAAATAAACAATTAAACTTATGTAGGAGGATTTGTTTCATCTCTGTGTATCACCTGAGGCTATTCACTTCACTGGGTATATGGGAGGGTTTACAACCACTTTAAGGATGTCCAAGTTGTGGAATAATACCCTGGATAACCACAAAGATGTGTGTGCCCCTTGGGAAGTCCACATTACTCAGACATAGTTTTGTACTATGGTGAATCTTTTGACTCTGTCTTACTCTTATGCCCCGTACACACGATCGTTTTTCATGCCGTTAAAACTGCCATTTTAAAAAATGGCCCTGAAAAATGATCGTGTGTATGCTCCAGAGCATTTTTAACGACGTGAAAAACGGCCATTAAAAATTCCGGACATGCTCTCTTTTTTCACGTCGTTTTTCATGTCGTTTTTTTTAACGACGTGAAAAACGATAGTGTGTATGCTTTCACGACGTGAAAAAAAACGCGCATGCTCAGAAGCAACTATGAGACGGGAGCGCTCGTTTTGGTAAAGCTAATGTTGGAAATGGAGATGGCACATTCGTCACGGTGGAATTAATAGCATCGTTTTAATGCTGCGCATTCTGTTCTTCTTTTGATAATGCTTTAAAATTACCCTCTTTTGATAATGACATTGAGAGTTATGCCAAACTTGTTTCTAAAGTAATTCCAAAATTGCTCTAATGATTGTAAAATATTATTTATAAGCCACACCTCCCTCCTAAATAATACTAATAATAATAAAATAATGTAATTCTCCTTTTTTCTTTAAATTATATTTTACTATTGTGTTTTTTTTTGTGGCCTTTTTTTTATTATTTTGGCTTAAATTATTCTTGTGTAAAGTTACCACAACAACCTTCCAAATCTGTCTCATTTGGCCTCAGGGAGGTTTGTGTCCCCTGATAATAACAATAATATAATTTGAGATGTCCCTGCCTGCTCCCTAGCAAGCTCTCTTTTGAAATACAAATCACATAGTCAAGTTTTTTAAGGGCACTAAATTTTTTTTTATTTCAGAACATTAACAAATTAAAGTGGAAGGCAGCACTGGAGAGCCTGCTTGCATTTGTGCATCCCTTTGACCCCACAACAACCATCCAAGATGTCAAAACCAAAATAGAGATTAGATCCCCAAAAAAAAGGAGCCCAATCTTGTCTTGAGCTCCCAGAGGTCAGGAGCCACAGCAGATAAGTCTTATATGTCCCCAGTCTGTGGTACTACAGCAGGCATTATTTTCTCCTCTTCCTTGTAGCCTTCTCTCCAGCCTTCTCTGCAGCCTTGGTTGGTTTCTTCCTTGGAGGCTGGGGATCAGGAGGAGAGGTTGTGGCAGGAGGAGTAGTAGGAGGAGGAGGAGGAGGTGGAGGAGTAGGGAAAACCTCCGTTATGTCCGTGTACCTAGTGAGTTCACCCAGCACGCCCTTATTGATGACTTTCAATAGCAGGGTCTCACTGTAAATTTCAACAACAGAGGGTGCCTCTCTGAGGGCCGCTGTTGCCTCTCTGAGGAAGGCCCTGGTTTCCTCCTCCACCTGCCTACCTCTCCTTGGCCCTCGTGGTTTAACTACCAGGGGAGGCATCTGGGCTCTTGTGCTGGGCCAAGCCTCCCCCTGGGTGCCACTGGGCCCAGCCTCCTCCTGGGTGCCACTGGGCCCTGCCTCCTCCTGATCCCCAACATCACCCTCTTCCTGGCTCTGCTCTGGCTGTAAAAAAAGAAAGGGACATTATTTATTTTGCCACATCATCATTCACAGACATTGTTCACCTCTAGACATTGTTGAAATCAATGCCAAAAGTTATGTCATTTTCATTGATTCCGCATCCTGGTTTTGTTGTCTTGTGCACATAAAATTAGGCCACTACTATATCTTGCTCTTCACAAACTTTATTGGTAGAAGTGTACATAGCTTTAACAATACTAACATCTATTTAAATTCTACAATTTTGTAAGATATAAATATAGATATCAATACTTTACCTGGCTCCATATCTCCAAATCTGCCTCCTCAAGGCCCTGATCTTGATCCTCAGAGGAAGCCAGAGCAGGGTTGACAGGAAGGCTGGAGGACTGGCTGCAGGGAAGGCTGGAGGGTTGGGTACAAGGAAGGCTGGATTGACCTCTGGGGGGAAGGGTGGAGAGAGATTCCCGCACTTCCAGCTGGTCATCCAGAAAAGCAAGCTTACTGTAGTACCACAGACTGGGTTTATAAACCTTATCTGCTGGTGCACCTGACCTCTGGGACCTCAGGACCATAGTCGTCTGGGTCCTGTATGTCCCTCTGATGGTCGCAATTTTGGTTTTGACATCTTGGAGAGTTGTTGTGGGTATCTTTGTTTGCACAAATGCAAGCAGGCTCTCCAGTGCTGCTTTCCTGGCATCTTTATTTTTATTAGCGCCACTTTTTGTTTGCCATAATATAGGGAGCTCTTGCCATTTGTCGATGAACTCCCGCATGAAGTCTGGGTTTTTAAAAGTATTCATGATATCTGTAAAAGCGAGAAACCAAAAAAAATATATATTTCAGGCAACATTCCTCAACTGTGCATTGTCTACATATTTTGAGCACACAAATCTCCTCGTCTGATGAACCTCAAAAAGTAAAATTGTTAGGTACCTTCATCACGACGTTCGTTGCTAACTCCCTCTCCCGACAAATGAACGTATTTCCCAGACATGGATCTTCACTTGATATACACAGCGCATGCGTGAAACTCTGCACGCTTTCCCCGCCCCTGGCGTTCGATATTGTACTTTCCCCGCCCCTTCTCGCTCGTAGTGCTGAACAAAACATGGCGGAGACACAGGTGGCTGAGATTACCTCTACAGAGGATGAAATTCCAGAGGAGCCCAAATCAAGACCCAGGAGATATAAGGCATCCAACATGTCATTCGAGGAAATGGTGGAGATGGTCGCCATTTTAAAGAAGGAGGATTATGATGCCAAGCATGGTCCGTATAAAAGGCCTAATCTGGTCAAGTCCAGAATTATGGGCAAAGTGGTCAAAAGTCTTCACAAAAAATTCGGGGTGTGCAGAACGAAGGAACAGCTCAGAAAACGATGGTCAGATCTGAAGTTGCGGGAGGCCGACCAATATAAAAGAATCAAGAAAGTTATAGTAAAAAGTAAGTAATTTTTTTTTAGTTTCCATGGTACATATTATTTTCTTGTATTCTGTCGTGTATTTTTAACTTTCATATAGTACACTGAAAGATACCATCTTTCAGGTTCGTCCGCACAGTAAACGGACGTATTAAACCTCTTTCTCCGTACAGTTCCTCAAACGATGTTTTAGGATCATCCAGTGTGAACACCCATGTATTTTGGTTTATTTGGGGGAGTAAATTTGGGCCTCACTTATTTTTTGGGTGCTAATCCAAAGGACATTTGTTCGTTAGAAAAAACGATATGCATGGTAGTGGTAAGGGAGTGAATGCTCAGCAGCTGATGAAACATCTGAACGCAGTAGTACAAGTGTGGGCCTAAAGCCAAAAAGCTTGAGGGTGTCACACACAGGTGATCCTGTGTAGATACTTTGGCGTGTTACAATGTGTCAAATTTGTGTTCAAAATGTATATGCTCTGGTTTTGGCTATGTATCCAATCATTTGTCCCGGTTGGCACAGGGGGTAAAATTTAAAATGGAGCATGCTTCAAAAGAATGATTACAAAGTATTTTTTCATGTTTCTTATTTTAGCAAAATTGAGTCTCTACTAATGAAACTATTCCTTTTATTTCAATCTCCCTAGGGATTCGAAAAGCTACCTCAGATGAGACGATAATTGCAACACCTACAACAATACCCCCAGAACCCCAGGATGGAGAGGAATGTGATGTTGTGGAAGTGGAAAGTGGCACCACCACAGGTCAGAGAGAAACCAGACACATGCATGTTAAATAGATGTAGGCCTACATATTCTATCCTACATATTTCTTTTTACATTTAGGTGCAGTTCTGGCCGAAGACCCCAATAAGTTGACACATCACAGTGCCCAGATCCTGATCCAATACCTGATGGTCTGCTGTCGTGACCTCGAAAAAATTAAGGGAGACTTGCTAGAGATCAGGGCAAATACAAAGCGGGTGGAGGAAAGGCTCCAAAATATCATGGCTGTGCTTGGGCGTGTCTAATGTTTTTACACCAAATAACGTTTTACTTGCAGAGTTTTATAAGTATTTTTGTTATTTTACCCTTTAATGACTAGCACATGTTTAGCTTTTTCAAAATTTTGACGAATATAGTTTGTTTATGCATGGCTGGTCATGCGTTTTAATACACCCGAAATTAAGGGAACATCCACATTTCTAAGGAAGTTTCTCACCTAAAAAAAGAAATAAAGGTATTTTTACATAACAAATAATTGTGGCTTCATTATGTAAATGTGGTGCTGAGTGAACTAATCAATGTTTGGTGTTTACACTGACAATGAAGGCTAATTAAGATTGTTTAATCCACATGGCAAAACAAGTGCACTAGGTAAACCTACCAGAAACATCAAACATTATACAATAAAACATCCAAACCAATCTTTACTCAAGAAAAAGTTTTATTTTTTTGGTATAAAATTATTAAAGATTGTCTGGCATTTCAATGGCCCCCCTACCCATAAAATAGTCCACATATTGGTTACGGACCTCACGTCCGGTTGGGGGGGCCAAGCCAGGACGGCCAGGTTCCAGGGCCACCAAAGTTTCTGCATTGATTAAAGAGGCCTCAGGCCCACTCAAAGATATATAACTCATTGAATGCACCCTTAGGAAATTATGCAGCACACAGCACGTCATAACCACATGGTTCCATTTGTATGGGGCAAGGTGGATGGAGGTAAGGAAGAGGCAAAATCGGCTGGCCATGATCCCAAACGCATTTTCCACCACCCTTCTGGCTCTGGCCAGCCGATAATTGAACACCCTCCTCTCAGGGGTGAGGGTGCGTTGCGGGAATGGCCTCATCAAATGGGGTCCCAGGCCAAACGCCTCATCCGCCACAAAGACAAAAGGTAGTCCCTCCACATTCTGCTCCGCTGGTGGCAAGGCCAGCAGATCCAAAAGGAGCCGTTCCCCAAACTCCGTCTGGGCAAAAACTCCTCCATCAGACATCCTGCCATTCTTGCCAACGTCCACATAGAGGAACTCGTAGGTGGCCGACACCACTGCCATCATCACGACGCTGTGGAACCCCTTATAATTATAATAAAAGGATCCCGAATGGGGTGGTGGGACGACCCGAACATGTTTGCCGTCGATGGCTCCTCCACAGTTCGGAAAGTTCCATCGCTGGGCAAACTCGGAAGCCACATTCTGCCATTCATGTGGCGAAGAAGGGAACTGTGGAATTAAAGAAATAATAAATTAATACTTGGAGTCAGAAACATTGAAAGAAGCTGATTTCATACACACATTCATGGCCAACATTGGTAGAAACTGTTCAAAACATAAAAAATTGGAAGCAACAAAAAACAAACAAACCAAAAAATTATGGGGGGGTTGAAGATGAGTTGGGAATATCACACATGAAGGCTGTAGCACTCTGTATTGAAGTTAACAAAAATGAAACATTCCTAGGCAAAATTTAGGGTGCGTTTTGGGTAAAGCACTACGATGGAACATAGAATAAAAAACATGGAAATGACTAGGCAAGGTAGGTATGGCCCCAAGATAGCATGCTGGAGAGGTTAGGTAAGCCAAATTTACAGGTAGGCCTCAAACCCCAAACTTTAAATAATAAAACATGGGGAGAAAGGGGACATTCCGTGCAGCTAAGAATCATGTGAATTAGGGACTGCAAATAAAGTAAATTAAAAATATCCAAAAATAAAAACCATACAATGTGAATTTTTGAAGAAGAACACTTACCTTAATATAGTCCTCCTGCAAAACTTGAAGGATGGCAGAACAAGTCTCTGGTATAATGATCCCCAGAGCCTGGGGGGATATGCCTGTGGAGAACTTAAGGTCCTGCAGGCTTCTCCCAGTAGCCAGGTATCGCAACGTGGCGATGAGCCTCTGCTCAGCACTGATGGCTTCCCGCATAACGGTGTCCTGCCTGGTAATATAGGGGGACACCAAAGCCAACAGCTGCTGAAATACGGGGTCAGACATCCTGAGAAAATTCCTGAAATCATCAGGATTATTCTCCCTGATCTCCCGCAACAAAGGCATGTGACAGAATTGGTGCCGCTGGAGCAACCAATTCTTGGTCCATGAACTCCTCCTGACCCTGCTCATGGCATGGAGTCGGGATACAGCATGAACCCCTGCACCAACTACAGCACGAACTCTACGACGAGTACGTAGCCGCAACATGGCTAGATAACGGTCGGCTGAACAGAACGAACTAGAAGAACGCACGGAAGAACAGCAAGGCCTATGAAGAACAAGCTGAAAAACACGAACGTGCAGAGCAGACCGCACTGAATAAACAGATACAAACTGACTACAAGCAGTGCTAAACAGATACGAACCCACAGGCGCAAACTGAACTCCCGAAAACGATCTTCAAAGCACGAAGACTGAAAAGCGCGAATCGTTTCTCACCAAACTTTTACTAACACGCGGTAACACGGAATTAGCAAAAGCGTCCCAAAGGGTGGCGTCATTCGAACGGAACTTCCCCTTTATAGTGCCGTCGTACGTGTTGAACATCACTGCGCTTTGCTTGATCGTTTTTTTTAATGATGGTGTGTATGCAAGGCAGGCTTGAGAGGAAACATGAAAAAAAATGAGGAGAAAAACGTTGGTTTAAAAAATGACATTAAAAACGATCGTGTGTACGGGGCATTAGTCTTTTCTTTCCTTTTTTTTTTCTTCTTTTCTTTTCTTACTCTCTCCTTTTAATTGTACCTTCTTCCTGCTCTAATGTCCTACTCCTTTTTGCTTCATGGATCTATACCCATACTGTTAACTCCATTTTGAGATGTTCAGGATCCATATTTGTGTGTTATTATACTCAGCTTTGCACTTGTATTCATAACCACTTTTTAAAAATAAGGAATCATAGGGAATTGAAGTAAAATCCTTCCATCCCTAGCAATCCAAGATCAGCTGCTATTTAGACCTCTATAACATCTGTGGAATGTAGGAACCTCCAAACTCTTGCAGGCCCCCTACCCTAGTCTTCCCTTAATTTTTAGAAGGTCACCCTAGAATACAAGAACACAACTGTTTATTGTATATGCATCATACTTCATGGAGTTATGACATTCTCCACCACTTCATGCTGGATTTTTAGAAATCATTCTTTTGTATGCTTTCAGTGTAATGAGAATGTTAATAAAGATTGCGTAAAAACCCCCCCCAAAAAAAACAGTATATTAAGTCCCAGGAGTAATAAGGAAGAGAGATTTTATTCTAATAAAGGTATGCAACAGCTGGTGCTTGATTTCACAATCCTTGGAGTGCGGTCAATCGTTTTGTCTCCTGCATCAGTTACCCAGATTACGGACTGGACCTGCACCTGATCATTAAGGAAGGTATTACACTCACCTGGAGCGGTGTTACTCTCTGTTGTTTGCTTGATTTCACAATTTCAGCTTTTTTAAAATATTTTGATATTAAAAGATATCCATATTTCTAAAGTACATCAGCTTTTGTAATATATCATGAAATGCGAAGCAACTTTATCAGTCTCTGTTTTTGTTTCTCTTTGCTTTACGGGGTGCCATCACAGGCTCAGGCCAATATCTAAATTGCTCTGCTTACATTCAGCTTTTCTGCATCTGCACTTTATCTGCAATATCAGTTCTTGAACAGATATGTGAATCTTGCACAAAGCTTGAGGATCACAAATAATGCAGAGATCCCCATTGAAGTCTTTGAGTGGCAAATTTTATTAGAACAAGCTAGAGCCAATAAGCAAGCTAATGTCAAACAAAAGGTGTGGGGGAGTCTAGTCATTACAATGGGGGGGTTATGAACTAGTTCCAAATGTGCTTAAAAAAATAAAACAACTCATAGAAAGCTATGAGTCCGGCGCCCCGCATGCAACCCCTTATGGCCTGGCCGCTACTGCGTGTGACTTAAATAACCATAGAAAATACTATGTACTGTATTATTGATTGATGACATCTCTGATGACAAACCTACAAACTTTTAGGACAAA
Organism: Rana muscosa; assembly: GCA_029206835.1. NCBI lineage: Eukaryota > Metazoa > Chordata > Amphibia > Anura > Ranidae > Rana > Rana muscosa. The sequence goes on from CM055116.1 coordinate 878,797,911, forward strand.
AGTTTGTGATTCATGAATTCCACAAATCCTTAGGATATGCCGTGAACCCATGGTAGCAGTAAACCTGACCCTCATCCCTAATCTGCAGACAAGGACAGAGAATGCGGGACACATCAGCTTTACATATTTGTCATTTAAAATGATTAAGCTGGTTATATTTTAACATTTCATTCTCTGAAGATATGGGTTTAATTCAAGGGCACGTTCTTCAAACCCATACTAAAATCTGCCAATTGTGAATTTTAATGCAAACCACATTGAAGTCAGCAAGTGAGGGAGAAAAATCGTGAAAATCTATTATCTGCATAATCAAAGTTAGGAGGCAAGGGTCGTAAAACAAATTACATAGGCAGCTGGGCACTGCTAGAGGGGACATGTACCAGTTCAAACATATTTTTTTTAAACACTGTTTGACAGTGAGGCCTCGTACACACGACCGATTTTCTCGTTGTAAAAAACACGTCGTTTTTTTCGACGAGATTTTTGTTAAGCTTGTCGATTTTCTCGTCAAGCTTTCTATGCGTACACACTGACATTTCCCAATTTCCTCGTTGTTCTCCGCGCTCACGTCCAGCACGTACGACGGCACTATAAAGGGGAAGATCTTTTTTCTTGGCGCCACCCCTTGGGCTGCTTTTGCTGATCTCGTGTTACCGTGTGTGAAGTAAAAGTTTGGGAAGAGACGATTCGCGCTTTTCAGTCTTCGTACTTTTCAGATCGTTTTCTGCGGTTCAGTTTGTGCTTGTGGGTTCGTATCTTGACTTTCAGGGCGTCTAGGCAGGTCTGTTTTACAGTGCGTTCTTGCCTGTTCGTCTCTGATTTTCAGTTCGTTATTCATAGGCCTTGCTGTTCTAAAGTGCGTTCTGTACGTTCTGATAAGACGACCGTTTCTTAGCCATGTCGCCTGGACGTTCTCGTCGTCGAGTTCGTGCTGTGCGTGCGCTTGGTGTTGGTCTGCTTGTTTTGGACCAAGACCAGTCCATGAATGGTGTGAGGAGGAGTTCATGGACCAAGAATTGGTTGCTCCAGCGGGACCAATTCTGCCATATGCCTCTGCTGCGGGAGATCGTCGAGAATAATCCTGAGGACTAAAGGAATTTTCTGCGGATGTCTGACCCCGTTTTTCAGGAACTGTTGGCTTTGGTGTCCCCCTATATTACCAGGAAGGACACCGTTATGCGGGAAGCCATCAGTGCTGAGCAGAGGCTCATCGCCACCTTACGGTACCTGGCGACAGGGAGAAGTCTTCAGGACTTGAAGTTCACCACAGTCATCTCCCCCCAGGCTCTGGGCCTCATAATCCCAGACACCTGTTCTGCCATTATACAAGTCCTGCAGGAGGACTATATTAGGGTAAGTTTTCTCCCTTAACATCACATTTTATGTATTACATGTATGATAATGTATTGTATTTCTTTCATCCTTCCCTAATTACCATGATTGTAATATGCTGAGAATGATCCCCTTTGTCCCCATGCATGCTGGAAGCTTTAGATTGCCCCTTTTTTCTCCTCCATAAATATTTCCCTTCACTAACTTTTCCAGCAGGGACACCTGTTGCTCCAAATGTTTGGGGGTTCAAACACCAATTTAGGAAATAAACGTCCTCCTTTTTTGCTCTGGTGCCTATTTTACGCCCCCAGATGTCCCCTCTAATGCAGCCATTTTGTTCACTCCAATGCAGCCATTTAGTCCCCTCTAATGCAGCCAGTTTCCCCCCAGCCCTGCACTTACCTTCTTGTGGTCAGCGCCATCCTTCTTCTGTCCTTGATGTCTTCTCCTTCCCTTGATGTTGCATCAGCCAATCATGTTACCATTAAACAGACTTGGTGAACATGATTGGCAGAGCAGCCTGCCAGTGTTTCCCCAAGGAATGCCCCCCCTGCATCCCCTATTTTACTTTTAGGAAGCCAATTACATCCCTCAGGTTGTAATGTGCAAGACTATTTTACTACCTGTTTCTGCTATGCAATTTGAACCCCCTAAATGCCGCAATTATTCATATGTCGGTCGCTTTACAAGAGGCCATCCACCTGAATAGTGGGTGGCATAGACAATACGTAGGTTAATGCAACGCATGAACCTATGTATTGTTCTGAGTGATGGGCACAGGAGAGAGGGGCAGTGCTCCAGCGCCCACTCTGGACGCACCGCCACTGCAATGCTATCCTGTGGCCAAACACATCTCCCCCCCCCAAAATAATTTAGTAATGGCCCATCAGAGGGGGTGATGAATATGATAAATGAGCCTTCCATTATACTTATTTTAAACACCTTAATAAACGTAGAATTTGATTGATGTTGGCCTCTAATTTTTTTTTATAGAATTTCCTTGTAATGTATGACTTTGGTATTCTAATATTATTTCATCTTGTTTCACTCCACAGCTTCCTTCCACGCCACAGGAATGGCAGACTGTGGCATCAGAGTTTGCCACGCGGTGGGACTTCCCCAACTGCGGTGGTGCCATAGACGGGAAGCACGTCCGCATTGTGCCGCCACCCCGTTCTGGGTCCTACTACTACAATTACAAGGGGTTTCATAGCATTGTGCTGATGGCGGTGGTGTCAGCATGGTATGAATTCCTCTATGTTGATGTAGGGAAGAATGGCCGGATGTCCCATGGGGGATCCTTCATCCAGACGGAGTTTGCCCTCCGTCTCCAGAGTGACGACCTTGCATTGCCACCGGATGCAGGGAATATTGAAGGACTCCCCTTTGTTTTCTTGGCTGATGAAGCCTTCAGACTCGGACGGCATCTTATGAGGCCATTTCCACAGAGGACCCTGACCCCAGAGAAGAGGGTGTTCAATTACCGGCTGGCCAGGGGCCGAAGAGTTGTCGAAAATGCCTTTGGCATAATGGTCAGCCGGTTCCGCCTTTTTATGACTTCAATACACTTGGCGGACTACAAAATAAACTATGTCGTATTATGCTGCTGTGTGCTACACAACTTTCTGAGCCAAAAATCAAATTCCTATATGGCCTCAGTTTTGCCAGAGGCTGGACTTTCCCCTGCAAATCCCCTGCCGGCCCTGGAATCTGCCCGTCCTGGCTTGCCCTCCCAAAATGCCCGTGAGGTTCGGGACAAATACATGGAGTATTTCACGGGTAGGGGGGCAATTCCTATGCCAGCCTATGTCTAAGGATCCCAATAAAAAGCTTGTTTAAACCTTTAATTATTTGTTCTTTCCTGTCTCCTAGTTTGTCTTTGTGCATTTGTAGTGCCAAGTGTATTTTACTTTAGTAAATAACAACCATTTCACTATGTAACCTTACAAAATAGCCAAATAAGCTTAGAGGGTATTATAAAAAGAAGCTACACGTTGTTTGTGGTCAAATATTTTACTCTGTGCACATTCTCACCATTTTTAGTTTTTTCTGTTTTTTTGGGTTGGCCTGGCCCCAACCCTGCAATTTTTTGCTTATGAAAATACAAAAATAACAGTTGCATTCCAAAAATTACAACATTGGATACCTCTGAGCAATCTGAGACATTCACTTACACAAACTATGTCTCTATGTGCCCGTCCTAATATGGGGTCCTGCCACCCCTTGCCCAGCCAAAAATTGAATATGCACACATTTGGTATTTTTTTCATCTAGGAAGTTTACAATCCTGATCCCTATTGTCAACATGTGCTATCTGCCATCAGGGGTGATCAATGGACGTGTTTTGGGGGTGCAACCCCTTCCTCAGTTCACCGACTTTAGATACGAGGAAGGGGTTGCACCCACAAAAGACGTACATGGATATCCCCTGATGGCAGATAGCACATGTTGACACACTGTGTGCAGATTCAATTTTTGGCTGGTTTGATTGTCAAAAAAATTCGAAAAGTTGCAAAAACAAACATGTAAAAACAAATGTGTTTGGATGGCTTATTGAATTCTCCCCAAAACATCGAGAATGTCTTTAAATGTTTGTTCCATCACATGGATTCTTTGTTTAATAAGGTCCAGTTCCGTGCTACATTCCATCACTTGCTGGATGAGGCGGAGGGCACTGTCAGCAGAGAACCGTGTACTATCCTTCACAACATTTATATCCCCTAAAAACAAAAAACAAAAGGTATTATAACTCTGCAGGCCTACATCTCTTACCTGAAGCTGTGGTGACAGATACTGACCTGTTGTGGTGACCAGATCCACAACGTCATCCACCTCTCCTTCCTGCACTTCTCCTTCCTCCACCTCAACTTCCTGCACATCTTTCGGTTGTGGGTCTTTGGGAGTTTGGGGTTGCTTGGAAGTTGTGGGGTGCATGTGCTCCCTGGAGTGTCCTCCTCCCAGTCTTCTCTCCCCTATGAGAATTAAACAAAAGGTCTATTTATCACACTGTAAATCTCAATGTTAAAATAAAAACAGGCTAAATTGCTTGGAAGTGGGGTACAAGTGTGTGTTTGGGCGGAATTTAAAGAAGAATGCATTATTTATGACCAAGAATATGTTTAGTATTCACCTTTGGATGTAATTTATTTGACATGGAGGCACCACAAAAAATCACTAATGCACCTGTGTGGGACACCCAAAAAAGGCGGGTCTGGTGGCCCACACTATAGTGCTCCAAAGTACAGATGTGGAAGCAGCTGCTGAGTGTCCTCTCCTTTACACTGATACAAGTTTGCATTTCATTCTCTTTACAAACACATCATCTAGACTAAAAAATTTGCCACAATATTTGAGCAAAAATGGCAGATGTCTAATTACTTTTGTGGCTCTAAAATAAGCCAAAACCGCGGATAGTGGCCGAACGAAGTGTCGGTAACGTAACGAACGATTACTGTGCCCAACCAAGTTCAAAATATTACATTTTGGAAGGGAGTCCAATATGAGAAACCAAAATAAACAGCAACATGTAAGTTTAGAAAAAGATTAATAGCAGAAAAGTCTACATTTTACTTACCGTATTTATCGGCGTATAACACGCACCAGCGTATAACACGCACCCCAAGTTTAGGAGGGAATTTTAAGGAAAAAAAACTTTTAGGAGGGAAATTCAAGGAAAAAAAACTTACATTTAAATGCAGCATGCAGCCTTGCCCAGTGTCCATCTGCAGCCTTGCCCAGTGTCCATCTGTCCATCTGCAGCCGTGCCCAGTGTCCATCTGTCCATCTGCAGCCGTGCCCAGTGTCCATCTGTCCATCTGCAGCCTTGCCCAGTGTCCATCTGTCCATCTGCAGCCGTGCCCAGTGTCCATCTGTAGCCTTGCCCAGTGTCCATCTGTCCATCTGCAGCCGTGCCCAGTGTCCATCTGTCCATCTGCAGCCGTGCCCAGTGTTCATCTGTCCATCTGCAGCCTTGCCCAGTGCCTTTGCGATCGTGTCAGTCCCGGCGGTTTTTAAAATTTGGCGCCGATTTCTGTGGAGAGGAGCGAGCGGGGCCGAGTGTACTTCGGCTGGACTCGGCTCCTCTCGCAGTTCCGCCCATCTCCACTGACTGCGCCGCTGACGGAGAAAGCCGAGTGTACTTCACCTAGACTCGTGTCTGCTCACAGTCACAGGCAGGACTGCGAGAGGAGCCGAGACTAGGCGAAGTACACTCGGCTTTCTCTATGTCAGCGGCGCAGTCAGAGATGGGCGGGACTGCGAGAGGAGCCGAGTAAAGCCGATTGTACTTCGGCTTCGGCTCCGCTCGCTCCTCTCGCTCGTTTTCAGCAGGGGAATTCGACGGAGTATCGGCGTATAACACGCACCCACGATTTTCCCCTGATTTTAAGGGGAAAAAAGTGCGTGTTATACGCCGATAAATACGGTACTTTTAGCGAGCATTCTCTTTATGCTCCTCAACGGCTCTGGCTCCCTCAGTTTGAGGTCTGACCACCTCTTTCTGAGCTGCTCATTTGAGCGTTTCACCCCGAAATTCGCCTTCAGACTCTTCACGACTTTAGTGAGGATTTTGGCCTTCCTTCTATTTGGTTTGCTATACGGCCCATGCTTGGCATCATAATCAGCCTTGAGCAAGATGTCCACCATCTCCGCCATCTCCGCCAAAGACATATTCGATGCCTTGAATCTCCTCCTTGATCGTGACGTTTCCTTGGTCTCCGGGCTTGTCTCCTCCTCGTTAGTTGCGGAATTATCAGACACCTGCTGTAACTCCGCCATATCTGTCTGCGCGCCGAAAGAGAAGGGGCGGGGAAAAGATGTTAGTTAGAACGTCATGGGCGGGCGACGTGTGCGGAGCGACGTGTTCGTATTTTGACGCATGCGTGGTGTGTATATAGCAAACACACATGTGACTATAGTACGTTCAGTGTGCGGAGAGAGGAGTTCAAGTGACGAACGTGCGAACGAAGGTATGTGATTTTGTGACTTGTACAAATTGTTGGCCTATACTGTCTTGAGAATGTTGGAGGATATATATGGTGACTAGGATGTTAAGGAGGTTAGACTGTTTACCTCACATTAGTTATATATAATTTATTTAACTTGCAGATACAATATGAATGTCTTTATTAGCGACAAAGAGCTCCTGGCGGAATTTATTGACCGGGTAAGGGAGCTGCCAGCTCTGTGGGAGACGAAAAACCCCATCCACAAAAAAAGAGGGGTGAGAAAAGCAGCGCTGGAGAAGCTGCTCCCATTTGTGCATACCAAGGTGCCCACAGCCACAGCAAAACAAGTGGACACTAAAATTGGGAGCTTGAGAGGTACCTACAGGACTGAACGCTCTAAGGTGCTGGCTTCTAAGAGGTCAGGAGCAGCAGCAGGTGATGTGTATGTCCCGATTTTGTGGTACTACAACAGGATGTCCTTCCTGGATGACCACATTGAGACAAGGCCATCACTCTCCACTCTTCCCCCCAGACTTCCCTGCAGCCAACCTGAGCCTTCTCTGGAGCAAGAGGAGGCAGCCATCCTGGATGATCCTGATTTGGCCATCTGGAGCCAGGTATAGTATTAAATGAAAATGTATTGGGATAAACTTAATGTTTGACAAATATGTCAAGATGACAAACATAAAATATTTTGGATTCCACAAGTGAAATCAAGATCTGTAGACATTATTCTGCACTTAATTGGGTGCTAAATAGTCAATCTGGTGTAGTGGTAAATTTAAAGCAAGGATTTATGGATTTACATTCTAATTGCTTCAATCAGGATTACAAAGTTTGATGCAAAGATTAAACCAACATATTAAACTATGTCCCTTTTTCATACACAGGATGAAATCAGCCAGGAGGAGGGTCTGGAAACTGTCAGGCATGAGGAGGAAGGGCCCAGTGGCAGCCAGGAGGTGGCAGGGCCCAGTGCCAGCCAGGAGGTGGCAGGGCCCAGTGGCAGACAGGAGGTGGCAGGGCCCAGTGGAAGACAGGAGGTGGCAGGGCAAAGGAGAAGTACCAGATCCCAGGTGACTCCCATCCGGCTTCACAAAAGAGGCAGGAGGGACAGGAGCACGAGTGAGGCAGCAATGGCCCTTATTCGTGAGGCCCATGCCACCCTCCAGGAGCCCACATCCCCTGAAGAGGCCATTGCCGGCCTAGTGGAGGCTAAGTTCAAGGTGATGAGCATGGAGCAACGCCTCCTATGCGAGCCCCTGCTCATCACCTTGCTCAACAAGGGGGTGATGGAGAAAATTACCCCCAATACCGCCATATGTGAGGTGGCACAACTGACCCAACCTCAACCTCCACCTCCACCTTCTTCTTCTGCCCCACCCCCTTCTGCTACACCTCCACCTTCTTCTTCTGCCCCACCCCCTTCTGCTACACCTCCACCTTCTTCTTCTGCCCCACCCCCATCTGCTACACCTCCACCTTCTTCTTCTGCCCCACTCCCTTCTGCTACACCTCCACCTTCTTCTTCTGCCCCACCCCCTTCTGCTACACCTCCACCTTCTTCTTCTGCCCCACCCCCTTCTGCTACATCTCCTCCTCCTCCTCCTGACAGGAGTACCCCTCCAGTGGCCCAGCCTCCAGCCAAACGAAGAAGGAAGGCTGCAGGGAAGGCTTCAGGGAAGGTTGCAGGGAAGGTTGCCAGGAAGAAGAGGAAGTGATGGCCTTGCTTCATTGTGGTCGGACAGAAGGCAGCCTGTTGTAGTACCACACACTTGGGACATATATCTCACCTGCTGCTGTTCCTGACCTCTGGGAGGCCAGCATCAGATTGTGTTCAGAAATGTTGGCCTTCTCAAGCTCCCAATTTTAGTGTCCACACAGGGTTGCTGTGTGCTCTGGGGTCCCTGGGATGCACAAATGGCAGCAGGTTCTCCAGCGCTGCCTTCTCTTTATTTTATTTCTAAACATGAATAAATGTGATTTTTGTTTAAGTTCATACTTGACTATGTGTATTTGTAAAAATTAAAAATCTAGCTTTGGAGTAAGCAGATACATTTGACTGACAATAAAAGGGACAGATATCACCCCCCCAAAAGAAAAACTAAATCTGATTAGCAAAAAAACATGGTGGGAAATTTAACTAATATAGATTCCAAAATTAAATGGGAGATCACTATCAAAACACTGCGAAATTATAATTAACATCATTTTGAAAAATATAACCATTTAAATTATTCCTAAAAACTTGCACGATATAATACACATAAATCTTCTTAAGAGCAGCATGAAAAAGGTTAAAAAAAAGGCATAACTCGTTTTGATTAATGTAACATTCTAACAAAGATTTCAATGCAGAACATTTAAACGATGCAATATTTTTGAGCGTGACGAATGTGCTCTCTCCATTACGAAGGCTTGTTTTACCAGAAGATGCGCTCCCGTCTCATAGTTGCTTGTGAGCATGCGCGCTTTTGGAAGAGTCGTAAAAGCATACACACGAACCATTTTCTCGTCACAAAACAGCCCGACGAGAAACACGACGAGGAAATCTGGAATCCTGACGAGAAAATAGAGAGCAGGTTCTCTATTTTCTCGTCGAGATTCTCGGCAATTTTCTCGTCGTAAAACCATACACACGAACGTTTTTCTCGACAAAAAAGCTCTCGCGGCACTTTTCTTGACGGTTTTGGACAAGAAAATCGGTCGTGTGTACGAGGCTTGAAACAATAAAAATGCACAATTTCTTTAAATAACAGGCTAGAGGGATGTCTTAAACCTGCGTGTAAAATGATGCAACTGTACCATTTACACAAACTAAAATTACATTTAGAAAGAAAAATACCAGTTATATTGCCAATCGCCAAATGACATTTCCCTGCTGTGTTGTTCTGTTTGTAAACAAATCTGCTAGGGATTTCCTTCATCCATACCAGTATCTTATTCCAGATAAGGATCTGGTATGCATTTTAGGGGGGATTTATTACTGAAGAAAACATTTTTGTAGCCTTCATTGTATAAACTGAGGATGCTTTGCCAGCAGACAGCCGGCATCGCAGCAACTGATTATGTAATTTGTAAGATGCTATTTCCTACACAGACATTGGCTGTTATTATGCATTATAACAGCCAATGAGGCTTTTAAAAAAATACTTAAGGTTCCCCTTAAAACTACATATCAGTGCCTTATCCTTCATGAGAGTTTCCCCCCTGCATTGGATGGGCGCCCTCTTTTTTTTTTTTCTTACAATGGCTTGGGAGTCGGCGGGAGTCATTCATTTTGAGTGATGCGTATCTACTGTACATTGCTGGATGACATGATTGATGGTAGATTAATGGATTTACACCTTGGAACTTTTTGGGGGTTTATTAAGAGACTTTTTCAAATGTCTGGTCTGCTTATTTATAATGTATTTTGTTATTTTTGTTTGTTTCAAACTATAAGTACCCTCTGCAGACCCCACATCCCTGGCCTTGTCCTCATCAGCATGGGGAGAGTAAATGGCCTGGTAACGGTTTAAAGTCTGCATGCTGGCTGCTACTCCCCTATCTTGGGCAGCCAGACTGCATGCTTGGATATGGGTCTTGTGTAGATTGTGAGGGGACCCCGCACTTTTTTTTTTAGTGGGGTTCCCCCTTAAAATCTATACCAAATCCGCCTTAGCAAGTTACCCTTCCCATCCTGAGCACCTGCGGCCTGGTTCAGTGTCCGAGTGTATGCTTGCTCCTCTCCCCCTTCCTGGCCTTCCAGGCTGCTTGTCTGGATAAGGGTCTAGTATGGATTTTGGGGAAACCCTTTGTGATTTTTGTCTTTGTTTTGTGTGTGTGTGTGTGTGTGTGTGTGTGTGTGTGTGTGCGTGTAGGGGCACATCATTTTTATTTTTCTTCTTATGACACAGTTTTTTTTATCATAAAGAAGATACAGATGGTGAGGGACTTCAGGTTTTTTGTTTTTACAGAATCTTAAGTTCTGTTCTGTGTCCTGAAGCTCAAGCTTTGTAGTGCTTTGGGTGGGATTGTCAGGCCTCCCTTCTCAGAGCTCAGGCTGCTGAACTGTCGGTTAATTGCCAGTACTCATCATTCCACTGTCACTCACCTGATGATTATATCCTGCTCGTCAGTCAGCCTTGCTGTCTATTTAAACTGCCTGGATCAGATCTCCTGTGCTTTCTCTTTGGTCAACATATCTGGATACTCTCTGCTGTGTTTTCCTGTTAAAGACTTTTGCCTGGCTGACTTCTCTTCTGGTTCCTGATTCCGTTTGCTGCTTCTGACTACACTGATCTCTGGATTGCTGTTTTACTGGCTTGTTCCGACTACCCGCTCTGGTTACCAAACTTTGGCTATGTTTTGACCATGTTTATTCTGTTTGTACTATTTTACCATTTTATTAAAGTGGAATTTTTACTGCACTTCTGTCTCAGTCTGATTCATGGTTCCTGACAAGGATAAAGCCTACATTCCTAGGTCCATATTGAGCTAGCCCTCATTATCAGTCTTAGCTGTCAACAGACCTTTATATATGCAAGCCAACTGATGCTCAGAGATGCCTCTCTCTTGTTTTCTGCTGTGGGAGCCTGTTGTGGGGTGAAGTACTGAAGTACTGACAGAGCAATAAAAAAAAAACAGAGTTTAGTTAGAAGCATATGTTTTGTTTTATGATATGGACTTACATTAAAAACCCCTATTGCATTATAAACTGCATGCATTTGCGACTTGCTGAATAAAAGCACAGGATAAATCTACTTGGACTGTTCCTGTGTATCGCTAACTCATGCATGATGAACCACTTCAATACCAGTTGGGGACCACTAAAGAAGAGGTAAGGGACTGTCTCTGTGCAATATTTTCAGCTTTGTCACATTACATAAAAATGTGACCAAGCTTGATGAAGTTCTGTCTTGTCTTTGGCTGATTGGCCCTTAATGGATTTGATTAAAAATATAATGCTGTGCTGGTGATATAACAATCTACGTGGGATGTAATAGACTCATATTTCTGTTCTAGAGATATTTGAAGATTTGAGCGTCAAACGGGAAGTTCTTAAGGGAGATATAGTTATTATTTGTGTGTAACTTCATACCCTAATGCTGTTAGGGGCATGACCTATGCAGAACAGAACTCAAAAGAGCCCTTGCACATTAAGGAAAGGGGGTCCTGACTGGCTTGAAGCATGGAATTATGTGCTTTGTAGTTCCTCTTTAGGTTCTAAGGTGGGGGGTGGGGGGGGTGCAGGTGATGAGGGTAAAAAAGTACCTGTACGCAGAAGCACGTCCTCTTTAGATTTCTAGCTCTCGAATGGGAAGGTCCCTGCATTTAGCCAGCAAAGACACAGAGCACCTGGTATACAGATTCAGTCAGATGGTGCTTGGCTCATTCTTCTTCTCACTGGAGACTCCCCCATAGCACCTGTTAACCCCCTTCTTCCACCAAGCATGACAGTATGACTATAGTATGACTATAGAACCCCACAGGTCTCAAAAAGGGAGACTGACATTCACCTCAGCCTCAGCTCTGGCCACAGTAACACTTTTCAGAGGAGGTGAAGCATTTCCAGCATCTCCATTGCCCAGGGAGCAGTTCATGATGTACAACAACACAGCCAGCGCAGATGTCATACCCATGTTCCCACTCCCACCTGCTCTGCCTCAAAACCCAGTAGATCCTCCCTGCCTGGGTATAGTGTATGTTGGAATACATTGTTATTGTCTTTTTGTGCAACAATTTCATCAGCCAATAGATGGCAGTGTTTATACATTTGTGGCTGAATCTATGGTTAAACTCTATGTCTTTTCTCTAAAATAAAGTTACCTGTTTCCTGTCTGCAGTTAAGCAGCAAAACCCATGTGGATTGTGCACTGTCTGTCTGTTCTGTAGGGCTATATACAGGATTTCTAACAGGTTATGGGCCCATGTATAGCCCAGACACCCACCCAGAGAAAAGCTGAGAACCCATTCATAGCCAGCTACTGCAATAGTGCAGGATACAGCAACACAAAGCAATCTTGGAAATTATAGATGAAAATGCTGCTAATAAAAGAAGGTACGTGGAAATGTATAATTAAGTCAGGCCAGAACACTCTTCAGATGAGTGGATAGAGAAAGACCAAAAAACTCAAAGCACAATCTCTCTTAGCATAGAAGATGATCAAATCATACATTACCAAAAGTATTGGGACTCCTGCCTTTACACGCACATGAACTTTAATGGCAGTCTTAGTCCGTAGGGTTCAATGTTGAGTTGGCCCATTCTTTGCAGATATAACAGCTTCAACTCTTCTGGGAAGGCTGTTCACAAGGTTTAGGAGTGTGTTCATGGGAATGTTTGACCATTCTTCCAGAAGCACTTCTAGACAAGAAGGCCTGGCTCGCAGTCTCCACTCTAATTCATCCCAAAGGGATGAGGTCAGGACTCTGTGCAGGCCAGTTAAGTTCCTCCACCCCAAACATGCTCATCTATGGACCTTGCTTTGTGCACTGGTGCACAGTCATGTTGTAACAGGAAAGGGCCATCCTCAAACTGTTCCCACAAAGTTGGGAGCATGAAATTGTCCAAAATGTCTTGGTATGCTGACGCCTTAAGTGTTCCCTTCACTGGAACAAAGGGGCCAAGCCCAACCCCTGAAAAACAATCCCACACCATAATTCCACCTCCAACACATGATTTGGACCAGTCCACAAAGCAAGGTCCATAAATACATAGATGACTGAGTTTTGGATGCCATTAAAGTTCATGTGTGTGTGTAAAGGCATGCGTCCCTATACTTTTGGTAATATAGTGGATATGTAAGTGAGAAACTGCTAAAGAAATGTAATAAGGATTACAAAAGGTGCATACATGAGCTAATCTAAGCAATAAACTGTATTTGATTAGAAAACTACACCAAAACCAAGCTGATGAAAGGCCAGGATATGCAGGGTTACATAAGGCATACCTAGAAATGGTTGAATGCCTGAAGGGTATAGGAGAAGAAATAAAAGATTTTAATGTTGCAGCACTATTACTATTGCAGCACTATTACTCAGTGGCTTACCAGAAATGTATGAAACACTTGTCAAAGCACTTGATGCATGTCCAGATGCTAAACTGATGTTGGAATATGTTAAGGGAAAGCTTGTGGATGATTATAAGCATAAAATAGAAACGTTAAACGTGACAGTGCTTCTGTCAGAGTCTGCCTTAAAGTTGGAAAACAGGAATAAAAACAGTAACAGGCAGCAAGAAACACGTGAATGTTTTGTGTGCAATAAATAATGTAATTTAAAAGCAGAATCTGGAAAGCTAGAATGAAAAAAACAGACTAAACTATAAAGGGCCAAAAGTGTGAAGCAAGAAACAGATTTTGCTTCAGATATTTAATATATTTTTCAATCCAAATGTTGCACCTCATCTTTGCAGGCATGGTATGTTAATTCAGGAGCTACGAGTCACATGACAAATTACAGGAATTCCTTTATTCACCTTGACCAGAGTAAAACAGAAAAAATCAGCACAGATATTGGGCAAATATTGGAATCAGAAGGAATGGGAGACAGTTTTATTTACTGTCCTATTTCCCAGAGTGTCACCAGAGTGTCACCAGAAAGATACCTGTGAAAATGTCCTCTATATCCCTGCTCTTGAAACAAATCTTTTGTCAGTGAAGAAACTCACCAAACAAGGCAATGTAGTGACCTTCCAAGGTGACAGTTGTGCCATCACAAAAGGGGATAGCTTACTTGCAAAGGCTAAAATCACAGATGAACTGGTTCGGCTGAACTGGAACGAGATGATTAATACTGCCAAGAAGGAAAAACATTCAAACTTCATTCACACGTGGCACAGACAATTTTGGCACAGAAGTCCTTATATAATAATGAAATTACCTGAGAATGACTATGCAAGTGGAATTTTTTTTATCAAACAATGAAATGCACCAACTGTATAAAATGAAAAATTACAAGAAAAGCCTATCCAAAGCTGAGTACTAGCAGAGCAAAGAAACCTCTGCACTTAAATCATTCAGACCTTTGAGGTCCAATGGAGAAATTTACTCCAGGAAAGAAGAGGTATTTTCTGCTTTTTATAGATGATTACTCTAGGTATACTACACTTTGTCTGTTACACAACAAAAGTAAAGTACCAGAGAAATTTGAACAGTATTTGGCTCAAGTAAGCAACAAAGTTTGCAAAATGCCAAGTATATTGCACACAGACAATGGAACTGAATATACACAGGTGATAACACACAGGCGATTCTCAGAAAGCATGGCATAGTATTTCAAACTACTGTACCATACAACCCAAAATGAAACACAGTTGCAGGGAGTGGAAGAACCATACTGTCCTATTCATACCAACACATACTGTCGTGTGGCAATTATGACTGCATGCTATACGACTAGTAAAAAAAACAAAAAAAAAAACAACGAGAAAACTCAATATGAATTGTGGAATGGAAAAGTCCCAGAATTTGAACCATCAAAAAAAAAAAAAAAAATACTTATGTGCATATCCCAAAAGGAAGACCTACAAAATGGGATGCTTGCACAAAGGAAGGTGTACTTGTGATACAGTGAATCTCAAAAGGAATACAGAATTCTACACCAAGACACAAACAAGTTTACCATCAGTAGAAGTGTAATTGTCTATGAAATTTCAGTGTGTTCAAAATTTCATGAACTAACACAAACATTTAAAAAATGAAGGAAATTCCACATCAGTGTCACATGAAGCTAAGCCACAAAGTGACCCAGAAATACAAATTTGTGACAATTCAAATGCTGTAAAAGAAGAAACCAGGCCAGAAGAGGCTTTAATCAGGAAATCCACCAGAAGCAATAAAGGCATCCAAGCCAAATGTCTGTCCTATGTTGCTTGCATAGCATTAAAACCAGAGCCAGATTAATGGGATGAGATGCAAAGACTTCTAACTCATGAGAAACAAAAGGAGATCAGATGGTTTAACTAAACCACTTACAAGAAACAGATTTATAGAAGTGAGATGCGAAATGTGATTAACATAAGGAGTAGTTGTTGAGTAGGCATGTTGGTATACATTGTTCATGTCTTTTTGTGCAATAACTACATCAGCCAGTAGATGGCAGTGTTTATAAGTTTGTGTCTGTGTCTATGGGTAAACTCTATGTCTTTTCTCTAAAATAAAGTTTCCTGTTTGCAGTTAAGCAGCAAAGCCCATGTGGACTGTGCATGGTCTGTCTGTTCTGTAGGGCTATATACAGAATTTCTAACCATGTACCTTCTGTTCCAGATGTTAGTGCATCTCAAACATTGCTGCCTGTAACCCATAATATCCATATAAACCCTTTTGTTCCCAGTTCTCCTGTAAACCATATGCTCAACACTGTTCATGACACAAGCCTGCCACCTACTGCACTATCCCCTGCACTGCACCTAAATTGCCATACTAATTTAAAGTAAAACTATAGCTAAATCTTTAATTTTGGGTAGAGTAAGGGAAGGTTATAAACCCTGTCAGTATTTTTTTTTCCATCTGTGTCCCAGGGTGAGAGAGGTTGGATCTCCCTAATGGGGGCACAGACAGCAAAAAAAAACTGACAAATGTTCTAATCACTCTCCACTCTGTCCAAAAGTAAAAAAAGGTTTTGCCTTTAGTTATTCTAATACCCCAGAATCCAGACCTGCTTCACTATCTTAAACTCACAACACACTTGTTTCTGTACTCATGCATTACCTTTCATTCTCACAGCATGAAGCAATTCAATGCATTTTGCTGTTTCGGGGATGTGCAAGCCTGGTGCAGGCCTTCAAGGGTCACCAGTTCAGTGACAACTTCTGATCCCTCAGCACTAAATCATGGAAGACTGTTGTCAATAATCAACAACACTTTCTCTGATCTGACACAGCCCTCCCATGTACCAAAAACAATGCCCAACACCAGTGAGTATGATTGTGACCAAGTATTGGGTAGGAGAGCAGAAGCACCAACACTTAAGCCCTGTACACACAATCGGATTTCCTATGGTTTTTAAACCGATGGAAACCGATGAATCTGATTTCCATCAGTCTTGCCTACACACCATCAGTCAAAAAACCGACCGTTCCAAACGCGGTGACATAAAACACTCTGATGAGCCGAGAAAAATGAAGTTCAATGCTTCTGAGCATGCGTCGACTTGATTCTGAGCATGCGTGGGTTTTTTAACCGATGGACTTGCCCATAGACGATCGGAATTTTCGTTTTTTTATCCATCGGAAAAATTTAAAACATGTTCTATTTTTTGACACCGATGGAAAAAAGACCCATGGGGCCCATACACGATCGGTTTGTCCGATGAAAAATATCCATCGGACGAAAAATTAACTGAAGGGATTAAGTGAGTTCTAACACACATGGGGGTAATGTCTTCTTTGAATGCTTCTGTCCCTCGGGCAATGCAAAACAGTCAATTGTGGTCAATTTTGCCTTTGGGTATGCATGTTCCACCAGATGTTAAGGACAAAATCTGGAAATGTGATTTTGTAGATCTGTTGTTTTTAATACAACCAGATAAAGACAAATCATGCTGTATTAATATGCAATCTTAAGGTGACAAGATGAAACAGCTTCCACAAGCTTTTGGTAACCGGCTGCAAGGTTGTTGTACTTATGCAATTAGTTTGTGTGACAGATTTTCAGATATAAATACTGTGTTATTTTGCAACCTAGATTTAATTTTAGGTGAATATAAAGTATACAGTGGTAAGTGTTGGTACAATTATGATGTCCAATTTAGACAAAAGTTAGTATAAAAAAAAATTAGGTTTGATTGTCAAGATGGCAGTCTGTGGTTATTCCTTATATATCTATCTCCTTTAACCACTTTACCCCCAGGCCAATTCTGACACTTCTCACATACATGTAAAAATCAGTTTTTTTACTAGAAAATTACTTAGAACCCCCAAACATTATATATTTTTTAAGAGACCCTTGAGAATAAAACGGTGATTGTTGAAATAAGTTATGTATTGTAGTAGCATGATATTTGCGCAGCCTTTTTTACAATGCAAATTTTTAGGAAAAAATATATTTTAATGAATTTAAGTGCACATAAACACAATATAATTCCTGATTTTTGGTAAAATATAAAGGATGATGTTATGCTGAATAAAAAGCTACACAACATGCCATGCTTTAAATTTGCATATGCCCATATAATGTCAACAAACTACAGTACCTAAAAATCTCCATAAATGACACTTTAAAATCCTTTACAGGTTACCAGTTTAGAGTTACATGGGTAGTCTGCTGCTAGAATTATTGCTCTCATTCTAACGTTCACGGCGATACCTTACATGTGTGTTGCGATCACCGTTTACATATGCGTGCAGGACATATGTATGCACGTGAGCATGGGGGGATGGGGGCACTTTAATTAAATCAGTTTGATCAGATGCTTTTCAAGCTCGTAATGGATTGTAAATATCAAACCGAAACATGTTTCTTACAACACAGAGGGGAGGCGGGTAAGGAAGTACATGGGACCAAGCAGGATTGCACCAGAGTGGGGGGAGGGGGGCCCCTGGGGAGTGTCTGAAATTCCTCCAAATGTTGCTCGGAAATTCCGATCGTCAAGAACGCGGAGACGTACAACACTACGACGAGCTGTGAAAAATGAAGTACAATGATTCCGAGCATGCGTCAAATTGGTTCCGAGCATGCGCTTCACTTTTGTGCGTCGGAAATGACTACACACGATCGGAATTTCCGACAAGAACTTTTGTTGTCGGAAAAATTGAGAACCTGCTCTCAAACATTTGTTGTCGGAAATTCCAACAGCAAATGTCCGATGAAGCCTACACACGGTCAGAATATCCGACCAAAAGCTTACATCGAACATTTGTTGTCGGAAATTCCGATAGTGTGTACGCGGCATAACACAGGCAAAACACACCACACCAGGGATCAACAGTCGGTATACATTGGACGTCCGCTGCACCAGACGAAAAAAGCGTAGGGTGAGGTCAGTGGCATATGATGTTGTACACCTGCTGTTGATACCTGTTGTGGTGTGTTTTGCCTGTGTTACTCTGTAACTTTTGTGCTGGCTTTGGAATTGAGATATTGGTTTTGCACACCTTTTAGATTATTTTGATTTTACGTGTGACTATCTGAACCGCCAAATCGTTAAAGGTTGGAAGTGCCTTTCATCTCTACCAGACTTAAGGTGTCCGGTATCTATAAATGTATTGACTCATGTTTTGGAAATTCCCCCTCAAGTATGCTGTTATCCCTTTAACCACTTAAGCCCCGGACCATTTTGTAGCTAAAGGACCAGGCCACTTTTCGCGATTTGGCACTGCGTCGCTTTAACTGACACTTGCGCCGTTGTGCGACCTGGCTCCCAAACAAAATTGGCGTCCTTTTTTTCCCACAAATAGAGCTTTCTTTTGGTGGTATTTGATCACCTCTGCGGTTTTTATTTTTGCGCTATAAAAAAAAATAGAGCATCAATTTTGAAAAAAATTCTATATTTTTTACTTTTTGCTATAATAAATATCCCCAAAAAATATATAATTTTTTTTATTATTCCTCAGTTTAGGCCGATACGTATTCTTCTACATATTTTTGGTAAAAAAATCGCAATAAGCGTTTATTGATTGGTTTGCGCAAAAGTTATAGCGTCTACAAAATAGGGGATAGTTTTATGGCATTTTTATTAATATATATTTTTTTACTAGTAATGGCAGCGATCAGCGATTTTTATCGTGACTGCGACATTATGGCGGGCACATCGGACATTTTTGACACTATTTTGGGACCATTGTAATTTTTGCAGCGATCAGTGCTCAAAAAATGCACTGATTACTGTGAAAATGACACTGGCAGTAAAGGGGTTAACCTGTAGGGGGCGCTGAAGGGGTTAAGTGTAACCTAATGTGTGATTCTTACTGTGTGGGGGCGTGGCTTGGCGTGTGACATCACTGATCGTCGTTCCCTATGACAGGGAACAGACGATCAGTGACAGTCTCACTAGGAAGCACGGGGAGAGGTTTGTTTACATTTACCTCTCCCCGTTCTTCAGCTCTGTGACCCGATCGCGGGACACCGGCAGCAATCAGGTCTGCGGGCGCGGTCACGGAGCTCAGGACCAGGTCGCGAGCGCGCCGGTGGGGGCGCGCGTGCGACCCACGGCTGTGCATCTTAAAGAGGACGTACCTGTCCATGCTTGTGCCCAACCGTGCCATTCTACTGACGTATATGTACAGGCAGCGGTCCTTAAGTGGTTAACCACTTCAGCCCCGGAAAGGATTTACCCCCTTCCTGACCAGAGCACTTTTTGCGATACGGCACTGCTTCGCTTTAACTTACAATTGTGCGGTCAAGGGACGTTGCACCCAAACATAATTGACGTCCTTATTTTCCCACAGATAGAGCTTTCTTTTGGTGGTATTTGATCTCCTCTGCGGTTTTTCATTTTTTGCGGAAAAAAAAAGAAAAGAGCGACGATTTTGAAATAAAAGCAATATTTTTTTACTTTTTGCTGTAATAAATATCCCCCCAAAAATATATAAAAAAACGAATTTCTTCCTCAGTTTAGGCTGATATGTATTTTTCTACGTATTTTTGGTATAAAAAAAATATTGATTGGTTTGCACAAACGTTATCACGTCTACAAAATAGGGGATAGATTTATGGCATTTCTATTATAATTTTTTTTATTAGTAATGGCGGCGATCTGCGATTTTTATCATGACTGCGACATTGCGGCGGACACATCGGACACTTTTGACACTATTTTGGGACCATTGACATCTATACAGCGATCAGTGCTATAAAAATGCACTGATTGCTGTGTAAATGACACTGGCAGGAAAGGGCTTAAACACTAGGGGGCGATCAAGGGGTTAAGTGTTTTCCCTCACTGTGTTCTAACTGTAGGGGGGATGGTCTCACTAGAACATGACAGAGATCACTGATCCCGATCACTTGGAGCAGTAGATCCCTGTCATGTTGCTAGGCAGAACAGGGAAATGCCTTGTTTACATAGGCATCTCACCGTTCTGCCTCTTCGTGTCAGGATCGCGGGCCACCAGGACCCGCGGGCTTGCTCACGTGGCACGCGGCGGGTGCGCGCGCCCACTAGCCTGTGATTTAAAGGGGACGTACAGATACGTCCATTTGCGCAGCCGTGCCATTGTGCGCACGTACATCACTGTGCGCTGGTCGGCAATCTGTTAAATGCCTTATTTTCCAGGTCACAATTAGTTGGGTCTTTTATTGAAGCCTTTCATATATGGAAATTGGTTTTCAATAATCAACATGTGATAAGTGGACTTCTTTCCAACGATGTTTAATTTTCTGATAGTAATGTAAATATATTTATTCACACATCGAAGACAGATCAAGTAGCGAAAGGAAAGTGTGTAGTTTTATACTGATGTAATAGTCCTTTTTGTCCTGTTTCCTTGGTCTAACAATACTCTTTACTCTGCCCCCTCCCCCATTTTCCTTGTCCATGCCAATGCTGAGTGTTGAGTGATTTTCAATTTCAATTTCTATGAGTTTTTAGGATCTGTTTAACTAGATTGGGCTTACCCAAGTCTGAATTTAGTACTCATTCCTTTCACATTGGCTGGGCCACTGCTGCTGCAAGTGTGAGTTTTTCAGAGGATGAGCTATGCCGTTTAGGTATATAGGAATCTTCCTGTTTTGCATTGTATTTATAATTCACCTTCTTTTTCAATCATACTGTAGATTCACAGCCAATTCTGACTTGCAGCATAGTTGATTCCATTATCCATTGGGCTGGTCGGCGTGCTGGAAGTAAAACCTACATAACCCTTATGAGGTAGCGGTAATTCGCTGATGGGCTATTAGGGGCATGCATTGATATCAACTCTTGAAATCAACTTTTTAGAATATTTTCAGTTAAGTAGGTGTGCTTCAGGTTTTATCATTCTTGTTTTCCATGTCAGGTGTAATGACCCGGGATGGTTCAGGGTTTCCCTATCTTAGTAATATGATAATCTGGCACCAGCATATGCCCTCTTTACTAACATTATTATAGTTTGGTCTGAAATTGTCGACTGCCAAATTTGGGCTGGTGGCATTCCTAGCCCTCTCCTTGAACATAGTAGGAGGAGAGTTAGTTCCAGGTTGTCAAAATGTGTTAGAAGTTTGGGAGGTAGTACAAGTGGAACACATCAATGAATTGGAAGGTCATAATGTTAACCTGATGAAATCCACCTAAATTATATTGGCCTGGACATATTTAATCTAGGTTTAAGTTCTGGCATTGAACGGATGCTGTCATCGGTGAGGCGATATGCCGATTAATGACTGACATGCGGGTGACAGATTATCACTTCACCAGCTACAATTTATCAGGGTAATCACCTCAATGGTTGTTAGATAGTGCCTGAACTGATTGTTAGGACAGGTGTATAGGCTTTGTTATGATATTTAGTACTCACAGCTCCACTGTGACTGGCACGTTTGTTTTTCGGGAACCGTTAGGCTTCATGCCCACTGACGTTTTTACAGCTGTGTTTTTTACAGCTTAAAAACGCCTGTCCATGTTATTGTAAATTTTATTTATTTTTTGAGAAAAAAAAAACAAAAAAAAAAACGTCAGAGCTAAAAAACGCGACCGCGCGTTAGTGCGCGTTTTTGAGCGTTTTTTGACGCTCGCGTTTTTTTCTGCCTAATTCCGACGCTGAGGAACGCACTGGTCCTGGTTTTTTTTTTTACAGCTTAAAAACGTCTATGCTATTTGCAGCTCAAAAACGTCTAGGTGGGCATGAAGCTATAGACTAACATGGACAGGCGTTTTTAAGCTGTAAAAAACGCTCAAAAACGCGGCTTGAAAAAACGTCCGTGGGCATGAGGCCTTATGTTCATGTTGGAGTTATTCATTGATTCTGATTGATAAAAAAAGCTGTGGCCTTGCCCTTCCACTCAACATCATTTTCTGTGCTTTATTAAGGTGTAAGGTACATTATAAGATATGGAGGCTTTATGCCTTTGCTTCTTAACAGTCATGATGATGCACTTTTAAAACGAATGCTGCATACACCCGATCGGAATTTCCGAACAACAAATGTTCGATGTGTGTAGGCTCCATCGGACATTTGCTGTCGGAATTTCCGACAACAAATGTTTGAGAGCAGGTTCTCAATTTTTCCAACAAAAGTTCTTATCGGAAAATCCGACTGTGTGTAGCCATTTCCGACGCACAAAAGTGCTGCGCATGCTCGGAATCAATTTGACGAATGCTCGGAATCAATGTACTTCATTTTTCTCGGCTCGTCGTAGTGCTGTACGTCTCCATGTTCTTGACCATCGCCATTTCCGGGCAACATTTGTGCGACCGTGTGTAGGCAAGACAAGTTTGAGCCAACATCCGTCGGAAAAAAAAAACTGGTTTTGTTGTCGGAAATTCCGATCGTGTGTGATAGGGTTTATTATTTTGATTAATACAAATATGGTCATTATACTGTAAATGTAAAGGCATACACAGTCTTGTTCACTTTATTCTTACAACTGTAGCGGCCTCACACTCTCTCCATCTTTATCGGTTACACACCAACTCATGTCTAGGGGTTCCTGGGTTGTGAGAGTGAGATGCGCCACGGCCCATGTCCTCCCCATTGTAGTAGGGAGGTGAAGGCCACTTCCTGATGTTTCCTCGGGCCGGTGTGTTCTGTGAATGCACTGAGTCTGTAATTGCAAGCTCACCAGCCTCCCCTTTGCTTCCAGTAACTGGAGTTCACACACCGGAGAAAGGTCCAACACTTGTTTATTTGGCACTCCAATAGCAAAGCACGATAAACAGTTCTTTTTCAGCAAACTGGTTGGGACCTATAACCTTGCCAACGGTGGGATGAGCAGATCAAGGCACTTCCTAACGTTTCAGTTCTATGCCACTGTACTATGACCAGCGGCGCCTAAGCCAATCCGGCTGTTGCAGAACAGAAAAGATGGGGTCTCTTCCAGCAACCCCTATGAACAGCAATGGAGCCCTCTTCGATACGCTGTGGCCCCTATCAGGGGGATGTGTCCTCCCAAGAGAGTTCCCAGAGGCCCACTGTCACCGGGTTGGTGCTGCTCCGGGTCTCCAGTGGGTAACCTCCCCGGCCTCCTCACCTCAGGTACGAGTCCCTCCGCTCAGGGACCCTCGGACAGTCCACCCTAGCGGGACCCAGTCGAAGGTACTGGGCCCCAGGCCTCCTCGATAGTACCTCACCCCAGGCTAAAGGTGCCTGGGATGGACGCCAACATGACTCCGGACCAGGCCATGGGCACCTGGACCGGACTCCTGGATCTCCCGCACCCAGGCCTAAGGGCCCTGGGTGCGGACCGCAACCCTCCTCCTCCGAGGACCTCCTCGATCACGACGACCTCGTGGTAAGGGCGTCTCCCCCTTTTATCTCCTCCCATCAACGGCCCGGCGGGTTCCCCGCCCCAGCCATACCATCTCCGGGAAGGGACAAAACAGGGAGCACTGCGAAGATGATTCTACCTGAAGCCTGTGGATACCCCGCCACCCACAGGCAAAGGAGAATATTACATCCTCCAATCCTCCACGAAACAAAAAGGGGTCTGAATCCTAACACAATTATACACCTGGGTCACACTATTGCCCAGGTGTATCCCATCAATTTGAGGACCCCGCTACACAACATACTCTGCTCTTAGGGCATGCAATGCTGATCTTTCAAACGTTTTACCTGTCTGGAGCCTTCATTGATGACTCATCAGTCATAGCCAGAAAGTTAGAAGGCATGTCTCTGGAAATTTAGATGGGGGCTTGTAGTCTGAAAACAGGAAATGTGGCCTAAATAGCTTTGAAACACTCCAGAAGAACAAAAATAGGTATTTTTGTGATATATTTAGATACCAGGATTTTTTTATGGCCCACAGGGTGAACATCCACTCAATTTGAGACAAATACAAATAATATCTTAGCAAAAAGATGCAATGTTTACAGTTTTTGCATCTGCTGTCCTAGCAAATTTGTTCTTTTTATTTGTATTATTAAGCCGTGTACACACGATAGGTTTTACCGATGAAAACAGTCCGATGGACTTTTTTCATCGGACAAACCGATCGTGTATGGGCCCCATCGGTCTTTTTTCCATCGGTGTTTAAAAATAGAACATGTTTTAAATTTATACGATGGTTAAAAAACCAATGGCAAATTCCGATCATCTGTGGAGAACTCCATCGGATAAAAAACCCACGCATGCTCAGAATCAAGTCGACGCATGCTCAGAAGCATTGAACTTCATATTTCTCGGCTCATCGGAGTGTTTTACGTCACCCGCGTTTGGAACGGTCGGTTTTTTGACTGATGGTGTGTAGGCAAGACTGATGGAAGTCAGCTTCATCGGTTTTCTGATGGAAAAATCCATCGGTTTAAAAACCATAGGAAATCCGATCGTGTGTACAGGGCTTTAGGCTACTGACAATTTGTTTTTTTTATTCACTTTTAGCTACAAAAATGACATAAAACCATTCAATCCTCAAATTTCTAATCTAGACTTTACTAAAAAAATCTTTAAGACTGGCCAATAAAGACAGAATTTTTATTTATTTTTTTTAACGTAAGGAAATATATGACTACATTTTTAATGCCTCTTGACAAAGTATAGCACTGCAAGTTCTAGTATTTTCTGCTATATCGAACAACAAAGCAAAGGAGTGAAATATTTATTCCCTTGAGATGCTTACTCAGCACCACAGCTAGTAAAGTCTGAAATAGCTGGCTGGACCTCTGGACCTCTGGGCCCATAACCATTAGAAGTGTATGACACATCAGCAGCATCAGTGGTGCCAAGTACACCTCTATTTTTCCTATTGCACAAAACAAACACAATCAGAATCTTCCTAGACACAACAGCAACAAAGATCTATGTTTTGTGTTCACAACGTATTTCTTTCTTAAAAAAAATTTAAGAGCCAAATTATGTCAGTTTATATGACTCTGTGTGAAAGAGCTTCCCCGTAATGAAAGATTTTTTTTTTCCTAGCAATTATCTCCCAGAAGGACAACAACCCGTGAAAATATCTTGGCCTTCATATGAAGTTGCTCTCGATCGATGATTTGTAAATCAATGTTTCTGGGGCTATCATTTAGCAGTTTGACATTATGAAATATTGACTCTGTCTGAGATGTTACAACCTTGTATACTAATGCGCTATGTGAAAAACGAAAACACCAAAAAAAAAAAAGGCAAAAAGGGCTGTTTCCATAATATGCAGACATTAAGTCCGTAAAATAAACTGCCATGTAATATTTCCTAGGATGAGAAAACTAATAACAGGTACCTTATTTTAATGCCACTTTAACTAGAAAAAGCACAAGTGTACAATAAAACCAGATCAGATATTGCTGTGTCATATACTGTGTCTACCTTTATCTGTCTTTCCATCTCCCTGCGGAAGCATTCATTGCCAGTGCTAAAGGATTTTGAAAAGTTAAAATGAAAATGGCACTTTTAAAGAATTGAAAAGGGTTTGTAAAATTGAGAATATGTTTCGTATTAATGGATTTTTATTTTCTTTTTAATGCTTCTCTGCTGATATTCATCCAATAATGACTTCTATTGCTTTCCTACTCAGTAGCATGTCTCGATTTTCTTAAAATAGCAAAGGTGTGTGTGTGTGTGTGTGTGGCGGGGGGGGGGTTGGGTTGGGGCATATCTGTTCTTGGATTTAATGAGAGATCCTGCAGCAGGAGAGGTATGTTTTTATAAGCAATTGACAACTAACCTCTGTACCTTTCCAAAGACTAGATGGGAAGTAGTTCATTTTCAGGTTCAAGCATCATCTTCAGGAGATGTTTTAGTGTTGACAGATATAGCTTTGGAAAAAAAAATCAATTGCACACTAGCTGGAAATGTACATTGCAGCTCTTGCCCAGATGCTGCAAAATGTCGACTGTAAATAACAATCTAGGCATAAGTTTTACAACATGGATGTGAAAAGCTCCTTCTGTGTGAACATTTCAAAGCAGGTGTGTGGTTCGGGTTTTCTCTGTTGCCACAGTAACAGCATAGATAAAAGATACTTTATTCCTTGGCTTTTACAGATAAGTGGACTTCTTAATTGTGTTGTGCTGGCTGCAGAATCAACAGTACCATCACTACACAATTTTTTAATCCAGAGTCTCATTGCCCTCTGCCATAACAGTTTTTCGCGCTTGTTCATAAAAATACACGTGAAATGGGACATTGTCTATTACCTTTGTAGAGTTCTTTTTGTCGTGGCGACATTTGCAAAGTGCATCCTCGTTCAATAAGACCATAAGAATAACTTCAGCCTAGTGTTCTCACCTGTATGTGTTACTGAATGTCAGGTATACTTTATTCATCAAATGGTAATGTAATTGTCCAAATCATTAGTGCCTGCTCTCTTCAAAATGTAAGCATTGGTATGTGAAAGGATTTTAACCTTCAATGAGCACAAAAGTTCATTAAAAATTAATCGAAAGCTATTGCCTTCACATTCCTACTGTTATTTATTTTTAGACAGCCTAGTAAATAAACATCCATGTATGTGTAGGAGCTTCCCTGGAAATTTGAGGCAATTTTGGCTGTGTGGATGAATAGCTCTGTTACAAACTGTCATGTATTATAAACATCAGGTCTTGGACTGATGACTGTCAAAATGCTCAGCAAAATGACTTTATTATGGTCATTTTCGATAGAAAAGGAGAATATAAAAAGTATTGTGGGTAAAAATGTAGGGCCAGTTCACACTGCTGCAATGCCAGACGTCGCATGTGAATCGCACCACATTGCTGTGCAGATCACATGCGATGTCTGTGCAATGCAAATTCAGCCATACCACCTGTATGACTAAATTTGCATCGCATTCAGACTAAACTCGTTCAGGACCCTTTTTCTTGTCCGCACCAGAATCGTATCCCATGGGGGTTCACATCCATGACGTCCAATTCTGCAAATCACGCTGCGTTTTGCAAACTGGTTGTGGGGAGTCATTAACTTAACATACACTCCGCAATCAGTTCGCGTGAACAGGTTTTGCGATTTAGATGCAGTGCGGATTTGCAGCAAATTTACTGTGAATTTGCACTGCATCTAGTGTGAAAGTGTGAAAAGCAAGGTATGGTGCTACCTCAAATAATGTGTTCAACTACCAAGATGACATAAAAAATCAAGTGATTCATGAACCTCAAACCCCAAAATGATATACCATGGAAAATGTCTTAATAGATGTTACACAAATCAGGGAAAGTTCAATCACCGTCAAAAAGAAGGTGATAACAATAAAAATAAATAGTCCTCAAATTAATACAAGTGATTATCCACCTCAAAACCGCGTGTGAGAAGTTCGCACTCACCAACTCTTGAAAACTGGAATCCCCTAAAGGAATGATGGGTTTCCTTTTACCAGTGGTAGAGGGATGATGGTTCCTTATCCTTAGATTAATTTTAGTCATTTTTTGGGGAGAAAACATAGGAGACATACAGTAACATAGGAAGAATCATAGCGTGATATGCTGAATACCAGGGATAGATGCAGGTAGATGACAATGCCCACTCACATTAGAAAGTGCTAGCACCAACATTAACTGCTTAAGGTACCTCTGCACGCCGTCCCGACATACACAGCATGCACTTCAAAGGCAGGGGACGTGGAACCAACAAGCCCAGAAATTATGTCAGCAAGGGACGGACACGCATCCTTGGTGGACTGCATTTCCCTGCTTTAAGCAATATTACTGGGCAGCAGTTATAGTGACAGTGCAGTGGTGGTTTAACCAATCACATACTAATCCTTTAGTGAAGGCGGCCATCCTAGGGTCCTATTCTGCATTGAGTAATTTGTTGTTTAGGGGTCCAAAGGCGCACCCAGAAATGACAACTCCAATGCGCACAACAGTCCGGGTGTGGGAACAGATGTCTGCGGGACTTAACAAGGCCAATACAATCTGTCCATACACGCCACTCCAGACTGTCCCAGATCCTGCTCTATGGGCTAGGTATGAGATTAGGATAATACAGCAGATTATGCCTGAGAATAGGCTTCTTCCCTATGACAGATTACGCAATACCTTCCAACTCCCCTTGATGATGCTTTTCCGCTACTTGCAACTATGTCATGCGGAACAGGCACAAATCCCTATAGGAGTAAACATTCAGTCTCATGTGGTGGAGCGTTTCCTAATTTCCAATAGCGCGGATCGAATCCTCTCTTCACTATATCTTCAGATATCTTGTGAAAACTCTGGCAGAGGGACTAAACTGTTTCATAAATGGAAAGAGGATCTGCCTGCCCTGGCTGATGATGACTGGTTAGAGGGGATACAACAATATATCCTATTGATGATATCTATATTCAGCTCAAATTCCTGCACAGAGCATACTATACTCCTCGAAAATATACCCAACTCAAACTAATAGATGTCCTAAGTGTAAGTGCACTACTGAACTGGGTACATTCTTGCACGTAGTATGGTCCTGTTCCCTCATTCAGCAGTTCTGGGCAGAAGTGGTTAACACAATCAATTAAATAGGAGGTTTAAATATAGGGGTCGATCCTCTTATCCTTCTTTTAGGTATCTGTGATAATGTTACACCTAACACACACAAAAGACTGTTTATATTCAATGCCGCGTTTTACACCAGAAAGGCTATCTTAATTAAACGGAAGCAGCCCGAGCCTCCCACAGTTTCACAATGGAGAGCTATGATTGATTCCATCTACCACTTACGTATATGAGCCGAGCGCCGGCCATCTGAATAACAGCGGCTGATTGGTTTTTGGAAGTGTCTATCAGAGCCAGCGACTCTGATAGGCTTTCCGATTACAGCCTGTGGACTGTAATCGGCTTCCAAATAGTTAACCAGGGGATGCACGGGCTGTGCGTTCCTTGTTTAACACTGACACGCGTCTCAGCCAATCAAGTTCACCGGGTCTGGTTACCGGTAACCTGATTGGCTGAAGCAACATTCAGGGTGGGAGAAGACATTGAGGACGGAAGAAGATATGAGGGACAAACTGGCTGTATTTGGTCACAAACTGGCTGACATTTGGGGGGAAACTGGCTGCATTTGGGGACAAACTGGCTGCATTTGGAGGGAAACTGGCTGTATTTGGGGGGAAACTGGCTGAATTTGGGGGGAAACTGGCTGCATTTGGGGACAAACTGGCTGTATTTTGGGGACAAACTGGCTGTATTTGAGGGGGCAAACTGGTGGCGTTTGGGCACAGTGGCTGCGTTTAATGGGCACAGTGGTGGCAGTTGATGTTTTTTTTAATTTTTCAGTTTGTTTGCGCCCCCCCAAAAATTTTGATCACCAGCCGCCACTGGGCATGTGTCAGGGCTAAATACACTGATACATTTGTGCAGGATTATAAATTAAGTGGGCAGGTGAATCTAGACAAATAATGGCCATCATAAAACGCATGTAGTTAATAATAATAATATGTAGAAGAAAATACTCTTAAAATCCTGGAAAAAAAATGGTAGGTTTAGTACTACAATTAAATATATCAAGAGGAAACCAATGCATCAACTTCATTACCTGTTTTCACTACCTTGTTAGGCATGAAGTTTGCCAATGCTGTGTTATCACTAGGGATGAGCCGAACACCCCCCTGTTCGGTTCGCACCAGAACCTGTGAACAGACCTAAAGTTCGCGTGAACTTTAGAACCCTATTAAATACAATGGACTCGAACGTTCGAAATCAAAAGTGCTAATTATGAAGGCTAATATGCAAGTCATTGTCTTAAAAAGGGTTTGGGGACCCGGGTCCTGCCCCAGGGGACATGTATCAATGCAAAAAAAAGTTTTAAAAACGGCCGTTTTTTCGGGAGCAGTGATTTTAATAATGCATAAAGTGAAAAATAAAAAGTGAAATATTCCTTTAAATTTCGTACCTGGGGGGGGGGGGGGGGTGTATAGTATGCCTGTAAAGCAGCGCTTGTTTCCCTTGCTTAGAACTGTCCCTGCACAAAATGTCATTTCTGAAGGAAAGAAAGTCATTTAAAACCACTCGCGGCTATAATGAATTGTCAGCTTCCGGCAATACAGAGAAAAGTAATTGATAAAAAAAAATAAAAAATCCGTGGGGGTCCCCCCAAATTCAGGTCTGGTATGGATATTAAGGGGAACCCTGCATCAAATTTTTTAAAAAAATGACGTGGGGTTCCCCCCAAATATCCATACTAGACCCTTTCAGGTCTGGTATGGATTTTAAGGGGAACTCCACCCCATATTTTTTTTAAAAATGGCGTGGAGTTCCCCCAAAAATTCATACCAAACCCTTTATCCGAGCACGCAACCTGGCAGGCCGCAGGAAAAGAGGGGGGGGACGAGAGAGCACCCCCCCTCCTGAACCGTACCAGGCCACATGCCCTCAACATGGGGAGGATGTCCCCATGTTGATGGGGACAAGGGCCTCATCCCCACAACCCTCGAACTCGAAGCTCATCTCTAGTTATCACCACAACTCTATTTTCCATTTAAAAACATGATTACTTCTGTAGTCCCCTAAATCCCTAATAAATGTTCTGCTTCTCCTATATTTAATTTCTTGATCATCATTTAAAAAAAAAAATGTATGTTTCCTTACTGAACCCCTCATACTCGTATAGATCCCTAAATCCTGTAACTTTTTTTTTTTTACTTTTTTACTTTTCACTGTTGTTGAAGAAATTTAACCATTCTTCATTATATTCCCAAGTCATGGAAGTTATTTAAGGGCATTGAGAAGTGCATCTTCATCACTGGGCCCTGTTAGTCTTTAAGCGGTCCTTTTGGGATTGGGTCCAATTGCTAATATTTATAAAGCTAGACTGTTCAACATATACTTTTGGTCAAATACTGTTACTACCAATTGTAGATGTCTTGCTGATGCAATCTCTGCATTCCTTACAGACCTCTGTTTTTAACCACTTGCCGACCACTGCACGCTGATATATGTCGGCACAATGACAGCGGTGGGAAAATGGGCGTACAGGTACGTCCCCTTTAATTTGTCGCGCAGTGGGCGCACCCGCCGCGTTCTCCGTGACCTTGCCCGCAGGCCCCGCGAACTCGATGTTCGCCGGCGGCCCACGATTGTGACACGGAGAGGCAGAACAAGGCATTTCCCTGTTCTGCCTAGTGACATGACAGGGATCTACTGCTCCCTGTCATTGGGAGCAGTGATCTCTGTCATGTCAGTGGTAGCCCATCCCCCGACAGTTAGAATCACTCCCTAGGACACACTTAACCCCTTGATCGCCCCCTAGTGTTTAACCCCTGCCCTGCCAGTGTAATTTACACAGTAATCAGTGCATTTTTATAGCACTGATCGCTGTATAAATGACAATGGTTGAAAAATAGTGTCAAAAGTGTCCGATGTGTCCGCTGCAATGTCGTAGCCAAAATCGCAGATCGCCGCCATTACTAGTAAAAAAAAAATTCTAATAAAAATGCCATAAATCTATCCCCTATTTTGTAGACGCTATATCTTTTGCGCAAACCAATCAATATACGCTTATTACGATTTTTTTTACCAAAAAATATGTGTAAGAATACACATCGACCTAAAAAAAAATTTTGATATATTTTTTGGGGATATTTATTATAGAAAAAAGTCAAAAATATTGCGTTTTTTTCTAAATTGTCGCTCTTTTTTGTTTATAGCGCAACAAATAAAGGCCGAGTTGCTCAAATACCACCAAAAAAAGCTCTATTTGTGGGAAAAAAAGGACGTCGATTTTATTTGGGCGCAACATCTTAAGACAGCGCAATTGTCAGTTAACCACTTAACGACCGCCCACCGCCGATTTACGTCGGCAGAATGGCACGGACAGGCAGAATCACGTAGATCTACGTGATCGCCTTTGTGCAGTTGGGGGGTCCATCCGGACCCCCCTTCACTGCAGTGAGCGGCCGTTAAGTGTTCGGGAGCGATCAGGCATGAGGGGGCGGCCGCTCGATTCCGCCCCCCCCTCGCGATCGCTCCCGGCCAATGAAAATGCTTCCTCCGCCATGTGATGTAAACACAGGCTGGAGGAAGTGATGTCATCTCCCTCGCCGCGGTCTTTTCGTTCCCGGCGCCGAGGAGAGAAGACAGAGGTTAGTGCTCCAACAGTCCACTGACACGTAGGTACACATACGCACACAAATCACCCCCCAGTCACCCCCAGATCACCCCCCAGGTCACCCCAAAGCCCCCAATCACAGTGTCACTGATTGCAGTGATCATTTATTTTACTGATCACTGCATTTAGTGTCATCTGTGATTGTAAAAAGTTGCAGGGCAGTTAGGATTAGGCCCCTTTAGGTCCAGGGTAGCCCCCTAACCCCCCCTAATAAAGGTTTAACCCCTTGATCACCCCCCAGGTAACCCTTTCACCCCCTAACTTCAGCGTCACTAAGCGATTGTTTTTCCGATCGCTGTATTCGTGTCGCTGGTGTTTTTTTTTTTAGGTTCGCCGCAGGTTTTTATTAGTGTCAGGTACCCCCATATATTATTTTAACCCCCTGATTGCCCCTAGAGTTAACCCTTTCACCAGTGATCGCCGTATAAGCGTCACTGGTGTCACTGGTTAGCCAGTAAGTTATCTAGTTATTTAGGTAACCCGTCAGGTTTTTATATAGCGTCGGGTACCCCCATATTTAACCTAATAAAGGTTTTAACCCCCTGATTGCCCCTAGTTAACCCTTTCACCAGTGATCACCATATAAAGGTTACAGGTGACGCTGGTTGATTAGTTTGCTTTTTATAGCATCAGGGCACCCGCCGTATATAACCCAATAAAGGTTTAACTCCCCTGATCGCCCGGCGGGTGAGATCAATTAGGTTTTAGCGCCAGAGAGGGTCTGCGTCGCCCCAGGCAGTGTTAGGTTAGTGCCAGTAACGCTAACACCCACGCGCAAAGCATACACCCCCCTTAGTGGTATAGTATCTGATCAGATCTATACTAGCATCCCCAGCGGTTTAGGGTTCCCAAAAACGCAGTGTTAGCGGGATCAGCCCAGATACCTGCTAGCGCCTGCGTTTAGCCCCTCCGCCCAGCCCAGCCCAGCCCAGCCCACCCAAGTGCAGTATCGATCGATCACTGTCACTTACCAAACACAACACACATAACTGCAGCGTTCGCAGAGACAGGCCTGATCCCTGCGATCGCTAACAGTTTTTTTGTAGCGTTTGATATATTTGCTGACGACAGTCAGGTGCTTTTTTTCCTGTGAATCTTACTAGTGTACCCCTAAATTTAGAGCCCAAAATGGCAAGACGAAGGTACACTAGTAAAGAGGCCTACGAGATTCTGAGCATGACAGATAGTGAAGAGGAGGTCACGTATCTGTCAGATTCAGGCTCAGAATATCTTCCCGTAGAAGACAGTGACGTCAGCGGCCCCACGTCAGATAGCTCTGACGACGAAGTTGAGGTCCCTGCTAAGGTCAGGTGTACCCGATCCCGATCTTCTGAGGTTGTTGAGGAGCAAGAACCGCAGGTCTCTCGTATCATGGAGCAGAGTAGTACTAGCGCCGCTATTCCTTCTGGTGAACTGGCAAGCACCAGCGGCCTAGTACAGCCTGGACGTACATCCAGCACTGCAGTAACACTTGGTGACGTGGCGAGTCCCATAAGTGCAGTTCAAGCTGGCGAGGTGGCAAGCACATGTAGTGTCCCGCTGCCACCAAGAAGACAAAGGCAGGCCCGTCGTGCCCATACTGCCCTTCCTGCAGAATTCGCCTATCCTGATTGGGTCCCCACCACTTCTGCAGAACCCGTACTTCCCCCATTCACTGCCCAACCCGGTATTCAGGTGGACACAGCTGATTTTATTCCAATTGATTTTTATTCGCTGTTTTTCACGGAAGATCTCTATAGATCTATTGTGGACCAGAGTAATTTATATGCTGGTCAATTTATCGCCGCTAACCCCCAGTTGCCTAAAATTGCCAGAAATTGGAAACCAATTACGGTTTCCGAATTTAAGACCTTTCTGGGCCTTTCCCTCAACATGGGCACACATAAATTTCCGTCATTGCGTGCTTATTGGTCCACGCACCCAATTGACCACATGCCCGTGTTCTCTGCCTCCATGTCCAGGGCACGATACGAGCAGATTTTGCGGTTCATGCACTTCAACGACAATGAACTTTGTCGTCCACGTGGGGACCCTGAATACGACCGGCTCTATAAAATTTGGCCCCTCATAAACCACTTCAACGAACGTTTTGCAGCCTTGTTTACTCCCGATCAAGTTGTCTGCGTTGATGAGTCCCTGATTAAATTTTCTGGCCGCTTGTCTTTCAAGCAGTACCTTCCCAGCAAGCGTGCCAGATACGGGGTCAAGCTCTACAAGTTCTGTGACAGGGCAACAGGCTATGTAGTGAACTTTACGGTTTATGAGGGAAAAGACAGTCAGATTGAGTCGGTCAACTGCCCGGATTACATAGGGAGCGCTGGCAAGATAGTGTGGAACTTGGTGTCACCCTTATTCGGAAAGGGGTACCACTTGTATGTGAACAATTATTACACGAGCGTGCCACTGTTTAGTCACTTGTTTGATCATCAGATTGGAGCATGTGGCACCGTGCGACCTAATCGCCGGGGCTTTCCCCAGCGGCTTGTAGATGCCCGTCTTAGGCTGGGGGAGAGAGCCTGCTTGAAGTGTAATAACTTGCTCGCTATGAAGTGGAGGGACAATAAGAATGTTTTCCTTCTTACCTCCCTTCATGCAGACACGACAGTCCAAATTCGTACGGCGACTGGTGTTGTGGAGAAACCCCTCTGTGTCCACGAATATAACCAAAATATGGGAGGGGTGGACCTCAACGACCAGTTGATGGCGCCGTATCTAATTGACCGTAAGGCGAGACGCTGGTACAAAAAAGTGTCTCTATCATTATTCCAATTGGCTTTGCTGAACGCTCATGTGCTATACAGAGCTTCAGGCGGGACGTTATCTCTTCTAAAATTCCAGAATGAGATAGTCACAGAACTCCTGTATCCAGGCGGTTCTGCACCTCACCATCCCCAACCAAATGCAGTAAGCCGGCTGCATGAGAGGCATTATTCGTATGTCCTCCCGAGTACCCCTACCCAAAGCCACCCCCAAAAAAGATGTCGTGTCTGTAGCAAGCGCGGATTTAGGCGTGACACCCGTAGTTTTTGTCCACTCTGTCCTGACAAGCCTGGTCTTTGCCAAGGTGAATGTTTTGAACGCTACCACTCAAAAGTGAAGTTTTAGCGTAGGGTACAGCATTTCACAGACTAGGACACACTTACACAGGGTCTCCCAAGATGCCATTACATTTTGAGAGACCCGAACCATTACAGTTGTAAAGTTACAAAAAAAAGTGTAAAAAAGAAAAAAAAAAACGTAAAAAACAAAACACAAAAAAAATATAAAATAAAAAAACCAAAAATAGTTGTCGTTTTATTGTTCTCTCTCTCTCTATTTTCTCTCTATTGTTCTGCTCTTTTTTACTGTATTCTATTCTGCAATGTTTTATCATGCTTGCTTTTCAGGTATGTAATTTTTTGTTTTCAGGTGCGCCATTCAACTGCAGCGCGGAATTATTTATCTTGACAGCAACAGCGTTTGCTCCCACGATACATAAAGCCGTGACTCCAGTGCTGTAGGAGGTGATTTCACCACCACAGTTAAAAAAAAGAGCATATATGCCGAAGCATGGGGGCAGCAGGGGCGGAGGAGCGATTTTGCTCCTAATGCCGCGTACATACGGTCGAAATTCCGACGGAGGCCTGCCCGTGGAAAATTCCGACCGTGTGTACGCGGCATAACTTTTTTGCGGGAGGATGCCCCCATGCTTCGGCATATATATATTTTAGGCACAGGTTGCGTTAAAACATTTTTTTATTTTTTACTAGGTTTTGTTTTGGTATTTGCTTTGCAGGTATGGCATGGTAAGGTCTTACTGTTGTACTGTAATGTTACTTTGTTTTAATGTTAACCACCATTTGCTTAGCAGGTACGCCATTCAGTTGCAGCGCGGATCTATTTATCTTGACAGCAACAGCGTTTGCTCCCACGATACATAAAGCCGTGACTCCAACGCTGTAGGAGGTGATTTCACCACCACAGTTAAAAAAAAGAGCATATATGCCGAAGCATGGGGGCAGCAGGGGCGGAGGAGCGATTTTGCTCCTAATGCCGCGTACATACGGTCGAAATTCCGACGGAGGCCTGCCCGTGGAAAATTCCGACCGTGTGTACGCGGCATAACTTTTTTGCGGGAGGATGCCCCCATGCTTCGGCATATATATATTTTAGGCACAGGTTGCGTTAAAACATTTTTTTATTTTTTACTAGGTTTTGTTTTGGTATTTGCTTTGCAGGTATGGCATGGTAAGGTCTTACTGTTGTACTGTAATGTTACTTTGTTTTAATGTTAACCACCATTTGCTTAGCAGGTACGCCATTCAGTTGCAGCGCGGATCTATTTATCTTGACAGCAACAGCGTTTGCTCCCACGATACATAAAGCCGTGACTCCAACGCTGTAGGAGGTGATTTCACCACCACAGTTAAAAAAAAGAGCATATATGCCGAAGCATGGGGGCAGCAGGGGCGGAGGAGCGATTTTGCTCCTAATGCCGCGTACATACGGTCGAAATTCCGACGGAGGCCTGCCCGTGGAAAATTCCGACCGTGTGTACGCGGCATAACTTTTTTGCGGGAGGATGCCCCCATGCTTCGGCATATATATATTTTAGGCACAGGTTGCGTTAAAACATTTTTTTATTTTTTACTAGGTTTTGTTTTGGTATTTGCTTTGCAGGTATGGCATGGTAAGGTCTTACTGTTGTACTGTAATGTTACTTTGTTTTAATGTTAACCACCATTTGCTTAGCAGGTACGCCATTCAGTTGCAGCGCGGATCTATTTATCTTGACAGCAACAGCGTTTGCTCCCACGATACATAAAGCCGTGACTCCAACGCTGTAGGAGGTGATTTCACCACCACAGTTAAAAAAAAGAGCATATATGCCGAAGCATGGGGGCAGGAGGGGCGGAGGAGCGATTTTGCTCCTAATGCCGCGTATATACGGTCGAAATTCCAACGGAGGCTTGCCCGTGGAAAAGTCCGACCGTGTGTACGCGGCATAACCTTTTATGCCGCGTACATACGGTCGAAATTCCGACGAAGGCTTGACCGTGTGTACGCGGCATAACTTTTTTGCGGGAGGATGCCCCCATGCTTCGGCATATATGCCCATCATTAGAAGTGGGTGGATGAAGGGAGGTATTCTAATGGTGGGCATACCCACCAATCAATCTCTTTTTTTCGTTCAGCCAATAGGCTGTATGAAAAAAAAGATTACAATACATGTCCAACAAGGACCAGCAACGTACTGGTATGTTGCTGGACTTTGAATGTTTATACCAGAATGATGCCTGCGGGTTTAGGTATCATCTTGGTATCATTCTTTTCAGCCAGCGGCCGGCTTTCATGTAAAAGCAATTCTAGCAGATAATTAGCCTCTAGACTGCTTTTACAAGCAGTGGGAGGGAATGTCCCCCCCCCCCGGATATAAAAAGCGCCATTGGGAAATTGGGAAAGCATTTTATCACACCGATCTTGGTGTGGTCAGATGCTTTGAGGGCAGAGGAAAGATCTAGGGTCTAACCCCCCAATTTTTTTCAAAAAAAGAGTACCTGTCACTACCTATTGCTATCATAGGGGATATTTACATTCCCTGAGATAACGATAAAAATGGTAAAAAAATAAAATATGGAAGGCACAGTTTAAAAATAAAATAAAAAAGCCAAATAAATAATAAAAAAAAAAAAAAAAAAAAAAAAAAAAAAGCACCGCTGTTCCCCCCTGCTCTTGCGCAAAGGCGAACGCAAGCGTCGGTCTAGCGTCATATGTAAACAGCAATTGCATCATGCATGTGAGGTATCACCGCGAAGGTCAGATCGAGAGCAGTCATTTTAGCAGTAGACCTCCTCTGTAAATCTAACGTGGTAACCTGTAAAGGCTTTTAAATGCTTTTAAAAATGAATGTAGTTTGTCGCCGCTGCGCGTTTGTGCGCAATTTTAAAGCATGTCGTGTTTGGTATCCATGTACTCGGCCTATGATCATCTTTTTTATTTCATCAAACATTTGGGCAATATAGTGTTTTTTAGTGCATTAAAAATAAAAAAGTGTGTTTTTCCCCCAAAAAATGCGTTTGAAAAATCGCTGCGCAAATACTGTGTGGAAAAAAAAAATGCAACACCCACTATTTTAATCTGTAGGGCCTTTGCTTTAAAAAAATATATAATGTTTGGGGGTTCAACATAATTTTCTTGCAAAAAAATTTTTTTTTTCATGTAAACAAAAAGTGTCAGAAAGGGCTTTGTCTTCAAGTGGTTAGAAGAGTGGATGATGTGTGACATAAGCTTCCTAATGTTGTGCATAAAATGCCAGGACAGTTCAAAACCCCCCCAAATGACCCCATTTTGTAAAGTAGACACCTCAAGCTATTTGCTGAGAGGCATGTTGAGCCCATTGAATATTTTTTTTTTTGTCCCAAGTGATTGAATAATGACCAAAAAAAAAAATGTACAAAAAGTTGTCACTAAATTATATATTGCTCAAACATGCCATGGGCATATGTGGAATTACACCCCAAAATACATTCTGTTGCTTCTCCTGAGTACGGGGATACCACATGTGTGGGACTTTTTGGGAGCCTAGTCGCGTACGGGACCCCAAAAACCAAGCACCGCCTTCAGGATTTCTATGGGTGTAAATTTTTGATTTCACTCCTCACTGCCTATCACAGTTTCGGAGGCCATGGAATGCCCAGATGGCACAAAACCCCCCCAAATGACCCCATTTTGGAAAGTAGACACCCCAAGCTATTTGCTGAGAGGTATGTTGAGTATTTTGCAGATCTCGCTTTTTGTCACAAAGTTTTGAAAATGTAAAAAAAGAAAAAAAAAAGAAAAAAAAATGTCTTTCTTAATTTTCAAAAACAAATGAGAGCTGTAAAATACTCACCATGACTCTCAGCAAATAGCTTGGGGTGTCTACTTTCCAAAATGGGGTCATTTGTGGGGGTTTTGGGCTATTTTGACATTTTATGGCCTTCAAAACTGTGATAGGTAGTGAGGAGTGAAATCAAAAATGTATGCCCTTAGAAACCTTGAAGGCGGTGCTTGGTTTTTGGGGTCCCGTACGCGGCTAGGCTCCCAAAAAGTCCCACACATGTGGTATCCC
Organism: Rana muscosa; assembly: GCA_029206835.1. Classification (NCBI taxonomy): domain Eukaryota; kingdom Metazoa; phylum Chordata; class Amphibia; order Anura; family Ranidae; genus Rana; species Rana muscosa. The sequence goes on from CM055116.1 coordinate 878,837,350, forward strand.
CGTACTCAGGAGAAGCAGCAGAATGTATTTTGGGGTGTAATTTCACATATAACCATGGCATGTGTGAGCAATATATCATTTAGTGACAACTTTTTGTACATTTTTTTTTTCTTTTTGTCATTATTCAATCATTTGGGACAAAAAAAAAATATTCAATGGGCTCAACATGCCTCTCAGCAAATAGCTTGGGGTGTCTACTTTCCAAAATGGGGTCATTTGGGGGGGTTTTGTGCCATCTTGGCATTTTATGGCCTTCAAAACTGTGATAGGTAGTAAGGAGTGAAATCAAAAATTTATGCCCTTAGAAACCTTGAAGGCGGTGCTTGGATTTGGGGTCCCGTACGCGGCTAGGCTCCCAAAAAGTCCCACACATGTGGTATCCCCGTACTCAGGAGAAGCAGCAGAATGTATTTTGGGGTGTAATTTCACATATGCCCATGGCATGTGTGAGCAATATATCATTTAGTGACAACTTTGTGCAAAAAAAAAAAAGTTTGTCATATTCCCGCAACCTGTGGCAAAATATAAAATATTCCATGGACTCAACATGCCTCTCAGCAAATAGCTTGGGGTGTCTACTTTCCAAAATGGGGTAATTTGGGGGGGGGGGTTTGTGCTATTTTGGCATTTTATGGCCTTCGAAACTGTGATTGGTAGTGAGGAGTGAAATCAAAAATTTACGCCCTTAGAAATCCTGAAGGCGGTGCTTGGTTTTTGGGGCCCTGTACGCGGCTAGGCTCCCAAAAAGTCCCACACATGTGGTATCCCCGTACTCAGGAAAAGCAGCAGAATGTATTTTGGGGTGCAATTCCACATATAACCATGGCATGTGTGAGCAATATATCATTTAGTGACAACTTTTTGTACATTTTTTTTTTTCTTTTTGTCATTATTCAATCATTTGGGACAAAAAAAAAAAATATTCAATGGGGTCAACATGCCTCTCAGCAAATAGCTTGGGTGTCTACTTTCCAAAATGGGGTCATTTGGGGGGGGGGGTTTGTGCCATCTTGGCATTTTATGGCCTTCAAAATTGTGATAGGTAGTGAGGAGTGAAATCAAAAATTTATGCCCTTAGAAACCTTGAAGGCGGTGCTTGGTTTTTGGGGTCCCGTACGCGGCTAGGCTCCCAAAAAGTCCCACACATGTGGTATCCCCGTACTCAGGAGAAGCAGCAGAATGTATTTTGGGGTGTAATTTCACATATGCCCATGGCATGTGTGAGCAATATATCATTTAGTGACAACTTTGTGCAAAAAAAAAAAAGTTTGTCATATTCCCGCAACTTGTGGCAAAATATAAAATATTCCATGGACTGAACATGCCTCTCAGTAAATAGCTTGGGGTGTCTACTTTCCAAAATGGGGTCATTTGGGGGGGTTTTGTGCTATTTTGGCATTTTATGGCCTTCGAAACTGTGATAGGTAGTGAGGAGTGAAATCAAAAATTTGCGCCCTTAGAAATCCTGAAGGCGGTGCTTGGTTTCCGGGGTCCCGTACGTGGCTAGGCTCCTAAAAAGTCCCACACATGTGGTATCCCCGTACTCAGGAGAAGCAGCAGAATGTATTTTGGGGTGCAATTCCACATATAACCATGGCATGTGTGAGCAATATATCATTTAGTGACAACTTTTTGTATTTTTTTTTTTTTTTTGTCATTATTCAATCACTTGGGACAAAAAAAAAAAATATTCAATGGGCTCAACATGCCTCTCAGCAATTTCCTTGGGTTGTCTACTTTCCAAAATGGGGTCATTTGGGGGGGGTTTGTACTGCCCTGCCATTTTAGCACCTCAAGAAATGAGATAGGCAGTCATAAATTTAAAGCTGTGTAAATTTCAGAAAATGTACCCTAGTTTGTAAACGCTATAACTTTTGCGCAAACCAATAAATATACGCTTATTGACATTTTTTTTACTAAAGACATGTGGCTGAATACATTTTGGCCTAAATGTATGACTAAAATTGAGTTTATTCGATTTTTCTTATAACAAAAAGTAGAAAATATAATTTTTTTTCAAAATTTTCGGTCTTTTTCTGTTTATATCGCAAAAAATAAAAATCGCAGAGGCAATCAAATACCATTAAAAGAAAGCTCTATTTGTGGGAAGAAAAGGACGCAAATTTCATTTGGGTACAACATTGCATGTCCGCACAATTTACAGTTAAAGCAGCGCAGTGCCGAATCCCAAAAACAGGCCTGGTCCTAATGGCCCGAAATGGTCCGGGGCTTAAGTGGTTAAAGCGACGCATCAGACCATTCTCCCCTGGTATTGTCTTTCTTTTTTAGAACTAATACAGGGGATAAGCTATGGAAGGTGAATCCTTACTGGATTTCACTTCTTCCTTCAGAGGATATCAAATTAGAGCTCATTACATTTCATCAGATAAATAAATCTACTGTGTCACCCTTAGTTTATTGGGATGCACAGAAGGCCTATCTAAAAAAAGCAATTTGGAAAATGGGAAAAAGATCTGGCTGATAAAATGTTACAAGCTGAAGTATTATATTTAACTAACCCCAATAAAGATACACAAACACAAAGGATAAATAGCCAAGAAAAATATTCAAAAGTAGCCAAAAAGAAAGCAGAAAACTAAAGGTTATTTCTACAGTAACCTTATTTTGAGGAGGTAGAAGGACCAGGACATATATTGGCCTCTGTTGTAAGGGCACAACGCCCCCTATCCTTTATAACGGAAATCAATTTCCCTAAACAAGGGAAGACTAATAATAACTTGGAGATTTAGGAAGTTTTTCTGGCTTTCTGTCAAGAGCTCTATAAACGCAGGACTAATTATCAGGAGGGGGATATGGAAAACTTTTTTCGGTCTATCAATTTTCCAATGTTACTTGATAGCGAGAGAGAGATATTGGAGAGTCCAATAACATTGGAAGAGTTGAGGAATGCTGCGACCAATCTATCCAATAACAAATCCCCCGGATTGGATGGTCTACCAGGGGAAATCTATAAAATATACGGGGATGTCCTATTACCTGATCTGCTGACAGTTTTTAACTATGCCATTGAGACTGGGTCATTACCCCCCTCAATGAATGAAGCAGTGATTATTTCTATTCTTAAACCAGGTAAAGACCAAAACAAGCCCGATTCATATCGCCCAATCTCACTATTGACATCAGATGTTAAACTCTTGGCAAAAGTAATGGCAACCAGACTCTCTAAATACATTGGCAAATTGATACATTGTGATCAGTCGGGATTTATCCCCAACAGAGCAGCAGCTAATAACATTAGACGACTATTTTTGAACTTACAATTACCTATAGATAACACAGGAAATAGAGCAATCATGTCTTTGGACGCGACCAAAGCATTTGATAGCATAGAGTGGGAGTTCCTATGGACCTGCCTGAGACACTTTGGAATAGGACCAAAATTTATAAAGTGAATATAATTATTATATAGTAGCCCGAGTGCAAGAGTCCAGATTAACGTATACATCTCAATACCATTTGTTTTGAAAAGAGGAACAAGACAAGGCTGCCCCTTGTCTCCACTTCTTTTCGCTCTAGCCGTAGAACCACTTGCCAAGGCAATTCGTGAATGCCCAGAAATTGTGGGGTTTCAAAGAGGTAGGAGCGAGGAAAAAATAGCACTCTTTGCAGATGATGCACTGGTGTTTCTAGGGGACACACATACTTCTCTCTCCACAGTTACTTCGCTTATAGATAGGTACGGTACATTCTCAGGATTTACTATCAACTGGGATAAGTCCGTAATAATGCATATTGATCCTGTTGTCCCAATACAGCTGGAGCAGCCAGGCCAGGCTCACCAGATGAAGTATGTTTTATCATTTAAGTACTTGGGGATAATTGATGAAATGTATGAGGCGCTTACACCAACCTATTGTTTGTGCACAGTGAACTAATTAAACGCGCTTAATACAAAGTGCTTAAAAACACAATACTTGCTCAGTGCTAATAAAATCAACTATACAGTGATAATATACAGTGCTCATAAAGAAACAGCTTAAATGGATTCCAATGTGGTGGACCCGACAGTCCTGCTCACATCTCCTTTCTTCCACTTTAACCACTTAACGACCGCTCACTGTATATATACGTCGGCACAATGGCACCGACAGGCACAATCACGTAGCAATCGGACCCCCCTTCTGTACAGTGAGCGGTCGGAATTCGTTGGGGAGCGATCCGACATGAGGGGAACGGCCGTTCGATTCTGGCCACCCCCCCGCGATCGCTCCCGGTGAATAGAAATGCCCCCTCTGTCTGTGTAATGTTTACACAGACAGAGAAAGCAGGAGGAAGTGATGTCATCTCCTGTGCGGCGCTCACATATACCGAGCGCCGTACAAGAGAAGACACACAGGTCAGTGCACAAACACTACACTAACACCAGCACACATAGGCACATAAATCGCCCCCCAGGCCCCCCAGATCACCCCCCAGCCCCCAGTCACAGTGTCACTGATTGCAGTGACCATTTATTTACTGATCACTGCAATCAGTGACATTTGTGACTGTAAAAGTGTCACTACATTTAGTTTTAGGTCCAGTGTAGCCCCCTATCCCCCCCTAATAAAGGTTTAACCCCTTGATCGCCCCCAGATAACCCTTTCACCCCCTAGCACCGCCGTCGCTAAGCGATCATTTTTCTGATCGCTGTCTTAGCGTCGGTGATGCAGATCGGTACCCAGTAATTTTTTTTAGGTTCGCCGCAGGTTTTTATAGCGTCGGGTACCCCCATAAATTATCTAATAAAGGTTTAACCCCCTTGATCGCCCCCCAGGTAACCCTTTCAGCCCCTATCACCACTGTCGCTAAGTGATCATTTTTCTGATCGATGTCTTAGCGTCGGTGATGCAGATCGGTAGCCAGTATTTTTTTTTTAGGTTTGCCGCAGGTTTTTATAGCGTCGGGTACCCCCATAAATTATCTAATAAAGGTTTAACCCCCTTGATCGCCCCCCAGGTAACCCTTTCACCCCCTATCACCACTGTCGCTAAGCGATCATTTTTCTGATCGCTGTCTTAGCGTCGGTGATGCAGATCGGTAGCCAGTAATTTTTTTTAGGTTCGCCGCAAGTTTTTATAGCGTCAGGTACCCCCATAAATTATCTAATAAAGGTTTAACCCCCTTGATCACCCCCAAGGTAACCCTTTCACCCCCTATCACCACTGTCGCTAAGCGATAATTTTTCTGATCGCTGTCTTAGCGTCGGTGATGCAGATCAGTAGCCAGTATGTTTTTTTTAGGTTTGCCGCAGGTTTTTATAGCGTCGGGTACCCCCATAAATTATCTAATAAAGGTTTAACCCCCTTGATCGCCCCCCAGGTAACCCTTTCACCCCCTATCACCACTGTCGCTAAGCGATCATTTTTCTGATCGCTGTCTTAGCGTCGGTGATGCAGATCGGTAGCCAGTAATTTTTTTTAGGTTCGCTGCAGGTTTTTATAGCGTCAGGTACCCCCATATATTATCTAATAAAGGTTTTAACCCCCTAATTGCCCCTAGTTAACCCTTTCACCAGTGATCATCATATAAGTGTTAGGGGTGACGCTGGTTAGTTAGTTTGCTTTTTATAGTGTCAGGGCACCCGCCGTATATAACCCAATAAAGGTTTAACCCCCTGATCGCCCGGTGGGTGATATCAATTAGGTTTTAGCGTCAGAGAGGGTCTGCGTCACACCCCAGGCAGCGTCAGGTTAGTGCCAGTAATGCTAACACCCACGCGTGAAGCATACACCTCCCTTAGTGGTATAGTATCTGAACAGATCAATATCTGATCTGATCAGATCTATACTAGCGTCCCCAGCAGTTTAGGGTTCCCAAAAACGCAGTGTTAGCGGGATCAGCCCAGATACCTGCTAGCACCTGCGTTTTGCCCCTCCATCCAGCCCAGGCCACCCAAGTGCAGTATCGATCGATCACTGTCACTTACAAAACACAACACACACAACTGCAGCGTTCGCAGAGACAGGCCTGATCCCTGCGACTCCAGTGCTGTAGGAGGTGATTTCACCACCACAGTTAAAAAAAAAAAGCAAATATGCCGAAGCATTGGGGCAGCAGGGGCGGAGGAGTGATTTTGCTCCTAATGCCGTGTACATACGGTCAAAATTCCGACGGAGGCTTGCCCGTGGAAAAGTCCGACCATGTGTGTGCGGCATAACTTTTTTGCGGGAGGATGCCCCCATGCTTCGGCATATATAAATGGTGCATGTATGCCCATCATTAGAAGTGGGTGGATGAAGAGCGGTATTCTAATAGTGGGCATACCCACCGATCAATCTCTTTTTTCGTTCAGCCACCTGGCTGCATGAAAAAAAAAGATTACAATACATGTCCAACAAGGACCAGCAACGTACTGGTATGTTGCTGGACTTTGAATGGTTATACCAGATTGATGCCTGCGGGTTTAGGTATCATCTTGGTATCATTCTTTTCAGCCAGCGGCCGGCTTTCATGTAAAAGCAATCCTAGTGGCTAATTGGACTGCTTTTACAAGCAGTGGGAGGGAATGTCCCCCCCGGATATAAAAAGCGCCATTGGGAAATTGGAAAAGCATTGGTGTGGTCAGATGCTTTGAGGGCAGAGGAAAGATCTAGGGTCTAGACCACAGTTTTTTCAAAAAAAGAGTACCTGTCACTACCTATTGCTATCATAGGGGATATTTACATTCCCTGAGATAACAATAAAAATGATAAAAATAAATAAATATGGAAGGAACAATTTAAAAATAAAATAAAAAAGCAAAATTAATAATAAAAAAAAAAAAAAAAAAGCACCCCTGTCCTGCCCTGCTCTTGCCCAATGGCGAACGCAAGCGTCGGTCTGGCGTCATATGTAAAAAGCAATTGCACCATGCATGTGAGGTATCACCGCGAAGGTCAGATCGAGGGCAGTAATTTTGCAGTAGACCTCCTCTGTAAATCTAACGGGGTAACCTGTAAAGGCTTTTAAAAATGTATGTAGTTTGTCGCCAATGCGCGTTTGTGCGAAATTTTAAAGCATGTCGTGTTTGGTATCTATGTACTCGGCCTAAGATCATCTTTTTTATTTCATCAAACATTTGGGCAATATAGTGTGTTTTAGTGCATTAAAATTAAAAAAAGTGTATTTTTTCCCCAAAAAATGCGTTTGAAAAATCGCTGCGCAAATACTGTGTAGAAAAAAAAAATGCAACACCCACCATTTTATTCTGTAGGGCCTTTGCTTTAAAAATATATATAATGTTTGGGGGTTCAACATAATTTTCCTGCAAAAAAAATATGTTTTCATGTAAACAAAAAGTGTCAAAAAGGGCTTTGTCTTCAAGTGGTTAGAAGAGTGGATGTAAGCTTCTTAATGTTGTGTATAAAATGCCAGAACAGTTCAAAACCCCCCCAAATGACCCCATTTTAGAAAGTAGACACCCCAAGCTATATACTGAGAGGCATGTCGAGTCCATGGAATATTTTATATGTTGACACAAGTTGCGGAAAAAAGCCATTTATTTTTTTATTTTTTATTTTTTTTGCACAAAGTTGTCACTAAATCATATATTGCTCAAACATGCCATGGGCATATGTGGAATTACACCCCAAAATACATTCTGTTGCTTCTCCTGAGTACGGGGATACCACATGTGTGAGACTTTTTGGGAGCCTAGCCGCGTACGGGACCCCAAAAACCAATCACCGCCTTAAGGCTTTCTAAGGGTGTAAATTTTTGATTTCACTTCTCACTGCCTATCACAGTTTCGGAGGCCATGGAATGCCCAGATGGCACAAACCCCCCCCCAAATGACCCCATTTTGGAAAATAGACACCCCAAGCTATTTGCTGAGAGGTATTGTGAGTATTTTGCAGATCTCGCTTTTTGTCACAAAGTTTTGAAAATTGAAAAAAAAAAAAGAAAAAAAAAAATTCTTTCTTCATTTTCAAAAACAAATGAGAGCTGTAAAATACTCACCATGCCTCTCAGCAAACAGCTTGCGGTGTCTACTTTCCAAAATGGGGTCATTTGGGGGGTTTTGTGCTATTTTGGCATTTTATGGCCTTCGAAACTGTGATAGGTAGTGAGGAGTCAAATCAAAAATTTGTGCCTAGAAATCCTGAAGGCGGTGATTGGATTTCGGGGTCCCGTACGCGGCTAGGCTCCTAAAAAGTCCCACACATGTGGTATCCCCGTACTCAGGAGAAGCAGCAAAATTTATTTTGGGGTGCAATTCCACATATAACCATGGCATGTGTGAGCAACATATCATTTAGTGACAACTTTTTGTAATTATTTTTTTTTGTCATTATTCAATCACTTGGGACAAAAAAAAAATATTCAATGGGCTCAACAGGCCTCTCAGCAATTTCCTTGAGGTGTCTACTTTCTAAAATGGGGTCATTTGGGGGGGTTTTGTGCTATTTTGGCATTTTATGGCCTTCAAAACTGTGATAGGTAGTGAGGAGTGAAATCAAAAATTTGCGCCCTTAGAAATCCTGAAGGCGGTGCTTGGTTTCCGGGGTCCCGTACGTGGCTAGGCTCCTAAAAAGTCCCACACATGTGGTATCCCCGTACTCAGGAGAAGCAGCAGAATGTATTTTGGGGTGCAATTCCACATATAACCATGGCATGTGTGAGCAATATATCATTTAGTGACAACTTTTTGTAATTTTGTATTTTTGTTTGTCATTATTCAATCACTTGGGACAAAAAAAAAAAATATTCAATGGGCTCAACATGCCTCTCAGCAATTTCCTTGGGGTGTCTACTTTCCAAAATGGGGTCATTTGGGGGGGTTTTGTACTGCCCTGCCATTTTAGCACCTCAAGAAATGAGATAGGCAGTCATAAATTTAAAGCTGTGTAAATTCCAGAAAATGTACCCTAGTTTGTAAACGCTATAACTTTTGCGCAAACCAATAAATATACACTTATTGACATTTTTTTTACTAAAGACATGTGGCTGAATAAATTTTGGCCTAAATGTATGACTAAAATTGAGTGTATTCGATTTTTCTTATAACAAAAAGTAGAAAATATCATTTTTTTTCAAAATTTTCGGTCTTTTTCCGTTTATATCGCAAAAAATAAAAATCGCAGAGGCAATCAAATACCATTAAAAGAAAGCTCTATTTGTGGGAAGAAAAGGACACAAATTTTGTTTGGGTACAACATTGCATGTCTGCACAATTTACAGTTAAAGCAGCGCAGTGCAAAATTCTGAATTCACCTCTGGTCCTTTAGCTACCAAATGGTCCGGGGCTTAAGTGGTTAAAAGCTATAGCCCCAGGTGATTCATCCAAACAATCACAAAACACTGCTGAACAATGCACATTGAACTCATAAATAACTGTCCGCCAGTCTCCCTGGCTACTTGCAATGAGATCGCTCCAAACCAAAGCTCCCTTTCTCTAGATCACCCGGGGTTCCAAAGATGTCATCATATAAGGGATACAAAGAAAAGAGATCATTGCGCAGTAATCACTACACTGCAAGCTTCAAATCAGCTGTGGCTGCACTCACGTAACCCTGAATAAACAGTGCTTAAGCTCAGCTCAGTTGGATGTGATCCTCCTCAGGCTGTTGGTAGCGTCACTAGGCTCCTCCCCCTGCGCGTTACGTCATCGGCACCTGACTTATTCATGGGTAAGCATGTGACCAGACAGCGTGTCCTTTTATAGAGGGTGAAAAGACCGCTCGCTTGTTGTCATAGCGATGGTCTGATCGTAAACACATCATTGCTGGTTAGCGCTGATCCATAATTTCACTAGTATTTAACCACTTCAATACAGGGCTTTTTGTACCACTTCCATACCGGGCCTATTCTAGCACTTCTCTCCTACATGTACAAATCATCATTCTTTTGCTAGAAAATTACTCAGAACCCCCAAACATTATATATGTTTTTTTAGCAGACACCATAGGGAATAAAATGATGGTCATTGCAACTGTTTTTCTTGCACGATATTTGCGCAATAATTTTTCAAACGCCTTTTTTAAAAAAAAAATGGTTTCATGAATTAAAAAATAACAAAACAGTAAAGTTAGCCCAAATTTTTGGGAAAATATAAAAGATGATGTTACGCCGAGTAAATAGATACCTAACATGTCACGCTTTAAAATTGCGCACACTCATGGAATGGCGCCAAACTTCGGTACTTAAAAATCTCCATAGGCGACGCTTTAATTTTTTTTACAGGTTACCAGGTTAGAATTACAGAGGAGGTCTAGTGCTAGAATTGTTGCACGCGCTCTAACGCACGCGGCGATACCTCACATACTGTATGTGGTTTGAACGGCGTTTACATATGTGGGCGACTTACGTGTGCATTCGCTTCTGATCGCGAGCTACCGGGGACAGGGGCGTTTTAATTATTTTATTTTATTATTTATTTATTTTTTTTACTTATTTATTTATTTTTTTACAATTATTTTACTTTTTTTTTTGATCACTTTTATTCCTATTACAAGGAAAGTAAACATCCCTTGTAATAGGAATGTGTGTGACAGGTCCTCTTTATTGAGAGATGCGGGGTCAATAAGACCCCACATCTCTCCTCCAGGCTGGAAAGCATGAGATCAGTGAATTTTTTTCACTGATCTCATACTTACTAGCCGCAATGGCGGCTTTGTTTACATTTGAGGACCTCCGGCGATCATATAAATGACTGGTGACCATCTGGTCACCAGTCATCTCTATGCTCATCACGTGACCCACCAACGGCGCCGGAAGATTCTCTCCGGGTCCCCGATCGCACGGGAGAGCCCGGAGAAGCACATCCCCCCTCCCACCGCCTATAAGAACGATCAAGCGGCGGAACCGCCGCTATGATCATTCTTATGGTGCACAGAATCGCCGGCACTCAAAAGGATATCTGAATGATGCCTCTAGCTGCAGGCATCATTCAGATATCCCCCTACAAAGCCAGGACGTCATATGATGTAATTGGGACATTCAACAATGATCCACTAAAGTCAGAGAACATGGGAAGGGGAATTTCATCCAGGGGTGTTTGTAGCTCTAGAGGGGAACAGCATGCCCTGGAGGAATACAGAGATTGATACAATTATTGGAAAAAAACAAGGACAGCTTCTGCTTGAGTACAGGTTTGCCATTTAGCATCATTAAAGGGGTTGTAAACCTTTAGGTTTTTCACCTTATAATACAATATCCCCAAAAAATATATTTAAAAAAAAAATATTCATCAGTTTAGGCCAATATGTATTCTGCTACATATTTTTGGTAAAAAAAACGCAATAAGCGTATACTGATTGGTTTGCGCAAAAGTTATAGCATCTACAAAATAGGGGAAAGATTTAAGGACTTTTTGTTTTTTTTTATTATTTTTATTAGTAATGGTGGCGATCTGCGATTTTTAGCCTGACTGTGACATTGCGGCAGACAAATCTAACCCTAAGTGACACTTTTTGATGGCCAGTGACACCAATACAGTGATCGGTGCTATAAAAATTCACTGATCACTGTATAAATGGCACTGGCAGGGAATTGGGTTAACACTAGTGGTGATCAAAGGATTAAGTGTTCCCTAGGGAGGTGCTTTCTAACTGTCAGGGGGATGGGCTCACTGAGAGTAGAGAGAGGTCGCTGTTCCTGATCACTAGAAACAGCTGATCTCTCTCTCCTCCCATGTCAGAACGGTGATCCGCCTTGTTTACAAAGGCAGATCCCCGTTCAGACTCTCTTTCCCGGATGGCCGGTAGACGTCAAGTCTGCAGGACCCACGGGCGTGCTCACAAAAGCCAGTGCATGAACCGACGTACCAGTATGTCGATTCGCTCAGCCGAGCCAATTTGCCGCAATAAAACTGGTCAGCAACAGGTTCAACAGAATTTTTTTTCCGAATAACATATGCTTCATCTCTTTCTCTAACATAGTAGCCAAGTACAAATGCTTGCATAATGTGCAGCAAGTCTATACAATATTTATAGCCAATATGTCAAAATCTGCCAGGTTTCCTGTCCTTCCATTGTGGACTAGTAAAAATACTTATTTGGTGTGCAATGTGTCCATTAAATATTTCTGGCTCCTGACTATGATGTATTAAACAGATTTTGTTTTCCAAATAACAAATGCCTCATATTTTTCTCTAACATAGTAGCCAAGTACAAATGCTTGCATAATGTGCAGAAAGTCTATACAATATTTATAGCCACTGTATTTAACCACTTCCCATCAGGAGAGTGTACATGGACTTCCTCCCGTTACAGTGGTTATACCAGGATGATGCCTGGTATTATTCTCTTCAGCCGGGGATTCCCTTAACCATTATAACAATCATAGCGGCAGTTCAGTCGATTGATCGTTCTTACAGGCAGCAGGAGGGGACGTTCCCCCCTCCCGCTGCCCTCTGGAGCTTCTCCGGGCTCGCCCCTGCGATTCACGAGCTGGAGAAGGAATCCACCGGTGGCGGAGGTTGACCATAGAGATTTCTGGGGAACAGATGGTCCCCGGTCATCTCTATGACCTGACCTGGCAGTTGTGAATAATGGAAAGCCGAGATCGTCCTGTTTTTTTTTGTTCATCTTAATCTTTCCAGCCTGGAGGATAGATGTGGGGTCTTATTGACCCCACATCTCTCCATAAAGAGGACCTGTTATGCACTATTCATATTACAAGGGATGTTTACATTCCTTGTAATAGGAATAAAAGTGATACAATTTTTTTTAAAGGGAAAGTGTAACAATCAAAAAATAAAAATGAAATAAACAATAAAAAAAAAAAAGCGCCCCCGTCCCTGCGAGCTTGCACGCAGAAGCGATCGCATACGTATGTCGCGCCCACATATGTAAACGGCATTCAAATCACACATGTGAGGTATCGTGAATGTTAGAGTGAGAGCAATAATTCTATACCAAGACCTCCTCTGTAACGCTATACAGGTAACCTGTAAAAATGTAGTTTTTTGAGTACCAAAGATGGCGCCATTCCATGAGAAAACGCAATTTTTAAGCATGACATGTTAGGTATCTATTTACTCGGCATAACATCATCTTTAACATTATACAAAAAATTGGGATAACTTTAGTGTTTTTTTTTTATTTTTTTAGATTGATAGCAGCGCAGCCATTGGCTCGCGCTGCTGTCAATCACATCCAAAGACGCGGCCGCCGGGGGGCGAGACCGAGTAATACACTCATAGAGCTTCCCAGAGGGGGTTAGCTATTGCGGAGAGGAGCTGAGACAGCTGCCAAGGGACCCCAGAACAGGAGGATCTGGGCCACTCTGCAAAACAAACTGCAAAGTCGAGATAGTGTATAACATGTTTGTTATTTAAAAAAAAAACATACAACCCCTTTAAGAGCCGGTTTACATAGGGGCGACTCATCAGGCGACTCAGCCGCCTGACAAGTCGCGCTCCGCTCTATTCAATGGAACCGTTCTAATAGGAGCGACGCAAGTCGCTCCGACTTAGAAAAAGGTTCTTGTACGACTTTGGGGGCGACTCAGGGCGACTTGCATTGACTTCAATACAGAAGTCATTTTGCAGGTCACCTCTCAAGTCGTCTTGAGATCGCCTTGCCGAGTCGCCCCCAAAGTCGTGCCGCCCCAGTGTGAACCGGCTCTAAGTGTGTCAGTGTTATGAATATATGTAATGGTAATGGTAAACGTTCATAGCTGCTATTATCAATGGTGCTAAAAATAACAAGAGTTGCATAATTTGTATCTCTACCTATTTTCTTACAGGTGAAGTTTCCCATCTGCTGAGATTGCTGAGACCAGCATCTGGCCTCACAGCAGCGTTCAGTAAACAGGCTGTAGTAAATCAGGCACTAGTCTTACAAGGGTCATTTATGAGCCTTGGCATGCCAACATTTTGATAAAATAGTAGATTAGCTCAAGAAAGCCATATGGGATATGAGCTGTTTCAAACCTAGAACTTGTGTAACATTGTAAAATAAACATAGGATTAATGGTTTGTAGCACATGGACTTGTTCAACTCTTTAATCAAAGTCACTGTTTCAATGGCATTACTAGCTTTTGTTTCTGATTTACTGAAACACATGGAACATTTAGAGCAGTTTATTTTATTTGAGTACCCTAGTTAAAGTTGCAGTAGCTAATCACCATTGTTACATTAATTCATACCCACCTAAAATTCTGTACAATGGATTATACTGTATACATCCAGACAAGATGTGATAGAAAAATTCTCTAATGGGGACACAAAATGTATAACCAGAGAGCTGCTGTAACGTACCAGTTCTAAAAAACACTATCCAACTGTATGTAAAAATAGTGCATTTGGACTTTTACTTACTTGCAAATTTATGTGGTGCTTAGGAGTATGCTCCCTTCTGAAAGAGGTATGAAGCCCAGACAAGTCCTAAATGAATGCCCTATCTCAAGGTGCAACTGGACATACTAGGCGTGCACAGGGGGTGCACCCTAATCACTATGTATGTTGCAGATTGCCTCTACTTTCCGGGATTCCCTCCCTCTTGTTGCCACCCCAACCTGCAGTGTCTGCAGTAAACATGTGCACTGCCGAAAAATTTGTTTGTTTTTGTTTCATGCATTTTTTCGAAAAAAAAAACGAAAAATATGTAAATTTGAGAAATTTTACAAATCGGAATTTGTAAATTCAGAAATTCAAAATTTCGTAATTTCGTAAATTCAAAATTTCGTAGTTTCGTGAATTCAAAATTTCGTGAATTGTAAATTCGTAAATTCAAAAATTCGTAATTTCGTAAATTCAAAGATTAGGAATTCGTAAATTCGGAAATTCGAAAACTCAGGAATTCGAAAATCCGAAAATTCAAAAATCCGAAAATAAGAAGGGAAAATCCGAAAATTAGAAAGAACAAAAATCCAAAAATCCCAAAATTCTAAATAACAACTAACTACGGTAAGTAATAATAACTAACTATTAAATTAATGGTATTGGAATCTCTATTCAAATTTGGCTGTAAGTCAATGTAAGAGATACAAATTTATCTGAAGTTACGAATTATCCGAAATAAAGAATGCCGCATCTAAACAAACGAAACAAAATAATAATAAATAATAATATTAATACGTTTTTATTATTATTGTTATTATTATCATTAATTTGCTACGTTCCATTCGTTTAGATATGGCATTTCTTATTACAGATAATTCATAACTTCGGATAAATTCGTATAACTTCAGATAATTCATATTTTTGTTCTTATTTTCTGATTTTTGTTCTTTTGAATTTTTGGATTTTCATTCTTATTTTTGGATTTCCGAATTTTTGAATTTACGAATTTTTGGATTTTTGAATTTCCGAATCTCCGCATTTCAGAATTTCCAAATTTACAAATTCCGAATTTCTGAAATTTAGAATTTATGGATTTTCGAATTTCAAATTTCCGAATTTCCAAAATTTAGAATTTTTGGAATTTAGAATTTCCAAATTTAGAATTTTTGAATATTCGAAAAAATTCTGAAATTCAAGAATGCAGAAATTCGGATATTTCTGAATTAACGAATTAGTCTAAATTCGTTAAAAAAATAATTTGGAACTAAACGAATTGCACATGTCTAGTCTGCGGGGGATGTTTCAGGATCCAAAAATCCAAAAATTCTAAATAACAATTAACTAACTAATAATAACTAACTATTAAATTAATGGTATTGGAATTTCTATTCAAATTTGGCTGTTAGTCAACGTAATGAATACAAATTTATCTGAAGTTATGAATTATCCAAAATGAAGAATGCCGCATCTAAACAAACCAAACTAAATAATAATAAATAATAATATTAATATGTTTTTTTTATAATATTGTTATTTATTATTATTCATTTTTTATGTTCCATTTGTTTAGATATGGCATTTGTTATTACAGATAATTCGTAACTTCGGATAAATTCGTATAACTTCGGATAATTTGGATTTTTGATCTTATTTTCTGATTTTCGTTCTTTTGAATTTTTGGATTTTCATTATTATTTTTGTATTTCCGATTTTTTTTATTTTTTTTTAAATCCAAAGAAAAGTTCATTGCGTTCAAAATAAACATACAGAATCAGACTTCATCATCAAACAATTACAGAGCATAGCTTACAATTCCACAATGCCAATCGGCTGTAATCACATTTCAGGTGTGGCTCGCCTAGCTCTATCACTGCCCTAAACGTCCTACCCCTCCGGTGCCACCCGAAGTCACTGCGCTCAAAGTATACAGACCAACTTGGTGTACAAGTATACTCAACCAGCATTCAGACCTAGCAATCTACCCATTGAATTTTTAAATTTACAGATTTTTGGATTTTCAAATTTCCGAATCTACGTATTTCCGAATTTCAAAATTTACGAATTCCGAATGTACGAAATTTCAAATTTTTGTATTTTGAATTTGCAATTTCCGAATTTCCGAAATTTAGAATTTTTGGATTTTCGAATTTTGAATTTCCGAATTTACAATTTCCGAATTTAGAAAATGTAGAATTTTAGAATTTTAGAATATTCAAAAAAATGTGAAAATTCGAAAATTCTGAAATTCGGATATTTCTGAATTAACAAATTAGTCTAAATTCGTTAAAAAACTAATTTGGAACTAAACGAATTGCACATGTCTAGTCTGTGGGGGATGTTTCAGGATGAAGAGTGGGGAAGGGGCTAGTAAATAGTTCCTTTTCTGAATGAACACAGTGAACACACGTTCTCACTGTGTCCATTCATAACTGAGGCAACGTAAACTGTATTTACTATGCTTCAGTTTGTGAAGGAACAGGAAGCCACTCAGAGCACCTCCTATTCATTCACTGCCCCATGCAGCTGAGGCTGCAGAGAAAGGCAGGTATGTTTGAGCTTTAGAGTGCACATCCTAATACAATAGGCTGCGCACACCTATGCAACTGGATATATTGCTGCGGGTGAAAGTCAAGTCATATGTCTTATGAACAGCATTTATAAATGCCAGCGGGCAAAGTGATGGCATCCGACTAGTATGGGTACTTTTGATTCACACCCACGGTGTTTGCTTAATCTGTAAGGCACATGACTTGAATATACCTTGCATATAGTGCAACTTTGTATTGCTATGGGCAACATATATTAATGGAGTTTGTATTCACCTATTTTAATGGAAAGGTTACCTGAATCCCAAATTTATATGTTGGGGGGGGGGTATTGACTGTCATGCACTTGTGGCAAAAGATCGGTATGCAGTTTGTAGCTTAGGAAGTGTCTGACATTTATATGTGCACAAATTACTTTGGCGCACACATATGAACATAGTATTTGTATGCTGTCCATTTTAACAGCTAAAAGTGTTTACATTGCATAATCAATTCATAAAGTTTATTGAAACACATACATTCAAAAAACCCAAAAAGATCCCTGCTCCAAATTATTGTGCATAAAGTGCGCGCGTATGCTATAAAAAATAATCAAATTCATATATAAAATCCTCTTAATGTCCAAGTAAAGTGTTGTGAATCAAACACTGCAAACAGTGAAATAAAATAAAAAATCCAATACATACAGTGGGTACAGGAAGTATTCAGACCCCCTTAAATTTTTCACTCTTTGTTATATTGCAGCCATTTGCTAAAATCATTGAAGTAATTTTTTTTCCTCATTAATGTACACACAGCACCCCATATTGACAGAAAAACACAGAATTGTTGAAATTTTTGCAGATTTATTAAAAAAGAAAAACTGAAATATCACATGGTCCTAAGTATTCAGACCCTTTGCTCAGTATTTAGTAGAAGAACCCTTTTGATCTAATACAGCCATGAGTCTTTTTGGGAAAGATGCAACAAGTTTTTCACACCTGGATTTGGGGATCCTCTGCCATTCCTCCTTGCAGATCCTCTCCAGTTCTGTCAGGTTGAATGGTAAACGTTGGTGGACAGCCATTTTTAGGTCTCTCCAGAGATGCTCAATTGGGTTTAAGTCAGGGCTATGGCTGGGCCATTCAAGAACAGTCACAGAGTTGTTGTGAAGCCACTCCTTCGTTATTTTAGCTGTGTGCTTAGGGTCATTGTCTTGTTGGAAGGTAAACCTTCGGCCCAGTCTGAGGTCCTGAGCACTCTGGAGAAGGTTTACGTCCTGGATATCCCTGTACTTGGCCGCATTCATCTTTCCCTCGATTGCAACCAGTCGTCCTGTCCCTGCAGCTGAAAAACACCCCCACAGCATGATGCTGCCACCACCATGCTTCACTGTTGGGACTGTATTGGACAGGTGGTGAGCAGTGCCTGGGTTTCTCCACACATATCGCTTACAATTAAGGCCAAAAAGTTATATTGTCTCATCAGACCAGAGAATCTTATTTCTCACCATCTTGGAGTGCTTCAGGTGTTTTTTAGCAAACTCCATGCAGGCTTTCATGTGTCTTGCACTGAGGAGAGGCTTCCCTCGGGCCACTCTGCCATAAAGCCCCGACTGGTGGAGGGCTGCAGTGATGGTTGACTTTCTACAACTTTCTCCCATCTCCCGACTGCATCTCTGGAGCTCACCAAGGCTCTTCTCCCCCGATAGCTCAGTTTGGCCAGACGGCCAGCTCTAGGAAGGGTTCTGGTCATCCCAAACGTCTTCCATTTAAGGATTATGGAGGCCACTGTGCTCTTAGGAACCTTAAGTGCAGCAGAATTTTTTTTTGAAACCTTGACCAGATCTGTGCCTTGCCACAATTCTGTCTCTGAGCTCTTCAGGCAGTTCATTTGACCTCATGATTCTCATTTGCTCTGAAATGCACTGTGAGCTGTAAGGTCTTATATAGACAGGTGTGTGGCTTTCCTAATCAAGTCCAATCAGTATAATCAAACACAGCTGGACTCAAATAAAGGTGTAGAACCATCCCAAGGATGATCAGAAGAAATACACAGCACCTGAGTTAAATATATGAGTGTCACAGCAAAGGGTCTGAATACTTAGGACCATGTGATATTTCAGTTTTTCTTTTTTAATAAATCTGCAAAAATATCAACAATTCTGTGTTTTTCTGTCAATACGGGGTGCTGTGTGTACATTAATGAGGAACAAAATGAACTTAAATGATTTTAGCAAATGGCTGCAATATAACAAAGAGTGAAAAATTAAAGGGGGTCTGAATACTTTCCGTACCCACTGTATATAAAGTCCTTTAAATATTTTCAAAAAGTACTGCTTTGCCTCAAATACTGCTAACAGTGAAAGGAATCCAGCTGCTCCACCACCTTACCAGGTGCTCATACCAGACTCCTAACCGAAATGGAGGGACTTCTAGATAATAGGAGGTCATAACTGTATAAGTTGGTACAAATGATAATATGAGTAATATAGTAGTGGGATGATAATTAGTATTATTTATATATTTTTCACAATTGTATTTTTTATTAAAGTTTAAAGTGTTACAAAATTTACAAAAATAAATCACATAGAGAAGACACCACAATTGGAAACAAGACCATACGTGGAGATCAATGAGCATGGTGAATTAAAGATCTGTAATAACTAAAACATAAATAATTTTCAAAGTAAATAAGAACAAGTGCATCAGGTGAGTATAACCTTGAGATAAACAAGAAGTTAGGTTCACAAAAAGAAAAACAAAAAACATAAGAGAATTACACCAGGGGTCACAATAAAGAGGGCAGAGACATGAGATAGAGAGATAAGTGGGCTTGGGAGATATATCCCCCCGCCAATCTCGATCATTATTTTCCTTGTCAAAATGTTTTATTGTTTACACATTTAATAAATAAATACATTAGTTTCTTATACAAGGATACAGATAGTGAAGTTTACGTTAGAAATGACTATAAAAAAAAAAAAAAAAAAGAATAACATAAAATATCTAAACAGAATTAATTAGATCTTAACTATCTAGATAGCCGGTGGGTAGTATTATATTCATAACTTCAGTAACATAAATTATATCTAAACTACCACCATGTTATATACATGGGCTGTGATATAACAAATTAGACTTATTGTAGTAAAGAACTATGTAAATAAAATGAAAAGAAGGAGAGTAAAGAGAAGAAAAAAGTAGTAAGCCAAAAAGAAAGTCCACAAGGTCGATCCAAGAACCAATATGATGCATAATATTTATGTTTCAATAGGTAGATAGGTATGTAATGATTTGTTTTGGAGCAGTTAATCAGCTACCATGGCAGAAGGACCGCATCATTGAAATCCGGAGGTAGATCATTTTTTATCCATGGGAGCCATAGTTTTTTGAATTTTGGGATTTGGTCCTCATCAATGGCTATTATTTTGGCGTGTGACATTAGTTTTTGCTTGTTTGGGTACCAGAAGTAATTTGGGTACCAAACTAATGACATTGGTAACCGTATTATCACCACATATTCGAGCGATTACAAAAATATCACCAATATCTGCAAGAAGTTCTGGCATCTCTTAACCTCAGACCCTGTAGTAGGACCCCTTGTGCCACAAAAACCAGCTATAACATGTAGACGAACTACCTCTATTGGAGATATACTCGTCCAAAGTGAATTTAAAGGCCCTAATAGAGGAGACCCCTGTAAAAATAAAGGAACATTTCCATGTGGTGCTTGTGCCTATTGCAAACATATGAATACTGATAAAGACATCTATTTACCTAATGGTATGACATTTTGTGTTTATTTAATAAACTGCAGTTGCAACTGCTTCTATGTTGGAAAAACGATCCAAAAATTATGGCAGAGACTGTACCGACATTTGAAGGCTATGAAGGACAATGACCCAGATACTACTCTGGGCAGACATGTCCTTCAAACTCATGCCGGCACATACCCTAAAATTCAAGTTCTAGTTCTGGATCGAATTCATCACAGCTCTCGAGGAGGGGACTTTGACAAGCTCTTCCTTCAACGAGAGCTGAGATGGATTTTGAATTTAAATGCCACCACCCCTCCAGGACTAAACCAAGCTTTCAATTTCAAACCTTTTTTGCCTGGTTTTACCTATGAAACCTTTGATAGAGAATTGTTACACTAACACAGCCATTGACATATTATTTATCCACTCCCCCCCCCCCCCTTTTTTATTCCACATCCCTTTCCCCCTACTCCTTGCTCCTGTTTAATTACCATCATTTTATTTTTGCATAATCTTCAACAATCTATTCTATGCTGAATGCCACACTCTATACAATAATGTACATCCTATATGTATATATAATGTAATAACAAATGTCTAATACTTGAATGACATTTTCATTGTATATAACTGTAATAATGTTTTGATTTTTTGATTAATTTAATAATATATTTTGCTCATATTTCCAGACACAACTCCATATGGGACTTGTCATATATATATAATGGGTGAGTCACCTGTGAATAAACTTAGATCCAATCCTATTAACAAAAAATACATAAAAAAACTTTGTTAAGAAGCTTGAACATTTAAAAGCTGGGAACATAGCCCCATGCATTCTTCAATCTTCTAAACAATTCCCTTTTTTGATTTTTTGTATTTATTTTCATTGGACAATCTTCCCGGTCTGCTGCATGGCTAGCCAAGATTCCCCGGCACACTGGAGCCCCCTAGACCAATTTAATCTTGCTCATGGGGGCAGCATCCCTTTAATAGGGTGCACTTGACGGCAGTTCAATACAGGTACTATCTTTCCTGTATTACAGCCAGCTGGCCCATCCACTCTTGGCCGCTCCTGCCATTCACCCATGCCCCCCCTCTCCTATCTACCGGCGGCTTTCTGACTGGCTTGTAAGCGTTCGGATGCTCCTCCTGACACGCATGCGCATTGAGCCCCATCGGCTCACATACTTCCGCCATCCAACTGTGTTGGCGGTCACGTCGACGTCTGACGTCGCCGCGCATTTGTGCGCGGCGACGCCGGATGCCGCGCAGACCGAGGGATGGACCTCACCTCGGTGGGACGGCTCACTTCCGTGACTGGACCTGTCTGAGTGGTTTGTTTTTTCCTTACCATCTCCATTGGCCCATCTCTCTTCCCCTCTCCTTTACTTTGGCGCCAACACCAACCCACTCCATTGGCTGAGTCATTACCAGCTGACTTATTTAAACATCAGCTGTAGTCACCCAAGATCTCACTGCATAGATGAGGTCTATACACATGGCGCTTAGACACCTTTCAAGGTAAGAGGAATTTTGGTCCAATGAGTTACTGCTCAACCACACCAGTACTCCTTTTAAATACCAACTATGATACTATATTGAGATCGGCAAAATTAACCGTTTCTCAAGGAATGAGAGAAATATTAATTCTTCTCATACTCTCTTATTAATTTGTTTTTTGCAGAGCAATCGCTGTCCTAATCTTTCCATCCCTGTGACTCTTGACATGCCGTGTGAGCGGACTGGGATAAAGATATTACAATATATCTAATCCGCCTTTACAGAAAGTGTTTTCAGTTTCAACATACCCACATAACTTCTGAATAATTACTGGCTTTTCTGTCCACAAACGGATGCTTTCTAACTCCCACTAGGGGTCAGGCTCTCAGTTTACCTTTAAGCCTTTAAAAGCTTTCTTTTGACACTGAACATTTTCTTTATTAATTTTGGATTGGATCCCTAAAAGTCTTAGTGAACTCACCCAATGACGTCTCATTCTACATCTGCATGTTGCTAGAACTCCTTGTGAGATGTAAGTAAAAAATATATAAAAATGAGTAACAACAATTTTCCTTTTTTGTTTAATATTTTGTATATCATTATGCAATGCGCTTTCCATGCAATGTTTAAAAGAAACATAGTAAAAAATATATAGAATTATTGAATTTACTTTTACATATTATTTTTTGTTTTTTTGAACTACAGACTCAATCTAACATATTGTCTCGCCTATATACTTACCCTGAAGAAGGAATATATATACACATTGGCATTGAACTGCCATTTGTTATCCGAAACATGTCAGTGCTCATTTGCCTCCCTCTGTACTGAAATCTATTGTCTAATAACATGGATGTGAATGTAATGTATATTGGCATTAATGTTAGTCCATAAATTATGTTTTTATGACATACAAATAACCTTTTCATACAAAATCCTCTTTATTGTTGAATCTTTGTGACTTCATTACATGTAATAAAATCTTTTCTATTTTTATACAATTTAATGGTCAGTCCATATTATTGCTTCAGTCCAAACTATCCCAGGGGCAGCCCAACTTTTATCTCTCCAATAATTATTTGGGATGTGACTGGATGCTTTGAACTGACCACAATATACTGGTTTAGCTTCATCTTATCCTCTTTATATACCACTTTTATATGGGTAGCAAATACCCGATAAGTCCTCAACTATTTGAAGCTACCAGTGTACTATTATATATACATTTTTTCTGTCTCTCTTTGTAGACATTGCAGCTCCTATTTTTCTTTCCTTAAGGAGCACCATTCCCACACCCATCCTTTCCATTTTCATTCCCCTTCCTCTCATTCCCTTTCACTGCTGGCCTCTTCTTCCCTTCCCCTCCTTCTCCCCCCCCTCCCCCCTTTTTTTCTTATTATGGCTGAATTGTATAGTGAATCTTGGGATGCATTTATAACTAAATTACAGTCTGATTATGGTCAAAACAAATCTATAGAATCTGAATTAAGTTTTTTATTTTCGAATTTAACTAAATGGCTTGAGAAGAAATCCTCAATGCACTGGCATATCAAAACATTTGACGAGTACATCAGAGATGACCTCAATCCGTTGGGGCTCCGGGTCCAGATTTTCCCTTCTTTCGAAAATTTGGACCCACAGTTCAAAACTGCATGGGAAACCAATTTAAAAACATGTTCATCAAACATGATGAAACTTTTAACGGACGAATATCAAAAACGCCTGATTGACATCAATCTAAATATTGACAAGATATATTCTAGAATTAAACCCTTTCAGGCCCACCTCTCATATAAGGACTTAAATGAAAAATTTAAGGTTCACATTGAACTATTCAATAAATCCATTTTAGCCAAAAAAGAATTCAAATACTTATAAGAAAAACAAGCATTTGAGGAGGGACAGGCCTATAAATGGTTTCAAAATAATAGCTTTAGATTTCCACACAAAAATGAACCACAACAACCACCCCGATCAGACATGTCTGATTCATCTTCGGTATCTTCAAATATGTCACGCACATCTTCTAAACCCAAACGTCTAAGACAACCAAAAAGAGGTCGAGATTCTGACAATCCCTCTAGTGCTCATCCACATTAACGTCCTCCAAAACAACAGTCACGTATCACTCCTTCTGCTGCCCCAGGCACCCTAGCTACAGCAACTGTGGATGCTGCAAATATAAATACAGCAACAACCACAGGAGTCATAAGCAATACATTTGTTACCCCCAAAGTTCCCCCCATGTTTTCTAGAAACCAGGGAAACTCACAGGTCCCTCTCACCCCCACTCCACCTTAAATACTCACCCTAAAACTTCACCTTTTAATATTATCAATCTATCCTCACACCCCCTCACTCTAGATGAGATCTCCGTACTATCAAAGGGGCTTACTTTTTGACCCAATAAAGCCATTGACAAATTCGAGGTTACCAAAGATCTACACCTGTACACTCGTAAACTATTGCTTCAGAGCATGTTTGAAAAAACTGATCTCGATGCCCAAGAATTTCACACATTCAGTGAAAGACAGGCATTAAAAAACTTAAAATCTTTATTAAAGGAAAACAAACCCACAGATTTGATAGACACTGTGGATTTGGAATCCCTATTGTCCAACCCTGACTCTTCTAATTCAGACAAGATCATCAAGTCATCCCTTAAAAAAACCTCATCACTGTATCCAGCACCAAGCTCTAATCATGGTGTTTCCAAATTTTTGAAAAACGTCTGCCGTGAGATCCAAGCCCTGAAGCCTTTGTCTCTTGATCATACAAATCTTACTCAGAATGAAAAAACTGCTTTGAAAAATCTATCTGACAATCACAGTATAACTATTAAATCCTCGGATAAAGGAGGTAATATAGTATTAATGGATAATGATCACTATAACCAAATGTGTTCCAATATCCTAAGTAATCTAGACTGGTATCGTCCAGTAAGTACTGATATCATTAAAGCTTACAATCTCAAATTCTATGATCTTGTGGACACTGCGTTCCGGGACAAAATCATCTCTAAGCAGACATTAGACTTCATACATACTCCTTTTTACAAAACTCCCACATTCTATTCTCTTCCAAAAATTCACAAAAACGCACAAAATCCTCCTGGTCCTCCCATAATATCTGGGAATGGTGCAATCACAGAAAATCTTTCCCGTTTGATAGACGAACATTTAAAACCTTTCGTCCTTAGCCTACCTTCCTATGTAAGTGATACCCTTCATCTATTACGCATCATTGAAGGTGTCCAAATACCTCAGGAATCAATTTTGGTTAGTATTGACGTCGAAGCTCTATATAGTTCCATACCGCACACTTTAGGCATAGCTTCCGTCAATCAAATACTTTCCCAAACCAGCCATCATGAACATTTGTTTAACACATTTATTATCTTGGCACTTGATTTCATACTCAGACACAATGTTTTTATGTTTGATGGTGGGGCTTTCCTCCAGCTACAGGGCGTAGCCAGGGGCACCTGCTGTGCCCCTGGCTACGCCAACCTGTACCTGGGGGAATGGGAGCGTGCCATCTTTTCCGACGAGGACCTCTCCATTTACCTGTGCCACGTTGTCATGTGGCACAGGTACATCTATGACATACTCGTCATATGGAACGGCTCCCAACAATTGCTTGACGAATGCCTGCAGGCTCTAAACATCAACCAATTTAATCTTAAATTTACTATGACTTCCGACCCACGGAATATTACATTTCTAGATGTGGAAATCTTTAAAGATAATGACAACATGCTATCTTCAAAACTTTTCCGTAAACCTACAGCAGGCAACACAATACTATATTCGTCAAGCTCCCACCCCAAACCATTAATTGAATCCATCCCCTATAGACAATACCTGAGGATCAAGCGCAATTGCTCTGACCCTTTGGATTACAAAAGGGAAGCAAACAAACTGAGAAGACGCCTCCTAGAACGAGGCTACAACCATAAATGCCTTAAAAAAGCATTCAAACGCACCCAAACCAAAAGCCGACATGAACTTCTGGTACCCAAACAAGCAAAAACGAATGACATTGGTAACCGTATTATCACCACATATTCGAACAATTACAAAAATATCACCAATATCTGCAAGAAGTTCTGGCATCTCTTAACCTCAGACCCTGTAGTAGGACCCCTTGTGCCACCAAAACCAGCTATAACATATAGACAAACTACCTCTATTGGAGATATACTCGTCCAAAGTGAATTTAAAGGCCCTAATAGAGGAGACCCCTGTAAAAATAAAGGAACATTTCCATGTGGTGCTTGTGCCTATTGCAAACATATGAATACTGATAATGACATCTATTTACCTAATGGTATGAAATTTTTCCCGAGGCATTTTGCCAACTGCCAAACTACAGGAGTGGTTTATTTAATAAACTGCAGTTGCAACTGCTTCTATGTTGGAAAAACTATCCAAAGATTATGGCAGAGACTGTACTGACATTTGAAGGCTTTGAAGGACAATGACCCAGATCATAGGTGTGCGCAGCCTGTTGCATTAGGGTGTGCACCTGAAAGCTCAAAAACACGGTACCAATCTCCCACTGTGTTCATTCAGAAAGGGAAGGGGTCAATAAATGGCATTACCCTTTCCCCCACTCATCCTGAAATATTATCTATGTGTCCCCACTGCAGTAGCCAATGGGAGAGAAGGGAAGCCAGCCATGCTGTGGGAGGAGACACCGGGCAGCAGGGGGAATCTGCACTGCAGGGAGTGATTAGGGTGTGCCTGGGCACACCTGGCACACCCTGTGCGCACGCCTATGACCCAGATACTACTCTGGGCAGACATGTCCTTCAAACTCATGCCGACACATGCCCTAAAATTCAAGTACTAGTTCTGGATCGAATACATCACAGCTCTCGAGGAGGGGACTTTGACAAGCTCCTCCTTCAACGAGAGCTGAGATGGATTTTGAATTTAAATGCCACCACCCCTCCAGGACTAAACCAAGCTTTCAATTTCAAACCTTTTTTGCCTGGTTTTACCTATGAAACCTTTGATAGAGAATTGTTACACTAACACAGCCATTGACATATTATTTATCCACTTTTTTGCCCCCCCCCTTTTTTTATTCCACATCCCTTTCCCCCTTCTCCTTGCTCCTGTTTAATTGCCATCATTTTATTTTTGCATAATCTTCAAAAAGCTATTCTATGCTGAATGCCACACTCTATACAATAATGTACATCCTATATGTATATATAATGTAATAACAAATGTCTAATACTTGAATGACATTTTCATTGTATATACAGGCATACCCCACTTTTAAGTACACAATGGGTTTTATTTACTAAAGCCGGAAAGCCCAAAATCAGGCTCACTTCTGCATAGAAACCAATGAGCTTCTAACCCCAGCTTGTTCAATTAAGCCTGGTAATAAAACCTGGAAGCTCATTGTTTTTTTTTATGCAGAAGTGAGACAGATTTTGCGCTTTCCAGCTTTAGTAAATAAAACCCATTGTGTACTTAAAAGTGGGGTATGCCTGTAACTGTAATAATGTTTAGATTTTTTGATTAATTTAATAATATATTTTGCTCATATTTCCAGACACAACTCCATATGGGACTTGTCATATAGGTAATGGGTGAGTCACCTGTGAATAAACTTAGATCCAATCCTATTAACAAAAAATACATAAAAAAACTCTGTTAAGAAGCTTAAACATTTAAAAGCTGGGAACATAGCCCCATTCATTCTTCAATCTTCTAAACAATTCCCTTTTTTGATTTTTTATATTTATTTTCATTGGACAATCTTCCCGGTCTGCTGCATGGCTAGCCGAGATTCCCCGACACAATGGAGCCCCCTAGACCAATTTAATCTTGCTCATGGGGGCAGCATCCCTTTAATAGGGTGCACTTGACGGCAGTTCAATACAGGTACTATCTTTCCTGTATTACAGCCAGCTGGCCCATCCACTCTTGGCCGCTCCTGCCATTCACCCATGCCCCCCCTCTCCTATCTACCGGCGGCTTTCTGACTGGCTTGTAAGCGTTCGGATGCTCCTCCCGACACGCATGCGCATTGAGCCCCATTGGCTCACATACTTCCGCCATCCAACTGTGCCGGCGGTCATGTCGACGTCTGACGTCGCCGCGCATTTGTGCGCGTGGCGAGGTCGGACGCCGCGCAGACCGAGGGATGTACCTCACCTCGGTGGGACGGCTCACTTCCGTGACTGGACCTCTCTGAGTGGTTGGTTTTGTACTACCCATCTCCATTGGCCCATCTCTCTTCCCCTCTCCTTTACTTTGGCGCCAACACCAACCCACTCCATTGGCTGAGTCATTACCAGCTGACTTATTTAAACATCAGCTGTAGTCACCCAAGATCTCACTTCATAGATGAGGTCTATACACATGGCGCTTAGACACCTTTCAAGGTAAGAGGAATTTTGGTCCAATGAGTTACTGCTCAACCACACAAGTACTCCTTTTAAATACCAACTATGATACTATATTGAGAACGGCGAAATTAACTGTTTCTCAAGGAATGAGAGAAATATAAATTCTTCTCATACTCTGTTATTAATTTGTTTTTTGCAGAGCAATCGCTGTCCTAATCTTTCCATCCCTGTGACTCTTGACATGCCGTGTGAGCGGACTGGGATAAAGATATTACAATATATCTAATCCGCCTTTACAGAAAGTGTTTTCAGTTTCAACATACCCACATAACTTCTGAATAATTACTGGCTTTTCTGTCCACAAACGGATGCTTTCTAACTCCCACTAGGGGTCAGGCTCTCAGTTTACCTTTAAGCCTTTAAAAGCTTCCTTTTGACACTGAACATTTTCTTTATTAATTTTGGATTGGATCCCTAAAAGTCTGAGTGAACTCACCCAATGACGTCTCATTCTACATCTGCATGTTGCTAGAACTCCTTGTGAGATGTAAATAAAAAATATATAAAAATGAGTAACAACAATTTTCCTTTTTTGTTTAATATTTTTTTAAAGAGATATATAAAACTGGATGTTCAGCATATTTTGTATATCATTATGCAATGCGCTTTCCATGCAATGTTTAAAAGAAACATAATAAAAAATATATAGAACTATTGAATTTACTTTTACATATTATTTTTTATTTTTTTGAACTACAGACTCAATCTAACATATTGTCTCGCCTATATACTTACCCTAAAGAAGGAATATATACACATTGGCATTGAACTGCCATTTGTTATCCGAAACATGTCGGTGCTCATTTGCCTCCCTCTGTACTGACATCTATTGTCTAATAACATGGATGTGAATGTAATGTATATTGGCATTAATGTTAGTCCATCAATTATGTTTTATGACATACAAATAACCTTTTCATACAAAATCCTCTTTATTGTTGAATCTTTGTGACTTCATTACATGTAATAAAATCTTTTCTATTTTTATACAATTTAATGGTCAGTCCATATTATTGCTTCGGTCCAAACTATCCCAGGGGCAGCCCAACCTTTATCATTGCATATAGTGAGCGGCTGCCGCACAGTGACAAAATGATAAGCTAATGTGCATACATTTAAAACAATACCACTAAAAATATTAATTAAAAATATATAATAGGCAAGTGGTTGGAGTAAAACTGTATCAATATTGGGGGCGTGGCCTGGACGGAGACCGAGATGGATGCCTAAACTGAGAGCTCCTGTGTGACCGGGGTGTTTTTTCTACTTAAACGGGAGCCTACCGTTTTTTTTCTGCTATCCACAGGAACACAAGAAGCTCTTCTACATCCCGCACCCCCAAGGATCTCCAGTCTCACTTGGGGAGGAACATACCGGACTTATTCCAGCCACAAAAACTTCAGGCCTCCGCTCCATCACAGGCACACGCGCCATTACAGGCCCAAGCCGCGGCCTTGCCTGACGGGCGGCCGTCCACCATCATGCCAGGAGCAACAACGCAGAGCCCCAGTGGGGCGCTCCCTCCCAGCCTATTTGACTTGGAGAAGGTGGCCTCGGATATAAAAAACGCAGTGATGGCAGCCATAGCAGATTTGAAGACCGAGCTGCTCGCGGTCGTCCACCGGATCGACGACGTGGAGCAGACGACCCTGACACACGCGGCGGCCATTCGCCAGGTACAGTCTACATATGACTCCCAATTGGCCCAAGTCTTTGAGCTCCATAGGCACGTGGAAGATTTGGATAACAGGGGACGGAGGCACAACATTAGGGTACGAGGGATCCCCGAAACGGTAGACCCTAATGCTGTGCAACAAACCATTACCGCGATCTTCAATGACCTGATGGAGCGCCCAGCGGATTCCCCCATTGACATGGAAAGAGCCCACCACGCTCTCCGTCCCCTACCCCGAGACAACGAGCCCCCCCGAGACATCATTTGCTGTATTGTCAATTTTCCCCTTAAGGAAGAGATTCTGCGTAAGGCGAGGGAAAGGGGACGCATTCTCTTTAATGGCACGGAGGTTAAACTGTTCCAAGATCTCTCACAGATCACTCTCTGGAATAGGAGAGCACTACGACCATTGCTGGAGGCGTTACGAGCGAGAAACATTCAATATCGCTGGAAGTTCCCGTTCGCTCTGTCCGCATCCGCAAGGGGGCGCTCGGCCCTACTCCGCACCACCGGAAGACCTTCTGGCGTTCTGTGAACAACTCGACTTGCCCAACGTAGAATTACCTGAATGGTACGCGCTCTACTTTCCGACGGAACCTTGGCTCCCTGTCTCCCTCAACCCCTCACCGAAAGCCTTGCGCCAGAGACCACGCCATCGTAGACCCGGACCGATGTCTCTGAATGCCCGCTCCTCATGCCGGGAACTACGCCAACGTAGCCCTTCACCGCCGCGTGTGTAGGGAGAGGTACTGACTGTTTGTCTGGATGGCTTGAGATGGATGGAGACCGGCAACCTGTGAGTGTTCCTCCCCCCCGCTTTACTACAGACACCCGGTACCCTTGTACCTCACGGATGATGCTCCCCCGCCCCGGCTCCCCCTCCAGTGACCTACGGGAGCCACCCGAGTTCTCAGAGTCCAGCCCATAGCAGCGCCCGTGGACTCTACCTCAGCCCCTCCTGCACCGCTGTCCACAGCTGGACTTTCCTCGATTTGTCCATGTCTTGTCCCACCCTGGGGACTGAACCGAGATGTGACTCTCCCCAGAGAACCACTTTATTGTCTTCCCCTCTCACAGCCCCGGAACCCCGGATCTTTCATAGCTTGCCCTGAGGCAAAGAGCCGGTTGGCGAAATGTCCCGACACCCGGAAGACCCCCCCCCTTTTTTTTTTTTCTCTCTCCCATAGGCCGACTACGTCTGGCGGGAGGCCCTGCTTGAGTGCTGGTGGCCGGACCTGGGACTCGTGTGTGGCCTCGCGTTCATGCAGCACCGTAGACTCTATCCTGAAAGGCCGACAGACCGCTCTACAGGTGATGTTTGATTTGAACTGTCACTCGTCTCCTGCAACGGGTAGGCGGAACTTTTCATGGCCTTATACTTCGGCCTTCATTCCGGGCGCAACATCTTCTCCAGGGACGCTTACTTGAACGGGGACAGTATTCTCGTCACCGCAGGCAACGTATATATGCTACCTATTTTTTTTTTTTTTTATTTCTTTGCCTTTATGTTAATTTATTCAGCATTTTTATCACCCATTGCCAGTGTCTCCCTGTAGTCCCTGTCCACACTTGCTCCCCCCAGCCCTCTCCCTCGTCGAATTTGAGTTGGGGGAGTGGGCTGACGGAGCTCCCATAGATGGCTGCTGCTCAGGTCGGGGCCCGAGGGTCCCCCCCCATCTCTGACGCGCGGATAAGGCGCAGGGCATCATCCCCCAACCCATTTTGGGTGTCCTCCCACCCATTAGCACCCTCCCCTCTCCCTCCTTACCCCCCCGGGTTCTACTCCCCTCGCCCCCCCTCCTTCCATCTCCTCCCCACCCCCTCTCCTTCCCCCCTCACCTCCCCTCCTTCCCCCCTCACCCCCCCTATGTCCCCCCCTTCCTTCTCCCCCCTTCCTTCTCCCCCCCTTCCTTCCCCCCGTCTTTCATCCCACTTTACCTTCTGTGTGTTACCTCCCCTCCCTCCCCCCCCGGGGGAGTGACCCTCGCACCCTCTCTTTGAGTAAGTTCCTATCATATTCGATAGCCAGATTCTCTCTCCAGCATCTTCCTAACGCCCCACAATGCAGACCCCTCCTAGAACAATTGTCCCTCTGACCCTGAAATGTGTCTCGTTGAACACGAAAGGCCTTAACGTGCCAGAAAAAAGGTCGCAGGTCCTATCTTCGCTTACCAAACATAAGGCTCACTTTATTTTTTTACAGGAGACTCATTTTCGATCTGATGCCGTCCCTAAACTTTCTAACCACATATACCGCTCTGCCCTTCATGCCACCAACCCGGTGTCCAAATCCAAGGGGGTATCGATTCTTATGTCGAGACACGACAATTTTCTTCTGACTGACTCCCTGGTGGATCCAGAAGAAAGATTTATCTTTATTAAGGGAACATACGCATCGAAGCCAATTACTCTGGCTAACATCTATTGCCCTAACGAAGATCAGGTCTCCTTCCTCCGCAAGATTTGTGCCCTCCAGGCCACATTCAAGAGCGGTCTAGTCCTCTTGGGTGGTGACTTCAATGTACCTTTAAACCCCATCCTAGATACCTCTACAGGTTCGTCAATACTTACATATAAGGCATTACGTCACATCAAAGCCCAATTACAATCCCTGAACCTTCATGACGCATGGCGCACCCTTTACCCCTCAACCAAAGACTACACATTTTTCTCGGCCCCGCACCAGAAATACTCAAGAATCGACCTGTTCTTCCTTTCCCAGTCTGACCTCCCCGCCCTTCATCACTCTTCCATCGAGCCGATGTTCCTCTCAGACCACCACCCCATTACTGTCACACTATCGTTTCCAGAAACCTACCCGAAGACCAAAGTCTGGCGGTTTAACCCTTCCTGCTTGAAAGACCCAATTATCCTGGAACGCATCCGCACACGTATTAAGCTATACTTCCAGGAAAATGCTAGTCCTGACATCTCTCCACTGTCCCTATGGGAAGCCCACAAGTGTGTGATTAGGGGGGAACTGCTGACCCTTAATTCTCAGGCCAAAAAACTTCATCAGGAAAGAATACACTCCCTCCTCACAAGGCTTAGATCATTGGAATTATCCCATAAACAATCACAAGCCCAGATCACCCTACAGGATCTAATTCAGACCCGCTTGCTTCTCGCTGAGGAACTGGGTAAACGCACAAAGAGACGATACATCTTAGGCTAGAGGGTGTTTTATGAACAGGGCAACAAGAGCGGCCGCCTTTTAGCTCGATCAGTTCAGACGGCCAAACCCTCGTCCACCATACACGCCTTACGCGATCCCAGGGGTACTCTCCTGGCCAAGAGCGAGGACATCGCAAAATAATTCAAATCTTTTTACAGTAAGCTCTACAACCTTCACCCCAGGCAGCCGCTCCGAATCTCGGGTGATACACGCCAAGCACTCATTACGGATTTTCTCTCTCAGTATGTCCCCACACCTCTGTCTTCCCAGCAGGCACAATCCCTAGAGGGGCAATTCTCGCTAGGGGAGCTAGAGACAGTCCTGAAACAAATGAAGCTAGGCAAAAGTCCAGGCCCCGATGGGTACACTCTCCAGTATTACAAATCTTTTGTTGACGTCCTGTCTCCCAACCTCCTACAGATGTTTAATGCCCTGGCCAACCCGCGAGACCGACCAACCAGACTGCTAGAGGCACACATCACCGTAATCCCCAAGGAAGGGAAGGATCCCCTTCAGGTAGCCAATTATAGGCCAATCTCACTCCTTAATGTGGACATAAAAATCTATTCCAAAATACTTGCCAACAGGTTGACGCCTCTGATCCCTGGTCTTATATCCAGGGACCAAGTGGGCTTTGTTCCGGGTCGAGAGGCCCGTGACAACACCATACGAACCCTTAACCTACATCATTGGCTCACCTCAACTAAAACCCCGGGATTCCTACTTTCGCTGGATGCAGAGAAGGCGTTTGACAGGGTGGCTTGGGACTATATGCGAGAAGTCCTAAAAGGCATAGGCCTGGAAGACCGCATGCTTACCTCCATAATGGCATTATACGCTGGTCCCACAGCGGCGGTGAGAGTTAACGGCCACCTGTCGAACGCCTTCCCCATCAACAATGGCACTCGCCAAGGCTGCCCCCTCTCCCCCCTGATCTACATCCTCTCCCTAGAACCCCTTTTAAACAAACTTAGAGAAAACGCGGATGTTAAGGGACTGATGGTTAAGGGCAGGGAATTTAAAGTAGCCGCCTTCGCGGACGACATCCTGCTCTCTCTCGCTTCGCCGCGTACCTCCCTCCCATCGCTCTTGGAAGATTTGGAAGCCTTTGGGGTAATCTCAAACCTGAAAATTAACTACACAAAGTCCCAGGCCCTGAATGTCACCCTTCCATTACAGGAGGTCGCCCACTGTCACGAGTCCTTCCCATTTCATTGGGAAAAGACCGCAATTTCCTACCTTGGAATCCGAATCCCGCCCTGTCTTAAGGATCTTTATGCCCTTAACTTCCTCCTGGCTCTGAGCAAGGCCCAAGAACACCTTAGGGAATGGTCGACACTTAATGTCTCGTGGTTTGGCCGGGCCGCCCTGATTAAAATGATCATACTCCCACGTCTGCTGTATCTGTTCCAAACCATCCCATTGTCTATCCCCGCAGGATTTTTCTCTTCCTATCGAAATGCATGCTCCACATTTTTGTGGAAAGCCTCCCCCCCTAGAATCAAATACGCTAGACTCACCTGGCCCAAGTCTAAAGGGGGCATTGCTCTCCCAGATCTGTACAAATATTTTGTGGCCTGCCATCTCACGAGAATCGCGGATTGGTGTATTCACTCCTATGAAAAGATTTGGACCACGCTGGAAGACTCCTTTTCGCCCATTCCAAAACGACTCCTCCCTTGGCTATCCCCGAAACAATGGCCACAGTCCGTAGTTTCACACCCTTTCATTCACACCTCCTTGGCGCTCCTCAAGTCATCCCCCACCACCAGATCCCTTGCACCCACCCCGGGCCCGTTAACTACGCTGAGAGGAAATTCTGAATTCCTCCCGGGTGAGTCACCTAATTTCCTCAAACAGGAATGGCCATTTCAGGACATTATTGCTTCGCAACTGTACATCGACGGCAAGCTTGCCTCAATCGAAGACCTCAAGCGCATTTCCAACACTTCGTCTTTCCCTTTCTGGACTTACAGACAAATACATCACTTTCTCTCCACTCACGCAGCTCACGACAGTTGGACAAGACCACTCACGCCATTCGAAACCCTTTGTCATCGTAAAACCCCCCAAAGACACCTCATCTCCCTCCTATACCTCCTACTTATAGAACCTAAAGACTCGGCCTCCTCACCGTCGCAAATCTCGTGGAATAGGGAACTTCCTACCCCCCTGACACCAGTTGAGTGGATGAGAGTCCATGAATACGCACATAGGGGGTCGCTGAATGTCGCTATTCAGGAGAATGGGTATAAAGTTCTCACTAGGTGGTATAGAACCCCATCCCTCATTCACAAATTTGCCCCTTCAACCTCCAACACATGCTGGAGGTGTAATGCGGAAGTGGGAACCATGTTACATATCTGGTGGGATTGCACACGCATCCAGCCTTTCTGGAGGGAAGTTCACAGGCTCATCACATCGGTCACCACATACTCCCTAGACTTCACACCAGCACAATTCCTCCTGCACCACACCTCCCTATCTAGAAAAGTCTACTTAAAATCCCTAGCCATGCACATGATTAACGCGGCTAGACTGTGCATCCCCAAACACTGGCGCTCCGGTCATATACCGTCACTTAAGGAATGGTTTACGACTATTTCAAGAATTTGTGACATGGAAGAGCTGATCCACATTTCCCAGGAAAGAATGGAGAAGTTCTCGACTACCTGGTCCTGCTGGTCACACTTCACAACAACAGCAGAATACAAACAGCATATCCCCCCGGATTAGAGAATGATCCTTTAGGGCGACACCGCCTCGTTCAGGCTCATAGACAACTAAACGAGTGGTCACTCCCCTCACCCCTACCCCCATCTTGCCCCCTCCCCGTCACTTTATCAGCTCCCCTACGCCTTCCGGCCCCCTAGGCTATATCTTCTCCTATCCCCTTCATCGTTATCTCAAATATACCCCTACCCCCATCTGTGTGTGAGACATGAACCCCGCCTTGGTAGTTGCCCCCCAGCCCCCCAGCCCCTGAGCCCCCCTCCCCATTCCCATTTCCCCCCCCCTTTTTCTCTCGTCTCCACTCTGTAGGTCGGATCCCTCTCTCTCTTTCTCTTTTTCTCTTCTTCTTTTCCCTCACCTCATCTCCTTCCTTCTATCCCATAGACACCACCTTCCTTTTTCTTTTTTCTCTCTCTCTTTCGATGCCAGAAGCAATACGACAAGTAGCAAACTTAGTAGACAGTCGGAATACGAGTTAAAGCATTAAGGGCTTCGGTCCGACTACACGTTCCTTACCTCTTTCACAAGAGTTCTGTATGTCCCCATACATGCTTGTATTATTACTATCTGATGTTCCTAAAGCTGGTTCTTTGACTGCACTTGTTCTGTCTTGTACCTTGTAATACGATGTTTGTGATTTTTGCTCAATAAAAACTTTATGGAAAAAAAAAAAAACTGTATCAATATTAGTAACTATAACTTATTAAATTATATGAGAACATTTAACTATTAAAATTAATTCCCTGATTTGGATGAATATTCTATAAAAGGAAACTAGATTATATATTTTTTTAGGGATGCACCGATACCGATACTGGTATCGGTGCCGATACTAGGCATTTTCACGAGTATCGGTACTCGTGAAAATGTTCCGATACCGAAAACTGATACCGGAAGTGACGTCAGTTGGGGGCGGGACACCTTCTGTAGTGCTAGGAAGTAGGAAGTCGGGCCAGGGCACGGGCATGGCGGCCGGTGTAGCAGTATCCTGCGTGAAGCCGAGCACAGAGCTGCTGCAGCCGAACACAATGCCGAATGATTTTAAAGTAACAGGCTGGATCTGGATGCAAGCGGGACACGGCGAGACACAGGCTGGATGGGAGAAGGGGACAGCAGCAAGCTGTATCAGCAAGACACAACCTGAATGAGAGGTGACACAGGGACACGGGCTGGATGAGGGGGGACACAGGCTGGATGAGGGGGTGACACAGGGGGACACAGACTGGATGAGGGGGTGACACAGGGTGGATGAGGGGTGACACGGGGACAGAGGCTGGATGAGGGTTTACACAGGGGCACCACTGACACTGTACATTATATACAGACCAGTCTGTACCCCAACACTGTACTTTATATGTTATACACACACCAGTCTGAATATGATGTACAGTATGGTGTCAGTGTACAGACTGGTCTGTACCTAATACCCTGTACTGCGCCTTCCTAACACCCACCTAACGCCCTGTACTGCGCCATCCTAACACCTTTTTAACGCCCTGTACTGCGCCATCCTAACACCTTTCTAACGCCCTGTACTGCGCCCTCCTAACACCTTTCTAATGCCCTGTACTGCGCCATCCTAACACCTTTTTAACGTCCTGTACTGCGCCATCCTAACACCTTTCTAACGCCCTGTACTGCACCATCCTAACACCTTTCTAATGCCCTGTACTGCGCCCTCCTAACACCTTTCTAATGCCCTGTACTGTGCCATCCTAATGCCCTGTACTGCGCCCTCCCTGTGTTGCTCCTCCTTCCCCCACCAGCTGTCACCTCTGCCCCCATGTCTCTCAATGACCCTCCCATCCTCTTCCCCCAGCAATCACAGCCTTTTTCTTCTCAATTCTCCCACCCCACAATCCCTATTTCATCCCACCCTCAACTACCCTGCCCTCACTTACCCCTCTACTTTCCACCCTGCCCTCACCCCAGCCTTGCCCAAGTCTCTAACAACCCCCCCGCCAAACCACCCTCCTACCTACGCGATAGGTATCGGTAATTGGTATCGGTGAGTACATGATGTCAAGTATCGGTACTCGTACTCGGTGTCAAAAAAGTGGCATTGGTGCATCCCTATTTATTTTTAATTATATTTATATACTAGTATGCTGGAAGGATAGAGACATTATTAGACGTCTTATCGGAGAGGCCGAGATTCATCTATAGGAGGGCCCCAAACTTTGGGGATCGGGTGGTACAAAAAATTCTGGATCCATCTGATAGACGGATTCCGAGTATAGACTTCAAAGGTTTTTTCTTTTGCCGCAAGTGCATTTGTTGCAGGACAGTAAAAGTTGGCAATAGAGGCACAACTAGTATCACAATGGTGGTGATGGTGAAACTTTTGAAATAGAACAATTTATCACTTGCAATTCGTCTTATGTCGTTTATCTTTTATGGTGCCCATGTGGGTTGTACTATGTGGGAAGAACAAAACACCTTCTAAGAATACGCATAGCTGAACATTTGGATAATATCAGGAAAGGTTTCAAACATCATAGCGTGTCATTACACTTTAAGGAGAAACATGACCAGGATCCGTCTGTCCTTCAATTTTTTGGTATTGACTGCACATTCCCATCATGGAGGGGTTCAAATCGAGTTAGAGAACTATCACAGAGGGAGACGAAATGGATATTTCTTCTTAAGAGTCTCCACCCGAGAGGGTTAAATATTAAACTCGATTTGAACTTCTTCATCAGTAATCTGTAGTGGGGTACGCCAGCATAATATATATTTTATATATTTCTTATATATTTTATATATATTTTATAAATTTTTTATAGGCCTTTGTGGTTTATTTTATTTTTTCTTGGTTTATTAGTCACTGTCTCCTTTAATGAAGGAAGACGTCTAATAATGTCTCTATCCTTCCAGCATACTAGTATATACAGTAAATATAATTAAAAATAAAATATAATCTAGTTTCCTTTTATAGAATATTCATCCAAACCAGGGACTGAATTTTAATAGATAAATATTCTCATATAATTTTATAAGATATAGTTACTAATATTGATGCAGTTTTACTCCAACCACTTGCCTATTATATATTTTTAATGAATATTTTTAGTGATATTGTTTTAAATGTATGCACATTAGCTTATCATTTTGTCACTGTGCGGCAGCCGCTCACTATATGCAATGAGCGCAGCGGGTTACAGATACTGATAATGCAGTGTTAATACCCCCTTGATCATTGTAAGCGGGGTCAAACCCGGTGTATTGCGGTCACGGGGACTTGGAGCACGCGCAGGCGCAGTGAAGAACACGTCCGTATTGATTGATGGGCAGAGTATAAAGGGGATGTTGCCAGGCCGTGTAACCAATCCCAATGAAGAAGTCTTAGTGACGAAACATGTCTGGGCGTGGTTACACGGCAACTTCTAGTGTTGTTTGACGTTCGGATTTACCGGTCACCGAGTTTGAAGTTGCTTCGGAGTAGAGGGGCGAGCGAGCGAAGTGGAGGGTGAGACTAATAGTTTCTACGTTGGGTCCGCCGAGACCGCAATACATCGCACGTACCACTGCGAGCTCCCTGCTTTGGAAAGTTTACTTTTGAAGTGCCTCTGTTTGTTATGAAGGATGTAAGTGCAATATTTGAAGGTTACGTGTGCTGTTTACAATAAATAGTTTTACTCTACTTCACTATTGGAAGCACTTTGTTCTTACATGTGGAGTGTCTTTGTGTGCTGAGCACCGTTGGAATCGTCTGATACCCCTTGGGGGTTTATTAAGCTATATTGCCGAGCATGAGTGTGCAAGGCATATCCTATTGGTGAGTGCAATTCTTAAGGAAGCGGAGTCACTGAACACAAATGGTGTGGTGGAAGTTTTTCTTTCAAGTTATTTTAAGAAGATTGCCTGTTTGCTTGGAAACAACACAATTATTTATGGACTTTATTTTGATTGCTTAACCACTTTTCACTTTGGTTATCAGATGAACGTTTATGAACACTTATTTTTCATTTTTTATATATATATATTGTGAGGGGGTTAGCTCGGCAGCGGGTGTGGGTGACCCCCGAGATGGGCTCCCCACACAAAAACAGGCCCAGCAGACGGAGCTTGTGGTTTTCAAAATCAAAAAGGTGCGGTTTATTTTCTATTTACAGTGACAAAAACACAGCAAAGCAAAAGAAACATAAACAAAATAAATCCTGGTCAAGTTGACCTCTGACTAAACATACAGGTTTCCTAACTAACAACTGGGATCAGCCTAGTGCTGTCCTAGTCCCTAAGTCCCTGGTTTTAAATGTCCAAGCAAATAGCCACACAGGCTTTGTCTCACCGCACAGGGGTTCACTCTCCCTAGACAGTCCACACAGGTCTGGTTCCAGGCATGAGCTAACATCTAATGAAGCTGGGTGTTCTTATAGAGGCCTAAATGAGCTGACAAGCTTCAGCTGGTCTCTTCAACTCCCTGTCTGTACGACGCCCCACACTCTCCCTAGAGGTATGAGTCATCCATGAGCCCACTAGCCTTAGCTGGGCTTATACAACTCTCCACCTAGTTGTATAAGTCGGCGTAAAGCCTGAATCTGGGCGAAATATATCTACCCCCCTGGATGCAACCAGGTGACTTTACCTTCCTGCTGTCACATACCCCCCCCTCTTGTTTTAACCTCGGGGTTGGAACACCAGCAATCAGGCATTCATGTACTCGAGACAAAGCATCCACATTCCCCATTTGAACGCCAGGGCGATGCTTTACTGTGAAGTTGAATTCCTGGAGGGCCAGGAACCACCTATTCACTCTTCTATTTGTTTCCTTGTTTTGAGCCATCCACTTTAACGGAGCGTGATCCGTAACCATGTCAAAGTGCCTACCTAGCAGGTAGTACCGAAGGGAATCTAGAGCCCACTTCACCGCTAAACACTCCTTTTCAACGGTGGCGTAATTTACCTCATGGGACTTCAACTTCCTGCTGAGGTAAATGACTGGGTGCTCTTCCCCGTTCCAGACCTGGGACAATACTGCTCCTAACCCCACATCTGACGCATCACTTTGTACGACAAAGTCTTTAGAGAAGTCGGGTGAGTACAACACTGGCTGGCTACATAAGGCTTGTTTCAAGAATTGGAATGCTGCCTCAGCCTCGGGGGTCCATTTAATCATGACCGACCCTTTCCCCTTCGTCAGGTTGGTTAGGGGCACAGCCTTAGAAGCAAAGTGGGGAATGAATCGCCGATAATACCCAGCGATTCCCAGAAAGGCTCGTACCTGCTTCTTGCTGTTGGGACGTGGCCAACTCTGGATGGCCTCGACTTTGTTGAGTTGGGGTTTTATTACTCCCCTCCCAATGGTGTACCCAAGATATTTGGCCTCCTCCTGCCCAA
The DNA here is from genome assembly GCA_029206835.1 of Rana muscosa. NCBI lineage: Eukaryota > Metazoa > Chordata > Amphibia > Anura > Ranidae > Rana > Rana muscosa. The sequence continues at coordinate 878,878,701 of CM055116.1, forward strand.
TGGTACACTTCTTGGGGTTAGCCGTAAACCCCGCTTCCCGAACAGAGTCCAGGACTGCTTGCACTTTTGGCAGATGTGAGGCCCAATCTGTGCTATGGACAATTACGTCATCCAGGTAAGCCGCAGCATACTTCCGATGGGGCCTCAGCATCTGGTCCATTTTCCGCTGGAATGTGGCCGGCGCATTCTGTAACCCGAACGGCATTCTTTTATATTGGAACGCCCCGTCTGGGGTTACAAATGCGGTTTTCTCTTTGGCCGACTTGGCCAGGGGGATTTGCCAATACCCTTTTGTGAGGTCAAGAGTCGTCATGTATCGGGCTGTTCCCAGCCGGTCGATCAACTCATCTATACGTGGCATGGGGTAGGTGTCAAATTTTGTAACTTTGTTCAACTGACGAAAATCGTTACAAAATCGCCAGCTCCCATCCGGTTTAGGCACCAACACAATGGGACTAGACCAATCACTTTGGGACTCCTCTATCACCCCTAAGTTCAGCATTTTCTGTACTTCCTCCCGTATTGCCTCCCGTCGGGCCTCTGGGATCCGATAGGGTTTTAACTTCACCCTTTCACCGGGCGGGGTAATGATGTCATGCTCTACCCCAGATGTTTGTCCCGGCAGCTCAGAGAATACCTCCTTGTTGCGAAGCACAAACTCCTTAACCTCCTGTTGTTGGGGTTGTGACAAGGTGGCTGCTATTCCAACCTCAGGAATCACGCAACCAGTTTGAGCTGGTGACCAAGTGTCTGCGACTAGGGACTCTCTATCCCTCCAGGCTTTCAACAGATTAACGTGATAGATCTGTTCGGGCTTTCGCCTTCCTGGTTGTCTGACCTTGTAATTCACTTCGCTCACTTTTTCCATTATCTCGTAGGGGCCTTGCCATTTGGCAAGGAATTTACTTTCAACCGTAGGGACAAGTACCAGTATCCTATCCCCCGGGGAAAAGGTACGGGTCTTGGCTCCACGGTTGTACACTCTCTGCTGTGCTAACTGCGCTTGGGCCAAATGTTCCTTCACGATGGGCATTACCTGTGCAATTCGGTCTTGCATCAGGGCGACATGCTCAATCACACTCCTGTGGGGAGAACTCTCACTTTCCCAAGTTTCCTTGGCAATATCCAACAGCCCTCTTGGGTGTCTCCCATACAGTAACTCAAAGGGGGAGAATCCCGTAGAGGATTGGGGCACCTCCCTAATAGCAAACATCAGATAAGGAAGTAGACAGTCCCAATCCTTTCCATCTCTATCCACCACTTTCTTCAACATTTGTTTTAGGGTTTTGTTGAATCTTTCAACCAGCCCATCGGTTTGGGGGTGATACACAGATGTACGTAATTGCGTCACTTTGAACAATTTACATAGCTCCTTCATAACCCGGGACATAAAGGGTGTACCTTGGTCCGTAAGCAGTTCTTTACAAATACCCACCCGGCTAAACACAAGAGATAGCTCTTTGGCTATGGTTTTGGCCGAGGTATTTCGGAGAGGGATCGCTTCTGGATAACGGGTGGCATAGTCCATTATAACTAATATGTACTGGTGCCCCCTAGCGGACTTGATTATAGGACCTACCAAATCCATGGCGATCCTCTCAAACGGGACCTCAATGATGGGTAGAGGGACCAGCGGGCTACGGAAATGTGGCATCGGGGCCGACCTCTGACACACAGGGCAGGAGGAACAATAATTTTCTATGTCCTTCATCACCCCCGGCCAATAGAATCTCTGTAATACCCTCTCTCGGGTTTTCTCTGTCCCCAGATGACCTCCAAGAATGTGCCCATGGGCCAACTCCAACACCAACTTCCTGTAAGGTTTGGGCACCACAAGCTGCTCAACGGTTTCTTCTGCCCTTTTTGCCACCCGATACAGTAGGTCCTTCTCTACGCTGAAGTATGGGTAAGTGCAGGTATTATCTGGGTTCACTAACTCGCCATCTATTTTCACTACGTTTTCCCGTGCCTTTATTAGGGCGGGGTCTTTCAACTGTTCTGTGGCAAAGTTTTCCCTGTGAACCTCAAGATCAGAAAACTCCACAGACGGTAGGTTTTCGTCTGAGGAGGTGGGCTCCTCTCCAGTTTCTTGAGTCTCCCCTGCCAATACTGACAAGGGAAATTCCGGAGAGTCCTCACCACTCTCAGGGGAGTTCTGGCTATCACATTCCTGGTACATAGGGGCACCAGTGGGGGGCTCAGGATCATCCCACAGTTCCCAGAACTTCGGAAAATCCCTTCCCACAATGGCGTCATGCGGTAACTGAGATACTAAGCCCACTGGATGAGAGAGGGCACCTTTGGGGGTCTCGAAACACACTGTAGTCACTGGATACTCTCGGGTGTCCCCATGCACACAAATAACAGCTACCTTGCTATTCCCAGAGACCTCTGTTTTAACTAATTCAGCCTTTATCAGGGTCACAAGGCTACCTGAATCCAGCAATACCACAACATTTCTACCATTAATACACATTTTGCATAAATGTTTCTCAGTTCCCCGAATGGCAGTGCATGCGACTGTCGCACACAGCGACTGACGTCTGCCCGTCAGAAAGTCACACTGCATGGGTTCCTCCACAACCGGGCAATTTGCTGCAATATGTCCCGCTTGCCGGCAGCGGTAGCAAACGATCCTTCTTGCCGCCTCTTGAGCCGCTGATTTCCCAGGCTGTTCTCGCCAAACTTGGGGTAGAGCTCCCACCCTCTCACTCTCTCCACCCTTACCCCTTGGAATCATCTTATCCGCCCCTGGGGATGGTCTGGTCTTAGGGTGGAAAGTCCGAGTGTCTCTGGAAGAGGCCGTCAGGTTCTCTGTAGCCAAGTATTTCTCCACACGATCCACAAGACCATCGGCCGTCTCTGGGTCTCCATGGCTTACCCACTTTTGGATGGCAGTAGGAAGAGCTCTCAAAAACCGATCCATTACAACACGTTCCACAATCTTTGGTGCGGACAAAGTCTCTGGCTGTAGCCACTTTCTGCTCAGGTGAATGAGATCATACATTTGAGACCTGGGGGGTTTTCCAAGCTGGAAAGTCCAGTTATGCACACGCTGAGCCCGGACAGCCAGGGTGACACCCAGCCTTGCCAATATTTCAGCTTTTAGCATCACATAGTCTTTTGCTTGGTCATGCTCTAGGTCATAGTAAGCCTTCTGCGATTCACCAGTTAACAGAGGAGCCACCAGTCCAGCCCACTGCTCCTCAGGCCACTTTTCTCTTTCAGCAGTCCTTTCAAATGTGGTCAAAAATACCTCTGGATCATCCTCTCCAGTCATTTTTGTCAATAAACGACTCACCCCAAAGGACGCGGTATTAGTGGGACGGCTTCCCTCACTGGTCTGCGGACGTTGCTGCACTACTGCTTCCATTTGTTGTAGTCTCTGCTCTTGCTTCTGTAACAGGTCTATGAAGCGGGCCTCAGATTGCTGCAGGGCTTGTTGCTGAGCTTCCAGACTCTGTTGGTGAGCTTGCTGCTGGGCTGCAAGGCTCTGTTGATGAGCTTGCTGCTGGGCTGCAAGGCTCCTTTACAAACCTGCATTTGTCTGCTGTTGATTGGCATTTGCTAGAGCCAGCTGTTTCAGTATCTCCTCCATGCTGGCTTAAAAAAAACTGCCACTGGTTCTCCACCAACTGTGAGGGGGTTAGCTCGGCAGCGGGTGTGGGTGACCCCCGAGATGGGCTCCCCACACAAAAACAGGCCCAGCAGACGGAGCTTGTGGTTTTCAAAATCAAAAAGGTGCGGTTTATTTTCTATTTACAGTGACAAAAACACAGCAAAGCAAAAGAAACATAAACAAAATAAATCCTGGTCAAGTTGACCTCTGACTAAACATACAGGTTTCCTAACTAACAACTGGGATCAGCCTAGTGCTGTCCTAGTCCCTAAGTCCCTGGTTTTAAATGTCCAAGCAAATAGCCACACAGGCTTTGTCTCACCGCACAGGGGTTCACTCTCCCTAGACAGTCCACACAGGTCTGGTTCCAGGCATGAGCTAACATCTAATGAAGCTGGGAGTTCTTATAGAGGCCTAAATGAGCTGACAAGCTTCAGCTGGTCTCTTCAACTCCCTGTCTGTACGACGCCCCACACTCTCCCTAGAGGTATGAGTCATCCATGAGCCCACTAGCCTTAGCTGGGCTTATACAACTCTCCACCTAGTTGTATAAGTCGGCGTAAAGCCTGAATCTGGGCGAAATATATCTACCCCCCTGGATGCAACCAGGTGACTTTACCTTCCTGCTGTCACAATATATATATATATATATATATATATATATATATATATATATAATGTTTGACACTTTTCTCATGGGGTGATTCATCTATATATATATACAGTACCTGACCGCGATATTGTTCATAATCGCGGTCAGGCACCGCAAAATTTTTGCCGCCCGCGACCCCCGTCGCAGGAGCTAGCGCCGAGCTCTGACGCTCCTCCCGCTTGCCGCAATACATTCCTATGGATGCGCTGCATCTCGTGGGGGCGGCGAGAAGCACAGCCTCGCAGCAGCGATATCCAGCGGGATCCCATCGCGCTGGATATACAAAATTGGCAGCACCTACTGTATGTGTTTAGGTTATGTTCATTTCGTTTGTGAACACAGTGCTACTATTTTGTTCATTTAAAATCACAACACATGTGTGTTACAAGCTGGTGACAATGTTAATCTCATGTATATACAATAAGATAACATGACGATAGGATAATACTTAATAAATGTAGATAATACCAGTTGAAATTTTTTGAGTTTTACAAAAATAATAAAAAAATCTTTAAAACTTTTTCTTAGGCAGACTGAATGTGGCATAAACACTTTATAGACTGATTAAGAAACACCCACGCATTTGACATAGTAAAACAAATTAAAACTGTAACCATACTATATTTTATTCTTATGCAAAGTCTTATTCTCTGAACAACAATTTGACAATATATTACAGCACATTGGAGCTTGACTAATCTTTCAGAAAACGAACACCTTTATTGCCAAGAAGCGTACAACGCATACCAAATAAAATCTTGCAGACACATAAAGGTCTATTCACTGGAGTCTGCAGATTCTCAGAGCACCAATTAATTACTGCATAGCTTCATGGATAGATTTTTTCCATGCTTTTATTTTAGCATTCAATGACAATTCAATAGCATCAGTGAAGATATGTCGCTTCATTTTATATATATATATAAAAAAAACACAGCCCTGCAATTCTATTCATATTAGAACACAGCAGATGAAATTTCAAAATCTAATTCAAATCTGACCAAAGGGACCATGGCAAATGCTAGGGCCCAATACTCAGAGAAAATATAACATTATACTGAATGTATTGTACAAATACTGGAGCTTTACTGAATTCCTATGAATGCAAATTTTTGTCACGCTTATTCTATTAAAAGGCCCCTTTGGTATAGCACTGAAACTGTCTGTGATATGGTTTATGCAATTAATCTTGGTTTTTGTAAAATGGGACATCAAGTTTTTGTTCTGCATTTCAGAGATACCAAAGCTAGATTAAAACTATCCTTTTAAGTCCCGTACACACGGTCTGACTTTTTGCCAACAAACTTCATTTTGAGCAAGTTTGCCAAAAAATCCGACCGTATGTACGCTCCATTGGACAAACTTTTTTGGTTTTCATCGGACAAAAGTTCGGTCTGCAAACGGACCAACTTTTGGCCAACAAAAGTCCGATGGAGCAAAGTCCGACCGTGTGTACAGAAAACCATCGGACTTTTGTCCGATGGACAAAACAAATAATGTTAAAATCAACCAACAATAGCAGAAGTTGACCAAAGGGTGGCGGTAAAGAGCAGAAACACCACGTGATGTTGGAAAAAGTTTTGGGAAAGTTTGCAGAAAAGTCCTGGGGTGTGTATGCTATGGGTGTGCCCGGCCAACTCCGTTCGGACAAAAATCCACGGAAAAGTCAGATGGAAGTCCGACCGTGTGTACGAGGCTTTACAGTGCTGGAAAAAAAAGCAAGAGAAGGTTTATTAAAGCGGTTGTATACCCTGTTTTTTAACTTTTACCTACAGGTAAGCCTATATTAAGGCTTACCTGTAGGTAAAAAGAATATCTCCTAAACCTGTACAGTTTGGGAGATATTCCCCTCGCAATGAGCCGCTGACTGCAGCGGCGCATGCGCAGCGAGGATTCTCGGCTAAAGCCTGGCAGCCACGGAACCTTGCCGGCACGCGGGAGTGACGACATCGCTGCTCCAGCCACTCACAGCGCTGGAGCGGCGATACCCGGAAGACACGCAAGATGACATCTCCCTTGGCGTGGACCAGGTAAGTTACCGACGCCTCGTTCTAAGGTAAGTATTTCATAATGAGCTAGTATGCGGTGCATACTAGCTCATTATGCCTTTTGCCTTTAGGTATGTAAAAAAAATAAAAAGCAGCAGCGGGTATACAACAGCTTTAAACTAAAACAGAACCTATTACTGATCTATGCTTATTCATTACTTGTTTCTGTTCTACACAAATACATTTCCTGGATTACTGTGATTCCCCTTTGTAGGATGGCAACATGTGTCTATAAGTAAGGGAACTTCTGTAGCGTAGAGAAAGCCCTATCCTCTGATTGGGTGATGTTGAGAGTGTGGACCATATTGTATTTAGAACAAAACCAAAGAAAATTCCCAGCTCAACTCACCAGCCAGTCTGCAACCAACCAAATTACCCTAACAGTTTGCGTTAAAAACAGGGGTTTAGTTTGCACACATTTGCAAATACATGTATAAGCTGCAGAGCCGCTCCAAGACACCCCAGTATTATCTGCAGTCCTAACGCTTGTAAATTTATGAAAGACTCCATTGTAGAAGCACATGCATTCTACTTTTCTGGGTTTATTATGGCATTAATAAAAGGAAGATCTGTGGGCAAAATTGGTGAAAAGTCTCTAAACATTGTCAGTGTATAAATACAAATAGATTTTGATGAGTTATTTTCATGTTTGTCAAAATATTTTGATCATAAGTGGAAAAATTGCCCAGAACAACTTTATAAGGAAGCCATTGGAACCAGTATTTTCCATAGCAGTAAAATATGTCAATGGCACTTAAAAATCAGGAATTGTACTAAGCCGTGTAAACTAAGTTTAGCATAGAAGCAGTATTTCCTGGATAACATTCAACAGTTATTTAAAGTATATCTAAGGGTGACATTTATTTTTTATTTTTGTTTTGTCAAATGGTTAAAACCCCTGTCAAGTTTGTTTTTGCTATCTGTGTCCCATTAAGAGTTCCTCCTTCATATTCTGTCCTGTAGACATAACAGAAAGTGAGAGTAGATCAGTGGCGGCTGGTGCTCAAAATTTTTGGGGGGGCGCAAACAAACTGAAAAAAATAAAAATCAATTGCCGCCACTGTGCCCATTAAACGCAGCCACTGTGCCCAAACGCCACCAGTTTGCCCCCTCAAATACAGCCAGTTTGTTTCCATATACAGCCAGTTTGTCCCCATATACAGCCAGTGTGCCCCCATATATACAGCCAGTGTGCCCCCATATACAGCCAGTGTGCCCCCATATACAGTTAGTGTGCCCCCCATATACAGCCAGTGTGCTCCCATATACAGCCAGTTTGTCCCCATATATATAGCCACTGTGCCCCCATATATATATAGCCAGTGTGCCCCCATATACAGCCAGTGTGCCCCCATATACAGCCAGTGTGTCCCCATATACAGCCAGTGTGTCCCCATATACAGCCAGTGTGTCCCCATATACAGCCAGTTTGCCCCCATATACAGCCAGTGTGCCCCCATATATATAGCCAGTGTGTCCCCATATACAGCCAGTGTGCCCCCATATATTTAGCCAGTGTGCCCCCATATACAGCCAGTTTGTCCCCATATATATAGCCAGTGTGTCCCCATATACAGCCAGTGTGTCCCCATATACAGCCAGTGTGTCCCCATATACAGCCAGTTTGCCCCCATATACAGCCAGTGTGCCCCCATATATATAGCCAGTGTGTCCCCATATACAGCCAGTGTGCCCCCATATATATAGCCAGTGTGCCCCCATATACAGCCAGTTTGTCCCCATATATATATAGCCAGTGTGCCCCCATATACAGCCAGTTTGTCCCCATATATATAGCCAGTGTGCCCCCATATACAGCCAGTGTGCCCCCATATACAGCCAGTTTGTCCCCATATACAGCCAGTGTGCCCCCATATATATATATATAACCAGTGTGTCCCCATATACAGCCAGTGTGCCCCCCATATACAGCCAGTGTGCCCCCCATATACAGCCAGTGTGCCCCCATATATATAGCCAGTGTGCCCCCATATACAGCCAGTTTGTCCCCATATATATAGCCAGTGTGCCCCCATATACAGCCAGTTTGTCCCCATATATATAGCCAGTGTGCCCCCATATACAGCCAGTGTACCCCCATATACAACCAGTGTGCCCCCATATACAGCCAGTTTCCCCCAAATGCAGCCAGTTTGTCCCCCATATACAGCCAGTTCCCCCCAAATGCAGCCAGTTTGTCCCCCATATACAGCCAGTTCCCCCAAATGCAGCCAGTTTGTCCCCCATATACAGCCAGTTCCCCCCAAATGCAGCCAGTTTGTCCCCCATATACAGCCATTTCCCCCCAAATGCAGCCAGTTTGTCCCCCATATACAGCTAGTTCCCCCCAAATGCAGCCAGTTTGTCCCCCATATACAGCCAGTTCCCCCCAAATGCAGCCAGTTTGTCCCCCATATACAGCCAGTTCCCCCCAAATGCAGCCAGTTTATCCCCCATATACAGCCAGTTCCCCCCAAATGCAGCCAGTTTGTCCCCCATATACAGCCAGTTCCCCCCAAATGCAGCCTGTTCCCCCCAGCCCTGCACTTACCTTCCTCGGTCCGCGCTGTCCTCGATGTGTTCTCCCGCCCTTGATGTCGCTTCAGCCAATCAGGTTACCGGTAACCAGATCCAGTGAACCTGATTGGCTGAAACCTCCACAGTCTTCTCCAAGGAACGCACCCCCGTTTGTACCTGGGAGGAGTTTTTGGAAGCCGATTACAGCCTGAGAGCTGTATTCAGAAAGCCTATCAGAGCCGCTGGCTCTGATAGACACTTCCAGAACACACCCACCGCCGGCCAATGCTCTAATTAATATGGCCGGCGCTCACCAGGAGGCCGGCCATATGAATAGTGGGCAGCGCGGCAGCGGTGACAATACACAGATTCATGCAATGCATGAATCTGTGTATTGTCTTTCAGTGGCGGTGCGGGAGCGAGAGGGGGCGGCGCTCCGGCGCCCTCTATGGACGCACCGCCACTGGAGTAGATCCTTTATTGGATAGATGTTGCCAAACAAGTATCTCCATTTCCTGCAAGATCCTGTCTTGTAGACACAACATGAAGTGGGAAAATGTCCTCTTCTTGGGCAACTGTCACCATTTGAAGATTTCCCCTCTATTCCTGGTCTGGTGACATCTCGAAATGTTTGACTTTTCCTTAGTTTACCTCCCAGGTCCAAAGGCCCCCAGGATAAAGAGAGAGTGGTGATTCCTAGAAAGGACACAGAAAATAATAAAAACCCAACAGGGAACCATTCCCTATTCTCTACAAAACAAAATGTTTTTGCTGTACATACTCTACACTTCATTCCATTTTTCTTGTTTTCTAAAGTTGATCTTCAAGAGGAATGCAAAAGTCATCAAGGACTAAACAGTAGATTCCAGTTACCTTCTCATAATGAAAATATTGTCTGGCTTGCTAGTGCCATGGCTAATAATATTCTTTGACTCTTAAAAAATAACATCCGTGGAAACAACTTTTTGTTATTGACTAATAAAAAGAAGTAACCAGAGAAAAAAAAAGCCAGGAACGGATGATAAGTACTTTAACCACTTCAGCCCCGGACCATTTTGCAGCTAAAGGACCAGGCCCCTTTTTGCGATTCGGCACTGTGTCGCTTTGACTGACAATTTCTCGGTCGTGCGACGTGGCTCCCAAACAAAATTTTTTTCCCACAAATAGAGCTTTCTTTTGGTGGCATTTGATCACCTCTGCGGATTTTATTTTTTGCGCTATAAACAAAGATAGAGCGACAATTTTGAAAAAAATGCAATATTTTGCTATAATAAATATCCCCAAAAAATATATAAAACATTTTTTTCCTCAGTTTAGGCTGATACGTATTGTTCTACATATTTTTGGTAAAAAAAATTGCAATAAGCGTTTATTGATTGGTTTGCGCAAAAGTTATAGCATCTACAAAATAGGGGATAGTTTTATGGCATTTTTATTAATATTTTTTTTTTACTAGTAATGGCGGTGATCAGCGATTTTTATCCTGACTGCAACATTATGGCTGACACATCGGACACCTTTGGCACATTTTTGGGACCATTGTCATTTTTACAGCGACCAGTGCTATAAAAATGCACTGATTACTGTGAAAATTACACTGGCAGTGAAGGGGTTAACCACTAGGTGGCACTGTAGGGGTTAAGTGTTCCCTATTGAGTGTTTCTTACTGTAGGGGGGATGGGCTGTGTGTCACATGACACTGTTCTTCGCTCCGACTACACGGAGCGGAGATCCGTGTCATTGTCACTAGGCAGAGCGGGGAGATGCTTGTTTACACAAGCATCTCCCCGCTCTATACCTCTGTGAGACGATCGCGGGGATCCCCGCGGTGATCGAGTCCGTGGGACCTGTGGTCCGACTCACGGGGAAGGCCACACGTCAGGCATTTAAAGAGCAACATACAGGTACGTGATTGTGCCTGTCCGTGCTATTCTGCTGACGTAAATGTACATGGGCCGGTCCTTAAGCGGTTAAATAAACATATTTATAAGATGGGAAGTCTCTTTAAATATATTCTAGTAACAAAGGATTTGTTTGCACAAAAAAGAAAAGGTAGTGACTGTTACCAATGCCCATAGTGGGCATATTAATCTAATATAAGTTCTACTAGCAAAACTGGGATTCAGGATATAAACAAAAATAGTGACTTCATCTGTTAACAGATGCCTAGTGCTATCCACTTGCCATTAATCACAGAGTTGGCTATGTTCAACAAAGAAAAGCTGCAAGAGGATGAAGTTTATTAACTGTCACTCATAATCATTCTCAATGTGTGCTTCTTGTTTCCTGGTTTACAGGGTTTCCTGCTGGCCATGTAATAAAAATACTATAGAAATTTCTGTAGGATCCCTAGACTTTATTGGATCAAGACGAGCTGTGATATAGTTCAAATGGTTATAATGTATATTGCTAATATAATTAAACATGACAGGTGTGGCTGTTTGGCAAAGGTTCAAAGTAGGATTACATTAAGCAAAAGCAAACCTGCAAAGCAAAAGCCATGCATCTTTATGTTTTGTTTATTACATTATATGCTAAGTATGGGAATATAAGTCTAAAATGATATTATAATTAAAACACAGAATATTGATAGTGTCATGATCAGAAGTGAACATGAATCTTTAGGAATGCAGTGAAAGGTGTACATCTCACAGCAAAAAGTAAGGAATAAGATGAAAAATACATTTTCTTCTCTAGCACTACATTTCCTTTGTTACAATTGGTTACACATGCTTAGCAAGCCAATTACGAAGTCCAGTGTTTGAAAAGGTATATAAACTTCCAATGTATTCCAATGTCTTGACATACCTCCTTAAAGCTGAACTTTAATGTTTCCTTTGGGGAGATTTCCTGTCACTTCCCTTTTCCCGTGCTAGCACCAGTGTTCACCTGTAGAATGATTTATTCTATGAAAAACTAGAAGAGAAGGTTTCGTTGAAACGTGTTTTTTTTTTTTTTTAAATGATGGCTGCAACTGAGAAATAGAAGAGAAAAATGAAGGGGTCAGTTTATAAAAAAATTGCTGTGCGAAAGACTCAAGCATTCGCTCAGCTGTCATGAATAATCCTGTATTTTGCCTAATATGTTTATTTTTTATGGTCATTGGTTCCAGCTAGTGGCTATAATGCGGTATGTTCCTAAAATAACTAAATCAGAAGTATACTGCACTATTTCTACCAGATGGAGGTGACAATCAGAGCAAATGAATATATTTGACAGCAATTTTTTAATCGCTAGACCCCTTAGTATCTTCTCATTATAGGTAGTGGTTATTTGGTGTTTAATGCAGCTTATTTTATTTGTACTCTTTTATTGTATAATTATTTGGTAGCCTAAGTTTGATGGCATTTGTTGCACAGTCATCAACATTCACAAGCAATTCTAAATGTAGTTTTATACCAGCATTATAATACGTGGGGTGTACATGCTAGTATTCCCACAGGGATCCCAGAGGCACCTCCCAAGACTTCATTTAAAGCTGGACTATGGGGAAATTACAAAACTACCAATGCAGTAGAACATCACCTGCACTGAAAGGAATAAATGCTCAGTTTTTTTTCTAGGGGATTGTAAAAAGCAGTTTTACTTACCTTTTCTACCCCTATGTTACCTACCCTTACCTAACCATATCCACCCTCCATAGATGTATACTTAACAAGACCTGTGTTGTGTGTTTACATCCAGTGATACAAGTTACACCTGTGCATTACAGCCCCATAGACGTCTCTAAGGTTTTTGTCACAAGGCTAGGGAAGTCAGGACCAAGGGATCTGCTGTCCTCTACTGTCTGTATTTGTAAATAAACAGAGTTGCTTCTGCTGTATTTCACCCAAGATCAAAAGTAGGCACTATTATTCACATAGTTCAACTGCAACTACCAATAACTTATTGAGTATGTATCTGAGTCCTTGTGACAGATGTATCTCTGTCCTATTGTTATTATGTCACATACACAGTGTCAGATAGCTAGGTCTGTGCTACTGTATGTGTGTAGTGGTCACCTTCCAGTATATTAGTAGTTGAACCTGTTTATTGCAATAGAGTTTATATGCAGCTCCTGATATTTTAGTTAACCCTGTCCCTTCTGGTCTGGGATTCTATAGCTAGTTTTAGCTCAGAGCTCAATAAACGGCATAGGCTAGGGCTAGGCCAGGCATTCTACAGCCACTTTTGTAATTAGAGGTCCATTTGCATGGCAGATTAGAATCTACTGGGGACTAAGACACAGAGTGGATAGGCTGACTTGAGTTCCAGTACCACACCACGTTTCTGCTGGTAAGAAACAGAAACTACATTCCAGATTGCTTGAACAATGGCTGGAGGATCTCTTCTTTACCTCTGATCTTCTCTTCAGGTCTCCAACACCAAGGATAATCATCTTCGGGGGCCCCTGGCAGGGTTGCCAACTTTCAGTAAATTTACAAACAGTTTGTAAAATCCAAAATGGTTGCATCTGTCCATGAATGTCAGTTACGGACATACAGCCTACATGTCCGTAATAGACATTCAAGGACAGATGCAAAAAGTACGGATTTTACAAACTGTTCGTAAATTTACTGAAAGTTGGCAACCCTGGCCCCTGCAATGGAGCTTTGCTGCAAAATTCATCTGGAGGTATCTTTATTAATACCCAGATATATGTGCACAATTCCACCAGGTCTCTTGTTGGGTCATTTGCTGATATTACCTATTTGTACACTGAATGTATGTATGTATGTACATATGAATGTATATACTAATATTAATCTTTCAGTGCTGGTGTATATCTATATACCTATGGTTATTGATATATACTGACTGCATTAGTTCCTCTGCTCCCAATTACTTTGATAGGGAGTACATCCTGTGAAACTGCATGTACCTTCATTCTATTCTATATGAATGGAAGAAAAATGTAATGTTTTCTCTAGGTAGAATGTTTTTCATTTATACAGAATACCAAGTGTAGCAGGGGTCTAAAATATAGGGGGAGTGCATGGGTGGTAGTATGACCCAATGCACCCTGATTTCTGGGGAATTAGAGACCATTTGCTGTCTTGGAGGTCTCTGGTGGTGTGGGGTTCCCTGTGGCCTGCAGGTGGCATTGTCGCCCTGGGCTGGGGTTGAACCCACACTGTAAGACTGTGCCTTTTTGTCCTTTCCTGGTGCTTGTGCGGCGGGGCGGGGGACCCGCTGTGACGTGGGAGGAGAGGGGATATGGGGGGCAGGACGCTCTGACCTTGGGTTCAGAGTTCGGAGTCGGGGGACGCGGCCGCACTCAGGCACCCTCAGCCTGGGTGCTGGCGTTCCGGAGTTCCGGGCCCAGGTGCCCTTGACCTGGCCGAAGCTGGAGATGGAGTCCATCTCAGGCACCTTTAGCCTGGGGTGAGGTACTATGGCGGAAGCCTGGAGCTCAGTACCTTCGACTGAGTTCCGCGAGGGTGGAGGAATCCGAGGGGGCCCTAACTCCTTGGGTGCCCGTGTCTGAGACGAGGAGGCCGGTGAGCGGAACTTCTCCGGAGAGTCCAGTGCAGCATTGCTGGTGACGGAGAGGCCTCCGGTAACTGTCTTGGACGGATGTCTTCCCCCTGATAGGGGCTACGTTAGCGAAGGTAATCCATGTTCCTGTTCTATATAGTCAGTGGCAGTGACTATGCGCCACTGGTGACACCACAGTGGTTGGCTCTACAGTAAAGGATTGTGCCTCGACCTACTCCCCACAAATATTGAACTGTTCGTTGGGTCCTAACCTGTCTGTGTTGTATGACTATTTATCAGAGAAGAATAAATACGAGTTGGACCGTTTTCAATGTGTGGAACTTCGGTTAATGGAAGCAAAGGTGGGGGGTCATTCAGTGAAGGTTTGACCCTAGGACACACACACAAAGCCCAATAGTTCTGGCCTTCACCTCTACACATTGGAGGACATGGGCCGTGGTGTATCTCATCCCTCCCCCCAGCACTAACCCCTAGATGTGACAAACAAGCCGTGAATGAGAAGGGGTGAGAGGGGTGAGGTCGCTACACGTGGGGGCATCGTGTCTGGGATGTGTGTTGTGTCTGAATTTGAACTTTGCTGTCCGGAGGAGTTCCGAGTAGGTCGGCCATATTGGCCAACGCGACACGAGGCAAGCCATAGCTGTGCAGTTTGTGGGCGGGGAGAAGAAAAAGCCTGCAAACAAGTGCAGAGTGTGGGTGGAGTCTGGCCATGTGGAAGGACTCACGTGGAGATTCCAGCGCGTAGTGGTCAGTGCGCATTGGAGCAGCAAACAGTCAGGATGGCTTCATATACCCCGTGGATTTCTGCTTCTTCCATCACGGAGATTACTTCCTTTGCTGCCCAGATTACGGATACGGGAATAAGACTAAGGCCCTGGGGGCAGTTGGCTCTGTATACCTGCAGAGACATAGAGGCCCTCGGTGTGATCTGTCCCGGCTGTTCGGGACTGGTGGTCCAGTTGAAGCCATTCGGGCGATGTGAGGTCTGCAAAGAGTTCCTCTTCAAGGTGGAGCCATCCACAAAAAGGCACAGTCTTACAGTGTGGGTTCAACCCCAGCCCAGGGCAACAATGCCACCCGCAGACCACAGGGAACCCCACACCACCAGAGTCCTCCAAGACAGCAAATGGTCTCTAATTCCCCAGCAATCAGGGTGCATTGGGTCATACTACCACCCATGCACTCCCCCTATATTTTAGACCCCCGCTACACTCTTCCCCCAGTGATTTAACACTGGTCCCCAGTGTCTGGTGCAAACCCATGTCTTCCAAAAAGTGGTAACATAAGCTTTACCCAGAAACCAACATTCACATAAAACCAACCTTTACCATTTAACCAGGAATTGTGCCAAGACCTAAAAATGGACAAGGGAAAAACAGGAAGATAAAACTATAAACTTTGCAATAAAAAAATACTTGAAATAATTTCACACATGTACATTTCCTCCCCCCCTATCTATCTAAGAACCACCCCATTCTCAGCAGCCTTGATAAATGAGTCTCCTGCAGAGGGAAGAACGAAAAGAAACATACATCCTAACATAATAACGTGCTTGCTTGAAATGAATGGGTCTATCTAAGGAGAAACCCACTCACCTCAATGAGTATGTTGCATAGTGTAAAACAATTGTTGCGCAACACTGCCACCTGGTGACAATGCCACGGTAAAGACACTTATCAATCCAGATGAACTTCTTTCCTTTTTTCTTAACTGTGACCCTATTCTGGCTAACCCCAAAGTCACTGATTAATTTTCCTTGACGAGAGGAGAAGTAGGGAGAACAAGGACAACAACAGCTCCCATTCTCCTAAGAGCAAAACATCAGAAAGAAAATGTAGAGCACAGTCCCTATGTTCCAGCACATACTTCCAGAAATTTCAGCAGCAACAGAAAAAACAAAGGAGTCTCTTTCTCCTAAAGGTAGAATTTTGGATTCTGGGAAGGCATATCCATGCGGACAAAGTAGTGATCTGTCGCAAGGATGGAGGGAATGTTGAGTACAATGTGGAGGCTTTTGATAAGCATTTGAAGCCTATATTCCTGCCGCATCCAAAATTCTACCTTTAGGAGAAAGAGACTCCTTTGTTTTTTCTGTTGCTAGTGGGCACATTTATTACTATCATTTTTTATGTATGGTCTTGACATTTTAGTATATGAATTTTAATTATACAGTACTTAGTTGCACCGAGAGAGCGCTGTTAATGCTGGATTGATTTTCGGATTTTTCAAGCATCTTTTTGTGATTTTTTAATTTTATAACAGCTGCACTTATTTGTATACTCTATTCCTTGAGCACTGGGAACAGAAGCTTTCAGTTGCGGATTTTTTTACGATAGCCAAAACATATTTTTTATTTTATTTTATTTAAACTTGGTTGTTACACTGAGATCTCATACTGCCCAGCCCTGGTGATTTCTCAGAGAGAGTGACTTGCCCAGTGTAATCAGCGGCGTCTGAGAGGTAGTTCATTGCAATTAAAATATCAAGAATATCAAGAGTGATGTATGAATTTCTGATATAAAAAAGATCAGCTATCAAACTGACAGTGGAGCACAACTATAATAGAACTGTTCCCCCAGTGTAATCTGCAGGGCTGGTCTGTCCCATTCCCACAGTGCACAACACAAGCGGGACACTGCAAAGACAGTAGAGGCTCCCACTCCAGGTGTGAAGCCATTCGGGCCAAATGTCTGGCATTTGGGGTTCTGTTAGTGTGTGTGTGTTGGGAAGGGCAGGGGTTAATGTTTATTTTTTTAAATCTTTATAATTTTTTTATGAAAGTGGAAAACAGCTCTTCAATAATTTCCTACAGCTAGTAGCCATTTATGGAATCAGGCTGGCATATGTGCATAATAAAAATATCTGTTAGGGTCCTTTCACACGGGACGGATCCATGATGATCCGCCCCGTGAACATCCTCTTGCTCAGTGGGGATCGCTCCGTTGATCCCCGCTGAGCCAGCGGATGGCAGGGCGGTCCTCACACACTGTGCAGGGACCGCCCTGTCAGATCTCCGCTCTCCCCTATGGGGGGATCGGATGAACAAGGACCGTCTGTCCGTGTTCATCTGATTCGCTCTGCAGACAGATAGAAAAATAGGATTTTCCTCCGTCTGCAGAATCGGACCATAGCAGGGACGGATGATATCGGGTGTCAGCGGATGTTCATCCGCTGACACCCGCTATCCCATAGGGATGCATGTATGTCCGTATTTCATCCGAAAACGGATGGATGAAATACGGGCATACTGTCCGCCCATGTGAGAAAGGGGCCTAAATGCAATGCAGATTTCTCTATTATAAATACTGTAACTGATACAGTGAAAAGTAATCTGTTGAAGAACAGATGCTAGCAAATATCAACAAATGTTATTTAACATAGTAAATGTGCTAATGAATGTGTATCATTATTAAAGTAAATCTGTTTATAAATATGTATTTTTGTAATTTGAAATGTACTGTTTTGTGATGTGTATATATATATATATATATATACATATATATATATATATATATATATATATAATTTTTTTTACCATGGGTCAAAAAATCCACTTTCGAATTTGCGCTTATATTGAAGCTCATCTCTATTTCTGGGCAGAGAAGCAAATGGAAATGTTGGTAATGTGTTTCTGTTGGTTTAATATATTACATTTACATGTGAGATAGGTAGCTTGTACTTTAGTCTTGAAAGGTAAGAATTACTGAAACATACAGTATGTCAGTGGGCTCTTACTTGATATAAGAATTTCCTGGTCTCATTACCTGGTCAATTACATTCATCTCGATCAGTGAGAAAATGACTTTTCTACTTGAATGGTGCTGTATCTGTGCACTTTATTTTTGTACATGCTGTACTTTTGATCATGTATCGCAACTATGGACTTGATCTATAAAAATATCAATGCACTAAGAATGTTGCTTGAAGCATTGGTGTACATAGAATATCTGGCACCAAGAACGCATATTTTTTTTTAACCCCCCATATTAAAATTAATTGTCTTAATTAATTCAATTACATTTAAATTATTGCCAGTAATAATCATGAAATTAAATGTCATGCATGCTGTGGATTGGTGGAAGCTCTGAAGAGTTCAAGAAGTAAAAATGTAGCATGCACACAGCACAATGCGTCAAGAATGCCACTGTCAGGACTGATGTTCTGAGACTGAGAATTATAAGCATGCATTATTGTGAATAAAGAATTGTATCCCCTTATAACCATAATACAAAGCTACAATTAATTATTTGTTAGAGTATACATGAACCCTTACCTTTTTTATTTTTTTATTTAAATGTGATCAAATGACCTATGTTCTCAGCTTAATAAGGTGCTTAAAACAGTGGGGTGGAGACTGTAGGGGGCATTTCAGCAGGAGGCAGAGAAACAGCAATGCACTGATCTTCCCAGTGAAGAGCTGTGCAGGGAGAGCTTCTCAGCAGAAGTCTGATGACTAGAGTACAGGCAGACTGTGCTCCCGACTGGAATGCAAACAAGAAAACTGACCATGCTGGGATAAATGTGCTTTTCTTCCTAGCATGGACAGTTTAAAATAGGAAAGCAGGGGGACTGGCAGGATCACCAGGTATTTCACACAAAGGAAAAATACAAAGAGAACATAATACATTTTTATAAAAGTACATGGTACAATAGACACATATCAGGAATATTAAATATTAGGGTAACATACACTTTAATACAAACGTCCCTATCATTGCATTGTTATTTACAGTAAGAAGGGTAATTTATATAGTGGGAATGTAAGCACTGTATGCCTTTCACAAGCTGGGTAAATAAAAAAAAAGCATATGATAAAAACATATGTGCAACCGGTGGAAACATTCAGTAAAAACAGCATGTCAATGTGACAGTTAAATCCAGGGATACTGTATAGCCAGCTGAAATTGTACAAAAAATCTTAACTTTTAAAGTAAAATTTGTGTCAGGCCCAAACTCCTCCCAGCCCCCGAGCTTCCCAATTGTTTATAGGTGGCTTCACTGACCAACAGGAAGGCTTGAGGGGTGGAAATGCTGATCATTTTGACATATTTTTATTTAAGGTAAACTATAATGTATAGTTTCATGTAACTAGGTTTGTGACAGAATTGCACATTGAATTAAGCACTTTGATACTGTGACAGCAGGAAGGTAAAGTCACCTGGTTGCATCCAGGGGGGTAGATATATTTCGCCCAGATTCAGGCTTTACGCCGACTTATACAACTAGGTGGAGAGTTGTATAAGCCCAGCTGAGGTTAGTGGGCTCATGGATGACTCATACCTCTAGGGAGAGTGTGGGGCGTCGTGCAGACAGGGAGTTGATGAGACCAGCTGAAGCTTGTCAGCTCATTTAGGCCTCTATAAGAACTCCCAGCTTCATTAGATGTTAGCTCATGCCTGGACCCAGACCTGTGTGGACTGTCTAGGGAGAGTGAACCCCTGTGCGGTGAGACAAAGCCTGTGTGGCTATTTGCTTGGACATTTAAAACCAGGGACTTAGGGACTAGGACAGCACTAGGCTGATCCCAGTTGTTAGTTAGGAAACCTGTATGTTTAGTCAGAGGTCAAGTTGACCAGGATTTATTTTGTTTATGTTTCTTTTGCTTTGCTGTGTTTTGTCACTGTAAATAGAAAATAAACCGCACCTTTTTGATTTTTGAAAACCACAACCTCCGTTTGCTGGGCCTGTTTTTGTGTGGGGAGCCCATCCCGGGGGTCACACACACCCGCTGCCGAGCTAACCCCCTCACAGTTGGTGGAGAACCAGTGGCAGTTTTTTTTAAGCCAGCATGGAGGAGATACTGAAGCAGCTGGCTCTAGCAAATGCCAATCAACAGCAGACAAATGCAGGTTTGCAAAAGAGCCTTGCAGCTCATCAACAGAGCCTTGCAGCTCAACAACAGAACTTCGCAGCCCAGCAGCAAGCTCATCAACAGAGCCTTGCAGCCCAGCAGCAGACAAACGCAACTTTGCAACAGAGTCTGGAGGCTCAGCAACAAGCCCAGCAGCAATCTGAGGCCCGCTTCATAGACCTGTTGCAGAAGCAAGAGCAGAGACTACAACAACAGATGGAAGCAGTAATGCAGCAACGTCCGCAGACCAGTGAGGAAAGCCGTCCCACTAATACCGCGTCCTTTGGGGTGAGTCGTTTATTGACAAAAATGACTGGAGAGGATGATCCAGAGGTATTTTTGACCACATTTGAAAGGACCGCTGAAAGAGAAAAGTGTCCTGAGGAGCAGTGGGCTGGACTGGTGGCTCCTCTGTTAACTGGTGAATCGCAGAAAGCTTACTATGACCTAGAGCCTAACCAAGCAAAAGACTATGTGATGCTAAAAGCTGAAATTTTGGCAAGGCTGGGTGTCACCCAGGCTGTCCGGGCTCAGCGTGTGCATAACTGGACTTTCCAGCTTGGAAAACCCCCCAGGTCTCAAATGTATGATCTCATTCACCTGAGCAGAAAGTGGCTACAGCCAGAGACTTTGTCCGCACCAAAGATTGTGGAACGTGTTGTAATGGATCAGTTTTTGAGAGCTCTTCCTACTGCCATCCAAAAGTGGGTAAGCCATGGAGACCCAGAGACGGCCGATGGTCTTGTGGATCGTGTGGAGAAATACTTGGCTACAGAGAACCTGACGGCCTCTTCCAGAGACACTCGGACTTTCCACCCTAAGACCAGACCATCCCCAGGGGCGGATAAGAGGATTCCAAGGGGTGAGGGTGGAGAGAGTGAGAGGGTGGGAGCTCTACCCCAAGTTTGGCGAGAACAGCCTGGGAAATCAGCGGCTCAAGAGGCGTCAAGAAGGATCGTTTGCTACCGCTGCCGGCAAGCGGGACATATTGCAGCCAATTGCCCGGTTGTGGAGGAACCCATGCAGTGTGACTTTCTGACGGGCAGACGTCAGTCGCTGTGTGCGACAGTCGCATGCACTGCCATTCGAGGAACTGAGAAACATTTATGCAAAATGTGTGTTAATGGTAGAAATGTTGTGGTATTGCTGGATTCAGGTAGCCTTGTGACCCTGATAAAGGCTGAGTTAGTTAAAACAGAGGTCTCTGGGAATAGCAAGGTAGCTGTTATTTGTGTGCATGGGGACACCCGAGAGTATCCAGTGACTACAGTGTGTTTCGAGACCCCCAAAGGTACCCTCTCTCATCCAGTGGGCTTAGTATCTCAGTTACCGCATGACGCCATTGTGGGAAGGGATTTTCCGAAGTTCTGGGAACTGTGGGATGATCCTGAGCCCCCCACTGGTGCCCCTATGTACCAGGAATGTGATAGCCAGAACTCCCCTGAGAGTGGTGAGGACTCTCCGGAATTTCCCTTATCAGTATTGGCAGGGGAGACTCAAGAAACTGGAGAGGAGCCCACCTCCTCAGACGAAAACCTACCGTCTGTGGAGTTTTCTGATCTTGAGGTTCACAGGGAAAACTTTGCCACAGAACAGTTGAAAGACCCCACCCTAATAAAGGCACGGGAAAACGTAGTGAAAATAGATGGCGAGTTAGTGAACCCAGATAATACCTGCACTTACCCATACTTCAGCGTAGAGAAGGACCTACTGTATCGGGTGGCAAAAAGGGCAGAAGAAACCGTTGAGCAGCTTGTGGTGCCCAAACCTTACAGGAAGTTGGTGTTGGAGTTGGCCCATGGGCACATTCTTGGAGGTCATCTGGGGACAGAGAAAACCTGAGAGAGGGTATTACAGAGATTCTATTGGCCGGGGGTGATGAAGGACATAGAAAATTATTGTTCCTCCTGCCCTGTGTGTCAGAGGTCGGCCCCGATGCCACATTTCCGTAGCCCGCTGGTCCCTCTACCCATCATTGAGGTCCCGTTTGAGAGGATCGCCATGGATTTGGTAGGTCCTATAATCAAGTCCGCTAGGGGGCACCAGTACATATTAGTTATAATGGACTATGCCACCCGTTATCCAGAAGCGATCCCTCTCCGAAATACCTCGGCCAAAACCATAGCCAAAGAGCTATCTCTTGTGTTTAGCCGGGTGGGTATTTGTAAAGAACTGCTTACGGACCAAGGTACACCCTTTATGTCCCGGGTTATGAAGGAGCTGTGTAAATTGTTCAAAGTGACGCAATTACGTACATCTGTGTATCACCCCCAAACCGATGGGCTGGTTGAAAGATTCAACAAAACCCTAAAACAAATGTTGAAGAAAGTGGTGGATAGAGATGGAAAGGATTGGGACTGTCTACTTCCTTATCTGATGTTTGCTATTAGGGAGGTGCCCCAATCCTCTACGGGATTCTCCCCCTTTGAGTTACTGTTTGGGAGACACCCAAGAGGGCTGTTGGATATTGCCAAGGAAACTTGGGAAAGTGAGAGTTCTCCCCACAGGAGTGTGATTGAGCATGTCGCCCTGATGCAAGACCGAATTGCACAGGTAATGCCCATCGTGAAGGAACATTTGGCCCAAGCGCAGTTAGCACAGCAGAGAGTGTACAACCGTGGAGCCAAGACCCGTACCTTTTCCCCGGGGGATAGGATACTGGTACTTGTCCCTACGGTTGAAAGTAAATTCCTTGCCAAATGGCAAGGCCCCTATGAGATAATGGAAAAAGTGAGCGAAGTGAATTACAAGGTCAGACAACCAGGAAGGCGAAAGCCCGAACAGATCTATCACGTTAATCTGTTGAAAGCCTGGAGGGATAGAGAGTCCCTAGTCGCAGACACTTGGTCACCAGCTCAAACTGGTTGCATCATTCCTGAGGTTGGAATAGCAGCCACCTTGTCACAACCCCAACAACAGGAGGTTAAGGAGTTTGTGCTTCGCAACAAGGAGGTATTCTCTGAGCTGCCGGGACAAACATCTGGGGTAGAGCATGACATCATTACCCCGCCCGGGGAAAGGGTGAAATTAAAACCCTATCGGATCCCAGAGGCCCGACGGGAGGCAATACGGGAGGAAGTACAGAAAATGCTGAACTTAGGGGTGATAGAGGAGTCCCAAAGTGATTGGTCTAGTCCCATTGTGTTGGTGCCTAAACCGGATGGGAGCTGGCGATTTTGTAACGATTTTCATCAGTTGAACAAAGTTACAAAATTTGACACCTACCCCATGCCACGTATAGATGAGTTGATCGACCGGCTGGGAACAGCCCGATACATGACGACTCTTGACCTCACAAAAGGGTATTGGCAAATCCCCCTGGCCAAGTCGGCCAAAGAGAAAACCGCATTTGTAACCCCAGACGGGGCGTTCCAATATAAAAGAATGCCGTTCGGGTTACAGAATGCGCCGGCCACATTCCAGCGGAAAATGGACCAGATGCTGAGGCCCCATCGGAAGTATGCTGCGGCTTACCTGGATGACGTAATTGTCCATAGCACAGATTGGGCCTCACATCTGCCAAAAGTGCAAGCAGTCCTGGACTCTGTTCGGGAAGCGGGGTTTACGGCTAACCCCAAGAAGTGTACCATTGGGCAGGAGGAGGCCAAATATCTTGGGTACACCATTGGGAGGATAGTAATAAAACCCCAACTCAACAAAGTCGAGGCCATCCAGAGTTGGCCACGTCCCAACAGCAAGAAGCAGGTACGAGCCTTTCTGGGAATCGCTGGGTATTATCGGCGATTCATTCCCCACTTTGCTTCTAAGGCTGTGCCCCTAACCAACCTGACGAAGGGGAAAGGGTCGGTCATGATTAAATGGACCCCCGAGGCTGAGGCAGCATTCCAATTCTTGAAACAAGCCTTATGTAGCCAGCCAGTGTTGTACTCACCCCACTTCTCTAAAGACTTTGTCGTACAAAGTGATGCGTCAGATGTGGGGTTAGGAGCAGTATTGTCCCAGGTCTGGAACGGGGAAGAGCACCCAGTCATTTACCTCAGCAGGAAGTTGAAGTCCCATGAGGTAAATTACGCCACCGTTGAAAAGGAGTGTTTAGCGGTGAAGTGGGCTCTAGATTCCCTTCGGTACTACCTGCTAGGTAGGCACTTTGACATGGTTACGGATCACGCTCCGTTAAAGTGGATGGCTCAAAACAAGGAAACATATAAATAGAAGAGTGAATAGGTGGTTCCTGGCCCTCCAGGAATTCAACTTCACAGTAAAGCATCGCCCTGGCGTTCAAATGGGGAATGTGGATGCTTTGTCTCGAGTACATGAATGCCTGATTGCTGGTGTTCCAACCCCGAGGTTAAAACAAGAGGGGGGGGTATGTGACAGCAGGAAGGTAAAGTCACCTGGTTGCATCCAGGGGGGTAGATATATTTCGCCCAGATTCAGGCTTTACGCCGACTTATACAACTAGGTGGAGAGTTGTATAAGCCCAGCTGAGGTTAGTGGGCTCATGGATGACTCATACCTCTAGGGAGAGTGTGGGGCGTCGTGCAGACAGGGAGTTGATGAGACCAGCTGAAGCTTGTCAGCTCATTTAGGCCTCTATAAGAACTCCCAGCTTCATTAGATGTTAGCTCATGCCTGGACCCAGACCTGTGTGGACTGTCTAGGGAGAGTGAACCCCTGTGCGGTGAGACAAAGCCTGTGTGGCTATTTGCTTGGACATTTAAAACCAGGGACTTAGGGACTAGGACAGCACTAGGCTGATCCCAGTTGTTAGTTAGGAAACCTGTATGTTTAGTCAGAGGTCAAGTTGACCAGGATTTATTTTGTTTATGTTTCTTTTGCTTTGCTGTGTTTTGTCACTGTAAATAGAAAATAAACCGCACCTTTTTGATTTTTGAAAACCACAACCTCCGTTTGCTGGGCCTGTTTTTGTGTGGGGAGCCCATCCCGGGGGTCACACACACCCGCTGCCGAGCTAACCCCCTCACAATACCTATTACCAGGGCCGCTGGAACAGGACAGGCAAACCAAGCAACTGCTTGGGGCCCCCAGCTGGCCTGGGGCCCCAGCAGAGCTGCCTCCCCTCCCACGATTGGCGGCCCCCTCTTCCCGTGATTTGGCGGCCCCCCTCCCGCGATTGGCGGCCCCCCACCCGCGATTGGTGGCCCCCCCCACCCGCGATTGGAGGCCCCCTCCTCCCGCGATTTGGCGCCCACCCCTCCCGCGATTGGCGGCCCCCCCACCCGCGATTGGCGGCCCCCTCCTCCCGCGATTTGGCAGCCCACCCCTCCCGCGATTGGCATCCCCCCTCCCGTGATTGGCGGCCCCCTGTCTCAATCTGCTTGGGGCCCCCAAATTCCTTCAAACGGCCCTGCCTATTACTATGAATATTATACTTACATATTCTCTACTGGACTTTAAACACAGAGAGTTTGTTCTTTAACAGGGAACCTTAAAAACTGTAGAGCTAGATTTATTTGAATTAAAGTGGTAGTAAACTCAACACAATTAATCTGCTAAAAACATAATCTTAGAATTACATTCAATTTCAAACACATAGGAATAATCCAGAGTGTCTGGTAATTCTTCTTACAATTTCTACAGTTTATTATTATCGTAGCCTGTTCTGCCTAAAGCCGCTGCCAACTTTGTGGAGTCCTCCCGCTCCATTCCCCACTGGAACATTCTCCCTTCTGGTATGTCAGTGCAGTAATCTTACGCATGCACAGTGAAATTAAGCTAAGGAACTGGTGAATGGTCAGCAGTTTACAGGATTACAATGTAATGCCATGTAGTAATGCTGATGGATACACTGCACTTAGCTGTATTGATTGACGGTACACTGAGTGTGCTTTCAATTGGGAAAACAATGTGCATGTGCAAGTGACGTATTTTAAAAACAGAAGGGACAATATCTCCTAAACAGTGCAACTTAAAGAACGTTTAAAGACAACCACTAGTAAGTCATTTTAGACTGTTTTACATGATGATGACTTGTCCCGGGGAGTTTACTACCGCTTTAAATATCATAAAGAGAAATCCAAACTTTATTTGTACATGACAATTTACATTTAGTGATATAATTTAAGATTTTGTCACTTGTATCATTAAGAAGGCTCTGGAGCAAAGAAAATGATGATCATGGAGTAGACACCACATGGCAGGATTAAAGAGGAGCAAGGAAGCTATGGGATTAAGAAAACCAAAAAATAAGCCAACTATATCAGCAGGAAGAAGTAGGGTAATGGCATTCCCATGATGAACAGCGGCAGAAGAGCTCCAGAGCATGACCTAGGGATAGAAAACAACATGAGCCAGGTAGAAGACCTACTGTTTCAGCTACACAATACAGCAGATGCAGCAGCAGCAAATAGCACATTTTGGTTATAGTCCCAGCAGGGAAACTTGCTATAGAAAATGAAGCAGAGTGTCCCTGCTACTGCTTCTCCCAGCCACATGCTTGGTGGTCCAATCTTCAGGAGTGTTATCACTTAAAGCTACTCCCCAGGTTCAGTGCCGCATTAGGAGTCCTAGCTGGGAATCTCCAGCCCCCATAGCCTAGTACATGTCTGTCTGTTAGTGACCATGAATCAGACTGAGACATTAGTGCAGTAAAAATCACACTTTTTAATAAAATGGTATAAACAGAGCAAACGTAGTCAAAACATAGCCAGCGTTCGGTAACCAGGATGAGTAGTCAGAACAAGCCAGAGAAACAGGAATCCAGAGATCAGCGAAGTCGGGTGCAGAAAATAGGATCAGGAACCAGAAGGGAAGTCAGCCAAGCAAAAGTCTTTCACAGGAAAACACAGCAGAGAGAGTCCAGATATGTTGACCAAGGTGAAGGCACAGAAGATCTGATTCATGCAGTTTAAATAGCTAGCAGAGCCAGCTGACGAGCAGGAAATGAAGACCAGTTGAGCCACTGTGGAATGAAGAGTGCTAGCAATAAACCAGAAGCTGAGCACAGAGCTCTGAGAAGGAAGGGCAACATACTCCTCCATACTTCCCTACTTCCGGTTACAGGAAGATGGCCGCTGCCCTACTTCCGGCGCCGCTGTTTGAAGCACACAGCGCTGTTTTGTTTGTAGTTTTTTTTGCTACTTTATATTGCCATTAGTTTCACCCTGTTAGTGACAATGTCCCCACGTAATTTTATGACCCCCAGCGGTCTCCATCTGTGCCTGATCAGAGCAGCTAGCAATACATGCTGCTCTGAGCTTTGCCAATACATCCCAAAATGGCCTCCGCCCACTTCCGGTTTCGGGAAGACGACCGCTGCCCCACTTCCGATTTATATTGGGTAATGATGTTGATCATACCTATGTACACCACTATAAATCCAACCCCCAATATGCCTCTAGTTACTCCTGCTGAAGTCACGTGACAGTGACGAACACACGTTGAGACATCAGAGGTACCGGAGGTGACACTTGTGAGCTCGCTGCTCGTTTTTATATACTTTCTTTTATGCAAGTGAGTACCCTTTTTTGTGATGTTTTTATTGCCAATAAATGTATTTTAAATATACTACACTATTGGCGCATCCTATTCCCTTTTTTCTGTGAGGGTTAATATCACATCAATTGGAAGTTCAGTGTACCACCCCAGTAAAGATAGAGACCATACAGCGCTCGGAGACGCCACACCAGGGATTGGCCAGAATACACGCCGGATCCACCTATCTATATCTTTATATGCTGTTACCTTACAGCAGTAAGGTAAGGGGACATCTACACTAATCACAAGGGAAATAGGAAAGTTCCCCTTCAACTACGTCACTTCACTTTGGATTATCTGGCACCAGCACGGTCACCAATTGTTTTCCTTAACCAGTCACAGTTTTCTGCACAAAACACAGATCATCATTCTGTTTTATTTCTGATATTTGGAATGACTTTTATTCAGTTACCTTGGATTGTGTTACTCCAGCATCAGCTTGAGGACATGGTTTGATGCACTTTCACAGCTGGACTCAGCATTGCTTATCACTTTGGATATATTCACTTTTGTGTTTCACATATTCTTTGATGTTTCACATATTCTTTGATATGATGTTTTGATATCAATTATTATTTGTATGCTCATTAGGTGCACTCATAATCCACCTTCCCCCCATCCCCCATTCAGCGCAGCATTACCTTTCTTTTATACTCCTCCATGGCTTTGTCCTCCGAGACAGATAAAGGGTAAACTCGGCCACGAGGGGGTATGGCACCAGGTTGAAGGTCAATTGCGCAATCATATGACTGGTGTGGAGGCAAACTACTGGCTTGACCTCCGCCAAAGACATCGCTAAATTCACGGTACTCCTCTGGCAGGGAAGAGAGTGAAGAGGTGCACAAAACCTTAGCCACTTTCTGAAAACATGTCTTCCTGCATTGTGGTGACCAGGAAAGAACCTCAGCACAAAGCCAATCAAAAGAGGGGTTGTGCCTCTGTAACCAAGGATAACCAATAACCCCAGGGAAATGAGGTGAGGAAATTACTTGGAATTGAATTATCTCATGGTGAAGAGCCCCTACGGCCATGGTCAATGGAACAGTCTCATGAGTCACATGAGCAGGCTGTAGAGGTCTCCCATCAATAGCCTCAATGGCAAGTGGAGTGGCACAAAGCTGCAGCAGAATCGAGTGCTTAGACACGAAGGCACCATCAATGAACAGGCCTGCAGCCCCAGAGTCGATTAGAGCCTGTATCTCGATGGACGATTCAGACCAAGAAATGGTCACCAGAACCAGGGGCTTATCCTTCTGGATAACTGGGGACGAAACAATGATGCCTAAGGTCTGTCCCCTACAGGACCTCAGGTGCAAGCGTTCTTCTGGACGGGTAGGACAAGACTTTGGAAGTGACCTTCCTGGCCACAATAAAGGCACAATTTCTCCCTCTTCGTAAAGGCCCTTTCATCTGCAGAGAGACGTGTGAAGCCCAATTGCATGTGTTCTACCTCACTAGCAGACTCGGACCGGGAGGTATGAGAGGTGAGGAAGGCACAGGTGGGACTGCAAAGCTCAGAGCAAAACGTACAGGAGGCTTCCGCAAGTGCTCCTTAAAGGAAGGTCTCTCTCGGAGTCTGGAGTCAATGGACTCAAATGTGACCAACCTCTCCAGCTCAGTGGGTATGTCTCGGGCTGCTATCTCATCTTTGATTGTATCCGAGAGACCATCAGAAAAAGCAGCCACGAAGGCCTCATTGTTCCAAGCAACCTCTGCTGCCCGAGTACAGGATTCGATGGCGAAATCAGCAACAGTTCTTGTACTCCGTGTGATGGACATTAGGCTCTTGGCAGCAGAAGTGGAATGTGCGGGAAGGTCAAATACCCTTTTAAAGGATGCCACAAACTCAGGGTAACTCAGAACGACAGGGTTTTGCATCTCCCATGGAGGGTTTGCCCAGGCCAAGGCTCTCTCAGAAAGCAAGGAAATCATGAATAAAACAAGAAATTGGTCGCACACTGGAACTCCAACTTATCTTGATGTCATCTTTATTGTCAAAAGGATCAGACAGATACAGGCAATGGTAGACGCTTTTCACAAGCGATAGCTTGCTTGTTCACAACAAATGTGACACTAAACAGACAGGCTTTTTAAAGGAGTCCGCCCAAATTGGGCTACACCCAAAAACACACCTGGCTCTAATAGTACCACATACAAACAACATTTCAACCAACGTATTTAAAAACATTGCATCGTTAAAAACACATGCATATGTAGCGGGTATGTACTTTCCCGGGTGTAATTTAAACTGGCAGAGACACCAGTGATGTGTAGTTCCCTGCGGCCCAGCGGGTGGCGCTGTCGCCCTGGGCTCGGGTTGAATCATCGCTGTGTGCCATGCCTCCTTTTTGTCCTCCCTCGGCAGCGGTATGGTGGGGCGGGGAACCCGCCGTGCTTGCTGGGAGAGGGTATAAAGGGGCCGGCCATCTTTGTCACAGGGTCGAGTCCCAGGCACCTTCAGCCTGAGGGCGGTGGTTTGTGTCGGTTATCTAGGTGGGTCTAGGCCTAGAGGACATTCGGAGGTCGTGTTCCATCCCAGGCACCTTTAGCCTGGGGTGAGGTACTCGGATGGAGGTCTGGAGCTCAGTGCCCCACACTGCGTTCCGCGAGGGAAGGAGATCCTAGGGAACCCAGGGATTGGGAACCCGAATCCGGAAGGCGTAATGGACCGGGGGGAGCTCCTCACTTGAAGACCGGGTGCAGCAGATTGCCAGTGACAGGTGAGCCTCCCATCAGAGACCGCCTGGAAGGAAATTCCCCCTCGGTCGGAGACCGCAACCCACTTTCAGGAAGGAAAGTGGAGAGTTCATTGTGTCTGGGCCTACTCGCATCCACACCCCCTTTTCTGTTCTGTCCTCCAAGGGAGTTCAACTGATTGTGTTCACTTGAGAAGAATAAAGGAGTGTTGGACTTTAATGGTGTGGGGCTCATTTTCTGGCAGACATCGTTCAAGGTAACTCTCGGTGGAGACTCCAGGTGCATAACACTGACCCGAAGGTAAAGAAAGAACTTTGCTCAAGCCGCACTAACACCAGCGGTGAAGGCTAGGCGTGGTATCCCCGCTCTTTCCCCTCTAAGGTACCCCTAGACAAGAGAAAGACCAGCTGAGGAAAGAGGGGAGTGAGGAGGCCGCTACACATATGTCTAAACAAATGCACACAAAAACAGTAACAGTCATGATAAAAATATATATACACACACATGTAAGCCTGAGGCTCATTGAACCAAAATTAAATCACAGGCAAATCATGAAAAAAGTAAAAAAGTAAAATAAAGGACAATAAAACCTAGAAAAAGGACACATAGTGTCCAAATCCAGGCTCGTTGTTGCCCAAAAGGGTTAACCCAAAACACACTTATTCATTAAATGTATAAATGCAAAATGAAGGAAATCATGAAGCCTACTTTGCATCTATACATGGGAAATGCCTGGGGCAGCACCTCAAAGTATATCCCAACCTGGTTGAGCAACCCTCTGCATTGAACTGGGTCACCCCCAAATCACTGGGGAAGCAGAGAAGAACCACACATACCTCTTAGATAGGTTATATTCAAGGTGGGTACCTTCACAGAGACCGGAGCTTCAGCAGGGATAGCCTGCAACATAGGTTGCACTGGAACAGCCTCAGTGGGAGGATCCAGGTGAGCAGTTAGACTGCTGTGTCCGTAATGCTATGGCAAACTGATCCATGCGGTGATCCTGCTCATCAAATCTGGAAAAAATATTACCAACAAGTGGATTGCCTGCATATTCTGAATGGTGAAGAAAGGAAGGTGCGCCAAACTAAGTGCAGTATTATCAGTTGTCTCCTGGCTGTCTCTGCGGTACAGGGATATTCACATCACCCACGGCTTGGATGCTCTGACTTCCTCTGCTGACACCGCAAATCTGCCTCCAGCCTTCTGGTCATCCTGCCTTCAGCCATTCTCTCATCTGGGACCTACATCTCCCCCAAGGACCGCCTTAGATGACATCGGACCACCATTAACCCTTCACATGCCCTATATTGTCTTGCATCCTGTGAGTAGCCATTTGGCTGTCTTTTATCTCATTTGCCATTAAAGCCTGATTATACTGCACTTAGTTTGGCGCACCTTCCTTTCTTCACCATGTTTTACAGAGCCTGCTTCTGCTTATGGTAGCTGCCACTGGTGCTTACATCATTCATTGAAACTCACTGACATTTGGATTTTATGCTCTGCCAGAACTCTATTTGCGCCATTTGTTCTTTTTTCTTCTTTTTACTGCATATTCTGAATTCATGGCCTTCACCTACTGTCAGGGACCATGAATCAGATTAAGACAGAAGTGCAGTAAAATCACACTATTTAATAAAATGGTATAAACAGAGCAAACGTAGTCAAAACATAGCCAGAGTTTGGTAACCAGGACGAGTAGTCAGAACAAGCCAGAGAAAGAGGAGTCCAGAGATCAGCGAAGTTGGGTGCAGCAAACAGAATCAGGAACCAGAAGGGAAGTCAGCCAAGCAAAAGTCTTTCGCAGAAAAACACAGCAGAGAGGTGGCCCAGCGAGTGAGTTGGTCAACAGCAAGCATGACCTTTCACTAGGTGTAGCTGGAAAATCTCTAGTGGATTCTCCAGGCAACTGATGACGGCTTCCAAGAAGTAGCATGGCATCGGTGGTAGTGGCGGGTTCCAGGGTGGTCTATTCTGTGTTCGGGAGTGCCTATCAGGCAAATTCAAACAGATCAAATTAACCCACCTAAGAAAGTAGGTCAGAGGATGCAGTGACAGCCTCTGGCCAGCAAGAAGACACGTGTGCAGTGACTGGGTTAGTAGTAAAGGTGGCATCAATAGCTGTAGGGTAGGTTGACATGACTAGACCCGCCCCTTCTCACGTTCCACATCTGGTCCGCTTAGCCTTACACCTATTCATTGGCTGAGCGGACCTGATGGGGAACTTTAGAAGGGGCGGGTCTATACATTTAATAGACTGCGGAGGAAGTTCCCCATCAGGTCCGCTCAGGCTCAGCCAATGACGGACAGCGCTGGACATCGGATCGCCGCGGGACACTGGATTTCATCGCTGGAATGTTTTTTTTTGTTTTGTTTTTTAATAAAGGACTTTTCCAAGGTGTTTGTGTGGTTTTTAAAAAAAAAAAATTACACTTTCTTCGTGAAATAGTAGGGGTACAATGTACCCCTTACCAATTCACATAGGGGGGGCAGGATCTGGGGGTCCCCTTTGTTAAAGGGGTCTTCCAGATTCCGATAAGCCCCCTGCCCGCAGACCCCCACAACCACCGGGCAAGGGTTGTGGGGATGAGGCCCTTGTCCCCATCAACATGGGGACATCCTCCCCATGTTGAGGGCATGTGGCCTGGTACGGTTCAGGAGGGGTAGGGCGCTCTCTCGTCCCCCCCTCTTTTCCTGCGGCCTGCCAGGTTGCATGCTTGGATAAGGGTCTGGTATGGATTTTTGGGGGGACTGCACGCCATTTTTTTTAAGTTTGGGGTTGAGTTCCCCTTAAAATCCATGCCAGATCTGAAGGGCCTGGTATGGATATTTGGGGGGAACCGCACGCTTTTTTTTTTATCAATGACTTTTCTATGTATTGCCGGGAGCCGACAATTCATTAATAGCCGCGAGTGAGTTTTAAATGAAGTTTTTTCCTTCAGAAATGACATTTTGTGCAGGGACAGTTCTAAGCACGGGAAACAAGCGCAAATTAACATGCATACTATACACACCCCCCATGTTCGAAATTTAAAGGAATATTTTACTTTTATTGTTTCACTTTAAGCATTATTAAAATCACTGCTCCCAAAAAAACGGCCGTTTTTAAAACTTTTTTTTGCATTGATACATGTCCCCTGGGACAGGACCCGGGTCCCCAAACACTTTTTATGACAATAACTTGCATATTAGCCTTTATAATTAGCACTTTAGATTTCTCCCATAGACTTTACGAATTTGCCGCGAACACCCCAATTTGTTCGCTGTTCGGCGAACGGGAGAACAGGCAATGTTCGAGTCGAACATGAGTTTGACTCGAACTCGAAACTCATCCCTAGTTAGCACACATTTGCAAGCACATGCGTAAGCTGCAGGGCCCCTTCATGGCACCTTGTATTACCTGCAGTCCTAACCCTTGAAAATGTATGAGTGTCTTCAACAGTGGGAGCACATGCATTATAATAGATAAATAGAGGGCAGGTGGAACTGGAGGTAGCCCAGTCCTCCTTAAAGGCACAGGGGCACACTGGACACCCAGAACATAGCACAATGGCAGCAAAGGAAGCCAGTGTGTCCTCTCATCAATAATTACATCAGTAACAAAAAAATGGCCTCTGCCGTCACCTAGAACTGGCCTTTACAGCAAGGAGCACATGGAAGGGCAATGCATGCAAGACAAAACCAGAGAACATTCCTAGCTCAACTCACCAACCAGTCTTGCATGCGTTACCCTTGCATGTGCTCCTTGCTGTGAAGGCTAGTTATAGATGTGGCCTGATGCAATTAAGAGATCCATTACTACTCAGGAGAAAGAGAAAAGACGTTCAGAAACCTGTGTTTTTACTGTGGGGACTCTGTGCATTACGCAGTTAAAGGGGTTGTAAAGGTTCGTTTTTTATTTTCTAAATAGGTTCCTTTAAGCTAGTGCATTGTTGGTTCACTTACCTTTTCCTTCGATTTCCCTTCTAAATGTTTGTTTTCTTTGTTTTCTTTGTCTGAATTTCTCACTTCCTGTTCCTCCTCAGTAAGCTGTTCAGTAAGCTGTTCTGGCTGACTAACCACTGCTCGGATGATGGTGGCAAGCTTACTGAGGAGAAACAGGAAGTGAGAAATTCAGACAAAGAAAAAAAACATTTAGAAGGGAAATCGAAGGAAAAGGTAAGTAAACCAACAATGCACTAGCTTAAAGGAACCTATTTAGAAAATAAAAAACAAACCTTTACAACCCCTTTAACAGTCCTAACAAGGTTAGAAGAGCAATTGCGGCGACTGATGCGATTATGCCTGAACAAATAAACTCTATTACCCAGTCGATCTCCCCATTGATTCATGAAGAGAATAAAGTCAATACTGTACTATCTCATTTTATCATCCCTATTAAACTCATCTCTGATGGTATTGAAATTCCTTGCTCTGCTATGCTGGACTCAGGGGCTGGGGGGAACTTTATGGACATAGAATTTTCCCACAGTAATAATATCCAAACAAGAAATAAGTCTACTCCTATCGATATGGAGATGGTCGATGGTTCACCCTTAACTTCAGGACCTGTTACCCATGAAACGGTCCCTTTGGTACTGCAATTTGCGGCTAACCATCATGAGACCAACAGTTTTCAGCTGATTAAGTTGCCCAAATTTCCTGTCATCCTGGGCATTCCTTGGTTTTCCACCCATAATCCCTCCATCAACTGGGAAGCACGGATTATAAACTTTACATCCCCCATTGCGAGGAATTCTGTAGAGAACCTTGTCAAACAAGTTCTTTGCAGGTCAAGGAATTACAGGTGGATGTTGTTACTACACAGTCATATGACAACCTGCCTCCCCAATATCATTATGTTCTAGGATGTCTGTGATAAGAAGAATGCCGATCAGTTACCTCCTCATCGCCCATATGATTGTCGCATTGAACTGCTCCCAGGGGCTGAAATACCTTTTGGTCGCCTTTTCAATTTTCCAGAACCTGAATTACAGGTTCTCAGGGAATGGATTGATGAGAATTTAGGGAAGGGCTCCATTAGACCCTCACTGCTCCTGCAGGGGCAGCCCTGTTCTTTGTTGCAAATAAAGATTCCACCTTGCGTCCATGCATTGACTACCGGGACCTGAATAAAATCACTATTAAAAAACGCTATCCACTTCTTTTAATCTCTGAAATGTTGGAAAGACTCCGCTCTGCCAAAGTCTTTACAAAACTAGACTCATGGGGCGGGGGGCATATAACCTCATCTGCATGCATCAAGGAGATGAATGAAAAACCGCCTTTAGCACCATATATGGCCATTTTGAGTCCCTGGTTATGCCTTTTGGCCTCTGCAACGTCCCTGCCACTTTCCAACACTTCATCAATGATGCTTTTCGAGACCTATTGGACGAGTTTGTGATTGCTTATTTGGATGATATTCTCATTTTTTCTAATAACCTGTAGGAACATCGCAAACATGTTTGCACTGTCTTTGAAAAGCTAAGGCAGAATCAACTTTATATTAAATTGGAGAAATGTGAGTTTGAACGAGCCCAGATGCAGTTCTTGGGATATATTATTTCTCCTAAAGGAGTAAGCATGGATCCTGAGAAGATCAAAGCAGTGGTGGATTGGCTTGCCCCTAGTAATGTTAAAGAGATACAACGATTTGTTGGTTTTGCCAACTTCTACAAAAAATTCATAAGGAACTTCTCTAAAGTGATAGCACCAATTACACAGCTGACAAAGAAAGGAATGCCCTTTATGTGGTCAGCTGTGGCACAGACTGCTTTTATTAAGTTAAAGACTCTTTTCAATTCTGCACCAATATTGGTACATCCCGATCCTAAAGTTCCTTTTATAGTGAAAGTGGATGCCTCAGACTGTGGGAGCTATCCTTTCTCAGTGAAAAGGAGAAAAGATGCAGCTTAATCCTTGTGTGTATTTCTCTCACTTACTGTAATTTCATCATCCAAAAAAAATTATGACATTGGGAATAAGGAGTTATTGGCAATTAAGGAAGCCTTTTCTGAATGGAGGCATATGCTGGAAGGGCAGCATCCAGTAACTGTTCTCACTAATCATAAAAATCTAGAATTAATTTGTTCTGCCAAGAGGATGTCTTCTAGACAAGCACGTTGGTCACTGTTCTTTTCCAGGTTTAATTTTATCATCTCGTATCGACCTGGGTCAAAGAATGGTAAGGCTGATGCATTATCACGGATGTTGACTGAACCATGCCAGGAAGACAACCCTAAATGTATGATCCTGCCTCAAAAGAACTTCATAGGGGCCACTGCTTTCAAAACATTCTTAAATCTCCTAAAGGAGGGGTATGAAACTGACCCTCTTCTCAATCATCCGCCTACGGATATTAACATTGTGTACAAGAATGGCATTTGGACTCATGCACATAGTCTCTATGTACCTCAATCTGCTCGGATTAAAGCCCTTAGTGTCAGGATCAGCGTCTAAGGTGACCAGACACATAGGCTACACAGAGGAACTGAGACCAAACAAAGGATATATATAATAAAGTGAAATTTATTTACAGTGCAAAATACTAAACAATGGAACACAGCAAACATGAACTACCCCAAACAGAACCAAAAACCACACTAACAAGAACTGTTGAACCTGAACATATATACATACAGACCAAACTAGGGACAAGGGTACAAGGATTGCAAGGAAGGGGGATCGCGGCTGGGAACAGAACATAGGGAGGCAGGAACAAGGCACAGACTAGATCAAGACAAGGCTAAGCAGCAAGGCAGGGACCAAAATCGTGACGCGCCAGGGGAAGGGAAGAGAAGCCTTAAGTAGCCACCAGGCAGCTGAACACTAATTAGCCTGATTACAATAGCCTGCTGGGTCCTGGGAGACACCTGCTGGTGGACACTGGAACTTCAGCAAACAGCCCAGAGCAGGATAGTGCCACCAGCAGGTGAACTTAATCCTAACACTTAGGTTGGTTCATGACTCAAAACTTGCTGTGCATTTTGGAATTTCCGAAACAGAAGAGCTCTTGTCACGTTCCTTTTGGTGGCCCAGCTATAAGAAAGATGTCAAACACTATGTGGCTTCATGCCTGACCTTTGCACACAGTAAGACTCCCTGAGTTTCTCCTTTTGGGGTTGCTCCAGCCACTCCCTGTTCCATCAAGACCATGTAGCTCAATTTCTATGGACTTTGTGGCAGATTTACCTCCCTCAAAGAAATTACCACTATCTTGGTCTTTGTTGACCGTCTCACTAAGATGGCTCATTTTATACCTGTTAAGGGGGTACCTTCAGCTAAACAAACTGCTGAGTTAATGGTTCGAGAAGTATTTAAACTACATGGCATTCCTGACGATGTGATGTCTGACAGAGGAATACAGTTTACTTCAAAATTTTGGAAAAACTTTTGCTCAGCCGTAGGTATAATAGTTAATCTGTCTTCTGCTTTTCATCCCCAGTCTAATGGTCAGATTGAGAGGACCAATCAAACCTTGGAGCAATACCTTCAATGTTTTGTCAGCTATCTTTGGGATGACTGGGTGGATTATCTTTCTACAGCAGAGTTTGCATATAACAATTCTAAACATAGCTCCACTTCTCAAAGTCCTTTTTATTTAAACAACGGGTATCATCCAGTTTTTATTCCTTATCTCCCTATCTCAACCCCAATTCCTTCTGTTACCAATGGCTTAACTACTCTGCAGGAGATTCAGGAGAAATTGATCAAAACTTTGAGGGAGGCTCAGGAATGTTACAAGAAGACTGCTTATAGACATCGCAGATCACTTCCTACCTTTCATGTGGGTGACAAAGTTTGGTTATCAACCAAAATATTGAAGGTCCATGTTCCGTCTGCAAAGCTGGGCCAGAAGTTTGTAGGACCATTCAAGATTTCTGCTCAAATCAATCCGGTTACCTTTCGCTTAAAACTTCCTGATAGTATGAAAATTCAACCTGTTTTTCACATATCACTACTTAAACCATTTAATGAAAATCACTTTTCTGGAAGAATTCTTCCACCTCCTCCACCTGTTGAGGTACAGGGTGAAGTAGAATTTGTGGTGGAGAAAATTCTTGATTCCAGGATCTTTAGAAACAAGCTACAATATCTGGTCCAATGGGAAGGATATGGGACAGAAGAAAATTTGTGGGAGCCTGAGAAGAACGTTCATGCCCCTAGATTAACAAGAGAATTCCACCAGAGCTTTCCTCACAAACCCAGCCCTAAGACATCCAGAGGAGATTAAAGAAAAAATTGAAGGGGGATGTGTTATTTCTATTAGGTAGTTTAATTTGGAAAGATTAAAATCTTCATGGCATCCCAAACATAATCCAGAGCATCCCAAACATGTTCAATAGGTGACATGTCCAGTGAGTATGCTGGCCATGCAAGAACTGGCATGTTTTCAGCTTCCAGGAATTGTGTACAGATCCTTGCAACAAGAGGTCATGGATGAATGGCACAACAATGGGCCTCAGGATCTCATCACGGTATCTCTGTTCCTTCAAAATACCATCAATAAAATGCACTCGTGTTCATTGTCCATAGCGTACGCCTGCCCATACCATAACCTCACCGCCACCATGGGCCACTCAATCCACAACATTGACATCAGCAAACCGCTCACCCACACAACACCATACACGCTGTCTTCCATCTGCCCCGTACAGTGAAAACTGGGATTCATCTCTCCAAGGTGCCAGACTCCATCGAATGTGAGCATTTGCCCACTCAAATCAATTACAACCACAAACTGCAGTCAGGTAGAGACCACCATGAGTACGACGAGCATTCAGATGAGCCACATCTGTGGCATTGTGCTGTGTGATAAAACTGCACATTTTACTGTAGAGTGGCCTTTTATTGTGGCCAGCCTAAGGCACACCTATGCAATAATCATGCTGTCTAATCAGCATCTTGATATGCCACACCTGTGAGGTGGATGGATTATCTTGACAAAGAAGAAGTGCTCACTAATTTAGATTTAGACAGATCTGTGAACAAAAAATTGTACATCTTTGAGTTCAGCTAATGATAAATAGGGGCAAACACAAAAGTGTTGCATTTATAATTTTGCTCAGTGTATGTATATTTGTATGCATATTTTTATTCATTGTATACATACAGTATAGTGTTTGTATAACTTGCAGTTTTGTGTATGTTGGGTGTAGCACTGATTGGTAGGAGTAGTCTGGTAGTGTCACCATTAGCTGTTGTTCTGAAAAAGAAGACAAATACGTTTTGCCTTATTCAATACTTGTCTTATCTGAAAGAGAAATCTGTTAACAAGATGATTGATCCTCATATACTGTATGCAGGGTGTCTTACACATCCTTTGATGTGGCAATTACTTGGGTCTGTCATATTAAAACATACATCAAGTTTGCTTTCCATTTACTACACATTCATCCATGGAGCTTTGAACTCTTTCCTTCCAGTAAGAAAAAGGACACCCTGACTGCAAACTTCCAAAGTAAGACTTTTGCCTTGTACACACGATCGGAATTTCCGATGGAAAAAGTCAGACGGAATTTTTTCATCAGATATTCCGACCATGTGTGTGCCCCATCAGAATTCCGTTCGTCTGTGTGGAACTCCAACAGAGAAAAAAACACACATGCTCAGAATCAAGTCGACGCATGCTCGGAAGCATTGAACTTAATTTTCCTCGGCTTGCCGTAGTGTTGTACGCCACTGCGTTCTTGACGGTCGGAATTTGGTGTGACAGTGTGTATGCAAGACAGCTTGAACGGAATTCCGTTGGAAAGATCAGTCAGAGTTTATCCCAACGGAAAATCCGACCGTGTGTACAAGGCATTCGTTTTCCACTGTTCTGAGCCATACAATCTTTGATCAAATCTTTCCTTCCACTGGACTGTTTGATATTGTTTTCTTTGTACAAAATGTTTAGCTCTTTCTTGCAACGTCTTAGTGGACAGCTCTGTCCTCCACTATTTGAATAACTTTTTATACATTGACATTCTAGATTTTTATCCTCTGTGCTGTGTTACTGGCTACAATACATTACGTGGCTGATTGTTTTGGGGTACTGCAGGGTACTGACAAGATAGAGGGCCTGGCAACTCAGCTTAGTTTGTTGGGCATTGTTGATTCAGAGGCTATGGAATATTACCTACTGAAGGGCAAACTTCCAGGTTTTAAGTGGTCAGTACCAGTGGCATGTGACAAAAAGAAATTTCAATTGTGGCAATTGCAGTCATTGTTAGGTAAGTTAAACTTTTCCTGACCATGCCAATGGGCAGGATATTTTGGCAACATTTGTAATTTCTGATATTTTTTGTTCCATAAAGATTTTATTAAGAAAATAAGATAACAGCCAATACCAAACATGACAATGTATACAAAAATAATACGTACATAGGACGGCTCAGGCTCTACCAGGAGGACAGTAGCACCATGAACATTTCTAATAACCATTTCTGATATTTTTGCCCCCACCATGCAGCTCTCGCATTACTTGTTATTAGCATGTTTGCTTCTAAAGATATAAAGTATAAAAATACTATAGCATATATACCGTATTTATCGGTGTATAACACGCACAGGCATATAACACGCACCCTAACTTTAAGAGGGAAGTTTCAGGAAAAAAACTTTCCACGGCCCCCTGCGTATAACACCCAGGCACAGTTTACCCTCTATTTTCAGGGTAAAAAAGTGAGTGTTATACGCCAGTAATTACAGTAATTGCTACACAAACCATGTATTAAATGTTGATAAAACTTACCTTTACTTTTTAATCTAAAACACTGTAATTTTCTGTAAAATTAAATGCAATAGGGCAACCTTGAGGCCTTCTGTACACAGTTGGTGCACAGAACTCCCCCATAAAAGTAATTTCCTGCATGTGTTTCTACACTGATGTGGTATTCCCCACTACCATGTGGTCTACATTCTCTTCATTTATTCTCTTCCTTATATGAAGGGGATGGTGAGCCATTGTTTGTCTTTAATATTCCAACACTGAGCATATGAACAGGACTTAGTTACTGAGATACAATTGCTTTTTTTTTTATCTCTCATGTGTCAAATCAATAGACATGTGTTGCTATATTGTAATTGAGAATATAATAGTTTATCAGAGGGATTTACAGATGTAAAAAATTAACTACTGTAATAATCCCTGTATTTCCCAGAGATCAGGAGCAAGCTAAAGAGCAATGAAAGGCACAATACTTTACCAGCTACTCACAAGACAGGCTCTCAACATGGGTGCCAAACCAGTATTGCGGTTAGCAGGTATTTGCCTGAGCCACTGATGCTGTGGATGGACTTGTGCTGCTGATAGCAGGCCCACTGTGTGACCATTTTTCTCAACCCTTCAACTTCTATTCAGTGGTGGTGATGGTGGTTTTCCAAATTAAAGGGTATCTAAAGTCAAAGCTTTTCTTAGAGTGGGGTACATTTAGCAACCCTGTATGGTTTTCATTGCCATCTGTATCCCCTCTGGAGATTTACACTCTCTATTTCTCCATTCTCACAGATAAAATAAAATTAGGGAAAATATAAAATTTGTCATTTTCATGAGGACAATGTTGCGGTAAAGACATTGTTCAAGTGACAGCTGGCTAAGAGGGATTTCCCATCACTTTTAGCTAAAGTATAACTAAAGGCAAAAGTTTTTTTTATAATTTGAGATACAGTAAGCAAGGGTCATAATCCCTATCAGTTTTATTTTTGCCATCTGTGTACTATTGGGGATATTTCCCTTCACTTACAGGAATGATTCCAAAATAAGGGAATCTCTGGCTGCCACCAGGTTCACCAAAACTAGAGTCCCCATTGGAAGTTTTCCTCTCGATTTCTGGAGACAACCTGAAATTTGGAATTTTCTTTTTCTTTAATTTGCAATGAAATAATAAGAAAAACACTCCTATGGCCACATCCGTATGAAAGTTTGATATAAAAGAAAAAAAGAGGACAAAGGTAGCCCACAGGTCGGACTTTAAGGGCACTATGAACAGTGGAGTGTATGCAAAATTAATTACAATATTTATTTATAGTATTGCATGGTACAAAAAGACAAATTATAAGACTTAAAAAGGCATATATAAAAATTACATGACAAAAAGTGAGCCCCTTGGGACTGCGACATTATGGTGGACACATCGGACACTTTTGACACTATTTTGGGACCATTGTCATGTATACAGCGATCAGAGCTACAAATAGACATGTGCATTCGTTTTCGTCCGAATGCATTTTCGTCCGAATTTCAGCTATTTTCGTTATCGTTTTAACAAACGAAAACGAAAGCACAGAATCCGAAAACCGAAAGATCCGACATAAACAAATGCTTTATTTTCGTTTTCGTTGCTACAACAGTTCGATATAGATAGGAGATTCGACGTGACGCTGACAATAACAATCTGTGTCTATCGAACCTGTGGTCGAATGTGCCTAACCATTAGTCCAAGATTATTCTACATAGGAGAGAAAAGATTCGACATTATATAGAGAGAAAAGATTCGACATTATAGAGAGAAAAGATTCGACATAGGAGAGAAAAGATTCGACATAGGAGAGAAAAGATTCGACATAGGAGAGAAAAGATTCGACATAGGAGAGAAAAGATTCGACATAGGAGAGAAAAGATTCGACATAGGAGAGAAAAGATTCGACATAGGAGAGAGAAGATTCGACATAGGAGAGAAAAGATTCGACATAGGAGAGAAAAGATTCGACATTATAGAGAGAAAAGATTCGACATTATAGAGAGAAAAGATTCGACATAGGAGAGAAAAGATTCGACATAGGAGAGAAAAGATTCGACATAGGAGAGAAAAGATTCGACATAGGAGAGAAAAGATTCGACATAGGAGAGAAAAGATTTGTTATTATAGAGAGAAAAGATTCGACATAGAGAGAAAAAATCACTGCTGGAATTGGGTGGGGGAAGTAAAATAAAAATAAAGTTGATGATGAATGTTATTGGCTGATTGTAACCAAAGAGGAGGAGCAGTAAAATAGCTAGAATGACGAAGATTCGACAAAGCATCGAAAGTTAGAAGATTCGACGGTGCAGCAAAACTGTACGACGCTGCAATCGTACATTTCCGGTCAAATGCATCCGCCCATAGGCTATAGAAGAATTCTAATGTTGGTTGACTAGTAATAGTAATGAATAAATATAATTATTACTAGTCATACAACATTAGAATTCTTCTATAGCTTGTGGGCGGAACATTCGACCGGAAATGTATGATTGCAGCGTCGTACAGTTTCACTGCTCCGTCGAATCTTCTTTGAACATTCGACACACCATAAGCCTTCAATGACAGATTTGACCTTAATTAATTCAGATTTTCGGACGAATGCAATTTCTAACGAAAAACGAAATAAATAAAAACGAATTTCGGGAGTAACTAAATAAATTTATTTTTCGGACGAAAACGAAATTCCGAAACG
Source organism: Rana muscosa (assembly GCA_029206835.1). NCBI lineage: Eukaryota > Metazoa > Chordata > Amphibia > Anura > Ranidae > Rana > Rana muscosa. The sequence continues at coordinate 878,922,419 of CM055116.1, forward strand.
AAATATTTCAGTGTGCACATGTCTAGCTACAAATAGCCATTGATTACTGTATAAATAACACTGGCAGGGAAGGGGTTAAACACTAGGGGCGATCAAGGGGTTAAGTGTGTCCTAGGGAGTTATTCTAACTGTGGGGGGATGGTCTCACTAGAACATGACAGAGATCACTGCTCCCGATGACAGGAAGCAGTAGATCCCTGTCATGTTGCTAGGCAGAACAGGGAAATGGCTTGTTTACATAGGCATTTCCCCGGTCTGCCTCTCCTCACCGCAATCGCGGGCCGTCGGTGAACATCGAGTTCGCGGGACCAGCGGGGCATTCTCCCGTGGCACGCGGGGCGGCAAATTTAAAGTGACGTACAGGTACGCCCATTTGCCTGCCCCTGACATTCTGCCGATGTATATGGGCGTACGGCAGATGGCAAGTGGTTAAAAGTTATTGCCCATATTTAATAATCTAGCAATATATGAGATGTGTAACCACTGCTACTTATCAATCACACACAAAAAAGAGAGGCTTATTGAATTTGCTTCTTGAATATTACAAAAATTTATATCCATCTGGACATAAGTCTTTATAGGTCAACACATTTCTCAATCATTTGCTTCAGGACACATTGAAGATAATCACAGACGTAACACAGGCCTGTAATGATGGTAATCATGTAGGGAACTTCTGGGGTAGGTACCAAAACAGAAAGAGTAGCAGAGAAGCGACAATCAAAAGAGGCTCACCTGACAAGTAAGTGTCTTGGGAATGTAAAAGGCAGCCCACATCAAGTCCCACAAGAATAACAGCTTTCCAGAAATTCAACAACCTGGTACAGTAAGTATTACATCACCAATAACAATGGTTGGAATACTGTACTGAACCCTTAAATCAAGGTGGATCTCTGTGTAAGCTGCATGAATCTTAAGTCTCTCAAGGTCAAGGACTATTGGATATATGCCAATTATTCATGTCACTAAAATTAAATGGAATTTAAACTTAATCCAGGGCCATTACAAGTTACCATCAGGAGTCCACAAATCGCCACCCTTCCAAACCTCCCCCTTACATACCTGCCCCCACACTCCAACATCTACAGTAGTCCAAGGGTATTAACTGCATCCAATCAATTGCAGGAAGACTGACTGAAAATTGTTCACGTAAAAAAAAAAAAAAAAAAATTGTTCATGTTAATTACATGAAATGCAATAATAAATTGGTTGCTAACTATTCTGCTCATAGAAGTACTATATAACGCAGAATGGTATGACACATGTTGCTATTGTTCTGCTTAAGAAAATAAAACAAAATTCTGTATCTTAAGGGATTTCTGAAAACTTAGCAAATAAATAGTGAGCTGCATGTTCATAAACAGCTCCCCGTGGCACTTTAACAAGTCCCAGCATTGCTGTATTACAAGCAAAACTCTAAAACATTATTCTACAAAATAGAATACATTTGAAAGAACTCACCAGTAAACTACATTGGGTACTTCTATTTCCACTGTCACATGCATTGACTTAATATGAAACATTTGTATAGACTTGTAAAGCCATAACACCCGTCAAAAACCCATAAAAATAATGTATTTTTGTTGAGGAGCATACTCCAGTAAAATTCTACTTTTAATTTAAAAGTAATAAAAGGATTTTATAAACCATTCCTTTTGTTTATAGCATTATTTTCTGCAAAGTTCTTATGTTTTAATACACGTGAACTCAATTCTGAACTCAAGCTCCTTTTACTAAACAAAAAAAATAAAAGCTTTAAAAAGGTCTATTATTGAGGGAGGAAGTAAATAAATATGTATTTGGAATAACAACTTCATAGAAAAAATATTCTGAACATCCATATTAAAAATATGTACTTTTTTTGTATGAAACCATTATCCACATCTTTAGCTGCATGAGGATGTAAATAAAAATACATATATGGATTTATAGAAAAAATCTGTTAATGTTATAATTGTATACATTTTTATTAATTCAGGAATGCAGATACGGAACAAGGTTGTTCAGTGAAGGCTACATTTTAATATTCCAACATGTCAATCTGATACTGTCAAAAAATGTATTACATGTTACTTTTGGGCCTATAGATTTGGACCTGGGATGGTGGTGGAGGAACATGGATCCCCTCTGTTGTTTTTATTGCTGATAAAAGTGTATCTAAATATATGAGATACTCTGCATTCATAAATGATCCTTGACCCACCTACTGTGTAATGTAATGAACTAAAAACAGCTGTGCTATATGCTAAGGCAGGGGTCTCCAAACTTACTAAACAAAGGGCCAGTTTACTGTCCTTCATACATTAGGAGGGCCAGACTGTGTCTAATGGGAGTAGATAATGCCTAATTTTATGGGAGGAATAGTGCCCCATTGTTGTTGTCGGTGTGAGGAATAGTGCCCCATAATTGATATCAGAAGGAGGATTAGTTCCCATCATTGGTGTCCGTTGGAGGAATAGTGTCCCAACATTGGTGTCAGTGGTAGGAATAGTGCTCCATTATTGGTGCTAGTGGGAGAAATAATGCCCATTCAAAGGTATCAGTAGGAGGAACAGTGTCCCTTAATTCCTTTCAATGGGAGGACTAATGCCCCTTCATTGGTATCAGAGGGAGGATTAGTGCCCATCATTGGTGTCAGTGGGAGGAATCCATCATTGGTATCAGTGGTAGAAATAGTGCCCCTTCATTCCTATCAGTGGGAGGAATATAGCCCCATCATTGTTGTCAGTGGGAGGAATAGTGCTCCATCATTGGTATCAGTGGGAGGACTAGTGCCCCTTCATTCCTTTCAGTGGGAGGACTAGTTCCCCATCATTAGTATCAGTGGGAGGAATAGTGGTTCATCTTTGGTGTCAGTGGTAGGAATAGTAGCCCATCCTTGGTGTCAGTGGAAAGAATAATGGATTCAGTGGATGGAATGGTGCCACACGGGTCTGGTAAAGGCAAGTAAAGGGCCGTTACGTGGCCCTCGGCCACAGTTTGGAGATCAATGTGCTAAGGGATAAACAACAAATATTCACTACGTATAGTGCCTTGAAAAAGTATGCATACCACTGGAAAATTTCCACATTTTGATATGTTACAACCAAAAATGTAAATGTTTTTTTGGGGGATTTTATGTGATAGACCAACACAAAGGGGCATATAATTGTAAAGTGGAAGGAAAATGATAAATGGTTTTCAAAATGTTTTAAAAATAAATATGTGAAAAGTGTGGCATGCATTTGTATTCATCCCCCCTGAGTCAATACTTTGTAGAACCACCTTTCGCTGCAATTACAGCTGCAAGTCTTTTTGGGATGTCTCTACCAGCTTTGCACATCTAGAAAGTGAAGTTTTTGCCCATTCTTCATTGCAAAATGGCTCAAGCTTTGTCAGATTGGACAGAGAGTGTTTGCGAAAAGCAATTTTCAAGTCTTGCCACAGATTCTCAATTGGATTTAGGTCTGGACTTTGACTGGGCCATTCTAACAATAGAATATGCTTTGATCTAAACCATTCCATTGTAGCTCCTCTGGCTGTATGTTTAGTAGGCTTGTGCAATTTGTTTCGTAACAAATCGAAATTCGTCCGAATTTAGCAACTTTCGGACATTCGGAAGCATTCAAATTTCCGAACAAAGCAATTACGAATAAAATCGAATCCGAACTAAATGATCATAAATAGCGAATGCCTTCAGCATAATTCGTTAATGCGTTAACGCGGCCTAATGCAAGTCGACTTGTGATCGTAATCGCATAACAAATAATTTAATTATATTCAAATCGATTCGTTTTACTCCCTAGTGAGCTACTAACAATTGGCAAGAAATTGATTCATCAGAATGATTGTCCGCTAAATTTAACGAATAGTGAAATGAAATCATTCGTTATGCAAAACCACGAGTCGACTTGGTGTTGCATTAGGCCGCGTTAAAGCATCAACAAATGAAATTACACCAAAACCATTCGCTATTTGGGATAATTTTTGTCGGATTCGGTTTTATTCGTAATTGCTTTGAACGGAAATTCGAATGCATCCGAATGTCCGAAAAGTGCAAAATTCAGACGAATTTCAATGCAAATGCATTCGTTATTCCGGATATTAGAGAAATACAGTTTTTTAACCACTTCCCTACCCAGCCATAGTCAAATGACGTCCACAGATGGGATCTCCCATCCTGGGTGGACGTCATATGACGTCCTCGGCTTTGTAGGGGGATATCTGAATGATGCCTGCAGCTAGAGGCATCATTCAGATATCCTTTTGAAGTGCCGGCGATTCTGCGCACCATAAGAACGATCATAGCGGCGGTTCCGCCGCTTGATCGTTCTTACAGGCGGCGGGAGGGGACATCCCCCCCCTCCCGCCGCCATCCGGTGCTTCTCCGGGCTCCCCGCGTGATCGGGGACCCGGAGCGAATCTTCCGGCGTCGTTGGTGGGGTCACGTGATGAGCATAGAGATGACTGGTGACCAGATGGTCACCAGTCATCTCTATGATCGTCGGAGGCCCGGGCGCGATGTGATGACGTCACGCCCGGGCTTCAAATGTAAACAAAGCTGCCATTGCGGCTGTAAGTATGAGATCAGTGAATTTTTTTTCGCTGATCTCATGCTTTCCAGCCTGGAGGAGAGATGTGGGGTCTTATTGACCCCGCATCTCTCAATAAAGAGAACCTGTCACACATATCCTATTACAAGGGATGTTTACATTCCTTGTAATAGGAATAAAAGTGATCAAAAAAAAAAAAGTAAAAGAATAAAAAAAAAAAAATAAACAAGTAAAAGAAAAAAAAAAAAAAAAAAGAATAAAAAAAAAAAAATTTAAACGCCCCTGTCCCCGGTAGCTCGCGATCAGAAGCGAATGCACACGTAAGTCGCCCACATATGTAAACGCCGTTCAAACCACGCATGTGAGGTATCGCCACGTGCGTTAGAGCGCGTGCAATAATTCTAGCACTAGACCTCCTCTGCAATTCTAACCTGGTAACCTGTAAAAAAAATTAAAGCGTCGCCTATGGAGATTTTTAAGTACCGAAGTTTGGCGCCATTCCATGAGTGTGCACAATTTTCCCCAAAAATTGGGCTAACTTTACTGTTTTGTTATTTTTTAATTCATGAAAACATTTTTTTTTTAAAAAAAAGGCGTTTGAAAAATTATTGCGCAAATATCGTGCAAGAAAAAATGTTGCAATGACCATCATTTTATTCCCTAGGGTGTCTGCTAAAAAAACATATATAATGTTTGGGGGTTCTGAGTAATTTTCTAGCAAAAGAATGATGATTAGTACATGTAGGAGAGAAGTGCTAGAATAGGCCCGGTATTGAATAGGTACAAAAAGCCCTGTATTGAAGTGGTTAAGCCAATCAGTTGATTCCTTGGGGGCTGGATTACTGGCATGGAGTAATTTACAGGCCAATCAGTTGATTTATTTTGTGCCGGAGGTTGGATTAAGGGCAAAAGGTCACTGCATTGTGCATTCCACCAGTGGTAACTGAGTGAGAAAGGGAGTTTGAGCAGAGGAGGGGAGACAATATTTGAGAAGTAGCAGAAGAGAGTCCAGTCTAGTAAATTTTTTTGTCAAGATGGATTCAAGCTCTCAACATGAGGTTCCTCCTCCTGGTACCAGCAGCAGCAGTGACACAGCAACAACAACCACTACCAGCACCTGTGAGTTTGTACCACCATTGTCTGTGTCATGTATGTCAGCATCTGTATTGCCAGGCCCAGACAGTCATACTTCCACCACCAGTACTACACAACGTTCCAGTAGTCGTGTTAAGTCTAAACATATTTTTCTTTAAAGCGTTTGTTAACCTAAAAAAAAAACCTGTTCCCTTAACAACTTAAGGAAGGATCACCCGCCGCAGTTATACGTCGGCTGTTTGATGAGGACCACCATTGTTATGGCAGCAGATAGCTGCCATAACCCCGGTATCTTCTTCAGTGGGCAGTCCTCTTTCAGATAAAAGTGGTCACTGCGGTGGACTTCCCGCGAGTTCACTTTTATCAGGGGCAGGAGAGGCCTGCCACGCTCCGGTCGCCTCTGCCGCTTACCAGTAGCGGTGGAGACGATCAGGTCCACACTTCTGCCCTCCAGTCTTAAAGGGGCTTTTTTTTTTGGGGGGGGGGAACCGGAATATGAAATTTTTTTTTTATACTAATTTTTTATTGCATTTTAGTGTAAATATGAGATCTGAGGTCTTTTTGACCCCAGATTTCACATTAAAGAGGACCTGTCATTCTTTTTTTCTATTACAAGGGATGTTTACATTCCTTGTAATATGAATATATGTGACACAAAATGTATTTATTTTTTAAAGGACAGTGTCCTATAAAAAAATAAAAAGTTAAATAAATATTTTTATTCTAATCTCTAGAAATCTATTTCTTTGAATGCTATCATCAACATTGGCTATCTCGTCTATTTCAGATCAACAAGACCAGTCAGAGGGGAGAGCGTGGTGCAGCCCGCCTCGCTCACCTGTTCTTATTTGCGAGGGCATTGAGCTCCAGAATGAGCCAGAGCTGACCCCTGTGATTACCGATAATCCTGACTTCTTCCCATGGCCAGAGGAGGAGGTCACGGGCCATGTTTCCCACATCCTGCCACCATCTGATGCTGCCCCTGGTGTGCCTCTACAGGGGCAGCCACAGCTGTTGCCTCCTCCTACCCAGATGGCACTGGCACCTACTGCTGTACCGCCTGGACCAGCAACTGTCCACAATGCAGAGCATCAGAGGGTCCTCACAGAACTTCGGAGGCTAGCAAGTTACAATAGAAGGATGTCACGGCGGGACACCAGGAGCTTAACCCGGACCATTCAACTTGTAGCCAGGCAACAGACTGACCATATGGAGATTATGTTGGCCCAGGTAAACCAACAGCAGAACCAGGCAATGGAGCATTTGAGACTCTTTGATGGAAGCAATTTCCAGGCACAATGCTCCATTGCCTGGGAGCTCGTCTGCTAGTACTCAGAGCAGCAGAGAACCCTCTCCTTCGGAAATCTGAGGGCTAGTTCTTCCTCTGCTCCAGGACCCAAGGCAGCTCAGCTCACCTTTTTGTTAATAGTTTTATATATGTATACGTGTTAACATACATGTTTTTTTTTCTACGTTTGTTTGTGCAAATAAATAAATGCAAATAATTTTTGCCTAATAAAAGCATACTTTAGTGCTTATATATTGATTATTATGTGACATTGTACACTTTATTACATATCTGGTTGCTTAATATAAAAACTCACATGCTATCACACATGGTAATCAACTTCAACAGTTAAAAGAACATCCTTGCCAGTTGTCACCACCAACTTCATTTATTTTTAGCTAGGTATTATACTGCCTCGCTGACCTTAGTATTCTCTTTCTTTTTCCGCATCATTATATGTTGTAGTTCAAAGTTGCAGTAACAGAAATGGAAATAGTATTAGTCGTGATGACTAATACTATTTCCATTTCTGTTACTGCAACTTTGAACTACAACATATAATGATCTGTAAAAGTGTATAAGTGTTCTATACAGCTGTCTTGATTTTATGTTTGAAAGGAACATGCATCAATTGAGATTCCCTCTACGTATGGATACGTCTGATACCAGTATTGAATGGATACGAGTAATCTTTTATCTGTACTCGTCAATACCAAATACCATTACCTGCGTCCAGGTGCCGCGAGGGAGCTTGGCGCCAGCTTCCCTGCCAATCAAGAATCCGGGAGGCCTGGCTTCCTGATAAGCTGTGAAGCCGGCGTCACACTCTCTAACAGCACCTGGATGCACCTGAATGGTCTTTGGTATTGACGACAAGTACAGATAAAAAATTACTCGTATCCAATACTGCTATCGTGCATCCCTATATACAAGTTTGCCTTTATTCATACATCCTAAAAGATGTGTATGGTTAATACATACCTGTGAAGTCTTCGACATGTATGTGTCTGTCATGAAGAAGCCTCATCCACTCATTCCAGTGGTACTTTCACTAAATTGGCAAATAAAACAAGAGTTACATAAATGAATGGAAATCAATGATGGATAGGGGAGTAAGTGGGCAGGTGAGCAGGTACTCACCTATTTCTGACTTACGGCAACGCAATAACAGTCTTTCCTTCCTTGTCGTGGGTGATGACTTTCCAAAGTGGCAACTTACAAGTGCCATGTTGCCAACACTGTGGCCTGGAGATTACATGAATATCTTGGTGGACTGGATATATTAGCAGCAAAATCTCCTTGCCACGATGTAGGTGCCATCAGAGGGTGGAAAGAAAAAACATTTTGGTGGTGGGAGTATAGGAGAATTGTAGTACCATTGTAGGGCTTCATTTTCCTGTGTCTGTATGTATATTAGCAGCAGACTCAGTATCACCACTATTTCCACCACCAGTACTACAAGTATAAGCAAGCAAGCAGCCTGGTTGGCAAGCTGCATAACAAAACGAAAACAACAACAGATTTAACTTATAAAATACAAATAATGGTTTAACTAACTACTAACTAGGAGAAAATCCAATGGTATTATATTATGTTTAAAGTGCACTGTTTAAATTATGAAAATGACTGGAATCATTTTATAACATTATTTCTTATAAGTACATAAATACAGCAGCTTGAGACAGTTTTGACACCTGTCCAGGTAGTGAAACCCTGACAGGAGGCAATCCTCCAAGGTGCTGTTTGCACTCATGCGTGGTCTGTGCTTAACTGATATATTGCATGACCATGTGCGCAGTCGCACTGACAAACGGTTTGCCTTTCACCTTCATGGTGCTGCGTATACCGAACTTAAAGGGATTGCGTTTGTATTCCAGTGTCCTAGGTATTCGAGATTTGAGAAGAAGGCAGGTGGAATGGAAATAGCAGGACTATTGCAGCAGGAAAGTTTCACAAACTGAATGGTTTAAAGTTTTAATTTAAATGTACAAATGATACAGCTGTCCCATTTATTTATTATGCTAGTACTAAATGACACAGTTGTCTCAAAAGGACAACTATTTAAGTTATAATACCAGATCAGTAGCTAAAACCTTGGGCAGTAAAATAGCAGGGCAGGAGGTATGAGGTGGGACTTAGTAGGGGATCATTCCATGCCAAATCATCACAAACCAAATGGAACTTTGTTTTCAACCTGACCATCTCAGATGTTCATTAAATTTGATAGGATGGTATAGGGTCAGACATGGAGTAACTACCTACCATATCTGACATTTAAGCCCTCACGGAAATGGTCAGGATGGGACATGTCATGATGTCTGGCATGGAATGAGGGCCTTAGGGGAGACGTGGGACTGGGTCAGGTGGAGAATTGGAGATTATGTTATCATGGATGAGTATTATTTTTTTATGCAGCATCAAAGTCAAGAGCAGGGTAACCAAGCTTTGGCATGTTGATTTTAAAAAAAGCCATTTGCTCTAAGAGCTGGGGGAGCAATTGTGAGTGCTGAGGGCATAATATATTTCCTGTTACAGAAAACACCCGCTCACTCTGGACCGTGGTTGAGGGACAGGAAAGAAGCTCCTGGGCTACCGAGGACAAAGCAGGCCACACATCCTTCTTCTCATCCCAAAAACTCAAGGGATCTGTACTGGGGGGCAAAGGAGGTTCCGCTAGGTAAGCCCTAACTATGTCACCAGCAGTTTTTTCTTTTCTAGGGGGCTGTTCAGTGGGTCCCACCAAACTGTCAAGTGCCTCAGCCCAAAAAGCTGATGCTCTGGTGGAGTGAGCACTGGCAGCAGTGCTGCTAGTACCAGCTAACAGAGTATCATCAGACATCTCAAGCTCCTCTTCTTCTCCCTCCTCTAACTGTATTCCCATTTTCCTTTCCCTCTCACGTACCCTCTCTATCAATCTATCCCTCCAGGCGGTGAGAGTATTTTTGCGGAGTGCTATCTTGCCTTTATTCTGGGGTCACAAATTGTGGCTAACATGAACTCGGTGCGAGAGTCGATGAGCTCTTTTATGCGCCAACTGAGTTGCTCCTTCAGCCTCCTCAGAAGGACATCAACTTCAGCAAGTATATTGCCCCCAGGCAATCGTTCCCTATTGGAAAGGAACAAATCTATTTTATTTGTAAGGTGTGCAAAGAGGGGAACCACTTGTGCCAGGCTAGCACTCTCTTGGCTTAAATTGTCAGTGACATCCTCAAAAGGCCTGAGCACTGTGACAACTTGGTCAATCATGACCCATTCCTCCCTGCCTAGTGGTCTGGCAATACCAATAAAATGTTCACATGCCATTGCGTGAATTGCCCTCTGTTGCTCAAGGATACGCTCTAGCATATGTAAAGTTGAGTCCCACCTTGTTCCCACATCCTGTTTAAGGCAGTGCTCCATGAGGCCTGCCTTTCTCTGTTCCTGCCTGAGAAGGTGGCTATCCTTCACACTACGGTGGAAGTGATCAGCAATTTTGCGGCACGACTCTAAAAGTGCTGCTAACCTTCCACTGTTAGTGTTATCATCGAGAGCAGACCTAACAACTAGATGAAGGATGTGTGCACAGCAGTGCACACCAACAAATCTTCCATCACGGATAGCCTTTGTCATGTTCGCTCCACCATCACTGACAACAAATCCCATTTTGACATTAGTGCCTGCCTGTTCCCCTAGCCACTTCCCTATCATTTTCTGAAGTGCATTTAAAATATTCTGTGATGTGTGCTGCTGATCCATCACCTCAGCATGGAGGAGGAAGGAGTGCAATCCTGTCTTGTGCACTGTGGCAGCGGCCACAGCACTTGAGGTGTTTCTTGACCTTGCAATTGTTTGTGGTGGTGGTTGTATATCTTGCGACTCATTGGGCTGCCACCAATGGGCAGTCAAGGACAGGAAGGCATGCTGGCCACTAGTAGCACTCCATAAATCAGTTGTAAAGTAAACTGATTGGCCAGCAGCCTTCCCCAGCAAATCCTTCAAAACCCCAACACATGACCGGTACAGCGAGGGCACTACAGTTCTACTGAATGTGGTGCGTGAAGGGACCTGGTATTGTGGTGCCACAGCCTGCATCAGCTGCTTGAAGGGCTCCCCTTCCACAAAACTGAAAGAAGCCCCCCCAACAGCTATAAGTTGTCCAATGAGGCGCGTAAGTTTACGGGACTGCTGCTTTGACATACCCCAGTAATGTACCCCTCCAAAATGTTCAATAGTGGGCTGTATGGATTTATTTAGCATTTTACGACCTGCAGCTCCAGAAGTGGCTGTGACTTTGACACTGCTGCTGGTAATAGTGGTGGTAGATGGGGGAGCCACACCCATTTCTTCCCTCAGCACCACTGGCCTATGGTGGCTAAGCATGTGTTGCTTCATCCCAGCGTTCGTGAGATGACCCAACAGTCTCCCACGGCTGACTTCTCTGCTGCATATTTTACATGTAGCTGTGCGGCCATCACCAACTGTCACGAAATGTTGCCAAATTTTAGAACGACGGGTGCTTCCACTGTGGTGAAGATTTTTTAGAGAGAGTTTCCTCTTCAGCCGCAGATGCTAGAGCAAGTTGCTTAATTTTGGTTGTAGCCTGGCCTATGCATTCTGCTATGCTGCAGTGTTTTTGTGATAAAATGGGAGGTGGCCTCATGTCAGGGATAGTGAAGGAGGTTACTTGATTAACAGTTGTGCTGGCGGCTTTAATGTTTATGGGAGACTCAACCGGAACAGGAGAGGCAGGTGCCACTGGTGCCGTTCTTTCAGGGAATACAACAGTGGGGAATCAAATTTAATATGGGAAGGTGAATAATATTCTGTCTCATAAATATTTGGTTCCTGATCGAGATTAAAAGGTAAGGTATAATCTGAATCTTCCATGTTTGCGAAGGAGGATTTAGCACCATCAGATGTTGGGGGGTCCTGCTGAATTCCCTTTTCTCTCGGATGGCTAATGGGAAATGTGACTAAAAAATCTCCGTCATTACTTCTATGACCTGCAGATGTAATTTTTTCAGTGGTGATGGTGGTGCCAATGGGAGTAGCAATAGTGGTGGTGGTGGAACTATGAGCGCACAAAATGTCTTGCTCATATTCTAATATTTCACTTTTAGGCTGCTTAAATGGATGCACAGAATGAAAAGCCTGTGTAGGTGGTAGTGTCAGCCGGCCTTTCCTGTAAAAAAGACTTGGTGTCACCACATTTCTCAAAGTGCCCATAGCAGAGGTGGTGGTGACACAACTGGCACTAGTAGTTATTGTGCAGGTTGTTCTTGGGGGAAGATCCTGAAAAAGGCGACAACATGCAATAGATGCCGACTGCTTCCTGGTCTCAGAGCAGGACCTCTCAGCCCTGCTAGTAGGGGATTTTGAACCAACAGTTTCCCTCTCTGACCTTTTCTGTTTGGAAGGTGGCCTTAGCATAGCACTACTACTGATAGTCAAAGTATCAGAGCTAGGCCTTTTGCAGCTGCTAGATCAGCCTGAACGCTTTGGCTGAGGCACTGAAACAGGACAGGCAAGCTGCTTCTGCTGCGTCATTTGCCTCTCCTTTGAAAAGTCACTCCTTTTAGTTTTTCTCTTCATTATATAGCAAATATTTTATTTTCGCTACTCTTTTCTAAGTTCCACCCTAGTTACTGGTGGCCGATTGTAGTGGAGGTCGCTGGTCGGATATTAAGATCAGATGCATTTCCAAATATTGTAGTAATAGAATAAACAATTATAGGTTACAATACAAACAGTGGGGTCTATTTACTAAAGGAAAATACACTTTCCACTACAAGTGCACTTGGAAGTGCAGTCGCTGTAGATCTGAGGGGGACATGCAAGGAAAATAAAAAAACAGAATGTTTGCTTGTACATGATTGGATGATAAAATCAGCAGAGCTTCCCCTCATTTCAGAGTTTCTCCTCAGAATTACAGCGACTGCACTTCTGGGGAGGACATCCCCTCCGGCTGTTTGTAATAACAGACAAGTGGCTGCTTCGCCACATCGGTTGTTAAAAAACGGTACCGGGTGATGTCTGCCGCTGCAAGCATCACCCCAGTACAACACCTTGAAGCACTATATTGGTAAGTTTGTCAACGATAACGATTATTACAAAAAAATGGCCACCAGTAATCGGTCGACCCCTAGTTTGAGGTGTGTGTGTGTATGAACTTAAAAATGGATGGTTGTTAAATAGCTTTTTATGTGTTTTATAATGCCTGTTTGTAAAGTGTGGATGATGATGGTATCTTGTGTCCTGTTTCTTTATATTGGCAGCTTGCGTATTCTACTTACATTGAGGAGTAATGGGCCGCTGCTTCCTGACAGAAGCTGACGCTGGAGGGTCCGGGATATGGCTCAGGCTTTCTGTTAAAGATAGAATAAAAGAGTTAAGGTAACCACTTCTGGACCAAGCCTATTTCTGACAGCTATTGTTTACAATTTAAAATCATTATTTTTTGCTAGAAAATTACTGAGAACCACAAACATATATATATATATATATATATACATATATATATATATGTGTGTGTGTATTTGCACAGCGGCCTTTCAAAAGCAATTTTTGGGGAAAAATTAACTGAATTAAAAAAATGTATTTACATTAAATTTATTTAGCCCAATTTTTTGGGATATTGCGATAGACGATGTTACTCCAAGTAAATAGATATCAAACATGTTATGGTTTAAAATTGCAAACGCTCTTGGAATGGCGAGAAACTACAGTACTTAAGAATCACTATAGATGAGCATGGAATTTTTGTTTTACGATTACCAGTTTAGAGTTACAGAGGAGATCTTTTGTTATAATTATTAGGATCGCAGCGATACCTCACGTGTGATTTGAACACCATTTACATTTGCGGGCGCCACATATGTGTTTTCTTTGGTAAGCGAGCATGCGGGCACTTTTAAATAATTTTTTTTGTTCTTATTTGTTTATTTTTTCCAGTTTTACTTTAAAAAAAATCCCAATCCCCAAAGCCCTCCTTTGCATGTACAAGTATTCAAAAAGCAAAAATCTGCATATTTGAATACTGTGGATTTTTTCATATCGGCGCCATTGGCAGCCAAGTAAACGAGTACGTAACTTCTGAGTTACTACATTGGAGACTCGATTGAAGCCGATTCTGGCTTTGTTTGCGACTCTGGCATGCCGGCGGACGCGCTGGCTGTTCGCTCCGGACTGGAGACCCGAGCGAAGCGGTGTAAGGCGGCGGGCGGGGGGCTTGTCGTGTCCTTTCCCACTCCTTATGATGACAGCTGAGCAGCTTCTGAGCCGCATCAGTTGTTATCATAACAAAGCCGACCACCAGATCTAAAAAGCGGGTACCGGGTGTGACGGCTGAGAAAAGAAAAACAATGCGCCTACTAAGTGCAGTATGTTAGTAATTTATTTTAAAAAAAGTTAAAATAACAGCCAAATGGCTCCTCACAAGATGGAAGTGGAGTACAGGCATAGATACAGTGGGGCAAAAAAGTATTTAGTCAGCCACCAATTGTGCAAGTTCTCCCACTTAAAAAGATGAGAGAGGCCTGTAATTGTCATCATAGGTATACCTCAACTATGAGAGACAAAATGTGGAAACAAATCCAGACAATCACATTGTCTGATTTGGAAATATTTTTTTTGCAAATTATGGTGGAAAATAAGTATTTGGTCAATATCAAACGTTCATCTCAATACTTTGTTATATATCCTTTGTTGCCAATGACAGAGGTCAAACGTTTTCTGTAAGTCTTCACAAGGTTGTCACACACTGTTGCTGGTATGTTGGCCCATTCCTCCATGCAGATCTCCTCTAGAGCAGTGATGTTTTGGGGCTGTCGCTAGGCAACACGGACTTTCAACTCCCTCCAAAGGTTTTCTATGGGGTTGAGATCTGGAGACTGGCTAGGCCACTCCAGGACCTTGAAATGCTTCTTACGAAGCCACTCCTTCGTTGCCCGGGCGGTGTGTTTGGAATCATTGTCATGCTGAAAGACCCAGCCACGTTTCATCTTCAATGCCCTTGCTGATGGGAGGAGGTTTGCACTCAAAATCTCACGATACATGGCCCCATTCATTCTTTCATGTACAATGATCAGTCGTCCTGTTCCCTTTGCAGAGAAACAGCCCCAAAGCATGATGTTGCCACCCCCATGCTTCACAGTAGGTATTGTGTTCTTTGGTTGTAACTCAGCATTCTCTCTCCTCCAAACACAACAAGTTGTGTTTCTACCAAACAGTTCTACTTTGGTTTCATCTGACCATATGACATTCTCCAAATCCTCTTCTGGATCATCCAAATGCTCTCTAGCAAACCTCAGACGGGCCAGGACATGTACTGGCTTAAGCAGGGGGAAACGTCTGGCACTGCAGGATCTGAGTCCCTGTCTGCGTAGTGTGTTACTGATGGTAGCCTTTGTTACGTTGGTCACAGCTCTCTGCAGGTCATTCACTAGGTCCCCCGTGTGGTTCTGGGATTTTTGCTCACCGTTCTTGTGATCATTTTGACCCCACGCGGTGAGATCTTGCGTGGAGCCCCAGATCGAGGGAGATTATCAGTGGTCTTATATGTCTTCTATTTTCTAATTATTGCTCCCACAGTTGATTTCTTCACACCAAGCTGCTTGCCTATTGTAGATTCAGTCTTCCCAGCCTGGTGCAGGTCTACAATTTTGTTTCTGGTGTCCTTCGACAGCTCTTTGGACCTCACAATAGTGGAGTTTGGAGTGTGACGGTTTGAGGTTGTGGACAGGTGTCTTTTATACTGATAACAAGTTCAATCAGGTGCCAATAATACAGGCAATGAGTGGAGGACAGAGGAGCCTCTGAGGCCGGGTTCACACTAGTGCGACACGACATCTGTCCTACTTTGGATCCGACTTTGCCCTGCGACATGAAGCCGACATATGTCCGACTTTCAATGAACGGGGATCCGACTTGGATCCCAGCCAATATCAGGCACTGTGTTTGGTATGAATCTTGAGGGGGAACTCCAGGCCAAATTTTAAATAAAAAAACCGGCGTGGGTTCCCCTCCAGAGGCATACCAGGCCCTTGGGTCTGGTCTGGATTTGAACGGGCGCCCCTACGCCGAAAAAACGGCGTGGGGGTCCCCCCAAAATCCAAACCAGACCCTTATCCGAGCACACAACCTGGCAGGCCGCAGGAGAAGAGGGGGGGACGAGAGAGCGGCCCCCCCTCCCTCCTGAACCGTACCAGGCCGCATGCCCTCAACATGGGGGGTTTGGTGCTCTGGGGCAGGGGGGGCGACCTGCGGCCCCCCACCCCAGAGCACCCTGCCCCCATGTTGATGAGGACAGGGCCTCTTCCCGACAACCCTGGCCGTTGGTTGTCGGGGTCTGCGGGCGGGGGGCTTATCGGAATCCGGGAGCCCCCTTCAATAAGGGGGCCCCCGGATCCCGGCCCCCCCACCCTATGTGAATGAGTATGGGGTACATCGTACCCCTACCCATTCACCTGGTGGAAAAAAATTGCAATAAAAAAACCACACAGCTTTTTAAAGTATTTTATTGCACAGCTCCGGGGGTCTTCTTCCGACTTCGGGGGTCTCCGGTGTCGTCGCCGCGCTCTCCGGTTCTTTCTTCCGCTGGGCCTCCGCTAACTTCTTTTTAGCTCTTTTGCTAACGGAGGCCCGGTCTTCTCCGTCGCCTTCTTCTTCTCCCGCTCTCCGGTTCTTCTCCCGCTCTCCGGTTCTTTCTTCTGCCGGCCCCTCCACTAACTTCTTTAGCTCTTTCGCTAGTGGAGGAGCCGGTCTTCCCGTCGCCGTCTGCGTCTTCTTCCCTCTTCTCCTCCTCGATGTTGACGCGTCGCTTCCTCCCGCTGTAATACTGGCTCTCCGCTCCGCTCCGCATTAATATAGGCTTCTCATGACGTCACAGTCACATGTTCCGGGGCACATGGCCCCGGAGCATGTGACTGTGACGTCATGGGATCATGTGACTGTGACGTCATGGGAAGCCTATTTTAATGCGGAGCGGAGAGCCAGTATTACAGCGGGAGGAAGCGACGCGTCAACATCGAGGAGGAGAAGAGGGAAGAAGACGCAGACGGCGACGGGAAGACCGGCTCCTCCACTAGCGAAAGAGCTAAAGAAGTTAGTGGAGGGGCCGGCAGAAGAAAGAACCGGAGAGCGGGAGAAGAACCGGAGAGCGGGAGAAGAAGAAGGCGACGGAGAAGACCGGGCCTCCGTTAGCAAAAGAGCTAAAAAGAAGTTAGCGGAGGCCCGGCGGAAGAAAGAACCGGAGAGCGTGGCGACGACACCGGAGACCCCCGAAGTCGGAAGAAGACCCCCGGAGCTGTGCAATAAAATACTTTAAAAAGCTGTGTGGTTTTTTATTGCAATTTTTTTCCACCAGGTGAATGGGTAGGGGTACGATGTACCCCATACTCATTCACATAGGGTGGGGGGGCCGGGATCCGGGGGCCCCCTTATTGAAGGGGGCTCCTGGATTCCGATAAGCCCCCCCGCCCGCAGACCCCGACAACCAAGGCCAGGGTTGTCGGGAAGAGGCCCTGTCCTCATCAACATGGGGGCAGGGTGCTCTGGGGTGGGGGGGCCGCAGGTCGCCCCCCTGCCCCAGAGCACCAAACCCCCCATGTTGAGGGCATGTGGCCTGGTACGGTTCAGGAGGGAGGGGGGGCTGCTCTCTCGTCCCCCCCTCTTCCCCTGCGGCCGGCCAGGTTGTGTGCTCGGATAAGGGTCTGGTTTGGATTTTGGGGGGACCCCCCACGCCGTTTTTTCAGTGTAGGGGTGCCCGTTCAAATCCAGACCAGACCCAAGGGCCTGGTATGCCTCTGGAGGGGAACCCACGCCGTTTTTTTATTTAAAATTCGGCCTGGAGTTTACCCCTCAAGAGCAGTACAGCACAAGTCGCATGCCAAAGTCGGATCATGCAAGACTGCGGTCCGACTTTGATCCGACTTCAATGATAGTCAATGGGCTGAAGTCGGATCAAAGTCGGACCAAAGTAGTACAGGGAGCATTCTCAAAGTCGGACCGACATGTGTCGGACCAGTTAAGACGGCTCCCATAGGGAAACATTGATTTTCACACGTCATGCGACATGAGCTCCCAATGTCGGAGCGTTTGTCGCCCCAGTGTGAACCAGGCCTGAAAGAATAAATAATAAATAAATACAGGTCTGTGAGAGCCAGAAATCTTGCTTGTTTGTAGGTGACCAAATACTTATTTTCCACCATAATTTGCAAAAAAAAATCATTCCAAATCAGACAATGTGATTGTCTGGATTTGTTTCCACATTTTGTCTCTCATAGTTGAGGTATACCTATGATGACAATTACAGGCCTCTCTCATCTTTTTAAGTGGGAGAACTTGCTCAATTGGTGGCTGACTAAAAACTTTTTTGCCCCACTGTATGTTCCTCTCTGTGAATTGTCTGCGGAGGGCATGAGTCAGTCCGTGCATCTGTGATCTCCCAGTTGTGGAATGCTGCCAAGGTGTAGAAGTGCACACTGTCACAGAGCGACAGTGCCTTACATCCATCGCTTCACTGCAACCTCCCCATCGCTGCAGCATTATCATAGTGCACTTCTACACCTTGGCAGCATTCCACAACTGGGAGATCTCTAATAGAGAGATTTTATCCCATTGATTTTTACCAGATTTATTCACCAGTTAGGTTTTTGTTTCTTTTTCTTGCGCCGTCATTTGTATTGTAACCGGGTGTGACGGCTGCAGCTGCTTATCACCCCGGTACAACCACTTCCTCAAAGAACTGTACAGATACATTGTTTTGCGGGAAGTGGTATGCTACAGGACTTATTTGAGCTTTAATTTTTTTTTATTTCCTTGCACAGTGTGCCATTTATTGGCCGAGTACAATCAGCTAATCTCTCAGCCAGAGAATGGACGGCAGAGGATTCTCACCCGGCTTCGGCAGCACAGCAGAAGCCAGATGTCGTAAATCTGACTTCATAACAAAAAAGGATCCTAGCAAGTCCCAGGTAAGAGGACAAATCATTGCTAAATGGTTTGTGCTTTGACAGCCCCTCCTCTTTTATTTCTCCATCCCATTCTTACATCAGTTTCCTCAGTCCCCTAGCAAATCACAATCCCCCTTCACATCACAGTTTACAGTAGTGTTCTGAACCTCCGTTCACAATGGTATCTTAATCTTCTCCGCCACCTTCACAGCACTTCCCCACAGCTTTGTCCACTGCCCTCCTTCACATCACAGCCCCCTGCAACTCTGGCCCCCTTCACATTACACAGCCCCCTGAATCTCTGGGCCCCTTCACATTACACAGCACCCTTCATCTTTGCCAGTTTTCCATCTTAACCTCCCAGCTCTGCCCCCGTCAGAATACAGCCTCCACAGCTCTGCCCCTTGCTACATTATTTGGGCTCACAGAGCTGGAGACACAGTGGGAGACACAGCAACACTGAATAGTGGGCAGGAGCGGGAGGTGGTGAAGTTAACCAGCAGGTGATTGGTTGCTAGGGCTGCCTAGCAACCAATCACCTGCTGGTTAACTTGGAAAGTTATCTTCAGAAGCTCCGTTCTTGCCCAATATTCAGAGCTGCTGTGTCTCCCGCTGTGTCTCTGGCTCTGTGTGCAGAACGGCACATAAATGGCTGGACTGTGGCGGTCTGGATGGCACAGTGTCTCGTATGCATTTAGCCCACAGTCCGCGATTTAGTGATGTCTGCTTTAAATGTTAAATAGATGTTTGTTATTATGTTTATTATTATGTTTGCTTTGTGTTTATGTTAGGTAGGTACTCACCACCACCACTGCCAGAATCTTGAGGGCAGGAACTTGGAGCTGTTCCCTCCACAGATGACGTTGCTCGATCTGGAAAACATGAATGTAAAGCAAAACGTAAGTCTCACATGCGTAGTCATAAAAAAAATTGTGAGCTGGAAACAACCATATAACTGCAATATATAATGATATATTTTATTTTACTCACCAGCTCTCTGATGCTTGGCTGGACCCTTTCTGCTGGCTCCAGGGACATCCTCATCTGCAAGCAGGCCATCTCTCAGCTCTGCCTCCCACTGTCTGAAGACCACAGCCTTTCCTCCAGTAGACTGGGCCAGAAGATGCTTCTCTACCTTTTATTAACTGACGCCCGACAATCATAAAACCTGCAAATTAAAAAAAGATACAGTATAGTTAATACACGTTACAACAATATTATTTTTATGTTACATGTTACTTTTCTGTGTCTGTGCCAAATAAATATTTGTGTTACGTTCAAATCAGTTTATTGACTAGACTACTATACTGTGTATTTTTCACATATATGTGGTGTGTTCTAAGAGTGATATAATATTTGAATAAATACCTGTGCCTGACACCATCTGTGGCCCTGCGAACCTTGGAGACTGCATTCACTGAGTCCCAGACTCATTCCCAGGCTGCTCTCTTCGCAGAGGTTGAGACATTTAGGCTGAAGAGTCTCACTTTTTCTATGTTCACTGCAGCAACCAATGCAGAATTCTCCTCTGGGGTAAATACGGGCCCCTTGATCTTCTCTGTCTCTTGGTTCGCTGCTGCTGCTGCAGGTCGGCGTCAGAAATCTCTTCTGATGTAGGGTTGGACACTTGCCTTTTTTTTTGGCCATGCTCCAGCTCCACTCCCCCTCCATGGGTATGCTCTCTTCCATGCCTTGGCTCCACTCCACGCCTCTGTTCACCTCCACTCTTCCTCTCCCCTTCACGCCTCTCCTCTCCTCCACGCCTCCTCTTCCCTCCACGCTTACTCTTCTCTACTCTCCCCTCCACACCTCCTCTTCCCTCCTTTCCCTTCCACGCCTCCTCTTCTCTCCTCAACCCCCCACTGATCCTCCTCTCACCTCCACTCCTCTCCCCTCGACGCCTCCGCTCCCCTCCACGCCCCTCCTCCCCTACACTCCTCCTCTCCCCTCCATGCCTCTCCTCCACTACACTCCTCCTCTCCCCTCCATGCCTCTCCTCCACTACACTCCTCCCCTTCCCTGAGTCCCCTCCACTCCTCCCCTCCCCTCCACGCCCCTTCTCCCCTACACTCCTCCTCTCCCCTCCATGCCTCTCCTCCACTACACTCCTCCTCTCCTCTCCCCTCCATGCCTCTCCTCCACTACACTCCTCCTCTTCCCTGAGTCCCCTCCACTCCTCCCCTCCCCTCCACTCCTCCCCTCCCCTCCACGCCCCCCTCCCCTACACTCCTCCTCTCCCCTCCATGCCTCTCCTCCACTACACTCCTCCTCTCCCCTGAGTCCCCTCCTCCACTCCTCCACTCCCCTCCAATCCTCCGCTCCCCTCCACTTCTCTGCTCCCCTCCACTTCTCTGCTCCACTCCACTCTCACTCACACCAACAACTCTCATACCAACACCAACATTCTCACTCACAAGACTCACAAGACATTCTAATTTCACCAAAAGCACCAAACCACACAAAAACAATCACAAATCTAACACAATAACACTCTCTGCTCTGTTCTCTGCTCTGCTCTCTGCTCCTCCCTCACCACACCACTATACGACCTCTCAAAATGACATACAGGGGCGGAGACTATAGGCATTAGGCACATGTCAAAAACTAAAGTAAAAAATCGAGATTTAGAATAGTTACGAATAACCACGATGTATTAGAAAAGTATGAATCCATTCGAAGCACGCAGCGCCACTGTCAGACATGTACATTTACGAATCAAAAAAAGTTACGAATGTAAGAATCCATTCGAAGCACAATAACACTCTGCTCTGCTCTCTGCTTCTCCCTCACCGTGCTGGAACTCCCTCTCAAAATGGTGTACAGGGGCGGCGGCTATAGCCGCATGTCAAATCGTTACAAATAACCGCTATGTATTTAGAAAAGTACAAATACATTTGAAGCACATTAGGCATAATAGGGCAGTGTCGCTGTGAGAGAGACACGGAAAATTACGGATCAACGAACCCAAAAAAGTTACGAAAGTAGGAGTTGTGTCCAGAATCAACGAAAAACAATGTACTCTACCGAAAGTATGAATTATAAATCAACTAAAAATAAGGCTTTCATTAATACTAATCATTCCGATTCAACTAAAAATGTCGCTTTCGAAAATACGAATTAGTCCGAACACGAAAAATCCCGGCTAGCAAAATTACGAACGATTACGAATCAACAGAACCGAAAAGAAACAAACCGAAACTAAACAAATTTTTCCGTTGTGCACAAGTCTAATGTTTAGGATAGTTGTTATGCTGGAAGGTGAACCTCCGCCCCTGTCTCAAGTCTTTTGCAGATTCTAAGATGTCTTCTAAGATTGCCCTGTATTTGGCTCCATCCAAATTCTTATCAACTCTGACCAGCTTTCCTGTCCCCACTGAAGAAAAGCATCCCTACAACATGATGCTGCCACCACCATGTTTCATGGTGGGGATGGTGTGTTCAGGGTGATGTGCAGTGTTTGTTTTCTGCTACACATAGCATTTTGCTTTTAGACTAAAACATTACATTTTGGTCTCATCTGACCAGAGCATCTTCTGACACATATTTCCTGTGTCCCTCATATGGCTTCTCACAAACTGCAAATGGGAATTCTTATGGCTTTCTTTCAGCAATGGCTTTCTTCTTGCCACTCTTTCATAAAGGCCAGATTTGTGAAGTGCATGACTAATAGTTATCCTGTGGACAGGTTCTCCCACCTGAGCTATGGATCTCGGCAGCTCATCCAAAGTTACCATGGGCCTCTTGGCTGCTTCTCTGATTAACCACTTAACGACCGCTCACTGTATATATACGTCGGCACAATGGCACCGACAGGCACAATCACGTAGAGCATACGTGATTGCCTTTGTACAGTTGGGGGGTCCAATCGGACCCCCCTTCTGAACAGTGAGCGGTTGGAATTCGTTGGGGAGCGATCCGACATGAGGGGACGGCCGTTCGATTCCGGCCACCCCCCGCGATCGCTCCTGGCGAATGGAAATGCCCCCTCTGTCTGTCGAATGTACACACAGGCAGAGGAAGCAGGAGGAAGTGATGTCATCTCTTGTGCGGCGCTCACATATACCGAGCGCCGTACAAGAGAAGACATCAAGGTTAGTGCACAAACACTACACTAACACCAGCACACATAGGCACATAAATCGCCCCCCAGGCCCCCCCAGATCACCCCCCAGCCCCCAGTCACAGTGTCACTGATTGCAGTGACCATTTATTTACTGATCACTGCAATCAGTGACATTTGTGACTGTAAAAGTGTCACTACATTTAGTTTTAGGTCCAGTGTAGCCCCCTAACCCCCCCTAATAAAGGTTTAACCCCTTGATCACCCCCCAGATAACCCTTTCACCCCCTAGCACCGCCGTCGCTAAGCGATCATTTTTCTGATCGCTGTCTTAGCGTCGGTGATGCAGATCGGTAGCCAGTAATTTTTTTTAGGTTCGCCGCAGGTTTTCATAGCGTCAGGTACCCCCATAAATGATCTAATAAAGGTTTAACCCCCTTGGTCGCCCCCCAGGTAACCCTTTCACCCCCTATCACCACTGTCGCTAAGCGATAATTTTTCTGATCGCTGTCTTAGCGTCGGTGATGCAGATCAGTAGCCAGTATTTTTTTTTTAGGTTCGCCGCAGGTTTTTATAGCGTCAGGTACCCCCATAAATGATCTAATAAAGGTTTAACCCCCTTGATCGCCCCCAGGTAACCCTTTCACCCCCTATCACCACTGTCGCTAAGCGATCATTTTTCTGATCGCTGTCTTAGCGTCGGTGATGCAGATCGGTAGCCAGTAATTTTCTTTAGGTTCGCCGCAGGTTTTTAGAGCGTCAGGTACCCCCATATATTATCTAATAAAGGTTTTAACCCCCTAATTGCCCCTAGTTAACCCTTTCACCAGTGATCATCATATAAGTGTTACGGGTGACGCTGGTTAGTTAGTTTGCTTTTTATAGTGTCAGGGCACCCGCCGTATATAACCCAATAAAGGTTTACCCCCCTGATCGCCCGGCGGGTGGTATCAATTACGTTTTAGCGTCAGAGAGGGTCTGCGTCACACCCCAGGCAGCGTCAGGTTAGTGCCAGTAACGCTAACACCCACGCGTGAAGCATACACCTCCCTTAGTGGTATAGTATCTGAACAGATCAATATCTGATCTGATCAGATCTATACTAGCGTCCACAGCAGTTTAGGGTTCCCAAAAACGCAGTGTTAGCGGGATCAGCCCAGATACCTGCTAGCACCTGCGTTTTGCCCCTCCGTCCAGCCCAGGCCACCCAAGTGCAGTATCGATCGATCACTGTCACTTACAAAACACAACACACATAACTGCAGCGTTCGCAGAGACAGGCCTGATCCCTGCGACTCCAGTGCTGTAGGAGGTGATTTCACCACCACAGTTAAAAAAAAAAAGCAAATATGCCGAAGCATTGGGGCAGCAGGGGCGGAGGAGTGATTTTGCTCCTAATGCCGCGTACATACGGTCGAAATTCCGACGGAGGCTTGCCCATGGAAAAGTCCGACCATGTGTGTGCGGCATAACTTTTTTGCGGGAGGATGCCCCCATGCTTCGGCATATATAAATGGTGCATGTATGCCCATTGTGAGGGGGTTAGCTCGGCAGCGGGTGTGTGTGACCCCCGGGATGGGCTCCCCACACAAAAACAGGCCCAGCAAACGGAGGTTGTGGTTTTCAAAATCAAAAAAAGGTGCGGTTTATTTTCTATTTACAGTGACAAAACACAGCAAAGCCAAAAGAAACATAAACAAAATAAATCCTGGTCAACTTGACCTCTGACTAAACATACAGGTTTCCTAACTAACAACTGGGATCAGCCTAGTGCTGTCCTAGTCCCTAAGTCCCTGGTTTTAAATGTCCAAGCAAATAGCCACACAGGCTTTGTCTCACCGCACAGGGATTCACTCTCCCTAGACAGTCCACACAGGTCTGGTTCCAGGCATGAGCTAACATCTAATGAAGCTGGGAGTTCTTATAGAGGCCTAAATGAGCTGACAAGCTTCAGCTGGTCTCATCAACTCCCTGTCTGCACGATGCCCCACACTCTCCCTAGAGGTATGAGTCATCCATGAGCCCACTAGCCTCAGCTGGGCTTATACAACTCTCCACCTAGTTGTATAAGTCGGCGTAAAGCCTGAATCTGGGCGAAATATATCTACCCCCCTGGATGCAACCAGGTGACTTTACCTTCCTGCTGTCACATACCCCCCCTCTTGTTTTAACCTCGGGGTTGGAACACCAGCAATCAGGCATTCATGTACTCGAGACAAAGCATCCACATTCCCCATTTGAACGCCAGGGCGATGCTTTACTGTGAAGTTGAATTCCTGGAGGGCCAGGAACCACCTATTCACTCTTCTATTTGTTTCCTTGTTTTGAGCCATCCACTTTAACGGAGCGTGATCCGTAACCATGTCAAAGTGCCTACCTAGCAGGTAGTACCGAAGGGAATCTAGAGCCCACTTCACCGCTAAACACTCCTTTTCAACGGTGGCGTAATTTACCTCATGGGACTTCAACTTCCTGCTGAGGTAAATGACTGGGTGCTCTTCCCCGTTCCAGACCTGGGACAATACTGCTCCTAACCCCACATCTGACGCATCACTTTGTACGACAAAGTCTTTAGAGAAGTCGGGTGAGTACAACACTGGCTGGCTACATAAGGCTTGTTTCAAGAATTGGAATGCTGCCTCAGCCTCGGGGGTCCATTTAATCATGACCGACCCTTTCCCCTTCGTTAGGTTGGTTAGGGGCACAGCCTTAGAAGCAAAGTGGGGAATGAATCGCCGATAATACCCAGTGATTCCCAGAAAGGCTCGTACCTGCTTCTTGCTGTTGGGACGTGGCCAACTCTGGATGGCCTCGACTTTGTTGAGTTGGGGTTTTATTACTCCCCTCCCAATGGTGTACCCAAGATATTTGGCCTCCTCCTGCCCAATGGTACACTTCTTGGGGTTAGCCGTAAACCCCGCTACCCGAACAGAGTCCAGGACTGCTTGCACTTTTGGCAGATGTGAGGCCCAATCTGTGCTATGGACAATTACGTCATCCAGGTAAGCCGCAGCATACTTCTGATGGGGCCTCAGCATCTGGTCCATTTTCCGCTGGAATGTGGCCGGCGCATTCTGTAACCCGAACGGCATTCTTTTATATTGGAACGCCCCGTCTGGGGTTACAAATGCGGTTTTCTCTTTGGCCAATTTGGCCAGGGGGATTTGCCAATACCCTTTTGTGAGGTCAAGAGTCGTCATGTATCGGGCTGTTCCCAGCCGGTCGATCAACTCATCTATACGTGGCATGGGGTAGGTGTCAAATTTTGTAACTTTGTTCAACTGACGAAAATCGTTACAAAATCGCCAGCTCCCATCCGGTTTAGGCACCAACACAATGGGACTAGACCAATCACTTTGGGACTCCTCTATCACCCCTAAGTTCAGCATTTTCTGTACTTCCTCCCGTATTGCCTCCCGTCGGGCCTCTGGGATCCGATAGGGTTTTAACTTCACCCTTTCACCGGGCGGGGTAATGATGTCATGCTCTACCCCAGATGTTTGTCCCGGCAGCTCAGAGAATACCTCCTTGTTGCGAAGCACAAACTCCTTAACCTCCTGTTGTTGGGGTTGTGACAAGGTGGCTGCTATTCCAACCTCAGGAATCACGCAACCAATTTGAGCTGGTGACCAAGTGTCTGCGACTAGGGACTCTCTATCCCTCCAGGCTTTCAACAGATTAACGTGATAGATCTGTTCGGGCTTTCGCCTTCCTGGTTGTCTGACCTTGTAATTCACTTCGCTCACTTTTTCTATTATCTCGTAGGGGCCTTGCCATTTGGCAAGGAATTTACTTTCAACCGTAGGGACAAGTACCAGTATCCTATCCCCCGGGGAAAAGGTACGGGTCTTGGCTCCACGGTTGTACACTCTCTGCTGTGCTAACTGCGCTTGGGCCAAATGTTCCTTCACGATGGGCATTACCTGTGCAATTCGGTCTTGCATCAGGGCGACATGCTCAATCACACTCCTGTGGGGAGAACTCTCACTTTCCCAAGTTTCCTTGGCAATATCCAACAGCCCTCTTGGGTGTCTCCCATACAGTAACTCAAAGGGGGAGAATCCCGTAGAGGATTGGGGCACCTCCCTAATAGCAAACATCAGATAAGGAAGTAGACAGTCCCAATCCTTTCCATCTCTATCCACCACTTTCTTCAACATTTGTTTTAGGGTTTTGTTGAATCTTTCAACCAGCCCATCGGTTTGGGGGTGATACACAGATGTACGTAATTGCGTCACTTTGAACAATTTACACAGCTCCTTCATAACCCGGGACATAAAGGGTGTACCTTGGTCCGTAAGCAGTTCTTTACAAATACCCACCTGGCTAAACACAAGAGATAGCTCTTTGGCTATGGTTTTGGCCGAGGTATTTCGGAGAGGGATCGCTTCTGGATAACGGGTGGCATAGTCCATTATAACTAATATGTACTGGTGCCCCCTAGCGGACTTGATTATAGGACCTACCAAATCCATGGCGATCCTCTCAAACGGGACCTCAATGATGGGTAGAGGGACCAGCGGGCTACGGAAATGTGGCATCGGGGCCGACCTCTGACACACAGGGCAGGAGGAACAATAATTTTCTATGTCCTTCATCACCCCCGGCCAATAGAATCTCTGTAATACCCTCTCTCGGGTTTTCTCTGTCCCCAGATGACCTCCAAGAATGTGCCCATGGGCCAACTCCAACACCAACTTCCTGTAAGGTTTGGGCACCACAAGCTGCTCAACGGTTTCTTCTGCCCTTTTTGCCACCCGATACAGTAGGTCCTTCTCTACGCTGAAGTATGGGTAAGTGCAGGTATTATCTGGGTTCACTAACTCGCCATCTATTTTCACTACGTTTTCCCGTGCCTTTATTAGGGCGGGGTCTTTCAACTGTTCTGTGGCAAAGTTTTCCCTGTGAACCTCAAGATCAGAAAACTCCACAGACGGTAGGTTTTCGTCTGAGGAGGTGGGCTCCTCTCCAGTTTCTTGAGTCTCCCCTGCCAATACTGATAAGGGAAATTCCGGAGAGTCCTCACCACTCTCAGGGGAGTTCTGGCTATCACATTCCTGGTACATAGGGGCACCAGTGGGGGGCTCAGGATCATCCCACAGTTCCCAGAACTTCGGAAAATCCCTTCCCACAATGGCGTCATGCGGTAACTGAGATACTAAGCCCACTGGATGAGAGAGGGTACCTTTGGGGTCTCGAAACACACTGTAGTCACTGGATACTCTCAGGTGTCCCCATGCACACAAATAACAGCTACCTTGCTATTCCCAGAGACCTCTGTTTTAACTAACTCAGCCTTTATCAGGGTCACAAGGCTACCTGAATCCAGCAATACCACAACATTTCTACCATTAACACACATTTTGCATAAATGTTTCTCAGTTCCTCGAATGGCAGTGCATGCGACTGTCGCACACAGCGACTGACGTCTGCCCGTCAGAAAGTCACACTGCATGGGTTCCTCCACAACCGGGCAATTGGCTGCAATATGTCCCGCTTGCCGGCAGCGGTAGCAAACGATCCTTCTTGCCGCCTCTTGAGCCGCTGATTTCCCAGGCTGTTCTCGCCAAACTCGGGGTAGAGCTCCCACCCTCTCACTCTCTCCACCCTCACCCCTTGGAATCCTCTTATCCGCCCCTGGGGATGGTCTGGTCTTAGGGTGGAAAGTCCGAGTGTCTCTGGAAGAGGCCGTCAGGTTCTCTGTAGCCAAGTATTTCTCCACACGATCCACAAGACCATCGGCCGTCTCTGGGTCTCCATGGCTTACCCACTTTTGGATGGCAGTAGGAAGAGCTCTCAAAAACCGTTCCATTACAACACGTTCCACAATCTTTGGTGCGGACAAAGTCTCTGGCTGTAGCCACTTTCTGCTCAGGTGAATGAGATCATACATTTGAGACCTGGGGGGTTTTCCAAGCTGGAAAGTCCAGTTATGCACACGCTGAGCCCGGACAGCCTGGGTGACACCCAGCCTTGCCAATATTTCAGCTTTTAGCATCACATAGTCTTTTGCTTGGTCAGGCTCTAGGTCATAGTAAGCCTTCTGCGATTCACCAGTTAACAGAGGAGCCACCAGTCCAGCCCACTGCTCCTCAGGCCACTTTTCTCTTTCAGCAGTCCTTTCAAATGTGGTCAAAAATACCTCTGGATCATCCTCTCCAGTCATTTTTGTCAATAAACGACTCACCCCAAAGGACGCGGTATTAGTGGGACGGCTTTCCTCACTGGTCTGCGGACGTTGCTGCATTACTGCTTCCATTTGTAGTAGTCTCTGCTCTTGCTTCTGTAACAGGTCTATGAAGCGGGCCTCAGATTGCTGCTGGGCTTGTTGCTGAGCTTCCAGACTCTGTTGGTGAGCTTGCTGCTGGGCTGCAAGGCTCTGTTGATGAGCTTGCTGCTGGGCTGCGAAGTTCTGTTGTTGAGCTGCAAGGCTCTGTTGATGAGCTGCAAGGCTCTTTTGCAAACCTGCATTTGTCTGCTGTTGATTGGCATTTGCTAGAGCCAGCTGCTTCAGTATCTCCTCCATGCTGGCTTAAAAAAAAACTGCCCGCATTCTCCACCAACTGTGAGGGGGTTAGCTCGGCAGCGGGTGTGTGTGACCCCCGGGATGGGCTCCCCACACAAAAACAGGCCCAGCAAACGGAGGTTGTGGTTTTCAAAATCAAAAAAAGGTGCGGTTTATTTTCTATTTACAGTGACAAAACACAGCAAAGCCAAAAGAAACATAAACAAAATAAATCCTGGTCAACTTGACCTCTGACTAAACATACAGGTTTCCTAACTAACAACTGGGATCAGCCTAGTGCTGTCCTAGTCCCTAAGTCCCTGGTTTTAAATGTCCAAGCAAATAGCCACACAGGCTTTGTCTCACCGCACAGGGGTTCACTCTCCCTAGACAGTCCACACAGGTCTGGTTCCAGGCATGAGCTAACATCTAATGAAGCTGGGAGTTCTTATAGAGGCCTAAATGAGCTGACAAGCTTCAGCTGGTCTCATCAACTCCCTGTCTGCACGACGCCCCACACTCTCCCTAGAGGTATGAGTCATCCATGAGCCCACTAGCCTCAGCTGGGCTTATACAACTCTCCACCTAGTTGTATAAGTCGGCGTAAAGCCTGAATCTGGGCGAAATATATCTACCCCCCTGGATGCAACCAGGTGACTTTACCTTCCTGCTGTCACACCATCATTAGAAGTGGGTGGATGAAGGGCGGTATTCTAATGGTGGGCATACCCACCGATCAATCTCTTTTTTCGTTCATCTACCTGGCTGCATGAAAAAAAAAGATTACAATACATGTCCAACAAGGACCAGCAACGTACTGGTATGTTGCTGGACTTTTAATGGTTATACCAGATTGATGCCTGCGGGTTTAGGTATCATCTTGGTATCATTCTTTTCAGCCAGCGGCCGGCTTTCATGTAAAAGCATTCCTAGTGGCTAATTGGCCTCTGGACTGCTTTTACAAGCAATGGGAGGGAATGTCCCCCCCGGATATAAAAAGCGCCATTGGGAATATGGGAAAGCATTTTATCACACCGATCTTGGTGTGGTTAGATGCTTTGAGGGCAGAGGAAAGATCTAGGGTCTAGACCCCAGTTTTTTCAAAAAAAGAGTACCTGTCACTACCTATTGCTATCATAGGGGATATTTACATTCCCTGAGATAACAATAAAAATGATAAAAAAATATAGAAGGAACAATTTAAAAATAAAATAAAAAAGCAAAATTAATAATAAAAAAAAAAGAAAAAAAAAGCACCCCTGTCCTGCCCTGCTCTTGCCCAATGGCGAACGCAAGCGTCGGTCTGGCGTCATATGTAAACAGCAATTGCACCATGCATGTGAGGTATCACCGCGAAGGTCAGATCGAGGGCAGTAATTTTAGCAGTAGACCTCCTCTGTAAATCTAACGGGGTAACCTGTAAAGGCTTTTAAAGGCTTTTAAAAATGTATGTAGTTTGTCGCCAATGCGCGTTTGTGCAAAATTTTAAAGCATGTCGTGTTTGGTATCTATGTACTCGGCCTAAGATCATCTTTTTTATTTCATCAAACATTTGGGCAATATAGTGTGTTTTAGTGCATTAAAATTAAAAAAAGTGTATTTTTTCCCCAAAAAATGCGTTTGAAAAATCGCTGCGCAAATACTGTGTAGAAAAAAAATGCAACACCCACCATTTTATTCTGTAGGGCCTTTGCTTTAAAAATATATATAATGTTTGGGGGTTCAACATAATTTTCTTGCAAAAAAAATATGTTTTCATGTAAACAAAAAGTGTCAAAAAGGGCTTTGTCTTCAAGTGGTTAGAAGAGTGGATGTAAGCTTCCTAATGTTGTGTATAAAATGCCAGAACAGTTCAAAACCCCCCCAAATGACCCCATTTTGGAAAGTAGACACCCCAAGCTATATACTGAGAGGCATGTCGAGTCCATGGAATATTTTATATGTTGACACAAGTTGCGGAAAAAAATACAATTTTTTTTTTTTTTTTTGCACAAAGTTGTCACTAAAAGATATATTGCTCAAACATGCCATGGGCATATGTGGAATTACACCCCAAAATACATTCTGTTGCTTCTCCTGAGTACGGGGATACCACATGTGTGAGACTTTTTGGGAGCCTAGCCGCGTACGGGACCCCAAAAACCAATCACCGCCTTCAGGCTTTCTAAGGGTGTAAATTTTTGATTTCACTTCTCACTGCCTATCACAGTTTCGGAGGCCATGGAATGCCCAGATGGCACAAAACCCCCCAAATGACCCCATTTTGGAAAGTAGACACCCCAAGCTATTTGCTGAGAGGTATTGTGAGTATTTTGCAGATCTCGCTTTTTGTCACAAAGTTTTGAAAATTGAAAAAAAAAAAGAAAAAAAAAAATGTTCTTTCTTCATTTTCAAAAACAAATGAGAGCTGTAAAATACTCACCATGCCTCTCAGCAAACAGCTTGGGGTGTCTACTTTCCAAAATGGGGTCATTTGGGGTGTTTTGTGCTATTTTGGCATTTTATGGCCTTCGAAATTGTGATAGGTAGTGAGGAGTCAAATCAAAAATTTGTGCCTAGAAATCCTGAAGGCGGTGATTGGTTTTCGGGGTCCCGTACGCGGCTAGGCTCCTAAAAAGTCCCACACATGTGGTATCCCCGTACTCAGGAGAAACAGAAAAAAATATTTTGGGGTGCAATTCCACATATAACCATGGCATGTGTGAGCAATATATCATTTAGTGACAACTTTTTGTAATTTTTTATTTTCTTTTGTCATTATTCAATCACTTGGGACAAAAAAAAAATATTCAATGGGCTCAACAGGCCTCTCAGCAATTTCCTTGGGGTGTCTACTTTCTAAAATGGGGTCATTTGGGTGGGTTTTTGTGCTATTTTGACATTTTATGGCCTTCAAAACTGTGATAGGTAGTGAGGAGTGAAATCAAAAATTTGTGCCCTTAGAAATCCTGAAGGCGGTGCTTGGTTTCCGGGGTCCCGTACGTGGCTAGGCTCCTAAAAAGTCCCACACATGTGGTATCCCCGTACTCAGGAGAAGCAGCAGAATGTATTTTGGGGTGCAATTCCACATATAACCATGGCATGTGTGAGCAATATATCATTTAGTGACAACTTTTTGTAATTTATTTTTTTTGTCATTATTCAATCACTTGGGACAAAAAAAAAATATATTCAATGGGCTCAACATGCCTCTCGGCAATTTCCTTGGGGTGTCTACTTTCTAAAATGGGGTCATTTGGGGGGGTTTTGTACTGCCCTGCCATTTTAGCACCTCAAGAAATGAGATAGGCAGTCATAAATTTAAAGCTGTGTAAATTCCAGAAAATGTACCCTAGTTTGTAAACGCTATAACTTTTGCGCAAACCAATAAATATACACTTATTGACATTTTTTTTACTAAAGACATGTGGCTAAATACATTTTGGCCTAAATGTATGACTAAAATTGAGTTTATTCGATTTTTCTTATAACAAAAAGTAGAAAATATTATTTTTTTTCAAAATTTTCGGTCTTTTTCCGTTTATATCGCAAAAAATTTAAATCGCAGAGGCAATCAAATACCATTAAAAGAAAGCTCTATTTGTGGGAAGAAAAGCACGCAAATTTCGTTTGGGTACAACATTGCATGTCCGCACAATTTACAGTTAAAGCAGCGCAGTGCAAAATTCTGAATTCACCTCTGGTCCTTTAGCTACCAAATGGTCCGGGGCTTAAGTGGTTAATGCTCTCTTTGCCCAGCCTGTCAGTTTACCTGGATGGCCATGTCTTGGTAGGTTTGCAGTTGTTCCATACTCTTTCCATTTTCAGATAATAAATTGAACAGTGCTTAGTGAGCTACTTAAAAGCTTTGGACATTCTTTATAACCTAATCCTGTTTTAAACTTCTCCACATCTTTATCCCTGACCTGAACAAAATTACACACAGGTGCACTATATTTACTAATTAGGTGACTTCTGAAAGTAAATGGTTCCACTAGATATTAGTTAGGGGTAACAGAGTAAGGCCTGGTTCACACTTGTCCGACAAACGCTCCGACATTAGGAGCTCATGTCGCATGACGTGTGAAAATCAATGAATCCCTATGAGAGCCGTCTTAACTGGTCCGACACAAGTCGGTCCGACATTAAAAATGCTCCCTGTACTACTTCTGTCCGACTTTGATCCTACTTCAGCCCATTGAATATCATTGAAGTCGGATCAAAGTAGGATCCTTGTCCTAACCATCCGACATTTGACATCCGACATGGTGATTACAGCAGCAGTAAAAGGAATTTATCTCACCCTGGGATTGTTTTGATTGGTCAAA
Source organism: Rana muscosa (assembly GCA_029206835.1). Taxonomy (NCBI): domain Eukaryota; kingdom Metazoa; phylum Chordata; class Amphibia; order Anura; family Ranidae; genus Rana; species Rana muscosa. The sequence continues at coordinate 878,956,136 of CM055116.1, forward strand.
GGACAAGTCAGACTAGCACAATGTCGGATCAAAGTAGTATCCTGTTCATGAATGTCGGATGGATGTCGGACCAATGTAGGACTGATGTCGCAGAGCAAAGTAGGATGAAAGTCGGATGAATGTTGTGTCGTATCAGTGTGAACCCAGCCTAAAGGGGGCTGAATACAAATGCATGCCACACTCTTCAGTAGGGATGAGCTTCGAGTTCGAGTCGAACTCATGTTCGACTCGAACAATGCCTGTTCGCCCGTTCGCCGAACAACAAACAATTTGGGGTGTTCGCGGCAAATTCGAAAAGTCTATGGGAGAAATCTAAAGTGCTAATTATAAAGGCTAATATGCAAGTTATTGTCCTAAAAAGTGTTTGGGGACCTGGGTCATGCCCCAGGGGACATGTATCAATATAAAAAAAGTTTTAAAAACGGCCGTTTTTTTAGGAGCAGTGATTTTAATAATGCTTAAAGTGAAACAATAAAAGTGAAATATTCCTTTAAATTTCATACCTGGGGGGTGTGTATGATATGCATGTAAAGTCGCGCATGTTTCCCGTGCTTAGAACTGTCCCTGCACAAAGTCTAATTTTTGAAGGAAAAAAAGTCATTTAAAACTCACTATTAATGAATTGTCGGCTTTTATCAATACATAGAAAAGTCATTGATAAAAAAAAAAAAAAAAAAAGCGTGGGGGTTCCCCCAAATTCAATTACCAGGCCCTTCAGGTCTGGAATGAATATTAAGGGGAACCCCGCCGCAATTTTTTAAAAAAATGGCGTGGGGTTCCCCCTAAATATCCATACCAGGCCCTTCAGATCTGGCATGGATTTTAAGGGGAACTCCACCCCAAATAAAAAAAATGGCGTGGAGTCCCCCCAAAAATCCATACCAGACCCTTATCCGAGCACGCAACCTGGCCGGCCGCAGGGGAAGAGGGGGGGACGAGAGAGCGCCCCCCCTCCCTCCTGAACCGTACCAGGCCACATGCCCTCAACATGGGGAGGATGTCCCCATGTTGATGGGGACAAGGGCCTCATCCCCACAACCCTTGCCCGGTGGTTGTGGGGGTCTGCGGGCGGGGGGGCTAATCGGAATCTGGAAGACCCCTTTAACAAAGGGGACCCCCAGATCCCGCCCCCCTCTATGTGAATTGGTAAGGGGTACATTGTACCCCTACCATTTCACGAAGAAAGTGTCAAAAAATGTAAATAAAAACACACAAACACCTTGGAAAAGTCCTTTATTAAAAAAAAAAATAATAATAATAAAAAAAAAACATTCCAGCGATGAAATCCAGTGTCCCGCGGCGATCCCGATGTCCAGCTTTGTCCGTCATTGGTTGTGCCTGAGCGGACCTGATGGGGAACTTCCTCCGCAGTGTTTTAAATGTATAGACCCGCCCCTTCTAAAGTTCCCCATCAGGTCCGCTCAGCGGACCAGATGCGGAACGCGAGAAGGGGCGGGTCTATTCATGTATTACACAGCGAACTAAGTTCCCCATCAGGTCCGCCCCCTCGGTATGTCCGACCCCGCCTACGTCATTGGCCTGAGCGGGGAACTTCCTTCACTGTGTAATTTAAATTTACACAGTGAAGGAAGTTTCCCGCTCAGGCCAATGACGTAGGCGGGGTCTGACATACCGAGGGGGCGGACCTGATGGGGAACTTTGTTTGCTGTGTAATACATGTATAGACCCGCCCCTTCTCATGTTCCGCATCAGGTCCTCAGCCTTACACCTAGTCATTGGCTGAGCGGACCTGATGGGGAACTTGAGAAGGGGCGGGTCTATACATGTATTACAAAGTGCGAGAAGTTCCCCATCAGGTCTGCCCCCTCGGTATGTCAGACCCCGCCTACGTCATTGGCCTGAGCGGGAAACTTCCTTCACTGTGTAAATTTTTAATTACACAGTGAAGGAAGTTCCCCGCTCAGGCCAATGACGTAGGCGGGGTCGGACATATCGAGGGGGCGGACCTGATGGGGAACTTCGTTCGCTGTGTAATACATGAATAGACCCACCCCTTCTCGCGTTCCACATCTTGTCCCTTGAGCGGACCTGATGGGGAACTTTGGAAGGGGCGGGTCTATACATTTAAAACACTGCGGAGGAAGTTCCCCATCAGGTCCGCTCAGGCACAACCAATGACGGACAGCGCTGGACATCGGGATCGCCGTGGGACACTGGATTTCATTGCTGGAATGTTTTTTTTTTGTTTTTTTTTAATAAAGGACTTTTCCAAGGGGTTTGTGTGTTTTTATTTACATTTTTTTACACTTTTTTCGTGAAATGGTAGGGGTACAATGTACCCCTTACCAATTCACATAAGGGGGGCGGGATCTGGGGGTCCTCTTTGTTAAAGGGGTCTTCCAGATTCCGATAAGCCCCCTGCCCGCAGACCCCCACAACCACCGGGCAAGGGTTGTGGGGATGAGGCCCTTGTCCCCATCAACATGGGGACATCCTCCCCATGTTGAGGGCATGTGGCCTGGTACGGTCCAGGAGGGAGGGGGGGCGCTCTCTCGTCCCCCCTCTTCCCCTACGGCCGGCCAGGTTGCGTGCTCGGATAAGGGTCTGGTATGGATTTTTGGGGGGACTCCACGCCATTTTTTTTTACATTTGGGGTGGAGTTCCAGTTAAAATCCATGCCAGATCTGAAGGGCCTGGTATGGATATTTAGGGGAACCCACGCCATTTTTTTAAAAATTTGTGGCAGGGTTCCCCTTAATATCCATTCCAGACCTGAAGGGCCTGGTAATTGAATTTGGGGGAACCCCCACGCTTTTTTTTTTTTTTTTATCAATGACTTTTCTATGTATTGATAAAAGCCGACAATTCATTAATAGCCGCGAGTGAGACACTTTGTGCAGGGACAGTTCTAAGCACGGGAAACAAGCGCGACTTTACGTGCATATCATACACACCCCCCAGGTATGAAATTTAAAGGAAAATTTCACTTTTATTTTTTCATTTTAAGCATTATTAAAATCGCAGCTCCTGTAAAAACGTCTATTTTTAAACCTTTTTTTGCATTGATACATGTCCCCTGGGGCAGGAACGGGTCCCCAAACACTTTTTAGGACAATAAATTGCATATTAGCCTTTATAATTAGCACTTTAGATTTCCAACGTTCGAGTCCATTGTATTTAATAGGGTTCTAAAGTTCACACGAACATTCTGTCTGTTCGCAGGTTCTGGTGCGAACCGAACAGGGGGGTGTTTGGCTCATCCCTGCTCTTCAGATATTTATTTGTAAAACATTTTGAAAACCTTTTATCATTTTCCTTCCACTTCACAATTATGTGCCACTTTGTGTTAGTCTATCACATAAAATCCCAATAAAATACATTTACGTTTTTGGTTGTAACATGACAAAATGTGGAAAATTTCAAGGAGTATGGATACTTTTTCACTGTATAAGCAGCGCTAAAAGAACCAAATAATAAATGTTTTTAAAAACCAGGAACAAAATGAGCAATAAAAAAACAATTATAGGTAAAAAAGTGGTGCTTTTAGCGCTGTAAATGCTTAGTGATTAAAGTATATCTAAAGCCAAAACTCTTCTTTTTACAATTGGGTAGAGAGTGGAGAACTCATTTTAAGTTTTTATTGCTATTTCCATCTTCATTGTAGAGATTCACCATCTCTATCTGTCCTAATGACCATTGTCACTAGAACAGAATGTAATGGGAAATTCTAAAATGTTTTAATTATTAATAGAGTTGAGCGGACACCTGGATGTTCGGGTTCGACGGGTTCGGCCGAACTTCGGAAAAAAGTTCGGGTTCGGGACCGAACTTTAACCTGAACCCGGACCCGAACCCGAACCCCATTGAAGTCAATGGGGACCCGGACTTCTAAGGACTAAAAAGGCTCTAAAAAGGTAATGGAAAGGGCTAGAGGGCTGCAAATGGCAGCAAAATGTTGTTAAGAGCATGGCAAGTGCTCTGCAAACAAATGAAATAACTTAAAATAACATAAAAAAAATAAAAAAATAAAATAATAATCTTGACCTAGGAGGACGAGGTCCATATGGAGTAGGAGGTTGAAGTGGCGGTGGATATGGCTGTGTAGGTGGAAGCGGCGGTGGAGGAGGACGAGGTAGCCAACACTGATTCAAAAATACAATGGCTGTGTAATGCCGGTGATGTGTCGAATTCTGTCCCCCGTCAAATAGTGTCCACCCTGTACTGCGCTTGCTCAGTATGTAGGACAAGGGGATTTCTAAAATCTCCCAAGACGAACGGCGCCTGCGTGGTGAGTTCAGGTGAAGGCCACACCATCCGTGGTTCAAGACGAGCCAAGTGAGGCCGTGCCCGAAGCATGGCGATCGAACCGAGCCCGTGAGGGGCCCTGTTACTATGTGCTACCGTATGTCCACTTGGATGGTGGGGCTTGAACCTGCACTCACAGCGCAGGCGCCGTTCATCTTCGGAGATTTTGTGAATCTCCTTGTCCTCTGTACTGACACAATCCGATGGCCGGACAGTTTTTGTCACAACACCGGCATACATGTCTATTCTGCACAAGGTACGGACAAGTCCTGTGAGATCCATGCCTGGTTCATTTTAATGAACGTGAGCTTGTCCACATTGGCTCTGGACAGGCGGCTGCGCTTGTCTGTGATAACGCCCCCTGCCGTGCTAAATACACGTTCAGATAATACACTGGCTGCAGGGCAGGCCAGCACCTCCAAGGCATAAAGGGCAAGCTCAGGCCATGTGCCCAATTTGGAGACCCAGAAGTTAAAGGGGGCAGACCCGTCATCCAGTACGTGTAGGCCTGTGGACACATACTGCTCAACCATGTTGGTGAAATGCTGCCTCCTGCTAAGACGTTCCATCTCAGCTGGTGGTGCTGGTTGTTGTGGCGTGCTGACAAAGCTTTTCCACATTTCAGCCATGCTAACCCTGCCTTCTGAGGTGCTGGCGGTGCCCCGGCTGCGTTGGCGACCTCTTCCTCCTCCTCTGCCTTCGCCTTGTGCTTCCACCGTACCCCCGCTGTCAGGTGGGAATGCCACCAGCAGCGCGTCTACCAGCGTGCGCTTGTACTCGTGCATCTTACGATCCCGCTCCAGTGAGGGAATTAAGGACGGTACGTTGTCCTTGTAACGGGGATCCAGCAGGGTGGCCACCCAGTAATCAGCACCAGTTAAAATGTGGGCAACTCGGCGGTCATTGCGGAAACACTGCAGCATGTAATCGCTCATGTGTGCCAGGCTGCCCAGAGGCAAAGAAAAGCTGTCCTTTGTGGGAGGTGTATCGTCTGTGTCCTCTGTATCCCCCCAGCCACGCACCAGTGATGGCCACGAGCTGGTCTGGGTGCCACCCTGCTGTGAAAATGCCTCCTCCTCCTCCTCCTCCTCCATCTCCTCCTCCACCTCGTCATCCTCCAGAACTGTTCCCTTTCTGCCGGACAATTGTGTACCTGGCGTTTGTTGGTGCAGGAACCCACCCTCGTAGCCACTTGTGAAAGACTGCCCTGAAAGCCTTTGAAATGATCCCGCTTCCTCCTCCTCCTCCTCATCCTCCTGTGCCACATCCTCTTCCATCATCGCCCGAAGCGTTTTTTCAAGGAGGCATAGAACTGGGATAGTAACGCTAAGAACGGCATCATTGGCACTGGACATGTTGGTGGAGTACTCGAAACAGCGCAACAAGGCACACAGGTCTCGCATGGAGGCCCAGTTATTGGTGGTGAAGTGGTGCTGTTCCGCAGAGCGACTCACGCGTGATTGCTGCAGCTGAAACTCCACTATCGCCTGCTGCTGCTCGCACAGTCTGGCCAGCATGTGCAAGGTGGAGTTCCACCTTGTGGGCACGTCACATATGAGGCGGTGAGCGGGAAGGCCGAAGTTACGCTGCAGCGCTGACAGGCGAGCAGCAGCAGGGTGAGAACGCCGAAAGTGCGCACACACAGCCCCCACTTTCTGCAGCAGCTCTGGCATATTGGGGTAATTTTTAAGGAACCTCTGGACCACCAAGTTCAGCACATGCGCCAGGCAAGGGATGTGCGTCAAACTGGCTAGGCCCAGAGCTGCTACGAGATTTCGCCCATTATCGCACACCACCAGGCCGGGCTTGAGGCTCACTGACAGCAACCACTCATTGGTCTGTTGTTCCATGTCCCTCCACAACTCCTGCGTGGTGTGGGGTTTTTCCCCCAAACAGGAAAGTTTTAAAACTGCCTGCTGTCGTTTACCCCTGGCTGTGCTGAAGTTGGTGGTGAAGGTGTTACGCTGACCGGATGAGGAGGCAGTAGAGGATGAGGAAGCGGAGTAGGAGGAGTTAGCAACAGGAGGCAAACTGAAGCGCCCTGCAATCCTCGGTGGTGGAAGGACATGCGCCAAACTGCTATCTGCCTCAGGCCCAGCCGCCACTGCATTTACCCAGTGTGCTGTTAGGGAGATATAACGTCCCTGACCATGCTTACTGGTCCACGCATCCGTAGTTAGGTGGACCTTGCCACAGATGGCATTGCGCAGTGCACACCTGATTTTGTCCCCCACTTGGTTGTGCAGGGAAGGGATGGCTCGCCTGGAAAAATAGTGGCGGCTGGGCACGACGTACTGTGGGACAGCCAATGCCATCATGCTTTTAAAACTCTGCGTCTCCACCAGACGGAATGACAGCATTTCAAAGGCCAGGAGTTTTGAAATGCTGGCATTCTGGGCCAGGGATCGTGGGTGGCTAGGGGGGTACTTCCTTTTCCGCTCCAATGTTTGGGAGATAGAGAGCTGAACGCTTCCATGGGACATTGTGGAGATGGTTGGTGACCCAGGTGGTAGTGTTGCTGGCAGATGCTCTGTTTGCGGGGTGGCAGGTGCCACTGTCACTACAGAGGTGGATGAAGAGGCCGAGACTGCAGCAGAAGAGGAAGCAGGAGGAGCCAGAGACCTTTCTTGGTTTTTGAGGTGTCTACTCCACTGCAGCTCGTGCTTTGCACTTAGATGCCTGGTCATGCAGGTTGTGCTCAGGTTGAGAACGTTTATGCCTCGCTTCAGGCTCTGATTGCACAGCGTGCAAACCACTCGTGTCTTGTCATCAGCACATTGTGTGAAGAACTGCCACGCTGGGGAACTCCTTGGACCTGGCTTTGGTGTGCTCGGTCCCTTGCTGCGTTGGGCAGTAGCAGACATACTGTCTAGGGGACGGACGCTCCGCTTTTGCACCCTGCTCCCTCTTCTGCTGTGCTGGTGGCTCTGTGTGACCACCGCCTCTTCCTCCAAACTACACTGGTCACCTGCATAACGTTGATTCCAAGTGGGGTCGAGGACCTCATCGTCCTCCACATCATCTTCCACCCAGTCTTCACCCCTGCCCTCCTTGTCTGTCTGCACAATTGCGAAAGCAGCAGCAGTTGGCACCTGTGTTTCGTCATCATCCGAGACGTACTGCGATGGTCCTCCCATGTACTCATCATGAAACATAAGTGGTTGGGCATCGGTGCACTCAATCTCTTCCACTTCTGGGGCAGGGCTAGGTGGATGGCCCTGGGAAACCCTGCTAACAGAGTCATCGAAAAGCAGAAGAGACTGCTGCATGATTTGGGGCTCAGACTGCTTGGCTGATTTGCAAGGGGGTGAGGTGAAAGACTGATGGACATGGGTTTCAGGTGCCAACTCTGTTCTTTCATCAGAAGAGTGGGTGGGAGACAATGTGAAGGAATCCGAGGCACTGTCAGCAACCCAATCTACTATCGCCTGTACTTGTCCTGGCCTAAACATTCGTACAGCCTCATTAGGCGCCACAAAATACCGCCGCAGGCTCGGTCGCCTACTCGCACCTGAGGAAGGTGTTTCACTTGTGCGTGTATCTGGTACAGATCCACCACGTCCTCTCCCTGCAACAGGAGCTCCACCAGCAGCACCACGACCGGGGCCACCACGTCCCTTTGACCTTCTCCTCATATTTTCAAAATTTAGGATCTTGCCCTAAATGGGTGTTTTTGGAAGCGCAGAACACACCCACAGTACGTAACTGCTGAATCGCACAGCTACAGAACTGCAGAAAATGCTATTCAAAAAAAATGTTTTTTTTTTTAGTATAGCACAGTAGGAGAAACTATATAGAAATTGTTTATTTCACACACCTCAAAATATGTATAACACACTGCAACCTTTTTTTGGTGCCACTAAACGGCGTTTTTTGGAAGAGCAGAACACACCCACAGTACGTAACCGCTGAATCGCACAGCTACAGAACTGCAGAAAATGCTATTCAAAAATTTTTTTGTTTTTTTAGTATAGCACAGTAGGAGAAACTATATAGAAATTGTTTATTTCACACACCTCAAAATATATATAACACACTGCAACCTTTTTTTGGTGCCACTAAACTGTGTTTTTTGGAAGAGCAGAACACACCCACAGTACGTAACCGCTGAATCGCACAGCTACAGAACTGCAGAAAATGCTATTCAAAAAAAATGTTGTTTTTTTAGTATAGCACAGTAGGAGAAAACTATATAGAAATTGTTTATTTCACACACCTCAAAATATGTATAACACACTGCAACCTTTTTTTGGTGCCACTAAACGGCGTTTTTTGGAAGAGCAGAACACACCCACAGTACGTAACCGCTGAATCGCACAGCTACAGAACTGCAGAAAATGCTATTAAAAAAAATGTTGTTTTTTTAGTATAGCAACGTAGGGGAAAACTATAAAGGAATTGTTTATTTCAAACACCTCAAAATATGTATAACACACTGCAAACTTTTTTTTGTGCCACTAAACGGCGTTTTTTGGAAGAGCAGAACACACCCACAGTACGTAACCGCTGAATCGCACAGCTACAGAACTGCAGAAAATGCTATTCAAAAAAAATGTTGTTTTTTTAGTATAGCACAGTAGGAGAAAACTATATAAAAATTGTTTATTTCACACACCTCAAAATATGTATAACACACTGCAAACTTTTTTTTGTGCCCCTAAACGGCGTTTTTTGCAAGCGTACATTAAAGTGCAATTTTTTTTTTTTTTTTGCCCTAAACGGGTCTTTTTTTGCACGAGCAAAATAAAATGCTTTTTTTTTTTTTTTTTTTTTTGCCCTATGGGTCTTTTGGAAAAGAGAACAATAAAGTGCCTTTTTTTTCCCCCTAAAAGTTAGATTTTCTCTGACACTGGGCTCATGGCAGTGTAAAAAGACTGCACTGCAACACAAATAGGTAGACCTATGCAGATCGCTGATTTTAATCTCTGAATCTGGACTCCTATATAATATTCTCTCTCCCTGAAAGCACCAACACAGGAACCTGGCCCTACACTACACTATCTCTCTATCTTTTCCCTCAGATTGTAGAATCAGGACTACCTCATCTATCTTTCTATCTCTCCCTAAAAGCAGCAGCAGCAGACTAGATCCTCTCCCTATCTATTCTGAAGCAGAATGTCATGTGTGCTGTGTGCCTCTAGCTTATATAGAAGCTGGGTCACATGTTGCACTGACCAATCACAGCCATGCCATTAGTAGGCATGGCTATGATGGCTTCTAAGGGCACACCAGCTAATCAAAAGGTGATTGGCTGGCCCCTGAAGCATTTCTAAATGCGTTATTAGATTGCCGAACCCGAACCCGGACTTTTGGGGAAAGTCCGGGTTCGGGTTCAGGAAAAAGCTAAAGTTCGGTACGGACCCGAAAAGCTTTATGGAGATGAAGATTTCATTTTTCAGCACGACCTGGCACCTGCTCACAGTGCCAAAACCACTGGTAAATGGTTTACTGACCATGGTATTACTGTGCTCAATTGGCCTGCCAACTCTCCTGACCTGAACCCCATAGAGAATCTGTGGGATATTGGGAAGAGAAAGTTGAGAGACGCAAGACCCAACACTCTGGATGAGCTTAAGGCCGCTATCGAAGCATCCTGGGCCTCCATAACACCTCAGCAGTGCCACAGGCTGGTTGCCTCCATGCCACGCCGCATTGAAGCAGTCATTTCTGCAAAAGGATTCCCGACCAAGTATTGAGTGCATAACTGAACATAATTATTTGAAGGTTGACTTTTTTTGTATTAAAAACACTTTTCTTTTATTGGTCGGATGAAATATGCTAATTTTTTTGAGATAGGAATTTTGGGTTGTCATGAGCTGTATGCCAAAATCATCAATATTAAAACAAGAAAAGGCTTGAACTACTTCAGTTGTGTGTAATGAATCTAAAATATATGAAAGTCTAATGTTTATCAGTACATTACAGAAAATAATGAACTTTATCACAATATGCTAATTTTTTGAGAAGGACCTGTATAAGGACTACCGGTATATGGATTTCCATTAGTGCAGATATACTGTATGTATGTTCTTTGTCTGTTCTAGTGGTCTTCTCTACAGCCTGTTGTCAGCAGAGAGGCCTTGCAACTGGTGCTGAACAGTAATTAGGCCATTGTCAGGGCTGGGTTTAGCCCTCCCTTTAGTTTCGGTTCGTTTCTTGTGCACAACGGAAAAATTTGTTTAGTTTCGGTTTGTTTCTTTTCGGTCCTGTTGATTCGTAATCGTTCGTAATTTTGCTAGACGGGATTTTTCGTGTTCGGACTAATTCGTATTTTCGCAAGCGGCATTTCTTCGTTGAATCGGAATGATTCGTATTAATGTAAGCCTTATTTTTAGTTGATTTATAATTCGTACTTTTGGTAGAGTACATTGTTTTTAGTTGATTCTGGACATTTCGTAACTTTTTTTAGGTTAGTTGATTCGTAATTTTCCGTGTCTCTCTCACAACGACGCTGCCTATTATGCCTAATGTGCTTCGAATGGATTTGTACTTTTCTAAATACATAGCGGTTATTTGTAACGATTCAAAATCTCGTATTTTACTTTCGTTTTTTACATGCGGCTATAGCCTCCGCCCCTGTACACCATTTTGAGAGGGAGTTCAGCACAGTGAGGGAGAAGCAGAGAGCAGAGCAGAGTATTATTGTGCTTCGAATGGATTCGAAATCTCGTATTTTACTTTCGTTTTTTACATGCGGCTATAGCCTCCGCCCCTGTACACCATTTTGAGAGGGAGTTCAGCACGGTGAGGGAGAAGCAGAGAGCAGAGCAGAGTGTTATTGTGTTTCAAATGGATTCGTACATTCGTAACTTTTTTCATAACGAATTATGGCGAAGACATTCGGGCATTCGCTATTTGCGATATAATTTATTTCGGATTCGGCTTTATTCGTAATTGCTTTGTTCGGAAATTCTAATGCTTCCGAATGTCCGAAAGTTGCTAAATTCGGACGAATTCCGATTCGTTACGAAACTAATTGCACAAGCCTATCGGTCAACATATCTGAAGATTCTCTGCTGTGTTCTTGTTAAAGAGTTGCCTGGCTGATGTCCCTTCTGGTTCCTGATCCTGTTTAGTGTCTCTGACTATGCTGATCTCTGGCTTCCTGATTTACTGGCACTGACTACTCGCTTTGATTACCGAGCCCTGTCCCTGGATGTTTTGACTACGTTTACTATTTCCACCAGTTTTACCACTATACTAAGGTGTGATTTTTTACTGCATTTTCTGTCTCCTTCTGATTCACGTTTCCTGACATCCATTAAACAAAACTGACATCCAAAAGTTAAGATTTGCTGTGTTATAAAGAACATTTAAAATGTTAGGTGTGCTTAAACAGTACCCTGAAATTTTAACTTTTGTCTGGAATTTCCATTAGTGCAGATATACTATGTATGTATGTATGTTCTTTGTCTGTTCTAGTGGTCTCCTCTACAGCCTGTTGTCAGCAGAGAGGACTTGCAACTGGTGCTGAACAGTAATTAGGCCATTGTCAGGGCTGGGTTTAGCCCTCCCTTCTCAGTGCTCAGCTGTCGGTTAATTGCACTCATCATTCCACAGGTCCTCACCTGGTGATCATTTCCTGCTCATCAGCCAGCCCCTTCTGGATTTTTAAACTGCCTTGTTAATTTCTCCCATGCCTTTGCCTTGGTCAATAGACTTGTGCACAACAGAAAACTTTGTTTAGTTTCGGTTCGTTTCTTGTGCACAACAGAAAAATTTGTTTAGTTTCGGTTTGTTTCTTTTCGGTCCTGTTGATTCGTAATCGTTCGTAATTTTGCTAGACGGGATTTTTCGTGTTCGGACTAATTCGTATTTTCGCAAGCGACATTTTTAGTTGAATCAGAATGATTCGTATTAATGTAAGCCTTATTTTTAGTTGATTTATAATTCGTACTTTCGGTAGAGTACATTGTTTTTAGTTGATTCTGGACATAACTCCTACTTTCGTAACTTTTTTTGGGTTCGTTGATTCGTAATTTTCCGTGTCTCTGTCACAACGACGCTGCCTATTATGCCTAATGTGCTTCGAATGGATTTGTACTTTTCTAAATACATAGCGGTTATTTGTAACGATTCAAAATCTCGTATTTTACTTTCGTTTTTTACACGCGGCTATAGCCTCGGCCCCTGTACACCATTTTGAGAGGGAGTTCAGAACGGTGAGGGAGAAGCAGAGAGCAGAGCAGAGTGTTATTGTGCTTCAAATGGATTCAAAATCTCGTGTTTTACTTTTGTTTTTTACATGCGGCTATAGCCTCCGCCCCTGTACACCATTTTGAGAGGGAGTTCAGCACAGTGAGGGAGAAGCAGAGAGCAGAGCAGAGTGTTATTGTGCTTCGAATGGATTCGTACATTAGTAACTTTTTTCATAACGAATTATGCCGAAGACATTCGGGCATTCGCTATTTGCGATATAATTTATTTTGGAATCGGTTTTATTCGTAATTGCTTTGTTCGGAAATTCGAACGCTCCCGAATGTCCGAAAGTTGCTACAGTAAATTCGGACGAATTCCGATTCATTACGAAACAAATTGCACAAGCCTATTGGTCAACATATCTGAAGATTCTCTGCTGTGTTCTTGTTAAAGAGTTGCCTGGCTGATGTCCCTTCTGGTTCCTGATCCTGTTTGCTTTCTCTGACTATGCTGATCTCTGGCTTCCTGATTTACTGGCACTGACTACTCGCTTTGATTACCGAGCCCTGTCCCTGGATGTTTTGACTACGTTTACTATTTCCACCAGTTTTACCACTATACTAAAAGGTGTGATTTTTTACTGCATTTTCTGTCTCCTTCTGATTCACGTTTCCTGACATCCAATAAATAAAACTGACATCCAAAAGTTAAGATTTGCTGTGTTATAAAGAACATTTAAAATGTTAGGTGTGCTTAAACAGTACCCTGAAATTTTAACTTTTGTCTGGAATTTCCATTAGTGCAGATATACTGTATGTATGTTCTTTGTCTGTTCTAGTGGTCTCCTCTACAGCCTGTTGTCAGCAGAGAGGACTTGCAACTGGTGCTGAACAGTAATTAGGCCATTGTCAGGGCTGGGTTTAGCCCTCCCTTCTCAGTGCTCAGCTGTCGGTTAATTGCACTCATCATTCCACAGGTCCTCACCTGGTGATCATTTCCTGCTCATCAGCCAGCCCCTTCTGGATTTTTAAACTGCCTTGTTAATTTCTCCCATGCCTTTGCCTTGGTCAATAGACTTGTGCACAACGGAAAAATTTGACGTCACATGCTCCCATGACGTCACAGTCACATGCTCCGGGGCCACCCGGAGCATGTGACTGTGACGTCATGAGAAGCCTATATAAATCGCTGCGGACCGAACAGCCAGCATTACAGCGGGAGGAAGCGACGAGTCAACATCGAGGAAGAGAAGAGAGAAGAAGACGCCGACGGGAAGACCGGGCCCCTCCACTAGCAAAAGAGCTGGAAGAAGATAGTGGAGGGGCCAGCAGAAGGACAACGGAGAGCCGGATGAGACGACGGGGAAGACCGGGCCTCTGCTAGCAAAAGAGCTGGAAGAAGATAGCGGAGGCCCGGCAGAAGGAAGAAAGAACCGGAGAGGAGAAGAGGGAAGAAGGCGACGGAGAAGACCGGGCCCCGCTAGCAAAAGAGCTGGAAGAAGATAGCGGTGGCTCGGCAGAAGGAAGAAAGAACCGGAGAGCGCGGCGACGACACTGGAGACCCCCGGAGTCGGAAAAAGACCCCCGGAGCTGTGTAATAAATGACTTTAAAAAGCTGTGTGTGTTTTTTTATTGCCATTTTTTTTCCACCAGGTGAATGGGTAGGGGTACCATGTACCCCATACTCATTCACATAGGGTGGTGGGCCGGCATCTGAGGGCCCCCTTATTAAAGGGGGCTCCCGGATTCCGATCAGACCCCGCCCGCAGACCCCGACAACCAACGGCCAGGGTTGTCGGGAAGAGGCCCTTGTCCCCATCAACATGGGGACAGGGTGCTTTGGGGTGGGGGGCCACAGGTCGCCCCCCTTCCCCAGAGCACCAAACCCCCCATGTTGAGGGCATGTGGCCTGGTACGGTTCAGGAGGGAGGGGGGCCGCTCTCTCTTCCCCCCCTCTTCCCCTGCGGCCTGCGAGGTTGCGTGCTCGGATAAGGGTCTGGTTTGGATTTTGAGGGGGACCCCCACGCCAATTTTTCGGCTTAGGGGATTCCCCTTCAAATCCATACCAGACCGAAGGGCCTGGTATGCTCCTGGAGGGGGAACCCATGCCGTTTTTTTTATTTAAAAATTGGTGTGGAGTTCCCGCTCAGGATTCATACCAAACACAGTGCCTGGTATTGGCGGGAATCCACGTTGGATCCCGTTCAATACAGTGCCGCGTCTCCTCGCTATTGCAGCGAGCGCGAGATGTGTCGCCACCCTGTCGCCGAGATGTCAGCACCCTGTCGCCGAGAATCTCCGCGATGGGATCGCGATGAATATACAATGTCGGCGTCACCTACTGTAGCTCCCTTGAAGCTTTTTTGAATCTTGAAGCAATGTGACACAGCTGACTTCAGTATGCAGAATTCCCTACCTCTGGGGTTCCAGGGGAGCAGCCCAGTTCTGTGAATATAGCACTGCACCTTACTATAAGTTATGGGGGCATTTAAGTACCATAGGTATACTGGTCTTAAGGGAAAATAGGAAAGGGATTGTGAAAAAAAATGGCACGTAGAGTTGGGCACTGCCCTTAGGGACATGTACCATAGCAAAAGAAAAAAACATTTAAAAATTTTGTTTGACAGGGAGCAACAGGGGATTCTATTTATGGAGCAACAGGGGATTCTATTTATTTATACCAAATGCTTATTCTAGATGAGGGTCTGCCATAGATTTTAATGGAAGGGACCCACTAAAAATCGTGTGAAAGTTCCCCCATAATTAATACCAAGCCCTTTAGATCTGGTATTAATTTTAAAGGGGGAGGGGGCATACAAATTAAAAATGTCAGATCCCCCAAATTGCCAGTCACTTAGGGCCTGGTATGAATTTAAGGGGGAACCCCACACAAAAATCAAGACTAATAAATTATCGGTTATTAGGGTCCCCTCAAAAAATCCATAACATGACCCATTGTATTTTGATATAGGGATTGTGTTGTTGAGCCCTCAAATTCACCCTGATCATTTATTTACACCATGATGCCGATGTTTTTCTCTGTTTGCTGCAATTTGTTTCTTATATAGGCTCTAATTTGAAAGTCTGTATAGTTATTAAAAGACATAAACGAAAGAAAAGAAGACCTCAAATGGCTCCTGTAATTCTCTAAGTTGTAAATATATTTTGGGAGGAGGGAATGCCAACTAGAAGATGTGCAAGAGGCCAAGCTGCTCCTCTTTGCTCAGTTAATGTTGCTACTTCAGTATATATTTTACTGGCCATGTTGTCAGTATATAGCTCTACACAAGATAAAAATGATCTTGCTTTTAAATTTTTACATTTACCATGCTCAATATATTATCTATATATTGATGGATTTGTAGACTTTATATTTAGACAAGATAAAATAAATCAAAAAGACAACAGGGAAATGCTCTTTTTTATCTTCTTTATCTTTACAAAATGTGCCAAATACCACCTTCTGTAAGCAAGAGATCACACTGCTTTCATTCCCAATGGGAAATCAAGTCAACTGATTAAATTTAGGTCACAACTATTGAATTTAACAGGTTTAGAGGATGCATCAAAGCTTTGAATGAAAGGTTGTTTGAATTTGCAATTTTCAGGTTGGCTGGCTGAATCGTTTCACAAAAGTGTCTAATTGGGATTTTGCACTGTGAGAAGGACTTTCTTTTACATCAGAGAATATCTGAGTTTAGCATATATGTTCAGCTGGATCATTCTAAAAGAGTATTAAGGCTGGAATGTTTTTTAAATGACTATAGTTTGTAGGTCTAACTCTCTTGTTGGTGTAGGTGTAGAAAACTGGCATTTTGCCATATGCCATCTAAAACTTGCAGAAATAAATCTACATTTTTTTACACTGTCAAATGTATTTAGCCCAGTTCCTATAGCACAAAAAATGGGCACAAAGGCCATAAAGTAGAGTTTGTGGCCATCAATTTTCCTTAGACAACTACTGCCTGGGATGTTAGAGTTACCACTACAACCTGCAGCTATGCTACCCACCCCCATTACTATACAACCCCAGCAAAGCATCAGCACTGATCTTCTACTTCCTTTTTAGATGTCATCTTGACACCACAGAGACATATTAACACATAATACAGAAAAATATTAATCAGCTGCAAGTGCTTCAGAAGCTTATACCCTTTCCATTTGCCAACATTTTTCAAGTCAGTATGATAGAGGAACATTTTATAATTTAATAAATTATTATTTATATGGTATTGGAGGGATATTTAACCTCTCTTAAACCGAACCCACTCTAAAGAGTTACAGAAGAATTGACGGGGGTCACTGCCGGCTGACACATTTCGAAGGTAAGCCTTCTTCCTCAGAGCCCAGCAGTCGCTGGGCTCTGAGGAAGAAGGCTTACCTTCGAAATGCGTCAGCCGGCAGTAGTTTTCTTTTATCTATTTTTAATAAAATCCACCCAAGGATAATGCACTAGGCTGGTGCGCCCTTCTTTTTTCTCTTTGTAAAAGCATAGATGAGCCTGTCACATTTTGGGGAGGCATCTATCCTAAAATCAAATACTAAAGATAGCTGTTAATATAGATGGGCTTGTCATTCTCTAACACTTTATGACACCTGAATGTTGCACTGCTTGCAAAGTGTAGGGAGATGGATACATCCTGATGTTCAACCCTGAAGTGAACATATTGAAGTTTTCAATCTTTCATCAAACATTTCTGACCAACTTTTAGAGGTAAAGGTGTCTTTGATTATTTTTCAAATTGTTAATGTAGAATATTTTCCTTTAATTATCTAAAATTTCCAGTTTCAGCACAGCTCAGATTTTTTTTTTTTTAAAGTAATCGTGAGATAGAGACATCAACATGTGTTTTGGATTATGTATTCTAAAACATAATAACAACATAATACACTGATTTCATTGATATTACTTTGACTTGCATGTGAGAAACAAATTCATAATGTTCACAGGGTTTCTCCCTAAGTTTGGCCTTTTAGCCATGCATTCAGGTCAATAATATAAATCACATCTCACCACAATTTTATATTAGTGGTCTGCAAACCTGGCTGATGGGTAACACACAGAAAGACACTAATGTGATTTCTATTATGATTTATGTAGGCAGATATGCAGCTGAAGTGAACTTCCCAGATTTGCACCTAATCCTTCACAATGCCATGGTAATAAAGAAAACTTGAATTATTTGATAATTATTTCCTCTTTAAACTATTACATTAGCTTCATAAGGGATTAGCGTGTGGCTTATGGTGGGGCTGAAAACACAGAACAGAACACAGAACAGATTCCCAAGTAACAAGTAGACATGTGCACTGCCAAAAAGTTTGTTAGTTTTCGTTTTCGTTTCATTCATTTTTTTTTTTTCGTTTTTCGGGTCATTCGTTATGATCGCAATTCGTAAATTCGTAAATTTGTACATTCGTAAATTTATACATTCGTAAATTTGTACATTCGTAAATTTGTACATTCGTAAATTCGTACATTCGTAAATTTATACATTCGTAAATTTATACATTCGTAATTTCGGAAATTTGGAAATTCGATATTTTCGAAAACCCGAAAATTTGAAAATCTGAAAAAATAACTATTAAATTATAGTTATTGTAATTTCCTTTCAAATTTGGCTGTTAGCGAACGTAACGAATACAAATTTATCTGAAGTTACGCATAACCTGAAATAACAAATGCCGCATCTAAAGAAATGGAACGGAACAAATTAATAATAATAATAATAAAACGTTTTTATTATTATTATTGTTATTTATTATTATTATTAATTCATTACGTTCCATTCATTTAGATACGGCATTCATTATGTCGGAAAACAATTCGTAACTTCGTTAAGTTCACTAACAGCCAAATTTGAAAGGAAATTACAATACCTATAATTGAATAGTTAGTAATAGTTAAGTTATTAGTTAATTATTATTTCAGAATTCCGAATTTACTAATTTACGATTGTACGAATGTACAAATTTACGAATGTACGAATATTCGGAAATTCGTAAATTCAAATTTACGAATTTCCGGATAGTTGTACATTCGTAAATTCGTGCATTGGTAAATTCGTATATTCGTAAATTCGTACATTCGTAAATTTGAATTTACGAATATTCGTTAAAATTCGTTAAATGAGTTTTCGTTAATTCGGATATTTCCGAATTAACGAATTTGTCAAAATTAGTTAAAAAACGAATTCGGAACGAAACGAATTGCACATGTCTAGTAACAAGAATCATATGTATTAATCCATGAATAGTCATGAAAAATACCAGTTTATGGGCCATTGTATACCCGAGAGACCTGAACTTTTTCAAAATGTAATCTAATATATTGTAAGCCAATAAAACATGTCACTGTAGCACTACATTTTACTGCCTTCATTGATTGCTAACATAGTATACTGCACTTCCAGTACCAACATGTTAATATCTAGGGTGTACTATTAGAGGTACAAAATATGTTATTTTTCTTGGGGCAGATCTGTTTCTACGTCATTAAAACCATGGTCTCTCTCTGGGCCCATGATGCAATGACACTAAGCAAAACTGCTCCTTAAGAAATGTTACCTGCTATGTGTTATTTTTAAATTTTGTAAGTGTTTTTTACCTTCATAGTCCTATTAATGCTATTTGCTATTCTGCTTACAACTAAAAAAAGGCTTGAAGGTACACTCCCATTACAAACTGAATTAAAATGGGAGATGCATACACATGAATGTCTGACATCCCGGGTAGGAAAGGCGAGGAGATGATGACAAAGGGTTTCGTCGTTTTATACAATAAAAATGAAATATTCCTTTAAATATCGTGTCTGGGGGTGTCCTTAGTCTGCCTGTCAAGTAGTGCATCTTTCCCGTGTTTATAACAGTACCACAGAAAAATTAAATTTCTAAAGTAAAACATTTAATTTAAAAGTGCTCGCAGCTGTAATGTATTGCTGGATCCCGGTAATGGACTGGTTGTCCCCCCAGTCCATTACAAGGCCCTTTGGGTCTGGTATGAATATTAAGGGAACCCTGCACTAAAATAAAAGAAATTGCCTGGGGGTCCCACTCATTGGTGAATGAGTAGAGGTACAATGATACCCATTCACATAGGGGGTGGGAACTGGGGGCCCCCTTGTTAAAGGGGCTTCCAGATTCCTATAAGCCCCCTGCCCGCAGACCCCCACAACCACCGGGCAAGGGTTGTGGGGAAGAGGCCCTTGTCCCCATCAACATGGGGACAAGGTGTTTTGAGGGGGACCCCAAAACACCCTCCCATGTGGCCTGGTACATTTCAGGAGGGGGGCCGCTCTCTCACCCCCCTTTTCCTGTGGCCTGCCAGGTTGCATGCTCGGATAAGGGTCTGGTATGGATTTTGGGGGAGACCCCCACGCCATTTTCTTTAAAAAATTTGGCGTGGGGTTCCCCTTAAAATCCATACCAGACCTGAAGGGCCTGGTATGGATTTTGAGGGGGACCCCCACGCCATTTAAAAAAAAAAAATATATATATATATATATATATATATATATATATACTGTATATATAGAATATAGATTCTACACTGAATATCTAACCTATACTAAATGCAGAGTATATACTAGGCTGTATAAATATATAACAAATACACTGCCTGTACTGACTGAATATAGATTCTACACTGAATATCTAATCTACGCTAAATGCAGAGTATATAGATATACATATTAGACTGTATATATATATAGATATATAGATATATATATCTATATATATATTCAAATGCACTGCCTGCACGCCACTAACTAAGCTGCCTAATCTCTCTTCATTCATTACACTATACGGCTGTCATGTAACAGCAGTCTTATATAGTGTGGGGCTAGGACTTAGCCCCCTGACCCATGGTTAGCCAAAGGTACCCTTCCTTTGGCCTATTATGGCTCTCTCAGCAGAGTGCACTGTGATTTCCCAAAGCATGCAGGTCAGGTGCATGCTTTGGCCATTCATCATACAGCAATACACTCCGATCTCGCAGTGCAATATGGGGCATTCCGCGGCGCTCAAATTTCCTGCGAACACCACATATATGTTCGGTTTGGTTCGTTTTAGAACAAACGAACACCCTATGTTCAAGTCAAACTTATGTTCGACTCGAACCATGGGCTCATCCCTATATGAGATGAGCCTTTGTGTTCTTTTTGGTCAGCAGTGGCTTTGGCCTTGAAACTCTCCCATGGATGCCATTTTTGCCCAGTCTCTTTCTTACTGTTGAATCATGAACACTGATCTTACCTGAGGCAAGTGAGGTGTCAGGGTCACCTGTGGCCAGGTGACAGATGCACACCGTAGGGGGACAGGAGTGCACCGCGAGGTAGTGAACCCTATGGCTGGCTTCTGCGGATAGGAAACTGGGTGGTTGTGGAAAGCGGGACCAGAGGAGCACAACCGGGATCCAAACGGAAGCTAGAGCCAAGATTCCCCAGGGCGCGGAGTCTAAGACCCAGCTGGTCTTCTCCAGGGCCTCTAGTGGTGAGGATGTTAGCTGCAGGCTGGGACCAGGTCGCGGCCCCTGGAGTTTCCTAGCTCACGCCCCGTAGGATAAGGGGAAAAGAGGGGAAGCAGCAGCACACGATAAGAGAGAACCGAATAACAAGCTGAAGGTCAGGGGCCACAAGCAGACAAGGATAACGAAGAACGAGCCGAAGGTCAAGGGTCACGAGCAGACAGGGATAGTCGGGGACAAGCCAATAACGTAACAGAGAGACAGACGTAGCACACGGCAGGCAGGAACCCAAACACACAATGCCTAACAAACACGTTGATCAGCAAAGCAGGCTTGCAGTGCACAGGTTAATATAGTGTTCAGTGATAGGGCCTGGGGTGGAGTCAGGCTGGGAGGAGATTATAAAGGAAGCCAGGTGAAGGAGGTCTGGTCTCTAGATGAACACATGAGGAGGAAGGTAAGATGGCAGACAAACACTACTGCATATCCATGACAGTACCCTCCCTCTTATGGGCCCTCCCCCGCCTGGACCCAGGCTTAAAGGGAAATCTCTGATGAAACCTTCTCAACAGATGAGGTGCAGCGACATCAGATGCAGCGATCCAAGACACCTCCTCAGGACCAAAACCTCTCCAATGCACAAGGTACTGAAGAATGCCTCTGCAGAGCCGAGAATCCAGAACTTGTCTAACCTCGTACTTAAAATTATCCTCAGAGACCGAAAACGAGGTAGGGAGATGACAAGAAGATCTATTGAGGACCAAAGGCTCTCTAGGAATAAGCAAGGGCATGAGAGGATCAACAGGAATCTGAGGAGGGTCCCCTAGACCCTTAAAGGGGAACTGGTCATCTTGCACAGGACCATCAGACTGGGCAGATGTCAGTGGAACCCTGAAGTCAGGTTGGTTAGAAGGTGACATGTCGCCGGAGTCAAGCTGAATAGCTGAAGGACAAGCAGAATGTCCCGAACAAGAAAAAGTGAGAGGCTCACTGGGCATGGGCTGGACTGGCATAACTAGTACAGAGGCAGAGTGAATAGCTGAGTCAGGTGTAGCGACTACCTGAATCGCATCGCAAGACGTAGCGACTGCAGGACTTGTAGACAAGCTAGCCTGGCTGTGCGTCCAAGGGTGGTTAGGGACAGAGAAATGTAAATGGTTATGCAACCTGGAATGAATGACCGGCTCAGATTCACAGGGGGCAACCTTGGGTAGGCAGGACGAGGAACAGGAGGGACCCCAAGCCAGGATCTGTCCAGTAGTCCAGTCCACATGAGGAGAATGGAGCTGTAACCATGGGAGACCCAAAATTATAGGCGTTGAGGCCTTGGGTAAGATAAGGAAGGATATCCACTCCTGGTGGAGTGTCCCTACCGACATCTTAACAGGGAGGGTCTGGAAGCGGATAGGTCCCCCTGGGAGAACAGTACCATCAATCGCCAAGACCACCAATGGCGTGGTGAGGGGCAAAAGAGTAAGTCTCATGGACGATGCGATTTCCCAGTCCATGAAATTACCAGCGGCTCCGGAATCCAGATATGCTGAGACCGAATGAGAAGAAGCACCAACATGAAGGAACACAGAAAGCAGAAGACGAGAAGGGGAAGGTGATATTTCTGGGTCCAATACTCCACTTTCCAGATGAAGTGGACCCGAACGTTTTTCTGGACAAAGAGAGCAAGTGTCACGAAAATGACCTTTGCCCCCACAGTAAAGACACAGACCAAGAGTTCTGCGCCTAGCACGTTCCTCGGGGGATAGCCTGGTCCGACCCAGCTGCATGGGTTCCTCAGCTGGTAGGAGATGCTCTACGGGTCGAAGAGAGGGGAGCTCAGGCTGACTAAGAACCAAGGAGTGCTGGCGTTGCTTTTCTAAGGTCCTCTCCTGAAAGCGAATATCGATCTGGTTACACAAGGAGATAACGCCGGCCAGATCAGTGGGGATGGTTCTTCCAGCTAATTCATCCTTCACTCTATCAGACAGGCCATGCAAAAAGGTTGCGACTAAGGCCTCATTGTTCCAGCTCAACTCAGCCGACAGTATGCGGAAATGAAGGGCATACTGTCCCACAGAAGCAGACTCTTGGCGGAGACGTAAAAGGGCGCTGGCCGCTGAAGAGACACGAGCCGGTTCTTCGAAGATATTCCGAAAAAGTTTCAAGAAGCCAGACAGGCTAGAAACCACTGGATCATTCAGTTCCCACAGAGGGGCTGCCCAGGCTAAAGCTTCACCAGAGAGGAGGGAAATGATATAGGCTACCTTAGCCCGATCAGACAGGAAGTTTTGGGGCTGGAGCTCAAAATCAATCGTGCATTGGCTAAGGAACCCCCTGCAAGCCTTGGAGTCCCCGAGAAACGGGACGGAGCTGGCAGTTGTAGCGAGTGTGTGGCTGCGACTGGTGCAATAGGTGCAGCCGCTGATTGTATTTGAGGTTGCGGATTCAGGGTTCCCAAGGAGGCCTGAAGCTGCTCGAAGCGAGAAGCCAGATCCTGGAGGAATCGCATCACCTGAGTCTGATTCGATTCCTGGGTTTCAAGTCTGCAAACTATGCCCTGCAATGGATCATCCGCGGGAAGCGGGATGTCAGCCGGGTTCATGGCTGATCAAACTGTCAGGGTCACCTGTGGCCAGGTGACAGATGCACACCGTAGGGGGACAGGAGTGCACCGCGAGGTAGTGAACCCTATGGCTGGCTTCTGCGGATAGGAAACTGGGTGGTTGTGGAAAGCGGGACCAGAGGAGCACAACCGGGATCCAAACGGAAGCTAGAGCCAAGATTCCCCAGGGCGCGGAGTCTAAGACCCATCTGGTCTTCTCCAGGGCCTCTAGTGGTGAGGATGTTAGCTGCAGGCTGGGACCAGGTCACGGCCCCTGGAGTTTCCTAGCTCACGCCCCGTAGGATAAGGGGAAAAGAGGGGAAGCAGCAGCACACGATAAGAGAGAACCGAATAACAAGCTGAAGGTCAGGGGCCACAAGCAGACAAGGATAACGAAGAACGAGCCGAAGGTCAAGGGTCACGAGCAGACAGGGATAGTCGGGGACAAGCCAATAACGTAACAGAGAGACAGACGTAGCACACGGCAGGCAGGAACCCAAACACACAATGCCTAACAAACACGTTGATCAGCAAAGCAGGCTTGCAGTGCACAGGTTAATATAGTGTTCAGTGATAGGGCCTGGGGTGGAGTCAGGCTGGGAGGAGATTATAAAGGAAGCCAGGTGAAGGAGGTCTGGTCTCTAGATGAACACATGAGGAGGAAGGTAAGATGGCAGACAAACACTACTGCATATCCATGACATGAGGCCTGCAGTTCTTTAGATGTTGGTTCTTTTATAACCTCCTGGATGAGTCATCGTCATGCTCTGGGAGTAATTTTTGTAGGCTGACCACTCCTGGGAAGGTTCACCACTGTTCCAAGTTATCTCCATTTATGGATAATGGCTCTCCCCATGGTTCACTGGAGTTCCAAAGCCTTAGAAATGGCTTTGAAACCCTTCCTAGACCGATACATGTTTGTTTCTAATCTGTTTTTGAATTTTTTTAGACTGTGGCATGATGTGGGGCTTTTTGTGATCTGTTAGCTTGTTTCACTTTCTCATACAGCTTCTATATATGTGATTTCTTGATTCAACAGGTCTGGCAGTAATCAGGCCTGGGTGTGGCAAATGAAATTTAACTCAGCTTTCCAAAAAATTGTGGTTAATCACAGTTCATTCATGATTCAGCATGGGAGGGGTCAATTATTTTTTTTCACATAGGGCCAGGCAGGTTTGAACAGCTTTTTTACCATAATAAACAAAATAATTTAAAAACTGTATCTTGGATTTACTCAGGTTATCTTTGTGTAATATTAAAATGTGTTTGATGATCTGAATCATTTAAGTGTGAGAAATATGCAAAAAATTTAATATATATCAGGACGGGGGCAAATTTGCAGGGTGTTCACCGGGTGTTCCCCCCCAAAAAAATGCAATGCACTGAGCGCTGCACAGTGCATTCTGTGCCCTGATTGGAAAAAACTTTTACCCAATCAGGGCTCAGTGTAAGTTGGTGGTACACCAGGGGGGCCGAGGGGCACAACTTCCCAGAGACGGGAGTCAGTTAAGCAGAAGTTACACTTTTGGGTGGAACTACGCTTTAAGTACTAATATTTGTGTAGCGGCCTCCTCACTCCCCTCTCTTTCTTCAGCTCGTCTGTCTCTTGTCTAGGGGTATCTTTTAGAGGGGAAGGGAGCGGGGACACTACGCCAGGCCTTTATCACAGGTGTCAGTGTGATACAAAGTTCTTTTACTTTCGGGTCAGTGCTGTGCACCTGGAGCCTCCACCGAGAGTTACCTTGAACAATGTCTGTCAGGAAATGAGCCCCACACCAGTAAAGTTCAACACTCCTTTATTCTTCTCGAATGAACACAATCAGTTGAACTCCCTTAGGAGAAACAGAACAGAAAAGGAGGTGGGGATGCGAATAGGTCCAGACACAATGTGTTCTCCACTTTCCTCCCTGAAAGTGGGTTGCAGTCTCCGAACGAGGGGGATTTCCTTCCAAGCGGTCTCCGGTGAGAGACTCACACGTCACTGGCAATCTGCTGCACCAGGTCTTCGAATGAGGAGCTCCCCCCGATCCATTACGCTTTCCGGATTCGGGTACCCACTCCCGGGGTTCCCTAGGATCTCCTTCCCTCGCGGAACTCAGTGTTGGGCACTGAGCACCGGACCTCCATTTGAGTACCTCACCCCAGGCTAAAGGTGCCTGGAATGGAACACAACCTCTGACTGTCCTCTAGGCCTAGGCCCGCCTAGAGAACCAACACAAACCACTGTCCACAGGCTGAAGGTGCCCTGGACTCTGACCCCGTGACAAAGATGGCCGGCCCCTTTATACCCTCTCCCAGCAAGCACGGCGGGTTCCCCGCCCCACCATTCCGCTACCGAGGGAGGACAAAAAGGAGGCACAACACACAGCAATGATTCAACCCCAGCCCAGGGCGACAGCGCCACCCGCTGGGCTGCAGGTAATTACACATCACCAATGTCTCTGTCAAGTTCAAATTTACACCCGGGAAAGTACATACCCGCTGCACTCTCCCCCTGGTGGTTTGACACTGGTCCCCAGTGTCTGGAGTAAATCCTGCCCTCAACGGCTGACATAATCCAATCCAGAAACCGACTAACAATTGTACAAAAATATAAAACTTTAGAAAATTCTCCAACTAAAACATTGTGTCTGAGCCCTGTAAAGAAAGGGAATAAAGACAAAAGAGAAACAACAGCATTGACTCATAACTTTGAATCACATCTTCACATTTTTTTTTCTTTTCACTTTCCCCCCCCCATCCTGACTAAGACCCACCCCATCCTCAGTGGACTTGATGGGATGCTCTCCTGCAGAGGGAAAAGAAAGGATTAACACATATAACCCTGACACCTGTATTTGTGTAATGGAAAAGAAACTTCTCCGGAAAGAAATCCCTTTTCTTCAAAGAGTGAGTGCATGAAAAGTGTCTTAACGTTGCACAACACTGCTACCTGGTGACAACACCGCGGTAACTGCACTCGTGGAACTTTCCTCTTTCCTTTGGCCCTATCTACCCAGAGTCTATGATCTCTTGCAGGAAAGTGAAAAATTACAGGAACAGTCCTTCATTCCTTTAAGGCACAAAAGCAACGGGCCCCAGAAAGTTCAGCAGCATGATAAGAACGGAGTCTCTTTTCTCCTACAGGTAAAACTGAGGATGCGGCAGAACAAGTGGCTTCAAGTGCTGATCCATGGTTTCCAGATGATACTCCACATCTTCTCCTTCTTTGCGCCGGATCAACACTTTATCTGCATGGATGTGTCGTCCCAACATCCACTCTGCCTTGCAGTTTTTAAAACGTTGAGAGGCCTTTGGAGAGCATGCCAGGTACCTGCGGGCGTGGGGAACCTGAAGGTGGGTCCACACAAAGTCATTGTACCAGCGCTCCAGACACACTTCCACCTCATAGAGCAGTTCCTTCGACAAGTATGGATACTCCCATCCGTATTCTGCAGCAACCTTCTGGCCAAATAGCCGTTGTAATCTCGCCAAAGGAGGCATGGTAGCTTTGTCCCCTTCGCCAGGCAAAACTATCGAGTCCGGGTGACGAGGGACCTTGATCACATCTGATCTGGGCATTGGCGCCCGCAGCAACAGTCTCTTTTCCCCGGTCTTCGGTACAGATGGCATCGGGGATGCAGAAGCAGGCTGGGGATGGGACCTCTCTTCAGGCGCTGGTGCCTCCACCCGGGGTGTACTTTCCCCTGTAGACATGGGTGGATCCCTGGTCCTCCGGAATGAAGCGAGAGGTACTTTGTCCCAGCCTTTCTCTGCAAACAGTTTGTCTATAGCAACGTCGTCTCCCATGTCCCAGAGCGACTCTAGGTCAGAGGTGTCACACTCCTCCGCAGGCAGGTATCCTGTAGTGGAGACCGAGCTTTCACCTCTTCCCACACACCATATCTCTCCGCCAGGCTTACCTCGGCCTTTACTTGAAACGGGACGTCCGGAGCTTTTGTCAACGGATCCATCCTGACCGGGCGTAAGCGGGCGAGACGATCCACCACAACCGCTGGTCGGGGCTACCATGCCGGTCTTTCTCTTTGGTGGTGGACGCTGCGAGACAGTGGTGACTGGGTCAGCATCCTCGGATTTCTCCCGTTGAGTTTTTACGACCTCCTCTGCGGTCGCTGCAGTGTGCCCAGGGATGGCTGCCACAGCAGTGATTCCTCCTCTCTGAGTGGTGTTGCCCGCAGCACGGCCGGGGTAGATGGTTCTCGGCTTCTCAACCGCCGGATCCACTTTGAACAGGAACTCCCCACAGGCCTCACATCGCCCAAATGGCTTCAGCTGGCACACCAGTCCCGAACAGCCGGGACAAATCACACCCAGGGCCTCAACGTCCATGCACGAATACAGGGCGAATCGACCCCTTGGCTTTAGCCGGATCCCCGTATCTGTTACCGGAGCAGCAGCAGTCAATGTCGTGGAGACCGAGCTTTCACCTCTTCCCACACACCATATCTCTCCGCCAGGCTTACCTCGGCCTTTACTTGAAACGGGACGTCCGGAGCTTTTGTCAACGGATCCATCCTGACCGGGCGTAAGCGGGCGAGACGATCCACCACAACCGCTGGTCGGGGCTACCATGCCGGTCTTTCTCTTTGGTGGTGGACGCTGCGAGACAGTGGTGACTGGGTCAGCATCCTCGGATTTCTCCCGTTGAGTTTTTACGACCTCCTCTGCGGTCGCTGCAGTGTGCCCAGGGATGGCTGCCACAGCAGTGATTCCTCCTCTCTGAGTGGTGTTGCCCGCAGCACGGCCGGGGTAGATGGTTCTCGGCTTCTCAACCGCCGGATCCACTTTGAACAGGAACTCCCCACAGGCCTCACATCGCCCAAATGGCTTCAGCTGGCACACCAGTCCCGAACAGCCGGGACAAATCACACCCAGGGCCTCAACGTCCATGCACGAATACAGGGCGAATCGACCCCTTGGCTTTAGCCGGATCCCCGTATCTGTTACCGGAGCAGCAGCAGTCAATGTCGTGGTAGAAGGGTGAACTGGAATCCACGACGTATGTCCGAACATGGCTACCTGTTGCTGATCCATTGCACACTGCAGAGTTTTTGGGCCAATGTCCCACGTGTAGTCCTTCACACGTATTGGACTCTTCCCCTTTGCTCCAGTTCGCGGGCTTTTCTTATTTTCTGTTTCTGAGTCACGCCCACGAACTAAGCGATGGGGGTGTGCCTGGTGGTGCAGTGCAATAGAAGCCCCCACGTGTAGTACTTCACACGGCTGAACTTCCCCCTCTTTCCACTCTTCTGCGCGGGCCTTTCCCTTCATTGGGTCATGTCCACGACTTTGAGCAGGGATGCACTTCGGCCAATGAAGGCCTGCCTATTCGCGTAACTCTTCCAACAGACACGTTCAATACTGTGGTGCACAAACACTATACCGGACCCGAGCCCCCATGTGTAGCGGTCTCCTCACTCCCCTCTCTTTCTTCAGCTCGTCTGTCTCTTGTCTAGGGGTATCTTTTAGAGGGGAAGGGAGCGGGGACACTACGCCAGGCCTTTATCACAGGTGTCAGTGTGATACAAGCAAAGTTCTTTTACCTTCGGGTCAGTGCTGTGCACCTGGAGCCTCCACCGAGAGTTACCTTGAACAATGTCTGTCAGGAAATGAGCCCCACACCATTAAAGTTCAACACTCCTTTATTCTTCTCGAATGAACACAATCAGTTGAACTCCCTTGTAGAAACAGAACAGAAAAGGAGGTGTGGATGCGAATAGGCCTAGACACAATGTGTTCTCCAATCTCCACTTTCCTCCCTGAAAGTGGGTTGCAGTCTCCGAACGAGGGGGATTTCCTTCCAAGCGGTCTCTGGTGAGAGACTCACCCGTCACTGGCAATCTGCTGCACCAGGTCTTCGAATGAGGAGCTCCCCCCGGTCCATTACTCTTTCCGGATTCGGGTACCCACTCCCGGGGTTCCCTAGGATCTCCTTCCCTCGCAGAACTCAGTGTTGGGCACTGAGCTCCGGACCTCCATCTGAGTACCTCACCCCAGGCTAAAGGTGCCTGGAATGGAACACGACCTCCGACTGTCCTCTAGGCCAAGGCCCGCCTAGAGAACCAACACGAACCACCGTCCACAGGCTGAAGGTGCCCTGGACCCCGACCCCGTGACAAAGATGGCCGGCCCCTTTATACCCTCTCCCAGCAAGCACGGCGGGTTCCCTGCCCCACCATACCGCTGCCGAGGGAGGACAAAAAGGAGGCACAACACACAGCAATGATTCAACCCCAGCCCAGGGCGACAGCGCCACCCGCTGGGCTGCAGGGAATTACACATCACCAATGTCTCTGTCAAGTTCAAATTTACACCTGGGAAAGTACATACCCGCTACATTTGGGTTCCACAACAGTATAGAACATTAGGGGGGAATACACACGAATTGACAAGTATTGTGTTCAGGGTTTGGGATGTAAATTATAGACAAACAAAATGGGAATATAATTTACTGCTAATTGCACTTACAGGGACAAATTATTTTTTACCTAGTAATGGGGCACAATTTGGGGACTAGATTAAGGATAAAAATGCACAGGTAAAAGACATAATGAAAATATGTTTATATCACAAACTGAAACATAAGAGGGAATTGATGACATTGAATGAATGGCAGTATTTGCCACTAATGCCCCATACACACGTTCGTTTTTCATGCCGTTAAAAATGCCATTTTTAAAAATGGCCATTAAAAATGATCGTGTGTATGCTCCAGAGCATTTTTAACGACGTGAAAAACGGGCATTAAAAATTTCGAACATGCTCTCTTTTTTCACGTCGTTTTTCATGTCGTTTTTTTTAACGACGTAAAAAACGATAGTGTGTATGCTTTAACACCGTGAAAAAAAACGCGCATGCTCAGAATCAAGTATGAGACGGGAGCGCTCGTTCTGGTAAAACTAGCGTTCGTAATGGAGATAGCACATTCGTCACGTAGTAACGGACTGAAAAGCACGAGGCTGAAAAGCGCGAATCTTTGCTCAACAAACTTTACTAACATGAAAGGTGGCGCCATTCGAGCGGAACTTCCCCTTTATAGTGCCGTCGTACGTGGTATACGTCACTGCGCTTTGCTTGATCGTTTTTTAAAATGATCGTGTGTACGCAAGACAGGCTTGAGAGGAAACATGAAAAAAAACGACGTGAAAAACGGCAAGAAAAAAAATGACAAGAAAAACGATCGTGTGAATGGGGCATAAGACATTGGGTCTGATTTAAGAAAATGTTGGCGCATTTGCACGGGCAGGAATAATTATTGCGACATGGCGCATGCTGTCGACTTGCACCGGATTCACGGAATCGTTGCGCGTACGGTCGCATAAACATTCTTAAATATGAAACAGACATCGGGCACTTGCTCATTGTAATGCTGATCATGTTAAGTCAGTCCCATCCCCCCACAGTTAGAAAATCCTCTCAGGAACACATTTAACCCCTCGTTGGGCTGCAATGTCGTAGTCCCACTAAAAATCGCTGATCACTGCCATTACTAGTAAAATAAACTAGAAAAATAAAAATAATAATAATACAAATGCCATAAATATATCCCCTATTTGTAGACACTATAACTTTTGTGCAAACCAATCAATATACGCTTATTGCAATTTTTTAACCAAAAATATGTAGAAGAATATATATTGGCCTAAACTGACGAAGATTTTTTTATTTATTTTTTGGGGGATATTTATTATAGCAAAATGTAAAAAATATATATTTATATTTATATATATTTTTAGCGCAAAAAAATAAATAACGCTTAATCAAATACCACCAAAAGAAAGCTCTATTTGTGGGAAAAAAAGGACATAAATGTTGTGTGCATACAATGTCGCATGACCGCGCAATTGTTAGTTAAAGTGACGCAGTGCCGTATCGGAAAAAATGGCCTGGTCAGGAATCCTTCTGGGGCTGAAGTGGTTAATATTGATTCCTAGACTTCAAAACAAATGTTGGGAGTTCTGTTCAAATTGGGGAATAGTGAAAATGATTTAATAGTGTGTATGTTGAGAGAACAATATTTTGAGTGCTTTTTCAGCAAATCAGTAAATCACAATCTAATATTGATTTCTGTATTTAAAATGGATGTAGGGGGTCCTGTTAAAAATGGAACCCGGGAACACAGATTTAAGACTGTGTAAGTAGGTATTACAATGGTTTTGGGTTTTTTCCTGTAAATAAATGACATGTTGTGCATCCGCTTCTGCATTTTTTTTTGTATATCTTGTTTCAATGTGCCTGTTTACATGAAGTCTACATTAATAGTTTTTAGTGTCTTTAATAAAATTATCCAGAAGTTATCTCACCATTGTAGGTCTCCTGTGCTCTGTTTTAACCAACTGAGGGATTTCTGAAGGGAGACCAGAGGAAGCGGTGGATAACAGCTTAAAGTGTTACTAAACTCAGGACCCTGCATTCACTATATCTGGTCTCCCACGGTACACAGAACATGGAAATGCAATAATTAAATAAATTATTAGTAAATATAAACTGCTAAATAGCTTTTCTCATCAGCAGCATATAGCAATCTTGTAACTTCCATCAGTTCCTGGTAAAGCTTATAGGAGGAGTTTTCATAATGCTCTGAGCTGTCCTATGAGGATCCAGGACCCCAGACCCTCTGTCTGGACAGTGCTGATTGGCCCTGTGCTGATCACATGCAGTCTCCCAAGAAAAAACAACTCTTTAGCAATACACACCAAACTGAGCATGTTCAGCCTGATCTCAAAGGCTCTGTCTTATCTGGACATGTTCTGGAGTCAGTGGAAGAAGAGGTGGATCTGGGCATACAGGATCAAACATCCTTTTTACACAATGCATAGGCTTGACCCCTTAGGTTCCACAGTGAGTATACCAAGCACACTTGCATACTGCATATACAGACTAATTTTACTGTTGTGGGTTTAGTAACGCTTTAGGTACCTGACATGAGCCTGGTTTGCCTAATCTGTTCCTAGATAGGTATTTGGGTCTAGTAAGCACTTTAGGATATAACTTCCCTAAGCACCTAGGAAGAAATACTTGGTGGAAGGAAATTTTAGACAACATCCCATTTGACTTTTTATTGCTTTGAACATTTGTTTAATCTTTTTATTTGTTTTTTGTTTTTTTCTTTACGGTGAATTCTTTTGTCGTGCACATTCATTTGAAGAATGTGTTAGCGCTGATTTATTTATTAATTACCTATTTATTTTCAGTGCTGTATTTTGTGTACCGTATATACTCGAGTATAAGCCGAGTTTTTCAGCACATTTTTTTGTGCTGAAAATGCCCCCCTCGGCTTATACTCGAGTCTGTGTCCATCTTCAAGTTTGTGCACCTGATCCCGGCCAAACCTGGCACACTTGTAGCCCCACTCTTCCTCTACAAGTGTGCAGGGGACCTACGGCCGGGGAGCACCGATTTTTCAGAGCCGGGCACCCCTTCCATAGACTCCAATGTTAAACAGTAATTTCTCCGGTGATTTTGGGGACCCGGTACCGGCCGGCCCTAGGTCCCCTGGACCCCAAACTTGGCACACATGTAGCCCCACTCTTCATCTACAAGTGCGCAAAGATTGTTGTCCAGGTGACCTACGGCTGGGGAGCACCGATTTTTCAAACCCGGGCACCCCTTTCTCAGACTCTCATGTTAAATGTCAGTCTAGTCACACAGCGTCGGATATCAGGTAGGGAGATTGGGCACAGTGAGGCATGGACACAGTGAGGCATGGGCACAGTGAGGCATGGGCACAGTGAGGCATGGCCACAGTAAGGCACAGTGAGGCATGGACACAGTGAGGCATGCACATGGACACAGTGAGGCAAAGTGAGGCACAGTGAGGCATGCAGATGGGCACCCTAGGCTTATACTTGAGTCAATAAGTTTTACCAGTTTTTTGTGGTAAAATTAGGTGCCTCGGCTTATATTGAGGTTGGCTTATACTCGAGTATATACGGTATTTGATATTTACTTTGTGGGCTGTTTAAATACATACAGCAGCTGTGTCACTTTATTTTTTTTTTGTTTTGGGGGGAAGTTAATTGATTATTTTATTTATTATTATTTTTTGGTCATAGCGCGGAAGGGTATGTTGAGTGTTTTTTTATTTTGTTTGCACATGATACTCTTTGCATAGTGAAATTTCATCACATTCACTGAGATCTGGGGCTTTTTCTCTTGCAAAGTGCAATTGTTCTTGCTAAGTGAGTGGCTTATTTACTTATAGTAAATCAATCCCTACATTTCTGATTTCTTGCTTACAACCTCCCTGGCTTATACAGTCCAAATTAAATCTGTACAATATTTCTGTATTTTTTCTGTGAGATAACATTTTAAATTTTTTGATAAAAACCTCCTTAATCTCTCCTAAATTGTAGACTAGGTATGAGCTTCGAGTTTGAGTCAAACTCATGTTCGACTCTAACATTGCCTGTTCGCCCGTTCGCCGAACAGCGAACGACTTGGGGTGTTTGCGGCAAATTCGAAAAGCCGCAGAACACCCTGTAAAAGTCTATGGGAGAAATCTAAAGTGCTAATTTTAAAGGCTTATATGCATGTTATTGTCATAAAAAGTGTTTGGGGACCCGGGTCCTGCCCAAGGGGACATGTATCAATGCAAAAAAAGTTTTAAAAACATCATTTTTTTGGGGAGCAGTGATTTTAATAATGCTTAAAGTGAAACAATAAAAGTGAAATATTCCTTTAAATTTCGTACCTGGGGGGGGGGGGGGGGGTATAGTATGCCTGTAAAGCAGCGCTTGTTTCCCATGCTTAGACCTGTCCCTGCACAAAGTTTCATTTCTGAAGGAAAAAAAGTAATTTAAAAGCACTCGTGGCTATAATGAATTGTCGGCTCCCGGCAATACAGAGAAAAGTCATTGATAAAAAAAAATCCGTGGGGGTCCCCCCAAATTCAATTACCAGGCCCTTCAGGTCTGGTATGGATATTAAGGGGAACCCTGCGTCAAATTTTTTAAAAAAAATGACGTGGGGTTTCCCCAAAATATCCATACCAGACCCTTCAGGGCTATGTCATTGGCTATTCCCCGGCAAGCGGGGAAAGCTGGGGCTTACCATATGATGTGATGGGTGACCCCGCCCCCTCGTACATCATGGGGGTTTCGAGTGGAGACTGGAGGAGACTGCAGCGCTGGACATCGGATCACCACGGGACACTGGATTACATCTCTGGAATGTTTTTTTTTTTTTTAAATGGTAGGAGTACAATGGTAGGAGTACAATGTACCCCTTACCAATTCACATAGGGGGGGCAGGATCTGGGGGTCCCCTTTGTTAAAGGGGTCTTCCAGATTCCGATAAGCCCCCATCCGCAGACCCCCACAACCACCAGGCAAGGGTTGTGGGGATGAGGCCCTTGTCCCCATCAACATGTGGACATGGTGCTTTGAGGCGTTACAGACCCCCAAAGCATCCTCCCCATGTTGATGGCATGTGGCCTGGTACGGTTCAGGAAGGGGGGCGCTCTCTCGCCCCCCTCTTTTCCTGCGGCCTGCCAGGTTGCGTGCTCGGATAAAGGGTCTGGTAAGGATTTTTGGGTGAAACTCCACGCCATTTTATTTTTAAATTTGGCATGGAGTTCCCCTTAAAATCCATACCAGACCTGAAGGGTCTGGTATGGATATTTGGGGGCAACCCCACGTCATTTTTTTTTTATTTGGCACAGGGTTCTCCTTAATATCCATACCAGACCTGAAGGGCCTGGTAATGGAATTTGGGGGGACCCCCACGCATTTTTTTTTATCAATTACTTTTCTCTGTATTGCCGGGAGCCGACAATTCATTATAGCCGCGAGTGCTTTTAAATTACTTTTTTTCCTTCAGAAACGACATTTTGTGCAGGGACAGTTCTAAGCACGGGAAACAAGCGCTGCTTTACAGGCATACTATACACCCCCCCAGCTAAGAAATGTAAAGGAATATTTCACTTTTATTGTTTCACTTTAAGCATTATTAAAATCACTGCTCCCGAAAAAACGTCAGTTTTTAAAACTTTTTTTTGCATTGATACATGTCCCCTGGGGCAGGACCCGGGTCCCCAAACCCTTTTTAGGACAATAACTTGCATATTAGCCTTGATAATTAGCACTTTTGATTTTGATTGTTCGAGTCCATTGTATTTAATAGGGTTCTAAAGTTTGCGCAAGCTTTAGGTCTGTTCGCAGGTTCTGGTGCAAACCGAACTGGGGGGTGTTCGGCTCATCCCTATTGTAGACTATTTAAGCTGCTTACTGTACATAGCGTGCATCAAGTCTTCAATTTGTGTGGATTTTTTCTTTGAAATATTACCCATTATTTAGTTTTCTTGGGTAGAAGGATACCATTATATCAATAAAGCTTTTTGATATATTGGTTTAAACATGATTCATTGCTGATTTATTTGCAATTGTTTTTTGATGCTTGGTGAAGGACACCTGAGGTTGAAGACCTCATGGAGCCATTGTTTTCTGGGTCAGGGTTGTTCTCTTCTTTTTTTTTTTTTTTTGATGAGCTTTTTCTGGTGTGCACACTGAATTTTCACTTAAAGTAGAACTATAGGCAAAACTTTTTTATATTTATTTTGGATAGAGTAAGATAACTTTATTTTATTTTCACTTTTGTTAAGGTAAATTTTTTTTAGGATTTACAACCACTTTACCTCCAGCATTTTGAGCAGCACAGGATACGTTGTTTTAAATTTTCTTAGTACAATGTGGTGCCTATATTTAAAAATGAAACAAAGTCTTTACCAAGTAACTATAGACCTGTTAGTTTAACTTCTATAGTTGGAAAGATACTGGAGAGATTAATAAAAGACCACATAGACAAGTTCTTGCTGGAAAAAAACATTTTAAGCAACAGACAGCATGGATTCATGAAAGACAGAAGTTGTCAGACAAACCTGATTTCTTTTTATGAAGAGGTAAGTAAAACCTTGGACTGAGGCGTGGCTGTGGACGTGGTATACTTGGATTTTGCAAAAGCGTTCGATACAGTTCCCCACACACGGCTAATGTGTAAGATAATGTCTACAGGCTTGGAAATATCAGTTTGTAAATGGATAGAAAACTGGCTAAAAGACAGAAATTAGAGAGTAGTGGTTAATGATTCTTACTCTGAATGGTCTAAGGTTATCAGTGGTGTACCCCAAGGTTCAGTGCTGGGACCCTTACTTTTTAATATCTTTATAAATGATATTGGGTCTGGGATCAAAAGTAAAATTTCTGTCTTTGCAGATGACACTAAGCTATGCAGTGGAATAACGTCCTTACAGGATGTCTCCAATTTACAAGCCGACCTCAATGCACTGTCTAATTGGGCGACTATGTGGCAGATGAGGTTTAATGTTGATAAATGTAAAGTTCTGCACTTGGGGGCTCAGAATAGACATGCATCTCACATACTAGGGGGGTACAACTGGGGGAATCCATAGTGGACAAGGATCTGGGGGTTTTGGTAGATAATAAGCTCAATAATAACATGCAATGCCAAGTTGCGGTTTCCAAAGCGAGCAAAGTCTTTTCTTGTATTAAGAGAGGTATGGACTCCAGAGAGAGAGATATAATTTTGCCCCTGTTCAAATCATTAGTAAGACCTCATCTGGAATATGCAGTTCAGTTTTGGGCACCAGTTCTCAAAAAGGTATATTGGGGAACTGGAGAAAGTGCAGAGAAGGGCAACCAAACTGATAAGAGGCATGGAGGAGCTCAGCTATGAGGAAAGATTAGAGGAACTGAATTTATTCACTCTTGAGAAGAGGAGATTAAGGGGGGATATGATCAACATGTACCAATATATAAGGAGTCCATATAGTGAACTTGGTGTTGAGTTATTCACTTTATGGTCAACACTGAGGACAAGGGGGCACTTTTTACGTCAGTAAGAGCTGTGAAAATGTGGAATAGACTCCCTGCAGAGGTGGTTCTGGCCAGCTTAGTAGATTGTGTAGCACACATATCCTTTTCCCCCTTGCCTTCCTTTTAGGGGGATCAGACACACCATGCCACATGCCCGAGTCCTCTGGATTAGAGGTCGGGCGGTGTTATATATTTGGGTCCCGCAGCGAGTTGCTTCCTTTCACTGGTTCTCTCTTCTAGATTATAGAGGCAAGTCTTTACCTTTCCCAAAGAAGGTCAATGTCCACACAACACTTCAACTCCAACAAGAGTTTATTTTCTCGTCTTGCTTCAGTAACCAGAAAGTTGAAGAGAGGAAAGGGGTTAGTAGAATAGGATGGATTCAAGCACACTCTTGGCTTCGTCGCCACTCGGTTCCGAGTGGGTACAGCTCACCCGGATAGTCACTCAATAAGACTAGCAGCCGGCATGAAGCTCGAACAGTGACTTAGTCCCCTCCAAGGACAAAGTCAAGGAGATCCCTCCTTAAGCAACGACACTCCGCAAAGGCAGTCTGCGAAGAAAGGAATCCTTCCCTCCGACAGGTCACCAGGCCTCTCCCGAGACAGCAATCTTGTATTACTCGTCTCCTCTATGGGACCGATCCTCCCCTGGTTTCCTCTAGTCAGAGCGGTCGCCCTCACCTGGGCTCCCTGGGTTTCCTTCCTGGTTGTAGACCCAGTTGAAGGTACTGGGCCTACCTGGAACTCTGCAGCCCCAGGCCAAAAGGTGCCCGAGACTCCTTAGTCAAAGTTGGGCGCACCCCCCCCCCTTCAGAGGGGCACACTCTTCCGGGTACAGGTCCCCAGGTGCTCCGCATCCTGAACAATGGCATCTGCCCCTTATATACCCTCTCCCGACATGCACACCGTACGGCAGCCGAGAGAGGACATCCAATAGCCACTCCATCACCTGTGGTTCAACCCCGGGTATAAGTGACAGCACCACCTATACACCTAAAGGGGAACTGCATGCCAGGTAACACAGCAACAAGGCAGAATCCCAAACAAATAGAAGACCTGAGCCAACTACCGCTCAGGTCACCCCTAAATTTAAGCATAATGACCCCCCCTAGGTAGGGGCCCTCTACAATTGCTTTAAGAAAGGCCTGGATTCTTTCCTAAATGTACATAATATAACTGGGTACTAATATTTATAGGTAAAGTTGATGCAGGGAAAATCCGATTGCCTCTCGGGGGATCAGGAAGGATTTTTTTTCCCTGCTGTAGCAAATTGGATCATGCTCTGCTGGGGTTTTTCACCTTCCTCTGGATCAACTGTGGGTGTAGATTGGGTATATGGGATTGTATGATATTATTAAATTTTTTTTATTTTTTTTTATGGTTGAACATGATGGACTTGTGTCTTTTTTCAACCTGACTAACTATGTAACTATGTAACTATGTGTTTATGCTCCATTATAAATATCTATGCACACGGAACTACCAGTAACCAATTTTTTTTTTTTTAAAGCTGAAACAAAACATTTTTCTTAGTTTTTTGAATAATCAATATTATGTCTTGTCTTTAGCTTTTTTATTGATAGTGTTTGTCTTAACTTGAGTTGGCACCCTTACAATAGGTAAGAATTTTGCAATTCTAAATGTTTTTTGACAAAATGTTTCCTTGGTGTATCTTGTGTCATATACTCCTAGGATGCTAGTGTAGCGGGTGTTTCACAATATAACCTGCAAATCTCGCCAAGTTGGGCAGAGCAATGTAAACAGGATTTCCAGCTTCAGTAGGGAGAAGTTGCCTGTCATGTTTGGGTTTATTTCCACCCCTCCTCCTTCCTGTTTTCACAGACTTGAGGGAGTGTAATATGAGCTGACACACACACAGCTCTGAATTCAGTGACTTCTATTGTGTTCCTATGGCTGGAGAGGAAAGCCAATTAACAGCAGAGTTACAACAGCCAATGGAAGAGATTGTACACAACTGAGGAGAGCAGCAATGGATTCTGGGACATGAAGTTCTCACACCAAACGGCCCCATAGACTGGTACACAGGGAGAACTACAAACCCACACTGCAACTGTGCTACCAGAATGCAGTGCGCCACCGCAAGTCCTGCTGGGGAATCTGATATAAGGACAAAGATAATAAAAAATCAAGCTGCGCAAAATGGGAGCGGTGTGCTGACGTCATCACATTTCCAACGCAGAGTCACGGAAGGATGGGCTGTGGAAGCCAGCCGGCTACACATTATATTTTTACACGCCTAATAATCTACACAACATTGTAAGTGTGATTCTTTTATTTTAATAAATTCGTTTTTACTGTATCACGCTATGGTGGATTTTTCTTTTTCTGCCATGACGCAAATGATGAGCTGAGAGGGATTGGAGGTCCATCTACTACACTGGTGGAGGCAGCTGATCGCGCCACTTGGAGACCCTGGCAGGGGTAACAGCCGCAGGTTTAGACTGATCTCTTTCAAGCGGCAGTCTTATTGGAGGTGGTGGACTTTTTATTGTACTGGAATACAGCACTTTTTCTCGGGTGTTTTATCGTTTGAAGTCACAGATGCATGTTTAGAAGATATCTCTATCAACTGAATATCAATGCTAATTTTGCAGACTACTTATTTACATCAATTTAAATGTGAACTGATATATGGACTTTATATGCACTGATGCACTTTTTATGCGATTTGGTCGCATAGGAGGGTACTTTTGTTTTTTTTTTAGCCCATGCTAGTCAGTTGTACATGCAATCCTCTTCCTTGTGTGCAGCATAATATGCATCAGTGATTGGACTCACTGGTCTTGTATTTATATAGATTTATTTCACGATTTTGCGCAGCTTGATTTTTTATATATTTTTTTCTCTATTGTGTGTGTGTCTCACATATTTAAGTTGCAGCATTTTTTATTTTAGTGTCATTTATAATGTTCAATATTCATATATAGACAGCGCAGTATATACACTTTATTTTGATATAAGGACAAGCCAGGCCTCAGCACACGCTCTCCGGACGCCATCTTTCAACAGGCAAGAGGCCTGCTGTGAGTGTGCCTAGGCTGTAGAAGGCCTAAAGTTGGAGAGCGGATCGCCGACGGAGGGATCCCTGTGAACAGTAGGGATGAGCTTCGTGTTCGCGTCGAACACACGTTCGACTCGAACATCGGCTGTTCGATCGTTCGAAGAAGGAACGCTATGGTCCGTTCGTGCCAAATTCGTGTTGCGCGACACGGCCCATAATTCACTGCGGCATCGCAGTGCATCGCAGTGCATTGCTGGCTGATGATTGGCCAAGCATGCACTATGACCTGCATGCTTGGCCAATCACAGCGCGGAAAAAACGGAAAGCCGTAATTGGCCAAAGCCAGGGTGGCTTTGGCCAATTATGGCTCAGGGGGTTTAGTACACGCCCCACACTATATAAGGCCGCCTGGAAGTCGGCCCTGTGTAGTGTGTTGGCCTTTGTGAAAGATGCAGTTTCAGAGAGATACAGTGTCATTTATATTGAGTTAGATAGAGCAGGCAGGCGAATCAGTTAGCTGCTGTTACAGTGTGTAGAGGATATATATGCATCCTAGGTGTTGCATATATATTTATACACTGTATTGAGTTTAGCTAGATCCGTTCCTGTTAGTCTCTATGCTGTGACAGGCAGGCCGGTGATTGTGCTAGCTGCAGACAGTCAGTGTTTCACTTAGTGTACTACTGTGTGCTTTGCATAGCGATCACCTAAAGCTCACCTGGATACAGTTATTCTCTATACTGTGACAGGCAGGCCGGTGATTGTGCTAGCTGCAGATAGTCAGTGTTTCACTTAGTGTACTACTGTGTGCTTTGCATAGCATTTACCTAAAGCCTAAATTTTTGATGCAATACTTTGCAACAGGGCTCATTGCTGCGCTCTAAGTACAGTATCTGTGAGGGGTTGCAGTGTTGTGGCACCAGTGCCTAAGGCCCAATTTGTCAGCCCCTGTTCAACAGGGGCATGTAATTACAATTCTTGATCTAATATCTCACAGCTGGGCCCATTCCTGCGCCCACCAAGAGTAACTGTGAGGGCTTACAGTGTTGTGGCACCAGCACCACCACCAAAGGCCCACTTTTTCCTACCACTGTTCAACAGTGGCATGTAAATAAAATTCCTGATATAATAGTTGACAGCAGGGTGTTCCAGCGCCCACCAAGAGTAACTGTGAGGGCTTACAGTGTTGTGGCAACACCAACACCTAAGGGGCAAATTTCTGCAGAGTATATAGGGCATGCCCCTACTTTCAAACATCCAACTTACAAACGACTCCTACTTGCAAACGGAAGGAGACAACAGGAAGTGAGGAAATCTACCCCTAGGAAGGCAAATTCTCTCCTGTAAGAGTTAATATGTGAAAAAGGTGTCTCCTCTCCACTGATGCTTTATCACCAATCCTTGTCTCAATAAAAACCACAAGTTTTCCAAAAACATTTGTCATTGGGATGGAAAGTGAGGTGAAATGTTCTGAACAGGTGCACACAGCAAAACAAATGTTACAGGGGTGATAACCCTTCCCTATGTTCTCCAAAAAGCTTAAAAATAGATTTTTTGGCTAGAGCTACACTTAAAAAATTTACCTGTTCCAAATTACAAACAGATTGTACTTAAGAACAAACCTACAGTCCGTGTCTTTTTTGCACCACCTGTATACTGCTGTTCAGAGTATATAGGGCTTTTTTTTATTTTGGGTGCGGGGTTCCCCTAAATATCCATACAAGACCCAAAGGGGCTGGTAATGGGCTGGGGTAGGGGTGGGTGATGGGGTACCCATGCCATTTTTCTCAATGATTTTCATCCATATTGCCGGGACCAGACATTACATTAAAGCCGCAAGCAGTTTTAAATGGCTTTTTTTCCTTTAGAAATGTCATTTTGTGCAGGGACAGTTCTAAACACGGGAAACACATGCCACTTGACAGGCATACTTTAGACACCCCCCAGGTATGATATTTAAAGGAATATTTCACTTTTTTTCCACTTTATGCATCATTAAAATCACTGCACCCGAAAAAACAACTGTTTTAAAAGATTCTTTTTACATTGATACATGTCCCCTCGGGCAGGACCCGGGTCCCCAAACACTTTTTAGGACAATAACATGCATATTAGGCGTTATAATTTGCACTTTAGATTTTGAACGTTCGCGTCCATTGTATTTAATAGGGTTCTAAAGTTTGCGCGAAGGTTCTGGTGCGAACCGAATGGGGGGTGTTCGGCTAATCCCTAGTGAACGGCATCGCTGACTGAGCCAGAGAGGGGACTGTCCTACGCTCCACTCACCTCTGACGCCATCCATCCACCTGCACCTTGTAAGCGGCCGCACGGTGGACCAGCAACATCTTACCTGACGGTGATACCAGTGAGTAGAGGACTCCGGGTGGTGAGAAGGCACTTGCCTATTGACATAGTTAACTGGGCCGCAGGAAGGTGGTTTCC
This sequence comes from Rana muscosa, assembly GCA_029206835.1. NCBI lineage: Eukaryota > Metazoa > Chordata > Amphibia > Anura > Ranidae > Rana > Rana muscosa. The sequence continues at coordinate 878,998,900 of CM055116.1, forward strand.
ATAGTTCCACGTGTACTTGTTGGCATCTGCAGTGTCGCAAGTAGGGATACGTTACACCTGAGAGTGATACAACGGCTGAAGGGAATTAGTGTTTGTTCTACCAACACGCCATATACAACAAGTTGATGCCATTTCTTTCACCCTGTTATCGGATTACAAATAGATAAGTGCACCAACAAAGCTAGCAGAAGACTAACTGACATTTAAAGGAACAATCATCAGCCTACGTTGTTTGCAGAGGTTTCCACAAGAGGACACTCATAACTTGAACTGTCCACTAGGGGGAGCTCTATAGTTGGGAACCTATGTGTTTAGTATAACGTTTTATTGCATTGCACTGTTGTTTTGCTGTTTGGGTGAGTTGTGTTTGACTTGGTGGAGAGGTGTCCCAGTGCTGTTATCCTCGCATTGGAAGATTCCTCCACCCTGCGCTCACCCATACCTGGCCCCGGGTAATGTTATATGGGTCTATTAAAAGAGAGATTCTGTGCCAGTGGGATTGCATTGACTATTACAGGGAACTGTGGGTGGTCAATCTTGCCTGTATAATCTTTGTTTATTCTTTTGCCAAGTAAACACATTACCATTGGTTAAGCTACATCTTGTGTGGGACTCTGTCTATTCCAGCTGTGAGTCAGGTGACCAGCACCAAGGTAACAATATTTCTATATATATATTGCTGTGTGGTATTATTGTGGTCCCCTACTGCCATCGGGGTACACAATAATCATATTGTCCAGTTCTGCCAAGGAGGGGATCGAGCCAAATTTCTGGGGTTGACAGAGTGCATGCCCAAATCTAAACCAGCAGCTCCTATGGGGTAGTGCTACATGTGGGGGCTCGTCCGGGATTTCTGAGACTCTGCAATCAACCCCCCCCCAGAGGGAACCCCTACCAGCACCAAAACCCTGACGCTGAGATTCAGTGGTGTGAAGACAAGGGTGCCAGCCCAGAGTCGAGCGTAGTGATTGAACTCCCTGGGACAGCCTGGACTGAGGAGCAGGTTGGTCAGGTAGTGCAGACATTATCCTTCGGCAAGAAAAAATGGGTGATCAATGTTACATCTGATTGTGAGGCCTCATGCACACATGTGCTACTGGAATGGAAGCAGGGTATTCCTGACCATTTCCGCGGATCCAGTGTGCAGTCGGCTGACCAAACTGAGTTTCCTTTAATCCAGTCACACACCCCAGAGAGGTGTCGAGCAAGTACCAGTCGAGTTAAGGCCATAAAGGAAGGAGACCCATCCACGACACCCTCAGCCATGATTGGGCCAGAATTTTTCACTGCTATGGGGGATTTCGTGTCAAAGTGTCAGAGGGATACCCCACTGTGTTCTAGAAATGAATACCAGAAACTCTGGGCCTTTTCTGGCAGATATCCAGTACCTACAGGAGAGGACAACTTTGAAGACTGGATAAGGCCATGCAAGCCCTGGATGAATGGGACATCCCAGAGACTCACAAGAAGCATAGAATTACAGAGAGTCTAAGGGGCCCCGCCTCAGAAGCTATCCGCAATCTGAAGCTCAGTAATAAAGATTGCGTTGCTCAAGACTACATGAACATTCTGCAGGATGTGTTTGGGTGCACTCAAAAAGCTTCTGACCCAATGTACCAATTTGAGCATACTTACCAGAACGCAGGGGAAAAGTTATCCGACTATGTGAGGCGTTTGGATAAGATACTACATCAAACCCTGCTGAAGAAGGGTTTGGATCCCCGGAAAGTAGATGAGGTCCATGCACAACAAGCTTTGTGGGGTGCCCAGCCTTTGGACCCCATCACCATCCTGCTAAGAACCAGGCCAGATGGTGGCATCCTGAAGTATTCAGATCTGATCAGGATTGTGCGGGAAAAGGAGGGCATGCTGGAGAACAAGGAGAAGAGTTAAAAGTCTGAATCTGTTGTTGGAGTCAGAGTGGCCAACACAACCGATAGAGATCCAGAGGTTAGGGTTCTGAAGACTCAGATGTCCAAGATAATGGAGATGGTGACCGGGTCATTGGATGTCAGGTCTGAGATGGCTGCACTGAAGATACAGGTATCCCAGATGTTGGAGGTGATTAACAGGCTGACAGCGAAACATACTGAGCTGCCCCACAAGGGCGAAACGTGGCAGAATGTACCCCCAGACTCGCCTACTGCGTCTGGCCAGAGGCCATCGAATCAAGACGTCTGTCTGAACCGTGGAGGTGTAGGTCACTACCAGCGAGTATGTCCTGGTCCACCAAGGAGGACAGAAGACTGGCGTAGACCCCAGAGAAGTGACCCAAGGATGGAGAGAAGATCTGGGCCTTCAAGAAGAACGTTCCCTGAATCTGCGAGGGAGCAATGGAGAACACCTGCAGTTTATGCCGGCTCAGTGAGCAATGCTTATCAGCCTCCAAAGCGACGCCAGAAACGGCATTCCCAATGCAGGAAGACGAAGGAAGCACAAGTCCAGTCACGCCAACCTACTGTTCCAGATGCTTCCAACAGGTTTCCTGCCCAGTTAGTAGGCCCTTTGTCTGTAGTGCATGTCTTGGTTGAAGGAATCTACACAAGAGCCCTTCTTGATTCAGGTGCTCAGGTAACCTTGTTGACCAGAGACTTTTACAAGAGGTATTTGTCATACATACCCCTGCGGAAGTTGGAAGATATAGAGATCCAGGGGATTCAAACAGAAGATTACCCTTGTGGTGGATATCTGCGGATCAAGTTGTCATGTGATCCATTGAGGACTGGGAAGCCTCAGGAATTTGACACGCTAGCTATTGTGTGTCCTCGGTTGCCAGGGTCCACAAGCAGTCCGCTAATCGTAGGGACCAACAGAGATCTGGTGAAGCGGCTGTTAGCCCCTGCTGTCCCCAGATGTGATCCCTTACCCTCACTGCCAGAAGAAGGATCCATAGCAGTAGTGGAAGAAACCAATCTGCAGGAGGCAGAAGTAATCAAACCGGAAGAAGAGGCTAGTGAGCCTACCATGTCCGAGTCAGTGGAACAGAGAAAGCGAAGAATTAAGCATCCTCTCAAGAGACCGACTTGTTAAGTGATAGGTGAGAGCACCCCTCAAGGGTTGCCAAGAGAGCCTGACCTCACCACAGATTTATTGAAAGGCAACCTTAACTCACCATAGAAGAAAAAAAGTTGCGCTATTGAGAATATCACCAGTACAGCAGCTGGTGAAAGTGTAAATATGAGCCAAAAGGCTCACACAGTAAATATATGACACAAATTGATGAAAGTGAGTGATGCGAACATGTGATAAAAAATCACATAAACAAAAAACCACAAAAGTTGTCGCATATAGTCCAAACAATAAAGTTCATATGCACAAAGAATGCTCCTCCACCGTGCTGATTGTGATCCAATGTATTACACCACGAGCAAGTGTAGGATAGGACAGCCTCCACCAATAGATTTTCTGCCTCTTACCGAAAGTGATGGATCCCTTGTCACAGGGGATCAAAGAAAGCCTGTGGCTATTCCCCAGCCAAGGGTATGGGGCAGGCAGCGTCTCACTGACCAGGAGATCCACAACTCTCAATGATAGGAAACACGGTCCCCGTAAATAAAAAGAAGGATATACTATAGTGTAAAATCTTTTTACATGTTTAATAAAAAAAGACGAATGCACACTTACATAAATGCAGATAAAAACGAGCGAAAATAAGCCGGCCGGCTCTTAGACATAAAACAGCCCGTATGCCTCCGGGTAGCGTGGGCGCGATGACGTCAGAACGTGGCTCCTCCCTATGCGTTTCGTCATCAAAGACGTGTTCACGGGATACGGGCGAAGTTCTGACGTACCGCTCTAATATAACCATCTCAAACAGCCAAGCCTCGATGTGAACCGCGGGATGCCGAAGCACCGCCATTTTGACTGAGGGAAAGGATATCGCTAGATGCTATGAAGGGATTGGCAAACCCAAAGCAAATAGTGATTAGTGTGCGCAGAGAAATAACATTATTGAACACAATCTATTTTAAAAAAGGGAAGGGGGCAAAGCGACAAACGGTCTAAAAACCATTGAATGTATAACAACTACATATAGAGGTTAATCCTCTACTGCTGAAAAATAACAACCAAAGGGAGGAGAGAACCTCATCCAATGGAAAAGGCGAACTGGATCATTCCCAAGATTCACATCGAGTGTACAAAAACACAAGGAATTACCCAAGGCTAGTACAGTATGCCACCATCGTAAACCTGATCCTAAAAAATTGTTATAAATAAAAACTATAAATAAAAACAACACCCTAAACAATATATTAACAATAATTGGACACTGTACCAAAATTGTATATATATTAACTAAATTGGACATGGCACTTTATAATCCAAACGTGGAGTCCCAGCTCCATCCTCCTTCACATAAACCCAATTAACCCATTGAGGTCGAGATCCAAACCTATGAAGGGGAAGAGGGAATACTACAAGGTGCATATAAAGGAGGGGGGAGGAGGAGGAGGGGAAAAAAAGGAGGAGAAATATACAAAATAAATAAATAAATAGGGAATCACACTAATCTAGACAGGACACTCTTCCCTACCTCAATTTGTACATTTTAACTGGTCGGCACAGAGGTCAAGAATTGTCTATGAAACAATTCACATCTACATCTATGTTAAGACCAAAAGGGGTGTAGCTCTTAATCCTATGCACCCACGACATCTCCAACCTAGAGATGCTCTGGACCAGATTGCTACCCCTCCAGTGAGGGCTATATTTATCTATTCCCAAAAAGATAGTACCCTTAGGGTTCCGATCATGCACAGCCAGATAATGTTTTGACACAGAGTGCTTTGTGAACCCTCTTCTAATATTACCAATATGTTCGTTCAGGCGTACCTGAAGTGGGTGTTTGGTCCTACCCACATACTGCAACCCACACGGGCATTGCAGTAAATAGACCACGCCCTCCGTCGAACAGGTAATAAAAGGTTTGATGTCGAAAGTTCTGGAATTACAAGTAGAGCTAAATTGAGTAGTTCTCCTAGATCTACACCCATTCAAAGAGCATACTTGACACCTCCTGCACTGATAATAACCAGTGAGATTGGGAAAGAAGGTGGATCTAGTCATGGGTGGATCCATAATGTTGGGTGCAAGTCTGTCCCTCAGAGCCGGAGCTCCTCTAAAAACCACTTGAGGTCTATCTGGTAAAATGGTATTGAGGACCCTATCATTCTTCAGAATATGCCAGTGTTTATTAACAATGTGCCTAATCTGAGAATGTTGGCAAGAAAAGTTGGTAATAAAAGGGGTGCGAAATGACGACCCAGCATCCATCTTAACTTTCTCTTTTAACAAAACAGCACGGTCCACACAACTGACTGAATCAAGGGTAGCTTTAAGGGACTTAGGAGAGTAACCCTTATCTATAAATCTTCTGGTTAGGATATCGGACTGTGCTAAGAAGGTGGTGTGGTCCGAACAATTTCTTTTTAATCTTAGAAACTGACTCTTAGGCACAGCACCCAACCAGGGGGCATAATGACAACTACCTTTAGGAATAAATGAATTCCTATCGGTAGGTTTAAAAAAGGTTGAAGTGGTAAAACCCCGATCACCCACCGAAATAGTCAGATCTAAAAAATTGATCCGATCCTGACTAGCCACATAACTTAAATGGATACCTCTAGAGTTGTTATTAAGAGAATCCATGAAGTCTACAAGGTCAGGGTGGCTACCCCTCCATAGGAGGAGGATGTCGTCTATGTAACGAGCCCACAAGGCCACATAGGGCCTGGTGTCAGCACAGACGACATCCTCCTCCCATTTGGCCATAAAAAGGTTCGCCAAACTAGGGGCATATTTAGCCCCCATGGCGACACCTCTGTCCTGCCTATAAAACTCCCCATCGAACCAAAAGAAGTTATGAGTAGCTGCATACTCTAATAACTCCATAATAAAACTGATTTGGTCCGGGAGTAAGTCGGAGTCGTGATCCATATAATGACGAACTGCGTCCAAACCCAATTGATGGGGGATCACAGTATACAGGGATGTGACATCCGCTGTGACCAGCCAAATACCTTCACTAGATGTTATTTCAGAAAGGAGGTTGATCACATGGCGGGTATCCTTTAAAAAGGAAGGGATTTTCCGCACCATGGGCTGCAAAAAGAAGTCTATGTACTTGCCCACCCGGGACGTGATGGAATCTATCCCACTAACAATGGGACGTCCCGGGGGGCAAGTCAGACTCTTATGCACCTTGGGTAGATAATATATTATCGGAATTCGCGGTGCCTTAGGCACCAAAAATAACCGTTCCTTCTTATTAAGGATCCCGTCATCCGAACCTCTTTGGACAATAACCTCCAAATGTGCCTTGTATTTTAAATTGGGATTGGAGGTCAATGGGGTATAGGTATCGCTTAAAGGGGTTGCTCCACCGGAAAAAAAAAATTCAAGCCAGCAGCTACAGCTACAGCAGCTGCTGGCTTTTAATCTTTGGACACTTACCTGTCCTGGAGTCCAGCGACGTCCGCAGCAGAGGACGAGCGACCGCTCGTCGCTCTGCTGCTCCCTCCGCCATCCTCGCTGAGGGAACCAGGAAGTGAAGCCCTGCGGCTTCATGCCCGGTTCCCTACGGCGCATGCGCGAGTCACGCTGCGCCGTTCTGATTGGTGCTCCTGTGTTCTGGGAGCCGAGTGTCTCCCAGAACACCAAGGGAAGTCTGCGGGAAGTGACGTAACTCCCACAGATTCCCGGAGACAGGACTCCCGGATGTGGGTGAAAATACCTGTCTTAGACAGGTATCTTCACCCCCCTCCCCCCTGAAAGGTGTCAATTGTGACACCGGAGGGGGGGAGGGTTCCAAATAGCAAAAGTTGCTATTTAGGGTGGAGCTCCACTTTAAGATGCGGTGCATTTCTTGCATATAGTCGCATTTATTCAATACGACTATACCCCCCCTTGTCAGCCGGTCGGATGACAACATTTTTGTTGGAGCACAAAGAATTCAAACCCAGCTCTATATCCCTTTTATTTTTGTGTATTCTGATCTGCATGGCATCTAACTCTTTTAGTGCCAAGTCTCTAAAAACCCTCAAAGAGGGAGACAGATGACCTGGAGGGTTGAAAAGGGAAGCATTCGAAAGCCCGGAATGGGAGATGTGATCAGTAAGATTGGCAGAAGAACTGAAAGGGTTGGAAGCCAGATACCTCTGGACATTCAATTTGCGGACATATTTATGAATGTCCATGTAGGTCTGAAATTTGCTCATATTTTGAGGTGGAGCAAACTTCAGACCTTTGTCCAAAACAGTTAATTCTGGTACCGTTAGTGTGTGAGAGCTTAAATTGAAAATTCCAGCATCACCTACATCTTTGCTCTTTTTGGACTGAGCTCTCCTCCCCCCTCTAGTTCCTCTCTTAACTCGACCACTCTTTTTAATCCTTGGCTGGGACGGGGAAAACCCCAATTCTGGTGATCATATCTGACGTTACGGTCCACTTCATGAGGATCCTCCCGCCCAGGCAAGTAATATCCACCTGACGTACCATTACTGCTCACATCATAGGTGGGTCGGGAGACCCCTTGGTTTACATGTGCCAGGTCTCTTAGAGGAAAAACTATTCTGAGTAGGGACACTGAAACCATCATCGAAATCCCCCTCATAGTGTGTAAATTGTTGCTCATAGGCATGAGGCAAATCATACCCCTGACCAAGAGGGTGGGCACCCTGTCCGTCATAATAACTCGACCTAGATTGTGCAACAGTCGGTCGGCCCCTAGGGGGTAGAGGTAATAAGCCCTGATTCCATCCTCGTCCCTGATTACGTGGTGGCCCAACGGAGCCTTGTTGGTATTGTCCACGTCCTGGGGGTCGAGAGGGGGGACCATTAGGCTGTTTAGGGCCATTTTTTCCCCATCCTCCATTGTTATAAGTGTTGGGTCGGTTGCCAGGTCGTGACTGAGCCTGGAAAGGTGGACCTCTCACAGGAGAGCGGCCACGTCCAGGACCAGAAGGACCGGGTTTACCAGTGGTCCCCAATGGTCTCAATGAGACTTGGCTAGCAACCTGAGGGGTAGTATCCATCTCAGGGCCTGCCAAAGCAGCTTGTTCAGCCAGAAGCTTTTTTTGCCACTCGAAAACAATACTAGAGTCATAGTCAGAAAAGTCACGGTTAAACTTCTTTTTCTTTTTTACTCTCTGCTCTTTGTCCTCTTTTTCAAGAATTTTTAGCAAAAGTTTAGACCTCTCCAAATATTCCTCACTAGATTTAAAGGGAGTTAATTTGTCTTTGATCAATTTGATTTCATCATCAAGTCTCACTAATTTGCTCCCTTTTCTATCTACCAAAAATGTTAAAAAGTTTACGCCTGCTTCGTTAAAATATTTGAACCACCCTTCAAGATCTACTTCTCCCTTCTGGGGGCATACCTCCCACCTAAGGCTACGGGGCACCATGAGGTGCTTGATATAGGTCTCTAAAAAGGCTATATCCCACTGAGTATGAATCTCAGAAATAGTGAGATTCTTAAGTCTAAGAAAAAGACCCCCCAGATCCCCTTCGCCATCCTTAAAGGTTTCAAAAACCCCATCTGTATTCACCACCCGAGTGGCTCTGAATTCAAAAACATCCATTTAAATATTGGTAATAATCAAATAGATAAATTGAATTAACAAGTATCAAAAGCAGCAATAATATGTATAATATACAAAAATGAAAAAGAAAAAACTGCGCTAGTGAAATAAAGATTAAAGCTGCAACCAACAGTGTTATACTACACCAAACAGATAATATAGGAGAAAAAAAGTTGCTCTATTGAGAATATCACCAGTACAGCAGCTGGTGAAAGTGTAAATATGAGCCAAAAGGCTCACACAGTAAATATATGACACAAATTGATGAAAGTGAGTGATGCGAACATGTGATAAAAAATCACATAAACAAAAAAACACAAAAGTTGTCGCATATAGTCCAAACAATAAAGTTCATATGCACAAAGAATGCTCCTCCACCGTGCTGATTGTGATCCAATGTATTACACCACGAGCAAGTGTATCATAGGACAGCCTCCACCAATAGATTTACTGCCTCTTACCGAAAGTGATGGATCCCTTGTCACAGGGGATCAAAGAAAGCCTGTGGCTATTCCCCAGCCAAGGGTATGGGGCAGGCAGCGTCTCACTGACCAGGAGATCCACAACTCTCAATGATAGGAAACACGGTCCCCGTAAATAAAAAGGATATACTATAGTGTAAAACCTTTTTACATGTTTAATAAAAAAAGACAAATGCACACTTACATGAATGCAGATAAAAACGAGCGAAAATAAGCCGGCCGGCTCTTAGACATAAAACAGCCCGTATGCCTCCGGGTAGCGTGGGCGCGATGACGTCAGAACGTGGCTCCTCACCCCCTGGCACATCTGGCTGGGCCATTCCAATTAAGGTGGCCTGTAGGCAGGGCAACCCCCCCTTCCTATGCCCATTGGTGGGAGGTTCCTCTGCCAGGGTTTTATGCAAATGCAAATTGCCTGATTTCTTGTGTACACTAACTGGTTTTTCTCCTCTTGTATATGAGCAAAGCATGTACCAGGTCAAGGACTGTTACTACCTTTGGGGACAAAAGGTTTTTTGGTGGGGGTAGTGTGTAGCAGGTGTTTCACAATATAACCCGCAAATCTCGCCAAGTTGGGCAGAGCAATGTACACAGGCTTTCCAGGTTCAGTTAGGGAGAAGTTGCCTGTCATGTCTGGGTTTATTTCCACTCCTCCTCCTTCCTGTTTTCACAGACTTGAGGAAGTGGAATATGAGCTGACACACACACAGCTCTGAATTCAGTGACTTCTATTGTGTTCCTATGGCTGGAGAGGAAAGCCAATTAACAGCAGAGTTACAACAGCCAATGGAGGAGATTGTACACAACTGAGGAGAGCAGCAATGGATTCTGGGACACAAAGTTCTCACACCAAACGGCCCCATAGACTGGTACACAGGGAGAACTACAAATCCACACTGCAACTGTGCTACCAGAATGCAGTGCGCCACCGCAAGTCCTGCTGGGGAATCTGATATAAGGACAAGCCAGGCCTCAGCACACGCTCTCTGGATGCCATCTTTCAATAGGCAAGAGGGCTGCTGTGAGTGTGCCTAGGCCGTAGAAGCCTGGGCCTAAAGTTGGAGAGCGGATCGCCGATGGAGGGATCCCTGTGAACAGCATCGCTGACTGAGCCAGAGAGGTGACTGTCCTATACTCCACTCACCTCTGACGCCATCCATCCACCTGCACCTTGTAAGCGGGCGCACGGTGGACCGGCGACATCTTGCCCGACGGTGATACCAGCGAGGAGAGGACTCCAGGTGGTGAGAAGGCACTTGCCTATTGACATAGTTAACTGGGCCGCAGGAAGGTGGTTTCCATAGTTCCACGTGTACTTGTTGGCATCTGCAGTGTCTTAAGTAAGGATACGTTACACCTGATACAACGGCTGGAGGGAATTAGTGTTTTTTCTACCAACACGCCATATACAACAAGTTGATGGCATTTCTTTCACCCTGTTATCGGATTACAAATAGATAAGTGCACCAACGAAGCTAGCAGAAGACTAACTGACATTTAAAGGAACAGTTATCATCCTACGTTGTTTGCAGAGGTTTCCACAACAGGACACTTATAACTTGAACTGTCCACTAGGGGGAGCTCTATAATTGGGAACCTATATGTGTTTAGTATAAGGTTTTATTGCATTGCACTGTTTTGCTGTTTGGGTGAGTTGTGTGTGTGACTTGGTGGAGAGGTGTCCCAGTGCTGTCATTCTAGCATTGGAAGATTCCTCCACCCTGCGCTCACCCATACCTGGCCCCGGGTCATGTTATGTGGGTCTATTAAAAGAGAGATTCTGTGCCAGTGGGACTGCATTGACTATTGCATTGAACTGTGGGTGGTCAATCTTGCCTGTATAATCTTTGTTTTATTCTTTTGCCAAGTAAACACATTACCATTGGTTAAGCTAAATCTTGTGTGGGGCTCTGTCTATTCCAGCTGTGAGTCAGGTGACCAGCACCAAGGTAACAATATTTCAATATACAGTATATATATTGCTGTGTGGTATTATTGTGGTCCCCTACTGCCATCGGGTTACAGGTATCGAGCCAAATTTCTGGGGTTGACAGGCAGAGTGCAGGCCCAAATCTAAACCAGCAGCTCTATTACTGGGGTAGTGCTACACTAGGAAGATACTTAAAGTATAGCTAAAGGCAAAACTTTTTTTTTAGTTTTGGATGAAGTGGAGAGAGATTAGAGCACTTGTCAGTTTTTATTGTCTGCGCTCCTGTTTGGGAGATTCACCCTCTCTATTTTTCCTGATAATCCATAATCAGTGAAAGTAAAAGAAAATCCCAAATTTTGGGTTGTCTCCAGAAAAGTAATAGGGGAGAAATCTTCTAGTGGGGACACTAATTCTGGTGACATGGGGGACCCCAAGGAATTCTCTTGATTTGCAGGGATTTCCTCTCACTTCCTGTTTTGGCTATGGGACAGGAAGTGAAGGGAAATCTCCACAATGGGACACCGATGACAAAAAAAAAATTAACAGGGGTTATAACTCTCCCTTATGCTGGCCATACACTAGACGAAAAATCGGGCGACAATCGCTCATGTAGACACTTCGTTCGTTTTTCGGCAAGTTAATGGGCACAAATCGTTAATCGTTTGTGACGTTTATGTGAAGAAAAAACGAACAGCAAGTTTGGAAAAATTTTGCCGGCCGAACGATAAATCGCAAGGTTAATGCGTTTGTCGTCCGAGGAAAAAATGAACGCTTGCTAATGTGCATGGTTTAAAAACATATAACCCGGAAGGTAAATATTCGTCTCAAAGAACGTTGACGGCAAAATGTCATGATACACATCACCAAGTATACAACCTCTAACCACTTCAATCGTGATATACCTATATATATATATATCTCTGTAAAAATAATGCAACAGACAAAATATGCAATAATAAAACTTTATTGCCAATTATTTTTGTAAGAAACTAGTTTTTAATCTTTGTTTTGGGTATTTTTTTTATATGAGAGCATAATGTTTTTACACAAGAGAGCAAAAGTTCTTTCTACAACAGAGCATAATTTTTTTATTTTGTTACACAAGAGAGCATATTTTGATTTTTTGAACACAAGATAGCGTAAATCCCTTGGTAAACTAGAGAGCAAATTTTTTTTATTTTAAAACAAGAGAGCATATTGTTTAATACTGTGTCAAATACTGTAAAAAAAACTATTTTGACATTTTAAGAATATACATTATGCATCTATCAAAGAATGTTTTTTAATTATTTCTCATGGTTTCAAATTCTTTGTAACCCAATATCAGTAATCTTTATTTTTTGGCCTGCAGAATAAACATGGTTTGAGATTGTCCTTGAGGTTTGTGATGTCAGTCACCCCTACTATAAGTGCATGTCAACATATGCGAAATTTGTGTTCACGTAAACACTATAATTGACTTGTGTCATAACACAAATATAGTAGAGGTGACTGACTGCTCAAACCTCAAGGACAGCTTTGCTCCAATCATGTTTTTCCATGTCAGGCCTGACTTGTAAATGTGCATGAGTCACGAACATTAATAAAGTGCTTGTCCTCAACAGTCCAAATAGCTTAAAGGTGTTGTAAATGTTCGTTTTTTTATTTTCTAAATAGGTTCCCTTAAGCTAGCGCATTGTTGGTTCGCTTACCTTTTCATTCGATTTCCCTTCTAAATGTTTTTTTTCTTTGTCTGAATTTCTCACGTCCTGTTTCTCCTCAGTAGCTTGCCCCCATCATCCGAGCGGGGGTAAGCCAGAACCAGAACAGCTCACTGAACAGCTTACTGAGGAGGAACAGGAAGTGAGATATTCAGACAAGGAAAACAAAGAAAAAAACTTTTAGAAGAGAAATGGAAGGAAAAGGTAAGTGAACCAACCAGCACTAGCTTAAAGGAACCTATTTAGAAACTAAAAAACAAACCTTTACAACCCCTCAAAGTTTTGTGCAAACTTTTACAAACAATTAACACATCAACGAAAAAGACGAGAAAACATACATGGACCAAAGTGACACATGTTAAATCTTACAAAGTGTGTCAAGTGCAACCAGAATATTTTTTTTGGACAGAGGTCAGGTGCTCTTTCACTTTTTCTAACTCAGATGAGCACTTCTCTAACTATGATGAGCATTTCAACAGATCAGATAACAATCTTTGGGAAGTAATTGTATTTAATTCCTGTTCCACAGACAGATGATGTGCTGTTGAAGATGAGAAAAAAAGATTGAGGGAAATGTTTTTAAAATGGAGTTGATCTTAAAGTGTATGTGTACTGGCTTACCTGTGCTGCTTGTGATGGTTTCACAGGAATGCTGTTCCTGTTCTGCTTCAACATCTGTAATACTTTGGCATGGTTCAGCATCATCATCATCGGGTCCTTTTTCAGTAACTGGAGCTGTGTCATCATCATCAGGTCCTTTTTCAGTAACTGGAGCTGTGTCATCATCATCATCAGGTCCTTTTTCAGTAACTGGAGATGTGTCATCATCATCATCAGGTCCTTTTTCAGTAACTGCAGATGTGTCATCAACCACAATAATATCCAGGCCTGTTGTCACAGTGCTGTTCCCACAGTGTGGTTTCTTGGGTCTTTCTAGGTTAAAAATATTTAAAAAATACATGAAAAAGCATGCATGCTAAAGATTATAGTTTGCATTGATGAAGACATTGCAGAAAGACTACATGGATTGCATGCCTAGGTGAGAGCAGAAATTGCAGAAATTAATCATAAATACCTTTTTTGATCATTGTATGTATTTTATACAACTGTGCTTCCTCCCTATGCTTCAAGTCAGACCATCTCTTGCCCAGCTGGTCCTTTGTTCGGTCCACACCATATTTCTTCCCAAGCACATGGATAACCTTCTCCATGATGTCATCTTTTCTTCTATTAGGCCTGGGATAGTTTTTGTGCCTCCCATCATAGTCATTTTTTTCCAAAATCTTCACCATCGTTTTCATTTCTTCCAGGGACATAGGTTTTGCCTTTTTTTTTTTTAAATGTTTCCAGGCGAAATAGTTTGGGAAGGGCATGCTCCTGTTCTTCAGCCATCGTTCTGCTGCTAAAGATGGTGGCGAACGAAGAAGGGTGGAGCTTGCAAACTCCCATATTGCACTGCGTTTTACACTCTGACCCGGCACACAGAACGTTGTCACGCACACAGAACGGTGTCATGCACGATTTACCGAGTAGAGGAACGAGTACACACACTGACTAAACAAACGATTATACAGACCAATCTACAGAAGATTCGTTACAACTGAAGGTAAGCAGACCAGTACAATAGTTCTATGATCTTGTTTGGTGTAAATTGGCAACTAAACGATGCATTTTTTCTTATTACAGGAGCAATGGTGGACAAATTTACATCACCACATTTCCTTCCCCAATTCATTGAAATGTACCGTGACCTTTCATGTTTATGGAAAGTACACTCCAAAGAGTATTCAGACCGCCAAAAACGCAATGATGCTTATACCAAATTAGCTGAACTATGCACTGTTGTGTATTCTAAAGCAGATGTAGCCCATGTTAAACAAAAAATATCAAATCTGCGTACTATATTCAAAAAAGAATTAAATAAAATGCACGATTCCAAAAGATCTGGTGCAGGTGCAGACCACGTATACGTGCCACGTCTGTGGTATTTTGAGAGCTTACGATTTCTGACTGAACAGGAGGAACCACGAGCCTCTGTATCAAGTTTAGACAGTAGTGTCAGTGCAAGTAATTCAGGAGATGAAGAAGATGGAACATTGGAGGAAATGGCAAACAGTCAGGTAAAGTAATCATCTTTTTTATTATACACAGATAAAGTAATCTAATTTGAATATAATACATAAAATATTACACTACACCTATTTTCCTTGGAAATGTACTTTTGTTGATATTTCTTATAGACAAACATAACATGACACCTGTTTTACTTGATGAAAGAATATATTAATTCAGCCACTGACATTTCATTTGAAGATCTAGAGATTGTTTTGCCAATCCACTGCGCCAGGACCAATAAAATATTGCATATAGTCCAGACTATTATGACGGGCTAGTTGACTAGAGAGACGTGGTGGGGCACGGCCTAGGTCTAGCAGGCCTTCTGTATCATTACGCCAATCACCAGGTATGAGATCCCCAGACAGAGTATCTTCCCGGTCCATCATGGTTTGTAATATGTAGGTGGAGCTAGTACGTCTTAAAAAATTATGTAACACACAGCAACAATGAACCATAATGTCAATTTTTGGGGGGGTTACATTTATTGGTGTATGGAAAATCCGAAAGCGGTTGGCCATAATACCAAAGGCATTTTCTACCACTCGTCTAGCACGAGATAACCTGTAATTAAATATTTTCTGATCAGGTGTAAGGTTTTTAAGGGCAAATGGTTTCAACACATGTTCAGATAATGCAAATGCGTCATCTGCGACAAATACATAATTCAGGCCTTCCACTGTGTCCTCTTTGGATGGTAGATTTAAATGTCCATTTTTTAAACAATGAGAGAAAACTGTTTTCTCAATTACACCCCCATCTGAATTTCGTCCATTTTTGCCAATGTCCACAAATATAAACTCAAACTTTGCATTCACGATTGCCATTAGAACAATGCTAAAGTAGCCTTTATAGTTGTAGTAGAAAGAGACAGATTTTGCTGGGGGTGTTATGCGGACATGTTTTCCGTCTATGGCACCACCACAGTTAGGGAAATTCCAATAGTCGTGAAATTGTTTGGCTGTTGCCTTCCATTCCTCCACTGATGACGGGAGCTGTAAAAGGTAAAATCTAAAAATGTTCAGTCTTTATTTCTTGATACATTCATTTATTTTGCTATATTATACAGGATCTATTTGTTAGTGACACACAGACTGTCACATTACCAGCGGTAAACAGGAACAAAAAGAGAAAGACAACTCAACAGTCTACAGGCAACTTTCTATTACAGGCATCTGCAGTGTTGAATCAGAAGAGGGATGAATGTGATGACCTGGGTGGATTTACTGCCAAGAAAATACGCCGGATGTCAGAAGACCAAAAACAATTGCTGGAACCCTTACTGATTCAGCTCCTTAATAAAGGGTTGAAAGGGGAGCTTACCACAAATACTCACTTGGCTGAGCACAAAGCCACACACACCCAATCACCCCAACAACCTCACCCTCATCAGTGGCCCATACCATATACACAACAGGATCGTCCCCAAAACAACTGGGGACATGATTTTCAGTACACAGCTTTGTGAATCACATAAAAGGTGTTACATTTTTTCACTTTTATATGTTATGAACCAATTTAAGTTTAATATGATGTATACAGCTTCAATGTTCAAGGAAGCTAGCTTTACGGTGTTTTTCATAGTTAAAAATAAAAGCATTGTGTTATTACCTTTTAAGTATTCGTCTTGCAGTATTCTTATGATGGCTTGGCAGGTCTCAGGTATGATGCGGCCGAGCGACTTGGCAGAGATTCCAGTAGTGAACTTGAGGTCTTCAAAACTTCGACCAGTTGCCAGGAAACGAACTGTTGCTACCAGTCTTTGCTCCGCTGTGATGCTACTTCTTAAGATGGTGTCCTTTTTTGTTATGAGGGGTGAAACTTCACTCAGTAGCAGCTGAAATGACTCTTCAGGCATCCTCAGATAGTTCCGATAATCATCGGAATTGTTTTCCTTTAGCTCTCGAACCAATCTCATATGTGAGAAAATATCACGGTTCTTCAGCCACTCTTTACTCCATAACCTTCGCCTTTTTTTGGGGGGCTCCTCTGCTTGCTGTATAGCCATCACTCCAAGCATTACTATGGCAATAGTCCTCTCATCCACATCCATATTGAAGGTGGTGCTGATGTAGGTGATGCACTAGAGATGCTCACTACGCACAAGATTCGTTCTGACGAACGCAAGTTGCTTCTCTGGGCGTATACCTAATTTACAGGAAGCCAGGGAGCAGAGGTCAAATATATTTTGTCACTTCCTTTTTAAATGAAAAAAACGCTCGAAAAAACGATACATTAATGTTCTCAAATGTTTTATCGTTCGAATATCGTTACTTAGCTGATGGCGTGATCGTTTGCTCTCACGAACGTATGTTCGTTTTTCGAGAGCGATGTCGCCCAATTTTTCGTCTAGTGTATGGCCAGCATTACTCTATGCAAAATGAAAGAAAAAAAAAAAAGTTTTGCCTATAGTTCTATTTTTAGATAAACTTAAAATTTTCACACTATTACATTTGTCTATGCATTTCATGAAAATCCTGAGTATTTAACAATAAAGTAACTGAAGAAATTTCAGCATTAAAACACAGCTAGCCATGCAGATAGTTTACGCAGTTGAACTGACATTTTAACTGTATGCTTTTTGACCCTTTCCTTAAACTTTTGTCCATTTTGCATATAAAGAGAACAAGTTTAGAAGGTCACAATCCACAAGCAGTGTCATTCATATTTATAGCAGAGCCTATCATTGATTGTCAACTGCTAAATGCCAGTATCCACTATATACAGTATTGGTTTAAGCAGACAGATACATTCTTTGTGAATCAAAATATTGAGCTTAACCTGCTGTAATCTGCAGGCCACTTTGAAATAATTCCTATTTCTTCCTCATAGATTGTTGAATGGCACATGTGGTGAAAAAGTCAATCAAACTATAAAATTCAGTGTATGACAATGCTTCATACTTTACCCTCCCTAGCGGTAAGCCCAAGTTGGACTCGGGGTGAGTCTTTACTACCAAAAGCGGTAACCCCGAGCCAGACTCGGGCTGCATCGCAGTATCCAGGGAGAGTTACTTACCTTGTTCCCTGGATCCTGCGATGTCTCCCCGCAGTGTGTGCGAGCCGTGTCTCACTCGATTCACACTGCCGAGTGCCGAGCTCCATTCCCTGCGACGTTGCGATGCATGGGGACGGAGTTCGGCGCCAAATTCAAAAAGTAAAAACACAATACACATACAGTATACTGTAATCTTACTGATTAACCACTTAAGCCCCGGACCATTTCGGGCCATTAGGACCAGGCCTGTTTTTGGGATTCGGCACTGCGCTGCTTTAACTGTAAATTGTGCGGACATGCAATGTTGTACCCAAATGAAATTTGCGTCCTTTTCTTCCCACAAATAGAGCTTTCTTTTAATGGTATTTGATTGCCTCTGCGATTTTTAATTTTTGCGATATAAACAGAAAAAGACCGAAAATTGTGAAAAAAAATGATATTTTCTACTTTTTGTTATAAGAAAAATCGAATAAACTCAATTTTAGTCATACATTTAGGCCAAAATGTATTCAGCCACATGTCTTTAGTAAAAAAAAGTCAATAAGCGTATATTTATTGGTTTGCGCAAAAGTTATAGCGTTTACAAACTAGGGTACATTTTCTGAAATTTACACAGCTTTAAATTTATGACTGCCTATCTAATTTCTTGAGGTGCTAAAATGGCAGGGCAGTACAAAACCCCCCCAAATGACCCCATTTTGGAAAGTAGACACCCCAAGGAAATTGCTGAGAGGCATGTTGAGCCCATTGAATATTTATTTTTTTGTCCCAAGTGATTGAATAATGACAAAAAGAAAAAAAAAAGAAAAAATTACAAAAAGTTGTCACTAAATGATATATTGCTCACACATGCCATGGTTATATGTGGAATTGCACCCCAAAATACATTCTGCTGCTTCTCCTGAGTACGGGGATACCACATGTGTGGGACTTTTTAGGAGCCTAGCCACGTACGGGACCCCGGAAACCAAGCACCGCCTTCAGGATTTCTAAGGGCGCAAATTTTTGATTTCACTCCTCACTACCTATCACAGTTTCGAAGGCCATAAAATGCCAAAATAGCACAAAACCCCCCCAAATGACCCCATTTTGGAAAGTAGACACCCCAAGCTATTTACTGAGAGGCATGTTCAGTCCATGGAATATTTTATATTTTGCCACAAGTTGCGGGAATATGACAAACTTCTTTTTTTTTTGCACAAAGTTGTCACTAAATGATATATTGCTCACACATGCCATGGGCATATGTGAAATTACACCCCAAAATACATTCTGCTGCTTCTCCTGAGTACGGGGATACCACATGTGTGGGACTTTTTGGGAGCCTAGCCGCGTACGGGACCCCAAAAACCAAGCACCGCCTTCAAGGTTTCTAAGGGCATAAATTTTTGATTTCACTCCTCACTACCTATCACAGTTTTGAAGGCCATAAAATGCCAAGATGGCACAAAACCCCCCCAAATGACCCCATTTTGGAAAGTAGACACCCCAAGCTATTTGCTGAGAGGCATGTTGACCCCATTGAATATTTTTTTTGTCCCAAATGATTGAATAATGACAAAAAGAAAAAAAAAATGTACAAAAAGTTGTCACTAAATGATATATTGCTCACACATGCCATGGTTATATGTGAAATTACACCCCAAAATACATTCTGCTGCTTCTCCTGAGTACGGGGATACCACATGTGTGGGACTTTTTGGGAGCCTAGCCGCGTACGGGACCCCAAAAACCAAGCACCGCCTTCAAGGTTTCTAAGGGCATAAATTTTTGATTTCACTCCTCACTACCTATCACAGTTTTGAAGGCCATAAAATGTCAAAATAGCCCAAAACCCCCACAAATGACCCCATTTTGGAAATTAGACACCCCAAGCTATTTGCTGAGAGGCATGGTGAGTATTTTACAGCTCTCATTTGTTTTTGAAAATTAAGAAAGACATTTTTTTTTCTTTTTTTTTTCTTTTTTTACATTTTCAAAACTTTGTGACAAAAAGCGAGATCTGCAAAATACTCAACATACCTCTCAGCAAATAGCTTGGGGTGTCTACTTTCCAAAATGGGGTCATTTGGGGGGGTTTTGTGCCATCTGGGCATTCCATGGCCTCCGAAACTGTGATAGGCAGTGAGGAGTGAAATCAAAAATTTACACCCATAGAAATCCTGAAGGCGGTGCTTGGTTTTTGGGGTCCCGTACGCGACTAGGCTCCCAAAAAGTCCCACACATGTGGTATCCCCGTACTCAGGAGAACAACAGAATGTATTTTGGGGTGTAATTCCACATATGCCCATGGCATGTTTGAGCAATATATAATTTAGTGACAACTTTTTGTACATTTTTTTTTTTTTTGGTCATTATTCAATCACTTGGGACAAAAAAAAAATGTTCAATGGGCTCAACATGCCTCTCAGCAAATAGCTTGAGGTGTCTACTTTACAAAATGGGGTCATTTGGGGGGGTTTTGAACTGTCCTGGCATTTTATGCACAACATTAGGAAGCTTATGTCACACATCATCCACTCTTCTAACCACTTGAAGACAAAGCCCTTTCTGACACTTTTTGTTTACATGAAAAAAAAAAATTTTTGCAAGAAAATTATGTTGAACCCCCAAACATTATATATTTTTTTAAAGCAAAGGCCCTACAGATTAAAATAGTGGGTGTTGCATTTTTTTTTCCACACAGTATTTGCGCAGCGATTTTTCAAACACATTTTTTGGGGGAAAAACACACTTTTTTTATTTTTAATGCACTAAACACTATATTGCCCAAATGTTTGATGAAATAAAAAAGATGATCATAGGCCGAGTAC
Organism: Rana muscosa; assembly: GCA_029206835.1. NCBI lineage: Eukaryota > Metazoa > Chordata > Amphibia > Anura > Ranidae > Rana > Rana muscosa. The sequence continues at coordinate 879,019,519 of CM055116.1, forward strand.
ATGGATACCAAACACGACATGCTTTAAAATTGCGCACAAACGCGCAGCGGCGACAAACTACATTCATTTTTAAAAGCATTTAAAAGCCTTTACAGGTTACCACGTTAGATTTACAGAGGAGGTCTACTGCTAAAATGACTGCCCTCGATCTGACCTTCGCGGTGATACCTCACATGCATGATGCAATTGCTGTTTACATATGACGCTATACCGACGCTTGCGTTCGCCTTTGCGCAAGAGCAGGGGGGGGACAGCGGTGCTTTTTTTTAATTTTTTTTTTATTTATTTGGCTTTTTTATTTTTAAACTGTGCCTTCCATATTTGATTTTTTTACCATTTTTATCGTTATCTCAGGGAATGTAAATATCCCCAATGATAGCAATAAGTAGTGACAGGTACTCTTTTTTTGAAAAAAATTGGGGGGTTAGACCCTAGATCTTCCTCTGCCCTCAAAGCATCTGACCACACCAAGATCGGTGTGATAAAATGCTTTCCCAATTTCCCAATGGCGCTTTTTATATCCGGGGGGGGGGCATTCCCTCCCACTGCTTGTAAAAGCAGTCTAGAGGCTAATTATCTGCTAGAATTGCTTTTACATGAAAGCCGGCTGCTGGCTGAAAAGAATGATACCAAGATGATACCTAAACCCGCAGGCATCATTCTGGTATAAACATTCAAAGTCCAGCAACATACCAGTACGTTGCTGGTCCTTGTTGGACATGTATTGTAATCTTTTTTTTCATACAGCCTATTGGCTGAACGAAAAAAAGAGATTGATTGGTGGGTATGCCCACCATTAGAATACCTCCCTTCATCCACCCACTTCTTCTAATGATGGGCATATATGCCGAAGCATGGGGGCATCCTCCCGCAAAAAAGTTATGCCGCGTACACACGGTCAAGCCTTCGTCGGAATTTCGACCGTATGTACGCGGCATAAAAGGTTATGCCGCGTACACACGGTCGGACTTTTCCACGGGCAAGCCTCCGTTGGAATTTCGACCGTATATACGCGGCATTAGGAGCAAAATCGCTTCTCCGCCCCTGCTGCCCCCATGCTTCGGCATATATGCTCTTTTTTTTAACTGTGGTGGTGAAATCACCTCCTACAGCACTGGAGTCACGGCTTTATGTATCGTGGGAGCAAACGCTGTTGCTGTCAAGATAAATAATTCCGCGCTGCAGTTGAATGGCGCACCTGAAAACAAAAAATTACATACCTGAAAAGCAAGCATGATAAAACATTGCAGAATAGAATACAGTAAAAAAGAGCAGAACAATAGAGAGAAAATAGAGAGAGAGAGAACAATAAAACGACAACTATTTTTGGTTTTTTTATTTTATATTTTTTTTGTGTTTTGTTTTTTACGTTTTTTTTTTCTTTTTTACACTTTTTTTTGTAACTTTACAACTGTAATGGTTCGGGTCTCTCAAAATGTAATGGCATCTTGGGAGACCCTGTGTAAGTGTGTCCTTGTCTGTGAAATGCTGTACCCTACGCTAAAACTTCACTTTTGAGTGGTAGCGTTCAAAACATTCACCTTGGCAAAGACCAGGCTTGTCAGGACAGAGTGGACAAAAACTACGGGTGTCACGCCTAAATCCGCGCTTGCTACAGACACGACATCTTTTTTGGGGGTGGCTTTGGGTAGGGGTACTCGGGAGGACATACGAATAATGCCTCTCATGCAGCCGGCTTACTGCATTTGGTAGGGGATGGTGAGGTGCAGAACCGCCTGGATACAGGAGTTCTGTGACTATCTCATTCTGGAATTTTAGAAGAGATAACGTCCCGCCTGAAGCTCTGTATAGCACATGAGCGTTCAGCAAAGCCAATTGGAATAATGATAGAGACACTTTTTTGTACCAGCGTCTTGCCTTACGGTCAATTAGATACGGCGCCATCAACTGGTCGTTGAGGTCCACCCCTCCCATATTTTGGTTATATTCGTGGACACAGAGGGGTTTCTCCACAACACCAGTCGCCGTACGAATTTGGACTGTCGTGTCTGCATGAAGGGAGGTAAGAAGGAAAACATTCTTATTGTCCCTCCACTTCATAGCGAGCAAGTTATTACACTTCAAGCAGGCTCTCTCCCCCAGCCTAAGACGGGCATCTACAAGCCGCTGGGGAAAGCCCCGGCGATTAGGTCGCACGGTGCCACATGCTCCAATCTGATGATCAAACAAGTGACTAAACAGTGGCACGCTCGTGTAATAATTGTCCACATACAAGTGGTACCCCTTTCCGAATAAGGGTGACACCAAGTTCCACACTATCTTGCCAGCGCTCCCTATGTAATCCGGGCAGTTGACCGACTCAATCTGACTATCTTTTCCCTCATAAACCGTAAAGTTCACTACATAGCCTGTTGCCCTGTCACAGAACTTGTAGAGCTTGACCCCGTATCTGGCACGCTTGCTGGGAAGGTACTGCTTGAAAGACAAGCGGCCAGAAAATTTAATCAGGGACTCATCAACGCAGACAACTTGATCGGGAGTAAACAAGGCTGCAAAACGTTCGTTGAAGTGGTTTATGAGGGGCCGAATTTTATAGAGCCGGTCGTATTCAGGGTCCCCACGTGGACGACAAAGTTCATTGTCGTTGAAGTGCATGAACCGCAAAATATGCTCGTATCGTGCCCTGGACATGGAGGCAGAGAACACGGGCATGTGGTCAATTGGGTGCGTGGACCAATAAGCACGCAATGACGGAAATTTATGTGTGCCCATGTTGAGGGAAAGGCCCAGAAAGGTCTTAAATTCGGAAACCGTAATTGGTTTCCAATTTCTGGCAATTTTAGGCAACTGGGGGTTAGCGGCGATAAATTGACCAGCATATAAATTACTCTGGTCCACAATAGATCTATAGAGATCTTCCATGAAAAACAGCGAATAAAAATCAATTGGAATAAAATCAGCTGTTTCCACCTGAATACCGGGTTGGGCAGTGAATGGGGGAAGTACGGGTTCTGCAGAAGTGGTGGGGACCCAATCAGGATAGGCGAATTCTGCAGGAAGGGCAGTATGGGCACGACGGGCCTGCCTTTGTCTTCTTGGTGGCAGCGGGACACTACTTGTGCTTGCCACCTCGCCAGCTTGAACTGCACTTATGGGACTCGCCACGTCACCAAGTGTTACTGCAGTGCTGGATGTACGTCCAGGCTGTACTAGGCCGCTGGTGCTTGCCAGTTCACCAGAAGGAATAGCGGCGCTAGTACTACTCTGCTCCATGATACGAGAGACCTGCGGTTCTTGCTCCTCAACAACCTCAGAAGATCGGGATCGGGTACACCTGACCTTAGCAGGGACCTCAACTTCGTCGTCAGAGCTATCTGACGTGGGGCCGCTGACGTCACTGTCTTCTACGGGAAGATATTCTGAGCCTGAATCTGACAGATACGTGACCTCCTCTTCACTATCTGTCATGCTCAGAATCTCGTAGGCCTCTTTACTAGTGTACCTTCGTCTTGCCATTTTGGGCTCTAAATTTAGGGGTACACTAGTAAGATTCACAGGAAAAAAAGCACCTGACTGTCGTCAGCAAATATATCAAACGCTACAAAAAAACTGTTAGCGATCGCAGGGATCAGGCCTGTCTCTGCGAACGCTGCAGTTATGTGTGTTGTGTTTGGTAAGTGACAGTGATCGATCGATACTGCACTTGGGTGGGCTGGGCTGGGCTGGGCTGGGCGGAGGGGCTAAACGCAGGCGCTAACAGGTATCTGGGCTGATCCCGCTAACACTGCGTTTTTGGGAACCCTAAACCGCTGGGGATGCTAGTATAGATCTGATCAGATACTATACCACTAAGGGGGGTGTATGCTTTGCGCGTGGGTGTTAGCGTTACTGGCACTAACCTAACACTGCCTGGGGCGACGCAGACCCTCTCTGGCGCTAAAACCTAATTGATCTCACCCGCCGGGCGATCAGGGGGGTTAAACCTTTATTGGGTTATATACGGCGGGTGCCCTGATGCTATAAAAAGCAAACTAATCAACCAGCGTCACCCGTAACCTTTATATGGTGATCACTGGTGAAAGGGTTAACTAGGGGCAATCAGGGGGTTAAAACCTTTATTAGGTTAAATATGGGGGTACCTGACACTATATAAAAACCTGACGGGTAACCTAAATAACTAAATAACTTACTGGCTAACCAGTGACACCAGTGACGCTTATACGGCGATCACTGGTGAAAGGGTTAACTCTAGGGGCGCCGGGAACGAAAAGACCGCGGCGAGGGAGATGACATCACTTCCTCCAGCCTGTGTTTACATTTCAGGCAGGAGGAAGCAATTTCATTCGCCGGGAGCGATCGCGAGGGGGGGGCGGAATCGAGCGGCCGCCCCCTCATGCCTGATCGCTCCCGAACACTTAACGGCCGCTCACTGCAGTGAAGGGGGGTCCGGATGGACCCCCCAACTGCACAAAGGCGATCACGTAGATCTACGTGATTCTGCCTGTCGGTGCCATTCTGCCGACGTAAATCGGCGGTGGGCGGTCGTTAAGTGGTTAAAGTACTGTATCAAATAATTACACACCCCCTTTGTCCCTAGTGGTCTGTCCAGTGTCCTGCATGCACTTTTATATTATAAAAACTGTTCTTTCTGCCTGGAAACTGGAGATTGTCCATTGCAACCAAAAAGTGTCCCTTTATGTCAAAAGTGGTTTTAGACCAGCTAAAAAACAGAGATAATAAATTAGAATCACTTGCAGAATTGAGCGATAGCGATTTGTGGGGAAATTTGTCATCAAACACTAAATCTAATGACAGCGACAGTTCTGCAACTGAGCAAATTTCAGTGTTTTTGATTTGATTACATTATTGAATATTTTTTATTATAATATTATTATTTGTTATAATTATTTATAGTTATTTATTATATTATAAGTTATGTTTTTGTGTTTCAAACTTTATCAGACAGGGATGTCTACTAGACTCTTGTTTGGACAGATTTAAGTTATTCCTAAGAATTACAGGCCTACAATATAAAACGCCAAATTTCCATGCAAAATAATTGTACCGCTTTCAGCACCTAAAATCTGACAGAATCATACCGCCAGGGAGGTTGAGACATTATTGGCAATCAATTGACACCTGTAGTAGGTGTCAGTGTTTGATTTATGAAACAAAAAACATTTACTGTACTTACGTTTGGAATGAAATGTACATAAGTTAACCTCTTGGTGCCAAAGGCACGTGAATATGTGGCCTCTCAGCAGGTGTGGGCCTTGGCACCAAGTGGCCACATATTTGTGTACCAGATTGCAAACAAAGCTGTGCTGAGAGCCTTGTAAACTCCTGGCACAGCTACTGGCGACTAACAGAGCTCCCGATCGCTATTGCGATCGGGTGCTTTCCAATCATGTGGCCGCTGTGACAGTCAATCAAGACAGTCACATGATCATAAACCCTGACCCACCTCCCGGCATCTGATACCCTTAAAGGGCCTGGGAGGCACCAGTGCTAAAGGGTTAAATCAAGTTAAATATTTGGTAAGCAGACCTGAGCAATAAACGTGTGAGTTTAGCATTGCATGATCATTTATTACAGAAAAACATCTATTACAGAAAATAAACATTTTACTTGGAGGCATATTTTTCCTATAAGTGTGCATGTAAACTATAGGTACATTTTCCTGCTTTTACCTATAATTTAGGTAAAAGAACAATTGCAACATCTCATCATTATATTATTGAAATTGTTACATTTGTATTTGTGTGTTGTTTCTTTAATGTTTTTTTTCTGCTTGGTTTTTTCTTTCTCTGAAAACCCCCATAAAATAATGATTCTAATGAGGGGCAAATATGGGGCACAAGGACAGATCAAGGATAGTTAAAAGGAGCTTTCCTGATGGCTCCATGTCAGCCTACCACTGGGTATACCCCACCTGTCAGGACTCATAAATTCGACTCCCTCCCCCAGGCTGGCATTCCTTTCCTCTCCTTTCCTCCATGTATCAGGACAGGTACAGTCTTAAAATAAGCTAAATACCTGTGAAATGGGGCGACTTCTTTCTTCTCTCTCCCCCCCTTTCTGCCACGATCGGCGCAATGAGAGCTGCTGTTTACATGCACTATGACTGGGCCCCATTATGTCTGTGTGCTCCAGGCTGGTTAACGGAGGCTTCTGGGTTCCAGTGAGAATGTGCAAGGAGAAACGGCCAATTGGAACCTCAGGGGGGACAGAGCCTGGTGCATTTTTTGCTATTTTTGAATAATTTATTTTCTGCCACTAGATGGCGGACTTCCATTCCATACCTCGACACTTCCTATTTTCTATTGCCCTTACTGGTGGCCAGCAGTTAACATGGCAATGCCGCTTTTTGTTCATTTATACTTCACTGTTGCTAATAGTCAAAATGGTGCTGGAGGAGTATATAACCACCTAACGTAATGACACAGTCACCTGGCAAATCCCCAGACGACGTCCTATTGATGATGAAACACGTAGGGTGCAGCCTCTGACAGTGGATGGGCGTTTGATTTAGGAATGGAGACACTGCAGCTTTTGCAAATTCAAGTTTTATCGTTTCGCTGGTTGAAAACTTATTTTCTGTAAGTGCAAACTTATTTTTTATTAAATCGATTTGTATTGATATTCTACACCATGGGAGTTTTTTATTTTATATTTTCGAGCACAATGAATTACTAGCTGGCAACACTAGGAATTATTAGTTGGAAGCTCCAAGATCCCAGGGAGACCACTATTTCCCCATGCTGGGCGAGACTGCTGTGGTGGCCATCGCGATCTGTTAAGCAGATTATTAAATCACCTTGGGTGTGGAGCCAGATGGACTTTGTACTTTTTGTGTGAAGATTTTATCACGATTTCCTTCCTGGAATTTATCCCTATTTTTCTGGATGGACATTTTATAAGACACCTATGAACTTATATATGCGATAGGACCCTGCTTTAGTTTTCTTTTTCACTTTTCTTTTTCACTTTGGTATAATTATTTATTTACCCCTTTTTTATACAAATATTAATTTAGCGCTGCATCCACTTTTGTATACATATCTTGGTTTAAGTTTTGTACTGGACTTTTTTGATGCTGGCAGCTTTTTTGATTATCTTTTTTGCTACTTCAATTGTGATATTTCATATTTGGTTCCAGCGCAGCTTTAGCCCTTTGGGCTTCTCTCTTTTTCTATAATATTTATCTAGTTACTAGTCGTTGCTGCTGAATAGTTTATCATGGACATTTTTGATTTTAGATCTCAACAGAAAATAAATGTTGATGGGGTGTTTGATGGAAATATGGAACAGCGGATGAGATAGGCAGGTTGTTCCTTAGACTCAAGAATCTCCTTATATCTGAATTACATACAAATTGGGACATCGTCTATCTTGAACATTATGTTACAAAGAAAATGGTACCCGATAGTTTGAGATGGGAGGTGAACCCGCAAAAGGGTGAAACCGACCTCCAAGGATGGTTTATATACTTCAATGAGACGGGTATTAAAGTTCTTCAATTCCTTTTAAGTAAAAAACAGACCAAACTCAGGACATTAAATGAGGAAATTTATTTTAGTTAAAGATAAATTATTCCCGTTTAAAGATCAGGAAATTTATTAACAAAAATCTGATCAATTAAGGCAGTGTTTGGAAAAGGAAGATAATGACCGAAAAACCAAGAAAAAGAAAAAATACAACAGAGATTTTGCTGATTACTCCAATAAAGTTGTTTTTAAATGGCAGATCAAAATTGATGAAACCATTGCTGGTGAGAGAGTTAATGATGATCCAACCATCCCAGTCCAGCCCCCTATTATGACATTTCCCAATACAATGATTCCACCTTTATTGCAAAATAGAGGGAATGACAGGAATACTCTGAGGAACTTTTCGCCAAGGAATAATAGGGTGGGTAATATTTCTACCAAACCCTAATAAAAATCAAGGTAACACCCGTCAACAAAGCGTCCCTCATCAAACCTATCAACAAGGAGCCTCTTACCAAACTCATCAGAAGGGTTTTGTTCGTGGGGTTGGCAATAAAGGTAGTTATCCACCAAGAAGAGCACCATATATGGAGAATCCTAATTATTTGAGACAATGGGAATATAGGGGAGACCCTAGAGACTATATAAATCATCAAAAATTAGGATCTAGAGGCCAAACCCCCGAGAGATAGACAGGTTCCACTACAGAATAGATTCGCTCCCCTCTCCGACTACCAAGAAGATAGATTTGAAGATGATCGTGTTATTACGAGACACACTAATCAATATAGGGATTACCCAATATCCCAAAGAGATGAATACCAAGACTCTCCTTTAGATTTTGAGAGTGAAGGCCAGTCTCGTTGTTCTTTTCCCCATGGACAACAACAGAGCCAAAAGGGGTCACGAAGAAAGAGAGGCACTAGAGGGGGAGGAGGGTCAGGGCCAAAAAAAAGAAAACACTAGATGTTAGTGGTGTTTCAACTTGAGCTCAGTCCAATTAACTCAAGGTGAACAGAGTGTCCTTAGCCAAGGATTAAAATTTGCCGCCCCAATAGGCTTAATAAATTTGAGACATTTATCGATGTGCACAAATTTATTCGTAAAATAAATGCTAATTTATATTAAAAGACATTTCATTCTAAATCCTATTGGAAATCATAGTCAAATTGTTCATACTATTCCATCTCAAGTAGACATTGCTGATATGGGTAACTCTGTATCTCAGATTATGACAGGAGAGGATGCTAGTGTCCCTATCCGTCATACCAATTTTGCCAATGCTTCATTATTTAACCCCCCAGGCTTTGTTGCTCCCTCAGTGCAGGTATTTAAAGAATTGGTCCTGAAGGACCTGATAGCATTAAAAATTCCTAACAATAGAAGTGCCAGGGAACTTCAATCAAATTTCAAACAGATTTGTGAACGTAATGGCATAATTATACGCCCCGCTGACAAAGGGGGAGGGATTGTCATCTTAGATAAAACCCATTATGTAGAAGAGATGAACAGATTATTATTATTATCTGATCGTGTAACATATACACCCCTGGCCTTTAACCCTGCAGTAAGATTTAGGAAAGATCTTTCGAACTTGGTTGATTATGGCCTTCAACAAGGGATTCTAAACAAGAAAGAAAAGTCCTACCTTATACCTACCATTCCACGAATACCAGTTATATACTATTTGCCTAAAATTCACAAACATATTACAAAACCACCGGGTCGCCCTATCATTAGCGGCATAGACTCGTGACAGCAAGGATAGGAAGGTATGTGGATAATTTTCTTCAGCCCTTAGTAGTGACTACTCCCTCAAACCTGCGGGATACAACACAGGTCATAAATTTGTTGGATGGATATGAGTGGGGAGAGGGATACATCATGGCGACAGAAGATGTGGCCTCTTTATATACTGTAATATCCCACCAACAAGGTTTTGAGGCAGTGAATTCCTATCTTGAACAAGATCAATCCTTGTCTCTACTAAAGAGGAATTTTATTATGGAGCTCCTACGTTTTGCAACAGGACACAATTACTTTTGGTTTGCTGGTGACTTTTTTCTGCAAACTTGTGGTGTAGCAATGGGCGCCAAGTTTGCGCCTAGTTTAGCAAACTTATTTATGGCCCGGTGGGAGCAAGAAGTTATAGATACTGATCCCCCAGAGAGTTGCGCCTCTTGAGAAGATACATCGACGATGTGGTCCTCTTTTGGGAGGGAGACCTGCCCTCTCAAGGCTTTTTTTCAAAAACTCAATAAGAATGATAGAGGCATCTCTCTGCAATATGAGATAAGCCATACTCAGATACATTTTCTGGATCTAAATATCACTGCTAAGGATGAGCGTCTCATTACCAGCACATATTTTAGACAGACCACAACGCCTACATCCCCTTTATAGAGCAGCCATCATAAATCATGGCTAGCTGCAGTTCCAAAAGGACAATTTCAGCGTATTAGACGTAACTGTACTGAAATTTCAGATTGCTACCAGCAAGCATCAATTCTTAGGCAAAGGTTCCTTGCTAAGGGATACCTTGGAAAGGAAATTGATATTATTACTAATGTTGCTGTTATGGATAGGTGTAGCATGTTGAATAATATTAAAGAGAATAATCCGTTATCGGTGAATAACCAAGAACTAAATAACAAAATTGGATGGTCCATGATTACAAGATACTCAAATCAGCACTTTTCTATAAAAAAAAATCTTAAAAAGCATTGAGGTATATTGAAAAATTCTAAAGTACTTGGGTCTATTATCCCTGATCACCCTGTAGTAATTTATAGAGGGGCCCCATCTCTGAGACATAACATAGCTCTGAACGTAGTTGATCCTCCAAAAATTATCTCGTTCTTTCAGTCCATGAAGGGTTTTTTCCTATGTCGCAAGTGTAGTATCTGCCAGATCAACTCCTTTAGAGGGCGTAAATGTGAGACCTTCCAATCTTCTGAGACCAATAGGATATATAATATCGAATCCTTCATCACTTGCTCGACCCAATATGTTGCTTATTTGATACAATGTCCATGTTCTAAACAATATATTGGACGTACCAAAAGAGAATTGCATGTGCGATTGGCAGAACATGTTGGGAATATTAAGCAGGGTTTTAAAAAACACAACTTATCAAGGCATTATGATAAATATCATGATAGGAAACTCAAAGGGACTCTGTTTCTGGACCTGGATAAAATCTGTCCTCATTGCAGGGGGACAAATATGGTTAGATCTATTCCAAAACTTGAAACTAGATGGATTTTTGATATGAAATCTTACTTGCCCTTTTGGCTTAAAATGTTGATTGGGATATTAATTGCTTTATTAGTAATTCCTAGGTGCTGATTTGTCCCTCCTCTTTTAACTTTAATTGTTTTTAAGTAAATAATTAATGTTTCTTAATAATTTTTAAATATTAATTTATCTCATATTTTTAAATGTTTTGTTTTAATTAACATTAAAATTTATTAATATTGTTGTATATTCGATTTGCGGATTGTGCATTTCTCCAAGGCTTCCCTCCTTCCTATTTTTTAGATTCGTATGTCTGAACAAATCCTTGTCTTCCATTATACTTACATTTTTTGCTATTTTTAAATAATTTCTTTTCTGCCACTAGATGGTGGACCTCCATTTCGTACCTCGATACTTCCTATTTTCCTATTCTCTATTGCCCTTACTGGCGGCCAGCAGTTAAAATGGTGATGCCGCTTTTTGTTCATTTATAATCCACTGTTGCCAATAGTCAAAATGGCGCTGAGGAGTATATAACCACCTAACGTAATGACAGTCACCTGGCCAATCCCCAGACGACGTCCTATTAATGACGAAATGCGTATGGTAGAGCCTCTGGTGGTGACGTCGCTACATTTTTTCCTTCCAAGACGGTGGATGGGCATTTGATTTAGGAAGTAGAGTGAAGCTAATGGAGACACTGCGGCTTTTGCAAATTCAAGTTTTATAGTTTCGCTGGTTGATGACTTATTTTCTGTAAGTGCAAATGTATCTTTTTTTTAAATCGATTTGTATTGATATACTACACCATGGAAGTTTTTTATTTTATATTTTCGAACACAATGAATTACTAGCTAGCAACACTAGGAATTATTAGTTGGAAGCTCTGGACATCACTACTATTTCCCTATGCTGGGCGAGACTGCTGTGGCGGTCATCGCTATCTGGTAAGCAGATTATTAAATCACCTTGGGTGTGGAGCCGGATGCACTTTGTACTTTTTGTGTGAAGATTTTATCACGATTTCCTTCCTGCAATTTTTCCCTATTTTTCTGGATGGACATTTTATAACCTATGAACTTTTATATGTAATGGGACCCTTTTTTTTGTTTTTGTTTTTCACTTTTGTATAATTATTCATTTACGTCTTTTATACAAATATTAATTTAGCGCTGCATCCACTTTTGTATACATATCTCGGTTTAAGTTTTGTACTGGACTTTTTTGATGCTGGCAGCTTTTTTCATTATCTTTTTTGCTACTTCAATTGTGATTGGAATGTTTCATATTTGGTTCTAGCGCAGCATTAGCCCTTTGGGCTTCTCTCTTTTTTACCAGATTTAACCTTGCTTCTGTGTCAGAATGTTGCTGCTTTGGTGGGATAAGCTTGTTGCACCTTCCAGCAGCTGTCAAGCTCTGCATCTTTAATCTGAAGTAGGCTAAATGCCTAGTTATATTCTGATGCTAAATTAAAAGTAAAAATCTAGGCAGCTCTATAAGCAGGGCTTTTTTTTAGCTTGAACACGGGACGACAGTTCGAGCACCTCCAGCACTGAATGTATGTAATGGCAAGGGGTGCTTGGGTGTGCTGGAGGGTCCATTGATGCTGGCTGCTGGGGAATCCCTGTTCCTGGAGGAGATCTATTTTTAAATGATGCCCTATTGATGCTAGGGAGGTCTATTATTGTTGCTGGTGGGGGATCTATTGTTGCTGTGGGGAGGCTTATGTTGCTGAGGGGTCAATTGTTGCTGGAAGAGATCTACTGGTGAGAGAGGGGTATATTTTTGCTGGCTACTTGGGGGGTCTATAGTTGCTGGAGGACATCTATTTTTGTGTGGCAGTCTATTGTTGTTAGGGGGCCGATTGTTGCTGGAAAGGCTCTACTTTTGAGGGCAGGGTCTATTGTTGCTAGCTGCTGGAGAGTCTATTGATGCTGGGCTGGCTGCTGGGAAATCTGTTGTTGCTGGGGTCCATTGTTGCTCGAGCAATCTATTGTTGCTGGTTAGGGATGAGCTTTGAGTCAAACTCATATTCGACTCGAACATTGCCTGTTCGCATGTTCGCCGAATAGCAAACAATGTGGGGTGTTCGCGGCAAATTCGAAAAGCCACGGAACACCCTGTAAAAGTCTATGGGAGAAATCTAAAGTGCTAATTTTAAAGGCTTATATGCAAGTTATTGTCATAAAAAGTGTTTGGGGACCCGGGTCCTGCCCAAGGGGACATGTATCAATGCAAAAAAAAGTTTTTTCGGGAGCAGTGATTTTAATAATGCTTAAAGTCAAACAATAAAAGTGAAATATTCCTTTAAATTTCGTACCTGGGGTGTGTGTATAGTATGCCTGTAAAGTCGCGCTTGTTTCCCGTGCTTAGAACTGTCCCTGCACAAAGTGTAATTTCTGAAGGAAAAAAAATAATTTAAAACTCACTCGTGGCTATAATGAATTGTCGGCTCCCGGCAATACATAGAAAAGTCATTGATAAAAAAAAAAAAAAAAAAAAATGCGTGGGGGTCCCCCCAAATTCAATTACCAGGCCCTTCAGGTCTGGTATGGACATTAAGGGGAACCCTGCCGCAAATGTAAAAAAAAATGCGTGGGGTTCCCCCCAAATATCCATACCAGGCCCTTCAGGTCTGGTATGGATTTTAAGGGGAACTCCACCCCAAATTTAAAAAAAAATTGGCGTGGAGTTCCCCCAAAAATCCATGCCAGACCCTTTATCTGAGCATGCAACCTGGCAGGCCGCAGGAAAAGAGGGGGGGCGAGAGAGCGACCCCCCCCTTCTGAACCGTACCAGGCCACATGCCCTCAACATGGGGAGGATGTCCCCATGTTGATGGGGACAAGGGCCTCATCCCCACAACCCTTGCCCGGTGGTTGTGGGGGTCTGCGGGCAGGGGGCTTATCGGAATCTGGAAGACCCCTTTAACAAAGGGGACCCACAGATCCCGCCCCCCATGTGAATTGGTAAGGGGTACATTGTACCCCTACCATTTCATGAAGAAAGTGTAAAAAAAAAAACAGACACCTTGGAAAAGTCATTTATTAAAAATAAAAAATAAAAAACACATTCCAGCGATGTGATCCAATGTCCCGTGGCGATCCGATGTCCAGCGCTGCAGACTCCACTTGAAACGTCATTGGCTGAGCGGACCGACACTGCGGAGGAAGTTCCCCATCAGGTCCGCTCAGCCAAGACGTAGGCGGGGTCTGAGATATGAGGGCGCCCCCTCGTACCTCAGACCCCGCATACGTCATTGGCTGAGCGGACCTGATGGGGAACTTCCACCACAGTGTAGGTCCACTCAGCCAATGACGTTTCGAGTGGAGACTGCAGCGCTGGACATCAGATCGCCGCGGGACATTGGATTTCATCGCTGGAATGTGTTTTTTATTTTTAATAAAGGACTTTTCCAAGGTGTCTGTGTGGTTTTTTTACACTTTCTTCGTGAAATGCTAGGGGTACAATGTACCCCTTACCAATTCACATAGGGGGGAGGTGGGATCTGGGGGTCCCCTTTGTTAAAGGGGTCTTCCAGATTCCGATAAGCCCCCCGCCCGCAGACCCCCACAACCACCGGGCAAGGGTTGTGGGGATGAGGCCCTTGTCCCCATCAACATGGGGACATCCTCCCCATGTTGAGGGCATGTGGCCTGGTACGGTTCAGGAGGGAGGGGGGGCCGCTCTCTCGTCCCCCCCTTTTCCCCTGCGGCCGGCCAGGTTGCGTGCTCGGATAAAGGGTCTGGTATGGATTTTTGCGTGAACTCCACGCCATTTTTTTTTCATTTGGGGTGGAGTTCCTCTTAAAATCCATACCAGACCTGAAGGGCCTGGTAACTGAATTTCGGGGACCCTCACGCATTTTTGTTTTTTACCAATGACTTTTCTATGTCTTGCCAGGATCATTATAGCCGCGAGTGGTTTTAAATGGCTTTTTTTCCTTCAGAAATGACATTTTGTGCAGGGACAGTTCTAAGCACGGGAAACAAGCGTGACTTTACAGGCATACTATACACCCCCCCAGGTACGAAATTTAAAGGAATATTTCACTTTTTATTGTTTCACTTTATACATTATTAAAATCACTGCTCCCGAAAAAACTGCAGTTTTTAAAACTTTTTTTTGCATTGCTACATGTCCCCTGGGGCAGGACCCGGGTCCCAAACACTTTTTAGGACAATAACTTGCATATTAGCCTTTATAATTAGCACTTTAGATTTCGAACGTTCGAGTCCATTGTATTTAATAGGGTTCTAAAGTTCACGCAAACTTTCTGACTGTTCGCAGGTTCTGGTGCGAACCGAACAGGGGGGTGTTCGGCTCATCCCTATTGCTGATAAGGGTCTATTGCAACTGGCTGCGGGGGGATCTACTTTACTGCTTTTCTTGTTGTTATTAACAAATTCCATACAAATTACTTGCCATTACATTATTATACTAGTATTCTCTAAAAGGGGCAGTACTGGGAGGTGGGTAGGGGGTGGAACCAATGGATGGTGCTCAGAGGTGGGCAGGGCCGGAGACAAGAAGTGACTCAGAAGGGGGGAGTTTCTGCACCTATTCTTTGAGAAAAAAAAGCCCTGGCTATAAGTAATACAAATTCTTAAAAAATGCATGACATGAGTGCAACAATAATTAATTTAAAAGTGAGTCAGAAATATAAGTGATGACTAAATAGAAAAAGTCAGAAGTGAATAAATGAAAAGAAAAAAACAGCTAGTAAAAGTCCAAAGGTCAATCCAAAAATCACCCCAAAAAAATCTGGGTGTATATAAGATCTGTGAGCTATGAAGTCACTTTGTGATCCGCCACGATAAATACATACCATAATCGCTTAAAAAAATTAATTGAGTCTCATACACTGGGTATAGAGTCAGACAGGCCTTTGTGGTTCCAAACCACTTTCCAATAGGCTTGGTCTCTGCTCAAGGGATCAAACACTTCAGGGTCAGTTCCAAAATGAGCATTCAGAAAGGTTATCAATTAGCATCCCATTCAATAATCATATGTAGGGGAACATCAAACATGACCACATGGTGTAAAACCGCCAAGTAATGTCTATTAAAAAAGAAAAAATGCTAAACACTCACAAAATCTGAAGAGTACCAGTGCTTTTTTAGAAAACATTGGTTCCGGGAATCATGAAGGCCAATATCCTAAGTCTGAGAAAGGCCAGGTAAAGAAGCGAGAACATACAGGCCTGGAAAGGAGTTCAGGAGGGCCTGGAATGCTGTGTGGAGCAGAAAACTAAGAGGCCGACTGTGTACGTGGGTCAAGAATCACAAAAATGATTTTGAGAGTGCCCCCACCCACACTTGCACGTGTGTGAGCCTGGTTTCAAAGTTTCTACAGAAAGTATACAGAACTGTTGGGTCCTGAGTACAGTATGACTTAAACACTTATAGCAGTTTCACCAAGACCCAGTAACAAAGTTTGTTCCAACCTCTCTACCTCCCTGTGGCTAGCGAAGAGATGCCCTATAGAGATACCCTATTCTCATATATCAGCACTCTTGTACAGCAACATAGTGAAGAAACATTTCAAAATGGAATTCTTGACTCCAAGAATAGTGCAACCAGAGGCTCCTTTTTGATAGATCTGAAGGATGCGTACTTCCACATACCTATCACTTCACACTTCCAAAAGTTCTTGAGAGTTACAGTAGGCCAGCTCCATTATCAATTCAGCTGCCTGCCCTTCAGGCTAACAACTTTGCCCAGGGTTTTCTCCAAGGTACTGTTGGCACTGATTGCCCAGTTGCGGAAGCATGGAGTTTTTATACAGCATTACCTGGATGATATCCTGTTGCTGAACCAAGACAGAGACCAGCTCATGATGCATTGCAAAATAGTAGTAGCAACTCTGCAAAAGTTTAAATGAATCATAAATTGGGAGAAGAGGCAGTTGGAGCCGACTCAGACACTTATCTACCTGTGTGCAAAACTGGATATGCAGAAGAGCAAAATATCTCTGCCAGCAGAATTCTGGCTTATGTAGAAGAAGTGCATGCAGTCAAACACCTTCCGGTCAGAAGTTGTCTGCAGCTGCTGAGAACCATGACTTTAGAAATACTGATAGTAAAATGGGACCCAGTGGCACTCTTGCTGGTTCAGAACAGCTTCCTATATCAGTGGGATTCCCAGAGGCTGTTTTAAAAGATATTGATAACCCCAGAGACCTAGTTAGTAGTAACCTTGGACGCCAGTGAGACAGGCTGGGGAGCCACCTACGAAGGTCATTGGTCTCAGAGCCAGTGGACCCAGTCAGTGAAAGGGGCTCCTTCCAACAAACTGAAGCTGAGGGTGGAACATCAGGCCCTTCTTGCATTCAGTCCCATGATACGCGGAGGCTTGGTGCTCCCAAGGATGGACAATGTCATAGTAGTGGCCTACATCAAGAAGCAGGAGAACATGCAGCACCATTCTTTCTTGAGGGAAGTGGAGTCCATAATGAATTGGTCCCAGAAGAGCCTTCTCTTCCTATCAGCTGTATATGTGCCAGGCCAGGTCAACCTCCAGGTGGACTATCTATCAAGGAAATCGATAAACAACAAGAGGATGCTACTCTTGAAGGTGTTTCAACAGTCTTCCAGATTCCGATAAGCCCCCTGCCCGCAGACCCCCACAACCACCGGGCAAGGGTTGTGGGGATGAGGCCCTTGTCCCCATCAACATGGGGACATCCTCCCCATGTTGAGGGCATGTGGCCTGGTACGGTTCAGGAGGGAGGGGGGGCCGCTCTCTCGTCCCCCCTTTTCCCCTGCGGCCGGCCAGGTTGCGTGCTCGGATAAGGGTCTGGCATGGATTTTTGGGGGGACTCCACGCCATTTTTTTTTAAATTTGGGGTGGAGTTCCCCTTAAAATCCATGCCAGATCTGAAGGGCCTGGTATGGATATTTGGGGGAACTCCACGCATTTTTATTTTTTTAATTTGCGGCGGGGTTCCCCTTAATATCCATTCCAGACCTGAAGGGCCTGGTAATTGAATTCTGGGGGACCCCCACACTTTTTTTATTTATTTTTTTATCAATGACTTTTCTATGTATTGCCGGGAGCCGACAATTCATTAATAGCCGCGAGTGAGTTTTAAATGACTTTTTTTCCTTCAAAAATGACACTTTGTGCAGGGACAGTTCTAAGCACGGGAAACATGCGCCACTTTACATGCATATCATACACACCCCCTAGGTACGAAATTTAAAGTTATATTTCACTTTTATTGTTTCACTTTAAGTATTATTAAAATCACTGCTCCCAAAAAAACGTCAGTTTAAAAAAAAAAAAAATTGCATTGATACATGTCCCCTGGGGCAGGACCCGGGTCCCCAAACACTTTTTATGATAATAACTTGCATATAAGCCTTTATAATTAGCACTTTAGATTTCTCCCATAGACTTTTGGAATTTGCCGCAAACTCCCCAATTTGTTCGCTGTTCGGCGAACGGGCGAACAGGCAATGTTTGAGTCGAACATGAGTTCGACTCAGACTCGAAGCTCATCCCTAGTCAAGACCACAAACAGCTATCTACACATATTTATTATTATTATTATTATTATTATTATTATTATTAACTGGGTCTGTACAACTAGAATTAATCAATATTCAGAAAAGCATAACAGCTTTTCCTTGTCAATTTGTTTATTGAATATTAAATAATAAAGACAGTTACAATTAGTAATAAATAGTTACAACAAATGGTAATATTAGTTAAGTATATGATAATAAATTGGATGGAATTATACATATCTGAAGATTAGATATTTTACATAAACAGGTAATCAACTCGAAAATGAAATGTTAAGTTAATACAATTGAAAAATGTAATATGTAAATATGTGCTAATACACTTAGTTCCAGGCATATTCAATTAATAGTCATTAAGGAAAGAAAGCCAATTGGAAATCAACTACTTCAATAAAAACTTCAAAAATGTATAAGTATTGTAAATAATAACTAAATATAGTATTTATGTATAATACATTACCATTTAAATATGGTAATACAAAAAATAGGGAAATAGAAAAAAAGGACAGAGTAATAGTAAAAGGGAAAGAATTAAGGTAAGAAAGAGAGAAAAGAGTCTAGGGTAAGAAAGTTCTCCGGAGCATTTATATTGTAAGAATATTATTAAGTTAGTACAGAAGATAAATGTTCATATTTAGTACTTGTTTCCACTCATATTGTTGTATAATATTATAGAATTATAGTATATCAAGGTCTTAATAGGGAATTGTCAGGGATCGTAGGAAGAAAATACGTCATCCAAGGATTCCATATTTTCTCAAAATTTTGTATAGTATCGTTGGTTATGGCTTCTGATTTGGAAAGGATCATTGCTTGTTTTATTCTGTTTTTAGTTTCAGAGATCATTAATGTATTGGTTTTCCAAGCTTTGGCAATGGTTTGCTTTGCAGCTGTGGTGATCTGGAGAAAGAGCCTAAATTGAGTGTAAGAAATATGAACTGGTTTTATATTTAAAAGCGCAATAGTCGTGTCTGGAATGATAGCTATCTTAAATATTTTAGACACCATGAGGAAAATTTCATTCCATAACTTTTTTTGCAATCGGACAATCCCAGAATGTATGTAAGTGCGTTCCCACACCACCACAGCCACAAAAACAGAATGGGGAGCATTGAGGAGCATATTTTGCAATTTTAACAGGAACCAAGTACCAGTGCATGATTATTTTATAGTTTGTTTCCAAAGCAATTATATTTTGAGAAGACATTTTTGTATTGGTCCAAAAGTTCTTTCTCCCATTTTTCCACATATGAAGGTAGCTTTGAGTCGGAAGTAGTGATCAGATGATAATATAACATTAAAATAAGACCTTTGGTATGAGGGTCTTATTTACATATACGTTCGAATTGCGACATATTACTTAATTGATTAGTATCATGTAAATAAGGTTCAAAAATTTTGGGGATTTGTAAGTAGCGAAAGAGTTCAGAAGCCGGGAGTTTGTGATGTTCACATATTTCAGGGAATGTTTTGAATGAGGTTAATGTTAAAAAATCTGCTAATTGTTTTAGGCCAGCAGAAGTCAATTTTTTGAAAGTATTAGGGTATGTGTGGGCTGGGTAAAATTTGGGGTTTCTGATAAATGATATTAAAGGTGTATGTGGAGATTGCAAACCTTTGGTTATTTTAAATTTATCCCGAATGGTAATTGTATGTTTGGTTATTTCATTTTCAATTATTTTATGGTCCGGAGAGGTAGACCATATTAGATTAGGTAAGGATGTTGGGTTACTATCAATTGTTTCTAATGCTACCCAAAGAGGGATTTCATGTTTTGTATGATATTTGGGGATATTCGCTATCTGTGCGGCATGGAAATAGGTGGTAAAATTGGGAAAGCCTAGTCCACCTTTAAATTTTGGGAGATAGAGTGTGTGAGGGTAAGCGGGATTTTAGAGTTCCATATAAATGCTTTTGTTTTGCGTTGAAGATTTCTCAAGAAGTATGAGGGTATAGGATTGGGTAAAACACGGAAAAAGGTATAATATTTTTGGAAGTATAGTCATTTTTACGACATTTATTTTGCCTATCCATGATATTGGGAGAGTAGACCATTGTTTTAGATAATTAGTAATTTTCCGTAATAGTGGGGGATAGTTAGCAGAGAATATATCGGTGAGATCAGGAGTGAGAGTAATACCTAGATAAGTGAGGTGTGTAGATGACCAAGTAAAAGGGAGGGACATTTTCGCTTGCTGTAATGTATCTGGAGATAAAGAAATATTTAGAGCTGTAGATTTTTGTGAATTTATTTTTAAACCTGACATTCGGGCAAATTGGTCTAATTTGTTGATAAGATTAGGGGCAGAAATATGTGGGGAAGTCATAAAAATTAAGAAGTCATCAGCAAATAAGCAAAGCTTATGTTGATGACCTGCTAATTCTATACATTTGATTGAGGGATCTGCACGAATGGATTGGGCAAGGGGTTCAATTAATAGGGCAAATAGGATTGGGGAGAGAGGACATCCCTGGCGTGTACCTCTATTGATATAAAACATGTCAGATTTGTATTTAGCATAAGCTTCGGGTTTATTATATAATGATGAAACCCAGCTTAGATAGTGGGAGCCAAAACCCAATTTTTGTAGAGCAAAATGTAAATATGACCATGATACCGTGTCAAAAGTTTTTTTGATGTCTAGTGATACAAGGCATGCAGGTATTCGTCTAGTTTTAGCTGCTTGGATCAATAGGGCTGTTCTACGGACATTATCCGAAGCTTGGCACAAGGGGATGAAACCTACTTGAACTTTGTTGATTAGGGAATGTTATTGGAGATGTGTCTGGTGATTTATTCTTGCAAATGTATTTTTTTATAGCGATTTCTAATTCAGCGGAAATTGACGGGTGAGGCAACAGTGAGTCATTAGTATGCCAGGGGGGGGGGGGGGGTCATGTTTTTTTGGGATTAGTGAGGTAAAAGTAGATATAATAGCACAATGGTCAGTCCAAGTATACGGTTTAATAGATGAGGCTATTAATTCTCGGGACATATTCATAGAAATTAATATATGGTCAATGCATGAGAATAAGCTATGCGGGGGGGAGTAAAATGAGAATTGACATCTGGTTGGGTTAATTTCACGCCATGAGTCTATTAATGAATATTGTAGGAGGAGTCTTTTGAAAGATTTGGATTGAGAATTAGACGTAGCTGGAGTTGGGGATTTATCAAGGTAAAGGTATAGTGTTTGGTTTGAATCTCCTGTAAACTTTTGGGGATTATAGCTCCACGGGACCAAGTGCATAAACCGTTGAAGTTGAACAAAAAGGCTTTTATTTGTAAATAAACCAAAAATAAAGCTTCATTCAGCACACAGGAAAAATAAAAAAACAAAGTCCACTTATCTTCCAGCATAAAGTAAAGTCCTGATTGTCTTCAGCACACAACAAATTAAAGAAAAGGCACATACAGTTTTTGTAGAGGGAATTTCCAGAGCCCTTGGTGAATCTTTAAAAGCTCCCAGCAGACACACAGCTCATCTTCACAGGTGCAATCCCCATACTCCTTCCACAACACCTCTTGCACCACTTCCTGTTTTATGAGCTGTTTCCTGGAATCCTTTAACCCCCTGTGTGCTGACTCCCAGTGGTCAGGAGTGGAGGCTCTATCCCACCCGAATATCACTTTAGAGCAGGGGTCTCAAACTAGCGGCCCTCCAGCTGTTGCAAAACTACAAGTCCCATGAGGCATTGCAAGGCTGACAGTTACAAGCATGACTCCCACAGGCAGAGGCAAGATGGGACTTGTAGTTTTACAACAGCTGGAGGGCCGCCAGTTTGAGATCCCTGCTTTAGAGCCTCTGAAATTCCGGGCCCCAAATAACACTCTATCAAGACAAAGAGGACTGCGAGACAGTCCTCTCTGGACTACTTCTTTTGCCAGGAATTCCTCACCTGAACACCTCCTGAACACATCCTGAACACCATCACCACTCCTTAAAGGGACCACAACCCAAATATTGGTGCTATACAGCACCCGTCCAGGACCCAACCTTGGCGTCCTGTACATTTCCCCCCCCCCCATCTGCCTCAACGCAGAGGTGTTGGAGGCACCACTCGACATCATACAATGGACTCGGGAGAGGGCATCGGCATTCTGATGTTGTCTCCCGGGTCTGTGCTCTACCACGAAATTGAACTCCTGGAGAGAAAGGAACCACCTTGTTACCCTGGCATTGGTGTGCTTGTTTTGCCTCATCCAGGTAAGGGGAGCGTGGTCTGACATCAAGCGAAACCTCCTACCTAGGAGGAAATATCGTAGGGAGTCTAAAGCCCACTTGATGGCAAGACACTCCCGCTCTACCACAGCATAGTTTTTCTCCGCTGCCTTCAGCTTCCTACTAAGAAAAACTACGGGGTGCTCTTCCCCATTGATTTCCTGTGACAGGACTGCTCCCAACCCCTCACTTGAAGCGTCTGTCTGAACTACAAAATCTTTTGCGAAATCCGGAGCTACAAGCACTGGATCCTGGCACAATGCCGTCTTAAGCTTTCGAAAAGCTTTCTCGGCCTCGGCATTCCATTTTATCATCACTGACTTTCTGCCCTTGGTCAAGTCAGTCAGCGTGCAGCAATGGTGGCGAAGTTGGGAACAAACCTCCTATAATAGCCAACTATGCCCAAAAATGCTCTGACCTGCTTCTTGGTTAGGGGACAGGGCCAGTCCTGTATGGCTTCCACCTTACTCATTTGGGGCTTCACCAACCCCCTACCCACAATATACCCTAGGTACTTGGCTTCCTCTACCCCAATGGCACACTTTTCCGGATTGATGTGAACCCTGCTCTTCTTAAGGAGTCTACAACTGCCTGAACCCAGGGAAGATGGGACTCCCAATCAGTGCTGAAGATGACTGTCATCTAAGTAGACAGAAGCGTACCGTTGATGTGGACGCAACGTTTTGTCCATGGCCCTTTGGAATGTGGCTGGGGCAGAGTGTAGACCAAATGGCATCCTTTTGTATTGGAAGTGGCCTTCCGGGGTAGAGAAGGCTGTTTTCTCCCTGGCTTCCTTGGTCAGGGGAATCTGCCAGTACCCTTTTGTGAGGTCCAGCGTGGCGATATACCTGGCAGTACCTAACCTCTCAATTGGCTCATCTACCCGTGGCACGGGATATGCATCAAACTTGGAGACTTAAGTTTTCTGAAGTCGTTACAGAAGCGGAGGGTGCCGTTGGGTTTGGGTACCAACACGATTGGGCTCGACCACTCGCTCTGTGACTCTTCAATGATTTCAAGTTTGAGCATTCTTTTAACCTCTTCAGATACTGCCACCCTATGAGCTTCTGGTATACGGTAAGGCTTTAACCGGATTTTTACATTGGCTCGGTTACAATGTCATGCTTGATGACATTGGTGAGACCAGGCAATCCTGAAAACATGACTCTATTTCTTTGCAGAAACTCTTTTGCTTGCTGGGTTTGGGGTCCAGTTAGGGTGGCAGCAACCTGCACCAGGTCGATCCCTGCATGGTCCCCTGACTGTACCCCTACCACCGCGGATACCTGTTCTCTGTCTCTCCAGGGTTTCAACAAACTTACGTGATAGATTTGGTAGGGTTTTCTTTTCCCTGGCTGGTGTACCTTGAAGTTCACCTCACCTACTTTCTCTACTACCTCAAATGGGCCTTGCCACTTGGCCAAGAATATGCTCTCCACCGTAGGTATTAGAACAGCCACCCGGTCTCCTGCTTGAAACTGTCTAATTTTAGCCGACCGGTTATACACTCTTCTTTGGGCATCCTGAGCCTTCTGCATGTGCTCCCTCACCAACGGCATCACCTTAGCCACCCTCTCTCGCATTTGAGAGATATGCTCTACCACGGTTTTTGAGGACTCACTTTCCCACGTTTCCTTTACTAGATCGAGCAACCCCCGGGGCCTTCGTCCATACACTAGCTCAAACGGTGAGAAGCCCGTGGATGCTTGTGGAACCTCCCGGATGGCAAACAACAAGGCAGGGAGTAACATATCCCAATCCTTCCCGTCTTTCTGGACCACTCTTTTCAACATGGACTTTAGAGTTTTATTAAACCTCTTGACTAGGCCATTGGTCTGCGGGTGATAAACGGACGTCCGCAACTGCTTAATCTGAAACAGTTTGCACAAGTCTGCCATCACCTTTGACATAAAAGGGGTGCCCTGGTCCGTCAGCATCTCTTTGGGGAACCCAGTTCGTGAGAACATTTGAAATAACTCCCGGGCAATGGCCTTAGAGGAAGCTTTCCTCAAAGGGATTGCTTCTGGATACCTAGTTGCGTAATCTAGGATGACTAATATGTATTGGTGCCCCCTTACCGACTTTACCAGGCGTCCCACCAGATCCATAGCGATCCGCTCGAATGGGACCTCAATAATTGGCAAGGGTACTTGAGGGTTTCTATAGTGGGGCACTGGGGCAGTTAACTGGCAAATGGGACAAGATGCACAATATCTTTTAACCTTGGCCTTCACTCCTGGCCAGTAAAACCGGTCGGTTATCCTGGCCTCTGTTTGTTTTCTCTGCCCCCAGGTGTCCTCCCAGTGCGTCGTTGTGGGCTAGATCAAGGAGCATCCGCCTATATAGTTGGGGAACCAGCAACTGCTCTACAGTTTCCCCTCGGCTCTCAGCTACTCGGTATACCAAGTCCCCCTTCAATGCAAAATGAGGAAACCTCTGATCTGCCCCTGGCATTTGTAAGACCCCATCAATAACAGAAACCTGCTCTTGAGCATTGATCAAGGTAGGATCCTGTAATTGGGCGGTGCCAAATGCACCCCTGGATACATCCAGGTCTGGATGCACTGGCCTCGAGGATGTTTCCCCCTCATCCTCCTCAACCGGAGAGAGTTCCTCATCATCCTCCCCCAGCATAACTTGTAATGGGAAAACCCCCCCCCCCCCAGAGATGAACTCGGTTTTGAGACCTGGAACAGGAACATTATCATCCAAATTAGCATTCTCTGTAATTTCATTGTCAGTGATGGGTATCTCCATATTAGAGGGGTGTGTTGTGGGGGTTTCAGGCCCGGACCCCTCACACTCTGTCCCTTCCAGGCCCAGTGTCCCCAGTTCTCCTGGCAGCCCCATCTGTACCTGGTTCCATAGTTCGAGAAATAGTGGACAGTCCCGCCCCACTATGATGTCATGTATTAAACTTTTTACCACCCCAACCTCTTGTGTAACTGAGGTATGGCCATAGGAAACCGTCACTGGGACCAGGGGGTACTCCCTGGTGTCCCCATGGATACACACTACCTGTAGAGTCTTATTTACTGGGCCTAGTCTCCCGACCACCCTGGCATGTACAAGTGTTACCATACTACCAGAGTCCAGTAGAGCCCTGGCAGGAAGGTGGTTCACCCACACTTCACACTTGAACCATCCTGCAGCCAGATCAAGATGAGTGGCACACACTCTTTGCACATAGAAGGAGCTTCTCCGACCAGTCCCACAGTCCATAGGCTCCTCCTGCAGCGGGCACTGTGCCCGGGTATGCCCCCAGGACCGACAACGCCAACACTGTAGGTCCCCCATCCTTGGGACAGGAACCAACCTTTGCGGTTCTGCGGAAGATGATGCAGGTTTGCGGGTTCCAATGTCAGGCAGGGCTTCTCTCCTAGGTGCTGTGGCCGGTCTGGTTGCTAGGCTTGTGCACAACGGAAAAATTCGTTCCGTTTCGGTTCGTTTCTTTCCGGTCCTGTTGATTCGTAATCATTCGTAATTTTGCTAGACGGGATTTTTCGTGTTCGGACTCATTCGTATTTTTGCAAGCGACATTTTTCGTTGAATTTTTTGTTGCTTTATAATTCGTACTTTCGGTAGAGTACGTTGTTTTTCGTTGATTCTGGACACAACTCCTACTTTCGTAACTTTTTTTGGGTTCGTTGATTTGTAATTTTCTGTGTCTCTCTCACGA
Organism: Rana muscosa; assembly: GCA_029206835.1. Taxonomy (NCBI): domain Eukaryota; kingdom Metazoa; phylum Chordata; class Amphibia; order Anura; family Ranidae; genus Rana; species Rana muscosa. The sequence continues at coordinate 879,045,637 of CM055116.1, forward strand.
CGACGCTGACTATTATGCCTAATGTGCTTCGAATGGATTTGTACTTTTCGAAATACATAGCGGTTATTTGTAACGATTCGAAATCTCGTATTTTACTTTCGTTTTTTACATGCGGCTATAGCCTCCGCCCCTGTACACCATTTTGAGAGGGTTCAGCACGGTGAGGGAGAAGCAGAGAGCAGAGCAGAGTGTTATTGTGCTTCGAATGGATTAGAAATCTCGTATTTTACTTTCGTTTTTTACATGCGGCTATAGCCTCCGCCCCTGTACACCATTTTGAGAGGGAGTTCAGCACGGTGAAGGAGAAGCAGAGAGCAGAGCAGAGTGAGTGTTATTGTGTTTCCAATGGATTTGTACATTCGTAAGTTTTTTCATAACGAATTATGCCGAAGACATTCGGGCATTCGCTATTTTGCGGTATAATTTATTTCGGATTCGGTTTTATTCGTAATTGCTTTGTTCGGAAATTCGAATGCTTCCGAATGTCCGAAAGTTGCTAAATTCGGACGAATTTCGATTCGTTACGAAACGAATTGCACAAGCCTACTGGTTGCCCTTGGTGTGGGTTCCCGACACTTGGCAGGCCCAGCAGGTCCTCTACCACGGTGTACCTTTCAACCAACTCAACCAGCTGGTCAGCAGTTTCAGGGTCTCCATGGCTTACCCAGCGCTGTAGGTCATCTGGCAGGGACCGCAGGTTCCAATCCATCACCACCCGTTCCACCATTTGTGGGCCCGACAATTTTTCCGGCTGCAGCCATTTTTTAACCAGCTGCACTAGTTCGTGCATTTGGGACCTAGGTGGTCGGTCAGGTTTGTACCGCCAGCGATGCACCCTCTGAGCCCGGACGGCTGTTGTCACTCCCAGACGGGCCAGGATCTCTGCCTTCAGCCGCTCATAGTCGCTGATGTGCTCAGATGGGAGGTCAAAATAAGCCTTTTGCAGGTCACCGGTGAGAAAAGGGGAGATAATGCCATCCCATTGGTCATGGGGCCACCCCTCTCTCTCTGCTATCCTTTCAAAGGTAGTGAGAAAGGCCTCTACGTCATCACTGGGTGTTAGCTTTTGTAAAAAATGGGTGGCTCTCACAGACACTTGGTTGCCAGCGGGTACGACCGCTTGCTCTCGTCCCTGAGCCAGCCGCTGTACTGCCTCCTGCAAGGCAGCCACCTGTGCTCGAGTGGTCCCCTGCTGGGCCGTAAACTGGGCGGCTAGCAGCCGTGTGCTTTCCTGCTGCTGAGCCATCGCTTCCTCATGGCGACGGTTTGCCTCTGCTAAAGCTTGCTGTTGGGTCGCAGTGACTTGCTGCTGGGTCACAGTGGCTTGTGCCAAAGCCTGGATGACCTCCTCCATGCCTTTGTCTGCTGTTTGCAATGTCTGAGCTGACTTCACCCAAGACATGCCATAAGCACACTGTCTCTTTAAATGTCAGTTTGTTTTAAACGGTTTTTGCAGCTGCAAATGCACTTTGCCAGCATCCAAGACACCAGTTGTAAACTTTTGGGGATTATAGCTCCACGGGACCAAGTGCATAAACCGTTGAAGTTGAACAAAAAGGCTTTTATTTGTAAATAAACCAAAAATAAAGCTTCATTCAGCACACAGGTAAAATCTAAAAACAAAGTCCACTTATCTTCCAGCATAAAGTAAAGTCCTGATTGTCTTCAGCACAAAACAAATTAAAGAAAAGGCACATACAGTTTTTGTAGAGGGAACTTCCAGAGCCCTTGCTGAATCTTTGAAAGCTCCCAGCAGACACACAGCTCATCTTCACAGGTGCAATCCCCATACTCCTTCCACAACACCTCTTGCACCACTTCCTGTTTTATGAGCTGTTTCCTGGAAGCCTTTAACCCCCTGTGTGCTGACTCCCAGTGGTCAGGAGTGGAGGCTCTATCCCACCCGAATATAACTTTAGAGCCTCCAAAATTCCAGGCCCCAAATAACACTCTATCAAGACAAAGAGGACTGCGAGACAGTCCTCTCTGGACTACTTCTTTTGCCCGGGAATTCCTCACCCATTCTGGGTGACCTCCTGAACACCATCACCACTCCTTAAAGGGACCACAACCCAAATATTGGTGCTATATAGCACCCGTCCAGGACCCAACCTTGGCGTCCTGTACACTCCACATATCAAGAGTGTACCTTGTTTGTGAGTGTCTATTACTTGAAGTAAATGGGAGAGAAATTATGTCGGTCTCTTATTTGGAACGTAGTAAGAGACTACTGTAATTGGGATGTCACATAGATGACCTGTGAGTATAAGGCAACGGCCTTCTGGATCCTTGATTTCTGCTAAGGGGGAAAAAGTTGTGGATCGATGGAAAGCTATTAATACAACCCGGTGTTTGGTTCAAGTTTCCCCAGGTTTTTACTGCCTCAGCCAAATCCAAAGTATTTAGGTGTTGAAGAATCAGTAAAGTGTGTCTCTTGACATATTGTATCTCTTGAAATAGAAACAGAATATGAAAGAAGAAGGAAGTAGGAAGTGTGTGTATATGTGTATATATATATATATATATATATATATATATATATATATATATATATATATATATATATATATATATATATATGTGAACTTGTAGTAGTTTAAATATGTGATAAAAAATAAAAATGTTGGCATACCAGGTGTGCATGTCTAGCAGACCTGGAGGCACAAAGTCTGTCTGGGGAGCCCCCCTCACCACAACTGAAGTGGAGGAGAGTCCCAAGACAGAAAAATAGGGGATGCAGTGACCGCTTCCCAGGTTCTTCACGGCAAAAATATAAAAATATAACAGTTAAACTTAGACAACATTTTTGGTAATATAGTTGGATATAAACTTATATGAGAGCAAAAAATTGATAATTCTCTATTTAATGACTAAAATAATTAAATAAAAAGTAGGTACTACTATTTTAGTTCAGTAATGTGCGTTTTATCGTATACTTCTATTCAGAAGTATTAGGTTAATTGCCCTAGGGTTATCAGAGGTGGGAAAGGTAGGGTATACTTTTGGAGTCAGATTAGTGAGAGATAGAGTATTTGTTGAAATGATTCAATTAAGTAGATGGAGCATTTGGAGTATAGTTTAGTTTTGTAGTTTACAAATGGGGAGGGAGAAGGGGAAAAATAAAAATAAAAAGAGGGGATGGGGTTTAGGGAGCTAAGTGAGCAGGGGGAATAAGGGGTAGGGAAACGGGAGAGGGATTAAAGAGGGAGGAATTAGAAGTAAATAAGGGATATGTGAACATATACTCTTAAGCCTCGTACACACGACCGATTTTCTCTGCAAAAAACGACAAGAAAACTGTTGGGAGAGCTTTCTTGCCGAAAAAAACGTCCGTGTGTATGGTTTCTGGTCGAGAAAACTGCCGGGAATCTCGACGAGAAAAATAGAGAACCTGCTCTCTATTTTCTTGTCAGGATTCTCGTTTTTCTCGTCGGGATGTTTTGCGACAAGAAAACCGGTCGTGTGTATGCTTTTCCGAGTCTTAAAAAATCGCGCATGCTCAGAATCAAGTATGAGACGGGAGCGCTTCTTCTGGTAAAACGAGCGTTCGTAATTCAGATAGCACATTTGTCACGCTGTAAATTATTGCATCGTTTAAATCTTCTTTAGAATGGTACAATAATGAAAAATAATGAACTTGTTTTGCTGCTGATATTCACACAGAGTTCTGATTAACTTAAATTCATGCTGATCTCATGAATATTTTGTTATATTATATAGAGCAAGATCTCCTTAATATTTATATATTTTTAATTTGGAATGCAGATCTTCATTTTAAATGATTATTTAGTTTCTAGTGATCTCAATGATTTTAATTTTGTTGTGTCAAGTTTACACAAATAATTTTATTATCTTGTATTTTTGGACCTTCAAGGAGATTGTTTTTTGTTATCTGTCCCTTTTTTATTTTTTATTTTTTAAATGTATCTGCCTACTCCAAAGCTAAATTTTTGATTTTTAGAAAAACACATAGTCAAGTATTAACTGTAAAAAAAAAAAACATTTATTCTGGTCTATAACTAAATAAATAGAAGGCAGCGCTGGAGAACCTGCTGCCATTTGTGCATCCATGGGACCCCAGAGCACGCATCAACCCTGTGTGGACAATAAAATTGGGAGCTTGACAAGCATATCAGTTGTGAGCACAATCTGATCCTGGACTCCCAGAGGTCAGGAACAGCAGCAGGTGATAAATATGTCCAAAGTCTGTGGTACTACAACAGGCTGCCTTCTGTCAGACCACATTGAAGCAAGGCCATCACTTCCTAGTCTTCTTGGCAGCCTTCCCTGCAGCCTTCCCTGCAGCCTTCCCTGCAGCCTTCCCTGCAGCCTTCCTTTTGTGTGTGGCTGGAGGCTGTGCCACTGGAGGTGTACTTGTGTCAGGAGGAGGAGAAGGAGGTGGAGGAGGTTGAGGTTGCGAAAGCTGCGCGACCTCACATATGGCCGTATTGGGGTAATTCTCCCCATCACCCCCTTGTTCATTAAGCTGATCAGCAGGGGCTCACATAGGAGGCGTTGTTCCATGCTCATACTTTGGAATTTGGCCCCAACTAGGCTGGCAATGGCCTTTTCGGTGGTTGTTGGCTCCTGGAGGGTGGCATGTGCCTCTCTAATTAGGGCCATTGCTGCCTCGCTTGTGCTCCTCTCCCTCCTGGTTCTTCTTGTAAGGCGGATGGGAGGCACCTGAGATCTGGTCTTGCTACTTGCCCCGGCCACCTCCTGTGTGCCACTGGGCCCGGCCACCTCCTGTGTGCCACTGGGCCCTGCCACCTCCTGGCTCACAGTGGGCACTGCCTCCTCCTGGCTCACAGTGAGCCCTGCCTCCTCCTGGCTCACAGTGGGACATGCCTCCTCCTGCCTGACACTTTCCAGACCCTCATGCTGGCTGATGTCATCCTGTGTATGAAAAAGGGACATCGTTTTAGTTTTTGGTTCATCAATCACACACAATTTTCAGCTCATGACTGTTGCAAATTGAATGTAAATCAATAGAACAGACTATCATTATGACCCCAGCAGTTTTCATTCTTCTCCCCAAATTTTTGGCCCACTACTGTCTATTGATATTTAGAACACTTTTTGATCAGACATTTTTTTTTGCTTTCCATATTAATATTTTTTTTGCTGCATTAATTTTATCACAATAAATGTTTATAAATTACTATACCTGGCTCCAGATGTCCAAATCGGGTTCTTCCAGGATGGCTGCCTCCTCTTGCTCCAGAGAAGGCTCAGGTTGGCTGCAGGGAAGTCTGGGGGGAAGACTAGAAAGTGATGTCCTTGACTCAAGGTGGTCATCCAGAAAGGACATCCTGCTGTAGTACCACAAATTCGGGACACATACATCCGCTGCTGCTGCTCCTGACCTCTGAGAAGCCAGGACCTTAAAAGCGCTCAGTCCTGTATGTGCCTCTCAAGCTCCCAATTTTACTGTCCACCTGTTGGATGGTTGCTGTGGGTACCCTGGTATGCACAAATGGGAGAAGGCTCTCCAGTGCTGCTTTCCTTGCACCTTTTTTCCTGTGAATGGGGTTTTTGGTCTCCCACAGAGTGGGCAGCTCCCTTACCCAGTCAATAAATTCCCCCAGAAATTCTTTCTCTATGAAAGCATTCATTTTGTCTGCAAGTCAGAAATAGTAATTTCAGTCACAGTCTAAACTCAAGAAAATCTTTATCCCCATATATATCCTCAAACAATCTCTAGGCAGTATAGGCCACCGATTTCACAAAGTATAAAAATCATACCTTCGGTCTTTTCACAAAGTATAAAAATCATACCTTCGGTCTTTTCCTCCTCTCTTCACACACAGAACGTAGTAACGTCACATGTGTGTTTGCTTTATATACACTACGCATGCGTGAAACTCTGCACGCGTCGCTCCGCACATGTCGCCCGCCCATGACGTTCACATTATCAACTTTTCCCCGCCCTCTTTCGGCGCGCAGACGATATGGCGGAGTCACAGCAGGTGTCTGGTAATTCATCAAATAACGATGATGAGACAAGCCCGGACCGTGAAACGTCACGATCAAGGAGGAGATTCAAGGCATCTAATATGTCTTTCGCGAAGATGGCGGAGATGGTGGACATATTGATAAAGTCGGATTATGATGCAAAGCATGGGCCATATACCCACCCTAATCTAAGGAAGTCCAAAATTATGAAGAAAGTAGTGAAAAGTCTGAAGAAGAATTTTGGAGTGAAAAGATCAAAGGAGCAGCTTAGAAAGAGGTGGTCTGACCTCAAACTGAGCAGTTAAGGATTATTAAGAGAATGCTAGAAAAAAGTAAGTACTTGTACGCCCTGAGTTGGTGTTGTGGGCCAGGTATATAGACGACATTCTCCTCCTGTGGAGGGGCGATGAGAAGTCTCTTTATGAGTTTATGGTCACTCTCAATGACAACAAGATGAACATCGTTTTGACCTACGAAAATAGTCGCAGTCAGATCCATTTCTTGGATCTGGAGATATCCATTGTTGATCATCGGTTGGTTACGAAGACGTTTTTCAAGCCAACTGATCGCAACGGATATATCCCTATGGATAGCTGCCACTACAGCTTGTGGCTTAAGTCGGTGCCTCAAAGCCAATTACTCCGTATTAGGAGGAATTGCACCAGCATAACCGATTTTCAGCAGCAGGCCGAAGTCCTTAAACTCAGATTTGTTGAGAAGGGGTATGAACCATCAAGCATTGATGGGGAGATTGATCGCATTTCCAAGTTGGACCGTAATCTATTGATTTTGGAAAGGCCTAAAAAAGTCCCAGGAGCCAAGTTAAAATGGTCATTCATAACACAGTTTTCAGTACAACACAAACAATTGAAAGCCATTTTTAACCGGCATTGGACGATCCTCAGAAATGACCCTCTACTAGGCTCTGCACTCCCTGATTGGGCAGGCATCATTTATAGGGGCTCACAATCTCTCAGGAACCAGATAGCTCCTAATGTGGACCATCCCCCATCCAAACCTAGTTTTTTCCTAGTTACAAAGGATTTTTTCCCTGTCGCAGGTGCAAGGTGTGTGTACATAATGTCTGGAAAGGCAGGAGAATAGATAGCTTCAAGTCCACCACAACTTCAACTGTGTACCATATGAAAGAATTTGTCAGATGTGCCACCCGCTATGTAGTCTACCTCATCATGTGCCCTTGCCAAAAACAGTATGTGGGTAGGACTATTAGAACTTTTTCTATTAGGGTGAACGAGCACATTACCAGTATAAAGAAGGGTCGGACCAATCACAGTGTCCTAAAGCACTATTTGTTATATCATCACAAGGACCCCTCTGGTACACGTTTCCAGGTGATCAATAAATTCACCCCCCATTGGAGAGGGGAGTCGCGTGTCAGGGGGGTCTGCAAACTTAAAATGTTTTGGATTTATCAACTTCAGTGTTTTTTTCTGTATGGTTTAAACATAGATTGGGACATAAATGCATTTATGAACAAAGCATGATACTGTGTACCCCAATGTATGTTCGGAAATATGTACATATAGATTCCCTTCTCTTCTTTCCTTGCCCTTTGGGGTCCTGGTGGTATCGCCACTGACACCCCTTTTACATGTCTCTGTATGTATTAGTTGCATGTAGGTAGTATTAGTTACTGTTTTTTCATTAGTTGTATCATTTTTTATTTTTTACAGGCATAGTGCTATTAACCATTTGGAATATTTAGACTGTTTGTTTGTCGGGTCACACCAACATTTTTTTATTATTAGTACCTCTTACAATGGTATGTTTGTGTATTAGTCCTTTTTCCATTGTCATGGGCAGAGTTTTGATGACTTGCCAGTCATAGGATTCATGGCCCCATATGGTCCTTTTTGGACACTTGCGGATATCTAATACTTAGACGCCCCCCCCCCGTGATTTCAACAATCCGCCAGCTGTACCTTTTGAAGCGCATTACGTGCGTTCCAGGGGGTTAGCTGGGATAGTGGACGTCTCCTTCTCCCATGTGGTTCCCCGTGAGAGGACGCGCGCTGTCAGCTCGCATCATCATGGTGGGATCCGCCTGTCGAGGGACAACAGTTTCACGCCCTCCGACGTCGGACGTCTCTACCTTCTGGAACGCATTGCGTGCGTTCCAGCGGGTTTTGATGAGACAGTGGACGTTTCCGGTTTCCGTGCGGTTCCCACGTGAGATGACGTGTAAGCGTCACCACAAAGGGAACCTGCTTGCTATAGGACAACAGATCCCCGCCCATTATCTGTGTTTGTGCGTCATTTGGGGATAGTCGCCGTAGGCTCATTGGTCGAGTCAGTTGAGGAGCCTGGCGCACCCTTATGACGCATCACACAGCTTGGAGACAGGCAGCGAGCCCACGCCCATCAGTATATGCGGAAGCATAGGTCTATAGAGCAATATACATCAGCACCGCACGCTGATTGGCTGTGGGGGCTCGGTTGTTTATGCGTCATTACGACGCTGTCCCTTTTTCTTATACATTTCTTGCATCTGTATTAATTATAGGTTTGTGTACACACAAGGGATCTGATTTGCATCATCACTCCTCGCCATGGCCCGTATAATGTGTTCCCTTATTGGTGCAGGAAGATGTGCATTAGGATTGGTCTGTGGCTTTTTGGCGGTGATTTTACACTCCAGCTGCCTTGCGTCACAGACCACTAATTAGTTGTAGATACAGCATTTAAATAGCGTGATGCAAGCTAGCAGGCTATCACCCCAGTTGAAGGGCCTTTGCTCGAAACATGTCGGGTTTTTAGCTTGCTGTTACCCTTGCCATCACGCATTATTGCCATTTTTATACCTCGAGGATACCATTTTTTATTTGCACCTATTAATGCTGCATGTAATGTTATTTTTTACTATGATGTTATGCCAATATAGGCTATACTTTTTACATCATATCCTGGATTTACTTACACCATGTGGAGCCATCTTTTCTTTCTTGTATGACATCCCGCTTTAAAGCGATACCCCTAATGGAAAGTTTACAGAGAGGTACACCTTTCATGTAAAAACCACCGGGTGAGGATCCTGTCATCGCAGTTCTGGTGCTTTCTGGAAGTTGGAATCGAGACATCCATATCGGAGTACCTACCTTGGAGTTCCCGTCCACGCTCACTTACATCTGATTCACGGTAAGAGTATTCATTACCTACCTGTCCATTGTGGATACCGGAACGTACCCCAAATTCATTCTGGGTGTTTTCATGCAACACATCTGCAACGTGGATATTCCATGCTTCACAGCGGATTCAGCACGTCCATCGTGGAATAACACAGACTTTGTTTTTTCCACATACGTTATAGGACACTTTATTGTGTGGCCTATTCAGCTAGGCGCACCATTGTAACACATGTTTCTATGTACAATGCATTTTTATCTCACTATTATCAGTCTGAGTTTTTCAGTGGAGTCACGTTTGAGTATTTGTTCTTGAATTTTCATTTCATAGAAACTTACTTGGCAGAGCTCCTAGGTTTAGCGCTGCATTTTTCACTCTCATATTTTCACTGCAATATTGTCTTATTGTTTGTCAGCAGCTTTTCTTTCACAGGTAGCGCATTTTTTCCCCCATTTTTAGGGGAACTTGTCTGTTCCTATTATTGTATTTCAGAACTTGCATGTTGCTCCATGTTGTTGCTTTTTACTATTGGACCTTAGAAAATGTCATCTCGCCAAATTTGGTGGGCCCAGTAATCGGTCGTTACAGACACATCGTTCACCCACTACATACAATGTTTTGAGAAGATACAGGGTTAAAAAGATCTATAGACATGCCTGTTTTTATTCCATAAATGTTAGTACATTGTTGTCTAGATGATGTGTTTGGAACAAGAATGAAATGCAAACTTGAATCAGTGTAAAGGAGAGGACACTCAGCAGTTGGTTACATATCTGCACTCTGGAGCACTATAGTGTGGGCCACCAGAACAACCTTTTTAGGGTGTCCCACACAGGTGTATCAGTGTATTCTTGGGGTGTCTCCATGTGTAAAACTTGTCATAAAAAGGTGAATCGTCAAGATTTGTTTATTTTTAAATAATGTCTTCAGCTTGTAACTCACACTTGTACCCCACTTCCAAGCAATGTATCATGTTCCTATTTTTTCATAAAAATATCTGTGTGCTAAGTATACCTTTTGTTTCATTCTCATAGGGGAGAGAAGACTGGGAGGACACCACTCCAGGGAGCCCAGGAACCCCACACCTCAGAGAGAACACCAACCTCTGCAATAACCCCAAAACCAGGATCTGGAGGAAGGAGAAGTGGAGGAAGGAGAAGTGGAGGAAGGAGAAGTGGATGACGTGTTGGAACTTGTCACCGCAACAGGTCCGTGTCTGTCACCACAGCTTTAGATAAGAGATGAAGGGCTGCAGAGTAATAATACCTTTTATGTTTATTTTTTAGGGGATGAAAATGTTGAGACAGAGTCCTCAATTCTCAAGTGATAGTGCCTAAAGAATCATCCAGCAAGTTATGGAGTGTAGTAGTGAACTGGACATAATGAAGAAAAGGATGAATGTTATGGAGCAAACATTTAAGGACATCATTGATGTTTTTGGGCAAATTGAATGAAGCACTAAACCCCCCTTTTTTTGAGTTTTCTATATTTTCCTAAAAATTGTTGCACTTTTAAAACCAAGCCAAAATTTGAAGATGCACACAGTGTGTCAACATGTGCCATCTGCCATCAGGGGATATCCATGTACGGGTTTTGTGGGTGCAACCCCTTCCTCACATCTCAAGTAGGTGAAAGGAAAAAGGGGTTGCACCCCCAAAACGCATCCATTGATCACCCATGATGGCAGATAGCACATGTTGACAATAGGGATCAGGAGGGAAATACCCCTTTTTAAAAACCCTCAAAATTGTGTGCATCTTCAAATTTTGGCTTGTTCAGGGGTGACCACACCCCATATTATAAAGGGCAGATAGAGACATTAATACTAATATAGAATTCTGATATTGCCGAGAGGTTTACAATGTTGTATTTTGTATGGTAATGAGAGTTTTGTATTTTCTTACAAAAAAAAAGGCCTGTTTATGGCCAACCAAAAAAAAAAATAGAATATTTTATAACACCAAAAATGTTATATTTACCATGTGTGAATGTGCACAGAGTAAAATTTTTCAACAACAACAAAGTGTAGCTTCTTTATCAAATCCGCTATAACCTTTTTTGTGTATTTTCTTGGTGTTACCAGAGAAATGGTTGGTATTTACTAAAGGAAAATACACTTGGCACTACAAGAGCACTAAGAAAAACTAGGAGAAAGCTAAAAAAAAACACAAGCAATACATCCAAAAATCTGATTAAACCAGATTTTTATTTTTTGTTATTAATTTTTTTTTTTATGCATGGCCTGGCATAGGAATTGCCCCCCTACCCGTGAAATAGTCCACATATTTTTGCTGAACCTCACAGGCATTTTGGGGGGGCAAGCCAGGACGGCCAGATTCTAGGCCCGGCAAGGTATTGTCACCTAAAAGTCCAGCCTCAGGCCCAATTGAGGCCATATAATTAGGTGATTTGATGCGAAGATAATTATGCAGCATGCAGCAACAGAAAACAATGTAGTTCAGTTTGTACTCCACCAAGTTAATAGGTGTCATGAAAAGGCGGAACCGGCTGGCCATTATCCCAAAGGCATTCTCCACAACTCTTCGGGCCCTGGCCAGCCGGTAGTTGAACACCCTCCTCTCCGGGGTCAGGGTCCTTTGGGGAAATGGCCTCATAAGATGCGGTCCAAGTCCAAAGGCTTCATCAGCCAAAAACACAAAGGGGAGTCCTTCAACATTCCCTGCATCCGGTGGCAATGCAAGGTCGTCACTCTGGAGACGGAGGGCAATCTCTGTCTGGCTGAATTTTCCCCCATCGGACATCTGGCCATTCTTACCCACATCCACATAGAGGATTTCATACTGTGCTGACACCACTGCCATCAGCACAATGCTATGAAACCCCTTATAATTATAGAAATAGGACCCAGAACGGGGTGGTGGCACGATGCGGACGTGCTTCCCGTCAATGGCTCCACCGCAGTTGGGGAAGTCCCACCGCGTGGCAAAATGGGAGGCCACAGTCTTCCATTCCTGTGGCGTGGAAGGAAGCTGTGGAGTCAAACAAGATAAAGAAATATTAGTACTTTTGCACATAACATTGCAAGCAGATTATACAAAAATACATTCTTGGCCAACACCAGTAGAACTTTCAGTTTAATGTGTTTTTAAATACTAAAATAGAAGGCTCAAGTATCATATTCATCACCCCCTCTGATTGTAAAAATATTTTGGGGGGGGCTAGATGAGTTTGTGAAGCCAAAAAAAAAAGGCAAATATACATTTGTAATCATTTTAGGGGGTGTTTAGGGGTGGGGGAGGGTAAAGCACTACAATGGAGCTGACCAAATACATTGGGAAGTGACTAGGCTAGGTATGTTTGGGCCCAGGATAGCATGCTGGAGAGGTTAGTGAAGGGAAATATGCATGGAGGACAAAAAAGGGGCATTAAAAGCTTACAGCATGCATGGGGACAAATGGGATATTCCCAGCATATTACAATCATGGTAATTAGGGAAGGATGAAAGAAATACAATACATTAGCATACATGAAATACATAGAATGGGATGTTAAAGGAGAAAACTTACCCTAATATAGTCCTCCTGCAGGACTTGGATGATGGCAGAACAGGTGTCTGGGATTATGAGGCCCAGAGCCTGGGGGGAGATGCCTGTTGTGAACTTCAGGTCCTGCAGACTTCTCCCTGTCGCCAGGTAACGTGGCGATGAGCCTCTGCACAGCACTGATGGCTTCCCGCATAACGGTGTCCTGCCTGGTGATAAAGGGGGACACCAAAGCCAACAGATGCTGAAAAACGTGGTCAGACATCCTAAGAAAATTCCTGTAGTCATCAGGATTATTCTCCTGGATCTCCTGCAGCAGAGGCATATGACAGAATTGGTCCCACTGGAGCAACCAATTCTTGGTCCATGAACTCCTCCTCACCCTGTTCATGGATTCGTCTTGTTCCAAGACAAGAACACCAACACCAAGCACCCGCACAGCACAAACTCTACGACGAGAACGTACCAGCGACATGGATAGAAGATGGTCGTCTGATCAGAACGTACTAAACAGAACACACTTAAGAACAGCAAGGCCTATGAAGAACGACCTGAAAATCAGAAATGAGCAGACAAGAACGCACTGTAAAACAGATACGACCTGACTACACGCCCTGAAAGACAAGATACGAACCCACAAGCACAAACTGAACCGCAGAAAACGAACTGAAAGCACGAAGACTGAAAAGCGCGAATCATCTTTTCCCAAACTTTTACTTCACACGCGGTAACACGAGATCAGCAAAAGCAGCCCAAGGGGTGGTGCCATTGAAATCTAACTTCCCCTTTATACTGCCGTTGTACGTGCTGTACGTGACCGCGCTTTCCAACGACGAGATTTGGAATTGACAGTGTGTATGCAAGGAAAGCTTGACAAGAAGCTCGTCAAGAAAAACAACATTTTTTTTACGACGAGATTCTCGGTCGTGTGTACGAGGCTTCATACTTAACCTTTGTGATTAGGAAATCTTAACTGATGTGTTTTGAGTTCAATACATAGGCCAAACTAGAGTTTGGATAATTCAATCATGAAGTTGAGGGAGTTCTTTGTATAATGTAGAGATTATTCAGTCCATAGAGTCTGGAAGATCCAATTCTGGGGAGTTGAAGCGACCTCTTTTGGATGTAGCTTGTCTGCTTCTGTCAGTTTCAGGTTTTGATGAATTTTGTGGAGAGCTGGATAGCGGCGAAGACTTGTAGATGATTTGTTGTATAGCTGGAGTTTTTGCAGTGTGGTCTGTAGTTCTTCCATGGATCTACTTGTGTATTTTGTTCCTTGGTGGGTGAATCGAACAGCGAATGAGAATCCCCATTGATAAGGTGGTGTTGGAGATTTTGAAGTAGAGGTTTCATCTCACGCCATTTGGCTATTGTTATTGGCGATAAATCTGCGAATATTTGATAAGAATGTCCTCGAAAAGTTAGGGTTTCTTTAATCCTGACTGCGGCCATAAGCTGATCCTTAGTACGGAAGAAATGGAATTTAATAATTATGTCACGCGGAGGTCCTTCTGTTTTGAGTGGTGCTAATGCCCTGTGAATTCTATTGAATTCCAGTCTCTCAATAGGGATGGAAGGGGACAATTCCTGAAAGAGCGCTGTCATGGACGATTGAAGATCAGTGATTGATTCAGGTATACCTCTTATGCGGAGGTTTGACCGTCGTGCTCTGTTTTCAAAGTCTTCCAAACACAACAAACTTGCAAAGTCAAATTTTCATCTCTGAGTAGCTCAAGTTCGATGTCATGGGAAACTACATTGGTTTCAATGTCATCCTTTCTGCATACTTATGCGGCGTACACACGATCGTTTTCATGCCATTTTTTTTAACCGACGTTTTTCTCATCGTTTTTTTTCATGTTTCCTCTCAAGCCTGTCTTGCATCCACACGATCATTAAAAAAAACGCTTGAGCAAAGCGCAGTGACGTACAACACGTACGACGGCACTATAAAGGGGAAGTTCCGTTCGGATGGTGCCACCCTTCATGTTAGTAAAGTTTGTTGAGCGACGAAAAATAGAGCATGTTCGAAATTTTTATTGGCCGTTTTTCACGCTGTTAAAAATGTTCTGGAGCATACACACGATCGGTTTTAATGGCCATTTTTAAAAATGGCATTTTTAACGTCATGAAAAACGATCGTCTGTACGCGGCATAAGCCTGCAGTACGTTGGCCTAAGTCACGAATCTCTTTAGTCAATTTTTCTGTTATTTGGTCAGAGGTCTGTTGCAGAGCTTTATGAAGCATCTTCTCTATTTGTTTAACAATATTTGGGTTTAATATCTCAGTTTGTTGTGTTAAAGAACCGGCACTTTGTTCATATTCTGTGTAATTTGAGTCCTGTGAAGAAACCAGCTGTTTTCTGTCAGTGTGGGCTTTAGCTGTGTGAGGTGAATTAGACAGTGCCATTACAACAGAGCCTCTAAGCTGTTTTTCCTTGTGTGTTTTTGTCTTGGCTTTCCTAAGGGTCACTCCAAAAACCATACTATTATGTTCCCAGGGCGTTAGGGAAGATTATGGAGTCGTTTTTGATTATTTACCCTGTCATTCAGGTGTCCGTGGAAGCCGTGAAGACCTGAGAAGAACGGAGCCTCAGCAGGACATGTCTGACGCCATCAGCTCCGCCCCTCGCCCCTCATAACAGCTTTTAATATTCTTTTAGTTCTATAAGGACTGACATAGAATGGACAAACTGTATCTTTTGGCCTAAGGAGGAGAAAGTATAAATCTGGTTCTATGCATCCTGGGTAATGTAATGTTTTATGGATATTTATTAGCAGATCTGAGCCATACATCTATATCCCCTTTTTTATTGAAGGCAATGTTATCTTGGTATTTTTAAGCAAGAATAAAAAAATCTGTTGAAATTAGCTGTTCGCAGTTAATGCATATAAATAAGTACTTATGTGTAACAGATATTTATGATGGAATAAAAGTAAAATTTAAGTATATGCAGAAGAGGTTAAAACCAGAATAGGAGTAATTTGATCAAGACAAATTCATACATATTAGCCTTTGCTCATTTTGCAATATTAAATTCAGAATTGTGTGTGTATTTTTTTTAGATATATATATGATTGTACAATTCAGGCAATATATCTTTTGAAATTTGGTTCAAAAAGAACATTTTCTGACAGTCTAAAGACATCAGGCAGTTTGGAGGACTAAAGACACAGTGATACGTGGCTTCAAATGGAAGATGTACAGTTTTTACAAAGAAGAAAATAAACTATAAAATTATGCTACAGTGTATTTATTATTTATTTCAGAAGTTACAGTTTCTAAGACACAAGGAAAGGCAGTTAACCATATTTAGCACATATTTTGATTTTTCACAGTGACATTAATTGCCGTATAGGAAGGCGAGAGGGAACCCAAAAGTCCTTAACTAAATAATGTGTTGAATATTACTATCATAATGACTCAGTGTGCAATGACTAATGCACCTCTAAAACTGCTATTTCCATGCTGTTTCACAAATATGTCAGCTGAATCCCTACAATGTGGCACAGTACGACAGCATCTGACTTACAGTACATTAAAGCCCTATGGGGAAGTCACAAAAGGAAAAGTGATTATTAATTTACTTTCATTAATTAAAATGGTCTCTTCCTATTGACATCTTAGTACATCACATGGGGAAAAAATCTGTAACTCCTCTGCCTTTTTGTTAATTAATTAAGGTTGGAAGCAATCTGTTACAAGATAAATTGTTGCATGACATGGCTTAAGAAATGTTTTTTGCATTTTGAACCAGGTAAACAACTACAATTTAAACTTGTGTTTACATCTATTTAACTTGTTTTTAAGCATACCCAAACCCCCTAAATGCTTACCAGTTCTTCGATGTGGTGACTGCTTTTGTTTTCTTTGTTTTTCAACTGTTGATCTTTCTTTAACAGCCCAAGCTATCCAACAGAAGTGCAAGTTAGAGAAAAAACATTTAACATCGACAGGGGGGCTTACAATAGTCAGCTTTTATTAATTTATGTAAAACTTGTATTCCAAATGGAAAAATAAACTGTAACTACCTAAAAAGTGTTAGCTGGAGTTCAGCTGAAATTTGTCAGTCAAGATCATCTGAAATATTTTTTGGGGGGGGGTTGGATTCCACCTATTTATTATAAATATGTAATAACTTGTCTATTCCTATAATTAGCTTGTCTATCAAAGCTCTGATAAAGTTAATGGTGACGGTACAATAACACGGTTAGCTATAAAAATAAACACACTGTTTAAATAAGCAAGGGTCTCATTATTTAACAAGAAAGTAGGAATGCTAACATAGAAATACTAAGTATATTTCAGAGCAAATAAAACAAAAGAACATAGATGATACTTTACGTAAGGGAGTCCTCTGTATTCCGTATCTTCAGCTGGGCTCAAAAGGGCAAAGGGCAAGAGCAATGAGAGCAAACTTTAGGCTGATCAGCACTTTTAAAGCCCACTTAGATACCACCTACACAAACACCCATTGTATGCCTATCTAGCCATTTTGACTAATCAAAATCGATAAGAGGCAGTCCTTCTTAATATATTCTTCTGCCCATCCTCCAGGAAACATGCTGCAGTGTCCACTATGGGCAGCATTCGTCCATGTATCACCGCTATTTGACCCGGGTCATCCTTCAGTTACAGCTGGTCTTTGATCTTCTGTAACTCAGGACATCTCTCCGGCAGGTTTTATCTGGTGCTTCTCTACCCCCATACCTCACATCAGGAGGTCTGTGAGAACATCCTGTTAGGATAAGCATTCCCATTTATGACTCCTTGTCATGAACACCCTGCTGGTTCAACTTGCAAATTCTAACTTAGGCCAAATGGCTGTATCAACCAGGAAGTAAAACTCCAGAAATATGATATTAAACCATGTTGCCTTCCAAAATATGCCGCTTTGTGTTGAAGGGCACACATCACCCTTTTTCAGAAACAGCTCCTATGGAACAGTCCATAACTGTCTTAACGTGTTGTGCTTCCCAACATTGCCACTTTACCCCTTAATGACACACCACCACCATTCTTCAGCGACAGCTTCCATGGCACCATTCCATGCCTTCTCCTTTACGGTATCTTCACAATGGTGTACAATACAGGCAAGAGGCATCCAGTCACTCACCATTCACCAACACACACTCAGAGCCACATATTAACCAGCTTTAAGTTACAGAACCTCAAGGAGGGCCTTACTCACCCATATCACTAACCTAATACATATATGTGAAACTATACTAGCACACAAATCAAACCATTACCATAATATATACATATATATTCAACCCACCAAATTAAACATCCCACTAACAACCTCCTATAACCCTTCATTGTGTATACGGGTTAGGATTAGGCAGGCTTCCTCAATATGACCTTTTCTACTGCAATTTTGGCATGTCAGAGGTACTTCGGGACTCCTAATAGGCAGCGAAGCCTCTAACTTGTACAAAGAGAACTTACCGCCAATTCGTCCCTCAACTTGCATAAATAAATGCAAGGTCTTCCTATATAAATGTTGGGTCCAACAACACATACCAACCTGAATCAATGACAAAACTGCAGCAATAATGAGTAATACTACAACGGGATGTATCAAATAATTAAAAATACCATTGGCCTTACTGGAATGTCCAAATATTACCTCCCATCAATACCCTCTAGCATCATTCTCTAGTGGATGCACTACCTCCTTTATTTTATTCTAATCATGGTAGATGACTATAGTAGCATTAGCTCTCTCTTGCTGCAGCATCCTCATAAGGTTTTTATCCCTATCACAATCTCTCAACCATTCCTGTATTTTCCTTCCCATACCCAGATTCAGGGCTCTCAGACTAACAGGGCGGTTATAGTTGACATTCACATACAAATCGGCAATATGTGGTACCACATAATTCCACCCCTGTGTCTGGATTTCAGAGACAATGCCAAGGGTACACCATCCACCTCTAGCTCTGGCTAGGTTCACAGAACATCCAAGTTCCATGACCAACGTTACATTGGTATCCTTTAGGAAAAAGAAACAAACTCTTCTATTATGTCCCAAAATAATACACAAGTTCCTTCCCAGCAATGTTCTCCCCATCCAGAACACAAAGTGAAGTGTCTTCCCAACATTTCGCGTTCACCACCACGTACTGACCTGGCATACAAAGGACATCATGGTCATGCCCTCTGACAGAGGGAAATATCAACCTGTCTCCAGCTTCCATCCTCTCGGTACCGAGGGAGGCGATCGCGTCCTCTTGCCGGCTGGGTATGGAGACGAGTGAGGGGAATATGGCCCCCACCTGTGTCCATACCACTGCAGAGTGGAAGCAATGTCAAAACGTCACTTCCTCCCAATGCTCTTAAAGGGCCATTTTTTTTTTCAGAATGACATAAATTTGTATTTATTTTTTATTGAATTTTAGTCTAAATATGAGATCTGAGGTCTTTTTGACCCCATATCTCATATTTAAGAGGATCTGTAATGCTTTTATCTATTACAAGGGATGTTTACATTCCTTGTAATAGAAATAAAAGTGACTCAACAAAAAAAGTGTCAAAGTAAAATAAATAAGAAAAAAAAAATCTTTTAAAGCGCCCCGTCCCGACGAGCTCACGTGCAGAAGCGAACGCATACATGAGCAGCGCCCGCATATGAAAACGGTGTTCAAACCACACATGTGAGGTATCACAGCAATCGTTAGAGCGAGAGCTATAATTCTAGGTCTAGGGCTTCTCTGTAACTCAAAACGTGCAACCTGTAGAATTTTTTAAACGTTGCCTATGGAGATTTTTAAGCGTAAAAGTTTGTCGCCATTCCACGAGCGGGCGCAACTTTGAAGCGTGACATGGCTAACTTTACTGTTGTCTTATTTTTTTATTCAAAAAATCCCCAAAAAGTGCGCTTGTAAGACCGCTGCACAAATACGGTGAGACAAAAAGTATTGCAACAACCGCCATTTTATTCTCTAGGATGTTAGAAAAAAATATATAATGTTTGGGGGTTCTAAGTAATTTTGTAGCAAAAATTTTTTTTTTAACTTGTAAACACCAAATCTCAGAAAAAGGCTTGGTCCTTAAGTGGTTGAAGAAAAGAGCAGCGACCCAAGTTGTGGCATACTCATCAGCAGAGGTAACTTTTTTACAGAAATTTCTAAATGCTGTTTGCCTGGAGCACTGCTCTAATGTTCAGGCCTCATGCCCACGGACGTTTTTAAAAGTGAGCTGTAAATCTAGGTTGGACGCCAGGAAATCCGGCGTTAAAAAACGCGAAATTTACCGCGTTTTTCATTAGCGTTAGTGCGCGTTAATGCGCGTTAGTGCGCGTTTTTTAGCGTCCGCGTTAGTTAGCGTTTTTTAAAGAAAAACACATCTCCAGGCTATATACACTCCCATATTTCCCACAATGCCACAGAAAACAAAGAAAACATGTTAGAGAGCATGTGTCGGTGCCATTTTGGTAGGAGAGAGAGAGGAGAGAGCATTACACAGCCTATTATAGCATTTTATCATTCGGGAGTAATATGGATCCTGTAATGTTGAAAATTGATGAGGCGATCCTTCTGATCATTTTGCGGAGGATGCGGAGAAGGAGACAGGAAGAGGAGAGAAGGAGGAGAACTCGTCAGTATTGGATGCATCCAATGGTATCCCATCAGGTGTCAACGGGGTACTTTGCTAATATGTATTCGCAACTGCGGGTATACCCTTCTAAATTCCATAATTTCACAAGGATGTCAGTGCCACGCTTTGATGATCTGCTGGAGAAGCTCAGGCCAAGGATGACCAGGATGGACACAGTGATGCGGATCTCTGTGTCACCGGAGGAACGGCTCCTAGTGACACTCAGGTAAGTGCAATACACATATGGGTTAGTGTTAGGGTTTAGGGGTTAGGGTTAGGGGTAGGGTTTAGGGGTTAGGGGTAGGGGGTAGGGTTTAGGGGTTAGGGGTAGGGTTCAGGGGTTAGGGTTAGGGGTTAGGGGTTAGGGGTAGGGTAGGGGTTAGGGGTTAGGGTTAGGGGTTAGGGTTAGGGGTAGGGTTAGGGGTAGGGTTTAGGGGTTAGGGTTAGGGGTTAGGGGGTAGGGTTAGGGGTTAGGGTTTAGGGGTAGGGTTAGGGGTAGGGGTTAGGGTTAGGGTTAGGGGTTAGGGTTAGGTTTAGGGGTTAGGGTTAGGGGTTAGGGTTAGGGTTAGGGAAAGTTTTTATTTTTATTCAATAGTTTTTTAATATGTGAAATTTTTATCTTATCTTAGGTTCCTTGCCACAGGACAAAGTTACGTGTCCCTGCATCATTATTTTCTACTTGGCCTCACAACAGTGTCCAGGGTGATAAGGGAAACATGTGTGGCAATATGGGAGGAGTTACATGAGGTGGTAATGCCAGAGCCCACAGAAGAGATCTGGGAATCAGTGGTTGACACCTTTTGGGAGAAAACTCAGTTCCCAAATTGTATCGGTGCCCTTGATGGAAAACACATCAGGGTGAAGAAGCCTCCCCACTCTGGATCATCGTATTTTAACTATAAAAAATATTTTTCAGTGGTCCTCCTGGCATTGTCCGATGCACATCTCAAATTTCTTTTTGTGGATGTGGGAGCGTATGGAAGCCAAGGTGACGCCCGTATATTCCGGGAGTCGGCCTTCGGACGTCGTGTCCATCAGGGACGACTCAATATCCCTGAAAGCAGGCCTCTACCCTGCACTGAGGAACCCAGCTTACCCTTAGTGATGGTGGCAGACGAGGCCTTTGGACTGGCTGAAAATCTTATGAGGCCATACAGTGGCTATGGTCTCAGCCATCGTCAGAAAATCTACAATTACAGACTCAGCCTTGCACGCCGTGTTGTTGAATGTGCATTTGGGGTGTGCACAGCCAAATGGCGGGTTTTGCTCACTAGTATGCAACTGGATGTGGAGAACGCAATTAAAGTAGTCCTGGCATGCTGCGTTTTACATAACTTTCTAAGGGACAGTGACAGCAGCAATGTTGAACCGGAGCCCAGTAACCAAAGTCAGAGGGTCCAATTTATGGACTTGCGTTCAACGGCACGTGTCATGAGCATTCGAAACCAATTTGCTGCATTCTTTGAATCCCCTGATGGAGAGGTGTCATGGCAGAATGATCATGTATAATTTTAACAAAACCGAACACAGATGTATTCAGATTCAGAAAAATTTGATACAGATATAGATCCTTCCTGATAAATTTTCAGTACAGATGTATACAGCTTAACTTTCTTGTGTTTTCTTGGAAATAAATCATTTAAAAAAGATTTGTCTATTTTTCAATGATTGTTCAACAAGTCCATTTGACTGTGCCTTCTGTCAAGTATATGCTAAGCCCCTTTTGAGTCCTTTGCCCTCTGTCTTTGGTCAAGCGTATGCTAAGCCCGTAATGGAGTGCTGTTGTGCATCATATAAAACACCAATTGAACAATTTTTTATTCAAACAAAAAAGATATTTATTAAACAATTGGTACATCAAAGCTGGTGATAGGTGGGGTTGGACATGTGATCACTACGGGGATGTGGGGATTGGGGACGGGGCTGGTGTTCATTCCAGAATTCTTGCTGGTAGCGGGGGGGTAATGGATTTGAGGGGTGAAAATGGGAGGTTGAAGGAGGAAGTTCACTTTGTGAACATGGCATAAAAAACGATGCCTGAGACGGGGTAGGTGGTGGCTGGCATTGCTGAGTCGGCTGATGATGAGAGGGGGGTGCTAGCACTGCTGAGGTCCTGGGGGCCATTGAGGGGTCATGAGAAGGATTATATATATTGCTCGGCGCTCTCACACCTCTCAATTTATCTTGCCGGCATTGCATTGCCATAGTTTGTACTTTATACATAAAATCCTTCTCTTCTTCTCCCCCAATGTCCTCCAGGAGGTGATAAAGGCTACGGCAGAAGGAGACGCGTGGGTTGCTGTGATCTAAAAAAGGATCCACACTGCGCCTCTCCTGCCGCACTTCCTGCAGCAGTGCTAGCACCCTGTCATCTCCCTCAACAGTGCAGCCACCCCTCGCCTGACGTCCACGTCCACGACCACGGCCACGAACACCGCCACGACCGCGTCGCTCACCACAGTCCTGAATGGCAGTTGAGGATAGTTCCAATGCCCTGGATTCCTGCAAAAGAACAAATCATTTTACATTCACATGTACATGGACAGACAGACAATGAGATAGACAGGCAGACATAAGCACTTTCCTCATCAGGGCACTGAACACTGCCCTCATCCACATTGTTTGGCGATTGATTGCCACTACATGTCATCGGACTGCTCGGTCTGTCCACGTTGTCCTCCTCTGCAGACACCTCCCTGGCTGCAGAAATGTTAGATGTTGTCCTGCAGACAATGAAATAAAAGAATAAACTTAAAGTGGTTGTAAACCCACTAATACAACTTGCACCTACAGGTAATCCTAGATTAAGGCTTACCTGTAGGTGCATGAAATATCTCTTTAACCTACACGGTTAAGGAGATATTTACTTTTAAACCCGGCGCCGCTGACGTCACGCGCATACGCATGCGTCTGTCGTCATTGCCGCTCCGGGGCCAATCACAGCGCCGGAGCGGCGATAAACAGAAGAGACGTCGAAGCAAGGTGGCAGCGGTGGAGGTGTCCCAGCATCGCTGCGGGGGCTTCAATCTCAGGTAGGTCATTCATAATGAGCTAGTATGCTATGCATACTAGCTCATTATGGTTTTGTCTTGCAGGTTGGTTAAAAAAAAAATATATATTATATATATATATATATACACATTTACAACCAATAGTCGTAGAAAATACCGCCAGAAAAGATATGTACATAGGCAACTATATTGTGAAAAAAAAAAACTTACGGTCTGCTGCTGTTCCTCATATTTTCTCTAGGGAAAAACGTGAGGCTTCTTGGTCGGGGCTGCCATTCCACTTCTTGATGTCTTTTCCTCATCGGTTAAATCCCTCCTGACGCGGTCTCTAAGGGATTTCCAGCGTTTCTGCAAAATCTTGGCTAAAAAAAACATGGAAAAAAAGGTTTTATATGCATTCCCAAAGTGATTTAATTTTTTTTTTTGTTCCCCTGTGCCTATGTACTCGCACACAGAAGCGAACGCATACGAATCTCCCGCCCACATATGACATTGTTGTTCAGACCACACATGTGAGGTGTCGCCCCGAACGTTAGAGCGAGATAAATAATTCTAGCCCTTGACCTCCTCTGTAACTCAAAACATGCAACCAGTATGATTTCTAAGTACGAAAGTTTGGCGCCATTCTACGAGCATGTGCAATTTTGAAGGGTGACATGTAAGTTACCTATTTACTAGGCTTAACATAAAGTTTCAAATTAGGTAAAAAAAAAAAATTGTAAAAGCATTAAACTGTCTTTTTTTTTTAAAACAATACGGTCGAAAAATGTATGCGCTAATAACGTGTGAGATTACGCCATTGTATTCTCTAGGGTCTCTGCTAAAAAAACATATATAATGTTTGGGGTTTCTATGTAATTTACTATGACAAAAAAGAAGATTTTCATGTAGGAAAGAAATGTCAGAATTGGCCAGGATGTGAAGTGGTTAAAAAAAGATCATGCATTTGAGGAAAAGACTTACTTATTTCCTTTCTCTCTCCATGTAAACTGTCTTCTCAGCCAGGGGTGATGGCAGCACTTATATCCTCCCATATCGAGACTCTCCTTAGGTGGTCTCCATGCTGCAGATGAGACACATCCCACAGTTCAGGATGGGCCTGAACAGCCGTTATCAGCTCCCGTTGTCCCACAGCTTGTGCCATCTTACAAGCCATGTTCTCTTCTCTTCTTCTCAAGCACAAGTCTGTGGAAAGGACTCCTGGGAAATAATATTATCCAGACAGGAAGTTCCTGTCTTTACATTGTCCAATCATCTTTTTACATATTTTTACATAGGAAAACACCGGAGCTAAAAAACGCAATCTTCGGCGTTAGTGCGCGTTTGTACACGTTTGTGCGCGTTTATGCGCGTTTTTTGACGCTTCGCGTTTTTCCTGCCTAACGTCGGCGCCGCGGAACGCACTGGTCCTGGGTTTTTTTTACAGCTTACAAACGCCTATGCTCTTTACAGCTCAACAACGCCTAGGTGGGCATGAAGCTATAGACTAACATGGACAGGCGTTTTTAAGCTGTAAAAAACGCTCAAAAACGCGGCTGAAAAAACGCCCGTGGGCATGAGGCCTCATAGTCTAGGTACCATTGCATTTATTGTTGACAAAATTTGGCCATGCAAATTCTAGTGATTTAAAGCTCAAACCTTAAATTAAATAAAAACAAATACAAGTCATGTGCATCTGTGTGTATCTAATTTTCAAAACAGAATTGCTCATTGCTAAAATGAAATAGGCAGCAGGGGGGTACTGATCATATTCAAGTGAGTTAAAAGTCTAGGAACACAATGGGAGATCCTGAGTGTTCCTAAACT
Source organism: Rana muscosa (assembly GCA_029206835.1). Classification (NCBI taxonomy): domain Eukaryota; kingdom Metazoa; phylum Chordata; class Amphibia; order Anura; family Ranidae; genus Rana; species Rana muscosa. Next base: position 879,070,659 of record CM055116.1, read on the forward strand.
CAATGTTAGAATTAGCAGATGAAACAGACACCAGATACAACAGATAATACAGGCACTGGCTGGTAGGAGGCAGATCAGTAAAGAATTAGAGTAGCAATAATATTTTTTTGATAGCACCAGCTCCCTTTCTGTTGAAATATCAGTGCATATAAAAAGTCTACACACCCCTGTTAAAATGTCAGGTTTCTGCGATTTAAAAAAAAAATTGAGACACAGATAAATCATTTCAGAACCTTTTCCACCTTTAATGTGACCTATAAACTGTACAAAACAAAAATAATGTGGTTGCATAAGTGCGCACACCCTCTTATACCTGGGGATGTAGCTCTGTTCAGAATTCAGCAATCACATTCAAACTCATGTTAAATCAAAGTCAGTACACACCTGCCATCATTTAATGTGTCTCTGATTAACCCCAAATAAAGTTCAGCTTTTCTAGTAGGTCTTTCCTGACATTTTCATAATCGCATCCTACAGCAAACGTCATGGCCTGCAGAGAGCTTTCAAAGCATCAGAGACATCTCATTGTTAAAAGGTATCAGTCAGGAGAAGGGTAGAAAATAATTTTCAAGGCATTAGATATACAGTGCCTTGAAAAAGTATTCATACCCCTTGACATTTTCCACATTTTGTCATGTTACAACCAAAAACGTAAAAAAGATCAACACAAAGTGGCACATAATTGTTAACCGGAAGGAAAATGATAAATGGTTTTCACATTTTTTTTTGTCACATTTTTTTTACAAATAAGTGAAAAGTGTGACGTGCATTTGTATTCAACCCCCTTTACTCGAATACCCCTAACTAAAATCTAGTGGAACCAAGTGCCTTCAGAAGTGACCTAATTAGTAAATAGAGTCCACCTGTGTAAATTAATCTCAGTATGAATACAGCTGTTCTGTGAAGCCCAAAGAGGTTTGTTAGAGAACCTTAAGAAACAAACAGCATCATGAAGGCTAAGGAATACATTCGACAGGTCAGGGATAAGGTTGTAGAGAAATTTAAAGCAGGGTTAGGTTTTAAAAAATATCCCAAGCTTTGAACATCAGCTTTGAACATCTCACGGAGCACTGTTTAATCCATTATCCGAAAAATGGAAAGAGTATGGTACAACTACAGACCTACCAAGACATGGCCGTCCACTTAAACTGACAGGCTTGGCAAGGAGATAATTAATCAGAGAAGCAGCCAAGAGGCCCATGGTAACTCTGGAGGAGCTGCAGAGATCCACAGCTCAGGTTGGAGAATCTGTCCATAGGACAACTATTAGTCGTGCACTCCACAAATCTGGCCTTTATGAAAGAGTGGCAAGAAGAAAGCTATTGTTGAAAGAAAGCCATAAGAAGTATATTTGCAGTTTGTGAAGAGCCGTGTGGGGGAAACAGCAAACATGTGGATGAAGGTGCTCTGGTCAGATGAGACCAAAATTGAACTTTTTGCCCTAAAAGCAAAATACTGTGTGGCAGAAAACTAACACTGCACATCACCCTGAACACACCACCCCCCCCCCCCCATTAAACATGGTGGTGGCAGCATCATGTTGTGGGGATGCTTTTCTTCAGCAAGGACAGGGAAGTTGGTCAGTTGATAGGAAGATGGGTGAAGCCAAATACAGGTCAATCTTAGAAGAAAACCTATTAGAGTGGTTTCACACTGGGGCGCTGGGTGCGGTGCCGCTATTTTTAGCGGCGCTATACCGTCGGGATTGCTGAGGTATTCGGCCGCTAGCGGTGCAGTTTTACAGCCGCAGTTTGCGCTATACCGTCGGGATTGCTGAGGTATTCGGCCGCTAGCGGTGCAGTTTTACAGCCGCGGTTTGCGGGCGGTATTACCGCGGTGTCCCATTCATTTCAATGGGAAGGAGCGGTGGGGGAGCGGTAAACACACCGCTCCTCTCACCGCTCCAAAGATGCGGCTAGCAGGACTTTTTTTCACGTCCTGTTAGCGCACCGCTCCAGTGTAAAAGCCCTCGGGGCTTTCACATTGGAGAGACAGCAGCCGCTGTTTAGGCTCGGTTTGCAGGCGCTATTTTTAGCACAATGTTAGAATGGCCCAGTCAAAGTCCAGACCTAAATCCAATTGAGAATCTGTGGCAAGATTTGAAAATTGCTGTTCACAGATGCTCTCCATTTAATCTGACAGAGCTTGAGCTATGTTGCAAAGAAGAATAGGCTGGTAGAGAGACATACTCAAAAAGACTTGCAGCAAAAGGTGGTTCTTCAAAGAATTGTCTCATGAGGGCTAAATACAAATGCATGACACACTTGTCCCATATTTATTTGTAAAACATTTTGAAAACTATTTATAATTTTCCTTCCACTTTACAATTATGTGTCACTTTGTGTTGGTCTATCACATAAAATCCCAATAAAATAAATTGTCATTTTTGGCTCTAACATGACAAAATGTGGAAAATTTGAAGGGGTATGAAATTTTTTTCAAGGCACTGTACCATGAAACACAGTGAAGACAGTCGTCATCAAGTAGAGAAAATATAGCACAACAGTGACATTATCAAGAACTGGACTTCCCTCCAAAACTGGTCAGGGAAGCTGCCAAGAGGCCTACAGCAACATTAAAGCAGCTGCAGGAATATCTGGCGATTACTGGCTGTGTGGTACATGTGACAACAATCTCCCGTATTCTACATATGTCTGGGCTATGGGGTAGAGTGGTAAGACAGAAGCCTTTTCTTAGGAAGAAAAACATCCAAACCTGGCTAAATTTTGCAAAAACATATTAGAAGTCTCCCAAAAGCATGTGGTTGAACTTTTTGGCCATAATTCCAAAAGATATGTTTGATGTAAAAACAACACTGCACATCATCAAAAGAACACCATACCCACAGTGAAGCATGGTGGTGGTAGCATCATGCTTTGGGGCTATTTTTCTTCTGCTTAAAGAGGGGCCTTAGTCAAGGTAGAGGGAATTGTGAACAGTTACAAATACCAGTCAATATTGGCACAAAACCTTCAGGCTTCTGCTAGAAAGCTGAACATGAGGAGGAATTTCATCTTTCAGCATGAAAACAACCCAAAGAATACATCCAAATCAACAAAGGAATGGCTTCACCAGAAGAAGATTAAAGTTTTGGAATGGCCCAGCCAGAGCCCAGACCCGAATCCGATTGAAAATATGTGGGGTGATCTGAAGAGGTCTGTGCACACGAGATGACCTCGCAATCTGACAGATTTGGAGTGTTTTTGCAAAGAAGAGTGGGAAAATATTGCCAAGTCAAGATGTGCCATGCTGATAGACTCATTACCAAAAATACTGAGTGCTGTAATAAAATCAAAAGGGGTTTCAACAAAGTATTAGTTTAAAGGTGTGCACACTTATTCAACCACATTATTTTAGTTTTTGTTGTTCAACTTAGTTGTACAGTTTATAGGTCACATTAAAGGTGGTAAAATACTGAAATGATTTATCTTTGTCTAATTTTTTTTACATAACAGAAACCTAATATTTTAACAGGGGTGTATAGACTTTTTAGATCCACTACTGTATATGTACTTGCCAATATTCATTTGCCACCAGCACTAACCAGCCTAAAAAAAATGTTCTTGAGGCTTGCCCAGTGAAGGGATGAGGTTTGGATTCTTCTTTATCATGGGTACAAGGTGAATCCCTAAAGAAGTTTGCAAGTTTACAGCAGAAATTAGAAACTTACCTGGAACCGCGACAATCTCCCGTTCTGAGCCCCGGCATATCCACGTCAGGAGTCTGGGGCTTAGAAATCCTCTGACAGGACAGGCTACATGGCTTCTGATTGGTCGTGTCGTCACATAGGATTAGAATGCTCCAAAAACGTCCCTCTTGATGGGGTACGTTTTGGAGATTCAGCTGCAGGGATTTCTAAGCCCTTTAAGCTATACAGGTGTACATGAACAGAAGCAGAAACACTTATATGGATTCTGGTCTAGATGTACAAGGCAAGAAGGGGAAGCCAGAAGTGTTAGGCTGGGTTCACATATATGCAGGTGCCGGACACTGCATGTGATTCGGATAGGAATTGCACCACATTCCTATTCAAATCACATGCAATGTCTGTGTAGTGCAATTTAAGCTATTTTGTATGGCCCAAATTGCACTGCACCTGCACAAAAAGGGTGCAAGACCTTTTTTTTCCTCACTAGAATCAGATCGCATGAGTGTGAACACCCATGCAATCTGATACTGCTGGGCGCACTGCGTTTTGCAAATTGTTTTGGGGTGTCATTAACTTAACATAGACACCTGCAGTTGTTCACATAAATGGAGTGTGATTCTGATGCGGTGTGGGAAACGCACAGGATTCGCTGCATTTCCCACACAGAATATATGTGAACCGAGCCTAAGGCTTAAAGCGGTAGTAAACCCGCTGACTTTAAAAAAAAATTTTTACACCTGTAAGGGAAAAGGCATAATGAGCTAGTATGCACCGCATACTAGCTCATTATGAAATACTTACCTTAGAACGAGGCGTCGGTATCTCACCCGGTCCACGCCGAGGCAGCTGACATTTTGCCTCGGCGTGTCTTCCGGGTATCGCGGCTCCAGCGCTGTGAGTGGCTGAAGCCGCGATGTCGTCACTTCCACGCATGCGCGTAAGACTTCTTTCTGGCAAGGTCCGGCGCCTGCCGGGCTTTCAGCTGAGAATCCGCAGTGCGCATGCGCCGCTGAAGTCAGCGGCTCATTGCAAGGTTTAGGAGATATTCTTTTTACCTACAGGTAAGCCTTATTATAGGCTTACTTGTAGGTAAAAGTTAAAAAATTTACTATACAACCGCTTTAAACAGGTTGTAGAGTCACATAACACAATTACCTGTATCCTCTCTGTATCCTCTCTGTTTTAGCAAGTTATTAAGTGCAGTTAGGGATGAGCCGAACACCAGAACCTGCGAACGGACCGAAAGTTCGCGCAAACTTTAGAACCCTATTAAATACAATGGACACGAACGTTCAAAATCTAAAGTGCTAATTATAACGGCTAATATGCATGTTATTGTCCTAAAAAGGGTTTGGGGACCCGGGTCCTGCCCCAGGGGACATGTATCAATGCAAAAAGAAGTTTTAAAAACGGACGTTTTTTCGGGAGCAGTCATTTTAATGATGCATAAAGTGAAAAAAAAAAAGTGAAATATTCCTTTAAATATCATACCTGGGGGGTGTCTAAAGTATGCCTGTGAAGTGGCATGTGTTTCCCGTGTTTAGAACTGTCCCTGCACAAAATTACATTTCTAAAGGAAAAAAAGCCATTTAAAACTGCTTGCGACTTTAATGTCATGTCTTGTCCTGGCAATATGGATGAAAATCTTTGAGAACAATGGCATGGCTATTTCTTCTGCCGGGGCCTCCGCTATCTTCTTCCAGCTCTTTTGCTAGCGGAGGCCTGGTCTTCCCCGTCGTCTCGTCCGGCTCTCCGTTGTCCTTCTGCCGACCCCTCCACTATCTTCTTCCAGCTCTTTTGCTAGTGGAGGGGCCGGTCTTCCCGTCGTCGCCGTCGGCGTCTTCTTCCCTCTTCTCCCCCTCGATGTTGACTCATCGCTTCCTCTCGCAGTAATGCTAAATCTTCGGTCCGCAGAGATTTATATAGGCTTCTCATGACGTCACAGTCACATGCTCCCATGACGTCACAGTCACATGCTCCGGGGCCACGTCATGAGAAGCCTATTTAAATCTCTGCGGACCGAAGATTTAGCATTACTGCGAGAGGAAGCGACGAGTCAACATCGAGGAGGAGAAGAGGGAAGAAGACCGGGCCTCCGCTAGCAAAAGAGCTGGAAGAAGATAGCGGAGGCCCGGCAGAAGAAAGAAAGAACCGGAGAGGAGAAGAGGGAAGAAGGCGACAGGGAAGACCGGGCCTCCGCTAGCAAAAGAGCTGGAAGAAGATAGTGGTGGCCCGGCAGAAGAAAGAACCGGAGAGCGCAGCGACGACACCGGAGACCCCCGAAGTCGGAAGAAGACCCCCGGAGCTGTGCAATAAAATACTTTAAAAAGCTGTGTGTTTTTTTATTGCAATTTTTTTCCACCAGGTGAATGGGTAGGCGTACGATGTACCCCATACTCATTCACATAGGGTGAGGGGGCCGGGATCTGGGGGCCCCCCTTATTAAAGGGGGCTCCCGATTCCGATAAGCCCCCGCCCGCAGACCCCGACAACCAACGGCCAGGGTTGTCGGGAAGAGGCCCTGTCCTCATCAACATGGGGGCAGGGTGCTCTGGGGTGGGGGGGCCGCACCAAACCCCCCATGTTGAGGGCATGCGGCCTGGTACGGTTCAGGAGGGAGGGAGGGCCGCTCTCTCGTCCCCCCTCTTCCCCTGCAGTCTGCCAGTTTGTGTGCTCGGATAAGGGTCTGGTTTGGACCTTGAGGGGGACCCCCACGCCGTTTTTTCGGCGTAGGGTTTCCCGTTCGAATCCAGACCAGACCCAAGGGCCTGGTATGCTCCTGGAGGGGGAACCCATGCCGTTTTTTTCTTTAAAAACTGGCGTGGAGTTCCCGCTCAGGATTCATACCAAACGCAGTGCCTGATATTGGCGGAAATCCACGTCGGATCCCCGTTCAATACAGTGCCGCGTCTCCTCGCTATTGCAGCGAGCGCGAGATGTGTCACCACCCTGTCGCCGAGATGTCGGCACCCCTGTCGCCGAGAATCTCCACGATAGGATCGCGATGAATATACAATGTCGGCGGCACCTACTGTATATCAGACATTGGCGATGGTTGCTGGAACCGATCATACCTTGGGGCTGCGGACTAAAAAATTGTCAGACGGCCACCTTCCCCACCGCTCCTTCTTTGACTGACCGAAGCCTCAGCAACTCGATGTCCAGGACCAGGAGTTTGTAACCTCCCAGTCTCTGGGAATGCATTGCACAGACCTTTCTGCAAGGCCTCCCGGAGATGTCTCATCCTCTGCTCCCTCTGCGATGGTAAGATAAGGTCCGCAACCTTACCCTTGTACCATGGATCAAGGAGAGTGGCCGGCCAGTAACGGTCCTTGATCCGAAGAATACGAGGACTTTGCAGGATCAGGGAGGCCATGCAGCATAGGTTAGCTGAGGCATTCGGTCCGGAGTCCTCTGGGTCACTAAGGACGACATGATCCGCAGCCACCTCCTCCAAGCCACGTACAAGTCCACGGGTTTCTTGGGACTGTAAATCATCCCTAAAAGACTGCTGCTGTTGATGCTGAGTGCCAGGCTCCACCTCCATGCTGACAGAATTCTCCTCCTCCTCGTCATCTTCCTGTGCGATGGGTGGGACAGAAGGAACACTGTCTGGGTAAAGGGGGCCTTGAGAGGCAAGGTAGTCCTCCTCTTCCTGCCTCTGTTCTGCCTCAAGTGCCCTGTCCATTATTCCACGCAGCGTATGCTCCAACAGGTGGACAAGAAGTACAGTGTCACTGATGCATGCACTGTCACTGCTCACCATCCTCATGGCCTCCTCAAATGGTGCCAGGACAGTGCATGCATCCCTGATCATGCCCCACTGGCGTGGTGAAAAAAAACCAAGCTCCCCTGACCCTATCCTGGTGCCGTAGTAGCACAGGTACTCATTGATGGCCCTCTGCTGCATGTTCAGCCGCTGCAGCATGGCCAACGTTGAGTTCCACCTGGTGGGCATGTCCCATATAATGCGGTTCTTGAGCCGGTTCAACACCTTTTGCAGCTCAGCCAGCCGAGCACTGGCATTATATGATCTGCGGAAATGCACACAGACTTTCCTGGCCTGCCTCAGGACATCCTGTAAGCCCGGGTACCTGCCCAAGAACCGCTGCACCACCAGGTTAAGGACGTGAGCCACACAGGGCACATGGGTCAGTTGTCCCTGTCGGAGGGCGGAGAGGAGGTTGGTGCCATTGTCGCAAACCACCATTCCTGGCTTAAGCTGGCGTGGCGTCAACCACCTCTCGTCCTGCCCCTACATAGCTGACTGAACCTCTGCCCCAGTGTGGCTCCTGTCCCCCAAACACACCAGCGCAAGAACGGCATGGCATCTTTTTGCCTGCGTACTTGCGTAGCCCCTTGAACGCCTACGGAGCACCACTGGTTCCGAGGACAAAGCACGGGAAGAGGCCATGGAGGAAGAAGAAGAGGAGGGGTGGAGGAGAGAGGTGTGTCACAACCAGTAGTAGCATTTTGGAGGCGTGGCGGCGGAACAACTTCCAACACTACTGCACCTTGTCCTGCATCCTTCCCAGCTGCCAAAAGAGTGACCCAATGGGCCGTGAAAGAAAGGTATCATCCCTGTCCATGCCTGCTGGACCGTGAGAAAAAGTTGCATTTGAGAACCTGCCACCGAGGAACCGCACATTGCACAAACTCACGGAAGGGGGCCGAGTCTACCAACTGAAAAGGCAGCAGTTGAAGTGCTATCAATTTAGCCAAGCTAGCATTCAACCGCTGGGCATGTGGATGGCTGGGAATGAACTTCTTTCGACGGTCCAGCAGCTGGGGCAGGGAAATTTGCCTGCTACAATCGGACGTCGGTGTACTGCTAGCAGAGTGCCCGCAAGTACTTGGCTGTGACACACCTAATTCTACACCTTCATTCCTCTCAGTGCAGGTTTCAGAGAGGACTGAAGGTATAGTGGGGTTGGAGATTCCAGCTGATGAGGAGCAAGGAGAGGTCCGCTTTGTTCTTTGGTGTGGGTCTTTAAGGTACGCTTGCCAACAAGCTGCATGGCAGGTCAACATATGTCTGGTCAAGCATGTGGTGCCCAAGCGGCTGATGTTTTGGCCACGCGAGATACGCTTGAGACATATGTTGCAAATAGCAGCGGTGCGATCTAATGCACTCGACTCAAAAAAGGCCAACACCAAAGAACTTTTGGAATAACGAGCACAGGCGGAGCTCTGCGGTGTGATTCAGTCGGTGTGCTGCCCTTACGCTGGCCCCCCGAGGGCATCCTGCCTCGTTGGAGATGTGCCTCCTCCTCATCCTCCTCCTCCTCTCTCCTATCAGGCACCCACGTGGAGTTAGTGACCTCATCATCCCCTCCCTCCTCATCACTGGAGCCAATCTGGCAGTATGCTGCAGCTGCTGGAACATGACTACCAGATTGCTGTCCTTCTTGAGCATCCCCTCTCTCTGCGCTCACGCTACTGCCTTCCTCTAGCTGGGTATCATCATCAGACCCTTCAAAATGCTGGGCATCCTCCTGGAGAATGTACCCAACACTGTGCTGAAACAGTTCGGGGGACTCCTCAGGAGGACATGGTGGGTCTAGGGAAGGAGTGACTGATGATGACATTGATACGAGGGAAGAGGACGCTTTGGCAGCTGCTTTGCCAGTACCCTGAGCCTGGGTGAGAGAGGATGAGGAGGATGAGGAGGGCTTGGTCATCCACTCTACCAAGTCTTCGGCATGATGCGACTCAACAGGTCCAGCTGCCGAAAATAAGGACAAGCGTGTCCCATGGCCACGGGCTGATGACGATGCACCGCGTCCACGACCAGCACTGTTGTCTCTAGACACAGAGCCTGCTTGCCCTCTTTTATTGGCTCCTGACTGTCTGCCTCTTCTTGTTGGCCTTCCAGACATAGTAATGGACTGCAGGGAGATGGGAAAACCAGGAATTGGAGTAGTGTATATTGTTCTGGAGGCACACAACACCCACTAACTCCTGCAGATGCCTTTATTAGAGAACACCAGCAATAAAGGGTAGATACAGGTGTATACTGTGCTGTGCTGGAGGGACACAACACCCACTAACTCCTGCAGATGCCTTTATTAGAGAACAACAGCAATAAAGGGTAGATACAGGTGTATACTGTGCTGTGCTGGAGGGACACAACACCCACTAACTCCTGCAGATGCCTTTATTAGAGAACACCAGCAATAAAGGGTAGATACAGGTGTATACTGTGCTGTGCTGGAGGGACACAACACCCACTAACTCCTGCAGATGCCTTTATTAGAGAACACCAGCAATAAAGGGTAGATACAGGTGTATACTGTGCTGTGCTGGAGGGACACAACACCCACTAACTCCTGCAGATGCCTTTATTAGAGAACACCAGCAATAAAGGGTAGATACAGTTGTATACTGTGCTGGGGCACACAACACCCACTAACTCCTGCAGATGCCTGTATTATAGAAGAGCAAAAAAGTGTAGATACAGGTGTATACTGTGCTGGGGCACACAACACCCACTAACTCCTGCAGATGCCTGTATTATAGAACAGCAAAAAAGTGTAGATACAGGTGTATACTGTTCTGGGGCACACAACACCCACTAACTCCTGCAGATGCCTGTATTATAGAACAGCAAAAAAGTGTAGATACAGGTGTATACTGTGCTGGGGCACACAACACCCACTAACTCCTGCAGATGCCTGTATTATAGAACAGCAAAAAAGTGTAGATACAGGTGTGTACTGTGCTGGGGCACACAACACCCACTAACTCCTGCAGATGCCTGAGAAAAAAACACACTGTCCCTGCCTATCTAGCTTAGAGAACAGCAATAAAGGGTAGATACAGGTGTATACTGCGCTGGAGGCACACAACACCCACTAACTCCTACAGATGCCTGAGAAAAGAACACACTGTCCCTGCCTGCCTATCTAGCTTAGAGAACAGCAATAAAGGGTAGATACAGGTGTATACTGCACTGGAGGCACACAACACCCACTAATTCCTGCAGATGCCTGAGAAAAGAACACACTGTCCCTGCCTATCTAGCTTAGAGAACAGTAATAAAGGGTAGATACAGGTGTATACTGTGCTGGGGCACACAACACCCACTAACTCCTGCAGATACCTGAGAAAAGAACACACTGTCCCTGCCTGCCTATCTAGCTTAGAGAACAGTAATAAAGGGTAGATACAGGTGTATACTGTGCTGGGGCACACAACACCCACTAACTCCTGCAGATACCTGAGAAAAGAACACACTGTCCCTGCCTGCCTATCTAGCTTAGAGAACAGCAATACAATAAAGGGTAGATACAGGTGTATACTGCGCTGGAGGCACACAACACCCACTAACTCCTGCAGATTCCTGAGAAAAGAACACACTGTAGAACACACTGTCCCTGCCTATGTAGCTCTTTCCCTGCACGCTGGAACACACTACACAAGGCCGCCGCACTGGTGGCCTTTTATAGTGTGGGGTGTTTACTAAACCCCCCTGAGCTATGATTGGCCACAGGCATTCTGCCTGGGGCCAATTATGGCTCTTCTCGCTGCCGGCGCTGTGATTGGCCAAGCATGCGGGGTCACAGTGCATGCTTGGCCAATCACAGCGCCGGCAATGCAGTGCGATGGCGCAGTGCATTGTGGGCCGTTCGCGTCACACGAATTTGGCGCGAACGGCCCACAAAGTTCTGGTTTCGCCGAACAGGTGAACAGGTGATGTTCGAGTCGAACATGCGTTCGACTCAAACACCAAGCTCATCCCTAAGTGCAGTGTGTGTATTTCTTTAAAATGTTAATCCTAAATACCCCTCTGCTCTTCTTCCTAGATCTAAGAACAGCAGAGGGGCTGAGATTCCCCAATGATGTCAGCCAGCCAGCAGAGGGAGGTCATGGGACTGCACAGAGGAGCTGTGCAAAAAGGTATTTAGGATTATTAATAAAGAAAACTGACATACTGTACTGAATATCTTGCTAAAACAGAGAGGATACGAGTGATTTTGTTATGTATTACATCAAAATAGAGGCAGGAGGAGGGGGAGGGGGCAGGGAGGAGATCGGCTGTAGCACACAGACTAGGAAATGACAGGCAGGAAGGGAGTGGGAGAGGGGGAGAGAGGAGATACTGTGTACACACAGCGGGATGATGGAGGCACATAAACTGACCATGGTATCATGGATCAGCAGCCATTAGGGATGAGCTCGGTGTTCGAGTCGAACATAGGTTCGACTCGAACATCGGCTGTTCGCGCGTTCGGCGAACAACGAACGATTTGGGCCGTTCGCGCCAAATTCGAGTGACGCGAACGGCCCACAACACACTGCGCCATCGCAGTGTAATCCCGGCGCTGTGATTGGCCAAGCATGCACTGTGACCCTGCATGCTTGGCCAATCACAGCGCCGTCAGCGAGGAGAGCAATGATTGGCCACAGGCAGGATGCCTGTGGCCAATTATAGCTGAGGGGGTTTAGTACACGCCCCACACTATAAAAGGCCGCCAGCGTGGCGGCCTTGTGTAGTGTGTTCCGGAGCAGGGAAAGTGAAGGATAGGCAGGGACAGTGTCAAATCGTGTATAATCTATTCTTTGCTAAACCTTGTGTGTAGGGACAGAGAAGGATAGGCAGGGAGAGTGTCAGTGTCATATTCTTTGCTAAACCTTGTGTGTAGGGAGAGAGAAGGATAGGCAGGGAGAGTGTCAGTGTCATATTCTTTGCTAAACCTTGTGTGCAGGGAGAGAGAAGGATAGGCAGGGAGAGTGTCAGTGTCATATACTTTGATAAACCTTGTGTGCAGGGAGAGAGAAGGATAGGCAGGGGACAGTGTCAGTGTCATTGTTGCTAAGCCTCCTGCACATTATACACCTGAAGTTAGCCCGTATTGCTGCTTTTTCCTGGTGTGTTACACCAACAGGATTTTGCGGCACTTACAGCGGGCGGAGTATACCTCCTGACCATATTACACCTTAACTTAGCCTGTATTGCTGCTTTTTCCTGGTGTGTTACACCAACAGGATTTTGCGGCACTTACAGCGGGCGGAGTGTACCTCCTGACCATATTACACCTTAACTTAGCCTGTATTGCTGCTTTTTCCTGGTGTGTTACACAAACAGGATTTTGCGGCACTTACAGCGGGCAGAGTGTGCCTCCTGACCATATTACACCTTAACTTAGCCTGTATTGCTGCTTTTTCCTGGTGTGTTACACAAACAGGATTTTGCGGCACTTACAGCGGGCGGAGTGTGCCTCCTGACCATATTACACCTTAACTTAGCCTGTATTTCTGCTTTTTCCTGGTGTGTTACACAAACAGGATTTTGCGGCACTTACAGCGGGCGGAGTGTGCCTCCTGAGCATATTACACCTTAACTTAGCCTGTATTGCTGCTTTTTCCTGGTGTGTTACACCAACAGGATTTTGCGGCACTTACAGCGGGCGGAGTGTGCCTCCTGACCATATTACACCTTAACTTAGCCTGTATTGCTGCTCTTCCCATTTCCCTGCAGGCCATTAGAATGTCTGGAAGGCAAACAAGGAGAGGCAGACAGTCAGGAGCCAAAAAAGAGGGTAAGCAGGCTCTGTGTCTAGAGACAACAGTGCTGGTCGTGGACGCGGTGCATCGCCATCAGCACGTGGCCATGGGACACGCTTGTCCTTCTTTTCGGCAGCTGGACGTGTTGAGCCACATCATGCCGAAGACTTGGTAGAGTGGATGACCAAGCCCTCCTCATCCTCCTCATCCTCTCTCACCCAGGCTCAGGGTACTGGCAAAGCAGCTGCCAAAGCGTCCTCTTCCCTCGTATCAATGTCATCATCAGTCACTCCTTCCCTAGACCAACCATGTCCTCCTGAGGAGTCCCCCGAACTGTTGGGTACATGCTCCAGGAGGATGCCCAGCGTTTCGAAGGGTCTGATGATGATACCCAGCTAGAGGAAGGCAGTAGCGTGAGAGCAGAGAGAGGGAATGCTCAAGAAGGACACCAATCTGGCAGTCATGTTCCAGCAGCTGCAGCATACTGCCAGATTGGCTCCAGTGATGAGGAGGGAGGGGATGATGAGGTCACTGACTCCACGTGGGTGCCTAATAGGAGAGAGGAGGAGGAGGAGGATGAGGAGGAGGCACATCTCCAATGAGGCAGGATGCCCTCGGGGGGCCAGCGTAAGGGCAGCACACCAACAGAATCACACCGCAGAGCTCCGCCTGTGCAGGGCGCTGCCTCTGCCCGTTATTCAAAAAGTTCTTTGGTGTGGGCCTTTTTTGAGTCGAGTGCATCAGATCGCACAGCTGCTGTTTGCAACATATGTCTCAAGCGTATATCGCGTGGCCAAAACATCACCCGCTTGGGCACCACATGCTTGACCAGACATATGTTGACCTGCCATGCAGCTCGTTGGCAAGCCTACCTTAAAGACCCACACCAAAGAACAAAGCTGACCACTTCTTGCACCGCATCAGCTGGGATCTCCAACCCCACTATACCTTCAGTCCTCTCTGAAACCTGCTCTGAGAGGAATGAAGGTGTAGAATTAGGTGTGTCACAGCCAAGTACTTGCGGGCACTCTGCTAGCAGTACACCAACGTCCGATTCTAGCAGGCAAATTTCCCTGCCCCAGCTGCTGGACCGTCGAAAGAAGTTCACTCCCAGCCATCCACATGCCCAGCGGTTGAATGCTAGCTTGGCTAAATTGCTAGCGCTTCAACTGCTGCCTTTTCAGTTGGTAGACTCGGCCACCTTCCGTGAGTTTGTGCAATGTGCGGTTCCTAAGTGGCAGGTTCCCAAACGCCACTTTTTCTCACGGAAGGCGATTCCGGCTCTCTACCGGCATGTGGAAGGCAATGTCTTGGCCTCGCTGGACAGGGCGGTCAGCGGTAAGGTGCATATTACCACTGACTCATAATCCAGCAGGCATGGACAGGGACGTTACCTTTCTTTCACAGCCCATTGGGTCACTCTTTTGGCAGCTGGGAAGGATGCAGGACAAGGTGCAGTAGTGTTGGAGGTTGTTCCACCGCCACGCCTCCAAAATGCTACTACTGATTGTGACACACCTCTGTCCTCCACCCCCTCCTCTTCTTCTTTCTCCGTGGCCTCTTCCTGTGCTTTGTTCTCGGAACCAGCGGTGCTCCGTAGGCGTTCAAGGGGCTACGCAAGTACGCAGGCAAAAAGATGCCATGCCGTGCTTGCGCTGGTGTGTTTGGGGGACAGGAGCCACACTGGGGCAGAGGTTCTGTCTGCTCTGCAGGGGCAGGCCGAGAGGTGGTTGACGCCACGCCAGCTTAAGCCAGGAATGGTAGTTTGCGACAATGGCACCAACCTCCTCTCCGATCTCCGACAGGGACAACTGACCCATGTGCCCTGTGTGGCTCACGTCCTTAACCTGGTGGTGCAGCGGTTCTTGGGCAGGTACCCGGGCTTACAGGATGTCCTGAGGCAGGCCAGGAAAGTCTGTGTGCATTTCCGCAGATCTTATAATGCCAGTGCTCGCCTGGCTGAGCTGCAAAAGGAGTTGAACCTGCCCAAGAACCGCCTTATATGTGACATGCCCACCAGGTGGAACTCAACGTTGGCCATGCTGCAGCGGCTGCACACGCAGCAGAGGTCCATCAATGAGTACCTGTGCGACTACGGCACCAGGACAGGGTCAGGGGAGCTCGGGTTTTTTCACCACGCCAGTGGGGCATGATCAGGGATGCATGCACTGTCCTGGCACCATTTGAGGAGGCCACGAGGATGGTGAGCAGTGACAGTGCATGCATCAGTGACACTGTACCTCTTGTCCACCTGTTGGAATATAGGCTGCGTGGAATAATGGACAGTGTTCCTTCTGTCCCACCCATCGCACAGGAAGAAGAGGAGGAGGAGGAGGAGGATTGTGTCAGCATGGAGGTGGAGCCTGGCACTCAGCATCATCAGCAGCAGTCTTTTAGGGATGATTTACAGTCCCAAGAAACCAGTGGACTTGTACGTGGCTGGGAGGAGGTGGCTGCGGATCATGTCGTCCTTAGTGACCCAGAGGACTCCGGACTGAATGCCTCAGCTAACCTACGCTGCATGGCCTCCCTGATCCTGCAAAGTCTGCGGAAGGATCCTCGTATTCTTCGGATCAAGGAGAGGGACCATTACTGGCTGGCCACTCTCCTTGATCCACGGTACAAGGGTAAGGTTGCGGACCTTATCTTACCGTCGCAGAGGGAGCAGAGGATGAGACAACTCCGGGAGGCCTTGCAGAAAGGTCTGTGCAACGCGTTCCCAGAGACTGGGAGGTTACAAACTCCTGGTCCTGGACAACGAGTTGCTGAGGCTTCGGTCAGTCAAAGAAGGAGCGGTGGGGAAGGTGGCCGTCTGACTGAAACGTTCAGACAGTTCTTTAGTCCGCAGCCCCAAGGTATGATCGGTTCCAGCAACCATCGCCAGCGTCTGATATACATGGTGCAGGAATACCTAGGGGCAAGGTCAGACTTGGACACCTTCCCCACCGAAAATCCTCTGGCTTACTGGGTCTTGAGGATGGATCACTGGCCAGAGCTTGCACAGTATGCAATTGAGCTACTGGCCTGTCCTGCATCCAGCGTTCTTTCAGAACGCACATTCAGTGCTGCTGGAGGATTTGTCACGGATCACAGGGTGCGCCTGTCCACCGACTCGGTTGATCGACTGACCTTCATAAAGATGAACCAGTCTTGGATCACCACCAGCTACCAAACACCTGAAGCTGATATAACAGACTAATTTATTTTCAAATGTCACATCCCTTCAAGACTGATGCTGATGCTGAGAGACTGTCCTGTTATGTTGACTGACGATCCTCCTCCTCCTCAATGATCCGATTGACAATGATAGCTTGGAAGAACATTTTTGTTTCTGGGTGCCGCCACCAGTGGCTAAGGCCCAATTTTTCAGCCCCTGTTTAACAGGGGTGTGTTATTACAATTTTTTATGCAATGCTTTGCAGCAGGGCTCATTCCTGCACTCCAACTAGAGTATCTGGGAGTGGTTGCAGTGTCGTGGCACCAGCACCAGTGGCTAAGGCCCAATTTTTCAGCCCCTGTTTAACAGGGGCGTGTAATTACAATTTTTGATGCAATACTTTGCAACAGGGCTCATTGCTGTGCTCCAAGTACAGTATCTGTGAGGGGTTGCAGTGTTGTGGCACCAGTGCCTAAGGCTCAATTTTTCTGCCCCTGTTTAACAGGGGCATGTAATTACAATTCTTGATCTAATAATTCACAGCAGGGCCCATTCCTGCGCCCACCAAGACTAACTGTGAGGCCTTACAGTGTTGTGTCAACACCACCACCACCACCACCACCAAAGGCCCAATTTTTCAGCCCCTGTTCAACAGGGGCATGCAATTACAATTCTTGATCTAATAATTCACAGCAGGGCCCATTCATGCGCCCACCAAGAGTAACTGTGAGGGCTCACAGTGTTGTGGCAACACCAACATATAAGGGGCAAATTTCAGCTGAGTATATACGGCAGGCCCCTACTTACAAACGACTCCTCCTTGCAAACGGAAGGATACAACAGGAAGTGAGAGGAAATCTACCCCTAGGAAGGCAAATTCTCTCCTGTAAGAGTTAATATGGGAAAAAAGTGTCTCCTCTCCACTGATTCTTTATCACCAATTCTTGTTTCAATAAAAACCCCAAATTTTCAAAAAACATTTGTCATTAGGACGGAAAGTGAGGTGAACTGTTCTGAACAGGTGCACACTGCACAGACAGCAAAACAAATGTTACAGGGGTGATAACCCTTCCCTATGTTTTCCAAAAAGCTTAAAAATAGATTTTTTGGCTGAAGCTACACTTAAACAATGTACCTGTTCAAAATTACAAACAGATTCTACATAAGAACAAACCTACAGTCCCTGTCTTGTATGCACCGCCTGTATACGGCTGTTCAGAGTATATAGGGCCTTTTTTATTTTGTGTGCGGGGTTCCCCTTAATATCCATACAAGACCCAAAGGGGCTGGTAATGGGCTGGGGTAGGGGTGTGTGATGGAGTATCTATGCCATTTTTCTTAAAGATTTTCATCCATATTACCGGGACCAGACATTACATTAAAGCCGCAAGCAGTTTTAAATGGCTTTTTTTCCTTTAGAAATGTAATTTTGTGCAGGGACAGTTCTAAACACGGGAAACACGTGGCACTTCACAGGCATACTTTAGACACCCCCCAGGTACGATATTTAAAGGAATATTTGACTTTTTTTTTCACTTTATGCATCATTAAAATGACTGCTCCAGAAAAACGGCCGTTTTTAAAACTTCTTTTTGCATTGATACATGTCCCCTGGTGCAGAACCCGGGTTCCCAAAGCCTTTTTAGGACAATAACATGCATAATAGTCATTATAATTAGCACTTTAGATTTCGAACGTTCGCATCCATTGTATTTAATAGGGTTCTAAAGTTTGTGCGAACTTTCGGTCCGTTCGCGGGTTCTGGTGCGAACCAAACCCGGGGGTGTTCGGCTCATCACTAGCAGCCATGACCACAGTGATCAGCACACACAGGGGGACACAGGAACAGGCAGGATCAACCAGATATTTTAGATCAAAGAAAGGGACAAATTACAACACAACAGCACTATGCTACTGATTATGCTTTAAAGGAACAGGAGCATTTTTTTTAGGGTTACAACAATTTTAAGCACAGTAATAAGATCATAAGATAAGTACATACAGGGGCTGGGTTGCAGGACAATATGCACTGCAAATCCCGACCCAGTAATTTAGTCAAGAAAATGCTTTCTTAATTACCTTTTGAAATTGTCCAGATCCGTCACACCTAAAGAAACACTGGAAACATGACTGTATACAAAAACAAAATTTGTGACATGCAACAAGGAAAGCACATTGGGGCCCATTTATATTTAAAAGGAGAAGTATAACCAAAGCTCGTTTGGCTGTGCTTCTCCTATGGATCACAGGAGTGCAATTCCTTTTTGCAGTCCTGTGACCAGGTGCCTGGACTGACACCCGTCTCAGCCTCTCAGCGAGCCCCTGAGACCCTGAGACGGCCACTCCACCCCTCTACAGCCCAATGCTCCAATGAGCGAGGAGGGAGAAGAGCAGAGAGCTGTGACTGACAGTCTACAGCTCTCTGCTCATGGAGCTGTGAAAACTGAGCGATCGGCGGTGTTCGATCGCTCGGTTTTCAGTGCAGAGGCGCCGGGGGACCGATGCTGCATCCACCTAGGTGAGTATGAATATATATCAAAAAAAGATTCCTTTACTTCTCTTTTATGTGGCATGCTCAAATTTGTACATTATTTGTATTTCTTTGTACACCGCCTATGGGAACCTGTACACCTGTTGTTCTCCGCCACATTTAGTTCTGGTATACTGTAAAAAAATAAAAATAAAGTTCATTATTTTCAAAACTGAGTATTTTTGGGGGAAAAAAGCTGAACACACCTGCTGAGCTACAGCAAATCTTGTAAGCAAATGCTGCCCATGGATGGAATAAAATTCATCTAGTTCAGCAGGGACTGGACACATTTCAATCCATCTATGGTCGGTTGGTCCTGCACTACAGAAGTCCATGTAACAATCGACTTCTATCGACTGGGCCAGTTGGAAAACTTTTGTTGTTCAGCAGGCTGCAGCCAATACACAGCCACTAATCAGTGTATTCAAGCAGCAAATGAGTCTTGCAGTCAGAGTACAATAGCACAGTGGGGAGGATTCCTTTATCCACATAAAATGTGTGATTGGGGGCATCTGTTCATTTTTTTGATCAACCCACTGGCTGATCAAATATAAAAAAATTAAGCATCTGTGGCCAGCCTTAGACAGAGAAAACAGAGTTAATTATGTTTATCTCTGTTATTCTAGCCATTTACACTACATTACAAATAAATATACAATATACAATAGACAAGAGGGTTAACCCACAGAGCTTCAGGCATTCCTGCCCTTTTAATAACTGACCTGCACTATACAGGAGAAATAGAGATATGTCTGTTCTCAGGTCCTAAATGGCTTCCATGTATACAACACCTAAGATACTAAATATATGTATATATTTGAAAACTATATTGCTTTGCTAAAACTGTTTTTGTTTTAGATTTTTGTGGCAACATATTTTATTAATTGACTTAAATAAATAGTGGTTGCTTGTTCATATACTTGATCAAGCTACGTGATAAATAAGGAAGGTTACCGTTAAAGTGGGGCAAATCATAGATAATCAATGATTACCTTGGGGTGGTAGCTTTAAATGTAATTAGTCTGTGTTAATTATAGGAACATTAGTTTAATGCTATTGACTATTTTTTCCCCTGTACACTTAGCAAGCCATGCGCGTCAGCTAATTTAAGACTTTTTGTTAAATATAAAACAAGAAAACCCTTGCGCTAGCTAAGTAGTGGCACAGATGAGAGGTGTAAGGGGAACGGATGGGATACTGCAGCAGTCACCAGAGGGTCTGGTCCAAGTAAACAATAAAATATATATAAAACGTGATGGTGACTGCGCTGTAGTGTGTAAAAATAGGATGATGGGAAGGGAGAGAAAAAATTAAAACTCAGAGGGGATGTGGCAAAGAAGGGTAGGGTGTGGAGGTGTGGAAAGGAGGTTGAAGGGGAGGGGAAGAGGGAGAGACTGGGAGACGAAGTGGGTAAGTAATAAGCTAGTACTGGGCTAACTAGCAGTGATGTGCAATGTGCACAGTGACACAAATGAAAATACACTAATAAAGGACTGATCAATGATAATCAGAAAAATATGTAACACAGTGAATAATAGACAAAAATGTGACATATAAAACCAATAACCAAATGGTCAAAATATGCAACACGTGATAAAGATAAACCACTTAAACATAGTAATAATCCACAAACAAATCCATGAATGGGAAAAGTGAGATGGATGGGATGAATGAAAACACACACTCAGTGAATGAGTGAACTGTACTGATAAGGAAAGGCAGTCCCAAATAAGTCCTGATGACTTCCCAATCCTTCCAAAATAACTATATGGTATATGAATAAGTCATATGTGGATAAAGTCCCGTCACCAATGAAGTGCTTGGAGAAAATCCTGTGACGTCCACCCTGTGATCACACCTGGCTCACCTCCCTATTGGAAGGGGGAACAGTATACAGCAGTTCTCTGTAGTGGAGGGGGGTATCACGTCCTTATGGCCTGATCTTTATGGCACCGTTACTCATTGGAGTATATAAGAGAAAACAAAAACAGAGGGTACATCAATAGCGCAACTCTGTGAGTGCAGCAAGAGGAGTAGCTGATGCATACATTCACACACTCACTTGTGATGGAGTGAGCATGGACCTCAATCCAAACGAGCACCGAGCTCGTGCCAGTGGGAAAGAGTGTGGCATCTATGGTGCATCCGATGCAACCCTCAGGTGGCAGGTGTCGGCAGCGGCAATCACAGAGTTGGAATGTGGAGAAAATTGGTGTTGCAGGTAAGTTTCCCAGCTAGCAGACTTCCAGGCAGGCCACTGCCATGTACATTCACAGCCTCCACAGCTTTTGCAGTGTCCACCATTCACCATGCACAGTCTTCACTACACTCTAAATGCTTCAGCTCATCAGTATGTGAGCTTGCATGATATGGGTACTAAAAATGTACTTAAAGATATCTTAGTTAATTAGGTTATATTTGTTAACTTTAAAAATATTACAAGACATATTTTGAGATCGTTTATTGACAAATAATTTTGTAACTTGTTGGTGTTAAAGAGTTTTTTTTTTCCTACCTTATTTTTGTTTTCTTGCCAATAACAGTGCTTTTGCATTGAGTTGGCATTTTAGACAGTACATTGGGGAGACATTGTTCCTACAAATATGCATGTGTAACTTCTGTATGTTTCTTAGGCTAATTGTAGCAGAGCACACTGCATCCAAACAACAAATTAAAACAAATCTAACTTTTGCAGATATCTGCAGGGACACAAAGTGGAAAAATTGTTTCTTTTAGTTATTGCTGTACTTGTTGGATAACGGTATAGCTGTACACATTCTACTGTGTGAGCAAAGTCTATCTAAAGCCGAAGCTGTTTTTTTTTCATTTTGGATGGAATGTGGAAAGGTTAACCGCTTAAGCCCTGGACCATTTCACTGGTCAAAGACCAGGCCACTTTTTGCGATTCCGTTCTACATCAATATAACTGACAATTGCGCGGTCGTGCGATGGGGCTCCCAAACAAAATTAATGTCCTTTTTTTCCCACAAATAGAGCTTTTTTTTGGTGGTATTTGATCACCTCTGCGGTTTTTATTTTTTGCGCTATAAACAAAATTGGAGCGACAATTTTGAAAAAAATTCAATATTTTTTACTATTTGCAATAATAAATATCCCCAAAAAATATATAAGAAAACATTTAGGCCGATACATATTCTTCTACATATTTTTGGTAAAAAAAATCAGAATAAGCATATATTGATTGGTTTGCGCAAAAGATATAGCATCTACAAAATAGGGGGTAGTTTTATGGCATTTTTATTAATAATGTTTTTTTTTACTAGTAATGGCGGCGATCAGCGATTTTTATCGTGACTGCGACATTATGGCGGACACATCGGACATTTTTGACACATTTTTGGGACCATTGTCATTTTTACAGCGATCAGTGCTATAAAAATGCACTGATTACTGTGAAAATGACACTGGCAGTGAAGGGGTTAACCACTAGGTGGCACTGTAGGGGTTAAGTGTGGCCTAGGGAGTGATTCTTACTGTTAGGGGGCGTGGCTTGCCGTGACACATCACTGATCGTTGTTCCCGATGACAGGGAACACGATCAGTGACAGTGTCCCTAGGCAGAATGGGGAGATGTTGTGTTTACACTAACATCTCCCCGTTCCTTCAGCTCTGTGACCCAATCATGGGACACAGGTGACGCGCGACCACACGGCAGGCAAATTAAAGGGGACATATATATACGTGAAAAGTGATGGTATTGGCGCTGTGTTTGAATAAGAAAAAGATAGAGAGAAAGCTGAGAACAATGTGACTGATAACACACTGATCAAACAGACAAATGTGACCTTAGTGAAAGATAGATAAATTAATAAACTCAAAATAACATGGGTGTCCGTGATCATACATCTAGCATATCCAATCGTGATCAACTCAAGGAAAATATATGAAATAATATACCTCATATATCTAAGTATATGCAATTACAAAAAACAATACTATTAGACAGTCCAAGTAGGTCCAATTACACCGTGTAATCCAAATAAAGGTGTTAAATAGTTCCCATCACCAAAATGGAAAAATAAAAAGAACACACATTAGTTCAGTGCTCAACTCTTGGTTTTTCTTCAGTGCTCCACCTCTGTGCCTGCAAGCAGCTTACCTTGTTGTTTATCTAAGCCTAGCATAAACAGGTCACAGGGTAAGCCTTTGAACCAAATTTAGAACGATATCAGTCTCCTTCCTGTTGCTGCATTTCTCCCAGGTATCATATATGAAATTAAAGAAAGATGATCATAGTGTAGTACCGCCGCTGTCCAGAGACACACATCCACGCCAGAAGTGCACTCACTTTGCACAGAAAAAATTTGGGATCGTCTCCACGAGTATCGAACTCGTCGTCCCTCTAATCTGTGGCTCTAGGTGGGTCTCAGTGCAGCGGTGTCTTAGATAGCTGTTGTGCTCGGATATTGTACACAAGATATGGCCAACATAGCATAATTCCGCGATAAAACAGTTTTAATTCAAAGTTAAACAAAGTAAAACACTCACATGTATAAAAACAATAAGTTGCGGGGTATCTTACGAGCGCCTCGCTCGTCTCCCTGCTCGATTCCTGGTCTGTCAGCAATGCTCCAATCCCTACGCGTATCGTCACGTGACTTCATCAGGGGATCCCCTGATGAAGTCACGTGACACGTGACGATACGCGTAGGGATTGGAGCATTGCTGACAGACCAGGAATCGAGAAGGGAGACGAGCGAGGCACTCGTAAGATACCCCGCAACTTATTGTTTTTATACATGTGAGTGTTTTACTTTGTTTAACTTTGAATTAAAACTGTTTTATCGCGGAATTATGCTATGTTTGCCATATCTTGTGTACAATATCCGAGCACAACGGCTATCTAAGACACCGCTGCACTGAGACCCACCTAGAGCCACAGATTAGAGGGACGACGAGTTCGGTACTAGTGGAGACGATCCCAAATTTTTTCTGTACAAAGTGAGTGCACTTCTGTTTAAATCCTCTTTTATTCAGTTTTTCCACATAAATTTAGCTTACATTACATTTCCAATAAATACAATAATAATAAATAATAACATTTTTATAGACATAAACACATCATCACATGAATAATATCTACAACAAATAAACAACGACTACATCAACAATACCATGGGTCCATCCTGCATTCGCCTATTTTTCTTTTACCTTGGCCTTCCCCCAAACCCCCCCCCCCCCGGGGGAGAGAGAGAAAGAAAAAAAAAAAAGGGGAGGGGAAAAGAAAAGGGGGGGGACTATACTAATACCAAAAACCCCCTCCACTTATATAGTTTTAAACATATCATGCTCTGTTCCCAAATACAGTGCTATATTTGATTTTTGTGACTTCTAAAGGGCTTCTTTTGTTGTGAATTCTAATTTTGTTTCATTGTTTATAAAAAAAAAAAAAACATCTAATTGCCACGTGCTCAGTTCCCAAATGTATTCTATATTAAAATGTGACATCTAACATTTTTCTTTATTTATTAAAGAGCCCAGATGACCCTTTCTTCCCACATTACCCTCCAATCTCCTCATGTGAGAAAAAAAAAGGGGGGGGGAGGGGGGAGGACTAAAATAATACAAAGGCCCCTCCACCTAAGTCTATTTAAATATATCGTGCTCTGTTCCCAAATCTAGTACTGTTTTTGACTTTTGTGACTTCTAATTTTGTTCCATTGTTTATACGGGGGCACAGGTATCTCATTCTTTCCCCAGTGCCTACTCACCTCATCGTGAAGAGAAAAAAAAAAAAAAACCCCATCTAATTGCCTCGTGCTCAGTTTCACAATTTATTATATATTAAATGTGACATCTAAAACATGTTTTAATTATTTATTGAAGGGCTCGAATTACCCTATCTTCCCACATTACCCTCCAAACTCCTCGTGTACCAAAAAATGAAAAAAAAAAGGGGGGGGGAACGACAAAAATTGTCTCACACCAAGGGGGGGGCAGGGGAAGGCCTACTCCTCCTGCCCTAGGCTAAATCGTCAAAATTCCTTAAATGCTACTTTCGTGGCTCATATAACGTGCGTATACCAAGGAGTGTTTGAACGCTGCCCAACTCCTCCAAATTCTAGTATCCCCATTTTTGGGTTCCTTATGTAGGTGTATTGCCTCTTCTAATATTCTTATTTTATCTACTTCCATCAACCATTCCTGTATCATTGGTGCTTGTTTTACCCTCCAATGTTTCGGAATCAGTATCTTCGCTGCGTTCGGTAGAATTGGAATAATTGCTGCTTTGTATTTCTTCCTAGGGATATTTATTGCATGAAACAAGCATTGCCATGGGTCCATGCCAATCTTAACTCCACTGATCTTGTTAATTAAATCTATGATTTCCTCCCAGTATTGCTGGATTTTAGGGCACTGCCACCATATATGGGCATGGGTTCCCACCTCCCCGCATTCCCTGCAGCAGAAGGATGAAACCTGGGGATTTATCTTATGCAATTTTGCTGGGACATAGTACCACTTAGTTAGAAGTTTAAAGTTCATCTCTTTTATCCGTGTATCCACAGATGTAGAGTGAACATAATCTAAAACTTTGCTTCTCATGTTATCTGGCAGTGGCTGATTCAGTTCTATTTCCCAACTTTCTGTTAGGCACCCAACTCCCCTCTCAGCATAGGTCATCAGCAACTTGTATATACTAGAGATTCCATATTTCTCTGTCCCCGCTTGATCGACTAGTTTTTCCCATGGGTTCATCCCGTCGTCCCCCCGAAGGGGTTTTGGGAGGGAGCCTACAAAGTGTTGTAGCTGTTTATATCTCCACGCTTCCCATGGAGAAGATCCATATCTTTCCCGCAGGTCTGCTAGTGAGCATAAAGCATTCCCCTTCATAACATCCTTTAATCTCAGAAAGGGCGCTGAGGTCCATTTTAGGTATAATTTATTCTTTTTCCCTGGTGGGAAATAATCATTCCCTGTTAGTGGCATTAAAGGACTGTTATATTGCCCCTGTATATTTTTTATTAATTTGTCCCACATTCTCAATGCTTCTAACGTAATCGGAGCCCCTTCAACCATGTGACCTCTACATTGTCTTGGGATCCACATAATCTGTCCTAGCGGAGCTTTACAGATTTTTTCTTCCAACTCAACCCATTTTTTAATCCGGGGGGCAAGAGCCCAATCCATAACTTTCCGTAGTATTGCTGCTTCGTAATATTTTTCCAGATCCGGGAGGAATACTCCTCCCTTCTCCTTTGATCTAGTCAATATCCGGAAGGCAATACGATTACTTCTATTATTCCAAACAAATTTCTGTATCACTGATCTCAGAGTTTTAAAATAAGCCCCCGGGATATTTATTGGCAGGCTCTGAAAGATGTATAGGGCTTTTGGCAGGATCATCATTTTAATTACGCTTATCCTGCCAAACCATGATAGTCTGTGAGCAGGATATCCCTTCAGTTCACTTTTAATTTTATTCAGAATAGGCATATAATTATCTTGGTATAGATCTACAGTTGATTTTGACAGGAACACTCCCAAATACTTCACTCCCTTTTGTTTCCACCTAAAGGGATATATTCTTTGAAGGTCTCTGCTCTCTCTTGAAGGGACCGAGATGTTTAATATTTCCGTTTTTTCCATATTTACCTTAAAATTGGACACTCCCCCATATTTTCCCAATTCCTCCAGAACTTTTGGCAGGGTTTGCGTAGGATTTGTTATATATACCATAATGTCATCCGCAAAAGCGGATATCTTGTGCTCTTGATGACCCCCAACCTCTATACCTTGAATTTCCTGATTAACTCTTATAGATGTTAGGAGGGGTTCTAGTGATAGTACAAAAAGTAAGGGGGACAATGGGCATCCCTGGCGTGTGCCATTAAAAAGACGAAGACTTTCCGAGAGGGATCCATTTACTTGAATTTGAGCCGTAGGGGTAGAGTACAGAGCCCCTATCCATCTAAGCATACGGGGTCCTATGCCAAATTTATATAGTGTCTGTAACATGAAGTCCCGATCCAGCCTATCAAAGGCCTTCTCGGCGTCTATTGATAGGAACAGGGTTGGTCTTCTACCTTTCTTTGCTTCATGTATTAGGAGAATTGTTTATAAGATGTTATCTCTAGTCTCTCTGCCGGGGACAAAACCTGCCTGATCTTTCCCTACGAGTTCTGGCATGTACAGCTTTAGTCTCTCGGCCAATATCCTCGCATATATTTTCATATCCTCGTTGATCAGGGATATTGGCCTGAAGCTAGAGCACATTGTAGGGTCCTTCCCCTCTTTTGCTAAGAGGGATATATAGGCACCCAGAGCTTCCCCTCTTATCTTATAACCTCCTCCTATGGAGTTCATGTATAAATGATAGTGAGGAGACAAAATTCCAATAAACTTTTTAAAGTATAGGGACGTGTATCCATCAGGACCGGGGCTTTTCCCCGCCTTACTATTTTTAATTGCCTGCTCTATTTCTTCTTTAGAAATCTCACTATCTAGTCTCCTTGAGTCCTCTTCTGCTATTTCCGGCAGTTTTATCTCCTTAAGATATCTTTCTATTTTATCTTTCCTATCCTGTATGTCCTCCGGATTCTGTAGGTCGTTAACTTTATATAGTATTTGATAGTACTTTTCAAAAGTTTTACTGATCTCGCTAGTGGAGAATTTCATCTCCCCTATTCTGTCTTTCATTTTGGCTATATAATTTGGGTACCTTCTGGGTTTAATCTGCCCCGCCAACAATCTCCCTGATTTATTTCCAAATTCATACTGTTTTGTAGCCATTCTAGAAAAAGTACGTTTTGTCTCTTGCTCCAACAGGTCCTTTAAAGTTTCCCGCTTTCCCATCAGCTCAACCATTACCTCATTGTCATTTGCTCTTTTGTGTTTCTGTTCCATCTCCTGAATTTCCTGTAGAAGCAATTGTTTTTGGGCTATCCAAAATTTTTTCCTCTTCGCCCCCTCTGCTATTAATCTCCCCCTCAAAAAGACTTTATGGGTTTCCCACAGGACAGTTGGTGCGATGTTTTCTATATTATTCTCTGTAAAGAAGAAATTTAATTCCTTTTCCAGGTCTTCTAAGATAGCCTGATCATACAGAAGTGATTTGTCCAGCCTCCAGGATCTTTGCCTATTCGGTATATCCTTCAGCTCCAGGCTGACCATAACCGGTGCGTGATCGGAGAGGGTGATCGATTTCACTTCTGCCTTTATTAGACCTTCCAAGAGCTGATGGTCCAAGAACACATAGTCTATTCTTGAATATGAGGAATGTACCTGGGAATAATATGTATAGTCCCTCCCTCTCGGGTGTAAAATTCTCCAGGCCTCCACTAATTGCTGCTGGTATAGTTTTTGGATGCGTGGATTAGGGATGAGCTCGGTGTTCGAGTCGAACATACGTTCGACTCGAACATCGGCTGTTCGATCGTTCGACGAAGATCGAACGATTTGGGCCGTTCGCGCCTAATTCGAGTGACGCGAACGGCCCACAATGCACTACGCCATCGCAGTGTCATCCAGGCGCTGTGATTGGCCAAGCATGCACTGTGACCCCGCATGCTTGGCCAATCACAGCGCCGGCAGCGAGGAGAGCAATGATTGGCCACAGGCAGGATGTCTGTGGCCAATTATTGCTGAGGGTGTTTAGTACACGCCCCACACTATAAAAGGCCGCCAGCACGGCGGCCTAGTGTAGTGTGTTCCGGAGCAGGGAAAGAGAAGCATAGGCAGGGACAGTGACATTTTTTTTCTTGCTTAACCTGGATTCCTTTAGTTTAGGGAAAGAGAAGGATAGGTAGGGAGAGTGTCAGTGTGTTTTACTGTGCTAATCCTTGTTTCTAGGGACAGGGAAGGACAGTGAGGGAAATTCTCCTTGTGCTATACTGTGCTAAAGCATTGATCATCAACCATCTTTAAAAAATCATTTTTTCTAGGGACAGAAAACTATAGGTAGGGAGAGTGTCAGTGTGTTTTACTTTGCTAATCCTTGTTTCTAGGGACAGGGAAGGACAGTGAGGGAAATTCTCCTTGTGCTATAGTGTGCTAAAGCATTCCTCATCAACCATCTTTAAAAAAACATTTTTTCTAGGGACAGAAAACTATAGGTAGGGAGAGTGTCAGTGTGTTTTACTTTGCTAATCCTTGTTTCTAGGGACAGGGAAAGACAGTGAGGGAAATTCTCCTTGTGCTATAGTGTGCTAAAGCATTCCTCATCAACCATCTTTAAAAAAACATTTTTTCTAGGGACAGAAAACTATAGGTAGGGAGAGTGTCAGTTTCTTTCACTGTGCTAATCCTTGTTTCTAGGGACAGGGAAGGACAGTGAGGGAAATTCTCCTTGTGCTATACTGTGCTAAAGCATTGATCATCAACCATCTTTAAAAAAACATTTTTTCTAGGGACAGAAAACTATAGGTAGGGAGAGTGTCAGTTTCTTTCACTGTGCTAATCCTTGTTTCTAGGGACAGGGAAGGACAGTGAGGGAAATTCTCCTTGTGCTATACTGTGCTAAAGCATTGATCATCAACCATCTTTAAAAAAACATTTTTTCTAGGGACAGAAAACTATAGGTAGGGAGAGTGTCAGTTACTTTCACTGTGCTAATCCTTGTTTCTAGGGACAGGGAAGGACAGTGAGGGAAATTCTCCTTGTGCTATACTGTGCTAAAGCATTGATCATCAACCATCTTTAAAAAAACATTTTTTCTAGGGACAGAAAACTATAGGTAGGGAGAGTGTCAGTTACTTTCACTGTGCTAATCCTTGTTTCTAGGGACAGGGAAGGACAGTGAGGGAAATTCTCCTTGTGCTATACTGTGCTAAAGCATTGATCATCAACCATCTTTAAAAAAACATTTTTTCTAGGGACAGAAAACTATAGGTAGGGAGAGTGTCAGTTACTTTCACTGTGCTAATCCTTGTTTCTAGGGACAGGGAAGGACAGTGAGGGAAATTCTCCTTGTGCTATACTGTGCTAAAGCATTGATCATCAACCATCTTTAAAAAAAACATTTTTTCTAGGGTCAGAAAACTATAGGTAGGGAGAGTGTCAGTTTCTTTCACTGTGCTAATCCTTGTTTCTAGGGACAGGGAAGGACAGTGAGGGAAATTCTCCTTGTGCTATACTGTGCTAAAGCATTGATCATCAACCATCTTTAAAAAAACATTTTTTCTAGTTACAGAAAACTATAGGTAGGGAGAGTGTCAGTTACTTTCACTGTGCTAATCCTTGTTTCTAGGGACAGAGAAGGACAGTGAGGGAAATTCTCCTTGTGCTATACTGTGCTAAAGCATTGATCATCAACCATCTTTAAAAAAACATTTTTTCTAGGGACAGAAAACTATAGGTAGGGAGAGTGTCAGTTACTTTCACTGTGCTAATCCTTGTTTCTAGGGACAGGGAAGGACAGTGAGGGAAATTCTCCTTGTGCTATACTGTGCTAAAGCATTGATCATCAACCATCTTTAAAAAAACATTTTTTCTAGGGACAGAAAACTATAGGTAGGGAGAGTGTCAGTTTCTTTCACTGTGCTAATCCTTGTTTCTAGGGACAGGGAAGGACAGTGAGGGAAATTCTCCTTGTGCTATACTGTGCTAAAGCATTGATCATCAACCATCTTTAAAAAAACATTTTTTCTAGGGACAGAAAACTATAGGTAGGGAGAGTGTCAGTTTCTTTCACTGTGCTAATCCTTGTTTCTAGGGACAGGGAAGGACAGTGAGGGAAATTCTCCTTGTGCTATACTGTGCTAAAGCATTGATCATCAACCATCTTTAAAAAAACATTTTTTCTAGGGACAGAAAACTATAGGTAGGGAGAGTGTCAGTTTCTTTCACTGTGCTAATCCTTGTTTCTAGGGACAGGGAAGGACAGTGAGGGAAATTCTCCTTGTGCTATACTGTGCTAAAGCATTGATCATCAACCATCTTTAAAAAAACATTTTTTCTAGGGACAGAAAACTATAGGTAGGGGGAGTGTCAGTTTCTTTCACTGTGCTAATCCTTGTTTCTAGGGACAGGGAAGGACAGTGAGGGAAATTCTCCTTGTGCTATACTGTGCTAAAGCATTGATCATCAACCATCTTTAAAAAAACATTTTTTCTAGGGACAGAAAACTATAGGTAGGGAGAGTGTCAGTTACTTTCACTGTGCTAATCCTTGTTTCTAGGGACAGGGAAGGACAGTGAGGGAAATTCTCCTTGTGCTATACTGTGCTAAAGCATTGATCATCAACCATCTTTAAAAAAACATTTTTTCTAGGGACAGAAAACTATAGGTAGGGAGAGTGTCAGTTTCTTTCACTGTGCTAATCCTTGTTTCTAGGGACAGGGAAGGACAGTGAGGGAAATTCTCCTTGTGCTATACTGTGCTAAAGCATTGATCATCAACCATCTTTAAAAAAACATTTTTTCTAGGGACAGAAAACTATAGGTAGGGAGAGTGTCAGTTTCTTTCACTGTGCTAATCCTTGTTTCTAGGGACAGGGAAGGACAGTGAGGGAAATTCTCCTTGTGCTATACTGTGCTAAAGCATTGATCATCAACCATCTTTAAAAAAACATTTTTTCTAGGGACAGAAAACTATAGGTAGGGAGAGTGTCAGTTACTTTCACTGTGCTAATCCTTGTTTCTAGGGACAGGGAAGGACAGTGAGGGAAATTCTCCTTGTGCTATACTGTGCTAAAGCATTGATCATCAACCATCTTTAAAAAAACATTTTTTCTAGGGACAGAAAACTATAGGTAGGGAGAGTGTCAGTTACTTTCACTGTGCTAATCCTTGTTTCTAGGGACAGGGAAGGACAGTGAGGGAAATTCTCCTTGTGCTATACTGTGCTAAAGCATTGATCATCAACCATCTTTAAAAAAAACATTTTTTCTAGGGTCAGAAAACTATAGGTAGGGAGAGTGTCAGTTTCTTTCACTGTGCTAATCCTTGTTTCTAGGGACAGGGAAGGACAGTGAGGGAAATTCTCCTTGTGCTATACTGTGCTAAAGCATTGATCATCAACCATCTTTAAAAAAACATTTTTTCTAGTTACAGAAAACTATAGGTAGGGAGAGTGTCAGTTACTTTCACTGTGCTAATCCTTGTTTCTAGGGACAGAGAAGGACAGTGAGGGAAATTCTCCTTGTGCTATACTGTGCTAAAGCATTGATCATCAACCATCTTTAAAAAAACATTTTTTCTAGGGACAGAAAACTATAGGTAGGGAGAGTGTCAGTTACTTTCACTGTGCTAATCCTTGTTTCTAGGGACAGGGAAGGACAGTGAGGGAAATTCTCCTTGTGCTATACTGTGCTAAAGCATTGATCATCAACCATCTTTAAAAAAACATTTTTTCTAGGGACAGAAAACTATAGGTAGGGAGAGTGTCAGTTTCTTTCACTGTGCTAATCCTTGTTTCTAGGGACAGGGAAGGACAGTGAGGGAAATTCTCCTTGTGCTATACTGTGCTAAAGCATTGATCATCAACCATCTTTAAAAAAACATTTTTTCTAGGGACAGAAAACTATAGGTAGGGAGAGTGTCAGTTTCTTTCACTGTGCTAATCCTTGTTTCTAGGGACAGGGAAGGACAGTGAGGGAAATTCTCCTTGTGCTATACTGTGCTAAAGCATTGATCATCAACCATCTTTAAAAAAACATTTTTTCTAGGGACAGAAAACTATAGGTAGGGAGAGTGTCAGTTTCTTTCACTGTGCTAATCCTTGTTTCTAGGGACAGGGAAGGACAGTGAGGGAAATTCTCCTTGTGCTATACTGTGCTAAAGCATTGATCATCAACCATCTTTAAAAAAACATTTTTTCTAGGGACAGAAAACTATAGGTAGGGGGAGTGTCAGTTTCTTTCACTGTGCTAATCCTTGTTTCTAGGGACAGGGAAGGACAGTGAGGGAAATTCTCCTTGTGCTATACTGTGCTAAAGCATTGATCATCAACCATCTTTAAAAAAACATTTTTTCTAGGGACAGAAAACTATAGGTAGGGAGAGTGTCAGTTACTTTCACTGTGCTAATCCTTGTTTCTAGGGACAGGGAAGGACAGTGAGGGAAATTCTCCTTGTGCTATACTGTGCTAAAGCATTGATCATCAACCATCTTTAAAAAAACATTTTTTCTAGGGACAGAAAACTATAGGTAGGGAGAGTGTCAGTTTCTTTCACTGTGCTAATCCTTGTTTCTAGGGACAGGGAAGGACAGTGAGGGAAATTCTCCTTGTGCTATACTGTGCTAAAGCATTGATCATCAACCATCTTTAAAAAAACATTTTTTCTAGGGACAGAAAACTATAGGTAGGGAGAGTGTCAGTTTCTTTCACTGTGCTAATCCTTGTTTCTAGGGACAGGGAAGGACAGTGAGGGAAATTCTCCTTGTGCTATACTGTGCTAAAGCATTGATCATCAACCATCTTTAAAAAAACATTTTTTCTAGGGACAGAAAACTATAGGTAGGGAGAGTGTCAGTTTCTTTCACTGTGCTAATCCTTGTTTCTAGGGACAGGGAAGGACAGTGAGGGAAATTCTCCTTGTGCTATACTGTGCTAAAGCATTCCTCATCAACCATCTTTGAAATCCTTGTTTTTTGGACAGTCAGGGAAATTGTCGTTGTGCTATTCTGTGCGAAAGCAATCATCCTCAACCATATTTAGAAATCCTTAAGTAAAGGGACAGAGAAGGACACCTGAAGGTAGCCCTTATTGCTTTTTTCCCATCTCCCTGCAGGCCATCTATTAGAATGTCTGGAAGGCAAACAAGGAGAGGCAGACAGTCAGGAGGCAATAAAAGAGGGCAAGCAGGCTCTGTGTCTGGGGGCAACAGTGCTGGTCGTGGACGCGGTGCATTGTCATCAGCACATGGCCATGGGACACGCTTGTCCTTCTTTTCGGCAGCTGGACATGTTGAGCCACATCATGCCGAAGACTTGGTAGAGTGGATGACCAAGCCCTCCTCCTCCTCCTCATCCTCTCTCACCCAGGCTCAGGGTACTGGCAAAGCAGCTGCCAAAGCGTCCTCTTCCCTGGTATCAATGTCAGACTCATCATCAGTCACTCCTTCCCTAGACCCACCATGTCCTCCTCCTGAGGAGACCCCCGAACTGTTTGAGCACAGTGTTGGGTACATGCTCCAGGAGGATGCCCAGCGTTTCGAAGGGTCTGATGATGAAACCCAGCTACAGGAAGGCAGTAGCGTGAGAGCAGACAGAGGGGATGCTCAAGAAGGACACCAATCTGGCAGTCATGTTCCAGCAGCTGCAGCATACTGCCAGATTGGCTCCAGTGATGAGGAGGGAGGGGATGATGAGGTCACTGACTCCACGTGGGTGCCTAATAGGAGAGAGGAGGAGGAGGAGGATGAGGAGGAGGCACATCTCCAACGAGGCAGGATGCCCTTTGGTGGCCAGCGTAAGGGCAGTACACCGACGGAATCACACCGCAGAGCTCCGCCTGTGCAGGGCGCTGCCTCTGCCCGTCATTCAAAAAGTTCTTTGGTGTGGGCCTTTTTTGAGGCTAGTGCATCAGATCGCACAGCTGCTGTTTGCAACATATGTCTCAAGCGTATATCGCGTGGCCAAAACATCAGCCGCTTGGGTACCACATGCCTGACCAGACATATGTTGACCTGCCATGCAGCTCATTGGCAAGCCTACCTCAAAGACCCACACCAAAGAACAAAGCGGACCTCTCCTTGCACCGCATCAGCTGGGATCTCCAACCCCACTATAACTTCAGTCCTCTCTGAAACATGCACTGAGAGGAATGAAGGTGTAGAATTAGGTGTGTCACAGCCAAGTACTTGCGGCCACTCTGCTAGCAGTACACCGACGTCCGATTCTAGCAGGCAAATTTCCCTGCCCCAGCTGCTGGACCGTCGAAAGAAGTTCACTCCCAGCCATCCACATGCCCAGCGGTTGAATGCTAGTTTGGCTAAATTGCTAGCGCTTCAACTGCTGCCTTTTCAGTTGGTAGACTCGGCCCCCTTCCGTGAGTTTGTGCAATGTGCGGTTCCTCAGTGGCAGGTTCCCAAACGCCACTTTTTCTCACGGAAGACTATTCCGGCTCTCTACCGGCATGTGGAAGGCAATGTCTTGGCCTCGCTGGACAGGGCGGTCAGCGGTAAGGTGCATATTACCGCTGACTCATGGTCCAGCAGGCATGGACAGGGACGTTACCTTTCTTTCACGGCCCATTGGGTCACTCTTTTGGCAGCTGGGAAGGATACAGGACAAGGTGCAGTAGTGTTGGAGGTTGTTCCACTGCCACGCCTCCAAAATGCTACTACTGGTTGTGACACACCTCTCTCCTCCACCCCCTCCTCTTCTTCTTCCTCCATGGCCTCTTCCAGTGCTTTGTCCTCTGAACCAGCGGTGCTCCGTAGCCGTTCAAGGGGCTACGCAAGTACGCAGGCAAAAAGATGCCATGCCGTGCTTGCGCTGGTGTGTTTGGGGGACAGAAGCCACACTGGGGCAGAGGTCCTGTCTGCTCTGCAGGGCCAGGCCGAGAGGTGGTTGACGCCACGCCAGCTTAAGCCAGGAATGGTGGTTTGCGACAATGGCACCAACCTCCTCTCCGCCCTCCGACAGGGACAACTGACCCATGTGCCCTGTGTGGCTCACGTCCTTAACCTGGTGGTGCAGCGGTTCTTGGGCAGGTACCTGGGCTTACAGGATGTCCTGAGGCAGGCCAGGAAAGTCTGTGTGCATTTCCGCAGATCTTATAATGCCAGTGCTCGCCTGGCTGAGCTGCAAAAGGAGTTGAACCTGCCCAAGAACCGCCTTATATGTGACATGCCCACCAGGTGGAACTCAACGTTGGCCATGCTGCAGCGGCTGCACACGCAGCAGAGGGCCATCAATGAGTACCTGTGTGACTACGGCACCAGGACAGGGTCAGGGGAGCTTGGTTTTTTTTCTCCACGCCAGTGGGGCATGATCAGGGATGCATGCACTGTCCTGGCACCATTTGAGGAGGCCACGAGGATGGTGAGCAGTGACAGTGCATGCATCAGTGACACTGTACCTCTTGTCCACCTGTTGGAGCACACGCTGCGTGGAATAATGGACAGGGCACTTGAGGCAGAACAGAGGCAGGAAGAGGAGGACTTCCTTGCCTCTCAAGGCCCCCTTTACCCAGACAGTGTTCCTTCTGTCCCACCCATCGCACAGGAAGAGGAGGAGGAGGAGGAGGAGGAGGAAGAGGAGGATTGTGTCAGCATGGAGGTGGAGGCTGGCACTCAGCATCATCAGCAGCAGTCTTTTAGGGATGATTTACAGTCCCAAGAAACCAGTGGACTTGTACGTGGCTGGGAGGAGGTGGCTGCGGATCATGTCGTCCTTAGTGACCCAGAGGACTCCGGACCGAATGCCTCAGCAAACCTACGCTGCATGGCCTCCCTGATCCTGCAAAGTCTGCGGAAGGATCCTCGTATTCTTCGGATCAAGGAGAGGGACCATTACTGGCTGGCCACTCTCCTTGATCCACGGTACAAGGGTAAGGTTGCGGACCTTATGTTACCGTCGCAGAGGGAGCAGAGGATGAGACAACTCCGGGAGGCCTTGCAGAAAGGTCTGTGCAACGCGTTCCCAGAGACTGGGAGGTTACAAACTCCTGGTCCTGGACAACGAGTTGCTGAGGCTTCGGCCAGTCAAAGAAGGAGCGGTGGGGAAGGTGGCCGTCTGACCGATGCGTTCAGACATTTCTTTAGTCCGCAGCCCCAAAGTATGATCGGTTCCAGCAACCATCGCCAGCGTCTGATAAACATGGTGCAGGAATATCTAGGGGCAAGGTCAGACTTGGACACCTTCCCCACCGAAAATCCTCTGGCTTACTGGGTCTGGAGGATGGATCACTGGCCAGAGCTTGCACAGTATGCAATTGAGCTACTGGCCTGTCCTGCATCCAGCGTTCTTTCGGAACGCACATTCAGTGCTGCTGGAGGATTTGTCACGGATCACAGGGTGCGCCTGTCCACCGACTCGGTTGATCGACTGACTTTCATCAAGATGAACCAGTCTTGGATCACCACCAGCTACCACACACCTGATGCTGATATAACAGACTAATTGATTTTAACATGTCACATCCCTTCAAGACTGATGCTGATGCTGAGTGCCTGTGCTGTTATGTTGACTGGCTATCCTCCTCCTCCGAGTCCTCAATGATACGATTGATGATGATAGCTTGGAAGATCATTTTTGTTTATGGGTGCCGCCACCAGTGGCTAAGGCCCAATTTTTCAGCCCCTGTTTAACAGGGGCGTGTAATTACAATTTTTGAAGCAATACTTTGCAACAGGGCTCATTGCTGTGCTCCAAGTACAGTATCTGTGAGGGGTTGGAGTGTTGTGCCACCAGTGCCTAAGGCCCAATTTTTAAGCCCCTGTTTAACAGGGGCGTGTCATTACAATTTTTGAAGCAATACTTTGCAACAGGGCTCATTGCTGTGCTCCAAGTACAGTATCTGTGAGGGGTTGGAGTGTTGTGCCACCAGTGCCTAAGGCCCAATTTTTCAGCCCCTGTTTAACAGGGGCGTGTCATTACAATTTTTGAAGCAATACTTTGCAACAGGGCTCATTGCTGTGCTCCAAGTACAGTATCTGTGAAGGGTTGTAGTGTTGTGCCACCAGTGCCTAAGGCCCAATTTTTCAGCCCCTGTTCAACAGGGGCATGTAATTACAATTCTTGATCTAATAATTCACAGCAGGGCCCATTGCTGCACCCACCAAGAGTAACTCTGAGGGCTTACAGTGTTGTGGCAACGCCACCACCACCACCACCACGAAAGGCCCAATTTTTCAGCCCCTGTTCAAAAGGGGCATGTAATTACAATTCTTGATCTAATAATTCACAGCAGGGCCCATTCCTGCACCCACCAAGAGTAACTCTGAGGGCTTACAGTGTTGTGGCAACACCACCACCACCACCACGAAAGGCCCAATTTTTCAGCCCCTGTTCAACAGGGGCATGCAATTACAATTCTTGATCTAATAATTCACAGCAGGGCCCATTGCTGCACCCACCAAGAGTAACTGTCAGGGCTTACAGTGTTGTGGCACCAGCACCACCATCAAAGGCCCAATTTTTACTACCACTGTTCAACAATTATATGTAATTACAATTCCTGATATAATAGTTGACAGCAGGGCGTTCCAGCACCAACCAAGAGTAACTGTGAGTGCTTACAGTGTTGTGCCAACACCAACAACTAAGGGGCCTATTTCTGCAGAGTATATACGGCAGGTCCCTACTTTCAAACATCCAACTTACAAACGACTCCTACTTGCAAACGCAAGAAGACAACAGGAAGTGAGAGGAAATCTACCCCTTGGAAGGAAAATTCTCTCCTGTAAGAATTAATATGGGAGAAAGGTGTCTCCTCTGTACTGATGCTTTATCACCAATCCTTGTTTCAAGAAAAACACCACATTTCAAAAACAGTTGTCATTGGGACGGAAAGTGAGGTGAAATGTTCTGAACAGGGGCACAGACAGCAAAACAAATGTTACAGGGGTGATAACCCTTACCTATGTTTTCCAAAAAGTTTAAAAATAGATTTTTGGGCTGGAGCTACACTTAAACAATGTACCTGTTCAAAATTACAAACAGATTCTACATAAGAACAAACCTACAGTCCCTGTCTTGTATGCACCGCCTGTATACGGCTGTTCAGAGTATATAGGGCCTTTTTTATTTTATGTGCGGGGTTCCCCTTAATATCCATACAAGACCCAAAGGGGCTGGTAATGGGCTGGGGTAGAGGGGGGGGGGTCATGGGGTAGCTATGCCATTTTTCTTAAAGATTTTCATCCATATTACCGGGACCAGACATTACATTAAAGCCGCAAGCAGTTTTAAATGGCTTTTTTTTCCTTTAGAAGTGTCATTTTGTGCAGGGACAGTTCTAAACACGGGAAACACGTGGCACTTCACAGGCATACTTTAGACACCCCCCAGGTACGATATTTAAAGGAATTTTTGACTTTTTTTTTTTTCACTTTATGCATCATTAAAATGACTGCTCCCGAAAAACGACCGTTTTTAAAACTTCTTTTTGCATTGATACATGTCCCATGGTGCAGAACCCGGGTTCCCAAACCCTTTTTAATTTCAATACTTATTTATTGGAATTTTTTGTATTTTTTCACAAACAGAATTAAAGCAATGAGTACACACAAATATGAGAAAACAAGCATAATATTTGAGGCACAATACAGGGATAAATGTCGATGTCCATATATTCAATCCAGGTTGCCCTATAATGACCTAATCTGGTCCGAGTTAGAAGCAGAATAGTGTTGCTCTTCTGGTAAACATCACCTATGCACCCAGTGGGCTGTTATTAGACTTTTTTTTTTTTTTTTCTTCCCCAATATCATATAGCCCCCAGCCCTCCCCCCCCGCGTACCCCAAAGGGATCTGACTGTACGCTGAAGGGAAGACCACAAATTTCCAATGTATATATTGTGCAAGGTATAAAATTCCTGGGAAGGCCCAAGAGGCCATGTTTCATGCAACGCCTCTATTAGTACATAACATCGAATAAATGCTTCCATCATAGAAAAGTTGACAGGACGTGGTTCATAAAAGTGATGCAACATTGAACAAAAAGAAAACAAAAACGTAAACATAAACATAGCAGTCAGGCCGTGTTTGCTGAGTTCCTATAGAATTATTAACCTTCGCATCAAGCAAGTCTAAGTACATTTATATTCATTCTTTCCTTTAGTAGTATACCAGGTATTCCACGGATTCCATATTTTATCTATCACTAAATTTCTGCCTATCCCATATGCGAAAAGGGTTTCGTATGTGCCATGTGTATTGATTAGTTGTACAACCTCATGTAAAGTGGGTTGGTTTGTGTCCTTCCAGTGTCTAACCAGAACTAGTCTGGCTGCTAGAAGAATGTGGGATATTAGAGCTCTCCGGTGAGGAGGGAGTGTTTCCATCCCCAGAGAAAACAGTGCCATCCCTGGTGTAGGCTCGATCTGGATGTTGAGAACATGTAGGATGAGATTGAATACCAGTTTCCAATATTGCCATATCTTAGGACATGACCATAGTATGTGACACAGCGTACCCAATCCACCACAGTGTCTCCAACATAGGGCTGATACTTCCTGGTTAAATTTGGACAGTCTATTGGGAGTAAGATACCAATTCAGAGGGATCTTTAGGGAAAGCTCCCATAAATTAGCGCATTTGGTAGAGGTATATGTCGTGGTTAAGGCCAATCGCCATTGATCCTCCGTATATTCAATGCCTAATTTTCTTTCCCAATTCCTCATGTCTATAGTTTTTAGAAAAATAAGTTTGTTTTGGAGATGAGAGTAGAACAACGATATGCCTCTAGTGTTGGTGGATTTAGACATTAAGTATTGAGATATTCGCCATGGAAGGGAGATGGATAGTTTGTGTGACTTCAAGAGGTGTGAAATTTGAAGGTATTGGTAAAAATCAGTCGAAGGTACGTCAAATTCCAGCTGAAGAGCCCGGAAGGTTTTCAGAACAGGTCCTACTAAGAGGTCTTCTATTACTAGGTCTCTATTTGAGCTCCAATGGGCTAAAGACACATTAGGTATCAAATGGGATATGGCAGATATAGGAAATTGCAATGGGGTAAATTTTGTCTCTAGGAAATCATAAGTAATCAGTAATCGCCAAGCCTCTAGTGAGGCTCTTACGGTCGGTCCTATGTCGGTGGGATATTTAGGCATGAAGGGGCTAGCTATGAGAAAGTCGTATAAGTTTCTATTTGGAATCTGGTTTTGTTCAATGAGAGCCCACAGAGTAGGCGGAGAGGGACAGAACCAATTTTTCAGCTGGGCCAGTATGGCAGCTGTGTAGTAATCTCTTATATGTACATGCCCTATACCTCCCACATTCCTGTGTTTTATAAGTTTGTGAAACGCACAACGAGCCTTCTTGCCTCCCCATATATATCTGTTAATGATGGACTGTGCAGAGGAGAAAAAGGAGGATGGGACCGGAACAGGGACAGTTCTGAAGATGTATATCAGTTGTGGGAGAATTTGCATCTTAAAAGCCGCCAACCTACCCAACCAGGATAGCTCATATTTCACTAGATTACTAAGCCTGGATTGGAGTGTCTGAAGCAGGGGGGTATAATTTTCCTTGACTAGGTCTGAGATGTTTGGGGTGAGGGTAATGCCGAGATATGAAATACCCGTGGTTTTCCAAGTATATGGGAACTTAGTACCTAGATCTTGTTTGATTTTGTCCGGGATCCCTAAGCCTAGGACATATGATTTGGTGTTATTGACTTTATAATAAGACACTTCAGTGAAGGTTTGTAATACACTATGCACCGTAGCTAGGGATTCTTCAACATTGGTGAGCATAAGGATAATGTCGTCAGCAAAGAGGCTAATGGTGTGGAATGTGTCTTTAATTCTAAATCCCTTTATAAGGGGGTGTGAGCGTATAAATGTTGCCAAGGGCTCCATGAGGAGGTTAAAAATGAGTGGGGAGAGCGGACATCCCTGTCTGGTCCCATTGCTTATCTTGAATGGCGTGGATAGCATTCCCGATATGTACACCTGGGCTGATGGGGTGGTGTAAAGTGCCATGATAGCCGAGTGAATCCGGCCCACAAACCCAAATTTGGTGAGCACTGTGGCTAAGTACTCCCAATGGATTCTATCAAACGCCTTCTCCGCGTCCAAAGCTAGGAGCAGAGAAGGCGTTTTGGATCTGTTAGCGAAATGTATTACATTAATGAGACGCCTTGTCGCATCAGCCGTCTGTCTACCTTTTGTGAACCCTGATTGGTCCAAGTGTATGAGAGAGGGTAGAAGGTCTACTAATCTATTGGCCAGGAGCTTAGCGTATAGTTTCAGGTCACAATTCAGCAGTGATATAGGTCTAAAATTCTGTGGTGTATTAGGTTCCTTACCCGGCTTTGGCAAAGCTACTATCAATGCCTCAAGCATCTCCGATGGGAAAGAAGAAGAGGAGACAGCGGTGTTGTAGATTTTCATGAGATAAGGAATTAGTTCTAACTTGAAAGTTTTAAAGTACTCTCCTGTAAAACCATCTGGTCCAGGCGATTTGTTTTGAGGGAGAGAGTCAATGGCTTTAGCTATTTCAGCTTCAGAGAAAGGGGAGTTGAGGTTCTCTAACTGGCTAGAAGATACCTGGGGGAGGTGGAGTTTATCGAGGAATTTTGTAATCATGGGTGTCGTAGGTTGGACCACAGAGGGATCATCTCTGAGATTATAGAGAGAGCTGTAATAGCAGCTAAAAGCATCCGCTATGGCCTGTGGATGATATACCTTTTCCCCAGTGACAGGGTGGATAATAAAAGGGATTGTTGCCTTGATCCTCCGACCCCTAAGGCGGTTGGCTAACCGTTTTCCGGCTTTATTGCCGCTCACATAATATGTCATCTTCATGCGTTTAGAGGACTTTTCAAAGTCATCTAGCAAGGTTAGGCGTAGGTCATATCTGAGTTGTGATAATTGTGCTGATTGTTGCGGAGTGGCGTTTTGTTTGTTGTGTGCTTCTAGAGTGTGGATTTTAGAAATGAGGTCTTGGACATGTTGTCTCCTCTTTCTCTTAACCCTTGCCCCTAACTTTATCAAAACCCCCCTCATAAAAGCCTTATGGGCATTCCAAAGAACCATCGGGTCAGAAACAGAATCAACATTATGAGAAAAAAATTCAGACAATTCATCCCGTAGCTGGGATTTGGAGGGATCAGCCTGGAACAATCTCGGGTTGGATCGCCAAACGAATGTAGTATTAACGCTTGGCGAATCCTCGACCGAGAGCGTCACCGAGGCATGATCCGACCATGTAATGTCATTAATTTTGGAGTTGGCAATTTTAGGCGTAAGCCATTTGTCCGTAAGAAATAGATCCAGTCTTGTGTATACTCTATGGCTAACAGAAAAAAAGGAGTAGTCCCTTTCAGAACCATGCAGACATCTCCAGGCGTCATATAGCTCTTGCCAGTGCAATGTCGACTGAAGCGATTGCTGATATCTATTTGAGGCAGTTGTGGAGTCCATGTGAGGGTCAGGTGGAAGGTTAAAGTCACCACAAATCAATAGAAACCCCATCTGTACCCTTCTCACTTTCTTAATTACCCGGTTCAGGAAGCGAACTTGATGCTTGTTGGGTGCATATACATTGACTACCGTATATGCAACAGAATTGATATCACAGATCAGGATGTGATAGCGACCTTGGGGGTCTGCATATTCGCTGTGGAGTTTGAATGTGACTGTATCTTTAACTGCGGTCATGACCCCCCTCTTTTTTGCTGAAGTGCTGGCTGAGAAAACGTTCGGGAATTTAGGATGGGTGCAGCGGGGAGCTTTGAGATTGTGAAAATGGGTCTCTTGCACGCAGAGTATATCACATGTGTGTTGGTTCACTTCGTTCCACAATGACCTTCTCTTTACCGGATGATTAAGGCCTTTGGCGTTAATAGTCATAAAAGTGACAGTCATCTTGGAAGGAGTACTTTCCGGCTTATCAGTGATGTGTGCATAGCACTTACATTAAGTGGTACAGGACCCCATATCAGAATAGGTGGTTGGAAGCCCACCCCACGAGACCAGGGACGATGGTGACTATTCAGTAGTTTTCCAGGAGGAAGGAAGGTAGTAGTACAGCCGACTGCAAACACGAAACACTGAAACACATAAAAGTAAAAAGAAACAGAAAAAATAAAACACAAAAAAAAGTTCTTTGGTCATGGTGACCCAACTGTAGCGAATAGCTACTCTAGGATGTAAGGGGTATAAAGTTTAGCTTAACAGGATGTCTCCAGAACAGGGACATGTAACTTTATAGGGGCCCTGGGAGGCCCTTAAGCCGCTCTAACGGTGTGACCGAGCATTTTTAGCATTAACCAGGTTCCAATCATCTGTGGTGTGATCCGGTTTGCGGTTGTTGAAGCCAGGAGGAGGTTCATCAGGAATAATCTGCCACGTTTTGAGCAACTCCAGTCCCCTGGCTAGGGTATCAACTGCGTGGTCTTTCCCATCCCTGGTTATTATGAGTTTGGTCGGAAACCCCCATCGATAGACTATTTTATGGTTGCGCAAAGTTTTGGAAATAGTATTCAGGCTCCTCCTTTTTTGTAGAGTGTATTGGGACAGGTCTGAAAAAAATTGC
The DNA here is from genome assembly GCA_029206835.1 of Rana muscosa. Lineage (NCBI taxonomy): Eukaryota > Metazoa > Chordata > Amphibia > Anura > Ranidae > Rana > Rana muscosa. The sequence continues at coordinate 879,114,614 of CM055116.1, forward strand.
AATTCTTTGTATTGCACAGGCATTGAGTCTTTATTGCGCACCGCAGACATCAAGCGGTCCTTTATATTGAAAAAATGCAGTCTTAGTATAATGTCTCTGGGTACTCTCTCAGGGAGATAGGAAGTTTTGGAAGCCTGTGTATCCTATCGATAGTGACGTCGATTTCGCTAAGATCAGGTAAAATAGAGGTAAATACCTGGACAGCATAACTACGCAGATCCGCCTGCTGCACTGTCTCAGGGACCCCCCTAAGCTTGAGGTTGTTCCTTCTGGAACGGTCCTCGATGTCTGCGATTTTAGCCTTTACTGAGTCCATCTCCTCATCCCTGGCATCATGTGCATCAACTAGATTGTTGATAGTAGAGGCAAATTCCCCCATCTTAGTCTCCACGTGCTCCACTCTCTCCTGCACTGTTTGCAAATCTTTCCCAAACTTATACACACAATCCATCATGTCTTTATGGAGAGATCCCCTAAGGGAAACTAGCATGTCTTTCAGGGTGGTGTCTAAGACGGGCTGGTTGCTGGTTGGGAATCTATCTATAGAGTCAGGAAGTTCCCTGGTGTCATCCCCTGAGTCTAGGCCCGTGCTCACCTGTGGAGAAGCAGCTGTGCCATCCCGCTTGTATCTGGACTTCTCCGGGCTTCCAGAGGCAGAGGAAGGTGCAGGAGAATTCTCTTTGCTTGAAGGTGAGTTCCTTTTGGAAGGCTTGTCCTTCTTATGTGTGGTTTGAGGAGTGCTAGTTGCGGCAGGCTCCGGAGACCCGGCGCCATCTTGCCTCTGACCCCTGGAGAAGAACTCCGTTAGTTTCTGGGGTTTCTGGCCCCCCCTCCGCTTGCCCGGCATGTTGGTCGGTGACAGCGGTGAACGATCACCGTGGATGTCTGTTCCGATCGCCGTTCTGAGGCTGCTAGTTGTCACTTAGTCCCTGTATAGCCCGGAGCTCCGGTCTCATGCGGCCATCTCGGCTGCCGTCAAGCTCCGCCCCCCCCAAACCCTTTTTAGGACAATAACATGCATAATAGTCGTTATAATTAGCACTTTAGAATTCGAACGTTCGCATCCATTGTATTTAATAGGGTTCTAATGTTCGTACGAACTTTCGGTCCGTTCGCGGGTTCTGGTGCGAACCGAACCCGGGGGTGTTCGGCTCATCACTAGCGTGGATGTGTGTCTCTGGACAGCGGCGGTACTACACTATGATCATCTTTCTTTAATTTCATATATGATACCTGGGAGAAATGCAGCAACAGGAAGGAGACTGATATCGTTCTAAATTTGGTTCAAAGGCTTACCCTGTGACCTGTTTATGCTAGGCTTAGATAAACAACAAGGTAAGCTGCTTGCAGGCACAGAGGTGGAGCACTGAAGAAAAACCAAGAGTTGAGCACTGAACTAATGTGTGTTCTTTTTATTTTTCCATTTTGGTGATGGGAACTATTTAACACCTTTATTTGGATTACACGGTGTAATTAGACCTACTTGGACTGTCTAATAGTATTGTTTTTTGTAATTGCATATACTTAGATATATGAGGTATATTATTTCATATATTTTCCTTGAGTTGATCACGATTGGATATGCTAGATGTATGATCAAGGACACCCATGTTATTTTGAGTTTATTGATTTATCTATCTTTCACTAAGGTCACATTTGTCTGTTTGATCGGTGTGTTATCAGTCACATTGTTCTCAGCTTTCTCTCTATCTTTTTCTTATTCAAACACAGCGCCAATACCATCACTTTTCACATTACTTGAGTTTCCCCGAATTGGATACACAGGTGTTTGGCAGCAGTGCCCCTCCCTCCCCCCCCCCCCCTTTCCCCCTACCCTCACTTTTTGCTTTCCTAGTTCATTAGTTTAACTCATTTCACATTAGGGCAGCGCGGGAGTTTCCTTTACTTTTTGACATATATATACGCCCTTCTGCCTGTCCGTGCCATTCTGTCGACGCAAATGTTCCTGCGGCGGTTGGCAAGCGGTTAAAGTAGTTGGAAAACCCTCTTAAGCCCCGTACACACGGTCAGACTTTTGGCCAACAAACTTCATTTTGAGCAAGTTGGACCAACAATCCGACCGTGTGTATGCTCCATCGGACAAACTTTTTTTTTTGTTTTCATCGGACAAAAGTTCGGTCTGCAAACGCACAAACTTTTGGCCAACAAAAGTCCGATGGAGCAAAGTCCGACCGTGTGTACAGAAAACCATCGGACTTTTGTCCGATGGACAAAACAAATAATGTTAAAATAAACCAACAATAGCAGAAGTTGACCAAAGGGTGGCGGTAAAGAGCAGAAAAACCACTTGATGTTGGAAAAAGTTTTGGGAAAGTTTGCAGAAAAGTCCTGTGGTGTGTATGCTATGGGTGTTCCCGGCCAACTCTGTTCGGACAAAAATCCATGGAAAAGTCAGATGGAAGTCCGACCATGTGTACGAGGCTTTATATACCCAGTGAAAGGAATAGCTTTAGATGATACACAGAGAGGAAAAAAAATCCTCCTACATAAGATTTACTTGTTCATCTGCAGTCTTCTCTTTTGTATATCCTTCAAAGGTGCTGATTTTAGATTCAATCTTTCTGCATTTTTCAGTTTCACAGAGGAGGGGAGCTGCAGTCAGAGCTCTGAGACACTGTGTAAGAGCTGATTGGAGGAAAGGAGAAACAAAGCACCAGAGAGAAGTGACACTTATGCCGCGTACACCTGATCGGAATTTCCGATGGAAAAAGTCAGACGGGATTTTTTCATCGGATATTCCGACCTTGTGTATGCCCCATCTGACTTTTTCCCTCATGAATTTCGACGGACTTAGATAAAGAACATGTTCTCTTTTTTTCTATCAGAAATTCCATTCGTCTGTATGCTATTCCGACGGACTAAAAACCACGCATGCTCGGAATCAATTTGACGCATGCTCGGAATCATTGAACTTAATTTTTCTTGGCTCGTCATAGTGTTGTACGTCACCGTGTTCTTGACGGGCGGAATTTGGTGTGACCGTGTGTATGTAAGACAGCTTGAGCGGGAAAACCGGTCGTGTGTACGCGGCATTAGAGCTTTGGAGATAGACAAGAAAAAACTAAAGATATTTGTTCTTTGCTCAGATTTAATAACTGGGGTTTACACCCACTCTAAACCCTTTCACATTGGGGTGGCGAGTCCGTTGGTGGTAAAGCGCCGCTAGTTTTAGCTGCGCTTTACCGTCATTTTAGCAGCGCTTTACTGTCGTTTTAGCGTCTCTTTTTGCCCGCTAGCGAGACGCTTTTAATCCCTGCTAGTGGCCAAAGAAAGGGTTAAACAGCAGCAGGACTTCCGAAGCACTGCCCATTAATTTCAATGGGCAGGGGCGGTGTAGGAGCGCTGTATGTGTTTCTACTGGGGAGAGAGAAGATTTCTTTCACTTCCTATTGAGCCTACAGGAAAGAAACTGTACAGAAATCTCCCCAGTAGGTCCAATAGCAAAGAATAGGAAAGTTCAGCAGCAACAAGGCAAAGCAAGAACGGAGTCATTTTTTTCTCCTACAAATAGAACTTTGGGTGCGGCAAGACAAGGGGTTTCAAGTGCTGGTCCATTGTCTCTACATGGTATTCGACATCCTCCCCTTCTTTGCGTCAAATTAACACCTTGTCTGCGTGGATATGCCGACCCAGCATCCATTCTGACTTGCAGTCCTTGAACCGTTGAGAGGCTTTAGGGGAACACGCGAGGTACCTGCGGGCATGTGGGACCTGAAGGTGCGTCCACACAAAATCATTGTACCAGCGTTCCCGGCAGACTTCCACTTCATATGGGTCCTTGGGTAAGTACGGGTACTCCCACCCGTACTCGTTAGCAACTTTTTGGCTAAAGAGGCGCTGTAATCTCGCCAGCGGAGGCATAGTGGCCCTGTCCCCCTCACCCGGTCGGACGATGGCGTCCGGGTGACGAGGTGCCTTGATCACCTCCATTCTGGGCATAGGCGCCCGCAGCAACAGTCTCTTTTCCCTGGTGCCAGATGCAGGAGGCACCGGAGGTAGAAGGGCAGACTGGGGACGGGATCCCTCCTCAGGCGCTGGTGTCTCCACCCGGGGTGTACTATCCCCTGTAGACATGAGTGGATCCTTGACTTTGCGGGACGAGGAGAGAGGCATCTTGTCCCAGCCCTTCTTAGCGAAAAGTTCATCTATGATGACATTGTCTCCCGGATCGGAGAGCGACTCTAGGTCGGAGGTGTCACACTCCTCCACGGGCAGGTAGCCTGTAGTAGAGGCTGAATTGCTACCCCCCGCGGGCACACAGGGCCGTGACTCCCCGACACCTCTGTCCCAACACCAAGTCCCTTTGCCCGGCTTACCTCGGCCCAAAGTAGAGAAAGGATGTCCGGGACTCTTCCGACCGGATCCATCCGGGGCGGGCATAGGCGAGCAGGGTAATCCACCGCGACCACTGGCCGGGGCAACCAAACCGGTCTTCCTCTTTTGCGGTGGACGCTGGGAAACAGTGGTGACCGAGTCAGCATCCTCGGATTTCTCCCGTAACTCTGTGATTGCGACCTCCCCTGCGGTCGCTGCAGTGCGCACAGGGATGGCTGTAAAAGCAGCGATTCCTCCTTCTTGAGTGGTGTGGCCTGTTGCGCGGTTGAGGTGAATGGTTCTGGGTTTCTCAATGGGTGGCTCCACCTCAAATAGGAACTCTCCACAGGCCTCGCAGCGCCCGAACGGCTTCAGCTGACACACCAGTCCCGAACAGCCGGGACAAATCAAACCCAGGGCCTCAACGTCCATGAATGAGTACAGGGCGAATCGTCCCCGGGGCTTTAGCCGAATCCCCGTATCCGTTATCGGAGCAGCAGTAGTCAGACTCGTGGTAGTAGGATGAATGGGAATCCACGATGCATTGGTGAACATGGCGACTCTCTGCTGATCCATTGCGCACTGCATTGTTGGCGCCAAAGTCCCCACGTGTAGTCCTTCACACGATTGGACTCCTCCCCTCTTGCACTCCAGTTCGCAGGCTTTCTCCTTCCCTGGGTCACGCCCACAAACTGAGCAGGGAGGGTGTGCCTCATGGTGCAGTGGCCAACATGGCCGACCTACTCTGAACTCTTTCGGGCAGACACTTTCAAATTCCAACAACTCCAGCTCCATTGTAGCACGAACACATCCCGAACCAGAGCCCCCACGTGTAGCGGAGCCTCACTCCCCCTCTCACCTATTGTGAAGGGCATGTGACTAGGGGTATCTGAGAGAGGAGAGTGCAGGAACACTCCGCCAAGCTCTCCCCTCGTATGTGTATGAGGGTTGAGCAGAGTTACTTGAATTACCTCCGGGTCTGTTCACTGCATACGAAGCCTTAGTTGTTCTGTGGAGATGTGTCTGCCAATAACATAGAGCCCCACACCAAACGAAAATCCAACACTCCTTTATTTCTTTTCTTGCAGGGTGAACACAATCAGTTGAACTTTCAGTTATGAACAAACAGGGGTGTGCGAGTAGGCCCAGGCACAAGTGAAATATCCTATTCCTTTGCTAGCGAATAGGCCTGGCGCACGGTCTCTGCCACCGACCGTGAATTTTGGTCGCTGCCACCGACCGGATGAACCGTTGAGGCCCCTGCCACAGGCCTAATAGCAGGCCTCTGCCACTGACCTGAGTTGAATAGCTGGACCGCTGCCACCGGTCATAGAACATGAACCACCTTCCTCTCTGAACTTGGCCCCTGTTTGGGAAGATATCCCTCCGGGCGGTTTCAGAGGTTCATCCGGCACAGGCAATCTGCTGCACCAGGTCTTCGGAAGAGTCCCTCCTCCGGTCCCTTATGCCACTGGATTCGGGTGCCCCTCTCCCGGGGCCCCCTAGGACAATCCATCCCTCGCGGGACCCAGCAGAAGGTACTGGGCCCCAGACCTCCGGCTGAGTACCTCACCCCAGACTGAAGGTGTCTGGAATGGAACACAAACTCCCGGTGTCCAGGCCTAGGCCGCCTGGACCCCGACCGTGAACAGCAGCCCTCAGGCTGAAGGTGCCTGGGACTCGAACCTCGTGCCGAAGATGTCCGCCCCCCTTATACCCTCTCCCAGGATGCACGGCGGGTTCCCCGCCCCGCCGTACAACCGCTGCGAGAGGCCACAAAGGGTACGGCACTGCAGCGATGGTTCAACCCCGGCCCAAAGTGACAGCGCCACCTGCTGGGCCGCAGGGAACCAGGGCCGTTTGAAGGAATTTGGGGGCCCCAAGCAGATTGAGAATTTAGGGCCCCCAAGCGGGGGGGGCTACTGATTGAGAAGCGGGGGGGGTTTGGGCTGCTAGATTTTGTTTTTTAATTCAGAAGCGGAGGGGTGCTACTGAGATTTCTACTGATTTTTGGTTTTAATTTAGAAGGGGGGGTGCTAACGCGGGACATCGATCGCGGGAGGAGGGGCCGCCGTTCGCGGGAGGGGGACCACCGATCGGGGGGGCACCGATCGCGGGAGGGGGGGCCTGCCGATCGCGGCAGGGGGGGGCGCGGATCGCGGGGGGCCGCGGATCACATGAGGGGGGGGCGCCAATCGCGGGTGGGGGGGCTGCCGATCGCGGGAGGGGGGCCACCGATCGAGGGAGGGGGGCTGCCAATCGCGGGAGGGGTGGCGCCAATCGCGGGAGGGGGGGCGCCAATCGCGGGAGGGGGGGCCGCCGATCGCGGGAGGGGGGGGGACGGCGATCGCGGGAGGGGGGCCGCCAATCGCGGGAGGGGGCGCCAATCGCGGGAGGGGGGCCGCCGATCGTGGGTGGGGGGGCCGCCGATCGCGGGTGGGGGGGCCGCCGATCGCGGGAGGGGGGTGCCAATCGCGGGTGGGGGGGCCGCCAATCGCGGGAGGGGGGGCCGCCGATCGCGGGTGGGGGGGCCGCCGATCGCAGGAGGGGGGGCCGCCAATCGCGGGTGGGGGGGCCGCCGATCGCGGAGGGGGGGCCGCCAATCGCGGGTGGGGGGGCCGCCAATCGCGGGAGGGGGGCCGCCAATCGCGGGTGGGGGGGCCGCCAATCGCGGGTGGGGGGGCCGCCGATCTCAGGAGGGGGGCTGCTCTCCTGGGGCCCCAGGCCAGCTGGGGGCCCCAAGCAGTTGCTTGGTTTGCCTCTTCTGTTCCGACGGCCCTGCAGGGAACTATACATCACTGGTGTCTTCACCAGAATTTAAAAGTATATACCCGCTACATATATATATATATATATATATATATATACCTTTAAGTACCTCAAAGGTCCCCTTGTCCTACTACAAGTTTGGTCCTCTGGAATAAAGATAAATACCTGGCACTTTTGGTTATGCAAAGCATTTGGCTCTCCCTTCCTCCCACAATGTGGCCCTGGGTACTACACAGCCAATTACTGTCTAGTGGGGGATGGGAGAAAGTCCCCAACCCCTCACAATAATGTGACATAGAGCTTACACAGGATTTCATCTCTTTCTATTCCGGGCAAGTGGACTGAATGATCATGTGCAGTATTTAAGTGAACCTGTCCCTGTACTCTGCATAACTAAAGTATTGGCTCTCTTTAAAGTGGTTCTAAAAGCATAAGATTTTTTTTTACCTTAATGCATTCTGTTAATTAGGGTAGAAAAACCTTCCAGTATCAGATCCACACAGCTTTTCCAAGCCCCCCCACCCCAAATACTTATCTGGCTCCTCTTTCAATCCAGCACTGTGCCCAAGATCAGCATTGATGCTCTCTCTCTACTCACAGGTACAGAGGCAGCACCAGGCTCCTGCTGATAATATCAAATCCATGGGGGGTGGGGCCAAGCCACACTGTATGTGTTTATGGACACACACCCTGTCTTGGGATCAAGCCTGCAGATTTACCCCTATAACAAATGCTTGCTATGGGGCCAGACACAGAAGAGAAGGCAAGAGCACTGTCTGCAAGCCCTAGAAAAGGAGGGTTGGTGCCATTCTGTGCAAAACCATTGCACAGAACAGGTAAGTATAACATATTTTTTTATTGTAACACACTCTCTGTTTCTCTAGTTTGTGACAAATTTTAGGTAGCTGTTTAATAAGAGCCACATATTCATGTCTAATTATACATTCAGCATTTACCAGTAGTTTGCGTTCCTTTGCCTTAAAGAGGAAGTAAACCCTGCAAGAGAAAGGCATAAAGAGCTAGTATGCATAGCATACTAGCTCATTATGTGGCATTTACCTGAGATCAAAGCCCCCGAAGCGCTCCTCGTTCCCCTCCGCCACCGCCGCCATGTTGCGTACGAGTCTCTTCTCTGTATCCCCGCTCCGGCGCTGTGACTGGCCTGAGCGGCGATAATGTCACTCTTGCGCATGCGTGCAGGACCGGCACGATCCCGCGCATGCGCGGGACCGGCATAATCCCGGCAATATCCCATTCAAGACCCGGCCCGCTCAGTGCGCCTGCACCGTTGTCTACGGCGCGCATGCGTCGTGGACATCGGTGCAGCCTTTTCAGCAAATATCTCCTTAACCGTGTAGGTTAAGGAGATATTTCTTGCACCTACAGGTAAGCCTTAATCTAGGCTTACCTGTAGGTGCAAGTTGTCAGAGTGGGTTTACAACCACTTTAAACAAGTGATGCCTAATGAAGAGTGAGCAAAAAAAGAATATTGTTTTCTTACCAACAATGTCATTCTAGTTACTTTTGCGAAAGGTTTACAAAGTCACACTCAAACTGAAAGTCACTTGTGCATGTAGGAGAAAAACATCCAAGACTCAATAGTATTTCAGATAGAAGCCATATTACAAATGTTTAAAGAGCACTGAATACACATTACAGAAATTAAACAGGGTCTCTGGGGAAGTATTTGGGTTTTGCAATTGCAGATCACTGAAGTGTTGCCATAATCTAGCACTCCACATTTTAACCCAGAGGCCTCGTACACACGACCGATTTTCTCGTCGTAAAAAACACGTCGTTTTTTTCGACGAGATTCTTGTTAAGCTTGTCGATTTTCTCGTCAAGCTTTCTATGCGTACACACTGTCATTTCCCAATTTCCTCGTGGTTCTCTGCGCTCACGTCCAGCACGTACGACGGCACTATAAAGGGGAAGATCTTTTTTCTTGGCGCCACCCCTTGGGCTGCTTTTGCTGATCTCGTGTTACCGCGTGTGAAGTAAAAGTTTGGGAAGAGACGATTCGCGCTTTTCAGTCTTCGTGCTTTCAGTTCGTTTTAGCGTGACGAATGTGCTATTTCCATTACGAAGGCTTGTTTTACCAGAAGATGCGCTCCCGTCTCATACTTGATTCTGAGCATGCGCGCTTTTGGAAGAGTCGTAAAAGCATACACACGAACCATTTTCTCGTCACAAAACAGGCCGACGAGAAACACGACGAGGAAATCTGGACTCCTGACGAGAAAATAGAGAGCAGGTTCTCTATTTTCTCGTCGAGATTCTCGTCAAGTTTCTCTTCGTAAAACCATACACACGAACGTTTTTCTAGACAAAAAAACTCTCGCGGCACTTTTCTTGACTGTTTACGACGAGAAAATCGGTCGTGTGTACGAGGCCAGAGTGTTTTTTTTGCTTACCAGCTTCTCCCTAATGCAAATCAGCTTTAGAAATGTTTTTTTTTCAAACTACAGTACATCTACCACATTGATATACTCTTCAAAGAACTTCAAGGCACTTCTTTCACTGTTTATAATTTCTGAAATGCAGTCCAGTAGGGTCCTATATATATATATATGAAGCCCTATGATTTGCATTGATTTGATTGCATTGTAATGTTTTGCAATGCATTGGCAACAAAAAAAAAAAGCAGTACATCTCTGCAGTACATGCACTTTTGCCTGTTTTAAAAAAAAAAAAACATTACAACACAGAAAAATACCTGTTGTTCCTACCAGAAATCTAATGAGAGCCTGGCCTCATGTAGTGAGCTGACAATGCTGCTTCTGCCACACTAAAATCCCAAGTTGTGTAACGCCCCCCCCCCCAATATTTTGGGGCGCTATGTGTAAATTTAAGGGTAGTCTGAGCCAGTAAATGGGCTCAGACCAATTGATTGTTCTGGATTTGCTTCTGCTCTGGGTGTGATACTGCCTGGCAGTAGTGTTCCCTGTCTGCCTGTAGGTGACACTGTCATCACTGGCATAGGTTGAACTACAGGGGGTATCACAACACCTTGGGTGTCCTTTCTCGGCAGCCATACAGTGGGCGTGGTCTACCCGCTGTGCATGCAGGGAGATGGTACATAAGGGGCAGACGTCATGAATTGGGGTCGGTGTGCGCCTCGTGGCCCTCATGGCATGGGGTGCATGTGTGTGTTCTGGCCCTGGGCACCTTTAGCCCGAGGCCACATCGCTGCATGATAGGCCCAGCTTTGCTGGCTGAGGCCTATACTTTTCAAAGGGATCCTCAGCTACCCACCTGAGGGAAGCCACGCTTAGGGAAGGAGACCAGGGGAGGATCTGCCCCGGAGGAGACTAGCGACGGTACTGCTGTCTCAAGAGGAGGCCTGGAGCTCACCTAAGGAGGGATCCATCATTACAAGCCCTGCAATACGCCAATCCAGCTTAAAGGTTCTTCTCTATTGCTTGGCTGGGAGGTTCGGGACTTTTAACAATCCTGTGGCAAAGGATTCCTGATCGTATCCCTAGAAAGATTGATTCGTGTTTCATCCCAGCTTGAGTGGCGACGATTGGGACTTTAGTGTTGCGTGCCTGAACCTTCCCCTGTGTTTCTCTCGTTTCCCACTTTCCTCTAAAGTTTTCCACTTCAGCAAAGTAAAATAAAGCCTGACTGTTTGGGTTTTACATTGTGTGGACATTGGCCTTTCTAAAGACTTTCTCACACCCTGACAACGGAAGCCTTGGAGGTAGTTTGCAGACCCAACAAAACCTCTCTCGCAATTGAATTATTCTCTATATGTTTGGAAGAGTCGGCCATTGAGGAAATTGAACTGTGTTTTTCTTTTGGGATGAGAGAAGGGGTTAAGGGGCACAGAACTGTTTTTTTCTAACTGCGTAGTTCGTGGGCGGATCCAAAGGAAGAAAAGCTCGCGAGTTACGTGCAGGAAGAGAAAAAAAGGGGAGGAGTTCCCGCCACCTGCGTGTTACACGTGGGTGCATTGGCGCAAAGGAACAGAGAGAGATTGGATCAAGTGAGAGGAGCAACATGTCTGCGTTCCCATGGACCTCAACTTTATCGGGACCCCGGATGTTCCCAATGCCTACTACCATGGACATTGCTCCACTTACAGCCCCACTCACGGATAAGAGGATCCGGCTCAAGCCCCGGGTCCGCTTCGCTTTATACACCTGCCGAGATGCAGAGGCCCTGGGCATGCTCTGTCCTAGATGCGGTGGTCTGGCTGTGCAGCTACGGCCATCCGGACGATGTTTGTCCTGTGGGGAATTCTTGTTCGAGGTGGACCAGCCCACCGAATCGCCCGGGCCTACTGGGTAAATTGTGTTACAGGCGTCGTTACTTCAGAGGAAGACGCCTATGCCCCTACAGCCAAACCCACACGCATCGCATTGGCTGCCACGGAGGTGACCGAAGAGGATGCCTCTGCCGCAGCAGAGCCATCGGTGGACACCGCAGCGGATGCTGCCTCCGCCACTACCAAAGTTCATATCCCGCCAGCAAAATGGAAGGTGGGATATGTCAAGGCCTCCCGCGACCATGGTCGGAGCCTGCCCCAGCGCCTGCCAGAACCGGACTTTAAAAGCAAGGAGATGCCCGAGAAGTCCACGTCAGGGGACGGTAAGGAGGCTGGGGGAAATTTGTCTGTAAATGCCAGGAATTACATGCCTGCTGAAGAGTTAGATTCATCAGATATTGACTCGTCATCTGATGTTGGGGATGATGTGGAGATAGACAAGGTCTTCCTCGCAAAGGGATGGAATAAGAGGAAAAATGTTGTCTCAATCCGCAGCCTTCGAGAGGGATCGCCCATGAGCTCTGGGGAAACAACACCCCGGGTGGAAGTCCCTGCTTTGACAGAGAAGCCTATCGCTGTGACAAATGAAAGACTCTCACCGGAGCCTGTTACTGCTTTGGTTCGGAAGTCCCCGGATTCGTATGTAATGCCTGGAGCAGGAGACCCTGCAACTCTGCCTAAACTTGCTCGCCTGCAGCGGATCCTTATTAAAAGAGTGGCTGGTAAATACGGCTTGGAGTACCCCTATGTACCCAAGGAACTATTATTCGAAAATTGAGGCCTGTCGTGAACGGTGATTTGGGGAAGCTATCTGGGACTACCTTAAAGTGCCCAAGCCGTACAGGAACTTTGCCCACTCAGCTGCCATGACAGATCGATTCAAATGTTGCTGCAGGGACTGGAACTATGATCGGCACATCCACGCTGACCGAGTGGTAATTTGCTGCCCGGGAAGAGATGATGTGACTTATTCTGTATCTGAAACAACTTTGGACAAGCAGTGGAAAGTAGTTACCCTCCCGAATCCAAGGTTTTACCTTTAAAAAAAATGAAAAGACAGGAGCTTGATTTTTGCTTTTATATCCTGTCCCTTCAAGGCACTTCTAGTCTCGGGAGGGGCACTGTCAGAAAATACATTTTTTTGGGGGCAATTTATCAGGGAAATGGCTGGTATTGGTGCTTCAATCATAACGGCACCATGGTAATTATGGTCTCAGGATGATTGAAGCGCATTATTTCTATTATTACATTGTAATATAAAAAGAAATAGTTCAACTCACCATAATGCAGAATCAGTGGGAGCCCTGAGTGTGTCACTTGCCACGTCGCCTGCCACCAAATGTGGATTGTCACTTGCCACGTCGCCTGCCACCAAATGCGGATTGTCACTTGCCACGTCACCTGCCACACATTGCGGATTGTCACTTGCCACGTCACGGATTGTCACTTGCCACGTCGCCCCCCACAAGTTGCGGATTGTCACTTGCCACACGTTGCAGATTGTCACTTGCCACGTCACCTGCCACCAAATGCGGATTGTCACTTGCCACGTCACCTGCCACACATTGCGGATTGTCACTTGCCACGTCACCTGCCACCAGATGCGGATTGTCACTTGCCACACGTTGCAGATTGTCACCTGCTGTGTCACTTTCCTGCTACGGTGCACTGTCCCAAAGTCAGGCAGCAGAGAGATTATGTAATCTCTCTGCTGCCCACGGCTGCCTGCACAGTGAGGGCAGAACTGCAAGGATGCAGGGTGGACGCCAGGAGATGATGTCATCTCTCTGCTCCTGTGCCTGCCTTCTCCCTGATTGGCCAGCAGCGCTCACACACCGAGAAGCCCAGCTACCCCCCTCCCTCTCTCACCCGCCCACTCACCGACCGAGTGTCCGCTATCTCACCCGTGGAGCCACACACCCGCGGACTTGCGTAACGGCCCGCCCGCGGAATTGCGGAGCCGCCCACCCGCGGAATCGCAGAGCCGCCTGCCCGCGGAATCGCAGAGCCACCCACCTGCAGAATCGCAAAAGTATTTGCGCAGCGATTTTTCAAACGCAATTTTTGAGAAAAATTTAAATCAAAAATTTACACCCTTAGAAAGCATGCTTGGTTTTTGGGGTCCCGTACGCGGCTAGGCTCCCAAAAAGTCTCACACATGTGGTATCCCCGTACTCAGGAGTAGCAACAGAATGTATTTTGGGGTGTAATTCCACATATGCCCATGGCATGTTTGAGCAATATATCATTTAGTGACAACTTTGTGCAAAAAAAATAATAAAAAATTGTCTTTTTCCCCGCAACTTGTGTCAAAATATAAAATATTCCATGGACTGGACATGCCTCTCAGCAAATAACTTGGGGTGTCTACTTTCCAAAATTGGGTCAGTTGGGGGGGGGTTTTGAACTGTCCTGGCATTTTATGCATAACATTTATCAGCTTATGTCACACATCACCCACTCTTTTAACCACTTGAAGACAAAGCCCTTTCTGACACTTTTTGTTTACATGAAAACATTTTTTTTTTTGCAAAAAAATTACGTTGAACCCCCAAACATTATATATTTTTTTAAAGCAAAGGCTCTACAGATTAAAATGGTGGGTGTTGCATTTTTTTTTCCACACAGTATTTGCACAGCGATTTTTCAAATGCATTTTTTGGGGAAAAAATACACTTTTTTAAATTTTAATGCACTAAAACACACTATATTGGCCACATTTTTGATGAAATAAAAAAGATGATCTTAGGCCAAGGACATGGATACCAAACATGACATGCTTTAAAATTGCACACAAAACGCGCAGTGGGACAACATACATACATTTTTAAAAGCCTTTAAAAGCCTTTACAGGTTACCACGTTAGATTTACAGAGGAGGTCTACTGCTAAAATTACTTCCCTCGATCTGACCTTCGCGGTGAAACCTCACATGCATGGTGCAATTGCTGTTTACATATGAAGCCAGACCGACACTTGCGTTCGCCTTTGCGGAAGAGCAGGGAGGGACAGGGGTGCTTTTTTTTTTTATTATTATTTATTTTGCTTTATTATTTTATTTTTAAACTGTTCCTTCCATTTTTTTTTTAAATCATTTTTATTGTTATCTCAGGGAATGTAAATATCCCCTATGATAGCAATAGGTAGGGACAGGCAATGATGGTAGTAACTGCGTTAAAGTAAACGGCGTTACTTAACGCAGTTACTTTAGAGGGTAACGAGTAATCTAACTGATTACCCTTCCCCTCATGGTAACGCCATTCCCATTACTTGGTCGGCGTTACCGCAATTACATCTACCGCCACTAGATGGCAGTAGTGTAATTCCTCCTCTCCTCTATGACCGGTGTTGTGCCAAGAATGGTTCCCCGTCGGATTCTGTTCCCCTAGCTCTCGGCTCCTATCGGAACTCCACCTCTCGAGCCCTCTGCATTGCCACTCCCTCCTACTGTTCCTCACAAATGCTAATGATCCTAATACCGTCCCGCCCCCATGCGCGTCCCCGGTACAATGTTATTACTCATTAGCATTACACAGAATATATATATATATAATTCTTCCCACATATAGTGTAAATATATATCATCCTTCTACCGCCCAGCCCCCCCCGCCCCATGTATATATAATAACCAATATTATTTATTGTTATCCCTCCATTTTTTTTTTGGACACTGAAAAACAAAATATGTATATATATATATATATATATATATATATATATATTATTACTCCTTCACCTTCCACATTATATATATATATATATATATATAAATATATATATATATATATATATATATTATATAGATAGATAATATATATACACATCTTCATTATTATCCCCTCCTATTATTTATTATTATTTATTGTTATCCCTCCTATTGTTTTTATACACTGAAAAAATTACATATATATCATCTTTCTACCGCCCCGCCCCCACCCCTGTGTATATATAATATAACCAATATAGTTACTTTGCTGAGTTACAAATTACTTTTTCAATGTAGTAACTGAGTTACTAACGCAATTACTTTTTGGGAGAAGTAATTTGTAACTGTAACTACGGTAATTACTTTTTTAAAGTAAGATGACCAACACTGGTGACAGGTACTCTTTTTTTGAAGAAATTGGGGTCTATTAGACCCTAGATCTTTCCTCTGCCCTCAAAGCATCTGACCACACCAAGATCGGTGTGATAAAATGCTTTCCCAATTTCCCAATGGTGCTGTTTATATCCGGGGGGGGGGGGGGACATTCCCTCCCACTGCCTGTAAAAGCAGTCTGGAGGCTAATTAGCCGCTAGGATTGCTTTTACATGAAAGCCGACCGTTGGCTGAAAAGAATGATACCAAGATGATACCTAAACCCACAGGCATCATTCTTGTATAACCATTCAAAGTCCAGCAACATATCAGTACATTGCTGGTCCTTGTTGGACATATATTGTAATCTTTTTTTTCATGCAGCCTGTTGGCTGAACGAAAAAAGGAGATTGATTGGTGGGTATGCCCACCATTAGAATACCTCCCTTCATCCACCCACTTATAATGATGGGCATACATGCACCATTTATATATGCCGAAGCATGGGGGCATCCTCCCTCAAAAAAGTTATGCCGCGTACACACGGTCTGACTTTTCCACGGGCAAGCCTCCGTCAGAATTTCGACCGTATGTACGCGGCATAAAAAGTTATGCCGCATACACACGGTCTGACTTTTCCACGGGCAAGCCTCCATCGGAATTTCGACCATATGTACGCGGCATAAGGAGCAAAATCGCTCCTCCGCCCCTGCTGCCCCCATGCTTCGGCATATATGCTTTTTTTTTAACTGTGGTGGTGAAATCACCTCCTACAGCACTGGAGTCACGACTTTATGTATTGTGTGAGCAAACACTGTTGCTGTCAAGAAAAATAAATCCGTGCTGCAGCTGAATGGCATACCTGAAAACAAAAAAATGGTTAACAATAAAACACAGTAAACAGTAAAGTTTAAAAAAAATGACATACCTGAAAAGCAAGCATGATAAAACATAACAACAATAAAACATTGCAGAATAGAATACAGTACAAAAGAACAGAACAATAGAGAGAGAATAGAGAGGGAGAGAACAATTAAACAACAACTATTTTTTTTTAATATATATTTTTTTTGTGTTTTTTATTTTTAACTTTTTTAATTATTTTAACAGTTTTTTTTGTAACTGTAACTGTTCAACTTTTCGGTTCCAGGTTTGGGTCTCTCAAAATGCGATGGCATCTTGGGGGACCCTGTGTAAGTGTGTCCTACTCTGTGCATTGCTGTACCCTACGCTAAAACTGCACTAGTGTGTGGTAGCGTTCATAACATTCACCAATGCAAAGACCAGGATTGTCAGGACAGCGAGGATAATAATAATGGGTGTCACGCCTATATCCGTTCTTTCTACAGATACAACATTTTCTTTGGGGGGCTCATTGGGTAGGGGTACTCTCGAGGACATACGGAAAATGCCTCTCATGCAGCCGACTTACTGAATATGATTGGGAATGGCGAGGTGCAGAACCGCCTGGATATAGGAGGTCTGTGACAATCTCTTCCTGGAAGTCAAGGAATGATAAAGTCTGTCCTGAAGCTCTGTATAGCACATGAGCGTTCAGCAAAGCCAATTGAAATAAGTATACAGACACTTTTTTGTATCAGCATCTGGCCTTACGGGCAATTAGATACGGCACCAACGACTGGTCGTTGAGGTCCACCCCTCCCATGTTAAGGTTATATTCGTGGACACAGAGGGGTTTCTCCACAACACCAGTCGCCGTACGAATTTGGACTGTCGTGTCTGCGTGAAGGGAGGTAAGAACAAAAACATTCCTATTATCCCTCCACTTCACAGCGAGCAAATTATTACACTTCAAGCAGGCTCTCTCCCCCAGCCTAAGACGGGAATCTACAAGCCCCTGGGGAAAGCCCCGGCGATTAGGTCGCATGGTGCCACATGCGCCAATTTGATGATCAAACAAGTGACTAAAAAGTGGCACGCTCGTGTAATAATTGTCTACATACAAATGGTACCCCTTTCCGAATAAGGGTGACACCAAGTTCCACACTATCCTGCCAGCGCTCCCTGTGTAATCTGGGCAGTTTTCCGGCTCTACGTGACTATCTTTTCCCTCATAAACCATAAAGCTCCATACATAGCCTGTTTCCCTGTCACAGAACTTATAGAGCTTGACCCCGTATCTGACACGCTTGCTGGGAAGGTACTGTTTGAAAGACAAGCGGCCAGAAAATTTAATCAGGGACTCATCAACGCAGACAACTTGATGGGGAGTATACAAAGCTTCAAAACGTTTGTTGAAGTGGTTTATGAGGGGTTGAATTTTGTAGAGCCGATCGTATTCAGGGTCTCCACGAGGATGACAAAGTTCATTGTCATTGAAGTGCATGAACAGCAAGATCTGCTCGTATAGTTTCCTGGACATGGAGGCAGAGAACTCGGGCATATAGTCATTTGGGCGTTTGGACAAATACGACTGCAACTTCGTGAATTTATGTATGCCTATGTTGAGGGAAACTCCCAGAAAGATCTTAAATTCGGAAACAGTAACTGGTTTCCATTCTCTGGCAAGGGAGGACTGGGGATTAATGGCAATGTATTGACCAGCATACAAATTAGTTTGGTCCACAATAGATCTATAGAGATCTTCCGTGAAAACGGCAAATAAAAATCAAGTGGCGTGAAATCAGCTGTTTCCACCTGAATTCCGAGTTGGCCAGTGAATGGGGGAAGTACGGGTGCTGCAGAAGTGGTGGGGACCGAATCAGGATTGTCGAATGCAGCAGGAAGGGCACTATGGGCATGACAGGCCTGTCTTCTTCTTGGTGGCAGCGGGACACTACTTGTGCTTGCCACCTCGCCAGCTTGAACTGCACTTATGGGACTCGCCACGTCACCAAGTGTTACTGCAGTGCTGGATATAAGTCCAGGGTGTACTAGGCCGTAGGGATGAGCTTCGAGTTCGAGTCGAACTCATGTTCGACTCCAACTTTGCCTGTTCGCATGTTCGCCGAACAGCGAACAATTTGGGGTGTTCGCGGCAAATTCGAAAAGCCACGGAACACCCTGTAAAAGTCTATGGGAGAAATCTAAAGTGCTAATTTTAAAGGCTTATATGCAAGTTATTGTCATAAAAAGTGTTTGGGGACCTGGGTCCTGCCCCAGGGGACATGTATCAATGCAAAAAAAAGTTTTAAAAACTGCAGTTTTTTCGGGAGCAGTGATTTTAATAATGCTTAAAGTGAAACAATAAAATTGAAATATTCCTTTAAATTTCGTACCTAGGGTGTGGGTATAGTATGCCTGTAAAGTCGCGCTTGTTTCCCGTGCTTAGAACTGTCCCTGCACAAAGTGTAATTTCTGAAGGAAAAAAAGTCATTTAAAACTCACCCTTGGCTATAATGAATTGTCGGCTCCCGGCAATACATAGAAAAGTAATTGATAAAGAAAAAAAGAAAATGCGTGGGGGTCCCCCCAAATTCAAATACCAGACTCTTCAGGTCTGGTATGGATATTAAGGGGAACCCTGCCGCAAATTTTAAAAAAAATGCGTGGGGTTCCCCCCAAATATCCATACCAGGCCCTTCAGGTCTGGTATGGATTTTAAGGGGCACAGCCAACCCCAAATTTAAAAAAAAATGGTGTGGAGTTCCACCAAAAATCCATACCAGACCCTTTATCCGAGCATGCAACCTGGCAGGCCACAGGAAAAGAGGGGGGGACGAGAGGGCGCCCCCCTCCTGAACCGTACCAGGCCACATGCCCTCAACATGGGGAGGATGTCCCCATGTTGATGGGGACAAGGGCCTCATCCCCACAACCCTTGCCCGGTGGTTGTGGGGGTCTGCGGGCAGGGGGCTTATCGGAATCTGGAAAACAAAGGGGACCCCCAGATCCCACCCCCCCTATGTGAATTGGTAAGGGGTACCATTTCACGAAGAAAGTGTAAAAAAAAAAAAATGTAAAAAAAAAACACACAGACACCTTGGAAAAGTCCTTTATTAAAGTGGAAGTAAACCCTCCTATAATTTTCAGACAAGGAAGCTGCCATCTTGGCCTCAGTTTAATCTTCAACTGCCATGATGCTGCACATGTGATCAGTTATGACAACAGCCATTGGATGGTTTGACAGTTTGGTTGAGAGCACAACCAATGTGACAGTTGGCATTCCCGGCATGCCGGGAATGTAACTGCTTTTTGAAACTGTTAAATCGATGGGTTTACTTCCGCTTTAAAAATAAAAAATAAAAAACACATTCCAGCGATGTAATCCAATGTCCCGCGGCGATCCGATGTCCAGCGCTGCAGTCTCCACTCGAAACGTCATTGGCTGAGCGGACCTACACTGCGGATGAAGTTCCCCATCAGGTCCACTCAGCCAATGACAGTGGGGTGGTATGACGTACGAGGGGGCGGGGCGCCCTCGTATCTCAGACCCCGCCTAGGTCATTGGCTAAGCGGACCTGATGGGGAACTTCCTCTTCAGTGTAAAAAAATGAATAGAACCGCCCCTTCTCACGTTTCCCATCAGGAGCGGACCTGATGGGGAACGTGAGAAAGGGTGGGTCTATTCATTTTTTTACACTGAAGAGGAAGTTCCTTATCAGGTCCGCTCTGCCAAGATGTAGGCGGAGTCTGAGATACGAGGGCGCCCCCGCCCCCTCGTACCTAAGACCCCGCCTACGTCATTGGCTGAGCGGACCTGATGGGGAACTTCCTCTGCAGTGTAGGCCCGCTCAGCCAATGACGTTTCGAGTGGAGACTGCAGCGCTGGACATCGGATCGCCGCGGGACATTGGATTACATCGCTGGAATGTGTTTTTTATTTTTAATAAAGGACTTTTCCAAGGTGTCTGTGTGTTTTTTTTACATTCTTTTTAAACTTTCTTCGTGAAATGGTAGGGGTACAATGTACCCCTTACCAATTCACATTGGTGGCGGGGTCGGGATCTGGGGTCCCCTTTGTTAAAGGGGTCTTCCAGATTCCGATAAGCCTCCTGCCCGCAGACCCCCACAACCACCGGGCAAGGGTTGTGGGGATGAGGCCCTTGTCCCCATCAACATGGAGACATCCTCCCCATGTTGTGGGCATGTGGCCTGGTACGGTTCAGGAGGGCGGGGGGCGCTCTCTCGTTCCCTCTCTTTTCCTGCGGCCTGCCAGGTTGCATGCTCGGATAAAGGGTCTGGTATGGATTTTTGGAGGAACTCCACACTATTTTTTTTTTAAATTTGGGGTGGAGTTCCCCTTAAAATCCATACCGGACCTGAAGGGACTAGTATGGAAATTTGGGGGGAACCCTACGTCCTTTTTTTTTATTTGATGCAGGGTTCCCCTTAATATCCATACCAGACCTGAAGGGCCTGGTAATTGAATTTGGGGGGACCCCCACGCATTTATTTATTTTTTATCAATGACTTTTCTCTGTATTGCCGGGAGCCGACAATTTATTATAGCCGCGAGTGGTTTTAAATGGCTTTTTTTCCTTCAGAAATGACATTTTGTGCAGGGACAGTTCTAAGCAAGGGAAACAAGCGCTGCTTTACAGGCATACTATACACCCCCCAGGTACGAAATTTAAAGGAATATTTCACTTTTTATTGTTTCACTTTATGCATTATTAAAATCACTGCTCCCGAAAAAACGGCCGTTTTCAAAACTTTTTTTTGCATTGATACATGTCCCCTGGGGCAGGACCCGGGACCCCAAACCCTTTTTAGGACAATAACTTGCATATTAGCCTTTATAATTAGCACTTTAGATTTCGAACGTTCAAGTCCATTGTATTTAATAGGGTTTTAAAGTTCACACAAACTTTAGGTCTGTTCGCAGGTTCTGGTGCGAACCGAACAGGGGGGTGTTCGGCTCATCCCTACTAGGCCGCTGGTGCTTGCCAGTTCACCAGAAGGATGAGTGGTGCTAGTACTTCTCTGCTCCATAATACGAGAGCCCTGCGGTTCTTGGACCTCAACAACAGCAGAATGGAGTCGGGTACGCCTGACCTTAGCAGGGACCTCACCTTCGTCGCCAGAGCTATCTGTCATGGAGCCGCTGTCGTCTACGGGATCGTATTCTGAGGCTTAATCTGACAGATGCGTGACCTCCTCTTCACTAACTGTCATGCTCAGAAACTCGTAGGCCTCTTTACTAGTGTACCTTCAATTTGCCATTTTGGGCTCTAAATTTACTGGTACACTAGTCAGGTAAAAAAGCACCTGACTGTCAGCGACTGTATAAAACTCTACCAAAAAAACTGTTAGCGATCGAAGGGATCAGGCCTGACTCTGCGAACGCTGCAGTTATGTGTGTTGTGTTTTGTAAGTGACAGTGATCGATCTATACTGCACTTGGGTGGGTTGGGCTGGGCTGGGCGGAGGGGCAAAACGCAGGTGCTAGCAGGTATCTGGGCTGATCCCGCTAACAATGAGTTTTTTGGAACCCTAAACTCCTGGGGACGCTAGTATAGATCTGATCAGATCAGATATTGATCTGTTCAGATACTATACCAGTAAGGGAGGTGTATGCTTCGTGCGTGGGTGTTAGCGCTACTGGCACTAACCTGATGCTGCCTGGGGCGACGCCGACCCTATTTGACAATAAAACCTAATTGATATCACCCGCTGGGCGGTCAGGGGGTTAAACCTTTATTGGGTTATATACGGCGGGTGCCCTGATGCTATAAAAAGCAAACTAACAAACCAGCATCACCCATAACACTTATACGGTGATCACTGGTGAAAGGGTTAACTAGGAGCAATCAGGGGGTTAAAACCCTTATTAGGTAACATATGGGGGTACCTGGCGCTATATAAAAACCTAGCGGTGAACCTAAATAACTAACTGGATAACCAGCGTCACCAGTGACACTTATACGGTGATCACTGGTGAAAGGGTTAACTCTAGGGGCAATCAGGGGTTAAAACCTTTATTAGGCAATATACTATTTATTATTGGCAAGACGGAACACATACAAGTGAGATGGTGAATAATGATATGCATATTGAAGTGGATCCCGTTTCTAGTCAGAATAACCCACCTCCCAATTAGGGATAATCTCGGTGTTCGAGTCAAACATACGTTCGACTTGAACATCGGCTGTTCGATGAAGATCGAACGATTTGGGTCGTTCGCACCAAATTCGAGTGACGCGAATGGCCCACAATGCACTATGCCAGGCATATGCAATTAGCGGACCTCCAGCTGTTGCAAAACTACAAGTCCCATCATGCCTCTACCTCTGGGTGTCATGCTTGTGGCTGTCAGAGTCTTGCTATGCCTCATGGGAGTTGTAGTTCTGCAACAGCTAGAGGTCCGCTAACTGCTTATCCCTGCACTACGCCATCGCAGTGCAATTCAGGCGCTGTGATTGGCCTTGCATGCTTGGCCAATCACAGCGCCGGCAGCAAGGAGAGCCATAATTGGCCACAGGCAGGATGCCTGTGGCCAATTATAGCTCATTGGTATTTAGTACACACCCCACACTATAAAAGGCCACCAGGGAGAGAGACGGATAGGCAGGGACAGAGTCAGTGATATGTCAGTGATATTCTTTGCTAAACCTTGTGTGCAGGGAGAGAGAAGGATAGGCAGGGACAGTGTCAGTGATATTCTTTGCTAAACCTTGTGTGCAGGGAGAGAGAAGGATAGGCAGGGGACAGTGTCAGTGTCATTTTTGTTAAGCCTCCTGCACAGTATAGACCTGAAGCTAGCCCTTATTGCTGTGTTTTCCTGTTGTGTAACACAGGCAGGCATCTGCAGCACTTACAGCGGGCGTAGTGTGCTTCCTGCAAAATATACACCTGAAGCTAGCCCTTATTGCTGTGTTTTCCTGTTGTGTAACACAGGCAGGCATCTGCAGCACTTACAGCGGGCGTAGTGTGTTTCCTGCAAAATATACACCTGATGCTAGCCCTTATTGCTGTGTTTTCCTGTTGTGTAACACAGGCAGGCATCTGCAGCACTTACAGCGGGCGTAGTGTGTTTCCTGCAAAATATACACCTAAAGCTAGCCCTTATTGCTGTGTTTTCCTGTTGTGTAACACAGGCAGGCATCTGCAGCACTTACAGCGGGCGTAGTGTGCCTCCTGCACAGTATACACCTGAAGCTAGCCCTTATTGCTTGTGGTTTTTTTCTTTTGTGTTACACTAACAGGCATCTACAGCACTTACAGCGGGCGTAGTGTGCTTCCTGCAAAATATACACCTGAAGCTAGCCCTTATTGCTGTGTTTTCCTGTTGTGTAACACAGGCAGGCATCTGCAGCACTTACAGTGGGCGTAGTGTGCCTCCTGCACAGTATACACCTAAAGCTAGCCCTTATTGCTCATGGTTTTTTTCTTTTGTGTTACACTAACAGGCATCTGCAGCACTTACAGCAGGCGTAGTGTGCTTCCTGTAAAATATACAGCTGAAGCTAGCCCCTATTGCTGTGTTTTCCTGTTGTGTAACACAGGCAGGCATCTGCAGCACTTACAGTGGGCGTAGCGTGCTTCCTGCAAAATATACACCTGAAGCTAGCCCTTATTGCTGTGTTTTCCTGTTGTGTAACACAGGCAGGCATCTGCAGCACTTACAGCGGGCGTAGTGTGCCTCCTGCACAGTATACACCTGAAGCTAGCCCTTATTGCTCGTGTTTTTTTCTTTTGTGTTACACTAACAGGCATCTGCAGCACTTACAGCGGGCGTAGTGTGCTTCCTGCAAAATATACACCTGAAGCTAACCCTTATTGCTGTGTTTTCCTGTTGTGTAACACAGGCAGGCATCTGCAGCACTTACAGCGGGCGTAGTGTGCTTCCTGCAAAATATACACCTGAAGCTAGCCCTTATTGCTGTGTTTTCCTGTTGTGTAACACAGGCAGGCATCTGCAGCACTTACAGCGGGCGTAGTGTGCCTCCTGCACAGTATACACCTGAAGCTAGTCCTTATTGCTCGTGGTTTTTTTCTTTTGTGCTACACTAACAGGCATCTGCAGCACTTACAGCAGGCGTAGTGTGCTTCCTGCAAAATATACACCTGAAGCTAGCCCTTATTAATGTGTTTTCCTGTTGTGTAACACAGGCAGGCATCTGCAGAACTTACAGCGGGCGTAGTGTGCCTCCTGCACAGTATACACCTGAAGCTAGCCCTTATTGCTTGTGGTTTTTTTCTTTTGTGTTACACTAACAGGCATCTACAGCACTTACAGCGGGCGTAGTGTGCTTCCTGCAAAATATACACCTGAAGCTAGCCCTTATTGCTGTGTTTTCCTGTTGTGTAACACAGGCAGGCATCTGCAGCACTTACAGTGGGCGTAGTGTGCCTCCTGCACAGTATACACCTAAAGCTAGCCCTTATTGCTCATGGTTTTTTTCTTTTGTGTTACACTAACAGGCATCTGCAGCACTTACAGCAGGCGTAGTGTGCTTCCTGTAAAATATACAGCTGAAGCTAGCCCCTATTGCTGTGTTTTCCTGTTGTGTAACACAGGCAGGCATCTGCAGCACTTACAGTGGGCGTAGCGTGCTTCCTGCAAAATATACACCTGAAGCTAGCCCTTATTGCTGTGTTTTCCTGTTGTGTAACACAGGCAGGCATCTGCAGCACTTACAGCGGGCGTAGTGTGCCTCCTGCACAGTATACACCTGAAGCTAGCCCTTATTGCTCGTGTTTTTTTCTTTTGTGTTACACTAACAGGCATCTGCAGCACTTACAGCGGGCGTAGTGTGCTTCCTGCAAAATATACACCTGAAGCTAACCCTTATTGCTGTGTTTTCCTGTTGTGTAACACAGGCAGGCATCTGCAGCACTTACAGCGGGCGTAGTGTGCTTCCTGCAAAATATACACCTGAAGCTAGCCCTTATTGCTGTGTTTTCCTGTTGTGTAACACAGGCAGGCATCTGCAGCACTTACAGCGGGCGTAGTGTGCCTCCTGCACAGTATACACCTGAAGCTAGTCCTTATTGCTCGTGGTTTTTTTCTTTTGTGCTACACTAACAGGCATCTGCAGCACTTACAGCAGGCGTAGTGTGCTTCCTGCAAAATATACACCTGAAGCTAGCCCTTATTAATGTGTTTTCCTGTTGTGTAACACAGGCAGGCATCTGCAGAACTTACAGCGGGCATAGTGTGCTTCCTGCAAAATATACACCTGAAGCTAGCCCTTATTGCTGTGTTTTCCTGTTGTGTAACACAGGCAGGCATCTGCAGCACTTACAGCGGGTGCAGTGTGCCTCCTGCACAGTATACACCTGAAGATAGCCCTTATTGCTCGTGTTTTTTTTTCTTTTGTGTTACACTAACAGGCATCTGCAGCACTTACAGCAGGCGTAGTGTGCTTCCTGCAAAATATACACCTGAAACTAGCCCTTATTGCTGTGTTTCCTGTTGTGTAACACAGGCAGGCATCTGCAGCACTTACAGCGGGCGTAGTGTGCCTCCTGCACAGTATACACCTGAAGCTAGCCCATATTGCTCATGGTTTTTTCTTTTGTGTTACACTAACAGGCATCTGCAGCACTTACAGTGGGCGTAGTGTGCTTCCTGCAAAATATACACCTAAAGCTAGCCCTTATTGCTGTGTTTTCCTGTTGTGTAACACAGGCAGGCATCTGCAGCACTTACAGCGGGCGTAGTGTGCCTCCTGCACAGTATACACCTGAAGCTAGTCCTTATTGCTCGTGGTTTTTTTCTTTTGTGCTACACTAACAGGCATCTGCAGCACTTACAGCAGGCGTAGTGTGCTTCCTGCAAAATATACACCTGAAGCTAGCCCTTATTAATGTGTTTTCCTGTTGTGTAACACAGGCAGGCATCTGCAGAACTTACAGCGGGCATAGTGTGCTTCCTGCAAAATATACACCTGAAGCTAGCCCTTATTGCTGTGTTTTCCTGTTGTGTAACACAGGCAGGCATCTGCAGCACTTACAGCGGGCGTAGTGTGCCTCCTGCACAGTATACACCTGAAGCTAGTCCTTATTGCTCGTGGTTTTTTTCTTTTGTGCTACACTAACAGGCATCTGCAGCACTTACAGCAGGCGTAGTGTGCTTCCTGCAAAATATACACCTGAAGCTAGCCCTTATTAATGTGTTTTCCTGTTGTGTAACACAGGCAGGCATCTGCAGAACTTACAGCGGGCATAGTGTGCTTCCTGCAAAATATACACCTGAAGCTAGCCCTTATTGCTGTGTTTTCCTGTTGTGTAACACAGGCAGGCATCTGCAGCACTTACAGCGGGTGCAGTGTGCCTCCTGCACAGTATACACCTGAAGATAGCCCTTATTGCTCGTGTTTTTTTTTCTTTTGTGTTACACTAACAGGCATCTGCAGCACTTACAGCAGGCGTAGTGTGCTTCCTGCAAAATATACACCTGAAACTAGCCCTTATTGCTGTGTTTCCTGTTGTGTAACACAGGCAGGCATCTGCAGCACTTACAGCGGGCGTAGTGTGCCTCCTGCACAGTATACACCTGAAGCTAGCCCATATTGCTCATGGTTTTTTCTTTTGTGTTACACTAACAGGCATCTGCAGCACTTACAGCAGGCGTAGTGTGCTTCCTGCAAAATATACACCTAAAGCTAGCCCTTATTGCTGTGTTTTCCTGTTGTGTTACACTAACAGGCATCTGCAGCACTTACAGCGCGCGTAGTGTGCTTCCTGCAAAATATACACCTGAAGCTAGCCCTTATTGCTGTGTTTTCCTGTTGTGTAACACAGGCAGGCATCTGCAGCACTTACAGTGGGCGTAGTGTGCCTCCTGCACATTATACACCTGAAGCTAGCCCTTATTGCTCGTGTTTTTTGTCTTTTGTGTTACACTAACAGGCATCTGCAGCACTTACAGCGGGCGTAGTGTGCTTCCTTCAAAATATACACCTGAAGCTAGCCCTTTTAGCTGTGTTTTCCTGTTGTGTAACACAGGCAGGCATCTGCAGCACTTACAGCGGGCGTAGTGTGCTTCCTGCAAAATATACACCTGAAGCTAGCCCTTATTGCTGTGTTTTCCTGTTGTTTAACACAGGCAGGCATCTGCAGCACTTACAGCGGGCGTAGTGTGCCTCCTGCACAGTATACACCTGAAGCTAGCCCTTATTGCTTGTGTTTTTTTTCTTTTGTGTTACACTAACAGGCATCTGCAGCACTTACAGCGGGCGTAGTGTGCTTCCTGCAAAATATACACCTGAAGCTACCCCTTATTGCTGGTTTTCCCATCTCCCTGCAGGCCATTAGAATGTCTGGAAGGCAAACAAGGAGAGGCAGACAGTCAGGAGCCAATAAAAGAGGGCAAGCAGGCTCTGTGTCTAGAGACAACAGTGCTGGTTGTGGACGCGGTGCATCGTCATCAGCACGTGGCCATGGGACACGCTTGTCCTTATTTTCGGCAGCTGGACGTGTTGAGCCGCATCATGCCGAAGACTTGGTAGAGTGGATGACCAAGCCCTCCTCATCCTCCTCATCCTCTCTCACCCAGGCTCAGGGTACTGGCAAAGCAGCTGCCAAAGCGTCCTCTTCCCTCGTATCAATGTCATCATCAGTCACTCCTTCCCTAGACCCACCGTGTCCTCCTGAGGAGTCCCCCGAACTGTTTGAGCACAGTGTTGGGTACATGCTCCAGGACAATGCCCAGCATTTCAAAGGGTCTGATGATGATACCCAGCTAGAGGAAGGCAGTAGCGTGAGAGCAGAGAGAGGGGATTCTCAAGAAGGACAGCAATCTGACAGTCATGTTCCAGCAGCTGCAGCATACTACCAGATTGGCTCCAGTGATGAGGAGGGAGGGGATGATGAGGTCACTGACTCCACGTGGGTGTCTGATAGGAGAGAGGAGGAGGAGGAGGATGAGGAGGAGGCACATCTCCAACGAGGCAGGATGCCCTCGGGGGGCCAGCGTAAGGGAAGCACACCGACTGAATCACATCGCAGAGCTCCGCCTGTGCAGGGCGCTGCCTCTGCCCGTTATTCCAAAAGTTCTTTGGTGTGGGCCTTTTTTGAGTCGAGTGCATCAGATCGCACCGCTGCTGTTTGCAACATATGTCTGAAGCGTATCTCGCGTGGCCAAAACATCAGCCGCTTGGGCACCACATGCTTGACCAGACATATGTTGACCTGCCATGCAGCTCGTTGGCAAGAGTATCTTAAAGACCCACACCAAAGAACAAAGCGGACCTCTCCTTGCTCCTCATCAGCTGGGATCTCCAACCCCACTGCACCTTCAGTTCTCTCTGAAACCTGCACTGAGAGGAATGAAGGTGTAGAATTAGGTGTGTCACAGCCCAGTACTTGAGGGCACTCTGCTAGCAGTACACAGACGTCCGATTCTAGCAGGCAAATTTCCCTGCCCCAGCTGCTGGACCGTCAAAAGAAGTTCACTCCCAGCCATCCACATGCCCAGCGGTTGAATGCTAGCTTGGCTAAATTGCTAGCAATTGAACTGCTGCCTTTTCAGTTGGTAGACTCGGCCCCCTTCCGTGAGTTTGTGCAATGTGCGGTTTCTCAGTGGCAGGTTCCCAAACGCCACTTTTTCTCACGGAAGGCGATTCAGGCTCTCTACCGGCATGTGGAAGGCAATGTCCATGCCTCGCTGGACAGGGCGGTCAGCGGTAAGGTGCATATTACCGCTGACTCATGGTCCAGCAGGCATGGACAGGGACGTTACCTTTCTTTCACGGCCCATTGGGTCACTCTTTTGGCAGCTGGGAAGGATGCAGGACAAGGTGCAGTAGTGTTGGAGGTTGTTCTGCCGCCACGCCTCCAAAATGCTACTACTGGTTGTTGTGACACACCTCTCTCCTCCACCCCCTCCTCTTCTTCCTCCATGGCCTCTTCCTGTGCTTTGTCCTCGGAACCAGTGGTGCTCCGTAGGCGTTCAAGGGGCTACGCAAGTACGCAGGCAAAAATATGCCATGCCGTGCTTGCGCGGGTGTGTTTGGGGGACAGGAGCCACACTGGGGCAGAGGTTCTGTCTGCTCTGCAGGGGCAGGCCGAGAGGTGGTTGATGCCACGCCAGCTTAAGCCAGGAATGGTGGTTTGCGACAATGCCACCAACCTCCTCTCCGCCCTCCGACAGGGACAACTGACCCATGTGCCCTGTGTGGCTCACGTCCCTAACCTGGTGGTGCAGCGGTTCTTGGGCAGGTACCCGGGCTTACAGGATGTCCTGAGGCAGGCCATTTTTCTCAAAGATTTTCATCCATATTACCGGGACCAGCCATGACATTAAAGCCGCAAGCAGTTTTAAATGGCTTTTTTTCCTTTACAACTGTCATTTTGTGCAGGGACAGTTCTAAACACGGGAAACACATGCCACTTCACAGGCATACTTTAGACACCCCCCAGGTACGATATTTAAAGGAATATTTCACTTTTTTTTTCACTTTATGCATCATTAAAATGCTCCAGAAAAAACGTCAGTTTTTAAAACTTCTTTTTGCATTGATACATGTCCCCTGGGGCAGAACCCGGGTCCCCAAACCCTTTTTAGGACAATAACATGCATATTAGTCGTTATAATTAGCACTTTAGATTTCGAACGTTCGCGTCCATTGTATTTAATAGGGTTCTAACGTTCGCGCAAACTTTCGGTCCGTTCGAAGGTTCTGGTGCGAACCGAACTGGGGAGTGTTCGGCTTATCCCTACTCCCAATCACCCCACTCCGAGATGAGATAATCAGGGGAGAGGGAGAGGGACAAGGGGTCGTGGGAATATTAAAGGGAGTCAACATCATGTGACTCATAATGATACCTATAATGTCCCTGTATCCAATAGGTATGAGTCCTTGTGGGATTGAGTGGATAGAAATGGAGCCTACCCTCCTCGTCCTTTTCAGTGGAGAGGAAGGGGGAACAGGAGGAGAGGGAGGGGTTACCCACCTCAAAGGGGGAGACCACCCACCCAATACCCTCAACAATACCCCCAACAATACCATCAGCAAGCACCATCATACCAGCAAGTACCCTCACACCCACAATATGGCCCCGACTACAGAGACCAACAGTGGAGGGACCAGCGGAATTGGGACCACGTACAACAACAAAGTTTAAGGAAGGTAGAAAACAAGGATGTAGAGCAGGAACACGAATCCAGCAAAAAAAGAAGGCTAAAAAGAGACTAACGGGTATATATAACCTCAGTGGGGTTGAGCTAACACACAAAGAGACAAATATTTTGCAACTGGGCGTGAAATGCGGCTTGAAACGATCGATAAACAAATTTGATGTTTATATCGACATTCATAGATACATGAGGAAGCTCAGTATCAAGAAGTACTTTTTAAACAAAGTGTCAAACCCAGTGGGGGGAAGTACGGTTTCATCTGTCGCGGTTGATAGTGGACTTAAAAAAAACCCCTATTCAATCCTCCGAATACGACAATCCATCATTTGGAAGTGTTTAAGGGTTTAGTATTACGAGATATGGAAAAAATTATTCCCAAAAAAGGAGTTAACCCGAGATTTATCTGTGATGGTATAGAAATGCTGGAAAAAAGAAATGATGTAGTAGTCAGACCAGCTGATAAAGGTGGTGGGGTGGTAGTCTTATCAAAAGACTATTATGTCAGACAGCTGACAGAAATGCTAGCTGATACCGACACATATAGAAAATTGAGCTATGACCCTACACCCCAATATAATCTAGAATTGGGTTACTTGGTTGAATATGGATACAAAAGACATATTTTAACAGTGAAAGAAAAATGATATTTAACACCAAGTAGTACACTGATTCCTACAATTTACTCCCTGCCAAAAATACATAAAGACTCTCAGAAACCCCCTGCCAGGCCAATTGTTAATGGTATTGGCTCTGTGACCTCCAGGATGGGGGAATATTTGGATTGGTTCTTGCAGAATAGTGTTAAAACTACGAAATCCTATTTGAAGGACACAAAGGACCTATTACACGCACTTCAAAATGTACATCTGGAAGGCCGGGGAGAGTTGTTTTTGGTAACATCAGATGTATCCTCCTTGTACACAACGATACAACATGACAATGCTCTACTCGCCCTAAATTGGACTTTGAGTCAGAGAGAGGACCTTCCTCATCATCAAAAAGTTTTTTTAAAAGAGATTTTAGATTTTTGCTTGTCGCACAACTATTTTTGGTTTAATAATGAGTTTTTTGTCCAAAAGAGAGGTGTGGCAATGGGCGCGAAATTTGCGCCCAGTATCGCGAACCTGTTCATGGGAGAATGGGAGGATAAATACGTGTTTGTAAATAGGAGGCGGGAACTCCTTTTTTATAGACGGTTCATCGATGATATTATTTTTATATGGGAAGGATCCGAAATATCTCTTAATAACTTTTTAACATATCTTAACAGTAACCCTAATAATATTAAACTTACGAGCATATGGAGCCGTGAACAAATTGATTTTTTAGATGTAAGTATCTATAGGAAAGGAGATAAATTAGACACTAAAGTCTTCTTCAAGCCGACTGATCGGAATAGTTTCTTACCTATACAAAGTGGCCACCATCCGGTTTGGCTGAAGAACATACCGAAAGGACAATTGATGCGTGTGAAAAGAAATTGCTCTACAGAAGAAAATTTTCTATCTCAATCTAGAATATTGAAAGAACGATTTAGAGAGAAAGGTTACAACCCTCAAGAGTTGGATAGAATTTCAGAGGAAATTAGAGCAACACCACGGGAAGAAGTATTAGGTGATTTAGTAAGGACTAGAACTACTGGTAGTCATGAGTGGAGTTTTCTCTCATCATTCCATGCGCAGTACAGAGAGGCAGAGGCAGTGTTGAAAAATCACTGGCATGTACTGTGCCTGGATAGAAGCTTAAAACCAGTATTATCTGATGTGCCTAAATTAATTTATAGGAAAGCACCTAATGTAGGAGATAAGGTGGTAAAAAAGGTGCTTGATCAACCAACAAGGCCGTTATCCTTTTGGGACAAAAAAGTTTTTTTTGCTTGCCGTAAGTGTAAAGCCTGTAGAGAAATAGCTGAACCAATAAGGGGTATTGAGTGCTTTACATCCACAGTAAATACAAATAAATTTGCCATTAAGGAGTTTATAACCTGTAACATTACACATGTGGTTTATGTGTTACTATGCCCATGTGGGTTAATGTATGTGGGACGCACAAAAAGATGTCTGAAAGTAAGAATTGGAGAACACATTAAGAACATTAGATTGGGGTTTAAAGACCATAATGTGTCTCTCCATTTTAAATTATATCATGATCAGGACCCTATAGGATTGAAGTTTTGGGGGGTTGACCATATCAAGCCTACATGGCGAGGTACCAATATGGTGAGGTAATTATCCAAATGTGAGACTTTTTGGATATATTCCTTGGATACACTCACCCCCAAAGGGTTAAATGTTGAACTCGACATAAATTGCTTCATAAGTGATTCTTGAACATAGAAATTTATAATCAAAGGGGGGTGCAAGCCAATTATTTATACATTATAGAAATTTATTATGTAAGAATTTTTTTATTTATAAGTGATTATAAGACCCTCTGTTATTAGTAATGTTATTATGAAGCAATAATGATGATGATTGATTTTTGGACATTATTTTTACGAATTTTATATATTTATTGTTTTATATACCATATTATAATGTTGAGTAGTATTGGAGTTTTTTTTCCTAATGTTATATTATTTATTTCTGCTGTTGACTAATCAGGCTCTAGATGGCGCTAGTGCTGAGCGTCCATCAATTATAATGAGCTAGGATAGCTTGTAGTCTATTATCAATTTTAAAATATTTTAACTTGTTTATGATTTTAAAATCCTGATTATGTGAAGTATTGAACATAGCAGGATTAATTTGACAATACCAGGTGTCTAATATTGTAGGATGGTGAGTCCCCTGTGACTATGGTGCGATCTGCCTACTTGGTTGAACTAGTGGCATTGAGACGCACGCAGGAGAGGTTAACTCATGTCCTAATTACATGTGTATGTATAAATTCTTGAGAGCCGCACCGCAGAGTCACGCCCTCAGAGGAAGTCGGAAAGACGAAACGTCAGGGCGTGACTCTGCGGTCGAAAGGAAGTGACACCTGTGTGTTCCAGCTGCGCTCCGGAACCAGGAGGCAATAGTGTGGCTGGTTATTACGTCGGTGATCAGCTGACACGTTGTGCTGGTGGGGGCTGGGAACAGCGCGGTTGATTTGAACACTGGGGCTGTGTTTTACTGCTGTAACCTGTTTTGGATTGAAACGTTTGGAACAATTTTAAGCCTGCTGATTAAAGAAGTTTGTCTATGGGATCACACTATGTCCTGTCTCTCTCTTCACCCATAAATACACTTGTGGATATCGGAGGATCTCATGAGGGATTTGAGGGATCGAGCAGGACTAGGATCTGGATGATCGGATATTGGGATTTATCAGGTGCCTGTGAAAATCCACTTTGTGGTGAGTACCAACCCGAAAGGGGAATAGGATAAGGATCAGAAGTGGATTTTATATGAAAAGACATCTGGAGATTTTTGGATTCCTACATGTTCCTGTTTTATCTTCCTATTTTCTCTTATGAACTTTAAATAAAAAAGAGTGGTCACTGTTGTGGGCTAACTATTTTAGCGCTGCTGTAGAAAACTGACAATTACCTCCCCAGGGACTTGTGATAGTTTTTTATCTTTTTTGATTTAAATATATGGGGGTACCTGATGCTATAAAAACCTGGCGGTGAACCTAAAAATATAACTGGCTACCTAGCGGCACCAGCGACACTAATACAGAGATCAGAAAAACAATTGCTTAGTGACACTGGCGATAGGGGGTGAAAGGGTTACCATGGGGGCAATCAAGGGGTTAAACCTTTATTAGGGGGGGTAGGGGGCTACCCTGGACCTAAAGGGGCCTAAAGCTAACTGCCCTGACACTTTTTACTGTCACAAATGACACTAAATGCAGTGATCAGTAAATAAATGACCACTGCAATCAGTGACACTTTGACTGGGGGTGCAGGGGGTGATCTGGGGGGTGATTGGGGGGTGACTGGGGGTTGAAAAGTGTGCCTACATGTACTGGTGTCAGTGTACTGTTGGTGCACTTACTTGGATGTCTTCTCTTCTTGAGCGCCGGACAAAAAGACCGCCGCGAGGAGAGGTGACATCACTTCCTCCTGCCTGTGTTTACATTACACAGGCAGGGGAAGCTTCTCATTCGCCAGGAGCGTTCGTGAGGGGGTGGCCAGAAATCAATGGCCGCCCCGTCATCACGGATTTCTCCGGAAGCAAAACGGACCGCTGCATGCACCGGGGGGGGGTCCAATCGGACCCCCCACCCACGGGAAGGCAGGGATGTACGTGTAGCGGCCTCACCCCGTCCTCTTTAGCTAGGGGTATGTCACGCGACAGAGTGAGGTGCGCTACGGCCCATGTCCTCCCCATGGCTGTGGGTGAGGTGAAGGCCAATATCAATCTTTTCCTCGGGCCAAATGTGTGCTGGTTATGAGGGTCAGTCCTTCCGTGCCGGAATCACCCTTTGTTCCCATCAACAGAGTCCATACACCCATCAAAGTCCAAACTCAGGTTTATTGCGTATCTCTACATACAGTCAAATGCAACGGCATGATACGATGGGGAAGCAGGTCGAGGCACTGTACAGGTTCCTAGTCCCTACACTCCCTGTGCTATGACCAGGGGTTGCAGGAGTCTTGATGGAAGCTCCTCCGCTGCGCTGTAGCCCATATCAGGGGAAGATGTCCTCCAAGGGAGTTACCGAAGGCCCATCCGTCACCGGGTTGACACTGCACCGGGTCTTCGGACGGGTGACCTCCCCAGCCTCCTCACCTCAGATGCGGGTCCCCTCGCAAGGGGCGCCCTGGAGCAACTTCACCCTCGCGGGACCCAGTCGGAGTCACCGGGTCCCAGGCCTCCTCAATAGTACCTCACCCCAGGCTGAAGGTGCCCGGGATGGACTCCATCTTCGTTCCGACCAGGCCTTGGGCGCCTAGGCCGGAACCTTGAGCCGCCCGCACCCAGGCCTAAGGTGCCTGGGTGCGTGAAAGGGGTGACCCCCTCCCACAAGAACAACAGACAGGCGACGACGACCTCGTGGCGCGGGCGTCTCCCCCTTTTATATCCTCCCATCAACACCACGGCGGGTTCCCCGCCCCAGCCGTACCATCGTCAGGAAGGAACCAAAAAAAAGGGTAACACTGTGATAGCGATTCTACCTCGAGCCAGCAGGTACACTGACACCCACTGGTCAAAGAGAATATTACACCACCCAATCCTCCACGAATAAGAAAAGGGGTCTAATCCCTGACATAATTACACACCTGGGTCTCTCTACCCCCAGGTGTATCCCACTAACTTTTAAGACCCCGCTACACACTCCCCCTGGTGATTTGACGCTGGTCCCCAGCGTCAGGTGCACACTCATGTCTCCCAAGGAGTGGTGACATGAAGTGGGCCCCAGAGGCTATCCCTCAAATTTTGAATACTGTATGTGCCAAGACCTGCTCAACAGAAAAGGGAACTATAAAACATTAAAACTTTTGTATAAAACATCTGTCATGTACACATATACAATCCCGTCACAGTCTAAGAACCACCCCATACTCAGTAGTCTTGACCGACGAATCTCCTGCAGAAGGGAAACAAAAAAAAACATCCTAACACTCTGTGTTAACTTGGCATGAGTGGGTCCGTCAGCCGAGAGACCCGCTCACTCCAATAAGTAAGTAATGCATGTGTAATATTTTCAAACAACCGTTGCACAACACTGCCACCTGGTGACAGCGCTGCGGTAATGACACTTGGTGAGATCTTCATTCTTCCTGCTTTCCTACTCTAACTCTATCCCCAAATGTCTCTGCCTTTTGGCACATGAAGAAAAGGGAGAACAAAAAAAAACAGCTCCCAAATCTCCAGTGAGTGAAAGAAAAGCCCAAATCAAAACAAAAGTAGGGCACAGTTCTAGGCGTCTGGGAATGTCTCTTCCAGAAAGTTTCAACAGCAACAAAATAGGAGTTCACTTCTCCTACAAGTAAAATCTTGGATCCGGCAAAAACAAGGGCTTCAGGTGTTTGTCAAATACTTCCACCGAATATTCGACGTCTTCTCCTTCTTTCCTGCAGACGAGCACCTTATCAGCATGGATATGGCGTCCCAGTCTCCAATCAGCTTTACAGTCTTTAAACTTTTTAGACACCGGCGGCGAACATGACAGGTATCGCCGGGCATGGGGCACTTTGAGTTTTTCCCACACAAACTCGTCATACCACCGTGGTCGCAAGACCTCGACTTCATACAATAAGTCCCGAGGCAAGTAGGGGTACTCCCACCCATATTCACGGGCGACTCTCTGGGAGAAAAGTCTCTGCAACCTGGCTAGAGGCGGCATCACATCTCGCTCACCTTCTCCTGGCTGTACGATGGCCTCCGGGTGCCGAGGTACTTTCACCATCTCAGGCGGCTTTGCTCTTGGTGCCCGCAATGAAGCACGCTGCATCCCCACTATCAGGGCGGGTGATGTGGTTGAATGTGGAAGGTTATTTGAAGGACTAGGCTTCCTCAATAACTCCGGGGCTTGCACCCGGGGCGTACTGTCTTCTATGGACATGGGGGAATCCTGCGGTTTACTCAGCACAGGTAGTGGGCGTCTGTCCCAGCCCTTCCGGTGAAACAGTTTGTCTATCTCTCCGTCATCACCACAGTCTGACAATGACTCTAAGTCGGAGGTGTCATACATCTCAGCGGGAAGGTAGTCTCTAGTAGACGGAAGGCTACCCTCCCTTGCGGGCTCCACCAGATGTGAACTCCCGACACCTCCAACCACACACACAGTCCCAGCCCCTGGCTCACCTGGACCTTTTTCAGCACTGGGATGTCCAGGATTCTTCCGACCGGATCCATCCAGGTCCGGCAAGCAGCGGGGTGAAGCTCGACCACGACCACAGGAGGCCTGCACCAGGCCTATCTTCCTCTTCGGGGGTGGCAGCAGGGAGTCTGTGGTGACCGAAGCAGTGTCCTCGGATTTTTCTCTCTCAGTCTCTGGTTGGGCAGTCACTTTGCCCTGGTCAGCGCGTACGGGAACCTCCGCAGAGGCTTTGATCTCTCCCTCCGGAGTGGCGGTTCCTGTGATGCAGTTGAGGCGTAGGGCCCGGGGCCTTTCCGTGTATGGTTCAACCTCAAAAAGGAACTCCTTGCAAGCTTCGCATCGCCCGAATGGCTTTAGTTGGACCACCAGTCCCGAGCATCCGGGACAGATCACACCGAGGGCCTCCGTGTCTCTGCATGAATACAGAGCCAACTGTCCTCGGGGCCTAAGTCTTATTCCCGTGTCTGTCAGGGGAGCAGCAAATGCAGTCATCTTGAAAGGATAAGGTACCGACATCCACTGGGAGCCTGAGTTCACTCCGACCACTTGCTGCTCCATCACGCGCTGACCACGCGCCGGAGTCTCCACATGTATCTCCACACGTGGCCAGACTCCTCCCACGACTTGCACACTTTCGCGGGCTTCCGCCAGCCTCCGCCCACGAATTGTACAGTCACGGGGTGCCTCGTGGCGCAGTGCAGCAAAAGTCCCCACATGTAGTTCGTCACACGGCTGGACTCCTCCCTCTTCCCGCTCTTTCTGCATGGGCCTCTCCCGGTTTTTCAGAGAAATTTCCACGACTTCGAGCACAGGGACGCACTTTGGCCAATCACATGGCCGACCTGCTCGGACCTCCTCCGGGCAGCAAAGTTCAAACACAGCCGTTCCAAACCTCAGGGTCAACACACATTTCATCCCGGACTCACGAGCCCCCACGTGTAGCGGCCTCACCCCGTCCTCTTTAGCTAGGGGTATGTCACGCGACAGAGTGAGGTGCGCTACAGCCCATGTCCTCCCCATGGCTGTGGGTGAGGTGAAGGCCAATATCAATCTTTTCCTCGGGCCAAATGTGTGCTGGTTATGAGGGTCAGTCCTTCCGTGCCGGAATCACCCTTTGTTCCCATCAACAGAGTCCATACACCCATCAAAGTCCAAACTCAGGTTTATTGCGTATCTCTACATACAGTCAAATGCAACGGCATGATACGATGGGGAAGCAGGTCGAGGCACTGTACAGGTTCCTAGTCCCTACACTCCCTGTGCTATGACCAGGGGTTGCAGGAGTCTTGATGGAAGCTCCTCCGCTGCGCTGTAGCCCATATCAGGGGAAGATGTCCTCCAAGGGAGTTACCGAAGGCCCATCCGTCACCGGGTTGACACTGCACCGGGTCTTCGGACGGGTGACCTCCCCAGCCTCCTCACCTCAGATGCGGGTCCCCTCGCAAGGGGCGCCCTGGAGCAACTTCACCCTCGCCGGACCCAGTCGGAGTCACCGGGTCCCAGGCCTCCTCAATAGTACCTCACCCCAGGCTGAAGGTGCCCGGGATGGACTCCATCTTCGTTCCGACCAGGCCTTGGGCGCCTAGGCCGGAACCTTGAACCGCCCGCACCCAGGCCTAAGGTGCCTGGGTGCGTGAAAGGGGTGACCCCCTCCCACAAGAACAACAGACAGGCGACGACGACCTCGTGGCGCGGGCGTCTCCTCCTTTTATATCCTCCCATCGACACCACGGCGGGTTCCCCGCCCCAGCCGTACCATCGCCAGGAAGGAACCAAAAAAAAGGGTAACACTGTGATAGCGATTCTACCTCGAGCCAGCAGGTACACTGACACCCACTGGTCAAAGAGAATATTACACCACCCAATCCTCCACGAATAAGAAAAGGGGTCTAATCCCTGACATAATTACACACCTGGGTCTCTCTACCCCCAGGTGTATCCCACTAACTTTTAAGACCCCGCTACATACAGGTACGCCTATGTGCCATTCTGTCGACGCATATCATCGTGCGGCGGTCCTTAAGTGGTTAAAATCACTGCTCCTGAAAAAACAGCCATTTTTAAAACTTTTTTTACATTGATACATGTACCCTGGGGCAGGACCCGGGTCCCCAAACCCTTTTTAGGACAATAACTTGCATATTAGCCTTTAAAATTCGCACTTTTGATTTCTCACGTTCGAGTCCCATAGACTTTATCGGTGTTCTAAAGTTCGCACAAACTTTCGGTCCGTTCGCATGTTCTGGATGCATTCAGCTCATCCCTGCTGGCAATCAAACAACTGACAACTGACGCTGTCTGGGATCAAAGCTAACTGACACTGACACCTAACTGACGCTAACTAGCTAACCTGTGGCACTAAAAAAAGATCTGTACACTATACTAATGCCACAGTGACAGGGAGTGAAAGGGTTAACTGGTGGGAGATAAAGGGGTTAAAACTTTATGGGGGTGATCAGAGGATGATCGGGGGGAGGGTAAAAAGTGTGCCTACATGTACTGGTGTTAGTGTAGTGTTGATGTACTCACAGATGTCTTCTTCTCTTGCACTGGAACCGAGAAGGACTCTACGAGAGGAGGTGACATCACTTCCTTTGCCTGTGTTTACATTACACAGACAGAGGACATTTTGCCATTCGCCAGAACCGATCAGCAGGTCCAGAAACTATTGGCCTGGACCTGAAGACTGATCGGTTCTGAATCAAATCCAATCGTTGCGTGGACGGCGGGAGCGTGCGTGCGCACCCTACCCAACCGACGTACACCTACAGCAGTTTGTGCAGGAGAGCCGGCATGCCGCCGTATAATGACGGCGGCTGGTCGGCAACTGATTAAAAGAGAAGTATGAGCTTAGTTTTTTTCCAATAAAACGTACCTAGGTGTATGCAGCATCGGTCTGATGCTGCATCTGTCCCCCGCCGGCTCTAACACTGAGAATCAAATGATCTAATACCACAAATCGCTCGGTTCCCAGAGCTCCTGAACAGAGAGCTGGTGTCTGTTCTGCCCCCCCCCTTGCTCACTAGAGCACTGGGCTGTAGAGGGGCAGGAGTGGCTGGCTCAGGCTCTCAGAAACTCACTGAGAGGCTGAGCTGGGTGTCGATCCAGGCATGTGGGTGGATCCTGACTTCATTGTCACGATCTTGCCCGAGCCTGGACCGGCTCTGTGATGTCAGTAATTGGCCAAAGCCAGGGTGGCTTTGGCCAATTATGATGCCATAATTGGCCAAAGCCAGGGTGGCTTTGGCCAATTATGGCTCAGGGGGTTTAGTACACGCCCCTCACTATATAAGGCGGCCTGTGCGGTGGCCTTGTGTAGTGTGTTGCGGCGGCGGTTGAAGAAAGACAGAGAGAGAGGTAGTGTCATCTCAGTTGAGTTAGAGCAGGCAGGCGAGTCAGTTAGCTGCAGTTACAGTTTGTAGAGGATATATATGCATCCTAGGTGTTGTATGTATATACATATATATATATATATATATATATATATATATATATGTATAAAAAGAAGGTGAAAAACATAAATGGCCCAAATTGCACTTCTCGGCGCCTAGGTGCTGTATTGCAACTCCTGAAGGTCACTCCTCCAGTTAAGAGGGTGGTGAGGAATAAAGAATAAATAATAAAATAATAAACAGCCCAAAAAATATCAAAGTTATTAAAAACTATGATAAAATATAGTAAAATGTAGCAGCTATTTAAATTTATATAAATGAGAAACTCATACATATGATATTTTTTATATATTATTGTTTTATATCAAAAATCTAAAACTCATATAGTCCATATGATAAACAGCGCTGGTTATGGATAAGTGTCCAAAAACACATGAAGCATTTGAGTGATGACTTTGCAACAGTCAAACTTAAAGTGATGTTTCTTCTATGGATATGGTCTGTAGTGCACCCTACACCAATCCCAGATCTTCACCACAAGTGAGGCACGCTCCCCCTCTGGGGTACAAACTCACCACAAGTATGGGACAGATGGCCGTGGAGCGCACCCAGTACTTCCTGGTTTCAGAGACGCTGCGGTATCAGGGCACAGATACCGCAGCGTCTCTGAAACCAGGAAGTACTGAGTGCGCTCCACGGCCATCTGTCCCATACTCAGAAGAAAGACTACAGCGCCACGCTTGCAACACGGGCGCCCTCTTGGGACAGGATAGCGGTGAATACACTCTTTACTTCATGTGCTTTTTACAAGTGATTGAAATGTACGTGCATTTGAAACAGGGACTGTATTTTGGGGGATTATTTTATTAAAGCAATATTACACTATATGGTGCCTTTATGTCCTTATATGTTTGCCTGAGGATTTTAACCCATACTACCCTGGTGGTGATGACGGAAGTTGGAGTGAGACTACTTACAGACTAAAGGCCTGCTTTTTTCATCCTTGTGGTGAGTTTGTACCCCAGAGGGGGAGCGTGCCTCACTTGTGGTGAAGATCTGGGATTGGTGTAGGGTGCACTACAGACCATATCCATAGAAGAAACATCACTTTAAGTTTGACTGTTACAAAGTCATCACTCAAATGCTTTATGTGTTTTTGGCCACTTATCCATAACCAGCGCTGTTTATCATATGGACTATATGAGTTTTAGATTTTTGATATGATATTTTATATATATATATATATATATATATATATACACTGTATTCAGTTTAGCTAGATCCGTTCCTGTTATTCTCTTCATAATATACTGACAGGCAGGCAGGTGATTGTGCTAGCTGCAGTATTTTCATTTAGTGTACTGTGTCCTTTGCACAGTGTGCACCTAAAGCTACCTGCATACAATTGCTGGTGTTCTCATACAAATACAGGCAGGGAGCTGCAGTAATTTCATTTAGTGTACTGTGTCCTTTACACAGTGTGCACCTAAAGCTACTTGAATACAATTGCTGGTGTTCTCATACAAATACAGGCAGGGAGCTGCAGTATTTTCATTTAGTGTACTGTGTCCTTTGCACAGTGTGCACCTAACGCTATCTGAAGACAATTTCTGGTGTTGAGATCATATTAATACCACAGGCAGGCAGCTGCAGTATTTACAGTTAGTGTACTGTGTCCTTTGCACAGTGTGCACCTAAAGCTACCTGAAGACAATTGCTGGTGTTCTTCTGATCATATTAATACCACAGGCAGGCAGCTTCGGTATTTACAGTTAGTGTACTGTGTCATTTGCACAGTGTGCACCTAAAGCTACCTGCATACAATTGCTGGTGTTCTCATACAAATACAGGCAGGGAGCGACAGTATTTTCATTTAGTGTACTGTGTCCTTTGCACAGTGTGCGCCTAAAGCTACTTGCATACAATTGCTGGTGTTCTCATACAAATACAGGCAGGGAGCTGCAGTATTTTCATTTAGTGTACTGTGTCCTTTGCACAGTGTGCACCTAAAGCTACTTAAATACAATTGCTGGGGTTCTCATACAAATACAGGCAGGCAGCTGCAGTATTTACAGTTAGTGTACTGTGTCCTTTGCACAGTGTGCACCTAAAGCTACCCGAAGACAATTGCTGGTGTTCTGATCATATTAATACCACAGGCAGGCAGCTTCAGTATTTACAGTTAGTGTACTGTGTCCTTTGCACAGTGTGCACCTAAAGCTACCTGAAGACAATTGCTGGTGTTCTTCTGATCATATTAATACCACAGGCAGGCAGCTGCAGTATTTACAGTTAGTGTACTGTGTCCTTTGCACAGTGTGCGCCTAAAGCTACCTGAAGACAATTGCTGGTGTTCTGATCATATTAATACCACAGGCAGGCAGCTTCAGTATTTACAGTTAGTGTACTGTGTCCTTTGCACAGCGTGCACCTAAAGCTACCTGAAGACAATTGCTGGTGTTCTGATCATATTAATACCACAGGCAGGCAGCTGCAGTATTTACAGTTAGTGTACAGTGTCCTTTGCACAGTGTGCACCTAAAGCTACCTGAAGACAATTGCTGGTGTTCTTCTGATCATATTAATACCACAGGCAGGCAGCTTCAGTATTTACAGTTAGTGTACTGTGCGCTTTGCACAGTGTGCACCTAAAGCTACCTGAAGACAATTGCTGGTGTTCTTTTGATCATATTAATACCACAGGCAGGCATCTTCAGTATTTACAGTTAGTGTACTGTGTCCTTTGCACAGCGTGCATCTAAAGCTACCTGAAGACAACTGCTGGTGTTCTGATCATATTAATACCATAGGCAGCCAGCTGCAGTATTTACAGTTAGTGTACTGTATCCTTTGCACAGTGTGCACCTAAAGCTACCTGAAGACAACTGCTGGTGTTCTGATCATATTAATACCACAGGCAGGCAGCTGCAGTATTTACAGTTAGTGTACTGTGTCCTTTTCACAGTGTGCACCTAAAG
Source organism: Rana muscosa (assembly GCA_029206835.1). Lineage (NCBI taxonomy): Eukaryota > Metazoa > Chordata > Amphibia > Anura > Ranidae > Rana > Rana muscosa. The sequence continues at coordinate 879,158,180 of CM055116.1, forward strand.
CTACCTAAAGACAATTGCTGATGTTCTTCTGATCCTATTAATACCACAGGCATGCAGCTGCAGTATTTACAGTTAGTGTACTGTGTCCTTTGCAAAGTGTGCACCTAAAGCTACCTGAAGACAATTGCTGGTGTTCTCATACTAATAATACTACAGGCAGGCAGTTGATTCTGCTAGCTGCAGTATAATCAGTATATATATATATATATACATCCCAGCTTTGTGCAGCTACATCTCACTGCAGGCCATTAGTATGTCTGGAAGGCCAACAAGGAGAGGCAGACAGTCACAAGCCAATAAAAGAGGGCAAGCAGGCTCTGTGTCTAGAGGCAACAGTGCTGGTCGTGGACACGGTGCATCCTCATCAGCACGTGGCCGTGGGACATGCTTGTCCTTTTTTTTCGGCAGCTGGCCGTGTTGAGCCGCAACATGCCAAAGACTTGGTAGAGTGGATGACCAAGCCATCCTCATCCTCCTCATCCTCTCTCACCCAGGCTCAGGGTACTTTGTCTGGCAAATCAGCTGCCAACGCGACCTCTTCCCTCTGCTCAATGGCATCAGTCACTCCTTCCCTAGCCCCTCCATGTCCTCCTGAGGAGTCCCCCGAACTGTTTGACCACAGTGTTGGGTACATGCTCCAGGAGGATGCCCAGCGTTTTGAAGGCTCCGATTATGGTACCCAGCTAGAGGAAGGCTTGGTGCCCAAGAAGGACAGCAATATGGCAGTCATGTTCCCCCAGCTGCAGCATACTGCCAGGTTTGCTCCAGTGATGAGAAGGGAGGGGATGATGAGGTCACTGACTCAACGTGGGTGCCTGATAGGAGAGAGGAGGAGGAGGAGGCACATCTCCAACGAGGCAGGATGCCCTCCAGGGGCCAGCTTAAGGGCAGCACATCGACTGCATCACACTGCAGAGCTCCGCATGTGCAGGGCGCTGCTGTCTCTGCGCGTTATTCCAAAAGTTCTTTGGTGTGGGCCTTTTTTGAAATGAGTGCATCAGATCGCACTGCTGCTATTTTCAACATATGTCTGCATCACACTGCGTAGCAAATTGGATCATGCTCTTCTGGGGTTTTTTGCCTTCCTCTGGATCAACTGTGGGTATAGAATTGGGTATATGGTATTGTACGATATATTTTATTTTTTATGGTTGAACTGGATGGACTTGTGTCTTTTTTCAACCTGACTAACTATGTAACTATGTAACTATGTCTCAAGCATATCTCGTTTGGCCAAAACATCACCCGCTTGGACACCTCATGCTTGACCAGACATATGTTGACCTGCCATGCAGTTTGTTGGCAAGCGTACCTAAAAGACCCACACCAAAGAACAAAGCGGACCTCTCCTTGCTCCTCATCAGCTGGGATCTCCAACCCTACTATACCTTCAGTCCTCTCTGAAACCTGCACTGAGAGGAATGAAGATATAGAATTAGGTGTGTCACAGCCAAGTACTTGCGGGCAATCTGCTATCGGTACACCGACATCAGATTGTACCAGGCAAATTTCCCTGCCCCAGCTGCTGCACCGCTGAAATAAGTTCGCTCCCAGCCATCCACATGCCCAGCCGTTGAATGCTAGCTTGGCTAAATTGCTAGCACTTCAACTGCTGACTTTTCAGTTTTTTAGACTCTGCCCCCTTCCGTGAATTTGTGGAATGTGCACTTCCTCAGTGGCAGGTTCCCAAACACCACTTTTTCTCATGGAAGGCGATTCCGGCTCTCTACTGGAATGTGGAAGGCAATGTCTTGGCCTCACTGGACAGGGCGGCCAGCGGGAAGGTACATATTACCGCTGACTCATGGTCCAGCAGGCATGGACAGGGATGTTACCTATCTTTCATGGCGCATTGGGTGATTCTGCTGGCAGCTGGGAAGGATGCAGGACAAGGTGCAGTAGTGTTGGAGGTTGTTCCGCCACCACGCCTCCAAAATGCTACTACTGGTGATTCTGACAAACCTCTCTCCTCCACCCCCTCCTCTTCTTCTTCCTCCATGGCGTCTTCCTGTGCTTTGTCCTAGGAACCAGCAGTGCTCCGTAGGCGTTCAAGGGGCTATGCAAGTATGCAGGCAAAAAGATGCCATGCGGTGCTTGAGCTGGTGTGCTTGGGGGACAGGAGCCACACTGGGGCAGAGATTCTGTCAGCTCTGCAGGGGCAGGCTCAGAGGTGGTTGACGCCACGGCATCTTAAGCCAGGAATGGTGGTTTGCGACAATGGCACCAACCTCCTCTCATGCCCTCTGACAGGGACACCTGACCCATGTGCCCTGTTTGGCTCAAGTCCTTAACTTGGTGGTGCAGCGGTTCTTGGGCAGGTACCCGGGCTTACAGGAGGTCCTGAGGCAGGCCAGGAAACTCTGTGTGCATTTCCGCCGGTCATATAATGCCAGTGTTCGGCTGGCTAACCACCAAAAGGAATACAACCTGCCCAAGAACCGCCTAATCTGTGACATGCCCACCAGGTGGAACTCAACGTTGGCCATGCTGCAGCGGCTGCACACGCAGCAGAGGGCCATCAATGAGTATCTGTGCCAATATGGCACCAGGACAGGGTCAGGGGAGCTTGTTTTTTTTTTGCCACCCCGGTGGGTCATGATCAGGGATGCATGCACTGTCCTGTCACCATTTGAGGAGGCCATGAGGATGGTGAGCAGTGACAGTGCATGCATCAGTGACACTGTCCCTCTTGTCCACCTGTTGGAGCACACGCTGCGTGGAATAATGGACAGGGCACTTGAGGCAGAACAGAGGGATGAAGAGGAGGACTTCCTTACCTCTCAAGGCCGCCTTTATCCAGACAGTGTTCCTGCTGGCCCGCCTATCTCACAGGAAGAGGAGGAGGAGGAGGATTGTGTCAGCATGGAGGTGGAGCCTAGCACTCAGCATCAGCAGCAGTCTTCAAGGGATCAATTACAGTCCCAAGAAACCCATGGACTTGTACGTGGCTGTTAGGAGGTGGCTGCGGATCATGTCGTCCTGAGTGACCCAGAGGACTCCGGACCAAATGCCTCAGCAAACCTACGCTGCATGGCCTCCCTGATCCTGCAAAGCCTGCGGAAGGATCCTCGTATTCGTGCTATCAAGGAGAGGTATCATTACTGGCTGGCAACCTTCCTTAATCCACGTTACAAGGGTAAGGTTGCGGACCTTATCTTGCAGTCGCAGAGGGAGCAGAGGATGAAACATCTTCGGGAGGCCTTGCAGAAAGGTCTGTGCAATGCGTTCCCAAAGACTGGGAGGTTACAAATTCCTGGTCCTGGACAACGTGTTGCTGAGGCTTCGGTCAGTCAAAGAAGGAGCGGTGGAGAAGGTGGCCGTCTGACCGATGCGTTCAGACAATTTTTTAGTCCGCAACCCCAAGGTATGATAGGTTCCAGCAACCATCGCCAGCGTCTGTTTTACATGGTGCAGGAATACCTAGGGGCAAGATCAGACTTGGACACCTTTCCCACCAAAAATCCTCTGGGTTACTGGGTCTTGAGGATGGATCACTGGCCAGAGCTTGCACAGTATGCAATTGAGCTACTGGCCTGTCCTGCATCCAGCGTTCTTTCGGAACGCACATTCCGTGCTACTGGAGGCTTTGTAACCGATCACAGGGTGCGCCTGTCCACCGACTAAGTCGATAGACTGACCTTCAGTCTTTGATCACCACCAGCTACCAAGCACCTGACGCTGATGTAACCGAATATTTTTTTTTTAAATGTCAGATCCCTTCAAGACTGGCTATGCTGATGCTGAGTGACTATCCTGTTATGCTGAGTGACTATCCTCTTCCTCCTCAATGATCATGCTGATAGCTTGTAAGAACATTTTTGGTTCTGGGCGCCGCCACCAGTGGCTAAGGCCCAATTTTTCAGCCCCTGTTTAACAGGGGCGTGTAATTACAATTTTTGATGCAATACTTTGCAGCAGGGCTCATTTCTGCGCTCCAACTAGAGTATCTGTGAGGGGTTGCAGTGTTGTGGGACCAGCACCAGTGCCTAAGGCCCAAATGTTTAACAGGGGCGTGTAATTGCATTAAAAATTGTAATACCTTGCAGCAGGGCTCATTCCTTCGCTCCAACTAGAGTATATGTGAGGGGTTGCAGTGTTGTGGCACCAGTGTCTAAGGCCCAATTTTTCTGCCCATGTTCAACAGGGACATGTAATTACAATTCTTGATCTAATATTTCACAGCAGGGCCCATTCCTGCGCCCACCAAGAGAAACTGTGAGGGCTTACAGTGTTGTGACAACACCACCACCACCACCACCACCAAAGGCCCAATTTTTCTGCCCCTGTTCAACAGATGCATGTAATTACAATTCTTGATATAATATTTCACAGCAGGGCCCGTTCCAGCGCCCACCTAGAGTAACTGTGAGGACTTACAGTGTTGTGGCACCAGCACCACCACCACTACCACCAAAGGCCCAATTTTTCTACCACTGTTCAACAGATGCATGTAATTACAATTCTTGATATAATAGTTCACAGCAGGGCATTCCAGCGCCCACCAAGAGTAACTGTGAGGGCTTACAGTGATGTGGCAACACCAACACCTAAGGCCCAAATGTCTGCAGAGTATATAGGGCAGGCCCCTACTTTCAAACATCCAACTTATAAACGACTCCTTGCAAACGGAAGGAGACAACAGGAAGTGAGAGGAAATCTACCCCTAGGAAGGGAAATTCTCTCCTGTAAGAGTTAATATGGGAAAAACGTGTCTCCTCTCCACTGATGCTTTATCACCAATCCTTGTTTCACTGAAAACCCCAAATTTTCAAAAAACATTTGTCATTGGGACAGAAAGTGAGGTGAAATCTTCTGAAGAGGTGCACAGACAGCAAAACAAATGTTACAGGGGTGATAACCCTTCCCTATGTTTTCCAAAAAGCTTAAAAATAGATTTTTTGGCTGGAGCTACACTTTAAAAATGTACCAGTTCCAAATTACAAACAGATTCTACTTAACAACAAATCTACAGTCCCTGTCTTGTTTGCACCGCCTGTATACTGCTGTTCAGAGTATATAGGGCCTGGGGGCCCCACGCCTTTCCTTTTTTATATTTTGGTGCGGGGTTCCCCTTAATATCCTTACAAGATCCATTTGTTGCGCTATAAACAAAAATAGAGAGACAGTTTTGAAAAAAAAAACAATATTTTTTACTTTTTGCTATAATACATTTCCCCAAAAAATATATAAAAAAACATTTTTTTTCCTCAGTTTAGGCCGATACGTATTCTTCTACATATTTTTGGTAAAAAAAATCTCAATCAGCGTTTATTGATTGGTTTGCGCAAAAGTTATAGCGTTTACAAAATAGGGGATAGTTTTATGGCATTTTTATAAAAAAAAAATTTTTTACTGGTAATGGCGGCGATCAGTGATTTTTTTTGTGACTGCAACATTATGGCAGACACATCGAACACTTTTGTGACCATTGTCATTTTCACAGCGATCAGTGCTATAAAAATGCACTGATAACTGTGAAAATGACACTGGCAGTGAAGGGGTTAACCACTAGGTGGCACTGTAGGGGTTAAGTATTCCCTGCATAGTGTTTCTTACTGTAGGGGGGATGGGCTCTGTGTCACATGACACCGTTCTCCGCTCCGAGTACACGGAGCCGAGATCAGTGTCATTGTCACTAGGCAGAGCCGGGAGATGCTTGTTAACACAAGCATCTCCCCGTTCTATACCTCCGTCAGACGATCGCGGGGAATCCCACGGCGATAAGGTCTGCGGGACCCGCGGTCTGACTAACGGGGATGGCGGCAGGGTCGCGAACGCACCGCCGGTGGCGCGCACGCGACCACACAGACAGGCACTTAAAGGGGACGTACAGGTACGTTTATGTGCCTGTCCTTGCCATTCTGCCGACGTAAATGTACAGGAGGCGGTCGGAAAGTGGTTAAGCATCATTAAAATCACTGCTCCCGAAAAAATGGCCATCTTTAAAACTTTTTTTTGCATTGATACATGTCCCCTGGGGCAGGACCCGAGTCCCCAAACCCTTTTTAGGACAATAACTTGCATATTAGCCTTTAAAATTAGCACTTTTAGTTCCGAACATTCGAGTCCCATAGACTTTAACGGGGTTCTAAAGTTTGCGCGAAGTTTCGGTCCGTTCGCAGGTTCTGGTGCGAACCGAACCGGGGGGTGTTCGGCTCATCCCTAGTCACAGGAGTGCAGAACAAACTGCACTCCTGTGATCTACAGAAGTACAGCCAGACAAGCTTTGGCTGCACTTCTCCTTTAATGTGTGCCTTTTGTACTTGCTCAGAGTTCAGCTTTATTGTCACAGATTTTCCTGTCATTAAGGCATAATCCATAACTGACACATTATGTAAGACGTTTACTGCTTCACACAGCTATTAAAATACTCTATCTTTCATTATTTTAGCCAGATGGAAAGCTGCTGTTAGTCTTTGCTCAGAAATGCCTCACACTCAAAGCCTGACAATAACCTAGTCCTAGTATCACCAATGAGATCTTGTGCATGCACCACTTTTACTACTTAACCTGCAATCTACCCAAGCACCCAAATAGATTGAGATTCCTAATAACACAAATCCATCTATCTCAGATGGGGAGCCATAGAGTCCTGGGTAGGGATGAGCTTTGAGTTTTTGGGCCCCTTACCTGCTGCAACTTACTCCAGTCAAAAGACTGTCACTGGATAAACAGATTCCTTAAGTTGACATAGCTGATGCTATTCAGTCCCCTGCTCCTAACGATACACTGGGCTTTGACTGAATACATACAGATTTGTATCAATCAAAATCAGATATGCTTACCCCAAATTGCAAAGTCTATTCCTGGAGGTCTTTGAAACTGGTAATCTACCCGACTCCATGGCAGAAGCGCTTATCATCCTTTTGCCAAACCTGGTAAAGATAGATTTTTGTGTGAATCCTACAGACCAATTCTGTTACTGAAAATTGATGTTAAAATACTATCTAAAGGATTAGTAGTACAGTTTACCTATAGTATTCTTTTATTTTTTAACCCAGACAATCTGGTTTCATGCCAGGAAATGGTATGCATGACAATATCAAGAGTTTGTATTTGCATAGCCATAGTGCTGCTGTATCATGTCAAAGTTGTTTGATTGCTTTTCTAGAGGTTCAAAAAGCATTTAATACTATCAGATGGCTCTGTTTGTAAGAAACTATGTCTCAAATAGGGATGAGCTTCGTGTTCGAGTCGAACACACGTTCGACTCGAACATCGGCTGTTCGATCGTTCGACGAAGATCGAACGTTATGGGCCGTTCGCGCCAAATTCGAGTGACGCGAACTGCCCACAATACACTGCGCCATCGCAGTGCAATCCCGGCGCTGTGATTGGCCAAGCATGCACTGTGACCCCGCATGCTTGGCCAATCACAGCGCCGGCAGCGAGGAGAGCCATAATTGGCCACAGGCAGCATGCCTGTGGCCAATCATAGCTCAGGGTGGTTTAGTACACGCCCCACACTATAAAAGGCCTCCAGCGTGGCGGCCTTGTGTAGTGTGTTCCGGCGTGCAGGGAAAGAGATACATAGGCAGGGACAGTGTGTTCTATGTTCTGTTCTTTTCTCAGGCATCTGCAGGAGTTGCTGTTCATTGTTGTTCTCTAAGCTAGATAGGCAGGCAGGGACAGTGTGTTCTTTTCTCAGGCATCTGCAGGAGTTGCTGTTCATTGCTGTTCTCTAAGCTAGATAGGCAGGCAGGGACAGTGTGTTCTTTTCTCAGGCATCTGCAGGAGTTGCTGTTCATTGCTGTTCTCTAAGCTAGATAGGCAGGCAGGGACAGTGTGTTCTTTTCTCAGGCATCTGCAGCAGTTAGTGGGTGTTGTGTGCCCCAGCACAGTATACACCTGTATATACCCGTCATTGCTGTTCTCTAAGCTAGATAGGCAGGCAGGGACAGTGTGTTCTTTTCTCAGGCATTTGCAGCAGTTAGTGGGTGTTGTGTGCCCCAGCACAGCATACAACTGTATATACCCGTCATTGCTGTTCTCTAATACAGGCATCTGCAGGAGTTAATGGGTGTTGTGTGCCCTAGTACAGTATACACCTGTATATACCCGTCATTGCTGTTCTCTAATACAGGCATCTGCAGGAGTTAGTGGGTGTTGTGTGCCCTAGTACAGTATACACCTGTATATACCCGTCATTTCTGTTCTCTAATACAGGCATCTGCAGGAGTTAGTGGGTGTTGTGTGCCCTAGCACAGTATACACATGTATATACCCGTCATTGCTGTTCTCTAATAAAGGCATCTGCTGGAGTTAGTGGGTGTTGTGTGCCCTAGTACAGTATACACCTGTATATACAAGTCATTGCTGTTCTCTAATACAAGCATCTGCAGGAGTTAGTGGGTGTTGTGTGCCCTAGTACAGTATACACCTGTATATACCCATCATTGCTGTTCTCTAATAAAGGCATCTGCTGGATTTAGTGGGTGTTGTGTGCACTAGTACAGTATACACCTGTATAAACCCGTCATTGCTGTTCTCTAATACAGGCATCTACAGGAGTTAGTGGGTGTTGTGTGCCCTAGTACAGTATACACCTGTATATACCCGTCATTGCTGTTCTCTAATACAGGCATCTGCAGGAGTTAGTGGGTGTTGTGTGCCCTAGTACAGTATACACCTGTATATACCCGTCATTGCTGTTCTCTAATAAAGGCATCTGCTGGAGTTAGTGGGTGTTGTGTGCCTCCAGCAAAATATACACTACCCAATTGCTGGTTTTCCCATCTCCCTGCAGGCCATTACTATGTCTGGAAGGCCAACAAGGAGAGGCAGACAGTCAGGAGCCAATAAAAGAGGGCAAGCAGGCTCTGTGTCTAGAGACAACAGTGCTGGTCGTGGACGCGGTGCATCGTCATCAGCACGTGGCCATGGGACACGCTTGTCCTTATTTTCGGCAGCTGGACGTGTTGAGCCACATCATGCCGAAGACTTGGTAGAGTGGATGACCAAGCCCTCCTCATCCTCTCTCACCCAGGCTCAGGGTGCTGGCAAAGCAGCTGCCAAATCGTGCTCTTCCCTCGTATCAATGTCATGATCAGTCACTCCTTCCCTAGACCCACCGTGTCCTCCTGAGGAGTCCCCCAAACTGTTTGAGCACAGTGTTGGGTACATGCTCCAGGAGGATGCCCAGCGTTTTGAAGGGTCTGAAGATGATACCCAGCTAGAGGAAGGCAGTAGCGTGAGAGCAGAGAGAGGGGATGCTCAAGAAGGACAGCAATCTGGCAGTCATGTTCCAGCAGCTGCAGAATACTGCCAGATTGGCTCCAGTGATGAGGAGGGAAGGGATGATGAGGTCACTGACTCCACGTGGGTGACTGATAGCAGAGAGGAGGAGGATGAGGAGGAGGCACATCTCCAACGAGGCAGGATGCCAGCGTAAGGGCAGCACACCGACTGAATCACACCGCAGAGCTCCGCCTGTGCAGGGCGCTGCCTCTGCCCGTTATTCCAAAAGTTCTTTGGTGTGGGCCTTTTTTGAGTCGAGTGCATCAGATCGCACCGCTGCTGTTTGCAACATATGTCTAAAGCGTATCTCGCGTGGCCAAAACATCAGCCGCTTGGGCACCACATGCTTGACCAGACATATGTTGACCTGCCATGCAGCTCGTTGGCAAGCGTACCTTAAAGACCCACACCAAAGAACAAAGCGGACCTCTCCTTGCTCCTCATCAGCTGGGATCTCCAACCCCACTATACCTTCAGTCCTCTCTGAAACCTGGACTGAGGGGAATGAAGGTGTAGAATTAGGTGTGTCACAGCCAAGTACTTGCGGGCACTCTGCTAGCAGTACACCGAGGTCCAATCATAGCAGGCAAATTTCCCTGCCCCAGCTGCTGGACCGTCGAAAGAAGTTCACTCCCAGCCATCCACATGCCCAGCGGTTGAATGCTAGCTTGGCTAAATTGCTAGCACTTCAACTGCTGCCTTTTCAGTTGGTAGCCTCTGCCCCCTTCCGTGAGTTTGTGCAATGTGCGGTTCCTCAGTGGCAGGTTCCCAAACGCCACTTGTTCTCACGGAAGGCGATTCCATCTCTCTACCGGCATGTGGAAGGCAATGTCCATGCCTCGCTGGACAGGGCGGTCAGTGGTAAGGTGCATATTACCGCTGACTCATGGTCCAGCAGGCATGAACAGGGACGTTACCTTTCTTTCACGGCCCATTGGGTCACTCTTTTGGCAGCTGGGAAGGATGCAGGACAAGGTGCAGTAGTGTTGGAGGTTGTTCTGCCGCCACGCCTCCAAAATGCTACTACTGGTTGTGACACACCTCTCTCCTCCACCCCCTCCTCTTCTTCTTCCTCCATGGCCTCTTCCTGTGCTTTGTCCTCGGAACCAGTGGTGCTCCGTAGGCGTTCAAGGGGCTACGCAAGTACGCAAGCAAAAATATGCCATGCCGTGCTTGCGCTGGTGTGTTTGGGGGACAGGAGCCACACTCGGGCAGAGGTTCTGTCAGCTCTGCAGGGGCAGGCCAAGAGGTGGTTGACGCCACGCCAGCTTAAGCCAGGAATGGTGGTTTGCGACAATGGCACCAACCTCCTCTCCGCCCTCTGACAGGGACAACTGACCCATGTGCCCTGTGTGGCTCACATCCTTAACCGGGGGGGGGGGAGCGGTTCTTGGGCAGATACCCAGGCTTACAGGATGTCCTGAGGCAGGCCAGGAAAGTCTGTGTGCATTTCCGCAGATCATATAATGCCAGTGCTCGGCTGGCTGAGCTGCAAAAGGAGTTGAACCTGCCCAAGAACTGCCTTATATGTCACATGCCCACCAGGTGGAACTCAACGTTGGCCATGCTGCAGCGGCTGCACACGCAGCAGAGGGCCATCAATGAGTACCTGTGCGACTACGGCACCAGGACAGGGTCAGGGGAGCTTGGTTTTTTTTCTCCACGCCAGTGGGGCATGATCAGGGATGCATGCACTGTCCTGGCACCATTTGAGGAGGCCACGAGGATGGTGAGCAGTGACAGTGCATGCATCAGTGACACTGTACCTCTTGTCCACCTGTTGGAGCACACGCTGCGTGGAATAATGGACAGGGCACTTGAGGCAGAACAGAGGCAGGAAGAGGAGGACTTCCTTGCCTCTCAAGGCCCCCTTTACCCAGACAGTGTTCCTTCTGTCCCACCCATCGCACAGGAAGAGGAGGAGGAGGAGGAGGAGGAGGAAGAGGAGGATTGTGTCAGCATGGAGGTGGAGGCTGGCACTCAGCATCATCAGCAGCAGTCTTTTAGGGATGATTTACAGTCCCAAGAAACCAGTGGACTTGTACGTGGCTGGGAGGAGGTGGCTGCGGATCATGTCGTCCTTAGTGACCCAGAGGACTCCGGACCGAATGCCTCAGCAAACCTACGCTGCATGGCCTCCCTGATCCTGCAAAGTCTGCGGAAGGATCCTCGTATTCTTCGGATCAAGGAGAGGGACCATTACTGGCTGGCCACTCTCCTTGATCCACGGTACAAGGGTAAGGTTGCGGACCTTATGTTACCGTCGCAGAGGGAGCAGAGGATGAGACAACTCCGGGAGGCCTTGCAGAAAGGTCTGTGCAACGCGTTCCCAGAGACTGGGAGGTTACAAACTCCTGGTCCTGGACAACGAGTTGCTGAGGCTTCGGCCAGTCAAAGAAGGAGCGGTGGGGAAGGTGGCCGTCTGACCGATGCGTTCAGACATTTCTTTAGTCCGCAGCCCCAAAGTATGATCGGATCCAGGATCGAGGGCGGCCTCTGTATGCGATGCCTGTCCTATAAGAACCTCTCTTTTTATTTACAATACGCAGTTAATTGGGTTTCTACCCGGACGCATAGTCTAGCCCTGTTGTGGCCTCCCACGCTCTACCCCATTGGTTGAATTCCTCCCTTTTGCAGCTTTACCTTTGGCGCCATTTGAGCTGATTGGCTGCAACACCAGCGACAGCTCTATAAAAAGTCCCACCTGACTTGGCCAATTGCCGCACAGCCAGAGTGTGGATGTTCTTGCGCCACATTGACAGGTATTAAGCTTCTTTTTAAACACTTCATCAGAGTTATGGGATGCCTGGTTACAGGGCTGGTCTGCGATCTAGAAACTATAATCCATGTATGTATGTTTTTACAGAGAGGCCGTGGCAGTCTGTCCGCTGCAATTTGAGGCTTCCCTGTGAGCTTTGAGGGGCGTTTTTGGTGTTGGTCCTCTTATACATTTCCCCGTGGCTCTGTCATCTTGTCTGCAGTGTCTGTTTGGCCGCTGCATTGTCTTTATGCGACCATTAAACCCGCACCATATCCGTTTGGGCTCTATATCACCGGGACAATTCCTCCAAACGGCTGATGTTTATATTACCATTGAAAATGTATGTATGCAACACTATTTGATATAGATGTACTGTATCGTATAGATATACAATTATACGATGTTTATATACATCCATGTATTCTTAAATGAACTTTCATGTATATTTATTCTTCCTTTTCCCTTCGTCTCTCTCCCCTCCCCCTTTCTTCTTTTCCTCTCTCATTGTTATTTTATTTATTTTTTTCTATTTATTTTCTCTTTGCAACAATGTCTATCTTCTAGCTGCCCACATATGGGAGAAATTCAAAATAATGTAATCATGCCAGTACACTGTTGTGTATTATACAGCTATCACATACTATGTTGTGTTTTTTTCTCTTATATAGAGACTAAATTGTCTTTAAACTATTGCATGAACCTTGAAGAAGGAAATAATGGAGGCTATCACAGATATAGCTCGAGTATCCGAAACATGTCGGTTGTGTCACCACTAGCTATATGACTTATATGTCTCAAGTAGTAAGGTGTCCTCATGCAATTGTTTTTTAATGACTGTATATGTCTGTTCCTTTCTTTGATTTTAAATCATTTTGATATATATGTGTATTATGTAAAATAAAATTCTTTATATTTTTCTATATATACTTGGTGGCAATCCATAATTTATTCCAACCCACACAATCCCAGGGGCACCCCTTTTCCAATTTTTTGCACACGCAGCAGAGGGCCATCAATGAGTACCTGTGCGACTACGGCACCAGGACAGGGTCAGGGGAGCTCAGGTTTTTTTCACCACGCCAGTGGGGCATTATCAGGGATGCATGCACTGTCCTGGCACCATTTGAGGAGGCCACGAGGATGGTGAGCAGTGACAGTGCATGCATCAGTGACACTGTAATTCTTGTCCACCTGTTGGAGCATACGCTGCGTGGAATAATGGACAGGGCACTTGAGGCAGAACAGAGGCAGGAAGAGGAGGACTTCCTTGCCTCTCAAGGCCCCCTTTACCCAGACAGTGTTCCTTGTGTCCCACCCATCACACAGGAATAGGACGAGGAGGAGGAGGATTGTGTCAGCATGGAGGTGGAGCATGGCACTCAGTATCAACAGCAGCAGTCTTTTAGGGATGATTTACAGTCCCAACAAACCCGTGGACTTGTACGTGGCTGGGAGGAGGTGGCTGTGGATCATGTCGTCCTTAGTGACCCAGAGGACTCCGAACCGAATGCCTCAGCTAACCTACGCTGCATGGCCTCCCTGATTCTGCAAAGTCTGCGGAAGAATCCTCGTATTCTTCGGATCAAGGAGAGGGACCATTACTGGCTGGCCACTCTCCTTGATCCACGGTACAAGGGTAAGGTTGCGGACCTTATCTTGCCATCGCAGAGGGAGCAGAGGATGAGACATCTCCGGGAGGCCTTGCAGAAAGGTCTGTGCAATGCGTTCCCAGAGACTGGGAGGTTACAAACTCCTGGTCCTGGACATAGAGTTGCTGAGGCTTCGGTCAGTAGCAGAAGGAGCGGTGGAGAAGGTGGCCATCTGACTGATGCGTTCAGACAATTTTTTAGTCCGCAGCCCCAAGGTATGATTGGTTCCAGCAACCATCGCCAGCGTCTGATATACATGGTGCAGGAATACCTAGGGGCAAGGTCAGACTTGGACACCTTTCCCACCGAAAATCCTCTGGCTTACTGGGTCTTGAGGATGGATCACTGGCCAGAGCTTGCACAGTATGCAATTGAGCTACTGGCCTGTCCTGCATCCAGTGTTCTTTCGGAACGCACATTCAGTGCTGCTGGAGGCTTTGTCACGGATCACAGGGTGCGCCTGTCCACCGACTCGGTTGATCGACTGACCTTCATAAAGATGAACCAGTCTTGGATCACCACCAGCTACCAAGCACCTGAAGCTGATATAACAGAATAATCTATTTTGAAATGTCACATCCCTTCAAGACTGCCTATGCTGATGCTGAGTGACTGTCCTGTTATGTTGACTGACTATCCTCCTCCTCCTCAATGATCCAATTCATGATGATAGCTTGGAAGAACATTTTTGTTTCTGGGTGCCGCCACCAGTGGCTAAGGCCCAATTTTTCAACTCCTGTTTAACAGGGGCATGGAATTACAATTTTTTATGCAATGCTTTGCAGCAGGGCTCATTCCTGCACTCCAACTAGAGTATCTGGGAGAGGTTGCAGTGTCGTGGCACCAGCACCAGTGCCTAAGGCCCAATTTTTCAGCCCCTGTTTAACAGGGGCGTGTAATTACAATTTCTGATGCAATACTTTGCAACAGGGCTCATTGCTGTGCTCCAAGTACAGTATCTGTGAGGGGTTGCAGTGTTGTGGCACCAGTGCCTAAGGCCCAATTTGTCTGCCCCTGTTTAACAGGGGCGTGTAATTAAAATTTCTGATGCAATACTTTGCATCAGGGCTCATTGCTATGCTCCAAGTTCAGTATCTGTGAGGGGTTGCAGTGTTGTGGCACCAGTGCCTAAGGCCCAATTTTTCTGCCCCTCTTCAACAGGGGCGTGTAATTACATCCAACTTACAAACGACTCCTACTTGCAAACGGAAGGAGACAACAGGAAGTGAGAGGAAATCTATCCCTAGGAAGGGAAATTCTCTCCTGTAAGAGTTGATATGGGAAAAAGGTGTCTCCTCTCTACTGATGCTTTATCACCAATCCTTGTTTCAATAAAAACCCCACTTTTCAAAAACATTTGTCATTGGGACGGAAAGTGAGGTGAAATGTTCTGAACAGGTGCACAGACAGCAAAACAAATGTTACTTGTGTGATAACCCTTCCCTATGTTTTCCAAAAAGCTTAAAAATAGATTTTTTGGCTGGAGCTACACTTAAACAATGTACCTGTTCAAAATTACAAACAGATTCTACTTAAGAACAAACCTACAGTCCCTGTCTTGTTTGCACCGCCTGTATACTGCTGTTCAGAGTATATAGGGCCTTTTTTATTTTGGGTGCGGGGTTCCCCTTAATATCCATACAAGACCCAAAGGGGCTAGCAATGGGCTGGGGTAGGGGTGATGGGGTAGCCATGCCATTTTTTTCAAAGATTTTCATCCATATTGCCAGGACAAGACATGACATTAAAGCCGCAAGCAGTTTTAAATGGCTTTTTTTCCTTTACAAATGTAATTTTGTGCAGGGACAGTTCTAAACACGGGAAACACATGCCACTTCACAGGCAAACTTTAGACACCCCCCAGGTACGATATTTAAAGGAATATTCCACTTTTTTTTTCTCTTTATGCATCATTAAAATGACTGCTCCCGAAAAACGTCCATTTTTAAAACATCGTTTTGCATTGATACATGTCCCCTGGGGCAGAACCCAGGTCCCCAAACCCTTTTTAGGACAATAACATGCATATTAGTCGTTATAATTAGCACTTTAGATTTTAAACGTTTGCATCCATTGTATTTAATAGGGTTCTAACGTTCGCGCAAACTTTCGGTCCGTTCAAAGGTTCTGGTGCGAACCGGGGGGGTGTTCGGCTCATCCCTAGTCTCAAATGGGTTTTAGACCTCAGTTTAGCAAATGGGTTTAACTTCTATATTCCAACCCCAAGACACATACTTTGAACAACCAAGATATCTTGGTGTCCTTCTCTCTTCTCTCTTCCAAGGAGCACCCAACAAGGATACCCATTGTCACTAATTCTATTTGCCATTGGTGCTGTCTATTAGACAGTATTTTGGTGTGGGCAGCATCTGTTGGGTTCCCTGGTGGAGAAGATCTCATAGTATGCAGATGATGCATTGATTTATTTAGATGGGTTGGAATGTTCCTTACATGCTCTGGGCATGCTCTGGAGTGTTTCAGGGACTTTTCAATGCTGAAAGTAAGATGGAATAAGTCTATTTACTTTCCTATAGGCCCAGTGCAAACATTTACCTACCTGACACATTCCAAATTGCAAATATCTGACAATTTAAATATTTGGGGATGCAGGTCCACCCAAATGTTCGACAATTTTTATACTCCTTAATATCACGCCTATGCTGAAACAAATGGAATCCAGACTGCAAACCTGAAGTTCCCTCCTTCTTAATCTTATTCGTAATATACTGAAAATAAAATAAAATTATTTGCCTAAATTCCTCTATGTTCTCAAAGCATCTCCAGTTTACCTTTCCAAAAACCTGTTTCAAAGTATAGATTCCATTATTTCATCCTTTATTTGGAACAACCCACAACCAAGAATAACAAGATCCTCCTACAGACCAATCCTACAGAAGGTGGGCTGGATTTTCCCAACTAATTTGTCTGCCTTATAGCTTCTCAAATTACTTATACTGTATCTAGTTTAATAGGTTGTTTAGCATGAGACGTCACAACGGTGCACCTCTCTATTGATGAAATGCGTTTGGCGGAGTCTAAAGTGGGTGACAATGTTCCCTAGAGGCTGCTCATATGATCTGAATGGGAATTGGATCATTGGTCTTTAGTTTTGCTATCTAAGTGCAGGTTGCGCTATGAACCTCCTGCCTTCCTCTTTCATTAACTGGTTGATGGGGATTCAAGGCATACCAATTGATTACAACATGTGCTGTTTAACCATCTTGCTCAACTGAGAGGTCAAATTCAGAAAGTAAGTGAACACTGCTTGATGGTGTCTGAGAAAGGATCAAGTGAACTGCACAGAGGAGAGTGTTTTACATATTCTATTGTTAAGAGGATTCAATCCATTTGTTCAATAATATGGGCTGTATCTTTTTTTTTCTCACTGTGAAGTGGATAGTTTCACACGTAGGAGTGTGGTGGGCTATCATGACACAAATGTTCTGTTTTAGAGAACCTGGACTTTTTTCACTTTTTTTCACATTTGCACTATTTATGGATTTGTGATACAGAGTGTTTCATAGAAGGAAATGTGTAGTTATTGCTTGTTGGAGATTTCATGTACTTGGTTGCATACATTTTTAATGTTTTGTACTTTACAGGTAAATATTAATAAAATAGATATATTTGAGTGTTGTTTTTATTTTTTGTGTTTTTGTGTTTATTTATATCTATGATTGGTTGCACTCCCCTATCCCTCTACTTCTCTCATGTCAGCTCTCCAGGAGTCTCCACAGGTCCCCAAAGATGATATTCATTGGTCTACTGTATCACACTGTAACAAATGTTAACAGTGGATGAGTTTTACTTAGCCTGGCTCAAAGCTGATAATATTCTCTCACCACACCAATTATGTGTAACATCTCAAACCCCTTTATGATATAACCACAGATTTAAGGAACTATTAAGTCATCCTGACTTTAATTGGTGGTCCAATATACTGTATGTATTACCTATCTATCTCAGCTCTTTTAAAAATGCTTTTTTACTCATAATTCAAATTCATTCATAATCTGCATTTTACAGCAGCCAAGGTATTCTCTGTGGAACTTGGAACTCATACCCAATGTCCCAGTTGTGGTGTTGCACCAGCAAAATGTGTTACACATGGTCTGGTTTTGCTCACAAATTGCTGTCTTCTGTAACAGTTGGTTCAATATACTGGAATCCCACTTGGGGCTTATTCTTCTTTTTTTATACTTTATACTTTTAATCCAAGAAGACTATCCTTTTTAATTGGAAAAAAAGCTGCCCCCCGAACTCTTCAACAAATTTATCATCAAATGAATTCAGCACTTTCAAAATATTAATTAATCTATACAGGTAGGACCTGTTCTGTTCCCCAAAAACTCTAAGATATGACAACCGTTGATTGACCTGTGAACATTTCAATTGTCTGACTCTTCATCGTCATGATAGTTAATGTGGTTCTTAAGGGTACATAAATAGATGTAATGTATACCTGTCTTTCACTCTAGTACAATGTTACCAAGCACATTTACCGTATTTTTCGCTCCATACGACGCACCTGACCATAAAACGCACCTAGGTTTCAGAGGAGGAAAATGAGAAAAAAAATATTCTGAGGAGGTTACTACACATTACCATTCGCCATTCAGTTGCTAGAGGTTACTACACATTACTGCGCGCTGATTGGTTTCTAGAGGTTACTACACATTGCCACTCACCATTCAGTTACTAGTGGTTACTGCATACTAATTGCCTGCAATTTAGTGTCCGCCTCTGAAAGCTGCTCAGTCCTGCTGCTGCTTTAATAATCCCCACCCCCACTGCTGACAGAAGAAGGGAGAGGAAATGGAATGCACACACAGCCTGCTCTGTGTCTTTGATCTCCTACTCGGCTTGTGCTGCTGCTACAGAGCCTGCACTGCCCGGAGTTGGGGGGGGAACACCAAAGCCTGCACTGCCTGGAGAAGGGGGGGGAGAACACATGGAGCCCGCACTGCCCGGAGAAGGGGGGGAAACACACGGAGCCCACACTGCCTGGAGAAGTGGGGGGAACACACGGAGCCCGCACTGCCTGGAGAAGGAGGGGAAATAGAAAGCCTGCTCTGCCTGTAGAAGGAGGGGGAACACGCTCCCTGTCACAGACACACAGACGCTCCCGTCCTGACAGGGAGACGCAGCCAACCCACAGTTGAGGAGCCGATCGGCTGGCTCGGTATTTGGCGGAGACGGGGGGGGGACGCTGGTCTATATTCGCTCCATAAGACGCACAGGCATTTTCCCCTCATTTTTGCAGTGAAAAAAGTGTGTCTTATGGTGCGAAAAATACGGTACCCCCTTCCTGCCCAGACCAATTTTTCAACTTTTAGCACTATCACATTTTGAATGCGGTCATGCAACACTCTACCGAAATTACATTTTTATCAAAAGACAGAAAATCAAGAAAAAAAAAATGTTTTCTTAGTTTCTGTTATAAAATTTAGAAAACAAGTAATTTTTCTTCTTCACTGATGTGCACTGATGAGGCTGCACCGATGGGCACTGATGAGGCTTCACCGATGGGCACTGGTGAGGCTGCACTGATGGGCACTGATGAGACTGCACTGATGGGCACTGATGAGACTGCACTGATGGGCACTAATGAGGCTGCACTGATGTTCACTGATGTGGCTGCACTGATGGGCACTGATGAGGTGGCACTGATGAGGCAGCACTGATGAACTGCCCTGATAGACACTGATGAGGAGGCACTGGCAAGGTGGCACTGATGGTGGAAGGGGAGAGGGGAAGGGTAGGGGGAGGGGGCAAAACTATTGCAAGAAACATCGGTGATGACATATACCGTACAACAACGCTGACTGGCGGTTTACAAATTGTCTAATGGTGAAATAACCACAATGATAGCTGGAAATAACATTCGGAGGATTTCCTATGTATGCACAGCTAAAACATCTAGTGGTCCCATATCTATAAACCCTCATAGTTCTAAGCCAAGTATTTCTGTGTATGTTGAAAGTGAAAAGGCTAGGTAAGAGTAGGTTGCCTATAGTAACTGCTTTCTTAGCTACAAACCTAGTCTGTGTAGAATTGAGAGATATCTATTGACTATGCACCTGATATAATTTAATTTCAGACTATGGCAGATAGGGAAAAAAACAAAGGTTTGTTGGTCCTTTTTAGCGTAAGAAAATTATGAGAGGGGTTTCATGTGGAGATTACTCCTGGGGGTGTTTATAGACAATTTTTGTACCCTGATCTCTTCCACTCTCTTGTAGCCTCATTTACATACTGTATATACTCGTGTATAAGCCGACCCGAATATAAGCCGAGGCACCTAATTTTACCACAAAAAACTGGGAAAAATTATTGACTCGAGTATAAGCCTAGGGTGTCCATCTGCAGGCCCTTTACTGTGCCCATGCCTCACTGTGCCCATGCCTCACTGTGTCCATACCTCACTGTTTCCATGCCTCACTGTGCCCATGCCTCACTGTCACTGTGCCCATGCCTCACTGTGTCCATGCCTCACTGTGCCCAATCTCCCTACCTGATCTCCGGCGCTGTGTGACTAGACTGACGTTTAACATGGGAGGCTATAGAAGGGGTGCCTGGCTTTGACAAATCGGTGCTCCCCGGACAACAAACTTTACACACTTGTAGAGGAAGAGTGTGGCTACATGTGTGCCAAGTTTGGCCGGGATCAGGCGCACAAAGGTGAAGATGGACACTGACTCGAATATAAGCCGAAGGGGGGCATTTTCAGCACAAAAAAATGTGCTGAAAAACTCGTCTTATACTCGAGTATATACGGCAACCACTTTTCCATTAACTCTTTTCCATTCCTCTTTGTAAAAGTCCTGCAGGGTGCTACAGTTACATCTAGCCCTAATAAACTGTGCTATTGGTATTGCTCTCTAATAATGTAAGCTATTATTAGCTCCTGATTTTCTTTTCCCTATATTTATGATCCTCTTACAGTCATTCTCTACTGCTCCCAAGATATTTTGGGAATTTGCCAAACTGTTTTATGAACTAAAATGTTTTTCTGACTCTATGCCACATCTCATATCTATCATAAAAGCCTCTATACAGTATTGTGGAAAGAGGGATAATGCAGATGTAATACATTAAAATTAATGTCATTTTCTGCATCATCACTTATATATTAACCCACATTTCATCATACATAGTTAAGGGAAATTTGCTTGGCTGAAATAAATGCCTGCAATCAATAAGCTAGCTGTTTGGTGCTTTGTAAAACAGGATTTAGTGGTCTTGAAAACCTGCAACTGTCTTGTAGCATCATGCATTAGAGCACAGCTTTCATAGAGTACTTATGCGTGGCTAAAAGGATGACATGTTAATGTGCATGTACTAATGTTGTAAACATCCCCATGTTAAACCATCAGATGGAGAGTATTTACAAAGAAATCAAATTACCTCTAATCGAATCAAATTGCAAACAAGCAAGGTCCGTCAATTGTATTCTTTGCAGAGCAATTACAAAGCCCTCAGTAGCTAAACAGATAAAAACTTGACACTGTGTAATGAAATCCTGTGTGTATTCTACATCTTTTCAAAATGTCTAAAAGGAATGATTACTAAATTTGTGCGTCCAAAGAGTAATAGCTATATGAAGTAAGCTAAATATAATTATAATAAGCAATCTCTTTGTGACCTTGGTCAGTTTGTGTTCCTAAGTGCTACAGTTAAGATTATATTAAGAATTATGCCAGGAGTAACACAATGATTTGAGATGCGGTTTGGGCTTGCAGCAAATTCTTAGTTACATATTTAGTCAGGTAGGAAAAATTATGGAAGTCCATCAAGTTCAACTACCGTATATACTCGAGTATAAGCCGACCCGAGTATAAGCTGAGGTACCTAATGTTACCACAAAAAACTGGGAAAACGTACTGACTCGAGTATAAGCCAAGGGTCAACAATGCCCATTTGCACGCCTCACTGTGCCCATTGCAACTTCACTAAGCCCATTATCACTGCCCATTGCCACCTTACTGTGCCAATCCTCACTGTTCCCATTCTTACTATGCTCATCCTCACTGTTCCTCACTGTTCCCATCCTCACTGTTCCTCACTGTTCCTCACCTCACTGTTCCTTACTGTTCCTCACCTCACTGTTCCTCACCTCATTGTTCCTATCCTCACTGTTCCTATCCTCACTGTTCCCTAGCTCACTGTTTAAATTGAACATTGTAAATTGTACCTGAAAAAAAATTGAGAGGCTGCGGCGTCCATCGTTTAAAACTCGCGGTCTCTTCTTCTTCCCTTCCGTGATAGGCGTTTTCTAAGCAGACACAGTTCCGCCTATCACAAACGTTCTCTCATCCTCAGTTTCCCAGCAGACGTCTTTGTAATAAATTAATGCATTGAAAAAATACATATACAGAACTCTATATTCACAGCTGATCCAGAGGAAGGCAAAAAAAAAACCTTAAAAAAGCATTGCCTTATTTTCCCCAGCAAGTTAAAAAGATATCCTTCCTGATCCTTTAAGGCAGTTGTATATTCCATGGATCAACAATCTCTGGTGTTATTTTGTATAGGGTTGCATGCACAAAAGCATAGTAAAAACTTTTATCTAAGCTGGACCTTTCTGCCAAGAGCTGCAGAAAAATACAGTGTAAAAATACAGGTTTTTGCAGTTAATTATGTGCTTCTATGCACATTTTTTTATAACTAGTTTTTATTAGAATTTTTACAGTTTTCTAATGAAGAGAAGCCATTTCAATCACAAGCATATCGTTATACCACATCTTGGAGTAGAAAAATGCACATAAATTAATAGAATACATTAGGATCTTTTCAATCTACAATATTATCTCATAAAAAGCATAGGAACACAACAAGAAGTCCTAATGGTATAAGTTCCTGACATCAGATAACAAAAACGAAAAAGTTTGTAAAAAATAAGTTAACAAGAAAGCATTTTGTGCAATCATCCTAATGGGAGTAAGGACCCCTATGGAGTCACAAATCCATCAATGATGTATGCAAAACTTATTTCAAATAGAAAACAAAAATATTGGTGATGCTAACTGTAATGCAATGTGTTTAGGCCCGTAGCAGAATCAAATCAGAAGAGATCAGGGAGAGCTGATGTTATGGGAAAACAAACCAAAAGGGAAATAATCCCATGGAACCCATATTTTTAAAAAGATTCTAAAGAGTCCCCAGTCACCACAGTAAGATGTTCCATTATTCTTACATCTGCAATGGTAGAAAGGAGTTGGGATTGCACTGGAGTCTCAGTACATCTCCAATGTTGATGAATAATTCTCCTAGCTACTGTTAAAATGTAGGTGGTAAGCTTTTTATAATGCTTAGAAATGCCCAGAAAAGGCAGAGGCAGAGAGGTATCTAGAATTGAGCGGATACCCAAAATGGATGTATTTGAAAACATTGCCAGAATATATAACACAGTGTCTCTGTCTTGCCTGCATTTCCAAACAACCACTGACACTATTGTGTTGTAAGCATGTGGACAATTAAGGGTTTTATAGCAAAACATAAGAATGCTATAGATGTTTTCTTTGTGACTTACACATGTGACAATTTGGATGCCATATCCCAGATTTGGTTCCAGCTTGTTAGAGGGCTAGAGAGATGGAAAGCTAAACCCCATTTTTGTATATAAATAAGATTCATCTGTTATAGGGGTAACCATATGGAAGAAATTAATTGAGTCTGTGAGGGACCATGAGCGTAGTTGGTTTCAAAGCTTATGGGTCAGTCTAAAGCTATGGAAGGCTGCATGGCTGAGAACACTGGGTTTATAAGATGTTGTAATTAGAAGATGCCTGCCTGTGCCCAGGGTAAAAGTTGTTTATACGATAAACTATCCAGTATTCCAGGATTGTATAATACATTAGTCTTAAGTGAGCAAGGTGAAGCTAGAGTGTATTTCATATTACAGGTTTTCCAAATCCAGATAGTAAAAATCATAAGAGCAAGTAAAAGATGGATAGGAATTCATTTGGTCCAATTGTCCCAATTCTAATTCTGACCAGTGATTGCTTAGAGAGAGACATAGTGGACCATGAAAATATTTGGCATAGGGGAGTCGCATAGCAATACTTGGTTAAATCCGGTGCCCCTAGACTAACTTTAGACTTAAGAGAGAGGTGAATTGAGCTGGATATTCTATGGGCTTTATTTTTGCCAGATGAAGGTAAAGTGTACAATTTTTTTTTTAACATGTTATACTTACCTGCTCTGTGCAGTGGTTTTGCACAAAGCAGCGCAGATCCTCCCCTTCTCGGGTCCCTTGCCATTGCTCCTGGCCCCTCCCTCCTGCCAAGTAGGGATGATCCGAACACCCCCCGGTTCGGTTCGCAGCAGAACATGCGAACAGGCAAAAAAATAGTTCGAACACGCGAACACCGTTAAAGTCTATGGGACACGAACGTGAAAAATCAAAAATGCTAATTTTAAAGGTTAATATGCAAGTTATTGTCATAAAAAGTATTTGGGGACCCTGGTCCTGCCCCAGGGGACATGTATCAATGCAAAAAAAAGTTTTAAAAACTGCAGTTTTTTTGGGAGCAGTGATTTTAATAATGCTTAAAGTGAAACAATAAAAGTGAAATATTCCTTTAAATTTCGTACCTGGGGGTGTCTATAGTATGGCTGTAAAGTGGCACATTTTTCCAGTCTTTAGAACAGTCCCTGCACAAAATGTAATTTCTAAAGGAAAAAAAGTAATTTCAAACTACTCGCGGCAATAATGAATTGTCAAGTCCGGGCAATACAGATAAGTCATTGAAAAAAATGGCATGGGTCCCCCCCAGTCCCTTACCAGGCCATGTTGATGGGGACAAGGGCCACATCCCCACAACCCTTGCCCGGTGGTTGTGGGGGTCTGCGGGCGTGGGGCTTATCGGAATCTGGACGCCCCCTTTAACAAAGGGGACCCCCAGATCCTGGCCCCCCATGTGAATTGGTAACGGGGTAGATTGTACCCCTACCATTTCACAAAAAAGTGTCAAAAATTTTAAAAAACACAGACACAGCTTGGGACAAGTCCTTTATTAAAAAAGAAGAAAAAATTCCAGCAATGTAATTCTTCCTCGTCCCGGGATACGGAGAAACATGCCGCCCAATTGGATTCTGCCTCCATGGGAGGCGCCTGCCGAATGACGCTAGACCCGCCGTGACAGCTCTTAAATAGCTGAGGGCGGGGCCACCCGTGACGTGCGAAGGTGACCCCGCCCCCATCTGAAGCAATGGGGAAACGCCGCAGGGTTACCCAGTGACATGTACAGGTGACCCCACCCCCTCTGATGCAACAGGAGTTTCCCGTGGCATCAGAGGGGGCAGGGGGCACTAGTGATGCCACGGGGAAACCGCTGGAAACCCCTGTTGCGTCAGAGATGGGCGGGGTCACCCGCACACATCACGGGTGGCCCCATCCTCAGCTATTTAAGAGCTGTCACGGCGGGTCTAGCGTCATTTGGCAGGCGCCTCCCATGGAGGCGGATTGTGTTGCGGCGGCGTGTTTTTCCGTATCCCGGGATGAGGAAGGATTACATTGCTGGAAATTTGTTTTTCTTTTTTAATAAAGGACTTGTCCCAAGCTGTGTCTATGTGTTTTTTAAAATTTTTGACACTTTTTTTGTGAAATTGTAGGGGTACAATGTACCCCGTTACCAATTCACATGGGGGGCGGGATCTGGGGGTCCCCTTTGTTAAATTCCAGATTCCGATAAGGTTGTGGGGATGAGGCCCTTGTCCCCATCAACATGGGGACATCCTCCCCATGTTCAGGGCATGTGGCCTGGTACGTTCAGGAGGGGGGCGCTCTCTTGTCCCCCCCTCTTTTCCTGCGGCCTAACAGGTTGCGTGCTCGGATAAGGGTCTGGTATGGATTTTTGGGTGGACCCCCACATAATTTTTTTTAATTTTGGCGCGGGGTTCCCCTTAAAATCCATACCAGACCTGAAGGGTCTGGTATGAATTTTGAGGGGGACCCCTACGCCATTTAAAAAAAAGAAAGTGGTGCAGGGTTCCCCTTATTATCCATACCAGACCTGAAGGGCCTGGTATGGAATTTGGGGGACCCCCACGCATTATTTTTTTACATTTTGGTTCGGGGTTCCCCTTAATATTCATACCAGACCCAAAGGGCCTGGTAATGGACTGGGGGGGGGGAACCCATGCCGTTTTTTTCAATGACTTTTATCTGTATTGCCGGGACCCGACAATTCATTATAGCCGCGAGTAGTTTTAAATTACTTTTTTTCCTTTAGAAATTACATTTTGTGCAGGGACTGTTTTAAACACGGGAAAAATGCACCAATTTACAGGCATACTATAGACACCCCCCGGGTACGAAATGTAAAGAAATATTTCACTTTTATTGTTTCACTTTAAGCATTATTAAAATCACTGCTCCCCAAAAAATGTTAGTTTTAAAAAAAAAAATTTGCATTGATACATGTCCCCTGGGGCAGGACCCAGGTCCCCAAACACTTTTTATGACAATAACTTGCATATTAACCTTTAAAATTAGCACTTTTGATTTCTCCCATAGACTTTTAAAGAGTGTTCCGCGGCTTTTGAATTTGCCGCGAACACCCCAAATTGTTCGCTATTCGGCAACAGGCGAACACCCGATGTTCGAGTTGAACATCTGGCTCATCCCTACTGCCAAGTGCCCCCACAGCAAGCAGCTTGCTATGGGGGCACCCGAGACGAGGCACTGCTCTGTGAGTGTAAATTCAGACACTGAGGCTCAGCCCTGCACCCTCTCTCTCCTCATGGCTCTCGTGCAACTTCGCTGGATCGAGAGGGAGCTCAGGTAAGTATGGAGGGCTGAGGGGGGCTGCTGCACACAGAAGGTTTTTTTATCCTAATACATAGAATGCATTACGATAAAAAACCTTCTGCCTTTAGAACCACTTTAAGAAATCAATTTTGTAGGGTGCTAAAAGCATCTAAGGTATGATGCAGGACTGGGAGAGTAGTGTGAGACTCTGTGATGGTAAACAAAATGTTGTCCGCAAATAGTGGTAATTTATGTTCCCCACCCTGGACCTTAAAGAGGTCTTCACCCTGTGAACAAAATTTTAAAAGTCAGCAGCTCCAAATACTGGAACTGCTGACTTTTAAAAAACACACAGAAGAATGGACAGGGAGTACATAAGTACCCTGGGACTTTTGAAGCGGTGTTCAATAGAGATACAACAAGTATTAAAATGAATTAAATGTTTATTGAAAACAGTAAAAAAACGAACAAGAATTAGAATAAAATTACCATCCATACTACATATATGACTGGAAAGCCATATGTATGAAAAACTGCCGTAAAGTCACTCGACTAGTTTCGCTCCGATGAGCTTCTTCAGGAGTTTAATTGACGTTAAGGCAGATCACACTGAGGAAATACAATAGAGAAATACAGTAAACAAGCAGAATGGCTGAATAGCAAGTTAGTTTGGTTTAGATAGGAGCACAATCTAAACAAATACAAATCAATAGAGGGTGTTCATTGAGATGAAAACAGCTAGGGAATCTACAAACATGTTGGATAAAATATCATAGCAATTATTATTGGATAATAATCACGGATTGTGCTAGAAAGAAAAACTCACCCTGACTATTCAGTTTTAGCCTATCTTAAACAGGAGGTCAGAAGAGATCAAATTGAATACAGGCAGTCCCAAAATGTGTCATACACCCAGTCTTCCAAGACAATAGTCCGCCCGACAATAGGAGCCATAGAAGGAAAAAGGCCATATAGATTTAAACCTACAGATTAAAATAGGGAGAAAAATTTATGAAAAAGGTAGTTTGACTTCTCGAAGGGTCCCATAAAAATAAATCAATATGAGGCATCAAAAATGTAGCCTAATTTGTAGAGTCCTACCTGGCTAAAAGGTCACAAAAAACATGAAAAATATGCCAATTCATCAATGGCCACTAGATTTGGAGCACAGAGGATCAAAATCATTGGCGCAAAAAGTTAGGTATCTTGAAAGTATGTTGCTGATGGCAACAAGGCCAATGTCGGCAGTTATCAGAAAAGTGCTGACAAGCTGTAAAAAATATGTATAGAGAGAAGAAAATAAGGAAGTGAAATAAATTGAAAATCAAGTCCATAAAGGGCCAAAAGTCGATCTAGGACCTCCTTGAGAGACTTACCTGGCTGAGGCATGTGATGGACAAACAGACTGGAGAGACAGCAACTGCCTCTCCCGATTTGGAGAGAGCGTCCTGACAGAGGTCACGGCTAGATAGCCGCGCACTTTTAAACCTACCGTCGCGGCGGCGTATGACATCACCACCGCGACGCGGACGATCAGGTTCCCAGCCGGTGCGCATGCGTGATCCTCCAAAAGGGGAGGGCAGCATGGGGTGGGTCAAAGTGCCGGAAGGAGTGGCCCGACGCACGCTCGATGGCGTGGGCTGCGTCACTCCACCGGCAACAGAGACCCGCAGCACCATCTTAGGGAAAAGTCACTGTTGAAAAAGGGCTAACGGCCACAGGCAAATGATATGAGAGTCATTATTGTAGATGGAACCAAAGGGGCTGAAAAAACAAAGAAAAAGTAAGATGGAGTTGCTAGGGCAGCGGGGGGCAAACTAATGGGGGCACAAAGATGAATGGGCGATTGGCATAACGCCCCGATCAAAAAGACCCTCGGGCGTCCGTATGGCTTCATGAGTGGACGGACCAGAGTCTGGAAGACTAGGTGATGGGAAAAACACCTGAAACGAATATAAACATATAAAGAGAGAAACAATAAAATAATGATTAAGCTATTAAACAATATGAAAAGATTTTTTGTAGTTTGTGGCTTCCTGAAAATAGTTCAGTCAGCCAGTATGATAAAGAGGTAAATAACTGACTGAAGAAAGAGGGGCCAAAACTGCAGGGTTGAGACTTTCCAGAACAAATCGTGGATGTAAATAGTACATCAGTGAAAGCAGGCAATGGAAAGAATCAAATTGATATCGAAAAATTCAAGCATTGATACATCAAAGCATAATTGAATAATTACATAGAAGTGAATATGTAAACATAGGAGATAATAATGAACAACAAAAAATACATAAATAAATATGAAATGAAAAAAAAAAATGAAATGAAATACACAGATCTACACAGGTGTTATTTATAAGTGTGTAGCAGGCATTTTGTAATGCAACTTATCCTTTTGGCCACAAGATGGAGACAGAGAGATGCTGACTTGTCCTTCCAGAAAACTCAGAAACACAAAGCACACTGGAAAAAAAGGGAGTTTCAGGAAGTGCTGAGGTAAATGAGGAGAGGGAACTACTGAGGTAAAAGAGAGAGAGAGTGCTGACACGAGACAGAGGAGAGGAGATTGCTTAAAAGAGAGGGTGATTACAAGGCTCAAAAAGTCCTGTGCTGGGACACAGTGACACTTAACAGTGAGGAGAGGAGGAGTGTGTGAGGGGAAGGAACTGAGGGGCCAGAGTGAGGAGAGAGACGCACGCTGACACCAGGGACTGTGTGCCCCAACAGAGGAGGAGGGATATCCTGAAGCCTGGGAAAAAGAGTCTGTGAGGAGAATAAGGAGAGCGGTCTGAGGAGAGAGAGAGGGAGAGAGAGAGAAAATGTAGTGAGGTGACAGGTGTGAGGAAAACGGTTGAGACTGAGGAGACAGAGAGAGAGAGACTCTGGCAGCATCAGAGGGGGAGAAAGCCAAGCTTTTCCAGAGACTACCTGGAGACGTTTGAGTGAGGATGCCTGAGGGGAGCGAGGAGCAGAGACAGCCACGTGGCCCACTACTATTTAGCCCAGGGATCCTACTCAGCAGCCCAGCACCACTCAGTTCAGCCGAGACGACCCACACCTTTCAGGGATTGAGATACCCATCCGGGTATCGGGTCGGCCGCTGCCTGTTCACCTTGCGAGTTTCGCTATCAGTCATATCGATCTGCTATCAGCAAGAGATCCAGTGCCTTACAGCATCGCTAGGAGCATCAGGAGCCTGAACCAGCACCTGGGATTATCGTTGTGTCATCGCACCGAGGATTGGTGAGAGGGTATTAACCCAACATCCTTCTTGATACCATACTGACACTGCATGCAGACACCAATTTCCCTTTTTCCTGTCTTTCTTACCAGCATGGGGGAGGGCCCCCACGCCCCCCTTTGAACGTGTGGGATTCTCTTATGTTTTCTCCTATGGGGTGATTTCCCTCTCCCCTGGAGACAATTAGTGTTGGCGGTTTTTTGTCCCTTAGAGGCCACAGTTTTCTCAACTGTGGTGATTACGTCAATCATGACGTTTTCCTAGGGTATCTTCTGACGCGCTCCCTCTGGCCGTCTGCCTGGGCTCTCGGATGTTTACATCCGGAAAAACAGGAAGTGATGTTGCCGCGGTCTGACGTCACGTCCGGTGCGCATTATTGCGGCCATACGTGAATTGTCTCCATGACCACGGCACTGTGGCCATAGCGCACCGCGTCATCTGGATGATGGGCAGCGTCAGTATGACGCACACGGAACATCATATAAAAGGGACACCGAGGACAGCAAATGGCGCCATTCCTCTCCTCAGCTGTCTAGCTGAAAGAGCAATAACTACCATCGGTGAGCTGCTTTATGATCTATGATTTCAAAACTTGTTCCATTTGCAGATTAAGTTTGTACCTATGAGAGCGGGGAATCAAGGAAAATTATTTTCCCTTTTTCTGATCTTTACTTTATATTTTATACAGCACCGTTTGCTTGCTTTCAAGTGCCATTTTTTGGATTTCTCAATCCTGCCTTCCTGTAGAGGACTAGGAGCATACCTTGTGGTCCCTGGACCTTCTTTGCTGCTACTATTGGTAATTAGGGATGAGCCGAACACCCCCCCCCGTTCGGTTCGCACCAACACCCCCCCCCCCCCCCCCGTTTGGTTCGCGCGACCGAAAGTCCGTGCGAACGTTAGAACCCTATTAAATACAATGGACGCGAACGTTCAAAATCTAAAGTGCTAATTATAACGGCTAATATGCATGTTATTGTCCTAAAAAGGGTTTGGGGACCTGGGTTCTGCCCCAGGGGACATGTATCAATGCAAAAAGAAGTTTTAAAAACGGCCGTTTTTTCGGGAGCAGTAATTTTAATGATGCATAAAGTGAAAAAAAAAAGTGAAATATTCCTTTAAATATCGTACCTGGGGGGTGTCTAAAGTATGCCTGTGAAGTGGCACGTGTTTCCCGTGTTTAGAACTGTCCCTGCACAAAATGACATTTCTAAAGGAAAAAAAAACATTTAAAACTGCTTGCGGCTTTAATGTCATGTCTTGTCCTGGCAATATGGATGAAAATCTTTGAGAAAAATGGCATGGCTACCCCATCACCCCCCCCCCCCCCTACCCCAGCCCATTACCAGCCCCTTTGGGTCTTGTATGGATATTAAGGGGAACCCCGCACACAAAATAAAAAAGGTCCTATATACTCTGAACAGCAGTATACAGGCGGTGCATACAAGACAGGGACTGTAGGTTTGTTCTTAAGTAGAATCTGTTTGTAATTTTGAACAGGTACATTGCTTAAGTGTAGCTCCAGCCAAAAAATCTATTTTTAAGCTTTTTGGAAAACATAGGGAAGGGTTATCACGCCTGTAACATTTGTTTTGCTGTCTGTGCCCCTGTTCAGAACATTTCACCTCACTTTACGTCCCAATGACAAATGTTTTTGAAAAGTGTGGTTTTTATTGAAACAAGGATTGGTGATAAAGCATCAGTAGAGAGGAAATACCCATTTCCCATATGAACTCTTACAGGAGAGAATTTCCCTTCCTAGGGGTAGATTTCCTCTCACTTCCTGTTGTCTCCTTTCGTTTGCAAGTAGGAGTCGTTTGTAAGTTGGATGTTTGAAAGTAGGGGCCTGCCGTATATACTCTGCTGAAATTTGACCCTTACATGTTGGTGTTGCCACCACACTGTGAGCCCTCACAGTTACTCTTGGTGGGCGCTGGAACGCCCTGCTGTGAACTATTATATCAGGAATTGTATTTACATGCCATTATTGAACAGTGGTAGGAAAAATTGGGCCTTTGGTGGTGGTGCTGGTGCCACAACACTGTAAGCCCTCACAGTTTCTCTTGGTGGGCGCATGATTGGGCCCTGCTGTGAATTATTAGATCAAGAATTGTAATTGCATGCCCCTGTTAAACAGGGGCTGAAAAATTGGGCCTTTGGTGGTGGTGTTGCCACAATACTGTAAGGCCTCACAGTTACTCTTGGTGGGCGCAGGAATGGGCCCTGCTGTGAATTATTAGATCAAGAATTGTAATTACATGCCCCTGTTAAACAGGGGCAGACAAATTGGGCCTTAGGCACTGGTGCCACAACACTGCAACCCCTCACAGATACTGTACTTGGAGCACAGCAATGAGCCCTGTTGCAAAGTATTGCATCAAAAATTGTAATTACACGCCCCTGTTAAACAGGGGCAGAAAAATTGGGCCTTAGGCACTGGTGCCACAACACTGCAACCCCTCACAGATACTGTACTTGGAGCACAGCAATGAGCCCTGTTGCAAAGTATTGCATCAAAAATTGTAATTACACGCCCCTGTTAAACAGGGGATGAAAAATTGGGCCTTAGCCACTGGTGGCGGCACCCAGAAACAAAAAAGTTCTTCCAAGCTATCATCAAGAATCGGATCATTGAGGAGGAGGAGGATAGTCAGTCAACATAACAGGACAGTCACTCAGCATCAGCATCAGTCTTGAAGGGATGTGACATTTGAAAATAAATTATTCTGTTATATCAGCTTCAGGTGCTTGGCAGCTGGTGGTGATCCAAGACTGGTTCATCTTTATGAAGGTCAGTTGATCAACCGAGTCGGTGGACAGGCGCACACTGTGATCCGTGACAAAGCCTCCAGCAGCACTCAATGTGCGTTCCGAAAGAACGCTGGATGCAGGACAGGCCAGTAGCTCAATTGCATACTGTGCAAGCTCTGGCCAGTGATCCATCCTCAACACCCAGTAAGCCAGAGGATTTTCTAAGGGAAAGGTGTCCAAGTCTGACCTTGCCCCTAGGTATTCCTGCACCATGTATATCAGACGCTGGCGATGGTTGCTGGAACCGATCATACCTTGGGGCTGTGGACTAAAGAATTGTCTGAACGCATCGGTCAGACGGCCACCTTCTCCACCGCTCCTTCTGCTACTGACCGAAGCCTCAGCAACTCGTTGTCCAGGACCAGGAGTTTGTAACCTCCCAGTCTCTGGGAACGCGTTGCACAGACCTTTCTGTAAGGCCTCCCGGAGATGTCTCATCCTCTGCTCCCTCTGTGACGGCAAGATAAGGTCCGCAACCTTACCCTTGTACCGTGGATCAAGGAGAGTGGCCAGCCAATAATGGTCCCTCTCCTTGATCCGAAGAATACGAGGATCCTTCCGCAGACTTTGCAGGATCAGGGAGGCCATGCAGCGTAGGTTAGCTGAGGCATTCGGTCCGGAGTCCTCTGGGTCACTAAGGATGACATGATCCGAAGCCACCTCCTCCCAGCCACGTACAAGTCCACGGGTTTGTTGGGACTGTAAATCATCCCTAAAAGACTGCTGCTGTTGATGCTGAGTGCCATGCTCCACCTCCATGTTGACACAATCCTCCTCCTCCTCCTCCTCATCCTCGTCCTCTTCCTGTGTGATGGGTGGGACAGAAGGAACACTGTCTGGGTAAAGGGGGCCTTGAGAGGCAAGGAAGTCCTCTTCCTGCCTCTGTTCTGCCTCAAGTGCTCTGTCCATTATTCCACGCAGCGTATGCTCCAACGGGTGGACAAGAGGTACAGTGTCACTGATGCATGCACTGTCACTGCTCACCATCCTCGTGGCCTCCTCAAATGGTGCCAGGACAGTGCATGCATCCCTGATCATGCCCCAATGGTGTGGTGAAAAAAACCCGAGCTCCCCTGACCCTGTCCTGGTGCCGTAGTCACACAGGTACTCATTGATGGCCCTCTGCTGCGTGTGCAGCCACTGCAGCATGGCCAACGTTGAGTTCCACCTGGTGGGCATGTCACATATAAGGCGGTTCTTGGGCAGGTTCAACTCCTTTTGCAGCTCAGCCAGCCGAGCACTGGCATTATATGATCTGTGGAAATGCACACAGACTTTCCTGGCCTGCCTCAGGACATCCTGTAAGCCCGGGTACCTGCCCAAGAACCGCTGCACCACCATTTTAAGGACGTGAGCCACACAGGGCACATGGGTCAGTTGTCCCTGTCGGAGGGCGGAGAGGAGGTTGGTGCCATTGTCACAAACCACAATTCCTGGCTTAAGCTGGCGTGGTGTCAACCACCTCTCGGCCTGCCCCTGCAGAGCAGACAGAACCTCTGTCGCAGTGTAGCTCCTGTCCCCCAAACACACCAGCGCAAGCACGGCATGGCATCTTTTTGCCTGCGTACTTGCGTAGCCCCTTGAACGCCTACGGAGCACCGCTGGTTCCGAGGACAAAGCACAGGAAGAGGCCATGGAGGAAGAAAAAGAGGAGGGGGTGGAGGAGAGAGGTGTGTCACAACCAGTACTAGCATTTTGGAGGCGTGACGGCGGAACAACCTCCAACACTACTGCACCTTGTCCTGCATCCTTACCAGCTGCCAAAAGAGTGACCCAATGGGCCGTGAAAGAAAGGTAACGTCCCTGTCCATGCCTGCTGGACCATGAGTCAGCGGTAATATGCACCTTACCACTGACCACCCTGTCCAGCGAGGCATGGACATTGCCTTCCACATACCGGTAGAGAGCCGGAATCGCCTTCCGTGAGAAAAAGTGGCGTTTGGGAACCTGCCACTGAGGAACCGCACATTGCACAAACTCACGGAAGGGGGCTGACTCTACCAACTGAAAAGGCAGCAGTTGAATTACTAGCAATTAAGCCAAGCTAGCATTCAACCGCTGGGCATGTGGATGGCTGGGAGTGAACTTCTTTCGACATTCCAGCAGCTGGGGCAGGGAAATTCGCCTGCTAGAATCGGACATTGGTGTACTGCTAGCAGAGTGCCCGCAAGTACTTGGCTGTGACACACCTAATTCTACACCTTCATTCCTCTCAGTGCAGGTTTTAGAGAGGACTGAAGGTATAGTGGGGTTGGAGATACCAGCTGATGCGGAGCAAGGAGAGGTCCGCTTTGTTCTTTGGTGTGGGTCTTTAAGGTAGGCTTGCCAACGAGCTGCATGGCAGGTCAACATATGTCTGGTCAAGCATGTGGTGCCCAAGCGGCTGATGTTTTGGCCACGCGAGATACGCTTGAGACATATGTTGCAAACAGCAGCGGTGCGATCTGATGCACTTGACTCAAAAAAGGCCCACACCAAAGAACTTTTGAAATAACGGGCAGAGGCAGCGCCCTGCACAGGCGGAGCTCTGCGGTATGATTCAGTCGGTGTGCTGCCCTTACACTGGCCCCCCAAGGGCATCCTGCCTCGTTGGAGATGTGCCTCCTCCTCCTCCTCCTCCTCTCTCCTATCAGGCACCCACGTGGAGTCAGAGACCTCATCATCCCCTCCCTCCTCATCACTGGAGCCAATCTGGCAGTATGCTGCAGCTGCTGGAACATGACTGCCAGATTGCTGTCCTTCTTGAGCATCCCCTCTCTCTGCTCTCACGCTACTGCCTTCCTCTAGCTGGGTATCATCATCAGACCCTTCGAAACGCTGGGCATCCTCGTGGAGCATGTACCCAACACTGTGCTCAAACAGTTCGGGGGACTCCTCAGGAGGACATGGTGGGTCTAGGGAAGGAGTGACTGATGATGACATTGATACGAGAGAAGAGGACGCTTTGGCAGCTGCTTTGCCAGTACCCTGAGCCTGGGTGAGAGAGGATGAGGAGGATGAGAGGGCTTGGTCATCCACTCTATCAAGTCTTCGGCATGATGCGGCTCAACACGTCCAGCTTCCTAAAATAAGGACAAGTGTGTCCCATGGCCACGTGCTGATGACAATGCACCGCGTCCACAACCAGCACTGCTGTCTCTAGACACAGAGCCTGCTTGCCCTCTTTTATTGACTCCTGACTGTCTGCATCTCCTTGTTGGCCTTCCAGACATTCTAATGGCCTGCAGGGAGATGGGAAAACACAGCAATAAGGGGTAGCTTCAGGTGTATACTGTGCAGGAGGCCCACTACGCCCACTGTAAGTGCTGCAGATGCCTGCCTGTGTTACACAACAGGAAACACAGCAATAAGGGCTAGCTTCAGGTGTATATTGTGCAGGAGGCACACTACGCCCACTCTAAGTGCAGCAGATGCCTGTTAGTGTAACACAAAAGAGAAAAAACACGAGCAATTAGGGGTAGCTTCAGGTGTATACTGTGCTGGAATCACACTACGCCCGCTGTAAGTGCTGCAGATGCCTGCCTGTGTTACACAACAGGAAAACACAGCAATAAGAGCTAGCTTCAGGTGTATATTGTGCAGGAGGCACACTACGCCCGCTGTAAGTGCTGCAGATGCCTGCCTGTGTTACACAACAGGAAAACACAGCAATAAGGGCTAGCTTCAGGTGTATATTGTGCAGGAGGCACACTACGCCCACTCTAAGTGCTGCAGATGCCTGTTAGTGTAACACAAAAGAAAAAAACCACGAGCAATAAGGGGTAGCTTCAGGTGTATACTGTGCAGGAGGCACACTACACCCACTGTAAGTGCTGCAGATGCCTGCCTGTGTTACACAGAAGGAAAACACAGCAATAAGGGCTAGCTTCAGGTGTATATTGTGCAGGAGGCACACTACGCCCGCTGTAAG
Organism: Rana muscosa; assembly: GCA_029206835.1. Taxonomy (NCBI): domain Eukaryota; kingdom Metazoa; phylum Chordata; class Amphibia; order Anura; family Ranidae; genus Rana; species Rana muscosa. The sequence goes on from CM055116.1 coordinate 879,194,540, forward strand.
TGCTGCAGATGCCTGCCTGTGTTACACAAACAGGAAAACACAGCAATAAGGGCTAGCTTCAGGTGTATATTGTGCAGGAGGCACACTATGCCCACTGTAAGTGCTGCAGATGCCTGTTAGTGTAACACAAAAGAAAAAAACCACGAGCAATAAGGGGTAGCTTCAGGTGTATATTGTGCAGGAGGCACACTACGCCCGCTGTAAGTGCTGTAGATGCCTGCCTGTGTTACACAACAGGAAAACACAGCAATAAGGGCTAGCTTCAGGTGTATATTGTGCAGGAGGCATACTACGCCCGCTGTAAGTGCTGTAGATGCCTGCCTGTGTTTCACAACAGGAAAAAACAGCAATAAGGGCTAGCTTCAGGTGTATACTGTGCAGGAGGCTTAGCAAAAATGACATTGACACTGTCCCCTGCCTATCCTTCTCTGTCCCTGCATGCCAACACACTGTAAATGCACAAGGTTTAGCAAATAATATCACTGACACTGTCCCTGCCTATCCTTCTCTCTCCCTGCAGACAAGGTTTAGCAAATAATATCACTGGCACTGTCCCTGCCAATCCTTCTCTCTCCCTGCACACAAGGTTAATGAACAAATAGCAAAGACACTGTCCCTGCCTATCCTCTCCCTGCACGCCGGAACACACTACACATATTTTTTATACATTTTTTATATATTTATGTTTAGTTAAAAAGGTTTGGGACCATAAGTGGGTACACAATTATGCAATGTGCATATGCATATGTGTGTCTTGTGATTAGAGACTTTTTGATTTTCTGATTGTATTTTATTTCCCAATTGAACTGATTGAACACATTTGTGGCTCAATCAGGTGGCCAATTGGAGTCTCAATTATCTTTTTCTTCATTATGCATTTGTGAGTATATATTGGAGGTGTATTAGAAGTGTTAGTTAGCTATGACTAAGCGCTGAAGTTCAGTGCGAAACGCGTCAGTTCACATTAGCTGTTTCCTTTGCTGTGCCATGTATTCATTGTTTTTATCTTAAATAAAAGAACAAATATTTTTTTGGAGTGCGGCAGTCCAAGGTCTCTCACTGTTTTTGCATTGTTACATGCATTGGCTGCACCCTTGGTCTTGGATCCTGTGAGGAGATCATCAGCTGCACCTGAGCGGTAACCTCCCTTCTTCTACCCATCTTGGATTTTGCATACTCCCTATACCAGCTCGGGATCTGTGGATTCTCCCATTTTCACTCTACAAGCTTCGTTTAAAGCTACGAATTAGATCCAGACAACTAGTTTACCACCATGAATACCATTACATCTGCACTGCCAGCAATGGAGATCAGCTATAGCAGAACTCTCACTGCACCCTCGGACAATCCAATGAGATTTGCTCCACAGACACTCCAACCTACGAACAACGGTGAGATATCTCTAATAAGGATGTTTAGAAAATTGGAGGGTCTGATGGCTAAGGAGATAAAATCTTTTTGGGATACACATTTCCTCACCGAGTATTCAACATTGGCACAAATTCCAAGAGGCCTAAGGATTAAGAAATTTCCCTCAACTGACCTTTTCAGTGAAGAGTTGAAAAAGGAATGGACAGACGCCTAATGCTTGCTCCTTCAAATTAATTGATATCCTTATCAAGTCAAACAAAAAAACCATGGAGAAATTACAAACAGAGATGACTCTCATACAAGTGGATTTCACAGAACTACAAACACATGCTGAGTTCCCAGAATTGGACAGTCAACTTAATAAGAGATTGGATAAGATGGAAAAGCTTGTGATCGACACTAAGAGAGGCAAAATGAACCGTGACAAATTGGATTACGAAACAAACAATGTCTACACATGGAAAAAACCTTAATTTTTCCCAAAACGGTCCCGCAGGAACTCAGGAAAAAGAGTAAGTTTCTCAGACCAGGAAAATTACATCGTTAATGATACCATGGCGTTTTCAGCCTCTGATTCTTCACCTGAACAATCGCCTGCTCCTTCGAACCGCATGGAGGGGAATCATCCCCCTGGAAACCCTCGTGGGGCCAACACAAAGGCAAAGAAAAAATCGGCTTTAAAAAAACACGAAGAGGAGGACTAAAACACAAAAAGCCACAAGAACATCCCATATACCCTACGAGGGAAGAGATAACAACCAATGTGATTAATATTTCCGACAGAATTATGACCCAAGATGAACTCACTTTATTGTCCAAAGGATTGAACTTTTGCCCCACCAACCACTTTGATTTGTTTGGGACACTTCTAGACGTGAATAAATTTTCACGCAGCATTACTTTAAAAAAGTTTTACTTTGAATTCCCTGACAAGACAGCCGATGTGGATCTGGATGAAGCGTGTATGGGTGAGTTACCTCCTTCCCCGATTTTATTCAAGGAAGTGTGTGTTTTGCAGGATTTGACTGCGCTAGCTTGTGAATCAGATCCACACCCCATAGACCCTATTGATGCATGCAATATTGTTCCTTTTAAACTAAGGTCAGACTTTTACCCATTGGGTTCCAGGGGAAAAGATCTGGATTTATTCCAGAAAATGATAGAAAAAGATCTAACCCAGCTGGCCCGCAATAACAACAAGAAAACTACTGAACAGAACAATCTAACTACCTGTCACGTACCTGACGGTGACAAGCCCGGTTAGCAGAGGGAGGCCTCCCTTACGGCTCCCACCGGCGGCCCCTGGTGGTATAACAGGAAGCACGGAGGTGGAAGGGGTACGAGTGCCTGGCAGGATCAAGAACTACCGCAGGTGATCAGGAACCAGCAGGTGAGGAGGCAGGAACCAGGAACTACAGCAGGTGAGTGGACAGGAACCAGGAACTACAGCAGGTGAGTAGACAGGAACCAGGAACTCAGCAGATGACCCGGACCGGGAGGCACAGCAGGTAGACTGGAACCACTGGGCAGCAGCAGGTGAACAGGAACCAGCAGATGAGCAGACAGGAACCAGCAGATGAGCAGACAGGAACCAGCAGATGAGCAGACAGGAACCAGGAACTCAGCAGATGACCCAGACCGGGAGGCACAGCAGGTAGACTGGAACCACTGGGCAGCAGCAGATGAACAGGAACCAGCAGATGAGCAGACAGGAACCAGCAGATGAGCAGACAGGAACCAGGAACTGCAGCAGGTGAGTAGACAGGAACCAGGAACTCAACAGATGACCCAGACCGGGAGGCACAGCAGGTAGACTGGAACCACTGGGCAGCAGCAGGTGAACAGGAACCAGCAGATGAGCAGACAGGAACCAGGAACTCAGCAGATGACCCGGACCGGGAGGCACAGCAGGTAAACTGGAACCACTAGGCAGCAGCAGGTGAACAAGAGCCAAGGTCAGGCAGGATCGTCAGACAAGCCGGGGTCGGGTAAACTGGCAGGCAGCGAGGCACAAAAGGATCAGGCAACACCGAAGTCAGAAAACAGGCCGATGGTCAGGTACAGGCAGATAGCAGGAGGGTCACAGGAAGCTGGGTCAGATACAGGTAAACAAGGCAGATCAGGTCACTTGGGGTAAACGCTGTAGAGCAGACAGCAGGGACTGTCTGCAAGTGAGGAGTTTAAATAGCCCTTCGGGCGTCACCTGCGGGGGCGGGAACCAGGAAGTCCAGGGCGTCTGTTCCTGACAGGGTTTCCATGACATTGCCCCCCCCCAAGGGGCAGCCTCCGGATGCCCCTAGGAGCAAACTTCTCGGGGTGAGACCTCCTGAAGGCTTGTATCAGGTCTTTGGCGTGAATGTTCTCTTCGGGTTCCCAGGAGTTCTCCTCTGGTCCGTAACCCTTCCATTTTATTAAAAATTGACTCTGGCTATTTCTTCTTCGTGCGTCTAAAATAGCTTCTACCTCGAATTCCTGTTCCCCGTCTATGATGACGGGATCAGGGCGAGTCGGGGTCCGACCTGGGAATGGGTTGGAGACTGACGGTTTCAATAGAGAAACATGAAAAACAGGGTGGACCCTCAGGGAGTCGGGGAGCTCCAGCTCGTAGGCCACCTCGTTGATTTTCATTTTGATAGGAAAAGGCCCTAGAAACTTGGGGCCCAATTTCTTGGACGGGCAAGCCAATCTTAGATTGATGGTGGAAAGCCATACTTGGTCACCCGGTGCCAGCGCTAATTCACCCCGTGTCCTCCTGTCGTAGACCGTCTTGTTATACTCCTGAGTTCTTGCCATGGCTTCGCGTAGAAGCTGGTTGTTAGAGGAGAAGAAATTCACTTTTTCCAGAACTGCGGGCACTGAGCACTCAGGGAGAGAGTTGGGCAGAAATGTGGGGTGAAACCCGAAGTTCGCAAAAAATGGGGTCTGGTTAGTTGCGGAGTGGATGGAGTTATTGTAGGAGAACTCCGCTAGCGGAAGCAGGGAGAGCCAGTCATTCTGAGCAAAGGAGGAGAAACAACGCAAATATTGCTCGAGGGTCTGATTTGTTCTCTCAGTCTGTCCGTTGGTTTGAGGGTGGTAAGCCGAAGAGAATGATAGCTCTATTCCCAGAGTCTTGCAGAGGGACCTCCAGAACCGGGAGGTAAATTGTACCCCCCGATCGGAGACTATATTAGCAGGTACCCCGTGGAGCCTGACGACTTCTTTAATGAACATTTGTGCAGTTTCCTGGGCCGAGGGGGTCCCTCTCATAGGAACAAAATGTGCCATCTTGGACAGACGGTCCACAATCACAAAGATGGTGGTGTGATTCTCAGCCGGGGGGAGTTCAACTATGAAGTCGATAGAAAGCATTTTCCACGGTCTCTCTGGAACGGGTAAGGGCTTCAGTAGTCCCCAGGCTTTGGATCTGGACCCTTTATTCCGGGTACATGTAGTACAGGACTCCATGAACCTCCTGCAATCCTCGCGTAGTCGAGGCCACCAGAAGGTACGTTGTACCAACTCAGTGGTCTTAGCCACGCCAAAGTGCCCAGCAAGGGCATGATCGTGGCAGAGCTCTAGCACGGTTATCTTTAGTTCTTCTGGTATGAATATCCTGTCTTGGTGCCAGAGTAATCCATCCTTGGTTTGCAGATCCAGTTCAGGAGAGGGTTCCTGTCTAGTGGTGGCTTGTCTGATCCGGGAGAGTAGGTCCTCCTGAAGTAGGAGAAAATTCCCAGGAGCGAGGATTGTATCGGGTGAGGAGAGTTCTTTGGATCCATGAAACATTCGGGACAAGGCGTCAGGTTTAGTGTTCTTGGCACCGGGGCGGTATGTCACATGAAAGGAGAACCGGGAAAAAAACAGGGCCCATCTGGCTTGTCGTGGTTTTAGTCTTTTTGCAGTTTTCAGGTACTCTAAGTTCTTATGGTCGGTGAATACTAAGATTGGGTGAGCAGCACCTTCAAGTAAGTACCTCCATTCTTCCAGGGCGGACTTAATCGCCAAGAGTTCCCGGTCTCCCACGTCATAGTTCTTTTCTGCCGCAGATAATTTGCGAGAAAAGAAAGCCACCGGATGAAGCAAAGCCTTGGTTCCTTGCCTCTGTGACAATATTGCCCCTACTGCAACCTCAGAAGCATCTACCTCAAGTACAAATGGTAGGGAGGAATCTGGGTGTTTTAAGATGGATGCAGAGGTGAAGATCCCTTTGAGATCCTCAAAGGCCTTTTGGGCCTCAGGGGACCAGTGGAAGCGGGTACCTTGCTTGGTTAGCTGAGTAATGGGTGCAATGATGGCGGAGAACCCCCGGATGAATTTACGATAAAAGTTGGCGAATCCAACGAACCGTTGGATTCCCTTCTTATCCACTGGCGCTGGCCAGTCCAAGATTGCGGTGATCTTCTGTGGGTCCATCCTGATGCCCTCGCCAGAGATGATTAATCCCAGAAATGCTATGCTCTCCCGCTCAAACTCGCATTTCTCAGCCTTCGCATATAGTTTATGCTGCCGAAGCCGGTCTAACACACTTCTGACATGCCTGCGATGAGAGTCAAGGGAGGAAGAGAAGATTAGTATGTCATCTAAATAAGCAATCACAAAGAGATCTAAAAAGTCCCGAAGAACATCATTAATTAAATACTGGAAGGTGGCAGGGGCATTGCACAGCCCGAAGGGCATCACTAAATATTCAAAATGTCCGAACCGGGAGCGGAAGGCGGTTTTCCACTCATCGCCCTCCTTGATTCGGACCAGGTTATAGGCTCCCCGGAGGTCAAGCTTAGTAAAAATAACGGCAGCTCCCAATCTTTGGAACAACTCTGGTACCAGAGGAAGAGGATAGCGATTTTTAATGGTGACCTTATTTAGTTCACGGTAGTCCACACATGGCCTGAGGGTATGGTCCTTCTTTTCTACAAAGAAAATGCCTGCGCCTGCTGGCGACGTAGAGGGGCGAATGAACCCCTTTAAAAAGGTTCTCATCGATGTAGTCCTTCAGGGCCCCCTGTTCCACCTCCGTTAAAGGGAAAATCCTACCGAAAGGAATAGCTGCTCCGGGAAGTAGATCAATGGGGCAGTCGTAGGCTCGGTGGGGTGGTAGTGTCTCTGCCCCCTGTTTACTAAACACATCGAGAAAGTCCAGGTAAGCGTCAGGGATGGCCTGACGTATTCCGGCCTCAGTGTCGGTACACATTAAGGTGGCAGGCCCAGGGGGTTTGTGTGAGCCACAGGACCGTTGGCAGTAGGAGGAAGGAAACGTGATCACCCCCGTGACCCAGTTAATGGTAGGATTATGGGCTTGTAGCCAGGGCATACCGAGAATTATGGGGAACAGTGGAGAGGAGATAATATCCAGCCGTAGATATTCTCGGTGCACCCCGGTAGAGGAGAAGACAGTGACAGGTAGGGGAGCCGTCTCTTCGACCACGGGCCCCGACTTGATAAGGGACCCATCAGCCAGGTGAACCCGTAGTCCATGGGTCTTGGGAAGTAGAGGAATAAGTTGAGTACGGGCAAAAGTTGAGTCCATGAAGCAACTACAAGCCCCAGAGTCAATAATTGCGACGACTTGCAGGGTCCTTCCTGGGAGCTGCAGGGAGATAGAAAGAGCGAAGTGAGAGGAGGATTTAGTCTGAGGGTTGATCACAGCAGGGAATACTGACAAGCACTTACGGAACTTCAGGGGACAGTTCCTAACGAAGTGATCGGGCTCCCCGCAGTACAGGCACAGGTTGTGCGCGCGTCGGCGTTGGCGTTCCTCCGGAGTAAGGGAAGGGCGGAGGACCCCAAGCTGCATGGGTTCAGGAGCATCGTACGAGGGGGTCAAGGGTGCTGCAGAAGCTGGGTGCGGATGACTGGGGACCCGGGGAAGCATCCAGGTCGGCCGGGTGAAGCCCGTGGCCCTCTCAACCCTCCGTTCCCTCAGGCGTCGGTCGATCTGAATTGTCAGATCGATCAGTAGGTTCAAATTTTCTGGTATTCCTACCCTAGCCAGTTCGTCCTTCAATGGGTCAGAAAGGCCTATGCGAAACTGGTGACGGAGGGCAGCGTCATTCCAGCTGGTGTCTGCGCTCCAGCGCCTGAATTCAGCTACATAATCTTCCGCTGCTCTGCGTCCCTGCTGAAGGGTCCGCAGGGCGTTCTCTGCAGTGACCGAGAGCTGAGGGTCCTCGTACAATTGGGCAATGGCGTCAAAAAAAAGTGTAAGGCTGTCCAAGGACGCATCTTTGCGTTCTAGCAGGCGGTGGGCCCAGTTCTGTGGGTCTCCGGAAAGCAGCGAAATTACAAAGCCCACCTTGGTAGCTTCTAAGGAAAAGGTGCGGGGCTGTAAGGCAAAGTACAACTCACAAGAGTTCCGGAAAGCCCTGAACTTGCTCCGGTCCCCGGAGAATCTTTCGGGTGTAGGGACCCTGGGTTCAGGGGGAAGCAGTGGAGGCACGTGGACCCCCTTGAGCTCCATCGGGGTTGGTGAGGGCCCGCACTTGTCCTTCCAGGTGAGTGTAGCCTTGCTGGAGGCTCTTAACGGCCTCGGTCAGTCCCGCCAGGTGTCGGCATAGTTCCTCCATAGGTGAGGCTCCCTGCTCGGGCTCAGACATGGCTGTCTGCTACTGTCACGTACCTGACGGTGACGAGCCCGGTTAGCAGAGGGAGGCCTCCCTTACGGCTCCCACCGGCGGCCCCTGGTGGTATAACAGGAAGCACGGAGGTGGAAGGGGTACGAGTGCCTGGCAGGATCAAGAACTACCGCAGGTGATCAGGAACCAGCAGGTGAGGAGGCAGGAACCAGGAACTACAGCAGGTGAGTGGACAGGAACCAGGAACTACAGCAGTTGAGTAGACAGGAACCAGGAACTCAGCAGATGACCCGGACCGGGAGGCACAGCAGGTAGACTGGAACCACTGGGCAGCAGCAGGTGAACAGGAACCAGCAGATGAGCAGACAGGAACCAGCAGATGAGCAGACAGGAACCAGGAACTCAGCAGATGACCCGGACCGGGAGGCACAGCAGGTAGACTGGAACCACTGGGCAGCAGCAGATGAACAGGAACCAGCAGATGAGCAGACAGGAACCAGCAGATGAGCAGACAGGAACCAGGAACTGCAGCAGGTGAGTAGACAGGAACCAGGAACTCAGCAGATGACCCGGACCGGGAGGCACAGCAGGTAGACTGGAACCACTGGGCAGCAGCAGGTGAACAGGAACCAGCAGATGAGCAGACAGGAACCAGCAGATGAGCAGACAGGAACCAGGAACTCAGCAGATGACCCGGACCGGGAGGCACAGCAGGTAAACTGGAACCACTAGGCAGCAGCAGGTGAACAAGAGCCAAGGTCAGGCAGGATCGTCAGACAAGCCGGGGTCGGGTAAACTGGCAGGCAGCGAGGCACAAAAGGATCAGGCAATACCGAAGTCAGAAAACAGGCCGATGGTCAGGTACAGGCAGATAGCAGGAGGGTCACAGGAAGCCGGGTCAGATACAGGTAAACAAGGCAGATCAGGTCACTTGGGGTAAACACTGTAGAGCAGACAGCAGGGACTGTCTGCAAGTGAGGAGTTTAAATAGCCCTTCGGGCGTCACCTGCGGGGGCGGGAACCAGGAAGTCCAGGGCGTCTGTTCCTGACAGGGTTTCCATGACACTACCAAAGAGAGACAAGCTTTGAAGGACCTTCGGTCAGACAACAACATAGTGATCAAAAATGCGGACAAGGGGGGATCTGTAGTGGTTGTGAACTCTGTTGCATACAGGGATGAAGCTATACGCCAGCTATCTGATCTGGACACTTATCAAGTGCTCAGGTCAGACCCCACTGTGCCTTTTAAGAAACAACTATGTTCCCTTTTGGACAGAGCAGTATCTACGGGCCTTTTCTCTGAAAAGGAAAAGGACATGTTTATTCCTGAACATCCCATTATGCCTATATTCCACCACTTGCCCAAAGTACACAAAGGGTTAAACCCTCTCATGGGCAGACCTATTGTGGCTGGGATAGGCTCCCTAAATGAACGCCTTGGTGAGTGGTTGGACAGCCAGCTACAGCCTTTGGTGATTGAACTACCGGGGTATTTAAGGGACACTAAGCAGCTTTTATCCAAGATAAGTGGACTTGAATGGGATACTAAGTATAGATTGATTAGCTGTGATGTTGTGAGCCTTTATTCTAGTATACCCCATGGCACAGGTATAACTGTGGTGGCCATGTTTTTATGTGAATCGGGAAGGTTCTCTTTGGTATTACAAGAATTCATTTTGGAGGCTCTGGAGTATCTGTTAACCCATAACTTCTTCATGTTCGACGGGGTCTGTTATCTCCAGAGATGCGGGGCCTCTATGGGGGCGAAATTTTCGCCATCATTAGCCAACCTTTTTATGGGTTGGTGGGAGAGGTCCCGCATCTTTGGACATGACAGCCCCCGCCGATTGGACACCATATTCTACTGTCGCTATATAGACGACCTGCTTTTTGTCACGTCCGATGACCAGGCAGATCTCCCTGATTGGCTCATGTATTTCAATGATAACTGCCTGAACTTAAAATTCATGGGCAAATTAGATCTGCACACTATGGATTTTCTGGACGTGACATTAACCACTTAAGCCCCGGACCATTTGGTAGCTAAAGGACCAGAGGTGAATTCTGAATTTTGCACTGCGCTGTTTTAACTGTAAATTGTGCGGACATGCAATGTTGTACCCAAACGAAATTTGCGTCCTTTTCTTCCCACAAATAGAGCTTTCTTTTAATGGTATTTGATTGCCTCTGCGATTTTTATTTTTTGCGATATAAACGGAAAAAGACCGAAAATTTTGAAAAAAAATGATATTTTCTACTTTTTGTTATAAGAAAAATCGAATAAACTCAATTTTAGTCATACATTTAGGCCAAAATTTATTCAGCCACATGTCTTTAGTAAAAAAAATGTCAATAATCGTATATTTATTGGTTTTCGCAAAAGTTATAGCGTTTACAAACTAGGGTACATTTTCTGATTTACACAGCTTTAAATTTATGACTGCCTATCTCATTTCTTGAGGTGCTAAAATGGCAGGGCAGTACAAACCCCCCCCCCCAAATGACCCCATTTTAGAAAGTAGACACCCCAAGGAAATTGCTGAGAGGCATGTTGAGCCCATTGAATATTTTTTTTTTTTGTCCCAAGTGATTGAATAATGACAAAAAAAAAAAAAATACAAAAAAGTTGTCACTAAATGATATATTGCTCACACATGCCATGGTTATATGTGGAATTGCACCCCAAAATACATTCTGCTGCTTCTCCTGAGTACGGGGATACCACATGTGTGGGACTTTTTAGGAGCCTAGCCGCGTACGGGACCCCGAAAACCAATCACCGCCTTCAGGATTTCTAAGGGCGCACATTTTTGATTTCACTCCTCACTACCTATCACAGTTTCGAAGGCCATAAAATGCCAAAATAGCACAAACCCCCCAAATGACCCCATTTTAGAAAGTAGACACCCCAAGGAAATTGCTGAGAGGCCTGTTGAGCCCATTGAATATTTATTTTTTGTCCCAAGTGATTGAATAATGACAAAAAAAAAAAATTACAAAAAGTTGTCACTAAATGATATATTGCTCACACATGCCATGGTTATATGTGGAATTGCACCCCAAAATAAATTTTTCTGCTTCTCCTGAGTATGGGGATACCACATGTGTGGGACTTTTTAGGAGCCTAGCCGCGTACGGGACCCCGAAAACCAATCACCGCCTTCAGGATTTCTAGGCACAAATTTTTGATTTGACTCCTCACTACCTATCACAGTTTCGAAGGCCATAAAATGCCAAAATAGCACAAAACCCCCCCAAATGACCCCATTTTGGAAAGTAGACACCCCAAGCTGTTTGCTGAGAGGCATGGTGAGTATTTACAGCTCTCATTTGTTTTTGAAAATGAAGAAAGAAAATTTTTTTTTGTATTTATTTTTTTTAATTTTCAAAACTTTGTGACAAAAAGCGAGATCTGCAAAATACTCACAATACCTCTCAGCAAATAGCTTGGGGTGTCTACTTTCCAAAATGGGGTCATTTGGGGGGGTTTTGTGCCATCTGGGCATTCCATGGCCTCCGAAACTGTGATAGGCAGTGAGAAGTGAAATCAAAAATTTACACCCTTAGAAAGCCTGAAGGCGGTGATTGGTTTTTGGGGTCCCGTACGCGGCTAGGCTCCCAAAAAGTCTCACACATGTGGTATTCCCGTACTCAGGAGAAGCAACAGAATGTATTTTGGGGTGTGATTCCACATATGCCCATGGCATGTTTGAGCAATATATCATTTAGTGACAACTTTGTGCAAAAAAAAAAAAAAAAAAATTATTTTTTCCGCAACTTGTGTCAACATATAAAATATTCCATGGACTCGACATGCCTCTCAGTATATAGCTTGGGGTGTCTACTTTCCAAAATGGGGTCATTTGGGGGGGTTTTGAACTGTTCTGGCATTTTATACACAACATTAGGAAGCTTACATCCACTCTTCTAACCACAAAGCCCTTTTTGACACTTTTTGTTTACATGAAAACATTTTTTTTTGCAAGAAAATTATGTTGAACCCCCAAACATTATATATATTTTTAAAGCAAAGGCCCTACAGAATAAAATGGTGGGTGTTGCATTTTTTTTTTCTACACAGTATTTGCGCAGCGATTTTTCAAACGCATTTTTTTGGGAAAAAATACACTTTTTTAATTTTAATGCACTAAAACACACTATATTGCCCAAATGTTTGATGAAATAAAAAAGATGATCTTAGGCCGAGTACATAGATACCAAACACGACATGCTTTAAAATTTCGCACAAACGCGCATTGGCGACAAACTACATACATTTTTAAAAGCCTTTACAGGTTACCCCGTTAGATTTACAGAGGAGGTCTACTGCTAAAATTACTGCCCTCGATCTGACCTTCGCGGTGATACCTCACATGCATGGTGCAATTGCTGTTTACATATGACGCCAGACCGTCGCTTGCGTTCGCCATTGGGCAAGAGCAGGGCAGGACAGGGGTGCTTTTTTTTTTATTATTAATTTTGCTTTTTTATTTTATTTTTAAACTGTTGCTTCCATATTTTTTTTTTTTATCATTTTTATTGTTATCTCAGGGAATGTAAATATCCCCTATGATAGCAATAGGTAATGACAGGTACTCTTTTTTGAAAAAACTGGGGTCTATTGGACCCTAGATCTTTCCTCTGCCCTCAAAGCATCTGACCACACCAAGATCGGTGTGATAAAATGCTTTCCCAATGGCGCTTTTTATATCCGGGGGGGACATTCCCTCCCACTGCTTGTAAAAGCAGTCCAGAGGCTAATTAGCCACTAGGATTGCTTTTACATGAAAGCCGGCCGCTGGCTGAAAAGAATGATACCAAGATGATACCTAAACCCACAGGCATCATTCTGGTATAAACATTCAAAGTCCAGCAATATACCAGTACGTTGCTGGTCCTTGTTGGACATGTATTGTAATCTTTTTCTTTCTCGTACATCACGGGACACAGAGCGACATAGTCATTACTAATGGGTTATATAGATACCGTCAGGTGCTGGCACTGGCAACTTCCAAAACCGGAAGTACCCTCCCCTATATAAGCCCCTCCCATTCGGGAGCACCTCAGTTTTTTGCCAGTGTCTAAGGTGTTGGCCAAGAAGAAACATGTGTTTTTCACTGAGCTTGCGTACAGGTTCTTTTGGGCCTCAGTAAGCTATTCCGGATCCGACCAAAAAAGCTTCATAGCTAAACGGTCGGTACCCGGGCCTTGCAGAGAAGAGCAAGGTTTTGCCTGTAATGCTTCTCTTAGGAGAGCTGGACCCTGGGATCCAGAGCTCTGGTCATACCCACGACCAAGATGTTTTCTGTGCAGGGTGCTATACAGGTCCAGGGGCGTGGAATCCTTGGGAACCCGGTCCCTGAAGGTTTGATTACAATGCCTGCCGTAATAGGTGAAGTTTGGGCTTTTGTGGACCAAACAAAGTCCTGCTGCGGGGAACAGGTAAGTGGGGGCCCCCAGGAACTTGGTTCTATTGGGGGACCCCCAAGCCTAATTTGTCTTTCTGTCTGTTACCTAATGGTATTCCCGCAAAATTCTGTGCATGCCTGTAACTACTAAAAAAATGTAATAATTTTTAATGGTGGTCAAGAAAAAAAAAAAAAAAAAAATTTTTTTTTATATATATATATTTAATATATTAGACTGCGGTACCTGTGTTTGTCCACTAGAGGCCGCTGTGGAATGTTTTTCTTGTCATGTGGACTAGTTTCTTCTCAGCAGAGCAAAGTCCAGGCAGATGGTGAGTTCTCTTATAGGAAACTGCTTCCTCTGCCATGTTGCAGTGCTCGTCCATCCCCCGGCCTGCGGCAAAGAGGGGCCCTGGCTCCTGTCCCTTGTTTCCATTTTTTGAAATTAGTGCCGAAGGCGCACGTGGCCGCGCGCGTGCGCGTGCACGCGCCTCTATATATAGAGGTGAGCCGGGAAAGGGGGCGGAGCATGGGGGATGACGCTCTGTGCGCGCCGCAGCGCTTCTGCGCATGTGCGGGCGTCCCAGCAGTTTAAAAAACCACAATATTGTAGTGAGCTGGCTATGAAGTACAGAGACAGAGCTGGCAACATTTAAAGGCATACAGCAAGCGGTTGATACAGGCATCCCCTAGAAAGGCACATTAGTAGACACCAACTGTTTCTTATAGCAGCATTTATGCTAGACTATTATCAGTAACTGGTGTATTTCGGCTGGAATACCTCAGCTTTGTGGCTTAGGAATATGCCGTCTAAAAACTCCGGGACTAGAAATTCCAGGAGGAATAGGGGGTCTCCATCGGGCTCTGAGGATCTTGGGCATGCTTTGGCTGCACCAGTCTCCCCTGAAGAATCAGAGGTTAGTGACCGTAGAGCACCCTCAGGAGTACCTGGTACTGTGGCTGTCCTCAGTTCACCTGCTCCTGTGTATGTAACAGAGGAGGTTTTTTCCTCAGCTCTGGGAGGGCTGGAAGAGAGATTGTCAGCATTGATCGCTGCTTCCCTGTCACAGGAGAAAAGCGCTCGATCTCCGTCTCCCCCCTCAGAGTGCCTGTTAACAGAGCAACAGTCCCATACAGAGGTCGACCTACCTGAGGGGGATCAGGATGAGGTCGATTCGGTTGCAGAGGAATCAACAGTGGAAGAGCCGTTCTCAGCATCACATGCTGAAAGGTTATGGGTTCAGTCCCTGACTAATATGGTCCGATCAGCATTTAAAATGCCACTTGCGGAGCCATCATCCACTTCTGTCTCCTCGTTGGGGTCGCTAAAAGCTCCCCAGACTGTTTGTTCCTTTCCGATCCATCCTTTACTGGAGGGGCTCATTTACCAGGATTGGGAGCATCCTGACAAAATATTTACTCCCCCCAAGAGATTTCCGGTTTTCTATCCCATGGAGGATAAGTTCATCAGAAAATGGAGGGTCCCTACAGTGGACGCAGCCATCTCTTGTGTGAATAAATCACTGACATGTCCGGTGGAAAATGTCCAAATGTTCAAGGACCCAATAGATAAAAAATTGGAGTCCTTATTAAAATCTGCTTTTTCTACAGCAGGATTGGTGACACAACCAGCAGTGGCAGCTATTGGGGTCTGCCAAGCAGTGAAGGATCAGTTGAAACAGGTCTTAAGGGACTTGCCGGATCAGCAGGCTCTTGCCCTAGCTGATCTACCTAGAGCCTTATGCTTTGCGGTGGACGCTATAAAGGATTCAATCCATCAGGCCTCCCGCCTTACGCTGTCTGTAGTACATATGCGCAGGCTTCTATGGCTCAAAAACTGGTCTGCTGAAGCTCCCTGTAAAAAATTGCTGGTCAGCTTCCCATTTCATGGGGAGCGCTTATTCGGGGAAGACCTGGACAAGTATATCCAGAGAATTTCCAGCGGTAAAAGTACACTTTTGCCGGTTAAAAATAGAGTTAGAGGTCCCTCTTTTAAGAGGCCGGCTTCTCCAGTCCCTAGGACATCGGCTGTGAAACAGTTCCGACGGCCTCCTCGGTCAAATCCCGGAGGTAGAAATCAGGGACAGTTGCAGGGTAACAAAAAGCCCTGGAGCAGGAGAGGTACAAAACCTCCCCCAAAGTCAAATGCATGAAGGGTTGCCCCCACCCAATCGGGTGGGGGGAAGACTTCAGTTGTTCACAGAGACCTGGCGGGACACGATCCGAGACAGATGGGTGCTCTCCGCAGTAAATCTGGGATACAAATTGGAGTTAAAAAACTCCCCTTCTTCCCGCTTTATAAGGTCAAACGTGCCAAGGGATCCCCAGAAGAGAGGATCCCTCCTGTTGGCACTAGAACAATTATTGCTTCAAGCAGTAATTATAGAGGTTCCCCTGGAAGAGTGGGGGTTCGGGTTTTACTCAAACCTCTTTACAGTTCCGAAGCCAAACGGGGACGTGAGGCCCATACTAAATCTAAAAGGGCTAAACAAATTCCTGCATATCAGGACTTTCCGGATGGAGTCGATCCGATCGGTAGCCACTGCCCTACAAGGGGAGGAATGGTTAGCCTCGATCGACATCAAGGATGCTTGTTTGCACATTCCCATCTTTCCAGCCCACCAAAAATTTCTACGCTTTGCGGTAGAAGGCCGCCATTTTCAGTTCAGAGCCTTACCCTTCGGTCTGGCCACAGCACCAAGAGTGTTCACAAAAATTTTGGCCCCATTATTGGCCAATCTAAGAACATGAGGTGTAACGATAATGGCATATCTAGACGACTTGTTGCTGATAGACCACTCAGTGGAAAAACTAGAAGTGGTTGTTCACGAGACAATCAAGTATCTGGAATATCACGGTTGGATTATCAACCGAGACAAGTCAGCCCTAAAACCAGTCAAAAGTCTGGAATACTTGGGGCTAAGGCTGGATTCAGACCAGAGAAAAAATTTCTTGCCTCAAGAAAAGGGGTCGTCTTTGAGAGATTTGATCCACTTAGTGGGCTCAAAAAGACAGCCATCCATACGCCTGTGCATGAGGCTGCTGGGAAAGATGGTGGCATCATTCGAAGCAGTACCCTACGGTCAATTCCATTCAAGGAAGTTGCAAAGGGCCATACTGTCAGCCTGGAACAAAAAAGTTCAGGCTCTGGACTTACCAATGTCCTTGTCCCCTTCCGTTCGCAGGAGCCTCCGCTGGTGGTTGGTTCCCCAGAATCTGGAAAGAGGGAAATCCTTCAGTCCAATTTCCTGGAAGGTGGTCACTACAGATGCCAGCCTTGTAGGCTGGGGAGCAGTACTGGAGCAATGGTCTCTCCAGGGCAGATGGTCGGATACAGAAAAGGCCCTGCCCATCAATCTCTTAGAGATACGAGCAGCCCGGTATGCCCTAGTAGCATGGACATCCAAACTCCAAGGGTCCCCTGTCAGAGTTCAGTCAGACAATGCCACAGCAGTGGCATATATCAATCGTCAGGGGGGCACCAGGAGTCGTGCAGCCCAAAGGGAGGTAAATTACATCCTGAGATGGGCAGAAAGATATGTCCCAGCCATATCTGCGGTATTCATTCCAGGGGTGGAGAATTGGAAGGCGGACTTTCTAAGTCGCCAACAATTATGCCCAGGGGAATGGTCCCTTCATCCCGAGGTTTTCCGGACAATATGTCAGCGGTGGGGAACACCGGATGTAGATCTGCTAGCATCCAGATTCAACGCAAAGGTGGACAGGTTTGTCTCTTGGACAAGGGATCCCCTAGCTTGCGGCTCGGATGCCCTAGTGTTCCCTTGGGATCAGTTCAAGCTGATATATGCATTCCCACCGCCACAATTGTTACCTCGATTACTCCGCAGAATCAGGGTAGAAAAGAAACCAGTGATTCTGGTGGCTCCAGCGTGGCCCCAAAGAGCATGGTACGCGGAGATTGTAAAAATGTCTGTGGGGAGTCCTTGGACCCTCCCACATCGTCCGGACCTGCTTTCGCAGGGACCGATATACCACCCTTCCTTACCAGCCCTAGGTTTGACGGCCTGGCTATTGAAGCCCACATTCTAAAAAAGAGAGGGCTCTCTAATGCTGTGGTGTCTACCATGATCAATGCCAGGAAACCGGTATCCAGGCAGATCTACTATAGAATCTGGAAGGCGTACATCGCCTGGTGTGAGGCCAGGAAATGGCATCCACGTAAATACGTAACAGGTAGGATTCTGGACTTCCTACAATGGGCTGTAGATAGGAAGCTTGCCTTGAGTACTATCAAGGGTCAGATTTCGGCCTTGTCAATATTTTTTCAAAGGCCCTTGGCTTCGCATTCACTAGTCAAAGCCTTTATACAAGGAGTGATGCGTATTAGTCCTCCGGTTAATATTCCCATATGTCCATGGGATCTAAACTTGGTTTTGTCGGTTCTACAGAAACAACCATTTGAACCACTACAGCATATTTCCTTGGTGCTTCTCACCAGGAAATTGATTTTTCTAGTAGCCATTTGTTCGGCTAAAAGAGTATCGGAATTAGCAGCTATGTCCTGTAAGGAGCCATATCTGGTTATCCATAAGGACAGAGTAGTGTTACGTCCTCATCCAGCCTTTCTTCCTAAGGTGGTATCGAGTTTTCATTTGAACCAAGATGTGGTTCTTCCTTCTTTTTTCCCCAAACCTACTTCGGTAGAGGAAAAGTTATTGCATTCTTTGGATGTAGTAAGAGCAGTTAAAGCTTATCTAAAAGCCACTGCTCAGATTCGCAGAACGGATACTTTGTTTATTCTGCCGGAAGGCCCCAGAAAGGGTCAGGCAGCGTCAAAATCTACTTTAGCCAAGTGGATTCGACAGGTCATAATACAAGCCTATGGCTTGAGAAGTAGACCGCCTCCGTTCAAAGTTAGGGCGCACTCCACGAGAGCAGTTGGAACTTCATGGGCAGTGCATCACCAGGCCTCCCTGGCTCAGATCTGTAAGGCCGCAACATGGTCTTCGGTACACACGTTTACTAGGTTCTACCAGGTGGACGTTAGAAGTCAGGAGGATGTCGCCTTTGGGCGCAGTGTGTTGCAGGCCGCAAAAGATCCTCATGTCTGATAGCGCTCAGCTTATATATGGTGTATCCCCCCCCTCATTTGGCATTGCTTTAGGACATCCCATTAGTAATGACTATGTCGCTCTGTGTCCCGTGATGTACGAGAAAGAAAATAGGATTTTTATAACAGCTTACCTGTAAAATCCTTTTCTTGGAGTACATCACGGGACACAGAGCTCCCGCCCCTCTTTAGGGACACTTATTGCTTTGCTACAAAACTGAGGTGCTCCCGAATGGGAGGGGCTTATATAGGGGAGGGTACTTCCGGTTTTGGAAGTTGCCAGTGCCAGCACCTGACGGTATCTATATAACCCATTAGTAATGACTATGTCGCTCTGTGTCCCGTGATGTACTCCAAGAAAAGGATTTTACAGGTAAGCTGTTATAAAAATCCTATTTTTTTCATGCAGCCTGTTGGCTGAACGAAAAAAAAAAGATTGATCGGTGGGTATGCCCACCATTAGAATACCGCCCTTCATCCACCCACTTCTAATGATGGGCATACATGCACCATTTATATATGCCGAAGCATGGGGGCATCTTCCCGCAAAAGTTATGCCGCGTACACATGGTCAGACTTTTCCACGGGCAAGCCTCCGTCGGAATTTCGACCGTATGTACGCGGCATTAGGAGCAAAATCGCTCCTCCGCCCCTGCTGCCCCAATGCTTCGGCATATATGCTTTTTTTTTTTTAACTGTGGTGGTGAAATCACCTCCTACAGCACTGGAGTCGCAGGGATCAGGCCTGTCTCTGCGAACGCTGCAGTTATGTGTGTTGTGTTTTGCAAGTGACAGTGATCGATCGATACTGCACTTGGGTGGCCTGGGCTGGACCGAGGGGCAAAACGCAGGTGCTAGCAGGTATCTGGGCTGATCCCGCTAACACTGCGTTTTTGGGAACCCTAAACTGCTGGGGACGCTAGTATAGATCTGATCAGATATTGATCTGTTCAGATACTATACCACTAAGGGGGGTGTATGCTTAACGCGTGGGTGTTAGCGCTACTGGCACTAACCTGACGCTGCCTGGGGTGTGACGCAGACCCTCTCTGACGCTAAAACCTAATTGATATCACCCGCCGGGCGATCAGGGGGTTAAACCTTTATTGGGTTATATATACGGCGGGTGCCCTGACACTATAAAAAGCAAACTAACTAACCAGCGTCACCCGTAACACTTATATGATGATCACTGGTGAAAGGGTTAACTAGGGGCAATTAGGGGGTTAAAACCTTTATTAGGTAATATATGGGGGTACCTGACGCTATATAAAAACCTGACGGCGAACCTAAAAAAAAATTACTGGCTACCTATCGGCATCACCGACACTAAGACAACGATCATAAAAACGATCGCTTAGCGACAGTGGTGATAGGGGGTGAAAGGGTTACCTGGGAGGCGATCAGGGGGTTAAACCTTTATTAGATAATATATGGGGGTACCTGACGCTATAAAAACCTGCGGCGAACCTAAAAAAAATTACTGGCTACCGATCTGCATCACCGACGCTAAGACAGCGATCAGAAAAATGATCACTTAGCGACAGTGGTGATAGGGGGTGAAAGGGTTACCTGGGGGGCGATCAAGGGGGTTAAACCTTTATTAGGTAATATATTGGGGTACCTGACGCTATAAAAACCTGCGGCAAACCTAAAAAAAATTACTGGCTACCGATCTGCATCACCGACGCTAAGACAGCGATCAGAAAAATTATCGCTTAGTGACAGTGGTGATAGGGGTGAAAGGGTTACCTGGGGGGCGATCAAGGGGGTTAAACCTTTATTAGGTAATATATGGGGGTACCCGACACTATAAAAACCTGCGGCGAACCTAAAAAAAATTACTGGCTACCGATCAGCATCACCGACGCTAAGACATCGATCAGAAAAATGATCGCTTAGTGATGGCGGTGCTAGGGGGTGAAAGGGTTACCTGGGGGGTGATCAAGGGGGTTAAACCTTTATTAGGTAATATATGGGGGTACCCGACGCTATAAAAACCTGCGGCGAACCTAAAAAAAATTACTGGCTACTGATCAGCATCGCCGACGCTAAGACATCGATCAGAAAAATTATCGCTTAGTGACAGTGGTGATAGGGGGTGAAAGGGTTACCTGGGGGGCGATCAAGGGGGTTAAACCTTTATTAGGTAATATATGGGGGTACCCGACGCTATAAAAACCTGCGGCGAACCTAAAAAAAATTACTGGCTACCGATCAGCATCACCGACGCTAAGACATCGATCAGAAAAATTATCGCTTAGCGACGGTGGTGCTAGGGGGTGAAAGGGTTATCTGGGGGTGATCAGGGGGTTAAACCTTTATTAGGGGGGGTTAGGGGGCTACACTGGACCTAAAACTAAATGTAGTGACACTTTTACAGTCACAAATGTCACTGATTGCAGTGATCACTAAATAAATGGTCACTGCAATCAGTGACACTGTGACTGGGGGCTGGGGGGTGATCTGGGGGGTGATCTGGGGGTGTCTGGGGGGGCCTGGGGGGGCGATTTATGTGCCTATGTGTCCTGGTGTCAGTGTGCTGTTTTGTGCACTAACCTGCATCTTCTCCTGTACGGCGCTCGGTATATGTGAGCGCCGCAGGAGAGATGACATCACTTCCTCCTGCCTGTGTAAACAGTACACAGGCAGAGGAAGCTCTCTCATTCGCCGGGAGCGATCGAGGGGGGGGGGCGGAATCGAACGGCCGTCCCCTCATGCCGGATCGCTCCCGAAGGTAAAACGACCACCCACTGTAAAGAAGGGGGGTCCGATCGGACCCCCCAACTATACAAAGGCAATCACATATATGTACGTGATTCTGCCTGTCGGTGCCATTCTGCCGACGTATATTTACAGTGGGCGGTCGTTAAGTGGTTAACGGGTGCAGGAAACACCATAAGCACGAGCTTACACAGGAAAGCCACAGCTGGCAACAGCCTGCTGAGAGCAGATTCTGCACATCCTGGTCACACCATAAGAGGGGTGCCCTATGGGCAATTCCTCAGGCTTAAACGCCTTTGTAGCGATCCAAAAGATTTTGAGGAAGAAGCCCAGAAAATGGCCCTGAGGTTTAAACATAGGGGATACCCCACAAAAACTGTGGACAAAGCCCTTCTAGCAGTTAGTACAATACAAAGGGACAGCCTTATGAAGGACGCATGTGTCACTAGAAACAGTAAAACCACACAAGGAGTCTATAAAAACATACCAGTCTTCTCCACCCCGTACAGCAGTGAATTTACTAAAATTAGAAACACTGTCATCAAATATCTCCCTATATTGTCAAGTGACCCAATTTACGGCGAAATATTGTCCAAAGGCATCAAAACAATATCTCGACGAGCACCCACTTTGGGTAGCTCCCTCTCATCCAGCTTGTTCTCTAGCAAGGCTTTAAACAAAAATTGGCTCACGTTTAAGGGAACATACAGATGTGGCATAAAAAGCTGCGAGTATTGTGGCTTTATTAAAAAAGGTGATAAGGTTAAATCCTGCACCAATGGAAAAGTCTTCAACATTGCACAGTTCATAAATTGCAACACGAAGTATGTAGTGTATGTCATCACATGTGAACTCTGCAATGTACAATATGTTGGGCGCACCATACGCAGACTTAGAGATCGTCTGCGAGATCACCTATACGACATAGAGATAAGCAAGAAAACAAATGTGGCCCAACACTGGAACACTGTACATCTAAAAGACACCTCACATCTCCGCATACAGGGCATAGAGTACATGAAGGTCCCCACTAGGGGAGGAGACAAATTTAGGATGCTCTGTAAACGTGAGGTTTTCTGGATCTTTTCCTTACATACAAGGATACCATTGGGGTTGAACTTTGAGTGGCATGTGTCCCACTTTTATGAATAACTATATGATTTAACATCTCTAGAGCTGTGGTTGTGTTTACCCATTTTTCCCCTTTCCCCTTCCCTTCCCCCCTTGTTCCTTCCCTTCCTTCCCACTTTTTACTTGCTTCCTCATTTACATCAAACATACTTGTTTCCATCTACAAGAATGAACCAGGTAACACAACCCTTAGCTTTAGGACACAAACCCCATATGTATATATATCCATACTCACGGAAGAGATACGGATGCGATACAGAGCTTGGCGGTCTCCTGCCTTGTTGACATGCATCCGACCCACACTTTGGTTTATATTAGGGTTGTCCCGATACCACTTTTTTGAGACCGAGTACAAGTACCGATACTTTTTTCCAAGTACTTGCCGATACCGATTACCGATACTTTTTTTTCAGTGTCATGTGACAGTTTGAAAGATGGGGACTGATAGGTGGCACTGACAGGTGGCACTTATGGGCACTGACTGGTGACTGGTGCTGATGGGCACTAATAGGTGGCTGGCAATGATAGATGGCACTGATTGCACTGATAGGTGGCACTTATGGGCACTGATGGCACTGATAGGTGGCACTTGTGGGCAGTGATAGGTGGCACTGATAGGTGGCACTTGTGGGCACTGATAGATGGCACTGAAAGGTGGCACTTATGGGCACTGATAGATGGCTCTTATGGGCACTGACAGGTGGCACTTGTGGGCAGTGATAGGTGGCACTGATAGGTGGCACTTGTGGGCCCTGATAGATGGCACTGAAAGGTGGCACTTGTGGGCACTTATGGGCACTGATAGATGGCACTTATGGGCACTGATAGGTGGCACTTGTGGGCAGTGATAGGTGGCACTGATAGGTGGCACTTGTGGGCACTGATGGCACTTGTGGGCACTGATTGCACTGATAGATGGCACTGATTGCACTGAAAGGTGGCACTTGTGGGCACTGATAGATGGCACTTATGGGCACTGATAGGTGCCAGTTGTGGGCAGTGATAGGTGGCACTTGTGGGCACTGATAGGTGGCACTTGTGGGCACTGATAGGTGGCACTTGTGGGCACTGATAGCATTGATAGATGGCACTTGTGGGCACTGATAGATGGCACTGATTGCACTATCTGTGCAATCAGTGCCATCTATCAGTGCCCACAAGTGTCACCAATCAGTGCCCATAAGTGACACCTATCAGTGTAGTCAGTGCCATCTACCAGTGCCACCTAATAGGTGGCACTGGTAGATGGCACTGATTGCACTGATAGGTAGCACTTGTGGGTACTGATAGGTGGCTGGCACTGAAATGCTGTGGGGAAAAAAAATGACACAGGATTTAAAAAAAAAAAACTGCTGCAACGCCCATCTTGGTACACCCTGCACTCGGCTGAAGTAAGCAGCAGCAGACATCTTGTTACACCCAGCCCATATAGCTCGGGCTGGGTGTAACAAGATGTCTGCTGCTGCTTACTGCAGCCAAGTGCAGGGTGTACCAAGATGGGCGTGGGGACGTTCAGCCGCTGACGGCGACCGAATGTGACAGCACCGGTCACCGATCCTGATGCGGCTGCGCCCTGCACCCCTGCCAGCTTACCAAGTTCAACTGCAGGTGAGGGACTCGCTCTCCACCCGCGGACTCCGTCCATCGACTGTGCCCGCCCTCTCCAGCCAGACTCCGCCCACACTTTCCTTCAGAGACTCAGCCCGCCCCCTCTCCAGCCAAACTCCGCCTGCACTAGCTCTGTCGACAGACTCTGTCCGCCCTCTCCAGCCAGACTCCGCCCGCACTCTCCCGCCCTCCCCAGCCACTGACTCCTCCCGCCCTCTCCGGCCACAAAAAAAAAGTATCGGGTGAAGCATCGGGAGCATTTGCGCGAGTACAAGTACTCGC
This sequence comes from Rana muscosa, assembly GCA_029206835.1. Lineage (NCBI taxonomy): Eukaryota > Metazoa > Chordata > Amphibia > Anura > Ranidae > Rana > Rana muscosa. Next base: position 879,218,689 of record CM055116.1, read on the forward strand.
GCAAATGCTTGGTATCGGTCCCGATACCGATACTAGTATCGGTATCGGGACAACCCTAGTTTATATGCCATTGTTTGGGTGATTTTTTGGTTGTCTTCCCTTGCCTCCCTTTGTCCTTTTGTCTTTTGTCTCTTGTCTTTCTCCTTTTCCTTCTCTTTGTTGCTCGTAGATCGGCCCCGCATCGGCCGATACGTTAGGGTATTGGTAACATTCATATGTCATTACTGTCTTTCTTTTGTTCACTTACACACTGCGACTGATCAATGGAACTAGAAACTCAGTGTCAATGTCTTTGTACATTGGTTAACACATCTGGACTGTTGACATAAATCCAGAATCTCACACAGATTCATACCCATGGACGTGGTCCGATCTTCAGCGGGTTGTGGCCTCAAAGACCATTTAATTTTCATTTCATTTTACCTAATAGGTTACATAAATCCAGAATCTCACACAGATTTATAACCATGGACGTTGTCCGACTTTCAGCGGGTTGTGGCCTTAAAGACCATTTAATTTTCATTTCACTTAATAGGTTACATGATTTGGAAGTTTCATCTTCATTGTCCGTTGATCGGCCTTGCATTAGCCGACATGTGAGAGTTTTTTGCAACACTTAAGTGTCCCTAACGTTCTGTTTTGTCCATATACACATCATGGTTAATTAATGGAACCAAATTATGGTGTCCATATTTCCACTCATCTATTAACATATCTGGACATACAAACTAATATACTCAGTAGAAGACACACATATTTGAATACATGGGGTCATATGCTCAAGTATGAAACAGACACACGGGATTGCACACATATGTCAGGAATCTTGCCTGACTAAATTGCCACATAGACTTACTAAACATTATCAGTCCTTTTGCGCATTTCAGTTATGCTGTCATGCCTTTACTGTACCACATGATTTAGCTGGCCAAACCACGATATCTTCATAAAAACAAAATACAACTATAAAAATATAATAAAAATTAGTAATGTCAGTACAAGATCATTCCCTTTAATATTTGTGTTGTTCTGTTTCTCTCTTTCTTTTTCATATGATTTTCCACATTATTCCACTTTTTTATTTTATATTATCTCATTTTAGCTGAGATTTTTAACCCCTAATGTTACAACCTTTTTTCCTTTTTTCTTTATACATATATTCATATATAATTCTCTACATTAGCATATATATATTTGTTCACATGTCTCTTTGGGTCACGACAAAGACCCGATCACGCACGTATTAGTATATATCACCACTAGTTTACGTGACTAATGTCACTTTTTTCATCGCCCGAGAATACACAATAATACACCTGTCATGTTTGCACTTCATATAGAATATAAATTTATGATACACCCATACATGGATATTAATTTGGATATCACATAGCAGAACATTGCAACAAGGGCCGGTTTGCGGCAATATAGCACATGGACTAACCTGCTCATTTGTGATATTCACGCTATTTCATTTTCTTTCACTTCCTTCCATTTCACTGGGTTTTTTTTTTATTCTTCAGCTTTTTTTTATTTATTTTTATTCTTCAGCTTTTTTTATTCTTCAGCTTTTTCCTTCATGCCCTTTCCCCGACATTTACACAGCACTCCCCCACACATGCAGCACCATTAGCACCATGTATTCCCTCTTGTTCCCTGGTTTTCCGGTTTAAACTTGAGGTCTCTATTCACATTAACTTTCCATTCATTCACAACGAATTTTTTCATTCACACTTATTCATGCATGGTAATCACAGGTCCATGTTTTTACATGTAGCACACATATATACTTTCACAGATGACATTTATATTAATAACATCTTCCCCAACTGAACCTTTTAAATGTGTACCCCATATACTGTGCATATCTCGAGGGCGGGTGATATATATATACATATTTTTATGTTATACATGTGCGTGTGCACATAAGTGTATGTAGAGTCTTTTATGTTTCTATATATTTTTTATACATTCTTTATATATTTATGTTTAGTTAAAAAGGTTTGTGACCATAAGTGGGTACACAATTATGCAATGTGCATATGCATATGTGTGTCTTGTGATTAGAGACTTTTTGATTTTCTGATTGTATTTTATTTCCCAATTGAACTGATTGAACACATTTGTGGCTCAATCAGGTGGCCAATTGGAGTCTCAATGATCTTTTTCTTCATTATGCATTTGTGAGTATATATTGGTGGTGTTTTAGAAGTGTTAGTTAGCTATGACTAAGCGCTGAAGTTCAGTGCGAAACGCGTCAGCTCACATTAGCTGTTTCCTTTGCTGTGCCATGTATTCATTGTTTTTATCTTAAATAAAAGAACAAATATTTTTTTGGAGTGCGGCAGTCCAAGGTCTCTCACTATTTTTGCACACTACACAAGGCCGCCGCGCTGGCGGCCTTTTATAGTGTGGGGCGTGTACTAAACTCCCCTGAGCTATAATTGGCCACAGGCATCGTGCCTGTGGCCAATTATGGCTCTCCTCGCTGCCGGCGCTGTGATTGGCCAAGCATGCGGGGTCACAGTGCATGCTTGGCCAATCACAGCGCCGGGATTGCACTGCAATGGCGCAGTGTATTGTGGGCCGTTTGCGTCACTCGAATTTGGCGCGAACGGCTCAAAACGTTCGATCTTCGTCGAACGATCGAACAGCCGATGTTCGAGTCGAACGTATGTTCGACTCGAACACCGAGCTCATCCCTATTGGGAATGTTACCTGCTATTTTGATTAATCATGTATTGAGAAGTAAGTCATGTTTCCATATACTTATGAATGATAGGTGTATTGAACATGATCTCTGTATGCATTTTCTAAATGTTGTATATTATATTTTTGTAGATAGTGATACAATATCCCTGATGAAGATTTTAATTACCAATTGAAATGCGTTGGGTCTACCGCACCTGTTCGTCACCACCAGTTGACCTGGGGGTCTCGGAATTACATAGCGGGCAGTATCACTAGATCTCCTTTTTTCATTTATAATGTTTTAAACATCACTATGCAATTTGTATTATTGTGAACTCTTTTCTATGTAGTTTTTGTATAATAAATGAATTTCTAAAATATTCCTTTATTTTAGTGCCTTAAAAATCCCCCAATAGAGGTTTTTTACCATACATCCTGCATAACTTTTCCCTTGGGTTCCCTAAATGTGCCAGGCAAGATACAGTACATGTGTGAACTCTCCCTGCTGAAGCACAGCTAGTAGACTGGTGCCATTGTCACCCACAAAATTGACTGGCATAAGCTGGCATGGGGTCACCCACTTCTTGGCCTGCCCCTGAAGAACTTCCACAATCGCTGGTCCAGTGTGGCTCCTGTCCCTCAGTTGCAAAGCAGTTTGGCAATGGTTTACCTAGGCTGTTGTATAGACACTGAGTTGCTTAGGGAACTGGTGGTTTCCGGGAGTCATCTGCTGAGGCCTTTTTTGAAAAGGGGGGGAAAGGTCGGTGTGCTGTTACATCACCATGGTGCAGGGCATGGAGCACTACCACCAGCTCCATTGATGTACTCCATTCTGAATCCTTCCCAGCCACTATGAACTTTACCCAGTTGGCTATGAATGAGATGTAAGATTCCTGCCAATGTTTTTCTTGGCCACATGTCAGTGGTCATGTGGAGCGTGCCTCTGATTGTGTGGTCCTGTGATACGGAGATATTACATTGCACATGCTGGAGGAGGGCAGGTATGGTCTTTCAAGGAAACAAATGGTGACTAAGTACCTGGTGCTGTGGTTCAGCAGAGGCTGGTTCCAAAAGAAAATGGGGAATGACTCCACCAAATGGAATTCGAGCAGCTGCAGTTAGCAGTTATTCCAAGCTGGCATTTATATGCTGAGTAAAAGGGTAATTAGGAGATTTTTTTTTTCATGCCAGCAGCTGCCAAACCTGCCTGACCAAGAAAGCTGCTGGAGACAGAGGGTTGGGGTTAGGAGATTTATGGTAATGTTCAATCATGCTAACCCTCTTCCCTAATGGATGTGTTGTAAATTAGCCTATCAAACCTCTTGTCAGACTTACCTCCCTATCATTTTATGCTGTAGCAAATGCAGACTGAGAATCTTGTGAATGTTAAAAAGTGAGGAACAGGGAGGGGGGAGGAGTGCGGGCAGCGCTGGGTATATGATTAGGCGTAAGAGAAGGTCTCCTTGGGCTCTTTAGCTAGCTATCTAGTAGTAGATCACAACATATGGGCCCTTTGCCTTGGGTGCTCAAGGACCTAGTACCGACACTGAATGTGGGGCTTATTTTGTTGACCGTTATGGAGGTGCCACTCCCACTCAGCTCTTTGATGCATAGTCATGTGTTTCCACATGCATGTGGTACCCAAATGCTTGATACTAATACTGATATCATGGCAGCCTCTGCCTGCAGACTACAACAATGATGTTGGTAAATAAAGGTCCACACTGCAAGCTTTTTCAATTTGCTTTCTATGTGCTTATGTACTGTCCTGACGCTAGCCAATTTCTGGCAAACACATATCTGAAGTCTAAATTTTCATAATTTTGAAAACATTTGGGGACTTGAGGTAGGGGGTTTGGGTTTGAACTTTTCTCTGCAGTCTGTTTTGACATTTTATTAAACTTTTAAGACAAAGTGGTACTGTAAAAAAAACAAAAAGCTCACAAAACGTTACTATCAACTAGCCAATAACTACAAAGTTGAGAGTTTAAGATTTATTTATTTGAAAGTACAGTTTCCTATAGCTTTTAGCTCTGTTATGGCAGAGCCTAGTTATAGAATCAAATCAGATTGTTACACACACTTCTGGCTGCTACTTGTATGCATACAAATCTGACAAGCCACCAAATCGCTTCCACAGACCCCCTAAAGTGCACCTTCCTGTAACCCCCCCACCATGGTTACCAGGCTCTGATATCACACCTGAGAGTCCTGAACCCCCATGGCCATTGTTACTGGGCAGTGGGGAGGGAGACCAGTGGACATCCAGTCACTGATCTCCACTTGCTAGAGTAAGCACAGAAGCAACATGCATTACATCACTTATGGGTTTGAATGTGTAAAGAAAAAAACTGCGCTGATGAATAAAATAAAAAAAGCTGCAACAATAAGTGTTATACAACACCAAAACAAGTAGTAAAAAGAAAAAAGTTGCGCTAAATAAGTGACAAATTAATAATATAGTGAATAAGGTGAATAAACATCAATCAATAAGCACACCAGTTTGTAATGTTGTAAGATATACGGTGATAGATGTGACTGAAAATAATCCTGATGATATATAATGTCCATAAACCACTAGTAATGTCCATCAACAAAACCAAGTTCATGTGAATGTGTGTAACCAATATAAATCCTCCACCGTGACGGGTATGATCCAGAGTAGGTTGTACACCAGGAACAAGTGCAGTATAGGACAGCCTCCACCAGTAAAAATGCTGCCTCTTACCGAAAAAGATGGATCCCTTGTCACAGGGGATCAAAGAACGCCTGTGGCTATTCCCCAGCCAGGGGTATGGGGCATACAGCGTCTGCGGGATGGCGTCTCTTAACAGATGATCAGCCACTCACATGGATAGAACCCAAGGTCCCCGTAAATAAAGAAAGGGATGGACAAATAGTGTAAAACCTTTTACACATTTATTTATAAAAAACGAATGCACACTTACAGTTATGCAGAATAAACGAGCGTGTAAATAGCTGGCCGGCTTCAAAGTAAATGCAGCCCGTATGTCTCCGGGTAGCGTGGGCGCGATGACGTCAGAACGTGGCTCCTCCCTATGCGTTTCGTCATCAACAGACGTGTGCATTCGTTTTTTATAAATAAATGTGTAAAAGGTTTTACACTATTTGTCCATCCCTTTCTTTATTTACGGGGACCTTGGGTTCTATCCATGTGAGTGGCTGATCATCTGTTAAGAGACGCCATCCCACAGACGCTGTATGCCCCATACCCCTGGCTGGGGAATAGCCACAGGCGTTCTTTGATCCCCTGTGACAAGGGATCCATCTTTTTTGGTAAGAGGCAGCATTTTTACTGGTGGAGGCTGTCCTATACTGCACTTGTTCCTGGTGTACAACCTACTCTGGATCATACCCGTCACGGTGGAGGATTTATATTGGTTACACACATTCACATGAACTTGGTTTTGTTGATGGACATTACTAGTGGTTTATGGACATTATATATCATCAGGATTATTTTCAGTCACATCTATCACCGTATATCTTACATCATTACAAACTGGTGTGCTTATTGATTTATGTTTATTCACCTTATTCACTATATTATTAATTTGTCACTTATTTAGCGCAACTTTTTTCTTATGGGTTTGAATGCCTCTTTATCTGGCCACTAATGCCGCGTACACACGACCGTTTTTCATGACGAGAAAAATGCAATTTTTTTAAATGGTCATTAACCTCCCTGGCAGTATGATTCTGTCTGGAATTATGTACCAAAAGCGATACAATTATTTTGCATGGAAATTTGGCGTTATGTACTGTAGGCCTGCAATTCTTAGTAATTACTTTCTTAAACCTGACCAAACAAGACTCTAGTAGACATCCCAGATGTGATAAATTTGAAACACAAAATCATGAATTATAATGTAATAAGTAATATAATTTTATTCAATAATGTAGAAGAAAAAAATGACATTTGTCAAACAAAGAAAATTCAATACACATCCTGAGTGTGATACATTTTAAAGCATGGAACTAGACTAAGTCCAACGTCGCAATCTGGACAATGGTATCTTGTTTCTTTTCTGATTTTTTTTCCATTGCCATCTCTCTTGGAACAGCAGACCACGCACATTCTGGTAGGTGCTTCCTTTTTTGCGGTTGGCGGTATATAGTCCAAAAAATGACGTCCAGTCAGGCGTTCTGGGTTGACAACGCCAACAGCACGTCGTCCGGGTCTGTTCACAGCTACTGATGGCATCTGGTGGTTGACAAAAATCTGCTCAGCCACCTTCCAGATAAAGTCGGAATGAACAAGAGGCATGCCACTCTTTGCTTTGTATAGGATATACGCATTCCAAAGGCATTGTTCCAAAAGATGCCGGAAAATCTTTTTATAATATTTTTTCTGCTGTTTGCGCATAGCCGGGTAAAATGTCATTGCCTGATCGGCTCTGTCGACATCTCCCATTGTATTATTATAATCCATCACAACTTGCAGCTTCAGCAGATCTTTCCCACCTCTTGTGTGGACCATGGCAGTGGCGGTATTGTGCACAGTACTCATGAGACACACATCCTTCTTGTCTCGCCATCGCATTGCCATCATCTTACCCTTCTGCCAGGCAACCATTTCTCCTGTTTTTAGTTTTTTCTTGCCAAACATAGATGGCATGCCACGTCGGTTAGGCCTAACGGTACCATACCCATCAGTTTTATTTTGTAGCAAAACCTCATACAGTTCCGGAGATGTATAGAAGTTGTCCGTGGTCACACAATATCCCTGGTTCAGCAATGGCTCCAGCAGTGTAAGGACAGATGATGTGGCCATCCCATAGCCGCTGTACCTGGGGTTGAACTTTGTGCCTTTACCGGTGTAAATGACCGAATTCCAGATGTATCCGGTGGATGACTCGCAGAGCATAAAGAATTTGATGCCAAACCGCGCTCTTTTGGATGCAATGTACTGTATCCAGCTTAGGCGTCCCTTGTAGGCCATAAGACTTTCATCCACGCTGACGTCCCTGTCTGGCACGTAGGTCCACTGGAAATTGGCCACCATCATTTGGCATACCTGTCAGATTTTCTTTAGCTTGGGCGCACGCTGCGTGGCCTCATCAAACTCCTCACTGTTCGTGAAGTGGAAATACTTCATGATGAGGGAAAAACGGTATTCAGACATCATGGTGCTAAAAAACAGAGTGGCCAGTAGCTTATTGGTGGTCCAGTACCATTTCTGGAGCGGTTTCCCCACCACCCCCTGAAGAATGAGGAGTCCCAGAAACTGCCAGATGTCCTCTTTCGTCACCGGTTCCCACTTTCTGCTTCGGGAAAATCTGGCATGCAGCGTAGCGGATTGCTGATCATGGTAACGATTTGTCTCTGTGACAATTTTTTCAATTAGCTCTTCAGTGAGAAATAATTGCAGGTATGCCAGAGGGTTGTCACACTCCACATCTACCTTCATCCCAGGTGATCCAGTGAAGGGAAATCTTGGAGGCGCTACCTGGTCCGTATCGGAGTCTATAGGGCACCAAGTGCGCACATCGCTGAGGTCGCTGAGGTCAGGTGCAGGATCATCGCCGTTGTCACTTGCCAGATCCGTGTCGGTGTCAGTGTCAGACGACAAATCTCCCCACGACTCACTATCGCTCACTTCTGCGAGCAACTCTGTGTCGCTGCCGCTGTCACTCATCTGGTCCAAAAGCGCCCTTTTGGTAAAGTGGCGCTTTTTTGATGCCATATTTTTATGGGCACAGATGACAGGCAAGGGGGCACTGTACAGGGCACTGTATGGTGATCAGAGATTATACAGTGTAATACAGTGTAATCAGATACAATATAACCTCTTTTATTTTTGTGTTTGTGTTGTGTGAACTTTTGAATTTGCCGCCCAGTTCCGCTTCCATGCGACGCTGCGGCTCGCAGGGAACGGAACCAGGAAGCGCCGACACTCGCCGGTGATCTCGCTGGCGATCACAGCAGAGGACATCATCGCTGGATCGCCAGGAGAAGGTAAGGAAACTCCGCTGCAGGCTCTGCAATGTTACTCCGAGCGTGACTTGGGGTTACCGATCCTAGCAAAAAAAAAACAACCCCGAGTAACGCTCGTGATTACCACCAGGGAGGTTAAAAACGACATGAAAAATGGCCATGAAAAATTTGGAACATGCTCTAATTTTTCTCGTCGTTTTTCACATCATCGTTTTCCTCGTCATGAAAAATGGCCATGTGTAGGCTTTAACGACGTGAAAAAAAAATGCGCATGCTCAGAAGCAAGTGATGAGACGGGAGCGCACGTTCTGGTAAAACTAGCGTTCGTAATGGAGATAACAAATTCGTCACGCTGTAACGGACTGAAGAGCATAAGGCTGAAAAGCGCGAATCATCTCTCACCAAACTTTACTAACACAAGGATCAGCAAAAGCAGCCCAAAGGGTGGCGCCATCCGAATGGAACTTCCCCTTTATAGTGCCGTCATACAGTTCGTACGTCACCGCGCTTTGCTCAAGCATTTTTTTTCATGATCGTGTGTGGGCAAGGCAGGCTTGAGAAGAATCACGTTGAGAAAAACGTTGTTTTTTTCAATGACATTAAAAACGTTCGTGTGTACGCGGCATAAGGCTGGGTATGAAGATAATGTAATATGATGTGTGCTCTATTAGTTTCAGTGGAAAAGAACCTGTAATAACAAAATGTTTTCCCATAGAGGATTTTTGGTCCCCTATATGAAAAAAGAAAGTTAACTGAAAAGAAAAGTGTAAAAAACTAAAGCTACAACCAAAAACCTAAAACCCCCTAAAATTTTGAGCCTACCATGATTCCACATACACAAACATACGTACGTGCAGACATGCAGCAATGCTGTCTACAAATATTGGTAATACTACACATGTTACATAGCGCTGCAGATCTTAGAATGTGAGCAATACTTCTAGGACCGTTTTTTAACGCTTTTATATCTGCCTAGAGTTCAGCTTTAACACACTTATACTGAATGTACTTCTAACCCTGGTTTACTGTTGTCTATGAGAGCCATCTGTGTCCTATCAATTCCACAGTACAGTATGTTTCCTCCTTTATCCTTTCATTGCCCAGAGATTGTATGCAAGATCAGTAAATATGAGTACTCTTGTTTCACTGTGTTTAGTTTCATTCCGGTTAGCTGTATCGACTCACTAATGGCTCAAATTAAATCAAGACCTCTGGAGCCACTTCTCCTTCAAGAGGGTGTTTGGAATAATTCCAACTTTCTAATCAATATTACAGCTGAAAGCATTACATATTATTATTTTTTTCTACATGCGTGCTTATAGAGTAGGCTTAAATTGTAGTAAACACTATCATTCAATTCACGTATATAAGCAAAAAATTAATATGTCTCAAAAATGAAGACAATGGCTCTTGTTTCAACTTCTAAAAATGTACTGTGTACTGTGAGCTGATCACAGATATCTCTGTAGTCTGTTTCTCCTATCAAGCTAGGGGTCATTTGTTAACATGGGAATTGGTCTGTAAAATCCATATTCCTGCTCTAATGAGGAACTTATTTTGCCATTTTAACAAGTAACCATAATTCAAAGCTGCATATTCACCATTTAAATTTAAATTTAAGTTCTATTTTGTCTGCTGGTATGGTTTTTGATATAAAATAGGACAACTTTGGGTCTTTAACCACTTAAGGACCGCCACATGTACATATACGTCGGCAGAATGGCACGGACAGGCACATCAACGTACCCGTATGTGCCTGCCTTCCCACTGGTGGGGGGTCCAATCAGACCCCCCCGGTACATGCGGCGGTCCGTTAAGCTTGAGGAGCGATCCGGGATGAGGGAGCGGTCATGTAATGTAATGTAAACACAGGCAGGAGGAAGTGATGTCATCTCTCCTTGCGGCGGTCTTTTCTCACAGTAAGTTGCACCAACAGACCACTGACACCAGTACACATAGGAACACAAATCACCCCCCAGTCACCCCCAGATCACCCCCAATACCCCCAGTCACAGTGTCACCGTTTGCAGTGGTCATTTTTTTACTGATCACTGCAATCAGTGTCATTTGTGACAGGAAAAAATGTCAGGGATATTAGTGTTAGGTCCCTTTAGGTCCAGGGTAGCCCCCTAACCCCCCTAATAAAGGTTTAACCCCTTGATCGCCCCCCAGGTAACCCTCTAAACCCCCTATCGCCAGTGTCACTAAGCAATCATTTTTCTGATCGCTGTAGTAGTGTCGCTGGTGCCGCTAGGTAGCCAGTTATTTTTTTAGGTTCGCCGCCAGTTTTTTTTAGCGTCAAGTACCCCCATATAAAACCTAATAAAGGTTTTATCCCCCTGATTGCCCCTAGAGTTAACCCTTTCACCAGTGATCACCGTATAAGTGTCACTGGTGACACTGGTTAGCCAGTTAGTTATTTAGTTATTTCGGTTCCCCGTCAGGTTTTTATATAGCGTCAGGTACCCCCATATATTACCTAATAAAGGTTTTAACCCCCTGATTGTCCCTAGTTAACCCCTTTCACCACTGATCACTGTATAAGTGTTACGGGTGACGCTGGTTTGTTAGTTTGCTTTTTATAGCATCAGGACCCCCGGTATATAACCCAATAAAGGTTTAACCCCTGATCGCCCTGCGGGTGATATCAATTAGGTTTTAGCGTCAGATAGGGTCTGCGTCGCCCAGTCGCCCAGTAATGCTAACACCCACGAGCGAAGCATACACCTCCCTTAGTGGTATAGTATCTGAACAGATCAATATCTGATCTGATCAGATCTATACTAGCGTCCCCAGCAGTTTAGGGTTCCCAAAAATGCATTGTTAGCGGGATCAGCCCAGATACCTGCTAGCACCTGCGTTTAGCCCCTCCGCCCAGCCCAGCCCACCCAAGTGCAGTATCGATCGATCACTGTCACTTACAAAATACAACACACATAACTGCAGCGTTCGCAGAGACAGGCCTGATCCCTGCGATCGCTAACAGTTTTTTTGGTAGCGTTTGATACAGTTGCTGACAGTCAGGTGCTTTTTTACCTGTGAATCCTTACTAGTGTACCACTGAATTTAGAGCCCAAAATGGCAAATCGAAGGTACACTAGTAAAGAGGCCTACAAGTTTCTGAACATGACAGATAGTGAAGAGGAGGTCACGCATCTGTCAGATTCAGGCTCAGAATACAATCCCGAAAAAGACAGCGGCTCCATGACAGATAGCTCTGACGACGAAGGTGAGGTTCCTGCTAAGGTCAGGCGTACCCGATCCCGATCTTCTGATGTTGTTGAGGAGCAAGAACCGCAGGGCTCTCATATTATGGAGCAGAGAAGTACCAGCGCCGCTATTCCTTCTGGTGAACTGGCAAGCACCAGCGGCCTAGTACACCCTGGACGTACATCCAGCACTGCAGTAACATTTGGTGATGTGGCGAGTCCCATAAGTGCAGTTCAAGCTGGCGAGGTGGCAAGCACAAGTAGTGTCCCGCTGACACCAAGAAGAAGACAAAGGCAGGCCCATCGTGCCCATAGTGCCATTCATGAAGAATTTGCCAATCCTGATTGGGTCCCCACCACTTCTGCAGCACCCGTACTTCCCCCATTCACTGGCCAACCCGGTATTCAGGTGGAAACAGCTGATTTTACGCCACTTGATTATTATTCACTGTTTTTCACGGAAGATCTCTATAGATCTATTGTGGACCAGAGTAATTTATATGCTGGTCAATTCATCGCCACTAATCCCCAGTTGCCTTCCATTGCCAGAGATTGGAAACCAATTACGGTTTCTGAATTTAAGACCTTTCTGGGCCTTTCCCTCAACATGGGCACAAATTCTCGTTGTTGCGCGCCTATTGGTCCACACGCCCAATTGACCATATGCCCGTGTTCTCTGCCTCCATGTCCAGGAAATGATCCCCAAACAAATGCAGTAAGCCGGCTGCATGAGAGGCATTTTCCGTATGTCTTCAAGAGTACCCCTACCCAACAAGCCCCCCAAAGAAGATATTGTATCTGTACCAAGCGCGGATATAGGCGTGACACCCATTATTATTGTCCACGCTGTCCTGACAATCCTGGTCTTTGCATTGGTAAATGTTTTGAACGCTACCACACACTAGTGAAGTTTTAGCGTAGGGTACAGCAATGCACAGAATAGAACACACTTACACAGGGTCTCCCAAGATGCCAGCGCATTTTGAGAGACCCGAATCTGGAACTGAACCATTACAGTTGTTACAGTTACAAAAAAAAGTGTAAAAAAAAAACGTAAAGAAAAAACACAAAAAATATATAAAATAAAAAAAACAAAAATAGTTGTAGTTTTATTGTTCTCTCTCTCTCTCTCTTTATTTTCTCTCTATTGTTCTGCTCTTTTTTACTGCATTCTATTCTGCAATGTTTTATTGTTATGTTTTATCATGCTTGCTTTTCAGGTATGTATTTTTTTTATACTTTACTGTTTACTGTGTTTTATTGTTAACCATATTTTTGTTCTTCGGTGCGCCATTCAGCTGCAGCGCGGATTTATTTATCTTGACAGCAACAGCGTTTGCTCCCACGATACATAAAGCCGTGACTCTGGTGCTGTAGGAGGTGATTTCACCACCACAGTTAAAAAAAGAGCATATATGCCGAAGCATGGGGGCAGCAGGGGGCGGAGGAGCGGTTTTGCTCCTAATGCCGCGTACATACGGTCGAAATTCCGACGAAGGCTTGCCTGTGGAAAAGTCTGACCGCGTGTATGCAGTATAACTTTTTATGCCGCGTACATACGGTTGAAATTCCGACAGAGGCTTGCCCGTGGAAAAGTCTGACCGTGTGTACGCGGCATAACTTTTTTGCGGGAGGATGCCCCCATGCTTCGGGATATATATATTTTAGGCACAGGTTGCATTAAAAAAAATGTTTTATCTTTACTATGTTTTTCTTGGTATTTGCTTTGCAGGTATGGTATAGTAAGGTCTTACTGTTATACTGTAATGTTACTTTGTTTCAATGTTAACCATCATTTGCTTGGCAGGTACGCCATTAAGTTGCAGCGCACATTTATTTATCTTGACAGCAACAGCGTTTGCTCCCACGATTCATAAAGCCGTGACTCCAATGCTGTAGGAGGTGATTTCACCACCACAGTTAAAAAAAAGAGCATACAGTACAGTATATGCCGAAGTATGGGGGCAGTAGGGGAGGAGGAGCGATTTTGCTCCTAATGCCGCGTACATACGGTCGAAATTCCGACGGAGTCTTGCCCGTGGAAAAGTCAGACCGCGTGTAACTTTTTTGCGGGAGTATGCCCCATGCTTCAGCATATATAAATAGTGCAAGTATGCCCATCATTAGAAGTGGGTGGATGAAGGGAGGTATTCTAATGGTGGGCATACCCACCGATCAATCTCTTTTTTTCGTTCAGCCAACAGGCTGCATGAAAAAAAAAAAAGATTACAATACATGTCCAACAAGGACCAGCAACGTACTGGCATCATCTTGGTATCATTCTTTTCAGCCAGCGGTCGGCTTTCATGTAAAAGCAATCCTAGCTGCTAATTAGCCTCTAGACTGCTTTACAAGCAGTGGGAGGGAATGTCCCCCCCGGATATAAACAGTGCCATTGGGAAATTGGGAAAGCATTTTCTCACACCGATCTTGGTGTGGTCAGATGCTTTGAGGGCAGAGGAAATATCTAGGCTCTAATAGACCCCAATTTTTTCAAAAAAAGAGTACCTGTCACTACCTATTGCTATCATAGGGGATATTTACATTCCCTGAGATAACAATAAAAATGGTAAAAAAAAAAAAAAAATCGAAGGAACAGTTTAAAAATAAAATAAAAAAGCAAAATAAAAAAAACACCCCTGTCCCCCCCTGCTCTTGCGCAAAGGCGAATGCAAGCGTCGGTCTGGCGTCATATGTAAACAGCAATTGCACCATGCATGTGAGGTATCACCATGAAGGTCAGATCGAGGGCAGTAATTTTAGCAGTAGACCTCCTCTGTAAATATAATGTGGTAACCTGTAAAGGCTTTTAAAGGCTTTTAAAAATGTATGTAGTTTGTCGCCACTGCGCGTTTGTGCGCAATTTTAAAGCATGTCGTGTTTGGTATTCATGTACTCGGCCTAATATCATCTTTTTTATTTCATCAAACATTTGGGCAGTATAGTGTGTTTTAGTGCATTAAAATTAAAAAAAATGTATTTTTTCCCCAAAAAATGCGTTTGGAAAATCGCTGCGCAAATACTGTGCGGAAAAAAATGCACCCACTATTTTATTCTGTAGGGCCTTTGCTTTAAAAAATATATAATGTTTGGGGGTTCAACTTAATTTTCTTGCAAAAAAAATATGTTATCATGTAAACAAAAAGTGTCAGAAAGGACTTTATCTTCAAGTGGTTAGAAGAGTGGATGATGTGTGACATAAGCTTCCTAATGTTGTGCATAAAATGCCAGGACAGTTCAACCCCCCCCCAAATGACCCCATTTTGGAAAGTAGTCACCCCAAGCTATTTGCTGAGAGGCATATCGAGTCCATGGAATATTTTATATTTTGACACAAGTTGCGGGAAAAGACAATTTTTTTTTGTTTTGCACAAAGTTGTCACTTGTGATGATATATTGTTCAAACTTGCCATGGGCATATGTGGAATTACACCCCAAAATACATTCTGTTGCTTCTCCTGAGTACGGGGATACCACATGTGTGAGACTTTTTTTAGCCTAGCCGCGCACAGGACCCCAAAAACCAAGCACCGCCTTCAGGCTTTCTAAGGGTGTAAATGTTTGATTTCACTCCTCACTGCCTATCACAGTTTCGGAGGCCATGGAATGCCCAGATGGCACAACCCCCCCCCAAATGACCCCATTTTGGAAAGTAGACACCCCAAGCTATTTGCTGAGAGGTATGGTGAGTATTTTGCAGATCTCACTTTTTGTCACAAAGTTTTGAAAATTGAAAAAAGAAAAAAATATATATTTTTATTTTCTTTCTTCATTTTCAAAAACAAATGAGAGCTGTAAAATACTCACCATGCCTCTCAGAAAATAGCTTGGGGTGTCTACTTTCCAAAATGGGGTCATTTGGGGGGGTTTTGTGCTATCTTTTGTGCTATCTTGGCATTTTATGGCCTTCGAAACTGTGATAGGTAATGAGGAGTGAAATCAAAAATTTGCGCCCTTAGAAATGCTTGGGTTTCGGGGCCCCGTACGCGGCTAGGCTCCCAAAAAAGTCCCAATCATGTGGTATCCCCGTACTCAGGAGAAGCAGCAAAATGTATTTTGGGGTGCAATTCCACATATAACTATGGCATGTGTGAGCAATATATCATTTAGTGACAACTTTTTGTAAAAAAAAATTTTTTGTCATTATTCAATCACTTCAGACAAAAAAATGTAATATTCAATGGGCTCAACATGCCTCTCAGCAAATAGTTTGAGGTGTCTACTTTCCAAAATAGGGTAATTTGGGGGGTTTTTGTGCCATCTTTGCATTTTATGGCCTTCAAAACTGTGATAGGTAGTGATAGGTAGTGAGGAGTGAAATTAAAAATGTATGCCCTTAGAAATCCTGAAGGCAGTGATTGGTTTTCGGGGCCACGTACGCGGCTAGGCTTCCAAAAAGTCCCACACATGTGGTATCCCTATACTTAGGAGAAGCAGCTAAATGTATTTCGGGGTGCAATTCCACATATAACCATGGCATGTGTGAGCAATATATAATTTAGTGACAACTTTTTGCAAAAATATTTTATTTTAATTTTTTTTTGTCATTATTCAATCACTTGGGACAAAAAAGAAAATTCAATGGGCTCAACATGCCTCTCAGCAATTTCCGTGGGGTGTCTACTTTCCAAAATTGGGTCATTTGGGGGGGTTTTGTACTGCCCTGCCATTTTAGCACCTCAAGAAATGAGATAGGCAGTCATAAATAAAAAGCTGTGTAAATTCCATATAATGTACCCTAGTTTGTAGACGCTATAACGTTTGCGCAAAACAATAAATATAGGCTTATTGACATTTTTTTTACTAAAGACATGTGGCTGAATACATTTTGGCCTAAATGTATGACTAAAATTGAGTTTATTCGATTTTTCTTATAACAAAAATTTGAAAATATTTTTTTTTTTTCCAAATTTTCAAGTCTTTTTCCGTTTATATCGCAAAAAATTTAAATCGCAGAGGCAATCAAATACCATCAAAAGAAAGCTCTATTTGTGGGGAAAAAAGGGCGCAAATTTCGTTTGGGTAAAACATTGCACGACCAAGCAATTACCAGTTAAAACAGTGCAGTGGCAAATTGTAAAAACACATCTGGTCTTTAAGCTGCATAATGGTCCAGGGCTGAAGTGGATAATAGATCCACAATGTTTTGTGACTTTTTTTTTCATTTTAGTCTTTGTCCTGCTGGAAGGGAAATTATTTTTACGTTCTTAAAGTTTTCGGTTTTTTTTGCATTACACGATGGTTGTTTTTCTTATTAATATTAATAATAAACATATTAGGCAGTCTTTTTTATCAGACGCAAACTATTCAGAAAAACATAAAAATTATAGATAATTTAGATAACAATTACCATACTTCAAGCACAATTAACTAATACTGATAAATCATTTAAACAAATTTTTAAAATATTCAAATCAGTTAGTGCTTTACAGTGCTTTACAGTGCATTTACAGTGCCTTGAAAAAGTATTCATACCCCTTGAAATGTTCCATATTTTGTCACAACCAAAAACGTAAATGTATTTTATTGGGATTGTATGTGATAGACCAACATAAAGTGGCACATAATTGTGAAGCGAGAGGAAAATGATAAATGGTTTTCAATTTTTTTTACAAATAAATATGTGAAAAGTGTGGAGTGCATTAGTATTCAGCCCCCTTT
The DNA here is from genome assembly GCA_029206835.1 of Rana muscosa. Lineage (NCBI taxonomy): Eukaryota > Metazoa > Chordata > Amphibia > Anura > Ranidae > Rana > Rana muscosa. Next base: position 879,236,208 of record CM055116.1, read on the forward strand.
ACTCTGATACCCCTAACTAAAACCTAGTGGAACCATTTGCCTTCAGAAGTCACCTAATTAGTAAATAGTCCACCTGTGTGTAATTTAATCTCAGTATAAATACAACTGTTCTGTGAAGCCCTCAGAGGTTTGATAGAGAACCTTAGTGAAAAAACAGCATCATGAAGGCCAAGGAACACAACAGACAGGTCAGGGATAAAGTTGTTGGGAAGTTTAAAGCAGGGTTAGCTTATAAGAAAAAATATCCCAAGCTTTGAACATCCCACTGAGCACTGTTCAATCCATCATCCAAAAATGGAAAGAGTATAGCACAACTACAGACCTACCAAGACATGGCCGTCCACCTAAACTGACGGGCCGGGCAAGGAGAGCATTCATTAGAAAAGCAGCCAAGAGGCCCATGTTAACTCTGGAGGAGTTGCAGAGATCCACAGCTCAGGTGGGAGAATCTGTCCACAGGCCAGCTATTAGTCGTGCACTCCACAAATATGGCCTTTATGGAAGAGTGGCAAGAATAAAACCATTGTTGAAAGAAAGCCATAAGAAGTCCCGTTTGCAGTTTGTGAGAAGGCATCTGGGGGACACAGCAAACATGTGAATGAAGGTGCTCTGGTCAGATGAGACCAAAATTTAACTTTTTGGCCTAAAAGCAAAACACTATGGGGTTGATTTACTAAAGGCAAATCCACTCTGCACTGCAAGTGCACTTAAAAGTGCAGTTGCTGTAAATTTGAGGTAAAGATCTGAAATGAGGGGAAGCTCTGCTGATTTTATCATCCAATCACGTGCAAGCTAAAATGCTGTTTTTTATTTTCCTTGCATGTCCCCCTCAGATCTACAGCGACTGCACTTCCAAGTGCACTTTCAGTGCAAAGTGGATTTGCCTTTAGTAAATAACCCCATATATGTGGTGGAAAACTAACACTGCACATCACCCTGAACAAACCTTCCCACCGTGAAACATGGTGGTGGCAGCATCATGTTGTGGGGATTTTTTTCTGTAGCAGGGATAGAGAAGCTGGTCAGAATTGATGGGAAGATGGGTGGAGCCAAATACAGGGCAATCTAAGAAGAAAACCTGTTAGAGTCTGCAAAAGACTTGAGACTGGGGTGAAGGTTCCCCTTCCAGCAGGACAAGGACCCTAAACATACAGCCAGAGCTAAAAATTGGAATGGTTTACATCAAAGCATATTCATGTGTTAGAATGGCCCAGTCAAAGTCCAGACATAAATCCAATTGATAATCTGTGGCATGACTTGAAAATTGCTGTTCACAGGCACTCTCTCCATCCAATTTGACAGAGCTTAAGCTATTTTGCAAAGAAGACTGGGCAAAAAAGTCACTCTCTAGATGTGCAAAGCTGGTAGAGACATCCCAAAAAGACTTGCAGCTGTAATTGCAGCGAAAGGTGGTTCTACAAAGTATTGACTTTGGGAGCTGAATACAAATGCACACCACACTTTTCACATACATATGTAGCACTACCCCCGTAGGAGCTGCTGGTTAGTTTTGGGTCTGTACTCTGCCTGTCAACCACAGAAGTTTGGCTCGAACCCTCCCTTGGCACAACTGGTCCACACAGGAAAATGTGGAAACCACTGGTGATTGGGAAACACAATAATGTCACACAATAATAAAATTGTAATAAAAAGTTGTTACCTTGTAATGGCCACCTGTCCAACAGGGTAACAGACAAACTCCACACAAGTTTCTGCTTAACCAAGATGAAAATTTTACTTGGTAAGAAGGGGAATAAACAGTGTTAAATAAATGCAGTTGACTGCTTACAGGGCCCTGTAAGAGTCAATAGTTTGATAATAAATTGTAATTTAGAAACAATCAAATAAAGAATCACAGTTCTGATATTTACTTTTGTATATCTGCAACTATATGCTCTCGGACTCCCTCTAGTGGGCACTCTTATGCACGTGTCCTACTACTCCCAGTTCAAACAGGCACACTGAATCCTGTAAAAGTTCCTTCCGGTAGTAAGAGTCTTTGCTAGCATTAGTTGGTGCACATTAAAGATTTGTAATCCAACTGGTATGCAAAGGCAAGAAAACAAACATCCACAGTATTTATAAGTATATGTAACTTGCTGGCGGCGCAAGCGCCAATCTTTTAAACATGCGGCCATGGCGAGATGCAATGTCCTTGCACATGGCGCGTTACTCCAAACAATACTGGCGAGTCTTTAAGAGTCACCTTCCTACGCAATAGTTAGTTAATGTTGGGCAGGTGCCCACTCACCAAATGAGGCCTCGCCTCTCAGTTATGTTCCACTGGTAGTGTCCCGGTTCTCTGCCTCTCCGCAAATTGCAGTCTCTGGTCCCTCACACAGCCGCACAAGGTGTCGGTCTATGGGCGACTCCGGTCTCTGTGAAGCGAGAGTTGAACACCACGGAAAAGGATCCCTCCTGGGCTGGGCGATCCGACCTGGCAACCGTGAGCCCAGGCTTCTTGGCCTAGACACGCTGGAAGCAGGCCTCAGCGCAGGCTTCCTGCTTGATAGAAGGAGATGTCCCAAGAGACCGAATGCCCGCCTCCTCTTCCTTTTTTAAAGCTTCCACCGAAGGCCATGCAATGATGCATTGCACCCTGGTAGCACAGCTGCACTGTGGGCTTTGTAGTCTGTTTAACACCTAAGGCAATGGAGTCTTTGTCTCCCTGTACTGCAAGTTCCATAATGCGATGCTTAATACAGTTAAAATGAACAAGTTGCTGTAATGTCATAATTGAAACACCGGATGGAGTTCCTTCTCAATACAAACAGTAGTCTATAACCACACTGCAAAGTGGCACCTCGCTACACATATTTGTAAAAAAAAATCAAAACCATTTATTATTTCCCTTCCACTTCACAATTATATGCTACTTTGTGTTGGTCTATCACATACAATCCCAATAAAATACATTTAAGTTTTTGCCTGTAACATGACAAAATGTGGAAAATGTCAAGGGGAATGAATACTTTTTAAAGGCACTGTAACTCCTGAAAGACTTACCGTATTTATCGGCGTATAACACGCACCGGCGTATAACACGCACCCCAAGTTTAGGAGGGAATTTTAGGGAAAAAAACTTTTAGGAGGGAAGTTTAAGGAAAAAAAAAAAACTTACATTTAAATGCAGCCTTACCAGTGTCCGTTGCAGCCTTGTCAGCAGTGTCCATTGCAGCCTTGCCCCAGTGTCCAGTGCAGCCTTTGCCCAGTGTCCAGTGCAGCCTTTGCCCAGTGCAGCTTTGCCCAGTGTCCAGTGCAGCTTTACCCAGTGTCCAGTGCAGCCTTTGCCCAGTGCAGCCTTTGCCCATTGTCCAGTGCAGCTTTGTCCAGTGCAGCCTTTGCCCAGTGTCCAGTGCAGCTTTGCCCAGTGTCCAGTGCAGCCTTTGCTAAGTGCAGCCTTGCCCCAGTTTTCAAAATTGTCGCCGCCGAGATCGCCGCAGAGACTGGGCGGAGCAGGGCGAACGCCGCCGAGAACGCAGGGAACGCAGGGACGCAGAGACGCAGGGACTGGGCGGAGCCGCCGCCGAGATACACATAGCCGAGTGTACTCGGCTATACTCGGCTTTTCTCGGCTCCGCTCACAGTCACGCCGAGTCCCGCCCTATGATGGACATATCACAGGTCCAATGGCCTGGGCGTGACTGTGAGCAGAGCCGAGAAAAGCCGAGTATAGCCGAGTACACTCGGCTATGTGTATCTCGGCGGCGATCGCTCCGCTCCGCTTACAGTCAGCGGATATCGACGGGGATAGGTGGGTATCGGCGTATAACACGCACCCACGATTTTCCCCTGATTTTAAGGGGAAAAAAGTGCGTGTTATACGCCGATAAATACGGTATTTTCTTATGCTCATGTATTTCTATATTTTTTTCACAAATGTTATTTTATGCACATGCAGTCAGTTCAGCTGATTCGTACAAATGCCTTTAGTGAATTAAAAAATCTATTTTTGATCATAAAAAACAAAAAACAAATAATGCACAGTAATGAAAACTTTGTGGGTGTTATAGTTTTGTAAATTGAGTTTTACATGTTATGCTTTTGTAAATTGAGTCCAATCTAAAATGTACATTTGATTTTTTTCAAACATTGTTAGCTAGTTGACACAGAGTAAAGCAGGCACTTCCAGGTGGCTGCAAAAATATTCAACGTATTTCCAGAATGCCCCAAATGTCAGAGCTGCTATGCACATAACAACCAAATCTTGAATGGTTGCATTGTTGCTTATCCCATTCTCCTACCTTTGCCCCACTATTGACAACTTATTATTATGCATGACCTTACTAGCGAATAGGGGATGCAGAGCTGAGAAGAGATGGGGTGATGCAAGATCATGCAAGCACTCATGAGTATTTCATTAACACAAAATACCAGGTGTGGGGCTCCTGGAAGGCTCTAAACAGTAGTGGCACCAGGGGCCATAGCAACACTCCAACCCAGAAGTTATTATTATTATACAGAATGTATATAGCGCCAACAATTTGTGCAGCACTTTACAATTTTGGGGCAAACAGTACAGTTACGATACAATTCAATACAGGAGGAATCAAAGGGCCCTGCTCATTAGAGCTTACAATCTAAAAGGGAAGGTCAAGTGATACAAAAGGTAATAACTGTGGGGGGTGAGTTGATGAAGAAAATTAAAGTACATATGTTAGGTGGTGGCAGGATAGTTTTCTCTGAAGAGAAAAGTTTTCAGAGATCGCCTAAAAGTGGATAGAGTTGGAGATAGTGGGACAGATTGGGGTAGGGAATTCCAAAGTATGGGAGAGGCTTTGGAGAAGTTGTGGAGGCAAGCATGGGAGGAGGTGATGAGGGAGCTAAAGAGCAGGAGGTCTTGGGAGGAATGAAGAGAATGATTTGATTGGTATTTTGAGAGAGTAGGTTAGTGATGTATCTGGGGCCAAGTTGTGGATGGCTTTGTAAGTTATTGTTAGTATTTTGAATTTAATTTGTTGGGTGAGTGGCAGCCAATGGAGAGATTGGCAGAGAGGGATAGCAGACGCTGAGTGGTTTGTAAGGTGGGTGAGTCTGGTAGCAGCATTCATGCGAGGCTGAATAGGGGATAGCCTATTTAAAAGGTAAGCAATGAGGAGGGAGTTGCGGTAGTCGAGGCGAGAGAAAGTGAATGAAGAGCTTTGTGGTTTCATTGGTTAGTAAGGGGCATATTTTGGGGAGGATGAGGTGGGAAGCTTTGGAAAGTGATCGGATGTGGGGCCGAAAGGACAGTTCATAGTCCAGGATAACACCTATTACCCTGGCACTCAGTAATGGGTTGATGGCTGTGCCATTGCTCTTGACTGAGAAGCCAGGGGAAGGGGCACGTGGGGGAGGAAATATTATGAGCTCAGTTTTGGACAGGTTGAGTTTGAGGAAGTGTTGTGACATCCAGACTAATATGTCTCTTAGTAAATTAGTGATGCGTGAGGAGCCTGATGAAGTGAGCTAAGGGGAAGAGAGATAGATAGATTTTGTCATCAGCATAGAAATAATTTTGTAAGCCATCAGCTGACCCAGGGAGGAGTTGTAGATTCAGAATGGAAGAGGTCCAAGAACAGAACCATGGGGGACCCCGACAGAGAAAGGAAGAGGACAAAAGGAAGTAAAATTGTAAGTGACACTGAAGGTGCAGTGAGATAGATAAAATGAGAGCCAGTGAAGAGCACAGTCACGAAGACCAAAGGAGTAAAGTTTTTTGAGGACGGGGTGGTCAACCGTATCAAAGGCAGCAGAGCGGTCCAGGAGCAGGACTACAGAATAGTGTCCATTGGATTTTGCTGTTAGTAAGTCTTTTGGGAGTTTATGTCATGGTATCTTCAGATTTCTGCTCCCAGTTTGTCATTTGTTGGGTGAGCCTAACCCACCTCACTTTATCAATCACCCTTTGCTATATATCTCTCCCCCTTTTGCTGCCAACCACCTCTCAATAAACCCCCCTCCCCCACACTCTTCCCCCTCTCTGTCTCTCGTTTGCCCCTTAATCTCTCTCTCCCTCTCTCCTGATCCAGCAATTAGTTCCTGTACACAAATCCTATTTTAACTGAAGCCTTGATGAAGAGCGAGTTTTTTTCTGACCCCCAAAATGTGTTGGCTGTTTTTATTATAAACGAATAAATGAATTTGGACTCTCCTTCCATTAGTACAAATTTTTCATATTCTTTATCAGTCTGTCTCATGATCCTTGTGATGCTGGTTTGACTTTTTAATTTTAAAGCCGGTGAGTTGTTATGGGTGTTGTCAAAGTATAACTAAAGGCAAAACTTTTTTTTTTTTTTTGGACAGTAATGGAGGCTTATAACCCTTTTCTTTGCAATCTTTGAATTGAAGCGTGCAGCCAGGAAAATAGCGTTGCATGGTACTATAATGCCGTCTGGTGGTGACACAGATGTCAATGTAAATCGCGGCCGAAATCGCAAAAAGTAGTACAGAAACTACTTTTTGAAATTGGTGCAGCGCCGCAGATGCGGCTTCCACCGATTAGGACGGTGCCATTGCCCGCAATTTGCAGCAAATATCGCCAACTTGACATGCGATTTGACATGTCAAATCGCATTTCAAATCGCACCAGTGTGAACCAGGGCTTAATGTTAAAATAATAATAACAGTGAAAACCAAAAAATGGTCCAAGAATACCCTAGGTGAAACAAAGGGGGGAGGGGGGAAAGAACAACCCCCCAAAAACTACATGGAGTGGAATAAAGTAAGAAAACACAGTAGTGATAAAAAGTGAAATGTGTAACAATGTCATACCTGGATCACCTATGTGAAAGGTTAGGTCCAAATAATGGCGTAGAAGTGTACATGGGTGAGGTCCCAGGGAAGGCTTCCTAGGGTGGACTGAAGTAATGAAACTTCAGTGTATGGGGATAGCCGCCAATGTCACGCGGCAGCACACAAGGGAGAGACGGAGCGGACAGCCGAGTGAGGACCGCCACTCGCCTGCCGACCAACCATCGCTGTGTGTATGGCACTGATGTTATAAGCATCACGCCGACCCACTAACGCCATCAATGATGACGTAGCACGTACGGCGTGGAGGGAGCGTGACATAGATCGGCAGCAGGACGCCCGCCCCCACCCCCGAAAACACCAGCAAAGGGTAGGGGGGAAAAGGGGAGGATACCTGAAGCCGATCGCAGGTTCCGAGGCCATAAGAGAGAGCCAGCCATGCCACGCCGACCGAAGGTCCCGCCAGCATAACCAAGATGGCATGCAAGGAGGACAGGGTAAATGAATATAATGACCAAAAAAGGGAGTTGGAACGGGTGAGTTCTAAACAGTCTCTGTCACCTGCATGTAATAAGGGCTATCATGATAAAGTACAACATTAAAAAGAGAAAGGCACCCAATAGGTGCTGGCACTGGAAAATACCAAATGGTAAAAAATGGTAAATTGGTGCACGCTTCCATCCCCGACAGCCATATTGAATTAAAACTAAAAGGTTGGGACTTTTGGGTGAGGTCAGCTAGATGTACCTCCATAGGTTGATATAAAGGAACTACATTTTTGGGACTTTGAATTGGTAGTTTCCACATGGGTTGTGAAAAGAACATAAGGGTGTATATCATCTGAAAAAATGATAATATAATAGTATTAATAGTAAGTAAATGTAGGGATCAATATAGGAATTATAATATAGTAGATGGTGCATGGCATAGTGATTATATATGGGTTAAAAAATTGTAGCATTTCATCCATTAGTATAATAGGTGCAGTGGTAGCTAAATAAGTAATATTGTATTAATGTTAGGTTCCGGGGCGGACTGACATTCCAGCCTACCTCCAGTTCCCTCAGTCCATGTCCAGACTCTGATTTGACTTGCAAGTATGAGTGGCCAATTTTTACTATTTTTTATTTTTCTATAGTCTTTATTACATTTTTACATGATCACTCATCATATCTACTTTTAAACATCTTTAGACAATATCTCTGCATCTGCTCTTGAAGAGTAGCGCTACAGCTACGAAATGCGTCAAGCTAATAGATGCCTTCCCTGCTGTTCTTTTTATTCAAGATACCATGATTACGGTTCACTGGAATATACCTATATATTACTTACTGTGGGAATACGTTGCAACTAGTCTGGTGTGTCATCATTATGTCATTACTGTGGCTCTAGGCCAATATGCTATCAGTGTGTCATTATGCTATTCTGTTAATTTATTACTATGTATCATGTCATGGAATAAAAGTTTTTTACTTTACTATGATGGTTACTACATGTCTATGCATTTACTATATGGCACTATAGATGGCTCCACCACCAGACGGCATTATAGTACCATGCAACGCTATTTTCCTGGCTGCACGCTTCAATTCAAAGTCCCAAAAAATTTAGTTCCTTTATATCAACCTATCGGGGATGGAGGTACATCTAGCTGGCCTCACCCAAAAGTCCCAACCTTTTAGTTTCAATTCAATATTTTCTTTGCAATCGGTGTCCCTTTGGGGAGATTTCACTTCACTTCCTAGCCAATACCTAAAACAGGAGTGAGAGAAAATCCCTCCAAAATGAGGCAATTCCTGATTGTCATCCAGGTCACCAGAACTAGTGTACCCATTGGAGGACTTCCTCTCTTTTCCTGTTCTGCAGACAGCAATACAAACCTGACAGGTATTTGAATCCCTCTCCACTCTATCCACTGTAATAATAGGCTACACCCCTGTCCGCATTTCTCAATTGTTTTTATGAGTAATGATAGTATCTGCAATAGGTATGGAACAAAACTTTTGTACTAAGAAATATTGATTTGTATACATGATTATCTGAAATTGGCTGTTATGTATTTTTTTTATTATTTCATAGCTATTTTCATTGTTTTTCTTTCTGATAAAGCAGGTTTTTGTCCTGTGAAATGCGTTGAGGAATTGCAAGCAATCAATACTCCATCTATGACATTAAATGTGGGTACAACATCATTTGACGCTCTTTCTTTGATGTTTGTACTATACAGTGGATGCATCTGTATTATGTCATGATATATATGGTATTTTAAATATAAATGTTTGTACTAATACAATTTCAATGTTTTTATTTATATTGGGTTGTGGTACCATTGAAATCCATATAATTTTTCTTGTTAGGGTGTGTATTTTCAGTTAAAAAAGTTAATCTTTTGTAGGGAGCTAATAACATTGCTTCAGATGCAGAATGCATTCCCTGGCTGTCTGGACCCTTGTATCTGAGGTCAGACCTTTACAGAAGTATAAATTACTGATGACGTCAATCTATTACGAAACTACGTAGGGGAAGTTGGCACCGTGACGCTGTTGTATGCTGGGACACGGCAGCCATCTTGCTGTTGGGGACTGCTGGATGTTTTGACAAACGTGTTTTATTTTTTGAGCATGTGAGTTTATCTTCTTTTTATCTTTGTAGCACCTTCTATCTTTAGGTAGGTGCTAATTGTAAGGGTTTTGTGTTATCTGCCAGTGCAGGTAAATTTAAGCAGGTCTATGCTGTGAGTTAGGCCTGTTTGTTTTTGATCTGGGGGCAGGGCAATGGTTTAGTGTAGCAGTAGGTGACTGACATGTACTTCAGCTATTGGGCATCTCCCCTGTTTCCAATGGAGAATGTTCTGGAAAAGGGGCAGGGCTGAGTGCTGGAGTGACATGGGTTACATGTGAGGAGCTCTGACCAATCCCCATCTAGGATTGGCAGGGGGCAGACCTCCTACATATACCCACAGTCAGCCTACTGGGAGGGAGTCATCGGGTGAGTGAACTGAATGATGGAGTGCTAGACTGTCGTGCTGGAGGAACACCCCCATATGGGGGGGTATAAATCCAGCGAAGGAGCTTGGGAGCTAAGAGGGAGCCCCTCCTTACACGGTCATGGAGAGGTGTCCTGGAACAGGAGCTAGGAGAGGCAGTTGGTGCGGAGCAAGTCCTTCAGGAAGGATCCAGGGCAGGTGTTGGTGAGTGGAAGCACAGTGAGAGATCTGGAAGAGGCATGCCAGGGGAGCTGGGTGCAGAGCCAGAGGGAGAGACTGTGGAGTTTGTGTCAAATTGATGCAGCCATGATGGAGGGCAGGATTTGCAAGTCGGACCGCTGGGATCAGTAGTCCATCACCATTAAATCTACTAAAATTACCAATTGTCGCTATGAGGGGTACTGCAGGACCCAGGCCTTCAACAGTTTCATCTTCTACTTAAACTGGGACTTATTCAGAGTGAGGCTGTCAGGAACGTACTGCCCGCTTCAGAAGGCCTTTGCGTGCGCATGTGCGCATGCGCACGCGTTAGACGCGCTTTGGCGCCCAACGGCCTATAAAAGACGCTCTAGAGATGTTGCCCCTTGCGGTTTGATCTGCTTCAGTTTCCTGTGTTCCTGATTCTGTGCCTGTATCCTGTTACTGTGTATGACCCGGCTTCCTGACATTGCTTCTGTCTCCAGTCCTGAGTTCGGCTTGTTTGACCCTGCTCAGCTTCCTGCCTGATTGCCTGTTGCCAAGACCCAGCCTGGACTCTGACTATTCTCTGCCTGTCGTTTTTTGCTGTTTACCCTGATGTGTATGATCCGGCTTGTCTGACTCCGCTGCTCTGATAACCTGCATCTGCTGACCTGCAGCCGCTGCTCTGCTGACCTGCATCCGCTGCTCTGCTAACCTGCATCTGCTGACCTGCATCCGCTGCTCTGCAAACCTGCATCTGCTGACCTGCATCTGCTGCTCTGCAAACCTGCATCTGCTGACCTGCATCCCCTGCTCACTGTTGCAGCGGTTCCAGCTTCCTCTTGGCTTTACTACTCCAAGCAGTGAGGACCGATCAGGCACCCTTACCTCACCGTGCTCTTACCACCACTGTCTCCACTCCAGTGGTCTCTGAGCCGGGGTTGTATGGGAGGTTTCCCTCCGCAAGTCAGGCTCACACCTAAGGTACGTAACAGAGGCCTAGTTGTATTTGATGGCGTGACAGGAATACTAAGACTGTGACAGGAGGAGATGTTCTGAGGTAAAAGTCTGTTAAGCTGTGTGCAGGAGGAAGAGAAGTTCTGAGTCACCTGACATAGGTAGCACATTGTTTTTTACAGTGTACATGGCACATGGGTTTTTCCAACTAATAAACTATGGATTATTGCAGCATAGCCTATGCTGCTACATGTGTCACCTAGAGTACATTGCAATGATCCATGTATTACCTGCATAGCATAAGTGGCAGATGGACTTTTGCAGCATAGGTACCACATGCATTACATTTACTTCTATGTACTGTATGCTTTTTTTTTTTTTTACTAAAACACCAATTGTTTTTCAGTACTGTACTGATTGTGTCATTGCATATGTTTCTGCTTTCAGTACAGTAGTAAAAGTTTCTCAGAATTATTTTTTTTTTGGTTATGTAAGTATGATACTGACTGTGTTGGCAGACATTTGCAGGTGCAGTGAATCTATTGTGCTAAAAATTACAAACAGATATACTGAAATGCAAGACCAGTAGGGAGGTGAGGATCAACACAGGGGATCACAGAAGTAACATCAAGACAGCCAATTTTTCATTTTCAGCTCGCAAACATTTTTGAACAGCAGGGAACCATTGCTTGTAATTACGCTTCCTTATTATAGTTGAATTATAGAGGAATTAAGGCCCCTAAAAGGCAAGGCGATCTAGATTGATTACTTGTACAATGTGATTTATTCTGGATATACAAACTAGAAACTTAGGCCCCTTTCACACGGGCGGACCGTATGTCCGTTTTTCACTCATTCGTTTTCGGATGAAAAACGGACATACATGTATCCCTATGGGATAGCGGATGTCAGCAGATGAATATCCGCTGACACCCGATCTCACCCGTGTCCGCTATGCTCCGCTTTTCAGGATAGAAAATTTTTAATTTTTCTATCCGTCTGCGGAGCGGATCGGATGAACACGGACAGACGGTCCGTGTTTATCCGATCCCCCATAGGGGAGAGTGGAGATCTGACAGGGCGGTCCCTGCACAGTGTGCGGGGACCGCCCAGTCATCCGCCGGCTCAGCGGGGATCAACGGAGCGATCCCTGCTGAGCAAGCAAAGGTTCACGGGGCCGATCATGACTGATCCGTCCCGTGTGAAAGGGGCCTAAAGGTATAAATGATGGCAAAGACTTGTCAGTCTTTAGGTAAATATCCATGCTTTCAAGTGGATACATTTTTGGGATATGTGCCTGTAGCGGGCTCTTCCTCCCCTCTCCCAGTCCCCTCTATTAAAGTACTGCTCGCAATATCTCTCGTCTAGGGGTATGATAGGGGAGGAAGAGGGTGCGCTACGCCTGGCTTCCACCACAGATGTATAAGTGGTATCAGCAATGCCTTCCTTTACCTTCGGGCCTGTATTGTGCATCGGATCCTCCCTCCAAGAGTCTCCAAGAACCTCGTCTGCCAGAAACTTGAGCCACACACCGTTAAAGTCCAACACTCCTTTATTTAGCACATAACATGGACTCCCTTGGCTATAGAACAGAAAAGGAGGTGTGTGTACGAATAGGCCCAGACACAAGTTCGATCCTCCACTCTCCTCCAAAGAGTGGGTTATGGTCTCCGCACGAGACAAATTCACCTTCCGGACGGTCTCCGACAAGAGGCTCACCCGTCACCGGCAGTATGCTGCACCGGGTCTTCAGATGAGGAGCTCTTCCCGGTCCAATACGCCCACCTCGGATTCAGGCATCCATCTCCGGAGTACCCTAGGATCCTTCCCTCGCGGAACTCAGTGTTGGGCACTGAGCTCCGGACCGCCGTCCGAGTACCTCACCCCAGGCTAAAGGTGCCTGAGATGGAACACGATCTCCGGTGGTCCTCTAGGCCTAGTCCGCCTAGAGGACAAACACGAACTCCGTCCGCAGGCTAAAGGTGCCAGGGACCAACAACCCCGTGACCAAGATGGCCGGCCCCTTTTATCCCCTCTCCCAGCAAGCACGGCGGGTTCCTCGCCCCACCATACCGCTGCCCAGAGAGGATAAAAGTAAGCTCAGCACACAGCGGTATCCGTCCGTCGGCCCACAGTGACAGCGCCACCCAGTGGACCTCTGGAGATACACCACTGGTGTCACCGAAAAATTCTAAAACTTACGGCGGGAAAGTAAGTACCCGCTACATACTCCCCCCTGTTATTTGACACTGGTCCCCAGTGTCTGGAGTAAACCACATCCTAAACAACTGACATGGTTCAGTCCAGAAACCACTAACAATTGAAGCAGAAACACTTTTTTTGGAAACTCTCCTAACGAAGAAGTTGTGTCTGAGCCCCTGTAATAAAAGAGGAGTGAAAGACAACACATTCAACATGAAATCACATTTCAACATTTTACTTTTCCCCCCCATCCTAACTAAAGACCTCCTTAGAGTATGTAATCTTGCTAGGATGTCCTCCTGTAGAGGGAAAAGAAATAAAATTTAACATAAAAACCCTGACACATGTATCCGTGTATATGAGGAAAAGAAATTTCTCCTAAAAGAAATTCCTGTTTCTCCAAAGAGTGAATGCGTGAGAAGTGTTTGTAACGTTGCACGACACTGCCACCTGGTGACAGCCTCGCGGTAACTGCACCCGTGGAACTTCTTCTCCTTTCTCTCTAACCCTATCTACCCCAGAGTCTGTGGTTTCCTTGCAGTAAGATAGAAAGAAAACAGGAACAGTTCCTTTTCTTTTTTTTTTCTGTGGGCACACAAACACAATTTCCCCAGAGAATTCAGCAGCATGATAATATCGGAGTCTTTCTCTCCTAAAGGTAGAAACGGGGATGTGGCAGAATCAGTGGCTTCAAGTGCTGATCCATAGTCTCTAGATGGTACTCTACATCTTCGCCTTCTTTGCGTCTGATTACTACTTTATCTGCGTGGATGTGTCTTCCCACCATCCATTCTGCCTTGCAGTCTTTGAAGCGCTGTGAAGCCTTTGGAGAACATGTTAGGTATCTGCGGGCGTGTGGAACTTTGAGGTGGGTCCACACAAAGTCATTATACCAGCGCTCCCGGTACACTTCCACCTCATATAACAAGTCCTTCGATAAGTAAGGGTACTCCCAGCCGTACTCCGCTGCAACCTTTTGACTGAATAAACGCTGTAATCTTGCCAAAGGAGGCATAGTAGCTTTTTCCCCTTCACCAGTCAACACAACTGAATCTGGATGACGAGGTGCCTTGACCACCTCCATTCTGGGCATTGGGGGCCGCAACAACAGTCTCTTGACTCCAGTGTCAGATACAAATGGTGCCAGGGATGCAGGGACAAGTTGAGGAAAAGATTCTCCTTCAGGCGCCGACGTCTCCACCCTGGGTGTGCTCTCCCCTACAGACATAGGTGAATTCCCACTTCCACGGAATGAAGCAAGCGGTACCTTGTCCCAGCCCTTCTTGGCAAACAAGTCATCTATCAATGCATCATCTCCCGCATCAGAAGGAGATTCCAGGTCAGAGGTGTCACACTCCTCCGCGGGTATGTAGCCCTGTGTGGAAACAGAACATCCACACTCCAGGGACTTGCTAGGCCATGCCGTCTCGACACCTCCTCCCTCACACCAAGTCTTCTCTGCTGGCTTACCTTGACCTTTTCTGGGGCGTCCGGAACTCCCGTCAACGGATCCCTCTGGGTCTGGCGTAAGCATGCGAGACGGTCCACCACCACCGCTGGTCGGGGCTACCACGCTGGTTCTTTTCTTCGGTGGCGGACGCTGTGAGACAGTGGTGACCGAGTCAGCATCCTTGGATTTCTCCCGTTGGTGTTTCACGACCTCCTCCGCGGTCGCTGCAGTGTGCGCAGTGGTGACTCTCACAACCGTGATTCCTCCCTTCTGAGTGACAGTACCTGAAGCCCGGCCTGGGTAGATGGTTTTCGGCCTCTCGACCTCCGGATCCACTTCAAACGTGAACTCCCCACAGGCCTCACAATGTCCGAACGGCTTCAACAGACACAGTCCCGAACACCCAGGGCAAATCATGCCCAAGTCCTCAACGTCCATACATGAGTACAGGGCGAATCGACCCCTCGGCTTCAGTCGGATCCCCGTATCCGTTATCGGAGCAGCAGCAGTCAACGTTGTAGTCGCCGGGTGAACTGGAATCCATGAGGTGGGTCCAAACATGGCGACCTGTTGCTGTTCCATCTCACACTGCAGAGTTTTTCGCGCCAATGTCCCACGTGTAGTCCGTCACACGTATTGGACTCCTCCCCTTTGCTCCAGTTCGCGGGCTTTTCCACTTTCTAGGTTGAGACACGCCCATGAACTAAGCGGCGGGGGTTGTGTCTGGTGGCGCAGTGCAATTAAAAACCCCCACGTGTAGTCCGTCACACGGCTGGGTTTTCCCCCTTTTCACCACTCTTCCTGCGCGGGCCTTTCCCCTTCTGAGGTCATGTCCACGACTTTCGAGCAGGGCTGCACTTTGGCCTATTCGCTTAACTCTGTCTGGCAGACACCTTCTTCCAAGTGATGCACAACACACATCCCGGACCCGAGCCCCCACGTGTAGCGGGCTCTTCCTCCCCTCTCCCAGTCCCCTCTATTAAAGTTCTGCTCGCAATATCTCTGGTCTAGGGGTACGATAGGGGAGGGAGAGGGTGCGCTACGCCTGGCTTCCACCACAGATGTATAAGTGGTATCAGCAATGCCTTCCTTTACCTTCGGGCGGGCCTGTATTGTGCATCGGATCCTCCCTCCAAGAGTCTCCAAGAACCTTGTCTGCCAGAAACTTGAGCCACACACCGTTAAAGTCCAACACTCCTTTATTTAGCACATAACATGGACTCCCTTGGCTATAGAACAGAAAAGGAGGTGTGTGTACAAATAGGCCCAGACACAAGTTCGATCCTCCACTCTCCTCCAAAGAGTGGGTTATGGTCTCCGCACGAGGGAAATTCACCTTCCGGACGGTCTCCGACAAGAGGCTCACCCGTCACCGGCAGTATGCTGCACCGGGTCTTCAGATGAGGAGCTCTTCCCGGTCCATTACGCCCACCTCGGATTCAGGCATCCATCTCCGGAGTACCCTAGGATCCTTCCCTCGCGGAACTCAGTGTTGGGCACTGAGCTCCGGACCGCCGTCCGAGTACCTCACCCCAGGCTAAAGGTGCCTGAGATGGAACACGATCTCCGGTGGTCCTCTAGGCCTAGTCCGCCTAGAGGACAAACACGAACTCCGTCCGCAGGCTAAAGGTGCCAGGGACCAACAACCCCGTGACCAAGATGGCCAGCCCCTTTTATCCCCTCTCCCAGCAAGCACGGCGGGTTCCCCGCCCCACCATACCGCTGTCCAGAGAGGACAAAAGTAAGCTCAGCACACAGCGGTATCCGTCCGTCGGCCCACAGTGACAGCGCCACCCAGTGGACCTCCGAAGATACACCACTGGTGTCACCGAAAAATTCTAAAACTTACGGCGGGAAAGTAAGTACCCGCTACATGCCATTGGCCAGTTTTTGTATAAATATTTGTGCTCTTACCGATCTTCTTCAAGAATGAGGTGTTTTGTGTATTAATCTTTATGTAATCCTTTCCAAATATATACAGTTTTCTATCCCTTTCTGTCCTATAGCCTAGACTGCTTTGCAAAATCATTCAGCCTCTTGAGCTTTAACACATTGTATACTGTTATTTACCTCTGTGATACCTTGTGGACCAATTAAAGTGTGCCAAAAAGCATGGAAAAAACAGAACTTTTGTGCATACTTACCTATTTTAAGCTTACCGTTCCACTCACTACAACAGTAAAGTTTAGTTATGAATTAAAGAAATGTTATTTAGAATTGACTGAAATACAGCAGAGCAATATTGCATATTTCTATGTTGCACAGCTCTTATGCGGCGTACACACGGCCGTTTTCAATGTCATTGAAAAAAACAATGTTTTTCTCGACGTGATTCTTCTCAAGCCTGCCTTGCCTACACAGGATTGTGAAAAAAAATGCTCGAGCAACACGTATGACGGCACTATAAAGGGGAAGTTCCATTCGAATGGCGCCACCCTTTGGGACGCTTTTGCTGATCCACATGTTAATAAAGTTTGGTGAGAGACGATTCGCGCTTTTCAGTCTTCGTGCTCTTCAGTCCGTTGCAGCGTGACGAATGTGCTATCTCCATTACAAACGCTAGTTTTATCAGAAGCTCCCATCTCATACTTAATTCTGAGCATGCGCGTTTTTTTCCCCCTCGTAAAAGCATACACACTACCGTTTTTCACGACGTTAAAAAGAACGACGTGAAAAACGACGTGAAAAAATAGAGCAGGTTCTAATTTTTTTCAGGCCATTTTTCACGTCGTTAAAAATGCTCTGGAGCCTACACACGATCATTTTTAATGACCAATTTAAAAAATTGCATTTTTCACGTCATGAAAAATGGTTGTGTGTACGCGGCATTAGTGCTTAAAAAAAAAAATGATCCTGGCTGGTTAAAAGGGAAGTAAAGTCACATTTTTGAAAAGTGCTGAGAGGTAGACCTACATTTTTATGACACAAGAGATCGTCTATGTCTCTTCTATCATGGAGGTTTCTGCTTTCGTGTTAGCACTTTTTTTTTAGTGTACACTGAGCTGCACATACAGTGTATAGTCTCGGAACAATTTTCTTCATTGAGAGAATTCATTTCTGTGTGGACCGTATGTGTGGGAGTTAGGTTGCCAGGCAGGCTAATTAGGTGGCCAAAGACACAAAACGAGACTGGGAGAATGTTGAAGCACCAACTATAGAGGGGAGTCTTCCATAATGTGCTAATATGCTGGCATATTAGCACATTATGGCTAAAAGCTCCTGAGGGTCTCATATTTATTTCTTTTTTTGGTTGGCGATTTACTACCACTTAATGTAAGCAGTATACTGCCCACAGAAATAAAATCATTTTACTTTAGACTTTTTAATATTTTAGTTCTTTTAGCTATCATGCCAATACATGGTTTGTTAATTGAACAGCTTACTTTCTCTTTCCTTTTGAGATAAGAAATAACCTAAATTAATTTAACATCCCACTCATCTAAAACTAGTGATGGGCAAATCTGCCAAGGTTCAATTTGCTAAGGGATTGGTGAATTTTGTTTGGAATTTGGCAAACCCAAACTTAGAGATGGTTTTCACTGATACTCTGTGGGATGAACACTGTTATGAAATTCTGTATATTTTAGGGCTAAAAAAAACAAGGTAAGCAGGGTACTAACCTGGGCCACATGTACCAATTAAAAACAAACACTGCCATACAACAGTCATTAAAAATATAAAAATCCTCTCAGCCTATTGTCAAATGACAGCTGGGCAGAACATCCGTCATTCAAGGTGGATGTCATATAACATCCTCCCAGAACGTGCATCGTGCGCGTCCCATGGGTCACACTGTGGCACGATCTGATCTGTTACTGTCTGTGTTCACCGGACACAGCTGATGGCTGATCACTGTACTGGCCCACTGTCGGTACCATGTGACCACTGTAAAATATTAAAATACTAAATCCAACTTTTTAACATTGTTATCCAGTGCTCATTTAACTGTTATCCAGTGCTCATTTAACTGTAAATGTTCACCATTGTAGACTAACCAGCACAATTAGTGTAGGGAAATCTGTCTGTTTTGTGAGATATTATTGGCAGATGGACTGTTAAGCTGGGATCATAATGCAGAAGTGTAGTTCTGTATTTTAGGACATTTAAACATTGTTCTGATGTTGCATCTTTTTATGACAGGAGGTTAATAACTTGAACATTGTTCTCTGTCTTTATTCAGTGATCTGGAACATGTCGTTATTGTATGAATAAGATGTCTTTGTCCGGCTATTGATTAATCCCGAATATTATTTTTACTTGCTTCTAAACAGATAGTATTTTATACCATAAAAAAGTATTTCCTTTGTGCTATAGTTTTTTTTTTTATTTCCCTACAGATGAAGATTGGTCATGTGGATGTAATGAAGTAGTTGTAATACATAATTGCAAGAAGGTATTTGTTCTGCCATGTATCCATTTATATTCCAGAATACGTCCCATAGTTTAGTTAAAGAGGTTGAACAAAACCTTTAAAAGTGGTATTAACCCCAAAAACAAAAATGTAAGCACCCCTGTCAGTAGTAAATGGTTTGTTTCAACACTCTAAATCAGGGGTAGGCAACCTCTGTACTCCAGCTGTGGTGAAACTACAGATGTCATCATGCCTCTGCCTCTAGGAGTCATGCCTGTGATTGTCAGGGTCTTGCAATGTCTCATGGGACTTGTAGTTTCACCACAGCTGGAGAGCCGAGGTTGCCTACCCTTGCTCTAAATGCTACATTTGCAGAAGAGCTTGTTCTGTTAAGAAAAAAGACATTATCTTTAATATACATTTTCACTCACTCATCTGGTCCTGATTCCTTTAAGTGCAGCCAACTGTGAAGCCCGACCACGTGTTTTCTCTCTCTCTCTCTCTGAATGGAGGAGAGAGATACATCGCATCTCTCTCTCTTCTTGCAGAGAGAACAAAAATAATAATAAAATAATTTAAAAAAAACGACATCAAGGTTTGATCTAGGTCAGTGCCAGGGTTAGTGTTTGAGTCAATGACAGGGTCAAAGGTCAAGGTCAGTATTTTTTTGGGCAGGAATTCTTTTTAATTAGTATCAGTGTCAGTGTGTTTTAGGTTGGAAAAAAAAAAAAAAAAGCAATGTTTCTGGGCTGTATTACGGGTACAAACAACAACTAACATACACATATGTGGTATCGCTGCTATCGTCATGAGCAGGATAATTTATTTTGGGTTGTCCTTTGGTGTAAGGTTATGGTAGTAGCAGGAAATATACAGCTAAATTCAAAAACATGCTTTTTATTTTGGGCCAGTTTTCCTTTGATAATAAAACAAAATCAGGAGATATCCATTACCATTTACCACCAAATGAAAGTCCAATTTCCCCCCCAAAAAAACACAGTATAATCCACCTGGATGCACACAGTAGTTGTGATGATATGTACGGTTTTACTAACATATGTCAAAGTTGCAAAATTGTGCTTATGCTTTAAAGTGATTGTAAAGTCCTGTTTTTTTTTTTCTATAAAAATAACCAACATGTTATACTTACCTGCTCTGTGCAGTGGTTTTGCATATGGCAGCCCATATCCTTCTCTTCTCGGGTTCCTCTTCGGTGCTGTTGGCCCCTCCCTCCTGTTGAGTGCCCCCACAGCAAACTGCTTGCTATGGGGGCACCCGAGCCGAGCAATGGTTTGGCCCCAACCCCTCTCTCTCCTCATTGCTTAACTGACTTTGATTGACAGCAGTGGGAGCCAATGGAGCCCCTGCTGTGTCTCAGCCAAACAGGAGATAGAGTCCCGGAAGGCCGAGTCACTCGTGGACATCGCTGGATTGAGAGGGGGCTTAGGTAAGTATCAGGGGGGCTGAGGGGGGCTGCTGCACACATTTTTTATCTTAATGCATAGAATTAGGGATGGACGAACATCTCCCGGGACGGTTCGCGAACGCGTTCGCAGGTAAATGTTCGCGAACCGCGGGTTCGCGGCGGGCCCTATTCATTTCAGTGGGAGGCGAACATTAAAAACCTCCAGGTCATATTTGCAGCCACAAAATAATTACTAGCTGTGCACACATAGTCCCACAACATGGACAATGACATAACAGAAGTATTAAGCAAATTTGAGATCGACAACGACAAGCATTCTTTTTTTATCTGAAATTTTTTGTCAATTCAGGAGCGCATGAAGGTCATGGAAGAGACGCAAGGCCAGGCTATGAAGGGGGTGCAGGAGATGATCCTGTTATTGGAAAAGTTGCCATAAATGTTTTTTTTTTATAAGTTATATAAATCGTTTATACTTCTACCTAAACCGAGAAAAGAGCTGCAGCAGAACCGCTCAGAAGCTGCACAGTAGAAATGCTGCACAGTTGAAATGCACTATATATTATATAGTATAGTATATAGTATATATTATATAGTATGTTTGAAAGTTTTTTATGCGTGTATTAGACCCCTATATACTGCACACCAAATAGTACACCTATACCAGTCCTTAAAATGAACTTTTGTGGAGCTTTATTGGTTAGCGATTTTAGTCGCTAGACTGTGCCTGCGACACACAGCGGCAACTTCTACCTAAACCGAGAAAAGAGCTGCAGCAGAACCGCTCAGAAGCTGCACAGAAGAACCGCACTATACTATTCTTCCTAGAGTATTTTATGCGTGTAGTACACCCCTATTTACTGCACACAAAATAGTACACCTATACCAGTCCGTAAAAGGACTTTTGTGGACTGTACACCTATACCAGTCCTTAGAAGGACTTTTGTTTTAGTAGAGTCTGTCCCTGCTAGTACACACACAGCAACCTTCCTACACTGACTAAAGACAGCTGCAGAACCGCACTATACTATTCTTCCTAGAGTATTTTATGCGTGTAGTACACCCCTATTTACTGCACACAAAATAGTACACCTATACCAGTCCTTAAAAGGACTTTTGTGGACTGTACACCTATACCAGTCCTTAGAAGGACTTTTGTTTTAGTAGAGTCTGTCCATGCTAGTACACACACAGCAACCTTCCTACACTGACTAAAGACAGCTGCAGAACCGCTCAGCACTGCAGTCCCAATGCTGCACAATTGAAATGAACTAAAAGTGTATTACACCCCTATATACTGCACACAAAACAATTGTACACCTATACCAGTCCTTAAAAGGAATTTTTGGACCTAATAGCTAGGATTACAGTCTGTCCCTGCTCCACACAGCAACCTGTCCCTACGCTGACAAATAACAGAATGTAAAATGGCAGCCAGATCAGGTCTATTTATAAGGTAGGGGGTATGTCCATCTGCAGAAATGTCTCAATTGGCTGTCCTGTACCACATGATGGATGTGTCATAGGTCAAAGTTCCACAATGTAAAAGAATATGGTGGCCCCGAACCGGCCGCGAATAGCGCCATATGTCCGCCGGTTTCGCGAACCGCGAATGCGCAAAATTCGCCGCGAACCGACCGCAGGGCGAACCGCAAGGCCATCTCTACATAGAATGCTTTAAGATAAAAAAAACCCTCTAACTTTACAACCACATTAAGATTTGTTTTACGTGTAGCACACCAACCCTTTTGCCCCCGCTTACCTTCACCTGACTTGGGGTAGGACACACCATGCCACAAGCCCGTGTCCTCCTTATCAGAGGTCAGGCGGTGTTCACAGATTTGGGTCCTGCAACGAGTTACCTCCTTCCACTGGTTCTCGTCCCTAGAATGTAGGGAAAAGTCTATATTCTTTCCCAAGAAGGCCAATGTCCACACGACTTTAACTCCAACAAAGAGTTTATTTTCCTTTTCTTCAGTTAACAGGAAATTGGAGAGAGAAAGAAGCTAGCGAAGTTAGAAGGTAGATTCAGGCACACAACACTTGACTCACTTGTGACCACTCGATCCCGAGTGGGTTTAGCTCACCCGCATAGATCCTTCTCACAGTTCTAGCTGCCGGAGTGGAGCTCGAACAGTACTATCACTTTGTCCCCTCCAGAGACGGGTTCAGGAGATCCTCTAATAGCAGCAGAATCCTGTTATTCCTGAATCCAGAGCTTTCCTTAAACCTCTGTAGAATTTAGAGAACAGATGATGCCAATGGGCACTCTACAGGGTTAGCTTTGTTGAGTAAGGAATCCTTCCCTCTGACAGGTAGGGATGAGCTCGGTGATCCAGTCGAACATAAGTTCGACTCGAACATCGGCTGTTCGACCGTTCGGCGAACATCGAACGATTTGGGCCGTTCGCGCCAAATTCGAGTGACGCGAATGGCCCACAATACACTGCGCCATCGCAGTGCAATCCCGGCACTGTGATTGGCCAAGCATGCACTGTGACCCCACATGCTTGGCCAATCACAGCGCCGGCAGCTAGGAGAGCCATAATTGGCCACAGGCAGGTTGCCTGTGGCCAATTATAGCTCAGGGGGTTTAGCACATGCCCCACACTATAAAAGGCCGCCAGCGCGGTGGCCTTCTGTAGTGTGTTCCGGCGCAGGGAAAGAGTTACATAGGCAGGGACAGTGTCAGTGCTATTTGTACCTCAAACTTGTGTGTAGGGAGAGAGAAGGATAGGCAGGGAGAGTGTCAGTGTCATATTCTTTGCTAAACCTTGTGTGTAGGGAGAGAGAAGGATAGGCAGGCAACAGTGTCAGTGTCATATTCTTTGCTAAACCTTGTGTGCAGGGAGAGAGAAGGATAGGCAGGGGACAGTGTCAGTGTCACATTCTTTGCTAAACCTTGTGTGCAGGGAGAGAGAAGGATAGGCAGGGCGAGTGTCAGTGTCATATTCTTTGATAAACCTTGTGTGCAGGGAGAGAGAAGGATAGGCAGGGAACAGTGTCAGTGTCATATTCTTTGCTAAACCTTGTGTGCAGGGAGAGAGAAGGATAGACAGGGAGAGTGTCAGTGTCATATACTTTGATAAACCTTGTGTGCAGGGAGAGAGAAGGATAGGCAGGGGACAGTGTCAGTGTCATTGTTGCTAAGCCTCCTGCACATTATACACCTGAAGTTAGCCCGTATTGCTGCTTTTTCCTGGTGTGTTACACAAACAGGCATTTGCAGCACTTACAGCGGGCGGAGTGTGCCTCCTGATCATATTACACCTGAAGTTAGCCTGTATTGCTGCTTTTTCCTGGTGTGTTACACCAACAGGCATTTGCAGCACTTACAGCGGGCGGAGTGTGCCTCCTGATCATATTACACCTGAAGTTAGCCTGTATTGCTGCGTTTTCCTGGTGTGTTACACCAACAGGCATTTGCAGCACCTACAGCAGGCGTAGTGTGATTCCTGCAAAATATACTCCTGAAGCTAGGCCTTATTGCTGGTTTTCCCATTTCCCTGCAGGCCATTAGAATGTCTGGAAGGCAAACAAGGAGAGGCAGACAGTCAGGAGCCAATAAAAGAGGGCAAGCAGGCTCTGTGTCTAGAGACAACAGTGCTGGTCGTGGACGCGGTGCATCGCTTTTAGCACGTGGCCATGGGACATGCTTGTCCTTCTTTTCGGCAGCTGGACGTGTTGAGCCGCATCATGCCGAAGACTTGGTAGAGTGGATGACCAAGCCCTCCTCATCCCCCTCATCCTCTCTCACCCAGGCTCGGGGTACTGGCAAAGCAGCTGCCAAAGCGTCCTCTTCCCTGGTATCAATGTCATCATCAGTCACTCCTTCCCTAGACCAACCATGTCCTCCTAAGGAGTCCCCCGAACTGTTTGAGCACAGTGTTGGGTACATGCTCCAGGAGGATGCCCAGCGTTTCGAAGGGTCTGATGATGATACCCAGCTAGAGAAAGGCAGTAGCGTGAGAGCAGAGAGAGGGGATGCTCAAGAAGGACACCAATCTGGCAGTCATGTTCCAGCAGCTGCAGCATACTGCCAGATTGGCTCCAGTGATGAGGAGGGAGGGGATGATGAGGTCACTGACTCCACGTGATGAGGAGGAGGCACATCTCCAACGAGGCAGGATGCCCTGGGGGGGCCAGCGTAAGGGCAGCACACCGACGGAATCACACCGCAGAGCTCCGCCTGTGCAGGGCGCTGCCTCTGCCCGTTATTCAAAAAGTTCTTTGGTGTGGGCCTTTTTTGAGTCGAGTGCATCAGATCGCACAGCTGCTGTTTGCAACATATGTCTCAAGCGTATATCGCGTGGCCAAAACATCACCCGCTTGGGCACCACATGCTTGACCAGACATATGTTGACCTGCCATGCAGCTCGTTGGCAAGCCTACCTTAAAGACCCACACCAAAGAACAAAGCGGACCTCTCCTTGCACCGCATCAGCTGGGATCTCCAACCCCACTATACCTCCAGTCCTCTCTGAAACCTGCACTGAGAGGAATGAAGGTGTAGAATTAGGTGTGTCACAGCCAAGTACTTGCGGGCACTCTGCTAGCAGTACACCGACGTCCGATTCTAGCAGGCAAATTTCCCTGCCCCAGCTGCTGGACCGTCGAAAGAAGTTCACTCCCAGCCATCCACATGCCCAGCGGTTGAATGCTAGCTTGGCTAAATTGCTAGCACTTCAACTGCTGCCTTTTCAGTTGGTAGAATCGGCCCCCTTCCGTGAGTTTGTGCAATGTGCGGTTCCTCAGTGGCAGGTTCCCAAACGCCACTTTTTCTCACGGAAGGCGATTCCGGCTCTCTACCGGCATGTGGAAGGCAATGTCTTGGCCTCGCTGGACAGGGCGGTCAGTGGTAAGGTGCATATTACCGCTGACTCATGGTCCAGCAGGCATGGACAGGGACGTTACCTTTCTTTCACGGCCCATTGGGTCACTCTTTTGGCAGCTGGGAAGGATGCAGGACAAGGTGCAGTAGTGTTGGAGGTTGTTCCACCGCCATGCCTCCAAAATGCTACTACTGGTTGTGACACACCTCTCTCCTCCACCCCCTCCTCTTCTTCTTCCTCCATGGCCTCTTCCTGTGCTTTGTCCTCGGAACCAGCGGTGCTCCGTAGGCGTTCAAGGGGCTACGCAAGTACGCAGGCAAAAAGATGCCATGCCGTGCTTGCGCTGGTGTGTTTGGGGGACAGGAGCCACACTGGGGCAGAGGTTCTGTCTGCTCTGCAGGGGCAGGCCGAGAGGTGGTTGACGCCACGCCAGCTTAAGCCAGGAATGGTAGTTTGCGACAATGGCACCAACCTCCTCTCCGCTCTCCGACATGGACAACTGACCCATGTGCCCTGTGTGGCTCACGTCCTTAACCTGGTGGTGCAGCGGTTCTTGGGCAGGTACCCGGGCTTACTGGATGTCCTGAGGCAGGCCAGGAAAGTCTGTGTGCATTTCCGCAGATCTTATAATGCCAGTGCTCGCCTGGCTGAGCTGCAAAAGGAGTTGAACCTGCCCAAGAACCGCCTTATATGTGACATGCCCACCAGGTGGAACTCAACGTTGGCCATGCTGCAGCGGCTGCACACGCAGCAGAGGGCCATCAATGAGTACCTGTGTGACTACGGCACCAGGACAGGGTCAGGGGAGCTCGGGTTTTTTTCACCACGCCAGTGGGGCATGATCAGGGATGCATGCACTGTCCTGGCACCATTTGAGGAGGCCACGAGGATGGTGAGCAGTGACAGTGCATGCATCAGTGACACTGTACCTCTTGTCCACCTGTTGGAACATACGCTGCGTGGAATAATGGACAGGGCACTTGAGGCAGAACAGAGGCAGGAAGAGGAGGACTTCCTTGCCTCTCAAGGCCCCCTTTACCCAGACAGTGTTCCTTCTGTCCCACCCATTGCGCAGGAAGAAGAGGAGGAGGAGGAGGATTGTGTCAGCATGGAGGTGGAGCCTGGCACTCAGCATCATCATCAGCAGTCTTTTAGGGATGATTTACAGTCCCAAGAAACCAGTGGACTTGTACGTGGCTGGGAGGAGGTGGCTGCGGATCATGTCGTCCTTAGTGACCCAGAGGACTCCGGACCGAATGCCTCAGCTAACCTACGCTGCATGGCCTCCCTGATCCTGCAAAGTCTGCGGAAGGATCCTTGTATTCTTTGGATCAAGGAGAGGGACCATTACTGGCTGGCCACTCTCCTTGATCCACGGTACAAGGGTAAGGTTGCGGACCTTATCTTACCGTCGCAGAGGGAGCAGAGGATGAGACAACTCCGGGAGGCCTTGCAGAAAGGTCTGTGCAACGCGTTCCCAGAGACTGGGAGGTTACAAACTCCTGGTCCTGGACAACGAGTTGCTGAGGCTTCGGTCAGTCAAAGAAGGAGCGGTGGGGACCGATGCGTTCAGACAATTCTTTAGTCCGCAGCCCCAAGGTATGATTGGTTCCAGCAACCATCGCCAGCGTCTGATATACATGGTGCAGGAATACCTAGGGGCAAGGTCAGACTTGGACACCTTCCCCACCGAAAATCCTCTGGCTTACTGGGTCTTGAGGATGGATCACTGGCCAGAGCTTGCACAGTATGCAATTGAGCTACTGGCCTGTCCTGCATCCAGCGTTCTTTCAGAACGCACATTCAGTGCTGCTGGAGGATTTGTCACGGATCACAGGGTGCGCCTGTCCACCGACTCTGTTGATCGACTGACCTTCATAAAGATGAACCAGTCTTGGATCACCACCAGTTACCAAACACCTGAAGCTGATATAACAGAATCATTTATTTTCAAATGTCACATCCCTTCAAGACTGATGCTGATGCTGAGAGACTGTCCTGTTATGTTGACTTACTATCCTCCTCCTCCTCAATGATCCGATTGATGATGATAGCTTGGAAGAACATTTTTGTTTCTGGGTGCCGCCACCAGTGGCTAAGGCCCAATTTTTCAGCCCCTGTTTAACAGGGGCATGTAATTACAATTTTTTTATGCAATGCTTTGCAGCAGGGCTCATTCCTGCACTCCAACTAGAGTATCTGGGAGAGGTTGCAGTGTCGTGGCACCAGCACCAGTGGCTAAGGCCCAATTTTTCAGCCCCTGTTTAACAGGGGCGTGTAATTACAATTTTTGATGCAATACTTTGCAACAGGGCTCATTGCTGTGCTCCAAGTACAGTATCTGTGAGGGGTTGCAGTGTTGTGGCACTAGTGCCTAAGGCCCAATTTTTCTGCCCCTGTTTAACAGGGGCATGTAATTACAATTCTTGATCTAATAATTCACAGAAGGGCCCATTCCTGCGCCCACCAAGAGTAACTGTGAGGCCTTACAGTGTTGTGTCAACACCACCACCACCACCAACACCAATTTTTCAGCCCCTGTTCAACAGGGGCATGCAATTACAATTCTTGATCTAATAATTCACAGCAGGGCCCATTCCTGCGCCCACCAAGAGTAACTGTTGTGTCAACACCACCACCACCAAAGTCCCAATTTTTCAGCCCCTGTTTAACAGGGGCATGCAATTACAATTCTTGATCTAATAATTCACAGCAGGGCCCATTCATGCGCCCACCAAGAGTAACTGTGAGGGCTAACAGTGTTGTGGCAACACCAACATGTAAGGGGCAAATTTCAGCTGAGTATATACGGCAGGCCCCTACTTTCAAACATCCAACTTACAAACGACTCCTCCTTGCAAACGGAAGGATACAACAGGAAGTGAGAGGAAATCTACCCCTAGGAAGGCAAATTCTCTCCTGTAAGAGTTAATATGGGAAAAAAGTGTCTCCTCTCCACTGATGCTTTATCACCAATTCTTGTTTCAATAAAAACCCCAAATTTTCAAAAAACATTTGTCATTAGGACGGAAAGTGAGATGAACTGTTCTGAACAGGTGCACACTGCACAGACAGCAAAACAAATGTTACAGGGGTGATAACCCTTCCCTATGTTTTCCAAAGAGCTTAAAAATAGATTTTTTGGCTGGAGCTACACTTAAACAATGTACCTGTTCAAAATTACAAACAGATTCTACATAAGAACAAACCTACAGTCCCTGTCTTGTATGCACCGCCTGTATACGGCTGTTCAGAGTATATAGGGCCTTTTTTATTTTGTGTGCGGGGTTCCCCTTAATATCCATACAAGACCCAAAGGGGCTGGTAATGGGCTGGGGTAGGGGCTGTGATGGGGTAGCTATGCCATTTTTCTTAAAGATTTTCATCCATATTACCGGGACCAGACATTACATTAAAGCCGCAAGCAGTTTTAAATGGCTTTTTTTCCTTTAGAAATGTAATTTTGTGCAGGGACAGTTCTAAACACGGGAAACACGTGGCACTTCACAGGCATACTTTAGACACCCCCCAGGTACGATATTTAAAGGAATATTTGACTTTTTTTTTTCACTTTGTGCATCATTAAAATGACTGCTCCCGAAAAACGTCCGTTTTTAAAACTTTTTTTTGGATTGATACATGTCCCCTGGTGCAGAACCCGGGTTCCCAAACCCTTTTTAGGACAATAACATGCATAATAGTCGTTATAATTAGCACTTTAGATTTCGAACGTTCGCATCCATTGTATTTAATAGGGTTCTAAAGTTCGTGCAAACTTTCGGTCCGTTCGCGGGTTCTGGTGCGAACCGAACCCGGGGGTGTTCGGCTCATCACTACTGACAGGTCACCAGGCCTTTCCCGAGACAGCGACCTACTATCACTCGTCTCCTCTGTGAGACCGATCCTCCCCTGGCTTCCTCTCGGTCAGAGCGGGTACCCACACCTGGGCACCCTGGGACTCCAATGTGCTGATTGTAGACCCAGTTAAAGGTACTGGGCCTACCTGGAACGTTGTAGCCTCCACGCACCCCCGTGGGGCACATTCCCCGCCTAAACATGGCATCTGCCCCTTATATACCCTCTCCCGGCATGCACAGAAGGCGAAGCCCCGCCCATCGCATGGCAGCCGAGAGAGGACATCCAATCACGCCACTGTGTCACCTGAGGTTTGACCCTAGGCCTGGGCAACAGTGCCACCCACAGGCCAAAGGGGAACTGTACACCAGACAACACCACAGCAGAGCAGAGTCCAGTATAAAATTAGAAGGCCTGAGCCAAACTATGGCCCAGGCCGTCCCTTAAATTTGGGCATAGCGACCCCCTAAATTTAAGGGTCCGCTACATACCCTTAGGCACTAAGGGGTTAATTAAAGACCACATAGATGAGTTCCTGCTGAAAAAAAATATTTTAAGCAACAGACAGCATGGTTTCATGAAGGACAGAAGTTGTCAGACAAATCTGATTTCTTTTTCTGAGGGGGTAAGTAAAACCTTAGACAAAGGAGTGGCTGTGGACGTAGTATACTTGGATTTTGCAAAAGTGTTTGACACAGTTCCCCACAAATGGCTAATGTGTAAGATAAAGTTTACAAGCTTGGAAAAATCAGTTTGTAAATGGATAGAAAACTGGCTTAAAGAAGCTCTAAGGTTATTAGTGGTGTACCCCAAGGTTCAGTGTTGGGACCCTTACTTTTTAATACATTTAAAATGGTATAGGGTCTGGGATTAAAAGTACCATTTAATTCTTTGCAGTTGACACCAAGCTATGCAGTGGAATCATCCTTACAGGATATCTCCAATTTACAAGCCAACCTCAATGCTCTGTTTAATTGGGCAACTATGCGGCAAATATGGTTTAATGTTGATAATGATAAATGTAAAGTTATGCACTTGGGGCCAAGAATATACATGCAACATAAATACTAGGAGGAGAACAGCTGGGGGAGTCAATGGTGGAGAAGGTACTGGGTGTTCTGGTAGATCATTAGCGTAATAATTGCATGCAATGCCAAGCTGCAGTTTCCAAACTGAGCCTTTCTTGTTTTAAGAGATGTATAGACTCCAGGGAGAGAGATATATTTTTACCTCTGTGCAAAGCATTTGTAAGATCTCATCTAGAATATGCAGTTCAGTTTTGGGCACCAATTCACAAAAAATTATATTGGAGATCAGGAAACAGTGTGCAGAAGGGCAACCAACCTGATAAAGAGGCATGGGGAACTCGGCTATGAGGAACTGAATGTATTCTCTCATGAGAAGAGGATATTGGGGGGGGGGTATGATGAACATGTAAATACATACAGTATATCACAATCGTGAGTGCGACCATCACATTTTTGTAAATATTTTTTTTTCCATGTGACACTGAAGGAATGACACCTTGCTACATTGTAAAGTAGTGAGTGTACAGCTTGTATAACAGTGTAAATTTGCTGTCTCCTCAAAATAACTCAACACATAGCCATTAACCACTTGTCGACCAGCCGCCGCCATTATACTGCGGCAGGTCGGCACAATCGCGCAAACCGTCGTAGCTGTACATCGGTCCCTTTAAGCGGGATAGCAGTGCACAGCTGGGGTGCCGATGCTCGTGACTGGCGGTCGCGATGATGGCTGGCCACGAGCGATTATGGGCACGAGGGGCAGAACAGGGACGTGTGTGTGTAAATACACACATCCCAGTTCTGTGAGGAGAGAAGAGAGAGAGATTGTGAGTTCCTACGAGTTGGGAACCATGATCTCTCATCTCCTATAGTCAGTCCCACCCCCCACAGTTAGAACACACACACAGGGAATACAGTTAACCCCTTGATCACCCCCTAGTGTTAACCCCTTCCCTGCCAGTGCCATTTTTACAGTAATCAGTGCATTTTTATAGCACTGATCGCTGTATAAATGCCAATGGTCCCAAAAATGTGTCAAAGGTGTCCGATATGTTCGCCATAATGTCCCAATCCCGATAAAAATCGCAGATCGCCGCCATTACTAGTAAAAAAATAATAATAATAAAATGTCATAAATCTATACCCTATTTGCAGGGACCTGTCTATGTGGCACCTGGTATCACACTAATGTACCTTGTTGCTTATATTGTGCATACCCATACTTATGTGTGTGTAACTCTAGGGAATCGCATCAACCAGAATGTTTTTCCTTCCATGTGATTTCTGTTTGGAGATGTGTCATGCGTTTATTTTGAATAAACATGTATCTTTTTTACCTACACCATGTCTACAGTCTCACTCAAAGTTC
Organism: Rana muscosa; assembly: GCA_029206835.1. NCBI lineage: Eukaryota > Metazoa > Chordata > Amphibia > Anura > Ranidae > Rana > Rana muscosa. The sequence continues at coordinate 879,267,573 of CM055116.1, forward strand.
CAAACCTCCATTTACTTTTTCGAATTAGGGATGTAGGTGCACCACATATGTGCCTCATTCAAAATCCCAAAGCCCCCCCCCCACCTTTTGTTCTTCCAATAGGAATGTAGACTGTTAGAAGGGGTAGGCAGTTTTCCCCTGCCAGCCAGGTGTTAGGTTGCTAAGCCCCATTAGGTAATGTGCCTTATTGAGGCTGTGCTCTCTCAGGACATGGTTTTGGGATTGGGGTTTGGTCTTATGCATGTCCCTGGCTTTTTTATGTCTGTCATTTGGGAGATGCGATGTGCTCTGCGCCTCCGCTTCGCTGTCCCCCTTCCCCCTGCCCCTAGGGGGGGGGGTTGTGTGATGGTGAGGTCCGGGCACACAGCGCATCGGTGTCATGCGTCCCGCCCAGCGTGGAATGTCACATGTTGGCGTCATGACGCTGGGCGTGCGTTTATCCATCTTAGCCGGCGTAGCTTGGAGACACAAGCTCCTCCGTGGGCGTTCCCCTGCCCACGTCGGGGGCTTCCTCCTGGCTTACGATTTTCCTGCATGATGCTGGTGATCATTAGCCTGCACCTGTGTGTGTGTGGAGTGTTCGCTATTGCCAACTAGGGATGAGCTCGGTGTTCGAGTCGAACATACGTTCGACTTGAACATCGGCTGTTCGATCGTTCGACGAAGATCGAACTATTTGGGCCGTTCGCGCCAAATTCGAGTGACGCGAACGGCCCACAATACACTGCGCCATCGCAGTGCAATCCCGGCGCTGTGATTGGCCAAGCATGCACTGTGACCCTGCATGCTTGGCCGATCACAGCGCCGGCAGCTAGGAGAGCCATAATTGACCACAGGCAGGTTGCCTGTGGCCAATTATAGCTCAGGGGGTTTAGCACACGCCCCACACTATAAAAGGCCGCCAGCGCGGTGGCCTTGTGTAGTGTGTTCCGGCCCAGGGAAAGAGAAGGATAGGCAGGGACAGTGTCATTGTGCTATTCTTTGTGCTATTCTTGTGTGTAGGGAGAGAGAAGGATAGGCAGGGAGAGTGTCAGTGTCATATTCTTTGCTAAACCTTGTGTGCAGGGAGAGAGAAGGATAGGCAGGGGACAGTGTCAGTGTCATATTCTTTGCTAAACCTTGTGTGCAGGGAGAGAGAAGGATAGGCAGGAAGAGTGTCAGTGTCATATTCTTTGCTAAACCTTGTGTGCAGGGAGAGAGAAGGATAGGCAGGGGACAGTGTCAGTGTCATATTCTTTGCTAAACCTTGTGTGCAGGGAGAGAGAAGGATAGGCAGGAAGAGTGTCAGTGTCATATTCTTTGCTAAACCTTGTGTGCAGGGAGAGAGAAGGATAGGCAGGGAGAGTGTCAGTGTCATTGTTGCTAAGCCATCTGCACAGTATACACCTGAAGCTAGCCCGTATTGCTGTGTTTTCCTGGTGTGTTACACTAACAGGCATTTGCAGCACTTACAGCGGGCGGAGTGTGCTTCCTGCTAAATATACACCTGAAGCTAGCCCGTATTGCTGTGTTTTCCTGGTGTGTTACACTAACAGGCATTTGCAGCACTTACAGCAGGCGGAGTGTACTTCCTGCTAAATATACACCTGAAGCTAGCCCGTATTGCTGTGTTTTCCTGGTGTGTTACACTAACAGGCATTTGCAGCACTTACAGCGGGCAGAGTGTGCCTCCTGCACATTATACACCTTAAGCTAGCCCTTATTGCTGTGTTTTCCTGGTGTATTACACTAACAGGCATTTGCAGCACTTACAGCGGGCGGAGTGTGCCTCCTGCACATTATACACCTGAAGCTAGCCCTTATTGCTGGAGCTTTTTTTCTTTTGTGTTACACTAACAGGCATTTGCAGCACTTACAGTGGGCGGAGTGTGCTTCTTGCAAAATAAACACCTGAAGCTAGCCCTTATTGCTGTTTTTTCCTGTTGTGTAACACAGGCAGTCATCTGCAGCACTTACAGTGGGCGTAGTGTGCTTCCTGCAAAATATACACCTGAAGCTACCCCTTTTTGCTGTGTTTTCCTGGTGTGTTACACTAGCAGGCATTTGCAGCACTTACAGCGGGCGGAGTGTGCTTCCTGCTAAATATACACCTGAAGCTAGCCCGTATTGCTGTGTTTTCCTGGTGTGTTACACTAACAGGCATTTGCAGCACTTACAGCGGGCGGAGTTTGCCTCCTGCACATTATACACCTGAAGCTAGCCCTTATTGCTGGAGCTTTTTTTCTTTTGTGTTACACTAACAGGCATTTGCAGCACTTACAGCGGGCAGAGTGTGCTTCCTGCAAAATAAACACCTGAAGCTAGCCCTTATTGCTGTTTTTTCCTGTTGTGTAACACAGGCAGTCATCTGCAGCACTTACAGCGGGCGTAGTGTGCTTCCTGCAAAATATACACCTGAAGCTACCCCTTATTGCGGGTTTTCCCATCTCCCTGAAGGCCATTAGAATGTCTGGAAGGCAAACAAGGAGAGGCAGACAGTCAGGAGCCAATAAAAGAGGGCAAGCAGGCTCTGTGTCTAGAGACAACAGTGCTGGTCGTGGACGCGGTGCATCGTCATCAGCACGTGGCCATGGGACACGCTTGTCCTTATTTTCGGCAGCTGGACGTGTTGAGCCGCATCATGCCGAAGACTTGGTAGAGTGGATGACCAAGCCCTCCTCATCCTCCTCATCCTCTCTCACGCAGGCTCAGGGTACTGGCAAAGCAGCTGCCAAAGCGTCCTCTTCCCTGGTATCAATTTCATCATCAGTCACTCCTTCCCTAGACCCACCATGTCCTCCTGAGGAGTCCCCCGAACTGTTTGAGCACAGTGTTGGGTACATGCTCCAGGAGGATGCCCAGCGTTTCGAAGGGTCTCATGATGATACCCAGCTAGAGGAAGGCAGTAGCGTGAGAGCAGAGAGAGGGGATGCTCAAGAAGGACACCAATCTGGCAGTCATGTTCCAGCAGCTGCAGCATACTGCCAAATTGGCTCCAGTGATGAGGAGGGAGGGGATGATGAGGTCACTGACTCCACGTGGGTGCCCAATAGGAGAGAGGAGGAGGAGGAGGATGAGGAGGAGGCACATCTCCAACGAGGCAGGATTCCCTCGGGGGGCCAGCGTAAGGGCAGCACACCGACTGAATCACACCGCAGAGCTCCGCCTGTGCAGGGCGCTGCCTCTGCCCGTTATTCAAAAAGTTCTTTGGTGTGGGCCTTTTTTGAGTCGAGTGCATCAGATCGCACAGCTGCTGTTTGCAACATATGTCTCAAGCGTATATCGCGTGGCCAAAACATCAGCCGCTTGGGCACCACATGCTTGACCAGACATATGTTGACCTGCCATGCAGCTCGTTGGCAACCCTACCTTAAAGACCTACACCAAAGAACAAAGCGGACTTCTCCTTGCACCGCATCAGCTGGGATCTCCAACCCCACTATACCTTCAGTCCTCTCTGAAACCTGCACTGAGAGGAATGAAGGTGTAGAATTAGGTGTGTCACAGCCAAGTACTTGCGGGCACTCTGCTAGCAGTACACCGACGTCCGATTCTAGCAGGCAAATTTCCCTGCCCCAGCTGCTGGACCGTCGAAAGAAGTTCACTCCCAGCCATCCACATGCCCAGCGGTTGAATGCTAGCTTGGCTAAATTGCTAGTGCTTCAACTGCTGCCTTTTCAGTTGGTAGACTCGGCCCCCTTCCGTGAGTTTGTGCAATGTGCGGTTCCTCAGTGGCAGGTTCCCAAACGCCACTTTTTCTCACGGAAGGCGATTCCGGCTCTCTACCGGCATGTGGAAGGCAATGCCTTGGCCTCGCTGGACAGGGCGGTCAGCGGTTAGGTGCATATTACCGCTGACTCATGGTCCAGCAGGCATTGACAGGGACGTTACCTTTCTTTCATGGCCCATTGGGTCACTCTTTTGGCAGCAGGGAAGGATGCAGGACAAGGTGCAGTAGTGTTGGAGGTTGTTCCGCCGCCACGCCTCCAAAATGCTAGTACTGGTTGTGACACACCTCTGTCCTCCACCCCCTCCTCTTCTTCTTCCTCCATGGCCTCTTCCTGTGCTTTGTCTTTGGAACCAGCGGTGCTTCGTAGGCGTTCAAGGGGCTACGCAAGTACGCAGGCAAAAAGATGCCATGCTGTGCTTGCGCTGGTGTGTTTGGGTAACAGGAGCCACACTGGGGCAGAGGTTCTGTCTGCTCTGCAGGGGCAGGCCGAGAGGTGGTTGACGCCACGCCAGCTTAAGCCAGGAATGGTGGTTTGCGACAATGGCACCAACCTCCTCTCCGCCCTCCGACAGGGACAACTGACCCATGTGCCCTGTGTGGCTCACGTCCTTCACCTGGTGGTGCAGCGGTTCTTGGGCAGGTACCCGGGCTTACAGGATGTCCTGAGGCAGGCCAGGAAAGTCTGTGTGCATTTCCGCAGATCTTATAATGTCAGTGCTCGCCTGGCTGAGCTGCAAAAGGAGTTGAACCTGCCCAAGAACCGCCTTATATGTGACATGCCCACCAGGTGGAACTCAACGTTGGCCATGCTGCAGCGGCTGCACACGCAGCAGAGGGCCATCAATGAGTACCTGTGCGACTACGGCACCAGGACAGGGTCAGGGGAGCTCGTTTTTTTTTCACCACGCCAGTGGGGCATGATCAGGGATGCATGCACTGTCCTGGCACCATTTGAGGAGGCCACAAGGATGGTGAGCAGTGACAGTGCATGCATCAGTGACACTGTACCTCTTGTCCACCTGTTGGAACATACGCTGCATGGAATAATGGACAGGGCACTTGAGGCAGAACAGAGGCAGGAAGAGGAGGACTTCCTTGCCTCTCAAGGCCCCCTTTACCCAGACAGTATTCCTTCTGTCCCACCCATCGCACAGGAAGAGGAGGAGGAGGAGGAGGATTGCAATGCTTTGCAGCAGGGCTCATTCCTGCACTCCAACTAGAGTATCTGGGAGAGGTTGCAGTGTCGTGGCACCAGCACCTGTGCCTAAGGCCCAATTTTTCAGCCCCTGTTTAACAGGGGCGTGTAATTACAATTTTTGATGCAATACTTTGCAACAGGGCTCATTGCTGTGCTCCAAGTACAGTATCTGTGAGGGGTTGCAGTGTTGTGGCACCAGTGCCTAAGGCCCAATTTTTCTGCCCCTGTTTAACAGGGGCATGTAGTTACAATTCTTGATCTAATAATTCACAGCAGGGCCCATTCCTGCGCCCACCAAGAGTAACTATGAGGCCTTACAGTGTTGTGTCAACACCACCACCACCACCACCACCAAAGGCCCAATTTTTCAGCCCCTGTTCAACAGGGGCATGCAATTACAATTCTTGATCTAATAATTCACAGCAGGGCCCATTCATGCGCCCACCAAGAGTAACTGTGAGGGCTTACAGTGTTGTGGCAACACCAACATGTAAGGGGCAAATTTCAGCAGAGTATATACGGCAGGCCCCTACTTTTAAACATCCAACTTACAAACGACTCCTACTTGCAAACGAAAGGAGACAACAGGAAGTGAGAGGAAATCTACCCCTAGGAAGGGAAATTCTCTCCTGTAAGAGTTAATATGGGAAAAAGGTGTCTCCTCTCTACTGATGCTTTATCACCAATCCTTGTTTCAATAAAAACCCCACTTTTCAAAAACATTTGTCATTGGGATGGAAAGTGAGGTGAAATGTTCTGAACAGGGGCACAGACAGCAAAACCAATGTTACAGGGGTGATAACCCTTCCCTATGTTTTCCAAAAAGCTTAAAAATTGTTTTTTTGGCTGGAGCTACACTTAAACAATGTACCTGTTCAAAATTACAAACAGATTCTACATAAGAACAAACCTACAGTCCCTGTCTTGTATGCACCGCCTGTATACGGCTGTTCAGAGTAGGGATGAGCTTTGAGTTCGAGTCAAACTCATGTTCGAGTCGAACATTGCCTGTTCGCCCAACAACTAACAATTTAGGGTGTTCGCGGCAAATTCGAAATGTCTATGGGAGAAATCTAAAGTGCTAATTATAAAGGCTTATATGCAAGTTATTGTCCTAAAAAGTGTTTGGGGACCTGGGTCCTGCCCCAGGAGACACGTATCAATGCAAAAAAAAGTTTTAAAAACGGCTGTTTTTTTAGGAGCAGTGATTTTAATAATGCTTAAAATGAAAAAATAAAAGTGAAATATTCCTTTAAATTTCGCACCTGGTGGGTGTGTATGATATGCATGTAAAGTCGCGCATGTTTCCCGTGCTTAGAACTGTCCCTGCACAAAGTGTCATTTTTGAAGGAAAAAAAGTCATTTAAAACTCACTCGCGGCTATTAATGAATTGTCGGCTTTTATCAATACATAGAAAAGTCATTGATAAAAAAAAAAAAAAAAGCATGGGGGTTCCCCCAAATTCAATTACCAGTCCTTTTAGGTCTGGAATGGATATTAAGGGGAACCCCGACGCAAATAAAAAAAAATGGTGTGGGGTTCCCCCTAAATATCCATACCAGGCCCTTGAGATCTGGCATGGATTTTAAGGGGAACTCCACCCCAAATAAAAAAAATATGGCGTGGAGTCCCCCCAAAAATCCATACCAGACCCTTATCCGAGCACGCAACCTGGCCGGCCGCAGGGGAAGAGGGGGGGACGAGAGAGCGGCCCCCCTCCCTCCTGAACCGTACCAGCCCAAAGGGGCTGGTAATGGGCTGCGGTGGGGGGGGGGGTGATGGGGTAGCTATGCCATTTTTCTCAAAGATTTTCATCCATATTACCGGGACCAGACATTACATTAAAGCCGCAAGCAGTTTTAAATGGCTTTTTTTTCCTTTAGAAATGTAATTTTGTGCAGGGACAGTTCTAAACACGGGAAACACGTGGCACTTCACAGGCATACTTTAGACACCCCCCAGGTACGATATTTAAAGGAATATTTGACTTTTTTTTTTTTCACTTTATGCAACATTAAAATGACTGCTCCCGAAAAACCGCCCTTTTTAAAACTTCTTTTTGCATTGATACATGTCCCCTGGTGCAGAACCCGGGTTCCCAAACCCTTTTTAGGACAATAACATGCATATTAGTCGTTATAATTAGCACTTTAGATTTCGAACATTCGCATCCATTGTATTTAATAGGGTTCTAACGTTCGTGCGAACTTTCGGTCCGTTCGCGGGTTCTGGTGCGAACCGAACCCGGGGGTGTTCGGCTCATCCCTATTGCCTACACAATGCTGATGATCATTAGCCTGCACCTGTGTGGAGTGCTCTTATATGAACCCTCCCCAAACACACCTTCACCACTATCCTGAGACGCCATACTGCACTATGGTTCATGGATCGGTCCCTGCAATTTTTGGGACCCCTGGGATTTGAGCATCAGGTCATTTTACCTTTTATTTCCCCATTGTGGTGCTTCCCTTTTATTTTGTGTTATTTTTTAGATTGCCTTTGGCAGCCACCTTTGGTTCAACATTTTATTATGAACATCAACACTGCATGATCCGGTGTCCTTGGGAGTGCAAAGTTATATACAATACTGGCGCTTATGGTTGCATAGAGACAAAACACATAGTATTTACCACAAGAGTCCTTTAAGCTGTAAAAAAGCTTTGGTGTGAGTTTGAACAGTCCTGGGAAAAAACTGGGCAGCCTTGCTGGGGGAGCCGAAGCCAGACTCCAACATAGAGATAAAACAAGAAAAAGGCGCCACTTAGTTTAAAAACTGTCACACTTTAATAACACATCGTATTAAGGCACTCACTTCTTAGTAAACTGTAACAGGCACATAGAGGTCCGGGCAACGATCATTATCCGTTAATTGGCAGTCTCAGTAGAAATAGACATCTGTGCGTTCTGAGTGAGAAGCCGGTATGAGATCCATGTAGGTATATCCGGACAGTCTCTCAGTAAACCAGAAGGAGGGCTGTAACGCAAGTTTGGAGTCTGACCGGGACGCGGCGCTCAGCGGAGTGACGTCACGACCAGCATGCAACGCGTTTCGATGTTAGAGCAGAGAAACAATGAGAGTCACTGCGCGTATCTTTTTCAAGCAAACTGGTTCAACATTTTATTATGAACATCAACACTGCATGTTCTGGTGTCCTTGGGAGGGCTGCGATAGTGCACCCCGCCTGAGTGTGGCTATATATCACCTCAGCTCCCATGACGGACCTATCTTTGGTCAGGGCTCCATATGCACCATACCCATTGTACCAGATTCCATGTAAGTACTCAAGATGGGCTCTTGTGTTCCATCACCTATTTCCTTTGACCAGCAACCAGATTTCGTTATTTACACTTCATTATATATCTTTTAGATGTCTGTCCTGAGCACTAGCCCCTGAAGAGTGTAACTTATATATGAAACGCGTCGGGCATCAGAAAACGCATCAACTTAGTTGACAACACAATCATTTACCTATGCTCTTACTGGTTTTATATGCAAATTTGTTCATGTTTTTAGCTCTTGTTGCCATGTGATATCTGTACATATGTAATTCACTGAATGTATCCCATTATCCATACGGATCACTATGTGGCACTTGGTCACACACTGATGTACCTTGTTGCTTATATTGTGCATACCCATACTTATGTGTGTGTAACTCTAGGGAATCGCATCAACCAGAATGTTTTTCCTTCCATGTGATTTCTGTTTGGAGATATGTCATGCGTTTATTTTGAATAAACATGTACCTTTTTTACCTACACCATGTCTACAGTCTCACTCAAAGTCCCAAACCTCCATTTACTTTATTTATTACAGTACAAAATATTGTGTTTTTTTCAAAATTGTCTCTATTTTTTGTTTATAGCGCAAAAAATAAAAACCCCAGAGATGATCAAATACCACCAAAAGAAAGCTCTATTTGTGGTAGAAAAGGACCTCAATATTGTTTGGGTACAGCATCTCACAACCGCGCAATTGTCAGTTAAAGTGACGCAGTGCCGTATCGCAAAAAATGGCCTGGTCATTGGCCTGGTCAATGGCAGCCAAATCTTCCAGGGCTGAAGTGGTTAATGTCTAAACTGCTGGCAACAAAAGTGAGTACACCCCTAAGTTAAAATGTCTAAATTAGGCCCAAAGTGTCAATATTTTTTGTGGCCACCATTATTTTCCAGCACTGCCTTAACCCTCTTGGGCATGGAGTTTACCAGAGCTTCACAGGTTGCCACTGGAGTCCTCAATCACTCCTCCAAGACGACATCACAGAGCTGGTGGATGTTAGAGACCTTGCGCTGCTCCACCTTCTGTTTGAGGATGCCCCACAGATGCTCAATAGGATTTAGGTCTGGAGACATGCTTGTCCAGTCCATCACCTTTATCCTCAGCTTCTTTAGCAAGGCAGTGGTCATCTTGGAAGTGTGTTTTTGGGTCTTTATCATGTTGGAATACTGCCCTGTGGCCCAGTCTCTGAAGGGAGGAGATCATTCTCTCCTTCAGTGTGTCACAGTACATGTTGGCATTCATGGTTTCCTCAATGAACTGTAGCTCCCCAGTGCCGGCAGCACTCATGCAGCTCCAGACCATGACACTCCCGCCACCATGCTTGACTGTAGGCAAGACACACTTGTCTTTGTACTCCTCACCTGGTTGCCGCCACACACGCTTGACACCATCTGAACCCAAAAAGTTTATCTTGGTCTCATCAGACCACAGGACATGGTTCCAGTAATCCATGTCCTTAGTCTGCTTGTCTTCAGCAAACAGCTTGAGGGCTTTCTTGTGCATCATCTTTAGAAGAGGCTTCCTTCTGGGACGACAGCCATTCAGACCAATTTGATACAGTGTGCAGCGTATGGTCTGTGCACTGACAGGCTGACCCCCCACCCCTCTAACCACTGCAGCAATGCTGGCAGCACTCATACATTTATTTCCCAACCTCTGGATATGACGCTGAGCATGTGCACTCAACTTCTTTGGTCGACCATGGCGAGGCCTGTTCTGAGTGTAACCTGTCCTGTTAAACCGCTTCATGGTCTTGGCCACTGTGCTGAAGCTCAGTTTCAGGGTTTGGCAATCTTCTTATAGCCTAGGCCATCTTTGTGGGGCAACAATTCTTTTTTTTTAGATCCTCAGAGAGTTCTTTGCCATGAGGTGCCATGTTGAACTTCCAGTGACCAGTATAAGAGAGTGAGAGCGATAACACCAAATTTAACACACCTGCTCCCCATTCATACCTGAGACCTTGTAACACATGACACCGGGGAGGAAAAATGGCTAATTGGGCCAAATTTGAACAATTTCACTTAGGAATGTACTCACATTTGTTGCCAGCGGTTTAGACATTAATGGCTGTGTGTTGAGTTATTTTGAGGGGACAGCAAATTTACACTGTTATACAAGCTGTACACTCACTACTTTACATTGTAGCAAAGTATAATTTTTTCAGTGCTGTCACATGAAAAGATATAATAAAATACTTACAAAAATGTGAGGGGTGTACTCACTTTTGTTTGATACTGTAAGTGGTCCATATAGTGAAGTTCGTGTTGAGTTATTCACTTTTAGGTCATCACAGCGGACAAGGTGGCACTCTTTACCTCTGGAGGAAAAGAGATTTAAAGTAATATTAAAGTCTTTTCTTTTTGTTTAAAAATAACAAACATGTTATACTTACCTGCATTGTGCAGTGGTTTTGCACAGAATAACCCAGATCCTCCTCTTCTCGGGACCCCCGCTGGCGCTCCTGGCCCCTCCTTCCTGCCAAGTGCCCTATAGCAATCAGCTTGCTATGGGGGCACCCAACCTGAGCTGCTGCCCTATGTGTCCATTCAGACATAAAGCTGTGGCTTGGCCCTGCCCCCTCTCTCTCCTGATTGGCTTACTGTCCTTGATTGACAGAAGTGGGAGCCAATGGTGCCCACTACTGCATCTTAGCCAATCATGAGGGAGAGTCCCAGACAGCCAAGGCTTTCACGCAACATCGCTGGATCAAGATAGGGCTCAGGTAAGTATTAAGGGGGCTGCTGCACATGGAACAGTTTTATCTTAATGCATGGAATGCATTAAGATAAAAAAAAAAAAACCTTCTGCCTTTAGAACTACTTTAATCTTAAAATACGGAAAGGCTTCTTCATAGAGCTGTGAAAATGTAGAATAGGCTCCCTCAACAGCTGGGTCTGGTTAGCTCAGTAGAGTGCTTTAAATAAATTCATATATATTATAATTCAAATATAACTGGATACTAAAACTTATAGGTGAAGTTGATCCAGGGAATATCCGATTGCCTCTTGGGGGTCAGGGAGACATTTTTTCCCCTGCAGGAGCAAATTGGATCATGCTTTTCAGGGGGGTTTTACCTTCCTCTGGATCAACTGTGGATATAGGTTTGTGTATATAGGATTGTATAATTTTTTTTTCCCTTTTATTGGTTGAACTGGATGGACTTTTTTCAAGCAGACTAACTATGTACTGTAAGAATTTGATGTAACATCAAGGACTGTTATGCCGCGTACACACGATCGGAATTTCCGACAACAAATGTTCGATGTGAACTTTTGGTCGGATATTCCGACCGTGTGTAGGCTCCCTCGGACATTTGTTGTCGAAATTTCCAACAACAAATGATTGAGAGCTGGTTCTCAATTTTTCCGACAACAAAAGTTCTTGTCAGAAATTCCGACCGTGTGTATCCAATTCCGACGCACAAAAATCCTACGCATGCTCGGAATCAATTCGACTCATGCTCTGAATCATTGAATTTCATTTTTCTGGACTCGCTGTAGTGTTGTACATAACTGCGTTCTTGGCGATCGGAATTTCCGACAACATTTGTGTGACCGTGTGTATGCAAGACAAGTTTGAGTGAAAATCTATCGGGAAACAATCCACGGTTTTGTTGTCGATATGTCCGATCGTGTGTACGGGGCATTACAGGATCAACATTGGAATGGATCATTTTTTCCGGTCTGCGCAAATTTTCCTAAAGGTTATCTATATCCATCCCAACAATGCTATATTTATAGGTTTTTAAATACCCAATGATGTTGTAAAACATATTTATTTCATTCCATTGGGCATTCCATTGATTTGTATTTAAAATCAAATGCAGTCTCCCCTATTGACAGCCCATTCTGGGAAGTAAAGAGGATGTCTGTGACCACTGTATGCAGCAGCTCATGTGAGACAAAACAATAGATTCACTTACATGTCCTCATCTCTAAGCAATGTATTATTTAATACATCATAATATTGTTTAATATATGTTAAATTAGGTTGTTCCATACATATAGAAAAGTGTTATCCATCAATATTTCTACACTAGCGCACCGTACATTAAGTATGGTTATCATGTAATATGACAAAGGGAAACATACATATTGCTCCGTAACTATTTGCATATGAAAGTAAATGACCCTCTCAAAACATACAGGAAACATGTAAAAATTCTCATGTACATCAAAGTAAGGATACATATAAACTGTAGTAAAGGAAAGAGAGGAAGTGAAAGGAAAGGAAAAGAGAGGAAGAGGGAGGGAGGAAGAAGGAGGGGGTGGGAGTCCCGGTCTCGTGAAGCTGAGAAAACTTTTAGCTGAATCAATAGAACACATCTATATATGAAACCTTATGTATTAACAGATTTGTGATGGTTTTCCCGAGATCTAACTCCCAATGTCACAGGAAAAGATACACCAGGTGAAGGAGGAGTAGATGGCTGGAAGATTTAATGGGATTCAGCTTTCTTATGAACTATAGTGGGTTAGGAATATTTACTTAGTTACTGTAGTTTATATTACACATAAATTGTAAATTTGTAGATTATCCACTTATGTCGTTGTAGTATACATAATTATCTTGGAATTATGATAAAGGGTGATTTTCATTTAGTAATGCATGACATTAGCATCTAGCAATGTTCCCTCCAATTACAGTACACTGAAAAAGCAATGTTTTGCTGAGAATGCCATCCAAAAATAACAAAAGTACTTTCCTTGTCTGCAGCTTTAAATCTGTATATATGCTGTATCAGGTCTATGGTTCTGTTCCTGCGACTGCTAGGGGTTGATTTACTAGAAAGAGTGCAAAATCTGGTGCCCCCGTGCATCCATTGGTAGCCAATCAGCTTCTAACTTCAGCTTGTTCAGTAAACCTTTGACAAAAAAAACCTGGAAGCTGATTGGTTTCTATGCAGAGCGGCATCAGATTCTGCACTCTCCAGTTTTAGTAAATCAACCCCCTATTGTCATGTAACTGGTAGTGAGATTGGCAATGTCACTACTGTGCAGTTCCGTGTTCTTGTTGCTGGAGAGAATGCTGTACCTGAGCACCTTAAAAAAAAAAAACAGTTTCTGCTTCAATTATTATGTGAATGGGTTTTAGGGCTCAGGACATCTAGAGAGAATGGGCATTGGAGGCTAGTGATTCAATAAATAAAATCCAGGGCGTCCATGTAGGAAAATGCTTTTTCAGATTGGTCCTTCAAGCCTGCCATGAGCTGCTCCATCAATTCAATGTCTAAGATTCTGGCATGCCACTGTGCAATACTAGGTGGCTCTGTCTTTTTCCACATAGCAGTAATACAAAATTTTGTGGCATTCAATAAGTGTTTTAGAAGAGAATCATTGTATTGCTTGAATAGGAGTGGGGTATCATGCAGCAAGTAAGTAGCTTGCTTATCCACATCCACCCCATCATGTTTTTTAATAGTGACTTTGACTCCCGCCCAAAAGTTGACAAATGCCTGGCAATCCTAAAAAAATGTGTTGTAATGATGCTTCTATGCTTTGTAATTTCTAACAAAAGGGATACATTTGGGGGTTGATTTTGAGCAGAAGTTGTGGCGTTTTGTACCACTGGGTCAAAATTTTAGAACCATTCTCTTGACAGGCATTAACTAGAGAAGCTTTATGCTCAAAGAGGAGAATACGATCCTTCAGGGCCTGTGAGAATGTGGTGTGCAGTTCATATTCCCATTTATTTGATGCCATGGTGAATAAATTATGTGTGTTAGAACATGTCACACATTCAGTGAGAACATTTCCTCATCTTTCCTTTAAGAATGTACCTTTTTGTTCTGCTATTCTACATTGTGATCTGACCATATCATTTTGATCTTTTTGTTGCACAATATTTTTAAAGAGGAGCTCTAGCCTCTTTCAGAAAAAAAAATAAAGTCAGCAGCTGTAAATACTGTAGCTGCTGAATTTAATATTAGGACACTTACCTGTCCAGGAATCCAGCGGTGTCCTCACCTGAGCTGTTTTTTTAATCGCCATCTCCATTAACCAGTTAACAACCACCTGCCGACAAATAACGTCGACAAGGTGGTTGCTTAACTCTGGGAGGACATTATATAACGTCCTCCCAGAATAGCACTCCCGCGCGCCCCCTGGGGCGCGCACACAGGAATCTCCGTGACCGCCAGGTCCAGAGGACCCGGCGCATCACGAATCGCGGTAAATCGCCGCTGATAGCGGCCGTTTACCACGTGATCGCTCCGTCAAATGACGGAGCAATCACTTGTAAACAGACCGGCGTCATGTGATGACGCCGGTTCCTCTCTCCCCTCTCTGTAACGATCGGTACAGTGTGAGAGGAGAGAGGGAGAGCGGATGGCAGCAGCAGCACTGTGGGCTGGATCTGTGACAATTGCAGTCACAGATCCAGCCATCCATCCATCCCTGCTCAGCCATCCCTGTGCAATACCCTGTGCAATACTCTGCAATACCCTGCCAATACTCTGCAAAATACCCTGCAATACCCTGGTGCAATACTCTGCAATACCCTGGTGCAATACTCTGCAATACCCTGGTGCAATACTCTGCAATACCCTGCAATACCCTGGTGCAATACTCTGCAATACTCTGCAATACCCTGGTGCAATACTCTGCAATACCCTGCGCAATACTCTGCAATACCCTGCGCAATACTCTGCAATACCCTGCACAATACCCTGCAAAATACTCTGCGCAATACCCTGCGCAATACTCTGCAATACCCTGCAATACTCTGCAAAATACTCTGCAATACCCTGCACAATACTCTGCAATACCCTGCGCAATACCCTGCACAATACTCTGCAATACTCTGCAATACCCTGCACAATACTCTGCATCACCCTGCGCAATACTCTGCAAAATACTCTGCAAAATACTCTGCGCAATACCCTGCGCTATACTCTGCAATACCCTGCGCAATACTCTGCAATACCCTGCACAATACTCTGCAATACCCTGCACAATACACCCTGTGCAATACTCTGCAATACCCTGCGCAATACTCTGCAATACCCTGTGCAATACCCCCTGTGCAATACCCCATGCAATACCCTGCCATACTCCGCAATGCCCTGCCATACTCCGCAATGCCCTGCCATACTCGGCAATGCCCTGCCATACTCCGCAATGCCCTGCAATACTCCGCAATGCCCAGCAATACTCCGCAATGCCCGGCAACACTCTGCAATAACCACTTCCCGCCCGCCGGCCGTCATATGACGTCCTTGACTTTGTGCGGGGATATCTGAATGATGGGTGCAGCTACAGGCATCATTCAGATATTAGCTTTTTCAGCCGGCGATTCCCTACACCATAAGAACAATCATAGTGGCTGTTCCGCCGCTTGATCATTCTTACGGGAGGCGAGAGGGGATGTCCCCCCCCACCGCCCTCCGGAGCTTCTACCGACTCACCGCTACCATCAAAGCCAGGATTGTTTTTGTTTTTTTTTGTTTTTTCAGGCTTCCCAGCCTAGAGGTGGGATGTGGGGTCTTATTGACCCCATATCTCACTGTAAAGAGGACCTGTCATGCCATATTCCTATTACAAGGGATGTTTACGTTCCTTGTAATAGGTATAAAAGTGATCAAAAAAAATTTGGGGGCGGAAAAACATGTCAAACTAAAATAAATAAAGTAAAATGAGCAATAAAAAAAATATTTTTTTTTAAAGCGCCCCTGTCCCCGTGAGCTCGCATACAGAAGCGAAAGCATACGTAAGTCCCGCCCACATATGAAAACGGTTTTCAAACCACACATGTGAGGTATCGCCGCGAACGTTAGAGCGAGAGCAATCATTTTGGCCCTAGACCTCCTCTGTAACTCAAAACATGTAACCAGTAAAAATATTTAAAGCGTCGCCTATGGGGATTTTTTAAGTAGCGAAGTTTGGCGCCATTCCACAAGCGTGTGCAATTTTTAAGGGTGACATGTTAGGTATCTATTTACTCGGCGTAACTTCATCTTTCACATTATGCAAAAACATTGGGCTAACATTACTGTTTTTTTTAAGCACAAAACATATTTTTTCCGTAAAAAACGCGTTAAAAAAATTGCTGCGCAAATATCGTGCGAGATAAAAAGTTGCAACAACCACCATTATATTCTCTAAGGTCTTTGCTAAAAAAACATATATAATGTTTTGGGGTTCTATGTAATTTTATAGCAAATAAATGATGATTTTTACATGTAGGAGAGAAATGTCAGAATTGGCCTCGGTGCTCCAGAACGCCTGAAGGGGCTCCCTGCAAGTTGGGCCTCTGTATGTGGCCACGCTGTGTAAAAGTCTCACACATGTGGTATCGCCATACTCGGGAGGAATAGCAGAATGTGTTTTGGGGTGTAATTTGTGGTATGCATATGCTGGGTGTGAGAAATAACCTGCTAATATGACAATTTTGTGAAAAAAAAAGAGAAAAAAAAAATCTTGATTTTGCAAAGAATTGTGGGAAAAAATGACAACTTCAAAAAACTCACAATGCCTCTTTCTGAATACCTTGGAATGTCTTCTTTCCAAAAAGGGGTCATTTGGGGGGTATTTGTACTTTTCTGGCATGTTGGGGTCTCAAGAAATGAGATAGGCCGTCAGTACTTCAGGTGTGATCAATTTTCAGATATTGGCACCATAGCTTGTGGACTCTATAACTTTCACAAAGACCAAATAATATGCACCAATTTGTACTTATTTTTACCAAAGATATGTAGCAGTATAAATTTTGGCCAAAATTTTTTGAAGAAAAAATAGTAATTTGCAAAATTTTTATAACGGAAACGAAAAAAAAAACAATTTTTTTACAGAATTTTCAGTCTTTTTTCTCTTATAGCGCAAAAAATAAAAAACCCAACAGTGATTAAATACCACCAAAAGAAAGCTCTATTTGTGTGAAAAAAGGACAAAAAATTCATATGGGTACAGTGTTGTATGACTGAGTAATTGTCATTCAAAATGTGAGAGCACCGAAAGCTGAAAATTGGTCTGGTTATTAAGGGGGTTTAAGTGCCCAGTGGTCAAGTGGTTAAAGGAAAATGGCAGTGAAGCCTTGATGCCCCCTGTGAATGGGCCAGCTGCAGGGGAATGAGGAGGGAGGTCGAACTTCCAGCTGAGTTTGCTGCATCTCTCTTCCTTCAGTTCATTGGTCCCCAGGAAGGGGCGGGGGGGGGGGGGGGGTTATTCCCTCAGCATTTGATACAAAGTTTTCTTTTGGTATGTGCTAACGTTTTTTTTTATTATTTTAAGTAGTAATTGTGATGATTTATTTATACATTGTGATAATTATATTGTTTTATGTTACCTGCCACTAGCTCTCTGCTCTCCTGATGAAGCTCTATGCTGCAAAATGTGTTGAGAAATAACCTCTCATCTATTTATAATCCACTGGTACCTCAGAGGATACTGCAAGGGATCAGAAATGGAGTCATTATAATTACTGTATTTATCAGCATATAACACGCACAGGCGTATAACACGCACACTAACTTTAAGAGTGAAGTTTCAGGAAAAAAACCTTCCACAGCCCCCTGCGTATAACACGCAGGCACAGTTTACCCTCTATTTTCAGGGTAAAAAAGTGAGTGTTATACGCCAATAAATACAGTATGTCATGTCAAAGTTATTGATTGATGTGGGATACGGTGAGGTCATATGCAGGATATTGTTTATGAGTATGTGGAATCCATATTATTGTTTTTATGGATAATACCTTATGGTGTATCTTAACATGGGTACAATACATGCTTAATTTTATATGATATGTCTGTCTTTTTCTCCCCAAAATGTCCCATTCTAAAAATGTAACCCAAAAGTGCACAGGAAAAACCTTTTGACTAATCCACACAGTTCCGGTCCTTATTAAGTACTAACTAGGGTGTAATAAGTACAACCTAGAATAAAGCTCAGTTTATTGTTCTACTATTTTGGGCCAAATAAAACGTAAAAAAAACAAACAGTTGAAAGCAGTCTTTTGTGTGATTACCAAACAAGAAGTTAAACGTGTCTCAATTCAGAAAAGAAATCACATATTTTACAAAAACCAAATGAAATTAAAGTTGTTCTCTAGACATTCTGTTTCATGTCCTTTAACATGTAAGAACACTGAGATATGTCAATTACATGAAATATTTTAGCAGTACTGAGCCACTAGTCAAGCCTGTACAGATTTCAGAGATTTCTAGTGTTTCATTATTTAAACAATTTGATGGAAGTACCTTATCAAAAAGAAAAGCACAGTTTTTAAAGCATAGGTTTGGATTTAGCAATCTTGAGCAAAAAACTCTCCTGGGGAAAAGACATTCTACCTCTCACGTAGTGCATTTTACTTTAGCCTTTCTTTGTTTATCAAGTAAAATGGCTATCCCTGGATACCATGATAAATAGCCTCGTAAGGACGGCAAGATAGTGTGTGGTATGAACTATTCAATATAATACTATAATGCTTCCCTTCTTTTATACAGGTTCTCTATCA
This sequence comes from Rana muscosa, assembly GCA_029206835.1. Lineage (NCBI taxonomy): Eukaryota > Metazoa > Chordata > Amphibia > Anura > Ranidae > Rana > Rana muscosa. Next base: position 879,286,213 of record CM055116.1, read on the forward strand.
CATATAATTAAGATCCATTACTCTTTTGCTCTTACATTAGAATGTTGAAATGACTATAATTAAAATGATTAATATTACTTTACTAATTCCTTTTGGAATTCACTTTTTTTTAAATCTTCAAGAGTTCTTCTTTATTGTGAGAAAATGAAATTTTGAAAATACATTTGTATTAGAACTGCATTCCTGTAAGTTGAGATTTATTGAGATCCAGCATCAGGGTCAATTATGCAGATCTCTTGAGACTTGTGGCTTCCTAGATAAGAGGTATATTTATCATTTTGAACACTTCTTTAAAAATGTATATAATCAAATTTAAAACTGACGTTCTTTATTTCCCCTCTTTATTGTCCCTTTCTTCTACCTATAAGTAGCTTTATGAAGATTAGTCAACCAATGAATTAAATTGATGCACAATCATAACCATATACCAGTATGATCACGTGTGAGAATCATGTGTACTGGTGAAAAATTATCAGGTAAGGTGGAACATTTCAGCTGGTCCAATATTTTTTTCTGTTATTATTTTGGTTGATTAAATTAAAAATGGAACCTTGTATAAGCCACTCTGGTGGGCTTGCTAAATGTTCAATTGCCATAGATATGCATGTCAGATACATAAAATATTCAGGCATTAATATAGATTAATCAGAGGTTCTGGTAATATGGACTCATTGCACTTTGTTTTCTTTTGAACTGAGGCTTTTGTAAGCATGTTGATTTGTGTAGGCTAAAGCAATGCCTAGTGCGGTTCCTTTGACCACAGCAGGGGAAAAGATTAAAAATTATCACAGTTAATGGAGGCTTTGGGACAATCCCACTTATATTTCAGAAACAAGGGAGTTGGGAACAAGTTAGTATGTATTTAAAGCAGACCTATCATCAAAATGTGTGTAGTGGGTCTGCTGCCCTCTACTGTCTGTGTTTTATAAATAGCTTTTGCTTCTAATTATCGCAGAGTGAGTATATTTATTTATTTAGGTATTTCCTGTCTTTGCTAGTTGGGAGCAACAGCCCCCCTAATACTTACCTGACCCCCATCTCGATCCAGCGATGTGCACGAGTGCCTCGGATGTCCGGGACCCTCCTTCCTGATTGGCTGAGACACAGCAGAAGTGTCATTGGCTCCCGCTGCTGTCAATCAAACAATCAAACAATCAAAGTCAGTTACCCAATGAGGAGAGAGAGGTGCGGGGCTAAACCGCGGCTCCGTGACGGAATGGACACACAGAGCTGTGGTTCAGCTCAGGTGCTCTCATAGCAAACTGCTTGCTGTGGGGGCACTTAACAGGAAATAGGGGCCAGGAGCACTGAAGAGGGACCAGAGAAGAGGAGGATCTGGGCTGATTCTAAAGAAAAAAATGAAACCTTAGTATCACTTTACGTATGAAATTTCCTCTAATAGGAAACACTGGTAGATTAACTTGCTTGGGCCAGCTATTTAAGATGGCCAAAGATGCCAAACACAGAAGAAGACCGGGCAAACATTTTGGTGTAACAAATGCAGCCTGCCGATGTCTCTTTTCTGAAGTAGAGGTAAGTGAAGATGGACTTTAGTTATGATTTAAACTAGGGTTGTCCCGATACCACTTTTTTAGGACCGAGTACAAGTACCGATACTTTTTTTCATGTACTCGCCGATACCGATTACCGATACTTTTTTTTTAATGTCATGTGACAGTTTTCAAACCACAATACAGACTAATGATATCCTTACATTGGTGGTCAGTGGGAAGAATGTTCCTTTACAGATAGTGAAAACATTTCAGGTGATTCCAGGGAAGAAGGCGGACCCCCGCCCAAGGTGAGCTCACATCCTGCCCTTCTGAAGAGTTAGTTAGTTCTCTTATTCATCAGAGAAAGGCAGCCCCCCCCACCCCCAGCTCTCCCCTCCCCCTGGGCCAGTTTCAGTGGTTAATGTCTTATTAAAAAACTCCCTCCCCTCCAGCATCGAAAAACAAACAGGCAGGAGAGTCAGGGGGAGCACATCGAGCAAAATAGCAGGGTGACCAGCAGAAAGACAGGCAAGGCAACCATTGGATCAAAACAAGGGAGGAAGGAAAAGAAGTCTGTGTGCATGTCATGTCACCCCGCTCTCAGCCCCCTCTCATCAAAAGTATCGAGGGCTTCAGGAGCATTTGACCAGCAGAAAGACAGGCAAGGCAGGCAACCATTGGATCACAAGGGCGGAAGGAAAACAAATCTGTGTGCATGTCACAATGAAATTTTACTTACCCGCCTGAAGACACGCTCTGCTCTCCGCTCTGGTCTCCGACTTACTCTCTGCCCCCTCTCCGCTCTGGTCTCCGCCCCCCGCCTCGCTCTCCGCCCCGTCTGCGATCTGGTCTCCGCTCTGGTCTCCGCCCCCTCTTCGCCCGCTCTCATTAAAAAAGTATCGGACAAGGCATCGGGAGCATTTGGGCGAGTACAAGTACTCGCGCAAATGCTTGGTATCGGTCCCGATACCGATACTAGTATCGGTATCGGGACAACCCTAATTTAAACCCTACAAAGCTTTTTTATTTCTTCAAAGAGGTGCATCTCAAAGCAAGCAACACATTTATACCTATTCATTCTGCTTGTTACCGAATCCTGGACTTTTTGGAAGTTCTTTTTACCTGCATGTAAACCAAATGATAATATTTTTGTGTAAGTACTTTTTCTTTTTTAAATGTCTCTATATTAGTTATTTTCCTATTTTAAATGCATATTTTTGATAATTACATTATAAATACAAGTCTGAATCCTATTCACTTCAGTTCTTCTGCATGCCATTTTAAATATATTAGCTGAGGAAACAAATAATTGCTTCATACAATGCATGATTTTGGAATGTAAATAAAAATTTAATTCTCATATTTTCTTTATTCATAAACAATGCTCTTTTGCATAAATGAATTGACATACAATTTGACATAACCATACTCCTGTAAGAATTCATTTATTCTGTGACACTGAAATGCCCAAGGCACTTAAACTCTGCTCAACTCAATCGACAATTTATGTTTCTTATTATTATTTATTTCCTATACAGCTTTTGATTTATTACAAACAGAACAGATTATTTAGAAAGGGAATCATAGGGTAGCTTCAGGGTGCAAATGCCATTGATTGACTTCTATATATAATTGTGCTCAGTATGAAAAAAATAAACATGAAGGGCTTGTAAGGGGAATTATTACCATTTTAGTAAGACCCTATATTGTCTCCAGCCAATCTGGGATGGTCTTCCCTTTTAGGGATAGGGTATGTAAACTGGTGACAGAGTTGTTAGCAGGTTGATGCATGGGAACAGTGAAGACTAGGGATGAGCCGAACACCCCCCGGTTCGGTTCACACCAGAACCTGCGAACGGACCGAAAGTTCGCGCAAACTTTAAAACCCTATTAAATACAATGGACTCGAACGTTCGAAATCAAAAGTGCTAATTATAATGGCTAATATGCAAGTTATTGTCCTAAGAAGGGTTTGGTGACCCGGGTCCTGCCCCAGGGGACATGTATCAATGCAAAAATAAGTTTTAAAAACTGCAGTTTTTTCGGGAGCAGTGATTTTAATAATGCTTAAAGTGAAAAAAAAAGTGAAATATTCCTTTAAATATCTTACCTGGGGGGTGTCTAAAGTATGCCTGTGAAGTGGCATGTGTTTCCCGTGTTTAGAACTGTCCCTGCACAAAATTAAATTTCTAAAGGAAAAAAAGTCATTTAAAACTGCTTGCCGCTTTAATGTAATGTCTGGTCCCGACAATATGGATGAAAATCATTGAGAAAAATGGCATGGGTACCACACCACCCCCCCCAGCCCACTAACAGCCCCTTTGGGTCTTGTATGGATATTAAGGGGAACCCCGCACCCAAATGAAAAAAAGGCCCTATATACTCTGAACAGCAGTATACAGGCGGTGCAAACAAGCCAGGGACTGTGGGTTTGTAGAATCTGTTTGTAATTTGGAACAGGTCATTTTTTTTAAATGTAGCTCCAGCGAAGAAATCTATTTTGAAGCTTTTTGGAAAACATAGGTAAGGGTTATTACCCCTGTAACATTTGTCTTGCTGTCTGTGCACCTGTTCAGAACATTTCACCTAACTGAGCAATGAGCCCTGCTGCAAAGCATTGCATCAAAAATGGTAAATACACGCCCCTGTTAAACAGGGGCTGAAAAATTGGGTCTTAGCCACTGGTGGCGGTGCCCAGAACCAAAAATGTTCTTTCAAGCTATCAGCATGATCATTGAGGAGGAGGAGGATAGTCACTCAGCATAACAGGATAGTCACTCAGCATTAGCATAGGCAGTCTTGACGGGATTTGACATTTCCAAAAAAATTATTCGGTTACATCAGCATAAGGTGCTTGGTAGCTGGTGGTGATCCAAGACTGATTCATTTTTATGAAGGTCAGTCGATCAACCGAGTCGGTGGACAGACGCACCCTGTGATCAGTTACAAAGCCTCCAGCAGCACTGAATGTGCGTTCCGAAAGAACGCTGGATGCAGGACAGGCCAGTAGCTCAATTGCATACTGTGCAAGCTCTGGCCAGTGATCCATCCTCAAGACCCAGTAACCCAGAGGATTTTCGGTGGGAAAGGTGTCCAAGTCTGATATTGCCCCTAGGTATTCATGCACCATGCAAACCAGACGCTGGCGATGGTTGCTGGAACCGATCATACCTTGGGGCTGCGTACTAAATAATTGTCTGAACGCATCGGTCAGATGGCCACCTTCTCCACCACTCCTTCTTTGACTGACCGAAGCCTCAGCAACACGTTGTCCAGGACCAGGAATTTGTAACTTCCCAGTCTCTGGGAACGCGTTGAACAGACCTTTCTCCAAGGCCTCCCGAAGATGCTTCATCCTCTGCTCCCTCTGCGACGGCAAGATAAGGTCCGCAACCTTACCCTTGTAACATCAAGGAGGGTTGCCAGCCAGTAATGATCCCTCTCCTTGATAGCACGAATACGAGGATCCTTCCGCAGGCTTTGCAGGATCAGGGAGGCCATGCAGCGTAGGTTTGCTGAGGCATTCGGTCTCTTGGGACTGTAATTGATATCTTGAAGACTTTTGCTGATGCTGAGTGCTAGGCTCCACCTCCATGCTGACACAATAATCCTCCTCCTCCTCCTGTGTGATAGCCGGGCCAGCAGGAACACTGTCTGGATAAAGGGGGCCTTGAGAGGTAAGGAAGTCCTCCTCTTCCTCCCTCTGTTCTGCCTCAAGTGCCCTGTCCATTATTCCACACAGCGTGTGCTCCAACAGGTGGACAAGAGGGACAGTGTCACTGATGCATGCACTGTCACTGCTCACCATCCTCGTGGCCTTCTCAAATGGTGCCAGGACAGTGCATGCATCCCTGATAATGGCCCACTGGCGTGGGGAAAAAAATCCAAGCTCCCCTGTCACTGTCCTGGTGCCATATTGCAACAGATACTCATTGATGGCCCTCTGCTGCGTGTGCAGCCACTGCAGCATGACCAACGTAGAGTTCCACCTGGTGGGTATGTCAAAGATTAGGCGGTTCTTGGGCAGGTTGTAATCCTTTTGCAGGTCAGCCAGCCGAGCACTGGCATTATATGACTGGCGGAAATGCCCACAGAGTTTCCTGGCCTGCTTCAGGACATCCTGTAAGCCCGGGTACCTGCCCAAGAACCGCTGCACCACCAAGTTAAGGATGTGAGCCAAACAGGGCACATGGGTCAGTTGTCCCTGTCGGAGGGCGGAGAGGAGGTTGGTGCTATTGTCGGAGACCACCTTTCCTGGCTTAAGCTGGCGTGGCATCAACCACCTCTGAGCCTGCACCTGCAGAGCTGACAGAATCTCTGCCCCAGTGTGGCTCCTGTCCCCCAAAGCACACCAGCTCAAGCACCGCATGGCATCTTTTTGCCTGCGTACTTGCGTGGCCCCTTGAATGCCTACGGAGCACCACTGGTTCTGAGAACAAAGCACAGGTAGAGGCCATGGAGTAGTAACATTTTGGAGGCGTGGTGGCGGAACAACCTCCAACACTACTGCACCTTGTCCTGCATCCTTCCCAGCTGCCAGCAGAGTAACCCAATGCGCCGTGAAAGATAGGTAACGTCCCTGTCCATGCCTGCTGGACCATGAGTCAGCGGTAATATGCACCTTACCGCTGACTGCCCTGTCCAGCGAGGCCAAGACTTTGCCTTCCACATGCCGGTAGAGAGCCGGAATTGCCTTCCGTGAGAAAAAGTGGCGTTTGGGAACCTGCCACTGAGGAACCGCACATTCCAAAAACTTACGGAAGGGGGCAGAGTCTACAAACTGAAAAGGCAGCAGTTGAAGTGCTAGCAATTTAGCCAAGCTAGCATTCAACCGCTGGGCATGTGGATGGCTGGGAGCAAACTTCTTTCGGCGGTGCAGCAGCTGGGGCAGGGAAATTTGCCTGGTACAATCGGACGTCGGTGAGCAGATTGCCCGCAAGTACTTGGCTGTGACACATATAATTCTACACCTTCATTCCTCTCAGTGTAGGTTTCAGAGAGGACTGAAGGTATAGTGGGGTTGGAGATCACAGCTGATGAGGAGCAAGGAGAGGTTCGCTTTGTTCTTTGGTGTGGGTCTTTTAGGTAAGCTTGCCAACGGACTGCATGGTAGGTCGACATATATCTGGTCAAGCACGTGGTGCCCAAGCGGCTGATGTTTTGGCCACGCGAGATACGCTTTAGACATATGTTGCAAATGGCAACGGTGCGATCTGCTGCACACGTCTGTAAAAAGGCCCACACCAAAGAACTTTTGGAATAATGCACAGAGACAGCTGCGTCCTGCACATGCGGAGCTCTGCGGTGTGATGCAGTTGGTGTGCTGCCCTTAAGCTGGCCCCTGGAGGGCATCCTGCCTCGTTGGAGATGTGCTTCCTCCTCCTCCTCCTCTTCTCTCCTATCAGACACCCACGTGGAGTCAGTGACCTCATCATCCCCTCCCTCCTCATCACTGGAGCAAATCTGTCAGTATGCTGCAGCTGGGGGAACATGACTGCCAGATAGCTGTCCTTGTTGTGCACCCTCTCTCTCTGGGCTCACGTTACTACCCCCTCTCTCTGGACTCGCGTTTCTGCCTTCCTCCAGCTGGGTTCCATCATCGGAGCCTTCAAAACGCTGGGCATCCTCCTGGAGCATGTACCCAACACTGTGCTCAAACAGTTCGGGGGACTCCTCAGGAGGACATGGTGGGGCTAGGGAAGGAGTGACTGATGCCATTGAGCCGAGGGAAGAGGCCGCTGCTTTGCCAGACAAAGTACTATGAGCCTGGGTGAGAGAGGATGAGGAGGAGGAGGACGGCTTGGTCATCCACTCTACCAAGTCTTGGGCATGTTTCGGCACAACATGGCCAGCTGCCGAAAAGAAGGACAAGCGTGTCCCACGGCCACGTGCTGATGAGGATGCACCGTGCCCACGACTGGCACTGTTGCCTCTAGACACAGAGCCTGCTTGCCCTCTTTTATTGCCTTGTGACTGTCTGCCTCTCCTTGTTTGCCTTCCAGACATACTAATGGCCTGCAGTGAGATGTAGCTGCACAAAGGTGGGATGTGTGTGTATATATATAGCTGTACTGATTATAATGCAGCTATCAGAATCAACTGCCTGCTGTGGTATTAGTATGGGAAAAGCAGCAATTGTTTTCAGTTAGTTTTAGGTGAGAACTGTGCAGAGGACACTGAAAATACTTGCAGCTCTCTGCCTGTGGTTTTATTATGAGAACACCACTATAATAGTCACTAACTGTATTCAGGTAAGCTTTAGGTGAACGCTAAGCAAAGCACACAGTACACTAAGTGAAACACTGACTGCAGATATCACAATCACCTGCCTGCCTGTCACAGTATAGAGAATAACAGGAACGGATCTAGCTAAACTGACTACAGTGTATAAATATATATACAAAACCTAGGATGCATATATATCCTCTACACACTGTAACTGCAGCTAACTGACTCGCCTGCCTGCTCTAATTCAATATAAATGACACTGTCTCTCTTTGTAATCTCTCTCTTTTAACAACTCCAACACACTACACAAGGCCGCCAAGCCAGCGGCCTTATATAGTGCAGGGCGTGTACTAAACTCCCTGAGCCATAATTGGCCAAAGCCACCCTGGCTTTGGCCAATTACGGCTCTCCGTTTTTTCCACGCTGTGATTGGTCAAGCATGCGGGTCATAGTGCATGCTTGGCCAGTCATCAGCCAGCAATGCACTGCGATGCCGCAGTGAATTATGGGCCGTGACGCGCCACTCAAATTTTTTTTTTTTTAACAATAGATTTTTATTGGATTTTCAAACAGATGACATGAAATTTATACATGTTGCGTTCCAATTCCGTTTCAGGATAAATCAATAAACAGCTCAAAGATCTCAAAGATTACATTATCTTTTTCAAAAGAAGTTGGTACATACATGTAAGCAAAACAGCGTATTCCACTTCCGTATTGTGGCATAGGTTTAATTATCAGGTTTAGGGTTTACTATCTGAGTTGTTGGGTCATAGGAACAGTTCCGCTCTGTCCCAGTTAGACCAGGGATTCCATTCTTTTTTTGTTCTCATGAGTATGCCTCTGCTGGATGCCATTATAAGTTCATAGTTAAAATGCAAATTTACTAGATTGAGAGTATTTTCTATCGTAGGCGATTGGGTTTTCTTCCATAGTCTAGTCAAGCTAAGTCTAGCTGCAAGGAGGATGTTAGTTGTGAGCAATCTCAACGGTCCTGGGATCTGCTTGATCGACAGATTGAGCAATGCCAGTGTCATGGTTATGCAGTAGTGTTTGTCTGTCAGCTTACCTTCCTTCCCATGTGTTGATCTTAGAGGCCTGAACCCTTTCACCTGGCTTCCTTTATAATCTCCTCCCAGCCTGACTCCACCCCAGGCCCTATCACAGAACACTATATTAACCTGTGCACTGCAAGCCTGCTTTGCTGATCAACGTGTTTGTTTGGCATTGTGTCTTTGGGTTCCTGCCTGCCGTGTGCTACGTCTGTCTCTCTGTTACGTTATTGGCTTGTCCCCGACTATCCCTGTCTGCTCGTGACCCTTGACCTTCGGCTCGTTCTTCGTTATCCTTGTCTGCTTGTGGCCCCTGACCTTCAGCTTGTTATTCGGTTCTCTCTATCGTGTGCTGCTGCTTCCCCTCTTTTCCCCTTATCCTACGGGGCGTGAGCTAGGAAACTCCAGGGGCCGCGACCTGGTCCCAGCCTGCAGCGTAACATCCTCACCACTAGAGGCCCTGGAGAAGACCAGCTGGGTCTTAGACTCCGCGCCCTGGGGAATCTTGGCTCTCGCTTCCGTTAGGATCCCGGTTGTGCTCCTCTGGTCCCGCTTTCCACAACCACCCAGTTTCCTATCCGCAGAAGCCAGCCATAGGGTTCACTACCCCGCGGTGCACTCCTGTCCCCCTACGGTGTGCATCTGTCACCTGGCCACAGGTGACCCTGACAGTTTGATCAGCCATGAACCCGGCTGACATCCCGCTCCCCGCGGATGATCCATTGCAGGGCATAGTTTGCAGACTTGAAACCCAGGAATCGAATCAGACTCAGGTGATGCGATTCCTCCAGGATCTGGCTTCTCGCTTCGAGCAGCTTCAGGCCTCCTTGGGAACCCTGAATCAGCAACCTCAAATACAACCAGCGGCTGCACCTATTGCACCAGTCGCAGCCACACACTCATTACAACTGCCAGCTCCGTCCCGTTTCTCTGGGGACTCCAAGGCTTGCAGGGGGTTCCTTAGCCAATGCACGATTCATTTTGAGCTCCAGCCCCAAAACTTCCTGTCTGATCGGGCTAAGGTAGCCTATATCATTTCTCTCCTCTCTGGGGAAGCTTTAGCCTGGGCAGCCCCTCTGTGGGAACTGAATGATCCAGTGGTGTCTAGCCTGTCTGGCTTCTTGAAACTTTTTCGGAATATCTTCGAAGAACCGGCTCGTGTCTCTTCAGCGGCCAGCGCCCTTTTACGTCTCCGCCAAGAGTCTGCTTCTGTGGGACAGTATGCCCTTCATTTCCGCATACTGTCGGCTGAGTTGAGCTGGAACAATGAGGCCTTAGTCGCAACCTTTTTGCATGGCCTGTCTGATAGAGTGAAGGATGAATTAGCAGGAAGAATTATCCCCACTGATCTGGCCGGCGTTATCTCCTTGTGTAACCAGATCGATATTCGCTTTCAGGAGAGGACCTTAGAAAAGCAACGCCAGCACTCCTTGGTTCTTAGTCAGCCTGAGCTCCCCTCTCTTCGACCCGTAGAGCATCTCCTACCAGCTGAGGAACCCATGCAGCTGGGTCGGACCAGGCTATCCCCCGAGGAACGTGCTAGGCGCAGAACTCTTGGTCTGTGTCTTTACTGTGGGGGCAAAGGTAATTTTCGTGACACTTGCTCTCTTTGTCCAGAAAAACGTTTGGGTCCACTTCATCTGGAAAGTGGAGTATTGGACCCAGAAATATCACCTTCCCCTTCTCGTCTTCTGCTTTCTGTGTTCCTTCATGTTGGTGCTTCTTCTCATTCGGTCTCAGCATATCTGGATTCTGGAGCCGCTGGTAATTTCATGGACTGGGAAACTGCATCGTCCTTGAGACTTACTCTTTTGCCCCTCACCACGCCACTGGTGGTCTTGGCGATTGATGGTACTGTTCTCCCAGGGGGACCTATCCGCTTCCAGACCCTCCCTATTAAGATGTCGGTAGGGACACTCCACCAGGAGTGGATATACTTCCTTATCTTACCCAAGGCCTCAACGTCTATAATTTTGGGTCTCCCATGGTTACAGCTCCATTCTCCTCATGTGGACTGGACTACTGGACAGATCCTGGCTTGGGGTCCCTCCTGTTCCTCGTCCTGCCTACCCAAGGTTGCCCTCTGTGAACCTGAGCCGGTCATTCATTCCAGGTTGCATAACCATTTACATTTCTCTGTCCCTAACCACCCTTGGACGCACAGCCAGGCTAGCTTGTCTACAAGTCCTGCAGTCGCTACGTCTTGCGATGCGATTCAGGTAGTCGCTACACCTGACTCAGCTATTCACTCTGCCTCTGTACTAGTTATGCCAGTCCAGCCCATGCCCAGTGAGCCTCCTACTTTTTCTGGTTCAGGACATTCTGCTTGTCCTTCAGCTATTCAGCTTGACTCCGGCGACATGTCACCTAACCAACCTGACTTCAGGGTTCCACTGACATCTGCCCAGTCTGATGGTCCTGTGCAAGATGACCAGTCCCCCTTTAAGGGTCTAGGGGACCCTCCTCAGATTCCTGTTGATCCTCGCATGCCCTTGCTTATTCCTAGAGAGCCTTTGGTCCTCGATAGATCTTCTTGTCATCTCCCTACCTCGTTTTCGGTCTCTGAGGATAATCTTAAGTACGAGGTTAGACAAGTTCTGGATTCTCGGCTCTGCAGAGGCATTCTTCAGTACCTTGTGCATTGGAGAGGTTTTGGTCCTGAGGAGGTGTCTTGGATCGCTGCATCTGATGTCGCTGCACCTCATCTGTTGAGGAGGTTTCATCAGAGATTTCCCTTTAAGCCTGGGCCCAGGCGGGGGAGGGCCCATAAGAGGGAGGGTACTGTCATGGTTATGCAGTAGTGTTTGTCTGTCAGCTTACCTTCCTTCCCATGTGTTGATCTTAGAGGCCTGAACCCTTTCACCTGGCTTCCTTTATAATCTCCTCCCAGCCTGACTCCACCCCAGGCCCTATCACAGAACACTATATTAACCTGTGCACTGCAAGCCTGCTTTGCTGATCAACGTGTTTGTTTGGCATTGTGTGTTTGGGTTCCTGCCTGCCGTGTGCTACGTCTGTCTCTCTGTTACGTTATTGGCTTGTCCCCGACTATCCCTGTCTGCTCGTGACCCTTGACCTTCGGCTCGTTCTTCGTTATCCTTGTCTGCTTGTGGCCCCTGACCTTCAGCTTGTTATTCGGTTCTCTCTATCGTGTGCTGCTGCTTCCCCTCTTTTCCCCTTATCCTACGGGGCGTGAGCTAGGAAACTCCAGGGGCCGCGACCTGGTCCCAGCCTGCAGCGTAACATCCTCACCACTAGAGGCCCTGGAGAAGACCAGCTGGGTCTTAGACTCCGCGCCCTGGGGAATCTTGGCTCTCGCTTCCGTTAGGATCCCGGTTGTGCTCCTCTGGTCCCGCTTTCCACAACCACCCAGTTTCCTATCCGCAGAAGCCAGCCATAGGGTTCACTACCCCGCGGTGCACTCCTGTCCCCCTACGGTGTGCATCTGTCACCTGGCCACAGGTGACCCTGACAGCCAGTGCCAGTGATGGTGTTATGTATTCTTTTGTGATATCCGACAAGATGCGGAAGATGGTTGTCCAATATGGTTTTATGGAAGGGCAGGACCAGAGAATGTGTAGTAGGTCTCCTCTCTCTGAGTTGCACCTCCAGCATGTGTCTGAAGTAGTATTGTCAAATGAGGCAAGTTTTGTGGGTGTAAAGTACCACCTCAGGGATATTTTTTGTGTGAGTTCCCAGAATGCTGAGTTTTGGGTAGCTTTGTATATAGAGCGTAGAGCTGTGTGCCATTGTGAATCTGTGAAGGTTTGCCCGAGGTCTGTGTCCCAGTGGAGGTGAGGTTTGGATTTAGTGAATTTCTGTTTTTGATGGAAAATGTTGTAAAAGAGGGAGATTCCCCTTATTTTTGAGGGGGGATTTGTCAAGTATGCCCACACCTTAGGGGGGAGTGTGTAAAATATGTGGCTTGGTTGAGATAAGCAATGTTTGATTCGAATGTAGGTAAAGAGCTCTGTATGGGGGAGATCAAACTTTAGTTGTAATTTTTGGAACGTCAATAGGGTGTCCTCTATGAATAGATCCTGTATATGGTTGATACCTTTAGCTACCCAATGTGTCAAAGAAAGATCTGTAGTATAATGGCAAAGTATGTCTAACGGTAGAGGAGGAGAGAATGAGTATTCCATTTTTGTACCTTGGTTCACTATTTTCTTCCAGGCTAGGGCGGAGGCTCTGATTGTGGGGGGTAGGGCTTTGGAGATGGGAGTGCCGTGGGGTATTCCCAGTAACCAACTTTTTAAGGTACGGTGTTTAATCATTGATGCTTCTAAATGTCCCTAAAGCGTGTGAGGAGATTCGTGGAACCAGTCTTGTAGTTGTGTCAGTAATGATGCCCAGTAGTAGTCTTCAAACTCGATTGACCCTGACCCACCTGCTAGTTTGTGTTTGATTAGAGTGTGTTTTGCGCATCTAGGTGTCTTTCCTTGCCAGAGAAATTTGTTGAGGAGTGTTTGGAGAGATTTAAAGTATGATACCGGGATAGGGATAGGAATGGTCCTATAGAGGTAAAGCAGTTGGGGAAGATGTACCATTTTGAACGCGGCCAGTCTACCTGACCACGAAAGTTCGTGTTTAGCCAGTTTTTGGACCTCGGTTTGGAGTTTAGTAAGAAATGGTATAAAGTTGCTACTGTATAGGTTTTTTGATGATCTTGTCAGCTGAATCCCTAGATACGTGATACTGTGTGTTGCCCACGTGAAGGGGAATTGGGATTGGAGTAGGTTTCTTGAGGTGGCGTCTATTCCTAGATCTAGGATATATGATTTAGTAGCGTTTACTCTGTAATAAGAGATCTTGCTAAACCACTGAAGAGTGTTCTGTACTTCTGCTAGGGAGGAAGTCGGGTTCGTGATCATGAGTATTACATCGTCTGCGAATAAACTAATCTTGTGCGTTTGCCGGCCTATTCCAAATCCTGATATTTTAGGGTTCTGCCTAATGTGCTCGGCTAGGGGCTCCATGAGTAGATTAAAGATCAGTGGTGACAGCGGGCACCCTTGTCTGGTGCCATTGGTGATGTCAAACGGCTGGGATAGCATGTCTGCAGAAAACACTCGGGCTGAGGGGGTTGTGTATAGTGCTAGTATGGCGTTTAGTATTTGACCTTTGAAGCCAAACTTTTGGAGGACCTGATGTAAGTAGTTCCAGTGGACTCTGTCGAACGCCTTCTCCGCGTCCAGTGCCAGGAGCAGAGAAGGCGTTCCACTAGACTCGGCAAAGTGAATGACGTCAATCAGTCTCCTCGTGGCGTCAGACGCTTGTCTACCGGACGTGAATCCTGATTGATCTCTGTGGATCAGGTTGGGCATAATATGTATCAGTCGTGTAGCAATCATTTATGCGTATATTTTCAAGTCTAGATTTAGAAGCGAAATTGGGCGGACATTTTGAGGTGCAACTGGTTCTTTGCCTGGTTTTGGGAGTGTGATAATTAGCGCTTGTAGGGATTCATGTGGGAAGTTGGCGGAGGTGGCCGCATCGTTGAATAGGTTAGTGAGATGGGGAGCTAGTTGGTGCACGAATTGCTTGAAGTATTCTCCCGTGAGGCCATCTGGGCCCGGAGATTTTCCTAAAGGGATATTATTAATGGTCTCTATCACTTGTATCGTAAAAGGATTGTTGAGACTAGAGATTTGTTCAGTCGTCAATGAAGGGAGTCTAATGCGTGAGAGAAAGTCATGGATGTCATCTGGGGAGGGTTGATATGTGTCTGGGTCTCTCTTTAGGTTATATAAGTCACTGTAGTAGGCGCTGAATGCGTCTGCTATATCCTGTGGGTTTCTGAGTGATTCATTAGTGTGTGGGTGAGATAATCGATCAATTTTGTTTTTTTATTCTCCTGCCTTTAATACGTTGTGCAAGGGCTTTACCTGCTTTGTTGGACGTGGAGTAAGAAGTGGCTTTCAATTTTCTTTGTATTTGTTCGTCTGTCTGAAGGAGGTGGAGCCTGAGTTCTTTTCTAAGTGTCAAAATTTGCGCTGAACATGTTGGGTTGGTTTTGTGTTTGTTTTGCTGTTCAAGAGTGGCTATTTGGGACAGTAGAGCATCTACTCTCAACGATCTTTTTTTTTTGTGGCGAGAGCTAAGTTTAAGCAATATTCCTCTAATAAACGCTTTGTGCGCATTCCACAGCACGCCTGGATCAGATACAGAGCCCAAATTAATTTGGAAATATTCAGTTAGTTGTTCCATTATCTCTGGAGAGTAGGTTGGATGTTGCAAGATATAATTGTTTGCTCTCCATAGGAAGGTATTTGTTTGTTGTGAGGAATCTGATATAGTAATGGTGATAGGGGCATGATCTGACCAAGATGTACTGTGGATTACAGCTGCGCTAATGTTTTGTAGTAGCCACTTATCAGTGAAGAAATTGTCAATGCGAGAGTACGTTTTGTGAAGAGGAGAGAAGTAAGTGTAGTCCCTCTCCTCTCCATGTAGGCATCTCCAAATGTCAAACAGGTCATGAGAAACAAAGACGTTTTTTAAAGGGGATTCTCTGCGCTTAGATGCGGAGGTTGAGTCTAAGGTAATTTCAGGCACCAAGTTGAAGTCTCCACAGATAATTAGATGTCCTTGTTTTAGGGGGTTTACTGTACGCATGAGCTTGCGGAGGAAATGAGCCTGTTTGGCATTTGGAGCATATATATTCACCAAGGTGTAGGTAGCATTGTTTATTTCACAAACAAGAATAATATAAAGACCCTCTGGGTCGAGAGTAACACTTTTTGCTTGGAACGTAACCGAGTTGTTTACCGCTATCATCACCCCCCTTTTTTTTTAGGTGAATGGGGCGGAGAACACCTGAGAGAAATGTCTGTTAGTACATATAGGCACAGCTGTGGAAAGAAAGTGTGTCTCCTGAACACACAGGATGTCACACTTTAAATCCAGGGCCGTCTTCCATAATGAATTTCTCTTTGCAGGATGGTTGAGTCCATTTACATTTATGGATAGAACCGTGATCAGCATTGTTAGAGCTGTAACGGAATAACTGGTAGGGTGTAGGCACTTACAGTTCGATGAGGACTTACGAGTTCCCTGGGTTCGTAGGGCAGAGCTTCGTTGAGTAGGGTTCAGATAGAACCGGAAGGATTAGCTGGTCGCACGTTGTGTGCAGTGAAGATGGTGTAATAACAAGAAAGTTAACCGATAAAACTAAACAAGATAAAATTGGAACTAGTAGATTAAACACGAACGGTGGGATGTCCACTCTTTAGAACGGTAGGTGGAGTAGAGAATGTGGTATTCAGCTAAACCACTAAAGGGGTAACAGTGTCAATAACTAACTGAAGAAACAAATCAAGAGGCTGGAAGCCAGGGAGAGCATTACTCATGTAGATTTATAGGCCCATTAGAGTGTAAGGAAATTAGCTTGTTCAAGTGTCACGGCCACTCTGGTTTCGGCGAGATGTGCGGTTGCTGCGTTGCTCCAAAGGTGGGGCGGTATCTTGCGGGAGGTCAGGTATAATTCCCCAGGAGTGTAGTAGTTGCATTCCTTTGTGGAGGTCGTGTATCATGTGTGTTTCCCCATCCCTTGTGATAAGCAAAGATGCAGGGTATCTCCATTTAAACTGAATCTTGTGGTTGTGGAGGCCCTTGGTAATCGGATTAAGCTGTCTCCTCATCTGCAGAGTGTACTTGGAGAGGTCTGGGAATAGGAGAACTCCAGCATACGGCGCAGGAAGCAATGGGTTGTTTCTTAGTGTCGTAAGAAGTCTTTCTTTGATGTGAAAGAAGTGCACCCTCATTAAGACATCTCTAGGGACTGACGCTGCCAAGTGAGAGGGTTTAGCAATTCTATGGATTCTATCCACAATCAGGTCTCTGGGTGATGCGTCAGGCAGGATTGTGTGCATAAGTTCTTTAGCATATTTAGGGAGGTCTATTGGCAGGATGGTCTCAGGGACTCCTCTGATTTTTACATTATTCCTCCTGGACCTGTCCTCTAAATCTGCCAGCTTTGCTCTTACCCAGGACTGTTCATCTTTCATGTCTGCATAAGAGTCTACCAAGTCATTTACGGTGGATGTGCATTCCCCCATGCTGCTTTCCAGGTCCGCTACTCTGTCATCCATTACATGCACGTCAGCGGTCATTTTGGTGAATATGGATGACAAGTCTGACATTAGTGAGGTCTGGAGGGATAGTAGCATGTCCTTTAAAGTAGTATCGATTACTGGTTGCCCTGAAGTGGGGAATGAGGCCATGGAGGATTGCAGGGCCTGGTTAGCCTGGAAGTGGCTGAAAGTTTGGGCCTCGATTTGTGACTGCGGCAGCAGCGGCGGCGGTTCCAGCCGCATGCGTGTTTTCGCCGGGCTACCCGTGATGGGATTATCTCCCTCTCTGAGGGTAGGTGATAAGGGAGGGCAAATGGGTCCTCGGTCTCCTGGGATCTCGTCAGGGAGATCTGTGTAGGCCTCCGAGATTGCGGCCGCGCCGGCGCCATTTTGGGTCTGACCAACCTTGCTGGACGGCTTGGAGAAGAAGGCAGTCAGCTTTTTCGGTTGAAATTCTGTCATCCTCTTTCTGGACATAGCTGGGCTTGTTGTCTGAGCTGTTGTGAGGCAGGATGGCCGCGGATTGTCTGCTGAATTGGGCCTGAGACGCTCCGTTTCTCTCCCTAGGCTGACGAGCTCAGTGTCTAAGCAGCCATCACCAGCGCTGGCAGACCACGCCCCCGCGCCACTCGAATTTGGCGCGAACGGCCCATAATGTTCGATCTTTGTCACACGATCGAACAGCCGATGTTCGTGTCGAACATGGGTTTGACTCGAACACGAAGCTCATCCCTAGTGAAGACCATAGAGCGCTCCATCGGTTAGCGTTAAGTGGGTAACGTGTGCTTTGGGCCTAACCAATTCAGGATATCTAAGAATGTAGTCTATGGCAGAATGGAGAGACGGTGAGCACTGCTGATCATATACTTCTAAGTAGGATTGCTCATTATACTGAGAGAGACTGTACTGTGCTTGAAATATTTGTAACAACCTGCCTTCGATTGTTCTTTATAGTGCTGCTAATCAATTCAATAAATAGCCAGAAAAGCAAGTTTTGTGACTGAAGATTCCATTATTGACCAAGCTGGGAAGACTGTTGCACAGTGTATGACATGAAGGGTCAGTGAACTATTGTGGGTTCCTTTGTACAGTGAGGGCAGATGTACCAGTGATTTTCCCATGGCCCTCAGACTGACATGTTCCCCCTGTCTGTCTTCCAGGTTCACGAACTCCAGGTATGTGATTGGCCAGAGCCGAAATGATGTCACTTCTGCGCATGCGCTTGGGAGCCACTGTTTCCGGCATGGGCTCTGAAGGTCCGGCACTGTCAGCTGTACCTTCAGAGTACCTACAGGTAATCCTTATTATAGGTAGTACAAATGGTAGTACAGAGATTACTACCACTTTAATATGGATTCCTAATGCTGAGATTATTATTAAAATGTTTAGATTTTGTTTAGTGACATCTTATTACAGACATACCAATTTCAGGTTTGTTTGTTCATTTATAAAAATTTCACTTTTATTGTTAACACCCCCCCACCCCCCCCTCAGAAATTAGAAATTATAAAAATGCTTCTCTCTTGCATTCTCTCCATACCTGTACTTTTATAGGTTTCCTTGTACTTTATTTATTAGTGAAGATAATGCCATTGTCAATATTGCATAATAAAATTATAGATATATACTTAATGTTAAGTTGGTGCTGGGAATATCAAGTAATCATAGAGAATTACCTTTTTTTTTTGGAACATTACAGTACAGAGAAAAATAATAGTGTCAACTGGATACCAACTGATTTTCCGCTTGTTCACATTTCATTTATGCCTACTGTGTCTAAATTGACAGATTCTTCCACCGTATTTTACAGATACATAAAAATAGCAAGACAGTCAAACAGCCCATGAGCAATATTTCAGACACTGAGTGTATTTTAAACCTTTATCTTTGTTGGTTTTTTACATTTTCCTTTCTTGAAGCTAACACTTATTCAGATTGGGTAATATTATTCTATGTTCAATGCATCAAATTTTAATCAAAAACTCAAGATTCCTGATTATTTCTCTGCAACACTGGAAAGACAAATTGCAATTCATCAGATTGGCTTCCAACTGTTTGTTAAGGATAAAAGCAGATTATTACCTTATCACTTGATGGTGCTTATGGCTGTTTTTGTTATAAAACACTAATACAATATGAGTGACAGACATTTTTATAATGCTATTAATATTTTTGTCATAACATAAAAAAGGATAAATGTCACACTGTACGTCACAGGACCAAAAGTCGACCACAGGAATGATTCGGATTTCTTTTCATTATTCTTTACCCTATGGCTCTCTTTGATTGGTCTCTCACCTAATCATATTCTGCTGCCTGTGAGTCATAAAGCTGAAAAACCACAGATTCAATTTTTATCTCTTTCTCTTCTTTTTCAAAGACTTATAAAAAGAAAATTCTGAAAACGAAGCACCTTGAAAGCATATTTTGTACAGTCCAGAATATTTTAACATGACACATCCATTTAATTTAACCTTTATTTAATTACAAATTTTGACTCTGCACAGCTCAAATAACTATTATTAATATAGGGTAAGAGAACCTGTCTAAAACATATACTTTTCTAGTCATTTAGACATAAAGGGGATGAAGGTTATGAAGAAAAAGAAAACATTGCCAATAGTAATGTGTTTAATTTTTGTGCTTTCCAGTGTACATTGGATTCCCAGTTCATCAAAAGAGAAGTTCCAGAATAAAAAAAAATAAACATACATACTCACCTAGGTG
The DNA here is from genome assembly GCA_029206835.1 of Rana muscosa. NCBI lineage: Eukaryota > Metazoa > Chordata > Amphibia > Anura > Ranidae > Rana > Rana muscosa. Next base: position 879,305,788 of record CM055116.1, read on the forward strand.
GATGCAGCATTGCTTCAATGTTGCATCTGCCCCCCACAATCTCTAAAACCGAAAACCGAGTGTTCAAAGACCGAGCAGTCACCGTCTGTGTCAGTCACCGGCTCTCTGCTCTTCCCCACCAGTGCTAACTGGAGCGAAGTGCACCCATGTGGAAGGAATAGGGCCAAATGAGCTTTGGTCCTACTTCTCCTTTAAACTTATTTGATTTAAAATTCATAAAACTTTTAATATGTTATTATCATTTCAAAAAGAATTTTACAGATTTTAATATGCAGGTTTACTAAAGTAATATCTGGTGATCCTATAATATAGGTCTTTGCAAAACCTGTTATTAGGTGGGCTCTGTCCCTGTCTGCCACTTGTGATAATCACAAGTTGGAGTTTCAACAATTTCAACACACATAACACATCATTAAATCATTCCTGTTTCCTAAGAAATTCCAAGCAGGTTTCTTTGGAGTACATGTGGACAGGGAGTAAATGCAAAGCCCCTGCAGAAGATCAGTAGCATTTTGATGCAACAAAGGTTAAAAAAAAGGGAAGGCAAGTATTCTAAAAACAAAAACAAAAAAACAATTGTATATGTTGCATAGTGCTATAGAAAATTAAAAAAAAACAGTTGGTAAGGGGTTGCATCCATTTTAATGTTTACATAGAATAGGAGGAGTAAACAGTAGAGCTGAAAATACTGGATTATGGTAGCCTCACCAAAGTCCAAAATAAAGAGGTGGCCAATTTACGGCAGCCTGTTTGTCAAAGTGTCAGCAACTGGTCCAAAGAAGGAAATACTGTATGTCCTGCTCCTCACACCCAGAGGCAATATGAAGATGTATTCAAGGTATGTATGAAGTCAACATTTTAAGACACTACTAATTTAAAAATAGATTATTTGTGAACACAAATTACCTTATACCAAGGGAGTTAAGCATCATATGTTCTTGATCAGTGGCTAAGCTTATATTCTAATTTGTGGTATGATTATTTAAGTTTTTATTTTTATTTGGTCAACAACTGGAATAGTCCTTAAATTCATGTAAATAAATTTATATGTGTGCTCCAATGGTGGGATTGTATTTGTCAAGAATATTACATTCTTGTATCCTGAGAAAGTATGACACTGGTTTTAATCATTTTCATAAATATAGTATAGGTCAGCCTTTCTCATCCTTTTTAACATGGAGGAATTGTTAAAATAACTTTCCAGTCTCAGGGAACCCCATGCTAATAATTTCTATATCTACAGTTTATGGTACATGATAGTAGCGAGGAATAATGCCCCCCACATTTGTGGTCATTGGGGAGAATTCCTTCTTATAGATTAATCATCTTAAACATTATTGTGATCAGTGATTACTCACCTGAGAGGCAGAAATTGTTCATTGTTCAATGAACCATTAACAACCTCTAGAGGAGCCCTGGTTGAGAATTGGGGATTTTCTTTTACTTTCACTTTTACTGATAATGGTAAATAGGACAAATAGACAGGGTGAATCTCCCAAACGGGCACATAAAGAGCAACAAACACCTGACAGGTGTTCTAATCCACCTCCCCTCTATCCAAAACTAAAAAAAGCTTTGCCTTCAGTTATAGTATACTTTAAGCCTGCCAGTCAAGTCTATCTAATGCAACTTCCTGTGATGTGGCAACAGTTCTGCACTGCTCCTGAATTCTGTGCAAAGTTGCCACTCCAATTTAGGCTATATCTGCTTGCACTGAAGTGGGATGAAACATTTTTCATTGCCACAGCTGATTCAGAAGGCTGTAACTTGTCAGTCATCACCTGGTCACAATTAGTCCTGCAAATAGGGATGGGATCTTCGGTTCGCATCCAGAACATGGGAACGGACCGAAAGTCTGCGCAAACATTCGAACGCCGTTAAAGTCTATGGGACTCGAACGTGAGAAATCAAAAATGCAAATTTTCAAGGCTAATATGCAAGTTATTGTCCTAAAAAGGGTTTGGGACCAGGGTCCTGCCCCAGGGTACATGTATCAATGCAACAAAAAGTTTTTTCGGGAGCAGTGATTTTAATGATGCTTAAAGTGAAAAAATAAAAGTGAAATATTCCTTTAAATATCGTACCTGGTGGGTGTCTATAGTATGCCTGTAAATTGGCGCGTGTTTCCCGTGTTTAGAACAGTCCCTGCACAAAATGAAATTTCTAAAGGAATAAAAGTCATTTAAAACTTCTTTAATGTAATGTCGGGTCCCAGCAATATGGATGAAAATTATTGAGAAAAACGGCATGGGTACCCCCCCCAGCCCATTACCAGGGTCTTGTATGGATATTAAGGGGAACCCTGCACCCAAATTAAAAAAAGAAAAGGCGTGGGACCCCCAGGCCCTATATACTCTGAACAGCAGTATACAGGTGGTGCAAACAAGACAGGGACTGTAGGTTTGTTCTTAAGTAGAATATGTTTGTAATTTGGAACAGGTACATTTTGTAAGTGTAGCTCCAGCCAAAACATCTATTTTAAAGCTTTTTGGATAACATAGGGAAGGGTTATCACCCCTGTAACATTTGTTTTGCTGTCTGTGCCCCTGTTCAGAAGATTTCACCTCACTTTCTGTCCCAATGACAATTGGATTTAGAAAATTTGGGGTTTTTAGTGTAACAAGGATTGGTGATAAAGCATCAGTGGAGACACCCTTTGCCCATATTAACTCTTACAGGAGAGAATTTCCGTTCTGAGGGGTGCATTTCCTCTCACTTCCTGTTGTCTCCCTCCGTTTGTAAGAAGGAGTCATTTGTAAGTCGGATGTTTGAAAGTAGGGAACCGCCTGTATATACTATACGGCCTGCCCTATATACTCTGCAGAAATTTGGGCCTTAGGTGTTGGTGGTACCAGAACACTGTAAGTCCTCACAGTTACTCTTGGTGGGCACTGCAACGGGCCCTGCTGTAAAATATTATATCATGAATTGTAATTACATTCCCCTGTTGAACAGGGGTAGAAAAATTGGACCTTTGGTGGTGGTGGTAGTGCCACAACACTGTAAGCCCTCACAGTTACTCTTACTCTAATCTATGAGTAAGCACTAACATTTGTAGTGTGAAACGCGTCAGCTGATCCCTGCCTTGCTGTGACCTGTGGTGCATGTGTTTTATCTTTTTTACAATAAAAGCAACCTTTAAGGTTTTTTTGGAGTGCGGCTGTCCATCCCTTCCTTTCTGCTGTTCCTGTTTGCCTTGTGCATTGCCAGCACCCATGGTTTCCTGATTGTTGAAGGATTAACAGAACTCACTCACCTGGAGCGGTAATTTTCTCTCCTCACAGTTACTCTTGGTGGGCGCAGGAACGGGCCCTGCTGTGAAATATTAGATCACAAATCGTCGTGAGAGAGACACAGAAAATTACGAATCAACAAACCCCAAAAAAGTTACGAAAGTAGGAGTTGTGTCCAGAATCAACGAAAAACAATGTACCCTACCGAAAGTACGAATTATAAATCAACTAAAAATTCAACGAAATGTGTGGGGGCGTGACCAGGATGTGAGAGTGGTAGGCGGACGTCTCTCCCCCTCCGCTCGTATTTCATGTTCATCATGCCGAAAAAAGCAGCAGAAGCGTGCGATGTGTAATGCGGTTAGAGAAACTGCTCCTGTCTGCTGGATGTGACGAGACGAGATTCCTCTGCCTACATCCCCCAGAACCGCCAGCGTGGAAACACATGACGTCCTAACCAGGAAGTGAAGGCGGCCCGAGACGCGGAAGAACTGAGGCACGGGAGCGGTGCGACGTTTTTGTGTACCAACGTGGGGGGTGAGTGAGGTCGGGGCTGAGCCGTAATAGTTTGCCATCTCATACCGAGGAGTCTGAGGAGCCCATTGGCAGTCGAGGGGCGGGCGCCGGGGTGAGAGGTCCCCCCCCGCAGGAAAAGCAGCAAGCAGCCTAGAGGAACTCCCTGCTTCTCTACCCCCCCCCCCCGCATCAAGGGTCCATCTGTGCCAGCTCTGTGGGAGCTCTGTGGGAGCTTCAAGCAACCCTCCCCCACACCGACTCCAGAGGCCAGAGAGATCTCCTGCTTTCTATCTTTTTACAACTGCCACCTCCATATCCTGGGAGAATAATCCGTCGGATGGGTGAGAGACTTCCAATATGTTATTATTGTTTATTCTCATATTGACATTTAATCCTATTAAGGGGGATATAGTATTCGGCTAGAGAACTTTCTTAAAGGAAAGGGGAGGACTTTTTTTTTTTTTTTTTTTCTACAATCTAGCTGTGATATAGCGGGTAGGGTAAAAACAGCAGGAAAATATAAAACCTGTGGTAGCAATCCAGGCCTTATAATGGCAACACAAAGGACTACAAAAGCAAGTATAGCAGCAAGCCAGGCGGCAGCAAAGCTAGGAAGATACTCCCACAATCCAGACCAACCCGTAGTTCAGACCCCCCCAAAAAATAATCAGCAATCACAACCTAAGCAACAACCTGGTGCCACGGGGTTAAGGAAAAGCCAGGGACAAGTACAGACACTCTTAGAAACAAGTGAGACGGAGAGGAGACTCTCGGGGACCAACGAGAAAAAAGGGACACTTGGACTCCTTGCTGAGGGCGGAAGTGAGGGGGACACAGAGCCATCATTAAAGGAGGTGTTGGCAGCAATTAATTTTTGCAAAACCTCTTTATGCGCAGTAACTACCCAGCTTAGCTCCATACAGGAAGAACTCTCTTTGGCTAGATATGACTTGCAAAAAGCAAATGAGAGAACAACAGCCTTGGAGGTGAGGGTCAGCCTCGTGGAGGATGAACTAGCCCCCCTCAGAAGAGAAATGAGAGAGATGAGGGAACAAATAGCCAAACAAGAGTTGAAGATGGATGAAATCGAAAATAGAATGAGGAGGAAGAATATTAGAATTGTGGGTCTTCCGGAGCAGAGCGAGGGAGTAGACCCAGTAGCATTTGTGGAAAAATGGCTTAGAGAAACATTTGGCCAGGAAGTCTTCTCCCCGTTTCTAGCGATTGAAAGAGCGCATAGGGTTCCAGCTAGACCTCTCAGATCGGGTGGTCCACCCCGCCCCCTTCTAGTTAAAATGTTTTACTATAAAGACAAAATGTTAATCATCCAGAAATCCAGAGAACTGGGCAACATTTTATACAATGGATCCAGGATATCTATATATCCCGACTTCTCACCGGAATTACAAAAGAAAAGAGCCAGATTCGGAGAAATAAAGCGCAAGCTACAACAGATAAAAACTACATACACACTATTATACCCAGCAAGACTAAGGGTGAATGCAACAGAAGGAATAAAGTTCTTTGATACGCCTGAGGAAGCAACGGAGTGGTTAAAATCTTATAAAGAATCCACATAGAAGACAGGACATGGATAGTCGTTTGTTACATTTTTCACCAAAAAAAAAAAAAAAAATTTTTCTTTTCTGTGTTTCACATCTTAAACACGGGTTTTTTTTCAGAAAATTTTCGAATAATTTTCCCTTTTTTTTTTTTTTGCCCTCTCTCCCCCTCTCCCACTTTGGGGGTAACCCCAGTAACCCCAGTGGCTGTAAGGGAGGTGAAGGGGAAGAGACGAATAGACACGTATAGAAGTAATTGGGAATAAGTAACACAATTTAAAATGCATGAATTTTTTTTTTTTTGGGGACGGCATGAGGGAGATACGGGGGGGTGGGGGAGAGGGGGGTAAGGGAAGAGATCAAACTGAAGGGAGGGAGACGCATATTGACCCCTTTTATAAGGGGGAGATGCGTGGAACTCCTTAAGTTAAAGGGCAAGCAAAGTATTTCATTAAGTACTGAGTGTATGAGGTATAGGGGTATGAGAAACCCCCATAGGGGTATAGATGTATTTTGTTTTGGAGGGGAGGGTGGGAGGGAGGGTGGGGGAGGGAGTGAGAAAGATTTCAAACACTGGCAGGGTGAATGGTTGTTGAAAGAAGTGAGCGAGGGTCACAATAGGAAGCCCCAACCCAAGCCACGGAAGGCGGTGAGAAGGGTATTTGAGAGAGGGTGTGGGTATGTATGGGGGATATGGAGTGGTAGAACTACGATGACACTTACACAAAGAAATCACATAAAGAAAAAATTAAAAGAAGAAGTAAATAAGCACGTTTTAGTAACTGAAGGATCCACTATAAAATTCGGGTATTTTTTTACTGTATATGAATGAATAGTAGAGCACAAGTGAAAAATTTGACAATATGTTCATGGAATGTCCGGGGATTGGGAGAACCAGGGAAAAGAGCAGCAGTAATCTCACTGATGAGAACATATGGTTCTTCAATAATATGTCTCCAGGAGACCCATCTCTCGAGTATATCTATACCCCAACTGGGGTGGCGAGATTATCAAACACAATTTCATTCGGTCCATACCTCATACTCTAGAGGGGTAGGCATATTCATTAAAACTGGTATAAGGTTTAATTGTATTCAGAGTAGGTGCGACGAACTAGGGCGCTATGTCTTCTTACACTGTAAGGTAGAAGATAGAACTTGTATCTTGGTTAATCTGTATATTCCTCCCCCCTTTAACACCTCGATATTGGGCAGTTTGATGGAGTTTGCTCTGGAGAGGCCGGGAGTACCGGTGCTCGTAATGGGCGATTTTAATATGGTCCTAGATTGGGATAAAGATAGATTTCCTAGTCAGTTGCTTCAGGGTAAAACAAGAGATGCTAGATTAGTTAAATTTTTGGAAGAAATAGGGTTAAGGGATATATGGAGATTACACAACCCTTCAGCCCGGCAATACTCCTGCCTCTCCAGGACACACTCCACGCTCTCGAGAATAGATTTAGTATTGGGCAATGAGGAAGCAATACCAATAATAAAAAAGGTGAACTATATGCCGAGAAGCCTCTCTGACCATTCCCCAATGCTGGTTGTTCTTGATACAGGAGTAGTAAGGCACCAGAGAGAAGGGAGAATTAACCAGCATTGGATGGAATTAATGAATGACACACAAGAGATATCGGGGGAGATTAGGGAATTTATAGAAATAAATCAAGGTACTGCCTCAGAACAAGTGGTATGGGACACACTGAAAGCCTTTTTCAGGGGCATAATGATACAAAAAATATCTAGATTAAAAAGACAATCCAGTCAGGAAGAGAGAACCGCTAGTGAATTAGTAAGCGAAAAAGAAGCGCAATACATTAAAGACCCAACACCTAAAAAATCCAGTGTATGGATGCAAGCACAACAGAACTACCGCCTAATAATGCTGAAGAAAGTAGAAAACAAGCAAATTTTTCAAAGCCAAGTAGCGTTTGCGGAGGGGGAAAGTGCAGGCAGGATGCTAGCTCATTTAATTAAAACTAACACAGCTAGCTCAGGGGTGCCAGCAATAAGGGTAAATGTAGATAGGGTGGCCCACCAAACATCAGAAATAGCACAAAGATTCCGCGATTTCTATGCAGACTTGTATAGTTCAAGTCAAGAGGAAAGGAGAGAAGAACTGGACACATTCTTTGGTAGTCTAGTGTTGCCCTCGCTCTCTGAGCTGGATAGACAGGATTTAGACAAACCCCTGACCTTAGAAGAACTACAGTTGACCGTACAGGAGATGGCGGGGCATAAAACCCCAGGCCCGGACGGCCTCCCAGCAGAGACCTACCGGTATTTCGGGAAGGAGTTACTCCCGGAACTCACTCGGGTTCTAAACTGCTCACTAGCTAAAGGAGAACTCCCTATGTCCATGATGGACTCCACAATAATAGTTATTCACAAAGAGGGTAAGGACCCACTTGAAACCGCCTCGTATAGACCTATAGCCTTACTCAACACTGACATAAAAATACTGTCGAAGCTCTTGGCAGCTAGATTAAACAAAATAGTTGAGAAACTGGTACATCCCGATCAATCGGGTTTTATACCAGGTAGGGCCACCTCCACAAATATAAGAAGAGTTTTTCTGAACCTCCAGATTCCAACTGAGGAAGATGGAAAAAGAGCAATTGTTTCGTTGGATGCTGCCAAGGCCTTCGACAGTATAGAGTGGCAATCTATGGAGAGCCTTAAAAGAGTTTGGGGTTGGCCCTATTTTTATGAAATGGGTTAAGATGCTGTATAGCACCCCAGAGGCCAGAGTAAAAGTGAACAATGTGTATTCCGAGAGGTTCAGATTGCAGAGGGGTACGAGACAGGGGTGCCCTTTGTCCCCCCTTCTCTTCGCCCTCGCAATCGAGCCCCTTGCGATTGCACTTAGGTCGGACTCTGAGATAAGAGGATTTATAAGAGGTGAGGTAGAGGAGAAAGTGGTATTATACGCGGATGATCTCCTCTTGTTACTTGGGAGATACACAGCACTCCCTTGGTAAGGCCATGAAACAAATAGAGATTTTTAGACGCTTTTCAGGCCTTAATATAAACTGGGGAAAATCTATGCTGCTACCGGTGGACCCTCTATCAAACCAACTCCCGCAAGAGGCTTCTCAAATTCAAATAACAGCACAAATTAAATATTTGGGGGTGTATATATCTAGAGACCCTAACCATTATATTTCAGATAATCTGATTCCTCTGCTTAAAAAATACAAAGGGAAAATCAAGGTGTGGAAATCCCTCCCATTGTCAGTAGCAGGCCGCTGCAATTTAATAAAAATGGTGTGGATGCCACAGCTCCTATATGTCTTACAAAACTCACCAGTTTGGATATACAACAAATGGTTCCAGAAAATAGACACTACGTTTAGGGAGTTGATTTGGAAAGGAGGTGTAGCCAGAATAAAATTAAATACCTTACAGAGGACAAAACAAGAGGGGGGAGTGGCACTCCCACATCCATTTAGTTACTTTTTGGCGGCACAGATTCAATACATGAAGGGTAGTAACATGCAGGGAGAAGAGATAAGGAAGAGAATATTACTACAACATACTATACATGACTCTATAGTAGAAGCCATGGAAGCAGGTTCTCTCCCACGGAAATTACCTACCCTTGACCTTATGATCAGAATATGGAAAGCAGTGAAGATAGCGTTGGGATATGATGGCATCACGGAGTATACCCCCCTATGGGAGAATGACAATTTAAAGGAGGTACAGAAGATGGGGACAGTTAAGGAATGGCAAAGACAGGGGATTAAATATATCTCCCAGCTGTATCAAGATGGCACACTAAAAACCTTTCAGACATTAAAAGAACAATATAATCTTTCAAATAAATCCTTTTATAAATATTTGCAGATCAGACATGCCTTAACAAAACAATATAAAGGAATAGTAATGACCTGGAGCAAGACCCCTCTGTTAAAAGAAATCATCAACACTAAAACAACTAAGGGCTCAATAACAAAAATATACTTAAATTTACATAAGGGGAGCCTAAGGGAATCCCAGGGCCAGGTACAAAAGAGGAAGTGGGAAAGAGATATTGCTAACTTATCTAACGAACAGTGGAAAAGAATTTTGGAACTTGCTTCGTCAGTCTCACTGTCTCCCTCGCAGAGGATGTCTCACCTGTTTTTGCTAAACAGAGCATATTATACTCCGTATAAACTTTTCCGCTTTGGCTGTAGAAGAGACGCCAGTTGTCCCAGATGTGGTGGAGTAAACGGTGATATAATCCATATGTTCTGGCGATGCCCAAAGTTATTCCGGTATTGGAGGGAGGTAGTGAGAACAATTGAGCAAGTTTTTGAGGTTGACATAGAGCTGGAACCCCTACAATGTGTTCTGGGTTGGGTAAAGGGCGAGGGGATAAATGCCTACACTCAGTTAGCAATAACAAGATGCTTATTTCAAGCAAGGAGGCTGATTGCACAGAGATGGCAATCAATCTCCCCTCCCCTTAGCAAGGATTGGGAGCAAAATATGAACATAACTATCTTAAAGGAAAGGACAACCTACGTTAGACAAGGAGCCCTAAAAAAATTTGATAAGATTTGGAAACCGTGGCAAGAAAAAAAGAGGAAAGAAAATTGTATATAATAAGTAAAGTAGTCGTAGAAGGGAATGGATGTTTTGGAGGAAGGAAGTGTGAGTGTGGTCTAGGTCAATTAGTGGCTGGATGAAAGATGTAGAAGGGAGAGTGAGATAAGAAGTATCGGGGTAGAGGAGTTTTGGATTGAAATGGTTTTAATGTGAAACGATGTTCTGATTAATTTTTTATTTTTTTTGTATGGGAGACAGGGGGGGAGGGAAGGAGGGAATGTATGTATTGTTGGAAAATGGAAAATGTTTAATAAAGATATGAAATCTAAAAAAAAAAAAAAAAAAAAATTCAACGAAAAATGTCGCTTGCGAAAATGCGAATTAGTCCGAACACGAAAAATCCCGTCTAGCAAAATTACGAATGATTACGAATCAACAGGACCGAAAAGAAATGAACCGAAACGAAACAAATTTTTCCGTTGTGCACAAGAAACGAACCAAAACTAAACAAATTTTTCCGTTGTGCACAAGTCTACTTTTTAGACACCTATTCAATCTTGGTATTGGCTGCTGTGGCACAGTGCAACTTACTAAACGGGGCTTTCCCCAAAGGGAAATAGACACTCCAAGTTATTTGATGAAAGGCATGGTGTGTATTTTGCAGATTTCATGTGTTGCCACAAGTTTTTGGAAAATTAAAACAATAAAAAAATATATTTATTTTATTTTTTCATTTTTCAAAATCTTGAGACAAAAAATTAGATCTGCAAAATACTCACCATGCATCTTATCAAATTCCTTGGGGTATCTGCTTTCCAAAAAGGGTTCATTGGGGGGGTGTTTGTACTGTACTTTCCTGGCATTTCAGGGCCTCTGAAGCTGTGCTAGATAGTGAGGAAGCGGAAATACACCCTTTGAAAGCCTGAATGTGGTCATTGGATTTTGTGGGCCTGTACGTGGCTAAGCTCCCAACATGTGGTATCCCCATACTCAGGAGAAGTCGCAGAATGTGTTTTGAGGTAATATTCCACATATACGCATGACATGTGTGAGAAATATCTTTGTTGTCATTTTCCAAAAACTTGTGGCGAAAAATAAAATCTTCCATGTTTAACCTAAATAACTCAATAAACTTTTATTGTGAAAAAAAATTAATCTTCCAGGCAACATGCCTCTTGGGAAATATCTTGGGGTGTCTTCTTTCCAAAAAGGGATCATTTGGGAGTGTTTGTACTGCCCTGGCATTCTAACACCTCAAGAAATGTAATAGGCAGTCAGAAAGTAAAAGCTGCGTAAATTCCAGTATATATACCATAATTTGTAGATGCTTTCACAAAAAAAACAATTAATATACACCTTTTGGAGTTTTTACCAAAGACATGTAACAGGATACATTTTGGCCTAAATTTATGACAACATGTGATTTTATTGGCTATTTTTTATAACAGAAAGTAGAACATTTTGGTGGTTTTTTTTGCAAAATTTTCTGTATTTTTTTTGTGTATGTAATAAAATTTTTTAAAACACAGTGGTGATCAATTACCACTATAAGAAATGTTTTATTTAGGTACAGTGTTGCATGGCCAAGTATTGCAAGTAGCAACATGCTGAATAGAAAAAAATGCTCTGATCATTAAAGGGGTAAGACCTTCCGGAGGTCAAGTGGTTAAATTACCAGCAAACTGACAGCTCTTGGATGCTTTGTTCTGTTGGAAAACAAATGGCTGGGGAATTCTATTCATCTATACCAGACCCTTATCTTAGATGAGGGCCTAGTATAGATATTACCCACAAAACAAAAGGTGTGAAGCCCTGTACACACGATCGGTTTTACAGATGAAAACAGTCCAATGTACTTTTTTCATCGGACAAACCGATCGTGTATGGGCCCCATCGGTCTTTTTTCCCTCGGTGTGAAAAAATAGAACATGTTTTACATTATTCCAATGGATAAAAAACCGATAGCAAATTCCGATCGTCTATGGGCAAGTCCGTTGGTTAAAAAACCCACGCATGCTCAGACTGGATTATGATACGGGAGCGCTCGTTCTGGTAAAACTAGCGTTCCTAATGGAGAGAGCACATTCGTCATTCTGCAAATTATTGCCTCGTTTAATGCAGCGCATTGTTTTCTTCTTTATAATGGTCTTTAAAATGTTTTTTTGCTGCAGATCTTTATCCCGAGTTCTGACAAACTTATGTCTTTATTGTTTCTTGTCATCTCTCGAATAATTTTATCTTTTTTTAAAGCCAGATTTTTTTTTTTATTTAGAATCAAGATTTACTATTTTAAATTTTTTGGGGATTTTGCTTCTTGTGGGCTCATTTTTTTGGGTGTCTCACAACAACATATTATTTTTTATTTTTTACCCTCAAGGAGGTTGGTGTTCCTTGTTAATTACACATTGTATTTATGAAATGTTATTGCTACTCCCAATAAAAAAACATAGGCAAATATTTTTCATAAATCAAAAATCCATTTATTCTGGCAAAAACTAAATTAACAGGAAGGGCAACAATTGTAAAATTAGTGAAATTTATGAAGACTTTGGACCCCAAAGGCAGACATTACTTTGATGAACAATAAAATAAACAACCTAAGGAACTCAGGAGCAGCAGCCGAACACATACATCATCCCAAGCTGTGGTACTCCTAACAAACTGCAACTTCTGGCAGAGCAGCTTGAAGCCAGGGAATCACCTTCTGGACTTCTTTGTAGCCTTCCTTGCACTGCACAGAGGGCACGTTGTCTCTCCTCCAGTTTTATTACTTTCTCTGCAAGGTATGTACTAAAGCCCTCAACAGGGTTGAGGGGGGCCCTCATTATGGCAGCAGCATCCCTTATCATCTTAAGTGAGCCACTTGGGACTGTGTGCTGCCACTAGGCCTGGGGACCTGTTGAGTGCCACTTGTGCCGGCCTCCTCCTGGCTGCCACTCTTCCCTGCCTCCTCCTGCCTGCCACATTCCGGAGTCTTTTCCTCCTGGCTGAGCTCATCCTGTGTATAAAAAAGGGACATAGTTTAATTGTTTGTTGAATCAATCACACACAATTTTCATCTCATGACTGTTGCAATTTGAATCTTAATAAATCGAAAAGACTCTCATTGTGACTCCAGCTTTTTTATATACTGTACCAATCATTTCTGGCCATTTTTTTTTCTTTTTTTTGTGTGTTTTTGGACAATTTTAAACAACATTTTTATTTTTTTATATTTTACAATAAAAAAAAATCATTTGTGAATAATAACATCTAGTTCTCAAAAATCATTTGAGGACAATAAATATCTTTGTAAATAATATACCTGGCTGAAGATCCGCAGATCCGACTCTTCAAGCTCATGTGGCTCCTCCTCCCCCTCTGCAGGGGTGGAGGGAAGGGTGGAAGGAATGCTGGAGGGTGGAAAGTGATTCCTTGGCCTCAATCTGGTCATCCAGAAATTGCAGATGCTTGTAGTACCACAGTTTGGGCTGAACTACTTCGTCTGCTGCTGCTCCTGATCTCATAGAAGCACGGACTTCTTTATAGCGTTTTTTGTACGCATTCCTCATGTTGTTTATTTTGCTATTCATCATACTATAGTCTGCCTCTGGGATCCAGGTCTTCATATATTCCGCTAATTTTACAATTGTTGCCCTTCGTACATTACTCTTGTGGTAGGAAGTATTTTTTAGCTCCCAGAGGTTGCGCATTTCCTTGTATTTTTCTATGAATACTAGCATTATTTTAGGCTCACGCAATTTATGCATAGTTCTTTCTACAAGATAAAACACAATACAAAAACAGTAGGTCAGCTTCAATTGTCCTAATCTTAGCCCACTATAGGCCTTTATAATCATGAACCAGTATAGGCCACTGATGCCCCAAGTTACTTTCTTACCTTAGTAGGAGTCGTTCGACACTTCTGGTCGTCCTTACTCCGCGCAACCACAACCTTGTTTACCATTTATTTACCCTGCGCATGCGTGAAACTCCGGCTGCGTCTTTTTCTTAATTTCCACGCCCCTTCTCGTTCGGCACACAGTGGGAGACGACGACATGGCGGTGACACAGGTTCGTGCTTTATTAATAAGTACCGATGAGGAAAGCCCAGAGGCGGGAACGTCCCGATCCAGGAATAAAAGATACAAGGCGACTAATATGTCATTTGCTGAGATGGTGGGCATCCTGCAGAGGAAAGATTACGATGGGAAGCATGGGCCATACGACACCCCTAATCTCAGGAAGTCTAAAATCATGGACAAAGTGGCGAGGAGTCTCTATACTAAATTTGGGGTGAGGATATCCAAAGAGCAGCTCCGTAAAAGGTGGTCTGACCTGAAGCTGAGGGAGCCGGAGCAGTATAGGAAGCTTAAAAAAATCCTGGAAAAAAGTAAGCTTTTATTTTTACTGTCTTTTTTTAAATTGGAATATGCATTCTTGCATGTTTTTCTCCATGTGCTTGGATTGACTGGTTTCATATTGTAGAATGGCAACTTTCATGTTTAGTTGAGTGGCCACATTTTTGGTAAATGTTTCGTAGTAAACAGCGATCGTGTAAAAAATCACATGTTTTGCACAGATACATGTAAACCATATGTGGTCATGCCTATTTGGCGTTAAACAACGTTTATATACATTGTTGTCTAGATGATGTGTTGTAAGTAAGTAGAATGTTAAATGCTAAACTAGATTCTGTGTAAAGGAGAGGACACTCAAGCAGCTGGTTACACATCTTGACTCCGGAGCACTTTAGTGTGGGCCACCAGAAAAACCTTTTTAGGGTGTCACACACAGGTGCTCCAGTGGATACCTTGGGGTGTCTCCTTTTTATTTCTGAGGACCAAGAATGAAAGTATTCTTGCTTTGTTGAATTTCCAAAATCTCATCTGTTCATCTTGGAACTCTGGCAAAACATACAATTTGACCCCACTTCCAAGCAAAGTTTTCAATTTATGCCCTCAAATCTCTGTGTGCTAAAGGATACCTTTTTGTTTGTTTCATTCTTGTAGGGGAGAGGAGACTGGGAGGACACCAATCTGAGGAGCCTAGGAAGCACAGACCACATAAAGAAACCCAAGATCAGAAAGATCCCCAAGATCCAAAGGAACCTCAAAATCAGCATGTTTAGGAAGCAGAGGTGGAGGAAGCAGAGGTGGAGGAAGCAGAGGTGGAGGAAGCAGAGGTGGAGCTTATCACCACAACAGGTCAGTGTCTGTCACCACAGCTTCAGGTAAAAAGAGATGTTGGCCTGCATTTTTCTAATACCTTTTTATTTTTAAGGGATGAACATGGTGGTGTGTCAGAAACTCCTACTACTCCATTCTCAAGTGCTAGTGCCCAAATCGTAATTCAAGAAATAATGGAATGTAGTAGCGAAATGGACATTATGAGGAAAAGGATGAATGTGATTGAGCAAAAATATAAAAACATCATTGATATTATGGGGCAAATAGTCTGAACCACACCCCCCCCCTGTTTTTTTGGTTTCTTATGTAAGCAAAAATTGGCACTTGTTTTAACACAAGCCAAAATTTCAAAATGCACACTGTGTGCCAACATGTGCTATCTTCCGTCACAGGATATCTATGTCCCTGTTTTGGGGGTGCAACCTTTTCCTTGCTACTCAAGTAGGTGAGAGGAAGGGTTTGCACCCCCAAAACACATTCCATTGATCCCCCATGATGGCAGACAGCACATGTTGACTTTCTCCATGGGATCAGGATGAAAATACCCATTTTGCCAAACCAAAACTGTGTGCATCTTCAAATTTTGGATGGTTCAGGGGTGACATCACCCCATCTCATGTTTATCTTTTTAAGGTTGAACTTTGTAAGTTCCATTTTTTTAATGTGTTTTTTTTTGACCCATGCATGTTTCTGCAACCCCCCCAAAAAAAAAAAATCTCCAAAATTTGGAGGCCAAAATGTCAAGATTGTATTTTGAATAAAAAATTACCGCACATGTTGTGCACAGAGTAAAAAATATTTTGGACACTCAACAATGTGTGGCTTGTTCTTTCTATGCTCAATATCAGTTATATAAAATGGGAAAGGTCAGGTTTTTAAGTGTGACAATTGTGGCTATTTACTAAAGACAAATACACTTGACACTACTACGAAGTGTACTATGATAACCTGTGAGACACATAATAATAAAAAAGAAATAATGACAAAACAAGCTTTTCAAAGAAAATGTATTCTTAATTTTTTTAGAAAAATTATCAGATATGGTCTGGCATTGCGATGGCCCCCCTACCCGTGAAGTACTTAATGTATTTATCACGTACTTCATGGGCGCTTTGGGGGGCCAAGCCAGTACGGCCAGTGTCCAGGCCAGTCAGAATATCCATATCAGAAACACTGGCCTCAGGCCCAACAGTAGACATATATGAAGGAGTGTATTTTCTCAGAAAATTGTGCAATATGCAGCAGCTTAAAATAAGGTAGTTCAATTTGTATTCCGCCTTGTGTATGGCTGTCAGAAACAGGCAGAACCGGCTGGCCATTATCCCGAAGGCATTCTCAACAGCCCTCCAGGCTCTGGCCAGCCAGTAATTAAAAACCCTCCTCACTTCCGGTTCCGGCGCCGCATGAGGTGACTGCGCCTCCTCGCGGCTCCCGCAACAGACCCAGAAACCGGCTTATAAACTCAGCCTGAGCGGCCCCTCACAGCCATCCTCCACACCCGGGCTCCCCCCCTCACTCGGATGGACCGCTTCCTCGAAAAAAACGGCGCTCGGTCGTACGCGGCCGAATCGGCGCCACCGGGCAGGCCGCAAATTGAGGCCCCGGCTTCGGCCTACTCCCACGCCGCAGCGGAATCTCAGGCGGCCGACATGGAGGTGAGCACCCAACCCTCCCAGCAGGTCACTACACCCCCTGCCAATACTTCTGGGGGTCCCTCTATGTTGCCTACCCAGCCAGCCACACCAGGGGACATCCACAGCTCCCCTCCCCCTGGGGATGCTGGGGATAGCATGCACCGAATTGCTGCTGCTGTAGCAGCTCTTCTCTCCCCCATGATATCTGCCTCGGTGGAAAAGGCAGTCAATGCAGGCATGATACAAATTAAAGCCCAAATAACTGAGCACACCACCAGACTCAATGAGATGGAACACCGCATCTCTGAGGTCGAAGATGAACTCTATCAGGCGCAGGCCACAGAACAGTCGCAAGATAAAACAAACCGATACATCATTCAAAAATTGGAAGATTTGGAAAATAGGTCCAGAAGGAGTAACCTGCGATTTGTAGGCGTCCCCGAGTCGCTACCCTCGGCAGCTACGGCAGAATTCTGCTCAAAACGCATCCCTGAGGCCTTGGGCCTCTCAGGCCTGTTCACTGTGGAACGCGCACACAGAATGGGGTCCTTCAACTCCGAACGCAAAACACCCCGTCCCATTATTGCCAAGTACCTCAACTATGCCGACAAATCTCTGATTCTACAGACATTCAGACAGTCCCCATCTCTCCAAATAGATGGGGTTAAAATCCTAATTTTTGCAGACTACTCGATTGAAGTCACCAAGAAAAGAAAAGCTTTTCAACCAATATGCTCTGAGCTCTTCAAGCAACACATAAAATTTACCCTGGCATTCCCTGCAACTCTTCGCCTCAAATCACCTAAAGGGGAACAACTTTCTTTCCAGGATCCTGTGGAAGCAGAATCTTTTCTCCGCTCCCTGAGGGGTGATGCAAACCCTCACACGCCTTCCAAGTCTAATTCCAGCCCCCGAGCCCTGGAACAGAGAAGCCCTCGCAAGGACTCTCCAAAACGCTTCAAGCATTCTGCTCCGGATCAGCGTTACCAATACTCCCGTTGACGAACTTCCATACACCGCCATGGACTTCCTTACTCGCCATCACAGGTCGTATGATCTTCCACACAAAGGCTTTGAATATGTGTGTCGCTCCAGTCTATTTTATTTACTTATTACATTGTTCCGTATGATACGCCTGAAACCATTCTCCTTTTTTTTTTTTCCCTCTTGTTCCCCTCCCACCAGGATGGTAATGCGTGTGCGCATACGTACAGGTCGCACTTTACATACGGTCATTTGCATTGAAATTCCCCCCACTTGACTCCGCTGTGTGGCTTTTCAGGCTCCCAGCCATGACTACAATCCGGGGGTCCCTCGCACTTTCTCGAGGTCCCTGGGGCGCTTAGGCAGCATAACTGACATTCCTTTTTCATGAAGGGTCATGTTTGGTGAGCCACCATGCGCAGCGAACTCATGCGGAAAAAAGCGAAGTTCTTTAAGATGTTTACTTTAACTTGTTGTTTTGTTATTTCTTGTTTTCTTATATTTTACCCCCCCCTCATCACTCCTCTCCTCACTTCACACTCCGACATACATTCCTTGCCCGAGGGCTCCTTACACGAACGCTCACATCACTAATGTGCATAAACTATACCTCTTGATCCCAGCCTATAATCCTTTAGCTACTAAATCGCCACTTTTACACCCTATCATCCGCACTAAGGTAATCTCTTGGAATGTGAGGGGTCTCCGTTCTCCTAACAAGCGAATGAAGATCCTTCGCCATCTCAAAAGGCTAAAAGCAGACATAGCACTAATTCAGGAATCCCATCTTTCGGCATCTGACTTCAGTCGTTTGCAGAGACTTTGGGTTGGAGCGGTCTTGGGGTCAGAATCGGTTGGACGGAAGGCCGGTGTCCTCCTTCTTTTCAACAAAAACCTCCCTTACACTATTCTATCCACACACACAGACGACCAGGGACGCTTCATCTCCACCAGGGTTAAAATTGGCACGAAAGAACTAGTAATTTCCAATGTATACGCCCCCAATAGTCCCACAAAGTCATTTTACTCTCAGCTCTCCACTTGGCTCCTCAACACTTCTCACTTACCTCATCTAGTTGGGGGAGATTTTAATGATCTCATGCATCCCCCAGAAGATAGGTCCTCCCCAAAACGATCCGCTCCAGCACCTGCTACACCAACTCCCACCCTATTTGCCTCAACCATGGACTCCCTCCATCTCACAGACATCTGGCGCTTAACACACCCAGTGGATAGAGAATTCACCTTCTACTCCAATCCTCACGGGATCCTTACCAGGATCGACTATTTTTTTGGGACCGATAATATCATTCCCCTTGTCTCAGACGCAGAGATCGGAGACTGAGCCATTTCAGACCATGCCCCAATACTCCTTACCCTAGACAAACAAGATCTTCCCCCCCACCCTAATATCTGGCGCTTCCCATCCTTCCTCCACAATAATGCTGATTTTCGCGCATACATGGAACGAGCTTGGGCGGAGTTCTCCTCCGCGAATGCCCCACATGCAGGGGACCCGAACCTTCTCTGGGATGCTGGAAAAGCTTACATGAGGGGTCGGATCATCTCATATGCCTCTTCCTTTTAAAGAAACGCGCTTTCGAAATTCAAATTGGCCAGCGACAGACTCCACCTCGCACAACGCATTCTGGCCACCTCGACTTCTCCGGCTAACAAGGCGGAGTGGTCTGCGGCTAAAAATGCTTTCGACACCTGGGCGGACACCCTGGAACTTACAAAAAAATCTCATCTGGATGCCTCCCTTCATAAATATGGGAATAAAGCAGGCAAACTGCTATCCAGACTCTGCAAGGGCGCCTACCGTCCGACGCACATCACCTCACTGCGGGACCGCACGGGAACTACACATTCTACGCCACCTCATATAAATAAAACCATGCTCGAATATTACACAGCCCTTTATGCACCCGATCCCATTGACCATAAAATAGCCCAAGCCTTTCTTGAAAAAATGAATCTACCAAGTATATCCAGTGCCCATCTAGAATCCCTGAATGCCCCTATCTCCCTCGCTGAAATAGAAGGCACTATACATGCTCTCCGCCCCTCTAAAGCCCCCAGCCCAGACGGATTTACAAGTGAATTTTACAAGACCCTCCAAAATGTCACTGCACCCATGCTCCACTCGGTCTATTCCAACATCTGGGAGGGCGGTCCCTATCTACCGACAGGCAACCAGGCCATCATTAAACTTCTTTCAAAAAAGGGCAAGGATCCTCTGGAACCGGGCTCATATAGGCCTATTTCATTACTCAACCTGGATGTCAAAATTCTTTTGAAGATTGTGGCTTCCAGACTAGCGGTCACCCTCCCGGACCTCATTCACCCGGCCCAGTCAGGATTCGTGAAAGGGCGGACAGCCACCCTGAACATTCGAAAGGTTCTCTTGGCCCTTGAACGAGGCAAACAAGACCCAAAGGGAGATTATGCCATCGTAACGTTAGACGCTGAAAAAGCCTTTGACAATGTAAGTTTCGACTGGCTTTCCCTTACTTTGTCTAAAATGGGATTCTCAGGCCCCTTCTGCCACCTTATCAATGCCATGTATACAGCGCCCTCCGCTAGACTTGTTGCCGCCGGAATCCTCTCAGAGGATTTCCGCCTCCATAAAGGGACCAGACAGGGTTGCCCTCTCTCCCCCCTCCTGTTCAATTTAGCCTTAGAACCTTTATCTAGATACCTTTCCGAGATAGCCCCTTTACGAGGCATCAAAATAGGCAAAACGGAACTTCGCACTTCACTTTTCGCTGACGACGTCCTCATATTCACGGGTAACCCCAGTGACGACATTTTAACCATTAAAACCACCTTCGATGAATTTCGACGGTGCTCCGGCCTCCGGATAAATTATTCCAAGAGCGAAATTCTCCCCATCGGGACACACTCCACACGCCCTTGGACGCAACACTCTCTGTTTAAGGTTGCACCTTCACACATCACCTATCTAGGTATACAGATTGGGAAATTACCCTCCTCCATCTATCATCTCAATTATCCTCCCCTCTTTACAAAACTCTATCAAGAACTGTCAAACTGGATGGATCTTCCCCTCTCGCTCCTAGGGAGGTGTCACCTTGTCAAAATGGTTAGCTTTGCCAGACTGCTTTACCCTTTGCAAACCATTCCTCTACTTTTGAAGCATAAAGATATCAAACTCCTTAACACCAAAATTTCACAGTTCATCTGGCATGGCAAAAGACCTCGGATAGCCTCTAAAAAACTACACCTTCCTAGGAGTGACGGGGGCATCGGTCTACCTCATATTAGATTGTATAATTTAGCATGTCTGTTCAGGACTAGCTTAGATTGGATAGCTCAATCATCCCAATACTCTAATTACGTCTTGGAATCCGAAATGTCCCACCCGCACTCTCTGGTGGCCCTTCTACACTGCAGATGGAAAACGGTTCCCCCCTCTTTTCAACACAATCTCCTGCTCAGGGATACAGCTATAGCGTGGAGAGAAATCAGAAAAACACTCAAGCTATCTCCCTTTATCTCTCCACATCTGCCAATCCAAGGCAATCCTAATTTCATCCCTGGTCTCCATTATAAAGCCTTTTCGGTCTGGCGGAATCAAGGTCTGTCAAACTTCTCCTCATTGTGCGATGGCACCACTGGAAAACCACTTCCCTTCTCCTCAATATCCTTGGCATTTTCTCTCCCCCCATCTCACGTATTTCATTACAACCAATGTATTAGCTTCCTATCTAACACTTGTAAAGACACTCTCCGGAGATTCGAAAACAGCTTTGCTGAACGTCTACTACACAGTGGACGTTATAAAATCTCGGACATCTACAAACCTCTCCTGCAAGAATCTTCCCCGTCCTTATCCACCTCCTCTATGGCTAACTGGGCTAGGGATTTCCCAGATCCGGACATAACCGAAAAAATCCTATCTGGTTTGCGAAAGACCCTTCGACTGACACCCAACGAAATCTGGAGAGAAACTCAACTCAAGATAGCACACCGGGCTTACATCCCATTTCTCTCTCCCAACTCCAATAAAGATGGCGCCTCCTGTCCTTTATGCAAGGTACCCAGACCCTCTCTCTCCCACCGCTTCTGGTCCTGCTCCTTCATCTCCTCATTCTGGGATCAAGTCCTTTCTTATATATTCAAAACCACTTTGTTGAAAATCCCCAAAGACCCTTTGCTTCTCATATTTGGATATTGGGACCCTCTGTTGCTGCCCTGGTCTATGTCTCCGGCTGCTTCGAACCCTTCCGGGACTACCAAATGCCCCTCCTCTAATGACTGGATCCTGCTGTGTTTGCTTGTTGCCAGGAGACTCATTCTCAGGCACTGGATCTCTCCCCAAGGCCCTTCTCTCACCCAACTCGAAAAGGACTGCCTCCACCTCTTTTATGAAGAAAGACTTCTTACAGACTTCAAAGAACCCAGATCTAGAGCCCACTTCTACCAAAGATGGGAATCCTTCATCACCACAACCCTCTCGACAGCCGATCAAGCGGCTCTGGACCTACTTTCCTTCTCATACGTTGAACCTATCCCTAAGGGGCTGTAATTCTTGCTGACTTTGCTCAGTCTTTACATACCGGAGGGCCCTCCGGGGCTGTTTCTTCTCGGGACCATACATGTTTTGGAATGAACAGCACGCTATAGTCTATGGAGCTCCCTCCCCCTCCTCCCCCCCTTTTCTACTTACTAGTTTTTTTTTTTTTTTTTTTACTTTTGTACCATTGTACTTATCTTTTCACCTGTACAAGTGTCTTTTATTACTCCAATAAAAATTTGTTAAAAAAAAAAAAACCCTCCTCTCTGGGGTGAGGATCCTCTGGGGGAATGGCCGCATCAGGTGTAGTCCCAGCCCGAAAGCTTCATCCGCAATAAAGACGAAGGGAAGTCCATCCACCTTGTCTGCATCTGGAGGCAGTGCCAGGCCCCGAGACTGCAGACGGTGAGCAAACTCTGTCTGCGCGAACACTCCGCCATCGGACATCCGGCCGTTCTTCCCCACGTCCACATACAGGAACTTATAGCGTGCCGACCCCACCGCCATTAACACTATACTATTAAAACCTTTATAGTTGTAATAGTACGACCCCGAACAGGGTGGCGGCACTATGTGGACGTGCTTCCCATCAATTGCCCCTCCGCAGTTGGGGAAGTCCCACCGCTGGGCAAATTGGGAGGCCACAGTCTGCCATTCCTGTGGCGATGAAGGGAACTGCGGAGTCAAACAAAAAGAAGAAATTAGTACTTTTGCACATTACATTGCAAGCAGATTACCCAAATACATTCTTGACCAACGTCAGTATAACATTTATTTGAAGGAGTATTTAAACACAAAAATAGAAGGTCCACTTATCAGATGACTCACCCCCGCTGATGGGCCATTGGAACAAATTATAAGGGAGGGGGCGGGTGTTAAAGCAGATTTTGTGCCCTGCAACAAAAGGCTCTACCACTCTGCTGACCTTGAATGTGCAATAAATCTTTAGGACACATTTTAGGGGGGGGGGGGGTTCAAAACTACAAGGGTGCTGACAAAAAAAATCATTAAGAACAGACTAGGCTAGGTGTATATGGGCCCAGGATATCATGCAGGAGAGGTTGGTGAAGGGAAATAGGCATGTAGGCAAAAAAAAGATCAGTTAAAATAAAAAAAACATGCATGGGGAGAAAGGGGACATTCCCAGGATATTACAATCATGGTAATTTGGGAAGGATGAAAGAAATACAATACTTTAGCAAACAATCAAAACATAGAATGTGATGTTGAAGGAGAAAACTTACCTTTCTATTTGCTGCCTATTTAAGTGCATTTGTGCATAATTAAAGTGTATGCTATCCTAAATATTTTTTTCTATGTGTGTCACGTACCTGACTGTGGAGCCCAAGATGACGAGGGTGGCCTCTTGTGCAATTCCCATCCAAGCACCCCTGGTAGTGGAGACAGGGAACGCTAGGGCAGTGGAAGGTCACAGGAGCCATGAAGTTGTAATAGTGAGCTTCATCTTGGAGACACAGGAGTCCTTCCAGTAGAAGTATGGAGTCTGGTCACAAGCCTTGTTCAGCAGCCAGGCAGACAGGTGCAGGGTCAAAATCAGGTTCAAGGTCAGGCAGAAGTTGGCAACATGCTGGCAGTGGGGTACCAAATCAGGAAGCCATAGTCATTAATCCAAACCGAGGTCAGTAAAACAATTAAATAACAGACATAACAGGCAGGGGTGATCCAATAGAGGTGTCGGATGTGGCTGACTTTCTAGAATCAGGAACAAAGGAACCAGAGCTGAAGACAATCCAGCACTACAGCCAGGCAGACTCTCCGTTTAAATAGGCTTCTGGGCGCCAGAATCTGTGGATGCATGCACATGCCTATGTGTACATGCACGTGCCTGCATTTGCGTTAGCATTCTAGTCCTTGCTCGTCTTAGGCTTCTGTGCTCACAAGTCTGCACATGCGCATACGAATGAGCACCGGCTGAACCGGAATGAGCACTTGCTGCACGAGATCCCTGACAATGTGTGTGTGTACACATATGTGTATTTTATAAATAATAGTCTAATTTTCATGTACTTTTTCCATATAAAGTACCTGGTTGATTCTGCCAGTCCCCTTTCTTCCTTGTTCTAAACTAATCACACAAAGCACAGAAGCTGATCTGTGTTAGCATAGTCAGTTTTCATCCTTTGGCTGGCCATTCAAAGGTACAGGACACCATGCAGACACACAGAATCCTTCTATTGGGTAATTCAGCCACCATGCCCTTGACCAATTACATACTTACATAGCTACATAGTTCATCCAGTTCATCCAGTTCAACCATTAAAAAAAATATATAATCCTATATACACAATCCTATACCCATAGTTAATCCAGAAGAATGCAAAAAACCCAGCAAAAGCATGTTTTAATTTGCTCCAGCAGGGGAAAAAATTCCTTCCTGATCCCCCAAGAGGCAATCGGGTATTTCCCTGGATCACCTTTATCTATAAATGTTAGTATCCAGTTATATTATGTGCATTTAGAAAAAATTCCAGACATTTTTTAAAGCAATCTACTGAGCTGGCCAGAACCAGCTCTTAAGGTAGTCTATTCCACATTTATACTAGCTCTTACTGTAAAGAAACCTTTCCATATTTGGAAATTAAATTTTCCTCCAGATGTAAAAAGTGCCCCCTTGTCCTCTGTGATGACCATAAAATGAACAACTCAACACCAAAATCACTATATGAACCACTTATCTATGTATACATGTTGCTCATATCCCCCCTTAATCTTCTCTTCTCAAGAGAGAATAAATTCTGTTTCTCTAATCTTTCCTCAAAGCTGAGCTCCTCCATGCCTCTTATCAGTTTAGTTACCCTTCTCTGAGCTTTCTCCAGTTCCCCGATATCCTTTTTGTGAACTGGAACCCAAAACTGAACCGCATATTCCAGATGAGGTCTTACTAATGATTTGTGCAGGGGTAAAATAATACCTTTCTCTCTCTGCTGTCCATACCTCTCTTAATACAAGAAAGGATCTTGCTCACTTTGGAAACTGCAGCTTGGCATTGCATGCTATTATTAAGCTGTTCGATTCACTGCAAGTCTCCCAAAACATCCTCACTATTCCGAAAAAATTTCCTTGATTCTCATTAAAATCTGGGGGGGGGGGCAAATCTATATATTGAATTTGTTCCTTGGTATCGCAGGCAAACTATTGTCTAAGGCTGGCCACAGATGGACTGAAATTCAGCCAGTTATGCAGGGACAAGTTGATTTTTGATCAGTGTGTAGCTGCCCCTGTTTGACAAAAGTATACAATGTTAGAATACAATGTCCTTGCAAGAGGAGTTCGAGATGGATGGAGGAATCTGTTTTTTATTTAGTCCACTGGCTGAACAACAAAAACTATTCATCTATAGCAAGTTTTACAAAAGGCAAAGGAAGTCAGGCGCTTCCCTGGGGAGACATATTTTAAAGTTAAAAAAATAATAATTTGAAATAACACACAGTGAGAAAATCCTTTAAATTACAGTTTTGGGGAATGCATTCAAGCTCTAAATGGTGTTACAGAACAGCACAATTTTACCGGACAGCATCAGACAGTGTACTGTGGAAGTGGCATATTGGGCGTTGGAATCGTTTTTTTCTTTCAGAAGCAGCTGAGATACAGCAACATCAAAATCCTGATTTAATTGGTTTAAAAAGTTTTTTATTTTAAGGTAGTTTTGTCAGCGACATATTGGTCAATGTTATCCTCCAAATGCTCAATCCATGAGCAACCCAATTATGGCCAGGGTTAGTGAAGGATAAAAAGTCCCCTGCATATTCACTATCTCCTCCTTCTTAACCCCCTCCTACTTGGCCTAATAATAGTGGAATCTGGCAGAACTGACACACAGCATACTGTAGGCCAATGTTATCTCCAAAGTCGGTTTGCCCAGCACACTAGCATATTTATTTTTCAAAATGTCTGCTGCCAACAGTTATCAGTGTTATCAGCAGCAGTGGAATAGCTCCAGTCAGTAGTTCATTCTGGGCTCCCAGTAAAACATGGGGTCCTCCCCACTTTTTAGCATTTAAATATCACCCCTTGAACAAATGTAACCAGCACTACCGGTATCCAGGTCTGGCCTCTGTAGCTCTAAAAATCAACTGAAAGTCACGCTGAGGCTGCTGCTTCCTCCTGATCCTGGATGATCCTGAAAGTCATGTATGGGGTTCCCAGGAAAATGGAGGACAGCAGGTTTGTGCCATTATCTTCCATGACAGAACAAGGAAACTCCAAGGAAGTGCCATGTGCTGTGTCTATCCCATTCGCAGGCATCATAAGGTTAACCCAGAATGCAATGAAATCTGAGTCTGTTTTGTCTCAGTCAGGTGATTCTTCCATTGAGTTCTCAATTGCTGTGTTGCACCTTACTGGATGTTTGGAAGTGCTTCTTCCATTGAGTTCTCAATCGCTGAATTGTGTGCACCGCACTGGATGTTTGGCTTTCTGCAACACTTAGGCTTCTGATGGGATTTGCAGATCAAAACATTAATATCAACAGCAAAAACCATTAAAAAACCCACACTGCAGAGGTTACTGGAAAGTTCACAAAGTGCCAAAAGGATTAGGATGACTTCTGCTTGGTGTTCTCTGCTAGTTGCCCCTGCAATAAAAATTACTTTTGTTCAATAAAATCAGATTGAACTAAAAATTACTCTTGTTGTGAATGTGAGCCAGTGTCATGTATTCTTTAAAACAGTGGTGTTTGAAGACGAGTCCTAAAAAAACACAAAAAAACACAAAGAAAAGAATGTAAAGAAACAAAAATTTTCAATTTAGAAATGGAAAATATTTACAAACGAATATTTGTCTTATACTTATCCATCTTATTTAGACCCCATTCACACAGGGGCAACACGACTTCCAACGCGACTTTGAGAGGCAACTTGGACACGACTTGAGTTTGAATCACAGCACGACTTGGGGCAACTTACAACACGACTGAAGTCACCTCCAGGACAGGGGACTTTGCCAGTGGCCAATCAAAGAGTAATCAGCTCTGTGGGAGGGAGGGTGAGGGAGGGGTTTGCCGAGAAAACTATTTTCATTTCCTGTAAAGTTGCTTCAGTTAAGACAGGGGATCCGACTTGGAGGCGACTTCCATTGAAATCAATCGGTACAAGTCGCCTAGAAGTCACCTAGAAGTTGGATTGAAGTAGTACAGGAACCTTTTTTGAAGTCGGAGCGACTGCAGTAGTGTGCATTAAGGAGGCTCCATTCACTTACATTGATTTTCTCATGCTGCGCGACTTCAGGCGACTAGGGGACGACTTAGGGCGACTTGAAGTTGGATCCAAAGTCATCCCTGTGTGAATGGGCTCTTATCTTATATTGTTATTAATATATACTCACATATGTTTCCATGCCCTTATTGTAATAAATGTTATATGTTTAGATATAGTAATAATGAGCACTAAGGAAGCTGCCGCAGAAACATGCAGTATAATGTTTATATAAATCTTTAAAGTTTCTCTGTAATGGTATTTGTCAAGTATCTGATGTACTGCATATAGATGGCAAACATCTAGTTCTAATTCAGTGAACTATAGAAGACATACCTTATGATAACTTATTAAAAATGAATGCATTTTTATCCATATCAAGAGCCTCCTATATGGCCACTAAAAGGCTGCTACAGTGTATTAACCATTAATAAATTGTACTTTGTCATTTTGATGAGTGAGTATAGGGATTTTGTGATTTATTAGATGACTTTGCAGGTAACTCTTGATGAATTATTTACAAAATAAATGCTGAAAGCTACCGGCACACAATAATTATTTTCCTGTTCTTGGCATATAAAGCTGCACTCTTTGTATAGACCTAATTTATTGGCTTGTACACCTTGGGTTCACCAACCTGTCTTTACTGTGCTTCAGCAAGGGTAAATTCCATAATATTTACATGCTCACATTGCCAAGCTCTTTGCAAGAAATTTTCCTAACCAGTTCTTACAAAATGTAATTAACAAGTTTTAAAAGCCAGTTCTATTGTAAAATTTTAATGAGGCAAAGACAGAAAAAAGATTTTCTTTTCCCTAAAACAGAACAAAAGTGAAAAAAAGGTGATTCACAGGAAGGCTGCCAAAATTTAAATACACAGGGAATATTGCTGTATAATAACTAACCATAAATTTAACTATACATTAATGTAGCTCTAATCTCTGTGCATCAAATATGGACAGGTAGAGTTTGACCAACAGTACAGAAATAGAAAGTCAGCAGAAAGTCAGTGCTATAACACTCTGGGATTGATTTACTTAATTATTATTTATTTCATTTAATTATTTATTTAAGGCACAAGACTGTTCACTTTGCAAGGGAATGTTGTATGTTTTTATTTTCCTTGCACATGATTGATTGGGTATTATTTGAAAAGGTACATTTCACCACATTCACTAAGCTCTGGGGATAATTCTCTTGTAAAATGCAGCTTCCCTTGCAAAGTACACAGTATATTTGCATTTAGTAAATTCACTCCTCTGCATCATTTTATTTCATACATCTCATTCCTCTACTCACCACAGTTTCTCTATTCACTATTAGAGTTGGGCAAATGGTTTGGCCCAAACATAATTTTGGGCCTAACATTAGCAATGAAAGCTTTGCCCAATCAGGGTACAGAGCACTGTCAGAGCCATGATTGGAGAAAGTAATGATGACTCTATCCAATCATGGCTCATTGCTCCTAGTCCCGCCCCACACTATAAAAATGTTCTCCCCATAGCGGCCATTTAAAGTGTAATATTGGCGTGGAGAGAGATAGAACAGATCTCTATTCAGTGCTGCTAGCGAGTTAGTGTGCTATAGTGTACTACTGTGCTTCTATTGTCAGTGTAGAATATCAGTTTAGTGTGAATCTAGTGTGAATCTAGTGATAGTTCAGTGTGAGAGTAGTGTGACCATTAATTTTTACTTTAGTGTCAGTTTAATTTGTCAGGGCAGTTTTTATGCAGTATATATCAGTGCATTACTGCACATTTAATGCTGTATATACACAGTATATTTGAGTGCGTTACTGCACATTTATCACAGTTTATATCAGTGTGTGACTGCACTTTTAATGCAGTATATTTGAGTGTGTTACTGCATGTTTAACGCATTATATATCAGTGTGTTACTGCACGTTTAGCACAGTATATATCAGTGCGTTACTGTACGTTTAATGCAGTATATTGGAGTGCATTACTGTACATTTAACTCAGTATATACCAGTGTGTAACTGCACATTTAATGCAGTATATTTGCGTGTGTTACTGTGCATTTAATGCATTATATTGGAGTGCATTACTGTACGTTTAAAGCAGTATATTTCAGTGCATTACTGAACGGTTACCGCATTATATTTGAGTGCGTTACTGCACGTTAAGTGCAGTATATATCAGTGCATTACTGCCCATTTAATGCAGTATATATCAGTGCGTTACTGCACGTTTAATGCAGTCTATTTCAGTGTGTTACTTTATGTTTAACGCAGTATATACAAGTGCATTACTGCACGCTTAGCGCAGTATATTTGAGTGTGTTACTGCACATTTAACGCAGTATATACCAGTGCATTACTGCACGTTTAACAAAGTTTATATCAATGCATTCGTGCACGTTTACCACAGTATATTGCAGTGCGTCAGTGCAGTTTTACTGCAGTATATTGTAGTGTGTTAGTGGAGTGTGTCTGTAGTGAGTACTCAAGTTAAAGTGCACCAAACACCACTTTCCATTGATTAAAGTGCAACCACGTACACATTTTCACATCTTTATTCGATTTTGTTAATAAATCACCCCCTCCCCCCACCGTGTCTGGGAGGCCAAAAAGGAGAGGCAGACATTCCCAAGGCACTGTGAGGCAGCCAGCAGCATATGTATCCACAGACAAAGGTGGACATGGTCCAGGCAGGGCATTATTCCCTCTGTTTAGTGATGTTGCCTGTGCTATCCAGCCACAGCATGCAGAGGAGGTGGTGAACTAGCTTACTAAACCATCATCATGGTTTAGCAGAGACAGAGACTAATGTGCAGTCCACTGCAGCTGCCAGAGTGGCTTATTCTGCCTCCTTGTCCACAGCTACTCTTCCCATAGCCCCAGCATCAGGCATTGAGGCGTCAGTGGAGTTGTTTGAACACAGCACCAGCCACTTGCTCCTTGATGATGCACAGCCATTACTTAATTGGGTCTTGGTTCTGAGGTTGAGGAAGGTAGGAACATGAGCCTATAGAGAGTGGAGAACACTGGTAAACAACAAATTGGCAGTCATGTTCCTGCAGCCGCAGTGCATTGCCAAGTTGTTTCCAGTGATAATGAGGATGGAGGAGATGATGATGAGGTCACTGATGCAAATTTGGTGCCGGATAGAGCAGAGGAGCAAAAGGGAGGCTAAGGCACATCCCCAAAGAGG
The DNA here is from genome assembly GCA_029206835.1 of Rana muscosa. Classification (NCBI taxonomy): domain Eukaryota; kingdom Metazoa; phylum Chordata; class Amphibia; order Anura; family Ranidae; genus Rana; species Rana muscosa. The sequence continues at coordinate 879,336,349 of CM055116.1, forward strand.
CAGCCATCATGGATGAGTAGAGAGCAGCCACCCTATTCCACCAGATTTTAGAGCTGTTATCTCCTGGCCCACTTCCCACAGGAGCTGAGCTGTGGGAAGTGGGCCAGGAGATAACCGCTCTACAATCTGGTGGAATAGGGTGACTGCTCTCTACTCTTCCATGATGGGCCTTTTTAAGCACATGTGCAGCAGATCGCACTGTTGCAATTTGCAAACTTTGTCTCGAGAACATCAAGCATGGTGAAAACACCAGCCATTTGGGTACCACAGGCTTGAAAATGTAATTAACGAGTTTTAAAAGACAGTTCTATTGTAAAATTTTAATGAGGCAAAGACAGAAAAAAGATTTTCTTATCCCTGAAAAAGAACAAAAGTGAAGAAAAGTTGATTCACAGGAAGACTGCCAAAATTTAAATACAAAGGGAATAATAACAAACCATAAATTTAACTATACATTTATGTAGATCTAATCCTCATGCATCAAATATGGACAGGTAGAGTTTGACCAAAAGTACAGAAATAGAAAGTCAGTGCTATAACACTCTGGGATTAATTTACTAAAGGCACAAGACTGTTCACTTTGCAAGGGAAGTTGCACATTGCAAGGGAATTTCCCCCCAGATCTTAGTAATTGAGTTAAACTTCTGCTAACTTCCATCATCCAATCATGTGCAAGCAAAAACGGTATGTTTTTATTTTCGTTACACATGATTGGGTATTATTTGAAAAGGTACATTTCACCACATTCACTAAGCTCTTGGGATAATTCTCTTGTAAAATGCAGCTTCCCCTGCAAAGTAAACAGTATATTTGCCTTTCGTAAATTCACTTCTCTGCATCATTTATTTCATTCCTCTCTCCTCTACTCACCAGAGCTTCTCTATTCACTATTAAAGTTGGGCAAACGGTTTGGCTGAAGCACAAGTTTGGGCCGAACATTAGCTGTTCACCCGTTTGGCGAACACACAAATTATCGGGCGTTCAACAGTTTTTTTGCCCTCTGATTGATCACAATGTACTGCGCCACCGCACAGTGCAATGGAAGCCCTGATTGGCTGAAGCAATGAAAGATTTGCCCAATCAGTGTACAGAGCACTGTCAGAGCCATGATTGGAGAAAGTAATGATGACTCTATCCAATCATGGCTCATTGCTCTAGTCTAGCCCCACACTATAAAAATGTTCTCCCCATAGCGGCCATTTGCAGTGTAATATTGGCGTGGAGAGAGATAGAACAGATCTCTATTCAGTGCTGCTAGCGAGTTAGTGTGCTATTGTGCTTCTATTTTCAGTGTAGAATATCAGTTTAGTGTGAATCTAGTGATAGTTCAGTGTGAGTGTAGTGTGACCATTTGTTTTTACTTCAGTGTTAGTTTAATTTGTCTGGACAGTTTTTATGCAGTATATATCAGTGTGTTACTGCACGTTTAACGCAGTATATATCAGTGTGTTACTGTACATTTAATGCAGTATATATCAGTGCATTACTGCACATTTATTGCAGTATATAACAGTGCGTTACTTCATGTTTAACGCAGTACAGTTCAGTGTGTTTCTGCACATTTAACACAGTACATTTGAATGTGTTACTGCACGTTTAACACAGTATATATCAGTGTGTTACTGCACTTTTAACGCAGTATATGTGAGTGTTACTGCATGTTTAACGCAGTATATATCAGTGTTACTGTACATTTAACGCAGTATACAGTATATCAGTGCGTTACTGCACGTTTAATGCAGTATATATCAGTGTGTTACTGCACATTTAGCGCAGTATATATCAGTGCATTACTGTACGTTCAATGCAGTATATTTGAGTGCATTACTGCATGTTTAACGCAGTATATTTGAGTGTATTACTGTACATTTAATGCAGTATATATCAGTGAGTTACTGCACATTTAACGCAGTATATATATCAGTGCATTACTGCACGTTTAATGCAGTGTATATCAGTGCATTACTGCACGTTTAATGCAGTGTATTTCAGTCCATTACTGAACGTTTAACGCAGTATATTTGAGTGTGTTACTGTACGCTTAATGCAGTATATATCAGTGCATTACTGTACGTTTAATGCAGTATATATCAATGTGTTGCTGCATGTTTAACGTACTATATATCAGTGCATTACTGCACATTTTAACGCAGTACAGTTCAGTGCGTTTCTTCACCCAAGATTGGAAGATCTGCTGAAGCAGGCCAGAAGAGTCTGTAGCCATTTCAGGAAGTCATACAAAGCCAGTGCTGAGTTGGCTGAAATTCAGAGGAAATTCCACCTGCCCATAAACTGCCTGATAAGTAACACGCCCACTGGGTGGAACTCGACTTTGGCAATGCTGCAGTGGCTGCACATGCAGCAGAGGGCCATCAATGAGTACCTGTGTGAGTATGGCAGAATGACAGGCTCAGGCCGGATCGTCTTTTTTTTCCCACGCCAATGGCTGCTAATAAAGGATGCATGCACTCTACTGTCACCATTTGAGGAGGCTTCAAGGATGGTGAGCTGTGACAATGCAGGCATCAGTGACTCAATCTCTGTTGTGTTCCTGCTGGAGCAGACTCTGCATGGCATTATGGACAGGGCACTTGAGGCAGAGCATTGAGAGGAAGAGGAGGACTTCCTTTCCTCTCAAGGCCTGCTTTATGCAGACACCATTCTTCCTACGCAACAGAACACACAATGGGAGAGGAAGGATGAGGTGGAGGAGGATTCTGGCAGCTTTGGAGGCACTGAAGCAGAGCAAGACATATTTCAACCCTTAATAGATAGTTTTCCATCCCCAGAACCCTTGCGACTAGTACGTGGCTGGGAGGGGGCAGTTCCAGATACTGTAATCCTCAGTGACCCCGGGGAGCCTGCTTCTCATGACTCTGCAAACTTGCGGTGCATGGGCTCCCTCATTCCTCATAACCTGCGAAAGGACCTGAGAATATGTGGCATCAAGAAGAAGGATCACTATTGGTTGGCAACCCTCCTTGACCACCGTTACAAGGGGAAAGTCTCAGAACGTATCCCATCCCCATAGAGGGAGCAGAAGATGAAATCTCTTGAGGACACTTTAAAGATGAGTTTATGTAATGCCTTTCCTGACTCTGGTAGGTTACAGTCTGGTGGAAAATGACATTTTGAGGCTTCCGTTGGTCAAGAGAGGAGCGGTGGAGAAGGGGGCTGCCTCAGTGATGCCTTTCAACATTTTTTTAGTCCTCAGTGCCCAGGGCTGTATTCATCATATGGTGGGAGACAGTGTTGCCAACCGTCCGTATTTTTACGGACAGTCCGTAAAAATGTGCACTTTTCCCTTCCGTACGTAAATGTCCGTAGTTGCGGGAATGTGCCAGTAAAAATAGCCAAAATTGGTTCGGCTTAGAACTGCGCATGCGCAGTTCTGGAGGTTGCCGAGCCGAGCATATGCTGTATTCGGCCGGTGGATTTCACAGAGGCTGTGCCGCACTGGTCGGCGAGTGATGTATTCGGACATCCCGCCAGGCGCGCGCGCACCAGAATTTTAAATCTGTAACTAACCAGGAGTACGGAGGAGCACAGCACTGGAGCAGAAGTCAGGGCTCGGAGGCTGTGCAGCACGTGGCGGCGGCGGAATGGAGGAGCCTGCTGCATCCAGGCAATACAAAGTTCACAGGGGAGTCGGGGATGGACAGAGTGACAGACAGCCCAGCCGACAGTAACATCAGGTGATGGTGGCAGAGGGGGATCCGATGGAGGCAGGGGGTGATGGTGGCACCGCAGAGGGGGACGATGGTGGCAGGGGGTTAAATGGAGGCAGGTGGAGATTGGAGGCAGGGGGAGATGGTGGCACCGCAGAGGGGGATGGAGGCAGGGGGCAATGGAGGCAGGGGGAGATCGGAGGCAGGGGGTGATTGGAGGCAGGGGGTGATGGTGGCACCACAGAGGGGGATGGTGGCACCGCAGAGGGTGGGGGATGGAGACAGGGGTTGTTGGTGGCACCGCAGAGGGGGATGGAGGCAGGGGACAATGGAGGCAGGGGGCCCTGGGGAGATTGGAGGCAGGGGGAGATTGTGGCACCGCAGAGGGGGGTGAAGGCAGGGGGTGTTGGTGGCAGAGGGGGATGGAGGCCGGGGGTGATGTGACTAAATAATTTGCCCTTATTATATCGAAAATAACAAAAATATGTTTTTTTTACCTTAATATCTACCTTAAATCACATTGCTATTTGCCTAGCGTACTTGTTTGTAGCCTAAATACTGAAATTTGCACCTAAAAATTAAATTTAGTAACTTTTGTGAAATGCCAGTAAAAACGTGGCTGTGCCAGTAAATTTCGAGTGTCATGCCAGTAAATTTCAATCTGGTAGGTTGGCAACACTGGTGGGAGATTGTCTAGTTGACGATCCACTGGGTCATGAGAATAGACCACTGGCCAGAACTTGCCCAGTATGCAATAGAACTGCTGGACTGGCCTGCATCCAGTGTGCTTTCCGATCTGGCATTCAGTGCTGCCAGAGGTTTCCTGACAGATAGGAGACCGCATCTGTCCACACACTCTGTGGACCGGCTGACATTTATCAAAAGTAATCCGTCCTGGATTAGCAGCAGCTATCAAGCCGCTGATGTTGCTGATTAAGTGCGTTCTGGATCTCAAATCTCTGAAAAACTGTTAAGGCTGCCTAGCTTTGAGGGTGTTGAGGAGATCATCTTCAGCGATCTGGCCACCCCTCCAGATTTCCCACCTTGGCCTCCCTCATTTGGTCCTGCTCCGGAGGTGGCCCCCCAGGTCCGTGATCTGGGATTTGTCCTAGATTCAGGTTTAACTTGCTCCTCAGGTAAAGAGGGTCGTCAGTGCATGTCACTGGCAGCTAAAACTCCTGAGGGGGCTGTTTAAATATTTGGATATCTCGGACAGAAAAACTGTCATCTGCGCCACGATAGGTATCTGCCTAGACTACTGCAACTCTCTTTATCTGGGATTGCCAAAGATGTTAGTGCAGAAGCTTTAACTTATTCAAAATGCTGCGGCTAGGTTACTCATGGATGTCCCGCTGAGGGATCATATCACCCCTGTCCTCTGCACCTTGCACTGGCTGCCGGTCCACTATCGCACCTTATTTAAGGCTGGATGTATTATGTTTAAGATAATGAGAGGCCCGGCCCCAAGCTATCTCTGCTCTCGTTTTCATAAACAAGATTTTGTTAGATCACTCAGATCTACTGGCAGAGATCTCCTCCACATCTCGGTGCCCAAGAAGATCCGGCGTGGTGGTCGGGCCTTCTCCCACCAGGGTGCTGTTTTGTGGAATAGCCTCCCTGTCGAGCTCCAGGAGGCCCCTACTATTCTGGTCTTCTGCGGGTTACTGAAGACTTGGCTTTTCACGCAAGCCTTCCCTGCGTAGCCTCTCTCTTCCACCCTTTCTGCCGCTCTGTGCTGCTTCTGGTTCCTGGGTCCACTTTTCCCAGGAACGCTGCTATGCGTATCGGAACCCTTCGGGGTAAGACCGCGCTATATTAAGATACCTCTCAACTCAACTCAACTCAACTCATATAGGTGAATATGAATATGGTTATAAAAGAAAAATTTGCGCTAGGTGCAAATTATTAAAGTGCAATAAATGAATAAATCCCTAAAGGAAAACCTGCTGCTAAACACCAAAAAAAAACTTGATATAAGGTACAACAAATATAAATATACAAAAAGGTGTAGCGCTGGATGAGCAAAACTGTGTATGGCTATACAGTGAAAAAAATATAAAAAAAGTATCAAAAACATGAGTGAATACTACAAATAAACAATTTAAAGTTCATGTGTGTCAGTGAAAAATATATGAAATCTTCTCCTCTATTTAAAGATAAGAGTTCTACAGAGTGCAGGTATCCGATGAAAATCATAGGCAAAATGCTCCAACACTTAGTAAAGATCCCGCCTCCAAGGTGAAGAATGAAGGCTTACCAGACAGCCTGCGACCACCCTTCTCAGGGGGTCAAAACAGGCTCAGTAGAGTGATGTTTTACTCCATGGAAGGCAGGATGATTCTGCAGGAACGCTTCATCCACAATGGGAGAGTCTCCAGAGACGTTGATTGAACACCTGGCCAGAACTGGGAGTAGACACACTCTTGGCAGATCAGAGTGGATGTTCCTCAGTAAGTAGGATAAAATCCAAAAGAGAAAGAAAAACTTTCCATAGTGTAGTGTTCATCCATAAAAAAGGGGTTTATTTTCACAAAGTATGCGATACAGAACCTCAAAGTAACAAGTCCTGAGATATTAAAATGCTGGTTAAAAAACTCCTTGCAAGGAATATAAAGCTCCGTATTCTCTCAATCAAACGATCGTTCGCTCGTGCGCAATGCGTGCACGTGTCGCCCTACGTCGTCTCGTCAAATCTGACATCATCAGGGACACACATGAACTTTAAATTGTTTATTTGTAGAATTCACTCATGTTTTTGATACTTTTTCTTATATTTTTTTCACTGTATAGCCATACACAGTTTTGCTCATCCAGCGCTACACCTTTTTGTATATTTATAGGTGAATATGAATGTTTATTTTTTATGTAGCCCCCACCTCTCCTTTAAATTGTGTTTGTGAGCACTAAAGTTCACTGAAAATATAAATTTAACAAATAATTGCACAAATATCATGAAACATAAAAAATTGAAACTATAATATTTGTAGTATTCTACATTCTATTATTCTATATATGTGTGTGTGTGTATATAGAGCCATGGGAGTGACACCACAAAGATTACAGTGGTATCACTTACCCTCTCAAAGCTTCACTTTTTTGTCAACCTTCTAAGTTCTTAGTAAAGTAATGTAGAAAATGTGTATAAAGGCCAGTAACAAGTGGTGGAAGATTGGGATCAAGCAGAAGTGTAGCCAAGGAACAAGCCAAAGGTTGGTAACGAGCAGTAGCAAAGATACGGATGGCAGAGACATTTACAAGAGCAAGATATTGGCTGGAGAGACACAATTATCTGGCAAACAGGAAATGAAAATGCATGGCTTAAATAGGTAGTACATAGGAGGAGAAAGGGGTTCAAGGTCTAAGAGAAACAAGACACAAGGCAAGGTTGTCTAAGTAATCAGGCAGGGAGCTGTCCTGCAACTCAGGTGGCTCAGCAAGAAGAGATATTGCCACATAAAGCAGAGGTTGCAAGTTCAGATCTGTGTCCTGACAGAAGCACAGAGAACCAGTGATGACATAACTAAGTCTAAAATAAGGGATGCATAGAAAACAGGTTTTATAGAAAAAATGTATTAAGCATGTTGATGAGGGGAAAAGAGTAGACAGATGTACAGGATACATATTTTTTGGGTCCCAAAACATACCACTGAAGTTATTCCTTCCCTCAAAATTATCCCTATTCTTACATATGGTAAAACTTGAATGACAAAGCTACACTGGCGATCATATAAATATTCAAGGAGTCGCCCATGCTGGGAAGGTTGCCAATGATAACCCAAACAAAACACAACCTCTAGGCATATGGTCAACAGACTGATATTGTGGAAAATGTAAAAATTTTTAGAGCTTAAACAATGTGCCAATGCCCCTTGTGGGCTGTACCATGTGGAGTAAGTAAATAAAGTGACCATTGTAGGGGTAGTCAGATTTGGAGCAGTGACATGCAGAGTCCTAAATCTGCCAGAGAGAAACATGAGACTGCCATTGTTTGCCCCCTTTTTTTTTAAATTATAGCTGTCTGTCTATCACTCTATGTTGGGGGGGGGGGCACTCACTACAACACAGATTAGAGAAAGAAACAAAAATGTTGCCAACTTCTATCGAGCACAAATGTTTTTTTTAAACTCACTTCCAATGGTTGATGCATCATGATGTCTTTAGGTTATATATTATTTTATGAGTCCATTGAAGTGTAAAAAATGTTCTCTTTTACTAAGTTATTGGGGGGGGGGTTTATAAAAAAGTTTTTTTTTTTTTTTTTTTACTTTGTAGGAGGTTATAACAATACGGTTATTGGGTTAAAATTGTGAATGGAACTCAATGCTATAATTGGTATAGTAAGCTACAGTGGATCTTGTATAAAATAAGCTATATGTATATAATAAGCTATAGGTATGTGAAATATTTAAATTGAGGTAGGGAAATTTTAGAAGAGAGGGAAGAAAAGAGACAGTTTACTTGATCTAAAAGGTCATTTAAAGTTTATACTGTATATTTATACTGTATACCACTGTGTAAGATGGAGTTCTGGAATGAGGTATTCCAATTTATCTATAGCTGTAAAGGGTAAAAACAAATCTTCTTCCTAGTGTGTAGTGTAGTAGCTTGAATAGTATCATAAGAGAATACAGGTATCTATGTTGGTAAGAAGATAGAATAAATAAGCAAAGGCTATCCTTTGTTGTCTCTGTTTTCTATCAAACACCAGCATAGACGTGCACAGGGGGTGTGCCAGGTGTGCCTGGGCACACCCTATTAACTACGTGCAGTGCCGATTTCCCCTACTGCCTCCCCTGTTGCCCCGCCCCCCCCCCACCTTGCAGTGCCTCCTCTCCTCTTCCTCTCCTCTCCCTCTTGCTACTGCGGGAGATGTTTCAGGATGGAGAGCGGTGGGAGAGGCTAGTGAATATGTAATTTAGCAGCACCTTTCTTTTATACCGTATTTATCGGCGTATAACACGCACTTTTTTCCCCCTTAAAATCAGGGGAAAATCGTGGGTGCGTGTTATACGCCGATACTCCGCCGAATTCCCCTGCTGAAAACGAGCGAGAGGAGCGAGCGGAGCCGAAGCCGAAGTACAATCGGCTTTACTCGGCTCCTCTCGCAGTCCCGCCCATCTCTGACTGCGCCGCTGACGGAGAAAGCCGAGTGTACTTCGCCTAGTCTCGGCTCCTCTCGCAGTCCTGCCTGTGACTGTGAGCAGACACGAGTCTAGGCGAAGTACACTCGGCTTTCTCCGTCAGCGGCGCAGTCAGTGGAGATGGGTGGAACTGCGAGAGGAGCCGAGTCCAGCCGAAGTACACTCGGCCCCGCTCGCTCCTCTCCACAGAAATCGGCGCCAAATTTTAAAAACCGCCGGGACTGACACGATCGCAAAGGCACTGGGCACGGCTGCAGATGGACAGATGAACACTGGGCACGGCTGCAGATGGACAGATGGACACTGGGCACGGCTGCAGATGGACAGATGGACACTGGGCAAGGCTACAGATGGACACTGGGCACGGCTGCAGATGGACAGATGGACACTGGGCAAGGCTGCAGATGGACAGATGGACACTGGGCACGGCTGCAGATGGACAGATGGACACTGGGCACGGCTGCAGATGGACAGATGGACACTGGGCAAGGCTGCAGATGGACACTGGGCAAGGCTGCATGCTGCATTTAAATGTAAGTTTTTTTTCCTTGAATTTCCCTCCTAAAAGTTTTTTTCCTTAAAATTCCCTCCTAAACTTGGGGTGCGTGTTATACGCCGGTGCGTGTTATACGCCGATAAATACGGTAATTCAACAAAGTGAACACACTCGCTCACTGTGTCCATTAATAAATGAAGCAAAGCTGTGTTTACTATGCTTCAGTTTGTGAATGAACAGGAAGCCACTCAGAACAGATCAATTCATTCACTGCCCCGTGCAGCTGAGGCTGCAGAGAAAGAAATGTTTGTTTGAGCTTTGGGGTGCACACCCTAATGAAATAGGCTGCGCACACCAATAAACACCAGTATTAGTCGTTAGCAATATGAAACGACTTTCTCCCTTGTTCTAAACTGGATGAAAAACTTAAACTTTTATGTTCCATTCAACCTATTTGTTTATGTTTATAGAGCAACTTATGAGAACACCTGGCTTGTCTGACCTGTCATATGTATGATTTAATGCATGTGATTACCAGAAGTAAAAAGGAATTATTTAGACGTATTTGGAAATTTCCAAAATATTTAGGCATGACTAGCTGTCTGCCTGACTGAGCCGTCGAAGTTTGACTTGATTCTGCTTTAGTAAAAATTAGCTTTCTGTTATGAGGAAATAGGGCAATCCTTAGAAACGGGAGTGTATTGAGGTTCCATACATGCAAATTTTAAGTAGATCTTTGTAGGTGTCTTTCCCCACCCCATAATGCACAATTTTTAATACTGTATATACTCGAGTATAAGCCGAGTTTTTCAGCAATTTTTGTGCTGAAAATGCCCCCCTCGGCTTATACTTGAGTCAAACTTGGCACACATATAGCCCCATTTCTCCTCTACAAGTGTACAAAGTTGTCTGGGGGACCTACGGCCGGGGAGCACCGATTTTTCAAACTCGGTCACCCCTTCCATAGACTCCCATGTTAAACGTCAGTCTAGTCATGGACACAGTGAGGCATGTACACAGTGAGGCATGCACATGGACACAGTGAGGCACAGTGAGGCATGCAGATGGACACCCTAGGCTTATACTCGAGTCAATACATTTTCCCATTTTTTTGTGGTAAAATTAGGTGCCTCAGCTTATATTCGGGTCGGCTTATACTCGAGTATATACGGTAATTTAATCTTGTAGTATTATTATTATTACTAATTAAAGAGTTATAATAAGTTATGCACCATATTATTATAACTTAAAGTGGAGTTTCAGGCTTTTTATGTTTATTAAAAGTCAGCAGTAGGGATGAGCCGTACACCCCCCGGTTTCGGTTCGCACCAGAACCTGCGAACAGACAGAAAAATTGCGCGAACTTTAGAACCCTATTAAAGTCTATGGGACTCGAACGTTTGAAATCAAAAGTGCTAATTATGAAGGCTAATATGTAAGTTATTGTCCTAAAAAGGGTTTGGGGACCCGGGTCCTGCTCCAGGGTACATGTACCAATGCAAAAAAAAGTTTTAAAAACTGCAGTTTTTCGGGAGCAGTGATTTTAATGATGCATAAAGTGAAAAAAAAGTGAAATATTCCTTTAAATATCGTATTTGGGGGGTGTCTATAGAATGCCTGTGAAGTGGCACCTGTTTCCCATGTTTGAACTGTCCCTGCACTAAATGACATTTCTAAAGGAAAAAAAGTCTTTTAAAACTGCTTGCGGCTTTAATGTAATGTCTGGTCCCAGCAATATGGATGACAATTATTGAGAAAAATGCCATGGTTGCCCCCCCAGCCCATTACCAGCCCCTTTGGGTCTTGTATGAATATTAAGGGGAATCCCGCACCCAGGCCCTATATACTCTGAACAGCAATATACAGGCGGTGCAAACAAGACAGGGACTGTAGGTTTGTTGTTATGTAGAATCTGTTTGTAATTTTGAACTGGTACATTTTTAAAGTGTAGCTCCAGACAAAAAAAACTGTTTTAAGCTTTTTGGAAAACATAGGGAAGGGTTATCACCCCTGTAAAATTTGTTTTGCTGTCTGTGCACCTGTTCAGAACATTTCACCTCACTTTCCGTCCCAATGACAAATGTTTTTTGAAAATTAGTTTTTTTTATTGAAACAAGGATTGGTGATAAAGCATCAGTGGAGAGAAGACACCTTTTTCCCATATTAACTCTTACAGGAGAAAATTTCCCTTCCTAGGGGTAGATTTCCCCTCTCTTCCTGTTGTCTCATTCCGTTTGCAAGTAGGAGTCATTTGTAAGTTGGATGTTTGAAAGTAGAGGCCTGCCGTATATACTCTGTAGAAATTTGGCCCTTAGGTGTTGGTGTTGCCACAACACTGTAAGCCCTCACAGTTACTCTTGGTGGGCGCTGGAACGCCCTGCTGTGAACTATTATATCAAGAATTGTAATTACATGCCATTGTTGAACATTGGTAGGAAAAATTGGGCATTTGGTTGTGGTGCTGGTGCCACAACATTGTAAGTCCTCACAGTTAGTCTTGGTGGGCGCAGGAATGGGCCCAGCTGTGAAATATTAGATCAAGAACTGTAATTACATGTCCCTGTTGAACAGGGGCAGAAAAATTTGGCCATTGGTGGTGGTGGTGTTGCCACAACACTGTAAGCCCTCACAGTTACTCTTGCTGGGTGCAGGAATGGGCCCTGCTGTGAATTATTCAATAAATAATTGTAATTACATGCCCCTGTTGAACAGGGGCATAAAAATTGTGCCTTAGGCACTGGTGCCACAACACTGCAACCCCTCACAGATACTGTAGTTGGAGCGCAGCAATGAGCCCTGCTGCAAAGTATCGCATCAAAAATTGTAATTATACGCCCCTGTTAAACAGGGGCACAAAAATTGGGCCTTAGGCACTGATGCTGGTGCCACAACACTGCTACCCCTCACAGATACTCTAGTTGGAGTGCAGGAATGAGCCCTGCTGCAAAGTATTGCATTAAAAATTGTAATTACACGCCCCTGTTAAACAGGGGCTGTAAAATTGGGCCTTGGCCACTGGTGGCGGTGCCCAGAAACAAAAATGTTCTTACATGCTATCAGCATGATCATTGAGGAAGAAGAGGATCGTCACTCAGCATAACAGGATAGTCACTCTGCATCAGCATAGGCAGTCTTGAAGGGATCTGACATTTCCCAAAAAATTATTCAGTTACATCAGCATCAGGTGCTTGGTAGCTGGTGGTGATCCAAAACTGATTCATTTTTATGAAGGTCAGTCGATCGACCGAGTCGGTGGACAGGCGCACCCTGTGATCGGTTACAAAGCCTCCAGCAGCACTGAATGTGCGTTCCGAAAGAACGCTGGATGCAGGACAGGCCAGTAGCTCAATTGCATACTGTGCAAGCTCTGGCCAGTGATCCATCCTCAAGACCCAGTAACCCAAAGGATTTTCGGTGGGAAAGGTGTCCAATAAAACAAGAAATTGGTCGCACACTGGAACTCCAACTTATCTTGATATCATCTTTATTGTCAAAAGGATCAGACAGATACAGGCAATGGTAGACGTGTTTCACAAGCGATAGCTTGCTTGTTCACCTGATCTTGCCCCTAGGGATTCCTGCACCATGTAAACCAGACGCTGGCGATGGTTGCTGGAACCGATCATACCTTGGGACTAAAAAATTGTCTAAACGCATCGGTCAGGCGGCCACCTTCTCCACCGCTCTTTCTTTGACTGACCGATACCTCAGCAACACGTTGTCCAGGACCAGGAATTTGTAATCTCCCAGTCTCTGGGAACGCGTTGCACAGACCTTTCTGCAAGGCCTCCCGAAGATGCTACAACCTCTGCTCCCTCTGCGATGGCAACCTTACCCTTGTAACGTGGATCAAGGAGGGTTGCCAGCCAGTAACGATCCCTCTCCTTGATAGCACGAATACGAGGATCCTTCCACAGGCTTTGCAGGATCAGGGAGGCCATGCAGCGTAGGTTTGCTGAGGCATTCGGCCCAGAGTCCTCTGGGTCACTCAGGACGACATGATCCGCATCCACCTCCATCCAGCCACGTAAAAGTCCATGGGTGTCTTGGGACTGTAATTGATCCCTTGAAGACCGCTGCTGATGCTGAGTGCTAGGCTCCACCTCCATGCTGACACAATCCTCCTCCTCTTCCTGTGTGATAGGCGGGCCAGCAGGAACACTGTCTGGATAAAGGGGGCCTTGAGAGGTAAGAAGTCCTCCTCTTCCTCCCTCTGTTCTGTCTCAAGTGCCCTGTCCATTATTCCACACAGTGTGTGCTCCAACAGGTGGACAAGAGGGACAGTGTCACTGATGCATGCACTGTCACTGCTCACCATCCTCATGGCCTCCTCAAATGGTGACAGGACAGTGCATGCATCCCTGATCATGGCCCACTGGCATGGGGAAAAAAAATCCAAGCTCCCCTGACCCTGTCCTGATGCCATATTGCAACAGATACTCATTGATGGCCCTCTGCTGTGTGTGCAGCCGCTGCAGCATGGCCAACGTAGAGTTACACCTGGTGGGCATGTCACAGATTAGGCAGTTCTTGGGCAGGTTGTATTCCTTTTGGAGGTCAGCCAGTCGAGCACTGGCATTATATGACTGGCAGAAATGCACACAGAGTTTCCTGGCCTGCTTCAGGACCTCCTGTAAGTCCGGGTACCTTCTCAAGAATCGCTGCAGCTCCCTGCCTGTGGTTTTAGTATGAGAACACCACTAATTGTATTGAGGTACCTTTAGGTGAACACCGTGCAAAGGACACAGTACTAGACATGTGCACTGCCAAAAAATTTGTTAGTTTTCGTTTCATTGTTTTTTTGTTTTTTTTTTTCGTTTTTCGGGTCATTCGTTATGATCGCAATTCGTAAATTCGTACATTCGTAAATTCGTACATTCGTAAATGTATACATTCGTAAATTCGTAAATTCATAAATATATATACATTCGTAAATTTGTACATTCGTAAATTTGTAAATTCGCACATTCGGAAATTTGGAAGTTCGGACATTTGGAAATTTGAAATTCGAAAATCCTAAAACCCGAAAATTCGAAAATCTGAAAAAATAACTATTAAATTATAGGTATTGTAATTTCCTTTCAAATTTGGCTGTTGGCGAACGTAACGAATACAAATTTATCCGAAGTTACGCATAACCTGAAATAGCAAATGCCACATCTAAACAAATGGAACGGAACAAATTAATAATAAATAATAATATAAAGTTTTTATTATTATTATTGTTATTTATTATTATTATTAAGTCATTACGTTCCATTCGTTTAGATAGGGCATTCATTATTTCGGAAAACAATTCGTAACTTCGTTAAGTTCACTAATAGCCAAATTTGAAAGGAAATTCCAATACCTATAATTTAATAGTTAGTAATAGTTAAGTTATTATTAGTTAATTATTATTTCAGATTTCCGAATTTACTAATTTACGAATTTACAAATTTACGAATGTACGAATTTAAGCATTTACGAATGTACGAATTTAAGCATTTATGAATGTACGAATTTACGAATGTGCGAATGTACAAATTTACGAATGTACGAAACTACGAATTTATATTCGAATTTACGAATATTCGTTAAACTAGTTTTCGTTAATTCGGATATTTCCGAATTAACGAATTTGTCGAAATTTGTTAAAAAACGAATTCGGAACAAAACGAATTGCACATGTCTACACAGTACGTACACTAAATTAAATCAATGCAGCTCCCTGCCTGTGGTATTGGTATGAGAACACCACCACCAATTGAATTCAGGTACACGCTGTGCAAAGGACACAGTACACTAAGTGAAACACTGCAGCTAGCACAATCACCTGCCTGCCTGTCAGTATAGAGAATAACAGGAACAGATCTAGCTAAACTGAATACAGTGTGTAAATATAAATACAACACCTAGGATGCATATATATCCTCTACACACTGTAACTGCAGCTAACTGACTCGCCTGCCTGTTCTATCTAACTCTAAATAAATTTCACTGTCTCTCTCTCTCTCTTTAACCTCTCTCTTTAACTACCGCAACACACTACACAAGGCCGCCACGGCGGTGTCTAGGTGGTCCCTGGGCAGAAGGAGGAAGTGGGACAGGAAGTCCCACTCCTGACAAAGCCCCCACTCCCCCCCCAAAAATAATTATGTGGCATGTAAGGGGGCGAGGAGTGCTTAAAGCGGAAGTTCCACTTTTGGGTGGAACTCCGCTTTAAGTGAGAAAATCACTCTTGTCTGCAAGATTTTATGGTCCTGGCTGTCAACCATTATGCCATGGATGTCTGATTGCACTCTTATCTTCTCAGCCAGAGTTTCCATCACTTCGTCTGCACTGCCTCCACCCACTAACTCACTTGTTGTCCCCTGGACCCTGTTCCTTTGCAAATACTATGGCCACCCTCTGGCTCTATCCTACATTCTCTATATCACATCTTCAATCTCTCCCTCTCTTCTGGCATCTTCCCTAACTCTCTAAAACATTCTCGTGGATCCCAGCAATCTTAAAAATCTATGTCCCATCGCCTTTCTCCCCTTTTGCTCCAAACTCCTTGAACGCCTGGTCTACAACTGACTGAGCTACCACCTCATTGAGAATGACCTTCTAGATCCCCTTCAGTCTGGATTTTGCCATCAACACTCCACAAAAACTGCTATCCTAAAACTTGCAAATGATTTACTAACTGCTAAATACATTGGTCACTACTCTGTACTCCTACTCCTGAACATCTCTGCTGCATTTCATACACTTGACCACCCCCTCCTTAAAAAAAAAAAAAACTCCACTCCTTTGGTCTCTGTGACTGAACTATTTGTTGGTTCACATCCTACCTGTCCCACCACACCTTCAGTCTCACTTTCAGGTATACCTCCTCATCTCATCTTCCTTTTTTTCTTTGGGGTCCCCCAAGGTTCTGATCGTGGACCTATCCTCTCAATATACACACCTTCCCTGGGTCAGCTGATAGCCTCCAACGGCTTTCAATACAATTTCTATGCTGATGACACTCAAATCTATCTCTCTATCCCTCAGCTCACTCCTTCAGTCTCCACATGCATCACTAATTTACTAACAGACATATCCGTCTGGATGTCACACCACTTCCTCAAACTCAATCTATCCAAAACCAAGCTCATAATATTTCCTCCCCCATATGCCTCTCCCCCTGGATTCTCTGTCACGATTTATTGCCCAACTATCAACCACTCCCCACATTCCAGGGTGCTAGTAATCCTTGACTCTGAATTCTCCTTCCAGCCCCACATCCAATCACTGTCCAAAGCTTACTGCCTCAACCTCTACAATATCTTCAAAATATGCCCATTACTAACCAATGACACCACAAAGCTTCTAATTCATTCCCTGATTATCACTCGCCTTGACTACTGTAACTTCATCCTCATTGGATCACCTTTGTATAGACTATCCCCCCTTCAGTCCATCATGAATGCATCTGCCAGACACATCCACCTTACCAACCACTCGGTATCTGCTACCCCCCCTCTGTCAGGAAAGGTTCCATCCACTGGTAATATCTAT
This sequence comes from Rana muscosa, assembly GCA_029206835.1. Lineage (NCBI taxonomy): Eukaryota > Metazoa > Chordata > Amphibia > Anura > Ranidae > Rana > Rana muscosa. The sequence continues at coordinate 879,353,181 of CM055116.1, forward strand.
CATCTGTCGTGCAGTGCTGAGGTCCACCAGCAGGTGTCTCCTGGCAGTTTTGAACTGTCAGGGGAACTTCTCTCTGCTGGTGTTATGTCATCCTTGGGCCGCAGTACTGGCGTCCACCAGCGGATGGAACCTGGCAGTATGGTGCAGATGTTACTTCCGGCAATCAGGGGTCACCTGAGCCTGTTAGCAGGTATAAACACCCGGCAAGTGCACACACACACTGCCCTGGTATCGTCCTCGTGCCCTGACCTGCAGCCTGTATACCTGATACCTGATACCTGATACCTGATACCTGATACCTGATACATGATACATGATACCTGATACCTGAACCTGTTGTTCTGCTCCTTATCCCTGGATCCTTGCTCTGCTCCCTGCTTGTCCCTGTCTGTCCACTCCTGGTCCCCCATCTGCTGATCTCCCGTTAATGATTCTGGCCTGGCTTGACTACGATTCTGGTTCCCCCTTTACTACTCATGCTGGTTGGTTATCGTCACTGTTTGATTGTTTGGTTTTTCACTTCATACTGGTTGGTGTGTTCACATTTATATTTACCTATCTTAATAAACTATTTACTTCACCTATTTCTGTTTGCAGTTTCCTCTGTTGCAGTCCACACAGTTCTGATCATATCTGATTCCTGACACCCTCTGCCAATCCCTCCACTGGCTTCTGCCTATCGAAAGACTAACAAGTTAAAAAGCTATCCACAACCCTGTTCCTAACTACTTCACTAACCTAGTTTCAAAATAGCAACCAAATCGTTTTCTTTGTTCCTCCCAAAACCTGATGCTCTCTAGCTCCCTTGTCACCTCCTTCCACGCTTGCTTCCAGTGCTTCTCCTGAGCCTCTCCCATCCTCTGGAACTCCCTAACCCAATATGCTTGATTATTTCTTTCTATTATGCCCTGTACACACAATAATTTTTTCCGATGATAAAAGTCTGATGGACTTTTTTCATCTGAAAAAACGATCGTGTGTGGGCCCTATCGGACTTTTTTCCATCGGTGTAAAAAATGAGAACATGTTTTAAATTTTTCTGATGGAAAAAAACCGATAGGAAATTCCGATCGTCTGTGTGGAACTCCAACGGAGAAAAAACTCATGCATGCTCAGAATCAAGTCAATGCATGCTCAGAAGCATTGAACTTAATTTTTCTCGGATCGTCTGAGTGTTTTACGTCACCGCGTTTTGGACGGTCGGAATTTTGTCTGATGGTGTGTATGCAAGACTGATGGAAGTCAGCTTCATCGGAATTCCGACTGAAAATTCCATTGGATTTTATTCCATCGGAAATCTGATCGTGTGTACAGGACACTACTCTGTCCAGTTTTAGGCAATCCCTGAAAACCCTTCTCTTCAGAGAAACCTATCCTGCCTTCACCTAACAACTGTACTTTTGTCTTCTTCATCAGCCCATCCCCCACAGATTACTCCTGTATTGAATTATTATTATTATACAGGATTTATATGGCTCCAACAGTTTGATCAGCACTTTACAACATTCGGGCAGACAGTACAGTTACAATACAATTCAATACAAGAGGAATTTAGAGGGCCCTGCTCGTTAGAGCTTACAGTCTAAAAGGGAGGGTCAAGTGAAACAAAAGGTAATAACTGTTGATGAGGAAATGATGGAGAATATAAACATACAGTTGTTAGGTGTGGGTAAGAGAGGCTTCTCTGAAGAGGAGGGTTTTCAGGGATCGTCTAAAAGCTAATAGAGTAGGAGAATTTCGGACAGATTGGAGTAGGGAGTTCCATAGGATTGGAGAGGCTCTGGAAAAGTCCTGAAGGCAAGCATGGGAGGAGGTGATGAGAGAGCAGGAGGTCTTGAGAGGAACAAAGAGAATGATTAGGACGGTATTTTGAGACACAGTACAGTCTTGTAACCGTACAGTCTGCCCTTATGTTGTAAAGCTTTGCTCAAACTGTTGGTGCTGTATACAGTTAATCCTGTATAATAATGATAATATACTAATAGTGTAGTACATCAGGATTACATGGCTCTTCCTGAAGGCCTAACAGGTAAAGGTGGATGAGCAGGAGGCTGCAACCATTGCATATGTGGTGCATGAGATGTCTGTGGTTCATGGATTTGAACAGGATATAACTCTGAATATCTGATTATTTTAAAATATCTTCTGGTGTCACTTGGAGTGAGTGATTAAACAAGGGATGAGTATATGGAGAAAGGGTTTATAGTTTTCCCAGACAAACCCATCTGGGCCTGAGGATTTATTTGGTTAAAGTAAAGGGAGATTATCCAAAAAGTATGTTATTGCCTCTGTATTTGGTTGTGATTGTGACAGATCTTCTTTCAAGTTATATAGTGAATTGTAGACATGTGCAATTTGTTTAGTTCCGAATTCGTTTTTTAACGAATTTCGACAATCTCGTTAATCCGGAAATATCCGAATTAACGAAAACTCATTTAACAAATTTTAACGAATATTCGTAAATTCAAATTTATGAATGTACGAATTTACGAATATACGAATTTACCAATGCACGAATTTACGAATGTACAACTATCCGGAAATTCGTAAATTTGAATTTACGAATTTCCGAATATTCGTACATTCGTAAATTTGTACATTCGTACAATCGTAAATTAGTAAATTCGGAAATCTGAAATAATAATTAACTAATAACTTAACTATTACTAACTATTCAATTATAGGTATTGTAATTTCCTTTCAAATTTGGCTGTTAGTGAACTTAACGAAGTTACGAATTGTTTTCCGACATAATGAATGCCGTATCTAAACGAATGGAACGTAATGAATTAATAATAATAATAAATAACAATAATAATAATAAAAACGTTTTATTATTATTATTATTATTAATTTGTTCCGTTCCATTTGTTTAGATGCGGCATTTGTTATTTCAGGTTATGCGTAACTTCAGATAAATTTGTATTCGTTACGTTCGCTAACAGCCAAATTTGAAAGGAAATTACAATACCTATAATTTAATAGTTATTTTTTCAGATTTTCAAATTTTCGGGTTTTCGAAAATATTGAATTTCCGAAATTACGAATGTATAAATTTACGAATGTACAAATTTACGAATGTACAAATTTACGAATGTACAAATTTACGAATGTATAAATTTACGAATGTACAAATTTACGAATTTACGAATTGCGATCATAACGAATGACCCGAAAAACGAAAAAAACAAAAACGAATGAAACGAAAACGAAAACTAACGGGTTTTCGAAAATATCGAATTTCCGAAATTTCGAATGTATAAATTTACGAATGTATAAATTTACGAATGTACAAATTTATGAATGTACAAATTTACGAATGTACAAATTTACGAATGTATAAATTTCCGAATGTACAAATTTACGAATTTACGAATTGCGATCATAACGAATGACCCGAAAAACGAAAAAAAAAAAAACGAATGAAACGAAAACGAAAACTAACGAATTTTTTGGCAGTGCACATGTCTAGTGAATTGTAATAGTCATAGTCCCTAAATAGGTCTGCTAAATCTTTTTATGCACTTTGTGATTTTTAGTAAGGATGGATCAATGATGGAATCTTTGATTTAATGCTGCATTGCTTCACCTGAACCACTAAGAATTGTCCTGCTTTATCACCATTTGAGTAATAATTAGGTTTGAATCTTTTTAATATCCTTTCATGTTAAGTAAAAAGCTGATTTTACAGAATTTATGCCTGTAGCTAGCTCTACGATGCAGAAACCAATGATTTAGAAGAGTACAAGATTTGAAAGAAGCATAGAAAGGTGGCATTGTTTTCTAATGAGTCAGATGTTAAGTTAACTGTTTCAGTCATAATGGAGGAAATGGCAGTGGTGGGAGATCCATATGGATCAAGGAGGTGAAAGCCTTATCATTCTTACCAGTATCGTTGTGGAGCCTTGTCACCATGTTCCCTGGTAGCTAAAAGTAGAGTATTCTCTTGGGTGGTTAATTGAGCAAGGTGGTTTGGCCATATACATAATTGTCTAATGGTTTTTAGAGAATCCTTTTAATGTTATTTTTTGTAATTTAATTTAATTAATTTGTTATATTTTTCTACAAATGTATCTTGTTAATTTGTGCCTACAAAGTCCAAAGTCCCCCACAATTTCCTTTTTCAATAATTTATAGGACGTAGCACACATCTATTTCTTGTATCCACAGTACCACTATGTGCTAAGATACAACCAAACTTATTTTCTGAAGCTAGCTAGCTACACAGGAAATGTCAGAGACTCAGGTGACAACCAATAGCCTCTGGTGTCAGTCTTCTTATTAGTTATATCTGAAGGCATTATTCTTCACTGTAAAGCATTTGCTAATACATCCCTTGGAGGATATCAGTAATCTTGGTGTATACTGTAAATAAATACAGTGCCTTAAAAACCTATTCACACCCCTTGAAATTTTCCACATTTTGTCATGTTACAACCAAAAACATGAATGTATTTTATTGGGATTTTATGTGATGGACGAACACAAAGTGGCACATAATTGTGAACTGGAAGTAAAATGATAAACGGTTTTCAATTTTTTTTACAAATAAATATCTGAAAAGTGTGGTGTGCATTTGTATTCAGCCCCTCAAGTCAATATTTTGTAGAATCACCTTTCGCTGCAATTACAGCTGCAGGTATTTTTTGGGGATGTCTCTATCAGCTTTCCACATCTAGAGAGTGACATTTTTGACCATTATTCTTTGCAAAAAAGCTCAAGCTCTGTCAGATTCGATGGAAAGCATCTGTTAACAGCAATTTTAAAGTCTTGCCACAATTGGATTTAGGTCTGGACTTTGACTGGGCCATTCTAACACATGAATATGCTTTGATCGAAACCATTCCATTTTAGCTACGGCTGTATGTTTATGGTCGTTGTCCTGCTTGAAATATAACCTCCGCCCCAGTCTCAAGTCTTTTGCAGACTCTAACAGGTTTTCTTAAAAGATTGCCCTGTATTTGGCTCCATCCATCTTCCCATCAACTCTGACCAGCTTCCCTGTCCCTGCTGAAGAAAAGAATACCCACAATATGATGCTGCCACCACCATGTTTCAAGGTGGGGATGGTGTATTTAGGGTGATGTGCAGTGTTAGTTTTCCACCACACATAGCGTTTTGCTTTAAGGCCAAAAAGTTCAATTTTGGTCTCATCTGACCAGAGCACCTTCTTCCACATATTTGCTGTGTCCCCCACATGGCTTCTGGCAAACTGAAAATGGGACTTCTTATGGCTTTCTTTCAGCAATGGCTTTTTTCTTTCCACTCTTCCATAAAGGCCAGATATGTGAAGTGCACGACTAATAGTTGTCCTGTGGACAGATTCTCCCACCTGAACTGTGGATCTCTGCAGCTCCTCCATAGCTACCATGGGCCTCTTGGCTGTTTCTCTGATTAATGGTCTCCTTGCAGTTTAGGTGGACAGCCATGTCTTGGAAATCTTGCAGTTGTGCCATACTCTTTCCATTTTCGGATGATGGATTGAACAGTGCTCCGTGAGATGTTCAAAGCTTGGGATATTTTTTTATAACCTACCGTAACCCTGCTTTACACTTTACCACAACTTTATCCCTGACCTGTCTGGTGTGTTCCTTGGCCTTCATGATGCTGTTTGTTCACTAAGGTTCTCTAACAAACCTCTGAGGGCTTCACAGAACAGCTGTATTTATATTGAGATTCAATTACACACAGGTGGACTGTATTTACTAATTAGGTGACTTCTGAGGGCAATTGGTTCCACTAGATTTTGTGGGGAATGCCTATAAGTCATCACAAGATGCGTTTTTTTCTATCATTTAACCTTATTGGGAGCAGCACATTTCATCATGCATTAGAAAAGTTCACAAAGCTTTTGTTTATTTTGTTTATTTTTGTAATCTACTAAATAGTTCATGTCACACTTGGTTTTAGTTGCAATTTTTCTGAGCATTTCTGTTTTAGATCATTATTATATACACAATTACAGAGCAATAATTAATTAAGAAGGTAGGTTAAATAAAGTATTGTGAATTTACATATCAAGAGATTGAACCATGGATGGAAAAGTAGTAAACATTTGGAAGTTTTTTTGTATTTTTTTTTGTATGTCAATTGCAAATATTATGCAATATAGCAGGAAAAAGCATAGCAAAAAGAAAAAAAAGAAAAAAAAACACAAACAAAAATGATATTTGCAATGACTGAGTATTTTGACTTAGTGTCTTTGGACTGATGTACTGTACTCGTTATCATTCCAACTTTATGTTGAAAAATATAATTGTGCTTTTTCTCCCCCGTGGTCAGCTACATTCAATAATCCTCACACTGGACAACTGATATGTATTGGGCCTTGCCCCAGGCAGATGAACACTTTGCAATAAAATATACTTAACCCTTATGGTCCAAATGATGCTAACCTCAAGTACTGGCAGAATTTTAAAATAGCTGAAGCCCTAACCTTTTAGGTCATTTGCAAGTGCCATTTTTCCGTAAGCATTTCTAAAAGCTAAATAGCTTTTCTCAGCACATGCTATAGTTGAAACACTGCTAAAAATTGTGGTATCCCAATTATACATTTCAGTTGTTAAAGGGAGCTAAAAATATACTTTTAAAAAATTAATATGGGTCTGAGTCAAATTAGAGTAGATGGCACTTAGAGAATATTTTGCTGATTTCCATGTCTTTATTTTATGCTCTTGTAGCCACAGTTTCTTTATAGTAAATTCCAGGAAACAACTAAAGAGTTGGTTGAAAAAGTTATATTTATTTACCACCTACTCTCAGAGAAGTCACTTGATAGATAGGTCCTTTGGCCACATACTACCATGAGCAGTGGAATGGGCTTTATTGAGAGAAGAATAAGTCCTGGAACGGAATGTTGATTTAGAAAAATTTAACAAACACAAAGTCATGGTTACTGTCAATGTCAGATCACAACACAAAATATAATTTGCTTTATAGGAGGCTGTTCTATCTACCTATTTCAGCCAGATGCCAGTGGAAAGTTAACCCTCCCTGGCGGTATGATTCTGTCTGGAATTATGTACCAAAAGCGGTACAATTATTTTGCATGGAAATTTGGCGTTATGTATTGTAGGCCTGCAATTCTTAGTAATTACTTACTTAAACCTGACCAAACAAGACTCTAGTAGACAACCCAGTTGTGATAAATTTGAAACACAAAATGAATTATAATCTAATAAATAATATAATTTTATTCAATAATGTAATAAAAAATAATGAAATTTGTCAAACAAAGAAAATTCAATAAACATCCTAAGTGTGTTAAATTTTAAAGCATGGAACTGGACAAAGTTCAACCTCGCAATCTGGACAATGGAACCTTGTTTCTTTTCAGACTTTCTTTCCATTGCCATCTCTCTTTGAACAGCAAACCACGCACATCCTGGTAGGTGCTGCCTTTTTTGCGGTTGGCGGTATGTAGTCTAAAATGTGACGACTAGTCAATCGTTCTGGGTTGACAACGCCAACAGCACGTCGTCCGGGTCTGTTAGCAGCTACTGATGGCATCTGGTGGTTGACAAAAATCTGCTCAGCCACCTTCCAGATAAAGTCAGAATGAACAAGAGGCATGTCACTCTTTGCTCTGTACAGAATATGTACACTCCAAAGGCATTGTTCCAGAAGATGCCTGAAAATCTTCTTATAATATTTTTTTTGCTGTTTGCGCATTGCCGGGTAAAATGTCATTGCCTGATCGGCTCTGTCGACACCTCCCATTATTATAGTCCATCACGACTTGCAGCTTCAGCAGATCTTACCCACCTTTTGTGTGGACCATGGCAGTGGAGGTATTGTGCACAGTAGTCAAGAGACACACGTCCTAGTCTCGCCATAGCATTGCCATCATTTTACCCTTCTGAAAGGCAACTATTTCTCCGGTTTTGAGTTTTTTCTTGGCAAACATAGATGGCATGTCACGTTGGTTAGGCCTAACGGTACCATATCCATCAGTCTTGTTTTGTAGCAAAACCTCATACAGTTCCGGAGACGTGTACAAATTATTCGTGGTCACACAATATCCTTGGTTCAGCAATGGCTCCAGCAGTGTAAGGACAGATGATGTGGCCATCCCATAGCCGCTGTACCTGGGGTTGAACTTCGTGCCTTTACCGGTGTAAATTACCATATTCCAGATGTACCCAGTAGATGACTCGCAGAGCATGTAGAATTTGATGCCAAAGCGCGCTCTTTTGGATGCAATAAACTGTATCCAGCTTAGGCGTCCCTTGTAGGCCATCAAACTTTCATCCACGCTGATGTCCCTTTCTGGCACGTAGGTCCGCTGGAAATTGGTCACAATCATTTGGCATACCTCCCAGATTTTTTTTAGTTTGGGCGCAGGATGCGTGGCCTCATCAAATTCTTAATTGTTCGTGAAGTGGAAATACTTCATGATGAGGGAAAACCGGTATTCTGACATCACGGTGCCAAAAAACTGAGTGGCCAGTAACTTATTGGTGGTCCAGTACCATTTCTGGAGTGGTTTCCCCACCACCCCCTGAAGAATGATGAGTCCCAGAAACTGCCAAATGTCCTCTTTAGTCACCGGTTCCCACTTTCTGCTTCTGGAAAACCTGGCATGCAGCATAGCGAATTGCTGATCTTGGTAGCGATTTTTCTCTGTGACAATTTTTTCAATTACCTCTTCAGTGAGGAATAATTGCAGGTATGCCAGAGGGTTGTCACGCTCAACATCTACCTTCATCCCAGGAGATCCAGTGAACGGAAATCTTAGGGGCACTACCTGGTCCGTATCGCAGTTTATAGGGCACCAAGTGCGCACATCACTGAGGTCAGGTGCAGGATCATCGCCGTTGTCACTTGCCAGATCAGTGTCAGTGTCGGACGACGAATCTCCCCACGACTCACTATTGCTCAGTTCTGCAAGCAACTCCGTGTCGCTGCCGCTGTCACTCAACTGGTCCAAAAGCGCCCTTGTAGTAAAGTAGCGCTTTTTTGATGCCATGTTATAAATATTTTTATGGGCACAGATGACAGTAAAATGGAAGGCAAGGGGCACTGTACAGTGATCAGATCTGAGATGATACAGTGCAATCCTCTCAGATTACAATATATCCCCTCTTTTATGTTTGTGTTACTTTTTGAACTTTTGAACTTTTGAATTTCCCGCCCAGTTCCGCTCCCATGCACCGCTGCTGCTCGCAGGGAAAGGAACCAGGAAGTCACATGCGGTCGGCACTCTCGCCGGCGATCACAGCACAGGACATCATCGCTGGATCACCAGGAGAAGGTAAGGGGACTCCGCTGGCAGCTCTGCAATGTTACCCCGAGCCTGACTCTGGGTTACCGATCCTAGCACAAAAAAACAACCCCGAGTCACGCTCGGGAATACCGCCAGGGAGATTAATAATGGCCCCGTTAGCCTTGGGGTCTTATAACTCTCGGTGGAACATTCAATCTCTTAAACGAGAGTGTATATAATTCACAGAGTAATATAATCCATAGAGTAAATTAGGCACACAGTCCCCTCTTGCAGAACTCCTCTTTCAGCAACACAGTTTCAGAAAACGACAATTAAAGAACACATGATGCTCCTCTCATCATACAGTAATTCTAAAGGTCCCTCTAGGAGAAGACCGTTCCTTATCAGACAATCCAAAAAACAGGATGGATTTCAGCCATGATGCAATATTTTCAACAGGATGATGGCCTTTGCAAAACTGGTGACTGGGTGGGGTCAGGCAAAAGGCAACCCTCCAGGCCTTTCCTCCCTGTCAAGCCTGTACCTCCTTTTGGATATTCTTCTTGCTCACCCTGCTTTGCAAAACTCCAACAGCAGCCGGATCCCTGCCACGTAAACCTCACCACAGCAGCACCTGGGCCACTCACAGCAGACTCTGCCTTTACTGCTCTGGGCTCCTGGCATATTCTGCAACACTATACCTGGGCTGTCCTTACACACACCCTGAACACAACAAGCTCATAGCAGCAGCCCCATTCCTCCAAAGCTCCCACAGGGCTGAGACCTGTGTACAGGCTCCCAGCTACTTACAGTCCTGTCTCTCGACTTACCGCCTCCTTGCCTGAGTGGTGATAATAGTGGTGAAAACTTACATGGCTGTAGTTGTAATCAATCAGTATCCTCCTGACCCTGTTACTAGGGTTGGGCATAACCCCAGGCTGTAGCGGCAGTCAGTCAAAGTAATTCCAGTGTCATCCCAAATCATATCTGGGAATAGTTCCCCCAAAAACTAAAAGCTGACATACCAAGGTAAACTACAGCAATAAACATATCTGGATAAAATGTGGAAAGGAACACCACTCCAGTTAAAGTCTGGAAGTCAAATCCCCCAGTAATTACCCCCAATAGGTGTTGGCCAAGCTCGCCACCGTAGTAATCCAGGGAAAGAAAAAAGGCTAGCTGCACTCCACACAGTATAATGATACTGATGATTTATTGCAGATAGACATGACAGCAGCACAGCAACACAGGAATGTTAACGCGTTTCACACACTGAAGTGTTTGATCACCTGTGTACAGGCCTTAACTGTAGCTTATAGACAACAATTGCAGCGCTCAATGGGACCAGTATAGAAAGAACTTTTGAAAATGATGTGCTAAATCAAGTTCATTTATTGTATGCACGCTTGAATATTAAAAACAACTGTCAGATGAGAATGAGATAATCAAAATAAACATAATAAAATAAAGCTCATTGTCATTGTTGAAGCACTCTGAAAATTTGTATATACGATACAACCATTGGTATCGTATATACGATACAATTGTTGTCTATGTCCTGTTGTCCACCTTCTTCCAGTGGTTGGCAGATGCACTGGGCTCCTGTTATTTCTTCACATCTTTTATGACATGAACATGTTCCTGAATGACTGACAGTTTTAGCGCTTAAGGAAACTTTTGTTTTCTTTTAACTGTAGCTTGCAGTTTACTAAAGAGGTGCAAAGTTAGAAACAATAATGCAAAACAGGTTCAGAACGGCAAAAATACATGCATACCCCGCAGAATAACATAAATCAGGTTCAAGATGGCAAAGAACAGGCCTTCACTGCATTTTCCAATTATGAAAGCCAACCAAAAAGTGACTCCTCACAGCAATGTCTCTGTGATTCAAACATAGTAACATGTGGCTGCATAGCATGGTCTCTATAAGAGTGTATAACAACAGAGAATCATGCTGAGAATCATTAATTCAGAAAACAGTTCAGAGAACAGCTACTTGTAATTATCCTCATAAACAGTGTCCCCCTGAAGTACAGGGTAACTCTGGTAACAGATTAACAGCTGAAAGAACCTAAGGCCCAAGGGCAAATGACCCCACTGGAATTTGAGTACTCTTTTTAGCAATTGGGGAGGGCTCCCTGACTAGTATCTGGTTCTTATGGAATAGCTACCTAGTATTAGGCTCATGCCGACCACCTGTCTGGAGATCATTTGCCCTGCTACCTTTGCCTCGTCAGGTGAGGCCTCTCTTAGTTCCTGGGATTTATATTTTTCCCACTACTACCTATACACACATAGTAATTGGAAAAAGAGTTCAAAAGGCCTGCAACTATATTTGAGCAGGATGACTAAAGGGGCACTCTGCTACACTACTACTGGCTAATACAGCATATAAAGTGCCTTCCTGTATTTAGTAAAACAAAGATTATTCCCAATAATACTTTAGTTAATGTTAGGCCTACATCAGGAATGAAGCCACGCCCTAATGTGTTTCATCTTTTAAGGAAACCTTTTAAAAAAAAAAACTATTGGTTGAAACGTGTTGGGGTGTGGCTTGGTGGTGGGCTTGTAAAGACTGTCATTACTAGGCTTGTGCACAACGGAAAAATTCGTTCCGTTTCGGTTCGTTTCTTTCCGGTCCTGTTGATTCGTAATCATTCGTAATTTTGCTAGACGGGATTTTTCGTGTTTGGACTCATTCGTATTTTTGCAAGCGACCTTTTTCGTTGAATTTTTTGTTGCTTTATAATTCGTACTTTCGGTAGAGTACGTTGTTTTTCGTTGATTCTGGACACAACTCCTACTTTCGTAACTTTTTTTGGGTTCGTTGATTCGTAATTTTCCGTGTCTCTCTCACAACGACGCTGCCTATTATGCCTAATGTGCTTCGAATGGATTTGTACTTTTCTAAATACATAGCGGTTATTTGTAACGATTCGAAATCTCGTATTTTACTTTCGTTTTTTACATGCGGCTATAGGCTCCGCCCCTGTACACCATTTTGAGAGGGTTCAGCACGGTGAGGGAGAAGCAGAGAGCAGAGTGAGTGTTATTGTGCTTCGAATGGATTCGTACATTCGTAACTTTTTTCATAACAAATTATGCCGAAGACCTTCGGGCATTCGCTATTTTGCGGTATAATTTATTTCGGATTCGGTTTTATTCGTAATTGCTCTGTTCGGAAATTCGAATGCTTCCGAATGTCCAAAAGTTGCTAAATTCGGACGAATTTCGATTTGTTACGAAACGAATTGCACAAGCCTAGTCATTACATCCTGGGGGTCTCCGGCGATCTACCCAGTGCTGGTTTGCAGCTCTGCTAGCTGTGATGTGAGGCAAGACTCAGCAATCCTGTTCTATGTGATTTGTGCTTTTAACTTTGTGAGTAATTTTAATGTATTTGGTCGTTATATGAGATTACCCTATTGTGCTGCTTCCTTCTTTTATGATTTACCTTTTGGACGAAAATCAGCACAATGATCTGAGGGGGTAGAGAACTTGTTTTGAAAGAGAGTTGACAGCCCAAAGAGTTTTGTGAGTGCTGATTTCTAAATGGAGAGGCATGCTTATCTGGTGAGTTGTTTGATGGGTGTGGAAATAAAAGCACAATGTGAGCCCTATTTATGTGTGAAGATTTCACATAAAGACATAATGTTTGAGCATTTTGAAAGTTGGGGAGCATCGAATTCATTTATATTTTTTAAAGACTTTTTAAATTTACTATATTGCATGAAAATATGGCATGGGAGCAGTGGGGAAACTGAAGCTTTTTATATACTTTTTTTATTAACTTTTTGCAAAAAGAAATTCACAAGATTTTATTAATTAGTTAGCTAAGGGGCACTTTGTGATATTTCTCAGCTTATGTTTTGACATTTATGTCTTCATTTTATGTGATAAATTTTTCTGATCACACATTCAGAATTTTTTTAGCATAGTTCACAGTGATGCAAATATGTTTGGTTTATTTAGGAGTTGTATTGAAACAAATTAGATATTTTTTAGTGTCTGGGTTTCATTTTTGCTTTGTATTTTGCTGCTGGATGTACTTTTAGTAAGTATGAAGGGAATAGTAAAACTTAAGCAAACACAACTATCTGGGCACTGACCAACTAGTGGTAAACCTGTTTAACCGATTACCGCCTGGCCTATAGTAAGATGATTTGCCATTCTAGGTGGGCATCATATGTTGTCCTCCCAGACTTGTCACTCGTGGGCACAATTGGGGGTGCACAGCACAGTGATTGGTGGTGAGCTTTGTCCCTCGGACACAGCACATCACCAATCAAGGTAAAGAGCCAATGACAGCGGCTCTTTACTACGTGATCGCTGTATCCAATCACAGCCAATCACAGAAATGTAAAAAATCTGTGTGCACAAGAATGTAGATTAATTTCACAGGCTGAAATAGGCTGACTTTCTGCCTCCAAATTGGCCTCCTATTAATAAGAAGGAGACTCTCTGCTGGAAATCTGTATTAATTTTGATATTATGTATCTGCCAATATACAGGTTTTTTTTCTAATGAAAACTGATCACTCTCTCCCTCAGAGATATTGGTCTGTCCAAAAATTATATTATAAAGCTGTGCTGACAATCAATAAAATGTATGCCACTTCAGTCTGGGTATAGTACAATCTACTTACTCTCTCTTTTAGAAATAGTGGACAGTCTGAAAATAATTAAGGAGTTTTGCATTTATCCTTCAGTCTGTGAAAAGGGAACCCAATTTTGTTATTGCAAAATGCAATCTGCTTGATCTCTCCCTAATAAAATTGTGACTTTGACAACTAAGGCTTCAAAATTGTGATGTAAAGCTATGTTTTTTATTCTTAGTCTTTACCTTAGTTTTAATCTAAAGATTAAATTTTTAGCGTCCAAAAAAGACACATTTTTACATTTCCAGATACAATTTGACTGCCCAGTCTCTTATGAATTGTCACCATATGAGTGAGTGACAATATATATACAGGCTTAGCTGTGTGCTTTTGAATCTTCAGTGTCCAAAAACAAATATTTTTTCTTTCCAGATGTATTATGTCTGCTCAATCACTCATAAATTGCAGTCTGTCAAAAAATATTTTCTAGCTGTGGTGCATAGTTGTATGCTTTTTCAATGTTCGGTGTCCAAAAACTACACAACATTTTTATTTCCAGGTGTAATTTGACTGCTCAGTCACTCGGAAATTGTGGCCTTTCAAAAAAGGCTGGCTAGCTGAAGTGAAAAATCTGTATTTGTGTCCAAAAACACACTCTTTTTTTTATTTCCAGATGCGATTCGTCTGCTCAGTCCCTCAAAAATTGTGACCTGTCAAAAAAGGGTTTCTAGCTGTGCTGTAAAGCTCTATGCTTTTTTCAACTTAATTTTTTTAATTTCTAACAGCTATTCATCGCTCGATCAATCAGAAATTGTGGCCTGTCAAAAAAGATTGCCCCGTTTCTCTTGAGAATGCTTGCTGACAGTGGTGCCTAGCCAGTGACGTTACCATGTCAGCTATACTTGGATAGTGTGGCAGCGTTTTCACTTGTGCTGCTCTGTACTCATTATCCTGTAAGTGTTTGCCTGTGCTTTGCTGAAATAAACCCCATGTGCCAGTTACACTATGTTGGCTCCTTCAGCTTCCTTTGAAGATATTTGCATGGTTCAGTGATCCATTAACCCCTGAGTGTTTGGTTGGATTGGCAGAGGACTGCATTGGCTCGCAGTAGAGGCTCGTAAAGGCATACACACATCAAGCATTTTTTGATCTCTATAACTAGAGATCAACATCTTTTGGTAAGAGGCGGAGTGTTTGGTGTGGTGGAGGAACTATTGTGAAGAACACTTTCTGCTCACTGTGTCTTGAAGTTGGATTTGCACAGCCTGCTTACTGGGTTATAAAGTCTGTATTTTCCTCATGGACTTCACTTTTTGTATTTCATCTTTTTCATGCATTGTGTGACATGCATTTGTTTGCACATACAAATGATATTATGGTTTGAGTATATTTATTGTTTCATATTTTTGTACATATTTTTTTTTTTAATATTCATTCATGTTAAGTGTATTGTGGTCACTGACATGTATATTTTTCATGCGCTGTGTGACATGCATTTGTTTGCACATATATATGTTATTATGGTTTGCGTATTTTCATTGCTTCACATTTTTTTTCTTGTTTAATATTTTTATTGAAATTTTACATGTAGATAGCATGTATTATGAACATTACATTCTTGAAAAAAGTAGAATTGAAATTAAATACAACAATCACTAACAATCCACGTTGAAAGAAAAGTAGTAGAGGTTAAAAACCCTATTGACGATTAGAATAATACAAATAGAGGTATAAAAATGATTAGAGCAATAGTAACAAGTTATACTATAAGTAATATATCATGCCTCCAGACCATCCGCTCACCCCAAAAGGGAACAAACTGTGAGCAGATGGGGGCACAATAAGGAATAATAGAGTACTATATTGTAGATGGTGAATTATTGATAAGAGATACAACAGGAGATTGCTATTAAATCTCAATGCTTAATTAAATACTTTTCTATCAAAGCATATGTCAGATAAGGAATCTAAGTGATTGGTAAAATTAAA
The DNA here is from genome assembly GCA_029206835.1 of Rana muscosa. Classification (NCBI taxonomy): domain Eukaryota; kingdom Metazoa; phylum Chordata; class Amphibia; order Anura; family Ranidae; genus Rana; species Rana muscosa. Next base: position 879,368,972 of record CM055116.1, read on the forward strand.
CCTTAGAAGTATGTACGTAAATCATGTAATGGACATAAAGTCGTATGTGTATATGATCAATATTACGGAAATAATAAAAATAACAAGAATAGAAAAATAGAAGCAGTGCAGAGAGAAAAAGAGGAAATAGGGGGAAAATAAAATATATAGAAAAGAAGGTATAGAGAAAGAAAAAGAGAGATAAAGGTTGTCTCCCCAGGTGGCACTCCAGTCAAAGCCAAGGCAACATTCGACTATAGAAATGATTAGTAAATAATTAAAATATCTTAGCAAGGCATCAACAGTAATTGATCAAAATCTGGGGGTAAAAAGTGTTTAATCCATGGTTTCCATACTTTATTGTATGTAGTAATATTGTTATCTTCAATAGCAGACATTTTGGAAAAAGTAAGGGCTCTATTAATTCTATGTTTGGTTTCAGCCGCAACTAAAGTTTGGGTTTTCCAGGCCTTAGCTATAGTTTGTTTAGCTGCAGTGGTGAGGTGTAAAAGTAATTGGAATTGAGACTTGTACAGTTCAGGAGGCTTGATATTGAGGAGTGCCAGTGCTGGATCAGGAGAGATTGGTATTTCTAAGACCGTTGAAGCAAAGTTGAATATTTTATTCCAGAAGGATTGAACTATTGGGCATTGCCACAATATATAGAAGTGTGTACCAGGTGAGGAACAGCCTCTGAAACATAGATTTGGGTATGAGGGTACAAATTTGGCTATCCTAGCTGGAACTATGTACCATCGTGCCAGGACTTTAAAGTTTGTTTCCAACGCAAAGCAGTTTGGCGAAGAATGTTTGGTAGCTGACCATATATTATCCCAATCGTTTTTACAAAACATTCTATCCATGTCTTGTGTCCATTTGTTGGTATAGGATGGTAAAATGTCGTCAGGTATAGAATTGAGTTGTTTATATAAAAGTGAGATTAGTCCTCTTAAATGGGGGTCACTGTTGCAGATGCGTTCGAATTGTGTCATTTGGTTAAGAAGAGATCCCGTTCTGATAAAGGGTGTATAAAAATTCTTAATTTGTAGATAACGGAAGAGCTCCTTCATGGGGAGCCCGTAATTATCACATAGTGTTGGAAATGTAAGAATGTCATCGGAAGAAACTAGATTATGAAATTGAATCAGATTTCTTGTGGACCAAGCTACAAATGATAAGGGAAATTTCCAAGCGGGGTAGTATAAGGGGTTTCTAATAAAGGAAAGGAGAGGATTATGAATAGATTGTAAAGTTTTGGTAGTTCTAAATTTATCCCAGATAGCTAGAGAATGTTTAGTTATGGGGTTAGAGAAATTAGGTCTGTCTTTAGGATATAACCAAAGCATATTAGCCACTGAAATGGGGTCAATATCTACAGATTCAATCGCTACCCATAAAGGAGACTCATTAATAGCATGGTACTTGGGGAGTTGCGCTAATTGAGCTGCAAAATAGTAGGAGGGAAAATTAGGTATACCCAATCCACCTTTCAGTTTATCAAGATAAAGAGTCAATCTAGGTATACGGGGTTTAGTAGAGCCCCATATAAAGGACATCACTCTCCTTTGCGTGAGTCTCAGGAAGTAAGGAGGTATATGAATAGGAAGAACTCGGAATAGGTAAAGGAACTTTGGTAAGATTGACATCTTGGTGGCATGTATCGTCCCAAGCCAGGACAAAGGGAGAGAGGAGCATTGTTTCATCAGGTTAGTGGTTGATTTCAGTAAGGGTAAATAATTAGCTGAAAATAGGTCAGGTAAAGAAAAAGTAAGTTGGACTCCGAGATATGAGATATGGCGCAACTCCCAATTAAAAGGTAGAGATGTTTGAGCTTGCTGTAATTCAGATAATGATAAGGAAATGTTAAGCGCGTTAGATTTGGCATGGTTAACACATAATCCAGAAATCTTTGCAAATTTGTCCAGAGTATTCAATAGATTTGAGGCTAACACATGAGGATGGGATAAAAAAATTAGTATGTCATCCGCAAAAAGACTCAACTTATGGTGATGCCCACCCAATTCCACTCCTTTGATATTAGGATTATCTCTAATAATGTATGCCAAAGGTTCAATAAGTAGGGCAAAAAGCAGAGGGGATAGGGGGCAGCCCTGCCGAGTACCTCTCCTAATATCCATCATAGCTGATTTGTAACCCAGGTATCTGACATAAGCTTTTGGAGTACTATATAATGAGGGAACCCAAGTTAAAAAATTGTTTCCAAAGCCCAATTTTTGAAGAGTATATTGTAGATATGGCCAGCTGATTGAATCAAACACTTTCCTAATATCTAATGATAAAAGGCAAGTCGGAATACGTCTTTTTTTAGCAGCGTGAATTAGTAAAAGTGCTTTTCTAACATTATCCCCCGCTTGACACAAAGGCATGAAGCCTGTTTGATCACGGTGGATAAGCTTACCTATGATGCTGAATAATCTAGTTGCCAAGATCTTAGCTAATAATTTAATGTCTAAATTTAAAAGGGATATAGAACGATAATTCATCCAAGAGGTAGAGTCAGTTTTAGGTTTGGAAATCATTGCTATGATGGAGGTTAGTGTTTCAGTTTTGAACGAGTGACCAGCTAATAAATAATTGAAGGCACTAGTTAATAGAGGAGTTAAAATTGAGTCAAATTTTTTATAATATGATGCAGAAAATGGCTTCAAAGCTTTAATAGCAGCTTTAACTTCTAAGGACGTTATGGGACTCTCCAAATATTCATATTGGTCAGGTGTCATAGTGGGAAGTTTAACATCTGAAAACAAAGTATCTGCTTTAGTTTTATCAAAATTTAGGCTAGGAGCGTGAAGTTTTGTTAGATTAGATCGCAAAATTTCCAAGATTTTTAATGGATTACTGGTGTAAGCATCTCTGGACGTTCTAAGACGGAGTGAAGTCTGTGAACGGTCAATTGTTTTGAGGCTGCGGGCCATAGGGGTATCAGGTTTATTAGCTTTGAGGTATTGGGTATGTTGCCGTTTACGCAAGAGTTTGTCTGCCGTATCTGTCAAAAAAAGATCCAACTCCAGCCGGGCTTTTTCCAATTTAGTATTAAGCCCTGTACACACGATCGGATAACCTATGGATTTTCGTCCGATGGATTTGACCATCGGAAATCCGATGAAACTGTTTTTCATCAGTCTTGGCCACACACCATCAGTCAAAAAACCGACCGTTCCAAACGTGGTGACGTAAAACACTCCGATGAGCCGAGAAAAATTAAGTTTAATGCTTCTGAGCATGCGTCGACTTGATTCTGAGCATGCGTGGGTTTTTTAACCGATGGACTTGCCCATAGACGATCGGAAATTACCATCGGTTTTTGATCCATCGGAAAATTTTAAAACAAGTTCTATTTTTTCCATCCGATGGAAAAAAGACCGATGGGTACCATACACGATCGGTTTTTCTGATGAAAACCATCCATCGGACGGTTTTCATCAGTTAAACCGATCGTGTGTACGGGGCTTAAGTGTTAGCATTCGGGGTAGATGATGAGCAAAGTGACAAGCGTTAAAATTCGCTTCAAGTTTAGTGAACAAAATCTTACAATCTCTTTTAATAGATCTTGCCTGTTGTATCAACCCGCCCCGAATGACAGATTTATGGGCTTCCCATAGTGTAAGGGCAGAGACATCGTCAGTGTCATTAAATGAGATATGTTCAATAAGAGCCGATTCAATATCTAAGCGGTGCGAGGGATGAGTTAGGGTGGAATCATTAATACACATGTTGTGACCTGGGTATCAGGGAGGTAATTGTAGCAGTAACAGCGCAGTGGTCTGTCCATGGAAATGGGACTATATTAGAAGATATTACTTCAGGGAGCATACTTGAGGGGGTGAAGATATGGTCTATTCGTGAGAAGGATTTGTGTGGGTAAGAGTAATGTGTAACATTTCTGGTAGTTGGATTAAGTTCCCGCCAGGTATCCACTAAATAAAAGAAGTAAGTAGAGATTGGAAGGAACGTTTATGAGTAGCAGAGTTAGGAGCTGGCGGGGACTTATCCAAGAAAGGAAAAATAGTAGTATTGGAGTCACCACATAAGATTATCGTTCCGAATTTATGTGTTTCAATTAGCTGAAAAAGGTGCGATAAAAAAGCTTCAGGACGCTTATTTGGGGCATAATATGATACTATTGGTGACTTCAGTGTCAGAAATAAAGCCTGTTAATAAAACATATCTACCTTCAGGGTCGCATATTTGTGTATTAAGGGTAAATGGTGTCGAACGGTGGAAACCGATCAGGGTCCCACGTTGTTTAGTTGTAGCTGAAGCCGTGTAGAGTTGAGGGTAGGAGGTGGAAAGAAATTTAGGGGAAGCTTTATTGATATAGTGTGTTTCTTGGAGAAAAATTATGTGAGCTTTTCTAGCTGAAAATGAACGCATAGCCTTAGTTCTTTTTTGTGGGACGTTGAAGCCTTGTACATTTAAAGATAAGATATTTATGGGGCCATGACATGTTAAGGATAAGTATTATATTAAGGTTAATAAAACCCAAGATTGAAGCCTGAACTGCCACCAAGGGAGACGGAAAAGAAGGAGAAGTGAAAAAAAGAAAAGAAAAAGAGAAGAAAATACAAAATAAATGAGTAGTCCTAATAAATGTATATAATATCATTAAATAGTAATGTACTAATAGGGCGTAGGAACATCTCGGAGAAGTAACAAAATATCTCCGAGGGGTTCCATGGTCACCATCCGAATCCTGCATAATGGTAGCAGGAGTCAGAGGGTATAAAGAGGGCTGCAAGAGGTTCCGAAGGGAGAAACAAGACCGGAGAACTCACAAATATTGTAGTAGTAAACGTATTCATTTATCTATTAATAAGACTGTAAATGTGAGAAAAAAGGAAGAAAACACACCAACATCGATAATTATATAAAGTAAATGTTAGACAAATGTGTCAATATAGAGACTAGAAAACGCTAGTCTTAAAAAATTTAAATTAAACCATATATTCGATTAGAGCAGTTAATAAACAAACACAAGAAGGTAAAAAAAAAAAAAAAACCCTCTAACTGTATCAATAGCTATAGAAAATAAATGTTAGACATATTTGTCAATATAGAGACCAAAAAAAACAAAAAACGCTTGTCTCAAAAAATGCAAGTGCAAGTTAAACCGTATATTTGATTAAAACAATTAAACAGGCACAAAAAAAATTATTTCATAAGTATAGAAATAAATAAAGGTAGGGGAAGAAGAAAAAAAAAACCCTATATATATATTTTCATTTTTTCCCCTTTCCCTTAAAAATATAAATAATTCAAAATAATTCAAAATAATAATATTATAAAACAGGACTCTAAATCTTCATTCAGAAGTAGTGTAATGCTTTTCACGATAAAGCATTGTCCAATATACCCTATAAGAAGAGAAACGTGTGGCTCAGATTAATGTAAATAGAACAGTCAGTCCATTGAGTCAACATGTATTAGTGCCTGACTATCAAAACGTCCTCTTTTATGAAGATTCTGCCTGATATATCCAGAGGAACTTGGATCCAAGTTGGTTTCTAGTGGAGGTGATCTAGAAGCCGTTCGTCTGCGAGATTGGTCTTTAGAATTAGTGTGATCCATAAGGCCTAGATCAGTTAAGGCTGACAGTAATTCATCTGATGTACGACAGGTATATCTGGTTTCAAGATGGGTAAAGCGGAGAGAAAATGGGAAATCCCAGTGATATACAATTTGGTGCTTCTGAAGTACTTGCAGCAGTGGCTTCATTGAACGTCTTTTAGTCACAGTAAGTGGGGAGAGGTCTGCAAAAAGTTGATAAACATTGCCCTGGAAATCAAGAGTATTTTTGCCTCTTGCTTCAGCAAGCAATTGTTCCTTTGTTTTATAGTAGTGGAATTTACTATAATATCCCTAGGGGGACCATTGGGTTTGCGTTGGGTTAGGGCTCTGTGGACTCTGTCCATTTCTAATCTCTCAGGTGAAATACCTGGGAGCAATTCCTGAAAAAGTGCACTTATAGTACCTTGTAAGTCTATGACTGATTCAGGGAGTCCTCTGATTCTTAGGTTGGAACGACGATCCCTGTTCTCCTGATCTTCCAAACGATTTTGTAGTAAAAGGTTCTCATCTTTAAGTTGTTCAGTTGTTGCGGTATAGTGCTGTGTGGTAATTTCAATATCTACACGCACTTCCAGCTCAGCTGTTCTGTGCCCCAGCTCCCTAATCTCCCTTGTCAGTTTTTCTGTTATTTGGTCTGATGTTTGCTTCAAAGCTTTCTGAAGCATTTTTTCAAACTGAGTAAACATATTAGACTGAGTAACAGTTTAAGAGATACCATTGTCCGAGTCAGACTCACCAACTGTGTCCTGAGTTTTGAGACTGTGTGACAGGGGTTTAGGAACGCGCTGTATGCGGGTCTGTGAGGTACCAGGCGGCGCCATCTTGGATGTCGGCCGGGGCAGCACTTCTTTAGAGCTTCCAACCTTTTATTTTGTTTTTGGGCCCCTTGTAACCATCATATATCCTCCAGAGTGTTCCTGGGATTGAATTGCGGGAGCTGGTGCCGTTCGCGGTAATGTATGAGCTTTCGGTTCTCCGGTTTGTTTAACCCGGGAGCGGAGCTCTAAGGAGATGCGACTTCTCTCTCAGGCATCCGCGCATGCGCCCCTGCTTCACATTTTTTGTATTTATTTATTTAATGTTTATTCACAATCAAGGCATTGTGGTCACTATTCACAGTTATTTATTTCTATGGCATTTGATGGAAGGACACCTAGGTAAAACAAGATTTACTAGCTGGGATGCCAAGCTGTATGCTGTTTCACTCTTCACTGTCCACAAAAATACACTATTTTTTATTTACAGGTGCAATTTTCCTGCTCAATTACTCAGAAATTATGGCCTGTCAGAAAAAAAGGCTTACAAACTGTGTTGCAAAGCTGTAAGCTTTTTGAATCTTCAGTGTCCAAAAAAGTCAAATATTTTTTGTTTCCAGATATACTATGTCTGCTCAATCACTCAGAAATAATGATCTGTCAAAAAAAAAAAAAAGGCTTACTAGCTGTGATTCAAAGTTGTATGCTTATTCAATCAGTTGGTACCTTGCTTAGATCTTGTGTTTCTGTACAAGTCTATATGTTTAAGTGTTAAAAAGCATACAATAAAAGTGAACTCTGATTAAAAAAACAAACATACCTGATGCAAAATGAGATTGTATTACAAGTCATTAAAATCATTTAAAATCAATAAAATAAAAAGATATATACTGTGGAGATAAACATCACTGACCAAGGCTTTTGGGGTTGTTTTTCTTTCCCCCTTTCTTTTGTTTTGTTTATGTGTATGTACAGTTGAAAATCTTCAATATAATGAATTTTCCCCCCAAAAAAGTAGAGCTTTCAAGGACCTAGGGGTTGATTTACTAAAACTTGAGAGTGCAATATCTGGTGCAGCTCTGCATAGAAACCAATCAGCTTTCAGGTTTTATTGTCAAAGTTTAATTGAACAAGCTGAAGTTAGAACTGATTGGCTACAATCCACAGCTGCACCTGATTCTGAGTGCTCCAGTTTAAGTAAATCTACCCCTTAGTCCACTTGGCAACTTTTATTTTAACCGGTTTCCGACTGGTTTACTCAGATATACTGCGGCAAAATGGCTCTCCTGGGCGAAATCCCGTACATATACGTCTTCGCCCAGGAGAGCCACCAGAGGCAGGCAAGGCAGGGAACCCGATGCACGTGGCCGACCGGCACGATCACCGCTGGCCACGCGCGATCGCGTGCACGAGCGCGAGCATGGGGGTTTGTGTGTGTAAACACACAAATCCCTGTGCTGTCTGAGGAGACAAGCCAGATTGAGTCTTTCTACAAAGTAGAAAACACGATCTGTCAAATCTCCTAGTTAGTCCCATCCCCCCACAGTTAGAACACACAACAGGATACACATTTAACCCCTTGATCGCCCCCATAGTGTTAACCCCTTCCCTGCCAGTGACATTTACATAGTAATCAGTGCATATTTATAGCACCGATTACTCTGTAAATGTCAATGGTCCCAAAAATGAGTCAAAAGTGTCTGACCTGTCCACCACAACGTCGCAATACTGCAAAAAATCACAGATCACTGCCATTACTAGTAAAAAAATATAAAAACGGCATGTAATCAATATACGCTTATTGCGATTTTTTTTTACCAAAAATATGTAGACGAATACATATCGGCCTAAACTGAGGAAAAAAAATAATTTGTTTTAAATTGGGATACAGTATTTACTATAGCAAAAAGTAAAAGATATTGTGTTTTTTTCAAAATTGTCACTCTTTTTTGTTTATAGCGCAAAAAATAAAAACCACAGAGATGATCAAAACCACCAAAAGAAAGCTCTATTTGTGGGAAAAAAAAGTACAATTTTGTGTGGGAACGACATCGCACGACCGCACAATTGTCAGTCAAAGCGACACAGTGCCGTAATGCAAAAAATGGACTGGTCATTAGGCAGCCAAATCTTCCGGGGCTGAAGCGGTTAATTGCTTCTTGTACAGCAGGTTTCACGCACAGGAGTTCCCCCCTGCTTAGGACACAACACAAGTTTTTCAGCCTCCTGGCTATAGAGCACCTAGCTCTACAGGCTCCCTGCCTGTTCAAACACCATGACATTGTGCACCACAGGGACCTACTCACTTTTCGTCAGATGACTGGCCTGGTCAAAGCACTTGTCTCCCAGGCCTGGACACATATGCAGTGTCTGTCCATAATTAAACACACTCACTGCTTCCTGCAGCACACAATTCTCTTGAGGGAGAGAGGAGCACTGCCTGGCTACAGTGATTCCCTTTTTTCAGTCAACACTCTCCTGGTAATTAATCTCATACCTGCTCTGGCGCTACTTCACTGCTGAACCAATCATTAACCGCATCTTTCCACAGTGATAGAGCACTAGTTTGTCACAATACACATATACTTTAATTTGATTTTATATTTTTTATATGTGTGTGTGTAGATATTTTTTATTTTATTCATTTAAAACATTTTAAGGGCTTGTTCACACAGGTAAAGGTAGATGGCTGAACCATGGTTTTACCAACCCTCAAACAGTCACCTACTGTAAACACAGAAATACAGCAACTAAGGGCTGTGCACACACCAAGGCATCAATTAAACGGCATGTCATTTCCAGCGAGTACCGCCGCTGAATGTCACCTGTTTAAGTGAACTGGGCAATGCACAGTGGGTCGTTATTTTGAGGGTTAAAACAGGCATGAGGAGCTAACATATCACCTTCTTGTCATCTGTCAAATGCCCTCTGAAAAGTGACGCACCATGGGTTGCTTTTTTGTTAGGCAGCAATAATAGCCGCATGTGTGAAAGGTTTCTTACTGATTCAGAATACATTCTGATTTTACATCAATTATATTATCTTATAAGTGTAGCGCACACCCCAATATTTGGAGGCGCTATATGGAAATTTAGGGGTAGTCTGAGCCGATAGTTGGGCTCAAACCAATCAAGGATTTGATTTTGCTTCTCCTCTGGGTGTGATACTGCCTGGCAGTAGTGTTCTCAGTTGCCTGTAGGTGGCACTGTCACCGCCGGCATAGGTTAATCTACGGTGGGTATCACAGCACCTTGGGTGTCCTCTCTCGGCAGCCATGCAGTGGGCGTGGTCAACCCTGCTGTGCATGCTGGGAGAGAGGGTACAAAAGGGGCAGACGCCATTAGGCGATTCCAGGGGGGACCCCAAGGCGCAAGGGGGGACCTCTTGTCCAGTGAGTGTGCCTCGTGGTCCGCATGGCACGAGGTGTGCGAGTGTGTTTAGGCCTCAGGCACCTTCAGCCCGAGGCCCTGTTGCTGCATTGTGGGCCCAGCTCCGCTGACAGGGGCTTACGCTTCAGAGAAGGATCCCAGGCTGCCTGTTTGTAGGGGGCCCATCTTAAGGAAAGGAATCCAGGGGAGGATCAGTCCCAGGAGATTAGCGACGGTACTGCTGTCTCTGGGAAGAGGACTGGAAACTCGCCTAAAGATGGATTCATCATCTCTGATATCCGTGCTCCATCCCGGCTGCTAGGACGGCTCTCATAGGGACTATCCGGGTGAGCAATACCCACTCAGGCTTGAGTGGCGACGAGTATAGATACTGAACTTTAAGTGTTGCGTGCCTGAACCTTCCCCTACTTCTTTCAACTTTCTGCTCTCTCTCTCTCTCTTCAAGTTGACTCAAAGAGAAAAAGAATAAAGCCTTGCTGATTAGGTTTAACTCATGTGTGGACATTGGCCTTATTCCTGGAGATTTTGTTTGCCTAGACAACGGAGCTAAAGGATCCAATCCAGAGAGGTAATTGCTGCAGACCCAAAACAAAACCAGCCAGACCCTTAAATGGGAATAAGTGCTACATAAGCTCTTCATATTTGGTGATGGCACCAACTCATCTGTATGTGTTTGTAAATTTTTGACACTAATAAGAACTTTTCAGGGGTACACTAGAACCATTTATATTGCTTTTCAACAATCTTTGGGATATTTTTAAAGGACAAGTTCACTTTTATTTTCATTTATACATTTTTTTTGATAATATGCTCAGTTAGAATTGTAGATGTTTGTGTCAGGTTTATTTTATGGTAAATAATGCTATGCAAATAGTTTTTAACTCCAAGAAATGTAATAGTATAAAAAATATGCTAAAATATAAGGTATGCAAGTAAAAACAGTAGGAATATAGTATTGCGCTTATGATATACTGTACCTTGTTAAAATAGTAGGTATTATAATTAGATGATTCAATACTATTAAAATTCAGATGTAGATTTTCCATGTCATTTTGAATGAACAGATGATCAAGCAATGTGTTTCATGAAAAGACTAAAATTACAATACATCTCAAATAAATATTTTACCGCTTCTTGAAAATATAAATGGGATTCTTTAATGAAGGCTGTAATTAAAAGTCAAGATCAAGGACACAAAACTGCAATCTGACAACAGGTCATTTTTCATGACTTCACTACAGAGACCTTAAAAAGTCTATGGGCTTACAGAGAAAATTCATATTCTGCACATAATTTAAAAACAAGTGAAATAATGTATGTCCTTGTGATCCTTTATATTAGAAGCCCTTTGTATTACATGTATGTATAAGGCAAAAAAGATGGTACACATTATTTGTGTAAGAAAAAAAACAAAATCTTTAGCTAACCAATTGTTCTCTGGAAACAATTTGACATTTATTTTTGTTAAAGTGTATGTAAAGCCATAACTTTTTTTTTGGTTGAGTAGATCAGGGAATTCTGACAGTGCCCTGGTGGGAAGATTGCAATTGACTTCCCTTCCTAGAGACCCAGCAAGAAATAAGAGACAATCTCTCAAAAGGGAGGGGAATACTGTATTCCTTTAGACATTTGTCACCAGAACTGGGTTTCCCATTGGAAATTTCCCTGTTCCTGTGGCAATTCAAAAAATTGGGATTTTTTCTGTACAACAGTCATCAGAACCCAGAGAATGAATCTCCCCAGTAGGGATGAGCTTCGAGTTCGAGTCGAACTCATGTTCGACTCGAACATTGCCTGTTCGCCCGTTCGCCGAACAGCGAACAAATTGGGGTGTTCGCGGCAAATTCGAAAAATCTATGGGAGAAATCTAAAGTGCTAATTATAAAGGCTTATATGCAAGTTATTGTCCTAAAAAGTGTTTGGGGACCCGGGTCCTGCCCCAGGGGACATGTATCAATGCAAAAAGAAGTTTTAAAAACGGCCGTTTTTTCGGGAGCAGTGATTTTAATAATGCTTAAAATGAAAAAATAAAAGTGAAATATTCCTTTAAATTTCGTACCTGGGGGGTGTGTATGATATGCATGTAAAGTGGCGCATGTTTCCCGTGCTTAGAACTGTCCCTGCAAAAAGTGTCATTTTTGAAAGAAAAAAATGCATTTAAAACTGACTCGCGGCTATTAATGAATTGTCGGCTCCCGGCAATACATACAAAAGTCATTGATAAAAAAAAAAAAAAAGCGTGGGGGTTCCCCAGAATTCAATTACCAGGCCCTTCAGGTCTGGAATGGATATTAAGGGGAACCCCGCCGCAAATAAAAAAAAATTGACGTGGGGTTCCCCCAAATATCCATTCCAGGCCCTTCAGATCTGGCATGGATTTTAAGGGGAACTCCACCCCAAATAAAAAAAAAAATGGCGTGGAGTCCCCCTAAAAATCCATACCAGACCCCTTATCCGAGCATGCAACCTGGCCGGCCGCAGGGGAAAAGGGGGGGACGAGAGAGCGGCCCCCCCTCCCTCCTGAACCGTACCAAGCCACATGCCCTCAACATGGGGAGGATGTCCCCATGTTGATGGGGATAAGGGCCTCATCCCCACAACCCTTGCCCGGTGGTTGTGGGGGTCTGCGGGCGGGGGGCTTATCGGAATCTGGAAGACCCCTTTAACAAAGAGGACCCCCAGATCCCGGCCCCCCCCCTATGTGAATTGGTAAGGGGTACATTGTACCCCTACCATTTCACGAAGAAAGCGTAAAAAAATGTTTAAAAAAACACACAAACACCTTGAAAAAGTCCTTTATTTAAAAAAAAAAAAAAAAAAAACATTCCAGCGGTGAAATCCAGTGTCCCGCGGCGATCCCGATGTCCAGCGCTGTCCGTCATTGGTTGTGCCTGAGCGGACCTGATGGGGAACTCCATCTCAGTATTTTAAATGTATAGACCCGCCCCTTCTAAAGTTCCCCATCAGGTCCGCTCAGCGGACCAGATGCGGAACATGAGAAGGGGCGGGTCTATACATGTATTACCAAAGTGAGAGCAGTTCCCCATCAGGTCCGCCTCCTCGGTATGTCAGACCCGCCTACGTCATTGGCTTGAGCGGGGAACTTCCTTCACTATGTAAATTTAAATTTACATAGTGAAGGAAGTTCCCCGCTCAAGCCAATGACGTAGGCGGGTCTGACATACCGAGGGGGCGGACCTGATGGGGAACTGCTCTCACTTTGGTAATACATGTATAGACCCGCCCCTTCTCATGTTCCGCATCTCGTCCGCTGAGCGGACCTGATGGGGAACTTTAGAAGGGGCGGGTCTATACATTTAAAATACTGAGAGGGAGTTCCCCATCAGGTCCGCTCAGGCACAACCAATGAAGGACAGCGCTGGACATCGGGATCGCCGCGGGACACTGGATTTCACCGCTGGAATGTTTATTTATTTATTTTTTTAAATAAAGGACTTTTTCAAGGTGTTTGTGTGTTTTTTTAAACATTTTTTTTACGCTTTCTTCGTGAAATGGTAGGGGTACAATGTACCCGTTACCAATTCACATAGGGGGGGGGCGGGATCTGGGGGTCCCCTTTGTTAAAGGGGTCTTCCAGATTCCGATAAGCCCCCCGCCCGCAGACCCCCACAACCACCGGGCAAGGGTTGTGGGGATGAGGCCCTTGTCCCCATCAACATGGGGACATCCTCCCCATGTTGAGGGCATGTGGCTTGGTACGGTTCAGGAGGGAGGGGGGGCCGCTCTCTCGTCCCCCCCTTTTCCCCTGCGGCCGGCCAGGTTGCGTGCTCGGATAAGGGGTCTGGTATGGATTTTTAGGGGGACTCCACGCCATTTTTTTTTTAAACTTGGGGTGGAGTTCCCCTTAAAATCCATGCCAGATCTGAAGGGCCTGGTAATTGAATTCTGGGGAACCCCCACGCTTTTTTTTTTTTTTTTTCTCAATGACTTTTGTATGTATTGCCGGGAGCCGACAATTCATTAATAGCCGCGAGTCAGTTTTAAATGCATTTTTTTTCTTTCAAAAATGACATTTTTTGCAGGGACAGTTCTAAGCACGGGAAACATGCGCCACTTCACATGTATATCATACACACCCCCCAGGTACGAAATTTAAAGGAATATTTCACTTTTATTTTTTCATTTTAAGCATTATTAAAATCACTGCTCCCGAAAAAACGGCCGTTTTTAAAACTTCTTTTTGCATTGATACATGTCCCCTGGGGCAGGACCCAGGTCCCCAAACACTTTTTAGGACAATAACTTGCATATTAGCCTTTATAATTAACACTTTAGATTTCGAACGTTCGAGTCCATTGTATTTAATAGGGTTCTAAAGTTTACACGAACATTTTGTCTGTTCGCAGGTTCTGGTGCGAACCGAACAGGGGGGTGTTCGGCTCATCCCTGCTCCCCAGCATGGGCACAGACCGCAATTAAAACCTGACAGTTTACGTCCTAACTTTTATTACATCTAATGGGATGTGAGTGATATAAAGTGAAGTGGTTTAGGTGCACACCATTCTTTCACTTTGTTTTTCTTTCAGTATGCTGAGAACAATAAGCAGCTTCAAAATAAATGGTCAGTAGCAAGTGAATGCTGCTCTTTGAGCACCCCAAACTTCAAAAAGGCCTTATCAAAATATCATGAAAATAAAAAACCAAAAACTCCCCAAAAAATTATCACACCAAACTGTCACCCCTGAAGAAAAAGCTCCCCTGTTTAAAAAAACAGGAAAAATACAAAACAAAAAACAGTTTGTTCTAAAATACATGTTCTATCTAAATGAAAGGATAAGTGCATGTAAAAATTTACATTTATTTTATTTATTTTTTCCTAGGAGCCTGTAAAGTATTGCACCCGCAATAGGCAGATCACCTCCTGTATGGGCAGGCAATTACTGAATTCCAGGAAGATTAATGAACTATGAGAGCGCTCATTAGCACACCCATAGTCCATTGAGAACTACAAGCCATCTGGTGCAGTGGAAGATGGTACTTGTAGTTCATTCATTCACAAAACTCTGTAAATGAAGGATGCAGGTGCGCGGGCAGAGCCACGCACAGCTGTGCTGTCTATGATCTGTGACAGTGGTTTGCGGGAGAGAATCCCCCGCCTGCTGTTCCCATAGGGGATTGGGTCAGGGTGTGGGCAGGTGGTTTAGTAACATGGTACATGTTACAACCTAAATATGGGTTTAATATGTAACATGTTGCTAAAGGTGAACTTATCCTTTAAACTAGCAACTTAGTTTAGCATATCACAAACTCTTTAATAGAGCAGCACTTTTCAAAAGAAAGGTCTTAATAAATAATGAACATAGCATTTGATGCATTACACTAACTATAGTAAACTAAAATGCAAAATGATTACCACTTTAAACACAATACAGCTATTAAAAACCATAAGTGATAATTGGTATGTAGTGCTCTGTTATGCATTATGAATAATAGTTTCACTCTGCCTAAATTATGAATATATTGCATAGTACATTTGCATAGTGTTGTGTATTGAACAAATAAAGAACAGATCTCAGAATCACTCATGGCTAAGGACATTCTTTTTTATGAAATACTTAAAGTGGTTGTAAACCCACTTATGCAACTTGCACCTACAGGTAAGCCTAGATTAAGGCTTACCTGTAGGTGCAAGAAATATCTCCTAAACCTACAAGGTTTAGGAGATATTTGCAAAAAATTACATGCATCGTTGTCTACGGCGCATACGTGCCGTAGATAACGGCGCATTCACAGGGTTAATCCCATTCACAAATCCGGCTTAGCCGGAATTGACGGCTCCCGCGCGCATGCGCGGAGTGACGTCTTTGCCGCCCCGGCCAATCACAGCGTCGGAGAGGTGCTGTGATTGGCTGGAGAGGGAGACGAGAATGGCTTTGGGGGCCCCGATCTAAGGTAAGTGATGCATAATGAGCTAGTATGCTAGTCAGGTTCCAGGGTTTACAACCACTTTAAAGTGATTGTAAAGTCTTGTTTTTTTTTCTATAAAAATAACAAACATGTTATACTTACCACGTCTATTCAGTGGTTTTGCACAGAGCAGCCCAAATCCTTCTCTTCTCGAGTGCCTCTTCTGTGCTCCTGGCCCCTCCCTCCCGTTGAGTGCCGACACAGCAAGCAACTTGATATGGGGGCAACTGAGCTGAGTCACAGCTCCCATAGTCCATTCAGATACAGAGCTGGGGTTCGCCCCCCTCTCTCTCCTGATTGGCTAACTGACTTAGCTTGACAGCAGCAGGAGCCAATGGCACTGCTGTTGTGTCTCAGCCAATCAGGAGGGAGAGTCCCGGACAGCCTAGACACTCGTGGGCATCGCTGGACAGAGAGGGGGCTCAGGTAAGTATAAGGGGTGCTGGAGCAGCTGTTGCACACAGAAGGCTTTTTATCTTAATGCATAGAATGCATTAGGAATAAAAAACCTTCTGACTTTACAACCCCTTTAACACATTTTGACAGACCTGTTGATATCATTATCTAGCAAAACTGTTAACCCATGTAATAATGTATCAGTCAGAGTAGGCTTTAAAGTATAATGCCAACATTTCATACACTCTTTAACATGTTAAAATAACTTGAAAAGTCATTACTGATATTGTAAATTTTGAGCTTTCGTTAAACTACAATGTAATACCTGGTGATCCTGCATGAAGGTTCTCTTCCAGGCACTTCTTTTTATAGGGTGATAACGCTCTGGGGTTGATTTACTAAAGGCAAATAGGCTGTCCACTTTGCAAGAGAATGGACCATTACCGCATATATTATGTAGGCATGATAAAATGTTGTTCTCATCAGGAAACCTACTCTGAGAAATGCAATGCAATCTTTACTGGACAGGAAGAGGCTGTGGGTGATCCAGGATTACTTTTCTTGTTTTCCCCTCTAAGGTATTAATGGCCAGGTCTTGCGGCTAATTGGGAAGGGCCCCATTTGATCAGATGGATCCAATTACCCAAGTCCTTACCTGGCTTTGTATTTGAGTAATTGTTGTGACAGGAATCCTGTCATGAATAAGGGGGACATTATTGCAGGGGTGGTAGGTTGTCTGCTTCTAGAGGGCACTGCTTTTGTGCCACTACCATAAAGGTTGTCTGGCTTCTTTGGGTGTTTCCAGGAACCAAGGGGGTGTGGAAAAAGGGATTAAAGGGGCCTGCACCTAAAGTGTGATCAAATGAGCACTCCCATCAAGGCTCCTAATACAGAATGTGAATTGTAAAATTCGAACTTTACGGGACATTGGGGGCATTGGAAATAGGGGTGTATGATTCCGTTTGGGAAGGTATAAAGTAATACCTAATGAATGTCTGAGATTAAACCTATTAACCAAATAATGTGTAAACAGAAAAAATAGTAGTGCTGAAAAGTGATATAACAATATAGCAACAACTGTCAATGATAACAATGATTGATATATAACGTGGATATAAAAATATCACCCAGTGACAAGTGGCAAATTAATAGTCCATAAAATAAATCGAGTGCTAGAATGAAGAAATTCCTAATGATGAATCTTCTTATAACTTGTATCTTCCACCACACCAACGTGAATGTGACACCTCTGCCACTGAAACCACACTCACCAGCTTAAATTGCCTCCCACTGTCGTGTTTGGCTCAGATGCTTTTTAAACCTCACACTGGGTTAAAAACGATCATCCAATGTTCAACCGTGTTTCAAATCAAAATCTCTCCACATGTGAAATTAAAAAAAAGTGAACCAATAGCGAGATATCGTTTCAACCAGTTTATTAAAATCACACAGACTCTTCAATTATTGCACTCACATTTCAAACTCATAAAATCAGCATGAAGTGAAAAACCACAGCAAAACAAATGGCTCAGTGGTGCACTGCAGTCGCGGCAGACCTGAAGTGTGCGCTTGATGTATGTCTCTTACCCACTCCAAAGCCCCAGATCGCGGTGTCAGTGTCCTGCTATCAGCAACAGCGTCACACGTCAGTATGGTTGATTGCCGTACAGCCACGCCCCGACATGTTTCGTCACTTTGATGTCCTCATGGGATTGGCTGTACGGCCCGTCAATCATTCTCTTTATACTCTCCTCTAAACAGGTCACATGGGTCCCAGATATCATGCTATTGGAGCACTTTTTTTTCATTTCACATGTGGAGAGATTTTTATTTGAAACATGGTTGAACATTGGATGATCGTTTTTAACCCAGTGTGAGGTTTAAAAAGCTTCTGAGCCAAACAAGAGAGTGGGAGGCAATTTAAGCTGGTGAGTGTGGTTTCAGAGGGAGAGATGTCACATTCACGTTGGTGTGGTGGAAAATACAAGTTATAAGAAGATTTAAATAATACAATTTCTACTGCGCTTGCCTAGTAAAACTTAATGGTGATGTATGGGGTTTGCTGCTCAATCTATGTGTAACAATATCACAAAAAAGAGAGAGTATGAAATAAGGTGATAAGCGCAAAACCCTTCTATTAATAACTACAATAGTGCATCAATGTGTGCAAAAGTACTGTAACAAAGTGCAACGTGCAATCATACTATTGTTGTAAAGCTCATTAAAATAAAAACGAAAAAAGTGCTGCATTAATATGTGTACAATGACTAAAATAAAGTGCAACGTGCCAAAATGTTATAACTGAGCTCGTCAAACAATGCTGGCTAATAATTCTGAAATCCCAATGTTCACATCTGTGCAGAAAAAACAACGGTGCAAAAAAGCAAATAAAGAAAAAAGTCCCCAATATAAATGAATAGGGATTTTCACAGAGTATCTTGATACAGTTCACAAATCCAGCTTCAATTATATGTGGTAAGCATATACAATTCTCCTTGTTTCAAAGACCAAAATCTTCTAATTCAGCAATCTTCTAGTAATCTGTGCTCACAGAGCCCTTACCGCAATTCAGCAGAAAAACAGCCTCCAAAGGTATTGTTATGTGTATCCGTGCCGACCTTTCCCCTCTTATGGCTCCACTCAGATCTGTTGAAATCGTGATGTGTCCAAAGAGATGAATAAAAAGCATGTGCCGAGACACTTCCCTGTGTCTACTTCCTCGTTCCGGCCCTTACATGTTACGTCACGCCCACATGACTTCATCAGAGGACTTTTTTCTATATTTGCTTTTTTGCACCGTTGTTATTTCTGCACAGATGTGAACACTGGGATTTCAGAATTATTAGCCAGCATTGTTTGACGAGCTCAGTTATAACATTTTGGCACGTTGCACTTTATTTTAGTCATTGTACACATATTGATGCAGCACTTTTTTCGTTTTTATTTTTATAAGAAGATTCATCATTTGGAATTTCTTCATTCTAGCACTTGATTTATTTTATGGACTATTAATTTGCCACTTGTCACTGGGTGATATTTTTATATCCACGTTATATATCAATAATTTTTATTATTGACAGTTGTTGCTATATTGTTATATCACTTTTCAGCGCTACTATTTTTCCTGTTTACACATTATTTGGTAATAGGTTTAATCTCAGACATTCAATATTTTTTTATTAGGTGGCGGCTTTTGATTTATTTCATTTTATTATTTTGTTATCACATTGGCGCAGTGGTGGTATAGGGTATCAGGAGCGGTCGTATATCTTTTACCAACAGTACATCATAAAGTAATACCTATCTAATATTATTATTATTATTATTATTAATATTTTTTTTATTATTATTATTATTATTATTGTTCAAGATTTATATAGCGCTAACAGTTTGTGCAGCACAATATAAATGGAGACAATTAAAATACAGTCCAATACAGAAGGAAAAGAGGGCCCTGCTAATGGAGCTTACAATCTAAAGGGATGGAAGAGGTGGTACAAGGGGTATTAGCTGCAAGGGATTATCTGATGGAGATGGCTGAAGAACAGTTTTTAGGTGGAGGCGGGTTGGCTTCCCTGAATAAATTAGTTTTCAATGATTAAAAAGAAAGAGTGATAGGGGGCGCTAGATGTGAATTATATGACCAACTGTGTAAATGTGCCAGTATAATATTAATGAGATAAACCAAATAGGACCACATATAACAAATACATGGAAGTGTAAAGTACTAAAAACAAATAAGAAACAATAATAATTCAAATGTCCTTTAGACAGTCTGTAAAATCTTCAGTGAAGTATCTTCAATAAACCGATAACGTGAAATAAAATTCCTCCACCACTTGGTAATATATTCAAACCACACACCCAATGTGCTCGAATAGGGTCTCCTATTCACAAAAAAGCCATGACCACTTTATTAAAAAAGGTCAAATGGTGCTTAGTTTAAAAATCCTGGGGCTTGCTTGGATATTCATAGGGACAAAACAGGAGACTCATATATTTGCATCCTCCTCTCCACCATGGTTTCCCATCGGAAATAAAAGAAAGGAAGGAAACCAATGGTGTAATACTGCTTTGTGTAAATGATTAAAACAGAAGCAAAATACCGGCTTACAAGTAAAGGTGCTTTCTCCCAGCACTAAGGATAGCACGCATGTAATGCTGATAAGAGCCGCACACCACCCCGGCTCACGCTCAGAGATCAGTGTGTGTTCCACTGCCGTTTGGAGACGTATCCGAAAGCACCTCGTTGTACGTTTAGTTTTAAAACGTCATTAGGAAGCGTGGAGAGGAGGATGCAAATATACAAGTCTCCTGATTTGTCCCTATGAATATCCAATCAAGCCCCAGGATTTTTCAACTAATCACCATTTGACCTTCAAGTTTTGAAAGATTGCCTGAAAGTGGACAGGGTAGGAGCTAATCAGACATACTGGGGTAGGAAATTCCAGAGGAGGGGAGAGGTTCTGTAGAAGTCCTGGAGGCGAGCATGGGAGGCAGAAACAAGGGAGCTAGAGAGCAAGATGCGTTAAGAGGAGCAGAGAGGACAATATCTGCAGATGAGGTTGGTGATGCAACTGGGGGCAGTGTTGTGGATAACTTTGTATATTGTGGTTTTTATTTGAAATTGTATATGTATTATGCTGACTCTACAGCAGGCTATTATCTTTCTGTTGGAAGAGTTCAGATTGGCAAGCACCCATAACCCTCCAAATATACTAAATAATAGTGCAATCATCATTGTTTTTTTTTCATTTTATTTGTAATCTTTAGGTAACATTCCCTCTACTGCCAGTTATCTATTGTGTGTCCCCCCCTCTCATCCTTGGAACAGCGTATTGCAAGCATGATATGACAGTGGGGTAACTTCAGGATTTGCTGTAGAAACAGAGAGAGAAGGGAGAGAGCAGCAGCTCTGACAGGAACACATGTGAATCTGACACTGTCAAAACTGTTGAATTCCTGTGAAATTTAATAAACTTGCAACTTAAAAAGGACTAAATGATTTACAGAAAAAAGCAATAATGTTAGTAACATAGCAGATATACTGTACATTTCAA
Organism: Rana muscosa; assembly: GCA_029206835.1. Classification (NCBI taxonomy): domain Eukaryota; kingdom Metazoa; phylum Chordata; class Amphibia; order Anura; family Ranidae; genus Rana; species Rana muscosa. The sequence continues at coordinate 879,390,068 of CM055116.1, forward strand.
CTCCAAAAAACAAAAAAGTAAAGTCAGCTACAATGCTTTGAAAAAGTATTCACACCTCTTGAAATTTTCCACATTTTGTCATGTTACAACCAAAAACGTAAATGTGTTTTATTGGGATTTTATGTGATAGACCAACACAAAGTGGCACATAATTGTGAAGTGAAAGGAAAATGATAAATGGTTTTTAAATTTATTTACAAATACATCTCTGAAAAATGTAGCGAGCATTTGTATTCAGCATCAATACTTTGTAGAAACCCCTTTCGCTGCAATTACAGCTGCAAGTCTTTTTGGGTATGTCTCTACCCGCTTTGTACTAGAGAGTGAATTTTTTGTCTATTCTTCTTTGCAAAATAGCTTAAACTCTGTCAGATTGGATGGAGAGCGTCTGTGAACAGCAATTTTCAAGTCTTGCCACAGATTCTCAATTAGATTTAGGTCTGAACTTTGACAGGGCCATTCTAACACATGAATATGCTTTGATCTAAACCATTCCATTGTAGCTCTGGCTGTATGTTTTATGGTCGTTGTCCTGCTGGAAGGTGATCCTCCACCCCAGTCTCAAGTCTTTTGCAGACTCTAACAGGTTTTCTTCTAAGATTGCCCTGTATTTGGTTCCATCCCTCTGCCCATCAAATCTGACCAGTTTCCCTGTCCCTGCTGAAGAAAGTTGAAGATGGTGTGTTCAGGGTGATGTGCAGTGTTAGTTTTCCGCCACACACAGCGTTTTGCTTTTAGGGCAAAAAGTAAAAATTTTGTCTCATCTGACTTGATCACCTTTTTCCACATATTTGCTGTGTCCCCCAAATGGCTTTTTGCAAACTGCAAACAGGACTTCTTTTGGCTTTCTTTCAACAATGGTTTTCTTCTTGCCACTCTTCCATAAAGGCCAGATTTGTGGCGTGCATGACTAATAGTTGTCCTGTGGACAGATTCTCCCACCTGAGCTGTGAATCTCTGCAGCTCCTCCAGAGTTACCATGGGCCTCTTGGCTGCTTCTCTGATAAATTCTCTCCTTGTCAATTTAGGTGAATGGCCATGTCTTTGTAGGCTTGCAGTTGTGCCATACGCTTTCCATTTTTGGATGATGGATTAAACAGTGCTCCGTGAGATGGTCAAAGCTTGGGATATTTTTTCATAGTCTAACCCTGTTTTAAACTTCACCACAACTTTATCCTTGACATGTCTGTTGTGGTCCTCGGCCTTCATGATGCTGTTTGCTCACTAAGGTTCTCTAACAAACCTCTGAGGGCTTCACAGAACAGCTGTATTTATACTGAGATTAAATTACACACATGTGGACTCTATGTACTAATTAGGTGACTTCTGAAGGCAATTGGTTCCACTAGATTTTAGTTAGTGATATCCGAGTAAAAGGGGCTGAATACAAATGCGCGCCACACTTTTTAGATATTTATGTGTAAAACATTTTGAAAACCATTTATCATTTTCCTTCCACTTTACAATTCTCAATAAAATACATTTACGTTTTTGATTGTAACATGACAAAATGTGGAAAATGTCAAGGGGTATGAATACCTTTTCAAGGCACTGTCTTACATTTCACTAGTTTGTGTCTACAGCCCCCCCATTCACCCCAGGTTACAAGTAGAGGAAAGCTTTCCATATTTCCCACTCCCCTGAAAGCCAGTGCTCTCTTTTACACTACTTCCATTCACCCTGCTCCTGGGATGTCAGTATGCTTATATAGTGGAACCTCGGTTTAAGAGTAACTTGGTTTGAGAGCAATTTGATTTGCGAGCAATTAAAAAAAAAAAATCTGACTCGGTTTGCGAGTGTTGACTCGCAAGACGAGCAGAATTCAAGTTAAATAGGCCTGCAGTACCGCATTTGGCCTGAGGTACGGGGGCGCAGGAGCCGAGCAGAGCCTAAATAGGCCTGCAGTACCGCATTTGGCCTGAGGTATGGGGGTGCAGGAGCAGAGCAGAGCCAAACAGCAACGATTGCAGCCGATTGCCGCTGTTCGGCAATGCTCGGAAAGACACGGAAATACACAGTTTCCGTGCCTTTCCGATGTTTGTCGAGGTCAGCCGAAGTTTCCTCTGGCCTTTTCAGCCGTTTCCGAGGCTCTCCGGCGCCCCCCCACCTCTGGCCGCATTCAGTATTGCATCCCATTGAAGTCAATGCGGAACAAATTATTTTCGTTTCCATTGACTTCAATGGGAGAACTTGCTTTGATATGCGAGTACTTTGGAATACGAGCATACTCCTGGAACGGATTATTAATCCGAGGTTGAACTGTATTGTCTTCATGTACAGCGCAGGATCATTGGGCCTGCATTGTAACTGATGACATTGGAGATTGTATGGTCATACAACTGGCGAACTGGAGTGGATTTGAAGGACTGGTCGTATAGTGGGGAGGAAGCCTGCAAGAGCAAGGAATAAAGTGAGTATTCCTTCGCTTTCAACCTCCTCTTGAATAAATAAGCACTTAACCCTTTTGGGGGACAAGGAGTAAATTACTGAAGTTTTATGTTTGGAGTTGTGTTGATCTTTAGCACAGCTGTATGGGATATTTTAATATTTGGTTTACCAAACTATATTTTTACAATGGCTTTATACAAGGTTGCATAAATGCAAGGCTTTTTTAAATTGCTTATCCATTTTGAAAAAATATATAACAGCAATGTTTTAAATAATAATTCCAGTACAGTTGCACATTACAGGTGATCTAATATCCCTGGATTCATTATTACAACTTTTATTATTGACTAATATATGTTTTAGTATTTTATATAAGAATGCAATTTAAATTAGGTTTATTTCCCAGTTGCACTATTTTAGAGAATTAAATATTTATCACACAGTTCTATTGACTTTTTATCTTATTCAAATTTGTTACGGGTTATTGTTCTTCTCTTTATTTTCATGCTTTTAGCATTGTTATTTACAGTGGGGCAAAAAAGTATTTAGTCAGCCACCAATTGTGCAAGTTCTCCCACTTAAAAAGATGAGAGAGGCCTGTAATTGTCATCATAGGTATACCTCAACTATGAGAGACAAAATGTGGAAACAAATCCAGACAATCACATTGTCTGATTTGGAAAGATTTTTTTTGCAAATTATGGTAGAAAATAAGTATTTGGTCACCTATAAACAAGCTAGATTTCTGGCTCTCACAGACCTGTATCTTCTTCTTTAACCACTTAAGCCCCGGACCATTTCGGGCCATTAGGACCAAGCCTGTTTTTGGGATTCGGCACTGCGCTGCTTTAACTGTAAATTGTGCGGACATGCAATGTTGTACCCAAATGAAATTTGCGTCCTTTTCTTCCCACAAATAGAGCTTTCTTTTAATGGTATTTGATTGCCTCTGCGATTTTTATTTTTTGCGATATAAATGGAAAAAGAACGAAAATTTTGAAAAAAAAAGATATTTTCTACTTTTTGTTATAAGAAAAATCGAATAAACTCAATTTTAGTCATACATTTAGGCCAAAATGTATTCAGCCACATGTCTTTAGTAAAAAAAATGTCAATAAGCGTATATTTATTGGTTTGCGCAAAAGTTATAGCGTTTACAAACTAGGGTACATTTTCTGAAATTTACACAGCTTTAAATTTATGACTGCCTATCTCATTTCTTGAGGTGCTAAAATGGCAGGGCAGTACAAAACCCCCCCAAATGACCCCATTTTGGAAAGTAGACACCCCAGGGAAATTGCTGAGAGGCATGTTGAGCCCATTGAATATTTTTTTTTTGTCCCAAGTGATTGAATAATGACAAAAAAAAAAAAAAATTACAAAAAGTTGTCACTAAATGATATATTGCTCACACATGCCATGGTTATATGTGGAATTGCACCCCAAAATACATTCTGCTGCTTCTCCTGAGTACGGGGATACCACATGTGTGGGACTTTTTAGGAGCCTAGCCACGTACGGGACCCCGGAAACCAAGCACCGCCTTCAGGATTTCTAAGGGCGCAAATTTTTGATTTCACTCCTCACTACCTATCACAGTTTCGAAGGCCATAAAATGCCAAAATAGCACAAAACCCCCCCAAATGACCCCATTTTGGAAAGTAGACACCCCAAGCTATTTACTGAGAGGCATGTTCAGTCCATGGAATATTTTATATTTTGCCACAAGTTGCGGGAATATGACAAACTTTTTTTTTTTTGCACAAAGTTGTCACTAAATGATATATTGCTCACACATGCCATGGGCATATGTGAAATTACACCCCAAAATACATTCTGCTGCCTCTCCTGAGTACGGGGATACCACATGTGTGGGACTTATTGGGAGCCTAGCCGCGTACGGGACCCCAAAAACCAAGCACCGCCTTCAAGGTTTCTAAGGGCATAAATTTTTGATTTCACTCCATAAAAGGCCATAAAATGCCAAGATGGCACAAAACCCCCCCAAATGACCCCATTTTGGAAAGTAGACACCCCAAGCTATTTGCTGAGAGGCATGTTGACCCCATTGAATATTTTTTTTTTTGTCCCAAATGATTGAATAATGACAAAAAGAAAAAAAAATGTACAAAAAGTTGTCACTAAATGATATATTGCTCACACATGCCATGGTTATATGTGGAATTGCACCCCAAAATACATTCTGCTGCTTTTCCTGAGTACGGGGATACCACATCTGTGGGACTTTTTGGGAGCCTAGCCGCGTACAGGGCCCCAAAAACCAAGCACTGCGAACGCTGCAGTTATGTGTGTTGTGTTTGGTAAGTGACAGTGATCGATCGATACTGCACTTGGGTGGGCTGGGCTGGGCTGGGCGGAGGGGCTAAACACAGGTGCTAGCAGGTATCTGGGCTGATCCCGCTAACACTGCGTTTTTGGGAACCCTAAACCGCTGGGGATGCTAGTATAGATCTGATCAGATCTGATCAGATACTATACCACTAAGGGGGGTGTATGCTTTGCGCGTGGGTGTTAGCGTTACTGTCACTAACCTAACACTGCCTGGGGCGACGCAGACCCTCTCTGGCGCTAAAACCTAATTGATCTCACCCGCCGGGCGATCAGGGGGGTTAAACCTTTATTGGGTTATATACGGCGGGTGCCCTGATGCTATAAAAAGCAAACTAATCAACCAGCGTCACCCGTAACCTTTATATGGTGATCACTGGTGAAAGGGTTAACTAGGGGCAATCAGGGGGTTAAAATCTTTATTAGGTTAAATATGGGGGTACCTGACACTATATAAAAACCTGACGGGTAACCTAAATAACTAAATAACTTACTGGCTAACCAGTGACACCAGTGACGCTTATACGGCGATCACTGGTGAAAGGGTTAACTCTAGGGGCAATCAGGGGGTTAAAATAATATATGGGGGTACCTGACACTAATAAAAACCTGCGGCGAACCTAAAAAAAAATAACTGCCTATCTAAAACACCAGCGACACGAATACAGCGATCGGAAAAACAATCGCTTAGTGACGCTGAAGTTAGGGGGTGAAAGGGTTACCTGGGGGGTGATCAAGGGGTTAAACCTTTATTAGGGGGGGTTAGGGGGCTACCCTGGACCTAAAGGGGCCTAATCCTAACTGCCCTGCAACTTTTTACAATCACAGATGACACTAAATGCAGTGATCAGTAAAATAAATGATCACTGCAATCAGTGACACTGTGATTGGGGGCTTTGGGGTGACCTGGGGGGTGATCTGGGGGTGACTGGGGGGTGATTTGTGTGCCTATGTGTACCTACGTGTCAGTGGACTGTTAGTGCACTAACCTGCTTCCTCTCTGCTCGGCGCCGGGAATGGAAAGACCGCGGCGAGGGAGATGACATCACTTCCTCCAGCCTTGTTTACATCACATGGCGGAGGAAGCATTTTCATTGGCCGGGAGCGATCGCGAGGGGGGGGCGGAATCGAGCGCCCCCCCCCTCATGCCTGATCGCTCCCGAACACTTAACGGCCGCTCACTGCAGTGAAGGGGGGTCCGGATGGACCCCCCAACTGCACAAAGGCGATCACGTAGATCTACGTGATTCTGCCTGTCCGTGCCATTCTGCCGACGTAAATCGGCGGTGGGCGGTCGTTAAGTGGTTAAGAGGCTCCTATGTCCTCCTCTCATTACCTGTACTAATGGCACCTGTTTGAACTTGTTATCAGTATAAAAGACACCTGTCCACAACCTCAAACAGTCACACTCCAAACTCCACTTTGGTGAAGACCAAAGAGCTGTCGAAGGACACCAGAAACAAAATTGTAGACCTGCACCAGGCTGGGAAGACTGAATCTGCAACAGGCAAGCAGCTTGGTGTAAAGAAATCAACTGTGGGAGCAATAAGTAGAAAATGGATGACATACAAGACCACTGATAATCACCCTCGATCTGGGGCTCCACGCAAGATCTCACACCATGGGGTCAAAATGATCACAAGAACGGTGAGCAAAAATCCCAGAACCACACGGGGAACTAGTGAATGACCTGCAGAGAGCTGGGACCAATGGAACAAAGGCTACCATCAGTAACACACTATGCTGCCAGGGACTCAGATCCTGCAGTGCCAGACGTGTCCCCCTGCTTAAGACAGTACATGTCCGGGCCCGTCTGAGGTTTGCTAGAGAGAATTTGGATGATCCAGAAGAGAATTGGGAGAATGTCATATGGTCAGATAAAACAAAAGTATAACTGTTTGGTAGAAACACAACTCGTCGTGTTTGGAGGAGAAAGAAAACTGAGTTGTAACCAAAGAACACCATACCTACTGTGAAGCATGGGGGTGGCAACATCATGCTTTGGGGCTGTTTCTCTGCAAAGGGAACAGGGCAACTGATTTGTGTACATGAAAGAATGAATGGGGCCATGTATCGTGAGATTTTGAGTGCAAACCTCCTCCCATCAGCAAGGGCATTGAAGATGAAACGTGGCTGGGTCTTTCAGCATGACAATGATCCCAAACACACCGCCCGGGCAACGAAGGAGTGGCTTTGTAGGAAGCATTTCAAGGTTCTGGAGTGGCCTAGCCAGTCTCCATATCTCAACCCCATAGAAAACCTTTGGAGGGAGTTGAAAGTCTGTGTTGCCCAGCGACAGCCCCAAAACATCACTGCTCTAGAGGAGATCTCAATGGAGGAATGGGCCAACATACCAGCAACAGTGTGTGACAACCTTGTGAAGACTTACAGAAAACGTTTGACCGCTGTCATTGCCAACAAAGGATATATAACAAACTATTGAGATGAACTTTTGATATTGACCAAATACTTATTTTCCACCATAATTTGCAAAAAAAAATTATTTCCAAATCGGACAATGTGATTGTCTGGATTTGTTTCCACATTTTGTCTCTCATAGTTGAGGTATACCTATGATGACAATTACAGGCCTCTCTCATCTTTTTAAGTGGGAGAACTTGCACAGTTGGTGGCTGACTAAATACTTTTTTGCCCCACTGTATAGGGTTTTTTTTTTTTTCCGATATTGTAGAAATAATTTCAGTTGCACAAGCATATAGATTAATATTTAATCAGAAAAACATTTTTTGCAACTTTGGAAATAAAGTAACATTCATAAATAAAAGGTTTATTCAGTAAAAAAAAAAAAAAAAATACTAGGAGCAGAGTGCAGAATCCAATGCCACCAATAGAAATTCTCTTGCAAGAGTCAGAATTCTGTAAAGTGAATTGTATCATTATGAAAAACATGGGTAAATATGTATTGAGGGAAACTGGAGAAAGGGACTAGTTTCTGGGTTTCAGGGTGAGCAAACTTTAGTCCCACCCCCCTCTCAGCACTATTGCCTTTGCTTTTTTTTTTAATTCAATATGTTTTTATTGAATTTTCATATAAAAGTACAAACAAACACAAGGTGCAAATGCCAAAGGTAGTGTACAAAATACAAGAAACAAGGAATAGTGTTATACAGCCAACAAAGTACATTAAGGTGACAATAGTACCACAGTGCAATGGAATACCACAAGTAATGATCATCTTTATTCAGCGTTATCATTTTTACAGCATTCTACCCAGGGTTGCCATCATTTCAGAAAAATTTCATAAGAGTTATTGCTCAGGGATAAAGCTTTTTCATAAGCAAAATTGGTTTGCATAAGAGAAATAGCTTCTGACAGGTTAGGCACCATCTGGGGTTTCCAGTGCCTAACTTTAGCCAGAGAATATCCGGTGTGTGTTTAAACCAATGTTTAAGCTGATCTAGTTAAGCCACTAGATAGTAGTCCCCAATGTCCACCATACCTATGCCTCCAACCTTTCTATGTTTAATCAAACATCTATAGGCACATACAGGGTATTTCCCCTTCCAGATACTGTATATTGTTGAAGCAGGGAAGTAAGGACTTTCAGATAACAGGAGTTGAGTGGGATAGGTAAGCTCCAGAATAGGTATAGCATCTGAGCCAATATCATAATTTTGAAGGATGCCAGTCTACCAGACCATGACAACTCCTACCGTGCAAACTGTTGTACCTCTTTGGTCAATTTGTCAAGCAGGGGTTTGTAGTTGGCATGTGCTAACGAAGATGCTTTTGGGGTCAGAGTAATATCCAGATAAGGTATACTGCTATCAAGGAAAACAAACAAACTAGGTGGGAACAAGAACAGTAACCAATATCAAAAACAGGTAGTAAAATAGGTCCTGAGATAGAACTATAGGCAGTACTCATTGCTTCCAAGGATCAAGGGGAAGAGTAGGATGTTAAGTACTCAGAGCTTGGGGTCTGGAGGTCAGAAGAAATGTGTCAGGGATGATCATGAGCCACCCACAGATTGCTTCTTAGGTGGGCATTTATGTGTTATTACCTGCCATTCTGGTGCCATTGGAAAGCGTTGCGTGGAAGCAGACTGATTTGAAGATGAATACGGGAGTAAGTCCCAACTGCATAGAAGGTGGAGGCCTTTGTGCTTATGTAAGGCTTTGCTGATTGTTAGGAGGTTTCTGTATTGCTGAAGAGTATGTTGGGAGAGATCAGGCAGGAGTTGGAGTTTCAAAAATCTCCCAGGGAGCTGACCTGTATGCCAAAACGTATCCAGTCTTTTTTATTTCACTTAGTAGAAATTAACCCAAAGGTAAACATCTTTTGGCATGTTAGGAGGTAAGTATTAAGGCTTGGGGATGCAATGTATTCTGTCAGTTATAAGATTAGAGGGTGTAAGAGATGGTAGAGCCGACAGAAAGAGGTTCCACGAATGTTGTCACTGTTGGACTGACTCTGGCACTCCTTGGATCTTTAGATTGTTACAACGTGATCTGTCCTCCAGGTTGGCAACTTTGGATTTAGGGCCAGCTCCTTGACATGGGCAGAGTGTGCATCCAGTATTGATAAAGTATTGAAAGAAGTGTCATCCTTGGAGCCTCGGGGAGGTCGGGACATAGCCATAGACATAGACACTTTTGGAGAGAGTACAGGCTTCTGAACCTGGGGAGTCCTGCTCAGGGCCTTGTAAAGTGACCCCATGGTTTCAGAGCATCTGATGGCTGCCCTAAAGTGGCTTCAAGTGGGAGGGTGGAGCCACCGTATTGGCCATTTTGTCATGGGCTGTGCTGGAGCCAGGGGAAAAATCCTTCCAGCTTGCATAGCAGTGGGGTTTAGCAGCATCTGCGGGGCATTCTAGGTACTCACCTGAAGTGCCCAAGGTTAAAATCGCTGTTGTACGGTGTTTAGGGGCTCTAATATAGCCTGAAATCCCCAGCGGTCAAGCGGAGCTCCCGGACTATGCGACCATTTGGGAGCGCGGTCATCACACTCCAACACCCACACCTCCCCATTGCTTTTTTTTTAAATGTATTGTATACCCCTGATGAAGTCACGAGGCACGTGACGTAACGACGTAGGGAAAGCGAGGTCACTTTGAACCGGAAGTACCCGGAGAACTAGTAAGACGGCGTTTAAACGCTGCGACTTGTTTACACATCTTTTTTAATACATGTTGATGTAAGAGCATTTGATTTTTTACAATAAATTAGTTTACCCTAAACCCACTACACTATTGGAGGCTTCTTTCTCTCCCGTCACTCCCGGGTTGGCCCTATCTCTGGAGTTATCCCCCCATAGGTAAATGGACATCCATGTGAGGACTGGATACATAGGAGGACTACAGTCGGGACATCCAGCACGGAGGACCTAACAGAGGAAGGAGGAGATTACAGTTGATGCTTATTTACTCCGTATAGAGGTAAGAGTTCTGGGAGACAGGTTTTGGACACCCTATTGACACCGGGATTCACATATGTCACAGCTATTCTGATCTGAACCAGATTTGATACAGATTTCATTACTTCTCACCTTGCCTTTTGAACACCTATTGCACAAGAGACTTTGATATAGAGCCACCATTTACCTACCAGGACTCATATCTATTTACCAGCTTTATTTTAGCACTTTATTATACAGGTTCACATACCATTGCAATACTGAACTTGCACTTATTGCTGATTTTGCACATATTGATTTTCACTCTTTGGATGTTGCACTTTATACATACCAAGTTTGAATGTTTTATTATTTCATCATTATTAAGATCACTGTTGCATTTTAAGTGTATTGTTTATTTTCACTATTGAGGACACTGTTGCACTTTAGAGATTGGAGTTCGTTTGTTTGCTTTTAGCGCGAGAACACTTTATATTTATTGACCACTACTGTGTAAGGTGAACACTACCGGTTTTTGCAGCTTTTTGCACCCATTTTTTCAATTCCCATTCACTTATTCATTTACTCACTAGTAGCGCGAAAGACTCTCACTTTACATACCTTATTTTTTGTTCCTTTCCAACCGTAGGCACTCTTGAATGCTGGGGAGAATGTTTCTCACACAATCTTGCAAGCAAAGGTCTCCTAAAATTCTCCTGAGAGACCAGGGTGGCTTGATGTGACATACAGTAGTAACATTATTATTATTATCATCATCATCATCATCATCATTAGTATTACTATTATTATTTTATAATTAATAATATTAGTTGTAGCTGTAGTAGAATTTAGCCCCTAAAGAAAAGATTCACTAATATGTTATGAGTAAAAGGGGTAAGCCTGATGTTTTTCAAAAGCACAAGCTCCCCAGCAGAAAGAATCAGTCACAGAGATGAGACAAACCATTTAACATAAGCAGGGGTGCTGACAATGATCATCTTGTATTTATTATATATGCAAAACCTGTATCCCAAAAGAAAAAAACAGTTTGCTATAACTGCTTGAAAGTATTAGCTAGAGTTCAACTTCAATTTGTTAGTGTATTTAAATCTGCTAGTATATGTAACACTTTCCTTCCCTCCAGCGTAACAATGTTGCTGTCCAAAAGTGCTCCCTAGGCTCATTCATCCAGAGTGAGGCCACTGGAGGAGTGTAACTGGCCAGATCACCAGGTGAATACGCAGGGAAAAAACCCTAAGAAATAAAAACGGATGCAGTCACCACATGTAATGATTGATAAGCTGCAATATAATAAATTTTCTGTTTTAGGTTTATTATTGCCTAAAACTCAGAAAAGGTTCTGATTAGGATTTATTTTGTGTTTTTACCATGCTGATCACTTACATTAATGTGAAATCCAGTGATTGCATTTATACTATTTTTGAGTTCCCTTACCAATGAAGCAATATTTTATATGTTAGATGAAAAACTTTAATGATGATGGCTTTAAAAAAAATCATTAGTTGAAATTGTTTTTTTAAAAAAATGTATGTATGGTAGCTAGGGGGGATTGTATCAGAGATAGTGAGAACCTTCTATAAAAGAAGAGCTCCTGGGCACGATTTACTGAAGGGTAAAATTAGATAATGTGCCTGAGTTAAGTGGAACTTTACTTTATTGTATGTACATACATACTGTAGTTCTTCATATTCCTACCATTCACATAAAAATTTATAAAATAAACAATATCTACAGTTTGCAATGACATTTTGAAAATGGATAATTATGATTGAGACCACTCTCTAGGACTTTATGTAGAAAATTGCTTTTAATCCACACAACCCCCAATGAGATTAAGATTTTTAGATTGGAACAGTTTTTTGAAGACTTGAAACATTTTTATAAATAGTCCCCTAAGCACGATGGACACTTTGCCTTGAAAACCAACTGACTGCAAAGTAAAAGTCCAAATTTAGTTTATGATGCGCGTCTCTAGTTTGTTGAATTTTTTTTTGGGATTTCATCAACTGAAAATACTGCTTCTGACAATGTTACAAGGTACAGCTGGAAAATTTATCTGAAACTAGCTGCTAATTATTGACATATTTACCTCCTACCACTAAAAATTTTATAATATTCCAGTGTGCTAAGCAAAGCATATTAAAAGCTTAAATTTTGCTCAAAAGTCTAAAATAATGGATTATGTTTGTAAGGAATTCTCAGACTTTCAATGGGGTTGTACATTGAGAAGTGTGTTCAATTCCTCACATTTCTCCAATCATTGGTATCATTGTTCTATCATTGGCATCTCCAAATGGTTGTCCGAAGTTGATACATTATCCCATATTCAGCAAAAATCAATAACTTTAAGAGCCCATTCACACAGGGGCGTCTTTGGATCCGACTCCAAATCGCCCCAGGTCGCCCCTAGTCGCCTCAGGTCGCGCTGGCTGAAGAAATCAATGTAAGTTAATGGAGCCGTCCTTATGCACACTACTGCAGTCGCTCCGACTTCAAAAAAGGTCCCTGTACTACTTCAATCCGACTCCTAGGCGACCTGTAACCATTCATTTCAATGGGAGTCGCCTCTCACTGTCTTAATAGGAGCGACTCTCCAGGAAGATAACATACATTTATCAGGCAAAGCTCTCCCTCCCCCCTCCCTCCCACAGAGCTGATTCTTGTTTGATTGGCCACTGGAATGTCTCCTGTCCTGCAGGCAACTTGGAGTTGCCTTGTAAATAGCTCCAGGTCGCGCTGAGTTGCCTCATAAAATCGTGTCTGAGTTGCCTCATAAAATCGCGCTGGAAGTCGTGTTGCCCCTGTGTGAATGGGCTCTAACTCTCCACTGTGTTGGAGAACCTGACTCTCTTATACAAGCAATATAATATGGTTTTGTATGTCTTTTCAGTTTTATTAAAATAGAATCTTCGCCCTCATAGCAAAAATTACTGGGACATCTATAACTCCTACAGTTGAACAAGCTTTACTTCACATAAATGATTGGGGTTTCCATAATTCACATGGAGCCATAATCATAATTTTTTTACTTACAGCTAATCTGATTATCACTAGGAGATGGAGATTGACTACTCCCCCGGAAATTATAGAAGTAATCCAAGACTTTATTTTCAAATGCTTCATAGATAAGTATGATGGCGATAAAGAACAATACACAATCTAAGTTCTTTAAAATGTTGGCAGCAATAGTCCTAATGTATAATCTGATAACACTCACATTTGGCCCAAGAGATATTGAAGAACTGGTTATTGTTTCTGTTTTCACAGTTTCTGGTTATAATTCAAATTTTTACCTTCTGTCCTGATTACTTCTCATCTCCATTATCTACTAAATGTGCCTTGTTTGTTACCCCCACTGTTAACTAGCGCATACTAAATAATATATGAAGCTTTAGTACAAAAGCTTTATGACGTGTATTCCTATCACTAAGTAATTAACTATTTCATACCTGTTTAGCCCCCTCGTCTGAAACTGGGGCTACTATGAAATGTTATTGGCTGGGCTGTAGACAGCTCAGACTGATTGTACAGTTTATATCTGGTCTTTCCTTAAGCTTTCTCAGGTTGTGCATTAATCACTGTAGCCAGTAGGTGTCACTGGTACCACAGGCCACAGTATGAGATTGTACAGCTAGGTTGAGTTATGAATATTTATATTTCTTCCAGCCAGCACAGTAGGAGGTTCTTGACCACTGGTGCATTCATATTTGGGCTGGGCATTGTGCTCGCTCTCTTGCCTCAGGCTGAGGAGGTGATGCTGAAGTGAGCTCTGCGTGTAGGCCCAGAAGCCTGTCTGGCACCTACTAATGAAAAGACCCAGTGAGGAACCCTTGCTGGAGAGAGCCAGGATGAAGGCTGGTCTCTCAGAAGGACCTGGTGACTCACTTGGAGGACACACCAGAATCTCAAAATTTGCTTGCGGTGCTCAGCTTAAAGGTTATGACACTGTGAAGCTGGATCTTGTTCTACATCTGAAAACGCATTTGCAGTGTTGCCGGGTTGGCTTAAAGGTGCTGACACTGTGAAGCTGTACTTTCTCTGGATCCGAGGAGTCTGTAAGTGATCTGCTGTTGGTATTTGAGACCCCTAACCCTTTCTCCTACAACCTTATTCCAAGTTCAACATTAAAGCTTTGAAATGATCAAAAGTGACTAGTGCCCAATTTCTGTTCAAAACTCCCCATTATAGCCATGGACTCAGCCCTGGGGTTAATGATAGCTCGTTCCCTACCTCTGAAGGTTTCACCCTGCCTTTAGAAGACCCAGGGGGCGCTACACCTGTAAGTTTTCATTTTACTACATCTGTAAGTTTTCATTTTACTTCAATCTCTGTAAATTGAACAATCAGGGGATCAGCTTAGGATGACAATGCTGTTCTTCCCTAAATACAGTACAAGCAGGGCCAGACTTACCATTGGGCTTGACTGGGCTCAAGCCCATGGGCCCTGCCCAATAGGGGCCCCCGTGCTTGCGCACATTAGCCCCTCTAAACCAGCATTTAAAGCTTGCCGGAATGCAGTTTGTGAGAACTTCCCCTCTGTCCGGCACAGAGGAGAAGTCTCGCGGTGTTTAGCTCCTTCCACTCTTCCTGATACTCCCCCGTGTGACTAAAGAAGACGTCACAAAAGGGGAGTGAAAGAAAACAGCAGCCGCAGACACAGCAACGAATGGTTACGGCGCAACGGCGCATGCGTGAGATTACCGACAGGGACACAGTAAGGGCGGAAGCGACATCATAATTTGAATCACATAACCGCAGTATGAATGGCGCTTGAGATACCCGGAAATACAGAGAACGAAACCATCCTAAAAAAGGTATTTGCAGGCCTCATTTTTGGGGGATATATATATATGTATTGCATTGCGATTAGCTGTTTTAACTTAACAATTGAAAAACTGCAAAAATCGGCCGGGGTTTACCTCCTCTTTAATTTTTCATTGAATTGTTCTATTTGAAGTAATGTATAGAAGGTAGGGCCCGAAAGCGACTCAAGCCCAGGGGCCCCCACAACCCTAAGTCCTGCCCTGAGTACAAGTGAATGGGTGTTGTCACCCTAGGAAGTGCTTTACTTGCAGAATCATCAGGTGACATCTAAGGACTGGTAAAATGTTGGTGCAATATGAAACATGTGCTTAATTTGATTAAATATTAAGCTTTTTTTTAAAGCTGAGAATGTGACTGTTTTATGTCACATATTGTGTAATATGTGGATAGGTAAAAACTATCTGTGACTCTCTAGTCTATGAAAATATTAAAACCATATTCATTTAAAATATTTTGATTAAACATTTTATTTAAATATTTAATAAAATTAAGCACATGTTTCATATTGCAACAACATTTTAAATTTCAGCTTACCAGTCCTTAGATGTCACCTGATGATTCTGCCAGTAAAGCACTTCCTGTGCTTGGGTGACAACTGTACACTGTACTGTATCTAGGGCAGAACAGCATAGTCACCCTAAGTTTCTCCTCTGATTTGTACTGTAAACACCTCTCCCTCTGTTATCTTCATTATACAGGGAGGAGGGGTGTGTAGTTTACAGAAGACAGCTTGCAAAAATAATAACATAGGATTTCAGTTTACTGCTCATAAAGTTAGAAGTACACTACAATTCTATCCTAATTAGGGATGAGCCAAACACCCCCCCGTTTGGTCGGCACCAGAACCTGCGAACAGACCTAAAGTTCACGCAAACTTTAGAACCCTATTAAATACAATGGACTTGAACGTTCGAAATCAAAAGTACTAATTATCAAGGCTAATATGAAGGTTATTGTCCTAAAAAGGGTTTGGGGACCCGGGTCCTGCCCCAGGGGACATGTATCAATGCAAAAAAAAGTTTTAAAAACAGACGTTTTTCGGGAGCAGTGATTTTAATAATTCTTAAAGTGAAACAATAAAAGTGAAATATTCCTTTAAATTTCGTACCGGGGGGGGGGGAGTGTATAGTATGCCTGTAAAGCAGCGCTTGTTTCCCGTGCTTAGAACTGTGCCTGCACAAAGTGTAATTTCTGAAGGAAAAAAAGTCATTTAAAAGCACTCGCGGCTATAATGAATTGTCGGCTCCCGGCAATACAGAGAAAGGTAATTGATAAAAATAAATAAATAAATGCGTGGGGGTCCCCCCAAATTCCATTACCAGGCCCTTCAGGTCTGGTATGGATATTAAGGGGAACCCTGCGTCAAATTAAAAAAAATTATGTGGGGTTCCCCCCAAATATCCATACCAGACCCTTCAGGTCTGGTATGGATTTTAAGGGGAACTCCACGCCAAATGTAAAAAGAAAAATGGCGTGGAGTTCTCCCTAAAAATCCATACCAGACCCTTTATCCGAGCACGCAACCTGGCAGGCCGCAGGAAAAGAGGGGGGGACGAGAGAGCGCCCCCCTCTTGAACCATACCAGGCCACATGCCCTCAACATGGGGAGGATGCTTTGGGGGTCTGTGACCCCTCAAAGCACCATGTCCCCATGTTGATGGGGACAAGGGCCTCATCCCCACAACCCTTGCCCAGTGGTTGTGGGGGTCTGCGGGCGGGGGGCTTATCAGAATCTGGAAAACCCCTTTAACAAAGGGGACCCCCAGATCCCAGCCCCCCTATGTGAATTGGTAAGGGGTACATTGTACCCCTACCATTTCACAAAGA
Source organism: Rana muscosa (assembly GCA_029206835.1). Lineage (NCBI taxonomy): Eukaryota > Metazoa > Chordata > Amphibia > Anura > Ranidae > Rana > Rana muscosa. The sequence continues at coordinate 879,406,832 of CM055116.1, forward strand.
AGGTGAAAAAAATTGTAAAAAAAATACACAGACACAGTTGGGAAAGTCATTTATTAAAAATAAAAAAATAAAAAATAAAAAACCCATTCCAGCAATGTAATCCAGTGTCCCGCGGTGATCCGATGTCCATCCCTGCAGTCTCCACTCCACACGAAATGTCATTGGCTGAGCGGACCTGATGGGGAACTTCCTCTGCAGTGTAATAAATGAATAGACCCCGCCCCTTCTCAAGTTCCCCATCAGGTCCTCTCAGCCAATGACGTAGGGGGCGGGGTCACCTTCACTGAGTGTAAGGCTGAGCGGACCTGATGGGGAAAGTGAGAAGGGGCAGGTCTATTTATTTATTACACTGTGGAGGAAGTTCCCAATCAGGTCCGCTCAGCCAATGACGTAGGCGGGGTCTGACATACGAGGGGGCGGGGTCACCCGTCAGATCATAGGGGTAAGCCCCAGCTTTCCCCGATTACCCCTATGATATTTTGAAGAAGTTGCTTAACGTGCATCCTCACAGGGTGACACTGTGGATGCACAAGTATAAATGTGCCAACGTCCCGATATAGCAGGAAGAATATGAATAAACTAAGGAATGGACTTTAGGCGGCACATGAGTAAATATTGTAAAAAGCTAAGGATATTTATTTTAGAAAAAGTCATAAGAAAATACACGTAAACATTCAAAAAAATTGACAGTCTATTCGTATTTAGATACAAGGCTTAGGCTAATGTTCAACAGTGCTTCAGAATTATATTTATACAATGTATATGCACTTCATCCTAAATGAGAATACATAACCAGTAGCCACAGGCTAATGAAACAGTAATCGTATGAAGCAGGTGGTGTTAGCCATATGTCCAATGTATCAGGTGTAATCTTGAATTGCTCTACCAGTTTCGCAAATTAACGCTTCTTCAGGAGCATAATAGTCCGTTGAGCATATATGTAAACAACAAAAATATATTTAACATCTTTTTAATACATAAAACATAAAACGAACATAAGAGGCAAAAAACTTATGAAAATAAAATAAAAAATGTATTAAAAGGTTGCTGGCCCCATATAGCCTTCATACCAAAGAACACACCAACCATAAGGCAACGACCCAACACGTGAGCTAGCTCCCAGAGGGGCACTAGAAGATGGTAATAGTGCTGGCAATGATGCCTAGAAGAGGAGAAAGGAAATTAGAGAAGAAAAGGGGAGTAAAGGTGAGAAGGGAAAGAGACCCAAATGGAGCACAGGACTGGAAAAAGGGGAAAGTAGATGGTGAAAGCAATTGCAAGGAACCACCTCCCTAAAGTGATCAATAAAGTACATGCTATTTCAAAAAGAAACATACTCACAGGTCGAGTGTGCTGCAAATACAGCAACACATCTTGGTAAAGATAAATTGGTAATTTGTTTGTAGCAAATGACCAATAATGATAAAAAATCTAAAGGGAGAGGAAAAAACAAAATATATATATAATTATATATATGTAAGGTCGCCTTATTGGCAACCATGGCATGTGTAACACAATAAATAAGGCTGACCAGGTATGGTATGTGGCCAAAAAAGGGGGGGAAAGGGTTTTGCTCACCACAATAGGCGACGACTGGGTATACTGCTAGGTAAAGGCTACAGATGAGTAGCAACAGGTAATGTCCTCCAGGATTTTTGGAAACTGTAGATACCAGAGCATAAAGGAAGAGGCTATATATGCACCATGGTAGACCCTGGTGCACATTCAAGGCAGAGGGTATCTGACCCCAAAAAAGCCTATGGTAGATGGACAGGCTACTGGCCCTCTTACCCTCTTGCTATAGCGTCATTTCCTCTAGAGATGACGTTCATCCTGCGGGGACATATAAGAGCGGTGCACACCGCCTGCTTAGCACGGCTGACTGCTAGGATTCCTCTGGACTTTTGGAAGCTCTCCTCTTTTCAAGGTGCAGGCCAACAGGTATGTGATCTTTGCTACCATCTGCACGATCGATATCTAGCCTAAAGCTTTGCACAGCAATTAATAGATACTCTTGTTTTATGTTTATTTTTCTAGCCTGTCCATCTACCATAGGCTTTTTTGGGGTCAGATACCCTCTGCCTTGAATGTGCACCAGGGTCTACCATGGTGCATATATAGCCTCTTCCTTTATGCTCTGGTATCTACAGTTTCCAAAAATCCTGGAGGACATTACCTGTTGCTACTCATCTGTAGCCTTTACCTAGCAGTATACCCAGTCGTCGCCTATTGTGGTGAGAAAAACCCTTTCCCCCCCTTTTTTGGCCACATACCATACCTGGTCAGCCTTATTTATTGTGTTACACATGCCATGGTTGCCAATAAGGCGACCTTACATATACAGTATATAATTATATATATATTTTATTTTTTCCTCTCCCTTTAGATTTTTTATCATTATTGGTCATTTGCTACAAACAAATTACCAATTTAACTTTACCAAGATGTGTTGCTGTATTTGCAGCACACTCGACCTGTGAGTATGTTTCTTTTTGAAATAGCATGTACTTTATTGATCACTTTAGGGAGGTGGTTCCTTGCAATTGCTTTCACCATCTACTTTCCCCTTTTTCCAGTTCTGTGCTCCATTTGGGTCTCTTTCCCTTCTCACCTTCACTCCCCTTTTCTTCTCTAATTTCCTTTCTCCTCTTCTAGGCATCATTGCCAGCACTATTACCATCTTCTAGTGCCCCTCTGGGAGCTAGCTCACGTGTTGGGTCGTTGCCTTACGGTTGGTGTGTTCTTTGGTATGAAGGCTATATGGGGCCAGCAACCTTTTAATAAATTTTTTATTTTATTTTCATAATAAGTTTTTTGCCTCTTATGTTCGTTTTATGTTTTATGTATTAAAAAGATGTTAAATATATTTTTTGTTGTTTACATATATGCTCAACAGACTATTATGCTCCTGAAGAAGCGTTAATTCACGAAACTGGTAGAGCAATTCAAGATTACACCTGATACATTGGACATATGGCTAACACCACCTGCTTCATACGATTACTGTTTCATTAGCCTGTGGCTACTGGTTATGTATTCTCATGTAGGATGAAGTACATATACGTTGTATAAATATAATTCTGAAGCACTGTTGAACATTAGCCTAAGCCTTGTATCTAAATACGAATAGACTGTCAATTTTTTTGAATGTTTACGTGTATTTTCTTATGACTTTTTCTAAAATAAATATCCTTAGCTTTTTACAATATTTACTCATGTGCCGCCTAAAGTCCATTCCTTAGTTTATTCATATTCTTCCTACCCCTATGATATGACGGGTGACCCCCCCCCTCGTTCCTCAGACCCCGCCTACGTCATTGGCTAAGCGGACCTGATGGGGAACTTCCTCCGCAGTGTAATAAATGAATAGACCCGCTCCTTATCACGTTCCCCATCAGGTCCGCTCAGCCTTACACCCAGTGAAGGTGACCCCGCCCCCTCGTACCTCAGACCCCCCCTACGTCATTGGCTGAGCGGACCTGATGGGGAACGTGAGAAGGGGCGGGGTCTATTCATTTATTACACTGCAGAGGAAGTTCCCCATCAGGTCCGCTCAGCTAATGATGTTTCGTGTGGAGTGGAGACTGCAGTGCTGGACATCGGATCACCGCGGGACACGGAATGGGTTTTTTATTTTTTATTTTTTTATTTTTAATAAAGGACTTTCCCAACTGTGTCTGTGTGTTTTTTTACAATTTTTTACATTTTCTTTGTAAAATGGTAGGGGTACCATGTATAAAATCACTGCTCCCGAAAAAAACGTTAGTTTTTAAAACTTTTTTTTGATACATGTCCCCTGGGACAGGACCCGGGTCCCCAAACACTTTTTATGACAATACCCTGCATATAAGCCTTTAAAATTAGCACTTTAGATTTCTCCCATAGACTTTTACAGGGTGTTCTGCGGCTTTTTGAATTTGCCGCGAACACCCCAAATTGTTCACTGTTCGGCAAACGTGCGAACAGGCAATGTTCGAGTCGAACATGATTTCGACACGAACTCGAAGCTCATCCCTAATCCTAATCAACATTTTCTGTACTTACTGTAGTCTGAAAAAGAAAATTAATGCAGTCACCACATTTAAGGACTGATAAGCTGTAATATATTACACTTTTATTCTTAAGTCTCTGATATACTTTAAATAGATTGTCACAACTATTCATGACAACAGCAAAAACAGTCTTGAAGGCCTGTTAAGAACCTACCGCAGAAGAAATATACCGGCTGCTTATCAGAATGTAGTATCTGCTGCCAAATGATTGAAACTGCTTGTCCCCGCAAACCTATGCATTCATGAAAAAATACCATAAAATCAATTATTTTCATGCTTTTGTGCTATTTGAATATTTTCCCTTTAGCAAAAAAATGTTGTTTCGTAGCATTATAAAATAGAATTTCTTGTGCCCATTTAAAAAAGCTGTCTACTATAAAGTAGTATATCCAGAACAGTAAACAGGATTTGGAAGAATCACTTTGACTTGAAAACATAATTTTAACACTACTAGTGTTTGTCTGTTCCAATGTTTGTTTTCATTCATTTGCTTTGGTTTACGGTGTAAGCTCAGTGCACTTTGAGCATTTAATCCTTTGCCTTCCCCTCCTGCCTCTAATTCCGATTTCCTGGGAGTTCTACTATTTGGCAGAAGGTGTTTAAGCCATTTACAAGGCTAAGCAAGAGCTGGAAGCCTTCCAGGCATGTATGAATAAAACCTCTGCAAACAAGAGGGACCAGGGGGCCAAGCTAGAAAATCATGTGTGTATATTTTGTTCCTTTGAAAACATTGCTTTTTTTAAAAAATAAATATATACCAAGAAAACCCTTTTAATAAAGCTGTAATCTTTCACTCCTATTGTATCTATTTCCAATGTCATTTTAAAATGACATGGGATCATATGTAATTGGGAAACCTGACAACTAATTCATTATGCAAAATAATAATTCTTTGTATATGTTCTAAAACTCTTTTATATTATTGTCTGATGTTTTAACAAGGCAAACTAAAGGACCCGCATTTGTGAAACCATGCAGTGTTGATAAAGGATAATCAGCAGGATTTCGGCAAATTGTTGCTTGCTGTGGTTAACATAACTGTTATAACAAAAGTACAGTTCTAGTTATAGATTCACAGAGGTAGTGTAGATTTCTTCAGATTTGAAACAATCGGGCATGTAATCTTGCACCTGTTCTCTAGTTATTTTTACTGATTATATCTTTTAACTCATATTACTGTATTACATAGCAAGAGTGTTATTAGTGTTGCAAGGGAACTCCTGGGGACCAGGAAAGAAGGAATCAGAGGTGAACAAAGCATGCCATGGTAAGACCTTTAGACTTATCCAAAATTTAGATGTATTCAATCGCAAGGTTAAATAGTAACAGCTCTTTTGCTCTCTACATTTTAAAAACATTGTATTCCACTTACATGCCTTCCCAGGGTACTGGCTGCTGTGAGCAAGTTTAATGTAAAGAGAGTAGATGCTGTAGACCATATTTAAATAAGACCTATTTCATACTGACAGTCATTATTTAGATTACAATTGAAATGAAAATTGCCAGCTTAACAAAAAATTTGAATTGATTGGTTGCTGTGCAGGAACATATTGTCAAATATAACACGGATGACAATAATTGAAAATTGATGATGCTATTCACATTCTTGTTTTTTTCCTAGAGAATAAAATAAGAAACCTAATGAGAAAAACAACAGCTATTTAGTAGTAAGTGTAGCGATACCCCCAGTTAAGAGGGCCGCTGGTATTGATTTAGGCCCTGTAATGCACCGCTGTCAACCCCTGGCAATCGGCTCTAACCTCCCGTGGCACAGCTAGTGATAGTGGGATAGGACCGCGTGACCGCAACTCTTGGTGACGCAGTCCTATAGCAAACATACACAGAATATACTTTAAAACTCCTATTAAAGTAAGCGAAACTGACAGCAAATGTACTTTACCCAAGTAATTAAATAACAGTATAACAAGTTGCAGATCCCTGCAATAAACAGTATTTAAAATGAACAGAACAATCAGACTACTCAAGTAATGCGATGCGGCTCTAGCGCTGCCCTTTTACAATCACTTCCCCTTGTGGGCAGACTGACTCTCAGAAATGTCTACCTACGCAGTCAGGCCTGACTGATCTAAATGGAAGTTCAGGGTAAACAATCTTCGCTAGCAATCTTTCGGCGGTGCACTTGAAGAACAACTTTGTAATCCAACGAATAGTAAAGATAAAGTATCTGTCTATGAGCAAGTGCTCTCTCACCACCCGGACAAGTCCAAGTCCGTTTCCTCCACCGATTCGTCTAGGAACAAGAATCCACCGACATCCAGGCCTTCGGTCCTTCTGGTGTAGTACAGCAAGGATGAGGAAATGTCTCTGAGGTTCCACTAGGCTGGCAGAGGTCTCTTTGGAGAAATGCACAAGGCCCAGGCTTCAGGCCTTGTGCACACAGAAGTTCAGCACAGGGATCCTCTTGCTATGAGAGGGGGTGTCCAAAGAGACAGAACAAACTCCGCCTCCCCTTTATAAAGTCTGCCCCAGCACTCTTTGCACGGGGCAATGCACCCTGGGTGCTGCAAGATGTAGTCTCTCGGTGTTAAAGGGGAATACCCCGCTACATAAGTAAAAACGTTACTTCTGGTTCAGTTTTATTTGGTCAGCACCTATATGGCAGGTGTCTTGATTGTAACAGCAATTTTTGGTCAGTCACCAGCCCCCCCATATATAGATCCTCTCATGCAGACACCAAATGCTAGCAGAATAGACTCTTTATCTAATGTGGACAGATCTGCACAACAGCAGACCATCTGTATGCAGACATTGAGACAAGAATAGCTGATTCCCTTTTATACTGTATGTGGGCCCAGCCCTCTAGTACAGTGGATACAGTAGACCATCCATGTATTTTCAGACACTTCCAATGCAACCAATCCTTCATTGTAGCAGTAGTAGGAGACAGCTTTTAACCCCCCGCTAGCGACCGAAGATAGGGTTAATAGCGCCCATGTTGTGGTGCTGCCGAATCGCTTTGCAGATGCTTTGCAGGCACTTTGGCAGCGCTGCCCATTCATTTCAATGGGCAGGGGTGGTGGCGGAGCGGTGTATACACAACTCCCGCACCGCCCCAAAGATGCTGCTTGCAGGATTTTTTTTCCCGCCCTGCAAGCGCACCGCCCCAGTGTGAAAGCACTCATACTCCCGCACCGCCTGAATTTATTCCAGCCAGTTATCTGTGTATGCATGTGGAAAGATAAACACAGGACATGATAGTCACAATAAACATTGAGTGGTCTAGCTGGAAAAATGATTTGTTTTTTCTTTTATCATGGGTGTAGGATTGTATATAAACATGTCTCGAACAACAATCATGCTTTATAGTGATCCATTGTCTGCATTTGTAAAGCTGCCAAATGTATGTCACTTGAACATGTTCATCGAGGGAGGATCTTTTGTGTTAGATTTGCCATCTGGCTGGTATTTTACTGGCCTAAATGTCAAAAATAGGACATGATGTTATAAAATTGAAGAGACAGTTTTGTTGTAGTGTTAACTCTTGTTTTAGAATAGCACAGTGGGTTTTGTTGTAAATGGAGTTTGGGGAACCAAGCAAATATTTATCATGTGACTTTATTGTACAACACACAAGTTGTGCACAAATGAAGAAAATTAAGTCTTAGTAGAGCCACTGGGGTTGTTTTATTAAAGGCAAATATACTGTGCACTCTGCAAGTGCAGTTGCTCGAGAGCATAGTAAATGAGCAAAAGCTCTGCTGACCTCCATCATCCAATCATGTGCAAGCAAAAATTATGTTTTTTTTTACCTTGTATGTGATTGGGTAATCTGTGACCATCACCCGTCACCGTTGGTGGCCTGTCACCCATCAGTGACCATCACCTGCCACCCATCTGTCACCCGTCGCACAGCTACCCACCACACAGCCATGTCCAAAAGAGAATATACCAGTGAGGAGGCGTTCCAGATCCTCTCCATGACTGATGAGAGCACCGGGGAGTTCACATCAGATTCCAATTCTGATTCCGAATCAAATTCGGAATTTGAACGGATCAAATATAGTAATGATTCGGATGAAGAATGGGTCCCTCCTAAAAGGGCACGGCACTCTGGAAATCAGGCAGCCGCCAGCAACCAGGATTATGGTCCCAGGTCCAGTACCAGTGCTGCCACCAGCAATAGGCCCCGGGAACAAAGGTCTAGTACCAGCGCTGCTGCCAGCAATAGGCCCCAGGAACAAAGGCCCAGTACGAGTGCTGCCGCCAGCAAAAGGCCCTGCGAACAAATGCCCAGGCCCAGTACCAGTGCTGCCACATCACACCTGAGTACCAGCACAGGAAATTCAACTCCCCCAACTACTGGAGTGTCACGTCCCCCAAGAGCCTGGGCCGCTACATACATGCCAGATGGTCTTGCCAACCAAACATGGCTGCCCTCCGACTCGGGATCACCAATTATTCCCCCTTTCACAGCACAGTCAGGTGTGGAGGCCAACACAGAGATTCCACAGAGATCGATTACTTTCATCTGTTTTTGCCCGACACTTTGCTGCAGTTCATTGTGGACCAGACAAATTTATATGCCCAGCAGTATATTGCCAACAACCCTCAATCATCTTATGCCCGTCCATTTGAGTGGAGAGATCTGAATTTGGAGGAGTTCAATTTGTTTATGGGCATTACCATAAACACGGGGCTTATAAAAAAAAATCAAGGACATGCCTATTGGTCCATCAAACCCATCTACCACATGCCCATGTATTCTGCCGTAATGCCCAGGTCCCGATATGAGATGATAATGAGATTCTTTCATTTTAATGACAACACCCAGTGCCCTCCCCACAATCATCCAGATTCCGATAAGCTATATAAAAGTCGCCCACTGATAAATTTCCTTTCCAATCGATTTGCCGAACTCTATGTCCCTGAGAAGCATATATGTTTGGATGAGTCCCTGGTACCCTTTTCAGACCGGCTAGGAATAAAACAATATATTCCTAGCAAAAAGGTCAAATACGAAGTAAAATTTAACAAGCTCTGTGAGAGAGTCACGGGATATCTTTATGCGTTCCGCATATATGAAGGAAGAGATTCCCAGCTCCAGCCCCCTGAATGCCCGGCCTACATGGGCACAGCTGGAAAAATTGTATGGGACCTGGCTTACCCACTTCTGAAAAAAGGATATCATATATACCTTGACAACTTTTATACCAGCCTGCCCCTTTTCAAACACTTATACATCGAGAAAACCCGGGCCTGCAGAACCTCCAGAAAAAATAGGAAGGGCTTCCCACAATCCATAGTAAACAAAAAGCTGCGAAGGAGGGAAAGCGCAACACTGAGGTGCTGGCCTTGAGGTGGAAGGATAACAGGAACGTGCACATGATGTCCACCATTCACGATGACACTACAGTTGTAGTTAAGCGAAGACGAGGTCCCATTGAAAAGCCGACATGTGTCCAAGAATATAATCTCTACATGGGGGGGTGGATTTCAATGACCAAATGATTCAGCCCTATTTGTCAATAAGGAGGTCCCGATTCTAGTACAATAAGGTAGCAATTTAACTCATCCATTTGGCTTTTTATAAATCCTACATCAAATCCACAGAAAGCTCCGCCCCCTTCCTAAAATTCTCAGAAAAATTAGTCACGTCCCTCATCTATCAACAAAGACCCCCCCCCCCAGAAAACCTTCGCTCTGATGCTGTTAGCCGACTTCATGAACGCCACTTCCCGCCACTTCCCGTACAACATCCCACCATCCGAAGCAGGCCGAAGATGGCAAAAAAGATGTCGCGTGTGCAGCAGAGGAGGATTTAGAAAAGATACCAGCTACCATTGTCCCCAGTGTCCCTCCCAACCTGGCCTTTGCATTGGTGAATGCGTCGAACTTCATCATACATCCCTAAAAAATGTGCCCATATTTTTGACCATTCCTCCCCCATTTTCATCATCTGTGCTGACCATTTTCCATGCTTCCCCAAATAACCATGCCACTGCCTTCCACGTGAACTGACCCTGGTCTGCTTTTTGACTATGCCTCTGCCTACTGTTTGGACTGACAAAATATGAAAAAGGGCAGTCTCGTTCAAATCAGGAACACCTCATCCCATTTAGTGAAGGCATAGATAAATGGACAAGGAGTACAAAAAGTACCCTGGGACTTTTAAGGCGGTGTTCATTAGGCCCCTTTCACACTGGGGCGGGCAGGTGCGGTGGCGGTATAGCAGCGCGATTTTCAGCGCTGCTATACCGTCGTTCTTACCGCGGTATGCGGCCGCTAGGGGGGTGAATTTAACCCCCGCTAGCGGCCAAAAAAGGGTTAATACCGCCCGCAAACCGCGGCTATTGCCGCGGTTTGCGGGCGGTATTACCGTGGTGTCCCATTGATTTCAATGGGCAGCCGCGGTAAAGGAGCGGTGAACACACCGCTCCTTTACCGCTGTAAAGAAGCGGCTAGCAGGACTTTTGGAGCGGTCCTGCTAGCGCACCGCTTCAGTGTGAAAGCCTTCGGGCTTTCACATTGAAGGCTACAGGCACAAATTTTTCATGCGGTATAATAGCGCTAATATTAGCGCTAAACCGCATGAAAAATGCCCCAGTGTGAAAGGGGCCTTAGAGATAAACAAAGAATTAAAACTATTTAATTGTTTATTGAAAAAAGTAAAAAACACACAAGCATTGGAATAAAATAACCATCCATACTAAATATATGACTGGAAAGTCATATGTATGAAAAGCTGCCGTAAAGTCACTCATAGAGATTTGGGTGGGTTGAAGCCTCTACCCCTGTGCCCCTGTGCACAGGTCTTACCCGATTGCGGCCCTCAGCCTGCTGCTGACTTACTGCCATCATGCCTTTGCCTGCCGCATGAACGGACCACACCACTGCCTGCTTCCTGGACTATGCAAATAATTAGCTGTAGCAAGAGGCAGTATGTTTTTGAAGGGCTGAAGAGCGGTACAATAATGAGTGTATGCAGGTAACAGAGTACCAGGACCAATATTATGGCTGTGCTGGCTGTCTCTGCCTGATCAATTTCTATGGACAAAGAAAGCTCTATTGTGTGAAAAAAAGGACGCAAATTTTATTTGGGTACAGTGTTGCATGACTGAGTAATTGACATTCAAAGTGTGAGAGCACCGAAAGCTGAAAATTGGTCTGGGCAAGAAGGGGGTTTAAGTGCCCTGTATTGAAGTGGTTAAGCAGCTGCGAACAGGGGGAACAGAGGGAACAGAAAGAACAGAGGGAATGTGAGCACTTATAAAAAAGGGGGGGAAAAGGTATTTATAATTTTTTGTTATATCTTTACACAAATGTTTTGCCTTGCATTTCAGTTTTAAGCTAATGGATTGTTTTACAAGTGATCGTTTACAATCACTTTAAGTCATCTCTCTCAAGTAACTCATCTCTCCTTGCTCTTTCCTCCTAGGTTTCCTGCTTTACTTTAGGAGTTAGGAGGCTGGAAGGCTGCTGAGCCCCTGTTGGGAGGGGGAGCATGGGGAGCTGAGCTGGCTTAGGTAAGGCCTTCAGTGGCTCTGCTGTGAACTTTTGAGGATGAATTCCTCTACAATGCAGAGGTAAGAGAGGATTTGGATTACTCTTTTACTGCTTGGAATATGTAAATATTTAAATGTCAATAGCTTTGATTTATTCAACCACTATGCAGCACATTAAAGTGCAGTGATGTTGCAGTGACAGAAAATATACATACCTATGTGGAATTCTTTAACACACTACTTTAAAAGGAACCTTATAATTATCATGTAAAGCTTTGTTTACACTGTCCTAATGTTTATTCACCTGGCTAGTGGCTACTCATAAATGATCACTCAGCCTAATTTCCTACCCATGTATGCATACCTCCCAACTTTCCAGAGATGGTAATGAGGGACTCCTATTAGGAAAAGTATGTAGGCATAGGACACAGCCTTGCCACACCCCCTTAAAGGAGAATTATACAAAATAAATTATTAGTTAAACTCACAAGTGCTTTTTTTTACCACTACTATTCCTTTATATTGGCCTTTGAAATGAACAAATACAATAATTTGGAAATTGGATGAAAGGATTAGCTTGTGTAGCACTTGCCCCCATAGGAGCGGTTGGTTTTGTTTTGGGTCATGCAAACTACCTCCAAGGCTTCCGTTGTCAGGGTAAAGAGTCTTTAGAAAAGTCAATGTCCACACAAATGTAAAACCTAAACAGCAAGGCTTTATTTTCCTTTTGCAGTGGGAACTTGAAGAGAAAGCAGGAAACGACAGAAGTATAGGGGAAGGTTCAGGCACGCAGCACTTAAAGCACACTGAAATTGTAACGTCGCCACTCAAGCCTGAGTGGGTATTGCTCACCCGGATAGTCCCCATTATTCTGGTCCTAGCAGCCGGGATGATGCACGGATCTATTCTGAACGGTCTCCGTTACAGACCTTGAGGTGAACCTGAGGATGCATCCAGGAATCCTCTGCCACAGGATTATTAAAGTCCCGAACCTCTTAGCCAATCAATAAGAGAGAACCTTTATGCCAGATTGGCGTATTGCAGGGCCTTTAAGTTCTTGGATCCCTCCTTGAGTAGGTCGCCAGGCCTCTCCCGAGACAGCAGCACCGTCGCTAGTCTCCTCTGGGGAAGGTCCTCCCCTGGCTTTCCTCGTTCAAGAGCAGACACCCAGAACATGGGTAGCATGGGATCCTCCTCAAAGGTGTAGGCCCCAGCCAGCAGAGCTGGGCCTACCAGGCAGATGAAGGTGCCCGTGGCTGGAACACCCACACGCACCCCGTGCCATGCAGGTCACGGGGCGCACCACACGATTGAACAAACAAACTCTTCTTTCCCCCAGGGCCAATGGCGTCTGCCCCTTATGTACCCTCTCCCAGCATGCACAGCAGGTCGTCCACTGCACAGCTGCTGAGAAAGGACACCCAATGTCCTGTGTCATGCCTGTATTCCATCCTGAGTCTGTGGCGGCAGTGCCACCTACCGACCAAGGGGAATAACTGCCAGGCAATGTCACAGCCAGAGCAGAAACTTTAGACACAATTAAACAAGTCTGAGCCCAACTATGACTCAGACATACCCCTAAATTTAACATAGCGTCCCAACTATTTGGGAGGGGCGCTACACTTGTAAAACACTTTTTGATAGATAAATAGAAGGGATGAGCTTTATGTTCGGGTCGCCTGTTCGCCGAATAGCGAACAATTTGGGGTGTTCGCGGCAAATTCGAAAGCCGCGGAACACCCATTAAAAGTCTATGGGAGAAATCAAAAGTGTTAATTTTAAAGATTAATATGCAAGTTATTGTCATAAAAAGTGTTTGGGGACCTGGGTCCTGCCCCAATGTATCAATGCAAAAAAAGTTTTAAAAACTGCCGTTTTTGTGGGAGCAGTGATTTTAATAATGCTTAAAGTGAAACAATAAAAGTGAAATATTCCTTTAAATTTCATACCTGGGGGGTGTCTATAGTATGCCTGTAAAGTAGCGCATGTTTCCCGTGCTTAGAAAAGTCCCTGTACAAAATGACATTTCTAAAGGAAAAAAGGTAATTTAAAACTACTAGCGGCTATAATGAATTGTCAGGTTCAGGCAATACAGATAAAAGTCATTGAAAAAAATGACATGGGTCCCCCCCCCAGTCCATTACCAGGCCCTTTGGGTCTGGTATGAATATTAAGGGAAGCCCCAAACCAAAAAAAAATGTGTGGGGGTCCCCCAAAATTCCATTACCAGGCCCTTCAGGTCTGGTATGGATATTAAGGGGAACCCTGAGCAAAATTTAAAAAAAATGGCGTAGGGGTCCCCCTCAAAATCCATACCAGACCCTTATCCGAGCACGCAACCTGGCAGGCTGCAAGAAAAGAGGGGGGACGAGAGAGAGCGCCCCCCTCCTGAACCGTACCAGGCCACATGCCCTCAACATGGGGAGGATGTCCCCATGTTGATGGGAACAAGGGCCTCATCCCCAAAACCCTTGCCCGGTGGTTGTGGGGGTCTGCTGCAGGCGGGGGGCTTATTGGAATCTGGAAGCCCCCTTTAACAAAGGGGACCCCCAGATGCCCCCCATGTGAATTGGTAACGGGGAACCGCCATTGCGTCAGAGGGGGCAGGGTCACCCATGACACCATGGGAAAGCCGCCGGAAACCCCCATTGCGTCAGAGGGGGGGCAGGGTCACCCATCCATGGCACGGGTGGCCACGCCCTCAGTTATTTAGGAGCTGTCAGACAGCTCGCACATCATTCGGCTGGGTGCCTCCTATGGAGGCAGTATCGTTCGTAGCGGCGGATCAGACTCGTAGAAGGATTACGGCGCTGGAATTTTATTTAATTTTTTTTATTAAAGGACTTGTCCCAAGCTATGTGTGTGTTTTTTTTTACTTTTTTGTCACTTTTTTGGGTGAAATGGTAGGGGGACAATGTACCCCGTTACCAATTCACATAGGGGGGGCAGCATCTGGGGGTCCCCTTTTTTGAAGGGGGCTTCCAGATTCCGATAAGCCCCCCGCCTACAGACCCCCACAACCATCGGGCAAGGTTTGTGGGGATGAGGCCCTTGTCCCCATGGACATGTGGACATCCTCCCCATGTTGAGGGCATGTGGCCTGGTACGGTTCAGGAGGGGGGCGCTCTCTCGCCCCCCTCTTTTCCTTCGGCCTGCCAGGTTGCATGCTCGGATAAGGGTCTGGTATGGATTTTTGGGGGGAACCCCACACCATTTTTTTTATTCCAGACCTGAAGGGTCTGGTAATTGAGTTTTGGGGGACCCCCACGCACTTTTTTTTGGTTGACTTTTATCTGTATTGCTGGGACCCGACAATTCATTATAGCCGCGAGTAGTTTTGAATGACTTTTTTTCCTTTAGAAATGTCATTTTGTGCAGGGACTTTTCTATTCTAAGCATGGGAAACATGTGCTACTTTACAGGTATACTATAGACACCCCCCAGGTATGAAATTTAAAGGAATATTTCCCTTTTATTGTTTCACTTTAAGCATTATTAAAAACACTGCTCCCGAAAAAACTGCCTTTTTTAAAACTTTTTTTTGCATTGATACATACAGGCAGAACCCGGGTCCCCAAACACTTTTTATGACAATAACTTGCATATTAACCTTTTAAAGTAGCACTTTTGATTTTTCATGTTCGTGTTCCATAGACTTTAACGGTGTTCGCATGTTCGAACAAATTTTTTGCCTGTTCGCATGTTCTGCTGCGAACGGAAGCGGAGGTGTTCGGCTCATCCCTAATAAATAGTGCATTTTATATATACATATATGCATCAGACCAAAATGAGGGACAAATGAAGAGGAATGAGGGACATTGTTCCAAATCAGGGACAGTCCCTCAAAATCAGGGACAGTTGGGAGCTATGTGTATGCACAATCTGCTATCTCTCACAGAACAGCATTCTGCAAGAGTGAAAGAGTGGACTGCACCTGCATGGGTAGGGAACAAAGCTGTGTTCTCATTAGTTGCTTATCCAATGCTCAGTACTAGACATGTGCAATTGGTTTCATTCCAAATAAAATTTTCAACAAATTTTGACAAATTCAGAAATATCCGAATTAACGAAAACCTGTTTAACAAATTTGGAAATTTGGAAATTCAAAAATTTGTGAAATGTGGAATTACGAAATTTGAAAATCCAAAAATTTTAAAATCTGAAATAATAAATAACAAATAATAAGTTGACTATTACTAACTATTAAATTATAGGTATTGAAATTTCCTTTCAAATTTGGCTGTTAGTGAACGTAACAAATACAAATTATTCCAAAGTTACGAATTATCCAAAATACCGTAATGATTGCCTTATCTAAACGAATGGAGTGTTACAAATTAATAATAGTAAAAAACAATAGTAATAATAAAAACTCATTATTTTTATTTTTTATTAATTCATTCTGTTCCATTTGTTTAGATGCGGCATTCGTTATTTTGGATAATTCCTAACTTCTGATAAATTTGTATTTGTTACGTACACTAACAGCCAATTTTGAAAAGAAATTTCAATACCTATAACTTAATAGTTAGTTATTATTAGTAATTTTTTAGAATTTTCAGATTTTCTTTCTTATTTTCAGATTTTTTCGTTTTCGAAATTTTTAATTTACGAAATTTTGAATTTACGAATTTACGAATTGCGAATGAACCGAAAAAAATAAATTGACAGTGCACATGTCTACTCAGTACATCCTGCCATTTAGGCAGGATAGAAAGGAAAAGACAATAAAGTAAGCAGTTTGAAAATAAAGCATTTTTTCACAAAGAAGAAGACTGCAGAATAATGTATTGAGGAAGTTATAATGCATAGGCATTTTTGGCAAATGTCATAAAAGGTGAACCAACCCTTAAAAGTAGTGCAGGAGCTCAGAGAATTAGTGGGTCAGTGGTGGCCCGTCCATTAGGGGCGCATGGGTGCCGCCCCCCATCCATGTGTCTGGCCCCCTGAAGTACATGCAGGGCACTGGACCATGGATTCCAATGGGGGGTGTTTTTTTTAAGCACTTGGTTAGAGACAGAGGCTCTAATAGGCTTAAAAAAAGGGTGGGCTTGGGGAGTAGAGCATTGCCGGTGACCCGACTGCTGACGGACCGACCGACCTAGAGCGGGTGGGGGGGATTTACTGCCAGCCGACCGGGGGGTGGTTGTTGGCCGCCCCCCCCAAAAAAAAACACCAGCCGCCACTGGACACTGGAGTGGATTTAAAGCGTATGTGTAAATTTATGTTTTGATAGGGTTAGATCCCTGCGGTCAAATTCTCATTCCTGTTGGTGTCTCTACTAGATAGATTCACATTCTCTGTTTGTCCCATGACCATTGTCACTGAAACAGAACGCAATGAAAAATCAAAATTTTACAGTTGTCAGCAGAGCACAAAGTGAAGGCAAAACGTTCAATAGGAGCGCATGTTCTCCGGGGACAACCCTCTCTCACTTCCTGTTGTATCTCTGGAAAAAATGGAAGGGACATTTCCACAATGGTACACAAGCAGCAAAAAAAAGAAAAAAAAACTTTCAGGGGATTAAACATTTCAAACTCTATTAATAATTACCAATTATGTTGGCTATATATTCACTTCAAACCTAATACAGAAATTATTGACAGTAACAAAGCTGAGTAGCTGGCAGAAGCAATCTTCTTGGACAACACCAAATTGAAGTAATAAAAAGTTAACTAAATAGTGCATAATCCTAAAAGGGTTCAAGAAGGGCTTGATTTACACTCGCTCCCACTGGTCCAACTGTAATATAACTTCCCAATCAGTGGGCTAGTCTTAGTATCATTCTAATGGGATCAGACAATAAAAACACACCTTTAAATATGGAGCACCCCAAAGCACCCTCCCCATGTTGAGGGCAAGCGGCCTGGTATGGTTCTGGAGGGGCGGGTGGCTTGCTCGTCTCCTCCCTTTCCTGGGCTGCATGCTCGGATAAGGGTCTGGTATGGATTTTGGCGGGACCCCACGCCAATTTTTTGTAAAATGTTGGTGTGGAGTTCCCCTTAAAATCTATTCCAGATCCAAAGGGCCTGGTATGGATTTTGGGGGGATCCCACTCTGTTTAAAAAAAAAAAAAATTGGCGTGGAGTTCCCCTTAAAATATATACCAGACCCGAAGGGCCTGGTATGTAGCTGCAGGCATCATTCAGATATACCACCACAAAGCCGAGGACGTCATATGACGGCCAGCCGTCGGCAAGTAGTTAATTATGTCATGGGGTTCTCCTTAACCACTTCAATACAGGGCACGTTCACCCCTTCCTGCCCAGACCAATTTTCATCTTTCAGTGCTCCCACATTTTGAATGACTATTACTCAGTCATGCAGTACTGCACCCAAACAAAAATGTTATCTTTTTTTTTTCACACAAATAGAGCGTTCTTTTGATGGTATTTAATCACCACTGGGTTTTTTTCTTTTATGCGATATAAGTAAAAAAATGGGCCAAATTTTTTTTAAAAAATACTTTTTTATTTTCTATTATAAAATTTTGCAAATAAGTAATTTTTGTTCATAAATTTGGGCCAAAAATTATATTATAATCTTTGGTAAGAATAGCCCAAATTAGGTGATATTATTGTGTGAAAGTTATACAGTCTACAAGCTATGGTGCAAATCATAAAAATTTGATCACAAATGTTATACTGACGACCTATCTCATTTCTTGAGTCCCTGAAATGTCAGGACAGTACAAATACCCCCCAAATTACCCCTTTTTGGAACGTAGACAGTCCAATGTATGTAAGAGGCTTTTTTATTTACACAAAATTATCAGAATAACAAGTTATTTCTCACACACAGCATATGCATACTTCCAATTAAGCCCCACAATACATTCTGCTACTCCTCCTGAGTATGCAAATACCACATGGGTGAGACTTTTTTACAGCCTGGCCACATAGAGAGGCCCAACATGCAGGGAGCACCATAAGGCTTTCTAGGAGCATAAATTACACATCTAATTTCATTCTTACCTATCACAGTTTTGAAGGTCGTGGAGCACCAGGACAGTGGAATTACCCACTTTTTGGTTTATCACATTGGATTGTGGGTGGTAGGCAGAAGAAAACTGTAGTCATATATTTGCAAAAGAAAACACCAGAATTCTGCGCCTCCTAGATCCAGAGGAAAGATCTCATACAATCTTAACTGAATAGTGTATGGGTGATTAATAATTACTTTAAATTATCAGCATGTGAACCAAAAAATATGTACATACAAATGAAGAAACTGCCATAAATTAATCAGAGTCATGTATACAATGCAAATATATATACTGTTTGTGTATATATATATATATATATATATACACACACTGTAATATATATAATTATAATTATTATTATTATACAGGATTTATATAGCGCCAACAGTTTGCGCAGCGCTTTACAACACCGGGAAAGACAGTACAATTACAATACAATTCAATACAGGGGGAATCAGAAGGGCCCTGCTCATTAGAGCTTACAGTCTAGAAGGGAGGGTCACGTGGAACAAAGGGTAGTAGCTGTGGGGGATGATCAGATGGACAAGATGAAAATACAGTTGTTAGTTGTGGGTATGATAGGCTTCTCTGAAGAGAAGGGTTTTCAGGGATAGTCTAAAAGCTAATAGAGTAGGAGATAAATGGACAGATTGGGGTAAGGAGTTCCATAGGCTTGGAGAGGCTCTGGAAAAGTCCTTGAGATGAGCGTGGGAGGAGGTGATGAGAGAGCTAGAGAGCAGGAGATCTTGCGAAGAACGAAGAGAACGATTAGGTTTGCATTGTGAGACTAGGTCAGTGATGTAGCTGGGGGCAGAGTTGTGGATGTCTTTGTAGGTAGTCATTAGTATTTTGAATTTAATTTGATGGGTGAGCAGACACAGAGTGATTAGTAAGGTGGATAAGTCTGGCAGCAGCATTCATGATGGATTGAAGGGGGATAGAGTATGTAGGGGTAAGCCAAGGAGGAGGGGGTTGCAGTAATCGAGGCAAGAGATAACTAGGTAGTGAATTAGGAGCTTTGTGGTGTCATTGGTTAGAAAGGGGCGTATTTTGAAGATGTTGCGGAGGTTGAGGTGGCAAGATTTGGACAGTGATTTGGACGTGGGGCTTAAAGGAGAGTTCAGAGTCCAGGACTACTCCTAGGACCTTGGCATGCGGGGATGGGCTGATAGTTGTGCCATCGATTTTGACAGAGAGATCAGGGGAAGAGGCACGTGGGGGAGTAAAAATTATAAGTTCGGTTTTGGATAAATTAAGTTTGAGAAAGTGGTGTGACATCCAGACTGATATATCTGATAGTAAACTAGTGATTCGTGAGGAGAATTATGGAGTGAGTTGAGGGGTAGAGAAATAAATTTGAGTGTTGTTAGCGTAGAGATGGTATTGGAAGCCGCGGGAGGCTATCAGCTGACCCAGGGAGGAAGTATAGATTGAAAATAGGAGGGTTCCAAGAACAGAACCTTGGGGGACACCAACAGAGAAAGGAAGAGGAGAGAAGGAATAAGAATTGTAAGTACGGAGGGGGTGGTAGGCAGAAGAAAACTTTAGTAAACAGTCATATATGTTGGTGGCAGTTAAAGGGTTATTTGCATAATTAGCCCAGTGACAATCGCTCACAGGCTGCTGGCACTTAGATGGTGGTCCCGCAAGCTGGAAAATCTTTGTGCTGGGCGCAGCTGAGAGTGGCATTGTTACGTAAGTGACAGCATGGTGTGAGGTTGGTCGGTCCTTCGTCGCGAGTTAGCGAGGAGGGCAGGGATCTGACACCTGTGTTCGTCACATATATATATACAGTATCTCACAAAATAAAAATATTTTATTATATCTTTTCATGTGACAACGCTGAAGAAATTACACTTTGCTACGATGTAAAGTAATGAATGTACAAATTGTATAACAGTGTAAATTTGCTGTCCCCTCAAAATAACTCAACACACAGCCATTAATGTCTAAACAAACAGCCATTAATGTCTAAAAAACAGTCACACTAATGAGCCAGGTATGCGCTGGGCTTATGTTAGAGCTGGGATTAGAGGTAGGTGGCTTCACCCTCCTGAGGGGGTTAGTCTGTGCAAGGGAGCTGTGTTGAGGACAGTGAAAGGCAGAGCCTGTAAGGCTGTAGCAGCAAGGAGCTAAAGGAGAAACAATCAGAGCTGAGGAAGGTTTAGCGTATAGTGCACAAGCACAGGGACTGTGTGTTTGACAGTCTGGAGGAGCAAGGCAGGAGGCCTAAGCAGAGATAGTGCAGAGAAGTGCCACAAGGTGGAGTACTGTTTGTTTTAATACATTTATGTGAGAACCCCTGCGAGGGAAACTATTCTGCTGTAAATCTTTACTTTCTTTTCAATAAAAGAGGGCAGAAAAAGCCCTAAATGGACTTTGTGGAGGGGACTCACTGTTTGGTGCTACCAATGAGCTAAAATACTCCAAATTATCACAATATATATGTGTGTATGTCTATATTAAATTAATATAATCCCGGAGGTATCAATACTAGGGATGAGCTCGGTGTTCGAGTCGAACATACGTTCGACTCGAACATCGGCTGTTCGATCGTTCGACGAAGATTGAACTATTTGGGCCGTTCGCGCCAAATTCGAGTGACGCGAACGGCCCACAATACACTGCGCCATCGCAGTGCAATCCCGGCGCTGTGATTGGCCAAGCATGCACTGTGACCCTGCATGCTTGGCCAATCACAGCGCCGGCAGATAGGAGAGCCATAATTGGCCACAGGCAAGTTGCCTGTGGCCAATTATAGCTCAGGGGGTTTAGCACACGCCCCACACTATAAAAGGCCACCAGCGCGGCGGCCTTGTGTAGTGTGTTCCGGCGCAGGGAAAGAGAAGGATAGGCAGGGACAGTGTCATTGTGCTATTCTTTGTGCTATTCCTGTGTGTAGGGAGAGAGAAGGATAAGCAGGGAGAGTGTCAGTGTCATATTCTTTGCTAAACCTTGTGTGCAGGGAGAGAGAAGGATAGGCAGGGGACAGTGTTAGTGTCATATTCTTTGCTAAACCTTGTGTGCAGGGAGAGAGAAGGATAGGCAGGGAGAGTGTCAGTGTCATATTCTTTGCTAAACCTTGTGTGCAGTGAGAGAGAAGGATAGGCAGGGGACAGTGTCAGTGTCATATTCTTTGGTAAACCTTGTGTGCAGGGAGAGAGAAGAATAGGCAGGGAGAGTGTCAGTGTCATATTCTTTGATAAACCTTGTGTGCAGGGAGAGAGAAGGATAGGCAGGGGACAGTGTCAGTGTCAATGTTGCTAAGCCTCCTGCACAGTATACACCTGAAGCTAGCCCGTATTGCTGTGTTTTCCTGGTGTGTTACACTAACAGGCATTTGCAGCACTTACAGTGGGCGGAGTGTGCTTCCTGCTGAATATACACCTGAAGTTAGCCCGTATTGCTGTGTTTTCCTGGTGTGTTACACTAACAGGCATTTGCAGCACTTACAGCGGGCGGAGTGTGCCTCCTGCACATTATACACCTGAAGCTAGCCCGTATTGCTGTGTTTTCCTGGTGTGTTACACTAACAGGCATTTGCAGCACTTACAGCGGGCGGAGTGTGCTTCCTGCTAAATATACACCTGAAGCTAGCCTGTATTGCTGTGTTTTACTGGTGTGTTACACTAACAGGCATTTGCAGCACTTACAGCGGGCGGAGTGTGCTTCCTGCTAAATATACACCTGAAGCTAGCCCGTATTGCTGTGTTTTCCTGGTGTGTTACACTAACAGGCATTTGCAGCACTTACAGCGGGCGGAGTGTGCCTCCTGCACATTATACACCTGAAGCTAGCCTGTATTGCTGTGTTTTCCTGGTGTGTTACACTAACAGGCATTTGCAGCACTTACAGCGGGCGGAGTGTGCTTCCTGCTAAATATACACCTGAAGCTAGCCCGTATTGCTGTGTTTTTCTGGTGTGTTACACTAACAGGCATTTGCAGCACTTACAGCGGGCGGAGTGTGCTTCCTGCTAAATATACACCTGAAGCTAGCCCGTATTGCTGTGTTTTACTGGTGTGTTACACTAACAGGCATTTGCAGCACTTACAGCGGGCGGAGTGTGCTTCCTGCTAAATATACACCTGAAGCTAGCCCGTATTGCTGTGTTTTCCTGGTGTGTTACACTAACAGGCATTTGCAGCACTTACAGCGGGTGGAGTGTGCCTCCTGCACATTATACACCTGAAGCTAGCCCGTATTTCTGTGTTTTCCTGGTGTGTTACACTAACAGGCATTTGCAGCACTTACAGCGGGCGGAGTGTGCTTCCTGCTAAATATACACCTGAAGCTAGCTCGTATTGCTGTGTTTTCCTGGTGTGTTACACTAACAGGCATTTGCAGCACTTACAGCGGGCGGAGTGTGCCTCCTGCACATTATACACCTGAAACTAGCCCGTATTGTTGTGTTTTCCTGGTGTGTTACACTAACAGGCATTTGCAGCACTTACAGCGGGCAGAGTGTGCTTCCTGCTAAATATACACCTGAAGCTAGCCCGTATTGCTGTATTTTACTTGTGTGTTACACTAACAGGCATTTGCAGCACTTACAGCGGGCGGAGTGTGCTTCCTGCTAAATATACACCTGAAGCTAGCCCGTATTGCTGTGTTTTCCTGGTGTGTTACACTAACAGGCATTTGCAGCACTTACAGCGGGTGGAGTGTGCCTCCTGCACATTATACACCTGAAGCTAGCCCGTATTGCTGTGTTTTCTGGTGTGTTACACTAACAGGCATTTGCAGCACTTACAGCGGGCAGAGTGTGCTTCCTGCTAAATATACACCTGAAGCTAGCCCGTATTGCTGTGTTTTCCTCGTGTGTTACACTAACAGGCATTTGCAGCACTTACAGCGGGCGGAGTGTGCCTCCTGCACATTATACACCTGAAGCTAGCCCGTATTGCTGTGTTTTCCTGGTGTGTTACACTAACAGGTATTTGCAGCACTTACAGCGGGCGGAGTGTGCTTCCTGCTAAATATACACCTGAAGCTAGCCCGTATTGCTGTGTTTTTCTGGTGCTTTACACTAACAGGCATTTGCAGCACTTACAGCGGGCGGAGTGTGCTTCCTGCTAAATATACACCTGAAGCTAGCCCGCATTGCTGTGTTTTACTGGTGTGTTACACTAACAGGCATTTGCAGTACTTACAGCGGGCGGAGTGTGCTTCCTGCTAAATATACACCTGAAGCTAGCCCGTATTGCTGTGTTTTCCTGGTGTGTTACACTAACAGGCATTTGCAGCACTTACAGCGGGTGGAGTGTGCCTCCTGCACATTATACACCTGAAGCTAGCCCGTATTGCTGTGTTTTCCTGGTGTGTTACACTAACAGGCATTTGCAGCACTTACAGCGGGCGGAGTGTGCTTCCTGCTAAATATACACCTGAAGCTAGCTCGTATTGCTGTGTTTTCCTGGTGTGTTACACTAACAGGCATTTGCAGCACTTACAGCGGGCAGAGTGTGCCCCCTGCACATTATACACCTGAAGCTAGCCCGTATTGCTGTGTTTTCCTGGTGTGTTACACTAACAGGCATTTGCAGCACTTACAGTGGGCGGAGTGTGTCTCCTGCACATTATACACCTGAAGCTAGCCATTATTGCTCAAGCTTTTTTTCTTTTGTGTTACACTAACAAGCATTTGCAGCACTGACAGCGGGCGGAGTGTGCTTCCTGCAAAATAAACACCTGAAGCTAGCCCTTATTGCTGTTTTTTCCTGTTGTGTAACACAGGCAGTCATCTGCAGCACTTACAGCGGGTGTTGTGTGCTTCCTGCAAAATATACACCTGAAGCTACCCCTTATTGCTGGTTTTCCCATCTCCCTGCAGGCCATTGCTATGTCTGGAAGGCCAACAAAAAGAGGCAGACAGTCACGAGCCAATAAAAGAGGGCAAGCAGGCTCTGTGTCTGGGGGCAACAGTGCTGGTCGTGGATGCGGTGCATTGTCATCAGCACATGGCCATGGGACACGCTTGTCCTTCTTTTCGGCAGCTGGACGTGTTGAGCCGCATCATGCCGAAGACTTGGTAGAGTGGATGACCAAGCCCTCCTCATCCTCCTCATCCTCTCTCACCCAGGCTCAGGGTACTGGCAAAGCAGCTGCCAAAGCGTCCTCTTCCCTGGTATCAATGTCATCATCAGTCACTCCTTCCCTAGACCCATCATGTCCTCCTGAGGAGTCCCCCGAACTGTTTGAGCACAGTGTTGGGTACATGCTCAAGGAGGATGCCCAGCGTTTCGAAGGGTCTGATGATGATACCCAGCTAGAGGAAGGCAGTAGTGTGAGAGCAGAGAGAGGGGATGCTCAAGAAGGACACCAATCTGGCAGTCATGTTTCAGCAGCTGCAGCATACTGCCAGATTGGCTCCAGTGATGAGGAGGGAGGGGATGATGAGGTCACTGACTCCACATGGGTGCCTAATAGGAGAGAGGAGGAGGAGGAGGATGAGGAGGAGGCACATCTCCAACGAGGCAGGATGCCCTCGGGGGCCCAGCGTAAGGGCAGCACACCGACTGAATCACACCAGAGAGCTCCGCCTGTGCAGGGCACTGCCTCTGCCCGTTATTCAAAAAGTTCTTTGGTGTGGGCCTTTTTTGAGTCGAGTGCATCAGATCGCACAGCTGCTGTTTGCAACATATGTCTCAAGCGTATATCGCGTGGCCAAAACATCAGCTGCTTGGGCACCACATGCTTGACCAGACATATGTTGACCTGCCATGCAGCTCGTTGGCAAGCCTACCTTAAAGACTCACACCAAAGAACAAAGCGGACCTCTCCTTGCACCACATCAGCTGGGATCTCCAACCCCACTATACCTTCAGTCCTCTCTGAAACCTGCACTGAGAGGAATGAAGGTGTAGAATTAGGTGTGTCACAGCCAAGTACTTGCGGGCACTCTGCTAGCAGTACACCGACATCCGATTCTAGCAGGCAAATTTCCCTGCCCCAGCTGCTGGACCGTCGAAAGAAGTTCACTCCCAGCCATCCACATGCCCAGCGGTTGAATGCTAGCTTGGCTAAATTGCTAGCGTTTCAACTGCTGCCTTTTCAGTTGGTAGACTCGGCCCCCTTCCGTGAGTTTGTGCAATGTGCGGTTCCTCAGTGGCAGGTTCCCAAACGCCACTTTTTCTCACGGAAGGCGATTACGGCTCTCTACCGGCATGTGGAAGGCAATGTCTTGGCCTCGCTGGACAGGGCGGTCAGCGGTAAGGTGCATATTACCGCTGACTCATGGTCCAGCAGGCATGGACAGGGACGTTACCTTTCTTTCACGGCCCATTTGGTCACTCTTTTGGCAGCTGGGAAGGATGCAGGACAAGGTGCAGTAGTGTTGAAGGTTGTTCCACCGTCACGCCTCCAAAATGCTACTACTGGTTGTGACACACCTCTCTCCTCCACCCCCTCCTCTTCTTCTTCCTCCATGGCCTCTTCCTGTGCTTTTTCCTCGGAACCAGCGGTGCTCCGTAGGCGTTCAAGGGGCTACGCAAGTACGCAGGCAAAAAGATGCCATGCCGTGCTTGCGCTGGTGTGTTTGGGGGACAGGAGCCACACTGGGGCAGAGGTTCTGTTTGCTCTGCAGGGGCAGGCCGAGAGGTGGTTGACGCCACGCCAGCTTAAGCTAGGAATGGTGGTTTGCGACAATGGCACCAACCTCCTCTCCGCCCTCCGACAGGGACAACTGACCCATGGGCCCTGTGTGGCTCACGTCCTTAACCTGGTGGTGCAGCGGTTCTTGGGCAGGTACCCGGGCTTACAGGATGTCCTGAGGCAGGCCAGGAAAGTCTGTGTGCATTTCCGCAGATCTTATAATGCCAGTGCTCGCCTGGCTGAGCTGCAAAAGGAGTTGAACCTGCCCAAGAACCGCCTTATATGTGACATGCCCACCAGGTGGAACTCAACGTTGGCCATGCTGCAGCAGCTGCACACGAAGCAGAGGGCCATCAATGAGTACCTGTGCGACTACGGCACCAGGAAAGGGTCAGGGGAGCTCGGGTTTTTTTCACCACGCCAGTGGGGCATGATCAGGGATGCATGCACTGTCCTGGCACCATTTGAGGAGGCCACGAAGATACTGAGCAGTGACAGTGCATGCATCAGTGACACTGTACCTCTTGTCCACCTGTTGGAACATACGCTGCGTGGAATAATGGACAGGGCACTTGAGGCAGAACAGAGGCAGGAAGAGGAGGACTTCCTTGCCTCTCAAGGCCCCCTTTACCCAGACAGTGTTCCTTCTGTCCCACCCATCGCACAGGAAGAGGAGGAGGAGGATTGTGTCAGCATGGAGGTGGAGCCTGGCACTCAGCATCATCAGCAGCAGTCTTTTAGGGATGATTTACAGTCCCAAGAAACCTGTGGACTTGTACGTGGCTGGGAGGAGGTGGCTGCGGATCATGTCGTCCTTAGTGACCCAGAGGACTCCGGACCGAATGCCTCAGCTAACCTACGCTGCATGGCCTCCCTGATCCTGCAAAGTCTGCGGAAGGATCCTCGTATTCTTCGGATCAAGGAGAGGGACCATTACTGGCTGGCCACTCTCCTTGATCCACGGTACAAGGGTAAGGTTGCAGACCTTATCTTACTGTCGCAGAGGGAGCAGAGGATGAGACAACTCCGGGAGGCCTTGCAGAAAGGTCTATGCAACGCGTTCCCAGAGACTGGGAGGTTACAAACTCCTGGTCCTGGACAACGAGTTGCTGAAGCTTCGGTCAGTCAAAGAAGGAGCGGTGGGGAAGGTGGCCGTCTGACCGATGCGTTCAGACAATTCTTTAGTCCGCAGCCCCAAGGTATGATCGGTTCCAGCAACCATCGCCAGCGTCTGATATACATGGTGCAGGAATACCTAGGGGCAAGGTCAGATTTGGACACCTTCCCCACCGAAAATCCTCTGGCTTACTGGGTCTTGAGGATGGATCACTGGCCAGAGCTTGCACAGTATGCAATTGAGCTACTGGCCTGTCCTGCATCCAGAGTTCTTTCAGAACGCACATTCAGTGCTGCTGGAGGATTTGTCACGGATCACAGGGTGCGCCTGTCCACCGACTCGGTTGATCGACTGACCTTCATAAAGATGAACCAGTCTTGGATCACCACCAGCTACCAAACACCTGAAGCTGATATAACAGACTAATTTATTTTCAAATGTCACATCCCTTCAAGACTGATGCTGATGCTGAGAGACTGTCCTGTAATGTTGACTGACTATCCTCCTCCTCCTTAATGATCCGATTGATGATGATAGCTTGGAAGAACATTTTTGTTTCTGGGTGCCGCCAACAGTGCCTAAGGCCCAATTTTTCAGCCCCTGTTTAACAGGGGCATGTAATTACAATTTTTTATGCAATGCTTTGCAGCAGGGCTCATTCCTGCACTCCAACTAGAGTATCTGGGAGAGGTTGCAGTGTTGTGGCACCAGCACCAGTGCCTAAGGCCCAATTTTTCAGCCCCTGTTTAACAGGGGCATGTAATTACAATTTTTTATGCAATGCTTTGCAGCAGGGCTCATTCCTTCACTCCAACTAGAGTATCTGGGAGAGGTTGCAGTGTCGTGGGACCAGCACGAAGGCCCAATTTTTCAGCCCCTGTTTAACAGGGGCGTGTAATTACAATTTTTGATGCAATACTTTGCAACAGGGCTCATTGCTGTGCTCCAAGTACAGTATCTGTGAGGGGTTGCAGTGTTGTGGCAACACCATTACCACCCCCACCAAAGGCCCAATTTTTCAGCCCCTGTTCAACAGGGGCATGCAATTACAATTCTTGATCTAATAATTCACAGCAGGGCCCATTCATGCGACCACCAAGAGTAACTGTGAGGGCTTACAGTGTTGTGGCAACACCAACATGTAAGGGGCAAATTTCAGCAGAGTATATACGGCAGGCCCCTACTTTCAAACATCCAACTTACAAACGACTCCTACTTGCAAACGGAAGGAGACAACAGGAAGTGAGAGGAAATCTACCCCAAGGAAGGGAAATTCTCTCCTGTAAGAGTTAATATGGGAAAAAGGTGTCTCCTCTCTACTGATGCTTTATCACTGTAACAAGCCCCTTTCTCGCTCGGTTCCACTCTCCCGACACTCCTCTGCTACTATTGGATCATATTGCAGATCGCAACGTCTGATGGTTCGGTCATCCGATGCTCCAGGATTCAAACTACAGTTATGTGTCGTTCTAATCCATTTGTGATAGCTCAGAACAAACACCAGACAGGCTGTATGTAAGTTCAAACAGGAATCTCATTTTATTGGATGCACACACACACTCTTATACAGTAGTTTGAACACCCTGCCCCCAACAACCACTTTCCTATTGGTCAATTGTAAAGTCCATTGTATTTCTCAATTAGGTTCTCTTGGCCATGCAAATGAGGACTTGAAACAGGGTCAGCCGGGATTGGTCCGATAGCTTGAATAGGAGAACTGAGATGTGTATTGACACAGATTGTGTATTGACAGAGAAGCCCCAGGGGGTAATTAAAGTACATAACCAAACAGTCAAACACAGAACAATGCTTTTCTTCCAGACCGTAAAGCCGTCTGGAGGGGGGGTTAGCCCTAAGACCGGGCAGAAGACCCCCCACTGTGTAATAGATTCAAAGGAGAAATACTTCAGTATTCAAAGGTTCATGACAATACTCCCTCCTGGGAAATAGTCCAACAGCCACAGTGGGACCCCGAATGGGTCAACTCGAGGATGTTGGAAAAGTAGTCTTAAGGTTCCAGGTCTGTCTGCCGAGATAACCCATCCGCATTTCTGTCTTGAGGCCCTGGCCCATAATCGGCGGGCAAGAGGCTAGCATTCAGTCCTCTCCAAAAGCCTCTGTCCCGGCTAGATCTGTCACACATCTCCCCTTTCGACAGGGGACTAACACAGGAGGAGACCCCAGACGGGTTGACTCCGAAGTTAGTCCATAGTTCTATTCCCCCAATGCCGGTATCCACACAGTACCCCAAATCAATTGCTCCAAACAGAGCATTACTTACCCAGCCAACCTCTACCTCTCTTAGAGAACATACCTGCCGCTGGGGAGAGGCCTGGACTGGCCCTTCTCCCTGGAGTCCTATCAGCCGCTGGAGAGAAGACAGGGTGACCGGGCTCAGTCCGTCATGCTGTTGGGGATCTGGGCCAACTGCCCAGCATTCCTGGGGTATACAAGTGAAGACTGAATTCCCATCCCCTTGTGGTAGGTTAAATTCCCCTAGTGCTTGCAAAGCAAGGTTGACATCCTCCTGTCTCAGTGTCACACCATTTTCTGGGGTTGTGTCAGTGAAGACCGAAGTCCCATTCACTACCACAAGAACTCCCTCTTCTGTTAGTTGAGAGCAGAGGCCAGCGGCACTCTGCTCTGTTGCCAGCTCTTCTGCTGGGTTGCTGTGCGTGGAGACCGCATTCCCATCCACTGATCTCCGCTCAAGTTGCAGTTGTGTGCAGAGGCCAGTAGCATTCTGCCTTGCTGCCAGTGATTCAGCTGGGGGTAAAAGCTTTACCACCTCAGCTTGTTGCTGGAGAGAGGGGCCAACTGCCCTGGCTCCCTGAAACTCCACAGTTGTTTCCGGTGCTGGGCAGAGGTTGCTAGCACTCTGCCCTGTTGCCAGCACTTCTGCTGGGGACTCCACACCATCTGCTCTGGCTAACTGTTGGGGAGGGAAAAGGGCTGCTTCTCCCCCTGCATCTCTGAAATCCACTGGGAAAGAGGAACCATCACCTTCTCACCTCGGGCCTCCAAATCTGCCACGCGTGTAGAGCAGGGGTCTGCAGTACTCTGTCCTGCTGCCAGTACTTGAGCAGGCGATGCATAATCCATAACATCCTCTGAACAGTCCCTTAAATCCATACGTTCTGTAATCTGTGGCTGGGGAGATGAGCCAACTTCCCTAGCTCCCTGGCAATCTTTAGATTTTCCACTGCCGATTCTTCAGCCAGGCTAGCTTCCTGGAACTCCAGATCATCCACTTCGGCTTTAGGGGTGGCAATCTTCAGATTTTCCACTGCCGATTCTTCAGCCAGGCTAGCTCCCTGGAACTCCATATCATCCACTTCGGCTTTAGGGATGGCAATCTCCAGATTTTCCACTGCTGATTCTTCAGCCAGGATTTCATAGTTGTCAACTGGTATTTCCTGATAGTCACAGGCAAAGGGAGCCCCACCCTGCTGCTGAGCAGAGTCTAGCAGCTGTTTGTAGGCAATCTCCAGCTACCATTCCTGAACGGCCAGAAACTCCAAATCTTCCTGTGCCCAGTGCCCTTCCGAGACATTCAGTCTTTGCTCTCTGTGCTCCATTATTTCCTCCAAACGCCACTCCCGATCACTCCCAAAGTCACGGTCCTCGGACAGCCTCCAATACAACAATCCCAGGCCATTATAGTCAAAGCCTTCCGTGGGGCTGTCATCCGCTGACCACGGGCACTCTTGGGCTACATACCACCGGAGGGCTCTGTAGCTCTCATCCAACCGCATCTCTGCCCGGATCAGCCTGCTTAACTCAGCTGTCCACTCCTGCTTCGGTTGTTCCCCCAATAACAGCATTCGTACATCATACTGCGACCAGTACCTTACATGGATGGAGGGGAGAACTTTTCCCTGGTGTTGCTGCTCGAGAGCTAGCGCTTTCTTCCAGAGTTCGCAGCGGATTGAATCAGACCATCCCAGCAGGACCTCCTCTGATACTGGTCCTCTATGCTGTATCTGCATCTCTCGCAACCTCCTTCTGAATTCCTTTTCCATGTCGGCTGGTATCTGTATCTCTCCTCTCCTTTCAGTTGGTGCTGCTTCTTTAGGTGTTGTCTCCGATTGCCGTATTTCCGCCATTCTCTGCTCATGTTGCCACTCTAGCTCTCTCTTTTGTCGCTCTAGTTCTCTCTTTTGTCGCTCTAGTTCTCTCTTTTGTCGCTGTAGTTTTTTCTCTTGTCGCTCATCCTGCAGCTGGATGACTCTAATGGCTTCCTGTATGGCGGTCTCTGATGGGTTAGCACCATATAATGCCAAGCGCTCTCGAACTCGTTGCTGAAACAAATCTTCAACTGACCGGGGTCCTGCATCACCGTCCCTCTGGTCCATCTCGGCTCTCAAGTAAGTCTTTCAGCGTGGCTTTCCTGCAGGCTGCATAGCTGGTCATTCACTGTGGTGGCTTGGAGTGTCCCAGGAACTGGAGGGAAAATCCCGCTGCTGCCAACCAATGTAACGAGCCCCTTTCTCACTCGGTTCCACTCTCCCGACACTCCTCTGCTACTATTGGATCATATTGCAGATCGCAACGTCTGATGGTTCGGTCATCCGATGCTCCAGGATTCAAACTACAGCTATGTGCCGTTCTAATCCATTTGTGATAGCTCAGAACAAACACCAGGCAGGCTGTATGTAAGTTCAAACAGGAATCTCATTTTATTGGATGCACACACACACTCTTATACAGCAGTTTGAACACCCTGCCCCCAGCAACCACTTTCCTATTGGTCAATTGTAAAAACCATTGTATTTCTCAATTAGGTTCTCTTGGCCATGCAAATGAGGACTTGAAACAGGGTCAGCCGGGATTGGTCTGATAGCTTGAATAGGAGAACTGAGATGTGTATTGACACAGAATGTGTATTGACACAGAAGCCCCAGGGGGTAATAAAAGTACATAACCAAACAGTCAAACACAGAACAATGCTTTTCTTCCAGACCATGAAGCCGTCTGGAGGGGGGGTTAGTCTTAAGACCGGGCAGAAGACCCCCCACTGTGTAATAGATTCAAAGGAGAAATACTTCAGTATTCAAAGGTTCATGACAATCACCAATCCTTGTTTCAATAAAAACCCCACTTTTCAAAAACATTTGTCATTGGGACAGAAAGTGAGGTGAAATGTTCTAAACAGGGGCACAGACAGCAAAACAAATGTTACAGGGGTGATAACCCTTCCCTATGTTTTCCAAAAAGCTTAAAAATTGATTTTTTGGCTGGAGCTAAACTTAAACAATGTACCTGTTCAAAATTACAAACAGATTCTACATAAGAACAAACCTACAGTCCCTGTCTTGTATGCACCGCCTGTATACGGCTGTTCAGAGTATATAGGGCCTTTTTTATTTTGTATACAGGATTCCCCTTAATATCCATACAAGACCCAAAGGGGCTGGTAATTGGCTGGGGTAGGGGGGGGGGTTGATGGGGTAGCTATGCCATTTTTCTCAAAGATTTTCATCCATATTACAGGGACCAGACATTACATTAAAGCCGCAAGCAGATTTAAATGGCTTTTTTTTCCTTTAGAAATGTCATTTTGTGCAGGGACAGTTCTAAACACGGGAAACACATGGCACTTCACAGGCATACTTTAGACACCCCCCAGGTACGATATTTAAAGGAATATTTGACTTTTTTTTTTCACTTTATGCATCATTAAAATGACTGCTCCCGAAAAACGGCAGTTTTTAAAACTTCTTTTTGCATTGATACATGTCCCCTGGTGCAGAACCCGGGTTCCCAAACCCTTTTTAGGACAATAACATGCATATTAGTCGTTATAATTAGCACTTTAGATTTCGAACGTTCGCATCCATTGTATTTAATAGGGTTCTAACGTTCGTGCGAGCTTTCGGTCCGTTCGCAGGTTCTGGTGCGAACCGAACCCGGGGGTGTTCGGCTCATCCCTAATCAATACTAGTTAATGAAAATATTCCTAGCACAGCTGTCTGGGGAAAGGCTGCCTCCTGAGTGAGCTAGGAACCCAACAATTGCAAGAGAGAAAAGAGATAGAAAGAGAGGCGCCAAGCCACCTATAGTGTAGCAAGTTTTATTAGTCGAAAAAATAAAAATACAAAGCTTATGCACTCATAGACATTGCTGTTGTTAAGCATTGAAGCAAGCTCTATGTGAAAGTAATCAGTTCTGAATACAGTCCACTCCAGAGCTGCTGACAGGAGCGCTGTGAAGCCAGTGCAGGATTCCAAGCAAGCCTCTGGGGAGCCTATGGGGGAGACTCGATCTGTCAAAGAGCTGTCAACCATCCAGTGGTGCTGTGACCAATCAGAATGCATTTCAGAGGTCAAACCATGTCTCCTTCGTCAGCCTGGATTTGCAAAAGCTCCTCCAGAAACATGGAGTAAACTGGACCTCACTATTGGACACAATGGAACTGATCATAGCATGGAGTCTGAAAATCTCCAGAATGGAGATCAGCATCAAGGTTTCTGCTGGCAATGGTACAAAATAGTCTATGTCCACCCAGACCACAATATTGCCTTCAGAAGGAGACAAGTCTGTAATAGGGGTCCGGGGTTCCTCGGGTACAACAAGTGGAAGTAGAGAACCTAAAGGAGCTTGAGTGGGGGATTTAGTCCTGCATTCACATATTCTTCCACATGCTTGTAGAGGCCCAGCCATTAGTACTGGTGGGAGAGGAAGAAAAAGAGCTGGGGAAACTCTAGGGAGTCATGGGCCCATCAGGGTAACTTGGTATGTAAGTCTGAAAGCACAAACATTTTACTTGGAGGGATGGTGGAATCTCAAAGGGTAGTCAGATCCAGAACTCGAGTGGGAAGGATGATTAACTCTGGCTCAGTGGACATTTCAGAATCCTGGGGATTGAAGGAACGGGAAAGGGCATCTGCTTGACAATTTGTTAGTCCCAGTTTGAAAGTAATGACAAAATGAAATTGGGAGAAAAACTGTGACTGGTAAACCCATCTAGGATACTGCAAGTTCCTGTAATCTTTAAAGATTAGCATTTGGTGAAGCGACCCTTCTAAGAGGTGCCGCCACTCTTCCAGGGTCAGCTTAATAGTGAGTATTTTCTGAGAGTAGTTCTGCTTGGCAGAGGGAATTTTTTGGACATACAGTAAGTAGCAAGGATTTCTAGATCCAGGGGAGAGTTGAAAAAGTAATGTTCCTACAGCTACTGAAGAAGCATCTACCTCAATGGAAAATGGTTTGGACAAGTCAAACTTCATGAGAGAAGGGCCAGAGAGGAAAGCTTGTTTTAGAATTTGAAAGGCTGCCACAGATTTAGGAGTCCAGTTATTGGGATCAACAGTCTTTCTGGTCAGAGCTGTAATAAGAGAGACAAGCACAGGGTAATTGGTAATGAACTGCTGATAGTAGTTGATGAAATAAAAGAAGAACTGGGTAGCCTTAAGGCATCTGGGTAAAGTCCAAGTTGAGATAGTGGCTACCTTGTCTAAATCCATGGAGAGTTCATCCTAATGCCGCATACACACGGTCGGAATTTCCAAAACAAATGTTCGATGGGAGCTTGTTGTCGGAAATTCTGACCGTGTGTAGGCTCTATCGGAATTTCCAAAAACAAAAATTTGAGAGCTGGTTCTCAAATCTTCCAACAACAAAACTTGTTGTCGGAAATTCCGAGCATGAGTACATAATTCTGACACACAAAATTCCACGCATGCTCGGAATCAAGCAGAAGAGCCGCACTGGCTATTAAACTTAATTTTTCTCGGCTCGTCGTACGTGTTGTACGTCACCACGTTCTTGACGTTCGCAATTTCCGACAACATTTGTGTGACCGTGTGTATGCAAGACAAGTTTGAGCCAACATCCGTCGGAAAAAAATCAACGGTTTTGTTGTCGGAATGTCCGATCGTCTGTACGCGGCATTAGAAAAATTATAACCCAAGAATCTTACCTGCAGAAACTCAAAGCTTCTCTCACTTCTCTGCCTTAGAGGCCGTTGTCCTGAAGTCACAAAAGAATTGTAAAGACATGTAGTCTTTGCATGAGACGATCTGGAGAGAAGATGAGCGCTCCTTGGTGAGACATTTGGGCGGGACTGGAGATGGCTCATGGGATGGATGCCTTTCTTTATATAGAAAAATGTAATCATTTATATCCACATTGTAAAAATAATACTAATACATGTTCTCTTTTTATTTATTTGTAGTTATATGATAAAATCTATGTATGTACCATCTGACAAAAAATATATATGTGCAAAGCTCTTGAGGAAGCAGATAATACGAAAAAAAACAAGAAAACATGTTGAGCAACTTTAAACCTATATATTGTGGATGGTTTGATATTCTACTGGTTAACAATAGGATGTTAAATAACTAGCTACTTCATGGTTGTTATGACAAAATATTCTTATTCTATGAATATGTAAATGAATTTTCTTATCCTGTAATAAAATTTCTTTGTAAATTCCTAAGCTTTTGACTGGACATCAGTTAAAAACATACGGTACCAAAAAAAAATCCACCTTAGCCTCTCCCCAATTTCCTACCTACATTCTGATAGGACGAATGTACCATATATATAAAAAAACTTTTTATATCCAGCACTCCTACATAGAGAAGATGAGTATATCATCCAGATAGTTAAAAACACAGTAATACAGAATGTCTTAAAAAATCTCCTTAATAATGTACTTGATAACAACTGGGGCATTACATAGTATTCATAGTGGCTGTCCCTGGTGTTAAACACTATATTCCACTCATCACTATCACTGTTTGATGCAGAATATATTGTAGGCGCTATGTAAGTTTTAAAGGTCTGTGCTTCCTGGAGTTTGACAAATAATTTGGGAGGAAGCAAAGGATGTTGGTTTTCACTGTGATGCCATTCAGGCCATGATATTTATGCAGGTACACAGAGAACTGTCTCCCTTCTTAACAATGAAGAAACCTGCCCCATCTGGAGAAGAGGATTAGTGAATAAACCCTATTTACGATTTTCCACAATATACTCCAATATCACCTTGATCTTAAGAAGCCTAAAGGAGTAAACCTGACTTCTGACACCCAGGAGCAGAACAATGTCACAATCAAATGACCTGTGTTGTGGAAGCTAATCTACTTTACCTTTTGTAAAAACATTCAAGAAATCCTCATAATGAGCTGGTACAAGGGTGGTAGTCTCAGTGGAAGCCACTGGTAGCAGTTTCAGAGGGTTCACCCTGGCGAGGCATTCAAAATAGCAGGATTGGGCCCCAGGCAAGCAGATAAGAGTTGACATAATTAACCACTTAACGACCGCTCACTGTATATATACGTCGGCAGAATGGCACCGACAGGCACAATCACGTAGAGTGTACGTGATTGCCTTTGTACAGTTGGGGGGTCCAATCGGACCCCCCTTCTGTACAGTGAGCGGTGGCTAAGTGTCCGGGAGCGTTCCGGGATGAGGGGGCAGCCATTCGTTTCTGGCCACCCCCTCGCGATCGCTCCCGGCGAATGGAAATGCCCCCTCTGTCTGTGTCAGACAGAGGGAGCAGGAGGAAGTGATGTCATCTCTGGTGCGGCTCTCACATATACCGAGCGCCGTACAAGAGAAGATATCAGGTCAGTGCACACAACACTACACTGACACCAGGACACATAGGGACATAAATCGCCCCCCCCCAGGCCCCCCCAGACACCCCAGATCACCCCCCAGATCACCCCCCCAGCCCCCAGTCACAGTGTCACTGATTGCAGTGACCATTTATTTAGTGATCACTGCAATCAGTGACACTTGTGACTGTAAAAGTGTCACCAAAGTTTAGTCTTAGGTCCAGTGTAGCCCCCTAACCCCCCCTAATAAAGGTTTAACCCCCTGATCACCCCCCAGATAACCCTTTCACCCCCTATCACCACTGTCACTTAGCAATCATTTTTCTGATCGCTGTCTTAGCGTCAGTGATGCCGATCGGCAGCCAGTAATTTTTTTTAGGTTCGCCGCAGGTTTTTATAGCGTCAGGTACCCCAATATATTATCTAATAAAGGTTTAACCCCCTTGATCGCCCCCCAGGTAACCCTTTCACCCCCTATCACCACTATCACTAAGCAATCGTTTTTCTAAACGCTGTCTTAGTGTCTGTGATGCAGATCGGTAGCCGGTAATTTTTTTAGGTTCGCCGCAGGTTTTTATAGCGTCAGGTACCCCAATATATTATCTAATAAAGGTTTAACCCCCTTGATCGCCCCCCAGGTAACCCTTTCACCCCCTATCACCACTGTCGCTAAGCAATTGTTTTTCTAAACGCTGTCTTAGTGTCGGTGATGCAGATCGTAGCCAGTAATTTTTTTTATGTTCGCCGCATGTTTTTATAGCGTCAGGTACCCCAATATATTATCTAATAAAGGTTTAACCCCCTTGATCGCCCCCCAGGTAACCCTTTCACCCCCTATCACCACTGTCACTAAGCGATCGTTTTTCTAAACGCTGTCTTAGTGTCTGTGATGCAGATCGGTAGCCGGTAATTTTTTTAGGTTCGCCGCAGGTTTTTATAGCGTCAGGTACCCCAATATATTATCTAATAAAGGTTTAACCCCCTTGATCGCCCCCCAGGTAACCCTTTCACCCCCTATCACCACTGTCGCTAAGCAATTGTTTTTCTAAACGCTGTCTTAGTGTCGGTGATGCAGATCGTAGCCAGTAATTTTTTTTATGTTCGCCGCATGTTTTTATAGCGTCAGGTACCCCAATATATTATCTAATAAAGGTTTAACCCCCTTGATCGCCCCCCAGGTAACCCTTTCACCCCCTATCACCACTGTCACTAAGCGATCGTTTTTCTAAACGCTGTCTTAGTGTCTGTGATGCAGATCGGTAGCCGGTAATTTTTTTTAGGTTCGCCGCAGGTTTTTATAGCGTCAGGTACCCCAATATATTATCTAATAAAGGTTTAACCCCCTTGATCGCCCCCCAGGTAACCCTTTCACCCCCTATCACCACTGTCGCTAAGCAATTGTTTTTCTAAACGCTGTCTTAGTGTCGGTGATGCAGATCGTAGCCAGTATTTTTTTTTAGGTTCGTCGCATGTTTTTATAGCGTCAGGTACCCCAATATATTATCTAATAAAGGTTTAACCCCCTTGATCGCCCCCCCAGGTAACCCTTTCACCCCCATCACCACTGTCGCTAAGCAATCGTTTTTCTAAACGCTGTCTTAGTGTCGGTGATGCAGATCGGTAGCTGGTAATTTTTTTTAGGTTCGCCGCAGGTTTTTATAGCGTCAGGTACCCCCATATATTATCTAATAAAGGTTTTAACCCCCTGATTGCCCCTAGTTAACCCTTTCACCAGTGATCACCATATAAGTGTTACGGGTGACGCTGGTTAGTTAGTTTGCTTTTTATAGTGTCAGGGCACCCGCCGTGTATATAACCCAATAAAGGTTTAACCCCCTGATCGCCCGGCGGGTGATATCAATTAGGTTTTAGCGTCAGAGAGGGTCTGAGTCACACCCCAGGCAGCGTCAGGTTAGTGCCAGTAACGCTAACACCCACGCGTGAAGCATACACCCCCCTTAGTGGTATAGTATCTGAACAGATCAATATCTGATCTGATCAGATCTATACTAGCGTCCCCAGCAGTTTAGGGTTCCCAAAAACGCAGTGTTAGCGGGATCAGCCCAGATACCTGCTGGCACCTGCGTTTTGCCCCTCCGTCCAGCCCAGGCCACCCAAGTGCAGTATCGATCGATCACTGTCACTTACAAAACAAAAACACACATAACTGCAGCGTTCGCAGAGACAGGCCTGATTCCTGCGACTCCAGTGCTGTAGGAGGTGATTTCACCACCACAGTTAAAAAAAAAGCAAATATGCCGAAGCATTGGGGCAGCAGGGGCGGAGGAGCGATTTTACTCCTAATGCCGCGTACATACGGTCGAAATTCCGACGGAGGCTTGCCCGTGGAAAAGTCCGACCATGTGTGTGCGGCATAACTTTTTTGCGGGAGGATGCCCCCATGCTTTGGCATATATAAATGGTGCGTGTATGCCCATCATTGGAAGTGGGTGGATGAAGGGCGGTATTCTAATGGTGCGCATACCCACCGATCAATCTCTTTTTTCGTTCAGCCAACTGGCTGCATGAAATAAAAAGATTACAATACATGTCCAACAAGGACCAGCAACGTACTGGTATGTTGCTGGACTTTGAATGTTTATACCAGAATGATGCCTGCGGGTTTAGGTATCATCTTGGTATCATTCTTTTCAGCCAGCGGCCGGCTTTCATGTAAAAGCAATCCTAGTGGCTAATTAGCCTCTGGACTGCTTTTACAAGCAGTGGGAGGGAATGTCCCCCCCGGATATAAAAAGCGCCATTGGGAAATTGGGAAAGCATTTTATCACACCGATCTTGGTGTGGTCAGATGCTTTGAGGGCAGAGGAAAGATCTAGGGTCCAATAGACCCCAGTTTTTTCAAAAAAGAGTACCTGTCATTACCTATTGCTATCATAGGGGATATTTACATTCCCTGAGATAACAATAAAAGTGATAAAAATAAATAAATATGGAAGCAACAGTTTAAAAATAAAAAAGCAAAATTAATAATAAAAAAAAAAAAAAAAAAAAAAAAAAGCACCCCTGTCCTGCCCTGCTCTTGCCAAATGGCGAACGCAAGCGTCGGTCTGGCGTCATATGTAAACAGCAATTGCACCATGCATGTGAGGTATCACCGCGAAGGTCAGATCGAGGGCAGTAATTTTAGCAGTAGACCTCCTCTGTAAATCTAACGGGGTAACCTGTAAATGCTTTTAAAGGCTTTTAAAAATGTATGTAGTTTGTTGCCAATGCGCGTTTGTGCTAAATTTTAAAGCATGTCGTGTTTGGTATCTATGTACTCGGCCTAAGATCATCTTTTTTATTTCATCAAACATTTGGGCAATATAGTGTGTTTTAGTGCATTAAAATTAAAAAAAGTGTGTTTTTTAACCCAAAAAATGCATTTGAAAAATCGCTGCGCAAATACTGTGTAGAAGAAAAAAATGCAACACCCACCATTTTAATCTGTAGGGCCTTTGCTTTAAAAATATATATAATGTTTGGGGGTTCAACATAATTTTCTTGCAAAAAAAAAATGTTTTCATGTAAACAAAAAGTGTCAAAAAGGGCTTTGTCTTCAAGTGGTTAGAAGAGTGGATGTAAGCTTCCTAATGTTGTGTATAAAATGCCAGAACAGTTCAAAACCCCCCCAAATGACCCCATTTTGGAAAGTAGACACCCCAAGCTATATACTGAGAGGCATGTCGAGTCCATGGAATATTTTATATGTTGACACAAGTTGCGGAAAAACGACAATTTTTTTTTTTTTTTGCACAAAGTTGTCACTAAATGATATATTGCTCAAACATGCCATGGGCATATGTGGAATTACACCCCAAAATACATTCTGTTGCTTCTCCTGAGTACGGGGATACCACATGTGTGAGACTTTTTGGGAGCCTAGCCATGTACGGGACCCCAAAATCCAAGCACCGCCTTCAGGCTTTCTAAGGGTGTAAATTTTTGATTTCACTTCTCACTGCCTATTACAGTTTCGGAGGCCATGGAATGCCCAGATAGCACAAAACCCCCCCAAATGACCCCATTTTGGAAAGTAGACACCCCAAGCTATTTGCTGAGAGGTATTGTGAGTATTTTGCAGATCTCGCTTTTTGTCACAAAGTTTTGAAAATTGAAAAAAAAAATATATATATATATATTTTCTTTCTTCATTTTCAAAAACAAATGAGAGCTGTAAAATACTCGCCATTCCTCTCAGCAAATAGCTTGGGGTGTCTATATTCCAAAATGGGGTCATTTGGGGGGGTTTTGTGCGATTTTGGCATTTTATGGCCTTCGAAACTGTGATAGGTAGTGAGGAGTGAAATCAAAAATTTGTGCCTAGAAATCCTGAAGGCGGTGCTTGGTTTTCGGGGTCCCGTACGCGGCTAGGCTCCTAAAAAGTCCCACACATGTGGTATCCCCGTACTCAGGAGAAGCAGAAAAATTTATTTTGGGGTGTAATTCCACATATAACCATGGCATGTGTGAGCAATATATCATTTAGTGACAACTTTTTGTAATTTTTTTTTTTTTTTTGTCATTATTCAATCACTTGGGACAAAAAAAATTATATTCAATGGGCTCAACAGGCCTCTCAGCAATTTCCTTGGGGTGTCTACTTTCTAAAATGGGGTCATTTGGGGGGGTTTTGTGCTATTTTGGCATTTTATGGCCTTCGAAACTGTGATAGGTAGTGAGGAGTGAAATCAAAAATTTGCGCCCTTAGAAATCCTGAAGGCGGTGCTTGGTTTCCGGGGTCCCGTAAGCGGCTAGGCTCCCAAAAAGTCCCACACATGTGGTATCCCCGTACTCAGGAGAAGCAGCAAAATGTATTTTGGGGTGAAATTCCACATATAACTATGGCATGTGTGAGCAATATATCATTTAGTGACAACTTTTTGTAATTTTTTTTTTTTTTTAGTCATTATTCAATCACTTGGGACAAAAAAATAAAAAATTCAATGGGCTCAACATGCCTCTCAGCAATTTCCTTGGGGTGTCTACTTTCCAAAATGGGGTCATTTGGGGGGGTTTTGTACTGCCCTGTCATTTTAGCACCTCAAGAAATGAGATAGGCAGTCATAAATTTAAAGCTGTGTAAATTTCAGAAAATGTACCCTAGTTTGTAAACTCTATAACTTTTGCTCAAACCAGTAAATATACGCTTA
This sequence comes from Rana muscosa, assembly GCA_029206835.1. NCBI lineage: Eukaryota > Metazoa > Chordata > Amphibia > Anura > Ranidae > Rana > Rana muscosa. Next base: position 879,448,763 of record CM055116.1, read on the forward strand.
TTGACATTTTTTTTACTAAAAACATGTGGCTGAATACATTTTGGCCTAAATTTATGACTACAATTGAGTTTATTCGATTTTTCTTATAACAAAAAGTAGAAAATATCATTTTTTTTCAAAATTTTCGGTCTTTTTCCGTTTATATCGCAAAAAATAAAAATCGCAGAGGCAATCAAATACCATTAAAAGAAAGCTCTATTTGTGGGAAGAAAAGGACGCAAATTTCGTTTGGGTACAACATTGCATGTCCGCACAATTTACAGTTAAAGCAGCGCAGTGCAAAATTCTGAATTCACCTCTGGTCCTCTAGCTACCAAATGGTCCGGGGCTTAAGTGGTTAAACACTGGAGAATTTTGCTGCAACCATGGGAGTCCTAGGAAAAGCTTAGGGGAGGCTTTGGGTAATACAAAAGAGATAATTGTCTCATAGTGGAGTACCCCGCTGTTATCTTGATGAGGAAGTCACTAAAAAGCATGGATCCAGAAGTTATAATGGTTCCAGAGATGGCAGATGCTTGTAGAAGATTAAAGAGATGTTCAGGTGTCCAGGCAGGTTTCTATACAAGGGAGACCAAGACAAAGTTACCTTCTGCATTGAAATCAATGTAAGCTTCTATCATAGCTGTGGAAGTAAAAAAGTGCATGTGCACTGAAATTAAAGGCTGGTAAGATGAGGAGTGAGGCTGGAGGTTTAGTGTGACCTCTTCAAGACACAGTAGAGGGGGATGTTTCCTGGTCACTGCAGGCACTGCTTCAGGAGATGTCCTTTTTGTCTGCAGTAAATACAGAAGCCATAAAACAGACATCTGGTCCTTTCCACTAGGGGAAAGAGCGAGCAGATCAGTTGCATTGGGTCTTCTTGGGAAGACAAGTTACTGGCATTAGGTGGTTCTAAAGGTCGCTGGACGTTTGATGCCAAATGAGCCATGAAGGGTTTGCTCTGGCAGGCCCTCTCGTATGCATGATCTTGGAAACAGATGTCAATCTAAATGCCCAGAGAGAGAAGATCATTCAGATTGGTTGGAATTTCACGACCTGCCTGTTCATCTTTTATAAGTCCTGCTAGGCCCTGCTAGAAAGTAGCTGTGAGAGCTTTGTTGTTCCAGGAGATATCTGTCACGCCGTGTCTGGGATTTGATCCCAGGGCCTGGTGTTCAGAGACTGTTTTCCTATGTCCTGAGCCACCAGTGAACTGGTTTTATGTTAGCATCGTAGTTGTTCTTTTTCACTAGTGGGGATGTTTGCTCCACCCTGGGACCAGCTGTCAGCAGTCTTCTCATTAGTGTCCCTATATATTCCCACTTCCCCTTCCTGTCCGTGCCTTAGGATAGGTTCCTGTTTATGGATGCGCTTGCTTTTTGGTTTTCTACTTGGCTCGTCTTGACTACGATTCCTGGATTATCCCTTGAACCTGGTTAACCTTGCTGCCGACCCTCCCTGGCTTGTTCTGACTACGTTACCTGGATTGTCCTTTTCCCTCCTGGGATCCTGTCTTCTGCCTACTAACCGTGAGTTGTTGCTGGGGGTTGTGGTTAGGCTATCTGCACCTTCCTTTGTGGTTCCTTATTTCCTGTCTGTGGGAGATCTCAGCCGTCCCTCCACCTGACACCGGGATAACAAGACTACCGGTCAGGAAAGCGGAGGGATGGTTGTAGTTTCCTGGCAGACCTGACATTATCCTAAGGCCAGATGGACCTCAGCGAGCTGGTGCAGGCAGTCTCTCTACAGGGTCAGATGTTGTGTGAGCAGGCTAATCATGTACAGTCATTGGAGGAGAAATTGGGTGCCATCGCTACTCTGTTATCTACTTTGGCCTCGGCACATGGTACTAGTCCTGCTACACCAAAAGATCTTGAGTCTGGGGTTGGGGAACCTGTAGTTGTGTCTAAATCTGTGGGTTCTCCCGCTCCAAAGATACCTCTCCCCGATAAGTATGATGGGAACCCCTTGGATTGCAGGGGATTTGTCAGGGAAATCCGTCCAACGGCGCCAATCAGCGCCCAATGCGCACGCGCGGCGGAATGATGCTTCGGCGCATGCGCGTGCGCGGGACGGCGCTTCTACGTCCTCGGGTGCGCGCGCCGACGCAGCGGCGTGCGCGCATGCGCGACGGCGCACCAATAGGAATCCAGGCGGGCCTATTTAAAGAGATCCAGTTGCACTGACAAGTTGCTGGTTTGTCAGCTTTCCTGTATACCCAAGACTCTGGAAAACTATCTTGAAAATCTCCTTGTGACCCGGACTGGCTTGACTCCTCTGATCTCTCTCCTGGACCTGACCCTCGGCTTGCTATACGGACTTCTGCCTTCTCCTGTGTTTGACCCTCGGCCTGTGACTCGGATCTGCTGCTTGTCTACAATCCTTGACCTCCTGCTTGTACCTTTTGGACTTCCGCGTTTCCTTTGAACTCCTGCCTGGTTCCCGGTTTTCTCTGGACTTGTTGCCTTTTACTGTGCTAGACCCCCAGCCGGGACTGTTACCTTGCAATTGCAACCCGGACTCAACCTGCACCGGCTTCCATTATCTCCTGCTGTTTGAACTTTACCAATCCGACTAGTTCCCGCTTGAAGCCTGTTTCTTCAGTCTACTCAACACTACCGGACCGTCTAAAAGTACCCACCACCTGCCGGTAGCCGGTGCCGCTTCTCGCCATCCACTCCCTGTCTCAACTCCAGGGGGTGGAGTGCGTCAAGTCGCAAAGGTGAACCACTCTCGGCATCTCGGCCTCGGTAAGTACATACCTTTACAGTACAAACCAGCCAGATGTCTGAGGCCGACAGGGTGCGTTCACCGTTCGAGACCCTATGTCAGCAAGTCACCGCACTAACCGATGCGGTTCAGAAATTACAAGAAGGTTATGTCCAAATGGATGGCCGCTTTCAGCTACTTACTGGAGCTACAGGACCAGCATCACCAGCTGCTACCGTTGCCAATGCTGCCTCCACGTCTCAAAATCAGGCAAATCCCACCGTAGTAATGGCTACCCCTGAACCCAGGGTCCCCCTGCCTGAGCGATTTTCTGGCGTCCGTAAGAAATATCGGGCTTTCAAAAATGCATGTTCTCTTTACTTCGCCCTTCAACCCAGGACTTTCTCTTCAGAAGTGGTAAAGGTGGGGTTCGTCATCTCCCTTCTAACCGACGAACCCCAGGCCTGGGCCCATGGCCTGATGGAGCAAAGCAGCCCCATACTAGATTCCGTGGACACCTTCTTCGAGAGTATGGCGCAGCTGTATGACGATCCTCAGCGATCAGCTACAGCTGAGTCTGTTCTCCACAGTTTAACCCAGGGGAGAAGGCCGGTGGAGGACTACACGGCCGAATTCCGGAAATGGTCAGCTGACACTGGCTGGAATGAGACGGCCCTTAAATACCAATATCGCCAAGGACTGTCTGAGGCTCTTAAAGACGAGCTGGCCAGGATTGGCGTTCCAACTACTCTGGAAGATTTGATCCAGTCTGTCACTCAGCTTGACAGACGCCTGCGGGAGCGGCGTTCTGAGCGTTTCCAGACTACCCGTCCAAACTGGACTTTGCCCCGATCAGCTCCTGCCTACCCACCCATCCAAGTTCCTACAGCATCTTCTCCTCCCGAGCCTGAACCCATGCAGCTTGGTCTGGTTCGTCCTCCCCTTTCTCCTGAGGAAAAACAGCGCAGACGTCAGGCCAATCTGTGCCTTTACTGCGGGGGTACTGGCCATTTCCTTCGGAGCTGCCCAGTGAGACCTAGTAAGTGTACCCTCAAAGACACTTTGAACTACCAAGTTTCTGGCTTACCACAGACTTATGTTGTTCTTTCCATTTCTCTACAGCTACCAACAGGAGCAACCCGCCTACCGGCGATTATTGATTCAGGAGCCTGCAGCTGCTTTCTGGACTCTTCACTTGCTTCCCAACTTCACTTTCCTCTGCAAACCAAGGACCGTTATCTTCAGGTTCATCTGGCGGATGGATCCCTGCCTCGTTCAGGGGTAATTACGCAAGAAACAAAACCCATCCTTGCTATCACGGATTCAGGCCACCAAGAATACCTTCGATTTGACCTCATCCCATCTCCCATGTTTCCCATCATCCTGGGCCTCCCCTGGTTACAAGCACATGAGCCTCATATAAACTGGGCCAAAAGGGAAGTTAACTTCACTTCTTCATATTGTTCCCAACACTGTCTTCCCGCACTTCCCACTGTCTGTGCTACTTTAACCCCTCAACCGGATAACCTACCACATGTTCCATCAGCATACTTAGAATTCCAGGACGTCTTCGACAAACAGCAGGCCGACCGCCTACCTCCACATCGTCCCTACGATTGTCCCATTGACCTTCTGCCTGGCTCCAAAATTCCATTCGGCCGCATCTTTCCCTTGTCCGAATCTGAGTTGAAGGCCCTCAAGTCTTACATTGAGGAAAATCTGGAAAAGAAATTCATTCGCCCCTCTTCTTCCCCAGCCGGTGCCGGTATCTTTTTCGTTGAAAAAAAAGACGGGACTCTGAGGCCCTGCATCGACTATAGGGAATTAAATAAAATTACTATTAAAAATAGATACCCGCTTCCTCTCATCCCGGAGTTGTTCCAACGATTCCGATCAGCTCGGATCTTCTCTAAACTGGACCTTCGAGGGGCCTACAACCTCATCCGGATCAGGGCTGGAGACGAATGGAAGACGGCTTTTAGATCTAGGTTCGGTCATTTTGAATACTTGGTCATGCCATTCGGGCTTTGCAACGCCCCAGCTACTTTCCAGCACCTGGTCAATGACATTTTCCGTGAACACTTGGACGACTTCCTAGTAGTCTACTTAGATGATATTCTTATTTTTTCGTCCTCCCTTGAACTGCACCGAATCCATGTCATCAAGGTCCTCACTATTCTCCGAGAACATAGACTTTACCTCAAGGCCGAGAAATGTGACTTTGAGAAAACCACTGTGCAATTTTTGGGATTTATTATTTCTACCAATGGGGTCGCAATGGACCCGCAGAAAGTCAAAGCTATCCAGGAATGGCCAGCCCCAACAGACAAGAAAGGGGTACAACGGTTTATAGGTTTCGCCAACTTCTACAGGAGGTTCATTGTGGGGTTCTCCTCTATTGTGGCACCTATAACCCAACTGACACGCCAGGGCTACCGCTTTCACTGGTCACCGGAAGCTCAGGATGCCTTCGATAAACTAAAAAATGCATTCACATCGGCACCTGTATTGAAGCATCCAGATCCGCTACTGCCATTTACTCTGGAAGTAGATGCTTCAGAGTCAGCCACTGGGGCCATCCTCTCTCAAAGGCAGGGCCCCAAATCCCTTCTTCATCCAGTAGCCTTTGCCTCTCGTAAATTAACTTCTCCAGAACGTAATTATGACGTCGGAGACCGGGAACTATTAGCTATCAAATTCGCCCTGGAAGAATGGCGATACCTTCTGGAGGGAGCCCCTCACCCTGTCATGATATTCACGGATCATAAGAATCTAGAATATCTGAGAACAGCAAAACGTCTTCGACCCAGACAAGCCCGATGGGCCCTCTTCTTCACCAGGTTTAACTTTCATATCTCTTATAGGCCCGGTTCCAAGAACGTGAAGGCGGATGCACTCTCTAGGATGTTTCCCGAGACCCCTCAAGCAGAGGAACCAAGTACCATCCTATCAGCACAAAACTTTCTGCTCATTCCACAGGCTGATCTACTAACTTCCATAAAAGCCGCCTCTAAGCATTGTCCTGACCAAGTAACCTCTTCCCTAGAGAAGCATAATGACTTGCTCTGGTCCCAAGGTAAAGTCTTCGTCCCTCTGGAAACAAGGCAACTGATTCTGAAAACTTTCCACGACCACAAACTAGCTGGTCACTTTGGAACCAAAAAAAACCATGGAACTAATCTCTCGCTCCTTCTGGTGGCCTGGTTGGAGACAAGATTGCAAGTCCTATGTTGCCTCCTGTACCCGTTGCCAACGGTATAAGGGACCCAAAACCAAGAGTTGGGGACTACTCAAACCTTTGCCTATCCCTGAACGTCCGTGGGCAGATGTGTCCATGGACTTCATTGTAGATCTACCGCCCTCTGGAGGTTTTACCACGATTCTGGTCGTAATTGACCGCCTCTCCAAAATGGCACACTTCGTGCCCATGATCGGTACCCCCTCTGCTGCAGATACAGCCAAAGCCTTCTTTCAGGAGATAATCAGGCTCCATGGGGTGCCTAAGAGCATCACCTCTGACAGAGGCGTTCAATTCACGGCGAAATTCTGGAAGGAACTTTGCAAATCTTTAGAAGTCAAGATTTGCCTATCATCGGCATATCACCCCCAGAGCAACGGACAGACAGAGAGAACCAATCAAACCCTAGAACAATATCTCCGTTGTTTTTGCTCAGCCTCACAAGACGATTGGTCCTCCCTATTATCCTACGCTGAATTTGCATATAACAACTCGGTGCATTCAGCCACCAGTCAAACTCCTTTTTGGGCCAACTTTGGCTTCCATCCTTCCTTCCTCCCTGATGACATTCCGGAGAGCTCTGTTCCTGCTGTTCAAGATCGGATAGCCTTTGTTCAATCTAATTTTCTGAGACTCCAGGAAATGATGCAAAACGCCCAGGAGTCTTACAAGAGATACTATGACAAGGGTAGGAAGGAAAATCCAGTCTTCAAAGTTGGGGAGGAAGTATGGCTCTCCGCCACCAACCTCAAATTACCGATCCCTTCACGGAAATTGGGACCAAGATTTATAGGCCCTTTTAAAATCAAGCGAGTAATCAACCCTGTGGCCTTTGAATTGGCACTGCCCGACTCCTACAGGATACACCCGGTCTTCCACACGTCTCTGTTGAAACCAGTAGTCTCCAGCTCCTTCCCGGGAAGGGATGAGCCACCTCCTCCACCTGTGGAGGTTGATGGTGAAGATGAGTATGTGGTGGAATCTATCTTGGGCTGCAGGAAAAGAGGCAGGCAGTTGCAGTATTTAATCAAATGGAAGGGGTATCCCCCAGAGGACAACTCTTGGGAACCATCTAGGAACCTACATGCTCCCCGCCTAATTAGAGTCTTTCACCAGGAACATCCCGAGTTGATGTCTAGTCTGGGCGTCCGGAGTCCGCCCCTAGGAGGGGGGCACTGTCAGGGAAATCCGTCCAACGGCGCCAATCAGCGCCCAATGCGCACGCGCGGCGGAATGATGCTTCGGCGCATGCGCGTGCGCGGGACGGCGCTTCTACGTCCTCGGGTGCGCGCGCCGACGCAGCGGCGTGCGCGCATGCGCGACGGCGCACCAATAGGAATCCAGGCGGGCCTATTTAAAGAGATCCAGTTGCACTGACAAGTTGCTGGTTTGTCAGCTTTCCTGTATACCCAAGACTCTGGAAAACTATCTTGAAAATCTCCTTGTGACCCGGACTGGCTTGACTCCTCTGATCTCTCTCCTGGACCTGACCCTCGGCTTGCTATACGGACTTCTGCCTTCTCCTGTGTTTGACCCTCGGCCTGTGACTCGGATCTGCTGCTTGTCTACAATCCTTGACCTCCTGCTTGTACCTTTTGGACTTCCGCGTTTCCTTTGAACTCCTGCCTGGTTCCCGGTTTTCTCTGGACTTGTTGCCTTTTACTGTGCTAGACCCCCAGCCGGGACTGTTACCTTGCAATTGCAACCCGGACTCAACCTGCACCGGCTTCCATTATCTCCTGCTGTTTGAACTTTACCAATCCGACTAGTTCCCGCTTGAAGCCTGTTTCTTCAGTCTACTCAACACTACCGGACCGTCTAAAAGTACCCACCACCTGCCGGTAGCCGGTGCCGCTTCTCGCCATCCACTCCCTGTCTCAACTCCAGGGGGTGGAGTGCGTCAAGTCGCAAAGGTGAACCACTCTCGGCATCTCGGCCTCGGTAAGTACATACCTTTACAGGATTTCTCAACCATTGCCGGTTGCATTTTAAAAATCAACCTTCTGTGTTTACCTCTACCCAAGCCAAGGTGACATTTATTATTTCCTTGCTTAAGGGTAGAGCTCTGTCCTGGGTGTCGCCTCTTCTTGAGAAAGATTCTCCTGTACTTACTGATTACCCCACGTTTATGCAAACCGTTGAGAGAATATTTGACGTTCCTGACAGAGTAAGGGCAGCTGAGGCCAGTATTCTTGACTTACACCAGGGTAAACGCACAGTAGCATCTTATGCAATAGAATTCCGCACACTTGCGGCAGATACTTCCTGGGATAATTGCACCCTTAAGGCCGCCTTCCGCAGAGGTCTAGCGGAACGCATTAAGGACGAATTAACTTACCGTGAGATCCCAGTGGCATTGGAGGATTTCATCAGTTTGTGTATCCTCGTGGATACTCGCTTCTCTGAATGCCAGTCTGAGAGGGAGCGTCAGAGACAATTTTGTCCTCCAACCGCCGGGTTTGAGGAAGAACCCATGGATGTAGGGGCTGTGCGTTTGTCTGATGATGAACGTACCAAACGCAGAACTCTAGGCCTCTGTCTATTTTGTGGTAAGCCGGGTCACTTCCTGCATTCTTGTCCGATGCGACTGAAAAAACTCCCGGGCTTAATGGGAGATCAAGGAGCCCCATTAGGCCACACTGTTTTGAAACTTCCTCTAGAGAGATTAGTAGTACCCGTAGTATTATCTTGGAACAATAAGAGCTACTCCACCGTTGCCTTTGTTGATTCTGGTGCAGGTGGGGTATTTCTCGATGCAACGCTGGTTAAGAGTCTTCAGATTCCGACGGTTCCGAAAGATCCACCTCTGTGTGTAACTACTCTTGGCGGAGAACCTCTTGGTGATGGACTTATCTCTCTAGAGACCAAGCCCCTTTCCGTTCTAGTGGGGGCTCTGCATTCTGAAGAGCTATCATTTAATGTCATCCCGTCTCCTAAGTATCCTGTAATTCTTAGGTTCCCTTGGTTATGTAAACATAATCCATCTATTGACTGGTCCTCTGGTCAAATTTCTGCCTGGAGCACCTTTTGTCATGTTCACTGTATCCAAAAGTTTATACGTAATAAAGTGTCCATTCTTGGGGTCTCTATTGTCCCTGAACTACCGGAGGCTTATGCCGGGTTTGCTGACGTATTTTCTGAAAAAGAAGCAGAGGGCCTCCCTCCACACCGCCCGTATGACTGTGCTATTGACTTGCTTCCCGGTTCTCCTCTTCCTAAGGGGAGAACCTATCCTCTTAACCTTGCGGAAACCAAGGCTATGGAGGAATACATTGAAAACAGCCTAAAAAAGGGTTTCATCCGGCCTTCCTCCTCTCCTGTGGGAGCAGGCTTCTTTTTCGTGGAGAAAAAAGATGGAGGACTTAGACCCTGCGTTGACTACAGATCCCTCAACCGTATTACTGTAAAAAATCGGTATCCGTTGCCCTTAATTACTGAGCTGTTTGACCGTGTCCAGGGGTCAAAGATCTTTACCAAATTGGATCTTCGGTCTGCATATAACCTCATTAGAATTAAAGCAGGAGATGAATGGAAGACAGCTTTTAATACCAGAAGGGGGCATTATGAGTGTCTTGTGATGCCTTTTGGGCTTTGCAATGCTCCCGCGGTATTTCAAGAGTTTGTGAATGATATTTTCAGGGATCTACTTGACTCTTTTGTTGTTGTCTATTTAGATGATATACTCATTCACTCTAAAGACTTAAAGCTTCACCGTGGCCATGTTTGCACTGTTCTCCAACGTTTAAGAGATCATAAGCTGTACGCCAAACCTTCCAAGTGCTCTTTTGAACAATCGGAAATACCTTTCTTAGGTTATATAATTTCATCTAATGGATTCCAGATGGACTCCAAGAAACTCGATGCTATCTTACAATGGCCTAGACCTTCTACCTTAAAGGAAATACAGCGTTTTATTGGATTTTGTAACTACTACCGCAAATTCATCAAGAATTTCTCCAAAATTTTGGCTCCCATCACCGTCCTCACAAAAAAAGGGACCAAATGCTCTCAGTGGCCTCCTGAAGCTCTGGAGGCTTTCAACCTTCTAAAATCTGCTTTTTGCTCTGCTCCTGTTCTTCGCCATCCTCAGCCTTCGGCTCAATATTTCTTGGAAGTTGATGCCTCCGAAGTAGGGGCCGGAGCAGTATTATCCCAACGAGAACCCACTTCTAACAAGTTGCATCCGGTTGCCTTTTTCTCCAAGAAGTTCTCTGCTGCAGAACAAAAATATGACATAGGGAATAGAGAACTTTTAGCTATAAAATTAGCATTTTCCGAATGGAGACATCTTTTAGAAGGTACGGAACTTCCTGTTGTGGTTCAAACTGACCATAAGAACCTAATCTACTTAGAGAAGGCCCAAAGACTTAATCCCAGACAAGCCCGCTGGGCGTTATTCTTCACCCGATTCAACTTTGTAGTGACGTACATTCCTGGCACCAAGAACACCAAGGCCGATGCCCTGTCTCGGCAATTCCCTTGTGAGAATCTGCAAATACCTCCTGATCATATTATTCCTCCGGAACGAATTATTGCACAACTGGATACTGCTTTACAAAGGAACTTGTTGGCCGCACAGTCTCGGGCACCTTCTAATCTCTCAGTTCCACCCAATACCTTGTTTGTTCCCCTAGAATTACGAAAAGAAGTGTTACAGTGGGCCCATGGCCAGATGGTATCCGGACACCCTGGTATCAACCAAACCTTCCTACGTTTGAAGTCCCTGGTTTGGTGGCCTACTCTAAAAAAGGATGTTATAGCCTTTGTTAGAGCCTGTTCGGTTTGTGCTGCCATCAAAATGCATCGTTCTGTTCCACAAGGTCTACTTCAACCGTTACCTGTTCCTCATGCTCCCTGGACTCATATCAGCATGGATTTTATCGTGGACTTGCCCACCTCCAGTGGAAATACCGTAATTTGGGTGATAGTGGACCGATTTTCAAAGTTGGCCCACTTCATTCCCATGCCCGCACTACCTTCTGCCCCAAGCCTGGCTTTATCCTTTATTGAGAATGTCATCCGCTTACACGGCATCCCTGTTGATATTGTTAGCGATAGAGGCCCTCAATTCATATCCTCGTTCTGGAGGGCCATTTGCAAACATCTGGGGATCAAGAATTCCCTGTCCTCTGGATACCATCCTCAATCTAATGGCCAGACAGAGAGGGTCAATCAAGATTTGGAGATCTACCTACGAGCTTATATCAATGCTGAACATGACAACTGGAGCGAGATGTTACCTCTAGCAGAACTAGCACACAATTCGCAGTGGCACTCTTCCCTTAGATGTTCCCCTTTCCAAGCTGCCTTTGGGTATCAACCCAGGGTTCTCCCCTTCCAGTCTTCCTTGGTGGAGGTACCTGCGGCAGCCAACATGGTATCAAGATTGACTACGCACTGGAGAAACATAAGAAAGGTTCTGCTTCAGTCTGTACATAGATACAAGGGGTATGCAGATCGTCACAGAAAACCTGCACCCCGCTATCGTCTTAATCAGCTGGTTTGGTTGTCCACCAAGAACATGAAACTGCGACAACCTTCCTCCAAGTTAGGTCCTAGATTTATAGGACCTTTTCGCATTCTCTGTCAGGTCAACCCTGTGGCTTATAAACTACGCTTGCCCCCTCATCTTCGTATTCCCAATACATTTCATGTATCTTTGCTTAAGCCCTTTGTCAAGAATAGATTCTCTCTCTCCCCTCTAGACGTCCCTCTCCAGTCTCTGTGGATGACCATCAAGAGTATGAAGTTAGCAAAATTCTGGATTCCCGACATAGGGGTAGACAATTACAATATCTGGTGGACTGGAAGGGCTACTCCATTGCAGAGAGGACTTGGGTGCCTGCTCGTGATGTTCATGCCCCACGGCTGGTCAAGTCCTTCCACGACAGGCACCCATCCAAACCCAAATAGGTTTGGGGGCATCTTTGTGTGGGGGGTACTGTCACGCCGTGTCTGGGATTTGATCCCAGGGCCTGGTGTTCAGAGACTGTTTTCCTATGTCCTGAGCCACCAGTGAACTGGTTTTATGTTAGCATCGTAGTTGTTCTTTTTCACTAGTGGGGATGTTTGCTCCACCCTGGGACCAGCTGTCAGCAGTCTTCTCATTAGTGTCCCTATATATTCCCACTTCCCCTTCCTGTCCGTGCCTTAGGATAGGTTCCTGTTTATGGATGCTCTTGCTTTTTGGTTTTCTACTTGGCTCGTCTTGACTACGATTCCTGGATTATCCCTTGAACCTGGTTAACCTTGCTGCCGACCCTCCCTGGCTTGTTCTGACTACGTTACCTGGATTGTCCTTTTCCCTCCTGGGATCCTGTCTTCTGCCTACTAACCGTGAGTTGTTGCTGGGGGTTGTGGTTAGGCTATCTGCACCTTCCTTTGTGGTTCCTTATTTCCTGTCTGTGGGAGATCTCAGCCGTCCCTCCACCTGACACCGGGATAACAAGACTACCGGTCAGGAAAGCGGAGGGATGGTTGTAGTTTCCTGGCAGACCTGACAATATCCACCTCAAATGTGTGAGCACTTTCTGTGGGGGAGACTCGAGTAGGGTCATTGAAGAATTCGCTAAAGACATCAAGGAATGCTGTTATACTGTTGGTAACAAGATCAAACATTTCCCAAAGTGTGGAGGCCCAGGCCAAAGCTTCCCCAGAGAGCAGGGACACTACATTAGAAATCATAGCATAGTTAAATTTTTCGTGGCTATAGTTCAAAGTGAATGTTCCACTAGTTCACAAAGCCTTGGCAGGCCTTTAGATCTTTGGAGAAGCAAGGCAGATGTGGAGGTGGCTGTACAGATGTTGCATCAAGGGAGTCTTGGATTTGGGTTTCCCCATAGGCAAAAAGAAACTCTAGCTCGGATACATGGATTGCTGTGGAGCCTTGAGTATGGTGGTTTGAGAAAACTGCTAAGAGAGTCATAGGAGTTAGTTTCCAATAGAGGGAGACTGGTTAACTAGAAGTTAGTTGTAGCAGCTGGGGCTAGGCAGTGGCACTGGCCACAAAGGAGACACAGAAAGCTACCATCTTCGATATGCAGGATACCCACTGGCAATGGGTGGGAGAGTCCAGCACATGTGTACATACAGTAAAGGTGAGAACCCTTAGAAGGTGGAGACTTTATTCCAAATTATGCAGGATAGCACAAAGCATAAGTAGCCAGTCAGCTCTTACAAATAGGGGAAAAATGTATTGTATACTAAGTTATTTTATGTTTTAATTCTAATATAGGTAATTATATTTTTCCCCACATGGGCAGAACATTTTATTGTCTATATATAGCTTACGATTTAAAGAACCCCAAACCATACTTTTTATTATTCTACAAATATAAATTAATGAATTGGTATATAAGTACATCATCATTCAAAATATCCAAGATCATGTATATGTTCAACCTGGTGATTTATTATTATTGACATGGAAATGCCATGTACAGTGGCTGATAGTAAATAATTACCTTGGATTTGACAGCTGTATTATTTCTTTTCATAAATGGCTGTCAAAAGGACACCCATTGGCAATGTGCCACAAAAGCTATACTTTATTTATTTATACAGATGTTTATTGAAAATCATAGCTACCTTTAAATTTAAAGCATCATGATTAAAATCAAACAGTACTGGACTGAGCAAATGCTTTTTTAAACAAAAAATTACATTTCTGAATTTGAATATAGTGTCCTATTTAAAATGATAACAGAAAGAGAGAAGTGACTTGAGTTCAGCTGCATTCATTAGAGAAACCTGTACTATACTTCATATGGTGAGAGTAAATCACTGAGCACCTGGTTCATTGAAATGATATCTTGAAGGAAGAATGTTGTAATGACTATTTTCCTGCTGGAAGTAAATTAATCTTACTGTCATAGCAAGTCATCCACTGACAATGAGCTGTATGTTGTTGAAAATGGTTAAAAAGAACAATATATTAGCACAATTTTGACACAAGAAACATACTTTATTTAGCATGCAAAAATCTTGTTAAAACACAATACTGTTTAGTTCAAAGCTGGTGTTTATTAAAAAGAAAAAAAAAAAATCAAAAAGAAAACCCTTGATTTCCTTGGGAATATATCTCTTACAAGTTTACAAAATAGAAATGTTTCTTCTTTTGGCAGGCACTAGACATCATTGAAGGTGCAGTAGTTAAATAAGCTTTTTCAAAAAAGTTTTTTATCATAGTGTAAATAAAATTTGAAAAAAAAAACTTGATGTTCACCAAAACATGAAAGTAATATTTTTTGTTTTAAAAATAACAAACATTTTATACCTACCTACTCAGTGTAATGATTTTGCACAGAACAGCCCCGATCCTCTTCTTCTCTGCCCCTTCTCCCTCCTCACTGGCTGTGATTGACAGCATCAGGAAGCCAATGGCTCTGTCTCAGCCAATGAAGAGAGGAAGACCCGGGATAGCCAAGGCTCCCATGCACAGTGCTGGATTGGGATCGGGCTTGGGTAAGTATTAAGGGGGGCTATGGGGGGAGAATCACACTGAAAGTTTTTTACCTTCTTGCATTGAATGCATGAAGGTAAAAAACCTTCAGCCTTTAACAACCACTTTAACTTAGGACCAAGAAAGCAAAAAACTTTGCTATAATTTGTTTATCTAAAATGTTCAAACGCTTGTGCAAAAAATGATATTAGAAAAAAAATATATTATATATATATATATATATATATATATATTGTGCAAAAAAGTGCTCAGATTTTCTACACTTCAATAGTTCTTCCTTTTTTGCCATGAAGGAATGATGATAACATGCACCACCGAAGAAAGAGTGCTCTCAAAAGGAATCACCACAAGCGATTAAATGAGCTCCTTACCAGGGATCAGAGCAGCTGGTAAGGAGCTAATTTATTTGCTTGTGGTGATTCCTTTTGCGAGCACTCTTTCTTATACAGTGCCTTGAAAAAGTATTCATACACCTTGACATTTTCCACATTTTGCCACGGTACAATCAAAAACGTAAATGTATTTTATTGGGATTTTATGTGATAGACCAACACAAAGTGGCACATTTTTTTTACAAATATATATCTAATAAAAGTGTGGCATGCATTTTTTTTTTTTTATAAATTGTATTTTTATTAAAGAAATTTTCACAAAATACAAAAGCAAACATAACTGACAAAGCATAGGGAATGTCTGAGGTACACCATACTAGGCAAATGGAATGACTTCGGGGAGGCTGACAATGGAAATAATAAGAATAACCAAACAAAATATTGAAAAAAAAAAAAAAGAGAGCCAGTGATCATCATACAAAACATAATGTTGGACTTAGGGTATGAGTTTACAGATTCAGGGACATGACCAAGTGTGGACCGGAGGGGCACCTAGGGCACAGAGATAGAGGATAAGAAGTTGAGAGGGTATCGAATGGTTTCTAGGCCCAGGGCGGCTGCCCGTATGTCGAAACATCCCAGGCCGCCCAGACCTCTTCAAATCTATCAACTCCATCCTCCACCATAGCTGTCATATATTCCATCTGTCGTATGCCCCTGACACTTTGTATCAACTGAGTTTGGGTAGGCACTAGGGTGGATAACCAGTTAGAGGGAATGGCTCTTCTGGCTGCAAGCAGAATAAAAGCGGCTAGTCTGTTTGCTGCCTTACCTATCCCCGGGAAGGGAAGACCTAGGAGACAATGAATCGGGTCTAGGGGGATAGAGGCAGGGAGAACCTGTTGAAGCACTTGTGCCACCATGGACCAAAAGGGTACTATCCGATCGCATTGCCAAAAGATATGGAAATGTGATCCTTTTTCTTTCCCGCATCTCCAACACAGAGGAGAGAGAGAGGAGTCATACCGGTGAATAACCTCAGGGGTCTTGTACCAAAATAGTAGAACTTTGTATGCTGTCTCTCTCTGTGCCACACATCTTGAAATTTTAGAGGTCGAGGACCAAATTCTTGACCACTCCGAGACTGAAATTTGACGCTGGGTGAGCTGCGACCATTTGTACATGTAGGAGTGGGTGTTTTCAGAAATTGTTGTCTGTTCCTGGAGGATGTGGTATATACTTGAAATGAGCTGTGCTTGATAGGGACCTTGGGAGCAGAGAAGTTCAAAGGATGTTGGCTTGGTGAGGATGAGAGATGGGGAAAGTGTCGAGAAATAATGGACTATCTGGAGGTACGAATACCTCAAATAATCTGGGATTTGGCTCTCAGTCTGGAGGGTCGGGAAGGGTTTAACCTTACGTGTGACCGGATGTACGAAGTGTCGAAGTTGGAACAGTCCCTCTTTTGCCCAGGGAAACACACGTGTATGTGAGAGGCTATCAGGGATCAAGGGATTGAAGAGCACATTAGATAAGGGAGGGCAAATGGAAGATAATGCAAACTTGGAAAGGCATGAGCGCCACAATCTGAGCACAAATACCATGGGACTCAGGCAGAGATCGTGAAGTTTGGGGTCCCCCAATGTCCCAGGGGACCATACCAGGGAACAGGGGTGAGTTGGATAAAGGGAGCCCATTTCTATCTCCGACCAACGGTTAGGGGGCCTGAGGCTAGACCATGACACCAAGGTTCGCAAATGGGAGGCCAGGTAATATTTGTATATGTCCGGGGCTCCCATGCCCCCCTGATCTCTGGGGGAGAAAATAACCGAGCTTGCCACTCTATGGGCCCTGCCACTCCAAATGAACTTAAGAAACCACTGCTTAAGGATCTTAATCTGTGTCATCGGGATGGGGACTGGAAGGGTTTCAAAAAAGTACAATAATTTCGGCATTATTGACATTTTTAGCACATTTATCCTGCCTATCCAGGACAGGGGGAGGGAGGTCCAACGGGATAACATAGTTTTGATTGATTGAAATAGCGGGAGATAGTTGATGGAATAGAGGGACGAATAGGATGGCGTGATCTGGACCCCAAGGTATCTAAGGGACGAAGTGCACCAGCGATAAGAGAATGTACCTTTCAAGTTCAAGAGATCATCCGAGGGTATGTGGAGGGGGAGAGCTTCTGTTTTCGCAGTATTAACCTTATAACCCGACAAGGAGCTAAATTGAGAAAGAAGGGCATGCAGGGAAGGGAGTGAGGTATGAGGTTTGGTTAGGGTAAGAAGGACATCATCGGCAAATAAGGATATTTTATATTCCCTCTGCCGCATGGGGACCCCCGCGATGTCAGGATGGGATCTGATAGCCTCCGCCAGGGGTTCTAAGCATAATATGAAAAGGAGTGGGGAGAGAGGACATCCCTGCCTAGTGCCATTTGTCATAGGAAAAGATTGGGAAGTGAAAGATGCTAGACGTACCTGGGAGGAGGGAGTGGAGTATAGGGAGGTCAGGGCGGAAAGGAAGGGTCCGTGTATGCCAAATTTCGTAAGGGTTGCAAACATATAGGGCCAACTCAATCTGTCAAACGCCTTTTGGGCGTCTAAGCTAAGAATTAGGGCAGGGCGTTTGACTCTGTTCAACATGTCGATAAGGTCTATAGTCCGTCGAGTATTATCTCCAGCATGTCTGGTGGGAACAAAACCCACCTGGTCTCGGTCTATTAGTTTCGTCAGGAATTGGGAAAGACGATTGGCGAGGATTTTCGTGAATAGTTTGTAATCGGAGTTTAAAAGTGCTATGGGTCTGTAATTGTCCGGTAGGGTCGGGTCCTTGTCCTGTTTTGGAATTACTGTGATGTAGGAATGGAGAAATTGTTGGTGAGGGATGTTGCCCTGCAAGATCGAATTGTAGAGGGACACCAGATGGGGAGAGAGAATTGGGAGGAAATTCTTGTAGTAAGAATAAGAAAGTCCGTCTGGACCGGGGGCCTTATGAGAGGGTAGGGACTTGACAGTGTGGGTTATTTCCTCTCCCGTAATGGGCGCATTGAGCATTTGCACTTCCGAGTCTGAGAGCTTGGGGAGTTTCAAATCTGACATGAACTCCTCGAAGGTCTCCGAGTCAAATGAAGGGTGGTGAGTGGGGGCGAGACAGTTATAAAGTTTTTTATAGAATTCACCAAACACCTGAGTCATGGTCTGTGGGCAAAAGGTAGGGGACCCGTCGGGAAGTTTAAGATGTTCCGGGAAAGCGTGAAAGGGTCTTGGATTGAGTCTAGAGACCAGCATCTTGTGGGGCTTGTTTGAAAACTCGTAAAACTTCTGTTTAGCCCACAGGATCGATTTGTCTATGGAAGACATATCTACTGCTTTTATGCGATTTCTTAGCCCCGTGACCGTGCGCAGACGACCCACTGTGGGAGAGCGAAGCAAGGCTCTTTCTGCATCCAGTAGGTCTGATATTAGAGAGGACTTCAGAAAAGCTGCATCCTTCTTTTTTTGTGAGCTGAGGGCAATACATTGTCCCCTAAAAAAGGCCTTGTGGGCCTCCCAGAGGGTGGACACGCTGGGCACTGAGCCCTCGTTTAGGAGGAAATATTCCGTCAGGGCTGCCTCTAATTTAGTGTTGGTCTCGGGGTGTGTAAGGAGAGATTCATTAAGTCTCCAGTGACACTTTCTGGGGAATGCGGCTGAGAAGCTTAAGTCTAGTGTCAAAGGAGCGTGGTCCGACCAGGTGATTGCACCCAGTTCAGAGGCCACTGTGTGGGAAATCAAGGGGGCAGTGACAAAGAAGTAATCCAGTCTGGAGAACATCTTGTGGGGAGGGGAGTAGAACGAAAATTGCCTACCTGAAGGATGTTTTATCCGCCAAGCATCAAAGAGATGATGCGTTCGGATCAGTTTTCGAAAGGAGGTAGCCAGGGAGTGTGAGGCCGGTGGGGGAGAGGTGGCGAACAAGGATTTCCTGTCACGTGTGGAAGAGAGCACAGCATTAAAGTCACCCCCTAGAACTGTAAAAGGAGAAGAGCACTTCTGTAGGCGCTCCAAAGCGTCTGTAATAAACTTAACCTGACCTGAGTTAGGAGCATAGATATTCATGACCGTTATAGGGTTGGACAAATATGTTCCCTGCAAAATTATATATCTACCCTGTGGGTCTAGGTGGGTCTTCTCAATTTGAATAGGACACGAGCGTCTTATCAAGATAGCTACTCCTGCTTTACCAGAGGGGTCAGATGATACGTAGGACATTGGGAAATGTTTAGAAGCAAACCTAAAGGAACCTCCGGCCCGGAAGTGCGTCTCCTGGACGAGAACCAC
The DNA here is from genome assembly GCA_029206835.1 of Rana muscosa. NCBI lineage: Eukaryota > Metazoa > Chordata > Amphibia > Anura > Ranidae > Rana > Rana muscosa. Next base: position 879,467,810 of record CM055116.1, read on the forward strand.
ATCCGCACCGGAGGCCCGGAACTCCCGAAGAGCAAGCCATCTCTTCTTTATAGAGTTCAATCCCTTAACATTATAGGAAACCAGTTTTAAAGCCATGTCACGTCCGAACAGTCAGGCCAATGGATATGCAATTCAAATGGCAGAGGTTCGGACACGACCCGGCCCAGGAGGGGCCCAAAGAGAGACCTAGACCCCGAAAACATACTTGCTATATGACAGTCAACAAAAGAGATGAGATTTAGCGTAATGTGAAATATACCATCTAGCAACCAATACCGACATAAAATATACATGAGAGCACCAGACTGTGAATTAGGAAAAAAAAAAACCCAGAGGAGTTGAAAAATAGAAATAAAAATAAAAGTAAAAATAGAACAAAAAAAGACGGAAAGGAAAATAGGGGAGATTTCAGCCCCCCAAAAAAACAAGGGTGTATGATGGACCAAAAGAGGGACCATTAGGTACCGCGTAGCAGCACAACCACAAGGCCTACCAGGCCTAAAAGAAAAAACAATATGTAATAATAAAAAAAAAACAACATGAAAAAACCTGAGGGTATCATACCACTCAGGGGTCCTTGGCCATAGCTCAAGGACTTGGTGGGGAGCATAGCAGTCACCAACATAGGGAGTGGTCCGTGACAACCCGCCACGACGATCCGGAAAGTCGATAGTGTTGTTGAAAAAACTCCTCAGGACCCTCCCAACAAGTATAAATGGTGTGTGAGGGGACCATGTTCGTTGAGAGTGTTATATCTGAAACGTGAACTTAAACTGAGAGCACAAAAAAAAAAAAGAACATAGCTGCCAAACGTGGCCCAAAGCTAATTGAAAGACCAGCTCCATAAAAACGGGGAGCTGATGTAAAGATCACAATCTCCTGCGAGGGAGAGCAAGGGAGAAACACAAGCCCGAGGGGGAATCCCTCAGGAAATCAAGTGGGTAGCCTGGCACGTTGAGAGCGTTGGGGTGTAGAGTAGGCCCTGGATCCTCTTCCTCTCACTGGGGTCCAGATTCTGGAGGGGGCTGATCCATGTCTCGGAGTGGCTGGTGGGCCTTGGTCCAACTCAGCAGGGAGCGGGGGCAGGCCCAACCATTGTAGAAAAGCTTCACCTTCCTGGGGGTCCCGCAAAGTATGTTGGACCCCCTCCATGGTAACACTCAGGCGGAAGGGAAATCCCCAGTAGTAAGGAACCTTGTGTTCTTGAAGGTGGCATGTAACTGGTCTCAGAGAGCGACGTTTGGCCAGCGTAATAGGGGATAGGTCACTGAAGAGCTGTATTTTATCCCCCTTGTACTCAATGGCAGACCTGTTGCGTGTAGCCTTAGTCAGAGCCTCCTTACTTTCATAGTAGTGGAAACGTACCACTATGTCCCGGGGCCTGGCCCCCGAAGGGGGTTTGGGAGCCAGGGATCTGTGTGCCCTGTCAAGGCGCCAATCAATGTCCACTATTTCAGGTGCCAGGGTGTTGAAGAGGCCAAGAAGATAGGGCCTGATGTTATTGTCAGCTATTTGTTCAGAGACACCGCGCACTCTGAGGTTCTGGCGCCTTTCCCTATTTTCAAGGTCTTCCTGCCGTAGCTGTAATTGTGATACAGAGGATTTTAGGGTAGCGTTTTCCTCTTCAAGAGCCTGCACATATTGTATAGTGTCGTCAAATTTCGTCTCCAGGGTCGCTGTACGTTCCCCCAGAGCGTCAATCTCGCCCCTAAATTCTCTGGAGATCTTTCCCATCTCCTGGGCTATGTCTCTGGTGACTTGCAGGGCTAGGGCCTGGAGTTTAAGATCCATCAGCTCTGATGTGAGGATCTGCTGAGAGGGGAGAAGGACGGGAGGGTGGGGAGGCCGCTGTGAGGAATCCTCCGCCATCTGAGCGCTAATATTATCTTCCGGCCCCCCCTGTGTAATCGAGGCCGGGGATGTGGGCCTAGTGAGGAAGCGATCCATCATGGAGGAAGGCCGCGGAGGTTGTGGGGCACGATATATTGCTCGCTGGTCCCCAATTTTTCCCATGTAGTGCCTGGGAGGTGTGAGGAGGCTTTGAGGCTTACCCCTGTGGTGATGTAAGCCCGCGTTAGCTCGTTAGGGGACTCGGATCGCGGGACGGGACCGGAGCTCACGGATCACACATCCGCCATCTTGGAAAGCCGCGCATGAGCCCCCGTGGCATGCATTTTTATTCAGCCTCCCCCGAGTCAATACTTTGTAGAAACACCTTTCACTGCAATTACAGCTGCAAGTCTTTATGGGTATGTCTCTACCAGCTTTGCACATCTAGAGAGTGAAATGTTTGCCTATTCTTCTTTGAAAAAGCTCTGTCAGAATGGATTGAGAGCATCTGTGAACAGCAATTTTCAAGTCTTGCCACATATTCTCAATTGGATTTAGGTCTGGACTTTGACTGGGCCATTATAACACATGAATATGTTTTGAATAACTCTGGCTGTATGTTTAGGGTTGTTGTCCTGCTGGAAGGTGAACCTCCAACCCAGTCTCAAGTCTCAAGTCTTTTGCAGACCCTAACAGGTTTTCTTCTAAGCTTGCCCTGTATTTGGCTCCATCCATCTTCCCATCAACTATGACCAGCCTCCCTGTCCCTGCTGAAGAAAAGCATCCCTGCAACATGATGCTGCCACCACCATGTAATGTATCACAGTGGGGATGGTGTTTTCAGGGTGATGTGCAGTGTTAGTTTTCCGCCACACATAGCATTTTGCTTTTAGGCCTCATCTGACCAGAGCACCTTCTTCTGCATGTTTGCTGTGTCCCCTACATGGCTTCTGGCAAACTGCAAATGGGACTTCTTATGTCTTTCCTTCAACAATGGCTTTCCTCTTGCCACTCTATAAGCGTCAGATTTGTCCTGTGGAGAGATTCTCCCACCTGAGCTGTGGATCTCTGCAGCTCATTTAGAGTTACCAAGGGCTTGGCTGCTTCTCTGATTAATGCTGTCCTTGCCCGGCCTGTCAGTTTAGATGAATGGCCATGTCTTGGTAGCTTTGTAGTTGTTCCATACTCTTTCCATTTTTGGATGATAGATTGGACAGTGCTTATAACATAACCAAGAACTAAGGTTCTCTAACAAACCTCCGAGAGTATCACAGAACAGCTTTATACTGAGATTAAATTACACACAGGTGGGCTCTATTTACTAACTAAGTGACTTCTGAAGGCAATTGGTCTCACTAGATTTTAGCTAGGGGTATTAGAGTAAAGGGGGCTGAATACAAATGCACGTCACACTTTTCAGATATTTATTTGTAAATAATTTGGAAAACCATTTATCATTTACCTTCCACTTTACAATTATGTGCCACATTGTGTTGATCTATCATATCATAAAACAGATAGGAATTTGAACTGGGACTTTAAATGAGGAAAGGCTGGATAAGGTCATACCTCCATCCCTGTCACTCTTTCCCCTTCCCCTTCCACCCAATTTTCTTATGTGTTGGTCTATCACATAAAATCCCAATAAAATACATTTATGTTTTTGGTTGTAACATGACAAAATGTGGAAAATGTTAAGGGGTATGAATACTTTTTCAAGTATATATATATATATATAGGGGCAAAAAAAGTATTTAGTCAGCCACCAATTGTGCAAGTTCTCCCACTTAAAAAGATGAGAGAGGCCTGTAATTGTCATCATAGGTATACCTCAACTATGAGAGACAAAATGTGGAAACAAATCCAGACAATCACATTGTCTGATTTGGAAAGAATTTATTTGCAAATTATGGTTTATTGACCAATAAGTATTTGGTCAATATCAAAAGTAAATCTCAATACTTTGTTATATATCCTTTGTTGGCAATGACAGAGGTCAAACGTTTTCTGTAAGTCTTCACAAGGTTGTCACACACTGTTGCTGGTATGTTGGCCCATTCCTCCATGCAGATCTCCTCTAGAGCAGTGATGTTTTGGGGCTGTCGCTGGGCAATACAGACTTTCAACTCCCTCCAAAGGTTTTCTATGGGGCTGAGATCTGGAGACTGGCTAGGCCACACCAGGACCTTGAAATGCTTCTTACAAAGCCACTCCTTTGTTGCCCGGGCGGTGTGTTTGGGATCATTGTCATGCTGAAAGACCCAGCCACGTTTCATCTTCAATGCCCTTGCTGATGGGAGGAGGTTTGAACTCCAAATCTCACGATACATGGCCCCATTCATTCTTTCATGTACACGGATCAGTCGTCCTGTTCCCTTTGCAGAGAAACAGCCCCAAAGCATGATGTTGTCACCCCCATGCTTCACAGTAGGTAGGGTGTTCTTTGGTTGCAACTCAACATTCTCTCTCCTCCAAACACGACGAGTTGTGTTTCTACCAAACAGTTCTACTTTGGTTTCATCTAACCATATGACATTCGCCCAATCCTCTTCTGGATCATCCAAATGCTCTCTAGCAAACCTCAGACGGGCCCGGACATGTACTGTCTTAAGCAGGGGGGCAAGTCTGGCACTGCAGGATCTGAGTCCCTGGCGGCGTAGTGTGTTACTGATGGTAGCCTTTGTTGCGTTGGTCCCAGCTCTCTGTAGGTCATTTACAAGGTCCCCCCGTGTGGTTATGGGATTTTTGCTCACCTTTCTTGTGATCATTTTGACCCCACAAGGTGAGATCTTGCGTGGAGCCCCAGATTGAGGGAGATTATCAGTGGTCTTGTATGTCTTCCATTTTCTAATTATTGCTCCCACAGTTGATTTCTTCACACCAAGCTGCTTGCCTATTGCAGATTCAATCTTCCTAGCCTGGTGCAGGTCTACAATTTTGTTTCTGGTGTCCTTTGACAGCTCTTTGGTCTTCACCATAGTGGAGTTTGGAGTGTGACTGTTTGAAGTTGTGGACAGGTGTCTTTTATACTGATAACAAGTTCAAACAGGTTTCATTAATACAGGTAATGAGTGGAGGACAGAGGAGCCTCTTAAAGAAGAAGATACAGGTCTGTGAGAGCCAGAAATCTTGCTTGTTTGTAGGTGACCAAATACTTATTTTCCACCATAATTTGCAAATAAATTCTTTCCAAATCAGACAATGTGATTGTCTGGATTTGTTTCCACATTTTGTCTCTCATAGTTGAGGTATACCTATGATGACAATTACAGGCCTCTCTCATCTTTTTAAGTGGGAGAACTTGCACAATTGGTGGCTGACTAAATACTTTTTTGCCCATATATATATATATATATATATATATATATATATATATATATATACACTGCTCCAAAAAAATTAAGGAACACTGTTATTCAGAGTATTGCATCAAGTCAATTAAACTCCTGGAATATTAGAATATTAATCTGGTCAGTTAAATAGCAAAGGGGGTTGTTAATCAGTTTCAGCTGCTTTGATATTAATTAAATTAACAGGTGCACTAGATTGGCAACAATGAGACAACCTCCAAAACAAGAAAGGTTTTACAGGTGGAGGCCACTTGCATTCTTTTCCCTACTCATCTTTTCTGACTGTTTTTCACTAGTTTTCAATTTGGCTATGGTCAGTGTCACTATTGGTAGCATGAGGCGATACCTGGACCCTATAGAGGTGGCACAGGCAGTCCAACCTCTCCAGGAACGAAGGGGCAGCAAGAAATTTTCAAGAAATTAAAAATGTAGTGTACTATTTCACAGGAAAAAAAAAGCCAGAAATATTATACAGACTCCATGCACACTATGTAAGCAATTTACTAGGCGGCAACTTCAGAAGGAGAAACCATGCAGGTTTTAATCAAATTTAGAGTGTACCACTGTACAGAAAAAAAGCCAGAAACATTTCCATGGGGTACCCAATTCAAAGAGTTTCCTCATTTGCTCTGATCTGAATTTCTATGGTTTCTGCATTGCATGTGACTGCTGCCAGCAGCTTAAAAGCATTGCTAAAGTTCGGAACGGAATAATGAACCCCATTGAAGTCTATTGGACCCGAACATGAAAAATCAAAAGTGACAATTTTGAAGACCTATATGCAAGTAATTGGGCATACAATGGTTATGGGGGTCCGGGTACTGCCCCGGGGGAAATGTATCAATGAAAAAAAAGTTTGTAAAAAAAGTAATTTTTAAATGAGCAGTGCTTTATTGATGCTTAAAGTGAAAGCATAAAAATGAAAAATTTGTCCACTATAGTGCCTGGGGGGTCCCCCTAGTCCACCTGTAAAGTGGCACATCTGTACTGTGTGTACAAGCTTCTGCAGCAATAATTGCATTTATAAAGCCCAATAAATGACATCTTCACTGCAAGTTTTCTTTATTTTGTAAAAAACTGCTTGGGGAGCCAGTCTGTATGATGAGGCCACAATGTAGTGCACAGGGAACAAGATTAGAGATTTTTGGGGATTAATTCTCGTGTCTCTACCACAGACTTTGGATTTTTACTTCTGTAATGGGTGCGGAAAAATTGTTCTTTGGGTGTCGGTGGCACCTTCACACCGTAATCCTTTAGAGCAGGGATAGGCAACCTTTTGAGCAGAGTGTGCCAATTTTTTTTTAAAGGAATTGAGAGTGCCAATTATATAAAACAAAATGTCAACTTCACACTCAATCATGAAAAACATAATTTTATAAAGGGATCTCTGTAAACAACTTCAATAATGGTAATAAACAAACATTGAGCTTTAACCTAACTTTGTTTCAGAAGATGTGTGCTATGAGGTTGGAAAAAAAACATGTGAGGTGATATTGGTCATCCTATTAAAGTTCTTTCAGATCAGTCTAATTTTTTGCCCCTTCACACCTCAGATCAGCCCAAATTCCTGCCCCTTCACACCAAAGATAAGTCCCAATTGCTGCCCCTTCACACCTGAGATCAGTCCGAATTCCCCCCCCCCCCCCTTCACACCTGAGATCAGTCCCAATTCCTTCCCCTTCACACCTGAGATCAGTCCCAATTCCTTCCCCTTCACACCTGAGATCAGCCCAAATTTCGGCCCCTTCACACCTGAGATAAGTCCCAATCCCTGCCCCTTTACACCTGAGATAAGTCCCAATTGCTGCCCCTTCACACCTGAGATCAGTCCCAATTCCTTCCCCTTCACACCTGAGATCAGTCTCAATTCCTTCCTCTTCACACCTGAGATCAGTCCCAATTCCTGTGCCTTCACACCTGAGATCAGTCTCAATTGCTGCCCCTTCGTAATTAAAATCAGTCCCAATTCCTGTCTCTTCACACCTCAGAACACCCCAATTCCTGCCCCCTCACACCGCAGATCAGTCCCAATTCATGCACCATCTGACCTCAGATCACCCCAATTCCTGCAGCTTCACACCTCAGATCAGCCCCAATTCCTTTGTTTTCACACCTCAGAAAAGCCTAAATTCCAGGACATTAACACCTCTGATCAGCCCCAATTCCTGCACCTTCAAAACACACAAAAGGCATTGCATCTAGCAGCTCACAGGTGTCAAAAACAGCAGTGGGAACAAGCTTCTTCCTGCCACTGCCATTTGCATCGTGCCTAAAGAATGGGCTTTGGAAACTAGTATTTTTCAACAAATACAATTTGTAAAGCAGTAGTTACCAAGCCCTGTTAAAAAGTTGTGGTTGCCTTTAAAACTCCTAAATTAGTGGTTACAAAGACAGTTGTAAAGCATTACTCACTAAGCCACTTATTAATCATTGCACACAGAGCCAGATATAAAGAAATATTGATTTCTGAGCAATACTTAATATCTGTCGTTTTAAGTACTGCAAAACCAGGTATAAAGCATTGCTCACAAAGCCATTTATAAAGCAATACTCTTTTATAACTGACTTTGTGAGAAATGCATCATATTTGGCATTGTAAGAAATGCATTATATCTGGCTTTTTTTTTGAGCAATACTTTATAACTGGCTGTGTGAAAAGTTTTTTTAACTGGATTTGCAATACTTAAAAAGACAGTTATTAAGCATTGCTCACAAAGCCAGATATACGGTAAAGCAGTACTCTTTTTTTTTTTATAACTGACTTTGTGAGAAATGCATTAAATCTGGTTTTGTCAGAAATGCATTATATCTGGCTTAGTGAGCAATACTTTATAACTGGCTTTGTGAAAAATGCTATATAATTGGCTTTGCAGTACTCACAAAGCCAATTATAAAGCATTAGTCACAAAGCCAGATATAATGCATTTCTTACAAAGCCAGTACAGGGCTGGCAGGAGTGTACAGTGCAGGGCGGGCAGGAGGGTACAGTACAGGGCGGGCAGGAGGGTACAGTACAGGGCGGGCAGGAGGGTACAGTACAGGGCAGGCAGGAGGGCACAATACAGAGTGGGCAGGTGGGAACAGTGCAGGGCAGGCAGGAGGGCACAATACAGAGTGGGCAGGTGGGAACAGTGCAGGGCAGGCAGGAGGGCACAATACAGAGCGGCCAGGTGGGTACAGTGCAGGGCAGGCAGGTGGGTACAGTGCAGGGCAGGCAGGTGGGCGCAGTGCAGGGCGGGCAGGTGGACGCAGGGCAGGCAGGTGGATGCAGTGCAGGGCGGGCAGGTGGATGCAGTGCAGGATGGGCAGATGGGCGCAGGTCGGGCTGGTGGACGCAGTGCAGTATGGGAAGGAGGGCGCAGTGCAGGAGGGTTCAGTGCAGGGTGGGCAGATGGACGTGGGTCGGGCAGGTAGATGCAGTGCAGTATGGGAAGGAGGACGCAGTGCAGGATGAGCAGGAGGGTGCACTGCAGGGTGGGCAGGTGGACGCAGTGCAGGGTGGGAGGGCACAGTGCAGAGTGGGCAGTAATGTATAATACAGCACTGTTCTTACAAGAGGGGGGAGATGGAGGAGGGAGAATACAGCAGAGCCTGTACCTCCTCCAAGCTCTCTTCTGTTTGCTGCTGTCACTTCGGTCCCAAATGTTCACTGTAGGAGTTCACTGCCAGACTGCCAACACCCCGATCCCCCCCTGTCCTGGACCTGAGCATTCTTTTCTGCTCAGGCACAGTCTGTGTCTCTCTGCTGACCTTATCCCAGGGGAGCATTCCATAAGGAAACTAAGGATGCAGAGCTTTGTGACATGCAACGTGCATCGTATTCAGGAGTACAGTGACCATCTGCTGGGCAATGGCATCCAGAACTCATGCATGTAGCTCCAGGTGTTCTGCTCTCATGCCTTTCAGCCGAGGGGCAAGAGATAACACACACTTATCTGTCACTTGTCCACTTAGCCCGGCTGGTATTTTCTCTGCAAGCAGTGGGGGAGTGGACCCCTCTCTGCGTGCACTTTGAGCTGCAGTAGGTAGAGGCAGGGAAAATACCAGGCTTCCGTGATTTTTCAGCACAGCCGCCACTGCTTACACAACCAGTTAACCCCATCCACAGCCAGCACCGTCTCCTCTTCAGTTAGAACCAGTTGTGTGGCTACTTAGGGAGAGGATTGCTCAGACAACAGAAGCCTGGCCATGAGCCAGCTGATAAAAGACTGCCGCTGCCACTTACCACTGCGCTGTCTGACCCCAGGGCATCCGACTCCCTCACTGCACAGATGGATGAGAGATTTGAGAAGAGATGGGCAGGAACCAGCCACACTGCTTCTCTTATACAGTCGCTGAATTAGACAGGCTTTTACGTGAGAGGGGTGGTTTTCCAGGATCGCTCTGACGTGCCATCCGAAGGGTGGTCACGTGCCAAGTCTGTTACACGTGCCGGGGGTTGCTGACCCCTGCTATAGAGGTAATCTTGATGCAAGCATGAATTGGCCTTGCTGTCAAAAATTGTAATGATATGCACCTGTCAAACAGGTGCAGAAAAAATGTTCTTTGGGTGTAGGTGGCGCCTTCACACTGTAACCCTATAGAGGTACACTTGATGAAAGCAAGAATTGGCCTTGCTGTCAAAAATTGCAATGATATGCACCAAACAGGTGTGGAAAAATTATTCTTTGGGTGTTAATTGTGCCCATGAAACCTACACCAAAAACATTCTTCCAGATGAAATCAACACCCACAACACTAGCTGGTAGTGATAGCTGCTGGTAATCCAGGACTGATTAATTCTGATAAAAGTCGGACGGTCCATCGAGTCTGTGGACCGACACGTTCTATGATCAGTAACAAAACCTCCAGCAGCACTGAATGCCCGTTCGGAAAGCATGCTGGATTCAGGGCAGCCCAGCAGCTCAATAGCATACTGGCTAAGTGCTGGCCAGTGGTCTATTATCATGACCCATTAAGCCAGTGGATCGTCGACTGGAAAGCTCTCCATTTCCGTTTTTACCCCTAGATAATCATCCACCATATGATGCAGACGCTGCCGATGGGATGAGAAAACTCACAGCCCTGGGTGGCAAAGACTAACAAAATTGTGAAAGGCATCACTTAGGTAGCCGCCTTCTCCACCGCTCCTCTCTTGAACAACAGAAGCCTCAAAACTATGTTTTCCACGATGCTGTAACCTAATAGAGTCAGAAAAAGCATTTGATAAACTTCTGCACTGTCTGTGGGGATGGGATGAGTTCTGAGACCAAAAATGATCCTTTTCCTTTATGCTACGTATTCTTGATGTGTTCCTGCTGATCTGTGGAGACACGAGAAGCAGACTCCTCGGGGTCACTGAGGATTACAGTATCTGGAACTGCCTCCTGCCAGCCATGTTATACTCCCAAGGGTTCTGGGGATGTAAAGCATCTCTTACTGTTTGATGTGTGTCTTCCTCGGCTTCAATGCCTCCAAAACTGCCAGAATCATACTCGTCCTCCTCATCCTCTCTCTCTCCTCTTGTGTGTTCTGCAGCATAGCAACAATGGTGTCTGCATAAAGTAGACCTTGAGAGGAAAGGAAGTCCTCCTCTTCATCCCGCTGCTCTGCCTCAAGTGCCCTGTCCATAATGCCACGTAGAGTCTGCTCCAGCAGGAACACAACAGGGATTGTGTCACTGATGCATGCATTATTATGGCTCACCACTAGGGATGAGCTCGGTGTTCGAGTCGAACATACGTTCGACTCGAACATCGGCTGTTCGATCGTTCGACGAAGATCGAACGATTTGGGCCGTTCGCGCCTAATTCGAGTGACGCGAACGGCCCACAATGCACTACGCCATCGCAGTGTCATCCAGGTGCTGTGATTGGCCAAGCATGCACTGTGACCCTGCATGCTTGGCCAATCACAGCGCCGGCAGCGAGGAGAGCAATGATTGGCCACAGGCAGGATGCCTGTGGCCAATTATTGCTGAGGGTGTTTAGTACACGCCCCACACTATAAAAGGCCGCCAGCACGGCGGCCTAGTGTAGTGTGTTCCGGAGCAGGGAAAGAGAAGCATAGGCAGGGACAGTGACATTTTTTTTCTTGCTTAACCTGGATTCCTTTAGTTTAGGGAAAGAGAAGGATAGGTAGGGAGAGTGTCAGTGTGTTTTAGTGTGCTAATCCTTGTTTGTAGGGACAGGGAAGGACAGTGAGGGAAATTCTCCTTGTGCTATACTGTGCTAAAGCATTGATCATCAACCATCTTTAAAAAAACATTTTTTCTAGGGACAGAAAACTATAGGTAGGGAGAGTGTCAGTGTGTTTTACTGTGCTAATCCTTGTTTCTAGGGACAGGGAAGGACAGTGAGGGAAATTCTCCTTGTGCTATACTGTGCTAAAGCATTGATCATCAACCATCTTTAAAAAAACATTTTTTCTAGGGACAAAACTATAGGTAGGGAGAGTGTCAGTGTGTTTTACTGTGCTAATCCTTGTTTCTAGGGACAGGGAAGGACAGTGAGGGAAATTCTCCTTGTGCTATACTGTGCTAAAGCATTGATCATCAACCATCTTTAAAAAAACATTTTTTCTAGGGACAGAAAACTATAGGTAGGGAGAGTGTCAGTGTGTTTCACTGTGCTAATCCTTGTTTCTAGGGACAGGGAAGGACAGTGAGGGAAATTCTCCTTGTGCTATACTGTGCTAAAGCATTGATCATCAACCATCTTTGAAATCCTTGTTTTTTGGACAGTCAGGGAAATTGTCATTGTGCTATTCTGTGCGAAAGCAATCATCCTCAACCATATTTAGAAATCCTTAAGTAAAGGGACAGAGAAGGACACCTGAAGGTAGCCCTTATTGCTTTTTTCCCATCTCCCTGCAGGCCATCTATTAGAATGTCTGGAAGGCAAACAAGGAGAGGCAGACAGTCAGGAGGCAATAAAAGAGGGCAAGCAGGCTCTGTGTCTGGGGGCAACAGTGCTGGTCATGGACGCGGTGCATTGTCATCAGCACATGGCCATGGGACATGCTTGTCCTTCTTTTCGGCAGCTGGACATGTTGAGCCACATCATGCCGAAGACTTGGTAGAGTGGATGACCAAGCCCTCCTCCTCCTCCTCCTCATCCTCTCTCACCCAGGCTCAGGGTAGCAGCTGCCAAAGCGTCCTCTTCCCTGGTATCAATGTCAGACTCATCATCAGTCACTCCTTCCCTAGACCCACCATGTCCTCCTCCTGAGGAGTCCCCCGAACTGTTTGAGCACAGTGTTGGGTACATGCTCCAGGAGGATGCCCAGCGTTTCGAAGGGTCTGATGATGAAACCCAGCTACAGGAAGGCAGTAGCGTGAGAGCAGACAGAGGGGATGCTCAAGAAGGACACCAATCTGGCAGTCATGTTCCAGCAGCTGCAGCATACTGCCAGATTGGCTCCAGTGATGAGGAGGGAGGGGATGATGAGGTCACTGACTCCACGTGGGTGCCTAATAGGAGAGAGGAGGAGGATGAGGAGGAGGCACATCTCCAACGAGGCAGGATGCCCTTTGGTGGCCAGCGTAAGGGCAGTACACCGACGGAATCACACCGCAGAGCTCCGCCTGTGCAGGGCGCTGCCTCTGCCCGTCATTCAAAAAGTTCTTTGGTGTGGGCCTTTTTTGAGGCTAGTGCATCAGATCGCACAGCTGCTGTTTGCAACATATGTCTCAAGCGTATATCGCGTGGCCAAAACATCAGCCGCTTGGGTACCACATGCCTGACCAGACATATGTTGACCTGCCATGCAGCTCGTTGGCAAGCCTACCTCAAAGACCCACACCAAAGAACAAAGCGGACCTCTCCTTGCGCCGCATCAGCTGGGATCTCCAACCCCACTATAACTTCAGTCCTCTCTGAAACATGCACTGAGAGGAATGAAGGTGTAGAATTAGGTGTGTCACAGCCAAGTACTTGCGGCCACTCTGCTAGCAGTACACCGACGTCCGATTCTAGCAGGCAAATTTCCCTGCCCCAGCTGCTGGACCGTCAAAAGAAGTTCACTCCCAGCCATCCACATGCCCAGCGGTTGAATGCTAGCTTGGCTAAATTGCTAGCGCTTCAACTGCTGCCTTTTCAGTTGGTAGACTCGGCCCCCTTCCGTGAGTTTGTGCAATGTGCGGTTCCTCAGTGGCAGGTTCCCAAACGCCACTTTTTCTCACGGAAGGCTATTCCGGCTCTCTACCGGCATGTGGAAGGCAATGTCTTGGCCTCGCTGGACAGGGCGGTCAGCGGTAAGGTGCATATTACCGCTGACTCATGGTCCAGCAGGCATGGACAGGGACGTTACCTTTCTTTCACGGCCCATTGGGTCACTCTTTTGGCAGCTGGGAAGGATGCAGGACAAGGTGCAGTAGTGTTGGAGGTTGTTCCACTGCCACGCCTACAAAATGCTACTAGTGGTTGTGACACACCTCTCTCCTCCACCCCCTCCTCTTCTTCTTCCTCCATGGCCTCTTCCTGTGCTTTGTCCTCTGAACCAGCGGTGCTCCGTAGCCGTTCAAGGGGCTACGCAAGTACGCAGGCAAAAAGATGCCATGCCGTGCTTGCGCTGGTGTGTTTGGGGGACAGAAGCCACACTGGGGCAGAGGTCCTGTCTGCTCTGCAGGGCCAGGCCGAGAGGTGGTTGACGCCACGCCAGCTTAAGCCAGGAATGGTGGTTTGCGACAATGGCACCAACCTCCTCTCCGCCCTCCAACAGGGACAACTGACCCATGTGCCCTGTGTGGCTCACGTCCTTAACCTGGTGGTGCAGCGGTTCTTGGGCAGGTACCCGGGCTTACAGGATGTCCTGAGTCAGGCCAGGAAAGTCTGTGTGCATTTCCGCAGATCTTATAATGCCAGTGCTCGCCTGGCTGAGCTGCAAAAGGAGTTGAACCTGCCCAAGAACCGCCTTATATGTGACATGCCCACCAGGTGGAACTCAACGTTGGCCATGCTGCAGCGGCTGCACACGCAGCAGAGGGCCATCAATGAGTACCTGTGCGACTACGGCACCAGGACAGGGTCAGGGGAGCTTGGGTTTTTTTCTCCACGCCAGTGGGGCATGATCAGGGATGCATGCACTGTCCTGGCACCATTTGAGGAGGCCACGAGGATGGTGAGCAGTGACAGTGCATGCATCAGTGACACTGTACCTCTTGTCCACCTGTTGGAGCACACGCTGCGTGGAATAATGGACAGGGCACTTGAGGCAGAACAGAGGCAGGAAGAGGAGGACTTCCTTGCCTCTCAAGGCCCCCTTTACCCAGACAGTGTTCCTTCTGTCCCACCCATCGCACAGGAAGAGGAGGAGGAGGAGGAGGAGGAGGAGGATTGTGTCAGCATGGAGGTGGAGGCTGGCACTCAGCATCATCAGCAGCAGTCTTTTAGGGATGATTTACAGTCCCAAGAAACCAGTGGACTTGTACGTGGCTGGGAGGAGGTGGCTGCGGATCATGTCGTCCTTAGTGACCCAGAGGACTCCGGACCGAATGCCTCAGCTAACCTACGCTGCATGGCCTCCCTGATCCTGCAAAGTCTGCGGAAGGATCCTCGTATTCTTCGGATCAAGGAGAGGGACCATTACTGGCTGGCCACTCTCCTTGATCCACGGTACAAGGGTAAGGTTGCGGACCTTATGTTACCGTCGCAGAGGGAGCAGAGGATGAGACATCTCCGGGAGGCCTTGCAGAAAGGTCTGTGCAATGCGTTCCCAGAGACTGGGAGGTTACAAACTCCTGGTCCTGGACAACGAGTTGCTGAGGCTTCGGCCAGTCAAAGAAGGAGCGGTGGGGAAGGTGGCCGTCTGACCGATGCGTTCAGACAATTCTTTAGTCCGCAGCCCCAAAGTATGATCGGTTCCAGCAACCATCGCCAGCGTCTGATAAACATGGTGCAGGAATATCTAGGGGCAAGGTCAGACTTGGACACCTTCCCCACCGAAAATCCTCTGGCTTACTGGGTCTTGAGGATGGATCACTGGCCAGAGCTTGCACAGTATGCAATTGAGCTACTGGCCTGTCCTGCATCCAGCGTTCTTTCGGAACGCACATTCAGTGCTGCTGGAGGATTTGTCACGGATCACAGGGTGCGCCTGTCCACCGACTCGGTTGATCGACTGACTTTCATCAAGATGAACCAGTCTTGGATCACCACCAGCTACCACACACCTGATGCTGATATAACAGACTAATTGATTTTAACATGTCACATCCCTTCAAGACTGATGCTGATGCTGAGTGCCTGTGCTGTTATGTTGACTGGCTATCCTCCTCCTCCGAGTCCTCAATGATACGATTGATGATGATAGCTTGGAAGATCATTTTTGTTTATGGGTGCCGCCACCAGTGCCTAACGCCCAATTTTTCAGCCCCTGTTTAACAGGGGCGTGTAATTACAAATTTTGAAGCAATACTTTGCAACAGGGCTCATTGCTGTGCTCCAAGTACAGTATCTGTGAGGGGTTGCAGTGTTGTGCCACCAGTGCCTAAGGCCCAATTTTTCAGCCCCTGTTCAACAGGGGCATGTAATTACAATTCTTGATCTAATAATTCACAGCAGGGCCCATTGCTGCACCCACCAAGAGTAACTCTGAGGGCTTACAGTGTTGTGGCAACGCCACCACCACCACGAAAGGCCCAATTTTTCAGCCCCTGTTCAAAAGGGGCATGTAATTACAATTCTTGATCTAATAATTCACAGCAGGGCCCATTCCTGCACCCACCAAGAGTAACTCTGAGGGCTTACAGTGTTGTGGCAACACCACCACCACCACCACCACGAAAGGCCCAATTTTTCAGCCCCTGTTCAACAGGGGCATGCAATTACAATTCTTGATCTAATAATTCACAGCAGGACCCATTGCTGCACCCACCAAGAGTAACTGTCAGGGCTTACAGTGTTGTGGCACCAGCACCACCATCAAAGGCCCAATTTTTACTACCACTGTTCAACAATTATATGTAATTAAAATTCCTGATATAATAGTTGACAGCAGGGCGTTCCAGCACCAACCAAGAGTAACTGTGAGTGCTTACAGTGTTGTGCCAACACCAACAACTAAGGGGCCTATTTCTGCAGCGTATATACGGCAGGTCCCTACTTTCAAACATCCAACTTACAAACGACTCCTACTTGCAAACGCAAGAAGACAACAGGAAGTGAGAGGAAATCTACCCCTAGGAAGGAAAATTCTCTCCTGTAAGAATTAATATGGGGGAAAGGTGTCTCCTCTGTACTGATGCTTTATCACCAATCCTTGTTTCAAGAAAAACACCACATTTCAAAAACAGTTGTCATTGGGATGGAAAGTGAGGTGAAATGTTCTGAACAGGGGCACAGACAGCAAAACAAATGTTACAGGGGTGATAACCCTTACCTATGTTTTCCAAAAAGTTTAAAAATAGATTTTTGGGCTGGAGCTACACTTAAACAATGTACCTGTTCAAAATTACAAACAGATTCTACATAAGAACAAACCTACAGTCCCTGTCTTGTATGCACCGCCTGTATACGGCTGTTCAGAGTATATAGGGCCTTTTTTATTTTATGTGCGGGGTTCCCCTTAATATCCATACAAGACCCAAAGGGGCTGGTAATGGGCTGGGGTAGGGGGGGGGGGTCATGGGGTAGCTATGCCATTTTTCTTAAAGATTTTCATCCATATTACCGGGACCAGACATTACATTAAAGCCGCAAGCAGTTTTAAATGGCTTTTTTTCCCTTTAGAAGTGTCATTTTGTGCAGGGACAGTTCTAAACACGTGGCACTTCACAGGCATACTTTAGACACCCCCCAGGTACGATATTTA
Organism: Rana muscosa; assembly: GCA_029206835.1. NCBI lineage: Eukaryota > Metazoa > Chordata > Amphibia > Anura > Ranidae > Rana > Rana muscosa. Next base: position 879,484,780 of record CM055116.1, read on the forward strand.
AAGGAATATTTGACTTTTTTTTTTCACTTTATGCATCATTAAAATGACTGCTCCCGAAAAACGACCGTTTTTAAAACTTCTTTTTGCATTGATACATGTCCCCTGGTGCAGAACCCGGGTTCCCAAACCCTTTTTAGGACAATAACATGCATAATAGTCGTTATAATTAGCACTTTAGAATTCGAACGTTCGCATCCATTGTATTTAATAGGGTTCTAATGTTCGTACGAACTTTCGGTCCGTTCGCGGGTTCTGGTGCGAACCGAACCCGGGGGTGTTCGGCTCATCACTACTCACCACCCTTGTGGCCACCTCAAATGGCGACAGTACAGTGCATGTATCCTTTATGAGCAGCCATTGGCATGGGGAAAAAAGGCAGAGCTGGCCTGAGCCTGTTGTGCCATACTCACACAGGTACTCATTGACAGCCCTCTGCTGCATGTACAGCCACTGCAGCATTGGCAAAGTTGAGTTCCACCTGGTGGGCATGTCACAAATCTGGCGGTTTATGGGCAGGTGGAATTCCCGCTGAATTTCAGCCAACCAAGCACTGGCTGTGTATTACCGCCTAAAATGGCTACAGACTCTTATGGCCTGCTTTAGTAGATCTTCCAACCCTGGGTACCTATTTAGGAAACGCTGCACCACCAAATTGAGGACATGTGCCAGGCATGGCACATGTGTCAACTTTCTCTGTCTAAGGGGGGACAAGAGGTTTTTGCCATTATCACACACCACCATTCCTGGCTCTAGCTGGCGTGGTGTGAACCACGTCTGGGCCTGTCCCTACAGAGCTGCAAGAATCTCTGCTCCGGTGTGGTTCCTGTTCCCTAGACACACCAGCTGAAGCACTGCATGGCACCTTTTAGCCGGACTCATTGAATAGCCCTTTGAATGCTTAGGGGGTTCATAGGACCATTTAGCAGAGGAGGGCATGGAGGACGAAGAGGAGGAGGAGGAGGGGGTAGACCTGACAAATCTGGCATCATAACCAGCTGTATGGAGACATGGGGGCACAACGAGCTGCAGCACTGAGCCCTGTCCTGCATCCTTCCGAGTTGCAGGCATAGTTACCCAGTGTGCTGTGAACAAAATATATCACCCCTCCCCATGCTTGCTGGACCACATGTCAGCAGTAACGTGGACTTTGCAGCTGAATGCCTTGCCCAACGATGCCACAACATTGCCTTCCACATGATGGTAGAGAGCTGGAATGGTTTTACTTGAAAAGAAATAGTGACTGGGAACCCGCCATTGTGGTACAGCACATTCTTAAAATTCATAGAAGGAGGCAGAATCCACCAGGCGGAAAGGCAGAAGTAGTAGAGCTAGCAGCTTTGAGAAGCTTTCATTTAGATGCTGGGCATGTGAGTGGCAGGCATGTGGGCTGCAGCAGATGGGCAGACAAATTTTTCCGGCTATAGTATACAGCTGGTGGTGTGCTGCTGGCAGATGTGCTGCAAGGACCTGGGACACCCTGCGATATACCATCATCCCTGTCAGTGGAGGCTGCTGAGGTATAGCAGGGACAGACTGAGGTGAGTAAGGAGGAGGGACAGATTTGTGCCCCTTTTGTGTGGCTTTTAGGTTCTCTTGCCAACAGGCTGAGTGGTGGGAGGTTTAATGCCTTTTCAAGCATGTGGTACCCAAATGGTTGGTGTTTTTGTCACACTTGATGTGCTTGAGACAAAGTTTGCAAATAGCAACAGTGCGATTGGCTGCACATTGACTAAAAAAGGCCCAGACAGCTGAGATGTGGGGAAGTGGGCCAGGAGATAACAGCTCCACAATGTAATGGAATAGGATGGCTGCTCTCTACGCTTCCATGATGGCTGCCATGTTGGGGTTGTGCCTCACCCTCACTTTCCTCCTCTTCTCTATCCGGAACCCAAGTCGAGTATGTGACCTCATCATCATCATCTCCTCCATCCTCATTACCACTGGAGACAACTTGGCAATACGCTGCGGCTGGGGGAACATGAAAGCCAATTTGTGTACCAGTGGTCTCCCCTCCCTGTAGGCTCATGTTCCTGCCTTCCGCAACCTCAGTACCAACATCAGAATTGAGTAATGGCTGTGCATCGTCAAGGAGCAAGTGGCTGAGGCTGTGTGCAAATAACTCTGCTGACTCCTCCATGTCTGATGCTGGGGTTATGGCAGGAATAGCTGTGGACAAGGAGGCAGGTTTTGCCACTCTGGCAGCTGCAGTGAACTGTGCATTAGTCTCTGCTTGGGTGATGGACGATGTGGAGGATGAGGATGGTTTAGTAAGCCAGTCCACCACCTCCTTTGCATGCTGTGGCTGGATAGCACAGGCAACATCACTAAAGAGAGGAAATGATGCCCTGCCTGAGGACTGACCACGTCCACCTTTGCCTGTGGACACATATGCTGCTGGCCCCCTCACAGTGCCATGGGATTGTCTGCCTCTCCTTGCTGTCCTCCCAGACATGATGGGGGGAGTGGGGGGGGTGCTTATTAATAAAATGTAATAAAGATATGTGTACGTGGATGCCCTTTAATCAATGAAAAAAGTGGTGTTTGGTGCACTTTAATTTGAGTATTCACTACACAGACACACTCCACAGATACACTATAATATACTGCAATATACTGCGTCAAACTTGCAGTATCGCACAGAACTATATGGCATTAAAATTACAGTAACACAATGAAATATACAGCATTTAATTTGCAGTAACGCACAGAACTATACAGTGTTAAACTTGCAGTAATGCAATGAAATATACAACAATAAACTTGCAGTAACGCACAGAACTATACAGCGTTAAACTTGCAGTAACGCACATAACTATGTATGGCGTTAAGCTTGGAGTAACGCAATGAAATATACAGCATTAAACTTGTTTGCAGTAACTCACAGAACTATACGGTGTTAAACTTGCAGTAACGCAATGAAATAAACTGCGTTAAAATTGCAGTAACGCAATGAAATATACAGCGTTAAACTTGCAGTAACGCAATGAAATATACTGCGTTAAACTTGCAGTAATGCACAGAGCTATACACCGTTAAACTTGCAGTAATGCAATGAAATATATGGCGTTAAATTTGCAATAACGCACAGAACTATATGGCGTTAAACTTGCAGTAACGCACTGAGCTTTACAGCGTTAAACTTGCAGTAAAGCAACTGAAATATACTGCGTTATGCGTGCATTAATGCCCAGAAATGTACTGCATTAAACGGTGCATAACGAAATATACTGTGTTAAACAGTCACTACACTCACACTGACTGAACTATCCCTACATTCACACTAATGTAAAGATAAATGGTGGTCGCACTACACTCACACCGAACTATCCCTAGATGCACACTAAACTGATATTCTACACTGACAATAGAAACAGAATAGCACACTATGGCATGCTACCTGTCTAATAGCACTGAACAGAGCCCTGTTCTACTGTATCTCTGTCCACGCCGCTATCACACTACAAATGGCTGCTATGGAAAGAATACTTTTATAGTGTGGGACGGGATTAAGAGCAATGAGCCATGATTGGATACAGTCATCATGACAGCATCCAATCATGGCTCTAACAGTGCTATGTGCCCTGAATGGGCGAAGCTTTCATTGCTTCAGCCAATCGGGGCTTTCAATGCACTGTACGGCTGCGCAGTGCATTGTGGTCATTCGGCGGGCCAAACAATCGGTTGAATGACACGATAATTTGGTTGTTCAGAGAACGTACGAATAGTCAAAGTTCGGCCCAAACTCATTCTCGGGCAGAATCGTTCGCCCATCCCTATTTAAAAGGGATCATGCCACTATCTGGAAATACAGCCAAGAGGTTCTTCTGCAGCACCTCTTCTAAGCACCTCTTCCTCTTCATCTCTTTTTGCTCCTTTTGGAATGGAAGTATAAGATATGCAATTTTTTAAATGTATTAGACATCCGGAAGAGTGGCCAACTAATATTGGTCTCTTTGATGTCCGAATCCTGGAGACGTTGAGCAGGCATTTCAATGTGAATGAGCCCATTTTCTGCAAATTGCTTGCAGCAGAGGATCCTGAGTTCTCAGTGTTGCTGAGAACAACAGGTTCCCTAACAATACCACCCCACCCTTGTACAACTACTGCCCCATTTTTTCTTCCTCCTCACTGTTGTTACCCTAGCTATCCTCATACTTATTCTTTGCCTCCTGATACCTCCTGTGCCTCACAGGGAAAGAGACATAAGCACAGTATCCTGCTGGCACCGAGAGAGCAGTAAGTCCTCCTATTATTCCTGCTGCTGTGCCTCCAGTGCCCATTCTATTGCAGCATGCAGTGTATGCTTCAGCAAGAGCATCAGAGTGATTTTATCATTGATCCTGCTTAATTGCTGCTTGCCATTTTGATTGCCTCCTTAAATAGTGATCTAACATGCATCCTGAATCAGGAGCTACTGAAATTATGAAAAGAACCTCAGATTCCCAGGGAGTGTGTACACACACACATTCTCATTTTTCCCCCATGGCTGCTGGTGCAGCTGATGCAGGATAGCCATTGTCAAGTTCCATATAAAAGAAACAAGGGGGGGCACCTCCCCCCCCTGTTTCTTTTATATGTTTTGCAGAGTTGTTGGACACACTCTGAGGATGGCTGCCTCTTTTTAAATCACCCTCTTATGCCGCGTACACACGCTCTGAATTTCCGATGGAAAAAGTCAGACAAAATTTTTTCATCGGATATTCCGACCGTGTGTATGCCCCATCTGACTTTTTCCGTCGGAAATTCTGACGGAATTAGATAGAGAACATGTTGAAAAAAAATTCTATCGGAATTTCCGATGCAATTCCGACGGACTAAAAACCACGCATGCTCGGAAACAATTCAACGCATGCTCGGAAGCAAAGAACTTAATTTTCTCGGCTTGTCGTAGTGTTTTACGTCACCGCGTTCTTGACGGTTGGATTTTAGTGTGACCGTGTGTATGCAAGACAGCTTGAGCGGAATTCCGTCGGAACTCCGTCGGAAAAACCCGTCAGAGTTTATTCCGATGGAAATTCTGCTTGTGTGTACAAGGCATTACTGTGGTTCAACTTTGTTATTACCTAAAGACTGACTAATCAAATGTACATTATTACAAACTAAGGGCATTGCCTCCTGGAGCACCAGATACCCAATTTACCTTCAATTGTCAAGTTCCATGTGGCCATATCACATATCAGCTAGTTGGCAGGTTGCTTATGTTGCCATCGCATTTTTGCCAGGCAGACACTCATATGGTACAACTGCTAAAGTTGCTGCACACTCTTCTAGCTTGCTGTAGAACATCCTGGAAGCCAGGGTTTATAACCAGGGACTGCTGCAACACCAGGTTCAGGGCATGTGCCAGACAAGGCAGGCATGTGAACTTTTTCACTTTAAAAGGCAGACAGCAGGTTGGTGCTATTTTATACATGACCTTTCTTGGCACAGGATGGCATTGCATTAGCCACCTTTATGCCTGCCCTTGAAGAGCTGATGGAAATTCTGGCCCATTTTGGCTCCTGCCCCCAAAGGCATATCAGCTGCAAAACAGTAAGACAACATTTTGATCATTGGATTGGCTTTGGGTCACTGGGGGTGGACTGTTGTTTCCAAGTAGTCACTGGATGAGGCCATTACGGAGGGAATAGGGGTGACCGAATTGTTACTATCAACAAGGTACAATCCAATCTCTTCATCTCATCCAGACCCAGGTGAACTACAGTATATACTAAATTACACTGCCTTTATTTGAAATGATCTTTTTGTTCTAGATGTGCTGAAAGTATATTATATTCATATTGCATATGACAAATATTTAATTTTTTTAACAAACTCCTTCTTAAAAAAAATAAGAAGAAATATAGATGTATTTCACATGTAATGTTTTAGCTTTGGATGTTTTGATGAGAAATGTAAAAATACAGACAATGGGGATGATTTAGTAAAGAAGTTGAGAATCTTCACAGAAAAAAATATTTGAATATTCACTTCATGTGAAAAACATTTGGAAGCGACTTGGTAATCAAGTGAATAATCACACAATTTTTTTGGTGAAGATACTTTTTTTTGTAAATCAGCCTCATAATGTTTTTTCTAAATTAACTTCAATATTATGCAAGTGTGAAAACATAATGCAGCCTTATCCTGTACAATACATTCACTATATTCTCAACTTGCTGCTAACAGTTTACGCTAAATAAATCTGGACAGAATAACTGATTCATTATTGTTCACATTAGAAGGAAATAGAGGGTTTGGAAGAAATTCTTTATAAATAAGATCTTGTTAATGTCAATTCAGAAATTGCTGTGTTTATTTAGAACACCTTCATTTGATGGTTTACAGCACAACATATTCTACACTTCAGGGAATATCACATTTATATTTTAAAAAGTATCAGTTATGAATAGCCTTATGCAAGAAACTGTACATTCCCTTTTAAATTATCTTAAATGTACAGCCTAATGCAAGAAATATTTATATTTATCCACTTGCTTAATTTTCCTTACTTTGTTTGAACCTGACACATCTAAAGCCTAGTACACACGCTCGGATTTTCATCGGACAACTCGTAGGACTTTTGTCCGAAGGGCGTTGACCAGGAACTTGTATTGCATACAAACAGCAAAGAATTCTCAGTCAACAAACACGAAACTACGTGGTTTTTCAGCTCTTTAGTGCCACCCTTTGGGCAACTTCTGCTAATGTTGTGTCATGGTGAGCACTGCTTCTGAGCATGCGTGTTTGTACTTTGGAGTTTTGTCCAATGGACTTGTATACACACGATCGGAAAATCCGACAACACACAATTGTTGGCAGACAATTTTAAAGCATGCTATCCCACATTTGTCCGTGGAAAATCTGACAACAATTGTCCGATGGAGCATACAAAAAGGGTCGGATTTTCTGACAACAGCCTGTCATCACACAATTCCCGTTGGATAATCCAATCGTGTGTACGAGGCTTTAAAATTAATGCCCAATTACCTGACTAACCTACAGAATTCTCCCAAATCTTAATTGCATAAAAGTTTCAAATACCTGAGCTAAGAGCTCTGTAATGTAATACTGGTAAGCATTCTCGAAGCGAGAGTGCAATAGCTATAGCAGCCAACCACAATACTGTTGGACTGACTTCAGGAATTCTGAATAGAAGCTAAGATTCACTGCACTTTGCCTTTTTGCACTGGTAATTGACATGGAGGGGCGTATTTACTATAGCAGAATTTTTCACCTTTACTGAACCTTTCTCAACTAGGGTTCCACAGAATTGTAAGGTTTAAAGTGGAAGTAAACCCTCCTATCATTTTCAGGCAAGGAAGCTGCCATCTTGGCCTCTGTTTAATCTTCAACTGCCATGATGCTGCACATGTGATCAGTTATGACACCAGCCATTGGATGGTTTAACAGTTTGGTTGAGAGCACAACCAATGTGACAGTTGGCATTCCCGGCATGCCGGGAATGTAACTGCTTTTTGAAACTGTTAAATCGATGGGGTTACTTCCGCTTTAAAGATCTCTATGGGCTGGTTTTACTCCTACCACACAGTTTCTGTCAAGTTCCACCTCCAATGTCTCTCTAAGTACTAATTCAGTAATCTTTTTAGCTGTTTGTAAGCAGACATTCTTCCCACAGGCCAATAATGTAGAGGGGCCCTTCTCCCACTGATCACCAAATTAAGACAGCCCTACAGTGACCTCCAATTTAATAGGGTCTCTCTTAAACTCTAGTGCTCCTTCTCTCACTGATCATCAATGTAAAGTAGTACTTCTCTACTGACCACAGATGTAAGGGAGCACTACACTGACCACTAAAGTAAGGGAGTCCTTCGCCTGCTGATCACCAATGTAAAGTGATATATCTCCAGTGAGCATCAATGTAAAGGAATGCTATTCTGACTATACATTTAAAGGGTCCCTTTTCTCACTGTTCAGCAATATAAGGAGGCACCATGTAGACCCTCAATTTAAAGAGATGCTTTTCTACCCACTTAAGCCCCGAACCATTTGGTAGCTAGAGGACCAGAGGTGAATTCAGAATTTTGCACTGCGCTGCTTTAACTGTAAATTGTGCGGACATGCAATGTTGTACCCAAACGAAATTTGCGTCCTTTTCTTCCCACAAATAGAGCTTTCTTTTAATGGTATTTGATTGCCTCTGCGATTTTTATTTTTTGCGATATAAACGGAAAAAGACCGAAAATTTTGAAAAAAAATGATATTTTCTACTTTTTGTTATAAGAAAAATCGAATAAACTCAATTGTAGTCATACATTTAGGCCAAAATGTATTCAGCCACATGTTTTTAGTAAAAAAAATGTCAATAAGCGTATATTTATTGGTTTGCGCAAAAGTTATAGAGTTTACAAACTAGGGTACATTTTCTGAAATTTACACAGCTTTAAATTTATGACTGCCTATCTCAATTCTTGAGGTGCTAAAATGACAGGGCAGTACAAAACCCCCCCAAATGACCCCATTTTGGAAAGTAGACACCCCAAGGAAATTGCTGAGAGGCATGTTGAGCCCATTGAATTTTTTATTTTTTTGTCCCAAGTGATTGAATAATGACTAAAAAAAAAAAAAAAAAAAAAAATTACAAAAAGTTGTCACTAAATGATATATTGCTCACACATGCCATGGTTATATGTGGAATTTCACCCCAAAATACATTTTGCTGCTTCTCCTGAGTACGGGGATACCACATGTGTGGGACTTTTTGGGAGCCTAGCCGCGTACGGGACCCCGAAAACCAAGCACCGCCTTCAGGATTTCTAAGGGCGCAAATTTTTGATTTCACTTCTCACTACCTATCACAGTTTCGAAGGCCATAAAATGCCAAAATAGCACAAACCCCCCCCAAATGACCCCATTTTAGAAAGTAGACACCCCAAGGAAATTGCTGAGAGGCCTGTTGAGCCCATTGAATATATTTTTTTTTGTCCCAAGTGATTGAATAATGACAAAAAAAAAAAACATAAAAAAAAATTACAAAAAGTTGTCACTAAATGATATATTGCTCACACATGCCATGGTTATATGTGGAATTGCACCCCAAAATACATTTTTCTGCTTCTCCTGAGTACGGGGATACCACATGTGTGGGACTTTTTAGGAGCCTAGCCGCGTACGGGACCCCGAAAACCAAGCACCGCCTTCAGGATTTCTAGGCACAAATTTTTGATTTCACTCCTCACTACCTATCACAGTTTCGAAGGCCATAAAATGCCAAAATCGCACAAACCCCCCCAAATGACCCCATTTTGGAATATAGACACCCCAAGCTATTTGCTGAGAGGAATGGCGAGCATTTTACAGCTCTCATTTGTTTTTGAAAATGAAGAAAGAAAATATATATATATATATATATATTTTTTTTTTCAATTTTCAAAACTTTGTGACAAAAAGCGAGATCTGCAAAATACTCACAATACCTCTCAGCAAATAGCTTGGGGTGTCTACTTTCCAAAATGGGGTCATTTGGGGGGGTTTGTGCTATCTGGGCATTCCATGGCCTCCGAAACTGTGATAGGCAGTGAGAAGTGAAATCAAAAATTTACACCCTTAGAAAGCCTGAAGGCGGTGCTTGGTTTTTGGGGTCCCGTACATGGCTAGGCTCCCAAAAAGTCTCACACATGTGGTATCCCCGTACTCAGGAGAAGCAACAAAATGTATTTTGGGGTGTAATTCCACATATGCCCATGGCATGTTTGAGCAATATATCATTTAGTGACAACTTTGTGCAAAAAAAAAAAAAAAAAAATTGTCGTTTTTCCGCAACTTGTGTCAACATATAAAATATTCCATGGACTCGACATGCCTCTCAGTATATAGCTTGGGGTGTCTACTTTCCAAAATGGGGTCATTTGGGGGGGTTTTGAACTGTTCTGGCATTTTATACACAACATTAGGAAGCTTACATCCACTCTTCTAACCACTTGAAGACAAAGCCCTTTTTGACACTTTTTGTTTACATGAAAACATTTTTTTTTTTTGCAAGAAAATTATGTTGAACCCCCAAACATTATATATATTTTTAAAGCAAAGGCCCTACAGATTAAAATGGTGGGTGTTGCATTTTTTTTTCTACACAGTATTTGCGCAGCGATTTTTCAAACGCATTTTTTGGGTTAAAAAATACACTTTTTTTAATTTTAATGCACTAAAACACACTATATTGCCCAAATGTTTGATGACATAAAAAAGATGATCTTAGGCCGAGTACATAGATACCAAACACGACATGCTTTAAAATTTCGCACAAACGCGCATTGGCGACAAACTACATACATTTTTAAAAGCCTTTAAAAGCCTTTACAGGTTACCCCAGTAGATTTACAGAGGAGGTCTACTGCTAAAATGATTGCCCTCGATCTGACCTTCGCGGTGATACCTCACATGCATGGTGCAATTGCTGTTTACATATGACGCCAGACCGACGCTTGCGTTCCCCATTGGGCAAGAGCAGGGCAGGACAGGGGGGCTTTTTTTTTTTTTCTTTTTTTTTTTATTATTAATTTTGCTTTTTTATTTTATTTTTAAATTGTTCCTTCCAAGTATTTTTTTTTTTTTATCATTTTTATTGTTATCTCAGGGAATGTAAATATCGCCTATGATAGCAATAGGTAGTGACAGGTACTCTTTTTTTGAAAAAACTGGGGTCTTCTAGACCCTAGATTTTTCCTCTGCCCTCAAAGCACATGACCACACCAAGATCGGTGTGATAAAATGCTTTCCCAATTTCCCAATGGCGCTTTTTATATCCGGGGGGGGCATTCCCTCCCACTGCTTGTAAAAGCAGTCCAGAGGCTAATTAGCCGCTAGGATTGCTTTTACATGAAAGCCGGCCGCAGGCTGAAAAGAATGATACCAAGATGATACCTAAACCCGCAGGCATCATTCTGGTATAAACATTCAAAATCCAGCAACATACCAGTACGTTGCTGGTCCTTGTTGGACATGTATTGTAATCTTTTTATTTCATGCAGCCAGTTGGCTGAACGAAAAAAGAGATTGATCGGTGGGTATGCCCACCATTAGAATACCGCCCTTCATCCACCCACTTCCAATGATGGGCATACACGCACCATTTATATATGCCGAAGCATGGGGGCATCCTCCCGCAAAAAAGTTATGCCGCACACACATGGTCGGACTTTTCCACGGGCAAGCCTCCGTCGGAATTTCGACCGTATGTACGCGGCATTAGGAGCAAAATCGCTCCTCCGCCCCTGCTGCCCCAATGCTTCGGCATATTTGCTTTTTTTTTTTAACTGTGGTGGTGAAATCACCTCCTACAGCACTGGAGTCGCAGGGATCAGGCCTGTCTCTGCGAATGCTGCAGTTATGTGTGTTGTGTTTTGTAAGTGACAGTGATCGATCGATACTGCACTTGGGTGGCCTGGGCTGGACGGAGGGGCAAAACGCAGGTGCCAGCAGGTATCTGGGCTGATCCCGCTAACACTGCGTTTTTGGGAACCCTAAACTGCTGGGGACGCTAGTATAGATCTGATCAGATCAGATATTGATCTGTTCAGATACTATACCACTAAGGGGGGTGTATGCTTCACGCGTGGGTGTTAGCGTTACTGGCACTAACCTGACGCTGCCTGGGGTGTGACTCAGACCCTCTCTGACGCTAAAACCTAATTGATATCACCCGCCGGGCGATCAGGGGGTTAAACCTTTATTGGGTTATATACACGGCGGGTGCCCTGACACTATAAAAAGCAAACTAACTAACCAGCGTCACCCGTAACACTTATATGGTGATCACTGGTGAAAGGGTTAACTAGGGGCAATCAGGGGGTTAAAACCTTTATTAGATAATATATGGGGGTACCTGATGCTATAAAAACCTGCGGCGAACCTAAAAAAAATTACCAGCTACCGATCTGCATCACCGACACTAAGACAGCGTTTAGAAAAACAATTGCTTAGCGACAGTGGTGATAGGGGGTGAAAGGGTTACCTGGGGGGCGATCAAGGGGGTTAAACCTTTATTAGATAATATATTGGGGTACCTGACGCTATAAAAACCTGCGGCGAACCTAAAAAAAATTACCGGCTACCGATCTGCATCACAGACACTAAGACAGCGTTTAGAAAAACGATCGCTTAGTGACAGTGGTGATAGGGGGTGAAAGGGTTACCTGGGGGGCGATCAAGGGGGTTAAACCTTTATTAGATAATATATTGGGGTACCTGACGCTATAAAAACCTGCGGCGAACCTAAAAAAAATTACTGGCTGCCGATCGGCATCACTGACGCTAAGACAGCGATCAGAAAAATGATCGCTAAGCGACAGTGGTGATAGGCGGTGAAAGGGTTATCTGGGGGGTGATCAGGGGGTTAAACCTTTATTAGGGGGGGTTAGGGGGCTACACTGGACCTAAGACTAAACTTTGGTTACACTTTTACAGTCACAAATGTCACTGATTGCAGTGATCACTAAATAAATGGTCACTGCAATCAGTGACACTGTGACTGGGGGCTGGGGGGGGGGTGATCTGGGGGGTGATCTGGGGTGATCTGGGGGGCCTGGGGGGGGCGATTTATGTCCCTATGTGTCCTGGTGTCAGTGTAGTGTTGTGTGCACTGACCTGATATCTTCTCTTGTACGGCGCTCGGTATATGTGAGCGCCGCACCAGAGATGACATCACTTCCTCCTGCTCCCTCTGTCTGACACAGACAGAGGGGGCATTTCCATTCGCCGGGAGCGATCGCGAGGGGGTGGCCAGAAACGAATGGCTGCCCCCTCATCCCGGAACGCTCCCGGACACTTAGCCACCGCTCACTGTATAGGAGGGGGGTCCGATCGGACCCCCCAACTGTACAAAGGCAATCACGTATGCTCTACGTGATTGTGCCTGTCGGTGCCATTCTGCCGACGTATATATACAGTGAGCGGTCGTTAAGTGGCTACTGACAATGTAAACATGGACATATGCACTGATCACCAATGTATGGCCTTGTTTAGAAGTGTGGCATTGTTTACTACCCATCTGAAAAGCAACCCCCAGTGGATTGCTTTTCAGAGGTATTTGACAGGTGGTTCAGAGGTGATATTTTGCCCTCCTCAACCTATGTTAACCATTAAAAGTTTGCAGCACCATAGCACAATCATGTGTATTACATGATGTTGCAACTCGATTGTGGTGCAGTCTGTTTGCCAAACACGACAGGTGGCATGATTTTCACCATGCTCCAACCATGACAATGTGTTTTAACATGGTGGGTCAGTGGTCAGGAATCAGTAAAACTAGAATCACCTGTTTTTACTGCCCTTTACTGCGTCACTTCCAGGAGCTCCACCACAGGAAGTGATGTCATTCCGCACATTACTCCTAGAAGTGATGCAGCACACCCGGAAGTGAGGTAGAGAGTAGGGAATCAGGCTCACCCAGGGGGATAGTAGGGCGATGACATGAGAGTTGGCACGTTATATGTTTTTAAATGTGAACTTTTCCTTAACCTCCCTGGCGGTATGATTATTTCAGATTTTAGGTGCTGAAAGCAGTACCATTATTTTGCATGGAAATTTGGTGTTTTATATTGTATGCCTGTAATTCTTAGGAATAACTCACTTAAATCTGTGCAAACCAGAGTCTAATAGACATCTCGGGTATGATAACGTTAGAAACACAAAATCATAAATTATAATATAATAAATAACTATAAAATAATTATAACAAATAATAATATAATAATAATATAATAATAATAAAAGTGTTTTTCAGTGTTTGATGACGAATTTCCCCACAAATCACTATCGCTCAATTCTGCAAGTGATCCTAATTTATTATCGCTGTTTTCTAGCTGGTCCAAAACCACTTTTGATGTAAAGGGACACTATTTGGTTTCTATGGACAATCTCCAGTTTCCAGGCAGAAAGAAAAGTATTTATAATATAAAAGTGCATGCAGGACACTGGACAAACCACTAGGGACAAAGGAGGGGTGTAATTATTTGATACAGTACTGTAATCTGTAATATTACAGTGTACTGTATGTATTGTGTGTTTTTACTTTTTTGAATTTGGCACCGAACTCCGTCCCTGTGCGTCGCAACGTCGCAGGGAACGGAGCTTGACACTCGGGCACTGTGAATCGAGACACAGCGGGGAGACATCGCAGGATCCAGGGGACAAGGTAAGTTACTTTGCCTGGATACTGCGATCCCGAGCCTGGCTCAGGGTTACCGATAATGGTACTGAAATCTTACCCCGAGCCAGACTCAGGAATACCGCTAGGTCGGTTAAAGCATAAGTTCACCTTTTATAACATGTTACATGTTACACCCATATTCAGGGTGTGACATGTTACAGATGCACTAGCCCCTGCTCCCCCAATCCCCCGTTCTGACAACTATCCAGGGATCCCCTCCCGCTAGCTGTCACAATCTGTAAAAAACAGCTGTGTCATCCATTCTCAGTGTTCTGTGAATGAAAAAACGACAAGATAGTTGGCTGCCGGCTTTTAGCTTTCAATTAACTATCACGGCACTGTGGTAGTTCATTCAGTCTTCCTGTCACAGTGTAACTGCTTGGCCGTTTCTGAGGTATGGCCAAATAGATACACAGACAGTCTGCAGGATGGTGGCATTACACCTACGATCTGCTGATCCATAAGCCTTCATACATTCCCTGGAGCTTGCTGACCACTTGTCTTCAGAGGCGCTTCCATTCACACGCATATGATCTCTTGGTGTGATCATTTGATTTGGTAAGCGACCAATTTTCACATATAGAGGACAACGGTGACACACTTTCCATTGTGGATTATTTCAACTGCACCACAAACAGTTTGTTGTATTGTATGCAGGATAGGAAATATTGGGGCTATTAGAAATGATGATTGGGGGGAGGATTTGTTCCAGGAGGTGAAACCTGGGGGTGGCAGGCATAAAAATTTGCGCTAGGAGGGGAAATTTGTGGGGTTTGCATTGGGGGGAAGAGGGGCGACCCATTCAAGGTGGGGACTTTTTTGGGGAGGTTTGGGGGAGAGGATTTGTGCAAATAGAGATAATTTATGGGTATTTGCGCTAGGAGGGGGTAGGATTTATGCTAATAGGGATGACTGGGGGGTATTTGCGCTAGGAGTGGAACCTGATGAAGGGGAGGATTTGCGCCTTGAGGGTAGTATCTGGAGAGGGGGAGGATTTGTGTTTGGAGGGGAAGTTTGAGGGGTGAGGATGTGTGCTAATAGGGTGCTTTTTTGTGGAGGGATAGTTGTGCTAGCAGGGAACATTTGGGAAGAGAGAGGATTTGAGCTTAGAAAGGATGGGGGGGAAAGATTTGTGCTGAGAGGGGAGGACCTCAGCAGGGAGAGATCTGTACCCGGAGGAGGGGGAATTTTTGTTTGGGGAGAATTTTGTCTTGCAAAGGGAATTTATGCTTAGGGGTAAGCATGCGATTAGTGTTCAATTTATTTCTTTTTTGGGGTGGAGAGGGACTTTTTCTAACACATGATGCTCATATATCTTGAGAGGGTGCAGTTTGGCATCTTCGCCGTGGGCGCTAGATGACCTCGTCCCCGCACTGGTACTAGCTACATGTTTATAGCTTAAATATTGATATTTACACTGTTTAGCACTGAAAACAGACATTTGAGTTTTTTTTTATGAGTGTCAGTAAAAAAGTGTCTGTGTCAGTAAATTCCATGTTTTTTTTGCCAGTAGAATATTGTAGCCGTTTGTAAATGTTAGTGTCCTGCCAGTAAATTTCACTTGAGGGGGGGTGGGGGTTGGCAACACTGCCTGTTTTACTGTTATGTTCCATACTCTTTAACTCACATCATCAATCTCTCCCTCACCCCTCTCAAATATGCGCTGGTCTTTCTGACTCTCTTCTCACTGACCTACCTATACACAGGATATCCTCCTTCAGTTATGGATGTGGCTGCTAGACTCATAAAACCTATTAATCAATTTTTGACTGCCACGCCTCTCTGCCAATCCCTCCACGGGCTTCTACCAGTTCAATATATAAATAACAAAATACTAACAACATATAAAGCCATCCACAACTCTGCCCCCAGCTACATCACCAACCTCATCTCAAAATAGCAGCCAAGCAGTCCACTTTGCTACTCCCAAGAGATTGATGCACAATATGACTCCAGGTCTGTTCACCCTTAGCTGTCCGAGTGTCAGGTGTTCGTCCAGCTTGTTACTGAAAAAAATCATAGGAAAGTTGATGGATGACTGCACGTCAACAAAAAACAACTTCTTGTAACACATACATACAGACTATACAATGCAGCACGAGAGGTGAGGCTGCTATCATGTTTTACACTATAAAGTACTTAAACCTAGCATGCTTTGCTATGATTAAGAACTCTACAGCGTAAATGCAACTAATCCATCTCGGTGAAAATAAGATGCAAAACCATACTAGTATACCATGACTACTGTTAAATTCTTGACTT
Source organism: Rana muscosa (assembly GCA_029206835.1). NCBI lineage: Eukaryota > Metazoa > Chordata > Amphibia > Anura > Ranidae > Rana > Rana muscosa. The sequence goes on from CM055116.1 coordinate 879,501,191, forward strand.
ACAATGTAAGAGGGTTGAATACACCTACAAAAAGGCATAACATTTTAAAAGAGATTGAGCATCATGGGGCAGGGGTGGTCTTTTTACAGGAGACACACCTGTCCCATGAGACTAATGTGAGATTGTACTCCCATCGACTCCCAACTTGATATTATGGAGATTCAATGACAAATAAGGCAAAGGGTGTGACAATTGGAATAGGTAGAGGGATTCGGTTCTCCCTAGAGGACAGATTAACCGACCCTGAGGGAAGATATCTCTTTCTAAGGGAGAAGTTGATGGGAATGGAATGTACATTGGTAAATATATATTGTCCTAATAGAGATCCTATGGTATACTTGAAGGGAGTCCTGGGAAAGCTATTGGAATTCAAAAGAGGGAAAGTTTTTATAGCGGGAGATTTACATTTTTTAAAGGATCCAAAACAGGATAGTACGTCCCGTGTGCAGGGGACAAGGAACGCCCAGTTGAAGGCAATAAGACAGAAACTATATTGCCACCAGTTGGTAGACATATGGAGAATACAACATCCTAGGACACAAGACTTTACGTTCTACTCTCCTGTACACGGGACGTACACTAGGATAGATTAATGGCTGATTGAACATAGGATGTTAGACTTGGTAATCTCTACAAATATTGAAATAACTACAATATCCGACCATGCACCAATGACTATGGTAATAAAAATACCAGAAACCCAGATGCGAGCATATTCCTGGAGATTAAACGAAGAGTTATTAGACAAACAAGGGGAGGAGATAATAAAAAGAGAACTAGAACAATATTTCAGTCTAAATGGAACCAGTGAGATCGGGGACGATACCCTATGGGAGGCCCATAAAGCCTACATTAGGGGGATTCTGCTCTCACTGGGAGCCAGAAAAAAAAAAGAAAAAAAAAGAGGGAACAATTAATAGAGGAAATATATTTTCTAGAACAAAGACATAAAAAAGGGAGAGGGCAAGATCAGGAACTGTCACAATAATTAGTAAGGAAAAGAGATGAGTTGAAGGAGTTATTAGAACAGGAAATAAGGAAAACCTTTAATAAAATTGCTAAAGAAAGATATCAATGGGGAAATAAAAATAGCAGGTGCCTAGCAAGGATGTTAAGGAAAAAAATAATCTATGAATTTCATAGACAGAATACAGAATAAAAATGGAGAAATGGTACACAATACAAAGGATATAGCAATAATTTTCAGAGAGTTCTATGAACAATTATATTCAGTAAATCAGGAAGGATCAGGGGAAGAGGGGCAAAAATAGAAGGTAAAAGAATATTTAAAAAAAGCTAGGATCCCCCGGATAACAGAGGAAAGAGCCATATCCCTCGAATTACCAATAACCGAAGAGGAAATCAACCGGGCATTAAAAGAATCAGCACCAGGGAAAAGCCCAGGGCCTGATGGGTATACGACACTATACTTAGAAAGGTTTAAAGAAATGCAGACCCTGAAACTGTGTGTTTATATGAATGGAATGGGAATAAGGTACGAGATGATTAGAGAAGCTCTATTAGCATCAATTACTATAATAGCAAAAGAGGGCAAAGACAATACCAAATGTTCAAGGTATAGACCAATATCACTGTTAAATGCAGACACAAAATTGTTCGCAAAAATCTTAGCAACAAGAATGAAAGATCTAATGACGGAATTGGTCCACCCGGACCAGGTGGGGTTCGTACCAAGCATAGAGGGGAGGGACAATGGCGTAAGGACACTCCTACTCCTTAAAAAAATAAGGGAGGGAAGAGTCCCCGGTCTACTCCTGTCGATAGATGCCCAAAAGGCCTTTGACAGGGTAGACTGGGGATTCATGATGAACACACTAGAGAGTATGGGAACAGGACCCAGGATGATGAAATGGATACAAACATTGTATAAGGGACCAACAGCTATAGTAAAAGTCAATGGAACACTATCACCTCCCTTCGGGATGTAAAATGGGACGAGACAGGGATGCCCCCTGTCTCCGCTCCTCTTCGTGCTAGCGCTGGTACCACTTCTGGCGACGGTACGGGGGGATGGGAACATAGGGGGCTTCAAAGTAGGAAAAGAGCAACACAAACTGGCTGCATTTGCAGACGATATACTATTCTATATGTCCAACCCCCGAATCACAATGCCTAACCTATTGAGAGCACTAAAGGAATATGGAGAACTATCTAATTTTAAGATTAATCCAAGTAAATCCGAGATATTAAGCTGAAATATGAAAGAAAAAGAGGAACAGTATTTACAACAAGAGTTCCCATTCCCATGGAGGAAGACGGAAATAAAATACCGTATTTATCGGCGTATAACACACACTTTTTTCCCCTTAAAATCAGGGGAAAATCGTGGGTGCATGTTATACGCCGATCCCCCGCTGAAACGAGCGAGAGGAGCCGAGATACACAAAGCCGAAGTACACTCGGCTTTACTCGGCTCCTCTCGCAGTCCCACCCACCTCCACTGACATACAGAAAGCCGAGTGTACTTCGGCTAGTCTCGGCTCTTCTCGCAGTCCCACCCCTGACTGTGAGCAGAGCCGAGTCTAGCTGAAGTACACTCGGCTCCGCTCGCTCCTCTCCACAGCGGAATTCAAACATTGCAGAGACTGGCACTGGGCATGGCTTGGCTGCAAAGGCACTGGGCAAGGCATGGCTGCAAAGGCACTGGGCAAGGCATGGCTGCAAAGGCACTGGGCAAGGCTGCAGATGGACACTGGGCAAGGCTGCAGATGGACACTGGGCAAGGCTGCAATGATGGACAAGGCTGCATTTAAATGTTTTTTCCTTGAACTTCCCTCCTAAAAGTTTTTTTCCTTAAAATTCCCTCCTAAACTTGGGGTGCGTGTTATACGCCGACACGTGTTATACGCCGATAAATACGTTACTTTGGGATTAAATTAACAGCATCACCGAAGGAAATATATCAAGCTAATTATATCCCATTATTAGAGGAAATAAAAAAAAGAAATAAAGAGAATAGCATCCTTATCATGGATGGGCCGGAAAAATTATAATACTCCTGAAAATTATGTATAAGTATCAAATGCTCCCCATATATATACCTCCAGCATATTTTAGAACATTAAAAAGACTAATAACAAAACTAATATGGCACAACAAGAAACCTAGAATAGCACGGGCAACACTGATGAAAGCAAAAAGTCAAGGGGGCTTAAATGTACCGGATTTTCAAAAATATTATGAGGCAGTTATGTTAACACGTGTGGTGGAATGGACGAAACTTAGAAATGAGAAAAGATGGGTTAATATAGAACACACAATGGCAAATACACAATTAGGAAGGGAAATATGGACACCACCACAATATAGAACACTAGGAGAAAATACACATACACTGACATTGATTGTACTGAAAACATGGGACATTGTGCATAAAAAAAATAAATGGAAATATAACTCACCACTGATGGCACTAAAGGAAAATAACTATTTCGCACCGGGAAAAAATTTGATAGGATGGAATTGGATTAAAAAATAAAATGCACAACTACGGGATGTAATTCAGGGGGGAAAAATTTGCACTATACAAGAATAAAAAATAAAAAAGGATTTAATAGATATAAACGAATGGAGGTACTTTCTGCTCAAGCACTTTGTAGCAACACTTCCTCACCCATTAAGGGAAGGCGATACTTTAACACCAATTGAGCGACTGTGTACTATTGAAAAAACGCGTGGGAACATATCCCGGATATATAAAATTTTGATGGAGGTAGAAGAGATGTAAGTACCGACATGCATAAAAAATTAGGAGAAGGAAGTGGGGAAATGGGGAAATAAACAAGGAGTGAGTAACATTTTGAAACTAGTACATAGATCATCAGTAAATACAGTCAGGTCCATAAATATTGGGACATTGACACAATTCTAATATTTTTGGCTCTATACACCACCACAATGGATTTGAAATTAAACAAACAAGATGTGCTTTAACTGCAGACTTTCAGCTTTAATTTGAGGGTATTTACATCCAAATCAGGTGAACGGTGTAGGAATTACAACAGTTTGTATATGTGCCTCCCACTTTTTAAGGGACCAAAAGTAATGGGACAGATTAACAATCATAAATCAAACTTTCACTTTTTAATACTTGGTTGCAAATCCTTTGCAGTCAATTACAGCCTGAAGTCTGGAACACATAGACATCACCAGACGCTGGGTTTCATCCCTGGTGATGCTCTGCCAGGCCTCTACTGCAACTGTCTTCAGTTCCTGCTTGTTCTTGGGGCATTTTTTCTTCAGTTTTGTCTTCAGCAAGTGAAATGCATGCTCAATCGGATTCAGGTCAGATGATTGACTTGGCCATTGCATAACATTCCACTTCTTTCCCTTAAAAAACTATTTGGCTGCTTTTGCAGTATGCTTTGGGTCATTGTCCATCTGCACTGTGAAGCGCCGTCCAATGAGTTCTGAAGCATTTGGCTGAATATGAGCAGATAATATTGCCCAAAACACTTCAGAATTCATCCTGCTGCTTTTGTCGGCAGTCACATCATCAATAAATACAAGAGAACCAGTTCCATTGGCAGCCATACATGCCCATGCCATGACACTACCACCACCATGCTTCACTGATGAGGTGGTATGCTTTGGATCATGAGCAGTTCCTTTCCTTCTCCATACTCTTCTCTTCCCATCACTCTGGTACAAGTTGATCTTGGTCTCATCTGTCCATAGGATGTTCTTCCAGAACTGTGAAGGCTTTTTTAGATGTTGTTTGGCAAACTCTAATCTGGCCTTCCTGTTTTTGAGGCTCACCAATGGTTTACATCTTGTGGTGAACCCTCTGTATTCACTCTGGTGAAGTCTTCTCTTGATTGTTGACTTTGACACACATACACCTACCTCCGGGAGAGTGTTCTTGATCTGGCCAACTGTTGTGAAAGGTGTTTTCTTCACCAGGGAAAGAATTCTTCGGTCATCCACCACAGTTGTTTTTTGTGGTCTTCCGGGTCTTTTGGTGTTGCTGAGCTCACCGGTGCGTTCTTTCTTTTTAAGGATGTTCCAAACAGTTGATTTGGCCACACCTAATATTTTTGCTATCTCTCTGATGGGTTTGTTTTGTTTTTTCAGCCTAATGATGGCTGGCTTCACTGACAGTGACAGATCTTTGGATCTCATATTGAGAGTTGACAGCAACAGATTCCAAATGAAAATAGCACACTTGAAATGAACTCTGGACCTTTTATCTGTTCCTTGTTGTTAGAACATTATTTCAAATTCATAATTCAGCACTTATAGGTGTTATATTAATTCATGGCAAGCTTGCAAAACATATTTGGTTTTACGATTAATCATAGTAAATTAGGTATGAGTGAATGACCTTGATCAATTGATGTGACATGATTCTTCAATCTAAAGCTGAGTATTGCTGGATATTTCTGGTGAAGCCAATTTGAGTATGTCATATAAGGTATCTGGTGTAGGGTGACAAGAATAGACCTCCAGAATAGATCAGTATTTATGTTGCGAGATAAATAATATATTTTGTTAAGTTTGTTTAGTGAAGTCTTAGTTATGCTGAATATATATTAGTATATAGTTACTTTATTTGTAGTTATAGTTAGTAATATATGTTCATATAGGAGATGCTTGGTTATGACATTACATCATCAGCACACCACCCCATGTATAGAGTGCCACATGTGTGCCTGTCAATCAAACTCCATATGACTCTATGACATATTGCTGAAGTTAGCAGAAATTAATGTGTGCCATAAAAGGTTCTACGTTTCTGTTAGGTGACGACGTTCATATGTATATATAAGCCTATAGTTTGAGATGGAAGGGGACATGACATACTTACACGAACACACATGAAGACTCACTCACTCCCACTTTAGAGAGATAACACTGACACATTTACACTAAGATTGACAAGAAGAACAGCTGAATTACCAGAAGTCTAAGAACGTCATTTCCGGCTTCACTTTGGGAACACTCAGAAGACAGCATGGAAGACTGAAGCTGCAAGTATGAAGGACACATGCTTTCATAAGCTTGCTACAGCAATCTATTCTATTTTATATATATTTACCTACACTGAACTGAACTGTTATACTATTTTTTCATTGTATTTATGATGCCACCTGTGTGAAAATAAACTCACATTTTCTTTTCAAGTCAGCTTGACTATGAATGCTATTTATTCAGAAACGCCCTTAAGATACAAGAATATTAGATATTAATCATTATTCTTCACTTGTAAATGGGATAATGAGGTAATAACACACATGGCCATGGAACAGCTGAGCAGCCAATTGTCCCATTACTTTTGGTCCCTTAAAAAGTGGGAGGCACATATACAAACTGTTGTAATTCCTACACCGTTCAGCTGATTTGGATGTAAATACCCTCAAATTAAAGCTGAAAGTCTGCAGTTAAAGCACATCGTATTTGTTTAATTTCAAATCCATTGCGGTGGTGTATAGAGCCAAAAAGATTAGAATTGTGTCGATGTCCCAATATTTATGGACCTGACTGTAACAGGATGGTGGAAATTAATTACAAATGTATAATGCAGTGGTACAGAACACCTGATACCCTAGGGAAATATCAAATAGGACAATCAACGGAGTGCTGGTGGGGATGTAAACAAAAAGGAACTATTGCCCATATGTGGTAGGGATGCCCCAAAATAAGAACTTACTGGAAGGAAATATTAAGCCATATTAAGTCAATTAGAAATATAGAATTACCTGAAGAACCATGGACATGTCTATTTCATGGAGTAGATATCCCGATAAGGGAATATAGAAACTCAATGATAATACACATGATGAATGCTGCAAAAAGTCTGATCCCGAAGAAATGGAAAGAACTAGAAAGTCCAAGGATGGGGAAGTGCTTTGATAAGATAGAAGAGATACGGAACATGGAATACTTAAGACATGGATATGAAGATACTAGAGAGGGATTTTCTAAAAGATGGGAAGAGTGGAAACATTTTAAGTTAACAAAGAAATATAGTGAAATTATGAGCAGGTAGAGATGAGGTAAAAGAAGGGTTAAAGGGGAGGGGGTAGAAAAAAAAAGAACTCTACAGCGTAGAACATGCTAGCAGTCTCACTTCTCCTGCTGCATTGTATTGTCTATATAGATATGTTATAAGAAGTTGTTTTTTTATCGGAGTGCGGTTGGTTATACATCCACTTTCTTATTCTCCTTCCAAGATCTCCTACTCTCTATCTCCATTGTTACCACCTCGCATCCTCATGTTCAGGACTTCTTTAGAGCCTGTCCCATCATCTGTAACTCCTTACTAAGGTTGAGCGAACCCGAACTGTAAAATTTGGGTTCGTACCGGACTTTTTGGTACCCGGACCCGAACCCGAACAATGTACTGTATGTTCGGGTTCGGGTTCGGTGTTCGGCAATGTAATGGAGCATTTTAAAAAGCTGCAGGGCAGCCAATCAACATTTGTTTAACTTGTGTGCCCTTAGAAGCCATCACAGCCATGCCTACTAATGGCATGGCTGTGATTGGTCAGTGCAGCATGTGACCCAGCCTCTATATAAGCTAGAGGCGCATAGCACAGCACGTCACTCTGCTTCAGTTAGTGTAGGGAAAGGTTGCTGCTGCTGCTGCTTTGAGGGAGAGAATTAGGAGTCCTGATTCAGAAATCAAATTACTCAGCGATCTACCTTGCTTTTGTTGTGTGGGTGCAGTGCACAATCTTTTTATCCTGCCCTGAGCCCAGTGCCAGAGAAAAGATAACTTTTATCTGTCTGTTAGTTAGGTTGGCTTCGGCTGGCATTTTATGCAAGCTCAGTGCACCAGCACTGCATATGTTACTGTGAGATACACCCTTTAGATACTGTTCTCCTATTCTGCTATTCAAAAAATAATAATTTAGGGCAACAAAAATATTTTTTGGTGCATTTTCTGCATATCTGTACGTGTGAGATAGACACTTTAGATACTGTTCTCCTATTCTGCTCTTCCAAAAAATAATAATTTAGGGCAAAACATTTTTTTTGGTGCGTTTTCTGGCATAAAAATTTATTTTGGTACATTTTCTGCATATCTGTACGTGTTAGATACACACTTTAGATACTGTTCTCCTATTCTGCTCTTCCCAAAAATAATAATTTAGGGCAAAAAAAAATTTTGGTGCATTTTCCGCCATAAAAAAATATTTTGGTGCATTTTCTGCATATCTGTACATGTGAGATAGACACTTTAGATACTGTTCTCCTATTCTGCTCTTCAAAAAAAAAAAATTTAGGGCAAAAAAAAAAATTTTGGTGCGTTTTCTGCCCCAAAAAAAAATTTTTTGGTGCATTTTCTGCATATCTGTACATGTGAGATACACACTTTAGATACTGTTCTCCTATTCTGCTCTTCCAAAAAAGTAATAATTTAGGGCAAAAAAATTTTTTTAGGTGCATTTTCTGCCCCCAAAATTTTTTGGGGTGCATTTTCTGCATATCTGTACGTGTGAGATACACACTTTAGATACTGTTCTCCTATTCTGCTCTTCAAAAAAAGTAATGTTTTAGGGCAAAAAAAAAATTTTTGGTGCGTTTTCTGGGCAAAAAAAATTTTTGGGTGCATTTTCTGCATATCTGTACATGTGAGATACACACTTTTTTGGTGCATTTTCTGCATACACCTACACCACCACATCCACTGCCACCTGAACCTCCTACTCCATATGGACCTTGTCCTCCTAGGTCAAGATTATTATTTTTTATTTTTATGTATTTTATGTTATTTTTGGTTATTATTTCCCTATCCACATTTGTTTGCAGAGCACTTATCATGCTCTTAACAACATTTTGCAGCCCTCTAGCCCTTTCCATTACTTTTTTAGAGCCATTTTAGTCCTCAAAAGTTCGGGTCCCCATTGACTTCAATGGGGTTCGGGTTCGGGTCAAGTTCGGGTCCCGAACTCAAACTTTTTTCCGAAGTTCGGCCGAACCCGTCAAACCCGAACATCCAGGTGTCCGCTCAACCCTACTCCTTACCCTATTCTGTTAAGCTATCTCCTACTCTGTCCACTGTTCGGCAATTCTTGAGAACTCAATTCTTCAGGGATCTTCTATCTAAAAGCTGTACTTCTTCCTTCTCCATCAGCTCATCCCTCACATTACCTTTTGTACCACTTGGGACTCCCTTTAAGACTGCCAGCTCCCACAAGCACCACTGTGTTATATAAATCCTGTATATTAATAATAATGTTTTATGTTGCACATTATTTGTTTACCTCTTTATCAAACCTTAATTTCCAGGAAAAATACACTAAAATAAATTTTAATGTGCACAAGCACAATTCAGTCTCCAGTTTTTGAGGAAGATTTAGTAAATAGCAAATATGTCAAACCTCAATAATGCTTGTGCCCATGAAATAGAAAACAATTATGGTACTCAAAATTAGCAATAGGTAATACTTTAAATATCTTTAGATCACCACTTTAGCATAAATGAGGGACCTAAAAATATTGCTTTAACTCTGGTGTGCACGGTGATGTAACATGTGTGGTGCAATCACAAAAGCTTTTGTGTTTTATAGGTATGTGCGTAGGGAGATGGGTGTGCTTTCAACTTTTTTTTTCATCTTATTGTATTTTAAATTTTGTAACACTTTAAAAAAATATATATACAATTACATTTATTGCTTTCATGCCCCCTATGTAAAAGCATTGGGCAGGCGACAGGTACTCTTTATTGAGATAAAGGGTGAAGTATTCCTGGGATCCTAGAACGAGTGGAAGAACCTGGGAACCAAAGAGTAGGGGGTCCAGTGGGGGGAGGTGCCATCCATGGGTAAGGTAAAAGAAGCGAGAATTTTTAAATTGGTGGTAAACCCATCATATGGCTTTGACAGCTCACCTAAATGGACTATCCTCTTGGCAACCAGACTCCCAAAGCATGCTGAGTACAATGCACATTTGTAATGAACACTGATGCTTTATAAAATATACATTTAATTTTTCTTTCAATCAGTGATATGGTTGCATAGCAGCCATAATGCTGCTTTGTACATGGACCATTTACTAATAATATAAGCACATTTGTATGTCCACAGAAGAATATGACATTATAGAATAATGCTATATATTACACCAAAATTACAGCAAATATATTAAATGAAGTCAGCTGAGTGATATTCAGTCATAATCAGAGTATTTCCTTAGCTGCGCATATAGTATAGCATAAATACAAATACTGTATTATTTAAGTATACCCTAGTTGACTAATTTGAGAACTGATACAATTGACACAGAAATACAATTACTGGTATCTGTTGGCAGAGAGAAGGGATTTACTGAAACTGAAGTGTGTAAAATCTGTGTAGAAACCAATCAGCTTCTGGGTTTTATTGCCAAACTTAATTGAACAAGATGAAGTTAGAAACTGATTGTCTACCATGCACAGCTGCTCCAGTCTTTATAGATCTTGCTTTGTGCACTGGTCCAAATCATTTGGTGGAGGGGGGATTATGGTGTGGGGTTATTTTTCAGGGGTTGGGCTTGGCCCCTTTGTTTCAGCGAAGGGAACTCTTAAGCCGTAGCATACCAAGACATTTTGGACAATTTCATGTTCCGAACTTTGTGGGAACAGTTTGGGGTTGGCCCTTCCTGTTCAAACATGACTGCGCACAAGTCCTGACCTCCACCTGATAGAACACTTTTGGGATGAATTGGAGAGATATATATATATATATATATATATATATATATATATATATATATATATATATAGATATATTCATATACACACATACGGTATAGGTTATGACAGATCAGCTGTCATAATCCTGCTTCAAAAATAAAATACAGTATATGATTGGTTGCTGTGGATTACAGGACATCATTACAAAATTACCATTTTAACTTAGAGTTGTAGATAAGGTTAAAAGCAGTTATGCTTAAAAATGCTGCTTCTGCCCTCCTCCTACCTACCCTTTATAGCTTGTATTTAAAAAAAAGAACAGCGTACAGTAAATACAGTACCTATTGTTAACTCAGTCTGGTCTGGTAAATTATGGCTCCCCTGTGTCAGGGAGAAAGGAGGGAGCACTCAAAATGGAGAGGCAAAGGGGATAATGCCAAAGCTACGGGAATTAACAGCTGATGATGAACACTCTCTTACACAGAGAAGCCAAAGCTTCTGGATCATGTCAGGCATTTACACTTTTATATATATATATATATATATATATATATATATTAGGGCTGTTACTAATTTCGATTAATTATAACGCACATACAGATCCAACTACTTTTAGCTGATCTCCTTGTAGGCTGATTCGCAGTGCAGCTACCAACCACTGGAAAAATGGATAGTAGGATGCAAAAAACACACAAAGGCAGCGCTCGATGGGACTAGCATTAAAACTTTTATAGTCTTCAAGTAGGTAACAAAATAAATATTGCACTGGAGATAAAATCGATGTAGCTACATAAACTGTAAAAATGGTGCGAGTAATACCAAACGGTAGCAAAAGCAGTCATAAAAACATGTAGCTAAGTATGATACTGGTATAAAAATGTGTACAACGATACCACTGCTGAATCCAGATGAGAAGGGGCTAACATCAGTGTGTCGGCATGTAGATGTCCCGTGAAGGGAACTATCACAACTCCCAGTGGATGGCTGTAGAATCCCAGGTTGATAGAGGGAAGTGATAGAGGGAAGTGTAACAGCCCTTGCGTGTGGCAGATAGTAAGGTCCCGCCAGCATGCAGATATGAAGGCACAGCAAAGGAGCCCTTCAGATGGACACGGCAAGCCCAAAGAATTTTGATCGCTCAAAACAATTAATCGATTAATCGAGGAATTAATAGTTAATTTCCACAGCCCTAATATATATATATATATATATATATATATATATATAGGCTTTGCAGGATAGGTAGAAAGAGGAGGAAGGCAGTATTTTTTAAAATAATTGTTATTATCCTTTACTGATATTTAAAAAAAAAAAATCTTTGAGTCAAAAATATGTCCTATTCTAAATGATAAATATTCTGTTGATGAAAACTTTAATTGGAGGGCATTTAGTTGTTAAAGCACCGTGCATCATAAAGAACTGACATTTAAAAAAATAAATACATTTTTTTATGTTTTTATTGCCGTTTTTTTTCTAGTCTCTTTACAGCCACTTCCTGCCTGCATGTTTGCCCACCAGTGGCAGCTGTAAATCATTGTTTACTAATAGTAATGTCTCTGCCACACCCATAATACGAAATGCCTGAACAAGGACCTCCATGGCAAGAGTACAAGTTATTAGTTAAATTGATGAACTAGGTATTATTTAAATTAAGTAGTAGAATTAAGTAGTAGAATTTTTTAAACATCGCCTATGAAGATTTTTAAGGTTAAACGTTTGTCGCCATTCCACGAACGGGCCCAATTTTAAAGCGTGACATGTTGGGTATCAATTTACTCAGCGTAACATTATCTTTCACAATATAAAAAAAATTGGGCTGACTTTATTGGTGTCTTATTTTTTTAATCAAAAAAGTGTATTTTTTCCAAAAAAAGTGTGCTTGTAAGACTGCTGCGCAAATACGGTGTGACAGAAAGTATTGTAACAACCGCCATTTTATTCTCTACGGTGTTAGAAGAAAAACATGTTTGGGGGTTCTAAGTAATTTTCTAGCAAAAAAAATGTTTTTAACTTGTAAACAGCAAATCTCAAAACGAGGCTAAGGCCTGAAGTGGTTAAGATATCTTATCCACAAGTGTTTTAAGCACTACAGCTTTGCACTACAATTTTACTTGACAAAATGGAGTTGATTTACTAAAACTGGAGAGTGCAAAATCTGGTGCAGCTTTGCATGGTAGCCAATCACCTTCTGACTTCAGCTTGTTCAATTAGGCTGGGTTCACACTGGCGCGACACGACAGCCGTCCTACTTTGGATCCGACTTTGCCCTGCGACTTGAAGCCGACTTTCAATGAACGTGGATCCGACTTGAATCCCCGCCAATACCAGCCACTGTGTTTGGTATGAATCTTGAGGGGGGACTCCACGCCAAAATTTAAATAAAAAACCGGCATGAGTTCCCCCTTCGGTCTGGTATGGTTATAAAGGGGAACCCCCTACGCCGAAAAAACGGCATGGGGTCCCCCCAAAATCCATACCAGACCCTTATCCGAGCACGCAGCCCGGCCGGTCAGGAAAAGGGGTGGGGACGAGCGAGCGCCCCCCCTCCTGAACCATGCTGGCCGCATGCCCTCAACATAGGGGGTGAGTGCTTTGGGGCAGGGGGGCGCTCAGATCCCGGCCCCCCACCCTATGTGAATTAGTATGGGGTACATAGTACCCCTACCCATTCACCTGGGGGGAAAAATGTCAAGAGAAAAAAACACACTAGATAGGTTTTTAAAGTCATTTATTAGGCAGCTCCGGGGGTCTTCTTCCGACTTTGGGGGTCTCTTCCAACTCTCCAGCCTGTTCTCCCTCTCTCTCCGGTGCCTTCTCCCCGCTCTCTGGTTCCTCTCCCGCTCTCTGGTGCTTTCTGCCTTCTGCCAGGCACCTCCGCTATCTTCTGCCAGCTCTTTTGCTAGCCGGGGCCCGGTCTTCCCCATCGTCTTCTTCCCTATTCTCTTGTCCCGATGTTGACACGCCGCTCTCTTTGTGTGTGTGTGCATGGAGCCTAAATCTGAAAGAATCTTTATTAAAGAAAAACAGTTTACAAAATTAAGTAATATTTATAGAACCATCAGTCTCTTATCATGTAAATTTTAAATGGATGAAAATAACATTTCCCAAAAACTATTATAAAGTATTATGTTCTGCAATGTCCAAAGTGCTGAAGTCACAGCAAAGTGGTTGGAGCTTAGTTTTATTAACATAACTAACTAAATAAATAAACAAATATAAAAATAATAAATCGATTACCGTATATACTCCAGTATATAAGCCAAGGTACCTAATTTTACCACAAAAAAATGGAAAAACTTATTGACTTGAGTATAAGCCTAGGGTGTCCATCTGCATGCCTCACTGTGCCTCACTTTGCCTCACTGTATCCATGCCTCACTGTGTCCATGCCTCACCGTGTCCATGACTGACGTTTAACATGGGAGTCTATGGAAGGGGTGCCCGGCTTTGAAAAATCGGTGCTCCCCGGCCGTAGTACCCCGGACAAAAAACTTTGCACACTTGTAGAGGAAGAGTGGGGCTACATGCGTGCCAAGTTTGGGGTCCAGGGGACCTATGGCCGGCCGATACCGGGTCCCCGAAATCCGGGAGATCAGGCACAAAAAGATGAAGATGAACACAGACTCAAGTATAAGCCGAGGGGGGCATTTTCAGCACAAAAAAATGTGCTGAAAAACTTGGCTTATACTCGAGTATATATGGTATATTGGCCAAGCTTATGATCCCTGTCTATGGTATTAAATTCAGACTTTTATTGAAATTACTAAACTTATTACACTGTAAAAGGAATTGTGTATATATATATCTTAAATATACAGTATATTGTGTTACTGCAAGAGGAGGCTGTTTAAAAGTGCTTTAGCATGCAAGAGGTCCCTGGCCAGAAACTCCTTGTACTGAGTTGTGTTGTACTGAAGAGGTGCTGTACAGGAACCCTTTCTGCAATCTAAGGTTAAACCTTTTTTCTTCTAACCTCAAGTTTAGGTCACATGTCCTCTTCATGGACCCTGGAGTAAACAGTTTATTACAAGTTCTGAAATCATTTTTGATGTATTTGTACATTGTAATCATATCCCATTCTAAGTGCCTCATAACTACATTTCTCAATACTGAACTTCATCTGCAATGTAATTGCCCAACCCTCTATTTTGTAAAAGTCTTCCTGTAATGATGCTATATCCTGTGACAGTTATTTCCCTGCATAATTTGGTATCTTCAGCAAACATTGAAATTAAGCTCTTGATTTGAATATCTTTATTATAAAAAAAACATTGGCCCCAAGACAGGACCATGAGGCACATCACTTACAACCTTAGACCATTTAGAGAATGATTAATTTATCACTACTCTCTTAACTCATTCATGTAACCAGTTTCCTGTCAATGTGCATAACATTTCATCAACTCCAACAGACCCTATTTTATATTTTAAACATTTATCAGGCACAATATCATGCTTTGGCAACATCTAGATACATTGCACATCTCTACAGAATACATAGGTCACGTAGCATTGTGATCAGTAGTTGTAAAGTACATCTTTGCTGGAGGGTTATCCAGGACATATCTGGAAAGAGTTAAAGTTCAACACCATCAAACTCAATTGATCACATTCAGTGCCTTGAAAAAGTATTCATACCCCTTGAAATTGTCCACATTTTGTCATGTTACAACCAAAAACGTAAATGTATTTTATTGGGATTTTATGTGATAGACCAACACAAAGTGGCACATAATTGTAAAGTGAAAGGAAAATGATAAAAGGTTTTTAAAACATTTTACAAATAAATATCTGAAAAGTATGGCATGCATTTGTATTCAGCCCCCTTTACTCTAATTCCCCTAACTAAAACATAGTGGAACCAATTGCCTTCAGAAGTCACTTAATTAGTAAATAGAGCCCATCTGTGTGTAATTTAATCTTAGTATAAATACAACTGTTCTGTGAAGCCCTCAGAGGTTTTTCAGAGAACCTTAGTATATCATAAAGGCCAAGGAACACACCAGACTAAAGCAGGGTTAGGTTATGAAAAAAATATCTCAAGCTTTGAACATCTCACAGAGCACCATTCAATCCATCATTCGAAAATGGAAAGAGTATGGCACAACTGCAAACCTACCAAGACATGGCTGTCCACCTAAACTGACAGGCTTGGCAAGGAGTGCATTAATCAGAGAAGCAGCAAAGAGACATATGGTAACTCTGGAGGAGCTGCAGAGATCCCCAGCTTAGGTGGGAGAATCTGTCCACAGGACAACTATTAGTTGTGCACTTCACAAATCTGACCTTTTATGGAAGAGTGGCAAGAAGAAAGCCATTGTTGAAACAAAGTCATAAGAAGTCTAGTTTGCAGTTTTGAGAAGCCATGTGGGGAACATAGCAAACATGCGGAAGAAGGTGCTCTGGTCAGATTTGAACTTTTTGGCCTAAAAGTAAAACGCTATGTGTGGCAGAAAACTAACACTGCACATCACCCTGAACACACCATCCTCACTGTGAAACATGGTGGTGGCAGCATCATGTTGTGGGGATGCTTTTCTTCAGCAGGGACAGGGAAGCTGGTCAGAGTTTGATGGAAAGATGGATGGAGCCAAATAAAGGGCAATCTTAGAAGAAAACCCGTTAGAGTCTGCAAAAGACTTGAGACTGGGGCAGAGGGACCTAAACATACAGCCAGAGCTACAATAAAATGGTTTAGATCAAAGCATATTCATGTGTTAGAATAGCCCAGTTAAAGTCCAGACCTAAATCCAATTAATTTAGACTTGAAAATTGCTGTTTACAGATGCTCTCCATCCAATCTGACAGAGCTTGAGCAATTTTGCAAAGAAGAATGGGCAAACATGTCACTCTCTAGATGTGAAAAGCTGGTAGAGACTTATACAAATAGACTTGCAGTTGTAATGCAGTGAAAGGTGGTTCTTCAAAGTATTGTGGGCAGCTGAATACAAATACACGCCACACATTTTACATATTTATAAAAAAATTTAATAATTGAAAACCATTTATCAATTTCATTCCACTTCACAATTATGTGAGGGTCTATCACATACAATCCCCATAAAATAAATTTACGTTTTTGGGTGGAACTCAACTTTAACCCCAAAAACATACATTTATTAATTTGCAGCTTAGCAATTCTTAGATGTGATGGCTACATTAGTTTTCTTTTTTAGGCTTTCTTTTTTTTCTTTTCATCTGGTGATCTGGACAGTATGTCTGTTATATTTAAACAGAACATGCTCTTCTGCAAACGTAGCAGTATGCAGTGTTGAGACCAGTGGCGGCTGGTAAAGTTTTAGGATAGGGGGCGCCAGATCCCACCCTTCCTTTTTGACTCCTCCTTATATAAACCACCCACTCTGTCCCCTGTATTTCACTTGCTTCCACCCATAGTGTCAGGAGTATACAGCTCATCATCACAGGACAGAGTATACAGTCCCAGCATCACAGTACAGAGAATACAGCTCAGCATCACGGGACAGTGTATACAGCTCCGCATCACAGGACAGGGTATACAGCTCCGCATCACAGGACAGAGTATATAGCTCAGCCTCACAGATCAGGTTATATAGCTCAGCCTCACAGATCAGGGTATATAGGTCGCATTACAGATAGGGTATATAGGTCGCATTACAGATAGTGTATATAGGTCAGCATTACAAATAGGGTACATAGGTCAGCATTACAGATAGGTGTAGATAGGTCAGCTCAGCATTAAATGTGGGGAAAAGAGTACCTTTTGACACTTGCATCTCTGGACTAGACATTCAGAAAGTCCTGCAAAGCTGTAACCTCACTGCAAAAAAAAAAAAAGCAATGGTTCAGTAGAGCTCAGATGCATGAACCCTCACTGTACAGGGAGATCGTACCCATTGGGTAATCAGGGCCATGCACCTGCATGAGAAAATGGGAATACACAATGGCAAGTATTAATGTCTCTCTGAAACAGGTGCAATCATGCAATCATGCAATGCTCTATTACTACCAATTAGGCACCAATCAAGTTCCCACAGTGTAAAAGCGAGGTTGCAACAGGTGGGTGGGCTGGGATTTGTGTCCACAAGAGTACTTATTAATAAAAAACTTTAAGTCTGTCAACAATTAAACTGAACAGGTGGCCTTCCCTCACTGACAGCACCCCCCTCGCAGGACTGACAGCACCACAGACTCACACCAGGCATGGGGCTCACAGCTCTGATGACAAGACCCCCAGCGGGAGTTCTGGCACTTACTGGGCTGTGGATAGTGCTGCGAATCCTCCTGTGTCAACACTCTCCTCCACAGTGCAGACACTGGGCCAGGGGAAACCGGAAGTGACAACGCACCTTCGGGGAAAACACCCCCCATGTCTCATGGCAGTGCCAATAGAAAATCCCACAACAAGGACAATGGTTGTAAGATGGGAGTGTTATGGCGCATTGCTTTGCGCCACAAGGACTCCCAAAACCAGGCAAATGAAGCGTGTTGCCTGCAATCACATGATTGCATAGACGTCACGCTACCCATAAATCACTGCGTCCGGCGCCCATACACATTGCTCTTTGAGGACCTTGTGGTTTTTTTTGTGACCAGCTTTGGGGGGGGGGGTGGCACTTGTGCGACCCCTATGGACAGGCCGCCACCTGTTGAGACAATGACAAAACTTACTAGCTAGTCTGCAAAAAGCCCCAAATTTACCATATCTAACAATTCATATTAAAAACAGGTCTTGACAAAACTCCTATATATACTGCAGTGCCAACTCACAAATTTTTAAGAGACTTCACGTTGGAGCATAAATAGCAGTAGATCAATAAATGTCTGGTTTGCCTGAATTACATTTATCAGCTTTTGTTTATCGACGTAAACCCTTTATCCCAAAAGAAAAAAAAAACATGTTGCTGTAAATGCTTGTGTAACTGCAGTGTGAGCTGGAGTTTGGCTGTTTTTATTTGTAAGTGTATCTAAATCTGTAATACATCTAACTCTCCCCTCCCCCAAGACTGATAATGCTGCTGTCTAATGGTACCTCTGTGCTCCTTCATGCAGAGATGGGGCACCCTAACACAGGAAGTGTGTTACCGGCCAAATCACCAGATAAAACAGAGGGGAAAATAACTTAAGAAAATTATTAGTGCCCTGCAGCTGAACACCTGACTTAATTATGAAACCACTTCCATTAGACCCACTCAGTACCGAGGCACAGACAAACACATATGGATTACTTTAGAATAACAAAATGTAGGAATCTGCAACAAAGGTTGTTATAATCCATAGATCACCCAGAGGGGAATGTTTTTTTCTCAACCAAAAGTGGAGTTACGCTTTAACTTTTTTGTTTCTGAATTTATTTAGTGTTGCTTTAAAAATGTAAAAAATGCAATTATTAAAATAACTTGCAGTGGTGTTACAAAGCAAAAACTGCCAAACATATACAGTATATATGTAGAAAACACCATGCTGAATTGCACTAAACAAAATAAAAAGTGCTCAAATGTACTAACATCAGAATCAATATAATCAAGCAGTAAAAAGTGTTTGTGAAAGAATGTTCAACAGTCCTGAAAAAAATATATAACAAAACAGGGCGAATGAAAATTCTTCCCTTAAAAATATTTTCTAGAGCCAAACCCACGTATACACAGGTTTCTCACTTGGAAATATTTTAAAGTGAAGAATTGCGGCGGCAGATTGATTAATTTTTTTTGTGGTTTATTGGACAATGTTTACAAACCTTTTTTTTATTCATTCGCACTGTTTTGTTATATACATATTTTTCTGGACTATTGAACATTCTTTCAAAAACTCTTTTTATTAACACACACTGCTTGATTATATTGATTCTGAGGTTCATACATTTGAGCATTTTTTTTTTCGTTTAGTGCAATGCAGCATGGTGTTTTTTTACACATATACTGTATATATTTAAACAGAGCATTTGCTTTGTAATATACCACTGCTCCTTTTTGCCTTTTGGCTAATTTATGGGAGCGTGAGAATTTTGATGCATATTAAAATAACTTTATAATGCTTTGAGAATGCTTTGTAATGTAACTGTCATTATAGATATACTTTTTTATCAGCTCTAATATGCTAACACTGGTGAAAGTAGAAAGAAAATATCAAGAATGGCCAAATCATTACTCTCATTACCAAGATATACCTTTCTATCCATAATGCTGCCTCTCTGATCCGAATCTTGGACTACTATTCGGGTGCTAGTAAGGAATGATTCACTGTTGAGAGTGACTTTGTTTCTCATACACTTCTTTCCTTATTGTGTAATTCCCAAGGGTAGAGGTCACCAAAATAACTTTTACCACTGCTGACAGCAGCTAATCTACAAACATGGGAAAACTACCTATCCAAAAAAAAAAAGTATTCCTGACATTACCTATCCCTTCAAACTCCCTCTTTCGAATCCCAGTGTTTCCCCAGACCCTATTCCTTTCCCATTTGCTTGTTTGGTGTAATAAGGATAAACTCTGCCCTGAGAAAACCCTACATATAGGAAAATTGCTAGCACTCTTAAATCTCTTACCTTCTTGCCACAATAAACAAAAAACATGACTGGAGTACTCTAAGTTGACCTGGGTCCTACTGGCATGTTCTTGAGGAAAGATACTGAAAAAACACCCCTTTCAAACACATAGACTATAACATGCAATATTTAATATGCAACTCCAAGAGATCTGCCCTCAAGCCTTAAAATTTCTCTCCAAATGGGAGAAAAATATATTGACATTTACCCATACCAGGTCCATATACTGTACGCTAGCACAGGATCACAATTACAAACTTCTATCTTACTGGTATTGGTGCCCCACTATCTTACATAAGATTCACCTCTCTGTACCAGACTCCTGTTGGAGATGCCAAACTTCAATTGTCACACATCTGGAGTTTATGCTTCTCTGTTACCCCTTTATGGGATAAAATATTGTTTATATATCAGAAACTCATGGATGACAAGGGTCCTAACAAACTTTGGATCACTATTCTCTCCATGAGTCCAGATTTTTATAACAAGATAAATAGAAGACTTCTTGAACACTTTTTAGTGGTGGCCTGTATGGTTATAGCCAGGCATCAGACACCGCCTCCTCCACTTTCGGAGTGGAAATGCAAAATAGACTCAATTTATCGAATGGAACTGTTGCTAGCTAAATACAGAGACACTATGGAAATCTTTAAACTTACTTGGTCTACCTGGCTATGCTTCAGAAACTCTATATAGATATGGCATTATACATTTGAACTCACGTATGAATTACCCGTGCCCTAACTTTTGTAAGACAATAGGTTTCATTTACTATAGAGAAATAAACTGTTTACTTTACAAAGGAAGTTGCACTTTGCAAGGGAATCGTCAATCTCATTGCCCAAATATGACCATGTGTCCATATTTCACGCTATCATTGTCCTCTTGCTTCCATGGCTGGAAATTACCAGTCAGTAGATGAATGGGGCCGGGTGATGTCATTGGTTGCTAGGGATGCAGTAGGGTCTGACACCCTCTGCGTCCTGAACAACCAATTACAGGAAGCTGTCATATATAGTAGTGGTAGATATATCACTACTATACATGCCCTTCAGCTCCTGCTGAACTAGCAAAAAGTCTAGCATTTGGACGAACACCGGAACAGATAAAGTTCAGTTTTTAGACTGAACCTTGAACTCATCGCAAGTACCCCAATTTCATTAAGCCAGCCAAATGCCAGGGTTACCAGCAGGCCCAGAGGTCCCTCTTTCCCTTCAGGGTCAATATCCTCATGACCTTTTGCCTGGGTTCTAAAAATGTTAAGGCAGATGCTCTTTCCCAAACCTTTAAACCCTTCTGCCCTGACCATTGCCATTCTTTCTCCTAACTTTTCCTCTCTGCTCAAAGCAGCTCAGAACTCTGCTCCTAGCAATGGCCCTATCAAGTGGCTGTTTGTTCCATCTCAACTCCGGTTCAAGGTACTTAAAAAATCACATTATGTCAAGTCTGCTGGCCATTCTGGTATTCACAAGAGCATTGCATTTCTCTCCTGTTCTGTCTGGTGGTCATCTCTGTCCCTAAATCTTCATGGACTCATGGATTTCTTTGTTGATTTACCTCTCTCTAAGAGCAAGACTGTCATATGGGTGACAGGAGTCAGTTTTAGTAAGATGGCTCATTTTGTGGTATTACCCAAGCCCTTTTCATACAATAAATTGACAGGTTATATGGTATTTAAAAGTTTGTACAGGCTGACAATCCAACTGAATGGGCCCCTTACCCCCATGGGCATAACTTGTATGTAAAAATAAGATTCACTCCTCTGGGTTTTCACCCTTATTTTGTGTTTATGGCTTCCATTCCAGGTCCTTCTTTTGTTTTTTCAGTTCTAATTTTCCAGAGGTTTCCATGTGGGCTATTTTTTCTGCCATTTGGAAACCAACATTTCCCTACTACTACCTTAAAAAAATGGTGATTTGGTGATGCTGTCCTCCTGTGTATTCTCTCCCAAGATTTACTCTTTGAAAATAGCACCAATATTAATTGAACCTTTCAAAATCATCAAACAGATCAAGCCTGTTTGTTTCTGTCTAAAACGTCCTCATTCCATGAGAATACTGAACTCTTTCCATGCTTATGAAACCTCTAAATCTCTGATTATTGTCAAAAGTCAAGAGAAGTTTGAGGTAGATGCCATCTTTGACTCTCCAGAAAATTCATAAGTAGGTTCAATACCTTCTTCCCAGGAGAGGTTTTGGCCCAGAAGAATGCTGTTGGACAGCTTCACCTATTCATGCTGATCATCTGATAAGGAGTTTTAATTGCATTGACCACAATAAGCTCCTTTGGGCCTGTGAGCCCCTCCTCAGAGGAGGGTAATATTACAACAAGAGACTTCCTCCTATACCACCCATCTGTGCACAGTCCGTCCCTACCTCTATACAGCCTGCCTCTACATAGGCAGTCAATTCCTCTACCTATCCTGCTGACATCAGTGCCCCTTCTTCTCACCTTGGCTGGCAACAGTGCTCCACCCTCAGGAAGCATCCTCGTTTCTATACAGCAGTCAGCTTGAACTTCTCTGCCTCCTCTTTTCTGATTGACTGACTGTGGCACTCTTTTTGAACATCACAGTCCTAGGGCTCTGGGCTTGTGAAAGAATTTTCTAACTAGCTCTCATACCCTCACCTAGCCTTGTTTATTCCTGTCTGCCTTACCTTGTCAACTCTGGATTCTCCTGTTACTGATTCTTTGTCATGATAAGGAATTACTCTTTTGATTGACACCTTCCTTTACCTGGATACAGATTACTGTTTTGATTGCTGACTGCCCAGCCCTTTTGCCTGAATATGGATCACTTTCCTTTTGCCACCTACCTTGACTTACTGCCAGCTAAAAACCCCCACTACCAGTTCAAGGCTCTTACTAGTGTAGCAATCTGTAAGTCACCAGTTCTGGCCACTCTTGCACTCAGTATCTGCCTTTAACCTTCTTGAAACAATTTCGACATTACTCACTTTCTCTCTCTCGGTTGCTGGAAAACATCTTAGTTCTTTTAATATAGCCTTGTGCCTTAAGTGCTGGTGGCATTAAAGTACTGGTTGACATATTAGCATTAAGGGAAAGGCAGCTTATATAGGTGAAACTGTACATCACAGAACAGCATGCAAATCAGCAAACCGTACAGGAACATTAATAAGCTTTACATTTTGCACTGTTATCTTTACTGGAGAAAATGTGAAATGTAAGAAACATGATATTTTAAGTAATTTGACTAGGGTTATGATTGGAATATTTTAACAGGTTCTTTTTTCCAGAGAAAACTCTTTGACTTGACCTACTGCATATTGTTTGCTGTATTCATCAATCATTAAAGTACACACAGAAGATTGCAGGGAGTAAACCAGCAGGAAATGAATTTTCTCAAAATATAATTTAGTATGCATTTTTTCAATATATTCTGAGTGAATGCTTTTGTATTATATTTCCCAGCCTTTATTCTGAAATTTATCTGATTTTTTGATAGTTTATTTCATGAGTATGAAAAGCCAAAAAATCAAACACCCTTATAGCAAATTGCATAGATTTTGTAAAAATAATAAATTGAGCTACGGCTAGACATTTTTATATCAGCTTTCAGTTTTCCAAAAGTGTTGGTAGATAACCTAAATGTGGTTAAAGAGAACCTATGACTGTGTAAAGTGTCATTGTTTATTTTGTTTCTAAAAGGTGCAAGCTCCTGGGTTGTCTTAAGCCCCATACACACGGTCGGACTTCCATCAGACTTTTTCCTGGATTTTTGTCCGAACGGAGTTGGCCGGGCACACCCATAGCATACACACCACAGGACTTTTCTGCAAACGTTCCCAAAACTTTTTGCAACATAACGTGGTTTTTCTGCTCTTTTCTGCTCTTTACCGCCACCCTTTGGTCAACTTCTGCTATTGTTGGTTGATTTTAACATTAGTTGTTTTGTCCATCGGACAAAAGTCCTATGGTTTTCTGTACACACTGTCGGACTTTGCTCCATCTGACTTTTGTTGGCCAAAAGTTTGTCCGTTTGCAGACCCAACTTTTGTCCGATGAAAACACAAAAAAAACGAAAAAGTTTGTCCGATGGAGCGTACACACGGTCGGATTGTTGGTCCAACTTGCTCAAAATGAAGTTTGTTGGCCAAAAGTCCGACCGTGTGTATGAGGCTTTATTGATTATGGCAGTGGTTCTCAACTCCAGTCCTCAGGGCCCACCAACAGGCCAGGTTTGCAAGATAACTGAAATGCATCACAGGTGATATAATTTGCTGCTCAGGAATTGCAGTATTCTAGTCTGCATCTCACCAAGGTAATTCTTAAAATCTGGCCTGTTAGTGGGTCCTGAGGACAGGAGTTGAGAACCACTGGATTATGGATTCATTACTGTGGTCACTGGCTTAGAGCAATAAGTCAAAAATGGCACCTATGAGTCAGACCTATGTTTCCATATCTACAGATTATTTACATATACAACATGCTCGCTTGTAGCTACATATAATATCCTAATTGTCTAACCTCTACAGATGCATCTAAGAAAATTTGAATGTCATCAAAAAGTTAATTTATTTCAGTAATATAATTCAAAAAGTTAAACTCATATATTATATAGATTCATTACACACAGGGTGATATATTTCAAGCATTTCTTTCTTTTAATTTTGATGATTATGGCTTGCAGCTAGTGAAAACCCATAATTCAGTATCTCATAAAATTTTGAAAAAGTTCAATATTGTAGACTCATGGTGTCACACTCTAATCAGCTAATTAACTGAAAGCACTTGTAAAGGTTTCCTGAGCCTTTAAATGGTCTCTGAGTCTGGTTCAGTAGGTTACACAATCATGGGGAGGACTGCTGAATTGACAGTTGTCCAGAAGACAGTCATTGACACCCTCCACAAAGAGGGTAAGTCACAAAGGGTCATTGCTAAAGAAGCTGGTTGTTCACAGAGTGCTGTATCCAAGCATAATAAAGATAGATTGAGTGGAAGGAAAAAGTGTGTTAGAAAAAGGTGCACAAGCAACAGGGATGACCGCAGCCTTGAGAGGATTGTGGAGCAAAGGCCATTCAAGAATTTTGGGGATATTCACAAGGAGTGGACTACTGCTGGTATTAGTGCTTCAAGATCCACCACACACAGAGGCATCCAGGACATGGGCTACAACTGTCGCATTCCTTGTGTCAAGCCACTCCTGAACCAGAGACAATCTCGGGAGCATCTTACCTGGGCTAAGGAGAAAAAGAACTGGACTGTTGCTCAGTGGTCTAAAGTCCTCTTTTCGAAAGAAAGTAAATTTTGCATTTCATTTGGAAATCAAGGTCCCAGAGTCTGGAGGAAGTGGAGAGGCACAGAATCCAAGTTGCATGAAGTCCAGTGTGAAGTTTCCACAGTCAGTGATGATTTGGAGAGCTATGTTATTTGCTTGTGTTGGTCCACTGTGTTTTATCAAGTCCAAAGTCAGCGCAACCCTCTACCAGAACATTTTAGAGCACTTCATGCTTCCCTCTGCTGACAAGCTTTATGGAGATGCTGATTTAATTTTCCAGCAGGACTTGGCACCTGCCCACACTGTCAACAGTACCAATACCTGGTTTAATGATCATGGTATCACTGTGTTTGTTTGGCCAGCAAACTCGCCTGACCTAAACCCCATAGGGAATCTGTGGGACATTGTCAGGAGGAAGATGAGAGTACCCCAGACCCAGCAATGCATACGAACTGAAGGACGTTAACAAAGCAATCCTCCATAACACCTCAGCAGTGCCACAGGCTGATCGCCTACATGCCATGTTGCATTGATGCAGTAATTAGTGGAAAAGGAGCCTCGACCAAGTATTGAGTGCATACTATGCTGTACATGGACATACTTTTCAGTAAGCCAATATTTCTGTATTAAAAATTCATTTTTTTTTTATTGGTCATATGTAATATTCAAATTTTCTGAGATATTGAATTTTGGGTTTTTACTAGCTGCAAGCCATAATCATTATCATAATATTTTCTGTTTTGTACTTGTGTAATAATGCACATGTGGCAACACTATAAAATGCATGTTTACAACTACCCCATAGTAAAAATAGTGCCTTTTTCCATCTCAGTTCTGAAGTGCTGGGCACTTTCAAAACTATGACATGTATTTTTTTTCTGCATTTTAGTAAGTTGGCCATGGGAGTCAATGGTAGTGCATCACAATGCATATACTGTAACATGTGTTTTGATGCATTGCCAATGGGTATTAACAAGCCTTGGTCAGTTGTCGTTAACGCTATTCACTCTCAGTTCTAAATTCAAGAACACATTTAAAACACACATCAAATGCATTTCAACACACAAAGGAAACTCCTGTTAATGCATGACAACGCACCTGCTTAATGCACCTCTACACATAAGCATAAATCTAAATGATTTCAAAAGCATTTTAGTTGCTTTTGGACCACCTTTATGTAACATTACCAATAATACATCTGTGACAAAAACAATATTATAATTATTTGAAGGAAGGCAGGTTTGATTTTTTACATGTATGCATCAAAGAGATCCAAGATGCTTTGATCTAAAGGCCACATCCACCAATTCACTGCTGCATTTTGATAGCTATCTTCTTATTAAATATACTAAAGAGGCTATTCTCTATGGAAATTTTTGAGATTTATGAGGAATAATACACATGGAAGTGACTTTATGATTTAAGTTGAAGAGTCAATGCTAGATTTTTTAAGAGGATAAAGTAGGGAATTGGTGGAAATTATCTTGTTAAAGCGGAGGTCCACCCAGAAAAAAAATACATTAAAAATCCTAAAAAAATAAGAAAAAAATTAATAGAATTTTTTTTTTTTTTATACTCACCCGAAATGCCTGTTGCTATGCGGAAGTCCCCTAATCTGCCTTCTGCTGTGCCTCTTCCTTGTCCTCGGATTGAGAACTTCCGTTTCCTCTTCTTGTGAATGGGGCGCGCTGCCTTTTGGGAACTGTGTGTATCCCAGGAGGCAAGCCGCCCATTCACAAAGCGCCGTGCGAGTGGCGCATGCGCAGTAGGAAACGGGCAGTGAAGCCATAAGGCTTCACAGCCTGTTTTCCTTAGTCAGGATGGAGGAGCCGGGAACCTGGCAGCAGCGATCGATCGCCATGGTAGGACCGACATCGCGGGCGAGTAGGACAGGTATGTGTCCTTATTAAAAGTCAGCAGCTACACTGTTAGTAGCTGCTGACTTTTAAAAAAATAAAAATACAAGCTGCACCTCCGCTTTAATTAACCTGTTCCAGTGAAAGATTTTTAAAGAAGTAAAAATGCAAACAGATTATTTTAATTTTTTTTATCTTTGAACACTCTCCAGTGTCTGAAGTGATAAAACAACTCATGTAATATCACTGACATATTGTACAAGATGATGTCAAGCTGAAAGAGAAATTATATTAATGATCAATTGTAATCATTGAATCATGGATACACCTATTTCTACTTATGTTTGTGAGTATATTTCCACGTGTTTCATTCCAATAAATGTTTTTATGGTAATGCACAAGGCTGGTGCACCCTCACTTTGTGTTTTTTGTTGTAGCTTACATAAGTATTTCCCCTACCTGAAGAGAGCAGTGTTTTCCTCGATTGGTTTCCTTCATTAAAATCTCCTTGTATTGAAAGCTATATGACATTTTGGTGTAGGGTAGATTATTGGCAGTGTTTGGCAGCAAGCCTAATTTATCAATTGTATTTATATTTTGTCACCACTAGATGGCGGCATAAATTTACATTTGCCATTTTTCCCTGGTCTGTTTGATATACATCCTGGTGTTTACACACAAGGGAGATCTTCTCCCTTGTCCTATGACGTTTTTGACTCGTTTGCTCATTGGATGTCTTCTTGGGCTTGATTAACCCTAACCAATGGCAGGGCTTACATTCCTTGCCAATGGACTATATAGAGCCTTGGCGCAGGCATGTGGGCGTACCCCTGATGACATCACTTTTGACTAAACGATCATCGGGATGTCACGCTCACACGCTCTACGCATGCGCGATCGCTTTTTAAGCATCTGTATACAGGATCCTTTACTTGCAAGCAATCTTTTGTTTTTATCTTGATTTTACGCTAATTGGAGACTCGTCGGAGTCCATAAGCAGCACTGTAACTTGTTTTACTCTATTAAACCATTTGAAGAGACAATATTTGGAGTATTATTTTTTATTTTTATTTTTTGCATGATTTGCACTTTTTCTGAACACTTGGGATACTTGGGACTTGCCGTGACTGACCATCTGAGACACAGAGGTTCCTGACAAGAGACATCCGGGAGATCCCGGGAAGCCCAGGAGTTCTGAAGTTCCATGGTGGGGATCTGTGATCCAATTCGCGCTTTTTGACCATCCTGAGTAAGAGGGGTCACTGGTGATCCAGTAAGCCTTCCATCTTACTAGAGGTGACGGGTCTCACAAGGTCAAGCACTTGTATCAAGTCACATCATTTATATGAAGACTGTTCAACCACTTTTACAGACTTTTTAACACATCTTTTCACCGTATTATTGCACTTTATTGTAGTACCTTTTTATATGATATTTGGTTTTGTTTATATAGTGATTGATATATGCAAATCTATCAATTGGCACATGGTTTATATAGTGATTGTTTCATGCTAATTTGACATATGCCACTCAGACACGTTTTTTGTACATTTGCACTTTATAGATATTGCAAATACTCACACATGATTTATGGCGAAAGCGCTGCACTTTATTTTCCCTATTTGGATTTTGTGCCCAGTATCTGGTTTGCGGTGTCTAGCTGCTGTTTGATGCTAATATTATACTGAGCGCGGATATTTACCTACCTACTTTATTGACTTTTATATGTTTAAGATTAGTGGACCGCTTTAACGCTGATAATTATCTTTCATTTGAAAGAGAAATTATGGCCATCTCTCATGATTTCCTTCTATAGATTTGGAAATTTTAAGACTATGTGAGTCAGAAATCAGTAACATTTTAAGCTAAAAAAAGGCCCATTTACATCTTTATGTTGTGGTAACATGCATATTCACGCATACGTTACCTTAAATTTTGAATGGCACCTGACGCACTAAGGCAATGCACCTGCATCTTTTTAGATGTTTTAGTGCATTGGAAGCCCATCCACTTCAACAGGCTGCCTTAAACCATGTTAATGCATGACATAACACATGTTAATGCAACACAGAAATGTAAAAGGGCCCTAAATATGTGATTTAAGGGCAAAATGATCAGACAGGAAATTACAATTGCAATTTACAATTACTTCCAGGACACTATCATTATTCTTGTTTATTTTAGCCATGCAAACACAATTATTTTGCAAAATGAGTACATTTTTGAAAAGTAATTTATTGACTTTAGCATCATGATCTATTGAAAGGTATTGGAAAACCCCAACTAATAAGACACATGGGGGTCGATTTACTAAAGGCAACTAGACTGTACACTCTGTGAGTGCAATTGCTACAGAGATTAGTAAATGAGGTAAAGTTTCACTTTGCAAAGAATACCCAATAACATGCAAGGAAAATGTAAAAACAGCATTTTTGCTTGCACGTAATTGGATGATGGAAGTCAGCAGAGCTTCTGCTCATTTACTTAGCTCTGGAACAAGGGTGCAACTTTGCAAAGTGCACAGTAAATTTGCCTTTAGTAAGTCAACCCCATTAGAATGGCATATAATAGTCATCCTACCACTATTTTGTTTATGTGGGCAAGTGGGGGTTTTATGAGTTTTATGACGTACAAATATGAGTTCTGGAAAATATAATTGTTAAAAAAAAGGAACACTGAATTTCACATGTCATTGCAACTGGAGCAAAGTTTGTAAATAACCCAAATTATTTGAATGTGCTTTAAAGGATTAATTAACTTTTAATGGATTAACGAAGACTGAAGTTGTAGTTTTGATATTACATTTTTAAAAATTTTCAGCAGCTGATTTAATCCTTGCCTATATTCCAGTTTAAGCTACTGCCATGATTACTCACCAGGTTTCCTGCTTTAGGGTGGCTCCTTTCTTTTGCAGCACCCTACAGAGCTACACTTGCATGCAGGGACTAAAATTGTATCTTCCTACTTTGTCTCAATAGAAATATACAATCCCATAGCCTAAGATGTCAAGGCACTCCCCTGCTCCTCCCCTCTCCTCCTCCTCCCTTCTCTGTGCTAAAAGACTGGCTGGAGACTGCACTGTCCACTGTCAACTTTTTCCTATAAAAACTGGAAGTTCAGGGAAGCAGCACTGAGAGGGGGCAGGGGCCAAGAGCATTAAAAGTTGCAAACTGCAAGTGCTGGGGAAGCAATTTTAACAAATAGTTTACTGGGGAATGTTTATTTTAATGTTAAATAATGTGTTAACAAAAAAATGCTGAGGTTTAATACTATTTTAAAAACCATGTGAAGTTTGGCAACCCTACCGCCATTAGTTTAACAAGAGAATAACTGGTGATTATGTCACAGCATGTATTCCATGGAACAGCTTTTAAAATTAGTTGATCCTGCCAGCTGGTTTTATTTCATTTTTGTGTCTGATAAAGGACACACGTGTGGGACATATTTATATATATATATATATATATATATATATATCTATATATATATATATATATATATATATATATATATATATATATATATATATATATATATATATATATAGATTAAAGATTAGAACATGGCCTGTTAAGAAAAGAATAAAAACAATATTTTGCTGTTTTTTTAAGTGAGATATTGATTCCAACATGTTTGTTTGTTCATTTATTAGGCTGGTCTGAGCACTTTTTTTGTCAATTAATTTTTCTTAGGTTTATCCAATAAAAAATGTTTATGGTTAATAGGTTCCAATACAGATGGGATCTAAGCACAGAGATAACACATTCCCAGATAATAGACTTTTTTAGTTACAACATGTTTGCAATAGAAAAAGAAGGACAGGATAAACATTGTTTGTACAATGTAAAAAACATATGCAACTGGACCAAATAGTACTGAAACAAAAGGGTTGATTTACTAAAGGCAAATGGGCTGTTGACTTTGCAAGGGAATTTTACACTAGACTAGAGCTTAGTGAATGAGGTGAAGGTATGCTGACTTAATGAATCAGGTGAAGGTCTGCTGTTTTTGCAAAGAACACCTAGCATTCACACATTTTCCAACTGAAAAATGCCTAAATCTTCAATTAATGTTGCTTGAAAAAATATGATAATATATATATAGATATAGACAGGCTGTTATTGAATTGCAATCCAATTATTTTGACATTTTATCAAACCTGTTTTCATGCCAGTTACATACTATTTTAGTAATTTAGTAGAAAATTCACAAATGTAGTCTGGAGAAATTGTGTTTTTGTGTAATGTTAATAAATTTTTCATTTGTTAATGGTTAATATTTCATATATATATATATATATATATATATATATATATATATATATATAAAAAATAGTATGCATTCTGTATTGGTTTTATATGGCAGATTAGCATAATGCAAGTAAAATGATTTTCACATTTTTCTAATTAAACCAATGGCAATTTAATGAGAAAGCATGGTTACATGCCTAATTTCATCTGCATAAAATTAAGCATGAAACCTAAGAAAGGTCTAGTGGTGTATATGAAGAATGACAGGAGGTGCATCCTCCGATGACAGCCAAAACAATATCTAAACATGCTGTGGCAATAGATGGCCTTTTCAATATATCACATGTTTATTAATCTGGTCTAGAATGCAGTGTACTATCCAGAATTCCAAACATCAATGAAAAATAAAAGTTTAAGAGGTTCAGCATTTAAAATTAAGCAAACTCATGATCTATCATATACTGTAAATAATGGGAAATTATATCCCCTGCTTAGGCCATTCTAATAACTTGTTCTTTTCTCATGGGTTTTCAACTGCTGCACAAAAAGCCTTAAAGTGTATTTCCACATTTGCAGTCAATTTAAGAAAAACACACTTTGGGGGTTATTTACTAAAGGCAAATCCACTTTGCACTACAAGTGCAAACTACAAGTGCAAAGTGCACTTGAAATTGCACTGAAAGTGCACTTGAAAGTGCAGTCGCTGTATATCTGAGGGATAGATCTGAAATGAGGGGAAGCTCTGCTGATTTTATTATCCAATCATATGCAAGCTAAAATGCTGTTTTTATTTTCCTTGCATGTCCCCCTCAGATCTACAGCGACTGCACGTCCAAGTGCACTTTCAGTGTAATTTCAAGTGCACTTTGCACTTGTAGTGCAAAGTGGATTTGCCTTTCGTAAATAACCCCCTATATGTTTGTTATATGTTCCCATTCACACAGCATGCCTAAAAAAAAAAAAAAAAAAAAAAAAAATTATCTTTTAGATGTTAGAATGAGCCTGTTTCAGGTCTATCCCCATTAACTTAGCTGTTGAAATCAATATGTAAATGATTAATGTGGTTATTTATACCAATGAAAAAGAAGTACGATTACAGCTCCTGAGAAAGTCTGTCCTTGATTAAACTAGGTAGATAGGCTTATAGCACTGTGACATGATCATGCATTGTGGTGAGGCATTTGCACACATGGAACTACTGGAGACTCAGAGAGATTGATCTGTTATACCATAGTGCTGGCCGAGCATTTATGTTGTGTGAGTGATTTTAATATATTTTATTTTTAAATCTTAATACATTGGTTGCGGTCATCTTCTTCCTTTCATATCCATAGATGTTATTCTAAATTAAGTGTTATCCAAAGACCTTTTGAGGAGTGTTTCCTATACTGAAAGCAGTAGACCTGCAATATAATATCAAAGGCAGCTAAGACCTTCTTTTTAATTGAACCACTTCAATACAGGGCATTTTCACCCCCTTCCTGCCCAGGCCAACTTTTAGTTTTCAGCACTGTCGCACTTTGAATGACAATTGTGCAGTCATGCAACACTGTATCCAAATGAAATTTTCCTCAGTTTAGTCCGAAATGTATTCTTCTACATATTATTGGTAAAAAAAATCACAATAAGCGTATATAGATTGGTTTGCGCAAAAGTTATAGCGTCTACAAAATAGAGGATAGATTTATGGCATTTTTATTTTTTTTACTAGTAATGGCGGCGATCTGCGATTTTTATTACGACTGTGACATTGCGGCGGACACATCGGACACTTTTGACACTATTTTGGGACCATTCACATTCATACAGCGATCAGTGCTATAAAAATGTGCTGATTACTGTATAAATGTGACTGTCAGGGAAGGGGTTAACCACTAGGGGGCGATCAAGGGGTTAAATGTGTATCCTAGAGAGTCACTCTAACTGAAGGGGGCAGGGACTCACAAGGGGAGGAGACCATTCGGTGTTCCTCTGTACTGGGAACGCACCATTGGTCTCCTCTCCTCTGACAGGACATGGATCTGTGTGTTTACACACACAGATCCACATCATTGGTTGTGTTACGGGCATTCGCGGGTGCCCGGCGGAAATCGCGGCCGCCAGGGACACTCACCAGCTCCCGAGTGACCGACGGGCGTGGGTACGCCTCCTATATGGCAGAGAAGCCCAAATGACGCCCGCCCAGGATGGGAGATCCCTCCTGCGGACGTCATATGTCTATAGCTGGGATGCAAAGTGGTTAAGAGTAGACATGTGCATTTTGTTTCGTTCCAAATCGAAATTCGGACAAATTTAATTTCCGAATTACAAAAAAAAACGATTCAATTAGAATAAGCCGCAAACCAAATTTGATTCGAATCGAATTCGAAAACAAATTCGAATCAAATTTGAAAACAAATTCGAATCGAATTCGAAAAAATAGAAATCGATTTTCTAAAAAATACGATAAAATAGAATATAAAACGATAAAGCAGTAGAATAAAAAAAAGAATAGAAAATAATAGAATATAATTTAATAGAATGTAATCAAATAGAACATGACCGTCTTCCGAAATTCGAATAGTATAAATTCGAATTCGAGAATAGATTGGAAAATAATTCAAAACAATGGAAACTAAAATAGAAAAGAATAGAAAAACAATAGAACAGAATAGGACAAATATTCTGTTCTATTGTTTTTCTTTTCTATTTTCTTTTCTATTCTATTCTAATCTTTTCTATTCAAATTTGAATTAATTCTGTATGAAATTCGAATTTCTTATAGAATGAAATCGAATTTGAACAGAAAAGATTATAATAGATTAGTTTCGTATTAGAATTTGAAATTTTTTTGACCGAATTCAAAAAAAGTCGATCGCATTCGAAGAAATTCGACTGCATTTGAAAAAAATCTACCGAATTAGAAAAAACTATCAAATTCGAAAAAATTATACCGCATTAGAAAAAAAAATACCGAAGTCGAAAAAGTAAACTATATATAACCATTTTCCAAAATTCGGATTTCATATAGAATGAAATCGAATTAGAATAGAAAAGATTAGAATAGAGTAGAAAATAATAGAAAATAATAAACTAGAAAAACAATAGAACAGAATACAATAAAATATAATATATATTATATTTTATTCTATTTTGTTCTATTGTTTTTCTAGTCTATTTATTATTTTCTCTTATTTTCTATTCAAATCTTTTCTATTCAAATTCATTCTATTAAATCCTAACTTCTGAAACCATCTTCCGAAATTTGAATTTCGTATAGAATGAATTTGAATAGAAAAGATTATAATAGAAAAGAAAATAATAGAAAAGAATAGCAAAGAAATATATATATATATATATATATATATATATATATATGTATATATATATATGTGTATATATCTATAGATAATATATTTTTTTTTATTCTGTTCTATTGTTTTTCTATGCTATTCTTTTCTATATTATTCTAATCTTTTCAATTCAAATTCAAATTCATCCTATACAAAATTCGAATTTCGGAAGATGGCTTCTGAAGTTCGAATTTTGTATAGAATGAATTTGAATTTGAATAGAAAAAATTTGTATAGAAAAGAATAGACTAGAAAAACACTAGAACAGAACAGAAAAATATATAATAAATATATATATATATATATATATATATATATATATATAAATAAAACATCATCCGAAATTTGAATTTCATATAGAATGAAATCGAGTTCTAATAGAAAAGATTTGAATACATTTTTTTAGAAAAGAATAGCATAGAAAACAATAGAACAGAATAGAAAAATATATAATATATATATATATATATATATATATATATATATATATATCACCTTCCGAAATTTGAATTTCATATAGAATGAATTTGAATTTGAATAGAAAAGATTAGAATAGAATAGAAAAGAATAGCATAAAAAAAAAACAATAAAG
The DNA here is from genome assembly GCA_029206835.1 of Rana muscosa. NCBI lineage: Eukaryota > Metazoa > Chordata > Amphibia > Anura > Ranidae > Rana > Rana muscosa. The sequence goes on from CM055116.1 coordinate 879,536,622, forward strand.
CAGAACAGAAAAAAATCTATGTGTGTGTATATACCATCTTCCGAAATTTGAATTTCGGATAGAATGAGTTTGAATTTGAATACAAAAGATTAGAATAGAGAATAATAAACTAGAAAAACATATATTATATTTTATTCTATTCTGTTCTAGTGATTTTCTATTCTATTATTTTCTATTCTATTCTGATATTTTCTAATCTAATTCAAAATCATTCTATACGAAATTCAAATTTCGAAAAATGGTTATATATATAAATATTAGGGTTAGGGTTAATCCTAACCCTAACCCTAATTATATATATATATATATATATATATATATATATATATATATAACCATTTTCTGAAATTTGAATTTTGTATAGAATGAATTTGAATTTAATTTGAATAGAAAAGATTAGAATAGAAAATAATAGAAACGAATAGACTAGAAAAACAATAAAACAGAATGGAATAAAATATAATATATGTTTTTCTAGTTTATTATTTTCTATTATTTTCGATTCTAATCTTTTGTATTCAAATTCGAATTCATTCCATACGAAATTCGAAAGATGTTATATATATATATATATATATATATATATATATATATATATATTAAATTTTTCCTAACATCTTCCAGAATTCGAATTTCATATAGAATGAATTTGAATAGAAAAGATTAGAATAGAATTGAAAAACAATAGAACAGAATAGAAAAAAAATATAATATATATAAATATATATATATATATATATATATATATATATATATATATATATATATATATATATATATATATATATATATAACCATCTTCTGAAATTGGAATCTTGCAGAATAGAATGTAAAATAATAGAAAAGAATAGCAACAGAACAGAAAATAATATAATAAATATATATATATATATATATATATATATATATATATATATATACATATAAAACCATCTTCCGAAATTCTGTTCTATTGTTTTTCTAGTCTACTGTTTTCTATTATTTTCTATTCTAATCTTTTCTATTCAAATTCAAATTCATTCTATACAAAATCTGAATTTCGGAAAATGGTTATATATATATATAGTTAGGTTAACCCAATATTTATATATATAACCATTTTCCGAAATTCAAATTTTGTATAGAATGAATTTGAATTTGAATAGAAAAGATTATAATAGAAAATAATAGAAAAGAATAGAGTAGAAAAACAATAGAACAGAACATAATAAAATATAATATATGTTATATTTTTTTCTATTCTGTTCTATTGTTTTTCTAGTTTATTCTTGTCTATTCTATTCTAATCTTTTCTATTCTAATTCAAAATCATTCTATATGAAATTCGAATTTCTGAAAATGGTTATATATATAAATATTAGGGTTAACCCTAACCCTATTATACATATATATAAAATCATTTTCCGAAATTCAAATTTTGTATAGAATGAATTTGAATTTGAATAGAAAAGATTAGAATAGATTAGAATAGAAAATAATAGAAAAGAATAGACTAGAAAAACAATAGAACAGAATAGAATAAAATATAAAATATATATTATATTTTATTCTATTCCGTTCTATTGTTTTTCTAGTCTATTCTTTTCTACTTTATTCTAATCTTTTGTATTCGAATTCAAATTCATTGTATATGAAATTCGAATTTCGAAAGATGGTCTTATATATATATATATATATATATATATATATATATATATATATATATATATAATATTTTTTTCTGTTCTGTTTTATTGTTTTTCTATGCTATTCTTTTATATTATTTTACATTCTATTCTAATCTTTTCTATTCAAGTTCATTCAATATGAAATTCCAATTTCAGAAGATGATTTTATATATATATATATGTTTTTCTATTATTGTAAATTCTATTCTAATCTTTTCTATCCAAATTCATATGAAATTTGAAAATATACATGAAATTCAAATTTTGGAAGATGTTATAATATATATATATTATGCTATTATATTGTTTTTCTATGCTATTCCTTTCTATTCTTTTCTATTTTAATCTAATCTTTTCTATTCAAATGCAAATTCATTCTATACTAAATTCGAATTTCGGAAGATGGCTTCCGAAATTCGAATTTCGTATAGAACTATTTTGAATTCGAATAGAAAAGATTAGAATAGAAAATAATAGAAAAGAATAGCATAGAAAAACAATAGAACAGCATAGAATAAAATATAATATATATTATGTTTTTTTCTATTCCGTTCTATTGTCTTTCTATGCTATTCTTTTCTATTATTTTCTATTCTAATCTTTGAAATATAGAGTATGCAATGGCCCTCAGGTGGCAATCTACACCAATTAATAAAGAATGTGCCACATCCTATAAGTACTGAGAAGGGGATTGGGGAAAAAATTTACTTTATAGGCACATATGAATTTTAGAAAAATAATAAATTTTTAATACAACATAGATACATAACAACAATATCATAAAAGTAAATACACATACATGGCTGGTAATATGTAAAAGAATTTTACATATACATATATTACAACAACACCGTTAATGTGGACACTTCCAAGGTAGTACCCTACAATGTTGCAGTGGTTCCTTGCATTGGGGTTCACAATGTGTTGATGAGTTAAAAACTTGGAGCTCTACATGTTTCGCGATCTAATCGCTTCCTCAGGAGCTTCTAAATATACAAAGAAAAATTAATAATTTGGTACATAAAACATGTATCATGTTGTTGCATAAAATGTCCATAATCAACATACAGGCATACCCCACTTTTAAGTACACAATGAGTTTTATTTACTAAAGCTGGAAAGCGCAAAATCTGTCTCACTTCTGCATAAAAACCAATGAGCTTCCAGGTTTTATTACCAGGATTAATTGAACAAGCTGGGGTTAGAAGCTAATTGGTTTCTATGCAGAAGTGAGCCTGATTTTGGGCTTTCCAACTTTAGTAAATAAAACCCATTGTGTACTTAAAAGTGGGGTATGCCTGTACAAATTAACAAACCACTCACCCCTGAACGTGATGTAGGTGGTGAGTGTGGTTAGATTGTTGCGGCCCTCTAAGTTCTGCGGAATATACACATGGGAATGGGGGTGGCTTTGGATGGAATGGCCAACTCCCAAAGAAAAGTGAACACTGCAGCCAACCGACCCACCGCAACTCACGGCATGGAGCAGTATGGAGGTGCTCACAGAAACTGAAAAATAACGATTATAGACGTTATATATGACCTAAGAGTAATTCCTTGTTAGTAGACATGTGTGTGGATAAACCACACACAAGTATAATTGCCAAAGCCAATAATTATACGTAAAAGTACTAATAATAATGAGGCAACCAACTTTTGAGAGGGGTAACCTGTAAAAGCAGGTAACTTATGCCAGAACTGGACGGGATGTATGGGGCTTGGAGAAGACACCGGAAAGGCAGCTACAGGGAAAGTTATTTGATAATGTTAGTGTTGGACTTGCTACTAGTGTATATAAAGAATAATTAAGCTATAATACATACTTGTTAGTGAAAAAAAGAGAGAATAGGGGGGGGGGGGAGAAAAGAAGAACAGGGGAAGAAAGAAATAGGGAAGGGAACAGGCTGAAAAAGAAAAAACAAAAGAATAAGAAAAAGAAAAAGACAAGAAGAACACGGGGTTAGGGACGGGGAGAATAAGGAGAAGAAAAAAAGAAAAGAAAATTCAGCTGTTAGCGAATAATAAGGTTATAAAAAATGTCAGGAATTAAATAATTAAAATTTACCTTGGGGAGTTGCCTAGCACCAATAAAACCTTGGTCTTGATGATCAGACTCTTTCAATAACAGAGATTCATAGATCATTGATAATCTCAGCTGGTGTAATGCTTCAACTATGGACCCTGTAATTATATATATTTAATGAATACTGGGTAAATAAAAACTCCTAACAATAATTGGTACCAATACCTCCCTTGACTCGGGGGGGTATGTGTGACCAGTTTTTTCAGACACCGGCACCAGCCCTAATGAACATGCATATAACGTGCATATATATACCTGAAGGCAAGGTATCAGGGGCGAACAATAAACCAACGTCCTGATGGTAAATAAACCAGGACTAGATGGGTGGAGACAAATCCCTCACGCCACAGTTTGATATAGCACTAAAAAAACAAACAAAGAAGAAGGATGTAAGAACTGTCTATAAAAGTGCCTGTTTACTAAGGAGATTATGTATATTTCTTTGGGCCTCAAAGAGCTTGTAGTGTAGCCTACCAGTATGCCGCTCCAAGACCTCACCACATCCAGTCCGTTTAGGTAAACCTCACCGTGAGGGCCACCACACGCTTCAGCAGCCTGTTGTATGGTGGCGGTGTGTTCTCTCACATATAAGCACCTCGCTCATGATGACGCCGAATGAACGTGCAGCTTCATCTGGGCCGGCCGACAAGCGTGCACCCGCACCGTCCTAATGACTGCGCATGCGCAGCGAAACGAAGAAGACTGCACGAGCGAAGACCAATGTCCTACGCCACGCACTGATGCAACCTCGTCAGTATCTCTAAACAGACAAGTACTATTGTAGAGCGCATGCGTGCCGGAACGTTGGAAGCCCGGCGGTCAAGGGTGGAAGTGCTGCTAGGAGACGCCAATACATTTGGCATCTCATTTGCCATTGATCATCGTGTCGCTTGGTATGGAATATCCAAACGACACTAGCAACGGCTTGGGTGGCCACATACTGTCCCATTACCAGAGTGCAGTGATACAACCGCTGCAGTGTCCCTACACCACGTATAAACCGCAGAACATATGAGTGATGACTGGCCACAACTATAAAAGGAGACCATGGCTGTCTGTGTAGCCAGACCACCCAGGCCTTGTAAACCTTTAGGCGTATAAATCCTATCCAAAGTCAGTCTCATTAGACTGTAAGGCCCATCCCAGCAAGGTGCTGGATATAGGTCATAAATGAAAATCTTAAAAACTGAAAACAAAAATGAATAAGTAGGTAAACACTGCTATATAGCATTAACATGGTACCATTATAGTCATGTTTAACATCTTCCACTATCACCCAGAGTTAACCTAGTGTGGAAATCTATACAGGAATCACAGGGGTGACACAATATACAGGGTCATCTCTAAACAATATTCCACCCGCCCATCACAAAAATGGGCGGTAGGATAGAACCTTGTTAATCCCAGGGGGGTGTGTAGCCCCCAAACGTTCGATCCACAGTCTTTCCTTTTGGAGGATACGTTTATTCTAATTTCCTCCCTGTGAAAATCTGGGGGAACTACTTCCAGAACCATAAATTTGACCACTGATGTGTCGAATTTATGGTATAGGCCTAAATGACGGCTCACCGGAGTGAGCATTTTGGCATTTTGCGAATAATATATGTGGTCATAAATCCTTTTCTTGAAGGGACGAAAGGTTTTTCCAACATAAAACTCTTTACATTTGCAGGTCATTAAGTAGATAACACCCTCAGTATCACATGATGCATGAAAACAGGGAGAAAATTTCTCCCCATTGGGTAATAAGAATTTTGTTCCAATATTGACCCATTGGCAGTAGGAGCATTGGCCACATGTATATATGCCTCGTGCTGTAATCTGATTGTCCAATTGTGGTTGATAATTACTAGCTGTCAACTGATTTCCTATTGAAGTACTTCTACGAAAAACTATTTCTGGTGAACTTCTGACATATTTAGACAAGATTGGATCTTCACTAATGAGGTGCCAAAGTTTTTGCATCCCGCACGAAGCGTGTCGTGTTGAGCTGAATATCTAGTAATAAATTTGGTGGTCATTTTGGTAAGATCTTGTTTGGGCTTAGTATAGAGCAGGTTTGTTCGTTCTTTTCCTATTGCCTTATTATAGGCTTTTCTAAGGAGGCTCTTGGTATAGCCCCGTTGGTGTAAACGGTCACGTAGTTCGTTTGCTTGTATTTTGAACTCTGTTTTGTGTGTACAGTTCCTGCGTAACCTAACATATTGAGCATAAGGTATGCTATGTACTAATGCCTTGGGGTGTCCACTGTTAGCATGTAGAAGTGTGTTGCCTGATGTACTCTTCCGGAAAAGTTTGGTGGCTATGTTGTTATCAAGCTCACGGTAAACGGATAGGTCCAAAAACGATATAAGTTCCTGATGCCACTCGAATGTAAATCTAAGATTGAATTGATTGACATTCAATTTGGCAATGAACTCGTTAAGGGATGCAACTGTCCCAGTCCAAATCGCAAAGATATTGTCAATGTACCTGAACCAGCACAGAGTCTGGTCCAGGTACTGACGAAACTCTGCATCTGAAAAAATCTCTCGCTCCCACCCCCCCAGGTACAAGTTGGCATAGGCGGGAGCACAACAGGTGCCCATGGCCACACCTTGTACCTGGAGGTAGTGGGAGCCGAGAAAGGTAAAACAGTTGTGTTCAAGAATAAATGATAATAGTTGCAAAATAAGACCTTGAAATCTCCATTCACGGTGATCATGTTCCATAAGGAATCGTTTTACCACTTGTATCCCAAGTTTGTGTGGGATACTGGAGTACAGTGCTTCCACGTCAATGGTGACAAACGCTGCTTCAGGGGGAATACTAAGGCCATCTAGATGTTTGAGCAAATCTGATGTATCTCTAATGTAGGATGGCAAACTTTTCACGTGAGGCATAAGGAAGGAATCCAGGAATCTGCTGGCGTGTTCTGTGATAGAGCCAATGCCAGAAATAATAGGCCTGCCTGGGGGATTTTGTGGATTTTTGTGTATTTTGGGTATGGCGTAGTATATCGCTTCTCGTGGAAAAGTAATATTGAGATAATCGTAGGTGGGTTTGTCGATAAGGTCATCGGAGAAGGCGGCATATAGTAGCATTTTGAATTCCAATTTAAATTTCGCTGTGACTTCAGGGGTAATGGATTGATACCAAGCTTTGTTATTGAGAATATCAAAGCACATTGTCTCATATTGTTTGCAAGTTAGAAGTACTATATTGCCTCCCTTATCTGATGCCTTTATGACCGTGTCTTTACGGGATTGTAGATTGGTCAAGGCTTGTCGCTGTGTTCGAGAAAGGTTTGATGGAATATGGGGAAATTCCATATGTTTAATCTCACTGACCATAGCAATGAGAAATGCTGATATTTGAGGGTTAGTGTTAAGGTCTGGGAATTGATCAGATTTATTTTTGAACTGTACTTTGGATGTCTGTACAGGGGAATGGGGACTATTAACCATGGGTTGAGACTGGTCAGGATCTTGGTTTTCGTCCAACAGAATCATTTTTGTATTAAAAATTTATTATTTTTCTAAAATTCATATGTGCCTATAAAGTCCATTTTTTCCCCAATCCCCTTCTCACTATTCTAATCTTTGTCTGAAATTCGAATTTCGTATAGAATGAATTTGAATTAGAGTACAAAAGAATATAAAAGAATAAAATAGAAAAACAATAGAACAGAATAGAATAAAATATAACATATCATATTTTATTCTATTCTGTTCTATTGTGTTTCTAGTCTATTATTTTCTATTATTTTCTATTATTTTATTCTAATTCATTCTATATGAAATTAGAATTTCGGAAAATGGTTATACATATATATATATATATATATATATATATATATATATATATATATATATATATATATATATATGTGTGTGTGTATATATATATATATATATATATATATATATATATATATATATATAAATAAATAGAATAAAATCGAATTCTAATAGAATAGACTAGAATAGAAAAAAACAATAGAACAGAATAGAAAAAAATATTATATATAAACCATCTTCCGAAATTCGAATTTGGTACAGAATGAATTTGAATAGAAAAGATTAGAATAGAATATATTATATTTTTTTCTATTCTGTTCTATTTTTTTCTATGCTATTCCTTTCTATTATTTTCTATTCTATTCTAATCTTTTCTATTGAAATTCTATTTCATCCTATACGAAATTCGAATTTCAGAAGATGTTATATATAAATATATATATATATATATAATTTTTTTTTCTGTTCTGTGCTATTGTTTTTCTATGCTATTCTTTTCTGGTATTTTTGGTTCTATTCTAATCTTTTCTATTAAAATTCGATTTCATTCTATACGAATTTCGAATTTTGGAAAATGGTTGTATATAGTTTAGTTCAAATGCGGTAGAATTATTTTGAATTTGATAGTTTTTTTCAAATTCGGTAGATTTTTTCGAAAAAGGTAGAATTATTTTGAATGCGGTACAATGTTTTCGAATGCGGTCAAATTTTTTCAAATTCGAATACGAAACTAATCCCGGAAACTAATGCAACTAATGCAACGAATTTAACTAAACAAATTTAGTTAAATAACAAATCGAAATGAAACGAAACAAAACAAATTATTTTCATCCTGCACATGTCTAGTTAAGAGGTATTTTTGATGTGTGAGTCTCCTTAAATGCAGGAAATGTATTTGTAGTGGAAGAATTCATAACTATTGTTATTGTAGCACAAGATTTGCACTTTGAATTAAATACAGTGCCTTGCAAAAGTATTCACTCCCTTGGCTTTTTACGTATTTTTTAATCTGAATTATATGTGATGGATCAGAACCCAAAAGTCTAAGCTGGTGAAGTAAAATTTGAAAAATATATACATAAAACTATTTTTCAGAAATAAAAAACTGATAATTGACATGTGCGTATGTATTCACCCCCTTTGTTATGAAGCCCATAAAAAGCTCTGGTGCAACCAATTACCTTCATAAGTCACATAATTAGTGAAATGATGTCCACCTGTATGCAATCTAAGTGTCACATGATCTGTCATTACATATACACACCTTTTTGAAAGGCCTCAGAGGCTGCAACACCTAAGCAAAAGGCACCACTAACCAAACACTGCCATGAAGACCAAGGAACTCTCCAAACAAGTAAGGGACAATGTTGTTGAGAAGTACAAGTCAGAATTAGGTTATAAAAAAATAGCCAAATCTTTGATGATCCCTAGGAGCACCATCAAATCTATCATAACCACATGGAAAGAACATGGCACAACCGCAAACCTGCCAAGAGACGGCCACACACCAAAACTCACAGACCGGGCAAGGAGGGCATTAATCAGAGAGGCAGCACAGAGACCTAAGGTAACCCTGGAGGAGCTGCAGAGTTCCACAGCAGAGACTGGAGTATCTGTACATAGGACGACAATAAGCTGTACGCTCCATAGAGTTGGGCTTTATGGCAGAGTGGCCAGAAGAAAGCCATTACTTTCCAGCGATATGTCTGGCGCAAACCCAATACATCACATCACCCAAAGAACACCATCCCCACAGTTAAACATGGTGGTGGCAGCATCATGCTGTGGGGATGTTTTTCAGCAGTTGGGACTGGGAAACTGGTCAGAGTTGAGGGAAAGATGGATGGTGCTAAATACAGGGATATTCTTAAACAAAACCTAAACCACTCTGTGTGTGATTTGAGGCTAGGACGGAGGTTCACCTTCCAGCAGGACAATGACCCCAAACACACTGCTAAAGAAACACTTGAGTGGTTTAAGGGGAAACATGTAAATGTGTTGGAATGGCCTAGTCAAAGCCCAGACCTGAATCCAATAGAAAATCTGTGGTCAGACTTAAAGATTGCTGTTCACAAGCGCAAACCATCCACATATTCAAAGTTGTGGGCATGTTCTGTAAATTAAATGATGCAAATCCTCAAACCATCCATGTTAATTCCAGGTTGTGAGGCAACAAAACACGAAAAATGTCAAGGGGTGAATATTTTGCAAGCAACTGTAGCTGCATTGAGATAGTTTTATTCCTCTGGGAGTTTTAGGGCTTGCTCACTCCAGATGAGGTTCAAGAATATGTGTGAAATCATGTGTTTTTCTGTACTGCAACACAAATGCACTGCCTTCTACAGAAGTGCACCAGTGCCATTAACTCTTATGCTGCGTTCACACGGTCGGAATTTCCGACAACAAATGTTCGATGGGAGCTTTTTGTCGGAAATTCCGACCGTGTGTATGCTTCATCGAACATTTGCTGTCGGAATTTCCGACAACAAAATCCGTTCTCGGAAATTCCGATTGTGTGTGGAAAATTCCGACGCACAAAATTCCACGCATGCTCTGAATCAAGTACGAGACAGAAGCTCTCAGTCTGGTAAAACTAGCGTTCGTAATGGAGACAGCACATTCGTCACGCTGTAACGGACTGAAAAGCACAAGACTGAAAAGTGTGAATCGTCTCTCACCAAACTTCTACTAACACGACTCGTATTGAACTTCCCTTTAATAGTACCTTCGTACGTCTTGTACGTCACTGTGTTCTTGGCGTTCGGAATTTCCGACAACATTTGTGTGACCGTGTGTATGCAAGACAAGTTTGAGCCAACATCCGTCGGAAAAAAATCCACGGTTTTGTTGTCGGAATTTCTGATCGTCTGTACGCGGCATAAAAGTGGTATTAAACCCAAAAGTAAACACTTATTATATTGCAGCTTACCAATTCTTAGATGTGATGGCTGTGTTAGTTTCCTTTTTTAGGGCTTTCTTTATTCTATTTTCAGCTGGAGATCCAGCCAGCAAGTCTGCTGTGTTTCAGAAGCTAAAGCTCTCCAGCAGAATGTAACAGTTTACATGGATAAGACAAAGACAGCAATCATTTTAAATACTTACCGGTAACTTTTTACCTACACAAATATTGCATCGAGCTTCAACATCATCCTTAAAAAGTCAAAGTTAAATAGTTCAATGTACCATCAAAACTCACTTCAGTGTAAAGACCAAGTAGGTACACCAATGAATCAAAGTTGACATTATGAAAACAAACAAAAAACTGTACTTCCATATCTAATAAATAATATATGACATTGTGTTAAGCTTGACAAGAAAATAGTAAATCCAAGTCCTATCATAAAATATACATAATTTTTCTTTTATAGCAGATCACGCTTGATGCTTTGTTACAAGTAAAAACTAGAAAGGTTTCTTAGCACAAAAGTTGAACAAACTGTATTATTTTAGAAAAGACATTAAGGGGTAACCTTTATTTTTTTCCTATATTGTGTCGATGAAGCTGATTAACTAAAGCTATCACGAAAGCTCTAACAAAAGAGCGAATTTGCGCTTCCCCACTGTCATGAATCTTGGATTACTAAAGTATCTCTCCTTTGAATCTATTACACAGTGGGGGGTCTTCTGCCCTGTCTTAAGGCTAACCCCCCCCCCCTCCAGACGGCTCCATGGTCTGGAAGAAAAGCATTGTTCTGTGTTTGACTGTTTGTTTATGTACTTTAATTACCCCCTGGGGCTTCTGTGTCAATACACATCTCAGTTCTCCTATTCAAGCTATCGGACCAATCCCTGCTGACCCTATTTCAAGTCCTCATTTGCATGGCCAAGAGAACCTAATTGCAAACTACAATGGACTTTACAATTGACCAATAGGAAAGTGGTTGTTGGGGGCAGGGTGTTCAAACTGCTGTATAAAAGTGTGTGTGTGTGCATCCAATAAAATGAGTTTCCTGTTTGAACTTACATACAGCCTGCCTGGTGTTTGTTCTGAACTATCACAAATGGATTAGAACAGCACATAGCTGTAGTTTGAATCCTGGAGCATCGGATGACCGAACCATCAGACGTTGCGATCTGCAATATGATCCAATAGTAGCAGAGGAGTGTCGGGAGAGTGGAACCGAGCGAGCAAGGGGCTTGTTACATTGGTTGGCAGCAGTGGGATTTGCTCTTCAGTTACTGGGACACTCCAAACCACCACAGTGAATGACCAGCTATGCAGCCGAAGGATTGTGATGCAGGACCCCGGTCAGTTGAAGATTTGTTTCAGCAACGAGTTTGACAGCGCTTGGCATTATATGCTGCTAACCCATCAGACACTGCCATACAGGAAGCCATTAGAGGCATCCAGCTGCAGGATGCGTGACGAAAGAGAGAACGAGAGCGACAAAAGAGAGAACTAGAGCGACAACATGAGCAGAGAATAGCGGAAATATGGCAATCGGAGATCGCCTACAGACAGCTGCTAGAATCTGCTCAGCAGCAGGTTGGTGCTACCTTTGCCTGGGACTATCAGGAAAGACCAGTGGACAACTATGAAATCCTGGCTGAAGAATCGGCAGTGGAAAATCTGGAGATTGCCATTCCCAAAGCAGAAGTGCTGACTGACCTTGATGATCCTGTTTCTGCTTGGGATGATCTTGGATGGAGGAATGTACCTGTCCCTCAGCATGCCAGAGAATCGGCAGTGGAAAATCTGGAGATTTCTATCCCTAAAGCCGAAGTGGATGATATGGAGTTCCAGGAAGCTAGCCTGGCTGAAGAATCGGCAGTGGAAAATCTGAATATTGCCATCCCTAAAGCCAAAGTGGATGATATGGAGTTCCAGGGAGCTAGGGCAGTTGGCTCATCTCCCCAGCCATAGATTACAGAAGGTATGGACTTAAGGGACTGTTCGCAGGATGTTATGGATTATGCATCGCCTGCTCAAGTACTGGCAGCAGGACAGAGTACTGCAGACCCCTGCTCTACACCCGTGGCAGTTTTGGAGGCCCGAGGTGAGAAGGTGATGGTTCCTCTTTCCCAGTGGATTTCAGAGATGCAAGGGGGAGAAGCAGCCCTTTTCCCTCCCCAACAGTTAGCCAGAGCAGATGGTGTGGAGTCCCCAGCAGAAGTGCTGGCAACAGGGCAGAGTGCTAGCAACCTCTGCCCAGCACCGGAAACAACTGTGGAGTTTCAGGGAGCCGGGGCAGTTGGCCCCTCTCTCCAGCAACAAGCTGAGGTGGTAAAGCTTTTACCCCCAGCTGAATCACTGGCAGCAGGGCAGAATGCTGCTGGCCGCTGCACACAACTGCCACTTGAGCGGATATCGGTGGATGGGACTGCGGTCTCCACCCACAGCAACCCAGCACAAGAGCTGGCAACAGAGCAGAGTGCCACGGGCCTCTGCTCTCAACTAACAGAAGAGGGAATTCCTGTGGTACTGGATGGGACTTCGGTCCTCACTGACACAACCCCAGAAAATGGTGTGACACTGGGACAGGAGGATGTCAGCCTTGCTTTGCAAGCACTGGGGGATTTTCACCTACCGCAAGTGGATGGGACTTCAGTCTCCACTTGTATACTCCAGGGATGCTGGGCAGTCGGCCCAGATCCCCAACAGCATGACGGACTGAGCCCAGTCACCCTGTCTTCTCTCCAGCAACTGAAAGGACCCCAGGGAGAAGGGCCAGGCCGGGCCTCTCCCCAGCAGCGGGTATGTTCTCTGAGAGAGGCAGAGGTTGGCTGGGTGAGTAATGCTGTTTGGAGCAATTTGTTTGGGGTACTGTGTGGATACCGGAATTAGAGGAATAGAACTATGGACTGACTTCGGAGTCAACTCGTTTGGGGATTTCTCCTGTGTTAGTCTCCTGCCGAAAGGGGAGATGTGTGACAGATCTAGTCGGGACAGAGGCTTTTGGAGAGGACTGAATGCTAGCCTCTTGCCTTCCGATTATGGTCCAGTGCCTCAAGACAGGAATGCGGATGGGTTATCCCGGCAGACAGACCTGGAACCTTAAGACTACTTTTCCAACATCCTCGAGTTGACCCGTTTGAGGTCCCACTGTGGCTGTTGGACTATTTCTCAGGGGGGAGTATTGTCACGAATCTTGGATTACTAAAGTATTTCTCCTTTGAATCAATTACACAGTGGGGGGTCTTCTGCCATGTCTTAAGGCTAACCCCCCCTCCAGACAGCTCCATGGTCTGGAAGAAAAGCATTGTTCTGTGTTTGACTGTTTGTTTATGTACTTTAATTACCCCCTGGGGCTTCTGTGTCAATACACATCTCAGTTCTCCTATTCAAGCTATCGGACCAATCCCTGCTGACCCTGTTTCAAGTCCTCATTTGCATGGCCAAGAGAACCTAATTGAGAACTACAATGGACTTTACAATTGACCAATAGGAAAGTGGTTGTTGGGGGCAGGGTGTTCAAACTGCTGTATAAAAGTGTGTGTGTGCATCCAATAAAATGAGTTTCCTGTTTGAACTTACATACAGCCTGCCTGGTGTTTGTTCTGAACTATCACAAATGGATTAGAATGGCACATAGCTGTAGTTTGAATCCTGGAGCATCGGATGACCGAACCATCAGACATTGTGATTTGCAATATGATCCAATAGTAGCAGAGGAGTGTCGGGAGAGTGGAACCGAGCGAGCAAGGGGCTCGTTACACCCACATTTTTTGCATTCAACACAGTAATACCTAATTTAAGAAGTTGGTTTGGAGTGTGCATGAGGTAAGTGCACCTACATCAGCTATGCCGTAGTGCACCAAGGTTTAAATCTGAGTTATCACGCAGGTACATGAGCTTTTGAGCACATGTGAGGTACCTATATGAAGTGCAAGTTGAGCAAACATGGAAAAGTATAAATTCAATCAATGCAAATGAAGAAAACATAAAGAACACACCTGGAATCTAAAAAAAAAGTGTTCATGACAAGGAAGAGTGTCTGTTAACTATCTGCATGTGTAGTAGTCACCCTCTGGCAATAGCATTACCAGTGCATATTATTCTTTCATTAGTCAAAGCTTACTTAGATTTCATTTGTATGCCTTGGCATCAGTACTGTATTGGGTTGATTTGCCAAAGGCAAATTCACTGTGCACTGACTCTGGAGCTTAGAAAATAAGGTAAACAATACTGAAACATGCAAGGGAAAAAAAAGTACCCAGAGTCACCAGACTACTGAAACCAGCAACAATGTTCCTGATCACTGAAACACCAGTGCAGTGTTGCCTCTGCCTGCCATCTGTACTGACCCTGGCCTGTTTATTATGCAGAACTCTGCCTGTTACCTGGACTGATCTTTTGCCTGTTTGCTAACCATGTCTCTGCCTGTGGCCTAAACTAATCCACCTGAACATCCGACTGACTATGTTCCTGTGAGACACCAGTCCCTGGCAACTGCACTCCTGGAACCACAGGGACTCTTTTGTTTTCATTTCCTCAGCTTTCTGTACTTCCTGGCCAATGAACATAACATTGGACTGTAGGCAGCAATTTTACCCCAGAAATAAGTGCAAACAAATAGTTTATTTTATTTTATTTTTTTACAAAAATAAATTTGGTATTCAAATTTATAAACATATAACAATCCACAGTTAAATAGATTATTTCTTAAATAAATCAGTAACTTAACACAAAATCCCAGTAAGCAACTCAGCCACTACCACTCAGGTTGACATTAAGTAGAACCATTTATTAACCACTTAACGACCGCCCACCGCCGATTTACGTCGGCAGAATGGCACGGACAGGCAGAATCACGTAGCTCTACGTGATCGCCTTTGTGCAGTTGGGGGGTCCATCCGGACCCCCCTTCACTGCAGTGAGCAGCCGTTAAGTGTTCGGGAGCGATCAGGCATGAGGGGGGGGGCGCTCGATTCCGCCCCCCCCTCGCGATCGCTCCCGGCCAATGAAAATGCTTCCTCCGCCATGTGATGTAAACAAGGCTGGAGGAAGTGATGTCATCTCCCTCGCCGCGGTCTTTTCGTTCCCGGCGCCGAGCAGAGAAGAAGCAGGTTAGTGCACCAACAGTCCACTGACACGTAGGTACACATAGGCACACAAATCACCCCCCAGTCACCCCCAGATCACCCCCCAGGTCACCCCAAAGCCCCCAATCACAGTGTCACTGATTGCAGTGATCATTTATTTTACTGATCACTGCATTTAGTGTCATCTGTGATTGTAAAAAGTTGCAGGGCAGTTAGGATTAGGCCCCTTTAGGTCCAGGGTAGCCCCCTAACCCCCCTAATAAAGGTTTAACCCCTTGATCACCCCCAGGTAACCCTTTCACCCCCTAACTTCAGCGTCACTAAGCGATTGTTTTTCCGATCGCTGTATTCGTGTCGCTGGTGTTTTAGATAGGCAGTTATTTTTTTTTAGGTTCGCCGCAGGTTTTTATTAGTGTCAGGTACCCCCATATATTATTTTAACCCCCTGATTGCCCCTAGAGTTAACCCTTTCACCAGTGATCGCCGTATAAGCATCACTGGTGTCACTGGTTAGCCAGTAAGTTATTTAGTTATTTAGGTTACCCGTCAGGTTTTTATATAGTGTCAGGTACCCCCATATTTAACCTAATAAAGGTTTTAACCCCCTGATTGCCCCTAGTTAACCCTTTCACCAGTGATCACCATATAAAGGTTACGGGTGACGCTGGTTGATTAGTTTGCTTTTTATAGCATCAGGGCACCCGCCGTATATAACCCAATAAAGGTTTAACCCCCCTGATCGCCCGGCGGGTGAGATCAATTAGGTTCTGCGTCGCCCCAGGCAGTGTTAGGTTAGTGACAGTAACGCTAACACCCACGCGCAAAGCATACACCCCCCTTAGTGGTATAGTATCTGATCAGATCTGATTAGATCTATACTAGCATCCCCAGCGGTTTAGGGTTCCCAAAAACGCAGTGTTAGCGGGATCAGCCCAGATACCTGCTAGCGCCTGCGTTTAGCCCCTCCGCCCAGCCCACCCAAGTGCAGTATCGATCGATCACTGTCACTTACCAAACACAACACACATAACTGCAGCGTTCGCAGTGCTTGGTTTTTGGGGCCCTGTACGCGGCTAGGCTCCCAAAAAGTCCCACACATGTGGTATCCCCGTACTCAGGAAAAGCAGCAGAATGTATTTTTGGGTGCAATTCCACATATAACCATGGCATGTGTGAGCAATATATCATTTAGTGACAACTTTTTGTACATTTTTTTTTTCTTTTTGTCATTATTCAATCATTTGGGACAAAAAAAAAAAATATTCAATGGGGTCAACATGCCTCTCAGCAAATAGCTTGGGGTGTCTACTTTCCAAAATGGGGTCATTTGGGGGGGTTTTGTGCCATCTTGGCATTTTATGGCCTTCAAAACTGTGATAGGTAGTGAGGAGTGAAATCAAAAATTTATGCCCTTAGAAACCTTGAAGGCGGTGCTTGGTTTTTGGGGTCCCGTACGCGGCTAGGCTCCCAAAAAGTCCCACACATGTGGTATCCCCGTACTCAGGAGAAGCAGCAGAATGTATTTTGGGGTGTAATTTCACATATGCCCATGGCATGTGTGAGCAATATATCATTTAGTGACAACTTTGTGCAAAAAAAAAAAAGTTTGTCATATTCCCGCAACTTGTGGCAAAATATAAAATATTCCATGGACTGAACATGCCTCTCAGTAAATAGCTTGGGGTGTCTACTTTCCAAAATGGGGTAATTTGGGGGGGTTTTGTGCTATTTTGGCATTTTATGGCCTTCGAAACTGTGATAGGTAGTGAGGAGTGAAATCAAAAATTTGCGCCCTTAGAAATCCTGAAGGCGGTGCTTGGTTTCCGGGGTCCCGTACGTGGCTAGGCTCCTAAAAAGTTCCACACATGTGGTATCCCCGTACTCAGGAGAAGCAGCAGAATGTATTTTGGGGTGCAATTCCACATATAACCATGGCATGTGTGAGCAATATATCATTTAGTGACAACTTTTTGTAATTTTTTTTTTTTTGTCATTATTCAATCACTTGGGACAAAAAAAAAATATTCAATGGGCTCAACATGCCTCTCAGCAATTTCCTTGGGGTGTCTACTTTCCAAAAT
Organism: Rana muscosa; assembly: GCA_029206835.1. NCBI lineage: Eukaryota > Metazoa > Chordata > Amphibia > Anura > Ranidae > Rana > Rana muscosa. Next base: position 879,554,215 of record CM055116.1, read on the forward strand.
GGGGTCATTTGGGGGGGTTTTGTACTGCCCTGCCATTTTAGCACCTCAAGAAATGAGATAGGCAGTCATAAATTTAAAGCTGTGTAAATTTCAGAAAATGTACCCTAGTTTGTAAACGCTATAACTTTTGCGCAAACCAATAAATATACGCTTATTGACATTTTTTTTACTAAAGACATGTGGCTGAATACATTTTGGCCTAAATGTATGACTAAAATTGAGTTTATTCGATTTTTCTTATAACAAAAAGTAGAAAATATCATTTTTTTTCAAAATTTTCGGTCTTTTTCTGTTTATATCGCAAAAAATAAAAATCGCAGAGGCAATCAAATACCATTAAAAGAAAGCTCTATTTGTGGGAAGAAAAGGACGCAAATTTCATTTGGGTACAACATTGCATGTCCGCACAATTTACAGTTAAAGCAGCGCAGTGCCGAATCCCAAAAACAGGCCTGGTCCTAATGGCCCGAAATGGTTCGGGGCTTAAGTGGTTAACTGTGCCCTTTTTAAATGTTAAAAAAGGGACCAAAGCACATAATAATTCTGGGCCACGACAAGGGAGGGGGGAAGGGGAGCTCACAGACAGAGGTCTTGAGGACTGGCAGAGCGGGCTTGGGGAGGCTGCCTTAAATAGGGTTTCACCGCCTTCTAGAAAATTCCAGGAGGTCATATGACATGACCTTCTGGAATATTCCCAAAGGTCAGTTGACATATCACTGGTCACCTGATCTCCCACTGGTCACCTGACTTTACCTCAGGAGTTACCCCTAGCTACTGCCTTAACAGAAGCTTGACTCCACCCAGCTGTCTCACTGACCAGCCAAAAAAATGGGGAGCCTTGAAACTCTCTTGCTGTCACAGCCCCATGAGCTTGGGGGGCCTTAAAACAGTCCCACTCACTTTCATTCCTGGGGGTAGCATTGTACCAGAAGACTAGGCTTGCTTGGCTTATAGGAACTGGGACTGTTATAGGAGATGCTACACTAAGCTATATTCCCTGATCACTCATATAGAGGCAACCATTACAGTACCTTGGTTTTGATACAATTGGTTGACATGTGTGATGCATAAGATACTATGGGGTTGATTTACTAAAGGCAAATAGACTGTGAACTTTGTAAATTGCAGTTAAACTCTACAAGTGCAGTTGCTCCAGAGCTTAGTAAATGAGCAGAAGCTCTGCTGACTTCCATCATCCAATTATGTGCAAAGCAAAACTGCTCTTTTTTAAATTTTCCTTGCATGTGATTTGGTATTCTTGCCAAAATGAAGCTTTACCTTATTTACTAAGTTTTGGAAAAAATATGGAGAGGGTGGTGTGATATCTTGGAGGTATGAGGGGAGGAGGGATGGGTGAGTAGAGATGGGAGAGGCGGAAGACCATGGGAGCTAGGGGTAAGGGGGATGCAATTTGTGTTTTTTTTTCCTCTCAATGCGGGCATGGGTTGTATGTTGTATTTGGTGTTTTTGATGTTTGTATGTAAAAAATAAAATAAAAAGATGATTTGATTTAAAAAAAAAAAAAAGTTCTGGAGCAACTGCACTTGCAGAGTGCAAATGCGCACAATCTATTTGCCTTTAGTAAATAAACCCCAATATCTTGTATATAATCAGTCCAAAAAAGTTAAAAAGTCCCACACATGTGGTATTGCCTTACTCAGAAGAAGTAGCAAAATGTGTTTTGTGGTATAATTCTAAGTATTCCCATGCTGTGTGAGAGAAATATCCTATTAGTTGACAAGTTTGTGTAAAACAAAAAACTATTTTCATTTTCTTTCAGCATTTTCCAAAAACTTGTGGCAAAAAACAAAGTCTTCAAAAGACTCACCATGCCCTTAAAACAATACCTTGGGGTGTTTGCTTTCCGAAATGTGGTCAATTTGTGGGTGTTTCCATTGTCCTGGTGCTCCAGGGCCCCTAAGAATGTGCTAGGTAGTCAGGAAATTAGATGCACAATTTATCCCCCTAGAACCCCTAAAGGTGCTCCTTGGATTTTGGTCCCCATGTGGCTAGCCTGTGAAAAATTCTCACACATGTGGTATCTCCATACTCTGTGTTTTGGGTTGTAATTCTAAGCATGTCTATGCTGTGTGTTAGAAATATCTTATTAATTGGCAACTTTGTGTAATAAAATATATTTTCAATTTCTTCAGAATTTTCCAAAAACAATGCTGTTTAAATTGCAAAGGGGATACACACCAAATATTGATTTGATTTGGGTTTATTTTTTGTTTATGCACTTTGTCCATTGTTAATTGATACATAAAAACTATTAATTTCATTATTTTTCAAGCATCCTCCCGTTGACTACAGAAAAATATCTGTTTCCTTCCAGAACTGCATTATCTTTGTCACTTTCTGTCCAATGAACTGAAATCTCAAGGAATATTAGCAATCTTTCTACCATCTTTCTATAAACAACAAAAATACTCCTCCCTATGAGAACCGGTAAATGGGAATATATAATTGTTTTGCTTTTTGGGTCTAGATGTGCTTTAATTTCATTGTGAGAAACTGGGCAGTCTCAGTTCTGCATTTTAAAACCTGAAACTACAGTATTTGATCAATTCGCCATAAAATGGGCAGTAATAGATTACTTAATGCTTGCAAATTTCCATGCACATATTTATGCAAATCCTTGTTGTGCATGCAAATAAATGTGTTTATTACACTTGCACTTTGCAGTGTTTCAATTTTAGTTAAACAGCTTTCATTGAAAGAAAGAATAGCACATACCTGTATAACATGCCTAGGTAAGATGTGATATATTTTTTTTTTTACTGTATTAAATCACCCTGACTGATAATCCTAATCAGCACTTAAAATATTAATGTGCAAAATGAGGTCTACTAATATAAAATATTTCCGCTGATTTATTTTATTTGCATTCTATAATACTAATAAACAGTATTTCACTATTTTACCTGTAACCTAAAACAATATAACAATAATAACAATAATATAATTCCAGAGGGTCCTTTAAAATTCTGAAAGGAACACTACCTCAGACTAAGTACATTCAGTGTAACAACAGTAGCAACTTACAAGGGAAACAGAAATCTAAAAGAAATGTCTCGCCATTCACAAAGTTTCTGATTTTTTGACATCCCTGTTTCAAAAGGATATTAAGTATCATTGATTGTGACCAGGATTTAATGGGAACAAAAGCTCAAGATAGAATGCTCAGGGTTATTAAGACTTCTGATTAAAGTGGAGCCTTAGAATATAGTGCTGTAATTTGTTATTCTGGCGCATCAACTCTTTTGTGAGGTTTTAAGGCCAGACAGCTCTTTCAAGGCTGTTGGCTGATTCATTCTAAGTAGGTTTTACTCCTGAGAATTTGTCTGTTTTGTATTGATTAATGTAGTGTCTTATACCACCAGATTTTGTTCAGAGTAGAGGAGCTAGTTTCACAATTGGTCTTAATTACTGAGCGTATATGAAAGCTGAAAATGCAGTTTACAGCAAGTAGGTGGCTGCAGTTCATTAGGAATACAGGCCAGCTTTACTATTTAACTTTGCAAAATCAATGTCATTTTAAAGGGAGATTATCCTGGAAAAAACTGTTCAATGCAAATTACATTCATCCATACTGTGAAATATTTGTCAAGGATGTCCTCCATGAGTAAGTTAACCTAAAATTACACTCCCCCTTATTCTTAGGAAATATACAAATATTTTCCTTATGCCTATACCCATGCATTTGCTTTTACTTCTGTTCTGCCTTTGCAGATTGCTTTTAAAAGTAGAACTATTCTCTTATTAAAAAAGTATATGTTGCAGCACTTTATTAAAAGTGCATGTGCACTGACAGTTTTTGTTCTGTTTCAAAAAGCCTCTTTACGCATACATACATACCTTCTCAGACACAGTCTGTCCATACAGTATGGTCATCTGCTGACTCAGCACCATCCACAGGCAGCTTAACTCTTCAATAAGACACAGAAGTTGAATCCAATACAGTTTTACTTCATCCAATTGCAGTAAAGAGGATGTTTTTCCTGTCCTTTGAAGTATAAGAAGACAACAGGATTTACTAAGGCAAACAGTCTGTGCACTGCAAGTGCACCCGCAAGTGCACTGCAAGTGCAGTTGCCCTAGCTATGAGGTTAACATGCAAGGAAAACAGCATTATTGCTTGCACGTGATTGAAATATAGAAATCAGCAGAGCTTTTCCTCTTTTCAGAGCTTCCCCTCAGATCTAGTGCAACTGCAGTACAAAGTATTTTTTTTCCTTTAGTAAATCAACCTCCCTGTCTTTTCTAGGTCCTTTCTGTGCAAAGTACTAAGACTGATCGAGGGAACATGGAAATAAACGGGATGGTCTAGCTAGGACTGAACTAACTAGCGCTGAACAAGGGGGAGGACAAAGGGAGAAACCAATCTACAAAGAAGAGCAGAGGAAACTTGTTAGTTAAAGCTTAGGGAGGATTTGGTAAAGTTTTTTGTTTTTCTTACTTTATAAGGCTTGTGCATCACATAGTTAATTGTTTTGGAGCTTGTTTAGACTCTCATACAGTAGTCCTTAGTAGTACTTTAAAAGAGAAGTATGTTTTTTTTTAACCCATCATACTTACCTAGGTGGATGCAGCATTGAACCGATGCTGCATCTGTCCCCCGCCGCCTCTGCACTGAGAACCGAGCCATCCAAAATCACTGATGGCTAGGTTATCTCAGATACCAGAGCAGAGAGCAGCTGCCTGTCAGTCAGCAGCTCTCCGCTCCGCACACCCCTCCCCGTGCTCATTGGAGCGCTGAGTGGTGGAGGGGCGAGGAGTGTCCGTCTCAGTCTCTCAGCGGACTTCAAACCGCTCTCTGCTAAAAATGGGTCACAGGAGTGCAAAATGAATTGCACTCCTGTGACCCTTAGGAAAACCCCAGCCAAACAAGCTCAGGCTGGACTTCTCCTTTAAAGTGTATTTTCCCTTTTGCAGCCAAATTGGGAAGACATCTACTTTATATTTATTGCATGTTCTCATTCACATAGCGCAACTTAAAAACATTATTTGAAATTGTTGCTATTATTTAAAATTACCATTTTAGATGTTCTTTTCTGATAATTCCAGCACTGAAAATCCCACATATCTCAATTTGTTTATTAGGGGGCTGGGGGACTGTGTTTGTCATAAATAATCTCTACTGTACTCGGTTGGTAAATGTCATTATCACTTGTAAACTAGATTTGAACTGTCTGTCCTAATAAAGTTTAGCTTGCATTCTGTATTGTGTGTTAAATGATAGAAAATTCATTTCTCCCTAAAGCCGGCCATACATGGTTTGACAAATTGACAAATTAAATTTTGATCCATGTATGGGCAGGCTGATTGTACCCAAGTTGTTCAATCAGTCAGCTTGGGTACAACCATAATGTTGGATTTTTCAACATGTGATTACTGCCAGCAGCTATAGCAACTAGCAATAATCATTATATTCTGCTGGCTGGGAAGGCTCCCCACGCTCCCCGCTGGCAGAACACAATAGCGTTGCGGAAGGGATTCCCCCATCAACTCTGCCTGTGTTGATAGGGAAATCGAGAGAAAATAGATTCATATATGGCTTGCTTTAGCCATTCTTTTTAGACAGACTTAAGTCATCCATACATGATTAATTTATTTACTCTAGATACACGTAAAGGGGGCTTCCAGATTCAGATAAGCCCCCCACTTGCAGACCCCCACAATCACCAGGCCAGAGTTGTGGGGAAGAGTCCCTTGTCCCTATCAATATGGTGTCAAGGTGCTTTCTCAGGGGTGCCCCCCCCCGACAAGGTACCCTCCCCATGTTGACGCATGTGTATGGTTCAGGTGGCAGGCCAAAAACTTGCCCTCCAACTTTACCTGGCCAGCCAGGTAGCATGCTGAAATGAGGATCAGGAATGCATTTTAGGGGTGACATATCCCTATTTTTGTCATTTTTGATGTAGAGTGTACTGAATCAAAAGTGATATAAAAAATGCAGTTTTTTTATGTATTCCTAGGGGTCTGAAATGAATTTGGGGGGTCCCCGTGCTGTTTGTTTTTTTTAAAGAAAATCAACCTGGTTGGGAAATGCTATTTATTACCAATTTAAATGGCATCTTTCCTATAAATTACATTCTTGATGTAATATATTGTATACCCTGTACAGTTACACCACTTCATTGGCAGGTTTAGGACATCACCCAAGCATGTTGCTTAAAGAAATTGTGCTTCATTTTTACTTTAGGCCTTATAAGAATTTACCTTATTTCTGATAATTTTGTTCTCATTTCCTGTTTTTCTCTGTGGCAGGAAGTCAAGAAAAATCTCCCCAATGAGGAGAAAGATGTTTTGCCCATACAGTACATACACTTTAATAGGGTAAAAAGTAAATATCTGCTCTCTGTAATTCAAATACAAATAGTGATATCAACAATTAATAATTAAACAGTGATACAAAGTAATAATTAAATTATATAATCAGGAAAGATATAAAAGTGAAAATACTGCGCTAAACCTAAAAATGTATAAAGCTGCTAACACTCAAACAAACAAAGTGTACAAAATAGTGAAACAAATTAGTGTAGCGCTCAAAATAATGAAAAAATGCTACTCAAAGCAATTTAGAGATCAATGAAAAACAAATAGCACTATATATAATAGTGAATGTGAAACATAAGAGTCCGCTTCAAAGGGTATTCTTGAAAAAATGTCCTCCCTGCGAACTATGTACTGTGCCACAAAAAAGTGTAAAGCAAGATGAAGTCCCAAACAACATATATGTGTGGTCATGGATGTCCTTCCATGGATGACATCACCGCAGCACAGACTGACGGGGGGACCCCAATGTGGATGATGAAAATCAAATAGAGAAAATACCAAGACGTTAGAGATGGGTACTCTTACCGTGGATGGTGGACCCACCTGTCGTACGACAGTGGGTCTATCAGGCTTGGTGGTCACCACGACCAAACAGGATGTAGCTGGATATCCTGGATACCTCACATGAACTCCAATCGAATCACTGGAAAGGCAGCTCATACGATGGTGTTTTCTCCCAAGGATCAGGTTCCACAGCAATCCGAGACAAACACAAGGGTGGAAAAAAAGGGAAACAAAAAAGGGGTTTATTGGATAAAAATAATTTCCCTTTTTTTCCACCCTTGTGTTTGTCTCGGATTGCTGTGGAACCTGACGGACATCCATGACCACACATATATGTTGTTTGGGACTTCATCTTGCTTTACACTTTTTTGTGGCACAGTACATAGTTCGCAGGGAGGACATTTTTTCAAGAATACCCTTTGAAGCGGACTCTTATGTTTCACATTCACTATTATATATAGTGATATTTGTTTTTCATTGATCTCTAAATTATATAATCAGCAGCTGAACACCATAACCCAGATATTGGGCACAAAATAGTAATAAAGATAATAGAGTTCAGCACTAGATTTAAAATAAAGTGAATCTGTGCATAAATTTCATTCTGTGCAAACAATACAATAAACCTTATAATAAAGGTAATAAAGTGCGACACTAGTAAAATCAAGTGAACTTGTGCATAGATGTCATCATATGCAGTCAGTGAAGTAAGAATTGATTTTGCTGAAAATCAAACAACAAACATCAAACAAATATGAATATGAATAAATGGTGAAGACTATAGTCCAAAAAAAAACTGAGAAAAATTCCACAAAAATATGGTAATACCGTGCGATTCTGTGCAATGATGCTAAAAAATCACATACAAAAAAAAACACATACAAAATAGTTTGAATGCAATAAAAATTGTCAATAAAATACAAATAAAAGTCCTTGACCTGATAAAATCCAGAAAAAAACTCCAAGTGCTGTGTAGAACGTAAGATAAAGTGCTCAGCAGCTGGGATACCCGTCACCACATATAGATAAAGGCTTACCAGAAAGCCTGCGAGCACCCTTACTCAGTGGGGTCAAACAAAGCTTTTATAGGAGTCAGAAGTCCGCTGATAGTAGTTACTCTGGTGTTCCTCTCCCGGGAAATCCACAGACATCAGATGAAGGCTCGATGGCATAAACAGCATGGAGTAATGATATATTAAAAAGAAGAGAAAAAACTCCAATAGTTTAGAGATTTTTTCTAGATGATAATTTTTTTTAAAGGATTGACTTCCAGTGCATGAAAGCTCCAATAAAAAGTATAAAAATACAGCAGTATTCCCTGCAAGGAAAAATGAAATACAAATCGGTTTGTATCAAATCGCGCATGCGCAGTACGTGAATGCGTAACGTCCGGATGATCGTTTTGTCAGATATGACATCATCAGCGGTACGCACACACGTCCGTGCCTGCACATTAAATACCTTACTAGCAAAACGTGAGAGCACTGCCATAGGTCACACACAAAGTGATACATGAAATCTAATTGGACTAGATCCAAATTCCAAGCATTGCGTAAATGGAGTATTGATTGGTCCATACTTGTAAACCATAATCCATCGCCAGAGCTGAAAAACAAAAAATGCTGGCATCTTGAGGGGAACTGAAATAGCAAAACTGAAAAACTAATACGCCACCTTCTCAAGGGATACTGTAATGGTAGCATAAAGAAAATTCTCTCAGTGTAATCAATAAAGGCTAGCTATCCCGTGTTGCCACAAGTTAGTACAACAGCAGAAATGATTTAAAACGGTTAATACCACAGTACTCTTAAATACATATGTGATATAAAAAAATAAACAAAAATTTCACAAACATGACCCACAATAATAAAAAAGTGGATTATATGTAAAAATGTGAGCAAAAAAATGCCATATAGAGTTGTTAAAACATGTACAGATGTTGCGCACGACCAATCGCGCAAACACCATTCCTAAAAGGAAACATGTACAGATGTTGCGCACGACTGATCTCGCGAACACCATTCCTAAAAGAACTCCACGGATCACCAAAATAATAAAGGTGCAGTGACCAGAGAAGATAAAGGAAAGCATCAGAGAGTAACCAGTGAGGGGGACATCAACTGTTATTGATAAAACAGTTGATGTCCCACTCAACATTCAAACCACTGGGCACATGACATCCTAATTTGTAAATTCAATTTGTTTCAGTTATGGATATAGTCCGTCTGCCATTGCTACCATGCCAGTGTGGTATATACTTCTCCAATGCAATAAAGGTGGTGCCTTTGGGGTCCCTATTCTTCTTCAAGTCATAATGTTTTGAAACATTATGTTTGTCAAAACCCCTGCGAATATTGGCAATATGTTTTCCTAGTCTAACATTTAGCATCCTAATGGTGCGCCCTACATATTCCAAGCCGCAGGGGCACCTCAAGAGATAAACAACGCATTTAGTTGTGCATGTGATAAAAGACTTTATGGGATATGTAATTCCCGTACCAACTGCCGTAAATTCTGTAATTTTTCTATTTTGATGGGCATTGATTTTACATACTTGACATTTCCCACAGAGGTAGTACCCCTTAAGGTCTTCAAAAAAATTGGGTCTAATCGGTGAATCAGGGACATTGGGTGCAATTGTGTGCCTCAAATCAGAGGCACCCCTTAACAGCACACGAGGTTGGTTGGATAACAAATGGCCAAGAACACAATTTTTTTTTAAAATGGGCCAATGTCTTTTAATAATTATTTAAATCGCCCAGTGTTGACTGGAATAAGTGGTGAGAAAGGCCAAACTGAAGTCCTCCTTGGTATCCACTTGGGGGGATTTATCAGCCAAGAGATCTTGACGATCTCTATTGCCAACTTCCGTTATCAGAGAATCTAAAACTTTAATGTTGTACCCTTTAGCTTGAAACCTAGTCCTTAGAACAGAGGCTTCCTTGTAAAAATCATTAAGGTTAGTGCAGTTCCGTTTGTGACATAAGAATTGACCTTTAGGGACAGCTGACAGCCAGGAATGGTGATGTCAGAAGTCCAAGGGAATATAACCATTTCTGTCTGTTGGTTTGAAAAAAGATTTTCACCCTGTACCGAAATATTTAAATCCAAAAAGTGAATATTGGTGGGGCTAATCTCATGACTGAGAATTATCCCCCTGTTGTTATTGTTCAGATGAGTCAGGAAGACAAGGGCAGATTTGACATCACCATCCCAAATGAATAGGATGTCGTCAATAAATCTTTTCCACATGACAAGCTCTGGGCGTCTGTCACATAGAGTCAATGATTGATTACAGATGCCCTTGGGTGGTAATCAACACCCATGTTAACTACAGTGCCACATCCTAATAGATTTATAAAGGGTTGTATAGAAAACATGGACTTTGTAGGCACGACTTAAAAATATATAACAAATTTTAATATTGCACATGTATTACAAATAAGTCAATGAATGCATCCATAGAAAAGTAAAGGAACCGCATGAAATGACCACAGGATGGCACTCAAAGGTAGATATTTCTTGTTGTAGGGGTATAGATGGGTGAAGACGCCCACACTGAACCAAAGAAGGAGTGTCTCCTAGGAAATCATCCACGGGGTTCTTGAAACATTAAAAATTGCTCAACATGTTTCGCGATTTTGTGAATCGCTTCTTCAGGAGCTTCTAAATTTCAATATAATACACAATTTTAATTGAGAATAATACAATACAGGCTTATACAGCAGTTGTGAGTGTCAATAGCCTTAAAATACATAACACTCACCAAAATTATATTATTGGAGAGTATCCAGTGCAGTCGCTCCAATACCCCAGGCACCTCAGCTGTCCAATCCACACCCCAGGATGGGGAGGGAAGGACTATTACAACCTGGCCCTAGCTGGCAATCCCCAAAATGGACGCGGTGAGTAGAGCAGGGAATAAGGGGATGCACCAGGAAGCTATAAGGAATTATCATATAAGGGTAATTGGGCTATTTTAAAACATAGAAATATTGTTCAATAGGTACTATATTTATATTAAGCTAGTACTTACATGAAGAAAGGTATTTATAATGTAAAATAGTGGCAAAGGAATCCCAGTATGGTCTGGATGCAATGCTTCTAAAAAAAGATGTAAAATTACTTCTAGGGGCAAAAAAGAGGCAGTGATTGCAGATTTCCAATTTGCCATATGTTGTTACATTGTTCACCAAGACCAATAGTGATGAATGGAAAACATACCTTCAGTAAGTTTGTAATAGGAGAGGGTCTGTACAGGGCTGAAAAAGGTGTGTGAGGGTGTCACTGGTATCCAGGAAAGTTTGAAAAGGAACAAAACACCTCACTGCAACCAAAAACATAGGACAATAATAAAGATGACATAAGTCAACAAAGCTGGATCAAAAAGTCCTGTATTTGGGGAAATGTACAAAAAAGACCTCTATTGGTACCTTCAAATGCACTACTGCCTAGATTACCAGGCCCACTCCAAGAGAACTGCTGATCTGTTTTGATTGCAAACCGTACTAATGAATCTGAAAACAGGGGCACAAAACAGCTGATAAGCTGCAAAATGGCAACACAGCTGTACTAATGGCCAACAACAAGAAAAGGCAAGGAAAAAGTGTATATATTAGCATATACCCCAGAGCATTGGAAGAACGTATCCACGTCCAGACCTGATTCCTGCTGCTGTAATGTGAGGTACACCAAGCGACCCCACTTCCCCAATAGCATCTGGGGAGTGAGGACTCAGCCTCGCTTTATGTGCATCCCGCTCGCGTGTTTGACAGACGGCATCTGACGTCACGGGAGCCGGCCTGTAACACACCTCACGTCCGCGCCATTCGGCGCTTGTGCACTCACGGACTATGGGCAAGTCCCGGGCACAGGTAGGGCAGAAGTGCAGTTACGACACATCAATGGGATGTATCTGGGTTACCATTGGTGGATACGGAAGATGTCCCCGCCCATGGGAGGAGGGGAGGTGAACCAATCCCCAATGGCTTGGGCGGCCGCATAGAACCTCATCTTCCTCTCACTTTGTCATGAAGAGGTTGGCCATGCTTGAAGCGAATTTAGCTCCCATGGCCACCCCTTTTGTTTGTAAAAAACGTGCCCCATTGTGCCAAAAATGATTATGTGTCATGGAGAAATCCAATAGTTCCATTATAAAGTTACTCATTGTAACAGAAACACTGGAATCCCGAAAGACGAAATGCTGCACAGCATCATGACCCAATTGATGTGATATTGCTGTATAAAGCGATGCAACATCAGCAGTTATCAACAGGTAAGTTGATTTCCATTCAACAGAACCCAACAAATTGATAACATGTTTTGTGTCCTTTAAAAAGGACGGAGTACCCATCACCAGTGGTTGCAAATAGTGATCTATGTATTTGACAGCGCGAGACGTGATAGAATCAATCCCACTGATGATGGGTCTTCCAGGGGGATTTGTTAAAGTTTTGTGAATCTTGGGCAACGTGTATATCGTTGGTAGACGTGGGGCTAGTGGGACCAGATATTCCTTCTCTTTCCTATTTAGAATGCCCATATCGAAACCCTTTTCTATGAGCATTTTCAAAGTCTGTTTAAACTTAAATGTGGGATCCGATTGCAAAGGAGAATAGGTATCAGAGTCAGAAAGAATTCTTGTCATCTCCTGGGAGTAAGCTTCCTTATCCAAAATAACAATAGTCCCTCCCTTGTCCACAGGACGAATGACTATACCTTTCATTTTACATAAAGTGTCAATTCCTACCCTAATGTCTCATGGAGGTTGTACCAATTTTGTTTTTAAATTTGCTAAGTCCTTAACTACTAAGTCACGGAAAACATTGACATTAGGAGCCATGTTCCCCGGATTGAAAAGTGATGCATTAGAAAGGCCAGAGTGAGCAATAACCGGTGCTTCCCTAGCCAGTTGCCTGGTTGGGTTGCTTAAAGGAGACGCCTTCCCCCTAAAAAGAAGGAGGATGTAAGTGACAGCGATATCATTAACCTTAGTGCAAAGGAGCTCTCTAAGGAAGAACTTGTGACTCTGATGCCTTGTACACACGACCGGATTTTCCGATGGAAAAAGTCAGACGGGCTCTTTTCATCGGATATTCCATCCGTGTGTATGCCCTATCTGACTTTCTTCTTCTGAAATTCCGACGGACTTAGGTAGAGAACTTGTTCTCTTTTTTTCCGACCGACAAAAAATTCTATCGGAAAGTCCGTTCGTCTGTATGCAGTTCCGATGGACTAAAAACCATGCATGCTCAGAATCAAGCAGAAGAGCCGAACTGACTATTAAACGTCATTAATCTCGGCTTGTCGTACGTGTTGTACGTCACCACGTTTTTGACAGTCAGACTTTTGTGTGACCGTGTGTATGCAAGACAGCTTGACCGGAATTCCCTCGGAACTCCATCGGACAATCAGTTGGACTTTATTCCGATGGACAGTCCAGTCGTGTGTACAAGGCATTAGTAAGGGATTAAAGTTTGCGCCACCTCGAAACCCTAACAAGTTTCAGACTTTTATTAACATACAAAAATATACGCGTATGCTTAATATCAAGAGATATCTTGGCGGAAATACCCAACAGGGTGTCCGGAGTCCGTCACAGTGACATCACTGTTTCCTAAGGATGCGGTGTATGCTGGCACCCGCCACTTCCTTAGCAACCATTGACAGATAGTTAGCTGTCATAGATAGTCATGGTAGAAATACTGATACAGTATGGTGTTCAGCATGCTCTAAGAGCCAAAGTTCAGTCTGAACCCTGAGTTAATCCCTAACCCTTCCACCAGTTTGGCTGCATCTGGGTTTTAAATATAACAATTTTCTACCTCTCGTTCATCACCCACAGACTGCCAGAATTACTGCACAATAAAAATATATTACTATATTATATTCTAAGTAACAGTTTTAACTTTGGCAAGTTTTGTAAACATATTTAAGCTCAATTCACAAACCCAAAACAGGCTAAAGGTTTTTGTTGTCAGAAAAGTGATAGTTATTTTTAGGTGTCCAATAACACTTACAAAAATATGTTTATGTAAAGCTTTGAGACTTACATATTTTCTTAAAACACCCTTGCAATCACTGAAATTATTGTGAAAGAGGCTTACTCGGGAACTAATAAGGTTCTGTGTGTAAGTTTGTCCAGTGCAAGTTTAATAATGAAAGAGGAACAATCCAAAACTTTGTTGCCACAACAGTCTTTATTAACTACTCCTTGCCCAGCTCATTGTAAAATGATTGCCGTGCTGAAGCTCTACTTTCCTGATCATTGTACGAGGCTGGTCCCGGTACCATATGATGGCTGGGGCCCTTTTACAGCGATCACATGTCAATAGTACACAATGGCTTTCATTCATAGCCATGAATTGTGTACTATTGTGATTGGTCACAGTAATCACATGGTACAGGGGCAAATCACAGTGAATCTGTAACCATGCGATAGCTGTGGCCAATAACAGCTATCACAATAGTACACAGTGGCACATGAATGGATGCCATTCACTAAAATAATTGCTTACAATAGTGATCAGATCATCATTGTAATAGGCAAAAATCCTAATTACCTCCCCAGAGCAGTACAGTGTCACTATAATGACACTGTACTGCTCTGGTCACAGTATGTAAAAAATAAAAATGCGTCTAAAAAGTTGAAAACATTTTTATTTTATTTTTCTTACATACTGTCACCAGTTAGTGTCCCTAATCACTGCCACACCAGTCATATGACAATGCTGTACAGCTATAGTAACAGTATGTAAAAAATATATATATTTAATTTAATAATTTTCCCAAAAAAGTGACAAAAAATTGAAACTTTATGCCTCTTACTAAATACCTTGGCCTGTCTAAATTTCAAAAATTGGTCATTTGGAGGTATTTTGTACTGTCCTGGCATTTTAGGGCCTCGAGAAATGAGATCAGCCATCAGCACATTAGGACTGATCGATCTTCAAATATACTGAATATACCATAGTTTGTAGACTATAACTTTCACAGAGACTAAATAATATATACTGATTTGCCTTATTTTTACCAAAGAAATTTAGCAGAATACAATTTGGCCTAAATTTTTGAAGAGATTTTTTTGCAAAACTTTATAGCAGAAACAAATAAAAATGTGATTATATTTTCAAAATTCTTTACAATTTTTTGCTTATATATAAAACAAATAAAAAGTCCAGTTGTGACTAAGTACTACCAAAAGAAAGCTCTGTATGTCTTAAAAAATTATAAAAATGTCATTTGGGTACAGTGTTGCATGACTGAGTAATTGTCATTCAAAGTGTGACAGTGCTGAAAATGTGCCTGGGCATGAAGGGGGTGAAAGTGTCCAGTATTGAGGTGGTTAAAAAGAAACATATTATACGAGAAATATGGGACCTGATCTTCAATGGGAAAACTCCATTACCTTTCTTTTTCACACTTTCTGAATCCCCAAACTCTTGTAAACATGCAGATAATAAAAGCCAAAGTAGAGTCAAAAATGTTTTGCCCTTTTGAAAGACACACATTCAGCATAACAAGCTTTGCTGAGCATCACAGAAAAGAAAAAAGGTCCACTTTAAGCATATCATATAACAGAACTTTGCCATGTCCAATGGAAAATACCCCAACAATTGGAACTCTTTGGGACACAGGTCCCATTTCACTAAATCTATCTGACAGTAAGAAGTCTAAGAAATTTTGTTCTAAAGAGACCTTCTGGATACTCTACTTGAATAGCTTTTCTCCATATGGCCTTAACTAAAAACCTAATGTGCAAACAATTATTTAATATTCTATCTATTTTTATTTTCCTTTTTTTCTTTTCCCTTTATTCTCAAATTTTTTATGTTTTTTTAGATTTCATAGTACTTTGTGTTCTTAGTATTTACACATAGCTACATGGGAAATTATTGTATCATATTGCATTATGTTTTACACTTGAAGATCATTTATTTGTTACATTTTGTAATTATTTATGTAGCACCCTCTACCTTAGGTAGGTGCCAAGTGTAAGGGTTTTTGTGTAAGTGCCAGTGCAGGTAAATTTAAGCAGGCCTATGCTGCGAGCTAGGCCTGTTTGTTTTGATCTGGGGGCAGGGGAGTGGTCAAGTGTATCAATAGGTGACTGACATGTACTTCAGCTCTTGGGCGCCTCTTCTGTTTCCAGGGAAAATGTTCTGGAAAAGGGGCAGGGTAGAGAGCTGGAGTGACATGGGGTTCATGTGAGGAGCTCTGAACAATCCCCAACTAGGATTGGCAGGGGGCAAGCCTCCTACATATACCCATGGTCAGACTGCTGGGGGAGGAGTTGTTGGCTGGGTGAACTGGATGATGGAGGACTGTTGTGACTGGGTGACTGTCGTGCCTGAGGGAACCCCTTTCTGGGGGGTGTACCTCAGATGGGGAGCTCAGGAGCTGGGAGGGAGCCTCTCCTTACACGGTCATGGAGAGGTGTCCTGGAACAGGAGCTGGAGGAGACAGTTGGCCCGCACGTCCGGAGTAAGTCATTCAGAAAGGATGCAGGGCAGGTGTCAGTGAGTGGAAAGCATAGTGGAGAGATCTGGAAGAGACATGCCAAGGGAGCTGGATGTAGAGCCAGAGGGAATGACTGTGGGAGTTTTGTGTCAAATCGATGCAGCCATGAGGGCGGGCAGGATTTGCAAGTCGGACTTGCTGGGATCAGTAGTCCATCACCAATTATTCTTCTAAAGTAAATCGATTGCTGCTACAAAGGTGTACTGCAGGCCCCCGGCCCACAAAAGGTCATTAAGTAATTACACTGTGAGTCCTAGTCATGTTCTGATGGTGTAACAGGATTACTAAGACTTGGACAGTAAAATAGTGTGCTGGAGGAAGAAGTGTTCTGAGGTAACAGTCTGTCGAGGTATGTGCTGAGAAAGAAGTGTTCTGAGGTAAAAGACTGTTAAGATTAGGGTCAGGCATCTTGTTCTACTAAGAAGTGTGACGCAGTTACTTTATTCTACAAAGTACTAATGTTTTCTATGGGCATCCCATGTACCTTTTTCCCAACCAAGTTCAATCCCCTAATAAAAACAAGCAAAATACTGTTTATTGACTGAAAAATATGTCTAATGGAGGTCTGGGAGCAGGGTGAAATGCGTGGATGCTGTAACACGTAGCAATCCGTCGCTAGATTTATATTACTATGTTTTTATTTGCACCAATGTTTTTTATGTCTAATTTTAGTTAATAAACCTCTACATTATGGAGCCTTTTGTACTTTTTTTTCTGTTTGTGGGCATCTGCCAGTTTATTTTGGAGCTTCTGCTCCACTCTCTCATAGTAAAATCTATCACCCCAGCTGTTACATAGTAATAGCAAATTTGTTTCTAGTTATAAAGCTACCACTGCCTTGCACATTATTATGTACACCATTGCTTATATGTTTGTATATAAATTTATTTAAATTTGTTTTATCATCCTTATTATATTGCCCCCTTAAGCAGCCCATACACAGAGCAAATTTCTTTCCTGCAACCATGAGCTGCAGCTGCAGACAGAGTTGATAGAGGAATCCCTTCCCGCTGAGCCATTGTATTCTCCCGGCAGGGGGTGGGGAAAGCCATCCCTGACGGGAGAAGACAGTTATTATTGATAGCGGCTATACTAGCCCCTGGAGATATTTGTATGCCAAATCTGGCATACTTGACTTGGTACATTCAACCTGCTCATACTGTACATGGTTTGAATCTTGGCCAGTTCCTGCTGAACCACCAGAGATTCAAACTGTCTATGGCCGGCCTTATACTATTATTTTTTAAAGGATTTCAGAGTGTTGTTTGAAATTCATCCATTTGTTTGCCTGAATCTCCTTAAATAAAACAGAAATTAAACTTGGGGGTGGATTTACCAGATTTTCCACTCTCCAGTTTTAGTAAATCAACCCATCGGTGTACATTATAATGTATATTGAAGTGGAATTTACTAAAGTGCTAATGAATATTAAACTTGAGTGTAACAAACAAAAGATAACTGAATAGTGACAGCTGCAATCATTCAAAAAGGTTTCTGTGTCCTCCAATGTGGAATATAAAACAATATAATGATGCGCTTACACCAACCTTCTGCGTTAGGACAGTGAATTTACACCTCATGCATGAATAACAATAATGCAAAAAGTGAATGTAAAATTAAAATGCTCAATGCTAATTACACAGTGTTCATATATAAAGTGCTAGTGCATACAAACAAAAATTGAGCAGCATACATGTGTTGCAATGTGGACTAAACAACAGTCCCAATCAAAACTTTCCTTAAAAGACTTTCTCCAATTTGATACTTGTCTCTAGGTGGGCGTTTGAACAATTCACAGGTTATTAGGTACACAGTCCACCTGCATGCATCAACCAAAAGAAACCTTTCTCATTGCAGTGAATTTGTTCCTTAGTGATCAGTGGGATCCAGCAATATCAATGTGGACATATGCAGGGAATAAACAGAAACAAATCATAGTGCAATACCGCCCCACCACAGTACAATGATCAACTGTGTGTGTGGTTGAACTCACATATCCAGGAATACAGACAGCGCTTAGTTTTAGCTCAGTAAGACGATATCCTCATCAAGCTGCTGGTAACATCAATAGGCTTCTACCTCTAGTCCACATTGCAACACATGTATGCTGCTCAATTTTTGTTTGTATGCACTAGCACTTTAAAAATGAACACTGCATGAGGTGTAAGTTCACTGTCCTAACACAGAAGGTTGGTGTAAGCGCATCATTATATTGTTTTATATTGTAATGTACATTACATTCAATTTACCATGAATCTAGATAGATCCACGTGAGTCTATATATAGTAAAAATAATGTACAATTAATTGAGCAAAATGACCATAAAGAGAACCTTGTAGCAACTAATCCCCTTACCAGAAAACCTACATATATTACAAAAGTATCACCCTCTACTTCTCCAACTATAGAAATTGTTTGGCAGGAGTTCCACTATAAATCAGGCATGATTGGTTACCACAGGGTGACATCTAATTTAATTTTCCCTTCATGTTTTAAAGGGAAATATAAAGACCCAAGTAGATTTCCTACAGTATTTATTGTAAGAAGGACACTGTATAGATCTTCTGTAATTTAGGGTACAATTTCCCATCCTGTTTTTAATTAAGACTGAGCACATTATAACAAATACGGTATATTTTCAGTGTGAGCACATTATCTGATGACTCTAAATATACTCCAATAGAGTCTTTACTTTATGTGCAGAATGTAATTAAATAAACACTGTCATGCCAAACTTTTGCATTTTATTCTACTACAAAAAGAACAAACACATATTATGTAGTATTGAACCAAGGCTAAGTCTTAACAATTTCATAAATTGTGCCCTGATGTTTTCCAATACTGAAACACTAATTAAGTAAAAGAACCACTGTTTGTGTTAAATGCAGACCATACACAAATCTTAAAACATTTTACTATTTAAATTAGAAAATAAGTTGGCATACATAACTACAATAACGTGTGCAGTCCCCCATTCTGTGAAAAAATTATAAATTAATAAAATTGAATATTTCCTTTATCCCCATTTTTACACATTGACTTTTGGAGCATTACTTGGATCCCAAAAGATCCAGGATATCTTTGGAACCCTAGAAGTAAAATGTTGTGGGGCCTGTGGTATAACATAGGGAAACATGGATCACGTTGTTTCATGTCCTTAGTGTTATCTATTCTCTCTCCCTTTGCTTTCCCTTTACAGTCTTCCTTTTGTTTGGATTTTCTCTCTTTCCTTCTTCACCAACCGAGAAGTAAGTCAGTAGTGTTCTAAAAGTGAGTTATCTTGCTGTGAAACTTATCCAATTGCTTTAGTCACAGACCCAGAACACAGAACAAGGTTAGGTTAAGAAGTTGCTTCGCCCAGAGGCTTTGTCTAGGCCCAAAATAGTTGAACGTGTAATGTAGGGATGGGCCGGACACCCCCCCCCCCATTCGGTTCGCACCAGAACATGAGAACAGGTAAAAAATTTGTTCGAACATGCGAACACCATTAAAGTCTATGGGATACGGACATGAAAAATCAAAAGTGCTAATTTTTAGAGTTGAGCGGACACCTGGATGTTCGGGTTCGACGGGTTCGGCCGAACTACGGAAAAAAGTTCGTGTTCGGGACCGAACTTTAACCCAAACCCGGACCCGAACCCGAACCCCATTGAAGTCAATGGGGACCCGGACTTCTAAGGACTAAAAAGGCTCTAAAAAGGTAATGGAAAGGGCTAGAGGGCTGCAAATGGCAGCAAAATGTTGTTAAGAGCATGACAAGTGCTCTGCAAACAAATGTGGATAGGGAAATAACTTAAAATAACATAAAAAAATAAAAATAAAAAATAATAATCTTGACCTAGGAGGACGAGGTCCATATGGAGTAGGAGGTTGAAGTGGCGGTGGATGTGGCTGTGTAGGTGGAAGCGGCGGTGGAGGAGGACGAGGTAGCCAACACTGATTCAAAAATACAACAATGGCTGTGTAATGCCGGTGATGTGTCGAATTCTGTCCCCCGTCAAATAGTGTCCACCCTGTACTGCGCTTGCTCAGTATGTAGGACAAGGGGATTTCTAAAATCTCCCATGACGAACGGCGCCTGCGTGGTGAGTTCAGGTGAAGGCCACACCATCCGTGGTTCAAGACGAGCCAAGTGAGGCCGTGCCCGAAGTGTGGCGATCGAACCGAGCCCGTGAGGGGCCCTGTTACTATGTGCTACCATATGTCCACTTGGATGGTGGGGCTTGAACCTGCACTCACAGCGCAGGCGCCGTTCATCTTCGGAGATTTTGTGAATCTCCTTGTCCTCTGTACTGCGCAAGTGCTGCGCCTTCGCAGTATGGGCCGGACACAATCCGATGGCCGGACAGTTTTTGTCACAACACCGGTATACATGTCTATTCTGCACAAGGTACGGACAAGTCCTGTGGGATCCATGCCTGGTTCATTTTAATGAACGTGAGCTTGTCCACATTGGCTCTGGACAGGCGGCTGCGCTTGTCTGTGATAACGCCCCCTGCCGTGCTAAATACACGTTCAGATAATACACTGGCTGCAGGGCAGGCCAGCACCTCCAAGGCATAAAGGGCAAGCTCAGGCCATGTGCCCAATTTGGAGACCCAGAAGTTAAAGGGGGCAGACCCGTCATCCAGTACGTGTAGGCCTGTGGACACATACTGCTCAACCATGTTGGTGAAATGCTGCCTCCTGCTAAGACGTTCCATCTCAGCTGGTGGTGCTGGTTGTTGTGGCGTGCTGACAAAGCTTTTCCACATTTCAGCCATGCTAACCCTGCCTTCTGAGGTGCTGCCGGTGCCCCGGCTGCGTTGGCGACCTCTTCCTCCTCCTCTGCCTTCGCCTTGTGCTTCCACCGTACGCCCGATGTCAGGTGGGAATGCCACCAGCAGCGCGTCTACCAGCGTGCGCTTGTACTCGCGCATCTTACGATCCCGCTCCAGTGAGGGAATTAAGGACGGTACGTTGTCCTTGTAACGGGGATCCAGCAGGGTGGCCACCCAGTAATCAGCACCAGTTAAAATGTGGGCAACTCGGCGGTCATTGCGGAAACACTGCAGCATGTAATCGCTCATGTGTGCCAGGCTGCCCAGAGGCAAAGAAAAGCTGTCCTCTGTGGGAGGTGTATCGTCTGTGTCCTCTGTATCCCCCCAGCCACGCACCAGTGATGGCCACGAGCTGGTCTGGGTGCCACCCTGCTGTGAAAATGCCTCCTCCTCCTCCTCCTCCTCCTCCTCCATCTCCTCCTCCACCTCGTCATCCTCCAGAACTGTGCCCTTTCTGCCGGACAATTGTGTACCTGGCGTTTGTTGGTGCAGGAACCCACCCTCGTAGCCACTTGTGAAAGACTGCCCTGAAAGCCTTTGAAATGATCCCGCTTCCTCCTCCTCCTCCTCATCCTCCTGTGCCACATTCTCTTCCATCATCGCCCGAAGCGTTTTTTCAAGGAGGCATAGAACTGGGATAGTAACGCTAAGAACGGCGTCATTGGCACTGGACATGTTGGTGGAGTACTCGAAACAGCGCAACAAGGCACACAGGTCTCGCATGGAGGCCCAGTTATTGGTGGTGAAGTGGTGCTGTTCCGCAGAGCGACTCACGTGTGATTGCTGCAGCTGAAACTCCACTATCGCCTGCTGCTGCTCGCACAGTCTGGCCAGCATGTGCAAGGTGGAGTTCCACCTTGTGGGCACGTCACATATGAGGCGGTGAGCGGGAAGGCCGAAGTTACGCTGCAGCGCTGACAGGCGAGCAGCAGCAGGGTGAGAACGCCGAAAGTGCGCACACACAGCCTGCACTTTCTGCAGCAGCTCTGGCATATTGGGGTAATTTTTAAGGAACCTCTGGACCACCAAGTTCAGCACATGCGCCAGGCAAGGGATGTGCGTCAAACCGGCTAGGCCCAGAGCTGCTACGAGATTTCGCCCATTATCGCACACCACCAGGCCGGGCTTGAGGCTCACTGACAGCAACCATTCTTTGGTCTGTTGTTCCATGTCCCTCCACAACTCCTGCGCGGTGTGGGGTTTTTCCCCCAAACAGGAAAGTTTTAAAACTGCCTGCTGTCATTTACCCCTGGCTGTGCTGAAGTTGGTGGTGAAGGTGTTACGCTGACCGGATGAGGAGGCGGTAGAGGATGAGGAAGCGGAGTAGGAGGAGTTAGCAACAGGAGGCAAACTGAAGCGCCCTGCAATCCTCGGTGGTGGAAGGACATGCGCCAAACTGCTATCTGCCTCAGGCCCAGCCACCACTGCATTTACCCATTGTGCTGTTAGGGAGATATAACGTCCCTGACCGTGCTTACTGGTCCACGCACCCATAGTTAGGTGGACCTTGCCACAGATGGCGTTGCGCAGTGCACACCTGATTTTGTCCCCCACTTGGTTGTGCAGGGAAGGGATGGCTCGCTTGGAAAAATAGTGGCGGCTGGGCGCGACGTACTGTGGGACAGCCAATGCCATCAGGCTTTTAAAACTCTGCGTCTCCACCAGACGGAATGACAGCATTTCAAAGGCCAGGAGTTTTGAAATGCTGGCATTCAGGGCCAGGGATCGCGGGTGGCTAGGGGGGTACTTCCTCTTCCGCTCCAATGTTTGGGAGATAGAGAGCTGAACGCTTCCATGGGACATTGTGGAGATGGTTGGTGACCCAGGTGGTAGTGTTGCTGGCAGATCCTCTGTTTGTGGGGTGGCAGGTGCCACTGTCACTACAGAGGTGGATGAAGAGGCCGAGACTGCAGCAGAAGAGGAAGCAGGAGGAGCCAGAGACCTTTCTTGGTTTTTGAGGTGTCTACTCCACTGCAGCTCGTGCTTTGCACTTAGATGCCTGGTCATGCAGGTTGTGCTCAGGTTGAGAACGTTTATGCCTCGCTTCAGGCTCTGATTGCACAGCGTGCAAACCACTCGTGTCTTGTCATCAGCACATTGTGTGAAGAACTGCCACGCTGGGGAACTCCTTGGACCTGGCTTTGGTGTGCTCGGTCCCTTGCTGCGTTGGGCAGTAGCAGACATACTGTCTAGCTGACAGACGCTCCGCTTTTGCACCCTGCTCCCTCTTCTGCTGTGCTGGTGGCTCTGTGCGACCACCGCCTCTTCCTCCAAACTACACTGGTCACCTGCATAACGTTGATTCCATGTGGGGTCGAGGACCTCATCGTCCTCCACATCATCTTCCACCCAGTCTTCACCCCTGCCCTCCTTGTCTGTCTGCACAATTGCGAAAGCAGCAGCAGTTGGCACCTGTGTTTCGTCATCATCCGAGACGTACTGCGATGGTCCTCCCATGTACTCATCATGAAACATAAGTGGTTGGGCATCGGTGCACTCAATCTCTTCCACTTCTGGGGCAGGGCTAGGTGGATGGCCCTGGGAAACCCTACTAACAGAGTCATCGAAAAGCAGAAGAGACTGCTGCATGATTTGGGGCTCAGACTGCTTGGCTGATTTGCAAGGGGGTGAGGTGAAAGACTGATGGACATGGGTTTCAGGTGCCAACTCTGTTCTTTCATCAGAAGAGTGGGTGGGAGACAATGTGAAGGAACCCGAGGCACTGTCAGCAACCCAATCTACTATCGCCTGTACTTGTCCTGGCCTAAACATTCGTACAGCCTCATTAGGCGCGACAAAATACCGCCGCAGGCTCGGTCGCCTACTCGCACCTGAGGAAGGTGTTTCACTTGTGCGTGTATCTGGCACAGATCCACCACGTCCTCTCCCTGCAACAGGAGCTCCACCAGCAGCACCACGACCGGGGCCACCACGTCCCTTTGACCTTCTCCTCATATTTTCAAAATGTAGGATCTTGCCCTAAATGGGTGTTTTTGGAAGCGCAGAACACACCCACAGTACGTAACCGCTGAATCGCACAGCTACAGAACTGCAGAAAATGCTATTAAAAAAAAATGTTGTTTTTTTAGTATAGCACAGTAGGAGAAAACTATATAGAAATTGTTTATTTCACACACCTCAAAATATGTATAACACACTGCAAACTTTTTTTTGTGCCACTAAACAGCGTTTTTTGGAAGAGCAGAACACACCCACAGTACGTAACCGCTGAATCGCACAGCTACAGAACTGCAGAAAATGCTATTCAAAAAAAATGTTGTTTTTTTAGTATAGCAACGTAGGAGAAAACTATAAAGAAATTGTTTATTTCAAACACCTCAAAATATGTATAACACACTGCAAACTTTTTTTTGTGCCACTAAACGGCGTTTTTTGGAAGAGCAGAACACACCCACAGTACGTAACCGCTGAATCGCACAGCTACAGAACTGCAGAAAATGCTATTCAAAAAAAATGTTGTTTTTTTAGTATAGCACAGTAGGAGAAAACTATATAGAAATTGTTTATTTCACACACCTCAAAATATGTACAACACACTGCAAACTTTTTTTTGTGCCCCTAAACGGCGTTTTTTGCAAGCGTACATTAAAGTGCAATTTTTTTTTTTTTTTTTTTGCCCTAAACGGGTCTTTTTTTGCACGAGCAAAATAAAATGCTTTTTTTTTTTTTGCCCTATGGGTCTTTTGGAAAAGAGAACAATAAAGTGCCTTTTTTTCCCCCTAAAAGTTAGATTTTCTCTCACACTGGGCTCATGGCAGTGTAAAAAGACTGCACTGCAACACAAATAGGTAGACCTATGCAGATCACTGATTTTAATCTCTGAATCTGGACTCCTATATAATATTCTCTCTCCCTGAAAGCACCAACACAGGAACCTGGCCCTACACTACACTATCTCTCTATCTTTTCCCTCAGATTGTAGAATCAGGACTACCTCATCTATCTTTCTATCTCTCCCTAAAAGCAGCAGCAGCAGACTAGATCCTCTCCCTATCTATTCTGAAGCAGAGTGTCATGTGTGCTGTGTGCCTCTAGCTTATATAGAAGCTGGGTCACATGTTGCACTGACCAATCACAGCCATGCCATTAGTAGGCATGGCTATGATGGCCTCTAAGGGCACACCAGCTAATCAAAAGGTGATTGGCTGGCCCCTGAAGCATTTCTAAATGCGTTATTAGATTGCCGAACCCGAACCCGGACTTTTGGGCAAAGTCCGGGTTCGGGTTCGGGAAAAAGCTAAAGTTCGGTACGGACCCGAACTTTACAGTTCGGGTTCGCTCAACACTACTCATTTTAAAGGTTAATATGCAAGTTATTGTCATAAAAAGTGTTTGGGGACCTGGGTCCTACCCCAGGGGACATGTATCAATGCAAAAAAAGTTTTAAAAACGGCATTTTTTTTGATTGATTTTAATAATGCTTAAAGTGAAACAATAAAACTGAAATATTCCTTTACATTTCGTACCTGGGGGTGTCTATAGTATGTTTCCCATGTTTAGAACTGTCCCTGCTCAAAATGTGATTTAAAAAGGAAAACAAGTCATTTAAAACTACTCGCGGCTAATAACCACTTAAGCCCCGGACTAATATTCAGTATAAAGACCAGAGGTGTTTTTACAATTTGGCACTGCGCTGCTTTAACTTGTAATTGCGCGGTCATGCAATGTTGTACCCAAACAAAATTTGCGTCCTTTTCTTCCCACAAAAAGAGATTTCTTTTAATGGTATTTGATTGTCTCTGCTATTTTTATTTTTTGCGATATAAACGGAAAAAGACAGAAAATTTTGAAAAAAAAAATGATATTTTCTACTTTTTGTTATAAGAAAAATCGAATAAACAAAATTTTCGTCATACATTTAGGCCAAAATGTATTCAGCCACATGTCTTTAGTAAAAAAAATGTCAATAAGCGTATATTTATTGGTTTGTGCAAAAGTTATAGCGTCTACAAACTAGGGTACATTTTCTGGAAATTCTTGAGGCGCTAAAATGGCAGGGCAGTACAAAACCCCCCCAAATGACGCCATTTTGGAAAGTAGACACTCCAAGGAAATTGCTGAGAGGCATGTTGAGCCCATTGAATATTTTTTTTTGTCCCAAGTGATTGAATAATGACAAAAAAAATAAAAAAATTACAAAAAGTTGTCACTGAATGATATATTGCTCACACATGCTATGGGCATATGTGGAATTACACCCCAAAATTCATTTTGCTGCTTCTCCTGAGTACAGGGAGACCACATGTGTGGGACTTTTTGGGAGCCACGCCACGTGCGGGGCCCCGAAAACCAATCACCGCCTTCAGGATTTCTAAGGGCGCAAATTTTTGATTTCAATCCTCACTACCCATCACAGTTTTGAAGGCCATAAAATGCCAAGATATCACAACCCCCAGCCCCAAATGACCCTATTTTGGAAAGTAGACACCCCAAGCTATTTTCTGAGAGGCATGGTGAGTATTTTACAGCTCTCATTTGTTTTTGAAAATGAAGAAAGAAAAGAAAAACTTTTTTTTTTTTTTTCAATTTTCAAAACTTTGTGACAAAAAGCGAGATCTGCAAAATACTCACCATACCTCTCAACAAATAGCTTGGGGTGTCTACTTTCCAAAATGGGGTCATTTGGGGGGGTTTCGTGCCATCTGGGCATTCCATGGCCTCCGAAACTGTGATAGGCAGTGAGGAGTGAAATCAAAAATTTACACCCTTAGAAAGCCTGAAGGCGGTGCTTGGGTTTTGGGGTCCCGTACGCGGCTAGGCTCCCAAAAAGTCTCACACATGTGGTATCCCCGTACTCAGGAGAAGCATCAGAATGTATTTTGAGGTGTAATTCCACATATGCCCATGGCATGTTTGAGCAATATATCATTTAGTGACAACTTTGTGCAAAAAAAAAAAAAAAAATTTCCCGCAACTTGTGTCAAAATATAAAATATTCCATGGACTCGACATGCCTCTCAGCAAATAGCTTGGGGTGTCTACTTTACAAAATTGGGTCATTTGGGGGGTGGGGTTTGAACTGTCCTGGCATTTTATGCACAACATTAGGAAGCTTATGTCACACATCATCACTCTTCTAACCACTTGAAGACAAAGCCCTTTTTGACACTTTTTGTTTACATGAATACATTTTTTTTTTTTGCAAGAAAATTACATTGAACCCCCAAACATTATATATGTTTTTAAAGCAAAGGCTTAAAATGGTGGGTTTTGCATTTTTTTTTCACACACAGTATTTGCGCAGCGATTTTTCAAATGCATTTTTTTGGGGAAAAAATACACTTTTTTTTTTATTTTAATGCACTAAACCACACAATATTGCCCAAATGTTTGATGAAATAAAAAAGATGATCTTAGGCTGAGTACATGGATACCAAACACGACATGCTTTAAAAGTTCGCACAAACGCGCAGTGGCGACAAACTACATACATTTTTAAAAGTCTTTAAAAGCCTTTACAGGTTACCACATTAGATTTACAGAGGATGTCTACTGCTAAAATTACTGCACTCGATCTGACCTTCGCGGTGATACATGCATGGTGCAATTGCTGTTTACATATGACGCCAGACCGACACTTGCGTTCGCCTTTGCGCAAGAGCAGGGCGGGACAGGGGTGTTTTTTTTTTTATTATTTATTTTGCTTTTTTATTTTATTTTGAAACTGTTCCTTCCATTTTTTATTTTTTTTATTTTTATTGTTATCTCAGGGAATGTAAATATCCCCTATGATAGCAATAGGTAGCGACAGGTACTCTTTTTTTGAAAAAAAATGGGGGTCTATTAGACCCTAGATCTTTCCTCTGCCCTCAACGCATCTGACCACACCAAGATCGGTGTGATAAAATGCTTTCCCAATTTCCCAATGGCGTTGTTTATATCCGGGGGGGACATTCCCTCCCACTGCTTGTACAAGCAGTCCAGAGGCTAATTAGCCGCTAGGATTACTTTTACATGAAAGCCGGCCGCTGGCTAAAAATAATGATAACAAGATGATACCTAAACCAGCAGGTATCATTCTGGTATAACCATTAAAATCCAGCAACATACCAGTATGTTGCTGGTCCTTGTTGGACATGTATTGTAATCTTTTTTTTCATGCAGCCTGTTGGCTGAACGAAAAAAGAGATTGATCGGTGGGTATGCCCACCATTAGAATACCTCCCTTCATCCACCCACTTCTAATGATGGGCATAATTCACCATTTATATATGCCGAAGCATGGGGGCATCCTCCCGCAAAAGTTATGCCTCGTACACACGGTCAGACTTTTCCAAGGGCAAGCCTCCGTCGCAATTTCGACCGTATGTTCACGGCATTAGGAGCAAATTTGCACCTCCACCCCTGCTGCCCCCATGCTTCGGCATATATGCTCTTTTTTTAACTGTGGTGGTGAAATCATCTCCTACAGCACTGGAGTCGCAGGGATCAGGCCTGTCTCTGCGAACGCTGCAGTTATGTGTGTTGTGTTTTGTAAGTGACAATGATCGATCGATACTGCACTTGGGTGGGCTGGGCTGGACGGAGGGGCAAAACACAGGTGCTAGCAGGTATCTCGGCTGATCCCGCTAACACTGCATTTTTGGGAACTCTAAACTGCTGGGGACGCTAGTATAGATCTGATCAGATATTGATCTGTTCAGATACTATACCACTAAGGGAGGTGTATGCTTCGTGCATGGGTGTTAGTGCTACTGGCACTTACCTGACGCTGCCTGGGGCGACGCAGACCCTATCTGACCCTAAAACCTAATTGATATCACCCGCCGGGCGATCAGGGGGTTAAACCTTTATTGGGTTATATACGGCGGGTGCCCTGATGCTATAAAAAGCAAACTAACTAACCAGCGTCACCCGTAACACTTATACGGTGATCACTGGTGAAAGGGTTAACTAGGGGCAATCAGGGGGTTAAAACCTTTATTAGGTAATATATAGGGGTACCTGACGCTATATAAAAACCTGACGGGAAACTAAATAACAAAATAACTAACTGGCTAACCAGTGTCACCAGTGACACTTATACGGTGATCATTGGTGAAAGGGTTAACTCTAGGGGCAATCAGGGGGTTAAAACATTTATTAGGTTGTATATGGGGGTACCTGATGCTATAAAATCCTGGCGGCGAACCTAAAAAAATAACTGCCTACCTAGCAGCACCAACGACACTAATACAGCGATCAGAAAAACAATCGCTTAGTGACACTGGTGATAGGGGGTGAAAGGGTTACCCTGGGGGGGCGATCAAGGGGTTAAACCTTTATTAGATAATATATGGGGGTACATGATGCTATAAAAAACCTGGCGGCAAACCTAAAAAAATAACTGGCTACCTAGCGGCACCAGCGACACTAATACAGATTTCAGAAAAACGATCGCTTAGTGACACTGGCGATAGGGGGTGAAAGGGTTACCTGGGGGGGTTGATCAAGGGGTTAAACCTTTATTAGATAATATATGGGGGTACCTGATGCTATAAAAAACCTGACGGGGAACCTAAATAGCTAAATAACTAACTGGCTAACCAGTGTCACCAGTGACACTTATACAAAGATCACTGGTGAAAGGGTTAACTCTAAGGGCAATCAGGGGGTTAAAACCTTTATTAGAGGGGGTTAGGGGGCTACCCTGGACCTAAAGGGACCTAACACTAACTGCCCTGACCCTTTTACTATCACAAATGTCACTGATTGCAGTGATCAGTAAATAAATGATCACTGCAATCAGTGACACTGTGAATGGGGGCTGGGGGGTGATCTGGGGGGGGGGGTGATTTATGTGCCTATGTGTCCTGGTGTCAGTGGGCTGTTGGTGCACTAACCTGATGTCTTCTCTCCTCGGCGCTCTGGACGAATAGAATGCCACATGGAGAGATGACATCACTTCCTCCTGCCTGTGTTTACATTACACAGGCAGGGGAAGCATCTCATTCGCCGGGAGCAATCGCGAGGGGGTGGCCAGAAAACAATGGCCGCCCCCTCATCACGGATCGCTCCTGAAGCGATACCGACCACCCCTTGTACCGGGAGGGGGTCCGATCGGACCCCCACCCGCACGAAGGCAGGCACTTACAGGTACGTGATTGTGCCTGTCCGTGCCATTCTGCCGACGTATATGTACATGGGGCGGTCGTTAAGTGGTTAATGAATGGTCGGGTCCCGGCAGTACAGATAAAAGTCATTAAAAAAAAATGCGTGGGGGTTCCCCCCAAATTCCATTATTAGGCCCTTCAGGTCTGGTATGGATATTAAGGGGAACCCTGTGCCAATTTAAAAAAAAATGGCGTGTGGTCCCCCTCAAAATCCATACCAGACCCTTCAGGTCTGGTATGGATTTTAAGGGGAACCCCGCACCAAAATAAAAAAAAAAATGGCGTGGGGTTCCCCCCAAAAATCCATTCCAGGCCCTTATCCGAGCATGCAACCTGGCAGGCCGCAGGAAAAGAGGGGGGACGAGAGAGTGCCCCCCTCCTGAACCGTACTAGGCCACATGCCCTCAACATGAGGTGGATGTCCCCATGTTGATGCGGACAAGGGCCTCATCCCCACAACCCTTGCCCAGTGGTTGTGGGGGTCTGCAGGTGGGGGGCTTATCGGAATCTGAAAGCCCCCTTTAACAAAGGGGACCCCAAGATGCCGGCCCCCCCTATGTGAATTGGTAACGGGGTACATTGTACCCCTACCATTTCACCCAAAAAAGTGACAAAAAAGGTAAAAAACACACACACACAGCTTGGGACAAGTCCTTTGATAAAAGATAAAACAAAAAATTCCAGTGCCGTAAATCCATCTACGACCCAGACCCGCCGCTACGAACGATGCAGCCTCCTCTGAGGCTACCGGCCGAATGACGCGCTACCCATCTGACAGTTCTTATATAACCGAGGGCGGGGCCACCCATGATGTAGACGGATGACCCCGCCCTCTGTGATGCAAGGGGGGTTTCCGGCGGTTTCCCGTGGTGTCACGGGTGACCCCGCCCCTGCCTGACGCATCACGGGAATCACTGACTGGAAACTGACTGGAACTGACTGCATTGGTGTGAACTAGAGCCATTGGAATACATGGAAAACATTGTGCATGCATTTATAGGGCCAGTTCACACCACAAAAATGCACTCATACGTTTCCGGATCAGTTTTACTTACAGTTCACACCACACGCAGTTCCAGTGCAGTTCCTGTGCAGTTCCAGTGGGGTTTTGATACAATTTTCTAGGTTCCAGTACAGCTCTGTGCAGAAAAAATTCAGCACGCTCTACTTTTTTTTCTGCACCGGAAACTGACTGCACTGGTGGGAACTAGAGCCCTTGGAATACATGGATAACACTGCATGCATTTTTAATGCAGAAAAAAAGCACACAGAACTGCATCTGGTATGAACTAGCACTAAATGTTAGTATCCAGGTACATTATGTACATTTAGGAAAGAATTCAGGTCTTTTTTAAAGCAATCTACTGAGCAGGACAGAACCAACTCTTGAGGGAGTCTATTCCACATTTTCACAGCTCTTACTGTGAAGAAACTTTTCCATATTTGGAGATGAAATCTCTTTTCCTCCAGATGTAAAGAGTGCCCACCTTGTCCTCTGTGATTACCTTAAAGTGCAAGACTTAACACCAAGTTCACTATATGGACCCCTTATGTTTTTATACAAGTTAATCATATCCCCCCTTATTCTCTTCTTCACAAGAGAGAATACGTTCAGTTCCTTAAATCTTACCTCATAGCTGAGCTCCTCCATGCCTCTCATCAGTTTAGTTGCACTTCTCTGCACTTTTTCCAGTTCCCCTTTTTGTGAACTGGTGCCCAAAACTGAACTTCTAGATGAGGTCTTACTAATGATTTGTACAGGGGTAAAATGTTATCTCTCTTTCTGAAGTCTATACCTTGCTTAATATAAGAAGGGATGTTGCTTGCTTTGGAAACCGCAGCTTGGCATTGCATGCCATTATTAAAGTGGTTCTAAAGGCAGATTTTTTTTTATCTTATTGCATTCTATGTATTAAGATAAATTACCTTCTGTGTGCAGTATCCCCCTTCAGCCTCCCTAATAATTATCTGAGCCCCATCTCAATCCAGCAATGTTGCACTAGAGCCTCGGCTGTCTGGGAAATCTCCCTCATTAGCTGAGACAGCAGTGATGCCATTGGCTCCCACTGCTGCCAATCAAAGTCAATGAAACAATAAGGAGAGAGAGGGTGTGGGGCCAAGCTGCAGCTCCATGAATGGACAAACAGAGCAGTGGCTCGGCTCGGGTGTCCTCATAGCAAGCTGCTTGCTGTGGGGGCACTAGGCAGGAGGGAGGGGCCAGAAGTGCCTGTGAGGGACCAGGAAGAGGAGGATCTGGGCTGTTCTGTGCAAAACCAATACACAGAGAAAGTAAGTATAACACGTTTGTTTTTTAAAAGAAAACAAAAAACAAGACTGTAATGTCACTTGAAGCTTATGATCTACCAGAACACCCAGATCTGTCTCCACCATTGACTCTCCCAATTATACTTCCCCTAGTATGTATGATGCCTGCATATTCTTCGCCCCAAGTGCATAAATACATTTATCAACATTAAACCTCATTTGCCACATAGGCAGGGCTGGTGCTACCACTAGGCAAACTAGGCAGCCGCCTAGGGAGCCCGGCCAGTGGTGTTCCTATTCTCTTCTCTCTGCAGCAAGCAACTAAGTCTCAGAATCAGCAGGCAGCTGCCGCTCTGTTTGTACATAGTGTCAGAGGCGCAGAGGCGACAGAGGACTGTGTCTCTGTTCCGACTCTGAATGAATGTAAGCAAGCAAACATTCATTGATGGGCGCTGGTAGGCTGCACTTTATGGGTGCTAGTAGGCCGCATTTTATGGCGCTGGTGGACTGCATTTGATGGCCACTGGTAGGCTGCATCTAATGGGCGATGGTGGGCTACATTTGATGGGCGCTGGTGGGCTGAATTTTATGGGTGCTGGTGGGCTGAATTTGATGGGTGCTGGTGGGCTGCATATGATGGGCGCTGGTAGGCTGCACTTTATGGGCACCGGTGGGCTGCATTTGATGGGCGCTTCATTAAAAAGGTGGGGTATACATGGGCAGGGCAAAGGGGGTGGAGTCAAGGGTGGAGCCAAGGGGGGGTTGGCAAAATGAGGTTTCGCCTAGGGTGTCAAAAATCCTTGCACCAGCCCTGCACATAGGCGCCCAATTAAACAGCGCATTGAGGTTGACTTGTAAGTTCGAGACATCCTGTAAGGATGTTACAGGCATACCCCACTTTTAAGTACACAATGGGTTTTATTTACTAAAGTTGGAAAGCCCAAAATCAGGCTCACTTCTGCATAGAAACCAATTAGCTTCTAACCCCAGCTTGTTCAATTAATCCTGGTAATAAAACCTGGAAGCTCATTGGTTTTTATGCAGAAGTGAGACAGATTTTGCGCTTTCCAGCTTTAGTAAATAAAACTCATTGTGTACTTAAAAGTGGGGTATGCCTGTATTCCACTACATCACCTGCAAAGACTGAAATGGTACTTTAATCCCAGACCCTATTTAATTTATTAATATTTTAAAAAGTAAGGATCCCAACACTGACCCTTGGGGTACACCACTGATAACCATAGACCATTCAGAAAAAGAATCATTAACCACTACTCTCTGAATACAGTCTTTCAGTAAGTTCTTCAACCATTTACAAACTGATTTTTCCAATCCTGTAGACTTTACCTTACACATTACACCTACTTCCCCAGTTTGTGTCCCAGTTAGTATTATGTCAAAAAGATGATACTAATCTGTGTGGGTGGGTTTTCTGTAGTTCTCAATTTCCAAGACACGCGTCTTTTTAAAATACAACACACAGTCCAAAAAGTGTAATTTTTTTATACTAGACCTTTTATGTGTAATCTTGATGCTTATGTTCACTGAGTTTATGTTCTCTAAAAGCTTGATTTCCATGTTCTAATTTTGACCCACGCATTGTTCACATACCTGAACTAATGACTTGATGTTATTCTTCAAAAGGAGTTCAAGGCCCCCTTTTCCATCACCTCCATGTACAGGTTAGTTACAATGAGGGATACAGATGATCCCATAGCACAACTATATTTCTGTCGGTAGTAGTTATTTAAAATGAGGTTATATTACTGAGTTGAAGAAAAACATTTATTAGCTGCTTAAAGCACTGCTGTTTGACTATTGGAAAATTATTTTATTTTTTTTGGATATACAGCTGTGCTGGTGATCCTTGATCAGTGAACTTTATAGCCCAGATATAAAGTTGTTCTTCTGTGTGATAACAGTGGTCCCTCTGTAAAGGTCCAACATGCCCCAGCTGCATTCAATCTATAGCTTTTCCAATCAGCAGGAATTGTGTAGTTTGCTGACTGAAGAGCTATAGGTCTGGCTCGGGGGGCTTAGACCTCTACAGACAGAGGGTACAGACTTCACCACAGAGGGTAAGGTTCCTTCTCTATAGCATATTACTAAGGCTGTGGCTGACGCTCTGAAAGAAGAAAATGAAAAGTAAGACTTTCAACACTTTTTGATGCACCTGGAATGTGTTTAGCCTATTTATATTAAAAGTTCAATTAGGCCTAAAGTGGTTGTAAACCCTTACAGACCACTTAGACCTACAGGTAAGCCTAGATTAAGGCTTACATGTAGGTGCAAGAAATATCTCCTAAACCTACACGGTTTAGGAGGTATTTGCAAAAGACATGCACCGATGTCTACGGTGCATGTGCCATAGACTACACTGAGCGTGCCGTTACTAACGGCGATCATGCGTTTAGTGGCGGCACCCGCGCGCATGCGCAGGAGTAACGTCATCGCGATATGAGGAAGACACTCGGGGAGAGATGGCGGCGATGGAGGAGAGGAACGAGCACCGCTGCGGGGGCTTCGATCTCAGGTAAGTAATACATAATGAGCTAGTATGCTACACATACTAGCTCATTATGCCTTTTTCTTGCAGGGTGTGTTTTTTATTTTATTTTAAAGAGAGGATTTACTTCCTCTTTAAGATATTTAAAGAAGTTATAGGTCTGACTCAGAAGCGAGTGTGGGGGAGAGAGCCAACTGCTTCACCACAGAGGGTAAGGTTCCTTCTATATAGCATCCCTCAAAGGCTGTGGCTGATGCCCTAAAAAAATAAAATGAACAGTTATGCCACGTACACACGATCGGACATTCCAACAACAAAACCGTGTTTTTTTTTTCGTCTGATTTTCGCTCAAACTTGTCTTGCATACACACGGTCACACAAATGTTGCTTGGAAATTCCGAACGTCAAGAACATGGTGACGTACAACACTACGACGAGCCAAGAAAAATGAAGTGCAATGATTCCAAGAATGTGTCAAATTGATTCCGAGCATGCGTAGGATTTTTGTGCGTCGGAATTGGATACAGACGATCAGAATTTCTGCCAAGAACATTCTTGTCGGAAAAATTGAGAATCTGCTCTCAAACATTTGTTGTCGGAAATTCCGACAGTAAATGTCTGATGGAGCCTACACACGGTCGGAATATCCGACCAAAAGCTCACATCGAACATTTGTTGTCGGAAATTCCGATCGTGTGTACGCGGCATAAGACTTTGAACACTTTTTGATGCACCTGGAATGTATTTAGCCTATTTATATTTATATATTTTATGTGCAAAACATTATGGCCACTAATTTATTGTTGATTGATTCAATTGTTTTTTGTAATTATGGAATGTTCAACATGATTACAAAAATAAATCTTATGAACTTTGTATTCTATATATCATCAGTATGTCAAGCCTCATTTAAAGTCCCATCCCCCCCCCCCGTTCTTTGTAGTTACTACTTAGGGATGGAGGCTTGCCATTATTGGTGAGTCAAGCCTCGTACACACGGCCGAGAATCTCGTCGTAAAAAACACGTCGTTTTTTTCGACGAGATCCTTGGACAAGAAACTTGTCCCGGCCGAGTGTACACACGCTCATTTCAAAGAAGCAGCGGTTCTTTGAATAGAGCAAACGCGGTGACGTAATCGAATACGACGAGCATGCGCTCGTCACATTCGATGTCGTCGCCGCCATCTTGGTACACCCTATCCTATGCCTAGGAAGCTACCGCGCATGCGTCGAAGTCATTTCGAGCATGCGCGGGCTTCCCGGAGGACAGGTAAGTGTACACACACACAATTTTCTCGTCGAGAAACAGGCTGACGAGAATCTCGACGAGAAAGTAGAGAGCAGGTTCTCTATTTTCTCGTCGAGATTCTTGTCGGTTTTCTTGACGAGAAACCATACACACGAACGAATTTCTCGGCAAGAAATCTCTGCCAGCAAGTTTCTTGCTGGTTCTTGCCGAGAAACTCGGTCGTGTGTACGAGGCTTCAGGTCATATTCTTGTATGCTATTTATATTTATAGTTCAAGCAAGAATGTATTTAAATATGTTTGTATTTAAGGCTGCCTCTAAAGTGGCCCAGATAACAGGCTCTTTTATCACATTGACCTTACCAATGTGCCTACTTTCTGCACCACTTCCAGTGGTCCCAGCCCCAACCCAAAAATTAGCCCATATACCTTTCTGTGCAATTCTATGGGCTATCACACTAAACTGGCACTCTCCTAGAGTGTTTTGGACCCAGGTGCTTCAGAGAATGGAAACTATAAGATTAATGGAGCATGTGCATCATACCATCTTAGACACAATGCATATCTTTGATCGCAAATGGGCAAGCTGGGAATCATATGATTGCTAAATAGGTCACTGATAATTACCCCACAATAATATCCCTAGTGGCACGAGATATAGGTTTTACACAGTTAAATGCATACCTCTTTTTCCTAATTTTCTTTTGATTATGGTTTGGTTTAATAGGAAGCCTATTTGGCTTATGTTTAATAATTTTTATTACTTTGTTATAAGAACCAAGAAATAGAGACGTAATTACCCTAGGTACAGGTACTCTCTCTAAATCCATATGTTGGAAAGTAGAATATCTCAAATGTACCAGCAGTTAAATTTTCATGACCCAGGATTGAATTGCAGTATATTATATGTAAAAGTTTGTATTGCACAGTACTGGTAAACATTGTCACTTAAAAATGGCAAATAATCCTAAAGTAAAATGCTAGTCTGAGACTCAGGGCACATACCCTTGGCACCAGGGTCTAGCAATGCCCCTGACTGGTTTTCTAGCATGTTACAAAATTCCTTTGAGCAGTAACATAATTTTTCATCATAACCATGAGCAGTGTGTTTGCTAACTGTCAGTATTCGTTACTAGATGTCAGATGTCAGTGATTCTCACTCAGTGTGCTATAATTGTCTAAAGAAGACATATGGTTGTTGCCATGCAACTCCACATGCAGGCAAGCAGCATTATGAATGTCAGTACAAGAGTCTCTAAACTACTATGGGTCAGGGTTAAAGAGCAACAGTTAAAGCTATGGTTCAGAGTTGATCCCCTGTGTGTGGCATAGCAACAACGTGTTCAGAGGAATCAAACCTGCATGCAAAAATGTTTTTGAAACATGACTAATCTCAATGAACTTTTCTTTTGCTGTTTTAGTTGAGCCTAGGTTCACAGTGCAATTTCCATCTGTTTTTCAGTGCAATTTCAAGGGGCAGTTGCAGTGCGAAGTGATGATGTTCCATTGTGATTCTGATGCGATTTGGATGCAATTTGGACATGATTTGGATACAGCTGCCTTTTCTGTGCCATGTGAGGATAGGAAAGACTGGGGGGGGGGGGACATGCTTGAATTTGTATGACAATAGGACAGATAAGCTATCTGAAAATATTTCCATTGAAGTCTATGGACCTCATAATTGCACTGCAGTGCAACAAACGCGCACAGGACCCTTTTTAAAATCGGATTGCAGCCGCACTGCATATACAGTATGTGAAAGCTCTCCATAGACACTCATGTTATTTCACTTGTCATGCAGTTTAACCTCCCTGGCAGCATGATTATGTCAGATTTTTGAATCTCAAAGCGGTACATTGTTTTGCATAGAAACTTGGCGTTTTATACTGTAGGCCTGTAATTCTGTGGAATAACTCACCTAAATCTGTCCAAACAAGAGCCTAGTAGACATCCTGGGTATGATAAAGCTTGAAACACAAAATCATAAATTATAATATAATAAATAACTATAAATAATTATCAAAAATAATAATATAATAATAATAATAACATTTATTCAAAAATGTAATCAAATCAAAAACACTGAAATTTGCTCTGTCGCAGAATTTTCGCTGTCATCCCTTTCAGTGTCTGATGAAAAATTTCCCCATGAATCACTATCGCTCAAACCGCTTTTGACGTAAAGAAATACTTTTTGGATGCCATGGACAGTCCCAAGTTTCCAGGCAGAAAGAACAGTATATATAATATAAAAGTGTAGGCAGGGCACCAGACAAAGCACGAGGAACAAAAGGGAGGTGAAATGATTTAATACCGTAATGGAATCTTACAGATTACAGTGTATTATGTGTGTGTATGTGTTTTGTACTTTTAGGATTTACCGCCGGGCTCTGCCCCCATGTGTCGCGACGCTCGCAGGGAATGGAGCCAGGAACATTGATAGATCGATTAGATGATCCAGCGGAGGATACAGCAGGAGGACATTGCAGGATTCTGGGGACAAGATAAGTAAGCTGTACCAGGATACTACAATGCAATCCCGAGTGTGGCTCAGAATTACCTCTTTTGGTACTGAAAATTATCCAAGAGTCACACTCGGGATTACCGATAGGAAGATTAATGTAATCTGGATCGCATTAGAAAATGCATTAGCGTCAACCAAGGCTAAGAGATAAATATTGATGGTGTTGTGTTTTTTTACTAAATTATGTAGGCTGACATATGTAGTTTATTCCATGCATATGTACAGGTATATCAGTTCCATTCAAAATTCTAGCTGTAATGTATGACAATGGAATAATTATGATTAGGTAATAAGTTAATAAGAAGATTTTAGAAAAGTGACTGACTGACATGCCAACTAGTGTCCCCAAAGACCACCTTATCTACTGTGTAAGTAGCATTGATCTCTAGCACCGTTACCTCTATCCATTCCCCCTCTCATGCCTCGTACACATTTTTTTCCTGATGGGATTCCTGTCAAGCCTGCCTTGCATACACACAGTCACACAAAAGTCTGGTAAACTTTTAACTGCCAAGAACGCGGTGACGTAAAAGACTACAACGAGCCGAGAAAATTATGTTCTATGCTTCCGCGCATGTGTCGAATTGTTACCGAGCATGCGCGTTTTTTTTCCCCTCGCGACGGGAAAAAGACCGCCGGGAATCCTGGCAGGAAAATAGAGAACAAGTTCTCTTTTTTTTCCCGCAGTTTTCCTGTCGGGAAAACTGCGATTGAGCATACACAGGGCCGTTTTTCCTGGCGAAAAACTGTCATGGCAGTTTTCCTGCCGGGAAAACTGGTCATGTGTACGAGGCATCAGGGTTTTTATACTACATGAAGTGGCAGATATTGTGTGAGCATCTCTTGAATGAAAATATTTTCCACATCCACAAATGGTATATCCATTCTTGAAATATGAGCAATGTGCTTAGATAAGGCTCAATCATTGTTAAGAAGGCAAGGCACACATTTTTCATTTGCATCATACCCTTCTGTGCTGAAAGAGTTTATACTGTAATTGATCTTTGTCATTATTACATAATGGTCTGTTCTAGTTTTTCTCAGATGATTCACATTCTGAGACTTTGGGGATGATTTGCTAATGGCAAATAGGCTGTTCACTTTGCAAGGGAATTTTCACTTTGCAAGTTAGTTTTCCCTTATCTTTGGGAAGGAGGTGACTTCCATAATCCAATCATGCAAACATAATTACTGTTTTTTATTATTTTCTTTCCACTTAATTAGGTATTCTTTGCAAGTGTAATAATAACTTTAATTACATTTAATAAAGCTAAGAGAAAATTCCCTTTGCACAGAAAAAATTCCCCTGCAAAGTCTTTAGTAAATGTTCTGTTTCCAGCTGCTGGGCCTGTGACCCCAAATATCTTCAAATATTTATGGGCTTTGAGGTGTCTTGGGATCATATTATGACTCAAAGGATCCATTTCTTTTTTTAGGAAAATCACTTGCAGCAGTCTTCTTTTATATTTCAGAACTCCAACAATGTGTTTTCGAAACTAAGTTGGTTTTAAAATACCAGCTTTTACCATCTCATTCCGGCCACGCCTTCCTACAATTGTCTGTTGGAGAAAGTGCCAAAACACTTGTATCGTTTATATGAAATCATCAATCAATGTCATGAAACTTTTCACTGTCATGTTAGTTCATGATGCTGATGCTGCTTTATGGTTGCCATCATGGCATAGAAAGCCTAGCTAATATCGTAAGCTATAAAATGTGACTTTACCCCGTATTGTCTGTAAGTGGTAAGGCCTTATGCTTTGCAAAGTGCTGACAGGCTTACCGGTGGCTTGTTGTAAATGGAGACAAACGTATTTGTCCAATTATAATTTAAAATAATAAAAAGAACAAAGATTCTAGTTCCAGTTTTGTCCAACAAATAGAAGAGTTAAACCTTTCCAGTGGTAAGGCAGTTGACAGGAGTATATTGCTTTGTCTATGTGTCTGTTTCCAAATGCTTTTAACATTGATGTAACTGCTCCACAATATTGTCTTCCATTGTGATATATTTTGTATTTATTGGTTTTCTTCACCAGCTCCAATGATATACAGTAGACAACACAAAGCAATTATTTCTCATTCTTTGCCAGATACATACAGAAAATACACTTGCTTCCTGTCTCATCAACCCATTGTAGCCTTGATTTAGAAAATCTATACATCCTCTTCAGGGTTAGCCATAATACAAAATTTCTCCATTTTATTTTGCAAATTAAAAAAAACAGCAGAAGATATATTTCGCTCCATAACGGAAGTTGCAACAGGTAGAGATGAAAATATGCACACTAGTAATTACAGTATAAGCACATATTGTTTATCATATATATTATTCACTTCATTCCTTTCTTTGGAAAATAATTTGTGCTATATCATATGGCTGTTTAAGTTAGTGTTACAATCCAAAGTTCTGCATAAATGCAAACCAGTCTTATGAAATAAATATACATTACAGCCATAATGACTAAGCAATGAATGAAATAATTTACAAACAAACAAAAGCTAGATTGTTCACTCAGCTGCTTATCATATGGTGTAATATGTTTAGGTGGCAATTTCTTTGACATTAATACACAAGCATAAAACAAAGGCCAGTGGCACAGACATCCCTGAAGGGGATCTGG
Source organism: Rana muscosa (assembly GCA_029206835.1). Lineage (NCBI taxonomy): Eukaryota > Metazoa > Chordata > Amphibia > Anura > Ranidae > Rana > Rana muscosa. The sequence goes on from CM055116.1 coordinate 879,595,673, forward strand.
AAAGAGGTTTTAAAAAAATGTGTATTTCACAGGAAATGATCTTCTTTTATAACAAACGCTGTGCCCCTGTTCCATTGTGTCACCTCCAAAACGGAGAAGAAGGTGATTGGATATTGCCATTAAGGCCTCATGCACACTGGACGTTAAAATAACGTTATAAAAACGCCAGTAACTTTGCAGTAAGTTTTTCAACTTTTTTCAATGTTTTTGCGATAACGTTTTTTAGTGATTATTAGCGTTTTTTTAGCGTTTTTCCGCATTAGCGTTATTTTAGCGTTTTTTCTTTGGAAAAAAAAAATATATATTATTTTTCAATGGATCAACAACGTTAAAAAAACGCTGGTGAGCGAAGTTTTTGAGCGTTTATCTCCGTTTATCAGCGTTAGAGCGTTTTTACAATAAAGCCAGTAATCTTCATTATCCCCAGAAGGGAACACTTCTGATTTTGACTCATATGTGAGGTGAGCAGCCTGTGATACTGGTGGAGGCGAGCACAAACACTTTTTTGAATATTTGCACCTTCGGTGAATTGATATATTTGGATCCATTTCAATCAGTCATCAGTTTATTTTTATGATCTTTGATTCACTTATACAAGTTTGTGGTCTTATTTATTTATGTTTGTACCTATGAATTCATGGAGTTTATATTATCCATTCCGTAGCGCAGGACTGTTTTTGTTTATATTTTTGTAAGTGGAGTAAAATCACTTTTAAGTGACAGCGGCAACTTTCTTATCAAAATTAATTCATAATTCATTCATATTGTGTTTAATTGCGCTGATTGATATTTGCACATAAACTATTTTGTTTATTTTATTTTTCAACTTACCAATATGGACTCAATGTTAGGTCCACATATTTAGCCTACAGTAGGTCTATACCTATATAACTAGTGACAGATTCTAAGATAGTCTAATGCTGCGTACACATGCTCGGAATTTCAGATGGAAAAGTCAGACGGAATTTTTTCATCGGATATTCCGACCGTGTGTATGCCCCATCGGACTTTTTCCGTCAGAAATTCAGACGGAATTAGATGAATTTTTTTTCGGAATTTCCATTTGTCTGGATGCAATTCCGACAGACTAAAAACCATGCATGCTTGGAAACAATTTGAAGCATTCTCCGAAGAATAGAACTTAATTTTCTCGGCTCGTCGTAGTGTTTTACGTCACCGCGTTCTTGATGGTCGGATTTTAGTGTGACCGTGTGTATGCAAGACTGCTTGAGCGGAATTCCCGTCTGAGTTTATTCCGACAGAAATTCCGCTTGTGTGTACAAGGCATTTGACAGTCTCAGATTGTCCAAACAGTGTCTGAATTGCTTCTAGAAATCAGCTACAGAAAAACAGAGAGAATAGTAATTGGTATAAATTGGATTTTCAGTTTCATCTTAAAAACACATAATTTCTATTATTTTTCTACTATTCAGTTAATTACATTAAATTACCACACAAAACTATTTTAATCTGACCACAACCAATGTAAAATCTGTGCCCATAAGTTACTTTAATTATTTTTATTAATATAATTATAAATTATAAGTGCCTGATAAACACACTTGTTACAAACAGTCTTGACAGATTGAAATTTAAACGCACTGCGATGTTTCATAAAGATGTAATATATTATTATCTGATTTTCTTCAAGTCGGTTTAAACCCACTTAACCTGGTGACAGCTGTCACAACAATAATTATCCTCAAGTTTAACATGAATTTCATTTTATATCTATTAAAATATAACTAATTTGATATGACTTGGAAGTGAGACACACAGTACTTAATCCACATTTATCAATATGTCTTGAAGAACACAATGAGGTAAAATAACTAAACATGGGATTATTTAAAAGGAGCCTGTCTGGACAGAAAGATGGGACCTGTCATGGGATCAAAGGCATCATGCAAACCACAAACATGCATAGAAAATAAACCACACCACAATTGAAAATACCATAACAATAGTTTATTTAAATCTCACTTTTTTTTTTTTTTTTTATAATATTGGCCACGGCCTGATTCATTGGTTTAATAAATCTATGAATATCACATCAAACTTTTGTATCATAACTTCAAACTCTTAATCAAATATTTTCTCAAATAACCATATTCAACCCAGCCACTGAGACTCAAGCTGATTCAGCATTTATAATTAACCTTTACTTTAAACCTCCCCTCTAGCTAAGGTCTAGAGGGAGCCACCACATGAATTGGCCGCGACAAAAGGGCGGGGAGTCCTCTTGCTGTATTCACTCTGGAACCGGTGATGACCCAGACTGAACTGGCCCTTAAATAGGCCAGCACCGGCTTCCAGAATATTCTTCCAAGGTCATCTGACTTTACTGACCAATCCCTGATTGACCTTTACCCTCTTCCAGAACCCTCTAAATCACCTGACCTAGCTGACCAATCCCTAACTATCTTGCTATTCTTCCAGAATCTTCACTATTGTCTGACCTTAAATAACCCACTGACCTCTATAGCCCTTCTAGCCACCTGACCCTTCCTAACCAATCATGGATAGCCTCCATTATCCTTAACTTTTAAACTACTGCTAATGCCGTGGTCCCATGAGGAAAGGGGGGCCTAAAACGGCTTTCCCCTTTCTATCCCCATTCTTGACTTGTTTTTTGAAAGCACAATCTCCAGAGCTGTCATAGTCCTAGTTTCTTTACTATCTGATGATTTGTTGAGCTATGTTTGCATGTATCAAATATCTAAATGGGTGGGGGTTCTATTAGATCTGGATAGTATTGCATGGACACTTCCACCATTACTGTCTGCACACTGATCTTTAAGAACTGCATTCCATTTACCATTGTCGCATGGAAAATTTATGCTTTGTACTGGTCACTTCTGCATTCACAGGAGGATTACAATGTTTTTGGTGGTAGACCAGTGGCATATCATCCAGTGTGCAAGTGTGTGCAGGGCGCATGGACCTCGAGGGAAGGGGTGCCCATTATGCCCTGTCACACACTGCACCCATAGATTAATCTATTCTGTTTGGTTAGCAGTGCATCTTTAATCTCCCTGTCATTGCTGGCCCTGGGAGTTTCTAAATGGGAGTTGGGTGCAAGTGCACTGTGCTGTGCCAATCCAATTACTCAGTATCTCACTGACACCAATCCTGTGAGTAAGATAATGAGAGATACATGATCGGCACAGTATAGTACGCCACATGAATAGGACATAGGAGGTTCAATCTGCCCCGCCTCCAATCTTATTCCTGCTGTGTCTGCCCTGCCCACACTACATCCTCTTACAGTGCACACCCAGAAGTTAAAGGGCTTGCTGTGTGTGTATGTGCAGGTGCCAAATTGCATTTAAATTCAGAGTGCATGAAGTAGCTGTAGCTCCCGGCCGTCTGAGGGAGTGATTGGTGAGGGAAGGCATACTGAGCCCACCCCCTTGACATTTACAGATGTCCCTCCCTCTGCTGCTCTGACTGAAAAAGACTACCACTCCTCTGGAAAGCAATCCATGCACAGATTACTTTTTAGAGTGGTTGCAGCACAGACCCTTTTATTTAAATGAGTTGTATTCGGTGGGCGGTAATGCGTCATTTAAGCGGCATTCAGCAGATCATGGGTATAATGCCATGGTCCTGCAGACTGTCTGTGTAGCTGTTTGCTAGTTTGCAGGCAGTTACACAATGACAGGAAGCTCAATGAACTATTAGAGCATTCAACGGCACCATGGTAGTTGAGAAGTACAAGCTGACAGCACTTGTAGTACTTGTAGTTTTCACATTCACAGAGCACTGTGAATGAATGACACAAGCGGGAGGAGAAGATCCCCTGATCACTGTCAAAATGGGGGATCGGGGGGTACAAAGTATGAATATGGATGTAACATGTTACAAAAGGTAAGCTTATCCATTAATATGTATGTATTGCTTATATTTTTAAATATCAATTCTTAGTTTATAATAGGAATTTCTACCCCCACCCCCACATGTAAATGCACATGTCGGGTGTGCCTACGCAAAAATCCCCACACAAGCCAAAGTGAGAAAAATAATTATAGGACCATTATTCATGGTTAACAGGGATGAGCCGAACACCCCCCTGTTCGGTTCGCACCAGAACCTGCGAACAGACAAAATGTTTGTGTAAACTTTAGAACCCTATTAAATACAATGGACTCGAACGTTCGAAATCTAAAGTGTTAATTATAAAGGCTAATATGCAAGTTATTGTCCTAAAAAGTGTTTGGGGACCCGGGTCCTGCCCCAGGGGACATGTATCAATGCAAAAACAAGTTTTAAAAACGGCCGTTTTTTCGGGAGCAGTGATTTTAATAATGCTTAAAATGAAAAAATAAAAGTGAAATATTCCTTTAAATTTCATACCTGGGGGGTGTGTATGATATGCATGTAAAGTGGCGCATGTTTCCCGTGCTTAGAACTGTCCCTGCAAAAAAGTAGGATTTTTAAAACAGCTTACCTGTAAAATCCTTTTCTTGGAGTACATCACGGGACACAGAGCGGCATAGTCATTACTATGTGGGTTATATAGAATTACCTTCAGGTGCTGGCACTGGCAACTTCCAAAACAGGAAGTACCCTCCCCTATATAAGCCCCTCCCATCCGGGAGCACCTAAGTTTTGTAGCAAAGCAATACGTGTCCCCAAAAGAGGGGTGGGAGCTCTGTGTCCCGTGATGTACTCCAAGAAAAGGATTTTACAGGTAAGCTGTTTTAAAAATCCTACTTTCTTGTTCATACATCACGGGACACAGAGCGGCATAGTCATTACTATGTGGGATGTCCCAAAGCAATGCCAAATGAGGGGGGGGATACACCATACATAAGCTGGGCGCCATCAGGCATGAGGATCTTTTGCGGCCTGCAACACACTGAGTGAGTGAGTGAGTGAAAAACTTGTATAGCGCTAACAAATGCGAACTAAATCGCCTCAAGGCGCTTTGCATCCAGTAGCTTCATGATCCATCAGAAGAGGTGGGTCTTAAGTTTTTTCCTAAAGGCCCGATGGTTTTCTTCCATACGGATATCCGTGGGTAGCGCGTTCCATAGCCGTGGTCCTTGGACTGCAAATCTTCGTTCTCCCTTTGATTTGTAGCGAAATTTGGGGATGTGAAGGAGGTTTTGGTTTGTTGATCGTAGACTGCGTTTGGGGTTGTAATGCTTTATCTTCTCGCATAAATATTGCGGAGCGATTCCTTGTGTGCACTTATGGGTGAGGCAGAGGGTCTTGAATGTGACCCGATCCTTTACGGCTAACCAATGAAGGGTCCTCAGTGCAGGGGTGATGGATTCCCAGGTTTTTTTTCCTGTTATCAGTCTGGCTGCCGTGTTCTGGACGACTTGTAGGCGTGACATTTGGTATTTGGGTAGTCCGAGGTAGAGGGAGTTTGCGTAGTCGAGCTGGGAGTTGATAATTGATCCAACTACTACTGCTGTGTCCTCTTCTGGGATGAAGGGAATGAGTCTACGCAGCAGGCGGAGGAGATAATGAGATCCGCTGATTACTGATCCTATTTGAGCGTCCATCGACATCTCCGAGTCAAAGATGACTCCGAGACTTTTGACTTTGGTGCTCGGGGTGATGGTCTGTCCGAGAATGGTGGGTGGTGTCCAAGAGGTTTTAGTTTTTGTCTTTTGGTTAGCGTGGAGGAGAAGCAGTTCTGTTTTGGATCCGTTGAGTTTAAGTGAACTCTCAGTCATCCAATCATCGATCAATGTGAGGCACTTTTCCAATCCGTGATATTGGTCTTTTTTTCCAGTGATACGAAAGTAGAGTTGGGTGTCGTCCGCGTATGAGTGGTAGCATAAGTCCTGTTTGCTAATGATTTTTAGGAGTGGGCAGAGGTAGATGTTAAAGAGAAGGGGTGACAGTGGTGATCCTTGAGGGACTCCGCAAGAAATTGCGCGAGTTTCAGAGGTGAAGGCACCTAATTTCACTGTCTGAGAACGATTCTCAAGAAAGGAAGCGAACCAAGGAAGGTCAGGGTCTGCGACTCCTGCTACTTCTTTAAGCCGAATGAGTAGAGTTTTGTGGTCTACTGTGTCGAACGCTGCACTGAGGTCCAGCAGCACCAGGAGACATGACTCTCTGTCATCTGCGGCTTCGAGGACGTCATCCCATATTTTGAGAAGTGCCGTTTCTGTGCCATGGCCTGGGTGGAAGCCTGATTGTAGTGGATCCAAGAGTTTGTAAGTGTCCAAATGGCCTTGTAGCTGTTGTACTACCGCTTTCTCCATGATCTTGGAAATGGTGTTGAGGCTTGTTACCGGTCTGCGGTAATTTGGGTCCTTAGGGTCAAGATTGGGTTTCTTTAGGAGGGGTTTGATTATACCTTGCTTGAGGGAGTTCGGAACCAAACCTTCTTTGAATGATAGATTTACGATGTGTGTAATGGTAGGAGCTAAAATGTCGGTACATTCTTTCAGGAGTTTTGTGGGAATTATGTCATTTGACGATGTAGTGTCTCTGAGGCTTCTGATGATGTTTTTGGTGGTGTCAATGGTGATCGGGACCAACGAAAATGTTGCTAGTTGTATAATGTTCGTATTGATTTTCTCTGTTTGCTTTGGCTGTGTGAAGTTGGTTGTTTTTTTCTGTTGAATTATTTCCCGAATATTTTCGATTTTGTCGATAAAAAAATCCGATAGCTCATTGCAGAACTCTTGGGCTTCGTTTGCTGGAGGCTCTAGACAGGTAGGCGACATCCTCCTGACTTCTAACGTCCACCTGGTAGAACCTAGTAAACGTGTGTACTGAAGACCATGTTGCGGCCTTACAAATTTGAGCCAGGGAGGCCTGGTGATGCACTGCCCATGAAGTTCCAACTGCTCTCGTGGAGTGCGCCCTAACTTTGAACGGAGGCGGTCTACTTCTCAAGCCATAGGCTTTTATTATGACCTGTCGAATCCACTTGGCTAAAGTAGATTTTGATGCTGCCTGACCCTTTCTGGGGCCTTCCGGCAGAACAAACAAAGAATCCGTTCTACGAATCTGAGCAGTGGCCTTTAGATAAGCTTTAACTGCTCTTACTACATTCAAAGAATGCAATAACTTTTCCTCTACCGAGCTCGGTTTGGGGAAAAAGAAGGAAGAACCACATCCTGGTTCAAGTGAAACCTCGATACCACCTTAGGAAGAAAGGCTGGGTGAGGACGTAATACTACTCTGTCCTCATGAATAACCAGACATGGCTCTTTACAGGACATGGCGGCTAATTCCGACACTCTTCTAGCCGAGCATATGGCTACTAAAAATATCAATTTTCTGGTGAGTAGAACCAAGGAAATGTGCCGCAAAGGTTCAAATGGCTGCTTCTGCAGAACCGACAGAACCAAATTTAGATCCCATGGACATATGGGAGCTTTAATCGGTGGAATAATACGAGTCACCCCTTGCATAAAGGATTTGACAAGTGAATGCATAGCCAGGGGCCTTTGAAATAGTATTGATAAGGCCGAAACCTGACCCCTGATAGTACTTAAGGCAAACTTCCTGTCTACAGCCCACTGTAGGAAGTCCAGAATTCTGCCTATAACGTACTTACGTGGATGCCACTTTCTGGCCTCGCACCAAGTGATGTACGCCTTCCAAACTCTATAGTAGATCTGCCTGGATACAGGCTTCCTGGCATTGATTATAGTTGATACCACAGAGTTAGAGAGACCTCTCTTCTTTAGGATGTGGGATTCAATAGCCAGGCCGTTAAACTTAGAGTTAGTAAAGAAGGGTGGTATATCGGCCCTTGCGAAAGCAGGTCCGGACGACGTCCAAGGACTCCCCACAGACATTTTGATGATCTCCGTGTACCAGGCCCTTCGGGGCCACGCTAGAGCCACCAAGATCACCGGCTTCTTTTCCAACCTGACTCTGCGAAGGAGTCGAGGCAACAATTGTAGCGGAGGGAATGCATATATCAGTCTGAACTGATTCCAAGGGAACACCAGAGCATCCGAGCCGCAAGCGAGGGGATCCCTTGTCCGGGAGACAAATCTGTCCACCTTTGCGTTGAATCTGGATGCTAGCAGATCTACATCCGGTGTTCCCCACCGCTGACATATTGCTCGGAAGACCTCGGGATGAAGGGGCCATTCCCCTGGGCATAACTGTTGGCGACTTAGAAAGTCCGCCTTCCAATTCTCCACCCCTGGAATGAAGACAGCTGACATACATGGGACATGCTTTTCTGCCCATTCCAGGATGTGACTTACTTCCCTCTGGGCTGCACAACTCCTGGTGCCTCCCTGATGATTGATATATGCCACTGCTGTGGCATTGTCTGATTGAATTCTGACAGGGGACCCTTGGAGTCTGGATGCCCAGGCTACTAGGGCATACCGGGCTGCTCGTATCTGTAAGAGATTGATGGGCAGGGTTTTTACTACATTTGACCATCTGCCCTGGAGAGACCATTGCTCCAGTTCTGCCCCCCAGCCTATAAGGCTGGCATCTGTAGTGACCACCTTCCAGGATATCGGACTGAAGGGTTTTCCCTTCTGGAGATTCTGGGGGATCAACCACCAGCAGAGACTCTTCCGAACGGAAGGGGACAAAGCCATCGGGAAGTCTAGAGCCTGAATTTTTCCGTTCCAGGCTGACAATATGGCCCTCTGTAAATTCCTTGAGTGGAATTGGGCGTATGGCACAGCTTCGAATGATGCTACCATCTTTCCTAGCAGCCTCATGCACAGGCATATGGACGTCTGTCTTTTTGCACAAAGTAGGCGGACCAAGTCCCTCAAAGAGGATACTTTGTCTTGAGGTAGGAAAATCCTCCTCTGGTCTGAATCCAGCCGTAGCCCTAGATATACCAGGTTTTTCACTGGCTGTAGGGCTGACTTGTCCAGGTTGATGACCCAACCGTGAGATTCTAGATACTTGATTGTATCGACAATTACCACTTCTAGCTTGGCAACTGAGTGGTCCATCAACAACAGGTCGTCTAGGTATGCCATTATCGTTACACCTCGTGTTCTTAGATCGGCCAACAGTGGGGCCAGAATTTTTGTGAACACTCGTGGTGCTGTGGCCAGACCGAATGGTAAGGCTCTGAACTGAAAATGGCGCCCTTCTACTGCAAAGCGTAGAAATTTTTGATGACCTGGAAAGATGGGAACATGCAAGTAAGCATCTTTGATGTCGATCGAGGCTAACCATTCCTCCCCCTGTAGGGCAGCGGTGACCGATCGGATCGACTCCATCCGGAAGGACCGGACGTTTAGAAATTTGTTTAGACTCTTTAGGTCCAATATGGGTCTTATGTCCCCGTTTGGTTTCGGGACTGTGAAAAGGTTTGAGTAGAAACTCAACCCCCACTCTTCCATAGGAACCTCCATAATTACTCCTTGGAGCAATAGTTGTTCTAACGCCACTAGGAGACACCTTCTTTTCAGAGGGTCTTTTGGCATGCCTGACCACATAAAATGGGAAGGAGGAGACTCTTTTAACTCCAACTTGTATCCCCGAGTTACTGCGGAGAGCACCCATCTGTCTTTGATCGTCTCCCGCCAGGTCTCTGTGAACAACTGAAGTCTTCCCCCCACCCGTTTGAGTGGGGGCAGCCCTTCATAGGCTTAACTTGGAGGCTGGTTTAGTACCTCTTCGGATCCAGGGTTTTTTATTACCCTGTGACTGTCCCTGATTTTTACCTCCTGAGTTTGACCGAGGAGGCCGTCGGAACTGCTTAGTAGCAGACGTCCCAGGGATAGGAGAGGTAGTCCTCTTAAAAGATGGACCCCTAGACCTCTTTTTAATTGGTAAGTGAGTACTTTACCACTGGAAATCTTCTGGATATATTTATCCAGGTCTTCGCCAAAAAGGCGTTCTCCATGAAATGGGAAGCTAACTAAGAGCTTCTTACAGGGAGCCTCAGCAGACCAGTTCTTGAGCTACAGAAGCCTACGCATATGTACCAAAGACAGCGTGAGGCGGGAGGCCTGAGGATAGAATCCTTGATGGCGTCAACCGCAAAGCATAATGCTCTAGGCAGATCAGCCAGAGCCTGGGCCTGCTGGTCTGGCAAATCCCTCAGGACCATTTTCATTTGATCCTTTAAAGCTTGGCAGACCCCAATAGCTGCCACTGCTGGCTGTGTAACAGCCCCTGCTGTGGAAAAAGCAGATTTTAATAAAGACTCCAATTTTTTATCTACTGGATCTTTGAACATTTGAACATTATCTACTGGACATGTCAGTGATTTGTTCACAGAAGAAATGGCTGTGTCCACCGTAGGAACATTCCATCTCTGGGTGAATCTTTCCTCCATGGGATAGATCACCGGATATTTCTTAGGCGGAACAAATAGTTTATCAGGATGTTCCCAGTCCTGGTATATAAGTCCTTCCAATAATGGATGAATTGGAAAGGAGCAATTAATCTGGGGAGCTTTTAGCGACCCCAATGAGGAGACAGCAGTAGTTGATGGTTCAACAAGAGGCATTTTAAATGCAGATCGAACCATGTCAGTTAGGGTCTGGACCCACAATCTTTCAGTCTGTGATGCTGAAAATGGTTCATCTACTGTCGATTCCTCAAAAACAGAGTTAACCTCCTCCTGATCCCCTTCAGGTAGGTCAGTCCCTTCCTGGGACTGTTGCTCTGCCAACAGGCACTCTAATGGAGGGGATGGAGATCTGGCGCGCTTTCTTTCCTGTAGAGAAGAAGCGATCAATGCTGCCAATCTCTGCTCCAATCCCTCCAGAGGTGAGGCAAAAACCTCCTCTGTTATATATGCAGGAGCAGGTGGACTGAGGACAGCCACAGTACCTGGCACTCCCGGGGGTTCCTTATGGGTATTAACCTCTGATTTCTCAGGGGAGGAAGGTGCAGATGACTGCTCCAGATCCTCAGAGCCCGATGGAGACCCCCTACACTTCCTGAGAGGTATATCTCGGAGTTTTTTAGGCGGCATATTCCTTAGTTCAAAGCTGAGGTATTCCAGCCGCAATACACCCCTTTACTGAAATAGTCCAATGCAATTTGCTGCTATGTACATCAGTGGGTGTCTACTAATGCGTCTTTCTGGGGATGCCTGTATCAACCGCCCGCTGTAAGCCCCTATACCATGCTACCAGCTCCTTTTCATGCTCTGTGTCCATAGCAAGCAGCGTGGACTGAGTCCTTTTATCTTGCTGGGACGCCCGCACCTGCGCCGAAGCGCTGGGCGCACAGAGCGCGTCATCCGCCAGGCTCCGCCCCGTTTTTTGAAGCTAAATCTATAAAAAGAAAGCGTGTGTGCGCGCGCGCGCGCGCATGCACGTGTGCGCTCTTGGCGCCATGTAGGGAGAGGAGCCAGGGTCCCTGTTTCACCAGGACTCGGGGATGGAAGGAAACTACTTGGCAGCATGACAGAGGAATGCAGCTTCCCTGATAGAGAGCTCACTCATCTGCCTGGACTTTCACCATGGAAGGAATAGTCCCAAGAAAAAAAGACGTTCCACAGCGGCCTCTAGTGGACAAACACAGGTACCGCACTTTTGTCTTTTTTTTTTTTTTTTTAAAAACCTCCTTTATGAAAAACATTTCTAGGTTTACAGTTTTTAAAACTTCCTTTATGAAAAGACATTTCTAGGATTTCTTAGGCATATACAGCTATTAGCGGGAATACCTTTAGGTAACAGGCAGAAAGACATATTAGGCTTGGGGGTCCCCTCAATAGAACCAAGTTCCTGAGGGGCCCCCACTTACCTTTTCCCCGCCGCAGGACTTTGTTTGGTCCACAGAAGCCCAAACTTCACCTCTCACGGCAGGCATTGTACTAGACCTTCAGGGACCGGGTTCCCAAGGATTCCACTCCCCTGGACCTGTATAGCACCCTGCACAGATAGCCTCTTGGTTTTGGGTATGACCAGAGCTCTGGATCCCAGGGTCCAGCCCTCCTAAGAGAGGCATTACAGGCAAAACCCTGCTCTTCTCTGCAAGGCCCGGGTACCGACCGTTTAGCTATGAAGCTTTTTTGGTCGGATCCGGAATAGCTTGCTAAGGCCCAGAGAACCTGTACACAAGCCCAGATGAATACATGTTAACCTTGGCCAACACCTTAGACACTGGCAAAAAACTGAGGTGCTCCCGGATGGGAGGGGCTTATATAGGGGAGGGTACTTCCTGTTTTGGAAGTTGCCAGTGCCAGCACCTGAAGGTAATTCTATATAACCCACATAGTAATGACTATGCCGCTCTGTGTCCCGTGATGTATGAACAAGAAATGTCATTTTTGAAAGAAAAAAATGCATTTAAAACTGACTCGCGGCTATTAATGAATTGTCGGCTCCCGGCAATACATACAAAAGTCATTGATAAAAAATAAAAAAAAAAAGCGTAGGGGTTCCCCAGAATTCAATTACCAGGCCCTTCAGGTCTGGAATGGATATTAAGGGGAACCCCGCCGCAAATTTAAAAAAAAGGGTTCCCCCAAATATCCATTCCAGGCCCTTCAGATCTGGCATGGATTTTAAGGGGAACTCCACCCCAAATTTAAAAAAAAATGGCGTGGAGTCCCCCTAAAAATCCATGCCAGACCCCTTATCCGAGCACGCAACCTGGCCGGCCACAGGGGAAAAGGGGGGGACGAGAGAGCGGCCCCCCTCCCTCCTGAACCGTACCAAGCCACATGCCCTCAACATGGGGAGGATGTCCCCATGTTGTTGGGGACAAGGGCCTCATCCCCACAACCCTTGCCCGGTGGTTGTGGGGGTCTGCCGGCGGGGGGCTTATCGGAATCTGGAAGACCCCTTTAACAAAGGGGACCCCCAGATCCCGGCCCCCCCTATGTGAATTGGTAAGGGGTACATTGTACCCCTACCATTTCAGGAAGAAAGCGTAAAAAAATGTTTAAAAAAAACACACAAACACCTTGAAAAAGTCCTTTATTAAAAAAAAAAAAAACATTTCAGCGGTGAAATCCAGTGTCCCGCGGCGATCCCGATGTCCAGCGCTGTCCTTCATTGGTTGTGCCTGAGCGGACCTGATGGGGAACTCCCTCTCAGTATTTTAAATGTATAGACCCGAATTACACAGTGAAGGAAGTTCCCCGCTCAAGCCAATGACGTAGGCGGGTCCGACATACCGAGGGGGCGGACCTGATGGGGAACTGCTCTCACTTTTGGTAATACATGTATAGACCCGCCCCTTCTCATGTTCCGCATCTGGTCCGCTGAGCGGACCTGATGGGGAACTTTAGAAGGGGCGGGTCTATACATTTAAAATACTGAGAGGGAGTTCCCCATCAGGTCCGCTCAGGCACAACCAATGAAGGACAGCGCTGGACATCGGGATCGCCGCGGGACACTGGATTTCACCGCTGGAATGTTTTTTGTTTTTTTTTAAATAAAGGACTTTTTCAAGGTGTTTGTGTGTTTTTTTAAACATTTTTTTACGCTTTCTTCGTGAAATGGTAGGGGTACAATGTACCCCTTACCAATTCACATGGGGGGGGCGGGATCTGGGGGTCCCCTTTGTTAAAGGGGTCTTCCAGATTCCGATAAGCCCCCCGCCCGCAGACCCCCACAACCACCGGGCAAGGGTTGTGGGGATGAGGCCCTTGTCCCCATCAACATGGGGACATCCTCCCCATGTTGAGGGCATGTGGCTTGGTACGGTTCAGGAGGGAGGGGGGCCGCTCTCTCGTCCCCCCCTTTTCCCCTGCGGCCGGCCAGGTTGCGTGCTCGGATAAGGGGTCTGGTATGGATTTTTAGGGGGACTCCACGCCATTTTTTTTTTAAATTTGGGGTGGAGTTCCCCTTAAAATCCATGCCAGATCTGAAGGGCCTGGAATGGATATTTGGGGGAACCCCACGTCAATTTTTTTTTAAATTTGCGGCGGGGTTTCCCTTAATATCCATTCCAGACCTGAAGGGCCTGGTAATTGAATTCTGGGGAACCCCCACGCTTTTTTTTTTTTTTTATCAATGACTTTTGTATGTATTGCCGGGAGCCAACAATTCATTAATAGCCGCGAGTCAGTTTTAAATGCATTTTTTTCTTTCAAAAATGACATTTTTTGCAGGGACAGTTCTAAGCACGGGAAACATGCGCCACTTTACATGCATATCATACACATCCCCCAGGTACGAAATTTAAAGGAATATTTCACTTTTATTTTTTCATTTTAAGCATTATTAAAATCACTGCTCCCGAAAAAACGGCCGTTTTTAAAACTTCTTTTTGCATTGATACATGTCCCCTGGGGCAGGACCCAGGTCCCCAAACACTTTTTAGGACAATAACTTGCATATAAGCCTTTATAATTAGCACTTTAGATTTCTCCCATAGAATTTTCGAATTTGCCGCGAACACCCCAATTTGTTCGGCGAACGGGCGAACAGGCAATGTTCGAGTCGAACATGAGTTCGACTCGAACTCGAAGCTCATCCCTAATGGTTAACTCTAAACTGATGACATGTAGGGGCGTTTACAGCACCTCCTATGGAAAATATAGGGTATTGAAGTTTGTTGTCATTTCACAGGCAAGTACAATTTTTTTTTTTTTTAATTGTAATTTTTATTGGGTTTTAAAGAACAAACAAGATATTGTTACATTAAGCACAATATACAGATATCAAACACAGAATGATATCAAAGAAAGAAAAAGAAAAAGAAAATTAAAAGTAGGAGGAATTCGTCAAGCAATGCCCATAAGTACAGAGCACAGGCGTGCTCGGTACACCAGATCAAAAATATATAAACAACAACTTATAGGTTTACAATAGGGATTAATAACCAAAATGTAACCTTAGGCATCAAAGACAAGGGTATCTATGAAGTACGTATATGGAAGGTAGCAAGAAATGCGAAGCTAGTAAATATCAAGCTAGTATATGTCAAGGTGTAGCAGGTGGTGCGAGGGTCCCATAATCCGATCGATCCCAGGGTTCCCACACTTTATCAAATTGGGGAATTTTATCATGCACAGAGGCCGTTAGGTATTCCATCCTCCGAATTTCAGCCACTAGATGGAGAAACCTAGGCCATGGAGGAGGCATATTAGATAGCCAACATAATGGGATAAGCCTTTTGGCAGCTAGTAAAATGTAGGAGACAAGCCGATTTACCTTCTTGGGTATGCCCGAAAAGGGGAGACCCAATAAGTAATTTAAGGGATCGAGCGGTAGGGACACACCCACCACCCTCTGTATCAGCAGCCGCACATCATGCCAAAAGGGTTGGATCATAGAACACTGCCAAAAGATATGGAATAGGGAACCCGTATCAGTCCCGCATCGCCAACAACGCAGCGAGACTGAGGGATCATATTTGTGAATTACATTAGGCGTTCTATACCAAAACATAAGAATCTTAATGGACGTTTCCCTTTGGGACACACATTGAGAAGATTTGAATGTAGAGGACCATATCCTATCCCACATCTGGACCGTAATAGGTCTATCCAACAAAAGAGACCATCTTTTCATGTATTGGTGGGTTGTCTCAGCCAGTGGAGTAGACTCATGAAGGAGACGGTGTATAGAAGATATTAAATGTAGTTGGTATGGACCCTGAGCGCATATGTATTCAAAGGTAGTCGGTTTGTCAAGAATCAGAGTTGGGGACTTGGAGTGGAAAAAATGTCTAACCTGCAGGTAGAAATGGAAAAGTTCGGTGGGTATATTAAACTTCTTACTCAGAGTTTCAAAAGTATGCAGATGTCGCGTGATAGGATGTACCAAATTCCGGAGTTGAAAGAGGGGGGCATCAAGCCATGAGAAAACCCTGCCCAGGGACAGACTGTCTGGTAAATTTGGATTAAACAATACATTTACAAGGGGAGAGCATGTTGAAGCAAGGTGATGAGTCTTAAGGCATTTATGCCAAATGGTTAAGGTGAAAGCCATCGGGGCAGTACATTGGCATTTGAAAATGGAATCCAAGGATGGGACATTGTCCCAGACCAAGGAACATGGGTGGACCGGGTATAGTACCCCCTTTTCAATGGCAGACCATTGATTTGGTGCATGTAGGGAGGACCACGAAACAATAGCCCTCAAGTGTGAGGCGTGGTAGTATTGAAAAATGTCCGGGGCACCCAATCCCCCCCCTGGACCTTGGGGCGAATACCACTGAATAAGCTATACGATGTGCCCTATCGCCCCATATGAATTTTAGAAAATTCCTCTGAATCGCTTTTAGTTGAGAGGAAGGCAGGGCAACTGGTAATGTTTCAAAGTGATAAAGTAGTCTGGGTAATATAGACATTTTTAGGACGTTAATCCTACCCAACAGAGACAGGGGATATTTTGTCCAAGCCATCAGGGATTTGTTAATGTCTAAGACAAGAGGGGGGAAGTTGGCTTGATAGAGAGAAGAGTAAGAGGGGGTAAGAAGGACACCCAAGTATTTAATGGAGGTGGTGCACCATTTATAAGGATATGACCCTTTAAGCTGAGATAACAATAATGCTGGAATGTGTATAGGGAGTGCTTCAGTTTTGGAAGTGTTAACCTTGTAACCGGAGATGGCACCAAAGGAGGCTAGTAATTTATGTAACGAAGGAAGCAATATCAACGGATTAGTTACAGTGAGCAGAATGTCATCCGCAAAGAGCGACAGTTTATATTCTCCCTGCCGCATCACCACCCCATTGATATCTGGATGGGTGCGGATGGACTCGGCCAGGGGCTCCAGACATAAAATGAAAAGTAACGGTGATATAGGACACCCCTGCCGAGTTCCATTTGTCATGGGGAAGGCAGGCGACAGGAAAGAAGACATCTGAACCTGGGCTGTGACTGTGGAGTACAGGGCCTCTAGGGCTTTTAAAAAGGGACCAGTGAATCCAAACGTTTTGAGGACAGCGAACATATAAGGCCAACTCAGCCTATCAAAAGCCTTTTGGGCATCTAGACTCAAAATTAGCGCCGAACGGGATGACCTATCCAAAAGATCTATCAGATCTATTGTACGGCCGGTGTTGTCCCCCGCATGCCTGCCAGGGACAAAGCCCACCTGGTCTCTATGGATCAGTTTAGGAATGAGCTTAGACAATCTGGATGCAAGAATTTTGGTGAAAATTTTATAGTCTGAATTCAAAAGGGCTATGGGCCTATAATTATTTGGGATCGAGGGGTCTTTACCAGGCTTTGGGATGACTGAGATGTAAGAGTGGGAGAAGTGTGGATGTGGAGATGTGCCCTTAAGCAGTGAGTCGTATAAAGTCAGCATATGAGGAGACAAAATGTTGAAAAAAGTTTTATAGTAAAAGTAGGACAAACCATCAGGGCCAGGCGATTTGTGAAGAGGTAGCTCTTTGATTATAGCCAACAACTCCTCAGCCGATATAGCCACATTCAAACTGGCCAAATCCGCTGAGGATAGTCTTGGAAGGTTTATGTTAGAGAAGAAAGTCTCAAATTTTTCCTGAGTAAAGTTAAAGTGGTTCTGTGGAGTCAGGCAATTATACAATCTGTGGTAGAATTTGCCAAAAATATTTGACATTTCGCGGGGGCAGTATGCTCTAGAGCCGTCGGCCTTCGTAAGAAAATCGGGAAAGGAATTGAATGGGCGTGGTCGTAATTTATGAACCAGCATCCTATGGGGCTTATTCGAAAATTCATAGAATTTTTGTTTTGTCCATAGTAGGGATTTAGACGCCCTGTCGAGCTGTAAATACTTTATTTGTTCCCTAAGGGAAATTACCTTTTGGAGTTTCAACACCGTGGGACCACACAGCAGTCTCCGCTCCGCAGTTACCAGAGCAGATGTAAGGGACTGCAGTAGGCCATTTCTATCCTTTTTTAACTGAGCGCCTTCAGCTATGCAAACACCTCGGAAAACTGCCTTATGTGCCTCCCACAGTGTGGAAAACTCGGAAACTGAGCCCATGTTAAGCTGGAAAAATTCCTCCAAGCTTTTGGCTAGGGTAGAACGTGAGACTTCGGACTGTAGGAGATGGTCATTCAGACGCCAGTGACAGGATTTGGTATAGGCCTGAGAAAGCATGAGGTCTATCACAATGGGAGCGTGATCTGACCATGTGATAGGCAATATGTCTGACTCTATCACATAAGGAATGAGTGGCGCTGTGATAAAAAAATGGTCAAGGCGTGAATACATTCTATGAGCTGGGGAATAAAATGTAAACTGCTTAGCAGAAGGGTGCCTGATCCTCCATGTGTCGAAAAATTTACGGGACCTAATACATTTGCGGAAGGAATTGGCATGCAATATAACCTGTTTTGAAGGTGTAGAACTAAGGAGAGACTGTCTATCTCTAGTGGGTGACATGACCTGGTTAAAATCCCCACCAATAATCTGAAAAGGTTGAGAACGAAATGGAGGGGAGTCAAAAAGTTTGTTGAGAAAGTCAATCTGACCTGTATTGGGGGCATAGAGATTCACAAGAGAGAAAGAAGTATTCACATATTCACATTCCAATATGAGGCATCTCCCATGTGGATCAGCATGTGAGCTTTTAACCTTGATAGGACAGGATTTCTTGATTAAAATCGCCACTCCCGCCTTGCCCGTGGAATCAGAGGCAAGGAAGGAGGTGGGGAAGAACTTCGAGGCAAATTTGAGTGAACCACCAGCCCTGAAGTGGGTTTCCTGAATCATCACCACATCAGCGCCTGAGGCCCTGAAATCCTTCAGGGCCATCCAGCGTTTGCGGATAGAACCCAGACCCTTCACATTATACGACATGATCTTTAAAGCCATAGTAAGACATTCAAACAGGCTTGTGTAAGAATTTTGAATCTAAAAAATAACAAAATATAGGAAACAGAGACATAAAAGCAAAAATGCGTGTAAAAGCAATGATGTGAATAAACATTGCAGACAAAGGCATCCCTTCGGGGCCCAAATAGTAACAGATAAACCCTGTAAGAAAATGACATTCGGTTAGGAAAAAAAAAACATTGCACTTTCAACCTACAAGGCTGACTTATAACCATGGACATAAGGAAAATAAAAAAAATAAAAATCAACAGAAAAAAAAAAAGAAAATAGAACTTAAGTTCTTGAAAGCCTGAGAGCCACTTGCGTCTCAGGGGACCTTGGAAGTAAGCCAAGGCCAAATAGGGACATACACGAACTTCCATCAGAAAACTCTAGCAAGAGAGATGGGGAGGATCGGCTGCTCTCCTTATGAACTTGGTAACCTTTAAAATAAGTCTGACAGTAGAGGACCTGTTGACGAGGGTTAGAAAGTCAGCAAATAAACAGGAGTAACTGCCAATTAGGGTACGGTGACCAAGAAGGAAAACACTGTCAACAATATTTGTAGTGATTTTCACCCCATGGGTTGGAGAAGAACTCTACCCTGAACAGGAACCAGGGTAGACTGAAAACTTTTGTAAACCAGAGCAACAATCTTCGTATCTGTTTTAGAATCGAGGAGAAACGGAGATGCAGAGAGCATGAAATTATGGATCCAGAGAGGAACGTATGGGTGAATCAAGGAGGTTGGTTGGAGGCACGCAGACGTTGGGATGTTGAGAATTGTTTCCTTGATTTGCCCCTCACGGGGGTCCAGATGCGGTTAGGAGTGGCGGGATGTTGACGGACCTGGGCAGCTGGAGGAATCAAATCATCTTCTGGCAAAGGGGGAGGCCAAGATGTTTCAGGAATGCTTCGCCTTCCTGCAGTTCACGCAGGGTAACCTGGACACCATCCCTGGATACAATAAGGCGAAAAGGGAAACCCCAGTAGTAGGGGATCTTATGATGTTGTAGATGGGAGGTGATTGGGTGTAGATTTCTACGTTTAGCAAGGGTAATTGGAGAGAGGTCGCTAAAGATCTGCAATTTTGCTCCTTTGTACTGAAGTTGGGATTTATTGCGCGTGGCCAGGGTCAGAGCCTCCTTACTTTCAAAAAAATGGAATCGGACTATAACATCCCTGGGTCTAGCTCCAGCCGGAGGTTTTGGGCCCAGGGATCGGTGGGCCCTATCAAGGCGCCAGTCTATATCCACCACTGTGGGGGCCAGGGTATTGAAAAGACCAAGAAGATAGGTGCGTAAGTCAGGGTCTCCTACCGTTTCCGGGATACCTCTGAAGCGCAGGTTCTGCCTCCTTTCCCTGTTCTCCAGGTCCTCCTGCTGCAATTGCAGTTGAGAAACCGAAATATGTAGGTTATGATTGTCCTCCTCAACAGCCTGAACATAGCTTATCAACTCATCAAATTTATTTTCAAGAGTGTCCGTACGTTCCCCAATTTGGTTGATTTCCCCCCTCAGTTCTGCAGCTAACTTGCTCACTTCTGCCGAGACATTGCACGTGATTTGTTGAAGCAGGAGCTGTAGCTTAGCATCCAACTTGGCATCCAGAATGTCTGGGGTAAGTATCTCCTGAGGAGAGGATGAGGTGGAATCTGTACCCTGGGTGGGAGCTAATGGAGGGTACTCAGCATTCTCCGTTCCCAGTATTGGGTCTATTGAAGTGTGTGGAACTGTGGGGGAGTGCAAGGTCACAGATTGCGACCTGGTAACATAGCGTTCCATATCTGATTCTACACGTGATCCAAATAAAGGCTTATAATATCGCTGCTGCTGGCCGACTTTTCCCATGTGATGCCCAAGGGGCTTAGAGAATAAACAGGCTTATCCCCGGGGCTATAATATGGCTAAGGTAACAACTCGGGGATCATGGAGAGCAGCCGGGATCCTGAACTCACTTAAATGGCATCCCCTGTGTCAGCTGGAACGACCATCATTCTATTTGTCATGTGTACCAGTCAGGTACAGCAGTGACTAATGCAGTGGCTGTAGAAAGGGGGATCCACAGACCCACAGATGTCCAGTGGAGAACCCAGGCCCAGAAGTGAAGGTGCCGGGCCCCAGATGTAGTGTCACTGTAAATATGAGGTGTACCCGGAGTAGCAATATGGCCTCCGACCTCCGTGAGTAGGCCGGAGTCGGGGGCTTTCCTGATAGCGTGTGCCGCCCGGGTGAGTTCCGCTCCGTTCAGGCCAAAATCTCCCCACCAGGACCAGCGTACAGGGCCCCCCGGGCATACAGTCTCACCCTAGCGTGTCCCAATTGGAGGGGGCAAGATACTACCCCACTACTCACTGTGTCCAGGGTTGGAAGAAGGCAGGTCGACAGGCCGCAAGATGGCGTCGGATCGCGTTATAGGGAAGTGGATAGCAGGGTCCTCCGGGCGACTCCTCCGATGCTTAGTTGTTTTCCAGGGGTGAGGCAGCTGTCGGCCGGCGGAGGGACACTCGTTTTACCCCCGGATTGCACAGGGTAGATGCGGAAGAGTGCCCGCGGATCCGTAGGCCCCAAGATGGTGGCGGGCCTCAGCAATGCGGGAACACTCTCAGGCCTAGAGCAGGTAAAGTCGGCCAAAAACCTCCACTAATCAGCCAGGGCCGTAGGAGACGAGGCCCAGGGGCTGATGGCACTGAAATTGGGCCCCCCCCGGGGTGAGATAGGGCAGAGATGGCCATGGATTTACACTGCCTGTGGAGAGCTCAGTATCCACACGTCCTCCCTGGTTCACGTCTGGACACGCCCCCGGCAAGTACAATTTTAATGTTGGACATTGTGATTATCTTTTTATTAAAATGTTGCATTTCCTAAACCATTGCGCTAATATCGTGTGGCATAGAAAAACTGGAACTACCACTATTGTATTCTCTAGGTTGTCTGCTTTCAGAACATATATAATGTTTAAGGGTAGGGATGAGCTTCGAGTTTGAGTCGAACTCATGTTCGACGCGAACATTGCCTGTTCGCCCGTTCGCCGAACAGTGAACAATTTGGGGTGTTCGCGGCAAATTCGAAAAGTCGCGGAACACCCTGAAAAAGTCTATGGGAGAAATCTAAAGTGCTAATTTTAAAGGCTTATGTGCAAGTTATTGTCTTAAAAAGTGTTTGGGGACCTGGGTCCTGCCCCAGGGGACATGTATCAATGCAAAAATATAGTTTTAAAAACTGACGTTTTTTCGGGAGCAGTTATTTTAATAATGTGGGGATGAGGCCCTTGTCCCCATCAACATGGGGACATGGTGCTTTGGGGTCCAGACCCCAAAGCATCCTCCCCATGTTGAGGGCATGTGGCCTGGTATGGTTCAGGAGGGGGGGGCACTCTCTCATCCCCCCTCTTTTCCTGCAGCCTTCCAGGTTGCGTGCTCGGATAAGGGTCTGGTATGGATTTTTGGGGGGAACTCCACGCCATTTTTTACTTTTTTTCCTTGAGAAATTACATTTTGTGCAGGGACAGTTCTAAGCACGGGAAACAAGAGCTACTTTATAGGCATACTATACATATATATATATATATATATATATATATATATATAATATAAGGAATATTTCACTTTTATTGTTTCACTTTAAGCATTATTAAAATCACTGCTCCCGAAAAAACGTCTGTTTTTAAAACTTGTTTTTGCATTGATACATGTTCCCTGGGGCAGGAACCGGGTCCCCAAACACTTTTTATGACAATAACTTGCATATAAGCCTTTAAAATTAGCACTTTAGATTTTTCATGTTCGTGTCCCATAGACTTTAACGGTGTTCGGATGTTCGAACAAATTTATTGCCTGTTCGCATGTTCTGATGCGAACCGAACTGGGGGGTGTTCGGCTCATCCCTATTTAAGGGATTAATGTTATCTTCAGGCCTAAAATTAATTTTTAAACATGCGTGCACAAAATGAAAACATGTCTTTATCTCTATGTGCAATATTAGATGGTAACTCCTTTTCTTCTCACATCATGAGGTACCATTCTGAGTTGCCAAACATACATTGATGTGGCCTACCTGCACAGATATTACCCCTTCAATAGTGTATATTTGAGAACAGCTGTCACCTGGATTGTTAGTATTTAAATTTTTAGCTGTATATAGAAATACCTCTAGTTATATATGACATGAGGGGTGTAGAGTGTATTTGTGCAAGGGAGATAGATGACTAGGTTTCTACTGCTTTTGTATATTAATAATCTTTTTTTTCCAGCCTTTTGCTCAAGCCTACCACACATGCTAACCTCCACGCCAACCCTCAATGCTCGGTTATAAATTCTGGACCTTCACAGGTGCCTTGATCAGCGATGACTTTCTGCTTTCTCATACCTGAATCCTCTCTTTGCCCTCTCTCCACCTTGTTATCCCTCCCCTCAAACCCTTCCTACCTGATCCTTTCCTCTTCTTCCTCCTTGTTCCCAAGTCACTGCAGTCTTAGTGATGCCTCAGTGACACTAAGAGGTTGATTTACTAAAACTGGAAAGTTCAAAGTCTGTTACAGCTCTGCATAGAAACCAATCAGCTTCCATGATTTTTTTTCAAAAAAAATTAAACATTGAACTTTGCAGACACTGGTACCTCAATGTATGCCTGTATTATTGAAAAACAGAATTTGGTTAATTTACTTGAAATGAATATGTTTTTTCAGTGCCTCGTATTTATTTACATGTCAAAAAAATAAATAATATATCATCCGTACTTGCCATTGCCACCAGATATGACACCACCACCTGTAACTACTCTGAGGGAAAACCA
The DNA here is from genome assembly GCA_029206835.1 of Rana muscosa. Classification (NCBI taxonomy): domain Eukaryota; kingdom Metazoa; phylum Chordata; class Amphibia; order Anura; family Ranidae; genus Rana; species Rana muscosa. Next base: position 879,619,102 of record CM055116.1, read on the forward strand.
CCTTTACCTCCTTCATTGATACTCCATCAGCAATGTCACTCCCTCTTTTCATTGAATTCACTTTCCACTAATTTCCAGCATGTTGTAAAAAAATGCAGACTACTTGGAAACTGTTATGGAACTTTAGCGAGAACCCACTTTAGTTCTTATAAACACTTGAAATTTAATAATTAGGGATGAGCCCGCTGTTCGAGTAAGTTCAACACGAACATCGGGTGTTCGACCGTTCGCTGAATTTAGAACATTATGGAGCGTTTGTGGGAAATTTGAGCACCCGCGAAATGCCCCATAATGCACCACGAGATCGCAGTGCATTGACGGCTGCTGATTGGCCAAGGCATGCACCTGACCTGCATGCTTTTGCCAATCACAGCGCACACTGCTGTAAAAGCCATGATTGGCTAAAGGCAGGGTGCCTTTGGCCAATCATGGCTCAGGGGGCTAAGTCCATGCCCCACACTATGTACGGCTGCTTACATAGTGGCCATACATACTGTAATGAATGATAGCAGCAAAATGAAATTTCTAAAGGAAAAAATGTCATTTAAAACTGCTCGCGGCTGTAATGTATTGCCGGATCCCGGCAATATACATAAAAATCATTGAAGATTAGGGATGAGAAAGTGCCCCCCCCTCCTGAACCATACCAGGCCACGTGCCCTCAACATAGGGAGGGCGCTTTGGGGTCCCCCCCAAAACACCTTGTCCCCATGTTGATGGGGACAAGGGCCTCTTCCCCACAACCCTTACCCTGTGGTTTTGGGGGCCTGGGGCTTATCGGAATCTGGAAGCCCCCTTTAATAAGGGGGCCCCAGATCCCGTCCCCCCGAGTGAATGGGATTTGGGTACACTGTAACCCTACTCATTCACCAACAAAAATGTCAGAAAAGTAAAAATTACAGGAGACAGTTTTTGACAAGTCCTTTATTAAAAAAAAAAAAGGTGTCCCATGATGTAAATCCATCTTCAATGACAGCGCAGATGGACCGAAAAAAAAAACAACCTTTCTGCGATGACAGCTGTTATTTACCTGAGAATGGGGCCACCAGGTGATGTAAACGGGTGACCCTGCCCTCCTCTGGCGTCACGTGACGTTGCATGACACCCTGTTGCGTCACCGGATGGCACCACCCTCAGCTATATAATAGCTGTCATCGCAAAAAGGCTGCAGTCAGCTGGAAGCCTCCCATGGAGGCAGAGTTTTTCCTTTTTTTTTGGTCTGTCAGCGCTGTGATTGAAGATGTATTTTCATCGCGGGCCATTTATTTTTTTTCTAATAGGACTTGTCAAAAACTGTCTCCTGTCATTTTTACTTTTTTTAGCACTTTTTTGGCTGAAAGAGTAGGGGTACAATGTACCCAATACCCATTCACATAGGGGAGGCCAGGATCTGGGGGCCCTCTTGTTAACCTCCCTGTGTGGCTCCGGGTGAATTTTCAGTAACAAAAGCGGTAACCCCGAGCCACACTCGGGATCGCATCGCAGGATCCATGTACAGCATACTTATCTTGTCCCCTGGATCCTGCGATGTCTACCCGCTGTGTCTGCGTGTCCGTTGTGATGCACCGGGACGGAGCTCGGTGCCATTTCAAAAAGTAAAAAACACAGTATACATACAGTACACTGTAATCTTACAGATTACAGTACTGTATCAAATAATTACACATCCCCTTTGTCCCTAGTGGTTTGTCCAGTGCCCTGCATCCAGTTTTATATTATAAATACTCTTCTTTCTGCCTGGAAACTGGAGATTGTCCATAGCAACCAAAAAATGTCCGTTTACGTTAAAAATGCTTTTGGACCAGCTAAAAAACAGCGATAATAAATTAGAATCACTTGCAGAATTGAGCGATATTAATTTGTGGGGAAATTCGTCATCAAATACTAAAAGTAATGACAGCGACAATTCTGCAACCGAGCAAATTTCAGTGTTTTTGATTTGATTACATTATTGAATATTTTTTTTTTATTATTATATTATTATTTGTTATAATTATTTATAGTTATTTATTATATTATAATTTATGATTTTGTGTTTGAAACTTTATCATACTCGGAATGTCTACTAGACTCTTGTTTGGACAGATTTAAGTGAGTTATTTCTAAGAATTACAGGCCTACAATATAAAACGCCAAATTTCCATGGAAAATAATGGTACCGCATTCAGCATCAAAAATCTGACATAATCGTACTGCCAGGGAGGTTAAAGGGGGCTTCCAGATTTCGATAAGCCCCCCACCCACAGACTCCCACAACCACAGGCAAGGGTTAAGGGGAAAAGGCCCTTGTCCCCATCAACATGGGGACAAGGTGTTTTTGGGGTTGCGTGCTCAGATAGCGGTATAATATAGATTTTGGGGGGACCCCACACCATTTTTTTTTATTTTGGCATGGGGTTCCCATTAAAATCCATACCAGATCTGAAGGGCCTGGTATGGATTTTAGGGGGGACCCCCACGCCATTTTGGGAAACATGCTATTTTACAGACAAAGGAGACCCCCAGGCACGATATTTTGTTTCAATGGTTTTTATTCAAATTGTTTATTTATTTATTCAAAAGTTTTTCACAATACAAGGCAAGGACCATGGCATTGACTTTAACAGTGTATAGTGTCTATAAGCAGAGAGGCATACATTGTAATCATGGATAAACCACCTCCCCTCAGAAGAGAGAGAATTACACTTTCTGGATAGTCTTCCATTCCTCAGATTATATCATATTTATAAAATCTCTCAACTTATTATGGAATGGCTCAAATGTGTTGGGCTTACCACCATACCCTGTATCCCTATAACACCTATATGGATGGGCTCAAGGGCACACCCCCCACAGCAGGAGAAGTAGGCCGCTCCAGCAGAGATTCGGGGATGATCCGTCTCCCCAACCCGTGGAGTGGCGAACTCCAGCCCGACAACACCAGAGTCTCAGAAGAAAAAAGAAACAGAAGAGGGGAGAGAAGGAAAGAGAGAGGGGGAGGGGGGAGTGAGGACTCCACGCTCCGTGCTAAACCCCTCAGGAAACTCTCTAGTCAGTGAGTGTCCGGGGGTCATTGGTCAAGTAACTGATCCATGGATCCCATATTTTGTTGAACAGCTTCATCTTATCCTGTACAATTTCTGTCAGTCTTTCATTTAACATACTGTAAGCCAAGAAAGTTTGTTTAATTTGGTCAAATGGTAGGGCTGCTGACTTTCAGTTCTTAGCTATTGTGATTTTGTCCGAAACAAATATAAACGTAAGGGTCTGTCTTTTGGATTTTGAGGCTTCTTCGATCTTACAACCTAAGAGTGCATGTTTCAGGGACTTGGTCAGGTTAAAAAAGTATTAAAAGTTATAGACTCTAATCAAAAATCTCCGTACTTTGGGGCATATAAGGCACTCTTTCGTTCATGGTCGGACACAGCTTTAATCTTGACAAGTGGGTATTAGCCTTCATTTAGGAGCTGTTAGCGAAATTAGGCTGTACGCAGAGCATACAGCCAGATATCGTGTCTCTGATAGTAACAGCTTTCGTCTCAGTGATATAATGCATGTTAATCTAAGTTTAACTCACCATTCATCCGTCCCATCCACTCCAAGAAGCAAGCATCCTCACACAGGTCTTATCATCAGGGCATCCCAGCAAACTCTGCCAAGCCGACGCCCATCAAGCATTTTTATTACACTCAGGAGGAAGTGATGTCACAACATGTGACCCACCCTCCATAGGAAGTGAGCTCACAGGAGCCCCACACAGAATACAACACAAGAAATATAGCTTAAAGGATTCAATACAATAATAACCAATCACAGACATGTATACATTCAAATAGACTATCAGTGACATGCAATGCTACCAATGACGGGAACTATACGACAATTATGCCTTAATGGACCACAATTGTCGTATAGCTATGCTACTGTTCTTGTGGACACAGATCTGTCCGCTCTGAGTCATTTAACGCCCCCCCATCAAGAGGTGGCCAGTCCCCCGACGAGGCGTAAAACAACATCTCTAAATGGAGCAAACATCGCTGTTTCCATAGGAAGATTTTCCCACCACCGATCTTCCACCAACGTCTGTATGTGCAAATACACTCAGATGAGCGCATTACAGCAAAACTGACATGGGGGGACATCTGACAACATACATTAATACATTTTTCCACAACAGAGTGACTAGGTAGAAAAAGTGTTAACAACTTCAGAGCTAAACAGCCCCACCTTGGGGGCAGTCCTACTATCCCCTCAGCCTGCACTAAGCAGATAATTTTTTTCTGCCTAGTATAGGAGAAGGACATGGCTCCCTTCTGGCCCATTGGTTCGGGTTTTTTTTTTCTACGTTTTCTAAGTTTCTATGTTTTTTTGTTCCTGCGATCTTCGATCAACCGCCGACTGGGTGACAGGCTGGATCCCAGATCCTTGTAGTCTCCCCAGTTTTGGCCATCGAGCGTGTGCTGACCCTAGCTACGCGCTGGGTTTTCCACGACATGCATATCGCTCCACGGGTTGCCAGTGAGCTTTATGCTCCAGGGCATGCATATGATCGGTCTCTATGGCTCAATCACAGCATGCCGGGCCGACAGTCACCTCCGTAACTGCACGGTAGATGGTTTGTCCGGAATGTCTTCCAGCATAATCCACGCAGGAAGGGTAAGTAGCTTCACCTGCTTCGGCAGGAGGACTTGTCTGTACATTCCTGGAGAGATCAAGTAAGTGGTTTGGCCCTTTCTTTCCTCTCTCCCTGCCTTCCCTCCTCCCTGGGCTCTGCGAGCTAAGGCTGGCTGTTGGGTGCTGGGGGTCACCTGGGGGGCTCCATCTGGAGCGGGAACTGCGCTGTAGGCTATCATTGAAAATGTCAATTTTTGCTGCTTACCTGTGTGTTTCTCCCTCCATGCTGTCGGCGGGCATTTTCTTGTGGTCCACGCTTGTTTTGGCCTCTATCTATCGCTCAGCGGCTATTTTCTTGTGGTCCGTGCCTGCTAGCTCTATCTGCCGCTCGGCGGCCATTTTCTTGTGGTCCACGCCTGTGTTGGCTTCTGTCTACCGCTCGGCGGCCATTTTCTTGTATGCCGCGCCTGTATGGGTCTACCGCCTCTCGGCGGCCATTTTCTTGTGGTCCGCGCCCACTTTGGCCTCTGTCGACTGCTCGGCGGCCATTTCCTTGTGGTTCATGCTGTTCTTCATTACGGCTGCTCGGCGGCCATTTTGTGGAAGTCTTGGCCTCTGGGGTGCATTCACAGGGGCACGATAGACGGACACATGCTTGACGGAGGATCAGACTGACACAGGCGCAGCTATGGTAGACCACCACTGGCGGGAACAGACGATCAGCAGTAACAGTGACCGTCCTAAGGGTGATGAGTCCTCTGGGAGACCCTGCATCTCTGTAGTACCTAGGAGGGTGGGCTGTGATACCTTGCCTGGAGTCCCTATGGGTGTCAGGCGCGTGGGTCAGCAGACGTTTTTTTCCCCTGAAACACCTGAGTTGGCAACTGGTGTCCCTGCTATATCAGTGGAAGCTATGTCGGCGATCCTGGAGACCTTTTGTTGCCAAGGTGGAAGCAGCGCGTGGGAACACGGGGGGTAGGAAGCGCTCCCTCCCCCCGCCATCTTCTGGGGATAATTCTGATGCAAAGCCAGGCCCAGCTGTGGCTAATGGCCTTGATTCTGATGCATCAGCGGCTGCAGACTGTGACCGGTCGGACAGTGAGGATGGTATCTATCACCGCAGTTCGGGTTACGCTGAAGTTGGGGAATTCTGCGACAATGACGGCGGTTCCCTTTGGGTTCCGTAAACAGGCCCGAAACAAATAAAGACAAAGGAGGGTCATGGGGGGTATATAAAGCCATGGGCTCCGGCGCACAGACGCTGCCGAGCCCCTGGGACTACATACATTGTGACGCTCATTAAGGTAATCATTCTTGGATGCTGCTTTATCTTTTCTCACAGATTTTTTCTTATCATGTAACTATGGAAGCGCTCTGTGGAGGCACGAATCGCCCCCTTCTGCAATATTGCAATTGTTATGTTCATTGCATTTACTTCTAGTTTGCTTTTTATGATATTTTTCTTGGATTGATCTCCCCTGTTGTGAGCTATTTGTCACTATGACCCTCCTTTGTCTTTATTTGTTTCCAGTTTGGTTGGAGTCATCACTCCTTTTCTGAATTTATTGACCAGTTTTAGTCCCAGGATCCAGGCTAATAGCACTCTAGCCTATGTAAGTTTTATAACCCCATTTCTTTTTCTCCTCTTTCTCAATTATTGAGAAGGGCATAGCCCTCATTTTCCATAGTGGATCTATATATTCCTTTATACATTTTTTATAATTCAATTTATAGATACTGCCAACTAGTTGGCCATTCTGCTACCCCTGTGACCATTTGATGTGCTTTCATGGCTTGGGCTTGATACCGCCGGCTTGGGGTGTGACTGCTTGGACTGGCTAGAGTGGGGCTGCACTTTTGGGGATGGGAACGGCGCATGCATAAAAGTTAGATAAATTATATTTGTATGTGATATATATATACTGTATATATATATATATATATATATATATATATATATATATATATATATTATGTATCCTGATCAAATTACCATGCATTATGACACTATGTATTTGTTTTCTGTATTTTGTAGAAGGCTTGTACCACTATTTTTGGACAGTTCCTCCCTTTGAAGAAGCCCGAACCAAGGGCGAAACATGTCGGGAATGTATTCCATCAGACTGTCCTTTTAACACTGTATTGTTGTACTACCACTCTCCACATATATATTTTTATTGTCTCTATTTTTATTTTGTTGTTCAAAATAAAAATATTTTATTATAATTTACTTGATATATTGTATTTCTGCACCTCCAAAAATCCCACCCTTTCCGTCTTTGTTTATAGCCTCGGTTTATGCGGTGGTGTTACGCCACCTGGTTTGGCTGAGTGCTGGTCTATGGACCAAAACACTTCCAAGAAGGCCTTATTGGACCTGCCCTTAAGGGTGACAGTCTTTTTGGAGCCTCTCTGGATGACATCATTAAGGATGCCATAGGAGGTAAGAGCTTGCTGCTCCCACAATCCAAAAAGGGGTAAGGAGCCACGCCATAGGCTAGGGCTCTCCTTCACCGCGCACAAACAGTTCTTTGGTCCGCCTAGTGCGGCAAGTAAACGACCCCAGGCTGATTAAGCGCCTGCTGAGGGACAGAAGCGTCCCTGGTTTCGCAAGCCAAACCTTGCTTGCCTACCCAACAGATTTTTTTTCCCTCTAAACCGCCAGCTTCAGCCGACTCATCGGGAAGTCCTATATGGGCGGTTCAAGACCTGCTGATATGCAGGGTGGTCCTTCCTGTCTCAGTACAGGAACGGGTTCAGGGGTTGTACTCTAATCTGTTCATAGTACTGAAGACGCTCTGTTGTCGCGGCCCTCCATCCGGGGGATTTCCGGCATCCTTGGTCATCAAGGACGCATGCTTGCATGTTCCCATATGCACCAGGCATCAGAGATGTCTGTGTTTGGCGTCCGGTGAAAACCACTACCAATGGTGGCTCTCCCCTTTGGCCTGGCATCGGCACCAAGGGTGTTTACCAAGGTGCTTGCCCCGATTCTGGCCCTACTAAGACGTGGCATTGCTATCATGGGCAACTTGGACTATCTTCTTCTGAGGGCCACTTCAAACTCAAAATTAAAGGTGAGCGTGTCTATAACCTGTCAGACCCTCTGATCCTTGGTTAGGTGCTGAACACTCAGAAGTCAATATCGGTACCGTCTCAACTCCTAGTGTATCTTATGGGAAAGTTGCAGACCCTTTGGGCAGCGGTGCAGCAGTTGACATCCCAAAGATGGCTGTCACGCCACTTTTTCAGGCGAGTCCTGGGCCTCATGGTAGTCTCCTTCGAGACGGTACCATATGCACTATTTCACATTGGTCATCCGTTCACACTTTCACTAGACTTTACAAGTTGATGTGTATGCATCTTCGGGTGCTTCTTTCAGGCCGCAAGAAGCAGAGTTGCAACTCCTCCGTTGAGGAGCTCTGTTTTGTTTTGGGGTGAAGTTATTTTAATGCTGTTCCCACCCCTCGTTTTTGACACTGCTTTGGGACGTCCCACTTGTCAAGATTGAAGCTGTGTCTGTCCATGAACGAAAGAGTAAATAGGATTTTTGTACTCACCGTAAAATCCTTTTCTCTGAGTTCATGGACGGACACAGCACCCACCCCTCGTTTTTAAGTTTGTACAGCTTTTTGACGAACTGATCTACTTAGTGCAGGCTGAGGGGATATAGCCAGTAGGACCGCCCCCTGGGTGTGGCTGTTCAGCTCTGAAGTTGTTAACACTTTTTCTGCCTAGTCACTCCTAAATGAAGGCTAATACCCACTTGTCAAGATTGAAGCTGTGTCCGTCCATGAACTCAGAGAAAAGGATTTTACGGTGAGTACAAAAATACTATTTTTGCAGTGACATAAGTCAAAATAGTGTATATGGCCTCGAAGTTTATCAAATTGGCAACACATATTTTCCATGGGTGACATAGTGGTAAGGTCACCTTTGCGTGACAGGGTCTGTATATAATGGTGGATTTGATTCTATCTAAAAAGCTCAGAGTCCCGTAGTTGGTATTTTTCTATCAGCGCTCTTTTGGATAGTATTCCCTTATGATCACAGAGGTCTGCTATCCGCAAAAGGCCATTATTCGACCAAATGTCAAAAACAGAGGGGGTGAGACCCAGGGTGAAGCCCCCTTTTCACAAAAGGGGGGCTAGTGGATTGTGGGGTGACTTAAATGTATGGGTCTGTGCCAATCTATCCCAAATATCTAGGGATAAGGAGAGAGGACACAAAATCGTCGGCCTTTCCCTCATCGGCAGCCACATAATATGTGAGATTGGTTTAGGATGACAGGAATATGATTCCATATCCATCCACAGTGTCTGGGGTTGTTGAGAGTGGAATTTAGTAAGTTCGGCCAATTGGGCCGCATAAAAATATTTTTGCAGGTCAGGGAGTCCAAGACCTCCCTTCTGTTTTGTTGTGAAAAGTGTGCGCCTGTTCACCCTGGGCCTCTTGTCTCCCCATACATACTGCAGAAAACTTTTTTTGAAATAACAACAGGTCTGATCTATTAAGCGCCACTGGTAAAGTACGAAACAAGTAAAGGATTCTCGGAAGAATGTTCATTTTTATAGTGTGCAGTCTGCCGAACCACGACGGAGGATGGACTTGCCATCTGGACAGGTCAGCTATTAAACGTCTATACAGTACAGGGTAGTTCTGTGAATATAGGGTGCATAAGGAAGGGGTCAAATGTATTACTAAGTATGGGAGAGCTACCGGTTCCCAGTAAAATGGGTGGGACTGTTCTAGGGTTTTCTGGGTGGAGGCCTGCAGGGAAACATTCAACGCCTTTGATTTGTCATGGTTGATTTTAAGACCTGAGAAAGCTGAAAAAGGTTGCAGTATGGCATATAGGTTGGGGAGGGAGGTGATAGGAGCCGACAATACCATCAGGATATCATCTGCAAAAAGTATGCACTTATGTTCCCTGTCACCGCATTCTATACCCCTAATATCCGGACAGGCACGAATCCTGATTGGTAACGGTTCCATTGCTAGAACGAAAAGCAGTGGGGATAAAGGCCAACCCTGTCTAGTCCCCCTACAAATATTCAAGGACTGGAAGGAGTATCCCCTAAGCATTAAAGTGGTTGTAAACCCACTTTTTGGACTTCTACCTATCGGTAAGCCTAGAATAAGGCTTACCTATAGGTAGTGGAAATATCTCCTAAACGTGCAACGTTTAGGAGATATTTCACTTGTAGTCCGCCGGAAAACGGAACTGCGCATGCGCGGGGAAGAAACTCTACTAAGTGACGTTTCTTCCCCAGCCAGTGCCATGAATCGCGGTTCCCGTGCGCATGCGCGGGACTGACGTCACACGGCTCTGGTGAATCACAGCGCCGGAGTCAGCGGCCCGGAAGGAAGAGGGGACAGAAGATGGACGCTGCCTACACGGGGACATTGCTGGATTATTTTGCAGGTAAGTGGCACATAATGGGCTAGTATGCGATGCATACTATCCCATTATGCTTTTCATTTGCAGGCTTTGCAGCAAGCAAAAGAGGAAGTAAAACCCATCAGGGTTTACTTGCTTTTTAAAGGTGCTGTCAGCGTAGCATACAGTATTCAAAGGAGATCCTAAAAGCGTTCACCAAATCCATAACGGGGCAGGATATCAAACAGATAATCCCAGGACAGGGAGTAAAACGCCTTGTGAATATCTAACGAAAGCAGCATTCCCTGTCTGGGACCTTTGTGGTCCCAGTCAGAATTAATGGCTAAAATGATGTCAATGACTCTGCGGGTCTGGTCTGATGTCTGGCGGCCTGGGACAAAGCCCACCTGGTCAGGATGAATGTATTGTGAAAGTAAGGAATTTAATTTAAGTGCGAGTATTTTTGTCATTATTTTTAAATCTACGTTTATCAGGGAAATAGGACGGCAATTGAAACACTCTCCATGCTCGTTACCCAGTTTTGGTATAACATGGATGTATGCGGCATTGTCGTGTTTTGGGGTATTGTTACCCTTTCTCAGATCATTAAAATAGCAGCACATATGGAGGAGCAATATGTCTTGGTATTTCTTATAGTAATGACCCAAGAATGGGCGTAGTGTGCCTCCTGCACAGTATACACCTGAAGCTGCCCCTTATTGCTTGTGGTTTTTTTCTTTTGTGTTACACTAACAGGCATCTGCAGCAGTTACAGTGGGCGTAGTGTCCCTCCTGCACAGTATACACCTGAAGCTACCCCTTATTGCTGTGTTTTCCTGTTGTGTAACACAGGCAGACATCTGCAGAAGTTACAGTGGGTGTAGTGTGCCTCCTGCACAGTATACACCTGAAGCTACCCCTTATTGCTGTGTTTTCCTGTTGTGTAACACAGGCAGGCATCTACAGCAGTTACAGTGGGTGTAGTTTGTCTCCTGCACAGTATACACCTGAAGCTACCCCTTATTGCTTTGTTTCCTGTTGTGTAACACAGGCAGGCATCTGCAGCAGTTACAGTGGGCGTAGTGTGCCTCCTGCACAGTATACACCTGAAGCTACCCCTTATTGCTGTGTTTTCCTGTTGTGTAACACAGGCAGACATCTGCAGAAGTTACAGTGGGTGTAGTGTGCCTCCTGCACAGTATACATCTGAAGCTACCCCTTATTACTGTGTTTTCCTGTTGTGTAACACAGGCAGACATCTGCAGCAGTTACAGTGGGTGTAGTGTGCCTCCTGCACAGTATACACCTGAAGCTACCCCATATTGCTCGTGGTTTTTTTCTTTTGTGTTACACTAACAGGCATCTGCAGAAGTTACAGTGGGCGTAGTGTGCCTCCTGCACAGTATACACCTGAAGCTACCCCTTATTACTGTGTTTTCCTGTTGTGTAACACAGGCAGACATCTGCAGAAGTTACAGTGGGTGTAGTGTGCCTCCTGCACAGTATACACCTGAAGCTACCCCTTATTGCTGTGTTTTCCTGTTGTGTAACACAGGCAGGCATCTGCAGCAGTTACAGTGGGCGTAGTGTGCCTCCTGCACAGTATACACCTGAAGCTACCCCTTATTGCTCGTGGTTTTTTTCTTTTGTGTTACACTAACAGGCATCTGCAGCAGTTACAGTGGGTGTAGTGTGCCTCCTGCACAGTATACACCTGAAGCTACCCCTTATTGCTGTGTTTTCCTGTTGTGTAACACAGGCAGGCATCTGCAGCAGTTACAGTGGGCGTAGTGTGCCTCCTGCACAGTATACACCTGAAGCTACCCCTTATTGCTGGTTTTCCCATCACCCAGCAGGCCATTAGAATGTCTGGAAGGCCAACAAGGAGAGGCAGACAGTCAGGAGCCAATAAAAGAGGGAAAGCAGGCTCTGTGTCTAGAGACAATAGTGCTGGTCGTGGACGCGGTGCATCGTCATCAGCACGTGGCCATGGGACACGCTTGTCCTTATTTTCGGCAGCTGGACGTGTTGAGCCGCATCATGCCGAAGACTTGGTAGAGTGGATGACCAAGCCCTCCTCATCCTCCTCATCCTCTCTCACTCAGGCTCAAGGTACTGGCAAAGCAGCTGCCAACGCTTCCTCTTCCCTCGTATTAATGTCATCAGTCACTCCTTCCCTAGACCTACCATGTCCTCCTGAGGAGTCCCCCGAACTGTTTGAGCACAGTGTTGGGTACATGCTCCAGGAGGATGCTCAGCGTTTTGAAGGGTCTGATGATGATACACAGCTAGAGGAAGACAGTAGCGTGAGCGCAGAGAGAGGGGATGCTCAAGAAGGACAGCAATCTGGCAGTCATGTTCCAGCAGCTGAAGCATACTGCCAGGTTTGCTCCAGTGATCAAGAGGGAGGGGATGATGAGGTCACTGACTCCACGTGGGTGCCTGATAGGAGAGAGGAGGAGGATGAGGAGGAGGCACATCTCCAACGAGGCAGGATGCCCTCGGGGGGCCAGCGTAAGGGCAGCACACCGACTGAATCACACCGCAGAGCTCCGCCTGTGCAGGGCGCTGGCTCTGCCAGTTATTCCAAAAGTTCTTTGGTGTGGGCCTTTTTTGAGTCGAGTGCATTAGAACGCACCGCTGCTATTTGCAACATATGTCTCAAGCGTATCTCGCGTGGCCAAAACATCTGCCGCTTGGGCACCACATGCTTGACCTCTCCGACCCTCCGACAGGGACAACTGACCCATGTGCCCTGTGTGGCTCACGTCCTTAACCTGGCGGTGCAGCGGTTCTTGGGCAGGTACCCGGGCTTACAGGATGTCCTGAGGCAGGCCAGGAAAGTCTGTGTGCATTTCCGCAGATCATATAATGCCAGTGCTCGGCTGGCTGAGCTGCAAAAGGAGTTGAACCTGCCCAAGAACCGCCTTATATGTGACATGCTCACCAGGTGGAACTCAACGTTGGCCATGCTGCAACGGCTGCATACGCAGCAGAGGGCCATCAATGAGTACCTGTGCGACTACGGCACCAGGACAGGGTCAGGGGAGCTTGTTTTTTTCACCACGCCAGTGGGGCATGGTCAGTGATGCATGCACTGTCCTGGCACCATTTGAGGAGGCCACAAGGATGGTGAGCAGTGACAGTGCATGCATCAGTGACACTGTACCTCTTGTGCACCTGTTGGAGCATACGCGGTGTGGAATAATGGACAGGGCACTTGAGGCAGAACAGAGGCAGGAAGAGGAGGACTTCCTTGCCTCTCAAGGCCCCCTTTACCCAGACAGTGTACCTTCTGTCCCACCCATCACACAGGAAGAGGACGAGGAGGAGGAGGATTGTGTCAGCATGGAAGTAGAACCTGGCACTCAGCATCAACAGCAGCAGTCTTTTAGGGATGATTTACAGTCCCAAGAAACCCGTGGACTTGTACGTGGCTGGGAGGAGGTGGCTGCGAATCATGTCGTCCTGAGTGACCCAGAGGACTCCGGACTGAATGCCTCAGCTAACCTATGCTGAATGGCCTCCCTGATCCTGCAAAGCCTGCGGAAGGATCCTCGTATTCTTCGGATCAAGGAGAGGGACCATTACTGGCTGGCCACTCTCCTTGATCCACGGTACAGGGGTAAGGTTGCGGACCTTATCTTGCCGTCGCTGAGGTAACAGAGGATGAGACATCTCCGGGAGGCCTTGCAGAAAGGTCTGTGCAACGCGTTCCCAGAGACTGGGAGGTTACAAACTCCTGGTCCTGGACAACGAGTTGCTGAGGCTTCGGTCAGTCAAAGAAGGAGCGGTGGGGAAGGTGGCCGTCTGACCGATGCGTTCAGACAATTTTTTAGTACGCAGCCCCAAGGTATGATCGGTTCCAGCAACCATCGCCAGCGTCTGATTTACATGGTCCAGGAATACCTCTGGCTTACTGGGTCTTGAGGGGAAAAAGGTGTTTCCTCTCTACTGATGCTTTATCACCAATCCTCGTTTCAATAAAAACCCCACTTTTCCAAAAACATTTGTCATTGGGACAGAAAGTGAGGTGAAATGTTCTGAACAGGTGCACAGACAGCAAAACAAATGTTACAGGGGTGATAACCCTTCCCTATGTTCTCCAAAAAGCTTAAAAATAGATTGTTTTAGCTAGAGCTACACTTAAAAAATATACCTGTTCCAAATTAGAAAAAGATTCTACTTAAGAACAAACCTACAGTCCCTGTCTTGTTTGCACTGCCTCTATACTGCTGTTCAGAGTATATAGGGCCTTTTTTTTATTTTGGGTACAGGGTTCCCCTTAATATCAATACAAGACCCAAAGGGGCAGGTAATGGACTGGGGGGGGGGGGGGTGTTGGGGTAGCCATGCCATTTTTCTCAATGATTTTCATCCATTTTGCGGGGAGACGCAAGCAGTTTTAAATTATCTTTTTTTTCCTTTAGAAATGTAACTTTGTGCAGGGACAGTTCTAAACACGGGAAAAAAATGGCACTTCACAGGCATAATTTAGACACCCCCCAGGTACGATATTTAAAGGAATATTTCATTTTTTTTTCACTTTATGCATCATTAAAATGACTGCTCCCGAAAAAAACTTCCATTTTTAAAACTTCTTTTTGCATTGATACATGTCCCCTGAGGCAGAACCCGGGTCCCCAAACCCTTTTTAGGACAATGACTTGCATATTAGCCGTTAAAATTAGCACTTTTGATTTCGAACGTTCGCATCCATTGTATTTAATAGGGTTCTAAAGTTCGCGCAAACTTTCGGTCCGTTCGCAAGTTCTGGTGTGAACCGAACCAGGAGGGTGTTCGGCTCATCCCTACTGCTCACCATCCTTGTGGTCTCCTCAAATGGTGACAGGACAGTGCATGTATCCCTGATCATGACCCACTGGCATGGCAAAAAAAAAACAAGCTCCCCTGACTCTGTCCTCGTGCCATATTGGCACAGATACTCATTAATGGCCCTCTGCTGCGTGTGCAGCCGCTGCAGCATGGCCAACATTGAGTTCCACCTGGTGGGCATGTCACAGATTAGGTGGTTCTTGGGCAAGTTAAATTCCTTTTGGGGGTCAGCCAGCCCAGCACTGGCATTATATGAACGGTGGGAATGCACACAGACTTTCCTGGCCTGCCTCAAGACATCCTGTAAGCCCGGGAACCTGCCCAAGAACCGCTGCACCACCAAGTTAAGGACATGAGCCAAACAGGGCACATGGGTCAGTTGTCCCTGTCGGAGAGCGGAGAGGAGGTTGGTGCCATTGTCGC
Organism: Rana muscosa; assembly: GCA_029206835.1. Lineage (NCBI taxonomy): Eukaryota > Metazoa > Chordata > Amphibia > Anura > Ranidae > Rana > Rana muscosa. The sequence continues at coordinate 879,634,334 of CM055116.1, forward strand.
AAACCACCATTCCTGGCTTAGGCTGGTGTGGCGTCAACCACCTCTGAGCCTGCCCCTGCAGAGCTGACAGAATCTGTGCCCCAGTGTGGCTCCTGTCCCCCAAGCACACCAGCTCAAGCACCGCATGGCATCTTTTTGCCTGCATACTTGCGTAGCCCCTTGAACGCTTACAGAGCACCGCTGGTTCCGAGGACAAATCAGCACAGGAAGAGGCCATGGAGGAAGAAGAAGAGGAGGGGTGGAGGAGAGAGGCGTGTCAGAATCAAAACTAGTAGCATTTTGCAGGCGTGGTGGCGGAACAACCTCCAACACTACTGCACCCTGTCCTGCATCCTTCCCAGCTGCCAGCAGAGTCACCCAATGCGCCGTGAAAGATGTGCACCTTACCGCTGACCGCCCTGTCCAGCGAGGCTGAGACATTGCTGTAACAGCAGGGGTTAACCTTCCACATGCCGGTAGAGAGCCGGAATCACCTTCCGTGGTGTTTGGGAACCTGCCACTGAGGAACCGCACATTCCACAAACTCCCAGAAGGGGACAGAGTCTACCAACTGAAAAGGCAGCAGTTGAAGTGCTAGCAATTTAGCCAAGTTAGCATTCAACCGCTGGGCATGTGGATGGCTGGGAGTGAACTTCTTATGGCGGTGCAGCAGCTGGGGCAGGGAAATTTGCCTGGTACAATCTGACGTTGGTGTATCGATAGTAGATTGCCCGCAAGTACTTGGCAGTGACACACCTAATTCTACTCCTTCATTCCTCTCAGTGCAGGTTTCTGAGAGGACTGAAGGTATAGTGGGGTTGGAGATCCCAGCTGATGAGGAGCAAGGAGAGGTCCGCTTTGTTCTTTGGTGTGGGTCTTTTATGCACGCTTGCCAACGGACTGTATGGCAGGTCGACATATGTCTGGTCAAGCATGTGGTGCCCAAGCGGCTGCTGTTTTGGCCACGCGAGATACGCTTGAGACATATGTTGCAAATAGCAAAGGTGCGATCTGCTGCACACGTCTCAAAAAAGGCCCACACCAAAGAACTTTTGGAATAACGCGCAGAGACAGCAGCACCCTGCACATGTGGAGCTCTGCGGTGTGATGCAGTCGGTTGGCTGCCCTTAAGCTGGCCCCTGGAGGGCATCCTGCCTCGTTGGAGATGTGCCTCCTCCTCCACTCTCCTATCAGGCACCCACATAGTGTCAGTGACCTCATCATCCCCTCCCTCCTCATCACTGGAGCAAACCTGGCAGTATGCTGCAGGTGGGGGAACATGACTGCCAGTTTGCTGTCCTTCTTGGGCAACCCCTCTCTCTGGGCTCACATTACTGCCTTCCTCAAGCTGGGTACCATCATCGGAGCCTTCAAAACGCTGCTCATCCTCCTGCAGCATGTACCCAACACTGTGGTCAAACAGTTTAGGGGACTCCTCAGGAGGACACGGTGGGGCTAGGGAAGGAGTGACTGATGCCATTGAGCCGAGGGAAGAGGGAGCTTTGGCAGACAAAGTACCCTGAGGCTGGGTGAGAGAGGATGAGGAGGATGAGGACTGCTTGGTCATCCACTCTACCAACTCTTAGGCCTCGTACACACGGCCGAGATTCTCGTCGAAAAAAACATGTCGTGTTTTTCGACGAGATTCTTGGACAAGAAACTTGTCCCGGCCGAGTGTACAGACGCTCGGTTCTTTGAATGGAGCGTACGCGGTGACGTCATTGACTACGACGAGCATGCGCTCGTCACATTCAATGCCGTCGCCGCCATCTTGGTATACCCTACGTATGCCTAGGAAGCTACCGCGCATGCGTCAAATTCATTTTGAACATGCGCGGGCTTCCGGGAGGACAGGTAAGTGTACACACACTCACTTTTCTCGTCGAGAAACATGCCGACGAGAATCTCGATGAGAAAATAGAGAGCAGGATCTCTATTTTCTCGTCGAGATTCTTGTCGCTTTTCTTGACGAGAAACCATACACACGAACAAATTTCTCTGCAAAAAATCTCTGCCAGCAAGTTTCTTGCTGGTTTTTGCCGAGAAACTCGTTCGTGTGTACGAGGCTTAAAGCATGTTGTGGCTCAACACGGCCAGCTGCCGAAAAAAGGACAAGCTTTCCCCACGGCCACATGCTGATGAGGATGCACCGTGTCCATGACCAGCAATGTTGCCTCTAGACACAGAGCCTGCTTGCCCTCTTTTGTTGGCCTGTGTGTGTCTGGCTCTCCTTGTCGGCCTTTCAGACATACTTTATTTGATGTATTGGAATAGGTAGGTACACAAGGAATTGTCTGCAGTCAGCTTTAGCTGCACACTGTGGCCAGTAAACAACACACTGACTGAAAATACTGCAGCTGCCTGCCTGTGGTATTATTAGGAAGAGAACACCAGCAATTGCTGCAGTTAGCTTTAGTTGCACACTGTGCACAGGATACAGTACACTGACTGAAAATACTGCAGCTGCCTGCCTGTGGTATTATTAAAACGAGAACACCAGAAATTGTCTGCAGTTAGCTTTAGTTGCACACTGTGCACAGGATACAGTACACTGACTGAAAATACTGCAGCTGCCTGCCTGTGGTATTATTAGGAAATGAACACCAGCAATTGTCTGCAGTTAGCTTTAGTTGTACACTGTGCACAGGATACAGTACACTGACTGACAATACTGCAGCTTCCTGCCTGTGGTATTATTAGGAAGACAACACCAGCAATTGTTTGCAGTTAGCTTTAGTTGCACACTGTGCACAGGATACAGTACACTGACTGAAAATACTGAAGCTGCCTGCCTGTGGTATTTTTAAGAAGAGAACACCAGCAATTGTCTGCAGTTAGCTTTAGTTGCACATTGTGCATAGGATACAGTACACTGACTGAAAATACTGCAGCTGCCTGCCTGTGGTATTATTAGGAAGATAACACCAGCAATTGTCTGCAGTTAGCTTTAGTTGCACACTGTGCACAGGATACAGTACGCTGACTGAAAATACTGCAGCTACCTGCCTGTGGTATTATTAGGAAGAAAACACCAGCAATTGTCTGCAGTTAGCTTTAGTTGCACACTGTGCACAGGATACAGTACGCTGACTGAAAATACTGCATCTGCCTGCCTGTGGTATTATTAGGAAAAGAACACCAGCAATTGTCTGAAGTCAGCTTTAGTGGCACACTGTGCACAGGATACAGTACACTGACTGAAAATACTGCAACTGCCTGCCTGTGGTATTATTAGGAAGAAAACACCAGCAATTGTCTGCAGTTAGCTTTAGTTGCACACTGTGCACAGGATACAGTACGCTGACTGAAAATACTGCAGCTGCCTGCCTGCCTGTGGTATTATTAGGAAGAGAACACCAGCAATTGTCTGCAGTTAGCTTTAGTTGCACACTTTGCACAAGGTAAAGTACACTGACTGAAAATACTGCAGCTGCCTGCCTGCCTGTGGTATTATTAGAAAGAGAACACCAGCAATTGTCTGCAGTTAGCTTTAGTTGCACACTGTGCACAAGGTAAAGTACACTGACTGAAAATACTGCAGCTGCCTGCCTGTGGTATTATTAGGAAGAGAACACCAGCAATTGTCTGCAGTTAGCTTTAGTGGCACACTGTGCACAGAATACAGTACACTGACTGAAAATACTGCAGCTGCCTGCCTGCCTGTGGTATTATTAGGAAGAGAACACCAGCAATTGTCTGCAGTTAGCTTTAGTTACACACTGTGCACATGATACAGTACACTGACTGAAAATACTGCAGCTGCCTGCCTGTGGTATTATTAGGAAGAGAACACCAGCAATTGTCTGCAGTTAGCTGTAGTTGCACACTGTGCACAGGATACAGTACACTGACTGAAAATACTGCAGCTGCCTGCCTGTGGTATTATTAGGAAGAGAACACCAGCAATTGTCTGTAGTTAGCTTTAGTTTCACACTGTACACAGGATACAGTACACTGACTGAAAATACTGCAACTACCTGCCTGTCAGTATATTAGAAAGAGAACACCAGGAATTGTCTGCAGTTAGCTTTAGTTGAACACTGTGCACAGGATACAGTACACTGACTTAAAATACTGCAGCTACCACAATCAACTGCCTGCCTGTCAGTATATTAGGAAGAGAATAACAGGAACGGATCTAGCTAAACTGAATACAGTGTATATATTGTGAGGGGGTTAGCTCGGCAGCGGGTGTGTGTGACCCCCGGGATGGGCTCCCCACACAAAAACAGGCCCAGCAAACGGAGGTTGTGGTTTTCAAAATCAAAAAGGTGCGGTTTATTTTCTATTTACAGTGACAAAACACAGCAAAGCAAAAGAAACATAAACAAAATAAATCCTGGTCAACTTGACCTCTGACTAAACATACAGGTTTCCTAACTAACAACTGGGATCAGCCTAGTGCTGTCCTAGTCCCTAAGTCCCTGGTTTTAAATGTCCAAGCAAATAGCCACACAGGCTTTGTCTCACCGCACAGGGGTTCACTCTCCCTAGACAGTCCACACAGGTCTGGTTCCAGGCATGAGCAAACACCTAATGAATCTGGGAGTTCTTATAGAGGCCTAAATGAGCTGCCAAGCTTCAGCTGGTCTCATCAACTCCCTGTCTGCACGACGCCCCACACTCTCCCTAGAGGTATGAGTCATCCATGAGCCCACTAGCCTCAGCTGGGCTTATACAACTCTCCACCTAGTTGTATAAGTCGGCGTAAAGCCTGAATCTGGGCGAAATATATCTACCCCCCTGGATGCAACCAGGTGACTTTACCTTCCTGCTGTCACATACCCCCCCTCTTGTTTTAACCTCGGGGTTGGAACACCAGCAATCAGGCATTCATGTACTCGAGACAAAGCATCCACATTCCCCATTTGAACGCCAGGGCGATGCTTTACTGTGAAGTTGAATTCCTGGAGGGCCAGGAACCACCTATTCACTCTTCTATTTGTTTCCTTGTTTTGAGCCATCCACTTTAACGGAGCGTGATCCGTAACCATGTCAAAGTGCCTACCTAGCAGGTAGTACCGAAGGGAATCTAGAGCCCACTTCACCGCTAAACACTCCTTTTCAACGGTGGCGTAATTTACCTCATGGGACTTCAACTTCCTGCTGAGGTAAATGACTGGGTGCTCTTCCCCGTTCCAGACCTGGGACAATACTGCTCCTAACCCCACATCTGACGCATCACTTTGTACGACAAAGTCTTTAGAGAAGTCGGGTGAGTACAACACTGGCTGGCTACATAAGGCTTGTTTCAAGAATTGGAATGCTGCCTCAGCCTCGGGGGTCCATTTAATCATGACCGACCCTTTCCCCTTCGTCAGGTTGGTTAGGGGTACAGCCTTAGAAGCAAAGTGGGGAATGAATCGCCGATAATACCCAGCGATTCCCAGAAAGGCTCGTACCTGCTTCTTGCTGTTGGGACGTGGCCAACTCTGGATGGCCTCGACTTTGTTGAGTTGGGGTTTTATTACTCCCCTCCCAATGGTGTACCCAAGATATTTGGCCTCCTCCTGCCCAATGGTACACTTCTTGGGGTTAGCCGTAAACCACGCTTCCCGAACAGAGTCCAGGACTGCTTGCACTTTTGGCAGATGTGAGGCCCAATCTGTGCTATGGACAATTACGTCATCCAGGTAAGCCGCAGCATACTTCCGATGGGGCCTCAGCATCTGGTCCATTTTCCGCTGGAATGTGGCCGGCGCATTCTGTAACCCGAACGGCATTCTTTTATATTGGAACGCCCCCTCTGGGGTTACAAATGCGGTTTTCTCTTTGGCCGACTTGGCCAGGGGGATTTGCCAATACCCTTTTGTGAGGTCAAGAGTCGTCATGTATCGGGCTGTTCCCAGCCGGTCGATCAACTCATCTATACGTGGCATGGGGTAGGTGTCAAATTTTGTAACTGTTCAACTGACGAAAATCGTTACAAAATCGCCAGCTCCCATCCGGTTTAGGCACCAACACAATGGGACTAGACCAATCACTTTGGGACTCCTCTATCACCCCTAAGTTCAGCATTTTCTGTACTTCCTCCCGTATTGCCTCCCGTCGGGCCTCTGGGATCCGATAGGGTTTTAACTTCACCCTTTCACCGGGCGGGGTAATGATGTCATGCTCTACCCCAGATGTTTGTCCCGGCAGCTCAGAGAATACCTCCTTGTTGCGAAGCACAAACTCCTTAACCTCCTGTTGTTGGGGTTGTGACAAGGTGGCTGCTATTCCAACCTCAGGAATCACGCAACCAGTTTGAGCTGGTGACCAAGTGTCTGCGACTAGGGACTCTCTATCCCTCCAGGCTTTCAACAGATTAACGTGATAGATCTGTTCGGGCTTTCGCCTTCCTGGTTGTCTGACCTTGTAATTCACTTCGCTCACTTTTTCCATTATCTCATAGGGGCCTTGCCATTTGGCAAGGAATTTACTTTCAACCGTAGGGACAAGTACCAGTATCCTATCCCCCGGGGAAAAGGTACGGGTCTTGGCTCCACGGTTGTACACTCTCTGCTGTGCTAACTGCGCTTGGGCCAAATGTTCCTTCACGATGGGCATTACCTGTGCAATTCGGTCTTGCATCAGGGCGACATGCTCAATCACACTCCTGTGGGGAGAACTCTCACTTTCCCAAGTTTCCTTGGCAATATCCAACAGCCCTCTTGGGTGTCTCCCATACAGTAACTCAAAGGGGGAGAATCCCGTAGAGGATTGGGGCACCTCCCTAATAGCAAACATCAGATAAGGAAGTAGACAGTCCCAATCCTTTCCATCTCTATCCACCACTTTCTTCAACATTTGTTTTAGGGTTTTGTTGAATCTTTCAACCAGCCCATCGGTTTGGGGGTGATACACAGATGTACGTAATTGCGTCACTTTGAACAATTTACACAGCTCCTTCATAACCCGGGACATAAAGGGTGTACCTTGGTCCGTAAGCAGTTCTTTACAAATACCCACCCGGCTAAACACAAGAGATAGCTCTTTGGCTATGGTTTTGGCCGAGGTATTTCGGAGAGGGATCGCTTCTGGATAACGGGTGGCATAGTCCATTATAACTAATATGTACTGGTGCCCCCTAGCGGACTTGATTATAGGCCCTACCAAATCCATGGCGATCCTCTCAAACGGGACCTCAATGATGGGTAGAGGGACCAGCGGGCTACGGAAATGTGGCATCGGGGCCGACCTCTGACACACAGGGCAGGAGGAACAATAATTTTCTATGTCCTTCATCACCCCCGGCCAATAGAATCTCTGTAATACCCTCTCTCGGGTTTTCTCTGTCCCCAGATGACCTCCAAGAATGTGCCCATGGGCCAACTCCAACACCAACTTCCTGTAAGGTTTGGGCACCACAAGCTGCTCAACGGTTTCTTCTGCCCTTTTTGCCACCCGATACAGTAGGTCCTTCTCTACGCTGAAGTATGGGTAAGTGCAGGTATTATCTGGGTTCACTAACTCGCCATCTATTTTCACTACGTTTTCCCGTGCCTTTATTAGGGCGGGGTCTTTCAACTGTTCTGTGGCAAAGTTTTCCCTGTGAACCTCAAGATCAGAAAGCTCCACAGACGGTAGGTTTTCGTCTGAGGAGGTGGGCTCCTCTCCAGTTTCTTGAGTCTCCCCTGCCAATACTGATAAGGGAAATTCCGGAGAGTCCTCACCACTCTCAGGGGAGTTCTGGCTATCACATTCCTGGTACATAGGGGCACCAGTGGGGGGCTCAGGATCATCCCACAGTTCCCAGAACTTCGGAAAATCCCTTCCCACAATGGCGTCATGCGGTAACTGAGATACTAAGCCCACTGGATGAGAGAGGGTACCTTTGGGGGTCTCGAAACACACTGTAGTCACTGGATACTCTCGGGTGTCCCCATGCACACAAATAACAGCTACCTTGCTATTCCCAAAGACCTCTGTTTTAACTAACTCAGCCTTTATCAGGGTCACAAGGCTACCTGAATCCAGCAATACCACAACATTTCTACCATTAACACACATTTTGCATAAATGTTTCTCAGTTCCTCGAATGGCAGTGCATGCGACTGTCGCACACAGCGACTGACGTCTGCCCGTCAGAAAGTCACACTGCATGGGTTCCTCCACAACCGGGCAATTGGCTGCAATATGTCCCGCTTGCCGGCAGCGGTAGCAAACGATCCTTCTTGCCGCCTCTTGAGCCGCTGATTTCCCAGGCTGTTCTCGCCAAACTTGGGGTAGAGCTCCCACCCTCTCACTCTCTCCACCCTCACCCCTTGGAATCCTCTTATCCGCCCCTGGGGATGGTCTGGTCTTAGGGTGGAAAGTCCGAGTGTCTCTGGAAGAGGCCGTCAGGTTCTCTGTAGCCAAGTATTTCTCCACACGATCCACAAGACCATCGGCCGTCTCTGGGTCTCCATGGCTTACCCACTTTTGGATGGCAGTAGGAAGAGCTCTCAAAAACCGATCCATTACAACACGTTCCACAATCTTTGGTGCGGACAAAGCCTCTGGCTGTAGCCACTTTCTGCTCAGGTGAATGAGATCATACATTTGAGACCTGGGGGGTTTTCCAAGCTGGAAAGTCCAGTTATGCACACGCTGAGCCCAGACAGCCTGGGTGACACCCAGCCTTGCCAAAATTTCAGCTTTTAGCATCACATAGTCTTTTGCTTGGTTAGGCTCTAGGTCATAGTAAGCTTTCTGCGATTCACCAGTTAACAGAGGAGCCACCAGTCCAGCCCACTGCTCCTCAGGCCACTTTTCTCTTTCAGCGGTCCTTTCAAATGTGGTCAAAAATACCTCTGGATCATCCTCTCCAGTCATTTTTGTCAATAAATGACTCACCCCAAAGGACGCGGTATTAGTGGGACGGCTTTCCTCACTGGTCTGCGGACGTTGCTGCATTACTGCTTCCATCTGTTGTTGTAGTCTCTGCTCTTGCTTCTGCAACAGGTCTATGAAGCGGGCCTCAGATTGCTGCTGGGCTTGTTGCTGAGCCTCCAGACTCTGTTGCAAAGTTGCGTTTGTCTGCTGCTGGGCTGCAAGGCTCTGTTGATGAGCTTGCTGCTGGGCTGCGAAGTTCTGTTGTTGAGCTGCAAGGCTCTGTTGATGAGCTGCAAGGCTCTTTTGCAAACCTGCATTTGTCTGCTGTTGATTGGCATTTGCTAGAGCCAGCTGCTTCAGTATCTCCTCCATGCTGGCTTAAAAAAAAACTGCCACTGGTTCTCCACCAACTGTGAGGGGGTTAGCTCGGCAGCGGGTGTGTGTGACCCCCGGGATGGGCTCCCCACACAAAAACAGGCCCAGCAAACGGAGGTTGTGGTTTTCAAAATCAAAAAGGTGCGGTTTATTTTCTATTTACAGTGACAAAACACAGCAAAGCAAAAGAAACATAAACAAAATAAATCCTGGTCAACTTGACCTCTGACTAAACATACAGGTTTCCTAACTAACAACTGGGATCAGCCTAGTGCTGTCCTAGTCCCTAAGTCCCTGGTTTTAAATGTCCAAGCAAATAGCCACACAGGCTTTGTCTCACCGCACAGGGGTTCACTCTCCCTAGACAGTCCACACAGGTCTGGTTCCAGGCATGAGCAAACACCTAATGAATCTGGGAGTTCTTATAGAGGCCTAAATGAGCTGACAAGCTTCAGCTGGTCTCATCAACTCCCTGTCTGCACGACGCCCCACACTCTCCCTAGAGGTATGAGTCATCCATGAGCCCACTAGCCTCAGCTGGGCTTATACAACTCTCCACCTAGTTGTATAAGTCGGCGTAAAGCCTGAATCTGGGCGAAATATATCTACCCCCCTGGATGCAACCAGGTGACTTTACCTTCCTGCTGTCACAATATATATATATATATATACAGTGCCTTGCCAAAGTATTCGGCCCCCTTGAACTTTTCATCCTTTTGCCACATTTCAGGCTTCAAACATAAAGATATAAAATTTTAATTTTTTGTAAAGAATCACCAACAAGTGGGACACAATTGTGAAGTGGAACGAAATCTATTGGATTTTTTAAACTTTTTTAACTAAGAAAAAAATGAAAAGTGGGGCGTGCAAAATTATTCGGCCCCCTTGCGTTAATACTTTGTAGAGCCACCTTTTGCTGCGATTACAGCTGCAAGTCGCTTGGGGTATGTCTCTATCAGTTTTGCACATCGAGAGACTGAAATTCTTGCCCATTCTTCCTTGCAAAACAGCTTGAGCTCAGTGAGGTTGGATGGAGAGCGTTTGTGAACAGCAGTTTTTAGCTCTTTCCACAGATTCTCGATTGGATTCAGGTCTGGACTTTGACTTGGCCATTCTAACACCTGGATATGTTTATTTGTGAACCATTCCTTTGTAGATTTTGCTGTATGTTTGGGATCATTGTCTTGTTGGAAGATAAATCTTCGTCCCAGTCTCAGGTCTTTTGCAGACTCCAACAGGTGTTCATCCAGAATAGTCCTGTATTTGGCTGCATCCATCTTCCCCTCAATTTTAACCATCTTCCCTGTCCCTGCTGAAGAAAAGCAGGCCCAAACCATGATGCTGCCACCACCATGTTTGACAGTGGGGATGGTGTGTTGAGGGTGATGAGCTGTGTTGCTTTTACGCCAAACATATCGTTTTGCATTGTGGCCAAAAAGTTCGATTTTGGTTTCATCGGACCAGAGCACCTTCTTCCACATGTTTGGTGTGTCTCCCAGGTGGCTTGTGGCAAACTTTAGACAAGACTTTTTATGGATATCTTTGAGAAATGGCTTTCTTCTTGCCACTCTTCCATAAAGGCCAGATTTGTGCAGTGTACGACTGATTGTTGTCCTGTGGACAGACTCTCCCACCTCAGCTGTAGTTCTCTGCAGTTCATCCAGAGTGATCATGGGCCTCTTGGCTGCATCTCTGATCAGTCTTCTCCTTGTCTGAGCTGAAAGTTTAGAGGGACAGCCAGGTCTTGGTAGATTTGCAATGGTCTGATACTCCTTCCATTTCAAAATGATCGCTTGCACAGTGCTCCTTGGGATGTTTAAAGCTTGGGAAATCTTTTTGTATCCAAATCCAGCTTTAAACTTCTCCACAACAGTATTACGGACCTGCCTGGTGTGTTCCTTGGTCTTCACGATGCTCTCTGCGCTTTCAACAGAACCCTGAGACTATCACAGAGCAGGTGCATTTATACAGAGACTTGATTACACACAGGTGGATTCTATTTATCACCATCAGTCATTTAGGACAACATTGGATCATTAAGAGATCCTCGCTGAACTTCTGGAGTGAGTTTGCTGCACTGAAAGTAAAGGGGCCGAATAATTTTGCACGCACCACTTTTCAGTTTTTTATTTGCTAAAAAAGTTTAAAATATCCAATAGATTTTGTTCCACTTCACAATTGTGTCCCACTTGTTGGTGATTCTTCACAAAAAATTTAAATTTTATATCGTTATGTTTGAAGCCTGAAATGTGGCAAAAGGATGAAAAGTTCAAGGGGGCCGAATACTTTCGCAAGGCTGTATATATATGTATGCAACACCTGGGATGCATATATATACTGCATACACTGTAACTGCAGCTAACTGACTTGCCTGCCTGCTCTATCTAACTCAAATAAAATGACACTGTCTCTCTCTCTCTCTCTATCTCTCTCAGCACCCGGAACACACTACACAAGGCTGACACGCAGGCGGCTTTATATAGTGTGGGGCGTGTACCTACTCCCCCGAGCCATGATTGACCAAAGGTACCCTGACTTTGGCCAATTATGGCTCTCTGCGCTGTGATTGGCCAAAGCATGCGGGTCATAGTGCATGCTTGGCCAATCATCAGCCAGCAATGCACTGCGATGCTGCTGTGAATTATGGGCCATGACGCGCCACTCGAATTTGGCGCAAACGACCCATATTGTTCGAAATTAGGCGAACGCCCGAACAGACGATGTTTGAGTCTAACATGAGTTTGACTCAGACACGAAGCTCATCCCTAGTGTACACCCCGACCCAAAGATCAAATACAATAAAAAGAAAAAGCAAATGGGAACAAAACCATTTTAACATTCTCAAACTTCTTATGGCTAAAAAGACCTTTCTCTCGCATGGCCCAGAAAACCAGGGAAGGCTGGTCAAAGCCCAGCCTGTCGTGCCCCATAGATGTGGGCCCACACGGGGGGCTGACCGATCACTCCCGAGGGGGGACAGTCAGAGAATAATACTGTGAAGCAGTATAACAGTCAGTGCAAGGAAAAACAATCCAATAAACATATAGGCAGAACTTTGCTCTAAACCAGTGAAATACAACCGGGACAACTGTGGCATATGCACTGTCAGCAACTGGCATAAGAAGGCCTCATTAGGCAAAACGTATCAACCCCCACACAGAGGGAAGTAGAGGCAGTCCAGATTCAAGTGATTTGCGAGATCTTCTTGCCGACGATTTGTTGCCAGCTCGCCAGAGCGGGGAAAGAGGGAAATTTGCATGATGGGATGGAGAGGCAGTTTGGAGGTCCCACGAGATTATCCCCAGATCCAACAGTAAATCTTCGCCATCCTGGAATGTAGAGAAGGAGTGAGATTTGCCGTTGTATGTGAATGACAGTTTAAATGGGAATGCCCATCTGTATTTTATCTGTCGATTCATAAGCTGTTGCAGTAAAGGTTTCATGTTCCTCCGTTTTTGGACTGTAGATGGGGCCAAATCGGTAAAGAGCTGGATTGGTGTTCCAAAGAGGGCTTATTGCGGGCTGCTAGCATTAATTTGTCTTTGATGCGATAATAGTACGGCTTGACTATTATGTCAAGTGGCAGGCCATCCGACCTTGGAGTTGTCGGGGCTCGATGGATTCTGTCAATTTCCATGTGTTGTTCTGTTGTGTCAGGAATCTGTTCCTTCATCAACTCCCTCATGGCTTCTTCTAAATCAGTGTGAGTTTCCGGAAGTCCTCTTAAGTGCACATTATATCTGCGAGAACGGTTTTCCAAATCCTCGATATTCGTATACGCTTCATCTAGTCTGCCCTAGAGATCTGTAATCATTGCGGAATGTTGGTTAACCTTAGTAACCGTTTCAGTCACCTTAGTTTCAATCAGTTCAAATATTTCCCCTATGCACTGAATGTCCCGTTTAAGATCAGTTGTTATAATGGTGCAAGCTTTAGATATTTCCTGCTGCAGCATTGCAGAAAAGCGTGCTAATAGGGAAGCATCCCCAGCATAGGGTGTAGATTGAGGTGCAGGCAGCTCTCCATCAGGGCTTGACTGGCTGAAAATCAATTCAGTCATCGCTGCCATATTCCTGTTCATGGTGGACCCCGGGGAGTCTACAGGCTCTTGAGTGTCCCTGTATGTGGCAGGGGATTGGGGCAGTGATAGGGACTCACCCAGCTGCTCTGCGTTCAGGTCCCCAGAGGATGGAGATGAGTAGGGGTCTCTGCGCTGGTCAGGCAGGGTCTTCTTGGTTGCCTGCTTCTGCTGTTTGGAAGAGCCCGCTGCTGTATCAGAGCCGCCTCGCGGCGCTCCTCGTGCCGGCGCCATCTTGGATTGAGGCCTCTGTCCAGGGGAGGACCCCGCCGCTCCATTCAGCTTCTGCTGCTTATACGTCGTTTGGGCTGTCCCGATGCCCGTTGCTGCATCACCAGCTAGAGGTGAATCTCCTGGTGGACCTGAGAGGCAGATCCCAGTTTGCTGTGCTGTAGGTAGCTTCTTTGAGCCGGCGGTGTGCGGAGCTCACTCAGAGCACGTCTGATCCCGAGCTCCCACGCACGCGCACTCCCAGGCATGATATTTAAAGGAATATTTCATTTTTATTGTTTCACTTTAAGCATTATTAAAATCACTGCTCCTAAAAAAACAGCCGTTTTTAAAAAAAAAATTGCATTGACACATGTCCCCTGGGGCAGGACCCAGGTCCCCATACACATTTTGTGGCAATAACTTGCATATAAGCTGTTAAAATGAGCACAGGTTGATTATTCATTTTTGTATCCCATAGACTTTAACGGTGTTTGCGTGATCCCACAATATTTTTGCCTGTTCACATGTTCTGAGGCTCATCCTTAGTAATAATACTAATACTAGTACTAATAACTAATTTTACTGACTTGGTGGTTTGATAGTAGAGTTTTCCTTCAGAGTTTTACATCCTAAACCAACTGTGCTTATTATTATGTGTGTCTTAATCTACAATCCTAAAATTGTGAAAAAAAAACTTTTCTAAATTTGTGTTGAATGTAAGGATGAGCTTTATGTTCGAGTCGAACATGAGTTCGACTCAAACATTGGCTGTTCGCCCGTTCAGCGAACAGCGAACAATTTGGGGTGTTCGCGGCAAATTCGAAAAGCCGCGGAACACCCTTTAAAAGTCTATGGGAGAAATCAAAAGTGTTAATTTTAAAGGTTAATATGCAAGTTATTGACATAAAAAGTGTTTGGAGACCTGGGTCCTGCCCCAGGGGACATGTATCAATGCAAAAAAAGTTTTAAAAACTGCAGTTTTTTTCGGGAGCAGTGATTTCAATAATGCTTAAAGTGAAACAATAAAAGTGAAATATTCCTTTCAATTTCGTACCTGAGGGATGTTTAAAGTATGCCTGTAAAGTAGCGCATGTTTCCCGTGTTTAGAACTGTCCCTGCACAAAATGTAATTTCTGAAGGAAAAAAAGTAATTTAAATCTACTCGCGGCTGTAATGAATTGTCGGATCCCGGCAATACAGAGAAAAGTAATTGAAAAAAAACTTTTATCTGTATTGCCAAGACCCGACAATTCATTAATAGCGCGAGTAGTTTATATGGAAATTTTTAAATTTTCTGGACATATCTGTAGATGACACAGACCCTGTTTCATGTAAAAAACAGATGAAACTATTGGTGTAATACCGTATATACTCGAGTATAAGCCGAGATTTTCAACCCTTTTTTTGGGGCTGAAAGTCCCCCCTCGGCTTATACTCGAGTCATCGAAATTTTTACATTGTAAATATTACCTGTAAAGAAGTTGCGGCTGCAGCGTCCATCGTTCAAATTCCGCGGCGTCCATCGTTCAAATTCCACAGTCTCTTCCTGTTCCTTCCTTGATAGGCGAGTCTCAGCAGACACTCTCCGCCTATCACGAACGTTCTCTCATCCTCAGTTTTCCAGCAGACGTCTGTGATTGGCGGAACACCCAACACAGTGTCTCCTGGGAAAACTGAGGATGAGAGAATGAAGGAACAGGAAGAGACCGCGGAATTTGAACGATGGACGCCGCGGAATTTGAACGATGGACGCCGCAGCCGCAACTTCTTTACAGGTAATATTTACAATGTAAAATAGGGAACAGCGAGCTAGGGAACAGTGGGGCATCGGCTTATACTCGAGTCAGTAAGGTTACCCAGTTTTTTTGGCAACATTAGGTACCTCGGCTTATACTCGAGTCGGCTTATACTCGAGTATATACAGTACTTTTTAACACAGGTAATGGATTCTCATTGTAGACCTCATTTAAAGCGGAGCTCCCCTGAAACAAAACATATTAAAAGTCAGCGGCTACAAATACTGCAGCTGCTGACTTTAAATATTAGGACCCTTACCTGTCCTGGAGTCCAGCGACGTCTGCAGCGACGTCCATTCGTCACTCTGCTGCCCCCAGCGTCATCCTTGGTGAGGGAACCAGGAAGGGAAGCCTTGCGGCTTCACTGCCCGGTTCCCTACGGCGCATGCGCGAGTCGCGCTACGCCGTTCTCACTAGTCCCTGTTGTGTTCTGGGAGCCGAGTGTCTCCCAGAACACAACGGGTATTCTGCGGGAAGTGACATGCTACCCGCAGAATACCCGCAGAGAGGACTCCCGGAAGTGGGTGCAAATACCTGTCTTAGACAGGTATCTGCACCCCCCTCCCCCTGAAAGGTGCCAAATATGACACCGGAGGGGGGGAGGGTTCCGATGAGCGTAAGTTCCACTTTAGGGTGGAGCTCCGCTTTAAATAAGATCTGTTTAAAATCAGGTTGAAAATGTCAGTGATAACAAAAATATACAGATCCTGGTCCCTTAAAGCAGATTACACAGCACAGTGCTTGTGCTGTGTAACCTGCCCCCCTCTAAACTGTAAAAAAAACCTCCCTAAACCTGGCACTTTCTGTATCCACTCTCTATACTGAGAAATCAGGGCTGCTCAGTCCTGACCACCGTGGTCAGAGTACGTCCCTGCATCATACGCTGTGGCCCCCTCTGCTCTCCTCTCTCCCCCCTCACCCCCTCCTTCCTGCCTGTTATCTCCCTCTCTGTGTCTGTCTCCACCCCCCACCGCTATTTTTTTTTTTAAAAGAACAATTGTCACCGCCAGCCCCTCTATTAGAGGCTGGCATAGCACACTATCTAAGTCGTTTCCAAAAACGAGCATTCTAAGTACCGAATTTGAGCTGTCTTCAGGCTAGTCACATGACTCCCAGCTGCTTTACAGCTACGAGACAGAGCTTCTGCGGAGGAAACGAGCGGCCATGTGATCTCCCCAGCTGACGTCAGAGGGAGATCATGGATCCTCCCGCAGAATACATCCATCTGAGCTCTAAAGCGGCCGTGAGTCATGTCACCAGTCTGAAGACAGCTCAAATTCGGTATTTAGAACATTCATTTTTGAAAACTACTTACATAGTGTGCTATGCCAGCCTCTAATAGAGGGGCTGACATAGTCTTATATAAATGGGTTAACAAACCCTTTAAAGTAGGATTAAACCATTCTATACAGCCAAGGAACTGCTTCTGTTTGATTGACAACTGTTATGGTGCCGCACACGTGATACGTTTTGATACCAGCCATTTGATGATTTGACAATTTGGTTGAGGACACAAGCAAATGTGACAGTTAGCATTCCTGGGCATTTTAGGAATGTAACCATTTTTTGAAACCATTAAATTGATGGGTTTAGTTCTGCTTTATGATTTACTGCTGTTCAGGGCATCTGGGCTTCAGCAAAATGTCAAGCCCCGTACACACGGCCGAGTTTCTCATCGCAAAAAAAAACATTGTTTTTCTCGACGAGATTCTTGTGAAGCTTTCCTTGCATACACACTGTCAATTTGAAATCTCGTCGGTCTAAAAACGCGGTGACGTACAACACGTACAACGGCAGTATAAAGGTAAAGTTCCATTCTCATGGCGTCCTCCCTTGGGCTGCTTTTGCTAATCTCGTGTTGCTGCGTGTTAGTTAAGAGTTTGGGAAGAGACGATTCGTGCTTTTCAGACTTCGTGCTTTCAGTTCGTTTTCTGTGGTTCAGTAGGTGCTTGTGGGTTCGTATCTTGTCTTTCAGGGCGAGTAGTCAGGTCGTATCTGTTTTTCAGTGCGTTCTTGTCCACTCGTTTCTGATTTTCAGGACGTTCTTCATAGGCCTTGCTGTACTTCATTGCATTCTTGTCAAGGTCACCTGTGGCCAGGTGACAGATGCACACCGTAGGGGGACAGGAGTGCACCGCAAGGTAGTGAACCCTATGGCTGACTGCTGCGGATAGGAAACTGGGTGGTTGTGGAAAGCGGGACCAGAGGAGCACAACCGGGATCCTAACGGAAGCTAGAGCCAAGATTCCCCAGGGCGCGGAGTCTAAGACCCAGCAGGTCTTCTCCAGGGCCTCTAGTGGTGAGGATGTTATGCTGCAGGCTGGGACCAGGTCGCGGCCCCTGGAGTTTCCTAGCTCACGCCCCGTAGGATAAGGGGAAAAGAGGGGAAGCAGCAGCACAAGATATGAGAGAACCGAATAACAAGCTGAAGGTCAGGGGCCACAAGCAGACAAGGATAATGAAAGAATGAGCCGAAGGTCAAGGGTCACGAGCAGACAGGGATAGTCGGGGACAAGCCAAATATGTAACAGAGAGACAGACGTAGCACGCGGCAGGCAGGAACCCAAACACACAATGCCTAACAAACACGTTGATCAGCAAAGCAGGCTTGCAGTGCACAGGTTAATATAGTGTTCTGTGATAGGGCCTGGGGTGGAGTCTGGCTGGGAGGAGATTATAAAGGAAGCCAGGTGAAAGGGCTCAGGCCTCTAAGATGAACACATGGGAAGGAAGGTAAGCTGACAGACAAACACTACTGCATATCCATGACAGTACTCTCCCTCTTATGGGCCCTCCCCCGCCTGGGCCCAGGCTTAAAGGGAAATCTCTGATGAAACCTTCTCAACAGATGAGGTGCAGCGACATCAGATGCAGCGATCCAAGACGCCTCCTCAGGACCAAAACCTCTCCAATGCACAAGGTACTGAAGAATGCCTCTGCAGAGCCGAGAATCCAGAACTTGTCTAACCTCGTACTTAAGATTATCCTCAGAGACCGAAAACGAGGTAGGGAGATGACAAGAAGATCTATTGAGGACCAAAGGCTCTCTAGGAATAAGCAAGGGCATGAGAGGATCAACAGGAATCTGAGGAGGGTCCCCTAGACCCTTAAAGGGGAACTGGTCATCTTGCACAGGACCATCAGACTGGGCAGATGTCACTGGAACCCTGAAGTCAGGTTGGTTAGAAGGTGACATGTCGCCGGAGTCAAACTGAATAGCTGAAGGACAAGCAGAATGTCCCGAACAAGAAAAAGTAGGAGGCTCACTGGGCATGGGCTGGACTGGCATAACTAGTACAGAGGCAGAGTGAATAGCTGAGTCAGGTGTAGCGACTACCTGAATCGCATTGCAAGACGTAGCGACTGCAGGACTTGTAGACAAGCTAGCCTGGCTGTGCGTCCAAGGGTGGTTAGGGACAGAGAAATGTAAATGGTTATGCAACCTGGAATGAATGACCGGCTCAGATTCACAGGGGGCAACCTTGGGTAGGCAGGACGAGGAACAGGAGGGACCCCAAGCCAGGATCTGTCCAGTAGTCCAGTCCACATGAGGAGAATGGAGCTGTAACCATGGGAGACCCAAAATTATAGGCGTTGAGGCCTTGGGTAAGATAAGGAAGGATATCCACTCCAGGTGGAGTGTCCCTACCGACATCTTAACAGGGAGGGTCTGGAAGCGGATAGGTCCCCCTGGGAGAACAGTACCATCAATCGCCAAGACCACCAATGGTGTGGTGAGGGGCAAAAGAGTAAGTCTCATGGACGATGCGATTTCCCAGTCCATAAAATTACCAGCGGCTCCGGAATCCAGATATGCTGAGACCGAATGAGAAGAAGCACCAACATGAAGGAACACAGAAATCAGAAGACGAGAAGGGGAAGGTGATATTTCTGAGTCCAATACTCCACTTTCCAGATGAAGTGGACCCGAACGTTTTTCTGGACAAAGAGAGCAAGTGTCACGAAAATGACCTTTGCCCCCACAGTAAAGACACAGACCAAGAGTTCTGCGCCTAGCACGTTCCTCGGGGGATAGCCTGGTCTGACCCAGCTGCATGGGTTCCTCAGCTGGTAGGAGATGCTCTACGGGTCGAAGAGAGGGGGGCTCAGGCTGACTAAGAACCAAGGAGTGCTGGCGTTGCTTTTCTAAGGTCCTCTCCTGAAAGCGAATATCGATCTGGTTGCACAAGGAGATAACGCCGGCCAGATCAGTGGGGATGGTTCTTCCTGCTAATTCATCCTTCACTCTATCAGACAGGCCATGCAAAAAGGTTGCGACTAAGGCCTCATTGTTCCAGCTCAACTCAGCCGACAGTATGCGGAAATGAAGGGCATACTGTCCCACAGAAGCAGACTCTTGGCGGAGACGTAAAAGGGTGCTGGCCGCTGAAGAGACACGAGCCGGTTCTTCGAAGATATTCTGAAAAAGTTTCAAGAAGCCAGACAGGCTAGAAACCACTGGATCATTCAGTTCCCACAGAGGGGCTGCCCAGGCTAAAGCTTCACCAGAGAGGAGGGAAATGATATAGGCTACCTTAGCCCGATCAGACAGGAAGTTTTGGGGCTGTAGCTCTAAATGAATTGTGCATTGGCTAAGGAACCCCCTGCAAGCCTTGGAGTCCCCAGAGAAACGGGACGGAGCTGGCAGTTGTAGTGAGTGTGTGGCTGCGACTGGTGCAATAGGTGCAGCCGCTGGTTGTATTTGAGGTTGCGGATTCGGGGTTCCCAAGGAGGCCTGAAGCTGCTCAAAGCGAGAAGCCAGATCCTGGAGGAATCGCATCACCTGAGTCTGATTCGATTCCTGGGTTTCAAGTCTGCAAACTATGCCCTGCAACGGATCATCCACGGGTAACGGGATGTCAGCCGGGTTCATGGCTGATCAAACTGTCAAGGTCACCTGTGGCCAGGTGACAGATGCACACCGTAGGGGGACAGGAGTGCACCGCAAGGTAGTGAACCCTATGGCTGACTGCTGCGGATAGGAAACTGGGTGGTTGTGGAAAGCGGGACCAGAGGAGCACAACCGGGATCCTAACGGAAGCTAGAGCCAAGATTCCCCAGGGCGCGGAGTCTAAGACCCAGCAGGTCTTCTCCAGGGCCTCTAGTGGTGAGGATGTTATGCTGCAGGCTGGGACCAGGTCGCGGCCCCTGGAGTTTCCTAGCTCACGCCCCGTAGGATAAGGGGAAAAGAGGGGAAGCAGCAGCACAAGATATGAGAGAACCGAATAACAAGCTGAAGGTCAGGGGCCACAAGCAGACAAGGATAACGAAAGAACGAGCCGAAGGTCAAGGGTCACGAGCAGACAGGGATAGTCGGGGACAAGCCAAATATGTAACAGAGAGACAGACGTAGCACACGGCAGGCAGGAACCCAAACACACAATGCCTAACAAATACGTTGATCAGCAAAGCAGGCTTGCAGTGCACAGGTTAATATAGTATTCTTTGATAGGGCCTGGGGTGGAGTCTGGCTGGGAGGAGATTATAAAGGAAGCCAGGTGAAAGGGCTCAGGCCTCTAAGATGAACACATGGGAAGGAAGGTAAGCTGACAGACAAACACTACTGCATATCCATGACAATTCTGTTTAGTTCGTTCTGATCAGACGACCATTTTTTAGCCATGTTGCGGATACGTTCTCATCGTAGAGATCGTGTTGTGCACCGACTTTGTGTTTCTGTTGGTCTTCTTGTCTTGGACAAAGACGAGTCTATGAACAGGGTGAGGAGGAGTTCATGGACCAAGAATTGGTTGCTCCAGCGGGACCAATTCTCTCACATGCCTCTGCTGTGGGAGATCGTGGAGAATAATCCTGAGGACTACAGGAATTTCCTGCGGATGTTTGACCCCGTTTTTCAGCATCTGTTGGCTTTGGTGTCCCCCTATATTACCAGGCAGGACACCATTATGCGGGAAGTCATCAGTGCTGAGCAGAGGCTCATCGCCACGTTACGCTACTTGGCAACAGGGAGAAGTCTTCAGGAACCGAAGTTCACCACAGGCATCTCCCCCCAGGCTCTGGGCATCATAATCCCAGAGACCTGTTCTGCCATCATCCAAGTCCTGCAGGATGACTATATGAGGGTAAGTTTTCGCATTTAATATCAAATTCTATGTATTTCATGTATGATAATGTATTGTATTTCTTTCATCCTTCCCTAATTAGCATGATTGTAATATGCTGAGAATGTCTCCTTTGTCCCCATGCATGGTGTAATTGTTTAGGTAATTTTTTGGCCTACATGCATTTTTCCCTTCACTTACCTCTCCAGCATGCTCTCCTGGGCCCAAACACATCTAGCCTAGTCTGTTAACAATGTATTTTTTCATCTCCATTGTAGTCCCCCCCCCCTCAAATGGTTTAGACATTTTCCAGAATGTGATTTTTGGGGAGTCCCAAACTCATCTAGCCCCCCCTCCCAAAGAAAAACAATGGCCATCAGAGGGGGGTGAGCAATGTGAGAATTCTCTACATCATATGGAGTAGAGATGGACTCTGCTCCTTCTGTAAGTAGTTCTACCCAGATCTCCACTAATGGCCCTTCATTGACTCAGTCGGTGATGGCACCCGGTGTTCCAGCCCCTTCGTTTAGTTCACAAGGGGGTTTGGTTCGTGCACCTCCATCTAGAAACCCCCATACCCCTACTCATTTAAGGGGAAGGGGGAAATCTAGAGGGACAAGAGGCACTAGGGGTTCTTCCCGAGGTCACTCGCGTCATCATAGTGGTTCACGCCATTATGGATATGAAGACTATTCATACAATGCCTCCCCAGCTCGACAGAGAGCTGCTCCATCGTCCTATTATGGTTATCCACCTCATTATGGCCCCCCCTCCATTTCTACCCACAATAGATTTGCTCCTCTAGGTGAGATACGTGATGATAGTTACCATACACGTGCCAGGTATCCTCCGGAACCCATGTACTATGATCCTGGTTATTCCAACCCACAGGGCCATGACACACGGGATTTTCACGGGGTTTCAGACACCCACAAAAGAGGTTTAGATCAAAGAGAGGGACTAGAGGGGGGAAGAGAGTTCAGGAAAGGAAAAAGAAGGAGAGTATAAAAGGCCAGGGCGTTTTCAACTTAAGCACTAAGGAATTTACCGCTGAAGAATTATCAGTTTTGGACAAAGGTCTCAAGTTTGCCCCTCCAAAGAAACTAGATAAGTTCAGTACCTTTATCGACATTCAAAAATATGTTCGAAAGGTTAATATTCAACGGTACCTCATTACCAACCCCATTATGAGTGAGGCTAGGGCAGCTGCATTTGGGACGGTACATTCCGGTTTATCTAACCCGTCATTGTTCAACCCCCCCGTCCCTGTAGCACCCTCTGTAAGTATCTTTAGAGACTTAGTATTGAAGGACCTGTCAGAAATTCCAGAGAGACCAAGTTCTCGACAAACTGTGTCTAGTGTGGGCCTCAAGTCTCTGTGTTCTAACAAGGACTTAGTAATTCGCCCCGCTGACAAAGGCGGAGGCATAGTTGTTCTGGACAAATCAGATTATGAAAAAGAGATGTTCAGAATCCTACATGAGCCCAATACCTATTTACAGTTGCCCTCCAATCCTACTTCTAGGTTCAAAACTGAACTTCAGGGCTTGGTTGACAGCGTTTTTTTTAGAAATATTTTAAACAAAAAAGAAAAGGAGTTTTTGGTTCCGGTGGTCCCTAGGATACCGACCATTTATTATTTACCGAAGGTCCACAAAGATCCAGTGCATCCACCCGGTCGTCCAATTGTGAGTGGGATTAATTCCGTCACATCCAGAATTGGCCGCTACATTGACCATTATCTCCAACCTTTGGTCAGGCGTGTGCCATCATATCTGGCGGACACGGGGGCTACTATTAAGAAATTACAGGATGTGAATATTGATGGGGATTACATCCTGGTGACAGCCGATGTAGCCTCGCTTTATACATGTATCCCACATAACAAGGGGTTAGAAGCTGTACAATATTTTTTGGAAAAGGAAGAAACTCTAGCTCCCTTTCAAAGGGCGTTCATTATGGAATTGTTGGAGTTCGCCACGAGAAGTAGCTATTTCTGGTTCAATGACAATTTCTACCTCCAGTTGAGAGGTGTGGCCATGGGGGCTAAATATGCCCCCAGTTTGGCCAATTTATTCATGGCTAAATGGGAGGAGGATGTCGTCTATACCTATGACACCCAGCACTTGGTGCTTTGGGCTAGGTACATTGACGACATCCTCCTCCTATGGAGTGGCAGTGTCACATCGCTTAAGATCTTCATGGACCATCTAAATGCTAATGATAGGGGGATTTCCCTTACATACACTGCCAGCCACGAAATGATTCAGTTTCTTGATCTAGAAATTAGTATCCATGACCGTCAGTTTTGTTTTCAAACACACTTCAAGAAAACTGATCGTAATGGGTACATTCCACAAGATAGCTGCCACCATCAATCGTGGCTCAAATCTGTCCCGCGGAGTCAGTTCCTCAGACTGAGAAGGAACTGCAGCGATGTGAACATCTTCCTTACTCAGGCTGAGATCCTTAAAAAACGTTTTATTGACAAAGGTTATGATCCTGCCAGTATAGATAAGGATCTTGGACAGGTACTAGAGACTGATAGGCGCTCTCTGTTGGAGGTCAAACAGAAAGGCGAACCCAATAATGCTTTCAAATGGGCGATGCTTACTTCCTTTTCCTTACAGCATAAACAAGTAAAGGCTATTATAGCAAAGCACTGGGATATCTTGAAAAACGACAACATCCTCGGTTCTGTTTTACCGGATCAGGCCAGAGTGATTTTTAGAGGGGCACCTACCCTTCGGGGTAGAATAGCACCTAATATCATCAACCCCCCAGTAC
This sequence comes from Rana muscosa, assembly GCA_029206835.1. Classification (NCBI taxonomy): domain Eukaryota; kingdom Metazoa; phylum Chordata; class Amphibia; order Anura; family Ranidae; genus Rana; species Rana muscosa. The sequence continues at coordinate 879,658,420 of CM055116.1, forward strand.
GTCCCTCCTTCTTTCACCAATTGGTGGGCTACCATCCCTGCAAGAGGTGTAGTGTGTGTAGGTATAATACATCTGGTAGGGGCAAAACCTTAGAGTTTAGGTCAACTAGTACAGGAAAATTGTATCCGATCAAACAATTTTGTACATGCTCCACCACACACATTGTATACCTTATCACCTGCCCTTGCGGGAAACAATATGTAGGCCGTACCATCAGGCCTTTTTCGGTTAGAGTGGGGGAACATGTTTCACTCATCCTAGGGGGTGATGTTAACCATACGGTGCCCAGACACTATAGATTATATCACAGTAGGAATCCAGCTGGCACACAATTTTTGATCATCGATCATTTTATTCCCCATTGGAGGGGTGCCCCCAAAATTAGGGGTGTGTCCCAGTTGGAGACCTACTGGATATATGAATTACAAACGCACAGGCCATCTGGTTTAAACGTCAAGTGGGATATTAATTCCTTCATCGACCAATCCTAATAATGACGGTCTCCATTGGACCATGGACTTACCTTCACCTTTTCTTGAAGGACATTTGTACGGAGAAATTCAATTCCCCATGACCATTTCCTTTTTATTTTGTTTTAATATAATCGTAATTTTTTTATATATGTTATTCATTATTCTATTTGTCAATGTGTTAGATTGGGACTGCCCCTGGTTTGCCCATTGGACAGTTTACTGTTGCTGTAATTGGGAATTCTTTTCGTGAGAATTTAGGCTTCCCAGTCTGTCTCCCATATGAGTTTTACATTGTATGTGAGTTATCTACCTCACACACAGTGCGATGATCAAGAGGTACAATTTTTCCTTTGTTTGATCATCTAATATTTAATTTTAATAAAATTTTTTTAGTATGTCTTATTATCATTATTAACGGCAGTCATTATTGCAATCATTCCTTTGGTTTGCATACATTCGTTTCCCCTTTTCTGGCCGCAATGGTAGATTTATTACATCTATGCGGACCGTTAAGGGTGAACTCCTAACTAACTTACTTCCATTCTGGGCTGCGTTCCACGCCTTGTGTAACATATGGCGTTGGAGAGCAGCGCAGTCAACGTAGCTAGGCAGGGACAACCCCTTTCTGGGGAAGCTGTGCCTGTCATTGATGACGTGACATGTCACTCCTGATAGGTACTGATGTCCCCTTGCAGTGTGATGCTCAGTGATGGTCATGTGACGTGATGTCACGTGGCGGTCACGTGGAGCTGGATGACGTTGCCACGTCAGGCTCCTGTGACGGTCATGTGACGCGGAGTCACGTGGCGGTCATGTGGAGCTGGATGACGCTGCTACGCGACGCTTGGGAGAAGGTAACGTCCGCACGCCAGGTGATGCTCTGTGTGCGTTTGCACGCCGGGTGACGTGGTGTGGCGGGACAGACATACAAGGCCATTATTTGGCCTAATGACAGCATCCCAAGCATCATGGCCCCACACTATGAGGGCTTTACATACACGTGGACTGTAGGGTTTAACCCTCACCATGCATAGGTAAGTGGTTACACAAGTTGACCATATTTATTATTACCTCCCCTTTTGGCCAATACAGATTCCTATATGCATTAATCACCTATGGAGGGGTTCCATAGAGAGGCTTGGAACGCACGCTCCGGCGCCATTTTGGATTTTGCAGGAAGTGCTGTTTCAGTGGGCAGATCAGGGGGAGGTCCTTGTTTTTTATAAATAGCATACAGGCAACAGTGGAGTTATGCCCCAGACGATGCAAGGTTTGAGAAACGCGTCGGGAGACTCCATTGCTGCCATTGAGTGTCTTTGCAAAGCGTTATATTCATGGATTGGATGTAAGTGTATCTGCCTATATTCATTAAAATTCCTTTGCGGTATTACGCTATGTGCCTTCTCCCTTCTTTTTCCACATGAACTTTATGTGAGCCTAGTCAATACTCCTATTGGCTTGAATTTCCGGTGTTTTTTCCTGAGTTTGAACCTTGGACGCAAGGGTGCATTGTGCCGGCCTGGTTTCCATATGTATGGACATATACATATTCAGCCTGTCTGACCCCTTACACATACGTGCATTGGGTCCATTACATCTGGTAAGCCTCCCTTTCACGTGGTGGTGGTTACGTTACAAGTCACTTTTTTACTTTGGAAGATTCACCTTTACAATTTGGGACTGATTCAAACTGGAACTGATTTGAATTTATGTTTCTCACATCCTTTGGAGTTTCATATACATTTGGACTTATACTTAATTATTTGTGATTTAGTTTAATTTCGAGCACTTGTGTGTTTTACATTGTTATACGCATAGCGCTGCATTTTTGTATATTGTTTGTTGTTGCCTTTTTCCACAGGTATTGTAGCTGCTTATATGTGTTAGCGGCGCGAATATTGTTTGTATTTTGTGTTCTATTTTGGATTTGTTATATTTGCTGCAGCTACATTCTCTGTTTCAAGTGCAACCAGTGATGGATGTATTTGATTACAGAGCCTCTCGCACTGTTAACACTGAAGGGGTGTTTTCCACCACCAACAGTGACACTGAAATAGGGGGTTTATTCACTAGATTGAAAAATGTAATGTCTTCAGAATTACACCTTCAATGGGACTTGTTTTTTTTGGAGCAATACATAGTTGATCGTATGGTCCCCAGAAGTCTCCGTTGGGAGGTCCAACCCCAACAAGGGGACCCTGAGATTGATTCCTGGTTTAACTATTTTAATGACGCAGGGATTAAGTTCCTAGGCGTCCTGATCTCAAGGAAAAAAGTGAGACTGGTTGAGTTAGATAGAGAGATTAAAGATCTCAAAGAGAAACTTTTTTCACACAAATCATCTCTTGAGTATCTCTCTCTATCGACTAGTCTACAGAATCATCTTGAGAAAGAAGATAGAGATCAGAAGTTAAAAAAACATAAAAAATATTCAAGGGACGCTGGGGACTACAGGAACAATACTGTCTTTGGGTGGCAGAAGTTATTCTCTACATCATCTGGAGTAGAGATGGACTCTGCTCCTTCTGTAAGTAGTTCTACCCAGATCTCCACTAATGGCCCTTCATTGACTCAGTCGGTGATGGCACCCGGTGTTCCAGCCCCTTCGTTTAGTTCACAAGGGGGTTCGGTTCGTGCACCTCCATCTAGAAACCCCCATACCCCTACTCATTTAAGGGGAAGGGGGAAATCTAGAGGGACAAGAGGCACTAGGGGTTCTTCCCGAGGTCACTCGCGTCATCATAGTGGTTCACGCCATTATGGATATGAGGACTATTCATACAATGCCTCCCCAGCTCGACAGAGAGCTGCTCCATCGTCCTATTATGGTTATCCACCTCATTATGGCCCCCCCTCCATTTCTACCCACAATAGATTTGCTCCTCTAGGTGAGATACGTGATGATAGTTACCATACACGTGCCAGGTATCCTCCGGAACCCATGTACTATGATCCTGGTTATTCCAACCCACAGGGCCATGACACACGGGATTTTCACGGGGTTTCAGACACCCACAAAAGAGGTTTAGATCAAAGAGAGGGACTAGAGGGGGGAAGAGAGTTCAGGAAAGGAAAAAGAAGGAGAGTATAAAAGGCCAGGGCGTTTTCAACTTAAGCACTAAGGAATTTACCGCTGAAGAATTATCAGTTTTGGACAAAGGTCTCAAGTTTGCCCCTCCAAAGAAACTAGATAAGTTCAGTACCTTTATCGACATTCAAAAATATGTTCGAAAGGTTAATATTCAACGGTACCTCATTACCAACCCCATTATGAGTGAGGCTAGGGCAGCTGCATTTGGGACGGTACATTCCGGTTTATCTAACCCGTCATTGTTCAACCCCCCCGTCCCTGTAGCACCCTCTGTAAGTATCTTTAGAGACTTAGTATTGAAGGACCTGTCAGAAATTCCAGAGAGACCAAGTTCTCGACAAACTGTGTCTAGTGTGGGCCTCAAGTCTCTGTGTTCTAACAAGGACTTAGTAATTCGCCCCGCTGACAAAGGCGGAGGCATAGTTGTTCTGGACAAATCAGATTATGAAAAAGAGATGTTCAGAATCCTACATGAGCCCAATACCTATTTACAGTTGCCCTCCAATCCTACTTCTAGGTTCAAAACTGAACTTCAGGGCTTGGTTGACAGCGTTTTTTTTAGAAATATTTTAAACAAAAAAGAAAAGGAGTTTTTGGTTCCGGTGGTCCCTAGGATACCGACCATTTATTATTTACCGAAGGTCCACAAAGATCCAGTGCATCCACCCGGTCGTCCAATTGTGAGTGGGATTAATTCCGTCACATCCAGAATTGGCCGCTACATTGACCATTATCTCCAACCTTTGGTCAGGCGTGTGCCATCATATCTGGCGGACACGGGGGCTACTATTAAGAAATTACAGGATGTGAATATTGATGGGGATTACATCCTGGTGACAGCCGATGTAGCCTCGCTTTATACATGTATCCCACATAACAAGGGGTTAGAAGCTGTACAATATTTTTTGGAAAAGGAAGAAACTCTAGCTCCCTTTCAAAGGGCGTTCATTATGGAATTGTTGGAGTTCGCCACGAGAAGTAGCTATTTCTGGTTTAATGACAATTTCTACCTCCAGTTGAGAGGTGTGGCCATGGGGGCTAAATATGCCCACAGTTTGGCCAATTTATTCATGGCTAAATGGGAGGAGGATGTCGTCTATACCTATGACACCCAGCACTTGGTGCTTTGGGCTAGGTACATTGACGACATCCTCCTCCTATGGAGTGGCAGTGTCACATCGCTTAAGATCTTCATGGACCATCTAAATGCTAATGATAGGGGGATTTCCCTTACATACACTGCCAGCCACTAAATGATTCAGTTTCTTGATCTAGAAATTAGTATCCATGACCGTCAGTTTTGTTTTCAAACACACTTCAAGAAAACTGATCGTAATGGGTACATTCCACAAGATAGCTGCCACCATCAATCGTGGCTCAAATCTGTCCCGCGGAGTCAGTTCCTCAGACTGAGAAGGAACTGCAGCGATGTGAACATCTTCCTTACTCAGGCTGAGATCCTTAAAAAACGTTTTATTGACAAAGGTTATGATCCTGCCAGTATAGATAAGGATCTTGGACAGGTACTAGAGACTGATAGGCGCTCTCTGTTGGAGGTCAAACAGAAAGGCGAACCCAATAATGCTTTCAAATGGGCGATGCTTACTTCATTTTCCTTACAGCATAAACAAGTAAAGGCTATTATAGAAAAGCACTGGGATATCTTGAAAAACGACAACATCCTCGGTTCTGTTTTACCGGATCAGGCCAGAGTGATTTTTAGAGGGGCACCTACCCTTCGGGGTAGAATAGCACCTAATATCATCAACCCCCCAGTACGTCCCTCCTTCTTTCACCAATTGGTGGGCTACCATCCCTGCAAGAGGTGTAGTGTGTGTAGGTATAATACATCTGGTAGGGGCAAAACCTTAGAGTTTAGGTCAACTAGTACAGGAAAATTGTATCCGATCAAACAATTTTGTACATGCTCCACCACACACATTGTATACCTTATCACCTGCCCTTGCGGGAAACAATATGTAGGCCGTACCATCAGGCCTTTTTCGGTTAGAGTGGGGGAACATGTTTCACTCATCCTAGGGGGTGATGTTAACCATACGGTGCCCAGACACTATAGATTATATCACAGTAGGAATCCAGCTGGCACACAATTTTTGATCATCGATCATTTTATTCCCCATTGGAGGGGTGCCCCCAAAATTAGGGGTGTGTCCCAGTTGGAGACCTACTGGATATATGAATTACAAACGCACAGGCCATCTGGTTTAAACGTCGAGTGGGATATTAATTCCTTCATCGACCAATCCTAATAATGACGGTCTCCATTGGACCATGGACTTACCTTCACCTTTTCTTGAAGGAGATTTGTACGGAGAAATTCAATTCCCCATGACCATTTCCTTTTTATTTTGTTTTAATATAATCGTAAATTTTTTATATATGTTATTCATTATTCTATTTGTCAATGTGTTAGATTGGGACTGCCCCTGGTTTGCCCATTGGACAGTTTACTGTTGCTGTAATTGGGAATTCTTTTCGTGAGAATTTAGGCTTCCCAGTCTGTCTCCCATATGAGTTTTACATTTTATGTGAGTTATCTACCTCACACACAGTGCGATGATCAAGAGGTACAATTTTTCCTTTGTTTGATCATCTAATATTTAATTTTAATAACATTTTTTTAGTATGTCTTATTATCATTATTAACGGCAGTCATTATTGCAATCATTCCTTTGGTTTGCATACATTCGTTTCCCCTTTTCTGGCCGCAATGGTAGATTTATTACATCTATGCGGACCGTTAAGGGTGAACTCCTAACTAACTTACTTCCATTCTGGGCTGCGTTCCACGCCTTGTGTAACATATGGCGTTGGAGCGCAGCGCAGTCAACGTAGCTAGGCAGGGACAACCCCTTTCTGGGGAAGCTGTGCCTGTCATTGATGACGCGACATGTCACTCCTGATAGGTACTGATGTCCCCTTGCAGTGTGATGCTCAGTGATGGTCATGTGACGTGATGTCACGTGGCGGTCACGTGGAGCTGGATGACGTTGCCACGTCAGGCTCCTGTGACGGTCATGTGACGCGGAGTCACGTGGCGGTCATGTGGAGCTGGATGACGCTGCTACGCGACGCTTGGGAGAAGGTAACGTCCGCACGCCAGGTGATGCTCTGTGTGCGTTTGCACGCCGGGTGACGTGGTGTGGCGGGACAGACATACAAGGCCATTATTTGGCCTAATGACAGCATCCCAAGCGTCATGGCCCCACACTATGAGGGCTTTACATACACGTGGACTGTAGGGTTTAACCCTCACCATGCATAGGTAAGTGGTTACACAAGTTGACCATATTTATTATTACCTCCCCTTTTGGCCAATACAGATTCCTATATGCATTAATCACCTATGGAGGGGTTCCATAGAGAGGCTTGGAACGCACGCTCCGGCGCCATTTTGGATTTTGCAGGAAGTGCTGTTTCAGTGGGCAGATCAGGGGGAGGTCCTTGTTTTTTATAAATAGCATACAGGCAACAGTGGAGTTATGCCCCAGACGATGCAAGGTTTTGCGAAACGCGTCGGGAGACTCCATTGCTGCCATTGAGTGTCTTTGCAAAGCGCTATATTCATGGATTGGATGTAAGTGTATCTGCCTATATTCATTAAAATTCCTTTGCGGTATTACGCTATGTGCCTTCTCCCTTCTTTTTCCACATGAACTTTATGTGAGCCTAGTCAATACTCCTATTGGCTTGAATTTCCGGTGTTTTTTCCTGAGTTTGAACCTTGGACGCAAGGGTGCATTGTGCCGGCCTGGTTTCCATATGTATGGACATATACATATTCAGCCTGTCTGACCCCTTACACATACGTGCATTGGGTCCATTACATCTGGTAAGCCTCCCTTTCACGTGGTGGTGGTTACGTTACAAGTCACTTTTTTACTTTGGAAGATTCACCTTTACAATTTGGGACTGATTCAAACTGGAACTGATTTGAATTTATGTTTCTCACATCCTTTGGAGTTTCATATACATTTGGACTTATACTTAATTATTTGTGATTTAGTTTAATTTCGAGCACTTGGGTGTTTTACATTGTTATACGCATAGCGCTGCATTTTTGTATATTGTTTGTTGTTGCCTTTTTCCACAGGTATTGTAGCTGCTTATATGTGTTAGCGGCGTGAATATTGTTTGTATAATGTGAGAATTGTGAATTTGTTTTTCTATTTTTAAGAATCCTTAAACAAAATTTTATACTTATGTTGGCCATGAATGTTTTTGTATAATCTGCTTGCAATGTTATTTGCAAAAGTACTAATACAGTAGGTGCCGCCGATATTGTGTCAATCTCGCCGCTTCTAGAGGCGAGATTGACACCCTACGAGCTCCGTCGCGAGAGCCAGCGCTGAGCTGTCTCGTCATCGGGAAAGGAAAAATGTTCCTTTCATGATGAGCGACACGCATTGCCGATAGACGGGGATCCAACATGGATTCCCGCCAATACCAGGCACTGCGTTTGGTATGAATCCTGAGCGGGAACTCCACGCCAATTTTTAAAGAAAAAAAACGGCGTGGGTTCCCCCTCCAGGAGCATACCAGGCCCTTGGGTCTGGTCTGGATTTGAAGGGGAACCCTACGCTGAAAAAAACGGCGTGGGGGCCCCCCTTGAGGTCCAAACCAGACCCTTATCCGAGCACGCAACCTTGCAGGCCGCAGGGGAAGAGGGGGGACGAGAGAGCGTACCAGGCCGCATGCCCTCAACATGGGGAGCTTATCGGAATCCGGGAGCCCCCTTTAATAAAGGGGCCCCCGGATCCCGTCCCCCCCACCCTATGTAAATGAGTATGGGGTACATCGTACCCCTACCCATTCACCTGGTGGAAAAAATGGCAATAAAAACACAACACAGTTTTTAAAAGTATTTTATTGCACAGCTCCGGGGGTCTTCTTCCGACTTCGGGGGTCTCCGGTGTCGTCACCGCGCTCTCCGGTTCTTTCTTCTGCCGGGCCACCGATATCTTCTTCCAACTCTTTTGCTAGCGGGGCCCGGTCTTCTCCGTCGCCTTCTCCATCGCCTTCTCCCCTCTTCTTCCCTCCGGTTCTTTCTTTCTTCCGCCGGGCCTCCGCTAACTTCTTTTAGCTCTTTTGCTAGCGGAGGCCCGGTCTTCTCTGTCGCCTTCTCCACTCTTCTCCGGTTCTTTCTTTCTTCCGCCGGGCCTCCGCTAACTTCTTTTAGCTCTTTTGCTAGAGGAGGCCCGGTCTTCTCCATCGCCTTTTCTCCTCTTCTCCGGTTCTTTCTTTCTTCCGCCGGGCCTCCGCTAACTTCTTTTAGCTCTTTTGCTAGCGGAGGCCCGGTCTGCCCCGTCGTCTCGTCCGGCTCTCCGTTGTCCTTCTGCCGGCCCCTCCACTACCTTCTTGTAGCTCTTTTGCTAGTGGAGGGGCCGGTCTTCCGGTCGTCGCCGTCGGCGTCTTCTTCTCTCTTCTCCTCCTCGATGTTGACTCATCGCTTCCTCTCGCAGTAATGCTAAATCTTCGGTCCGCAGAGATTAATATAGGCTTCTCATGATGTCACAGTCACATGTTCCCATGACGTCACAGTCACATGCTCCGGGGCCACCCGGAGCATGTGACTGTGATGTCATGAGAAGCCTATAGCAAAAGAGCTAAAAGAAGCCGCTAGCAAAAGAGCTAAAAGAAGTTAGCGGAGGCCCGGCGGAAGAAAGAAAGAACCGGAGAAGAGGGGAGAAGGCGACGGAGAAGACCGGGCCCGCTAGCAAAAGAGCTAAAAGAAGTTAGCGGAGGCCCGGCGGAAGAAAGAAAGAACCGGAGGGAAGAAGAGGGGAGAAGGCGACGGAGAAGACCAAAAAGAGTTGGAAGAAGATAGCGGTGGCCCGGCAGAAGAAAGAACCGGAGAGCGCGGCGACGACATCGGAGACCCCCGAAGTCGGAAGAAGACCCCCGGAGCTGTGCAATAAAATACTTTTAAAAACTGTGTTGTGTTTTTATTGCCATTTTTTTCCACCAGGTGAATGGGTAGGGGTACGATGTACCCCATACTCATTCACATAGGGTGGGGGGACGGGATCCGGGGGCCCCTTTATTAAAGGGGGCTCCCGGATTCCGATAAGCCCCCCGCCCACAGACCCTGACAACCAATGGCCAGGGTTGTCGGGAAGAGGCCCTGTCCTCATCAACATGGGGGAAGGGTGCTTTGGGGTGGGGGGCCGCAGGTCGCCCCCTGCCCCAGAGCACCAAACTCCCCATGTTGAGGGCATGCGGCCTGCCAGGTACGTCCCCCCCTCTTTCCCTGCGGCCTGCCAGGTTGCGTGCTCGGATAAGGGTCTGGTTTGGTCCTCAAGGGGGATCCTTACGCCGTTTTTTTCGGCATAGGGTTCCCCTTCAAATCCAGACCAGACCCAAGGGCCTGGTATGCTCCTGGAGGGGGAACCCACGCCGTTTTTTTTTCTTTAAAAATTGGCGTGGAGTTCCCGCTCAGGATTCATACCAAACGCAGTGCCTGGTATTGGCGGGAATCCACGTCGGATCCCGTTCAATACAGTGTCGCATCTCCCTCTCGCTATTGCAGCGAGTGCGGGATGTCGGCACCCTGTTGCCGAGATCTCGGCACTCCTGTCGCCGAGAATCTCGGCGATGGGAGCGCGATAGATATACAATATCGGCGGCACCTACTGTATTTTTTTATCTTGTTTGATTCCCCAGCTTCCTTCCATGCCACAGGAATGGCAGACTGTGGCATTGGAGTTTGCCAGGCGGTGGGACTTCCCCAACTGCGGAGGAGCCATTGACGGGAAGCACGTCCGAATCGTGCCACCACCCCGTTCGGGCTCCTTTTTTTATAACTACAAGGGGTTTTATAGTATCGTGCGGATGGCGGTGGTGTCAGCACAGTATGAATTCCTCTATGTGGATGTGGGGAAGAATAGCCGGATGTCGGATGGGGGAGCCTTCGTACAGATGGAGTTTACTCTTCGTCTACAGACTGATGATTTTGCATTGCCACTGGATGCAGGGAATGTGGAAGGACTCCCCTTTGTCTTTTTGGCTGATGAAGCCTTTGGCCTGGGTCGGCATCTCATGAGGCCTTTCCCCCAGAGGACCCTCACCCCGGAGAGGAGGGTCTTCAACTACCGGTTGGCCAGAGCCCGAAGAGTTGTGGAGAATGCCTTCGGGATAATGTCCAGCCGGTTCCGTCTATTTTTAACTACTATTAACATGGCGGAGTACAAATTGAACTATATAATTGTTTGTTGTTGTGTTCTGCACAATGTTTTACGCCAGAAATCTCCAACTTACATGGCCACAGTTGGGCCCGAGGCCGGACTTGCTGCAGACAATGTCCATGCTGGCTTGCCCCTCCAAAGTGCCCGTGCAATACGGCAGAAATATGTGGATTATTTCATGGGTAGGGGGGCCATTCCAATGCCAGAGAATCATTCCTAGTTGTTTTATCTTTTACCAAAAAATAAATAAAAAATATCTGAACTTTAATTTTGTAGTTTTGCTTTGTTTATATTTGAGCTGTCTGCTACTTTTTCAAAGTGTACTTGTAGTGCCAAGTGTATTTTCCTTAGTAAACACAAAACATTTCACTGCTAACAACAAAACTAAACCCAAAAAAGGTTATAGTGTTTAAAAAAACGAGCAGCCACACTTTTTTTTTGTTTTCTTGTATCTTACTCTGTGCACAATCACACATATGTTTTTTTGTACATTTTTTGTGTCTCTACAATTTAGAAACACATTTTTGGGTTTTCACCTAACATGGCAATTTTAGGTGCTAATGAAATTACAAAAACTCTCCTCAACATACCTCAAAATACAACAATGTTAACGTCTAGGCAAGATCTCAGACCTTTTTTTTTAAAAACAAATGTCTATCTGCCCTTCATTAAAGATGGAGTGTTGTCACCACTGAACAAGACAAAATTTGAAGATGCACACAATTTTAGGGTGGGTAAAATAGGTTATTTACTTCCTCATCCCTATTGTCAACATGTGCTACCCGCCATCATGGGGGATAATTCAACATGTTTTGGGGGGGGGGGCAACCCCTTCTTCCTTTCACCTACTTGAGTTGTGAGGAAGAGGTTGCACCCCCAAAACACGTACATGGAGATCCCGTGATGGCAGATAGCACATGTTGACCCACTGTGTGCTTCTTCAAAATTTTAGTTTTAGAAAAAGTGCTACAAAAGAGAACAAAAACTAGGAAAAAAAGGGGGGTTTTATTCTATTCGCCCCAACACATCAATGATGTCCTTAAATGTATTCTCCATATCATTAATCCTTTTCTTCATGAAGTCCAGTTGAGTACTACAATCCATTACTTGTTGGATGATTCTTTGTGCACTATCACTAGAGAATCATGGAATTTCAGCAACATATTCATCCCCTAAAATAAAAATAAAAAAATTAAAATCTCCAGGCCTACATCTCTTACCTGAAGCTGTGGTGACAGATACTGACCTGTTGTAGTGACAAGTTCCACCACCTCATCCACCTTTCCGTCCTCCACTTCTCCTACCTCCACCTCTCCTTTATCCAATTCTACTTCCTCTACATCCTCAGGTTGGGCTTGTTGGGGAGGTTGGGGTTCTTTAGAAGGTGTGGGGTTCCTGGGCTCCTAGAAGTGGTGTCCTCCCAGTCTTCTCTCCCCTATGAGATTCAAACAAATGGTACACTTAACACATATATGAAGTCATAACTAGGAATATGAAACATTGCTTGCAGGTGGGGTACACTTGTCTGTTTTGGCACAGTTCCAAGCTGAAGACCAGATTGTAGAACTTAACAAAGCTGGAATAATGTCCTTTTTGTGACAATTTTCTCACATGGGCACCCCCCCCCCAGTACCCACTGTAGCACCTGTGGTGGATACCCTAAAAAGGTTGTTCTGGTGGCCCACACTATAGTGCTCCTGTGAGTGCAGATGTGTAAACAACTGCTGAGTGTCCTCTCCTTTACATTGATTCAAGTTTGCATTTCATTCTATTTACAAACACATCATCTAGACAACAATGTCATAACATTTAGTGAATTTAAACATACATTTAAAAAAAAAAAAAGAACGGATATTGACAAATCATCGTATGTAGTGTGCAAACAATGTGTCTATATCGACCGATTACTGTGCCCACTAAATTGTAGAAGTTGTCATTTTAGAATGTAAAATCTTTAAAAACTACAACAGGGAGCAACATGCAAGTTGTGAAATACAACAATAGGGACACAGGAGAAGTACTTACTTTTTTTAAGCATTCTGTTAATGCTCCTTAACTGCTCCGGCTCCCTCAGTTTGAGGTCAGACCACCTCTTTCTGAGCTGCTCCTTGGATCTTTTCACACCGAAATTCTTCTTCAGACTTTTCACTACTTGCTTCATAATTTTGTCCTTCCGAAGATTAGGGTGGGAATACGACCCATGCTTTACATCATAATCAGAATTGTTCAATATAGCCACCACCTCCGCCATCTCCTCAAAGGACATATTAGATGCCTTGTAGCGCATCCTTGTTCGTGACGTTTCCCGCTCTGGGCTTGTCTCCTCATTAGAATTCTCAGACACCTGCTGTGACTCCACCATGTCGCCTGCGTGCCGAAAGAGAAGGGGTGGGGAAACATCGATAAAGAACGTCATTGGTGGGCGACGTGTGTCACACATGCATAGTGTATATAAAGCTAACACACATGTGACGTACCTACGTTCTGTGTGCGGAGGAAGGAGTTAAGAGCGCCGAACGTAAGACCGAAGGTATGATTTAATACTTGGTACATCAGTGGCCTATACTGCATAGAGATTGTTGAGGCATATATGGGCATAAAGATTACTTGAGTTTAGAGTGTGATTGACATTTGTATTTTTGTCTGGTGCTTTGTCTTGCAGAAACAATGAATGCGTTTCTAGAGAAAGAATTCCTTTCGGAGTTTATAGATCGCTTAAGGGAGCTGCCCGCTCTGTGGGAGACCAAAAATCCACTGCACAAAAAAAAGGGGTAAGGAAAGCAGCGCTGGAGAGCCTGCTCCCATTTGTGCACACCAGGATGTCCAATGCAACCGTTGAGCAGCTGGACACCAAAATCTGGACCTTGAGAGGCACATATGGGACTGCGCGCAATCGGGTCCTGGCTTCTCAGAGGTCAGGAGCAGCAGCAGGGGAGGTATATGTCCCACATGTGTGGTACTATGACAGGTTGGCCTTTCTGAATGACCACATTACACCGAGGGAATCACTGTCCAGCCTTCCCTCCAGCCTTCCATCCAGCCTTCCCTCCAGCCAAGATGATCCTTCTCAGGATCAGTAGGAGCCTTCCATCTTGGATGAGGACCCAGATCTGTCCGTCTGGAGCCAGGTATTGTATTTTAAAAACATTTATTGTGAAAAAATTAATGATGTAAAATAGATGTTAAGATGGGAACAAATTTAGTCAATCTAGAAAAAGTGTTTGACATAGCAATAGACAGTAGTGGGCAAAAAAGTTTGGGAGAAGAATGCAAAATGATGGGGGCATAATGAGAGTATTATAAAAAGAAAATTAGAATTATTTGCAACAGTCAATGAGCTGAACATTGTGGGGGTTCTTTACTAAAAGCAAATCCACTTTGCACTACAAGTGCAAACTACAAGTGCAAACTACAAGTGCAAAGTGCAATAAAAATTGCACTGAAATTGCACTTGGAAGTGAAGTCTCTGTAAATCTGAGGGGTAGATCTGAAATGAGGGGAAGCTCTGCTCATTGTATTATCCAATCATGTGCAAGCTAAATTTCAGATTTTTCTTTGCCTTGCATGCAGGGGCGTAACTAGAAATCACAGGGCCCCATAGCAAAATGTTGTATGGGCCCCCCCCACAAAAAAATGGCGGACTTAAATTAAATAGTGGGCGTGGTTTAAAGGGCAATGCAGCCTTACTGTGCCCATCAATGCAGCCTTACTGTGCCCACCATTGCAGCCTCACTGTGCCCATAAATGCAGCCTCACTGTGCCCATAAATGCAGCCTCACTGTGCCCACCATTGCAGCCTCACTGTGCCAATCATTGCAGCCTCACTGTGCCCATCATTGCAGCCTCACTGTGCCCATCATTGCAGCCTCACTGTGCCCATCATTGCAGCCTCACTGTGCTCACCATTGCAGCCTCACTGTGCTCACCATTGCAGCCTCACTGTGCCCATCATTGCAGCCTCACTGTGCCCATCATTGCAGCCTCACTGTGCCCATTATTGCAGCCTCACTGTGCCCATCATTGCAGCCTCACTGTGCCCATCATTGCAGCCTCACTGTGCTCACCATTGCAGCCTCACTGTGCTCACCATTGCAGCCTCACTGTGCCCATCATTGCAGCCTCACTGTGCCCATCATTGCAGCCTCACTGTGCCCATCATTGCAGCCTCACTGTGCCCATCATTGCAGCCTCACTGTGCCCATCAAATGCAGCTTTACTGTGCCCATGAATGCAGTCTCACTTTACCCACAAATTCAGCCTCACTGTGCCCATCATTGCAGCCCCTCCTATGCCCCATGTCCCAGTCTGCAGTCCCTATCTGTGGGTAGGTGTGTTGTTGATGCTCGGTACAGTACCTTCTATGCCAGCAGGATATCCATGATCGCCATCAGCAGGCAGGGTCTGTTCTAGTTTTGGATGGGGACAGTGCTCCTTCCAGGGGATCTGTTTGCTGTGAGATGGAGTGGTCCCTGGCCACCTGCACCTTCAGCTGTCCTCATTTTCTACCCCCAGACAGCCTGTCCTCTGGTCCTGGGGAAGTGAGAGCACTGGGTGGGAGCTGAAGAGAAGGGGGAGCAGAGAGCACTGGCAGGGTTGGAGAGCACATGGGTGGGGGCAAAGAGCAGGGGAGTGGAGATCACAGGGGTGGGGATAGGAGATCGCTGGGGGGGGGCTTGAGAGCACTAGGGGGAGCCAAAAAGAACAGGGGTGGAGAGCATGGGAAGCTGAGAGAGGGGGCTGGAGAGCACTGAAGGGGCTAAGATTGTGGGGGGTAAAGATCACTGGGGGGGATCTTGAGAGCACGGGGGGGCAGAAAGAACAGGGGTGGAGAGCACGGGGGCTGGAGAGCACTGGGGGGTACAAAGAGCAGGGGGGAGTGGAAAGCACTGGGGGGGAGTGGAGAGCACTGGGGGGTGGAGAGCAATGGGGGGAGCTTGAGAGCACCAGTGGGGGCCAGAAAAAAAAGGGGTGGAAAGTACGGGGGGCTGGAGATCACTATGGTGGGCGGAGAGCACTGGCGGGGTGGGAAAGCACATGGGTGGGGCAAAATGCAGGGGGGAGCGGAGAGAGCACTGGCGGGGGTTGGAGAGCATGTGGGTGGGGGCAAAATGCAGGGGGGAGTGGAGAGTAGTACAGGAGTGGGGAGCGGAGAGTGCTGGGGGGGAGCTTGAGAGCAATGGAGGGGGAGCCAAAAAGAACGGGGGTGGAGAGCACAGGGGGGCTGGAGAGCGAAGGGTGGAGCTTGAGAGCACTGGGAAAATAAAATATTCATGAGATCTGCATTCAGAAATGTTGCAAAAAATTTGTCAGAAATCTGTGTGAATATGTGCAGCCAAAAAAGCTCATAATTGCTCATCATTGTACCATTCTAAAGAAGATTTTAATGTGCAGCATTTAAACGATGCAAAAATTGTTAACGCGTGATGAATGTGCTATCTCCATTATGAACGCTAGTTTTACAAGAAGGTGCGCTCCCGTCTCATACTTGAGTCTGACCATGTGCGGTTTTTGAAGACTCGGAAAAGCATACACACAAACGGTTTTCTCGCCCAAAAACAGTCTGACGAGAATCACGCAGAGAAAAAATGAGACTCCGACGAGAAAAAAGACCGCAGGTCGTCTTTTTTGTCGTTGAGATTTTGGCCAGTTTTCTTGACGAGAAAGCATACACACGAACGGTTTTCTTGGCAAGAAAGTTCTCCCAACAGTTTTCTTGTCGTTTTTTGCCGAGAAAACCGGTCGTGTGTACGCGGCCTTAGCCTCCAGTATGGATTGGTGAACAGTTCGAGCCGAACATCGGCTGTTCGCACGTTCGCTGAAGAACCAAATTATCAGGGCATTCGACCATTTGATCGGCCTCCGAACGACCACAATGCACTGCGCCGCAGCACAGTCCTTTTAAAGCCCTGATTGGCTGAAGCAATGAAAGATTTGCCCAATCAGGGCACAGAGCACTGTCAGAGCCATGATTGGACGCTGTCATGATGACTCTATCCAATCATGGCTCATTGATGTTAGTCCCGCTATTCTTTCTTTTTTTCTATTTGACAACCCTGTCTTGTTCCATTTTGCACCTCAAAGGGCATAGACACTGTCCCGTTAACTTTTACCCGAGTTGTTGGACAGTTATACAGTGCTCTAATCCAGGTACTCATCTTTGGACCTACCCCCATAACCTCCAGTGTCTTCATCATGAATCCCCAGTCTACCCTATCAAACGCTTCTTCTGTGTCAATTGAGAGTAGTAGACCTGGGGACCCCTGTCTTTTTATTTCCTGGGTAAGTAACAGTGTTCTTACCCCATTGTCCCTACCTTCCCTTCCTGGGATGAATCACCACGTGGACCAAGTCGTTCATTACCGTTTTCATCCTGCTCGCTAGGACCTTAGCAAATAGTTTCATACCTGTGTTTAATAACAAGATTGGTCTGTAGCTTGAACACAGGGTGGCATCTTTCCCTTCCTTTGGGATAATAGTGATAAGTGCTGCTAAGGTGTCCCTTCTCATCTCCCAACTTGATCCTATCCCATTCATATACCTGCATAGTCTAGGGATTAATATTTCCTTAAACTTCTTATAATACAATATTGTCAACCCGTCTGGACCTGGACTATTCCCCAAGGCTGTCTCTTTTAGGGTCCAACCTATTTCTTCTTCTGTGATGGGATCTTCTAGGACACTTAATCTGTCCTCTG
Organism: Rana muscosa; assembly: GCA_029206835.1. Taxonomy (NCBI): domain Eukaryota; kingdom Metazoa; phylum Chordata; class Amphibia; order Anura; family Ranidae; genus Rana; species Rana muscosa. The sequence goes on from CM055116.1 coordinate 879,675,884, forward strand.
TGATTTTGTTTAAACTCACTTCTGCAAGGAATTTTCTCATTTTCTCCCCCCTCTTTTTCTCTTGCTCTGAGGTCTCCTTCTGTATTACAGAATAGAGCTCTTCATAGTATTTTTGAAAGACACCGGCTATCCCCTTTGTATTATATGTTATTTTCCCTGTACTACTCTGTATTTTCTCCATATAATTTTTTTTTTCCTTTTCAAGACTCGGGCCAGGCACTTCCCCATTTTGTTTCCGCCTAGATACCTCTCTTTCTTAATTCTATTATATGTACAGCGAGTTTCTTGTTCTATTATTTCCTTTAATTTGTCTCTTTTTTTTGGTAAGCTCCTTATACACTTCTTTCTCCTTTTTTTATGTTGTTGTTCTAAATCATATGTTTCTTTCATTAATACTTCCCTTTTCCTTTTTCTTTCCTTCTTTTTTTCAGCTCCCATTGCAATCAGGATTTCTCTAACATAGGCCTTATGGGCCTCCCACAGTGTCGCTGCCGTTATTTCTGCAATATCATTGGTTTCAAAATAATATTCTAGTTATTTTCTTATCCTATCCTCTGCTTCTTTTCCCTGTATTAGTTATTTGTTTAATCTCCACAGATTTACCCTTTCTTGGGCCCCACTTATCCTCACTTTTATTGTTACTGGGGCATGGTCCGAGAATGATGCGACTTCAATATTTGTACCAACCACCGAATCCAGCAACCTATGCTCGACCAGGAAATAATCTATTCCTAAATACGTCCCATGTACAGAGGAGTGGTACGTATAATCACAAACTTTTTCGTGTTGTATCCGCCATGCGTCCATCAACTAATTCTGATGCAGTTTATTTTTTAAATTCTTCAGACCAACGTTCCCAGTCCTCTATACCCGGGACGTACGATCCATCTCCGGGTCCATGCAGAAATTAAAATCTCCTGCTATAATAACTTCCCCCTTTTTAAACTCCATTAGTTTCTCCACCACCCCGTTTAGGTATTTTATTTGATTCTTATTTGGGCAGTAGATGTTCGCCAGTGTGTAGTCCACCTCATTTAATCTCCCTCTCAAAAACAGGTATCACCCATCGGGGTCTACCTGCCTCTCTTCTAACGTGAACCTTACTCCACTGGCGAACCCTATCACCACTCTTTTAGCCTGTGTAGTAGTGGAGTCACCATAGAACCATCTTGGGAAATCCTTTGTGCATAATCTTATAGTTGTTTCATGGGAGATATGAGTTTCCATCAAAAAAATGTCCTCTTCAGAGAGTTGCTTAATTTCTCTTAAGATATTATTTATTTTCGTATACCATATATACTCGAGTATAAACCAACCCAAATACAAGCCAAGGCACCTAATTTTACCACAAAAACCTGGGAAAACGTATTGACTCGAGTATAAGCCTAGGGTGTCCATCTGCATGCCTCACTGTGCCTCACTTTGCCTCACTGTGTCCATGTGCATGCCTCACTGTGTCCATGCCTCACTGTGCCCATGCCTCATTGTGTCCATGCCTCACTTTGTAAATGCCTCACTGTCCCCATGCCTCACTGTGTCCATGCCTCACTGTGCCTATGTCTCACTGTGCCCATGCTTCACTGTGTCCATGACTAGACTGACGTTTAACATGGGAGTCTATGGAAGGGGTGCTGGGATTTGAAAAATCGGTGCTCCCCGGACATAGGTCCCCCAGACAACAAACTTTGCACACTTGTAGAGGAGAAATGGGGCTATATGTGTGTCAAGTTACGGGTCCAGAGGACCTACAACCGGCCGGTACCGGGTCCCCAAAATTACCAGAGAAATTACAAATTTAACATAGGAGTCTATGGAAGGGGTGCCCGGGTTTGAAAAATCGGTGCTCCCCGGCCGTATGTCCCCCCGACAACAAACTTTGCACACTTGTAGAGGAAGAGTGGGGCTACAGGGGGGCATTTTCAGCACAAAAAAAGTGCTGAAAAACTCGGTTTATACTCGAGTATATGCAGTATGTGTTTAACACGTACATTGTTTGTACGTCATCCCTATTTCCAATAGAAACCCTTTCATCCCTCCCAAAACCGCTGCAATGTGGCTACAGAGGGCAGAAATGAGACCAGTAAAAACTAAAAAGGAAAAATATATCTGTATTTAATAGAGACAACTATAGAGTCCATATTTGTCCCATAAAAAGGTCTAACATACCCTCAAGACATACCAAGATAAAGTGAAGATGAAGTTTGAAAAGGGGCGCTGAGATGGCCAGATATATCAGATCAATAAATTGAAGGCATTTAGGTAAGGACTTGAGATAAATTAGCTGGATATAACGCAAAAAAATTAAAATAGGGATAAGATAACTACAAATTACCTAAACTTCCTCACAGAAAAAGGAAAATAAAAGATAATATGTCAAGTAGATAAGGGCTTGTAGCTTACCCAAAACAAATACAGTACAATCCTGGGTTTCAAAGTATAGTTCAAATATGCAGGAGGTGGTGTACACAGTACAGCCTCTGCACTAGATCCCAAACAGTCCCAGGATATCAAAGCCTTGGAAAGCCCAAAGCAGAAAGGTAGTAAAAAGGTTAAAAGGAAAAAATATATAAGAAGATTAGAATAACCTAAATAATAAGGATCTATGGGGAAGAAAACCCCCGGTCCTTAGCAGGACCTTGTGTAGAGAGATCCAAAGTAACAGCGCCCCTTAAAACCAACAAAGTAAAGCTGGCGATGTCCACCTTAATAGCCCCCCACCCGGTCAGCGATGGAGAGCGGACAAAAAACGGCCACCGTGCCTGCGCAATACCCACATCCCGCGGCCTACAATGCCCAGAATGGCAAGCGTAACATCAATCGTGTCACGCGACCAAGGCCGTGTGGCGCAAATAGACGTGGGCGGGACACAGGGACGCTCCCCAATGAGATGGTATAGGAGGATAAGGCCCGTCCCTGTGTGGGAGGATGTAAATGGAGGAACATGATACGGGATAGGGATAGGGGGCTAGGGGTGGCCAAAGGGTGGGCCTTCTGTCAAAGACAATCGGCCCTTGGGTGTCCATAAAGCCACGGGCAGTAATCGGATCACCATCCCTAGGGGCGACCCCCAAGTGTTCCCAAGCCAGAAGGGGGACGGAGCAGATGGGGAAAGATGGGGAGAAGGAATCGGAATGGATAAAGGGGAGTATGATGAGATAGGACAATGTCATGCAAGGCTCAAATGCAGACATGACCCATCCTCCCCATGCCAGATCGTCCAACCAGTTCACACAGCATGTTTACAAATTAAAATAACACCGTTAGCATGTAATATAGCTAAGAGAAAATATATAATTGAGCAAAATGAAATCGTGATAACAAATAAATTAGTTAGATTGGACTTATAAATTACATTACAATTGAATATAAATGTAACAATTGAATATGTAAGATAAAATAGAGACGATATATTAAAGAATATATGACCCGAAATTATTCTATGTGGATCCTAAGATGGTAAGGGGATCTAAAAAGGAAATGAATAATCAAACACGGAGTACGGGGGGGAGGGGTAGAGTGGAATGCAAGCCAAAGGCCCTGATGCAAAAACCCGATTGAAACCAAGTGGAGGCACAGTAAGATAGTGGGGTTAGGATATGCTGGTATATACAGTATGTCAGTTGAAAAGATAGGAAGCAATATATAACATAAGCCAAACCATAGCTATAAAAAAGATTTAAAACTGATATACTCATTTAGACCCAGATATTTATTAGCATCAAAGCTGTGTATCCACTTGGTTTCTAGCTGCAGAAGGGTCACATCGATTCCACCGCCCCGAGCATGTAAGGGTACATGCTCAAGTGCGGCAAAGTGAACAAGACTAGAGTCAAAATCATGTTGACATCCAATGTGTCTATTTTTTTTTGTTTCCTCAGTTATATACCTAGTAAGGCATTCAATTATGAGTATTAAAGTCAAATAAATGTCTTTGTTCATATCTTCAGAACAGCATAAAACCGTAAAATACAACTTATGCATAAACAACCTGTGGTTGTGTAGTCTCATCACGTAATGAACTGTTATGTAAATAACTAGGACTGAGAGATGTGCACTTAACAGTAGTAGAGCACAAAGAAACAATAACACAAATAATATGGACTCCAGCTCAATATCGGACGAGCAAATAAAAACAAAAATGAAATTAAAGAAACAAAAAGGTAAAAAACGTGCGAGCAATTTTAGATTACAATTTTTTCATTTAATCTGTCTAAGAAGGATCCAAGGATCCCATTGCTTGTAAAAACGAGGTAGATTTCCCTCTACATTAGCCATAATCTGTTCATGTTTAAATGCTTCATCAATTTTTTTAACCACTTAACGACCGCCCACTGTAAATATACGTCAGCAGAATGGCACCGACAGGCAGAATCACGTATATCTACGTGACTGCCTTTGTATAGTTGGGGGGTCCGATCGGACCCCCCTTCTTTACAGTGGGTGGTCGTTTTACCTTCGGGAGCGATCCGGCATGAGGGGACAGGCGTTCGATTCCGGCCCCCCCCCCTCTCGATCGCTCCCGGCGAATGAGAGAGCTTCCCCTGCCTGTGTACTGTTTACACAGGCAGGAGGAAGTGATGTCATCTCTCCTGCGGCACTCACATATACCGAGCGCCGTACAGGAGAAGATGCAGGTTAGTGCACAAAACAGCACACTGACACCAGGACACATAGGCACATAAATCGCCCCCCCAGGCCCCCCCCAGATCACCCCCCAGCCCCCAGTCACAGTGTCACTGATTGCAGTGACCATTTATTTAGTGATCACTGCAATCAGTGACATTTGTGACTGTAAAAGTGTCACTACATTTAGTTTTAAGTCCAGTGTAGCCCCCTAACCCCCCCTAATAAAGGTTTAACCCCCTGATCACCCCCCAGATAACCCTTTCACCCCCTAGCACCGCCGTCGCTAAGCGATCATTTTTCTGATCGATGTCTTAGCGTCGGTGATGCTGATCGGTAGCCAGTAATTTTTTTTAGGTTTGCCGCAGGTTTTTATAGCGTCGGGTACCCCCATATATTACCTAATAAAGGTTTAACCCCCTTGATCACCCCCCAGATAACCCTTTCACCCCCTATCACCACTGTCGCTAAGCGATCATTTTTCTGATCGCTGTCTTAGCGTCGGTGATGCAGATCGGTAGCCAGTAATTTTTTATAGGTTCGCCGCAGGTTTTTATAGCGTCAGGTACCCCAATATATTACCTAATAAAGGTTTAACCCCCTTGATCGCCCCCCAGGTAACCCTTTCACCCCTATCACCACTGTCGCTAAGCGATCATTTTTCTGATCGCTGTCTTAGCGTCGGTGATGCAGATCGGTAGCCAGTAATTTTTTTTAGGTTTGCCGCAGGTTTTTATAGTGTCAGGTACCCCCATATATTACCTAATAAAGGTTTAACCCCCTTGATCGCCCCTCAGGTAACCCTTTCACCCCCTATCACCACTGTCGCTAAGCGATCATTTTTCTGATCGCTGTCTTAGCGTCGGTGATGCAGATCGGTAGCCAGTAATTTTTTTTAGGTTCGCCGCAGGTTTTTATAGCGTCAGGTACCCTGATATATTACCTAATAAAGGTTTAACCCCCTTGATCGCCCCCCAGGTAACCCTTTCACCCCCTATCACCACTGTCGCTAAGCGATCATTTTTTTGATCGCTGTCTTAGCGTAGGTGATGCAGATCGGTAGCCAGTAATTTTTTTTAGGTTCGCCGCATGTTTTTATAGCATCAGGTACCCCCATATATTATCTAATAAAGGTTTAACCCCCTGATCGCCCCCAGGTAACCCTTTCACCCCCTATCACCACTGTCGCTAAGCGATCGTTTTTATGATCGTTGTCTTAGTGTCGGTGATGCCGATAGGTAGCCAGTAATTTTTTTTAGGTTCGCCGTCAGGTTTTCATAGCGTCAGGTACCCCCATATATTATCTAATAAAGGTTTTAACCCCCTAATTGCCCCTAGTTAACCCTTTCACCAGTAATCACCATATAAGTGTTACGGGTGACGCTGGTTAGTTAGTTTGCTTTTGATAGTGTCAGGGCACCCGCCGTATATAACCCAATAAAGGTTTAACCCCCTGATCGCCCGGCGGGTGATATCAATTAGGTTTTAGCGTCAGAGAGGGTCTGCGTCACACCCCAGGCAGCGTCCGGTTAGTGCCAGTAGCGCTAACACCCACGCGTTAAGCATACACCCCCCTTAGTGGTATAGTATCTGAACAGATCAATATCTGATCTGATCAGATCTATACTAGCGTCCCCAGCAGTTTAGGGTTCCCAAAACGCAGTGTTAGCGGGATCAGCCCAGATACCTGCTAGCACCTGCGTTTTGCCCCTCCGTCCAGCCCAGGCCACCCAAGTGCAGTATCGATCGATCACTGTCACTTACAAAACACAACACACATAACTGCAGCGTTCGCAGAGACAGGCCTGATCCCTGCGACTCCAGTGCTGTAGGAGGTGATTTCACCACCACAGTTAAAAAAAAAAAAGCATATATGCCGAAGCATTGGGGCAGCAGGGGCGGAGGAGCGATTTTGCTCCTAATGCCGCGTACATACGGTCGAAATTCCGACGGAGGCTTGCCCGTGGAAAAGTCTGACCATGTGTACGCGGCATAACTTTTGCGGGAAGATGCCCCCATGCTTCGGCATATATAAATGGTGCATGTATGCCCATCATTAGAAGTGGGTGGATGAAGGGCGGTATTCTAATGGTGGGCATACCCACTGATCAGTCTTTTTTTTTCGTTCAGCCAACAGGCTGCATGAAAAAAAAGATTACAATACATGTCCAACAAGGACCAGCAACGTACTGGTATGTTGCTGGACTTTGAATGTTTATACCAGAATGATGCCTGTGGGTCTAGGTATAATCTTGGTATCATTCTTTTCAGCTAGCGGCCGGCTTTCATGTAAAAGCAATCCTAGTGGCTAATTAGCCTCTGGACTGCTTTTACAAGCAGTGGGAGGGAATGTCCCCCCCGGATATAAAAAGCGCCATTGGGAAATTGGGAAAGCATTTTATCACACCGATCTTGGTGTGGTCAGATGCTTTGAGGGCAGAGGAAAGATCTAGGGTCCAATAGACCCCAGTTTTTTCAAAAAAGAGTACCTGTCACTACCTATTGCTATCATAGGGGATATTTACATTCCCTGAGATAACAATAAAAATGATAAAAAAAAATATGGAAGCAACAGTTTAAAAATAAAATAAAAAAGCAAAATTAATAATAAAAAAAAAAAAAAAAAAGCACCCCTGTCCTGCCCTGCTCTTGCCCAATGGCGAACGCAAGCGTCGGTCTGGCGTTATATGTAAACAGAAATTGCACCATGCATGTGAGGTATCACCGCGAAGGTCAGATCGAGGGCAGTAAATTTAGCAGTAGAACTCCTCTGTAAATCTAACGGCGTAACCTGTAAAGGCTTTTAAAGGCTTTTAAAAATGTATGTAGTTTGTCACCAATGCGCGTTTGTGCGAAATTTTAAAGCTTGTCGTGTTTGGTATCTATGTACTCGGCCTAAGATCATCTTTTTTATTTCATCAAACATTTGGGCAATATAGTGTGTTTTAGTGCATTAAAATTAAAAAAAGTGTATTTTTTCCCCAAAAAATGCGTTTGAAAAATCGCTGCGCAAATACTGTGTAGAAAAAAAAATTGCAACACCCGCCATTTTAATCTGTAGGGCCTTTGCTTTAAAAATATATATAATGTTTGGGGGTTCAACATAATTGTCTTGCAAAAAAAAAATATGATTTCATGTAAACAAAAAGTGTGAAAAAGGGCTTTGCCTTCAAGTGGTTAGAAGAGTGGATGTAAGCTTCCTAATGTTGTGTATAAAATGCCAGAACAGTTCAAAACCCCCCCAAATGACCCCATTTTGGAAAGTATACACCCCAAGCTATATACTGAGAGGCATGTCGAGTCCATGGAATATTTTATATGTTGACACAAGTTGCGGAAAATAGACAATTTATTTTTTTATTTTTTATTTTTTGCACAAAGTTGTCACTAAATGATATATTGCTCAAACATGTCATGGGCATATGTGGAATTACACCCCAAAATACATTCTGTTGCTTCTCCTGAGTACGGGAATACCACATGTGTGAGACTTTTTGGGAGCCTAGCCGGGTACGGGACCCCAAAAACCAATCACCGCCTTCAGGCTTTCTAAGGGTGTAAATTTTTGATTTCACTTCTCACTGCCTATCACAGTTTCGGAGGCCATGGAATGGCCAGATGGCACAAAACCCCCCAAATGACCCCATTTTGGAAAGTAGACACCCCAAGCTATTTGCTGAGAGGTATGGTGAGTATTTTGCAGATCTCGCTTTTTGTCACAAAGTTTTGAAAATTAAAAAAAAAAAACATTTTTTTTTCTTCATTTTCAAAAACAAATGAGAGCTGTAAAATACTCACCATGCCTCTCAGCAAATAGCTTGGGGTGTCTACTTTCCAAAATGGGGTCATTTGGGGGGGTTTTGTGCTATTTTGGCATTTTATGGCCTTCGAAACTGTGATAGGTAGTGAGGAGTGAAATCAAAAATTTGTGCCTAGAAATCCTGAAGGCGGTGCTTGGTTTTCGGGGTCCCGTACGCGGCTAGGCTCCCAAAAAGTCCCACACATGTGGTATCCCCGTACTCAGGAGAAGCAGCAAAATGTATTTTGGGGTGTAATTCCATATATAACCATGGCATATGTGAGCAATATATCATTTAGTGACAACTTTTTGTAATTTTTAATTTTTTTTGTCATTATTCAATCACTTGGGACAAAAAAAAAAATTCAATGGGCTCAAAAGGCCTCTCAGCAATTTCCTTGGGGTGTCTACTTTCTAAAATGGGGTTATTTGGGGGGGTTTTGTGCTATTTTGGCATTTTATGGCCTTCGAAACTGTGATAGGTAGTGAGGAGTGAAATCAAAAATTTGCGCCCTTAGAAATCCTGAAGGCGGTGCTTGGTTTTCGGGGGCCCGTACGCGGCTAGGCTCCCAAAAAGTCCCACACATGTGGTATCCCCGTACTCAGGAGCAGCAGCAAAATGTATTTTAGGGTGCAATTCCACATATAACCATGGCATGTGCAATATATCATTTAGTGACAACTTTTTGTAATTTTTTTTTGTCATTATTCAATCACTTGCGACAAAAATTGGGTAATTTGGGGGGGTTTTGTACTGCCCTGCCATTTTAGCACCTCACGAAATGAGATAGGCAGTCATAAATTAAAAGCTGTGTAAATTCCAGAAAATGTACCCTAGTTTGTAGACGCTATAACTTTTGCGCAAACCAATAAATATACGCTTATTGACATTTTTTTTACTAAAGACATGTGGCTGAATACATTTTGGCCTAAATGTATGACTAAAATTGAGTTTATTCGATTTTTCTTATAACAAAAAGTAGAAAATATCATTTTTTTCAAACTTTTCGGTCTTTTTCCGTTTATATCGCATAAAATAAAAATTGCAGAGGCAATCAAATACCATTAAAAGAAAGCTCTATTTGTGGGAAGAAAAGGACGCAAATTTTGTTTCGGTACAACATTGCATGTCCGCACAATTTCCAGTTAAAGCAGCACAGTGCAAAATTCTGAAAACAGCTCTGGTCCTTTAGCTACAAAATGGTCCGGGGCTTAAGTGGTTAATAACTTCACTGATATTCAGTGAAGTGGTAGATTTCTACTTACTAGTGATTGTCAATCTGGCTGCCATCAGAATTTGAATTACCATTGGTCTAAGTGAAGGAGGATATTGCTCCACATGAATACTTAATATGGCCAATTCCGCATTCCCTGATTCTATGAAACCTGTAGTTTGGGATATCAATCGGAATACAGCTCTCCAAAAACTCCTAAGATTAGGGCAATCCCATAGCATATGTAGTAGTGTGCCCACTTTGCCACATCCCTGCCAACAGTCATTGGAGTAATTTTGTAGAACATTTTGCAGTAATATAGGGAGTGTAATACCACCAGAGGAGTGGTTTTTGAGCTGTTTCCCAATATGTTGTGGATTTTGTGTAACAGTGATTAAATTGAATTGCCTTTTTCCATTGTTCCTCTGAAAAGGATGTAGAGAGGTCTAGTTCCCATTTTTGAAGTGCTGATAGTTTAGTGAAAGATTTTTTGTGTTGTAGTAAATTATAAAATAAAGAAATTCCTTTTGTTGTTTTAGTTGTGTCGTTCCAATATGACCAAGCGTCATGTGGGATTTTAGTAGGCATCAGAGGATGTGCTTGTAAAAATGATGCAATTCTCATGTACATGTAGTGATCTGATAGAGGAAGTGAATATCGTTGGACTAATGTGTTGAATGGTATGATCTTTCCATTATCAAAAAGGTCTGTAACTAAGGTAATTCCTTTTTTTTCCCAAGATATAGTTTTTAGATCTGTAATGTGGGTTTGAATCGAGGACAGAGGGGTGGGGATCTCAGTAAGATTCATGGTGTTTTCTACAGAAAGGCAGAATTTTTTCCATATGTCCATTACTAATTGTATAGTGGGATAAGTGGTTTTGAAATAAATATTTGAGAATGAGTTGGCTAGTAGTGTGGATCTCAAAGAGTTGGGCCTTAACCAGTTGTTCTCTATTGTTGCCCAGTGCTTTGATGAGTGAGAATGGAACCAAAATTTCGTTTGGTCTAGTATTCTAGCTGTAAAGTAGTCTCTTAATATAGGAAGCCCCATCCCCCCAACTGTTCTATGTTTTGACAAGGAAGACTGGGAGCATCTCGGTTTTTTATCTGCCCACACAAATTTGTGCAGTAGAGATTGTGTCGCTTTAAAGAATGTTGCTGGTATAACGATTGGGAGAGCTCTGAAGTAGTAGAGGATTTTCGGTAAGATGAGCATTTTGTATGCCGCCAGTCTTCCCGCCCAAGACAAATAAAAGGTTTTTAGCCTATTTAGTTCCGATTGAATGGAAGAAATGAGGGGTAAAAAGTTTACTTTAAATAATTTGGAACCTGGGGTTGTCAATTGAATACCCAAGTATTGGATGGGTTTATCAGCCCATGGGTATGGATATTTTGAAGAAAGGGATTGTTGTAGATCTTTGTCTATGTTTATGGCAAGTAGATTAGATTTTGTTGCATTCACTTTATAGTATGAAATTTGGTTGAAATATTCCAATGTGTTGTGTACAGCTGGGAGGGAAGTATGTGGATCAGAGAGGTACAGGATCTCATCATCCGCAAAAAAAGAAATGGAGTGCGATTTACTGGAGATTAAAATGCCTGATATGTCTGGGTGGGATCTTATTTTTTCAGCCAAGGGCTCCATTAAAAGGGCAAATATTAAGGGGGACAATGGGCAACCCTGCCTTGTCCCATTGGTAATGTTGAAACTGTCAGAAAACATGCCTTCTGTATAGACCATTGCAGAGGGATTAGTATACAATGCTATGATGGCTGAGTTAATTGTACCTGATATTCCAAATTTGCCTAATACCTGATCTAAATATCCCCAATGAATTCTATCAAAGGCCTTCTCTGCATCTAGTGACAGAAGCAGAGAAGGGACCCCCGATGATTCTGCAGCGTGAAGTAGATTAATAATTCTGCATGTTGCATCCGGTGCCTGCCGACCGGGGACAAAACCAACCTGGTCTTGTTTTACCAAGGCGGGCAGGAACGGGGCCAATCTGTTCGCTATTATCTTGGCATATACCTTCAAATCGACATTTAATAGAGATATGGGCCTACAATTTTGCGGGGTGTCAAGTGATTTACCAGGTTTAGGTAGAGTTACAATCGTGGCCGATAGCATTTCTGGAGGGAATGAAGCTCTGGAGGTAGCAGTTTCATATACTTTTAATAGATGTGGACTTAATATGGAATGGAATACGTGGTAGTACTCAGATGAAAATCCGTCTGGGCCCGGGGATTTGTTTTTAGGAAGAGACATGATTGTTTTTTTAAATTCATCTATGAAAATTGGTTCATTTAGAATTTATTTGGTCATAATTTAGCGTGGGCATGGAAATGGAGTCTAGGAATTCCCGTATCATTTCTGGGGAAGGTTGTGGAGTAGAAGTGTCGTCTTTTAAATTATAGAGATTATTATCCCTTTCATGCCTAAGCCTATTTCTGACATTTGGTGTTTACAAGTTAAAATGCGTATTTTTTGCTAGAAAATTACTTAGAAACCCCAAACATTATATATATATTTTTAGCAGAGAATCTAGAGAATAAAATGGCGACCGTTGAAATATTTTATGTCACACAGTATTTGTGCAGCTGTGTTTTAAACGCAACTTTTTTGGAAAAATCAACTTTCATGAATTTTTAAAAAATTAAAAAGTAAAGTTAGTCCAATCTTTTTGTATAATGTGAAAGATGATGTTACACCGAGTAAATAGATACCAAACATGACATGCTTTATAATTGCCCGCACTCGTGGAATGGCGACAAACTACGGTACCTTAAAATCTCCATAGGCAACGCTTTAATTTTTTTTTACCTCTACTAGGTTAGAGTTACAGAGGAGGTCTATGGCTATAATTATTGCTCTCACTCTGACGATCGCGGCGATACCTCACATGTGTGATTTGAACACCGTTTTCATATGCGGGCGCGACTTCCGTATGCTTTTTCTTTGCTCGGCGGGAAAGGGTTAAAATAGTCTCTAAATGCATTGGCAATTTCTTTTGGATTAAAACGTTTGGTGCCCTTGGTTGGATGGAAAATAAAAGGAATTTTTAGTTTTCTCTTTTACTTGATTGGCTAGCAATTTCCCTGCTCTATTACCTTGAGTATAAAAGTGTGCGTTCCATTTCCGAGCATTGTGGTTATGTTGGGAAATAAGTAATAGTCTAAGCTCATGTCTAGCTTCATCAAGTTGGGAACTGATTGTAAGGTCCGGTGATTTTTTGTTTATCGATTCCAGATTTTCTATTTGAGTAAGTAACTCATTAAACTGCTGGTTTCTTTGTTTCTTGGTAACACTGCTTAATTTCATGAGAATACCCTGCATGTACGCTTTATGACAGTTCCATAGCGTGAAGGGATCCGACACTGACGGGGCATTAGTACGGAAGAACTTACAGAGCTCATTCGTAATTGCATGGTTATGGTCTGGATGTTCGAAAATAAAAACGTTGTTTTTCCACCTGTTTGCCCGTGTCTCAGTGCGAGATCCCTCCACTCCAATGGAGACTGGGGCGTGGTCTGACCATGTGATATTGTGTACAGTAGATACACTAACATTTTGCAAAATAAACTTATCAACCATAAATAGATCATTTCTCGAGTATGTGTGATGCACACTTGAGAAGTAGGAGTAATCCGCACCTCCACACATCATGTAGATTTTCTGAGGTCATGAAGCGCGAAAGGGTGGCTCTTTCTTGAAGCCTTTGAGTCCCGATAGAGACATCCAAGGATTTGTTGGGTATGGCGTTAAAGTCGCCACATATTATGGTATAGCCCTTTCGCACTGCACGAACCCGTTTCCAAACCTTATTCAAAAAAGACAGTTGTTTCACATTAGGTAGGTAGACATTCACTACGGTATAGATCGTATTATTTATCTCACATACAAGTATAATATATCTACCCAAGTCATCTAACTCTATATGGAGCTGCTTAAAAGATACAGTATCTTTGATGAGGATAGCCACCCCTCTCTTCTTTTTTGGGGCATTAGAATACAACATCGTTGGGAAGCGCTGACGGGAACATTTGGGGGGTTTTGAAGCAGAGAAGTGAGTTTCTTGCAAACATAAGATATCACTTTGAAGAAGCTTTGCTTCCTTCCACAGCATACTTCTTTTGTGTGGACTGTTCAGCCCCCTAACATTAAATGAAGAAATTTTAAACCCCATTATACCTTGCGTTGATAAGTAGAGTCACTAGAGTCTATTGATCTCCAGGTCTTGTAGTGACTAGTCGAAGCACAAATGAAAAAGAAAGAAAAAAATAAAATCTTCAGGTACATTGCACTAACAGTGAGCCAGAGTCCAAAGTGCTCTAATATAAGTTCAAAGTTAGTATACACCAGAGATTAAAAATAAAACTTACAATCTCCGAAGTGAACGAAAAATACAAAGATAAAAAAAAGAAACGATTCAACCGAATCTGTAGGGATATTTTCCCGTAACTCTCGAAGGGACGAAAAGAGAACTATATAAGGTTCCACGGATCTTCCAGAGCTAAAGATATGAAGTAGTGGTGTAATAAAGCCTGAGCTTTCAGTCGTTTACATCCTGTGGCCAGGTAGGTGATTGGGGCCGGGGAGAAGAGGATGTTGATGGAGGGTCCTCGTCTTTTTCCAGAATATTCCATTCTTTCAGAAGCTGTATACCTTCTTCCACTGAGTTAATGGGAAATGTTTTCCCTCCTTTTGTGATCAGAAGTTTCGCCGGATATGCCCATCTGTAGGTCATTTGATGGTTTCTCAGAGGTTTTGTAATAGTGGCCATATTCCTCCTTCTTTGCATCGTGTAGGCCGATAGATCTGGATAGAAGGAAAGGCCTTGGGTACCAGGTGAAGCACTTTCAGAATTTCTCATAAGTTGGAGAAATTTCTCTTTAGTTTGATAAAAGTGGATTCTAGCAATCGTGTCTCTTGGTAGATGATTTGGCAAATGTCTGGGTTTCGGCAGTCTATGGATCCTATCTATAGTTAGATCTATGACAGAAGCCTCGGGAAGCATTTCTTGGAGGATTTTTTGAAAATAAGCATTCTATTCTGGTGGTTTGACCGACTCTGGTATTCCACAGATTTTAATATTATTTCTTCTCGAACGATCTTCAAGATCGGCCATTTTAGCTTTCATCAATTGTAGTTCATCCTCCCTCTCATTATGAGCGTCAATGACTTCATTGATGGTGCCTGCGAAGTCTCCCATCTTACGTTCTATTTGGCAATACAGAGAAAAGTAATTGATAAAAAAAATTAAAAATGCGTGGGGGTCCCTCCAAATTCAATTACCAGGCCCTTCAGGTCTGGTATGGATATTAAGGGGAACCCTGCGTCAAATGTAAAAAAATTACGTGGGGTTCCCCCAAATATCCATACCAGACCCTTCAGGTCTGGTATGGATTTTAAGGGGAACTCCACGCCAAATTTTAAAAATAAATGGCATGGAGTTCCCCCCAAAAATCTATACCAGACCCTTTATCCGAGCACGCAACCTGGCAGGCCGCAGGAAAAGAGGGGGGACGAGAGAGCGCCCCCCCTCCTGAACCATACCAGGCCACATGCCCTCAAAATGGGAAGGATGCTTTGTGGGTCTGTGACCCCTCAAAGCACCATGTCCCCATGTTGATGGGGACAAGGGCCTCATCCCCACAACCCTTGCCCGGTGGTTGTGGGGGTCTGTGGGCGGGGGGCTTATTGGAATCTTGAAGACCCCTTTAACAAAGGGGACCCTCAGATCCCATCCCCCCTATGTGAATTGGTAAGGGGTACATTGTACCCAAACCATTTCACAAAGAAAGTTTAAAAAATTGTAAAAAAACACACAGACGGGAAAGTCCTTTATTAAAAATAAAAACCGTATTCCAGCGTTGTAATCCAGTGTCCTGTGGTGATCCGATGTCCAGCGCTGCAGTCTCCTCCAGTTTCCACTCCACACGAAACCCCCATGACATACGAGGGGGCGGGGTCACCCGTCACATCATAGGGTAAGCCCCAGCTTTCCCTGCTTGCCGGGGAATAGCCAATGACTGCGTTTGTGTGGTTTTTTTTATTTTTTACACTTTCTTTGTGAAATGGTAGGGGTACAATGTACCCCTTACCAATTCACATAGGGGGGGCCGGTATCTGGGGGTCCCCTTTGTTAATGGGGTCTTCCAGATTCCAATAAGCCCCCCGCCCGCAGACCCCCACAACCACCGGGCAAGGGTTGTGGGGATGAGGCCCTTTTCCCCATCAACATGGGGACATGGTGCTTTGAGGGGTCACAGACCCCCAAAGCATCCTCCCCATGTTGAGGCCATGAGGCCTGGTACGGTTCAGAGGGGGGGCGCTCTCTCGTCCCCCCTCTTTTCCTGCAGCCTGCCAGGTTGCGTGCTCAGATAAAGGGTCTGGTATGGATATTTAGGGAGAACTCCACGCCATTTTTTTGTAAAATTTTGCGTGGAGTTCCCCTTAAAATCCATACCCGACCTGAAGGGCCTGGTAATGGAATTTGATGCCCCCACGCATTTTTTTAAATTTTTTATCAATTACTTTTCTCTGTATTGCCGTGAGCCGACAATTCATTGTAGCCGTGAGTGCTTTTACATTACTTTTTTTCCTTCAGAAATTACACTTTCTGCAGGGACAGTTCTAAGCACGAGAAACAAGCGCTGTTTTACAGGCATACTATACACCCCCCCAGGTACACAATTTAAAGGAATATTTCACTTTTATTGCTTCACTTTAAGCATTATTAAAATCACTGCTCCCGAAAAAACGTCAGTTTTTAAAACTTTTTTTTGCATTGATACATGTCCCCTAGGGCAGGACCCGGGTCCCCAAACCCTTTTTAGGACAATAACTTGCATATTAGCCTTGATAATTAGCACTTTTGATTTCGAATGTCCGAGTCCATTGTATTTAATAGGGTTCTAAAGTTTGCGCAAACTTTAGGTCTGTTCACAGGTTCTGGTGCGAACCGAACGGGGGGGGGGTGTGTGGCTCATCCCTAATGGCTAGTTACCAGACAGTCCTTCATAGATGGAGCCCATCGGTAAGTGATCTCGGTGAAGGGTTTAATGTATTTCTTTATCGTGTTGTCTGCGGTAAGTAGAGGCCAAAATTTGGTTAAAATACCTCTCATCTGAGTGTGTTGTTTGGAAAATTGAGTGATGATACGGATCGATTGATTAGTCTTTAAGGATCTTTTTGAATGGATAAGGTTCTTTCTGTTCAATTTAACCACTTTATTGAATGCTTTCTTCAAGAGGGATTGACTGTATCCTCTTTGATGTAGTCTAAGATACAGATCGTTAGCTGCAAGATGAAAGTCTGCATCTAGAGTACAATTACTTCTAAGTCATAAAAACTGACTATAAGGATAGCTGTCCAACATTGGTTGTGGATGTGCACTGCTGGCGTGCAAGATCGTATTGCCTGTGGAAGGCTTACGATAAAGTAAAGAATGGAGGGTTCCATCAGTGATCAGTGTCAACATGAACTTGTAGATCAAGAAAATTAATCTTGACTTGACTGCACTCCATTGTAAAATTTAGGTTGTAGGTATTATTAGCCAGTGAGTCCATAAGCCGTGAGAGTTAATACCGCGTGCCAGACCAGAAAATTAAAATGTCATCTATATACCTGTGCCAGGCAATGACATGCTGAAGTAAATCCGATAGATGATCATTTGCAAAGAGTTCCCTATTTTAAACCCACTATCTTACTGTGCCTCCACTTGGTTTCAATCGGGTTTCTGCATCAGGGTCCTTGGCTTGAATTCCACACTACCCCTCTCCCCCTTACTCCGTGTTTGATCATTCATTGCCTTTTTATATCCCCTTACCATCTTAGGCTCTACATAGAATATTTCCGGTAAAAAGAGAAAAGCGCCGCCTTCTAAGCGTAGCAATAAGATAGTTTATTAAAAGATTTTTAACAGGTAATAGGAATCACACTCACAAAGGAGCGGTAAAAGTAGGCTTATCTGTAATGTTTGTCATCCGTGCTGTCCCGGGAGCTGCTTTAACCGGATGTCAGTGGTATGAGATGTCTGTGTATCCTCCTTACTGTGATAATGGTGGTGGAACCCAGCGCTGTCAGCAGGCGTGGACGGGAGACAGTTCTCACAGGAACACAGGCAGCAATGACATCACTTCCGGGTACAGGGTCAGTGGGGAGGTGTGCGCGTTGGAAGCAAGCGTGCTTCTACTTAAGGCTCTGTGGAGGCCATCTTTGGAGTGGGAATATGTACCAGACTTGGTGCTACCTGATTGGCCAAAATGGTAACCAAAGGAATAAATGGGAGCCGCGGCAAGGAGCCATACAAAAATGCCCTAATGCCGGCAGAATTAACCCAATAAACATTACATGATGAAAATAATTGATAAAATACAGGGTAAGGAATGCTTAAAAAATCGGTGAATATGATTAGTGGCATATGGGGTAAATTATATATATAAAATAATCAGTTTAAACTCTAAAAATGAATAAGAATTAATAAAAATAGGTACTTACACCCATAGGAATATAGATCAATCTATAGATATATCTATGGGAAAATTTAAGAGGCAATAATTAGACAAGTTTATATAATTACTGGAATTACCTGATGTGTATTAGGTGCATGTATTGTTGAAAAAGGCACATATGTACACATCTATAGGGTTGAAATAGGGAATTATATAGAAATATACGGATATAAAAATATATATATAGAAATTATGCACAAATGAATTATATATATATATAATAAATATATACACCACTCGTATAGACACATATATAGCCATACACATGTATTTACACATCCATGTGCATACGTGTCCGCACATAGAGGATGGGGGGGAGAGGAAACTGTAAACATGACAGATAGATACCAATGGTAAATTTAAAATTTTGTAGTATGTGTCTACTGTATGTGTGTTATACATTTATACTAGCATACAAAATACAGGATATAGATATGGGGACAATGATGAGAATGGTCGGGCACTTACAGTAAAATGTTTATTTCAATGCCGTCATTGAGGCCCCCAGGCGAGAGGCTATCCAGGGTATAGATCCAATAATTTTCCCTTTCGCACAACCTCTTATAGCGTTCTGCTTTCGGAAAATGTTTGGAGATTGCTTCTATAACCCAAACTCGGAGCCCTGAGGAGGATTGTTGATGAAATTCTTTAAAGTGCCTAGCGACACTGTATTTGTCCAAGCCCGTTTCTACAAAGTTTAGGTGTTCCCCGAACCTTTTACGGAGAGTACGAATGGTGCGGCCTACATAAAATAGGCTGCATGGGCACGTCAGGCAGTAAACCACATACTCAGAAGAGCATGTAAAAAAATCTGGTATGGTATATTGCTTCCCTCTGCATATGAAATCTTTTTGTCTATGGGTGATGTGTTTGCACGTGAGACACGGGGGCTTCTTGCACTGGTACATTCCCTTGATGTTGAAAAATGTCAGGGAAGCACTGCCACTGGATCCTAGTGTTTTTATTTTGCTAGGGGCTATTTGGGCCTTAATATTTTTAGCTCTTCTATACCTAACAATGGGTCGATCTGTGAGTGTAGATTTGAGGTGGGGATCCTCACTCAATATAGACCAATGTTTTAATAGGATCCTTTCCATTTTCCTGTATTGACTGTGGAACTGTGTGACAAAACGGACTGGTTGCGTGTTATCCTCTGTTCTCTTTGTTCTATCCCTCCTGACATCTGTATTAAGGTAGTGTTGGAAGGCTCCTTCCACGATATCATCTGGATAGCCCTTTTCTTTGAATTTCGGCTTAAGCGTCTGGCCGTGAGTGATATAGTCCTGTTTTCATGTACAGTTATGCCTTGAACTGACTCTTTGGGATGTTATTTACCCAACGTGGGTGGTGACTAGTGATGAGCCGAACACCCCCGGGTTCGGTTCGCACCAGAACCCGCGAACGGACCGAAAGTTCGTACGAACATTAGAACCCTATTAAATACAATGGATGCGAACGTTCGAATTCTAAAGTGCTAATTATAACAACTATTATGCATGTTATTGTCCTAAAAAGGGTTTGGGAACCCGGGTTGTGCACCAGGGGACATGTATCAATGCAAAAAGAAGTTTTAAAAACGGTCGTTTTTCGGGAGCAGTCATTTTAATGATGCATAAAGTGAAAAAAAAAAAGTCAAATATTCCTTTAAATATCGTACCTGGGGGGTGTCTAAAGTATGCCTGTGAAGTGCCACGTGTTTCCCGTGTTTAGAACTGTCCCTGCACAAAATGACACTTCTAAAGGAAAAAAAAGCCATTTAAAACTGCTTGCGGCTTTAATGTAATGTCTGGTCCCGGTAATATGGATGAAAATCTTTAAGAAAAATGGCATAGCTACCCCATGACCCCCCCCCCTACCCCAGCCCATTACCAGCCCCTTTGGGTCTTGTATGGATATTAAGGGGAACCCCGCACATAAAATAAAAAAGGCCCTATATACTCTGAACAGCCGTATACAGGCGGTGCATACAAGACAGGGACTGTAGGTTTGTTCTTATGTAGAATCTGTTTGTAATTTTGAACAGGTACATTGTTTAAGTGTAGCTCCAGCCCAAAAATCTATTTTTAAACTTTTTGGAAAACATAGGTAAGGGTTATCACCCCTGTAACATTTGTTTTGCTGTCTGTGCCCCTGTTCAGAACATTTCACCTCACTTTCCGTACCAATGACAACTGTTTTTGAAATGTGGTGTTTTTCTTGAAACAAGGATTGCTGATAAAGCATCAGTACAGAGGAGACACCTTTCTCCCATATTAATTCTTACAGGAGAGAATTTTCCTTCCAAGGGGTAGATTTCCTCTCACTTCCTGTTGTCTTCTTGCGTTTGCAAGTAGGAGTCGTTTGTAAGTTGGATGTTTGAAAGTAGGGACCTGCCGTATATACTCTGCAGAAATAGGCCCCTTAGTTGTTGGTGTTGGCACAACACTGTAAGCACTCACAGTTACTCTTGGTTGGTGCTGGAACGCCCTGCTGTCAACTATTATATCAGGAATTGTAATTACATATAATTGTTGAACAGTGGTAGTAAAAATTGGGCCTTTGATGGTGGTGCTGGTGCCACAACACTGTAAGCCCTGACAGTTACTCTTGGTGGGTGCAGCAATGGGCCCTGCTGTGAATTATTAGATCAAGAATTGTAATTACATGCCCCTGTTGAACAGGGGCTGAAAAATTGGGCCTTTCGTGGTGGTGGTGGTGGTGGCGTTGCCACAACACTGTAAGCCCTCAGAGTTACTCTTGGTGGGTGCAGGAATGGGCCCTGCTGTGAATTATTAGATCAAGAATTGTAATTACATGCCCCTTTTGAACAGGGGCTGAAAAATTGGGCCTTTCGTGGTGGTGGTGGTGGTGGCGTTGCCACAACACTGTAAGCCCTCAGAGTTACTCTTGGTGGGTGCAGGAATGGGCCCTGCTGTGAATTATTAGATCAAGAATTGTAATTACATGCCCCTTTTGAACAGGGGCTGAAAAATTGGGCCTTTCGTGGTGGTGGTGGTGGTGGCGTTGCCACAACACTGTAAGCCCTCAGAGTTACTCTTGGTGGGTGCAGCAATGGGCCCTGCTGTGAATTATTAGATCAAGAATTGTAATTACATGCCCCTGTTGAACAGGGGCTGAAAAATTGGGCCTTAGGCACTGGTGGCACAACACTACAACCCCTCACAGATACTGTACTTGGAGCACAGCAATGAGCCCTGTTGCAAAGTATTGCTTCAAAAATTGTAATGACACGCCCCTGTTAAACAGGGGCTGAAAAATTGGGCCTTAGGCACTGGTGCCACAACACTCCAACCCCTCACAGATACTGTACTTGGAGCACAGCAATGAGCCCTATGGCAAATTATTGCTAAAAAAATTGTAATTACACGCCCCTGTAAAACAGGGGCTGAAAAATTGGGCCTTAGCCACTGGTGGCGGCACCCATAAACAAAAATGATCTTCCAAGCTATCATCATCAATCGTATCATTGAGGACTCGGAGGAGGAGGATAGCCAGTCAACATAACAGCACAGGCACTCAGCATCAGCATCAGTCTTGAAGGGATGTGACATGTTAAAATCAATTAGTCTGTTATATCAGCATCAGGTGTGTGGTAGCTGGTGGTGATCCAAGACTGGTTCATCTTGATGAAAGTCAGTCGATCAACCGAGTCGGTGGACAGGCGCACCCTGTGATCTGTGACAAATCCTCCAGCAGCACTGAATGTGCGTTCCGAAAGAACGCTGGATGCAGGACAGGCCAGTAGCTCAATTGCATACTGTGCAAGCTCTGCCCAGTGATCCATCCTCAAGACCCAGTAAGCCAGAGGATTTTCGGTGGGGAAGGTGTCCAAGTCTGACCTTGCCCCTAGATATTCCTGCACCATGTTTATCAGACGCTGGCGATGGTTGCTGGAACCGATCATACTTTGGGGCTGCGGACTAAAGAATTGTCTGAACGCATCGGTCAGACGGCCACCTTCCCCACCGCTCCTTCTTTGACTGGCCGAAGCCTCAGCAACTCGTTGTCCAGGACCAGGAGTTTGTAACCTCCCAGTCTCTGGGAACGCGTTGCACAGACCTTTCTGCAAGGCCTCCCGGAGTTGTCTCATCCTCTGCTCCCTCTGCGACGGTAACATAAGGTCCGCAACCTTACCCTTGTACTGTGGATCAAGGAGAGTGGCCAGCCAGTAATGGTCCCTCTCCTTGATCCGAAGAATACGAGGATCCTTCCGCAGACTTTGCAGGATCAGGGAGGCCATGCAGCGTAGGTTTGCTGAGGCATTCGCTCCGGAGTCCTCTGGGTCACTAAGGACGACATGATCCGCAGCCACCTCCTCCCAGCCACGTACAAGTCCACTGGTTTCTTGGGACTGTAAATCATCCCTAAAAGACTGCTGCTGATGATGCTGAGTGCCAGCCTCCACCTCCATGCTGACACAATCCTCCTCCTCCTCCTCCTCTTCCTGTGCGATGGGTGGGACAGAAGGAACAC
This sequence comes from Rana muscosa, assembly GCA_029206835.1. Lineage (NCBI taxonomy): Eukaryota > Metazoa > Chordata > Amphibia > Anura > Ranidae > Rana > Rana muscosa. The sequence continues at coordinate 879,698,512 of CM055116.1, forward strand.
TGTCTGGGTAAAGGGGGCCTTGAGAGGCAAGGAAGTCCTCCTCTTCCTGCCTCTGTTCTGCCTCAAGTGCCCTGTCCATTATTCCACGCAGCGTGTGCTCCAACAGGTGGACAAGAGGTACAGTGTCACTGATGCATGCACTGTCACTGCTCACCATCCTCGTGGCCTCCTCAAATGGTGCCAGGACAGTGCATGCATCCCTGATCATGCCCCACTGGCGTGGAGAAAAAAAACCAAGCTCCCCTGACCCTGTCCTGGTGCCGTAGTCGCACAGGTACTCATTGATGGCCCTCTGCTGCGTGTGCAGCCGCTGCAGCATGGCTAACGTTGAGTTCCACCTGGTGGGCATGTCACATATAAGGCGGTTCTTGGGCAGGTTCAACTCCTTTTGCAGCTCAGCCAGGCGAGCACTGGCATTATAAGATCTGCGGAAATGCACACAGACTTTCCTGGCCTGCCTCAGGACATCCTGTAAGCCCGGGTACCTGCCCAAGAACCGCTGCACCACCAGGTTAAGGACGTGAGCCACACAGGGCACGTGGGTCAGTTGTCCCTGTCGGAGGGCGGAGAGGAGGTTGGTGCCATTGTCGCAAACCACCATTCCTGGCTTAAGCTGGCGTGGCGTCAACCACCTCTCGGCCTGGCCCTGCAGAGCAGACAGGACCTCTGCCCCAGTGTGGCTTCTGTCCCCCAAACACACCAGCGCAAGCACGGCATGGCATCTTTTTGCCTGCGTACTTGCGTAGCCCCTTGAACGGCTACGGAGCACCGCTGGTTCAGAGGACAAACCACAGGAAGAGGCCATGGAGGAAGAAGAAGAGGAGGGGGTGGAGGAGAGAGGTGTGTCACAACCAGTAGTAGCATTTTGGAGGCGTGGCGGTGGAACAACCTCCAACACTACTGCACCTTGTCCTGCATCCTTCCCAGCTGCCAAAAGAGTGACCCAATGGGCCGTGAAAGAAAGGTAACGTCCCTGTCCATGCCTGCTGGACCATGAGTCAGCGGTAATATGCACCTTACCGCTGACCGCCCTGTCCAGCGAGGCCAAGACATTGCCTTCCACATGCCGGTAGAGAGCCGGAATCGCCTTCCGTGAGAAAAAGTGGCGTTTGGGAACCTGCCACTGAGGAACCGCACATTGCACAAACTCACGGAAGGGGGCCGAGTCTACCAACTGAAAAGGCAGCAGTTGAAGCGCTAGCAATTTAGCCAAGCTAGCATTCAACCGCTGGGCATGTGGATGGCTGGGAGTGAACATCTTTCGACGGTCCAGCAGCTGGGGCAGGGAAATTTGCCTGCTAGAATCGGACGTCGGTGTACTGCTAGCAGAGTGGCCGCAAGTACTTGGCTGTGACACACCTAATTCTACACCTTCATTCCTCTCAGTGCATGTTTCAGAGAGGACTGAAGTTATAGTGGGGTTGGAGATCCCAGCTGATGCGGTGCAAGGAGAGGTCCGCTTTGTTCTTTGGTGTGGGTCTTTGAGGTAGGCTTGCCAACGAGCTGCATGGCAGGTCAACATATGTCTGGTCAGGCATGTGGTACCCAAGCGGCTGATGTTTTGGCCACGCGATATACGCTTGAGACATATGTTGCAAACAGCAGCTGTGCGATCTGATGCACTAGCCTCAAAAAAGGCCCACACCAAAGAACTTTTTGAATGACGGGCAGAGGCAGCGCCCTGCACAGGCGGAGCTCTGCGGTGTGATTCCGTCGGTGTACTGCCCTTACGCTGGCCATCAAAGGGCATCCTGCCTCGTTGGAGATGTGCCTCCTCCTCATCCTCCTCCTCCTCCTCCTCTCTCCTATTAGGCACCCACGTGGAGTCAGTGACCTCATCATCCCCTCCCTCCTCATCACTGGAGCCAATCTGGCAGTATGCTGCAGCTGCTGGAACATGACTGCCAGATTGGTGTCCTTCTTGAGCATCCCCTCTGTCTGCTCTCACGCTACTGCCTTCCTGTAGCTGGGTTTCATCATCAGACCCTTCGAAACGCTGGGCATCCTCCTGGAGCATGTACCCAACACTGTGCTCAAACAGTTCGGGGGACTCCTCAGGAGGAGGACATGGTGGGTCTAGGGAAGGAGTGACTGATGATGAGTCTGACATTGATACCAGGGAAGAGGACGCTTTGGCAGCTGCTTTGCCAGTACCCTGAGCCTGGGTGAGAGAGGATGAGGAGGAGGAGGAGGGCTTGGTCATCCACTCTACCAAGTATTCGGCATGATGTGGCTCAACATGTCCAGCTGCCGAAAAGAAGGACAAGCGTGTCCCATGGCCATGTGCTGATGACAATGCACCGCGTCCACGACCAGCACTGTTGTCCCCAGACACAGAGCCTGCTTGCCCTCTTTTATTGCCTCCTGACTGTCTGCCTCTCCTTGTTTGCCTTCCAGACATTCTAATAGATGGCCTGCAGGGAGATGGGAAAAAAGCAATAAGGGCTACCTTCAGGTGTCCTTCTCTGTCCCTTTACTTAAGGATTTCTAAATATGGTTGAGGATGATTGCTTTTGCACAGAATAGCACAACGACAATTTCCCTGACTGTCCAAAAAACAAGGATTTCAAAGATGGTTGATGAGGAATGCTTTAGCACACTATAGCACAAGGAGAATTTCCCTCACTGTCCTTCCCTGTCCCTAGAAACAAGGATTCGCACAGTAAAACACACTGACACTCTCCCTACCTATAGTTTTCTGTCCCTAGAAAAAATGTTTTTTTAAAGCACACTATAGCACAAGGAGAATTTCCCTCACTGTCCTTCCCTGTCCCTAGAAACAAGGATTCGCACAGTAAAACACACTGACACTCTCCCTACCTATAGTTTTCTGTCCCTAGAAAAAATGTTTTTTTAAAGCACACTATAGCACAAGGAGAATTTCCCTCACTGTCCTTCCCTGTCCCTAGAAACAAGGATTCGCACAGTAAAACACACTGACACTCTCCCTACCTATAGTTTTCTGTCCCTAGAAAAAATGTTTTTTTAAAGCACACTATAGCACAAGGAGAATTTCCCTCACTGTCCTTCCCTGTCCCTAGAAACAAGGATTTGCACAGTAAAACACACTGACACTCTCCCTACCTATAGTTTTCTGTCCCTAGAAAAAATGTTTTTTTAAAGCACACTATAGCACAAGGAGAATTTCCCTCACTGTCCTTCCCTGTCCCTAGAAACAAGGATTCGCACAGTAAAACACACTGACACTCTCCCTACCTATAGTTTTCTGTCCCTAGAAAAAATGTTTTTTTAAAGCACACTATAGCACAAGGAGAATTTCCCTCACTGTCCTTCCCTGTCCCTAGAAACAAGGATTCGCACAGTAAAACACACTGACACTCTCCCTACCTATAGTTTTCTGTCCCTAGAAAAAATGTTTTTTTAAAGCACACTATAGCACAAGGAGAATTTCCCTCACTGTCCTTCCCTGTCCCTAGAAACAAGGATTCGCACAGTAAAACACACTGACACTCTCCCTACCTATAGTTTTCTGTCCCTAGAAAAAATGTTTTTTTAAAGCACACTATAGCACAAGGAGAATTTCCCTCACTGTCCTTCCCTGTCCCTAGAAACAAGGATTCGCACAGTAAAACACACTGACACTCTCCCTACCTATAGTTTTCTGTCCCTAGAAAATTTTTTTTTTAAAGCACACTATAGCACAAGGAGAATTTCCCTCACTGTCCTTCCCTGTCCCTAGAAACAAGGATTCACACAGTAAAACACACTGACACTCTCCCTACCTATAGTTTTCTGTCCCTAGAAAAAATGTTTTTTTAAAGCACACTATAGCACAAGGAGAATTTCCCTCACTGTCCTTCCCTGTCCCTAGAAACAAGGATTCGCACAGTAAAACACACTGACACTCTCCCTACCTATAGTTTTCTGTCCCTAGAAAAAATGTTTTTTTAAAGCACACTATAGCACAAGGAGAATTTCCCTCACTGTCCTTCCCTGTCCCTAGAAACAAGGATTCGCACAGTAAAACACACTGACACTCTCCCTACCTATAGTTTTCTGTCCCTAGAAAAAATGTTTTTTTAAAGCACACTATAGCACAAGGAGAATTTCCCTCACTGTCCTTCCCTGCCCCTAGAAACAAGGATTCGCACAGTAAAACACACTGACACTCTCCCTACCTATAGTTTTCTGTCCCTAGAAAAAATGTTTTTTTAAAGCACACTATAGCACAAGGAGAATTTCCCTCACTGTCCTTCCCTGTCCCTAGAAACAAGGATTCGCACAGTAAAACACACTGACACTCTCCCTACCTATAGTTTTCTGTCCCTAGAAAAAATGTTTTTTTAAAGCACACTATAGCACAAGGAGAATTTCCCTCACTGTCCTTCCCTGTCCCTAGAAACAAGGATTCGCACAGTAAAACACACTGACACTCTCCCTACCTATAGTTTTCTGTCCCTAGAAATTTTTTTTTTTAAAGCACACTATAGCACAAGGAGAATTTCCCTCACTGTCCTTCCCTGTCCCTAGAAACAAGGATTCGCACAGTAAAACACACTGACACTCTCCCTACCTATAGTTTTCTGTCCCTAGAATTTTTTTTTTTTAAAGCACACTATAGCACAAGGAGAATTTCCCTCACTGTCCTTCCCTGTCCCTAGAAACAAGGATTCGCACAGTAAAACACACTGACACTCTCCCTACCTATAGTTTTCTGTCCCTATAAAAAATGTTTTTTTTAAACCACACTATAGCACAAGGAGAATTTCCCTCACTGTCCTTCCCTGTACCTAGAAACAAGGATTCGCACAGTAAAACACACTGACACTCTCCCTACCTATAGTTTTCTGTCCCTAGAAAAAATGTTTTTTTAAAGCACACTATAGCACAAGGAGAATTTCCCTCACTGTCCTTCCCTGTCCCTAGAAACAAGGATTCGCACAGTAAAACACACTGACACTCTCCCTACCTATAGTTTTCTGTCCCTAGAAAAAATGTTTTTTTAAAGCACACTATAGCACAAGGAGAATTTCCCTCACTGTCCTTCCCTGTCCCTAGAAACAAGGATTCGCACAGTAAAACACACTGACACTCTCCCTACCTATAGTTTTCTGTCCCTAGAATTTTTTTTTTTTTAAAGCACACTATAGCACAAGGAGAATTTCCCTCACTGTCCTTCCCTGTCCCTAGAAACAAGGATTCGCACAGTAAAACACACTGACACTCTCCCTACCTATAGTTTTCTGTCCCTAGAAAAAATGTTTTTTTAAAGCACACTATAGCACAAGGAGAATTTCCCTCACTGTCCTTCCCTGTCCCTAGAAACAAGGATTCGCACAGTAAAACACACTGACACTCTCCCTACCTATAGTTTTCTGTCCCTAGAAAAAATGTTTTTTTAAACCACACTATAGCACAAGGAGAATTTCCCTCACTGTCCTTCCCTGTCCCTAGAAACAAGGATTCGCACAGTAAAACACACTGACACTCTCCCTACCTATAGTTTTCTATCCCTAGAAAAAATGTTTTTTTAAAGCACACTATAGCACAAGGAGAATTTCCCTCACTGTCCTTCCCTGTCCCTAGAAACAAGGATTCGCACAGTAAAACACACTGACACTCTCCCTACCTATAGTTTTCTGTCCCTAGAAAAAATGTTTTTTTAAAGCACACTATAGCACAAGGAGAATTTCCCTCACTGTCCTTCCCTGTCCCTAGAAACAAGGATTTGCACAGTAAAACACACTGACACTCTCCCTACCTATCCTTCTCTTTCCCTAAACTAAAGGAATCCAGGTTAAGCAAGAAAAAATAAATGTCACTGTCCCTGCCTATGCTTCTCTTTCCCTGCTCCGGAACACACTACACTAGGCCGCCGTGCTGGCGGCCTTTTATAGTGTGGGGCGTGTACTAAACACCCTCAGCAATAATTGGCCACAGGCATCCTGCCTGTGGCCAATCATTGCTCTCCTCGCTGCCGGCGCTGTGATTGGCCAAGCATGCGGGGTCACAGTGCATGCTTGGCCAATCACAGCGCCTGGATGACACTGCGATGGCGTAGTGCATTGTGGGCCGTTCGCGTCACTCGAATTTGGCGCGAACGGCCCAAATCGTTCGATCTTCGTCGAACGATCGAACAGCCGATGTTCGAGTCGAACGTATGTTCGACTCGAACACCGAGCTCATCCCTAGTGGTGACAGCTCCCATAGTGTAGAAAGGAGTTGCCCGAGGTGGTTTTTGTGTAATTTTGGGCACAAATAATATTATCATCGTGAAACAGGCATAGAATATTTTGGGGTCATATATTCTTTAATATATTGTCTCTATTTTATCTTACATATTCAATTCTTACATTTATATTCAATTGTAATGTAATTTATCAGTCCAATCTAACTAATTTATTTGTTATCACTATTTCATTTTGCTCAATTATATATTTTTTCTAAGCTATATTACGTGCTAACTGTGTTATTTATATTTGTAAATATGCTGCGCGAACTGGTTGGACGATCTGGTATGGGGAGGATGGGTCCTGTCTGCATTTGAGCCTTGCATGACATTGTCCTATCTGATCATACCCCCCCTTTATCCATTCTGATTCCTTTTCCCCATCTTCTCCGTTCCTCTTCTGGCTCGGGAACGCTTGGGGGTCGCCCCTAGGGATGATGATCCGACTATTGCCCGTGGCTGTATGGACACCCAAGGGCCGATTGTCTTTGACAGAAGGCCCGCCCTTTGGCCCCCCTCCGCCCCCTATCCCGTATCATGTGCCTCCATTTACATCCTCCCACACAGGGACGGACCTTATTCTCCTGTACCATCTCATTGGGGAGCGTCCCTCTGTCCCGCCCACGTCTATTCACGCTGCACGGCCTTGGTTGTGTGCCGCGATTGACGTTACGCTTGGCATTCTGGGCATTGTAGGCTGTGGGATGGGGGTATTGCGCAGGAGCGGTGGCCGTTTTTTGTCCGCTCTCGGTCGGTGATGTCACACGCCGACCGGGTGGGGGGCAATAAAGGTGGACATCGCCAGCTTTCCTTTGCTGGTTCCAAGGGGCGCTGTTACTTTGGATCTCTCTACACAAGTTTCTGCTAAGGACCGGGGGTTTTCTTCCCCATAGATCCTTATTATTTAGGTTATTCTAATCTCCTTATAATTTATTCTTTTCCTTTTAACCTTTTTACTACCTTTCTGCTTTGGGCTTTCCTAGGCTTTGATATCCTGGCACTGTTTTCCATCTAGTGCAGGGGCTGTTCTCTGTGCACCACCTCCTGCATATTTGAACTATACTTTGAAACCCAGGACTGTACTGTATTTGTTTTGGGTAAGCTACAAGCCCATATCTACTTGACATATTCTCTTTTATTTCCTTTTTCTGTGAGGAAGTTTAGGTCATTTGTAGTTATCTTATCCCTTTTTTTTTTTTTATTGCTTTATATCCAGCTAATCTATCTCAAGTCCTTACCTAAATGCCTTCCATTCATTGATCGGATATTTCCGGCCATCTCAGCGCCCCTTTTCAAACTTCATCTTCACTTTATCTTGGTATGTATTGAGGCTATGTTAGCCCTTTTTATGGGACAGATATGGGCTTCATGAGAGTTAGTTGTCTCTATTAAATACACATATTTTTTTCCTTTTTAGTTTTTACTGGTCTCCTTTCTGCCCTCTGCAGCCACATTGCGGCGGTTTTGGCTTGCCATCCTTGGGACGCTACCTCGTGCTGACCCCACCACTTAGGAAGATTGGGGTAGGTGGGGGACTGTTTTTGGGGTAATGGGGTGTTGATTGCCACTAATTGGTGGGAGGGGGATGATATCTTTAGTACCCTGCCGCCCCATTTTCCGGTATCGCGCACCATGTTTATACTGTGGTATTTTTGATAACTATTTATACATATTTAATGTTATATTTCTTTTGTAGAGCAATATTTATCATATTGGTCATGTCCTATTCCCCTGAAGAAGCCAATGTCTTGGCGAAACATGTAGGGAAGACTGGACCCATCATTATAACAGGCCAATATCACTCTGGCCAGTAGTAAACTTTATGTGCTCCCTCTTTGCATGTTGACTTTTACCATTGTTTAAAATACTATGTAATAAAATTTGTTATTTTAATAATAATTTTGATTGAGATGTTTTGTCACCGCAATAATCCCCATGCTCTTTGCTCTCTTTTTCCAATATTCTTTCAATAGCGGCCATTTTCAGTGTGATATTGGCGTGGAGAGAGATAGAACAGGGCTATTAGACAGTTAGTGTGCTATTCTGATTCTATTGTCAGTGTAGAACATCAGTGTCAGACTTATGCATACCAGACTGGAGAGCCCAATGGAGCAGAGGAAGGCCTCCCCTATGTGTCCGACTCGCAGCCCCTGCTAGTATGGATAAGAGGCACGGGAGTGCGGAGTGGTATGAGAGCCTGGCGGATATTTGCAGGAGAGGCGGCTCTGGATCCAGATGTAGAGGAGATGATAACCAGCTGAACAGGCAACAGGCGACAGATGCACAGGCAGATGATGCTGAGCAGGAGCAGAACAGATTGGTCGGGTCACAAGCAGGGTCGGCAACAGGCAGGCAGTGAGGTACAGGGGAGCAGGCATATTCAGGGTCAAGGCAAGCCGAGGTCAGGTGCAGGCAGAAGACAAAGGGCAATCCGATGAGCAAGCCGGGTAGTCAGGAGATTAACTTTCATAACAGATAACAGGAGCAGGGGTCACAGGGAGCTGCAGATCAGACAGCACCGATCCAAGGTGCACTGACAGTTTAAATACACTGATTGGCGCGCGCATATCAGCACGCACACCAGCGCACACAGGCGCACACAAGCGCGCGCCAGAGCGACAAACACTGCATCCATAATGGGAACTTCCCTGACAATCAGTTTATTGTGAATCTAGGGATAGTTTAGTCTGAGTATAGTGCGACCATTCATCTTTACATTAGTGTGAATGTAGGGACAGTTCTGTCAGTGTGAGTGTAGCGCGACCACCATTTATTTTTACATTAGTGTGAATATAGGGATAGTTCAGTCAGTGTGAGTGTAGTGACCATTCAACACAGTATATTTCATTGTGTTACTGCAAGTTTAATTATGTATATTTCAGTGCGTTACGTGCTGTTTAATGCAGTACATTTCTGTGCGTTACTGCACGCTTAACGCGGTATATTTCAGTGCATTACTGCAAGTTTAACGCCGCACAGTTCAGTGCGTTACTGCACATTTTTTTCAGTGCGTTACGTGCCATTTAACGCAGTACATTTATGTGAATTGGTGCACGCCTAACGCGGTATATTTCAGTGCGTTACTGCAAGTTTAACGCTGTATATTTCAATGTGTTACATGCCGTTTAATGCAGTATATTTCTGTGCGTTACTGTATGCTTAACGCCGCACAGTTCAGTGCATTACTGTAAGTTTAACTCTGTATATTTCAGTGTGTTACTTGCCGTTTAACGCAGTACATTTATGTGCATTTTTGTGCATTAGTGCACGCTTAACGCAGTATATTTCAGTGTGTTACTGCAAGTTTAATGCCTTATATTTCAGTGCGCTAAGTGCCGTTTAATGCAGTACATTTATGTGCGTTACTGCAGGTTTAACGCGGTATATTTCAGTGCATTACTGCACGTTTAACGCTGCACGGTTCAGTGCGTTACTGCAAGTTTAACTCTGTATATTTCAGTGTGTTACGTGCCGTTTAACGCAGTACATTTATATGCATTAGTGCACGCTTAACGCAGTATATTTCAGTGCGTTACTGCAAGTTTAACGCAGTACAGTTCAATGCATTACTGCAAGTTTAACGCAGTATATTTCAGTGCGTTATCTTCCATTTGACGCAGTATAGTTCAGTGCGTTTACTACAAGTTTAATGCTGTATATTGCAGTGAGTTACCTTCCATTTAACAAAGTACATTTCTGTGCGTTAGTGCACGTTTGACGCAATTTATTGCAGTGTGTCAGTGCAGTTTTACTGCAGTATAATATAGTGTATTAGTGGAGTGTGTCTGTGTAGTAGTGAGTACTCAAGTTAAACTGCACCAAACACCACTTTCCATTGATTAAAGTGCATCCACATCCACATCTATATTACATTGTGTTAATAAGCACCCCCCCCATCATATCTGGGAGGACAACAAGGAGAGGTAGATGTTCCCATGGCACTGTGAGGGGCCAGCAGCGTATGTGTCCACAGGCAAAGGTAGACGTGGTCATTCCTCAGGCAGGGTGTCATTTCCTCTGTTTAGTGATGTTGCCCGTGCTATCCAGCCACAGCATGCAGAGCAGGGTTGCCAACTTTCAGTAAATTTACAAACAGTTTGTAAAATCCATAATTGTTTCATCTGTCCATGAATGTCAGTTACGGACATGCAGCCTACATGTCCGTAATGGACATTCAAGGACAGATGCAAAAAGTACAGATTTTACAAACTTTTTGTATATTTACTGAAAGTTGGCAACCCTGATGCAGAAGAGGTGGTGGACTGGCTAACTAAACCATCCTTATCCTCCTCATCCTCCGTCACCCAAGCAGAGACTGGTGCACAGTCCACTGCAGCTGCCAGAGTGGCTAAACCTGCCTCCTTGTGCACAACTATTCCTGCCATAGCCCAACCAATCAGGCATGGAGGAGTCAGTTAAATTATTTGAACACAGCGTCAGCCACTTAAACCTTGATGATGCACAGCCATTACTTGATTCAGATGTTGGTTCTGAGGTTGAGGTTGATTAAGGCAGGAACATGAGAGGGGAGAACACTGGTACACAAATTGGCAGTCATGTTCCTCCAGCCGAAGCGTATTGCCAAGTTGTCTCCAGTGGTAATGAGGATGGATAATGACATCACTGGCGCAAAATTGGGTGCCAGATAGAGCAGAGGAGGAAATTGAGGGTGAGGCACAACCCCAAAGAGGCAGCCATCATGCAATAGTAAAGAGCAGCCACCCTATTCAATCACATTGTGGAGCTGTTATCTCCCGGCCCACTTCCCACAGCTCAGCTGTCTGAGCCTTTTTTAGCACATGTGCAGCTGATCGCACTGTTGCAATTTGCAAACTTTGTCTCAAGCACATCAAGCGTGGCAAAAACACCAGCCATTTGGGTACCACATGCTTGAGAAGGCATTTAATCTCCCACCACTCAGCCCATTGGCAAGAGCACCTGTAAACCACACAAGGGGCACAAATCTGTTCCTCTTCCTTACTCACCTCAGTCTACCCCCACTATACCTCATGACCTCTCAGCAGCCTTCACTGACAGGAATGATGGCATAGCGCAGGGTGTCCCAGGGCCTTGCAGCACATCTGCCAGAAGCACATCACCAGCTGTAGACTGGCAATTTTCTCTGCCCCATCTGCTGCAGCGAAAAAAAAATACAGTCACTACCACCCAAATGCCCAGCATCTAAATGCAAGCTTGTCAAAGCTGCTGGCTCTACAACTTCTGCCTTTCCATCTGGTGGATTCTGCCCCCTCCGTGAATTTATAGAATGTGCTGTACCACAATGGCAGGTTCTAGGTTGCTATTTCTTTTCACGTAAGGCCATTCCAGTTCTGTACCATCATGTGGAAGGCAATGTTGTGGCATCCTTGGGCAAGGCAGTTAGCTGCAAAGTCATGGCTACTGCTGACACGTGGTCCAGCAAGCATGGTCAGGGATGATATATTTAGTTCACAGCACACTGAGTAACTCTGCTTGCAACTCGGAAAGGATGCATTACAGGGCTCAGTGCTGCAGCTTGTTGTGCCCCCCTGTCTCAATACAGCTAGTAATGATGATGCCAGATTTTTCAGCTCTACCCCTTCATCCTCCGCCTCCATGCCCCCCTCTGCTGAATTGTCCTATGAACCACAAGTATCCCTTAAGACCCCTTTCACACTGAGGGTGTTTTGCAGGCACTATAGCGTTAAAAATAGAGACTGCAAACCGCCCTTAAACAGCTGCTCTATTCACGCCAGTGTGAAAGCACGAGGGCTTTCACACAGGAGCGGTGGGCTAGCAAGGCGTCAGAAAAAGTCCTGCCAGCAGCTTCTTTGGAGTGCATTAGGAGCGGTGAACTCACCGCTCCTAATGCGCTCCTGCCCATTGAAATCAATGTGCAGCGCCCCTGTATGGCCGGCAATACGCCGCTATAGCGGCGCATTGCGTGTGGTTTTAACCCTTTCTCGTCGCTATCGGGGGTTAAAAGGAGGAGGAAGTAGTACATGGCTGGGAGGAGGCAGTTCCAGATACTATAATTCTCAGTGACCCCGAGGAGTATGCTTCTCATGCCTCCACAAATTTGCGGTGCATGGGCTCCCTCATGCTTCAAAGCCTGCAAAAGGACCCAAGAATACGTGCCGTAAAGGAGAAGAATCACTATTGGTCGTCAACCCTCCTTGACCACCGTTACAAGGGGAAAGTCTCAAAACTCACCCCATCCCCACAGAGAGTGCAGAAGATGAAATCTCTTGAGGACACCTTAAAGAGGAGTTTATCTAATGCTTCTCCCGACTCTGGTAGGTTACAGTGTTGTGTAAAATGTAGTTATGAGGCTTCTGTTGGTCAAGAGAGGAGCGGTGGAGAAGGCGGCTGCCTAAGTGATGCATTTCACAATTTTTTTAGTCCTCGCCGCCCAGGCTTTTATCTTCCACATCATATCGGCAGCGTCTGCATCACACAGTGGAGGATTTTCTAGGGGCGAAAACAGACATGGAGAGCTTTCCAGTTGACAATCCACTGGCTTACTGGGTCATGAGAATAAACCACTGGCCAGAACTTGCCCGTATGTAATTGAGCTGCTGGGCTTCCCTGCATCCAGTAGGCATTCAGTGCTGCTGGAGGTTTTTTTACTGATAATAGAACGCATCTGTCCACAGACTCGGTGGACCGTCGGACATTTATCAAAATGAATCAGTCCTGGATTACCAGCATTTATGAAGCCCTTGATGCCGATGTTGCTGCTTAAGTGTTTTTGGATGTGGAATCTCTGAAGGACTTCTAGGCTGCCTAGCGTTGTGGGTGTTGATTTCATCTGGAAGAATTTTTTTTGGTATAGGTTTCATGGGCACAATTAACACCCAAAGAAAAAACTATATTTCCACACCTGTTTGACAGGTGCATATCATTTTAGTTTTTGACAGCAAGGCCAATTCTTGCTTTCATCAAAAGTACCACAGTAGGGTTACTGTGTGAAGGCGACACAGACACCCAAAGACCAATTTTTCCACAATTTTTTTGGCAAGTGCATATCATTGCAATTTAGGACAGCAATGTTACTTCTATCCAAAGTCTGTGGAAGAGACACCAGAATCTATCCAAAAAATCTTGTTCCCAGCACACTACATTGTAACCTCATCATACAGACTGGCTCCGCATCAGTACAGATGTGCCGCTTTACAGTTAGACTAAGGGGTCCCCCCCCCCAGACACTATATTGAAAGGAATTTCATTTTTATGCATTCACTTTAAGCATCACTGCTCATTTAAAAATTATGTTTTTTTACAAACTTTTTTTTCATTGATACATGTCCTCCAAGGCAATACCTGGACCCCTATAACCATTGTATGCCCAATTACTTGCATATAAGCCTTCAAAATGGGCACTTTTAATTTTTCACATTTGGGTCCTATAGACTTCAATGGGGCTTGTTATTCCGTTCCGAACTTTTGCGATGTTCAAAAGTTCTGGTGCAAACTGAACTGGGGGTTGTTCCGCCCATGCCTAGTCTCCAGCAAGAAGAAACAACTGGAGGCATTTTATAGCACACACTAATATTGGTAGCATAATTATTAATGTGGAATGTTTGTTCCTTGCTCAACAACATTATTTTTATCAAGTTGTTATGGGTAAAGTTCCTCTTTAATTATGAACTCCAGGCAAATACAGCATAAAAACAACTCCAAATAATACAGTTATGTATTCATTAAAAAATATGAGTTAACATCAGAACCTGGTAATTCCCTGCACAATGGAACTGAAAGTAGTTGTTCTGCATAAAAAAATATACTGTCAAAGAAAAAGCTGACAAGATGAGAGAACGGAGGGATGATCTCATCTGGTGTATGCTGCGTCTTCACTGGTCAATCTAGGCGGAAGGCAAAGAGATGTCCTAGCTGAAATTTCTTAACTGCAGTAAAACAGTGAAGTCACTGAATAGGGAGGAACACAAATCCTTTGGCAAATAAACCAGCTCTCATCTTTGTTTGTTAACTTTGTTTTTAGCTGTTCATCTGAAATTCAGCTGTTGCTAATTTATTAAAAATGGTGAATAAAAATGTATATATTTTTTCCTGATTTGATGATTTACTGACCTGAAACTTGAATCTGCATATTACGTCTTAACATCTGACATGTACGTGCATATGCCTGGTTAGTGAACCAAGTAGTAAAGATGCAATAAGATGACAAGTAGTTTGGAAAATGAGCCAGAAATTACATTAACCCTGGTAGGTTTCCTTTCATTCAAACTCTTTCAATAACAGATAGCATCTTTGCTAACCACTGCTTCACCATCATTGCCTGATATCTCTATGTTCTGTTTTGATAACTACAGCCTGTTATTTTATTCCACATAGGGATGAGCTTCGAGTTCGAGTCAAACTCATGTTCGTCTCGAACATTGCCTGTTCGTACGTTCGCCGAACAGCGAACAATTTGGGGTGTTTGCGGCAAATTCGAAAAGCCGCGGAACACCCTGTAAAAGTCTATGGGAGAAATCTAAAGTGCTAATTTTAAAGGCTTATATGCAAGTTATTGTCAAAAAAAGTGTTTGGGGACCCGAGTCCTGCCCCAGGGGACGTTTAACAATGCAAAGCTATAATTGGCCACAGGATGCCTGTGGCCAATTATAGCTCAGGGGGATTTAGTACACACCCCACACTATAAAAGGCCGCCAGCGCGGCGGCCTTGTGTAGTGTGTTCCGGTTCAGGGAGAGAAAAGGATAGGCAGGGACAGTGTCAGTGCTATTTGTTCATTTAACTTGTGTGCAGGGAGAAAGAAGGATAGGCAGGGACAGTGTCGGTGATATTCTTTGCTAAACCTTGTGTGCAGGGAGAGAGAAGGGTAGGCAGGGACAGTGCCAGTGATATTCTTTGCTAAACCTTGTGTGCAGGGAGATAGAAGGATAGGCAGGGGAAAGGGTCAGTGTCATTTTTGCTAAGCCTCCTGCACAGTATACACCTGAAGCTAGCCCTTATTGCTGTGTTTTCCTGTTGTGTAACACAGGCAGGCATCTGCAGCACTTACAGCAGGCGTAGTGTGCCTCCTGCACATTGTACACCTGAAGCTAGCCCTTATTGCTCGTGTTTTTTTCTTTTGTGTTACACTAACAGGCATCTGCAGCACTTACAGCGGGCGTAGTGTGCTTCCTGCAAAATATACACCTGAAGCTAGCCCTTATTGCTGTGTTTTCCTGTTGTGTAACACAGGCAGGCATCTGTAGCACTTACAGCGGGCGTAGTGTGCCTCCTGCACATTATACACCTGAAGCTAGCCCTTATTGCTCGTGTTTTTTTTTGTGTTACACTAACAGGCATCTGCAGCACTTACAGCGGGCGTAGTGTGCTTCCTGCAAAATATACACCTGAAGCTAGCCCTTATTGCTGTGTTTTCCTGTTGTGTAACACGGGCAGGCATCTGCAGCACTTACAGCGGGTGTAGTGTGCCTCCTGCACAGAATACACCTGAAGCTAGCCCTTATTGCTCGTGGTTTTTTTCTTTTGTGTTACACTAACAGGCATCTGCAGCACTTACAGCGGGCGTAGTGTGCTTCCTGCAAAATATACACCTGTAGCTAGCCTTTATTGCTGTGTTTTCCTTTTGTGTAACACAGGCAGGCATCTGCAGCACTTACAGCAGGTGTAGTGTGCCTCCTGCACAGAATACACCTGAAGCTAGCCCTTATTGCTCGTGGTTTTTTTCTTTTGTGTTACACTAACAGGCATCTGCAGCACTTACAGCGGGCGTAGTGTGCTTCCTGCAAAATATACACCTGAAGCTAGCCTTTATTGCTGTGTTTTCCTGTTGTGTAACACAGGCAGGCATCTGCAGCACTTACAGCAGGCGTAGTGTGCCTCCTGCACAGTATACACCTGAAGCTAGCCCTTATTGCTGGTTTTCCCATCTCCCTGCAGGCCATTAGAATATCTGGAAGGCAAACAAGGAGAGGCAGACAGTCAGGAGCCAATAAAAGAGGGCAAGCAGGCTCTGTGTCTAGAGACAACAGTGCTGGTCGTGGACGCGGTGCATCGTCATCAGCACGTGGCCATGGGACGCGCTTGTCCTTATTTTCGGCAGCTGGACGTGTTTGAGCCGCATCATGCTGAAGATTTGGTAGAGTGGATGACCAAGCCCTCCTTATCCTCCTCATCCTCTCTCACCCAGGCTCAGGGTACTGGCAAAGCAGGTGCCAAATCGTCCACTTCCCTCGTATCAATGTCATCATCAGTCACTCCTTCCCTAGACCCACCGTGTCCTCCTGAGGAGTCCCCCGAACTGTTTGAGCACAGTGTTGGGTATATGCTCCAGGAGGATGCCCAGCGTTTCGAAGGGTCTGATGATGATACCCAGCTAGAGGAAGGCAGTAGCGTGAGAGCAGAGAGAGGGGATGCTCAAGAAGGACAGCAATCTGGCAGTCATGTTCCAGCAGCTGCAGCATACTGCCAGATTGGCTCCAGTGATGAGGAGGGAGGGGATGATGAGGTCACTGACTCCACGTGGGTGCCTGATAGGAGAGATGAGGAAGAGGAGGAGGATGAGGAGGAGGCACATCTCCAACGAGGCAGGATGCCCTCGGGGGGCCAGCGTAAGGGCAGCACACCGACTGAATCACACCGCAGAGCTCTGCCTGTGCAGGGCGCTGCCTCTGCCCGTTATTCCAAAAGTTCTTTGGTGTGGGCCTTTTTTGAGTCGAGTGCATCAGATCGCACCGCTGCTGTTTGCAACATATGTCTGAAGCGTATCTCGCGTGGCCAAAACATCAGCCGCTTGGGCACCACATGCTTGACCAGACATATGTTGACCTGCCATGCAGCTCGTTGGCAAGCCTACCTTAAAGACCCACACCAAAGAACAAAGCGGACCTCTCCTTGCTCCTCATCAGCAGGGAACTCCAACCCCACTGTACCTTCAGTTCTCTCTGAAACCTGCACTGAGAGGAATGAAGGTGTAGAATTAGGTTTGTCACAGCCAAGTACTTGCGGACACTTTGCTAGCAGTACACAGACGTCCGATTCTAGCAGGCAAATTTCCCTGCCCAAGCTGAGGGACCGTCTAAAGAAGTTCACTCCCAGCCATCCACATGCCCAGCGGTTGAATGCTAGCTTGGCTAAATTGCTAGCAATTCAACTGCTGCCTTTTCAGTTGGTAGACTCGGCCCCCTTTCGTGAGTTTGTGCAATGTGCGGTTCCTCAGTGGCAGGTTCCCAAACGCCACTTTTTCTCAAGAAAGGCGATTCCGGCTCTCTACCGGCATGTGGAAGGCAATGTCCATGCCTCCAAAATGCTACTACTGGTTGTTGTGACACACCTCTCTCCTACACCCCCTCCTCTTCTTCTTCCTCCATGGCCTCTTCCTGTGCTTTTTCCTCGGAACCAGCGGTGCTCCATAGGCGTTCAAGGGGCTACGCAAGTACGCAGGCAAAAAGATGCCATGCTGTGCTTGCGCTGGTGTGTTTGGGGGACAGGAGCCACACTGGGGCAGAGGTTCTGTCTGCTCTGCAGGGGCAGGCCGAGAGGTGGTTGACGCCACGCCAGCTTAAGCCAGGAATGGTGGTTTGCGACAATGGCACCAACCTCCTCTCCGCCCTTCGACAGGGACAACTGACCCATGTGCCCTGTGTGGCTCACGTCCTTAACCTGGTGGTGCAGCGGTTCTTGGGCAGGTACCCAGGCTTACAGGATGTCCTGAGGCAGGCCAGGAAAGTCTGTGCGCATTTCCGCAGATCATATAATGCCAGTGCTTGGCTGGCTGAGCTGCAAAAGGAGTTGAACCTGCCCAAGAACCGCCTTATATGTGACATGCCCACCAGGTGGAACTCAACGTTGGCCATGCTGCAGCGGCTGCACACGCAGCAGAGGGCCATCAATGAGTATCTGTGTGAATACGGCACCAGGACAGGGTCAGGGGAGCTCAGGTTTTTTTCACCACGCCAGTGAGGCACGATCAGGGATGCATGCACTGTCCTGTCACCATTTGAGGAGGCCACGAGGATGGTGAGCAGTGACAGTGCATGCATCAGTGACACTATACCTCTTGTCCACCTGTTGGAGCATACGCTGCGTGGAATAATGGACAGGGCACTTGAGGCAGAACAGAGGCAGGAAGAGGAGGACTTCCTTGCCTCTCAAGGCCCCCTTTTCCCAGACAGTGTTCCTTCTGTCCCACCCATCACACAGGAAGAGGACGAGGGGGAGGAGGAGGAGGATTGTGTCAGCATGGAGGTAGAGCATGGCACTCAGCATCAACAGCAGCAGTCTTTTAGGGATGATATACAGTCCCAACAAACCCGTGGACTTGTACGTGGCTGGGAGGAGGTGGCTGTGGATCATGACGTCCTTAGTGACCCAGAGGACTCCGGACCGAATGTCTCAGCTAACCTACGCTGCATGGCCTCCCTGATCCTGCAAAGTCTGCGGAATGATCGTCGTATTCTTCGGATCAAGGAGAGGGACCATTACTAGCTGGCCACTCTCCTTGATCCACGGTACAAGGGTAAGGTTGCGGACCTTATCTTGCCATTGCAGAGCGAGCAGAGGATGAGACATCTCCGGGAGGCCTTGCAGAAAGGTCTGTGCAACGCTTTCCCAGAGACTGGGAGGTTACAAACTCCTGGTCCTGGACAACGAGTTGCTGAGGCTTCGGTCAGTAGCAGAAGGAGCGGTGGAGAAGGTGGCTGTCTGACCGATGCGTTCAGACAATTTTTTAGTCCGCAGCCCCAAGGTATGATCGGTTCCAGCAACCATCGCCAGCATCTGATATACATGGTGCAGGAATACCTAGGGGCAAGGTCAGACTTGGACACCTTTCCCACCGAAAATCCTCTTGCTTACTGGGTGTTGAGGATGGATCACTGGCCAGAGCTTGCACAGTATGCAATTGAGCTACTGGCCTGTCCTGCATCCAGCGTTCTTTCGGAACGCACATTCAGTGCTGCTGGAGGCTTTTTCACGGATCACAGGGTGCGCCTGTCCACCGACTCGGTTGATCGACTGACCTTCATAAAGATGAACCAGTCTTGGATCACCACCAGCTACCAAGCACCTGAAGCTGATATAACAGAATAATTTATTTTCAAATGTCACATCCCTTCAAGACTGGTGCTGATGCTGAGTGACTGTCCTGTTATGTTGACTAAATATCCTCCTCCTCCTCAATGATCCAATTCTTGATGATAGCTTGGAAGAACTTTTTTGTTTCTGGTGGCTAAGGCCCAATTTTTCAGCCCCTGTTTAACAGGGGCATGTAATTACAATTTTTGATGCAATGCTTTGCAGCAGGGCTCATTCCTGCACTCCAACTAGAGTATCTGTGAGGGGTTGCAGTGTTGTGGCACCAGTGCCTAAGGCCCAATTTTTCTGCCCCTGTTTAACAGGGGCGTGTAATTAAAATTTTTGATGCAATACTTTGCAACAGGGCTCATTGCTGTGCTCCAAGTTCAGTATCTGTGAGGGATTGCAGTGTTATGGCACCAGTGCCTAAGGCCATATTTTTCTGCCCCTGTTTAACAGGGGCATGTAATTACAATTTTTGATGCAATACTTTGCAACAGGGCTCATTGCTGTTCTCCAAGTACAGTATCTGTGAGGGGTTGCAGTCTTGTGGCACCAGTGCCTAAGGCCCAATTTTTCTGCCCCTGTTTAACAGGGGCATGTAATTACAATTATTGATCTAATAATTCACAGCAGGGCCCATTCATGCGCCCACCAAGAGTAACTGTGAGGGCTTACAGTGTTGTGACAACACCACCACCACCAAAGGCCCAATTTTTCAGCCCCTGTTCAACAAGGCCATGCAATTACAATTCTTGATCTAATAATTCACAGCAGGGCCAATTCATGCGCCCACCAAGAGTAACTGTGAGGGCTTACAGTGTTGTGGCACCAGTACCACCATCAAAGGCCCAATTTTTCCTACCACTGTTCAGCAATGGCATGTAAATACAATTCCTGACATAATAGTTCACAGCAGGGTGTTCCAGCACCCACCAAGAATAACTGTGAGGGCTCACAGTGTTGTGGCAACACCAACATGTAAGGGGCAAATTTCAGCAGAGTATATACGGCAGGCCCCTACTTTCAAACATCCAACTTACAAACGACTCCTACTTGCAAACGGAAGGAGACAACAGGAAGTGAGAGGAAATCTACCCCAAGGAAAGGAAATTCTCCCCTGTAAGAGTTAATATGGGAAAAAGGTGTCTCCTCTCTACTGATGCTTTATCACCAATCCTTGTTTCAATAAAAAGTAAAACTCCACTTTTCAAAAACATTTGTCATTGGGACGGAAAGTGAGGTGAAATGTTCTGAACAAGGGGCACAGACAGCAAAAAAAAAAATGTTACAGTGGTGATAACCCTTCCCTATGTTTTCCAAAAAGCTTAAAAATAGATTTTTTGGCTGGAGCTATACTTAAACAATGTACGTGTTCAAAATTACAAACAGATTCTACTTAAGTACAAACCTACAGTCCCTGTCTTGTTTGCACTGCCTGTATACTGCTGTTCAGAGTATATAGGGCCTTTTTTATTTTGTGTGCGGGGTTCCCCTTAATATGCATACAAGACCCAAAGGGGCTGGTAATGGGCTGGGGTGGGGGGGGGGCTGGTAGGGTAGCCATGCCATTTTTCTCCATATTACCGGGACCAGACATGACATTAAAGCTGCAAGCAGTTTTAAATGGCTTTTTTTCCTTTACAAATGTCATTTTGTGCAGGGACAGTTCTAAACACGGGAGACGCATGCCACTTCACACGCAAACTGCTCCAGAAAAAACGTCAGTTTTTAAAACTTCTTTTTGCATTGATACATGTCCCCTGGGGCAGAACCCGGGTCCCCAAACCCTTTTTAGGACAATAACATGCATATTAGTCGTTATAATTAGCACTTTAGATTTCGAACGTTGGCGTCCATTGTATTTAATAGGGTTCTAGCGTTCGCGCGAACTTTCCGTTCGAAGGTTCTGGTGCGAACCGAACTGGGGGGTGTTCGGCTCATCCCTACTCTGCACAAAGTGTAATTTCTGAAGGAAAAAAAGTCATTTAAAAGCACTCGCGGCTATATTGAATTGTCGGCTCCCGGCAATACAGACAGAAGTCATTGATAAAAAAAAAATGCGTGGGGGTCCCCCCAAATTCATTTATTATGAATATTAAGGGGAACTCTGCATCAAATTAAAAAAAAAATGACGTGGGGTTCCCCCCAAATAACCATACTAGACCCTTCAGGTCTGGTATGGATTTTAAGAGGAACTCCACCCCAAATTTAAAAACAAATGGCGTGGAGTTCCCCCAAAAATCCATACCAAACCCTTTATCTAAGCACGCAATCTGGCAGGCCGCAGGAAAAGAGGGGGAATGAGAGAGTGCCCCCCCTCCTGAACCATACCAGGCCACATGCCCTCAACATGGGGAGGATGCTTTGGGGGTCTGTGACCCCTCAAAGCACCATGTCCCCATGTTGATGGGGACAAGGGCCTCATCCCCACAACCCTTGCCCGGTAGTTGTGGGGGTCTGCGGGCAGGGGGCTTATAGGAATCTGGAAGACCCCTTTAACAAAGGGGACCCCCAGATCCCGGCCCCCCCCATGTGAATTGGTAAGTGGTACGTCATTGGCTGAGTGGACCTGATGGGGAACTTCCTCCGCGGTGTAGGTCTGCTAAGCCAATAATGTTTCGTGTGGAGTTGAGACTGCAGCGCTGGACATCGGATTGCCGCGGGACACTGGATTACATCGCTGGAATGGGGTTTTTTTTATTTTTTTTTATTTTTAATAAAGAACTTTGTCTGTGTGTTTTTTTTACATTTTTTTTACACTTTCTTTGTGAAATGGTAGGGGTGCAATGTACCCCTTACCAATCCACATAGGGTGGGGCCAGGATTTGGGGGTCCCCTTTGTTAAAGGGGTCTTCCAGATTCCGATAAGCCCCCTGCCCGCAGACCCCCACAACCACCGGGCAAGGTTTGTGGGGATGAGGCCCTTGTCCCCATCGACATCCTCCCCATGTTGAGGGCATGTGGCCTGGTACGGTTCAGGAGAGGGGGGGCGCTCTCTCGTCTCCCCCTCTTTTCCTGCAGCCTGCCAGGTTGTATGCTCGGATAAAGGGTCTGGTATGGATTTTTGGGGCGAACATTTTTAAAAAAAATATTGGGGTGGAGTTCCCCTTAAAATCCATACCAGACCTGAAGGGTCTAATATGGATATTTGGGGGGAACCCCACGTAATTTTTTTAAAAATTTGACGCAGGGCTCCCCTTAATATCCATACCAGACCTGAAGGGCCTGGTAGTTGAATTTGGGGGGACCCCCACGCATTTTTCTTTTTATCAATGACTTTTCTCTGTACTGCCGGGAGCCGACAATTCATTATAGCCGCGAGTGCCTTTAAATGACTTTTTTTCCTTCCGAAATGACATTTTGTGCAGGGACAATTCTAAGCAAGGGAAACAAGTGCTGCTTTACAGGCATACTATACTCCCCCCCCCCCCCAGGTACGAAATTTAAAGGAATATTTCACTTGTATTGTTTCACTTTAAGCATTATTAAAATCACTGCTCCCCAAAAAACTGACGTTTTTAAAACTTTTTTTTGCATTGATACATGTCCCCTGGGGCAGGACTCGAGTCCCCAAACCATTTTTAGGACAATAAATTGCATATTAGCCTTTATAATAAGCACTTTTGATTTTGAACGTTCGAGTCCATTGTATTTAATAGGGTTCTAAAGTTCACGAGAACTTTAGGTCTGTTCGCAGGTTCTGGTGCGAACCGAACAGACCTGTTCGGCTCATCCCTAATTCCACACTATGGCTGCCAATATCTGACAAATAAGGAAAATTCAACATACATTAATACATCAGATTTCATCAGAAGTTCTATGGGGCCTAAGTACAGTCATGTTCTTATATTCTCTTCTAAAATACCAAAATTAAATGCCATATCCTTCAGACTTTCTTTCTATTGATCACTCTCAATCAACTGTCTGAGAGAACTTTTTAAACTGTATGTCATTTAGGGCTGATAGCCCTAACAAGGGCATCTGATTAGGTAGTCAGGCTTTGTGAAGAGATTATAAACTATTTAATTGTTTCAATATGAAATCATAGCACTGATTTGCTAAAGAAGCTGCATGACCTCCATTTAAATTTTTTCAACTGAGCTTAAAATATGCAGCATTTTTCTCTATTCTTCCTTTTTTTGTCAGAGTTACTGACTTAAACATACTGTGCTTTCGTGTCTTACATTTTATCCGGTTATTATAATAGGTGAGCATGCCTCTGGTTGGAAATAATGAGGCCAAATGGGAATGGAAAAGTCCTAAAAAAAAAAAAAAAACTGAGAAAGGAAATGCTATTTGCTGTGAATAGTTTCAATTAGGCTAGTGGGTAAATCAAAAGCATGTTGCTTCATAGTAGGCGGTAGTGCTGTGTCATCTCATGAACTGTCCACCAGTATAAATATAATTGAGGAAAAATAAATCTCTGTTTTATTGTTCATTCCATTCCTTAAATATAAAGGTATTATGCTTCGTTTTTTGTACTCCATAGGTGTACAATAATTATGAGCTTCCTGTTATCTGTACTACCTAGAGCTTTTAGATACATGAAAAGACTCTGGGCTTAGAAGCAAAATACAACCCTATTATAAGAATTTTGGTGAAATCAACACAGCTTACAGTCAATTTCCAACAAGTCTTCAGACATTTATCAAAAAAAATTGTCACATGAAGCTTTATAATATAGTCTAGAATACCTTATTGTAATGGGCTACAAAAAAGTTTTATAGCAGCGTAAATTGGAATGATTGTACTGTCAGCACAGACATTGATAGTTAAGGCCACTGCTCCCAGAAAGAGAAATGTTAGATCACTCTCTGTTTTCAAGTCCTAAAATGTAGGGATAAGATTTAAGTTTGTGTCTGGCATGGGTTTAACCACTTCGCGCCCGGGCTATAAGCAAAAGACGTCCGCAAAGCGGTCGTCAATTGCTGATAGGACGTCTATGGACGTCCTCTTATTTACTTCCGCGATGCGCGCCACCGCGGGCGCGCGTCGGGGAAAAACTGTGCCCGCCGTGTCAGGCGAGTGCCGATGCGTGTGCCTGGCGGCCGCGATGTCCGCCAGGTACGAGCGATCGGCTGTCACAGAGCCAGGGACGTGGATCTCTGTGTGTAAACACAGAGATCCACGTCCTGTCGGGGAGAGGAGACGGATGGTGTGTCCCTTGTACATAGGGACAACCATCAGTCACCTCCCCCAGTCAGTCCCCTCCCCCCCACAGTAAGAACATCTAGCAGGGAACATATTAACCACTTGATCGCCCCCTAGTGGTTAACCCCTTCCCTGCCAGTCACATTTATACAGTAATCAGTGCATATTTTTAGCACTGTTCGCTGTATAAATGTGAATGGTCCCAAAAATGTGTCAAAAGTGTCCGATGTGTCCGCCGTAATGTCACAGTCACAAAAAAAAATTGCAGATCGACGCCATTACTAGTAAAAAAATAAATAAAAAAATAATAATAAAAAAATCATAATTCTATTCCCTATTTTGTAGGCGCTATAACTTTTGCGCAAACCAATCACTATACGCTTATTGCGATTTTTTTTAACCTAAAATATGTAGAATACGTATCGGCCTAAACTGAGGAAAAAAATAGTTTTTAAAAAAAAAAAATGGGATATTAATTATAGCAAAAATTAAAAAAATATTGTGTTTTTTTCAAAATTGTCGCTCTATTTTTGTTTATAGCGCAAAAAATAAAAACTGCAGAAATGATCAAAGACCACCAAAAGAAAGCTCTATTTGTGGGGAAAAAAGGACGTCAATTTTGTTTGGGAGCCACGTCGCACGACCGCGCAATTGTCATTCAAAGCGTGACGGCGCTGAAACCTGAAATTTTGCCTGGGCAGGAAGGGGGTTATGTGCCCAGTTGTCAAGTGGTTAAAGGAGACGTCCAGCCTGAGCTTTTTAGGCTGGACTTCTCCTCTGTGTCACAGGAGTGCAATTTGTTTTGCACTCCTGTGACCTGTTTTCAGCGGACAGTGGTCTGAAGTCCGCTCTCTGCTGACGTTACTGCCATCAGTCGAGGCAGCGCGTCATTTAGACTTCCCAAGTCTGGATCCGCCAGCTGCCTTGACTGATGGCAGTCTCAGCATCTCAGCGAGTCGCTGAGCCACTGATACGGCCGCTCCCCACCCCTCCACAGCTCAGCACTCGGTCTGATGCTGCATCCACCTAGGTAAGTATGAATCTAAAATAAAAATAAAAACCCATACTTCTCTTTTAAGGCAAACCCAGTCTGTTTTCAGTTCGTGGACCTGGAAAACTATAGTGGGATATTGATGCCATAATAATTAACTAAACATAACACACTTCCTGCTCTTGTTCAGATTGATTAGAAGAGCTAATGAGGGGCCTTTAGGATTTTCCAGCCCCTTACTGTAAAAGGTTTGACTCCCAGCAGCCAAAATTGATGATTAGCTTAGTTGTGTTTAGGGACGAACTTCAAGTTCAGGTCAGTCATAAGTTCCACCCGAATTCTACCTGTCTAAATGGGGGTGGGGGTGGGGATGAGTGCCCAATGTGGAGACTCTCGCAAGCACGCTTGCTAATGCCCTGGGAACACAGGCATGGGGCTGCAGTCATGTGGAGATCAGCATTGAGGTGGCACCCCAACTTAGAAGCAAGCTGTTCGCCTTGGACAATTCCACATGGTAGACTTAAACATTTCACAGTTAAGCTCTTTTCCCATGTCACTTTATACCTTCTCCTCCCGAATGCATAAATTCTTAGGGGACACCACAGAACCTGTGTCCCACTCAACAGCACAGCAATGATAGTCATCTCACTCCCTGTGACAATGTGAGTTCCCGACATTCTGTTAGTGCAGATCTCTGTTGCTCATGAGCTTTAACACTTTACTTGGATCAGTTCTTTACTGTCTCTTACTTCTGTATCTCCAGGCTAAGCCCCTGAGTCCCCCATGCCACAATATAGGTCCAGAGTATGGTGTACCGATTGCTAGGGAGGAGGTCAAGCTCACCAACTCCCTCACTACGAAGGTGACATTCTTCCATGCTAGATACCGACCTTCCGCTAGCTGGCTGCTCTCGCATTCACATCACTTATTACCCATAGCAATGGCAATATAGCTGCAACTCCTCTGCACAATTAACCCTTCAATGGTGCCTCTCTTGTATCGCCTCTTAATTTCTTTGTTATACAATCCATGTTCGTGATAAATCCTGCATGCACCCCTTTGAGTAACATCAGACAAGGCATGAAACAGTTAACAGCTTTACTAAAGATTAATTACATGGTGTAGCAGCTCTTCCTCTGAGATCCCATGTGGAAGACCCAAGCTCTTAACGCACTCCTGATATTTATGAGGCCTTACAGCAGGTGCCAGGACTCAGAAAGCCTGAGAGAGTTTAGATACAATAAACCCCTTCTCATCCTGGGCAGCCTGCTAACTAAAGCATGATACAACATTTAAATAACACATTTTCACAAAACACTGAATTGTTAAAAACATAAAAAAACTCCAACTCTGACCCACTTTGTAAGAACTTGCTTATACACAGTTCAGCAGAACAGTGAACTAGTGGGTTTGTTTGCCAACATAACTACAAATAAGCAATTATGCATTTTGATGCCTTTGAACTGCAGTCAGATGGCATAACATGGTCAATAATGGGGGTTTCTATCACCATTCCTATAAAAGACTCTTGGGATCCAAATACATGCATAAGCTGCAGAGTCCCTTCACGGCACCTCAGTGTTGTCTGCAATCCTAACTGCTTTTGAGGGCCATTGTGCATTTATGCTGGGTGCCCAGGCGCCTCTGTGCCGTTAAGGAGGGGTGGGCTCTCTCCAGGCTCACCTGTCCTCTGCCTACCCATTAAAATGCACGTGAATTCACTGCGGAGGCTCTCAAAAGAGTTAGGACTGCATACAATACTACTTAAGGTTGTATTTGCAAATGTATGCAAACTACAGCCCTGTTTTCAATACATACTGTTAGACAGGATGCATAGTGGATCCTTCATGGATTATTGAGTGTCCAGTTTGTACCACTAGCCAAAGCTAGCACAGTATGTTGTATTTTTATATCACTATATTGCTCTTTCAATATTTTTATTGGAAAAGATTTTTGTTAAAACGCAAAAACAAGTGCAGGAACATCAGTTCAGCAATATATTTACTAGTAGTACAGCAATAGAAACAAAGGATTGAGTCTGAATCCAAATGGTTGATGTTTGGCAGACAATAATCATCTTCAAAATGTGACAAAGCTAGCCTTAATGGCACAACAATTGTACTATTGTCACCGTTCATCAGGATTATATATATAAGAAGGGAGAAAACAACCAAAACACAGGCACATATCAAAAGAATATACTGAGTATGGGTCTGTTGCCCGAAGTGAGGCGAAATGTGAACCAAGGCAACCTGAGGTATAGTACACTTTTCCAGATATAGAGGTGCCCTGTCTATTGCAAATATGCAAAACATTGTAATTAACTGCAGTTAGAGAGCCCATTTCATTTCCCAATCTCACTTACCCTTTGGATTGGGGAATGAGATGCATCCATTCGGCTATATCCCAAACTTCAGTGCATTATTTAGATGGCTTTTTTTATTCAAAATATATGCACTTTTTATGTTTATTTTAGTGATTCTTCATATAAAAATGTCTCCTAGTAAAAGTATGGTTTTGATTTAATTTGTAAAACATCCCTGGTGCCTTTCTCTCAGACTGTGGCCCACTGCTTATATTGTCTGAATGTAATTTGTACAATATTTTTTTTTTTATGAGAAATAATACTCTCTCATTTAGATTTTTTGATTAATACCGTACTCACTTGGTCTGTCCCTCCTAAAATACAACCTAATAATGGTGCTTAAATAGACATTGTAATATGTGCAATGCATCTGGATTCTCTTCACTGAAATCAAACACTTTAACCTTAATTGCCTAAATAAAATGTGCCTGCTTTCTCCAACTGAAATTGTAGCATTGTAAACATGCTTACTTACTAAAGGAGTGTGTACACTATTTCTGGCTCTTGTCTCCAAAACAATACAAAATCCTTTTTATATTTGTAACTTCTTTTATTTTACCTATATAAGTTTAATTATTATTTTTATTTAGCATTTTAAATATAATGTAACTTAAAAATAAACGTCTGTTCCAGAGCTGCCTTTATTTTCCCAACACCTCATTTCATCCTCTGAAAACCAACCTCCCAAAATTTTTACCAGAAGCCTTAACCTCAGGTCATTTTTTCAGTCACTAATTCTGCAGTTAAAGCCCTCTCAAAGATAGCACATCCCATGCATTATTTGCTAGAAATTACTGTAACCCCCCTCCCCAAAAGTATATATTTTATGAAAACAAAGTCCCTGGTGAGTAAAAAATTGTTTTTATGTTGCAGGATATTTGTGCAGTTATTTATCAGTTGCATATTTGCAAAAAGTACACTAAAATTATTTTTAGTGTAAACAAACACAATATTATTCCCAATTCGTGGTAAAATATAAAAGGTGGGGTTGCATCAAGTAAATGAATATCAAACATGTCAAGTCTGAAAATTGCACGCACCCGTGGAATTGCGAAAAACTACCCAAAATACCCAAAACCCTTTACAGATCATCAGTTTAGAGTTAACCATGAACTATGACTCTAAAATTATTCTCTTTCCAACATTCACGATGGTACCTCAAATGGGTACACGTTCTCACCTTGCTCTGCACTTTTGTGTGTGCAGGGGTACTTTATTTATTATTCCTTTTTATTTTATACCATTCTTTTTCTTTTTACAACAAACAAGCTAACAAGTAGAAAAAAGGGGGGGGGAGGGTAAGACTCATAAAGTTCAGATAGTGACAAAGGGATGGGGCAGACAGCGATCTCCACCTATATAAGACATTTCCTTTATTGCTTAAATATAATATACAAAAATGGCATAGAGATAATATTCAGAGTATATAGAATTAAAAGACATTAAGAACAAGGTGGCCACGGGTGTGCAACCCTCTTCTTTGCTTTTCAATAGAAGCTAACAAGCCCCAATGTGAAATCATGTGAAGGTGACAGGTACTCTTTATGGAGACATTGGACCCCAGTGTCCCCCCTGCCCTCAATATAATGCTAGAAAAGTTGCACCCTCAGCTACACTAGCTGAGGAATGCCAGCTGTGACCCCGGACGTGATGTAATACACATTGCTTCTGGGATCATTAGTTGCAGGAAGGATCAGGGTATGGCTGTTTCTCAGGTTCTTTCTGCTTAGTGAAAATTGTAGGAGTATAGGATGGTATTTTTTAGGCACTATATAAATACCAACATGAGCAAACTTAAAATCAGGAACAGAGAGAGTGTGGCTTTAAAAAGTTCCAAAAAAGAAAAGTGGAGGAAACCTCTATCACAATAGCGGTGCCAATAATTACTTAAACATTTAAAAAAAAGGGTCTATTAGTTCCTTCAAAAAACTGTATGGGAAATGCAAACTAACAATAGCTAGCTGGTTACCTCTGAAATATGCTGAGCAGTGTCCAGCAGATATCGTGAAGGCATGTTACTCCCCAATGATCACTCCTAAAGAAGATATAGCTCTCCATAATCTAGAGTAAAATGTAAGCAAACAGTCAGCTTAATAGTAAATATTGTCATAAAGCAATTTATTGCTACAAAAGTAAATAAATAAAATGTATGAGAAACGAATGTCAAAATTTGAAAAAATGTAGAGAGAGTGGCTGTGATCTTTCAAAATTACAGGGAGGGCGCCAATCAAACAGCCAGACAGCACTACACCCATTAAAGAAAATGTCCCAGTCTACATAAGAGAGGCCAGCAAGCATGTGACCACTGCTGGCCAATCAAATTACATAATTTTTGTGCCGAAAAGAGGAAGGTGGAGCCTCTAAAATGGTTCATCTCCATCCTTCAGATCCCTCCCAGCCAAGACATTTATGGTGTAATTTCCGCCAACCAATGAGTGTCACATCCTCCATAACCAATCTGGCCCATCTCTACTGGGAGAGGCTACGCGCCCACAAGTAGCTTGCTATGGGGGTACCCGAGCTGAGTCATAGCTTCCTGTATCCATTCAAACACGTAGTTGTGGCCAGTCCCCTCTACTTCGGGGGCGACTCGGCGGTGCGATCTCAAGACGACTTGAGACGCCCGCCTGAGGCGATTTGCATAATGACTTCTGTATAGAAGTCAATGCAAGTCGCCCTGAGTCGCCCCCAAAAGTAGTACAGGAACCTTTTTCTAAGTCGGAGCGACTCAGGTCGCTCCTATTAGAACGGTTCCATAGTACAGAGCGGGACGCGACTCCTCAGGCGACCGAGTCACCTGAGGAGTCGCCCCTATGTGAACCGGGCCTCGGGGGACATTGTTTATTGTTATTTGTATATAAAGACATTTTTCTACAGTTGTAGTTTTTTTGTTTACTACTATACAGTATGTGTATATATATATATATATATATATACATATATATATATATATATATACACACACACACAGTATCTTACAAAAGTGAGTACACCCCTCATATTTTTGTAAATATTTTTTTATATCTTTTCATGTGACAACACTTAAGAAATTATACTTTGCTACAATGTAAAGTAGTGAGTGTACAGCTTGTATAACAGTGTAAATTTGCTGTTCCCTCAAAATAACTCAACACACATCCATTGTGTAAACCACTGGCATCCATTAATGTCTAAACCACTGGCAACAAAAGTGAGTACACCCCTAAGTGAAAATGTCCAAATTAGGCCCAATTAGCCATTTTCCCTCCCTGTTGTCATGTGATTTATTAGTGTTACAAGGTCTCAGGTGTGAATGGGGAGCAGGTGTGCTAAATTTGGTGTTATCACTTCTCACTCTCTCATTCTAGTCACTGGAGGTTCAACATGGCACCTCATGGCAAAGAACTCTCTGAGGATCTGAAAAAAATAATTGCTGCTCTACATAAAGATGGCCTAGGCTATAAGAAGATTGCCAAGACCCTGAAACTAAGCTGCAGCATAGTGGCCAAGACCATACAGTGGTTTAAGAGGACAGGTTCCACTCAGAACAGGTTGACCAAAGAAGTTGAGTGCACATGCTCAGTGTCATATCCAGAGGTTGTCTTTGGGAAATAGACGTATGAGTGCTACCAGCATTGCTGCAGAGGTTGAAGGGGTGGGGGGTCAGTCTGTCAGTGCTCAGACCATACGCCGCACACTGCACACTGCATCAAATTGGTCTGCATGGCTGTCATCCCAGAAGGAAGCCTCTTCTAAAGATGAAGTTTGCTGAAGACAAGCAGACTAAGGACATGGATTGCTGGAACCATGTCCTGTGGCCTGATGAGACCAAGATAAACTTATTTGGTTCAGATGGTGTCAAGCGTGTGTGGCGGCAAACAGGTGAGGAGTACAAAGGCAAGTGTGTCTTGCCTACAGTCAAGCATGGTGGTGGGAGTGTCATGGTCTGGTGTTGCATGAATCCTGCCAGCACTGGGGAGCTACAGTTCATTGAGGAACCATGAATGCCAAAATGTACTGTGACATATTGAAGCAAAGCATAATCCCCTCCCTTCAAAAACTGGGCCGCAGGGCAGTATTCCAACATGATAATGACTTCAAACACACCTCCAAGTTGACCACTTCCTTGTTAAAGAAGCTGAGGGTAAAGGTGATGGACTGGCTAAGCATGTCTCCAGACCTAAACACTATTGAGCATCTGTGGGTTATCCTCAAATGGAAGGTGGAGGAGCGCAAGGTCTCTAAGTGGAAGAGGACGCCAGTGGAAACCTGTGAAGATCTGGTGAACTCCATGCCCAAGAGGGTTAAGGCAGTGCTGGAAAATAATGGTGGCCACACAAAATATTGACACTTTGGGCAATTTGGACATTTTCACTTAGGGGTGTACTCACTTTTGTTGCCAGTGGTTTAGATATTAATGGCTGTGTGTTGAGTTATTTTGAGAGGACAGCAAATTTTCAGTGTTATACAAGCGGTACACTACCACCACCATGCTTCACTGAGGAGGTGGTATGCTTTGGATCATGAGCAGTTCCTTTCCTTCTCCATACTCTTCTCTTACCATCACTCTGGTACAAGTTGATCTTGGTCTCATCTGTCCATAGAATGTTGTTCCAGAACTGTGAAGGCTTTTTTAGATGTTGTTTGGCAAACTCTAATCTGGCCTTCCTGTTTTTGAGGCTCACCAATGGTTTACCAATACAGAGGGTTCTTGTGGTGAACCCTCTGTATTCACTCTGGTGAAGTCTTCTCTTGATTGTTGACTTTGACACACATACACCTACCTCCTGGAGAGTGTTCTTGATCTGGCCAACTGTTGTGAAGGGTGTTTTCTTCACCAGGGAAAGAATTCTTCGGTCATCCACCACAGTTGTTTTCCATGGTCTTCCGGGTCTTTTGGTGTTACTGAGCTCACCGGTGCGTTCTTTCTTTTTAAGGATGTTCCAAACAGTTGATTTGGCCACACCTAATGTTTTTGCTATCTCTCTGATAGGTTTGTTTTTTCAGCCTAATGATGGCTTGCTTCACTGATAGTGACAGCTCTTTGGATCTCATATTGAGAGTTGACAGCAACAGATTCCAAATGCAAATAGCAAACTTGAAATGAACTCTGGACCTTTTATCTTCTCCTTGTAAATGGGATAATGAGGGAATAACACACACCTGGCCATGGAACAGCTGAGCAGCCAATTGTCCCATTACTTTTGGTCCTTTAAAAAGTGGGAGGCACATATACAAACTGTTGTAATTCCTACACTGTTCATTTGATTTGGATGTAAATGCCCTCAAATTAAAGCTGAAAGTCTGCAGTTAAAGCACATCTTGTTTGTTTCATTTCAAAGCCATTGTGGTGGTGTATAGAGCCAAAAAGATTAGAATTGTGTCGATGTCCCAATATTTATGGACCTGACTTTATATGTTTAAATATGTTGCCATGGGTAATATGTACCCCTTTGTTTATTTTCATGGGGGAAGTTAGCTATATGGGGGCTCCTTTATTCTAAAGGAGGTTTCTAGATCCCACAAAGTACTCCACGCAGACCACGGATCCAGATCCACTGGACAGAGATTTGGGGATGGGGTCCTTGTCCAAACAAACATGGTACCCTCTCAATGAAGGATGTATAGTCTGGTATGGTCTTGTATGGTTCAGGAGGGGGAAAATTCTCACTCCCCCCTTTTCTTGTCAGCTAGACTGCATACCTGGATAAGGGCCACTGCTGCTGTGCCTCAATTGCCATGACTATAATGAAAGAAAAAAACGATATATTCAAGCCTATCCAATTACCCACTCCTCCTTACACCCAGCACCCATCCTCTTACTCCTACTATTCTAATGTAGTCAGCAATCATGTAGTTTAGAAGCTTGGCCTGGCTGCCATTGTTTAAAAAAAACAAAGCAAAGACCTGAATTACGATGTGAAAAAGCTTCTTCAGGGAAATCATAAGGCTTGTAAAT
This sequence comes from Rana muscosa, assembly GCA_029206835.1. Taxonomy (NCBI): domain Eukaryota; kingdom Metazoa; phylum Chordata; class Amphibia; order Anura; family Ranidae; genus Rana; species Rana muscosa. Next base: position 879,732,177 of record CM055116.1, read on the forward strand.
TAATTGTCAATTAAGTGTGAAGGGAAACACAATTCAAAATAATTCATAGAGCCTACCTTCCATTCTTGATAGACACTGTGAACTCTGTCAACTCATTATGTACATGGTCTGGCTTCCATTGCCCTACACTGTTTCATTGCTTTTGAGCATGCAATGTGATTTCCTCATACTGGGACCAGGTGCTCAATTAGATCTTTGGCATTACTACTATCCAACTCATCTAAGATTATTGGTTGTGCCTTTTTGGCCATGATGTGCAATATCTCACACTCAACCATCTTCAACAAGAAAGTTGCTACAATGGATTTACTTTTGTCTGCTTACAGCTTGCAGAGTTCTTCTTAAACTGTAAGTAAACCTCCCTATCGTTTTCAGCCAAGGAAGCTGTCATCTTTGCCTCTATTTAATCTACAACTGCCATGATGCTGTACATGTGATCAGTTTAGACACCAGCCATTGGATGGTTTGACAGTTTGGTTGAGAGCGCAACCAATAGGAGTGTTACATTTCCAGCACGTGCCGGAAATGAAACCGTTTTATGGATGGGTTTACTTCCGCTTTAAGGCATGGATCACACCATCTCCCCCAACTATCTTGGCTATAATGAAAGAGTTGAAATCTCTATTGTACTTGGAGAAACTTGACACCATTGTACAAAATTATTGGACTACCAAATGCTTTTTTACGCTTTTATTTTCCTGTTTTAGTCTAGTTCACACTGACTCTGTAAGGTGCTACCTCTTACACAAGAGAATCACACATTAGGATGCTCTTTTTATAATTTCTTCTGTTTTGGGCTCTTTAAAGTGTGTTTTCACTTCATCATGTGCAATCTATTTACTTCTGACCCAGCATACTCTGACTCTTGATAACTGATGTGTCCATATACTGTTATTGTCATCTCGCATTCGATATGTAATACAGTGAAAACTTGATAAATATTATTTTAAAAAAACTCCTTCTAGGAATCAGAGGATCAGAAGCAAGTTGGGCATCAGAGGGGGCCCTGCCATTATCAAGAAATGCAGGAATGAGGCTGTTGCACAGCACCTCCTCAAAGTGGTGCATTTTTTTCTCCCTCTGGGATGATGTCAACAGATTGCCTGGGATTAAGGAAGGGTTAAACCTTCCCCTAGAAGCCTGAACCATTTCCTCTTCACCATCAGCACCCAAAACCTCCTTCTTACCACCAGAACCTCAACCCTCCTCAACTATTTTCCTCTCCACTAGCACCCCAACAATCCTACTCATCACCAGCACCCAAACCACCCTTCTCCTCTTCACTGCCTTCACCCCAACCTGCCTAATACTTATTTTCTGTCACCTCATTGCATTTCACATGTTGGTGGAGGGCAGGGATGATCTTCTGTGCACAAACATGGCAGCTAAGGATGGTCTTCTGGGCAGGGGGTGGGGGTGGGGGTAGCCATCCTGTCCGGGAGAAAACACTGTGATTTTTGCTAGTGGGTAATTGCATTACAATTTGATAGGCTCGTTGTACTCAAGTTGATTGATCAATCAACTTGGGTACAATCAGCCTGCCTTTAAATTGTTCAAATCTTGGCCGGTCTCTGCTGAACCAGAATAGATTTAAACCGGCTATATTTTGCAGGAATGGAATGAGCAGAGAGATCAGAGCCCTGATCTTTCTGCTCATTCCTCTCCTCCCTCCTCCCCAGTACCTCCACCAACTGCCACGCTGTGCACTAGAACTCCTCCAACTACCAGGTGTATTGCTGCAAAATTTGGATGACCGGAGATCAGATCAGCAGGAGCTGTGTACGTGATCTTTACCTTCGCCTTTGTCTTCCTGGACCAACTAATAGTAGTGGATTACTAAGGCTTATGTGGACTTCCATAATCAGAGGGTTCATACTCTGTGGTAAGAGTATATCTTGACCTTTGTGTAGGTGGCTTCTCACATTGTGGAGGTTTTCTTTGAATCTACACTTACGAGCACTCCTGAGTTGGTTGTTCTTTGGCTACACACTTATTATGCATTTTTGGACTTTAAAGACTTTATGATCCACTACTTGGATATGAATTCCATTTTCATTTAGTGCAAAATATTTGGTATCCAGTATTTTTGTTGTGTACAATATCTCACAATTAATGCTTTTTCGATCTATTTATTATTACACAAGCGCAATATTGCTCACACATTTTGAAGTTGTTAAAGTACTTTATTAAAAAAAAATAATAATAAACCCTCACAATGTAAATCTAATGTCAATCATGTCATCATGCTTATGGCCATATTTTGTCAATGATGTTATCCAGGTTTCCTGGCACATCTGGAATGTAAACACAGCACTGGGAACCTGGGTGATGTCATTGACTAAATATGGCCATGACCTTGACAATGATAAACAGTAATTTGCAACAAGAGTATCAACATGACAGATTCATCATGGCACAAATCATTGTGTAACTGCAGCATAGTTCAATGTAACAGATGTTGGGTATACATCGCTGGAGGAAGTAATTGTATTTACATCACGAGGCCTATTGTATTTACATTGTAAGTACCCCTCACTCATTCCTGTAAAGGGGAGGGCCAGATATCTGGGGGCATACTTATTTTAAATAGGGGCTCCAGATTCTGATATATTATCTCCCCCACAATCCCCCATATCTATCAAGTCAGGGATGTGAGGATGGGGCCCTTTTCCTCATGTTAATGGGGAGAAGGTGCCTTATTGGAGAGGGAGTCTCTGCACCCCTGCTACAAAGCACCCGCCTAATGTTGAGTATATGTTACCTAGTATGGTTCAGGACCACTCACCTGCTGCACCCTTTCCTGCATAGTCATAATCAAGGATAAGGATCTGATATGGATTCTGGGGGGACATCGTCCTTTTTTTTTCTTGAAATAAAAGTACACGTTTAAAAAAATAAAAATAATACTGCCTATTTAAAGGCTGCCCTGGGTGCTCTAAGGTGGAGGAGAGGGAGATGGAAAGGGGGGGGGGGTGTCCAGTAAGAGAAAATAATATCCCCATCCCAAATAATAATGGAAAGGACAGATAGAAATGTTGCACAGATTGGTCAGAAGACATTTTTCAATCCATGATTGGAAATAAAGATTACAACAGTTATGATCAAAGGCAGAGATTACACTCAGACTTTTTGCAGCCATAATTAAGATGATGTCGCCAAAAAACGAGTGCACCACAGAGGTAGACAAACATACAACATACTGTACCTCTGAAATTGTTCTCTTGCCATATTGAATGATTTTGCTGTACATTTTAAAAAGTAAACTGTTATGGTCACTTAACTTTTCTCAGACGAATATTTCTCTAAAACATTTAATGAAAAATATTGGAGATCTTCAAACAGAATTGTAGATTCATTTTTTATTATACTACTTCCTTTTTCAGAAACGTATCAATTATTAATAAAGTTCAAAATGCAGACCATGCATTTTATTGCAGCTTCAACATTGTCAAGTATACAAAGACTTGTCGGCAGTATAATTTGACTGCAAATGTGGATTCTGCTGTAAATGGTATAGGTACTGATCAGAATCTGTGTTTTTTATGACACATTACTAACACCGCAGATTTTAACCACTTAACGACCGCCCACTGTAAATATACGTCAGCAGAATGGCACCGACAGGCAGAATCACGTACATATACGTGATTGCCTTTGTATAGTTGGGGGGTCCGATCAGACCCACCTTCTTTACAGTGGGTGGTCGTTTTACCTTCGGGAGCGATCCAGCATGAGGGGACGGCCGTTCGATTCCGGCCATCCCCTCTCGATATCTCCCGGCGAATGAGAGAGCTTCCCCTGCCTGCCAGGAAGGAGGAAGTGATGTCATCTCTCCTGGGGCGCTCACATATACCGAGCGCCGTACAGGAGAAGATGCCAGGTTAGTACACAAAACAGCACACTGACACCAGGACACATAGGCACATAAATCGCCCCCCCAGGCCCCCCCAGACACCCCCAGATCACCCCCCAGCCCCCAGTCACAGTGTCACTGATTGCAGTGACCATTTATTTAGTGATCACTGCAATCAGTGACATTTGTGACTGTAAAAGTGTCACTACATTTAGTTTTAGGTCCAGTGTAGCCCCCTAACCCCCCCTAATAAAGGTTTAACCCCCTGATCACCCCCCAGATAACCCTTTCACCCCCTAGCACCGCCGTCACTAAGCAATCATTTTTCTGATCGATGTCTTAGCGTCGGTGATGCTGATCGGTAGCCAGTCATTTTTTTTAGGTTCGCCGCAGGTTTTTATAGCGTCGGGTACCCCCATATATTACCTAATGAAGGTTTAACCCCCTTGATCGCCCCCCAGGTAACCCTTTCACCCCCTATCACCACTGTCACTAAGTTATAATTTTTCTGATCGATGTCTTAGCGTCGGCGATGCTGATCGGTAGCCAGTAATTTTTTTTAGGTTCGCCGCAGGTTTTTATAGCGTCGGGTACCCCCATATATTACCTAATAAAGGTTTAACCCCCTTGATCACCCCCCAGGTAACCCTTTCACCCCCTAGCACCGCCGTCGCTATGCGATCATTTTTCTGATCGATGTCTTAGCGTCGGTGATGCTGATCGGTAGCCAGTAATTTTTTTTAGGTTCGCCGCAGGTTTTTATAGCGTCGGGTACCCCCATATATTACCTAATAAAGGTTTAACCCCCTTGATCGCTCCCCCAGGTAACCCTTTCACCCCCTATCACCACTGTCACTAAGCGATAATTTTTCTGATCGATGTCTTAGCGTCGGCGATGCTGATCGGTAGCCAGTAATTTTTTTTAGGTTCGCCGCAGGTTTTTATAGCGTCGGGTACCCCCATATATTACCTAATAAAGGTGTAACCCCCTTGATCACCCCCCAGGTAACCCTTTCACCCCCTAGCACCGCCATCACTATGCGATAATTTTTCTGATCGATGTCTTAGCGTCGGTGATGCTGATCGGTAGCCAGTAATTTTTTTTAGGTTCGCCGCAGGTTTTTATAGCGTCAGGTACCCCCATATATTATCTAATAAAGGTTTAACCCCCTGATCGCCCCCCAGGTAACCCTTTCACCCCCTATCACCACTGTCGCTAAGCAATCGTTTTTATGATCGTTGTCTTAGTGTCGGTGATGCCGATAGGTAGCCAGTAATTTTTTTTTAGGTTCGCCGTCAGGTTTTTATATAGCGTCAGGTACCCCCATATATTACCTAATAAAGGTTTTAACCCCCTAATTGCCCCTAGTTAACCCTTTCACCAGTGATCATCATATAAGCGTTACGGGTGACGCTGGTTAGTTAGTTTGCTTTTTATAGTGTCAGGGCACCCGCCGTATATAACCCAATAAAGGTTTAACCCCCTGATCGCCCGGCGGATGATATCAGTTAGGTTTTAGCGTCAGAGAGGGTCTGCGTCACACCCCAGGCAGTGTCAGGTTAGTGAAAGTAGCGCTAACACCCACACGTGAAGCATACACCCCCCTTAGTGGTATAGTATCTGATCAGCTCAATATCTGATCTGATCAGATCTATACTAGCGTCCCCAGCAGTTTAGGGTTCCCAAAAACGCACTGTTAGTGGGATCAGCCCAGATACCTGCTAGCACCTGCGTTTTGCCCCTCCGTCCAGCCCAGGCCACCGAAGTGCAGTATCGATCGATCACTGTCACTTGCAAAACACAACACACATAACTGCAGCGTTCGCAGAGACAGGCCTGATCCCTGCGACTCCAGTGCTGTAGGAGGTGATTTCACCACCACAGTTAAAAAAAAAAGCATATATGCCGAAGCATTGGGGCAGCAGGAGCGGAGGAGCGATTTTGCTCCTAATGCCGCGTATATACGGTCGAAATTCCGACGGAGGCTTGCCCGTGGAAAAGTCTGACCATGTGTACGCGGCATAACTTTTGCGAGAAGATGCCCCCATGCTTCGGCATATATAAATGGTGCATGTATGCCCATCATTAGAAGTGGGTGGATGAAGGGCGGTATTCTAATGGTGGGCATACCCACCGATCAATCTTTTTTTTTCGTTCAGCCAACAGGCTGCATGAAAAAAAAGATTACAATACATGTCCAACAAGGACCAGCAACGTACTGGTATGTTGCTGGACTTTGAATGTTTATACCAGAATGATGCCTGCGGGTTTAGGTATCATCTTGGTATCATTCTTTTCAGCCAGCGGCCGGCTTTCATGTAAAAGCAATCCTAGTGGCTAATTAGCCTCTGGACTGCTTTTACAAGCAGTGGGAGGGAATGTCCCCCCCCAGATATAAAAAGCGCCATTGGGAAATTGGGAAAGCATTTTATCACACCGATCTTGGTGTGGTCAGATGCTTTGAGGGCAGAGGAAAGATCTAGGGTCCAATAGACCCCAGTTTTTTCAAAAAAGAGTACCTGTCATTACCTATTGCTATCATAGGGGATATTTACATTCCCTGAGATAACAATAAAAGTGATAAAAATAAATAAATATGGAAGCAACAGTTTAAAAATAAAATAAAAAAGCAAAATTAATAAAAAAAAAAAAAAAAAAAAGCACCCCTGTCCTGCCCTGCTCTTGCCCAATGGCGAACGCAAGCGTCGGTCTGGCGTCATATGTAAACAGCAATTGCACCATGCATGTGAGGTATCACCGCAAAGGTCAGATCGAGGGCAGTAATTTTAGCAGTAGACCTCCTCTGTAAATCTAACGGGGTAACCTGTAAATGCTTTTAAAGGCTTTTAAAAATGTATGTAGTTTGTCGCCAATGCGCGTTTGTGAGAAATTTTAAAGCATGTCGTGTTTGGTATCTATGTACTCGGAATTATATAACAAGGGGGCGCTAGTGAATGTATAAATTATAACTGATATATAAACAATCACATATGGAATGCTAAATCAAATAATAAATAAAAGTACATGAATTAACAATAATAAAAACATCAACTATTGATGTAACTTTGAATAAATGAAACAAATCGGATGTGATCTCAGCAAATGAAACCAATATAATGTAAAAAACATCCAGTGAGTGAATCGTGACTAATCCATAATAAAGTCCATAAAGTGTGTTCCAGTATGTTCTTTGCAGTGAACCTTCACCAATACAAATACAACACCCAAAGTGCTATGGATGGATGGCCGCTTACCCCAAGATGTAGACCCTTTTAACTAAAAAAGGGTCAGATATCGCTTATCGCAAGATGCCACTTGCTAGTGAAAGGATTGAAATCCCAAGTCCATTCGACTCCCCAGGATAGATTCGATTGGAATATGCAGATGAAACGAATAATACCAAAAATAGTGTAATCCCATTTATTAAAATATAAGTCAATAATAGAAAAGGCCAAATGGCTCCTTACATTACGTGGTGCCTTAACCCGGCACTGAGGCTGAAAGGCATGTAGAAGCCAATTTGTTCCGTCCGTCCATGTGGAGAGCTGGCGTGCGTTCCACCTGCTACAGCGGCTAACCAACGAGGACCGGAAGTAAGGTAAAAAACGTGACCAAGTACCGCCTCGACGTACGTTTCGTTAAATCGTCATCAGGAAGCGTACTGGGTCACTGAATGGGCGGACTTTTATAAGCCTGTCAATCAAGACAGGCTGAAAAACTAATTGTATCAGCCTCAGTGCCGAATCATAGGCACCAACGCAAAACATAATACATCAACAGTACATTTAAAAACAAATTAAATTGACAGGAATATTAGAATATACACCATATATCCTAAAACATAATTAATTATTTAATAAAAAACCAGGAAAATGAAGCAATTAATAAATACTAAAAAATAAAGAGTATTTAATAAAACTTTAATTTAAAATGGACTGCCAGAGGGAAAAATTAATCATTTGTTAAAAAACAATTTAAATCTAGATCTATGTTGAGTCCCTGTGGCTGCATCGTCTGTAGGCGATACAGCCATTGGGTCTCATTTTGAGAAATAGCTTTTTTCAAATCTGTGCCTCTCCAATGGGTCACCGCTCTGTCAATCCCATAGAATGTAAGCAGGCGAGGATCTCTGGCATGATACCGGTCAAAGTGTCGTGACACACTATGATTAGGGAATCCTTTGGAAATGTTGGTGACATGCTCATTAATTCTAACCCTTAATTCTCATGTTGTACGTCCCACATACTGTAGGGAACATGGACATTCCAAAACGTATGTGACGTACTTGGAATAACACGTAATTAAGGGTTTGACCTGGAATTCTTGTTTTGTAACAGAGGACCGAAACTTGGTGATTTTTTTACCATATCGAGTGGTTGTGCGACAGGATTTACACCTTGTACAATAATGGAAACCAGAGCCATCCAAAAAAGTCAAGGGTTTTGATGGGGGGTCAGGGACATTGGGTGCTAACATATTTCTTAACCCTGGTGCTCGTCTATAGATAAATTTGGGTTTTGAGGGAAGTACATTAACCAAATCTCTATCCTTAAGGAGTATAGGCCAAAATTTCTGAAAGGTACGCTCAATTGTTTTGTACTGCCTATGAAAGCCAGATACAAAAGCCAAATCTCCTTGGAAAGGAGGCTTTTTCTTGGAGGTCAAGAGTGTCTCTCTATCCATAATGGCCACTTGATGCTGAGCTTTTTGAAGTACATGAGGAGAGTAAACTTTTTCCATAAACTTTTCGGTTAGAATGGAGGCCTGTTCATGGAAGTCAGTAATACTCTCGCAATTCCTTCTAATCCTCATGTACTGACCTTTTGGAATAGCTCCCAACCATTGTGGGTGATGACAACTAGTAATTGGCACAAAACCATTTCTGTCTGTGCTCTTAAAGAAGGTCTTAGAACTAATCATGTTATTTTTCTTAATCAAAGTCAAATCTAGGTAGTTCACTGTATCTGTACTCCATTCAGCTGTAAATGTAAGACCATAATGGTTGTTATTAAGGTATGTGATGAAAGTAATTAAATCCTCTATTGGGCCCTCCCACAACAGGATAATATCATCAATGTACCTTTTATAGTACAAAAGAGCTGCCTTGGGTTCATGATATATAGTTTCATTCTCCCATTTATTGAGTACTAGGTTGGCTACACTGGGGGCATATCGAGCCCCCATAGCTACCCCCTTTATCTGGTTGAAGAATTGACCCTGGGCCCAAAAATAATTATGGCCCATAGCTTGTTTGAGACCTTCCATCAAAAAATCAATTTGGTCAACAGGTATCTTAGATTGTTCAACCAAAGCTAATCTTACAGCTACTAGAGCGTCATTTTGTTTGATGTTGGTATACAGTGACTCCACGTCAACTGTAACCAAAATTGTATTAGTTGTCACTGGTATATTGGATATAGACTTAATAAGCTCTCTACTGTCCTTCAAAAAGGACTTACCCTGTGCTACCAATGGTTGGAGATATATGTCAATATACTCTCCAACACGAGAATACAGAGACCCTATCCCACTTATGATGGGTCGGCCAGGAGGTTTGACTCTGGTTTTATGAATTTTGGGTACCGTATATAGTACTGGGGTGCGAGGAGCCCGTGGGACCAAATATTGTGCTTCTTTCAGATTCAGGATATGTTGATCCACCCCTCTAGAGACCCAATTGGTCAATTCAGTTCGCAGTTTACAAATTGGATCAGAGGCGAGCACCCTATAGGTTTCAGCGTCACCCAACAGCCGTTGAATTTCTATGTTATAATCATCCTTGGTGACTACCACGACAGCACCCCCTTTGTCTGCCGGGCGGACCACCAGGTTTTTATTATTTTCTAGCTGTTTGATACCTTCTATTATTACACGATTTTTCCTAATGTGTTTGACTTCAACTGATTTAATTTCATCCTGCACCATGTTTTTAAACACCTCGACATGATGATGGGTCCCTTTTTTGGGGTTAAAAACAGAATTGTTTCTCAAACCACTCTGAACAAACTGTTCAGTTACCACTGCGGATGAAACAGTAGGGGTCTGAGAAGCAAAATGTTTTTTAATATTACGTTTTCTGACGTACTTTTCTACATCTATAAATAGCTCAAACTTATTGATGTTTTTATTTGGCGCATACTTTAAACCCTGAGAGAGAACACCTAATTCTTCTTTGGAGAGTTCTATATTGGTTAGGTTAAAAATCCCTGTTGTTAATTGTCCCTTGGTCTTTTTCTTCCTGGTTCCCCCTCTTCTACCCCTTTTGCGGTAGGTTCTTTGGAATATTGCGGGGTAGTAGGTGGGATTTTGTAAGGTTCTTTCCATCCCCTCCATTCCCCCCCCTGTTGGTAATTGTTTTGATGTTGATTGGGTCTACCTCTATGGTTCCCTCTAAAGTTAGGTCCTCGTTGGTTAGCCGCTGTAGCAGGTGGAACGCACGCCAGCTCTCCACACGGACGGACGGAACGAATTGGCTTCTACATGCCTTTCAGCCTCAGTGCCGGGTTAAGGCACCACGTAATGTAAGGAGCCATTTGGCCTTTTCTATTATTGATTTATATTTTAATAAATGGGATTACACTATTTTTGGTATTATTCGTTTCATCTGCATATTCCAATCAAATCTATCCTGGGGAGTCGAATGGACTTGGGATTTCAATCCTTTCACTAGCAAGTGGCATCTTGCGATAAGCGATATCTGACCCTTTTTTAGTTAAAAGGGTCTACATCTTGGGGTAAGCGGCCATCCATCCATAGCACTTTGGGTGTTGTATTTGTATTGGTGAAGGTTCACTGCAAAGAACATACTGGAACACACTTTATGGACTTTATTATGGATTAGTCACGATTCACTCACTGGATGTTTTTTACATTATATTGGTTTCATTTGCTGAGATCACATCCGATTTGTTTCATTTATTCAAAGTTACATCAATAGTTGATGTTTTTATTATTGTTAATTCATGTACTTTTATTTATTATTTGATTTAGCATTCCATATGTGATTGTTTATATATCAGTTATAATTTATACATTCACTAGCGCCCCCTTGTTATATAATTCCACATTGCACTTTATGGGTATCCATTAAGTTTTTCAGGGGTGCAGCTTAATTAGCATATATATATATATATATTTTTTTTCAATTGGCGCAAGGTTTTTTTACTTATTATCTATGTACTCGGCCTAAGATCATCTTTTTTATTTCATCAAACATTTGGGCAATATAGTGTGTTTTAGTGCATTAAAATTAAAAAAAGTGTATTTTTTCCCAAAAAAATGCGTTTGAAAAATCGCTGCGCAAATACTATGTAGAAAAAAAAAATGCAACACCCACCATTTTATTCTGTAGGGCCTTTGCTTTAAAAATATATATAATGTTTGGGGGTTCAACATAATTTTCTTGCAAAAAAAATATGTTTTCATGTAAACAAAAAGTGTCAAAAAGGGCTTTGTCTTCAAGTGGTTAGAAGAGTGGATGTAAGCTTCCTAATGTTGTGTATAAAATGCCAGAACAGTTCAAAACCCCCCAAATGACCCCATTTTGGAAAGTAGACACCCCAAGCTATATACTGAGAGGCATGTCGAGTCCATGGAATATTTTATATGTTGACACAAGTTGCGGAAAAAATTTTTTTTTTTATTTTTTTGCACAAAGTTGTCACTAAATGATATATTGCTCAAACATGCCATGGGCATATGTGGAATTACACCCCAAAATGCATTCTGTTGCTTCTCCTGAGTACGGGAATACCACATGTGTGAGACTTTTTGGGAGCCTAGCCGCGTACGGGACCCCAAAAACCAAGCACCGCCTTCAGGCTTTCTAAGGGTGTCAATTTTTGATTTCACTTCTCACTGCCTATCACAGTTTCGGAGGCCATGGAATGCCCATATGGCACAAAACCCCCCCAAATGACCCCATTTTGGAAAGTAGACACCCCAAGCTATTTGCTGAGAGGTATTGTGAGTATTTTGCAGATCTCGCTTTTTGTCACAAAGTTTTGAAAATTGAAAAAAAAAAAAAAAAAAAAAAAAAAGTTCTTTCTTCATTTTCAAAAACAAATGAGAGCTGTAAAATACTCACCATGCCTCTCAGAAAACAGCTTGGGGTGTCTACTTTCCAAAATGGGGTCATTTGGGGGGGTTTTGTGCTATTTTGGCATTTTATGGCCTTCAAAACTGTGATAGGTAGTGAGGAGTGAAATCAAAAATTTGCGCCCTTAGAAATCCTGGAGGCGGTGCTTGGTTTCCGGGGTCCCGTACGTGGCTAGGCTCCTAAAAAGTCCCACACATGTGGTATCCCCGTACTCAGGAGAAGCAGCAGAATGTATTTTGGGGTGCAATTCCACATATAACCATGGCATGTGTGAGCAATATATCATTTAGTGACAACTTTTTGTAATTTTTTATTTTTTTTGTCATTATTCAATCACTTGGGACAAAAATAAAATATTCAATGGGCTCAACAGGCCTCTCAGCAATTTCCTTGGGGTGTCTACTTTCTAAAATGGGGTCATTTGGGGGGGTTTTGTGCTATTTTGGCATTTTATGGCCTTCAAAACTGTGATAGGTAGTGAGGAGTGAAATCAAAAATTTGCGCCCTTAGAAATCCTGAAGGCGGTGCTTGGTTTCCGGGGTCCCGTACGTGGCTAGGCTCCTAAAAAGTCCCACACATGTGGTATCCCCGTACTCAGGAGAAGCAGCAGAATGTATTTTGGGGTGCAATTCCACATATAACCATGGCATGTGTGAGCAATATATCATTTAGTGACAACTTTTTGTAATTTTTTATTTTTTTTGTCATTATTCAATCACTTGGGACAAAAAAAAAATATTCAATGGGCTCAACATGCCTCTCAGCAATTTCCTTGGGGTGTCTACTTTCTAAAATGGGGTCATTTGGGGGGGTTTTGTACTGCCCTGTCATTTTAGCACCTCAAGAAATGAGGCAGTCATAAATTAAAAGCTGTGTAAATTCCAGAAAATGTACCCTAGTTTTTAAACGCTATAACTTTTGCGCAAACCGATAAATATACGCTTATTGACATTTTTTTTACTAAAGACATGTGGCTGAATACATTTTGGCCTAAATGTATGACTAAAATTGAGTTTATTCGATTTTTCTTATAACAAAAAGTAGAAAATATCATTTTTTTTTCAAAATTTTCGGTCTTTTTCCGTTTATATCGCAAAAAATAAAAATCACAGAGGCAATCAAATACCATTAAAAGAAAGCTCTATTTGTGGGAAGAAAAGGACGCAAATTTCGTTTGGGTACAACATTGCATGTCAGCACAATTTACAGTTAAAGCAGCGCAGTGCAAAATTCTGAATTCACCTCTGGTCCTTTAGCTACCAAATGGTCCGGGGCTTAAGTGGTTAATAAATACTTACACTAAACTGTAACATTACTATACTCATCTTCTGATTTTATTGCTTTGCTTAATGATTATTACATTTATTTTGGACTGAATATCTACTCTTTTGCATTTTGTTTTTACAAATCATGTCTCTTACACAATCCTAAATTATTTAGGAAAAAAACTCCCCCCACACGTTTAAAAATCAGTCTGCTAAAAAATGATCTCCCCAGGCCTAATGCCGCCAGCCCTCCTCTGGTGGGGGAGGATGCACTTCCCATACTCCAAGCCTTCTTTTGTGGGCAGTTCATCACATATGTTCTAAGGGTATGCATACATACATCCAATCAGAGTGCAGATGTCAGTCTGCACCATAAAATGAACACTGACCCATCCACAAGTATCCATTTTTGCATAGCTACTGTTTATTATAATGTTATGATCAAGGGGGAACTGACCGGCAATTCGGCTGTGGTCCGAGGGCCCGGGGTCAGTAGGGGGCCCTATGAGAGGCTGCACAGAGAGTGTCACAGAGAGCCGGGAACTGCCAGTGAGAGGAGTGGAGGAGACGGCGCCGACACCCAGGGATGCCAATGTAGGGGGCCCGGCCAGCCGGTGGTTGTGGGGGTCTGTGGGCGGGGGGCTTATCGGAATCTAGAAGACCTCTTTAACAAAGGGGACCCCCAGATCCCGACCCCCCCATAAGTGAATTGGTAAGGGGTACATTGTAGCCCTACCATTTCACAAAGAAAGTGTAAAAAATTAAAAAAAAAACACACACAGACACAGTTGGAAAAGTCCTTTATTAAAAATAAAAAAATAAAAAACCCATTCCAGCGATGTAATCCAGTGTCCTGCGGTCATCCGATGTCCAGCGCTGCAGTCTCCACTCCACACGAAACGTCATTGGCTGAGCGGACCTGATGGGGAACTTCCTCCGCAGTGTAATAAATGAATAGACCCGCCCCTTCTCACGTTCCCCATCAGGTCCGCTCAGCCAATGACGTAGGGGGCGGGGTCACCTTCACTGGGTGTAAGGCTGAGCAGGGGAAAAGGCAAGGAAATTGGAGCACGAGAGTGCTTCAATGAGGAAGAACGGTCAAAGAAGTGAATCGACTACACCTGATGTATTAATTGCAAAAAGAGAGACTTTATTGTGAAATATGACACATGCTGAAAGAATTCAAAATAACTCCTGGCAGGAGATTAGGCCTCCAGGTAATCTGAATCAAATCAAAGAGTACATCCCACTAAAGGCCTTTACACATGCTTGAAATTGCTGCTATCACTTGCTATTCTTCCATCAACCGAATTCCCTGATCACATTTGTTTTCCCTGTTGAATTCCAACACATATGAACTTCCATCTTTCCACACCATTTAGTGGGATGTACTCTTCAGTTTATATCAGCTAATCACTGTGAATTCCAGGTTCTACTAGCTACTGTATATTTCATAAGATAGTCACAGTAGCATGTCCTTTAATACCTGTTTTTTAATTATAACGTTATACTTTTTACTGTTATAAATTTGATTCAGATTACCTGGAGGCCTAATCTCCTTTCAGGAGTTTTTTTGAATTCTTTCACCATGTGTAATTTTTCACAATAAAGTCTCTCTTTTTGCAATTAATACATCAGGTGTAGTCGATTCACTTCTTTGACCGTTCTTCCTCATTGAAGCACCCTCGTGCTCCAATTTCCTTGCCTTTTTCCTAGTACTATATTTTGGTCTAACGAAGCGGATCCCATCCATAGGACGAATCACACTGTTGTTATGAATTTTAGCAGTTAAGGATTCAGTGAATTTTATTTACATTATGTAAGAATGAGCAGACCTGATGGGGAACGTGAGAAGGGGTGGGTCTATTCATTTATTACAGTGCAAAGGAATTTTCCCATCAGGTCCACTCAGCCAATGATGTAGGCGGGGTCTGACATACGAGGGGGCGGGGTCACCCGTCAGATCATAGGGGTAAGCCCCAGCTTTCCCCACTTGCCGGAGAATAGTCAATGACGTAGGCGCCCGGCCCGCAGACCCCCACAACCACCGGGCAAGGGTTGTGGGGATGAGGCCCTTGTCCCCATCAACATGGGGACTTGGTGCTTTGAGGGGTCACAGACCCCCAAAGCATCCTTCCCATGTTGAGGGCTGTGGCCTGGTTTGGTTCAGGAGGGGGGGCGCTCTCTCGTCCCCCCTCTTTTCCTGCGGCCTGCTAGGTTGCGTGCTTGGATAAAGGGTCTGGTATGGATTTTTGGGGGGAACTCCACGCCATTTTTTTTTTATTTGCCGTGGAGTTCCCCTTAATATCCATACCAGACCTGAAGGGCCTGGTAATGGAATTTGGGGGGACCCCCACGCATTTTTTTCTATTTTTTATCAATGACTTTTCTCTATTGCCGGGAGCCGACAATTCATTATAGCCGCGAGTGCTTTTAAATGACTTTTTTTCATTCAGAAATTACACTTTGTGCAGGGACAGTTCTAAGCACGGGAAACAAGCGCTGCTGCTTTACAGGCATACTATACACCCCCCCCCCCCGGTACGAAATTTAAAGGAATATTTCACTTTTATTGTTTCACTTTAAGCATTATTAAAATCACTGCTCTCAAAAAAACTGAAGTTTTTAAAACTTTTTTTTTGCATTGATACATATCCCCTGGGGTAGGACCCGGGTCCCCAAACCCTTTTTAGGACAATAACTTGCATATTAGCCTTTATAATTAGCACTTTTGATTTCGAACATTCAATTCCATTGTATTTAATAGGGTTCTAAAGTTTGCGCGAACTTTAGGTCTGTTCGTAGGTTCTGGTGCAAACCGAAAGGGGGGGTGTTCGGCTCATCCCTACTCATTTGTTATTGAACACTTTTGGGTATGGTCCTTCTAGGAAGATTATGCATGATGGCTTTTATGGTTTATACTTGTGTTTCCCTTGTTATTTTATTGTAAACCAATATGCTACATTGCATGTATCTGGCTGTTGTTTTTTTCTCAATAATAATGTCTACTTGTAAATATTAACCACCAACATAAAGGGGCATTTTACTTAAAACTAACTACCAATATAAGGAGGCTTTCTTTCTATCACTGACCACCAACATAAGGGGGCTTTCTTCCGAGAACTGACCACAAACATAAGGGTGCTTTCTTTCTAGCACTAAGCACCAACTAAAGGGTGCATTTCTCCTAACATTAACCAGCAGACAAAAGGGCCATATTCTTCCTAACACTGATCAGCATCCTAATCGGACATTATTAATAACTTTGACCACCAAGATAGAGGGGTTTCTTCCTAATGCTGACAATCAACACCAGGCAAACTACTTCTTCGCACTGGCCACCAACATGTGTGCAATGTATACAGTATGTAGGCGTAAATCCTATTTAACCATGCTCATTTAAACTATGCCCAATATTCAGCACAATTCAGCTTTAGCCGTTATTGTAGCAAATGCCACATGCCTACTTCATCCCAAGGTCTAATTTGCATGCTTTCTCTGTTTAGGCATAGGTTCAGCATGTTAATGTATGAAAAGTCCTTTCATATGTTAAGATCAGGCTGCTATTTGTGATATTTATTACACTACTAATGTTAGGCATACAGATACGATTTACTGTACAATTAATTTATTCAAGATTAAAACCATCATCTTGTTTTTAAATTCCAGACCAGACTTTACAAATTCCCTTCTGTAATTACTTGAAATGCTAACATATTGAAGGTTTATCAAACCTTAATGAAACTATGCCTCTTTATTTGAACAATTTATACAAAATATAGTGACATAGATAAAAAAATAAAAAAAATAAATTTAAATATGTCAAGTAAATGTTATAACACTGCAATTAAAAGCATTGTAAAATACTTGGCTTTTTTTTTCCTTTACTGATTTACAATTGGATTGAGATCTATTATGTTTATATTTTTGTTCATCTCCAATGTTTGTTCTAGTCTATTTCTCTTTGTGGGAATACAAGTGACAGTTCTAAGAGTCTTCTATCATGCTTCTTGTCAGCAGTAAGCTACATGGGATGTGTTTAAGTGTTGTGCTGCCAAATCATAGGTCAATGCCTAACTCTTCAAGGACAGAAATATGAACAATGGTAATAAAGCAATTCTGAATTGAATATGAATGTTTATTGTTTGGTGAGAAAAATAGGAGGGAGTGTTAATGTAAATTAAGTTTAAAATGTGGCCTTGCTATTCTGAAAGCATCTCTAATTAGAAAGCCCTTTTGCCTCTGTATTTGACAAGCTGAACGAATAGCTGATGACTGGGTGCTGATCCAAACTCAAAGAAGCTGTTTTGAAAGGGATGTGTGGGAAGCACAAATATTTTGAATTACATATTTTAAACTTGCACACAGATTGTTAATAGAATGACACAATATTGTTTATTTTTTTCTATTCAGTTCAAACATTAAATTAAAACAGGTTAATGATAAGTGAAGAAATAATACATCTTTAAAGCCTTAGAAGTTGTATATCTTCAAAATGTCAATCTTTAATGAAAGTCATCTTCTGTCAAAAGTAATCTCACTTGGGTTTATGATGGAAAACACATTTAAACACCTCTTGTGCATCTTGTATTGTTACACAACAGTTTGAGCTGTCTAAAATACTGTTTCTTTTATATCTAGCAAATAACTTAGACAGATGACACAGCTCTCAACCTACAAACATTGGGGAATTTTAAGCATTATTCTTAATTCACCCAAACTCCATTCCAAAATTGATACCTTACAGCAAACTACACCCAATTCTTACAAGTGTAGCGGATGGTTGCTACTAGTTACTATTATCCACACATATTCACCCTGCTGCCAGACTTCTAAACGTCACTTTCCAGTAGACAATGAACAATCATTTGTGTTGTTATGTTTTTGTTTATTTGGGGGATATAACTTGGTTGGGGAAAGGGTATGGGATGCCCATAGAACACATTACATTTTGCCATATTATGAATAGAAGAGATTTTTTTTTTGGGGGGTGTGTGGTGCTGCCTGCCACTTGTTGTAAGTGAAACTCAATAAAAGTGAAAATAAAAAGTATTTTATACAAATAAAGGTGGTGTAAAATCACTATGTGGTGCCTCAGCCCAACTGTGAGGTCACCGTTAAGTGTAGAGAGTTATGTCCTTAACCACTTAACGACCGCTCACTGTACATATACGTCGGCAAAATGGCACGGACAGGCACAATCACGTACCTGTACGTGACTGCCTTCGTATGGGTGGGGGGTTCGATCGGACCCCCCTCCGGTACAGTGAGCCGTCGGTATCGCTTTGGGAGCGATCGGTGATGAGGGGGCGGCCATTGGTTTCTGGCCACCCCCTCACGATCGCTCCCGGCGAATGAAATGCTTCCTCTGCCTGTGTAATGTATACACAGGCAGGAGGAAGTGATGTCATCTCTCCTGCGGTGCTCACATATACCGAGCGCCATGGAGAGAAGACATCAAGTAAGTGCACCAACAGCCCACTGACACATAGGCACACATAGGCACACGATCGCCCCCCCAGTCACCCCCATATCACCCCCCAGATCACCCCCAGTCACAGTGTCACTGATTGCAGTGATCATTTATTTACTGATCACTGCAAACAGTGACATTTGTAACTGTAAAAGTGTCAGGTCAGTTAGCTTTAGGTCCAGGGTAGCCCCCTAACCCTCCTCTAATAAAGGTTTAACCCCTTGATCGCCCCCCAGGTAACCCTTTCACCCCCTAGCACCACTGTGACTAAGCAATCGTTTTTCTGATCGCTGTTTTCGTGTCGGTGGTGCCGCTAGGTAGTCAGTTTTTTTTTAGGTTCGCCGCCAGGTTTTTATAGCGTCAGGTACCCCCATATATTACCTAATAAAGGTTTAACCCCTTGATCGCCCCCCAGGTAACCCTTTCACCTCCTTTTGCCAGTGTCACTAAGCGATCGTTTTTCTGATCGCTGTATTCATTATGCTGGTGCCGCTAGGTAGTCAGTTATTTTTTTAGTTTCGCCGCCAGGTTTTTATAGCGTCAGGTACCCCCATATATTGCCTAGTAAAGGTTTAACCCCTTGATCGCCCCCCAGGTAACCCTTTCACCCCCTTTTGAAAGTGTCACTAAGCGATCGTTTTTCTGATCGCTGTATTAGTTATGCTGGTGCCGCTAGGTAGTCAGTTGTTTTTTTAGGTTCGCCGCCAGGTGTTTATAGCGTCAGGTACCACCATATATTATCTAATAAAGGTTTTAACCCCCTGATTGCCCCTAGAGTTAACCCTTTCACCAGTGATCACTGTATAAGTGTCACTGGTGATGCTGGTTAGCCAGTTAGTTATTTTGTTATTTAGGTTCCCCGTCAGGTTTTTATATAGCGTCAGGTACCCCCATACATTACCTAATAAAGGTTTTAACCCCCTGATTGCCCCTAGTTAACCCTTTCACCAGTGATCACTGTATAAGTGTTATGGATGACGCTGGTTAGTTTGTTTGCTTTTTATAGTGTCAGGGCACCCGCCGTATATAACCCAATAAAGGTTTAACCCCCTGATCGCCCGGCGGGTGATATCAATTAGGTTTTAGCATCAGAGAGGGTCTGCGTCACACCCCAGGCAGTGTCAGGTTAGTGCCAGTAGCGCTAACACCCACGCGTGAAGCATACACCTCCCTTAGTGGTATAGTATCTGAACAGATCAATATCTGATCTGATCAGATCTATACTAGCGTCCCCAGCAGTTTAGGGTTCCCAAAAACGCAGTGTTAGCGGGATCAGCCCAGATACCTGCTAGCACCTGCGTTTTGCCCCTCCGTCCAGCCCAGACCACCCAAGTGCAGTATCGATTGATTACTGTCACTTACAAAATACAACACACATAACTGCGGCGTTCGCAGAGACAGGCCTGATCCCTGCGACTCCAGTGCTGTAGTAGGTGATTTCACCACCACAGTTAAAAAAAAAGAGCATATATGCCGAAGCATGGGGGCAGCAGGGGCGGAGGAGCGATTTTGCTCCTAATGCCGCGTACATACGGTAGAAATTCCGACGGAGGCTTCCCCGTGGAAAAGTCTGACCGTGTGTACGCGGCATAACTTTTGTGGGAGAATGCCCCCATGCTTCGGCATATATAAATGGTGCATGTATGCCCATCATTAGAAGTGGGTGGATGAAGGGAGGTATTCTAATGGTGGGTATACCCAAATCAAAAATTTGCACCCTTAGAAATCCTGAAGGCGGTGCTTGGTTTTCGGGGTCCCGTACGCGGCTAGGCTCCTAAAAAGTCCCACACATGTGGTATCCCCATACTCAGGAAAAGCAGCAAAATTTATTTTGGGGTGCAATTCCACATATAACCATGGCATGTGTGAGCAATATATCATTTAGTGACAACTTTTTGTAATTTTTTATTTTTTTTGTCATTATTCAATCACTTGGGACAAAAAAAAAAAAATATTCAATGGGCTCAACAGGCCTCTCAGCAATTTCCTTGGGGTGTCTACTTTCTAAAATGGGGTCATTTGGGGGGGTTTTGTGCTATTTTGGCATTTTATGGCCTTCAAAACTGTGATAGGTAATGAGGAGTGAAATCAAAAATTTGCGCCCTTAGAAATCCTGAAGGCGGTGCTTGGTTTTCGGGGGCCCGTACGCGGCTAGGCTCCCAAAAAGTCCCACACATGTGGTATCCCCGTACTCAGGAGCAGCAGCAAAATGGGCTCAACATGCTTCTCAGCAATTTCCTTGGGGTGTCTACTTTCCAAAATGGGGTCATTTGGGGGGGGGGTTTTGTACTGCCCTGCCATTTTAGCACCTCAAGAAATTAGATTGGCAGTCATAAATTAAAAGCTGTGTAAATTCCAGAAAATGTACCCTAGTTTGTAGACGCTATAACTTTTGCGCAAACCAATAAATATACGCTTATTGACATTTTTTTTACTAAAGACATGTGGCTGAATACATTTTGGCCTAAATGTATGACTAAAATTGAGTTTATTCAAATTTTCTTATAACGAAAAGTAGAAAAACAATTGGTCTTTTTCCGTTTATATAGCAAAAAAAAAAAAAAACGCAGAGGCAATCAAATACCATTAAAAGAAAGCTCTATTTGTAGGAAGAAAAAGATGCAAATTTTGTTTGGGTACAACATTGCATGTCCGCACAATTTCCAGTTAAAGCAGCGCAGTGCCAAATTGTAAAATCAGCTCTGGTCTTTATGCTGCGCATTGGTCCGGGGCTTAAGTGGTTAATACATCCACCCCCACTGGGTGAGCTGTTACCAAGGTAATCCCTCCCCAGGGTATGCACCGAAGTGCTGTCTATAGTGAAAAAACCTCCTTATTGGGACCAAGGGGTCTATCTTACAAGTGAATTCTGTAATGTGAGCTAAAGTGATCACTACTAGGCTGCAGTGAACAGTGATACCTCAAGTGAATTAATATATAAAAAATATAAAAAAACTGTCTCGCAGTTACATGAAGACCCGTGAATTGTGAAAAGTTAAATCAACTATACACCTTAACATCAAATGTAGGGATGAGCTCGGTGTTCGAGTCGAACATAAGTTTGACTCGAACATCGGCTGTTCGACCGTTCGGCGAACATCGAACGATTTGGGCCGTTCGCGCCAAATTCGAGTGACGCGAACGGCCCACAATACACTGCGCCATCGCAGTGCAATCCCGGCGCTGTGATTGGCCAAGCATGCACTGTGACCCCGCATGCTTGGCCAATCACAGCGCCGGCAGCTAGGAGAGCCATAATTGGCCACAGGCAGGTTGCCTGTGGCTAATTGTAGCTCAGGGGGTTTAGCACACGCCCCACACTATAAAAGGCCGCCAGCGCGGCGGCCTTGTGTAGTGTGTTCCGGCGCATGGAAAGAGTTACATAGGCAGGGACAGTGTCAGTGCTATTTGTACCTCAAACTTGTGTGTAGGGAGAGAGAAGGATAGGCAGGGAGAGTGTCAGTGTCATATTCTTTGCTAAACCTTGTGTGCAGGGAGAGAGAAGGATAGGCAGGGAGATTGTCAGTGTCATATTCTTTGATAAACCTTGTGTGCAGGGAGAGAGAAGGATAGGCAGGGGACAGTGTCAGTGTCACATTCTTTGCTAAACCTTGTGTGCAGGGAAAGAGAAGGATAGGCAGGGAGAGTGTCAGTGTCACATTCTTTGCTAAACTTTGTGTGCAGGGAGAGAGAAGGATAGGCAGGGAGATTGTCAGTGTCATATTCTTTGATAAACCTTGTGTGCAGGGAGAGAGAAGGATAGGCAGGGGACAGTGTCAGTGTCACATTCTTTGCTAAACCTTGTGTGCAGGGAGAGAGAAGGATAGGCAGGGAGAGTGTCAGTGTCATATTATTTGATAAACCTTGTGTGCAGGGAGAGAGAAGGATAGGCAGGGGACAGTGTCAGTGTCATTGTTGCTAAGCCTCCTGCACATTATACACCTGAAGTTAGCCCGTATTGCTGTGTTTTCCTGGTGTGTTACACCAACAGGCATTTGCAGCACTTACAGCGGGCGGAGTGTGCCTCCTGCACATTATACACCTGAAGTTAGCCCGTATTGCTGTGTTTTCCTGGTGTGTTACACCAACAGGCATTTGCAGCACTTACAGCGGGCGGAGTGTGCCTCCTGCACATTATACACCTGAAGTTAGCCCGTATTGCTGTGTTTTCCTGGTGTGTTACACCAACAGGCATTTGCAGCACTTACAGTGGGCGGAGTGTGCCTCCTGCACATTATACACCTGAAGTTAGCCCGTATTGCTGTGTTTTCCTGGTGTGTTACACCAACAGGCATTTGCAGCACTTACAGCGGGCGGAGTGTGCCTCCTGCACATTATACACCTGAAGTTAGCCTGTATTGCTGTGTTTTCCTGGTGTTACACCAACAGGCATTTGCAGCACTTACTGCGGGCGGAGTGTGCCTCCTGCACATTATACACCTGAAGTTAGCCTGTATTGCTGTGTTTTCCTGGTGTGTTACACCAACAGGCATTTGCAGCACTTACAGCGGGCGGAGTGTGCCTCCTGCACATTATACACCTGAAGTTAGCCCGTATTGCTGTGTTTTCCTGGTGTGTTACACCAACAGGCATTTGCAGCACTTACAGCAGGCGGAGTGTGCCTCCTGCACATCATACACCTGAAGTTAGCCCGTATTGCTGTGTTTTCCTGGTGTGTTACACCAACAGGCATTTGCAGCACTTACAGCGGGCGGAGTGTGCCTCCTGCACATTATACACCTGAAGTTAGCCCGTATTGCTGTGTTTTCCTGGTGTGTTACACCAACAGGCATTTGCAGCACTTACAGCGGGCGGAGTGTGCCTCCTGCACATTATACACCTGAAGTTAGCCCGTATTGCTGTGTTTTCCTGGTGTGTTACACCAACAGGCATTTGCAGCACTTACAGCGGGCGGAGTGTGCCTCCTGCACAATATACACCTGAAGTTAGCCCGTATTGCTGTGTTTTCCTGGTGTGTTACACCAACAGGCATTTGCAGCACTTACAGCGGGCGGAGTGTGCCTCCTGCACATTATACACCTAAAGTTAGCCTGTATTGCTGTGTTTTCCTGGTGTGTTACACCAACAGGCATTTGCAGCACTTACAGCGGGCGGAGTGTGCCTCCTGCACATTATACACCTGAAGTTAGCCTGTATTGCTGTGTTTTCCTGGTGTTACACCAACAGGCATTTGCAGCACTTACAGCGGGCGGAGTGTGCCTCCTGCACATTATACACCTGAAGTTAGCCTGTATTGCTGTGTTTTCCTGGTGTTACACCAACAGGTATTTGCAGCACTTACAGCGGGCGGAGTGTGCCTCCTGCACATTATACACCTGAAGTTAGCCCGTATTGCTGTGTTTTCCTGGTGTGTTATACCAACAGGCATTTGCAGCACTTACAGCAGACGTAGTGTGATTCCTGCAAAATATACTCCTGAAGCTAGGCCTTATTGCTGGTTTTCCCATCTCCCTGCAGGCCATTAGAATGTCTGGAAGGCAAACAAGGAGAGGCAGACAGTCAGGAGCCAATAAAAGAGGGCAAGCAGGCTCTGTGTCTAGAGACAACAGTGCTGGTCGTGGACACGGTGCATTGCCATCAGCACGTGGCCATGGGACACGCTTGTCCTTCTTTTCGGCAGCTGGACGTGTTGAGCCGCATCATGCCAAAGACTTGGTAGAGTGGATGACCAAGCCCTCCTCATCCTCCTCATCCTCTCTCACCCAGGCTCAGGGTACTGGCAAAGCAGCTGCCAAAGCGTCCTCTTCCCTGGTATCAATGTCATCATCAGTCACTCCTTCCCTAGACCAACCATGTCCTCCTGAGGAGTCCCCCGAACTGTTTGAGCACAGTGTTGGGTACATGCTCCTGGAGGATGCCCAGCGTTTTGAAGGGTCTGATGATGATACCCAGCTAGAGGAAGGCAGTAGCGTGAGAGCAGAGAGAGGGGATGCTCAAGAAGGACACCAATTTGGCAGTCATGTTCCAGCAGCTGCAGCATACTGCCAGATTGGCTCCAGTGATGAGGAGGGAGGGGATGATGAGGTCACTGACTCCACATGGGTGCCTAATAGGAGAGAGGAGGAGGAGGATGAGGAGGAGGCACATCTCCAATGAGGCAGGATGCCCTCGGGGGGCCAGCGTAAGGGCAGCACACCGACGGAATCACACCGCAGAGCTCCGCCTGTGCAGGGCGCTGCCTCTGCCCGTTATTCAAAAAGTTCTTTGGTGTGGGCCTTTTTTGAGTCGAGTGCATCAGATCGTACAGCTGCTGTTTGTAACATATGTCTCAAGCGTATATCGCGTGGCCAAAACATCATTCACTTGGGCACCACATGCTTGACCAGACATATGTTGACCTGCCATGCAGCTCGTTGGCAAGCCTACCTTAACCACTTAACGACCGCCCACCGCCGATTTACGTCGGCAGAATGGCACGGACAGGCAGAATCACGTAGATCTACGTGATCGCCTTTGTGCAGTTGGGGGGTCCATCCGGACCCCCCTTCACTGCAGTGAGCGGCCGTTAAGTGTTCGGGAGCGATCAGGCATGAGGGGGCGGCCGCTCGATTCCGCCCCCCCCCCTCGCGATCGCTCCCGGCCAATGAAAATGCTTCCTCCGCCATGTGATGTAAACAAGGCTGGAGGAAGTGATGTCATCTCCCTCGCCGCGGTCTTTTCGTTCCCGGCGCCGAGGAGTGAAGACAGAGGTTAGTGCACCAACAGTCCACTGACACGTAGGTACACATAGGCACACAAATCACCCCCCAGTCACCCCCAGATCACCCCCCAGGTCACCCCAAAGCCCCCAATCACAGTGTCACTGATTGCAGTGATCATTTATTTTACTGATCACTGCATTTAGTGTCATCTGTGATTGTAAAAAGTTGCAGGGCAGTTAGGATTAGGCCCCTTTAGGTCCAGGGTAGCCCCCTAACCCCCCCTAATAAAGGTTTAACCCCTTGATCACCCCCCAGGTAACCCTTTCACCCCCTAACTTCAGCGTCACTAAGCGATTGTTTTTCCGATCGCTGTATTTGTGTCGCTGGTGTTTTAGATTATTAGTTATTTTTTTTTAGGTTCGCCGCAGGTTTTTATTAGTGTCAGGTACCCCCATATATTATTTTAACCCCCTGATTG
Source organism: Rana muscosa (assembly GCA_029206835.1). Classification (NCBI taxonomy): domain Eukaryota; kingdom Metazoa; phylum Chordata; class Amphibia; order Anura; family Ranidae; genus Rana; species Rana muscosa. The sequence goes on from CM055116.1 coordinate 879,758,007, forward strand.
CCCCTAGAGTTAACCCTTTCACCAGTGATCGCCGTATAAGCGTCACTGGTGTCACTGGTTAGCCAGTAAGTTATTTAGTTATTTAGGTTACCCGTCAGGTTTTTATATAGTGTCAGGTACCCCCATATTTAACCTAATAAAGGTTTTAACCCCCTGATTGCCCCTAGTTAACCCTTTCCCCAGTGATCACCATATAAAGGTTACGGGTGACGCTGGTTGATTAGTTTGCTTTTTATAGCATCAGGGCACCCGCCGTATATAACCCAATAAAGGTTTAACCCCCCTGATCGCCCGGCGGGTGAGATCAATTAGGTTTTAGCGCCAGAGAGGGTCTGCGTCGCCCCAGGCAGTGTTAGGTTAGTGCCAGTAACGCTAACACCCACGCGCAAAGCATACACCCCCCTTAGTGGTATAGTATCTGATCAGATCTATACTAGCATCCCCAGCGGTTTAGGGTTCCCAAAAACGCAGTGTTAGCGGGATCAGCCCAGATACCTGCTAACGCCTGCGTTTAGCCCCTCCGCCCAGCCCAGCCCAGCCCACCCAAGTGCAGTATCGATCGATCACTGTCACTTACCAAACACAACACACATAACTGCAGCGTTCTCAGAGACAGGCCTGATCCATATCAACCAGTCCATAGCAAACGTCCATAGCAACCAGTCCATAGCAACCGTCCATAGCAACCATCCATAGCAACCAGTCTATAGCAACTGTCCATAGCAACCATCCATTGCAACCAGTCCATAGCAACCGTCCATAGCAACTGTCCATAGCAACCATCCATAGCAACTATCCATAGCATCCAGTCCATAGCAACTGTCCATGGCAACCAATCCATAGCAACCGTCCATAACAACCAATCCGTAGCAACCGTCCATAGCAACTGTCCATAGCAACCGTCCATAGCAACCAGTCCATAGCAACCATCAATATCAACCAGTCCAAGGTGAATGTTTTGAACGCTACCACTCAAAAGTGAAGTTTTAGCGTAGGGTACAGCATTTCACAGACAAGGACACACTTACACAGGGTCTCCCAAGATGCCATTACATTTTGAGAGACCCGAACCATTACAGTTGTAAAGTTACAAAAAAAGTGTAAAAAAGAAAAAAAAAAACGTAAAAAACAAAACACAAAAAAAATATAAAATAAAAAAAACAAAAATAGTTGTCGTTTTATTGTTCTCTCTCTCTCTATTTTCTCTCTATTGTTCTGCTCTTTTTTACTGTATTCTATTCTGCAATGTTTTATCATGCTTGCTTTTCAGGTATGTAATTTTTTGTTTTCAGGTGCGCCATTCAACTGCAGCGCGGAATTATTTATCTTGACAGCAACAGCGTTTGCTCCCACGATACATAAAGCCGTGACACCACAGTTAAAAAAAAGAGCATATATGCCGAAGCATGGGGGCAGCAGGGGCGGAGGAGCGATTTTGCTCCTAATGCCGTGTATATACGGTCGAAATTCCAACGGAGGCTTGCCCGTGGAAAAGTCCGACCGTGTGTACGCGGCATAACCTTTTATGCCGCGTACATACGGTTGAAATTCCGACGAAGGCTTGACCGTGTGTACGCGGCATAACTTTTTTGCGGGAGGATGCCCCCATGCTTTGGCATATATGCCCATCATTAGAAGTGGGTGGATGAAGGGAGGTATTCTAATGGTGGGCATACCCACCAATCAATCTCTTTTTTTCGTTCAGCCAATAGGCTGTATGAAAAAAAAGATTACAATACATGTCCAACAAGGACCAGCAACGTACTGGTATGTTGCTGGACTTTGAATGTTTATACCAGAATGATGCCTGCGGGTTTAGGTATCATCTTGGTATCATTCTTTTCAGCCAGCAGCCGGCTTTCATGTAAAAGCAATTCTAGCAGATAATTAGCCTCTAGACTGCTTTTACAAGCAGTGGGAGGGAATGTCCCCCCCCGGATATAAAAAGCGCCATTGGGAAATTGGGAAAGCATTTTATCACACCGATCTTGGTGTAGTCAGATGCTTTGAGGGCAGAGGAAAGATCTAGGGTCTAACCCCCCAATTTTTTTCAAAAAAAGAGTACCTGTCACTACTTATTGCTATCATAGGGGATATTTACATTCCCTGAGATAATGATAAAAATGGTAAAAAATAAAATATGGAAGGCACAGTTTAAAAATAAAATAAAAAAGCCAAATAAATAATAAAAAAAAAAAAAAAAAAAAAAAAGCACCGCTGTCCCCCCCTGCTCTTGCGCAAAGGCGAACGCAAGCGTCGGTCTAGCGTCATATGTAAACAGCAATTGCATTATGCATGTGAGGTATCACCGCGAAGGTCAGATCGAGGGCAGTCATTTTAGCAGTAGACCTCCTCTGTAAATCTAACGTGGTAACCTGTAAAGGCTTTTAAATGCTTTTAAAAATGAATGTAGTTTGTCGCCGTTGCGCGTTTGTGCGCAATTTTAAAGCATGTCGTGTTTGTTATCCATGTACTCGGCCTATGATCATCTTTTTTATTTCATCAAACATTTGGGCAATATAGTGTTTTTTAGTGCATTAAAAATAAAAAAAGTGTGTTTTTCCCCCAAAAAATGTGTTTGAAAAATCGCTGCGCAAATACTGTGTGGGAAAAAAAAATGCAACACCCACTATTTTAATCTGTAGGGCCTTTGCTTTAAAAAAATATATAATGTTTGGGGGTTCAACATAATTTTCTTGCAAAAAAATTTTTTTTTTCATGTAAACAAAAAGTGTCAGAAAGGGCTTTGTCTTCAAGTGGTTAGAAGAGTGGATGATGTGTGACATAAGCTTCCTAATGTTGTGCATAAAATGCCAGGACAGTTCAAAACCCCCCCAAATGACCCCATTTTGGAAAGTAGACACCCCAAGCTATTTGCTGAGAGGCATGTTGAGCCCATTGAATATTTTTTTTTTGTCCCAAGTGATTGAATAATGACCAAAAAAATAAAAAAAAATAAAAATGTACAAAAAGTTGTCACTAAATTATATATTGCTCAAACATGCCATGGGCATATGTGGAATTACACCCCAAAATACATTCTGTTGCTTCTCCTGAGTACGGGGATACCACATGTGTGGGACTTTTTGGGAGCCTAGTCGCGTACGGGACCCCAAAAACCAAGCACCGCCTTCAGGATTTCTATGGGTGTAAATTTTTGATTTCACTCCTCACTGCCTATCACAGTTTCGGAGGCCATGGAATGCCCAGATGGCACAAAACCCCCCCAAATGACCCCATTTTGGAAAGTAGACACCCCAAGCTATTTGCTGAGAGGTATGTTGAATATTTTGCAGATCTCGCTTTTTGTCACAAAGTTTTGAAAATGTAAAAAAAGAAAAAAAAAAAGAAAAAAAAATGTCTTTCTTAATTTTCAAAAACAAATGAGAGCTGTAAAATACTCACCATGCCTCTCAGCAAATAGCTTGGGGTGTCTACTTTCCAAAATGGGGTCATTTGTGGGGGTTTTGGGCTATTTTGACATTTTATGGCCTTCAAAACTGTGATAGGTAGTGAGGAGTGAAATCAAAAATTTATGCTCTTAGAAACCTTGAAGGCGGTGCTTGATTTTTGGGGTCCCGTACGTGGCTAGGCTCCCAAAAAGTCCCACACATGTGGTATCCCCGTACTCAGGAGAAGCAGCAGAATGTATTTTGGGGTGTAATTTCACATATAACCATGGCATGTGTGAGCAATATATCATTTAGTGACAACTTTTTGTACATTTTTTTTTCTTTTTGTCATTATTCAATCATTTGGGACAAAAAAAAATATTCAATGGGCTCAACATGCCTCTCAGCAAATAGCTTGGGGTGTCTACTTTCCAAAATGGGGTCATTTGGGGGGGTTTTGTGCCATCTTGGCATTTTATGGCCTTCAAAACTGTGATAGGTAGTGAGGAGCGAAATCAAAAATTTATGCCCTTAGAAACCTTGAAGGCGGTGCTTGGTTTTTGGGGTCCCGTACGCGGCTAGGCTCCCAAAAAGTCCCACACATGTGGTATCCCCGTACTCAGGAGAAGCAGCAGAATGTATTTTGGGGTGTAATTTCACATATGCCCATGGCATGTGTGAGCAATATATCATTTAGTGACAACTTTGTGCAAAAAAAAAAAAGTTTGTCATATTCCCGCAACCTGTGGCAAAATATAAAATATTCCATGGACTCAACATGCCTCTCAGCAAATAGCTTGGGGTATCTACTTTCCAAAATGGGGTCATTTGGGGGGGTTTTGTGCTATTTTGGCATTTTATGGCCTTCGAAACTGTGATAGGTAGTGAGGAGTGAAATCAAAAATTTGCGCCCTTAGAAATCCTGAAGGCGGTGCTTGGTTTCCGGGGTCCCGTACGTGGCTAGGCTCCTAAAAAGTCCCACACATGTGGTATCCCCGTACTCAGGAGAAGCAGCAGAATGTATTTTGGGGTGCAATTCCACATATAACCATGGCATGTGTGAGCAATATATCATTTAGTGACAACTTTTTGTAATTTTTTTTTTTTTTTTGTCATTATTCAATCACTTGGGACAAAAAAAAAAAAATATTCAATGGGCTCAACATGCCTCTCAGCAATTTCCTTGGGGTGTCTACTTTCCAAAATGGGGTCATTTGGGGGGGTTTTGTACTGCCCTGCCATTTTAGCACCTCAAGAAATGAGATAGGCAGTCATAAATTTAAAGCTGTGTAAATTTCAGAAAATGTACCCTAGTTTGTAAACGCTATAACTTTTGCGCAAACCAATAAATATACGCTTATTGACATTTTTTTTACTAAAGACATGTGGCTGAATACATTTTGGCCTAAATGTATGACTAAAATTGAGTTTATTCGATTTTTCTTATAACAAAAAGTAGAAAATATCATTTTTTTTCAAAATTTTCGGTCTTTTTCTGTTTATATCGCAAAAAATAAAAATCGCAGAGGCAATCAAATACCATTAAAAGAAAGCTCTATTTGTGGGAAGAAAAGGACGCAAATTTCATTTGGGTACAACATTGCATGTCCGCACAATTTACAGTTAAAGCAGCGCAGTGCCGAATCCCAAAAACAGGCCTGGTCCTAATGGCCCGAAATGGTCCGGGGCTTAAGTGGTTAAAGACCCACACCAAAGAACAAAGCGGACCTCTCCTTGCACCGCATCAGCTGGGATCTCCAACCCCACTATACCTTCAGTCCTCTCTGAAACCTGCACTGAGAGGAATGAAGGTGTAGAATTAGGTGTGTCACAGCCAAGTGCTTGCGGGCACTCTGCTAGCAGTACACCGACGTCCGATTCTAGCAGGCAAATTTCCCTGCCCCAGCTGCTGGACCGTCGAAAGAAGTTCACTCCCAGCCATCCACATGCCCAGCGGTTGAATGCTAGCTTGGCTAAATTGCTAGCGCTTCAACTGCTGCCTTTTCAGTTGGTAGACTCGGCCCCCTTCCGTGAATTTGTGCAATGTGCGGTTCCTCAGTGGCAGGTTCCCAAACGCCACTTTTTCTCACGGAAGGCGATTCCGGCTCTCTACCGGCATGTGGAAGGCAATGTCTTGGCCTCGCTGGACAGGGCGGTCAGCGGTAAGGTGCATATTACCGCTGACTCATGGTCCAGCAGGCAGGGACGTTACCTTTCTTTCACGGCCCATTGGGTCACTCTTTTGGCAGCTGGGAAGGATGCAGGACAAGGTGCAGTAGTGTTGGAGGTTGTTCCGCCGCCACGCCTCCAAAATGCTACTACTGGTTGTGACACACCTCTCTCCTCCACCCCCTCCTCTTCTTCTTCCTCCATGGCCTCTTCCTGTGCTTTGTCCTCGGAACCAGCGGTGCTCCGTAGGCGTTCAAGGGGCTACGCAAGTACGCAGGCAAAAAGATGCCATGCCGTGCTTGCGCTGGTGTGTTTGGGGGACAGGAGCCACACTGGGGCAGAGGTTCTGTCATCTCTGCAGGGGCAGGCTGAGAGGTGGTTGACGCCATGCCAGCTTAAGCCAGGAATGGTGGTTTGCGACAATGGCACCAACCTCCTCTCCGCCCTCCGACAGGGACAACTGACCCATGTGCCTTGTGTGGCTCACGTCCTTAACCTGGTGGTGCAGCGGTTCTTGGGCAGGTACCCGGGCTTACAGGATGTCCTGAGGCAGGCCAGGAATGTCTGTGTGCATTTCCGCAGATCTTATAATGCCATTGCTCGCCTGGCTGAGCTGCAAAAGGAGTTGAACCTGCCCAAGAACCGCCTTATATTTGACATGCCCACCAGGTGGAACTCAACGTTGGCCATGCTGCAGCGGCTGCACACGCAGCAGAGGGCCATCAATGAGTACCTGTGCGACTACGGCACCAGGACAGGGTCAGGGGAGCTCTGTTTTTTTTCACCACGCCAGTGGGGCATGATCAGGGATGCATGCACTGTCCTGGCAACATTTGAGGAGGCCACGAGGATGGTTAGCAGTGACAGTGCATGCATCAGTGACACTGTACCTCTTGTCCACCTGTTGGAACATACGCTGCATGGAATAATGGACAGGGCACTTGAGGCAGAACAGAGGCAGGAAGAGGAGGACTTCCTTGCCTCTCAAGGCCCCCTTTACCCAGACAGTGTTCCTTCTGTCCCACCCATCGCACAGGAAGAGGAGGAGGAGGATTGTGTCAGCATGGAGGTGGAGCCTGGCACTCAGCATCATCAGCAGCAGTCTTTCAGGGATGATTTACAGTCCCAAGAAACCAGTGGACTTGTACGTGGCTGGGAGGAGGTGGTTGCGGATCATGTCATCCTTAGTGACCCAGAGGAATCCGGACCGATTGCCTCAGCTAACCTACACTGCATGGCCTCCCTGATCCTGCATAGTCTGCGGAAGGATCCTCGTATTCTTCGGATCAAGGAGAGGGACCATTACTGGCTGGCCACTCTCCTTGATCCACGGTACAAAGGTAAGGTTGCGGACCTTATCTTACCGTCGCAGAGGATGAGAAAACTCCAGGAGGCCTTGCAGAAAGGTCTGTGCAACACGTTCCCAGAGACTGGGAGGTTACAAACTCCTGGTCCTGGACAACGAGTTGCTGAGGCTTCGGTCAGTCAAAGAAGGAGCGGTGGGGAAGGTGGCCGTCTGACCGATGCGTTCAGACAATTCTTTAGTCCGCAGCCCCAAGGTATGATCGGTTCCAGCAACCATTGCCGCGTCTGATATACATGGTGCAGGAATACCTAGGGGCAAGGTCAGACTTGGACACCTTCCCCACCGAAAATCCTCTGGCTTACTGGGTCTTGAGGATGGATCACTGGCCAGAGCTTGCACAGTATGCAATTGAGCTACTGGCCTGTCCTGCATTCAGCGTTCTTTCAGAACGCACATTCAGTGCTGCTGGAGGATTTGTCACGGATCACAGGGTGCGCCTGTCCACCGACTCGGTTGATCGACTGACCTTCATAAAGATGAACCAGTCTTGGATCACCACCAGCTACCAAACACCTGAAGCTGATATAACAGACTAATTTATTTTCAAATGTCACATCCCTTCAAGACTGATGCTGATGCTGAGAGACTGTCCTGTTATGTTGACTGACTATCCTCCTCCTCCTCAATGATCCAATTGATGATGATAGCTTGGAAGAACATTTTTGTTTCTGGGTGCCGCCACCAGTGGCTAAGGCCCAATTTTTCAGCCCCTGTTTAACAGGGGCATGTAATTACAATTTTTTATGCAATGCTTTGCAGCAGGGCTCATTCCTGCACTCCAACTAGAGTATCTGGGAGAGGCTGCAATGTCGTGGCACCAGCACCAGTGGCTAAGGCCCAATTTTTCAGCCCCTGTTTAACAGGGGCATGTTATTATAATTTTTTATGCAATGCTTTGCAGCAGGGCTCATTCCTGCACTCCAACTAGAGTATCTGGGAGAGGTTGCAGTGTCGTGGCACCAGCACCAGTGGCTAAGGCCCAATTTTTCAGCCCCTGTTTAACAGGGGCGTGTAATTACAATTTTTGATGCAATACTTTGCAACAGGGCTCATTGCTGTGCTCCAAGTACAGTATCTGTGAGGGGTTGCAGTGTTGTGGCACCAGTGCCTAAGGCCCAATTTTTCTGCCCCTGTTTAACAGGGGCATGTAATTACAATTCTTGATCTAATAATTCACAGCAGGGCCCATTCCTGCGCCCACCAAGAGTAACTGTGAGGCCTTACAGTGTTGTGTCAACACCACCACCACCACCACCAAAGGCCCAATTTTTCAGCCCCTGTTCAACAGGGGCATGCAATTACAATTCTTGATCTAATAATTCACAGCAGGGCCCATTCATGCGCCCACCAAGAGTAACTGTGAGGGCTCACAGTGTTGTGGCAACACCAACATGTAAGGGGCAAATTTCAGCTGAGTATATGCGGCAGGCCCCTACTTTCAAACATCCAACTTACAAACGACTCCTCCTTGCAAACGGAAGGATACAACAGGAAGTGAGAGGAAATCTACCCCTAGGAAAGCAAATTCTCTCCTGTAAGAGTTAATATGGGAAAAAAAGTGTCTCCTCTCCACTGATGCTTTATCACCAATTCTTGTTTCAATAAAATCCCCAAATTTTCAAAAAACATTTGTCATTAGGACGGAAAGTGAGGTGAACTGTTCTGAACAGGTGCACACTGCACAGACAGCAAAACAAATGTTACAGGGGTGATAACCCTTCCCTATGTTTTCCAAAAAGCTTAAAAATAGATTTTTGGGCTGGAGCTACACTTAAACAATGTACCTGTTCAAAATTACAAACAGATTCTACATAAGAACAAACCTACAGTCCCTGTCTTGTATGCACCGCCTGTATACGGCTGTTCAGAGTATATAGGGCCTTTTTTATTTTGTGTGCGGGGTTCCCCTTAATATCCATACAAGACCCAAAGGGGCTGGTAATGGGCTGGGGTAGGGGGGGGATGTGATGGGGTAGCTATGCCATTTTTCTTAAAGATTTTCATCCATATTACCGGGACCAGACATTACATTAAAGCCGCAAGCAGTTTTAAATGGCTTTTTTTCCTTTAGAAATGTAATTTTGTGCAGGGACAGTTCTAAACACGGGAAACACGTGGCACTTCACAGGCATACTTTAGACACCCCCCAGGTACGATATTTAAAGGAATATTTGACTTTTTTTTTCACTTTATGCATCATTAAAATGACTGCTCCCGAAAAACGGCCGTTTTTAAAACTTTTTTGGGATTGATACATGTCCCCTGGTGCAGAACCCGGGTTCCCAAACCCTTTTTAGGACAATAACATGCATAATAGTCATTATAATTAGCACTTTAGATTTCGAACGTTCGCATCCATTGTATTTAATAGGGTTCTAAAGTTCGTGCGAACTTTCGGTCCGTTCGCGGGTTCTGGTGCGAACCGAACCCGGGGGTGTTCGGCTCATCACTAATCAAATGTGCAACATGCAAAAATTGTATGTAAACCAATATGCAAAATATACGTTAGCCCTCAGTCCACAAAAGGGCAATACTTAAAGGGAAGGAATCAGTTCCAGTCAGTCCCCTGCCACACAAAGCGTGTTACCATTGCTAGACCGCAGTGTTAAAGCATAATGTTTGACAGTGACAGGTTAAGTCTATAATCTTAATGAAGGCTGTTCCTCTGTATTATCCAAGACACCAAAATAAAAATAAGTAGCTTGACTTTAGTGACTTTAGTGAATATCTTCGGTAGCTGGTATGCACTTATTGCAGATCAGGGTAACTTTTGTGCTCCCCTTTTGGCTCACCAGATCCGGTCACCCCTGCAGGGGTAATAAGCGAAAGGTGAGTGTCTTTTCCTCTCTCTGCCCGGCTGCTTCAGCTCCGTTCAGTCACTGTCCGTCCCGAATCACCGCCCAGATACAATGGATCCACTTCCTGGTGTCAGGGTCCTTTCTCCTGATGTCTGACATCCTCACAAACCAGATAAAAAATGGACTGCCATAGTGGAGCTCCGATTAAATTTATTAAAAAGCGATCCAATCGCATTAAAATTTGACACTTGAATGCCAAAAACAAAAATAAATAAATAAAATAATAAAATAAAAAGAAAGCCCTAAGGCTGATTTACACGCAATGTCCGCGGTATGTGATGAGCAGTGGGTCAGCGTGCGTGCGTTCCACCGCTCTGCTCCTCGTAACCGGAAGTGACGTGCTAGCGTGTGTGATGACTTCCTGGCGCGTTTCGTCATGTGACTTCTTCTGAGGTGATGTCACACCACACATATAATATAGCAAGCGGTGCGTAGGTTACTCTCTCAGTGGGCATATTTAGACTAATTGGGGCCCAGTGGTTTATGGCATCTCCCTCGCATAACAAATTGATGTTTCTCATATATGTCGGTATGCCTCCTGTGGCCAATGGAGAGAATTGCTCCCCACGTCCCGCTTGCCATTGCAAAACAGATATTACTTTGTAAAGAAATTGAACACAGATTTAAAACTTAATATAGAAAAACGAATATATATAAAGAGCTTACTATAAATTAGGGAAAAGGTTTTTATAAACTATCAGTTTTATACCCCCGCTACATCTGCGATAAAGAAAAAAAAATGTGTGTACATTAGAGGAAGGCTACTAGTTTATGTGGGGCTCTAAACTGTTATTGAATACCAGTGGGAATATTTTGTTTGTGAGTACCCTAATGTAATGTATCTTACATGCCCAAATAACATAATTATATAGTAACTGAGTGTATATTTGAGATTTGACTGTATAATTCTTGGTGAACCCAACCCAGATGAAGTTATTAGGGCCATGGGGATGAGGGGTGTATTTAGTCCAATCCATTGTTATGGACATAGTTTGTACTATCCATAAGACTACCTCATTTAGGACTATAAACAGTAAAATAATAATTGGAAACAAAAAAGGTTGTTATTGTACTGGGGCATAAGTTATTCTCCTCTAATGTAAGTTGATGTACATCAGGCATCTTATTGTTCAAGTCGCATTGTTTTTACAGGCACATTAGTTCAGAAGTTGGATATGATGCAATTCAAATTCATATCCAGGTTGAGGCCCTCAGGGGCAAGGGACCCCTATATACATACCACTCCTCCCACATATCCATGAATAAGCGTAGCGAACTTATTCATGGATATGTGGGAGGAGGAGTATGTATATAGCAAAAACATACCCCAGATCTTAATGTACAGGAGGTACATAGAAGATCTGATGATCATATGGAATGGAACAGCTGAAACCTTTGAAACATTTCTGACAGGACTGAATAACAACAGATATGGGATTACTTTTACAGGGAAATACCATTGTGATGAAATTGACTATCTAGATTTACAAATCTTTAAAAAAGGAGAACTACGGACCCATTTTTTTTTTTTTAAAAGCAGACAGGAATGGGTACATACCCATTTCCAGCTGCCATCATCCAAGATGGAAGGGTAATATCCCTAAAGGACAATAGTTAAGGGTGAGAAGAAACTGCCACCGTGTGGAAGATTATGAAAAACAGGGAGACACCCTGATCACAAGGTTCAAAGAAAAAGGATATCAAGAAAATGATCTGATCAGATTGAAAGAGAAAATAAAAATGATCGATCGAAAATCACTGCTGATCTAAAAAGACAAACAGAAGGGAAACAACTACACGGATATAGCCTTCATCACAGGGTACAGCAACCAATACCAACAATTGGAACATATCACCCAAAAGTACTGGCCCATCCTGAAAGAAGAAAAAACTCTATCAAAGATCCTGCCACAAAAACCAAGGTTCATCTATAGGAGAGCCCCCACGCTGAGGAACCATTTGGTACATAACATTATAGATGCCCCTAAGCCAGTAGAAATCTGTCCTGAGTTGAAGTTGTTCTATAGATGTCAGAGGTGCCTCCCATGCAGAGCAAGCAAAAAACAACCTAGAAAAAAAACATTGTTTAAATCCAGAAACAACAAGGAATATCAGCTCAAAGAGCTGATAACCTGCAATAGCACTCATGTCACTTATGTGATAGAGTGCCCATGTCGGCTTCAATACGTGGGGAGGACCACCCGATCCCTACGGATTAGGATTAGGGAATATATAAAAATCATACGGAAGGGGTTCCCAAAACACAGCCTCTCTAGGCACTTTGATGAAGTGCGACTGGGGGCCTCAACCTGGATATCGATTTGAATTGCTTCATATCCAACCTCTGAACTAATGTGCCTGTAAAAACAATGCAACTTGAACAATAAGATGCCTGATGTACATCAACTTACATTAGAGGAGAATAACTTATGCCCCAGTACAATTACAACCTTTTTTGCTTCCAATTATTATTTTACGGTTTATAGTCCTAAATGAGGTAGTCTTATGGATAGTATAAACTATGTCCATAACAATGGATTGGACTAAATACACCCCTCATCCCTGTGGCCCTAATGACTTCATCTGGGTTGGGTTCACCAAGAATTATACAGTCAAATCTCAAATATACCCTCAGTTACTATATAAATATGTTATTTGGGCATGTAAGATACATTACATTAGGGTACTCACAAACAAATATTCCCACTGGTATTCAATAACAGTCTAGAGCCCCACATAAACTAGTAGCCTTCCTCTAATGTACACACTTTTAATCTTTATCGCAGATGTAGCGCCGGGTATAAAACTGATAGTTATTAGAAGCCTTTTCCCTAATTTATATTAAGCTCTTTGTATATATTAGTTTTTCTATATTAAGTTTTAAATATGTGTTCAATGTCTTTACAAAGTAATATCTGTTTTGCAATGGCAAGCGGGGCGCGGGGAGCAATTCTCTCCATTGGCCACAGGGGGCATCCCGACATATATGAGCAACACCAATTTGTTATGCAGGGGAGATGCCATAAACCATTGGGCCCCAATTAGTCTATATACGCCCACTGAGGGAGTAACCTACGCACCGCTTGCTATAATAGATGTGAGGTGTGGCGCGATGACATCACCTCAGAAGAAGTCACGTTACGAAACACGTCAGTTGCAGTCATCACACACGCTAGCACGTCACTTCCGGTTACGGGGAGCAGAGCGGCGGAACGCACGCTGACCCACTGCTCATCACATATCGCGGACATTGTGTGTAAATCAGCCTTGGGGCTTTCTTTTTATTTTATTATTATTATTTTTTTGGGCATTCAAGTGTCAAATTTTAATACATTTAATCAATTTAATCGGAGCTACACTATGGCAGTCCATTTTTTATCTGGTTTGTGAGGATATCAGACATCAGGAGAAAGGACGCTGACACCAGGAAGTGGATCCAATGTATCTGGGCGGTGATTCGGGACGGACAGTGACTGAACGGAGCTGAAGCAGCAGGGCAGAGCGAGGAAAAGACACTCACATTTGCTCATTACCCCTGCAGGGGTGACCAGATCTGGTGAGTGGGGAACCAAAAGGGGGAGCACAAAAGTCACCCTGATCTGCAATAAGTGCATACCAGCTACCGAAGATATTCACTAAAGTCACTAAAGTCACGCTACTTATTTAAATTTTGGTGTCTTGGATAGGGTTGAGCGAACACCTGGATGTTCGGGTTCAATGGGTTCGGCCGAACTTCAGAAAAAAGTTTGAGTTCGGGACCCGAACTTGACCCGAATTTGAACCCAAACCCCATTGAAGTCAATGGGGACCGGAACTTTTGAGGACTAAAGTGGCTCTAAAAAAGTAATGGAAAGGGCTAGAGGGCTGCAAATTGCAGCAAAATGTCGTTAAGAGCATTGCAAGTGCTCTGCAAACAAATGTGGATAGGGTAATAATAACTTAAAATAACATAAAATACATAAAAATAAAAATAAATAATCTTGACCTAGAAGGACGAGGTCCATAAGGAGTAGGAGGTTGAGGTGGCGGTGGATGTGGCGGTGTAGGTGGAAGCGGCGGTGGAGGAGGACGAGGTAGCCAACACTGGTTTTTAATTCAATTTTTTTTTAAATTAGGGTACACCCCAAAAAAAGTGAGAGAGATCAAAAATACAACAATGGCTGGGAAAGGCTGGTATACATGTCTATTCTGCACAAGGTACGGACAAGTCCTGTGGGATCCATGCCTGGTTCATTTTAATGAACGTGAGCTTGTCCACATTGGCTCTGGACAGGCGGCTGCACCTGTCTGTGATAACGCCCCCTGCCGTGCTAAATACACGTTCAGATAATACACTGGCTGCAGGGCAGGCCAGCACCTCCAAGGCATAAAGGGCAAGCTCAGGCCATGTGCCCAATTTGGAGACCCAGAAGTTGAAGGGGGCAGACCCATCATTCAGTACGTGTAGGCGTGTGCACACATACTGCTCCACCATGTTGGTGAAATGCTGCCTCCTGCTAAGACGTTCCATATCAGCTGGTGGTGCTGGTTGTTGTGGCGTGCTGGCAAAGCTTTTCCACATTTCGGCCATGCTAACACTGCCTTCTGAGGTGCTGTCGGTGCCCCAGGTGCGTTGGCGACCTCTTCCTCCTCCTCTGCCTTCGCCTTGTGCTTCCACTGTGCCCCCGCTGTCAGGTGGGAATGCCACCAGCAGCGCGTCTACAAGCGTGCGCTTGTACTCGCGCATCTTACAATCACGCTCCAGTGAGGGAATTAAGGATGGTACGTTGTCCTTGTAACGGGGATCCAGCAGCGTGGCCACCCAGTAATCAGCACCTGTTAGAATGTGGGCAACTCGGCGGTTGTTGCGGAGACACTGCAGCATGTAATCGCTCATGTGTGCCAGGCTGCCCAGAGGCAACGAAAAGCTGTCCTCTGTGGGAGATGTATCGTCTGTGTCCTCTGTATTCCCCCGGCCATGCACCAGTGATGGCCATGAGCTGGTCTGGGTGCCACCCTGCTGTGAACATGCTTCCTCCTCCTCCACCTCCTCCTCCTCATCCTCCACCTCGTCATCCTCCAGAACTGTGCCCTTGCTGGACAATTGTGTACCTGGCTTTTGTTGGTGCAGGAACCCACCCTCGGAGCCACTTGTGAATGACTTCCCTGAAAGCCTTGGAAATGATCCCTCTTCCTCCTCCTCCTCATCCTCCTCCTGTGCCACATCCTCTTCCATCATCGCCCGAAGCGTTTTTTCAAGGAGGCATAAAGGAGGCATAGAACTGGCATAGTAACGCTGAGAACGGCGTCATTGGCACTGACCATGTTGGTGGAGTACTCGAAACAGCGCAACAAGGCACACAGGTCTCGCATGGAGGCCCAGTTATTGGTGGTGAAGTGGTGCTGTTCTGCAGAGCAACTAACGCGTGCGTGCTGCAGCTGAAGCTCCACTATCGCCTGCTTCTGCTCACACAGTCTGTCCAGCATGTGCAAGGTGGAGTTCCACCTTGTGGGCACGTCACATATGAGGTGGTGAGCGGGAAGGCCGAAGTTACGCTGCAGCGCTGACAGGCGAGCAGCAGCAGGGTGAGAATGCCGAAAGTGCGCACAGACGGCCTGCACTTTCTGCAGCAGCTCTGGCATATCGGGGTAATTTTTAAGGAACCCCTGCACCACCAAATTCAGCACATGCGCCAGGCAAGGAATGTGCGTCCAACCGGCTAGGCCCAGAGTCCTCTCCGAGATTTCGCCCATTATAGCACACCACCAGGCCGGGCTTGAAGCTTACTGCCATCAACCACTCATCGGTCTGTTGTTCCATGTCCCTCCACAACTAGAGATGTCCCGAACTATTCGCCGGCGAATAGTTCCCGGCGAACATAGCTTGTTCGCGTTCGCCGCGGCGGGCGAACATATGCGATGTTTGGTCTGCCCCCTATTCGTCATCATTGAGCAAACTTTGACCCTGTACCTCACAGTCAGCAGACACATTCCAGCCAATCAGCAGCATACCCTCCCTCCCAGACCCTCCCACCTCCTGGACAGCATCCATTTTAGATTCATTCGGAAGCTGCAGTCTTAGTGAGAGGAGGGACAGTGTAGCTGCTGCTGATTTAATAGGGAAATCTATAGCTGGGCCAGTTTATTCAGTGTCCACTCCAGTCCTGAAAGACTCATCTGATCTCTGCTGTAAGGACAGCGTCCTGACAGCACCCCAAAAAGCCCTTTTTAGGGCTAGTACATAAGTCTGCTTTTTTTTTTTTCCTGGACAGCATCCATTTTAGATTAATTCGGAAGCTGCAGTCTTAGTGAGAGGAGGGACAGTGTAGCTGCTGCTGATTTAATAGGGAAATCTATAGCTAGGCCAGCTTATTCAGTGTCCACTCCAGTCCTGAAAGACTCATCTGATCTCTGCTGTAAGGACAGCGTCCTGACAGCACCCCAAAAAGCCCTTTTTAGGGCTAGTACATAAGTCTGCTTTTTTTTTTTCCTGGACAGCATCCATTTTAGATTCATTCGGAAGCTGCAGTCTTAGTGAGAGGAGGGACAGTGTAGCTGCTGCTGATTTAATAGGGAAATCTATAGCTAGGCCAGTTTATTCAGTGTCCACTCCAGTCCTGAAAGACTCATCTGATCTCTGCTGTAAGAACAGCGTCCTGACAGCACCCCAAAAAGCCCTTTTTAGGGCTAGTACATAAGTCTGCTTTTTTTTTTTCTGGACAGCATACATTTTAGATTCATTCGGAAGCTGCAGTCTTAAGCCTCGTACACACGGTCGGACTTCCATCGGACTTTTCCGTGGATTTTTGTCCGAACGGTGTTGGTTGGGAACACCCATAGCATACACACGCTCGGACTTTGCTGCAAACTTTCTTAAAACTTCATACAACATCGCGTGTTTTTTCTGCTCTTTTCTGCTCTTTACCGCCACCCTTTGGTCAACTTCTGCTATTGTTGGTTGATTTTAACATTAGTCGTTTTGTCCAACGGACTAAAGTCCGATGGTTTTCTGTACACACGGTCGGACTTTGCTCCATCGGACTTTTGTTGGGCAAAAGTTTGTCCGTTTGCAGACCCAACTTTTGTCCGATGAAGTTCAAAACCAAATGAAAAAAGTTTGTCCTATGGAGCGTACACACGGTCGGATTGTTGGTCCAACTTGCTCAAAACGAAGTTTGTTGGGCAAAAGTCAGACCGTGTGTACGGGGCTTAAGTGAGAGGAGGGACAGTGTAGCTGCTGCTGATTTAATAGGGAAATCTATAGCTAGGCCAGTTTATTCAGTGTCCACTCCAGTCCTGAAAGACTCATCTGATCTCTGCTGTAAGAACAGCGTCCTGACAGCACCCCAAAAAGCCCTTTTTAGGGCTAGTACATAAGTCTGCTTTTTTTTAATTCTGGACAGCATACATTTTAGATTCATTCGGAAGCTGCAGTCTTAAGCCTCGTACACACGGTCGGACTTCCATCGGACTTTTCCGTGGATTTTTGTCCGAACGGTGTTGGTTGGGAACACCCATAGCATACACACGCTCGGACTTTGCTGCAAACTTTCTTAAAACTTCATACAACATCGCGTGTTTTTTCTGCTCTTTTCTGCTCTTTACCGCCACCCTTTGGTCAACTTCTGCTATTGTTGGTTGATTTTAACATTAGTTGTTTTGTCCAACGGACTAAAGTCCGATGGTTTTCTGTACACACGGTCGGACTTTGCTCCATCGGACTTTTGTTGGGCAAAAGTTTGTCCGTTTGCAGACCCAACTTTTGTCCGATGAAGTTCAAAACCAAACAAAAAAAGTTTGTCCGATGGAGCGTACACACGGTTGGATTGTTGGTCCAACTTGCTCAAAACGAAGTTTGTTGGGCAAAAGTCAGACCGTGTGTACGGGGCTTAAGTGAGAGGAGGGACAGTGTAGCTGCTGCTGATTTAATAGGGAAATCTATAGCTAGGTCAGTGTATTCAGTGTCCACTCCACTCCTGAAAGACTCATCTGATCTCTGCTGTAATGGCAGCGTCCTGACAGCACCCCAAAAAGCCCTTTTTAGGGCTAGTACATCAGTCTGCTTTTTTTTTCCCTGGCACAGCAGCTTACATAAAATAAAAAAAAAACAGTTTTGACTGCAATAGAATAGCAGCCAGTTGCCTGCCAGCGTGTGTCAAGCCTACAGCGTCTACTCTGCCAACTTCTGCCAGTGCACAGTGCCACTCATATTTGGTGTCACAGTAGCTTACATTAAAAAAAAAACAACAGTTTTGACTGCAATAGAATAGCAGTCAGTTGCCTGCCAGCGTGTGTGTCAGGCCTACAGCGTCTACTCTGCCAACTTCTGCCAGTGCACAGTACCACTCATATCTGGTGTCACAGTAGCTTACATTAAAAAAAACAACAGTTTTGACTGCAATAGAATAGCAGTCAGTTGCCTGCCAGCGTGTGTGTCAGGCCTACAGCGTCTACTCTGCCAACTTCTGCCAGTGCACAGTGCCACTCATATCTGGTGTCACAGTAGCTTGCACGCATAGTACAACTAAACTAATCTAAAAAAAAATGACAGGCAGTGGCAGGCCACCCCGCAGGGGCCGTCGTGGTCGTGGTGCTGTGATTCCCTTTGGCCCTAGAATAATGCCCACGTACCCTGAACTCGAAAAGTTCTGAGGACATAGTTGACTGGCTAACACAGGACACCCAATCTTCTACAGCTTCCGCACGGAACCTTGACGCACCATCCTCCTCCAGCTCAGCTTTGGGCACCTCTCAAGTTACCACTCTCCCGCCTGCCGCCACCACTAACACTAGCACCACAGCTGCTTCACTTGATCTTTCAGAGGAGTTATTTACACATGAGCTGGAAGAAATGAGTGATGCGCAACCATTATTGCCAGAGGATGTAGATAAAAGGGATATGTCTCAGTCAGGCAGCATTACACACATGGACGTACGGTGTGATTATGATGATGTTTTACCCGTTGCTGCTTCCTTTGCTGAGTTGTCAGATACAAGTGAAGCGGTTGATGATGACGATGTGGATGTCACGTGGGTGCCCGCTCGAAGAGAAGAAGAACAGGGGGAAAGTTCAGATGGGGAGACAGAGAGGAGGAGGAGACGAGTTGGAAGCAGGGGTAGGTCGTCGCAAGGAGCTAGTGGCACAGTCAGACAGCATGTATCGGCACCTGGGGTCAGCCAGACAGCACGCCAATCAACGCATGCTGTTGCCACCACCAGAATGCCATCATTGCAAAGCTCAGCAGTGTGGCATTTTTTTTGTGTGTCTGCCTCTTATAACAGCGATGCCATTTGCAACCTGTGCCAAAAGAAACTGAGTCGTGGGAAATCCAACACCCACCTAGGTACAACTGCTTTGCGAAGGCACATGATCGCACATCACAAACGCCTATGGGATCAACACATGATGACGAGTACAAGCAGCACACAAGCTCAAAGCCACCATCCTCCTCCTGGTCCTGCATCTTCAGCCACGTCAACCACTGCTGTCCTCCTTGCCCCCTCTCAACCATCCGCCACTCCGTCTCTCGCCTTGAGCAGTTCCTGCTCATCTGCCCACAGTCAGGTGTCTGTCAAGGACATGTTTGAGCATAAGAAGCCAATGTCACAGAGTCACCCCCTTGCCCAGCGTCTGACAGCTGGCTTGTTGGAACTCTTAGCCCACCAGCTTTTACCATACAAGCTGGTGGAGTCTGAGGCCTTCAAAAAATTTGTAGCTATTGGGACATCGCAGTGGAAGGTACCCGGCCGAAATTTCTTTTCACAAAAGGTAATCCCCAACCTGTACTCTATTGTGCAAAAGGAAGTCATGGCATGTCTGGCACACAGTGTTGGGGCAAGGGTCCATCTGACCACTGATACCTGGTCTGCAAAGCACGGTCAGGGCAGGTATATCACCTACACTGCGCATTGGGTAAACCTGCTGACGGCTGCCAAGCATGTAATGCGTGGCTCTGCAGAGGAGTTGGCGGTGACACCGCCACGACTTGCAGGCAGGCATGTTGCCACCTCCTCTACTCCTCCTACTCCATCCTCTTTGATAACCTCCTTGGCTGAGTCCTCTTCTGCTGCTGCGTCTTGCTCCACATCAACTGCACCCCCCCAGCTCCCCAGGGGCTATTCCACATCCAGTATATGACAGTGTCACGCCGTCTTGGGGTTGACTTGCCTGAAAGCAGAGAGTCACACCGGACCAGCACTCCTGTCCGCCCTGAACGCACAGGTGGATCAGTGGCTGACTCCGCACCAACTGGAGATCGGCAAAGTGGTGTGTGACAACGGAAGCAATTTGTTGGCGGCATTGAATTTGGGCAAGTTGACACATGTGCCGTGCATGGCACATGTGTTGAATCTGATTGTACAACGCTTTGTGCATAAGTACCCAGACTTACAGGACATCCTCAAGCAGGCCAGGAAGGTGTGTGGCCATTTCAGGCATTCCTACACGGCCATGGCGCACTTTTCAGATATCCAGCGGCGAAACAACATGGCAGTGAGGCGCTTGATTTGCGACAGCCCGACACGTTGGAATTCAACACTCCTAATGTTCGACCGCCTGCTCCAACAAGAAAAAGCCGTCAATGAGTATTTGTATGACCGGGGTGTTAGGACAGCCTCTGCGCAGCTGGGATTTTTTTTGCCACGTTACTGGACGCTCATGCGCAATGCCTGTAGGCTCATGTGTCATTTTGAGGAGGTGACAAACCTAGTCAGTTGCACTGAAGGCACCATCAGCGACATCATCCCATTTGTTTTCTTCCTGGAGCGTGCCCTGCGAAGAGTGCTGGATCAGGCCGTAGATGAGCGTGAAGAGGAAGAGGAAGAGTTGTGGTCACCATCACCACCAGAAACAGCCTTATCAGCATCGCTTGCTGGACCTGCGGCAACGCTGGAAGAGGAGTCTGAGGAAGTGGAGTCAGAGGAGGAATGTGGCTTTGAGGAGGAGGAGGAAGACCAACCACAGCAGGCATCCCAGGGTGCTCATTGTCACCTATCTGGTACCTGTGGTGTTGTACGTGGCTGGGGGGAAGAACAGACCTTCAGTGAGATCAGGGAGGACGAGGAACGGGACATGAGTAGCTCGGCATCCAACCTTGTGCAAATGGGGTCTTTCATGCTGTCATGCCTGTTGAGGGACCCTCGTATAAAAAGGCTGAAGGAGAAGGACCTGTACTGGGTGGCCACGCTACTAGACCCCCGGTATAAGCAGAAAGTGCCAGAAATGTTACCGAATTACCGGAAGTCGGAAAGGATGCAGCAGTTCCAAAATAAATTAAAAAGTATGATTTACACAGCGCATAGGGGTGATGTCACAGCACAACGGGAATCTAACAGGGGAAGAGGTGAAAGTAATCCTCCTCCTATCATGACCACGCCGGCAAGGACAGGACGCTTTACAGACGTGTTGTTGATGGAGGACATGCGGAGCTTTTTAAGTCCTACGCATCGCCACAGCCCTTTGGGGTCCACCCTCAGAGAGCGACTCGACCGACAGGTAGCAGACTACCTCGCCATAACTGCAGATATCGACACTCTGAGGAGCGATGAACCCCTTGACTACTAGGTGTGCAGGCTTGACCTGTGGCCTGAGCTATCCCAATTTGCGATAGAACTTCTGGCCTGCCCCGCTTCAAGTGTCCTTTCTGAAAGGACCTTCAGTGCAGTAGGAGGTATTGTCACTGAGAAGAGAAGTTGCCTAGGTCAAAAAAGTCTAGATTACCTCACCTTTATTAAGATGAATGAGGCATGGATCCCAAAGGGACTGACAGTGGGCGATACATTTGACTAAAAAAGGCCTGATGAGATGAGCTGCCTTGGGCTAAAAATGGTCCACACGCTGCTGTATTTTATCTCTGCATGCCGGATGACTTGCGTGACTTATCCGCCACCAACTAGGGTTCAAGCCGCAATGTTTTAGGTCACTTTCTGCCCGGAAAACATCAATTTTTCTGGCCGCTACTACAGCAGCGCCTGCAACAATACCTAATTTTTAAGGCATGTGTACATGCCTAATTTTTTTGGCCTCTGGTGCTGCACTGTGGCTGCAAAAACAAAAACAAAAAAAAAAGCACATACATGTGTCAATTCCCCTTCGTGATCATTATCTTGTTGTGGTAAAGGGGCTTGCGTATCACAATGAAGCGACCACCTCTATAAGTGTGTTGGCAATGTTGG
Organism: Rana muscosa; assembly: GCA_029206835.1. Taxonomy (NCBI): domain Eukaryota; kingdom Metazoa; phylum Chordata; class Amphibia; order Anura; family Ranidae; genus Rana; species Rana muscosa. The sequence goes on from CM055116.1 coordinate 879,779,945, forward strand.
CACACCCCAGATGATAAGGTCGTTGCTTCATTGTGAACAGACCAAAAGCAATCGGCTGGATAATTTTGCATAGAAAAAACATTAATTTTCTTTGTGATCATCTAAGGTGATCATTAAAGCCTTGCGGTTGTGCAAATGGACTGTTTGCGGTGCGTTAAACGGGGAGTTTGGTCTGTCAGAGTTTGGTTTGTCACTGTGAAGCGGGCGTTACCCTTACACTACCTGATCGATACAACATCATACCTGATGTTTTAAAGCACGTTATTCCAAACAATTTAGGAATGTTAGGTGATTTATGCCCTTTATGGATTAAAACCCGACTCTGCGTCAACTACGTAATTTTCCATGGGAGTTTTGCCATGGATCCCCCTCCGGCATGCCACAGTCCAGGTGTTAGTCCCCTTGAAACAACTTTTCCATCACTATTGTGGCCAGAAAGAGTCCCTGTGGGTTTTAAAATTTGCCTGCCTATTGAAGTCTATGGCGGTTCGCCCGGTTCGCCCATTCGCGAACATTTGCGGAAATTCACGTTCGCCGTTCGCGAACGGAAAATTTTATGTTCGCGACATCACTATCCACAACTCCTGCGCGGTGTGGCATTTTCCCCCCAAACAGGAAAGTTTTAAAACTGCCTGCTGTCGTTTACCCCTGGCTGAAGTTGATGGTGAAGGTGTTCCGCTGACCGGATGAGGAAGCGGAGTAGGAGGAGTTAGCAACAGGAGGCAAACTGAAGCGCCCTGCAATCCTCAGTGGTGGAAGGACATGCGCCAAACTGCTATCCGCCTCCGTCCCAGCCGCTACTGCATTTACCCAGTGTGCTGTTAGGGGGATATAACGTCCCTGACCGTGCTTACTGGTCCACGTATCCGTAGTTAGCTGGACCTTGCCACAGATGGCGTTGCGCAGTGCACACCTGATTTTGTCCCCCACTAGGTTGTGCAGGGAAGGGATGGCTCGCCTGGAAAAGTAGTGGCGGCTGGGCACGACGTACTGTGGGACAGCCAATGCCCTCAGGCTTTTAAAACTCTGCGTCTCCACCAGACGGAATGCCAGTATTTCAAAGGCCAGGAATATTGCAATGCTGGCATTCAGAGCCAGGGATCACGGGTGGGTAGGGGGTTACTTCCTCTTCCGCTCCAGTGTTTGGGAGATAGAGAGCTGAACGCTTCCATGGGACATTGTGGAGATGGTTGGTGACCCAGGTGTAGTGTTGCTGGCAGATCCTCTGTTTGCGGGGTGGCAGGTGCCACTGTCACTACAGAGGTGGATGAAGAGGCCGAGACTGCAGCAGAAGAGGAAGCAGGAGGAGCCAGAGACCTTTCTTGGTTTTTGAGGTGTCTACTCCAGTGCAGCTCGTGCTTTGCACTTAGATGCCTGGTCATGCAGGTTGTGCTCAGGTTGAGAACGTTTATGCCTCGCTTCAGGCTCTGATTGCACAGCGTGCAAACCACTCGTGTCTTGTCATCAGCACATTGTCTGAAGAACTGCTACGCTAGTGAACTCCTTGGACCTGGCTTTGGTGTGCTCGGTCGCTTGCTGCGTTGGGCAGTAGCAGGCATACTGTCTAGGGGACAGACGCTCTGCTTTTGCACCCTGCTCCCTCTTCTACTGTGCTGGTGGCTCTGTGCGACCACCGCCTCTTCCTCCCGAACTACACAGGTCACCTGCATGACGTTGAATCCATGTGGGGTCAAGGACCTCATCTTCCGCCACATCATCTTCCACCCAGTCTTCACCCCTGTCCTCGGTCTGCACAATTGCGAAAGCAGCAGCATTTGGCACCTGTGTTTCTTCATCATCCGAGACGTGCAGCGATGGTCCTCCCATGTACTCATCTTGAAGCATAAGTGGTTGGGCATCGGTGCACTCAATCTCTTCCACTTCTGGGACAGGGCTAGGTGGATGGCCTTGGGAAACCCTGCTAACAGAGTCATCAAAAAGCAGAAGAGACTGCTGCATGACTTGGGGCTCAGACTGCTTGGCTGATTTTCATGGGGGTGAGGTGAAAGACTGATGGACATTGGCTGCAGGTGCCAACTCTGATCTTTCAGCAGTAGACTGGGTGGGAGACAATGTGAAGGAACTGGAGGCACTGTCAGCAACCCAATCTACTATCGCCTGTGCTTGTCCTGGCCTCAACATTCGTAGAGCCGCATTAGGCCCGACCAAATACCGCTGCAGGCTCTGTCGCCTACTCGCACCTGAGGAAGGTCTTTCACTTGTGCGTGTAGCTGGCACAGATTGACCACGTCCTCTCCCTGCAACAGGAACTCCACCAGCAGCAATTCGACCGGGGCCACATCCCTTATTTGACGGTCTCCTCATATTTCTCAAATTTAGGATCTTACCCTAAATGGGTGTTTTTTGAATAGCAGAATAGAGCAACAGTATCTAAAGGGTGTATCTCAGGTACATATCTGTATCTCAGGTACAGATATGCAGAAAACGCACCCAAAACATTTTTTGGCCCATAAATTATTCATTTTTTGAAGATCGGAATAGGAGAACAGTATCTAAAGCGTGTATCTCACACGTACAGATATGCAGAAAATGTACCAAAAAATTTTTTTTGCCCTAAATTATTACTTTTTTTTTTTTATATATTTTTTTTATTAGAGATGTATCAAAGTACAAAGTAAAGTACAAAATAGTACTGAGAATACAAGGAGAACAAGAATACACCATAAGCAACAGGTGACCCAAACATACAGTACGCAGAGTAATGGGTTGGGTCAAACGGGGGTATAATAATACATGAGTTGAGTGAGCACATATTACACCCTTGGGAGAGCGACATAGTGTATTCCAGAGAAGCAATAATAGTAACAAGAAAGGAAGAAAAAAAAAAAAAAAGGGGGGGAGGGGGTAATGGATGGATAATCACAGGATGTACATTAAACATTTCCAAACAAGTATAGGTATCGTTTGAATGCTGCTGCTATCATAAGTAATACGGTACCGAAGACATTTTTTATTCTACTTTGCATCAAACCATTCTGCCCATATCTTCCACTAAGTATCAAACCTCGCCCTCCTGCCATCTCTATTTGCTAACAAAGCTTTGAAGGTATAGTTATTTTGTGTAATTTCAAGAACTTACGAAATGTTGGGGACCCTGTTAGATTTCCAGTTTCTAGTTATCAATGATCTAGCTGCTAACAGGAGATGTGTAACTACAATGTGGAAGCAAGGGGGGAATTTTTCAATGCCTAGGTTTAATAGTGCCAATTCAAGATTGGGCGGTGTTAGGACTCCTGTAATGCGTGAAATACATCTACATACATTTCTCCGGCTTTGGGATGGTAACAATATATGCTTTAAGCATTTCAGCGGGAAACGAGGCAGAGGACATTGCTTCAGAAAACACCATTTCCAGTGAGGGGGTAAGGACATCTTGGAAGGTCTTGTAATAACTATTAGGTAGTCCGTCTGGACCTGGTGATTTACCGCCTGGGAGAGTTTTGATCGCCTTCCGGATCTCAGGCTCCATGACGGGTGAGTTAAGGGATTCTAACTGTGAGTGTGATAGTGTATGGAGTGTGAGATCGGCCAAGAAAGATTGAATGGCATCTTCGGTTGGTTGGGGGGTGTTAGGATCATCTCATAAGTTATATAAGGAGGAGTAGTAGTCAGCAAAAGAGTTTGCTATCTCCCGCGGATTAAAATTTTTGCTGCTGTCTGAGTTACGAAGTAGAAAGAGGATGTTGGCTTTTGCTCTGTGATCTTTTAGCCTCTGAGCTAGGAACTTGCCTGCTCGGTTGCCAGAAGAATAGTGGGTAAATTTTAGAGATTGAACATGTTTGTCATATTGGTCTAGTAACAGGAGCCTGAGATCTGAACGCAACTTGGATAATTTATTGGCCAGGGAACTGTCAGATGTGTTTTTATTCTGCGTTTGTAGGTGTCTGATCTCTGTAAGTAGGGAGTCTAATTTCTGTGTCCTCTGCCTCTTTGCCCGTGAGCACAGTTGGAGTATAATACCTCTAATGAAAGCCTTATGGGCACACCATACAGTAAATGGGTTGGATACCGAGTGAGAATTTAAAGAAAAGTATTCCTTTAGGTGGTTGGTTAGGGAAACCACCTGAGAGGGTTGTTGGAACAGTCAAGAGTTAGCCTTCCAGATGTAGGCTGGGGTTGAGGGGTTTCTCTCATCTACCGTAATGGACACGGGTGCGTGGTCCAACCAGGTGATATCATGAATGGTGGAGGAGGATATTTTCTGCAACAGGAGTCTATCAACTAAAATCAAATCAATACGTGAGTATGAATTATGCCGGGAGGAGTGAAAGGAGTAGTCTCTTTCATTCGAGTGTTGGCATCTCCAGGAATCGTACATTTCCTCAGCATGGAGCAAGGATTGAAGGACCGGTTGGGGGCGTTTTGACTTAGAAGTGGTATCCATCGCAAAGTCAACCGTTAAGTTATAATCTCCACACATTATCAGAGCACCCCGTTTCACCGCATTGATTTTGCAAAAAATCTTTTTCAAAAAGCGTAGTTGATGAGTATTGGGCGCGTAGAGATTAACTATTGTGTAGGGGTGGTTATTGAATACACCCACTAGGATCAGGTATCTACCATCAGGATCAATGATTGTCTCTTGTAGGGAGTAAGTCACAGAGTCTTTGATAGCAATGAGAACCCCTTTCTGTTTTTTGGAGGCTGAGGCCTTGAGTATGTGTGAAAAAAAATTATGATGAAAAGAGGGGGTATTTGAAGTTGTCCAATGCGTTTCCTGTAAGCACAAAATGTCAGTATGTAGCTTAAGGGCCTCTTTCCAGACTGAGTCGCGTTTAGCCGGGTGGTTCAGGCCACGGACATTGAAGGAAGTTACTGTAATAGCCATGAGTTATAGGTGGAGAAAAGAGAAAACAGTACCTTATCGAGCCCAGGGTTTTCCCACAGAGTCTGTAATTTCCGGATGGTGAGCGCAGATGTCGTGCCGGTTGTCTTCAGAGTTAGAAACTTGTTATCCATCTCAGACGGGGTAGGGAAGAAGATAAGAAACAGAAAATGGGAAAGCAAAAGTAAAAAAAACAAACATAGAACTGGTAAAATAAAAAGGTAGATTCTGTTGGGAATCTGGTGGCAGATTTACTGCACATTACTCAAAGAGGGGGAACTCGTGGACTGTGAGCTCCAAAATGAGTCCGGAATCTTGTGGATCAGGTGGATTATTGCTACCGAGGCATTGAGGCTATGTTTTCTTTTTGTTGTTTCGCTTGTGCGACATGACCTGTCAGGTATCCTGAGTATGGATCCTAGAAGTGGAGGGAGGGTTGTCAGGAATTTGTTCAGGCAAGATATCCCATTCCCGCGGAAGGGCCAGGCCTTCCTCTAGACATGTGATCACTGATGTTTTGCCCTCCCGTGTGATAGTGCCTTGGTTACGGGCAAAAGAGACTTGCGTTTCTGCATAGTGTACTGCGAGAGATCTGCAAAAACTTGAATGGCAGAGTATTGTGCAGGGGGTTGTAAGTTTTTGCGAAATGCCTGCATACATTGTTCTTTTACATGATAAAAATGCACCCACATCAGCACGTCCCTCGGAACATTGTTCGGGAGGTGGGAAGGCTTGGGGAGGCAGTGGATTCTGTCGATAACCAGTTACGATTTTGGTGTGGAGAGTAGGAAGGCACCTATGAGGTCCTGGGCGTATTGGTGGAGTTGCGCAGGTATAATTGATTCAGGTATGCCATGCAGTTTAATATTATTCCTGTGCGACCCATCCTCGAGGTCTGCGACTTTAGCTTTGAGCCAGGCCACCTCATCTGACTGATCATTGTGGGAATCCACCAGAGAATTGTAGGAGCATACATTTTCACCCATCTTTTTTTCCACATGGTCAATCCTACCTCCCAGTTCTCCCACCTCAGCTTTGAAGTTCTTCATGCATTCCATCATGTCTGAATGCAGAGAACTGCACAAAGAAATCAGCATATCTTTTAAAGTTGTATCTGAGATGGGCTGGTTAGTGGAAGGGAAAGCGTTAATGGTGTCAGCCAGCTCCCTCGTGTCATCCAGTGAACTCTGGTGTGCACTCACCTTAGTGCTTTGAGGTGCAGCAGATAAGCGGGGCTTTGACTTCACCAGGCTGCAGGAGAGAGGTGTTGAGACAGCCGGAGAGTGCCGGAGTGATCATCCCTTGAGACAGGGCTTGGTGAGGCAGAGGAGGATACGCCTGTGGAGATCGGGGAACAGCCGCCGGTGCCATCTTGGAGCGCGCCGCTGCTCTTAGGGGAGAAGAAATCCTCCAGTTTTGCCAGGTGAACGGCGGGTTTCCTCCTTTTAGCCATCCCCGGATGTCGAGCGGGATAACAGCCACTCGGTGAGGCTGGTGGGGTCAGTCTAAAGTGCCTCAGATTGCTGAGATTCCTGTCGCTGGAGCGGAGCTCTCAGGTCAGCCGGCCACGCCCCCTATTATTACTTTTTTTGAAGAGCAGAATAGGAGAACAGTATCTAAAGTGTGTATCTCACATGTATAGATATGCAGAAAATGCACCAAAAAAAAATTTGGGGGCAGAAAACGCACCAAAAATTTTTTTCCCCATAATTTTTTTTTTTTTGAAGAGCAGAATAGGAGAACAGTATCTAAAGTGTGTATCTCACAGTAACATATGCAGTGCTGGTGCACTGAGCTTGCATAAAATGCCCGCCAAAGCCAACCTAACTAACAGACGGATAAAAGTTATCTTTTCTCTGGCACTGGGCTCAGGGCAGGATAAAAAGATTGTGCACTGCACCCACACAACAAAAGCAAGGTAGATCGATGAGTAATTTGATTTCTGAATCAGGACTCCTATCTAATTCTCTCCCTCAAAGCAGCAGCAGCAGCAACCTTTCTCTACACTAACTGAAACAGAGTGACGTGCTGTGCTATGTGCCTCTAGCTTATATAGAGGCTGGGTCACATGCTGCACTGGCCAATCACAGCCATGCCATTAGTAGGCATGGCTGTGATGGCTTCTAAGGGCACACAAGTTAAACGAATGTTGATTGGCTGCCCTGCAGCTTTTTAAAATGTGCCATTACATTGCCGAACACCGAACCTGAACCCGAACATACAGTACATTGTTCGGGTTCAGGTCCGGGTACCAAAAACCCAAAAGTGCGGGTTCGCTCAACCCTAGTCTTGGATAATACAGAGGAATAGCCTTTATTAAGGTTATAGACATAACCTGTCACTGTCAAACATTATGCTTTAACACTGCGGTCTAGCAGTGGTGACACGCTTTGTGTGGCAGGGGACTGACTGAAACTGATTCCTTCCCTTTAAGTATTGCCCATTTGTGGACTGAGGGCTAACCTATATTTTGCATATTGGTTTACATACAATTTTTGCATGTTGCACATTTGATGTTAAGGTGTATAGTTGATTTAACTTTTCACAATTCACGGGTCTTCATGTAACTGCGAGACAGTTTTTTTTATATTTTTTATATATTAATTCACTTGAGGTATCACTGTTCACTGCAGCCTAGTAGTGATCACTTTAACTCACTTTACAGAATTCACTTGTAAGATAGACCCCATGGTCCCAATAAGGAGGTTTTTCACTATAGACAGCACTTCGGTGCATACCCTGGGGAGGGATTACCTTGATAACAGCTCACCCAGTGTGGAAAAATGATTGCTTAGTCACAGTGGTGCTAGGGGGTGAAAGGGTTACCTGGGGGGCGATCAAGGGGTTAAACCTTTATTAGGGGAGGGTTAGGGGGGTTCCCTGGACCTAAAACTAACTGCCCTGACACTTTTACAGTTACAAATGTCCCTGTTTGCAGTGATCAGTAAATAAATGATCACTGCAATCAGTGACACTGTGACTGGGGGCTGAGGGGTGATCTGGGGGGTGATCTGGGGGTGACTGGGGGGGGCGATCGTGTGCCTATGTGTCAGTGGGCTGTTGGTGCACTTACTTAATGTCTTCTCTCCACGGCGCTCGGTATATGTGAGCGCCGCAGGAGAGATGACATCACTTCCTCCTGCCTGTGTATACATTACACAGGCAGAGGAAGCATTTCATTCGCCGGGAGCGATCGTGAGGGGGTGGCCAGAAACCAATGGCTGCCCCCTCATCAACGATTACTCCCAGAACGATACCGACCGCTCACTGTACCGGAGGGGGGTTCGATCGGACCCCCCACCCATACGAAGGCAGTCACGTACAGGTACGTGATTGTGCCTGTCCGTACCATTTTGCCGACGTATATGTACAGTGAGCGGTCGTTAAGCGGTTAAGGACATAACTCTCTACACTTAACGGTGACCACACAGTTGGGGTGAGGCACCACATAGGGATTTTAAACCACCTTTATTTGTATAAAATACTTTTTATTTTCACTTTTATTGAGTTTCACTTACAACACTAAGTGGCAAGCAGTGCCATACACCCCAAAAAAATTCTCTTCACAATTACACTAGCCCTGGTTTTCAGGGATTCAGAGGGGAGGCAGCAGCCAAATACACCTTTCCATAGTGCGGATATAACAAACCTATATATTATGAATAGAGCACTTAGAAAAATTATGGGCCCTAACTAGGGATAAGCTTCGAGTTCTAGAGAACATTGCCTGTTCGCCTGTTATCCGAACAGCGAACAATTTGGGGTGTTTGCGGCAAATTCGAAAAGCTGCGGAACACCCTGTAAAAGTCTATGGGAGAAATCTAAAGTGCTAATTTTAAAGACTTATATGCAAGTTATTGTCATAAAAAGTGTTTGGGGACCTGGGTCCTGCCCCTGGGGACATGTACAGTATCAATGCAAAAAATAGTTTTAAAAACGGCCGTTTTTTCGGGAGCAGTGATTTTAATAATGCTTAAAGTGAAATAATAAAAGTGAAATATTCCTTTAAATTTCGTACCTGGGGTGTGTGTATAGTATGCCTGTAAAGTAGCGCTTGTTTCCCGTGCTTAGAACTGTCCCTGCACATAATGTCATTTCTGAAAGAAAAAAAGTCATTTAAAAGTACTCGCGGCTGTAATGAATTGTCGGCTCCCGGCAATACAGAGAAAAGTCATTGAAAGTCATTGATAAAAAAATGAAAATGCGTGGGGGTCCCCCCAAATTCAATTACAAAAATTATGTGGGGTTCCCCCCAAATATCCATACCATTAAATTTAATACAAATTTTAAAGTGGTTGTAAACCCACTTAGACAACTTACACCTACAGGTAAGCCTAAATTATGGCTTACCTGTAGGTGCATGAAATATCTCTTTAACCACTTCCCGCCCCGTCAATAGCAGATTGACGTCCGGGAAGTGGTTCTGTTATCCACACTGGACGTCATATGACGTCCTGCGGGATAACAGCCGCCGCGCGCCCGGGGGGGCGCGCATCGCGGCGATCGGTGGAGCGGTGGGTCAGTCTGACCCACCGCTACACTGATCTCGGTAAAAAGCCTCCGGCTGATCACGATGTAAACAGGAAGAGCCGTTGATCGGCTCTTCCTCACTCGCGTCTGACAGACGCGAGTAGAGGAGAGCCGATCGGCGGCTCTCCTGACAGGGGGGGTTCGCGCTGATCGTTTATCAGTGCAGCCCCCCCTCGGATACCCACACTAGACCACCAGGGAAGCCCCCCAGGACGCCCAAGGAAGCCCCAAACATGTGGATGGCCCCCATGGCCATCCACATGTAATAAAATAAAAAATAAAAAATGCCAATCAGTGCCCACAAATGGGTACTGACTGGCACTATGATGGCACCACCACAATGTGTGGTGGCTGGCATTGCTGGGCATCAGTGTCCATCAGTGCCACCTACTAGTGTCCATCAGTGCCACCTATCAGTGCCCATCCGTGCCCATATGTGCCCATAAGTGCCCACCTATCAGTGCCCGTCCGTGCCACCTATCAGTGCCGCCTATAAGTGCCCATCAGTGCCGCCTATAAGTGCCAATCAGTGCCACCTATGAGTGCCAATCAGTGCCGCCTATGAGTGCCAATCAGTGCCGCATACCAGTGCCACATATCAGTGCCCATCAGTGCCACCTATCAGTGCCCATCATCAGTGCCCATCAGTGCCACCTCATCAGTGCCACCTCATTGGTGCCACCTCATCAGTGCCCATCAGTGTCGCCTTATCAGTGCCCGTCAGTGCCGCCTTATCAGTGCCCGTCATTGAAGTAGAAAAGGTACTTATTTACAAAAAAAATTAACAGAAACAAAGAAAAACGTCGTTTTTTTCAAAATTTTCGCTCTTTTTTTATTTGTTGTGCAAAAAATAAAAATCGCAGAGGCGATCAAATGCCACCGAAATAAAGCTCTATTTGTGGGAACAAAATGATAAAAAATTTGTTTGGGTACAGTGTAGCATGACCGCGCAATTGTCATTCAAATTGCGACAGCGCTGAAAGCTCAAAATTGGCTTGGGCAGGAAGCTGTATAAGTGCATGGTATTGAAGTGGTTAACCTACACGGTTAAGGAGATATTCACTATAAAAACAGCGCTGATGACGTCACACGCATGCGCACTAGCGCGCATTCGTGTGACGTCATCGCTGCTCCGGCCAATCACAGCGCCGGATGCACTCAGGGCCGTTTGAAGGAATTTGGGGGCCCCAGGCAGAATTTTGAAACAAGTTGAGAGGCGGGGGGGGGGGGGGTGGTACTGATTTTTTTTTTAACCTGTCAGGAAAGTTGTTGAGTGGGGGGGGGCGATCGCGGGAGGGGAGGCAGATCGCGAGAGGGGGGGGGGGGGGGGCGACCGCAGGAAGGGTATGCATACAAGCTCATTATGCCTTTCTCTTGCAGGGGTATGTTTACCTAAAAAATGTGTGGAGGGTTTACTTCCTCTTTAACATGCTAAAGTTACTTTCAATATTTTGAATCTGCAACTTTCATAAAAAAATATATGCAATTCTAACGAGAATCTCCTTGTTAAGGCACATTCTGTCAAAGCTTTTTCCCTTTTTCCCTATCCTCTCATAGTACACACATGTTGTCACCCTGTCACATGGGCTTCTGTTAAAAACTGCAAGTGCCAATTTAATGCACAGTACACAGACACAGTCCATTCTTGTCACTGCTAGGAAACCCACCCTGAGAAATGTCATGCAGCCATTGCTAAAATACATGTAGAAAGGAAGGGGCCCCAAGGAGGCTGCAGGAAATCAGAAGTACTGAAATGCAACAAAGGGTAAAAAAAAGAGAAAAATCTTATTTTATTTAAACAATGGTAATTATCCACAATACTATGTAATTGTCATTCAGTAAAGCCGTGTACACACGATCGGTTTTACCGATGAAAATAGTCCAATGGACTGTTTTCATCGGAAGAAACCGATCGTGTATGGGCCCCATCAGTCTTTTTTCCCTCGATGTGAAAAAATAGAACATGTTTTAAATTTATCCGATGGGAAAAAAAAACGATAGCAAAATCCGATCATCTGTGTGGAACTCCATCGTAGAAAAAACCCACGCATGCTCAGAATCAAGTCGACACATGCTCTGAAGCATTGAACTTCATTTTTCTTGGCACGTCGGAGTGTTTTACGTCACAGCGTTTGGGACGGTCGGATTTTTGACTGATGCTGTGTAGGCAAGACTGATGGAAAAATACATCGGATTAGAATCCATAGGAAATCCGATCATGTGTACAGGGCTTTAGAGTTTACATCTACTTTTCTATCCCAAATACACCTTTTTTTTTAAGAATATGTAAAGGTTTGTCTAAAAAACAAACAAAAAAAAGAACAAACATGTCATACTTACCTCCTGTGCAGTTGGTTTTCCCCTTCTGGGGTCCCTCAGCGGGGCTCCTGGCCCTGTCTCGTCTTGAGTGCCCCGATGGAGAGCCGCTCTTCTTCAGGGCACTTGTGCGGGCACGCTCGCGTGTCCTGCTGCTGCGTCCATTGACACAGACAGCAGGACTCGGCCCGGCCTCCCGAATCCCGCATCATTGGATTTGATTGAAAGCAGCAGGAGCCAATGGCTGCGCTGCTATCAATCTATCCAATCAGGACCCGAGACAGCGGCTGGAGCACGTATCTCCCAATCCAAGGGGGAACTCCAAATGTCATACACCAATCACCACCATTCAGTAGTCACCAAAAAGAAGGGGGAAAAAAACCCTTGACATGGTGTAAATCCAACGACAGATTTATTCTCAATCCATAAAAAAGTTCAAACCAGCATGAACATAGTAAAAAGTAAAATAAAATAAAAAGTCACCATAAAAAACATAAAAAAATCCAAAAACACATAAGAGTGCAGAGCAGTAGCGTAATGAGGACAGCTGGAGCTGGCGTAATGAGGACAGCTGGAGCTGGCGTATATAAAACCCGACCGGTTTCGTCTGAACAGACTTCAACTGGGGTATACTAGAGCTCTCTGTCCCCCACGCTAATATATAGATAAGGAATCACATCATAATTAGAGAACAGACGTGCCGTGCTGTAATTCCCACTTCCGGGATCATTACGTCCAATCAGAGGGAGTGTTGAGTGTGATAAACACACCCTACCAGTGCTGTCAGACCAATAGGGTAATCAAGCGTCATCTGGAAATCCCGGCGCGTCATCTGTTGCCAACATGTGACTATCTGTTGTGCGGAAGAAGAACAGAATAGAATATAAAGCGTGACCCAGGTGAAATGACGCAAAGCTTAATGGGAATTGTAGTCTCACAGTGATCCGCCGTGCTGAACATATAATCAAACGTGTAACGCGGAACATACTGTCGTGAGGCACTGGGATATTTATTCACGCAATAAAAAAAATATGAATAAATGAAAAATTTAAAAAATTTAAAAAATTGAGAATGACAGTAATGCGGGGCCAATAGAAATGCTCAACGCAAAACATGTCATCAGTTGCTAGGAAAATAGCCATATATGTGGAAAACGGACACCAGGTGCGCAGTCATGTCTGAGTGCACACCCGCAAAGCACACTGGGGGATGTAGTCCCGTGGTGAGCTTAAAGGCTACTACACAAAGGACATAGCTTAAAGGCTACTACACAAAGGACATATCTCCAGTATGTTTAAATGTGTATGCTAACATCTGTCGCAATAGGTGAACCGGGGACAGTATAGGCTAATATTAATAGCCATAAAGAGCCACACACCAACAAGAACTTTATGTAGGCACATATTCTACCAATGCAACATTGAATGCAAACAGGAGCACATTCTCTACCAATGCGGCGTTAAGTGTAAACAGTAGGGATGAGCTTCGTGTTCGAGTCGAACATACGTTCGACTCGAACATCGGCTGTTCGATCGTTCAACGAAGATCGAACGATTTGGGCCGTTCGCGCCAAATTCGAGTGACGCGAACGGCCCACAATGCACTACGCCATCGCAGTGTCATCCAGGCGCTGTGATTGGCCAAGCATGCACTGTGACCCCGCATGCTTGGCCAATCACAGCGCCGGCAGCGAGGAGAGCAATGATTGGTCACAGGCAGGATGCCTGTGGCCAATTATTGCTGAGGGTGTTTAGTACACGCCCCACACTATAAAAGGCCGCCAGCACGGCGGCCTAGTGTAGTGTGTTCCGGAGCAGGGAAAGAGAAGCATAGGCAGGGACAGTGACATTTATTTTTTTCTTGCTTAACCTGGATTCCTTTAGTTTAGGGAAAGAGAAGGATAGGTAGGGAGAGTGTCAGTGTGTTTTACTGTGCGAATCCTTGTTTCTTGGGACAGGGAAGGACAGTGAGGGAATTCTCCTTGTGCTATAGTGTGCTTTAAAAAAACATTTTTTCTAGGGACAGAAAACTATAGGTAGGAAGAGTGTCAGTTTCTTTCACTGTGATAATCCTTGTTTCTAGGGACAAAGAAGGAAAGTGAGGGAAATTCTCCTTGTGCTATAGTGTGCTTTAAAAAAACATTTTTTCTAGGGACAGAAAACTATAGGTAGGGAGAGTGTCAGTGTGTTTTACTGTGCGAATCCTTGTTTCTAGGGACAGGGAAGGACAGTGAGGGAAATTCTCCTTGTGCTATAGTGTGCTTTAAAAAAACATTTTTTCTAGGGACAGAAAACTATAGGTAGGGAGAGTGTCAGTGTGTTTTACTGTGCGAATCCTTGTTTCTAGGGACAGGGAAGGACAGTGAGGGAAATTCTCCTTGTGCTATAGTGTGCTTTAAAAAAACATTTTTTCTAGGGACAGAAAACTATAGGCAGGGAGAGTGTCAGTGTGTTTTACTGTGCGAATCCTTGTTTCTAGGGACAGGGAAGGACAGTGAGGGAATTCTCCTTGTGCTATAGTGTGCTTTAAAAAAACATTTTTTCTAGGGACAGAAAACTATAGGTAGGGAGAGTGTCAGTGTGTTTTACTGTGCGAATCCTTGTTTCTAGGGACAGGGAAGGACAGTGAGGGAATTCTCCTTGTGCTATAGTGTGCTTTAAAAAAACATTTTTTCTAGGGACAGAAAACTATAGGTAGGAAGAGTGTCAGTTTCTTTCACTGTGATAATCCTTGTTTCTAGGGACAAAGAAGGAAAGTGAGGGAAATTCTCCTTGTGCTATAGTGTGCTTTAAAAAAACATTTTTTCTAGGGACAGAAAACTATAGGTAGGGAGAGTGTCAGTGTCTTTTACTGTGCGAATCCTTGTTTCTAGGGACAGGGAAGGACAGTGAGGGAATTCTCCTTGTGCTATAGTGTGCTTTAAAAAAACATTTTTTCTAGGGACAGAAAACTATAGGAAGGAAGAGTGTCAGTTTCTTTCACTGTGATAATCCTTGTTTCTAGGGACAAAGAAGGAAAGTGAGGGAAATTCTCCTTGTGCTATAGTGTGCTTTAAAAAAACATTTTTTCTAGGGACAGAAAACTATAGGTAGGAAGAGTGTCAGTTTCTTTCACTGTGATAATCCTTGTTTCTAGGGACAGGGAAGGAAAGTGAGGGAAATTCTCCTTGTGCTATAGTGTGCTTTAAAAAAACATTTTTTCTAGGGACAGAAAACTATAGGTAGGGAGAGTGTCAGTGTGTTTTACTGTGCGAATCCTTGTTTCTAGGGACAGGGAAGGACAGTGAGGGAATTCTCCTTGTGCTATAGTGTGCTTTAAAAAAACATTTTTTCAAGGGACAGAAAACTATA
Source organism: Rana muscosa (assembly GCA_029206835.1). Taxonomy (NCBI): domain Eukaryota; kingdom Metazoa; phylum Chordata; class Amphibia; order Anura; family Ranidae; genus Rana; species Rana muscosa. The sequence continues at coordinate 879,794,987 of CM055116.1, forward strand.
GGTAGGAAGAGTGTCAGTTTCTTTCACTGTGATAATCCTTGTTTCTAGGGACAAAGAAGGAAAGTGAGGGAAATTCTCCTTGTGCTATAGTGTGCTTTAAAAAAACATTTTTTCTAGGGACAGAAAACTATAGGTAGGGAGAGTGTCAGTGTCTTTTACTGTGCGAATCCTTGTTTCTAGGGACAGGGAAGGACAGTGAGGGAATTCTCCTTGTGCTATAGTGTGCTTTAAAAAAACATTTTTTCTAGGGACAGAAAACTATAGGAAGGAAGAGTGTCAGTTTCTTTCACTGTGATAATCCTTGTTTCTAGGGACAAAGAAGGAAAGTGAGGGAAATTCTCCTTGTGCTATAGTGTGCTTTAAAAAAACATTTTTTCTAGGGACAGAAAACTATAGGTAGGAAGAGTGTCAGTTTCTTTCACTGTGATAATCCTTGTTTCTAGGGACAGGGAAGGAAAGTGAGGGAAATTCTCCTTGTGCTATAGTGTGCTTTAAAAAAACATTTTTTCTAGGGACAGAAAACTATAGGTAGGGAGAGTGTCAGTGTGTTTTACTGTGCGAATCCTTTTTTCTAGGGACAGGGAAGGACAGTGAGGGAATTCTCCTTGTGCTATAGTGTGCTTTAAAAAAACATTTTTTCAAGGGACAGAAAACTATAGGTAGGAAGAGTGTCAGTTTCTTTCACTGTGATAATCCTTGTTTCTAGGGACAAAGAAGGAAAGTGAGGGAAATTCTCCTTGTGCTATAGTGTGCTTTAAAAAAACATTTTTTCTAGGGACAGAAAACTATAGGTAGGGAGAGTGTCAGTGTGTTTTACTGTGCGAATCCTTGTTTCTAGGGACAGGAAAGGACAGTGAGGGAATTCTCCTTGTGCTATAGTGTGCTTTAAAAAAACATTTTTTCTAGGGACAGAAAACTATAGGTAGGAAGAGTGTCAGTTTCTTTCACTGTGATAATCCTTGTTTCTAGGGACAGGGAAGGAAAGTGAGGGAAATTCTCCTTGTGCTATAGTGTGCTTTAAAAAAACATTTTTTCTAGGGACAGAAAACTATAGGTAGGGAGAGTGTCAGTGTGTTTTACTGTGCGAATCCTTGTTTCTAGGGACAGGGAAGGACAGTGAGGGAATTCTCCTTGTGCTATAGTGTGCTTTAAAAAAACATTTTTTCAAGGGACAGAAAACTATAGGTAGGAAGAGTGTCAGTTTCTTTCACTGTGATAATCCTTGTTTCTAGGGACAAAGAAGGAAAGTGAGGGAAATTCTCCTTGTGCTATAGTGTGCTTTAAAAAAACATTTTTTTCTAGGGACAGAAAACTATAGGTAGGGAGAGTGTCAGTGTGTTTTACTGTGCGAATCCTTGTTTCTAGGGACAGGAAAGGACAGTGAGGGAATTCTCCTTGTGCTATAGTGTGCTTTAAAAAAATTTTTTTCTAGGGACAGAAAACTATAGGTAGGAAGAGTGTCAGTTTCTTTCACTGTGATAATCCTTGTTTCTAGGGACAAAGAAGGAAAGTGAGGGAAATTCTCCTTGTGCTATAGTGTGCTTTAAAAAAACATTTTTTCTAGGGACAGAAAACTATAGGTAGGGAGAGTGTCAGTGTGTTTTACTGTGTGAATCCTTGTTTCTAGGGACAGGGAAGGACAGTGAGGAAATTCTCCTTGTGCTATAGTGTGCTTTAAAAAAACATTTTTTCTAGGGACAGAAAACTATAGGAAGGAAGAGTGTGAGTTTCTTTCACTGTGATAATCCTTGTTTCTAGGGACAAAGAAGGAAAGTGAGGGAAATTCTCCTTGTGCTATAGTGTGCTTTAAAAAAACATTTTTTCTAGGGACAGAAAACTATAGGTAGGGAGAGTGTCAGTTTCTTTCACTGTGATAATCCTTGTTTCTAGGGACAGGGAAGGACAGTGAGGAAAATTCTCCTTGTGCTATAGTGTGCTTTAAAAAAACATTTTTTCTAGGGACAGAAAACTATAGGTAGGAAGAGTGTCAGTTTCTTTCACTGTGATAATCCTTGTTTCTAGGGACAGGGAAGGACAGTGAGGGAAATTCTCCTTGTGCTATAGTGTGCTAAAGCATTCCTCATCAACCATCTTTGAAATCCTTGTTTTTTTGGACAGTCAGGGAAATTGTCGTTGTGCTATTCTGTGCAAAAGCAATCATCCTCAACCATATTTAGAAATCCTTAAGTAAAGGGACAGAGAAGGACACCTGAAGGTAGCCCTTATTGCTTTTTTCCCATCTCCCTGCAGGCCATCTATTAGAATGTCTGGAAGGCAAACAAGGAGAGGCAGACAGTCAGGAGGCAATAAAAGAGGGCAAGCAGGCTCTGTGTCTGGGGGCAACAGTGCTGGTCGTGGACGCGGTGCATTGTCATCAGCACATGGCCATGGGACACGCTTGTCCTTCTTTTCGGCAGCTGGACATGTTGAGCCACATCATGCCGAAGACTAGGTAGAGTGGATGACCAAGCCCTCCTCCTCCTCCTCATCCTCTCTCACCCAGGCTCAGGGTACTGGAAAAGCAGCTGCCAAAGCGTCCTCTTCCCTGGTATCAATGTCAGACTCATCATCAGTCACTCCTTCCCTAGACCCACCATGTCCTCCTCCTGAGGAGTCCCCCGAACTGTTTGAGCACAGTGTTGGGTACATGCTCCAGGAGGATGCCCAGCGTTTCGAAGGGTCTGATGATGAAACCCAGCTACAGGAAGGCAGTAGCGTGAGAGCAGACAGAGGGGATGCTCAAGAAGGACACCAATCTGGCAGTCATGTTCCAGCAGCTGCAGCATACTGCCAGATTGGCTCCAGTGATGAGGAGGGAGGGGATGATGAGGTCACTGACTCCACGTGGGTGCCTAATAGGAGAGAGGAGGAGGAGGAGGATGAGGAGGAGGCACATCTCCAACGAGGCAGGATGCCCTTTGGTGGCCAGCGTAAGGGCAGTACACCGACGGAATCACACCGCAGAGCTCTGCCTGTGCAGGGCGCTGCCTCTGCCCGTCATTCAAAAAGTTCTTTGTTGTGGGCCTTTTTTGAGGCTAGTGCATCAGATCGCACAGCTGCTGTTTGCAACATATGTCTCAAGCGTATATCGCGTGGCCAAAACATCAGCCGCTTGGGTACCACATGCCTGACCAGACATATGTTGACCTGCCATGCAGCTCGTTGACAAGCCTACCTCAAAGACCCACACCAAAGAACAAAGCGGACCTCTCCTTGCACCGCATCAGCTGGGATCTCCAACCCCACTATAACTTCAGTCCTCTCTGAAACATGCACTGAGAGGAATGAAGGTGTAGAATTAGGTGTGTCACAGCCAAGTACTTGTGGCCACTCTGCTAGCAGTACACCGACGTCCGATTCTAGCAGGCAAATTTCCCTGCCCCAGCTGCTGGACCGTCGAAAGAAGTTCACTCCCAGCCATCCACATGCCCAGCGGTTGAATGCTAGCTTGGCTAAATTGCTAGCGCTTCAACTGCTGCCTTTTCAGTTGGTAGACTCGGCCCCCTTCCGTGAGTTTGTGCAATGTGCGGTTCCTCAGTGGCAGGTTCCCAAACGCCACTTTTTCTCACGGAAGGCTATTCCGGCTCTCTACCGGCATGTGGAAGGCAATGTCTTGGCCTCGCTGGACAGGGCGGTCAGCGGTAAGGTGCATATTACCGCTGACTCATGGTCCAGCAGGCATGGACAGGGACGTTACCTTTCTTTCACGGCCCATTGGGTCACTCTTTTGGCAGCTGGGAAGGATGCAGGACAAGGTGCAGTAGTGTTGGAGGTTGTTCCACCGCCACGCCTCCAAAATGCTACTACTGGTTGTGACACACCTCTCTCCTCCACCCCCTCCTCTTCTTCTTCCTCCATGGCCTCTTCCTGTGGTTTGTCCTCGGAACCAGCGGTGCTCCGAAGGCGTTCAAGGGGCTACGCAAGTACGCAGGCAAAAAGATGCCATGCCGTGCTTGCGCTGGTGTGTTTGGGGGACAGAAGCCACACTGGGGCAGAGGTCCTGTCTGCTCTGCAGGGCCAGCCCGAGAGGTGGTTGACGCCACGCCAGCTTAAGCCAGGAATGGTGGTTTGCGACAATGGCACCAACCTCCTCTCCGCCCTCCGACAGGGACAACTGACCCATGTGCCCTGTGTGGCTCACGTCCTTAACCTGGTGGTGCAGCGGTTCTTGGGCAGGTACCCGGGCTTACAGGATGTCCTGAGGCAGGCCAGGAAAGTCTGTGTGCATTTCCGCAGATCTTATAATGCCAGTGCTCGCCTGGCTGAGCTGCAAAAGGAGTTGAACCTGCCCAAGAACCGCCTTATATGTGACATGCCCACCAGGTGGAACTCAACGTTGGCCATGCTGCAGCGGCTGCACACGCAGCAGAGGGCCATCAATGAGTACCTGTGCGACTACGGCACCAGGACAGGGTCAGGGGAGCTTGGTTTTTTTTCTCCACGCCAGTGGGGCATGATCAGGGATGCATGCACTGTCCTGGCACCATTTGAGGAGGCCACGAGGATGGTGAGCAGTGACAGTGCATGCATCAGTGACACTGTACCTCTTGTCCACCTGTTGGAGCACACGCTGCGTGGAATAATGGACAGGGCACTTGAGGCAGAACAGAGGCAGGAAGAGGAGGACTTCCTTGCCTCTAAAGGCCCCCTTTACCCAGACAGTGTTCCTTCTGTCCCACCCATCGCACAGGAAGAGGAGGAGGAGGAGGAGGAGGAGGAGGATTGTGTCAGCATGGAGGTGGAGGCTGGCACTCAGCATCATCAGCAGCAGTCTTTTAGGGATGATTTACAGTCCCAAGAAACCAGTGGACTTGTACGTGGCTGGGAGGAGGTGGCTGCGGATCATGTCGTCCTTAGTGACCCAGAGGACTCCGGAGCGAATGCCTCAGCAAACCTACGCTGCATGGCCTCCCTGATCCTGCAAAGTCTGCGGAAGGATCCTCGTATTCTTCGGATCAAGGAGAGGGACCATTACTGGCTGGCCACTCTCCTTGATCCACGGTACAAGGGTAAGGTTGCGGACCTTATGTTACCGTCGCAGAGGGAGCAGAGGATGAGACAACTCCGGGAGGCCTTGCAGAAAGGTCTGTGCAACGCGTTCCCAGAGACTGGGAGGTTACAAACTCCTGGTCCTGGACAACGAGTTGCTGAGGCTTCGGCCAGTCAAAGAAGGAGCGGTGGGGAAGGTGGCGTCTGACCGATGCGTTCAGACAATTCTTTAGTCCGCAGCCCCAAAGTATGATCGGTTCCAGCAACCATCGCCAGCGTCTGATAAACATGGTGCAGGAATATCTAGGGGCAAGGTCAGACTTGGACACCTTCCCCACCGAAAATCCTCTGGCTTACTGGGTCTTGAGGATGGATCACTGGCCAGAGCTTGCACAGTATGCAATTGAGCTACTGGCCTGTCCTGCATCCAGCGTTCTTTCGGAACGCACATTCAGTGCTGCTGGAGGATTTGTCATGGATCACAGGGTGCGCCTGTCCACCGACTCGGTTGATCGACTGACTTTCATCAAGATGAACCAGTCTTGGATCACCACCAGCTACCACACACCTGATGCTGATATAACAGACTAATTGATTTTAACATGTCACATCCCTTCAAGACTGATGCTGATGCTGAGTGCCTGTGCTGTTATGTTGACTGGCTATCCTCCTCCTCCGAGTCCTCAATGATACGATTGATGATGATAGCTTGGAAGATCATTTTTGTTTATGGGTGCCGCCACCAGTGGCTAAGGCCCAATTTTTCAGCCCCTGTTTTATAGGGGCGTGTAATTACAATTTTTTTAGCAATAATTTGCCATAGGGCTCATTCCTGTGCTCCAAGTACAGTATCTGTGAGGGGTTGGAGTGTTGTGGCACCAGTGCCTAAGGCCCAATTTTTCAGCCCCTGTTTAACAGGGGCGTGTCATTACAATTTTTGAAGCAATACTTTGCAACAGGGCTCATTGCTGTGCTCCAAGTACAGTATCTGTGAGGGGTTGTAGTGTTGTGCCACCAGTGCCTAAGGCCCAATTTTTCAGCCCCTGTTCAACAGGGGCATGCAATTACAATTCTTGATCTAATAATTCACAGCAGGGCCCATTGCTGCACCCACCAAGAGTAACTCTGAGGGCTTACAGTGTTGTGGCAACGCCACCACCACCACCACCACGAAAGGCCCAATTTTTCAGCCCCTGTTCAAAAGGGGCATGTAATTACAATTCTTGATCTAATAATTCACAGCAGGGCCCATTGCTGCACCCACCAAGAGTAACTCTGAGGGCTTACAGTGTTGTGGCAACACCACCACCACCACCACCACCACGAAAGGCCCAATTTTTCAGCCCCTGTTCAACAGGGGCATGCAATTACAATTCTTGATCTAATAATTCACAGCAGGGCCCATTGCTGCACCCACCAAGAGTAACTCTGAGGGCTTACAGTGTTGTGGCAACGCCACCACCACCACCACCACGAAAGGCCCAATTTTTCAGCCCCTGTTCAAAAGGGGCATGTAATTACAATTCTTGATCTAATAATTCACAGCAGGGCCCATTGCTGCACCCACCAAGAGTAACTCTGAGGGCTTACAGTGTTGTGGCAACACCACCACCACCACCACCACCACGAAAGGCCCAATTTTTCAGCCCCTGTTCAACAGGGGCATGCAATTACAATTCTTGATCTAATAATTCACAGCAGGGCCCATTGCTGCACCCACCAAGAGTAACTCTGAGGGCTTACAGTGTTGTGGCAACGCCACCACCACCACCACCACCACGAAAGGCCCAATTTTTCAGCCCCTGTTCAAAAGGGGCATGTAATTACAATTCTTGATCTAATAATTCACAGCAGGGCCCATTGCTGCACCCACCAAGAGTAACTCTGAGGGCTTACAGTGTTGTGGCAACACCACCACCACCACCACGAAAGGCCCAATTTTTCAGCCCCTGTTCAACAGGGGCATGCAATTACAATTCTTGATCTAATAATTCACAGCAGGGCCCATTGCTGCACCCACCAAGAGTAACTCTGAGGGCTTACAGTGTTGTGGCAACGCCACCACCACCACCACCACGAAAGGCCCAATTTTTCAGCCCCTGTTCAAAAGGGGCATGTAATTACAATTCTTGATCTAATAATTCACAGCAGGGCCCATTGCTGCACCCACCAAGAGTAACTCTGAGGGCTTACAGTGTTGTGGCAACACCACCACCACCACCACGAAAGGCCCAATTTTTCAGCCCCTGTTCAACAGGGGCATGCAATTACAATTCTTGATCTAATAATTCACAGCAGGGCCCATTGCTGCACCCACCAAGAGTAACTCTGAGGGCTTACAGTGTTGTGGCAACGCCACCACCACCACCACCACGAAAGGCCCAATTTTTCAGCCCCTGTTCAAAAGGGGCATGTAATTACAATTCTTGATCTAATAATTCACAGCAGGGCCCATTGCTGCACCCACCAAGAGTAACTCTGAGGGCTTACAGTGTTGTGGCAACACCACCACCACCACCACCACGAAAGGCCCAATTTTTCAGCCCCTGTTCAACAGGGGCATGCAATTACAATTCTTCTTCTAATAATTCACAGCAGGGCCCATTGCTGCACCCACCAAGAGTAACTCTGAGGGCTTACAGTGTTGTGGCAACGCCACCACCACCACCACCACCACGAAAGGCCCAATTTTTCAGCCCCTGTTCAAAAGGGGCATGTAATTACAATTCTTGATCTAATAATTCACAGCAGGGCCCATTGCTGCACCCACCAAGAGTAACTCTGAGGGCTTACAGTGTTGTGGCAACGCCACCACCACCACCACCACGAAAGGCCCAATTTTTCAGCCCCTGTTCAAAAGGGGCATGTAATTACAATTCTTGATCTAATAATTCACAGCAGGGCCCATTGCTGCACCCACCAAGAGTAACTCTGAGGGCTTACAGTGTTGTGGCAACACCACCACCACCACCACCACCACCACGAAAGGCCCAATTTTTCAGCCCCTGTTCAAAAGGGGCATGTAATTACAATTCTTGATCTAATAATTCACAGCAGGGCCCATTGCTGCACCCACCAAGAGTAACTCTGAGGGCTTACAGTGTTGTGGCAACGCCACCACCACCACCACCACGAAAGGCCCAATTTTTCAGCCCCTGTTCAAAAGGGGCATGTAATTACAATTCTTGATCTAATAATTCACAGCAGGGCCCATTGCTGCACCCACCAAGAGTAACTCTGAGGGCTTACAGTGTTGTGGCAACACCACCACCACCACCACCACCACGAAAGGCCCAATTTTTCAGCCCCTGTTCAACAGGGGCATGCAATTACAATTCTTGATCTAATAATTCACAGCAGGGCCCATTGCTGCACCCACCAAGAGTAACTCTGAGGGCTTACAGTGTTGTGGCAACGCCACCACCACCACCACCACGAAAGGCCCAATTTTTCAGCCCCTGTTCAAAAGGGGCATGTAATTACAATTCTTGATCTAATAATTCACAGCAGGGCCCATTGCTGCACCCACCAAGAGTAACTCTGAGGGCTTACAGTGTTGTGGCAACACCACCACCACCACCACCACCACGAAAGGCCCAATTTTTCAGCCCCTGTTCAACAGGGGCATGCAATTACAATTCTTGATCTAATAATTCACAGCAGGGCCCATTGCTGCACCCACCAAGAGTAACTCTGAGGGCTTACAGTGTTGTGGCAACGCCACCACCACCACCACCACCACGAAAGGCCCAATTTTTCAGCCCCTGTTCAAAAGGGGCATGTAATTACAATTCTTGATCTAATAATTCACAGCAGGGCCCATTGCTGCACCCACCAAGAGTAACTCTGAGGGCTTACAGTGTTGTGGCAACACCACCACCACCACCACCACCACATTTCAAAAACAGTTGTCATTGGGACGGAAAGTGAGGTGAAATGTTCTGAACAGGGGCACAGACAGCAAAACAAATGTTACAGGGGTGATAACCCTTACCTATGTTTTCCAAAAAGTTTAAAAATAGATTTTTGGGCTGGAGCTACACTTCAACAATGTACCTGTTCAAAATTACAAACAGATTCTACATAAGAACAAACCTACAGTCCCTGTCTTGTATGCACCGCCTGTATACGGCTGTTCAGAGTATATAGGGCCTTTTTTATTTTATGTGCGGGGTTCCCCTTAATATCCATACAAGACCCAAAGGGGCTGGTAATGGGCTGGGGTAGGGGGGGGGGGGGTCATGGGGTAGCTATGCCATTTTTCTTAAAGATTTTCATCCATATTACCGGGACCAGACATTACATTAAAGCCGCAAGCAGTTTTAAATGGCTTTTTTTTCCTTTAGAAGTGTCATTTTGTGCAGGGACAGTTCTAAACACGGGAAACACGTGGCACTTCACAGGCATACTTTAGACACCCCCCAGGTACGATATTTAAAGGAATATTTGACTTTTTTTTTTTCACTTTATGCATCATTAAAATGACTGCTCCCGAAAAACGACCGTTTTTAAAACTTCTTTTTGCATTGATACATGTCCCCTGGTGCACAACCCGGGTTCCCAAACCCTTTTTAGGACAATAACATGCATAATAGTTGTTATAATTAGCACTTTAGAATTCGAACGTTCGCATCCATTGTATTTAATAGGGTTCTAATGTTCGTACGAACTTTCGGTCCGTTCGCGGGTTCTGGTGCGAACCGAACCCGGGGGTGTTCGGCTCATCACTAGTAAACAGGAGCACCACAATGATGTGTCAAAGACACATCATGTGCCCCTATTCAATATATCATAATGTGACTGCCATAATATTGTAAGATATAATAGTAATTTATGCTCTTGTTCAAAATATGTGAATATACATTAAAGGAAAAGAATGCTAAAAGAGGATGTATACCATAACAAAACGGTATGAATGTAACGAATGAAAACGGACTGTGTATCCCGGAAATGTAAACCAGCATCACACGTGTGTTCCCTATACAATATTATATTAGTTAATAACAAATATGTACAGGTGATATCTCCAAAATTACATAAAGGTGTCTATCTATGTGATATACAACCAAGAATTTAAATACGCATGTAGGCACCAATGATCATGCTTGATTAATAAAGGCATTTATGTCCCAATCAACGTTAAGGCCATGAGGCCTGTAACTCTTGAGCTGATATATCCAATATGTTTCCAACCTAGAAACCCCCCTGACACGGGATTCACCCCTCCAGTTGGAAACAAAATTGTCTATTATTTGGAACATAGTGCCCTTGGGGTTCTTATTGTGAAATTCCAAATAGTGTCTGGGGACACTGTGATTGGTCTTCCCCTTTTTTATACTTGTTATATGTTCTCCAACCCTAATTGAAAAAGATATTGTTTCCCGCATGGGCAGGTAATCAGGTAAACAATATATCTAGTCGCACAAGTCGTAAAGCCCTTCATCTGATAACTCATCCCTGTAGATGTAGATATAAAGGAATTAGACTTTTTTCTGCCACAAGTATTGACCTGGCACACCTTACATTTTTTGCAGGGATAATAGGCTTTTAAGTGTGGAAAAAAACTGGCAACACTGGGGGGTCTATCACATTTGGTGCAATGCGATTTCTTAATGAGGGGGCTCCTCGGTATATTACCCCTGCTTTATCAGGTAATGAAGGGCCTATAATCTGATCGTTTTTCAGGACCTTCCAATGTTTCTGAAAGATATCTTTTATTTGTTTATGTTGAACAGAAAACATAGTGAAAAAAGACCATTTATATTTAAAATCTTGGGGTAATTTAACCCGTTCTGTGACTAAAGAATCCCTCTCAATCATAGCGACCTGTTCAATCTCTTTGTCTATAATAGAAGCCAAATATCCTTTATCCAGAAATCTAGATCTAAGTATATTGGCTTGATGATAGAAATCTGGGAGACTGGAACAATTCCGTCTAACTCTCAGAAATTGGCTTCATGGTACGGAGTGTAGCCAGGCTGGATGATGACAACTGTCAACCGGAATGTATCCATTCCGGTCGGTAGGTTTGAAAAAAGTCTTAGTTTTAAGTTGTCCATCCATGGGAAAAATCTCTAAGTCCAAAAAATGTATGGACTGAAAGCTAGCCTCATAAGACAAGCTGATCCCCACATCGTTGTCATTCAAGTCTGACATAAAAGCACTCAAGGAGGTCTCATCACCCCTCCATAGGAGGAGGATGTCATCTATGTATCGAACCCAGAGTACAACCTCCGGTCGATTAAAAGCATAGACGACATCCTCCTCCCATTTAGCCATAAAGATATTAGCTAGACTAGGAGCAAATTTCGCGCCCATTGCAACTCCCTTTTTCTGTAAAAAGAAATCTCCATTGTACCAAAAATAATTATGGTGGGTTGCAAACTGTAAGAGATCCAAAATGTATCTCTTTTGGGTACCTGAGAGATTAGAAACTCTAGATAAAAATAAATTCACTGCTGATAGACCCAATTCATGTGATATACATGTATATAGTGAGGCAACATCTGCCGTTACAAGCAAGATGTCCTCACTGTAATCAACCTGTTGTAACCGTGAGATCACATCTCGGGTGTCTTTTAAATAAGACGGAATAGACTTTACGATAGGCTGTAGATGGAAATCGATATATTTCCCTATTCGGGAAGTCACGGAATCTATTCCGCTAATTATCGGACGACCCGGTGGATGAATAGCATCCTTATGTATTTTCGGTAAATAATACATTATGGGGATCCGTGGAGCAACAGGAACTAGAAAGTTTTTTTCCTTTCTTATCTAGTATCCCTAATTGCGACCCTGTATCAATCAGGTCAGTCAGAGCTGCTTTGAAACCTTGGGTAGGATTTCCCTTTAAGCGAACATATGTTGCAATGTCGCTTAAAATTTTTGTCATTTCTTGGTGATATGCTGTTTTATCCAACACCACTATACCACCCCCCTTGTCAGCGGGGCATATAGTAAGGTCTTTCCTTTCACATAATGATCTTAGACCATTTTTGATCTTAGGATCATTGTAAATCCGTTTCTTGGGAAGTGTTTCAAGGTCTTTCAAGACTAAATCTTTAAACACTTGAACTGAAGGGGCTGTGGGGCAGGGTGGATTGAAGAGAGAGGGATTAGATAAACCAGAGTATACCATCAGTGAACTGGTATCCGGTAATGATGGTCTAGTGGGGTTGGAGATAAAGTACCTTTGTATATTTATTTTGCGTATAAACTTGTGCACATCTATAAATGTGTTAAATTTATTCAATTGCTTAGGGGGAACATATTTAAGTCCTTTATTTAAAACAATCTTTTCAGCCTCAGTGAAATTAACTGTACTTAAATTAAAAATGCCATCCTCCTTTATATACATTTTCTTTTTCTGGGCGCGCCTCTACATCCCCGTTGTAATCGGGGTTTTTGTTGTACCCGCTTTGTTCTTTCTGAAAACCCCCTGTATAGGATGGCCCGGGATGGTTTTGGTTATAGTTAAATAGGGATCTGTTGTATGAATAGTCCTCATCTCTATCCCTATAATTATATTGGGGTGGGTACGTTCCTCTTTCTTCCCTAAGGGGTGAGAACCGGTTATAGGTTTGAATAGGAGTTCTCTGGTTTTGATAAGCATAATACTCATAATCTTGTTGGCCATGATTATTTCTTCCTCGTGGTGAGTCAAATCTCCAGTGTTCCTGGGAATTATCCTTTCTACCCCTGTTATTACCTCGATGGCCCCTACCTCTTCCTCCCTGTGTGGGCGGTGGGCCACGTTTATACACATTGGGGGTACGTACGTTCGTTTGTTTCTGGTTTGGTTCCCCAACCATAGGGGGACGTCCCTGGGCCTGGTTGGATGTAGATGGTTGTGATCTCACATCGTTAGTCAATAGATTAGTAGTATCCATATTCCGGTTACTCTCCTCTATTTGCACAATGCTATCCTTGGACTGCCAACTAAAAACGCAACCATTCTTGTAGTCGTTGACATCCCTAGTATATTTTTTCTGTTTCTTTACTTTCTGTTCTTTTTCTTCCTTCTCTAAATGACCTTTGAGGTTAGTAGATAATAAACTGTACTCTGATGTGGATTTGTAAGGTAAAAGCTTGTCTCTAATGTCTTTAATTTCTTTATCGATTAGAGTTAGTCGGGTCATTTTTTTCTCTAATAAAAAAGAAATAAATGAAATCCCGGCCTCATTAAAATAGTGAAACCATGCGTCTATGTCAAGGTCTCCCTGTTGTGGGCATACGTCCCATCTTAGCCCCCTAGGGACCATGCGTTCCTTCGCATATTGGTTAAGGAACGCCTTGTCCCATTCCAAATGTAATTCAGAGGTCATGAGGTTTTTTAACCTCATGAATAAACCTCCTATTTCAGAATCTGTATTTGTGGAAACGAATACACCTTCCGTGGTAAACGTGCGACTGGTGCGATATTCAAACACATCCATGTTTGATTAAAACTTGATAACCAAATAAATGCGGAGAAAAAGTGATCACAAATTTCAACCAGTAGTGAAGGCAGCAATATAGAAAGTCAAAAATCATACAAGCAAATAATAATAATAATACTGCGCCAATCAGTGAGAAAAAAAATTATAAAAAGTGAGCAGCCAAACACCAAAAATCAGACAGATAATAAGGCAACAAAAAATATATAAAGTGTGGCGCTGGATAAGAAGGTAAAATCAATTACCTAATGAAGTAAAATGAATCCCATATTGTAATATGATCAAATATTATCATGCAATATTCCAATGTGTATATAAAACAAAACACAAAAAATTATATATGTGAAAACACTAGCATCAACCTAAGTGCTACTGTGAAAAATGAATAATCCTGAAAATTAATACATCTCAAAACAGCAGATCCATACAGGGCATTACAGTGGAGTGTATGTCCATTGATGTATCATACATGAATAGAGTTCAAAACAGAATCCAATAGGAATCTATGGTGATTGCAAGCTGTAATGTAGAGGTGAGTGGATCAAACGTTCTCATGCAGACATGTGGAGTATATATCGTCACCCGGGAGTGCCTTCACCATGGGGCATATAAGGGAGAAAGGGTACTCTTACCAGTGGATCCAACACACCGTACGGCGGTGGATCTTCAGAGCTTTGTCCACTTCAGGGACGGAACAGGCAGTAGAGATCTATAGGACACCTCCTCCTAATGCCAGGTTCCACTCCGATTCCATATCTCCCAATCCAAGGGGGAACTCCAAATGTCATACACCAATCACCACCATTCAGTAGTCACCAAAAAGAAGGGGAAAAAAAACCCTCGACATGGTGTAAATCCAACGACAGATTTATTCTCAATCCATAAAAAAGTTCAAACCAGCATGAACATAGTAAAAAGTTAAATAAAATAAAAAGTCACCATAAAAAACATACAAAAATCCAAAAACACATCAGAGTGCAGAGCAGTAGCGTAATGAGGACAGCTGGAGCTGGCGTATATAAAACCCGACCGGTTTCGTCTGAACAGACTTCAACTGGGGTATACTAGAGCTCTCTGTCCCCCACACTAATATATAGATAAGGAATCACATCATAATTAGAGAACAGACGTGCCGTGCTGTAATTCCCACTTCCGGGATCATTACGTCCAATCAGAGGGAGTGTTGAGTGTGATAAACACACCCTACCAGTGCTGTCAGACCAATAGGGTAATCAAGCGTCATCTCTTTTGTGCAGGGACAGTTCTAAACAAGGGAAACAAGCGCTTTACAGGCATACTATACATCCCTCCCCCAGGTACGAAATTTTAAGGAATATTTCACTTTTATTGTTTCACTTTAAGCATTATTAAAATCACTGCTCCCGAAAAAACGGCCGTTTTTAAAAGTTTTTTTAGCATTGATACATGTCCCCTGGGGCAGGACCCGGGTCCCCAAACACTTTTTATGACAATAACTTGCATATAAGCCTTTAAAATTAGCACTTTAGATTTCTCCCATAGACTTTTCGAATTTTCCGCGAACACCCCAAATTGTTCGCTGTTCAACGAACATGCGAACAGGCAATGTTCGAGTCGAACATGAGTTTGACTCGAACTCGAAGCTCATCCCTAATTGGTAATGATCTATGGATAGTTTTTTTCAATCAAACAAATTAAAGGGATTGTTCATGTGAAAGTAAGAGAAACCAAGATGTTTTTCTTAACCACTTCCTGGCCGCGCTATAGTCGTAAGATGGCTACAGAGCGGCTTAATTTACCGAGAAGGCGTAAGTACACATCCTCCCATAAACCCGCTACCTGCACGCCCCCTGTAGCGCGTGGGTGGCGCGCTCTGAGATCACTATGTCCTTCGGACTCAACTGATAACAGATCGGGGTAAAGGGCCAATCACAGCGGCCCTTTACCATGTGATCATCTGTGTCCAATGATCGCGGAAGTAAACACAATCCGATTATTGGCTTTTCTTTCCACACGCTGACAGCTTGAGGAGAGAAATGAAGAGCCGATGACCAGCTTGTGTTAAAGGGACATTGCCACTGATAATTAGGGCACTAATTATTAGTGTCCTGATTATCAGTGCAGTCCCAAAAGTGCCCACCAGTGCTGCCAATCAGTGCCCCCCAGTGCTGCCAATCAGTGCCTCCTCATCAGTTCCACCTACCAGTGCCCATCCGAGTCGCCTATCAATGCCACCTATCAGTGCCCTTCAGTGCCACCTATCAGAGCCCATCAGTGCTACCTATCAGTGCAGCCCCATCAGTGCTTCCTCATCATTGCCCACCAGTGCCGTCTCATCAGTGCCCATCAGTGCCACCTGTCAGGGTTGGTCATGTGACGCGATGTCACGTGGCGGTCATGTGGAGCTGGATGACGCCGCTACGTGACTCTTGTGAGACGTGAATGTCCGCAGGCCGGGTGACGCTCTGTGTGCGTCTGCAAGCCGGGTGACGCGGTGTTGCGGGACTGACACGCGAGGCCACTATTTGGCCTAATGACAGCATCTTAAGTGTCATTGCTCCGCACCATGAGGGTTTCACACACGTGGACTGCAGGGTTCAGCCCTTACCATGTATAGGTAAGTGGTTATAGATGTTGACCACATTTATTAGCACCTCCCCTTTTTGGCCAATACAGCTTCCCACATGTAATAACTATCTATGGAGGGGTTCCATAGAGAGGCGTGGAATGCACGCTTCGGCGCCATTTTGGATCTCACAGGAAGTACTGTTTCAGTGGGGAGACCAGGGGGAGGTCCTTGTCACTTATAAATAGTATACAGGCAACAGTGGAGTTATGCCCCAGACGATGCAAGGTTTTGCGAAACACGTCGGGAGACTCCACTGCTGCCATTGAGTGTCTTTGCAAAGCGCTATATTCATGGATTGAATGTAAGTGTATCTGCCTATATTCATTAAAATTCCTTTGCGTTATTACGCTATGTGCCATCTCCCTTCTTTTTCCACATGAACTTTATGTGAGCCATTTCATTACTCCTATTGGCTTGAACTTCTGGTGTTTTTTCCTGAGCTTGGACCTTAGACATAAGGGTGCACTGTGCCGGCCTGGTTTCCATATGTATGGACATATACATATTCAGCCTGTTTGACCCCATACACATATGTGCATTGGGTCCACTACATCTGGTAAGCCTCCCCTTCACGTGGTGGTGGTTACGTCACAAGTCACTTATTTACTTCGGAAGATTCACCTATATAATTTGGAACTGATTCAATTTTATGTTTCATCACATCCATTTGGAGTTTATATACATTTGGACCTATATTTAATTCTTTGTGATTCAGTTTATTTTTGAGCACTTGGGTGTCATATATTGTTATACGCATAGCGCTGCATTTTTTGTATATTGTTTGTTGTTGCTTTTTTCCACAGGTATTGTAGCTGCTTATATGTGTTAGCAGCGCGAATATTGTTTGTATTTTTTGTTCTATTTTGGTTTTGTTATATTTGCTGCAGCTACATTCTCTGTTCCAAACGCAACCAGTGATGGATGTATTTGATTACAGAGCCTCTCGCACTGTTAACACTGAAGGGGTGTTTTCCACCACCAACAGTGACACTGAAATAGGGGGTTTATTTATCAGATTGAAAAATGTAATGTCTTCAGAATTACACCTTCAATGGGACTTGGTTTTTTTGGAGCAATACATAGTTGATCGTATGGTTCCCAGAAGTCTCCGTTGGGAGGTTCAACCTCAACAGGGGGATTCTGAGATTGATTCCTGGTTTAATTATTTTAATGACGCAGGGATCAAATTCCTAGGCGTCCTGATCTCAAGGAAAAAGGTGAGACTGGTTGAGTTAGATAGAGAGATTAAGGACCTCAAAGAGAAACTTTTTTCATACAAATCATCTCTTGAGTATCTCTCTCTATCGACTAGTCTACAGGATCATCTTGAGAAAGAAGATAGAGATCAGAAGTTAAAAAAACATAAAAAATACTCCAGGGATGCTGGGGACTATAGGAACAACACTGTATTTGGGTGGCAGAAGTTATTTTCTACATCATTTGGAGCAGAAATGGATTCTGCTCCTTCTGCAGGTAGTTCCACCCAGATCCCCACCAATGGTCCTTCATTGACTCAGTCTGTGATGGCACCTAGTGTTCCAGCCCCTTCGTTCAGCTCACAGGCGGGTTTGGTTCATGCACCTCCATCTAGAAACCCCCATACCCCTACTCATCAAAGGGGTAGGGGAAATCTAGAGGGACAAGAGGCACTAGAGGCTCTTCTCGAGGTCACTCGCGTCATCATAGTGGTCCATGCCATTATGGATATGAGGACTATTCATATAATGCCTCCCCAGCTCGACAGAGAGCTGTTCCATCGTCCCATTACGATTATCCATCTTATTATGGTCCCCCCTCCATCTCTACCCACAACAGATTTGCTCCTTTAGGTGAGATACGTGATGATAGTTATCATACACCTGCCAGGTACCCTCCGGAACCCACGTATTATAGTCCTGGTTATTCCAACTCACAGGGCCATGGTACACGGGATTTTCACGGGGTTTCAGACAGCCACAAAAGAGGTTTAGACCAAAGAGAGGGACCAGAGGGGGGAAGAGAGTTCAGGAAAGGAAAAAGAAGGAGAGTTTAAAAGGCCAGGGTGTTTTTAACCTAAGCACTAAGGAATTTACCCCCGAAGAATTATCAGTTTTGGACAAAGGTCTCAAGTTTGCCCCTCCAAAGAAACTAGATAAGTTCGGTACCTTTATCGACATTCAAAAATATGTTCGAAAGGTTAATATTCAACGGTACCTCATCACCAACCCCATTGTGAGTGAGGCTAGGGCAGCTGCATTTGGGACGGTACACTCAGGTTTATCCAACCCGTCATTGTTTAACCCCCCCCCCCCCCCGTCCCTGTAGCACCCTCTGTAAGTATCTTCAGAGACTTAGTATTGAAGGACTTGTCAGAAATTTCACAGAGACAAAGTTCTCGACAAACTGTGTCCAGTGTGGGCCTCAAGTCTCTGTGTTCTAACAAGGACTTGGTAATTCGTCCCGCCGACAAAGGCGGAGGCATAGTTGTTCTGGACAAATTAGATTACGAGGAAGAAATGTTCAGAATCCTACATGAGCCCAATTCTTATTTACAGTTGTCTTCTAATCCTACTTCCAGGTTCAAAACTGAACTTCAGGGCTTGGTTGACAGCGGTTTTTCTAGAAATATTTTAAACAAAAAAGAAAAGGCGTTTTTGGTCCCGGTGGTCCCTAGGATACCGACCATTTATTACCTACCGAAGGTCCATAAAGATCCAGTGCATCCACCCGGTCGTCCAATTGTGAGTGGGATTAATTCCGTCACATCCAGAATTGGCCGCTACATTGACCATTATCTCCAACCTTTGGTCAGGCGTGTGCCATCTTATTTGGCGGACACAGGGGCCACCATTAGAAAATTACAGGATGTGAATATTGATGGGGACTACATCCTGGTGACAGCTGATGTAGCCTCGCTTTATACATGCATCCCACATAACAAAGGGTTAGAAGCTGTACAATATTTTTTGGAGAAAGAAGAAACGTTAGCTCCCTTTCAAAGGGCGTTCATTATGGAATTGTTGGAGTTCGCCACGAGAAGTAGCTATTTCTGGTTCAATGACAATTTCTACCTCCAGTTGAGAGGTGTGGCCATGGGGGCTAAATATGCCCCCAGTTTGGCCAATTTGTTCATGGCCAAGTGGGAGGAGGATGTCGTCTATACCTATGACACCCAGCACTTGGTGCTTTGGGCTAGGTATATTGACGACATCCTCCTCCTATGGAGTGGCAGTGTTACATCACTTAGGATCTTCATGGACCATCTTAATGCTAATGATAGGGGGATTTCCCTTTCATACACTGCCAGCCATGAAATGATCCAGTTTCTCGATCTAGAAATTAATATCCATGACCGCCAGTTTTGTTTTCAAACACACTTTAAGAAAACTGATCGGAATGGGTACATTCCACAAGATAGCTGCCACCATCAATTGTGGCTCAAATCTGTCCCGCGGAGTCAGTTCCTCAGATTGAGAAGGAACTGTAGTGATGTCAACATCTTCCTTACTCAGGCTGAGATCCTTAAAAAACGTTTTATTGACAAAGGTTACGATCCTGCCAATATAGATAAGGATCTTGGACAGGTATTAGAGACTGATAGGCGCTCTCTGTTGGAGGTTAAACAGAAAGGCGAACCCAATAATGCTTTTAAATGGGCGATGCTTACTTCCTTCTCCTTACAGCATAAACAAGTGAAAGCTATAATAGCAAAGCACTGGGATATCTTGAAAAACGATAATATCCTCGGTTCAGTTTTACCGGATCAGGCCAAAGTCATCTTTAGAGGGGCACCTACTCTTCAGGGTAGAATAGCACCTAATATCATCAACCCCCCAGTACGTCCTTCCTTCTTTCACCAATTGGTGGGCTACCATCCCTGCAAGAGGTGTAGTGTGTGTAGGTACAATACATCTGGTAGGAGCAAAACCTTAGAGTTTAGGTCAACTAGTACAGGAAAGTTGTATCCGATTAAACAATTTTGTACATGCTCCACCACACATATTGTATACCTCATCACTTGCCCTTGCGGGAAACAATATGTAGGCCGCACCATCAGGCCTTTTTCGGTTAGAGTGGGGGAACATGTTTCACTTATCCTGGGGGGTGATGTTAATCATACGGTGCCCAGACACTACAGACTACATCACGGTAGGAATCCAGCTGGCACACAATTTTTGATCATTGATCATTTCATTCCCCATTGGAGGGGTGCCCCCAAAATTAGGGGTGTGTCCCAGTTGGAGACCTACTGGATTTATGAATTGCAAACGCACAGGCCGTCCGGTTTAAACGTCGAGTGGGATATTAATTCCTTCATCGACCAATCCTAATAATGTCGGTTTCCATTGGATCATGGACCTAATTTCACCTTTTCTTTAAGGGAATTTGTATGGGGAAATACAATTCCCCATGACTATTTCCTTTTTTAATTTGTTTTATTTAATGCATTTTGTGTATTTTTTATATATATGTCATATATTATGTTGTTTTAATTGTCACTGTGTGGTTTGATTGGGATCGCCTCTGGTTTGCCTATTGGACAGTTCACTGTTGCTGCAATTGGGATTCCTTTTGTGAGAATTTAGGGCAAGGGCTTCCCAGTTTGTGTCCCATAGGAGATTTACTTTTTATGTGAGATTTTTATCTCACACAGTGCGATGATCCAGAGGTCTAATTCCTCCTTTTGGTCATCTAATATTCAATTTTAAATTGTCTTATGACTCTTTTAGTGTTGTATTATTATCATTACTAATGGCAGTTACTATTGCATTCATCTCCTTTTGTTTGCACACATCTGTTTCCCCTTTTCTGGCCGCAGTGGTAGATCTATCAAATCTATGCGGACCGTTAAGGGTTAACCTATTTTCATTCTGGGCTGCGTTCCACGCCCTGTGTATTATATGGCGTTGGAGCGCAGCGCAGTTAACGTAGTCAGCTAGGGAGAACCCCTTTCCGGGGAAACCGTGCCTGCTGTTGATGACGCGATGCGTCACTCCTGTTAGGTACGGACGTCCCCGTGTAGCGTGACGCTCCGTGATGGTCATGTGACGCGATGTTACGTGACGGTCACGTGGAGCTGGATAAAGTTGCTACGTCACGCTCCGTGATGGTCATGTGACGCGATGTCACGTGGCGGTCATGTGGAGCTGGATGACGCCGCTACGTGACTCTTGTGAGACGTGAACGTCCGCACGCCGGTTGACGCTCTGTGTGCGTCTGCAAGCCGGGTGATGCGGTGTTGCGGGACTGACACGCGAGGCCACTATTTGGCCTAATGACAGCATCTTAAGTGTCATTGCTCCGCACCATGAGGGTTTCACACACACGTGGACTGCAGGGTTCAGCCCTTACCATGTATAGGTAAGTGGTTATAGATGTTGACCACATTTATTAGCACCTCCCCTTTTTGGCCAATACAGCTTCCCACATGTAATAACTATCTATGGAGGGGTTCCATAGAGAGGCTTGGAATGCACGCTTCGGCGCCATTTTGGATCTCACAGGAAGTACTGTTTCAGTGGGCAGACCAGGGGGAGGTCCTTGTCACTTATAAATAGTATACAGGCAACAGTGGAGTTATGCCCCAGACGATGCAAGGTTTTGCAAAACGCGTCGGGAGACTCCACTGCTGCCATTGAGTGTCTTTGCAAAGCGCTATATTCATGGATTGAATGTAAGTGTATCTGCCTATATTCATTAAAATTCCTTTGCGTTATTACGCTATGTGCCATCTCCCTTCTTTTTCCACATGAACTTTATGTGAGCCATTTCATTACTCCTATTGGCTTGAACTTCTGGTGTTTTTTCCTGAGCTTGGACCTTGGACATAAGGGTGCACTGTGCCGGCCTGGTTTCCATATGTATGGACATATACATATTCAGCCTGTTTGACCCCATACACATATGTGCATTGGGTCCACTACATCTGGTAAGCCTCCCCTTCACGTGGTGGTGGTTACGTCACAAGTCACTTATTTACTTCGGAAGATTCACCTATATAATTTGGAACTGATTCAATTTTATGTTTCATCACATCCATTTGGAGTTTATATACATTTGGACCTATATTTAATCCTTTGTGATTCAGTTTATTTTTGAGCACTTGGGTGTCATATATTGTTATACGCATAGCGCTGCATTTTTTGTATATTGTTTGTTGTTGCTTTTTTCCACAGGTATTGTAGCTGCTTATATGTGTTAGCAGCGCGAATATTGTTTGTATTTTTTAACCCACTCCTGTCTAACCAGGCCCTGCATACCTCCATGGCATCCTTCCCAACCTCAGGCCAACCAGTTATGGACACTACCCTGAAAGACATGCTTCTCTCACTACAGACCTCCCTAATGACTGACCTCTCCTCTCTGTTTACTAAAATTACTACAGACATCCACTCCCTTGATGACAGGGTGACAAACGTTAAGAGAGGCCTAACTGATTGTACCTCCACTGTGAATGAGGTAATAGATGTTTGTGAAGGTATTAGAGAGGAGCAGTCATGAATGCGCGCCAAGATGGCGGATTTAGAGGACAGGTCTCGCAGGAACAATGTTAAGCTAAGAGGAATACCGGAAAGTGTTCTTCCTGCGGACCTGCCACGGTATGCCAAGGAGTTGATGCACATCATTATCCCTGAAGCATCCCCCAGAGATGTTATCATAGACAGGATCCACAGAATCGCCAAACCATCCCACCTAGCAGCCTCAGTACCCAGAGACGTCCTGATGAGAATTCACTTCTATCACATTAAGGAAAAGCTCCTGATGGGGGTTAAAGCTAAAACGCCCATACCAGCTCCCTTCACAGGAATCCAATTCTTTCCTGATCTCTCAAAGTATACACTCCAACTGAGACGTCATTTGAGCCCAGTCACCAAAGGTCTACAGAACCATAAGATTCAGTACAAATGGCGTTACCCAGCCACACTCCTCATCACGAAGAATGGTCAGTCACATACCGTCAGTGATCTTGACAAAGGAATGCGACTTCTCCACAACTGGGGAATCCTCCTGGAACCCCCCAAATCCACCCCCACACCCTGACGGAAGATCACCTACAAGCAGAAATCTGGACAGCATCTTCAATTAAATGGCATCTGTTAAATACGCCACAATTGGCCAAACATCATTCTTGCAGTTCCCCTGGGTTATGTCACAAAGAACCCCTGTTTTTGCAGCTCCTAGACATAAAAACTGTTTGTACCCCCAAACGGAGGCTTCCGAGGTGCGAGGCACCCCCTCTGAGAACCTTTCTAGTTCTACTTTCTGAACAATCTAAGCGAAACCTCTCGCTGTCAGCTTACTCCTAGACTCTTTACCTTTTTGTTTTTGCTTGTTACTACCGCTTGAGTGCTTAACATATTGCTCTATCCACAGCATCCTAACCACCTTACTTCCAGGACCCTGGTCTGCCGCATCACTGCTACACCGTCTCGTAGGCAAGTAACCTCGACCTGGACTGAATCACCAAACCGTAAGTGCTACTACATCGCACCCGCTACCTCCTTGGCTACAAGATGCCGCTCACAATCCTATCACTGAACACCAATGGACTAAACCATCCAGCCAAACGTCACTCACTCTGGAAAACCGCCGCGGCTCTCCACAGTGACATTTTTTGTTTACAAGAAACCCACCTGCTACCATCCAGTGAGTCCCTATGCTCCAATCGCCAGTTCCTGCATATATTCCACGCTTCACATTCTACTAAAACTAAGGGGGTCATGATAGCGATCAAAGACAGTGTGGACTTCCAACTACTAGATGTTGTAACAGACCCTGAAGGTCGCTATATAATACTTGCCTGCACTATGAATCGAGTTCAATACACTCTTGTTAATGTATATACCCCAAACTCACACCAGTTGCAATTCCTACGCAAAATACTTTGCATGGCCAAACCTATTCAGAAAGGTCATCTGATTCTCTGTGGAGATTTCAACCTAGTCCCCGATGTGGTTATAGACTCCACATCAGCTGCGAAAAGGCGAGACTCGCCTCTGAAAAAACTTATCGCCACCCACGACCTCTATGATGTGTGGCGATGTCAACATGGATCTGAAAGAGACTACATTTTTCTCCTCCAGACACAACTCGTAGTCGAGAATTGATTTGTTTCTGACAGATAAATGGATTTTACAAAAAATATGTGTGTCTGCGATCCACACCGCGACATGGTCGGACCACGCCCCAATATCAATTACTATAGATGACTTAACCCTGCAACGCAACACATTTCTCTGGCGAGCAAACAACTACATTATCCAGCATGATAAATATGCCCCAGAAATTTCGGCTCAAATTACCGACTTTTTCTCATTAAACAAGGGCTCGGTGCCCGACCCTGCCGTGGTGTGGAGCGCACATAAAGCTTTCATTAGAGGAACCCTAATTAAATTAAGCTCTTACCATAAAAAAAAGAGGACGCAACGTATAGACGACCTGACGGCTCAGATAGCGTCCCTAGAATTAAAGCTCAAGGCCGACCCTAGAGACCCACGAGCGAACAAATTGTTGTCCCTTAGACAGGAACTTAGAACCCTACTCCTCCACTCCTATGAATTTCTTCACAGGAAGCTTAAAGCCACTACTTACTCCACTTCTAACAAGGCGGGGAAAAGACTAGCGCAACGCCTTAAAGGTAGGCGCACCAAAACCAAAATTGCCCAACTCCGCCACCCTCATACTAAACTCCTCCTGAGTAACCCACAAGACGTAGCCGACGCCTTTAGCGCCTATTACAGTGACCTATACAATCTGAGACAGGACCCGTGTACACCTCAACCCACCCAAGAAGGAATTGACCACTTTCTCTGTAAGCTCAATCTACCTACCTTGACTGAAGAGCAATTGACAAACCTCAATAGCCCGTTCACGGAACTAGAAATAAAAAATGCAATTGACTCCCTGCCAAATGGTAAAGCGCCAGGCCCAGACGGACTGACAGGCGAATATTATAAACAATTCTCCTTTCACATAACCCCCCACCTTACTGAAGTTTTCAACCACGCTGCCTCCTCTTCCACCTTTCCGACTGAATATCTAAAATCACTGATTATAACGTTACCGAAACCAGGGAAGAAGCCGAATGTCCCCCAAAATTTTCGCCCAATATCCCTTCTTAACCTTGATCTCAAGATCTATGCCAAAACTATAGCAACAAGGTTACTCGAGATAATGCCAGCCCTCATACATAAGGACCAGTCAGGCTTCACGAAGGGCAGACAGGCATCAGATGCCACTAGAAGAATGATCAATCTCATCCACCACGTGGAATCCACCGGAACGCCCTCTCTGCTCCTATCTTTGGATGCAGAGAAGGCGTTCGATAGGGTCCACTGGTCGTACCTAAAGACAGTCCTTCAAAAATTTGGATTTAAGGGCCATATACTACAAGCCATCATGGCACTTTACTCAAACCCCACGGCCCAAGTGTTTACAGAGGGAATGCTCTCCTGCCCATTCAATATCACTAATGGCACGCGACAAGGCTGTCCATTATCCCCACTCATCTTTAACATGCTCATGGAGCCACTGGCGGAGCATATCCGCTCACACCCCAATATTTTAGGACTTCAAATTGGACCCACATCTCATAAAATCAGCCTATTTGCTGATGATGTCATTCTTATCCTCACCAATCCGACTTCCTCCCTGGCAGAAGTACAAAAACTGTTAAACTGGTTCAGCTCGGTTTCATATTACAAAGTTAACACAACCAAATCCTTCATATTAGATATTAATTTAGACGCCATGACGAGAAACTTGTTACAAGTACAATATCCATTTGCATGGGCAGATAAAGACATTTCGTATCTAGGCATCCAACTCCCGAGATCACTGAACAACTTATACGCCTGTAATTTCATACCAATTCTACATAACATCCGTCTGTCCTCAAACCAATTAGCGAAACATGAACTTTCCTGGTCAGGGAGGCTTGCGGCCTTCAAAATGATATGCCGCCCTCAAATATTGTACTTCTTTAGGACCCTCCCCATTCCAATACCCAAAGCTTTTTTCAGATCCCTCCAGACGATATTCAACAAATATCTTTGGAAAGGCAAGCGACCCAGATGTGCTCATCTAAAGTTAATTAAACACACAATGGCGGGAGGTATTGGCTCAATAGAATTTGAGGACTATCACATGGCAGCCATTCTAGCCCAACTGCCCAGTTGGTTCCAATCCCCCATGACCTCAATGTGGGGACAAATAGAGAACCTTTCAATTGCACGCCCCAATTTAAAGACCTGGCTTCTAAGCACACCTCTAGGCACCCAAATACCAGCATGTCTCTCCCCTACCATGAAGGCTACAGTAAGTGCCTGGAAAAAAATGATCACTTCCCTGGGCTATAACCCCACCACACCACAATTTAAAATCCCTTTAGAATCCCTTCATCACTTGACCCCAGACCTACTGATCTCTAGATGGATCCTCAATGGGATCCACTGCTTACAAAACTTAATACAGGGTAACCACGTTAAATCCTTCTCCCAACTACAGGCCGAATATGGTCTACCTGCCTCAGAACACTTCACATACTTGCGCATCCACCACTGCTTGATTAATATACCCCTACCCCTATATAGAATCCACCCTAAGACCTGGGAATACCTTACTAACCCTGCCTCCAAAACAAAGGGCATCTCACATTTCTACAACAACCTTCACCAAAAGTCCATTTTTTCCAAAATGAAACCGCACCATCAATGGGACACTGATCTTACACATACCTTCACAGTCGCACAATGGCAACGGGCACTTCACTCCATCTACGCGGCCACCAAATGCTCAACACTCTGGGAACTCACTCAGAAAATCTCACTACGCTGGTACCTCACGCCAGCCAAATTAGCGACTTTCAGTCCTCAAATCCCTAACAAGTGCTGGAGATGCAAAACGACCACAGGAGACATGCTCCACATTTTCTGGACATGTTCCAAGATACAAAAATACTGGGACGATATTTTTAATCTTATATCAAACGTGATTAAAATCAATATCCCTCCATCACCCGCACTTGCCATTCTCAACCTAACCATAGACGACATACCCAAACCCCTTAGACACGTAACAACTCACATACTCCTGGCAGCCAGGCTCAACTTAACGAGACAATGGAAATCCGACAATACTCCAACCATAGAACAAGTTATCAACTTAGTAACCCTACACTTTAGCTATGAAATGATAACAAGCGCTAGTAATGGTCGGGCTGTTAAAACCCGAACACTCTGGCAGACTTGGACCGATTGGACTGATGCTGTGACAGTCACCTAATCCTATTGTTACAATATTTCATATAGCCCGACCGAGCAATATCCTTGAAGTACACTTCTGATATCTACTAACCGTCTCTTCTTTTACTTCCGGCTTTGTTAACATGTTCAAGCAAATTTATGAAACACTGCCAACAAGCAGTGGGTGTTACCCTACAGTGCTCGCACTGTACTGAATGGACCCTCTCCACTTCGGTGGCACTAAAGATCCCATATGGGGTGCCACCGGAGAGGGGAGATCCGAGTGTCCTTATGTATACTCATATAGTTCTACACCTCCTGTTTGGAATGTCTGCAACTTGTCAGTGAATATATGTTCATCTGTTAATTATCTATCACATCGTCGTTGCACGACGTACAATGTTAATTGTACACTGTACTTTTATGCAAATTAATAAAATATTTGAAAGAGAAGATGTGGCAAGCTCATAGAGACTTATCCAAAGCAACTTGGAGCTGTGATAGCCACAAAAGGTGGCTCTACAAAGTATTGACTCTAGGGGGTGAATAGTTATGCACATTGACTTTTTATGTTATTTTGTCCTATTTGTTGTTTGCTACACTTTTAAAACAAAAATATCTTCAAGGTTGTGGGCATGTTCTGTAAATTAAATGATGCAAATCCTCAAACAATCCATGTTAATTCCAGGTTGTGAGGCAACAAAACACGAAAAATGTGTCAAGATAACCAGCTCTGGTGTGGTACTCCGACAAAAGTTTTTTATTTTGTCTTGCCCTTTTTGGATTAAAGTTTTTCCATTAATTTGTTAACTGTACATTACTTGAATCTGATTGCACGTTCTGATTAAAATTGTGGTAATACCCAAAAATTTTAAGATCATAATCAATTTCAGTTATTATATTATGTTTATTCTTTTGTGAATTTCAAAACAAAAAAAGTGAACAACTGTTAAATGTAAAATAATGCGCAACCTTAACCAAAACAATGAAGTAAGTATAAAGTCTTCAAACAAATATTGCTTATATGAAGCAGTGCACAAGTGAATGAACACATATAGGTATTCCTATACCAAAAACCCTGTGAATGCACACTAACACATACACATGCGAATAAATTAAATAAATTAACTGTGTAAAACAGCTTGAGAATGAAAATACATTAATTGTTAATAAGAGCAGCTAAATAAGACTTAGCTACAATCAAGGGAGCAAAGAAGTGCCAATCTTCATCATACTCTTCTGTCCAGCAGGTAGGTAAAAAATGACAATCAGGTGAAAGATGTCTGCTTACTGAATCCAATGGACCCCTATTACAGAGATCAAATGGGCTCAATATGCAGGATTTATCCGGACATCTATGGAAGGGATCATACAATCACTCGGGTCTCTCGCTTCTCAATAGCGCTGTAGTTGAAATCCTCCCAGGTTTGAAAGCCAGAAATCACTGCTCACAACTCATATTCATGTTTGCATATTCTATGGGGCCAACATCATGCCAAAGGAGTACAGGAACCTTTTCCAAAATTGTGCCACACTAGTGAGATCTCACTAGTGTGAACGGAGCCTTAATTCTATGGTTCTGTGCCTTCTCTGCTTCTCTTGCTGCATCCTTATCAATAACCCATCCGTCATTAGATCATCAGTCGTCAGGGGGCTGCTGTGACTTGAGCAAGCTTACTCCTGTTCCTCCACCAAGATGGCCACCACCACACAGAGACACAGTGTGGGACACTGATGCAATGGGGGCAAATGGCATGCATAAAATACTGCTGACCAGTCCTTTGTCTTTTGCTTGCCATATTTGGATAAAGCGTCCATAGTTCAGCTCCCCTAAAGGAAAATAAAATTATGCATTAATAATATTCCTTTATAACTGTTTATTTCAACTGAAGTGCATAAATCTTTGCACAGTAATTGTGTTTCTCAGATGCATTACAGTAAAGCCTCATGTACACTGGATGCCATAAAACCGCCAGTAGCGTTGTTGCGTTAAAAGCACAAGCTTTTCCAAGTTTTTCTGCTTTTTTGCATTAGTGTTTTGCCGCGTTTTCCCATGTTTTTTAGCCGTAAAGTTTTCTAGCATTTTAGCAGGAAAACACAAAAAAAGACGCTAAAAAAAACACAGGTTTTACCAGTGTTAGAGCAGTTTTACAGCTCAGAAACTCCTCTCTTAACTCACTAGTTCTGTGGAGGTTTTTTCAGCCAGAAAGCGCTCCAGCCAAAAAATGCGGATAACAGCCTATGTGTGCATGGACATACTGTATAGGATAACATGCTGGGGAGTTTACTGGCTGTAGCAAAAAGTGCCTGAAGCCAAAAACAGCAGCTGTAAAATTGTCCAGTGTGCATGAGGCCTAGAGGTTGCCATTAGTGGCCTATACTGTATCCTGTTAGGCCCATACAATATAGCTGATACTTGATGAAAGCTTATGTCTATATATTTTCAATTATGTAAAAACATTTACAAATGTAGGCAATGATGTTAAACCTTGCATACCAATTTACAGATACACAACATTTGACTCATTCCAACAAAAGTTTTCATTTGAGAGACAACAATACACAGATCCCTATCTATATTTTTCTTATAATGATAAAACATAAAGTAACTGTCATTCTTGGTTCAAGATGAAAGAGTAAGTTAAAAAAGCTGCTGTCTTCAAGAAGACTTGAGATTTTTCTTAAAATATTTCTGACAAGTAGGATATGGTCACGTCTTTTTCAGTGTTCTGCTGGTAACACAAAGCTACATAGCTCGCAGCACAAAAGGAATAAGGTGAAAGAGCATGGGTATCAGTGAAAGTTAAAATAATAAAAAAAAGAGAAAGATGGCTTTAGATCTTGCCTTTTTTTGAGAATGTTATTTCCTCAAACCAGAGAGATTCAAAATAAATGAAACTGATAAAGAGACAGTGCAACTGAAAGATAAAAAGACAAATAACTCAAATAACTGGCTTTTTCATTCTCCTTAATGTGCATACAGGTTGACAAGAGGCCTTTATTTACAAGTATCTGGAGATTATTTTAGCATTTTACTACTTGCCTTTTAACTCCATGACAAAGACAAATAAAAATCCTGTGTTGACCTACTTAAGGCTGATCTACAAGTATTAGTGAGTTTTAAATAGTTCATTTGGACCTAGCTGGTCCAAACTAATTATTTACCTCACTAACAGATGCAGCTGCTAAGTGCACTGTGTAAACTGTATGCAGGCTCAGCTATATATAGTACATAGTGATGTGTTGCGACAGTGGGATGGGTCCAGCTCCCAGAATAAAATTAGGATGGGATAAACTCTGTGCAGTCATTCACAGGAAGCACTGTATTCTATGAATGATACAAAACTTTTTTTGATTGGCTGAGGCAGAGATCATGAAGTCACCTGTCAACATCTCTGCCTCGGCCAATCAAATGAAGCTTTGTATCATTCATAGAATACAATGCTTCCTGTGAATGGCTGAGCAGAGCTCAGCCCATCTATATTTTAGACAAAAGTTCCCATCCCACTGCCAAAAAACAGTGCTGTATACTGTATGTAGCTGAGGCTACATACAGTTTATACAGTGCACACAGCAGCTACATCTGTTAGTGAAGTAAATAGTTTGTTTGGACCAACTTGTTCTAAATTAAATATCCAAACTGAACTAAAATCTATAGATCAGCTTTAAAGAAAATATCTCACAAAGCAAAAGCTGGTAGGAGGAGGCTATGATGAAAGCTGCAATTCCTTGATTCTTCCTTCATACTTATTGTAAAGTCAGTAAAAGTGGACATGAAATCAATAAGTAAGGAGGCTGGGTTCACACTATTGTGAATTAGATGGTTTCCCCGCATCCAATTCGCATACCAGGAGACTGTGACAGGCTCTCTATAGAGCCAGTTCACACATCTCTGCAGCAGCACTGGTGCGAATTGCACAGGAGTCCTGTGCATCTTTTGGTCCATTTCAGATCCGAATTCAGCCCAAAATACAGTCACTGCAATCTCCAGTGTGAACCCAGCCTTTGACATTTTAATTGTGCTGAAGCAGTGTGTTGCGTTTGATATTAATATGTTTTTTTTTTCCATAGACTTGGCAGAAACAGACATCAAGTTGTTTGAAACCAATAATTCTCAAACAAATGCCTTGGTAACAATTACACAGGCTGTTTTCAAAGAATGGGAACTTAGATACCATTGTTGCATTTTAGTTGGATCAGTCTATTGTTTTGTAACCATGAAAGACCATAGTTTCTGGTCAATAGCTTGACAACCTGACATATAAAAGGTTTTCAGCATTAGCTGGACAGGACTCAATAATGCCTTAACATAAATGAAGGCCTGTATCAGCCAGAACCTAAAGATGCTTTAGCCTGATCTCCAGCAACTGCTTAGAAGCCTGAGTCCTCATTGGCTATGGAGATCACAAACACAATGTAAACAGAGTTAAGAAAATTTTAAGTGTATTTGTACTGTTTACAGACCATATCTTCTGCTTATTTGCTAGGCATCTTGCTTGTTATATCTGTCAGTCTTGTACTGTATTCCTAATAGCACAATAGTTTTGTATGTAAAGCATTTTTGTTTAGCAAAAGCACGTTTATATACTGCAGATGTCTGAGCTACCTTGCTTATATCGCAAAGTAACCTTACTAGATAGACACAAGCAAAATAAGCAGTACTACAAAAAATAAATCATTGTCTTGAAGTTCTTATAACAAAATAGCATTGCTCTTCCTGGTATATTCTGGTACCTAGGCACTACTCTGCCTTCACTCTCATAACTGTATAACTGCAGTGTGAGGCTTAAGACAATGATGCATCTCATTGCTAGTCTCAGATGATTCAATGTGAGATTTGATGATGTATCTACTGCCTTGCTTACTGCTCTCTTTTGTGGTAGTGTGGGAAACAAAGTCTTGCCTCTACCAAGTTGGCCATCTTCAGTCAGAGAAACAGCGCAGAACAAGGCATAATTATTTAGTAGTAGGAAAAAGACTAGCTGCAATGAGAACACAGGCAATACTACTAGTTTTCTGATTTCTGCCTGGACACAGCCTCCAGAGGTGAATTTAGCTTGAAGCTGAACTTTAGTGAAGTTTTGCTCCAGAACTAGTATACTGTCTGTATGTATACTGTGTTTAATAGAAAACCTGTATTGACAGTAGTGATGAGCCGAACAGCCCCGGGTTCGGTTCGCACCAGAACCCGCGAACGGACCGAAAGTTCGTACGAACATTAGAACCCTATTAAATACAATGGATGCGAACGTTCGAATTCTAAAGTGCTAATTATAACAACTATTATGCATGTTATTGTCCTAAAAAGGGTTTGGGAACCCGGGTTGTGCACCAGGGGACATGTATCAATGCAAAAAGAAGTTTTAAAAACGGTCGTTTTTCGGGAGCAGTCATTTTAATGATTTATAAAGTGAAAAAAAAAAAGTCAAATATTCCTTTAAATATCGTACCTGGGGGGTGTCTAAAGTATGCCTGTGAAGTGCCACGTGTTTCCCGTGTTTAGAACTGTCCCTGCACAAAATGACACTTCTAAAGGAAAAAAAAGCCATTTAAAACTGCTTGCGGCTTTAATGTAATGTCTGGTCCCGGTAATATGGATGAAAATCTTTAAGAAAAATGGCATAGCTACCCCATGACCACCCCCCCTACCCCAGCCCATTAACAGCCCCTTTGGGTCTTGTATGGATATTAAGGGGAACCCCGCACATAAAATAAAAAAGGCCCTATATACTCTGAACAGCCGTATACAGGCGGTGCATACAAGACAGGGACTGTAGGTTTGTTCTTATGTAGAATCTGTTTGTAATTTTGAACAGGTACATTGTTGAAGTGTAGCTCCAGCCCAAAAATCTATTTTTAAACTTTTTGGAAAACATAGGTAAGGGTTATCACCCCTGTAACATTTGTTTTGCTGTCTGTGCCCCTGTTCAGAACATTTCACCTCACTTTCCGTCCCAATGACAACTGTTTTTGAAATGTGGTGTTTTTCTTGAAACAAGGATTGCTGATAAAGCATCAGTACAGAGGAGACACCTTTCTCCCATATTTATTCTTACAGGAGAGAATTTTCCTTCCTAGTGGTAGATTTCCTCTCACTTCCTGTTGTCTTCTTGCGTTTGCAAGTAGGAGTCGTTTGTAAGTTGGATGTTTGAAAGTAGGGACCTGCCGTATATACTCTGCAGAAATAGGCCCCTTAGTTGTTGGTGTTGGCACAACACTGTAAGCACTCACAGTTACTCTTGGTTGGTGCTGGAACGCCCTGCTGTCAACTATTATATCAGGAATTTTAATTACATATAATTGTTGAACAGTGGTAGTAAAAATTGGGCCTTTGATGGTGGTGCTGGTGCCACAACACTGTAAGCCCTGACAGTTACTCTTGGTGGGTGCAGCAATGGGCCCTGCTGTGAATTATTAGATCAAGAATTGTAATTACATGCCCCTTTTGAACAGGGGCTGAAAAATTGGGCCTTTCGTGGTGGTGGTGGTGGTGGCGTTGCCACAACACTGTAAGCCCTCAGAGTTACTCTTGGTGGGTGCAGCAATGGGCCCTGCTGTGAATTATTAGATCAAGAATTGTAATTGCATGCCCCTGTTGAACAGGGGCTGAAAAATTGGGCCTTTCGTGGTGGTGGTGGTGGTGGTGGTGTTGCCACAACACTGTAAGCCCTCAGAGTTACTCTTGGTGGGTGCAGCAATGGGCCCTGCTGTGAATTATTAGATCAAGAATTGTAATTACATGCCCCTTTTAAACAGGGGCTGAAAAATTGGGCCTTTCGTGGTGGTGGTGGCGTTGCCACAACACTGTAAGCCCTCAGAGTTACTCTTGGTGGGTGCAGCAATGGGCCCTGCTGTGAATTATTAGATCAAGAATTGTAATTGCATGCCCCTGTTGAACAGGGGCTGAAAAATTGGGCCTTTCGTGGTGGTGGTGGTGGTGGTGGTGTTGCCACAACACTGTAAGCCCTCAGAGTTACTCTTGGTGGGTGCAGCAATGGGCCCTGCTGTGAATTATTAGATCAAGAATTGTAATTACATGCCCCTTTTGAACAGGGGCTGAAAAATTGGGCCTTTCGTGGTGGTGGTGGTGGTGGCGTTGCCACAACACTGTAAGCCCTCAGAGTTACTCTTGGTGGGTGCAGCAATGGGCCCTGCTGTGAATTCTTAGATCAAGAATTGTAATTGCATGCTGAAATTGTAATTGTAATTGTAATTGCAAGGCTGAAAAATTGGGCCTTAGGCACTGGTGGCACAACACTACAACCCCTCACAGATACTGTACTTGGAGCACAGCAATGAGCCCTGTTGCAAAGTATTGCTTCAAAAATTGTAATGACATGCCCCTGTTAAACAGGGGCTGAAAAATTGGGCCTTAGGCACTGGTGCCACAACACTCCAACCCCTCACAGATACTGTACTTGGAGCACAGCAATGAGCCCTATGGCAAATTATTGCTAAATAAATTGTAATTACACGCCCCTGTAAAACAGGGGCTGAAAAATTGGGCCTTAGCCACTGGTGGCGGCACCCATAAACAAAAATGATCTTCCAAGCTATCATCATCAATCGTATCATTGAGGACTCGGAGGAGGAGGATAGCCAGTCAACATAACAGCACAGGCACTCAGCATCAGCATCAGTCTTGAAGGGATGTGACATGTTAAAATCAATTAGTCTGTTATATCAGCATCAGGTGTGTGGTAGCTGGTGGTGATCCAAGACTGGTTCATCTTGATGAAAGTCAGTCGATCAACCGAGTCGGTGGACAGGCGCACCCTGTGATCCGTGACAAATCCTCCAGCAGCACTGAATGTGCGTTCTGAAAGAACGCTGGATGCAGGACAGGCCAGTAGCTCAATTGCATACTGTGCAAGCTCTGGCCAGTGATCCATCCTCAAGACCCAGTAAGCCAGAGGATTTTCGGTGGGGAAGGTGTCCAAGTCTGACCTTGCCCCTAGATATTCCTGCACCATGTTTATCAGACGCTGGCGATGGTTGCTGGAACCGATCATACTTTGGGGCTGCGGACTAAAGAATTGTTTGAACGCATCGGTCAGACGGCCACCTTCCCCACCGCTCCTTCTTTGACTGGCCGAAGCCTCAGCAACTCGTTGTCCAGGACCAGGAGTTTGTAACCTCCCAGTCTCTGGGAACGCGTTGCACAGACCTTTCTGCAAGGCCTCCCGGAGTTGTCTCATCCTCTGCTCCCTCTGCGACGGTAACATAAGGTCCGCAACCTTACCCTTGTACCGTGGATCAAGGAGAGTGGCCAGCCAGTAATGGTCCCTCTCCTTGATCCGAAGAATACGAGGATCCTTCCGCAGACTTTGCAGGATCAGGGAGGCCATGCAGCGTAGGTTTGCTGAGGCATTCGCTCCGGAGTCCTCTGGGTCACTAAGGACGACATGATCCGCAGCCACCTCCTCCCAGCCACGTACAAGTCCACTGGTTTCTTGGGACTGTAAATCATCCCTAAAAGACTGCTGCTGATGATGCTGAGTGCCAGCCTCCACCTCCATGCTGACACAATCCTCCTCCTCCTCCTCCTCCTCCTCTTCCTGTGCGATGGGTGGGACAGAAGGAACACTGTCTGGGTAAAGGGGGCATTGAGAGGCAAGGAAGTCCTCCTCTTCCTGCCTCTGTTCTGCCTCAAGTGCCCTGTCCATTATTCCACGCAGCGTGTGCTCCAACAGGTGGACAAGAGGTACAGTGTCACTGATGCATGCACTGTCACTGCTCACCATCCTCGTGGCCTCCTCAAATGGTGCCAGGACAGTGCATGCATCCCTGATCATGCCCCACTGGCGTGGAGAAAAAAAACCAAGCTCCCCTGACCCTGTCCTGGTGCCGTAGTCGCACAGGTACTCATTGATGGCCCTCTGCTGCTTGTGCAGCCGCTGCAGCATGGCCAACGTTGAGTTCCACCTGGTGGGCATGTCACATATAAGGCAGGTTCAACTCCTTTTGCAGCTCAGCCAGGCGAGCACTGGCATTATAAGATCTGCGGAAATGCACACAGACTTTCCTGGCCTGCCTCAGGACATCCTGTAAGCCCGGGTACCTGCCCAAGAACCGCTGCACCACCAGGTTAAGGACGTGAGCCACACAGGGCACATGGGTCAGTTGTCCCTGTCGGAGGGCGGAGAGGAGGTTGGTGCCATTGTCGCAAACCACCATTCCTGGCTTAAGCTGGCGTGGCATCAACCACCTCTCGGCCTGGCCCTGCAGAGCAGACAGGACCTCTGCCCCAGTGTGGCTTCTGTCCCCCAAACACACCAGCGCAAGCACGGCATGGCATCTTTTTGCCTGCGTACTTGCGTAGCCCCTAGAATGCCTACGGAGCACCGCTGGTTCCGAGGACAAACCACAGGAAGAGGCCATGGAGGAAGAAGAAGAGGAGGGGTGGAGGAGAGAGGTGTGTCACAACCAGTAGTAGCATTTTGGAGGCGTGGCGGTGGAACAACCTCCAACACTACTGCACCTTGTCCTGCATCCTTCCCAGCTGCCAAAAGAGTGACCCAATGGGCCGTGAAAGAAAGGTAGAAAGGTCCCTGTCCATGCCTGCTGGACCATGAGTCAGCGGTAATATGCACCTTACCGCTGACCGCCCTGTCCAGCGAGGCCAAGACATTGCCTTCCACATGCCGGTAGAGAGCCGGAATAGCCTTCCGTGAGAAAAAGTGGCGTTTGGGAACCTGCCACTGAGGAACCGCACATTGCACAAACTCACGGAAGGGGGCCGAGTCTACCAACTGAAAAGGCAGCAGTTGAAGCGCTAGCAATTTAGCCAAGCTAGCATTCAACCGCTGGGCATGTGGATGGCTGGGAGTGAACTTCTTTCGACGGTCCAGCAGCTGGGGCAGGGAAATTTGCCTGCTAGAATCGGACGTCGGTGTACTGCTAGCAGAGTGGCCGCAAGTACTTGGCTGTGACACACCTAATTCTACACCTTCATTCCTCTCAGTGCATGTTTCAGAGAGGACTGAAGTTATAGTGGGGTTGGAGATCCCAGCTGATGCGGTGCAAGGAGAGGTCCGCTTTGTTCTTTGGTGTGGGTCTTTGAGGTAGGCTTGCCAACGAGCTGCATGGCAGGTCAACATATGTCTGGTCAGGCATGTGGTACCCAAGCGGCTGATGTTTTGGCCACGCGATATACGCTTGAGACATATGTTGCAAACAGCAGCTGTGCGATTTGATGCACTAGCCTCAAAAAAGGCCCACAACAAAGAACTTTTTGAATGACGGGCAGAGGCAGCGCCCTGCACAGGCGGAGCTCTGCGGTGTGATTCCGTCGGTGTACTGCCCTTACGCTGGCCACCAAAGGGCATCCTGCCTCGTTGGAGATGTGCTTCCTCCTCATCCTCCTCCTCCTCCTCTCTCCTATTAGGCACCCACGTGGAGTCAGTGACCTCATCATCCCCTCCCTCCTCATCACTGGAGCCAATCTGGCAGTATGCTGCAGCTGCTGGAACATGACTGCCAGATTGGTGTCCTTCTTGAGCATCCCCTCTGTCTGCTCTCACGCTACTGCCTTCCTGTAGCTGGGTTTCATCATCAGACCCTTCGAAACGCTGGGCATCCTCCTGGAGCATGTACCCAACACTGTGCTCAAACAGTTCGGGGGACTCCTCAGGAGGAGGACATGGTGGGTCTAGGGAAGGAGTGACTGATGATGAGTCTGACATTGATACCAGGGAAGAGGACACTTTGGCAGCTGCTTTTCCAGTACCCTGAGCCTGGGTGAGAGAGGATGAGGAGGAGGAGGAGGGCTTGGTCATCCACTCTACCAAGTCTTCGGCATGATGTGGCTCAACATGTCCAGCTGCCGAAAAGAAGGACAAGCGTGTCCCATGGCCATGTGCTGATGACAATGCACCGCGTCCACGACCAGCACTGTTGCCCCCAGACACAGAGCCTGCTTGCCCTCTTTTATTGCCTCCTGACTGTCTGCCTCTCCTTGTTTGCCTTCCAGACATTCTAATAGATGGCCTGCAGGGAGATGGGAAAAAAGCAATAAGGGCTACCTTCAGGTGTCCTTCTCTGTCCCTTTACTTAAGGATTTCTAAATATGGTTGAGGATGATTGCTTTTGCACAGAATAGCACAACGACAATTTCCCTGACTGTCCAAAAAAACAAGGATTTCAAAGATGGTTGATGAGGAATGCTTTAGCACACTATAGCACAAGGAGAATTTCCCTCACTGTCCTTCCCTGTCCCTAGAAACAAGGATTATCACAGTGAAAGAAACTGACACTCTTCCTACCTATAGTTTTCTGTCCCTAGAAAAAATGTTTTTTTAAAGCACACTATAGCACAAGGAAAATTCCCTCACTGTCCTTCCCTGTCCCTAGAAACAAGGATTCGCACAGTAAAAGAAACTGACACTCTCCCTACCTATAGTTTTCTGTCCCTAGAAAAAATGTTTTTTTAAAGCACACTATAGCACAAGGAGAATTTCCCTCACTTTCCTTCTTTGTCCCTAGAAACAAGGATTATCACAGTGAAAGAAACTGACACTCTTCCTACCTATAGTTTTCTGTCCCTAGAAAAAATGTTTTTTTAAAGCACACTATAGCACAAGGAGAATTTCCCTCACTTTCCTTCTTTGTCCCTAGAAACAAGGATTATCACAGTGAAAGAAACTGACACTCTTCCTTCCTATAGTTTTCTGTCCCTAGAAAAAATGTTTTTTTAAAGCACACTATAGCACAAGGAGAATTCCCTCACTGTCCTTCCCTGTCCCTAGAAACAAGGATTCGCACAGTAAAAGACACTGACACTCTCCCTACCTATAGTTTTCTGTCCCTAGAAAAAATGTTTTTTTTAAAGCACACTATAGCACAAGGAGAATTTCCCTCACTTTCCTTCTTTGTCCCTAGAAACAAGGATTATCACAGTGAAAGAAACTGACACTCTTCCTACCTATAGTTTTCTGTCCCTTGAAAAAATGTTTTTTTAAAGCACACTATAGCACAAGGAGAATTCCCTCACTGTCCTTCCCTGTCCCTAGAAACAAGGATTCGCACAGTAAAACACACTGACACTCTCCCTACATATAGTTTTCTGTCCCTAGAAAAAATGTTTTTTTAAAGCACACTATAGCACAAGGAGAATTTCCCTCACTTTCCTTCCCTGTCCCTAGAAACAAGGATTATCACAGTGAAAGAAACTGACACTCTTCCTACCTATAGTTTTCTGTCCCTAGAAAAAATGTTTTTTTAAAGCACACTATAGCACAAGGAGAATTTCCCTCACTTTCCTTCTTTGTCCCTAGAAACAAGGATTCGCACAGTAAAACACACTGACACTCTCCCTACCTATAGTTTTCTGTCCCTAGAAAAAATGTTTTTTTAAAGCACACTATAGCACAAGGAGAATTCCCTCACTGTCCTTCCCTGTCCCTAGAAACAAGGATTCGCACAGTAAAAGACACTGACACTCTCCCTACCTATAGTTTTCTGTCCCTAGAAAAAATGTTTTTTTAAAGCACACTATAGCACAAGGAGAATTTCCCTCACTTTCCTTCTTTGTCCCTAGAAACAAGGATTATCACAGTGAAAGAAACTGACACTCTTCCTACCTATAGTTTTCTGTCCCTAGAAAAAATGTTTTTTTAAAGCACACTATAGCACAAGGAGAATTTCCCTCACTTTCCTTCTTTGTCCCTAGAAACAAGGATTATCACAGTGAAAGAAACTGACACTCTTCCTTCCTATAGTTTTCTGTCCCTAGAAAAAATGTTTTTTTAAAGCACACTATAGCACAAGGAGAATTCCCTCACTGTCCTTCCCTGTCCCTAGAAACAAGGATTCGCACAGTAAAAGACACTGACACTCTCCCTACCTATAGTTTTCTGTCCCTAGAAAAAATGTTTTTTTAAAGCACACTATAGCACAAGGAGAATTTCCCTCACTTTCCTTCTTTGTCCCTAGAAACAAGGATTATCACAGTGAAAGAAACTGACACTCTTCCTACCTATAGTTTTCTGTCCCTAGAAAAAATGTTTTTTTAAAGCACACTATAGCACAAGGAGAATTCCCTCACTGTCCTTTCCTGTCCCTAGAAACAAGGATTCGCACAGTAAAACACACTGACACTCTCCCTACCTATAGTTTTCTGTCCCTAGAAAAAATGTTTTTTTAAAGCACACTATAGCACAAGGAGAATTTCCCTCACTTTCCTTCTTTGTCCCTAGAAACAAGGATTATCACAGTGAAAGAAACTGACACTCTTCCTACCTATAGTTTTCTGTCCCTAGAAAAAATGTTTTTTTAAAGCACACTATAGCACAAGGAGAATTTCCCTCACTTTCCTTCTTTGTCCCTAGAAACAAGGATTATCACAGTGAAAGAAACTGACACTCTTCCTTCCTATAGTTTTCTGTCCCTAGAAAAAATGTTTTTTTAAAGCACACTATAGCACAAGGAGAATTCCCTCACTGTCCTTCCCTGTCCCTAGAAACAAGGATTCACACAGTAAAAGACACTGACACTCTCCCTACCTATAGTTTTCTGTCCCTAGAAAAAAATGTTTTTTTAAAGCACACTATAGCACAAGGAGAATTTCCCTCACTTTCCTTCCCTGTCCCTAGAAACAAGGATTATCACAGTGAAAGAAACTGACACTCTTCCTACCTATAGTTTTCTGTCCCTAGAAAAAATGTTTTTTTAAAGCACACTATAGCACAAGGAGAATTTCCCTCACTTTCCTTCTTTGTCCCTAGAAACAAGGATTCGCACAGTAAAACACACTGACACTCTCCCTACCTATAGTTTTCTGTCCCTAGAAAAAATGTTTTTTTAAAGCACACTATAGCACAAGGAGAATTTCCCTCACTTTCCTTCTTTGTCCCTAGAAACAAGGATTATCACAGTGAAAGAAACTGACACTCTTCCTACCTATAGTTTTCTGTCCCTTGAAAAAATGTTTTTTTAAAGCACACTATAGCACAAGGAGAATTCCCTCACTGTCCCTAGAAACAAGGATTCGCACAGTAAAACACACTGACACTCTCCCTACCTATAGTTTTCTGTCCCTAGAAAAAATGTTTTTTTAAAGCACACTATAGCACAAGGAGAATTCCCTCACTGTCCTTCCCTGTCCCTAGAAACAAGGATTCGCACAGTAAAAGACACTGACACTCTCCCTACCTATAGTTTTCTGTCCCTAGAAAAAAATGTTTTTTTAAAGCACACTATAGCACAAGGAGAATTTCCCTCACTTTCCTTCCCTGTCCTAGAAACAAGGATTATCACAGTGAAAGAAACTGACACTCTTCCTACCTATAGTTTTCTGTCCCTAGAAAAAATGTTTTTTTAAAGCACACTATAGCACAAGGAGAATTTCCCTCACTTTCGTTCTTTGTCCCTAGAAACAAGGATTCGCACAGTAAAACACACTGACACTCTCCCTACCTATAGTTTTCTGTCCCTAGAAAAAATGTTTTTTTAAAGCACACTATAGCACAAGGAGAATTTCCCTCACTTTCCTTCTTTGTCCCTAGAAACAAGGATTATCACAGTGAAAGAAACTGACACTCTTCCTACCTATAGTTTTCTGTCCCTTGAAAAAATGTTTTTTTAAAGCACACTATAGCACAAGGAGAATTCCCTCACTGTCCTTCCCTGTCCCTAGAAACAAGGATTCGCACAGTAAAACACACTGACACTCTCCCTACCTATAGTTTTCTGTCCCTAGAAAAAATGTTTTTTTAAAGCACACTATAGCACAAGGAGAATTCCCTCACTGTCCTTCCCTGTCCCTAGAAACAAGGATTCGCACAGTAAAAGACACTGACACTCTCCCTACCTATAGTTTTCTGTCCCTAGAAAAAATGTTTTTTTAAAGCACACTATAGCACAAGGAGAATTTCCCTCACTTTCCTTCTTTGTCCCTAGAAACAAGGATTATCACAGTGAAAGAAACTGACACTCTTCCTACCTATAGTTTTCTGTCCCTAGAAAAAATGTTTTTTTAAAGCACACTATAGCACAAGGAGAATTTCCCTCACTTTCCTTCTTTGTCCCTAGAAACAAGGATTATCACAGTGAAAGAAACTGACACTCTTCCTACCTATAGTTTTCTGTCCCTAGAAAAAATGTTTTTTTAAAGCACACTATAGCACAAGGAGAATTCCCTCACTGTCCTTTCCTGTCCCTAGAAACAAGGATTCACACAGTAAAACACACTGACACTCTCCCTACCTATAGTTTTCTGTCCCTAGAAAAAATGTTTTTTTAAAGCACACTATAGCACAAGGAGAATTCCCTCACTGTCCTTCCCTGTCCCTAGAAACAAGGATTCGCACAGTAAAACACACTGACACTCTCCCTACCTATAGTTTTCTGTCCCTAGAAAAAATGTTTTTTTAAAGCACACTATAGCACAAGGAGAATTTCCCTCACTTTCCTTCCCTGTCCCTAGAAACAAGGATTATCACAGTGAAAGAAACTGACACTCTTCCTACCTATAGTTTTCTGTCCCTAGAAAAAATGTTTTTTTAAAGCACACTATAGCACAAGGAGAATTTCCCTCACTTTCCTTCTTTGTCCCTAGAAACAAGGATTCGCACAGTAAAACACACTGACACTCTCCCTACCTATAGTTTTCTGTCCCTAGAAAAAATGTTTTTTTAAAGCACACTATAGCACAAGGAGAATTCCCTCACTGTCCTTCCCTGTCCCTAGAAACAAGGATTCGCACAGTAAAAGACACTGACACTCTCCCTACCTATAGTTTTCTGTCCCTAGAAAAAATGTTTTTTTAAAGCACACTATAGCACAAGGAGAATTTCCCTCACTTTCCTTCTTTGTCCCTAGAAACAAGGATTATCACAGTGAAAGAAACTGACACTCTTCCTACCTATAGTTTTCTGTCCCTAGAAAAAATGTTTTTTTAAAGCACACTATAGCACAAGGAGAATTTCCCTCACTTTCCTTCTTTGTCCCTAGAAACAAGGATTATCACAGTGAAAGAAACTGACACTCTTCCTTCCTATAGTTTTCTGTCCCTAGAAAAAATGTTTTTTTAAAGCACACTATAGCACAAGG
The DNA here is from genome assembly GCA_029206835.1 of Rana muscosa. Lineage (NCBI taxonomy): Eukaryota > Metazoa > Chordata > Amphibia > Anura > Ranidae > Rana > Rana muscosa. The sequence goes on from CM055116.1 coordinate 879,838,294, forward strand.
AGAATTCCCTCACTGTCCTTCCCTGTCCCTAGAAACAAGGATTCGCACAGTAAAAGACACTGACACTCTCCCTACCTATAGTTTTCTGTCCCTAGAAATTTTTTTTTTTTAAAGCACACTATAGCACAAGGAGAATTTCCCTCACTTTCCTTCTTTGTCCCTAGAAACAAGGATTATCACAGTGAAAGAAACTGACACTCTTCCTACCTATAGTTTTCTGTCCCTAGAAAAAATGTTTTTTTAAAGCACACTATAGCACAAGGAGAATTCCCTCACTGTCCTTTCCTGTCCCTAGAAACAAGGATTCACACAGTAAAACACACTGACACTCTCCCTACCTATAGTTTTCTGTCCCTAGAAAAAATGTTTTTTTAAAGCACACTATAGCACAAGGAGAATTTCCCTCACTTTCCTTCTTTGTCCCTAGAAACAAGGATTATCACAGTGAAAGAAACTGACACTCTTCCTTCCTATAGTTTTCTGTCCCTAGAAAAAATGTTTTTTTAAACCACACTATAGCACAAGGAGAATTCCCTCACTGTCCTTCCCTGTCCCAAGAAACAAGGATTCGCACAGTAAAACACACTGACACTCTCCCTACCTATCCTTCTCTTTCCCTAAACTAAAGGAATCCAGGTTAAGCAAGAAAAAAATAAATGTCACTGTCCCTGCCTATGCTTCTCTTTCCCTGCTCCGGAACACACTACACTAGGCCGCCGTGCTGGCGGCCTTTTATAGTGTGGGGCGTGTACTAAACACCCTCAGCAATAATTGGCCACAGGCATCCTGCCTGTGGCCAATCATTGCTCTCCTCGCTGCCGGCGCTGTGATTGGCCAAGCATGCGGGGTCACAGTGCATGCTTGGCCAATCACAGCGCCTGGATGACACTGCGATGGCGTAGTGCATTGTGGGCCGTTCGCGTCACTCGAATTTGGCGCGAACGGCCCAAATCGTTCGATCTTCGTCGAACGATCGAACAGCCGATGTTCGAGTCGAACGTATGTTCGACTCGAACACGAAGCTCATCCCTAATTGACAGTAGGGATGAGCTTCGAGTTAGAGTCAAACTCATGTTCGACTCGAACATTGCCTGTTCGTTCGTTCGCAGCGAACAATTTGGGGTGTTCGCAGCAAATTCGAAAAGCTGCAGAACACCCTGTAAAAGTCTATGGAAGAAATCTAAAGTGCTAATTTTAACCACTTAACAACCGCCCACTGTAAATATACGTCAGCAGAATGGCACAGACAGGCAGAATCACGTACATATACGTGATTGCCTTTGTATAGTTGGGGGGTCCGATCGGACGCCCCTTCTTTACAGTGGGTGGTCGTTTTACCTTCGGGAGCGATCCGGCATGAGGGGACAGCCGTTCGATTCCGGCCACCCCCTCTCGATCGCTCCCGGCGAATGAGAGAGCTTCCCCTGCCTGCCAGGAAGGAGGAAGTGATGTCATCTCTCCTGGGGCGCTCACATATACCGAGCGCCGTACAGGAGAAGATGCCAGGTTAGTACACACAACACTACACTGACACCAGGACACATAGGCACATAAATCGCCCCCCCCAGGCCCCCCAGACACCCCCAGATCACCCCCCAGCCGCCCCCCAGCCCCCAGTCACAGTGTCACTGATTGCAGTGACCATTTATTTAGTGATCACTGCAATCAGTGACATTTGTGACTGTAAAAGTGTCACTACATTTAGTTTTAGGTCCAGTGTAGCCCCCTAACCCCCCCCTAATAAAGGTTTAACCCCCTGATCACCCCCCAGATAACCCTTTCACCCCCTAGCACCGCCGTCACTAAGCAATCATTTTTCTGATCGATGTCTTAGCGTCGGCGATGCTGATCGGTAGCCAGTAATTTTTTTTAGGTTCGCCGCAGGTTTTTATAGCGTCGGGTACCCCCATATATTACCTAATAAAGGTTTAACCCCCTTGATCACCCCCCAGGTAACCCTTTCACCCCCTAGCACCGCCGTCGCTATGCGATCATTTTTCTGATCGATGTCTTAGCGTCGGTGATGCTGATCGGTAGCCAGTAATTTTTTTTAGGTTCGCCGCAGGTTTTTATAGCGTCAGGTACCCCCATATATTACCTAATAAAGGTTTAACCCCCTTGATCGCCCCCCCAGGTAACCCTTTCACCCCCTATCACCACTGTCGCTAAGCAATCGTTTTTATGATCGTTGTCTTAGTGTCAGTGATGCCGATAGGTAGCCAGTAATTTTTTTTTAGGTTCGCCGTCAGGTTTTTATATAGCGTCAGGTACCCCCATATATTACCTAATAAAGGTTTTAACCCCCTAATTGCCCCTAGTTAAGCCTTTCACCAGTGATCATCATATAAGTGTTACGGGTGACGCTGGTTAGTTAGTTTGCTTTTTATAGTGTCAGGGCACCCGCCGTATATAACCAAATAAAGGTTTAACCCCCTGATCGCCCGGCGGGTGATATCAGTTAGGTTTTAGCGTCAGAGAGGGTCTGCGTCACACCCCAGGCAGCGTCAGGTTAGTGCCAGTAGCGCTAACACCCACATGTGAAGCATACACCCCCCTTAGTGTTATAGTATCTGAACAGATCAATATCTGATCTGATCAGATCTATACTAGCGTCCCCAGCAGTTTAGGGTTCCCAAAAACGCACTGTTAGTGGGATCAGCCCAGATACCTGTTAGCTCCTGTGTTTTGCCCCTCCGTCCAGCCCAGGCCACCGAAGTGCAGTATCGATCGATCACTGTCACTTGCAAAACACAACACACATAACTGCAGCGTTCGCAGAGACAGGCCTGATCCCTGCGACTCCAGTTCTGTAGGAGGTGATTTCACCACCACAGTTAAAAAAAAAAGCATATATGCCGAAGCATTGGGGCAGCAGGAGCGGAGGAGCGATTTTGCTCCTAATGCCGCGTATATACGGTCGAAATTCCGACGGAGGCTTGCCCGTGGAAAAGTCTGACCATGTGTACGCGGCATAACTTTTGCGAGAAGATGCCCCCATGCTTCGGCATATATAAATGGTGCATGTATGCCCATCATTAGAAGTGGGTGGATGAAGGGCGGTATTCTAATGGTGGGCATACCCACCGATCAATCTTTTTTTTTCGTTCAGCCAACAGGCTGCATGAAAAAAAAGATTACAATACATGTCCAACAAGGACCAGCAACGTACTGGTATGTTGCTGGACTTTGAATGTTTATACCAGAATGATGCCTGCGGGTTTAGGTATCATCTTGGTATCATTCTTTTCAGCCAGCGACCGGCTTTCATGTAAAAGCAATCCTAGTGGCTAATTAGCCTCTGGACTGCTTTTACAAGCAGTGGGAGGGAATGTCCCCCCCCCGGATATAAAAAGTGCCATTGGGAAATTGGGAAAGCATTTTATCACACCGATCTTGGTGTGGTCAGATGCTTTGAGGGCAGAGGAAAGATCTAGGGTCCAATAGACCCCAGTTTTTTCAAAAAAGAGTACCTGTCATTACCTATTGCTATCATAGGGGATATTTACATTCCCTGAGATAACAATAAAAGTGATAAAAATAAATAAATATGGAAGCAACAGTTTAAAAATAAAATAAAAAAGCAAAATTAATAATAAAAAAAAAAAAAAAAAAAAAAGCACCCCTGTCTTGCCCTGCTCTTGCCCAATGGCGAATGCAAGCGTCGGTCTGGCGTCATATGTAAACAGCAATTGCACCATGCATGTGAGGTATCACCGCGAAGGTCAGATCAAGGGCAGTAATTTTAGCAGTAGACCTCCTCTGTAAATCTAACAGGGTAACCTGTAAATGCTTTTAAAGGCTTTTAAAAATGTATGTAGTTTGTCACCAATGAGCGTTTGTGCAAAATTTTAAAGCATGTCGTGTTTGGTATCTATGTACTCGGCCTAAGATCATCTTTTTTATTTCATCAAACATTTGGGCAATATAGTGTGTTTTAGTGCATTAAAATTAAAAAAAGTGTATTTTTTCCCAAAAAAATGCGTTTGAAAAATCGCTGCGCAAATACTGTGTAGAAAATAAAAATGCAACACCCACCATTTTATTCTGTAGGGCCTTTGATTTAAAAATATATATAATGTTTGGGGGTTCAACATAATTTTCTTGCAAAAAAAATATGTTTTCATGTAAACAAAAAGTGTCAAAAAGGGCTTTGTCTTCAAGTGGTTAGAAGAGTGGATGTAAGCTTCCTAATGTTGTGTATAAAATGCCAGAACAGTTCAAAACCCCCCCAAATGACCCCATTTTGGAAAGTAGACACCCCAAGCTATATACTGAGAGGCATGTCGAGTCCATGGAATATTTTATATGTTGACACAAGTTGCGGAAAAAATAAATGTATTTATTTTTTTTTGCACAAAGTTGTCACTAAATGATATATTGCTCAAACATGCCATGGGCATATGTGGAATTACACCCCAAAATACATTCTGTTGCTTCTCCTGAGTATGGGGATACCACATGTGTGAGACTTTTTGGGAGCCTAGCCGCGTACGGGACCCCAAAAACCAAGCACCGCCTTCAGGCTTTCTAAGGGTGTCAATTTTTGATTTCACTTCTCACTGCCTATCACAGTTTCGGAGGCCATGGAATGCCCAGATGGCACAAAACCCCCCCAAATGACCCCATTTTGGAAAGTAGACACCCCAAGCTATTTGCTGAGAGGTATTGTGAGTATTTTGCAGATCTCGCTTTTTGTCACAAAGTTTTGAAAATTGAAAAAAAAAAGAAAAAAAAAATGTTCTTTCTTCATTTTCAAAAACAAATGAGAGCTGTAAAATACTCACCATGCCTCTCAGCAAACAGCTTGGGGTGTCTACTTTCCAAAATGGGGTCATTTGGGGGGGTTTTGTGCTATTTTGGCATTTTATGGCCTTCAAAACTGTGATAGGTAGTGAGGAGTGAAATCAAAAATTTGCGCCCTTAGAAATCCTGAAGGCGGTGCTTGGTTTCCGGGGTCCCGTACGTGGATAGGCTCCTAAAAAGTCCCACACATGTGGTATCCCCGTACTCAGGAGAAGCAGCAGAATGTATTTTGGGGTGCAATTCCACATATAACCATGGCATGTGTGAGCAATATATCATTTAGTGACAACTTTTTGTAATTTTTTTTTTTTTGTCATTATTCAATCACTTGGGACAAAAAAAAAATATTCAATGGGCTCAACAGGCCTCTCAGCAATTTCCTTGGGGTGTCTACTTTCTAAAATGGGGTCATTTGGGGGGTTTTGTACTGCCCTGTCATTTTAGCACCTCAAGAAATGAGATAGGCAGTCATAAATTAAAAGCTGTGTAAATTCCAGAAAATGTACCCTAGTTTGTAAACGCTATAACTTTTGCGCAAACCGATAAATATACGCTTATTGACATTTTTTTTACTAAAGACATGTGGCTGAATACATTTTGGCCTAAATGTATGACTAAAATTGAGTTTATTCGATTTTTCTTATAACAAAAAGTAGAAAATATCATTTTTTTCAAAATTTTCGGTCTTTTTCCATTTATATCGCAAAAAATAAAAATCGCAGAGGCAATCAAATACCATTAAAAGAAAGCTCTATTTGTGGGAAGAAAAGGACGCAAATTTCGTTTGGGTACAACATTGCATGTCCGCACAATTTACAGTTAAAGCAGCGCAGTGCAAAATTCTGAATTCACCTCTGGTCCTTTAGCTACCAAATGGTCCGGGGCTTAAGTGGTTAAAGGCTTATGCCACGTACACACGATCGTTTTTAATGTAATTTTCAAAAATGATGTTTTTCTCGACGTGATTTTTCTTGTTTCCTCTCAATCCTGTCTTGCATACACACGTTCATTAAAAAAAAACGCTTGAGCAAAGCGCAGTGACGTACAACACGTACGACGGCACAATAAAGGGGAAGTTCCATTCAGATGGCACCACCCTTCATGTTAGTAAAGTTTGTTGAGCGACGATTCGCGCTTTTCAGCCTCGTGCTTTTCAGTCCGTTACAGTGTGACGATTGTGCTATCTCCAATACGAACGCTAGTTTTACCAGACCGAGCGCTCCCGTCTCATACTTGATTCTGAGCATGCGCGTTTTTTTCCCCTCGTAAAAGCATACACACTACCGTTTTTCACGTTGTTAAAAAAAACGACGTGAAAAACGACATGAAAAAATAGAGCAGGTTCTATTTTTTTTTAGGCCATTTTTCACGTTGTTAAAAAAGCTCTGGAGCCTACACACGATCGTTTTTAATGCCCAATTTAAAAAATGGCATTTTTAACGTCGTGAAAAACGGTCGTGTGTATGCGGCATTATATGCAAGTTATTGTCATAAAAAGTGTTTGGGGACCCAGGTCCTGCCCCAGGGGACATGTATCAATGCAAAAAAAAAGTTTTAAAAACTGACGTTTTTTCGGGAGCAGTAACTTTAATAATGCTTGAAGTGAAACAATAAAAGTGAAATATTCCGGGGGGCGTGGCTGGCCGCAGAACGAGATGGCTGCCTGAAATCTCTGCTCCGCTCAGCCGAGGGACAATCAGCGACTGCCAGCATCTAATCAGTGCATATCCCCCCTCTCTGACACTCCAGAGGGGAGAGGAATCGGTGGGCACCCGATCGGTGTGTCCAGGAGGAAAGCCGTCAGCCTGTATCAGCCACGCCGTCTCACAGACTACTTCAGTAGAGCCGACATGCTGACTGCTGAAGATGGCGCCGGCGGAGCTCACAGAAAAACACTGCTTACATAGAGGAGATGGACAGCTCGGCTCCACACGCAGAACTCTCTCAGCCCTCACCTGCTGATTGAGGTAAGAGAGCCGCACAATCTCCAGCCATCTCACCCACTAAAGCTCCTCAGTTAAAAAAACAGCACTGGGATCACCCAGCAACCACAGGCCCTGAAGTGCCCCGTTCTGACTCCCTAGCCACACTACCTGCCTCTGACCAGCCAGCATCTGAGCACACACTCAAACTTATGCTGATGTCATTGCAGCATGATATGCGGAATGAATTACGGTCCTCCATCTCCATGTTGCATTCCAGAATCGATAAAGTGGAGGACCGCACGGATGACATTGAAAAAATACTCACTGAGCACACTGCGGCCTATAATGAAATGGCGGATGCCCATGATCAGCACACTGACGAGATTAACTATTTGCACGCCAAAATCGCAGATTTAGAGGATCGTTCGAGGAGGAACAACATTAAATTTAGGGGTGTACCGGAATCCGTTAAACCTCCCGAACTGATCCCCTACATCCAGCAACTCTTCCTCACGCTTATCCCTCAATTGTGTCAAACTGACATGATTATTGACCGGGCACACCACATTGTCAAACCTAACCACCTCCCTGCCTCAGTACCTAGAGACATTCTAGCACGCATCCATTTCTTTCAAGTGAAAGAAAAGATCATGGCGGCTGCCAGGTCCTCCTCTCCGCTGCCCGACCCCTACACTACAGTGTCCTTGTACACATACATCTCTGCTGCCACTGCTCAAAAGAGAAGAGAATTCTCCCAGACCACCACTGCTCTTAGGAAGCACAACATCCCATACAAATGGGGCTTCCCTACTAAACTAGTGGTCACGTACCAAAACTAGAACACCAGTATCCTGACTCCCAAAGATGGAATCAAACGCATGCTCAACTGGGGCCTAATCTCCTCATCTCCACCTGAACCCCCACTCCAGAGGCCCTCAACCTTTGCCCAGGATCCCAGGCGTTATGCTCCTACCACCACTCGCAAATAGAGACTTCCTCAATCTCCTCTCACCCCAATCTCTGGGTGCCCATCGGAAACATTTAATATGCCATTCCTGCAATTGTACACTTCAATAATGTCCCTAATGAGCGCACCACCTGTTACAATCTTCACTCTCCCCCCAGTGAAAGGAAAGTGTCACGCACTTTAATACTCTTTTGTTATTTCTTGTTTATATCCTTTACGTTTCAAATTTTACCTTTTGTTTTTCATAGTTAGTGCCTATTGTTAACACTGTTCACTTGGTTGCCTTAAATCGCTAGCTACATTTTGCTTATTGTATAACACCATCACTGGTCTACCTCCACCTATGCGCACTACTTCACAGCAGTAATCCTATATCCCTCCCCACCAGTCACTTCACAAAATGTCATTCACTATCACCTCTATCAACGCCAAAGGCTTAAACTCCCCTTACAAAATACATTTACTGTGGAAAGAGGCCTTAGCCCTCACCTCTGACATACTGTGCGTACAGGAAACCCACTTCGCCTCCACCAAACCCCCCTACTGCTCCCATAAACAGTACCCGCACTGCTACTTTGCCAACTCCGCAAAAAAAGAAAGCAGGAGTTATGATATACGCTCCACGGTCTCCCTCCAGCTGTTCCACACCAAGATAGACCCTGAGGGTAGATTTATAATCTTGAACGCCACTATCAATAATCATAACATCACCATACTTAACATTTACTCCCCTAACACCAAACAACACCGCTTCTACAAGACTGTCCTAAAGAAGCTGGAACCTTTCAGACAGGGCCCCTTAGTTATCTGCGGTGACTTCAACCAAATTGTTGATACCTCACTCGCACATCTAATCATGCTCGTAAACGTTCTAATTCATGCTCCTCTCTACTCCACTCGGAAGATTTATACGACCCCTGGAGATGCCTTCACGGCACTGAAAGAGATTACACCTTCTTCTCCCACACACAAAATGATTACTCTCGGATTACTCTCTTTTTTACTGACAAACAGACCCTGCAAATGGTACAGGAGTCTAAAATTGGACTCATTAAGTGGTCTGACCACGCACCCATATCAATGAGACTATTTCCAGCACCTACCTATAAAAACCTCACCACTTGGAGGCTCAACACCTCCATTATCGCACGTCCCTTATATCAAAAACAGATCCTATCCGAGCTGCAACAGTACTTCACAACCAACACCGGATCAGTAGACAACCCCACCACACTATGGAACGCCCACAAGGCTTGCATATGAGACCTCCTGATTAAACTGGGAGCCCATGAGAAAAAACTACACAATGCCACCACGAACAAACTCCTAGAACGAATACGCTTGCTAGAGCGAGCCAACAAACCTCAACCTTCCCCTCTACTCAGTTCTAAACTGCACACAGCTAGACGGGCCCTCAGTGACCACCTACACGCGAACTTTGATTTCCACCTTAAACGTCTCCGACTATAATCCTACTCCCAACACAACAAACCTGGGGCATACCTAGCTAGACAGCTTAAACACAAACTCATCCAAACTAAAATACCATACCTTACCGACAACCGCGACATAAAACACACAAACCCTAAAGACATCGCGGGCCAATTTAGTCTTTACTACTCTAAACTATACAACCTTACCAGCTCCAACCTTGCGCCACCACCCTCCTCTACCGACATTACTAACTTCCTCAAGAACATACATCTCCCCTCACTCTCATATACCTCAGGATACACTCAATCCTCTCTAAAGTACAATGGACTGATGACTTACTGCCATGGCATATAACCACAATCTTCAACCTCAAAACATCTCAACAACGTCGACACCGGCCCCACTTCGAAGTCACCAATGATGCCACAATGGGAGCAAAAACTACAATGTTCCTACACTCCCCAACAATGGCATCGCTCATTACAAGCACCTCTAAAAATCTCCAGATGTCTCCTCCACTGGGAAACTGTCCAAAAATTATTCCACAACTGGTACCTTACACCATCTAAACTTGCCCGGATTTACCCAAACTCAACCAATGTCTGCTGGAGAAACTGTGGATCCCCAGGGACCCCACTTCACATATGGTGGGACTGCCCAATCATCACAACATTGTGGACTAAGCTCTCCAAACTCCTCCTTTCCATTCTACCGGACCCTGTGCCCCTAATGCCGCGTACACACGACCGCTTTTCTCGACGAGAAAAACTGCATTTTTTATTTTCGCCGAGAAAAACGATTGTCTGTGGGCTTTATGTCGTTTTTCTCGTCGAGAAAAACGGCATAAAAAACGACGAGAAAAATTAGAACATGTTCTAAATTTTCTCGTCGTTTTTTCCAGCATTTTTTTCCGCGGCAGTTTTCCCATAGGGAAACACTGCCGCGGAGCCCACAGACGGTCGTTTTTCTCGTCAAGAGAAAAAATGACGGGAAAAACGACCGTGTGTAGGGAACCAAGCGGTTCCCTCGTTTTTCCTGTCATTATTCACGGCGGTTTTTTAACCGCCGTGAATAATGATCGTGTGTCCGCGGCATAACACTGCAAATGGTACTATTAGGCCTAGACATGGAACTTTGGCCTCGCTCTTCACGCACAATCGTCTCCCATGTATTCATTGCAACACGTTTAGCTATTGCCAAGACTTGGAAATCTCCCAACCCCCCCTCTACCACGAAAATAACTGCCCTCTTGAACACTTGAACAACCATTGCCTAATGGAATTTATGCACGCCAAAAGCATACTTACAACTCCCTAGATTCCAAAAGAACTGGGACCTTTGGCTTAAACACCCTAACTGCATACCCCCATGAATGACCTTCCACTTAGCTGACCCCCAACACTAGGTAGACCCTCCAATGACTTGACTGCCGCCTGTTTAACTGTACATTATTCAATGTTTGTTTTACTACCTGTTACATATGTAAAATCCTCAATAAACTTGAGTTAAAAAAAAAAAGGTGAAATATTCACTTAAATTTCGTACCTGGGGGGGGGGGGTATAGTATGCCTGTAAAGCAGCGCTTGTTTGACGTGCTTAAAACTGTCCCTGCACAAAGTGTAATTTCTGAAGGAAAAAAAGTTATTTAAAAGCACTCGCGGCTATAATGAATTGTCGGCTCCCAGCAATACAGAGAAAAGTCATTGATAAAAAAAAAATGCGTGGGGGTCCCCTAAATTCAATTACCAGGCCCTTCATGTCTGGTATGGATATTAAGGGGAACCCTGCGTCAAATAAAAAAAAATGACGTGGGGTTCCCCCCAAATATCCATAGCAGACCCTTCAGGTCTGGTATGGATTTTAAGGGGAACTCCATGCCAAATTAAAAAAAATGGCGTGGAGTTCCCCAGAAAAAATCCATACCAGACCCTTTATCTGAGCACGCAACCTGGCAGGCCGCAGGAAAGGAGGGGGGGACGAGAGAGCTCCCCCCCATCCTGAACCGTACCAGGCCACATGCCCTCAACATGGGGAGGATGCTTTGGGGGTCTGTGACTCCTCAAAGCACCATGTCCCCATGTTGATGGGGACAAGGGTTTCATCCCCACAACCCTTGCCCGGTGGTTGTGGGGGTCTGTGGGTGGTGGGCTTATCGGAATCTGGAAGACCCCTTTAACAAAGGGGACCCCAAGATCCCGCCCCCCCTATGTGAATTGGTAAGGGGTACATTGTACCCCTACTATTTCACAAAGAAAGTGTAAAAAAAAAAAAAAAACACAGACACAGTTGGGGAAGTCCTTTATTGAAAATAGGAAAATAAAAAACCCATTCCAGCAATGTAATCCAGTGTCCCGCGGTGATCCGATGTCCAGTGCTGCAGTCTCCTCCAGTGTCCACTCCACACGAAACCCCCATGACGTACGAGGGGGCGGGGTCACCCGTCACATCATAGGGTAAGCCCCAGCTTTCCCCGCTTGCCGAGGAATAGCCAATGACGTAGGTGGGATCCTGCCTACATCATTGGCTATTCCCCGCAAGCGGATTACATCGCTGGAATGGGACGTTTTTGTTTTTTTTAATAAAGGACTTTCCCAACTGTCTGTGTGGTTGTTTTTTTTTACACTTTCTTTGTGAAATAGTAGGGGTACAATGTACCAATTCACATAGGGGGGGCTGGGATCCGGGGGTCCCCTTTGTTAAAGGGGTCTTCCAGATTCCGATAAGCCCCCCGCCCGCAGACCCCCACAACCACCGGGCAAGGGTTGTGGGGATGAGGCCCTTGTCCCCATCAATATGGGGACATGGTGCTTTGAGGGGTCACAGACCCCCAAAGCATCCTCCCCATGTTGAGGGCCTGGTATGGTTCAGGGGGGCGCTCTTTCGTCCCCCCTCTTTTCCTGTGGCCTGCCAGGTTGCGTGCTCAGATAAAGGGTCTGGTATGGATATTTGGGGGGAACCCCATGTCACTTTTTGAAAAATTTGACGCAGGGTTCCCCTTAATATCCATACCAGACCTGAAGGGCCTGGTAATGGAATTTGGGGGGACCCCCACGCATTTTTTTTTTTTATTAATGACTTTTCTCTGTATTGCCGGGAGCCGACAATTCATTATAGCCGCGAGTGCTTTTAAATGACTTTTCCTCCTTCAAAAATTACACTTTGTGCAGGGACAGTTCTAAGCACAGGAAACAAGCGCTGCTTTACAGGCATACTATACATCCCCCCCCAGGTACGATATTTAAAGGAATATTTCACTTTTATTGTTTCACTTTAAGCATTATTAAAATCACTGCTCCCGAAAAAACTTAACTTAAAACTTTTTTTTGCATTGATACATGTCCCCTGGGGCAGGACCCGGGTCGCCAAACCCTTTTTAGGACTATAACTTGCATATTAGCCTTGATAATTAGCACTTGACAATGAATGATATTACAGCAGACCAAGGCGAGAAATGTGCATTACCATGTGTTACTGTAGCACAGTGGTGTGAATAGGACCTAAATGATATGGTGAATGCAAGGGTCAATTCACTAACTGTTATCACAATTGATATTTGTGTCACGTGAGCATTTTCTATGAAATATTGCATGCAATAATTACAGAGCCACTTTATTAAATCAAATGAATTCAAATTCTGGTAAATACCCAGAAATGGACCATTACTGTTATTTATTTTTTGTAACATTCAGATACCATTGACTTTAATGGGGTTCGGATTTTGCACCCAACGCAAGTAATGTTTGTCAAATATGTCTCGAACTGAACCCATGTATGTTTGGCTCATCCCTACGAATGGAAAAGCACTGAACAGTTTGACCTTTCATGTTTTTGCCAAAATGGCACTGCCAGTTGGAGTGTCTACTAAGGACTGTGTAACCTTAAGCCCCCATTCACACTGAATCTGTTTTTGAAATCGTGCAACTTCACTTGAAGTCACACAATTTCAAAGCTGCAGGTCAGTGCAACTTGGCTGACATCTGTGCAGCTTCATGCACAGATGTCTTTGCAAGTCACACCTGAAATAAAAAAAATTGTGCAGAAACCTTTTTTTAAATTAGCGCAGCACTGCAAAGTAGGAGTTGCACCGATTTGAACAGTTCCATTTCTGATAATAGGGTGCGACCTGTCGTGCAATTTGGACCTGTCCAATCGAATGACAAGTCGCACCAGTGTTTTTCAGCTTGCTACGTGGACCGTGTTTGGACTGAACATCACTTCCTGACTTACTTATCAGTGCCTTCCTCTCTCCTCACAACCTAACTTGCTCAATGGTAAGTCTGTGTGGCCTCCCCTCCCCCCCCCCCCTTACACACATTATTGATCCTTCATTGTATATTAGCTGTATCTGGGTGTTTTACATTGCACTGAATGTACCAAGCGAGAAGCGGTCTGTGCCCTCTTCTCCCTCTCACCCACTCAATATCAGTCTCAGTCAAGTAGTCAGTCTGTTTTTTTTTTTTCTGTTTCTTTGGTGTCTTCCAATATGAAGTAGTCAGCAAGAAGTGTATCACTGATTATTTTGGAAAATATCTGTTACTACAGCTATACAAATCCAAAGGAATAGACTAGATGAACAAATCTGGCAGTTTTCTTTTTATGTAAAAATCCACGCTTTTGTTAAAGATGCTGCTGAATAAAATTATGGAGAACAGTACCCATCTGATGGAGTAATGAGACATGATATCTGCTGTCCCATTTTCCGGTGGAGAACATAAGGTAAACAATAATACAGAGGAAAATACAACTATGTCTCACACCTTATTGTTCACTATTTTCACTTTTAATTTCCTGATACTTCAGACACTCAAGAAGAACTACAACTATCACAACTGAGTGGAGCAGCTTGATAAATGCTTGCACCATAATCAACACAAGGAACATTCTTTTTTACAAAAAGAAAATGGATGCAATGGGTAAAAAATACTAACAAAAATCTCCTTTTAAAGAGGGAATGGGCAAGAGTCTGAATTATAATCATAATATATGGCCTTACATTTTGGCCTTTACATTTTACAGAAGCTAAAACAAGCTCACTAGTTATAAATGACAGGTAACATGTTGGCCAGATGGCCATGCCCATGATAAGGTTTACATGGTAGACATTTGTATGTAAAATTGTGCTACTTTCCCTCCAGTACATACAATTCACAATAAATGGAGCTGGAGTATGCCTTTGTAGTTGGTGGAGGTGAGGCTGAAGCCTCGTACACACGACCGAGTTTCTCGTCAAAAAACAACAAGAAACTTGCTGGCAGAGCTTTCTTGTCGAGTAAATCGGTCGTGTGTACACGGCTATCAGGTTTCTCGTCAAGAAAACCGACAAGAATCTTGACGAGAAAAATAGAGAACCTGCTCTCTATTTTCTTGTCGAGATTCTCGTCTGCATGTTTCTCGACGAGAAAAGTGTGTGTGTACACATTACCTGTCGCCATGGAAACCCGCGCATGCTCGAAATGACTTTGACGCATGCGCGGTAGCTTCCTAGGCATAGGTAGGGTGTAGAAAGATGGCGGCGACGGCATCGAATGTGACGAGTGCACGCTCGTCGTAGTCGATTACGTCACCGTGTTCGCTCCATTCAAAGAACCGCGGGTTCTTTGAAAGGAGCGTGTGTACACTCAGCCAGGACAAGTTTCTTGTCCAAGAATCTCGTCAAGAAAAACTACATGTTTTTTCTTGACGAGATTCTCGGCCGTGTGTACGAGGCTTGAGTGTGTCTAGTTCAGAATTATATTTGGGCTTTATAGAAATAATGGATAAATCTTAGCAACATCAGCACCTAGAAAAGGGAACGATGAAAAAATACAAGAAGAATAAGCTGTGCACCAGACAGAACTACAATAGACCCGACATGTATAATCACACTGCTGGCTATCTGTTGGCAGACACAAAAGAAAAGAAGGGAGAAGAAGAACCAGACCCCACCTTTCTTTTAATTTATTCTCCATTACATTAAACTGACTTTCACACTGCAAGTACTTATGCATAACATGGACCAAAGTCATACACATCATAAATAATACTCCTGGCATTATGAGCTCCTTGCCAAACCTTCCTATTCTCAAACCCTAGATTTGCCATTTGCTTCAACACCCCAACAGGAGGAATGAATAATTGGATGAGGTGTAATATTGCTACTCCCTGATCTATGGACATAAAAAGGTGTCAACTGGAAAAAGACCACACTCTTTAATAAATATTCTAAATAGAATATTATAAATAATAAGAAACTTAACCTCTGTTCACTACTTTATCATAAAAATTTATTTAAAAAACGTACAATTTGAGATCCTGGGGGTTTAGGAGTACCAGATCTTAAACAGTATTAAAGAGCTGGCCAAGTGGCCCAGTTAGCACAAATGTACTTATCTTCTTACTGCCCAGAATGTGTAAACTTAGAAACACAGGCCTGTAGTCCTCTCCACCTTGATATTTTAATGTGGATCCCATTCAAGAAACGTCCGCCAATCTTATGTCCATCACTCTCTCATTCTTTGCAGGTATGGAATTTGTTGTGTAAGACCAAGCCGCTGTGGTCACTGCATAGCCCCATAGCCCCATTGGTCCCTAACCCTGCTTTTCTCCCAGGTCTATGTCTGCAACTATGCAATATATTTAGCATTTTCTGCACTCTGTGCAGAAAGCTATTGATGATATTACAACACGTACGGCCTAGATGTTTTCGTGGTGAGGCTCAGAGAGAGGTCATCTGCTTTACGAATTGTTTGTTCATCTGACTAGAAAATTGCCCTACATGTTGACATTGGAACAATATTTAGGGGAGGAAATCTACTTTTCTGACTAGTGGTCTTGGTCCTTACGGATATGTAGTGGGGTGCCACTTTGCAGTGTGTTATAAGACTATTGTTATCTTGAGAATAACCCCAGCTCCCTCCGGAGTCTCTTTAAGATATTGCAGCAACTGTTGTTTAACTATATGGAATGGTGCATTGTGAAACTTATATTACAGGGAGAAAGGGACTCCATTGGCATGGGTATCAAATAGACTATGGTACCCACAGTGCAGCTGTACTCCCAAAGTGCATTGCATCATCGCACAGCCTTCTGGGGGGAGGTTACTTAAAGGAGGGGAGGAGTTACGCTCGCTCTCTCTGGACATCGCCTTCTATCAAGCAGGAAGCCTGCGTTGAGGCCTGCTGCCGGAGAGTCTAGGCCAAAAGCCTGGGTTTACAGTTGTGAGGAGATCACTTAGCCTAAAGAGGGATCCTTTCTTAAGTGTCCAGCGCTCGCTCCACAGAGACTGGAGTCGTCCATCAACCGACATCCAGTGCGGCTGTGTGGGGGACCGGAGCCTGCGAGTTGCGGGGAGACTGTGGACCAGAACGCCAACAGTGGAACATACTAGAGGGACAAGGCCTGGTTTGGTCAGAGTGCACCTGCCCAGAATTCATTAACTGTTGCGTAGGCCTGAGACTTTTACAGGTCTGCCAAGGTCTGATGCAAGGACATATCGCATCTTGCAGTGCCGCGTGTTTGAAGATTGGCGTTTGCACTGTCAGTGAGTTTTCTACATCTTCACAGACATTGAGGATATTCAGCTTTCTTCTGTTATACAACCTTGTGGATTACAAATGTTTATGTGCACCAACAATTGCTAGTGAAGACTCCTACTACTGGAATGAACTTTACACTGAACTTAGTCAGGCCTGACTAGAGCAGATAGTACCGGAACACTTGTATAATATTGCCCATTAGGGGCAATTAGGGAGCTCGCAAGCATAGGCTTTATACATATTGAAGGTGTGCATTGGAACTGTGTTTTATTATTTCAAACAAAATTTTCTGCTTTGCCATTGACTCTTACAGAGCCCTGTGAGAGTCAACTGTAATCTGTATAACTTGTATTTTTTTTCTTACCAAGTAAACTTAAACCTTGGTTGAACAGAATACTGTGTGAAGTTGTCTGTTGCCCTGTTGGACAGGTGGTCATTACCAGGTAAATTCTTTATTTACAAGGTTTAATATTGAGTTACCCAATTACCAGTGAGTTCCCCAATCTCTTGTAGTCCAGTTGTGCCAAGGGAGGGTTCGAGCCAACTTCTTGGGTTGATAGGCAGAGCGTAGACCCAAAAATATAACTAGCAGCTCCTACGGGGGTAGTGCTACAGATATATAAAAGAGTATTATGAATATGGCTCTGGTGGCAGCAGGCTACAAGATTCTTTTCTCAATGGTACCGGACCGTCTTTTTAAAATGTATCAGGGCACTTCCCCCTTGTGCTTCAGGGGCTGGGGTCAGCCTGGTATGATATTTCATTCCTGGTGTTAAGGTTTTTGGTTCTGGGTGAGAGTTCATGTGTTGATCTATTCTGTGACAGAATGAAACCTAGTAAAGAATCCCAGAGTGACCCTCCTCAATGATACGGTCACCGATATCCCCATACATACTCAGGCCCTCATTTATTTTGTGTTCCTTGAGGCAAAAATCGCTATAGTGACTTGGGATGAAACATAAGCTGATGTAGATCATACTAAATGAAAAACTGGTCAGTAAATTGAAAGACAGATCTTCTAGGTTTGATCATGTCGGGGACCCTTGGCTTAAGGCAGAAGTCCAACCTGTGCTTGTTTGGCTGGGCTTCTCCTCTGGGTCACAGGAGTGCAATTCATTTTGCACTCCTGTGACCGGTTTTCAGCAGAGAGCAGTCTAAAGTCTGCTCTCTGCTGACGTCACTGGAATCAGTCCAGGCACCGCGTCATCCCAACTCTGGGAGTCTGGATCCGCCAGGTGCCTGGACTGATAAAGGTAGAAAGAAATTGATTGCACACTGGAATCCAAAAGGTGCTGATGAATTTTTTTCCTTTTATTGTCACACCAGACAAACTTGCAATAGATATTTAGTTGACGCGTTTCACACGAAAAGAGCTGTGCATCAAGTACAGGTATATATAGGCATATGTTACTTAAATGGTCAATACAAAACATCTGTGACTCAAGGGCAGTCCAAACAGCATCACCAATCATAAAAGCATTCCTTAATTGCTAAAAGACAAGTTAAGATAATATGAAAAACAAAGAAAAAGCTATTGGACAAAATAAAAACACTATGAAAGAAACAGAGAGAAATAAATATTTTCAGTAAATATGTGGACAAATCACATGTGTCACTATGAATATAAATATAAATATATAGATTTGATCCTGAGAAGATGCACAGGAATCCAAGAGAAAACTAAACCTGCAAGGAAAAACCAATGTATATATGCAATTAAAAAGAGATTCAAATGCATTTGTGCCAAAAATAGAAAAACCTTTGCATGTATGTGTAGCGATACCTTCAGTTAAGAGGGCCGCAGATTTAGGTTGGGCCCTGAAGACAGCTCCGCCAGCCCCCAGCAATTAACTCGACCCCCTACTGGCACAGTTAGTCTAGGGTAATATGTGTATATCTTATGCTCTATGATTAAATTCAAACACCAAGGCAGTGATATAAGAATAAGGAATTTACTTTCTATGGTAATAAAAATCAACAATGATAACAGATCATATGAATCTATCTGCAGAGCCCTGCAGCAATAGTCACACTATAACTATTAAGATATGGCGCACACGCGTGTAACAGTACTTCACTATGCGCTGTATGGCGCAGCAACTTAATAAACTACCTAGATGGCCAGGCCTGACCATATAACTCAGTCTCTAGGGGGTTTAAAATTCTTCGCATGCAAGTCTTTAAACGGTGGTGCACATTTCAGGAACACATTTGTAATCCAGGGGGGGGGGTAAAAATGCCAACACAGTACACTCCACTAAAGATCCGTTTGACTCAGTTCTGCTATGGATCTCCAGTGGGGAAACAGAACTGAAATAGGAACTGGTGGGCCACGGCAGTCTGTAGGCCTAACAAT
Source organism: Rana muscosa (assembly GCA_029206835.1). Taxonomy (NCBI): domain Eukaryota; kingdom Metazoa; phylum Chordata; class Amphibia; order Anura; family Ranidae; genus Rana; species Rana muscosa. Next base: position 879,857,293 of record CM055116.1, read on the forward strand.
GGTATACAGTATTTATGGATTGAGCATGTGCTCGCTCACCTCTCCGGACGCGATCCCAGTCCGGGAACTTCCACCCGCTGTGCCTCCACACACAGCATCTGCAGCGGTGGGGGCTCCGGCTGAGCAGCAGTTGAAGAAACCGAGTCAGATGTCACCCAGGCTCGAGATGGGGTGGAAGGATCTTTTGGGTAGCAGCGCAAGGCCCCAGGCTTCAGGCCTTGCACCACAGCGGATCCGCACAGGAAGATCTCTCCACTGAAGTCTCGTGTCCCAAAGTGGCCGAGCCCAGCCTCGCCTCCTCCTTTTATAACCCCTCCCATGAGTCTCTGGGGTGGAAACATTGCCGAAAGGGGTTCTGGGTAAGATAGTCCTGGGAGTCTTAAAGGGGACCCCGCTACATATGGTTATAGGTTTATATGAATAAATAAAAAAGTAATAACCAAATCTTATACATGTAAACATTGTCAGAAAAAAGAGAGAGAAACCAAATAGAGGGCAAAAATGGGAATACGAGTCTTAAAATAAAAAGTCCAAAAAACTTTCCTTCTGCAGAGAAGCCTAAAAACATCCCCAACCCGTTTTGGTGTATGAATTTTTTCCAAAATCTATACCCCAACTGCTGAGGTGCTGCCTGCATTATGTGAGTTAAAGTGTTTGGCAACATTGGTGGAGAGATTCTTTTCCATACTGTAAAGGTGTTCTTGAAACCTGTCTCTAAGACGTCTTGTGGTGCGACCAATATACTGAATGTTGCAGATGGTGCATGTAACAATGTATATCACGTAACGAGTATTACAATTATAAAATAATGTTATTTCATGCGTTTTATCATTGTAATGCGATCTCACTATATTCCCTTTTGTGATATGCATGCAGCAAGAGCAACAAGTCGCACCACATTTGTAATTACCTTTACAGTGTAACCAAGTATGAGATCTAATTTTGGTTGATTCAAAGAGACTTGGTGATAGGCGATTACCCAAAGTAGCGGCGCGTTTAGAGACAAAGTTGATACCCTTTCTCAGTATATCAGCACAGGCATTATTTTCAAATAGAACAGGTAATCTGTATACAATATTCCTGATATCATTAAACTCATGACTAAAAGGGGTGCTAATTGTCAATCTCTCTTTGTTGAAATGCTCTTTAGTGTCCCTGCCCTGACTGCGTTTAATGCATTTTAGAAGGTCATCCCTACTTTTGGAATTGGCAATGAGCACTGCCCTATCTAAGATGTATCTAGGGTATTGCCATCTAAAAAACGGGTATAGAGAACCCGTGTTTCTCTTTCATATGTGGCAGAGTCATTACAGATCTTACGAATCCTGAGGAATTGCCCCAAGGGAATACCCCTGATTGTATGCCTGGGATGGCCAGACTCTGCCATCCAAAGGTTGTTGCCCGAAAGAGGTTTCCTATACAGTGTAGTAATTGGCATGGCATAAGGACCCCCACTATAGTGAGATGGGGTCATATATTCTAGCTTGGACATACGGGTTAAGGAAATTGACTAGTATTATATGTTTTTTCAAGTATTATGAAATAGGTTAAGATCTTGTATTTTGTATGGAGCAGCAGTTTTGCAAAAAAGCATGCATAATTTGCAATGAGCAGCATAATTTGCAGAATGTTGGTTTATTTTTAAACTGCCCTTGTCTGGAACCTGTCTGGTAGGTATAGGTACAGGGAAGTGAAACCTTGTGACTATGAGCTATAACATTTGTGGTGACACTCATGACTGATTCTTATTAATAACGAAACTGTCAGCCATCTTGAGAGGGTCGGGACGAGTGTTGGCCATCTTGAGAGTGGCAAAACGTCTACTGTATAATGATAAAATGTATACCCACTGTATTAACCACACCCCTTCCTCACCCCTCCCTCTTTAAATGATTGGTTTATGATAATGACTATATAATGTCCACCCCTGCAAAAGAATAAACGGATTTCACTCTGAGCACAAAGCTGTCTTGTGTGTTTACTTGCGTGTAGAGAAATCTCTCAGTACTGATCCCGTATCTTTTGGGTGTGGCAATTGGGTTATTTTAAGCTGGTCTGTGGGGGTAGGAGGGACTACCTCTTCAAATTTCCCAACAGTAGTGGAGGCACTTGCTGAGATTACGGATTCAGACTGGTAAACACGGGAGGATCTGCATCAATTACTGCTGGTGAGTAGACACTTTTGTCTTAATTCTGACGAATTGTTTAGTTGCCGTGGTGTTGATGGGAGACCTTATGTTGTTTTAAAAAAATTTAGTTTAAGAAGGGAAAGCCCAGACCAGGCTGTTTTAAAGAGGCTGTGGGGAGCCTGCTGTGGCTTGCCGTGGGCAAGGCCATTTTGAAAAGTAGCTACAATGGTACAGAGATACCTAAAATAGACAGTTGCCACCGAGAACGGGGAAAAACTTTTTGCTAATCTTGCCACTTCTGTCTGTCGCATTCTGCTTAGCAGTATATAACACAATTTGTTGTGTGAGGTACGAGTCTGAGTGGTAAGGACAGTCTCGTCTCACTGTTATATGATGTAAATTAGAATGAAGTAAATTTTTCCCTGTTTATATTTAGGTAAGTTACAGGAGGAAGTAAGTATTAGTATCTTTCCTTGCAAATTATAGAAGTGTAATTATAAATGCTTGATTTTTGCTTGTAGAAATGTATAGATTGGTTTGGTAACGTATGAGAGTAACAGGCAGTGGAAATTGAGAAGTTTGAAAACTAATGTGTTTAGGTGGCAGGTGGGTGTTATGTAAGGTAATGGAGTGTTCGGACAATGCCCCATGGTGTGATGAGAATAGTAAGTGAGAGGTAAAGGTGTATTTAATAGGGCTGTTACTGATTAAAATTTTCGTGTTCGATTAATCGATTTTTTTTTAATCGATTAATCGACTAATTTCGATTAATTATAACGCACATAGATCCAACTACTTTTAGCTGATCTCCTTGCAGGCCGATTCCCAGTGCAGCTACCAACCACTGGAAAAATGGATAGCAGGATGCAAAAAACACACAAAGGCAGCGCTCGATGGGAATAGCATTAAAACTTTTATAGTCTTCAAGTAGGTAACAAAATAAATATTGCACTGGAGATAAAATCGATGTAGCTACATAAACTGTAAAAATGGTGCGAGTAATACCAAACGGTAGCAAAAGCAGTCATAAAAACATGTAGCTAAGTATGATACTGGTATAAAAATGTGTACAATGATACCACTGCTGAATCCAGATGAGAAGGGGCTAACATCAGTCCGTTGGCATGTAGATGTCCCGTGAAGGGAACTATCACAACTCCCAGTGGATGGCTGTAGAATCCCAGGTTGATAGAGGGAAGTGATAGAGGGAAGTGATAGAGAGAAGTATAACAGCCCTTGCGTGTGGCAGATAGTAAGGTCCCGCCGGCATGCAGATATGAAGGCACAGCAAAGGAGCCCTTCAGATGGACACGGCAAGCCCAAAGAATTTTAATCGATCAAAATAATTTTGATCGATCAAAACAATTAATCGATTAATCGAGGAATTAATAGTTAATTTCCACAGCCCTAGTTTTTAAATAAAATATTCTACTTATAGAGGGTTAAGTAAGTGAAGTTTAGACGGTAAAGAGAGATTGGAGGGTGTGCATTTTTTACGGAGTTTTTTTTCAATGCATATTTTGTTTTCACGGAGGAACTGACACAGAAGGAAAAAAAAGTGAAGGAAAGTACATTTGAAAAGGAGGAAGTTAGTTCGGCAGTAAGAAGTTTTTTTTTGTTTTGCTTTTGTTTGTTTTTTGAGTTTAAAGGGGAACCGTCTGCAGAGGCACGGCTTTACCAGGCGTGGACAATTAGACTTTTTGATCGATCGTTTTGATTAATTTGTGTTTTTTTTCATGACTTGCTGTAGCGAGTGCAAAGATATTCTCGTTGTCATTTTATTTATTATGAGGTATCTTTGAGGAAGTCTAAGGGACAGCCGAGATAGGAGCGTTTGAGCAGTTAGTTAAACACAGAAAGAGTTTTGTTTAAAAGCTAGAAGTGTCAAGCCAGTTTATTCTGAAAGTTATTTTTGTATAGACTTACCCTGTTTTGTTTGTTTGTGTATTTGATTTTGATATGTGAAATTACAATGGGTAACACACACACAAAGAGCCAGAGGCCGCCCCCTCCCCCTAATCCCGGAGAGAGTTGTAAGGATTATGTTGCAAGGGTAGGTGACACGGGATATGAGTTTGTATTCCCTTGGGTACTTAGTTTGGCGGGTTGGACGAGGAGTATGGGTAGCAGCGATCCTTTCCCTAGAGATGGGGGGAATAGCGAGTGCCATATGGATATGGTGAAGGGGTTGTGCTTGAATGACAGAAAGGCTTTCCCTTGGTATACGAGGGATCCACAGTGGAATGTTGAGTATATGAGGAAGGGAGCTGAGATTTGGCTGCAATATGCCCCATACTGGTTCCAGAGAAATAGTAAAAATCAGAAGAAAGCCATCACTGAAGTGAGTGATGAGGATACTCGCAGAAGTCACAAGGGAGAGGCAGATAAACAGAGATTGGATCCAAGCATCCTTCCTTTTTCGTCTCACCGAACCCTCCGCCTTATGCTAAGCAGCTATATCCAGGTTTTACAGTAGAGGATGTAAACCTGTTGGCAGGCTATCATGCTGTGCATGGGAGACAGGCTTTCCCCCCTACAGGCGCAGGCCATACAGGTGTCTGCTCCAGTGGCATCAGAGCCTGAGCAGCCAGTGCAGGTTATTGTGCAGCAGCAGGCACGGGTGTCTGCTCCAAATGCAGTGGAGCCGGTGCAGGTTGTTGTGCAGCCGCAGGAACAGGTACATGAGGTGGTGGGAGCTGCTTCACAGGGGGCGTCGGGGTACGGTGTCTCTTCTGCACAAACATATCTGATGCAGAGCAGGAGGACTGTGGGACTGGGGTTACAGAGGAAGCGCCCACACCTGCTTGTACAGTGAAGAAAACCCAGGGAAGAGTTAAAGGAGAGAGAGCTGATAGGGAAGTTAGTGCCCCTGCCACCCCACCTCGGACAAAGAGCGGAACAATTTATTATAAACCACAGGCAGTTCAGAGAAAACAGGCAGGGTCATTGCCTCCAGAGTTATTTGATGATGACTCTGAAACAGAGACGGGTGAGGCCGCAGGTTATGAGGAGCAGATGAGGGAGGCTAAGAAATTTTACCAGAAGTCCAGGCAAATCATCACTGCACTAGGGGTTTCCCCACGCATAACAAAAAGAGGTTCTGGTCTGCCTGTCAGTGAAAAGAAGGGAGGTGAAGCGACATACCCGTTTATGACAATCGGGGATGACGTTTTGAAGAAACCCATTGAGATTGATGAGCTTAGTAAGATAATTAAATAATGCCCCAAACCGGGTATTTCAACAGGAGGTACATTGGCATATTTAAAGAAGGCATGTACAGGCAGGAACATGCATTTAATTCTTGACAGTATGGTGGGTCAGACTACAGCATGGGAAAGGTGCCCTCTATTTTTGTCATCTCTGCCGCAAATGTGAAGTCAGGTGCGTATCCTTTGAACACGGAAGATGGAAGAGAGGTCATGTGGGGGGAAGTTGAGGCTAAGTTAAAGCGGGTTTTTCAAAATAAGTCTTCCCTTCCCACTGCCATCGCGTGTAAACAGAAGTCAGGAGAAACAGTGTTAGAATTTTGGAAGAGGTTCAGGGAAGTGTGGACACAAGAAGCAGGATTGTCACTAAGGAATGATATGGTTAGTTTGATGATTCAGGCTTACTTATCCAACCTTAAGCCACAAATGGGTCTGATGGTTAAGCAGATGATGTCTGATTGGCCTACCAGTACCCTGAAGAAGTTTCAGACAACATTAACAGAGAAAGATGCAGCAGGTTGTTTTGACCTGAAAGAGAAAGTAGTGAGTGTCCTTTTTCAAGGGGGGCCACAGGATGGCCCACCCCAGGGAAATGATAAACAGTGGGGAGGTAGGAACCAGTGGACGGGCAGGGGAAGAGCTAGGGGTAGAGGAAGAGGGTTCACACAGTCATCCCCAGATGTTAAACTTGCTGTTTTAATTGTGGAGAAAAGGGTCATTGGAGAAATCAGTGCCCCTATGAGTCCCAGCATCAGCCCTTCCCAGCCCAGACCTACCAGCCCTCACCATCCACGCAGAACAGATTCCAACAGAAATCACATCAGCCAACACAAGGACCTCAATACCCCATTCACTGGCCAAGCCAACAGCAGCAATGAAGCTGCCCCGAAGGTATCCCGGCATTTCCACTCATTTCTCGTTCCTGTGAGGAGCAACCGATCGTGACATTATGTGTCGGCGAGAAGTTTATCCCATTTCTAGCTGATAGTGGATTTACAAAATCTAGTCTGAGTGAAGATTTTTACAAGGGAGAAATGACAAATGCTGAACCTTCGATGGGAATTAATGGGATAGTCACTAAAACTTTTAAGACCCCACTCCTTCCAGTCTACCAACATCCTGGTGGATGGACATTGTGTCGCCACGAGTTCCGCATAATTCCAAACTGTCCTGTGAATCTTTTGGGGAGGGATTTAATGGGGAAATTAGGCATTAAATTAGAAATGACCAAACAGGGAGGTGTTATTGCACATTCAAAACAGTTCCCCATCTGCCCCATAATGTTAAATATCGAAGTTGAAACAGGCCTTGAGGCTGTGTGGTCAGAGAGTGCACTGGATGTGGGGCTCATCTCCTGCACCCTTTACAAGGCTACCCTGAAAGAGGGGGCGCAACCTGTCTACCACAAACAATACCCCCTGTCAAAAGAGAAAGAGGAAGGAATTGCACCTATGGTAGAGCATTTTCTTAAAATGGGAATTCTAAAAGAGATAGTCTCCCCTTTTAACACACCTATTAATCCAGTGAAAAAGCCGGATGGCAGTTATAGGTTTGTACAGGATTTGAGAGCTGTCAACAATTTGATCGTGCCCATTGCACCCGTGTTGCCTGATGTGTCAATGCTCCTAACCTCCATTCCATGCGATGCTGAATATTTTTCTGTAATTGATTTAACAAATGCATATTTTTCTGTACCTGTGGACCCGGAGACACAGCCACTGCTGTCATTCTGCTTTAGAAACCATCAAATGACATGGTGCAGATTGCCGCAGGGCTATGTGGACTCTCCTGTAGTCTACTCTGTGGTCCTCCAGGCAACCTTGCGGTCCTGGACTCCCAGCCATGGTTCAGTCCTATTAATGTATGTTGATGATTTACTGTTGTGCAGTCCAAGCCAGGAAGCATGTAGAAAGGATTGTATATCTCTGCTACATTGGTTGGCAGATAATGGCCACAAGGTCTCTAGGAAAAAACTACAATGGTGTCAGGATACTGTAGATTATCTTGGTTTTGTACTCACAAAAGGAGAGAGAAGGATCAGTCACAAGAGAACCACAGCTTTAGTGGGTCTGCCCCGCCCACTTAACAAGAAAGATATGCTGTCTTTTTTTGGTATGATCACTTACTGTCGTCAGTGGATCTCTGATTGTTCCTACTATGATCACCTCCTGAGAGAAGCCACAGGTGTTGACATGCCAGACTGTATAAAATGGAATGATGAAATGTGTAATGCTTTTGTATACCTTAAAACTGCTATGGTTACTAGCCCTGGGCTTGGATTGCCTGTCTATGAAAAAATGTTTAATTTGTTTGCAAGAGATAATTGTAAAACCATGGCTGGTGTGTTAGCGCAAGAGCATGGGGGAAAACTTTGCCCTGTTGAATTTTTTGCAAAGGTAGTGCCAATGCCCGTACAGGGCATGCCGGCCTGTCTCCGGGCCTTGGCATCTTGTGCAATGGTTGTGGAGATGGCTACTTCATTCACTGTGGGTCATGCAACTACGTTGCACACGACCCATCAGTGTTGCCAACCGTACGTTAATTTACGTACAGCGCATAAATTTAACCCCCTTTTTGGGGTGTACGTAAAGTCCGTTGTGGGCATCGGCTGCCCATAAAAAAGATGGCCGCGAGCCGACCAAGCAACTGCGCATGCACCGTTCCGAAGTCGGCCGGGCTCAGGAAAGCTCGTAGGCGTTCGGCCGAGCGGCGCATGCGCAGTAACGTAATGGCGCTGCCCGGCGCCATTTTTGAATATACTTTCAGGCAGGACGGGACTCGGGAGTGCTCGCGGGGCGGGCTACAGTGGTGCACCCAGTCGCCATAGGAGGAGAGGACTCAGCCGAGCAGGGGTGAGGAGGAGGAGGAGGAGGAGGGGGGATATAAAGTAAGAGGAGGACTGCGCTGGGAGCGGGAGCGCCGGAGGGTGAAGTGGCCATGGCATGCAGGGGAGGAACAGAGACTGATGTGCTCTCTCTGTCCACCATCATATAACTTCTCCTCCACATCATCAGTATGCTGTGTCCTCCTTCTGTGCCCTTTTCACCTCTCCACATGTCAGAGCTGCCCTGACCTGTGGAGAGGTGAAAGGGGCACAGAAGGAGGACACAGCATACTGATGATGTGGAGGAGAAGTTATATGATGGTGGACAGAGGAGGAGGCCACTGAGGGGGTAACGAGGACCCTATCATGTCCGCAGCCTCTGTCCCCCTCCTGTGTCATGTCCGCAGCCTCTGTCCCCCTCCTGTGTCATGTCCGCAGCCTCTGTCCCCCTCCTGTGTCACCCTCCTGTGTCATGTCCGCAGCCTCTGTCCCCCTCCTGTGTCATGTCCGCAGCCTCTGTCCCCCTCCTGTGTCATGTCCGCAGCCTCTGTCCCCCTCCTGTGTCATGTCCGCAGCCTCTGTCCCCCTCCTGTGCCATGACTCTGCAGCCTCTGTCCACCTCCTGTATCGTGTCCGCAGCCTCTGACCATCTCCTGTCTTTTATGTCTGCAGTCTCTGAAGGGATCCTGGAAAGATGTCAAGAGTGGGAGCGCCGTGATGGGGGTTACGGGAAGAAACAGACATGTGGACTGTGGAGAGGAGGTCAGAGCCGCCAAGCTGGAGCCGTCTGACTGAGCCCCGCACTGTGCACCTGAGAGCAGGTCAGTGACAGCGCCGCCAGTCCATTCTGAGGGGGGGGGGCACTGATCTAAGGAGGGGAGTAAATACAATAATGTAAGGGGGCACTGATATAAAAGGTCCCCCCTATATTAGTAACCCCCCCTTACCTTAGTGTATTCACTCTGTGGAAGGTGGTCTCTTATCACCAGAGCCCCCCTCCACATCAGAGTTCCCCCTTACATCATGATCTGCAGCGTTCCCCTTTACATAAGAGTTTCCTTCGACTGTAAGGGGGATCCCTGCAGACTCTGATGTAAGAGGGAACTCTGTGCTGGCTGGGTTATAGTACCCTAACCTTCATGTGAATTGAGAAAAATGTTTTTTTACTTTTGTTTAACTTAAACACATTGATAATAGCATTAGCTGTGTGTTTATAGTTCAAATATAGATATTTGCACTGTTTAACAGTAAAAACAGTAATTTTAGGTACTTTTTTGCAGCGCCAGTAAAAAATGTGGCCCTGCCAGTAATTGTCATGATTTTTGCCAGTAAAAAATTGGTGCTGTTCAGAAATTTTGGCATCCTTGCCAGTAAATTTCACTTCAGGGGTTTGGCAACACTGCTACCCATAATATTGCCGTTTTACTAAAGAATATTCACACTCAGCATATATCAGCTCAAAGGCTGAGTGGCTATGAGGTGATTTTGCTGTCCAACCCAAAACTTGAGATAAAGTATGCATCTTCTAGTTCTGGTCCTGCTCCTATCCTGAATGCTTTGTTGGGGCTGAAGGGTGAGGAGGATGAGGTTGTACCACAGCATGAGTGTATGACTATCATCCACCAGGACACATCTCCTAGATCTGACATGTCCTCAACAGCCCTCCCTGATGCACAGAATGTATTTGCGGACGGTTCTTGTTCAAGGCCAAATGACACAACATACCATGCAGGATATTCAGTGGTTCAGCTGCTGGATATAGTGTTGGAAGTAGACTCAGTTCCTTATCAGTCAGCCCAGGCGGCAGAGCTGATCGCATTCACACGTGCCTGTCAGCTTTTTGAAGAACAGGATGTAAACATTTACACTGATTCTAAGTACGCATTCGGGGCCGTGCACGATTTTGCAATGATCTGGCAAAGACGAGGTTATGTGGCGGCTAATGGAAAGTCATCTCACACTCTACTTTGATTACAAATCTTTTGGAAGCAATACAACTCCCCAGGTCAATAGCCATTCTACATTGCAGAGTAGGGATGAGCTTCGAGTTCGAGTCAAACTCATGTTCGACTCGAACATTGCCTGTTCGCCCGTTCGCCGAACAGCGAACAAATTGGGGTGTTCGCGGCAAATTCGAAAAATCTATGGGAGAAATCTAAAGTGCTAATTATAAAGGCTTATATGCAAGTTATTGTCCTAAAAAGTGTTTGGGGACCGGGGTCCTGCCCCAGGGGACATGTATCAATGCAAAAAGAAGTTTTAAAAACGGCCGTTTTTTCGGGAGCAGTGATTTTAATAATGCTTAAAATGAAAAAATAAAAGTGAAATATTCCTTTAAATTTCGTACCTGGGGGGTGTGTATGATATGCATGTGAAGTGGCGCATGTTTCCCATGCTTAGAACTGTCCCTGCAAAAAATTTCATTTTTGAAAGAAAAAAAGTCTTTTAAAACTGACTTGCGGCTATTAATGAATTGTCGGCTCCCGGCAATACATACAAAAGTCATTGATAAAAAAAAAAAAAAAAGCGTGGGGGTTCCCCAGAATTCAATTACCAGGCCCTTCAGGTCTGGAATGGATATTAAGGGGAACCCCGGCGCAAATTAAAAAAAAATTGACGTGGGGTTCCCCCAAATATCCATTCCAGGCCCTTCAGATCTGGCATGGATTTTAAGGGGAACTCCACCCCAAATTTAAAAAAAATGGCGTGGAGTCCCCCTACAAATCCATACCAGACCCCTTATCCTAGCACGCAACCTGGCCGGCCGCAGGGGAAAAGGGGGGGACGAGAGAGCGCCCCCCCCTCCCTCCTGAACCGTACCAAGCCACATGCCCTCAACATGGGGAGGATGTCCCCATGTTGATGGGGACAAGGGCCTCATCCCCACAACCCTTGCCCGGTGGTTGTGGGGGTCTGCGGGCGGGGGGCTTATTGGAATCTGGAAGACCCCTTTAACAAAGGGGACCCCCAGATCCCGCCCCCCCCCCTATGTGAATTGGTAAGGGGTACATTGTACCCCTACCATTTCACGAAGAAAGCGTAAAAAAATGTTTAAAAAAAAAAAAAAACACCTTGAAAAAGTCCTTTATTTAAAATAATATAAAAAAAAAACAAAACTTTCCAGCGCTGAAATCCAGTGTCCCGCGGCGATCCCGATGTCCAGCGCTGTCCTTCATTGGTTGTGCCTGAGCGGACCTGATGGGGAACTCCCTCTCAGTATTTTAAATGTATAGACCCGCCCCTTCTAAAGTTCCCCATCAGGTTCGCTCCCTCGGTATGTCGGACCCGCCTACGTCATTGGCTTGAGCGGGAAACTTCCTTCACTGTGTAATTTAAATTTACATAGTGAAGGAAGTTCCCCGCTCAAGCCAATGACGTAGGCGGGTCCGACATACCGAGGGGGCGGACCTGATGGGGAACTGCTCTCACTTTGGCAATACATGTATAGACCCGCCCCTTCTCATGTTCCGCATCTGGTCCGCTGAGCGGACCTGATGGGGAACTTTAGAAGGGGCGGGTCTATACATTTAAAATACTGAGAGGGAGTTCCCCATCAGGTCCGCTCAGGCACAACCAATAAAGGACAGCGCTGGACATCGGGATCGCCGCGGGACACTGGATTTCACCGCTGGAATGTTTTTTTTTTTTTTTTTTTTAAATAAAGGACTTTTTCAAGGTGTTTGTGTGTTTTTTTTAAACTTTTTTTACGCTTTCTTCGTGAAATGGTAGGGGTACAATGTACCCCTTACCAATTCACATGGGGGGGGGGCGGGATCTGGGGGTCCCCTTTGTTAAAGGGGTCTTCCAGATTCCGATAAGCCCCCCGCCCGCAGACCCCCACAACCACCGGGCAAGGGTTGTGGGGATGAGGCCCTTGTCCCCATCAACATGGGGACATCCTCCCCATGTTGAGGGCATGTGGCCTGGTACGGTTCAGGAGGGAGGGGGGGCCGCTCTCTCGTCCCCCCCTTCTCCCCTGCGGCCGGCCAGGTTGCGTGCTCAGATAAGGGGTCTGGTATGGATTTTTAGGGGGACTCCACACCATTTTTTTTTTTATTTGGGGTGGAGTTCCCCTTAAAATCCATGCCAGATCTGAAGGGCCTGGAATGGATATGTGGGGGAACCCCACGTCAATTTTTTTTAAAATTTGCGGCAGGGTTCCCCTTAATATCCATTCCAGACCTGAAGGGCCTGGTAATTGAATTCTGGGGAACCCCCACGTTTTTTTTTTTTTTTTAATCAATGACTTTTGAATGTATTGCCGGGAGCCGACAATTCATTAATAGCCGCAAGCCAGTTTTAAATGACTTTTTTTCTTTCAAAAATGAAATTTTTTGCAGGGACAGTTCTAAGCACGGGAAACATGCGCCACTTCACATGCATATCATACACACCCCCCAGGTACGAAATTTAAAGGAATATTTCACTTTTATTTTTTCATTTTAAGCATTATTAAAATCACTGCTCCCGAAAAAACGTCCGTTTTTAAAACTTATTTTTGCATTGATACATGTCCCCTGGGGCAGGACCCGGGTCCCCAAACACTTTTTAGGACAATAACTTGCATATCAGCCTTTATAATTAACACTTTAGATTTTGAACGTTCGAGTCCATTGTATTTAATAGGGTTCTAAAGTTTACACGAACATTTTGTCTGTTCGCAGGTTCTGGTACGAACCGAACAGGGGGGTGTTCGGCTCATCCCTGTTGCAGAGCACACACAGGTCGGCAGGATGAAATAGCAAGGGGGAATGCACTGGCAGATAGAGAAGCCAAGGAAGTAGCTAGCATTCAAGTTGCCACAGTTCAAATGCCCTCCCTGGCCCCAGAGATGTCCCTGTTGGACCAGGCTTTGTCTGACCTTCAGGTGTATGCCACCCCACAGGACATTAAGCAGTGGAACAGTGAAGGTGTGCAGAAGAGCCCTGGATCAGGACTCATCTGCCAAGAGGGGAGGCCATGTATACCTGTGGCTAGCGCACCTTTTTTTATCTCACAGTATCATTGGGTGGGACACAGGGGGTGGCAGGTGACATGTGGATTATTAGACAAGGATTTTTTTATTCCAGGACTTCCTGGATTGGTAAAGTCATTTGTTGCAAGATGCATTACATGTTTGAGGAATAATCCAGGAAATCCACACAAAGTGAGACATGAACACCCGTCCACACCGTTCACTCATCTCCAGATTGATTTTACACACATGCCCAAGCTAGGAAAAAGACAGGAGTATTTGCTTGTGATAGTGGACATGTTCTCGCGATTGCCAGAAGTGTTCATTACCATAAAGGAGGATGGACAAACAGTGGTTGGTATCCTTGCATGGGAGGTAATCCCGAGGTGGGGTTGCCCTCTGCGGATTAATTCAGACAATGGTCCTTCTTTCATAGCCAAAGTGTGTCAAGATTTAGTGAAAGCACTGAAGATTGATTGGAAGTTTCACATCCCTTACCACCCACAGAGTTCAGGAGTAGTAGAGAGGATGAATAGGACTCTTAAGGATACAATTAGGAAGGCCACAGGGGGGTCTTTCAACGGATGGAAGAAGGTACTGTCTGCAACCCTTGCAGAGGTAAGAATGACTCCCTGTAGATCCATGGGTTTCTCTCCATTTGAGGTTCTGATGGGAAGGCCTTTCCCCACTCCATGGGCCAGGCAGCCTCTTATGATAGAAAAAGGTGATCTTGATATGATTCGGGAAGAGTATGTGAAGAAATTGATCGAGGCTTTAGACAGAGTTGAAAACCATGTCGCTCGCATCTCTCCTTTCTCTTCACAGGAACCAACACACCCGTTCCAGGTGGGAGACGTCGTGGTGGTTCAGTCCGTGAATCATACCAGGAAGCACGAGTATCCGTTTGGACCCCCAAATCCAGTGATCGCAGTGACCAGAACAGCCATCCTGACAGAGGGACAGCAGACTTGGATCCACGCCAGTCGGGTAGAAAAGGTGACCCAAGCACCCAAGAAGCAGGACACAGATAAAGGAGGTGAAATAGGTGTTGCAAATCCTCGAAAAGCGAGTGAAGCAGGTGAAGAAGTCTCTGAAATACAGCAAAATGACTTTGTTCACTTCTCGGAATTCTGGGAAACTTTGGACACTCCTTGGGGTGATCACACTTTCAGTGTTCCTGCCAACATGGATTATAACGCACTGTATTTATCATCCTGAAGAATTGGGGGTGTTTAAGGTCATATGTGGCCTACCCAATAACACCACCAATAACACCACTAATAACACATTTATTAGATATAAAAGGGATGTGTTTTCAGAGCCTGAGGAATCTAAGACTAATAGTTCCACAGAAAATATGTTATTACTTAAATTTAATTATAGCTATGCTCGGAGGTCGGGATATGACAGATGTTGGATATGTAGTAGGCTGCACCCTAGTACAGCCCGTATTCCCCTTATGGCTGTACCCCTGAATATTACCACTTTTCTGAACGGAACACCCCCCATCATTTTCACCAGAGTGCAAGTGACTCTGGGGAATGGGCCTTTCACCTTCCAAGCTATGGGAAGGAGTCAATTCCCTGACTGGTGTTTTAGGTTGGGTAGCTCATCTAAAGGTGGGGGAGTATGTAGTCACTCCAGAATTAATTTTTCTATGTCCTAAGACTACTCCACAGGTTTTTACACCTCAGATCATGCCCTAAATCACACTTTATATACTCTCATACATGCATCTGAACCCCATTCTGAGATGACAAGGCTGCTTTCGCAGCTTGCCTTTGCAGGATTCTCTACAGATGCCCAGCGGGTTCTTAGCACACAGTCACTAGCCTTGGGTGACAGCACGTACATTTGTTGTGGAAGGACATGACATCCATGGATTCCGAGTGATCCCCAGGGATGGTGTTACTTAGCTTCATTGGTTCCGATAATGGGAATTCTCGGAGACAGCGAGGGCTGTCATTTGCTCAGGGCTGGTACACATACTCGATACCCACTTGAACACCGTTATGCCAGATCATTGTTCTTGGAAAAGGACATGGCCTGGGCATGGTTCCCCACAGGAACTGGATGGGGTATTGGCATGATGAAAAGGCTGAATAACTACTCTGGGATTTTGCATGAGATACTAGATAATAATTCTGTTGACATCACCAGTCTTAATGTAGAGGCAAGAGCAATAAGAAAGCAGCTAGAACTTCATGATCTGGCAATCGAAAGTATGAGCGCAGCACTCACAGGGTTATGCGAGGTGACAAAGGATTATGAGTGCTGCACCTGGATACACAATACCAGTATCGAGGTGCCTGATTATTTTGATGTGATTGCTCAGCACAGGAAGGAAGTTGACAAGTTACAGGTCGAAGCAAGAGACCTTACTGAGACTTGGGACCCCCTTTCTAGCATGGGAGGGTTTGGTTTCAGTGGAGTCTTTTCCTGGTTCAAAGATGTCGCTATGTGTATTGTAATGATTCTGCTTCTGGCATTAACCCTATATGCCTGATTCAAGTTTATTATGTGTATGGTTTCTCGAGGCACTCTGGCTCCCAATCCTGATCCAGCTGCAGCAAATAGAATGTATCTTAGCTCTTACCATGATGCCCAGAAATATGTCCCAATGCGGAGATATCAGTCACCGCCGTGACCGACGTGACTGAAAGAGGGGACTGTAGTAATTGGCACGGCATAAGGACCCACACTATAGTGAGATGGGGTCATATATTCTAGCTTGGACATACGGGTTAAGGAAATTGACTAGTATTACATGTTTTTTCAAGTATTATGAAATAGGTTAAGATCTTGTATTTTGTATGAAGCAGCAAAAAAGCATGCATAATTTGTAATGAGTAGCATAATTTGCAGAATGTTGGTTTATTTTTAAACTGCCCTTGTCTGGAACCTGTCTGGTAGGTATTGGTACAGGGAAGTGAAACCTTGTGACTATGAGCTATAACACTTGTGGTGACACTCATGACTGATTCTTATTAATAACGAAACTGTCAGCCATCTTGAGAGGGTCAGGACGAGTGTTGGCCATCTTGAGAGTGGCAAAACGTCTACTGTATAATGATAACATGTATACCCACTGTATTAACCACACCCCTTCCTCACCCCTCCCTCTTTAAATGATTGGTTTATGATAATGACTATATAATGTCCACCCCTGCAAAAGAATAAACAGATTTCACTCTGAGCGCAAAGCTGTCTTGTGTGTTTACTTGCATTTAGAGAAATCTCTCAGTACTGATCCCGTATCTTTTGGATGTGGCAATTGGGTTATTTTAAGCTGGTCTGTGGGGGTAGGAGGGACTACCTGTTCAAATTTCCCAACAGAGAGCATTTGGATGATCCAGAAGAGGATTGGGAGAATGTCATATGGTCGGATGAAACCAAAGTAGAACTGTATAGAGGTATAGACAGCCCGTGTTTCTCTTTCATATGTGGTATTACAGATCTTACGAATCTGGAGGAATTGCCCCAAAGGAATACCCCTGATTGTATGCCTGGGATGGCCAGACTCTGCCATCAAAAGGGTGTTACCCGAAAGAGGTTTCCTATACAGGTCAGTACATATATTGGAACCACAGCCGCTAAATGAACGTCCAGGAAATTGAGTTCATGTTTGTCAAGAATACCCGTGAATTTCAAATTCATGTCATTACAGTTGAGATAAGACAGAAATTCATCCAGGGTACCAAGATCTGTATCCATAATGAAGATCAAATCATCTATGTAGCGAAAAAAAGTTTTGATTAGAGGTCTGTAGGGATTGCGAGTGCCATAGATGGAAAAATGCTCCCACCACCCCATATACAAATTGGCCAAGGAGGGCGAAAATTTTGCACCCATCGCAGCCCCGCACTGTTGAAGAAACCATTCACCATTGAAAGAAAATAAATTATGTTTTAAAAGGTATTCCAAAACATCCAATATGAAACATTTTCTGTCAGGGCTGCAAGAAACATCATGTTTAACCACTTCCTTACCGAGTCATAGTAATATGACGTCGGCAGGAACCCTCCCTCCCTCCGGGTGGATGTCATATGACGTCCTGAGCTTCTCGGGCCGCTGGGGGGCGCGCTTGCGCCGCATCGCCCTGGACCCGGTGCGCGTGCCTGGCAGCTGTGATGTCCGCTGGGCGCCCGCAATCACGGCAGGATCATGGATCTGTGTGTGTAAACACACAGATCCATGCCCTGTCAGAGAAGAGGAGACCGATGTGTGTTCCCAGTACAGAGGAACATACATCGGTCGCCTCCCCAAGTCAGTCCCATCCCCTTACAGTTAGAATCACTCACTAGGGAACATATTAATTCCTTGATCGCCCCCTAGTGTTAACTCCTTCCCTGCCAGTCACATTTACACAGTAATCAGTGCAGTTTTATAGCACTAATCGCTGTATGAATGTGAATGGTCCCAAAAACGTGTCAAAAGTGTCCGATCTGTCCATTGCAATGGCACGGTCACAATAAAAGTCGCAGATCGCCGCCATTACTAGTAAAAATAAATAAAAAATAAAAAAATGCCATAAATCTATCCCCTATTTTGTAGATGCTATAACTTTTGCGCAAACCAATCAATAAACGCTTATTGCGATTTTTTTTACCAAAAATATGTAGAAGAATACGTATCGGTCTAAACTGAGGAAATTTTTTTTTAATTGTGATATTTATTAAATCAAAAAGCAAAAAGTAAAAAATATTGTGTTTTTTTCAAAATTGTCGCTCTTCTTTTGTTTATAGCGCAAAAAATAAAAATCGCAGAGGTGATCAAATACCACCAAACAAAAGCTCTATTTGTGGGGAAAAAAACCATAAAGATTGCATTTGGGTGCAGTGTTGCATGACCGCGCAATTGTTATTCAAAGTGAAAAAGCGCTGAAAACTAAAAATTGGTCTGGGCAGGAAGGGGGTGAAAATGCCCTGTATGGAAGCGGTTAAGGAAGAAATTGATGGCTTCCAAGGCCAGTGTATGGGGGGTACTGGAATAGAGGCTAGTTACATTGCATGTGACCCAGACGGATCGTTCATCCCATCTGGTGTCATCAGCGATGTTCAAAAGGTGGTTGGTGTCCTTGAGATGACTGGGGAGGTCAGCAACTAGAGGCTGAAGAACACCATTAAGCCATTGACCCAATTTCTCGTTTAAAGAATTAATGCCTGAAATAATCGGTTTCCCCTGCAGGGGATCCAACCCCTTGTGGGTTTTGGGCAGATGATAGAAAATCGGTGCTATAGGGTAATCCGGAATTAAATTAGCTGCAGACTTTTCATCAAAAATGCCCAAACATACACCTTGATTGGCTAAAAAGATCAACAATGTTTTATACTTTCTGGTGGGATCTGTCCTTAACCACTTCCATACCGGGTCATTGTAAAATGACGCCGGCAGGAACCCTCTCTCCCTCCGGGTGGGCGTCATATGACGTCCTGGGTTTGAGGGGGATATCTGAATGATGCCTGCAGCTAGAGGCATCATTCAGATATCCTTGTCTTCAGCCGGCGATTCTGCACACCATAAGAATGATCATAGCGGTGGCTCCGCCGCTTGATCGTTCTTATAGGCGGCGGGAGGGGACATCCCCCCGCCGCCATCCGGTGCTTCTCCGGGCTCTCCCGTGCCATCGGGGACCCGGAGAGAATCGTCCGGCGCCGGGGGTGGGCAGGGTTGCCAACTTTCAGTAAATTTACAAACAGTTTGTAAAATCCATAATTGTTGCATCTGTCCATGAATGTCAGTTACGGACATGAAGCCTACATGTCCGTAATGGACATTCAAGGACAGATGCAAAAAATACAGATTTTATAAACTGTTTGTAAATTTATTGAAAGTTGGCAACCCTGGTGGTGGGTCACGTGACGAGCATAGAGATGACTGGTGACCAGATGGTCACCAGTCATCTCTATGACCGTCGGAGGCCCGGGCGCGATGTGTTGACTTCACGCCCGGGTTCTCAGATGTAAACAAAGCCGCCATTGCGGCTGTAAGTATGAGATCAGTGAAATTTTTTTCACGATCTCATGATTTCCAGCCTGGAGGAGAGATGTGGGGTCTTATTGACCCCGCATCTCTCCATAAAGAGGACCTGTCACACACATTCCTATTACAAGGGATGTTTACATTCCTTGTAATAGGAATAAAAGTGATAAAAAAAAGTGTAAAAAAAAGTAAGAATTAAAAAAAAAAAAGTAAAAAAAAAAAAAAAAAGAATATATATTTTTTTAAAACGCCCCTGTCCCCAATAGCTCGCGCTTAGAAGCAAACGCACACGTAAGTCCCGCCCGCATATGTAAACGCCGTTCAAACCACATATGTGAGGTATCGCCACGTGCGTTAGAGCGCGTGCAACAATTCTAGCAGTAGACCTCCTCTGTAACTCTAACCTGGTAACCTGTAAAAATTTTCAAAGCGTCGCCTATGGAGATTTTTAAGTACCGAAGTTTGGCACCATTCCATGAGTGTGCGCAATTTTAAAGCGTGACATGTTAGGTATCTTTTTACTCGGCGTAACATAAGCTTTCATATTTTACAAAAAAATTGGGCTAACCTTACTGTTTTGTTATTTTTTAATTCATGAAACCATTTTTTTCCCCAAAAAAAGGCGTTTGAAAAATTATTGCGCAAATACCGTGCAAGATAAAAAGTTGCAATGACCGTCATTTTATTCCCAAGGGTGTCTGCTAAAAAAAACATATATAATGTTTGGGGGTTCTGAGTAATTTTCTAGCAAAAGAATGATGATTTATACATGTGGGAGAGAAGTGCCAGAAGTGGTATGGAAGTGGTATAAAAAGCCCTGTATGGAAAGGGTTAATTTAATGTACGTGTCACTGTTGGAGAGCTGTCTCTCCACCTCCAATCTATATGCATCAGCACTCATTACCACTACTATTCCCCCCTTATACGAGTTCTTAATGACAATAGAAGTGTCATTTTCTAGATCTCTTAAAGCCCTCCTTTCACAGCCAGACAGATTGTCCCAATCGGTGCATGTGTCCAATAATATCCGTAGTGATAGAGATGAAAGATCTCTTTCAATTTATTTTTAGAATCCATCTCAGGACAACGTGCACCGATGGGATAACAATGGGAATATTTCCTAAAGCAGCCCGAGGTGCTGTCCGAAAGAGCGATCATACTGCAAGCCCTATCAGAGCTTTCATATGACAAATCCGCCAGATCACCCAAGGCGCACAGCTCCCTGAATGAAAAATGAGTGGTAGTGTCCAATGTGCTGTGCGCTTCAACCCCATTTGTGGCCCCAATGCCAACATCACATTCATCATTTGATTAATGCTTCTTTATTGTCAAATTTCTAATAAACCTGTTAATGTCTAAAAGAGTCTCGAAAACATAAAAATGTCTTTGGGGACAAAAATTGAGACCTCTAAACAGTAAAGAGGTCTCTTGAGGTGATAAGCATCTTTCAGATAGGTTTAACACATTGCAAGCACCTACTTGGTCTTGCGGAGGACAGTCTGAAGTGGATATCGATTGGAAACTCGACTGGTATCATCGTCTGTGGCCCCGTCGTGTTTTCTTGGAGCACGACTTTTCTTTTTCTTCTGATATCGGCGTTTTTGTGCCACGTTTTTTTTAAAAGTAGGTGTACTACTCCTATCAGGATATCTGGTGCCCAAAGGACATGTTGTGGCAGAATCTGAATAAGAGGTAACCACAGTCTCTTCAAAGAACTCTGCTTCAGTGTCTGAGAAACGAACATGTTTACCTGGTGTATTACCCCGGTTTCGTCTACGCTTCCAAACATAAACTGTGTCCGTATGGTAATCCAATTTATCTCTGAACATCTTTTCTTTTTTGCTTTCAATAATGTCCGTTTCTAGTCTGTTTAATCTTTCATTGAGTAATTTGTCAAGATCTGTGAAAATAGCAGTACTCTGAAACGTCTTGATCTCATCCTGGAGGATAAGGATTTCGGATTGTAGTTTTTTAATTTCTAATTCCTTGGATGAGATGATGATTTTCATGAGTAGAGTAGAACAATCAGAGAGAGTGTCCGTCCATCTATTTTTATGTTCCTCATCACATAATTCGAATGTAGGAAATTTCTTAATGCGTAGACCTCTAGGGATCCGTTGCAAAGCTGCATATTCCGCAAGCGTGCTAGATTCCCTGTAAGCTCTTATTTCTTTGCTCATGGATTTTTTCAGATTACAAAAAAGCAGCTTAACAGAACCAACCTTGCTTTCCAGATTGCTCTTTAGCGTAAGGCTGGCGTTGGTCCTGTAGGGGTTCTCTGCTGGAGGTCTCAGAGTACGGCTGACATCTTGCAAGGTCTAGCTTGAAGACATAATAAAGTTTGATAAATAAGACAAAGTCCTGTGATGAGCTAGTGATTTAGATGAGGGATCAGGAGACAGACAAGAGCACACACACCGCTTCATGCAACGAAAGGAGGACACACCTGATTCAAGGTGCTAATCCCGACTCACCATCGTCAGTAGAATAAAGTAGAAAGAAATTGATTGCATATTGGAATCCAAAAGGTGCTGATGAAATTTTTTTATTTATTTTTTGCCTGGACTGATAGCCGTCTCAGCCTCTCAGTGAGCTGCTGAGAGGTTGAGATAGCCGCTCCCCACCCCTCCACAGCTCAGCGCTCCAGTGAGTGTGGAGGAGAAGAGCAGGATAGCTGCTGATTGACAGGCAGCAGCTCTCTGCTCGGGGAGCCAAGAGAACCGAGCCATCAGCGATGTTCGATAGCTCGGTTCTCAGTGCAGAGACGCCGGGGGACACATACAGCATTGGTCCGATGCTGCATCCACCTAGGTAAGTATTATTATGGGAAAAACAGTTTGCCATACTTCTCTTTTAAATACCTCCAACCTCGGGACACTTGAAAAATGTAAATCGAGACAGTGGGCTTTCTGACGGACCTCATGCTTTTTCTTTATCTTTTCTATTTTCTTCTTTAGGTTTCTATGGCTTTTATATTTGCTACTTGGAATGGATACTTGGAACTGATTGTGACCCACATCGGCTGGCCGGTGGGTCATGGAAATGTTGAGCTATGTCCCCTGTGCAAGCTTCCTGTGAGCCCTGGTAGGGTGGCTAATCATTGAGTAACAGATAAGCTCTTGTGTTTGTTTATTAATGATTGAAGTTGATATCATGATATGCTATTTTGCTGATGAAGCATGTCACTGATATATTGATATCACCCACCTGTGCTGTGGGACCTTACCTCTCTTCTTTTTTGATACTACTATTTGTGTACAAGTTGTATACTCCTTTTTTATAAAACTTTAATAAAAAATATAAAAATAAACGAAAGCTGCCCCATCCCAGTCTGAAATTTCTCCCGTATTAGGGGTTAGAATAATCACCATTCTGAGGCTTTCAGGTGCAGAATGAGGTGATTTCATACAGATTTGTAAATTATGAGTTTCTGGGAGATTCTCATGCTTCAGATTTCAGACATTGTAACCACTCTTATTTCCATGTTGCCTATGAATAAGTTAAATAACTAATCAGGGCATGGAAAATGGAGCTTGAGTATCTTTCAGAATTACATGTGTAGCTGAGTATTCTTTGCAAATAATATTTTCACCATATTAGCTAAGCTGAGTTAAAACTCTCTTGGAAAGTGAAAATTCACTTTGCAAAGTGAACATATTCTGATCCTTTAGTAAATCAACTCCAAAAGGTTCAGTTTTCTTTGACATACAATGTTAGCTGATGAACTGAGCCATTATAATCCTAGCACATCAGACATTCTTGCAGATTTAAAAACTCTATAGTTAATACACATGAAAACTAATTAGCATGCTAATCATAAGATAGTTGGCTGGCTGCCAAGACGGTTTCTAAATCTATTCTGTTTTTGTTTTAAACAAAATGCCAATCTTTTATCTCAATGTCTGCAGGACTTTAAGTGATTGTAAAGTCTAGTTTTTATTTCTATATGTAGCGGGGTGTTCCCCTTTTATTTCCCGGAGACTACATCACCCAGAAACCCATTCGGCAGTGTTCACCGCAGAGACTCATGGGAGGGGTTATATAAGGAGGAGGCACGGCTGCGCTCGGCCACTTTGGGACACGAGACTTCAGAGACTGATCCTCCTGTGCGGATGTGTCGGAGTGCAAGGCCTGAAGCCTGAGACCTTGCACAGCACCAAAGAGCCTTCCACCCCACTGCGAGCCTGGGTGGCTCCGGACCTCGTTTGTCTACAGCCTGGACCGGATCGAGGACCCGATCGTTGGGGACACTGTGTGTGTGTGTGTGACACAGTCGGTGGAAGTTCCCCGGACTGGGACCCTGTCCGGGCGGGTGAGAGGGCGTATGCCTAAACCATATACTGTTGTTGCTAATAGGCCTATAGACTGCCGTGGCCCACAAGTTGTTCTTGATACTCTCATTAGAGGACCTCAAAGGAGCGGAACTAACACTTTATATAGTACAGTGTTTACCCCATCTTTACCTTTCCCACTGGATTACAAATCATACTCTGTTAATGTGCACCACCGTTAAAGACCTGCCGGTGAAGAAAAGAACATCATCCCCTATAGACTAAGTTGTAGATATCTGAACCAGGCCTGGTCAGCTTGCTATTTTGTTTGGTTACTGCGCCACAGGACGCCTAGTTAACGGTCGCCCACGTGGCACACTTGTTACTGTTCACTCCATATGCATAGTGTGTTAGTGCTGCAGGGCTCTGCAATATATATACTGTCTGTGAACTGTTATAAATGTTAACCCCTTTCTTATCAAAAGCTTAAGTAAATCATATACCCTTTTTATACTATTATTGTCTCAATGTTTAATTACTCATACAGTATAAGAGTTTATTGCTGCCGTAACTAACTGTGCCAGTAGGGGGTCGAGTACCTTGCCGGGGGTTGGCGGAGCTGTCTTTCAGGGCCCAAACTAAATCTGCGGCCTTCTTAGTTGGAGGTATCGCTACATATAAAAATAACAAACATATTATACTTACCTGCTCTGTTGCAGTGGTTTTGGGTCCCTCTTCTGTGCTTATGGCCCCTCCCTCCTGTTGAGTGCCCCCACAGCAAGCAGCTTGCTATGGGGGCACTCAAGCCAAGTCACAGCTCCCTGTGTCCATTTAGACACAGCCCAGCCCCCTCTCTCTCCTGATTGGCTAGCCGACTTTGATTGACAGCAGCGTGAGCCAATGGTGCCGCTGATGTGTCTCAGCCAATCAGGAGGGAGAGTTTTGAATGGCCGAGACACTTGTGGACATGGCTGAACAGAGAGGGGGCTCAGATAAGTATTAGGGGGACTGAGAGGGGTCTGCTGCACACAGAAGACTTTTTATCTTAATGCATAGAATGCATTAAAGTGAAGGTCTGCCCACCACTGCAAAAATTAAGTGGCACTGGAGGGGGGAGGAAACAAATGAGCAGAAGTTCTACTTTTGGGTGCAACTCCGCTTTAAGATAAAAAAAAAACTTCTGACTTGATACTTAAATCTATAGCTTGTTAAAGTAATCCTGTCATAAAACAAACTCAGAGTCTGCTATTTATGACCTTTCCTTTTTGTATTGCTACTTGCCTGGCTCTCATGCTGATGCCCTTTCTTCAACCCCTTGCATCCATGACCTGGATCATGTATGCATACAAAAACTTTTGACTTTCCTGATCTATACTTCTCTTTTTTGCCTGGCTTTGCTTCCTCTTTCCTTAAAATTAATCCAGTGTTATTTTTTTGTGTTTTATTTCATTTTGTTCCCCTTCAGCCAGAGGCGTAACTAGAACCTCCAGGGCCCCGATGCAAGAAACTATGAAGGGCCCCCCTGCCCCCATCCTGGGGGGCCCTTGCTACTGATCCAGGCCCTTTACTCCCACTGCAGGTCCTTTTATTGTGGTCCCGCAGCAGGACCCTTTCACGTGTTCTGCATGGTTGCCTTCCTTTCCAAAAAAAGTCAGGTACACTTTTTTTTCATGTGTTCAGACAGCCATTGTTGGGGGAAAATGTATCTTAATTAGGGGTGGGCCGTTTAAAATGGACTTGGTTCTACAAGAACTGAACATGTGCAATTAGTTTAGTTCCGAATGAGTTTTTTAACGAATTTCAACAAATTCTTTAATTGGGAAATATACAAATTCATGAAAACAGTTTAACCAATTTTTACGAATATTCGGAAATTCGGAAATTTGGAAATTCGAACATGAAAATTCAGAAATTCTAAAAAAATCGAAATTTCGGAAATTTGTAAAAAAAATTGACTTTCCATATTTTCAAATTTTCAAATATTCGAATTTCAAAATTGTCGGGATGGGGTGCTTTAAAAAAAAATGTTTTTCTTCTTTATTTTACCTTCATTTTTTTATTTTCACACAGTTTTAAAAAAAAAAAAAATTTGGGTCACTTTTATTCCTATTACAAGAAATGTAAACATCCCTTGAAATTGAAAAAAAGCATGACAGGTCCTCTTAAATATGAGATCTGGGGTCAAAAATACCTCAGATCTCATATATAGACTAAAATGCAATTGAATTTATTTTTTATGTCATTTTAAAAAAATGCATTTTTGCTATAATAAATATCCACAAAAAAAAAATCCTCATTTTAGGCCAGGGATATGCAATTAGCGGACCTCCAGCTGTTGCCAAACTACAAGTCCCATGAGGCATAGCGAGACACTGACAGCAGCAAGCATGACACCCAGAGGCAGAGGCATGATGGGACTTGTAGTTTTGCAACAGCTGGAGGTCCGCTAATTGCATATCCCTGTTTTAGGCCGATATGTATTCTTCTACATATTTTTGTTAAAAAAAAATGCAATACGTGTATATTGATTGGTTTGCACAAAATTTATAGCATCTACAAAATAGGGGATAGATTTATGGCATTTTTCTAAAAAAAATTTTTTTACTAGTAATTGCGGCGATCTGCAATTTGTATTGGGACTGCAACATTATGGCGGACACATCGGACACTTTTGACACTATTTTGGGACCATTATCGTTTATACAGTGATCAGTAGGGATGAGCTCGGTGTTCGAGTCGAACATAGGTTCGACTCGAACATCGGCTGTTCGCGCGTTCGGCGAACAACGAACGATTTGGGCCGTTCGCGCCAAATTCGAGTGACGCAAACGACCCACAATACACTGCGCCATCGCAGTGTAATCCCGGCGCTGTGATTGGCCAAGCATGCACTGTGACCCTGCATGCTTGGCCAATCACAGCGCCGGCAGCGAGGAGAGCAATGATTGGCCACAGGCAGGATGCCTGTGGCCAATTATAGCTGAGGGGGTATAGTACACGCCCCACACTATAAAAGGCTGCCAGCGCGGCCGCCTCGTGTAGTGTGTTCCGGAGCAGGGAAAGTGAAGGATAGGCAGGGACAGTGTCAAATCTATTCTTTGCTAAACCTTGTGTGTAGGGACAGAGAAGGATAGGCAGGGAGAGTGTCAGTGTCATATTCTTTGCTAAACCTTGTGTGTAGGGAGAGAGAAGGATAGGCAGGGAGAGTGTCAGTGTCATATACTTTGATAAACCTTGTGTGCAGGGAGAGAGAAGGATAGACAGGGGACAGTGTCAGTGTCATATTCTTTGCTAAACCTTGTGTGCAGGGAGAGAGAAGGATAGGCAGGAAGAGTGTCAGTGTCATATACTTTGATAAACCTTGTGTGAAGGGAGAGAGAAGGATAGGCAGGGGACAGTGTCAGTGTCATTGTTGCTAAGCCTCCTGCACATTATACACCTGAAGTTAGCCCGTATTGCTGCTTTTTCCTGGTGTGTTACACCAACAGGCATTTGCGGCACTTACAGCGGGCGGAGTGTGCCTCCTGATCATATTACACCTGAAGTTAGCCTGTATTGCTGCTTTTTCCTGGTGTGTTACACCAACAGGCATTTGCGGCACTTACAGCGGGTAGAGTGTGCCTCCTGATCATATTACACCTGAAGTTAGCCTGTATTGCTGCTTTTTCCTGGTGTGTTACACCAACAGGCATTTGCGGCACTTACAGTGGGCAGAGTGTGCCTCCTGATCATATTACACCTGAAGTTAGCCTGTATTGCTGCTTTTTCCTGGTGTGTTACACCAACAGGCATTTGCGGCACTTACAGCGGGCAGAGTGTGCCTCCTGATCATATTACACCTGAAGTTAGCCTGTATTGCTGCTTTTTCCTGGTGTGTTACACCAACAGGCATTTGCGGCACTTACAGCGGGCGGAGTGTGCCTCCTGATCATATTACACCTGAAGTTAGCCTGTATTGCTGCTTTTTCCTGGTGTGTTACACCAGCAGGCATTTGCGGCACTTACAGCGGGCGGAGTGTGCCTCCTGATCATATTACACCTGAAGTTAGCCTGTATTGCTGCTTTTTCCTGGTGTGTTACACCAACAGGCATTTGCGGCACTTACAGCAGGCGGAGTGTGCCTCCTGATCATATTACACCTGAAGTTAGCCTGTATTGCTGCTTTTTCCTGGTGTGTTACACCAACAGGCATTTGCGGCACTTACAGCGGGCGGAGTGTGCCTCCTGATCATATTACACCTGAAGTTAGCCCGTATTGCTGCTTTTTCCTGGTGTGTTACACCAACAGGCATTTGCGGCACTTACAGCGGGCGGAGTGTGCCTCCTGATCATATTACACCTGAAGTTAGCCTGTATTGCTGCTTTTTCCTGGTGTGTTACACCAACAGGCATTTGCAGCACCTACAGCAGGTGTAGTGTGATTCTTGCAAAATATACTCCTGAAGCTAGGCCTTATTGCTGGTTTTCCCATTTCCCTGCAGGCCATTAGAATGTCTGGAAGGCAAAAAAGGAGAGGCAGACAGTCAAGAGCCAATAAAAGAGGGCAAGCAGGCTCTGTGTCTAGAGACAACAGTGCTGGTCGTGGACACGGTGCATCGCCATCAGCACGTGGCTATGGGACACGCTTGTCCTTCTTTTCGGCAACTGGACGCGTTGAGCCGGATCATCCCGAAGACTTGGTAGAGTGGATGACCAAGCCCTCCTCATCCTCCTCATCCTCTCTCACCCAGGCTCAGGGTACTGGCAAAGCAGCTGCCAAAGCGTCCTCTTCCCTGGTATCAATGTCATCATCAGTCACTCCTTCCCTAGACCAACCATGTCCTCCTGAGGAGTCCCCCGAACAGTTTGAGCACAGTGTTGGGTACATGCTCCAGGAGGATGCCCAGCGTTTCAACGGGTCTGATGATGATACCCAGCTAGAGGAAGGCAGTAGCGTGAGAGCAGAGAGAGGGGATGCTCAAGAAGGACACCAATCTGGCAGTCATGTTCCAGCAGCTGCAGCATACTGCCAGATTGGCTCCAGTGATGAGGAGGGAGGGGATGATGAGGTCACTGAATCCACGTGGGTGCCTAATAGGAGAGAGGGGGAGGAGGAGGAGGAGGATGAGGAGGAGGCACATCTCCAACGAGGCAGAATGCCCTCGGGGGGCCAGCGTAAGGGCAGCACACCGACGGAATCACACCGCAGAGCTCCGCCTGTGCAGGGCGCTGACTCTGCCCGTTATTCAAAAAGTTCTTTGGTGTGGGCATTTTTTGAGTCGAGTGCATCAGATCGCACAGCTGCTGTTTGCAACATATGTCTCAAGCGTATATCGCGTGGCCAAAACATAACCCGCTTGGGCACCACATGCTTGACCAGACATATGTTGACCTGCCATGCAGCTCGTTGGCAAGCCTACCTTAAAGACCCACACCAAAGAACAAAGCGGACCTCTTCTTGCACCGCATCAGCTGGGATCTCCAACCCCACTATACCTTCAGTCCTCTCTGAAACCTGCACTGAGAGGAATGAAGGTGTAGAATTAGGTGTATCACAGCCAAGTACTTGCGGGCACTCTGCTAGCAGTACACCGACGTCCGATTGTAGCAGGCAAATTTCCCTGCCCCAGCTGCTGGACCGTCAAAAGAAGTTCACTCCCAGCCATCCACATGCCCAGCGGTTGAATGCTAGCTTGGCTAAATTTGCTAGCGCTTCAACTGCTGCCTTTTCAGTTGGTAGACTCGGCCCCCTTCCGTGAGTTTGTGCAATGTGCGGTTCCTCAGTGGCAGGTTCCCAAATGCCACTATTTCTCATGGAAGGCGATTCCGGCTCTCTACCGGCATGTGGTAGGCAATGTCTTGGCCTCGCTGGACAGGGCGGTCAGCGGTAGGGTGCATATTACCGCTGACTCATGGTCCAGCAGGCATGGACAGGGACGTTACCTTTCTTTCACGGCCCATTGGGTCACTCTTTTGGCAGCTGGGAAGGATACAGGACAAGGTGCAGTAGTGTTGGAGGTTGTTCCACCGCCACGCCTCCAAAATGCTACTGATGGTTGTGACACACCTCTGTCCTCCACCCCCTCCTCTTCTTCTTCCTCCATGGCCTCTTCCTGTGCTTTGGCTTCAGAACCAGCGGTGCTCCGTAGGCGTTCAAGGGGCTACGCAAGTACGCAGGCAAAAATATGCCATGCCGTGCTTGCGCTGGTGTGTTTGGGGGACAGGAGCCACACTGGGGCAGAGGTTCTGTCTGCTCTGCAGGGGCAGGCTGAGAGGTGGTTGACGCCAGCTTAAGCCAGGAATGGTAGTTTGCGACAATGGCACCAACCTCCTCTCTGCTCTCCGACAGGGACAACTGACCCATGTGCCCTGTGTGGCTCACGTCCTTAACCTGGTGGTGCAGCGGTTCTTGGGCAGGTACCCGGGCTTACAGGATGTCCTGAGGCAGGCCAGGAAAGTCTGTGTGCATTTCCGCAGATCTTATAATGAACCTGCCCAAGAACCGCCTTATATGTGACATGCCCACCAGGTGGAACTCAACGTTGGCCATGCTGCAGCAGCTGCACATGCAGCAGAGGGCCATCAATGAGTACCTGTGCGACTACGGCACCAGGGCAGGGTCAGGGGAGCTCGGGTTTTTTTCACCACGCCAGTGGGGCATGATCAGGGATGCATGCACTGTCCTGGCACCATTTGAGGAGGCCACGAGGATGGTGAGCAGTGACAGTGCATGCATCAGTGACACTGTACCTCTTGTCCACCTGTTGGAACATACGCTGCGTGGAATAATGGACAGGGCACTTGAGGCAGAACAGAGGCAGGAAGAGGAGGACTTCCTTGCCTCTCAAGGCCCCCTTTACCCACACAGTGTTCCTTCTGTCCCACCCATCGCACAGGAAGAAGAGGAGGAGGAGGATTGTGTCAGCATGGAGGTGGAGCCTGGCACTCAGCATCATCAGCAGCAGTCTTTTAGGGATGATTTACAGTCCCAAGAAACCAGTGGACTTGTACGTGGCTGGGAGGAGGTGGCTGCGGATCATGTCGTCCTTAGTGACCCAGAGGACTCCGGACCGAATGCCTCAGCTAACCTACGCTGCATGGCCTCCCTGATCCTGCAAAGTCTGCGGAAGGATCCTCGTATTCTTCGGATCAAGGAGAGGGACCATTACTGGCTGGCCACTCTCCTTGATCCACGGTACAAGGGTAAGGTTGCGGACCTTATCTTACCGTCGCAGAGGGAGCAGAGGATGAGACAACTCCGGGAGGCCTTGCAGAAAGGTCTGTGCAACGCGCTCCCAGAGACTGGGAGGTTACAAACTCCTGGTCCTGGACAACGAGTTGCTGAGGCTTCGGTCAGTCAAAGAAGGAGCGGTGGGGAAGGTGGTCGTCTGACCGATGCGTTCAGACAATTCTTTAGTCCGCAGCCCCAAGGTATGATCGGTTCCAGCAACCATCGCCAGCGTCTGATATACATGGTGCAGGAATACCTAGGGGCAAGGTCAGACTTGGACACCTTCCCCACCGAAAATCCTCTGGCTTACTGGGTCTTGAGGATGGATCACTGGCCAGAGCTTACACAGTATGCAATTGAGCTACTGGCCTGTCCTGCATCCAGCGTTCTTTCAGATCGCACATTCAGGGTTGCTGGAGGATTTGTCACGGATCACAGGGTGCGCCTGTCCACCGACTCTGTTGATCGACTGACCTTCATAAAGATGAACCAGTCTTGGATCACCACCAGCTACCAAATACCTGAAGCTGATATAACAGACTA
This sequence comes from Rana muscosa, assembly GCA_029206835.1. Lineage (NCBI taxonomy): Eukaryota > Metazoa > Chordata > Amphibia > Anura > Ranidae > Rana > Rana muscosa. Next base: position 879,888,412 of record CM055116.1, read on the forward strand.
ATTTATTTTCAAATGTCACATCCCTTCAAGACTGATGCTGATGCTGAGAGACTGTCTTGTTATGTTGACTGACTATCCTCCTCCTCCTCAATGATCCGATTGATGATGATAGCTTGGAAGAACATTTTTGTTTCTGGGTGCCGCCACAAGTGGCTAAGGCCCAATTTTTCAGCCCCTGTTTAACAGGGGCATGTAATTACAATTTTTTATGCAATGCTTTGCAGCAGGGCTCATTTCTGCACTCCAACTAGATTATCTGGGAGAGGTTGCAGTGTCGTGGCACCAGCACCAGTGGCTAAGGCCCAATTTTTCAGCCCCTGTTTAACAGGGGCGTGTAATTAAAATTTTGATGCAATACTTTGCAACAGGGCTCATTGTTGTGCTCCAAGTACAGTATCTGTGAGGGGTTGCAGTGTTGTGGCACCAGTGCCTAAGGCCCAATTTTTCTGCCCCTGTTTAACAGGGGCATGTAATTACAATTCTTGATCTAATAATTCACAGCAGGGCCCATTCCTGCGCCCACCAAGAGTAACTGTGAGGCCTTACAGTGTTGTGTCAACACCACCAACACCACCACCAAAGGCCCAATTTGTCAGCCCCTGTTCAACAGGGGCATGCAATTACAATTCTTGATCTAATAATTCACAGCAGGGCCCATTCCTGCGCCCACCAAGAGTAACTGTGAGGCCTTACAGTGTTGTGTCAACACCACCACCACCACCACCAAAGGCCCAATTTTTCAGCCCCTGTTCAACAGGGGTATGCAATTACAATTCTTGATCTAATAATTCACAGCAGGGCCCATTCATGCGCCCACCAAGAGTAACTGTGAGGGCTCACAGTGTTGTGGCAACACCAACATGTAAGGGGCAAATTTCAGCTGAGTATATACGGCAGGCCCCTACTTTCAAACATCCAACTTACAAATGACTCCTCCTTGCAAACGGAAGGATACAACAGGAAGTCAGAGGAAATCTACCCTTAGGAAGGCAAATTCTCTCCTGTAAGAGTTAATATGGGAAAAAAGTGTCTCCTCTCCACTGATGCTTTATCACCAATTCTTGTTTCAATAAAAACCCCAAATTTTCAAAAAACATTTGTCATTAGGACGGAAAGTGAGGTGAACTGTTCTGAACAGGTGCACCCTGCACAGACAGCAAAACAAATGTTACAGGGGTGATAACCCTTCCCTATGTTTTCCAAAAAGCTTAAAAATAGATTGTTTGGCTGGAGCTACACTTAAACAATGTACCTGTTCAAAATTACAAACATATTCTACATAAGAACAAACCTACAGTCCCTGTCTTGTATGCACCGCCTGTATACGGCTGTTCAGAGTATATAGGATCTTTTTTATTTTGTGTGTGGGGTTCCCCTTAATATCCATACAAGACCCAAAGGGGCTGGTAATGGGCTGGGGTAGGGGGGGGGGGTGTGATGGGGTAGCTATGCCATTTTTCTTAAAGATTTTCATCCATATTACCGGGACCAGACATTACATTAAAGCCGCAAGCAGTTTTAAATGGCTTTTTTTCCTTTAGAAATGTAATTTTGTGCAGGGACAGTTCTAAACACGGGAAACACGTGGCACTTCACAGGCATACTTTAGACACCCCCCAGGTACGATATTTAAAGGAATATTTGACTTTTTTTTTTTTCACTTTATGCATCATTAAAATGACTGCTCCCGAAAAACGGCCGTTTTTAAAACTTTTTTTTGGATTGATACATGTCCCCTGGTGCAGAACCCGGGTTCCCAAACCCTTTTTAGGACAATAACTTTCATAATAGTCGTTATAATTAGCACTTTAGATTTCGAACGTTCGCATCCATTGTATTTAATAGGGTTCTAAAGTTCGTGCAAATTTTCGGTCCGTTCGCGGGTTCTGGTGCGAACCGAACCCGGGGGTGTTCGGCTCATCACTAGTGATCAGTGCTATAAAAAGCCACTGATTACTGTATAAATGACACTGGCAGGGAAGTGGTTAAACACTAGGGGGGGTTAAGTGTGTCCTAGGGAGTGATTCTAACTGTGGGGGAGATGGGCTACCACTGACATGACAGCGATCACTGCTCCCAATGACAGGGAGCAGTAGATCCCTGTCATGTCACTAGGCAGAACAGGGAAATGTGTTGTTTACATAGGCATCTCCCCATTCTGCCTCTCCTCACCGCAATCGCGGGCCGCCGGTGAACATCGAGTTCGTGGGATCTAGGCTTTGCAAAACACTGTAAAAGCAATTCAGATATGTGTCACAACTCACTTTAAGACTGGAATAGCTTTGATGTTTATCAAACTTGTGTGCATAAATATAATTTCTTGACAGACTCCATGGCAGCATACATATGGGTTAACCCCACCTTCTCCCCAATCCTATAGGACCCCACTCCCATAAATTTTGGTTTATAGCCAGATGCCATGTTCCTTTTTTGTCCTCCTCCTAGGACCCTGTGTGCTTGGAATCTTACCTTTGTTAAGGGGAAAAGTCCACGGTCAAGGCCTGGTGGTTCAGTGTGTAAGCCATATCGGGAAGATGGTGAGGAGATGCGTCCCTTTTCAGGTCCAGCAGTCCCCAGCTATCAGCAGGTTGGAAAAGGGCATATGGATGCAGTGCCAATGAAAAGCTAAGGCCCATTGGCTGGCAAGCGGCGGGCAGGTTGGATAGCCCTTGTATAAGCGGGTGGCCATGAAATGCCCAGGATGGATGCAGCAGTCTCCCCACCCCAGGAGGAGATTGCATGAGTACCATCATTTAGTAATTTATATGTGCTCTTGTGCTCCATGGCAGCTGTTTTTGTTATTAAATGTGTCCTTTCTCATTTGTCGTTCCTCCCTGGCTTTCACAGTGACTGGAGTGCATCTCTGTTTAAGCTGCTGCTCTTATATATAGGTTACTCCTGCCCAGGGACTCAGTGTATGCGTGCTGTGGGCGGTGGTTGCATCATTACAGCGGGGAAATTTAATCAGCTGTTCCTTTCCTCGCTTGTCTGGGTACTCTTTTAGGTTTTTAACTCTTTCCTTTCTACCCCTTCCAGGTCAGATTGACAATACACGGCACAAGATGTTAAAGACCTCATTAGGTTACAGAATCAACATACTTCTTCCAGATCTAGAAGCCATAGGTCACCTTCAAGGTTCAGGCATCACAGGAGAAGCTCTAAATCCTCCTCTAGGCACCGCACTCACCGCCATGTCAGCCACTTCAAGGAAGAAGCCTGCTGGGGATGTGGCACTCAGGTCCCAGAGGTCAAGTCTCTGTGTGAGCCATGCTATGGTTGGGCAGTTGGAGAAAAGGATGGTGATAACCAGCAAATTGAATCTCTGGTGAGGGGCATGGTGCAAGAGTTCCTTAAAGGAACACTAAAGGTTCCCGTTTAAAAAAATAAAATAACAAACATGTTATACTTACCTCCACTGTGCAGCTCGTTTTGCACACCGTGGCCCCAATCCTGGTCTTATGGGGTCCCTCTGCGGCTGTTTCAGCTCCTCCCTGCAAGGACTCCACACCATAATGCGAGCGAGCTCGCATGGTGTGGAGTTACTGCGGGCGCGCTCCCGTGATACAGCGGCGGCCATAGCCGCCGACTGTATCACTCGGTCCCACCCCACCGGCACGCCGCGTCATTGCTGCTTTCAATCCATCCACTGTAGCCAATCAACGGCCGGGCTCAGGAACTCGGAGGATGACGGGAGCGAGCGCGGGACTTTCGAGGGGCCAGGTAAGTAAAACGGGGGCTCGGGGGGGCGGTATTGTCGAATGTTTTTTCACCTTAATGCATAGGATGCATTAAGGTGGAAAAAACATGTACCTTTACAACCCCTTTAAAGAGTGGGGTACAAGACAAACGCAAAGTCTGACAGCCTTTATGGCATGTTCTCCTGATAGGGACAACCAGGATGAACTGGAACCATCCCAAACAAGCCATCTATCTATGAACACCTCAGGCAGTGAGGCAGAGGGAGTCAAGATTTACTTTGCCTTTGTGACACCTTTGGTCAAGGCAAATGAGGGGGCAATAAAATTGGTAACGCCTGTAGAGTCTATTTCAAAGTAAAGGAAGTTTTTTAAGCACCTCTAGAAAGAATGTCCTAATTTCCTGTTCCTAACGGAACTAGGGGACATAATTTTAGATGAGTGGAGCAAGGTCGCGAGATAGACCTCCTTTTTGAACAAGATGGCCAAACTCCATACATTCAGGGATAACAATGTGAATCATCTAAAGGCTGCCTTTCTAGTTAGTAAGGCCTTTACGAGGCTAGCAAGTAGGTCACTCTTCCTTTGGAAGATGTAGTGAATGACCTGTAAGCCAGCCTTGGCTCTCACAGCCATGTTTAAAGTGATAAAAATTGGGAAGGAGAATGTGGACGCAGTATTCAAGAGCGTTATAAGATGCAGCGGCCAGAGACTCGATAGTTCAGTAACTAGAGCTGGCATCGGTTTTCCATGGTGAGACTTCAATTGAAATCATCTGCATGGTGGCACGGTTATGCTCTCATCATTTATGGTGAAGCCTGTGTTATGGCTGAGGCCTTGGCTAGCTGATCCTACCACTAACAAGCGTGGTGTAAGATCCTTTTGAGGGAGCTTCACCTTTTGGCAACAAGCTTGATAGCACCATAGCTCGGGCCACAGGTGGCAAGTCAAGGTTTTTGCCTCTGGACTGGCGCCTGTTAGGCTAGAGGAGGACACAGTCTAGAAGACAAAGTGCAGAGCAAGAGAGGGTCGCACACTTTTACAGACCAGGTCAGGATTTTAGGAAGAGCTGGTGAAGAGGCCAGTCATCCCTTCAGAAATCTGCTAAAAACTTGACCTTGGGTAGCCAAGAAGTTACTAAGTGAGTTTGGGCCTCAATCTCGGACTATTGGACCTTCAACATGGTCTCTTCAGGACACACATAGTCCTTCAGAAGTCCTCCTTATCTCAGATTTGTTTAGATGGATTTGCCTCACTCTGAGGAAAAGGAGCATAAACTCTTATATTACCTAAAGTCACTGGTGTCGCAAAATGCTGCTGTGCTAGTTCCAGAATGCGAGAGATTTCAGGGCATGTACTCGCCTCTCTGTATGGTCATAAAGAAGAATGGCTCGTGGAGGCTGATTATAGATCTCACGTACCTAAAACAATTTCATTAAAAAGGAGAAGTTAAGGATGGAGACATTGTCCATTCATAGGGGGTCCAGCCAGGCAACTGGTTAATTTACATAGGTCTAAAGATGCTTACTTCATGTGCCCATTGTAGAACAATTCTGCAAGTTCCTTTGGTTCACTGTAGGTTAGCAGAGAAACGTACTCAATTGCCATTCCCCTGTCCCCATTTCATGGATCACAGTCATGTCTGGTGCCAGCAAAACAGGATAGAGGGCTTACTGCCTGTCAGGATAGCTCAAGGCAGGTGAGGCTTTCACTATCACAAGATTGTTTTGAAGATTATAAAGCTACGGGCAGCCTTCTGCACCCTACAGGCCTTTCACCATCTGACAAAGGCAACATCAGTGCTCTTAGGGTAGACAACACTATGACAATCTCCTACATAAAGAAACAAGGGGGGACTCACAGCCTTTCTCTATCACAGGAAGTGGAGCCAATTATGTCTTGGGCTCAGATGAATCTAGCTGACATCTCAGAAGCTTATGTCCCTGGAGTCCAGAATATTCTAGCAAACTTTCTTTCCATAGTCCAATTGGACACCAACGAATGGTCTCTCCTTATGAAGGTTTTCAGGTGGATTCCCAGAAGTCAATCTGTTCACCTCCCCATGCAACAAAAAGCTTGAGAAGATCATTTGAGGAGCCGGTATCTCCAGGCCTTCGGGACAGATGCCCTGTGCGTTTCCTCCAGTTCCAGTCATGTTATGGTTTCTGTAAAGACGGAAGGTAGTGGCAGTGATGCTATATTGCCCAAACAGGCCATGGTTCCCCTGGCTAGAACAGCTCAGCGACTGGGACCCAGTGCCCTTTCCCCTAAGGCTGGACCTTCTGTTGCAGTGTACAATTCTACATCCATGTCCAGTACAGATGCATCTGGTGGTCTGGTTCACGAGAAGGGGAGATTGGAGGCCCTTGGCTGCTCCCCTAGAGTAATCTCCATTCTCATGAATACTAGGAGAGTGAGCACAAAGTTTATGGGAGAATCTGGTCAAAGTTTGTAGAGTACTTGTCTGCTGCTGATGGGTCATGTAATGATCCAGAAGGTCAAGGACTTCCTCCAGTCAGATTTAGATCTGGTCCTATTGGTAACCATTAATTCTCTCAGAGTACAAGTGTTAGCCTTATTGGCCTTCATTGGGCTAAGCATCATCTTGTCCGACAATTCTTCAGGGGTGCAACGAGAAAGGCGAGGCTTCCCAAATGGAACCTCTCTCTTATCCTCAATTCACTCTCAGGATCTGTAGCAGAGTGGGTCAGGTCTGTCTCTGTTAAGGACCTCTCCATCAATTCTTCCTTTCTTGGCCTTTCTTCCTTTCTTGGCTATCACGTCTAGAAAATTGGAGCCCTTGGCTACAAGGAGACTTTTCTGAGAATTCTTCACAGACCGAGTGGTGTTAATACCTATGCTCAACTCAATTCCCAAGGTAACATCAGTTTTCCATGAGAACCAATAAATCATTCTACCAACTTTTACAGCAGACAAAAGTTTTGGCCTCTTTCAGGCTTTTGGATCGTCTGTTTATCCTTTTTGCCAGGAGGAACAAGGGGAAGGATTCCTCATCTAGGATGATCATGGCTTGGATCGTTCAGGCCATTCAGCCAGCTTACAGGACTAAAGGCCTGGCTCCCCTGGTGGCAGTGACAGAGCATTCAACCAGGAGCATTTCTACATCTTGGGCAGCATTGCGGCATGTGGCTCCCAATGTTATCTGCAAGGTGGCCTTATGGTCCTCAATCAACACTTTCATGGCTCATTATTGTGTGGAGTCTGCTTCTTTATCCTCTGTCAATTTGTGGCCCATAGGTTCTTGGCTGGCTCTCCCCCCCCCCCAGGATGTATTTTATGATTTTATACATTGTTTTATTATGGCTATTCTGACATTATAACGCACCACATTGTAAAAAATGTTAAATCTGCAGAGAGAATGTTTTAGCTCCTACTGAAGGGGCCACCAGTTTATCTGGCTAAACATAAAGTCTATTCCTACCAGAACCGAGGAGATTTGTGGGATCCATCCATATGATACACTCATACACTTGAGCAAGTGGGCTTCCCTATGAGATGTCTACTTACCCCTGCCTGTGTGACTCACTACTGTAAGGTATCTGGGTCCACACTCTCTGGTAAGCGTACCCTCAGTATCCATAGTGGTGGGATTGTCACGCTGGTGGCTATCACTGTTTATGGATCATCACTTCAAGCACTTCTGTGAAGTTTGATACAGCATGGGCACATTATTGGTGGCCCTTTGTAGATATTCATGCTATGAACTTTTTATTTTCACTAAGTTTTTTTGACTTTAATAACTTTTTTCTATTGGGTTTTGACATATGCATATACAGTATATGTATGATTATCAAATTAAAGTATTTTTAGCACAGCACCTTGGATTTCTAAGGTTTACACAGTACTTGTCAATTTTGGTGCTAGCAGCTAGCATGGTAATTCTCTCTATCTTCAGTAGTATGGACTACCTGAATTTTTCACATGTGTTAGTACTGTTACAATCACTGGTACAAATTCTGGCCTGGATTAGGTGTTGGTAGATGTAAAGGGACCTGCATCCAGAAAGTTGTTGTAAATGCTTATTGAATTCCTCAGTATGACTTAGTCAAGTCCACATGCTGAAGGGAAAATTGTAACATTTTATATTTGAGTTATTTAAAAAAAAATGCATTTCAGATGTTTAATATATATTTATATATAAAAAAAAAAAAAAACTACTAGTACCAAAACTAAGCATTTTAAAGAGTTAGAAGAAAAGTGCAGACACAGCAGCTACTGAAACAATTTTAGTTAATATAAATTTTCAAGACATTGTTAGACATTTAATAAATAAAACATTACTTACTGTGGATGATAACTCATAGTTCATCATATTGTTATATCTACACTATGATTTAAATTGACCACGCAGTTCTTTCAACATTAACATAATTGCTTAGGAACATTAACAAAGAAGCACTCAACAGCAGGCCAGTTTCTTTAAGTATTCCGAGTAGTGATAATGTGGTCTGTTTGTAGGAAAAATAGCAGTTTTTTTTATATCCTTTCAAATTTACATATATATATTGTCATGTTAAAATGGTTATAAACCCAAAAACAAAAAAAATATATATTGCAGATTATCAATCCATAAATGTGGTGACTGTATTCATTTTCTTTTTAGACATTTTCCTTTATTTTCACCTGGTGATCCAGCCAGTAGCACACTTCAAGCCTTGGCGTATCTCCACTCAACTGTAGGAGCAATGGAGACACCATTTGACAGCAGTATTGTCAGTCAGGGGAGAAGACAGTTAGATGCACTAGCAGATTTTGATGGACTTGAATAATATACTAAAGCCAAACTCCAGCTAACACTTTTTAAGCAGTTGCACCAACAGTATATTTTCCTTTGGGATAAAGATTATACATAAATGAATAAAAGCTTATATTGTAAGCACTCCTGTAAGTGTTAATAGGCTTGTTTCAACCTTTTCAAACAAAAACAGCAGAAAGTGGGCACCTGGGTCAGTGTGATAGTAAAAACAAGTAACACTTTATTCAGATACACTTACCTAAAAGTATTTTGCAAGCTGCACACAGGGTGGATGTGGATCACCAATCAAGCAGCCAGCCATCACAAGGGATGAGAAGACCGCTGTGGGGATAAACGAAAAGCAAAAAGACAGCTGTGGGGATAAGCTCAGACCCGCCCTATGGAGGTATATAATCGGTGGGGTCTCCAGCTCTTACACCCGCTTTCACAGAGCTAGCAAGAGACCAAATCAGGATGGGGCTGGCACGTTTCCGAGGCACCACCTCCTTCTTCAGGCAAACCCGGCCCCCTCTAGAGGGAAAAATTGATGCTGTCTGGACGGAATAAAAAAAAAGCCAATCAGTACGGAGACCGGGCGTGACTAGTCTCCCAATCAACAGGGCAATAATGGCCGACTTTTATAGCTGTAATTCAATCTCCAACGTGTATAACTGTCATAGCATGGCACAAGTGTACCTATAGCACAGCAGGCAACAAGCTAAAAAATATATAAAGTAGAATAAAGGAAAATGGGCATGATTACAGAAAACTCTTAAAAATTATAAAAATGTCATCTGATCCAAGTGAACGGCTGCATACTAACACATTTATGATAGTATTTTATAATAAATTATAAAAAATCGACTAATAACTATATGTAGCGCCCTCCTCACTCCCCTATTTTTCTTCAGCTCGTCTTTCTCTTGTCTAGGGGTACCTTAGAGGGGAAGGGAGCGGGGACACTATGCCTGGCCTTCACCACAGGTGTCAGTGTGGTATAAGAAAAGTTCTTTTACCTTCGGGTCAGTGCTGTGCACCTGGAGCCTCCACCGAGAGTTAACTTGAACAATGTCTGTCAGGAAATGAGCCCCACACCATTAAAGTCCAACACTCCTTTATTCTTCTCGAATGAACACAATCAGTTGAACTCCCTTGGTAGAAACAGAACAGAAAAGGAGCTGTGGATGCGAGTAGGCCCAGACACAATGAACTCTCCACTTTCCTCCCTGAAAATGAGTTGCGGTCTCCGAGCGGGGGGGATTTCCTTCCAGGCGGTCTCCGATTAGAGACTCACCCGTCACTGGCAATATGCTGCACCAGGTCTTTGAGTGAGGAGCTCCCCCCGGTCCATTACGCCTTCCGGATTCGGGTACCCAATCCCTGGGTACCCTAGGATCTCCTTCCCTCGCAAAACTCAGTGTTGGGCACTGAGCTCCAGACCTCCATCCGAGTACCTCACCCCAGGCTAGAGGTGCCTGGGATGGAACACGACCTCCGGCTGTCCTCTAGGCCTAGGCCGCCTAGAGGACCGACACGAACCACCGCCCGCAAGCTGAAGGTGCCTGGGACTCAACCCCGTGACAAAGATGGCCGGCCCCTTTATACCCTCTCCCAGCAAGCACGGCGGGTTCCCCGCCCCACCATACCGCTGCCGAGGGAGGACAAAAAGGAGGCACAGCACACAGCAATGATTCAACCCCAGCCCAGGGCGACAGCGCCACCTGCTGGGCTGCAGGGAATTACACATCACTGATGTCTCTGCCAATTTCAAATTACACCCGGGAAAGTACATACCCGCTACACTCTCCCCCTGGTGGTTTGACACTGGTCCCCAGTGTCTGGAGTAAATCATGCCCTCAACGGCTGACATAATCCAATCCAGAAACCGACTAACAATTGTACAAAAATAAAACTTTTAGGAAAAAACTACCCAACTGAAACATTGTGTCTGAGCCCTGTAATAAAAAGGGAAAAAAAAGAAAAGAAGAGAAAAACAACAGCATTAAACCATAACTTGGAATCACATATTCACATTTTACTTTTCCCACCCATCCTGACTAAGACCCACCCCATACTCAGTGATCTTGATGGGATGCTCTCCTGCAGAGGAAAAAGAAAAGGGATTAGCACACATAACCCTGACACATGTATTCGCGTAAGACAAAAGAAACTTCTCCTGGAAGAAATCCCTTTTCTCCAAAGAGTGAGTGCGTGAAAAGTGTTTAACGTTGCGCAACACTGCCACCTGGTGACAGCACCGTGGTAACTGCACTCGTGGAACTTTTCCTCTTCTCTTTGGCCTTATCTACCCATAGTCCATGATCTCTTGCAGGAAAAGTGAAGAACAGGAACAGTCCTTCATTCCTCTGGGCACAAAAGCAACGGGCCCCAGAAAGGTCAGCAGCACAACAAGAACGGAGTCCCTTCTCTCCTACAGGTAAAAGCCGGGATGCGGCAGAACAAGTGGCTTCAAGTGTTGATCCATGGTCTCCAGATGATACTCCACATCTTCTTCTTCCTTGCGCCGGATCAACACCTTGTCTGCATGGATGTGCCGTCCCAACATCCACTCTGCCTTGCAGTCTTTAAAACGTTGGGAGGCCTTTGGAGAGCATGCCAGGTACCTGCGGGCGTGCGGAACCTGAAGGTGGGTCCACACAAAGTCATTGTACCAGCGCTCCCGACACACTTCCACCTCATAGAGCAGTTCCTTCAACAAGTATGGATACTCCCATCCGTACTCTGCAGCAACCTTCTGGCCGAATAGGCATTGTAGTCTCGCCAAAGGAGGCATGGTAGCTTTGTCCCCTTCGCCAGGTAAAACTATTGAGTCCGGGTGGCGAGGGACCTTGATCACATCTGATCTGGTCATTGGTGCCCGCAGGAACAGTCTCTTTTCCCCGGCCTTCGGTACAGATGGCACCGGGAATGTAGAGGCAGGCTGGGGACGGGACCCCTCTTCAGGCGCTGGTGCCTCCACCCGGGGTGTACTTTCCCCTGTAGACATGGGTGGATCCCTGGTCCTCCGGGATGAAGCGAGAGGTACTTTGTCCCAGCCCTTCTTTGCAAACAGTTCATCTATTGCAACATCGTCTCCCATGTCCGAGAGCGACTCTAGGTCAGAGGTTTCACACTCCTCCGCGGGCAGGTAGCCTGTAGTGGAGACTGAGTTTTCACCTCTTCCCACACACCAAATCTCTCCGCCTGGCTTACCTCGGCCTTTACTTGAAACTCTTGTCGACGGATCCATCCGGGCATAAGCGGGCGAGACGGTCCACCACAACCGCTGGTCGGGGCTACGATACCGGTCTTTCTCTTCGGTGATGGACGCTGCGAGACAGTGGTGACCGAGTCAGCATCCTCGGATTTCTCCCGTTGAGTTTTCACAACCTCCTCCGCGGTCGCTGCAGTGTGCGCAGGGATGGCTGTCAAAGCAGTGATTCCCCCTCTCTGAGTGGTGTTGCCTGTAGCACGGCCGGGGTAGATGGTTCTCGGCTTCTCAACCACCGGATCCACTTCGAACAGGAACTCCCCACAGGCCTCACATCGCCCGAATGGCTTCAGTTGGCACACGAGTCCCGAACAGCCGGGACAAATCACACCCAGGGCCTCAACGTCCATGCACGAATACAGGGCGAATCGACCCCTTGGCTTTAGCCAGATCCCCGTATATGTTACCGGAGCAGCAGAAGTCAATGTCGTGGTGGAAGGGTGAACTGGAATCCACGATGTATGTCCGAAAATGGCGACCAGTTGCTGATCCATCGCACACTGCAAAGTTTTTGCGCCAACGTCCCACGTGTAGTCCTTCACACGTATTGGACTCCTCCCCTTTGCTCCAGTTTGCGGGCTTTTCTTCTTTTCTGTTTCTGAGTCACGCCCACGAACTAAGCGATGGGGGTGTGCCTGGTGGCGTAGTGCAATAGAAGCCCCCACGTGTACTACTTCACACGGCTGAGCTTTCCCCTTTTTCCACTCTTCTGCGCGGGCCTTTCCCTTCATTGGGTCATGTCCACGACTTCGAGCAGGTATGCACTTCGGCCAATGAAGGCCTGCCTACTCGCGTAACTCCTCCAGCAGACACACTCAATTCCGTGGTGCACAAACACTATGCCGGACCCGAGCCCCCACGTGGGCGCCCTCCTCACTCCCCTCTTTTTCTTCAGCTCATCTTTCTCTTGTCTAGGGGTACCTTAGAGGGGAAGGGAGCGGGGACACCACGCCTGGCCTTCACCACAGGTGTCAGTGTGGTATAAGCAAAGTTCTTTTACCTTCGGGTCAGTGCTGTGCACCTGAAGCCTCCACCGAGAGTTACCTTGAACAATGTCTGTCAGGAAATGAGCCCCACACCATTAAAGTCCAACACTCCTTTATTCTTCTCGAATGAACACAATCAGTTGAACTCCCTTGGTAGAAACAGAACAGAAAAGGAGCTGTGGATGCGAGTAGGCCCAGACACAATGAACTCTCCACTTTCCTCCCTGAAAGTGAGTTGCGGACGATGAGAGACTCACCCGTCACTGGCAATATGCTGCACCAGGTCTTCGAGTGAGGACCTCCCCCCGGTCCATTACGCCTTCCGGATTCGGGTACCCAATCCCTGGGTACCCTAGGATCTCCTTCCCTCGCGGAACTCAGTGTTGGGCACTGAGCTCCAGACCTCCATCCGAGTACCTCACCCCAGGCTAGAGGTGCCTGGGATGGAACACGACCTCCGGCTGTCCTCTAGGCCTAGGCCGCCTAGAGGACCGACACGAACCACCGCCCGCAAGCTGAAGGTGCCTGGGACTCGACCCCATGACAAAGATGGCCGGCCCCTTTATACCCTCTCCCAGCAAGCACGGCGGGTTCCCCGCCCCACCATACCGCTGCCGAGGGAGGACAAAAAGGAGGCACAGCACACAGCAATGATTCAACCCCAGCCCAGGGCGACAGCGCCACCTGCTGGGCTGCAGGGAATTACACATCACTGATGTCTCTGCCAATTTCAAATTACACCCGGGAAAGTACATACCCGCGACATATATAAACGGTGACATCAAATAAAATACCCTATTATGATCACTACATGAATAATTACACTAAAAAAAAATAATTATAAATTGATCAAGATACACACCAGGTGATAATTCCTATCAGCATATCTAAATGACAATGGATATATGCACGGACTAAACATATAAATAAGAACAAATATAAAAGGAATGACTGAAAATGGTAACAAGTGTAAAAAAAAAAAAGGATAGGGAGGGAGGGTAGGGTGGTAAAATTAAATATTTTTATAGTATCTGTGGTGCTTTTTGTTTACGCTTCCCACCTTTTTTCCCAGAAGAGGTGGGAACTACCTCAGATACCATAAAAATAATAAATTTATCATCCCTCATTTTATCCGTGGAGGAAACCTCCATATTTAATAAAGGTTTGAATTTTGCTCCATCTAGTTCTGCCAATCCCTTTGTGCTCTTCAGAGATTTAATTAGTTTTACTCATAAATTAACCCTAAAATGGTTCATTTACATAAAGGATTCTTCTTCTTCCTCTTCTAAAGATTTCCCTTGCACGTCCTTCGCCCACCACCGGTTCTGAAGTATGGAATGAGGGGGATATTAAAATCCTTGAGGCTCTCAAAGAACTTCAGGCAGGACAAATATGTGAGGAATAGGGATGAGCTTTGAGTTCGAGTCGAACTCATGTTCGACTCGAACATTGCCTGTTTGCCGAACAGCGATCAATTTGGAGTGTTCGCGGCAAATTCGAAAATCTATGGGAGAAATCTAAAGTGTTAATTTTAAAGGCTTATATGCAAGTTATTGTCATAAAAAGTGTTTGGGGACCCGGGTCCTGCCCCAGGGGACATGTATCAATGCAAAAAAAAGTTTTAAAAACGTCCGTTTTTTCGGGAGCAGTGATTTTAATAATGCTTAAAGTGAAACAATAAAAGTGAAATATTCCTTTAAATTTCGTACCTAGTGGGTGTGTAAAGTATGCATGTAAAGTTGCGCTTGTTTCCTGTGCTTAGAACTGTCCCTGCACAAAGTGTAATTTCTGAAGGAAAAAAAGACATTTAAAACTCACTCGCGGCTATAATGAATTGTCGGCTCCCGGCAATACATAGAAAAGTCATTGATAAAAAAAAAAAAAAAAATGTGTGGGGGTTCCCCCAAATTCAATTACCAGGCCCTTCAGGTCTGGTATGGATATTAAGGGGAACCCTGTCCCAAATTTTTTTTAAAAAATGCGTGCGGTTCCCCCCAAATATCCATACCAGGCCCTTCAGGTCTGGTATGGATTTTAAGGGGAACTCCACCCCAAATTAAAAAAAAAATGGCGTGAAGTTCCCCCAAAAATCCCGACCAGACCCTTTATCCGAGCACGCAACCTGGCAGGCCGCAGGAAAAGAGGGGGGGACGAGAGAGCGCCCCCCCTCCTGAACCCTACCAGGCCACATACCCTCAACATGGGGAGGATGTCCCCATGTTGATGGGGACAAGGGCCTCATCCCCACAACCCTTGCCCGGTGGTTGTGGGGGTCTGTGGGCGGGGGGCTTATCGGAAACTGGAAGACCCCTTTAACAAAGGGCACCCCCAGATCCTGCCTCCCCCTATGTGAATTGGTAATGGGGTACATTGTACCCCTTCCATTTCACAAAGAAAGTGTAAAAAATTGTAAAAAAAACACAGAAACTTGGGAAAGTCCTTTATTTAAAAAAAAATTCCAGCGATGAAATCCAGTGTCCCACCGCGATCCGATGTCCAGCGCTGTCCACACGAAATGTCATTGGCTGAGCCTGAGCGGACCTGATGGGGAACTTCCTCCTCAGTGTATTAAATGAATAGACCCGCCCCTTCTAAAGTTCCCCATCAGGTCCGCTCAGCCAATGATGTAGGTGTAAGGCTGAGGACCTGATGCGGAACGTGAGAAAGGGCGGGTGTCATGAAGAAGAAAGAAAACATAAATGCGCTACCCAAAAACATGTAAAAATACAGATAATGACCCAAAAAAAGGAGGAGGTGAAGCAGCTGCACAAGAATGTGACAAATTCAAAACAAAATAGGGGGTGATATATGCAGCGCTACATATAGGCCAGAAAAACTGAACTATATCAAAAAATTATGTGACCATGTGATATAGCACAAACAAAAAGGGGGGGGGGGGGCTGGGCAATAAACACCCGGCAAAATAAATTGTGTGAATCAACCCACAAAGTGTCTACTATATAAACAAAATTTCAATGTGATATAGTCTCCCAATACAAAAAGAAGGTATCATCAAGTGGATGAAGAACTCCCGACACTAGTCTTCAAGTAAACGATGACATGCATATGCGCTTACCGGAAACATTGGACCCGAATGTCATACGACACCGGATCAATCAAGCTTAAAGGTATCCCAAACGACTGCTACATGAAGGTGTCACCAGGAATCTGGAAGATGTTGTAGTTCCCTTCCTTGGCAGTCAGATGTCAACAGTCCTGGTAGGACGGATAGGCCCGAGATTCGTCAGCCACCAATAGCATTCAACACTGAAGATCCTACTGGGAAGTTGATATGTGGATCATGGTAATCCACCAGACATTCAGGTGAATCAGGCTTGAGAGAATGGTGACCCTAACCAGGGTCACTGGCAATTTGGGGGAGCAGGTTAATGCCCCTGTAGACATCCTTTGAGGAACGAAATGTGTCGGGCTATGCATTTTGCTCCCCATATTGCCTTTTAAATATACTTTGAACTGTGATCACTTTTATTTTGTATGCTGGCTTTTTTGATTAAAATCTCGCCCAGTTTGGATGTTGCCCTGGGTACCCAACTCTGCCAACCCAGCTCCCTCGTTTCCAGTCACAGCCTCCACTGACAGCCCAGAACCTATGCAGCTGGGCCTGCTCCGTCCCTCACTCACACCTGAGGAACGTCAACGCAGGCGAACCCTTTACCTATGCCTGTACTGCGGAGAACCCGGACACTATGTACGGACCTGCCCTGTGAAACTCCGTAAGTGCCTCTCCATGTCTTCTGTGCATTCACCCGTTATACCCAGTAATTCAGCTCACCTGGCAATTCCCATTCTTTTGCAGCTTCCAAGGGGGAATATTCAAGTCAGCGCTATCATTGACTCCGGGGCCTGCAGTTGTTTTATGGACTTAGCTTTTGCCACCAAACACCACATTCCTCTGCGCCCTAGAGCTAAAGGACTTTCAGTACACCTTGCCGATGGGTCGATCCTAAAATCCGGGCCAGTCACACAGGAGACCCTACCGCTGGCCACGACCATTGCAAGCACCCATCAGGAGCTACTTTGCCTGGACATGTCTGGGCTGTGCGGCGTCACTCCAAGGCAGGCTGTTAGGCCGCCTGGTTGTGGCCCCGCCTCCAGCACCATCGAGCCAGCGTGACATTGGTGTCAGTCTCATGCACGTGCGGGACGCTATATAGGCGTCTCCCTGGTCATCCAGCCCATTGCCATCTGCATGCAGACGCCAGAGCTTTTACTAGTCATTGCCATTCAGCACACTTACAAGGTAACAACTATCATCCCTCATGTAGCTTCCATTTCACTACTACCTTTATATTGTGGGTCGTTCCTGATGGATTTACCCATTCATTTCAGATACTTCCACTGCACCTTGAGGGGAATACCTTACTTCATGAACAATTATGGCTATCTGCTGCCTAGGGATGATGCCTTTGCGCCCCGCTATGTGTTTGATTTTCTGACACCTCAGGTCCCGGGACGGGCAGCCTCTTGGCCCTATCTTTCACATGCATCATAATGTGGCACACCCTGTAAGTAACCAGAATTTACCTCCTGTCTTTTCTGGTGGAAATCAATTTATCACTCTGATCATTATTATTCTGTATTTTCAGAAAACCCCTTGCATCTGCCCCTGAGGAGTGTTTCTACATACACGAAACGCCGCGTTGGGCTTACAATGATGCAGCTTTATGCGCTAATGGGATTTTTATTTTGATCAATTAGTTTTAGACTTGTTTTTACTTCACTACTTACCACCAATGTTGTGTGCTGCTCAGCTCATATATGTTCACACACGCCCTCATTTGACTGATTGTCATTATTCATTGCCATGTATTTTTATGTTTATGAATGGAAATTTGGTCATGCTATGTGCTTATGTACACGCTGCTCTCCCATTTTTTCATTGTATATCCTCTGTATTTATTCAATACATGCATTCAACATCTTTTGATTTACCTCATTCTTTATCCCCATCAGCCCACTGTTTCATTTAAAGTCCCACCTTCCCCCCCTTTTTCCATTTAATATGGGATGGAGATTTCATATGTTATCTCATTCAAAGTCCCAAAACGCCATTGGGCGTCCCCCGTTTCTTTTCATATTGTACCAGGGATGGAAACAGTGGTCTGTAACTGGCAGTGTTCCCCTGCCAGTTTCTACATGGGGTTGATTTTTGAGCATTGATGCACATTTGTGGATTTTTTTGGGCAACTTCCTGCCCGCCACCCGGGACTGTGATGCGCTCATGGTGCCCCCACTTAGCTCCCCGCCACTTCCGCCCGTCACTGGGCGGGATGTCGTTGGGAAGTCTGTGCGGATGCTGTCATCGCATCAGCGTCACGCGCCGCACATCAGGCTGATGCCCCTTTGGGGCGTCGCACTGTTGAGCGTGCATGATCCTTCTTGGTCGACATGTCTGGGCTGTGCGGCGTCACTCCAAGGCAGGCTGTTAGGCCACCTGGTTGTGGCCCCGCCTCCAGCACCATCGAGCCAGCGTGAGGTTGGTGTCAGTCTCACGCACGTGCGGTACACTATATAGGCGTCTCCCTGGTCATCCAGCCCATTGCCATCTGCATGCAGACGCCAGAGCTTTTACTAGTCATTGCCATTCAGCACACTTACAAGGTAACAACTATCATCCCTCATGTAGCTTCCATTTCACTACTACCTTTATATTGTGGGTCGTTCCTGATGGATTTACCCATTAATTTCAGATACTTCCACTGCACCTTGAGGGAATACCTTACTTCATGAACAATTATGGCTATCTGCTGCCTAGGGATGATGCCTTTGCGCCCCGCTATGTGTTTGATTTTCTGACACCTCAGGTCCTGGGACGGGCAGCCTCTTGGCCCTATCTTTCACATGCATCATAATGTGGCACACCCTGTAAGTAACCAGAATTTACCTCCTGTCTTTTCTGGTGGAAATCAATTTATCACTCTGATCATTATTATTCTGTATTTTCAGAAAACCCCTTGCATCTGCCCCTGAGGAGTGTTTCTACATACACGAAACGCTGCGTCGGGCTTACAATGATGCAGCTTTATGCGCTAATGAAATTTTTATTTTGATCAATTAGTTTTAGACTTGTTTTTACTTCACTACTTACCACCAATGTTGTGTGCTGCTCAGCTCATATATGTTCACACACGCCCTCATTTGATTGATTGTCATTATTCATTGCCATGTATTTTTATGTTTATATCTGTTTATGAATGGAAATTTGGTCATGCTATGTGCTTATGTACACGCTGCTCTTCCCTTTTTTCATTGTATATCCTCTGTATTTATTCAATACATGCATTCAACATCTTTTGATTTACCTCATTCTTTATCCCCATCAGCCCACTGTTTCATTTAATGTCCCACCTTCCCCCCCTTTTTCCATTTAATATGGGATGGAGATTTCATATGTTATCTCATTCAAAGTCCCAAAACGCCATTGGGCGTCCCCCCGTTTCTTTTCATATTGTACCAGGGATGGAAACAGTGGTCTGTAACTGGCAGTGTTCCCCTGCCAGTTTCTACATGGGGTTGATTTTTGAGCATTGATGCACATTTGTGGATTTTTTTGGGCAACTTCCTGCCCGCCACCCGGGACTGTGATGAGCTCATGGTGCCCCCACTTAGCTCCCCGCCACTTCCGCCCGTCACTGGGCGGGATGTCGTTGGGGAGTCTGTGCGGATGCTGTCATCGCATCAGCGTCATGCGCCGCACATCAGGGTGATGCCCCTTTGGGGCGTCGCACTGTTGAGCGTGCATGATCCTACTTGGTCGACATGTCTGGGCTGTGCGGCGTCACTCCAAGGCAGGCTGTTAGGCCGCCTGGTTGTGGCCCCGCCTCCAGCACCATCGAGCCAGCGTGACGTTGGTGTCAGTCTCACGCACGTGCGGGACGCTATATAGGCGTCTCCCTGGTCATCCAGCCCATTGCCATCTGCATGCAGACGCCAGAGCTTTTACTAGTCATTGCCATTCAGCACACATACAAGGTAATGTTCTGGTGGCCGCAGCTGTCAAAGGACTGCAGAAGCTATGTGGAGTCGTGCACCACATGTATCAGGAACAAGGGAAGTAAGTCCAGAGCCTGGGGTCTGTTGAAACCATTGCCCGTACCTGAATGATTTCCATGGACTTCATCGTAGAGCTTCCCCCCTCTGAGCTTTTCACCACTATCTTCGTGGTTGTGGATAGACTTTCAAAAATGGCACACTTCTTGCCCATGAGGGGTACGCCCTTCGCTCCTGAGACAGCTAAAATTTTTGTCAAGGAAATCGTGAGGATCCTTGGCATCCCTGCGAATATCGTATCGGATCGAGGGGTGCAATTCACTTCCATATTCTGGAAGGCCCTTTGTGAAGCCCTCGGGATTAACTTGTCCTTCTCGTCTTTATAAAATTAAAACCCGCGCTTACAGACTGTGCAGTGATGATTGATAAATAAATTGATAGCTCCGCAGCTGCTGCAACAAGAGGTCTAACACCTCAAAAAGGAAAAAATATTGGGTATTTGCAGCGCTTGCAGAAAAGTAAGTGAGCAAAGAAAATGTGTCACAAATGCTTGTAGCACAAACATCTATAAGTAAATAACTTATATAACATATCAACAATTATGGTATAAAACAATAGTGAACAAACTTAAAGTTCATTAAATAGCAGTTATATCACTCCTGGAGAACTGTGTGTTTCCACACCAGAAATCAGTTGTTGGTTCCTAGATGAAAAATCCCTTCTAATGGCCCCGCTCATCAGATAGGAAAATAATAAGAGATCTCACCAACTAAAGTCCAGGCAGACTTCATCTCATGTAGATAGGCTCCATAGTACCAGCAGCAAAGGCATTTAAATGTCCTTGATGATGCCCTGGAGGAGGGGCGAAACGCGTTGACGTAATTTCCGGCCAATTCAGAACCAGTGACGCTACTTCCGGTTTCGGTGGAACGCACGCTGTGTACCCGGGAAACAACACTGACGCTCGTTTATCACTGCAGTCCTGTGAGTCTCTTTGCGAGCAGCGCCATGCTGTCTGTTTACTAGCGGTACTTCACATGAATGTTTTCCTTTCTTTCCATATGGTCATTTAAATGCCTTTGCTGCTGGTACTATGGAGCCTATCTACATGAGATGAAGTCTGCCTGGACTTTAGTTGTCATTTAAATGCCTTTGCTGCTGGTACTATGGAGCCTATCTACATGAGATGAAGTCTGCCTGGACTTTAGTTGGTGAGATCTCTTATTATTTTCCTATCTGATGAGCGGGGCCATTAGAAGGGATTTTTCATCTAGGAACCAACAACTGATTTCTGGTGTGGAAACACACAGTTCTCCAGGAGTGATATAACTGCTATTTAATGAACTTTAAGTTTGTTCACTATTGTTTTATACCATAATTGTTGATATGTTATATAAGTTATTTACTTAATGATGTTTGTGCTACAAGCATTTGTGACACATTTTCTTTGCTCACTTACTTTTCTGCAAGCGCTGCAAATACCCAATATTTTGTCCTTCTCGTCTGCCTACCATCCACAATCAAATGGCCAGACTGAACGGACAAATCAAACACTAGAGCAATACCTACGCTGCTTTTCTTCGTTCTCACAGGAAGACTGGGTACCTCTGCTACCTCTGGCCGAATTTGCATACAATAATTCGGTCCAATCTGCCACGAAGCAATCCCCGTTCTATGCAAACTATGGCTTTCATCCCTCATTCTTGTCCAACTGTATCCCGGAGTCTACTGTACCTGCTGTCCAGGAGACATTGGATTTTTTCAGAACAAACAATGAATTGTTACGAGACACAGTGACTAAGACACAAGAATATAATAAAGAAGTGTTCGACAAAAAGAGAAGAGGAGAACTCAACCTGGAACCTGGAAATCAGGTGTGGTTATCTACATTGAACCTAAGACTTGCCTGTCCCTCAAAGATATTGGGCCCCAAGTTTGTGGGTCCCTTCCCCGTCAGAAGATGGATTAACAGTGTGGCCTATGAACTGGAGCTGCCAGAGTCGTTCCGGATCCATCCGGTCTTTCATGTTGCCCTACTTAAGCCTACTGTTCCTGATCCCTTCTCGGGGCGAGACACCAGCCCTCCCGAACCAATCTTGGTCGACGGTGAAGAGGAGTTTGAGGTGGAATCCATCTTGGATTGTAGAAAAAGGCGCAACCAAGTCCAGTTTCTTGTAAAATGGAAGGGATATGGCCCTGAGGAGAACTCGTGGGGACCCGAGTGCAACATCCATGGCAAAAGATTGGTTCAGTCCTTCAAAGACTCTCATCCAGATAAGGTGGCCCAGTTGGGCATCCAGAGGCTGCCCATTGGAGGGGGGCAATGTCATGAAGGGCAATCCAGCTTGCAAGATGGCGACGCTTCAGCGTCCGCGCGTGCGTGGTAATGGCACTTCGACGCTTGCGGGTGCGTGCCTGTGCAATAGCGGCACTTCGGCGTTCGTGCGTTCGCGCATGCGTAGCAGCGGCGTGCGGGTGTGCGCGGGAGCACGCAGTGACACTTCTTGGCGCCAATCAGGGGCTATTTAAAGGGGCTGATGCCTGGGCTCCTTGCTGTCCGGTCTACAGCGTCCCCGAGACCCATATGCAACCTGATAAATACTCTAAACCGATCTGTTCCTGTGACCCAGCTTGTTCCTGACGTTTCCTGCCTTCTGCCTGCCCTCTGACTCCCGGCTTGTTGACCTTGCTTCTGCCTGCTCCTTGAACTACCTGCTGCCTGCCCGTTGCTGACCCGGCCTGAACTACGACTCTTCTTCTGCCTTCGGAATTGAACCTGATCTGCCAGCCAGTGTATGACCCAGCCTGTTTGGACTTGTCTGTGTCCTGTACTATAGGACACCTCCCCCGCTGCCTGCTGTCTCATTCCTCCAGTTCCTGTGTGCCCAGCCTGCCTGCTGTTCCAGCTTTCCTGCTGTCGTTGACACCAGCACGGAGTCTCCTGAAGTCCAGCTCCATCCCTGCACCAGTGTTCCTGACAGGCACTTGTGCGACTGCACTCCTGGGCTCCCTGTTCCCACCATCAGGGGTTCCGGAGTAAGAGGTGCAAAAGAGGCCGCTCCCTGCATTCCAGGCTCACCATCAGGTACGTGACAGCGGGTCTATTCATTTATTATACTGCAGAGGAAGTTCCCCATCAGGTCCGCTCATCCAATGACGTAGGCGGGGTCTGACATACGAGGGGGCGGACCTGATGGGGAACTTCCTCCACAGTGTAATACATTAATAGACCCGCCCCTTCTCACGTTCCGCATCAGGTCCTCAGCCTTACACTACATCATTGGCTGAGCGGACCTGATGGGGAACTTTAGAAGGGGCGGGTCTATTCATTTAATACACTGCGGAGGAAGTTCCCCATCAGGTCTGCTCAGGCTCAGCCAATGACAATTCGTGTGGACAGCGCTGGACATCGTATAGCCGTGGGACACTGGATTTCATCGCTGGAATGTTTTTTTTTTATTTTTTATTTTTTTTATTTTAATAAAGGACTTTCCCAACGGTGTCTGTGTATTTTTTTTACAATTTTTTACACATTCTTTGTGAAATGGTAGGGGTACAATGTACCCCATTACCAATTCACATGGGGGGGGCGGGATCTGGGGGTCCTCTTTGTTAAAGGGGTCTTCCAAATTCCGATAAGCCCCCTGCCCGCAGACCGCCACAACCACCGGGCAAGGGTTGTGGGGATAAGGCCCTTGTCCCCATCAACATGGGGACATCCTCCCCATGTTGAGGGCATGTGGCCTGGTATGGTTCAGGAGGGGGGGCGCTCTCTCGTCCCCCCTCTTTTCCTGCGGCCTGCCAGGTTGCGTGCTCGGATAAAGGGTCTGGTCTGGATTTTTGGGGGGACTCCACGCCATTTTTTTTTAAATTTGGGGTGGAGTTCCCCTTAAAACCCATACCAGACCTGAAGGGCCTGGTATGGATATTTGGGGGGAACCGCACGCATTTTTTTTTTAAATTTGCGGCAGGGTTCCCCTTAATATCCATACCAGACCTGAAGGGCCTGGTAATTGAATGAATTTGGGGGGACCCCCACGCATTTTTTTTTTTTATCAATGACATTTCTATGGATTGCCGGGAGCCGACAATTCATTATAGCCGCGAGTTAGTTTTAAATTACTTTTTTTCCTTCAGAAATGACATTTTGTGCAGGGACAGTTCTAAGCATGGGAAACAAGCACGACTTTACATGCATACTATACACACCCACTAGGTACAAAATTTAAAGGAATATTTCACTTTTATTGTTTCACTTTAAGAATTATTAAAATCACTGCTCCCGAAAAAACGGGCGTTTTTAAAACTTTTTTTGCATTGATACATGTCCCCTGGGGCAGGACCCGGGTCCCCAAACACTTTTTATGACAATAACTTGCATATTAGCCTTTATAATTAGCACTTTTGATTTCGAACGTTCGAGTCCATTGTATTTAATAGGGTTCTAAATTTTGCGCAAACTTTCTGTCTGTTCGCAGGTTCTGGTGCGAACCGAACAGGCGGGTGTTCGTCTCATCCCTAGTGAGGAATATACATACATACCCATTTTATATGCTCTGATTGCACATACAACTTTCAAACCACCTTCTACTTTTTATCCTTTACATGCGAAAGCTTCTTTTATAGATGAATTTTATCATGTAATTTTTACGTGATTCTACCAAGCCCTATAGGTTTAAACACCATAACCTCAACCCCAGAGATAGATTGGCCCTAGAAGCTCTGAGCTAACAATCATGACCCTTTTCTGAAACAGGCAGATAAGGGAGGAAGAGTAAAATAGATCTGACTACTTCAAAGAGGCCGAAAGACTGTTGTCAGACATTAAAACTTATATTAGACTTCCTAAGGACCCTCTGGTTAATTTCAAATCCGAATTAAAATCCCTAGTAGACCAGGAATATAGAGATAAGGTCATTAATTCAGGAGAATATCAATTCTTGTATATGGAACTTTATAAACAACTGTATTTTTATCACCTGCCAAAGGTGTGCTAGGATCCCATTTGTCCATTTGGGAGGCCAATCATTGCGGCTACGGATCGCATTACGAGCGGTCTGTCCCAATATGTAGATTGCTTTTTGCAACCTATAGTTCAGTTCCTACCAATTTATGTCCATGATTCCTCTCATCTGTTGGATTCTCTGACGCACTACACATGGGAGAGTTCCTACACTTGTCACAGAAATCTCGCATGAAGTTGGAGTGGACTCACAGCATTAGGGCATTTTTTAGCACAGGAACCTAACCTACATCACCTACAGGCCCAGTTAATCTTGGATTGTACACAATTCGTCTTGGAGCACAACTAAGCATCTTGGGGGTTACAATCTCCAGGTGCATGGCACTGCCATCAGTGCTTCCTTTGCACCTTGTTATGCCAATCTCACCATGGGTTGGTGGTAGGAGTCATGCATCTCGAGAAGTAACCCCTTTGCATCTCAGATTGTTGGAATGGAAGAAATATTGATTATGTGATCTTTACATGGGATGGTCCTCCCTCTTCTATTTCCCCTTTTGTCCAGTAATGTAATAACAATAACTCCAACTTTATGCGAGATTGCTGTGACAAGTGTAGGAACTCTCCCATGTGTAGTGCGTCAGAGAATCCAACAGATGAGAGGAATCATGGACATAAATTGGTAGGAACTGAACTATAGGTTGCAAAAAGCAATCTACATATTGGGACAGACCGCTTGTAATGCATATTGTTTACTCATGTAAATGATCCTCAATCCCTTGTGTTTTTGGACCTCAAATTATCCCATGCGGATATGGTGTCTAAAGCCTCGTACACACGGTCGGACTTCAAACAAACTTTTCTGTGGATTTTTGTCCGAAGGGAGTTGGCCGGGCACACCCATAGCATACACACGCTCAGACTTTTCTGCAAACTTTCCCAAAACTTTTCCAACATCACATGGTTTTTCTGCTCTTTTCTGCTGTTTACCGCCACCCTTTGGTCAACTTCTGCTATTGTTGGTTGATTTTAACATTGGTTCTGGGCATGCTTATTTGTCCATCGGACAAAAGTCCGATGGATTTCTGTACACACGGTCAGACTTTGCTCCATCAGACTTTTGTTGGCGAAAAGTTTGTCCATTTGCAGACCGAACATTTATCCGATGAAAACCAAAAAAGTTTGTCCAATGGAGCGTACACACGGTCGGATTTTTTGTCAAACTTGCTCATTTTGAAGTTTGTTGGCAAAAAGTCTGACCGTGTGTACGAGGCTTAAGACACATTTCAAGCCCTCACAAGATTAAGACACATTTCAAGGGAAATTCTTATCTCCATTTTGCGAGCTGCCACCACCCCAAATGGAAGCAGAATATCCCAAAGGGACAAATTTGTAGACTGAGAAAGAACTGGACACTAGATAGTGACTACAAGACACAAGGGCAACTCTTAATAAATACATTTATGGACAAGAGATATGATTCTGATGTAGTTCAAAAAGCCTTTTTGGAGTGCCAAGGCCCCATCACCAAACAGGACAAGCCAACAATTTCTGTTACTAAGTGAGAGGTCAAGTTCATTACCCAGTATCGCAATCAACACAAAAAGATGGAACACATCATTAGACGCCACTGAGGTATTCTTTTACAGGACCCGAAGTTAGTTCTGATTTTGCCTGAGAGACCAAGGGTCATCTATCGCAAAGCTAGAAGTATGGAAAATATGGTAGCCCCAAGTAGTTCCTCACTGTACTGCTTGTACTACTTCAGTTAGAACATTAACCACCTTTTGCAATCTGACGGGTATGTTTCAGTGTAAAAAAATCAGATGTAAAATGTGCCGGTTCGTCCTGCACCGACAGAAGAGTTTTAAAGATAATTTAAGTAAAAGCTATGATATCAAGCAACTCTACAGTTGCTCAACAGAATTTGTTATATATTGTTTGACTTGTCCTTGGGGCCTCCTATATGTAGGCCACACCATTCGGACAGTAAGGGCCCGATTTGGGGAACATAGGAGACTTACTGAAGAGGGTTCAGATGAACATAGCGTCCCTAGGCACTTCCTTTATGTCCATAATAAATCCACTGATGGGTTAAAAGTATGGGTGTTGGAATCTTTCCCTCCTTGTGACTCCCAGGCTGAAAGATTCCAGAGGCTATGCCGTAGGGAAACCTACTGAATTTTTTCCTTGATTTCTCTGGCGCCTGGGGGTTTATCAAGGAGATAGAAGTCGACAACATTCTATGATAATTAAAATGATCAATTTGCAGCTAACAGTATTTCTATCCTTTTTCCTCCCTCCTACCCCCCGTTTCTTTTTTTTTATAAACTGCGCTTTTTTTTACATTTGTTACCATTTTCAGTCATTCATTTTATATTTGTTCTAATTTATAAATTTATTCTGTGTAAATATCCATCGCCCTTTGGATATGCTGATAGGAATTATCACCTGGTGTGTATCTTGATGTATTTATTTTTATTTTTAGTGTAATTATTCATGTAGTGATCATAATAGGGTATTTTATTTTATGTCACCGTTTATATAGTTATTAAATAATTTTTTACCATTTATTATTAAATACTATCATAAATGTGTTAGTATGCAGCCGTTCACGCGGATCAGATGACATCAGAGTTTTCTGTAATCATGCCCATTTTCCTTTATTCTACTTTATATTTTTTTTTAGCTCGTTGCCTGCTGTGCTATAGGTACATGCTATGACAGTTATACACGTTGGAGATTAGATTGCAGCTATAAAAGCCGGCCAGTATTGCCCTGTTCCTCAGGCGACTAGCCACGCCCGGTCTCCGTGCTGATTGGCTGTTTTTTGATTCCGTCCAGACAGTATACAGTAGACAGTAGACAGTATACATTTTCCCATGTTTGCCTGAAGAAGGAGGCGGCGCCTTAGAAATGCTTTGCAGCCCACCCCATCCTGATTTGGTCGCATGCTAGCTCTGTGAGAGAGTGTGTGAGAGCTGGAGATGCCACCAGTTATATACCTCCATATCCCCACAGAGATCTTCTCATCCCTTGTGATGACTGGCTGCTTAATTGGTAATCCACATCCACCCTGTGTTCAGCTTGCAAGATACTTTTATGTAACTGTATCTGAATAAAGTGTTAGTGTCACACTTTTTATGACAATAACTTGCATATAAGCCTTTATAATTAGCACTTTAGATTTCTCCCATAGACTTTTCGAATTTGCCGCGAACACCCCAAATTGTTCGTTGTTCGGCGAACGAGCGAACAGGCAATGTTCGAGTCGAACATGAGTTCGACTCGAACTCGAAGCTCATCCCTATTGAGGACCATGGAAACCCCTCAGAAAGGTGTTTGTGAGCTGATATCCAATTCTGACTGTAAGACCCGTGACATAAAACAGGGAACAGTATTAATGTACAGTATATAATGTATCCACAAGGTAACCAGAAGGAAATAATCCCACAGGCTTATGGTCACAGGTAGTGATGTATTGCAAGGAATACAGACTGCACCAAAGCCAATCAGCAGGTAAGTATCATGTCATCTAACAAGGGGACACCCTAAACAACAGAACGATGCTCCGGCATCATCAGGCTGAGAATCAGTACTTCAGTAAAATTAATTGTGATTATCCTAAAAAAACATCATCTCTCACAGTGAAGTCCAGGGTAGCTCTAGTAACACATGGGAACAGATGGAGAGATCCAAGGCTCAAAGACAATGGTCTTCCCCCGTAAAACTGGCAGCAACTGATAGTGGCTGGAGTACTCTGGCTCCCCACAGTAACTGGGTCTTTTTGAGAAAATGCATGCTATTGGGCTTAAGGACTGGCTGCCCCATGTCAGTTTGGACAGTGTAGGGCATCTCCCCTGGCTGAAAATCAGCTACATCTGCTTCATCAAATGTTTTTACCCCCTGGACATTTTCATCCAAGAGAGTTGCAGGAAATCTGAGCATATGTTGCCATATGAGGGATCTATATGTAAGTGCATAGTGAATAAATAAGCACTCCGCTACAGTTGAAGCCACATAGTAATATGCCTGTATGTTTGAAGATTCTTGACACGTTAGAGCAAGTGATAAATAACTGAAAAACAAATATTTAATATATTGAAGCTTCCCAGTTCTTATGCCGCATACACACAACCGTTTTTCACAACGTTAAAAATGCCATTTTTTAAATTGGGCATTAAAAACGATCGTGTGTAGGCTCCAGAGCATTTTTAACTACGTGAAAAATGGGCTAAAAAAAATGAGAACCTGCTCTATTTTTTCACGTCGTTTTTCACGTCGTTCTTTTTAACGTCGTGAAAAACGGTAGTGTGTATGGTTTTATGAGGGGAAAAAAAAGGCGCAATGTCAGAATCAAGTATGAGATGGGAGCGCTCGTTCTGGTAAAACTATTGTTCGTAATGGAGATAGCACATTCGTCACGCTGTAACGGACTGAAAAGCACGAGGCTGAAAAGCGCGAATCGCCACTCAACAAACTTTACTAACATGAAGGGTGGCGCCCTTTCCAACAGAACTTCCCCTTTATAGTGCCGTTGTACGTGTTGTACGTCACTGCGCTTTGCTCGAGAGTTTTTTTTAATGAACGTGTGTATGCAAGACAGGCTTGAGAAGAAACAAGAAAAATCACGTCGAGAAAAACGTTGTTTTTTAAAATGACATTAAAAACGGTCGTGTGTACGTGGCATAAGAGATCATGGCTACATTAGTTTCCTTTTTTGGTCTTTTTGCCTTTATTTTTACCCTTAAAAGTAAGCAAGTCTGTTATTTTTTACTTCCTTTCAAAGACCAGACAGTCCTGCATAAGTGACAATTAAAAGGTTGAGTCAGTGCTTACTGGCAGCTATAAGGTGGGCCATAGGGGATTATTAACGGGGGGGACAACAAGATATACTCAAAACTAATTAGGTAAGAATTAGTCCATACAGTCCAAAGTGGTAAGGAATATCAAGGAGAAGTCTGCAGGACCGATGAATCCACAGGTGGATGGGGATTGCACACACAGTCACCGGCAGCTCCTTAGCAGGAAATGGGAGTTCCCTCAGACACAAACAAAAACAGCAGAAAGAGGGCACCAGTGTCAGTGTTGCTCTACGAGGGGGTGGACCTGATGGGAACTTCCTTCACTGTGTAATACATAAATAGACCCGCCCCTTCTAAAGTTCCCCATCAGGTCCGCTAAGCGGACCAGATGCGGAACATGAGAAGGGGTGGGTCTATTCACGTATTACACAGTGAAGGAAGTTCCCATCAGGTCCGCCCCCTCGTAGAGCGGACCTGATGGGGAACTTCCTTCACTGTGTAATACATGAATAGACCCGCCCCTTCTCGCGTTCCGCATCTGGTCCGCTGAGCGGACCTGATGGGGAACTTTAGAAGGGGCGGGTCTATACATTTAAAACACTGCGGAGGAAGTTCTCCATCAGGTCCGCTCAGGCACAACCAATGACGGACAGCGCTGGACATCGGGATCGCCGCGGGACACTGGATTTCATCGATGGAATGTTTTTTTTTATTATTTATTTTTTATTTTTTAATAAAGGACTTTTCCAAGGTGTTTGTGTGTTTTTATTTTCATTTTTTTACACTTTCTTCGTGAAATGGTAGGGGTACAATGTACCCCTTACCAATTCACATAGGGGGGGCGGGATCTGGGGGTCCCCTTTGTTAAAGGGGTCTTCCAGATTCCGATAAGCCCCCTGCCCGCAGACCCCCACAACCACCGGGCAAGGGTTGTGGGGATGAGACCCTTGTCCCCATCAACATGGGGACATCCTCCCCATGTTGAGGGCATGTGGCCTGGTACGGTTCAGGAGGGAGGGGGGCCGCTCTCTCGTCCCCCCCTCTTCCCCTGCGGCCGGCCAGGTTGCGTGCTCGGATAAGGGTCTGGTATGGATTTTTGGGGGGACTCCATGCCATTTTTTTTTATTTGGGGTGGAGTTCCCCTTAAAATCCATGCCAGATCTGAAGGGCCTGGTATGGATATTTAGGGGGAACCGCACGCCATTTTTTTTTATTTGCGGCGGGGTTCCCCTTAATATCCATTTCAGACCTGAAGGGCCTGGTAATTGAATTTGGGGGAACCCCCACGCTTTTTTTTTTTTATCAATGACTTTTCTATGTATTGATAA
The DNA here is from genome assembly GCA_029206835.1 of Rana muscosa. Taxonomy (NCBI): domain Eukaryota; kingdom Metazoa; phylum Chordata; class Amphibia; order Anura; family Ranidae; genus Rana; species Rana muscosa. The sequence goes on from CM055116.1 coordinate 879,919,224, forward strand.
AAGCCGACAATTCATTAATAGCCGCGAGTGAGTTTTAAATGACTTTTTTTCCTTCAAAAGTGACACTTTGTGCAGGGACAGTTCTAAGCACGGGAAACATGCGCCACTTTACATGCATATCATACACACCCCCCAGGTACGAAATTTAAAGGAAAATTTCACTTTTATTTTTTAATTTTAAGCATTATTAAAATCACCGCTCCCGTAAAAACGTCAATTTTTTTAAACTTTTTTTTGCATTGATACATGTCCCCTGGGGCAGGACCCGGGTCCTTAAACACTTTTTAGGACAATAAATTGCATATTAGCCTTTATAATTAGCACTTTAGATTTCGAACTTTCGAGTCCATTGTATTTAATAGGGTTCTAAAGTTCACGCGAACATTCTGTCTGTTCACAGGTTCTGGTGCGAACCGAACAGGGGGATGTTCGGCTCATCCCTGGTCCTCAACAAACTCCTTGCTCTTTTTCTTGTTTTTAATCTACTCTCGGAATAATGATTATACAGTACCTTAAGCTCCTGAAGAAGCGTTCAGGGCACAACATGTAGAGCAAGCCAAGTTACAGTGTGCCACATATCTACAGTACAGCAAGCACTCTGGAACCAATATATCATATACAATAGTTTTCACTTTTTGACGTAGTACAGTTGTTTGATCTATAAGTGGTGACTACCTTATCATATAGGCAGTATTCATTAGTGTGATTTTAAAGCAAATGGTTTGGTTATTGTTTTCAATGTTGTAATAAAATATTCAAATTTTAATAATATTGGGTACAGGGGTGCCTATAAAGTCCAGATTCATTGCTCTATTTTCAATCAATACCAGGGGCGATCAAGGGGTTAAATGTGTTCCCTCACTGTGTTTCTAACTGTGTGGGGGGATGGGCTTCCTGGGAAAACACACAGATCAGTCTTCCTGGAAGGCAAGATCCTGTGTAATCCACTGTCAGAACGGAGATCTGCCATGTTTACTATGGCAGATCCCCCTTTTGTCACTAGATTAGACCAGTAGACAACAAGGTCTGCACTATTCAAATTGGATTCTTCTGCAGCAGAATGAAAGGGGTTAAGTCTATGCTATTGGTTAAGCTAATACAGTGTCACTTAATTACTAAGATTGGATAATTGAAGATAATACCAACAAATAGAATTTAATGCCAATCTTTCATATTCAACTATAACATACATTCAATGGAACTCAGAAGGACAGGGAAAATATGCCAAGGACTAATTAAATTATATTTTAACACTAAGATTATTAGTGATGGATTTGTAAACGCCCTTGGGTATTCGCAAAGCCATTTATCTGATGACCTGTAGATGATGTGCAGAGGGGTTTCAAGGATTGGTCAACCAAGCATCTTAGCTCGAGATTAAGCAATTATGATGACCTATGGAGTATGTGTCTCAATGATCATGAGGTTGCAAGAGTGAGATTGATCGTGAGTGATTGATGGAGCGTGATCCAGTTGTGAGGGTGAGATCGAAGATTCCTTTTCTATCTAAACTTCCCTCTTTATTCCCGAAATTGCCTTAGCTAAGAGGGTGTAGTTTAGAATATTTATTAATATCTGACTGGAAGGCATTTTTTATATACACTTTATTGTTAAAAGTATTGTGACGCCTGCCTTTACACGCACATGAACTTTAATGGCATCCCAGTCTTAGTAGGGTTTAATATTTTGTTGGCCCACCCTTTGCAGATATAACAGCTTCAACTCTTCTGGGAAAGGCTGTCCACTAGGTTTCGGAGTGTGCCTAAGTGAATGTTTGACCATTCTTCCAGAAGCGCATTTGTGGGGTCAGGACTCTGTGCAGTCCAGTCAAGTTCCTCCACCCCAAACTCGCTCATCTATGTCTTAATGGACCTTGCTTTGTGCACTGGTGTGCAGTCATGTTGGAACAGGAAGGGGCCATCCCCAAACTGTTCCCACAGAGTTGGGAGCATGAAAGTGTCCAAAATGTCTTGGTATGCTGACGCCTTATGGGTTCCCTTCACTGGAACTAAGGGGTCAATCCCAACCCCTGAAAAACAACCCCACACCATAATCCCCCCTCCACTAAATGATATAGACCAGTGCACAAAGAAAGGTCGATAAAGACATGGATGAGCAAGTTTGAAAAATTTCCATTGCTGTTCTGTGTTCATCGATGCCAATATTCCCTCCCAATATAAGTCTTGGAGAGCAGCCCTGAGTCTGGGACTGGGTTACTTCCTGAAGTACGTACAGGAAGAACTCTGTGCCAACATGGTGGCTTCAGAGCGCACAGGGAGAAGCAATTCCTCCAGCAACAAGCAGCCTCTGATTACACCCAGGGACCAGGTAAGCAACAGCACCCCAAATACATCCATCACTCTGCTCACAACACACAGACTCCCTTGCCTGATCTCAATTGGATATCAGAGCACATCTCCCATCCCTCCCCACTAAAGCTGAACTTGAAGCCATGATTGCTAAAGTAGAAAGCATCTACAAACAAGAAATAGACACTTACAGTCAGTGGCGGAATTTTCAGGGTCGCAGCAGTCGCAGTTGCGACTGGGCCCTGTAGTTCTATGAAGTCCCTGGGGCCCGCCTGCCGCCCGTGTGAGAGGCCCGCCCACCGCTGGATGCAGGGGCGGCACCGCGGCAACCCCCCAAGACTCCCAAGACATCTCCCCTGCCAGCACCTCTGGCTGCCCGTTTAGAGTGCAGTGGGGAGATGTCGTAGGAGGTGGAAGGCTGCGATCGGCAGCTCTATGGTGCCTATGTGGGCAGGGATCTCCTTGGGGCTTGTAGTACTCTCTCTCTCTCTCTCTCTCTCTCTCATGTCAGTGTGTATACAGAGGAGAGGGGAGGGAAGGGGAGGAGCCTCTGACCCGGGCAGGTATTAGATTCACTTTCACACTGCTTGTACAATGTTGCTGATGCCCGGGTCAGAGGCCCCTCCCCCTCTGCTGTATACATGATTTGGAGATAGAACTACTAGCCCCAGCAAGACCCCCTGCCTGTGGACACCATAGAGCTGCCGATCGCCACCTCCCACCTCCACCAGCCAGGTACAGGGGAACCCCTGCAAGGGGGGAGTCAGCTGTTTGGGGACCCTGATGTAAGAGGGGCAGGGGTCTTTCTAGGGACACTAATGTAAGGAAAGGGGCCTCTGGGGACACTAATGTTAGGGGGGGCTCTCTGGTGATCCTGGTGTAAGTGGGGGAGCTCTATGTGGACCCTGGTGTAAGGGGGGAGCTCTATGTGGACCCTGGTGTAAGGGGAGGCTCTCTGAGGACCCTGGTGTAAGTGGGGAAGCTCTATGTGGACCCTGGTGTAAGGGGGTTGGGCTCTCTGGGGACCCTGGTGTAAGGGGGGCTTTCTGGGGACCCTGGTGTAAGGAGGGGGACTCTATGTGGACCCTGGTGTAAGGGGGAGGCTCTCTGGGGACCCTGGTGTAAGGGGGGCTCTCTGAGGACCCTGGTGTAAGGGGGGGCTCTCTGGGGACCCTGGTGTAAGGGGAGCTCTCTGGGGACCCTGGTGTAAGGGGGAGGCTCTCTGGGGACCCTGGTGTAAGGGGGAGGCTCTCTGGGGACCCTGGTGTAAGGGGGGGCTCTCTGGGGACCCTGGTGTAAGGGGGGGCTCTCTGGGGACCCTGGTGTAAGGAGAGGCTCTCTGGCAACCCTGATGTAAGGAGGGGGGCTCTCTGGGGACCCTGGTGTAAGGGGGGCTTTCTGGGGACCCTGGTGTAAGGGGGGCTCTCTGGGGACCCTGGTGTAAGGAGGGGGACTCTATGTGGACCCTGGTGTAAGGGGGAGGCTCTCTGGGGACCCTGGTGTAAGGGGGAGGCTCTCTGGGGACCCTGGTGTAAGGAGGAGGCTCTCTGGTGATCCTGGTGTAAGTGGGGGAGCTCTATGTGGACCCTGGTGTAAGTGGGGAAGCTGTATGTGGACCCTGGTGTAAGGGGGTTGGGCTCTCTGGGGACCCTGGTGTAAGGGGGGCTTTCTGGGGACCCTGGTGTAAGGGGGGCTCTCTGGGGACCCTGGTGTAAGGAGGGGGACTCTATGTGGACCCTGGTGTAAGGGGGAGGCTCTCTGGGGACCCTGGTGTAAGGGGGGCTCTCTGAGGACCCTGGTGTAAGGGGGGCTCTCTGGGGACCCTGGTGTAAGGGGAGCTCTCTGGGGACCCTGGTGTAAGGGGGAGGCTCTCTGGGGACCCTGGTGTAAGGGGGAGGCTCTCTGGGGACCCTGGTGTAAGGGGGGGGGGCTCTCTGGGGACCCTGGTGTAAGGGGGGGGGCTCTCTGGGGACCCTGGTGTAAGGGGGGGCTCTCTGGGGACCCTGGTGTAAGGAGAGGCTCTCTGGCAACCCTGATGTAAGGAGGGGCTCTCTGGGGACACTAATATAAGAGGGGAGGCTCTCTGGGGATACTAATGTAAGAGGGGAGGCTCTCTGGGGAGGCTCTCTGGGGACCCTGATGTAAGAGGGGAGGCTCTCTGGGGACCCTGATGTAAGGGGAGGCTCTCTGGGGACCCTGATGTAAGGGGAGGCTCTCTGGGGACCCTGATGTAGGGGGAGGCTCTCTAGGGACCCTGATGTAAGTAGGGAGGCTCTCTAGGGACCCTGATGTAAGTAGGGAGGCTCTCTGGGGAGTCCCCCTATGTGATGGTGTGTGTGTGGGGGGGGCGGTATTGAAGGACCTGGCCTTGGGGCGACAAAGGGAGTAAATCTGGGCCTGGGCAGAGGCAGCGCTGAGTCTGGGGGCAGACACTGTAAAATTAAGTCAGCAGACATGCTGACACCAATGAGAGAGGGCGAGGGAGAAGCTTTCCTCTCTGCGTGGAATACCTTTACCGTCTACCCATGAGGCAAGAAGGCATCCTGGCGGGAGATTAGAAGGCACCGTGACCGATCGAACGGAATTCCCGGGGAATTGATTGATTGACGGTAAGTGACATTTTGCAGAGCTGAGCAATCGATGCCAACCTCCACCACCTGTGCCTCTTACTGATCCCATCCCCCCACCACTGATCTCATCCCTATCCCCCCATTACTTCTATAACAGAGGTGATGGGGGGGATAGGGATGAAATCAGTGGTGGGAGGATGGGATCAGTAAGAGGCACAGGTGGTGGTGGGAGAGGATGGCACCACCACTGCCACCGCAGCCACCCCCCCCCCCCCTCAAGCACCACTGCAGCCACCCCCCTCAACTACCGCCGTTGCCACCCCCCTCAAAAAAAAAGTATCAAAATCATGCTTTTTCGGGGGGGAGGGCCCTTTGTGATTTCTTGCACCGGGGCCCAGAGGTTTCTAGTTACGCCTCTGCTTACAGTTAACACTGGGGCACAGGAGTGAGACCTTAGGGTACACAAAATCTCCTCCTGCTTGTTTTCTAATAACTCGAGGATGCTGCAAACACATCAAGAAGTGAGGTAAAAAATTCACCATGCTCTGCTCAAAAAAGAGTTCTGCAGCTTCTATGGAGCATTTGTGACAAATAGGGCAGCCCATAGCCCATTCAAGGTGAATGATCTGCCCTATGGGGAATGAGCAGAAATGCTTTATACACCCCCCCCCCAACAAAAATAAACATGTATGGGAACCTAAATTCCCACTACATACAAATGTGAATGTGGCCTGACAGCTGAGTGTCTCAAAAAATATACCATTATTTTTCTTAATTAAGATGAACTCTGTGTTCTCTTTCACTCTGTCATAGCATCTTAGCTAAAAAATGAGTACCAATAAACAAATCAGTCCTGTTTTTCTTGCTTTTGGCTCTGAGACATTTCACTCTAATTTAGTTACATATAATACCAGCAAATTCTCTCAGTTTTGCATTGTGGCCTAGTAAAAATATTTAAATGATGTGCAGTGTGTCCTTCATATATGAATGGCTCTTGAATGTGACAAAGACAATTAATTTTATTTTCAGAATAACATATGCCTTATCTTTTTCTCTAACATAGCGGCCAAGTGCTGGCAGATTTGTGGAGTGTACAACTAATAGTTGTCCTATGGACAGCTTCTCCCACCTGAGCTGTGGATCTCTCAGCTCCTCCAGCGTTACCATGGGCCTCTTGGCTGCTTCTCTGATTAATGCTCTCCTTGCCCGGCCTGTCAGTTTAGGTGAACGGCCATGTCTTGGTAGGTTTACAGTTGTGCCATACTCTTTCCATTTTCAGATGATGGAGTGAACAGTGCTCCGTGAGATGTTCAAAGCTTGGGATATTTTTTTATAACCTGACACTGCTTTAAACTTCTTCACAACTTTATCCCTGACCTGTCTGGTGTGTTCCTTGGCCTTCATGATACTATTTGTTCAATAAGGTTCTCTAACAAACCTCTGGGAACTTCACAGAACAGCTTTAATTATACTGAGATTAAATTGCACACAGGTGGACTATTTACTAATTAGGTGACTTCTGAAGGCAATTGGTTCTACTAGAATACAAATGCACGCCACACTTTCCAGATATGTATTTGTAAAAAATTTGGAAAACCCTTTATCATTTTCCTTCCACTTCACAATTATGAGCCACTTTGTACTGGTCTATCACATAAAAACCCAATAAAATAGGATTTTTTGTACTCACCGTAAAATCCTTTTCTCTGTCGTCCATGGACGGACACAGCTCCTTAATTCTTGACAGTTGGGTTATGTTCCTGTTCTATAGGAGAGGACTAGGCGGGAAAATATGTGTAATACATGTTACTTTAACAGAGTTGAACAGCCCCACCCAGGGAGCGGTCCCTCCGTACATAACCCTCCACCCTGCAGCCAGCAGCCTCAGTTCGTAACAAAGCAGTACAAACTAAAAAAAGAGGGGTGGGTGCTGTGTCCGTCCATGGACCACAGAGAAAAGGATTTTACTGTGAGTACAAAAAATCCTATTTTCTCTTTTCGTCCATGGACGGACACAGCTCCTTAATTCTTGACAGTTGGAAGTCCCAAAGCAGTGTCAAAAAATGAGGGGTGGGCACAGCAAACAAAAAACATTTTCACTCCAAACAAGCAGAGCTCCTTAACGGAGGAGTTGCAACCTCAAAACAGCCGCCTGCAAAACTTTGCGGCTGAAGCTAGCATCCGAAGATGCACTCACATCAGCCTTGTAAAATTTAGAAAAAGTGTGAACGGACGACCAGGTCGCTGCCTCACACACTTGTGATACAGATGCTTGATGTCGGAAAGCCCAAGAGGCACCAAAAACCCTGGTCGAATGTGCCGTAACGGGAAAGAGAGGCGCCCGCCACTTAAGGGCATAGGCCTGGATGACGGTCCGCCTGATCCACGAGAAATGGTGGCCGACGAGACTGCCAGGCCCTTCTGCGGACCAGACACCGACAGAAACAGTGAGTCAGACCTCCGAAACGGAGCCGTAACAGACAAGTAAACCCGCAAGGCACGTACCACATCTAAAGTATGGAGCGCAACCTCCTTGGAATGCGATGGCCAAGGACACAAGGATGGAAGTACAATGTCCTCATTCAGGTGAAAGGCCGAAAACCACTTTCGGAATAAAAGAAGGCGGCGGGCGTAGCACTGCTTGTCCCCATGGAGGACCAAATATGGGGACTTGCGAGACAAGGCCGCCAATTCAGAAACCCTCCTGACGGATGTGATGGCTACCAGGAAGGCCACCTTCTCAGAGAGCGTCAAAAGAGGAATTTCCCTGATGTTTTCAAAAGTAGGTTTCTGAAGCGCCGAGAGCACCAGATTAAAATCCAAAAGTAGGTAGTGGTGATCGCCCCAGAGGAGCCACATGTCGGACCCCTTGCACAAACATACTTACTAGTGAATGAGCCGCCAGGGGTCAAAGAAAGAAAACAGCCAAAGCTGAATCTGCCCCTTAATGGTGCTTAAGGCAAGTTTCTGATCTACTTTGCGCTGTAAAAACAGCAGCATCCTGGAAACCGAATAAGTCCGTGGACGCCATTCCATCTCCTCACACAGAGATGTAGGCTCCCCATGTGCGAATGTAGATCTTTCTAGAAGAAGATTTCCGTGCCCTCAACATGGTTGAAATGACCGAATCCGACAGGCATCGGTCCCCTAGTGCCTGTCTTTCAATAGCCATGCCGCTAAAGCCAGCGACTGTAAAGCAGGATGAAGAATGGAACCATGCGAGAGAAGGTCCTCCCTCATTAGCAATCGCCAAGGCACATCCGCCACCCCGCACGAGGTTGGCGTACCAGGGACGCCTGGACCAATCTGGGGCGATGAGAATCACCGGAATTCCCTCGGTCTCTACTCTGCGGAGTAGACAAGGAAGCAACTTCAATGGTTGAAAGGCATAACTTAGCCGATACTTAACTTAGGCATAACTTAGCCGATACTTAGCCAATACTGACCAGACGCCCCGTCACATCTGACGCGTCTGCCCAGGGATCTCTGGACCTGGCCACGAACCTCGACACTTTGCGATTGAGTCGAGAGACCAGGAGATCCACAACTGGCGTGCCCCATCTCTGACAAAGGAGTTGAAAAACCTCCCGATGTAACGACCATTCCCCGTGGTCCAGCATCTGGCGACTCAATTGGTCCGCCTGCCAGTTTCCCAAGCCTGAATGTAAACTGCCGACAGGGCCGGCGCGTCCTGTCCGCCCACCGTAGGATGTGAGCGATCCCTGACGCTGCAGCCGAGCTTCTTGTCAGCCGTGGCGTTGTCTGACTGGATCCTGACTGAACGCCCTCCTAGTCTTTGAGACCACCTGGAAAGGCACAGTCTGATCGGCCGGAGTTCCCCAACATTGATCGGCAGTTGGGATTCGGTTGTAATCCAGCGGCCCTGGGCCACCTGAAACCCCCAGTCTCCCCCCCAACCGGTCAGACTGGTGTCCGTCGTGATCACAGTCCATGAAAAGTGATGAACGACTTCCCGGACCGAAGAGCCGGGGATCTCAGCCACCAACTCAGAGAGAACCTGACAAGATGACCTATCTGGATCTGATGATCCAGAGACAACGAAGATCTTCCATTTTTAGAGAACCTCTGTCTGCAAGACCCGAGTGTGGAATTGGGCATATGGTACTGCCTCGAAGAGGCTACCATGAGGCCTAGGACTCGCATGCAAAAACGGAGAGACGACCATTTGCGGGATGTCAACAATCTCACCGCAGATTGGAGTGTCTGCAACTTCTCCAAAGGAAGAAAGTCTCTGGCCCCCAAGGAGTCCAGAATCAACCCCAGGTACTCTAGGCTCTGGGTCGGTACTAACACCGACTTCTGGAGGTTCAGTATCCACCAAACTCCCGAAGGGTCTGACTGGCTATAGACACGTCCTCCTCTAATTCTGAGCACAAAGCAGCTCTCAGAACATGGTCGTCCAAGTAGCCTACAATGGCAATGCTGCACCGTCTCAGCAAAGCTAGATCGGGGCGAGCACCTAGGGGAAAGCTAGGCCAAAGGGAAGAGCCACAAATTGATAGTAGTCTTCGCCTATCGCAAAGCGCAAGACTGACACAGATGAGGACACGCAAGTATGCGTCCCTGATATCCAAGGAAGCAGGAAGTCCCCCGGATGGAGCGCAGCCCTCACCGAACGAATCGATTCCATCCGGAACTTTTTGAATCTAGATAAAGACATTGAGGGCCTTGAGGTCCAAGATTGGATGGACTCTGTCCCTCTTCGGTACCACAAACAGATTCAAGTACAAACCCTGAAACCTGTCCTGTGGTGGTACGGGTATGATCACCCCGCACCTCAACAAGTCGTGCACTGCTCCCTGGAGGGCAGCCCGACGAGCCGGAAAGAGAGGCAGCTTGTGAGGGAAAAAATCTGTTTGTTGGACAAGAAAGGAACTCTATCTTGTACCCCGAGGTCACCACCTCACAGACCCACTGGTCAGAGAGCAGGGAGGTCCACCGAGCTGCAAACCTGCGAAGACGGGCAAGGGCAAAACTTCATGCAGTAGCAGGCCTGTTTGCTGGCTTGTTGGGCTTGCGCACCCAGGGACGCTACTGTCGCCCAGCTGGACCTTTGTCCGCTTGGGAGGGTCTCCCCGACTGACAAAAACACCTATTCAGTGTGGGAAAGGAGGGCCCCGGCTTACGGCGCGCATCCTTCCCTGTAGTGGACTGAGAGACCGCAAGGGCCTCTGTGGCCATTCCCATTCTTTAACTATGAAAGAAATCAACATAAGGAAAAACCTTAACAGAGCGGGTCGGTTTGTGCGACCCAAAAGGGACAGACCCTGCTGTGGAAGTCCCAGCTGTATCTTACAGCTTGAGAGTGTACCTCACAGCATTGATAAGTGCTGTCTTGAGATGACCTGGACGAGGGGTCCTCCTCACTGGGAAGGTCCTGGTCCGCCTCTTCTGACATATCAGAACCGGGGTCCTGAGCCGCAGCCATGCCTGAGTCTGAGTCCGAACAATTTCCCAGGCAATGGCAGGGGAGGGGCGCTTAGTACCCCCTTTACGCTCGCTTCCACCTTGGCAACAATGACTCCAGGACTGCCTATAAAGCGTCCATGGGAACCGCAGGTGCAGGGGCACCAGTTGCTGCCTCTGGAATGTCTAGGGAAAAAACGCCAGCTTCTGGCTCCAGATTGCCCACTGACAGCCCTTAGGGACCTAGTCAAGTTATCTGACACATAATTTTGTCCACTCTCCTTGCTGCACTGACCGAGGGGGGGGATACCCAGTGGACTCACCGCCAACCCAGGGACTGTTCAGCGATGCTGCCCGCTCTCATCCTCACGCCACGTGTGACTTAGGAACTGTGGGAGGTGAATGACGCCATTCGCACCGTTCAGGAAGGCAGGCAGAGCACTAGAAGCCAAAACCCACTCCAAAATGGCCGCCGGGTGCCTCAGAGAAAGCGTGCGGACCACAAGAAAATGGCCGCCCGCCTGACTCATAGCGCGGCCACGGCAAAATGGCCGCCAATGGGATTTCCAATGCAATGCACAGGCCCCAAAAAATGGCGCCAGAGCTTAAAAAAATGGCACCCAGCAAGCGAGGTGGACGAGAAGGCCAGCAGCGGAGGCTTCCAAGAAATTACCACCCCCACACAGAGAGCGGGCCTGGACACCCCCACAGCCCCCACGCCGAGGCCTGAAGCCCCTAAAGGTATTCCCTGGTCGCAGTGCACCCCACAAGGGGAGGAGGAAAAAAGGGTGACAGAGGGAGAGAGGGAAGGGCAGGAGAACCCCCTAACGACCCCCTTAGGAATGCCCAGCTGTTCCATCCCACCGAAACAGGAGGAACTGTACTTACCCATCCTTGCGAGGACCCACTGGTGCGTTCCTGACAGACCTACAACTGAGTAGGACGGAGTAGCTGTCGGCCCGGTCCTTTGTGACTGAGAAACCAAGCCGCCCGGTCATATGTGAACCCTGGAGCATAGCTCACTGGCCACCCCTGGAGCCATGGGGTATGTCGTTGCCGACCCTGCACGTAGCTAAGGTCTGCTCACGCTTGCTGGCCGGACTGAGGGGACTACAAGGATCTATAATATCCTGCCTGTCATGTCCAGCCGGCAGTTGATAGAAAATTCTTCAAAAAAGATAAAATAATAAAAAGTAAAATAAACAGAAAAAAACTGCGCCAATAATAAAAGCATCCAGGGACTGTTTTTTGTGGAGCAGCGCATAAAGCGCAAAAACCAGCCACTATAGGCAAAAATAGTAATTATGAGTCCAAATGAAATGACTGATTGATGAACCCAACACAGAACTTCAATGATGTTAATGATGTTAAATCAGTCCCATAGCTCTCTCTGCTTGGGAAACACAGACAACGCTGGTCTGTGAGAGCAACAAGGATCGGGAGAAGAGTGTGGATGGTGGTATTGCTGATTTTACTAACCCGCTGGTTCACCTACCAAAGGGTCACAGTCGATTGCTATCCGTGGGCTTACCTCTGGTAATGTGGTGGAGGGCACTGTCCATTTGTTGTGATCACCAGGTGCTGTTGATTATTACTGGATGCCTTCTAGCTATGGGACTGATTTAACATCATTAACATCATTGAAGTTCTGTGTTGGGTTCATCAATCAGTCATTTCATTTGGACTCATAATTACTATTTTTGCCTATAGTGGCTGGTTTTTGAGCTTCATGCGCTGCTCCACACAAACCAGCCCCTGGATGGTTTTATTATTGGCGCAGTTTTTTTCTGTTTATTTCTAGTTTGTGTTTATACCACCATTATTGCTGCCTTTCTTACATATTGTATCAGCGCAGTTTTTGTTGTTTGTAATAAAAAGTAAAAATTTCTTCAAGACTCTGGGCCCAAAGGGAGCCAGGTCCTTCTCCTCTACTAGGCAGAAAAAACTGAGGCTGCTGGCTGCAGGGTGGGTTATGTACAGTGGGACCGCCCCCCTGTATTAAATATCTAACATGTTTTGCCTAGTCCTCTCCTATAAAACAGGAACATAACCCAACTGTCAAGAATTAAGAAGCTGTGTCCGTCCATGGACGAAAAGAGAAAATACATTTACATTTTTGGTTGTAACATGACAAAATTTGGAAAATTTCAAGGGTATATGAATACTTTTTCAAGGCACTGTATATACTTTGCAATCAATTTTAGCAATACTGCCCCAGCTCTTAATTATGGTCTATCTCTACTTAAACAAATCTGCCTGATAAAACCTTTTCTTTTGTAAAACAACTTTATTGGGTTACTTATTCTGTATGTAAGTCAATAAACTATAATGTTTTTTAATAAATAAACTTAATTATTATATATGCGATTTGTGTGATACCAAAATGCAGTGTCACTGGTGCTGTCCTTGAGAAATGTAATGTTTTGTGGAAACAACATACAGCTTTAAGGCATACCCTATGTATGTAATTTGAAGGATTTTTGTATCTGTTGCCTTTTAAACTGCAATGGTACAGGCGTGGCCCAAAGTTTTGAGAATGACACAAATATTCATATTCACAAAGTCTGCTGCCTCAGTTTTTTATGATGGCAATTTGCATATACTCCAGGATGTTATGAAGCGTGGTCAATAAATTGCAATTAATTGCAAAGTCCCTCTTTGCCATGATAATGAACTTAATCCCATAGAAAAACATTTTCACTGCATTTGTGAAGAAGGCTTCAGGGCGCCCAAGAAAGTTCAGCAAGCTCCAGGACCGTCTCCTACAGTCGATTCAGCTGTGGGATCGGGGCATTACCAGTGCAGAGCTTGCTCAGGAATGGCAGCAGGCAGGTGTGAGTGCATCTGCGCGCACAGTGAGGCAAAGACTTTTGGATGATGGCCTGGTGTCAAAAAGGGCAGCAAATAAGTCACTTGTCTCCAGGAAAAACATCAGGAACAGACTGATATTCTGCAAAAGGTACAGGGATTGGACTACTGAGGACTGGGGTAAAGTAATTTTTTCTGATTAATCCTCTTTCTGATTGTTTGGAGCAACCGAAAAAAACCTTGTCCAGAGAAGAAAAGATGAGCACTACCATCAGTCCTGTGTCATGCCAATGGTAAAGCACCCTGAGACCATTCATGTGTGGGGTTGCTTCTCAGCCAAGGGAGTGGGCTCACTCACAATTTTGCCTAAGAGCACAGCCATGAATAAAGAATGGTACAAAAACATCCTACGAGAGCAACTTCTCCCAACCATCCAAGAACAGTTTGGGGACGAAAAATGCCTTTTCCAGCATGATGAAGCACCTTGCCATAAGGCAAAAGTGATAACTAAGTGGCTTGGGGAACAAAACATCAAAAATTTGGGTCCATGGCCAGGAAACTCCCCAGACCTTAATCCCATTGAGAACTTGTGGTCAATCCTAAAGAGGCATGTGAACAAAAAAAACAACTAAAAATTCTGACAAACTCCAAGCATTGATTATGCAATAATGGGCTGCCATCAGTCAGGATGTTACCCAGATGTTGATTAACAGCATGCCAGGGCAAATTGCAGTGGTCTTCAAAAAGAAGGGTCAACACTGCAAACATTGACTCTTTGCATAAACTTAAAGGGGTTGTAAACCTTCGTGTTTTTTCTCCTTAACGCATCCTATGCATTAAAGTGGAAAAACACCTTGCACTCTCCCCCCCCCCCCCGAGCCCCTGTTTTAGTTACCTGATTCCCGAACTTCCATGGGCACGATCCTGCATCGTTCTCCCCATGCCTGGTCGGCTCTTTGTTGGATAGATTGATAGCAGTGCAGCCATTGGCTCCCGGTGCTGTCAATCAAATCCAATGACGCGGCTGCCGGGGGGCGGGGCCGAGTCATACAATCGGCGGCTATGGACGCTGATTGTATGGCATAGGAGCATGCCCACAAGGTAACCCCCTCAGGAGAGAGCTTCCCAGAGGGGGTTAGCTCTTGCGGGGAGGAGTCGCCGTGGGACCCCAGAAGAGGACGATCGGGGCCTCTCTGTGCAAAACGAACTGCACAGTGGAGGTAAGTATGACATGTTTGTTATATTTTTTTAAAAAAAACAAACCCATAGTATCACTTTAACCACTTAAGCCCCGGACCATTTCGGGCCATTAGGACCAGGCCTGTTTTTGGGATTCGGCACTGCGCTGCTTTAACTGTAAATTGTGCGGACATGCAATGTTGTACCCAAATGAAATTTGCGTCCTTTTCTTCCCACAAATAGAGCTTTCTTTTAATGGTATTTGATTGCCTCTGCGATTTTTATTTTTTGCGATATAAACAGAAAAAGACCGAAAATTTTGAAAAAAAATGATATTTTCTACTTTTTGTTATAAGAAAAATCGAATAAACTCAATTTTAGTCATACATTTAGGCCAAAATGTATTCAGCCACATGTCTTTAGTAAAAAAAATGTCAATAAGCGTATATTTATTGGTTTGCGCAAAAGTTATAGCGTTTACAAACTAGGGTACATTTTCTGAAATTTACACAGCTTTAAATTTATGACTGCCTATCTCATTTCTTGAGGTGCTAAAATGGCAGGGCAGTACAAAACCCCCCAAATGACCCCATTTTGGAAAGTAGACACCCCAAGGAAATTGCTGAGAGGCATGTTGAGCCCATTGAATATTTTTTTTTTTTGTCCCAAGTGATTGAATAATGACAAAAAAAAAAATAAAAAATTACAAAAAGTTGTCACTAAATGATATATTGCTCACACATGCCATGGTTATATGTGGAATTGCACCCCAAAATACATTCTGCTGCTTCTCCTGAGTACGGGGATACCACATGTGTGGGACTTTTTAGGAGCCTAGCCACGTACGGGACCCCGGAAACCAAGCACCGCCTTCAGGATTTCTAAGGGCGCAAATTTTTGATTTCACTCCTCACTACCTATCACAGTTTCGAAGGCCATAAAATGCCAAAATAGCACAAAACCCCCCCAAATGACCCCATTTTGGAAAGAAGACACCCCAAGCTATTTACTGAGAGGCCTGTTCAGTCCATGGAATATTTTATATTTTGCCACAAGTTGCGGGAATATGACAAACTTTTTTTTTTTTGCACAAAGTTGTCACTAAATGATATATTGCTCACACATGCCATGGGCATATGTGAAATTACACCCCAAAATACATTCTGCTGCTTCTCCTGAGTACGGGGATACCACATGTGTGGGACTTTTTGGGAGCCTAGCCGCGCACGGGACCCCAAAAACCAAGCACCGCCTTCAAGGTTTCTAAGGGCATAAATTTTTGATTTCACTCCTCACTACCTATCACAGTTTTGAAGGCCATAAAATGCCAAGATGGCACAAAACCCCCCCAAATGACCCCATTTTGGAAAGTAGACACCCCAAGCTATTTGCTGAGAGGCATGTTGACCCCATTGAATATTTTTTTTTGTCCCAAATGATTGAATAATGACAAAAAGAAAAAAAAAATGTACAAAAAGTTGTCACTAAATGATATATTGCTCACACATGCCATGGTTATATGTGGAATTGCACCCCAAAATACATTCTGCTGCTTTTCCTGAGTACGGGGATACCACATGTGTGGGACTTTTTGGGAGCCTAGCCGCGTACAGGGCCCCAAAAACCAAGCACTGCGAACGCTGCAGTTATGTGTGTTGTGTTTGGTAAGTGACAGTGATCGATCGATACTGCACTTGGGTGGGCTGGGCTGGGCTGGGCTGGGCAGAGGGGCTAAACGCAGGCGCTAGCAGGTATCTGGGCTGATCCCGCTAACACTGCGTTTTTGGGAACCCTAAACCGCTGGGGATGCTAGTATAGATCTGATCAGATACTATACCACTAAGGGGGGTGTATGCTTTGCGCGTGGGTGTTAGCGTTACTGTCACTAACCTAACACTGCCTGGGGCGACGCAGACCCTCTCTGGCGCTAAAACCTAATTGATCTCACCCGCCGGGCGATCAGGGGGGTTAAACCTTTATTGGGTTATATACGGCGGGTGCCCTGATGCTATAAAAAGCAAACTAATCAACCAGCGTCACCCGTAACCTTTATATGGTGATCACTGGTGAAAGGGTTAACTAGGGGCAATCAGGGGGTTAAAACCTTTATTAGGTTAAATATGGGGGTACCTGACACTATATAAAAACCTGACGGGTAACCTAAATAACTAAATAACTTACTGGCTAACCAGTGACACCAGTGACGCTTATACGGTGATCACTGGTGAAAGGGTTAACTCTATGGGCAATCAGGGGGTTAAAATAATATATGGGGGTACCTGACACTAATAAAAACCTGCGGCGAACCTAAAAAAAAATAACTGCCTATCTAAAACACCAGCGACACGAATACAGCGATCGGAAAAACAATCGCTTAGTGACGCTGAAGTTAGGGGGTGAAAGGGTTACCTGGGGGGTGATCAAGGGGTTAAACCTTTATTAGGGGGGGTTAGGGGGCTACCCTGGACCTAAAGGGGCCTAATCCTAACTGCCCTGCAACTTTTTACAATCAAAGATGACACTAAATGCAGTGATCAGTAAAATAAATGATCACTGCAATCAGTGACACTGTGATTGGGGGCTTTGGGGTGACCTGGGGGGTGATCTGGGGGTGACTGGGGGGTGATTTGTGTGCCTATGTGTACCTACGTGTCAGTGGACTGTTGGTGCACTAACCTGCTTCTTCTCTGCTCGGCGCCGGGAACGAAAAGACCGCGGCGAGGGAGATGACATCACTTCCTCCTGCCTGTGTTTACATCACATGGCGGAGGAAGCATTTTCATTGGCCGGGAGCGATCGCGAGGGGGGGGGCGGAATCGAGCGCCCCCCCCTCATGCCTGATCGCTCCCGAACACTTAACGGCCGCTCACTGCAGTGAAGGGGGGTCCGGATGGACCCCCCAACTGCACAAAGGCGATCACGTAGATCTACGTGATTCTGCCTGTCGGTGCCATTCTGCCGACGTAAATCGGCGGTGGGCGGTCGTTAAGTGGTTAATGTAATTGTCAACAAAAGACTTTGACACTTATGGAATGCTTGTAATTATACTTCAGTATACCATAGTAACATCTGACAAAAAGATCTAAAAACAATGAAGCAGCAGACTTTGTGAAAGTTTATATTTGTTTCATTCTCAAAACTTTTGGCCACGGCTGTACATGTCCCCCAGGTCACACCCAATGCCATTTGTTTTGAAACCCCATATCTATTAGACCAGAAAATGGCCATTACTATTTCTAAGATTCAGCTCCCATTGGCTCCAATGAGGTTTAGATTCAGGATCCAAAATTTGGTCATGTTTGCCAAGCTTGCATCAAACTGAACCCAGGTATGTGTGGCACATCCCTATTTGTTAAGGGTTACATTTAGAACACTATTGTAATTTGGTGTCTGGAATCATCCACATTCTTTGTGTATATGCTGGAGACTCCATTGACATGAACATTATCAAGACTATATTACCTTCTTGTAGCTGAATTTTAAAATATTTATGCATTCTATATTATGAAAAAGACATAAAAGAAGTCTGATACTGTCACCTTAATGGCCATGGGAATATAAGCAAACCAGGAATTTCAGTAAAGGTCTCTCACCACTGAACTCTCCCCGGGATATAAAAAGGCAGTTGCTTGAAGTACTTGTTTTGAATAAAGTTATCTTACAAATTTTGACTTCTCTACATTACGCATTACCTTATATTTGACAAGTTGGATTTTCCCAAAGCTCATTTTACAGATTCTGAAATCTCAGAGAGGTAGACAATCCTCCTCTCTGGGTTCACAAATCTGCTTTGGAGCCACAGATTGGAACATTTTCAACCTAATATTTTAAATACCATATCCTTCAGGATACTGTAAAAATTTAGCTTTTACATTTCTTCCCCCAAAACAGTGGTCTATTATTATAGCCCAAGTTCAACCTCAGTTAAAGTAGTTAACTACATTCCAGTTGGATACAAGATGTGCAAGGTCTTACAGTTTGTTTTTATTTTTGGAAAGCAGCCACAGCCTGAATAGCAAAAAAAAAAAAGATAACGGCATATAAAGGCATAAAAGGGCATACAAGTTTTTTTCTTTGGGATGCAGCTACAGCCTCAACAGCAAAGCTTGTCCCTACAATGAGAACATGGGTCCCACTATACTGTTTCTGGTATGTATTTTATGCTATTAAAACATTCACTTCAGAGGAGGAATGGCCTGATAGTTCAATCTAAACCTAGGTTTGCACCCAACTGGTTGGAATTCTGCTTAAATGGCCCCCAATAGACAGGAGCCAAGCATATATAGAAGTGATATTTCTAATGCTTTGTATATGACAGCTTCATGCTGTCACTAGTTCCTAAGAAAGCAATGGATGTGTGCACCTGCAACATTCCTAGGAACCACTAACATCACCAAGCATCCTCACTGCATAAGCAAAGGTGTGGGGATAGCAGTGACACCACTGCCCATATATGGCCACTGCCAATATTTGGTTAATGATATCACCACTATCACCACTCCTTCCATAAAAAAAAAAAAACAGATGACAGCTATATAAGGGAAGCTTTCATTTAGATTTCATTCAGCAGATGATACCATCAGGATTTGTCATGTGCGCTGGTTCATTTTTTTGTTTTCCTGAGAGTTGGCAGGCAGCTGGCATCGTGATCGATGATTGATGATTTTTTTACTATGTGCTCTATACGGATTCATATGAAAACAACTAGTGATATAATGATGTGGTCAAAGCACATCTAGGCAATGAGCATCTAATACATCAGCTAAATTGATTTATCATAACGTCCCCACCAAGAAGAGAAAGGGTGCATTGTCTTTTTCTCTTTTGGGGGAGGTGATTACTTTCAAGCTTTGAACTATCTTTGAACCCTCTGCTAGTGCCAGCTGTAAAAATGAATGTTACCTAAATATTTGATATTAATAAGAAGACATCATCTATATGAGCTGAACAGGAGGTTTTAAGACAGTAGGAGGTTATTGTATATAAAGACATATGCGTATACAAAAAAGAGAATTCTGTAATGTCATGTAATCTTCTTGTAATAATGTCTTAAATGTGAACAGGATTACAAGTCTGTGCAGTAAATTTTGAAAGATTTTTTTTAAATAATTGTATTTATGGTTATTGATATCTTTAGTATGAAGCGTTCCATGCTCTGAATTGCATGTTTTAGTAAGATATAAGTGGGGATGTGGTGGTATGAGTTTAAATAGGTTCAATTATATAACTTTAATGTGTTTGATGCACCTGGAATGTATTTAGCTGATTTAAACTGAAGGTTCAATTAGGCTTTAAAGGTATGTTATCTCTATTAACACAAAAGATTAAATAAGCATGGAACACACAGGGAATGTATTACAATTCTGAGTGCATTTTCTTTATTGCAAAACTGTTTTATTATTATGTGAAGGAAGGGAGTCTTAGCTTTCCTTTTAATTTTTTTTTTTAACGCTGGATAGGCTATGTACAGTACTGAAAAAGCTATTTTCCTAACTGAATTACATTTTATTGAATAATATATTCTTATAACCTCGCACAGCTCCCATAGTCTCTAAATCATATTGCATATTATATTACAATTCTTGCTCTCTCTCCCTGAACACATGACAACCCTAATGTCTAGGAAGAAATATATCAATTTCTCAAATCTTTTTATATCTTATGCATTTCTGATTAAATTCTTGCCATTGTTTAAAATAAGGGTGCACATAAACCTGAAGATTGGGCCACTTACGGCATCTTTTTCTCAGTGGTGTGCATTCTAATGTGCAGAGCATTGTACCCCCAGTCAGCAGACTCTCAGTATAGCTGTCTGCCCATTCCTCCCATATATGCAGACAGTTACTGGAGAGCAGGAATATCAATGAACAATGATGTGGACCTCCTTGGTAATAACTAAATCTGGAACATGTCCAGTCCATGCAGATGCTGACCAACCAAATTACCAGGTGAATAACAAACATAATTCCTCAACAGTCATAAGGTTTATTCTTGTAAGTTTTTAATGAACCTGACCCTTACAATTATTAATTAATTTCTTATTACATTTACTACAGATATTTTCATGGCGCCAACAATTTACGCAGCATTTTACATAAACATTGTACATTCACATCAGTCCCTGCCCTCACGGAGCTTACAATCTAAAGTCCCTAACACACATTCATACATATAATATGTGAGAGAGTTTGGGAAATTACTGCGCTAGACCAGTGTGAGTGAAGGAGCTAACACTGAAACAAACAAAGTCCAAAATATATGTGAAAACAAAGTGTAGTGCCAAAATTTCATAAAACAATGTTACATTGTTACATTGTTACACGTTACAGTGTTACATTGAAAATATTTGTATATAAACATCTGATGTGTAGACACAATGGGGCTGATTTACGAAACGTTTGCGCCATGAGTATTGGCGCATCTGCGTGCGCAATGGCTGTTTTGGTATTTACAAAACATTAGCGCCTGTAGCGCAGCCCTATTTGCCATTTACTATAGTGTTGTCGGCGGACGGGAGGAGGCGCTCAGTGTGCCACTAGGGACCTGGCGCACGGCATGTTAAACACTAAATATAAAGAAGCTGGAAGTGAGAATATAATGGGGGTGACATGGGGTGATGTGAGGAAGTGTAGTGACACCTGCCCAAATAACAAACATGGCCAAAATTGAGTGATAAAGTAACTTTTTCAAAACCAGCCCGCTGCGCCGGCAAGTACGATTCGAGCTGCGGGAGGTTTTTCTGAGCTCAGCGCGGGAATTTCAATGGTTCAAATGCGCCGGGACACTGCGCCGGCAAAATCTTAGTAAATGTCAAGTCACGTAACTCAATTTGCATAAGTTGAACAGGCGCAGCTCTGAACTTTCCATTGCGACAGCAAAATGACATTTCTAAAGGAAAAAAAAGCCATTTAAAAGCAGCCGCGGCTATAATGAATTGTCGGCTCCCGGCAATATAGAGAAAAGTAATTGAAAGTCTTTGCTAACCCAAAAAAAAAGCGTGGGGGTTCCCCCAAATTCCATAACCAGGCCCTTCAGGTCTGGAATGGATATTAAGGGGAACCCCGCTGCAAATTGCTTAAAAAAATGACGTGGGGTTCCCCCTAAATATCCAAACCAGGCCCTTGAGATCTGGCATGGATTCTAAGGGGAACTCCACCCCAATTTTTAAAAACAAATGGCGTGGAGTCCCCCCAAAAATCCACACCAGACCCTTATCCGAGCACGCAACCTGGCCGGCCGCAGGGGAAGAGGGGGGGACGAGAGCGGCCTCCCCTCCCTCCTGAACCGTACCAGGCCACATGCCCTCAACATGGGGATGATGTCCCCATGTTGATGTGGACAAGGGCCTCATCCCCACAACCCTTGCCCGGTGGTTGTGGGGGTCTACGCGCGGGGGGCTTATCGGAATCTGGAAGACCCCTTTAACAAAGGGGACCCCCAGATCCCGGCCCCCCCTATGTGAAATGGTAATAGGGTACATTGTACCCCTACCATTTCACAAAGAAAGTGTCAAAAATGTAAAAAATGACAAGAGCCGGTTTTTGAAAATTCCTTTATTAATGTCTTTTCCTTTCTTCCATCTTCTTCTTCCTTCTTCTTCTTCCATCTTCTTCTTCCATCTTCTTCTTCTTCCATCTTCTTCTTTTCTCCATTCGGGTTTCTTCCTCCATCTTCCTCTTCATCTTTATCTTCATCTTCCATCTTCCTTCTTCCTTCGGTCTTCTCGTCCGCATCTTGCCCCGGCGTCTTCCCTTCTTCTTTCTTCCCCGGCCGCTCCGTTTGAATTGGAGGTTTCCGCTGTGTGACGCTTCAGTTCTCCACTTTGTCCGCTGCCCCCCTGTGGCTCCGCCCCCTCTGACACCACGGGGAAAGTCCCCGTGAAATCCATATGCGTCAGAGGGGGGCGGGGTCACCGGGTGTAAGCGGACCCAGAGGGGAACTGAAGAACTGAAGCATCGCACAGCGGGAACCTCCAATTCAAACGGAGCGGCCGGAGAAGAAAGAAGAAGGGAAGACGCCGGAGCAAGATGCAGAAGAGAACACTGAAGGAAGAAGGAAGATGAAGATGAAGATGAAGATGGAGGAAGAAACCCGAATGGAGAAAAGAAGAGGATGGAAGAAGATGGAAGAAGATGGAAGAAGAAGATGGAGGAAGATGGAAGAAGAAGATGGAAGAAGAAGATGGAAGAAAGGAAAAGACATTAATAAAGGAATTGTCAAAAACCGGCTCTTGTCATTTTTTACATTTTTTACACTTTCTTTGTGAAATGGTAGGGGTACATTTGTACTCCATTACCATATCACATGGGGGGGTCGGGATCTGGGGGTCCCCTTTGTTAAAGGGGTCTTCCAGATTCCGATAAGCCCCCCGCCCGCAGACCCCCACAACCACCGGGCAAGGGTTGTGGGGATGAGGCCCTTGTCCCCATCAACATAGGGACATCCTCCCCATGTTGAGGGCATGTGGCCTGGTACGGTTCAGGAGGGAGGGGGGGGCGCTCTCGTCCCCCCCTCTTTTCCTGCGGCCGGCCAGGTTATGTGCTCGGATAAAGGGTCTGGTGTGGATTTTTAGGGGGACTCCACGCCATTTTTTTTTTAATTTGGGGTGGAGTTCCCCTTAAAATCCATGCCAGATCTCAAGGGCCTGGTATGAATATTTGGGGGGAACCCCACGTCATTTTTATTAAAAATTTGCAGCGGGGTTCCCCTTAATATCCATTCCAGACCTGAAGGGCCTGGTTATGAAATTTGGGGGACCCCACGCATTTTTTTTTTGGGTTAGCAAAGACTTTCAATGACTTTTATCTGTATTGACGGGAACCAGCAATTCATTACAGCCGCAAGGACTTTTAAATTACTATTATTTTACTTTAGAACTGTCATTTTGCTCTCCAACTGTTATAAACATGGAAAACATGTGCTACTTTACAGGCATACTATAGACACCCCCCGGGTATGATATTTAGGGCCAGTTCACACCGGATGCAGTGCAGTGCATTTTTTTGATGCCTGAAAAACGCAAAGAAAGTTGATCACATTAATGCCAATGGCATAGTTCACACCACTGCAGTCCGTTCCAGTGCGTTTCAGAAAGGCAATTTTTTTTTAATCAAAAACGCAACGGAACGTACCAAAAATGCACTAGAATGCACCACAACGCACCTAAATGCACCAAAGACACTGGACTGCATCAAAAACGCATCAAAAATGCACTAGAATGTGTCAAAAACGTGCATGCAGAAAAGCACCTGGAACGCACCCAGACTGCGTTTCTATAGTGTGAACTAGGGCCAGTTCACACCATAGAAACACAATCCGGATGCGTTCTTGGTGCTTTTCTGCATGCACGTTTTTCATGCGTTCCAGTGCATTTTTGATACGTTTTTGATGCAGTCCAGTGCTTTTTTTCCCCCCCTCTTTTTTATTAACCATAGATAAGGACAAGTGTGTTCCAGTGCATTTTTGTTGCATTTAGGTGTGTTCCTGTGCGTTCTAGTGCGTTTAGGATGCGTTTTGATGCGTTCCAGAACAGTCCAGTGCAGGTAAAATGCAGCATGCTCTACTTATTTGGTGGAACTGGAACGCACCAAAACAAACACTGCCATTTAGAACCATATAACCAACTTTCCATTGATTTTGGATGCATAAAAAACGCAATGCACTGCATGTGGTGTGAAATGGCCCTTAAGCAATTTGGCATGTTTATAGGCACTTCTCCTTGTTTTGTTTTTGGTGTTTTCCAAATTGGTGACATTGATATATGTCCCTTAGGATGGGACCTGGGCCCCCATTTTAAGGCCAATAACTAGAAGATAAGCCAGCCAAGTGGGGACTAGCAAAATTAACAAGTCAGTTCCTATAGACTGCAATGGTATTTGTTGGTGGGGGGGAGGGGTGATTGTCCCATCTCTAATTTTGTAGCATGCTGGATGATGTGCTTAATTTTGGACAGGGGGAGGGGGGGATTATTTTTTGCTAGCTGCATTGGTCTTGTTCTGCACATGCCCAGCCAGTTAGTTTTTTTTGCGTGCTTTTTGTGTGTGAACAGCGCCTGGATATTTCTGGGCATGCTCACTCAGAGAGTGTTTTTATGGGTTAGTAATTGAAGGACATCCTTAACAGGTGTACCCACTTTGAATTTCAGTCTCTACATTGAGTGAACTTGCATTTTGGGTGTTTCATGGACTGTGCATGTGTTTTAAATTGCCTCATTAGCACACAAACCTATGTTATATAAAGCTCAGAGGGAACATTTGTTCGCTTGCCCTGAGAAGAGGCAAGTGTGTGTGTGTGGGGGGGCAAAATGTACATGTTGGTGTCCTTATCGAGTTTGTAACACATGTATTTTATTTGTTATGTCTTTGCAAAACAGGTGATTGGTTAACTTTTGTGGATTGTATATTTTTTGTGTGGGGGAAATGTTCCCCTGAAATAATTCTGATAATGTTAATGTGTGTCGTTTGTTCACTTTGTTTAATTGTCTGTGCTGCATTTTATTTTTGGCCAAAAATTTCTCAAGATGTTGAGTCTGTAACTGTTTCAAATTGACCATGTTTTTTATTTTGCCTTCCCTTTTATTTTGTTGACCAATAAAATTTGATGCAAAGTTTTGATGTTTGTTTTGTGTTTTCTTTGCAACAAATGTGACAGCTGATTGGCATGTCAAAACAAAACTGGTGTGATTTGTCTAATCTGGTGCCTTCATGCTAGCATATGCATGGATTGTATTGTGTGCTGCCATGGAAAGTCACCAGGAAATGAAAAATACAGAGCGGTGAGTATTCAATTTTCCTTTTTTACTGCAGTGGTTCTCAGCCTCAGTCCTTAAGTACCCCTAACAGGACATGTTTTGTGAATTTATCTTATCGAGAATTGCTGTCCAAAAATCAAAACCATTGACTGTGATTTAAAGCACATGTGCAAGATGAAGGAAAACCTGCAAACATGGCCTGTTGGGGGTACTTGAGAAGCACTGATTTAGAGCACTGCACTTAAAAATAGCTCAAGGCCATACAATTCTAATTGTGGGCATTTTGAGGGAAACAAAGTAAGTGTTAGAACCCCTGCGTGTGTGTTTTTTTTTATAATTTATTTTTTTGTTTTTTGTAGTTTGGCCTTTGTGTCTCCTTTTCTTAAAATTGGCTTCACTTCCTGTCACACAGATAAAGAGGAAGTGAAGGTAAAACCCTACCAATGTCTTTTCTTGGGGACACACAGATCAATCTAACTAGTGTCCCCATTGAGCAAATTGCACTCTAGCACTTTGTTGTGTACACCCCAAATCAATGTATAGTTTGGGGTTTAGTAAAGACAAATCCACTCTGCAGTAAAAGTTAGTGATGAGCTGAACACCCCCGGGTTCGGTTCGCACCAGAACCCGCGAACGGACCGAAAGTTCGTACGAACATTAGAACCCTATTAAATACAATGGATGCGAACGTTCAAATTCTAAAGTGCTAATTATAACGACTATTATGCATGTTATTGTCCTAAAAAGGGTTTGGGAACCCGGGTTCTGCACCAGGGGACATGTATCAATGCAAAAAGAAGTTTTAAAAACGGTCGTTTTTCGGGAGCAGTCATTTTAATGATGCATAAAGTGAAAAAAAAAGTCAAATATTCCTTTAAATATCGTACCTGGGGGGTGTCTAAAGTATGCCTGTGAAGTGCCACGTGTTTCCCGTGTTTAGAACTGTCCCTGCACAAAATGACACTTCTAAAGGAAAAAAAAGCCATTTAAAACTGCTTGCGGCTTTAATGTAATGTCTGGTCCCGGTAATATGGATGAAAATCTTTAAGAAAAATGGCATAGCTACCCCATGACCCCCCCCCCCCCCACCCCAGCCCATTACCAGCCCCTTTGGGTCTTGTATGGATATTAAGGAGAACACCGCACACAAAATAAAAAAGGCCCTATATACTCTGAACAGCCGTATACAGGCGGTGCATACAAGACAGGGACTGTAGGTTTGTTCTTATGTAGAATGTGTTTGTAATTTTGAACAGGTACATTGTTTAAGTGTAGCTCCAGCCCAAAAATCTATTTTTAAACTTTTTGGAAAACATAGGTAAGGGTTATCACCCCTGTAACATTTGTTTTGCTGTCTGTGCCCCTGTTCAGAACATTTCACCTCACTTTCCGTCCCAATGACAACTGTTTTTGAAATGTGGTGTTTTTCTTGAAACAAGGATTGGTGATAAAGCATCAGTACAGAGGAGACACCTTTCTCCCATATTAATTCTTACAGGAGAGAATTTTCCTTCCTAGGGGTAGATTTCCTCTCACTTCCTGTTGTCTTCTTGCGTTTGCAAGTAGGAGTCGTTTGTAAGTTGGATGTTTGAAAGTAGGGACCTGCCGTATATACTCTGCAGAAATAGGCCCCTTAGTTGTTGGTGTTGGCACAACACTGTAAGCACTCACAGTTACTCTTGGTTGGTGCTGGAACGCCATGCTGTCAACTATTATATCAGGAATTGTAATTACATATAATTGTTGAACAGTGGTAGTAAAAATTGGGCCTTTGATGGTGGTGCTGGTGCCACAACACTGTAAGCCCTGACAGTTACTCTTGGTGGGTGCAGCAATGGGCCCTGCTGTGAATTATTAGATCAAGAATTGTAATTGCATGCCCCTGTTGAACAGGGGCTGAAAAATTGGGCCTTTCGTGGTGGTGGTGGTGGTGGTGGTGTTGCCACAACACTGTAAGCCCTCAGAGTTACTCTTGGTGGGTGCAGGAATGGGCCCTGCTGTGAATTATTAGATCAAGAATTGTAATTACATGCCCCTTTTGAACAGGGGCTGAAAAATTGGGCCTTTCGTGGTGGTGGTGGTGGTGGCGTTGCCACAACACTGTAAGCCCTCAGAGTTACTCTTGGTGGGTGCAGCAATGGGCCCTGCTGTGAATTATTAGATCAAGAATTGTAATTACATGCCCCTGTTGAACAGGGGCTGAAAAATTGGGCCTTAGGCACTGGTGGCACAACACTGCAACCCCTCACAGATACTGTACTTGGAGCACAGCAATGAGCCCTGTTGCAAAGTATTGCTTCAAAAATTGTAATGACACGCCCCTGTTAAACAGGGGCTGAAAAATTGGGCCTTAGGCACTGGTGGCACAACACTCCAACCCCTCACAGATACTGTACTTGGAGCACAGCAATGAGCCCTGTTGCAAAGTATTGCTTCAAAAATTGTAATTACACGCCCCTGTTAAACAGGGGCTGAAAAATTGGGCCTTAGCCACTGGTGGCGGCACCCATAAACAAAAATGATCTTCCAAGCTATCATCATCAATCGTATCATTGAGGACTCGGAGGAGGAGGATAGCCAGTCAACATAACAGCACAGGCACTCAGCATCAGCATCAGTCTTGAAGGGATGTGACATGTTAAAATCAATTAGTCTGTTATATCAGCATCAGGTGTGTGGTAGCTGGTGGTGATCCAAGACTGGTTCATCTTGATGAAAGTCAGTCGATCAACCGAGTCGGTGGACAGGCGCACCCTGTGATCCGTGACAAATCCTCCAGCAGCACTGAATGTGCGTTCCGAAAGAACGCTGGATGCAGGACAGGCCAGTAGCTCAATTGCATACTGTGCAAGCTCTGGCCAGTGATCCATCCTCAAGACCCAGTAAGCCAGAGGATTTTCGGTGGGGAAGGTGTCCAAGTCTGACCTTGCCCCTAGATATTCCTGCACCATGTTTATCAGACGCTGGCGATGGTTGCTGGAACCGATCATACTTTGCGGCTGCGGACTAAAGAATTGTCTGAACGCATCGGTCAGTCGGCCACCTTCCCCACCGCTCCTTCTTTGACTGGCCGAAGCCTCAGCAACTCGTTGTCCAGGACCAGGAGTTTGTAACCTCCCAGTCTCTGGGAACGCGTTGCACAGACCTTTCTGCAAGGCCTCCCGGAGTTGTCTCATCCTCTGCTCCCTCTGCGACGGTAACATAAGGTCCGCAACCTTACCCTTGTACCGTGGATCAAGGAGAGTGGCCAGCCAGTAATGGTCCCTCTCCTTGATCCGAAGAATACGAGGATCCTTCCGCAGACTTTGCAGGATCAGGGAGGCCATGCAGCGTAGGTTTGCTGAGGCATTCGGTACGGAGTCCTCTGGGTCACTAAGGACGACATGATCCGCAGCCACCTCCTCCCAGCCACGTACAAGTCCACTGGTTTCTTGGGACTGTAAATCATCCCTAAAAGACTGCTGCTGATGATGCTGAGTGCCAGCCTCCACCTCCATGCTGACACAATCCTCCTCCTCCTCCTCCTCCTCCTCTTCCTGTGCGATGGGTGGGACAGAAGGAACACTGTCTGGGTAAAGGGGGCCTTGAGAGGCAAGGAAGTCCTCCTCTTCCTGCCTCTGTTCTGCCTCAAGTGCCCTGTCCATTATTCCACGCAGCGTGTGCTCCAACAGGTGGACAAGAGGTACAGTGTCACTGATGCATGCACTGTCACTGCTCACCATCCTCGTGGCCTCCTCAAATGGTGCCAGGACAGTGCATGCATCCCTGATCATGCCCCACTGGCGTGGAGAAAAAAAACCAAGCTCCCCTGACCCTGTCCTGGTGCCGTAGTCGCACAGGTACTCATTGATAGCCCTCTGCTGCGTGTGCAGCCGCTGCAGCATGGCCAACGTTGAGTTCCACCTGGTGGGCATGTCACATATAAGGCGGTTCTTGGGCAGGTTCAACTCCTTTTGCAGCTCAGCCAGGCGAGCACTGGCATTATAAGATCTGCGGAAATGCACACAGACTTTCCTGGCCTGCCTCAGGACATCCTGTAAGCCCGGGTACCTGCCCAAGAACCGCTGCACCACCAGGTTAAGGACGTGAGCCACACAGGGCACATGGGTCAGTTGTCCCTGTCGGAGGGCGGAGAGGAGGTTGGTGCCATTGTCGCAAACCACCATTCCTGGCTTAAGCTGGCGTGGCGTCAACCACCTCTCGGCCTGGCCCTGCAGAGCAGACAGGACCTCTGCCCCAGTGTGGCTTCTGTCCCCCAAACACACCAGCGCAAGCACGGCATGGCATCTTTTTGCCTGCGTACTTGCGTAGCCCCTTGAACGGCTACGGAGCACCGCTGGTTCAGAGGACAAAGCACAGGAAGAGGCCATGGAGGAAGAAGAAGAGGAGGTGGTGGAGGAGAGAGGTGTGTCACAACCAGTAGTAGCATTTTGGAGGCGTGGCGGTGGAACAACCTCCAACACTACTGCACCTTGTCCTGCATCCTTCCCAGCTGCCAAAAGAGTGACCCAATGGGCCGTGAAAGAAAGGTAACGTCCCTGTCCATGCGTGCTGGACCATGAGTCAGCGGTAATATGCACCTTACCGCTGACCGCCCTGTCCAGCGAGGCCAAGACATTGCCTTCCACATGCCGGTAGAGAGCCGGAATAGCCTTCCGTGAGAAAAAGTGGCGTTTGGGAACCTGCCACTAAGGAACCGCACATTGCACAAACTCACGGAAGGGGGCCGAGTCTACCAACTGAAAATGCAGCAGTTGAAGCGCTAGCAATTTAGCCAAGCTAGCATTCAACCGCTGGGCATGTGGATGGCTGGGAGTGAACTTCTTTCGACGGTCCAGCAGCTGGGGCAGGGAAATTTGCCTGCTAGAATCGTACGTCGGTGTACTGCTAGCAGAGTGGCCGCAAGTACTTGGCTGTGACACACCTAATTCTACACCTTCATTCCTCTCAGTGCATGTTTCAGAGAGGACTGAAGTTATAGTGGGGTTGGAGATCCCAGCTGATGCGGTGCAAGGAGAGGTCCGCTTTGTTCTTTGGTGTGGGTCTTTGAGGTAGGCTTGCCAACGAGCTGCATGGCAGGTCAACATATGTCTGGTCAGGCATGTGGTACCCAAGCGGCTGATGTTTTGGCCACGCGATATACGCTTGAGACATATGTTGCAAACAGCAGCTGTGCGATCTGATGCACTAGCCTCAAAAAAGGCCCACACCAAAGAACTTTTTGAATGACGGGCAGAGGCAGCGCCCTGCACAGGCGGAGCTCTGCGGTGTGATTCCGTCGGTGTACTGCCCTTACGCTGGCCACCAAAGGGCATCCTGCCTCATTGGAGATGTGCCTCCTCCTCATCCTCCTCCTCTCTCCTATTAGGCACCCACGTGGAGTCAGTGACCTCATCATCCCCTCCCTCCTCATCACTGGAGCCAATCTGGCAGTATGCTGCAGCTGCTGGAACATGACTGCCAGATTGGTGTCCTTCTTGAGCATCCCCTCTGTCTGCTCTCACGCTACTGCCTTCCTGTAGCTGGGTTTCATCATCAGACCCTTCGAAACGCTGGGCATCCTCCTGGAGCATGTACCCAACACTGTGCTCAAACAGTTCGGGGGACTCCTCAGGAAGAGGACATGGTGGGTCTAGGGAAGGAGTGACTGATGATGAGTCTGACATTGATACCAGGGAAGAGGACGCTTTGGCAGCTGCTTTGCCAGTACCCTGAGCCTGGGTGAGAGAGGATGAGGAGGAGGAGGAGGGCTTGGTCATCCACTCTACCAAGTCTTCGGCATGATGTGGCTCAACATGTCCAGCTGCCGAAAAGAAGGGCAAGCGTGTCCCATGGCCATGTGCTGATGACAATGCACCGCGTCCATGACCAGCACTGTTGCCCCCAGACACAGAGCCTGCTTGCCCTCTTTTATTGCCTCCTGACTGTCTGCCTCTCCTTGTTTGCCTTCCAGACATTCTAATAGATGGCCTGCAGGGAGATGGGAAAAAAGCAATAAGGGCTACCTTCAGGTGTCCTTCTCTGTCCCTTTACTTAATATGGTTGAGGATGATTGCTTTCGCACAGAATAGCACAACGACAATTTTCCCTGACTGTCCAAAAAACAAGGATTTCAAAGATGGTTGATGAGGAATGCTTTAGCACAGTATAGCACAAGGAGAATTTCCCTCACTGTCCTTCCCTGTCCCTAGAAACAAGGATTATCACAGTGAAAGAAACTGACAGTCTTCCTACCTATAGTTTTCTGTCCCTAGAAAAAATGTTTTTTTAACCACTTAACGACCGCCCACCGCCGATTTACGTCGGCAGAATGGCACGGACAGGCAGAATCACGTAGATCTACGTGATCGCCTTTGTGCAGTTGGGGGATCCATCCGGACCCCCCTTCACTGCAGTGAGCGGCCGTTAAGTGTTCGGGAGCGATCAGGCATGAGGGGGGGCGCTCGATTCCGCCCCCCCCCTCGCGATCGCTCCCGGCCAATGAAAATGCTTCCTCCGCCATGTGATGTAAACAAGGCTGGAGGAAGTGATGTCATCTCCCTCGCCGCGGTCTTTCCGTTCCCGGCGCCGAGCAGAGAGGAAGCAGGTTAGTGCACTAACAGTCCACTGACACGTAGGTACACATAGGCACACAAATCACCCCCCAGTCACCCCCAGATCACCCCCCAGGTCACCCCAAAGCCCCCAATCACAGTGTCACTGATTGCAGTGATCATTTATTTTACTGATCACTGCATTTAGTGTCATCTGTGATTGTAAAAAGTTGCAGGGCAGTTAGGATTAGGCCCCTTTAGGTCCAGGGTAGCCCCCTAACCCCCCTAATAAAGGTTTAACCCCTTGATCACCCCCCAGGTAACCCTTTCACCCCCTAACTTCAGCGTCACTAAGCGATTGTTTTTCCGATCGCTGTATTCGTGTCGCTGGTGTTTTAGATAGGCAGTTATTTTTTTTTAGGTTCGCCGCAGGTTTTTATTAGTGTCAGGTACCCCCATATATTATTTTAACCCCCTGATTGCCCCTAGAGTTAACCCTTTCACCAGTGATCGCCGTATAAGCGTCACTGGTGTCACTGGTTAGCCAGTAAGTTATTTAGTTATTTAGGTTACCCGTCAGGTTTTTATATAGTGTCAGGTACCCCCATATTTAACCTAATAAATATTTTAACCCCCTGATTGCCCCTAGTTAACCCTTTCACCAGTGATCACCATATAAAGGTTACGGGTGACGCTGGTTGATTAGTTTGCTTTTTATAGCATCAGGGCACCCGCCGTATATAACCCAATAAAGGTTTAACCCCCCTGATCGCCCGGCGGGTGAGATCAATTAGGTTTTAGCGCCAGAGAGGGTCTGCGTCGCCCCAGGCAGTGTTAGGTTAGTGACAGTAACGCTAACACCCACGCGCAAAGCATACACCCCCCTTAGTGGTATAGTATCTGATCAGATCTGATCAGATCTATACTAGCATCCCCAGCGGTTTAGGGTTCCCAAAAACGCAGTGTTAGCGGGATCAGCCCAGATACCTGCTAGCGCCTGCGTTTAGCCCCTCCGCCCAGCCCAGCCCAGCCCAGCCCACCCAAGTGCAGTATCGATCGATCACTGTCACTTACCAAACACAACACACATAACTGCAGCGTTCGCAGTGCTTGGTTTTTGGGGCCCTGTACGCGGCTAGGCTCCCAAAAAGTCCCACACATGTGGTATCCCCGTACTCAGGAAAAGCAGCAGAATGTATTTTGGGGTGCAATTCCACATATAACCATGGCATGTGTGAGCAATATATCATTTAGTGACAACTTTTTGTACATTTTTTTTTTCTTTTTGTCATTATTCAATCATTTGGGACAAAAAAAAAAATATTCAATGGGGTCAACATGCCTCTCAGCAAATAGCTTGGGGTGTCTACTTTCCAAAATGGGGTCATTTGGGGGGTTTTGTGCCATCTTGGCATTTTATGGCCTTCAAAACTGTGATAGGTAGTGAGGAGTGAAATCAAAAATTTATGCCCTTAGAAACCTTGAAGGCGGTGCTTGGTTTTTGGGGTCCCGTACGCGGCTAGGCTCCCAATAAGTCCCACACATGTGGTATCCCCGTACTCAGGAGAGGCAGCAGAATGTATTTTGGGGTGTAATTTCACATATGCCCATGGCATGTGTGAGCAATATATCATTTAGTGACAACTTTGTGCAAAAAAAAAAAAGTTTGTCATATTCCCGCAACTTGTGGCAAAATATAAAATATTCCATGGACTGAACATGCCTCTCAGTAAATAGCTTGGGGTGTCTACTTTCCAAAATGGGGTCATTTGGGGGGGTTTTGTGCTATTTTGGCATTTTATGGCCTTCGAAACTGTGATAGGTAGTGAGGAGTGAAATCAAAAATTTGCGCCCTTAGAAATCCTGAAGGCGGTGCTTGGTTTCCGGGGTCCCGTACGTGGCTAGGCTCCTAAAAAGTCCCACACATGTGGTATCCCCGTACTCAGAAGAAGCAGCAGAATGTATTTTGGGGTGCAATTCCACATATAACCATGGCATGTGTGAGCAATATATCATTTAGTGACAACTTTTTGTAATTTTTTTTTTTTTTTGTCATTATTCAATCACTTGGGACAAAAAAAAAAAAATATTCAATGGGCTCAACATGCCTCTCAGCAATTTCCCTGGGGTGTCTACTTTCCAAAATGGGGTCATTTGGGGGGGTTTTGTACTGCCCTGCCATTTTAGCACCTCAAGAAATGAGATAGGCAGTCATAAATTTAAAGCTGTGTAAATTTCAGAAAATGTACCCTAGTTTGTAAACGCTATAACTTTTGCGTAAACCAATAAATATACGCTTATTGACATTTTTTTTACTAAAGACATGTGGCTGAATACATTTTGGCCTAAATGTATGACTAAAATTGAGTTTATTCGATTTTTCTTATAACAAAAAGTAGAAAATATCTTTTTTTTTCAAAATTTTCGTTCTTTTTCCATTTATATCGCAAAAAATAAAAATCGCAGAGGCAATCAAATACCATTAAAAGAAAGCTCTATTTGTGGGAAGAAAAGGACGCAAATTTCATTTGGGTACAACATTGCATGTCCGCACAATTTACAGTTAAAGCAGCGCAGTGCCGAATCCCAAAAACAGGCTTGGTCCTAATGGCCCGAAATGGTCCGGGGCTTAAGTGGCTAAAGATGGTTGATGATCAATGCTTTAGCACAATGTAGCACAAGGAGAATTTCCCTCACTGTCCTTCCCTGTCCCTAGAAACAAGGATTATCACAGTGAAAGAAACTGACAGTCTTCCTACCTATAGTTTTCTGTCCCTAGAAAAATTTTTTTTTTAAAGATGGTTGATGATCAATGCTTTAGCACAGTATAGCACAAGGAG
This sequence comes from Rana muscosa, assembly GCA_029206835.1. Taxonomy (NCBI): domain Eukaryota; kingdom Metazoa; phylum Chordata; class Amphibia; order Anura; family Ranidae; genus Rana; species Rana muscosa. The sequence continues at coordinate 879,953,640 of CM055116.1, forward strand.
AATTTCCCTCACTGTCCTTCCCTGTCCCTAGAAACAAGGATTATCACAGTGAAAGAAACTGACACTCTTCCTACCTATAGTTTTCTGTCCCTAGAAAAAATGTTTTTTTAAAGATGGTTGATGATCAATGCTTTAGCACACTATAGCACAAGGAGAATTTCCCTCACTGTCCTTCCCTGTCCCTAGAAACAAGGATTAGCACAGTGAAAGAAACTGACACTCTCCCTACCTATAGTTTTCTGTCCCTAGAAAAAATGTTTTTTTAAAGATGGTTGACAATGATGATCAATGCTTTAGCACACTATAGCACAAGGAGAATTTCCCTCACTGTCCTTCCCTGTCCCTAGAAACAAGGATTATCACAGTGAAAGAAACTGACACTCTTCCTACCTATAGTTTTCTGTCCCTAGAAAAAATGTTTTTTTAAAGATGGTTGATGATCAATGCTTTAGCACACTATAGCACAAGGAGAATTTCCCTCACTGTCCTTCCCTGTCCCTAGAAACAAGGATTATCACAGTGAAAGAAACTGACACTCTTCCTACCTATAGTTTTCTGTCCCTAGAAAAAATGTTTTTTTAAAGATGGTTGATGATCAATGCTTTAGCACACTGTAGCACAAGGAGAATTTCCCTCACTGTCCTTCCCTGTCCCTAGAAACAAGGATTATCACAGTGAAAGAAACCGACACTCTCCCTACCTATAGTTTTCTGTCCCTAGAAAAAATGATTTTTTAAAGATGGTTGATGATCAATGCTTTAGCACACTATAGCACAAGGATAATTTCCCTCACTGTCCTTCCCTGTCCCTAGAAACAAGGATTATCACAGTGAAAGAAACTGACACTCTCCCTACCTATAGTTTTCTGTCCCTAGAAAAAATGTTTTTTTAAAGATGGTTGATGATCAATGCTTTAGCACACTATAGCACAAGGAGAATTTCCCTCACTGTCCTTCCCTGTCCCTAGAAACAAGGATTATCACAGTGAAAGAAACTGACACTCTTCCTACCTATAGTTTTCTGTCCCTAGAAAAAATGTTTTTTTAAAGATGGTTGATGATCAATGCTTTAGCACACTATAGCACAAGGAGAATTTCCCTCACTGTCCTTCCCTGTCCCTAGAAACAAGGATTATCACAGTGAAAGAAACTGACACTCTTCCTACCTATAGTTTTCTGTCCCTAGAAAAAATGTTTTTTTAAAGATGGTTGATGATCAATGCTTTAGCACAGTATAGCACAAGGAGAATTTCCCTCACTGTCCTTCTCTGTCCCTAGAAACAAGGATTATCAAAGTGAAAGAAACTGACACTCTCCCCACCTATAGTTTTCTGTCCCTAGAAAAATTTTTTTTTTAAAGATGGTTGATGATCAATGCTTTAGCACACTATAGCACAAGGAGAATTTCCCTCACTGTCCTTCCCTGTCCCTAGAAACAAGGATTATCACAGTGAAAGAAACTGACACTCTCCCTACCTATAGTTTTCTGTCCCTAGAAAAAATGTTTTTTTAAAGATGGTTGATGATCAATGCTTTAGCACACTATAGCACAAGGAGAATTTCCCTCACTGTCCTTCCCTGTCCCTAGAAACAAGGATTATCACAGTGAAAGAAACTGACACTCTTCCTACCTATAGTTTTCTGTCCCTAGAAAAAATGTTTTTTTAAAGATGGTTGATGATCAATGCTTTAGCACACTATAGCACAAGGAGAATTCCCCTCACTGTCCTTCCCTGTCCCTAGAAACAAGGATTATCACAGTAAAACACACTGACACTCTCCCTACCTATAGTTTTCTGTCCCTAGAAAAAATGATTTTTTAAAGATGGTTGATGATCAATGCTTTAGCACACTATAGCACAAGGAGAATTTCCCTCACTGTCCTTCCCTGTCCCTAGAAACAAGGATTATCACAGTGAAAGAAACTGACACTCTCCCTACCTATAGTTTTCTGTCCCTAGAAAAAATGTTTTTTTAAAGATGGTTGATGATCAATGCTTTAGCACACTATAGCACAAGGAGAATTTCCCTCACTGTCCTTCCCTGTCCCTAGAAACAAGGATTATCACAGTGAAAGAAACTGACACTCTTCCTACCTATAGTTTTCTGTCCCTAGAAAAAATGTTTTTTTAAAGATGGTTGATGATCAATGCTTTAGCACACTATAGCACAAGGAGAATTCCCCTCACTGTCCTTCCCTGTCCCTAGAAACAAGGATTATCACAGTAAAACACACTGACACTCTCCCTACCTATAGTTTTCTGTCCCTAGAAAAAATGATTTTTTAAAGATGGTTGATGATCAATGCTTTAGCACACTATAGCACAAGGAGAATTTCCCTCACTGTCCTTCCCTGTCCCTAGAAACAAGGATTATCACAGTGAAAGAAACTGACACTCTCCCTACCTATAGTTTTCTGTCCTTAGAATTTTTTTTTTTAAAGATGGTTGATGATCAATGCTTTAGCACACTATAGCACAAGGAGAATTTCCCTCACTGTCCTTCCCTGTCCCTAGAAACAAGGATTATCACAGTAAAACACACTGACACTCTCCCTACCTATAGTTTTCTGTCCCTAGAAAAAATGATTTTTTAAAGATGGTTGATGATCAATGCTTTAGCACACTATAGCACAAGGAGAATTTCCCTCACTGTCCTTCCCTGTCCCTTGAAACAAGGATTATCACAGTGAAAGAAACTGACACTCTCCCTACCTATAGTTTTCTGTCCCTAGAAAAAATGTTTTTTTAAAGACGGTTGATGATCAATGCTTTAGCACACTATAGCACAAGGAGAATTTCCCTCACTGTCCTTCCCTGTCCCTAGAAACAAGGATTATCACAGTGAAAGAAACTGACACTCTCCCTACCTATAGTTTTCTGTCCCTAGAAAAAATGTTTTTTTAAAGATGGTTGATGATCAATGCTTTAGCACACTATAGCACAAGGAGAATTTCCCTCACTGTCCTTCCCTGTCCCTAGAAACAAGGATTATCACAGTGAAAGAAACTGACACTCTTCCTACCTATAGTTTTCTGTCCCTAGAAAAAATGTTTTTTTAAAGATGGTTGATGATCAATGCTTTAGCACACTATAGCACAAGGAGAATTCCCCTCACTGTCCTTCCCTGTCCCTAGAAACAAGGATTATCACAGTAAAACACACTGACACTCTCCCTACCTATAGTTTTCTGTCCCTAGAAAAAATGATTTTTTAAAGATGGTTGATGATCAATGCTTTAGCACGCTATAGCACAAGGAGAATTTCCCTCACTGTCCTTCCCTGTCCCTAGAAACAAGGATTATCACAGTGAAAGAAACTGACACTCTCCCTACCTATAGTTTTCTGTCCCTAGAATTTTTTTTTTTTAAAGATGGTTGATGATCAATGCTTTAGCACACTATAGCACAAGGAGAATTTCCCTCACTGTCCTTCCCTGTCCCTAGAAACAAGGATTATCACAGTAAAACACACTGACACTCTCCCTACCTATAGTTTTCTGTCCCTAGAAAAAATGATTTTTTAAAGATGGTTGATAATCAATGCTTTAGCACACTATAGCACAAGAGAATTTCCCTCACTGTCCTTCCCTGTCCCTAGAAACAAGGATTCGCACAGTAAAACACACTGACACTCTCCCTACCTATCCTTCTCTTTCCCTAAACTAAAGAAATCCAGGTTAAGCAAGAAAAAAAAATGTCACTGTCCCTGCCTATGCTTCTCTTTCCCTGCTCCGGAACACACTACACTAGGCCGCCGTGCTGGCGGCCTTTTATAGTGTGGGGCGTGTACTAAACACCCTCAGCAATAATTGGCCACAGGCATCCTGCCTGTGGCCAATCATTGCTCTCCTCGCTGCTGGCGCTGTGATTGGCCAAGCATGCGGGGTCACAGTGCATGCTTGGCCAATCACAGCGCCTGGATGACACTGCGATGGCGTAGTGCATTGTGGGCCGTTCGCGTCACTCGAATTAGGCGCGAACGGCCCAAATCGTTCGATCTTCATCGAACGATCGAACAGCCGATGTTCGAGTCGAACGTATGTTCGACTCGAACACCGAGCTCATCCCTAGTAAAAGTGTAGCTGCTGAAAATCTGAGGGAAAGTACTGGTGATTGGCTGTTCCAATCATGTAAAAGCAAAGATGGTGTATTTTTTTGGCTTGCATGTCCCCCTCAGATATCCAGCAAGTGCACTTGTAGTGCAAAGTAGATTTGCCTTTAGTAAATAAACCCCAAAGTCCAAAATACCTAATAATTTGGGGTGTACCCCGCAATATGCTGGAGTGCAATGTGCATAATGGGGAAAGTATTTAGACTGACCTGTGTGTCCCCAAGGAAAGACATTGTTAGGGATTTTCCCTCACTTCCTGTGTGGCTATGTGACAGGAAGTGAATTATTTGGAAGGATAAAGTGGCCAAATTATTTAGTTTAACTTTTCAAAGACTCATTCCTAAGTTGAATTGTGATGCATGTCAATGGCCCATTTAGACCCTCTTTAATCACTTGAGATCAGTGCTATAACTGATCGACGGCCACAGCATGGTCCTCAATTGCCGGGAGTCCGTCAATAAACGTCCTCCCCTTTGCGCGCGCTGTGGTCACAGAGTCACTGAGACTCAGGTGATGACAGATCTGAGTAAGGGGCCCGATCCCTGCCCTTTACCATGTGATCAGCTGTCAGCAAATGACAGCTGATCACATGATGTAAACAAAAGCTGGGTAATGGTTTATGTTTTCTCCCTGTGCTGACAGCGTGAGCATAAAAAAAAGGCAATCACCGGCTTATGTGCAAGGGACATGGGGCCCGAAGAGGAAGAGGCAATTCTGCATCATCTGTGACAATTAGTAGCCCCTGCCAGTGCCACCTATCAATGGCCACCACTGGTGCCAATCAGAGGCATCTAGCAGTGCTGCCTATCAGTGCCCATCACTGCCAACTATCATTGCCACCTAGCAGTGCCACTTCTCACTGCCCACCAGTGCCAAATAGCAATGCCAACTCTCAGTGCCCACCCTTGCCACCTTATCGGTGCCCATCAGTGCAGTCTCATCAGTGTACATCAATGAAGAAGAAAAATTACCTTTTTTAAAAATATTAACCAGTTTCCTACCACCCACCGTCAAATGACATCCTTGGCTTTGGGCGGTGACATCTGAATGATGCCTGCAGTTGCAGGTATCATTCAGATATCATTCTTTTCAGCTGGCGATTCTGTGCACAATAAAAACGATCATAGTGGCAGTTCCGCTGCTTGATTGTTCTTATAGGAGGAGGGAGGGGACGTTCCCCCCCCTCTTGCCGCCATCCGGTGCTTCTCCGGGCTCTCCCGTGCCATCTTGAGCTCGGAGAACGATTTGGAGATGACTGGTGACCAGATGGTCATCAGTCATCTCTATGACCGTTGGAGGCGCGGGCACGACGTTATGACATCACGCCGTGTTCCCGTATGTTAACCAAGCCGTGATCTCGGCTGTCAGCATGAGATTGGTGATTTTTTTGGACCAATATCATGCTTTCCAGCCTGGAGGAGAGATGCGGGGTCTTATTGACCCTGCATCTCTCCATAAAGAGGACCTGTCACACACATTCCTATTACAAGGGATGTTTACATTGCTTGTAATAGGAATAAAAGTGATCCAAAAAAAATAAAAAAAATAAAAAAGAGTAAGAAATACAAAAAAGTAAAAAAACAAAATAAAAAAAATAAGCAAAAATACGAAAAAACGCCCATGTCCCCGGTAGCTCGCGCTCAGAAGCGAACACACACGTAAGTCCCGCCCACATATGTAAACGCAGTTCAAACCACACATGTGAGTTATTGCTGCGTGCGTTAGAACGAGTGTAACAATTCTAGCACTAGACCTCCTCTGTAATGCCAAAATGGTAATGTGTAAAAAAATTTAAAGCATCGCCTAGGGAGATTTTTAATTACTAAAGTTTGGTGTCATGCCATGAGTGTGCGCAATTTTAAAGCGTGATGTGTTAGGTATCTATTTACTCAGCATAACAACATCTTTCACATTATACCAAAAAATTGGCCGTAACTTTACTGTTTTGTAATATTTTTAGCAAACAAAAGGCGTTTGAAAATTTATTGCGCAAATCCTGAGCGAGATAAAAATTTGCAATGACCACCATCTTATTCCCTAGGGTGTCTGCTCCAAAAACATATATAATGTTTGGTGTTTAGAAGTAATTTTTTAGCCATAAATTTATGATTTTTACATGAAGGAGAGAAGTGCCAGAATAGGCCCATTACTGAAGTGGGTAAAATATCCATTTTTTTTTTTTAAACTCGGTCTTTTGTATTTATAGAAAAAAAAAAAAAAATAAAACACAAAGGTGATCAAATAGCACCAAAAGCAAGCTCTATTTGTGTGCCAACAAATAAAACATTTTCATTGGGTTACAGTGTTGTATGAGCACGCAATTGTCATTAGAATTGCATCAGCGCTGAAATGTGAAACTTGGTCTGGGCAGTGCGCAAGTGGTTAATATAAGGCTACATGCACACGGACGTTTTTCAAGCCGCTTGTTTGAGTGTTTTTTGAAGCTTAAAAACATCTCTCCATGTTAGCCTATGGCCTCATGGCTACCATGGCGTTTTTGAGCTGTAAATGGCATAGGCGTTTTTAGGCCCCATGTAGACGGGACGCTGGTGCAAAGTGTTCTGAACTAAGGTTGAAAGTGGCGTTTAGAAAGGCGCGCTTTGTGGCGTTTGCATGCCGTGTTTTACCGCATTTGCGTGTATATGATAAGGAGCCGCCCTAAGCTCCAAAAACAGTATTATTTACGATTTTAGCTATTTTTGGAGACCAGAGTGATATCTGCAGCTGAGAGCAGCAGTGTAGTTGTATTTAGCGTGTCACTTGCCACATCACTTGCCACAAGATGTGGATTGTCCACTTGCCACGTCAGCTGCCCCAAGTTGTGGATTGTCCACAATGCAATGGAAGCAATTTCATTTATATATATATATATATATATATATATATATATATTTTTTGTTTTTTCCTCATTTTCCATAAATTTGGAGTTTATCAATGTAAAAAAATAGGTCACCTTTAAAAACGCTTCTAAACTAAAATGCAGCTAAACGCTGGTACCGCGTCTGAAACGTTGAAATCTTTGGCGTCTGAAGGCATTTTGAGGGTTTGTGAAAAACAATTTTAAACGCAACTGCAGATTTTTTTTGCCAGGCCAAAAACAGTGTTTTGGATGTAATAGAATTCAATGGACCCGCATCCAAAACGCAAGTACCGCAATTTTGCGGCGATTTTTTGTTTTACCCGTTTATAGCTGGTTGTTAAAGGAAATGTAAAAAAAAAAAACTGGTTAAAAAAAAAACAGCGTGGGGGTCCCCCCCAGGTCCATACCAGGCCCTTGGGTCTATTATGGATTCAAAGGGGACCCCCCCAAAAAAAATGAAAAAAAAAACTGGCGTGGGGGTCCCCCCAGAATCCATACCAGGCCCTTCAGGCCTGGCATGTATTTTAAGGGGAACCCCGCGCCATAAACCAAAAAAATTTGCGTGGGGTCCCCTAAAAATACACACCAGACCCTTAATCTGAGCACTCAACCTGGCAGGCTGCAGGGGAAAAGGGGGGAACGAGAGAGCGGCCCCCCTCCCTCCTGAACCGTACCAGGCCGCGTGCCCTCAACATGGGGGGTTTGGTGCTTTGGGGCAGGGGGGTGACCTGCAGCCCCCCCACCCCAAAGCACCCTGCCCCCATGTTGATGGGGACAAGGGCCTTTTCCCAACAACCCTGGCCGTTGGTTGTCGGGGTCTTCGGGCGGGGGGCTTATCAGAATCCGGGAGCCCCCTTTAATAAGGGGGACCCCAGATACCTGCCCCCCACCCTATGTGAATGAGTATGGGGTACATCATACCCCTACCCATTCACCTGGTGGCAAAATAAGTCAATAAAAAAGACAACACAGGTTTGAAAAGGGGGCAAGGCAGTACAAAACCTCCCAAATGACGGCATCTGGGGGCCCCCTTTTTAGAGGGGGTGCCCGGATTCCGAAAAGCCCCCCGCCCGCAGACCCCAACAACCAACGGCCAGGGTTGTCAGGGAGAGGCCCTTGTCCCCATCAACATGGGGGCAGGGCGCTTTGGGGTGGGGGGGCCGCAGGTCGCCCCCTGCCCCGAAGCACCAAACCCCCCATGTTGAGGGCATGCGGCCTGGTATGGTTCAGGAGGGAGGGGGGCCGCTCTCTCGTCCCCCCTTTTCCCCTGCGGCCTGCCAGGTTGCGTGCTCGGATAAGGGTCTGGTTTGGATTTTGGGGGGATCCCCCATGCCGTTTTTCGGCTTAAGGGGAGTTCACCTTAAAATCCAGACCAGACCTAAGGGTCTGGTTTGGATTTTGGGGGGGACCCCCACAACGTTTTTCGGCTTAGGGGGTTCACCTTAGAATCCAGACCAGACCTAGGGGCCTGGTATGCTCCTGAAGGGGAACCCATGCCGTTTTTTTCATTAAAATTTGGCCTGGAGTTCCCCTTCATGATTCATACCAAACATGGGACAGCGAGGCTGCTGAGGACCAGCGCGATGACATCGCGCTGGACACATTCTCGGCCAGCTAGTCGCCTCTAGGACACGACCTGAGCGGCTGATTCACGCTCAGGTCGTGTCCAGGTCGCCTCGCAAAGTCGCGCTGTCCCTGTGTCAGCTGGCACACGAGTCGCCCGCAAGTCGGATCCGACTTCCCGGGCGACCTCTATTCAAATCAATGGGCTCCCATAGGGAACCATTCATTTTCAATAGAGCGCCACTGACATTTCTATTTACTATAACAGTGCGCCGCTGCTTCCTGCGCCCAGTGAAGGAGTTATCCGGCGCACCAATTAAGGTTAGAAGCAGCGTAGCGCACTGTTATTGGTAAATCAGCCCCAATATGTACAAAAATTCAAATGGAGATAAAGTCCAAAAAAGTGAAAACCAAATAGGAACACCAATATAGTGAACTTTTCTACTTCAATGACGGGCACTGATAAGGTGGCACTAACGGGCACTGATAAGGCAACACTGATGGGCACCGATGAGGTGGCACTGATGATGGGCACTGATAGGCGGCACTGATGGGCACTGATAGGTGGCACTGATGGGCACTGATATGTGGCACTGGTATGCGGCACTGATGGGCACTCATAGGCGGCACTGATGGGCACTCATAGGCGGCACTGATGGGCACTTATAGGCAGCACTGATGGATACTTATGGGTGGCACTGATAGGTGCATGGACGGGCACTGACAGGTGGGCACTTATGGGCACAGATGGGCACGGATGGGCACTGATAGGTGGCACTGATGGACACTGGTAGGTGGCACTGATGACACTGGTGGCTGGCATTGCTGGGCATCATACATTTTGGTTGTGCCAGTCAGTGCCCATTTGTGGGCACTGATTGACATATATTTTTTATGTATTTGTGCATGTGGATGGCCATGGGGGACTTACCTGGCCATCCACATGCTTGGGGCTTCCCTGTTAGTCATGGGGGGCTTCCCTGGTGGTCCAGTGTGGGTATCCGAGGGGGGGCTGCGCTGATAAACAATCAGCGCGGACCCCCCCTGTCAGGAGAGCCGCCGATCGGCTCTCCTCTACTCTCGTCTGTCAGACGCGAGTGAGGAAGTGCCGATCAACGGCTCTTCCTGTTTACATCGTGATCAGCCATGATTGGACACGGCTGATCACGTGGTAAAAAGCCTCCGCCGGAGGCTCTTTACCGAGATCAGTGCAGCGGTGTGTCAGACTGACACACCGCTCCACCGATTGCGGCGATGCGCGCCCCCCGGGCGCGTGGCGGCTGTTATCCTGCAGGATGTCATATAGGGATGAGCTTCGTGTTCGAGTCGAACATACGTTCGACTCGAACATCGGCTGTTCGATCGTTCGACGAAGATCGAACGATTTGGGCCGTTCGCGCCAAATTCGAGTGACGCGAATGGCCCACAATGCACTACGCCATCGCAGTGTCATCCAGGCGCTGTGATTGGCCAAGCATGCACTGTGACCCCGCATGCTTGGCCAATCACAGCGCCGGCAGCGAGGAGAGCAATGATTGGCCACAGGCAGGATGCCTGTGGCCAATTATTGCTGAGGGTGTTTAGTACACGCCCCACACTATAAAAGGCCGCCAGCACGGCGGCCTAGTGTAGTGAGTTCCGGAGCAGGGATAGAGCAGCATAGGCAGGGACAGTGACTGTTATTTCTTTCTTGCTTAACCTGGATTCCTTTAGTTTAGGGAAAGAGAAGGATAGGTAGGGAGAGTGTCAGTGTGTTTTGTGCTTGTGCTATAGTGTGCTTAAAAAAAACATTTATTCTAGGGACAGAAAACTGTAGGTAGGGACAGTGTCAGTTTCTTTCACTCTGCAAGTCCTTGTTTCCAGGGACCTGGAAGGACAGTGAGTGAATTGTCCTTGTGCTATATTGTGCTTAAAAAAACATTTATTCTAGGGACAGAAAACTGTAGGTAGGGAGAGTGTCAGTTTCTTTCACTCTGCAAGTCCTTGTTTCCAGGGACCTGTAAGGACAGTGAGTGAATTGTCCTTGTGCTATATTGTGATTAAAAAAAACATTTTTTCTAGGGACAGAAAACTGTAGGTAGGGAGAGTGTTTTTTTTCTTTCACTCTGCAAGTCCTTGTTTCCAGGGACCTGGAAGGACAGTGAGTGAATTGTCCTTGTGCTATATTGTGCTTAAAAAAAAAACATTTTTTCTAGGGACAGAAAACTGTAGGTAGGGAGAGTGTTTTTTTTTTTCACTCTGCAAGTCCTTGTTTCCAGGGACCTGTAAGGACAGTGAGTGAATTGTCCTTGTGCTATATTGTGCTTAAAAAAAACATTTATTCTAGGGACAGAAAACTGTAGGTAGGGAGAGTGTCAGTTTATTTCACTCTGCAAGTCCTTGTTTCCAGGGACCTGTAAGGACAGTGAGTGAATTGTCCTTGTGCTATATTGTGATTAAAAAAAAACATTTTTTCTAGGGACAGAAAACTGTAGGTAGGGAGAGTGTTTTTTTTCTTTCACTCTGCAAGTCCTTGTTTCCAGGGACCTGTAAGGACAGTGAGTGAATTGTCCTTGTGCTATATTGTGCTTAAAAAAAACATTTATTCTAGGGACAGAAAACTGTAGGTAGGGAGAGTGTCAGTTTATTTCACTCTGCAAGTCCTTGTTTCCAGGGACCTGTAAGGACAGTGAGTGAATTGTCCTTGTGCTATATTGTGATTAAAAAAAACATTTTTTCTAGGGACAGAAAACTGTAGGTAGGGAGAGTGTTTTTTTTCTTTCACTCTGCAAGTCCTTGTTTCCAGGGACCTGGAAGGACAGTGAGTGAATTCTCCTTGTGCTATATTGTGCTTAAAAAAAACATTTATTCTAGGGACAGAAAACTGTAGGTAGGGAGAGTGTCAGTTTATTTCACTCTGCAAGTCCTTGTTTCCAGGGACCTGTAAGGACAGTGAGTGAATTGTCCTTGTGCTATATTGTGATTAAAAAAAACATTTTTTCTAGGGACAGAAAACTGTAGGTAGGGAGAGTGTTTTTTTTCTTTCACTCTGCAAGTCCTTGTTTCCAGGGACCTGTAAGGACAGTGAGTGAATTGTCCTTGTGCTATATTGTGATTAAAAAAAAACATTTTTTCTAGGGACAGAAAACTGTAGGTAGGGAGAGTGTTTTTTTTCTTTCACTCTGCAAGTCCTTGTTTCCAGGGACCTGGAAGGACAGTGAGTGAATTCTCCTTGTGCTATATTGTGCTTAAAAAAAACATTTATTCTAGGGACAGAAAACTGTAGGTAGGGAGAGTGTCAGTTTATTTCACTCTGCAAGTCCTTGTTTCCAGGGACCTGTAAGGACAGTGAGTGAATTGTCCTTGTGCTATATTGTGATTAAAAAAAACATTTTTTCTAGGGACAGAAAACTGTAGGTAGGGAGAGTGTTTTTTTTCTTTCACTCTGCAAGTCCTTGTTTCCAGGGACCTGTAAGGACAGTGAGTGAATTGTCCTTGTGCTATATTGTGCTTAAAAAAAACATTTATTCTAGGGACAGAAAACTGTAGGTAGGGAGAGTGTCAGTTTATTTCACTCTGCAAGTCCTTGTTTCCAGGGACCTGTAAGGACAGTGAGTGAATTGTCCTTGTGCTATATTGTGATTAAAAAAAACATTTTTTCTAGGGACAGAAAACTGTAGGTAGGGAGAGTGTTTTTTTTCTTTCACTCTGCAAGTCCTTGTTTCCAGGGACCTGGAAGGACAGTGAGTGAATTCTCCTTGTGCTATATTGTGCTTAAAAAAAACATTAATTCTAGGGACAGAAAACTGTAGGTAGGGAGAGTGTCAGTTTATTTCACTCTGCAAGTCCTTGTTTCCAGGGACCTGTAAGGACAGTGAGTGAATTGTCCTTGTGCTATATTGTGCTTAAAAAAAAACATTTATTCTAGGGACAGAAAACTGTAGGTAGGGAGAGTGTTTATTTTCTTTCACTCTGCAAGTCCTTGTTTCCAGGGACCTGTAAGGACAGTGAGTGAATTGTCCTTGTGCTATATTGTGATTAAAAAAAAACATTTTTTCTAGGGACAGAAAACTGTAGGTAGGGAGAGTGTTTTTTTTCTTTCACTCTGCAAGTCCTTGTTTCCAGGGACCTGTAAGGACAGTGAGTGAATTGTCCTTGTGCTATATTGTGCTTAAAAAAAACATTTATTCTAGGGACAGAAAACTGTAGGTAGGGAGAGTGTCAGTTTATTTCACTCTGCAAGTCCTTGTTTCCAGGGACCTGTAAGGACAGTGAGTGAATTGTCCTTGTGCTATATTGTGATTAAAAAAAACATTTTTTCTAGGGACAGAAAACTGTAGGTAGGGAGAGTGTTTTTTTTCTTTCACTCTGCAAGTCCTTGTTTCCAGGGACCTGGAAGGACAGTGAGTGAATTCTCCTTGTGCTATATTGTGCTTAAAAAAAACATTTATTCTAGGGACAGAAAACTGTAGGTAGGGAGAGTGTCAGTTTATTTCACTCTGCAAGTCCTTGTTTCCAGGGACCTGTAAGGACAGTGAGTGAATTGTCCTTGTGCTATATTGTGATTAAAAAAAAAAATTTTCTAGGGACAGAAAACTGTAGGTAGGGAGAGTGTTTTTTTTCTTTCACTCTGCAAGTCCTTGTTTCCAGGGACCTGTAAGGACAGTGAGTGAATTGTCCTTGTGCTATATTGTGATTAAAAAAAACATTTTTTCTAGGGACAGAAAACTGTAGGTAGGGAGAGTGTTTTTTTTCTTTCACTCTGCAAGTCCTTGTTTCCAGGGACCTGGAAGGACAGTGAGTGAATTGTCCTTGTGCTATATTGTGCTTAAAAAAACATTTATTCTAGGGACAGAAAACTGTAGGTAGGGAGAGTGTCAGTTTATTTCACTCTGCAAGTCCTTGTTTCCAGGGACCTGTAAGGACAGTGAGTGAATTGTCCTTGTGCTATATTGTGATTAAAAAAAACATTTTTTCTAGGGACAGAAAACTGTAGGTAGGGAGAGTGTTTTTTTTCTTTCACTCTGCAAGTCCTTGTTTCCAGGGACCTGTAAGGACAGTGAGTGAATTGTCCTTGTGCTATATTGTGATTAAAAAAAAACATTTTTTCTAGGGACAGAAAACTGTAGGTAGGGAGAGTGTTTTTTTTCTTTCACTCTGCAAGTCCTTGTTTCCAGGGACCTGGAAGGACAGTGAGTGAATTCTCCTTGTGCTATATTGTGCTTAAAAAAAACATTTATTCTAGGGACAGAAAACTGTAGGTAGGGAGAGTGTCAGTTTATTTCACTCTGCAAGTCCTTGTTTCCAGGGACCTGTAAGGACAGTGAGTGAATTGTCCTTGTGCTATATTGTGATTAAAAAAAACATTTTTTCTAGGGACAGAAAACTGTAGGTAGGGAGAGTGTTTTTTTTCTTTCACTCTGCAAGTCCTTGTTTCCAGGGACCTGTAAGGACAGTGAGTGAATTGTCCTTGTGCTATATTGTGCTTAAAAAAAACATTTATTCTAGGGACAGAAAACTGTAGGTAGGGAGAGTGTCAGTTTATTTCACTCTGCAAGTCCTTGTTTCCAGGGACCTGTAAGGACAGTGAGTGAATTGTTCTTGTGCTATATTGTGATTAAAAAAAACATTTTTTCTAGGGACAGAAAACTGTAGGTAGGGAGAGTGTTTTTTTTCTTTCACTCTGCAAGTCCTTGTTTCCAGGGACCTGTAAGGACAGTGAGTGAATTGTCCTTGTGCTATATTGTGCTTAAAAAAAACATTTATTCTAGGGACAGAAAACTGTAGGTAGGGAGAGTGTCAGTTTCTTTCACTGTGAAAGTCCTTGTTTCAAGGGACAGAGAAGGACACCTGAAGGTAGCCCTTATTGCTTTTTTCCCATCTCCCTGCAGGCCATCTATTAGAATGTCTGGAAGGCAAACAAGGAGAGGCAGACAGTCAGGAGGCAATAAAAGAGGGCAAGCAGGCTCTGTGTCTGGGGGCAACAGTGCTGGTCGTGGACGCGGTGCATTGTCATCAGCACATGGCCATGGGACACGCTTGTCCTTCTTTTCGGCAGCTGGACATGTTGAGCCACATCATGCCGAAGACTTGGTAGAGTGGATGACCAAGCCCTCCTCCTCCTCCTCATCCTCTCTCACCCAGGCTCAGGGTACTGGAAAAGCAGCTGCCAAAGCGTCGTCTTCCCTGGTATCAATGTCAGACAAATCATCAGTCACTCCTTCCCTAGACCCACCATGTCCTCCTCCTGAGGAGTCCCCCGAACTGTTTCAGCACAGTGTTGGGTACATGCTCCAGGAGGATGCCCAGCGTTTCGAAGGGTCTGATGATGAAACCCAGCTAGAGGAAGGCAGTAGCGTGAGAGCAGACAGAGGGGATGCTCAAGAAGGACACCAATCTGGCAGTCATGTTCCAGCAGCTGCAGCATACTGCCAGATTGGCTCCAGTGATGAGGAGGGAGGGGATGATGAGGTCACTGACTCCACGTGGGTGCCTAATAGGAGAGAGGAGGAGGAGGAGGATGAGGAGGAGGCACATCTCCAACGAGGCAGGATGCCCTTTGGTGGCCAGCGTAAGGGCAGTACACCGACGGAATCACACCGCAGAGCTCCGCCTGTGCAGGGCGCTGCCTCTGCCCGTCATTCAAAAAGTTCTTTGGTGTGGGCCTTTTTTGAGGCTAGTGCATCAGATCGCACAGCTGCTGTTTGCAACATATGTCTCAAGCGTATATCGCGTGGCCAAAACATCAGCCGCTTGGGTACCACATGCCTGACCAGACATATGTTGACCTGCCATGCAGCTCGTTGGCAAGCCTACCTCAAAGACCCACACCAAAGAACAAAGCGGACCTCTCCTTGCACCGCATCAGCTGGGATCTCCAACCCCACTATAACTTCAGTCCTCTCTGAAACATGCACTGAGAGGAATGAAGGTGTAGAATTAGGTGTGTCACAGCCAAGTACTTGCGGCCACTCTGCTAGCAGTACACCGACGTACGATTCTAGCAGGCAAATTTCCCTGCCCCAGCTGCTGGACCGTCGAAAGAAGTTCACTCCCAGCCATCCACATGCCCAGCGGTTGAATGCTAGCTTGGCTAAATTGCTAGCGCTTCAACTGCTGCCTTTTCAGTTGGTAGACTCGGCCCCCTTCCGTGAGTTTGTGCAATGTGCGGTTCCTCAGTGGCAGGTTCCCAAACGCCACTTTTTCTCACGGAAGGCTATTCCAGCTCTCTACCGGCATGTGGAAGGCAATGTCTTGGCCTCGCTGGACAGGGCGGTCAGCGGTAAGGTGCATATTACCGCTGACTCATGGTCCAGCAGGCATGGACAGGGACGTTACCTTTCTTTCACGGCCCATTGGGTCACTCTTTTGGCAGCTGGGAAGGATGCAGGACAAGGTGCAGTAGTGTTGGAGGTTGTCCCACCGCCACGCCTCCAAAATGCTACTACTGGTTGTGACACACCTCTCTCCTCCACCCCCTCCTCTTCTTCTTCCTCCATGGCCTCTTCCTGTGGTTTGTCCTATGAACCAGCGGTGCTCCGTAGCCGTTCACGGGGCTACGCAAGTACGCAGGCAAAAAGATGCCATGCCGTGCTTGCGCTGGTGTGTTTGGGGGACAGAAGCCACACTGGGGCAGAGGTCCTGTCTGCTCTGCAGGGCCAGGCCGAGAGGTGGTTGACGCCACGCCAGCTTAAGCCAGGAATGGTGGTTTGCGACAATGGCACCAACCTCCTCTCCGCCCTCCGACAGGGACAACTGACCCATGTGCCCTGTGTGGCTCACGTCCTTAACCTGGTGGTGCAGCGGTTCTTGGGCAGGTACCCGGGCTTACAGGATGTCCTGAGGCAGGCCAGGAAAGTCTGTGTGCATTTCCGCAGATCTTATAATGCCAGTGCTCGCCTGGCTGAGCTGCAAAAGGAGTTGAACCTGCCCAAGAACCGCCTTATATGTGACATGCCCACCAGGTGGAACTCAACGTTGGCCATGCTGCAGCGGCTGCACACGCAGCAGAGGGCCATCAATGAGTACCTGTGCGACTACGGCACCAGGACAGGGTCAGGGGAGCTTGGTTTTTTTTCTCCACGCCAGTGGGGCATGATCAGGGATGCATGCACTGTCCTGGCACCATTTGAGGAGGCCACGAGGATGGTGAGCAGTGACAGTGCATGCATCAGTGACACTGTACCTCTTGTCCACCTGTTGGAGCACACGCTGCATGGAATAATGGACAGGGCACTTGAGGCAGAACAGAGGCAGGAAGAGGAGGACTTCCTTGCCTCTCAAGGCCCCCTTTACCCAGACAGTGTTCCTTCTGTCCCACCCATCGCACAGGAAGAGGAGGAGGAGGAGGAGGAGGAGGAGGATTGTGTCAGCATGGAGGTGGAGGCTGGCACTCAGCATCATCAGCAGCAGTCTTTTAGGGATGATTTACAGTCCCAAGAAACCAGTGGACTTGTACGTGGCTGGGAGGAGGTGGCTGCGGATCATGTCGTCCTTAGTGACCCAGAGGACTCCGGAGCGAATGCCTCAGCAAACCTACGCTGCATGGCCTCCCTGATCCTGCAAAGTCTGCGGAAGGATCCTCGTATTCTTCGGATCAAGGAGAGGGACCATTACTGGCTGGCCACTCTCCTTGATCCACGGTACAAGGGTAAGGTTGCGGACCTTATGTTACCGTCGCAGAGGGAGCAGAGGATGAGACAACTCCGGGAGGCCTTGCAGAAAGGTCTGTGCAACGCGTTCCCAGAGACTGGGAGGTTACAAACTCCTGGTCCTGGACAACGAGTTGCTGAGGCTTCGGCCAGTCAAAGAAGGAGCGGTGGGGAAGGTGGCCGTCTGACCGATGCGTTCAGACAATTCTTTAGTCCGCAGCCCCAAAGTATGATCGGTTCCAGCAACCATCGCCAGCGTCTGATAAACATGGTGCAGGAATATCTAGGGGCAAGGTCAGACTTGGACACCTTCCCCACCGAAAATCCTCTGGCTTACTGGGTCTTGAGGATGGATCACTGGCCAGAGCTTGCACAGTATGCAATTGAGCTACTGGCCTGTCCTGCATCCAGCGTTCTTTCGGAACGCACATTCAGTGCTGCTGGAGGATTTGTCACGGATCACAGGGTGCGCCTGTCCACCGACTCGGTTGATCGACTGACTTTCATCAAGATGAACCAGTCTTGGATCACCACCAGCTACCACACACCTGATGCTGATATAACAGACTAATTGATTTTAACATGTCACATCCCTTCAAGACTGATGCTGATGCTGAGTGCCTGTGCTGTTATGTTGACTGGCTATCCTCCTCCTCCGAGTCCTCAATGATACGATTGATGATGATAGCTTGGAAGATCATTTTTGTTTATGGGTGCCGCCACCAGTGGCTAAGGCCCAATTTTTCAGCCCCTGTTTTACAGGGGCGTGTAATTACAATTTTTTTAGCAATAATTTGCCATAGGGCTCATTGCTGTGCTCCAAGTACAGTATCTGTGAGGGGTTGGAGTGTTGTGGCACCAGTGCCTAAGGCCCAATTTTTCAGCCCCTGTTTAACAGGGGCGTGTCATTACAATTTTTGAAGCAATACTTTGCAACAGGGCTCATTGCTGTGCTCCAAGTACAGTATCTGTGAGGGGTTGTAGTGTTGTGCCACCAGTGCCTAAGGCCCAATTTTTCAGCCCCTGTTCAACAGGGGCATGCAATTACAATTCTTGATCTAATAATTCACAGCAGGGTCCATTGCTGCACCCACCAAGAGTAACTCTGAGGGCTTACAGTCTTGTGGCAACGCCACCACCACCACCACCACGAAAGGCCCAATTTTTCAGCCCCTGTTCAAAAGGGGCATGTAATTACAATTCTTGATCTAATAATTCACAGCAGGGCCCATTGCTGCACCCACCAAGAGTAACTGTCAGGGCTTACAGTGTTGTGGCACCAGCACCACCATCAAAGCCCCAATTTTTACTACCACTGTTCAACAATTATATGTAATTAAAATTCCTGATATAATAGTTGACAGCAGGGCGTTCCAGCACCAACCAAGAGTAACTGAGTGCTTACAGTGTTGTGCCAACACCAACAACTAAGGGGCCTATTTCTGCAGAGTATATACGGCAGGTCCCTACTTTCAAACATCCAACTTACAAACGACTCCTACTTGCAAACGAAAGAAGACAACAGGAAGTGAGAGGAAATCTACCCCTAGAAAGGAAAATTCTCTCCTGTAAGAATAAATATGGGAGAAAGGGGTCTCATCTGTACTGATGCTTTATCAGCAATCCTTGTTTCAAGAAAAACACCACATTTCAAAAACAGTTGTCATTGGGACGGAAAGTGAGGTGAAATGTTCTGAACAGGGGCACAGACAGCAAAACAAATGTTACAGGGGTGATAACCCTTACCTATGTTTCCCAAAAAGTTTAAAAATAGATTTTTGGGCTGGAGCTACACTTCAACAATGTACCTGTTCAAAATTACAAACAGATTCTACATAAGAACAAACCTACAGTCCCTGTCTTGTATGCACCGCCTGTATACGGCTGTTCAGAGTATATAGGGCCTTTTTTAGTTTATGTGCGGGGTTCCCCTTAATATCCATACAAGACCCAAAGGGGCTGGTAATGGGCTGGGGTAGGGGGGGGGGGTCATGGGGTAGCTATGCCATTTTTCTTAAAGAATTTCATCCATATTACCGGGACCAGACATTACATTAAAGCCGCAAGCAGTTTTAAATGGCTTTTTTTTCCTTTAGAAGTGTCATTTTGTGCAGGGACAGTTCTAAACACGGGAAACACGTGGCACTTCACAGGCATACTTTAGACACCCCCCAGGTACGATATTTAAAGGAATATTTGACTTTTTTTTTTTCACTTTATGCATCATTAAAATGACTGCTCCCGAAAAACGACCGTTTTTAAAACTTCTTTTTGCATTGATACATGTCCCCTGGTGCACAACCCGGGTTCCCAAACCCTATTTATGACAATAACATGCATAATAGTTGTTATAATTAGCACTTTAGAATTCGAACGTTCGCATCCATTGTATTTAATAGGGTTCTAATGCTCGTTCGAACTTTCGGTCCGTTCGCGGGTTCTGGTGCGAACCGAACCCGGGGGTGTTCGGCTCATCACTAATGTCATATGACGTCCAGTGTGGATAACAGAACCACTTCCCGGATGTCAATATGCTATTGACTGGGCGGGAAGTGGTTAAACAAATTTTTTCCTCAGTTTAGGCCTATACGTATTCTTCAACATATTTTTGGTAAAAAAAATCGCAATACGCGTACTGTATATTGATTGTTTTGCGCAAAAGTTATAGCGTCTACAAAATAGGGGATAGATTTATAGCATTTTTCTTTTTTCTTTTTTTTACTAGTAATGGTGGAAATCTGCAATTTTTATCGTGACTGCAATATTGTGGCGGACATAACAGACACTTTTGACACATTTTTGGGACCATTCACATTTATACAGCAATTAGTGCTATAAAAATGCATTGATTACTGTGTAAATGTGACTGGTAGGGAAGGGTTTAACACTAGGGGGCGATCAATCGGTTAAATGTGTTCCCTAGGGAGTTATTCTTACTGTGGGGACTGACTGGGGGAGGTGACCGATCGGTGTCCCTATGTACAAGGGACACACCATCGGTTTCCTCTCCCTGACAGGACGTGGATCTGTGTGTTTACACACACAGATCCACGTCCTGTCAGGGAGAGGAGACCGATGGTGTGTCCCTTGTACATAGGGACACCGATCTGTCACCTCCCCCACACAGATCCACAGTCCTGCTCAGTTACTGGGCAATCGCGGGTGCCCGGCGGACATCGCGGCCGCCGAGCACGCACATCGGGTCCCCAGTGACGCGGCGGGCACGTGCACCCCCTAGTGGCCTGGGAAGGCAAAGGCATTATATGACATCTGTCCAGAACAAGAGCCTCATCGTCCCGCCGTCATATGACAGCGGGCGGTAGGCATGTGGTTAATCTACCAGCATGTCTTTGGAGTGTGGGAGGAAACCCATGCAGGTGCAAGGAGCACAAACTCCAGGCAGGTTGTGCCGTGGTTGGGATTTGAACCAATGACCCTAGTCCTGCCAGGCAAGAGTGCTAACCACTTAGCTCCTGTGATGCCCACATAACCTAATCTATGATAAACCCTAAAACTGCATTAACACCAAAGTGGTAAGATTAAGCCTTCCCCAGAATTCAAACTTAGCTAATAAATTAAATTAAGCTTTAAAGCTAGCACTTAAATTCAAATATGAAGGACACAAATTAACACATGTCTGTATTAATTAAACATCAATTAAAAGTTTTCTATTAATTGCAAGCAGTGTATGTGTTTTGCAATCCCCTTTAACCACTTCAACCCCGAACCATTATGCAGCTTAAAGACCTGAGGTGTTTTTACAATTTGGCACTGCGCTGCTTTAACTGGTAATTGCGCGGTCATGCAATGTTGTACCCAAACAAAATTTGCATCCTTTTCCCCCACAAATAGAGCTTACTTTTGATGGTATTTGATTGCCTCTGCGATTTTTTTTTTTTTTTTTGCACTATAAACGGAAAAAGACCAAAAAATTTGAAAAAACATGATATTTTCTACTTTTTGTTATAACAAAAATCTCAATTTTAGTCATACATTTAAGCCAAAATGTATTCAGCCACATGTCTTTGGAAAAAAATGTCAATAAGCGTATATTTATTGGTTTGCGCAAAAGTTATAGCGTCTACAAACTAGGGTACATTTTCTGGAATTTACACAGCTTTTAGTTTATGACTGCTAATTTCTAGAGGTGCTAAATGGCAAGGCAGTACAAAACCTCCCAAATGACCCCATTTTGGAAAGTAGACACCCCAAGGAAATTGCTGAGAGGCATGTTGAGCCCATTGAATATTAATTATTTTTTGTCCCAAGTGATTGAATAATGACAAAAAAAATAAAGTTGTCACTAAATGATATATTGCTCACACATGCCATGGTTATATGTGGAATTGCACCCCAAAATACATTCCGCTGCTTCTCCTGAGTACGGGGATACCACACATGTGTGGGACTTTTTGGGAGCCTAGCCGCGTACGGGACCCCGAAACCCAAGCACCGCCTTCAAGATTTCTAAGGGCATAAATTTTTGATTTCACTCCTCACTACCTATCACTACCTATGACAGATTTGAAGGCCATAAAATGCCAAGATGGCACAAAACCCCCCCAAATGAAGCCATTTTGGAAAGTAGACACCCCAAGCTATTTTCTGAGAGGCATGTTGAGTCCATGGAATATTTTATATTTTGCCACAAGTTGCGGGAATATGACAAACTTTTTTTTTTTTTTTTTGCATAAAGTTGTCACTAAATAATATATTGCTCAAACATGCCATGGGCATATGTGGAATTGCACCCCAAAATACATTCTGCTGCTTCTCCTGAGTACGGGGATACCACATGTATGGGACTTTTTGGGAGCCTAGCCCCGAAAACCAAGCACCGCCTTCAAGATTTCTAAGGGCATACATTTTTGATTTCACTCCTCACTACCTATCACTACATATGACAGTTTTGAAGGTCATAAAATGCCAAAATAGCACAAAACCCCCCCAAATTACCCCATTTTGGAAAGTAGACACCCCGAGCGCTCCCGTCTCATTCTTGATTCTGAGCATGCACGTTTTTTTTCACGTCGTTAAAGCATACACACTATCGTTTTTCACGTCGTTAAAAAAAACGACATGAAAAATTACGTGAAAAAAGAGAGCATGTTCGAAATTTTTAATGGCCGTTTTTCACGTCGTTAAAAATGCTCTGGAGCATACACACGATCATTTTTAATGCCCATTTTTAAAAATGGCATTTTTAACGGCATGAAAAACGATCGTGTGATCGTGATCGTGTGTGCACTGCCTATCACAGTTTTGGAGGCCATGGAATGGCCAGATGGCACAAAACCCCCCCAAATGACCCCATTTTGGAAAGTAGACAACCCCAGCTTTTTGCTGAGAGGCATGGTGAGTATTTTGCAGCTCTCATTTGTTTTTGAAAATGAAAAAAGAGAAAAAAACTTTGTGACAAAAAGCGAGATTGGCAAAATACTTACCATACCTCTCAGCAAATAGCTTGGGGTGTCTACTTTCCAAAATGGGGTCATTTGGGGGAGTTTTGTGCCTTACTCAGGAGAAGAAACAGAATGTATTTTGGGGTGTAATTCCACATATGCCCATGGCATTTTTGAGCACTATATCATTTAGTGACAACTTTGTGCAAAAAAAAAATGTGTCTTTTTCCCGCAACTTGTGTCAAAATATAAAATATTCCATGGAATCGACATGCCTTTCAGCAAATAGCTTGGGGTGTCTACTTTCCAATATGGGGTCATTTGGGGGGTTTTTGAACTGTCCTGGCATTTTATGCACAACATTTAGAAGCTTATTTAGAGGAAGTGGGAGTGAGCAAATCAAGATGGACACCAAATCCCAGTAGTTTGTTGATTTAAAAAGAAGGGCTTGAGGTCACATACCTCGGAATTTTTTGCAGTGTCAAAAGTAAGAATAAATATTGGAAAACCAAAAAGGATCCAATGACAATAGATTTATACAAAAATAGAACAATAGTTTATTTAATAAAAAAGGAAAATAAAGTTTTCCTGAAAGTTCAACATATACAACATTTTAAACTAGGTACATATACAATAACCGTTGACCTCGACATGTTTCGCTCGAACTTGGAGCTTCTTCAGGAGTAATCTACGGTGTAACGGTACACTAAAAAGTGAAGTAAAGAGAAGAACAAAGGAACATCCATAAAATGTATACAAAAACACATCTATTGGAATATCCATCAAAAATAGGTTAACAAAAACTGCAAAATTTAATTGCAATGTTAGTTACGTTATGATAATATTTTATAATGTACACGTCAAATATTTTTATTTTTAATATTTTTAAATATTATAGAATCAGGGAAACATAAATCTAATAAAAATTATTATAAAGTAGGGATGAGCTTCGAGTTCGAGTCGAACTCATGTTCGACTCGAACATTGCCTGTTCGCCCGTTCGCCGAACAGCGAACAAATTGGGGTGTTCGCGGCAAATTCGAAAAATCTATGGGAGAAATCTAAAGTGCTAATTATAAAGGCTTATATGCAAGTTATTGTCCTAAAAAGTGTTTGGGGACCCGGGTCCTGCCCCAGGGGATATGTATCAATGCAAAAAGAAGTTTTAAAAACGGCCGTTTTTTCGGGAGCAGTGATTTTAATAATGCTTAAAATGAAAAAATAAAAGTGAAATATTCCTTTAAATTTCATACCTGGGGGGTGTGTATGATATGCATGTAAAGTGGCGCATGTTTCCCGTGCTTAGAACTGTCTCTGCACAAAGTGTCATTTTTGAAAGAAAAAAATGCATTTAAAACTGACTCGCGGCTATTAATGAATTGTCGGCTCCCGGCAATACATACAAAAGTCATTGATAAAAAAAAAAAAAAAAGCGTGGGGGTTCCCCAGAATTCAATTACCAGGCCCTTCAGGTCTGGAATGGATATTAAGGGGAACCCCGCCGCAAATAAAAAAAAATTGACGTGGGGTTCCCCCAAATATCCATTCCAGGCCCTTCAGATCTGGCATGGATTTTAAGGGGAACTCCACCCCAAATTAAAAAAAAAATGGCGTGGAGTCCCCCTAAAAATCCATACCACACCCCTTATCCGAGCACGCAACCTGGCCGGCCGCAGGGGAAAAGGGGGGGACGAGAGAGCGGCCCCCCCTCCCTCCTGAACCGTACCAAGCCACATGCCCTCAACATGGGGAGGATGTCCCCATGTTGATGGGGACAAGGGCCTCATCCCCACAACCCTTGCCCGGTGGTTGTGGGGGTCTGCGGGCGGGGGGCTTATCGGAATCTGGAAGACCCCTTTAACAAAGAGGACCCCCAGATCCCGGCCCCCCCCCTATGTGAATTGGTAAGGGGTACATTGTACCCCTACCATTTCACGAAGAAAGCGTAAAAAAATGTTTAAAAAAACACACAAACACGTTGAAAAAGTCCTTTATTAAAAAAAAAAAACCCATTCCAGCGGTGAAATCCAGTGTCCCGCGGCGATCCCGATGTCCAGCGCTGTCCGTCATTGGTTGTGCCTGAGCGGACCTGATGGGGAACTCCCTCTCAGTATTTTAAATGTATAGACCCGCCCCTTCTAAAGTTCCCCATCAGGTCCGCTCAGCGGACCAGATGCGGAACATGAGAAGGGGCGGGTCTATACATGTATTACCAAAGTGAGAGCAGTTCCCCATCAGGTCCGCCTCCTCGGTATGTCGGACCCGCCTACGTCATTGGCTTGAGCGGGGAACTTCCTTCACTGTGTAATTTAAATTTACATAGTGAAGGAAGTTCCCCGCTCAAGCCAATGACGTAGGCGGGTCCGACATACCGAGGGGGCGGACCTGATGGGGAACTGCTCTCACTTTGGTAATACATGTATAGACCCGCCCCTTCTCATGTTCTGCATCTCGCCCGCTGAGCGGACCTGATGGGGAACATTAGAAGGGGCGGGTCTATACATTTAAAATACTGAGAGGGAGTTCCCCATCAGGTCCGCTCAGGCACAACCAATGAAGGACAGCGCTGGACATCGGGATCGCCGCGGGACACTGGATTTCACCGCTGGAATGTTTATTTATTTATTTTTTTAAATAAAGGACTTTTTCAAGGTGTTTGTGTGTTTTTTTAAACATTTTTTTACGCTTTCTTCGTGAAATGGTAGGGGTACAATGTACCCCTTACCAATTCACATAGGGGGGGGCCGGGATCTGGGGGTCCCCTTTGTTAAAGGGGTCTTCCAGATTCCGATAAGCCCCCCGCCCGCAGACCCCCACAACCACCGGGCAAGGGTTGTGGGGATGAGGCCCTTGTCCCCATCAACATGGGGACATCCTCCCCATGTTGAGGGCATGTGGCTTGGTACGGTTCAGGAGGGAGGGGGGGCCGCTCTCTCGTCCCCCCCTTTTCCCCTGCGGCCGGCCAGGTTGCGTGCTCGGATAAGGGGTCTGGTATGGATTTTTAGGGGGACTCCACGCCATTTTTTTTTTAAACTTGGGGTGGAGTTCCCCTTAAAATCCATGCCAGATCTGAAGGGCCTGGTAATTGAATTCTGGGGAACCCCCACGCTTTTTTTTTTTTTTTTTTTATCAATGATTTTTGTATGTATTGCCGGGAGCCGACAATTCATTAATAGCCGCGAGTCAGTTTTAAATGCATTTTTTTTCTTTCAAAAATGACATTTTTTGCAGGGACAGTTCTAAGCACGGGAAACATGCGCCACTTCACATGCATATCATACACACCCCCCAGGTACGAAATTTAAAGGAATATTTCACTTTTATTTTTTCATTTTAAGCATTATTAAAATCACTGCTCCCGAAAAAACGGCCATTTTTAAAACTTCTTTTTGCATTGATACATGTCCCCTGGGGCAGGACCCAGGTCCCCAAACACTTTTTAGGACAATAACTTGCATATTAGCCTTTATAATTAACACTTTAGATTTCGAACGTTCGAGTCCATTGTATTTAATAGGGTTCTAAAGTTTACACGAACATTTTGTCTGTTCGCAGGTTCTGGTGCGAACCGAACAGGGGGGTGTTCGGCTCATCCCTGTTATAAAGTATACTGAAGTGTCAATAAATGATGTGGTCAAACATGGCACCTACCAATTGTATATTAAAGATGAAGGAGATGTTTTAGCAATTCCAAATTAGAATTCTAAATTGCCCTCCATCTCCAGCTGCGGAAAAGGGATGATCACCAAAATGCCCCAACTGATGGAAATAAACACGACCTCCCAAAACTTGTATGTGAAGAGGCAGTAAAAACCAACATTGATAATAATCCCGCTAGAAATGATACAGAGAAACTCCTAAGTTGAGACCTGCAGATGAGTAAAAATTATATAATGAAAAAATATATATAATATAAGTGAATTCAAACTAATTTAAATCCACAAAAAGAATAAATTTATATTAAAGATATAAAAAATACCTGGTTTATCGAATCATTTGTTTTTTGTAAAGTATGGATAGCAGTACTAGATCTTTTTGTGGAGAACCGCAATGATTCATACAGATTTGCATAAAGATCCTGTGCGTGAAAGTAAGTAGATACCATAGTATCAAAAAAAGTGACTGAAGTAGATATCCATCCTACAGCCAAAATGAATAAGCACGTACCTTTAAGGAGTAGTTGAGTATTGCATTGAAGCCGCTGCAATAGCGGCAGTCGTAGCGTGTAAAAAACAGGGACGATTTCCAGCAGTCTCACAATCCCCAGCTCAAGGGGAATGACAGAGTGATATGGCGAAATACCGCCAATTTATACTCACCCCGGCGCGGCTAGCGTCTGATGTCATTGCCGTGCGGCAGACGCATTCATGAGGGCGGCACTCAGGCAGCTGAACGCTAATGCCTGACTAAATGAGGCCGGATGATGCTGGAACGGCCATTTTGGGAAATCCCCGGATCCCTTATCATGTACAGGACATGAAAGGGAAAGCGCTGTTGGATAGCGCTATACCAGGGGATTCATGAAAGGACAAAAATAGGTCTAACAAATGGTACAGAAAAGGGCATAGCATTAAAGATGCCAAAGAGGGTATCCCCTTCAGGGCTGACATGACATAAACTAATGATTAAAGAACATGAAATGACTGCCCATGGCGTCCATACAGGCTCAAAAGGAAGAACTCTGAATCATTGCAGCTGGAGCAAAATCTAATTGAATATAAATAAAATTAAATAATGATTTTCCCAGAAAATATAATTGGGTTGAGAACATCAAAAACCTGACCGCAGAATTGTTTAAATAAGACCAAATTTGATATCATGGCTTAAAACTATTTTCAAGTTAAATTGATTTTGATGCAACAAAAAAATGACCACAACAGTTAGAACCTCATATACAAATTGAGAATGCATACCAATGAAATTTATCAAACATTTGCCATAAATGAATAGACAATATGATAATGGTCTAGGCTACAAGATTTATGTGACCTCAAGCCCTTCTTTTTAAATCATTTAGAAGCTTATGTCACACATCACCCACTCTTCTAACCACTTGAAGACAAAGCCCTTTCTGACACTTTTGAAAACACTTTTTTTTTTGCAAGAAAATTACGTTGAACCGCCAAACATTATATGTTTTTTAAAGCAAAGGCCCTACAGATTAAAATAGTGGGTGTTGCATTTTTTATTTCCACACAGTATTTGCGTAGCAATTTTTCAAACGCATTTTTTCTGGAAATTTTTTTTTTTTTAATGCACTAAAACACACTATATTGCCCAAATGTTTGATGAAATAAAAAAGATGATCTTAGGCCGAGCACATGGATACCAAACACAGCTTTAAAATTGCGCACAAACGCGTAGTGGCGACAAACTATATACATTTTTAAAAGCCTTTAAAAGCCTTTACAGGTTACCACATTAGATTTACAGAGGAGGTCTACTGCTAAAATTACTGCCCTCGATCTGACCTTCGTGGTGATACCTCACATGCATGGTGCAATTGCTATTTACATATGACGCCAAACCGACGCTTGCGTTCGCCTTTGCGCAAGAGCAGGGGGGGGGGACAGGGGTGCTTATTTATTTTTATTATTTCTTTTGCTTTTTTTTTTTTTTTTTTTTTAACTGTTCCTTCCATTTTTTTTTGTTATCATTTTTATTGTTATCTCAGGGAATGTAAATATCCCCTATGATAGCAATAGGTAGTGACAGGTACTCTTTTTGAAAAAAATGGGGTCTATTAGACCCTAGATCTCTCCTCTGCCCTCAAAGCATCTGACCACACCAAGATCGGTGTGACAAAATGCTTTCCCAATTTCCCAATAGCGCTGTTTATATCCGGGGGGAAACATTCCCTCCCACTGCTTGTAAACGCAGTCTAGAGGCTAATTAGCCACTAAGATTGCTTTTACTTGAAAGCCTACCACTGGCTGAAAAGAATGATACCAAGATGATACCTAAACCCGCAGGCATCATTCTGGTATAACCATTCAAAGTCCAGCAACATACCAGTACTTTGCTGGTCCTTGTTGGACATACCGTATATACTCGAGTATAAGCCGAGTTTTTCAGGACTTTTTTTGTGCTAAAAATGCCCCCCCTCGGCTTATACTCGAGTCTGTGTCCATCTTCAACTTTGTGTTCCTGATCTGGCCAGCCGTGGGTCCCCTGGACCCCAAACTTGGCACACATGTAGCCCCACTCACCCTCTACAAGTGTGCAAAGTTTGTTGTCCGGGGGACCTACGGCCGGGGAGCACCAATTTTTCAAAGCTGGGCACCCCTTCCATAGACTCCAATGTTAAACTATAATTTCTCCATTTTGGGGACCCGGTACTGGCCAGTCCTAGGTCCCCTGGACCCAAAACTTGGCACACATGTAGCTCCACTCTTCATCTACAAAGTTTGTTGTCCAGGGGACCTACGGCCGGGGAGCACCGATTTTTTTAAAGCCGGGCACCCCTTCCATAGACTCCCATGTTAAAAGTCAGTCTAGTCACACAGCGCCGGAGATCAGGTAGAGAGATTGGGCACAGTGAGGCATGGACACAGTGAGGCATGGACACAGTGAGGTATGGACACAGTGAGGTATGGCCACAGTAAGGCACAGTGAGGCATGGACACAGTGAGGCATGGGCACAGTGAGGCATGGCCACAGTGAGGCATGGCCACAGTAAGGCACAGTGAGGCATGGACACAGTGAGGCATGGACACAGTGAGGTATAGACACAGTGAGGCATGGACACAGTAAGGCACAGTGAGGCATGCACATGGACACAGTGAGGCAAAATGAGGCACAGTGAGTCATGCAGATGGACACCCTAGGCTTATACTTGAGTCAATACGTTTTCCCAGTTTTTTTGTGGTAAAATTAGGTGCCTTGGCTTATATTCAGGTCGGCTTATACTCGAGTATATACGGTATATTGTAATCTTTTTTTCATGCAGCCTGTTGGCTGAACGAAAAAAAGAGATTGATCGGTGGGTATGCCCACCAATAGAATACCTCCCTTCATCCACCCACTTCTAATGATGGGCATACATGCACCATTTATATATGTACGCGGCATTAGGAGCAAAATCGCTCCTCCGCCCCTGCTGCCCCCATGCTTCGGCATATATGCTCTTTTTTTTTAACTGTGTTGGTGAAATCACCTCCTACAGCGTTGGAGTCTCGGCTTTATGTATCGTGGAAGCAAACGCTGTTACCAGTAATGGTAAATAAATCCGCGCTGCAACTAAATGGCATACAGTAGGTGCCGCCGATATTGTGTTTCTATCGCGCTCCCATCGCCGAGATTCTCGGCGGCAGGAGTGCCGAGATGTCGGCAGCAGGGTGGCGACACGTGTCGCGCTCGCTGCAATGGCGAGGAGACGTGACACTGTATTGAGCGGGGATCCGACGCGGATTCCCGCCTATACCAGGCACTGTGTTTGGTATGAATCCTGAGCGGGAACTCCACGCCAATTTTTAAAGAAAAAACCGGCATGGGTTCCCCCTCCAGGGGCATACCAGGCCCTTGGGTCTGGTCTGGATTTGAAGGGGAACCCTACACCGAAAAAACGGCGTGGGGGTCCCCTCAAGATCGAAACCAGACCCTTATCCGAGCACGCAACCTGGCAGGCCGCAGGGGAAGAGGGGGGGACGAGAGCGGCCCCCCCTCCCTCCTGAACCGTACCAGGCCACATGCCCTCAACATGGGGGGTTTGGTGCTCTGGGGCAGGGGGGCGACCTGCGGCCCCCCCACCCCAGAGCACCCTGCCCCCATGTTGATGAGGACAGGGCCTCTTCCCGACAACCCTGGCCGTTGGTTGTCGGGGTCTGCGGGCGGGGGGCTTATCGGAATCCGGGAGCCCCCTTTAATAAGGGGGCCCCCAGATACCGGCCCCCCCACCCTATGTGAATGAGTATGGGGTACATCGTACCCCTACCCATTCACCTGGTGGAAAATAAATGGAAATAAAAACACAACACAGTTTTTTAAAGTATTTTATTGCACCGCTCCGGAGGTCTTCTTCCGACTTCGGGGGTCTCCGGTGTCGTCGCCGCGTTCTCCGGTTCTTTCTTCTGCTGGGCCTCCGCTAACTTCTTTTTAGCTCTTTTGCTAACGGAGGCCCGGTCTTCTCCGTCGCCTTCTTCTTCTTCTCCCGCTCTCCGGTTCTTCTCCCGCTCTCCGGTGTCGTCGCCGCGTTATCCGGTTCTTTCTTCCGCCGGGCCTCCGCTAACTTCTTTTTAGCTCTTTTGCTAGCAGAGGCCCAGTCTTCTCCGTCGTCGCCGTCGGCGTCTTCTTCCCTCTTCTCCTCCTCGATGTTGACTCGTCGCTTCCTCTCGCAGTAATGGTAAATCTTCGGTCCGCAGAGATTAATCTATTCTTCACATGACATCACAGTCACATGCTCTGGGGCACATGTGCACATGACGTCACAGTCACATGCTCCAGGGCACATGTGCCCCGGAGCATGTGACTGTGACGTCATGTGAAGAATAGATTAATCTCTGCGGACCGAAGATTTACCATTACTGCGAGAGGAAGCGACGAGTCAACATCGAGGAAGAGAAGAGGGAAGAAAGGGGGCTCCCGGATTCCGATAAGCCTCCCGCCCGCAAACCCCGACAACCAACGGCCAGGGTTGTCGGGAAGAGGCCCTGTCCTCATCAACATTGGCCGCAGGTCGCCCCCCTGCCCCAGAGCACCAAACCCCCCATGTTGAGGGCATGTGGCCTGGTACGGTTCAGGAGGGAGGGGGGGCCGCTCTCGTCCCCCCTCTTCCCCTGCGGCCTGCCAGGTTGCGTGCTCGGATAAGGGTCTGGTTTGGATTTTGAGGGGGACCCCACGCTGTTTTTTCGGCATAGGGTTCCCCTTTAAACCCAGACCAGACCCAAGGGTTCTTTAAAAATTGGCGTGGAGTTCCCGCTCAGGATTCATACCAAACGCAGTGCCTGGTATCGGCGGGAATCCGCGTCGGATCCCCGCCTATCGGCAATGCGTGTCGCTCATCGTGAAAGGAACATTTTTTTCCTTTCCCGATGACGAGACAGCTCGGCGCTGGCTCTCGCGACGGAGCTCATAGGGTGTCAATATCGCCGCTGGAAGCGGCGATATTGACACAATATCGGCGGCACCTACTGTACCTGCTAAGCAAATGATGGTTAACATTAAAACAAAGTAACATTACAGTATAACAGTAAGACCTTACCATACCATACCTGCAAAGCAAATACCAAAAAAAACATAGTAAAAAATAAAAAAATTTTTAACGCAACCTGTACCTAAAATATATATATGCCGAAGCATGGGGGCATCCTCCCGCAAAAAAGTTATGCCGCGTACACACGGTCAGACTTTTCCACGGGCAAGCCTCCGTCAGAATTTCGACCGTATGTACGCGGCATTAGGAGCAAAATCGCTCCTCCCCCCTGCTGCCCCCCATGCTTCGGCATATATGCTCTTTTTTTTAACTGTGGTGGTGAACAGTGCTGTAAGGAACTCCATTTAAATAAACGGCGTTACCTAACACAGTCACTTTTGAGGGTAACGAGTAATCTAACGGATTACTCTTCCCCTCATGGCAACGCCGTTCCCATTACTTGGACGCCGTTACCCCAATTACATCTACTCGCCGCAGCCACCGCGAGAAGATGTAACCGCAATTAACCGCCATCTGCCTACCTGATCAGCATGTCATGCAGACAGACGGCGGTCATTGCAGTGTTCAAAAGCCACGCCTCCTCGTCTGTGATAGGCGGAACACTCAATTTCACAGCAGGCAGTGTTCAGCCTATCACGGACATCCTCTCATCCTCGTCTGTGTTATGAGGATGAGCAGATGTCCGTGATAGGTGGAACACTAAATGCTGGGAAATTGAGTGTTCCGCCTATCACAGATAAGGAGGAGACGCGGCTTTTGAATACTGGAATGGCCGCCGGGACGTCGCCGATCAGGTACGCGGGCACAGTGAAGCATGGGCACAGTGAAGCACAGGCACAGTGAGGCATGGGCACAGTGAGGCACGGGCACAGTGAAGCATGGGCATAGTGAGGCACAGGCACAGTGAGGCACGGGCACAGTGAACCATGGGCACAGTGAGGCATGGGCACAGTGAGGCATGGACACAGTGAGGCATGGGCACAGTGAGGCATAAGCACAGTGAGGCATGGGCACTGTGAAGCATGGACACAGTGAAGCATGGGCACAGTGAGGCATGGGCACAGTGAGGCATGGACACAGTGAAGCATGGACACAGTGAAGCATGGACACAGTGAGGCATGGGCACAGTGAGGCTGGCATGGGCACAGTGAGGCATGGGCACAGTGAGGCATGGACACAGTGAGACATGGGCACAGTGAGGCACAGTAAGGCATGGGCACAGTGAGGCACAGTGAGGCATGGGCACAGTGAGGCATGGGCACATAACCAATATTATTTATTGTTATCCCTCCTATTATTTTTATACACTGAAAAAAATGACATATATATCATCCTTCTACCGCCCCGCCCCCGCCCCTGTGTATATATAATATAACCAATATAGTTACTTTGCTGAGTAACTAATTACTTTTTCAATGTAGTAACTGAGTTACTAACTCAATTACTTTTTGGAAGAAGTAATTTGTAACTGTAACTAATTACTTTTTTAACGCAAGATGAACAACACTGGTGGTGTAATGACCTCCTACAGCGTTGGAGTCACGGCTTTATGTATCATGGGAGCAAACGCTGTTGCTGTCAAGATAAATAAATCCACGCTGCAACTGAATGGCGTACCTGCTAAGCAAATGTTGGTTAACATTAAAACAAACAATCAGATTTCCGATGGAATAAAATCCAATGGATTTTTCCATCGGAAATCCGATGAAGCTGACTTCCATCAGTCTTGCCTACACACCATCAGTCAAAAATCCGACCGTCCCAAATACCGTGACGTAAAACACTCAGACGAGCCGAGAAAAATTAAGTTCAATGCTTCTGAGCATGCGTCGACTTGATTCTGAGCATGCGTGGGTTTTTTCTCCGATGGAGTTCCCCACAGACGATCGGAATTTGCTATCAGTTTTTTTTCCATTGGTAAAATTTAAAACATGTTCTATTTTTTTATACCGATGGAAAAAAGACCGATGGGGCCCACACACGATCGGTTTGTCCGATGAAAAAAGTCCATCGGTCTTTTTTCATTAGAAAAAACGATTGTGTGTACGCAGCATAAGACCTTACCATACCATACCTGCAAAGCAAATACCAAAAAAAACATAGTAAAAAATAAAACATTTTTTTAACGCAACCAGTGCCTAAAATATATATGCCGAAGCATGGGGGTATCCTTTCGCAAAAAAGTTATGCCGAGTATACACGGTCGGACTTTTCCACAGGCAATCCTCCGTCGGAATTTCGACCGTATGTACGCGGCATTAGGAGCAAAATCGCTCCTCCGCCCCTGCTGCCCCCATGCTTCGGCATATACTGTATGCTCTTTTTTTTAACTGTGGTGGTGAAATGACCTCCTAGAGCACTGGAGTCACGGCTTTATGTATCGTGGGAGCAGACACTGTTGCTGTCAAGATAAATAAATCCACGCTACAGCTGAATGGCGTACCTAAAAACAAAAAAATGGTTAACAATAAAACACAGTAAAGAGTAAAGTATAAAAAAATTACATACCAGAAAAGCAGGCATGATAAAACATAATAACAATAAAACATTGCAGAATAGAATACAGTAAAAAAGAGCAGAACAATAGAAAGAGAATAGAGAGGGAGAGAACAATAAAACAACAACTATTTTTGTTTTTTTTATTTTATATTTTTTGGTGTTTTTTTTACTTTTTTTTTTAACACTTTTTTTTGTAACTGTAACTGTTCAACTGTTCGGGTTCCAGGTTTGGGTCTCTCAAAATGCGATGGCATCTTGGGAGACCCTGTGTAAGTGTGTCCTATTCTGTGCATTGCTGTACCCTATGCTAATACTGCACTAGTGTGTGGTAGCATTCAAAACATTCACCAATGCAAAGACCAGGATTGTCAGGACAGCGTGGACAATAATAACGGGTGTCACGCCTAAATCCGCGCTTTCTACAGACACGAAATTTTCTTTGGGGTGCTCGTTGGGTATGGGGTACTCTGGAGGACATACGAAAAATGCCTCTCATGCAGCGGCTTACTGCATTTGGTTGGGGATGCTGAGGTGCAGCACCGCCTGGATACAGGAGGGCTCGGACAAAATCTCCCTGGAATTTACGGAAAGATCCAGTCCGTCCTGAAGCTTTGTATAGCACAAAAGCATTCAGCAAAGCCAATTGAAATAAGTATACAGACACTTTTTTGTACCAGCGCCTGGTCTTACGGGCAACTAGATATGGCACCAACAACTGGTCGTTGAGGTCCACCCCTCCCATATTTTCGTTATATTTGTGGACACAGAGGGGTTTCTCCACAACACCAGTCACCGTACGAATTTGGACTGTCGTGTCTGCATGAAGAGAGGTAAGAACGAAAAAATTCTTATTATCCCTCCACTTCACAGCGAGCAATTTATTACACTTCAAGCAGGCTCTCTCCCCCAGCCTAAGATGGGAATCTACAAGCCCCTGGGGTAAGCTCCAGCGATTAGATTGCACAGTGCCACATGCGCCAATCTGATGATCAAACAAGTGACTAAAAAGTGGCACGCTCGTGTAATAATTGTCTACATACAAATGGTACCCCTTTCCGAATAAGGATGACACCAAGTTCCACACTATCCTGCCTGCTATCCTGTTCCACACTATCCTGCCAGCGCTCCCTATGTAATCTGGGCAGTTCTCCGTTTCTACGTGACTATCTTTTCCCTCACAAACCATAAAACTACATGTATAGCCTGTGGCCCTGTACAGAGCTTATACATCTTGACCCCGTATCTGGCACGCTTGCTGGGAAGGTACTGTTTGAAAGACAAGCGGCCAGAAAATTTTATTTAACAACTTGATGGGGAGTATACAAGGCTGCAAAACGTTAGTTGAAGTGGTTTATGAGGGGCCAAATTTTGTAGAGCCGATCAAATTCAGGGTCTGCACGAGGACGACAAAGTTCATTGTCGTTGAAATACATGAACCGCAAGATCTGCTCATATTGTCCCCTGGACATGGAGGCAGAGAACATGGGCATAGGGTAAACTGGGTCAGTGGAGCAATATAACCGCAGATCACTCAATTTAACTATGCCAATGTCGAGGGAAAGGCCCAGAAAGAACTTAAATTCGGAAACCGTAACTGGTTTCCATTCTCTAGCAAGGGCGGACTGGGGATTAGTGGCGATGAATTGACCAGCATACAAATTAGTTTGGTCCACAAAAGATCTAAAGAGATCTTCCGTGAAAAACAGTGAATAAAATTCAAGTGCCGTAAAATTCACTGTTTCCACCTGAATTCCAGGTTGGCCAGTGAATGGGGGAAGTACGGGTTCTGCAGAAGTGGTGGGGACCCAATCAGGATTGGCGAATTCTGCAGGAAGGACACTATGGGCACGACGGGCTTGTCTTTGTCTTCTTCTTGGTGGCAGCGGGACACTACTTGTGCTTGCCACCTCGTCAGCTTGAATTGCACTTATGGGACTCGCCACGTCACCAAGTGTTACTGCAGTGCTGGATGTACGTCCAGGGTGTACTAGGCCGCTGGTGCTTGCCAGGTCACCAGAAGGATGAGCGACACTAGCACTTCTCTGCTCCATACCAGAGCTCTGCGGTTCTTGCACCGGGTACGCCTGACCTTGGCAGGGACCTTAACTTCGTCGCCAGAGCTATCTGTCATGGAGCCGCTGTCGTCTACAGGATTGTATTCTGAGCCTAAATCTGACAGATGAGTGACCTCCTCCTCACTTTCTGCCATGCTCAGAAACGTGTAGGCCTCTTCACTAGTGTACCTTCGATTTGCCATTTTGGGCTCTAAATTTACTGGTACAAGTAGTGAGATTCACGGGTAAAAAAGCACCTAGGCTGTCAGCAAGTGAGTCAAACGCTACCAAAAAAAACTGTTAGCGATCGCAGGGATCAGGCCTGACTCTGCGATTGCTGCAGTTATGTGTTTAGTGTTTTGTAAGTGACAGCGATCGATCGATACTGCACTTGGGTGGGCTGGGCTGGGCTGGGCGGAGGGGCAAAACGCAGGTGCTAGCAGGTATCTGGGCTGATCCCGCTAACAATGCGTTTTTGGGAACCCTAAACTGCTGGGGACGCTAGTATAGATCTGATCAGATATTGATCTGTTCAGATACTATACCACTAAGGGAGATGTATGCTTCGTGCGTGGGTGTTAGCCCTACTGGCACTAACCTGACGCTTCCTGGAGTGATGCAGACCCTAAAACCTTACTGATATCACCCGCCGGGCGATCAGGGGGTTAAACCTTTATTGGGTTATATACGGCGGGTGCCCTGATGCTATAAAAAGCAAACTAACTAACCAGCATCACCCGTAACACTTATACGGTGATCACTGGTGAAAGGGTAAACTAGGGGCAATCAGGGGGTTAAAACCTTTATTAGGTAATATTTGGTGGTACCTGACACTATATAAAAACCTGACGGTGAACCTAAATAACTAAATAACTAACTGGCTAACCAGCGTCACCAGTGACACTTATACGGTGATCACTGGTGAAATTGTTAGCTCTAGGGGCAATCAGGGGTTTAAAACATTTGTTAGGCAATATATGGGGGTACCTGATGCTATAAAAACCTGACGGTGAACCTAAAAAAATAACTGGCTATCTAGCGGCACCAGCGACACTTATACAACGATCAGAAAAAACGATTGCTTAGTGACACTGGCGATAGGGGGTGAAAGGGTTACCTGGGGGGCGATCAAGGAGTTAAACCTTTATTAGGGGGGGTTAAAGGGGCCTAAAGCTAACTGCCCTGACACTTATTACTGTCACAAATGACACTGCATGCAGTGATCAGTAAAAAATGACCACTGCAAACTGTGACACTGTGACTGGGGGTGCAGGGGGTGATCTGGGGGGTGAGCTGGGGGTGACTGGGGGGTGGAAAGTGTGCATATGTGTGCCTGGTGTCAGTGTAGTGTTAGTGCACTTACTTGGATGTTTTCTCTCCTCGGGCTCCGGACGAAAAGACCGCCACGAGGAGAGTGACATCACTTCCTCCTGCCTGTGTTTACAGTTACACAGGCAGTGGAGGCTTCTCATTTGCCAGGAGCGATCGCGAGGGGGTGGCCAGAAATCAGTGTCCGCCCCCTCATCCCGGATCGCTCCTGAAGAGATACCGACCGCCGCAAGCACCGGGGGGGTCCGATCGGACCCCCCATCCGCGGGAAGGCAGGGACGTACCTGTACGCCAATCTGCCTGCCCGTGCCTTTCTGCCTACGTACATCAGCGTGCGGCGGTCGGCAGCTGGTTAAAGCAGAGCACAGAATGAGAAAGTAAGAAGCATCCCATAGAGCAAGTCAGTAGTACTACAGTGTGTACGTACTAAAAAGTAACATGCTGATAGAAAGTGACAGAGAGATTAGCTTATCAGTGTGTTGCTTCTCATCTCACTGTCCAGTCGCATGCTAGGGTGAGAGAAGGCGGTGGGGGAAAGTGGTCAAGCCCTAAGCTGTATAAATCGCAGGATAAAAAAATTTGGACAGGACTCAGCTCCCATATGTGTAACCCACCTATATATTTAGCTACATTTAGCTTTAAATTGGACCTGTTATAAACAAATTCAAGCAACTTTTTTTTTAGTTTTGGTTAGCATGGAGAAGAGTTTTCATTTTTTCAAAGTTTTTATTTCGGTGTATAACCTCATTGAGATGTATTTTACCCCCAACAGAAATGCTTTTTTTTAAATTTTAGTTTAAACAGGAAGGGTTAGAACCCTGGTTATTACTCCTAGACAAGACTGCTAGAGGGTTATTCCCTCTCTCCCTGTCCTGCTGAGAACATTTTACCAGAGAGGAAGCGAGGCAAACTCTCAGACAAAAATTCAAATGTGTTACTTAGTAAGACAAGGCTAAACACCCTGTCAAATCTGTATATCTGTTTGTGTGCGATTTGAAGATTTTTCCATCACTTATTTATGGTAAAACTGTTGGTCATCCCAGTGAACACGTGCTACAGACCCACTCAAATCACCTTGGTAAACAGTGCCTCTGATCTGTACCTCCTAATGATGGCTCAGTTCACAGCCATTAATGGGCACAACAACCCCCCGTGCTTGTTTTTGTGTGTTGTTTATAAGCAGCACTGAGGAAATACACATTTGCCACTTTGCTGTGCAAAAGTATACCATGATAGATGATGGCAGAAAGTGGTTAATCTTTATCATTAAATTGACCACTTAAAGTGGTCTGCAATCTACCACTCTTGTTTCAAGGTCTCTGTACCAGAATACATTGATTGAGAATAATGACATGTTGGCTGCATTTGTTTCCTTTTTAAGGTTTTGTCCCTTTATTTTCACCAGGTGATTCTCCCAGTAACACATTTCTGTCCTAGGGTGACAGCAGTCACTCACTATATTGTGTCAATGGAGATGTAACGTTGTCACCCTAGGCTGACCTTCTCTCTATTACATAGGAAGGAGGCATACTGTAGTTCATAGAAGCTAGCTGGGAAAGTTGATAGTGTTGCTTGAGATATCAGTTTATTGCATAGGTTATAACATACAAGGACGCTGGATTTTTGGAAATATTAACTGGTATTTTGTGTACTTACAGTAAGTTTACTTGCCTAAAAAAAATAAAACAAATGCAGCTCCACATCAAGGACTGGTAAGCTACAGAATATTAAATTGTTGTTCTTGGATTTGTGTTTGAAAGCTTGATAGCATAAGCAACTAAGCAGTCACAGATGGACCATGAAATGAGCATGAAATAATATTTTGTATTGCTGCATGGTTATTTAACACAGGTGATATGTTAATTAAAAAAAAAAAAGATGAATAGAAAAGGAATAAGCGCAGTTTGGTTTTCTGCTGGCACTAAGGCTGCATGTTCATTTTACCTCTTAGCAAGGCAATCAAATATGTTTCATTTCAGGTTGTTAAAAAAAATATTTGTCATATGTATTCTGTGATGCATCTTATAGGAAAAGGTAGCATAAAGGCATTCAATATTTTGAAGTTTATTTTTCACAGCAAATTAGGGCTGCACCATACACACTGAACATTAGTAAACAATGAGTTGGATAGGTTGCAATATTGCAATTGTACACATTATTTCCCACATGCAGGCACATAAAGCAATTGTTCATTAAAATTTAGCCATGTTGCATATAAAAAGTTCTTGGGAACTGTGGCTTTGGCATTTTCTTTTGTTTGTTCTGTGGAATTTTGTGGGATTCACATCCATTGGTATCTTTTTACAAATAAAAAAAAAATGAAATACATTTCCGATATGTGATATGTGCTATACTCAGTGCTTTTTTATGTTATCATAGCTATTATCAGTATGATATACAGCCCTGACGCGGGACCTGTGATTATGTCCCGTAGTTAATCTTCAAAGAAACAGAATAGGGTTTCAGAGGCATATCTATGACATGGAACACTCTGTTATAAGACTTTTTTATATATTCTGTCAGGTCAGCAGAGGTGATTTGCATATTCCCTGGTGAGATTTTCAGTGGTTTTAAGAGGGTGATCATTCTTTCCAACATTTTCTTGAACTTTTGTAAATTATCCACCCATGAGCTTGCAGAGGTGTCTAGTTCTTATCTGACCTTACTGCATTTCCTTACTGTACCATTGTTATAGCAATATATTTTCTTTATTTGGTCTGAATATCATGCATTCATTATTAAATGTCCAACCACTCATTTGAGTATAAATGCTAACTATCTATGTATCATTATGAGGCTTGTACTTTGTACATTTCTAATTAACTATTCTTTTGTCACTTGATCCGATCATCTTTTTTGAAAAGAAACTTGCTCCCGGCTTTACAGATGGTATAGGAATGAAAAATGCAAGGACATAACTAGTCAGATCAAAGGTAATAAGCTGTGTCTACATTCCTTTCAGGCAAGCACAGCTGGGCTGCTATTGTACATTTACAAGACCTTATATGCCAGAATACATCAATATCCAGTAATATAACATTATTTGTTGTCATCCATGTGTTGCTCAATTGGCCGTATTACCTTTGAGCATGTTGCTCAGTCCTTTTCAGCCAAGCACTGCATGACTTCTCTTGTGCCCCAGAAAGCCTTTATGCTGTACAAGTTGCATTATTCTGGTTGTGTGCAGCTATATTTTACTTTGAGTTAAAACAACAGTCTAAAACGTATGTTTTGGAGTTGTTCTAGAAAAACAATAGTCACTGTTTGTGGTGTGGTCCCCTATAGTTCACGTTATTTAAAAAAAAATTTAACTTTTGTGTAGCAAAGAAAATATATGTATATAGCGGGGTCAAGGCTTTTATCTCAATATGTTTCCTAGTCAAAGTGCTAGTAATAAAATGACAAAATAGGTATAGCTTGTCTTGTTGAGATGTGGAATGATAGTTTAACCACTTAAGCCCCGGACCATTTGGTAGCTAAAGGACCAGAGGTGAATTCAGAATTTTGCACTGCGCTGCTTTAACTGTAAATTGTGCGGACATGCAATGTTGTACCCAAACAAAATTTGCGTCCTTTTCTTCCCACAAAATAGAGCTTTCTTTTAATGGTATTTGATTGCCTCTGCGATTTTTATTTTTTGCGATATAAACGGAAAAAGACCGAAAATTTTGAAAAAAAATGATATTTTCTACTTTTTGTTATAAGAAAAATCGAATAAACTCAATTGTAGTCATACATTTAGGCCAAAATGTATTCAGCCACATGTTTTTAGTAAAAAAAATGTCAATAAGCGTATATTTATTGGTTTGCGCAAAAGTTATAGAGTTTACAAACTAGGGTACATTTTCTGAAATTTACACAGCTTTAAATTTATGACTGCCTATCTCATTTCTTGAGGTGCTAAAATGACAGGGCAGTACAAAACCCCCCAAATGACCCCATTTTGGAAAGTAGACACCCCAAGGAAATTGATGAGAGGCATGTTGAGCCCATTGAATTTTTTATTTTTTTGTCCCAAGTGATTGAATAATGACTAAAAAAAAAAAAAA
Organism: Rana muscosa; assembly: GCA_029206835.1. Lineage (NCBI taxonomy): Eukaryota > Metazoa > Chordata > Amphibia > Anura > Ranidae > Rana > Rana muscosa. Next base: position 879,995,288 of record CM055116.1, read on the forward strand.
AATTACAAAATGTTGTCACTAAATGATATATTGCTCACACATGCCATGGTTATATGTGGAATTTCACCCCAAAATACATTTTGCTGCTTCTCCTGAGTACGGGGATACCACATGTGTGGGACTTTTTTGGAGCCTAGCCGCGTACGGGACCCCGGAAACCAAGCACCGCCTTCAGGATTTCTAAGGGCGCAAATTTTTGATTTCACTCCTCACTACCTATCACAGTTTCGAAGGCCATAAAATGGCAAAATAGCACAAAACCCCCCCAAATTACCCCATTTTAGAAAGTAGACACCCCAAGGAAATTGCTGAGAGGCCTGTTGAGCCCATTGAATATATTTTTTTTGTCCCAAGTGATTGAATAATGACAAAAAAAAAAAATTACAAAAAGTTGTCACTAAATGATATATTGCTCACACATGCCATGGTTATATGTGGAATTACACCCCAAAATAAATTTTTCTGCTTCTCCTGAGTACGGGGATACCACATGTGTGGGACTTTTTAGGAGCCTAGCCGCGTACGGGGCCCCGAAAACCAAGCACCGCCTTCAGGATTTCTAGGCACAAATTTTTGATTTCACTCCTCACTACCTATCACAGTTTCGAAGGCCATAAAATGCCAAAATCGCACAAAACCCCCCCAAATGACCCCATTTTGGAATATAGACACCCCAAGCTATTTGCTGAGAGGAATGGCGAGTATTTTACAGCTCTCATTTGTTTTTGAAAATGAAGAAAGAAAATATATATATATATATTTTTTTTTTTCAGTTTTCAAAACTTTGTGACAAAAAGCGAGATCTGCAAAATACTCACAATACCTCTCAGCAAATAGCTTGGGGTGTCTACTTTCCAAAATGGGGTCATTTGGGGGGGTTTTGCGCTATCTGGGCATTCCATGGCCTCCGAAACTGTGATAGGCAGTGAGAAGTGAAATCAAAAATTTACACCCTTAGAAAGCCTGAAGGCGGTGCTTGGTTTTTGGGGTCCCGTACGTGGCTAGGCTCCCAAAAAGTCTCACACATGTGGTATCCCCGTACTCAGGAGAAGCAACAGAATGTATTTTGGGGTGTAATTCCGCATATGCCCATGGCATGTTTGAGCAATATATCATTTAGTGACAACTTTGTGCAAAAAAAAAATTGTCGTTTTTCCGCAACTTGTGTCAACATATAAAATATTCCATGGACTCGACATGCCTCTCAGTATATAGCTTGGGGTGTCTACTTTCCAAAATGGGGTCATTTGGGGGGTTTTGAACTGTTCTGGCATTTTATACACAACATTAGGAAGCTTACATCCACTCTTCTAACCACTTGAAGACAAAGCCCTTTTTGACACTTTTTGTTTACAAGAAAATGCAAGAAAATTATGTTGAACCCCCAAACATTATATATATTTTTAAAGCAAAGGCCCTACAGATTAAAATGGTGGGTGTTGCATTTTTTTTTCTACACAGTATTTGCGCAGCGATTTTTCAAACGCATTTTTTGGGTTAAAAAATACACTTTTTTTAATTTTAATGCACTAAAACACACTATATTGCCCAAATGTTTGATGAAATAAAAAAGATGATCTTAGGCCGAGTACATAGATACCAAACACGACATGCTTTAAAATTTCGCACAAACGCGCATTGGCGACAAACTACATACATTTTTAAAAGCCTTTAAAAGCCTTTACAGGTTACCCCAGTAGATTTACAGAGGAGGTCTACTGCTAAAATGATTGCCCTCGATCTGACCTTCGCGGTGATACCTCACATGCATGGTGCAATTGCTGTTTACATATGACGCCAGACCGACGCTTGCGTTCGCCATTGGGCAAGAGCAGGGCAGGACAGGGGTGCTTTTTTTTTTTCTTTTTTTTTTTATTATTAATTTTGCTTTTTTATTTTATTTTTACATTGTTCCTTCCAAGTATTTTTTTTTAATCATTTTTATTGTTATCTCAGGGAATGTAAATATCCCCTATGACAGCAATAGGTAGTGACAGGTACTCTTTTTTTGAAAAAACTGGGGTCTTCTAGACCCTAGATTTTTCCTCTGCCCTCAAAGCATCTGACCACACCAAGATCGGTGTGATAAAATGCTTTTCCAATTTCCCAATGGCGCTTTTTATATCCGGGGGGGGGACATTCCCTCCCACTGCTTGTAAAAGCAGTCCAGAGGCTAATTAGCCGCTAGGATTGCTTTTACATGAAAGCCGGCCGCAGGCTGAAAAGAATGATACCAAGATGATACCTAAACCCGCAGGCATCATTCTGGTATAAACATTCAAAGTCCAGCAACATACCAGTACGTTGCTGGTCCTTGTTGGACATGTATTGTAATCTTTTTATTTCATGCAGCCAGTTGGCTGAATGAAAAAAGAGATTGATCGGTGGGTATGCCCACCATTAGAATACCGCCCTTCATCCACCCACTTCCAATGATGGGCATACACGCACCATTTATATATGCCGAAGCATGGGGGCATCCTCCCGAAAAAAAGTTATGCCGCACACACATGGTCGGACTTTTCCATGGGCAAGCCTCCGTCGGAATTTCGACCGTATGTACGCGGCATTAGGAGAAAAATCGCTCCTCCGCCCCTGCTGCCCCAATGCTTCGGCATATTTGCTTTTTTTTTTTAACTGTGGTGGTGAAATCACCTCCTACAGCACTGGAGTCGCAGGGATCAGGCCTGTCTCTGTGAACGCTGCAGTTATGTGTGTTTTTGTTTTGTAAGTGACAGTGATCGATCGATACTGCACTTGGGTGGCCTGGGCTGGACGGAGGGGCAAAACGCAGGTGCCAGCAGGTATCTGGGCTGATCCCGCTAACACTGCGTTTTTGGGAACCCTAAACTGCTGGGGATGCTAGTATAGATCTGATCAGATCAGATATTGATCTGTTCAGATACTATACCACTAAGGGGGGTGTATGCTTCACGCGTGGGTGTTAGCGTTACTGGCACTAACCTGACGCTGGCTGGGGTGTGACTCAGACCCTCTCTGACGCTAAAACCTAATTGATATCACCCGCCGGGCGATCAGGGGGTTAAACCTTTATTGGGTTATATACACGGCGGGTGCCCTGACACTATAAAAAGCAAACTAACTAATCAGCGTCACCCGTAACACTTATATGGTGATCACTGGTGAAAGGGTTAACTAGGGGCAATCAGGGGGTTAAAACCTTTATTAGATAATATATGGGGGTACCTGACGCTATAAAAACCTGCGGCGAACCTAAAAAAAATTACCAGCTACCGATCTGCATCACCGACACTAAGACAGCGTTTAGAAAAACAATTGCTTAGCGACAGTGGTGATAGGGGGTGAAAGGGTTACCTGGGGGGCGATCAAGGGGGTTTAACCTTTATTAGATAATATATTGGGGTACGTGACGCTATAAAAACCTGCGGCGAACCTAAAAAAAAAATTACCGGCTACCGATCTGCATCACAGACACTAAGACAGCATTTAGAAAAACGATCGCTTAGTGACAGTGGTGATAGGGGGTGAAAGGGTTACCTGGGGGGCGATCAAGGGGGTTAAAACTTTATTAGATAATATATTGGGGTACCTGACGCTATAAAAACATGCGGCAAACCTAAAAAAAATTACTGGCTATGATCTGCATCACCGACACTAAGACAGCGTTTAGAAAAACAATTGCTTAGCGACAGTGGTGATAGGGGGTGAAAGGGTTACCTGGGGGGCGATTAAGGGGGTTAAACCTTTATTAGATAATATATTGGGGTACCTGACGCTATAAAAACCTGCGGCGAACCTAAAAAAAATTACCGGCTACCGATCTGCATCACAGACACTAAGACAGCGTTTAGAAAAACGATTGCTTAGTGACAGTGGTGATAGGGGGTGAAAGGGTTACCTGGGGGGCGATCAAGGGGGTTAAACCTTTATTAGATAATATATTGGGGTACCTGACGCTATAAAAACCTGCGGCGAACCTAAAAAAAATTACTGCCTGCCGATCGGCATCACTGACGCTAAGACAGCGATCAGAAAAATGATCGCTAAGCGACAGTGGTGATAGGCGGTGAAAGGGTTATCTGGGGGGTGATCAGGGGGTTAAACCTTTATTAGGGGGGGTTAGGGGGCTACACTGGACCTAAGACTAAACTTTGGTGACACTTTTACAGTCACAAATGTCACTGATTGCAGTGATCACTAAATAAATGGTCACTGCAATCAGTGACACTGTGACTGGGGGCTGGGGGGTGATCTGGGGTGTCTGGGGGGGCCTGGGGGGCGATATATGTCCCTATGTGTCCTGGTGTCAGTGTAGTGTTGTGTGCACTGACCTGATGTCTTCTCTTGTACGGCGCTCGGTATATGTGAGCGCCGCACCAGAGATGACATCACTTCCTCCTGCTCCCTCTGTCTGACACAGACAGAGGGGGCATTTCCATTCGCCGGGAGCGATCGCGAGGGGTGGCCAGAAACGAATGGCTGCCCCCTCATCCCGGAACGCTCCCGGACACTTAGCCACCGCTCACTGTATAAGAGGGGGGTCCGATTGGACCCCCCAACTATACAAAGGCAATCACGTATGCTCTACGTGATTGTGCCTGTCGGTGCCATTCTGCCGACGTATATATACAGTGAGCGGTCGTTAAGTGGTTAAGAACAACAGGCAGACTGGTCACTTTGCAAGGAAATTTTCATTTTGCAAGAGAAATTTTTCTTAGCTTAGTGAATGTAGTGAAAATTCACTTTGCAAAAAAATACCTACTCAAACGCAATGAAGAGTAAAAAAGAAGAAAAAAACACAACAGTAAAAAAAACTGTAATTTTGCTTGCACATGTTTGGATGGTGGAAGTCATCAGACTTCCCTAATTTGCTAAACTAAAGGAAAATTGCTTTGCAGAGTGTATAGCTGATTTATTCTTAGCATGGCAAGGATATTAGGAATATATAACACACCACGTTCATAAACACACAGATGCTTGTAATGTAAAATATACTGTAATACACAATGAAATGTAATACATGAACTCTTTGTCAAATTTTTATTACATTTTCAAAATTACAAGCATATATTGTCAATAAACATAGTCACTATAAATAGTTGCAGTTAAAGGGGTTGTAAAGGTTAGTTTTTTATTTTCTAAATAGGTTCCTTTAAGCTTGTGCATTGTTGGTTCACTTACCTTTTCCTTTGATTTACCTTCTAAATATTTGTTTTCTTTGTTTTCTTTGTCTGAATTTCTCACTTCCTGTTTCTCCTCAGTAAGCTGTTCAGTAAGCTGTTCTGGCTGACTCCACACCACTCGGATGATGGGGTGAAGTTTAGTGAGGAGAAACAGGAAGTGAGAAATTCAGACAAAGAAAAAAACCATTTAGAAGGTAAATCAAAGGAAAAGGTAAGTGAACCAACAATGCACTAGCTTAAAGGTACCTATTTAGAAAATAAAAAACGAACCTTTACAACCCCTTTAAGGAGAACACAAATTAGATATTTATATCAAGCTCCAGTGTTTTTTAGAAGGCAACAACAACAAAAGAGAAAAAAAAAGGTAGAGAGGATAATAAAAACCTCTTTTCAAAAACATTTTGTACCTGGACATTCCCAAAATATGTGTAAAGTAGGTGCCGCCGATATTGTATTTCTATCGTGCTCCCATCGCCGAGATTCTCGGCGACAGGAGTGCCGAGATCTCGGCAGCAGGGTGGCGACACGTGTCGCGCTCGCTGCAATAGCGAGGAGACGCGACACTGTATTGAGCGGGGATCCGACGCGGATTCCCGCCAATACCAGGCACTGCGTTTGGTTTGAATCCTGAGGGGGAACTCCACGCCAATTTTTAAAGAAAAAAACGGCGTAGGTTCCCCCTCCAGGAGCATACCAGGCCCTTGGGTCTGGTCTGGATTTGAAGGGGAACCCTACACCGAAAAAACGGCGTGGGGGTCCCCCTCAAGATCCAAACCAGACCCTTATCTGAGCACGCAACCTGGCAGGCCGCAGGGGAAGAGGGGGGGACGAGAGCGGCCCCCCCTCCCTCCTGAACCGTACCAGGCCACATGCCCTCAACATGGGGGGTTTGGTGCTCTGGGGAAGGGGGGCGACCTGCGGCCCCCCACCCCAGAGCACCCTGCCCCCATGTTGATGAGGACAGGGCCTCTTCCTGACAACCCTGGCCGTTGGTTGTCGGGGTCTGCGGGCGGGGGGCTTATCGGAATCCGGGAGCCCCCTTTAATAAGTGGGCCCCCAGATACCGGCCCCCCCACCCTATGTGAATGAGTATGGGGTACATCGTACCCCTACCCATTCACCTGTTGGAAAAAAAGGTAATAAAAACACAACACAGTTTTTAAAAGTATTTTATTGCACCGCTCCGGAGATCTTCTTCCGACTTCGGGGGTCTCCGGTGTCGTCGCCGCGCTCTCCGGTTCTTTCTTCTGCCGGGCCACCGCTATCTTCTTTTTAGCTCTTTTGCTAGCGGAGGCCCGGTGCCATGACGTCACAGTCACATGCTCCGGGGCACATGGCCCCGGAGCATGTGACTGTGACGTCATGAGAACATGTGACTGTGACGTCATGAGAAGCCTATATTAATCTCTGCGGACCGAAGATTTATCATTACTGCGAGAGGAAGCGACGAGTCAACATCGAGGAGGAGAAGAGGGAAAAAGACGCCAACGGCGACGACGGGAAGACCGGCTCCTCCACTAGCAAAAGAGCTACCAAGAAGTTAGTGGAGGGGCCGACAGAAGGACAACGTAGAGCCGGACGAGACGACGGTGAAGACCGGGCCTCCGCTAGCAAAAGAGCCAAAAAGAAGTTAGCGGAGGCCCGGCGGAAGAAAGAACCGGAGAGCGGGAGAAGAACCGGAGAGCGGGAGAAGATGAAGGCGACGGAGAAGACCGGGCCTCCGCTAGCAAAAGAGCTAAAAAGAAGATAGCGGTGGCCCAGCAGAAGAAAGAACCGGAGAGCGCGGCGACGACACCGGAGACCCCCGAAGTCGGAAGAAGACCTCCGGAGCGGTGCAATAAAATACTTTTAAAAACTGTGTTGTGTTTTTATTACCATTTTTTTTCCAACAGGTGAATGGGTAGGGGTACGATGTACCCCATACTCATTCACATAGGGTGGGGGGGCCGGTATCTGGGGGCCCCCTTATTAAAGGGGGCTCCCGGATTCCGATAAGCCCCCCGCCCGCAGACCCCGACAACCAATGGCCAGGGTTGTCGGGAAGAGGCCCTGTCCTCATCAACATGGGGGCAGGGTGCTCTGGGGTGGGGGGGCCGCAGGTCGCCCCCCTGCCCCAGAGCACCAAACCCCCCATGTTGAGGGCATGTGGCCTGGTACGGTTCAGGAGGGAGGGGGGGCCGCTCTCGGCCCCCCTTCTTCCCCTGCGGCCTGCCAGGTTGCGTGCTCGGATAAGGGTCTGGTTTGGATCTTGAGGGGGACCCCCACGCCATTTTTTTGGCGTAGGGTTCCCCTTCAAATCCAGACCAGACCCAAGGGCCTGGTATGCTCCTGGAGGGGGAACCCACGCCGGTTTTTCTTTAAAAATTGGCGTGGAGTTCCCACTCAGGATTCATACCAAACGCAGTGCCTGGTATTGGCGGGAATCCACGTCGGATCCCCGCCTATCAGCAATGCGTGTCGCTCATCGTGAAAGGAACATTTTTTCCTTTCCCGATGACGAGACAGCTCGGCGCTGGCTCTCGCGACGGAGCTCATAGGGTGTCAATATCGCTGCTAGAAGCGGCGAGATTGACACAATATCGGCGGCACCTACTGTATGTGTGATCCTAGTTCACCACATCCACGGAAGCAGAGTGGGGAGTATTGCGGAATATATTTCGCGATTCTGACAGGAACCAAGTACCAGCGCAAAAGTACTTTATTATTTGTCTCTAGAGCTATTATATTTTGTGAAGATGATTTTGTTGTGGTCCAAATTTTATCCCAATCGGATGGTTCCAACTGAAGTCCAAGGTCTCTCTCCCATTTTTCCACGTATGATGGTGGATCTGCAGTAGGCAAAGTAATAAGGTGTTTATATATTATTGATATGAGACCCTTAGAGTAAGGTTCACGTTTACATATACGTTCAAATTGTGTGAGTTTGTCAAGTTTACTCATATTTTGTATATATGGCATGAATTTTTTTTTGATCTGCAGATATCGGAAAAGTTCTGATTGGGGGAGTTGATGCCTGTCACATAGTTCAGGAAATGTTATAAGTGAGGTAGATGTCGATAGATCACAGAGTTGAGTTATGTCAGAGGAAATCCATTTTTTAAATGAATTAGGGAATGTGCAGGCTGGGTAGAATAGTGGGTTTCTAATAAATGATAGAAGGGGAACATGAGGAGATTGTAGCCCTTTGATAAGTTTACATTTATCCCAGATAGTAACTGTGTGTTTGGTAATCTTATTTTTAATATTTTTATGATCTGAGGGTTTGGACCAAATTAAATTTGTTATAAAAAAACGGATCACAGTCAATTGCTTCAATTGCAACCCAGAGTGGGGTTTCGTATTTTGCGTGCTATTTGGGGATGCATGCTATTTGAGCTACATGGTAGTAAGAGGCAAAATTGGGGAATCCTAGTCCACCTGTAAGTTTGGGAAGGTAGAGTGTGTGTTTAGATAAACAATGCTTTAAAGAGCCCCAGATGAACGCTAGTGTTTTGCGTTGAAGATTTCTAAGAAAGTATGCTGGAACTGGAATGGGAAAAACCCGAAATAGATATAATATCTTGGGTAAAATAGTCATCTTTATTACGTTTATTTTACCAATCCATGAGATTGGTAAAGAGGACCATTGTTTAAGGAGATTGGTAATTTGCTTTAGTAATGGCGGAAAGTTAGCCGAGAAGAATTCAGTTAAATTGGGAGTAAGAGTAATTCCTAGGTAGGTCAGGTGCGATGTAGACCAGGAGAATGGGAGGGAAGTTTGTGCTTGTTGTAAAGTATGGGGAGGTAAGGAGATATTTAAGGCTGTAGATTTTTGAGAGTAGATAATTAGTCCAGATATTTGTGCAAAATGATCTAGCTTACTTATAAGGTTGGGAGCAGAAATATGAGGGGAAGACATAAATATTACTATATCGTCAGCAAACAAACATAATTTGTGCTGATGACCAGCTAAGTCTATCCCTTTGACTGAAGGGTCAGATCGTATAGCCTGAGCTGGGGGTTCAATAAGTAGGGCAAATAAAAGTGGGGAGAGTGGACAACCCTGACGTGTACCTCTATTTATGTTAAAGCAACCAGATTTATATCCAGCATATTTAATATAGGCTTTGGGATTATTATATAGTGATGAAACCCAGTTAACCACTTAAGCCCCAGACCATTATGCAGCTTAAAGACCAGAGGTGTTTTCAGAATTTGGCACTGCGCTGCTTTAACTGGAAATTGTGCGGACATGCAATGTTGTACCCAAACAAAATTTGCGTCCTTTTCTTCCCACAAATAGAGCTTTCTTTTAATGGTATTTGATTGCCTCTGCGATTTATTTTTTTTGCGATATAAACGGAAAAAGACTGAAAATTTGGGAAAAAAATGATATTTTTTACTTTTTGTTATAAGAAAAATCGAATAAACTAAATTTTAGTCATACATTTAGGCCAAAATTTATTCAGCCACATGTCTTTAGTAAAAAAATGTCAATAAGCGTATATTTATTGGTTTGCACAAAAGTTATAGCGTCTACAAACTAGGGTACATTTTCTGGAATTTACACAGCTTTTAATTTATGACTGCCTATCTCATTTCTTGAGGTGCTAAAATGGCAGGGCAGTACAAACCCCCCCCCCCCAAATGACCCCATTTTGGAAAGTAGACACCCCAAGGAAATTGTTGAGAGGCATGTTGAGCCCATTGAATATTTTTTTTTTTGTCCCAAGTGATTGAATTATGACAAAAAAATAAATAAAAATTACAAAAAGTTGTCACTCAATGATATATTGCTCACACATGGTTATATGTGGAATTGCACCCCAAAATACATTTTGCTGCTTCTCCTGAGTACGGGTATACCACATGTGTGGGACTTTTTGGGAGCCTAGCCGCGTACGGGACCCCACAGTTTTGAAGGCCATAAAATGCCAAGATGGCACAAAACCCCCCCAAATGACCCCATTTAGGAAAGTAGACACCCCAAGCTATTTGCTGAGAGGCATGTTGAGCCCATTAAATATATATTTTTGTCCCAAATGATTGAATAATGACAAAAAGAAAAAAAAATGTACTTCTCCTGAGTACGGGGATACCACATGTGTGGGACTTTTTGAGAGCCTAGCCGCGTACGGGGCCCCAAAAACCAAGCACATCCTTCAAGATTTCTAAGGGCGCAAATTTTTGATTTCACTCCTCACTACCTATCACAGTTTCGAAGGCCATAAAATGCCAAAATAGCACAAAACCCCACCAAATGACCCCATTTTGGAAAGTAGACACCCCAAGCTATTTACTGAGAGGCATGTTGAGTCAATGGAATATTTTATATTTTGCCACAAGTTGCGGGAATATGACAAACTTTTTTTTTTTTGCACAAAGTTGTCACTAAATGATATATTGCTCACACATGCCATGGGCATATGTGAAATTACACCCCAAAATACATTCTGCTGCTTCTCCTGAGTACGGGGATACCACATGTGTGGAACTTTTTGGGAGCCTAGACGCGTACGGGACCCCAAAAACCAAGCACCGCCTTCAAGATTTCTAAGGGCATACATTTTTGATTTCACTCCTCACTACCTATCACTACCTATCACAGTTTTGAAGGCCATAAAATGCTAAGATAGCACAAAACCCCCCAAAATGACCCCATTTTGGAAAGTAGACACCCCAAGCTATTTGCTGAGAGGCATGTTGAGCCCATTGAATATTTTTTTTTGTCCCAAGTGATTGAATAATGACAAAAAGAAAAAAAAATGTACAAAAGTTGTCACTAAATGATATATTGCTCAAACATGCCATGGTTATATGTGGAATTGCACCCCACAATACATTTTGCTGCTTCTCCTGAGTACGGGGATACCACATGTGTGGGAAATTTTGAGAGCCTAGTTGCATACGGGACCCTGAAAACCAAGCACCGCCTTCAGGATTTCTAAGGGTGTAAATTTTTGATTTCACTCCTCACTAACTATCACAGTTTTGAAGGCCATAAAATGCCAAGATAACACAAAACCTCCACAAATGACCCAATTTTGGAAAGTAGACACCCCAAGCTATTTGCTGAGAGGCATGGTGAGTATTTTACAGCTCTCATTTGTTTTTGAAAATGAAGAAAGAACATTTTTTTTTCTTTTTTAAATTTTCAAAACTTTGTGACAAAAAGCGAGATCTACAAAATACTCAACATTAGAGTTGAGCGGGTAGCTGGATATTCGGGTCCGGCGGGTTCGGCCGAACTTCGGAAAAAAGTTCGGATTCGGGACCGAACTTTTTACCCCGAACCCGGACCCGGACCCCATTGAAGTCAATGGGGACCCGGACTTCTGACGACTAAAAAGGCTCTAAAAAAGTAACGGAAAGGGCTAGAGGGCTGCAAATGGCAGCAACATGTTGTTAAGAACATGGCAAGTGCTCTGCAAACAAATGTGGATAGGAAATAACTTAAAAGAACATAAAAAAAATTAAAAAATAAAAAAATATGCTGGAGGCCCGATTTTCAGCAGAAGAGGTACAGGAAGTCATTAAGAACCTCAGAAACTCAACGGCACGATGCGACACATATGGTGGGAATGCCCCAGAATACGCCCTTTCTGGAATAAATTATTTAATTTAATGGATAAGCTAGTGGGAAAATAAAATACTTTGAAATAAAAATGTAGCGGGGTGCTAAATTTAAGGAAAGTGTTTGAGTGGTAAATAGGCTCAAATACCCTAATTCTGTAGGATTCATGGACCATTTTGTCCTCGGGGGACAGTATTGGTGTGCAGTTCCCTGCGGCCTACAGGTGGCGCCTTTTGTGTCCCCTCTTGGCAGTAGTACAGCGGGGCGGGGAACCTGCTGTGCATGCCAGGAGAGCATATAAAAGGGGCAGACCTTTGGCCTGGGGGCTGATGTCCAGTGGGGTCCGCGCCCAGGTGCCTTCGGCCTGGGTGCATGTGTTCCTGTTCCATCTCGGGCACCTTTAGCCCGGGGTGAGGTACTATCCTGGAGTTCTTGCTGCCCTGGGTATGGAGGCCTAGGGGCGGGAGTAAAGCCTGGAGTCCAGAGCCGCCTTGTGTAGGGGACCCTGTTCCAGGGAAGGGAGGATCATTCTGATGGACCGATGCGGGAGTCACGGTGAAGGAATGGTCTGTTGACTCCCTGGAGAGATGTCTTCCCCTTGATATGGGCTAGGTTCGTAGAAGGAGAAGCTCAAGGTCACCTTGACTGTATCAGAGGCCTTATTCAACCGGCCCGTGGCAGGGGCCTTATACACCCTGGTCTGTGGCTGAGACCAAAGTTCTCCAGGCCCGTGGCAGGGGCCTTATACACCCTAGTCTGTGGCAGAGACCAAAGTTCTCCAGGTCTGTGGCAGGGGCCTTGTACACCCGGTCTGTGGCAGAGACCAACCTCAATGTCTGTGGCAGAGACTGTGCGCCAAAAACTGTTTGAGAAACCTAAGCAGTGAAGTGAATGTGCTACGTTTGTGCCTGGACCTCCTCCACACCTTAAGCTGTCCTGTTTCTTTGCTCTAACCTTTTCTATCTGAGTACAGTTTATTTTGCCATGAGAGAATAAGAGTTGGAGTTTCAGCTGGTGTGGGCATTGACTTTACTGGCAATTAAAGGACTTGCCTCTACCTACAGTAGAGGTGAGAATCATCCTCTGGAGGAGTTTTGACTCCGGCTGTGGACACGGCCCGTCAAGTACACCGCTCAACCTCTTTATATAGGAGGATACGGGCTGGTAGTGCGGTGTGCCTTTCTCCCTCCTGCGAAGAGCCAACAACATAAAGGCAGGTAAGGGGGAAAGGATCTGTGCGCTACAAAAAAATAAAATACAAATTTTAATCTTGGCCTAGCAGGACGAGGTCCATATGGAGTAGGAGGTTGAGGTGGCGGTGGATGTGGCTGTGTAGGTGGAAGCGGCAGTGGAGGAGGACGAGGTAGCCAACACTGGTTCAAAAATACAACAATGGCTGGGTAAGGCCGGTGATGTGTCGAATTATGTCCCCTGTCGAATAGTGTCCGCCCTGTACTGCGCTTGCTGAGTATGTAGGACAAGGGGATTTCAAAAATCACCCAAGACTAACGGCGCCTGCGTGTTGAGTTCAGGTGAAGGCCACACCATCCGTGGTTCAAGCCGAGCCAAGCAAGGCCGCGATCGAAGCGAGCCCGTGAGGGGCCCTGTTACTATGTGCTACCGTATGTCCTCTTGGATGGTGGGGCTTGAACCTGCACTCACAGCGCAGGCGCCGTTCATCTTCGGAGATTTTGTGAATCTCCTTGTCCTCTGTACTGCGCAAGCGCTGCGCCTGCGCAGTACGGGCCGGGCACAATCCGATGGCCGGACAGTTTGTCACAACACCGGTATACATGTCTATTCTGCACAAGGTACGGACAAGTCCTGTGGGATCCATGCCTGGTTCATTTTAATGAACGTGAGCTTGTCCACATTGGCTCTGGACAGGCGGCTGCGCTTGTCTGTGATAACGCCCCCTGCCGTGCTAAATACACGTTCAGATAATACACTGGCTGCAGGGCAGGCCAGCACCTCCAAGGCATAAACGGCAAGCTCAGGCCATGTGCCCAATTTGGAGACCCAGAAGTTAAAGGGGGCAGACCCGTCATCCAGTACGTGTAGGCCTGTGGACACATACTGCTCAACCATGTTGGTGAAATGCTGCCTCCTGCTAAGACGTTCCATCTCAGCTGGTGGTGCTGGTTGTTGTGGCGTGCTGACAAAGCTTTTCCACATTTCGGCCATGCTAACCCTGCCTTCTGAGGTGCTGCCGGTGCCCCGGCTGCGTTGGCGACCTCTTCCTCCTCCTCTGCCTTCGCCTTGTGCTTCCACCGTACGCCCGCTGTCAGGTGGGAATGCCACCAGCAGCGCGTCTACCAGCGTGCGCTTGTACTCGCGCATCTTACGATCCCGCTCCAGTGAGGGAATTAAGGACGGTACGTTGTCCTTGTAACGGGGATCCAGCAGGGTGGCCACCCAGTAATCAGCACCAGTTAAAATGTGGGCAACTCGGCTGTCGTTGCGGAAACACTGCAGCATGTAATCGCTCATGTGTGCCAGGCTGCCCAGAGGCAAAGAAAAGCTGTCCTCTGTGAGAGGTGTATCGTCTGTGTCCTCTGTATCCCCCCAGCCACGCACCAGTAATGGCCACGAGCTGGTCTGAGTGCCACCCTGCTGTGAACATGGCTCCTCCTCCTCCTCCTCCTCCATCTCTTCCTCCACCTCGTCATCCTCCAGAACTGTGCCCTTTCTGCCGGACAATTGTGTACCTGGCGTTTGTTGGTGCAGGAACCCACCCTCGTAGCCACTTGTGAAAGACTGCCCTGAAAGCCTTTGAAATGATCCCGCTTCCTCCTCCTCCTCCTCATCCTCCTGTGCCACATCCTCTTCCATCATCGCACAAAGCGTTTTTTCAAGGAGGCATAGAACTGGGATAGTAACGCTGAGAACGGCGTCATTGGCACTGGCCATGTTGGTGGAGTACTCGAAACAGCGCAACAAGGCACACAGGTCTCGCATGGAGGCCCAGTTATTGGTGGTGAAGTGGTGCTGTTCCGCAGAGCGACTCACGCGTGATTGCTGCAGCTGAAACTCCACTATTGCCTGCTGCTGCTCGCACAGTCTGGCCAGCATGTGCAAGGTGGAGTTCCACCTTGTGGGCACGTCACATATGAGGCGGTGAGCGGGAAGGCCGAAGTTACGCTGCAGCGCTGACAGGCGAGCAGCAGCAGGGTGAGAACGCCGAAAGTGCGCACAGACAGCCCGCACTTTCTGCAGCAGCTCTGGCATATTGGGGTAATTTTTAAGGAACCTCTGGACCACCAAGTTCAGCACATGCGCCAGGCAAGGGATGTGCGTCAAACCGGCTAGACCCAGAGCTGCTACGAGATTTCGCCCATTATCGCACACCACCAGGCCGGGCTTGAGGCTCACTGACAGCAACCACTCATCGGTCTGTTGTTCCATGTCCCTCCACAACTCCTGCGCGGTGTGGGGATTTTCCCCCAAACAGGAAAGTTTTAAAACTGCCTGCTGTCGTTTACCCCTGGCTGTGCTGAAGTTGGTGGTGAAGGTGTTACGCTGAATGGATGAGGAGGCGGTAGAGGATGAGGAAGCGGAGAAGGAGGAGTTAGCAACAGGAGGCAAACTGAAGCGCCCTGCAATCCTCGGTGGTGGAAGGACATGCGCCAAACCGCTATCTGCCTCAGGCATAGCCGCCACTGCATTTACCCAGTGTGCTGTTAGAGAGATATAACGTCCCTGACCGTGCTTACTGGTCCAAGCATCCGTAGTTAGGTGGACCTTGCCACAGATGGCGTTGCGCAGTGCACACCTGATTTTGTCCCCCACCTGGTTGTGCAGAGAAGGGATGGCTCGCCTGGAAAAGTAGTGGCGGCTGGGCACGACGTACTGCGGGACAGCCAATGCCATCAGGCTTTTAAAACTCTGCGTCTCCACCAGACGGAATGACAGCATTTCAAAGGCCAGGAATTTTGAAATGCTGGCATTCAGGGCCAGGGATCGCGGGTGGCTAGGGGGGTACTTCCTCTTCCGCTCCAATGTTTGGGAGATAGAGAGCTGAACGCTTCCATGGGACATTGTGGAGATGGTTGGTGACCCAGGTGGTAGTGTTGCTGGCAGATCCTCTGTTTGCGGGGTGGCAGGTGCCACTGTCACTACAGAGGTGGATGAAGAGGCCGAGACTGCAGCAGAAGAGGAAGCAGGAGGAGCCAGAGACCTTTCTTGGTTTTTGAGGTGTCTACTCCACTGCAGCTCGTGCTTTGCACTTAGATGCCTGGTCATGCAGCTTGTGCTCAGGTTGAGAACATTTATGCCTCGCTTCAGGCTCTGATTGCACAGCGTGCAAACCACTCGTGTCTTGTCATCAACACACTGTGTGAAGAACTGCCACGCTAGGGAAGTCCTTGGACCTGGCTTTGGTGTGCTCGGTCCCTTGCTGCGTTGGGCAGTAGCAGATGTACTGTCTAGGGGACGAATGCTCAGTTTTTGCACCCTGCTCCCTCTTCTGCTGTGCTGGTGGCTCTGTGCGACCACCGCCTCTTCCTCCGAACTACACTGGTCACCTGCATAACGTTGATTCCATGTGGGGTCGAGGACCTCATCGTCCTCCACATCATCTTCCACCCAGTCTTCACCCCTGCCCTCCATGTCTGTCTGCACAATTGCGAAAGCAGCAGCAGTTGGCACCTGTGTTTCGTCATCATCCGAGACGTGCAGTGATGGTCCTCCCATGTACCCATCATGAAACATAAGTGGTTGGGCATCGGTGCACTCAATCTCTTCCACTTCTGGGGCAGGGCTAGGTGGATGGCCCTGGGAAACCCTGCTAACAGAGTCATCGAAAAGCAGAAGAGACTGCTGCATGATTTGGGGCTCAGACTGCTTGGCTGATTTGCAAGGGGGTGAGGTGAAAGACTGATGGACATGGGCTTCAGGTGCCAACTCTGATCTTTCATCAGAAGAGTGGGTGGGAGACAATGTGAAGGAACCCGAGGCACTGTCAGCAACCCAATCTACTATCGCCTGTACTTGTCCTGGCCTAAACATTGGTACAGCCTCATTAGGCGCGACAAAATACCGCCGCAGGCTCGGTCGCCTACTCGCACCTGAGGAAGGTGTTTCACTTGTGCGTGTAGCTGGCACAGATCCACCACGTCCTCTCCCTGCAACAGGAGCTCCACCAGCAGCACCACGACCGGGGCCACCACGTCCCTTTGACCTTCCCCTCATATTTTCCAAATTTAGGATCTTGCCCTAAATGGCGTTTTTTGGAAGACCACAACACACCCACAGTATTTAACCGCTGAAACGCACAGCTACAGAACTGCAGAAAATGCTATTCAAAAAAAAAAAAGGTTGTTTTTTTTAGCATAGCACAGTACAAGGAAAATATATAGAAATTGTTTATTTCACACACCTCCAGATGTGTATTTCACACTGCAAAATATTTTCTGTGGCCCTAAATGGCGTTTTTTGGAAGAGCACAACACAACCACAGTATTTAACCACTGAATCGCACAGCTATAGAAGTGCAGAGAATGCTATTCAAAAAAAATGTTTTTTTTTTTAGTATAGCACTGTACAATATATAGAAATTGTTTATTTCACACACCTCCAGATGTGTATTTCACACTGCAAAATATTTTCTGTGGCCCTAAATGGCGTTTTTTGCAAGAGCACAACAACCCCAACAGTATATAACCGCTGAATCGCACAGCTGCAGAGGCCAGAGAATGCTTTTTAAAAATAATGTTGTTTTTTCACACACCTCCAGATGTGTATTTCACACTGCAAAATATTTTCTGTGGCCCTAAATGGCGTTTTTTGGAAGAGCACAACACAACCACAGTATTTAACCACTGAATCGCACAGCTATAGAAGTGCAGAGAATGCTATTCAAAAAAAATGTTGTTTTTTTTAGTATAGCACTGTACAATATATAGAAATTGTTTATTTTACACACCTCCACATGTGTATTTCACACTGCAAAATATTTTCTGTGGCCCTAAATGGCGTTTTTTGGAAGAGCACAACACAACCACAGTATTTAACCACTGAATCGCACAGCTATAGAAGTGCAGAGAATGCTATTCAAAAAAAATGTTGTTTTTTTTAGTATAGCACTGTACAATATATAGAAATTGTTTATTTTACACACCTCCACATGTGTATTTCACACTGCAAAATATTTTCTGTGGCCCTAAATGGCGTTTTTTGGAAGAGCACAACACAACCACAGTATTTAACCACTGAATCGCACAGCTATAGAAGTGCAGAGAATGCTATTCAAAAAAAATGTTGTTTTTTTTAGTATAGCACTGTACAATATATAGAAATTGTTTATTTTACACACCTCCACATGTGTATTTCACACTGCAATTTATTTTCTGTGGCCCTAAATGGCGTTTTTTGGAAGAGCACAACACAACCACAGTATTTAACCACTGAATCGCACAGCTATAGAAGTGCAGAGAATGCTATTCAAAAAAAATGTTGTTTTTTTTAGTATAGCACTGTACAATATATAGAAATTGTTTATTTCACACACCTCCAGATGTGTATTTCACACTGCAAAATATTTTCTGTGGCCCTAAATGGCGTTTTTTGCAAGAGCACAACAACCCCAACAGTATATAACCGCTGAATCGCACAGCTGCAGAGGCCAGAGAATGCTTTTTAAAAATAATGTTGTTTTTTCACACACCTCCAGATGTGTATTTCACACTGCAAAATATTTTCTGTGGCCCTAAATGGCGTTTTTTGGAAGAGCACAACACAACCACAGTATTTAACCACTGAATCGCACAGCTATAGAAGTGCAGAGAATGCTATTCAAAAAAAATGTTTTTTTTTTTAGTATAGCACTGTACAATATATAGAAATTGTTTATTTCACACACCTCCAGATGTGTATTTCACACTGCAAAATATTTTCTGTGGCCCTAAATGGCATTTTTTGCAAGAGCACAACAACCCCAACAGTATATAACCGCTGAATCGCACAGCTGCAGAGGCCAGAGAATGCTTTTTAAAAATAATGTTGTTTTTTCACACACCTCCAGATGTGTATTTCACACTGCAAAATATTTTCTGTGGCCCTAAATGGCGTTTTTTGGAAGAGCACAACACAACCACAGTATTTAACCACTGAATCGCACAGCTATAGAAGTGCAGAGAATGCTATTCAAAAAAAATGTTGTTTTTTTTAGTATAGCACTGTACAATATATAGAAATTGTTTATTTTACACACCTCCACATGTGTATTTCACACTGCAATTTATTTTCTGTGGCCCTAAATGGCGTTTTTTGGAAGAGCACAACACAACCACAGTATTTAACCACTGAATTGCACAGCTATAGAAGTGCAGAGAATGCTATTCAAAAAAAATTTTGTTTTTTTTAGTATAGCACTGTACAATATATAGAAATTGTTTATTTCACACACCTCCAGATGTGTATTTCACACTGCAAAATATTTTCTGTGGCCCTAAATGGCGTTTTTTGCAAGAGCACAACAACCCCAACAGTATATAACCGCTGAATCGCACAGCTGCAGAGGCCAGAGAATGCTTTTTAAAAATAATGTTGTTTTTTCACACACCTCCAGATGTGTATTTCACACTGCAAAATATTTTCTGTGGCCCTAAATGGCGTTTTTTGGAAGAGCACAACACAACCACAGTATTTAACCACTGAATCGCACAGCTATAGAAGTGCAGAGAATGCTATTCAAAAAAAATGTTGTTTTTTTTTGAGTATAGCACTGTACAATATATAGAAATTGTTTATTTCACACACCTCCAGATGTGTATTTCACACTGCAAAATATTTTCTGTGGCCCTAAATGGCGTTTTTTGGAAGAGCACAACACACCCACAGTATATAACCGCTGAATCGCACAGCTGCAGAGAATGCTATTCAAAAAAAAGTTTTTTGTTTTTTTTTTAGTATAGCATAGTACAAGAAAAATATATAGAAATTGGTTATTTCACACAACTAGAGATATACACTGCAAAATATTTTTTTTGCCCAAAAATAGGTATTTTTTGCGCACAACAAAGTGCCTTTTTTTTTGCAACAGCACAATAAAGTGCCTTTTTTTGGGGGGGGGGCCCAAAAATGGGTCTTTTTAGCAAAAGCACAATAAAGTGCCTTTTTTTTTTTTTGTTTTTTTTTTCTGCCCGAAATGGGTCTTTTAGCAAGAGCACAATACAGCCACTAAATGGAATAGGTGTATCACTCAACGTAATGCAGTGCTGGTGCACTGAGCTTTCAACACAAACAGATAAACCTATGCAGATCGCTGAGCTATTATATCTCTCAATCTGGACTCCTATCTAAATCTCTCTCCCTGAAAGCACAAACAGGATCCTGCCCCTACACTACACTACACTACACTGTCTCTCTATCTTTTCTATCAGTAGATTGCAGAATCAGGACTAACTCCCATCATATAATTCTCTCCCTCACAGCAACAGCAGCCAGGATCCTTTCCCTACACTGTCTAAAAGCAGAGTGACGATCTGTGCTGTGTGCCTCTTGCTTATATAGAAGCTGGTCACATGCTGGGTCACATGTTGCACTGACCAATCACAGCCATGCCATTAGTAGGCATGGCTATGATGGCTTCTAAGGGCACACCAGCTAATCAAATGGTGATTGGCTGGCCCCTGAAGCATTTCTAACTGCGCCATTAAATTCCCGAATCCGGACCCGAACCCGGACTTTAGCGCAAAATCCGGGTCCGGGTCCGGGGTCAGGAAAAAGCCAAAATTCGGTACGGACCCGAACTTTACAGTTCGGGTCCGCTCAACACTACTCAACATACCTCTCAGCAAATAGCTTGGGGTGTCTACTTTCCAAAATGGGGTCATTAGGGGGGGTTTGTGCCATCTGGGCATTCCATGGCTTCCGAAACTGTGATAGGCAGTGAGGAGTGAAATCAAAAATTTACACCCTTAGAAATCCTGAAGGCGGTGCTTGGTTTTCGGGGTCCTGTACGCGGCTAGGCTCAAAAAATGTCTCACACATGTGGTATCCCCGTACTCAGGAGAAGCAACAGTACATTTTTTTTTCTTTTTGTCATTATTCAATCACTTGGGACAAAAAAATAAAAATTTTCAATGGGCTCAACATGCCTCTCAGCAAATAGCTTGGGGTGTCTACTTTCCAAAATGGGGTCATTTGGGGGGAGGGGGGGTTTGAACTGTCCTGGCATTTTATGCACAACATTAGGAAGCTTATGTCACACATCATCCACTCTTCTAACCACTTGAAGACAAAGCCCTTTCTGACACTTTTTGTTTACATGAAAACATTTTTTTTTGCAAGAGAATTACGTTGAACCCCCAAACATTATACATTTTTTTAAAGCAAATGCCCTACAGATTAAAATAGTGGGTGTTGCATTTTTTTTTCCACACAGTATTTGCGCGGAGATTTTTCAAACACATTTTTTGGGGAAAAAACACACTTTTTTTATTTTGAATGCACTAAAACACACTATATTGCCCAAATGTTTGATGAAATAAAAAAGAGGATCTTAGGCCGAGTACATGGATACCAAACACGACATGCTTTAAAATTGCGCACAAACACGCAGCGGCGAC
Source organism: Rana muscosa (assembly GCA_029206835.1). NCBI lineage: Eukaryota > Metazoa > Chordata > Amphibia > Anura > Ranidae > Rana > Rana muscosa. The sequence continues at coordinate 880,016,575 of CM055116.1, forward strand.
AAACTACATACATTTTTAAAAGCTTTAAAAAGTCTTTACAGGTTACCACATTAGATTTACAGAGGAGGTCTACTGCTAAAATTACTGCCCTCGATCTGACCTTTGCGGTGATACCTCACATGCATGGTGCAATTGCTGTTTACATATGACGCTAGACCGACGCTTGCGTTCGCCTTTGCGCAAGAGCAGGGGGGGACAGGGGTGCTTTTTTTTTTTTTTTTTTGCTTTTTTATTTTATTTTTAAACTGTTCCTTCCATATTTTTTTTTTACCATTTTTATTGTTATCTCAGGGAATGTAAATATCCCCTATGATAGCAATAGGTAGTGACAGGTACTCTTTTTTTGAAAAAAATTGGGGGGTTAGACCCTAGATCTTTCCTCTGCCCTCAAAGCATCTGACCACACCAAGATCGGTGTGATAAAATACTTTCCCAATTTCCCAATGACGCTGTTTATATCCGGGGGGGGGACATTCCCTCCCACTGCTTGTAAAAGCAGTCTAGAGGCTAATTATCTACTAGGATTGCTTTTACATGAAAGCCGGATGCTGGCTGAAAAGAATGATACCAAGATGATACCTAAACCCGCAGGCATCATTCTGGTATAACCATTCAAAGTCCAGCAACATACCAGTACGTTGCTGGTCCTTGTTGGATATGTATTGTAATCTTTTTTTTCATGCAGCCTGTTGGCTGAACGAAAAAAAGAGATTGATCGGTGGGTATGCCCACCATTAGAATACCTCCCTTCATCCACCCACTTCTAATGATGGGCATACATGCACCATTTATATATGCCGAAGCATGGGGGCATCCTCCCACAAAAAAGTTATGCCGCGTACACACAGTCAGACTTTTCCACGGGCAAGCCTCCGTCGGAATTTCGACCGTATGTACGCGGCATTAGGAGCAAAATCGCTCCTCCGCCCCTGCTGCCCCATGCTTCGGCATATATGCTCTTTTTTTTAACTGTGGTGGTGAAATCACCTCCTACAGCGTTGGAGTCACGGCTTTATGTATCGTGGGAGCAAACGCTGTTGCTGTCAACATAAATAGATCCGCGCTGCAACTGAATGGCGTACCTGCTAAGCAAATGATGGTTAACATTAAAATAAAGTAACATTACAGTATAACAGTAAGACCTTACCATACCATACCTGCAAAGCAAATACCAACAAAAAAACCTAGTAAAAAATAAAACATTTTTTTAACGCAACCTGTGCCTAAAATATATATATGCCAAAGCATGGGGGCATCCTCCCGCAAAAAAGTTATGCCGCGTACACACGGTCGGACTTTTCCACGGGCAAGCCTCCGTCGGAATTTCAACCGTATGTACGCGGCATTAGGAGCAAAATCGCTCCTCCGCCCCTATGCTTCGGCATATATGCTCTTTTTTTTAACTGTGGTGGTGAAATCACCTCCTACAGCACTGGAGTCACGGCTTTATGTATCGTGGGAGCAAACGCTGTTGCTGTCAAGATAAATAATTCTGCGCTGCAGCTGAATGGCGCACCTGAAAACAAAAAATTACATACCTGAAAAGCAAGCATGATAAAATATTGCAAAATAGAATACAGTAAAAAAGAGCAGAACAATAGAGAGAAAATAGAGAGAGAGAGAGAACAATAAAACAACAACTATTTTTGTTTTTTTTATTTTAGATTTTTTTTTGTGTTTTTTGTTTTTACGGGTTTTTTTTTTTCTTTACACTTTTCTTTGTAACTTTAACAACTGTAATGGTTTGGGTCTCTCAAAATGTGATGGCATCTTGGGAGACCCTGTGTACAGTAAGTGTGTCCTGTTCTGTGCAATGCTGTACCCTACGCTAAAACTTCACTTTTGAGTGGAAGCGTTCAAAACATTTACCAATGCAAAGACCAGGATTGTCAGGACAGCGTTGACAAAAATAACGGGTGTCACGCCTAAATCCGCGCTTGCTAAAGACACAACATCTTTTTTGGGGGGCTCGTTGGGTAGGGGTACTCTCGAGGACATACGGATAATGCCTCTCATGCAGCCGGCTTACTGCATTTGGTTGGGGATGGTGAGGTGCAGAACCGCCTGGATACAGGAGTTCTGTGACTATCTCATCCTAGAATTTTAGGAGAGATAACGTCCCGCCTGAAGCTCTGTATAGCACATGAGCGTTCAGCAAAGCCAATTGGAATAAGGATAGAGACACTTTTTTGTACCAGCGTCTCGCCTTGCGGTCAATTAGATACGGCGCCAACAACTGGTCGTTGAGGTCCACCCCTCCCATATTTTGGTTATATTCGTGGACACAGAGGGGTTTCTCCACAACACCAGTCGCCGTACGAATTTGGACTGTCGTGTCTGCATGAAGGGAGGTAAAAAGGAAAACATTCTTATTATCCCTCCACTTCACAGCGAGCAAGTTATTACACTTCAAGCAGGCTCTCTCCCCCAGCCTAAGACGGGAATCTACAAGCCTCTGGGGAAAGCCCCAGCGATTAGGTCGCACGGTGCCACATGCTCCAATCTGATGATCAAACAAGTGACTAAACAGTGGCACGCTCGTGTAATAATTGTCCACATACAAGTGGTACCCCTTTCCGAATAAGGGTGACACCAAGTTCCACACTATCTTGCCAGTGCTCCCTATGTAATCTGGGCAGTTGACCGGCTCAACCTGACTATCTTTTCCCTCATAAACCATAAAGCTCCATACATAGCCTGTTGCCCTGTCACAGAACTTATAGAGCTTGACCCCGTATCTGGCATGCTTGCTGGGAAGGTACTGCTTGAAAGACAAGCGGCCAGAAAATTTAATCAGGGACTCATCAATGCAGACAACTTGATTGGAAATAAACAAGGCTGCAAAACGTTTGTTGCAGTGGTTTATGAGGGGCCAAATTTTGTAGAGCCGGTCATATTCAGGGTCTCCACGTGGACGACAAAGTTCATTGTCGTTGAAATGCATGAATCGCAAGATCTGCTTGTATCGTTTCCTGGGCATGGAGGCAGAGAACACAGGCATGTGGTCAATTGGGTGCGTGGACCAATAAGCACACAATGACAGGAATTTATGTCTGCCCATGTTGAGGGAAAGGCCCAGAAAGGTCTTAAATTCGGAAACCGTAATTGGTTTCCAATCTTTGGCAATGGAAGGCAACTGGGGACTAGCGGCGATGAATAGACCAGCATATAAATTACTCTGGTCCACAATAGATCTATAGAGATCTTCCGTGAAAAACAGTGAATAAAAATCAATTGGCATAAAATCTGCTGTTTCCACCTGAATACCTGGTTGGGCAGTGAATGGGGGAAGTACGGGCTCTGCAGAAGTGGTGGGGACCCAATCAGAATAGGTGAATTCTGCAGGAAGGGCACTGTTGCGGACCTCCAACGTCCGCTGGGAAATCCTTGAGGCTGAGGAAGTACTGACTTATCCAAGGCAACCTGTTACCCCCCCCCCCCCAGTAACTGGACGACACACAGTTCTGGGAGTAAATCAACGCTTTATTTTTGCCACAGCTGGCTTTTTTATATCATTCTCCATGCAAGGGGTTTCTTAACTCATTTTCCAGGGGCATTCCCTTCAACAAGTAACAGATAATAGGTGGTCATTAACACACTGACAATAGATGAATAGAACTCTACCGCAGACCCCCAATTAACCCAATTTACTTATTCAGACATCAGTAGACATTCTGTCTCTACATTTCCTGGAATGAATCTCTGCTGTCACCTTTGAAGTGATCAAAACCATTTCTCAGTTTCAGTATTTTGCTACACTTCTCCCCCTTACCCACAAGCCGGCATACACAGTCTGATCCTTAACGGATCGGCTTGGGGATGTCCGGAGAGTACTCACGGATCACTTTTCCAGTCCAGTTTGCCACGATAATCCGTCAGCATTGCCGTTCTGTTTCCCGGGTCAGTAGCCGATGGTGAGGTTGTAAGGTTGCAGGGCGAATAATGGAATTCAGTTCTGGAACAGTCACTTGCTTTGCTCTCTCAATGGCTCCCAAAACTTGCTGCTGATGCTCTTGGGAGAGGTACGGCAAAACCTGGGCGCAAATCCCATTTAACCTTTTGCAAATTTCAGCCTGTTTGTGCATTTCAATGTTCAAGCCATGGGACATCTCATAATACATGACGTAGTGTCGCTGCATCTCCGATTTCTCACTGGCCAACTTGTCACATTCCAATTTTAGACTGTGATATTGTGCCTGATCTACGGTACCTGTCGGGGAAGATAGTCTTACCCGGGTCTCCGCAGCACGCGGGTCGGTTCCAGCAGCACGGGTCGGTGCACAGGTAGTCACGGGGTTGGCTTCAGCGGGGCCCATCGGGGCGTAAGCCGAAACGAGGGGGGCCAAATCATTCCCCAGTAGTACATCCGCTGGCAAATCCTTCATCACCCCCACATTCACGTGTCCCGAACCAACCCCCCAATCCAGGTGAACACGGGCAACGGGTAGCCGGAAGACGGTGCCTCCCGCTACTCTTACGGCTACAGTGTCTCCGGTGTGTTGGCTCTCTGGGATGAGGTTCCGCTGTAGTAGGGTCATGGTGGTGCCAGTATCACGTAGGCCATTGGCTACCTTTCCATTGACCCAGACCGTCTGCCTGTGTTGCTGCCGGTTGTCCCGGTTAGCTGCTTGTATTGGATCAGCCTTGTGCAGGATGCCCCATTGTTCCTCCAATTCTTCAGCTCCGCGGTTGTCTGGGGCCGCTTCCGTGTGATAGCAATGAGCGGCAGCCCGTGCTGGAGGGGGTGGCCCTGGTTGAATCCATGCCGCTTGGTCCTGGTTCTGAGTGCAGTCTCTCTGATAATGCCCAAACTGCTTGCACGAATGGCACTGCACTCCCTTGCGCCCAAAGTATCGATTTGCAGGGGGGGTAGGGATTAGCCCGGGTCGTTGTGTAGCTGGTGGCCCTGGGTTATTGTTCAGTGGTCTGGTGTTTGGTCTGAAGCTAGTCTGTGATGGCCTGTGGGCATCTTGATATTCATCAGCTTGCCTGGCCGCTTCCGAGAGAGTGGTAGGTTTGCGATCCCTTACCCACTCCTGTACCTCTGGGTTTAGTCCATTAAAGAATTGCTCCAGTAAAATCAGCTGGGTGATCGCATCTGCTGTGGTTGCCTGACGGGCTTGTAGCCAAGCTAGGGCTGCCCTCTGCATTCGGCAAGCCCATTCGGTGTGGGAGTCCTTCTCCTGTTTCTTTGTGTCCCGGAAGCGTCTCCTGTATGCTTCTGGGGTGATGGCATACCTTGCCAAAATAACTTCCTTTACCCGGCTATAGCTTGCGATTTCCTCCTCTGGCACGGCTCTGTAGGCTTCTGCTGCACGGCCTGACAGCTTACCAGCTAAGATCCATACCCAGTCCGTCTGGGGTACTTGGTACAGCTTGCATTGCCGTTCAAAATCTTGCAGGAAGCTATCGATTTCTTCCTCTGCTTCCACAAACTTTTTAAAGGCATCATGGGGTACTTTTAGTTTTGTCTCTGGTGCCGGTGTGGTCGTTAGCCGTCTCTCAGAGGCACGCTGTTCCGCCAGCCGGAGTTGGGTCTCCCGTTCTTCTCTCGCCGTGATAAAGGCATCCACTTGGGCTAACGTTGCCTGTACCAGCTCGGTGGAGGGATTTTCTCCATAAAACGCTAGCCTGCGTTTCACTTCTTGGTCAAACTCGGTCTCCATGGCTTCTGTAGTCATACTGTGTGCCCGATCTCCCTCGGTTAGTTCTGCAATCAGCTCGGCTTTGGATTTATTTCTGACGATCTTCCCTCTTGCTTCCAGCAAATCCTTTAACGTTGCTCGTTTTAATCCAGCATAGTTTGTCTCCATTCACACTTCCATTCGTGTAGCTGAATTTGCATGAACGCTGCTTCCTCTTGCTGCAAGGCTTTAATCCCACCGCTGCCAACCAGTGTTGCGGACCTCCAACGTCCGCTGGGAAATCCTTGAGGCTGAGGAAGTACTGACTTATCCAAGGCAACCTGTTACCCCCCCCCCCCCCCCCAGTAACTGGACGACACACAGTTCTGGGAGTAAATCAACGCTTTATTTTTGCCACAGCTGGCTTTTTTTATATCATTCTCCATGCAAGGGGTTTCTTAACTCATTTTCCAGGGGCATTCCCTTCAACAAGTAACAGATAATAGGTGGTCATTAACACACTGACAATAGATGAATAGAACGCTACCTCAGACCCCCAATTAACCAAATTTACTTATTCAGACATCCGTAGACATTCTGTCTCTACATTTCCAGGAATGAATCTCTGCTGTCACCTTTGAAGTGATCAAAACCATTTCTCAGTTTCAGTATTTTGCTACAGGCACTATGGGCACGACGGGCCTGCCTTTGTCTTCTTCTTGGTGGCAGCGGGACACTACTTGTGCTTGCCACCTCGCCAGCTTGAACTGCACTTATGGGACTCGCCACGTCACCACGTGATACTGCAGTGCTGGATGTACGCCCAGGCTGTACTAGGCAGCTAGTGCTTGCCAATTCACCAGAAGGAATAGCGGCGCTAGTACTCCTCTGCTCTATGATACGAGAACCCTGCGGTTCTTGCTCCTCAACAACCTCAGAAGATCGGGATCGGGTACGCCTGACCTTAGCAGGGACCTCATCTTCGTCGTCAGAGCTATCTGACATGGAGCCGCTGACTTCACTGTCTTCCACGGGAAGATATTCTGAGCCTGAATCTGACAGATGCGTGACCTCCTCTTCACTATCTGTCATGCTCAGAATCTCGTAGTCCTCTTTACTAGTGTACCTTCGATTTGCCATTTTGGGCTCTAAATTTAGGGGTACACTAGTAAGATTCACAGGTAAAAAAAGCACCTGACTGTCAGCAAATGTATCAAACGCTTCAAAAAAATACTGTTAGCGATCGCAGGGATCAGGACTGTCTCTGCGAACGCTGCAGTTATGTGTGTTGTGTTTGGTAAGTGACAGTGATCGATCGATACTGCACTTGGGTGGGCTGGGCGGAGGGGCTAAACACAGGTGCTAGCAGGTATCTGGGCTGATCCTGCTAACACTGCATTTTTGGGAACCCTAAACTGCTGGGGACGCTAGTATAGATCTGATCAGATCAGATATTGATCTGTTCAGATACTATACCACTAAGGGAGGTGTATGCTTTGCGCGTGGGTGTTAGCGTTACTGGCACTAACCTGACGCTGCCTGGGGCGACACAGACCCTCTCTGGCGCTAAAACCTAATTGATATCAGCCGCCGGGCGATCAGGGGGTTAAACCTTTATTGGGTTATATACGACGGGTGCCCTGATGCTATAAAAAGAAAACAAACCAACCAGCGTCACCCGTAAAACTTATATGGTGATCACTGGTGAAAGGGTTAACTAGGGGCAATCAGGGGGTTAAAACCTTTATTAGGTTATATATGGGGGTACCTGACACTATATAAAAACCTGTTGGGTAACCTAAATAACTAAATAACTAACTGGCTAACCAGTGTCACCAGTAAAACTTATACGGTGATCACTGGTGAAAGGGTTAACTCTAGGGGCAATCAGGGGGTTAAAATAATATATGGGGGGACCTGACGCTATAAAAACCTGTGGCGAACGAATGTGACGCTGGCATTAGGGGGTGAAAGGGTTACCTGGGGGGCGATCAAGGGGTTAAACCTTTATTAGGGGGGGTTAGGGGGCTACCCTGGACCTAAAGGGGCCTAAACCTAACTGCCCTGACACTTTTTACAGTCACAAATGACACTAAATGCAGTGATCAGTAAATAAATGATCCCTGCAATCAGTGACACTGTAACTGGGGGTGCAGGGGATGACCTGGGGGTGATCTGGGGCTGATCTGGGGGGTGAAATGTGTGCCTATGTGTACCTATGTGTTAGTGTAGTGTTGGTGCACTAACCTTCTCTCCACGGCGCTCTGGACGAAAAGACCGCCGCATGGAGAGATGACATCACTTCCTCTGCCTGTGTTTACATTACACAGGCAGAGGAAGATTCTCATTCGCCAGAAGCGATCGCGAGGGGGTGGCCGGAAACGAATGGCTGTCCCCTCATCACGGATCGCTCCCGCACCGAGAACCATCGCTCACTGTACCGGAGGGGGATCCGATGGGACCCCCCAACTATATGAAGGCAGGCACGTACAGGTACGTGATTGTGCCTGTCCGTGCCATTCTGCCGACGTATATATACAGTGAGCGGTCGTTAAGTGGTTAAGAAAGTGAGGACCGAACCCCCATTTTTGTAAGGCAAAATGTAGATAGGGCCATGATACTGTGTTGAATGCTTTTTTAATATCTAACGACAGAAGACACATCGGTATTCGCCGTGTTTTAGCTGCTTGGGATTAATAAAGTTGCTCTGCGTACGTTATCAGCTGCTTGGCAAAAAGGAATAAAACCAACTTGGTCTTTATTTATTAATGAACCAATAATATTGTTCAAACGAGTTGCAAGAATTTTCTCTAGTAGTTTGATATCAAGATTAAGCAGGGATATGGGCCTGTAATTAGCACAAGATGAATCATCTGAATGAGGTTTGGGGATCATTGTGATTATTGCTGTTAAGGTTTCAGGATGAAAGGATTGGTTGTTCAGAAGTGAATTGAAAGCATCTGTCAGCAATGGCGCAAGAAGTTGAGTAATTTTTTTATAATATAGGGCAGAGAAGCCGTCAGGACCCGGGCGTTTATTTGGTTTAAGGGATTTAATGGCTAATTCAACCTCTGCAGATGTAATGGGACTTTCAAGATGTTCATGTGGAGTTAAAGGAATCGTTGGAAGTTTGGTTTGTGAGAAAAATAATTCTGCAGCGGATTGGTCAAAAGATCCCTGATTGTTGTATAAAGATGTAAGGTGTTTGTGGAAGGTTTGTAGGATATTTTCTGGATTACTGGTGTAAGTATTATGAGGTAATTTTAATCGAATCGGTTTGTGTGGGTTGTTTAATTTTTAAGTGCTCGAGCGAGAAGCGTGCCAGGCTTGTTAGCTTTAATATAAAATTTATGCTTGGATTTGCGTATGGTTTTATCTGCGGATTCAGATAGGAAAAGATCAAGATTTAGGCTAGCTTCATCTAGTTGATTTTTTGTCACAGGGGTAGGATTCGCTTGAAAATTTGCGTGGCAAGTGTTAAATTTTGTTTCTAATATTAGTTGTAGCTTCTTTTTTTCTTTTTTAAGATATGATGCTTGGCGTAAGCAGATTCCTCGAAGGACGGGTTTGTGTGCCTCCCATAAGGTTAATGGAGAAATATCAGGGGTTTTATTATTTTTCAGATAGTCTTTTATGGCTATTTCTAAGTCAATAGAGTGTGATGGATGGGATAGGGTTGAATCATTTATGTGCCATGTGGGGTCTTGATGTTTGGGTATGAGGGGAGTGAAAGTAGAAAGTATTGCACAATGATCAGTCCATGTAAAGGGTATTCCAGATGATGTGAGCAATTCCGGGTCATACTAATAGAGATTAGTATATGGTCGATACGGGAAAAAGACTTATGTGGATGGGAATAGAAGGCATATTGACGTTTCGTGGGATTGATTTTGCGCCAGGAATCTAGCAAGGAATGTTGTTGTAGAAGTCTTTGGAACCTACGAGATTGAAAATTGGAAGTGATAGGAATTGGGGACTTATCTAAATAAGGGTATAGAACTTGGTTTGAATCTTCACAGATCAAAAGTGTGCCCATTTTATGAGTCTCTATTACCTGGAACAAATGGGAGAGGAATGCTGTCTGATTTTTATTGGGAGCATAATGGGATACTACTGTGATTAGCGTATCACATAGATGCCCTGTAAGAATGAGATAGCGAACTTCTGGGTCTTTGGTTTCTGTCAGAAGAGAGAAGGGTGTAGATCTATGAAATGCAATTAGCACTCCCCTTTGTTTAGTTTTAGCTGAAGCAGTAAAAACTTGGGGATAAACTGTACAAAAATATTTAGGTGTCGAGGTTTCAGTGAAATGGGTTTCTTGGAGGCAAATTATATGCGCCTTTGAAGAACATAATGATCTAAAAACTTTGGTTCGTTTTTGTGGAACATTTAGACATTGGACATTTAAGGTAAGGATATTTAAAGGAGCCATCATAATATTTTATAGAAAATATTATAAGACATATCTAAAAACAATTGAAAATCCATACTTACCCCGGGGAGGAGCAAAGAGAAAAGGGAGAGGAGACAGAATGTTGAGAAAGAAAGAGAAAATGAGAGTCATTATTAAACAAATATTTAACAAAAAACGTTTAGAATGCAAGAAGGTAAAACGTTGGCGTTCCGAGCATGCAAAAGTGCAAGCTCGGAGGCACAGAGTCTGACTAGGGAGGCTCCCCACACAAAAAGGTGTGGGGAGAGTCCAAAGACAGAAAAATGGAGGGAGCAGTGACAGTTTCTCGAGTCCCTCACAACCAAAAATATATCTAGAGAAGAAAAATTATATTATGACACCCATACTGGGCGGAAGTAAGCAAAAATGAATCAAATACAAGAAAATATTATAATATGTTCAACATTAGTACATGTAAAATTTAAATCTAACAATTGTGTTTTATGGTTTCACGGAGAGAGTGTTAGATTATAAATTTTGTTGAATTATACAGGTTACCTCTGGGTTGCCAGTTGTAGGAGAGGCAGTAATGCCATTAATAATTAGGATGAAAATAAATAAAATATCAATTATTAATAATATATTAGTAATATTTACTTCTATTCAGTAAACAATTTTGTACAAAAATAATATAGAACCCTTGTTGTGGGTAGGAAAGGATTAGGGGAAAGGGGTGGGGAGGAGGGGGTAATATGAGGGAAGTAGAAGGGAGGGATAGAGGGGGGGTGAGGTGAGGAAGGATAGGATAAGGAGGGAAGGGTGCTATGGAAATATACAGTAATTTTTTGGGGATAATTTAAAAGTTCATTTATCCTAGACCAAAAAGGGGATAAAAATTGGGGGGCAAAAAAATAAGAAAAAATAAAAATAAAAAATAAAATAAAAAAATTATTATAAAAATAATAATAATAATAAAAAAATAAAAAATAATAATAAATATAAAATTAGACCATAACCTGCTTAGGGGAAGTAAATTCAGGATGGTTAAATGACATTAAGTGTTTAGCATCCAAAAAGTGGATGAAAGATCAAAAATATTGAGTGAATTTCAATTTGATATGCAAAATGCATTCAGTCCATTGAGTCTGGAGTATCTTGGTTTGGAGAGTTGAATCGACCCCTCTTCGATGAGCTTTGTCTGGTTCTGTAATTTTTGACTTTGGAGAAATTTTGTGGAGAACTGGATGATGTTCGTCGGCGAGGGCCAGCTGAAGGACTTTCGCAGAGATGACGTTTTTGTAGGGTGTTCTGTAGTTCATCAGGGGTTCTGCATGAGTGTTTGGTGCCTTGATATGTGAAGCGAAGTGAAAAAGGGAACCCCCATTGGTATGGGATCTGATGTTGTTGTAGGTTTTGTAATAAGGGTTTCATCGAGCGCCGTTTAGCGACTGTTATTGGGGAAAGGTCAGCAAAGATCTGATACGGGTGGCCTAAGGGATTATTTGTTCCTTGCAGCGACCATGAGCTGCTCTTTGGTGCGAAAGAAATAGAATTTCGCAATTATGTCGCGGGGGGACCTTCAGATTTGCGTGGTGCTAATGCTCTATGTATTCTGTCTATTTCCAGTCTCTCAATTGGAATTGACGGTGATAACTCTTGAAATAGGGCAGTAATTGTTGATTGTAGATCAATAATAGACTCCGGTATACCTCGTATGCGGAGGTTTGAACGACGTGCGTGATTTTTAAAATCTTCTAAACGAGTTTGCAGTGAGAAATTTTCATCTTTAAGTGTGTCCAATTCAGTTTCATGAGTCATTACATTAGTTTCTATGTCATCCACTCTGTTTTCTAATTCAGCCGTGCGCTGACCTACAGTAGGTGCCGCCGATATTGTGTCAATATCGCCGCTTCTAGCGGCGATATTGACACCCTATGAGCTCCGTCGCGAGAGCCAGCGCCGAGCTGTCTCGTCATCGGGAAAGGAAAAAATGTTCCTTTCACGATGAGCGACACGCATTGCCGATAGGCGGGGATCCGACGCGGATTCCCGCCAATACCAGGCACTGCGTTTGGTATGAATCCTGAGCGGGAACTCCACGCCAATTTTTAAAGAAAAAAACGGTGTGGGTTCCCCCTCCAGGGGCATACCAGGCCCTTGGGTCTGGTCTGGATTTGAAGGGGAACCCTACGCCGAAAAAATGGCGTGGGGGTCCCCCTCAAGATCCAAACCAGACCCTTATCCGAGCACGCAACCTGGCAGGCCGCAGGGGAAGAGGGGGGACGATAGCGGCCCCCCTCCCTCCTGAACTGTACCAGGCCACATACCCTCAACATGGGGGGTTTGGTGCTCTGGGGCAGGGGGGCGACCTGCGGCCCCCCCACCCCAGAGCACCCTGCCCCCATGTTGATGAGGACAGGGCCTCTTCCCGACAACCCTGGCCGTTGGTTGTCGGGGTCTGCGGGCGGGGGGCTTATCGGAATCCGGGAGCCCCCTTTAATAAGGGGGCCCCAAGATCCCGGCCCCCCCACCCTATGTGAATGAGTATGGGGTACATCGTACCCCTACCCATTCACCTGGTGGAAAATAAATGGAAATAAAAACACAACACAGTTTTTAAAAGTATTTTATTGCACCGCTCCGGAGGTCTTCTTCCGACTTCGGGGGTCTCCGGTGTCGTCGCCGCGTTCTCCGGTTCTTTCTTCTGCCAGGCCTCCGCTAACTTATTTTTAGCTCTTTTGCTAACGGAGGCCCGGTCTTCTCCGTCGTCTTCTTCTTCTTCTCCCGCTCTCCGGTTCTTCTCCCGCTCTCCGGTGTCGTCGCCGCCTTCTCCGGTTCTTTCTTCCGCCGGGCCTCCGCTAACTTCTTTTTAGCTCTTTTGCTAGCAGAGGCCCGGTCTTCTCCGTCTTCGCCATCGGCGTCTTCTTCCCTTTTCTCCTCCTCGATGTTGACTCGTCGCTTCCTCTCGCAGTAATGGTAAATCTTCGGTCCGCAGAGATTAATCTATTCTTCACATGACGTCACAGTCACAGTCACGGATTTATTTTGTTAATTTCTCAGTAATATGGTCGGAGGTCTGCTTTAATGCCTTCTGTAGCATTTTTCTATTTGAATTAAAACATTTGGGTGTAAAGAGCCTGTCTGTTGTGGCTGGTAGATGGTGCTGTCCTCACAGTCTGTATCATATAGTTCATGAGGTAACTGCTGCTGCTGCCTGGCAGAGTGAGGTGAAAATGTGTGCGGTGATTTAGGCTGCTCCATTTTACTGAGGCCTCTAGATGAATTATCCCTGAGGGGTTTCACCTGATTTTTTCCCCGGACAGCTCCAAAAACTATCTTAAAACATTCCCAGGGCACTGAGGAAGACCAGGGTAAGCTTTTGAAATAATTACCCTTCCATTCGGGTGTGTATGCTGGCCGTGAAGTCCAGATAAAAGGGGAGCCTCAGCAGGACATGTCTGTCACTGTGAGATCCACGCATGCCCCTCCATACATAAACTCCTAATAATCCCCACATCTAGCACCATTTTAGATCAGACTAAAACTAAAGATATCAACTGAAAACAATGAACCTGGTCTATTTTCCTCTAAAAGATGGCCTCTGTGTTGTTGTTTTCATTTCTTGTACAATGCATATCCCAATTATAAATATCACTTATGTATCTTTACTCTGGGCTGATAAACAGTAACATAATTTATTGGATACTGGGCTGCTGAATTAAGGCCATCCCCACTGATTCTTCTATGTGGGATTTTTGCATTGCAGAAAAAACAAATACTGTTTTAGTTTCAAAATATATTTTTTAAAACACATACAAATTATTGTGTTACCAAGGAATAGGTTGCTCAATCAAGTATAAATACTGAAACTAGAGATGTCCATGTGAACAGAGAATAGGTACTGTATGTGCTCAAGGAAGGTAAGTATTCAGGTAAGCTTTGCAGTTGTAAAAAAAAAAAACATAAACAGGAACCATAAGGTGAGGCCCTTACACAAAGAATCAACGATTTCCAGTATAGAAGGTCTACCTAGGGATACTGTGGTCTGACAAGTGTTTTTTTTTTATATATACTTGTTAAAGTACAGAATCTTATAAAGCTATTATAAAGTGTCTAGTACATCCAAAGTTTGAAGAGGCTGGTTTCTGAGTTGTTCAGCAGGCTCAGTGCTTTTCTGGAAATGGGATATAAACAGTTTTAGAGACTCCAGACTTTTTCATTACTCCTTATCTATTTAGAAAACACTATCTCATCTGTTATTTTGTACCACAAACTTGGGATTCAATTGTGTTTGTGTGCGCTAAAGTTTGTTTTACAGTATTTTTTCCTGAATTTTTTTTATTTAATCAACATATATGCAAAAATTGTGCAACCTGAAGAATTGCAACTACAATCTTTTTATTCTACTTGACCACTGCATTCAAAAATGTATAATATTTTTGGGATTTTAACCACTTAAGCCCCGGACCATTACGCAGCTTAATGACCAGAGGTGTTTTCACAATTTGGCACTCCGCTGCTTTAACTCGAAATTGTGCAGACATGCAATGTTGTACCCGAACAAAATTTGCATCCTTTTCTTCCCACAAATAGAGATTTCTTTCAATGGTATTTGATTGCCTCTGCAATTTATTTTTTTTGCGATATAAACGGAAAAAGACCGAAAATTTTGAAAAAATATGATATTTTCTACCTTTTGTTATAATAAAAATCGAATAAACTCAATTTTAGTCATACATTTAGGCCAAAATGTATTCAGCCACATGTCTTTAGTAAAAAAAATGTCAATAAGCGTATATTTATTGGTGTGCGCAAAAGTTATAGGGTCTACAAACTAGGGTACATTTTCTGGAATTTACACAGCTTTTAATTTATGACTGCCTATCTAATTTCTTGAGGTGCTAAAATGGTAGGGCAGTACAAACCCCCCCCCAAATGACCCATTTTGGAAAGTAGACACCCCAAGGAAATTGCTGAGAGGCATGTTGAGCCCATTGAATTTTTAAATTTTTTTGTCCCAAGTGATTAAATAAAAAAAAAAAAAAAAAAATTACAAAAAGTTGTCACTAAATGATATATTGCTCACACATGCCATGGTTATATGTGGAATTGCACCCCAAAATACATTCTGCTGCTTCTCCTGAGTACGGGGATACCACATGTGTGGGACTTTTTAGGAGCCTAGCCGCGTACGGGACCCCGAAAACCAAGCACCGCCTTCAGGATTTCTAAGTGCGCAAATTTTTGATTTCACTCCTCACTACCTATCACAGTTTCGAAGGCCATAAAATGCCAAAATAGCACAAAACCCCCCCAAATGACCCCATTTTGGAAAGTAGACACCCCAAGATATTTGCTGAGAGGCATGGTGAGTATTTTACAGCTCTCATTTGTTTTTGAAAATGAAGAAAGAAAATATATATATATATATATATATATATATATATATATATATATATGTATATATATATATTTTTTTTTCTTTTTAAAAATTTCAAAACTTTGTGACAAAAAGTGAGATCTGAAAAATACTCACCATACCTCTCAGCAAATAGCTTGGGGTGTCTACTTTCTAAAATGGGGTCATTTGGGGGGGTTTTGTGCCATCTGGGCATTCCATGGCCTCCGAAACTGTGATAGGCAGTCAGGAGTGAAATCCAAAATTTACACCCTTAGAAAGCCTGAAGGCGGTGCTTGGGTTTTGGGGTCCTGTACGGGGCTAGGCTCCCAAAAAGTCTCACACATGTGGTATCCCCGTACTCAGGAGAAGCAACAGAATGTATTTTGGGGTGTAATTCCACATATGCACATGGCATGTTTGAGCAATATATCGTTTAGTGACAACTTTGTGCAAAAAAATAAAATAATAATTGTATTTTTTCCGCAACATGTGTCAACATATAAAATATTCCATGGACTCGACATGCCTCTCAGCAAATAGCTTGGGGTGTCTACTTTCCAAATGGGGTCATTTGGGGGGGGTTTGAACTGTCCTGGCATTTTATACACAACATTAGGAAGCTTACATCCACTCTTCTAACCACTTGAAGACAAAGCCCTTTCTGGCACTTTTTGTTTACACGAAAACATATTTTTTTTTTGCAAGAAAATTACGTTGAACCCCTAAACATTATATATTTTTTAAAGCAAAGGCCCTACAGATTAAAATGGTGGGTGTTGCATTTTTTTTTCCACACAGTATTTGCGCAGCGATTTTTCAAATGCATTTTTTGGGGAAAAAATACACTTTTTTTTAATTTGAATGCACTAAAACACACTATATTGCCTAAATGTTTGATGAAATAAAAAAGATGATCTTAGGCCAAGTACATGGATACCAAACACGACAAAGCCTTTAAAAACCTTTACAGGTTACCACATTAGATTTACAGAGGAGGTCTACTGCTAAAATTACTGCCCTCGATCTGACCTTTGCGGTGATATTTCACATGCATGATGCAATTGCTGTTCACATATGACGCCAGACCGACGCTTGCGTTCGCCTTTGCGCAAGAGCAGGGCGGGACAGGGGTGCTTTTTTTTTTATTATTAATAATTTTCCTTTTTTATTTTATTTTTAAACTGTTCCTTCCATTTTTTTTATTTTTTATTGTTATCTAAGGGAATGTAAATATATATGATAGCAATAGGTAGTGACAGGTACTCTTTTTTTTAAAATGGGGTCTATTAGACCCTAGATTTTTCCTCTGCCCTCAAAGCATCTGACCACACCAAGATCGGTGTGATAAAATGCTTTCCCAATTTCCCAATGGCGCTTTTTATATCCGGGGGGGACATTCCCTCCCACTGCTTGTAAAAGCAGTCCAGAGGCTAATTAGCCGCTAGGATTGCTTTTACATGAAAGACAGCCGCTGGCTGAAAAGAATGATAACAAGATGACACCTAAACCCACAGGCATCATTCTGGTATAACCATTCAAAGTCTAGCAACATACCAGTACGTTGCTGGTCCTTGTTGGACATGTATTGTAATATTTTTTTTATTGCAGCCTGTTGGCTGAACGAAAAAAAGAGATTGATCGGTGGGTATGCCCACCATTAGAATACCTCCCTTCATTCACCCACTTCTAATGATGGGCATACATGCATCATTTATATATGCCGAAGCATGGGGGCATCCTCCCGCAAAAGTTATGCCGCATACACACGGTCAGACTTTTCCACGGGCAAGCCTCCATCGGAATTTCGACTGTATGTACGCGGCATTAGAAGCAGAATCGCTCCTCTGCCCCTGCTGCCCCCATGCTTCGGCATATATGCTCTTTATTTTAACTGTGGTGGTGAAATCACCTCCTACAGCACTGGAGTCGCAGGGATCAGGCCTGTCTCTGCGAACGCTGCAGTTATGTGTGTTGTGTTTTGTAAGTGACAGTGATCGATCAATACTGCACTTGGGTGGCCTGGGTTGGACAGAGGGGCAAAACGCAGGTGCTAGCAGGTATCTGGGCTGATCCCACTAACACTGCGTTTTTGGGAACCCTAAACCGCTGGGGACACTAGTATAGATCTTATCAGATACTATACCACTAAGGGAGGTGTATGCTTTGCGCGTGGGTGTTAGCATTACTGGCACTAACCTGACGCTGCCTGGGGCGACGCAGACCCTCTCTGACGCTGAAACCTAATTGATATCACCCGCCGGGCGATCAGGGGGTTAAACCTTTATTGGGTTATATACGGTGGGTGCCCTGACACTATAAAAAGCAAACTAACTAACCAGCGTCACCCGTAACACTTATACGGTGATCACTGGTGAAAGGGTTAACTAGGGGCAATCAGGGGGTTAAAACCTTTATTAGATAATATATGGGGGTACCTGACGTTATAAAAACCTGGCGGCGAACCTAAAAAAATAACTGACTACCTAGCGCATCACCGACACTAATACACCGATCAGAAAAACTATCGCTTAGTGACAGTGGTGCTAGGGGGTGAAAGGGTTACCTGGGGGGCAATCAAGGGGTTAAACCTTTATTAGGTAATATATGGGGGTACCTGACGTTATAAAAACCTGCGGCGAACATAAAAAAATAACTGACTACCTAGCGCATCACCGACACTAATACACAAAAACTATCGCTTAGTGACACTGGTGATAGGGGGTGAAAGGGTTACCTGGGGGGGCGATCAAGGGGTTAAACCTTTATTAGGTAATATATATGGGGGTACCCGACGCTATAAAAACCTGGCAGCGAACATAAAAAAATAACTGACTACCTAGCGCATCACTGACACAAATACACAAAAACGATCGCTTAGTGACACTGGTGATAGGGGGTGAAAGGGTTACCTGGGGGGCGATCAAGGGGTTAAACCTTTATCAGGTAATATATATGGGGTACCCGACGCTATAAAAACCTGGCGGCGAACATAAAAAAATAACTGACTACCTAGCGCATCACCGACACTAATACACCGATCAGAAAAAGGATCGATTAGTGACAGTGGTGCTAGGGGCTGAAAGGGTTACCTGGGGGGTGATCAATGGGATAAACCTTTATATGGGGGGGTTGGGGGGGCTACCCTGGACCTAAGGGACCTAACACTAACTGCTCTGACACTTTTACAGTTACAAATGTCACTGATTGCAGTGATCAGTAAATAAATGATCACTGCAATCAGTGACACTGTGACTGGGGACTGGGGGGTGATCTGGGGGTGTCTGGGGGACAATTTATGTGCCTATGTGTCCTGGTGTCAGTGTACTGCTTGTGCACTAACATGTGTGTCTTCTCTCCACGGCGCTCCAGTATATGTGAGCACCGCAGGAGAGATGACATCACTTCCTGCTGCTTCCTCTCTGCCTGTGTTTACATTACACAGGCAGAGGAAGCATTTGATTCGCCGGGAGCGATCGCGAGGGGGTGGCCAGAAACCAATGGCCGCCCCCTCATCACGGATCGCTCCCAGAGCGATCCCGACTGTCCACTGTACCGGAGGGGGGCCCGATCGGACCCCCTACCCATACGAAGGCAGGCACGTACAGGTACGTGATTGTGCCTGTCCGTGCCATTCTGCCGACGTATACATACAGTGGGCGGTCGTTAAGTGGTTAAGTAATCTTGTAGCCAAAAAGGTAGTTTTTAACTTGTGTGGTCCTAGACCTAGGAAAATAGCAATCAAAAAGAATCTCTCCCATCTCCCAAGCCATGGTGGACAATGTGGAGAGACAAGATGAGGAACCAGATCTACAGGGTGCATCAATAAATGACCTGGGATGTCTTCCCCAAGAGCCTGTCCCACCTCCTAGGGCTCTCTAGGGAACAAAAAAAGGCAATTTCACTACTCCCCAAACCTGCCTCTGATACTTTAGAAAATGTCCTTAAAGACATGCTACTTTATCCTGAAATACTCTCTTCAACAGCACAGCGGGGGATATTGATGTACTTACGTTGGATTGTTAGTACAGCAGCTCTGACCGGAGCTGTCAGTTTTTTTTTTTAGTTCAGCCCACTGGGTTGAATGAAAAAAAAAAAAACTCTGCTCTAAAGAACCTGGACTTTAGCTCACACTTGTGAGAAATTAGTTTAACTGACTCATGTTTCATTTTCATATTTGGCACGTTTTCAATACTTTTTTATTGTTTCTGATCTTCTGGTCAGGACACAAGAATATTTAAATGTGGGAGAGCTTATTATTAGTCTTACTGTATTTGTGGCAGTAGGTCTCAGCATTTCCGCTGGTGCTGTTAAAATTATGCCTTATTCTGACAATATAGCCTTAATTTATTATAACCATAAGAATTACATCTTTAAGTGTAAAGGTCTAAATAACCCTTACAAAGGACAACTAATATGAATAGTGTGACAGCAGGAAGGTAAAGTCACCTGGTTGCATCCAGGGGGGTAGATATATTTCGCCCAGATTCAGGCTTTACGCCGACTTATACAACTAGGTGGAGTGTTGTATAAGCCCAGCTGAGGCTAGTGGGCTCATGGATGACTCATACCTCTAGAGAGAGGGCTGGGCGTCGTGCAGACAGGGAGTTGATGAGACCAGCTGAAGCTTGTCAGCTCATTTAGGCCTCTATAAGAACTCCCAGCTTCATTAGATGTTAGCTCATGCCTGGAACCAGACCTGTGTGGACTGTCTAGGGAGAGTGAACCCCTGTGCGGTGAGACAAAGCCTGTGTGGCTATTTGCTTGGACATTTAAAACCAGGGACTTAGGGACTAGGACAGCACTAGGCTGATCCCAGTTGTTAGTTAGGAAACCTGTATGTTTAGTCAGAGGTCAAGTTGACCAGGATTTATTTTGTTTATGTTTCTTTTGGCTTTGCTGTGTTTTGTCACTGTAAATAGAAAATAAACCGCACCTTTTTTTGATTTTGAAAACCACAACCTCCGTTTGCTGGGCCTGTTTTTGTGTGGGGAGCCCATCCCGGGGGTCACACACACCCGCTGCCGAGCTAACCCCCTCACAGTTGGTGGAGAACCAGTGGCAGTTTTTTTTAAGCCAGCATGGAGGAGATACTGAAGCAGCTGGCTCTAGCAAATGCCAATCAACAGCAGACAAATGCAGGTTTGCAAAAGAGCCTTGCAGCTCATCAACAGAGCCTTGCAGCTCAACAACAGAACTTCGCAGCCCAGCAGCAAGCTCATCAACAGAGCCTTGCAGCCCAGCAGCAAGCTCACCAACAGAGTCTGGAAGCTCAGCAACAAGCCCAGCAGCAATCTGAGGCCCGCTTCATAGACCTGTTACAGAAGCAAGAGCAGAGACTACAACAAATGGAAGCAGTAATGCAGCAACGTCCGCAGACCAGTGAGGAAAGCCATCCCACTAATACCGCGTCCTTTGGGGTGAGTCGTTTATTGACAAAAATGACTGGAGAGGATGATCCAGAGGTATTTTTGACCACATTTGAAAGGACTGCTGAAAGAGAAAAGTGGCCTGAGGAGCAGTGGGCTGGACTGGTGGCTCCTCTGTTAACTGGTGAATCGCAGAAGGCTTACTATGACCTAGAGCCTGACCAAGCAAAAGACTATGTGATGCTAAAAGCTGAGATATTGGCAAGGCTGGGTGTCACCCAGGCTGTCCGGGCTCAGCGTGTGCATAACTGGACTTTCCAGCTTGGAAAACCCCCCAGGTCTCAAATGTATGATCTCATTCACCTGAGCAGAAAGTGGCTACAGCCAGAGACTTTGTCCGCACCAAAGATTGTGGAACGTGTTGTAATGGATCGGTTTTTGAGAGCTCTTCCTACTGCCATCCAAAAGTGGGTAAGCCATGGAGACCCAGAGACGGCCGATGGTCTTGTGGATCGTGTGGAGAAATACTTGGCTACAGAGAACCTGACGGCCTCTTCCAGAGACACTCGGACTTTCCACCCTAAGACCAGACCATCCCCAGGGGCGGATAAGATAATTCCAAGGGGTAAGGGTGGAGAGAGTGAGAGGGTGGGAGCTCTACCCCAAGTTTGGCGAGAACAGCCTGGGAAATCAGCGGCTCAAGAGGCGGCAAGAAGGATCGTTTGCTACCGTTGCCGGCAAGCGGGACATATTGCAGCCAATTGCCCGGTTGTGGAGGAACCCATGCAGTGTGACTTTCTGACGGGCAGACGTCAGTCGCTGTGTGCGACAGTCGCATGCACTGCCATTCGAGGAACTGAGAAACATTTATGCAAAATGTGTGTTAATGGTAGAAATGTTGTGGTATTGCTGGATTCAGGTAGCCTTGTGACCCTGATAAAGGCTGAGTTGGTTAAAACAGAGGTCTCTGGGAATAGCAAGGTAGCTGTTATTTGTGTGCATGGGGACACCCGAGAATATCCAGTGACTACAGTGTGTTTCGAGACCCCCAAAGGTACCCTCTCTCATCCAGTGGGCTTAGTATCTCAGTTACCGTATGACGCCATTGTGGGAAGGGATTTTCCGAAGTTCTGGGAACTGTGGGATGATCCTGAGCCCCCCACTGGTGCCCCTATGTACCAGGAATGTGATAGCCAGAACTCCCCTGAGAGTGGTGAGGACTCTCCGGAATTTCCCTTATCAGTATTGGCAGGGGAGACTCAAGAAACTGGAGAGGAGCCCACCTCCTCAGATGAAAACCTACCGTCTGTGGAGTTTTCTGATCTTGAGGTTCACAGGGAAAACTTTGCCACAGAACAGTTGAAAGACCCCGCCCTAATAAAGGCACGGGAAAACGTAGTGAAAATAGATGGCGAGTTAGTGAACCCAGATAATACCTGCACTTACCCATACTTCAGCGTAGAGAAGGACCTACTGTATCGGGTGGCAAAAAGGGCAGAAGAAACCGTTGAGCAGCTTGTGGTGCCCAAACCTTACAGGAAGTTGGTGTTGGAGTTGGCCCATGGGCACATTCTTGGAGGTCATCTGGGGACAGAGAAAACCCGAGAGAGGGTATTACAGAGATTCTATTGGCCGGGGGTGATGAAGGACATAGAAAATTATTGTTCCTCCTGCCCTGTGTGTCAGAGGTCGGCCCCGATGCCACATTTCCGTAGCCCACTGGTCCCTCTACCCATCATTGAGGTCCCGTTTGAGAGGATCGCCATGGATTTGGTAGGTCCTATAATCAAGTCCGCTAGGGGGCACCAGTACATATTAGTTATAATGGACTATGCCACCCGTTATCCAGAAGCGATCCCTCTCCGAAATACCTCGGCCAAAACCATAGCCAAAGAGCTATCTCTTGTGTTTAGCCGGGTGGGTATTTGTAAAGAACTGCTTACGGACCAAGGTACACCCTTTATGTCCCGGGTTATGAAAGAGCTGTGTAAATTGTTCAAAGTGACGCAATTACGTACATCTGTGTATCACCCCCAAACCGATGGGCTGGTTGAAAGATTCAACAAAACCCTAAAACAAATGTTGAAGAAAGTGGTGGATAGAGATGGAAAGGATTGGGACTGTCTACTTCCTTATCTGATGTTTGCTATTAGGGAGGTGCCCCAATCCTCTACGGGATTCTCCCCCTTTGAGTTACTGTATGGGAGACACCCAAGAGGGCTGTTGGATATTGCCAAGGAAACTTGGGAAAGTGAGAGTTCTCCCCACAGGAGTGTGATTGAGCATGTCGCCCTGATGCAAGACCGAATTGCACAGGTAATGCCCATCGTGAAGGAACATTTGGCCCAAGCGCAGTTAGCACAGCAGAGAGTGTACAACCGTGGAGCCAAGACCCGTACCTTTTCCCCGGGGGATAGGATACTGGTACTTGTCCCTACGGTTGAAAGTAAATTCCTTGCCAAATGGCAAGGCCCCTACGAGATAATGGAAAAAGTGATCAAAGTGAATTACAAGGTCAGACAACCAGGAAGGCGAAAGCCCGAACAGATCTATCACGTTAATCTGTTGAAAGCCTGGAGGGATAGAGAGTCCCTAGTCGCAGACACTTGGTCACCAGCTCAAACTGGTTGCGTGATTCCTGAGGTTGGAATAGCAGCCACCTTGTCACAACCCCAACAACAGGAGGTTAAGGAGTTTGTGCTTCGCAACAAGGAGGTATTCTCTGAGCTGCCGGGACAAACATTTGGGGTAGAGCATGACATCATTACCCCGCCCGGTGAAAGGGTGAAGTTAAAACCCTATCGGATCCCAGAGGCCCGACGGGAGGCAATACGGGAGGAAGTACAGAAAATGCTGAACTTAGGGGTGATAGAGGAGTCCCAAAGTGATTGGTCTAGTCCCATTGTGTTGGTGCCTAAACCGGATGGGAGCTGGCGATTTTGTAACGATTTTCGTCAGTTGAACAAAGTTACAAAATTTGACACCTACCCCATGCCACGTATAGATGAGTTGATCGACCGGCTGGGAACAGCCGATACATGACGACTCTTGACCTCACAAAAGGGTATTGGCAAATCCCCCTGGCCAAATTGGCCAAAGAGAAAACCGCATTTGTAACCCCAGACGGGGCGTTCCAATATAAAAGAATGCCGTTCGGGTTACAGAATGCGCCGGCCACATTCCAGCGGAAAATGGACCAGATGCTGAGGCCCCATCGGAAGTATGCTGCGGCTTACCTGGATGACGTAATTGTCCATAGCACAGATTGGGCCTCACATCTGCCAAAAGTGCAAGCAGTCCTGGACTCTGTTCGGGAAGCGGGGTTTACGGCTAACCCCAAGAAGTGTACCATTGGGCAGGAGGAGGCCAAATATCTTGGGTACACCATTGGGAGGGGAGTAATAAAACCCCAACTCAACAAAGTCGAGGCCATCCAGAGTTGGCCACGTCCCAACAGCAAGAAGCAGGTACGAGCCTTTCTGGGAATCGCTGGGTATTATCGGCGATTCATTCCCCACTTTGCTTCTAAGGCTGTGCCCCTAACCAACCTAACGAAGGGGAAAGGGTCGGTCATGATTAAATGGACCCCCGAGGCTGAGGCAGCATTCCAATTCTTGAAACAAGCCTTATGTAGCCAGCCAGTGTTGTACTCACCCGACTTCTCTAAAGACTTTGTCGTACAAAGTGATGCGTCAGATGTGGGGTTAGGAGCAGTATTGTCCCAGGTCTGGAACGGGGAAGAGCACCCAGTCATTTACCTCAGCAGGAAGTTGAAGTCCCATGAGGTAAATTACGCCACCGTTGAAAAGGAGTGTTTAGCGGTGAAGTGGGCTCTAGATTCCCTTCGGTACTACCTGCTAGGTAGGCACTTTGACATGGTTACGGATCACGCTCCATTAAAGTGGATGGCTCAAAACAAGGAAACAAATAGAAGAGTGAATAGGTGGTTCCTGGCCCTCCAGGAATTCAACTTCACAGTAAAGCATCGCCCTGGCGTTCAAATGGGGAATGTGGATGCTTTGTCTCGAGTACATGAATGCCTGATTGCTGGTGTTCCAACCCCGAGGTTAAAACAAGAGGGGGGGGTATGTGACAGCAGGAAGGTAAAGTCACCTGGTTGCATCCAGGGGGGTAGATATATTTCGCCCAGATTCAGGCTTTACGCCGACTTATACAACTAGGTGGAGTGTTGTATAAGCCCAGCTGAGGCTAGTGGGCTCATGGATGACTCATACCTCTAGAGAGAGGGCTGGGCGTCGTGCAGACAGGGAGTTGATGAGACCAGCTGAAGCTTGTCAGCTCATTTAGGCCTCTATAAGAACTCCCAGCTTCATTAGATGTTAGCTCATGCCTGGAACCAGACCTGTGTGGACTGTCTAGGGAGAGTGAACCCCTGTGCGGTGAGACAAAGCCTGTGTGGCTATTTGCTTGGACATTTAAAACCAGGGACTTAGGGACTAGGACAGCACTAGGCTGATCCCAGTTGTTAGTTAGGAAACCTGTATGTTTAGTCAGAGGTCAAGTTGACCAGGATTTATTTTGTTTATGTTTCTTTTGGCTTTGCTGTGTTTTGTCACTGTAAATAGAAAATAAACCGCACCTTTTTTTGATTTTGAAAATCACAACCTCCGTTTGCTGGGCCTGTTTTTGTGTGGGGAGCCCATCCCGGGGGTCACACACACCCGCTGCCGAGCTAACCCCTCACAATAGTAACACTGACATCAAGGGTACGATATCATGTGCATTCAGGAAACACATTTTCAAAACATTCTACCCCCTAAAAGCACCTATCCCAAATCCTCCCTATCATCACAGCTTCTGTGAGTAAGAAAAATATGGTGTTGTTATAGTCTTTAAACAGTGTTGGACCCTGGCAGTCGTTATATAATATAACTGGAGTAGCCAACCATAATGTTTTTTGCTGCAAAGTCCTATGCCGCGTACACATGATCAGAAATTCTGACAAGAAAAGTCCGATGTGAGCTTTTGGTCGGAAATTCCGACCATGTGTATGCTCCATCGAACTTTACCTGTCGGAATTTCCGAGAAGAAAAATTTGAGAGCTGGTTCTCAAATTTTCCGCCCAAAGAAATTCCAATTGGAAATTCTGATCATCTGTAGCAATTCTGTTGTACGTCACCGCGTTCTTGACGGTCGAAAGTCCAGAAAAATTTTGTGTGACCGTATGTATGCAAGCCAAGCTTGAGCGGAATTCCGTCAGAAAAAGCATCCAAAGTTTTTCAGACAAAAATTCTGATCGTGTATACGCGGCATAAGGGAGTGCAAAACATAACCAGAACAAGTGTAACCTATTGAGTTGTGATTATTTGCCAACATTCACTAGATACAGCCAACCAATCAACCAACCAACCAACATCTTACATATGAAGAGTCTTTATGATTTGGAGTGATGGTGGCATGCTAATGAAAAAGATTGTACATTTTTTTTCTACTTTACATGGTTACTATTCCAAAATAACTTTCTTTCTAGTAGAAAATTCTCCTTTCAAATATAACTCACTCTTCAATTGGTACAATGACTTGGCCATACCATACCTGGGCAGAAATGAGCTCTCAGTGAACACAGGTTTGGATCGAACTTTTCTTGTTTGGGTGTTCATCTGTATGCCAGATTTTCAAGCCCATTTGGCAAAAGCTGTATAACTTAGAGGACTGTTTCACCAATGATAGACTATAGTGTTGCCGCCATCCCTATATGAATATATATAGGAAAAGGGGGTCGCCCCTAAAGGGTTGGGATTTTAAGGGCAACAAATTGTAGGTACGAAACCAAAGGAATATTCTTAGAATTTATTAAACATGGTATAAGTAGTCAAAATGTAGACAACTTTAAAATAGATAAATATAAAAACAATATCATAATAACAATATAGGTTACAATGATTGAAAATTACACAGATAATGTCTCCAAAGTGGAAAATGAACGCCCAATGCGTTTCAGGATATTATCCTTTCCTCGGGGGCATTTCCTTATGGAGGACGTGTATATCTAAAACACAAAGATACAGTACTGTTGGTAACATGAAGACATCAAAGATATCCTAAAGAAACATTGGAAGATCTTACAGGCAGACCCCCTTCTATGCTCTCATATTTCCACATACCCAACAATAACATTTCGTAAAGCTACATCTCTTAAAGACAAATTAGTTCATACCGAAATTGTAGGGGAATTTAGAAAAGATCCATGTATACGATTGGGCACATTTACATCCGGAGGCTGCAACATCTGCCAGTATATGGATATTAGACCCCTTATCTTGCTACCAAATGGTAAAATGTTTAAACCACAGCATTTTGCAAACTGCAAAACCTTGGGTGTAATTTACATGTTACAATGCCAATGCCAGAGCTTTTATATTGGCAAAACGAAACTGGAGTTTCGTAAAAGGGCAGGAAGACCTATAAAGAGTATTACCACAGTAAATCCAGACCTACCCCTCGGTAGATATGTTAGGGATTTTCATTCAGGCAAAATTCCCAAAATGTTGTTTGTAATTCTTGATAGGATCCATTCCAACGCAAGAGGCGGGGATTGGAATAAAATCCTTCTCCAAAGAGAATCCCAATGGATTAGTGATTTGCGTGCCACCTACCTACCAGGCTTAAACAGTGTCCTAAGCTATAGACCATCTGGAGCTCTGGAGTCTGTGGGGAAAAAAAAATATCCAGCATGTCCCTTTTTTCTTTCTTTTTGTATGTTCTTCTTGCTATGTTTTCTTCTTTATCTTCATTAATACATATTCTGTGATTACATGTGCTGTGATTTTGTTAATGTTTTAAATACTATTGTCTTGGAGGTAATCAGAATTTTTAATTTATTGCGATGTAACATTAACCTTCTATTGTTTACAATTTCCCCCCACCCCCTTTTCATTGTCCGGGTAACTCCCTGACTGGCGTTCACTGTGTGCTATTTCTTGTAGGGACTGCATCATCCCTTGAAGACGGTGAGGTATTTTACCCATTATGTGTCAAGGTGAATTACTGCGCTGTCTAAAGTGTCCTTCTATGCCAAGCATAGAGTGATGAATCCTAAATCCTAATATATGTGCTGCTGCAACTCTAATGTGAGATATACACATCAAGACAAATATGGAATAACCGAGCTGCGCTGCTAGTTGCTATTGACAATGAATCATGTGTATCTAGTGTAAATACTGATAATTGAATACACCATGAATGAAATAATAATAAATGTGATATCAAAATTGTGAGAAAAATTATATTAAAAAACCAAACAAAAACGAATGAGTCCTTGAAATCCCACGTGATGTGACAAGACACTAATGAACCCAGATGGTAAATGTAGGTCACATGAACACAAAAAGTAAGCACTCTTTCAAATGACCGTGTCACTAAAGTCTATAATGACAGAAATGGTATGTCACGCACTGGAAGTGATGGAATACAGTTCTATAAAAACACAGTTCTTCAGTATTTTGATTGCTGGTGACTTCATACAGAAAAGCACCCAAGAAGAAGTGATGAGATAGAAAGGAATCCTCCACCTCTAATATCAAAGCTGCTTACCAGCTGTATAGATCTCTTGTCACTCGCGGCTATAATGAATTGTCGGCTCCCAGCAATACAGAGAAAAGTCATCGATAAAAAAAATAAAAATGCGTAGGGGTCCCCCCAAATTCCATTACCAGGCCCTTCAGGTCTGGTATAGATTTTAAGGGGAACTCCACGCCAAATAAAAAAAAATGGCGTGGAGTTCCCCCCAAAAATCCATACCAGACCCTTTATCCGAGCACGCAACTTGGCAGGCCGCAGGAAAAGAGGGGGGACGAGAGAGCGCCCCCCTCCTGAACCATACCAGGCCACATGTTCTCAACATGGGGAGAATGCTTTGGGGGTCTGTGACCCCTCAAAGCACTCTGGACATTGGATCACCGCGGGACACTGGATTACATTGCTAAAATGTTTTTATTTTATTTTTTATTTTTATTTTTTTAATAAAGGACTTTCCCAACTGTGTCTGTGTGTTTTTTTTTCATTTTTTTACACTTTCTTTGTGAAATGGTAGGGGTACAGGTAGGGGTACAATGTACCCCTTACCAATTCACATAGGGGGGCCAGGATCTGGGGGTCCCCTTTGTTAAAGGGGTCTTCCAGATTCCGATAAGCCCCACCGCCCGCAGACCCCCACAACCACCGGGCAAGGGTTGTGGGGATGAGGCCCTTGTCCCCATCAACATGGGGACATGGTGCTTTGAGGGGTCACAGACCCCCAAAGCATCCTCCCCATGTTGAGGGCATGTGGCCTGGTACGGTTCAGGAGGGGGGCGCTCTCTCGTCCCCCCTCTTTTCCTGCGGCCTACCAGGTTGCATGCTCGGATAAAGGGTCTGGTATGGATTTTTGGGGGGAACTCCACGCCATTTTTTTTTAAATTTGGCGTGGAGTTCCCCCTAAAATATATACCAGACCTGAAGGGTCTAGTATGGATATTTGGGGGGAACTCCACGTAATTTTTTTTTTAAATTGACGCAGGGTTCCCCTTAATATCCATACCAAACCTGAAGGGCCTGGTATTTTTTATTTTTTATCAATGACTTTTCTCTGTATTGCCGGGAGCCAACAATTCATTATAGCCGCGAGTGCTTTTAAATGACTTTTTGTCCTTCAGAAATGACACTTTGTGCAGGGACAGTTCTAAGCAGGGGAAACAAGCGCTGCTTTACAGGCATACTATACACCCCCCCGGTACGAAATTTAAAGGAATATTTTACTTGTATTGTTTCACTTTAGGCATTATTAAAATCACTGCTCCCGAAAAAACAGCAGTTTTTTAAACTTTTTTTTGCATTGATACATGTCCTCTGGGGCAGGACCTGGGTCCCCAAACACTTTTTATGACAATAACTTGCATATAAGCCTTTCAAATTATCACTTTAGATTTCTCCCATAGACTTTTACAGGGTGTTCCGCGGCTTTTCGAATTTGCCACGAACACCCCAAATTGTTCGCTGTTCGGCGAACGGGCGAACAGGCAATGTTCGAGTCGATAA
Source organism: Rana muscosa (assembly GCA_029206835.1). Classification (NCBI taxonomy): domain Eukaryota; kingdom Metazoa; phylum Chordata; class Amphibia; order Anura; family Ranidae; genus Rana; species Rana muscosa. The sequence continues at coordinate 880,046,395 of CM055116.1, forward strand.
GACATGACGCCTTATTTATATAACAAAAAAATGTGATACACCATATACAATAAAATAAGATACAGTATGAATGATTATAAACCAGATATAACAATAAAACTGTGTGGCCTATGACCATATCAATAAGTCATAATAATAATCAAAATTAAAAAACTCAGTAGACATGCAGTTCCTCTAATGAATGTCCATACAGGAACTAGGAAATGTAATTTCTCATAAAGTAAAAGTTCCAAGATGACGTTGGTTCAGGAATATTCTATCAGGTGAGTGAATATTAGTGACTTCACACTTAAACACCCGGGAGTAGCGGCGTGCTGACGTCACCAACGAACAAACAGCGCTATCCCGGAAGGACGGGCGCATAGTCTAAGCCGGCCGGCTCATGAACGATTTTACACATGCTTTCTTATTACTACATTTCTGTAAGTGTATTTTACCCTTTTTTTGATTAAACTGTTTGGAAGTACTTCACCATGGTGGCCTTTATGTTTCTTTTGGAATCATGTATCCGGGGACCATACTGAGGAGCCCTGAGTGTGGAGGAAGATAATCCACAGAAAGACCCTAGGCGGGGGAAATAGCCACAGGTGTTTTTTGATCTCTCTTACCAGGGATCCATACTAGCTGGTAAGGAGATTCGATATTGAAGGTGGAGGATCTTTGTCTATACCTATACTTCACTTTTCCTTGGGTGTTTAAGTGTTAAGTCACTAATATTCATTCACCTGATAGAATATTCCTGAACCAACGTCATCTTGGAACTTTTACTTTATGAGAAATTACATTTCCTAGTTCCTGTATGGACATTCATTAGAGGAACTGCATGTCTACTGAGTTTTTTAATTTTGATTATTATTATGACTTATTGATATGGTCATAGGCCACACAGTTTTATTGTTATATCTGGTTTATAATCATTCATACTGTATCTTATTTTATTGTATATGGTGTATCACATTTTTTTGTTACTTATATAAGGCATCAAGTCTTATTGTCACTAGTGTGTTATTGCCACGCAGCGCTACTGGTATTTTTCACATATTGGGGCTGATTTACTATAACTCCAGGAAGTACTGAGCACATCGCAAAAAATAGCTCCAATTTTTGACAATTAAAAATTCCATGCGTGAATTTGCGAATGAAAAAGAGCGCTATTAGCAGCTAACAAGTGTTAGTAAATGTGAAATCAGCGCTAATTAGCGAATCCGCGTACGCGTAAATGCCAATTTCCACTAAGTTTTTATATAGCACTGCACTGTAACCATGATCCATGTATGTGAAAGAAACATTTTTATATGAGATGTGCTCTATCTATTGATGTATATTGCAATTAGTATTCCTAGTTTTTTTCCTTCTTTTGCTAACAAATGCAGTTATGAAGGATTATTACATAGTAATGTCTGCTATTATGTAAAATTACATGTATTAAACATTTAGGTTACCTATTTGTTGTATGTTGTTTTTTTCATGTTTTTATTTTTTCATTTAGGTGGCTATAAAGTGGTAATTATTTATGTTCATTCTTTAGGCTGGGTTCACACTAGTGCGACACGACATCTGTCCTACTTTGGATCCGACTTTGCCCTGCAACATGAAGCCGACATATGTCCGACTTTCAATGAACGGGGATCCGACTTGGATCCCCGCCAATATCAGGCACTGTGTTTGGTATGAATCTTGAGGGGGAACTCCAGGCCAAATTTTAAAGAAAAAAACTGGCATGGGTTCCCCCTCCAAGAGCATACCAGGCCCTTGGGTCTGGTCTGGATTTGAAGGGGCACCCCTATGCTGAAAAAACGGTGTGGGGGTCCCCCCCAAAATCCAAACCAGACCCTTATCCGAGCACACAACCTGGCAGGCCGCAGGGGAAGAGGGGGGACGAGAGAGCGGCCCCCCCTCCCTCCTGAACCGTACCAGGCCGCATGCCCTCAACATGGGGGGGTTTGGTGCTCTGGGGAAGGGGGCGACCTGCGGCCCCCCCACCCCAGAGCACCCTGCCCCCATGTTAATGAGGACAGGGCCTCTTCCCGACAACCCTGGCCGTTGGTTGTCGGGGCCTGTGGGCGGGGGGCTTATCGGAATCCGGGAGCCCCCTTCAATAAAGGAGCCCCCGGATCCCGGCCCCCCCACCCTATGTGAATGAGTATGGGGTACATCGTACCCCTACCCATTCACCTGGTGGAAAAAAATTGCAATAAAAAAACCACACAGCTTTTTAAAGTATTTTATTGCACAGCTCCGGGGGTCTTCTTCCGACTTCGGGGGTCTCCGGTGTCGTCGCCGCGCTCTCCGGTTCTTTCTTCTGCCGGGCCACCGCTAACTTCTTTAGCTCTTTTGCTAGCGGGGCACGGTCTTCTCCGTCGCCTTCTTCTCGCGCTATCTGGTTCTTCTCCTGCTTCTTTCTTCTGCCGGCCCCTCCACTAACTTCTTTAGCTCTTTTGCTAGTGGAGGGGCCGGTCTTCCCGTCGCCGTCGCCGTCTTCTTCTCTCTTCTCCTTCTCGATGTTGACGCGTCGCTTCCTCCCGCTGTAATACTGGCTGTTCGCTCTGCTCCGCATTAATATAGGCTTCTCATGACTAGTGTTGAGCGGACCCGAACTGTAAAGTTCGGGTCCGTACCGAATTTTGGCGTTTTCCCGACCCCGGACCCGGATTTTGCGCTAAAGTCCGGGTTCGGGTTCGGATTCGGGAATTTAATGGCGCAGTTAGAAATGCTTCAGGGGCCAGCCAATCACCATTTGATTAGCTGGTGTGCCCTTAGAAGCCATCATAGCCATGCCTACTAATGGCATGGCTGTAATTGGTCAGTGCAACATGTGACCCAGCATGTGACCAGCTTCTATATAAGAAAGAGGCACACAGCACAGATCGTCACTCTGCTTTTAGACAGTGTAGGGAAAGGATCCTGGCTGCTGTTGCTGTGAGGGAGAGAATAGGAGTTAGTCCTGATTCTGCAATCTACTGATAGAAAAGATAGGGAGACAGTGTAGTGTAGTGTAGTGTAGGGGCAGGATCCTGTTTGTGCTTTCAGGGAGAGAGATTTAGATAGGAGTCCAGATTGAGAGATATAATAGCTCAGCGATCTGCATAGGTTTATCTGTTTGTGTTGCAAGCTCAGTGCACCAGCACTGCATTACGTTGAGTGATACACCTATTCCATACTGTGGCTGTATTGTGCTCTTGCTAAAAGACCTATTTTGGTCAGAAAAAAAAAAAAAAAAAGGCACTTTATAGTGCTTTTGCTAAAAAGACCCATTTTTGGGCCCCAAAAAAAAAAAAAGGCACTTTATTGTGCTGTTGCAAAAAAAAAAAACGGCACTTTGTTGTGCGCAAAAAAGACCTATTTTTGGGCAAAAAAAATATTTTGCAGTGTATATCTCTAGTTGTGTGAAATAACCAATTTCTATATATTTTTCTTGTACTATGCTATACTAAAAAAAAAAAAAAAACTTTTTTTTGAATAGCATTTTCTGCAGCTGTGCGATTCAGCGGTTAAATACTGTGGTTGTGTTGTGCTCTTTCAAAAAACGCCATTTAGGGCCACAGAAAATATTTTGCAGTGTGAAATACACATGTGGAGGTGTGTAAAATAAACAATTTCTATATATTGTACAGTGCTATACTAAAAAAAACAACATTTTTTTTGAATAGCATTCTCTGCACTTCTATAGCTGTGCGATTCAGTGGTTAAATACTGTGGTTGTGTTGTGCTCTTTCAAAAAACGCCATTTAGGGCCACAGAAAATATTTTGCAGTGTGAAATACACATGTGGAGGTGTGTAAAATAAACAATTTCTATATATTGTACAGTGCTATACTAAAAAAAACAACATTTTTTTTGAATAGCATTCTCTGCACTTCTATAGCTGTGCGATTCAGTGGTTAAATACTGTGGTTGTGTTGTGCTCTTTCAAAAAACGCCATTTAGGGCCACAGAAAATATTTTGCAGTGTGAAATACACATGTGGAGGTGTGTAAAATAAACAATTTCTATATATTGTACAGTGCTATACTAAAAAAAACAACATTTTTTTTGAATAGCATTCTCTGCACTTCTATAGCTGTGCGATTCAGTGGTTAAATACTGTGGTTGTGTTGTGCTCTTTCAAAAAACGCCATTTAGGGCCACAGAAAATATTTTGCAGTGTGAAATACACATGTGGAGGTGTGTAAAATAAACAATTTCTATATATTGTACAGTGCTATACTAAAAAAACAACATTTTTTTTGAATAGCATTCTCTGCACTTCTATAGCTGTGCGATTCAGTGGTTAAATACTGTGGTTGTGTTGTGCTCTTTCAAAAAACGCCATTTAGGGCCACAGAAAATATTTTGCAGTGTGAAATACACATGTGGAGGTGTGTAAAATAAACAATTTCTATATATTGTACAGTGCTATACTAAAAAAAACAACATTTTTTTTGAATAGCATTCTCTGCACTTCTATAGCTGTGCGATTCAGTGGTTAAATACTGTGGTTGTGTTGTGCTCTTTCAAAAAACGCCATTTAGGGCCACAGAAAATATTTTGCAGTGTGAAATACACATGTGGAGGTGTGTAAAATAAACAATTTCTATATATTGTACAGTGCTATACTAAAAAAACCAAAATTTTTTTTGAATAGCATTCTCTGCACTTCTATAGCTGTGCGATTCAGTGGTTAAATACTGTGGTTGTGTTGTGCTCTTTCAAAAAACGCCATTTAGGGCCACAGAAAATATTTTGCAGTGTGAAATACACATGTGGAGGTGTGTAAAATAAACAATTTCTATATATTGTACAGTGCTATACAAAAAAAAACAACATTTTTTTTGAATAGCATTCTCTGCACTTCTATAGCTGTGCGATTCAGTGGTTAAATACTGTGGTTGTGTTGTGCTCTTTCAAAAAACGCCATTTAGGGCCACAGAAAATATTTTGCAGTGTGAAATACACATGTGGAGGTGTGTAAAATAAACAATTTCTATATATTGTACAGTGCTATACTAAAAAAAACAACATTTTTTTTGAATAGCATTCTCTGCACTTCTATAGCTGTGTGATTCAGTGGTTAAATACTGTGGTTGTGTTGTGCTCTTTCAAAAAACGCCATTTAGGGCCACAGAAAATATTTTGCAGTGTGAAATACACATGTGGAGGTGTGTAAAATAAACAATTTCTATATATTGTACAGTGCTATACTAAAAAAAACAACATTTTTTTTGAATAGCATTCTCTGCACTTCTATAGCTGTGCGATTCAGTGGTTAAATACTGTGGTTGTGTTGTGCTCTTTCAAAAAACGCCATTTAGGGCCACAGAAAATATTTTGCAGTGTGAAATACACATGTGGAGGTGTGTAAAATAAACAATTTCTATATATTGTACAGTGCTATACTAAAAAAAACAACATTTTTTTTGAATAGCATTCTCTGCACTTCTATAGCTGTGCGATTCAGTGGTTAAATACTGTGGTTGTGTTGTGCTCTTTCAAAAAACGCCATTTAGGGCCACAGAAAATATTTTGCAGTGTGAAATACACATGTGGAGGTGTGTAAAATAAACAATTTCTATATATTGTACAGTGCTATACTAAAAAAAACAACATTTTTTTTGAATAGCATTCTCTGCACTTCTATAGCTGTGCGATTCAGTGGTTAAATACTGTGGTTGTGTTGTGCTCTTTCAAAAAACGCCATTTAGGGCCACAGAAAATATTTTGCAGTGTGAAATACACATGTGGAGGTGTGTAAAATAAACAATTTCTATATATTTTCCTTGTACTGTGCTATACTAAAAAAAACAACCTTTTTTTTTGAATAGCATTTTCTGTAGCTGTGCGATTCAGCGGTTACGTGCTGTGGGTGTGTTGTGGTCTGGCAAAAAACGCCATTTAGGGCCACAGAAAATATTTTGCAGTGTGAAATACACATCTGGAGGTGTGTGTAAAAAAACAATTTATATATATTTTCCTTGTACTGTGCTATACTAAAAAAAACAACCTTTTTTTTTTTAATAGCATTTTCTGCAGTTCTGTAGCTGTGCGTTTCAGCCATTACGTACTGTGGGTGTGTTGTGGTCTTCCAAAAAACGCCATTTAGGGCAAGATCCTAAATTTGGAAAATATGAGGGGAAGGTCAAAGGGACGTGGTGGCCCCGGTCGTGGTGCTGCTGGTGGAGCTCCTGTTGCAGGGAGAGGACGTGGTGGATCTGTGCCAGCTACACGCACAAGTGAAACACCTTCCTCAGGTGCGAGTAGGCGACCGAGCCTGCGGCGGTATTTTGTCATGCCTAATGAGGCTGTACCAATGTTTAGGCCAGGACAAGTACAGGCGATAGTAGATTGGGTTGCTGACAGTGCCTCGGGTTCCTTCACATTGTCTCCCACCCACTCTTCTGCTGAAAGATCAGAGTTGGCACCTGAAGCCCATGTCCATCAGTCTTTCACCTCACCCCCTTGCAAATCAGCCAAGCAGTCTGAGCCCCAAATCATGCAGCAGTCTCTTCTGCTTTTCGATGACTCTGTTAGCAGGGTTTCCCAGGGCCATCCACCTAGCCCTGCCCCAGAAGTGGAAGAGATTGAGTGCACCGATGCCCAACCACTTATGTTTCATGATGGGTACATGGGAAGACCATCGCAGCACGTCTCGGATGATGACGAAACACAGGTGCCAACTGCTGCTGCTTTCGCAATTGTGCAGACAGACATGGAGGGCAGGGGTGAAGACTGGGTGGAAGATGATGTGGAGGACGATGAGGTCCTCGACCCCACATGGAATCAACGTTATGCAGGTGACCAGTGTAGTTCGGAGGAAGAGGCGGTGGTCGCACAGAGCCACCAGCACAGCAGAAGAGGGAGCAGGGTGCAAAAACAGAGCATTCGTCCCCTAGACAGTACATCTGCTACTGCCCAACGCAGCAAGGGACCGAGCACACCAAAGCCAGGTCCAAGGACTTCCCTAGCGTGGCAGTTCTTCACACAGTGTATTGATGACAAGACACGAGTGGTTTGCACGCTGTGCAATCAGAGCCTGAAGCGAGGCATAAACGTTCTCAACCTGAGCACAAGCTGCATGACCAGGCATCTAAGTGCAAAGCACGAGCTGCAGTGGAGTAGACACCTCAGAAACCAAGAAAGGTCTCTGGCTCCTCCTGCTTCCTCTTCTGCTGCAGTCTCGGCCTCTTCATCCACCTCTGTAGTGACAGTGGCACCTGTCACCACGCAAACAGAGGATCTGCCAGCAACACTACCACCTGGGTCACCGACCATCTCCACAATGTCCCATGGAAGCGTTCAGCTCTCTATCTCCCAAACATTGGAGCGGAAGAGGAAGTACCCCCCTAGCCACCCGCGATCCCTGGCCCTGAATGCCAGCATTTCAAAATTCCTGGCCTTTGAAATGCTGTCATTCCGTCTGGTGGAGACGCAGAGTTTTAAAAGCCTGATGGCATTGGCTGTCCCGCAGTACGTCGTGCCCAGCCGCCACTACTTTTCCAGGCGAGCCATCCCTTCCCTGCACAACCAGGTGGGGGACAAAATCAGGTGTGCACTGCGCAACGCCATCTGTGGCAAGGTCCACCTAACTACGGATGCGTGGACCAGTAAGCACGGTCAGGGACGTTATATCTCCCTAACAGCACACTGGGTAAATGCAGTGGCTGCTGGGCCTGAGGCAGATAGCGGTTTGGCGCATGTCCTTCCACCACCGAGGATTGCAGGGCGCTTCAGTTTGCCTCCTGTTGCTAACTCCTCCTTCTCCGCTTCCTCATCCTCTACCGCCTCCTCATCCATTCAGCGTAACACCTTCACCACCAACTTCAGCACAGCCAGGGGTAAACGACAGCAGGCAGTTTTAAAACTTTCCTGTTTGGGGGAAAATCCCCACACCGCGCAGGAGTTGTGGAGGGACATGGAACAACAGACCGATGAGTGGTTGCTGTCAGTGAGCCTCAAGCCCGGCCTGGTGGTGTGCGATAATGGGCGAAATCTCGTAGCAGCTCTGGGTCTAGCCGGTTTGACGCACATCCCTTGCCTGGCGCATGTGCTGAACTTGGTGGTCCAGAGGTTCCTTAAAAATTACCCCAATATGCCAGAGCTGCTGCAGAAAGTGCGGGCTGTGTGTGCGCACTTTCGGCGTTCTCACCCTGCTGCTGCTCGCCTGTCAGCGCTGCAGCGTAACTTCGGCCTTCCAGCTCACCGCCTCATATGTGACGTGCCCACAAGGTGGAACTCCACCTTGCACATGCTGGCCAGACTGTGCGAGCAGCAGCAGGCAATAGTGGAGTTTCAGCTGCAGCAATCACGCGTGAGTCGCTCTGCGGAACAGCACCACTTCACCACCAATAACTGGGCCTCCATGCGAGACCTGTGTGCCTTGTTGCGCTGTTTCGAGTACTCCACCAACATGGCCAGTGCCAATGACGCCGTTCTCAGCGTTACTATCCCAGTTCTATGCCTCCTTGAAAAAACGCTTCGTGCGATGATGGAAGAGGATGTGGCACAGGAGGATGAGGAGGAGGAGGAGGAAGCGGGATCATTTCAAAGGCTTTCAGGGCAGTCTTTCACAAGTGGCTACGAGGGTGGGTTCCTGCACCAACAAACGCCAGGTACACAATTGTCCGGCAGAAAGGGCACAGTTCTGGAGGATGACGAGGTGGAGGAGGAGATGGAGGAGGAGGAGGAGGAGGAGGAGCCATGTTCACAGCAGGGTGGCACTCAGACCAGCTCGTGGCCATTACTGGTGCGTGGCTGGGGGGATACAGAGGACACAGACGATACACCTCCCACAGAGGACAGCTTTTCTTTGCCTCTGGGCAGCCTGGCACACATGAGCGATTACATGCTGCAGTGTTTCCGCAACGACAGCCGAGTTGCCCACATTTTAACTGGTGCTGATTACTGGGTGGCCACCCTGCTGGATCCCCGTTACAAGGACAACGTACCGTCCTTAATTCCCTCACTGGAGCGGGATCGTAAGATGCGCGAGTACAAGCGCACGCTGGTAGACGCGCTGCTGGTGGCATTCCCACCTGACAGCGGGCGTACGGTGGAAGCACAAGGCGAAGGCAGAGGAGGAGGAAGAGGTCGCCAACGCAGCCGGGGCACCGGCAGCACCTCAGAAGGCAGGGTTAGCATGGCCGAAATGTGGAAAAGCTTTGTCAGCACGCCACAACAACCAGCACCACCAGCTGAGATGGAACGTCTTAGCAGGAGGCAGCATTTCACCAACATGGTTGAGCAGTATGTGTCCACAGGCCTACACGTACTGGATGACGGGTCTGCCCCCTTTAACTTCTGGGTCTCCAAATTGGGCACATGGCCTGAGCTTGCCGTTTATGCCTTGGAGGTGCTGGCCTGCCCTGCAGCCAGTGTATTATCTGAACGTGTATTTAGCACGGCAGGGGGCGTTATCACAGACAAGCGCAGCCGCCTGTCCAGAGCCAATGTGGACAAGCTCACGTTCATTAAAATGAACCAGGCATGGATCCCACAGGACTTGTCCGTACCTTGTGCAGAATAGACATGTATACCGGTGTTGTGACAAAAACTGTCCGGCCATCGGATTGTGCCCGGCCCGTACTGCGCAGGCGCAGCGCTTGCGCAGTACAGAGGACAAGGAGATTCACAAAATCTCCGAAGATGAACGGCGCCTGCGCTGTGAGTGCAGGTTCAAGCCCCACCATCCAAGAGGACATACGGTAGCACATAGTAACAGGGCCCCTCACGGGCTCGCTTCGATCGCGGCCTTGCTTGGCTCGGCTTGAACCACGGATGGTGTGGCCTTCACCTGAACTCAACACGCAGGCGCCATTAGTCTTGGGAGATTTTTGAAATCCCCTTGTCCTACATACTCAGCAAGCGCAGTACAGGGCGGACACTATTCGACAGGGGACAGAATTCGACACATCACCGGCCTTACCCAGCCATTGTTGTATTTTTGAACCAGTGTTGGCTACCTCGTCCTCCTCCACCGCCGCTTCCACCTACACAGCCACATCCACCGCCACCTCAACCTCCTACTCCATATGGACCTCGTCCTGCTAGGCCAAGATTAAAATTTTTATTTTATTTTTTTGTAGTGCACAGATCCTTTCCCCCTTACCTGCCTTTATGTTGTTGGCTCTTCGCAGGAGGGAGAAAGGCACACCGCACTACCAGCCCGTATCATCCTATATAAAGAGGTTGAGCGGTGTACTTGACGGGCCGTGTCCACAGCCGGAGTCAAAACTCCTCCAGAGGATGATTCTCACCTCTACTGTAGGTAGAGGCAAGTCCTTTAATTGCCAGTAAAGTCAATGTCCACACCAGCTGAAACTCCAACTCTTATTCTCTCATGGCAAAATAAACTGTACTCAGATAGAAAAGGTTAGAGCAAAGAAACAGGACAGCTTAAGGTGTGGAGGAGGTCCAGGCACAAACGTAGCACATTCACTTCACTGCTTAGGTTTCTCAAACAGTTTTTGGCGCACGGTCTCTGCCACAGACATTGAGGTTGGTCTCTGCCACAGACCGGGTGTACAAGGCCCCTGCCACGGGCCTGGAGAACTTTGGTCTCAGCCACAGACCAGGGTGTATAAGGCCCCTGCCACGGGCCGGTTGAATAAGGCCTCTGATACAGTCAAGGTGACCTTGAGCTTCTCCTTCTACGAACCTAGCCCATATCAAGGGGAAGACATCTCTCCAGGGAGTCAACAGACCATTCCTTCACCGTGACTCCCGCATCGGTCCATCAGAATGATCCTCCCTTCCCTGGAACAGGGTCCCCTACACGAGGCGGCTCTGGACTCCAGGCTTTACTCCCGCCCCTAGGCCTCCATACCCAGGGCAGCAAGAACTCCAGGATAGTACCTCACCCCGGGCTAAAGGTGCCCGAGATGGAACAGGAACACATGCACCCAGGCCGAAGGCACCTGGGCGCGGACCCCACTGGACATCAGCCCCCAGGCCAAAGGTCTGCCCCTTTTATATGCTCTCCCGGCATGCACAGCAGGTTCCCCGCCCCGCTGTACTACTGCCAAGAGGGGACACAAAAGGCGCCACCTGTAGGCCGCAGGGAACTGCACACCAATACTGTCCCCCGAGGACAAAATGGTCCATGAATCCTACAGAATTAGGGTATTTGAGCCTATTTACCACTCAAACACTTTCCTTAAATTTAGCACCCCGCTACATTTTTATTTCAAAGTATTTTATTTTCCCACTAGCTTATCCATTAAATTAAATAATTTATTCCAGAAAGGGCGTATTCTGGGGCATTCCCACCATATGTGTGGCATTGTGCCGTTGAGTTTCTGAGGTTCTTAATGACTTCCTGTACCTCTTCTGCTGAAAAGGGGGCCTCCAGCATATTTTTTTATTTTTTCATTTTTTTTATGTTCTTTTAAGTTATTTCCTATCCACATTTGTTTGCAGAGCACTTGCCATGTTCTTAACAACATTTTGCTGCCATTTGCAGCCCTCTAGCCCTTTCCATTACTTTTTTAGAGCCTTTTTAGTCGTCAGAAGTCCGGGTCCCCATTGACTTCAATGGGGTCCGGGTCCGGGTCCGGGTTCGGGTTAAAGTTCGGTCCCGAATCCGAACTTTTTTCCGAAGTTCGGCCGAACCCGCCGGACCCGAATATCCAGCTACCCGCTCAACACTACTCATGACGTCACAGTCACATGTTCCGGGGCACATGGCCCCGGAGCATGTGACTGTGACGTCATGGGAACATGTGACTGTGACGTCATGAGAAGCCTATATTAATGCGGAGTGCAGCGAACAGCCAGTATTACAGCGGGAGGAAGAGACGCGTCAACATCGAGAAGGAGAAGAGAGAAGAAGACGGCGACGGCGACGGGAAGACCGGCCCCTCCACTAGCAAAAGAGCTAAAGAAGTTAGTGGAGGGGCCGGCAGAAGAAAGAAGCAGGAGAAGAACCGGAGAGCGGGAGAAGAAGAAGGCGACGGAGAAGACCGGGCCTCCGCTAGCAAAAGAGCTAAAGAAGTTAGCGGTGGCCCGGCTTAAGAAACAACCGGAGACCCCCGAAGTCGGAAGAAGACCCCCAGAGCTGTGCAATAAAATACTTTAAAAAGCTGTGTGTTTTTTTTATTGCAATTTTTTTCCACCAGGTGAATGGGTAGGGGTACGATGTACCCCATACTCATTCACATAGGATGGGGGGGCCGGGAGCCGGGGGCCCCTTTATTGAAGGGGGCTCCCGGATTCCGATAAGCCCCCCGCCCGCAGACCCCGACAACCAACGGCCAGGGTTGTCGGGAAGAGGCCCTGTCCTCATCAACATGGGGGCAGGGTGCTCTGGGGTGGGGGGCCGCAGGTCGCCCCCCTGCCCCAGAGCACTAAACCCCCCATGTTGAGGGCATGCGGCCTGGTACGGTTCAGGAGGGAGGGGGGCCGCTCTCTCGTCCCCCCCTCTTCCCCTGCAGCCTGCCAGGTTGTGTGCTCGGATAAGGGTCTGGTTTGGATTTTGGGGGGACCCCCACGCCGTTTTTTCGGCGTAGGGGTTCCCCTTCAAATCCAGACCAGACCCAAGGGCCTGGTATGCTCCTGGAGGGGGAACCCATGCCGTTTTTTTATTTAAAATTTGGCCTGGAGTTCCCCCTCAAGAGCAGCACAGCACAAGTCGCATGCCAAAGTCGGATCATGCAAGACTGCGGTCCAACTTTGATCCGACTTCAATGATAGTCAATGGGCTGAAGTCGGATCAAAGTCGGACCAAAGAAGTACAGGGAGCATTCTCAAAGTCGGACCGACATGTGTCGGACCAGTTAAGACGGCTCCCATAGGGAAACATTGATTTTCACACGTCATGCGACATGAGCTCCCAATGTCGGAGCGTTTGTCGCCCCAGTGTGAACCAGGCCTGAATCATACTACACTATTATGCAGGTCTTGTACTTAGCACAATGGCTTAGTGGTCTGCTCCCATGTCTATACAGCTCTCATGTTACAAGTTCAAATACCATCCAACAGCTATGTTTATTATTTGCACAAGCAAATTAAAATAAACAAACAAAGAAATGTAAACTGCTCGTTAGCTAGTGTGTGATGTTTGGAAGTCTACACCATAATATTATTGAATAAAAGTGCATTGGCTAATTGGCATTCACCTATTTTCAGCATATGCTGCTTTGGCTAATTGGCTAATTGGCTAATTGCCATTTGCCTTTTTTCACCAATACAATCTTTTAGTATCTCTCTGTGGGATTTGAACCCATGAGTGCTTCGAAGCCTGAGTTTTTCAAGGTAGAAGTGCTGACCACTAGCCTATTGAGCGTAGCACAAACATCTCCTAGTGTGTGTAGATTAAGGAGATATTTCTTGCACCTACAGGTAAGCCTTAATCTAGGCTTACCTATAGATGCAAGTTGTCTAAGTGGGTTTACAACCACTTTAATATTATTGTAACAACCATGCTCATGCTGATGTGGCATTGGCTAGTAGGCATTTGCCTCTTTTCAGCATATGCTGCTGAGTGTTTGATGGTGGGACTACTTTATATTCTAGGTATAATAGTACTCAGCACAGTGACTTAGGTCCCTTTCACACTTGTGCGACCTGAAAGTTGTGTGATTTTGATGCGACTTTAAGCAATGCCTGTGTAATCTTGAGGTCTATGGACGCAGGAGTCACAGGGAAAGGCGCGCAAACTTCCGTCTGCATTTTTTCTGCGATCCCAGGGAATGCCTGTCAACTCGTATCAAAGTCGGACTAAAGTAGTAGAGGGACTACTTTGAAGTCAGTGTGACTTGAAGTTTCACAGATATAAATGGTACACATTGAAAATCATGGGGTATGACTTGTCATGCAACTCTGATGAAGATGAAGTCGCAGGAAAAGTTGCTCAAGTGTGAAAGGGGCCTCAGCCCGACTTTGTGAGCAATTTCTGAGACATCAGGGCACTTTCCTGCACAGATGTCTAGTGAAATCACATAGGTCTCAACTGTCCCTGATTTGGACCAAAGTCCCTCTGTCCCTCTTTCCTCCTCATTTGTCCCTCATTTTGTTCTGATCTGTATAGTTTGATATTAAATGCAATTTTTATCTTTCAAAAAGTGTTTCCCAGCGCTAAACCTTTCATCTAATTTCTAAATTGCTTTGTTTGTAAATTCCCAAAGCCAATCTAAAGGGATATTATTGTTAAAAAAAAAGCACTTGGGGGTTTAACTAATATATATATATTTTTTTTATAATTTTCCTTTAAGAAGGTGTTTTAGAAGGTGTGTACTATGCCTACATACTTTTGCTAATAGTTGTCCATTATACCCATCTCAAAAAGTTGGGAGGTAAGAAAACGCATCCTGAAGTCGCCCAAAGTAGTGTAGGAACTACTTTTGGGAATCTGTGTGGCGTCGCACCAATTCGGACAGTTCTATTGCCGTCAATAGGCGCCGATTTGGCCTGCAATTTGACATGTCAATTCAGAGCTATGTGAACATGGGTGAAGTTGCATAGATATGAATGGAACTCATGGGGGGGGGATACTTTTAATGCCACTCTGAGGTCCAAAGCTGCATGAAAAGTCACATAAGTGTGAAAGTAACCATATGAGATTAAATGATAACACCTTTGAATAAAGCCCCATTTGCAGTTGTGCGACCTTAAAATTGCACAGCTTTGCCATGACTTGAAGCAATGTCTGTGTTATCTTGTGGTGTATGGACCTCAAATCACATCAAAGTCAAACCAATAGGCTTGTGCAATTCGTTTCGTAACGAATTGAAATTCGTCCGAATTTAGCAACTTTCGGACATTCGGAAGCATTCGAATTTCCGAACAAAGCAATTACGAATAAGACCGAATCCGAAATAAATTATACCGCAAATAGCGAATGCCCGAATGTCTTCGGCATAATTCGTTATGAAAAAGTTACGAATGTACGAATCCATACGAAGCACAATAACACTCACTCTGCTCTGCTCTCTGCTTCTCCCACACCGTGCTGAACTCCCTCTCAAAATGGTGTACAGGGGCGGAGGTTATAGCCGCATGTAAAAAACGAAAGTAAAATACGAGATTTCGAATCCATTCGAAGCACAATAACACTCTGCTCTGCTCTCTGCTTCTCCCTCACCGTGCTGAACCCTCTCAAAATGGTGTACAGGGGCGGAGCCTATAGCCGCATGTAAAAAACGAAAGTAAAATACGAGATTTCGAATCGCTACAAATAACCGCTATGTATTTAGAAAAGTACAAATCCATTCGAAGCACATTAGGCATAATAGGCAGCGTCGTTGTGAGAGAGACACGGAAAATTACGAATCAACGAACCCAAAAAAAGTTACGAAAGTAGGAGTTGTGTCCAGAATCAACGAAAAACAACGTACTCTACCGAAAGTACGAATTATAAAGCAACAAAAAATTCAACGAAAAATGTCGCTTGCAAAAATACGAATGAGTCCGAACACGAAAAATCCCGTCTAGCAAAATTACGAATGATTACGAATCAACAGGACCGGAAAGAAACGAACCGAAACGGAACGAATTTTTCCGTTGTGCACAAGTCTACAAACCAAGATAGTGCAGGGATGAATTGTCCCCACTTTCAGGATGCACAAGTGACAATAGGGCCAAATTCAAAGATATCCTTGAATCTCTTTCACACAGCTGCGACCTGAAAGTCACCCTAATTTGCTGCCACTTTGTCGCTGCAACTTGGCCCCAACTTCTGGGAATGCCTGTGTAATATTGCGCCCTATGTACCTCAAGTCACATGAGGCTCTGTTTCCACTATTGCAACCCTAAATTCGCATGATTTTGCAGCAATTTTTTGCCGCGATTTTAATGCGACTTGGAGCAATGCCTGTATATTCTTGAGGTCTATGGACCTCAAGTTGTATCAAAGTGGGCCCAAAGTAGTGCAGGGACTACTTTGAAGTCGCTGCGACTTGTTGTCGCACAGATATGAACCATACTCATTGGAAATCATGGAGTATGACATGTCATGCGACTTTGCAGTCCCAAGTTGCATGACAAGTCACACTAGTGGAAACCGAGCCTGAAAGTCACACCAAAGTAGTACAAGGACTACTTTGAAGTTGGTCTGACTTAAAGTAGCACAGACATGAATGGTTATCATTGAGAATCATAAAAAGTCACCCAACTGTGAATCAAGTCATATATATTTTAATAGAAAGGAGCTCTCATTTATACTTGCATAGTCCTTGCTGATTTACATCAGCAGAACAAATGCAGGAAGTAGTGATGTGTGCACATGGGCCAGAAGCAAATGTATAGTGATACCAAACAAATCAATGAAGCCCACCCACACCAAATCCACCCCCACCTTGAGTAAGCACAAGTACATATCCTACACTTACCCGGCAAATCAGCAGCCCCTCCTCTTTGCTAAAGCGGGACCTCACCATGTCCACCTAGATGGAGATCCTGACCAGCACAGGACCTTCCGGGTGATTACAATGACTCATTTCCGGGTCAGGAGGTGAAACCACGCTCTGTTGATTGCAGCTGCGAATATTTGATCTCAATCACACTTAGAATTTATTTATATATGAAAATCTGTATTTCTACATATGATATTTGAAGGTAAACTTAAGGGAGTTTGAAAAGGAATGGGGTCTCTGCCATAGCGGCAGGGGAATTACTAAGGCAAAATGCCCGGTTTGAGCTCTGCTTCACACTGACAGCGGGAGGAAATCATTCAGCTGAACTCATACGATTTTCATTCCCGCATGTCAGTCCCGACTGCAGGAGGGGGGGGGGGAAACATCAGTGCAGGTTTCTTCACTTATATCAATACAAATCACACCAATTAGAACAGCGCAATTGCCACCGATCTGACATGTCAAATCACACCAATGTGAACCAGAGCTGACACATACAACACTGTCTATCCTCCAGCTGAATTTATTATCTGCAATTCTCCACAGCTGTTATATATAAAGATTCCACCTTTATCATTTACTTGCAGGTGTGCTGAAGCCTAGGTTTACATTGGGGCGATTTGTCATGCAATTTCAGAAATCAAATCGCATGACTATTGGTGGCAATGGCACTGTTCCAATCGATGCAACCCCAATTTTGTGGCACCACACCGATTTGCAAAAGTAGTTCCTGCACTACTTTTGCTGATTTCAGGTGCGACTTCAATAGACATTTGTGTATGAAGCCACACAGATGTCTATCAAGTAGTACCTAATATCGCGCTAGCGATTTCAAAGTAGCATCAATGTGAACAAGGGCAAAGAGATTCATTTTTTGATGCACAAATTCATATAGAAATAAAATTAAGGATTTTTGCACAAAAAAAAAAAAGGCACACACCAAAGCTCAATAACGTACTTTTATTTTTGCCAGCATTAACAAAATTAGGTCCATTCATTTACTAGCTTCAAAAAAATTGGGACAGGATACACGGTACTCAATTTAGCAATTGGATTTTAAGGGCCCTGCTCATAGGAGCTTACAATCTAAAATTTGACAAAACCTGCACACAGCTTTACTTTTAGTGTATAACGGGAAACACATCACATTTTGCAAGAATATAGAAACATACTCAAGTCATTCTTACAAAGCATTCCAACATAATAAAAAAGACACATGTTCAAAACACCCACCCCCACCACACAATCCACATACATACATTGGTGACCATGTTCTGCTGGAAGCTGTATTTCTGTGTACATGATTAAGCAATGAGATCCACGGTCAGCAGATGCTTCCAAACAATTTTGCATGGTCAGACAGGAACGATACACACACAATTTTTGATTGAAAAAATGCACAAGAATTTCAGCAAATAACACTAGTTAGAGGTTTGTCAATCTGCACAATATCATTCCTTCTCTCCCCCCACAAATCACAGCAAAAAACCTGGCCTTCTCAGACCAAACGATCCCCCATACTGCAGGCCTTTATATAAGAGAGGTTGTATTGTTAGCAAACTGACACACGCCCAATAGAAGTACACGCCCAATAGAAGTACACGCCCAATAGAAGTACACGCCCAATAGAAGTACACGCCCAATAGAAGTACACGCCCAATAGAAGTACACGCCCAATAGAAGTACACGCCCAATAGAAGTACACGCCCAATAGAAGTACACGCCCAATAGAAGTACACGCCCAATAGAAGTACACGCCCAATAGAAGTACACGCCCACCAGTATCTTTCAATCTGTCCCTTTGTGTATGTCTAAAGTGATTGCACCTGATGGGCAGGAACAAATAATACTATTTACAACTGTGTTAGCCCTTGGCTATGTGCTTCAAATCTCCAACTACAGGCCAAAGATCCAAGTCAATTTGCATGCACATAAACAAAGCAACAGTTTTCTAAGCATATGTACCTGTGCAGTGTAAACCCTACAATTTTAAATGTCCAAGTCCCTGGGCATGATTAGTGCTAACAAACATTAACATCAGTCCCTGGCTCCAACGAGCTTCCAATCTAAAGTCCAAAATAAACTTTCTTACATTAGAGACTATTTTGACAGGAGACAAATAAAATACCAGCATGTCTTTGGATTGTGGTGAGAAACCCACACATGGAAAACATATAAACTTCAACATAAGCATGTTGGGGAATCGAACCAGCAACACCAGTGTTGCTAGACAGAATTGCTGCCCACTTAGCCACCAGGCAGCCTCACACATGTTCTCTGCATCTCTGTGGTGTGAACCAGCCCTAAGTCAATAGCCAAGTTCCGTGTCTCCAAGCAATATACAATATATTGGCCTAAGTATTGGGACGCCTGCCTTTAATCGCACATGAACTGTAATCGCATCCAAGTCTTAGTCCGTAGGGTTCAATATTGAGTTGGCCCACCCTTTGCAGCTATAACAGCTTCAACTCTTCTGGGAAGGCTGTCCACAAGGTTTAGGAGTGTGTCTATGGGAATGTTTGACCATTCTTCCAAGTGCATTTGTGAGGTCAGGCACTGATGTTGGACGAGAAGGTCTGGCCTGCAGTCTCCGCTCTAATTCATCCCCAAGGTGTTCTGTTGTGTTGAGGTCAGGACTCTGTCCAGGCCAGTCAAGTTCCTCCACCCCGAACCCACTCATCTATGTCTTTATGGACCTTGCTTTGTGCACTGGTCCAAATCATTTGGTGGAGGGGGATTATGGTGTGGGGTTGTTTTTCAGGGGTTGGGCTTGGCCTCTTAGTTCCAGTGAAGGGAACTCTTAAGGCATCAGCATACTGAGACATTTTGGACAATTTCATGCTCCCAACTTTGTGGGAACAGTTTGGGATGGCCCCTTCCTGTTTCAACATGACTGCACACCAGTGCATGAAGCAAGGTCCATAAAGACATGGATTAGGGAGTTTGGGGTGGAGAAACTTGACTGGCCTGCACAGAGTCCTGACCTCAACCCGATAGAACTCCCTTTGGCTGAATTAGAGCAGAGACTGCGAGCCAGGCCTTCTCATCCAACATCAGTGCCTGGCCTCACAAATGCACTTCTGGAAGAATGATCAAACTTTCCCATAGACACACTAAACCTTGTGGACAACCTTCCCAGCCTTCCCAGAAGCTGTTCTAGCTGCAAAGGGTGGGCCAAATCAAATTTTAACCCTACGGAATAAGACTGGGCTGCCATTAAAGTTCATGTGTGTGTAAAGGCAGGCGTCCCAATACTTTGGGCTAAATTGTGTATCTGGCAAGATTTACAATGGTGGTGGAACCCTCCTACACATAAATACAGCATTTAGACATAGTTTTAGACCCTGGGAGATGAGACAACTTCTCTACATGAAGCAGCATGTTTGGGATGTGAACCCAGACACTCAGGGATGCTAAGCAGAAGTTCTAACCTCTAAGCCACTGATAAACAAACATAAATACTGTGTTTCTTTGGACATACAGGTGATGTAATTACATTACTCAAGAGTTATTCTTCTTGATTTATTCTGTGATATTTGGTGTTTTTTTGGGGGGTGAGTTTAGAATAGTGATATTACCCTCAAATTTTGGGGAATTACGTTTTGATTTCTGATGTTGGAACACATATCAAATTTTTGGGGCTCAAATTATGATTATTTAAAAATAATAAAAAGCACAAAAAAAGTGACTAATTTTAAATTTGCATCAGCAATAGTATTGATTGTGCTTTGTAAAGACACCTGTGTGAGTCTGGGTAAAGATTGTTGTGAGATGGAGAGTAACTAGTGAAAGTGACAGAGAAAAAAATATGTTATCAAAACATTCCACATTCTAGCTTTCTTTAAAAACAAAATATTTTAATTAGAAGCAACATTGTTGCAAAGGAAAATTTATTTCAGA
This sequence comes from Rana muscosa, assembly GCA_029206835.1. Taxonomy (NCBI): domain Eukaryota; kingdom Metazoa; phylum Chordata; class Amphibia; order Anura; family Ranidae; genus Rana; species Rana muscosa. Next base: position 880,066,617 of record CM055116.1, read on the forward strand.
GAAAGATACATTTCATCTCAACATTAAAAGAATTTATTTGTGAAAGTTACAATTGTATCATTAGAATCAATGGCTAAAACTTGCATTGGACTAAAATAGCTCAGATTTTCACTTCCAAAACATGCTGTTTAATTAGCTCTCATTTTGGTATTTACTATAACTCTTGTGAAAAAAGTCACTTGAGTTAAAATTTGAGTTATATTAGCTCTGAGCATGCTCAGTTTCGTTTGCAAATAGTTGTCCAAAAACGGGCATTTTTTTACTTCTCAGACTTTTAAAGATATTTCAGTGTAGAAATCACTTTTTCACACAGTTTAAAAGCAGATTATCTTTAAATAATATACCGCATATTTTAGTACCATTTAGGCAATTATATCATGCTCCAAACATTATTTCCATGTGCACAACTCCAGTTTTTAGTAGAGTAAGGATTTGGGCGCTATTTGGATTCTGGGAGCTATAGTAAATTCGATTTTGGTAAGTATTTTTTCTCCAGCGCTATAGTGAATACCGTTTTCGCGCTAATTAGCGCAAATTGCCGAGATTTGCGCTAATTAGCGCAAATTCGCGGTAATTTGCACGAATTAGCGCCGTGGCGCTATAGTAAATTACCCCCATTGTCTTATTTGTGTATATCCACATTTTTCAGTTCCAGCAGCGGCCACTATTGATCATTGGTCGTAATTTTCAATTTTCTTTTTCTGACTTGCGCAGTAGTTTTTCCGTTACACAATGTTCGAGTCGAACATGAGTTTGACTCGAACTCGAAGCTCATCCCTACTTATATATAGTGTTGGCGTTGTTCCAGAGGCACACTCTATGCTAATGTGATGTATTCCCTTGTTGACCACGCACTTGCCCAGTCACATCTAGCATTGGAACTGACAGCATATTTTTTGTATCCATGGGTTCCATGGTGACGCACAGTGTCTTCATGCTGCATTCACGCGCAGGCACATTATTCTCTTTCCAGTCTCGCAGGAGCTCAATGGGTGGCTTATGACGCCGCCGGTATTATGCGAGCAACTGATGAGACACGTCTTTTGCTCGCACTGCGCATGCGCCATCTAAACATGACATCTAATGGCTGTGATGCCCGGGACTGAGGAGTGTACGTCACTTCGTCCCCGCCCTCAATCACCTGGCAATAGAACACAGCTGTAACCTGGCCTTCACTGCGCTCTCTACAAACCCCTATATAAAGACTAATCTGGCACAAGCATATTGTTACTGCTTGTGCTGGACGTACTAACTAGGCTTGTGCAATTCGTTTCGTAACGAATCGAAATTCGTCCGAATTTAGCAACTTTCGGACATTCGGAAGCATTCGAATTTCCGAACAAAGCAAATACGAATAAAACCGAATCCGTAATAAATTATACCGCAAAATAGCGAATGCCCGAATGTCTTCGGCATAATTCGTTATGAAAAAAGTTACGAATGTACGAATCCATTCGAAGCACAATAACACTCACTCTGCTCTCTGCTTCTCCCTCACCATGCTGAACTCCCTCTCAAAATGGTGTACAGGGGCGGAGGCTATAGCCGCATGAAAAAACGAAAGTAAAATACGAGATTTTGAATCCATTCGAAGCACAATAACACTCTGCTCTGCTCTCTGCTTCTCCCTCACCGTGCTGAACCCTCTCAAAATGGTGTACAGGGGCGGAGGCTATAGCCGCATGTAAAAAACGAACGTAAAATACGAGATTTTGAATCGTTACAAATAACCGCTATGTATTTAGGAAAGTACAAATCCATTCGAAGCACATCAGGCATAATAGGCAGCGTCGTTGTGAGAGAGACACGGAAAATTCCGAAACAACGAACCCAAAAAAAGTTACGAAAGTAGGAGTGTTGTCCAGAATCAAAGAAAAACAACGTACCCTACCGAAAGTACGAATTATAAATCAACTAAAAATTCAACGAAAAATGACGCTTACGAAAATACTAATTAGTCCGAACACGAAAAATCCCGTCTAGCAAAATTACGAATGATTACGAATCAACAGGACCGAAAAGAAACGAACCGAAACTAAACAAATTTTTCCGTTGTGCACAAAAAACTAACCAAAACTAAACAAATTTTTCCGTTGTGCACAAGTCTAGTACTAACCCTGCTTGTTTAACCTGCATAATTGTAACCCTAGGTATTTATTAGACATGTGCACACTGAAATATTTCATTTCGGAATTTCCTTTTTCTCCGAAAAATTAAAAATTTAAATTACTCCCGAAATTCGTTTTTATTTATTTTGTTTTTCGTTAGAAATTGCATTCGTCCGAAAATCTGAATTAATTAAGGTCGAATCTGTCATTGAAGGCTTATGGTGTCTGTCGAATGTTCAAAGAAGATTCGACGGAGCAGCGAAACTGTACGACTCTGCAATCATACATTTCCGGTCGAATGTTCCGCCTACAAGCTATAGTAGAATTCTAATGTTGTATGACTAGTAATAATTATATTTATTAATTACTATTACTAGTCAACCAACATTAGAATTCTTCTATAGCCTATGGGCGGATGCATTTGACCGGAAATGTACGATTGCGGCGTCGTACAGTTTAGCTGCACCGTCTAATCTTCTAACTTTCGACAGACACCATAAGCCTTCAATGACAGATTTGACGTTTGTATGTTTTTCGATGCTTTGTCGAATCTTCGTCGTTCATGTTGAATTGTCAAGTTAGTTCTAGCTATTTTACTGCTCCTCCTCTTTGGTTACAATCAGCCAATAACATTCATCATCATCATTATTTTTATTTTACTTCCCCCACCCAATTCCAGCAGCGATCTTTTCTCTCTATGTCAAATCTTTTCTCTCTATAATGTCGAATCATTTCTCTCTATAATGTCGAATCTTTTCTCTCTATGTAGAATAATATTGGACTAATAGAGTTAAGGTTAGGCACATTCGACCACAGGTTCGATAGACACAGATTGTTATTGTCAGCGTCACGTCGAATCTCCTATCTATATCGAACTGTTGTCGCAACGAAAACGAAAATAAAGCATTTGTTTATGTCGGATCTTTCAGTTTTCGGATTCTGTGCTTTCATTTTCGTTTGTTAAAACGATAACGAAAATACCTGAAATTCGGTTGAAAATGCATTCGGACGAAAATGAATGCACATGTCTAGTATTTATACACTGCAATTCTACCTTAAGTACTATCAGTTCTCTGCCTCTATTAGACGGCTTTACTGACTGCATTATCTCTATGCTATTCTTTATGATTATTTTCATCTCGGTTTCTTTTTTATGGGTTTGCACCTACTCTTGAGGTTTTATTATGGTCATTTCTGTGACCATTTGCCAGTCTGATTCACCATGACTGGCCTCTTATGGATAGGACTAGTCTATTTAAATTATTTATTCATCAATTGATTACATAATTCTGTATACAATGTATACATATATACAGTATGTATATATTTTTTAGTACTTAATTTTGAAATACATTCTATATTTTTATTTTTTGTAGAAACTACACCATTACTTCCATCAGGGTGTTGTTTGACCACTCATGGTCATATTCAGTCCTATCCTCATTATCAATTTGAGTATGGTTGCCTTTTAATAGGCTCGCTCTAGGGTTGTCATCTTTCAACCCCCTGTTGGGATCACAACAAGGATTGTTTGAAGTTGAAGCTTGGTCCCAGGGTCTCCACTCTTTGATCCAGATACAGCATTAAATCTACTTCCATACAGACGTCAGGTTATACCAGTCTTATATTCTTAATCTGTGATGGTACTTTGATCGCATGTCCCTTGTTGTGTTTTGTTTTATTATGCCTCCATATGCTCTTTGCCTGTTCCCTGTCTTCATGTTACCAATGGTACTGTATTTTTGTGTTTTAGATATACACGTCCTCCATAAGGAAATGCCCCTGAGGAAAGGATAATATCCTGAAACGTGTTGGGCATTCATTTTACACTTTGGAGACATTATCTGTGTCATTTCCAATCATTGTAACCTATATTGTTATTATGATATTGGTTTTATATTTATCTAATTTAAAGCTGTCTACATTTTGACTTCTTATACCATGTTTAATAAATTATAAGAATATTCCTTTGGTTTTGTACCTACAATTTGTTGCCCTTAAAATCCCAACCCTTTTGGGGGGACCCCCTTTTTCTATTTGGCAAAAGCTGAACATCATATATAGCACTATATTATATAGTCAACCTTGTAAGTATGGTAGAGAGTGGGGTTTTATACTTGGTTTTATTCTATTTTACTTTTTATGACTTTTCTTTTTTCCTTGGGTAGGATCAGACCATACAGCAACTCTATTATATTTTTTATTGAACTCACGTGCATGCTCCTGAATAGGGATGAGCTCGGTGTTCGAGTCGAACATAGGTTCGACTCGAACATCGGCTGTTCGCGCGTTCGGCGAACAACGAACGATTTGGGCCGTTCGCGCCAAATTCGAGTGACGCGAACGGCCCACAATACACTGCGCCATCGTGACCCTGCATGCTTGGCCAATCAGAGCGCCGGCAGCGAGGAGAGCAATGATTGGCCACAGGCAGGATGCCTGTGGCCAATTATTGCTGAGGGTGTTTAGTACACGCCCCACACTATAAAAGGCCGCCAGCACGGCGGCCTAGTGTAGTGTGTTCCGGAGCAGGGAAAGAGAAGCATAGGTAGGGACAGTGACATTTTTTTTCTTGCTTAACCGGGATTCCTTTAGTTTAGGGAAAGAGAAGGATAGGTAGGGAGAGTGTCAGTGTGTTTTACTGTGCAAATCCTTGTTTCTAGGGACAGGGAAGGACAGTGAGGGAAATTCTCCTTGTGCTATAGTGTGCTAAAGCATTGATCATCAACCATCTTTAAAAAATCATTTTTTCTAGGGACAGAAAACTATAGGTAGGGAGAGTGTCAGTGTGTTTTACTGTGATAATCCTTGTTTCTAGGGACAGGGAAGGACAGTGAGGGAAATTCTCCTTGTGCTATAGTGTGCTAAAGCATTGATCATCAACCATCTTTAAAAAAACATTTTTTCTAGGGACAGAAAACTATAGGTAGGAAGAGTGTCAGTTTCTTTCACTGTGATAATCCTTGTTTCTAGGGACAGGGAAGGACAGTGAGGGAAATTCTACTTGTGCTATAGTGTGCTAAAGCATTGATCATCAATCAGCTTTAAAAAAACATTTTTTCTAGGGACAGAAAACTATAGGTAGGAAGAGTGTCAGTTTCTTTCACTGTGATAATCCTTGTTTCTAGGGACAGGGAAGGACAGTGAGGGAAATTCTCCTTGTGCTATAGTGTGCTAAAGCATTGATCATCAACCGTCTTTAAAAAAACATTTTTTCTAGGGACAGAAAACTATAGGTAGGAAGAGTGTCAGTTTCTTTCACTGTGATAATCCTTGTTTCTAGGGACAGGGAAGGACAGTGAGGGAAATTCTCCTTGTGCTATAGTGTGCTAAAGCATTGATCATCAACCGTCTTTAAAAAAAAAAAATTCTAGGGACAGAAAACTATAGGTAGGAAGAGTGTCAGTTTCTTTCACTGTGATAATCATTGTTTCTAGGGACAGGGAAGGACAGTGAGGGAGATTCTACTTGTGCTATAGTGTGCTAAAGCATTGATCATCAATCAGCTTTAAAAAAACATTTTTTCTAGGGACAGAAAACTATAGGTAGGAAGAGTGTCAGTTTCTTTCACTGTGATAATCCTTGTTTCTAGGGACAGGGAAGGACAGTGAGGGAAATTCTACTTGTGCTATAGTGTGCTAAAGCATTGATCATCAATCAGCTTTAAAAAAACATTTTTTCTAGGGACAGAAAACTATAGGTTGGAAGAGTGTCAGTTTCTTTCACTGTGATAATCCTTGTTTCTAGGGACAGGGAAGGACAGTGAGGGAAATTCTCCTTGTGCTATAGTGTGCTAAAGCATTGATCATCATTCAGCTTTAAAAAAACATTTTTTCTAGGGACAGAAAACTATAGGTAGGAAGAGTGTCAGTTTCTTTCACTGTGATAATCCTTGTTTCTAGGGACAGGGAAGGACAGTGAGGGAAATTCTCCTTGTGCTATAGTGTGCTAAAGCATTGATCATCAACCGTCTTTAAAAAAACATTTTTTCTAGGGACAGAAAACTATAGGTAGGAAGAGTGTCAGTTTCTTTCACTGTGATAATCCTTGTTTCTAGGGACAGGGAAGGACAGTGAGGGAAATTCTCCTTGTGCTATAGTGTGCTAAAGCATTGATCATCAACCGTCTTTAAAAAAAAATTTTTCTAGGGACAGAAAACTATAGGTAGGAAGAGTGTCAGTTTCTTTCACTGTGATAATCCTTGTTTCTAGGGACAGGGAAGGACAGTGAGGGAAATTCTCCTTGTGCTATAGTGTGCTAAAGCATTGATCATCAACCGTCTTTAAAAAAACATTTTTTCTAGGGACAGAAAACTATAGGTAGGAAGAGTGTCAGTTTCTTTCACTGTGATAATCCTTGTTTCTAGGGACAGGGAAGGACAGTGAGGGAAATTCTACTTGTGCTATAGTGTGCTAAAGCATTGATCATCAATCAGCTTTAAAAAAACATTTTTTCTAGGGACAGAAAACTATAGGTAGGAAGAGTGTCAGTTTCTTTCACTGTGATAATCCTTGTTTCTAGGGACAGGGAAGGACAGTGAGGGAAATTCTACTTGTGCTATAGTGTGCTAAAGCATTGATCATCAATCAGCTTTAAAAAAACATTTTTTCTAGGGACAGAAAACTATAGGTAGGAAGAGTGTCAGTTTCTTTCACTGTGATAATCCTTGTTTCTAGGGACAGGGAAGGACAGTGAGGGAAATTCTCCTTGTGCTATAGTGTGCTAAAGCATTGATCATCAACCGTCTTTAAAAAAAGATTTTTTCTAGGGACAGAAAACTATAGGTAGGAAGAGTGTCAGTTTCTTTCACTGTGATAATCCTTGTTTCTAGGGACAGGGAAGGACAGTGAGGGAAATTCTCCTTGTGCTATAGTGTGCTAAAGCATTGATCATCAATCAGCTTTAAAATAACATTTTTTCTAGGGACAGAAAACTATAGGTAGGAAGAGTGTCAGTTTCTTTCACTGTGATAATCCTTGTTTCTAGGGACAGGGAAGGACAGTGAGGGAAATTCTCCTTGTGCTATAGTGTGCTAAAGCATTGATCATCAACCGTCTTTAAAAAAACATTTTTTCTAGGGACAGAAAACTATAGGTAGGAAGAGTGTCAGTTTCTTTCACTGTGATAATCCTTGTTTCTAGGGACAGGGAAGGACAGTGAGGGAAATTCTCCTTGTGCTATAGTGTGCTAAAGCATTGATCATCAACCGTCTTTAAAAAAACATTTTTTCTAGGGACAGAAAACTATAGGTAGGAAGAGTGTCAGTTTCTTTCACTGTGATAATCCTTGTTTCTAGGGACAGGGAAGGACAGTGAGGGAAATTCTCCTTGTGCTATAGTGTGCTAAAGCATTGATCATCAACCGTCTTTAAAAAAAACATTTTTTCTAGGGACAGAAAACTATAGGTAGGAAGAGTGTCAGTTTCTTTCACTGTGATAATCCTTGTTTCTAGGGACAGGGAAGGACAGTGAGGGAAATTCTCCTTGTGCTATAGTGTGCTAAAGCATTGATCATCAACCGTCTTTAAAAAAAACATTTTTTTCTAGGGACAGAAAACTATAGGTAGGAAGAGTGTCAGTTTCTTTCACTGTGATAATCCTTGTTTCTAGGGACAGGGAAGGACAGTGAGGGAAATTCTCCTTGTGCTATAGTGTGCTAAAGCATTGATCATCAATCAGCTTTAAAAAAACATTTTTTCTAGGGACAGAAAACTATAGGTAGGAAGAGTGTCAGTTTCTTTCACTGTGATAATCCTTGTTTCTAGGGACAGGGAAGGACAGTGAGGGAAATTCTACTTGTGATATAGTGTGCTAAAGCATTGATCATCAATCAGCTTTAAAAAAACATTTTTTCTAGGGACAGAAAACTATAGGTAGGAAGAGTGTCAGTTTCTTTCACTGTGATAATCCTTGTTTCTAGGGACAGGGAAGGACAGTGAGGGAAATTCTACTTGTGCTATAGTGTGCTAAAGCATTGATCATCAATCAGCTTTAAAAAAAACATTTTTTCTAGGGACAGAAAACTATAGGTAGGAAGAGTGTCAGTTTCTTTCACTGTGATAATCCTTGTTTCTAGGGACAGGGAAGGACAGTGAGGGAAATTCTCCTTGTGCATAGTGTGCTAAAGCATTGATCATCAACCGTCTTTAAAAAAAAAAATTTCTAGGGACAGAAAACTATAGGTAGGAAGAGTGTCAGTTTCTTTCACTGTGATAATCCTTGTTTCTAGGGACAGGGAAGGACAGTGAGGGAAATTCTCCTTGTGCTATAGTGTGCTAAAGCATTGATCATCAATCAGCTTTAAAAAAACATTTTTTCTAGGGACAGAAAACTATAGGTAGGAAGAGTGTCAGTTTCTTTCACTGTGATAATCCTTGTTTCTAGGGACAGGGAAGGACAGTGAGGGAAATTCTCCTTGTGCTATAGTGTGCTAAAGCATTGATCATCAACCGTCTTTAAAAAAACATTTTTTCTAGGGACAGAAAACTATAGGTAGGAAGAGTGTCAGTTTCTTTCACTGTGATAATCCTTGTTTCTAGGGACAGGGAAGGACAGTGAGGGAAATTCTCCTTGTGCTATAGTGTGCTAAAGCATTGATCATCAACCGTCTTTAAAAAAAACATTTTTTCTAGGGACAGAAAACTATAGGTAGGAAGAGTGTCAGTTTCTTTCACTGTGATAATCCTTGTTTCTAGGGACAGGGAAGGACAGTGAGGGAAATTCTACTTGTGCTATAGTGTGCTAAAGCATTGATCATCAATCAGCTTTAAAAAAACATTTTTTCTAGGGACAGAAAACTATAGGTAGGAAGAGTGTCAGTTTCTTTCACTGTGATAATCCTTGTTTCTAGGGACAGGGAAGGACAGTGAGGGAAATTCTCCTTGTGCATAGTGTGCTAAAGCATTGATCATCAACCGTCTTTAAAAAAACATTTTTTCTAGGGACAGAAAACTATAGGTAGGAAGAGTGTCAGTTTCTTTCACTGTGATAATCCTTGTTTCTAGGGACAGGGAAGGACAGTGAGGGAAATTCTCCTTGTGCTATAGTGTGCTAAAGCATTGATCATCAATCAGCTTTAAAAAAACATTTTTTCTAGGGACAGAAAACTATAGGTAGGAAGAGTGTCAGTTTCTTTCACTGTGATAATCCTTGTTTCTAGGGACAGGGAAGGACAGTGAGGGAAATTCTCCTTGTGCTATAGTGTGCTAAAGCATTGATCATCAACCGTCTTTAAAAAAAAAATTTTTTCTAGGGACAGAAAACTATAGGTAGGAAGAGTGTCAGTTTCTTTCACTGTGATAATCCTTGTTTCTAGGGACAGGGAAGGACAGTGAGGGAAATTCTCCTTGTGCTATAGTGTGCTAAAGCATTGATCATCAACCGTCTTTAAAAAAAACATTTTTTTCTAGGGACAGAAAACTATAGGTAGGAAGAGTGTCAGTTTCTTTCACTGTGATAATCCTTGTTTCTAGGGACAGGGAAGGACAGTGAGGGAAATTCTCCTTGTGCTATAGTGTGCTAAAGCATTGATCATCAATCAGCTTTAAAAAAACATTTTTTCTAGGGACAGAAAACTATAGGTAGGAAGAGTGTCAGTTTCTTTCACTGTGATAATCCTTGTTTCTAGGGACAGGGAAGGACAGTGAGGGAAATTCTCCTTGTGCATAGTGTGCTAAAGCATTGATCATCAACCGTCTTTAAAAAAACATTTTTTCTAGGGACAGAAAACTATAGGTAGGAAGAGTGTCAGTTTCTTTCACTGTGATAATCCTTGTTTCTAGGGACAGGGAAGGACAGTGAGGGAAATTCTCCTTGTGCTATAGTGTGCTAAAGCATTGATCATCAATCAGCTTTAAAAAAACATTTTTTCTAGGGACAGAAAACTATAGGTAGGAAGAGTGTCAGTTTCTTTCACTGTGATAATCCTTGTTTCTAGGGACAGGGAAGGACAGTGAGGGAAATTCTCCTTGTGCTATAGTGTGCTAAAGCATTGATCATCAACCGTCTTTAAAAAAACATTTTTTCTAGGGACAGAAAACTATAGGTAGGAAGAGTGTCAGTTTCTTTCACTGTGATAATCCTTGTTTCTAGGGACAGGGAAGGACAGTGAGGGAAATTCTCCTTGTGCTATAGTGTGCTAAAGCATTGATCATCAACCGTCTTTAAAAAAACATTTTTTCTAGGGACAGAAAACTATAGGTAGGAAGAGTGTCAGTTTCTTTCACTGTGATAATCCTTGTTTCTAGGGACAGGGAAGGACAGTGAGGGAAATTCTACTTGTGCTATAGTGTGCTAAAGCATTGATCATCAATCAGCTTTAAAAAAACATTTTTTCTAGGAACAGAAAACTATAGGTAGGAAGAGTGTCAGTTTCTTTCACTGTGATAATCCTTGTTTCTAGGGACAGGGAAGGACAGTGAGGGAAATTCTACTTGTGCTATAGTGTGCTAAAGCATTGATCATCAATCAGCTTTAAAAAAACATTTTTTCTAGGGACAGAAAACTATAGGTAGGAAGAGTGTCAGTTTCTTTCACTGTGATAATCCTTGTTTCTAGGGACAGGGAAGGACAGTGAGGGAAATTCTCCTTGTGCTATAGTGTGCTAAAGCATTGATCATCAACCGTCTTTAAAAAAACATTTTTTCTAGGGACAGAAAACTATAGGTAGGAAGAGTGTCAGTTTCTTTCACTGTGATAATCCTTGTTTCTAGGGACAGGGAAGGACAGTGAGGGAAATTCTCCTTGTGCTATAGTGTGCTAAAGCATTGATCATCAATCAGCTTTAAAAAAACATTTTTTCTAGGGACAGAAAACTATAGGTAGGAAGAGTGTCAGTTTCTTTCACTGTGATAATCCTTGTTTCTAGGGACAGGGAAGGACAGTGAGGGAAATTCTCCTTGTGCTATAGTGTGCTAAAGCATTGATCATCAACCGTCTTTAAAAAAACATTTTTTCTAGGGACAGAAAACTATAGGTAGGAAGAGTGTCAGTTTCTTTCACTGTGATAATCCTTGTTTCTAGGGACAGGGAAGGACAGTGAGGGAAATTCTCCTTGTGCTATAGTGTGCTAAAGCATTGATCATCAACCGTCTTTAAAAAAACATTTTTTCTAGGGACAGAAAACTATAGGTAGGAAGAGTGTCAGTTTCTTTCACTGTGATAATCCTTGTTTCTAGGGACAGGGAAGGACAGTGAGGGAAATTCTCCTTGTGCTATAGTGTGCTAAAGCATTGATCATCAACCGTCTTTAAAAAAACATTTTTTCTAGGGACAGAAAACTATAGGTAGGAAGAGTGTCAGTTTCTTTCACTGTGATAATCCTTGTTTCTAGGGACAGGGAAGGACAGTGAGGGAAATTCTACTTGTGCTATAGTGTGCTAAAGCATTGATCATCAACCGTCTTTAAAAAAACATTTTTTCTAGGGACAGAAAACTATAGGTAGGAAGAGTGTCAGTTTCTTTCACTGTGATAATCCTTGTTTCTAGGGACAGGGAAGGACAGTGAGGGAAATTCTACTTGTGCTATAGTGTGCTAAAGCATTGATCATCAATCAGCTTTAAAAAAACATTTTATCTAGGGACAGAAAACTATAGGTAGGAAGAGTGTCAGTTTCTTTCACTGTGATAATCCTTGTTTCTAGGGACAGGGAAGGACAGTGAGGGAAATTCTCCTTGTGCTATAGTGTGCTAAAGCATTGATCATCAACCGTCTTTAAAAAAACATTTTTTCTAGGGACAGAAAACTATAGGTAGGAAGAGTGTCAGTTTCTTTCACTGTGATAATCCTTGTTTCTAGGGACAGGGAAGGACAGTGAGGGAAATTCTCCTTGTGCTATACTGTGCTAAAGCATTCCTCATCAACCATCTTTGAAATCCTTGTTTTTTGGACAGTCAGGGAAGTTGTCGTTGTGCTATTCTGTGCGAAAGCAATCATCCTCAACCATATTTAGAAATCCTTAAGTAAAGGGACAGAGAAGGACACCTGAAGGTAGCCCTTATTGCTTTTTTCCCATCTCCCTGCAGGCCATCTATTAGAATGTCTGGAAGGCAAACAAGGAGAGGCAGACAGTCAGGAGGCAATAAAAGAGGGCAAGCAGGCTCTGTGTCTGGGGGCAACAGTGCTGGTCGTGGACGCGGTGCATTGTCATCAGCACATGGCCATGGGACACGCTTGTCCTTCTTTTCGGCAGCTGGACATGTTGAGCCACATCATGCCGAAGACTTGGTAGAGTGGATGACCAAGCCCTCCTCCTCCTCCTCATCCTCTCTCACCCAGGCTCAGGGTACTGGCAAAGCAGCTGCCAAAGCGTCCTCTTCCCTGGTATCAATGTCAGACTCATCATCAGTCACTCCTTCCCTAGACCCACCATGTCCTCCTCCTGAGGAGTCCCCCGAACTGTTTGAGCACAGTGTTGGGTACATGCTCCAGGAGGATGCCCAGCGTTTCGAAGGGTCTGATGATGAAACCCAGCTACAGGAAGGCAGTAGCGTGAGAGCAGACAGAGGGGATGCTCAAGAAGGACACCAATCTGGCAGTCATGTTCCAGCAGCTGCAGCATACTGCCAGATTGGCTCCAGTGATGAGGAGGGAGGGGATGATGAGGTCACTGACTCCACGTGGGTGCCTAATAGGAGAGAGGAGGAGGAGGAGGAGGATGAGGAGGAGGCACATCTCCAACGAGGCAGGATGCCCTTTGGTGGCCAGCGTAAGGGCAGTACACCGACGGAATCACACCGCAGAGCTCCGCCTGTGCAGGGCGCTGCCTCTGCCCGTCATTCAAAAAGTTCTTTGGTGTGGGCCTTTTTTGAGGCTAGTGCATCAGATCGCACAGCTGCTGTTTGCAACATATGTCTCAAGCGTATATCGCGTGGCCAAAACATCAGCCGCTTGGGTACCACATGCCTGACCAGACATATGTTGACCTGCCATGCAGCTCGTTGGCAAGCCTACCTCAAAGACCCACACCAAAGAACAAAGCGGACCTCTCCTTGCACCGCATCAGCTGGGATCTCCAACCCCACTATAACTTCAGTCCTGTCTGAAACATGCACTGAGAGGAATGAAGGTGTAGAATTAGGTGTGTCACAGCCAAGTAGTTGCGGCCACTCTGCTAGCAGTACACCGACGTCCGATTCTAGCAGGCAAATTTCCCTGCCCCAGCTGCTGGACCGTCGAAAGAAGTTCACTCCCAGCCATCCACATGCCCAGCGGTTGAATGCTAGCTTGGCTAAATTGCTAGCGCTTCAACTGCTGCCTTTTCAGTTGGTAGACTCGGCCCCCTTCCGTGAGTTTGTGCAATGTGCGGTTCCTCAGTGGCAGGTTCCCAAACGCCACTTTTTCTCACGGAAGGCTATTCCGGCTCTCTACCGGCATGTGGAAGGCAATGTCTTGGCCTCGCTGGACAGGGCGGTCAGCGGTAAGGTGCATATTACCGCTGACTCATGGTCCAGCAGGCATGGACAGGGACGTTACCTTTCTTTCACGGCCCATTGGGTCACTCTTTTGGCAGCTGGGAAGGATGCAGGACAAGGTGCAGAAGTGTTGGAGGTTGTTCCACCGCCACGCCTCCAAAATGCTACTACTGGTTGTGACACACCTCTCTCCGCAAAAAGATGCCATGCCGTGCTTGCGCTGGTGTGTTTGGGGGACAGAAGCCACACTGGGGCAGAGGTCCTGTCTGTTCTGCAGGGCCAGGCCGAGAGGTGGTTGACGCCACGCCAGCTTAAGCCAGGAATGGTGGTTTGCGACAATGGCACCAACCTCCTCTCCGCCCTCCGACAGGGACAACTGACCCATGTGCCCTGTGTGGCTCACGTCCTTAACCTGGTGGTGCAGCGGTTCTTGGGCAGGTACCCGGGCTTACAGGATGTCCTGAGGCAGGCCAGGAATGTCTGTGTGCATTTCCGCAGATCTTATAATGCCAGTGCTCGCCTGGCTGAGCTGCAAAAGGAGTTGAACCTGCCCAAGAACCGCCTTATATGTGACATGCCCACCAGGTGGAACTCAACGTTGGCCATGCTGCAGCGGCTGCACACGCAGCAGAGGGCCATCAATGAGTACCTGTGCGACTACGGCACCAGGACAGGGTCAGGGGAGCTTGGTTTTTTTCCTCCACGCCAGTGGGGCATGATCAGGGATGCATGCACTGTCCTGGCACCATTTGAGGAGGCCACGAGGATGGTGAGCAGTGACAGTGCATGCATCAGTGACACTGTACCTCTTGTCCACCTGTTGGAGCACACGCTGCGTGGAATAATGGACAGGGCACTTGAGGCAGAACAGAGGCAGGAAGAGGAGGACTTCCTTGCCTCTCAAGGCCCCCTTTACCCAGACAGTGTTCCTTCTGTCCCACCCATCGCACAGGAAGAGGAGGAGGAGGAGGAGGAGGATTGTGTCAGCATGGAGGTGGAGGCTGGCACTCAGCATCATCAGCAGCAGTCTTTTAGGGATGATTTACAGTCCCAAGAAACCAGTGGACTTGTACGTGGCTGGGAGGAGGTGGCTGTGGATCATGTCGTCCTTAGTGACCCAGAGGACTCCGGACCGAATGCCTCAGCAAACCTACGCTGCATGGCCTCCCTGATCCTGCAAAGTCTGCGGAAGGATCCTCGTATTCTTCGGATCAAGGAGAGGGACCATTACTGGCTGGCCACTCTCCTTGATCCACGGTACAAGGGTAAGGTTGCGGACCTTATGTTACCGTCGCAGAGGGAGCAGAGGATGAGACAACTCCGGGAGGCCTTGCAGAAAGGTCTGTACAACGCGTTCCCAGAGACTGGGAGGTTACAAACTCCTGGTCCTGGACAACGAGTTGCTGAGGCTTCGGCCAGTCAAAGAAGGAGCGGTGGGGAAGGTGGCCGTCTGACCGATGCGTTCAGACAATTCTTTAGTCCGCAGCCCCAAAGTATGATCGGTTCCAGCAACCATCGCCAGCGTCTGATAAACATGGTGCAGGAATATCTAGGGGCAAGGTCAGACTTGGACACCTTCCCCACCGAAAATCCTCTGGCTTACTGGGTCTTGAGGATGGATCACTGGCCAGAGCTTGCACAGTATGCAATTGAGCTACTGGCCTGTCCTGCATCCAGCGTTCTTTCGGAACGCACATTCAGTGCTGCTGGAGGATTTGTCACGGATCACAGGGTGCGCCTGTCC
The DNA here is from genome assembly GCA_029206835.1 of Rana muscosa. Classification (NCBI taxonomy): domain Eukaryota; kingdom Metazoa; phylum Chordata; class Amphibia; order Anura; family Ranidae; genus Rana; species Rana muscosa. Next base: position 880,081,880 of record CM055116.1, read on the forward strand.
ACCGACTCGGTTGATCGACTGACTTTCATCAAGATGAACCAGTCTTGGATCACCACCAGCTACCACACACCTGATGCTGATATAACAGACTAATTGATTTTAACATGTGACATCCCTTCAAGACTGATGCTGATGCTGAGTGCCTGTGCTGTTATGTTGACTGGCTATCCTCCTCCTCCGAGTCCTCAATGATACAATTGATGATGATAGCTTGGAAGATCATTTTTGTTTATGGGTGCCGCCACCAGTGGCTAAGGCCCAATTTTTCAGCCCCTGTTTTACAGGGGCGTGTAATTACAATTTTTTTAGCAATAATTTGCCATAGGGCTCATTGCTGTGCTCCAAGTACAGTATCTGTGAGGGGTTGGAGTGTTGTGCCACCAGTGCCTAAGGCCCAATTTTTCAGCCCCTGTTTAACAGGGGCGTGTCATTACAATTTTTGAAGCAATACTTTGCAACAGGGCTCATTGCTGTGCTCCAAGTACAGTATCTGTGAGGGGTTGTAGTGTTGTGCCACCAGTGCCTAAGGCCCAATTTTTAAGCCCCTGTTCAACAGGGGCATGTAATTACAATTCTTGATCTAATAATTCACAGCAGGGCCCATTGCTGCACCCACCAAGAGTAACTCTGAGGGCTTACAGTGTTGTGGCAACGCCACCACCACCACGAAAGGCCCAATTTTTCAGCCCCTGTTCAAAAGGGGCATGTAATTACAATTCTTGATCTAATAATTCACAGCAGGGCCCATTCCTGCACCCACCAAGAGTAACTCTGAGGGCTTACAGTGTTGTGGCAACACCACCACCACCACCACCACCACGAAAGGCCCAATTTTTCAGCCCCAGTTCAACAGGGGCATGCAATTACAATTCTTGATCTAATAATTCACAGCAGGGCCCATTGCTGCACCCACCAAGAGTAACTGTCAGGGCTTACAGTGTTGTGGCACCAGCACCACCATCAAAGGCCCAATTTTTACTACCACTGTTCAACAATTATATGTAATTAAAATTCCTGATATAATAGTTGACAGCAGGGCGTTCCAGCACCAACCAAGAGTAACTGTGAGTGCTTACAGTGTTGTGCCAACACCAACAACTAAGGGGCCTATTTCTGCAGAGTATATACGGCAGGTCCCTACTTTCAAACATCCAACTTACAAACGACTCCTACTTGCAAACGCAAGAAGACAACAGGAAGTGAGAGGAAATCTACCCCTTGGAAGGAAAATTCTCTCCTGTAAGAATTAATATGGGAGAAAGGTGTCTCCTCTGTACTGATGCTTTATCAGCAATCCTTGTTTCAAGAAAAACACCACATTTCAAAAACAGTTGTCATTGGGACGGAAAGTGAGGTGAAATGTTCTGAACAGGGGCACAGACAGCAAAACAAATGTTACAGGGGTGATAACCCTTACCTATGTTTTCCAAAAAGTTTAAAAATAGATTTTTGGGCTGGAGCTACACTTAAACAATGTACCTGTTCAAAATTACAAACAGATTCTACATAAGAACAAACCTACAGTCCCTGTCTTGTATGCACCGCCTGTATACGGCTGTTCAGAGTATATAGGGCCTTTTTTATTTTATGTGCGGGGTTCCCCTTAATATCCATACAAGACCCAAAGGGGCTGGTAATGGGCTGGGGTAGGGGGGGGGGGTCATGGGGTAGCTATGCCATTTTTCTTAAAGATTTTCATCCATATTACCGGGACCAGACATTACATTAAAGCCGCAAGCAGTTTTAAATGGCTTTTTTTTCCTTTAGAAGTGTCATTTTGTGCAGGGACAGTTCTAAACACGGGAAACACGTGGCACTTCACAGGCATACTTTAGACACCCCCCAGGTACGATATTTAAAGGAATATTTGACTTTTTTTTTTTCACTTTATGCATCATTAAAATGACTGCTCCCGAAAAACGACCGTTTTTAAAACTTCTTTTTGCATTGATACATGTCCCCTGGTGCAGAACCCGGGTTCCCAAACCCTTTTTAGGACAATAACATGCATAATAGTCGTTATAATTAGCACTTTAGAATTTGAACGTTCGCATCCATTGTATTTAATAGGGTTCTAATGTTCGTACGAACTTTCGGTCCGTTCGCGGGTTCTGGTGCGAACCGAACCCGGGGGTGTTCGGCTCATCACTACTCCTGAAGAGTGGATCAATTCATGAAATGCATAGAGCTATTATATGCTGTGTCCCTATGATTCAATTGATACCCTTCAGTATGTATCATTTTTGATATTACCGTAATAGTTTATAATCATGTGGCAACCCATCTATATTGTAGGTATAGATATACAATTTCATGAATTGTACCAGTTATTTGAATTATATTGGATATACACTCATTCATGATTATGCGTTTGTATGTTAATTTATATTATAAACTGAATTCTTTATACCTACGTGCTTCATTCAAAGTCCCAATCCCCTTTCCCCTCCTTTTTGACATATGGGTTTTTCTTCCTGTACTATATATGACTATTTCTGCTTCTTCTGCCAAAGGTTGGTAAGGAACCAGCAGGTACCTGCAGCAGACACCTCTTTTACTGTCTGGGATTCCAAATAAACAAAGGGGCCAGGGCTTTAAAAATAAGGCAGGAGGGTTCCCTCCATAATTCATACCAGGCCCTTCTGCTCTGGTATGATCTTCAAGGGGGACCCTCCCACAAAATTAAATGTCCCCTCAGCACTATATTTTAAGGGGTAATCCCCTGCAAAAATCATGAAAAAAGGGAGGTCCCCCCAAAATTGATACCAGACCCTTAACTTAGTACGCCAAAAAAGAGGGGGAAATGAGCGTACAGCGTCCAAATCTTGAACCATACCAGCCACTCATCTTCTGGAAAAGCACCTGGTCCCATGTTGTTGAGGAGAAGGGATCGCTTCCCCAAAACCCTGGCCTGGTGGTTATGAGGGTCTATAGATGGGAGTTTATCAGAATCTGCAAATGTGTTTTGCATGGGAGTCTCCTTAAAGTTTGTACCAGACCTGAAGGCCCTGGTATAAATTATGCGTGAACCCCCACACCATTTATTTTTTTATGTGACCAATTAACATTAATATAATACTTTTATTTAAACACATTATTTTCTTTGTAAATATCATCTTTGCTGTAGTAGGTTGTATACACTTCACAGGCAGCTTCAGGGTATCCCACAGGCATATCATTTAAGCATTGCTAAAATGTTTGCTTCCTGCCACACGGACATTAAAAGTATACATTGTTGCTTTGTACATGGTGCCCAGCCCCCCATGCCATTTGTTTGATGATTCCTTGCCTATAAGCCTAGAAAATGGCCTTTACAGTAGTACCTTGGATTACGAGCATAATTCGATCCAGAACCATGCTTGTAATCCAAGGCACTTGTATAGTAAAGCGAGTTTCCCCATAGGAATCAATGGAAACTCAGATAATTCATTCCAGTGTCACTGCTAGTGTATGCAGTACTGCATGTGGCCAAAGGTGGGGGGCACCAGGGACACTCCGAAACACTCAAGGAGATGCCTGGAGACACTCGGAGACGCTCAGAGACACTCGGGAACCGAGTATTTCCGAGTGTCTCAGAGCGTCACCGGCGCCCCTGCACCTCTGCCAACATGCGGTACTGCACACCCCAGAGGCTTGAATCCTGCTCATCTTGCAGGACAATGCTCGCAAATCGAGTCAGGATTTTTTTTTTAAAACAGCAAGTATTGCGAAATTGTGTAAACCGCGTTACTTACAATCCAAAGTTTTACTGTACTGATTTTAACTTTAGACTGCTATTGAAATCAATGGGGTTTGGATTCGGCACCCAAACTTTGATAATGTCTGCTGAACCTGCCCTGAATAAACCCCAGGTGTGTTCAGCTCATCCCTCAGGACTAGGGATGAGCCGAACACCCCCGGGTTCGGTTCGCACCAGAACCTTCGAACGGACCGAAAGTTCGCGCGAATTTTCGAACCCTATTCGTTATAATGGACGCGAACGTTCGAAATCAAAATTGCTAATTACAACGGCCAATATGCATGTTAATGTCATAAAACAGGTTTGGGGACCCGGGTCCTGCCCCAGGGGACATATATCAATGCAAAAAGAAATTTTAAAAACTAAAGTTTTTTCGGGAGCAGTCATTTTAATGATGCATAAAGTGAAAAAAAAAAAAGTGAAATTTTCCTTTAAATATGGTACCTGGGGGGTGTCTAAAGTATGCCTGTGAAGTGGCATGTGTTTCCCGTGTTTAGAACTGTCCTTGCACAAAATGACATTTGTAAAGGAAAAAAAGAAGCCATTTAAAACCACTTGCGGCTTTAATGTCATGTCTTGTCCTGGCCGCCATATGGCTGAAAATCCTTGAGAAAAATGGCATGGCTACCCCATCACCCCCCCCCCACCCCAGCCCCTTTGGGTCTTGTATGGATACTAAGGGGGACCCCGCACCCAAAATAAAACCCTATACCTACAACCCTATATACTCTGAACAGCAGTATATAGGTGGTGCAAACAAGACATGGACTGTAGGTTTGTTCTTAAGTAGAATCTGAACAGGTACATTATGAAGTGTAGCTACATCCCAAAAAAATCAATTTTTAAGCTTTTTGGAGAACATAGGGAGGGGTTATCACCCCTGTAACATTTGCTGTCTTTGCACATCTGTTCAGAACATGTCACCTCACTTTCCGTCCCAATGACAAATGTTTTTGGAAAAGTGGGGTTTTAATTGAAACAAGGATTGGTGATAAAGCATCAGTAGAGAGGAGATACCTTTTTCCCAAATTAAATCTAACAGGATAGAATTTTCCTTCCTAGGGGTAGATTTCCTCTCACTTCCTGTTTTCTCTTGCCGTTTGCAAGTAGGAGTCGTTTGTAAGTTGGATGTTTGAAAGTAGGGGCCTGCCGTATATACTCTGCAGAAATTTGCCCTATTAGATGTTGGTGTAGCCACAAGACTGGTGGGCACAGGAATGGGCCCTGCTGTGAGTTAATAGATCAAGATTTGTACTTGCATGCACCTGTTGAACCGGGCAGAAAAATTGGGCCTTTGGTGGTGGTGGTGGTGGTGGTGGACGGTGTTGCCACAAGACTGTAAGCCCTCACAGTTACTCTTGGTGGGTGCAGGAATGGGCCCTGCTGTGAGTTATTAGATCAAGATTTGTAATTGCATGCACCTGTTGAACAGGGCAGAAAAATTGGGCCTTTGGTGGTGGTGGTGGTGGTGGACGGTGTTGCCACAAGACTGTAGGCCCTCATAGTTACTCTTGGTGGGCGCAGGAATGGGCCCTGCTGTGAACTATTAGATCAAGATTTGTAATTACACGCCCCTGTTAAACAGGGGCTGAAAAATTGTGCCTTAGGCATTGGTGCTGGTGCCACAACACTGCAACCCCTCACAGATACTGTACTTGGAGCACAGCAGTCACACCTGTTGCGAAGCATCTTTTTAAAAAATTGTAATTACACGCCCCTGTTATACAGGGGCTGAAAAATTGTGCCTTAGGCACTGGTGCTGGTGCCACAACACTGCAACCCCTCACAGATACTGTACTCTGAGCACAGCAATGAGACCTGTTGCAAAGCATTGCCTAAAAATTGTAATTACACGCCCCAACAGGGGCTGAAAAATTGTGCCTTAGGCACTGGTGCTGGTGCCACAACACTGCAACCCCTCACAGATACTGTACTCTGAGCACAGCAGTCACACCTGTTGCGAAGCATCTTTTTAAAAAATTGTAATTACACGCCCCTGTTATACAGGGGCTGAAAAATTGTGCCTTAGGCACTGGTGTGGTGGCATGGATCATTGAGGAGGAGGAAGAGGATAGTCAGTGAACATAACAGGACAGTCACTCAGCATCAGCATAGGCAGTCTTGAAGGGATGTGACATTATAAATTATTCCGTTATATCCGCTTCAGGTGTCTGGTAGCTGGTGGTGATCCAAGACTGATTCATTTTTATGAAGGTCAGTCGATCAACCGAGTCGGTGGACAGGCGCACCCTATGATCGGTGACAAATCCTCCAGCAGCACTGAATGTGCGTTCGGAAAGAACGCTGGATGCAGGACAGGCCAGTAGCTCAATTGCATACTGTGCAAGCTCTGGCCAGTGATCCATCCTCAGGACCCAGTAAGCCAGAGGATTTTCGGTGGGAAAGGTGTCCAAGTCTGACCTTGCCCCTAGGTATTCCTGCACCATGTATATCAGACGCTGGCGATGGTTGCTGGAACCGATCATACCTTGGGGCTGCGGACTAAAAAATTGTCTGAACGCATCGGTCAGACGTCCACCTTCCCCACCGCTCCTTCTGCTACTGACCGAAGCCTCAGCAACTCGTCGTCCAGGACCAGGAGTTTGTGACCTCCCAGTTTCTGGGAACGCGTTGCACAGACCTTTCTGCAAGGCCTCCCTGAGATGTCTCATCCTCTGCTCCCTCTGCGACGGCAAGATAAGGTCCGCAACCTTACCCTTGTACCGTGGATCAAGGAGAGTGGCCAGCCAGTAATGGTCACTCTCCTTGATCCGAAGAACACGAGGATCCTTCCGCAGGCTTTGCAGGATCAGGGAGGCCATGCAGCGTAGGTTAGCTGAGGCATTCGGTCCGGAGTCTTCTGGGTCACTGAGGATGACATGATCGCCAGCCACCTCCTCCCAGCCACGTACAAGTCCACTGGTTTGTTGGGACTGTACATCATCCCTAAAAGACTGCTGCTGCTGATGCTGAGTGCCAGGCTCCACCTCCATGCTCACACAATCCTCCTCCTCCTCCTCCTCCTCTTCCTGTGTGATGGGTGGGACAGAAGGAACATTGTCTGGATAAAGGGGGCCTTGAGAGACAAGGAAGTCCTCCTCTTCCTGCCTCTGTTCTGCCTCAAGTGCCCTGTCCATTATCCCACGCAGCGTATGCTCCAACAGGTGGACAAGAGGTACAGTGTCACTGATGCATGCACTGTCACTGCTCACCATCCTCGTGGCCTCCTCAAATGGTGAGAGGACAGTGCATGCATCCCTGATCATGCTCCACTGGCGTGGGGAAAAAAAGCCAAGCTCCCCTGACCCTGTCCTGGTGCCGTAGTCGCAAAGGTACTCATTGATGGCCCTCTGCTGCGTGTGCAGTCGCTGCAGCATGGCCAACGTTGAGTTCCACCTGGTGGGCATGTCACATATTAGGCGGTTCTTGGGCAGGTTCAGCTCCTTTTGCAGCTCAGTCAGCCGAGCACTGGCATTATAAGATCGGCGGAAATGCACACAGACTTTCCTGGCCTGCCTCAGGACATCCTGTAAGCCTGGGAACCTGCCAAAGAACCGCTGCACCACCAGGTTGAGGACGTGAGCCATACAGGGCACATGGGTGAGCTGCCCCTGTCGCAGGGCGGAGAGGAGGTTGGTGCCATTATCAGAAACGACCATTCCTGGCTTAAGCTGGCGTGGCGTCAACCACCTCTCGGCCTGCCCCTGCAGAGCTGCCAGAACCTCTGGCCCAGTGTGGCTCCTGTCCCCCAAACACACCAGCGCAAGCACGGCATGGCATCTTTTTGCCTGCGTACTCGCGTAGCCCCTTGTACGCCTACGGAGCACCGCTGGTTCCGAGGACAGAGCACTCGAAGAGGACATGGAGGAAGAAGAAGAGGAGGGGGTGGAGGAGAGAGGTGTGTCACAACCAGTAGTAGCATTTTGAAGGCGTGGTGGCGGAACAACCTCCAACACTACTGCACCTTGTCCTGCATCCCTCCCAGCTGCCAATAGAGTGACCCAATGGGCCGTGAAAGAAAGATAACGTCCCTGTCCATGCCTGCTGGACCATGAGTCAGCGGTAATATGCACCTTACCGCTGACCGCCCTGTCCAGCGAGGCATGGACATTGCCTTCCACATGCCAGTAGAGAGACGGAATCGCCTTCCGTGAGAAAAAGTGGCGTTTGGGAACCTGCCACTGAGGAACCGCACATTGAACAAACTCACGGAAGGGGGCCGAGTCTATCAACTGAAAAGGCAGCAGTTGAAGTGCTAGCAATTTAGCCAAGCTAGCATTCAACCGCTGGGCATGTGGATGGCTGGGAGTATACTTCTTTTGACGGTCCAGCAGCTGGGGCAGGGAAATTTGCCTGCTACAATCGGACGTCGGTGTACTGCAAGTACTTGGTTGTGACACACCTAATTCTACACCTTCAGTCCTCTCAGAGCAGCTTTCAGAGAGGACTGAAGATATAGTGGGGATGGAGATCCCAGCTGATGAGGAGCAAGGAGAGGTCCGCTTTGTTCTTTGGTGTGGGTCTTTTATGTGTGCTTGCCAACGAGCTGCATGGCAGGTCGACATATGTCTGCTCATGCTTGTGGTGCCCAAGCGGCTGATGTTTTGGCCACGCGAGATACGCTTGAGACAAATATTGCAAATAGCAGTGGTGCGATCTGATGCACTCGTCTCAAAAAAGGCCCACACCAAAGAACTTTTGTGATAACGTGCAGAGGCAGCGCCCTGCACAGGCGGAGCTCTGCGGTGTGGTACAGTTGCTGTGCTGGCCTCTAGCTGGCCTCCAGGGGGCATCCTGCCTCGTTGGACATGTGACGCTGCATCCTCCTCCTCCTCCTCCTCTCTCCCTTCAGGCACCCACGTGGAGTCAGTGACCTCATCATCCCCTCCCTCTTCACCACTAGAGCAAACCTGGCAGTAAGCTGCAGCTGGTGGAACACTACTGCCAGATTGCTGTCCTTCAGCATCCCCTCTCTCTGCGCGCACACTACTGACTTCCTCAAGCTGGGTATCATCATCCGAGCCTTCGAATCGTTGGGCATCCTCCTGGAGCATGTACCCAACACTGTGCTCAAACAGTTCAGGGGACTCCTCAGGAGGACATGGTGGGTCTAGGGAAGGGGTGGCTGATGATGCCATTGAGTACGCGTTGGCAGCTGCTCTGCCAGTACCCTGAGCCTGGGTGAGAGAGGATGAGGAGGATGAGGAGGGCTTGGTCATCCATTCTACCAAGCCTTCGGCATGATGCGGCTCCACATGTCCAGCTGCCGAAAACAAAGACAAGCGTGTCCCATGGCCACGTGCTGATGACGATGCACGACCATGTCCACGGCCAGCACTGTTGTCTCTAGAAACAGAGCCTGCCTGCCCTGTGTTCTTGCCTCGGCACGCTCTGCCTCTCCTTGGCGGTCTTCCAGCCATTGTAGTCGGTAGTGTATATAGTATAAAAAATAGAACTCCTATGTGTGCTCACAACACACTGTAGGTCCTATGGGTGCTGACACTAACACACTATAGGTACTATGTGTGCTGCTGACAAGAAAATATAGGAGCTCTGTTTGCTGCCACTAACACACTAGAAGTCCTATGGGTGCTGCTGAGAAGAAAATATAGGAGCTCTGTTTGCTGCCACTAACACACTAGAAGTCCTATGGGTGCTGCTGAGAAGAAAATATAGGAGCTCTGTGTGATGCCACTAACACACTAGAAGTCCTATGGGTGCTGCTGAGATGAAAATATAGGAACTCTGTGTGATGCCACTAACACATTAGAAGTCCTATGGGTGCTGCTGAGAAGAAAATATAGGAGCTCTGTTTGCTGCCACTAACACACTAGAAGTCCTATGGGTGCTGCTGAGAAGAAAATATAGGAGCTCTGTGTGATGCCACTAACACACTAGAAGTCCTATGGGTGCTGCTGAGAAGAAAATATAGGAGCTCTGTTTGCTGCCACTAACACACTAGAAGTCCTATGGGTGCTGCTGAGAAGAAAATATAGGAGCTCTGTTTGCTGCCACTAACACACTAGAAGTCCTATGGGTGCTGCTCAGAAGAAAATATAGGAGCTCTGTGTGATGCCACTAACACACTAGAAGTCCTATGGGTGCTGCTGAGAAGAAAATATAGGAGCTCTGTTTGCTGCCACTAACACACTAGAAGTCCTATGGGTGCTGCTGAGAAGAAAATATAGGAGCTCTGTTTGCTGCCACTAACACACTAGAAGTCCTATGGGTGCTGCTGAGAAGAAAATATAGGAGCTCTGTTTGCTGCCACTAACACACTAGAAGTCCTATGGGTGCTGCTGAGAAGAAAATATAGGAGCTCTGTGTGATGCCACTAACACACTAGAAGTCCTATGGGTGCTGCTGAGAAGAAAATATAGGAGCTCTGTTTGCTGCCACTAACACACTAGAAGTCCTATGGGTGCTGCTGAGAAGAAAATATAGGAGCTCTGTTTGCTGCCACTAACACACTAGAAGTCCTATGGGTGCTGCTGAGAAGAAAATATAGGAGCTCTGTTTGCTGCCACTAACACACTAGAAGTCCTATGGGTGCTGCTGAGAAGAAAATATAGGAGCTCTGTGTGATGCCACTAACACACTAGAAGTCCTATGGGTGCTGCTGAGAAGAAAATATAGGAGCTCTGTTTGCTGCCACTAACACACTAGAAGTCCTATGGGTGCTGCTGAGAAGAAAATATAGGAGCTCTGTTTGCTGCCACTAACACACTAGAAGTCCTATGGGTGCTTCTGAGAAGAAAATATAGGAGCTCTGTGTGATGCCACTAACACACTAGAAGTCCTATGGGTGCTGCTGAGAAGAAAATATAGGAGCTCTGTTTGCTGCCACTAACACACTAGAAGTCCTATGGGTGCTGCTGAGAAGAAAATATAGGAGCTCTGTTTGCTGCCACTAACACACTAGAAGTCCTATGGGTGCTGCTGAGAAGAAAATATAGGAGCTCTGTTTGCTGCCACTAACACACTAGAAGTCCTATGGGTGCTGCTGAGAAGAAAATATAGGAGCTCTGTGTGATGCCACTAACACACTAGAAGTCCTATGGGTGCTGCTGGGAAGAAAATATAGGAGCTCTGTTTGCTGCCACTAACACACTAGAAGTCCTATGGGTGCTGCTGAGAAGAAAATATAGGAGCTCTGTTTGCTGCCACTAACACACTAGAAGTCCTATGGGTGCTGCTGAGAAGAAAATATAGGAGCTCTGTGTGATGCCACTAACACACTAGAAGTCCTATGGGTGCTGCTGAGTAGGGATGAGCTTCGTGTTCGAGTCGAACATACGTTCGACTCGAACATCGGCTGTTCGATCGTTCGACGAAGATCGAACGATTTGGGCCGTTCGCGCCAAATTCGAGTGACGCGAACGGCCCACAATGCACTACGCCATCGCAGTGTCATCCAGGCGCTGTGATTGGCCAAGCATGCACTGTGACCCCGCATGCTTGGCCAATCACAGCGCCGGCAGCGAGGAGAGCAATGATTGGCCACAGGCAGGATGCCTGTGGCCAATTATTGCTGAGGGTGTTTAGTACACGCCCCACACTATAAAAGGCCGCCAGCACGGCGGCCTAGTGTAGTGTGTTCCGGAGCAGGGATAGAGCAGCATAGGCAGGGACAGTGACTGTTATTTCTTTCTTGCTTAACCTGGATTCCTTTAGTTTAGGGAAAGAGAAGGATAGGTAGGGAGAGTGTCAGTGTGTTTTGTGCTTGTGCTATAGTGTGCTTAAAAAAAACATTTATTCTAGGGACAGAAAACTGTAGGTAGGGACAGTGTCAGTTTCTTTCACTCTGCAAGTCCTTGTTTCCAGGGACCTGGAAGGACAGTGAGTGAATTGTCCTTGTGCTATATTGTGCTTAAAAAAAACATTTATTCTAGGGACAGAAAACTGTAGGTAGGGAGAGTGTCAGTTTCTTTCACTCTGCAAGTCCTTGTTTCCAGGGACCTGTAAGGACAGTGAGTGAATTGTCCTTGTGCTATATTGTGATTAAAAAAAACATTTTTTCTAGGGACAGAAAACTGTAGGTAGGGAGAGTGTTTTTTTTCTTTCACTCTGCAAGTCCTTGTTTCCAGGGACCTGGAAGGACAGTGAGTGAATTGTCCTTGTGCTATATTGTGCTTAAAAAAAAACATTTTTTCTAGGGACAGAAAACTGTAGGTAGGGAGAGTGTTTATTTTCTTTCACTCTGCAAGTCCTTGTTTCCAGGGACCTCTAAGGACAGTGAGTGAATTGTCCTTGTGCTATATTGTGCTTAAAAAAAACATTTATTCTAGGGACAGAAAACTGTAGGTAGGGAGAGTGTCAGTTTATTTCACTCTGCAAGTCCTTGTTTCCAGGGACCTGGAAGGACAGTGAGTGAATTGTCCTTGTGCTATATTGTGATTAAAAAAAACATTTTTTCTAGGGACAGAAAACTGTAGGTAGGGAGAGTGTTTTTTTTCTTTCACTCTGCAAGTCCTTGTTTCCAGGGACCTGTAAGGACAGTGAGTGAATTGTCCTTGTGCTATATTGTGCTTAAAAAAAACATTTATTCTAGGGACAGAAAACTGTAGGTAGGGAGAGTGTCAGTTTATTTCACTCTGCAAGTCCTTGTTTCCAGGGACCTGGAAGGACAGTGAGTGAATTGTCCTTGTGCTATATTGTGATTAAAAAAAACATTTTTTCTAGGGACAGAAAACTGTAGGTAGGGAGAGTGTTTTTTTTCTTTCACTCTGCAAGTCCTTGTTTCCAGGGACCTGTAAGGACAGTGAGTGAATTGTCCTTGTGCTATATTGTGCTTAAAAAAAACATTTATTCTAGGGACAGAAAACTGTAGGTAGGGAGAGTGTCAGTTTATTTCACTCTGCAAGTCCTTGTTTCCAGGGACCTGGAAGGACAGTGAGTGAATTGTCCTTGTGCTATATTGTGATTAAAAAAAACATTTTTTCTAGGGACAGAAAACTGTAGGTAGGGAGAGTGTTTTTTTTCTTTCACTCTGCAAGTCCTTGTTTCCAGGGACCTGGAAGGACAGTGAGTGAATTGTCCTTGTGCTATATTGTGCTTAAAAAAAACATTTATTCTAGGGACAGAAAACTGTAGGTAGGGAGAGTGTCAGTTTAATTCACTCTGCAAGTCCTTGTTTCCAGGGACCTGTAAGGACAGTGAGTGAATTGTCCTTGTGCTATATTGTGATTAAAAAAAACATTTTTTCTAGGGACAGAAAACTGTAGGTAGGGAGAGTGTTTTTTTTCTTTCACTCTGCAAGTCCTTGTTTCCAGGGACCTGTAAGGACAGTGAGTGAATTGTCCTTGTGCTATATTGTGCTTAAAAAAAACATTTATTCTAGGGACAGAAAACTGTAGGTAGGGAGAGTGTCAGTTTATTTCACTCTGCAAGTCCTTGTTTCCAGGGACCTGTAAGGATAGTGAGTGAATTGTCCTTGTGCTATATTGTGATTAAAAAAAACATTTTTTCTAGGGACAGAAAACTGTAGGTAGGGAGAGTGTTTTTTTTCTTTCACTCTGCAAGTCCTTGTTTCCAGGGACCTGTAAGGACAGTGAGTGAATTGTCCTTGTGCTATATTGTGATTAAAAAAAACATTTTTTCTAGGGACAGAAAACTGTAGGTAGGGAGAGTGTTTTTTTTCTTTCACTCTGCAAGTCCTTGTTTCCAGGGACCTGTAAGGACAGTGAGTGAATTGTCCTTGTGCTATATTGTGCTTAAAAAAAACATTTATTCTAGGGACAGAAAACTGTAGGTAGGGAGAGTGTTTTTTTTCTTTCACTCTGCAAGTCCTTGTTTCCAGGGACCTGTAAGGACAGTGAGTGAATTGTCCTTGTGCTATATTGTGATAAAAAAAAACATTTTTTCTAGGGACAGAAAACTGTAGGTAGGGAGAGTGTTTTTTTTCTTTCACTCTGCAAGTCCTTGTTTCCAGGGACCTGTAAGGACAGTGAGTGAATTGTCCTTGTGCTATAGTGTGCTTAAAAAAAACATTTATTCTAGGGACAGAAAACTGTAGGTAGGGACAGTGTCAGTTTCTTTCACTCTGCAAGTCCTTGTTTCCAGGGACCTGGAAGGACAGTGAGTGAATTGTCCTTGTGCTATATTGTGATTAAAAAAAACATTTTTTCTAGGGACAGAAAACTGTAGGTAGGGAGAGTGTTTTTTTTCTTTCACTCTGCAAGTCCTTGTTTCCAGGGACCTGTAAGGACAGTGAGTGAATTGTCCTTGTGCTATATTGTGATTAAAAAAAACATTTTTTCTAGGGACAGAAAACTGTAGGTAGGGAGAGTGTTTTTTTTCTTTCACTCTGCAAGTCCTTGTTTCCAGGGACCTGTAAGGACAGTGAGTGAATTGTCCTTGTGCTATATTGTGCTTAAAAAAAACATTTATTCTAGGGACAGAAAACTGTAGGTAGGGAGAGTGTCAGTTTATTTCACTCTGCAAGTCCTTGTTTCCAGGGACCTGTAAGGACAGTGAGTGAATTGTCCTTGTGCTATATTGTGATTAAAAAAAACATTTTTTCTAGGGACAGAAAACTGTAGGTAGGGAGAGTGTTTTTTTTCTTTCACTCTGCAAGTCCTTGTTTCCAGGGACCTGTAAGGACAGTGAGTGAATTGTCCTTGTGCTATATTGTGATAAAAAAAAACATTTTTTCTAGGGACAGAAAACTGTAGGTAGGGAGAGTGTTTTTTTTCTTTCACTCTGCAAGTCCTTGTTTCCAGGGACCTGTAAGGACAGTGAGTGAATTGTCCTTGTGCTATAGTGTGCTTAAAAAAAACATTTATTCTAGGGACAGAAAACTGTAGGTAGGGACAGTGTCAGTTTCTTTCACTCTGCAAGTCCTTGTTTCCAGGGACCTGGAAGGACAGTGAGTGAATTGTCCTTGTGCTATATTGTGATTAAAAAAAACATTTTTTCTAGGGACAGAAAACTGTAGGTAGGGAGAGTGTTTTTTTTCTTTCACTCTGCAAGTCCTTGTTTCCAGGGACCTGTAAGGACAGTGAGTGAATTGTCCTTGTGCTATATTGTGATTAAAAAAAACATTTTTTCTAGGGACAGAAAACTGTAGGTAGGGAGAGTGTTTTTTTTCTTTCACTCTGCAAGTCCTTGTTTCCAGGGACCTGTAAGGACAGTGAGTGAATTGTCCTTGTGCTATATTGTGCTTAAAAAAAACATTTATTCTAGGGACAGAAAACTGTAGGTAGGGAGAGTGTCAGTTTATTTCACTCTGCAAGTCCTTGTTTCCAGGGACCTGTAAGGACAGTGAGTGAATTGTCCTTGTGCTATATTGTGATTAAAAAAAACATTTTTTCTAGGGACAGAAAACTGTAGGTAGGGAGAGTGTTTTTTTTCTTTCACTCTGCAAGTCCTTGTTTCCAGGGACCTGTAAGGACAGTGAGTGAATTGTCCTTGTGCTATATTGTGCTTAAAAAAAATATTTTTTCTAGGGACAGAAAACTGTAGGTAGGGAGAGTGTCAGTTTCTTTCACTGTGAAAGTCCTTGTTTCAAGGGACAGAGAAGGACACCTGAAGGTAGCCCTTATTGCTTTTTTCCCATCTCCCTGCAGGCCATCTATTAGAATGTCTGGAAGGCAAACAAGGAGAGGCAGACAGTCAGGAGGCAATAAAAGAGGGCAAGCAGGCTCTGTGTCTGGGGGCAACAGTGCTGGTCGTGGACGCGGTGCATTGTCATCAGCACATGGCCATGGGACACGCTTGTCCTTCTTTTCGGCAGCTGGACATGTTGAGCCACATCATGCCGAAGACTTGGTAGAGTGGATGACCAAGCCCTCCTCCTCCTCCTCATCCTCTCTCACCCAGGCTCAGGGTACTGGAAAAGCAGCTGCCAAAGCGTCGTCTTCCCTGGTATCAATGTCAGACAAATCATCAGTCACTCCTTCCCTAGACCCACCATGTCCTCCTCCTGAGGAGTCCCCCGAACTGTTTCAGCACAGTGTTGGGTACATGCTCCAGGAGGATGCCCAGCGTTTCGAAGGGTCTGATGATGAAACCCAGCTAGAGGAAGGCAGTAGCGTGAGAGCAGACAGAGGGGATGCTCAAGAAGGACACCAATCTGGCAGTCATGTTCCAGCAGCTGCAGCATACTGCCAGATTGGCTCCAGTGATGAGGAGGGAGGGGATGATGAGGTCACTGACTCCACGTGGGTGCCTAATAGGAGAGAGGAGGAGGAGGAGGATGAGGAGGAGGCACATCTCCAACGAGGCAGGATGCCCTTTGGTGGCCAGCGTAAGGGCAGTACACCGACGGAATCACACCGCAGAGCTCCGCCTGTGCAGGGCGCTGCCTCTGCCCGTCATTCAAAAAGTTCTTTGGTGTGGGCCTTTTTTGAGGCTAGTGCATCAGATCGCACAGCTGCTGTTTGCAACATATGTCTCAAGCGTATATCGCGTGGCCAAAACATCAGCCGCTTGGGTACCACATGCCTGACCAGACATATGTTGACCTGCCATGCAGCTCGTTGGCAAGCCTACCTCAAAGACCCACACCAAAGAACAAAGCGTACCTCTCCTTGCACCGCATCAGCTGGGATCTCCAACCCCACTATAACTTCAGTCCTCTCTGAAACATGCACTGAGAGGAATGAAGGTGTAGAATTAGGTGTGTCACAGCCAAGTACTTGCGGCCACTCTGCTAGCAGTACACCGACGTCCGATTCTAGCAGGCAAATTTCCCTGCCCCAGCTGCTGGACCGTCGAAAGAAGTTCACTCCCAGCCATCCACATGCCCAGCGGTTGAATGCTAGCTTGGCTAAATTGCTAGCGCTTCAACTGCTGCCTTTTCAGTTGGTAGACTCGGCCCCCTTCCGTGAGTTTGTGCAATGTGCGGTTCCTCAGTGGCAGGTTCCCAAACGCCACTTTTTCTCACGGAAGGCTATTCCGGCTCTCTACCGGCATGTGGAAGGCAATGTCTTGGCCTCGCTGGACAGGGCGGTCAGCGGTAAGGTGCATATTACCGCTGACTCATGGTCCAGCAGGCATGGACAGGGACGTTACCTTTCTTTCACGGCCCATTGGGTCACTCTTTTGGCAGCTGGGAAGGATTCAGGACAAGGTGCAGTAGTGTTGGAGGTTGTCCCACCGCCACGCCTCCAAAATGCTACTACTGGTTGTGACACACCTCTCTCCTCCACCCCCTCCTCTTCTTCTTCCTCCATGGCCTCTTCCTGTGGTTTGTCCTATGAACCAGCGGTGCTCCGTAGCCGTTCACGGGGCTACGCAAGTACGCAGGCAAAAAGATGCCATGCCGTGCTTGCGCTGGTGTGTTTGGGGGACAGAAGCCACACTGGGGCAGAGGTCCTGTCTGCTCTGCAGGGCCAGGCCGAGAGGTGGTTGACGCCACGCCAGCTTAAGCCAGGAATGGTGGTTTGCGACAATGGCACCAACCTCCTCTCCGCCCTCCGACAGGGACAACTGACCCATGTGCCCTGTGTGGCTCACGTCCTTAACCTGGTGGTGCAGCGCTTCTTGGGCAGGTACCCGGGCTTACAGGATGTCCTGAGGCAGGCCAGGAAAGTCTGTGTGCATTTCCGCAGATCTTATAATGCCAGTGCTCGCCTGGCTGAGCTGCAAAAGGAGTTGAACCTGCCCAAGAACCGCCTTATATGTGACATGCCCACCAGGTGGAACTCAACGTTGGCCATGCTGCAGCGGCTGCACACGCAGCAGAGGGCCATCAATGAGTACCTGTGCGACTACGGCACCAGGACAGGGTCAGGGGAGCTTGGTTTTTTTTCTCCACGCCAGTGGGGCATGATCAGGGATGCATGCACTGTCCTGGCACCATTTGAGGAGGCCACGAGGATGGTGAGCAGTGACAGTGCATGCATCAGTGACACTGTACCTCTTGTCCACCTGTTGGAGCACACGCTGCGTGGAATAATGGACAGGGCACTTGAGGCAGAACAGAGGCAGGAAGAGGAGGACTTCCTTGCCTCTCAAGGCCCCCTTTACCCAGACAGTGTTCCTTCTGTCCCACCCATCGCACAGGAAGAGGAGGAGGAGGAGGAGGAGGAGGAGGATTGTGTCAGCATGGAGGTGGAGGCTGGCACTCAGCATCATCAGCAGCAGTCTTTTAGGGATGATTTACAGTCCCAAGAAACCAGTGGACTTGTACGTGGCTGGGAGGAGGTGGCTGCGGATCATGTCGTCCTTAGTGACCCAGAGGACTCCGGAGCGAATGCCTCAGCAAACCTACGCTGCATGGCCTCCCTGATCCTGCAAAGTCTGCGGAAGGATCCTCGTATTCTTCGGATCAAGGAGAGGGACCATTACTGGCTGGCCACTCTCCTTGATCCACGGTACAAGGGTAAGGTTGCGGACCTTATGTTACCGTCGCAGAGGGAGCAGAGGATGAGACAACTCCGGGAGGCCTTGCAGAAAGGTCTGTGCAACGCGTTCCCAGAGACTGGGAGGTTGCAAACTCCTGGTCCTGGACAACGAGTTGCTGAGGCTTCGGCCAGTCAAAGAAGGAGCGGTGGGGAAGGTGGCCGTCTGACCGATGCGTTCAGACAATTCTTTAGTCCGCAGCCCCAAAGTATGATCGGTTCCAGCAACCATCGCCAGCGTCTGATAAACATGGTGCAGGAATATCTAGGGGCAAGGTCAGACTTGGACACCTTCCCCACCGAAAATCCTCTGGCTTACTGGGTCTTGAGGATGGATCACTGGCCAGAGCTTGCACAGTATGCAATTGAGCTACTGGCCTGTCCTGCATCCAGCGTTCTTTCGGAACGCACATTCAGTGCTGCTGGAGGATTTGTCACGGATCACAGGGTGCGCCTGTCCACCGACTCGGTTGATCGACTGACTTTCATCAAGATGAACCAGTCTTGGATCACCACCAGCTACCACACACCTGATGCTGATATAACAGACTAATTGATTTTAACATGTCACATCCCTTCAAGACTGATGCTGATGCTGAGTGCCTGTGCTGTTATGTTGACTGGCTATCCTCCTCCTCCGAGTCCTCAATGATACGATTGATGATGATAGCTTGTAAGATCATTTTTGTTTATGGGTGCCGCCACCAGTGCCTAACGCCCAATTTTTCAGCCCCTGTTTAACAGGGGCGTGTAATTACAATTTTTGAAGCAATACTTTGCAACAGGGCTCATTGCTGTGCTCCAAGTACAGTATCTGTGAGGAGTTGCAGTGTTGTGCCACCAGTGCCTAAGGCCCAATTTTTCAGCCCCTGTTTAACAGGGGCGTGTCATTACAATTTTTGAAGCAATACTTTGCAACAGGGCTCATTGCTGTGCTCCAAGTACAGTATCTGTGAGGAGTTGCAGTGTTGTGCCACCAGTGCCTAAGGCCCAATTTTTCAGCCCCTGTTTAACAGGGGCGTGTCATTACAATTTTTGAAGCAATACTTTGCAACAGGGCTCATTGCTGTGCTCCAAGTACAGTATCTGTGAGGGGTTGCAGTGTTGTGCCACCAGTGCCTAAGGCCCAATTTTTCAGCCCCTGTTCAACAGGGGCATGTAATTACAATTCTTGATCTAATAATTCACAGCAGGGCCCATTGCTGCACCCACCAAGAGTAACTGTCAGGGCTTACAGTGTTGTGGCACCAGCACCACCATCAAAGGCCCAATTTTTACTACCACTGTTCAACAATTATATGTAATTAAAATTCCTGATATAATAGTTGACAGCAGGCGTTCCAGCACCAACCAAGAGTAACTGTGAGTGCTTACAGTGTTGTGCCAACACCAACAACTAAGGGGCCTATTTCTGCAGAGTATATACGGCAGGTCCCTACTTTCAAACATCCAACTTACAAACGACTCCTACTTGCAAACGCAAGAAGACAACAGGAAGTGAGAGGAAATCTACCACTAGGAAGGAAAATTCTCTCCTGTAAGAATAAATATGGGAGAAAGGTGTCTCCTCTGTACTGATGCTTTATCAGCAATCCTTGTTTCAAGAAAAAGACCACATTTCAAAAAGAGTTGTCATTGGGACGGAAAGTGAGGTGAAATGTTCTGAACAGGGGCACAGACAGCAAAACAAATGTTACAGGGGTGATAACCCTTACCTATGTTTCCAAAAAGTTTAAAAATAGATTTTTGGTCTGGAGCTACACTTCAACAATGTACCTGTTCAAAATTACAAACAGACTCTACATAAGAACAAACCTACAGTCCCTGTCTTGTATGCACCGCCTGTATAGGGCTGTTCAGAGTATATAGGGCCTTTTTTATTTTATGTGCGGGGTTCCCCTTAATATCCATACAAGACCCAAAGGGGCTGGTAATGGGCTGGGGTAGGGGGGGGGGGGCATGGGGTAGCTATGCCATTTTTCTTAAAGAATTTCATCCATATTACCGGGACCAGACATTACATTAAAGCCGCAAGCAGTTTTAAATGGCTTTTTTTTCCTTTAGAAGTGTCATTTTGTGCAGGGACAGTTCTAAACACGGAAACACGTGGCACTTCACAGGCATACTTTAGACACCCCCCAGGTACGATATTTAAAGGAATATTTGACTTTTTTTTTTCACTTTATGCATCATTAAAATGACTGCTCCCGAAAAACGACCGTTTTTAAAACTTCTTTTTGCATTGATACATGTCCCCTGGTGCAGAACCCGGGTTCCCAAACCCTTTTTAGGACAATAACATGCATAATAGTTGTTATAATTAGCACTTTAGAATTCGAACGTTCGCATCCATTGTATTTAATAGGGTTCTAATGTTCGTTCGAACTTTCGGTCCGTTCGCGGGTTCTGGTGCGAACCGAACCCGGGGGTGTTTGTTCGGCTCATCACTACTGCTGAGATGAAAATATAGGAACTCTGTGTGATGCCACTAACACATTAGAAGTCCTATGGGTGCTGCTGAGAAGAAAATATAGGAGCTCTGTTTGCTGCCACTAACACACTAGAAGTCCTATGGGTGCTGCTGAGAAGAAAATATAGGAGCTCTGTGTGATGCCACTAACACACTAGAAGTCCTATGGGTGCTGCTGAGAAGAAAATATAGGAGCTCTGTTTGCTGCCACTAACACACTAGAAGTCCTATGGGTGCTGCTGAGAAGAAAATATAGGAGCTCTGTTTGCTGCCACTAACACACTAGAAGTCCTATGGGTGCTGCTGAGAAGAAAATATAGGAGCTCTGTGTGATGCCACTAACACACTAGAAGTCCTATGGGTGCTGCTGAGAAGAAAATATAGGAGCTCTGTTTGCTGCCACTAACACACTAGAAATCCTATGGGTGCTGCTGAGAAGAAAATATAGGAGCTCTGTTTGCTGCCACTAACACACTAGAAGTCCTATGGGTGCTGCTGAGAAGAAAATATAGGAGCTCTGTGTGATGCCACTAACACACTAGAAGTCCTATGGGTGCTGCTGAGAAGAAAATATAGGAGCTCTGTTTGCTGCCACTAACACACTAGAAGTCCTATGGGTGCTGCTGAGAAGAAAATATAGGAGCTCTGTTTGCTGCCACTAACACACTAGAAGTCCTATGGGTGCTGCTGAGAAGAAAATATAGGAGCTCTGTTTGCTGCCACTAACACACTAGAAGTCCTATGGGTGCTGCTGAGAAGAAAATATAGGAGCTCTGTTTGCTGCCACTAACACACTAGAAGTCCTATGGGTGCTGCTGAGAAGAAAATATAGGAGCTCTGTGTGATGCCACTAACACACTAGAAGTCCTATGGGTGCTGCTGAGAAGAAAATATAGGAGCTCTGTGTGATGCCACTAACACACTAGAAGTCCTATGGGTGCTGCTGAGAAAAAAATATAGGAGCTCTGTTTGCTGCCACTAACACACTAGAAGTCCTATGGGTGCTGCTGAGAAGAAAATATAGGAGCTCTGTTTGCTGCCACTAACACACTAGAAGTCCTATGGGTGCTGCTGAGAAGAAAATATAGGAGCTCTGTTTGCTGCCACTAACACACTAGAAGTCCTATGGGTGCTGCTGAGAAGAAAATATAGGAGCTCTGTTTGCTGCCACTAACACACTAGAAGTCCTATGGGTGCTGCTGAGAAGAAAATATAGGAGCTCTGTGTGATGCCACTAACACACTAGAAGTCCTATGGGTGCTGCTGAGATGAAAATATAGGAACTCTGTGTGATGCCACTAACACATTAGAAGTCCTATGGGTGCTGCTGAGAAGAAAATATAGGAGCTCTGTTTGCTGCCACTAACACACTAGAAGTCCTATGGGTGCTGCTGAGAAGAAAATATAGGAGCTCTGTGTGATGCCACTAACACACTAGAAGTCCTATGGGTGCTGCTGAGAAGAGAATATAGGAGCTCTGTTTGCTGCCACTAACACACTAGAAGTCCTATGGGTGCTGCTGAGAAGAAAATATAGGAGCTCTGTTTGCTGCCACTAACACACTAGAAGTCCTATGGGTGCTGCTGAGAAGAAAATATAGGAGCTCTGTGTGATGCCACTAACACACTAGAAGTCCTATGGGTGCTGCTGAGAAGAAAATATAGGAGCTCTGTTTGCTGCCACTAACACACTAGAAGTCCTATGGGTGCTGCTGAGAAGAAAATATAGGAGCTCTGTTTGCTGCCACTAACACACTAGAAGTCCTATGGGTGCTGCTGAGAAGAAAATATAGGAGCTCTGTTTGCTGCCACTAACACACTAGAAGTCCTATGGGTGCTGCTGAGAAGAAAATATAGGAGCTCTGTGTGATGCCACTAACACACTAGAAGTCCTATGGGTGCTGCTGAGAAGAAAATATAGGAGCTCTGTTTGCTGCCACTAACACACTAGAAGTCCTATGGGTGCTGCTGAGAAGAAAATATAGGAGCTCTGTTTGCTGCCACTAACACACTAGAAGTCCTATGGGTGCTGCTGAGAAGAAAATATAGGAGCTCTGTGTGATGCCACTAACACACTAGAAGTCCTATGGGTGCTGCTGAGATGAAAATATAGGAACTCTGTGTGATGCCACTAACACATTAGAAGTCCTATGGGTGCTGCTGAGAAGAAAATATAGGAGCTCTGTTTGCTGCCACTAACACACTAGAAGTCCTATGGGTGCTGCTGAGAAGAAAATATAGGAGCTCTGTGTGATGCCACTAACACACTAGAAGTCCTATGGGTGCTGCTGAGAAGAAAATATAGGAGCTCTGTTTGCTGCCACTAACACACTAGAAGTCCTATGGGTGCTGCTGAGAAGAAAATATAGGAGCTCTGTGTGATGCCACTAACACACTAGAAGTCCTATGGGTGCTGCTGAGAAGAAAATATAGGAGCTCTGTTTGCTGCCACTAACACACTAGAAGTCCTATGGGTGCTGCTGAGAAGAAAATATAGGAGCTCTGTGTGATGCCACTAACACACTAGAAGTCCTATGGGTGCTGCTGAGAAGAAAATATAGGAGCTCTGTTTGCTGCCACTAACACACTAGAAGTCCTATGGGTGCTGCTGAGAAGAAAATATAGGAGCTCTGTTTGCTGCCACTAACACACTAGAAGTCCTATGGGTGCTACTGAGAAGAAAATATAGGAGCTCTGTGTGATGCCACTAACACACTAGAAGTCCTATGGGTGCTGCTGAGAAGAAAATATAGGAGCTCTGTTTGCTGCCACTAACACACTAGAAGTCCTATGGGTGCTGCTGAGAAGAAAATATAGGAGCTCTGTTTGCTGCCACTAACACACTAGAAGTCCTATGGGTGCTGCTGAGAAGAAAATATAGGAGCTCTGTTTGCTGCCACTAACACACTAGAAGTCCTATGGGTGCTGCTGAGAAGAAAATATAGGAGCTCTGTGTGATGCCACTAACACACTAGAAGTCCTATGGGTGCTGCTGAGAAGAAAATATAGGAGCTCTGTGTGATGCCACTAACACACTAGAAGTCCTATGGGTGCTGCTGAGAAGAAAATATAGGAGCTCTGTTTGCTGCCACTAACACACTAGAAGTCCTATGGGTGCTGTTGGGGTGCAATGCTGTGCTAACAGCACTGCGGTTGGTACTACTGCAATACTGTACTAACAGTAAGCACGCACCAGACTAATCCCCAGCAGCAGCTAATAACACACTAACTGTGCAATCAGCAGCAATGAACGATCAATGACTTAGGTAGCAATGGTTTAGCAAAGAAATAGCCAATGGTTTAGCAAAGAAGAGCAAATCTTTCAGTATCAAGCAAAGACAGAATCAGCAGACTAATCTCTCCTAAAGCCGGAACTCATGTGACCGGGGCCGATGGCGTGGCGGCCTTTTAAATGGTGGGGCGTGTACTAAAGCCCCTGAGCTGTAATTGGCTACAGGCGTCCTGCCTGTAGCCAATTATTGCTCTCCGAGTTTCGGGCGCTGTGATTGGCCAAGCATGCGGGGTCACAGTGCATGCTTGGCCAATCATCAGCCAGCAATGCACTGCGCCGGCAGCGCCGGCCGCAATGCATTGCGGGGCCGCTCGCATCACACGAATGTGATGCGAACGGCCCAAATAGTTCTGGGCTCGACGAGCGAGCGAACGCCCGATGCTCGATTCGAACATGGGTTCGAATCGAGCACCGGGCCCATCCCTACTCAGGACCCTTAAAGGTTGGTGACTAATTTCATCATATGCCCATGGAGACTGAATTCCTCCTCATCTTAACCACCTCACGCCGATATACGCTGGCAGAATGGCACGGCTGGGCACATCAACGTACAGGTTCGTTGCCCTTTAGGAGCCCCCCCGTGGGTCGAGCGCGCGCCGCCGGAGGCGCGCTCGCGACTCAGTCCTGAGCTCCGTGACCGCGCCCGCAGAACCCGCGGGACCCGCAGACCCGATCGCCGCCAGTGTCCCGCGATCGGGTCACAGAGCTGAAGAACGGGGAGAGGTGAGTGTAAACAAACTTTTCCCCGTTCTTCTCCGTGGCATGTCAGTGATCGTCTGTTCCCTGTCATCGGAACAGACGATCAGTGACATGTAACGTGTAGCCAAGCCCCCCTACAGTAAGAATCACTTCTTAGGGTACACTTAACCCCTACAGCGCCACCTAGAGGTTAACCCCTTCACTGCCAGTGTCATTTTCACAGTAACCAGTGCATTTTTATAGCGCTGATCGCTGTGAAAATGACAATGGTTCCAAAAATGTGTCAAAAGTGTCCGATGTGTCCGCAATAATGTGGCAGTCATGAAAAAAATCACTGATCACCGCCATTACTAGTAAAAAAAATAATAATAATAAAAATGCCATAAAACTACCCCCTATCTTGTAAACGCTATAACTTTTGCGCAAACCAATCAATAAACGCCGATTGCAATTTTTGTTTACCAAAAATATGTAGAAGAATACGTATCGGCTTAAACTGAGGAAAAAAAATGTTTTTTAGATATTTTTGGGGGATATTTATTATAGCAAAAAGTAAAAAATATTGAATTTTTTTTAAATTGTTGCTCTATTTTTGTTTGTAGCGCAAAAAATAAAAACCGCAGAGGTGATCAAATACTACCAAAAGAAATCTCTATTTGTGGGAAAAAAAGGACGCCAATTTTGTTTGAAAGCCACGTCGCACAGCCGCGCAATTGTCAGTTAAAGCCACGCAGTGCCGAATCACAAAAAGGGGCCTGGTCCTTTAGCTGCATATTTGTTAAATAACCTCAATTGTATTCATAAGCTTGGACTGAGCTAAAGAGTTTCTTTAAGTGTAATGTTACTAATGGCATTAGGGATTCTATGTATGGCACTCCCATAAAGCTTACATGAGGAGAGTTTTACTGAAATGTGCTTCCTGCAATGGCTGAACTCACTCAATCTCACCATCCTTCTTGTCGCTGCTGGACTCAAAAGCATCTGAATAAGTCCCAGACTACTAAAACCAATATTATGTATCACACGCCATTCTGATAACAGCTCAGTCAAGTTTTGTTACATCAGTTTAACTACTTTCTGAAAAGATTTAAATGGAACCAATATTGGCAAGCAGATAAAGCTGGAGCATATCTGGCTACATAAACAGCACAGGCCTAAAGAAAAAATATATATTTTGGTGACCAAACAAGGTACTACAGTTTTTTGTCCATTCCAAGTGAATTTAAGGAATTGTATTTCTTACTTTACAATCTACATGGGCATATTTACCCACCCACACCTGCAGAGTTTAACCACTTCAGCCCCAGAAGGATTTACCCCCTTCCCAACCAAGCCATTTTTTGCGATACGGCACTGCATCGCTTTAACTGACAATTGCGTGGTCATGCAACGTTGTACCCAAAAAAAAATTATGTCCTTTTTTTCCCACAAATAGAGCTCTCTATCTGTGGTATTTGATCACCTCTGCTGTTTTTACTTTTTGCGCTATAAACAAAAGAAGAGCGACAATTTTGAAAAAAACACAATATTAACTTTTTGCTATAATAAATATCACCAAAAAATAAAAAAATAAAAAAAAATCTTCATCAGTTTAGACCGATATATATTCTTCCACATATTTTTGGTAAAAATCACAATAGGCGTATATTGATTGGTTTACGCAAAAGTTATAGCATCTACAAAATAGGGGATAGATTTATGGCATTTTTATTATAATTATTTTTTACTGTAATGCGATTTTTATCGGGACTGCAACATTGCGGCAGACAGATCGGACACTTTTGACACATTTTTGGGACAATTGACATACGTACAGCGATCAGTGCTATAAAAATGCACTGATTACTGTATAAATGTCACTGGCAGGGAAGGGGTTAACACTAGGGGGGATCAAGGGGTTAAATGTGTTTCCTCAGTGTGTGTTATAACTGTGG
Source organism: Rana muscosa (assembly GCA_029206835.1). NCBI lineage: Eukaryota > Metazoa > Chordata > Amphibia > Anura > Ranidae > Rana > Rana muscosa. Next base: position 880,108,358 of record CM055116.1, read on the forward strand.
GGGAATGGGACTGACTTGGGGAGGAGACATATCGTTGTTTCTATATACTAGGAACAACAGATCAGTCTCCTCACCTCTGACAGAACAGGGATTTGTGTGTTTACACACACAAATCCCCGTTCTCACGCTGTCAGGAGCGATCATGGGTGCCCGGCGGGCATCGCGGCTGCCGGGCACGTGCATCGGCTCCTTAGGGATGTGGCGCGTGCGCATGCGCACCTCTTATACTCCTAAATCGCCCGCCATACAGCTACGGCGATTCACGCAGGAGTGCCAGTCTGCCGCCGTCAATCAGCAGGCAGTCGGCAAGAGGTTAATAGTTTTTTGTCCTAAGCTTATGGAAGAATTACAACAAAATCGTTCTAGTCTTAGTCTTACAACAGTCAAAATCCTAACTGCCATTAAACATCTTCTCTTTGGAAAACCCCCTGGATTAAATGGACAGCCATTTTCAGGTCTCTCCAGAGATGTTCAATAGGGTTCAAGTCAGAGCTCTGGCTGAACCACCCTAGAACATTCACAGTTGTCCCTAAGTGACTCCTATGTTGTCCTGGCTCTGTGCTTAGGGTCGTTGTCTTGTTGGAAGGCAAACCTTCGGCCCAGTCTAAGGTCCTGAGCACTATGGAACAGGTTTTCATTGAGAATATCTCTGTACTTTGCTCCATTTAGCTTTCTCTCATCCCTGCTGCTGAAAATCGCCTCCAAATCATGATGTTGCCACCACCATGCTTCAGTGTTGGGATGGTATTGGGCAGGTGGTGAGCATTGTCTGTTTTCCCCTAGAAATAACATTTAGACCAAACAATTCAATCTTGGTTTCATCACGCCAGAGAATGTTGTTCCTCACAGTCTGAGAGTCCTTCAGGTGTTTTTTTTTTAAACACCAAGAGGGCTTTTATGTGTACTGCACTGATGAGAGGCTTCCGTCTAGCCACTCTTCCATATATCCCAGATCGATGGAGGGCTGCAATGATGGTTATCCTTAGTCCCATCTCCACACAGGATCTCTGGGGCTCAGCCAGAGTGACCATCAGGTTCCTGATCACCTCTCTTACTAAGGCCCTTCTCCCCTGATTGCTCAGTTTGGCCAGGCGACCAGCTGTTGGAAGATTCCTGGCTGTGCCAAACTTCTTCCATTTGAGAATTATGGAGGGCACTGTGCCTTGGGAATCATCGGTGCAGCAGAATTTTTTTGTAGACTTCCCCAGATCTGTACCTTGCAAAAATCCTGTCTCTGAGCTCTGCGGCCATTTCCTTTGACCTCATGGCTTTTGCTCTGATACAGTATGCATTGTCAGCTGTGATGCCTTTTTTAGAAAGGTGTGTGCCTTTACAAATTATGTCCAAGCAATTTAATTTACCACAGGTTGACTCCAATCAAGGTGTAGAAGCATATCAGCAACTAAGAAGAAATGGGAGGTACCTGAACTAAATTTAAAGTTTTGTTGCAAAGGGTCTGAATACTTATGCCAATGTGATATTTCAGCTTTTCCTTTTTCATACATTTGCAAACATTTCAAAAATTCTGTTTTCACTTTGTCATTATGGAGTACTGAGTGTAGATTAATAAAAAAAATTTATTCAACAACTGTAGTATCAGACTGCAACATAACAAAATTGAAAAAGGTGAAGGGGGTCTGAATACTTTATGAATGCACTCTATGTTGTTCGAGACACAAATGATGCTAAAGTTATTCATTCAACAGAAAAACTGACCATTTGATTTGTGAAACATTAATCTTCTTTGTATTAATAATAAGTTTTTTTCAGAATATATGAAGTGTTCAAAATACTGTATTTATTGGCGTATAACACTCACTTTTTTACCCTGAAAATAGAGGGTAAACTGTGCCTGCGTGTTATACGCAGGGGCCTGTGGAAAGTTTTTTTTCCTGAAACTTCCCTCTTAAAGTTAGGGTGCATGTTATACGCCTGTGCGTGTTATACGCCGATAAATACAGTAATAAAGTGGACTGCTAGAGCAAATTGGATCATGATTTATTATTTTTCTTAGGATCAACTGTGGGTATAGGATAGTATATATGGAAGTTTTCTATTCGTGTGTGTGTGTTTTTTTTTTTTTTTCAAATATTTTACTTAAACCAGGAAAAGGCAGATCCAGGATACTACAACCATAGTATACAGACAACAGTGTAAAGTATACATCATGTCTAACAATAGTAGACCAAAGGCCACAAAAATTAAGATGAAAACAATATTGAAGACAATTCAAATGTGGATGCATCCCATTTGCACATACTTTAAAGAATAGATCATGTAAAACCAAGATATGGATCCGCCCATTCCTCTTTTTTTTGTTAAATATTTTATAGAAGAGCAGAGAATTAGAGAAAGAATAAAAGAAGCTAGTAGAGGGAAGGAAAAAAAAGGGGGTGGTGGTGGTTCGGAGGGAGTATGGGAAATTTAAGGTGCCACAGTTGCCTTAGTACATATATTCAGGTAGCATTGTTTACCAAGCATGTTATGTACCCAAACGAGCCTTCCTATCTTCAGAGAGGACAAACATATTCCATAGTCTCCAGGTCTTAGAGTACTTTTCATGTTTATGTTGCACTGTAAGTATTAGATCTTCTAGTTTATTTATTTCTTCCACTTTACGGAGCCAACAACCAATGGTTGGTGGTTGCGGTTTCTTCCAATTCAAGGGAATACAAGATTTTGGGGCATTCAGTAAATGACGTATTACTGATTTTTATAAATTATTGCCAGGATGGTTGAGACATGTAATAAGAAAAAACCTGAATCATCAGGGATCTTGTAATCAGTAAACTCCCGGATAATCCTCCTGACCTCTTTCCAGTGATGATCAAGTTTAGGGCAAGATCAAAAGATATGGAGCAGTGGTCCCCTATCTTCCTGGCACATCCAACAGCAGTCAGTGACGTCATGGAAGAATTTATGAAGCAGATAAGGATTATGGTACCACCTCGTCAAAATTGTAAAATTGGTTTCCTGAATCTTTGTACAAATGGACGATTTTAGGGCAAATCTAACTATGTTTTGTTTCTCTTCCGATGAGAATGTGCGCTTTAGGTCTGCTTTCGACTTCCCCAGGCAGGGAAGTTGTGACTGATCGGTAGAGGTGATTAAAAGATTGTAGGCTTTAGAAAGAACTTGCGGTAAGGTGGCTTTGTCTGAACAATATTCCTCAAAGGTAGTCATAAGATGACCCTACCCTCGAGGGTTAGGTAGAGAGTGCAGGTAATGGTGTAATTGAAAAGCTTTCCAGAAGGTTAAGCAAAAAGGGTCTGAGCTCTCTATCAAAGTGTCAATGGAAGGTCATCGGTCAACCGCCAAGAAATGGAAAGCTTGGTATCGACCGTCTTGATGCAACACGCGAAAAGCCTGGTCCTGTAAGCCGGGAAGGAAATGAGGGTTGACTAGTATGGGGAATAGAGGGGAGTCTCGTGTAGAGAGGCAACCCTGTGTAAAGAAACATGAATTTATATGGATCGTGGATCTTATCAAAGGATGTATCTTTAAGGCACACGGTAGATCTTCATAATACTATGGGGCACTCTTTAGTGGTATGTCAGTCTGAGCTTGCACAATTTGCGCCCAAAGCTTGATAATAACTTCATAATGATGACACCAATCAATGAGCCTGCCTAAATGAGTTTCCTGGTAATATTTCAAGACATCTGTAACAGCTAGGCCTCCGTATTGTTTAGGCAATGAGAGTTGGCAGCAGGGGAGGCAAGGGCTCTTGTGTGTCCAAATAAATTTGATGAACAGGGAATTAACCTGCTTAAAGTAATGAGGGGTTATCGTTATCGGAAGGGCTTGAAAGAGGTAGAGATATTTTGATAATATGCACATTTTAAGAAGATTGCACCTACCAAACCATGAGTGTAAGCCCTGATGCCGTGTCTCTAGTAAAGTATGAGTTTTGGACAAGAAAGGGGGAAAATTAAGTTCACATATGTAGGATAGTCTGGAGGGAATATAGGTCTCTAAATACTTCAAAGCCGAATCCGTCCATCTGAACTTAAAGTTTGACCCTAAAGTCTGAAGGGAGGAAGGGCTCTCGACACCCATAGCTTCCAATTTATCAAATTATTTTCAGATTGGATTGTAGTCCGTAAGTTTCCAATTTGCGTAAAGGATTGGGTAATGACACCACTGGGTTAGTGAGGGAAAATAGTAAGTCATCAGCGTAAGCTGAGATCTTATGTTGAGTGTCTCCGACAGTCAATCCCCTGATGGTTTAAACAAACTCTACATAAAAAGGGTTCCAGAGATAGGGTGAACAGAAGAGGGGAATGTGGATACCTCTGTCTAGTTCCATTGGATATGGAGAAAGGATCCAAAAGAACATCGTTGGCCTTGACCTGAGCTGTCAGGGCAGAATATATTCCAGCAATCCAATGTAATATGTTGTCTCCCAGACTAATATGATTGTTGTGTGTGTGGGGTAAGTGGCGCTCCCAAGGGAGGGTATGTGTAGATCAAAATGCAAAATACTGTGTAAGCCTGGATGTTACCAGACTATTTGATACAAAAAATGGAGAGTGTGCATAAACAAATAAAGTTGAAAAAGAGGAGGAAATAACTGGCCTCTCCGTGCTCTCTAATTTGTGTAAGATAACAACATTGTGCTGATATATATAAATATCTAAAGTGCTGTGTGTATATATGTATCTTTACCAACCACTAAGGAGTGAAAAACAGATTTTGAACAAAAGGGGGGTAAAAACCTCCTAAAGTGGGTGTGTGCTGGACCATACAATAACTCAAATTGTATAATCAGTTACAATATTCCTCCCATAGAATGAGGGTGAGATAATGACAAGAGTGAAAAACCAAAAAAAGGAAAAAAGAAAAAATGAAAAAATGGGGGGTAAAAATCTCCTGTGTTGAATATTTGTTAGACAATACCAGAAACCCAAAAATAACAATAAGACTCCCAATGTTGGACAATATAGTCAAAACTGTCCAAAATAACACGTATATAGGATCCTGGTAGTTAGTTCAGCATATAACTTGATATATAAGTATTCTCAATAATGTCCAATCAGGAACAGTGAAGATAAGTGACTTGTGTGAGGTTCCTTGCATACAGTAAATCCGGGTGACACTTGTGCTCCCCCTTAAGATGTTCTACTCACCAGAAGATGGAACCCCTGCAGGGGTACAAAGCGTGTAGGTGAGTGACTTGATGCCTTGGAATGATGCCGTGGGTCTCTGCTGGTCCTGGTGTTCCTCTACGTCCCTGGACTAGCCGCTCCAACGCACAGCAATGCTCCTCAAGGTGAGAAAAAAAGGGAAGGCACGAGCCACCATAGCGTAATCCAGATTTATTGGTAAAAAGGATGAACATCCATAAGAAGCAACATCTACCAAGTAGATGTATTTCAAACAAATAAATGAAATTAAAAAATAAATTTAAATAAAATTTAAAAAAAGAGAGATTTGGAACAGATCTCTGATCCAGATAGTGTCCAGATATTATTATCACTGAAGAAGAAGTCACATGACGAAACGCGTCAGATGATTGGTCCGTTCACGTCTACACGCTGTTACGTCACTTCCGGTTTCCTGGCTCTGAGCGGTGAAACGCACGCCGCGTACACGCTGCTGCTCTGTCAGAAGCGGGGACCGAGTGCAGGAATTTTGAACCTCTCAATTACAGCAGTGGAGGTTTCAGTGATAATAATATCTGGACACTATCTGGATCAGAGATCTGTTCCAAATCTCTCTTTTTTTAAATTTTATTTAAATTTATTTTTTAATTTCATTTATTTGTTTGAAATACATCTACTTGGTAGATGTTGCTTCTTATGGATGTTCATCCTTTTTACCAATAAATCTGGATTACGCTATGGTGGCTCGTGCCTTCCCTTTTTTTCTCACCTTGAGGAGCATTGCTGTGCGTTGGAGCGGCTAGTCCAGGGACGTAGAGGAACACCAGGACCAGCAGAGACCCACGGCATCATTCCAAGGCATCAAGTCACTCACCTACACGCTTTGTACCCCTGCAGGGGTTCCATCTTCTGGTGAGTAGAACATCTTAAGGGGGAGCACAAGTGTCACCCGGATTTACTGTATGCAAGGAACCTCACACAAGTCACTTATCTTCACTGTTCCTGATTGGACATTATTGAGAATACTTATATATCAAGTTATATGCTGAACTAACTACCAGGATCCTATATACGTGTTATTTTGGACAGTTTTGACTATATTGTCCAACATTGGGAGTCTTATTGTTATTTTTGGGTTTCTGGTATTGTCTAACAAATATTCAACACAGGAGGTTTTTACCCCCCCATTTTTTCATTTTTTCATTTTTTGTTTTTTCACTCTTGTCATTATCTCACCCTCATTCTATGGGAGGAATATTGTAACTGATTATACAATTTGAGTTATTGTATGGTCCAACACACACCCACTTTAGGAGGTTTTTACCCCCCTTTTGTTCAAAATCTGTTTTTCACTCCTTAGTGGTTGGTAAAGATACATATATGCACACAGCACTTTAGATATTTATATATATCAGCACAATGTCGTTATCTTACACAAATTAGAGAGCACGGAGAGGCCAGTTATTTCCTCCTCTTTTTCAACTTTATTTGTTTATGCACACTCTCCATTTTTTGTATCAAATAGTCTGGTAACATCCAGGCTTACACAGTATTTTGCATTTTGATCTACACATACCCTCCCTTGGGAACGCCACTTACCCCACACACACAACAATCATTTCTAGTCCCTGGGTACAGGGGCCATTCTTTGGGGGGGCAGCAGACCATTCATTCTAGTCCTAAGCGCAGGTTTTCCTATAATATTCATCTATCCCAGACTAATATGTTGCACTACCGAAAGCATACATTTCCAATGCACGCGATCTAATGCTTTTTTGGCGTCTGTACTCAGAAAAACGCACCGGTATGTGTCACATTTGCGGCATGGAGTAAGTTAATCACTTTAACAGTGTTATATCAAGCTTTTCTAGATGGTATGAATCCCACTTGATCTAGGTGTACTATTTGTTGCAAATGTTGCGCGTGAGGCTAGGATCTTAGTGAACAGTTTGAGGTTGATGTTCAATAAAGGCCTATAACTGCTACAGGAGGTTGGGTCTTTTTACTCTTTAGGAATGCCAGAGCTGTGGGCTTTCAAGGTGTCTCGGGGAGGGTGGTCCCCGAACCAAGTGAGTTAATTTCACCATATATGGACCGAGGGTGGGGAGGAAAAGTTTATAGTATTGTAGCGTGAACCCATCAGGGCCTGGGGCTTTAACCATTTTGGAACAACTAATCACTTACTGAAGTTCCTATAACGTTATGGGGTTCTCTAATTCTTCTCGAACTTCAGAAGGAAGTTGGGACGAAGCAACATATTCCTCCAATTGGGCCTCCAAGGGAGATTGATCTGGTAGCATAATGAGGAGTAAAAATCCCTGAATTCATGTGTGATTTTTTTAGGTCAGGCAATTTTTTTACCCGTCAGAGATAAAAGTTGGGGTTATATATAAGACGCCAGTCTCTGTTCCCTCACTGATTTGCATTTTCCGCACTTTTTTCCTGATTCATAGAAAATTTTGCGGTCTGTAGGGCAGCCTTAGCTTTATAGTGTAGCAAGTCAGTAACCTGCTTACAGAGGGCCATAAGATCTTGTTCCAATGACAAAGTCGGAGCCTGTTTATGCTGGGATTCAAGATTATGGATCTCAGTCAAAAGAGATGCTAGTTTCTCTTAGTTTTTTTAAGACGTGATCCATGTTTTATAAGCACTCCTCTGATCACTGCTTTATGGGCTTCCCAGAGCATGAAAAATGCATGAAAAATGCATGAAAAAAAAAAAAAAAACTGAAACGTCAGTCTAAACATAAGTATAAATATCACAAGGGGTAAACTCTCAATAAATTATAAATCATAGTAATTTGACACGTTCCATTCAAAGTTTAATTCTGTTGCTTTTCTGGTAGAGAGAAAAGATCCAGAAAACTTCCCTCTTGCAGAGCGTTCTGAATCTGTCACCCCCCCTAGCTGGTGTCACTATTATTTCGATACCCTGAATGAATAAACAAATTAGAAACATCCTTGTTGTGGACTAGGTTCCAATGTTTGGCTACATTCGTAGAGTGGTGTTTCTCAATGTCACTTAAGTGGTCATAAAGACGATCCTTCAGTCTGAGCGTCGTACGACCCACATACTGGATGTTGCATACATCACAAGTGACCACATATACCAAAAATCTGGTGTTGCAGTTAATAAATGAAGAAATAACAAAACCTCTACCAGTAGTAGCTGAACAGAATGAAGGACTTCTTTTAATATGACGACAATAGGCACAACCTCTCATTCTACATTTGAAATTGCCTTTGAACTGCAACCAGTGAGAACAATGGCTCTTACTGGTGAACAGACTGGGCGAAAGAGATCCACCCAACATGGGAGCCCTGCGAGAAACTGTTTTGATATCTTTAGAAAGTATCTTTGTATAAGCAGGATCATTAAACAGAACAGGGAGGTATTTGTTGACCGTGTTCCTTATTTTATTAAACTCCATAATGTATTAAGTAGAAAACACCCGTATATTAGCTGTAGGGGGAGAGTGGTGTCCCCTATGTTTTTGACTCCAAGGATGTTTGTCTGATAGCAGATTGTTCCTAGGGGTTTTGTTGGCAATGTGTAATGCTCTATTGAGAATCGTATCAGGGTATCTTCTATCTTTAAATCTACAAGCCATCTCTGTTGCCTCCATAACAAAATCTGAGCCCCTGCTACACACACGTTTCAACCAGAGGAATTGGCCAACCAGAATGCCTCTGATTGTATGCATGGGGTGGCTGGAATCTGCCCGTAGCAATGTGTTGCCAGCGGGTGGTTTCCTGTATAGACCAGTAGCAATGGTATTGCCTTCCCCAGACAACTGTACATAAAGGAACTCAATAGATCTGGCGTGGAAACGGCCCGTAAATTTCAAATTAAGTTCATTATCATTCAGATAATTTAACCACACATCGATGTCCATCTGATGATTAGACACAATAAATAGCAGATAATCAATGCATCGACAGTAAAACACTGCATCCAAACGGCGTGGGCTATTATGTCCAAAGATGCGGGTCCTCTCCCACCACCCCTTATAGAGGTTGGCCAATGAGGGCAAAAATTTTGCCCCCCTTAGAGGCACCGCATTTCTGAAGGTAATAGCACCCGTCAAACATAAAAAAATTATGTGTGATAAAAAACTATAAACTAAGTCAAATAAATTCCTGAAGGGCCAATGAATATCTACCAGATCTTTTGAGGAAGAAAGCAACAGCCTGTAATCCCAAAGACTGTGGAATACTCAAATAGAGGCTCGATACATCACAGATAATCCAACCAAAATTGTCTCTCCATTCAAAGTCTTTCAATTTCACCAGGAGTTGCTTTGTGTCCATCAAAAAAACTGGTTGATCAATCACCAGAGGTTGCAGCTGACTATCCTCCCATTCCCCTAATTGTTCATTGAGAGATCTAATTCCGCCTATGATCGGTCTCCCGGTAAGAGGATCCAGCCCCTATGGATCTTGGGGAGATAATGGAAGACCGGCATGGTGGGATATTCAGGTATGTCGTGGAATTATAGCTTGTGTACAGAGCACACAGCCTATATTTCCTGTGCTAAACATGCACACACTTTAGATTCATCTTTTTGCAATAATGCTATCTTTAAGTTTAGTTCCACTCACCATTCATATGTCCCATTCATCCCAAGAAGGCAGCACCACAAAAGCTATGTTCTCATCTCAGCATACCAGCATGACTGCCAAGCCGACGCCTCCTCAAAGGCCTTTATTAGACTCAAAAGATCTCACAGACAGGAGGTGATTGGCTGCAGCAACCAATCATGAAACTTTATCTGCTTCTTACACCTGGAAATGAATCAGTCCTTAGTCCATAAAAAGGAAAACACGGCTTGTCATGTAGACTCTACTGTTCAGGGGCATGACTTATAAAGGATGACACGACATGGTGAGCTGTAGTAATCGCCGATCCGTCTGTGATCCTCTGTGTTGTATGTGGGTCCGGCTTCGGGGCGTCTTATCAAGGAAACTCTGGTCACGCGTCAAATCAGGCAACAGGAGCACCTCGTCACGACATAGAAAGAATAGAAATAAAAACAACATGAGTATATATATTCCCACTTCCTTTAACCACGATCCGCTGTAAAAATAAAAATTAGATCCCCAAAGATCCCCAGACCCTTAAAAAGGACTCCAACCTTCACTTAGCTACAGCTCTGGCTTCAACAGTTACATGAAGAACCCTATCCTTAACGGATGAGAATTGTTCAATCGTATCCCGAGCTCGAGCCCCCTCCACCTTGTACATGCAGGACTCGATGCCCAGACCTGGTCGGGGTTGGTGAACAAACCCCTTCTAGCTGTCCCTGCCATTCTTAATTTCCTGCACCATCAGATCCTCGTGATCGGCCACGAGATAAGATGCTGGGACAGCTTCACCATCACGCATGAACCTCTTGCTTTGGGGGAATTACCTTTATAAGCTGCAGATCCATAGAAGCACCAAACTAAAGTTCAAACACACTTTTGGGCTGCCTAGATACCCAAACCGACAAGAGGCAGAGCCATTAAAACTAAACAATTTTACCCTCTAAAAATGCATCGTTAGATTCCATTGACAAGTGTCTGCTCGGAGTCTTCACTAGTCTGTCAAAACTCCTCATACCCATAATAACATCATAAATGTCATGTACCGCTGTCATCGCTGGGGACTAAAACTCGGTGAAGACTCAGAGCAGACCAAGCAATTGGTCCTGTTCGCTTTCTGAGCTAGTCAGGTAATACACTTTAAATAATAACTTGGGATGCTTTTCATAGTTACCCTTGCTAAAATTTACTAAACAATAAAAATATAAATGAACAAAGATACTCCTCATTCTTTGGTGTGGTTGAGCCGCTTCTTGCAGTGGCTGGCGTGGTCTCATCCCTCAAGCTTCTTTACAACGGCCCAGTCACCTGGTTGGAAAGAATGTAAACTGGTTATTGTGTCAGGGTCCGGGAGGGAATCGTGAACCCTGTGGTGGACATTTTGAAGTTCATGTCACAGCGATCGCACCTCCCCCATCAGCCGAGAATATAAGTGACAGCTAATAAGGAAAGTACGACTCTGGTTTTGATTGACCTCCAAACAACCCTCATATGACAATAACCCAGACATCGGGACTGTGGTCACTGCATAACCTGTGCGTGGCTTACAATACCTGGAACCATCGACAAAAGGTTCTTAGCATCTGGGATGGGAACCTACTTCACCAGACTGCTGCTTGCCGATTCAAATTCTATCAAAGAAAGACAGTCTTGGCACAAACTTGGTTAGAATTACAGGAGTTAACATTATTCGTTTGACAAAAAAAAAACTGTCATTCTTACATTTATCACTTCTCCCCCCTTTTCTTCCTCATTACAGACTGAAGGAAGAAATGCGTGGTGCAGGAAAAAAGAAACAATGAAATAGCCTATGATACTTTTACCTCCTTAGACTCGTATTTATCCATATGTACCGCTGTCTACATACACCTGTTCTCTGTGTACAAACTCCTTGGACCTGAAAAATACTTATAAGCAAAATCATTACTCCTTCATATTTAACCTGCAAAGAATGGTAAACAATAATGACATTCCTGTACATTGGTAAATTGCCAATGACATTCTTTCAAAACTGATTCAAACAAAACCCTCTGTAACCCTTACTTTTCCTGTTCCTACAAAAATACAACAGCCGCGACGCATCGAAGGATCGCCGCGGTAAGTTCGAACATATTCACGTTACTACATACAAACATTCAGATACAAACGTGGGGGAGATACTTCCCAGTTTCCAAAACCACAAATGAAAAAACAAAAACAGCCAGAATTCTACCTTTACTCTTTCAGCAATAGAAAAAAATACAATGGTAACATGAGAGCAGCTCGGGAACCTTGCATGGACCAGCCATACAAAGTTCAAACAAACGGGCATGAGACTACACCTTCATCAACACACTCATCATTACAGATTTCTGAAGCCGCAGCTCAACTACATCCACTCCAGAGGGATACCCAAAATAGTATCCTTGGACCACCTATGTTAATCTTTTTGGGGTTCAAAGGCCTTTGCCACAAAACTAGGCTTCATGCACTGTGTGACCGTCTGACTGTGGGAAGCCTCCATTCCTTCCCTTTGCACAGACCTCCTTGTGTCCATGGCGATTCGAATCGGCTTATCGTCTTAAACCTGCGTCCAGGTTAAACCGTTGCACCCATTTCAGAGAGCACCGCCCGGTGTCTTCTTATACGGTGGATTGAAGAACTACAACCACTATATGGTCAAGTCCTCCAAATAGGAACCCTAACCGAGGCGTCAACTCTATGGCTTGTTGTCCCAACACTTTTGGAACTACAGCAACAACCACAGATCAACCCCTGAATTAGGCCTCTACCCCTCACAGTGCATGCATACACAAGCATTTTCCGCTATACACCCATACACTGCGTTGTCAGACTAAACAACACAGAACACTTACGCCAGTTTACCACCTGCAGAACAATGTGGCTTCTCTCTGTATCTAGATGATAAAACAATGGTGATGCCCCCCTGTTTTGCTCTCTACCCAAAACTGTATTACAGTACAAAACATCACAAAACTGGAACAAAATATAAAACACTTTTAAATGCAAAAATACTTTCCATTTTCCTTCCAAACACAAATCTCATTGGCCAACCTTTCAGACAACCCCAAGCTCCTCCCACCAACTTCCCTCTGATATATAAAATGCTGAAAAGAATCTTCCGGTTATGCTCAGCTCTCAAAAAAAAAACTGGTTTATTTACATATCGATTGTTCAGGAAGAGGGAGAGGGAGGGGGGAGCCTAGCCCCAATCGCCTTGTCTATCAAGACTCCAAAAAATCCATGGCTAAACATTATATATTTCAACAATTTAAAACCTTGTCAAGAAAATGATGGAATAAAACCCCCCTTTGCAAATGGGAGGGTCCTGACCCAAACATCCCCTGCAAGCAAAACCACAAGTTGAGACTCAAATACAAAACTCCTGCAAAAAGATGGCTCTAGGAGTTTCGACCAAACCCCCACTCCTCCTCTACAGGCTATACAATACAAGCTTCAAAACATATGAATTGCCTTCTGGGAAACTCCCAAATATTTAAACATAAAAACACACCACTGTGCAAAAACTCTGTTAGTCTTACAATCTATCAAAATTCAGTGCAAAGTGGAGTTTTTACTTAAAAACGAAATCCAATACAAAAACCGCCGCTCATATACAGTACTGCAAAGTCAGCTGACCCTGCAATAGCTTACATTCACTTTAAATGAAAACAGAGAAATCCCCATCCTAACACCACCTGCATGGAGTTTGCATGTCCTCCCTGTGTCTCACTACTCTCCCCAGCAGTGCACAGGTCAAACTGCAAACGCATAAAACAGGACAAAACTGCGCCAATCAACAAATGCCAATACAGCATATTCAGGGGCCGTGTTTGCTAAACTGGAACTTCCTATCTCAAACTGTAAACGTCTCAAGATGGCCGACAAGCCAGGACAACAAAATGGTGGATGACCACTGCACACCTCATGGACAACAAGAACAATGGTGGATGACCATTAACGCATGCAATTTTTCCCGCCAAAACCAGCATGGGACATCACAATGAACACCACATGGGTTCCCACACACAAAGGAAAATAAAAATGGTCTCCACCAGATTCCAACGCAGAAAAGACCGCAGTACATTCGCACCAAACATCAAAATCTGCCCCAAAGGCTGAGAAATTCCACCAGCGAAATAGCCGACGAATGCCACATGGTATAGCGCCCAAAGGAAAGGTGGCTGCACCTTCCCTTATATGATGCCCACAGGCTAAGGAGAAACTGCATCTCTCAAGATGGCTGCAGACGACCATGACAGCATGGCAGACCACAAGATGGCCACCACATTCAGTTTTTGCCGCCAAAACCAGGATCTCTTCACTAGAGAACTAAAAATGTTTTTTCTTCACAAAGACTGACTACACCATTGAAACTTTTCTAAATGATCATCAAAATCCACTGAAAAATGTGTGTCTTGAGTCAGCTACACTCTACAAGGCTCATGCCATCTCCACAAAGCCACACACCTGAGACACCACATGTACACTTAAACATTTTAAGACCCTTTGGCCACTAAACAGCACATTTAATAAATGTTCGTTACATAAACAATATTAAAAACATATTCATTTCTCTAAGTTAATATACTCTGAGATATTCACCACACACATACAGTACAATGTTGTCCTACATGTCTGCTCAGAGATTCCTTCCCTCAGGGCATAGCCCCAGCAACACAAAGCAGTGGGCAAGCCCTTCCCCCATTCAAGCACATGGTTTACAAACAATCATCCATTTACAAACTTCTCAGTGCAGGCTGCACTAAATAATCACAGCTATACCTTCATTTCATACACAACAGTTTCCATCAGCATTCAGACAGGCTCAAACACTACACACAACTTTGTTCTGAAAATTGGAAAGTCAGATATACACAACTTTCAAACATGTTGGCAGTGATAGCCATGCTGCCTGCCCCTCCCCCGCTAAACCTCATGGGGGCAGCCATTTTCAGCTTCTCTCACACAAACATCCAGGCACACCCAGGCATACCCACACAGGCACACACAATCAAATTCACAGGCATACGATCCATGACAAAATCACACACACACACATATGATTCTCTTCCAGCCAGCATTATTTCAAAAAGACGAAAAATGTGTTCTTTTACAGAGCAGAGCCCCCATGCATCGGAACGTAGATCCACTCTCCCCCATCTCGACCCGATGCATAAAGGGGCTCTATCTAGCCCCTTCAGAGTCGCCATCTGTCGTGTAATTATAGCTTGTGTACAGAGCACACAGCCTATATTTCCTGTGCTAAACATGCACACACTTTAGATTAATCTTTTTGCAATAATGCTATCTTTAAGTTTAGTTCCACTCACCATTCATATGTCCCATTCATCCCAAGAAGGCAGCACCACAAAAGCTATGTTCTCATCTCAGCATACCAACATGACTGCCAAGCCGACGCCTCCTCAAAGGCCTTTATTAGACTCAAAAGATCTCACAGACAGGAGGTGATTGGCTGCAGCAACCAATCACCTCCCCCATGGGAAGGGACATCACAGGATGTCCCTTCCACACAGGAGAATGACCATACAAGGACATCCCCTCCAACAGGGATTAAATATATACATTCAATACAATAACACAATGAATACAATAACGTATGATGGCTAAAGTTGATAGGAATCCTTATTCTGCGCTATTCCATAGAATAACGCATATTCAGATTATACTATTATTGAATGGGGGAGGGAGGCTATCTGCAGACGAACGCTACGAATCCCAATCAATGTTGATCAGACACAGCAGAGACAAGAGCACGCATCTGCCTATAACCAATTATGTCGTTGCAGAGTGAGCATATCCCCTCCTCAACGATCGTCCATGCTAATGCACAGAGGGCCCCCGTCGCTGGACATATCCGCACCCTGCAAACATCACACTCCAATCTCAAGACGTTTTCCCCTACCAGACGGGAGTCAACAAGCCTCAGACTGCCCCAATCAGCTCTTTAGAGCGGATTGCGGAAGTACTAACACTGGGTGACACTATGACAATACATATTAAATACATCTTCATAAAAATCTCCACAACAGGTATGAACATATCCCTTTCTCTCTGTGAAAAAACACCAATGCAGACTGCTCTATCTAGAAGAGAGCTCAATTCCTTTTTGAAAGGTTTAGTAGGGTCACCTCTAATCTTCTGGTAAGTAAAGGTGTCAGATAGTTGACGTAAAGCTTAGTCTTTATATTTATTGGAATCGAGGACCACAACTTTGCCCCCCCCCCCCCCCTTATCAGCATTTCTAAAGTCTATGCTTTTGTCAACACTCAAATTTTTAAGCGCAATTCTTTCTGAGCCAGTAAGATTGTCGGAAGCCGAGTGTGAAAGCAGCCAGCTGGATCTGCAGTGTTTAATACTGTAAAATTATTGAATCTAAATCTGCAAAACCTAGGTATTGTTGATATCATCAAAAAAAAAAGAAGAACTTTGGGCAAAAAAAAAAAAAGGTTCCCCCCTGCACCAGTCTAGCAGTCTTGTGCAGTGGACTTTTCCTGACATCATCATGCCCATAGACCTGATCTGGACATGAATACATCAGGAACAAACAACCTCTGGATTGTGGGGGAGCGCTGTTTGCAGGTGGAGTGGAGGATCGGTAAGTATAAGCTATCTCTAATCCCCTAGAAAAAAAACTTGCAGTTGACTCGTGCAGTGTGGGCTTAGCCCCACTGCATGGGGAAACATATTTTTTGCCTGGAGATGGGCTTTTTTTTTTATAATTGTATTTTTATTGAAAATTTTTGCAAAATGACAATAATCACAAAGTAATTACAAAGCAATTCAAACAAATCAGAATGTACATTACAGGCAGAACACTTCAGCCGAAGTGTCTAAAAATACAGAACACAAGAGTGAACCGTATAGCAAAGGAAGTTGGAGAACAGGCTCATATGCATAACAAAGAAACTAGAGGAGATAGAGGTCACAGTTTAGAGATAATAAAAAAAAAAAAAAGGGGGGGGGGGAAAGAAAAAAAAAAAAAAAAAAACACACAAAAGTCAAGATAATACCAGAGTATGGACCATAATCTAAGTGAGGCATTACCGGGTTTATTAGACTAGAAGCGGGAGAGGGGGGAAGGGATTGGGCAAATCATGACTTATTAGCCAAAGGATGCATTCCATATTCCGAGGCATCCCATAGATCCCAGATCTTATCAAATTGGGGCAATGCGTCATTTACAGAAGCCGTCAGATATTCCATCCTACGTATCCCAGCAACTAGTTGGAGGAATCTGGACCAAGGGGGGTGGAGTTAGATAACCAGCAAAGGGGGATCAGTCTCTTGGCAGCTAACAGAATATAGGAAATCAGTCTGTTCCCGTGTTTAGTTATGCCCTTAAAGGGGAGACCCAACAAATAGTGTAGAGGATCAAGCGGCAAGGAGACATCCACCACCCTCTGGATCAGCCTCATGACATCCAACCAGAGGGGCTGAATCAAAGGGCATTGCCAAAAAATATGATACAATGACCCTATTTCCTTATTACATCGCCAACAATTCCTCGAAATTGAGGGGTCGTATTTATGTATAAGTTCAGGGGTCCTATACCAGAACATGAGGATCTTCACTGAGGTCTCCCTATGAATAACACATCTAGAAGATTTCGAGACGGAGGACCATATCCTGTCCCACATTTGAGAACTTATGGGTCTTTGCAGCAGTTGGGCCCACTTTTTCATATACAGATGGGTGTCCTCAGTGAGGATAAATGACTCATGGAGGATACGATGAATAGAGGAAACCAAATGGAGTTGATGGGGACCTTGGGCACACAGATATTCAAAGGGGGTAGGAGAGGTCAAAGACAAAGATGGAGATCTAGAGTGAAGGAAATGCCTGATCTGTAAATAGAAATAAAAAAGTCGAGAAGGAATATGGAACTTTTCTTTGAAAAAATCAAATGGGTGTAGCCTACGAGTTACCGGATGCACTAAATTGCGGAGCTGGAACAAAGAAGCATCGACCCAGGGGAATATCCGACCTAGTGATAGACTATCAGGGATGGACGGATTGAATAAAACATTAAGAAGGGGGGGCAAGATGACATGAGGGGGTATGATTTGAGGCATTTACTCCATATTGATAGAGTGAAGTTCATAGGGGCTGTACATTGACGTCTATAAACAGGATCTATATGAGGGGAAAGAGACCAAATCAAGGAACAGGGATGAACCGGAAAAAGCACTCCCTTCTCTATATCAGACCAATGGCTAGGGGCATGAAGGGTAGACCAGGAAGCTATCGTCCTAAGGTGAGTGGCATAGTAATATTTAAGAATATCTGGGGCCCCCAGGCCTCCCCTGGATTTCAACGCGAAAACCACGGAACTGGGAATGCGGTGCGCCCTGTCGTTCCAGATGAAATTTGAAAAGGATCTGTGGAGGGATTTAAGTTGAGACATAGGTATAGCGACTGGTAATGTCTCAAAATAATATAATAGCCGGGGCAAAATGGACATTTTCAATACGTTAATCCTCCCTAAAAGGGAGATAGGATATTTGGCCCAACTTTGTAATGATTTTTTGATGTCCGAAAATAAGGGAGGAAAATTTACTGAATACAGAGTGGAGTACGTAGGGGTGAGATGAACCCCTAAATATTTGAGGGAGATGGAACACCACTTGTAGCGGTAAGAAGTCATAAGTTGGGACAGTAATGTGGGAGGGATATGGATAGGAAGGGCCTCAGTTTTTGTAGTGTTTATTTTATAACCAGAAATAGCACCAAAGGAATTAAGGAGGTTGTGTAGAGATGGGAGGGAAAGCAAAGGGTGAGTAATAGTAAGCAGAATGTCATCAGCAAATAGCGAAAGTTTGTATTCCCTCTGTCGCATCACAACCCCACGAATGTCCTGATGGGAACGGATGGCCTCAGCCAGGGGCTCCAAGCATAGTATAAAAAGCAATGGGGAAAGAGGGCAACCCTGGCGAGTACCATTGGACATGGGGAAGCGGGGCGACAGAAAAGAAGACATCTGGACTTGTGCTGTAACTTGGGAGTATAATGCGTGTAATGCATTTAGAAAAGGCCCCCTGAAACCATAAAACCGGAGTGTCGAGAACATATAGGGCCAGCTCAGCCTGTCAAACGCTTTTTGCGCATCCAGGCTGAGAACCAATGCTTGGTGTGAGGATCTGTTCAAAAGATCAATCAAGTCAACCGTGCGGCGAGTATTATCGCCAGCATGTCTCGCCGAGACAAAGCCCACCTGGTCTCTATTAATCAATTTGGGGATATATTTGGGTAATCTGGACGCAAGGATTTTGGTGAAAATCTTGTAATCTGAATTTAAAAGTGCTATAGGCCTATAGTTGTCAGGGGAAGAGGGGTCCTTACCCGGCTTAGGTATTACAGAGATATAGGAGTGGGAAAACTGAGAGTGCGGAGGATGTCCTTTAAGGAGGGTACCATAGAGGGACAGTAAATGAGGAGACAAGATATCTTCAAAAGCTTTATAATATGAGTAGGGGAGTCCATCAGGGCCTGGGGATTTATGAAGTGGGAGTTCCTTAAGTACATTATGAAGTTCCTCGGTAGTTATGGGAGTATTCAGTTCCGCCAGATTCGATGTGGAAATTTTCGGGAGTTTTAGGCCTGTAAAGAAGTCATTGAATTTATCTTGCGTGAAATTAAAGTGATTTTCGGGTGTAAGACAACTGTATAGCTTCCGATAGAAGCTACCAAATATCTTAGACATCTCAAGAGGGCAGTGGGTCCTAGTTCCATCCGCACGGAGGAGAAAATCTGGAAAGGAATGAAATGGGCGTGGCCTGAGCTTATTGACCAACATCCTGTGAGGTTTGTTGGAGAATTCATAAAACTTTTCGTTTAGCCCATAGGAGAGATCTAGTGGCCTTACCTTGATGTAATGATTTAATTTGTTCTCTGATAGACATAACAGTGCGGAGTTTCGACACCGTGGGTTTGCACAGAAGTTTGCGCTCGGCCAACCCATGGGCAGCCGTCAAGGATTTCAGGAGTCTGTTCCTATCCCTTTTCAGGCGAGTACCCTCCGCGATGCACACACCACGGAAAACCACTTTGTGTGCCTCCCACAGCGTGGAAAAATCCGCAACTGACCCTAAATTAAGTAGGAAAAACTCCTTCAGTGCAGATGCTAATGTCGTGCGGGAAGGTTCAGATTGAAGAAGGTGGTCATTTAACCGCCAGTGACAAGATCTAGAAGGGGTTTGAGACATTTGGACATCCAAAGTGATAGGGGCATGGTCCGACCACGTAATGGGGGATATGTCTGAGTCTGTAATGTGGGGGATGAGTGGGGCTGAAATAAAAAAATGATCCAAACGAGAGAACATTTTATGGGCCATGGAATAGAAAGTATACTGCTTAGCGGAGGGGTGTTTAATCCTCCATGAGTCAAATAATTGATGGGATCTAATACATCTACGAAAGGATCTAGCTGTGGAGACTACCTTTCTAGACCGCGTATCAAGAGGAATAGTTAGCCTGTCTCTAGTAGGGGACATGACGAGATTGAAGTCCCCCCCCCCACTATCATGAAGGGTTGAGGGCGACACTGAGGCATATCTAAAACCTTAATTAAAATTAAAATTAAAATACAAACAATATTCGCGCTGCTAACACATATGAGCAGCTACAATACCTGTGGAAAAAAGGCAACAACAAACAATATACAAAAAATGCAGCGCTATGTGTATGACAATGTGAAAAACCAAGTGCTCCAAAATTAACTGAATCACAGAAAAAATAATAAATAAAAATCCAAATATATTAATGAATAAAAAGTCCAATTGTATATAGAACTCCAAATAGATGTGATGAAACATATATTCAAATCAATTCCAAAAGGTGCAAGTGAATCTTCCAAAGTAAATATGTGACTTGTAACATAACCACCACCACGTGAAGGGGAGGCTTACCGGATGTAGTGGACCCAATACACATACGTGTATGGGGTCAAACAGGCTGAATATGTATACGTCCGTGCATATGGAACCAGATAAACACTGCGCACCCTTATATCCAAGGTCCAAGCTCAGGAGGGGATACCAGAAATTCAAGCCAATAGGAAATTTGACTCACATAAAGTTCATGTGGAAAAAGAAGGGAGATGGCACATAGCGTAATAACGCAAAGGATTTTAATGAATATAGGCAAGTACACTTACATTCAATCCATAGATTTGATGCTTTGCAAAGACACTCAGTAGCAGCAGTAGAGTCTCCCGACGCGTTTCGCAAAATGTTGCATCGTCTGGGGCATGTCATACACATTGTCATACACATAGCGCTGCATTTTTTGTATATATCTAAAACCTTAGTCAGAAAATCAACCTGACCGGTATTAGGAGCATAGATGTTAGCTAAGGTAAAAGAGGAGGACATATAATCACAATCCAAGAGAAGGAACCTACCATGAGGGTCAGAATATGAATCTTTGACCCTGATGGGACATGTTTTCTTAATCAGAATAGCAACTCCTGCCTTGCCAGTGGAGTCAGAGGCAAGAATGGAGTTGGGATATAACTTAGAAGCAAATTTTAAAGAGCCGTTAGCCTTAAAATGGGTTTCCTGGAGCATGACTATATCAGCTCCTGAGGATCTAAACTCCTTCAAAGCAATCCAGCGCTTTTGAACAGAGTTCAGGCCCTTCACATTAAAGGACATAATTCTCAGAGACATAAGCACAGTTGTAACAAAGTAGCCTGTGTTTGCAAATAAAAATTACAAGGACATATTCTTGCACTACTTGGAAAAATTAGTGGTGTACATACAGAAACAAAACAAAGTCTCTCGTTAGTATTATACCTTGAAAAGTACCAGTATACCTTAGGTAAACTAAAAAATACAGACAAAAGAAAAAAAAAAAAAAAAAGGAAAAAAACAGGAAAAAAGGGACCTCGACCAGCAGAACTGACGTATGAGCATATAATTAAAAGGGCAAAACCAGATGAGGAAGTATATATTCCACAGAAAAAAAAAGAAAAACATTAATTGAGAACCTGAGGTGTTATGACAACTCAGGGGACCCTGAACAACGTCAAGGGACCAGTATGGGCACAAGGGGGCCTCCAACATGGAAGTCTTGGAACAGGGCTGTGTCCGCCGCATCTTCTTAGGCAAAAGAAAATCCTTCAAAAGAGCATCAGTTTTGAAAAAGGCGTAACCTTGAACCAAAAAGGAGAAGAAAAAACGACAAAACTTTGAAACTTTGTTGCCCCATGGGACAGATACCAAGAACTCCCCCCCACACAGGTGTGGGGGGGTAGTTAACCAAACCTAGAGTCCAGATTGCAGCGGAAAGACTTCCAAGGACTCAATGAGGAGAAACAAGAGCGATAAATGGGGATCCGGTCACCCCCTTCAAGGAAATCAAGGAGGTTGTCTGGAGGATCTTGGGCGCTGAGGGGTGGAGAGATGTTTCCTCGATTGGCTCCTCACAGGGGTCCAGAGGCGACTGGGAGTGGGTGGAAATGGACGAGCTTGAGCAGGAGCAAGATGAGGGTCCTCTTCAGGCAGAGGTGGGAGACCAAGGCTTTTTATAAACGCTTCACCCTCTTGTAGGTCACGCAAACTATGCTGAACACCATCTTTAGACACAATGAGGCGAAAGGGAAAGCCCCAGTAGTAAAGGACTTTGTGTAGCTGTAGGTGAGTTGTAATCGGACGCAGATTTCTCCTTTTCGCCAAAGTAATGGGAGAGAGATCACTGAAGATCTGTAGCTTCGTCTCCTTATATGAAAGCTGGGATTTATTACATGTGGCCAGGACCAGGGCTTCCTTGCTGTCATAATAATGAAACCTCACGATTACATCTCTGGGTCTGGCCCCCGACGGGGGTTTTGGGCCCAGGGAGCGATGAGCCCTGTCCAAACGCCAATCCACATCCGCTACTGAGGGAGCTAGAACATTAAAAAGCCCCAAGAGATATGAGCGTAGGGAGGAGTCCCCCACCGACTCAGGGATACCACGGAAGCGCAGATTTTGGCGCCTCTCCCTGTTCTCTAAATCCTCCTGTTGAAGCTGCAATTGGGAGACAGAGTGTTTAAGATTGTAGTTTTCTTCCTCAATTGCCTGCACATAGTTCACCATCTCATCAAACTTGTGTTCCAATGCATCAGCACGTTCCCCAATTTGAGTAATTTCCCCCCTCAGTTCAGCTGAGATCTTGCTCACCTCTGCCGCAATGTTCCGGGTGATTTGTAGGAGCAGGTGCTGCAGCTTGGAATCCAATTTTTTATCTAAAATGTCAGGAGTGAGAATCTCTCTCTGTGTGGCGGGGCTCACAATCGGCGCATTCGTAAGCCCAGGGAGTCCCGGTTCCTCCGCATCAATGAACGGATCCATCGCGGCAAAGGGGTCTGCTTGCAAAATCGAGGCCGCGGATTGTGGCCTAGTAATGAAGCGTTCCATCTCCGTTCCTGTTCGCGGCCAAAACAGCGGGTTATAGTTGCGCTGCTGCTGGCCAATCTTTCCCATGGGGTGCCCAGGGAGTAGAGCGGAGTATCAGGCTTACCCCCGAATTAATTGGAGGCTAATGAAGCTATACGGAGGTCACGAAGAGCGGCGGAGACCCGGAGCTCACTCAGAGCACGTCCGCCATGTCGGAAAGCCGCGCATGCGCCCCCCCTGGAGATGGGCTTTAAAACACTGGCGGGACCTAAAGTGGGGTCTCATGGAAAGTGTCTTAGCACAATGTGACTTTCCTCATGTTTTGGGAGCCTCCTTTCTCAATGCCAAGTTTGAACTGGTGACATCACTTTCTTCTGTGCAGATCCAACTTGAGACTTGGCAATCCTTTCATAAAAATGGGGGATAACTCTCTTTGAAAAAAATATAAGAACTCCCAATTACAATGTTTTTGGTGCTGATTCCTGACCTAAACGGTTAAATAGCAGCTGGTGTAACAAAACATTTTTTTTTTTTTTTTTGAGGGCCTCATATTTGAATCCTTTACAAATTTACCTGTAAAATACTTAAACATAGGGATCCCTTTATATAGTTACAAATGTGAGATTGCATTTCAAAAATCTCTCTACTAAGGAGTAAACATTTTACCCCACGTCTTGTCATACTATTACAATCTATACTCAAGCAGTAAAGCCTCACAGACACGACCGGTTTTCTTGGCAAGAAAACAGCTGGGATAGCTTTTTGCTGAGAAAACCGGTCGTGTGTATGGTTTCTCGTCGTGAAAACTGCCGGGAATCTCGACGAGAAAAATAGAGAACCTGCTCTCTATTTTCTCGTCGGAATTCTCGTCGGCCTGTTTCCAGATGAGAAAACTGTGAGTGTGTATGCTTACCTGTCCATGGTAAACCCGCGCATGCTCAAAAAGACTTTGACGCATGCGCGGTAGCATACAAGGGTAGTGTAGGGTGTAGCAAGATGGAGGCGACGGCATCTAATGTGACGAGCGCAGGCTCGTCGTAGACGATGACATCACCGCATTCTTGCCATACAAAAGAACGCCGGTTCTTTTGGATGGCCGTGTGTACATTCGGCGAGCAAGGCAAGCTTGCCGGGAATCTCTTTGGGAAAACCAACGTTTTTTTTCCCGACAAGATTAAAGCCCGTGTGTACGAGGCTTAAAGGTATTTCATTTTCTCTATGCTTTTGTCCCATCATAATGGCTTTACCAAGTTGAATTCTATGCTGAAACTGGAAGAAGACCTGGGCACCAGAGTGACATAGAAACAGTGGTCAAGAGCCCGTATATAGTCTCTCAATAGATCATGTTGCATTGGGAGTCAGCAAAGAATTTATTTTTCTGTTTCTACTATACCCCTTCTAGAATGCCTAAGATGGTTTTGCATTACCCTGAGACATGTTGGAGAGTGTGTGGAAATAAAGATATGCTATCACACATGTGGTAAATATGCGTCAAGGTGTCACATTTTTGGACGCTAACCTTTCTTTTTGTCTCCTCAGTAGTGGAGTATGATGTTCTTAAAAGTCCAGCCCTGGCCATACTGGGACTGGACTGAAAGCAGCTTTAAAACAAGAGTTTGTTCATCATTCACACATTAACTGCAGCCAGATGCTCTATCACTAGATTGTAGAAAGGTCCAGACCTTTCTTATTTTTAAACCCTATTAACAATACATTGAATTCATGCTCACCAAAAAAAGTTCAGTCTCTATCACAGTTATATTCCTCATGGGTACCATGGCTTCATTACTTGACATATTCTTTACATTTGAATGTTATATGACTGCAAACCGTCTTTATTAAACGTTATTAAACTATTTCTGGACCTGAAGGAGCACCCATTATGTCGATATTTACTGTTTGTGAACTGGACCATGTTTCACCTTTCCTTTTGTTTGTTCTCTATCTATGTTTTGCCTTTGCTTACCCTTTATTATGAAGCCGTTGCCCCAGGGAAACTTATAGCTGGCATAAATTCCTCATTTATGATCTCTCTCTTTGAGACGCAAATACATGACACTCTATAATAAGATGTAATCTGTTTATTTTTTCTAAAATAAGACTGCACAATATGCAACTGATAATTGTAACTGTAATTATGCTATAGCATTGACCTTTTCCTTTTTCTGTACTGTAGTCTTCTAAACTTTTTAATAAAAATTACAGTTTTAAAAAGGTAAGTATTTTGTTCTGTTAAGCCATTTCCAGAAATAACATTTGCATCATTTCTGTATCTGCTAGGGAAGGGGACATCTTTATTTTATGTAGACAACCAGGATTAGACTATAGGGGAAGAGTAGATTGGCCACTAGGCTTGTGCAATTCGTTTCGTAACGAATTGAAATTCGTCCGAATTTAGCAACTTTCGGACATTCGGAAGCATTCGAATTTCCGAACAAAGCAATTACGAATAAGACCGAATCCGAAATAAATTATACCGCAAATAGCGAATGCCCGAATGTCTTCGGCATAATTAGTTATGAAAAAGTTACGAATGTACGAATCCATACGAAGCACAATAACACTCACTCTGCTCTGCTCTCTGCTTCTCCCACACCGTGCTGAACTCCCTCTCAAAATGGTGTACAGGGGCGGAGGTTATAGCCGCATGTAAAAAACAAAAGTAAAATACGAGATTTCGAATCCATTCGAAGCACAATAACACTCTGCTCTGCTCTCTGCTTCTCCCTCACCGTGCTGAACCCTCTCAAAATGGTGTACAGGGGCAGAGCCTATAGCCGCATGTAAAAAACGAAAGTAAAATACGAGATTTCGAATCGTTACAAATAACCGCTATGTATTTAGAAAAGTACAAATCCATTCGAAGCACATTAGGCATAATAGGCAGCGTCGTTGTGAGAGAGACACGGAAAATTACGAATCAACGAACCCAAAAAAAGTTACGAAAGTAGGAGTTGTGTCCAGAATCAACGAAAAACAACGTACTCTACCGAAAGTACGAATTATAAAGCAACAAAAAATTCAACGAAAAATGTCGCTTGCAAAAATACGAATGAGTCCGAACACGAAAAATCCCGTCTAGTAAAATTACGAATGATTACGAATCAACAGGACCGGAAAGAAACGAACCGAAACGGAACGAATTTTTCCGTTGTGCACAAGTCTATTGGCCACGATAATCAAAATACTGTACCTCAATGCATACCAACTATTAATACATATAAGATATTGATTACACAGAGAAGCCATTTCTTCATAGACCTGCACTGTACTATGGAGCAGTGAAGCATGTATAGTTGTATGTAAAGAGAAATACAGCTGCATCTTACAACAATCTATACAGATAAACTAAGATTATTTATATGTAGGCAATTATATCTAAAAACATTGCCTTTAAGCAATGAGGGCATACACCTGTATGTTTAATGTGCTTGTTTGGTTGTTTGTCCAGGATAGGGACACACAAAAAACAACAAATCAGGTAAGCCAAATGGGTCAATAGATATCTGAACTTGGCAAACCAAGGATCAGGTCAGCTGCCAGTACAGCTGATTTTAAAATAATATGTTCATCTCTAATATCAACCTACGGTATCGTGTTTATAATATTCCCAAATATACACTTACGCTTACTATTACTGAAAATCAGAAAATAAAATCAGTGATGAATAAAGCTGTTTTGAGGATATGAGGATTTGAGGATATATATTTTTTGCCAAGCCTTTATACAATTATCAAATCCAATTAAGAAAAACATTTAGTAGTGTACATAAATTCATTTTGTGAACTGGGATGTAACATCAAAGTACATATAAAAGTATACTATGAGTCCTTTCATGTTCTATTTCACAGATGCTTTTCTTTCCTTCTCTTTATATTTTCAGGAAGCATACTTATAGTACAACAGAATACTACTAAGAAGAAGTACAAATCACTTACTACATTTTAGCAAGGAGCAGGGAGAATTGGTTTGTACGTTCTTTTATGCAGCTCACCATTGGGTATTCAGTAAGTGCCCTGGGCTTTGCCAATAATTCTACTGGTAAGCTGCTGTATATTTAGTCCTGCTTGCTGTCTAGTTTTTCAGCATTTTAATATCGGTGAGTAAAAGAATATGTAGAGCAGAGAGTTGTGGCATGATTGATAATCATAATGTCATAAAGAAACACATACTGTGGTGCGCATGCGCGGGACTTCCGGAAAGACGCACTGACCAGGAGCTCCGACCCGCTCCGGCCTTCCGAGATCCCCACGGCAGTTTAAAATAGCGGGACCCCCCCGAAACAGTCCCCCCAGCCTGCGGAAGGTGCATAGCACCGGACTGGATGCCCGGAGACAACAAAAAATGGGAGGTCAGCCGGCAGCTCGACTTTGGCCTATCCGGCCCCACAGCCCTCAAGATGGCAGCCGTGGCTTCTCCATGCGGAGGCACAGGAGACCAGGACTCCATTGCGGATCCTCCAACACCGACCCAGCACGCATTCCCTTTGCTGGCAACCCCTGTGAGTACCTTGCCACCACACTCTGCCTCCCTGGCCTCCACCTAGTCACTTCTCAGCAGGACCATGGCGGACATAATGCATTCCCTCATGCTGCAATATCCCCTTGGCCACCCAGGCATACAGCAGGCCTACTCTCAGCCTTCAGCCCACCAGAATGACATGACCCAGTTGTTAAACTGCTTTTTTAACATGCTGGCAGCAGGTCTAGCCCAGAACGCTTCTCAAATCACATCCTCTATTAAAGCAGACCTGCAGAGCCTTGGGGCCCGCATAGATGCCATTGAACAGGCCGTGGATAACACAGCTGCCCGCACCAGGCAAAACACAACTTGCATTCAGACGTTGCAAGATCAACTTGAAACTGCACTTGCAAAAATTGACAATTTAGAGAATAGGAGCAGGAGATATAACTTCCGTATCAGGGGCATCCCTGAATCAGTCACAAATATCCCAGAAACAGTCCAAATCTTCATTAAGGAAATTATCCCAGACATCCCAGATCATAAACTTGAGCTGGACAGAGCCCATAGAGCTCTGCAACTCCCCCGCCTGGATGGGCTCCCGAGGGACATAGTGGTTAAATCCCACTATTATGGAGTGAAGGAGAAAATCATGAAATGATCCCGCAATCTTGATGACCTTGCCTTTCAAGGAAACAAAATACAAATCTTTGCACATATCTCCCTGACCACAATCCAAGAGCGGAAGACCCTGAAACCTCTTCTGGAAGTTTTATCACAGAAATCCATAAAGTACCGATGGTCATTTCCCTTTCGTCTTCAGTTCCAACACAAGGACAAATCATACAGCTTCTCAAGCTTTCAAGAAGGTGAACGTTTGCTCTTGCGCCTTGGATTCATCGCCCAGGAATTGCCCCCCCAGGAGCTCTCCCACCGTCCAAATTCCTCCAAAAGACCACCGACAGGCAGTCCTATTACGCTGCTGTGGAACAAGCAGCAATCGAAGAGACACCGAGATTCTCACCCCCCAAGATGAATCCCAGAGCCACCTGCCCTCATGGGATCGTGGTCTCTTCTAGGGGAGTTTTTACCCCCCCCCAACTGTGTAGTGCATTGACCTACACCCACTGGTTTTCCTGTTCTAACTCTTAATCCTGAGTTTGCCTTCTTCTATACCCCTGGTATAGTCACACCTCAAGGTCCTCGAGGGAAGTTCCTGTTGACACTTTTGCTCCTCGTTATTTTTTGCTCCTTTTTTGCTTTTGTTTTTTTTAATGGACTAGCCCATCACAGATCTCAGACTAATCTTGCTCTAGTTAGCTTACCCTGGCTAGTTGTTTTGGACTCGGTGCTTTTCCCTCTTGCCTCCCCCATTCCCCTTCCCCCCCATTCACCCTCTCCTTTCCCTCCCTCTGTTACAGCACCTCCTGAGATTGTTAATATTCTCTATGTTTACACCATGGTATATTTGTATGTTAAGTTTATCCTTTTTATGCTGCCCTTTTTTTTTTTTTATATTGCAGCTCCCATGCGTCAAGGTCCCACATCTTTTTTCTTTTTGTAATCCTGGCGACCCGGCGGCCGGAGCGGTCATGCATGCCACTCCATCTGCTGTGACCGAGAGGGGTTCTCTCCTCCGGTGACATCAGGACAGCAGCCTCTCCTGAGGTTGCTACTTTCCCGAGCCCAGTTTTTTCTTTTTTTGGGCTCGAGGCCAGTCCTGCAAATCTACTACCCTTGTCAATCTTGACTAGAACTTATCATCTTTCTTATCCTCTTCCCTTTCCTTTCTCCCACTTGTTGTTCTCTCCTTTCTTCCCTATGTCTACCTCCCCTTCACCTTATCTCCATTTTTGCTCCCCCCAGGAAACTACACGGAAGGCTATTTTACTCCGGAATTCCCTGATAGAAATCCTGCTCGGAATCTCTCGATTCGACCCTCGATCATCAAGGACCAAGGTAGGCCCATCTCACATATGCTCGCTCTCACCCTTTTGTATCCATGGCTGATCCCCCCCGCCCAGGCGATGCTCAAAATAGCTTTGCATAATACCCAGGTCCTAAATTCACCCACTAAAAGGCGCAAAGCCTTCCAAAGTTACAACTCTAGGGGCATTGACATAATCCTTCTCCAGGAAACTCACTTCCCCATTAGCTACACCCATCCTTCCTCCATCATGCATACCCCACCTTTTATCTAGCAAACGCAGACACCAAAAAAAGGGGGGTGGCTATCCTATTCTCCAAACGGACCTCGTTCATTCACTCTCAGACGATCAAGGACACAGAGGGGCGCTATATCCTAGTCAAGGGCACGTTAGCAGGTAGCCTATATACCTTTATTTCCTATTATGCCCCCAACCGAGGCCAAGATAAATTCTTCTCTTCAATGCTCACATCCCTTTCTCCTCATTTTGAGGGCAGAGTGATCATGGGTGGTGACTCCAACATCATCTTCGACCTAAATCCACTGAAGGGATCCCCCACTTCAAAAAACCTCCTAAACAAAGCCTTCGCATTGCCCGACTCCTACACTCACTTGGCCTTATCGGGAACTCAACCCCTCTGCGAAAGACTACTCACACTACTCAGCACCTCACAAAACTTATGCCAGGATAGATCATATTTTTATACCTACCTCTGATATACATTCTGCCACCCAAGCCTCCATTCAAGATGTTCCATTGTCGGATCATTCCATTGTAACCTTGAAACTCATAGAATCCATAACCCCCCCAGGACCCCGACAATGGCGCCTAAATTAAACAATCCTCTCCAATCCTGTGCATTGCATCATGTTGGAAAGAGATATTCAGGAATACTTTCTGACTAATTAGACGGGAGACATCTCCCCTTGCACTCTGTGGGAAGCCCACAAGGCGGTGATGAGAGGGAAGATTATTCAACTGTTCTCTAAACTGAAGCACGAAAGAAAAGCAGACGTTATTAAACTTGAGATGGAATTTAAAACCCTTAGCACAACCCACAAACAGAAACCCACCCCTACTTCCCTAGTCAAATTGGAATCTTCCAGGATGAAAAATACAAACAATATTCGCACTGCTAACACATATAAGCAGCTACAATACCTGTGGAAAAAAGCAACAACAAACAATATACAAAAAATGCAGCGCTATGCGTATAACAATATATGACACCCAAGTGCTCAAAAATAAACTGAATCACAAAGGATTAAATATAGGTCCAAATGTATATAAACTCCAAATGGATGTGATGAAACATAAAATTGAATCAGTTCCAAATTATATAGGTGAATCTTCCGAAGTAAATAAGTGACTTGTGACGTAACCACCACCACGTGAAGGGGAGGCTTACCAGATGTAGTGGACCCAATGCACATATGTGTATGGGGTCAAACAGGCTGAATATGTATATGTCCTGTGAGGGGGTTAGCTCGGCAGCGGGTGTGTGTGACCCCCGGGATGGGCTCCCCACACAAAAACAGGCCCAGCAAACGGAGGTTGTGGTTTTCAAAATCAAAAAAGGTGCGGTTTATTTTCTATTTACAGTGACAAAACACAGCAAAGCCAAAAGAAACATAAACAAAATAAATCCTGGTCAACTTGACCTCTGACTAAACATACAGGTTTCCTAACTAACAACTGGGATCAGCCTAGTGCTGTCCTAGTCCCTAAGTCCCTGGTTTTAAATGTCCAAGCAAATAGCCACACAGGCTTTGTCTCACCGCACAGGGGTTCACTCTCCCTAGACAGTCCACACAGGTCTGGGTCCAGGCATGAGCAAACACCTAATGAATCTGGGAGTTTTTATAGAGGCCTTTAAATGAGCTGACAAGCTTCAGCTGGTCTCATCAACTCCCTGCCTGCACGACGCCCAGCCCTCTCCCTAGAGGTATGAGTCATCCATGAGCCCACTAGCCTCAGCTGGGCTTCATCAACTCCCTAGTTGTATAAGTCGGCGTAAAGCCTGAATCTGGGCGAAATATATCTACCCCCCTGGATGCAACCAGGTGACTTTACCTTCCTGCTGTCACATACCCCCCCCTCTTGTTTTAACCTCGGGGTTGGAACACCAGCAATCAGGCATTCATGTACTCGAGACAAAGCATCCACATTCCCCATTTGAACGCCAGGGCGATGCTTTACTGTGAAGTTGAATTCCTGGAGGGCCAGGAACCACCTATTCACTCTTCTATTTGTTTCCTTGTTTTGAGCCATCCACTTTAACGGAGCGTGATCCGTAACCATGTCAAAGTGCCTACCTAGCAGGTAGTACCGAAGGGAATCTAGAGCCCACTTCACCGCTAAACACTCCTTTTCAACGGTGGCGTAATTTACCTCATGGGACTTCAACTTCCTGCTGAGGTACATGACTGGGTGCTCTTCCCCGTTCCAGACCTGGGACAATACTGCTCCTAACCCCACATCTGACGCATCACTTTGTACGACAAAGTCTTTAGAGAAGTCGGGTGAGTACAACACTGGCTGGCTACATAAGGCTTGTTTCAAGAATTGGAATGCTGCCTCAGCCTCGGGGGTCCATTTAATCATGACCGACCCTTTCCCCTTCGTTAGGTTGGTTAGGGGCACAGCCTTAGAAGCAAAGTGGGGAATGAATCGCCGATAATACCCAGCGATTCCCAGAAAGGCTCGTACCTGCTTCTTGCTGTTGGGACGTGGCCAACTCTGGATGGCCTCGACTTTGTTGAGTTGGGGTTTTATTACTCCCCTCCCAATGGTGTACCCAAGATATTTGGCCTCCTCCTGCCCAATGGTACACTTCTTGGGGTTAGCCGTAAACCCCGCTTCCCGAACAGAGTCCAGGACTGCTTGCACTTTTGGCAGATGTGAGGCCCAATCTGTGCTATGGACAATTACGTCATCCAGGTAAGCCGCAGCATACTTCCGATGGGGCCTCAGCATCTGGTCCATTTTCCGCTGGAATGTGGCCGGCGCATTCTGTAACCCGAACGGCATTCTTTTATATTGGAACGCCCCGTCTGGGGTTACAAATGCGGTTTTCTCTTTGGCCAATTTGGCCAGGGGGATTTGCCAATACCCTTTTGTGAGGTCAAGAGTCGTCATGTATCGGGCTGTTCCCAGCCGGTCGATCAACTCATCTATACGTGGCATGGGGTAGGTGTCAAATTTTGTAACTTTGTTCAACTGACGAAAATCGTTACAAAATCGCCAGCTCCCATCCGGTTTAGGCACCAACACAATGGGACTAGACCAATCACTTTGGGACTCCTCTATCACCCCTAAGTTCAGCATTTTCTGTACTTCCTCCCGTATTGCCTCCCGTCGGGCCTCTGGGATCCGATAGGGTTTTAACCTCACCCTTTCACCGGGCGGGGTAATGATGTCATGCTCTACCCCAGATGTTTGTCCCGGCAGCTCAGAGAATACCTCCTTGTTGCGAAGCACAAACTCCTTAACCTCCTGTTGTTGGGGTTGTGACAAGGTGGCTGCTATTCCAACCTCAGGAATCACGCAACCAGTTTGAGCTGGTGACCAAGTGTCTGCGACTAGGGACTCTCTATCCCTCCAGGCTTTCAACAGATTAACGTGATAGATCTGTTCGGGCTTTCGCCTTCCTGGTTGTCTGACCTTGTAATTCACTTCGCTCACTTTTTCTATTATCTCGTAGGGGCCTTGCCATTTGGCAAGGAATTTACTTTCAACCGTAGGGACAAGTACCAGTATCCTATCCCCCGGGGAAAAGGTACGGGTCTTGGCTCCACGGTTGTACACTCTCTGCTGTGCTAACTGCGCTTGGGCCAAATGTTCCTTCACGATGGGCATTACCTGTGCAATTCGGTCTTGCATCAGGGCGACATGCTCAATCACACTCCTGTGGGGAGAACTCTCACTTTCCCAAGTTTCCTTGGCAATATCCAACAGCCCTCTTGGGTGTCTCCCATACAGTAACTCAAAGGGGGAGAATCCCGTAGAGGATTGGGGCACCTCCCTAATAGCAAACATCAGATAAGGAAGTAGACAGTCCCAATCCTTTCCATCTCTATCCACCACTTTCTTCAACATTTGTTTTAGGGTTTTGTTGAATCTTTCAACCAGCCCATCGGTTTGGGGGTGATACACAGATGTACGTAATTGCGTCACTTTGAACAATTTACACAGCTCCTTCATAACCCGGGACATAAAGGGTGTACCTTGGTCCGTAAGCAGTTCTTTACAAATACCCACCCGGCTAAACACAAGAGATAGCTCTTTGGCTATGGTTTTGGCCGAGGTATTTCGGAGAGGGATCGCTTCTGGATAACGGGTGGCATAGTCCATTATAACTAATATGTACTGGTGCCCCCTAGCGGACTTGATTATAGGACCTACCAAATCCATGGCGATCCTCTCAAACGGGACCTCAATGATGGGTAGAGGGACCAGCGGGCTACGGAAATGTGGCATCGGGGCCGACCTCTGACACACAGGGCAGGAGGAACAATAATTTTCTATGTCCTTCATCACCCCCGGCCAATAGAATCTCTGTAATACCCTCTCTCGGGTTTTCTCTGTCCCCAGATGACCTCCAAGAATGTGCCCATGGGCCAACTCCAACACCAACTTCCTGTAAGGTTCGGGCACCACAAGCTGCTCAACGGTTTCTTCTGCCCTTTTTGCCACCCGATACAGTAGGTCCTTCTCTACGCTGAAGTATGGGTAAGTGCAGGTATTATCTGGGTTCACTAACTCGCCATCTATTTTCACGACGTTTTCCCGTGCCTTTATTAGGGCGGGGTCTTTCAACTGTTCTGTGGCAAAGTTTTCCCTGTGAACCTCAAGATCAGAAAACTCCACAGACGGTAGGTTTTCGTCTGAGGAGGTGGGCTCCTCTCCAGTGTCTTGAGTCTCCCCTGCCAATACTGATAAGGGAAATTCCGGAGAGTCCTCACCACTCTCAGGGGAGTTCTGGCTATCACATTCCTGGTACATAGGGGCACCAGTGGGGGGCTCAGGATCATCCCACAGTTCCCAGAACTTCGGAAAATCCCTTCCCACAATGGCGTCATGCGGTAACTGAGATACTAAGCCCACTGGATGAGAGAGGGTACCTTTGGGGGTCTCGAAACACACTGTAGTCACTGGATACTCTCGGGTGTCCCCATGCACACAAATAACAGCTACCTTGCTATTCCCAGAGACCTCTGTTTTAACTAACTCAGCCTTTATCAGGGTCACAAGGCTACCTGAATCCAGCAATACCACAACATTTCTACCATTAACACACATTTTGCATAAATGTTTCTCAGTTCCTCGAATGGCAGTGCATGCGACTGTCGCACACAGCGACTGACGTCTGCCCGTCAGAAAGTCACACTGCATGGGTTCCTCCACAACCGGGCAATTGGCTGCAATATGTCCCGCTTGCCGGCAGCGGTAGCAAACGATCCTTCTTGCCGCCTCTTGAGCCGCTGATTTCCCAGGCTGTTCTCGCCAAACTTGGGGTAGAGCTCCCACCCTCTCACTCTCTCCACCCTAACCCCTTGGAATCATCTTATCCGCCCCTGGGGATGGTCTGGTCTTAGGGTGGAAAGTCCGAGAGTCTCTGGAAGAGGCCGTCAGGTTCTCTGCAGCCAAGTATCTCTCTACACGATCCACAAGTTTACCGGCCGTTTCTGGGTCTCCATGGCTTACCCACTTTTGAATGGCGGTAGGAAGAGCTCTCAAGAAACGATCCATCACAACACGTTCCACAATCTCCGGTGCGGACAAAGTCTCTGGCTGTAGCCACTTCCTGCTCAGGTGAATGAGATCATACATTTGAGACCTGGGGGGTTTTCCAAGCTGGAAAGTCCAGTTATGCACACGCTGAGCCCGGACAGCCAGGGTGACACCCAGCCTTGCCAATATTTCAGCTTTTAGCATCACATAGTCTTTTGCTTGGTCAGGCTCTAGGTCATAGTAAGCTTTCTGCGATTCACCAGTTAACAGAGGAGCCACCAGTCCAGCCCACTGCTCCTCAGGCCACTTTTCTCTTTCAGCAGTCCTTTCAAATGTGGTCAAAAATACCTCTGGATCATCCTCTCCAGTCATTTTTGTCAATAAACGACTCACCCCAAAGGACGCGGTATTAGTGGGACGGCTTTCCTCACTGGTCTGCGGACGTTGCTGCATTACTGCTTCCATTTGTTGTAGTCTCTGCTCTTGCTTCTGTAACAGGTCTATGAAGCGGGCCTCAGATTGCTGCTGGGCTTGTTGCTGAGCTTCCAGACTCTGTTGGTGAGCTTGCTGCTGGGCTGCAAGGCTCTGTTGATGAGCTTGCTGCTGGGCTGCGAAGTTCTGTTGTTGAGCTGCAAGGCTCTGTTGATGAGCTGCAAGGCTCTTTTGCAAACCTGCATTTGTCTGCTGTTGATTGGCATTTGCTAGAGCCAGCTGCTTCAGTATCTCCTCCATGCTGGCTTAAAAAAAAACTGCCTGCATTCTCCACCAACTGTGAGGGGGTTAGCTCGGCAGCGGGTGTGTGTGACCCCCGGGATGGGCTCCCCACACAAAAACAGGCCCAGCAAACGGAGGTTGTGGTTTTCAAAATCAAAAAAGGTGCGGTTTATTTTCTATTTACAGTGACAAAACACAGCAAAGCCAAAAGAAACATAAACAAAATAAATCCTGGTCAACTTGACCTCTGACTAAACATACAGGTTTCCTAACTAACAACTGGGATCAGCCTAGTGCTGTCCTAGTCCCTAAGTCCCTGGTTTTAAATGTCCAAGCAAATAGCCACACAGGCTTTGTCTCACCGCACAGGGGTTCACTCTCCCTAGACAGTCCACACAGGTCTGGGTCCAGGCATGAGCAAACACCTAATGAGTCTGGGAGTTTTTATAGAGGCCTTTAAATGAGCTGACAAGCTTCAGCTGGTCTCATCAACTCCCTGCCTGCACGACGCCCAGCCCTCTCCCTAGAGGTATGAGTCATCCATGAGCCCACTAGCCTCAGCTGGGCTTCATCAACTCCCTAGTTGTATAAGTCGGCGTAAAGCCTGAATCTGGGCGAAATATATCTACCCCCCTGGATGCAACCAGGTGACTTTACCTTCCTGCTGTCACATACCCCCCCCTCTTGTTTTAACCTCGGGGTTGGAACACCAGCAATCAGGCATTCATGTACTCGAGACAAAGCATCCACATTCCCCATTTGAACGCCAGGGCGATGCTTTACTGTGAAGTTGAATTCCTGGAGGGCCAGGAACCACCTATTCACTCTTCTATTTGTTTCCTTGTTTTGAGCCATCCACTTTAACGGAGCGTGATCCGTAACCATGTCAAAGTGCCTACCTAGCAGGTAGTACCGAAGGGAATCTAGAGCCCACTTCACCGCTAAACACTCCTTTTCAACGGTGGCGTAATTTACCTCATGGGACTTCAACTTCCTGCTGAGGTACATGACTGGGTGCTCTTCCCCGTTCCAGACCTGGGACAATACTGCTCCTAACCCCACATCTGACGCATCACTTTGTACGACAAAGTCTTTAGAGAAGTCGGGTGAGTACAACACTGGCTGGCTACATAAGGCTTGTTTCAAGAATTGGAATGCTGCCTCAGCCTCGGGGGTCCATTTAATCATGACCGACCCTTTCCCCTTCGTTAGGTTGGTTAGGGGCACAGCCTTAGAAGCAAAGTGGGGAATGAATCGCCGATAATACCCAGCGATTCCCAGAAAGGCTCGTACCTGCTTCTTGCTGTTGGGACGTGGCCAACTCTGGATGGCCTCGACTTTGTTGAGTTGGGGTTTTATTACTCCCCCTGGATGCAACCAGGTGACTTTACCTTCCTGCTGTCACAGTCCATACATATGGAAACCAGGCCGGCACAGTGCACCCTTATGTCCAAGGTCCAAGCTCAGGAAAAAACACCAGAAGTTCAAGCCAATAGGAGTAATGAAATGGCTCACATAAAGTTCATGTGGAAAAAGAAGGGAGATGGCACATAGCGTAATAACGCAAAGGAATTTTAATGAATATAGGCAGATACACTTACATTCAATCCATGAATATAGCGCTTTGCAAAGACACTCAATGGCAGCAGTGGAGTCTCCCACTACATTTTTTGTATATAGAATCTTCCAGGATGGCCCTTAACCTAGCCCTTACCTCTACTGCAGAAAAACAGTTACGCTGGACTAGGGGCAGACATTACATGTGGGCGGATAAGTTTGGCCCACAGTTAGCGGCCAAACTTACCCCCAAACACAGGATTTTTTCCCTACCCAAAGTTAAATCTCTGACTGGCTCCCTGACTCAAAAACCCCCAAAAATACTCAAAGCTTTTCAGTCTTTCTACTCCTCCCTATACTCAGCCGATAATCCCATCTCTTCCAATCACCTTAACGCCTTTCTAGAGAACACGGTGGCTTCTCCACCCATTATCATAAAGCCTTTGCAGAGGCCCTCTCTCCGTA
Organism: Rana muscosa; assembly: GCA_029206835.1. Lineage (NCBI taxonomy): Eukaryota > Metazoa > Chordata > Amphibia > Anura > Ranidae > Rana > Rana muscosa. Next base: position 880,146,304 of record CM055116.1, read on the forward strand.
TCTGGCCCGCGTTTTTAACTCACTAAGCAAAGACTCCCCCTAGATACTGCCGCTAACCTAGCTTATATATCGGTAATCCCCAAACCGGGTAAAGACCCCAGTGAATTTAGTAACTATAGGCCAATCTCTTTAATCAACAATGATGTAAAAATAATGACGAAAATATTAGCGAATAGATTGGCATCTTTTATTCATACGTATATTCACAAGGACCAGGTGGGATTTATCCCAGGGAGGCAGGGTCCAGACCAGATACGGAGAGCGGTGGACATTTTTTCTCTTATGAAGTCAGGGTGGGACGGGGGTACCCCCCAGGAGGGATACCTCCTATCTATAGATCTCCGAAAGGCGTTTGATACGGTTGCCTGGCCCTACCTCTTCACTTTACTCCAGAGATGGGGTTTCGGTCCTAACTTTGTCAAAATTTTAGAGGCCCTTTACTCTCAACCCAAAGCTCAGGTTAGACTCCAAGGACATCTTTCAGAACAATTCCTAATCAAGAAAGGCATGAGACAGGGTTGCCCCCTCTCCCCCCCTTCTTTTCGCGGTAGCCATTGAAACTTTGGCTATCGCAATCAGACTCCACCCGATTATCCACGGGGTTCGCTGTGGCAAGTCAACACATGAATGTGCTTTATTTGCGGACGATGTCCTCCTCTTTATTGCGTCCCCCTCATCTCAACCCCCAACATTGTACGGTTATTTTCAGACTTCGGGCAGGCCTCGGGCCTACAAGTAAATATGTCTAAATCGGTAGCCCTAAATGTCTCAACTCCCCCTAACTTGGTAGATAGACTGAAAGACCATTTCCCCTTTTCTTGGAACTCTACATCCATCCCCTAATCCATCCCCTAATCTCACATCTAGAATTGATCATTTATACAAATGTAACTACCCTCCCATGTTTAAAAGACTTACGGAAGACCTTCTCCAATGGTTCCTTATATAAAATATCCTGGCTAGGCAGAGTAAATGCGGTCAAGATGACCCTTTTAACCAGACTGTTGTACCTTTTCCACTCCCTTCCCATACCTGTCACCAAACTATACATCGACAAATTGCACTCTGCAATTTTCCAGTTTATCTGGGCCAAGAAGGGGCACCGTCTATCTAAGGGTGTCATTTTTAGGCCCAGAACTAAGGGTGACCTAGGCTTACCCAACCTGTGGTGGTACTACCAGGTGGCTCAATTATGCCAGTTTTCGACCGTTTACTTGAAGGGGCCGAAACCTGATTGGGTCACCATGGAACGAGAAGCAACTCCTGGCTACACCTTGGACTTCCTAATCTGGAGCCCACCCAAAAGCCGCCCCCCTATCCTAGCCCCTACACTGTCCCACTCAATGACGCTTTGTGACTCTCTACGCAAAATGAAACTCCTGACTTATGCCTGGCACCCACTTGCCCACATTTTTCACAATTCCCAGTTCCCCCCAGGGTTAGACATCAAAGCCTTCAAGTGGTGGCTGGACAAAGGCCTTTACAGAATCGGACACTTTTTTAATTCTAATGGCCCCCTCACTTTGAGATACTGTACCCTGAAACTGGAAATGCCCCCTTCCGAAACTTTCCGGTTTCACCAAATATCACATTTCCTTAACCAGATTTGGAAAAGCAACGCAAATCCACTCTCGGTTACGCCTTATGAGCAATGGTGCTCCTCAGCCATGGATTAAAAAGGGGGTATCTCCCTAATATACTCAGCCCTGGCCGAGCCTTTGGAGAAAGCGACCTATATGGTGAGCTGGAACGAGACTTTGAATTTGATTGGGATCTAGAATCTTGGCACTCTAACTTTGCCCGCTCATACAAAGGCATTATGAATGTCTTCCTGATTGAAGCAAGCTTCAAGGTTATGACTCGCTGGTACCTATCCGCTTGGCCAAATTTTACCCGCAATCCTCCCCCCTCTGCTTCAGAGGTTGTGGCCATATGGGCAATCTCCTTCATACTTTGTGGGAGTGCCCCAGAATCAGGGTTTACTGGAACAAAAATTTCCACTTAATACTCAGTTAGTTACTGGCATTGAGATTAAACAAGAACCTACTATTGCTCTACTCAACCGTCTCAACCCAAAAACCCCCAAGCCATCTCAGACCCTGATTCGCTTTATTCTATTGGGTGCCAAGATATTTATTGCCCGGGTCTGGAAATCTCTGACAGTTTCCTACCAATTAACTAAACAAAAAATCTCTTGGATAATGTCCCAGGAGCTGATCTCCAATACTATCCTGGACACAGTAGACAAATTCAAACTCACCTGGGAACCCTGGGCCACACATATTGGGGTTGTTCTCTGACCCCAGTATAGAGAATGCTTGACACCTACCTATCCACTACAGTGTCTAAGCTTCCCTTTGTCATTAGCCTTCCGTGTACTTCCTCCTCTCCCACCGCACCTTTCCTACCCCTCCTCCTCTCTCTTACTCCTTCCCACTTGTCTCTATCTTTCTTTCTTTCCTCATTTCTTCCTTTTCGCTGTTTCTTGATCTGCTCCTGCACTTGATGCAGGCACGAACCCTCTCAGGCATTTTTTTTTCTTTTTTTTCTTGACGGGGGTTCGGTTATTTTCTGTGTTTTCAGTTTTATCACTTCCGTTTAATCCACGGAATAGTTTTTAGGATCCAGAGCGGGATAGATGCCTCTCATCTACCTAAGCTAACAGGGTTACCCTTTATTTCTCCTTTTTTGTTCCTTTTTCCCTATTGCTCTTTGTAGCGAGGGTTTGGACCTCCGCTTCACGAATAACTGATCCCCTGACCAATTTTAGTCTGAAGCTCAGCAGACACACCTAATGCTCTTTTCTAGTTGTTAGGAGTCCTGATCTGGCTACTTCCTGCACAGCTTGATCCCGAACGGGGTGCAGAAGGTGAAGGTGTCGGACACTACTGAATTACTCATTATTATGGGTGTAATGTACGTATACATTCTGTCGGTCAGTTTCTTCTGTATATGGATATGCTCTGGACTCTGTGGTTTGTCCTTTTTTGTATTATCTTAATTTTTTTTCAATAAAAACTATTTACCTAAAAAAAAAAAAAAGAAACACATACTGTATATTCTTAAGATTAAATAATTTTTTTCTATGAATACCCATAGTATGCGCTCATAATGTATGTGAGTGGAAATGTTCTAATCAAAAATGCTGCTTTTATCTCTGTGTTCATTAGGTAACTATCCTAAAAATGCTAACCTGGTTGCTAGCTGTTTCCCCATTCACAGGTTATCTAAGTGCCTAAAGCCTTTTTTTTACCTCTTACCAGTTTTGTTAGGTCCCCTTTTATCTCTGTGCCAGCACTAAGTGGCACTGTAGAGAGCAGAGAAAAGAGTTCATGTATAGTACTATACAAAGGTTTTAGGCAGGTAAAGTAGGAATGCTTTCAAAAATATATGTTTTATTTGCATATTTTTTTTTCAATTCACAAAATGCAAAGTGAGCAAACAGAAGATAAATCTAAATCAAAAGAAAAATTTGGCGTGACTACCCTTTGGCTTCAAATCAGCATAAATTCTTACAGTTGCACCCTTTGCACACTTGCACAAAGTCAGGGATTTTGTAGGATTAGGGTCAGATTTATGATTAACCAATTGTACCAAGCAGGGGCTAATGATCATCAATTTCATATGTAATTTGAAACACAGTCATTAACCGCTTCCCGACCAGCCGCCGTCATTATACTGCTGCAGGTTGGAATGGCTGTGCGAATCGCCGTCGGTGTACATCGTCTGCTTTAAGAGCGATAGCCTGAGCCGATGTGCGTGGCCGGCAGCCGCAATGTCCGCCGGCCACCCGCGATTCCTCCACAGAGAGCTGGAACTCAGATCTGTGTATGCAAACTAACGGATGCCCATTCTGACAGGGGAGTAGAGAGAGATCTGCGGTTCCTAGTGCCCAGTAACAACGATATCTCTCCTCCTCCAGTCACTACACTCCCTCCACAGTTATAAACACCTCCTTAGGGAACACTTAACCCCTTGATCGCCCCCTAGTGTTAACCCCTTCCCTGCCAGTGATATTTATACAGTAATCAGTGGCTATTTTTAGCTGTATAGATGTCACTGGGCCCAAAAAAGGGTCAAAAGTGTCCGATCTGTCCACCACAATGTCGCAGTCCCGCTAAAAATAGCAGATCGCCGCCATTACTAGTAAAAAATAAATAAATAATAAAAATGCCATAAATCTATCCCCTATTTTGTAAACGCTATAACTTTTGCGCAAACCAATCAATATACACGTATTGCCAAAAATATGTAGAAGAATATATATTAGCCTAAACTGATGAAGAAATTTGTTTTTTATTTTTATTTTTTGTGGGGATATTTAGTAATAAAATATTGGTTTTTTTTTTCAAAATTGACACTCTTTTTTTGTTTATAGTAGAAAAAATAAATGCCTGTTTAAAGGGGTTGTAAACGCTCGTTTTTTTTTTTTTAAATAAAAAATATGTCATACTTACCTCCACTGTGCAGTTCGTTTTGCACAGAGTGGCCACAATCCACCTCTTCTAGGGGCCCCCGGCGGCATTATCAGCTCCTCCCTGCATTGGTAAACCCCCTAGGAGAAGCGCTCTCCCTGGGGGTTACCGTGCTGGCATGTTCCCGAGCCTGGCTTTTGCGTCCATAGATACAGAATGCCAGACTTGCCCCCCCCGGCGCCCGCATCATTGGATTTGGTTGACAGCAGTGGGAGCCAATGGCTTCACTGCTAACAATCTATCCAATCAAGAGCCAAGACAATGGGCAGAGAGGTAGAGCGTGTCTCCGCCGCGGGAACGAACGGGCTCAGGTGAGTAAAACGGGGAGCTGGCATGCTGGTCAGTGTCAGCAGTTTTTTCACCTTAATGCAAAGGATGCATTTAGGTAAAAAAACACAAGGGTTTACAACCCCTTTAAGCTCTCCTAAATTTCAGTCTGTCCAAACAGGCTTTTTTTTTTGTGACAATTTTTTTTAAGAAGCTACATGCTGGCTCAAGCTCTCACAAATTGCAGCCTGTCCAAACAGACGTTTTAGCTGTGATGTAAAACTTTATACAATTTCCATTCTCTATGTCCAATTTTTTTTTTTAGAAGATAAATGCCTTATTGTGGTTTGTTCAAAGGGGCTTTCTAGCTGTGGTGCAAACCTGTATGCTATTCCTCCATCAGTGCCCAAATGAGACATATTTTTTCTCAATGAATTTTTATTAAATTTAAAGGTAAATACAAACATAAGTGGCCAATGACGGATATATAGAGAAGTGCAAAAGTATAACATAGGCTAAGGAAGGGCTTAAAAATAAGGAACATACATATTAGATGACAGTGGGCCACTAAAGAGGTACTTAGAGATGAATATTAACATAACAGGAATTTGCAAAGGCACTGGTACAGTAAGTATCATTTGTTAATCCAAGTAGACCAGGGTTCCTACAATTTATCAAAAGTTCAAAAAATATTTTCTCTGTAAAGAAGGGAACCATATCGACTTTAAATTTGCCAAACAAATGAGAAAAAATATAATAAAAAATAATCACTAATCTAAAATCACCAATTTATTATTACACATTAAAACTGCCATCTGTTTAAAACCACAGTAGAAATATGAGGTGGTAGAGTCGTAACAAACACTCATGAATGATACAAGCATAAAAATCAACGCGTTTTGCTATATTAGCTTTTTCAGGATTGATGCTTGTAGATGGCCACTAGAAAGAGAAATAAATCCATAATAGAATGCAAAAATACAAATGCAAAAAATACTACATAACTATAACAATCAGAATAGCCAGGGAGGACCACAGAAGCAGGGAAAAAAAAACACAACACACAATACACACACACATAAAAGTCATCCATAGGGGGACATTGCATAATATAAGGGGTCACAATAAACCCTACTTCGCTGTAACAATGATGAACTTGGAAGACACAAAATAGCCTGTTCCGCACTTACCCATATAATGCACTTTGCCCAGACGCATAGATATATTTATATAAACCCTCATGCAACTCAAATAGAGAAGTTGTGTAGCCTATGCTGCTCCACAAGGGCCCAGAAAGGGCCTAGCGATGGAATTAGCATGAAACGATATGTGGATCTGAAAGGCAGGTAAGGAAACTGAACTGAAACAAAATATCCATATGTCCATACATTAATATCCAGCTAAACACAAATATATTTCATAGGTCTGATACCAAAAAGACAAACATATTTCCCCCAACACACCTTAACAGTTAGGCATCAGATTCTAAAATCCTTGAAGCCGGAAGAAAGCTGACATTCCAGGGTACACTTCCAAACAGCAAAGGGAGGGGGGCACATGCCTCAAGATGTATCATGCCACGGGAGTGTGCTCTAGATAAACAATGGTATACAAAAATAGGTTGGCTCAGGACATACAGTAAGTATACACACCATATTAAAACAAGGAATCCAGGGATTACACATATCATGCTGCAGATTGACTGCCGTGAACTGCATCTGTTCCACCAGTCAAACAAAAATGGAGATGGCGGAGCTCCATAAAAAGTCATACTAGAGGGAGTTGCGCACATGTGGCCCCTTTGTCCTGCACATCCCGCCAAGTAAGGCCCCACGTGAACTCAGGTGGACACCAATAGCGGGCGCCCTGTATTTTCCGGCACTATAGCATTGCATCATCTTACTCGCCCGTGTATTACTTCCGGGACAGCACCAGAAGTAATCACGGGTGCCATATTGGGACACCCGCAATACAAATATAATGGGCGCCATCTTAGGACACCCAGCATCACATCTAGTGTGAACTCGTCCTCTCCAGGGAGTGCACTTAACCACTTTAATATAGGGCACTTTCCCCCTTCCTGCCCAGGGCAGTTTTCAGCTTTCAGTGCTGTCACACTTTGAATAACAATTGCGTGGTCATGCAAAACTGTAAACAAACAAAATTTTCTTCCCACAAATAGAGCTTTTTTTTTGGGTGGTATTTGATCACCACTGGGGTTTTTATTTTTTGCTAAACTAACTAAAAAATACCAACATTTTTTTGTTGTTTGTTCGTTTCTGTTATAAAATGTAGTTTTCTCCTTCACTGACAGGCACTGATGAGGCTGCACTAATCGGCACTGATGAGACGGTACTGATGGGCATTGATGAGGCGGCACTGATAAGATGGCATTGATGGGCACTGATGAGGAGGCATTAATATGTAGAATTGATGGGCACTAATAGGCAGCACTGATATTCAGCACCGATGGGCACCGATAGGCGGCACTGATATGCAGCACTGATGGGCACTGATAGGCAGAACTGATAGGCGGCACTGATTGGCATAAATAGGTGGCACTGATGGGCACTAATAGATGGCACTGATGGGCAGCACTGAATGTATCCTGAATGTATCCTGCACCCAAAGAAAACCAGAACACTGTATCAACAACCAATACAAAAGACAGCTTGCCGGAAGTATAGGGACGGATGACAAAAAAAAGGAGCGTAAAAAATAAATAAAAATGAAATATATATATATGTAAGGGTAGGAGAAAGGGGAGGTGAAACAAAAGGGTTCTCAATGGTTTTACAGTCTTAATATCATATCATATACTATCATAAATCCCCCCCAAAAAAGAAAAATATATGACATTTTATTTTTTTTGGACAAAAACATGAACATAAAAATGAATAAAAAAATTGAGGCATTATAAATCCATTTCTACTATTCCCAATATATTAGATTATAGGCTGTGAAATATTCAGGATAAAGTTCAGATGTTTAAAGGGATCAAATGAATTGGGCATAGATCATTTTATCATTCAAGCCTGTTTTTTATAAGCTTTATGCATTATTTTTGTAAGATTCAATTGTCAAAGTCCCCCCTCCTTGAGTGGGAGTGAACTCTCTCAAGTGCAAAAAAGTGCATACCCTTCAAATTGTAGTCATGCTTCATTGCAAAATGTCTGACCATCATTTATATGGTCATGGATGTGCTCCCAAAATCTTCTCTTCATTTTTCCTACATAAAAAGCATTGCAGGGACATCTTAATAAGCACACAATTCCCACCATTTGACACAAAACAAAATGTTGTTAGGTAGGGTAATTTCAAAGCATTCTATATATTCACAGAAGTTACAGTTGCCACAGTATCGTTTTTTTTTTTTACGATAGGTGATTCTTTGAGTCTCAACCACAAACTCTTTTAAAATGTCATCATCAGTTGGAATGAGCCAATGTTTTTCCATGATCTTCTTGATCTCGCTAGATTGATTTTTTAAACGTAGTGATGGATCTCAGGACCTTCTTTGGCACGGCTTTAAGCTTATCAGCTTCAGCTTCATGAAACCACCAAGCTCCTCATTCACTCCCTTGTTATCTCTTGCCTCGACTATTGCAACTCTTCTTATTGGCCTGCCTCTCCATAGGCTATCCCCTCTTCAGTCTATCATGAATGCTGCTGCCATACTTATCCATCTTACCAACCGCTCAGTGTCTGCCAACTCTCTCCTCCAATCCCTACACTGGCTCCCAATCACCAAGCAAATTAAATTCAAAATACTAACCACAACATACAAAGCCATTCACAACTCTGCCCCCAGCTACATCACCAATCTTGTTTTCAAATAACACCCAAACCATCCTCTCCGCTCTTCTCAAGACCTTCTATGCTCAAGCTCTCTTGTCTCCAGGATTTCTCCCGAGCCTCTCCCATCCTCTGGAACTCGCTACCTCAACCTGTCCGGCTATCCCCCACTCTTTCTACCTTCAGGCGATCCCTGAAAACTCATCTCTTCAGGGAAGCCTATCACATCTCCAACTAATCTTTTACCACTTCCATCAGCTCATTCCCCACAGTTACAACCTTTTGTACCACCTGCACCACCCTATTAGATTGTAAGCTCTTCTGAGCAGGGCCCTCTTAATCCTCTTGTATTTTATTGTATTATAACTGTATTTTCTCCCTTTTATATTGTAAAGCGCTGCATAAACTGTTGGCGCTATATAAATCCTGTATAATAATAATAATAATAATAATAATAATATATATATATATATATATATGCGGGCATATTGTCACATAAGAATGCCCCTGATCACATGTTGGGGATGGGCACTCTGTGCATGCAATAGAGCAGTAGATTTAAGGAATAAACAAGTAGTAATCCGATTCTCTGTATTTTTTTCAATATAAAGGTCCAAAAATGGGAGACTTTATCTATCCCATGTCAAAGTAAAAAAATTATTGAAGAGTTCACATTTAAATAGTCAACAAATCTCTGTAAATAAATCAAGAGTCCGGTTAAAAAAAATCAAAATATCATTGATGTATCTCCATCAAAGTTCAACATGGCGGAGATACACTGATGCTTCCTCACATAAAAAAAGCCAGAGCTCCCACCCCAGATTGGCATACGGTGGGGCACACTTGGTCCCCATCACCACCCCCTGTCCCTGGAGGTAGTGGGAGTCATTAAACATGAAAACATTATGTGTGAGAATAAATTGCAACAATTGCAAAATTAAATTGTTATATTTGTAATGGTCCATTCCATGTTCCCTCAAAAATGAGTTAACCACTGCCAATCCCTTCCTATGCAAACTATTAGATTAAAGGGATTCTACATCGATATTTGCTAGATTGGTATGTTCTGTAACTAATATACCCTCAAGTAAAGTGTGGACATGCATGCTGTCCTACACATATGAAAGTAAAGCCTCCACATGGGGTCTAAGTTGTTCATCCACTAATGAACTAGTGTTCTCAGTGAGACTGTTATTACCAGAGATAATAGGTGTGTAGGGTAAATCTTGTACAAATTTATGCACTTTAGGTATTGTGTAAAAAGTAGGTGTCATGGGATTCTCAACTTTCCAAACTTCTACTGTATCCTTAGTGATGATGCACTCCTGGAAGGCAATGTCGATCAGCTCAAAAAATCCTCCACCAAAGACACCTAAGAAGTGCGTGCTATTTTAGCTGCCTGTGAAACTAGTGAAGAGTTACCACCGCGTGAAGAATTATGATCATCATTTTTCAGTTTTCCTGGTGTATCATGTCCAACTTTGTGTCCAAAAGATGAATGGCCGCCCTTATGTGAAGATACAGATGATGCTTGTGAAGAATCAGAAGTGTTACCATCATCATTAGAATACTTGAAGAGAAAACAAAAACAACAGGCGCCTCTTAAGTAAGACTGTTTTAAATGTAATAAACAAGTGCATTAAAAAACTCACATAGTATCTTTAGACAGGCACAGTGAAGTCCAGTAAACTCAGTCTCCGTCTCAGCGGTCAGCAATGTTCTCTCTCCGTTCCTCCATGTGTGGTAGGCATCCTGTCCAGCATTCAAGTGGGATCCAAAGCAAGGCTTGGGACACAGCTGGTGGGTCACAGAGAGGTCTGGAACACAGAAAACGAAGGGATGATGTCACGGACGTGAAAGCGACGCGTTTCAGAGCATGCACACCAGGGGGATACTGATAGAGCACGCTCCTTTGTTAAGCTGATGTGTATAGGCTATGAGTAGCCTATTTATGTGCCTTGGTGGAGCTACCACCCAGTGGAAGAAATTAATAATGCAATCTATATACAGTATATACACATATGAGCATTACAATGGGAATAAGATAAAAGGAGAATGTGCATATATATATATATATATCTCACTAAAACCTTTTCAACAAAATGATATAAAATATTAGAAATGGATCATTAATACAAGAACAATATAAAGAAGTGTGGAAACATTTTAAACAAACATAAATAACCATATAACTTAAATGATAAAATTATTATAATATACATGTCGACTCACCTTGTCTACAAGCATAAAATAATTGGGAATTTTTAGGTAAGATAAGTAGTAGTTATAGATAGTGTTATGTAAGGGTCTTCAGGCTAAACAAGTTGCCAGAACCCATGCTGATGTATATGGCATATATTAATGTAATTCTAAATACATTTTGATGAAGGTAAATCTTATAGATGTTATCGGTGACTTATTTTAAAAGAATATGTATTTTTATTTAAATAATTTTTAATAATTTTGAACTGGGATGAATATTTTAAAGTGATACATATCAAATAAAATGTATTTATCATAAGTCTATAAAATGATCATGGGCACAGTATTAAAATTATACGTGGAAGAAAAAATGCTAAATTAATATATAAAAAATTATATATATGAAATAGTTGGTGTATATAACCATAGTTGGTATTGTAATGTTCGGGGAACCAGCTAGATCGCAGGACACAGGCTTTTCAAACAAAAGGACGTTTATTTAAACTTAAATGGCTTCACAGCAGCAAAACAAAAGAAATGACAGTCTCACCGACTTGTAGAGTTTATAACTGCTGTCGCAGTTTAACAGTCCTTACTTGGTGTTGCAGGTAAGTTTTCCAGCTAGCAGGCTTCCATGCAGGCCACTGCCATGTACATTCACAGCTTCCCAGAGCTTTTCCCAGCCTCCACAGCTTTTGCAGTGTCCACCATTCACCATGCAGACTTCACTACACTCCTTCACTCTTTCACCTACAACTTCCTGTCTCTCTTAAACCACTTCCTTGGACAGGTGTGTTAACCATTGCTGTTCCCTTAAAGGAACCACAGCCCAAACAGAGGGGAAATATAGTGTCCTTCCAGGACCCAGCCACGGCGTCCTGTACAGTATATATAACAATTGTATCGTAGAAATTGAAAATTCCTGAAGAAAATGGGTCTGGTTTGGTTATTGCTGGGGGAGGCAGGGAGGAGAGAAGGGGGGAAGGGATAGGGATGAGGTAGGAGGGGGGTTTAAAGGGAAGGGAAATGGGGTGGGGAGGGGAAAAAAAGAGAAGAGGAGAGGGGAGGGGAGGGTAAACATAGAATGATATCTAAAAAAAGATTAGCTATTTTAGTTGTTGTAGTTACTTACTCTAGGGAGAAGTGGCCCACCACCCCCGTTATCTTATGTATATTTTCTATGAAATCAACATATAACATCACCTAGAGGGAGAAAGGGAAATGATAAATATTATTCAACATTACTTCACAGGATTGTGGATATTTCTAACTCTTCATTGATTCCTCCAGGATTTAAAGTGTCTAGTGAGTATATCCAGACAAGGCCATAAACTACTAAATCTGAGCTACAATTGTAGAAATCCTCTAGGATATAAGTCTTTCCTTTTGTTGTAAATAGTTTTTTGCCATGTTTGACAAAAGAACAAATTTTGCATAAAGGCTTTCTACACTGAAACATACCCTTTAAAGGAATCAAACAGGTATGTGGTGAGAAAGTTTTTTGCAGCCGTTTTAGTTTGCTAGGCACAATTTTGTTTCTTAGATTTGGTGCTTTTCTGTAGGTTACTCTAGGAAAGTCAGGTAAAAGGGGTTTGAGGTGAGGGTCTTCAAGTAGTATCTGCCAGTGTTTTTTTAAGAGCATCTCCATTTTTTTGGAGTCAGTATGAAATTTTGTGATGAAACGAGCAGACTGGTCAAAATGTTATTTTTATGTAACAGGAAGAATATGTTGTAGATAATGTTTATATGCTTGGTCCACTAGAGACTCCGAGTAGCCTTTATCTTTAACCTCCCTGGCGGTATTCCCGAGTCTGGCTCGGGGTAAGATTTCAGCACCATTAGCGATAACCCCGAGCCAGTCTCGGGCTGCATCGCAGGATACAGGGAGAGTTACTTATCTTGTTCCCTGGATCCTGCAATGTCTCCCCGCAGTGTGTGCGAGCTGTCTCCTCGCTCGATTCATACTGCCGAGTGCCGAGCTCCGTTCCCTGCAACGTTGCGGCGCACGGGGACGAAGTTCAGGGCCAAATTTAAAAAGTGAAAAACACAGTATAGATACAGTATACTGTAATCTTACAGATTACAGTACTGTGTCAAATAATTACACATCCCCTTTGTCCCTAGTGGTCTGTCCAGTGCCCTGCATGCAGTTTTATATTATAAAAACTTCTCTTTCTGCCTGGAAACTGGAGATTGTCCATAGCACCCAAAAAGTGTCTCTTTATGTTAAAAGTGGTTTTAGACCAGCTAGAAAACAGCGATAATAAATTAGAATCACTTGCAGAATTGAGCGATAGCGGTTTGTGGGGAAATTCGTCATCAACCACTAAATCTAATGACAGTGACAATTCTGCAACTGAGCAAATTTCAGTGTTTTTGATTTGACTACATTATTGAATAATTTTTATTATTATTATATTATTATGTGTTATAATTATTTATAGTTGTTTATTATATTATAATTTATGATTTTGTGTTTCAAACTTTATCATACCCAGGATGTCTACTAGACTCTGATTTGGACAGATTTAAGTGAGTTATTCCTAAGAATTACAGGCCTACAATATAAAACGCCAAATTTCCATGCAAAATAATTGTATCGCTTTCAGCACCTAAAATCTGACAGAATCATACCGCCAGGGAGTTTTTTTTGGAGTATAAGGCTTTGGTCCATGTAATCTGATATTTTTGTACAATTTTGTTTCAGTCAACAGAATTGTCCTTTGGGGATATTATTTTTCCATTTTTGATAGTGGCAGCTCTTGTAGTGAAGCAAAGAGTTGCCAGCCGTGGGTTTGAAATAATTTTTTGCATGCATCTCATTGTTTATATGGTATAGGTCAAGATCCAGGAACGCAACTTTTTCCTGATCCGCAACAAAAGTAAAGGAGAGGCCATACGGGTTATTATTGCAATGGGATACAAAATCATCAATGACTTCACCAGCACCATCCCAGATGATGATGATGTCATCGATGTACCTTCCATAAAATATGAGGTGTTTGAGATAAGAGTTATTTTGCCAGATGTGTTTGTGTTCCCATAGGCCCATAGCCAAGTTTGCATAGGAAGGTGCAAAGTTGGCTCCCATTGCTGTCCCTTGGACTTGTAGATAATACTGGTTGTCAAAACTAAAATAGTTGCGAGTCAAACAATAACTAGTACAGTCCAGGATGAATGCAGCTTGTCCATGACTCATGTATGGATCTTCAGAAAGAAAGTGATCGAGAGCTGCCAATCCGAAGGCATGGGGGATGGAGGTATATAATGAGTTGTAAACTTAACCCCCTTTACCTGACTTTCCTAGAGTAACCTACAGAAAAGCACCAAATCTAAAAAACGAAATTGCGCCTAGCAAACTAAAACCGCTGCAAAAAACGTTCTCACCACATATTTTGTAGTTTATGGCCTTGTCTGTCCTTGCCACCTACTGTACGTGGGGCGTACCATACGGCCACTCAGACAGAGGTTTAGCAAACATTGAAGAAAAATAGAGGTGGGCAAGGATAAACACAGTGTCCCTCGCCACTTTGCAGAACATCACAGCAAGTCTTCAGAGGGCTTGGAAGTCTGGATTATAGAGCAAATTCCCAAAAATCTCTCAGGCTCAAAGATTTCACAAATTATGTGAACGTGAGACCTATTGGATATACTCACTAGACACTTTAAATCCTGGAGGAATCAATGAAGAGTTAGAAATATCCACAATCCTGTGAAGTAATGTTGAATAATATTTATAATTTCCCTTTCACCCTTTAGGTAACGGGGGTGGTGGGCCACTTCGCCCTAGAGTAAGTAATTACAACAACTAAAATAGCTAATCTTTTTTAGATATCATCCTATGTTTGCCCTCCCCCTCTCCTCTTCTATTTTTTCCCTCTCCCCCCTCCCCTTTAAACCCCCCCTCCCACCCCATCCCTATCCCTTCCTCCCCCTCTCTCCTCCCTGCCTCCCCACAGCAATAACCAAATCAGACCCATTTTCCTCAGGAATTTTCAATTTCTACGATACGATTGTTATATATATCAACTATGGTTATATACACCAACTGCTTCATATATATAATTTTTTTATTTATAATTTTAATACAGTGCCCATGATCATTTTATAGACTCGTGATAAATATATTTTATTTGATATGTATCACTTTAAAATATTCACCCCAGTTCAAAATTATTAAAAATTAAAAATTAAAATTAAAATTAAAATAAATATTCTTTTAAAATAAGTCATCCATAACATCTATAAGATTTACCTTCATCAAAATGTATTTAGAATTACATTAATATATGCCATATATATCAGCATGGGTTCTGGCAACTTGTTTAGCCTGAAGACCCTTACATAACACTATGTATAACTACTACTTATCTTACATAAAAATTCCCAATTATTTTATGCTTGTAGACAAGGTTAGTCGACATGTATATTATAATAATTTTATCATTTAAGTAATATGGTTATTTATATTTGTTTAAAGTGTTTTCACAATTCTTTATATTGTTCTTGTATTAATGATCCAATTCTAATATTTTATATAATTTTGTTGAAAAGGTTTTAGTGAGATATATATACCTGTATATGCACATTCTCCTTTTATCGTATTCCCATTGTAATGCTCCTATGTGTATGTATATAGATTGCATTATTAATTTCTTCCACTGGGAGGCAGCACCACCAAGGCACATAAATAGGCTGCTCATAGCCTATACACATCAGCTTGACAAAGGAGCATGCACTATCAGTATCCCCCTGTGTCGTGACGTCATCCCGTCGTTCGCTGCATTCCAGTCTTCTCTGTGACCCACCAGCTGTGTCCCAAGCCTCGCTTTGGATCCCGCTAGAATACCAAAAGATCCCTGCTGGACAGGACGCACATGGAGGAACAGAGAGACAGCTGAGACGGAGACTGAGTTCACTGTACTTCACTATGCCTGTCTAAAGGTACCACTATGAGTTTTTTAATGCACTTGTTTATTGAATTTAAAACAGTCTTGCTTAAGAGGTGCCTGTTCTTGTTTTCTCTTCACATGTTTGGAGTGTGCTTCAACTCCCTTTGCAAGGCTGCCCTATCATCACAGACTGTTCTCACACAGAGCTAAAAAAGCTCAAAGGACTCTTGTATGGACCCACATTGCATTTCCACATACTACAACCTGCGCCACTATCCTTTGCATCATTAGAATACTGTTTATGAATGTGAAATCATGAAGGATGTTGTTGTGTGCGAAACCATTTATAAGCTCTTCCACTTTGGAAGGCTACCATGTCACTATACATTTTTTTATCTTTCTTATGATTTAGGACTGTGCTTTGTTTCTCAGTGAAATTATTTAATTTTGTGTTTTTGTTTTAAAAGATCGGGTTTTCCCAATAACTAGTTTTATTTACCAGTTCTTGGATTTCTACATCTATTGCCAAATATTCTGCTTCATAATGTTGTCTTAGAATTTCCATCATCATTAGAGAGCAATCTGTAAGATTTTACTTCCATTTAAGTTTTAAATCAGATGAAATTGTTTGAATGGTTGAAATGCTTTGTATCCTCAGGCCTACGGGTACCACTTTGGAATTAATGTACAACTGAAAATAAAAGGCATGCCAATAGTATGTAGTTTTCCAAAGTACTAACTGTTGTAACTGTAACAACAGGGGTTAACGTCGTTTAAGATATTCCATTCCCCCACACACGACAGCTACCAGACACTCCAACCAGCCGAATAAGACCCCATACAAATAATTCTCCCTCCACAAACGAGACAACGCTCTGTGTTGAGGTTTCCAGCAGGTCTGACAATCTTTATTGAGAAAAGCAGGCTCTTATATACACTAAAAGAATACTGTAGTCCAACTGAACAATGACCCAACTCCACCCACCACATCACACAATGGTTACATAACGAGCCCCCAATACACATTATTCTGCCATCCCTTAGCAGACAACAGGTGAGTTCATTAACTAATCCCTTTATACAATTACAGAGTTAATTATCACAATCCACAATGAAAAGATCTTAAGAAGTTAGCCTGGAATCATTTACATTACACAGGCAGCCAGGTGGTTGGAGGTGATGACATTAACATCTTTCAATTAACCTGTTGTGTTCAGAATCAACAACCAGTAAATAGTTATTTTACTTATATCCAGGGAGATATTGTGGATAAATATTACAATCCCATTTTAGGTAGTCCAAGGTATATTTCCTCAGTCACCCTATGCCCAAAGTGACTCATGTTACAGTAACCTTAAGGCCAAGGTGCTAATCACATTTTAATTAGCTCCCCTTGTTTCAGTTCTTATTTTGAACATGAGTCTGTCCCATTGTTTCCCTACAAATGTGGTCATCCTAAATATGTAAACCTCTATGAAATTATTCAAAAAAGTGTCTCACTGAGAACGCTATTTCATTAATGGATGAACAACTTAGACCCCATGTGGAAGCTTTACCTTCATATGTGAAGGTCACCATGCATGTCCTCATTTTCCTTGAGGGGATATACTGTATGTTACAGAACATATCATTCTAGCAACTATCGATGTAGAATCCTTTTATTCTAATATCCTGCATTGGAATGGTTTGGCAGTGGTTGACTCATTTTTGACGGAACGTGGAATAGACCAATACAAATATAACAATTTCTTTTTCATTCTAAATCATTGCTAGGCCCTTGCTGGGCCCTTGTGGAGCAGCATAGGCTACAAAACTTCTCTAATTGAGTTGCATGAGGGTTTATATAAATACATCTAGGCGTCTGGGCAAAGTGCATTATATAGGTAAATGTAGAACAGGCTATTTTGTGTCTTTAAAGTTCATCGTTGTTACAGCCAAGTAAGGTTTATTGTGACCCCTTATATTATACAATGTCCCCCTATGGATGGCTTTTATGTGTGTGTATTGTGTTTTGTGTTTTAATTGTTTTCTGCTCTGTGGACCTCCCTGGTTATTTTGATCATTACAGTTACGTAGTTATGTAGTTATGTAGTATTTTTTTCATTTGTTTTTTCACATTTTATTATGGATTGCTTTCTCTTTCTAGTGGCTATCTACAAGCATCAATCCTGAAAAAGCTAATATAGCAAAACGCGTTGTTTTTTATGCTTGTATCATTCATGAGTATTTGTTACGACTGTACCACATCATATATCTACTGTGGTTTTAAACAGTTTTAATGTGTAATAATAAATTGATGTTATACTAGTGATTGTTTTTATTATATTTCCTTTTCTCATTTGTTTGGCACATTTAAAGGCCCTTCCCCTGTTAGATTGGAGGTTACCTATCCCATCGATATGGTTCCCTTCTCTACAGGTAAAATATTTTTTGTAGTTTGACACATATGGGATTGTGCCATAATGAAAACATACAGTATATATGATCATCCCGGGTTTACACTCCTTTCTATTTACAGTTTTAACAAAGGTAGCTACAGAGCCATTGCACAATGCCAGCGTTATTTCATATGAGACATGCATATTAACAAATGCAATAGCCTCAGATGGGTTGGGTGCCGATTGCTGTTTCCAGAGAATTCCCTTATTTTCAGAAAAATTGCTGCACTGGGTCAGAGATGCATATTTTGGGAGGATGCAAAATAATGTTGTATTTGTAAATAGATAAAATAGTCTTTGGGTCTCAGCCCAAATTCCACCCTCAGTTCTTCTATGCTTTTGAGAGATCGATTGTGAAATATGTCATCAATAACTGTAATACCTTTATTGCACCAGGAGTGTAGGGAGAATAAAGGATGCAAGAGCAGTGATGGGGATAGGCAATTTGGTAAAGGTTAAGGCCTGAGCTTGAGAGCGCTCCGTGCTAGGAGGGATGCCTGCACTGGGGGGGATCACCTAAGTTTGTGGGACACTATAGGTCACCTAACAAAAGAGTCGGGAAATCAGGAGCTGGGATAAGGACTTATTCTATCACTGTCCAAGGCATTATAGAACGAGGTTGGAACCACTGTTTCATCTGATTTAAATGGGTTGTGAGATAATAATCATTATTATCCACATAGCCCATACCTCCTGCCCATCTATGCTTAAGGAGTTGTGAGTGAGAACACCTAGACGGATAAAGTCATCAGACAGATAAAGTGTCTGAACAGCCAGGTAAAGGTACAGAAGTACTTTGATTTAAGAGGGACCGGCAGCATCCTGAACAGGTAAAGTATTTGTGGGAGGATAAACATTTTAAGGGAAGCAAAACTTCTGGACCAAGACATCTCAAATTTAGCCAGGTGGGTCAGTTCTTTCTTCCTGAGGGTGTCAATACTGCCAACTGAGCTGGTTTGGGGGTCAGAATTATACCTGCGCGGCTTTGTAAAGGGGTCGTACATGTACACCCGTTTGCCCACCGCTGCCATTGTGCCGACGTATATCGGCGTGCAGCGGTCGGCAAGTGGTTAAATCTACATAAAACCCATATTTTATTCACAATAGAAAATAGAAAACATATAAAGTGTTTAAACTGGGAAAATGTACATTGCACCATTTTAAGAAAAAAATAAGGTAATTTTAAAATTGTTGGTAGCAACACATCTCAAAAAAATTGGGACCGGGCAACAAAAAGCAGGCAAAGTACTCCATTAGACTATAGATCTCTTGTTGCTAACTCCATACATTTTGCATACAAGATCTGCTAATGTGTGTTGCCTTTGCAACATAAAACACATTACTTTTGTAATATTGTACAAATGTTATCTGCGGACTTTGGGGTAAAAAGATTATTAGCCCTTGCTCTGACTTTTTCTAAATCATAGCAAAGCTATCGCTCATGCATTAAAAAAGAAGAGAGTTCAACTACCCATTATTGTATACTGAATCTTTCATGGAAAAGATCCTGTAGTTTAGGCTGCTCCCAGAAGATGGCAACCCCATGCCAAAATTTCCAAAGAGAAGTGATTAATTACAAAAAATTGAAATAAAATAAAATGTATGCAGCGTACAATAACGCTGTATCCTATCCAATAACTGAAAGTTTTCTTTTGAAAACATCTATTTTAATTTTAGCTTTTGTTTTTAAGCAGAGAATCTGTGGAAGCTGACAGCTTTGAAAAAGTAGCTGTAAGATTGTTACAACAGGGTCTAAAACAATCTTTGATATTCACATTATGATTTTATGATGGTGGTGCTTTTTCTAAATTTGCAGCAACTGTAGATTGGGATATCACCTACTTCACAATTGTTACATGTCCCTATGCACATAGCATAACATAATAAAAGTATTAAAAAAACTCTGCTATTTTTTTTTTTTTTGTGTGAAACTGTAAAGTCCTACTAGTTCATTTTGTTTATGGGGGGTCTGGGGAGCTTTGTTTACCATAATTAAACCTGTCTATACTGTGCTGGCAGCTGCAATCTAAATTTGAACACCGTGTGTTCTAACAAAGGCTCAACGTTTAGTAATCTGTCTATTTCTGTGACCTCCCAATCATTTTGACAGATTGTTTCGCAGAAAGAACCCTCTGAATATGCACTACTAATTGCAGCTCTGGCTTTGATTTGCCTATATGATATTCCAGTTAAAAAATAGTGTTATAATAACCACAGTCTAGGTGCATAACCATTCTTTTTTTTTCAGAATTCAATCCTATTTGCCTGTTTAGTGCCCATATTGCTTTATTATCAATATATTTTTAAAATTATTTTTTTTTGTATGTGCAGAGTACTTATCTAAGTTTTGTTTACTTCTATGCAAAAAAATTAGTACCTTCAAAATACATTTGGGTGTTTACATCATCTCATTTCTGCCAGTTACATAATTGTAGGAAAAAAGATGTGTTCAAGAATCGGTACTATACACAGTATACATACAGTAGCAGTGGTCCACTCACCGTACTTATCCTGTGCCATGAAAAGATGTGCAGGTGGTTGTCATGGCAATATCTCAGCTACTACTCATTATTTGTATTCTTACAACAATTTGGGCTTTACCATTTTGTTTACAATGGTCCATAAATTCAGTAACTACCTTTAAATTTTACATAAAAATGTTAATACAGATTACAGCAATGCAGCATGACTCATTTAACTCTGTTCCTATTAGAATGTATTTTTGCAAAAAAAAATCTAATTTTCACTTTCATTAAGTCATTACTATGCTCTTTGTGTAGGCAAACTGACTGAGGCATAGAGTACAATTAGTTACTGTTAATGAAAAATCCTTCACTTGGATTAACTTTGTGTGCACCTGACGGTTCCATTTGGGGTCCACCTAATTTGAATGCATTTGTTAATTACCTGAAAGCACCATTCTTTCAGGACTCACACTTAAATATAGCAATTGAAGCACAAATACATTGTTCTTTTTTTTCTTTGCTATTTATTCTATCAATTTTTGTAGGAAGGCATAGATAATGTCACATAAACTTATGTGCAGAGGGATAAATAGAGCATTACAGATTTCAACGGATGTACTTCTACATTTTTTTGATTTATATATTTTGCATGCCAGAAAATAAAGTGAAGTTTACTGAATTTCAATTTTCTAATGACACCTCATGATGAAAACCTCACAAAGAGAATTTGCCTCCTACAAGTCTAAACTTGACTAGAAAAAACCCACAATGAAAAATGGAGATTCACTTTAACAGCTCACAAATTAAAATTTTTCCTGAAATTTTCCATTACAAAATACTCTTTCTGGTAGTAAACAAAAAAACTGTGGGAACTTGGCATTCTCTACGATATGGTCTACCTAGCTAGACTTAAAGTGATGGAGGATGGCAGATACTACCTCTTCTTTATAACCTTTTAAATGATTGGAAGAGAAAGGCAGACCATTGAAACAACAATATCCTGGACACAATAACTGTGACAACTATGAGATGAATATACCAGTTTAATAAAACAGGAACTATCATTGTTGACCTGCTTTTCAAGGTTCAAGCACCAAGACTTCCAGGGTCCAGTGATGCCCAAAGTTGTTCTGAGGCATCCCTTCAGCATTGGCAGATGAGAAAAAAGGGGAGCAGGGGTCCCCCTTTTTTACTTCTCAAACCACTTTTGAGTACTGAGGAAGTTCAATGATTTCATGAGGAACTCCATCCCCTGTGCTAAAAAATTATAAACATATCCAGTGAAGCCAAAATACCAAAAAAAAAATAATAATAATCACAAACATAGGGACCACATTGTGCAAAGCAATGTATTTAGTGCTCAAAAGATACATTTTGCTGATGACTATCACATTTATAAAAAAAAAAAGTGAGACAGATTTTGTGAATCAAAGTCTTTAAAACTTTCAAAGGACACCAATGTGCTCCTGCCCCAGTGCCATACACTAAGGTTTGCTGCAAAAATGTGACCCTGTATAGTAGAGACGTCACATAGCACTTGAAATGATTACAGTGTATATAGACTCCAGGAATAAGTCAAGAGTGTTGCCAATTCCATTCATAGCAAATGTCACCTCCAGTTCAGAAGGTCTTGCATAGGGAAATCAAAAAGAAGAGCCGAGCGCTCCACATAGTGTAAAACCACTTGCAAAATGTATTAAAATCAACTATATTTACTCACATATATGTATACATATATGTATATAAAAGCAGTACTGTACAAAATTCAACCCCAAAATTAATGCATTTCACTTCCTGGTTCCATAGTGCATGGTGACGTCACAAGCGTCACCTCCGCTCTACACATTTAGTCACAACTGACATCATTGGGGTCCCGGATGGCATGCTTGCCTACCATGCATTAAATAACAGAGCGGGACAATGGAAAACCGGAAATTGGAAATGCAAACTTAGCTCTAAAGCCAAGTCTCGTTCTAAAGACCGGTGATGGATGAAAGTATAGATGATATTCCTAGATTCTTTCGGGGATTCGTTTTTAGATTCTTTTACATAATTGATATCTGTATTATGCTTGTTACTGTTGGGATTTTATTTTACAATTTATATAGTGTTAAGACTCTGTATCCTTTTTAGAATCTAAACATTTTTATTATTATTGCAGTATTTTAAGTTTTTTTGTTGTTTTTATTTTTTTATTTTTCCCGGCTGGTATTGATGTTATGCTTGAAGGCATTCAGTTTTTTTGCCAGAAGGTGGACTCATTTTATCTATTACCAATCTTTAGAATGAGGCTTGCCTTTAGGGCTAAGTTTAAATTTCCTATTTCTGGTTTTCCATTGTGCAGCTCTGTTATTTAATGTGTGGTGGGCAAACGTGGCATCTGAGCCCCTGATGATGTCAGTTGTGATGAAATGTGTAGGGCAGAGACAATGCTTGTGATGTCACCATGCACTATGGAACCAGGAAGCGGTCTGCATTTATTCTGGGACTGAGTTTTGTACAGCTCTGTTTTTACTGTATATACATACTCTATATGTGAGTAAATTTAGTTGATTTTAATAAACTTTGCAAGTGGTTTTTAGGCTATGTGGAGTGCCTAGCTCTTCATTTTTGTTTCCTTCTGTATGGCCTTATAAACCAGAGGTGACACTAATAATGGAATTGGCAGCACTCTTAACTTACTGCTGGAGTCCATACCTGTATAATGGTTTTAGGTGACTTCTCTAATTTAGAGGGTCATATTTTTGTGATAAGCCTCTGTGTATGGCACGGGGTGGAGGAGCACATCAGTGTCATTTTGAAGTTTTGATTTACTATATCTAAATCACTTTGTAATGAATATGATGGTCACCAGCAAAATGTATCTTTTGGGCACTAAGTACATTGCTTTGAACAATGTGGTCACGATCTCTGTGTTTATAATATTTTTTTAGTATTTTGGCTTTACTGGATATGTTTAGCATTTTTAGTTTACATATTTTTTTTTTCATTTACATTTGGAAAAGAAAATGATATGCTTTATACACAGTTTCAGCACCACGGATAGCAAATATCAGCAATGAATGTTTCCTAAAAACTTGCCACAAAGGTGAAAATAGCTGCTACTGCAAGATTCTCACTAGCAAGATTTTAACTTGCAATCCTACCAGAAAATGCTAGGTGAATCTGATTGAATGTTAATTGGGCAAATGTACAAATTGTTTCAAAAGGTTAATTTTTCAAGTGAATTAATTAAAAATACACTAAATGTTTCTATAGGTAAAATATCCCATAGTTTGTACAGGTTTTAAAGATTGCATATAATGATGTAAAAAAATATTAGCCTCCTTTCCAGTGTTGCAAAAGCTGAATAAATTATCTTTAACATTTCTGAACATATGGTCATTGGGGAGGAGAGATATAATTTTTTTAAGCTTTGTGTCCATTTTGTAAAGCATTAATAAAATGTTCATAGCCATGATTAAAAATTGACGATTTTAAAGACAGAAAGTCAATGCAAAGCAAGTGAGAAACACATATGAGGTTATAAGTGGCAATCTGCTTCAAGCATCACCTCATTACTATTTCTGTCTTCACACAGGCTTACATTTAACAGCTCTGTTTATTTGTATATTAGTTGCTACTTGGCGTTGTGTGCACGAAGCAGGCAGCATTTTATATATGAAGCATCTCTCAAACACAAACATGAGTTACTTTATTAATGAAATCTTGACTTGTGCTAAAACGATTCTTGTTACTGTACCTTTCCCCGTATATAAATAATGAATTTTTAATTCTTTCGAAATGCCTAAGCCATTACCAGCAGGTGGTTATGATAATAATTGCAATACAGACTTAATTAACTTGACTTGCCAATAAAGATTAAGAAGCAATTTGATGGAAGAAGAACAGATTTTTTTTTGTTACAAAATGAAAGTTTTTTTTGCAGACCAATAAAGCTTGATTTAAATGTTTAAAGAAATGTATTCCAAAAATCAAAACAGTATGTGCATTTTTCTTGTAGGGAGTGTGCAATGTAGTCTATGTATACAACATGTAGTCTATGTATAGTGAACTTGGTGTTGAATTATTCACTTTACGGTCAACACAAAGGACAATGGGGCACTCTTTGCGTCTAGAGGAAAAGAGATTTCACCTCCAAATACGGAAAGGTTTCTTCACAGTAAGAGCTGTGAAAATGTGGAATAGACTCCCTGCAGAGGTGGTTCTGGCCAGCTCAGTAGATTGATTTAAGAAGGGCCTGGATTCTTTCTTAAATGTACATAATATAACTGGGTACTGACATTTATAGGTAAAGTTGATCCGGGGTATATCCGATTGCCTCTCGGGGGATCAGGAAGGATTTTTTTCCCCTGCTGTAGCAAATTGGATCATGCTCTGCTGGGGTTTTTTGCCTTCCTCTGGATAAACTGTGGGTATAGAATTGGGTATATGGGATTGTACGACATATATATATATATTTTTTTATGGTTGAACTGGATGGACTTGTGTCTTTTTTCAACCTGACTAACTATGTAACTATGTAACTATGTAACATATGCCTATTTCAAATTTAGGTAGATAGAAAGATAGATAGATAGGCAGTGATTTCAGCGCGGGGGGGGGCATCGATAGTTTAAAAAACTATTAGATAAGCACCTGAACGACCACAACATACAGGGATATACAATGTAATACTGACATATAATCCCACACATAGGTTGGACTTGATGGACTTGTGTCTTTTTTCAACCTCGCCTACTATGTAACTACAGGCATACCCCACTTTTAAGTACACAATGGAGTTTATTTACTATCGCTGGAAAGTGCAAAATCAGGCTCACTTCTGCATAGAAACCAATGAGCTTCCAGGTTTATTTATAAGGCTTAATTGACCAAGCTGGGGTTTGAAGCTCATTGGTTTCTATGCAGAAATGAGCCAGATTTTGCACTTTCCAGCGATAGTAAATAAACTCTATTGTGTACTTAAAAGTGGGGTATGCCTGTATGTAACTATGATAGATAATGTGAGCATAAACTTTCAGTACCCATTCTCATTTCATGGCTTAACATGTATAGGGGTATATACTGTATATGAGAAATATAAAAGAAATACTGCGCTGTGTACAAAGTGAATACAAAAATTAGCTGCCAACACAGCTGTAGACAAAAAGCAGAATTAGAAATATAAATTAAGTGTAGCGCTTATTAGTGTATATGATTGAATATTAATACCACACACTTGAATGTAGCAAAACCAATATATAAATGTGAAACTCATCAATAATCTCAAATGACACCACGTGACAGTTATCAAGTGAAACACACTAGATTATATATATTCCACCTAACAGTGAAAAAATTAAAGGAACAGAGGTTGAGTCCATTCAATATGAAAAGAGTGACAACAGTCCAAAGTTGTGAAAGATATTCAGAAAATTGAAATGGGGAGTCCAACACAGGTGCAGCCCTCTTTGTGGGAAAACGATAGTTAGAAATACCACTACCGGTTTTCATATTGAATGGACTCGACCTCTGTTCCTTTAATTTTTTTCACTGTTAGGTGGAATATATATAATCTAGTGTGTTTCACTTGATAACTGTCACATGGTGTCATTTGAGATTATTGATTATTGATGAGTTTCGAAAAACAAAACGAGGGACTGTTGCAGCCCACCAGGACTACCTATAGTTAAAATATTTAACTTTTTTTCTTTTTTTTTCCTTAATATTTTTTCTTTGGTTTTTCAAACATAATAATACAAGCTTCAAAAGGTTGCGGATGCACCCACTAAGTATAATTTGATACATTGTTGAAACTGTTGGAACAGTTAGTAACAGTTAACTCTATCAACAGAGCAGTTTATAACATGTAACATACTTAGTTGGAATGTCTAGCATACAAAGAGATACAAGGCACTTAAAAGGTAATTCAACAGCATTAGTAGCATGGTTGCATATGAAGTATAGAACACAGAGAGACACAGGTCTGGGGCATGGGGGTCCTGGGTCTAAATTTGGATACCAGGAAGGCCAAGGACCCCATTAATACTCAAAAACACATAAGGTGCTTAAATGTGGAATCATTGATTTTTCATACAGGTAATGTTGTTGGATAAGACTCACAGCTTCTGGCAGATTAGGGGCCAGGTCTTGTTTCTAGGATCTGGTAAGTATTAATTTGGCAACTATCCCCCGAAATTGGGTGGGGAACAGCTTGATGCCCAAGTTTAGTCGTGCTAAAGCAGGATTCATGGGAGTGATTATGCCAGTAATCTCAGAGATTAGTTGGAAGATTCTCCGCCAGAAGCTTTGAATATAGTTACATGTCCAAAATATGTGCAAAATGGTTCCTGAGGCAGTGCATCCTTGCCAACTAGCCAGAAAACTTGTTTTAAATATTTTTGCTAATCTATAAGGGGTGAGATACCAGCTTTTGTAGAGTTTTCAATGCTAGTTCCCAATGATTAACACAAAGGGGTTTATTTACTAAAGGCAAATACACTTTGCACTACACCCTTTGATGTTTAAATCTTGAATAATGTGCGCTAAGGGGGTAATCGGCAGGTCCACCTTATGGTGAGTAGAGGAATGTGGTATGTGTTGTGTTAACAGGGATGCTTTTGTTGCAGGCAGAAGGAGGGTTAATTTGAAAGGTTTCCATACGTCAGAGTAGAGTATGGAGCATAAGTTGGGAGTTTTGTTAAGAGTCTTTTCGATGTCAGTCCATAGTGGTTCAGCTGATTGAGTGAACCAGTGTTTCATATGGTCTACATGAACAGCCGTGCGATAGTCTTGTAAGTCTACCATGCCCATACCTCCTATTGTTCTGTGCTTGGTAAGGGATGCATAGGAGCAGCAGGCCTTCTTGCCCTGCCATATAACGTTTTTGAGTAGGGAATTTAAAGCTTTTAAGTGTGTTTGTTTTAGGGGGGGTGTAAAGTCTTGAACAAATAGAGTATTCGAGGGAGGGCCATCATCTTGTAAGCTGCCAGTCTTCCCACCCATGACAGCTAAACTTGGGCTAGTTTCCTAAGTTTTTCATACAGTTTGGTTATTTATGGTTTATAATTGGATTCCTCTAAGGAGGTGCATGAGGGCGTGATTGTGATACTAAGATAATAGTCCTTTTTTGGCCCACGTGTATGGTAGGTTGGCCTTGAGAATGAGAGTTGTTGCTTAAAATATTTTACTTTTTGATGGATTGACCCTTTAATAACATTAGAGTGGCTCAAGCGGAAATGTATTTGTAGACAGTAGGACCTCACGTGTCAACAGATCAACTATGGTTGTAAAATTAACCTGTATAATTAAACTGTCTCAAATGCCTTTGATGCAAGCTCCCTTTTTCTGGTTACTGGACTGTACAGATGTGCTGTACATGGCAGCTCCCAGGAGAGTGCAGATGTGTGCTGAGGTCAGAAAACCCCCTGCTGTTTAAGTCATTGGCTACCTACATTTTCCATACCAATTACTCCACACATAGAATAAAACATAATCAAAAAAATAAATATAAGTAAGTTGATGGGGCTTGAAAAAGACAGAATTTTGTTTGGGAACCAAATGTCTCAGAGATAAAGATTTAAAACCCATACACTTTAAATTTGAAGTCTAAAAATGGTTCCCTTTTCTGAACTGTGCTATACTGCACCAGTAGTACTCACATCCTGTGACATCCTTATAGGATACCACTGAAATTAAAATTCTCACCCTGACTAATTGCAGGAAAAAGCTCTGTTCTGGATGTTTCCTATATCATAAAACCTAGATAAATGCAACTCCTGCAATATTTCTCTCATACCTGAAGTTCAGCCTGGAGGTTTGAATGCTCATGTCCCTCATTGCTAACATCTGATCGTACCTGTCTTTTTCTCTCCCACGTTTTCCTCTCTCCTCCTTTCTATCGCCTTTCTTGGCGTATCTGGGTTACTTATTCCTTGTTTGTAATTTTTTTTATTTTTTTTGGATTACTGAGTCTGGTTGCTTTCTGTTCCAACATACATTGCTATGTTTACTTGACAAGGTTAGGTGTAACCCTTATATACCAAGATGGTTGTAACATGTTCATGACCTCGTTAAGGGACCTTGTGACCCCACCTACTGGGATGCAGTGTGATCCCTGTGGGGCGTTCCGGGGGTTGGGGTTACATCGTTTGATCCGTTTTGGGTATGCCTCAGGCGATTTGATTTGGAGCATAATTATGCTATGGGTTGAGTTGCTAGGAATGTGATATTATTATTATTAATATTATTATACAGGATTTATATAGCGCCAACAGTTTGCGCAGCGCTTTACAACAGGGAAGACAGTACAGTCACCATACAATTCAATACAGAGGGATCAGAGGGCCCTGCTCGTTAGAGCTTACAGTCTAGAAGGGAGGGTCAAGTGAAACAAAGGGTAATATATAGGTTAAATCACTAGATTCACTTATGTAATTTGATATAAGTTTACAAGGATGTTTGCTCAGGTTTTGAACCGTACTGTTCACTTGTATGACATTTGAATTTTGTTCATTCTTCTGTTATCATTACAAACTTTCAATAAAAATAATTGAAACTTAAAAAAAAAAAAAAAACCTAGATAAATGGCATCATAATTGTTTTGCAAAAAATATTTAACACCATATAATTGAAGAGGACTATGAAACCTCTCAGGTACTTGCTGTGAATAAGTATACAATATTTTTTTTAATGATCAGAATGGTAGTTTATTGAGAATATAGGCATGGTACATGTACAGCATATGACATGGTGGACAAAAAGGCAGTTCCTGAAGATCAAAGGAATTCTGAAAGTATAAACCCAGACTAGGAAACAGTAGGTAGCAGCCATATGAAGGTACTGGACAAAGAGGAAGAACACCTTTATAATGCTGTCCACGGCTGTCAAATCCTATCATACTTCTTAGTATAATTCTTATAATTGTTTGTTAGTTCATACTGTATATAGGCAACACAACGTTAATTGAGTCTTCCCATGAAGCATGAAATCACTGATGGGGGAGGGTGCATTCCACTTGCAGAGTATTGTTTTTTAGCATAGTACAATAAATAGGATACCAACAATTTAGTGCATCAAGGTCTTTGTTCATTGTCCTCTATGCCCAAAAGCTTCAATTCTGGAGACATTGTAAGGGGCAGCTGAAGACTGACATTAATAAGTTCAAAGACATCCGTCGGGGGGAAGAGCCACTGAACAAGATGGTCGCTGAGTGAGGGGAACAGGCTGCATGCTGCAACGTAGAGAAAATGGGATGGCGGTATTTACAGTTATTGATGCTGCCTAGCTGCCTAGCTGCCTATCATGGCTTAACATTGCCCGTATAGCTTGAATATATGCCTAATCCTATGCCTAAATGCCTAAATTCCTATGCCTTATGATTGCCTTATTATTGCCTAACGATTTCTGGAGCGGTTTTGGAGCGGCTAGTACAAACGCAGCAAGTGCAGGAAACAGGTGGATCATATCAAGTCACATTACTACTACTATTGACCTTATCTGACCTGATCTGGCTCCCGCTCCCGGTCCCTGGGTCACGATTCAGCATGCTGTTTGAGTAGCGCGCTGTCAGAGTGGCGGAATAGAAGCACTGGGAAAGCCGCGGTGCAGTAAGGAGAGAGCTCCGGGACGAGGAGAGCGGACGAGCAGAGCCAAGCCGAGCCGTGTGTGCTAGGAGGGAGGACAGGTCTGCGGGCTTGCGGACCTATGGAGAACGGCTAGTGGAGGGATCCCCTTGGCGAAACATACCCGTGACATACTCGTGAGAGAGGGAGGATGGTGATCGGTATATCCAGGCGCTCCTCGTGGTCACTTGGAGGTCCTCGGCTGGACTCAGACTTGGTTTAACCCAGCGGAGGTTGACTGGGAGGGAGCTCAGAGCTGGCCGTGGATTGCAGAGGAGACAGGGACTCAGGTAGATGTGGTGGAAAATCCTGCAGAAATCTGCAAAAACTAAAAAAAAAAAAAAAAAAAAGCTATACCAAATCTTGGATCCTTTCTCTTACGAATTTTCCAGGCATGAAAAACTGAACACCTGATACCTGAACACTGAACACTGAAGAACATCCAAAGGGTTGGTGAGTTTATTTTCTTTAAGTCCAATTGAATTATAAATAATAACTAATATAACAGCTTTCAAACAGTAGGAACAGAGATATTCTATATAATCATATAAGGCATAAAAGGAATTTACATAAATGGAACAAATGTAAATGTAAATGGAGAAAGACTTCTTGTAAACATTTAAGAGGCATGTTAGGCTTATTCATATATTGAAAACAAGTGCATATATATCAAGGAAAACTAAAAGCAACATGAACCATTTTTAAGAATGTTTTCTTTAAAAAAAATAGTACTGAGAAATACAGGCAAGGCATAGAAAATACACTTTTATCCCAAAAGCAAAATCTTGTTTGTTCAAGATTATAGCTAATTGCTAACTAATAGAATATATAACAAACTATTTGCTGGTAATTGAAATCAACCTGGATAATTGATTGAGAGGGATGGTAAATACAAATATTTCTATTAGCTATTCAACCCTTCATCAAAAACATTTTTATAAGCTATTAATCTGCTTACTCCGGGGGAAAAAGGATCTAAATAACCCATCACAAATCGTAAATACAATTTGAAATAAAATAGTACATAAAAGTACAATAAGGAAGTAGAATCCTTTTCTTTATTTTTTTGGGTCCATCTTCATTTTTTATTCCAGAAGGTAAAGAAAACCCATTTAATAGAAAAGACATTAACCACTTGAGTCCCGCGCTATAGACAAAAGACGTCTGCAGTGCGGCTCTCAAGTGCCGGGTGGATGTCCCTGGACGTCCTGCTGTGTTTACATCCGGCCGCGCGCCGCAGAGGGCGCGCGGCGGGGAACAGCTGTGCCCGGCGTATCACGTGATGCCGATGCGCATGCCTGGCGGCCGCGATGTCCGCCAGGTACACGCGATTGGCTGTTACAGAGGCAGGACATGGATATCTGTGTGTAAACACAGAGATTCACGTCCTGTCAGGGAGAGAGGAGACCGATGCTGTGTCCCTTGTACATAGGGACACAGATCGGTCACCTCACCCAGTCAGTCCCCTCCCCCACACAGTAATAATCACTAATAGGGAACATATTTAACCCCTTGATCGCCCACTAGTGTTAACCCCTTCCCTGCCAGTCACATTTATACAGTAATCAATGCATATTTATAGCACTGTTCGCTGTATAAATGTGAATGGTCCTGAAATAGTGTCAAAAGTGTCCGATATGTCCGCCGCAATATTGCAGGCCTGAGAAAAATCGCCGCCATTACTAGTAAAAAAAAAAATATAATAAAAATGTCATAATTCTATCCCCTATTTTGTAGGCGCTATAACTTTTGCGCAAACCAATCACTATACGCTTATTACAATTTTTTTTACCAAAAATATATAGAAGAATACGTATCGGCCTAAACTGAGAAAAAAAAATTGGGATATTATTATAACAAAAAGTAAAAAAATATTGTTTTTTTTTTTTCATTTCTGTCTTTTTTTGTTTATAGCGCAAAAAATAAAAACCGCAGAGGTGATCAAATACCCCCCAAAGAAAGCTCTCTTTGTGGGAAAAAAATGATCAAAAAATCATTTGGGTACAGCGTTGTATGACCGCGCAATTGTCATTCAAAGTGCGTCAGCGCTGAAAGCTGAAAATTGGTCTGGGTGCGAAGGGGGTTTAAGTGCCCAGTAAGCAAATGGTTAATAGACACTAATAGAGAAATTATCACTTTTTTTTCATGGCTATGATATTCTAGTGTCGCTCCTCTGATACAGATCGTTTGTGTAATTTAGCACTGTTTTTTTTTTTTGTGTTTCTTTTTTGTATTTTTTTTTAAATGAGATAACATCTTAGGGGAGGTAGATAAGTGGCCACCTAATCACTAAAATACACAATAGATACACAAGGACTAGAATCTCTTCTTTTTTTTTTCTCCCACAAATAGGTTTTTGATTTTTGGAACCCATCACATTTTTATATAATGCTACACTAACACATAAATAGGAACACACCTTAATAAATTCATATTCAAGAGTATTTTTTTATTTATTTTTATTGGAACTTTATGTTCCCCTAAGTGCATTCCACTGACACACATATATGTACACATCAATATAGAACAAAGGTGGATGCTATCACTAATTTTAAAATTTGTATTTATTTTTTTATTCTCCACCTCCAAAAAATGTTCACAATCATAAATTTATATTTACCAAACTATGAACAAATTAAGTGTGGAATAAAATCTATTGTAGAAGCAATGGAAAAAGTGGAAGGTACAGTAATTATGGGCGGAGACTTCAACTTTATATTGGAATCAACAATAGATACAACTAGTACTCATTCACATAGGAAAAACATTCAACTAAAATAATTTAAACATTTACTACGAAAACCTAAAATGATAGATATATGGAGGGGTCAACATCAGATGTAAAAAAAATTATACAAATTACTCAAATATACATAACTCATACCATAGAATAGATTATTTCTTTATCAACCAATCCGCCCTGATGATGACCCCTTCATCAGACATCGGTAATTTTACCTGGTCAGACCACGCTCCGATATATGTGGAACTTAAGATAGTTGAATATAAAAAACCAACAGGGACATGGAGACTGAATGATAATTTAATAAAAAATAAAGAATGTGAAAAAGAGATACAACAAGTAGTGAATTAATTTTTGTTAAATCATGAAGATGATGACACCTCAATCCCCATACAATGGGAAACATTTAAATGCGTATTGCGAGGAATCTTCATCAAGCATGGATCAAGGCTGAAAAAGGAAAAAGAACAGAAGCAATCCCAACTCATGATGGAAAATAAAATTAGAGAATAAACACAAAGTCTTAATATGGGAGATAAAATTATATTGAAAGAAAAATAAATGCAGCTACAATACCTGCTTGATGAAGATTCCCTCCTGGTGAGGAATAAGAATAAAATACAACAAGGTAACAAAACAGGGAAATTATTAGCCAGAACGCAAAAAAATCAACAACCCACGACTTCCATAGTTAAAATCTTAAAAACAAATGGGGAATTGGCATATGACCGTACCGAAATATTAAAAACTTTCCATACATATTATTCTATACTATATAATTTGAATATTCAACAGGAAAATAAAGATAAAAATAAGAAAGAGGATGAAATTCATAAATATATAAAAGATACAGCTCTACCAAGATTTTCGAGAGAAATAGTGGAGGAACTGGAAAAAGAAATTTCAATAGAGGAAATTCAACATGCTATCTCTGAACTGGTAATCAATAATAAAAATAATACTGCGCTAATGTGAACAAGTGAAAATATCGTGCTAATTGGCAGCTAGGCTGCGACAAATAAAATATGTGAAACCATATCCAGTGAAGTAGTAAATTAAAAAATGTTGCGCACAGGTAAGTGAAACAAGTAGAATACTGGTGAAAATTACTCAAATTAGTGAAAAAATATAAATACAGTGATGTATATATATATGTATACATAAACACCAAAACATGTAAATAACGGGAAATCAACCCCTCCTCAAAATACTGAGACAGTGTTCAAAAAATGAGAGTTGAAATATTCATAAGTATATCTAAACAGTGTACTAAACCAATCTGTGATATTAAAACACGCCAGTTATTGACAGCATATGAAGCTGATAAGGTAATATTAAATAAAACATATACAGCTCGATGCTATTATTAATAGTAACTGCAGTAATGCTCTAAATATTAAAAGGTGGAGATAGAAAGAGTCTATTCCTTATTAGTTCAAAAGAGGTCCAATGTAACACACAGTTCCCATACGGCAAAAAGTTGCTTCAAATGAAAGGGCAAGGGGTTGTGAGGAAATGCTGGAAAAAAAGTAGAACCCAGGGTAAATCCACAGAAGTCACAGGAGAATTACATCCACCACGGTGTGTAGGGAATCAAGATGGGTACCTTACCACAAAAGTTGGACCTCCACTGTGGCAAGGTCAGAAGAGCCTGCAGATATCACCCTCTGCGGGGTATTAGTACTGGTCCTGGGGGTGTCACGGCTCCAGAGTCCTTACGTTCCCTCTACCTCTCGTTGCTCTGTCTCCTCCACTGGTGGCTGGTGTGCTCCAATTGTTTAAAAAGAACCAACAGACCTCCAATGTAGATACCAAAATAGAAGAGGGAGGGACTCGGATAGTGTATTACCTCAAAGCAGCTTTATTCCAATCGTCAAGGTAAAAACAGGAATGCAAAGTTCCTAAAAGTAGTTTAAAATTGCCGGCATAAAAATCCTAGCGTTCGCCCGTGCTTCCGGGGTCACGTGGTAATAGTGACGTCAGCGTGTAGCACCGCCCTGACTAGTTTCGTTTCAAAAAACTTTATCAAAGTGCACAAAACGAAACTAGTCAGGGCGGTGCTACGCGCTGACGTCACTATTACCACGTGACCCCGGAAGCACGGGCGAACGCTAGGATTTTTATGCCGGCAAATTTAAACTACTTTTAGGAACTTTGCATTCCTGTTTTTACCTTGACGATTGGAATAAAGCTGCTTTGAGGTAATACACTATCCGAGTCCCTCCCTCTTCTTTTTTGGTATCTACATTGGGGGTCTGTTGGTTCTTTTTAAACAATTGGAGCACACCAGCCACCAGTGGAGGAGACAGAGCAACGAGAGGTAGAGGGAACGTAAGGACTCTGGAGCCGTGACACCCCCAGGACCAGTACTAATACTCCGCAGAGGGTGATATCTGCAGGCTCTTCTGACCTTGCCACAGTGGAGGTCCAACTTTTGCGGTAAGGTACCCATCTTGATTCCCTACACACCGTGGTGGATGTAATTCTCCTGTGACTTCTGTGGATTTACCCTGGGTTCTACCTTTTTCCAGCATTTCCTCACAACCCCTTGCCCTTTCATTTGAAGCAACTTTTTGCCGTATGGGAACTGTGTGTTACATTGGACCTCTTTTGAACTAATAAGGAATAGACTCTTTCTATCTCCACCTTTTAATATTTAGAGCATTACTGCAGTTACTATTAATAATAGCATTGAGCTGTATATGTTTTATTTAATATTACCTTATCAGCTTCATATGCTGTCAATAACTGGCGTGTTTTAATATCACAGATTGGTTTAGTACACTGTTTAGATATACTTATGAATATTTCAATTCTCATTTTTTGAACACTGTCTCAGTATTTTGAGGAGGGGTTGATTTCCCGTTATTTACACGTTTTGGTGTTTATGTATACATATATATACATCACTGTATTTATATTTTTTCACTAATTTGAGTAATTTTCACCAGTATTATACTTTTTTCACTTACCTGTGCGCGACATTTTTTAATTTACTATCTCTGAACTGGCCCTGGGCAAAAGTGCCGGACCAGACGGATATACTTCCAGATTTTACAAATCATTTCAAGATATAATAATACCTATTCTTAAGAAAACATATAACTCTATATCTAGAACTAGAACACAAATTTTCACACCACAAAGTATGGAAGCTCACATTGTATTAATACCAAAACCTGAGAAAGACCACAAATTATGT
Source organism: Rana muscosa (assembly GCA_029206835.1). Lineage (NCBI taxonomy): Eukaryota > Metazoa > Chordata > Amphibia > Anura > Ranidae > Rana > Rana muscosa. Next base: position 880,182,388 of record CM055116.1, read on the forward strand.
AATAACTACCGACCAATCTCCTTAACAAACATCGATATAAGACTATACTCAAAGATCATCTCTAATAGATTAACACCTATATTACCAGAATACATAGACTTAGATCAAACAGGCTTCACAAAAGGACAAGAAACAAGGGATAATATTATAAAAACCTGTACATTGGTTGAATATGCTCAGAGAACTGCCATCCCAACATGTTTACTATCCATTGATGCTGAAAAAGCATTCGATAGAGTGGGATGGCAGTTCTTGGAGGAAACATTAGTTCAGATAGGAATGGGCCCAAAAATGCTTAGTAGGATTTTTGCATTGTATTCTAATTCATGGGCCAAAATTAGAACAAATGGAATGTTATCGGAATATATAGAAATTTCAAATGGAACCCGACAGGGTTGTCCACTATCTCCTTTATTATATATACTAGTGATGGAACATCTTATACAAGCAATAAGAAAAAATAAAGATATACAAGGGATTAGTATTAAAAATAAAGAATATAAAACAGCAGTCTACGCTGATGATTTATTAATATATGCGACCAACCCCATTATAACAATACCTAATTTAATAAAATAATTTAAAGATTTGGGGAATTAAGTAATTTTAAAGTTAATTATGATAAATCTGAAATGCTAAACGTATCACTAACAGAAAAAAACACAAATACTATTGCAAAAGGATTTCTCGTTTAAATGGCAGCAAGTAGCAATTAAGTATCTAGGAATTTATATTCCGAGAGACCTGAACAAGTTGCAAGAATTGAACTACAATGCGACAGTCCGAAAAGTAATAAAACTATTACAAAAATATGAAAAGATAACACACTCATGGATGGGAAGAATCAATATAATAAAAATGGACATACTTCCAAAATTGTTATACATTTTTCAAACTATTCCCCTAGTTATCCACCAAAAATGTAAGATTGAACTAAGAAAAGCAATAGGAAGCTTTATCTGGGCCCACAAAACACCACAAATTAGAAGAGAAATTTTAATTAGAACTAAGAAAAATGGGGGGTTAGCACTACCAGATTTCTCAAAATATTTACAAGCAGCCTCCCTGACTAGGATTATAGACTAGTACCATAATAGGGAGGACAAACAATGGGTTAAACTAGAAGAAGATATTATAGGAATCCAACTCAAAGCCCTCCCCTGGATAAAACCTCACCTAAGACCTGGAAATAAAAAAATAACAATCTTTACAAGAGCAACATTAAAAATTTAAAATATGGGACACAGAATTAAAAAAGGGGAACCTATCCACTATGATGGGACCTATGACCCCATTGTTCTCCAATCCAGAATTTCCGCCAGCTTTAGCAACCACAAAATACTTGAAAATTGAATATATTGGAGAACTCAAGGGTGGCCCAGATCCTAGTGGAAGGGAAAATGCCAAAAATACAAGACTTGGGACCTGAACATAAACACAAGTGGCTACAATACCATCAATTAAACACATATATTGCAACAAATATAGAATTACCTTTATTAAATAGATCAAAAGCTAAATTTGAAGAAATATTAATAGAAGAACAAAAGCCAACTAAAAAGTTATCCAAGATATATGGCTTACTACTCCCCTCAGGATCCCTTAACCACTTAACGACCGCCCACCGCCGATTTACGTCGGCAGAATGGCACGGACAGGCAGAATCACGTAGATCTACGTGATCGCCTTTGTGCAGTTGGGGGGTCCATCCGGACCCCCCTTCACTGCAGTGAGCGGCCGTTAAGTGTTCGGGAGCGATCAGGCATGAGGGGGCGGCCGCTCGATTCCGCCCCCCCCCTCGCGATCGCTCCCGGCCAATGAAAATGCTTCCTCCGCCATGTGATGTAAACAAGGCTGGAGGAAGTGATGTCATCTCCCTCGCCGCGGTCTTTTCGTTCCCGGCGCCGAGGAGTGAAGACAGAGGTTAGTGCACCAACAGTCCACTGACACGTAGGTACACATAGGCACACAAATCACCCCCCAGTCACCCCCAGATCACCCCCCAGGTCACCCCAAAGCCCCCAATCACAGTGTCACTGATTGCAGTGATCATTTATTTTACTGATCACTGCATTTAGTGTCATCTGTGATTGTAAAAAGTTGCAGGGCAGTTAGGATTAGGCCCCTTTAGGTCCAGGGTAGCCCCCTAACCCCCCTAATAAAGGTTTAACCCCTTGATCACCCCCCAGGTAACCCTTTCACCCCCTAACTTCAGCGTCACTAAGCGATTGTTTTTCCGATCGCTGTATTTGTGTCGCTGGTGTTTTAGATTATTAGTTATTTTTTTTTTAGGTTCGCCGCAGGTTTTTATTAGTGTCAGGTACCCCCATATATTATTTTAACCCCCTGATTGCCCCTAGAGTTAACCCTTTCACCAGTGATCGCCGTATAAGCGTCACTGGTGTCACTGGTTAGCCAGTAAGTTATTTAGTTATTTAGGTTACCCGTCAGGTTTTTATATAGTGTCAGGTACCCCCATATTTAACCTAATAAAGGTTTTAACCCCCTGATTGCCCCTAGTTAACCCTTTCACCAGTGATCACCATATAAAGGTTACGGGTGACGCTGGTTGATTAGTTTGCTTTTTATAGCATCAGGGCACCCGCCGTATATAACCCAATAAAGGTTTAACCCCCCTGATCGCCCGGCGGGTGAGATCAATTAGGTTTTAGCGCCAGAGAGGGTCTGCGTCGCCCCAGGCAGTGTTAGGTTAGTGCCAGTAACGCTAACACCCACGCACAAAGCATACACCCCCCTTAGTGGTATAGTATCTGATCAGATCTATACTAGCATCCCCAGCGGTTTAGGGTTCCCAAAAACGCAGTGTTAGCGGGATCAGCCCAGATACCTGCTAGCGCCTGCGTTTAGCCCCTCCGCCCAGCCCAGCCCACCCAAGTGCAGTATCGATCGATCACTGTCACTTACCAAACACAACACACATAACTGCAGCGTTCGCAGAGACAGGCCTGATCCATATCAACCAGTCCATAGCAAACGTCCATAGCAACCAGTCCATAGCAACCGTCCATAGCAACCATCCATAGCAACCAGTCTATAGCAACTGTCCATAGCAACCATCCATTGCAACCAGTCCATAGCAACCGTCCATAGCAACTGTCCATAGCAACCATCCATAGCAACTATCCATAGCATCCAGTCCATAGCAACTGTCCATGGCAACCAATCCATAGCAACCGTCCATAACAACCAATCCGTAGCAACCGTCCATAGCAACTGTCCATAGCAACCGTCCATAGCAACCAGTCCATAGCAACCATCAATATCAACCAGTCCAAGGTGAATGTTTTGAACGCTACCACTCAAAAGTGAAGTTTTAGCGTAGGGTACAGCATTTCAAAGACAAGGACACACTTACACAGGGTCTCCCAAGATGCCATTACATTTTGAGAGACCCGAACCATTACAGTTGTAAAGTTACAAAAAAAGTGTAAAAAAGAAAAAAAAAACGTAAAAAACAAAACACAAAAAAAATATAAAATAAAAAAAACAAAAATAGTTGTCGTTTTATTGTTCTCTCTCTCTCTATTTTCTCTCTATTGTTCTGCTCTTTTTTACTGTATTCTATTCTGCAATGTTTTATCATGCTTGCTTTTCAGGTATGTAATTTTTTGTTTTCAGGTGCGCCATTCAACTGCAGCGCGGAATTATTTATCTTGACAGCAACAGCGTTTGCTCCCACGATACATAAAGCCGTGACACCACAGTTAAAAAAAAGAGCATATATGCCGAAGCATGGGGGCAGCAGGGGCGGAGGAGCGATTTTGCTCCTAATGCCGCGTACATACGGTCGAAATTCCGACGGAGGCCTGCCCGTGGAAAATTCCGACCGTGTGTACGCGGCATAACTTTTTTGCGGGAGGATGCCCCCATGCTTCGGCATATATATATTTTAGGCACAGGTTGCGTTAAAACATTTTTTTATTTTTTACTAGGTTTTGTTTTGGTATTTGCTTTGCAGGTATGTTATGGTAAGGTCTTACTGTTGTACTGTAATGTTACTTTGTTTTAATGTTAACCACCATTTGCTTAGCAGGTACACCATTCAGTTGCAGCGCGGATCTATTTATCTTGACAGCCGTGACTCCAATGCTGTAGGAGGTGATTTCACCACCACAGTTAAAAAAAAGAGCATATATGCCGAAGCATGGGGGCAGCAGGGGCGGAGGAGCGATTTTGCTCCTAATGCCGCGTATATACGGTCGAAATTCCAACGGAGGCTTGCCCGTGGAAAAGTCCGACCGTGTGTACGCGGCATAACCTTTTATGCCGCGTACATACGGTCGAAATTCCGACGAAGGCTTGACCGTGTGTACGCGGCATAACTTTTTTGCGGGAGGATGCCCCCATGCTTCGGCATATATGCCCATCATTAGAAGTGGGTGGATGAAGGGAGGTATTCTAATGGTGGGCATACCTACCAATCAATCTCTTTTTTTCGTTCAGCCAATAGGCTGTATGAAAAAAAAGATTACAATACATGTCCAACAAGGACCAGCAACGTACTGGTATGTTGCTGGACTTTGAATGTTTATACCAGAATGATGCCTGCGGGTTTAGGTATCATCTTGGTATCATTCTTTTCAGCCAGCAGCCGGCTTTCATGTAAAAGCAATTCTAGCAGATAATTAGCCTCTAGACTGCTTTTACAAGCAGTGGGAGGGAATGTCCCCCCCCCCGGATATAAAAAGCGCCATTGGGAAATTGGGAAAGCATTTTATCACACCGATCTTGGTGTGGTCAGATGCTTTGAGGGCAGAGGAAAGATCTAGGGTCTAACCCCCCAATTTTTTTCAAAAAAAGAGTACCTGTCACTACTTATTGCTATCATAGGGGATATTTACATTCCCTGAGATAACGATAAAAATGGTAAAAAAATAAAATATGGAAGGCACAGTTTAAAAATAAAAAAAAAAAGCCAAATAAATAATAAAAAAAAAAAAAAGCACCGCTGTCCCCCCCTGCTCTTGCGCAAAGGCGAACGCAAGCGTCGGTCTAGCGTCATATGTAAACAGCAATTGCATCATGCATGTGAGGTATCACCGCGAAGGTCAGATCGAGGGCAGTCATTTTAGCAGTAGACCTCCTCTGTAAATCTAACGTGGTAACCTGTAAAGGCTTTTAAATGCTTTTAAAAATGAATGTAGTTTGTCGCCGCTGCGCGTTTGTGCGCAATTTTAAAGCATGTCGTGTTTGGTATCCATGTACTCGGCCTATGATCATCTTTTTTATTTCATCAAACATTTGGGCAATATAGTGTTTTTTAGTGCATTAAAAATAAAAAAAGTGTGTTTTTCCCCCAAAAAATGTGTTTGAAAAATCGCTGCGCAAATACTGTGTGAAAAAAAAAATGCAACACCCACTATTTTAATCTGTAGGGCCTTTGCTTTAAAAAAATATATAATGTTTGGGGGTTCAACATAATTTTCTTGCAAAAAAAATTTTTTTTTCATGTAAACAAAAAGTGTCAGAAAGGGCTTTGTCTTCAAGTGGTTAGAAGAGTGGATGATGTGTGACATAAGCTTCCTAATGTTGTGCATAAAATGCCAGGACAGTTCAAAACCCCCCCAAATGACCCCATTTTGGAAAGTAGACACCCCAAGCTATTTGCTGAGAGGCATGTTGAGCCCATTGAATATTTTTTTTTTTGTCCCAAGTGATTGAATAATGACCAAAAAAATAAAAAAAAATAAAAATGTACAAAAAGTTGTCACTAAATTATATATTGCTCAAACATGCCATGGGCATATGTGGAATTACACCCCAAAATACATTCTGTTGCTTCTCCTGAGTACGGGGATACCACATGTGTGGGACTTTTTGGGAGCCTAGTCACGTACGGGACCCCAAAAACCAAGCACCGCCTTCAGGATTTCTATGGGTGTAAATTTTTGATTTCACTCCTCACTGCCTATCACAGTTTTGGAGGCCATGGAATGCCCAGATGGCACAAACCCCCCCAAATGACCCCATTTTGGAAAGTAGACACCCCAAGCTATTTGCTGAGAGGTATGTTGAGTATTTTGCAGATCTCGCTTTTTGTCACAAAGTTTTGAAAATGTAAAAAAAGAAAAAAAAAAGAAAAAAAATGTCTTTCTTAATTTTCAAAAACAAATGAGAGCTGTAAAATACTCACCATGCCTCTCAGCAAATAGCTTGGGGTGTCTACTTTCCAAAATGGGGTCATTTGTGGGTTTTTTGGGCTATTTTGACATTTTATGGCCTTCAAAACTGTGATAGGTAGTGAGGAGTGAAATCAAAAATGTATGCCCTTAGAAACCTTGAAGGCGGTGCTTGGTTTTTGGGGTCCCGTACGCGGCTAGGCTCCCAAAAAGTCCCACACATGTGGTATCCCCGTACTCAGGAGAAGCAGCAGAATGTATTTTGGGGTGTAATTTCACATATAACCATGGCATGTGTGAGCAATATATCATTTAGTGACAACTTTTTGTACATTTTTTTTTCTTTTTGTCATTATTCAATCATTTGGGACAAAAAAAAAATATTCAATGGGCTCAACATGCCTCTCAGCAAATAGCTTGGGGTGTCTACTTTCCAAAATGGGGTCATTTGGGGGGGTTTTGTGCCATCTTGGCATTTTATGGCCTTCAAAACTGTGATAGGTAGTGAGGAGCGAAATCAAAAATTTATGCCCTTAGAAACCTTGAAGGCGGTGCTTGGTTTTTGGGGTCCCGTACGCGGCTAGGCTCCCAAAAAGTCCCACACATGTGGTATCCCCGTACTCAGGAGAAGCAGCAGAATGTATTTTGGGGTGTAATTTCACATATGCCCATGGCATGTGTGAGCAATATATCATTTAGTGACAACTTTGTGCAAAAAAAAAAAAGTTTGTCATATTCCCGCAACCTGTGGCAAAATATAAAATATTCCATGGACTCAACATGCCTCTCAGCAAATAGCTTGGGGTGTCTACTTTCCAAAATGGGGTCATTTGGGGGGGTTTTGTGCTATTTTGGCATTTTATGGCCTTCGAAACTGTGATAGGTAGTGAGGAGTGAAATCAAAAATTTGCGCCCTTAGAAATCCTGAAGGCGGTGCTTGGTTTCCGGGGTCCCGTACGTGGCTAGGCTCCTAAAAAGTCCCACACATGTGGTATCCCCGTACTCAGGAGAAGCAGCAGAATGTATTTTGGGGTGCAATTCCACATATAACCATGGCATGTGTGAGCAATATATCATTTAGTGACAACTTTTTGTAATTTTTTTTTTTTTTTTTTTGTCATTATTCAATCACTTGGGACAAAAAAAAATATTCAATGGGCTCAACATGCCTCTCAGCAATTTCCGTGGGGTGTCTACTTTCCAAAATGGGGTAATTTGGGGGGGTTTTGTACTGCCCTGCCATTTTAGCACCTCAAGAAATGAGATAGGCAGTCATAAATTTAAAGCTGTGTAAATTTCAGAAAATGTACCCTAGTTTGTAAACGCTATAACTTTTGCGCAAACCAATAAATATACGCTTATTGACATTTTTTTTACTAAAGACATGTGGCTGAATACATTTTGGCCTAAATGTATGACTAAAATTGAGTTTATTCGATTTTTCTTATAACAAAAAGTAGAAAATATCATTTTTTTTCAAAATTTTCGGTCTTTTTCTGTTTATATCGCAAAAAATAAAAATCGCAGAGGCAATCAAATACCATTAAAAGAAAGCTCTATTTGTGGGAAGAAAAGGACGCAAATTTCATTTGGGTACAACATTGCATGTCCGCACAATTTACAGTTAAAGCAGCGCAGTGCCGAATCCCAAAAACAGGCCTGGTCCTAATGGCCCGAAATGGTCCGGGGCTTAAGTGGTTAAAGAGCTAACAGAAATGAAAAAATGGGAAAAAGAAATAGGGAGATCAATATCAGAGGCAGAATGGGAGAAAATATTTGAAATAATTCACAAAACATCTATAGCGAATAAATATCAAGAAAGAAATTACAAAATAGCAACGAGATGGTATTGGAGCCCCGTAGCGTTAAATAAAATAAACAGTGGATAAACAGATATTTGTTGGAGATGTAAGGTGGAAAGGGGGACCATGGAACATATTTGGTATGAATGTCATATGGTGAGAAACTTCTGGAAAACAATTCATGAGATCTATCAAAAAATATCGGGAATAGAGAGGAATCTAAATATAGATATCTTATTATTATCTCTGATACCAGAATCAATAAAGAGTATTAAGAAGGATATCTTTCATCATATGACATCAGCAGCTAGAACAATAATAGCACGCAAATGGAGAGAAAATAAAAGCCCAAACAGCAGAATGGATATGTGAAATGAACGAAATACAATATATGGAAAGAAAGAAGAGAAGAAGGACATGTAAATAGCCAAATGCCAGGAATATGGCAAAAATGGGATGAATTTCGGCTCTCAAAAAGAATGAAAGAATATTTATAAATGGAAAGTAATGAAAATATGAGGGGGAAATATAAATTAAATATAAAATGAACACATGGAAAGGGAGAGAACAGGGTTTTTTTTTTTATGTTGTCGTTGTTGTGGTTGGATGAATGGGTGTGAGGATGAAAGGGAATGGAAGATAGTAGAATAAATGTAGGTATATGTTGTAGGAAACTCTGTTTTAAAGATAATGTGATGTATGGATATTGATTAAGATTCTGTATATTGAATAAGAAACATAATGTGATACAATCTTGTCTAAATGTAAACTTTTTGTACTTAAGAAAAAAAAAACAAAAGTAAATTGAAAACAAAGACATCCGTCTAAAACTGTGCCACCCTAGGACAACTCCAGAAGATGTGGAAGTATGTACCAACATCTGGTTTGGCAACGCAAGCATATAGGAGGCCTCTGGGGGTAGATTCTATGCAATCTCTGGGGAGTGTAGTATACTCTATGCAATAAAATTTAGTTTGTATTCGTTTTTCCCTAGAGGAGATAACTAGTTTAGAGCTGTCCTTAAAACAATCCCCCCAGATCCCCCTGTCCAGAGAGGGAATGTCAGCCTTCCATGCCTCCCACAACATCTCCATCTTGAGGGAATTGAGACTAAGTATGCCAGAGGAAAAAGGCTTGGACAAAAGCTCCTGAGCAAGGAGCTCCTCAACGGGGTCCATGGCCAACGCAGGGGTTTGTGGAAACTGAGCCTAAGCAGCATAACGCAACTGAAAGTAGTGAAAAGACTTCCATCTTGGTAACCCATATTTACCGGAAAGATATCTGAAGGGTAATAAAGCACTGGTAAGCATAATATCCCAGAGTGTCTTAATGCCATATCTCGCCCAAACCTGGGGTCTGGTATAGATCGAAAATGTGGTAAAGAGGGGTTACACCATAATGGCTAATAAGATGACCAATGACCAGGTTTCAAAAACTGCCTTCTGGAGGATACCCACACCCTAAGGGTTGTCCTGGTGGGATGCGGAAGGTCAGCATAGGCCTTGGGGCCCTTATACACCAAATTACTAGGCTCTGTAAGCTAGCCCAGCAAGGTAGCCTCCAAACAGACAGCTATATTAGCCCAGGAAACCAGCGGTCTAAGACCAAGATAGCAGCCCAGTTGTAAACCAGAAACATAGTAAATACCAACCCTCCACATCCCACAGGAAGACATAAGGTAGATTTTTCTAAGAGAAGGAGAGCACACACAATGGCCACCTTTCTCAAAAAAGGAGTTGGGTATCCTGTCAGGGCAATTATGGAATATTTAAATACATTTTGTGAGAAAGACCATTTTGATAAGGTTAATGCAGCCCATAAGGTTCAGGGTAAGGTGTCCCAGGAGGAGCATCTATCACGCAACTGCAAAAGCAATAATTGCAAGTTAAGGCCATAGAAACTTGTGAGATCTTGTTGAACATGGATACCTAGGTACTTAAATCCATCAATCCACATCAACTGAGTAACCGCCGCTATCCACCATGCCCGGAGATCTAGAGGGAAAAGAACAGATTTCAACCAGTTGATTTGGACGCCTGAAAAATGCCCAAATCCATCAAAGAGAGCAAGCACAGCCATTAGGGACGAATTTGCATCATGTAAATACTGTATAAAAGAGCATCCTCCTCATAAAGCTAAATCTTTTCCTCCAAAGTACCAACCCGCAGTCCCTCAATCAAGATAGCCAGCAGTTCTAAAATCAGGGCAAAAAGTGAAGGAGACAGGGGCAGCACTGATGAGCGCCCCACTGCAAGGAAAAAGCTTCAGAGATCCTACTATTGGCACGTGTCATGGATATGCAGTAATGTTTGTCTGTCAGCTTACCTTCCTCCCAATGTGTTTATCTTAGAGGCCAGACTCTCTCTCACCTGGCTGCCTTTATAATCTCCTCCCAGCCTGACTCCACCCCAGGCCCTATCACAGAACACTATAATAACCTGTGCACTGCAAGCCTGCCTTGCTGATCAACGTGTTTGTTTAAGCATTGTGTGTTTGGGTTCCTGCCTGCCGTGTGCTACGTCTGTCTCTGTGTTTTTCAATATTGGCTTGTTCCCGACTATCCCTGTCTGCTTGTGACCTTGACCTTCGGCTTGTCCTTTGTTTATCCTTGTCTGCTTGTTGCCCTGACCTTGGCTTTTCCCCTCACTATTCTTGTATCCTGTGCTGCTGCTTCCCCTCTATCCTCCTTACCCTACGGAGCGTGAGCTAGGGGACTCTAGGGGCCGCGACCTGGACCCAGCTGCAGCGTAACATGAGGCTCTGGTGAAAACCTGCTGGGTCTTAGACTCCGCGCCCTGGGGAATCTTGACTCTAGCTTCCTGTGGATCCCTGTTGTGCTCCACTGGTCTCGCTTTCCACAACCACCCAGTATCCCATCCACAGCAGTCAGCCATAGGGTTCACTACCTTGTGGTGCACTCCTGACCCCCAATGGTGTGCATCTGGCCACAGGTGACCTGACAGTTTGATCAGCCATGGACCCGGCTGACGTGCCGCTTCCCGTAGATGATCCATTGCAGGGCTTAGTCCGCAGACTTGAGACCCAGGAATCTAATCAGACCCAGGTCATGCGATTCCTTCAGGATTTGGCCTCCCATTTTGAACAGGTTCAGGCCTCCTTAGGACCCCCGGTTCAACAACCTCAACCGCTATTAGTGGCTGCACCTATTCCGGTCGCAGTCGCAGCCACACATTCACTACAACTGCCAGCTCCGTCCCTTTTCTCTGGGGACTCCAAGGCCTGCAGGGGGTTCCTTAGCCAATGCACGATTCATTTTGGGCTCCAGCCCCAAAACTTTCTGCCTTATCGGGCTAAGGTAGCCTATATCATTTCCCTCCTCTCCGGTGAAGCTTTAGCCTGGGCAGCCCCTCTGTGGGAACTGAATGATCCAGTGGTTTCTAGCCTGTCTGACTTCTTAAAATTTTTTCCAAATATCTTTGAAGAACCGCCTCGTGTCTCTTCAGCGGCCAGGGCCCTTTTACGTCTCCGCCAAGAGTCTGCTTCTGTGGGACAGTATGCCCTTCATTTCCGCATTCTGATGGCTGAGTTGAGCTGGAACAATGAGGCCTTAGTCGTAACCTTTTTGCATGGCCTTTCTGATAGAGTGAAGGATGAATTAGCAGGAAGAACCATTCTCACTGATCTGGACGGAGTTATCTCCTTGTGTAACCAGATCGATATTCGCTTTCAGGAAAGGACCCTAGAAAAGCGTCGCCAGCACTCCTTGGTCCTTAGTCAGCCTGAGCTCCCCTCTCTTCGACCCGTGGAGCATCTCCTGCCAGCTGAGGAACCCATGAAGCTGGGTCGGACCAGGCTATCCCCAGAGGAACGTGCTAGGCGCAGAACTCTAGGCCTGTGTCTCTACTGTGGGGGCAAAGGTCATTTTCGTGACACTTGCTCTCTTTGTCCGGAAAAACATTTGGGTCCAATACATCTGGAAAGGGGAGTATTGGACCCAGAAATTTCACCCTCACCTTCTCGTCTTCTTCTTTCTGTGTTCCTTCATGTTGCTGCTTCTTCTCATTCGGTCGCTGCATATCTGGATTCCGGAGCCGCTAGCAATTTCATGGACTGGGAAATTGCATCTTCTATGAGACTTACCCTTTTGCCACTCACCACGCCCTTGGTGGTCTTGGCGATTGATGGCACTGTTCTCCCAGGGGGTCCTATCCGCTTTCAGACCCTCCCTATTAAGATGTCGGTAGGGACACTCCACCAGGAGTGGATATCCTTCCTTTTCTTACCTAAGGCCTCAACTCCTATCATTTTGGGTCTCCCATGGTTACGGCTCCATTCTCCACACATTGACTGGACTACTGGACAGATCCTGGCTTGGGATTCCTCCTGTTCCTCGTCGTGCCTACCCAAGGTTGCCCCCTGTGAACCTGAGCCGATCATTCACTCCAGTTTGCATAACCATTTACATTTGTCTGTCCCTAATCACCCTTGGATGCACAGCCAGGCTAGCTTGTCTAAAAGTTCTGCAGTCGCTACGCCTTGCGATGCGATTCAGCTAGTCGCTACACCTGACTCTGCTATTCACTCGGCCTCTGTACTAGTTTTGCCAGTCCAGACCATGCCCAGTGAGCCTCATACTTTTTCTTATTCAGGACATTCTGCTTGTCTTTCAGCTATTCAGCTTGACTCCTGTGACATGTCACCTTCTAACCAACCTGACTTCAGAGTTCCACTGACATCTGCCCAGTCTGATGGTCCTGTGCTAGATGACCAGTTCATCTTTAAGGGCCTGGGGGACCCTCCTCAGATTCCTGTTGATCCTCTCATGCCCTTGCTTATTCCTAGAGAGCCTTTGGTCCTCAATAAATCTTCTCGGCATCTCCCTACCTCGGTTCCCGTCTCTGAGGATAATCTAAAGTACGAGGTTAGACAAGTTAGGAGGCGTCTTGGATCACTGCATCTGAGGTCGTTGCACCTCGTCTGTTGAGGAGGTTTCATCTGAGATTTCCCTTTAAGCCTGGGCTCATGCGGGGGGGGGGCCCATAAGAGGGAGGGTACTGTCATGGCTATGCAGTAATGTTTGTCTGTCAGCTTACCTTCCTCCCCATGTGTTCATCTTAGAGGCCAGACTCTCTCTCACCTGGCTGCCTTTATAATCTCCTCTCAGCCTGACTACACCCCAGGCCCTATCACAGAACACTATAATAACCTGTGCACTGCAAGCCTGCCTTGCTGATCAACGTGTTTGTTTAAGCATCGTGTGTTTGGGTTCCTGCCTGCCGTGTGCTACGTCTGTCTCTGTGTTTCGATATTGGCTTGTTCCCGACTATCCCTGTCTGCTTGTGACCTTGACCTTCGGCTTGTCCTTTGTTTATCCTTGTCTGCTTGTTGCCCTGACCTTGGCTTTTCCCCTCACTATTCTTGTATCCTGTGCTGCTGCTTCCCCTCTATCCTCCTTACCCTATGGAGCGTGAGCTAGGGGACTCTAGGGGCAGCGACCTGGACCCAGCTGCAGCGTAACATCCTCACCACTAGAGGCTCTGGTGAAAACCTGCTGGGTCTTAGACTCCGCGCCCTGGGGAATCTTAAATCTAGCTTCCTGTGGATCCCTGTTGTTCTCCACTGGTCCCGCTTTCCACAACCACCCAGTATCCCATCCGCAGCAGTCAGCCATAGGGTTCACTACCTTGTGGTGCACTCCTGACCCCCAACGGTGTGCATCTGTCATCTGGCCACAGGTGACCTGACAGCACGTATGTGAGCATGGGGTACCCAGTAAAGCATGTCCATCAGTTTAAGAAACTTAGGCTCAAAACTAAATATGTGCATCACCTCCCACTCAACTGCCTTCTCTGTGTCTAAAGAGGCAATGAATCTTGTTTCACCATTGTCATGATCAGTAGATACATTAAGAAAAGGGCATCTCAGATTAAGGTCAGTGCACTTACTCTGTATGAATCTGATCTAATCCACATGGATAAGATCATCAAGAATCCGTGATAATCGGTTAGCAAGGATTTTGGCTAAAATTTTTGCATCTACATTGAGCAAAGATATTGGCCTATCGAAGGCACAGTTTTCAGGATCCTTGCCTGGCTTGGGTACCAACACAATCACCTCTTCGGACATAGACTCAGGCAGGAAACCCAGGAAGGAGAACTGAGCAAACAGGGAAGTGAGCCTGGGAGCCAATAGGTACTGATAGAGGGAGTAAAATTCCACAGGGATCCCGTCAGCCCTAGGGGCCTTAACAGGCTAAAGTTGGGCTATAGCTTCCTGTACATCTTCAAGGGATATTCAATCCAGTCCAGATAGGCACTAAGGTCAGAAATGTCATAATCTACCCAAGTGGAATATAATGACTGGTAATATAACAAGAACCTATGGTTAATATCATTATGGCCTGTAAGCAGGGTACCATCTCTGTCTCTAATCCTACCAATACAGGTGACCAACCAGGCTAGCAGTCTACGGTTTTTGTCACCATACCGAAACACCCATTGGGCAGTGCAAAGCATAGACTTCGGGGTTAGTTCAACATGGAGTAGCGCCACATCCCACAGAGTATACTGCAGGCCTCATAATGAACAATAGTAGGATCAGTTAAATAATCAGCCTCCTTCCGTTGGAGGTCCCGCTCCTCCAGAGAACACACAGAATTCTTCTTAGGCCTAGCTATATAAGACATATATTCTCCCATAAGCTATGTCTCAAATGCATCCCACACAACTAGGGGACCAAAAGTACCCTCATTGGTTAACCAGTAGTGGCACAGGGCCTCAAGCATAGAACCTTGGATGCTTGGACCCATAACCCAGTACCTGGACAGTCGCCACAGCCCTTGGCCAGCAGGCAGACCCAGTAATAATGTAACCATTAGGGGGGCATGATCCAGAATACCTCTGGGAAAAATAGCTACTGAAAAAATCCTCTGCAGGAGAGTATGAGTGGTAAATGCTGTGTCAATATGGGAGATTGTCTGAAAGTAGAGGAATGACAGATAAATTCCTTACAGGAAGGGCTATACTGTAATGGCACCATATATCAACCAGCATAAAGGTAGATGCCCACTGCGATAGGCCAGGGGACCATCTAGCAGTGGGGTGGAGCCTGTCTAGGGACGGCACGGAACCAGGTTAAAGTCAACCAGTAATAGCACATTGGGTACCCAATACTGTAACACAATCTGCATAATGGTATACAAAAGAGTAATATCTATGGGATGGGAGGAGGCAAATAAAGACCAACGATTACATATGCAGTGGACGCAATCAAGGCATGTAGGATAACATAAGTAAAACAGAGAAATGCAGCGCTACTTAGTAAAATTACACCAGGGTGATTATAAAGTCACATGCAGTGATCAATGAGTTCAAACTGTGACCATAGAGAAAGATCCTCTATCTCCTGCAGTAACACAGACAGCCTCTTACCAGATGGAATTGACCCCTATTACAGGTGATCAAAAAATGCAGACAAAGGCCCCAGGTATGGCTCGTGTTGGTGAGGTAACGGGAGGCTGGCGGACTGAGCTTCTCCTGCCCGGCTATACAGCAGAGCCTTTCTCCTGATATATACACTGGGAACACCCGACTACCACAGCGAGTGTTCCAAAAGTGAACCATGTTTCACAATTGATGTCACAAATCACAAGGAAAGGTGATGTGTACACCCCAAGGGGGATATAAGGGTGGGTGTTTTTGGTTCACCAGTGCACAACTTTTGGGACCCACCCCTCTAACAATACTGGAGAGAATCTGCAGGGGACCATGCTTGATGTAATATAGTAGGTCACTTTGCTTAACCTCTGCTGACTGTGGAATTTTGGGATAAGCCAGGTTCCTTGTTAAGCATGGTCCCTGGACATATTTAATTTAGTTGCAGGTATAGAACATTGGGATATGGGGAATTAATAGAACAAACTGGGTAAGATTTGATTTAATGTTTTCAAATCTCTTATAGTGTTGCAGACCAGAGGATAAATGTTGTGACATTCAGATGGTAGGGTCAAAATTTGGCAAAAACAACATGAAAGCATAGATCCATCCTGCCTTGTATCAATGGTCCAGTCTGGTGGTGGTGGTGTAATGGTGTGGGGGATATATCCTTGGTAATTTTTGGGCCCCTTAGTAGCAATTCAGCATTGTTTAAATGCCATGGCCTACCTGAGTATTGTTGCTGACCATATCCATCCCTTTAAGACTACAGTGTACCCATCTTCTGATGGCTACCTCCAGCAGGATAATGAACCATGTCACAAAGCTCAAATCATCTCAAACTTGTTTCTTGAACATGACAATGAGTTCACTGTACTCCAAAGGCCTCCACAGTCACCACATCTCAATCCAATAGAGCACCTTTTGGAAGTGGTGGAATGGGAGATTTGCATCATGGATGTGCAGCCGGCAAATCTGCAGCAACTGCATGATGCTATCATGTCAATATGGACCAAAATCTCTGAGGAATGTTTCCAACGCCTTGTTGAATCTATGCGCCAAAAACAATTAAGGCAGTTCTGAAGGCAAAAGGGGGTCCGACCCGGTACTAGCAAGCAGTGGTGTAGCATGGGAGTGCGGAGGGGGCCGTGCCCCTGAGGGTGCAACATTTAGGGGGACGAAATCCTGTGCCAGGGAAAAATCCATACCACACTCTGGTAAGATCACTACAATTTCTTTCCTGGCCAATCAGGCTGCATGCCTGGGATAAGGGTCTGGTATAAATTTTGGGGGGAACCCATGTAAAAAGATGAAGGGTCTCTCCCAAAATCCACATCAGACACTTATCCAGGCTTGAGGCCTGGCTGGATGGGAAAAAGAGGGGAAGGAAGCATGAAGCATCCCCCAAACCTTACCAGATCATATGCTCTCAACATTGGGAAGGTACATTCTGCAAGTGATGGGGACAAAAACCTCATTCCCACATGGATGTGGGGGCCTGTGGGTAAGGACTTATCAGAATTTGGAAAGCCCCTTTAAAATAAGCGGTCTGCAATTACCTGGCCTTCCCCTATGTGAATGAGTGAGAGGTGCATAGTGCCTATTGTGACTTATTGACAAAAAAAGTTGAATAATAGTATATAAAACACATACACTGTAAAAAAGTATTTTAGAAAAAAAAAGTCACATGGTGTAAGTACCTTGTCAATCATATTGTCCAGTGATCCATCATCAACCAGTGAATAAACAATGAATAATGAACAAAACCTTGATGACCTACCAACACAAATGTAATGGCCTGCACACAATTCTGCTCCTGATGGACTCTTGCTGAAAATGACAGCTCCCTGGCCAGTTGCTGACAGTTGATTATGCTGGTTGACCATATTTGGTCAATGACACTACCCAGTATCCTGCTGACTTGTTTGCTATGGAAAACAAGCCAGTGGATGTGCTGTAAAACAATTTATTTAGTGGTGGTAGTGATGCTGCTAATAAATGAATGCAGTAGAGCAGCCAGGTTTTTGGGCAGATAAACAGGCCAAATATTACCATTTAGTTTATCTATTCAGCAAAGGTGTGCATACAGGGTGTGCCAGGTGTGCCCAGGCATACCCTAATCACTCCATGCAGCTCGGAACCCCCTCCCACAGCGCTACCGGCTTCCCCCCTCTCCCGCTGGCTGCTGCTGCAGTCACACCCAGATGATGCTTCAGGATGAATGGGGGAAGTGGTAATGTCATTTACTGGCCCCTTACCTTTCTTAAAGAGCACAGTGATTGGTACCATGTATATGAGCTTTGCGGTGCACACCCTAATACAATAGGCTGTGCACACCTATGCTATTCAGTAAAGCTGAAACAGCTGGAGTTTTGGTCAAATTCTCTGTCAACCCAAAGCTCATCCCTAGTGATTTACAGGCAGGAGATTGTGGGACTATCGGCCAAGTGTTTTGACCTGTTCTGGAAATTTTAGAGATAGGCAACTATTATCCTCCATATTGATTAGTGGTTCCAAATGAAGAATAACTACTGTAGTAGTGAACAGACACAAAAGATACACTCAGCATCTTTCCAAATAACTGTTCTGTTTATTCAAGGCAATTGAAGTTTTTTTTTATACACATAATTACGTAGGTATCATATTATTATTACAATTCTGTTTTTATAGTAACAGGGGGCATAACATAGGCAGGCTCATTCTAATAAGGATCTGAAAGAATGCAACGTGTAATGACATTTTTTTTTAGTGCCGTGTGCACAATGAGTGCACTGTGAAATGCATGGGCAAACATACAAAATAGAAAACAATTATATACAGATATTACAATTTGCTTAACATGACCCCATAACACAAAGTGCCGAAGCAAGTACCTTTATATCAGTATCAGCAACTGTTAAGCCCTGTACACACGCTCGGTTTTACAGATGAAAACAGTCCGATGGACTTTTTTCATCGGACAAACCGATCATGTATGGGACCCATCGGATCAAAAACCGATAGCAAATTCCGATCGTCTATGGGCAAGTCCATTGGATAAAAAACCCACGCATGCTCATAATCAAGTCGACGCATGCTCAGAAGCATTGAACTTAATTTTTCTCGGCTCATTGGAGTGTTTTTCATCACCGCGTTTGGAATGGTCGGTTTTTTGACTGATGGTGTGTAGGCAAGACTGATGGAAGTCAGCTTTATCGGATTTCCGATGGACAAAACCATCGGATTAGAATCCATAGGATATCCGATCGTGTGTACAAGGCTTTATTTTTAAAAGGTCAGTGAATAAAATAAAAAATAATAATAATAAAGACTTTCCAAGTAGCATTATCATGTTAAAGCTTACCTGAGATGTCAGTGGTTGGGTCTACTTTAACAAACTATGCTTGAGTTGCTGGGTTAATTTCCTTATGGGCCTGTGCCTGTCTGTGTGCATTAATCTGCACACTCAAAAATTATTTTATAGACCAACATCTGTTAACAGCAACTGATTGATAGCTAGTAGGGTTGAGCGAACCCGAACTGTAAAGTTCGGGTCCGTACCGAACTTTAGCTTTTTCCCGAACCCGAACCCGGACTTTGCGCGAAAGTCTAGGTTCGGGTTCGGCAATCTAATGGCGCAGTTAGAAATGCTTCAGGGGCCAGCCAATCACCTTTTGATTAGCTGGTGTGCCCTTAGAAGCCATCATAGCCATGCCTACTAATGGCATGGCTGTGATTGGTCAGTGCAACATGTGACCCAGCTTCTATATAAGCTAGAGGCACACAGCACACACGTCACTCTGCTTCAGAATAGATAGGGAGAGGATCTTGTCTGCTGCTGCTGCTTTTAGGGAGAGATTGAAAAATACATGAGCTAGTCCTGATTCTGGAATCTGAGGGAAAAGATAGAGAGACAGTGTAGTGTAGGGCCAGGTTCCTGTTGGTGCTTTCAGGGAGAGAGATTTATTATATAGGAATAGGAGTCCAGATTCAGAGATATAACTCAGCGATCTGCATAGGTTTACCTGTTTGTGTTGCAGTGCAGTCTTTTTACACTGCCATGAGCCCAATGTCAGAGAAAATCTACCTTTTATCTGCAAGCTCAGTGCACCAGCACTGCATATATTACGTTGAGAGATACACCGTTTCCATGCTGTGGGTGTATTCTGCTCTTGGAAAAAGATCCAATCAGGGGAAGAAAAAAAAGGCACTTTATTGTGCTCTTTTCCAAAAGACCCATTAAGGGCAAAAAAAAAATAAAAAATTTGCATTTTATTTTGATCGTGCAAGAAAAGACCCATTTAGGGCAAAAAAAAAAATGCACTTTAATGTACGCTTGCAAAAAGACCCATTTAGAGCCACAAAAAATATTTTGCAGTGTGTTATACGTATGTGGAGGCGTGTGAAATAAACCATTTCTATATATTTGTCTTCTACTGTGCTATACTAAAAAAAAAACATTTTTTTTGAATAGCATTTTCTGCAGTTCTGTAGCTGTGCGATTCAGCGGTTACGTACTGTGGGTGTGTTGTGGTCTTCCAAAAAACGCCATTTAGGGCCACAAAAAATATTTTGCAGTGTGTTATACATATGTGGAGGTGTGTGAAATAAACAATTTCTATATAGTTTTCTCCTACTGTGCTATACTAAAAAACAACTTTTTTTAATAGCATTTTCTGCAGTTCTGTAGCTGTGCGATTCAGCGGTTACGTACTGTGGGTGTGTTGTGGTCTTCCAAAAAACGCCATTTAGGGCCACAAAAAATATTTTGCAGTGTGTTATACATATGTGGAGGTGTGTGAAATAAACAATTTCTATATAGTTTTCTCCTACTGTGCTATACTAAAAAAACTACATTTTTTTGGAATAGCATTTTCTGCAGTTCTGTAGCTGTGCGATTCAGCGGTTACGTACTGTGGGTGTGTTGTGGTCTTCCAAAAATACCCATTTAGGGCAAGATCCTAAATTTGGAAAATATGAGGAGAAGGTCAAAGGGACGTGGTGGCCCCGGTCGTGGTGCTGCTGGTGGAGCTCCTGTTGCAGGGAGAGGACGTGGTGGATCTGTGCCAGATACACGCAGAAGTGAAACACCTTCCTCAGGTGCGAGTAGGCGACCGAGCCTGCTGCGGTATTTTGTCGTGCCTAATGAGGCTGTACGAATGTTTAGGCCAGGAAAAGTACAGGCGATAGTAGATTGGGTTGCTGACAGTGCCTCGGGTTCCTTCACATTGTCTCCCACCCACTCTTCTGATGAAAGATCAGAGTTGGCACCTGAAACCCATGTCCATCAGTCTTTTACCTCACCCCCTTGCAAATCAGCCAAGCAGTCTGAGCCCCAAATCATGCAGCAGTCTCTTCTGCTTTTCGATGACTCTGTTAGCAGGGTTTCCCAGGGCCATCCACCTAGCCCTGCCCCAGAAGTGGAAGAGATTGAGTGCACCGATGCCCAACCACTTATGTTTCATGATGAGTACATGGGAGGACCATCGCAGCACGTCTCGGATGATGACGAAACACAGGTGCCAACTGCTGCTGCTTTCGCAATTGTGCAGACAGACAAGGAGGGCAGGGGTGAAGACTGGGTGGAAGATGATGTGGAGGACGATGAGGTCCTCGACCCCACATGGAATCAACGTTATGCAGGTGACCAGTGTAGTTTGGAGGAAGAGGCGGTGGTCGCACAGAGCCACCAGCACAGCAGAAGAGGGAGCAGGGTGCAAAAGCGGAGCGTCCGTCCCCTAGACAGTATGCCTGCTACTGCCCAATGCAGCAAGGGACCGAGCACACCAAAGCCAGGTCCAAGGAGTTCCCTAGCGTTGCAGTTCTTCACACAATGTGACACGAGTGGTTTGCACGCTGTGCAATCAGAGCCTAAAGCGAGGCATAAACGTTCTCAACCTGAGCACAACCTGCATGACCAGGCATCTAAGTGCAAAGCACGAGCTGCAGTGGAGTAGACACCTCAAAAACCAAGAAAGGTCTCAGGCTCCTCCTGCTTCCTCTTCTGCTGCAGTCTCGGCCTCTTCATCCACCTCTGTAGTGACAGTGGCACCTGCCACCCCGCAAACAAAGGATCTGCCAGCAACACTACCACCTGGGTCACCAACCATCTCCACAATGTCCCATGGAAGCGTTCAGCTCTCTATCTCCCAAACATTGGAGTGGAAGAGGAAGTACCCCCCTAGCCACCCGCGATCTCTGGCCCTGAATGCCAGCATTTCAACTCCTGGCCTTTGAAATGCTGTCATTCCGTCTGGCGGAGACGCAGAGTTTTAAAAGCCTGATGGCATTGGCTGTCCCACAGTACGTCGTGCCCAGCCGCCACTACTTTTCCAGGCGAGCCATCCCTTCCCTGCACAACCAAGTGGGGGACAAAATCAGGTGTGCACTGTGCAACGCCATCTGTGGCAAGGTCCACCTAACTACAGATGCGTGGACCAGTAAGCACGGTCAGGGACGTTATATCTCCCTAACAGCACACTGGGTAAATGCAGTGGCGGCTGGGCCTGAGGCAGATAGCAGTTTGGCGCATGTCCTTCCACCACCGAGGATTGCAGGGCGCTTCAGTTTGCCTCCTGTTGCTAACTCCTCCTACTCCGCTTCCTCATCCTCTACCGCCTCCTCATCCGGTCAGCGTAACACCTTCACCACCAACTTCAGCACAGCCAGGGGTAAACGACAGCAGGCAGTTTTAAAACTTTCCTGTTTGGGGGAAAAACCCCACACCGCGCAGGAGTTGTGGAGGGACATGGAACAACAGACCAATGAGTGGTTGCTGTCAGTGAGCCTCAAGCCCGGCCTGGTGGTGTGCGATAATGGGCAAAATCTCGTAGCAGCTCTGGGCCTAGCCGGTTTGACGCACATCCCTTGCCTGGCGCATGTGCTGAACTTGGTGGTCCAGAGGTTCCTTAAAAATTACCCCAATATGCCAGAGCTGCTGCAGAAAGTGCGGGCTGTGTGTGCGCACTTTCGGCGTTCTCACCCTGCTGCTGCTCGCCTCTCAGCGCTGCAGCGTAACTTCGGCCTTCCCGCTCACCGCCTCATATGTGACGTGCCCACAAGGTGGAACTCCACCTTGCACATGCTGGCCAGACTGTGCGAGCAGCAGCAGGCGATAGTGGAGTTTCAGCTGCAGCAATCACGCGTGAGTCGCTCTGAGGAACAGCACCACTTCACCACTAGTAACTGGGCCTCCATGCGAGACCTGTGTGCCTTGTTGCGCTGTTTCGAGTACTCCACCAACATGTCCAGTGCCAATGACGCCGTTCTCAGCGTTACTATCCCAGTTCTATGCCTCCTTGAAAAAACGCTTCGGGCGATGATGGAAGAGGATGTGGCACAGGATTATGAGGAGGAGGAGGAGGAAGCGGGATCATTTCAAAGGCTTTCAAGGCAGTCTTTCACAAGTGGCTACGAGGGTGGGTTCCTGCACCAACAAACGCCAGGTACACAATTGTCCGGCAGAAAGGGCACAGTTCTGGAGGATGACGAGGTGGAGGAGGAGATGGAGGAGAAGGAGGAGGAGGAGGAGCCATTTTCACAGCAGGGTGGCACCCAGACCAGCTCGTGGCCATCACTGGTGCGTGGCTGGGGGGATACAGAGGACACAGACGATACACCTCCCACAGAGGACAGCTTTTCTTTGCCTCTGGGCAGCCTGGCACACATGAGCGATTACATGCTGCAGTGTTTCCGCAATGACCGCCGAGTTGCCCACATTTTAACTGGTGCTGATTACTGGGTGGCCACCCTGCTGGATCCCTGTTACAAGGACAACGTACCGTCCTTAATTCCCTCACTGGAGCGGGATCGTAAGATGCGCGAGTACAAGCGCACGCTGGTAGACGCGCTGCTGGTGGCATTCCCACCTGACAGCGGGCGTACGGTGGAAGCACAAGGCGAAGGCAGAGGAGGAGGAAGAGGCCGCCAACGCAGCCGGGGCACCGGCAGCACCTCAGAAGGCAGGGTTAGCATGGCTGAAATGTGGAAAAGCTTTGTCAGCACGCCACAACAACCAGCACCACCAGCTGAGATGGAACGTCTTAGCAGGAGGCAGCATTTCACCAACATGGTTGAGCAGTATGTGTCCACAGGCCTACACGTACTGGATGACGGGTCTGCCCCCTTTAACTTCTGGGTCTCCAAATTGGGCACATGGCCTGAGCTTGCCCTTTATGCCTTGGAGGTGCTGGCCTGCCCTGCAGCCAGTGTATTATCTGAACGTGTATTTAGCACGGCAGGGGGCGTTATCATAGACAAGCGCAGCCGCCTGTCCAGAGCCAATGTGGACAAGCTCACGTTCATTAAAATGAACCAGGCATGGATCCTACAGGACTTGTCCGTACCTTCTGCAGAATGGACATGTATACCGGTGTTGTGACAAAAACTGTCCGGCCATCGGATTGTGTCCGGCCCATACTGCGAAGGCGCAGCGCTTGTGCAGTACAGAGGACAAGGAGATTCACAAAATCTCCGAAGATGAACGGCGCCTGCGCTGTGAGTGCAGGTTCAAGCCCCACCATCCAAGTGGACATACGGTAGCACATAGTAACAGGGCCCCTCACGGGCTCGGTTCGATCGCCACACTTCGGGCACGGCCTCACTTGGCTCGGCTTGAACCACGGATGGTGTGGCCTTCACCTGAACTCACCACGCAGGCGCCGTTTGTCTTGGGAGATTTTCGAAATCCCCTTGTCCTACATACTGAGCAAGCGCAGTACAGGGTGGACACTATTTGACGGGGGACAGAATTCGACACATCACCGGCCTTACCCAGCCATTGTTGTATTTTTGAACCAGTGTTGGCTACCTCATCCTCCTCCACCGCCGCTTTCACCTACACAGCCACATCCACCGCCACCTCAACCTCCTACTCCATATGGACCTCGTCCTCCTAGGTCAAGATTATAATTTTTATTTTATTTTTTTGTAGCGCACAGATCCTTTCCCCCTTACCTGCCTTTATGTTGTTGGCTCCTCGCAGGAGGGAGAAAGGCACACCGCACTACCAGCCCGTTCCCTCCTATATAAAGAGGTTGAGCGGTGTACTTGACGGGCCGTGTCCACAGCTGGAGTCAAAACTCCTCCAGAGGATGATTCTCACCTCTACTGTAGGTAGAGACAAGTCCTTTAATTCCCAGTAAAGTCAATGTCCACACCAGCTGAAATTACAACTCTTATTCTCTCATGGCAAAATAAACTCTACTCGGATAGAAAAGGTTAGAGCAAAGAAACAGGACAGCTTAAGGTGTGGAGGAGGTCCAGGCACAAACGTAGCACATTCACTTCACTGCTTAGGTTTCTCAAACAGTTTTAGGTGCACGGTCTCTGCCACAGACCTTGAGGTTGGTCTCTGCCACAGACCGGATGTACAAGGCCCCTGCCACGGACCTGGAGAACTTTGGTCTCTGCCACAGACCAGGGTGTATAAGGCCCCTGCCACGGGCCGGGTGAATAAGGCCTCTGATACAGTCAAGATGACCTTGAGCTTCTCCTTCTACGAACCTAGCCCATATCAAGGGGAAGACATCTCTCCAGGGAGTCAACAGACCTTTCCTTCACCGTGACTCCCGCATCGGTCCATCAGAATGATCCTCCCTTCCCTGGAACATGGTCCCCTACACGAGGCGGCACCCTAAGACTCCTCGACCCTTAGCGGACTCCAGACGAAGGCTCTGGACTCCAGGCTTTACTCCCGCACCTAGGCCTCCATACCCAGGGCAGCAGGAACTCCAGGATAGTACCTCACCCCGGGCTAAAGGTACCCGAGATGGAACAGGAACACATGCACCCAGGCCGAAGGCACCTGGGCGTGGACCCCACTGGACATCAGCCCCCAGGCCAAAGGTCTGCCCCTTTTATATGCTCTCCCGGCATGCACAGCAGGTTCCCCGCCCCGCTGTACTACTGCCAAGAGGGGACACAAAAGGCACAGCACTGTATCGGCGGTTCAACCCTAGCCTACCATGACAGCGCCACCTGTAGGCCGCAGGAAACTGCACACCAATACTGTCCCCCGAGGACAATATGGTCCATGAATCCTACAGAATTAGGGTGTTTGAGCCTATTTACCACTCAAACACTTCCCTTAAAGTTAGCACCCCGCTACATTTTTATTTCAAAGTATTTTATTTTCCCACTAGCTTATCCATTAAATTGAATAATTTATTCCAGAAAGGGCGTATTCTGGGGCATTCCCACCATATGTGTGGCATCGTGCCGTTGAGTTTCTGAGGTTCTTAATGACTTCCCGTACCTCTTCTGCTGAAAAGGGGGCCTCCAGCATATTTTTTAATTTTTTTCTTTTTTTTATGTTATTTTAAGTTATTTCCCTATCCACATTTGTTTGCAGAGCACTTGCCATGCTCTTAACAACATTTTGCTGCCATTTGCAGCCCTCTAGCCCTTTCCATTACTTTTTTAGAGCCTTTTTAGTCCTTAGAAGTCCGGGTCCCCATTGACTTCAATGGGGTTCGGGTTCGGGTTAAAGTTCGGTCCCGAACCCGAACTTTTTTCCGAAGTTCGGCCGAACCCGTCGAACCTGAACATCCAGGTGTCCGCTCAACTCTAATAGCTAGCTATTTAATTGTCAACACCTTAGCTACTTTTTATCTTTACTATTATATTGAATGTTTTCCTTTTTTTTTGTACTACAACTTCTAGCTTGGGGTAAATCGAGTGCATCAGGCAGTTACCGAAAGAGTTCACCTCCCTATATCCTTTCAAAAAGATTTAAAAACATTGTCACCCCAGGTGCAGAAAAACCCTCTGCTTTCCCCCCATACAGACTTTTTTTTTTTATATATATTAGAGCTAAAGCCATTGGGCATAGTTTGGTAAAAATGGAAAGCACCAGGACAGTATGTGAATTGTGTAGGTAGAATATTTTGTAATGAATAAGCAATCGTTTTGCACAGAGCAGCCCCAACCATCCTCCTCTGGGTTCTTCCTCTGGTGCTCTTGGCTCCCACTGTTCTCCATGTGCCAGCATAGGAAGCCTCTTTCTTATGGTGGCACACATGCAGGCTCGATCCTGAGTCAGGCTGTGTGTGTCTTTTGACACAACCACTGCAGTTCGACACCACCCCCACTCTCTTGTCACAGGATATAATTGACAGCAGCGGTAGCCAAAGGCTCCTTGCTGCTTCACTGAGTCCTGGAAGCAGAGAGTGAGCAGTGCTGCTGCTCTTAGGCACAACACTGGATCAAGATCAAGCTCAGGTAAGTATTTAGGAGAGCTGGGGGAGCTGAACATGTTTTTTTTTTTTACCTTATTGCAGAGATTGCATTAGGGTAAAAAAAAAACTTTAGCCTTTACAATGACTTAAATAAGTCCATAGAATAGTACAAACTATGCAGAAACAAGCAAAGCAAATGTGTTTTATACAAAAACAATTATAGTGTAGTATATCAAATACACTTGTAAAAAGAAATTGGGAAGAAGTAGGACAGTACAAAAGCAAATAGGCCAAAATGTGTAAATATTGATCCCACATGCTCCCCCTACAGTGCCTCCCTCACTCCCCCTGTGGTCCGACATGGTTGTCGGACGCTACTCCTATTCCCAGTATGCTCGTTAGCACCTCCAGAAGCTATAATGAGTACCTTGACTTTCAGTATTCCATTTCCATGAGAGTTACGCAGGCCTGTTGTACGCTGCAGTGTACCTTCTTCAACAGATCACTCCATATAAATAGAGGTTTTCTTATGTGGCCTTCTTACTAATGACGCTTATGCCGCGTACACACGATCATTATTCATGGCGGTTAAAAAACCGCCGTGAATAATGACAGGAAAAACGAGGGAACCGCTTGGTTCCCTACACACGGTCATTTTTCCCGTCATTTTTTCTCTTGACGAGAAAAACGACCGTCTGTGGGCTCCGCGGCAGTGTTTCCCTATGGGAAAACTGCCGCGGAAAAAAATGCTGGAAAAAACGACGAGAAAATTTAGAACATGTTCTAATTTTTCTCGTTGTTTTTTATGCCGTTTTTCTCGACGAGAAAAACGACATAAAGCCCACAGACGATCGTTTTTCTCGGCAAAAATAAAAAATGCAGTTTTTCTCGTCGAGAAAAGCGGTCGTGTGTACGCGGCATTAGAGGCAGTTTCTTTTGCTTTTTTCTTCCATGTACGTTGAATCCTATGCCTCCCTTAAGTTGAAACCATGTATTTTTACCTTTCTTATATGTTTTTTTTTGGTACTATTTGTATTCTGTATTATGTGTGAAAAACTTTCAATAAATCTTTTGTGGATAAATAATTAAAAAAAAGTGTAAATATAAGCCAAGTATTAATTTTGTTTATGTACCATCTGAGTGTACCAGAGGGCCACAACCTGGGAGCTGTTCTACAACAAAGTCCAATACTTCCTGCAGACTGTGCTGGTGAATACCAGGTGGCTCATTAGACTTTGCCTAAGGTTTGAGCAAATAGGCCACTGGTACTACATTTTCAAGACAACAAGCAGAGGTGTTAATGTAGAGACACAAGGCAGTGAGAACAGGGCCAAATGTTGAGACAGATGGTATCTTTCAGTAAATTAAAGCTTCTGATCTTTTGGATGTTCAGAGATCAACTGATTGTTTTGACAATGCATTCCCATATTTAGCATCTCTGAATTTCATGGATGAACAGAAGGAACTCCAAGGAGACCACACTTTTGGGAAATTGGCATAGTTCTGATATAGGATGGCTGTTAATTTCTGATAATTGGTAAATTTAGAGATGTACGGGATAACAAAATCACATAAATAATTGAGATAGGACGTTTTGATCCTTGCTGTCTTTTACATAACTGTTCAAATGGAGTGAGGGGGTCTATGCAGGGAACCCATCTTT
The DNA here is from genome assembly GCA_029206835.1 of Rana muscosa. Lineage (NCBI taxonomy): Eukaryota > Metazoa > Chordata > Amphibia > Anura > Ranidae > Rana > Rana muscosa. The sequence continues at coordinate 880,210,543 of CM055116.1, forward strand.
GAAAGAGTCTTATAAAAATCTCTAAGCTGAAAATAAGATAACCAATGTCTCATTAGGCAGTCCCCATTTACAACCAATGTCACAAGCGGTCAGTTTTATAATATCCGTAGAAAGAACTTCAGTGATTGGTGAGATAGATGACGGGTTCCACCTTAGAAAGCCATGTTCAGGCAATCCTGGTGTAAAGTCAGGGTTGCCTAGAATTGTGGTCATTGGATCTACATAAAATTAAATTGCTACCGATCTAATAAGATAGTCACATTCCTTTAAAAAAGGTGGTATAAAAAGATAATGACACCTTTGATGGCAGTGCTGAGAGAGATATCCATGACAAAATGTAAACGGGATGGGGATTAGTAGTGATTCAATCTGGACCCATTGTTTAAGCATAGAATGTAATATGAAATCTAGAAGTCTGGTTAGAAGCACTGATATATAATACATGGCTAAATTCATTAAGCCCAAGTCCCTGTCTTGTTTCCTCCTAATAAGCACATCAGATCTTAAAGAGGAACTGCAGTCTGCTCACATAATTTGTAATAAAAACACCTTTGCCATTCTGAAGCTTCCCTCCAACCACTTTGCATATTATTTTATATATACTGTGATTCTGTACTTTCCAAATGTGCTGCAGAAATCTCCCTCCACTAAGTCTGGCTGCAATAATTTTAACTGTGGGCAGCTGAAGCTTCTGCCTGTTCACTTCCTGTATTTACACAGACACACAGAGGTACACCTCCAGCTCTGCAGCTCTTATTGGCCCCCTTCCCTTCCCTTCCTAGCAAACTCTCACGAGAATGAGAGAAAGAGCTGTGCATGATGTCATAAGCCTATGCTTTTTTCCGGACAAGAAACAGAAGTGGGCTGGATAAGGTATTTACTGGCAGAAAAAAAATGTTTTACTATCCAAAGTTAAAACAACAAGAGCAGAAGATTTAATATATGGAAAGATGAAAAAATGACTGAAGTTCCACTTTAAACATGATTTAGAGTTCACCCAGATATATCTCAGGAGAGCGGACCAAATGATATGGAAAAACTTTTCTGAGATATCTATATGTAGCGGGGTCTCCTTTAAGGCCCCGGGACTACAGTACCCAGAGCCCCATTCGGCCTCAGGGCAGAGATTCCGCCGCAGAGACCCATGGGAGAGGTTACTTAAGAGAGAGGCGGGGGGAAGCTCGGTCTCTTGGGACAACGCGCTTCAAGCAACAAGTCATCCTGCGCGGATCTGCTGTGGGGTAAGGCCTGAAGCCTAAGGCCTTACCCGAAGTCCGAAGAGCCTTTCACCATCCTGCGGAGCCTGTGTGGATCCTGGACCGTCAGTGTAGGACTTCAGTTGGATCGGGACCCGATCGGTTGCAGACGCTGTGTGCGACGGACACACGCGGTGGAAGACCCAGGCTGGGATCGCGCCTGGAACGGTGAGCGGGCACCTGCCCATATCCATAGACTGAGTTATATTCAGGCCTATAGACTGCCTAGGCCCACTGTTCGCTCACCAGTGTTCCTTGGGGGTCCGGTAGTTGGGACAGAGTTGAAGTGCCTACCCCCCCCTGTTTGCATACTGCTGCTACGAGTTACCACCTTTTTGGATTACAATTTGTTCATTTCTTCAAGTGCACCAACGAAAGCTGGCCGGTGAAGAAAATCTTACTCCCTTAGGGAAAGGGGACTATTTCATACACTGTCAGGCCTGACATAGGTGGGGAAAGTTATAAAGTTTGTGCTGCTGTGTCATAGGGCGCGCACGCCATAATAGCTCCGCGTGGTGGATACTGCACGGTGCCATATTATAGTGCTGCCTCTGTAGCATTGGTTGATACTGGGTTCTGCAGACCCATGTAAGTGTTGCATGTCATGTTTTATGCCACCATTTTATAGTAAAGCTATTACTTATTCATATTCCTGCCTCAGAGTGTTGTTTGTCTATTTAGGAACTGTTAAGTATCATACACCTGAGAGTGATAGGAAGCTATCTCTAGACTAACTGTGCCAGAGTGGGTCGAGTCAGATTGCTGGGGGTTGGCGGTGCTGTATACAGGGCCCGAGAAAACAAACCAGCGGCTCTCTTAACTGGGGGTAGCGCTACACGTGGGGGCTCTTGAGTCCGGGATTCTGTTGCAGCAAATAGCAGCCAAAAGGTACCAGCATGGACCCACTAGAAATAGCAAAGTGGTGCGCAGTAGTAAAAACAGATCCACATGAAGTAGTGATCATAGAACTTGCAGGGACCTGGCAAGATGATGCAGTGAAACAGTTAGTGGTGTCACTGTCCTCGCAACAAAAAGCATACATAGTGGATGTCAGATCAGAACCTCCCATGACATATGTACTGGTGAAGTGGAAGGATGGAGTCCCAGAAGACTTCAAGAAGCCGAGCATAGAAACGGCGGATAAACAAATCTTTAAGTTAATACGCGCTCCACCCGACTTAAAAGATGTCAAGACAGAGATGAATCCTGGGTCGCCACAGGGCGCTCTCAGCACAGAATTATGCGCGGTCCTAGGGGAAATCATAGCGCGCTGCAAGAAAGTTCCTGCGGATTACCAAACGTCAGGATACCGGAAGCTTAGAATGTTTTCAGGAAGGAAGCCTGTACCTTCAGGAGAGGAAGGATTTGAGGAGTGGTTAGATGGCGCTACTCAGGCCTTAGAGGAGTGGGAAGTCCCAGACCACAGAAAGAAGCAGAGAATTGCTGAGAGCTTAAAGGGGCCTGCCCTAGAGGCCATACGCAACCTTAAGATGAGTAAGAAAGACTGTGTTGCGCAAGACTATCTAGACATTCTGCAGAATGTGTTTGGAGGAACAGAAAAGATCACTGAGCTTACCTACCAACTAGAGCACTGCTACCAGAAGGCAGGGGAGAAGCTATCAGAGTTTATGATGCGCCTAGATAAAATACTGCACAAGATGATCCTAAAGAAGGGAATTGACCCGAAGAAGGTGGATGAGGCCCGGGTCCAGCAGGTCATGAGAGGATCTCAACCCCTGGATCCCATCACACTGGCGCTACATACAAGACAGGACGGGAAGAGCCTGGAGTACCCTGACTTGATCCGAGTAGTCAGAGAAGAAGAAGCTATGCTGGAGGAGAAGAAAAGGAGCCAACCAGTTGAGCTGGTGCAGCCCCCTCCAGTGATGGTCAGGGCCGCCACGACCTTAGAAAGAGAGGCAGAGGTGGATACCTTAAAGTCACAGATGTCCCAAGTGCTGGGAATGTTGACCTCCCTGATGGAAAAGGAGTCAAGGGTACCTGAGAGGAACAGCCCAAGGAAGGAGTTGTTTCCAAATACTTCAGCACCCGCATCCCTGGAAGATAGGGGGGATATGATCTGTTTCAACTGTGGAGGAGTTTGTCACGTGACCAGAGTGTGTTCCAGTCCCAAAAAGAGGAAGATGAACAACCACAAGCCGCCGCAAAACTTCAGCGGGCCCCGGTGAAGGAGTCAACCGGGTGCCCATCATCCTTACGGAACTCCATACTGAATAAGAAGCACATGAGAGAAGGGGCCAGGACCCCACAGAAGAAACCAAGGGTTCCTCAGAAGGAACGCACTCCAAAGAAGCATAGTAATGTCCCTCAGCGGGTAGCTACACCCAGACAGAGGAGGGAGATCAGTACATACCAGGCCCAGGAGAGACTTAGGTCTAGGGACAAACGGAAGAAGGAAAGTCAGAAAGGGAAATGCAAAGATCAGAATAAGGAGACCCCTTCGAAGCAGTACCCAGAGAAGCTGGTGGGCCCCTCTCCAATCGTATCCATTCAAGTGGAGGGAGTCTACACAAGAGCCCTGTTGGATATTGGAGCACAGGTGACTCTGTTGTACCGAGACTTCTACGACAGACACCTGAGTCACTTGCCCATCCGAAAGCTTGAAGACTTGGAGATATGGGGAATCGGAACGGAAAAGTTTCCTTATGACGGATATCTGCCCATCAAATTGACTTTTGACCCATCCATAGCTGGGAAACGGAAGTGTTTGACACCTTGGCTGTGGTGTGCCCCCGACCGCCTGGAGCCAACAGGAGCTCCTTGATAATAGGGACCAACACGGATCTGGTCAGGAGACTTTTGGTCCCACTAACAAAAAGGGAGAACCCCACAGTCACTGAGATCCACCCAATGTTGAAGACCGCCTACCAACGGTTGATCTTAGAACAAAAGGCCCCGGAAGAGGGGGTAGGGAAGGTCTTGAGACTGGGAAGAAAAGGGATAGTACTGCAACCCGGTGAAGTAATCTGTTTGAAGGCCACAGTGAAACTCACTTGGGAGCAGCCGGCCCCTTTGTGATGTTGGAACCCGATCCAAGGGAAGAACCCTCGGGCCTGGAAGTAATCCCGGAAGTGGTCCCGGTGAGGGTCCTGAAGAAGGCCCATTGCAGGGTGCCAGTGAGTGTCAGAAATACCACGGATGGTCCAATGGAAATCCCAGCCAGACTGTTGCTGGGTCGAGTGAGCTCAGCCACACCAGTTGCCTCCTCAGATGTAGAGAAGACAGATGGAGAAGGTACTGTGTGGGAAAAGCTCTCTATGGAGAATCCAAACCTGCCCAGGGCTTGGAGAGAGAGAGCCCGGAACCAGTTGACTCGGTGGAAGAGGATATTCTCCCATGATGAGTTTGATGTGGGGTGTGCTAGGAGTGCCACCCATCGAATCCGCCTCCAGGAAGACAAGCCCTTCAGGGAAAGGGTGAGGCGGGTTCCATTGGCAGACCTCGAAGATTTAAGGGAACAGCTTGCCGAGCTCAAGCGAACAGGGGTAATCCAAGAATCCAGAAGTCCGTATGCCTCCCCCATAGTGGTGGTACGAAAGAAGAACGGGTCGCTAAGGTTGTGTATCGACTATAGGACCCTTAACAGGAGAACCACTCCGGATCAGTATACCACTCCAAGGATAGAAGATGCCTTGCAGAGCTTGTCCGGAGCCAAATGGTTCAGTGTTATGGACCTGAAGAGCGGGTATTATCAGATCCCGATGCACCCAGAGGACAAAGAGAAGACGGCTTTCATAACCCCAGTGGGGTTCTTTGAATTCAACCGGATGCCTAAAGGTCTGTCTGGAGCCCCAGCCACATTCCAAAGACTTATGGAGAAGACTGTGGGAGACATGAACCTCATCGAGGTCCTTGTATACTTGGATGACATCATAGTCTTCGGAAGAACTTTGGAGGAACATGAAGAGAGGCTGGAGAAGGTCTTGAAGAGACTGAGTGAGTAAGGACTCAAGCTCTCCCCTGAAAAATGTCAATTTTACCAATCCTCAGTCAACTATCTGGGACACATAGTGTCTGAAGATGGGGTGTCTACGGACCCTGAAAAACTGGAGGCTGTCACCTCCTGGCCAAGACCCACCACCGTAACAGAACTTAGGTCCTTCTTGGGGTTCTGTTCTTATTACAGAAGGTTCGTGGAGGGGTTTTCTCAAATAGCAAGACCCCTGAATGAGTTGCTGAAGACGGAGGGGGAAGAGGATGACTCGGGCCCCAGGAGACCGGGAGAGTCAGTCAAGGACCAGTGGAACGAGAAATGTGAAGATGCCTTCCAGATGCTGAAAAAGAGCTTGACCACTGCTCCTGTCCTGGCCTATGCGGACCCGAAGAAGCCTTACAAACTCCATGTGGATGCCAGCCATGATGGACTGGGAGGAGTGCTCTACCAGGAGCATGAAGGACAGCAGAGACCTGTTGCATATGTGAGCAGAAGCCTGACCCCCTCCGTAAAGAACTATCCCACCCATAAGCTGGAGTTCCTGGCTCTCAAGTGGGCCGTAGTCGACAAACTTAGAGATTACTTGTATGGGGCAGACTTCACGGTCAAGACGGATAACAATCCTCTCACCTACCTGTTCACCACAGCCAAGCTGGACGCCACCGGACATAGATGGTTGGCGGCACTGTCTGCTTTCAATTTCAGCTTGAAATACAGACCTGGGGTGGGAAACCGAGATGCGGACGCCCTGTCCAGAAGGTCTCATGTCCCTACATACAGTGTCGAAGACTGGACCCAAGTAGCACCTGACGGGGTACGGGCCCTCTGCCAAGGGGCTGAACTCCAGGCCAGGGGAGGCTCAAGAGCGGAAGAGATAGGGGTCACTATCGTAGGAGTCCCCAAGCAGTACTGCGAAGTAGCCCAACTGGGAGAAGACAACTTACCCAGACTAACGAAGAAGGAGTTGAGATCCGACCAATTGGAAGACCCTGTGGGGAGGTTGGTCCTAGAAGCATTGGAGAATCAGGATCCAAATGTACTCCTACGTCATCCCTCAAAGGAAGCTCGCCTACTTAAGAAAGAGTGGGACAGACTGCTGGTGCGTCAGGGGGTGGTCTACCGAAGGGGCCCCTCTGATGACCAAGAAGACAAGTGGCAGTTGTTCCTGCCGGAGAAACACAGAGAAACTGTCATGATTGCTCTGCACGACAACCATGGACACCTAGGAGTGGAAAGGACTTTCCAACTTGTTAGAGACCGTTTCTATTGGCCTTGCATGAGGGCTGAAGTTGAGGAATACTGCCATTCCTGTGCACGGTGCATACAGAGAAAGACACTACCCCATCAAGCGGCCCCAATGGGCCATTTACAAAGTGAAGGTCCGCTTGACCTGGTATGTATTGATTTCCTCTGCCTCGAACCCGACCTGAGCGGACAAGGAAATGTTCTGGTGGTAACCGACCATTTCACCCGATATGCACAAGCCTTTCCTACCAAAGACCAGAAGGCCTCCACTGTGGCCAAAACACTTGTGGAGAAATACTTTATACATTACGGATTGCCAAAAAGGCTTCATTCAGATCAGGGAAGGGACTTTGAGAGTAAACTCATACGGAAGCTCCTGGATGCCTTGGGCATCAAGAAAACCAGGACTACCCCTTATCACCCACAAGGCGATGCTCAACCGGAGAGGTTCAATCGAACCCTGCTCAACATGCTGGGAACTTTAAGTAGCGAAAGGAAGCAACATTGGAATAATCACATAGCGGCCCTTGTGCATGCTTACAACAGCACTGTCAGCGACGCTACAGGGTATTCCCCTTACAGACTTATGTTCGGGAGAGAAGCTAGATTGCCAGTGGATCTGGCCTTCGGCACTTCCATAGACCGTTGTTCTGCTGCTTCCCACAAGGGATATGTGGATAGACTTAGGCACAATCTGAAAATGGCCTATGAGCAAGCCCAGGCCGCATCGGATCAACGCGGGGCTCGGAATAAGAGAAATTTTGACCTAAAAGTTAGAATCCAAGATTTGCAACCAGGAGACAGAGTATTGCTGCGGAACCTGGGAGTCCCTGGAAAACATAAGCTTGCGGATAGATGGAGACCCGAACCTTATGTCATTTGCAAAAACTACCGGGCCTACCCGTTTACAAACTTAAACCTGAGGGAAAGTTGGGGCCATTGAAGACTTGGCATCGGAACCACCTACTTCCTCTGCCTGAAGCGGTTCGGTTACCTCCTAGCATGGATTCCCCTGAACCCATGTCCATTCTAGACACCCCTAGACCCAACACTTGGTCTCAGACCCCTCGGATGGGGGATACAGAGGATTCAGAAATGAGTGAAGATGAGGGAGAGGAAATTGGCTGGCTTTGGCCTTCCCAGGGACCAACGACTTCTGCTATTGATCTTCTGCCTGACGAAGACACCGAGGATCATACACTGAATGCAGAAGCAACAGAGTTTATCCCTTCCTGTCCTTGGTTGGATGCTTGGGAAAGTGCCAGTGAACCATCTGTAAAGGAAGATCCAAGAGAAGCCATGTACCTTCCTGCTCCGGAGCCGGATGTTCCCGAGGAAGGGGGAAGTCCTGAGTTAGCAACAGAAGAAGAGTCTGCTCCAACAGAAAGCCCAAGAGGACAGAGGAAGCGGAGGGCAATAAAACCTCCCAGGAGACTAACCTACCCACAGATGGGTGAAAGTGCGGAAGACACTGTAGTCACTGCTAGAAGGAGTATGGAAGACCATGACCCTCCCGCTGTTTATTTGGTGGGAGGCAGCCCCAGCTCACTCTCTGGCACAGTTAGGCAGGATACTAATGTTAATGTGTCCTGTGGGAAGAGGAGTTCACTGCCTCGTTTTTGGTGGGAATTTCCTCTGCCGACATCATATGAAGGATTGATGGATGTTGTGAGATCTGTAGTTGGAGATTATGTTATCTTTGGGGACCAAAGAGTTCAAGTGGGCGGAGTGTGTAGCAGGGTCTCCTTTAATGCCCCGGGACTACAGTACCCAGAGCCCCATTCGGCCTCAGGGCGGAAATTCCGCCGCAGAGACCCATGGGAGAGGTTACTTATGAGAGGGGGGGGGTGAAGCTCGGTCTCTTGGGACAACGCGCTTCAAGCAACAAGTCATCCTGCGCGGATCTGCTGTGGGGTAAGGCCTGAAGCCTAAGGCCTTACCCGAAGTCCGAAGAGCCTTTCACCTTCCTGCGGAGCCTGGGTGGATCCTGGACCATCAGTGTAGGACTCCAGTTGGATCGGGGACCCGATCGGTTGCAGACGCTGTGTGCGACGGACACACTCGGTGGAAGACCCAGGCTGGGATCGCGCCTGGAACGGTGAGCGGGCACCTGCCCATATCCATAGACTGAGTTATATTCAGGCCTATAGACTGCCTAGGCCCACTGTTCGCTCACCAGTGTTCCTTGGGGTCCGGTAGTTGGGACAGAGTTGAAGTGCCTACCCCCCCCCTGTTTGCATACTGCTGCTACGAGTTACCACCTTTTTGGATTACAATTTGTTCATTTCTTCAAGTGCACCAACGAAAGCTGGCCGGTGAAGAAAATCTTACTCCCTTAGGGAAAGGGGACTATTTCATACACTGTCAGGCCTGACATAGGTGGGGAAAGTTATAAAGTTTGTGTTGCTGTGTCATAGGGCGCGCACGCCATAATAGCTCCGCGTGGTGGATACTGTGCGGCGCCATATTATAGTGCTGCCTCTGTAGCATTGGTTGATACTGGGTTCTGCAGACCCATGTAAGTGTTGCATGTCAATTTTTATGCCACTATTTTATAGTAAAGCTATTACTTATTCATATTCCTGCCTCAGAGTGTTGTTTGTCTATTTAGGAACTGTTAAGTATCATACACCTGAGAGTGATAGGAAGCTATCCCTAGACTAACTGTGCCAGAGTGTGTCGAGTCAGATTGCCGGGGGTTGGCGGTGCTGTATACAGGGCCTGAGAAAACAAACCAGCGGCTCTCTTAACTGGGGGTAGCGCTACATATAGGTAATGCATGAAAAATGTATAGAAACCGGGGAAGAATAGCCATTTTAAACCATGCTAGTCTCCAAACCTGCAGTGACATAAACATGCCGACTGCTTTAATTTTTGTTGTGTCAAAATAATTCATGGTTGGTAGTTTAGGGCATATAAATCTTCCCCGAAGAAGAGAGATAAATCCTCAAATATTTTAAGGATTTCTCTTGCTATCGGAAAGGAAAACCATTCATGAGGACATCAGTAACCTCAAGGTAAAGTCACATTAGGTGCTTTAGTCTTATCTTTTGCTTTTATCTTACCTTGAAGTTACCTACTCTGGAAAAATCTTCAAATTTTAGCATCAACGCTGGAAATGCTACCTGCGGGTTTGACTCAAATAGCAATAAATCATCTGCAAAAATTACAATTTTACATTCAGTTTCACACATATCTCCTTTACCGAATTGTTATTTTAATTGCATTTGCAAGATGCACCATTGCCAAAATATAAGGGATCAGTGAAAGGAGACAACCTTAGTGTCTAGTACCATTTTTTATATTTATTACATCTGAAAGGGTACCATTAACCCTCATCCTTACTGTTGGGGTCTGATATAGGGCTAAGATCTTCATTAACAAGTTCTCAGCTATCCCTATCTGGGTCAATGTTGCCGACATGAAGGACCAATCTAAGCGATCAAATGCTTTTTCAGCATCTACTGCTGAAAGACAGAGATGTATATTATACTTTTTAGCATAATCCCATAGAGTGAGGGCTTTAACGGTATTATCCCTTGCCCAAATGGATAATTGTTGCATAGTTCTTAATGTCCACATTCATAAATTAAATTGGATGGTAACTAGGGCATATTATATTGTAGTTCTGTGGGCTTCTGAGATTGTCTAGGGAACAAACAATTATCAGGTGTAGCACACGGTCCCTTTTCTCCTGCCTACCTTCACTTTGCAGAGATAAAGGCACACCGTGCCACATGCCCGTATGATCGTATCCTCCTGGTATAAGAGGTTGAGCGGTGTTCTTACAGTTTTGGGTCCTGCAGCAATTTACGTCCCGTCCATTGGTTCTCATCCCCAGAATATAGGGACAAGTCTGTTCTTCTCCCCGAAAGAAAGCCAATGTCCAGACAATGTTTAAACTCCAGACAAGTTTATTTTATCTTGCTGGAAACAGATTTGGGAATAGGTTGAAGATAGTACAAAAGCAGGTAGGGAGCTAGGTTCAGGCACGCGGCACCCAGTTACCCTATTCTTCACTCAAGCCTGAGTGTGAATTTGCTCACCCCGATAGATCCCTCTCACAGTTCTAGCAGCCGAAGTGAAGCACAAACAATTTCTTTAAGTTAGTCCCCTTCACGGACAAGTCTAAGAGATTCTCTGCCACAGAATCCTTTAGTTACTAAATTAGAACTTTGAAAACTCCCGTAGATTAATAGAGACCATAGGTGCCAATGGGACACACTACAGGAGCTATACTACAACTCACGAATCCTTTCCTCTGATAGGTAACCAGGCCTCTCCTTCACCGTGAATTTCTCCACCGATCCATCGGACAGGTCCTCCCCCGGTTTGCTCTCCTTCAGAGCGGGCCACCCTCACACAGGTTCCCTGGGACTCCAGTGGGTTGGTCGAAGACCCAGGTGAAGGTACTGGGCCTACCTGGAACTCTGCAGCCTCGGGCTAAATGTGCCCGAGACTCCTCGGCCGTTCACGCACCCCAGGCAAACAGGGCCAATGGGCGCAACTTCACCACCAGGGGTCCTCCTGAGAATCCCCCTTGCACACCACCCGATGGGGCACACTCCTCCTCCACTCTCCTCCTCTCCTCTCTACTCTCCTCCTCTCCTCTCCTCCTATGGTGTCTGCTCTTTTTGTACCCTCTCCCGGCATGCACAGCAGGCTGAACTTCGTCCACCACACGGTAGCCGAGAGAAGACACCCAATCACACCACAATGTCACCAGTGGTTCAACCCGAGACCTGGGCAACAGCGCCACCACAGGCCCAGGGGAACTATACACCAGGCAACAACATGCCAGAAAAGAGTCCATATTAAATAGAATTATAGAATCTGAGCCATACTATTGCTCAGACTGCCCCTAAATTTACAACATAGCGACCCCAATTTTGGGGGTCCCGCTACAAGATTTTACATATAAAATGTGGCGTAGAATGGGTGACAATTGCTCCTGAAAGACCTTATAGTAGAGTCCTGTAAAGCCATCAGGGCCAGGGCTTCTCCCCAAGGGCATCATCCCTATCACACCCATTATCTCTGACATTGAAAACGGGGCCTCTAGTGATTCTGCTGTGTCCCCAGAGAGAGTGGCTAGTGCTGTAGCCCAAATATATGCCCAAATATGAAAAAAAAATCTCCATCAGCTGGGGGCAAAACACGCCAGACCTCCACTAGCTGCAAAGGATGGAGACATTTTCCTGACACATTGTTCGAAGACGATTGAAACATTAACCAATATAAAAACTATATTGCATAGACTGCAAATGAGCATCACATATCTCCCCTCTGTGTCTTTAATTTCTTTTAAGGTGTGTATTGGAAGGTTAGTATGAAATCCAATTGCAACTTCTTTGGATTATTTCTGTGGATTATCACGTGTATACCATTGGTTATAATACCTGCATGGGAGATTTGGAACCTTCTTTTTTTTTACAGTGTGTCCCCTATAAAAAAAAATATTAAACTTTGTGTTTATGCATATGTTGCATTATTTGATTCCTTTTTAGGGAAAATTAAACCCATGAACATTCAGGGAAGCAAAAACTAATAAGGTCATAAGAAAAAATTTAGACCAAGCAATGCACAATGTGCCATTGTGTGGAGCGCATCCCCTGTGCACTGCTGACAAAGAACCAAAAAAAGACTAAACAACACAGAGAGCTGCCAACATTTTTAGCCAGTTTGCATTGCCATTCCTGCCTGTATTTGCTTGAATTACCCAGGGACAGCCTTACAAGAAAAAAAGCAAAAAAAAATGCAAATAAAAAGTAATTAAAAGTAGTAAGTAAATAAAATGTACATAACGTTTTGGCCACTGGGAATATATTTACAAGCCAGGAACTTTCTACTAAATATAGGAAACATTGCATTGAATGTTTCCATGAATGATCAAAAACCTTTCTGCAACAGTTCTTTACCAAGAATAATTCAGGATATTTTTTTCTTTTCTTATCCCAGTTTAGGCCAACAACTGATCTCATTGAACAAACTACTGGAGTCACCTTTCTCTACAACCTTTCACAAACACACCTTTCAGTTGTAGATTTTTAAAATGTTTGAATTGTCATCCCTGATGGCTCTACAAGGAAAACCAAAATAAAAAAATAAAAAAATGGAAATAACTGTACTTCTCTAAATAAAAGATGAGTAGCAGTGATTTATTTTTAGTGATGCCATCCATTGGGCCACATAAGGGGTGTGTCATTAATCCCTGCATCATCTTAGCTCACTCTTTTTGTCTACTCTTTGAAATGGGCAAAAATGGTGCAGGCATCCTAGATGATGGGCCACTGGTGTGGTGAAAAACTCCCCAGTGGCTCTCCTCATACTATAATCACACAGAAGAAGGAGCAGGTGGAGGAAGAAAAGGTGAAGGAAAAAGGAGAGGAGGCACTGAAGGTGGAGGGGGGGTGAGGAGGAGGAGGAGGAAGAGTTAAAGAAGGAAGAAGAGGGGTAGTAGAGGGAACATAAGTTGGAGAAGAGGAATACGGAGTAGAGGGAGGGGAATTTGGGAAAGGAAGAAGAGGGAGAAGAGACCAGTGAAAAGGAGGTGGTACAAGTGACTGTGTTGTCACTATTGGACAAGACATGGGATGCATTAATAGCTCTCTGAACTGCTTAATTACCAGTTTCCTACTTTATCAGATGTTACAAAATTGCAGCACATATTGAAATCCACCTTGTTAGTTGCATTCACAGGTTACAGTCAGATCTACAGGTAACACTGGATAGACTTGATAAAACAAGTAAGAAAGGAGATACTGTATTTTCACATTACACCGGCAACAGACCTCTGATAACTATGCTAAATATTTGATTACGTAAAACAGAGAGATTGAGGAGTAGGAGAAACAATACGAATCCGAGGGGTACCTGAGACATTAAAACAAGACCAATTAAAATCTATTTTTAACAACTTGCTTGAGAGGTCACAATAATCCCCTATTAAATATGATAGAATTTATCATATTTTGTAATCCGGGACCCCCTGATGCCCCCTCCCCCCAAGCTATCATATGTTATCCCCAAAATTTTCCTTTAAGGAAAGAAATACATCAAAGAGCAAGATAGAACAAACATATTACATTTGTTTGCACAAAAGTTAAACTGCTCCAGGATCTTGAGACCCTTGCTTTCTATACTAAATGAGAGAGCTTTCACTTGCAGATGGTTCTCTATATTTGACCTTGCTTTACAACACAACGGCTGACTTATACAAGTTCACACTCCTGATGACCTCATGTCACGTTCTGCTTTAGGTATCTCAAAACTCTATCTATGCACATCTACACAGCACTCCTTGGGTGGGCAGGTGTTAATAAATTAATTTGTCAAATGAAAAGTAGAGATGGGATAAAAAGGTCCAGAAAACTCCTGCAGCTCCTCAGACAGATCTGGGATGGATCTCTGCACAATGTGAGAAAATAGCACAGACAGGGCTCTGGAGTTAGTAGAACCACATAAACACCATTTTTTTTGAATAGTGCACAATTACATGTTAAAATCTTGATTGACAGCATACAGAGGCCAAGGGGGGCACCAGGTGGTTAACAAGCCATGGTAGATGAGCAGGACATGCATCAGTGTAGGTAATAACAGCACCAAGCACAGCTGACAACTGGTGGGCAAGCTGGTGGAGTCTACGGCCACAAGGTGATGTTGGGGATGGGTGGCCAACTATGTGTTTCAGGGGCCCTGCCCCCTTTGTCAAGTGGCCTGAGTGTGGGGAACAAGTCGGTATTTAAACAGAGTGGGAAGTGGCAAGTGAAAGAACTGATTAATGCTGCTGTATGTGAGCTCAGTAGGACAACAGCGATTTACATGGCTGGTTATACAGACACCACACATTGTATACTTACACATTGTAAATATTTACACACTGTAAATCAATGAGACAATTAAATATGATAATGGTAATTATAAAAATAACACTGTAAAGCTTAAAGCATCATAAATCTATGTGCAAACCTTGGAGAGATGTATAATTGTTCAAACTAAATAAGAGTAAAAACATTTTGAAAAAAATAGATATCCATATAAAAAAGGTTATATAAAATTAAGAATTAAAAATATAATTAAATTATTATAAAACGAAAAACTGGCTAGGAAGAGTACCTGTCCAAAAATCAATAAGATTTATTAAAGTGATATACAGTTCTCCATATCTATGTACAGTTCATGCATGTATCCCTAAAGAACAGTACAATTAATGATGGAATGGCAAGCTGTTTGAAAATAGTTGCAGGATGCACACTATTCCATTATGAAACAAATTCAATAAATAAGTAAACCCATAAAATAAACTAAAATCAACATAAACGCATGAGAATAGACATGCATCCATAAAGGAATGTGTCTCAAACCCTCAAATAAATGAACTGTAGAACAAATAGAAGGGCTAATAAAAAATGAATAAAAATAAAATAGTATTTATAGTATGGTGTAGACCTCAAGTTATTCGTTAAGTCCCTCAAGAGTCAAAGTGTAATTGGCAAAGATCCAAAATGTTTCCCTGGGGCAGAACTTATAGAATCTCTCTACCACAGAGTAACACAGTGAATGTGTTTGAGGACCCATACGTAGAGATTTTCTATAGAACAACCATGTTTGAGCTCAAAGGGATGTGCACACTGTAATTGACATTACCCTCATAGATTTGCCTTCTATGCTCTCTGAAGGGGGCCCTAACCGTATTGTGCAGCACATGCTAAAGAGTCATACATTGACACTTTTTCTGATGTCTTTAAGCTGTGTTCCATTGCTCATTCATCTAATTTCAAGTCCCCATACACAGAACTCTTCTATAGAACAGTCATATTTAACCACTTCCCTACCGCCCATAGTCATATGACGTCCACAGATGGGATCTCCCATCCTGGGTGGACGTCATATGACGTCCTCGGCTTTGTGGGGGGATATCTGAATGATGCCTGCAGCTAGAGGCATCATTCAGATATCCTTTTCTTGTGCCGGCGATTCTGCGCACCATAAGAATGATCATAGCGGCGGTTCCACCACTTGATCGTTCTTATAGGCGGCGGGAGGGGACATCACCCCCTCCCGCCGCCATCCGGTGCTTCTCCAGGCTCTCCCGTGCCATCGGGGACCCGGAGAGAATCGCCGGCGCCGGTGGTGGGTCACGTAGCGAGCATAGAGATGACTGGTGACCAGATGACGTCACGCCCGGGTCCTCAGATGTAAACAAAGCCGCCATTGCGGCTAGTAAGTATGAGATTAGTGAAAAAAAATTCACTGATCTCATGCTTTACAGCCTGGAGGAGAGATGTGGGGTCTTATTGACCCCGCATCTCTCAATAAAGAGGACCTGTCACACACATTCCTATTACAAGGGATGTTTACATTCTTTGTAATAGGAATAAAAGTGATAAAAAAAAAAAGTAAAATAAGTGTTAAAAAAAAAAATAAGTAAAAAAAATAAAAAATAAAAAATTAAAACGCCCCTGTCCCCGGTAGCTCGCGATCCCCGGTAACACGCAAGTCCCACCCACATATGTAAACGCAGTTCAAACCACATATGTGAGGTATCGCCGCGTGTGTTAGAGCGCGTGCAACAATTCTAGCACTAGATCTCCTCTGTAACTCTAACCTGGTAACCTGTAAAAAAATGTAAAGCTTTGCCTATGGAGATTTTTAAGTACCGAAGTTTGGCGCCATTCCATGAGTGTGCGCAATTTTAAAGCGTGACATGTTAGGTATCTATTTACTCGGCGTAACATCATCTTTCATATTTTCTCAAAAAATTGGGCTAACTTTACTGTTTTGTTATTTTTTTAATTCATGAAACCATTTTTTTCCCAAAAAAAGGCGTTTGAAAAATTATTGCGCAAATACCATGCAAGAAAAAAGTTGCAATGACCGTCATTTTATTCCCTAGGGTGTCTGCTAAAAAAACATATATAATGTTTGGGGGTTCTGAGTAATTTTCTAGCAAAAGAATGATGATTTGTACATGTAGGAGAGAAGTGCCAGAATAGGCCCGGTATTGATGTGGTAAAAAAAGCCTGGTGTTGAAGTGGTTAAGGTTAAAGCGACAAACTCTGTGATTACCATTACCCATTTTGATCAGCTTTCTTTGCTTTCCAAAGCAGGCCCTAACAGTATATATTATATGGCCTACGTATAGAAGCTCACAGGTGCATATGAGGCAATAGTTTACATAATCAGTGGCACAAGTGTAAAATGAACTGATACATTTTTCCCAAACTCGCACATCTTCATAAAATTTTTACTACACTGGTACATCCCAGTTCCCATAAACTCTGACACAGGGAAACATTTTGGATAACGATTTAAAATGATTGTAAAATGTCGCTTTAAAAAAAAATAACAAACATGTCATACTTACCTGGTTCTGCACAGAACAGCCTGGATCCTCCTCTTCTCAGGTCCCTCTTTGCTGCTCCTGGCTCCTCCCTCCTGACCCCATCGACCAGCAGCTTGCTTTGGGGGCACCCGAGCCGAGTCAGAGCTCGGTGTATCCATTCAGACACAGAGCCCCGACCTGGCTGCGCCCCCTCTCTCCCCTGGTTGGCTAACTGACCTTGATTGACAGCCACGGGAGCCAATGGAGTCTATTCTCATGCGTTTATCTATGAAGGGATAATGGATATCTGGCTGAAAATCATAAGTTTGTCTTGCTCTGGACACATTATTACATCCTCCCTATGTTCCACCATATACAGTCAGGTCCATAAATATTGGGACATCGACACAATTCTAATCTTTTTGGCTCTATACACCACCACAATGATGTACTTTAACTGCAGACTTTCAGCTTTGATTTGAGGGTATTTACATCCAAATCAAGTGAACAGTGTAGGAATTACAACAGTTTGTATATGTGCCTTCCACTTTTTAAGGGACCAAAAGTAATGGGACATACTTGGTTGCAAATCCTTTGCAGTCAATTACAGCCTGAAGTCTGGAACACATAGACATCACCAGATGCTGGGTTTCATCCCTGGTGATGCTCTGCCAGGCCTCTACTGCAACTGTCTTCAGTTCCTGCTTGTTCTTGGGGCATTTTCACTTCAGTATTGTCTTCAGCAAGTGAAATGCATGCTCAATCGGATTCAGGTCAGGTGATTGACTTAGCCATTGCATAACATTCCACTTATTTCCCTTAAAAAACTCTTTAGTTGCTTTTGCAGTATGCTTCGGGTTATTGTCCATCTGCACTGTGAAGCGCCGTCCAATGAGTTCTGAAGCATTTGGCTGAATATGAGCAGATAATATTGCCCGAAACACTTCAGAATTCATCCTGCTGCTTTTGACAGCAGTCACATCATCAATAAATACAAGAGAACCAGTTCCATTGGCAGCCATACATGCCCACGCCATGACACTACCACCACCATGCTTCACTGATGAGGTGGTATTCTTTGGATCATGAGCAGTTCCTTTCCTTCTCCATACTCTTCTCTTCCCATCACTCTGGTACAAGTTGATCTTGGTCTCATCTGTCCATAGGAGGTTGTTCCAGAACTGTGAAGGCTTTTTTAGATGTTGTTTGGCAAACTCTAATCTGGCCTTCCTTTTTTTGAGGCTCACCAATGGTTTACATCTTGTGGTGAACCCTCTGTATTGACTCTGGTGAAGTCTTCTCTTGATTGTTGACTTTGACACACATACACCTACCTCCTGGAGAGTGTTCTTGATCTGGCCAACTGTTGTGAAGGGTGTTTTCTTCACCAGGGAAAGAATTCTTCCGTCATCCACCACAGTTGTTTTCCGTGGTCTGTTGCTGAGCTCACCGGTGCGTACTTTCTTTTTAAGGATGTTCCAAACAGTTGATTTGGCCACACCTAATGTTTTTGATATCTCTCTGATGGGGTTGTTTTGTTTTTTCAGCCTAATGATGGCTTGCTTCACTGATAGTGACAGCTCTTTGGATCTCATATTGAGAGTTGACAGCAACAGATTCCAAATGCAAATAGCACACTTGAAAATAAATGTCTCTGGACCTTTTATCTGCTCCTTGTAAATGGGATAATGAGGGAATAACACACACCTGGCCATGGAACAGCTGAGCAGCCAATTGTCCCATTACTTTT
The DNA here is from genome assembly GCA_029206835.1 of Rana muscosa. NCBI lineage: Eukaryota > Metazoa > Chordata > Amphibia > Anura > Ranidae > Rana > Rana muscosa. The sequence goes on from CM055116.1 coordinate 880,229,073, forward strand.
GATCCCTTAAAAAGTGGGAGGCGCATATACAAACTGTTGTAATTCCTACACCGTTCACCTGATTTGGATGTAAATACCCTCAAATTAAAGCTGAAAGTCTGCAGTTAAAGCACATCTTGTTCGTTTCATTTCAAATCCATTGGGGTGGTATATAGAGCCAAAAAGATTAGAATTGTGTCGATGTCCCAATATTTATGGACCTGACTGTATATAGTGTACGGTATATCTTCTTATTGGCACAACATTACTCTATTCGGTTTTTATCTTTCCAGTCATTATTGCTCCCATGTCTGCTTGGAGGAGATTATAGCTTCTCAGCCTCTGCCGTATATGACTATCCCACTTCTAAGGAACACCATTTAAAAAACATCAGATTTAACATTAGATTTGATTTAAATATTTTTAATTAAAATGTTTTTTAATTAAAATGGTTATGACTTACTGGTACTTAAAATCCTTCAAAATCCTCACCATGTGAACTACAAGTCCCAGAGATCCCACAATTGGTAGGCAGCAACAATGGCCAGTGAATTCTTTCCTCCAAAGCACCAGACATCATAAATAATATGAAAGGAAGATCTGGAGCTGGATGTGCGGTAATACTGCATGGCAATACCGCTAGGTACATTGCAGAATACAGTATACACCGCTGAGCCAATCACATCGAACAACGTATTCTATTAATGATGAATACAAATCCTGCTTGGATTGGCAGAGGCTGGGACATTATCAGCCCACGCCTCTCTGACTTTTAAAGCCAATCCGAGCAGGCTACTGTATGTAGCCTGCTCATATTGGCAGAGGTTGTTACTCCAATCCATGCATGCTCTGTATTCATTAATAGAATACATCGCTCACCGGGATTGTCTCAGCGGTGTATACTGTATGTAGTCAAAGCTACATACAGTATTACCTCACATTCATCATCACATTCACAACTCAACACTTACACCTCATCTATAAAAGATGATGTCATATTAGAGAAATAACCTGGTCCTCTTTCAGGGTTAACTATATACCACTCAACTTTTTGTACTAAACTGTAACATGCAAGGGAGATGGTCAAAATGAACATACTTTACCATAATACTTTTGTTCTCAAGCATACATAATAGATGATTATGATTATCTAACAAGCACTCATATACTAACAATAACCTCTAGGATCTTGAAAGCAGCTTTACCATGCTTAAAGTGATTCTAAATGCAGAAAGTTTTTTACCTTAATGCATTCTATGCATTAAAGTAAAATTCCTTCTGTGTGCAGCACCCCCCCAGCCCCCTCTTATACTTATCTGAGCCCAATGTCAATCCAGCGTTGTGCCCGAGAGTAGCATCTCTGCTCTCTCTCTCTCTCTTTTCACTGGCTCAGAGGCAGCTGCTGTCAATCAAAGCCAGTGAGTAGTGGCAGGGCCAAGCTGCACTGTGTGTGTCAATGGACACACAAAGTGTGGCCCAGGAGTGAACCCGCATGAGTTGCCCCATAGCAAGCTGCTTGCTATGGTGGTCACTCATAAGGGGGGGGGGCTGGGGGAGCCAGGAGCACCGGAAAGGGGACCCGAGAAGAGGAGGACAGAACAGGTAAGTATACCATGTTTATTTTTTTTATTTTTTTTATTCCCTTTACAATCACTTTAATCCTGATGTTATATAATACAGTGGGGTTGATTTACTAAAGGCAAGTAGTCTGTGCACTAATTTTCCCCAGATCTTAGTGAATGTTTGTTTGTTGCCCCCATATTGTATATGATTGGCTATGTATTGTTAGAATTGCTATTATGTTTTCCTATATTCTGTTAATTCAGTGTTTTTCTACTGGCATGACAGCTACAGCTTTCTTTTTTGGCTATTATTAGTATTTTTCAATTTGTTATAAATATTACTATAAATAATTTTATATGCAGAGCAGAGGGGGTGTTAACAAATATTCTAGGATAGTAGATTGGCGTAGACATGGGGATTATAAACTGTGGATTACTATGGAGCAGCAAATGTGTCCAGCTCCTCTAAATAGGGCTTTATGGTGTTATACAACTTTACCACTACTAGTAAAAAATCATCCTACGATAGGTGAAACTTTAAGAATAGGAAACAAAATAATAAAAAGGGGCGTGACCTACACGACGCTACCGGAAGTGATGTATGCGCTCCGCGCCAGCTAAACCCGGAAGTACGAACAGTTCCTGGATATTCGTTCGGGTATCGATTGTCTTACGGACGGACGACGATGTGGTGATATGATTTTTTGCTCTGTTATGTTTTAATCAATGTACGTTTAATGCAATAAGGGGCTATGTGCTGTGTGGGGAACTTTACTTAATAAACAGAGTTATGCTATTTTTGCTTTCTTCTGTTTGTGTATTCCTTTTGGGAGTCCCTACTGATCAGACATCTCCTTGGCTGATGCTGAATGCTGAAAAGGTTCCGATTCACTCCCCTGTTCAAGGTGTTGTTTGAGCTTTGCTCTGGTGAGTTTAAACCCCTGAGGGGGAGTGTGTTCCCACTGGGTGGATCAGAATTTACGGTGATGGTGCATGCTGTTTATATCTAGGACCACCAATGAACATTATTGGACACTCTGCATTTCTGTTTCATCTGCCATAAACTGTTAATTATTTTGGAGGTGGAGTTGGCCACCTGAATCTTACCAACATCAGCGCTGTTTCTAGTATATTTCTGACACAGATCTACTGTTTTATGTTTATACTATTCTTTTAATATCTTACATTTTTAAACGGCTGCTCCTCTCAGAAATTCTTTGAGTTCATCAGAGAAATTCGTGCATGGTATCACTTTGATTTTTTGTGTGTTACCTAATTCCAGTGTCGGTTACTTACTACAAAATTTTTTGCAATTGTGCGAGTCCGAGGCGCTGAGTGGTGTATTGAAGGCCTTTATTATACACCTTATCTTACTAGGAAACAAAATAAGCCAGAATTCCAAATTCTCCACTAAAAACTCTCCCCTGTTTCCGATTCTAGGAAACCCAGAGTTTCCACAAGGTATGGATTCACAAATATTCAGGAAACTGAGGGAAAAGGGAAGTTTCCAAGCTTCACATTTTTTTAGGAGATAGGGGATGGGCATCAATTGGCATGTTAACGCAACGAGGAGGGCAATATGAAATCCCTATATGGCAGGCTTGACAGGTTAGACATTACTTGGAAACCCTGGGATCTGCAGGAAGATACAGGAGAACACAAACTAAGTTTGAGGAGTATTGTGAGGGAGAGGAGCCCCTACCTCACGTAATCTCTAAAATGTATATACTCCTGACTGCACCCTTAGAGGACTTTAAAATGGATTGTTTTGCCAAATGGGAGCGAGATCTAGGCCAAACTTTCTCTCCAGCACAATGCCAGAATATAATAGACCTGTCTTTAAAATCTTCAAGGTGTACGAAAATGCAGGAATCAAATTAAAAAATATTAACACGTTGGTATTATACGCCATCGGCCTTGAATACATTTTTTCCAGAAACATCTGACAGGTGCTGGAGAGGATGTGATGAAAAAGGGACAATGATACACATTTTGTGGGCATGCCCAGTAATTAGACAATTTTGACAAACTGTACAGAGAATTACTCAAATATTTACTGAAGACCAGATTGTAGAAGATCCAGCTTTCTTCTTGCTACACCATACACAAATCCCACCGAAAAAATATATAAACTCAGTTCTGTGTCACCCAATAAATGCGGCAAAAAGTTGTATTGCAATGAACTGGAAAGACCCTAGTGCCCCTACGATCTCATTGTGGTTAAACAAAGTCAGAAGGGTGGAAATAATGGAGAAACTCCTACCAATAACGTTGGAGGGAAAAAAACAAATACAAGAAATATGGGTACCATGGGAGCAATTTGCAAAATCTGAAGAAGGGAAGAGGTTATTAGGAGTGTAAAGATAAAAACTAGGCCGACAGGTAGAAAGAGTAAGTAGGAGATTTTCAAGAAGTTCCACATTTAATTTTTTTTTTATTTTCTATTATTTATTATGTGTTGATGTTGGTCAAATGTTTCCCTGCGTCAGCAGGGATAAAGGAAGGGGGAAACTGGGGTCGAAGGGAGGGGATCGGGGGAGGATTAGGGAAATAGGAAAGGGAAATAGGGATTAAGGAAGAAGGAGATGTAGAGGGAAAAAAAAGAGGGGGGTAATAGGAAGAAGAGCCTAGAAGACGATAGTAAAATAACAAAAGTGAAATAATATGGTTTAAATAAGGTTTTCTTTATTGATTTATGTATGGTGAAATACCCATCCTTTTCTTCCCTAAATGGCAATGTTATATCTGTATACCCTGTTTTAAGAAAATAAAGAATAAAAAAAAAAAAAAATATTCTGCCCTGGGTGACAAATGTGCTAGGTACACCACTGCATATTGGCACATTAACAATACCATACTGCACTAACCATACCAACAGGTCAGGGGTGTTAAGAAACTTTTTTAGGGAATCCATTTGTTTCCTAAACTGAGCTGTATTGAAGTCTCCGAAAGAGTTGAGATCTGAACCTAAAAGAAGCAAGCCTTGTTAGCCGCGACAACTTTCTTAATTAGTTTATTAACCACTTCAATACAGGGCTTTTTATACCACTTCCATACCGGGCCTATTCTAGCACTTCTCTCCTACATGTACAAATCATCATTCTTTTGCTAGAAAATTACTCAGAACCCCCAAACATTATATATGTTTTTTTTAGCAGACACCCTAGGGAATAAAATGACGGTCATTGCAACTTTTTTTCTTGCACGGTATTTGAGCAATCATTTTTCAAACGCCTTTTTTTTGGAAAAAAAATGGTTTCATGAATTAAAAAATAACAAAACAGTAAAGTTAGCCCAATTTTTGGGGAAAATATGAAAGATGATGTTACTCCGAGTAAATAGATACCTAACATGTCATGCTTTAAAATTGCGCACACTCATGGAATGGTGCCAAACTTCGGTACTTAAAAATCTCCATAGGCGACGCTTTAATTTTTTTTACAAGTTACCAGGTTAGAGTTACAGAGGAGGTCTAGTGCTAGAATTGTTGCACGCGCTCTAACGCACGCGGTGATACCTCACATATGTGGTTTGAACGGCGTTTACATATGTGGGCAGGACTTATGTGTGCATTCGCTTCTGATCGTGAGCTACCGGGGACAGGGGCGTTTTAATTTTTTTTTTTTTACTTTTTTTTTTTTTTTTTACACTTATTTTACATTTTTTTTGATCACTTTTATTCCTATTACAAGGAATGTAAACATCCCTTGTAATAGGAATGTGTGTGACAGGTCCTCTTTATTGAGAGATGCGGGGTCAATAAGACCCCACATCTCTCCTCCAGGCTGGAAAACATGAGATCGTGATTTTTTTTTCACTGATCCCATGTTTACTAGCCGCAATGGCGGCTTTGTTTACATCTGAGGACCCGGGCGTGACGTCATCACATCGCGCCCGGGCTTCCGACGGTCATAGAGATGACTGGTGACTATGTGGTCACCAGTCATCTCTATGCTCGTCATGTGACGCACCACCGGCGCCGGACAATTCTCTCCTGGTCCCTGATGGCACGGGAGAGCCCAGAGAAGCACCGGATGGCGGCGGGAGGGGGGGATGTCCCCTCCCGCCGCCTATAAGAACGATCAAGCGGTGGAACTGCCACTATGATCATTCTTATGGTGCACAGAATCGCTGGCAGAACAAAAGGATATCTGAATGATGCCTCTAGCTGCAGGCATCATTCAGATATCCCCCTTCAAACCCAGGACGTCATATGACGTCCATCCAGGATGGGAGATCCCATCTGTGGACGTCATATTACTATGGCTGGGTATTGAAGTGGTAAAGAAAGGTGACCTATTTAACATTTGGGGCATACACATTATCCAGAGTGCATAACGCATTGTTCATTTTAAAATTAATAATAAATATCGACAAGGATCCTCTGATATTGTTGAAACAAGTTGAAAAATAGGGATGATCCTATAGCAATAAGTACTCTAAAGCCCCGTACACACGATCGGTTTAACTGATGAAAACCGTCCGATGGATTGTTTTCATCAGACAAACCGATCGTGTATGGGACCCATCGGTCTTTTTTCCATCGGTTTTAAAAAATAGAACATGCTTTAAAATTATCCGATGGATAAAAAACCGATAGCAAATTCCGATCGTCTGTGGGCAAGTCCATCGGATAAAAAACCCACACATGCTCAGAATCAAGTCGACGCATGCTCAGAAGCATTGAACTTCCTTTTTCTCGGCTCATCGGAGTGTTTTACGTCACCGCGTTTGGGACGATCGTTTTTTTGACTGATGGTGTGTAGGCAAGACTGATGGAAGTCAGCTTCATCGGATTTCCGATGGACAAAACCATCGGATTAGATTCCATAGGATATCCGATCGTGTGTACAGGGCTTTAGTCTTTTTCCTAGATGAGCAGACTGTAAATACATTGAAACATTTTTGAAGGCTAGAGTTGGAGTTTTCAGTTTAGCAAAATGTATTTCCTGTAAAAATAATATATTTCCGTTCAGCACATTAGACTCTTTTTGAAGAGTGTGTCTCTTATAAGGGCCTATTAAGACCCCTCGCATTTAGAAAGATTATCTTAATCGCCATTGTGCTGACATAAATTACATACAGAGGGTGGCATATACCGGTAATCGAATTATGTTTAGAAATGGTACCTTTTTATGATCACAAAGAACAAAGAAGAAGCCTGTAAGTGTAGGGAAAACAAAACCAGGCATGGAAACTGTGCTCAAAAAGGACATGGTGGAGCAGCATGGTTGAAGTTTGATACATACAGTATGAAATCCGGTAAAGGGAAAGAAGTTAGAAAAAACAAAATTAATAAAAAACACCAGTCTGGAATAATACCAGACAACATATGCAGCATAATAGCTGTTTCAACCAGGGGGTAAGTAACAGGTAGTTGGTAGTTTGGGCAAGTCACAGTTATTTATAGACATGTGCGGTTCGTTTTGTACGATTCGAAAATTCGTACGAATTTCCGAAAATTCGTACATTTGGAAGCATCCGAAACTCGAATTGCTATGCTTCCGAATTGTATACGAAATACGAAATTTTGTTGACGAATTTTGGATGCAAATTACGTTACAACGGAAACGTGACTGGTGTTTTGTTGACCAATCAGAGGTTTTCTTCTGCTGCTGAGTGAGGGTTGGGAAATTATCTTTTTTAATTAGGGAGTGGGAGACTGGTACTGGTAGTCGATGGGAGAGTCAGAATCGGACAAAATAAGAATGTTCGTTAATATCGTTTTATTATTGTCATAATAAATACGATTATTCATTATGATGAAGTTAAAAACCCAGGAAATCAGCACTGCACAGGGATGGTGGGAGCCCCTCATAATGAGCACAGCAGGGGTACAGCCCCAGGAGGAATTCAGCACAGCACAGGGATGGTGGGAGCCTCTCATAATGAGCACAGCAGGGGTACAGCCCCAGGAGGAAGTCAGCACAGCACAGGGATGGTGGGAGCCCCTCATAATGAGCACAGCAGGGGTACAGCCCCAGGAGGAAGTCAGCACAGCACAGGGATGGTGGGAGTCTCTCATAATGAGCACAGCAGGGTTACAGCCCCAGGAGGAAGTCAGCACAGCACAGGGATGGTGGGAGCCCCTCATAATGAGCACAGCAGGGGTACAGCCCCAGGAGGAAGTCAGCACAGCACAGGGATGGTGGGAGCCCCTCATAATGAGCACAGCAGAGGTACAAACCCAGGAAGTCAGCACAGCACAGGAATGGTGGGAGCCCCTCATAATGAGCACAGCAGGGGTACAGCCCCAGGAGGAAGTCAGCACAGCACAGCGATGGTGGGAGTCCTTCATAATGAGTACAGCAGGGGTACAGCCCCAGGAGGAAATCAGCACAGCACAGGGATAATGGGAGCCCCTCATAATGAGCATAATGAGTCGACGACTGCCATATTGAGAAAGGTATTTTTTTATTTTTAAATTCATCATAACGAACGTTCGTAATTGTTACGAAAAGTTAACGAACCTAGCGAAAATTCGTATTTCGTGCGAATCCAAATTTAATTTCGGACACGAATTACGAAATATGAATTAACGGCTAATACGAACCGGAACGAAACAAAACAAATTTATTGACGGCGCACATGTCTAGTTATTTATCAGGTGGGCTTCTAATGGTGCAGGAACATGAGCCTAGGGGCAGGGTTGACTCAATTTAAAGAGAATGAATACTGATTAGGTCCATTCCATTTACAAAACCAAAAGAAAAAGACATAAAGCAATGTGCAATACTAAAATGAAATTGGTACAATCTTGTCAGGCAGTGTGTGGAATAAATCAAATTGAGTCTAATGGGCTCAGGACCACTGCAGCTTCAAAATCCTCTTGGGATTAAAAAAAGGCTAAAGCCTCGTACACACGGCCGAGATTCTCGTTGAAAAAAACATGTCGTTTTTTTCGACGAGATTCTTGGACAAGAAACTTGTCCCGGCCGTGTGTACACACGCTCGATTCAAAGAACCCGCGGTTCTTTGAATGGAGCGTACGCGGTGACGTCATCGACTACGACGAGCATGCGCTCGTCACATTCGATGCCGTCGCCGCCATCTTGGTATACCCTACCTATGCCTAGGAAGCTACCGCGCATGCGTCGAATTCATTTCGAACATGCGCGGGCTTCCGGGAGGACAGGTAAGTGTACACACACTCACTTTTCTCGTCGAGAAACATGCCGACGAGAATCTCGACGAGAAAATAGAGAGCAGGTTCTCTATTTTCTCGTCGAGATTACTTGTCGGTTTTCTTGACGAGAAACCATACACACGAACGAGTTTCTCGGCAAGACATCTCTGCCAGCAAGTTTCTTGCTGGTTCTTGCCGAGAAACTCGGTCGTGTGTACGAGGCCTAAAACAGAGAAAACACAGAACAAAGTGCAATGTCATAGTGCAGTTACCCCTTTCTATTGAAAAAGCACACAAGTAAAATCAGTGCACTCACAAACAGGGATGAGCCGAACACCCCCCTGTTCGGTTCGCACCAGAACCTGCGAACAGACAGAATGTTCGTGTGAACTTTAGAACCCTATTAAATACAATGGACTCGAACGTTCGAAATTTAAAGTGCTAATTATAGAGGCTAATATGCAATTTATTGTCCTAAAAAAGTGTTTGGGGACCCGGGTCCTGCCCAAGGGGACATGTATCAATGCAAAAAAAGGTTTAAAAAATAGACGTTTTTACGGGAGCAGTGATTTTAATAATGCTTAAAATGAAAAAATAAAAGTGAAATATTCCTTTAAATTTCGTACCTGGGGGGTGTGTATGATATGCATGTAAAGTCGCGCATGTTTCCCGTGCTTAGAACTGTCCCTGCACAAAGTGTCATTTTTGAAGGAAAAAAAGTCATTTAAAACTCACTCGCGGCTATTAATGAATTGTCGGCTTTTATCAATACATAGAAAAGTCATTGATAAAAAAAAAAAAAGTGTGGGGGTTCCCCCAAATTCGATTACCAGGCCCTTCAGGTCTGGAATGGATATTAAGGGGAACCCCGCCGCAAATTTAAAAAAAAATGGCGTGCGGTTCCCCCTAAATATCCATACCAGGCCCTTCAGATCTGGCATGTATTTTAAGGGGAACTCCACCCCAAATTAAAAACAAAATGGCGTGGAGTCCCCCCAAAAATCCATACCAGACCCTTATCCGAGCACACAACCTGGCCGGCCGCAGGGGAAGAGGGAGGGATGAGAGAGCGGCCCCCCTCCCTCCTGAACCGTACCAGGCCACATGCCCTCAACATGGAGAGGATGTCCCCATGTTGATGGGGACAAGAGCCTCATCCCCACAACCCTTGCCCGGTGGTTGTGGGGGTCTGCGGGCGGGGGGCTTATCGGAATCTGGAAGACACCTTTAACAAAGGGGACCCCCAGATCCCTCCCCCCCTATGTGAATTGGTAAGGGGTACATTGTACCCCTACCATTTCACAAAGAAAATGGGGTGGAGTTCCCCTTAAAATCCATGCCAGATCTGAAGGGCCTGGTATGGATATTTAGGGGGAACCACACGCCATTTTTTTTTTAATTTGCGGCGGGGTTCCCCTAAATATCCATTCCAGACCTGAAGGGCCTGGTAATTGAATTTGGGGGAACCCCCACGCTTTTTTTTTTTTTTTTTTATCAATGACTTTTCTATGTATTGATAAAAGCCGACAATTCATTAATAGCCGCGAGTGAGTTTTAAATGCCTTTTTTTCCTTAAAAAATTACACTTTGTGCAGGGACAGTTCTAAGCACGGGAAACATGCGCGACTTTACATGCATATCATACACACCCCCCAGGTATGAAATTTAAAGGAATATTTCACTTTTATTGTTTCACTTTAAGCATTATTAAAATCACTGCTCCTAAAAAAACAGCCGTTTTTAAAACTTTTTTTTGCATTGATACATGTCCCCTGGGGCAGGACTCGGGTCCCCAAACACTTTTTAGGACAATAACTTGCATATAAGCCTTTATAATTAGCGCTTTCGATTTCTCCCATAGACTTTTCGAATTTGCCGTGAACACCCCAAATTGTTCATTGTTCGGCGAACGGGCGAACAGGCAATGTTCGAGTCGAACATGAGTTTGACTCGAACTCGAAGATCATCCCTACTCACAAACATGGAGAGAGCAAACAGCATGTCACAACCACCACAGCAAGAGTCCGTCTCTGAATGCAGATTACCACTAGAGACTGGAGATCTCTGTAACTGGAATACACAGTGAGTGGAACCTCTGAGGGTGTCCTCCTGTGGTCTCTGTTGTTTTTAGCTTCAGCTGCCTACTCACCTGGCTTTCACAGGCTCCCAGCTAGGGATGAGCTCGGTGTTCGAGTCGAACATACGTTCGACTCGAACATCGGCTGTTCGATCGTTCGACGAAGATCGAACGATTTGGGCCGTTCGCGCCTAATTCGAGTGACGCGAACGGCCCACAATGCACTACGCCATCGCAGTGTCATCCAGGCGCTGTGATTGGCCAAGCATGCACTGTGACCCCGCATGCTTGGCCAATCACAGCGCCGGCAGCGAGGAGAGCAATGATTGGCCACAGGCAGGATGCCTGTGGCCAATTATTGCTGAGGCTGTTTAGTACACGCCCCACACTATAAAAGGCCGCCAGCACGGTGGCCTAGTGTAGTGTGTTCCGGAGCAGGGAAAGAGAAGCATAGGCAGGGACAGTGACATTTATTTTTTCTTGCTTAACCTGGATTCCTTTAGTTTAGGGAAAGAGAAGGATAGGTAGGGAGAGTGTCAGTGTGTTTTACTGTGCGAATCCTTGTTTCTAGGGACAGGGAAGGACAGTGAGGGAAATTCTCCTTGTGCTATAGTGTGCTTTAAAAAAACATTTTTTCTAGGGACAGAAAACTATAGGTAGGGAGAGTGTCAGTGTGTTTTACTGTACAAATCCTTGTTTCTAGGGACAGGGAAGGACAGTGAGGGAAATTCTCCTTGTGCTATAGTGTGCTTTAAAAAAACATTTTTTCTAGGGACAGAAAACTATAGGTAGGGAGAGTGTCAGTGTGTTTTACTGTGCGAATCCTTGTTTCTAGGGACAGGGAAGGACAGTGAGGGAAATTCTCCTTGTGCTATAGTGTGCTTTAAAAAAACATTTTTTCTAGGGACAGAAAACTATAGGTAGGGAGAGTGTCAGTGTGTTTTACTGTGCGAATCCTTGTTTCTAGGGACAGGGAAGGACAGTGAGGGAAATTCTCCTTGTGCTATAGTGTGCTTTAAAAAAACATTTTTTCTAGGGACAGAAAACTATAGGTAGGGAGAGTGTCAGTGTGTTTTACTGTACGAATCCTTGTTTCTAGGGACAGGGAAGGACAGTGAGGGAAATTCTCCTTGTGCTATAGTGTGCTTTAAAAAAACATTTTTTCTAGGGACAGAAAACTATAGGTAGGGAGAGTGTCAGTGTGTTTTACTGTGCGAATCCTTGTTTCTAGGGACAGGGAAGGACAGTGAGGGAAATTCTCCTTGTGCTATAGTGTGCTTTAAAAAAACATTTTTTCTAGGGACAGAAAACTATAGGTAGGGAGAGTGTCAGTGTGTTTTACTGTGCGAATCCTTGTTTCTAGGGACAGGGAAGGACAGTGAGGGAAATTCTCCTTGTGCTATAGTGTGCTTTAAAAAAACATTTTTTCTAGGGACAGAAAACTATAGGTAGGGAGAGTGTCAGTGTGTTTTACTGTGCGAATCCTTGTTTCTAGGGACAGGGAAGGACAGTGAGGGAAATTCTCCTTGTGCTATAGTGTGCTTTAAAAAAACATTTTTTCTAGGGACAGAAAACTATAGGTAGGGAGAGTGTCAGTGTGTTTTACTGTACGAATCCTTGTTTCTAGGGACAGGGAAGGACAGTGAGGGGAATTCTCCTTGTGCTATAGTGTGCTTTAAAAAAACATTTTTTCTAGGGACAGAAAACTATAGGTAGGGAGAGTGTCAGTGTGTTTTACTGTGCGAATCCTTGTTTCTAGGGACAGGGAAGGACAGTGAGGGAAATTCTCCTTGTGCTATAGTGTGCTTTAAAAAAACATTTTTTCTAGGGACAGAAAACTATAGGTAGTGTGACAGCAGGAAGGTAAAGTCACCTGGTTGCATCCAGGGGGGTAGATATATTTCGCCCAGATTCAGGCTTTACGCTGACTTATACAACTAGGTGGAGAGTTGTATAAGCCCAGCTAAGGCTAGTGGGCTCATGGATGACTCATACCTCTAGGGAGAGTGCTGGGCGTCGTGCAGACAGGGAGTTGATGAGACCAGCTGAAGCTTGTCAGCTCATTTAGGCCTCTATAAGAACTCCCAGCTTCATTAGATGTTAGCTCATGCCTGGAACCAGACCTGTGTGGACTGTCTAGGGAGAGTGAACCCCTGTGCGGTGAGACAAAGCCTGTGTGGCTATTTGCTTGGACATTTAAAACCAGGGACTTAGGGACTAGGACAGCACTAGGCTGATCCCAGTTGTTAGTTAGGAAACCTGTATGTTTAGTCAGAGGTCAAATTGACCAGGATTTATTTTGTTTATGTTTCTTTTTGCTTTGCTGTGTTTTGTCACTGTAAATAGAAAATAAACCGCACCTTTTTGATTTTGAAAACCACAACCTCCGTCTGCTGGGCCTGTTTTTGTGTGGGGAGCCCATCCCGGGGGTCACACACACCCGCTGCCGAGCCAACCCCCTCACAGTTGGTGGAGAACCAGTGGCAGTTTTTTTTAAGCCAGCATGGAGGAGATACTGAAGCAGCTGGCTCTAGCAAATGCCAATCAACAGCAGACAAATGCAGGTTTGCAAAAGAGCCTTGCAGCTCAACAACAGAACTTCGCAGCCCAGCAGCAAGCCCAGCAGCAAGCTCACCAACAGAGTCTGGAAGCTCAGCAACAAGCCCAGCAGCAATCTGAGGCCCGCTTCATAGACCTGTTACAGAAGCAAGAGCAGAGACTACAACAAATGGAAGCAGTAATGCAGCAACGTCCACAGACCAGTGAGGAAAGCCGTCCCACTAATACCGCGTCCTTTGGGGTGAGTCGTTTATTGACAAAAATGACTGGAGAGGATGATCCAGAGGTATTTTTGACCACATTTGAAAGGACTGCTGAAAGAGAAAAGTGGCCTGAGGAGCAGTGGGCTGGACTGGTGGCTCCTCTGTTAACTGGTGAATCGCAGAAGGCTTACTATGACCTAGAGCCTGACCAAGCAAAAGACTATGTGATGCTAAAAGCTGAGATATTGGCAAGGCTGGGTGTCACCCAGGCTGTCCGGGCTCAGCGTGTGCATAACTGGACTTTCCAGCTTGGAAAACCCCCCAGGTCTCAAATGTATGATCTCATTCACCTGAGCAGAAAGTGGCTACAGCCAGAGACTTTGTCCGCACCAAAGATTGTGGAACGTGTTGTAATGGATCGGTTTTTGAGAGCTCTTCCTACTGCCATCCAAAAGTGGGTAAGCCATGGAGACCCAGAGACGGCCGATGGTCTTGTGGATCGTGTGGAGAAATACTTGGCTACAGAGAACCTGACGGCCTCTTCCAGAGACACTCGGACTTTCCACCCTAAGACCAGACCATCCCCAGGGGCGGATAAGAGGATTCCAAGGGGTAAGGGTGGAGAGAGTGAGAGGGTGGGAGCTCTACCCCAAGTTTGGCGAGAACAGCCTGGGAAATCAGCGGCTCAAGAGGCGGCAAGAAGAATCGTTTGCTACCGCTGCCGGCAAGCGGGACATATTGCAGCCAATTGCCCGGTTGTGGAGGAACCCATGCAGTGTGACTTTCTGACGGGCAGACGTCAGTCGCTGTGTGCGACAGTCGCATGCACTGCCATTCGAGGAACTGAGAAACATTTATGCAAAATGTGTGTTAATGGTAGAAATGTTGTGGTATTGCTGGATTCAGGTAGCCTTGTGACCCTGATAAAGGCTGAGTTAGTTAAAACAGAGGTCTCTGGGAATAGCAAGGTAGCTGTTATTTGTGTGCATGGGGACACCCGAGAGTATCCAGTGACTACAGTGTGTTTCGAGACCCCCAAAGGTACCCTCTCTCATCCAGTGGGCTTAGTATCTCAGTTACCGTATGACGCCATTGTGGGAAGGGATTTTCCGAAGTTCTGGGAACTGTGGGATGATCCTGAGCCCCCCACTGGTGCCCCTATGTACCAGGAATGTGATAGCCAGAACTCCCCTGAGAGTGGTGAGGACTCTCCGGAATTTCCCTTATCAGTATTGGCAGGGGAGACTCAAGAAACTGGAGAGGAGCCCACCTCCTCAGACGAAAACCTACCGTCTGTGGAGTTTTCTGATCTTGAGGTTCACAGGGAAAACTTTGCCACAGAACAGTTGAAAGACCCCGCCCTAATAAAGGCACGGGAAAACGTAGTGAAAATAGATGGCGAGTTAGTGAACCCAGATAATACCTGCACTTACCCATACTTCAGCGTAGAGAAGGACCTACTGTATCGGGTGGCAAAAAGGGCAGAAGAAACCGTTGAGCAGCTTGTGGTGCCCAAACCTTACAGGAAGTTGGTGTTGGAGTTGGCCCATGGGCACATTCTTGGAGGTCATCTGGGGACAGAGAAAACCCGAGAGAGGGTATTACAGAGATTCTATTGGCCGGGGGTGATGAAGGACATAGAAAATTATTGTTCCTCCTGCCCTGTGTGTCAGAGGTCGGCCCCGATGCCACATTTCCGTAGCCCGCTGGTCCCTCTACCCATCATTGAGGTCCCGTTTGAGAGGATCGCCATGGATTTGGTAGGTCCTATAATCAAGTCCGCTAGGGGGCACCAGTACATATTAGTTATAATGGACTATGCCACCCGTTATCCAGAAGCGATCCCTCTCCGAAATACCTCGGCCAAAACCATAGCCAAAGAGCTATCTCTTGTGTTTAGCCGGGTGGGTATTTGTAAAGAACTGCTTACGGACCAAGGTACACCCTTTATGTCCCGGGTTATGAAGGAGCTGTGTAAATTGTTCAAAGTGACGCAATTACGTACATCTGTGTATCACCCCCAGACCGATGGGCTGGTTGAAAGATTCAACAAAACCCTAAAACAAATGTTGAAGAAAGTGGTGGATAGAGATGGAAAGGATTGGGACTGTCTACTTCCTTATCTGATGTTTGCTATTAGGGAGGTGCCCCAATCCTCTACGGGATTCTCCCCCTTTGAGTTACTGTATGGGAGACACCCAAGAGGGCTGTTGGATATTGCCAAGGAAACTTGGGAAAGTGAGAGTTCTCCCCACAGGAGTGTGATTGAGCATGTCGCCCTGATGCAAGACCGAATTGCACAGGTAATGCCCATCGTGAAGGAACATTTGGCCCAAGCGCAGTTAGCACAGCAGAGAGTGTACAACCGTGGAGCCAAGACCCGTACCTTTTCCCCGGGGGATAGGATACTGGTACTTGTCCCTACGGTTGAAAGTAAATTCCTTGCCAAATGGCAAGGCCCCTACGAGATAATGGAAAAAGTGAGCGAAGTGAATTACAAGGTCAGACAACCAGGAAGGCGAAAGCCCGAACAGATCTATCACGTTAATCTGTTGAAAGCCTGGAGGGATAGAGAGTCCCTAGTCGCAGACACTTGGTCACCAGCTCAAACTGGTTGCGTCATTCCTGAGGTTGGAATAGCAGCCACCTTGTCACAACCCCAACAACAGGAGGTTAAGGAGTTTGTGCTTCGCAACAAGGAGGTATTCTCTGAGCTGCCGGGACAAACATTTGGGGTAGAGCATGACATCATTACCCCGCCCGGTGAAAGGGTGAAGTTAAAACCCTATCGGATCCCAGAGGCCCGACGGGAGGCAATACGGGAGGAAGTACAGAAAATGCTGAACTTAGGGGTGATAGAGGAGTCCCAAAGTGATTGGTCTAGTCCCATTGTGTTGGTGCCTAAACCGGATGGGAGCTGGCGATTTTGTAACGATTTTCGTCAGTTGAACAAAGTTACAAAATTTGACACCTACCCCATGCCACGTATAGATGAGTTGATCGACCGGCTGGGAACAGCCCGATACATGACGACTCTTGACCTCACAAAAGGGTATTGGCAAATCCCCCTGGCCAAATTGGCCAAAGAGAAAAACGCATTTGTAACCCCAGACGGGGCGTTCCAATATAAAAGAATGCCGTTCGGGTTACAGAATGCGCCGGCCACATTCCAGCGGAAAATGGACCAGATGCTGAGGCCCCATCGGAAGTATGCTGCGGCTTACCTGGATGACGTAATTGTCCATAGCACAGATTGGGCCTCACATCTGCCAAAAGTGCAAGCAGTCCTGGACTCTGTTCGGGAAGCGGGGTTTACGGCTAACCCCAAGAAGTGTACCATTGGGCAGGAGGAGGCCAAATATCTTGGGTACACCATTGGGAGGGGAGTAATAAAACCCCAACTCAACAAAGTCGAGGCCATCCAGAGTTGGCCACGTCCCAACAGCAAGAAGCAGGTACGAGCCTTTCTGGGAATCGCTGGGTATTATCGGCGATTCATTCCCCACTTTGCTTCTAAGGCTGTGCCCCTAACCAACCTAACGAAGGGGAAAGGGTCGGTCATGATTAAATGGACCCCCGAGGCTGAGGCAGCATTCCAATTCTTGAAACAAGCCTTATGTAGCCAGCCAGTGTTGTACTCACCCGACTTCTCTAAAGACTTTGTCGTACAAAGTGATGCGTCAGATGTGGGGTTAGGAGCAGTATTGTCCCAGGTCTGGAACGGGGAAGAGCACCCAGTCATTTACCTCAGCAGGAAATTGAAGTCCCATGAGGTAAATTACGCCACCGTTGAAAAGGAGTGTTTAGCGGTGAAGTGGGCTCTAGATTCCCTTCGGTACTACCTGCTAGGTAGGCACTTTGACATGGTTACGGATCACGCTCCGTTAAAGTGGATGGCTCAAAACAAGGAAACAAATAGAAGAGTGAATAGGTGGTTCCTGGCCCTCCAGGAATTCAACTTCACAGTAAAGCATCGCCCTGGCGTTCAAATGGGGAATGTGGATGCTTTGTCTCGAGTACATGAATGCCTGATTGCTGGTGTTCCAACCCCGAGGTTAAAACAAGAGGGGGGGGTATGTGACAGCAGGAAGGTAAAGTCACCTGGTTGCATCCAGGGGGGTAGATATATTTCGCCCAGATTCAGGCTTTACGCTGACTTATACAACTAGGTGGAGAGTTGTATAAGCCCAGCTAAGGCTAGTGGGCTCATGGATGACTCATACCTCTAGGGAGAGTGCTGGGCGTCGTGCAGACAGGGAGTTGATGAGACCAGCTGAAGCTTGTCAGCTCATTTAGGCCTCTATAAGAACTCCCAGCTTCATTAGATGTTAGCTCATGCCTGGAACCAGACCTGTGTGGACTGTCTAGGGAGAGTGAACCCCTGTGCGGTGAGACAAAGCCTGTGTGGCTATTTGCTTGGACATTTAAAACCAGGGACTTAGGGACTAGGACAGCACTAGGCTGATCCCAGTTGTTAGTTAGGAAACCTGTATGTTTAGTCAGAGGTCAAATTGACCAGGATTTATTTTGTTTATGTTTCTTTTTGCTTTGCTGTGTTTTGTCACTGTAAATAGAAAATAAACCGCACCTTTTTGATTTTGAAAACCACAACCTCCGTCTGCTGGGCCTGTTTTTGTGTGGGGAGCCCATCCCGGGGGTCACACACACCCGCTGCCGAGCCAACCCCCTCACAGTAGGGAGAGTGTCAGTGTGTTTTACTGTGCGAATCCTTGTTTCTAGGGACAGGGAAGGACAGTGAGGGAAATTCTCCTTGTGCTATAGTGTGCTTTAAAAAAACATTTTTTCTAGGGACAGAAAACTATAGGTAGGGAGAGTGTCAGTGTGTTTTACTGTACGAATCCTTGTTTCTAGGGACAGGGAAGGACAGTGAGGGAATTTCTCCTTGTGCTATAGTGTGCTTTAAAAAAACATTTTTTCTAGGGACAGAAAACTATAGGTAGGGAGAGTGTCAGTGTGTTTTACTGTGCGAATCCTTGTTTCTAGGGACAGGGAAGGACAGTGAGGGAAATTCTCCTTGTGCTATAGTGTGCTTTAAAAAAACATTTTTTCTAGGGACAGAAAACTATAGTTAGGGAGAGTGTCAGTGTGTTTTACTGTGCGAATCCTTGTTTCTAGGGACAGGGAAGGACAGTGAGGGAAATTCTCCTTGTGCTATAGTGTGCTTTAAAAAAACATTTTTTCTAGGGACAGAAAACTATAGGTAGGGAGAGTGTCAGTGTGTTTTACTGTGCGAATCCTTGTTTCTAGGGACAGGGAAGGACAGTGAGGGAAATTCTCCTTGTGCTATAGTGTGCTTTAAAAAAACATTTTTTCTAGGGACAGAAAACTATAGGTAGGGAGAGTGTCAGTGTGTTTTACTGTACGAATCCTTGTTTCTAGGGACAGGGAAGGACAGTGAGGGAAATTCTCCTTGTGCTATAGTGTGCTTTAAAAAAACATTTTTTCTAGGGACAGAAAACTATAGGTAGGGAGAGTGTCAGTGTGTTTTACTGTGCGAATCCTTGTTTCTAGGGACAGGGAAGGACAGTGAGGGAAATTCTCCTTGTGCTATAGTGTGCTTTAAAAAAAAAAAATTCTAGGGACAGAAAACTATAGGTAGGGAGAGTGTCAGTGTGTTTTACTGTGCGAATCCTTGTTTCTAGGGACAGGGAAGGACAGTGAGGGAAATTCTCCTTGTGCTATAGTGTGCTTTAAAAAAACATTTTTTCTAGGGACAGAAAACTATAGGTAGGGAGAGTGTCAGTGTGTTTTACTGTACGAATCCTTGTTTCTAGGGACAGGGAAGGACAGTGAGGGAAATTCTCCTTGTGCTATAGTGTGCTTTAAAAAAACATTTTTTCTAGGGACAGAAAACTATAGGTAGGGAGAGTGTCAGTGTGTTTTACTGTGCGAATCCTTGTTTCTAGGGACAGGGAAGGACAGTGAGGGAAATTCTCCTTGTGCTATAGTGTGCTTTAAAAAAACATTTTTTCTAGGGACAGAAAACTATAGGTAGGGAGAGTGTCAGTGTGTTTTACTGTGCGAATCCTTGTTTCTAGGGACAGGGAAGGACAGTGAGGGAAATTCTCCTTGTGCTATAGTGTGCTTTAAAAAAACATTTTTTCTAGGGACAGAAAACTATAGGTAGGGAGAGTGTCAGTGTGTTTTACTGTGCGAATCCTTGTTTCTAGGGACAGGGAAGGACAGTGAGGGAAATTCTCCTTGTGCTATAGTGTGCTTTAAAAAAACATTTTTTCTAGGGACAGAAAACTATAGGTAGGGAGAGTGTCAGTGTGTTTTACTGTACGAATCCTTGTTTCTAGGGACAGGGAAGGACAGTGAGGGAAATTCTCCTTGTGCTATAGTGTGCTTTAAAAAAACATTTTTCTAGGGACAGAAAACTATAGGTAGGGAGAGTGTCAGTGTGTTTTACTGTGCGAATCCTTGTTTCTAGGGACAGGGAAGGACAGTGAGGGAAATTCTCCTTGTGCTATAGTGTGCTTTAAAAAAACATTTTTTCTAGGGACAGAAAACTATAGGTAGGGAGAGTGTCAGTGTGTTTTACTGTGTGAATCCTTGTTTCTAGGGACAGGGAAGGACAGTGAGGGAAATTCTCCTTGTGCTATAGTGTGCTTTAAAAAAACATTTTTTCTAGGGACAGAAAACTATAGGTAGGGAGAGTGTCAGTGTGTTTTACTGTGTGAATCCTTGTTTCTAGGGACAGGGAAGGACAGTGAGGGAAATTCTCCTTGTGCTATAGTGTGCTTTAAAAAAACATTTTTTCTAGGGACAGAAAACTATAGGTAGGGAGAGTGTCAGTGTGTTTTACTGTGCGAATCCTTGTTTCTAGGGACAGGGAAGGACAGTGAGGGAAATTCTCCTTGTGCTATAGTGTGCTTTAAAAAAACATTTTTTCTAGGGACAGAAAACTATAGGTAGGGAGAGTGTCAGTGTGTTTTACTGTGCGAATCCTTGTTTCTAGGGACAGGGAAGGACAGTGAGGGAAATTCTCCTTGTGTTATAGTGTGCTTTAAAAAAACATTTTTTCTAGGGACAGAAAACTATAGGTAGGGAGAGTGTCAGTGTGTTTTACTGTGCGAATCCTTGTTTCTAGGGACAGGGAAGGACAGTGAGGGAAATTCTCCTTGTGCTATAGTGTGCTTTAAAAAAACATTTTTTCTAGGGACAGAAAACTATAGGTAGGGAGAGTGTCAGTGTGTTTTACTGTACGAATCCTTGTTTCTAGGGACAGGGAAGGACAGTGAGGGAAATTCTCCTTGTGCTATAGTGTGCTTTAAAAAACCATTTTTTCTAGGGACAGAAAACTATAGGTAGGGAGAGTGTCAGTGTGTTTTACTGTGCGAATCCTTGTTTCTAGGGACAGGGAAGGACAGTGAGGGAAATTCTCCTTGTGCTATAGTGTGCTTTAAAAAAACATTTTTTCTAGGGACAGAAAACTATAGGTAGGGAGAGTGTCAGTGTGTTTTACTGTGCGAATCCTTGTTTCTAGGGACAGGGAAGGACAGTGAGGGAAATTCTCCTTGTGCTATAGTGTGCTTTAAAAAAACATTTTTTCTAGGGACAGAAAACTATAGGTAGGGAGAGTGTCAGTGTGTTTTACTGTGCGAATCCTTGTTTCTAGGGACAGGGAAGGACAGTGAGGGAAATTCTCCTTGTGCTATAGTGTGCTTTAAAAAAACATTTTTTCTAGGGACAGAAAACTATAGGTAGGGAGAGTGTCAGTGTGTTTTACTGTGCGAATCCTTGTTTCTAGGGACAGGGAAGGACAGTGAGGGAAATTCTCCTTGTGCTATAGTGTGCTTTAAAAAAACATTTTTTCTAGGGACAGAAAACTATAGGTAGGGAGAGTGTCAGTGTGTTTTACTGTACGAATCCTTGTTTCTAGGGACAGGGAAGGACAGTGAGGGGAATTCTCCTTGTGCTATAGTGTGCTTTAAAAAAACATTTTTTCTAGGGACAGAAAACTATAGGTAGGGAGAGTGTCAGTGTGTTTTACTGTGCGAATCCTTGTTTCTAGGGACAGGGAAGGACAGTGAGGGAAATTCTCCTTGTGCTATAGTGTGCTTTAAAAAAACATTTTTTCTAGGGACAGAAAACTATAGGTAGGGAGAGTGTCAGTGTGTTTTACTGTACGAATCCTTGTTTCTAGGGACAGGGAAGGACAGTGAGGGAAATTCTCCTTGTGCTATAGTGTGCTTTAAAAAAACATTTTTTCTAGGGACAGAAAACTATAGGTAGGGAGAGTGTCAGTGTGTTTTACTGTGCGAATCCTTGTTTCTAGGGACAGGGAAGGACAGTGAGGGAAATTCTCCTTGTGCTATAGTGTGCTTTAAAAAAACATTTTTTCTAGGGACAGAAAACTATAGGTAGGGAGAGTGTCAGTGTGTTTTACTGTGCGAATCC
Organism: Rana muscosa; assembly: GCA_029206835.1. NCBI lineage: Eukaryota > Metazoa > Chordata > Amphibia > Anura > Ranidae > Rana > Rana muscosa. Next base: position 880,251,003 of record CM055116.1, read on the forward strand.
TTGTTTCTAGGGACAGGGAAGGACAGTGAGGGAAATTCTCCTTGTGCTATAGTGTGCTTTAAAAAACATTTTTTCTAGGGACAGAAAACTATAGGTAGGGAGAGTGTCAGTGTGTTTTACTGTGCGAATCCTTGTTTCTAGGGACAGGGAAGGACAGTGAGGGAAATTCTCCTTGTGCTATAGTGTGCTTTAAAAAAACATTTTTTCTAGGGACAGAAAACTATAGGTAGGGAGAGTGTCAGTGTGTTTTACTGTACGAATCCTTGTTTCTAGGGACAGGGAAGGACAGTGAGGGAAATTCTCCTTGTGCTATAGTGTGCTTTAAAAAAAAAATTTTCTAGGGACAGAAAACTATAGGTAGGGAGAGTGTCAGTGTGTTTTACTGTACGAATCCTTGTTTCTAGGGACAGAGAAAGGACAGTGAGGGAAATTCTCCTTGTGCTATAGTGTGCTTTAAAAAAACATTTTTCTAGGGACAGAAAACTATAGGTAGGGAGAGTGTCAGTGTGTTTTACTGTGCGAATCCTTGTTTCTAGGGACAGGGAAGGACAGTGAGGGAAATTCTCCTTGTGCTATAGTGTGCTTTAAAAAAACATTTTTTCTAGGGACAGAAAACTATAGGTAGGGAGAGTGTCAGTGTGTTTTACTGTGTGAATCCTTGTTTCTAGGGACAGGGAAGGACAGTGAGGGAAATTCTCCTTGTGCTATAGTGTGCTTTAAAAAAATATTTTTTCTAGGGACAGAAAACTATAGGTAGGGAGAGTGTCAGTGTGTTTTACTGTGCGAATCCTTGTTTCTAGGGACAGGGAAGGACAGTGAGGGAAATTCTCCTTGTGCTATAGTGTGCTTTAAAAAAACATTTTTTCTAGGGACAGAAAACTATAGGTAGGGAGAGTGTCAGTGTGTTTTACTGTGCGAATCCTTGTTTCTAGGGACAGGGAAGGACAGTGAGGGAAATTCTCCTTGTGCTATAGTGTGCTTTAAAAAAACATTTTTTCTAGGGACAGAAAACTATAGGTAGGGAGAGTGTCAGTGTGTTTTACTGTGCGAATCCTTGTTTCTAGGGACAGGGAAGGACAGTGAGGGAAATTCTCCTTGTGCTATAGTGTGCTTTAAAAAAACATTTTTTCTAGGGACAGAAAACTATAGGTAGGGAGAGTGTCAGTGTGTTTTACTGTGCGAATCCTTGTTTCTAGGGACAGGGAAGGACAGTGAGGGAAATTCTCCTTGTGCTATAGTGTGCTTTAAAAAAACATTTTTTCTAGGGACAGAAAACTATAGGTAGGGAGAGTGTCAGTGTGTTTTACTGTACGAATCCTTGTTTCTAGGGACAGGGAAGGACAGTGAGGGAAATTCTCCTTGTGCTATAGTGTGCTTTAAAAAACCATTTTTTCTAGGGACAGAAAACTATAGGTAGGGAGAGTGTCAGTGTGTTTTACTGTGCGAATCCTTGTTTCTAGGGACAGGGAAGGACAGTGAGGGAAATTCTCCTTGTGCTATAGTGTGCTTTAAAAAAACATTTTTTCTAGGGACAGAAAACTATAGGTAGGGAGAGTGTCAGTGTGTTTTACTGTGCGAATCCTTGTTTCTAGGGACAGGGAAGGACAGTGAGGGAAATTCTCCTTGTGCTATAGTGTGCTTTAAAAAAACATTTTTTCTAGGGACAGAAAACTATAGGTAGGGAGAGTGTCAGTGTGTTTTACTGTGCGAATCCTTGTTTCTAGGGACAGGGAAGGACAGTGAGGGAAATTCTCCTTGTGCTATAGTGTGCTTTAAAAAAACATTTTTTCTAGGGACAGAAAACTATAGGTAGGGAGAGTGTCAGTGTGTTTTACTGTGCGAATCCTTGTTTCTAGGGACAGGGAAGGACAGTGAGGGAAATTCTCCTTGTGCTATAGTGTGCTTTAAAAAAACATTTTTTCTAGGGACAGAAAACTATAGGTAGGGAGAGTGTCAGTGTGTTTTACTGTACGAATCCTTGTTTCTAGGGACAGGGAAGGACAGTGAGGGGAATTCTCCTTGTGCTATAGTGTGCTTTAAAAAAACATTTTTTCTAGGGACAGAAAACTATAGGTAGGGAGAGTGTCAGTGTGTTTTACTGTGCGAATCCTTGTTTCTAGGGACAGGGAAGGACAGTGAGGGAAAAACTCCTTGTGCTATAGTGTGCTTTAAAAAAACATTTTTTCTAGGGACAGAAAACTATAGGTAGGGAGAGTGTCAGTGTGTTTTACTGTACGAATCCTTGTTTCTAGGGACAGGGAAGGACAGTGAGGGAAATTCTCCTTGTGCTATAGTGTGCTTTAAAAAAACATTTTTTCTAGGGACAGAAAACTATAGGTAGGGAGAGTGTCAGTGTGTTTTACTGTGCGAATCCTTGTTTCTAGGGACAGGGAAGGACAGTGAGGGAAATTCTCCTTGTGCTATAGTGTGCTTTAAAAAAACATTTTTTCTAGGGACAGAAAACTATAGTTAGGGAGAGTGTCAGTGTGTTTTACTGTGCGAATCCTTGTTTCTAGGGACAGGGAAGGACAGTGAGGGAAATTCTCCTTGTGCTATAGTGTGCTTTAAAAAAACATTTTTTCTAGGGACAGAAAACTATAGGTAGGGAGAGTGTCAGTGTGTTTTACTGTGCGAATCCTTGTTTCTAGGGACAGGGAAGGACAGTGAGGGAAATTCTCCTTGTGCTATAGTGTGCTTTAAAAAAACATTTTTTCTAGGGACAGAAAACTATAGGTAGGGAGAGTGTCAGTGTGTTTTACTGTACGAATCCTTGTTTCTAGGGACAGGGAAGGACAGTGAGGGAAATTCTCCTTGTGCTATAGTGTGCTTTAAAAAAATATTTTTTCTAGGGACAGAAAACTATAGGTAGGGAGAGTGTCAGTGTGTTTTACTGTGCGAATCCTTGTTTCTAGGGACAGGGAAGGACAGTGCGGGAAATTCTCCTTGTGCTATAGTGTGCTTTAAAAAAAAATTTTCTAGGGACAGAAAACTATAGGTAGGGAGAGTGTCAGTGTGTTTTACTGTGCGAATCCTTGTTTCTAGGGACAGGGAAGGACAGTGAGGGAAATTCTCCTTGTGCTATAGTGTGCTTTAAAAAAACATTTTTTCTAGGGACAGAAAACTATAGGTAGGGAGAGTGTCAGTGTGTTTTACTGTACGAATCCTTGTTTCTAGGGACAGGGAAGGACAGTGAGGGAAATTCTCCTTGTGCTATAGTGTGCTTTAAAAAAACATTTTTTCTAGGGACAGAAAACTATAGGTAGGGAGAGTGTCAGTGTGTTTTACTGTGCGAATCCTTGTTTCTAGGGACAGGGAAGGACAGTGAGGGAAATTCTCCTTGTGCTATAGTGTGCTTTAAAAAAACATTTTTTCTAGGGACAGAAAACTATAGGTAGGGAGAGTGTCAGTGTGTTTTACTGTGCGAATCCTTGTTTCTAGTGACAGGGAAGGACAGTGAGGGAAATTCTCCTTGTGCTATAGTGTGCTTTAAAAAAACATTTTTTCTAGGGACAGAAAACTATAGGTAGGGAGAGTGTCAGTGTGTTTTACTGTGCGAATCCTTGTTTCTAGGGACAGGGAAGGACAGTGAGGGAAATTCTCCTTGTGCTATAGTGTGCTTTAAAAAAACATTTTTTCTAGGGACAGAAAACTATAGGTAGGGAGAGTGTCAGTGTGTTTTACTGTACGAATCCTTGTTTCTAGGGACAGGGAAGGACAGTGAGGGAAATTCTCCTTGTGCTATAGTGTGCTTTAAAAAAACATTTTTCTAGGGACAGAAAACTATAGGTAGGGAGAGGGTCAGTGTGTTTTACTGTGCGAATCCTTGTTTCTAGGGACAGGGAAGGACAGTGAGGGAAATTCTCCTTGTGCTATAGTGTGCTTTAAAAAAAAAAAAAATTTCTAGGGACAGAAAACTATAGGTAGGGAGAGTGTCAGTGTGTTTTACTGTACGAATCCTTGTTTCTAGGGACAGGGAAGGACAGTGAGGGAAATTCTCCTTGTGCTATAGTGTGCTTTAAAAAAACATTTTTTCTAGGGACAGAAAACTATAGGTAGGGAGAGTGTCAGTGTGTTTTACTGTGCGAATCCTTGTTTCTAGGGACAGGGAAGGACAGTGAGGGAAATTCTCCTTGTGCTATAGTGTGCTTTAAAAAAACATTTTTTCTAGGGACAGAAAACTATAGGTAGGGAGAGTGTCAGTGTGTTTTACTGTGCGAATCCTTGTTTCTAGGGACAGGGAAGGACAGTGAGGGAAATTCTCCTTGTGCTATAGTGTGCTTTAAAAAAACATTTTTTCTAGGGACAGAAAACTATAGGTAGGGAGAGTGTCAGTGTGTTTTACTGTGCGAATCCTTGTTTCTAGGGACAGGGAAGGACAGTGAGGGAAATTCTCCTTGTGCTATAGTGTGCTTTAAAAAAACATTTTTTCTAGGGACAGAAAACTATAGGTAGGGAGAGTGTCAGTGTGTTTTACTGTACGAATCCTTGTTTCTAGGGACAGGGAAGGACAGTGAGGGAAATTCTCCTTGTGCTATAGTGTGCTTTAAAAAAACATTTTTTCTAGGGACAGAAAACTATAGGTAGGGAGAGTGTCAGTGTGTTTTACTGTGCGAATCCTTGTTTCTAGGGACAGGGAAGGACAGTGAGGGAAATTCTCCTTGTGCTATAGTGTGCTTTAAAAAAACATTTTTTCTAGGGACAGAAAACTATAGGTAGGGAGAGTGTCAGTGTGTTTTACTGTGCGAATCCTTGTTTCTAGGGACAGGGAAGGACAGTGAGGGAAATTCTCCTTGTGCTATAGTGTGCTTTAAAAAAACATTTTTTCTAGGGACAGAAAACTATAGGTAGGGAGAGTGTCAGTGTGTTTTACTGTACGAATCCTTGTTTCTAGGGACAGGGAAGGACAGTGAGGGAAATTCTCCTTGTGCTATAGTGTGCTTTAAAAAAACATTTTTTCTAGGGACAGAAAACTATAGGTAGGGAGAGTGTCAGTGTGTTTTACTGTGCGAATCCTTGTTTCTAGGGACAGGGAAGGACAGTGAGGGAAATTCTCCTTGTGCTATAGTGTGCTTTAAAAAAAACATTTTTTCTAGGGACAGAAAACTATAGGTAGGGAGAGTGTCAGTGTGTTTTACTGTGCGAATCCTTGTTTCTAGGGACAGGGAAGGACAGTGAGGGAAATTCTCCTTGTGCTATAGTGTGCTTTAAAAAAACATTTTTTCTAGGGACAGAAAACTATAGGTAGGGAGAGTGTCAGTGTGTTTTACTGTGCGAATCCTTGTTTCTAGGGACAGGGAAGGACAGTGAGGGAAATTCTCCTTGTGCTATAGTGTGCTTTAAAAAAACATTTTTTCTAGGGACAGAAAACTATAGGTAGGGAGAGTGTCAGTGTGTTTTACTGTGCGAATCCTTGTTTCTAGGGACAGGGAAGGACAGTGAGGGAAATTCTCCTTGTGCTATAGTGTGCTTTAAAAAAACATTTTTTCTAGGGACATAAAACTATAGGTAGGGAGAGTGTCAGTGTGTTTTACTGTACGAATCCTTGTTTCTAGGGACAGGGAAGGACAGTGAGGGAAATTCTCCTTGTGCTATAGTGTGCTTTAAAAAAACATTTTTTCTAGGGACAGAAAACTATAGGTAGGGAGAGTGTCAGTGTGTTTTACTGTGCGAATCCTTGTTTCTAGGGACAGGGAAGGACAGTGAGGGAAATTCTCCTTGTGCTATAGTGTGCTTTAAAAAAACATTTTTTCTAGGGACAGAAAACTATAGGTAGGAAGAGTGTCAGTTTCTTTCACTGTGATAATCCTTGTTTCTAGGGACAGGGAAGGACAGTGAGGGAAATTCTCCTTGTGCTATAGTGTGCTAAAGCATTCCTCATCAACCATCTTTGAAATCCTTGTTTTTTGGACAGTCAGGGAAATTGTCGTTGTGCTATTCTGTGCAAAAGCAATCATCCTCAACCATATTTAGAAATCCTTAAGTAAAGGGACAGAGAAGGACACCTGAAGGTAGCCCTTATTGCTTTTTTCCCATCTCCCTGCAGGCCATCTATTAGAATGTCTGGAAGGCAAACAAGGAGAGGCAGACAGTCAGGACTCGGAGGCAATAAAAGAGGGCAAGCAGGCTCTGTGTCTGGGGACAACAGTGCTGGTCGTCGACGCGGTGCATTGTCATCAGCACATGACCATGGGACACGCTTGTCCTTCTTTTCGGCAGCTGGACATGTTGAGCCACATCATGCCGAAGACTTGGTAGAGTGGATGACCAAGCCCTCCTCCTCCTCCTCATCCTCTCTCACCCAGGCTCAGGGTACTGGCAAAGCAGCTGCCAAAGCGTCCTCTTCCCTGGTATCAATGTCAGACTCATCATCAGTCACTCCTTCCCTAGACCCACCATGTCCTCCTCCTGATGAGTCCCCCGAACTGTTTGAGCACAGTGTTGGGTACATGCTCCAGGAGGATGCCCAGCGTTTCGAAGGGTCTGATGATGAAACCCAGCTACAGGAAGGCAGTAGCGTGAGAGCAGACAGAGGGGATGCTCAAGAAGGACACCAATCTGGCAGTCATGTTCCAGCAGCTGCAGCATACTGCCAGATTGGCTCCAGTGATGAGGAGGGAGGGGATGATGAGGTCACTGACTCCACGTGGGTGCCTAATAGGAGAGAGGAGGAGGAGGAGGAGGAGGAGGAGGAGGATGAGGAGGAGGCACATCTCCAATGAGGCAGGATGCCCTTTGGTGGCCAGCGTAAGGGCAGTACACCGACGGAATCACACCGCAGAGCTCCGCCTGTGCAGGGCGCTGCCTCTGCCCGTCATTCAAAAAGTTCTTTGGTGTGGGCCTTTTTTGAGGCTAGTGCATCAGATCGCACAGCTGCTGTTTGCAACATATGTCTCAAGCGTATATCGCGTGGCCAAAACATCAGCCGCTTGGGTACCACATGCCTGACCAGACATATGTTGACCTGCCATGCAGCTCGTTGGCAAGCCTACCTCAAAGACCCACACCAAAGAACAAAGCGGACCTCTCCTTGCACCGCATCAGCTGGGATCTCCAACCCACTATAACTTCAGTCCTCTCTGAAACATGCACTGAGAGGAATGAAGGTGTAGAATTAGGTGTGTCACAGCCAAGTACTTGCGGTCACTCTGCTAGCAGTATACCGACGTCCGATTCTAGCAGGCAAATTTCCCTGCCCCAGCTGCTGGACCGTCGAAAGAAGTTCACTCCCAGCCATCCACATGCCCAGCGGTTGAATGCTAGCTTGGCTAAATTGCTAGCGCTTCAACTGCTGCCTTTTCAGTTGGTAGACTCGGCCCCCTTCCGTGAGTTTGTGCAATGTGCGGTTCCTCAGTGGCAGGTTCCCAAACGCCACTTTTTCTCACGGAAGGCTATTCCGGCTCTCTACCGGCATGTGGAAGGCAATGTCTTGGCCTCGCTGGACAGGGCGGTCAGCGGTAAGGTGCATATTACCGCTGACTCATGGTCCAGCAGGCATGGACAGGGACGTTACCTTTCTTTCACGGCCCATTGGGTCACTCTTTTGGCAGCTGGGAAGGATGCAGGACAAGGTGCAGTAGTGTTGGAGGTTGTTCCACCGCCACGCCTCCAAAATGCTACTACTGGTTGTGACACACCTCTCTCCTCCACCCCCTCCTCTTCTTCTTCCTCCATGGCCTCTTCCTGTGGTTTGTCCTCTGAACCAGCGGTGCTCCGTAGCCGTTCAAGGGGCTACGCAAGTATGCAGGCAAAAAGATGCCATGCTGTGCTTGCGCTGGTGTGTTTGGGGGACAGAAGCCACACTGGGGCAGAGGTCCTGTCTGCTCTGCAGGGCCAGGCCGAGAGGTGGTTGACGCCACGCCAGCTTAAGCCAGGAATGGTGGTTTGCGACAATGGCACCAACCTCCTCTCCGCCCTCCGACAGGGACAACTGACCCATGTGCCCTGTGTGGCTCACGTCCTTAACCTGGTGGTGCAGCGGTTCTTGGGCAGGTACCCGGGCTTACAGGATGTCCTGAGGCAGGCCAGGAAAGTCTGTGTGCATTTCCGCAGATCTTATAATGCCAGTGCTCGCCTGGCTGAGCTGCAAAAGGAGTTGAACCTGCCCAAGAACCGCCTTATATGTGACATGCCCACCAGGTGGAACTCAACGTTGGCCATGCTGCAGCGGCTGCACATGCAGCAGAGGGCCATCAATGAGTACCTGTGCGACTACGGCACCAGGACAGGGTCAGGGGAGCTTGTTTTTTTTTTCTCCACGCCAGTGGGGCATGATCAGGGATGCATGCACTGTCCTGGCACCATTTGAGGAGGCCACGAGGATGGTGAGCAGTGACAGTGCATGCATCAGTGACACTGTACCTCTTGTCCACCTGTTGGAGCACACGCTGCGTGGAATAATGGACAGGGCACTTGAGGCAGAACAGAGGCAGGAAGAGGAGGACTTCCTTGCCTCTCAAGGCCCCCTTTACCCAGACAGTGTTCCTTCTGTCCCACCCATCGCACAGGAAGAGGAGGAGGAGGAGGAGGAGGAGGAGGATTGTGTCAGCATGGAGGTGGAGGCTGGCACTCAGCATCATCAGCAGCAGTCTTTTAGGGATGATTTACAGTCCCAAGAAACCAGTGGACTTGTACGTGGCTGGGAGGAGGTGGCTGCGGATCATGTCGTCCTTAGTGACCCAGAGGACTCCGGAGCGAATGCCTCAGCAAACCTACGCTGCATGGCCTCCCTGATCCTGCAAAGTCTGCGGAAGGATCCTCGTATTCTTCGGATCAAGGAGAGGGACCATTACTGGCTGGCCACTCTCCTTGATCCACGGTACAAGGGTAAGGTTGCGGACCTTATGTTACCGTCGCAGAGGGAGCAGAGGATGAGACAACTCCGGGAGGCCTTGCAGAAAGGTCTGTGCAACGCGTTCCCAGAGACTGGGAGGTTACAAACTCCTGGTCCTGGACAACGAGTTGCTGAGGCTTCGGCCAGTCAAAGAAGGAGCGGTGGGGAAGGTGGCCGTCTGACCGATGCGTTCAGACAATTTTTTAGTCCGCAGCCCCAAAGTATGATCGGTTCCAGCAACCATCGCCAGCGTCTGATAAACATGGTGCAGGAATATCTAGGGGCAAGGTCAGACTTGGACACCTTCCCCACCGAAAATCCTCTGGCTTACTGGGTCTTGAGGATGGATCACTGGGCAGAGCTTGCACAGTATGCAATTGAGCTACTGGCCTGTCCTGCATCCAGCGTTCTTTCGGAACGCACATTCAGTGCTGCTGGAGGATTTGTCACGGATCACAGGGTGCGCCTGTCCACCGACTCGGTTGATCGACTGACTTTCATCAAGATGAACCAGTCTTGGATCACCACCAGCTACCACACACCTGATGCTGATATAACAGACTAATTGATTTTAACATGTCACATCCCTTCAAGACTGATGCTGATGCTGAGTGCCTGTGCTGTTATGTTGACTGGCTATCCTCCTCCTCCGAGTCCTCAATGATACGATTGATGATGATAGCTTGGAAGATCATTTTTGTTTATGGGTGCCGCCACCAGTGGCTAAGGCCCAATTTTTCAGCCCCTGTTTTACAGGGGCGTGTAATTACAATTTTTTTAGCAATAATTTGCCATAGAGCTCATTGCTGTGCTCCAAGTACAGTATCTGTGAGGGGTTGGAGTGTTGTGGCACCAGTGCCTAAGGCCCAATTTTTCAGCCCCTGTTTAACAGGGGCGTGTCATTACAATTTTTTTAGCAATAATTTGCCATAGGGCTCATTGCTGTGCTCCAAGTACAGTATCTGTGAGGGGTTGTAGTGTTGTGCCACCAGTGCCTAAGGCCCAATTTTTCAGCCCCTGTTCAACAGGGGCATGTAATTACAATTCTTGATCTAATAATTCACAGCAGGGCCCATTGCTGCACCCACCAAGAGTAACTCTGAGGGCTTACAGTGTTGTGGCAACGCCACCACCACCACCACCACGAAAGGCCCAATTTTTCAGCCCCTGTTCAAAAGGGGCATGTAATTACAATTCTTGATCTAATAATTCACAGCAGGGCCCATTCCTGCACCCACCAAGAGTAACTCTGAGGGCTTACAGTGTTGTGGCAACGCCACCACCACCACCACCACGAAAGGCCCAATTTTTCAGCCCCTGTTCAAAAGGGGCATGTAATTACAATTCTTGATCTAATAATTCACAGCAGGGCCCATTCCTGCACCCACCAAGAGTAACTCTGAGGGCTTACAGTGTTGTGGCAATGCCACCACCACCACCACCACGAAAGGCCCAATTTTTCAGCCCCTGTTCAACAGGGGCATGCAATTACAATTCTTGATCTAATAATTCACAGCAGGGCCCATTGCTGCACCCACCAAGAGTAACTGTCAGGGCTTACAGTGTTGTGGCACCAGCACCACCATCAAAGGCCCAATTTTTACTACCACTGTTCAACAATTATATGTAATTACAATTCCTGATATAATAGTTGACAGCAGGGCGTTCCAGCACCAACCAAGAGTAACTGTGAGTGCTTACAGTGTTGTGCCAACACCAACAACTAAGGGGCCTATTTCTGCAGAGTATATACGGCAGGTCCCTACTTTCAAACATCCAACTTACAAACGACTCCTACTTGCAAACGCAAGAAGACAACAGGAAGTGAGAGGAAATCTACCCCTTGGAAGGAAAATTCTCTCCTGTAAGAATTAATATGGGAGAAAGGTGTCTCCTCTGTACTGATGCTTTATCAGCAATCCTTGTTTCAAGAAAAACACCACATTTCAAAAACAGTTGTCATTGGGACGGAAAGTGAGGTGAAATGTTCTGAACAGGGGCACAGACAGCAAAACAAATGTTACAGGGGTGATAACCCTTACCTATGTTTTCCAAAAAGTTTAAAAATAGATTTTTGGGCTGGAGCTACACTTAAACAATGTACCTGTTCAAAATTACAAACAGATTCTACATAAGAACAAACCTACAGTCCCTGTCTTGTATGCACCGCCTGTATACGGCTGCTCAGAGTATATAGGGCCTTTTTTATTTTATGTGCGGGGTTCCCCTTAATATCCATACAAGACCCAAAGGGGCTGGTAATGGGCTGGGGTAGGGGGGGGGGGTCATGGGGTAGCTATGCCATTTTTCTTAAAGATTTTCATCCATATTACCGGGACCAGACATTACATTAAAGCCGCAAGCAGTTTTAAATGGCTTTTTTTTCCTTTAGAAGTGTCATTTTGTGCAGGGACAGTTCTAAACACGGGAAACACGTGGCACTTCACAGGCATACTTTAGACACCCCCCAGGTACGATATTTAAAGGAATATTTGACTTTTTTTTTTTCACTTTATGCATCATTAAAATGACTGCTCCCGAAAAACGACCGTTTTTAAAACTTCTTTTTGCATTGATACATGTCCCCTGGTGCACAACCCGGGTTCCCAAACCCTTTTTAGGACAATAACATGCATAATAGTTGTTATAATTAGCACTTTAGAATTCGAACGTTCGCATCCATTGTATTTAATAGGGTTCTAATGTTCGTACGAACTTTCGGTCCGTTCGCGGGTTCTGGTGCGAACCGAACCCGGGGGTGTTCGGCTCATCACTACTCCCAGCCTTTAGCTGGCGGCTTAGTAGGTACTCATCAACATGCGTTGGACACCGCTGCTGACATGGACATGTCAGACATTGGGTTCAGATCTGTCAGCTCAGGCTTTAAGAAAGGCCCCCGAGGGGCGATATGCGCAAGGTGGGTGGGACCTGTGTGATCACATTACGCTGGGAGGAGGGGCTAGGCACTATCTTGTATGCTTATAAGTTAATGGACTGGGTCTGAAAGAGACAATATTATATCGTCTGCAAAAAGTCTTATTTTATGCTCTGAATTTCCAATGTTCATCCCCTTTATGAGCGGACAAGATCTAATGGCCTCCACGAATGGTTCTATAGCCAAGAAAAAAATGATAGGGGATAGAGGGCACCCCTACCTTGTCCCATTTGTTAGATTTACCACTTCAGCTCTGGAAGGTTTTACCCCCTTCCTGACCAGGCCATTTTTTGTGATACTGCACTATGTTGCTTTAACTGACAATTGCGCAGCCATGCGACACTGTTCCTAAATAAAATTGATGTTCTTCTTTTTTCCCCACAAAGAGAGATTTCTTTTGGTGGTATTTGATCACCTCTGTGGTTTTTATTTTTTGCACTATAAACCAAAAAAGAGCGACAATTTTGAAAAAAAATATATATATTTTTTACTTTCTGCTATTAAACATATCCAATCAAAAAAAAAAAATCGAATTTCTTTATAAATTTAGGCCAATATGTATTCTGCTACATATTTTTGGTTAAAAAAAATCCCAATTAGTGTATACTGATTGGTTTGCGCAAAAGTTATAGCGTCTACAAAATGGGGGATATATTTATGGCATTTTTATTTATTTTTTTACTAGTAATGGTGGTGATCAGCAATTTTTAATGGGACTGTGACATTGCAGCGGACAAATTGGACACCTAACTGACACGTTTGACACTTTTTTGGGAACCAGTGACATTATTACAGTGATCAGTGCTAAAAATATGCACTGACACTGTTTAAATGACACTTTCAGGGAAGGGGTTAACATCATGGGCGATCAAAGGGTTGAGCGTGTCCCCTGTTTGTGTTTTCTTACTGTGGGGGGGGGGGGGGTGGGCTCACTGCATGGACACAGTGATCCGTGTTCCTGATTATCAGGAACACAAGATCACAGTGTCCATGCCTGAGAGAACAGCGGTCTGCCTTGTTTTTTTTAATCAAGTATTTTTTTTATTTGTTTAAAAAGATAAGGAACAAATATACATTTAAACATCCTTCACTTTCTCTTTTAACCCACCACCCCAACATTTTACATACATATCTTTGTTTATATAATGCACTACAATACATTTTTCCCCTATTTATCAAAAATAGTATACTATTTCTATTTATTCACTATGCATAATTCCAAGGAACAGAAAAGAAAAGCAAAAACAAATTCCTAGTATCCACGAGAGGGAGGGCCCTGTTATCATTGACTCTACATCGCACCCTTCCCTTATCTGCTAATTTTAATATTAACCTCATCCTCCCATTCTACACGGGTTGATGGATTTAACGCCAGCCACCTCCATGCTATCAATTTCCGTGTAAGGAAAAGGCATCTACTGTAACTATTGCAATTTGTCTCCCCACATGTTATTGTCCTTTTCCATACAACCCAGTAGGCATATCTTGGGGTCTAGGTGAAGAGTTATTTCAAATACCTTATTTATTTTTCCCATAAATTCACTCCAGTATAGACATGTGCACAACATAAAAATGTGTTTAGTTTGGTTTCGTTTCTGTGCATTTCCATTGATTCGCAACGATTCGTAATTTCGTAAGACATGGGTTATCGTATTCGGACTCTTTCGTATTTCTGTAAGGGTTGTTTTCTGTTGATTCGTTTTTCCGTTAGTCTAATTTTCGTTGATTCGAAATTCGTATTTACGTTATATTTTATATTCGGCCGCGTTCGTATTTTCATAAGAACTATATTTTCGTTGATTTGCAATGATTCGTATTTTCGTGTCTAATTTCCGTTGATTGGAAAATCGTACTTTTGTAGATTTAATTACATTCGTACTTTCGTTAGTATACATTTTCCATTTATTCAAAACACTACTCATCGTAATTTTGTAATTCATACTTTCGTGAGATTGACTGGCTCATTTATTCGTACTTTCGTAACATTGTTTTCGTAGATTAGTAATCGGGGCATAATTCGTAATTTTACATAATGTGTCAGAATAGGAGAAAACAAAAATATGTCAGAGATATTACAAAATACAAATATAGAAATTAGAATCTAGACAGAGTATGCTTAAGAAACAAAGAATTTCTCTCTCACAAGTCAGAACTTTACTCACATATCCAACAGAACAGTGCAACCTACCCAACCACAACCTATCTGGGCTGTGGATGGAATGCACTGCAGTCTAACACAGAAAAACACACAAGGGAATAAGAAACAAGCTCATTGGGGGAAGAGACAACCTCTTCAGGGGAAGGGACAAGCTTATTGGCCATTGGCCAACGTCCAGAACTAATTCAGAACTAACAAAATAGAATTTAAGTTTTTTCGAATTTTCGTTGTTTTGATTTCCATTTTCCGAAGATTCGTAATTTTTTTTCCGTTCATTTTGATTTTCGTTAATATGGATCTTTGTTCCTTATTTTCGTTGTTTTGTTTTACGTTTTCCGAATATTCGTAGTTTTGCGTTTTCGTTCATTTTGATTTACATAATTTTTTGATCTTTGTTCGATATTTTCGTTGTTTTTATGTTTTCGTTTTTTACTTTTTCGCATTTTGACTGTTTCAAATTTACTAAATTCGTATTTTTGTTGTTTTCCATATTCGTTCTTTTCGATAATTCGTTGTTCGTTTGTAATTTTATCAAACCGTTTGTTTATTCGTATGTTTACGAATCAAGGAATAGAACGAATTTTGACGAATAATGAATTTGTAACTAAACAAATTGCACATGTCTACTCCAGTATCTGTTTAGCTTGGTCTCCTTTTGGGTCCCTACATCTTGGGCATTTAGCACCCATCCTCCACCCGTATAAAATAATTTCTGAGGTGTCTTATATGCTCTATGCAGTAGCATTAAATGTGACACTGATTGTGATGGTGACAGGGTACTTAAAGCGGTTGTAAACCCCCCCCAAAAAATGTTTTAAAAATAAAAACCTGCAAGACAAAGGCATAATGACTAGCTCATTATGAATTATTTACCTTAGATCGAAGCCCCCAAAGCCATCCTCGTCTCCCCCTCTGGCCGCAGACATCTCTCCGGAAGGTTACTTCCAGGTATCGCCACTCCGGCACTGTGATTGGCCGGAGCAGCGAAGACGTCATTCCGCGCATGCGCGCGGGAGCCGTCAAAGCCGGCATTAGCCATTCATAAAACCGTCATTCTCAGTGCGCCTGCGCCGTTGTCTACGGCGCGAATGCGCCGTAGACATCGGTGCATACTTTTTGGCAAATATCTCCTAAGCCGTGTAGGTTTAGGAGATATTGCAAACACCTACAGGTAAGCCTTAATCTAGGTTTACCCGTAGGTGTAACTTCCCCCAGAGGGTTTACTTCCATTTTAAGGGACCTATTTCCAGGATATGCTTCCACTGTTCATTTGATATGTCCCCCAGGTCTTCCTCCCATCCCCTCCTGCAGGGAAGCTCTTCATTTCCCCTCATCATCCTGTCACATATACCATCATATATGAATGAAATCAACCTCTTGAATGTATCAGCGTCAATTCTTTTTCGGAGAATGTTTACCTCGCTCCACTCCACTGGCCTCTCTTTGAATTGTGTCTTCAGGGTGTGTCTAACTCGCAGATATTCAAATAAGGATTGATTTGATATGCCATGTTCCTCCTTAAGTTCCAGAAATGATTTAAATACACCCATCCTATATAACTGAGAAAGATAGGCAAGACCGCATCTCTCCCAGTCCCTACTCTTCTCTACATTAGATAGTTCCTGCAATTATTTGTTATTCCACAATGGTGAGAATTCTGTAAATCCCAGAAATTCTAATATTTCTTTATCCACTTTCTATAGTTTCTTTATCAACAAAAGTGTTGAGAATTTAAATGAGAAGGGGTCAGCCTCCAGAGCCTCTGTCAATGTATCATGGCTCGTGCCCAATAGCTACATTCTCCAACCTGGATTCTGTTCAGGCAGATCGTTACATCCTTTCAGATGTTGCAACTGTGATGCCAAAAAACAGCACCATGGGTGCAGGAATGCCAAGCCCCCCCCCCCTATCTTTTGGCAATTGTAAGGTGCGTTACCGTATCCTTGACTGTTTTTTTCCCAAATCAACTCTCTAAATATGATGTCAATCTTCTGAAACCATTGCCTATTTATCCAAATTGGGGAATTATGCAGTGCATACAGCAATTGAGGCATCCAAGTCATCTTGATTAGATTGCACCTTCCTGTCACTGATAAGGGTAGCTGTCTCCATACCTTCCCCTTACACCTAAGTTTATCCAAAAGTGGGACGATATTGTTTATTATATATTCTTTTGGATTTAAGGTTATATATTTTTCTAGATATTTAAGCTTATTAACTATGTCCATTTCTGAAATATCTGGGGGGCAGGTCCATCTTCAGTGGGTCAACCGGAAGCAGCATTGATTTATCCCAATTTATATTTAGGCCAGATATCCGCCCAAAATCTGCAATTACATTAATTGCTGCCACCAGGGACCCCTTCATACCCCCCAGAAACAGCAACACATCATCAGCATATTAATGCTATTTTCTCCACTCTTGATGCCCTCTGAAATACCTTTATCTTGACAGATGACCTATAGCTAGTGGCTCCATTGCCAAGGCAAATAGCAGGGGTGAAAAAGGACACCCCTGCCTTGTCCCGTGGGTCAAAGAAAACATCTCAGAGCATATATTGTTTATCCTCACTTTTGCTTTGGGCCTTTCATATAAGAGCCTTACCCAACCAACGTACTATGGACCAAACTGGAAGGCAGCCAAGGTCTGCCACAAATAATGCCATTCCAGGCTATCGAAGGCCTTGGCTGCATCCAGAGACAAAATTGCTCTTGACCCCCCAATCTTTGGAACTTTCAGGTTTAACCACACCCTCCTTATATTAATACTGGTTGGCCTGTTTGGTATAAACCCTGTCTGCTCCATATGAACCAGATTCAGATTTTTTTTTTTAACCTATCAGCCAATATTTTTGCCAACATTTTTACATCTGTACCCAACAATGCTATTGGCCTATATGAAGCCAGATTAAGTAGATCCTTACCCTATTTTGGAAGGACAATGATTCGCTCATAGATAAGAGCAATACACCATCCGCTAATGCTCCGTTAAATGTTTTCAACAACTCTGGCAGCAATATATCTTCGTAGCTTTTATATATCACTGCTGGCAGGCCATCTGGTCTTTGAGATTTCTAAATTTGCCAATGCTGACACTGCCTGTCTCACTTCTTCCAAGCCTATAGGGGCATCTAGTGCCTCTCTGTCTTCCTCAGTGAGGCAAGGGGTCTTCAGATCCCTAAAAAAGTCCCACATCTCCCCCTCTACCTCCCCACCTTGGGCACTATACAATTTCTCATAATATTTTTTAAAGGTATCTGCGATCTCGGGACCATATGATGTTATTCTTCCCCGTCTGCTCTAATGGCGGATATAACAGTAGTAGTTGTATTTGCCTTTGCCAATCGAGCCAGTAGATATCCTGCACGCTCTCTCGCTCCACATAATAATGTTGTCTCTGAAACATCAACTTATTCTCTGCTTTTGTAAGAAGTCCTTATATTCCTTATATCCTTATATTCTTGTTGTATTTTAACCTTAAATCCTTATATTCTTGTTGTATTTTAACCCAATCCTGAAATGCCCCAGGGGTTGGTCTCTCTACATACTGCCATTCTGCTTCTATGACCTTATTCCCAATCAATTTTTCCCACTCTCTAGTCTGTCTTTTTACTTTTGGTTCCTGTTGTATTACTATCCCCCTAAGAAATGCCTTGAGGGTGTCCCAGGCCACCCCAGGGGATGCTGTCCCAACATGAATTCCTCCAGGGATGATGTCACTCCCTCTTTTCCCCCTATTATCTCTAGCCAATATGGACTAATTTTCCATTCCCCTTTACAGAACTCTTCCCCTTGACTCGGTGATACAACCAATGGAGAGTGGTCTGAGAGACCCATAGGCATATAATTTATATCTCTAAAAATTTAACATATCCTCACTGCCCAAGGCTTAGTCAATCCTAGAGAGTGTGGAGTGAGTTTTCAAAAAACAAGAGAATTTCTGTTTAGTTGGATTCCTCATCCTCCACATATCCCCCAGTCCCAATTCTCCTATTATTTGTAAGAGCGTGATAACCCCTTTTCCAACCTGAGTTCCTTGTGGACATTTATCTGCCCTCCCATCCAATACCATGTTGAAGTCTCTCACTGCCATTATTGGGACATCAGGTTTATCAGATGTAAATTTCCTCAATTGATATAGAACCTCCGCTTTAACCACTCCAGCCCCAGAAGATTTTACCCCCTTCCTGACCAGAGCACTTTTTACAATTTGGCACTGCGTCGCTTTAACTGACAATTACGTTGTCATACAATGCTGTACCCAAACTAAATTTGCGTCCTTTTTTTCCCACAAATAGAGATTTATTTTGGTGATATTTTATCACCTCTGCAGTTTTTATTATTTGCGCTATAAACAAAAAAGTTGCGAAATTTAGAAAAAAAAAACAATATTTCTTCATCAGTTTAGGCCAATATATATTCTTCTACAAATTTTTGTTAAAAAAAATCGCAATAAGTGTATATTGATAGGTTTGCGCAAAAGTCATAATTTCTACAAATTTTTATTATTATTATTTTTTGTACGGTGATCTGCAATTTTTAACGGTACTGCGACAATGCGACAGACAGATCGGACACTTTTGACACTTTTTTGGAACCATTGACATTTATACAGCGATCAGTGCTATAAAAATGCACTGATTACTGTGTAAATGTCACTGGCGGGGAAGGGGTTAACACTAGGGGGCGATCAAGGGGTTAATTGTGTGTTCCCGCAGTGTTTTCTAACGTATAGGATTGATTAGAAGAGGAGACATATTGTTTTTCCTACTTAGTAGGAACAAACAATATGGCTTCTCTTCCCTGACTGCACAGGGATTTGTGTGTTTACACACACAAATCCCAGTGCTGGCGCTTGTGCAAGCGATTGCGCGTGGCGGCAGCGATCATGCCCGCCCGCAACGAGCATCAGGCATCGGGTCCCCCGCCGTGCAGCGTACCCTCTGGTCATGGGCGTCCGCTGAAATTTTTTCATGGGGGGGGGGGCGCTTCGGCAGCGACGATACACAGTCACATTTTATCCTTTCTTCGACCGCTAGCAGGGGTTAAAAGCGACCCCCCCCATGGTAAAATGTAAAAACACCCCACTGTGCCCCCTGCATCTTTCAATATCTCTTTGTCACTACTGTACCTCTGGACCAATTTACCAATTTACATTACACAGCACCCCACAGCTCTGAACCCCTTAAATTACACAGCACCCTGCATCACTGGACCCCTTTATATTACACAGCACCCTGCACCCCTTTACATTACACAGCACCCTGCATCACTGGACCCCTTTACATTACACAGCACCCTGCACCCCTTTACATTACACAGCACCCTGCATCACTGGACCCCTTTACATTACACAGCACCCTGCATCACTGGACCTCTTTACATTACAAAGCGCCCTGCATCACTGGACCCCTTTACATTACACAGCACCCTTCACCCCTTTACATTACACAGCACCCTGTATCACTGGACCCCTTTACATTACACAGCACCCTGCACCCCTTTACATTACACAGCACCCTGCATCACTGGACCCCTTTATATTACACAGCACCCTGCATCACTGGACCCCTTTACATTACACAGCACCCTGCATCACTGGACCCCTTTACATTACACAGCACCCTGCACCCCTTTACATTACACAGCACCCTGTATCACTAGATCCCTTTACATTACACAGCACCCTGTATCACTGGACCCCTTTACATTACACAGCACCCTGCACGCCTTTACATTACACAACACCCTGCACCTCTGGACCCCTTTACATTACACAGCCCTGGATGCCTGTATGTTACACAGACACCCTCCTAACAGTTCTGGACCCCCTGCATGTTACGCAGACCCCCTACAGTGCAGACCCCCCCCACAGTACAGATCCCCCCTACAGTGAAGACCCCCTACAGTGCAGAACCCCCTACAGTGCAGACCCCCACAGCTCTGGACACCTGTATGTTATACAGACACCCCCCTAACAGTTCTGGACCCCCTGCATGTTACACAGACCCCCTACAGTGCAGACCCCCCCTACAGTACAGACCCCCCTACAATACAGACCCTGCCCTACAACACAGACCCCCCACAGTGCAGACCCCCTTACAATACAGACCCCCTACAGTCCAGAACTCCACCTACAGTACAGACCCCCCCTACAACACAGACCCCCCCACAGTGCATACCCCCATATAATACAGACCCCCCTACAGTGCAGAGCCCCCTTACAGTACACTACAGACTCCCCTACAGTACAGACCCCCCCCCCTACAGTACACTACAGTCCCCCCTCCAGACCCATGATGTACCTCGGGCCTCGGCTCAAAAGATCAGTGCGGGACATGATGCACAGTCAGTGACAACACGTGTAGACTACACGGAGGAAGGGGAGGTGGCGCCGGCGGCTTCACTCTGCTCGGCTGTGTGAGACAGCTGAGACAGATCAGAGCCGCGGTGCGACCACGAGAGAAGGGGATTGTTCGTTGCGGGTCCCAGGTGTGCCAAACCCCCCCCAATTTGCAAAGCCACTAAATTCTCTCTGTTTGTACTGTGTTCTTATCTGCCACTGCCTGTCACCGCGCTACGCTGCTTAAATCCACCCGCTGTCTCCCCTTCAGTCGCGGAGGGGGGGCGCAAGCCTGACACCCCCCAGTGTGTGGCACCCAGGGCGGCCCGCCCCCTACTTAGTACACCACTGACCTGAGGGCAGGACTCACATGGGCTAGCACAGAGAAGCCGGTAGAGGAAGTAAGTTGTGGAGAAAACTTCCTCTACCGGCTATTGTGTTACCCGTCAAGTTGGAGCAGAGAGGGCTGCCATAGGTTCCAGAACTGTGTTCCGCTGCGTTACGGCAGAAAAAAAGCCCTGCTCTTAAACACCTTCTTGATTCCAGGGGGCAGTAGCCCCCCCTTGCCCTATGTATCGGACACCCATGCCTCTGGTGGTCGCTAAAGGGAAGGACGTACCCTCTGTGTGAGGCGGTCGGGAACTGGTTAAATGGGGGTGATATATATATATATATATATATATATATATATATATATATTAGCCAAGATACAAGTCATACTCCCAATAGTACAGTACAAGAAAATATTCTGGCCTTTCTCCTCTATACTAATCTGCCTGCAGGAGAACTCTACCCCTGTCCCAATCAGAACACTCACTCCCCTGGCCCCTGGAGTATGAGTTATATATCAAGGGTTATACTGAGTCTGGAAGTTTCTTCTTTTTAAGTATGATATCGACTATTTTGTTAGGTGCGTCTCCTGCAGGCAGACCACAAATGCCTGGAGGGCTATCACTGCAGCAAAGACCACAGCTCTCTTTATAGGGTCTCCCAATCCTCGAATATTCCAAGAACATACATTTACCACTTTAGACTGCAAATAAAAAAAGATTTGGTTATCAAAAGCTTAGTGTCTCCACTCCTAACTATATTTTTTATCCTCATTATTTTACTCTTTCCACTTTCTTTGTCAAATGTTTTTATTGAAATTTCAATAGGGGAACAGAAGTTGGAGAGGGGAAAAAATAAAATAAAAATAAGAATAAAAGGAAAATACTAGAATACAGAAGCATAGATAAATCTGGGTTACCGTAACAGTACCAAGTATAACATATTGAGTCCATACAGACATAGATAACTATTCACTATGATAAATAAATGCACACAGATAATTAAGTGAATATTTTTAAAAATGTGAGATTAAAAATAAAAAAGAAATTAGCAGATGCGTCAATCTGTCGATTTGTCAAGATATCATACTAATGTAATAAGGCATTAAGCCGTAGTAAAGTTAGAGATAAGTGCTCTTTCCACTTTCTAACCTGTTTAATACTTGTGTTTTCCTATATATGCCATGATAAGTCATTATTGTATTTTTTAGACATGTTTCCATGTGATACTCAAATCCCTTTTTAATATTTTTAGTGCAATGTTTTTTTAAACATGTTTCCACACAATTCTCAACTCGCTTAGTAGTGTTTTTAGTGCATAAAAAAATAAAAATAAATGAACCAGTTATATCTGTCCTCTTACAACACCCTTTCACCACCCACCCTTGAACCTCACTAAACCTGTACAACCAGTGTTTGGATTGAGTATTTCCCAATATCTTTTCCCCATCCACACTAAGAAAAGAAAAAAGACAGACTTACAAACAACATACAGTACTGTAACAAACAACAAAGGACAAGTACAAAAAAATCCTTTCATACCGGCACCTGGTCCTCACTAGGCCTATACCAAGGGCATTTGTAGTGATCCGTTCCTGTGACAAAGGCATTTCCCTTCTCCTCTCTCCCCCTCCCAGCAAGGGGAGGGAAAGGGAAAAAAACAAACCAACCCAACCGAGGAGAAAACACAGCTGTCATTCTCCTCCCTATATAGCCACCCCCCACTAGCTGACCAAAAAAGTCGCTCATTCAAAACTAAATTATTATGCATCATAGTTAGTCTCTTG
Organism: Rana muscosa; assembly: GCA_029206835.1. Lineage (NCBI taxonomy): Eukaryota > Metazoa > Chordata > Amphibia > Anura > Ranidae > Rana > Rana muscosa. The sequence continues at coordinate 880,273,384 of CM055116.1, forward strand.
TACTCCGTCTGTGATCCTGCTGTTTACTTTGTATCTTCTCTTCATTTTTCTCCAACCATACAAGTGCCCCATTTGGAGCATAGAAAAAGTGTGTTTCACCTAATGCCACTACCCGTAGCCGAGAGGGATATAACATAGCGTATATAATTTTCAATTGCTGTAATTTTTTCCTGATCTCCACAAACTTGGCTCTTTTTTTTCCTCAATTCTGGGGAGAAATCTGGAAAGAATTAAATCTTGACTCTGTTATGGTATATATCTCTCCTTTCCCTAGCCTTGTGGAGTATAGTCTCTTTATCTTTAAAAAAAGTAGTTTAATCAAAAATGATCTAGGCTGATCCCCTGGAAGTGGCACTCTATATGGCACTCTGTGTGTCCTCTCTATTGCAAAAAAAAGGGGAAAAAACTTCCTTCCCAATAATTTCCACAAGCCATTTCTCCATAAAGCCTACAGGGTTGGAGCCCTCACATCGCTCGGGCAGCCCCACAATTCTCACATTGTTCCTGCGCAGTATGTTCTCCATGTCCTCCATTTTAAGGGCATATGTATTCATTTTATCACTAATTATCTTCACTTCCTGCTTTAACGGGTTCAGATCGTCCTCCACCAAACTCATTCTCCCTTCCAAAGCAGTAATCCGTTCTCAAACTTTCTGTGCGTCATGTCTTAGAAAATGTATCTCTTCCCTTATCCCTTTAAGTAGCTCAGTCATTTCACATAGAGAAGATTTACAAAAATTCACTGCCAGCAGTACTTCCTTTAATGAGGGTTCTTCCCCGCCCCCGGCACTTGCTTCCATGGATAGCATTGGATTTTTCATTGTTGTTACTGTTTTTGCTCTGATATCAATCTTTTGCTGTCCCTGGCTTTTCCTTGTTCCTGGGGTCCCCCCCCCCTCCTGGTTTTTACTTGTGAGGAAGTCTGATTGCTTTTAACCTGTGTATGTGCATATTTTTCTAATTTAGCTGCTGCCTGGCTTTCCTTGTCTTTTAGTGTGCTTTGCGTTTTTGAGTTTGTACCCTCTTGCTGCAAAGCTTCCTCATCCTTCTTCCTTGTCATCTTCTCCCAGTTTGCACCTCCTGCAGGCCCCCAAGCATCTGTGTCACTACCCCCACCACTCCTTTAGACACTAGTTCCTTTTCCCAGCTTCAGCTGATCCCTGTCAGCCCCGCACACTGACCTTGGGTCTGTCTCTGTATTTGGTATGAATAGTGGGTGCCTCTCACTCATCCACCATCAATCAGCAAGGCAAACAGCACTACAGGGGATAATCTTCTGCAACTTCAAATCTGCTGGAATATTGACCAGTCCTTTAGGGGTTACAACAGATACTTCTCGCTTTCCAGCGGGACTCAATCCCAGCCAGCGTTAGGTATTAGGTTAGGTTAGGTTAGGTAGACAGGGGGAGGGCAGAGAGAGAACTTTATCCTTTCATTCAATGCTGCAGGGGTTAATCCCCCAAGTCTCAGCACACTGCACTTATCTTCTTGCCAGCCACTCTTACAGTCTATGAAATTGTCCCACAAACCAGCTCCCTGCCAGCCTCCTACACTGACTTTTGGGACTGTCTCTGTGTTTAAACATGCAATATATGCCTCTCCCTTATCCACCATCTCTCAGAAAAGCTATCACTTTCACTAAAGTTCGGTCCAGTCTAACACTGCTAGAGAGTGAGGGAGAGCTTAACACAAAGAAAAAAGTATTTTCACCTGCCATCCAGCTCTACGGGGGTAATCCTCCATATCTCGGCTCACCTCTCTTGGCTCCTTGCCAGCCACACGCGCTACTGCTCATACCAATCTCCCTCTGACAAATGAGAAGGAGATCTCTCACACCACCACTGCGGCTCAGTTCAGCTACTGAACTCCTGCGTTGCAGAGCAGAGATTTGGGGGCTATCTCGGCTCAGCCCGGCAGGTCTCGTTCATCCCCGGTCAGCCTCCATTGCTCCCACCAGCATCCCGGATATCCAGAGCGGAGAAGAGGGGGAGAGCTGCACACACGTCCTCTCACCTCCCCATCCCGTCACGTTCCCGGTCTGCCTTGTTTACATTGGCAGACCGCCATTCTATATCTGTGGGGAGCGATCGCGTGTGGCCGGCGGACATCGCGTCCGCCGGATCCACTGATTGGCTCCCCCTGTGTTCAATCAGCACGCAATCATGCCTCCGGCGGCACATGCACGCCCCCCTGTGGCGATTGTTTAAAATCACATACCTGTACTTGATTTTGCACAGCCGGGCCGCCCTACCGCAGTATATGTACTTGGGGCAGTCCGGAATTGGTTAGGCGACTTGTACAGTGTGCCCAACACAAACACTTTTGAAGAAGGATTATTGTACAAGGAATAAATCCTGAGAAGATATATTTAAGCAGAATTTGAGATAAGTAACCCCAGTGCACCCTGATGAATGATTTCTCCGCGTCCAAGGCTAGAAGCAGAGAAGGCACACGACTAGTTCCTCTTCATTTGCCACAGCTGTGGTATAGGGGTGTGAATATTTAGCTATATGTACTATTTCATTCATATATAGCAGTTGAATGATATGGACTTAGTATACAGGGGAAGTGGTCGTAACTCTGTGGTGCTCCCAAGGAGTGGAGGTGTTAAGGGAAGATGGCTTACAAATCATGTGCTGGTGTTCTGTGCCTAAATGACAACTGCAGAATGTCTGCTCCTGTGTATGACATTTTGCACCTAAAAATCTATGTTAGTATGTCAAATGTTATGTCAGATGTCACAAAAATCTTGCAAAGCTACAGTAAAGTGCAGAAAATGCATTCCATGTGTGGACATTCCTTTATTCTTGAATATTAAGGCCTATGGCTAGGGATGTTGTAGGCAGGCCTATGGCCAGGAGTTTGACACAATATGGTAGAAGGTTCCATCAACAATAGGTGGGTGGGGGCTTGAGCAAGTTGGTGTCAATATCCCCTCAATCTTAGTGCCCCTTACACTCCTGTACAGGAAGACATATGGGGAGATATGTAAATAAGTAGATTTACTAAAGGAAACTAGACTGTGCACTCTGAAAGTGCAGTCTACGAATGTGGTAAGGCTTCACTTTGTAAAGTATATCCAATAGTGCAAGGAAAGAAAAAACGGTAACAAAAAAAAAACACAATATTGCTTGCACGTAATTGGATGATGGAAATCAGCAGAGCTTTAACATATCCACTAAGCTCTGGGGGAAATGAAAGTAACTGCACTTGCAAAGCGTACACTCTATTTGCCCTTAGTAAATCAACCCCAAAGACATACAGTATGATGACTGGAAACAACATTTCTTATATTGGTCTGTGGGAAAATTATCTTTTTCATTGGTGATCAGTGGGAGGAAGAATCCCACATTATATTGGTGGACCGTTGGAGAAATGTGGCATCCTATATTGATGTAAAAAAGAGCAGATATACTAATTATTCTACATTTGATGTGCAACATCGTCCACCACCGTCCATTTTACTCTTTACATGGCCCTTTTTTCTGCAGTTCAGTATGAGGAAGAAAAGGACCTATGACATACTTGCTTCGAGCAGCAGGAAGCTCTTTCTACTGTGTCAGATCTATGCATGCAGAGCTGCTTTATGACGCTGAGGGGTTAAGGGCAAAACTTTCAATGGTGTTTTTAAGAATATGTGACATACAGCACAGTGTACTAAATGGAGTGGTCAGGCATATGTAATGTACAGAGCAGCATACAGAGTGGTATAATCAGGATGATAAAACATACAGTACAGTGGATAAATGGGTGTGGTCTGGTGTGTGTAATATACAGCACATCATACGAAGTTTGTAAAATATAGTACAGTACACTGAGTGGTGGTTCTGGTGACTGGTTCTGGTGACTTTGGAGTCCCCAATTAAGGAAATTTCTTGGGGACCCCCGGGTCACCAGAACCAGTCCCCCCATTAGAAGATATCTCCCCTATTACTTTTCTGGGAACAACCCAACATTTTCTTTCACTTTCACTTTCAATGATAATGGTGAATAGAACAAATAGAGAGGATGAATCTACTTAACGAGGGCACAGACAGCAATAAAAACTGACAAACATTCTAACCCGTCTCCACTCTATCCAAAACCCCAAAAAAGTTTTACCTACAGTTATACTTTAAAGACCTGTATGCTTAACTTTTATTGTGGGGAAATATTTGAGGATTTTGCAATGTACTACATACAATCTTAAAGTATATGGTACAATCGGGGGGGGGGGGGTTACTTGAACAGGAACATGCAAAATCTGATGCAGTCCTGCATAGAAACCAATCAGCTTCAAGGTTTTATCGTCAGAGCTTCATTGAACAAGTTGAAGTTAGGAGCTAATTGGCTCCCATGGACAGCTGCACCAGAGTCTGAGTGCACCAGTTTTAGTAAATCTGTCCGAATATCCAAAGTGATTTATAAAAGATCAAACCTGTCAAAGACCTGCCCAGAGCAAGCAACATATTTTTATATTAAAAGGGTGTCGTTTCAATAGGAGTATACCCATATAAAATGCATTAGTGGGATCTCATCTTGATTTTGCAATTCAGTTTGTAGCCTCATTTTTAGCCTATTAAAAGGCTGGTATTGAGCTGGATACCTTGCAGAGAAAGACTACTAAATTAATAGTCAGCAGATGAGGCAAAATGAGGGTTATTTTTTGTGTTTTTTTAAGGGTGCAATGTGTTTAAAAGGTTCATCTGGGTTATCAAATATAGTTTTAGCTATCCTTAGACCTCTCATTGGTCTCTTTATTTATTTATTTTTACAAGAAAAAAAAATGTACAGTAAATAAACAGTGATCAAATACGAAAACAGGTATAAATAATATTATAAAAGTTGGGGGGGGGGGGGGGGTTCAAGTGAAAATATTCTGGCAAGAGAAGTGAAATATGTTTTTACCTAACAGAGAAAGATGTTCACTCATACTTCTATTTTGCTTTTTATTAGCTTGACTCAAGAACTTGTTTGAATAATAATAACACATCACTTTGTATAAAGGAAAACTCTGACAGTGCTCATCCACTTAGTGTGGGCTATACATTAAATACATTACTCCAGATAATCTATTTCTTTTTAGATACTACTGCACTTCAGCAATAATTTCAATAAAATGAAACATTGTGACAAGATAATAGTTTTCCATTTCACTATTTTCAATGTTGTGTGGTGGGAGATCATTATTCTGTCACAACATTTCCTTGAAAATTACTTTTTTTCCTATTACATAAAGTGATTTAAAGCTTGTAACAAAAATGTAAGTAAAATAACCATGATAATAATAAAAAATAGAAGAGCTTCAGGTCTGCACAGTCTTCTATTAAAAAATATATATATATTTCCAAAATGCAGTCTTCACTAATGAGCTTTCCTGTGTATTGTTAAGGCACAAAGCACCCGATTTTAGCTTTTGATGTTTTGAAAGGTGTATTATAGCCTCTTCTTATTATATATTACAGCTCAACGTTGTCAATAAAGTATATTCTATTGGAAAATCCCTGAGGATCATGGTAGACATTTTTCTATTGTATAAACAGTTTTCAATTTATGTAATGGTAACTGACACTTCTGTCAAATAAACCAGAAATGTATTGAAATCACATAAAAACACATGATGAAAAGAAGTACATGAACATGTCTAAATGGTACACTGTCCCGCATATAAAAATCAAAGCAGATAGCCGATCAAGAAAACCGCATGAATGGCCCAAAATAGATGATGACACTTCAGTCCAAGAAGATCCCTTCTGGCTAGGGGCCAAACAGATGGACCCACAAATATCAGCGCCAATGGATCACATGGTTTTGCCAATAGCTTCTTCAGGGGATCCTATTGGTGTTACAAGATTGTGCTTTATAGATATTGCCAGAGGGTAAGTATATTAGTCAGAGGTGCTACTCAACCCTTCAGATCAGTATATGCCATATCCTGAGACAGTACATCCAGGTAGCTTCCCCCCTAAAAAGGGGAAACAGAATGTAACATGTTCAGTACCCCCCTTCACACCACTGATTGCCCCCTTACCTGTGACAGCAGGCGGGGAACCTCCATCCACACCCACTGACACAATTCCAAAAAAGCACGTCTGTGTGGGGCTCCACTCACACAGCTGTGTGTATGGCCACATGTGCTGGCGTACACATCTGCTCGCATTGGTGCATGTCCGCACACGCCCAACCCCGGGGATAGCTCGTCTGGATCGCATTGGGTGGTGTGAACCTGCCCTAATGTGATACGCATGTAAGCTTATGAATAAAAAAGCTTCAAATACGCACAATAAACAGAACAGTGATTTGGAAAGATGCTGAGTGTGTCTTTTTGTGTCTGTTCCCTACTGCAGTAGTTATTATGTGCAGACCCTTTGCTGTGTTCTGAGCATCCAGAGAGCTCAGAGACTGAGGCACAGAGTCACTGTGCTTTGGGACTGGAACGGTGTTGACTTGCTGCTCAAACCTGCCAGTGCTGTGCCAGACAGTCATGGAGGGCTCGTGTGTGGGGACCAGAATGATGTGCTGTGTTCATAGAGCCTAGACTGAGTAAGCCACAGAAAGGTCTTTCATTGTGCTGGGACCAGAGCTGGAGAAACTTTTTGCAGTGTGAGTGCCTACACCAGTGAGATCAGAGCCTTATGGGGACCTTATCATGAGGGCAGAGCCATTGGGGACCACCAAGAACTCTGGATTGGATCCAGTGGGTACTGGGAGAGGTGGTCGGAACCAACTGTGCTTATTCCATTACTGTCCACAGTTAATGCAAGTAGAGACTGCCCTTACTTAGCAGCCCAACAGTCATTCATGGCACACAGTTTAAAGGAACAGTAACATGTGCACCATCATACAGACAGGCCCCAACATTAGGCAGCTTAAATTTGTTAATCTGGCACCAGGTTCTTTACAGCCATTCCCAGGAGTACCCTGCTCAGGAATGTGTACACCCACCCACTTGGGGACTTTTGAATAGTTAATGCCAAGAATTTCATTGAGACTTTCCTTTGTGCCAGTCATGCTTTTTACGGTTGATGTTACATAGTTACATATAAACATATTGGGGTTTGGGGAAGGGAGTACGCAAGTTCCGCTAATAAGTGGGTGATCAAGAATGTCACCTACTGGGGATCATTTACCTAATGGGGTATTGTTGCTGTAACCATATAAACATACAAAATTGGGTAAAGCGGGGGAGGGATCAGTCTTTTTAGGACAGACAAAAAGGGGTTACTATAGGCAACAAATTATAGATCCAAAGACAGAAATGATTTAAAATTAATCATTTATTCCTATTACATATTTAATATATATAAAAAGAAGGTATTTAGAGGTGCAGTATTGGTACCAAAAAGTGAATGGTCATACAGTACATAAGTTAATCGAAAACATCAAATGGACAGACGGGACTAACAGATAACTATACATATAACAACACACAAGTCCGGACGTGTGGTTCAGCCTTATGTAGAGAGGCAACCCAAAAAGGAAATAGTAAATTTTATTGTTAATTACCCTCCACTAAGGGATATAGGGTAATATAGACCACTTACTAATATGTGGATTCATTTATTGGGTTAAAATGGGTGCCATATGGCAGAAGGCTGAACCTGATGGGGTGGGGGAAGGGAACCGGGGCAGGGGGGAGGTAGCACTAGGGGAGCGTAAGGACTAATTAAATCAAGGCAGATGACCTAGGTATTATATTGCATTAGTTACATCATGCATGGGGATCCCCTGGTGGTAATATTCCTTGAAGGTTGAAGAGGTTAATAAATGCTCATATAGAAACTGGTTTATTGAGGAAATAGTGAAAATAAATTTCCTCTAAGAGCTGCTGACATAAGGAGTTCATTCATATGGTTTTACTACAGATGTCGGTAGTTTATTTACAACATGACTCTGGAGGAGCAAGGAAATTAAATATAAACAGAATAGAACTAGTCTTTGATTATTGTCTTCAGCTCTACTTCAGCCTGTAAGTCAAAGAAGTGCGTACGTTACCATTGAGCGTCTTCGTATTGGAGTTGGGTTTAACCAGTTCTATTTCAGTGGGTCCCAATTTGCCTTGTGTCTTGCGACTGATTTTAAGATATTCTGGCCATACCTGTTCGTTGTGTTGGCCGTTAACCCAAACGGGTATCCAGAAAAGTCCAAAGCTGCCGAGCACTACCTGCGCCGATATCAGGAGGATCCAATGTGGCGGCTTTAGTGATGCCGAGTGCCGAATGCCGCGGTCGTTACCGCTAACGTAGGCGCTGACTGCTGCCTACGTTCTCCTGACCGTATCGATCCATCGTGGATCGATACGGTCAGGAGAACGTAGGCAGCAGTCAGCGCCTACGTTAGCGGTAACGACCGCGGCATTCGGCACTCGACATCACTAAAGCCGCCACATTGGATCCTCCTGATATCGGCGGACTTTTCTGGATACCCGTTTGGGTTAACGGCCAACACAACAAACTATTTCTAGTTCTATTCTGTTTATATTTAATTTCCTTGCTCCTCCAGAGTCATGTTGTAAATAAACTACCGACATCTGTAGTAAAACCATATGAATGAACTCCTTATGTCAGCAGCTCTTAGAGGAAATTTATTTTCACTATTTCCTCAATAAACCAGTTTCTATATGAGCATTTATTAACCTCTTCAACCTTCAAGGAATATTACCACCAGGGGATCCCCATGCATGATGTAACTAATGCAATATAATACCTAGGTCATCTGCCTTGATTTAATTAGTCCTTACGCTCCCCTAGTGCTACCTCCCCCCTGCCCCGGTTCCCTTCCCCCACCCCATCAGGTTCAGCCTTCTTCCATATGGCACCCATTTGAACCCAATAAATGAATCCACATATTAGTAAGTGGTCTATATTAGCCTATATCCCTTAGTGGAGGGTAATTAGCAATAAAATGTACTATTTCCTTTTTGGGTTGCCTCTCTACATAAGGCTGAACCACACGTCCGGACTTGTGTGTTGTTATATGTATAGTTATCTGTTAGTCCCGTCTGTCCATTTGATGTTTTCGATTAACTTATGTACTGTATGACCATTCACTTTTTGGTACCAATACTGCACCTCTAAATACCTTATTTTTATATATATTAAATATGATAATAGGAATAAATGATTAATTTTAAATCATTTTCGTCTTTGGATCTATAATTTGTTGCCTATAGTAACCCCTTTTTGTCTGTCCTAAACAGACTGATCCCTCCCCCCCTTTACCCAATTTTGTATACATAGTTACATAGTAGGTGAGGTTGAAAAAAGACACAAGTCCATCAAGTCCAATGTATGTGTGTGACTGATTATATGTCAGTATTACATTGTATATCCCTGTATATTGTGGTCATTCAGGTGCTTATCTAATAGTTTTTTTAAACTATCGATGCTCCCTGCTGAAACCACCGCCTGTGGAAGGGAATTCCACATCCTTGCCGCTCTTACAGTAAAGAACCCTCTACGCAGTTTAAGGTTAAATCTAATTTCTTCTAATTCTAATGAGTGGCCACGTGTCTTATTAAACTCCCTTCTGCTGAAAAGTTCAGTGATCGCAACCTTTTTTCATAACTAATATCCTCCAGTCCCTTTATTGGCTTTGTTGCCCTTCTCTGTACTCGTTCCATTTCCAGTACATCCTTCCTGAGAACTGGTGCCCAGTACTGGACAGCATACTCCAGGTGAGGCCGGACCAAAGTCTTGTAGAGCGGGAGAATTATTGTTTTATCTCTGGAGTTAATCCCCTTTTTAATGCATGCCAATATTCTGTTTGCTTTGTTAGCAGAAGTTTGGCATTGCATGCCATTGCTGAGCCTGTCATCTACTAGGACCCCCGGGTCCTTTTCCATCCTAGATTCCACTAGAGGTTCTCCCCCTAGTAAGTAAATTGCATTCATATTTTTGCAACCCAAATGCATTATTTTAAATTTCTCCACATTAAACCTCATTTGCCATGTAGTTGCCCACCCCATTAATTTGTTCAGATCTTCTTGCAAGGTTTCCACATCCTGCGGAGAAGTTATTGCCCTGCTTAAAGTGGTTGTAAACCCCTATATATTTTTTTTTAAACCACCTGTAAGAGAAAGGCATAATGAGCTAATATGACTAGCATAATAGCTCATTATGCATCACTTACCTTAGATCGGGGCCCCCAAAGCCGTCCTCGTCTCCCACTTCAGACGCAACCATTGCTGCGGCGATAGCCGGAAGGTTACTTCCGGGTATCGCCGCTCCAGCCAATCACAGCGCCGCTCCGGCGCTGTGATTGGCCGGAGCGGCGAAGACGTGACTCCGCGAATGCGCGCGGGAGCCGTCGAATCCGGCTAAGTCGTCGAATGATGGGACTTAGCCGGATTTGTGAATGGGATTAACCCCATGAATGCGCCGTTGTCTACCGCGCGCATGCGCCGTAGACACGGAGCAATGTCATTTTTAGCAAATATCTCCTAAACCGTGTAGGTTTAGGAGATATTTCTTGCACCTACAGGTAAGCCTTAATCTAGGCTTACCTGTAAGTGCAAGTTGCAAAAGGGGGTTTACAACCACTTTAACTTAGTATTGTCTGCAAAAACAGAGATTGAACTGTTTATCCCATCCTCCAGGTCGTATGAACAAATTAAATGGGATTGGTCCCAGCAGAGAACCCTGGTGGACCCCACTTTCCACCCCTGACCATTCTGAGTACTCCCCATTTATCACTACCCTCTGAACTCGCCCTTGTAGCCAGTTTTCAATCCATGTACTCACCCTATGGTCCATGTCAACGGACCTTATTTTGTACAAAAAACGTTTATGGGGAACTGTGTCAAATTCTTTTGCAAAATCCAGATACACCACGTCTACGGGCCTTCCTTTATCTAGATGGCAGCTCACCTCCTCATAGAAGGTTAATAGACTGGTTTGGAAAGAAGGATTCTTCATGAATCCATGCTGATTACTGCTAATGATACCGTTTTCTTTACTAAAATCTTGTATATCGTCCCTTATCATCCCCTCCAGGAGCTTGCATACTATTGATGTTAGGCTAACTGGTCTGTAATTCCCAGGGATGTATTTTGGCCCTTTTTAAAATATTTTTGCTACATTGGCTTTTCTTCAATTAGCTGGTACCATGTTGTTCCTATTAGTTCTGTGTATACCAGTGGTTAGCACCTCCACTTGGCCACACCAGGGTCACCAGTTTGTGTTCCAACCACGACCACGACACTACCTGCCTGTAGTTTGCATGTTCTCTCGGTGCCTGCGTGGGTTTCCTCCGGGTACTCTGGTTTCCTCCTACGCTCCAAAGACATGCTGGTAGGGTAATTGGCTCCTGTCTAAATTGGCCCTAGTATGTGTATGCATGTATGAATATTAGTTAGGGACCTTAGATTGTAAGCTCCTTGAGGGCAGGGACTGATATGTAAAATATAGAAAATATGGGGTATAGTGGGGCAGCAGGATTTTTATGGTACAGTCAACAGACATGACAAATAATAATGATAAAAACAGGTTTTATTACAAACATATATAGATTAAAAAATAGTCCAACAGGACAACAAATTTGTGCTCAAGAATACAATAAATGAAAAGAACAATGGGTCCCTCTTGATAGCTTGATGATGTAGGAACTGTCAAGAGGGACCCATTGTTCTTTTCATATATTGTATTCTTGAGCACACATTTGTTGTCCTGTTGGACTATTTTGGACCCATTGTTCTTAATAGAAGTGATTATTGCTAGTGGCTATACCAGCTGTTAGCAAAAATCGCAAGTGAATCCGGCAGGCTGGTTTTACCCAAGTTGATCGATCAATCAACTTGGTACATTCAGCCTGCCCACACACACGGTTCAAATCTCATTTGAACCGTGTACAGGCGGCCTTACGCATCCTATTTCCTGGATGCTAATATAGTGTGGTTATATACTAACACTTAAAGTGTATGTAAACCCAACATTTCATATTCCTAATACATGCCTTCTGTACCATGTACTTATATGAAAAAGTATCATATTCTCTTTGTATTGCAGACTAATCAGGAGAACACAGTGTGGTCAGTTCTCTAGCTATGCTGGGAAGTCAGTATGCTACCCTACAATAATCAAACTTGTCCTGACATTCTCCCTGCACAGCTTTTCACTTGGAAGCTCAGTGTCTTGTTGCTTCTCATCCCCCAGCTCTTATGCAGCTGAGAACAGAGTTTATGTGATCACTTATAAAAAAAAGGAAAACAGAGTTTTATAAACAAATGTTTTGCCTTTCATTTCAATTTGAAACTAAATAGGTTGTTTTACAAGGTGATCGTTTACAATCACATTAAGTCATACAGTTGAGTGTAGCCTTCAAATTTTATATATGCGGGTGAATCAGAAGGGATAGAGCTGTTTACAGAGTCATGACAGAACAGAGAACCCATCATTCCAAGCAACTCCTGTGGGGGTAAGCACTACACAGGTAACTGAGGTAGAAGGAGGAATCACAAAACAGTTTTACTTCTTTACCACTAGCATGTACAGTAAAACCTTGGTTTAAGAGTAACTTGGTTTGAGAGTGTTTTGCAAGACAAGCAAAATTCTTTAATAAATTTTGTCTTGATATACAAGTAGCGTTATGTCACAACTGAGTATAAAAGAGAAGAGAGTTGCCTCTAAGTGTAGCAATATGGTTACATTTAATGAAGGTACAACACTTAGGGGCTGATTTATGAAACGTTTGCGCCATGAGTATTGGCGCATCTGCGTGCGCAATGGCTGTTTTAGAATTTACAAAACATTAGCGCCTGTAGCGCAGCCCTATTTGCCATTTACTATAGTGTTGTCGGCGGACGGGAGGAGGCGCTCAGTGCGCCACTATGGACCTGGCGCACAGCATGTTAAACACTTAATATAAAGAAGCTGGAAGTGAGAATATAATGGGGGTGATGTGAGGTGATGTGAGGAAGTGTAGGGACACCTGCCCAAATAACAAACATGGCCAAAATTGAGTGATAAAGTAACTTTTTCAAAACCAGCCCGCTGCGCCGGCAAGTACGATTCGAGCTGCGGGAGGTTTTTTTGAGCTCAGCGCGGGAATTTTAATGGTTCAAATGCGCCGGTACACTGCGCCGGCAAAATCTTAGTAAATGTCAAGTCACCTAAGTCAATTTGTATAAGTTGAACAGGCGCAGCTCTGAACTTTCCATTGCACCAGCAAAATGACATTTCCAAAGGATAAAAAAAGCCATTTAAAAGCAGCCGCGGCTGTAATGAATTGTCGGCTCCCGGCAATATAGAGAAAAGTCATTGAAAGTCATTGCTAAGCAAAAAAAAAAGCATGGGGGTCCCTCCAAATTCCATAACCAGGCCCTTCAAGTCTGGAATGGATATTAAGAGGAACCCCGCTGCAAATTTCTTAAAAAAATGACGTGGGGTTCCCCCTATATATCCATACCAGGCCCTTGAGATCTGGCATGGATTTTAAGGGGAACTCCACCCCAAATTTAAAAAAAAAATGGCGTGGAGTCCCCCCAAAAATCCACACCAGACCCTTATCCGAGCACGCAACCTGGCCGGCCGCAGGGGAAAAGGGGGGGCGAGAGAGCGGCCCCCCCTCCCTCCTGAACCGTACCAGGCCACATGCCCTCAACATGGGGAGGATGTCCCCATGTTGATGGGGACAAGGGCCTCATCCCCACAACCCTTGCCCGGTGGTTGTGGGGGTCTGCGGGCGGGGGGCTTATCGGAATCTGGAAGACCCCTTTAACAAAGGGGACCCCCAGATCCCGGCCCCCCCCTATGTGAAATGGTAATGGGGTACATTGTACCCCTACCATTTCACAAGGAAAGTGTCAAAAATGTAAAAAATGACAAGAGCCGGTTTTTAAAAATTCCTTTATTAATGTCTTCTCTTTTCTTCCATCTTCTTCTTCTTCCATCTTCTTCTTTTCTCCATTCGGGTTTCTTCCTCCATCTTCCTCTTCATCTTTATCTTCATCTTCCATCTTCCTTCTTCCTTCGGTCTTCTCGTCCGCATCTTGCCCCGGCGTCTTCCCTTCTTCTTTCTTCTCCGGCCGCACCGTTTGAATTGGAGCATGCCGCTGTGCGACGCTTCAGTTCCCCACTTGGTCCGCTGCCACCCGGTGGCTCCCCCCCCCTCTGACACCACGGGGAAAGTCCCCGTGAAATTCATGTGCGTCAGAGGGGGCGGGGTCACCGGGTGTAAGCGGACCCAGAGGGGAACTGAAGAACTGAAGCGTCGCACAGCGGGAACCTCCAATTCAAACAAGGCGGCCGGAGAAGAAAGAAGAAGGGAAGACGCCGGAGCAAGATGCGGACGAGAACACCGAAGGAAGAAGGAAGATGAAGATGAAGATGGAGGAAGAAACCCGAATGGAGAAAAGAAGAGGATGGAAGAAGATGGAAGAAGAAGATGGAAGAAGAAGATGGAAGAAAGGAAAAGACATTAATAAAGGAATTGTCAAAAACCGGCTCTTGTCATTTTTTACATTTTTTACACTTTCTTTGTGAAATGGTAGGGGTACATTTGTACCCCATTACCATTTCACATAGGGGGGGTGGGATCTGGGGGTCCCCTTTGTTAAAGGGGTCTTCCAGATTCCGATAAGCCCCCCGCCCGCAGACCCCCACAACCACCGGGTAAGGGTTGTGGGGATGAGGCCCTTGTCCCCATCAACATGGGGACATCCTCCCCATGTTGAGGGCTTGTGGCCTGGTACGGTTCAGGAGGGAGGGGGGGCGGCTCTCGTCCCCCCCTCTTTTCCTGCGGCCAGCCAGGTTATGTGCTCGGATAAAGGGTCTGGTGCGGATTTTTAGGGGGACTCCATGCCATTTTTTTTTTAAATTTGGGGTGGAGTTCCCCTTAAAATCCATGCCAGATCTGAAGGGCCTGGTATGGATACTTGGGGGGAACCCCACGTCATTTTTATTACAAATTTGCAGTGGGGTTCCCCTTAATATCCATTCCAGACCTGAAGGGCCTGGTTATGGAATTTGGGGGACCCCCACGCATTTTTTTTTTGGGTTAGCAAAGACTTTCAATGACTTTTATCTGTATTGACGGGAACCAGCAATTCATTACAGCTGCAAGGACTTTTAAATGACTATTATTTTACTTTAGAAATGTCATTTTGCTCTCCAACTGTTATAAACATGGAAAACATGTGCTACTTTACAGGCATACTATAGACACCCCCCGGGTTTGATATTTAGGGCCAGTTCACACCGGATGCAGTGCAGTGCGTTTTTTTGATGCCTGAAAAACGCAAAGAAAGTTGATCACATTAATGCCAATGGCATAGGTCACACCACTGCAGTCCGTTCCAGTGCGTTTCAGAAAGCCAAAAAAAAATTGGTCATGCTGCATTTTTTAGGTACAAAACTGTACTGGACCCCAGTAAAACATAACACATCAAAAACGCAACGGAACGTACCAAAAATGCACTAGAATGCACCACAATGCACCTAAATGCACCAAAGACGCACTGTAACACACTTGTCCTAAGTGAAAAGAGGGGGAAAAAACATTGGACTGCATCAAAAACGCATCAAAAATGCACTGGTATGTGTCAAAAACGCGCATGCAGAAAAGCACCTGGAACGCACCCAGACTGCGTTTCTATGGTGTGGACTAGGGCCAGTTCACACCATAGAAACACAATCCGGATGCGTTCCAGGTGCTTTTCTGCATGCAGGTTTTTGATGCGTTCCAGTGTATTTTTGGTACGTTTTTGATGCAGTCCAGTGCTTTTTTTTCCCCTCTCTTTTTTATTAACCATAGATAAGGACAAATGTGTTCCAGTGCGTTTTTGGTGCATTTAGGTGTGTTCCTGTGCGTTCCAGTGTGTTTATGATGCGTTTTGATGCGTTCCAGTACAGTCCAGTGCAGGTAAAATGCAGCATGTTCTACTTTTTTGGTGGAACTGGAATGCACTGGAACAAACACTGCCATTTAGAACCATATAACCAACTTTCCATGCATATTGGATGCATAAAAAACGCAATGCACTGCATGTGGTGTGAAATGGCCCTTAAGCAATTTGGCATATTTAAAGGCACTTCTCCTTGTTTTGTTTTTGGTGTTTTTCAAATTGGTGACATTGATACATGTCCCTTAGGGTGGGACCTGGGCCCCCATTTTAAGGCCAATAACTAGAAGATAAGCCAGCCAAGTGGGGACTAGCAAAATTAACAAGTCAGTTCCCATAGACTGCAATGGTATTTGTTGGTGGGGGGGGAGGGGTGATTGTCCCATCTCTAATTTTGTAGCATGCTGGATGATGTGCTTAATTTTGGACGGGGGAGGGGGGGTTATTTTTTGCTAGCTGCATTGGTGTTGTTCTGCACATGCCCAGCCAGTTAGTATTTTTTTTTGGGTGCTTTTTGTGTGTGAACAGCACCTGGATATTTCTGGGCATGCTCACTCAGAGAGTGTTTTTATGGGTTAGTAATTGAAGGACATCCTTAACAGGTGTACCCACTTTGAATTTCAGTCTCTACATTGAGTGAACTTACATTTTGGGTGTTTCATGGACTGTGCATGTGTTTTCAATTGCCTCATTAGCACACAAACATATGTTATATAAAGCTCACAAAGAGCATTCGTTCGCTTGCCCTGAGAAGAGGCAAGTGTGTGTGTGTGTGTGTGTGTGTGTGTGTGTGTGTGTGTGTGTGTGTGTGTGTGTGTGTGTGTGTGTGTGTGTGTGTGTGTGTGTGTGTGTGTGTGTGTGTGTGTGTGTGTGTGTGTGTGTGTTGTGTGTGTGTGTGTGTGTGTGTGTGTGTGTGTGTGTGATTTGTCTAATCTGGTGCCTTCATGCTAGCATATGCATGGATTGTATTGTGTGCTGCCATGGAAAGTCACCAGGAAATGAAAAATACAGAGCGGTAAGTATTCAATTTTCCTTTTTTACTGCAGTGGTTCTCAGCCTCAGTCCTCAAGTACCCCCAACAGGACATGTTTTGTGAATTTATCTTATCGAGAATTGCTGCCCAAAAATCAAAACCATTGACTGTAATTTAAAGCACATGTGCAAGATGAAGGAAAACCTGCAAACATGGCCTGTTGGGGGTACTTGAGAAGCACTGATTTAGAGCACTGCACTTAAAAATAGCTCAAGGCCATACAATTCTAATTGTGGGCATTTTGAGGGAAACAAAGTAAGTGTTAGAACCCCTGCGTGTGTGTTTTTTTTTATTTTTTTTTAAATTTTTTTGTAGTTTGGCCTTTGTGTCTCCTTTTCTTAAAATTGGCTTCACTTCCTGTCACACAGCTAAACAGGAAGTGAAGGTAAAACCCTACCAATGTCTTTTCTTGGGGACACACAGATCAATCTAACTAGTGTCCCCATTTAGCAAATTGCACTCTAGCACTTTGTTGTGTACACCCCAAATCAATGTATAGTTTGGGGTTTATTAAAGACAAATCCACTCTGCAGTAAAAGTGTAGCTGCTGAAAATCTGAGGGAAAGTACTGGTGATTGGATGTTCCAATCATGTAAAAGCAAAGATGGTGTATTTTTTTGGCTTGCATGTCCCCCTCAGATATACAGCAAGTGCACTTGTAGTGCAAAGTAGATTTGCCTTTAGTAAATAAACCCCATAGTCCAAAATACCTAATAATTTGGGGTGTACCCCGCAATATGCTGGAGTGCAATGTGCATAATGGGGAAAGTATTTAGACTGACCTGTGTGTCCCCAAGGAAAGACATTATTAGGGATTTTCCCTCACTTCCTGTGTGGCTATGTGACAGGAAGTGAATTATTTGGAAGGATAAAGTGGCCAAATTATTTAGTTTAACTTTTCAAAGACACATTCCTAAGTTGAATTGTGATGCATGTCAATGGCCCATTTAGACCCTCTTTAATCACTTGAGATCAGCGCTATAACTGATCGACGGCCACAGCATGGTCCTCAATTGCCGGGAGTCCGTCAATAAACGTCCTCCCCTTTGCGCGCGCTGTGGTCACAGAGTCACTGAGACTCAGGTGATGACAGATCCGAGTAAGGGGCCCGATCCCTGCCCTTTACCATGTGATCAGCTGTCAGCAAATGACAGCTGATCACGTGATGTAAACAAAAGCTGGGTAATGGTTTTTGTTTTCTCCTTGTGCTGACAGCGTGAGCATAAAAAAAAGGCAATCACCGGCTTATGTGCAAGGGACATGGGGCCCGAAGAGGAAGAGGCAATTCTGCATCATCTGTGACAATTAGTAGCCCCTGCCAGTGCCACCTATCAATGCCCACCACTGGTGCCAATCAGTGGCACCTAGCAGTGCTGCCTATCAGTGCCCATCACTGCCAACTATCATTGCCACCTAGCAGTGCCACTTCTCACTGCCCACCAGTGCCAAATAGCAATGCCACCTCTCAGTGCACACCCTTGCCACCTTATCGGTGCCCATCAGTGCAGTCTCATCAGTGTACATCAATGAAGAAGAAAAATTACCTTTTTTAAAAATATTAACCAGTTTCCTACCACCCACCGTCAAATGACATCCTTGGCTTTGGGCGGTGACATCTGAATGATGCCTGCAGTTGGCGATTCTGTGCACAATAAAAACGATCATAGTGGCAGTTCCGCCGCTTGATTGTTCTTATAGGCGGGGGGAGGGGACGTTCCCCCCCCTCTTGCCGCCATCCGGTGCTTCTCCGGGCTCTCCCGTGCCATCTGGGGCTCGGAGAACGATTTGGAGATGACTGGTGACCAGATGCGCGGGCACGACGTTATGACATCATGCCGTGTTCCCGTATGTTAACCAAGCCGTGATCTCGGCTGTCAGCATGAGATTGGTGATTTTTTTGGACCAATATCATGCTTTCCAGCCTGGAGGAGAGATGTGGGGTCTTATTGACCCCGCATCTCTCCATAAAGAGGACCTGTCACACACATTCCTATTACAAGGGATGTTTACATTCCTTGTAATAGGAATAAAAGTGATCCAAAAATAAATAAAAAATAAAAAAAGAGTAAGAAATACAAAAAAGTAAAAAAACAAAATAAAAAAAATAAGCAAAAATACGAAAAAACGCCCATGTCCCCGGTAGCTCGCGCTCAGAAGCGAACACACACGTAAGTCCCGCCCACATATGTAAACGCCTTTCAAAACACACATGTGAGTTATTGCTGCGTGCGTTAGAACGAGTGCAACAATTCTAGCACTAGACCTCCTCTGTAATGCCAAAATGGTAACGTGTAAAAAAAATTAAAGCATCGCCTAGGGAGATTTTTAATTACTGAAGTTTGGTGTCATGCCATGAGTGTGCGCAATTTTAAAGCGTGACGTGTTAGGTATCTATTTACTCAGCATAACATCTTTCATATTATACCAAAAAATTGGCCGTAACTTTACTGTTTTGTAATATTTTTAGCAAACAAAAGGCGTTTGAAAATTTATTGCGCAAATACCGAGCGAGATAAAAATTTGCAATGACCGCCATCTTATTTCCTAGGGTGTCTGCTCCAAAAACATATATAATGTTTGGTGTTTAGAAGTAATTTTATAGCCATAAATTTATGATTTTTACATGAAGGAGAGAAGTGCCAGAATAGGCCCAGTGCTGAAGTGGGTAAAATATCCATTTTTTTTTTTTAAACTCGGTCTTTTGTATTTATAGAAAAAAAATAAAAATAAAACACAAAGGTGATCAAATAGCACCAAAAGCAAGCTCTATTTGTGTGCCAACAAATAAAACATTTTCATTGGGTTACAGTGTTGTATGAGCGCGCAATTGTCATTAAAAGTGCATCAGCGCTGACATGTAAAACTTGGTCTGGGCAGTGCGCAAGTGGTTAATATAAGGCTACATGCACACGGACGTTTTTCAAGCCGCTTGTTTGAGCGTTTTTTGCAGCTTAAAAACATCTCTCCATGTTAGCCTATGGCCTCATGGCCACCATGGCGTTTTTGAGCTGTAAATGGCATAGGCGTTTTTAGGCCCCATGTAGACGGGACGCTGGTGCAAAGTGTTCAGAACTAAGGTTGAAAGTGGCGTTTAGAAAGGCGCGCTTTGTGGCGTTTGCATGCCGTGTTTTACCACATTTGCGTGTATATGATAAGGAGCCGCCCTAAGCTCCAAAAACAGTATTATTTACGATTTTAGCTATTTTGTGAGACCAGAGTGATATCAGCAGCTGAGAGCAGCCGTGTAGTTGTATTTAGCGTGTCACTTGCCACATCACTTGCCACAAGTTGTGGATTGTCCACTTGCCACGTCAGCTGCCCAAGTTGTGGATTGTCCACAACGCAATGGAAGCAATTTCATTTATATATATATATATATATATATATATGTATGTGTGTATATATATATATATATATATATATATATATATATATATATATATATATATACACCTGTATATGTATATGTATATATATATATATATATATATATTGGTTTTTCCTCATTTGCCATAAATTTGGAGTTTATCAATGTAAAAAAATAGGTCACCTTTAAAAACGCTTCTAAACTAAAATGCGGCTAAACGCTGGTACCGCGTCTGAAACGTGGAAATCTTTGGCGTCTGAAGGCATTTTGAGGGTTCGTGAAAAGGATTTTAAACGCAACTGCAGATTTTGTTTGCCAGGCCAAAAACAGTGTTTTGGATGTAATAGAATTCAATGGACCCGCATCCAAAACGCAAGTACCGCAATTTTGCGGAGATTTTTTGTTTTACCTGTTTATAGCTGGTTGTTAGGAAATGTAAAAAAAAAAACGGTTAAAAAAACAGCGTGGGGTCCCCCCCCAGGTCCATACCAGGCCCTTGGGTCTAGTATGGATTCAAAGGGGACCCCCCAAAAAATGAAAAAAAACTGGCGTGGGGGTGCCCCCAGAATCCATACCAGGCCCTTCAGGTCTGGCATGTATTTTAAGGGGAACCCCGTGCCAAAAACCCAAAAAATTTGCGTGGGGTCCCCTAAAAATACACACCAGACCCTTTATCCGAGCACTCAACCTGGCAGGCCGCAGGGGAAAAGGGGGGGACGAGAGAGCGGCCCCCCTCCCTCCTGAACCATACCAGGCCGCGTGCCCTCAACATGGGGGGTTTGGTGTTTCGGGGCAGGGGGGGTGACCTGCGGCCCCCCCACCCCAAAGCACCCTGCCCCCATGTTGATGGGGACAAGGGCCTCTTCCCGACAACCCTGGTCGTTGGTTGTCGGGGTCTGCGGGCGGGGGGCTTATCGGAATCCGAGAGACCCCTTTAATAAGGGGGACCCCAGATACCTGCCCCCCACCCTATGTGAATGAGTATGGGGTACATCGTACCCCTACCCATTCACCTGGTCACAAAATAAGTCAATAAAAAAAGACAACACAGGTTTGAAAAGTAATTTATTGGGCAGCTCCGGGGGTCTTTTCTGCCGGGCCCCCGCTATCTTCTGCTAGCTCTTTTGCTAGCGGGGGTCCTGGGCTTCCTCGCCGTCTTCGGGGGTCTTTCTGCCGGGCCCCTGCTATCTTCTGCTAGCTCTTTTGCTAGCGGGGGTCCCGGGCTTCCTTGCCGTCTTCGGGGGTCTTTCTGCCGGGCCCCCACTATCTTCTGCTAGCTCTTTTGCTAGCGGGGGTCCCGGGCTTCCTCGCTGTCTTATTTCGACTTCGGGGGTCTCTTGTTCTGTTCTCCGGTTCTTCTCCGGTGTCTTCTCCACGATCTCCGGTTCTTTCTGCCTTCTGCCGGGCGCCCGCTATCTTCTCGCAGCTCTTTTGCTAGCGGGGGCCGGTCTTCTTCGTTGCCTTCTTCCCTCTTCTCTTCGCCCGATGTTGCCTCGTCGCTGTCCACCGCTGCAATGATCTGTCCGAGCAGCGGTGCCACTTTTATTGGCATGGGGCATGGTCACCGGGTGATGCCACCGCTGACCCCGCCCCCGTTTCACGTCACAGTCCCATCATTCCCCGGGACTGTGACATCATACGGGGGTGGGGTCAGCGGTGGCATCAGCCGGTGACCACGCCCCATGCCAATAAAAGTGGACGGCGAAGAAGCCCGGGACCCCCGCTAGCAAAAGACCTGGTAGAAGATAGCGGGGGCCCGGCAGAAAGACCCCCGAAGTCGGAAGAAGACGGCGAGGAAGCCCGGGACCCCCGCTAGCAAAAAAACTAGCAGAAGATAGCGGGGGCCCGGCAGAAAGACCCCCGAAGACAGCGAGGAAGCCTGGGACCCCCGCTAGAAAAAGAGCTGGCAGAAAGACCCCCGGAGTCGGAAGAAGACCCCCGGAGCTGCCCAATAAATTACTTTCCTTAAATATATACATTGAATACAATCATAACAAAAATAGAAACTCTGGCAAAGGGAATGTACACAATTCATACACAGAATTTTAAACACAGCATTGCTATACAGTTATACATGTTGGATATATCTGTATATGTTCCTGACGCGTTTCGATCCAAAGAGGATCTTCTTCAGAGGATATGTAATTTGCTGTAAAAAAGTTTATAGAGTTAATTTCAATTCTTGACCTGGATATGTATCCAATGGTAAGAGGTAGAGAGTAAATAATTACCAATCAACTGTGTGTTGGAAACATTGCTTCTAACCAGAGTTCCACTGGAAAATGCCTCAAAGGGATCCAGCAGTCTCCCAGCTGCCCAACATCCCGGGACATTGCGCCACCAGATCGAGCGCAACCTACAGGGGGTCATGTTGGAGGACAGAAAAACCTTTCGGGCTCGCACGGATGGATAGCCAGCACCTACAGTAGAACACCAAGGGCATCAATATAGAATGCATAAGTATGCTTCCACATTTGTCATTTCTATGATAGTATATGGACCGACCAGAACTTCGCAACACTGCCCTTCCACTGATATATATATTTTTATTTTTTATTGTTATTTGTTATTTATTTATAATTAGATGGATTAATTTTAGCTCTGAGGCTTAGTGACTAGAGTTGGTGAATGGTGATAAAGTAATGAGGTGACGTGCGATGGTAGTGGTGAGACAGTGCTAAGTGGGTGTATGTTGCTTAAAAAATTGGGAAGGAAATCAAATCCAAAATGAAAATGAAAACCAAATTTAAAGTGAAAAAAAGAGGGAGGGTGAACACAAAGAAAGAGGTGATAGTGATGTGAAGTGTGATGTTTTTGAAGTGATAGTAATTAATTGTGAGAGTGTAGGGGTGTGAGAAAATTAATTAAGAATCTTATGTGTGGGTTGATACGAAAGTATCCAAACCGCAACAGAGGGTAAACAGGATATTCTCATTAAATAATTGGGAAATCCCAGGCTAAATAAATAAGTCTAGGGAAAACAGCCCTTTGATATATAGGTTGTTAGTAGAGTGTTAGGTATTGTATCAGATTAAACTGGAAGGACACAGAGAGCACCCAACCTATGTGGGGTTGGTCTACTTACATTTAGCGGACTATCTGGTCTTCCATAGGGGGAGCTGGGGATCTGTTGAGGTCCACACAGCTCACTGGTGGTGTTTATATATTGCCCTTAATTGAGGGAAGTGATGTCCTGGAGGTGGTCCGCAGGCGCCCCGCCTCCATCCATGCATAGCCTTCCCGGGGTATCCAAACCGCAATAGCGGCCCTCCCTAAATGGCTCCCTCGGCGTCCCGGAAAGACGTCCGTCCCCGACCACTGGCGTCTCCTCCGCCGCAAATGCGTGACGCCCTGACGTCACACGAGTGCGCGTAAACCGCGCATGCGCGGACAGCATAGAGACGTCCGGAGGAGATCGGGGACGCCGCTGGCAAGGCAGGACACTCACATCGGGCGACCAGAAGGAACCACCGCCTAATGAGCATAAGGGGAGAGCAGGGCCCTGCCCCCCCCTTGCCAGGAAGTCGCGCAAGCCGGCGGCGCCCGCCTCTAGGTGAAAGGCAACTTAAGAGGCAACAAGGGAACCCTAAAAGAAACACAGAACAGTGGAAAGCCCGTATAGGAACCTACTATGTTATCACATTGTACATGAAAGTGCAAATACACAACCACCGCAATGTAAACCAAATAATTACATATATTCATTAAAGTTGTAACAATATGCGTTGAGGAATATCTGATATATTACCTAGAGCTTGAGGGATGGTGGTTATAAATTCAATGCTAAACACTAGGCTTGTAAACAGTCAGATAGTTATATTGAAAAGCGTATGTGTATGTACGATTTTCTTCTAAGACAGTGCTTAGTTTTCAAAGGGGGAATGGGTTGGGGTTGTACCCCGGTCCCCCTATAAGAAATTGGTAAACTATCACAGCATATAGGTCGCCTTGAGAATTACTCATGGCGTGCAAAGCGTAAAACAATCCCTAGAAAGGATAACAAGAAACCATCAATCCTACATCGCTCTAGTATTCGCTCTCATGTGTCAAAGGGGGATAGGGTGTTTAACCACCCAAAAAAATGCATGAAATGGGAAGACACATATAGTGAGAGTATGTGGCGCTGCACACCCCGAAATGATAGTAGCATGGGAAGTTCCCCCAGTGGGGTTTTTAAGCAGCAATATTCCAACAAATTACAGGGTACAGGTTAAAAGATTTATTAACCACTTAAGCCCCGGACCATTTCGGGCCATTAGGACCAGGCCTGTTTTTGGGATTCGGCACTGCGCTGCTTTAACTGTAAATTGTGCGGACATGCAATGTTGTATCCAAATGAAATTTGCGTCCTTTTCTTCCCACAAATAGAGCTTTCTTTTAATGGTA
The DNA here is from genome assembly GCA_029206835.1 of Rana muscosa. NCBI lineage: Eukaryota > Metazoa > Chordata > Amphibia > Anura > Ranidae > Rana > Rana muscosa. Next base: position 880,297,987 of record CM055116.1, read on the forward strand.
TTTGATTGCCTCTGCGATTTTTATTTTTTGCGATATAAACAGAAAAAGACCGAAAATTTTGAAAAAAATGATATTTTCTACTTTTTGTTATAAGAAAAATCTAATAAACTCAATTTTAGTCATACATTTAGGCCAAAATGTATTCAGCCACATGTCTTTAGTAAAAAAAATGTCAATAAGCGTATATTTATTGGTTTGCACAAAAGTTATAGCGTTTACAAACTAGGGTACATTTTCTGAAATTTACACAGCTTTAAATTTATGACTGCCTATCTCATTTCTTGAGGTGCTAAAATGGCAGGGCAGTACAAAACCCCCCCAAATGACCCCATTTTGGAAAGTAGACACCCCAAGGAAATTGCTGAGAGGCATGTTGAGCCCATTGAATATTTTTTTTTTTGTCCCAAGTGATTGAATAATGACAAAAAAAAATAAAAAATTACAAAAAGTTGTCACTAAATGATATATTGCTCACACATGCCATGGTTATATGTGGAATTGCACCCCAAAATACATTCTGCTGCTTCTCCTGAGTACGGGGATACCACATGTGTGGGACTTTTTAGGAGCCTAGCCACGTACGGGACCCCGGAAACCAAGCACCGCCTTCAGGATTTCTAAGGGCGCAAATTTTTGATTTCACTCCTCACTACCTATCACAGTTTCGAAGGCCATAAAATGCCAAAATAGCACAAAACCCCCCCAAATGACCCCATTTTGGAAAGTAGACACCCCAAGCTATTTACTGAGAGGCATGTTCAGTCCATGGAATATTTTATATTTTGCCACAAGTTGCGGGAATATGACAAACTTTTTTTTTTTTGCACAAAGTTGTCACTAAATGATATATTGCTCACACATGCCATGGGCATATGTGAAATTACACCCCAAAATACATTCTGCTGCTTCTCCTGAGTACGGGGATACCACATGTGTGGGACTTTTTGGGAGCCTAGCCGCGTACAGGGCCCCAAAAACCAAGCACTGCGAACGCTGCAGTTATGTGTGTTGTGTTTGGTAAGTGACAGTGATCGATCGATACTGCACTTGGGTGGGCTGGGCTGGGCGGAGGGGCTAAACGCAGGCGCTAGCAGGTATCTGGGCTGATCCCGCTAACACTGCGTTTTTGGGAACCCTAAACCGCTGGGGATGCTAGTATAGATCTGATCAGATACTATACCACTAAGGGGGGTGTATGCTTTGCGCGTGGGTGTTAGCGTTACTGGCACTAACCTAACACTGCCTGGGTCGACGCAGACCCTCTCTGGCGCTAAAACCTAATTGATCTCACCCGCCGGGCGATCAGGGGGGTTAAACCTTTATTGGGTTATATACGGCGGGTGCCCTGATGCTATAAAAAGCAAACTAATCAACCAGCGTCACCCGTAACCTTTATATGGTGATCACTGGTGAAAGGGTTAACTAGGGGCAATCAGGGGGTTAAAACCTTTATTAGGTTAAACATGGGGGTACCCGACGCTATATAAAAACCTGACGGGTAACCTAAATAACTAAATAACTTACTGGCTAACCAGTGACACCAGTGACGCTTATACGGCGATCACTGGTGAAAGGGTTAACTCTAGGGGCAATCAGGGGGTTAAAATAATATATGGGGGTACCTGACACTAATAAAAACCTGCGGCGAACCTAAAAAAAAATAACTGCCTATCTAAAACACCAGCGACACGAATACAGCGATCGGAAAAACAATCGCTTAGTGACGCTGAAGTTAGGGGGTGAAAGGGTTACCTGGGGGGTGATCAAGGGGTTAAACCTTTATTAGGGGGGGTTAGGGGGCTACCCTGGACCTAAAGGGGCCTAATCCTAACTGCCCTGCAACTTTTTACAATCACAGATGACACTAAATGCAGTGATCAGTAAAATAAATGATCACTGCAATCAGTGACACTGTGATTGGGGGCTTTGGGGTGACCTGGGGGGTGATCTGGGGGTGACTGGGGGGTGATTTGTGTGCCTATGTGTACCTACGTGTCAGTGGACTGTTGGAGCACTAACCTCTGTCTTCTCTCCTCGGCGCCGGGACCGAAAAGACCGCGGCGAGGGAGATGACATCACTTCCTCCAGCCTCTGTTTACATCACATGGCGGAGGAAGCATTTTCATTGGCCGGGAGCGATCGCGAGGGGGGGGCGGAATCGAGCGGTCGCCCCCTCATGCCTGATCACTCCCAAACACTTAACGGCCGCTCACTGCAGTGAAGGGGGGTCCGGATGGACCCCCCAACTGCACAAAGGCGATCACGTAGATCTACGTGATTCTGCCTGTCGGTGCCATTCTGCCGACGTAAATCAGCGGTGGGCGGTCGTTAAGTGGTTAAATATATACATTGAATACAATCATAACAAAAATAGAAACTCTGGCAAAGGGAATGTACACAATTCATACACAGAATTTTAAACACAGCATTGCTATACAGTTATACATGTTGGATATATCTGTATATGTTCCTGACGCGTTTCGATCCAAAGAGGATCTTCTTCAGAGGATATGTAATTTGCTGTAAAAAAGTTGCTGCTTAAAAACCCCACTGGGGGAACTTCCCATGCTACTATCATTTCGGGGTGTGCAGCGCCACATACTCTCACTATATGTGTCTTCCCATTTCATAAATTACTTTTCAAACCTGTGTTGTCTTTTTTTATTGACTTATTTTGCCACCAGGTGAATGGGTAGGGGTACGATGTACCCCATACTCACATAGGGTGGGGGGCCGGCATCTGTGGGCCCCCTTTTTAAAGGGGGCACCCGGATTCCGAAAAGCCCCCCGCCCGCATACCCCGACAACCAACGACCAAGGTTGTCGGGAAGAGGCCCTTGTCCCCACCACCAAACCCCCCATGTTGAGGACATGCGGCCTGGTATGGTTCAGGAGGGAGGGGGGCCACTCTCTCGTCCCCCCTTTTCCCCTGCGGCCTGCCAGGTTGCGTGCTCGGATAAGGGTCTGGTTTGGATTTTGGGGGGGACCCCCACGCCGTTTTTCGGCTTAGGGGGTTCACCTTAGAATCCAGACCAGACCTAAGGGTCTGGTTTGGATCTTGGGGGGGACCCCCACGCCGTTTTCAGCTTAGGGGGTTCACCTTAGAATCCAGACCAGACCTAAGGGCCTGGTATGCTCCTGAAGGGGAACCCATGCCGGTTTTTCATTAAAATTTGGCCTGGAGTTCCCCTTCATGATTCATACCAAACATGGGACAGCGAGGCTGCCGAGGACCAGCGCGATGACATCGTGCTGGACACATTCTCGGCCAGCTAGTTGCCTCTAGGACACGACTTGAGCGGCTGCTTCACGCTCAGGTCGTGTCCAGGTCACCTCGCAAAGTTGCGCTGTCCCTGTGTCAGCCGGCACACGAGTCGCCCGCAAGTCGGATCCGACTTCCCGGGCGACTCCTATTCAAATCAATGGGCTCCCATAGGGAACCATTCATTTTCAATAGAGCGCCGCTGACATTTCTATTTACTATAACAGTGCGCCGCTGCTTCCTGCGCCCAGTGAAGGAGTTATCCGGCGCACCAATTAAGGTTAGAAGCAGCGCAGCACACTGTTATTAGTAAATCAGCCCCATAGCAACATATTGCTACACTTAGAGGCACCTCTCTTCTCATTTATACTCTGTAGCTCCTCGTGGGATTTTGATTCTAATCCCCTTGTGGAGGCTGCCATTTGTGGATGAACATTTTATGGTTACACAACCTGGTCACATTGCTATAATCTTTTTATATGGACTATAAACTGAAGGACTTATGAATAAATGGTTGTGGAACGAATCATCTGAGTTTCCATTGTTTCTTATGGGGAAATTTGCTTTGATATAGAAGTGCTTTGGATTACAAGCATGTTTCTGGAACTAATTATGTTTGTAATCCAAGGTTTTACTGTATCAGGAAATGTCAGAATGTAGTCATATTAGAGAGAGCTCTGTTGCTTGATTTGGCAGGAACATATTTATGTAATTGTAATTGGCAGGTACATTATCCAGCAGACTTGAAGAACCAAGTAGAGGACTACATGCAGAGACAAAAGTAATTGATAAACCCATTTAGACTTTTAATTTTGTATGTGTAATACTGTTACTGTTGTAACTGAAGGTGCAGCTGCAGTGCAGTAATAAATATTCCAAATTCAGATGCCTTGCTATATTCCATGTAGAAACATTTTTGTCTGTTTAAGTAAATTATTACATAACAGGTAAATGAGAGTTGGGAAATACAACAACAAAATGGTACTATTGTCTTTTTTGGCACTAAAATAAATAGACAAAAAAAAAAATAGTAAGCACATAATGTAAATAAATATGCATTCAAATAATAGGAAGCTTTTCTAAGTAGCCAAACATAGTGATGAGTTGAACTGTCCTGGGTTTCATTCACGCAGGGTTCAGCAAACTTCAAGGAAGTTCGTATACTGAACCCAAACCTGATTGAAACCCAAATAGGAGACAAATGTGTCAAATTGAAAATTACTATTTTCTAGGTAAAAAGGCAAGGGGGTGTCATAAAAAATAACACGGGGGCTCACTGCCCTGGGGAACATGTGCCAATGCCAAAAAATAAATCCATGCAGCCAGGAGCAGCTATTTTTGACAAAAAAAAAAAAAGAGTTTTAAATTGCTGGAAATTGACATCTCCCTCCTGCTGCTTATTTTAAAGTAAAAAAATGGCACACAGACTCCAAAAGGTCCCCCAAAACACTTATTTCCCGAAGGGTCTTTCATGTGGTGTTCTGAGAATTTTGAGGGATTTGTGTGCTTTTTTTCTTGCCCATATATGGTTATGTGGCCATATTTAGGAAAAATGTAACCTGCTCCATTCCACGCCCATTTACTTACATGCCAGGGGATTTTTGACCAGGTACAGTAAGTGAATGGGCCAGGTGATGCCAGTGGCTGGTAAGGATGTAGCAAGTGCAAGCAGCCACTGCTTTATTTGCAACTTTTGACAGCCAGAATCTGTCACATTCATGCACACAAGGGCTAACCTCAGCAGTACATGATGTTGTTTTTCTTGAGCTCTTCCAGTAGAGGTTTGAGTGCTTTCCAGAATATGAGTGTTTGCCTCAATAGATTTATATTTAATAATGGTTGTCTTTCCTAGGTGATTTTAGGAAGGGATATGGCAGCTGAGTTATCACATCTAAAGCCTCGTACACACGGTCGGACTTCCATCTGACTTTTCCGTGGTTTTTTGTCCGAATGGAGTTGGTTGGGAACACCCATAGCATACACACGCTCTGACTTTTCTGCAAACTTTCTTAAAACTTCTTACAACATCGCGTGTTTTTTCTGCTCTTTTCTGCTCTTTACTGCCACCCTTTGGTCAACTTCTGCTATTGTTGGTAGATTTTAACATTAGTTGTTTTGTCCATCGGACTAAAGTCCGATGGTTATCTGTACACACGGTCGGACTTTGCTCCATCGGACTTTTGTTGGGCAAAAGTTTGTCCGTTTGCAGACCCAACTTTTGTCCGATGAAATCCAAAACCAAACGAAAAAAGTTTGTCCGATGGAGCGTACACACGGTCGGATTGTTGGTCCAACTTGCTTAAAACGGAGTTTGTTGGGCAAAAGTCCGACCGTGTGTATGGGGCTTTATACAGCACTGTGCAAAGGTTTTAGGTTAGATTATTAGATTTCGATTATTATCAAGTTAGTAAAAGGAAAGTAAGCGAACAGTAGAAAAATTTAAATCAAATCAATATTTGGTGTGACTACCATTTGGCTTTAAACCGGCATCAATTCTTGCACTTACACACTTTGTACACCTGCACAAAGTCAGGGATTTTGTTTGAATATAGTCAGGTGTATAATTAACCATTTATACCAAGCAGGTGCTAATGATCATCAGTTTTATATGTAGGTTGAAACTCAGTCATTAAAGCTAAACTCCAACTTTCTTTCCACTGAACTGAATGAGCAGTCCCAGCATAGATCATACCTCTGTACCACCTTCCTCTGTTGTCTGCAGATCCCCTGATCCTCTGAGTATAGTTGTGTCCTTGCACCATGTGACATTCTGTATAGCCTGCTGTGTACTGAGACCCTTCCACAGCCACTTCATGCTGCATCTCTAGCCTAAAACACCCCTCCCATAGTCTTTGAGACTGATGTAACAGCTCCGAGGATGGGTGGGATGGAATATATCATAATTAGCATTCAATACCACCCAGTGACACCTACAGGAAAAGTCCAGAACTCCAAAGTCCCACCTCACAGATAACAGCATTATTCAAGAAGGAAACACCTTCATACACATCCTGTCCTGAAAGCTAGCTGTGCTACCTGCTGTTAGGCAGGATTGAATGGATCACAATTAGAATTCAATCCTGCCCAGTTAAATATGCGGACCAGTGTAAATAGTCCCGCCCCTCAGATTACACCCTCCCAGAGTACTGCTCTCTTTCAAATGATTCATTTATTAACATATGAGGGAAACACCTTCATGATAACCTCCCATAGCCCTTTCTCTGTAGTCTTGCAGTAAGCCATCTGTTGGTGGCCCTTGAGGGTGCCCCTAGTCTGGGGGGAGGGGTGACCTCAGGCCCAGGCTCGTGTGCTGGAAGGATCCTGCCAAAACATCGAATTGGAAAAAATCCTGGACTGCCGCACTCTGTAAAACAACTTCTTTATTGGATAAAACCAAATCAATACATAATCCAAAATGGTGCAGTCAAAATGAAAAAGTGAACAAAAGGACAAAAGGTGGCTAGCATGTTTCACATCATGAGATGCTTACTCATAGCTCATAACGGAGTGCGGCAGTCCAGGTTTTTTTCCAATTCCATGCACCTGTGCAGAGCCAGCACCTGTTGGTCTCAGTACGGCGGAAGCAATCCGAGGGATCAGCAGCTTTTAGAGCGGTATCATTCCTTCATCCTGCCAAAACACATGGAGGAATCCTTTCTGGAGGCATGGGAGCAAGGAGAGAGGACAGCAGGTGCAGGTCAGCATGTCTGGGAGATGTCCTGAGAGTCAGCCGGGTGGACTGGTGAGTGTCAGTCTGGAAGACTGTGGGGAGAATTTAGCCTGAAAGGCTAGTAAAAGGGGCAGCTGCAGCCAGGTGGGTTGGCAGTGCCTGAAGAGGTGGTGCTGGGATTAGTAGCCACAGGAGTGATACAAGCTTGACACTGTTCTTTTGCTGCACATAAATGGGGCCTTGGGTTCCTGCCTGTAATGGGCCAATGCTTTAAATTTGATAGAGAGCCTGTCAGATCTTTACAGTGATCCAGCTGGTTTCTGTAAGCGAGTGCTGGAGCAGGAAGTGGAGCTGAATATAGAGACTGTATATAGGAAGAGTTGTCCCTGAAGTTGTTGTTGAAGTCAATGGGCACCTCATAACCTACCATCCCTATCCACGTTATTAACCTTAATAAATAACAACAAAAAAAAGTCACGGACTGTTCTCTGTCAAGAGTGCCTGTGAAAATTTGGTGTGTGTGGCTGTGCAGGGTGGGGGATCCCAGTTCATCTGGGGCCCTTAGGTGGTGCGCTACACTTTAATGTTATTAACTTCAGTCACAAGAGAAAATAATTTCAAAGAATGACTTACTCATCCCCTTCATATAAAAGGGTGGTCTCACTACAGCCATGTTGTCAGTGTGTGTTGGAGCTGTTATAAAAAAAAGACAACTTGACCTACTCTTATATCGACTGGTTCTAGATGTATTGACCCAGAGTGGACAGTCTCTTTCATCCTCCTTGCTCACTAAGTCTAGCCAGGTAACTTGGGTAGAAGGAGGCGTCACAAGACAGCCAGCGCAGGGGGGAAAGAAGCATAAATCTGGCCCTAACTATATTTTAATTTGAGCATTACTCTAAAGCATAGCTCTTTATCGTATACTTTTGTTTTTGTCTGTTTCCTTCTTTTAGCAAGCAATGCAGAAAATGTAATAAGGACCATTTTGGCATTTCTTCACAGATTGCTTCAGAGATTTACCTCTCTAACACTGGCATGTATCAGGAAATGTCTTCATGTGCTCATATTAGAGAGAGCTATGTTGCCTAATTTGGCAGGAACATATTTTTGTAATTGGAATTGGCAAATGCATTATCCAGCAGACTCATAGAACCAAAGAGAGTACTACATGCAGAGAAACAAGTAATTGATAAACCCATTTACACTTTTAATTTTGTACGTGTAGTACTGTTACTGATGTAACCAAAGGTGCAGCTAAAGTGAAGTCGGATTTATTGTTTTAAAAAATAGAAGTAATATCCGTGCTTAGTAAAGCAACAACATACAGCAGCTAGGCACTATAACCCAGATAGCAGGTACAAAAACAGATATAACAAAAAGTGCAGCGCTATAGAAAATTGATACAGAAATGCATATACCAAAAACTTTAGGTATTAAAGTGCAAATGTGTAAATATTGACCGTGGCTATTAAACATTAGTCATATAGTATAGTCATATAAACATATAATGTGCAAAGAATTATGAAATGAGAGTCCAATGTGTCATATAGTGCTCAGAGATAAAAAAAATTGAAACTATACACATATGCATATAAGTGACTTAAGTCCATAAATAAAGATCCTGGTGCAAGGTGGATTCAGTGAAGTGAATCATTCATAACAAATGAAGCTTATTATATATGAACTTGACCACGTGAGACCCGTCACCACGAAGAGACAAGAGGCTTACCAGAAAGCCAGCGACCGCCCTTACTGAGGGGGGTCATAAAAGGCTTATTGGATCTGAAAACCGTTGGAAAGATATCCTGATGATTCCCCACCGGACGATTCCCACAGGTGTCAGGCAGTAGATATCCACAGGTGTCAGGTAGTGATCGGATCCAGTTCCACAACGTCAATGCCAAAGCACAAATAAATGAATATGTAAAAGGAAAAAAAGCTCCAATAGTGCAAAACTGATAAAATAGGCTTTATTGGAGGGAAATGCAATGCTGCATGTAGCAAGATGACCCACAGCCGAGTCACTCAATCAATTAAATAAAAAAACGGAATTCAAAACAAAATAAAATCACATTAACATGTGAGGGCGATCGCGCATGGATGTATTGCTTTGTTCCAAATAAAAGCATTTTTATCTGTTTTAGTAAATTATTACGTATCGGGTAAATGAGAGTGGTGAAATATCATAACAAAGTGGTGACAATATAAGTGTCTTCTTTGCTACAGTGCAATAAATAAACCTAAAAAAACATAGTAAGCTTATAAATAAATATTTTGACCCCTTTCACACTGGAGGCATTTTTCAGACGCTTTAGTGCTAAAAATAGCACCTGTAAAGCGCCTGAAAAAAGCCTCAGCTGCAATCCTAGTGTGAAAGCCCGAGTGCTTACACACTGGAGCGCTGCGTTGGCAGGGTGTCAAAAAAAAGTCCTGAAAGCAGCTTCTTTGCAGCGCTTTAGGAACCGTGTATACACCGCTCCTAAAGCGCCCCTGCCCATTGAAATCAATGGGCAGCGCTGCCGAGCCACCGGCAAAGCGCCGTCGCAGCGTCGCTTTGCGGGTGCTTTTAACCCTTTCTTGACTGCTAGCGGGGGTTCAAAGGGCACTGCTAGCGACCCCGAAAAGCGACGCAAAAACTACGGTAAAGCGCCGCTAAAAATAGTGGCGTTTTACCGCCGATGCCCAGGCGCTTTCAGTGTGAAAGCACTCTTATTCAACTAGTGGAAAGCTTTACTGGTTAGTCACACTTAACCTATTAGAGTATTAGTGCAGTAACCCACAAAAATCCTCACACATCAGCTCCTGGTCAGATTTGACTCTATGCCACATTACCAAGCATATTGATTCTAGGGTTAAATATCAGGTTGTGATGATCCCCTTGTTCAGCAATTCCCTTCATAATCTAAAGGCACAGAAAAACAAATATTTAAAGCAGAACCTCAGTTAAAAATAAAAGTTCAAAGCTTATTAAAAGGTAATTAAAAAAAAGTAGTTTTTGCTGCACTACTCACCTTCATTTTGAAGCTGTCCTCCACAGTACCCCTTTTCTGCCACAGGGTGCGCTCAGTCATCCAGATTAAATGATTGTTAGCTGGTGATGGGCAAATGTGCTTGGGTTTGATTCCGGACTGGTTGGCAAACACACTGTAATATCTTCAACATTAAGTCCATTGAAGTCGACAAGAGACACATCTTGTAAATCAATTTGTGTCATTTTCAAGGCTAGTAAGAATGGAATTCCCACAAAAAGGGTATAGGGTGGGCAAGGCTTTTTAAAGAATACTGTTCAGGAGGAAGAAGTTTCCTTTAAATAGGCATAATATGAACCATTATAAATGCACACTTCATTCAAATAACATGTTTTCTGGATGTCCTAACCCTACCTGTGAAGTGTTGCACCTGTAGGATGTACTAAAGCAAAATTGACACTTAGCAAAAAAAAATACAATTTGCCTCTAAACATTTCTGATCACTGGCCTGCATCTGTTTGTAAACAAAATAGGTTGGGGAAATCCCCTATGAAAACATGGACCACATAAGGTCATTGCCATATGCGGTCAATGATATCAGTCAACAAAAAAATCTACTTCAAAATCTATATCAGGACCTGGTCTGGTAAGGATTCTAAAAGGGGAACCAAATGCAGAAAAATGGCCTGGTGGTTGTGAGGGTTTGTGGGGGAGGACTTATCAGAATCTACAACCCCGCTTTAAAATAAGGGGCCTCTAGATTTTCACCCCCATCATACCTCAATCACAATGTCCTGTGACGTAGATCCAGCAGCAGTGTGTAATGATCCCAATGACCCAATGATCAAACAAGCCAGCAGGTAGTTGTATTCTTGGTTGATTGGAGAGTAGAAGTACCACAGTAGTGGTAGCAACCTATGTCACTTATGCTCACACAGTGGGGTGTTGTCATTTAGTGCTGCTAGTAATACCTAAACCCGTGTATTTAATTAGCCTAATCGGGAACCATTATCAGCAAGTGTTTGAAGGGAGCCCTGCATTAGCCCCAACTCCAATTTTATTTCTGTAGCTAGCATCGTTCAACCCACTATCTCTGATCCTAGGCTGTTATGTTTCCATCCCCCAGCCTTGAAATGGACAGTGAAGGAGAAGCAGCACAGTGATTAGCTCATCTCTCTGCCGTTATGCTCTCTCTTCCCATCAGGTCATTGTTAGTATTTGAGCTGACTGGCTCCTGGTGCTGCTTCTACCCTTGCAATCTGAACTCTGTTATATAAGGACTGATGATACTAAGTCAAACTAAAGCGGAGTTCCAGCCACAAACCTTTTTTTTTTTTTAAGTCAGCAGCTACAAACACGGTAGCTGCTGGCTTTTAAAAAGGACACTTACCTGTCCAGGGAGCCCACGATGCCGCGGCACTTTGTGAATGACCAGCTTATCTTCTTCTTCACACACAGGTCCCAGAAGACAGCGGGGGGGGCACGCAACACAAGAAAACAAGACGTCCTGCACCGCAGCCGAGCTGGAACGGAAGTACACTTAGTAGTTCAAAAAAGGTACTAAAGAAAAAAAAATGTAAATATCCAAAAACGAGGGGTGGTCTTTAATTTAAGACCACCTTTCAAAAGTGGGTGGAACTCCTCTTTAAGGTACTTACACTGTTTGTACGAAAAAAACTTTTAATGATGTATTAATTTGCATTAATTTGTGTACCTGCCTTTAGTTTAGCTTTTAATTCTGATACTCCCGTGTAGGTCAGTCTACAAAGCCAAACATTATGGCAATGTTGTTGTTTAAAAGACTCAAGTATTTTGGACTCTTAAGCCCTGTACACACGATCGGATTTCCTATGGTTTTTTAACCAATGAATTTTTCCATCGGAAAACTGATGAAGCTGACTTTCATCAGTCTTGCCTACACACCATTAGTCAAAAAAACGATCGTTTCAAACGCGGTGACGTAAAACACTCCGATGAGCCGAAAAAAATTAAGTTCAATGCTTCTGAGCATGCGTCGACTTGATTCTGAGAATGCGTGGGTTTTTTATCCGATGAAGTTCCCCACAGACGATAGAAATTTGCTATCGGTTTTTTAACCATCGGATACATTTAAAACATGTTCTATTTTTAAACACCGATGGAAAAAATACCGATGGGGCCCATACACGATCGGTTTGTCCGATGAAAAAATTCCATCGAACTGTATTCATCGGTTAAACCTATCGTGTGTACAGGGCTTTTGGAGTTTGGTTTCAAGTGTGTAACTTCAGAGTGACACATCAAATTGAAAAAAGATACGTTATCTTCAAAATAAAATAATATAAAGAGTAGTAAAAAGCTTAAGATTTGGGTCAAACGTGAGTTCAACCCAAATCAAAATTGTTTCGAATTGAGAAATTGCTAAACTATTGAGGCTGTTCCCTGCTATGACAACCAATTACCAGTAATGTACCTGACCAAATGTTTTAGAACATATAATAATGAGGGTTTTCTTATGTGACAGCCCCTTTCCTAAATAAGTAAGGGCTCTCAGCATCCTTTTGCCAGTGTGTGTTGGAGAGATACTTGCTGCTATACAATGTGGTACTGAACAGTGCTGAACATTGTTTTGCACAGAGCTGTATTGTGCTAAATACAGTGAGTTGCAGTATGCAATGCTGTATCCTGGCCTAGGCCAACAAGGCCCAGGCCTAGGGCAGCACTTTGCAGGGGGGCAGCACTGACTTTTTGACTGTCCTATCAGCCTGGACCACAAACCTTCCTCACTGTGCTATATGTTTTTTGCTGCACCATTGGCATGGTTATATCTTCTTAGTCCTCTCCATAAAATTATCAGAAATTTGTGCTTAAAGTAGAACTATAGGCAACACTTTTTTTTTTCATTTTGCACAAAGTAAGGGAGGGTTATAGCCCCTGTCAGTTTATTTTTTACCATCCCTGTCCCATTGCAGAGATTTCCCTTCACTTCCTGCCCCATAGCGAAACAGGAAGTGAGAGGAAATCTATGGAAAATTAAGGGAATCCATTGCCCCCCCCCTAGAACTAATGTCCCCACTCGAAAATTTCTGGGTGGATCTTATACAGAAAGGGGTGTGGCCTTGACAGGAAGGCATGGGTCATATTTAAATTAGGGGGTGCACGAGTTTAGTCAGGCCTAGGGCAGCACAAAACCAAAATACATTACTGGTAGTATGGCAGTCTACATAGCATGTAGCAGTGGCATTCTTAGCACATTTGGCAACCACTTTTCTATGCCCCTCCCTCCCAAAAAAATGGTATGAGGAAACATAGTGGCATGTGCTGCACGCCATGCAAAATTCTGAGCAAAATGCATTGACAGTGGGAGGCTCTTAAAGGGGCATAAAATCTGAGCCTACTCCCCTTATACTCAGTAAACACATGTCACAGTCTTTTTACCCATAACATATGCTTTAATGACTGTGCCACAACTAAGAGTGTAAGGGCTTGTTCACACTAGCGAATCTTTCAGAGAAAGCATTTGCTCAGACAGCTTTTGGCTTCAACTGTGTGTACTGCACACGGCTGTGAGGAGTCTGCAGTGCGGCTTTATGCACTTGAATAAGTTGTGTACAATAAGTGGTATTGCACACTGAAAGGGACAATGAATACAGTTCCTGCTGAAGCATGTGCACACTCCTAACTTCTACCTCTACAGCTAAAGGAAGAAAAGTTGGGGGGTGGTAAAAATGTGGGGTTTTACTGCCCTCCAACCGCTAAAGTGAACAAGCCTCAAAAGACACGTACAAATCTCAGCACACTCATTTTAATACAAAAAACTGTTCCATCACATATGATTGTCTAGTATGCCTACACACAGCCTACCTTACAGAAAAACCTCAGGAGTAAAGCTCTGTAATGTATAGTGCAGTAGTCAGGACTATTAGAAGTAAAACAAAGTGAGAAGAATTGATCAAAACTGGAGCAGGCAGAATCTGGAGCAGATGTGCATGGGTCAGCTTCTATCATCAGCTTGTTCAGTTAAACTTTGAAATTGAAAGATAGAAGCTAATTGGTTGCCATGCACAGCTGCCTTAGATACTGTCTGCCTCAGTTTTGCTAAATCCCCCTAAGTGTTTGTAGCGGACCCCCCAAAAATGGGGTCGCTATGCCTTAAATTTAGGGGCAGCCTGAGCAATAGTTTGGCTCAGGTTATCAAATTCCATAGTTTGGACTCTGCTCTGCTATGGTGTTGCCTGGAGTGTAGTTCCCCTTGACCTGTGGGTGGCGCTGTCGCTCAGGTCTCGGGTTGAACCAGGTGGCATTGTGGTGTGATTGGGTGTCCTCTCTCGGCTACCGTGCGGTGGGCGGATTTTGCCTGCTGTGCATGCTGGGAGAGGGTACATAAAGGGCAGACGCCATGATCTGGGGTGGTGTGTCGGGGGGATTCCAAGGAGGAGCCATGGTGGCGAAGTCGCGCCCTTTGGCCCTGCTGGCCGTGGGGTGCGTGAACTGGTCGAGGAGTCTCGGGCACTTTTAGCCCAAGGCTACAGAGTTCCAGGTAGGCCCAGTACCTTCAACTGGGTCTACAACCAACCACTGGAGTCCCAGGGAGCCCAGGTGAGGGTGGCCCACTCTGAAAAAGAGGAAACCGGGGGAGGACGTGTCCGATGGATCGGTGAAGGAAGTCACGGTCTCGGTAAGGCCTGGTTGCCTATCAGAGGGAAGGATTCGTGAGTTGCAAGATAGCTCCTGTAGTGTGCCCCATTGGCACCTATGGTCTCTAATAATCTACAGGGGTTTCAAAGTTCTAATTTAGGAATCAAAGGATTCTGTGGCAGAGGATCTCTTGAACTTGTCCGTGAAGGGGACAAAATTAAAGTAACTGTTCGTGCTTCACTCCGGCTGCTAGAACCGTGGGAGGGGACTATCCGGGTGAGCAAAGCCCACTCAGGCTTGAGCGGCAAAGTGTAACGATAGGTGTTGTGTGCCTGAATCTACCTCCCTATCCAACTTCTTTCTCTCTTCAACTTCCCCTGTTGTTATCAAGCAAAAGGAAAAAATAAACTTTGTTGGAGTTGACACTGTCTGGACATTGGTCTTTCTAAAACAGGAAAGATAGACTTTTCCCTACACTTTAGGGACGAGAACCAGTGGAAGGGGGTAACTCGCCGCAGGACCCAAAACATACAAGAACACCGCTCAACCTCTTATACCAGGAGGATACAGGCATGTGGCATGGTGTGCCTTAAACCTGTGAGTGAAGGTAAGCAGGAAAAAGGGTCTGTGTGTTACATGTTTATTCCCCTAAGTGTTTATAGTACAGGGGTCAAGAGAGTGTAATGCACAGGCCACTTTACAGCCACAATGACCCCTTCTTGATCCCCTCGGCACAGACCCTCTAGCAAAGACTCCTCAGTTTATATGCCCCCTAGCACAGGCCGACTTCCCCAGCACAGATCCCTCAGTGCAGACTGACCCTCCCTACAGCACAGACCAAGCTAAACAATGAAACAGTTAAACAATGAAACAGACAGATGATATAATGTGTAATAAATTGAAGAAGTTTACAACCTAAAAGGTAAGTAAACATGTATAAAAATGGAAACCAAACTAATAAAAAAGGGATAGATGAGAAACTATAAAAATAAATGAACTAAAAAAAAATTACCTATAAGGAACTATATGCTGTTGAAAAGAAATGACAATATACAGTATGTTTAAAAAAGTTAAAAAAAATATTGTTATGGAAAAAAGGGGGACAGGACGGAAGGTGCCCTAAAATTTTGGAGGAAGGGATATGGCAACAAAGTGAATAATAAAAAGCATCATGACTCACCAATATACCTTCAAAAAGTGAAGTGTGATAAGACATGACGTGGGAAGTGTTGTGAATCATTTAAAGGAGATTCAAAACATTAGTATTGCTTCATTTAGACCAAGACAAAGGGGTTGATTTACTAAAACTGGGGAGTGCTAAATCTGGTGCAGCTCTGCATAGAAACCAATCAGATTCCAGGTTTTGGCAAAGCTTAGTTGAACGAGTTGCAGTTAGAAGCTAATTGGCTACCATGCACAGCTGCAACATATTTTGCACTCTTCAGTTTTAATAAATCTACCCTAAAAGAGTATTATGTTTATGTAGCGGGTATATACTTCTAAAACTGGTCAAGACACCAGTGATGCATAGTTCCCTGCGGCCCAGCAGGTGGCGCTGTCACTTTGGCACTCTTCAGTTTTAATAAATCAACCCTAAAAGAGTATTATGTTTATGTAGCGGGTATATACTTTTAAAACTGGTCAAGACACCAGTGATGCATAGTTCCCTGCGGCCCAGCAGGTGGCGCTGTCACTTTGGGCCGGGGTTGAACCATCGCTGCAGTGCCGTACCTTTTGTGACCTCTCGCAGTGGTTGTATGGCGGGGCGGGGAACCCGCCGTGCTTGTTGGGAGAGGGTATGAAGGGGGGCGGACATCTTGGCCACAAGGTTCGAGTCCCAGGCACCTTCAGCCTGATGGCTGCTGTTCGCGGTCAGTGTCCAGGCAGCCTAGGCCTGGACACCTGGAGTTCATGTTCCATCCCAGACACCTTCAGTCTGGGGTGAGGTACTCGGTTGGAGGCCTGGGGCCCAGTACCTTCCGCTGGGTCCTGAAAGTGAGGGATTGTCCTAGGGGGCCCCGGGAGTGGGGCACCCGAATCAGAGGCGTAAGGGACCGGTGCAGCAGATTGCCAGTGCTGGGTGAACCTCTGGAGAGCGCCCGGAGGGATATCTTTCCCGAACAGGGGCCAAGTTCAAAGAGGAAGGTGGTTCATGTTCAATGACCGGTGGCAGCGGTCCAACTATTCAACTCAGGTCAGTGGCAGAGACCTACTATTAGGCCTGTGGCAGGGGCCTCAACTGTTCATCCGGTCAGTGGCAGCGACCAAAACTCACGGTCGGTGGCAGAGACCGTGCGCCAGGCCTATTCGCTAGCAAAGGAATAGGAGAGCTCAGTTGTGCCTGGGCCTACTCGTACCCACACCCCTGTCTGTCTGTTACTGAAGGTTCAACTGATTGTGTTCACCCTGAAAGTAGAGAAATAAAGGAGTGTTGGACTTTCGATTGGTGTGGGGCTCTATGTTATTGGCAGACGCATCTCCACGGGACAGCTGGAGGCTTCGTATGCAGTGAACAGACCCGGAGGTAATTCAAGTAACTCTGCTCAACCCTCATACACATATGAGGGGAGAGTTTGGTGTAGTGTTCCTGCACTCTCCTCTCCCAGGTACCCCTAGACACAAGCCAATCAAACGAAAGAACCCGAGAGGGAGAGTGAGGCTCCGCTACATTTATAAATCCAAAATGTCTCTCTTTTATGAAGTTTGTTAAATCTGTTATAGGTACTGCATTCTGGTGTCTCCTCTATAATGACAAACACAGAGGATACTAAACTCCTTTTAATGATGTATTTAAATATGACTTGATACACTATGGCCTTCAAAACCTAGTCCAATATTTGATTGGTGTTTATTGAGTTTTTGTCTGGATACTTGTATTGTTCTACCAACATACTGTAATCTACATGGGCATTATAGAACTTACATGATATACTGAGATAAGCAGTCGAGTGCTTGTGTTGAAAGACTAAATAGTGTGGGCGCCATGGATATTAGATAGAAAACTAAAGCAGCTTGATTTGTTACATTTGAAACAACCCCTTTTTTAGGTATTTCCATTGTTTTTTCTCTTCCTCTGTCCATGGTAACCTTACTGGGTGCTATCCTTTCTTGTTCATACATCACGGGACACAGAGCAGCATAGTCATTACTATGTGGGTTATATAGAATTACCTTCAGGTGCTGGCACTGGCAACTTCCAAAACAGGAAGTACCCTCCCCTATATAAGCCCCTCCCATCCGGGAGCACCTCAGTTTTTTGCCAGTGTCTAAGGTGTTGGCCAAGGTTAACATGTATTCATCTGGGCTTGTGTACAGGTTCTCTGGGCCTTAGCAAGCTATTCCGGATCCGACCAAAAAAGCTTCATAGCTAAACGGTCGGTACCCGGGCCTTGCAGAGAAGAGCAAGGTTTTGCCTGTAATGCCTCTCTTAGGAGGGCTGGACCCTGGGATCCAGAGCTCTGGTCATACCCAAAACCAAGAGGCTATCTGTGCAGGGTGCTATACAGGTCCAGGGGAGTGGAATCCTTGGGAACCCGGTCCCTGAAGGTCTAGTACAATGCCTGCCGTGAGAGGTGAAGTTTGGGCTTCTGTGGACCAAACAAAGTCCTGTGGCGGGGAAAAGGTAAGTGGGGGCCCCTCAGGAACTTGGTTCTATTGAGGGGACCCCCAAGCCTAATATGTCTTTCTGCCTGTTACCTAAAAGGTATTCCCGCTAATAGCTGTATATGCCTAAGAAATCCTAGAAATGTCTTTTCATAAGGGAAGTTTTAAAAACTGTAAACCTGGAAATGTTTTTCATAAAGGAGGTTTTGAAAAAAAAAAAAAGACAAAAGTGCGGTACCTGTGTTTGTCCACTAGAGGCCGCTGTGGAACGTCTTTTTTTTCTTCTTGGGACTATTCCTTCCATGGTGAAAGTCCAGGCAGATGAGTGAGCTCTCTATCAGGGAAGCTGCATTCCTCTGTCATGCTGCCAAGTAGTTTCCTTCCATCCCCGAGTCCTGGTGAAACAGGGACCCTGGCTCCTCTCCCTACAGGGCGCCAAGAGCGCACACGAGCACGCGCGCACACACGCTTTCTTTTTATAGATTTAGCTTCAAAAAGTGGGCGGAGCCTGGCGGATGACGCGCTCTGTGCGCCCAGCGCTTCTGCGCATGCAGGCGTCCAGCAAGATAAAAGGACTCAGTCCACGCTGCTTGCTATGGACACAGAGCATGAAAAGGAGCTGGTAGCATGGTATAGGGGCTTACAGCGGGCGGTTGATACAGGCATCCCCAGAAAGACGCATTAGTAGACACCCACTGATGTACATAGCAGCAAATTGCATTAGACTATTTCAGTAAGGGGTGTATTGTGGCTGGAATACCTCAGCTTTGAACTAAGGAATATGCCGCCTAAAAAACTCCGAGATATACCTCTCAGGAAGTGTAGGGGGTCTCCATCGGGCTCTGAGGATCTGGAGCAGTCATCTGCACCCTCCTCCCCTGAGAAATCAGAGGTTAATACCCATAAGGAACCCCCGGGAGTGCCAGGTACTGCGGCTGTCCTCAGTCCACCTGCTCCTGCATATATAACAGAGGAGGTTTTTGCCTCAACTCTGGAGGGATTGGAGCAGAGATTGGCAGCATTGATTGCTTCTTCTCTACAGGAAAGAAAGCGCGCCAGATCTCCATCACCTCCATTAGAGTGCCTGTTGGCAGAGCAACAGTCCCAGGAAGGGACCGACCTACCTGAAGGTGATCAGGAGGAGGTTAACTCTGTTTTTGAGGAATCGACAGTAGATGAACCATTTTCAGCATCACAGACTGAAAGATTGTGGGTCCAGACCCTAACTCACATGGTTCGATCTGCATTTAAAATGCCTCTTGTTGAACCATCAACTACTGCTGTCTCCTCATTGGGGTCGCTAAAAGCTCCCCAGGTTAATTGCTCCTTTCCAATACATCCATTATTGGAAGGACTTATATACCAGGACTGGGAACATCCTGATAAACTATTTGTTCCGCCTAAGAAATTTCCGGTGATCTATCCCATGGAGGAAAAGTTCACCCAGAGATGGAATATTCCTACGGTGGATGCAGCCATCTCTTCTGTGAACAAATCACTGACATGTCCAGTAGATAATGTTCAAATGTTCAAAGATCCAGTAGATAAAAAATTGGAATCTTTATTAAAATCTGCTTTTTCCACAGCAGGGGCTGTTACACAGCCAGCAGTGGCAGCTATTGGGGTCTGCCAAGCTTTAAAGGATCAAATGAAAATGGTCCTGAGGGATTTGCCAGACCAGCAGGCCCAGGCTCTGGCTGATCTGCCTAGAGCATTATGCTTTGCGGTTGACGCCATCAAGGATTCTATCCATCAGGCCTCCCGCCTCACGCTGTCTTTGGTACATATGCGTAGGCTTCTGTGGCTCAAAAACTGGTCTGCTGAAGCTCCCTGTAAGAAGCTCTTAGTTAGCTTCCCATTTCATGGGGAACGCCTTTTTGGCGAGGACCTGGATAAGTATATCCAGAAGATTTCCAGTGGTAAAAGTACTCTCTTACCGAGTAAGAAGAGGTCTAGGGGTCCATCTTTTAAGAGGACTACCTCTCCTATCCCTGCGACGTCTGCTACTAAGCAGTTCCGACGGCCTCCTCGGTCAAACTCAGGGGGTAAAAATCAGGGACAGTCACAGGGTAATAAGAAACCCTGGATCCGAAGGGGTACTAAACCAGCCTCCAAGTCTAGCCTATGAAGGGCTGCCCCCACTCAAACGGGTGGGGGGAAGACTTCAGTTGTTCGCAGAGACCTGGCGGGAGACGATCAAAGACAGATGGGTGCTCTCCGCAGTAACTCTGGGATACAAGTTGAAGTTAAAAGAGTCTCCTCCTTCCCATTTTATGTGGTCAGGCATGCCAAGAGACCCTCTAAAAAGAGGGTCTCTCCTATTGGCGTTAGAACAACTATTGCTCCAAGGAGTAATTATGGAGGTTCCTATGGAAGAGTGGGGGTTGGGTTTCTACTCAAACCTTTTCACAGTCCCGAAGCCAAACGGGGACATAAGACCCATATTGGACCTAAAGAGTCTAAACAAATTTCTAAACGTCCGGTCTTTCCGGATGGAGTCGATCCGATCGGTCACCGCTGCCCTACAGGGGGAGGAATGGTTAGCCTCGATCGACATCAAAGATGCTTACTTGCATGTTCCCATCTTTCCAGGTCATCAAAAATTTCTACGCTTTGCAGTAGAAGGGCGCCATTTTCAGTTCAGAGCCTTACCATTCGGTCTGGCCACAGCACCAAGAGTGTTCACAAAAATTCTGGCCCCCACTGTTGGCCGATCTAAGAACACGAGGTGTAATGATAATGGCATACCTAGACGACCTGTTGTTGATGGACCACTCAGTTGCCAAGCTAGAAGTGGTAATTGTCGATACAATCAAGTATCTAGAATCTCACGGTTGGGTCATCAACCTGGACAAGTCAGCCCTACAGCCAGTGAAAAACCTGGTATATCTAGGGCTACGGCTGGATTCAGACCAGAGGAAGATTTTCTTACCTCTAGACAAGGTATCCTCTTTGAGGGGCTTGGTTCGTCTGCTTTGTGCAAAAAGACAGCCGTCCATACGCCTGTGCATGAGGCTGCTAGGAAAGATGGTAGCATCATTCGAAGCTGTGCCATACGCCCAATTCCACTCAAGGAATTTACAGAGGGCCATATTGTCAGCCTGGAACGGAAAAATTCAGGCTCTAGACTTCCCGATGGCTTTGTCCCCTTCCGTTCGGAAGAGTCTCTGCTGGTGGTTGATCCCCCAGAATCTCCAGAAGGGAAAACCCTTCAGTCCGATATCTTGGAAGGTGGTCACTACAGATGCCAGCCTTATAGGCTGGGGGGCAGTACTGGAGCAATGGTCTCTCCAGGGCAGATGGTCAAATGTAGTAAAAACCCTGCCCATCAATCTCTTAGAGATACGAGCAGCCCGGTATGCCCTAGTAGCCTGGACATCCAGACTCCAAGGGTCCCCTGTCAGAATTCAATCAGACAATGCCACAGCAGTGGCATATATCAATCATCAGGGAGGCACCAGGAGTCGTGCAGCCCAGAGGGAAGTAAGTCACATCCTGGAATGGGCAGAAAAGCATGTCCCATGTCTATCAGCTGTCTTCATTCCAGGGGTGGAGAATTGGAAGGCGGACTTTCTGAGTCACCAACAGTTATGCCCAGGGGAATGGTCCCTTCATCCCGAGGTCTTCCGAGCAATATGTCAGCGGTGGGTAACACCGGATGTAGATCTGCTAGCATCCAGATTCAACGCAAAGGTGGACAGATTTGTCTCCCGGACAAGGGATCCCCTCGCTTGCGGCTCGGATGCTCTGGTGTTCCCTTGGGATCAGTTCAGACTGATATATGCATTCCCTCCGCTACAATTGTTGCCTCGACTCCTTCGCAGAGTCAGGTTGGAGAAGAAGCCGGTGATCCTGGTGGCTCCAGCATGGCCCCGAAGGGCCTGGTACGCGGAGATCATCAAAATGTCTGTGGGGAGTCCTTGGACCCTTCCACGTCGTCCGGACCTGCTTTCGCAAGGACCGATATACCACCCTTCCTTACTAACTCTAAGTTTAACGGCCTGGCTATTGAATCCCACATCCTAAAGAAGAGAGGTCTCTCTAACTCTGTGGTATCAACTATAATCAATGCCAGGAAGCCTGTATCCAGGCAGATCTACTATAGAGTTTGGAAGGCGTACATCACTTGGTGCGAGGCCAGAAAATCGCATCCACGTAAGTACGTTATAGGCAGAATTCTGGACTTCCTGCAGTGGGCTGTAGACAGGAAGTTTGCCTTAAGTACTATCAAGGGCCAGGTTTCGGCCTTATCAATACTATTTCAAAGGCCCCTGGCTATGCATTCACTTGTCAAATCCTTTATGCAAGGGGTGACTCGTATTATTCCACCGATTAAAGCTCCCATATGCCCATGGGATCTAAATTTGGTTCTGTCGGTTCTGCAGAAGCAGCCGTTTGAACCTTTGCGGCACATTTCCTTGGTTCTACTCACCAGAAAATTGATATTTTTAGTAGCCATATGCTCGGCTAGAAGAGTGTCGGAATTAGCCGCCATGTCCTGTAAGGAGCCATATCTGGTTATTCATAAGGACAGAGTAGTATTACGCCCTCACCCAGCCTTTCTTCCTAAGGTGGTATCGAGGTTTCACTTGAACCAGGATGTGGTTCTTCCTTCTTTTTTCCCCAAACCAAGCTCGGTAGAGGAAAAGTTATTGCATTCTTTGGATGTAGTAAGAGCAGTTAAAGCTTATCTAAAAGCCACTGCTCAGATTCGCAGAACGGATTCTTTGTTTGTTCTGCCGGAAGGCCCCAGAAGGGGTCAGGCAGCATCAAAATCTACTTTAGCCAAGTGGATTCGACAGGTCATAATACAAGCCTATGGCTTGAGAAGTAGACCGCCTCCGTTCAAAGTTAGGGCGCACTCCACGAGAGCAGTTTGAACTTCATGGGCAGTGCATCACCAGGCCTCCCTGGCTCAAATTTGTAAGGCCGCAACATGGTCTTCAGTACACACGTTTACTAGGTTCTACCAGGTGGACGTTAGAAGTCAGGAGGATGTCGCCTTTGGGCGCAGTGTGTTGCAGGCCGCAAAAGATCCTCATGCCTGATGGCGCCCAGCTTATGTATGGTGTATCCCCCCCCTCATTTGGCATTGCTTTGGGACGTCCCACATAGTAATGACTATGCTGCTCTGTGTCCCGTGATGTATGAACAAGAAAGTAGGATTTTTAAAACAGCTTACCTGTAAAATCCTTTTCTTGGAGTACATCACGGGACACAGAGCTCCCACCCCTCTTTTGGGGACACGTATTGCTTTGCTACAAAACTGAGGTACTCCCGGATGGGAGGGGCTTATATAGGGGAGGGTACTTCCTGTTTTAGAAGTTGCCAGCACCTGAAGGTAATTCTATATAACCCACATAGTAATGACTAGGGATGAGCCGAACACCCCCGGGTTCGGTTCGCACCAGAACCTTCGAACGGACCGAAAGTTCGCGCGAATTTTCGAACCCTATTCGTTATAATGGACGCGAACGTTCGAAATCAAAATTGCTAATTACAACGGCCAATATGCATGTTAATGTTATAAAACAGGTTTGGGGACCCGGGTCCTGCCCCAGGGGACATATATCAATGCAAAAAGAAATTTTAAAAACTAAAGTTTTTTCGGGAGCAGTCATTTTAATGATGCATAAAGTGAAAAAAAAAAAGTGAAATTTTCCTTTAAATATGGTACCTGGGGGGTGTCTAAAGTATGCCTGTGAAGTGGCATGTGTTTCCCGTGTTTAGAACTGTCCTTGCACAAAATGACATTTGTAAAGGAAAAAAAGAAGCCATTTAAAACCACTTGCGGCTTTAATGTCATGTCTTGTCCTGGCCGCCATATGGCTGAAAATCCTTGAGAAAAATGGCATGGCTACCCCATCACCCCCCCCCACCCCAGCCCCTTTGGGTCTTGTATGGATACTAAGGGGGACCCCGCACCCAAAATAAAACCCTATACCTACAACCCTATATACTCTGAACAGCAGTATATAGGTGGTGCAAACAAGACATGGACTGTAGGTTTGTTCTTAAGTAGAATCTGAACAGGTACATTATGAAGTGTAGCTACATCCCAAAAAAATCAATTTTTAAGCTTTTTGGAGAACATAGGGAGGGGTTATCACCCCTGTAACATTTGCTGTCTTTGCACATCTGTTCAGAACATGTCACCTCACTTTCCGTCCCAATGACAAATGTTTTTGGAAAAGTGGGGTTTTAATTGAAACAAGGATTGGTGATAAAGCATCAGTAGAGAGGAGATACCTTTTTCCCAAATTAAATCTAACAGGATAGAATTTTCCTTCCTAGGGGTAGATTTCCTCTCACTTCCTGTTTTCTCTTGCCGTTTGCAAGTAGGAGTCGTTTGTAAGTTGGATGTTTGAAAGTAGGGGCCTGCCGTATATACTCTGCAGAAATTTGCCCTATTAGATGTTGGTGTAGCCACAAGACTGGTGGGCACAGGAATGGGCCCTGCTGTGAGTTAATAGATCAAGATTTGTACTTGCATGCACCTGTTGAACCGGGCAGAAAAATTGGGCCTTTGGTGGTGGTGGTGGTGGTGGTGGACGGTGTTGCCACAAGACTGTAAGCCCTCACAGTTACTCTTGGTGGGTGCAGGAATGGGCCCTGCTGTGAGTTATTAGATCAAGATTTGTAATTGCATGCACCTGTTGAACAGGGCAGAAAAATTGGGCCTTTGGTGGTGGTGGTGGTGGTGGACGGTGTTGCCACAAGACTGTAGGCCCTCATAGTTACTCTTGGTGGGCGCAGGAATGGGCCCTGCTGTGAACTATTAGATCAAGATTTGTAATTACATGCCCCTGTTAAACAGGGGCTGAAAAATTGTGCCTTAGGCACTGGTGCTGGTGCCACAACACTGCAACCCCTCACAGATACTGTACTCTGAGCACAGCAATGAGACCTGTTGCAAAGCATTGCCTAAAAATTGTAATTACACGCCCCAACAGGGGCTGAAAAATTGTGCCTTAGGCACTGGTGCTGGTGCCACAACACTGCAACCCCTCACAGATACTGTACTCTGAGCACAGCAATGAGACCTGTTGCAAAGCATTGCCTAAAAATTGTAATTACACGCCCCAACAGGGGCTGAAAAATTGTGCCTTAGGCACTGGTGCTGGTGCCACAACACTGCAACCCCTCACAGATACTGTACTCTGAGCACAGCAGTCACACCTGTTGCGAAGCATCTTTTTAAAAAAAATTAATTACACGCCCCTGTTATACAGGGGCTGAAAAATTGTGCCTTAGGCACTGGTGCTGGTGCCACAACACTGCAACCCCTCACAGATACTGTACTCTGAGCACAGCAATGAGACCTGTTGCAAAGCATTGCCTAAAAATTGTAATTACACGCCCCAACAGGGGCTGAAAAATTGTGCCTTAGGCACTGGTGCTGGTGCCACAACACTGCAACCCCTCACAGATACTGTACTCTGAGCACAGCAGTCACACCTGTTGCGAAGCATCTTTTTAAAAAATTGTAATTACACGCCCCTGTTATACAGGGGCTGAAAAATTGTGCCTTAGGCACTGGTGTGGTGGCATGGATCATTGAGGAAGAGGAAGAGGATAGTCAGTGAACATAACAGGACAGTCACTCAGCATCAGCATAGGCAGTCTTGAAGGGATGTGACATTATAAATTATTCCGTTATATCCGCTTCAGGTGTCTGGTAGCTGGTGGTGATCCAAGACTGATTCATTTTTATGAAGGTCAGTCGATCAACCGAGTCGGTGGACAGGCGCACCCTATGATCGGTGACAAATCCTCCAGCAGCACTGAATGTGCGTTCGGAAAGAACGCTGGATGCAGGACAGGCCAGTAGCTCAATTGCATACTGTGCAAGCTCTGGCCAGTGATCCATCCTCAGGACCCAGTAAGCCAGAGGATTTTCGGTGGGAAAGGTGTCCAAGTCTGACCTTGCCCCTAGGTATTCCTGCACCATGTATATCAGACGCTGGCGATGGTTGCTGGAACCGATCATACCTTGGGGCTGCGGACTAAAAAATTGTCTGAACGCATCGGTCAGACGTCCACCTTCCCCACCGCTCCTTCTGCTACTGACCGAAGCCTCAGCAACTTGTCGTCCAGGACCAGGAGTTTGTAACCTCCCAGTTTCTGGGAACGCGTTGCACAGACCTTTCTGCAAGGCCTCCCTGAGATGTCTCATCCTCTGCTCCCTCTGCGACGGCAAGATAAGGTCCGCAACCTTACCCTTGTACCGTGGATCAAGGAGAGTGGCCAGCCAGTAATGGTCACTCTCCTTGATCCGAAGAACACGAGGATCCTTCCGCAGGCTTTGCAGGATCAGGGAGGCCATGCAGCGTAGGTTAGCTGAGGCATTCGGTCCGGAGTCTTCTGGGTCACTGAGGATGACATGATCGCCAGCCACCTCCTCCCAGCCACGTACAAGTCCACTGGTTTGTTGGGACTGTACATCATCCCTAAAAGACTGCTGCTGCTGATGCTGAGTGCCAGGCTCCACCTCCATGCTCACACAATCCTCCTCCTCCTCCTCCTCCTCCTCCTGTGTGATGGGTGGGACAGAAGGAACATTGTCTGGATAAAGGGGGCCTTGAGAGACAAGGAAGTCCTCCTCTTCCTGCCTCTGTTCTGCCTCAAGTGCCCTGTCCATTATCCCACGCAGCGTATGCTCCAACAGGTGGACAAGAGGTACAGTGTCACTGATGCATGCACTGTCACTGCTCACCATCCTCGTGGCCTCCTCAAATGGTGAGAGGACAGTGCATGCATCCCTGATCATGCTCCACTGGCGTGGGGAAAAAAAGCCAAGCTCCCCTGACCCTGTCCTGGTGCCGTAGTCGCAAAGGTACTCATTGATGGCCCTCTGCTGCGTGTGCAGTCGCTGCAGCATGGCCAACGTTGAGTTCCACCTGGTGGGCATGTCACATATTAGGCGGTTCTTGGGCAGGTTCAGCTCCTTTTGCAGCTCAGTCAGCCGAGCACTGGCATTATAAGATCGGCGGAAATGCACACAGACTTTCCTGGCCTGCCTCAGGACATCCTGTAAGCCTGGGAACCTGCCCAAGAACCGCCGCACCACCAGGTTGAGGACGTGAGCCATACAGGGCACATGGGTGAGCTGCCCCTGTCGCAGGGCGGAGAGGAGGTTGGTGCCATTATCAGAAACGACCATTCCTGGCTTAAGCTGGCGTGGCGTCAACCACCTCTCGGCCTGCCCCTGCAGAGCTGCCAGAACCTCTGGCCCAGTGTGGCTCCTGTCCCCCAAACACACCAGCGCAAGCACGGCATGGCATCTTTTTGCCTGCGTACTCGCGTAGCCCCTTGTACGCCTACGGAGCACCGCTGGTTCCGAGGACAGAGCACTCGAAGAGGACATGGAGGAAGAAGAAGAGGAGGGGGTGGAGGAGAGAGGTGTGTCACAACCAGTAGTAGCATTTTGGAGGCGTGGTGGCGGAACAACCTCCAACACTACTGCACCTTGTCCTGCATCCCTCCCAGCTACCAATAGAGTGACCCAATGGGCCGTGAAAGAAAGATAACGTCCCTGTCCATGCCTGCTGGACCATGAGTCAGCGGTAATATGCACCTTACCGCTGACCGCCCTGTCCAGCGAGGCATGGACATTGCCTTCCACATGCCAGTAGAGAGACGGAATCGCCTTCCGTGAGAAAAAGTGGCGTTTGGGAACCTGCCACTGAGGAACCGCACATTGAACAAACTCACGGAAGGGGGCCGAGTCTATCAACTGAAAAGGCAGCAGTTGAAGTGCTAGCAATTTAGCCAAGCTAGCATTCAACCGCTGGGCATGTGGATGGCTGGGAGTATACTTCTTTTGACGGTCCAGCAGCTGGGGCAGGGAAATTTGCCTGCTACAATCGGACGTCGGTGTACTGCAAGTACTTGGTTGTGACACACCTAATTCTACACCTTCAGTCCTCTCAGAGCAGCTTTCAGAGAGGACTGAAGATATAGTGGGGATGGAGATCCCAGCTGATGAGGAGCAAGGAGAGGTCCGCTTTGTTCTTTGGTGTGGGTCTTTTATGTGTGCTTGTCAACGAGCTGCATGGCAGGTCGACATATGTCTGCTCATGCTTGTGGTGCCCAAGCGGCTGATGTTTTGGCCACGCGAGATACGCTTGAGACAAATATTGCAAATAGCAGTGGTGCGATCTGATGCACTCGTCTCAAAAAAGGCCCACACCAAAGAACTTTTGTGATAATGTGCAGAGGCAGCGCCCTGCACAGGCGGAGCTCTGCGGTGTGGTACAGTTGCTGTGCTGGCCTCTAGCTGGCCTCCAGGGGGCATCCTGCCTCGTTGGACATGTGACGCTGCATCCTCCTCCTCCTCCTCCTCTCTCCCTTCAGGCACCCACGTGGAGTCAGTGACCTCATCATCCCCTCCCTCTTCACCACTAGAGCAAACCTGGCAGTAAGCTGCAGCTGGTGGAACACTACTGCCAGATTGCTGTCCTTCAGCATCCCCTCTCTCTGCGCGCACACTACTGACTTCCTCAAGCTGGGTATCATCATCCGAGCCTTCGAATCGTTGGGCATCCTCCTGGAGCATGTACCCAACACTGTGCTCAAACAGTTCGGGGGACTCCTCAGGAGGACATGGTGGGTCTAGGGAAGGGGTGGCTGATGATGTCATTGAGTACGCGTTGGCAGCTGCTCTGCCAGTACCCTGAGCCTGGGTGAGAGAGGATGAGGAGGATGAGGAGGGCTTGGTCATCCATTCTACCAAGCCTTCGGCATGATGCGGCTCCACATGTCCAGCTGCCGAAAACAAAGACAAGCGTGTCCCATGGCCACGTGCTGATGACGATGCACGACCACGTCCACGGCCAGCACTGTTGTCTCTAGAAACAGAGCCTGCCTGCCCTGTGTTCTTGCCTCGGCACGCTCTGCCTCTCCTTGGCGGTCTTCCAGCCATTGTAGTCGGTAGTGTATATAGTATAAAAAATAGAACTCCTATGTGTGCTCACAACACACTGTAGGTCCTATGGGTGCTGACACTAACACACTATAGGTACTATGTGTGCTGCTGACAAGAAAATATAGGAGCTCTGTTTGCTGCCACTAACACACTAGAAGTCCTATGGGTGCTGCTGAGAAGAAAATATAGGAGCTCTGTTTGCTGCCACTAACACACTAGAAGTCCTATGGGTGCTGCTGAGAAGAAAATATAGGAGCTCTGTTTGCTGCCACTAACACACTAGAAGTCCTATGGGTGCTGCTGAGAAGAAAATATAGGAGCTCTGTTTGCTGCCACTAACACACTAGAAGTCCTATGGGTGCTGCTGAGAAGAAAATATAGGAGCTCTGTGTGATGCCACTAACACACTAGAAGTCCTATGGGTGCTGCTGAGAAGAAAATATAGGAGCTCTGTTTGCTGCCACTAACACACTAGAAGTCCTATGGGTGCTGCTGAGAAGAAAATATAGGAGCTCTGTTTGCTGCCACTAACACACTAGAAGTCCTATGGGTGCTGCTGAGAAGAAAATATAGGAGCTCTGTTTGCTGCCACTAACACACTAGAAGTCCTATGGGTGCTGCTGAGAAGAAAATATAGGAGCTCTGTGTGATGCCACTAACACACTAGAAGTCCTATGGGTGCTGCTGAGAAGAAAATATAGGAGCTCTGTTTGCTGCCACTAACACACTAGAAGTCCTATGGGTGCTGCTGAGAAGAAAATATAGGAGCTCTGTTTGCTGCCACTAACACACTAGAAGTCCTATGGGTGCTGCTGAGAAGAAAATATAGGAGCTCTGTTTGCTGCCACTAACACACTAGAAGTCCTATGGGTGCTGCTGAGAAGAAAATATAGGAGCTCTGTTTGCTGCCACTAACACACTAGAAGTCCTATGGGTGCTGCTGAGAAGAAAATATAGGAGCTCTGTGTGATGCCACTAACACACTAGAAGTCCTATGGGTGCTGCTGAGAAGAAAATATAGGAGCTCTGTTTGCTGCCACTAACACACTAGAAGTCCTATGGGTGCTGCTGAGAAGAAAATATAGGAGCTCTGTTTGCTGCCACTAACACACTAGAAGTCCTATGGGTGCTGCTGAGAAGAAAATATAGGAGCTCTGTTTGCTGCCACTAACACACTAGAAGTCCTATGGGTGCTGCTGAGAAGAAAATATAGGAGCTCTGTGTGATGCCACTAACACACTAGAAGTCCTATGGGTGCTGCTGAGAAGAAAATATAGGAGCTCTGTTTGCTGCCACTAACACACTAGAAGTCCTATGGGTGCTGCTGAGAAGAAAATATAGGAGCTCTGTGTGATGCCACTAACACACTAGAAGTCCTATGGGTGCTGCTGAGAAGAAAATATAGGAGCTCTGTTTGCTGCCACTAACACACTAGAAGTCCTATGGGTGCTGCTGAGAAGAAAATATAGGAGCTCTGTTTGCTGCCACTAACACACTAGAAGTCCTATGGGTGCTGCTGAGAAGAAAATATAGGAGCTCTGTTTGCTGCCACTAACACACTAGAAGTCCTATGGGTGCTGCTGAGAAGAAAATATAGGAGCTCTGTGTGATGCCACTAACACACTAGAAGTCCTATGGGTGCTGCTGAGAAGAAAATATAGGAGCTCTGTTTGCTGCCACTAACACACTAGAAGTCCTATGGGTGCTGCTGAGAAGAAAATATAGGAGCTCTGTTTGCTGCCACTAACACACTAGAAGTCCTATGGGTGCTGCTGAGAAGAAAATATAGGAGCTCTGTGTGATGCCACTAACACACTAGAAGTCCTATGGGTGCTGCTGAGATGAAAATATAGGAACTCTGTGTGATGCCACTAACACATTAGAAGTCCTATGGGTGCTGCTGAGAAGAAAATATAGGAGCTCTGTTTGCTGCCACTAACACACTAGAAGTCCTATGGGTGCTGCTGAGAAGAAAATATAGGAGCTCTGTGTGATGCCACTAACACACTAGAAGTCCTATGGGTGCTGCTGAGAAGAAAATATAGGAGCTCTGTTTGCTGCCACTAACACACTAGAAGTCCTATGGGTGCTGCTGAGAAGAAAATATAGGAGCTCTGTTTGCTGCCACTAACACACTAGAAGTCCTATGGGTGCTGCTGAGAAGAAAATATAGGAGCTCTGTTTGCTGCCACTAACACACTAGAAGTCCTATGGGTGCTGCTGAGAAGAAAATATAGGAGCTCTGTTTGCTGCCACTAACACACTAGAAGTCCTATGGGTGCTGTTGGGGTGCAATGCTGTGCTAACAGCACTGCGGTTGGTACTACTGCAATACTGTACTAACAGTAAGCACGCACCAGACTAATCCCCAGCAGCAGCTAATAACACACTAACTGTGCAATCAGCAGCAATGAACGATCAATGACTTAGGTAGCAATGGTTTAGCAAAGAAATAGCCAATGGTTTAGCAAAGAAGAGCAAATCTTTCAGTATCAAGCAAAGACAGAATCAGCAGACTAATCTCTCCTAAAGCCGGAACTCATGTGACCGGGGCCGATGGCGTGGCGGCCTTTTAAATGGTGGGGCGTGTACTAAAGCCCCTGAGCTGTAATTGGCTACAGCCGTCCTGCCTGTAGCCAATTATTGCTCTCCGAGTTTCGGGCGCTGTGATTGGCCAAGCATGCGGGGTCACAGTGCATGCTTGGCCAATCATCAGCCAGCAATGCACTGCGCCGGCCGCGCCGGCCGCAATGCATTGCGGGGCCGCTCGCATCACACGAATGTGATGCGAACGGCCCAAATAGTTCTGGGCTCGACGAGCGAGCGAACGCCCGATGCTCGATTCGAACATGGGTTCGAATCGAGCACCGGGCCCATCCCTAGTAATGACTATGCTGCTCTGTGTCCCGTGATGTACTCCAAGAAAAGGATTTTACAGGTAAGCTGTTTTAAAAATCCTACTATTTCTAAGAGTAGGGTCCCTCCTAAACACCACTCCTTTATCCACATTCCTAATCGCAATATTTGACATGGCTCAAAGTGTTTTTTAAAACGTCTGTCTCCCCCTTGTGGCAACTTTCATTCTCTGCCTGAAGTTTATTAACCACTTGACAACTGGGCACTTAAACCCCCTTCCTAACCAGACGAATTTTCAGCTTTCGGTGCTCTCACATTTTGAATGCCAATTACTCAGTCATGCAACACTGTACCCATATGAAATTTTCGTCCTTTTTTTCACACAAATAGAGCTTTCTTTTGGTGGTATTTGATTGCCTCTGGGTTTTTTTTTTGTGCTATAAATGAAAAAAGACCGAAAATTTTGTAAAAAAATTAATTTTTCTTAATTTCTATTATAAAATTTTGCAAATAAGTAATTTTTCTTCATAAATTTGGGCAAAAATGTATACTGCTACATATCTTTGGTAAAAATAACCGAAATTAGTGGATATTATTTAGTCTGTGTGAAAGTTATAGGGTCTACAAGCTATGGTGCCAATCACTGAAAATGTATCAATTTGATTACACCTGATGTACTGACAGCCTATCTCATTTCTTGAGACCCTAACAAGCCAGAAAAGAACAATTACCCCCCAAATGACCCCTTTTTGGAAAGTAGACATTCCAAGGTAGTTAGTAAGAGGCATAGTTAGTTTTTTGAGGTTGTCATTTTTTCTCACAATTCTTTGCAAAATGAAGATTTTTTTTATTTTTATTTTTTTTCACACCAAATTGTCATTATAACAGGTTATTTCTCTCACATGGCATGTACATTCCACAAATAACACCACAAAATATATTCTGCTACTCCTCCTGAGTATGGCGGTACCACATGTGTGAGACTTTTATACAGCCTGCCCACATACAGAGGCCCAACATTGAAGTAGCCCCTTCAGGCGTTCTAGGAGCATAAATTACACATCTAATCTCTCAACCACCTATTACACTTTTGAAGGCCCTGGAGCACCAGGACAATGGAAACGCCAACAAAGTGACCCCATTTTGGAAAGCAAACACCCCAACGTATAATCTATGAGGCATTATGAGTCTTTTGAACTGTTCATTTTTTTCCAGAAGTTTTTGGAAAATGTGGAAAAAAAATGAAAACGCATTTTTTTTTTACACAAAGTTGTCCATTTATAAGATATTTCCAACACATAGCATGTACATAGCAAAAATTACACCCCAAAATATATTCTCCTACTCCTCCTGAGTATGGCGGTACCACATATGTGAGACTTTTACACAGCCTGGCCACATACAGAGGCCCAACATTGAAGTAGCAACTTCAGGCGTTCTAGGAGCATAAATTACACATCTAATCTCTCAAACACCTATTACAGTTTTGAAGGCCCTGGAGCACCAGGACAATGGAAATGCCAACAAAGTGACCTTATTTTGGAAAGCAAACACCCCAACGTATAATCTATGAGGCATTATGAGTCTTTTGAACTGTTCATTTTTTTCCAGAAGTTTTTGGAAAATGTGGAAAAAAAATAAAAACACATTTTTTTTACACAAAGTTGTCCATTTATAAGACATTTCCAACACATAGCATGTACATAGCAAAAATGACACCCCATAATATATTCTCTTACTCCTCCTGAGTATGGCGATACCACATGTGTGAGACTTTTACACAGCCTGGCCACATAGAGGCCCAATATCCAGGAAGCACCATCAGGTGACCTAGGGACATAAATTATGCATCTAATTTCCTTACAATCTATCACATTTTTGAAGGCCCTTCATATTTCTAGCATATAGCATGTACATACCAAGAATTACACCCTGAACTACATTCTGCTGAGTAAATGGTAAACAAAAGATTACCTGTGGTTTTAGTAGTGCAATTGTCCACAGAAGGAGAGCCCTGATCCAGGCAGCAGGCAGGGACGTGGTCAGCGTCAGTGAATGTAATTGTCCAGGCAGCAGGCAGGAATATTGTCCATAGTCAGTACAGGCAGAGATACTGTCCATATACAGTCCAAGGTCAGTGCAAGTAGAGACATTGCCAGCAGTGCCAAAATATTGGTCCTGGTAGTAAGCAGGAACATGGTCCAAGTAGCAGGCCAGGAAAGAATGGGGACAGGGGTAGAGGCTTCTCCCACCCAAATCTCTTTGAAGCCTCCGAGTCTCCAGACCCTAATCCGGGAATGAGAAAACTAAAAAATTTGTTTTCTTCATCCAGAAAAACAATTCTGGAGCCCCTCACATATGTGAGACCCCTGTGTCCCCATTAGCATAGCAGGGTAAAAAAGATCAATCCAAGAGGCAGGCAAAAAACGTGGTCAAACAGTCCAGGGTCAGTTCCAGAGCAGGCAGAGGTAGGTACAGTTTAGGGTTAGGCAGAAGCGTGGTCGTATAACAAGCCAGGGTCAGTTCCAGAGCAGGCAGAGGTAGGTACAGTTTAGGGTTAGGCAGAAGCGTGGTCGTATAACAGGCCAGGGTCAGTTCCAGGGCAGGCAGAGGTAGGTACAGTTTAGCGTTAGGCAGAGGCGTGGTCGTTTAGCAGGTCAGGGTCAGTTCCGGAGAAGGCAGCGGTATGTACAGTGGCATAAGGGGTGTGGTGGTAAATGACAATTAGGTTTACCATACTTTCCTAATAATGTAGAAAAGTATGGTAACGACGGAAACATCGACCAAAACAAAGGCCTGGTTGGGAAGGACAATCGGGACAATAATACACAGTGTCTCTTCTAGTTCCTTCTTTGGAGCACACCCGGCATCTCTTCTGACGTTTTCGGCCTGTTTCATGGGGGGGAGTTTATCAGGAAAGTGGCGTTCATGGAGTCTGCTCACTGAATCTGAGCGAATGCTTTCTGGTGAGTCTTCAGGGTACAAAAGGGCTTCGATAATTTCTTCTTGCTACTGAAAATAAGATAAGGGGGTCCTTGTAGATTTACGGTAAATGACATAAGTATTGTAAAGGGCCATACTGAAAAGATATATGGAGACCTTTTTATACCAATAGCGGCTTTTTCTTGTGGGAAGATAGGGTTCAATCATCTGATCATTAAAATCGACTCCCCCCATGAACAAATTATAATCATGAACACATGCTGGTTTTTGGATAGGGCCGTTTCTTTTGGGGATTTCCACGTAGGTGTCGTTATGTATCGTTGAGAGCATGTGGACATTTCTTTTGTCCCTCCACCTGATAGCCAATAGCTCTTCATTCCGCAAAGACGCCGTCTCCCCTTTTCGTAGTCTTTCAGCAACGAGTCTTTGCGGGAAACCCTTCCTGTTGGCTCGCACTGTACCACACGCTGGAGTGCCCTTCCGGTAAAGGTTGCGGAAGAGGAGGATGCTGGTATAGTAATTATCCACATAAAGGTGGTAACCCTTTTCAAGGAGTGGATATATAAGCTCCCAAACAACCTTTCCGCTGGCACCGATGTACTCAGGACATTCAGGGGGATGCAGTTGGGAGTCCTTCCCTTCATACACCAGGAAGGCGTAAATGTAGCCAGTGACCCGGTCACATAGCTTGTAGATTTTAACCCCATATCGGGTCCTTTTGCTTGGAATAAACTGCTTGATGCCAAGCCTGCCTGTGAAGTGGACCAATGACTCATCCACGGATATATTTTGGTCGGGGATATATAACTGGGGGAATTTCTCAGAGAAAAAATTTAGAAGTGGCCGAATTTTAAATAATTTGTCATGTGATGGGTCATTTCGGGGAGGGCACTGGGTATTGTCATTGTAATGGAGAAAGCGCATTATCATGAGGTATCTGGATCTTGACATAATGGATGAAAAGACTGGCATGTGCTGGATGGGTTTGGAGGACCAATAGGAGTATACTTCATTTTTTTTTGAGAGCCCCATGTTGAACGTTAGGCCTAAAAATAATTTAAATTCCTCCACTGTCAATTCTCT
This sequence comes from Rana muscosa, assembly GCA_029206835.1. NCBI lineage: Eukaryota > Metazoa > Chordata > Amphibia > Anura > Ranidae > Rana > Rana muscosa. Next base: position 880,333,917 of record CM055116.1, read on the forward strand.
CCACACATAGGGACGGGCATAACTTGAATCAGGGTTGTTAGTTATGAATTGTTGTGCAAAGAGGTTGCACTGGGTCACGATGGAGGATAATAGGTCTTGGGTAAAAATTAAATTAAAAAAATCAATAGGGGCAAAATTCTCTGTGTTCACCTGAACACCTGGCTGGGCGGTGAAAGGGGGGATGTTTGCTGCTCCTGAATTGGGGGGAAGCCACAGAGGGTTTTCAAGGGCATAGGGAAGGCTGGCATGGGTCCTAACCCTTTGGGGCTGAGATGACACCCCGCTAGTTCTTGGCCTTTGCTGTAGTGGTACTTCATTTCTTGTGGATGGCACTGTGCTACTGGTGGATGGCACTGAGCTGCTGGTTGATGCCACAGCGCTACTTGTGGTAGCCTGCTGATCCATGTCAGAACGCCTTTGTTTCCTGGGCACACTTTCCTCTTCCTCTGAATCTGTAGAAGACCCACTGCTTATAACAGGTTCATATTCTGAACCAGAATCAGACTCAGAGAGCTCGTCGCTGCTCTCGTCAGTCAAGCAAAGCTGTTGGTATGCCTCCTCAGCGGAAAACATTTTTTTCGCCATACTGGTGACTGTGGGCTGTGGTGACAAACTGTGGTAGGAAAACTGGAACAGATATGGCTGCACTGATGGGTGCTGATGAGGCTGGTCTAATAAGGCTGCACTGCTGGGTTCTGATGAGGGTGCTGCTGGGTTCTGATGAGGGTGCTGCTGGGTTCTGATGAGGATGCTGCTGGGTTCTGATGAGGATGCTACTGGGTTCTGATGAGGATGCTACTGGGTTCTGATGAGGATGCTACTGGGTTCTGATGAGGATGCTACTGGGTTCTGATGAGGGTGCTACTGGGTTTTGATGAGGGTGCTACTGGGTTCTGATGAGGGTGCACTGCTGGTAACTGATGAGGGTGCAGATGAGCACTATAGTGGCGCTGATGTGGTACTGATGGCACCGATGGGGCACTGTAGTGGCACTGGGCACTGTAGTGGCACTGGTGGAGCACTGGTGGCACCGATGGGCACTGAAGTGGCAGAGGTGGCACTGATGAGCACTGGTGGCACTGATGAGCTTTGTAGTGACACTGATCAGCCTTGTAGTGACACTGATCAGCCTTGTAGTGACACTGATCAGCCTTGTGGTGGCACTGATCAGCCTTGTGGTGGCACTGATGGACACTAGTGACACTGATGGGTACTCTGGTGGCACTGATGGGCACTGTAGTGGCACTGAGTATTTTTGTGGCACTGCTTACACAGATGGGTACTGTAGGGGAGCTGTAGGGGCGCTGATGGGTAGTGTGGGGCACAGATTGGCACTTGTGTGGCACTGTGTGGCACTTAAGGGCACTGCTGAATATATATGAGACACTCACTGTTAAAAGGATCTCTCCTCTCCTCACACGCTGTATCGGTGTGAGGAGAGAAGAGAGCTGGACCTCTGTTTGACCCCAGTTTGTTTACATTCTGATCGCTCCCTCATTGGAGGGAGCGATCAGGTGGTAAAGAGCCGCTATCATTGGCTCTTCACCGCGATCCTTGTTGCAGTGGGAGCCGTGAACTCAGCAAGCACGGACACTTCCACGAGCGCGCACCAGGGGGCGCGCGGGAAGCGCGAATGCACGAGGACGTCCCAGGGACGTGAGCTCAGGATAACTCGACCACTCTGTGGACGTCTTTTGTCCATGACGCGGTCGGCAAGTGGTTAAATTCTTTCACCCCCACCAACTGGAAAATGTAGAAGAAAAATCTACCCTTCCATTGTATGGGATAAGAAGTTGATTGGGACTTTAGTCATGAAGTTATACTCACATTTAGGATATTATCTTCATTGAGGGGTGGTGTTTTATCTACTAACATTGGTGTTTTTTTTTCTGAATGCAAAAGGTTTTCTAAGTTTTTGTTTGCAAAATATCTCTGTAAAGTTAATTTCCTCACAAAATGTTATCCACAAATATTTTGAACAGATTACCTTTAAAATTTGAACAATGGTTTTGGTCTTTTCTTTAATTAAAGTGGATATAAACCCACTGTCATCAATTTTAAACTACTGCCATAGTGCTTAACTATAAGGATATAAATGCCTCCTGCATGTATCCTTACCTTTTAAATGTTAGGAGCCCCGAAAAACTCCGGATTCAGTGGGCGGGTCTGTTGTGTGGCTCTCGGTGGGCGGAGTCGTGACGTCAGCAGACTCCCCGTCCACCTCTAGATTCCCCTTGGTCAGAGCGCGCACAGGAGAGGCAGCGCGCGTTCTGGGCAAAAGCAGAGCGCGCTCACGCCCCCTGTCAGTCCTGCACAAAAACAAATTGGATGTCCAGTGACAGTCTGGGATGATCGGTGCGGTGGGGACAGTTGTGAGCACCGATCCCCCTGCATGGCTTTTCAGCTGACAGCCACGGGAGGAAGAGAAGGAGAAGCGGATGATGAAAAGCCATGCAGGGAGATCGGTGCTCACAGCTAGGGATGAGCTTCGAGTTCGAGTCGAACTCATGTTCGACTCGAACATTGCCTGTTCGCCCGTTCGCCGAACAGCAAACAAATTGGGGTGTTCGCGGCAAATTCGAAAAATCTATGGGAGAAATCTAAAGTGTTAATTATAAAGGCTAATATGCAAGTTATTGTCCTAAAAAGTGTTTGGGGACCGGGGTCCTGCCCCAGGCGACATGTATCAATGCAAAAAGAAGTTTTAAAAACGGCCGTTTTTTCGGGAGCAGTGATTTTAATAATGCTTAAAATGAAAAAATAAAAGTGAAATATTCCTTTAAATTTCGTACCTGGGGGGTGTGTATGATATGCATGTGAAGTGGCGCATGTTTCCCGTGCTTAGAACTGTCCCTGCAAAAAATTTCATTTTTGAAAGAAAAAAAGTCTTTTAAAACTGACTCGCGGCTATTAATGAATTGTCGGCTCCCGGCAATACATACAAAAGTCATTGATAAAAAAATAAAAAAAAAGCGTGGGGGTTCCCCAGAATTCAATTACCAGGCCCTTCAGGTCTGGAATGGATATTAAGGGGAACCCCGCCGCAAATTAAAAAAAAATTGACGTGGGGTTCCCCCAAATATCCATTCCAGGCCCTTCAGATCTGGCATGGATTTTAAGGGGAACTCCACCCCAAATTTAAAAAAAAAATGGCGTGGAGTCCCCCTAAAAATCCATACCAGACCCCTTATCCGAGCACGCAACCTGGCCGGCCGCAGGGGAAAAGGGGGGGGACGAGAGAGCGGCCCCCCCTCCCTCCTGAACCGTACCAAGCCACATGCCCTCAACATGGGGAGGATGTCCCCATGTTGATGGGGACAAGGGCCTCATCCCCACAACCCTTGCCCGGTGGTTGTGGGGGTCTGCGGGCGGGGGGCTTATCGGAATCTGGAAGACCCCTTTAACAAAGGGGACCCCCAGATCCCGGCCCCCCCTATGTGAATTGGTAAGGGGTACGTTGTACCCCTACCATTTCACGAAGAAAGCGTAAAAAAATGTTTAAAAAAACACACAAACACCTTGAAAAAGTCCTTTATTAAAAAAAAAAAACATTCCAGCGGTGAAATCCAGTGTCCCGCGGCGATCCCGATGTCCAGCGCTGTCCTTCATTGGTTGTGCCTGAGCGGACCTGATGGGGAACTCCCTCTCAGTATTTTAAATGTATAGACCCGCCCCTTCTAAAGTTCCCCATCAGGTCCGCTCAGCGGACCAGATGCGGAACATGAGAAGGGGCGGGTCTATACATGTATTACCAAAGTGAGAGCAGTCCCCCATCAGGTCCGCCCCCTCGGTATGTCGGACCCGCCTACGTCATTGGCTTGAGCGGGGAACTTCCTTCACTGTGTAATTTAAATTTACATAGTGAAGGAAGTTCCCCGCTCAAGCCAATGACGTAGGCGGGTCTGACATACCGAGGGGGCGGACCTGATGGGGGACTGCTCTCACTTTGGTAATACATGTATAGACCCGCCCCTTCTCATGTTCCGCATCTGGTCCGCTGAGCGGACCTGATGGGGAACTTTAGAAGGGGCGGGTCTATACATTTAAAATACTGAGAGGGAGTTCCCCATCAGGTCCGCTCAGGCACAACCAATGAAGGACAGCGCTGGACATCGGGATCGCCGCGGGACACTGGATTTCACCGCTGGAATGTTTTTTTTTTTTTAAATAAAGGATTTTTTCAAGGTGTTTGTGTGTTTTTTTAAACATTTTTTTTACGCTTTCTTCGTGAAATGGTAGGGGTACAATGTACCCCTTACCAATTCACATAGGGGGGGGGCCGGGATCTGGGGTCCCCTTTGTTAAAGGGGTCTTCCAGATTCCGATAAGCCCCCCGCCCGCAGACCCCCACAACCACCGGGCAAGGGTTGTGGGGATGAGGCCCTTGTCCCCATCAACATGGGGACATCCTCCCCATGTTGAGGGCATGTGGCCTGGTACGGTTCAGGAGGGAGGGGGGGCCGCTCTCTCGTCCCCCCCTTTTCCCCTGCGGCCGGCCAGGTTGCGTGCTCGGATAAGGGGTCTGGTATGGATTTTTAGGGGGACTCCACGCCATTTTTTAAAAAAAATTGGGGTGGAGTTCCCCTTAAAATCCATGCCAGATCTGAAGGGCCTGGAATGGATATTTGGGGGAACCCCACGTCAATTTTTTTTAAAAATTTGCGGCAGGGTTCCCCTTAATATCATTCCAGACCTGAAGGGCCTGGTAATTGAATTCTGGGGAACACCCACGCTTTTTTTTTTTTTTTTTTCATCAATGACTTTTGTATGTATTGCCGGGAGCCGACAATTCATTAATAGCCGCGAGTCAGTTTTAAATGCATTGTTTTCTTTCAAAAATGACATTTTTTGCAGGGACAGTTCTAAGCACGGGAAACATGCGCCACTTCACATGCATATCATACACACCCCCCAGGTACGAAATTTAAAGGAATATTTCACTTTTATTTTTTCATTTTAAGCATTATTAAAATCACTGCTCCCAAAAAAACGGCCGTTTTTAAAACTTCTTTTTGCATTGATACATGTCCCCTGGGGCAGGACCCGGGTCCCCAAACACTTTTTAGGACAATAACTTGCATATTAGCCTTTATAATTAACACTTTAGATTTCGAACGTTCGAGTCCATTGTATTTAATAGGGTTCTAAAGTTTACACAAACATTTTGTCTGTTCGCAGGTTCTGGTGCGAACCGAACAGGGGGGTGTTCGGCTCATCCCTGCTCACAGCTGTCCCCAGCTGCACCGATCATCCCCGACTATCCCCGATGTCTTCCTCCTCCTCCAGCACTTGTGTTCTCCTCCAACACCCCCCTTCATCTCTGGCCCCCACCATGTTCTTCTCATCCACCTGCTGTGTCTCTGTGTCTTCCTCCTCCACCCCCCTCTCGTCCCCCGCAGCCGGCTTCCCTCCCCTGGATCTGTCTGGATGGAGAGCGGAAAAAGGTCCCTTCATTTTCTAAATAAGACATAGAGAGCTTTCATTACCGATCTCTCTCTATGTCCTGTGATAACTGAGTAGAGTAACCTGTGTGTTACTCTGCTTCAGTTTATGAATGGAGAGGAGCCGCTCATGCATGAGTTATGTAAATCACCTGTCACTCACTGCAGGGGGAAAGAACTGACTGGGTTTTCTCCGTTAGTCAGTTTTGTCTCACTGAAAAAAAGATAAGAGGATTGCTCAGAGCTGGATTAACTCTTTGTGGCAAGACTGGGCACAGATGAAAGGAAATCCTATACTGTACAATGTGCAAGCATAAAAAATAAATAAAAAAATTGGGTTTACATCCAATTTAAGAATCCTCGTCTTTAGATTAAGCTAGACTTGGCTAGACAATTAAAGATCTTTACTGTGCTGGTTTTTATTTAGATTGTTCATAATTTCTTTTACTTCTTGCTTTTCCCCCTCTGCAGCCTCTTGTACATGTTCTGCGAGGTTTCATTTTATCACTATTACCTCCACTGGTTAATTTGACCTCTTTTCTCACATATATGTAAAATTAGCATAAGAAAATTATTTAGAACCCCCAAATATGATATACCGTGGGTAAAATAAGTATTAAACACATCACCATTTTTCTAGGTAAATATATTTCTAAAGTTGCTATAGATACTGCATTTTCACCACATGTCGGTAACAACCCATGCGATCCATACATACAAGAAACCAAAACCAATACATTCAGAAATTCAGTTATGTGTAATAAAATGGAATGACAGAGGGAAAAGGTATTGAACACATGAAGAAAGGGGGTTGCAAAAAGGCATGGAAAGCTAAGACACCAGCTGAAATCTATCAGTAATTAGAAAGAAAACCTGGATGCGGAGAAGGCTTTCGATCGCGTGGCCTGGGACTATATGGAAGCTACACTAGCGGCTCTGGGCCTGGGGAATAGTATGCGTGCCTTCATAGGCTCCCTTTATGTAAACCCAAGAGCTAGAGTCCGTGTCAATGGCCACCTTTCGGAAGCCTTCCCCAAACAATGGCACCAGGCAGGGCTGCCCTCTCTCCCATACTTTATATCCTGACCCTAGAACCTCTGCTACGCTGCATTCGAGAAAATTCAAATATAAAAGGAATCACTGTTCGCCACAAGGAATACAAAATTGCAGCTTTTGCGGACGACATCCTGCTCTTTTTGTCCACGCCCCTGTTGTCCCTACCTAACCTTATGCCGATCTTGGACCTCTTCCAGCGTATCTTGAATCTTAAAATCAATTTGTCCAAATCGTCCGCGTTAAATGTCACACTACCGGATGCTCTGGTGCAACAATGCCAGGCAAACTTCCCATTTAGGTGGGAGAGAGAGGCCGTCACCTACTTAGGTATCCAGCTACCAGCTACGCTAAAAGCACTGTATTCTAAAAACTTCCTAGCTGAACTAAAACGCATACAACAAGATCTCTCAAGGTGGGATGTGCCCACCCTATCCTGGTTCGGACGAGCTTCTATCCTTAAGATGACAGTCTTACCTCGTATATTATACAAAATGCAGACTATCCCGATACACTTACCTCCCGCATTTTTTGTGGCTTACAGGAAAATGTGTAGAGCCTTTTTATGGGGTGCTAAATCAGCTCGTATCGGATGGGCAAAGCTAGTCCTACCCAAGGAAAAAGGAGGGATTGGTCTCACAGACATACAGCGCTATTATTGGGCTGTCCACATGACCAGGGTGGTAGATTGGAGAATTCATGCCCGGTGTAAAAGCTGGGTGTACCTTGAAAAATTAATTGCAGAAACTGATCTGGGCTTGATTCCTTGGATCCCTAAGAAATTGAGACCTCCTCAGCCCCACACGCATCCTTTGACCGGAGCGACTCTCCAAGCTTTTGACAGAGCATGTAAAGCCCATGCACTGTCTGCCGCAGACTGCCCTATAACCCCCGTTAGAGGTAATCCAGACTTCCCCCCAGGTCTATCGCCATCCTATCTTTTTTAAGGAATGGCCATACCCACAGATGCAGGCCAAGCACTTCTTTCGCAATGGCAAGTTTCTAAAGTTACAAGAGCTTGCTGCACTGTCTAACACTAAGTCCTTCCCCTCCTGGTCTTATATGCAATTAAAACACTTTCTAGATGTGCCAGGGAAAATAGTCAAATTCACGAGCCCGCCCACAGTGTTCGAATCCCTATGTTCGAGATCTTCACCCCAGAGTCATGTCATTTCGGCCTTGTACGCGTCCATGTTTGGAGATTCGTACTCCTCTTTACAAACAGACCATACGTTTTGGGAGACAGCCTTAGACAGAGAGATAGGAGACGCTAGTTGGGACCAGATCCATTTATACATACACAAAGGCTCACTTAATGTCAATACGCAAGAGAACGGGTACAAACTCAAAACTAGATGGTACAAGACCCCTCAAGTGCTCCATAAGATTTTCCCGACGGTACCTGATTACTGTTGGCGATGTGAATCAGAGATAGGCACCTTTCTCCATGTCTGGTGGTCCTGCCCTCGAATCCAGCCATACTGGCGTAAGATACATGAAGTGACTACAGAAATCTCTTCGCTCCCACTGGAGTTTACACCCGGACAATATCTACTACACCTATCCACAATCCCTAAAAGACAATACTTCAAATCAATAGCTATGCATTTAATAAACGCTGCTAGGCTCTGCATACCGGTACATTGGAGGTCCACACGGCCGCCTTCGCTAAAAGAATGGACACTACGTGTCGACCGTATTGCAATGATGGAGGAACTGATTCTCACCTCACAAGACAAAATCTCAAGCTTCTCAGCTATTTGGGAAGCGTGGATCGAGTACAAAATCTCCCATTTATATCAGGTATTGATACAACTAGACGTATAAGCTATTGCCATAATACAAATTTATTGTAGATGGTTCTCCCCGGGGATCCGGGAGACTCAGTGATTGGAGCGTATGGATGGTGGACGGAGAGGGTAGAAGGTGGGTTTCCGCCCCCTCTCCGCATTCCCCCCCCCCTTTTTGTTCTGTTCTTTTCTCTTTTGTTCTTTCTTCTCCTCCCCCCCTCTCCCCTATTCTTTTCTTTCCTTAAAATTTTCTGAGTTAGGTAGCAGGTTGGACACAGAGCTCGGGTCGGACGAGATTGTCCGAGTCTGAGCCCTGGGTCCATGCCCTTAGACAAGAACAATTGGACACGGTTGAGTGATTTTGTCAATGCCCTGGCAGGTGGTTCAGAGAATCTCATGAAAGAGTAGTTAATCAATTCATGAATAGTCGCATGATACCCTAGAAGGCATAAAGCCTAGGATATTGCCACTTTATTCGATGTCAATGAGCTTCCGAGCATTTACTATGCTCGCTCTAGATGTTTTCTGTACTCTTACCGGTTATTTACTGCTTGGAACACTGCATATGGATCCTGTTGCCCAATTTGTTAAATTGTTGTACTGCTACGATGTGCTGTATACTTTTTCTTTGTGTACTTTGTGTACTTCTTTCAAATATACAATAAAATCTTTGTGGGGAAAAAAAGAAAGAAAACCTGCCCCTCATCAGTGCAAATTAATATCAGCTGGTTCGGTCACAACTAATGGCCTATAAAAAGGTGTCTTATTACCAAGGTGTCACACAAGAAACATCTCATGATGGGCAAAAGCAAAGAGCTCTGTCAAGACCTTTGCAACCTTATTGTTCCAAAACATACTGATGGCATTGGTTACAGAAGGATTTCCAAACTTCTGAATGTTCCAGTGAGAACTGTTGGGGCCATAATCTGGAAGTGGAAAGAACATAATTTCACCATAAACCGGCCACCACCAGGTGCTCCTCCCAATATTTCTGGCAGAGGAGTGAAAAGAATTATCAGAAGAGTTGTCCAAGAGCCAAGGACCACTTGTGGACAGCTTTAGAAAGACCTGGGGTTAGCAGGAACAATTGTTTCAAAGAAAACAATAAGTGCGCTTAACCGCATGGCCTGTTTGCTCGCTCACCACGCAAGACTCCATTGCTGAAGAAAAAGCATTTTGAAGCTTCTTTAAAGTTTTGCTGCTAGGGATGAGCCCAATGTTTGAGTTGAACGTAAGTTCGACTCGAACATCGGGTGTTTGCCAAATTTAGAACATTATGGGGCGTTTGCAGGAAATTTGGGAATACATTGTACCCCTACCCAGTCACCAAAAAAGTGTCAAAAAAGTTAAAATGACAGGAGACAGTTTTGAACAAGTCCTTTATTAAAAAAAAATGACCCACAATGTCCATTCATCTTCAATCACAGCGTCTGACGTTCCCGAGAACAATACTAAAAATGGAAAAACTCCACCTCCATGGGAGGCGTCCCTGCGACTGCAGCCTTTTCACGATGACAGCTGTTATATACCTGCTTTGCTTTTGCGTCTATCTAGCAAGGTTACTCTGTGGTATAACAAGGAAGCTGAGACTTCTGCAGTGTGTGAATGTGCTTTTACTATACAAGATGTTGTACATACAAAACTATTACAATATTAGGAATATACTACAAGACTGACAGATTTCTATAACAAGCAAAATGCCTAGAAAAATAGAACAGCCTATGGTCTATAACAGTAAATACATATAAAGGTTACTTAACTTCGATTACTCGTGATCTCCATTGGCAATGATTCTTCTTGGAGACCAGGTTCTGTTCTTCTATCATGAGTGGCTTTTTCTGATGTTACAGCAACATGTCTGTCTCTGTCCTAGCTTTTCCCTGCTTTTATGTGTGTCAGGCTGTTTACCATTGTTACCAAACAGAAAACATACCTGTTTACTGTAGCTGTATTTCAACAATAGCATTGAATACAACAATGCTATCTACCTATTGTCTACTCAAAACAAACCTGTTAGTAATCTAAACAGTCATTCTTTCAGTTTGAGAGCTGAAAGAAATCTCTAACAAGTAATGTCTTACTTGTTTACTGTGGCTATAGAGACATTAGCATATTGGATACAACAATGGTATCTAACCTATTGTCTATTCAAACCAAAACCTGTAATCTAAACTGTCATTCTTTCAGTTTGAGAGCTGAAAGAAATCTCAAACGAGTAAAACATTTGTTTGAGAAATCTACTCAAACCAAAATACTGACAGTAATCTGACCAACTCACTATTGTAAAATTGTCCCATGTATCCTATGTCTGATTAATAATAATAAAAATCATATTTTTAATAAACGCAATACATTCCGCCCTATGATTTTTTTTTCTCTCAGACCACACACAAAATCTCTTCATTACTAAAAACTTAATATACACATGAATTTTCCTTAAATGCAACCCCTCCCATATTTCTGTCACTGGGAAGGTGTTTCAGTCTTTGGATAAAAGTTCATTAGAAAGTCCATTCTAAAATTCTTTAGAAACAAGTCCAGGTTTGAAATACATCAAAGGCCTTGTTCTCCACAGCTCTTGCCGATCTTCCGTCATTCTTTCCATCATGTAACCACTTTTCTCTGGTCTTCCTATGGATCAAATCGGAGACAGCCTGTGGAGTGGAAAACAAAGCAGATTATCTGTTCCTTCTAACAATACATAAACAGTAGATCCTGGCCCTTCAGCTACAATCTCTCCTCTAAATGGCTTCTTGCCTGGATATCTGACCAATACTTTGCCACCTGCCTGTATGCACCCCTGACCCTCCCAAAGAACATTAATAGGGAGGAGAGGAAATATACTGATATTTCCCAGAAAATCACTGCTGTTTATTTTGGAAGGTTTGATGTTATGTAGCCTCACTTTCCACTCTTGCTGAGAAGTATCCACTAACCAGTCAGAGTCCCAGCCACTGTCTTGAAGCTCATCTGCCAATGCAAATATAACTTCAAACCTTCCTGCCAGATTCCCTCTCATTCCTAGATAGGCTTCAGCTTCAGATACGTCACTCTTGGTTTCTATGTAATGGGAAGCAGTAACATGATATCTGTTCAACCCTGTTCTTTCAGGAACCTTACATAAATACTGAACTCTGCACTCCAGCTGTGGAATCTGTGCCTCAGCCCCTACCATCCTCTCATATGGTGTGCTTTTGGCTATTGGCCTAGTATTTAACAACATGACTGCCTGTGTGAGGACCCGATCCCACCCCCTTAGTGTATGTGTGGGTGTAATTTTGCGTATCTGGTCCTTCAATAGCCCGTTGTATCTTTCAATCAAACCAGCTGCCTGTGGATGGTATGGGATGTGGCACAACCAGTACACTCCAGAATCTTTGGCCCACTGCTGTACTGTTAATCCGGTGAAGTGTGAGCCATTATCACTTTGGACTTGTTTGGGACAACCATAAGCAACGACAAGTTTCTGAAGCAGTTGAAGCGTTGCGGCTTGATCTGCACGTTTGCAAGGATGAACAAGCATAAGTCCTGAATAGGTGTCCACTGCAGTGCAACAATATCTCAGTCCATTGTTTCCCCGGGGCAGGGGACCGATGAAGTCAATCTGCCAGATCTCTGCAGGCCTCTCACCCCTCTTAATCAACCCAGTGGAGTACTTTTGCAATGGCCATTGTCGCACTTCTCCACACACTGTACAGTTCCCTATTACAGTCTTTATCATGTCCATGGATATAGGCAATCCTCTCTGCTGTGCCCATTCATATGTTGCTTTCTGCCCCAAATGTCCAGATTGCTTGTGGGCCCAGTTGACCAAGTTCATCAAAACAGGATCAATTGGCACAACTGCCTTCACTTTTGCGATTTCATCTGCAACTCTGTTATAGTTCTCAAAGTCTGGTACTAGGGGCACATGTGCATCAACATGCCCCACTTTTATGGTGCGGGAGTGAGCTTCCTTCCAGATGTAGTCCCAGACTTCCTTGCCTCCCCACACCACCTTTCCATGAATCATCCATTCATTGGACTTCCTTGTGGGCATCCAAGTTGTCAGTCCTTTAAAAACCGCCCAGCTGTCAGTGTAGATAGTGACATGGGAAGAAGGATCCTCCTGAAGAGTCATCACTACAGCTTTCAACTCTGCATACTGACTGGACCCACCGATTCCGGACTCCTGCAGGACTGTGTCTGTACTTGGGTTGTAGGCTGCTGCTGTCCATTTACACCCAGACGAGGTGATTATGGCTGAACCATCAGTGAACCATGCTGACTCCTTCATGTCTTCTGACAGAGACTCAAAGGGTGGAGCCTCTTGAATGGGGGATGACTGCAGCACAGGAATTTCTTCTTCTGGCCGGGTGCTGGTAAAAGTAACAAGCCCTGCCAACTGTTTTGAAATGTCTCTAACATCCCCAGCTGCAATACCCCCTCTTTCTTGAAGGTACCACTTCCATTTCATCAGTGTCTGGTTCTGGGCTACAGCTGCCCTAGTGGTCAGTCCATTATCTCTCACCCATACTGCTATTGGCAATGCAGTATGGATGGTGACTGTGTCCTTTCCTGTAATGGTCTCTACATGTTGAAGTGCTGTGTAGGCCCCAAACAGGTACTTCTCTAGGGGCGTGTATCTCGTCTGTGCCCCTGTCAGTTGTTTGGACCAAAATCCAATAGGTATTGCTCTCAGTCCTTTCTTTTCATTTGGCTGCCACAGACTCCAAGATATGGTACCATTCTGCTCCACTACATCCAGCTGAAATGGTACTCCTTGTCTCACGGGTCCCAATCCCTGATGCTGAAAAATAGCTTCTTTAGCAGCCAGGAATGCAGTCCGCTGCTCTGAACCCCATGAGAACTCAGTCTTTTTTCTGGTAACATTGTATATAGGCCTCAGAATCAGTCCAAGATGTGGGATGAACGATCTCCAGAATCCAACAACTCCAATGAACTTCTGTGCCTCCTTTTTGGTAGTAGGGGGCGACAGCGCCTGAATAGTTTGCACAACTGTCTCTGGAATCTTCCTCTGTTTCCCAGTCCACATCATTCCTAGGGATTTCACCTCTGTGGCAGGTCCTTGGACTTTGTCTCTGTTGATAGCCCACCCTCTGTTCTCCAAGTGTTGTATCAGCAGGTGCAGTGCTTCAGTTACATCTTCTTTTGTCCCAGAGATCATGATGTCATCAATGTAGTGAAACACAGCGACTTTCAAATTCAGGGTACTTAAATCTCGGGCAATCAGTCCATGACAAATCGTTGGAGAATGAAGATAGCCTTGCGGAAGGACAGTGAAAGTGTACTGGCGGCCGTCCCACACCATAGCAAACTGGTCTTGACACTCTGGGTCTATCAAAATTGAAAAGAAAGCATTAGCCAGGTCTATCACAGCATGATATTCTCCTGCATCTTTAGCAATTTTCTCAACAATTGAGATCATATCTGGTACAGCTGACTTCAATGGAGGTGCCACTTTGTTTAGACCTCTGTAATCCACAGTCATTCTATATGTCCCATCAGTTTCTTTACTGGGAACACCGGAGACGAGAAAGGACTTACAGCAGGTCTAAGGATCCCTACTCTCAACAGTTCTTGAATAGTCTCCCCAATTTCTTTGTGGCCTCCAGGAAGTCTGTACTGCTTGAGACAGACTGGCTTCTCTGGTGGAGGGATGTAGACAGGGGTCCATTTCGCATGACCTCTGACCACAGCCTTCACCGCCTCTACCAGATACGCTTTATCAGGGTACCCGAATGTGAATGTACCTCTTTCAGTCTGAATTGACTGACCTTGAAGTACATCCATCCCAAGAATATTTTCGGGTAACTCTGATACCAAAACATTTGTCATAAATCCTGATCCCTTGCCAATAGCCAATTTCACCCGTATCCTAACTGCTGGTGTAGTTTGCCCTCCCAAGCCTTCTACATAAATCAATTCTCCTTTGTGATGGGAAGGATTTCCTTGCAAAAGTGTAACTTCAGCTCCGCTATCAATTAAAGCCATTACATGTGTAGGAGAAGATGACTTCCCCCACCATACAGTGACAGGTGCATATGGGCGTCGGTCTCCTGCTGTCACTGCCCTCACTGCTATTACAGGAGACTCACCTTCCCTTCATAAAGGATAAGAAACCTCCCAATCCCCTTTTCTGATTCTCTCTAACTCCTCCCCAGGATAAAGGGATTTGGGTTCATGTTCAGTTTTGGGAATTGGTTTGAGGCTAACAGGAGGGGTCTGTTCTGTTTCCTCTAAATCTAGGCTGATGTTATCTTCACTAGGAGTAGTGTTTCTAACCCTGACATTTTTTCCTACTAAATGTTTCCACCTCTTCAGCATTTCTGCAGTAGAAATGCCATCTATCTCATCTTTAGGTACTCCTGTCTTTAATAGATCCACCCACATTTCTTTCCTAGAAATAACTAGCCTGGTTTTCTCTCCACCTTCTGTCTTCTCTACCCCATTCCGTTTCTTCTCTGTTCTTTTCTGCTTGTATTCTTCATGTCTGGCCTTGACCTTATCTACTGCCCTGACAGGTTTTGTTTTAGCCTCCTCTATCTCCCCCAACTGGCTCAAAAGGGTTGTGGCTTCATGAATCTTGCTGTTTAATCCCAGGCCTCCCAACAAGGACAATAATGGAGCCCTGAGATTAAATGGCGCAGACTTCATCAGCTTAGAGCGCAGAGCAGACGTAAAGGGTTCCATATCTGGACCTATCCATTCTGGAAATGTATTTAATCCGGTTATACAACCCATCTCACGTAACCTGGAAATACCCTCTCCTATTGATCTCCAGGAGTAGGTATTTTCCAGGTCAGTAGGACTAGCGTATACTCGGACTAACAGTGAAAAATTCACACTAAACTCTCGGGCTTTTCGCATTGCCTGACACAATTGTGGATCATGGGTTAACACTCCCATAGCCACTGCTTCCTTACCTGACAAAACACTGTCCGTCCCTTCATCCCATAAGCGTAGGAGCCAACTCAATAGGGACTCCCCAGACCTTTGTTTGTATTGTTTTGCCAGCTCATGGAGTTTGGTTTGTGAAAACTCCCGTACTTCTTCAAATTCAACATCTCTGGGGTTGCGATAATGCACCTCCCCATCTGCCATATCCTCTCTATCATGTTGCCATTTCCTATGCTTAGTAATGAGAGGTCTGACATACTTTTTCTTTCCCACTAGCAGATCATCCTCTGAAATATCAAACTCTATCTCCTCATCCTCACTATCATTTGAGGAGAACACATCCTCACAATCCCAATTTTGGGATGTGACAATGGCACGTACCCTGGCTTTACTAACAGGTTTACGGCCCTTCCTTTTCCTTAAGGCATTAATTGATTTGGTCATGAAGGCTGCACACCGCTCTTGCAAATCATCAGCCCGACTAGCGGTTGAACGTACACACTCTGAAGCAACTGCTAGCTGGTCTTTTAATACCTTAACTTCTGCCTCTGCCTTCTCCCTTCTATGTGATTCAGTATAGAGAGCATGGAGGAAGTACCAACCCACGGTGGACACTGTCCTCTTCTCTTTCTTACTTAAATCCAACCCCAAGTCAGCTTCAAGGGAGAAGCATACTTCACAAATGCATTAGCAAGAGGCTCCCACTCATTATTTCTGGCCCAGATAGGTAAGCTGCACACTTTCTTGTGGTCACCAGAACCCTCTGCAGCCTTGTTTTTCCTAAACAGCTTATGCAGCATTTTACCTAGCACAAGCTACACAACACACTACAGAAAAACAAGTCTGCTTCAATTGAATTATAGCACAAATTCCGGCCGAGCCCCCAAATGTTTTGCTTTTGCGTCTATCTAGCAAGGTTACTCAGTGGTATAACAAGGAAGCTGAGACTTCTGCAGTGTGTAAATGTGCTTTTACTATACAAGATGTTGTACATACAAAACTATTACAATATTAGGAATATACTACAAGACTGACAGATTTCTATAACAAGCAAAATGCCTAGAAAAATAGAACAGCCCATGGTCTATAACAGTAAATACATTTAAAGGTTACTTAACTTCGATTACTCGTGATCTCCATTGGCAATGATTCTTCTTGGAGACCAGGTTTTGTTCTTCTATCATGAGTGGCTTTTTCTGATGTTACAGCAACATGATGTCTGTCTCTGTCCTAGCTTATCCCTGCTTTTATGTGTGTCAGGCTATTTACCATTGTTACCAAACAGAAAACATACCTGTTTACTGTAGCTGTATTTCAAAAATAGCATTGAATACAACAATGCTATCTACCTATTGTCTACTCAAAACAAACCTGTTAGTAATCTAAACAGTCATTCTTTCAGTTTGAGAGCTGAAAGAAATCTCTAACAAGTAATGTCTTACTTGTTTACTGTGGCTATAGAGACATTAGCATATTGGATACAACAATGGTATCTAACCTATTGTCTATTCAAACCAAAACCTGTAATCTAAACTGTCATTCTTTCAGTTTGAGAGCTGAAAGAAATCTCAAACGAGTAAAACATTTGTTTGAGAAATCTACTCAAACCAAAATACTGACAGTAATCTGACCAACTCACTATTGTAAAATTGTCCCATGTATCCTATGTCTGATTAATAATAATAAAAATCATATTTTTAACAAACGCAATACAATAGCTGAGGGCAGGGCCACCCGGTGACGTAAATGGTTGACCCCACCCCCATCTGACATCACATGATGTCAGAAGGGGTGGTCACCCGATTACATCACTGGGTGGCCCCGCCCTTGCCTATTTAACAGCTGTCAAAGCAAAAAGACGGCAGTTGCAGGGACACTTTTTATTTTTTAATAAAGGACTAGTCCAAAACTGTCTCCTGTCATTTTTACTTTTTTTTAAATTAGTGAATGAGTAGGGGGTACAATGTACCAATACCAATTCACATAGGGGGCAGGATCTAGGGCCACCTTGTTAAAGGGGGCTTCCGGATTCCGATAAGCCCCCCGCCTGCAGACCCCCACAACCACCGGGCAAGGGTTGTGGGGAAGAGGCCCTTGTCCTCATCAACATGGGGACAAGGTGTTTTGGGGGACCCCAAAGCATCCTCCCCATGTTGAGGGCATGTGGCCTGGTACGGTTAAGGAAGAGGGCGCTCTCTCGTCCCCCCCTTTTCCTGTGGCCTGCCAGGTTGCATGCTCAGATGAGGGCCTTGTATGAGTTTTGGGGGGCCCCATGCCATTTTTTTTGAAGCGGGTTCCCCTTAATACGTGACCAGGTGCCGCCTCTACATCCGTTTCGTATGACACGTCTTCAGGAAGCGTGCCTAGTCACTGGATGTACTGGTTTACATGTGTCTGTCAATTAGGCAATCAGTGGGAGGGAGAATTTGAAAAGTTACCACAGCCTCGGTCCCAGTCTGAACAACACAACAATACTGACAGCCAGCTAGATAAAAGGATACATCAGGTAGTATACAAAGCACCATGTAAATACATAATAATCATGATCTATCCTTGTGCAAGTCTCACTAAATTTAGGAGCATTGCAAATAGAACATCAGACTACCAAAATAATAAAATAAAATATTTAAAAATGGATTTAAAATTTAAACTAAAAAGGCCTAGTGGGTATAAAAGAGGTGCGAGGGAACCCATGTAGTGTCATAGAACCTATGGAAAAATTGAGTCAATCATTGGTTAGAAAGCAATTTAGATCCAGGTCTATATTGAGCCCCAGAGGCTGCATAGTTCTCAAATGATACAACCACTGGGTCTCATTTTGGGAAACAGCCTTCTTCATATCCGTACCTCTCCAGTGATATTTAACTCTATCTATGACATAGAAGGTCAGACAACTTGGATCCCTATTGTGGAACTGGAGGAAATGTCGTGAAACACTGTGGTTAGGAAAGCCTTTCCTTATGTTGGCCACATGTTAGTTTATCCTACACCTTAATTCGTGAGTTGTGTGACCACAGCAAGGGCACTCCAAGACGTATGGTGACATGTTTGGAATAGCAGGTGATAAGCGATTTGATGTTAAATTCTTGTTGTGTTACATGTGACTTAAACTTAGTAATTTTCTTAGTGTGTCTTAAGGTGGTGCAACAGGATTTACATCTTGTGCAGTAATGGAACCCTGTTCCATCCAAAAACGTAGGAGGCTTTTTTGTGGGGTCTGGTACATTCGGTGTAAGAATGTTCCTTAGCCCCAAAGCCCTCCTGTAAATGAATTTGGGCTTTGGAGGTAAGACGGTTTCCAAATCCCTATCCTTCAAAAGGATCGGCCAAAACTTCTTGAAAACTTTCTCAATACTCTTGTGCTGCCTGTGAAAACCTGAGACGAAGGCCAATTCTCCCTGGAATTGGTTTTTCTTCTTCACTGTCAAAAGTTTTTCCCTATCCATGTTGGTCACTTCTTCTCTGGTCCTAGCAAGCATATTTGGGCAATAGCCCTTTTCATTAAACCTATCAGTGAGAATAGCCGCCTGTGTGTTAAAGTCTGTCATGCTATCGCAATTTCACCGCATACGCATGTACTGACTTTTGGGTACTGACCCCAACCATCGGGGGTGGTGACAACTAGTCATCGGCACATAGGCATTTCTATCAGTGGTTTTAAAGAAAGTCCTCGTGCCAATATTGTCACCATTCTTCACTAAGGTAAGATCCAAGTAATTAACTGTGTTCAAACTCCACTCAGCCGTAAATCTGAGTCCATGTTGATTGTCATTCATGAATGATATGAATACCTCCAAAGATGTCTGGGAACCCTCCCATAGTAAAATCACGTCATCAATGTATCTTTTATAATACAATAGGGCCTGACAATCAACTCTATAAATGGTCTCTCCTTCACACTTATTCAGTACCAGATTTGCTACACTGGGGGCATAGCGAGCAGACCAACATTGAAGAAATATTTAAGCAAGCACCCAGTCCTAATTTCGAACTCGATGTGGGGTTTAAACAACTCCAGTACGATATGGAGAAACAAATTAGACTGTGGTGGGACATAGCCTCGTTTGAAATTTATATTGTTAAAAATTTCACTCCCAGGAGGTTGAGATGGGATGTGAACCCCAATGATGGGGTTGAGGACCTGACCCTCATTGATGAGTGGTTTCAGTTCTTCAATGCCTGTGAACAGAAACTTATGCAATTAATGATTAGGAGACACCGAGCAAAAAATCTTTTAATAGAAGCCAAGATTGCTGATCTCAAGGCGACTATGGAGCCTCTCATGGGAACCAAGGAATATTTGGATAAGGCCCAGAGTCTCCAAACTCACCTTTCAAAATATGATAGTGAGATTAAGCAAAAAAAATTGAAAAAATATCAGAGGGATGTCAAGGACTTTGAAGACAATCAGGTCTACAAATGGCAGGTAGAGTTCAATCCCATGAACGCTAAAGAATCATCAGTGGAGGGTGACATAGAAGTTCATATAGTGGTTACCCAGCTAGCTAAAAGTTTTAAAAATAATTCCCAAACTCCCAAAAAAACTAAGAAGCCACCTTCATTCACTAAAGGCCAGGGGTCTCAGTATGGAGGAGGACCACCCCCTCCACCCCCCCACAATGCTGGCAATTATCCCCCGCCTAATGATCACTATTCAGCTAACTATACAGTACCGACCTCCAACAGGTATGCACCATTGGACAATAGACCCATGGACTATGGTTACCCATACTATAATCAGGGGCCTAACCACTATCCATCTAGACCACCTCACGGCAACTTTAGGGGGAACTTCGGGGGTAGACCCATGCAGCATCAAAACAACTACCAACAGGGGGGGATGGAGGGGATGGAAAGAACCTTCCAAAATTCCCAACACTACACCCCAATATCCCAGAGTAACCATAGAAAAAGAGGTAGAAGAGGGGGCACCAGAAAAAAAGACCACGGGACAACTAAACGCAAGCATTTTTAATCTACAGTATTAGATATCATTTTTTCTAAAGCCAAAAAGGGTACACACCATCACATAGAGGTTTTTAAAAAAATGGTGCAGGATGAAATTAGGGAACTACATGTAATTAAGGCCAGAACCAATCGTTCTCTTGTAGAAGATATTAAAAAATTAGAACACAACAAACAAATAGTTGTGCGTCTGGCAGATAAAGGAGGAGGAGTGGTGGTACTCACCAAGGAAAACTACTATCTAGAGATCCAAAGACTATTAGAAGATACCAGTACATATAAACCATTGCCCTAAGACCCCCTAGTAAAGTTAAAAATTGAATTAACCAGTTGGGTTAATAATGGCAGATATTGGATGCCGAGGAGGCTCAATATCTCCTACCGCAGGCACCTCACACTCCAGTATTATACATAGTGCCAAAAATTCATAAGAATAAAGACAAACCCCCTGGATGACCTATCGTCAGTGGGATAGGATCCCTCTATTCTCGAGTGGGGGAATACCTGGATAAATATTTACAGCCTCTAGTTGTGCGAGGGAAATCCTACCTGAAGGACAGTCGAGAGCTGATTAAATCCATATCTACTGCAACAGTAACGGATGCCACTCTAATGGTCACTATTGACATTGAGTCATTATACACAAACATTAATCAAAATGATGCTTTAGTGGCAGTAAAATGGGCTCTCGCTGATGATTCCAGTTTCAAACAGGCACAAATTGATTTTATACTAGCAGGTCTCAAGTTGGCCATGGGCTATAACTATTTTTGGGCACAGGATAGATTTTTTAATCAAATTAAGGGGGTGGCAATGGCGGCTCGCTATGCCCCCAGTGTAGCAAATCTGGTACTGAATAAGTGGGAATGAGAGACAATTTATAAAGTTGATTGTCAGGCTCTATTGTATTATAAAAGATACATTTATGATGTGATTTTACTATGGGAGGGTTCCCAGACATCTTTGGAGGTATTCATATCATTCATGAATGACAATCAATATGGATTTACGGCTGAGTGGAGTTTGAACACAGTTACCGTAATTACTTGGATCTTACCTTAGTGAAGAATGGTGACAATATTGGCACGAGGACTTTATTTAAAACCACTGATAGAAATGCCTATGTGCCGATGACTAGTTGTCACCACCCCGATGGTTGGGGTCAGTACCCAAAAGTCAGTACATGCGTATCCAGCGAAATTGCGATAGCATGACAGACTTTAACACACAGGCGGCTATTCTCATTAATAGGTTTAATGAAAAGGGCTATTGCCCAAATATGCTTGCTAGAACCAGAGAAGAAGTGACCAACATGGATAGGGAAAAACTTTTGACAGTGAAGAAGAAAAACCCATTCCAGGGAGAATTAGCCTTCGTCTCTGGTTTTCACAGGCAGTACAAGAGTATTGAGAAAGTTTTCAAGAAGTTTTGGCCGATCCTTTTGAAGGATAGGGTTTTGGAAACCGTCTTTCTTCAAAAACCCAAATTCATTTACAGGAGGGCTTTGGGGCTAAGGAACATTCTTGCACCGAATGTACCAGACCCCCCAAAAAAGCCTCCTATGTTTTTGGATGGAACAGGATTCCGTAAATCCTGTCGCACCACCTTAAGACACACTAAGAAAATTACTAAGTTTAAGTCACATGTAACACAACAAGAATTTAACATCAAATCGCTTATCACCTGCTATTTCAAACTTGTCACATACATCTTGGAGTGCCCTTGCTCTCTGCAGTATGTGGGTCGCACCACTCGCAAATTATTTAAGGGTTAGGATAAACTAACATGTGGCCAACATAAGGAAAGGCTTTCCTAACCACAGTGTTTCACGACATTTCCTCCAGTTTCACAATAGGGATCCAAGTTGTCTGACCTTCTATGTCATAGATAGAGTTAAATATCATTGGAGAGGTACGGATATGAAGAAGGCTGTTTCCCAAAATGAGACCCAGTGATTGTATCGTTTGAGAACTATGCAGCCGCTGGGGCTCAATATAGACCTGGATCTAAATTGCTTTCTAACCAATGATTGACTCAATTTTTCCATAGGTTCTATGACACTACATGGGTTGCCTCGCACCTCTTTTATACCCACTAGGCCTTTTTAGTTTAAATTTTAAATCCATTTTTTAATATTTTATTTTATTTTATTATTTTGGTAGTCTGATGTTCTATTTGCAATGCTCCTAAATTTAGTGAGACTTGCACAAGGATAGATCATGATTATTATGTATTTACATGGTGCTTTGTATATTACCTGATGTATCCCTTTATCTAGCTGGCTGTCAGTATTGTTGTGTTGTCCAGACTGGGACCGAGGCTGTAGTAACTTTTCAAATTCTCCCTCCCACTGATTGCCTAATTGACAGACACATATAAACCAGTACA
The DNA here is from genome assembly GCA_029206835.1 of Rana muscosa. Classification (NCBI taxonomy): domain Eukaryota; kingdom Metazoa; phylum Chordata; class Amphibia; order Anura; family Ranidae; genus Rana; species Rana muscosa. The sequence continues at coordinate 880,356,454 of CM055116.1, forward strand.
TCCAGTGACTAGGCACGCTTCCTGAAGACGTGTCATACGAAACGGACGTAGAGGCGGCACCTGGTCACGTACTGAGGTCACTTCCGGTTCCTTTTGGCTTACTGCGTTGCAAGGTGGAACGCACGCTAGCGCACACGAGTCGGGACCTTCTCCCCAATTTGATCAATGCCATCCAGCCTCAGTTCCGGGCCTTGGGCACTCCCTAAGTAAGCAGCCATTTGGCTTTTTATTTGTAACATTTTTAAGTTAATAAATGGGATTACACTATTTTGGATCCATCTTCTTATTTGCATATGCTGTTCCGAGCTTCCCTGGGCTAAGAAGTTATACCATAATCTGTCCATCCATCTGCCAAAAGCAAGCAATATCTGCTATAAAACGCATTTGACCACTTTTTTCAGTAAAAGGGTCAACTACTTGTGGTAAGCTGCCATCCTTTGAGCACTTTTTTGGGGTGTCCCTATATTAGTCAGTGAAGGTGGATCATCTACAGCTTCTATCACTGGATTTTATTTTCACGGATGTTCGCAGCAATTGTTGTGGACTTTTACAGTGCACTTTAGTTTCAAGGACTCACTGTACCAGCACATGTATTTATGTATTGTGATTATGCAATATTATTCACAGTTGTATATATTTTTTTATTTTTTATTAATGAGCACGTATTACCAAGTGTAATTTACCAGATACTTGCTATATCATTGTTTCAAGTTGCTATTGGTGTTGTGACGTTTGGTTATTAGATTAACTAGGTAGGCTGGTGTGCCACTTGCTATTTATATTCATTTTGTATTTGTTATTATAGCCATTTATTCTTTTAGTATCATAAACTGCGCACTCACCCGTTTTTCAGATTCACATGCAGCAGTGGTTCTCACTGTTTTTTGAGGTGCGGCTTTTATTCACATAATTTTTGATAATTTTTTGGCGCGAGAAACACTTTCTTTTATTGACTGGTAGGACCTGCAGAGGTAGAGTTGGAGGGATGACCCCATACAAATGCTCTCCACAGCATCCGCAGAAAAACCAAGGCCTCAACTGCATAGTCAGGCCAGAACATTTTCCACAAATCAGTCCTAGAGACTCATAGCCTCCAGCCGTGTACAGGGCATGCTCGCCCTTCGGTGTATACTGCACTCTGGTGTCAGTCAGAACAGGTTTTCATGACTCTGACCGAAACAGACATCCCTAGCGTACTTTCGCCAATCTGCCATCTCACTTCCAAACTGCTCCATCTCCTTCACTAACCCACAATCAGACACACGTGGCGGCACTTCCTTATCTTCCTCTGCAGAGCGGAGACTCCTTCCCCTGCCAACAGATTGGTGTGAAAGTTCTTTGGGAACTGTGGCGCCCGCCATCTTCTTGTCGCCAAAACTGTAATGGAGTCTATTTTGGAGCCTGTATTAACCCTCACAGCGCTGGCGGGAAGTGTCAAAAGACCAGGCTGATCCTCTCCCCCGAGCAATGAGACTTGGTGGTTCTTCCCCACATTGATGGTACACATGACAACACAGTCTATAGGAAGGGTAAATGTTACTTGCCACCTTCCCACAGAGCCAGACAAAATCCCAATGGAGCTGAAGCCATTTTGTTATGGATGACTGCTGCAAGGACAACGCCAAATGTAGCAAAGTCTTTACCCTTTTCCAGTCTAATGAGGACCTCCAAGACCAAAGATAGCTGACATCCTTCAATATGTAGTGGGTTGTGAGGCATTTTTGATTTGATTTGATATGGGATTTGTACTGCGTCGAATGCGCTCCCTTAGGAGCGCGTCTGGGCGCACAGAGACCCTAAAATCAAATTTTGATTACCAATAGAACGGTAAAAAAGAGCCTAGGGTGCGGAATATGAAAGAGGTAAAGTAAAACAGAGAAAGACCGGGGGGTGGGCTAGCCCTCCAGATGGAGGAGGAAAAAGAGAGTTCAAAGTTCATGTTTTTTTGCACGATTCCTATACTTCATCAGATTATCTGTAGGCCCGGATAAAGAGGAAGGTTTTTAAACCCTTCCTGAAACTCAGGAGGGAGGGTAAAGACCTTAGAGACACTGGAAGGGAGTTCCACAGCTCATTGCTCTTTGTAACCAGGCGTCTGTTACCAGTAGATTGTAGTCTGCTAATTGTCGGTTCTGTAAGAAGTAAGTTGGCCGATCGGAGTGATCTTGAGGGTACATGGTGAGAGGCCCATTCAGACAGATAAATTGGGCCCAGTTTCCAGTGTGCCCTATACATGTAGCACATTGCCTTGAATAGTACTCGCTTGGAGATAGGAAGCCAGTGCAGTTTTTCCAGCACACGAGTGATGTGGTCTGTTCTGGCGCATCCGGAGACCAGGCGAGCAGCTTGATTCTGGGTTACTTGCAATTTTCTTTGCCACTTCAGTGGAAGTCCAATAAAAAATATGTTGGAGCAATCCAATCAGAGATGCACAAGGCCCTGTACAAGAGTTAGCCGGTTTTCGTGCGAAAACAGATTTTTATTTTTCCGGAGTCTCTGTATATAGAAGTTGGAGTTTTTGATACAGAGTTTTGCATGAGGTATAAATGACAGGCAGGGATCAAAGATGATACCTAGGTTCCTGACCTGTTTTGCCAGCGTTGGGATGGGGCAGAATGAAACGGGCCAGGCCAAGAGAAAATTGGTGGTTGATTGAGGGCCCACCAGCATCACCTCGGTCTTTGCTTCGTTAAGGCCTATCTTGTTGTCGGCCATCCATTTTTGTATGCGAAGGAGTCCATTTCTCAGTTGTAGGTGCATATTTGGCCCATCGTCAGCGTCAGCCAGGATCTGCCTGTCATCTGCGTATATCTGGCATGCTAATTTGTGTGTAGCAATGATGTCAGCGAGCGGGCGCATAGCAGTTGAATAGCAGGGGTGACAATGCCGAACCCTGCGGGACTCCATAGAGAAGGGGTTCAATTGGCGAATTGCATGCGTTCATCCGCACTTGATGGGTCCTGTCTGTGAAAAAGGAGTTAATCCAGCGGAGGACAGTGCCGCTACATCCAAAAAGGTATTTCATGTGGTCTTCCAGAATTTGATGGTCGATAGTGTCGAAGGCTGCGTAGAGGTTGAGCAGCACCAATGCTGCCGACCCCCCCCCAAATCTTTTACCCTCAACAGGCGTTCACGCATATCAAGCGCGGAGAGTTCAGTGCCACGTCCCGGCCTAAATCCCGACTGGGAGTCATGGAACAGGTCGTTACCCTCGAAGAAGCTTTGCATCTGTTGAAAGACGACCTGCTCCAGGATCTTCGCCAAAAAGGGAAGAAGAGATGTAGGTCTGAACTTAGTGAGCAAAGAAGGGTCGAGTGTGCTCTTCTTCAACAAGGGGGAGACAATGGCATGCTTCAGTCGTGTTGGAACGGCCCCTATTTTTAAAGATAGGTTCACTATCCTTGTAATTTCTGGGGCCAATGTATCTGCATTTTTCTTCATAAACCATGCGGGGCAGATGTCATTTGGAAAGCTAGACGGTTTAAGCTTGGACATAATATTGGATATCTCTGAAACTGAGGTGGATGCAAATGAGCTAAAAGCTGGGGGAGATCTTATTAGTACCGGAGGGTCAAAGTCATCAGGCAAGAATTTGTCCTGGTTATGGATTTTTTTTATTTTTTCCCCAAAGGAAGACTGAAGCGCTGAGCATAGTTCCATAGATGGGACAATCTTAGAATACATATTTTTTTTGGTTCAAATATGTCCCTAACCAATGTAAATAGTTCCAGAGGCTTGTTCGAGGCTTGCATTATTTGTTTGTTATAATAGGATCTTTTATGGCATATTACAGCCTTTGTGTAGCCTCGACAATAGACCCGATAAGCCATTTTGTCCCAGGGAAGTTTGGATTTAAGCCACTTGATTTCCAATATTCGTCTTTTATTCTTAAGTAAGTTGAGACTAGGGGCGTACCAAGGGCTTGACTTAGAGAGTCTTGGGTTGGGCGCCTATTTGCTGATGTCAATGGGGCCAGGATGTCCAGACTTGCCTTTATTCTTACCTCAAATTCATCTAGGGATATTCCAGCCTTTCAATCTCGGCTTCTAAAACTGGAATTCCGATTTCTCTCTCTTCATTTACCAGGAGTGGCTGTCCCTGGTGGTAGTCATAGCATGTTTTAAAGTCTTCGACTGTTATATTTGTTAGTTTCCGAAATGGAGCAGATTTTGTCATAGGATTTCCTTTGGGGATTTTTTTTGGTACAAAATCCAAGAGGTTGAAGGTGACCAGACTATGGTCTGACCACCCCACCTCATGTGCTTTAACATTGAAAGCTTCCGTGCCATGAGTAAAAAGGGCATCTAGCATATGGCTCTTTATGTGTGTGTTCATGGTGGATGCCAGGGTAAAGTGGAGGCCATCTAAGTCACCTATAAGAACCTAGGAGTCACAGCTTGTGTCATCCTCCAGCCACATATTCATGTCTCCCTGGAGGATGACACAATCTGATTGTAGACACAGGGACATCATTACTTCTGATAAGTCAGCATGGAAAGTCCCTGCTGGGCCAGGTGGACGATAGACAGTGGCTAATACAAATGTAGAAGAGTCACTTACTTTACACCTGATCACCAGGTGTTCAAATGAATTAAACTCGGGTGTTTTTAGCTCAGTGCAATCCAAACAGTCATCATGAATCACACAAACCCCTCCTCCCCTCTTGTATTCTCTGTTTTTGACTAAAATCTTAAAATTTCTGAGATGTAATTCTTCTAAAACTGACTTATAATTCACATTAAACCAAGTCTCTGTGATTCCTAAAATGTGAAATTTCTCTGACTCTAGCATGTCAAAAATTTCCGAGCAATGCTTAGTGGCTGAGCGGGCATTAATGAAGGCGGCCTTTAAAGTCTCAAAGGTAGATGATTTCGCTGAGGTGCTTTTCCGCTGTTTGTCCCATTTCTTATGTTCCAGGGGGCACCAGATTTTATTTTCAATGCAGTTAAGTTGAGTGTCTCTTAATATTGTAGTACAGGGATATGCAATTAGTGGACCTCCAGCTGTTGCAAAACTACAAGTCCCATCATGCCTCTGCCTCTGGGTGTAATGCTTGTAGCTGTCAGTCTCTTGCTATGCCTCATGGGATTTGTAGTTCTGCAACAGCTGGAGGTCCGCTAGTTGCATATCCCTGTTGTAGTATATTGATTATTGAGTGAAATAAGCATCGACCTCGAGTAGATTAACCAGTGTGCGGTACTTATGTCCCCAGCAGAAATTTTTCCTGTGCTATATCCAAAGGTTTGTGGCCCGTCTGCCTCTGGCGTGCCTCCGCCACGCCCGCTTGGTGCCATGATGTTTATAGCAAGTCCTGGTGGTGAGGGGGCGTGGCCAAGTCGCACGTCATGTCGCGCTGGTTGCCAGGCAGCAGGACGCTGGATGGACTGGCTACGCTATGCAAAGCAGCAAGGTGGAAGCTGTTAACACAGTCTTTAGAGGAGAGTTCAGCAGTGCAGCAGCAAGCAGGTGGAAGCTGTTAACACAATCTTGAGAGGAGAGTTCAGCAGTGCAGGGATGAAGAGGTGAGACACACAGGGGGCCATCCTGGGCTCAGTCCAAAATCTCAGGTCTGTAGTTTATAGTGGGTGCAAAGATGGTGAAAGTCATTGGGTGCCAGATACTTCTTGGATGTAAAATAGGTTTTATTTATTTTAACAGTCCTTTTTGTATTTTGAGGGGGAAAGAGGGTTAGGGCTAGGACACCCTTAAGTAGTTGTGGATTCAATTGGCCAACTCCAAGACTTCAATAGGAGGACAACCGTGCAGGGAAAGGCCCCAGCAAGGTGCCACATCTGCACATGCAGGAATGCTGTCTCCTATGGCAACAGTCTTTAACAGTTCCTAACTCAACGTAACAGTTCTATCAGCTTCACTACAACTGCTTCTTGTACTTCTTCAAAACTGAGCTCCCGGTCTCTCACTAGACCCTCTGATTCACTGACTCTGAATCCCTTGAGCTCCTCCAATCTTTGTGGTGGTATCTCCCTCAAGCGTCACCCACGCTTTCTTGCTGGGTCCCTAGCTTGGCACTCGAGATACTCCTCAAGCTTGACCCCTGCTGACCGGCTCGGCCCCTGGCTTGACACACAAGGCTGCTCTGCAAGTGTCACCTCCGCTGGTTGGGTCCCTGACTTGATCACCGCCTGAAGTTTTTCGGTTAGAATGCTGATCTGGTACTTGCTTCAGTTACTCACTGTGGTCCCTAGTAATAAGGCAGACAGTCCCTTTATGGTGACAGCTTCCCCTCTACCTCTGACCACGACAGGTTCTTCAGCTGACAGAACCGTCACTTCTGGTTGGATTGCAAGCCGCAACCCCCCAACCCTGCTCTGCCCTCTTACTTCTGGATAGGCCCTCACACAGTCTGGCAGCCAGATGTCCCCGGGATAGGCCCAATCTCTGACCCAGCGTACAACACACATCCACCCACACAGCCGTCCAGGTGGCACAGAACACAGATCACTTGACTCCATCCAAATATATAGGCCAAAGGATTCAAGAAAACCCATGCCCATTGGCTGAGATACCCCATATACCCATAATCTGACCTTGGGTTGCCCTTGTCTAGTATCTAGTACCACCAAGTACCTGGCCACCTAGTGGTAGAAGAGAAAAGTGCAACAAGGCCAAACGTAGGGAGAAATCAATAGATCTCTATCAATCGACCAGGATAACTACTCTTGGCAAGTAAATTTGTGCGAAGCTCCCTGTCTAAGCTACAGGGTGCCCAAAAAATGTGTAAGGGCTTTAACAGTTATTTTCTATGCCCTTTTGTAAAACGTCAATGTCAGGAATGTGTAGTAACTATGTTTCCCCTAAAGATGTCAGTAGTCACACCATTGTTGATGTCATCATGTTACCAGCTTTTCACGCTGTTTATACAGATGAGCAATTTTACTTCCAGCAAGATGGTACACCACCTCACTACCACCTAGACGTTGGATAATAGAGGTTCTGTTGAATTACCTCCAAGTTCCTTGAACCTAAACACTTTTGAATACTATCTGCAGGGAACACTAAAGAATGTGGTGTACAGTAGAAAACCACCTACAAAAACTGCAGTACGGGAAGAAATTGAAACATCACGCAGAGCACTTCCTGTGGACACTCCAGTCAATGTTGTTCATGCAGTAGTTTGACAAAATTAAAAGTGTCTGGATGCTAATGGAGACCACTTTGAGCACCTAATGTGATTGCATAATTCAAACATGACTTACAGCTACCCTTTGATGTTCATATAAATCTAGTAATAAAATGTTTTGATTTTATACATTTTGTATTATATGGTATGAAACTCTAAAATACGTTACTCCAGTTAATTCCCTTCTCATTTGTATATTATATAATGGAAGTTTGTGGTGTAGCGCTAAAACAAAAAATAAATTATAAATAAAATAAAATGAAACAGTTCATATATAAAACTCCAGTGCGTGGAGATTGGAGATTGAATCCAGTCCCAGGAGTCCAGGAGGAGGGAAGGTGATCAAGTTATGAGAAAGCCACCACCAGCACCCAAACACACTGACTCTTATGCCGTGTACACACGACCGCTTTTCTCGACGAGAAAAACTGCATTTTTTTTTTTCGCCGAGAAAAACGATCGTCTGTGGGCTTTATGTCGTTTTTCTCGTTGAGAAAAACGGCAGAAAAAACGACGAGAAAAATTAGAACATGTTCTAAATTTTCACGCCGTTTTTCAGGTCGTCAATTTTTTCATCATGAAAAATGATCGTGTGTAGGCTTTAACGACGTTAAAAAAGCGCGCATGATCAGAAGCAAGTGAGGAGAAGGGAGCGCTCGTTCTGGTAAAACTACTGTTTGGAATGGAGATGGCAGATTCGTCATGCATGAAATTATTACATCGTTTAATGCAGCGCATTCTTTTCTTCGTTCTAATGCTGCAATATTCCAATTCTCTTGCTGCTGATATTCTCCCAGAGTTAGGACAATCTTTGGTCTTTATGATTTATTGTTTTATCATGATTAATCTCTATTTTGGGGAGCCAGATCTCCCTAAATACCCAAAACTTTTTACATTTTTTTTTATATATTTTTTTTTTTTTGCTTTAATTTGTGGTCTTAGATTTTAGACAGTTTTTACATATTATTTGCTATTTTGGAGTGTGTCAAGTTACCACAACATTATTCTTTATTCTAATTTTGCCTCAATGAGGTTAGTGTCCCTTGTTAATTTCTCAATTTTTTATCCACTGTCCCTGCCTACTCACTTACAAACTGGCTATTTAGAAGAAAAACACATGTTAATTTTGTATCTTCAAAAAAAATTCCCATTTATTATGGCCTAATAACAAATTAAAAGGTAAGCCAAAACAAAACCATATGTAAACTACAAATCAAGAAGCCAGGAAGACAGCACTGGAGACCCTGCTGAAATTAGTGCACACCCAGATCACCACAGCAAACACCAAAGCATCTGAAGACCAAAACTAGCCCCATGTGAGGCACATATCCTGTGTTCATTTTCGTCTTTTTTGTTTGACCTTCCCTGCAGCCTTCCTTGGAGGCTGTGTCCATGGAGGAGGGACTGGAGCAGGAGCAGGGTCTGGAACAGGAGCAGGGACTGGGACGGGAGCAGGGCCTGGGACAGGAGCATGGAGTGGGGCAGGAGCATGGAGTGGGGCAGGAGCATGGAGTGGGCCAGGAACTTGGGCAAAAAAATAGGAAAGGTCCACAACATCTGTGAACTCCTTTAGTTTGTTCAACAGGCCCATATTGACCACCTTCAATACAAGTGTTTCACACTTCAGCCTCTGGTCCAGTCCCATTTGTGGCAGTTTCTCCCCAATAAGGGCAGCAAATCCCTCTGCAGCGGTGGGGGGCTCTCGGAGTGCAGCAGTAGCCTCCCTAATTGGGGCCTGTGTCTCCTCCTCCATTTGAACCAGCCTCCTAGATCTTTTGGCAGGAATCCGCAGCAGAGGGATCTGGGGCCTGGTGTTGTGCTGGGTCCCACTGGGGCCTGCCTCTTCCTGGGTCCCACTGGGGCCTGCCTCTTCCTGGGTCCCACTGGGGCCTGCCTCTTCCTGGGTCCCACTGGGGCCTGCCTCTTCCTGGGTCCCACTGGGGCCTGCCTCCTCATCCTGTAAAAAAAGGTACATCGAGTTAGTTTTGCCTTCATCTTTCACACACATTTGTCACCTCATGACATTTGGTAATTGAATGCTACTAAATATTAAAGTCAATCATTCTGACACCAGTATATATCTTTTTGGTGCCCTTAATTTGTGGCCACTGCTTTCTATTGATATGTCAGACACTTTTTTTAAACTGTTAACATTTTTCACACTTTTTTTAAACGTTTACAACATTCAACTTTTATTACTCTAAATATTTTGTGAAATATTATACCTGGCTCCAAATATTTAAATCCGGCTCCTCCAGGACTTGAGGTTGTTCCTCCAAAAAGACCTCATCTTGGCTGGAGGCTTGGCTGCATGGAATGCTGGAGGGAAGGCTGGAGGGAAGGCTGGAGGGTTGGCTGGAGGGTTGGCTGGAGGGTTGGCTGCAAGGAAGGCTGGAGGTCGTTCTGGGTGGAAGGCTGGAAAGGGATTCCCTGGATTCCAGATGTTCATCTAGGAAACTCAGGTGCTGATAGTACCACAGATTTGGTATGTATCGGTCCTCTGCACCTGCTCCTGACCGCAGGGATTTTTGAACTTTATTCCTTTGAGCCCGGTATGTGCCCCTAATGGTCCCAATTTTGTTCTTCAGATCCTGTAGTGTTGCTGTGGGGATCTGAGTTTTCACAAATTCCAGCAAGGTCTCCAGTGCTCTCTTCCTGGCTTCTTTATTTTTATTATTTTTATTTTTAGTCTCCCATAAAATTGGAAGATTTTTCCATCTTTTGAGGAATTCCAGCATAAAATCGGGGTCCTTAAATGCCTTCATTATCTGTGCAATTCAAAACCCAAAACCAAAAAAGGAATGTCAGTCAGGACTACTCCAAATCTTTCTAACCATGTATAGGCCACTAACGTAGCAATTGATCAGTCATCATAGAGTTGAGTGGACACCTGGATGTTTGTGTTGAACTCTTTTTAGCTAACTTCGTAAAAAGCTAGAGTTCGTGACCTGACTTTACCCGAACCCAAACCCCATTTAAGTAAATTAAGCCCTGTAAATAGGGTGAATAAAAGGACTCCCCAAAAATAAAGGAGTACCTCGAACTGTCCCTGCACCAAGTGTCATTTTTTATTAAATTTTAATTAACCCTAAATTCACTCCTGGGTATAATTAATTGTTGTCTCCTGTCAATTGCAATACATAGAAAAGTCATTGATACAAACATTGGGAAAGCATTGTGGTTCCCCCAAATATCCATATCAGGTCTGTCAAGGATTTTAAGGGGAACTCCCCCACAAATTCCATTAAAAAATGGCGTGGAGTCCCCCCCCCCCAAATCCATAACAGACCCTTATCCGAGCACGCAACCTGGCCGGCCACAGGGGAAGAGGGGGGGACGAGAGAGCGCCCCCCCCTCCCTCCTGAACCGTACCAGGCCACATGCCCTCAACATGGGGAGGATGTCCCCATGTTGATGGGGACAAGGGCCTCATCCCCACAACCCTTGCCCGGTGGTTGTGGGGGTCTGCGGGCGGGGGGCTTATCGGAATCTGGAAGGCCCCTTTAACAAAGGGGCCCCCAGATCCCGCCCCCCCCTATGTGAAATGGTAATGGGGGACATTGTACCCCTACCATTTCACCTTAAAAAATTGCATTATCTGAAAAATGACACTACACGGTTTTTGACAATTCCTTTATTATTGGTTTTGTTTTTCAACCATCTTCTTCCTTCTTCTTTTCTGCATTGGAGTTTCTTCCTCCATCTTCCTCTTCATCTTCATCTTCCTTCTTGCTTCGGGCTTCTCGTCCGCATCTTGCTTCGGCTTCTTCTTTGTTCTCCCGCTGCTCCGTTTGAATTTGAGTTTCCCGTTGTGTGACGCAAAGTTAGGCAGTTCTCCTCTAGGTCCGCTATGAGCCAGGGGACCCGCCCCCCTCTGACTGCACGGGGAAAGTACCTGTGAAATCTCTGTGCGTCAGAGGGGGGCGGGGTCGCCGGACCAAGAGGAGAACTGATGAACTGAAGCGTCACACAGCGGGAACCTCCAATTCAAACGGAGCGGCCGGAGAAAGAAGAACCCGGAGCAAGATGCGGACGAGAACACCGAAGGAAGAAGGAAGATGAAGAGGAAGAGGAAGATGGATGAAGAAACACGAAGCGAGAAAAGAAGAAGGAAGAAAGACAAACTAAAAATTAAAGGAATTGTCAAAAACTGACTCTTGTCATTTTTTACATTTTGTACAATTTCTTTGTGAAATGGTAGAGGTACAATGTACCCCTTACCAATTCACATAGAGGGGGGGGCCGGGATCTAGGGGGCCCCTTTGTTAAAGGGGTCTTCCAGATTCCGATAAGCCCCCCCGCCCGCAGACCCCCACAACCACCGGGCAAGGGTTGTGGGGATGAGGCCCTTGTCCCCATCAACATGGGGACATCCTCCCCATGTTGAGGGCATGTGGCCTGGTACGGTTCAGGAGGGAGGGGGGGCCGCTCTCGTCCCCCCCTCTTCCCCTGCGGCCGGCCAGGTTGCGTGCTCGGATAAAGGGTCTGTTGTGGATTTTGGGGGGACTCCACGCCCTTTTTTTTCATGATTTGGGGGTGGAGTTCCCCTTAAAATCCTTGACAGACCTGAAGGGCCTGCAACTCGAATTTGGGGGAACCCCACGTTTTTTTATTTCAGGTACAAATCAGTTTTCAAAGTCTTGCCATTTGCCGGGAGGCAAGAATTCATTTAGAGCCGCGATTGACTTTTCAAAGTTTATACTCCCAATTCAAAAATGACACTTTGTGCACGGCCAGTACTAACAGCACGGGAAGCAAGCGCCAAGTTACATGCATATTGCCCAACCCCGGCCCCGAACATACAGTGAATGAATGTTTATAGGTTTAATGCTCCTGGACACAGCCATATCAAGTAAGAAAAATGTTACGTACCCGCGATCTACACGTTCGGCTCCTCCGACCTTCTTCCACTCACTGAACGTCGCTTTCAACGATGTTTTTTGGAGTTATATACAGTGCGCATGCATGACGCTCCGCACGCTTTCCCACCCCTGACGTTCGTTACACTACTTTCCCCGCCCCTTCTCGCTACTCCTTAATGACGGAGAGTGTAAACATGTCGGCGAATCACCAACATGATGTGGAAAGTGGGGAAGAAAGCAGGCCCCGACCCAGAAGGTATAAAGCCACTAACATGAGCTTTGAGGAGATGGTGGAGATGGTCACCATATTGGTCCGGGATGATTATGACGCCAAACATGGGCCCTACAAAAAGCCAAATCAAGTGAAGTCCAAGATCATGGATAAAGTGGTCAAAGCGCTATGGCAGAAATTTGGTGTTCGCAGGTCGCGGGAACAGATCCGGAAACGATGGTCGGACATTAAGTTGCGTGAGCCGGATCAATATCGGATCAAGTGGGGAAGAAAGCAGGCCCCGACCCAGAAGGTCGCGGGAACAGATCCGGAAACGATGGTCGGACATTAAGTTCCGTGAGCCGGATCAATATCGGATCAAGTGGGGAAGAAAGCAGGCCCCGACCCAGAAGGTCGCGGGAACAGATCCGGAAACGATGGTCGGATATTAAGTTGCGTGAGCCGGATCAATATCGGATCAAGTGGGGAAGAAAGCAGGCCCCGACCCAGAAGGTATAAAGCCACTAACATGAGCTTTGAGGAGATGGTGGAGATGGTCACCATATTGGTCCGGGATGATTATGACGCCAAACATGGGCCCTACAAAAAGCCAAATCAAGTGAAGTCCAAGATCATGGATAAAGTGGTCAAAGCGCTATGGCAGAAATTTGGTGTTCGCAGGTCGCGGGAACAGATCCGGAAACGATGGTCGGACATTAAGTTGCGTGAGCCGGATCAATATAAAAAGATTAAAAAAGTCATCAAAAAAAGTAAGTAGATTAACATTAAATGTGATTTTGCCTAATAACGTGGTGTTGCATGTGCTTTTTAAATAATGTATGTATTACAGTGAAAAATGTAATGTTTCATGTTTTTGGCCACACGAATCGATCGTATAAATGGTCGTTCAAACGTTCACTCAATCACAAGCTTTTGCCACGATTCATCATTGTTCGCACGACATTTTATCAATCACAAAATAATAGGCATGTTCGAATGTTTTTAGCAATGTATTCCACCAAAACATCGTTTGGGTGGTATTGAACGAGGATTTCAACGTTGGATTCTTGTGCCCAAGAACATGAAACAGGACATCATGAAATGTTTATGTGAGAAGTAATTATAAACATGTTTGTGTAGTTGTTGGTAATTATATTTGGCTAATGTAACTAGATTCAGTGTACGTTTACAAGAGTATGCTCAGCAGCTGCTTACACATCTGGACTCATTAGCACAAGTGTGGGCCACAAGAACAACCTTTTGATGGTGTCACACACAGGTGATCCAGTGGATACCTGGTGTGTTTCCATGTGTGAAACATGACCTAAAGAGATTATCTACCATCTTGGGAAATGGATACAATCATGTGTTCATCTTCTTCAAAATTATCAGCAATACAATTGTAACACACTTCCCAAGAATGATTAATATTCCTCTTTCACGCCTAAATATATTTAGTTACACAAGTCGACCTTTTGGTTATATCTCCTAGGGCTTCAAAGAGCTAAGAGACACGAGGCTGCAAACCCCGCACCACCAACTCAAGACCCACAACTGCAGGATGTGGCAGAAGAGGGAAATGGCAACTCACCAGGTCAGTGTCATACACCACAGCCTCACGTAATAGATGTTTGCCTGTATATTTAGTAAGACATTTTCTTTTCACAACTTAAAGGGACTTTAATGCCTGCGGCACCAGCAACCTTCACCAGAGCCACTGCCCAGATGTTGCTTAAAGAAGTGAGGGTCTGCTCTCGGGAGGTTGAAACCATCAAACACAACCTGGTCCAGATGTACCAAACAAACAAAATGATGGAGAAAAAATTAAAAAAAATTGAGCATATTCTTGGGAGTGTTTAAAACTTGTATATATTTTAAAAAAAAAAGTTTTTTTTTTGGGGGGGAAATGTTTTATTTCTACAAAGGGATATTGTTCGTGTTGTACAGTTTTGTACTGAGTTGTAAAAAGCAAATATTTTTGAAATTCCTCAAAAAATTGGGGTTATATTTTGATACAAACCTTACCAATTTTATACTCATAAAAAATTTTAAACAGTAAACAATGTGTGGCTTCTTATATCAATGTTGACCCCTCCCCCCCAACAAAAATGTGTGTGTTTAGACTCTATAAATGCTTGTAATTTACTTGTTAGGAAAAAAACATGGGACTACAACTGCACTAGTATAACCAAGGACAGTGATGGTGAACCTTGGCAACCCAGATGGTTTGGAACTACATTTCTAATGTTGCTCAGGCACTCTGCAGTGTAGTTGAGCATCATGGAAAATGGAGTTGAAAAACATCTGGAGTGGCAAGGTTCACCATCACTGACCTAGAAGAAAGAACAAATACAACAAAAGAAAAGCAAACAAGATGTTTTCAAGATATTATTTTTTATTATGAGCAACATTGATTTAAAACTGATCAGGCATTGCAATGGCCCCCCTACCCATAAAATATTCGACATAGCGTTGCCGCACATCACGGCCGCTTTGGGGGGCCAAGCCTGTAGGGCCAGCTAACTGGGCTGGCAATGGTCCATCCAAACCCTGTGTGCCCTGAAGGTCAAGTGTAGCAAGATAATTTGTGGAGTGTTTGATTAAAAAATTGTGCAGTATGCAACAACACATGACCAAATGGTTCCATTTATACTCCACCATGTTTATTGCAGTCAGAAAAAGCCGGAAGCGACTGGCCATGATGCCAAAGGCGTTTTCCACCACCCTTCGCCCTCTGGCCAGACAATAATTAAACACCCTCCTCTCAGGGGTGAGGGACCTTTGGGGAAAAGGCCTCATCAAATGTGGTCCAAGTGCAAAAGCCTCATCTGCCAGGAACACAAAAGGGAGGCCATGTTCATTATCTTCAGCAGGTGGCAATGCCAGGTCATCTGAAAGAAGCCGGTCTGCAAACTCGGTCTGGGCGAAAACACCACCATCAGACATCCGCCCATTTTTCTCAACATCAACAAATAGGAATTCATAGTTCGCAGACACCACCGCCATGAGCACAATACTGTGGAAGCCTTTGTAATTCCAAAAAAAAGACCCAGAATGGGCTGGTGGCACGATGCGGACGTGCTTGCCATCAATGGCTCCTCCACAGTTGGGAAAGTTCCACCGCTGAGAAAAATCAGATGCCACATTCTGCCATTCCTGTGGCGTCGATGGTAACTGTGGAGTCAAAGGAAAAAAAAACAAATATATACTTTACTACCTATACATTGCAAGCATGTTAGCACAAAACACTCTGGGCAAAACATCAGGATAGCATTAATTTGGAAGGAGGATTTTAGAGCGGAGCTACGCAGCCAAAATAATATAAAATAACACAGCAGCTTCAGCTACAGCAGCTGCAGAGGTTTGCTAATTGTACACTTACCTGTCCTGGAGTCCAGCAACGTCCGCAGCAGAGGACGAACAATTGCTCGTCACTCTGCTGCCCCCTCTGCCATCCTTGGTGAGGGAACCAGGAAGAGAAGCCTTGCGGCTTCACTGCCCGGTTCCCAAACACACATGCACGAGAAGCGCTGCGCAGTTCAGACTGGTCCTCCTGTGTTCTGTGAGACAAGTGTTTCCAAGAACACTACGGGTCTTCTGCGGGAAGTGACTTGGCTCAGGCAGATTTGCCGCAGAGATGACTCCCGGATGTGGGTGAATATACCTGTCTTAAACAGGTATCTTCACCCCCCTCCCCCCTGAAAGGTGTCAATTTTGACACCGGGGGAGGGTTACAATGAGCGGACCCACAAAATTTAGGATGGAGGTCCGCTTGAATAAGATAGAAAAATAAGCAACAAAAACATCACCCACTCTGATGGACCTGAGAAATTCGGAGAGGGTGGAGGGTTTGAGATGAGTTGGGGACATCATAATTAAAATCTATAGTACGATGTAATTTATTTGGGTAGATTAGACAAACTTAAAAAATTAGGGGGGGGGGGGGTGGGAATCAGGCAATCTAAGCACTACAATGGAGCGTACAAAACAAAAATGAGGATTGACTAGGCTAGGTGTGTTTGGGCCCAGGATCTAATGCTGGAGATTGCTTGACCAAAAAATATGCATGTAGCCCAAAAACATAGAACATTCAAAGCTTACAACATGCAGGGGGACAAAGGGGACATTCACAGCATATTCAAATCATGGTAATTAGAGACAGTTCAAAATATACTATACATTATCAAGCATAAAAAAACATAGATTGTGATGTTTATAAAGGAGAAAACTTACCTTAAGATAGTCCTCCTGAAGGACCTGGATAATGGCAGAGCAGGTCTCTGGGATAATGACGCCCAGAGCCTGTGGGGAGATGCCTGTCGAGAACTTGAGGTCCTGCAAGCTTCTCCCAGTCGCAAGGTATCGCAACGTGGCGATGAGCCTCTGCTCAGCAGTAATGGCTTCCCGCATAACGGTGTCCTGCCTGGTGATATAGGGGGACACCAAAGCCAAGAGCTGCTGAAAAACGGGGTCAGACATCCTAAGAAAATTCCTGAAATCATCAGGGTTATTCTCCCGGATCTCCCGCAGCAGAGGCATATGACATAATTGGTCCCTCTGGAGCAACCAATTCTTGGTCCATGAACTCCTCCTCATCCTCCTCATGGACCGGATCTGGGACATAGCAACAAGCCCAGCAGCAAGCACAGCACGATCTCGGCGACAAGAACGTACGCGCAACATGGCTTCAAAACGGTCGTCTAATCAGAACGAACTAAAAGAACGCACTGAAGAACAGCAAGGCCTATGAAGAACGAGCTGAAAAACAGTAACGAGCGGACAAGAACGCACTGCAAAAACAGATACAAGCTCACTACACGCACTGAAAGCCAGATACGAACCCACAAGCACAAACTGAACTCCCGAAAACGATCTTTAAAGCACGAAGACTGAAAAGCGCGAATCGTCTCTTCCCAAACTTTTACTAACACGCGGAAACACGAAATCAGCAAAAGCAGCCAAAAGGGTGGCGCGAACAGAATGAAACTTCCCCTTTTATAGTGCCGTCGTACGTGTTGGACGTCACCGCGCTTTGCTAGATCAGTTTTTTTCACGATCGTGTGTAGGCAAGGCATGCTTGAGAGGAAACAAGAAAAATAACGTCGAGAAAATCAACGTTTTTTTTCTTGACATGAAAAGCGGTCGTGTGTACGCGGCATTACAGTCAGTACATATAAAATGCACATGTAGCAGGTAGTAACAGATGGAACTCTCACTTCCCAAGGCAATTATAATTCCAAAAAGAAATTCTACCGATCTTCCTTCTATAGACTTAATCAATCAGAATAAACTTGGAAATCAGCAGAGAGTGAAAACCTCAGCGGCTCCAATGGCATAACATGTGTTTGAGAGATGAAAACAAAAGAGACAAAGCTCATTGTGCAGACATCCCATTTAGCAATGCTTTATTTTCTAAAAAAGTATGAATGCACTCACATGTATGTCATATAACGTAAGCATGAAAAAAGGAAAGCGACCAGCGCTTCCTACCAATAAGATGGCGCTCAACCGTCCAACCATCCAGCAGCAATGCGGCGTTTAGCCTTCCTCCACTTGGCCCAACGTTTCTCCACTATCGTGTGTCATCAGCGTATTAACGTATTAACGTATTATATAATGACCAGTGTTAGTTGCTTTGGTTTTGCTTTGCGTTGCTTTTAGTTAATCTTATTAAAGTGAATAGTAATGAGAGGTGGGACTCCTGACACACACACATTATACATATATATGTATATATAAATATATATATGCATATATATCTAGATATATCTATATATATATATAGATATATATATATATCTATATATATATATATATATAGATATATAGATACAGTATATATCTATCTATATATATATATATATATATATATATATATATATATATAGATATATATATATATATATATACTGTACACTTCTCTACTCATTTAAATAGCAGAGGGGGTTGTTAATCAGTTTCAGCTGCTTAACAGGTGCACTAGAAGGGCAACAATAAAACAACCTCCAAAACAGGAATGGTTTTACGGGTGGAGGCCACTGACATATTTTACTGGTAGCTTGAGGTGATAACTGGAACCTATAGAGGTTGCACAGGCAGTCCAACTCTTCTAGGATGGCACATAAATATGTGCCATTGCCAGAGGGTTTGCTGTGTCTCCCAGCACAGTCTCAGGAGCATGGAGGAGAGGAGACAGGCAGTTACTCTAGGAGAGCTGTACAGGGCCATAGAAGGTCCTTACCCCATCAGCAAGACTGGTATCTGCTCCTTTGTGCAAGGAGGAGCAGGATGAGCACTTTCAGAGCCCTACAAAATGACCTCCAGCAGGCCACTGGTGTGAATATCTCTGACCAAACAATCAGAAACAGACTTCATGTGGGTGGCCTAAGGGCCCGATGTCCACTAGTGGGCCCTGTGCTCACTGCCTGGCACCGTGGAGCTCAATTGGCATTTGCCATTGAACACCAGAATTGGCAGGTTGACCACTGGTGCCCTGTGCTTTTCCCAGATGAGAGCAGGTTCACCCTGAGCACATGTGACAGACGTGAAAGGTTCTGAAGAAGCCATGGAGAATGTTATGCTGCATGTAACATTGTTCAGCATGACCGGTTTGGTGGTGGGTCAGTGATGGTCTAGGGAGGCATATCCATGGAGGGCGCACAGACCTCTACAAGCTAGACAATGGCACCCTGACTGCCATTAGGTATCGGATGAAATCCTTGGACTCATTGTCAGAGCCTACGCTGGTGCAGTTGGTCCTTGGTTCCTCCTGGTGCACGACCATGCTCGGCCTCATATGGCGAGAGTATGTAGCCAGTTCCTGGAAGATGAAGATATTGATACTATTGAATGGCCCTTACCCTCACCTGACCTAAATCCAATAGAACACCTCTGGAACATTATGTTTCAGTCCATCCGACGCTGCCAGGTTGCACCTCAGTCTGTTTAGGAGCCCAGTGATGCCCTGGTCCAGATCTGGGAGGAAATACCCCAGGACACCATCCGTCATCTCATTAGGAGCATGCCCCAATGTTATCAGGCGAGCAATGGAAACTACCATTTTGAGTTGCTGCAATGAAATTTCAGCAAAATGGACTAGCCTGCTGCATAATTTTTTCACTTTCATTTTCAGGGTGTCTTTGAATTCAGCCCTTTTGTAGGTTGATAGGTTTTGCATCAAATGATGTGGCATCCTTTCGTTCCAAACACATTACCTAGTCCATGTCAGTATAGATATCCAGCATGATATTTTTTCTTATTGAGATCTGATGTGTTTTGAAAGTGTTCCTTTCGTTTTTTTGAGCAGTGTATAATTATATATACTATATATATATATATATATATATATATATATATATATAGACACACGACACACAGGCATGTTACAATATTTAAATCACACATGCTTTAAGTCAAGCTATTCTTCCAATACATACGTAAGGGAGCTGTAACAAAGCTTTTAGGTTTCAGATGTCTCACTGATGGCATTACTCGCAGTTTCAAAATGTATACAGATTTAAATCCCACAATGCCTAAAATGTTATGACTTCTTTTAATACATAAACCCTTCCTCTGGTGTTTAATAGCATGCTGCCACTGTCAAGTCAGCTTTTGGTTTTGAGATGTTTGTCCCCGCAGTACTATCTTGCATATGAAATAATTTATAAATAAGTAATGGCTGTACAAAATCCCTTACAAAGTTAAGCTTTGAAATTCAAAGAGCAGTCATAAGTCAGATCCGAAATCTGCACATGAACATAAAAGGCTTTAATCTTTTCTCAAACAGTACAAAGTGCACTTACTGATCATATTTTACTTTTAGAAGAAGTAACAAATAATGCAGCGAAAAAGCACAAGTTGACATGTGATGCCCTATTGCAGATGATAACTTGATATTATCTGCCTTGGAAATGATATGTGCAGTATGCAGTGAGGGTAAAATAAAATGCTATTGACTTCAGTGCCATAGACTATATTGTATGTATGAAGTTCCTACCAACAGCATTCTGTAAAAAAGTAAGACTCGCAATGCTGGATTTTCTAAGACTCAAGGTGCCAAGATCAGTAGTGTATTTTGGTTTTGTGCTGCTCTAGGCCTGACTAAACTCGTGCACTCCCTAATTTAAATATGACCCACCACTTCCCTTACTCTCTCCAAAATCAAGAAAAAAAGTGTTGCCTATAGTTCTACTTTAACCACTTAACGACCGCCCACTGTAAATATACGTCAGCAGAATGGCACCGACAGGCAGAATCACGTATATGTACGTGATTGCCTTTGTATAGTTGGGGGGTCCGATCGGACCCCCCTTCTTTACAGTGAGCGGTCGTTTTACCTTCGGGAGCGATCCGGCATGAGGGGACGGCCGTTCGATTCCGGCCACCCCCTCTCGATCGCTCCCGGCGAATGAGAGAGCTTCCCCTGCCTGCCAGGAAGGAGGAAGTGATGTCATCTCTCCTGGGGCGCTCACATATACCGAGCGCCGTACAGGAGAAGATGCCAGGTTAGTACACAAAACAGCACACTGACACCAGGACACATAGGCACATAAATCGCCCCCCCAGGCCCCCCAGACACCCCCAGATCACCCCCCAGCCCCCCCAGCCCCCAGTCACAGTGTCACTGATTGCAGTGACCATTTATTTAGTGATCACTGCAATCAGTGACATTTGTGACTGTAAAAGTGTCAGTACATTTAGTTTTAGGACCCCCTGATCACCCCCCAGATAACCCTTTCACCCCCTATCACCACTGTCACTAAGCAATCATTTTTCTGATCGATGTCTTAGCGTCGGTGATGCTGATCGGTAGCCAGTAATTTTTTTTAGGTTCGCCGCAGGTTTTTATAGCGTCGGGTACCCCCATATATTACCTAATGAAGGTTTAACCCCCTTGATCGCCCCCCAGGTAACCCTTTCACCCCCTATCACCACTGTCACTAAGTTATAATTTTTCTGATCGATGTCTTAGCGTCGGCGATGCTGATCGGTAGCCAGTAATTTTTTTTAGGTTCGCTGCAGGTTTTTATAGCGTCGGGTACCCCCATATATTACCTAATAAAGGTTTAACCCCCTTGATCACCCCCCAGGTAACCCTTTCACCCCCTAGCACCGCCGTGGCTATGCGATCATTTTTCTGATCGATGTCTTAGCGTCGGTGATGCTGATCGGTAGCCAGTAATTTTTTTTAGGTTCGCCGCAGGTTTTTATAGCGTCGGGTACCCCCATATATTACCTAATAAAGGTTTAACCCCCTTGATCGCCCCCCCCCCAGGTAACCCTTTCACCCCCTATCACCACTGTCACTAAGCGATAATTTTTCTGATCGATGTCTTAGCGTCGGCGATGCTGATCGGTAGCCAGTAATTTTTTTTAGGTTCGCCGCAGGTTTTTATAGCGTCGGGTACCCCCATATATTACCTAATAAAGGTGTAACCCCCTTGATCACCCCCCAGGTAACCCTTTCACCCCCTAGCACCGCCGTCACTATGCGATCATTTTTCTGATCGATGTCTTAGCGTCGGTGATGCTGATCGGTAGCCAGTAATTTTTTTTAGGTTCGCCGCAGGTTTTTATAGCGTCAGGTACCCCCATATATTATCTAATAAAGGTTTAACCCCCTGATCGCCCCCCAGGTAACCCTTTCACCCCCTATCACCACTGTCGCTAAGCAATCGTTTTTATGATCGTTGTCTTAGTGTCGGTGATGCCGATAGGTAGCCAGTAATTTTTTTTTAGGTTCGCCGTCAGGTTTTTATATAGCGTCAGGTACCCCCATATATTACCTAATAAAGGTTTTAACTCCCTAATTGCCCCTAGTTAACCCTTTCACCAGTGATCATCATATAAGTGTTACGGGTGACGCTGGTTAGTTTGCTTTTTATAGTGTCAGGGCACCCGCCGTATATAACCCAATAAAGGTTTAACCCCCTGATCGCCCGGCGGGTGATATCAGTTAGGTTTTAGCGTCAGAGAGGGTCTGCGTCACACCCCAGGCAGCGTCAGGTTAGTGCCAGTAGCGCTAACACCCACACGTGAAGCATACACCCCCCTTAGTGGTATAGTATCTGATCAGCTCAATATCTGATCTGATCAGATCTATAATAGCGTCCCCAGCAGTTTAGGGTTCCCAAAAACGCAGTGTTAGCGGGATCAGCCCAGATACCTGCTAGCACCTGCGTTTTGCCCCTCCGTCCAGCCCAGGCCACCGAAGTGCAGTATCGATCGATCACTGACACTTGCAAAACACAACACACATAACTGCAGTGTTCGCAGAGACAGGCCTGATCCCTGCGACTCCAGTGCTGTAGGAGGTAATTTCACCACCACAGTTAAAAAAAAAAAGCATATATGCCGAAGCATTGGGGCAACAGGAGCGGAGGAGCGATTTTGCTCCTAATGCCGCGTATATACGGTCGAAATTCCGACGGAGGCTTGCCCGTGGAAAAGTCTGACCATATGTACGCGGCATAACTTTTGCGAGAAGATGCCCCCATGCTTCGGCATATATAAATGGTGCATGTATGCCCATCATTAGAAGTGGGTGGATGAAGGGCGGTATTCTAATGGTGGGCATACCCACCGATCAATCTTTTTTTTTCGTTCAGCCAACAGGCTGCATGAAAAAAAAGATTACAATACATGTCCAACAAGGACCAGCAACGTACTGGTATGTTGCTGGACTTTGAATGTTTATACCAGAATGATGCCTGCGGGTTTACGTATCATCTTGGTATCATTCTTTTCAGCCAGCAGCCAGCTTTCATGTAAAAGCAATCCTAGTGGCTAATTAGCCTCTGGACTGCTTTTACAAGCAGTGGGAGGGAATGTCCCCCCCCGGATATAAAAAGCGCCATTGGGAAATTGGGAAAGCATTTTATCACACCGATCTTGGTGTGGTCAGATGCTTTTAGGGCAGAGGAAAGATCTAGGGTCCAATAGACCCCAGTTTTTTCAAAAAAGAGTACCTGTCATTACCTATTGCTATCATAGGGGATATTTACATTCCCTGAGATAACAATAAAAGTGATAAAAATAAATAAATATGGAAGCAACAGTTTAAAAATAAAATAAAAAAGCAAAATTAATAATAAAAAAAAAAAAAAAAAAAAAAGCACCCCTGTCCTGCCCTGCTCTTGCCCAATGGCGAACGCAAGCGTCGGTCTGGCGTCATATGTAAACAGCAATTGCACCATGCATGTGAGGTATCACCGCGAAGGTCAGATCGAGGGCAGTAATTTTCGCAGTAGACCTCCTCTGTAAATCTAACGGGGTAACCTGTAAATGCTTTTAAAGGCTTTTAAAAATGTATGTAGTTTGTCGCCAATGCGCGTTTGTGCGAAATTTTAAAGCATGTCGTGTTTGGTATCTATGTACTCAGCCTAAGATCATCTTTTTTATTTCATCAAACATTTGGGCAATATAGTGTGTTTTAGTGCATTAAAATTAAAAAAAGTGTATTTTTTCCCAAAAAAATGCGTTTGAAAAATCGCTGCGCAAATACTGTGTAGAAAAAAAAAATGCAACACCCACCATTTTATTCTGTAGGGCCTTTGCTTTAAAAATATATATAATGTTTGGGGGTTCAACATAATTTTCTTGCAAAAACAAATATGTTTTCATGTAAACAAAAAGTGTCAAAAAGGGCTTTGTCTTCAAGTGGTTAGAAGAGTGGATGTAAGCTTCCTAATGTTGTGTATAAAATGCCAGAACAGTTCAAAACCCCCCCAAATGACCCCATTTTGGAAAGTAGACACCCCAAGCTATATACTGAGAGGCATGTCGAGTCCATGGAATATTTTATATGTTGACACAAGTTGCGGAAAATTTTTTTTTTTTTTTTTTTTTTTTTGCACAAAGTTGTCACTAAATGATATATTGCTCAAACATGCCATGGGCATATGTGGAATTACACCCCAAAATACATTCTGTTGCTTCTCCTGAGTACGGGTATACCACATGTGTGAGACTTTTTGGGAGCCTAGCCGCGTACGGGACCCCAAAATCCAAGCACCGCCTTCAGGCTTTCTAAGGGTGTCAATTTTTGATTTCACTTCTCACTGCCTATCACAGTTTCGGAGGCCATGGAATGCCCAGATGGCACAAAACCCCCCCAAATGACCCCATTTTGGAAAGTAGACACCCCAAGCTATTTGCTGAGAGGTATTGTGAGTATTTTGCAGATCTCGCTTTTTGTCACAAAGTTTTGAAAATTGAAAAAAAAAAAGAAAAAAAAAATGTTCTTTCTTCATTTTGAAAAACAAATGAGAGCTGTAAAATACTCACCATGCCTCTCAGCAAACAGCTTGGGGTGTCTACTTTCCAAAATGGGGTCATTTGGGGGGGTTTTGTGCTATTTTGACATTTTATGGCCTTCAAAACTGTGATAGGTAGTGAGGAGTGAAATCAAAAATTTGCGCCCTTAGAAATCCTGAAGGCGGTGCTTGGTTTCCGGGGTACCGTACGTGGCTAGGCTCCTAAAAAGTCCCACACATGTGGTATCCCCGTACTCAGGAGAAGCAGCAGAATGTATTTTGGGGTGCAATTCCACATATAACCATGGCATGTGTGAGCAATATATCATTTAGTGACAACTTTTTGTATTTTTTTTTTTTTTGTCATTCAATCACTTGGGACAAAAAAAATATTCAATGGGCTCAACAGGCCTCTCAGCAATTTCCTTGGGGTGTCTACTTTCTAAAATGGGGTCATTTGGGGGGGTTTTGTGCTATTTTGGCATTTTATGGCCTTCAAAACTGTGATAGGTAGTGAGGAGTGAAATCAAAAATTTGCGCCCTTAGAAATCCTGAAGGCGGTGCTTGGTTTCCGGGGTCCCGTACGTGGCTAGGCTCCTAAAAAGTCCCACACATGTGGTATCCCCGTACTCAGGAGAAGCAGCAGAATGTATTTTGGGGTGCAATTCCACATATAACCATGGCATGTGTGAGCAATATATCATTTAGTGACAACTTTTTGTAATTTTTATTTTTTTATTTTTTGTCATTATTCAATCACTTGGGACAAAAAAAAAATATTCAATGGGCTCAACATGCCTCTCAGCAATTTCCTTGGGGTGTCTACTTTCTAAAATGGGGTCATTTGGGGGGGTTTTGTACTGCCCTGTCATTTTAGCACCTCAAGAAATGAGATAGGCAGTCATAAATTAAAAGCTGTGTAAATTCCAGAAAATGTACCCTAGTTTGTAAACGCTATAACTTTTGCGCAAACCGATAAATATACGCTTATTGAAATTTTTTTTACTAAAGACATGTGGCTGAATACATTTTGGCCTAAATGTATGACTAAAATTGAGTTTATTCGATTTTTCTTATAACAAAAAGTAGAAAATATCATTTTTTTTCAAAATTTTCGGTCTTTTTCCGTTTATATCACAAAAAATAAAAATCGCAGAGGCAATCAAATACCATTAAAAGAAAGCTCTATTTGTGGGAAGAAAAGGACGCAAATTTCGTTTGGGTACAACATTGCATGTCCGCACAATTTACAGTTAAAGCAGCGCAGTGCAAAATTCTGAATTCACCTCTGGTCCTTTAGCTACCAAATGGTCCGGGGCTTAAGTGGTTAAAGTAGGGTGACCAGACATCCCCGGTTTCCGGGGACAGTCCTCGGATTAAGGTCTGTCCTCAGTTTTGGATTGGATTTGAACAGGGGCTGGGGCAATTTCAAAGACAGTCAGTGCAGAATTTAAAAAAAAAAATCTGAATTACACACCCCCGCTCCTCCGCTCCTACTAGCTTAGGGGGGGGGTGTATTTTTTCCAATATCTGTGCCCCTTTCTGATGATCATGTGCTGGTCGGAGCGGAGGGAATATTTCTTCAGTTTCGGTTGCATGCCCATTCAGCTCCGCTTGCATTTTCTTCTGCCTTGGCTCAAATCCTGGCCAGCCGCCTACCTTCTTATCTCCTTGCCTTCCCTGGCGGAGTGCTCTTCCTCCGCTCCCCACCCAGTAGTAGCTGGGGCCCTTAGGGTAAGACTTGACAGGTTGTGAGGTGGGCGGCGGCGACGGGCAGAGAATAGCTGATTGCCGCCATTACAAGTAAAAAAAAAAATGATTTTAAAAATATGGTCACCTTACTTTAAAGGGGTTGTAAAGGTACACGTTTTTTCACCTTAATGCATATCTAGCTTTTTGGAAAATCTCTATGTAACTGGTGACAGTTGTTCCCTGGTCTAGTTGTGATATCAGCCAAAGTTTGACTCAAATGCCTTAAGCTGGGTACACACGTGCCGAATGTGGGGAGACATTTGCCTGTTCAAAAAAAGAAATGGCCGACATGCGGCCCATGTGTATGTCGGTCTGACCGACAGAAGCTGACCGTTTGGAAGGCATACATTATTTAAATATTTCATCCTTTAGAGAAAGGCAAAAATAGAGTGCACTTTCAGGCACTCTTGGGGAATAAATTACGCATTTGATTTCCTGACTACCTATGACAATTCTGGAAACCCTGAGGCACCAGGACAGTGGAAACACCCAAAAATTATCACGTACTGTAATGGAAAGCAAGCACCCCACGGTAATTTTTAAGAGACATGCTGAGTCTTTTGAAGACTTAATTTTTTGCCACAAGATTTAGGAAAATGCAGAAAGAAAATAATTTTTTTTTTGATTTTTTACACAACATTATCAATTTAACCACTTGCTTACTGGTCACTTAAACATCTTCCTGCCCAGGAAATTTTTAGCTTTCAGCGCTGTCACACTTTGCATGACAATTGAGCGGTCATGCAACACTGTACCCAAATGAAATTTTTATAATTTTTTTTCACATAAATAGAGCTTTCTTTTGGTTGTATTTAATCACTGCTGGGTTTTTATTTTGTTTCATAGTTCATAGGTTTCATAGTTTGTTATAAAATTTAGCAAACAGGTAATTTTTCTCCTTCATTGATGTGCGCTGATGAGGCTGCACTGATGGGCCCTGATAGGCTGCACTGATGGGCACTGATCAGGTGGCACTGGCGGACACTGATAGATGGCACTGATAGGTGGCACTGATGGGCACTGATATGCATTGGTAGGTGACGCTGATAGGCAGCACTGATAGGTAGCACTGATGATGAGGCACTGATGGGCACTGATTGGCAGCACTGATGATGAGGCACTGATGGGCACTGATTGGCAGCACTGATGGTGTGACACTTTTTTGACCAATTATATACCAGACATTGTATCTTATGTGTCACACAAATCAATTGTATCAAAACCAATGCACTTGAATAGTTGCCTCTGTATGAGTGGTCAGGCAATATGTAAGCCAAACAGGCCTAGCCTACTCGTACATGGCTCCCCCCAGGAATGTCATGTTCACTGACAGGAAGTATAAGAGGCTAAAGAAAGGAAGAACAAAAGAATGCCTGTAGTCAGTCGGAAGTGCAGATGGGCCAGTTCAGGCAGAGATATGGTCAGCATTCAGGCAAAGGATCAGTCCAGGTAACAGGCAGAAATGTGGTCAATTAGCAAGCCATGGTCAGTACAACACTGCACTGGTGTGATAGTGATCAGAAACATTGTTGCTGGCTCAACTGGTCAGGTGACACTGGGGCTGGTGTGGCGACAATCAGGGACACTGTTGCTTGCTGGCAGTGATCAGTGACACTGTAACTGGTGTGGCAGTGATTAGGGATAATATGACTGGTGTGGCACTGATCAGTGACACTGCAACTGGTGTGGCAGTGATTAGGGGTAATATGACTGGTGTTGTGGTGATCAGGGACAATTTGACTAGTGCAGTGGTGACTGGCAGCACTGGTCTGATGACATTGTACTGCTGCGGCGGTGATCAGATATAATGGCTGGCAGCACTGACACGCAGTGATATCAGAGCAGCCAGCCAATGTACATGATCACTGCCACAGTTGTACAATGTCATCATAGTGACACTGCACTTACTCTGGTGACAGTATGTGATATTTTTATTTTTTTTACAATTATAATTTACAATTGTTTAAAATACAACCTGTCATCAAATTTCCAAGAATTTTGCCTCTTTGTAAAAAAAATTAAGACATACTATGAGTTAAGTCCAGCGAGATGCATGAAACCTTCTGGGCTTAGATCTATTATTTATACCTGATAGCTATCGCTGTCGTTCCGGGAGTCTAAGCCTGATCCTTCTGAGCTATGCATCTTGAACAAGAGAGTCATTGCAGCTGCTATATCTGCCCCGCCTCTCCTTCTGCCCACTCACAGAAGCCTTGGTATTATGTGAACCCATTCACAAAATACAAAGGATTTTCTAAATGGGCAGCAGAGGGGACGTGTGGGCATAGCTGCTGTGTGTGTATTTCTCCTCTCAGATCCCACAGTGTCTCTCTGGCAGAGCAATATACCTGTCAAATGTAAATAATAGAGATAAGCCCAGGAGATGTCATGTGTGCCTTAACTTTACACAAAGCAGCTGAATTCCAGGAATTCAGTTTTAAGTTCTTGGGTGGAACTTTAATTTTTTACACTTTTTTTATTAAACCTTTTTTTCATCACATAGAGGACGAAAAGTCAATGTGAAGATTTTTTGGTAACAGTTTCTCTTTAATGAGACATCAGGAGTCTAGACTCCTGATGTTTAACCTGTCCTCCAATAAAATGAATGCTGTTCACACTGCCATATGCGAACTGCTGTGAAGTGTCATTATATCTTAACGACACCCCCATTTCAGCTCATGTATCGCACTGCAACTGACAGTCCGGACATGAATCGGATCGCATATGTGTGAACACACATGCGATCCGATTCTGGTCCGAACAAAAAAAAGGGTCCTGTGCGTGTTTGGACCGAATGCTGTGCGATATCAGCCATACTATCTGTATGGCTGAAATCGCACCGCACAGACATCGCATGTAATGTGAACATGTGATGTCTGGCATCGCACAAGTGTGAACCGGGCATAAGTGCCCAGTCTTTAAGTGTCTCTAGCATAATTTTGGTAGCCTTCAAGACTTTACTCGAATATAGGTGCAGCATAAAATGCATGTAGTGTTGAAAGTTGGAAATTATGCGAGTATGTAGTGTGAAGGCATTGGATATATATTGAATACATTGTTTAAATAGGCTCCCATGGCAAAGTTGTTCATCTACTAATACGGCATAGACGTTATATAAGCAGAATGTAACCTGTAAGCCCAGCTTTCAACTTCTCCTCTGCTTAGTCTACCACCTTCTTTCAGTAGCACCAGCAGGGATGCTACAGGTGGTAGAGTGTTCAATAATGCATGACAGATAGCTGCAGTTTATTGCCTCTCTTTCCAATAATCACTTCACATCTTTCCCTTTCAGTGTAAGTATGTTTTCTTAGTACATTGTCCTTTGCCATGATAATAAAAGTATACTTTTTAAAAGGAAAAATAATCTTTCTAAAAATGTATATTCACTTCAAGAATTTTAGTAAACCTGATTTCAGAGTTTTACATCCTGCTGTTCTATGAATAATGAAGCAAAGATTCCAATATCTAACTACTTCCTGAGCACCAGGTGATAGAGTTGGCCTACTATAGTCATATGATCAGTCTCTATACTGTAAAAAAGAAAAAAAAAACAGCAAAAAGCAGTAAGCTAATTACAGGAACAAGAGATGACAGTTTAAGTATGGCATGTCCCCAATGTTGTTATGTTTGGCATAGTTACATGAAATACAATTTTGAGTTATTGTAATGTAGGCTTGTGCAATTCGTTTCGTAACGAATCGAAATTCGTCCGAATTTAGCAACTTTCGGACATTCGGAAGCATTCGAATTTCCGAACAAAGCAATTACGAATAAAACCGAATCCGAAATAAATTATACCGCAAAATAGCGAATGCCCGAATGCCTTCGGCATAATTCGTTATGAAAAAAGTTACAAATGTACGAATCCATACGAAGCACAATAACACTCACTCTGCTCTGCTCTCTGCTTCTCCCTCACCGTGCTGAACTCCCTCTCAAAATGGTGTACAGGGGTGGAGGCTATAGCCGCATGTAAAAAACGAAAGTAAAATACGAGATTTCAATTCCATTCGAAGCACAATAACACTCAGGCCTCGTACACACGACCGATTTTCTCGTCGTAAAAAACACGTCGTTTTTTTCGACGAGATTCTTGTTAAGCTTGTCGATTTTCTCGTCAAGCTTTCTATGCGTACACACTGTCATTTTCCAATTTCCTCGTGGTTCTCTGCGCTCACGTCCAGCACGTACGACGGCACTATAAAGGGGAAGATCTTTTTTCTTGGCGCCACCCCTTGGGCTGCTTTTGCTGATCTCGTGTTACCGCGTCTGAAGTAAAAGTTTGGGAAGAGACGATTTGCGCTTTTCAGTCTTCGTACTTTTCAGATCGTTTTCTGCCGTTCAGTTTGTGCTTGTGGGTTCGTATCTTGACTTTCAGGGCGTCTAGGCAGGTCGTATCTGTTTTACAGTGCGTTATTGCCTGTTCGTTTCTGAATTTCAGTTCGTTATTCATAGGCCTTGCTGTTCTAAAGTGCGTTCTGTTCTGTACGTTCTGATTAGACGACCGTTTCCTAGCCATGTCGCCTGGACGTTCTCGTCGTCGAGTTCGTGCTGTGCGTGCGCTTGGTGTTGGTCTGCTTGTTTTGGACCAAGACCAGTCCATGAATGGTGTGAGGAGGAGTTCATGGACCAAGAATTGGTTGCTCCAGCGGGACCAATTCTGCCACATGCCTCTGCTGCGGGAGATCGTCGAGAATAATCCTGAGGACTACAGGAATTTTCTGAGGATGTCTGACCCCGTTTTTCAGGAACTGTTGGCTTTGGTGTGCCCCTATATTACCAGGAAGGACACCGTTATGCGGGAAGCCATCAGTGCTGAGCAGAGGCTCATCGCCACGTTGCGTTACCTGGCGACAGGGAGAAGTCTTCAGGACTTGAAGTTCACCACAGGCATCTCCCCCCAGGCTCTGGGCCTCATAATCCCAGACACCTGTTCTGCTATTATACAAGTCCTGCAGGAGGACTATATTAGGGTAAGTTTTCTCCCTTCACATCACATTTTATGTATTACATGTATGCTAATGTATTGTATTTCTTTCATCCTTTCCTAATTACCATGATTGTAATATGCTGAGAATGTCCCCTTTGTCCCCATGCATGTTGGAAGCTTTAGATTGCCCCTTTTTTATCCTCCCTAAATATTTCCCCTCACTAACTTTTCCAGCAGGGGCGCCTGTTGCTCCAAATGTTGGGGGGTTACAACCCCAATTTCGGAAATAAACTTCCTCCTTTTTTGCTCTGTTGCCTAATAAACGCCCCCAGTTGTCCCCTCCAATGCAGCCATTTAGTCCCCTCTATTGCAGCCAGTTTCCCCCCAGCCCTGCACTTACCTTCTTGTGGTCAGCGCCATCCTTCTTCTGTCCTTGATGTCTTCTCCTTCCCTTCATGTTGCATCAGCCAATCATGTTACCATTAAACAGACTTGGTGAACATGATTGCCAGAGCTGCCTGTCAGTGTTTACACAAGGAATGCCCCCTCCTTGCGTCCCCGATTTTTCTTTGAGGAAGCCAATTACATCCCTCAGGTTGTAATTTGCAAGACTTTTTTAATACCTGTTTCTGCTCTGCAATTTTAACCCCCTAAATGACGCAATTAATCATATGTCGGTCGCTTTACAAGAGGCCATCCACCTGAATAGTGTGCGGCATAGACAATACATAGGTTCATGCAACGCATGAACCTATGTATTGTTCTGAGTGATGGGCACAGGAGAGAGGGGACAGTGCTCCAGCGCCCACTCTGGACGCACCGCCACTGCAATGCTATCCTGTGGCCAAACACATCTCCCCCCCCCAAAATAATTTAGTAATGGCCCATCAGAGGGGGTGATGAATATGATAAATGAGCCTTCCATTATACTTTTTTTACACACCTTAATAAACGTATAATTAGATTGATGTTGGTCTCTAATTTTTTGGTCTTGAATTTGCTTGTAATGTATGCCTTTGTTCTTCTAATATTATTTCATCTTGTTTCACTCCACAGCTTCCTTCAACGCCACAGGAATGGCAGACTGTGGCATCGGAGTTTGCCACGCGGTGGGACTTCCCCAACTGCGGTGGTGCCATAGACGGGAAGCACGTCCGCATCGTGCCGCCACCCCGTTCTGGATCCTACTACTACAACTACAAGGGGTTTCATAGCATTGTGCTGATGGCGGTGGTGTCAGCACGGTATGAATTCCTCTATGTTGATGTAGGGAAGAATGGCCGGATGTCCGATGGGGGATCCTTCATCCAGACGGAGTTTGCCCTCCGTCTCCAGAGTGACGACCTTGCATTGCCACCGGATGCAGGGAATATTGAAGGACTCCCCTTTGTTTTCTTGGCTGATGAAGCCTTCGGACTCGGACGGCATCTTATGAGGCCATTTCCACAGAGGACCCTGACCCCAGAGAAGAGTGTGTTCAATTACCGGCTGGCCAGGGCCCGAAGAGTCGTTGAAAATGCCTTTGGCATAATGGCCAGCCGGTTCCGCCTTTTTATGACTTCCATCCACTTGGCGGACTACAAAATAAACTATGTAGTGTTATGCTGCTGTGTGCTACACAATTTTCTTTGCCGCAAAGCGAATTCATATATGGCCTCAGTTTTGCCAGAGGCTGGACTTTCCCCTGCAAATCCCCTTCCGGGCCTGGAATCTGCCCGTCTTGGCTTGCCCCCCCAAAATGCCCGTGTGGTTCGGGACAAACACATGGAGTATTTCACGGGTAGGGGGGCAATTCCTATGCCAGCCTATGTCTAAGTATCCCAATAAAAATCTTCTTTAAACCTTTAATTATTTGTTCTTTCCTGTCTCCTAGTTTGTCTTTGTGCATTTGTAGTGGCAAGTGTATTTTACTTTAGTAAATAACAACCAATTTCACTATGTTACCTTACAAAAGAACCAAATAAGCTTAGAGTGTATTATAAAAAGAAGCTACACGTTGTTTGTGTTCAAATATTTTACTCTCTGCACATTTTTTTTTGTTTTACTTTGGGGTTGGCCTGACCACAACCCGTCAAATTTTGGCTTATGAAAATACAAAAATACCACTTGCATTTCTAAAATGACAACATTGGATACCTCTGAGCAATCTGAGACATTCAGTTACACAAACTATGTCTCTATGTGCCCGTCCTAATATGGGGTCCTGCCAC
Source organism: Rana muscosa (assembly GCA_029206835.1). NCBI lineage: Eukaryota > Metazoa > Chordata > Amphibia > Anura > Ranidae > Rana > Rana muscosa. The sequence continues at coordinate 880,389,814 of CM055116.1, forward strand.
CCCTTGCCCAGTCAAAAATTCAATATGCACACATTTTTACTTTTTTGCAAATAGGAAGTTTACAATCTTGATCCCTATTGTCAACATGTGCTATCTGCCATCAGGGGTGATCAATGGATGTGTTTTGGGGGTGCATCCCCCTCCTCAGTTCACCGACTTTTGATACGAGGAAGGTGTTGCACCCACAAAAGACGTACATGGATATCCCCTGATGGCAGATAGCACATGTTCACACACTGTGTGCATATTCAATTTTTGGCTGCTTTGTTACTCAAAAAATTAGTAAAAATATAAAAACAAACATGTAAAAACAAATGTGTTTGGATGGCTTATTGAATTCTCCCCAAAACATCGAGAATGTCTTTAAATGTTTGTTCCATCACATGGATTCTTTGTTTAATTAGGTCCAGTTCCGTGCTACATTCCATCACTTGCTGGATGAGGCGGAGGGCACTGTCAGCAGAGAACGGTGTGCTATCCTTCACAACATTTCCATCCCCTAAAAACCATAAAAAAAAATTAATAAAACTCTGCAGGCCTACCTCGCTTACCTTAAGCTGTGGTGTCAGATACTGACCTGTTGTGGTGACCAGATCCACAACGTCATCCACCTCTCCTTCCTGCACTTCTCCTTCCTCCACCTCAACTTCCTGCACATCTTTCGGTTGTGGATCTTTGGGAGTTTGGGGTTGCTTGGAAGTTGTGGGGTGCATGTGCTCCCTGGAGTGTCCTCCTCCCAGTCTTCTCTCCCCTATGAGAATAAAACCAAAGGTCTATTTATCACACTGTAAAAATCTCATTTTTAAACTTAAAACAGGCTAAATTGTTTGGAAGTGGGGTACAAGTGTGTGTTTGTGCGGAATTTAAAGAAAAATGCATTCTTTATGACCCCAAATATGTTTATTATTCACATTTGGATGTAATTTTTTGGACATGGAGGCACCACAAATAAACTCTGATGCACCTGTGTGGGACACCCAAAAAAGGCGGGTCTGGTGGCCCACACTATAGTGCTCCAAAGTACAGATGTGGAAGCAGCTGCTGAGTGTCCTCTCCTTTACACTGATTAAAGTTTGCATTTCATTCTCCTTACAAACACATCATCTAGACTTAAAAATTATCCACAATACTTGATCAAAAATGGCAGATGTCTAATTACTTTTGGGGGTCTTAAATAAGCCAAAACCACGGATAGTGGCCGAACGAAGTGTCGGTAACGTAACGAACGATTACTGTGCCCAACCTAGTTCAAAATAATACATTTTGGAAGGGAGTCCAATATGCTTTAAAAATAAAAAAAAGTAAGTTTCTAAAAAGATTAATAGCAGAAAGGTCGTCATTTTACTTACTTTTAGCGAGCATCCTCTTTATGCTCCTCAACTGGTCTGGCTCCCTCAGTTTGAGGTCTGACCACCTCTTTCTGAGCTGCTCATTTGAGCGTTTCACCCCGAACTTCGCCCTCAGACTCTTCACAACTTTAGTGAGGATTTTGGCCTTCCTTCTATTTGGTTTGCTATACGGCCCATGCTTGGCATCATAATCAGCCTTGACCAAGATGTCCACCATCTCCGCCATCTCCGCCAAAGACATATTCGATGCCTTGAATCTCCTCCTTGATCGTGACGTGTCCTCGGTCTCCGGGCTTGTCTCCTCGCTAGTTGCGGAATTATCAGACACCTGCTGTAACTCCGCCATATCTGTCTGCGCGCCGAAAGAGAAGGGGCGGGGAAAAGATGTTAGTTAGAACGTCATGGGCGGGCGACGTGTGCGGAGCGACGTGTTCCAATTTGGACGCATGCGTGGTGTGTATATAGCAAACACACATGTGACTATAGTACGTTCGGTGTGCGGAGAGAGGAGTTCAAGTGACGGACGTGCGAACGAAGGTATGTGATTTTGTGAGACTTGTTAAAATTGTTGGCCTATACTGTCTTGAGATTGTTGGAGGATATATATGGTGACTAGGATGTGAAGGAGGTTAGACTGTTTGCCTCACATTATTTAAATATAATTTATTTTACTTGCAGATACAATATGAATGTATTTATTAGCGACAAAGAGTTCCTGGCGGAATTTATTGACCGGGTAAGGGAGCTGCCGGCTCTGTGGGAGACCAAAAACCCCATCCATAAAAAAAAAAAGGGGTGAGAAAAGCAGCGCTGGATAAGCTGCTCCCATTTGTGCATACCAAGGTGCCCACAGCCACAGCAAAACAAGTGGACACTAAAATTGGGAGCTTGAGAGGTACCTACAGGACTGAACGCTCTAAGGTGCTGGCTTCTCAGAGGTCAGGAGCAGCAGCAGATGATGTTTATGTCCCGGTTTTGTGGTACTACAGCAGGATGTCCTTCCTGGATGACCACATTGAGCCAAGGCCATCACTCTCCACTCTTCCCCCCAGACTTCTCTGCAGCCAACCTGAGCCTTCTCTGGAGCAAGAGGAGGCAGCCATCCTGGATGATCCTGATTTGGCCATCTGGAGCCAGGTATAGTATTAACTGAAAATGTAGTGGGATAAAATTAATGTTTCCCAAATATGTCAGGATGAGAAACATACATTATTTTGTATTCAACAAGTGAAATCATGATCTGTAGACATTATTCTGCACTTAATTGTGTGGTAAATAGTCAAGCTGATGTAGTGGTAAATTTAAAGCAAGGATTTATGCATTTACATTCTAATTGCTTCCATCAGGATTACAAAGTTTGATGCAAAGATTAAACCAACATATTAAACTATGTTTCTTTTTCATACACAGGATGAAATCAGCCAGGAGGAGGGTCTGGAAACTGTCAGGCAGGAGGAAGAAGGGCCCAGTGGCAGCCAGGAGGTGGCAGGGCCCAGTGGCAGCCAGGAGGTGGCAGGGCCCAGTGGCAGCCAGGAGGTGGCAGGGCCCAGTGGCAGCCAGGAGGTGGCAGGGCCCAGTGGCAGACAGGAGGTGGCAGGGCCCAGTGGCAGACAGGAGGTGGCAGGGCAAAGGAGAAGCAACAGATCCCAGGTGCCTCCCATCAGGCTTCACAAAAGAGGCAGGAGGGACAGGACCACCAGTGAGGCAGCAATGGCCCTTATTAAAGAGGCCCATGCCACCCTCAAGGAGCCCACATCCCCTGAAGAGGCCATTGCCGGCCTAGTGGAGGCTAAGTTCAAGGTGATGAGCATGGAGCAACGCCTCCTATGCGAACCCCTGCTCATCACCTTGCTCAACAAGGGGGTGATGGAGCAAATTACCCCCAATACCGCCATATGTGAGGTGGCCCAACTGACCCAACCTCAACCTCCACCTCCACCTTCCTCTTCTGCCCCACCCCCTTCTGCTACCCCTCCACCTTCTGCCCCACCCCCTTCTGCTACCCCTCCACCTTCTGCCCCACCCCCTTCTGCTACCCCTCCACCTTCTGCCCCACCCCCTTCTGCTACCCCTCCACCTTCTGCCCCACCCCCTTCTGCTACCCCTCCACCTTCTGCCCCACCCCCTTCTGCTACCCCTCCACCTTCTGCCCCACCCCCTTCTGCTACACCTCCACCTTCTGCCCCACCCCCTTCTGCTACACCTCCACCTTCTTCTTCTGCCCCACCCCCTTCTGCTACACCTCCACCTCCTCCTCCTGACAGGAGTACCCCTCCAGTGGGCCAGCCTCCAGCTAAACGAAGAAGGAAGGCTTCAGTAAAGGCTGCAGGGAAGGTTGCCAGGAAGAAGAGGAAGTGATGGCCTTGCTTCATTGTGGTCGCACTGGTCGGACAGAAGGCAGCCTGTTGTAGTACCACACACTTGGGACATATATCTCACCTGCTGCTGTTCCTGACCTCTGGGAGGCCAGCATCAGATTGTGTTCTGAAATGTGGGCCTTCTCAAGCTCCCAATTTTAGTGTCCACACAGGGTTGCTGTGTGCTCTGGGGTCCCTGGGATGCACAAATGGCAGCAGCTTCTCCAGCGCTGCCTTCTCTTTATTTAATTTATAAACATGAATAAATGTGTTTTTTGTTTAAGTTCATACTTGACTATGTGTATTTTTAAATAAAAAAAAAACAAGCTTTGGAGTAAGCAGATACATTTGACTGACAATAAAAGGCACAGATATCACCCCCCCAAAAGAATAACTAAATCTGATTAGCTCAAAAACATGGTGTGAAATTTTAAAAATATAGATTAGAAAATTAAATGGGAGATCGCTATCAAAACATTGAGAAATTATAATTAACATCATTTTGAAAAATCTAACCATTTAAATTATTCCTAAAAACTTGCACGATATAATACACATAAATCTTATAAAGAGCAGCATGAAAAAGGTTAAAAATAAGGCATAACTCTGTGTGAATATCAGCAGCAAAAGAAGGTCTCTCGTTTTGATTAATGTAACATTCTAACGAAGAATTCAATGCAGAACATTTAAACGATGAAATATTTATGAGCGTGACGAATGTGCTCTCTCCATTATGAAGGCTTGTTTTACCAGAAGATGCGCTCCCGTCTCATAGTTGCTTGTGAGCATGCGCGCTTTTGGAAGAGTCGTAAAAGCATACACACGAACCATTTTCTCGTCACAAAACAGGCCGACGAGAAACACGACGAGGAAATCTGGACTCCTGACGAGAAAATAGAGAGCAGGTTCTCTATTTTCTCGTCGAGATTCTCGTCAAGTTTCTCGTCGTAAAACCATACACACGAACGTTTTTCTAGACAAAAAAACTCTCGCGGCACTTTTCTTGACTGTTTACGACGAGAAAATCGGTCGTGTGTACGAGGCCTCACTCTGCTCTGCTCTCTGGTTCTCCCTCACCGTGCTGAACCCTCTCAAAATGGTGTACAGGGGCGGAACATATAGCCGCATGTAAAAAACGAAAGTAAAATACGAGATTTCGAATCGTTACAAATAACCGCTATGTATTTAGAAAAGTACAAATCCATTCGAAGCACATTAGGCATAATAGGCAGCGTCGTTGTGAGAGAGACACCGAAAATTACGAATCAACGAACCCAAAAAAAGTTACGAAAGTAGGAGTTCTGTCCAGAATCAACGAAAAACAATGTACTCTACCGAAAGTACGAATTATAAAGCAACAAAAAATTCAACGAAAAATGTCGCTTGCGAAAATACGAATTAGTCCGAACACGAAAAATCCCGTCTAGCAAAATTACGAATGATTACGAATCAACAGGACCGGAAAGAAATGAACCGAAACGGAACAAATTTTTCCGTTGTGCACAAGTCTATTGTAAAGCCCCGTACACACGATCCGAATATCGTACGAAAAATGTTGTCCGAGGAAGAATCGTACGATAATCGGATCGTTAGTACAGAGCTTCGAGAGCCGATTATGACAGTTCATCCGATATTATTTTATCGGACATGCACGAAAATTTTCCTCGCACGATAACAAATCGTACGATTTTCGTTTAGTCAGTACAGTTGTCGTCCGAAAATACAATACAAATACATTACAACACATGACATCACTTCCGATTTTTTTTTTCTGTCATACGAGAATTTTCGTGACTTTAATAACCTATTTAATTTTACTTGCGACTATTAAGCGAAAAAAGTCGAACGATCTGTCGTACAATATTCGGATCGTGTGTACGGGGCATTAATACACACTCAAACATTATATTTACATTTGTTTAACCAACAGAGGAGTTTTTCTTTTATTATTCTCACTGGTTTAACACTATGTGTATAATCGGACCACAAAAATATATATTACAAATGCAATCAAGTTTTTACTCTATTTTACAGCAGTACAGTTTTCTCTTTTCCCTCCCCCCTCTCTCTACTAACTCTCATATGCACCAGGTCTTGTTTTTTTTTTTCTGGGAGTCATGTCACGGAGCTGCAGATCAGGGAGATGCCTATGTAAACAAGGCGTTTCCCTGTTCTGCCTAGTGACAGGTCAGTGATATACTGCTCCCTGTCATCGGGAGTAGTGATCACTGTCGTGTCCCTTGTAGCCCAGCCCTCCACAGTTAGAATCCCTCCTTAGGACACACTTAACCCCTTCATCGCCCCCTAGTGTTTAACCTTCCCTGCCAGTGTTATTTACACAGTAATCAGAGCATTTTTATAGCACTGATTGCTGTATGAATGACAATAGTCCCAAAATAGCGTCAAAAGTGTCCGATGTGTCCACTATAATGTCGTAATCATGATAAAAATCGCTGATCGCCGCCATTACTAATAAAAAAAAAAATAATATTAACTAATAACATTTTTTTTTAAAATAAATTAATAATAAAAAAATAATAATAAAAATGCCATAAAACTATCCCATATTTTGTAGACGCTATAACTTTTGCGCAAACAAATCAATATACGCTTATATTTAGACATATCGGTCTAAACTGAGAAATATTTTATATATATATATATATATATATATATTGTTTGCGGATATTTAATATAGCAAAAAGTAAAAAATATTTAATTTTTTCAAAATTTTTGCTCTTTTTTTGCTTATAGCGCAAAAAATAAAAACCACAGAGGTAATCAAATACCACCAAAAGAAAGCTGCATTTGTGAGGAAATAAAATATGTAAATTTTGCTGGGGTGCAATGTCGCACGACTGCGCAATTGTCAGTTAAAGCGACGTAATGCCGAATCGCAAAAAGTGCTCTGGTTAGGAAGGGGGTAAATTCTTCCGGGGCTGAAGTGGTTAAGGTAAAAAATGTTTAGGCTTAATTATCACTTTAAACTGGATGCAGTAATACAAGTACAAACGATGCTAATACATTGAAACCATGACAGCACAGAGTAATTAGCATGTGTTAACAAAAGGCCTTCCAGTGACAGGCATGCCTGCAGAAAATTCTCCACCACTTGAAACAGGCAGACCTTAGAAAACATAAACGAAACAACTTCACCCGCATCCCCATGCTGCTTTGGTCCATTTTGGATTAGACAAAATACATTGCGCACAAGCAAATCACCTGAAACATTTTGAATGCCTTTATGAAATCCAGAATACCCTTTACGTTAAATAATAATACCAGTTTTTCCAACTTGAAGATGCTGAAGTCCCCCCTACAAAATTGACAGTAACAAAGGTAAATCACCAAGTATGAGAAATCCTCTCCTATTCACCCAACCACCTCCAGTAAAGTAAACCACTAGGCTTGTGCAATTCGTTTCGTAACAAATCGAAATTCATCCGAATTTAGCAACTTTCGGACATTCGGAAGCATTCGAATTTCCGAACAAAGCAATTACGAATAAAACCGAATCCGAAATAAATTATATCGCAAATAGCGAATGCCCGAATGTCTTCGGCATAATTCGTTATGAAAAAAGTTACGAATGTACGAATCCATTCGAAGCACAATAACACTCTGCTCTGCTCTCTGCTTCTCCCTCACCGTGCTGAACTCCCTCTCAAAATGGTGTACGGGGGCGGAGGCTATAGCCGCATGTAAAAAAGGAAAGTAAAATACGAGATTTTGAATTGTTACAATAAACCGCTATGTATTTAGAAAAGTACAAATCCATTTGAAGCACATTAGGCATAATAGGCAGCGCCATTGTGAGAGAGACACAGAAAATTACGAATCAACGAACCCAAAATTTTTTACGAAAGTAGGAGTTGTGTCCAGGATCAACGAAAAACAATGTACTCTACCGAAAGTACGAATTATAAATCAGCTAAAAATAAGGCTTACATTAATACGAATCATTCCGATTCAACGAAAAATGTCGCTTGCGAAAATACGAATTAGTCCGAACCAGAAAAATCCCGTCTAGCAAAATTACAAACGATTACGAATTAACAGGACCGAAAAGAAACGAACCGAAACTAAACAAATTTTTGGCTCCTGCCTGACAAACCTGCCTCAGCTTTTGCCTGCGACAGGATTCATAGAGCTCTTCGCCCCAAACCTCCTCCTGACAAACCTCCACGTGACATAATTTTGTGCCTTAAGGACTTCCTCATCAAAGAGGACATAATGAGGGCCTCCAGAAACACACCTAATATTGAACTAGATGGCTCCAGACTACAAATTTATCCTGACATATCTCCTGCTACCCTGGATCGCAGACGCAGGATGAAAGAAGTTACCACAATCCTACAAACAGCCAGAATTAAATACCGCTGGGGCTTCCCCTTCAAACTGTCTGTGATGCATAATAGTGCCACACATACAATATACAATGTCATTGAAGGTAAAGAACTTCTGGTCAAGCTAGGCCTGCTAGACCCTGAACCCCCCAACTGTCCTCCTGCGACTCCTCGCCTATTTGGACCACCCCTTCTACCCGTCGTAACCCAAGAGACCAGAGAAGATGGTGAAATTCCCTTCAAGACCAAGATTAATAGACTATAAGTTGATTCCTCTTCTCATCATCCTGTATTATCCCACCATCTCTCCCCCCCTTTTTTTTTTTGCCATATTTTTACCTCTCAGACCTAAAATTTTACATTTTGAGCAATAACTCTATATTCAAGATTACCTGTCTTGCAGACAACCAATATATATGCTCATCATGGTTCTTTCCCCTTTCCCCTATCCCCCCCTCCCTCCCCTTTTTTTTTTGCCATATTTTTACCTCCCAGACCTAAAATTTTACATTTTGAGCAATAACTCTATATTCAAGATTACCTGTCTCGCAGACAACCAATATATATGTTCATCATGGTTCTTTCCCCTTCCCCCCCCCTTTTTTTTTTTTTTTTTGTTTGTGTTGTCTCTCCCTCTCCACCTCCTCTTCCGAAAGGATGATGACGGCATATTTAAACATGTAATAGGGATCTTCCCATGTTTTGGGAGCAGTCTATAGGTAATAGAGTGTCCCTTCCTTCTTGTTTGGCTTTGGGCCTACTTATTATTACGGTTTTATTTTTACGCTTTGTTTGCCCTCGATCTCTAACCCTTATTTTGCACACAGCAGATATAGGAAATTTTTCATATCCTGGCTCATCCGCTGCTGCTGGTTTGTCCCCACGCTCTCGTCCGTGGCTCGGTGTGGCCTCCCCCTTGCGTGGGTGGCGGTGCTGGGCCTTGGTTGTGAGTCTTGGACTTTATTGTCCCTCTTCACAAATTTTTTGGTCATTGGGCCTCCGGTCCCCTGACCCCCTTTTATTTTTTCTCTATATGTTATTAGTTATTCACATTGATTACTATGTTTCTAGAAAACGCTATGGAAGATTCAATCGCAAATGGTCGGTTATCATCCCGCTACCTGACCCTTCTTTGAAATTTTTCAGAGTATGTTGTATTACTCAAATAGCATTTTTTTGTACTAGATCTTTCATCGAAATTCTCTACAGTTTCGTTACTGTTGCTAGACACTTGAAGATATTCGTATTACTGCTATATGTATGCCTTCCTTTTACATTTCATAACTATGCCCTTCATAACCTTGCTCTGTATGTTGTTATACACTGTGATGTCATACACTTCCCTACAATACCTACTTCCACTATCCAATTCTCATATAGCACTATTTCTTTATTCTCCCCAGCACTCAGCACACACACCCCCTCTGCCAATGGGTCTTAAAATCCTTTCCCACAACGTCCATGGGTTTAACTCTCCACACAAACGCAAAAAAGCTTTCAAGCACTATACAAGATTAGGTGCTGACATCATCCTTCTCCAAGAAACCCATTTCTCTGCAGAAAACCACCCTAATTACTTTGACAAAACATATAGTCAACACTTCTTTACCACTTTCTCTAATAAATCGAAAGGGGTTGCAGTCTTCATCCGTAACTCTATCATCTTTGACATACAAAGGATATATAGAGAAACAGAAAGCCGCTTCATCATCCTAAAAGGCACTATAAACAAACGATCGATCACGATCGCCTCCATCTACGCACCTAATGAAGCACACTCTACTTTTTTTAATTCTTTTTTTGACACTCTCGACCAATATAGCTCCCCTCACATGGTGCTAGGGGGCGACTTCAATTTAGCAGCACACCCCTTCCTAGATAGGAGCAAAGTGACTCCCTCCACAAAAGCATTCTCCAGATCAATGAACCGCACACTTAATAAACTCCAACTGATAGACTCATGGAGATCCCACAACGTTGGCATAAAGGCCTACACCCACTATTCCCACCCACATGACAGTTATGCCAGACTCGATTATATATTCTGTACCCCTATTCTTCTTGCGAACTCTTCGAGAGCTCTAATTCACCCTTGTCCCTGGTCTGACCATGACATGGTTGAATTTGACACTTCTCATGTGGGGCTCGTCCCCTCTGCATTTAATTGGCGTCTCAATGACTCACTCCTATCAGACCCACATATACTTCAAGACATAAACTTTCACATTGAAGATTATTTTGCTAATAACTATACCGAAGACATTGCTCCTACTACACTCTGGTCTGCACACAAGGCAGTCCTGAGAGGACACTTGATTAGCATTGCTGCAGCCAAGAATAAAGCTAAACTTACAGAAATTAAATCGCTAACTAGAGACTTGGATCTCTTATACAACAAACTTAGCCAATCTTCACCTCCATCCCCTGATATCACCAAACAAATCCTCTCTAAACGCCAATCCTTAGACACGATCCTCTCATCAGACACTGAGAAATCCCTTAGATTTTCTAAAGCTAAATTCTTGTTACAGAGCAACACCACATCTAAAATGTTTGCTCGTAAACTCAACCAGGAACATAACCCCCCCCCCCCCACACATACAAACTGCGTAATCACAAGGGCAACCTGGTTACACATCCCTGTGATGTTTTACACATTTTCTCCTCCTATAAAAATCTCCTTTCAGGGCCTCAGACGCATCCTTCTTCCTCCGCACTTAATTGGCTAGATAATTTACACCTTCCCTCCCTCAATGATCAACAAACTTCCATTCTCAACAATCCTTGCACGGATCTAGAGATTACGAACATCATTAAATCACTTAAGACTTCGACAGCGCCAGGCCCTGACGGCTTCTCCACATTGTACTACAAAAAATTTGCACCCCTCTTAGCTCCTAGACTAACTAAATTATTCAATCATATTCTCACTGGCGGACATTTCCCTGAGGACATGCTCCTTGCAAATCTGTCTCTGATTCCTAAACCTCTTAAAGATCATTCCCTTCCCCAAAATTTTCGCCCAATTTCGGTTCTTAATAACGATCTGAAAATCTTTGGCCGACTTTTAGCTGATAGATTGGCATCTGTTATCACTTCCCTTATCCATATCGACCAATCTGGGTTTATCCCTGGCCGTCAAATCACAGATAACATCCGACTTGTTACTAACATCATTCAAGATGCTAATCTTTTCTCTAACCCACTATGCCTTCTTAGCCTTGACATCCATAAGGCATTTGATAGTGTGAACTGGTCCTATCTTAATTATCTTTTCCCTAATATTGGCATCACAGACAGATTTATCCATGGATTTAATGCCCTCTATCACCTCCCCCATACCAGAATTAAAATCCCAGGCCATAACTCAGATTTTTTTCCCTTAAGTAGAGGTACCAGACAAGGCTGCCCCCTCTCCCCTCTTTTATTCGCCCTGGCTATTGAACCTCTAGCACAAGCTATTAGAAACAACCCAAATATCAAAGGGTATATCAAGGGCCAGTACGAATCCAAAATTAGCCTTTATGCTGATGATGCTCTGGTGTTTTTATCAAGTCCCCTAACGTCTTTACCAAACCTCATCTCTGAACTTAAATCTTTCCACATCATCTCTGGTTTGGGTATCAACATTAATAAGTGCTCTGCTCTCCCTATCAACCTCGACCCTAACCTTACCACTACTCTACAAAAAAACTTCAACTTCATATGGTGCTATAAATCTTTTAGGTACCTTGGGGTCCACATCACCTCCCATCATAAAACCTTATATACTACCAACTTCACCCCTCTATTCCAACAGATAAGCTCTCTACTCAAAATATGGTCCACATACCACATTTCCCTCCTTGGAAGGATTTGCGCCTTTAAAATGACCCTCCTTCCAAAATTATTATATTTTTTTAGAGCTTTACCTATCAATGTCCCTAAAACAAGAATTGAATCTCTTCAAAGGGAGATCAACAAATCCATCTGGTCTTCAAAAGAACCAAGATGTGGCTACCCACTCATGTTCAGACCCCAAAATAAGGGCGGCCTAGGCATCCCCAATATCTGGCACTATTTCATTGCTACTAAGCTCTCACAGATAGCCCAATGGCATGCTCCCACCTTAAACCTCCCTTGGCTTATTTTCGAATCTTTTTCTATTACCCCATACCATCTCCAAGGAATTATTTGGTCTAATTTTATTCTCCACCAAAAACTTCTCAAATCTAATCTTATAGTGGCCCATCTCCTTCGATTATGGCTCGTCCTCACTAAAACCCTCAAACTCTCTTCTGACACACCCCCTCTTGCTTCCTTCTTGGGGGACCCTAGGCTTATACAGAACTTGAACAACATGCATTCGTTCCCCCTATGGCGAAATAACAATTTGTCCTCCCTAAGAGCATTGTCCTCTAACAATACTTTCCTCACGTTCTCTGCACTCCAATCTAAATACAATCTTCCTTCCTCGGAACTCACAAACTATATTCAAATTAAAAACTTCTTCAATGAGCATTATTCTTTAACTATACGTCCTCCTACGACGATTTTTGAACACATCTGCATACACTCCTCAAGAGATAAAGGCTTAATCTCCACACTTTACAAAGACCTTAACAGTACCTCATTGCCTGAAAAATCGACCCAAATGCTACACTGGGAATCCGAACAAGGCTGCAACATTCCCATAGATACATGGAACACTATGTCTGAGAATCTCCGCAAATGCAATATAGCTCCAGCATACAGAGAATCCCCATTAAAACTATTTTCTAGACTATATCTAACCCCTGATAAGATCCACTCTTTCTATTCATCTGCTTCTCCATACTGCTTCAGGGGTTGCTCAGAAATTGGTACATACACTCATATTTTCTGGAGCTGTAGATGCCTGGAGGCAGTGTGGCGACAGGCAGAACTGAAAATAGAATCCATGATTAAAAAAAAAATCTCCCTCTCCCCACAAATATGTATTCTTTATGCTAATATCCCTGTGTTAGACTGATTCACTCATTAGTAAGCTCAATCCAATGGATGATTGCTAGGCTTGTGCACAACGGAAAAATTCGGTTAGTTTCGGTTCGTTTCTTTTCGGTCCTGTTGATTCGTAATCATTCGTAATTTTGCTAGACGGGATTTTTCGTGTTCGGACTAATTCGTATTTTCACAAGCGACATTTTTCGTTGAATTTTTAGTTGATTTATAATTCGTACTTTCGGTAGAGTACATTGTTTTTCGTTGATTCTGGACACAACTCCTACTTTCGTAACTTTTTTTGGGTTCGTTGATTCGTAATTTTCTGTGTCTCTCTCACGACGACGCTGCCTATTATGCCTAATGTGCTTCGAATGGATTTGTACTTTTCTAAATACATAGCGGTTATTTGTAACGATTCGAAATCTCGTATTTTACTTTCGTTTTTTACATGCGGCTATAGCCTCCGCCCCTGTACACCATTTTGAGAGGGTTCAGCACGGTGAGGGAGAAGCAGAGAGCAGAGCAGAGTGTTATTGTGCTTCGAATGGATTCGAAATCTCGTATTTTACTTTCGTTTTTTACATGCGGCTATAGCCTCCGCCCCTGTACACCATTTTGAGAGGGAGTTCAGCACGGTGTGGGAGAAGCAGAGAGCAGAGCAGAGTGAGTGTTATTGTGCTTCGTATGGATTCGTACATTCGTAACTTTTTCATAACGAATTATGCCGAAGACATTCGGGCATTCGCTATTTGCGGTATAATTTATTTCGGATTCGGTCTTATTCGTAATTGCTTTGTTCGGAAATTCGAATGCTTCCGAATGTCCGAAAGTTGCTAAATTCTGACGAATTTCGATTCGTTACGAAACGAATTGCACAAGCCTAATGATTGCCCTCAACTGGAGATCCAACAATCTCCCCTGGTCCCAGGTAATATCCAGAATGAGAAATATTCAGTTATCCGAAAGAATTCATCACACACTATTTGATAGCATCCCCACCTTTAATTCGAAATGGATGTTCTGGTCCAATGAATGATCCATATGCCTCCCGGATCTTTTGTATATTTTTATGTGCTGACCTTTTCTGGGTTCCCGCACTCCCCATGACACCTCCTGCTCTGAATGGTATCAACTCCAACTGGCACCCTTTCCACATATTGACATATTATCTTATCTTCTGCTCTTACTTGAACCATCACTTGATCACCATTGTTTATCTTGTACTGCTTTATATCTTCTTCTGAAGAATATCCTCGCAACTCTGTAACGTATTTTTCTTTCAAATCTTCCAAATAAAACTTTTGTAAACAAAAAATAAATAAAAAGAGATCTCATGATAGCCACTATCTGATCACGATCCATGATATTAGAATTTACATAACTCCAGAGACATGGAGGGTTTGGCCAGTTATTGTGCCTACGTCCAAGGCCATTGAAATGCTGAGGTCTCTTTTAATGGAGCCAAAGTCATGTTTTTTCTTGACTTTTACCCAGAAGTCCAAAAGCAACGTATCACATTTCAGGATGTAAAGAAAAGACTGCAAAGACTTCAACTGCAATACTCAATGCTACACCCTTCCAAGCTTAGAGTGGTGGCAAATAAAGCTGCTCACTTTTTTTAAACCCCACGGGCCACCATTGATTGGCTGGATAGGCATTATAATAAATAGAATGAGACCTCAATGAAAATTTCAGGCTAGAATGTATATGCATGATGGGAGTGTTTTTTTTTCTCTTCCCTCTTTTGAGGATGCACATCTACCTATATAACTGGGACTTATCTGCTTTTTCTTTTTTCTATACAGAGCCTTGGAAGTGAGTCCAGATAGTTATAGAATGGACACTCTCCACTTTTTCCCTGTGGGGAATGTTTGTTTTGTTCTTTTTTCCTTTTTTGTTTTCTTTAAAGCGGAGTTCCACCCTTTTTTTATGTTTATTAAAAGTCAGCAGCTACAAAAAGTGTAGCTGCTGGCTTTTAATAAACATACACTTACCTGCTCCACTGTCCAGCGACGCGCCGCCTGGAGCTCCGCTCCTCTCCCCCCTCCTCCGCCGGCGCGTCCATTCACAGTGGGGGCACCCGGCCGTGACAGCTTTTGGCTTCACGGCCGGGCACTCACTGCGCATGCGCGAACGGCGTAGCGCTCTGTGAGTGGACAGGTGATCGCCTGGGACCTGTCACGTCCCAGGTGATCGCCTACAGGGAGGAGCCGCCACAAGGCGATATGACGTATCGCCTAGGCGGCTCCAGGGCGGAAGGAGGAAGTGGGACAGGAAGTCCCACTCCTACTGAAGCCCCCACTCCCCCCCCAAAAACAAATTACATGCCAAATGTGGCGTGTAAGGGGATGAGGAGTGGAATAAAAAAAAGTAAAAAAATTGGGTGGAACTCCGCTTTAAGATACTGACCGCCAGGTAGCAGGGGCATGATAATGTTTACTAGCTTGCCTACTGCTACATGCCGGTCTTTTGGTATGGGCATAAGTATTATATTTGGTATATTATGGTGTGTTTTTTTTTTCAGGGGTTGGGCTTGGCCCCTTAGTTTGAGTGAAGGGAACACTTAAGGTGTCAGCATACCAAGACATTTTGGACAATTTAATGCTACCAACTTTGTGGGAACAGTTTGGGATGGCTCCTTCCTGTTCCAACATGACTACACACCAATGCACAAAGAAAGATATATAAAGACATGGATGAGCAAGTTTGGGGTGAAGGAAGTTGACTGGCCTGCACAGAGTCCTGACCTCAACCCAATAGAACACCTTTGGGATGAATTAGAGTGGAGATCGTGAACCAGACTGGTCAAACATTCTTGTGGACAGCCTTCCCAGAAGAGTTGAAGCTGTTATAGCTGCAAAGGGTGAGCCAACTCAATATTGAACCCTACAAACTAAGACTGGGATGCCATTGAAGTTCATGTGTGTGTAAAGGCAGGTGTCCCAACGCTTTTGGTAATATAGTGTATCTTGGGGTAAGGCCAATCTCTCTCAGCTGCAGGATGCCCAACCCTTCCAATGGTGATGTCTTATACTTGAAATACATTATACATTTTATGTATACATTTTCTAGTCACTGTCCTCAACTTTGTCCATGGGATCTACATCCTTGTTTTTTCTACAGACATTAAAATGCCTGTTTCAAGAGTGTGCAAGTAAATGACCCCGCACCATGTCAAGCA
The DNA here is from genome assembly GCA_029206835.1 of Rana muscosa. Lineage (NCBI taxonomy): Eukaryota > Metazoa > Chordata > Amphibia > Anura > Ranidae > Rana > Rana muscosa. Next base: position 880,406,009 of record CM055116.1, read on the forward strand.
CATGAACCTCCTTATGGGGTTAGAGTAGGGATAGCTTAGACATGGTACAATGCAGAGATTTTACAAACAGAACAACACCAACTACTCTTGATGTACTGTACATTGGACCATGCAGGGTGGCATTTGTTATATAAGCATGGGAGACTGTATCAAGAACCCTAAGGGCCAGTGTCAACAGGCATTTGTTCACTTCAGAAATGCTCCTCTACCCATATATGTCTGTGGGAATGCAAAGGAAATTTAGTGGATCAAATGCAGGCCAGAAGAAGTCACTGCTGTCAGAAGAAGTCACTGTCATGCAGTGACAGTGCTGGTCAGAATAATTCACTGTCAGAAGAAGTCACTGGTGTGCAAATGTTCATATAATGAATTCTAAATCATCTCAAACTAATGTCAAAGGCACGCCACATTTGCCTACAGAAACCCATCAACAATAGCTCTCAAGCCTCGTACACACGACCGAGTTTCTCGTCGAAAAACGACAAGAAACTTGCTGGCAGAGCTTTCTTGCAGAGTAAATCGGTCGTGTGGACGTGGCTATCAGGTTTCTCGTCAAGAAAACCGTCAAGAATCTCAACGAGAAAAATAGAGAACATGCTCTCTATTTTCTCGTCGAGATTCTTGTCAGCATGTTTCTCGACGAGAAAAGTGAGTGTGTGTACACTTACCCCTCCTCCGGGAAGCCCGCGCATGCTCAAAATGACTTAGACGCATGCGCGGTAGCTTCCTAGGCATAGGTAGGGTGTAGCAAGATGGCGGCGACAGCATCGAATGTGACGAGCGCACGCTCATCGTAGTCGATTACGTCACCGTGTTCGCTCCATTCAAAGAACCGCGGGTTCTTTGAAAGGAGCGTCTGTACATTTGGCCGGGACAAGTTTCTTGTCCAAGAATCTCGTCAAGAAAAACGACGTGTTTTTTCTTGACGAGATTCTCGGTCGTGTGTACGAGGCTTCAGTCAAGACAAAACAAAGACATATAGAAGGAATCTCCTCTAAAAAAGTTTACAAAAAGGTAAATGCCAACAAGAAAATGAACTGACTACAGCACTCAACAACTCAATAGATTGTGTCTTTAAACAATGAAAATATCAGACAGAGGACCAGTGAGAGTATAAAAAGAAGTTCATACAAAAGTCAACTGCTCAACTTATTTGTGAAGATTTCTATGATATGCTTGTGTCAATTCTTCTAGTTCATTTTCAACTGTTCTCTGAAAGCAGTATAGTGCATATGGTGGTGGGTGTATACAATAACGTTTTTGTTATGATTAGGAAACTTTTATAACAAAGGTAATGTATGGTCAGCTACTATTCACAAAGAGTACAAAGACAAAACTTTTGAATAAAGAACTTCTCCTTGGACTAAATTTACATTGAAAATCATGAATCAAACTATACCTACATTACACAGATTGTGTGGGTGGGTGTCTTTGTGCATGTATGTGACAGACTGGAGACAAGATATTTTTCTGAGAATAAAGTGCAACAAAAAAAATGACAGTAAAACATTGATGGTTAGATGGATAGATAGATAGCCTGTTTCTATCAAGAATTTTCAAGGAAATGCATATATGCTTTTCATTTAATACAGTGGTTCTCAACTCCAGTCCTCAGGGCCCACCAACAGGCCAGGTTTGCAAGATAACTTAAATGCATCACAGGTGATATAATTTGCTGCTCAGGGATTGCAGTATTCTAGTCTGCATCTCACCAAGGTAATACTTAAAATCTGGCCTGTTAGTGGGTCCTGAGGACAGGAGTTGAAAACCACTGATTTAATATGTGTGGAACTCATTTTTTTAGTCAGCTGAATTGAATATGTTACAATGTTTTATATTTTGATTTTAAGCCAGAAGAGGGAACTTTAGACTCCTTTTTAAATATAAATCTCTATGTATTGACACCTCTGCTGAAAACATCCTGTTTTATAAAGCTCAAGGTGAAATGTACACAAACAACTGAATAACTTCTAATAGTGATTTATACTTCATCAAACGGTTCAGTCTGAGGTTTTATTGAGAACCAATCTGGCAGAAAGGAGACAATTGCTGCCAAAATCCCAATTTTTCTACCTTTAATTTGCAGAATTCAGTGCCGTCACATGACTTCAATTCTTCTTCCTTCTGAGCCTAAAATCAGCCAGTGGGTATGGTTACTGAAAGCCAGTGACATCACTTCCTGGGAGGGAACCTGTTCCTGTGAAGCCAGTGTGCGTATACAGGATGGGAGGAGCTAATCATAGGTTCCTGCCCAGTGTTCTCTCATTGTACATCCTAATCAGAGGCGGCTCTCCAATTAGGCAAATTAGGCGATCGCCTTAGGCCTCGCGATCACAGGGGCCTTGAGGCTGCCTAATTTGCCTGATACGTGTAGCAGGTGCCGCGGATCAGCATCCCGTTTGCTCTCCCCGCCAGCAAATGACAGGTGCGGGTCCAAGAAGGAGACCTCCTTCACCCCCCTGCTCGAGCCGCCGCTGAAAGACTGGAGGGCTCTCTGTGCTTCCTGACCATTCCCCCTCCTTCCTCCTATCAGAGCAGGAGAGAAGAGCAGCATGAGACCGTAGCGCCTGTGTCTCTGTGTGGAGAGAGAGCAGCTGCAGGCTCTTCTTTCCCCCTCCCTCTCCTCCTCTCACCATTGTACTGTTGGAGCAGCGCTGGCTAGGTTTCTTCCATCTCCTTATTGGGCAGGGGAAAAAAGCACTCAAAATGAAGCAGAGAGGAGGATTGTGGAACATGTAGTCCAGAGGGCTGGACATTGCAACACTAAGGGAAGAAACTGCAGCCCCCATGCCCAGCTAAAGAGGAGGGAGAGCGAGCCAGGAGCTTAGGAGAGCTTTTGGGGAAGTGCTCCCAGGACTCCAGAGGGAGAGGATTGTGCTGATAGAACTCCATCAGAGAGAGAGAGAGAGAGAATCCCGCTGCCATATGCCCCCAGAGAGAAAGCCACACAGTCTAGCCCCATCCTTTCTGAAAAAAGGCATGAAGTTATTTCCAGAATACAAATCTGGGCGCTTCCTAGCGGAGTCGCCACAGGCAACCCAGAATGAGCTAACTCCTGATCAGAGGAACCATCGTTGCTGTATCCCCGGGTCTGGTAAGAGGGCCGGTCGTCCATTATCTACTGCTATCCATAGGAACTGCCCACCCTGTTATTCTTTGGCCCTAATGCTGCCTTCAAGGCCCTATTAACAGCTGCAACATGCACCAATGATTAGAGATGAATATTTAGGACTTAGTGCCGGTTCACACTGCAGCGATGTCCAACATTGGATGTGATACGCACCGCACTGCAGTGCAAATCACATGCCAACTATGTGCGATGTGATTTCAGCCATGCAGATAGTATGGCTGAATTTGCATCGCATTCAGACCAAACTCACACAGGACCCTTTTTTCTGATCCGCAGCAGTTCGAATTTGCAGTTCACACTGCGATATGCAAACTGATTTGGGGGTGTCATCAACTTTTAATTGACACTCCCAGCAGTTCACATAGGGCAGTGTGAACTCCCCTGGTAGACATGCGATGCTGGAACCCGCAGTGGATCCGCAGGGTTCCCACATCGCTGCAGTGTGAACCAGCACTTAGGCTCTGTTCACACTGGTGCAATGCGAGAAACCTGTGAATCCACTGCGGGTTCCCGCATCGCACCTGACTCACAAGGGGTTCACACTGCCTTATGCAAACTGCTGGGAGTATCAATACAAAGTTAATGACACCCCCAGATCTGTTCACATATCACAGTTTGCACTGTCAATTCAGACATGAATCGGATCGCTGGGTGTGAACACCCATGCGATCCAATTTTAGTGCGGACCAAAAAAGCGCTACTTTAATCAAAAAGCGATGCAAATTCAGCCATACCATCTGTGTGGCTGAAATCACATCGCACAGACATCGCATGTAATTTGCACTGCAGTGTGGTGCGAATCACATGCGAGGTCGCACAGCACACTGGTGTGAACCGAGCCTAAAGACTGCCCTAGAACTGTAGCGGCCCCAGGGCTATGGCTGGCACTACCATAAGGCGGCTTAAGCAGCAACCTCAGGGCGCCAGGATAGGAGGCGGTAAAATCCTAATCCCCAGCCACTTGCTGGAGATTCTGATTTTTACAGTGCTGAATGTTTTTTTTTTTACTCACTCCCAGCCCCTATAGCAGCTGGGAGTGTGTGTACTTTAGTAAAGCCGACTGTAGGCTTTCATGTGGAAGTGTTACAATTGGCTGTGAAGCCGCTTATCATTTACACCACTGCCGCAATGTGCGACCCCTCCCCCCACCATGTTTACTGGGCACCAATGTTACACCTGGCCCGGTGCTGTCATTGTGGGTGGCACTGGGAAGGGCGGCGGGAGCTCAGCAGACCTTCGTCCACTCAGCCACCCTCCTGTACACAGACCAGGAAGTGTCATGTATGATGTCAGGGACAGGCTGGGCCGGGGGGCAGAGTGGCAATTGCCCCCTAAGCCACCCTAACCTATGTTGAAAACAGCTGGCAGCCGCTGCCTGCTGCCTTTTTTTTTTCTTGTGTAGGAAGTTGAGCCGGCGGCCCAGACAGCCATTGTTGCATTCCAGGAGTTGTAGTCCGTGCTCACGCTCCCGAGCAGCGCAGAGGAAACTACAACTCTAGTGAGCTTGCATTTTTGGACACTGGTGAGGCTGCATTGATGGGCAGTGATGAGGCTGCATTGATAGGCACTGATGAGGCGGCACTGGTGGGCACTGGTGAGGCTGCATTGAAAAACCAGGTGAGCATGGATGAGCTGATTTGGTGGTTCAACGGGCCACTTGACTGGACAGGCTGCCAGCCCTCCCCTGTATGACGTCACTTCTTGGACCGGGGATAAGTAAACAAAAATCCTTGCACCAGCCCTGCGCAGTTTGTTGGTGCCATTTAAAGGGGAACCCCACCTTCTCTCATTTCTTCGAGTGAGAAAACCACTGGGAAACTGCTATTCCTTTAGACACGTTTATGCCGCGTACACACGATCGGACATTCCGACAACAAAACCGTGGATTTTTTTCCGATGGATGTTGGCTCAAACTTGTCTTGCATACACACGGTCGCACAAATGTCGGAAATTCTGATCGCCAAGAACCTGGTCACGTACAACACGTACGACGGCACTATAAAAAGGAAGTTCAATTCCAAGTGCGCCACCCTTTGGGCTCCTTCTGCTAATCTCGTGTTAGTAGAAGTTTGGTGAGAGACGATTCGCGCTTTTCAGCCTCATGCTTTTCAGTCCGTGACGTGTTTGCAGCACGACGTGTTTGCAGTGTGACGAATGTGCTATCTCCATTACAAACGCTAGTTTTACCAGACCAAGTGCTTCCATCTTGTACTTGATTCAGAGCATGCGTGGAATTTTGTGCGTCAGAATTGTCTACACATGCTCAGAATTTACGAGAACGGATTTTGTTGTTGGAAAATTTGAGATCCAGCTCTCAAATTTTTGTTGTCGGAAATTCCAACAGCAAATGTCCGATGGACCTACACACGGTCGGAATTTTCGACAACAAGCTCCCATCGAACATTTGTTGTCGGAAATTCCGAGCATGTGTATGCGGCATTAGAGTACAGTTGTTTTGCTAAATATTGATTTACCTATTCTCGTATTGATTTTTCTATATTGCTATTGATATTGCTATTGATATAGAGCTGCTTTTTATAGATATATTTGTTTACCTTTATTACCTGAGGGCAGTTCTACTCTGCTTAGTGAATTGCACTTTAATTGTCATTTATGTAAGTTCCTAATTATAGACAAATAGTGTCTACCACTAAGCATGTTTGTAATCGTTTATTGTCTATATCCTACAGTAAGGTGAAAGGTACTATACGCTACGTGCGTCTGTAGTGATTCAATCAACCAGGTGTGTGAGAGGGGCTGAGGGTGTTCCTGGAGTTGAGAACAGGTAACCCAAAATTACCAAGCAGCTCCTTCAGGGGTAGTGCTACACACATTACCCCAGTTTTGAGGGACAGGGAACTTTAGCGCTGCTGTGCTCAGGCAGCGTTAAGAGCCCTGTCTCACTTAAGCGTGCCGAACATCTGATTCGCAGCACTATATTTTAAAGGTGACAGGACATCTTAATGCCGCTGTGTGCAGGCAACGTTAAGAGCCCTGTTACACTCACATCTCACGTAACCTAAGACTCCTGAAGTTCCGCCTGCCAGCCAATAAGGAGTGAGGTTGTGTCCGCACATGTCACCCCTCCCATCCACTGCGCGAGGATCTCAATCTGGGAAGGCCTGCTTCGTAGCTCAAGGGCATCAGTGGGGCCTCATGTCTAAGTTTTGCCTAAGGCAAAGCCTAGAGCCGGCCCTGATCCTAATTCATGAGAAAATTAAGAAATAAAAATCCAGATCCACACGGGGACACATATACAGTATAGCTGTGCATAGGAGAGGGGAGCTGGACACGGGGGGACGGGACTGTCAGTTTAGCTGGAAGTGCTCTGGGGTCTCAGCTCAGTCTACAATGATCATAGTACAGGCAACCACACTAAGGCTCTGTTTCCACTAGTGCAACTTGTCATGCGACTTTGGACATAAAAGTTGCATGGCAAGTTACAGCCCATTGATTTCAATGGCACCCATTCCCATATATGCGACTTTGAAAATCAGCGACTTTGAAAAGGTGCCTGCAATGCTTTGATGCAACTTTGATACAGAGAGCGTAAAGTTGGATCAAAGTCGCACTCTAAATCATGCAACTTTGGGGTTGCAATAGTGGAAACATAGACTAATGTGGCGTACACACGATCGTTTTTCATGCCCTTTTTTTTACTGACGTTTTTCACGTCGTTTTTTTTCATGTTTCCTCTCAAGCCTGTCTTGCGTACACACGATCATTTTAAAAAACGTTCAAGCAAAGCGCAGTGACGTACACCACGTACGACGGCACTATAAAGGGGAAGTTCCGTTCTAATGACGCCACCCTTTGGGACGCTTTTGCTAATTTCGTGTTAACGCGTGTTAGTAAAAGTTTGGTGAGAGACGATTTGCACTTTTCAGTCTTCGTGCTTTGAAGATCGTTTTGTGGAGTTCAGTTTTTGCCTGTGGGTTCGTATCTGTCTTGCAGTGCTTGCAGTCAGTTCGTATCTGTTTATTCAGTGCGTTCTTGTCTGCTCGTTCCTGTTTTTCAGCTTGTTCTTCATAGGCCTTGCTGTTCTTCCGTTCGTTCTTCTAGTTCGTTCTGAGCTGCCGACCGTTATCTAGCCATGTTGCGGCTACGTACTCGTCGTAGAGTTCGTGCTGTAGTTGGTGCAGGGGTTCATGCTGTATCCCGACTCCAGGCCACGAACAGGGTGAGGAGGAGTTGATGGACCAAGAATTGGTTGCTCCAGCGGCACCAGTTCTGTCATATGCCTTTGTTGCGGGAGATCAGGGAGAATAATCCTGAGGACTACAGGAATTTTCTCAGGATGTCTGACCCCGTATTTCAGCATCTGTTGGCTTTGGTGTCCCCCTACATTACCAGGCAGGACACCGTTATGCGTGAAGCCATCAGTGCTGAGCAGAGGCTCATTGCCACGTTGCGATACCTGGCGACTGGGAGAAGCCTGCAGGACCTAAAGTTCTCCACAGGCATATCCCCCCCAGGCTCTGGGCATCATTATACCAGAGATGTGTTCTGCCATCCTTCAAGTTTTGCAGGAGGACTATATTAAGGTAAGTGTTCTTATTTCAAACATCACATTGTATGTATTTCTTTGTTTAATATTTTTTTGGGGGTTTATTAGCAGTCCCTAATTCCCATGATTCTTAGCTGCAGGGAATGTCCCCTTTCTCCACATGGTTATTTTTGGGAATATTTTTATTAGGCCTACATTTAAATTTGCCTTACCTAACCTCTCCAGCATGCTATCCTGGGGCCATACTCACCTTGCCTAGTCATTTCCATGTATTTTAATCTATGCTCCATCATAGTGCTTTACCCTAAACGCCCCCTAAAAATTGCCTAGGAATGTAAAATTTTTCAATAATTCATACAGAGTGCTACAGCCTACATTTGTGATCTCCCCAACTCATCTTCAACCCCCCCCCATTTTTTTGGAGGGTTTGTTTTTGGTTTGTTGTTGCTTACTAATAATGTTAAAAAATTTCGGTTTCTCCCAATGTTGGCCATGAATGGTTTTCTTAAATCTGCTTTCAATGTTTCTGTCTCAAAGTATTAATTTTTTTTTATTTAATTCCACAGTTCCCTTCTATGCCACATGAATGGCAGAATGTGGCATCTGAGTTTGCCCAACGATGGAACTTTCCGAACTGTGGAGGGGCCATCGACGGCAAACATGTTCGGGTCGTCCCACCACCCCATTCGGGAACCTTTTATTATAACTATAAGGGGTTCCACAGCATCGTCATGATGGCAGTGGTGTCGGCCACCTACGAATTCCTCAGTGGACGTTGGCAAGAATGGCAGGATGTCTGATGGAGGAGTCTTTGCACAGACGGAGTTTGGGGAACGGCTCCTTTTGGATCAGCTGGCCTTGCCACCAGCGGAGCAGAATGTGGAGGGACTCCCATTTGTCTTTGTGGCGGATGAGGCGTTTGGCCTGGGTCCCCATTTGATGAGGCCATTCCCGCAACGCACCCTCACCCCTGAGAGGAGGGTGTTCAACTATCGGCTCGCCAGAGCAAGAAGGGTGGTGGAAAATGCCTTTGGCATCATGGCCAGCCAATTCCGCCTGTTCCTCACCTCCATCCACCTTGCCCCTTACAAATGGAACCATGTTGTAATGGCTTGTTGTGTGCTCCATAATTATCTCAGGGTGCATTCAAGCAATTATCTGACTTTGACTGGGCCTGAGGCCTCATTATTTGAAGTGGAAAATCTTGTGGCCCTGGAAGCTGGCCATCCAGGCTTGGCCCCCCAAACCGGACGTGAGGTCCGTCAACAATATGTCGATTATTTTGTGGGTAGGGGGGCCATTGATATGCTTGATGAATTTTAACCCTATTATTTTTAAAAATAAAACCTTTTTTTGAGAAAATATTGTTTAGGTGTTTTCATTTAATATTCTTTTAGGTTTCTCATCGGTTTACCTAATGCACTTGTATTTCCATGTGTATTTTGCATTCTTAATTAGCCTTCATTGTCAGTGTAAACACAAAACATTGTTTAGTTCACTTTGCACAACATTTACATAATGAAGCCACAAATTCTGCTTAAGAAAATACCTTTTTTAATTATTTTTGAGGAAACTTCCTTTGAAGTGTAGATGTTATTAAAATATTTTGGGGGTTAAAACGCATGAACAGCCATACCTAAAAAAACTAACAAATAAAAAAACGTGAAAATGTAAACATGTACTATTCATTATCAAGCTTAAAACAAAAACAAACCTGCCAAAACACAGCAAGTTCAACGTTCTTTTGTGTTCAAACATTATACACGCCCAAGCGCAGCCATTATTTTTTGTAGCTTTTCCTCAACCAGCTTGGTATTTTGCCTGATCTCTATCAAGTCTCCCTTTATTTTTTCAAGGTCACGACAGCAGACCATGCGGTATTGGATCAGGATCTGGGCACTGTGATGTGTAAACTTTTCGGGGTCTCCGGCCAGAACTGCACCTAAAAAAAACAAATCATGTAGTATAGAATATGTAGGCCTACATCTATTAACCTGCATCTGTCTGGTTTGACACTGACCTGTTGTGGTGCCACTTTCCACTTCCACAACTTCACGTTCCTCTCCATCATGTGGTTCTGGGGGTATTGTTGAAGGTGTTGGATTTTTAGGCTCATTTGACGTAGCTTTTAGAAGCCCTATGGAGATTGCAATAAAAGGTAGAGTTTCATTAGTAACTAATAATTTTTTGGACACAAAAAAACAAGAAAAATAGATTTCTAAATATTATTTGGAAGTGTGGTCCATATTTAACCACTTAAGCCCCGGACCATTTTGTAGCTAAAGGACCAAAGGTGATTTCAGAATTTTGCACTGCGCTGCTTTAACTGTAAATTGTGCGGACATGCAATGTTATACCCAAACGAAATTTGCGTCCTTTTCTTCCCACAAATAGAGCTTTCTTTTAATGGTATTTGATTGCCTCTGCGATTTTTATTTTTTGCGATATAAACGAAAATAGATCGAAAATTTTGAAAAAAAATGATATTTTCTACTTTTTGTTATAAGAAAAATCGAATAAACTCAATTTTAGTCATACATTTAGGCCAAAATGTATTCAGCCACATGTCTTTAGTAAAAAAAATGTCAATAAGCGTATATTTATTGGTTTGCGCAAAAGTTATAGCGTCTACAAACTAGGGTACATTTTCTGGAATTTACACAGCTTTTAGTTTATGACTGCCTATCTCATTTCTTGAGGTGCTAAAATGGAAGGGCAGTACAAACCCCCCCCACCAAATGACCCCATTTTGGAAAGTAGACATCCCAAGGAAATTGCTGAGAGGCATGTTGAGCCCATTGAATATTTTTTATTTTTGTCTCAAGTGATTGAATAATGACAAAAAAAAATAACAAAAAGTTGTCACTAAATGATATATTGCTCACACATGCCATGGTTATATGTGGAATTGCACCCCAAAATACATTTTGCTGCTTCTCCTGAGTACGGGGATACCACATGTGTGGGACTTTTTGGGAGCCTAGCCGGGTACGGGCCCCCGGAAACCAAGCACCGCCTTCAGGATTTCTAAGGGCGCAAATTTTTGATTTCACTCCTCACTACCTATCACAGTTTTGAAGGCCATAAAATGCCAAAATAGCACAAAACCCCCCAAATGACCCCATTTTAGAAAGTAGACACCCCAAGGAAATTGCTGAGAGGCCTGTTGAGCCCATTGAATATTTTTTTTTTGTCCCAAGTGATTGAATAATGACAAAAAAAAAAAAAAAATTACAAAAAGTTGTCACTAAATGATATATTGCTCACACATGCCATGGTTATATGTGGAATTACACCCCAAAATACATTTTGCTGCTTCTCCTGAGTACGGGAATACCACATGTGTGGGACTTTTTAGGAGCCTAGCTGCGTACGGGACCCCGAAAACCAAGATCGGTGTGATAAAATGCTTTCCCAATTTCCCAATGGCGCTTTTTATATCCGGGGGGGGACATTCCCTCCCACTGCTTGTAAAAGCAGTCCAGAGGCTAATTAGCCACTAGGATTGCTTTTACATGAAAGCCGGCCGCTGGCTGAAAAGAATGATACCAAGATGATACCTAAACCCGCAGGCATCATTCTGGTATAAACATTCAAAGTCCAGCAACATACCAGTACGTTGCTGGTCCTTGTTGGACATGTATTGTAATCTTTTTTTTTCATGCAGCCAGTTGGCTGAACGAAAAAAGAGATTGATCGGTGGGTATGCCCACCATTAGAATACCGCCCTTCATCCACCCACTTCTAATGATGGGCATACATGCACCATTTATATATGCCGAAGCATGGGGGCATCCTCCCGCAAAAAAGTTATGCCGCACACACATGGTCGGACTTTTCCACGGGCAAGCCTCCGTCGGAATTTCGACCGTATGTACGCGGCATTAGGAGCAAAATCGCTCCTCCGCCCCTGCTGCCCCAATGCTTCGGCATATATGCTTTTTTTTTTTTAACTGTGGTGGTGAAATCACCTCCTACAGCACTGGAGTCGCAGGGATCAGGCCTGTCTCTGCGAACGCTGCAGTTATGTGTGTTGTGTTTTGTAAGTGACAGTGATCGATCGATACTGCACTTGGGTGGCCTGGGCTGGACCGAGGGGCAAAACGCAGGTGCTAGCAGGTATCTGGGCTGATCCCGCTAACACTGCATTTTTGGGAACCCTAAACTGCTGGGAATGCTAGTATAGATCTGATCAGATCAGATATTGATCTGATCAGATACTATACCACTAAAGGGGGTGTATGCTTCACGCGTGGGTGTTAGCATTACTGGCACTAACCTGACGCTGCCTGGGGTGTGACGCAGACCCTCTCTGACGCTAAAACCTAATTGATATCACCCGCCGGGCGATCAGGGGGTTAAACCTTTATTGGGTTATATATACGGCGGGTGCTCTGACACGATAAAAAGCAAACTAACTAACCAGCGTCACCCGTAACACTTATATGGTGATCACTGGTGAAAGGGTTAACTAGGGGCAATTAGGGGGTTAAAACCTTTATTAGATAATATATGGGGGTACCTGACGCTATAAAAACCTGCGGCGAACCTAAAAAAAATTACTGGCTACCGATCTGCATCACCGACGCTAAGACAGCGATCAGAAAAATGATCGCTTAGCGACAGTGGTGATAGGGGGTGAAAGGGTTACCTGGGGGGCAATCAAGGGGGTTAAACCTTTATTAGATAATTTATGGGGGTACCTGACGCTATAAAAACCTGCGGCGAACCTAAAAAAAATTACTGGCTACCGATCTGCATCACCGACACTAATGCCGCGTACACACGACCGCTTTTCTCGACGAGAAAAACGGCATTTTTTTTTTCGCCGAGAAAAACGATCGTCTGTGGGCTTTATGTCGTTATTTTCAACGAGAAAAACGGCATTAAAAACGACGAGAAAAATTAGAACATGTTCTAAATTTTCTCGCCGTTTTTCACGTCGTCGTTTTTTTCATCATGAAAAATGATCGTGTGTAGGCTTTAACGACGTGAAAAAAGCGCGCATGATCAGAAGCAAGTGAGGAGAAGGGAGCGCTCGTTCTGGTAAAACTACTGTTTGGAATGGAGATGGCACATTCGTCATGCATGAAATTATTACATCGTTTAATGCAGCGCATTCTTTTCTTTGTTCTAATGCTGCAATATTCCAATTCTCTTGCTGCTGATATTCTCCCAGAGTTAGGACAATCTTTGTTCTTTAGTATTTATTGTTTTATCATGATTAATCTCTATTTTGGTGAGACAGATCTCCCTAAATACCCAAACCTTTTTTCATTTTTTTTTTTTTTTTTTTTTTTTAGGGTTTAATTTGTGGTATTAGATTTTAGACTGTTTTTACATATTATTTGCTATTTTGGAGTGTGCCAAGTTACCACAACATTATTATTTATTCTAATTTGGCCTCAATGAGGTTAGTGTCCCTTGTTAATTTCACAATTTTTTATCCACTGTCCCTGCCTACTCACTTACAAACTGGCGATTTAGAAGAAAAACACATGTTCATTTTGTATCTTACAAAAAAATTCCATTTATTATGGCCTAATAACAAATTAAAAGGTAAGCCAAAACAAAACCAGATGTAAAGTACAAATCAAGAAGCCAGGAAGACAGCACTGGAGACCCTGCTGAAATTAGTGCACACCCAGATCACCACAGCAAACACCAAAGCATGTGAAGACAAAAATTGGGCCCATGTGAGGCACATATCCTGGACTCATTTTTGGGTTTTTTGTTTGACCTTCCCTGCAGCCTTCCTTGGAGGCTGTGTCCGTGGAGGAGGGACTGGAGCAGGAGCAGGGTCTGGAACAGGAGCAGGGACTGTTACAGGAGCATGGAGTGGGGCAGGAGCATGGAGTGGGGCAGGAACTTGAGCATAAAAATATGAAAGGTCCACAACGTCTGTGAAATCCTTCAGTTTGTTCAACAGGCCCATATTGACCACCTTCAATATTAGGGTTTCACATTTCAGCCTCTGGTCCAGTCCCATTTGAGGCAGTTTCTCCCCAATAAGGGCAGCAAATCCCTCTGCAGCGGTGGGGGGCTCTCGGAGTGCAGCAGTAGCCTCCCTAATTAGGGCCTGGGTCTCCTCCTCCATTTGAAGCAGCCTCCTTGATCTTTTTGCTGGAATCCGCAGCAGAGGGATCTGGGGCCTGGTGTTGTGCTGGGTCCCACTGGGGCCTGCCTCTTCCTGGGTCCCACTGGGGCCTGCCTCTTCCTGGGTCCCACTGGGGCCTGCCTCCTCCTGGCTTCCAGTGGCACCTGCCTCCTCGTGTGCCCCACTGGGGCCTGTCTCCTCCTGGCTTCCAGTGGCACCTGCCTCCTCGTGTGTCCCACTGGGGCCTGTCTCCTCATCCTGTTTAAAAAAGGTACATCGAGTTAGTTTTGCCTTCATCTTTCACACACATTTGTCACCTCATGACATTTGGTAATTGAATGCTACTAAATATTAAAGTGAATCATTCTGACACCAGTATATTTCTTTTTGGTGCCCTTAATTTTTGGCCACTGCTGTCTATTGATATGTCAGACACTTTTTTTTAACTCTTAACATTTTTCACACTTTTTTAGAAACTTTTACAACATTCAACTTTTATTACTCTAAATATTTTGTGAAATATTATACCTGGCTCCAAATATTTAAATCAGGCTCCTCCAGGACTTGAGGTTGTTCCTCCAAAGAGACCTCAACTTGGCTGGAGGCTTGGCTGCAGGGAATGCTGGAGGGAAGGCTGGAGGGAAGGCTGGGGGGTTGGCTGCAGGGAAGGCTGGAGGGTTGGCTGGAGGGTTGGCTGCAAGGAAGGCTGGAGGTCGTTCTGGGTGGAAGGCTGGAAAGGGATTCCCTAGATTCCAGGTGTTCATCCAGGAAACTCAGGTGCTGATAGTACCACAGATTTGGGATGTATCGGTCCTCTGCACCTGCTCCTGACCGCAGGGATTTTAGCACTTTATTTCGTTGAGCCCGGTATGTGCCCCTAATGGTCCCAATTTTTGTGTTCAGATCCTGTAGTGTTGCTGTGGGGATCTGAGTTTTCACAAATTCCAGCAAGGTCTCCAGTGCTCTCTTCCTGGCTTCTTTATTTTTATTATGTTTATTTTTAGTCTGCCATAAAATTGGAAGATTCTTCCATCTTTGCAGGAATTCCAACATAAAATCTGGGTCCTTAAATACCTTCATTTTCTCTGCAATTCAAAACCCAAATCAAAAAAAGGAATGTCAGTCAGGACTACTCCAAATCTTTCTCACCATATATAGGCCACTAACGTAGCAATTGATCAGTCATCATAGAGTTGAGTGGACACCTGGATGTTTGTGTTGAACTCTTTTTAGCTAACTTTGTAAAAAGCTAGAGTTCGTGACCTGACTTTCCCCGAACCCAAACCCCATTGAAGTAAATGTTGCCCTGTAAATCGTGGGAATAAAAGGACTCCCCAAAAATAAAGGAGTACCTCGAACTGTCCCTGCACCAAGTCTCTTTTTTTTTGTTTTAAAATTAACACTAAATTCACTCCTGGGTATAATTAATTGTTGTCTCCTGTCAATTGCAATACATAGGAAAGTCATTGATACAAACATTGGGAAAGCATTGTGGTTCCCCCAAATATCCATACCAGGCCCTTCAGGTCTGTCAAGGATTTTAAGGGGAACTCCCCCACAAATTCTGGCAAAAAATGGCGTGGAGTCACCCCCCCAAATCCATAACAGACCCTTATCCGAGCACGCAACCTGGCCGGCCACAGGGGAAGAGGGGGGACGAGAGAGCGCCCCCCCCTCCCTCCTGAACCATACCAGGCCACATGCCCTCAACATGGGGAGGATGTCCCCATGTTGATGGGGACAAGGGCCTCATCCCCACAACCCTTGCCCGGTGGTTGTGGGGGTCTGCGGGCGGGGGGCTTATCGGAATCTGGAAGACCCCTTTAACAAAGGGGACCCCCAGATCCCGCCCCCCCTATGTGAAATGGTAATGGGGGACATTGTACCCCTACCATTTCACCTTAAAAAATGGCATTATCTAAAAAATGACACTACACGGTTTTTGACAATTCCTTTATTATTGGTTTTGTTTTTCAACCATCTTCTTCCTTCTTCTTTTCTGCATTCGAGTTTCTTCCTCCATCTTCCTCTTCATCTTCATCTTCCTTCTTGCTTCGGGCTTCTCGTCCGCATCTTGCTTTGGCTTCTTCTTTGTTCTCCCGCCGCTCCGTTTGAATTTGAGTTTCCCGCTGTGTGACGCAAAGTTAGGCAGTTCTCCTCTAGAGTTAAAGGGAATGGGAAGGGGATGAGCCTGTTTAGAGACAGGCAAAGGGGTTACTTTAGCAACAAAAATAGATCAAACAACAGAAATATTATGAATTAAATATTTATTCCTGTAAACCTTATTACATATAAAGATTAAATAAAGTGCAAGTGGGTACCCAACCTGTGGATGATTTATAAAACTTGATGCAAGGAACATCACTGGACAGACAAGACTTAACAAAAACAAAAGACATGTAACAGTACACTAGTCCGGACGTGTGGTTCAGTCCTATGTATTAAGTGACCCAATAAAAGTCTTTTTAAATTGCCTTCCTCTAAAGGATGTAAGGTAATTAGATCCACCAACAATGATGTGGATCCCTTTATTAAATCCAAATGGGTACTGTGTAACAAAGGGCTGAACCTGATGGGGCGGGGGGAGGAGGAGATGAGGGGAGTAATGAACTGGGGCAGGGGGACCGCTGTTGGTGCGGAGGACCGGGAATCCCCTGGTGGTACCAATGTTCCAATGAATTCAAATTTGATAAGGAATGAGAAAGTAATAGATTTCCTCTGACCGTTGCTGGTATAATTAAATTGAAAAGTTCATCAGTGTGATTTGATTCAGGTGTCAATAATTCATTTGGTACATAGCATTGGTAAGGCAGCAATACAGGAGATTTTAGACATAGTGAAATCAGTCAATACTCATAGTATTTAGCTCGTCCTATACATCAATAAGGTGCGTACGTTACCAATGGACGTCTTCGCTGTTAGAGTTGAGTTTGATCAGATCTGTGTCACTAGATCTCTGATTGCCACATACCTTGCAGCTGATGTTAGGATATTCTGGCCATTCCAATTAGTTTCGTCGGCCGTTGGCGCTTACAGGTATCCAGGGGTGTCCTAGAGCTGTCAGGCGGTGCTCACGCCACTATGTGAAGAATCCAGTGTAGCGGCATTAGAAATGCCGACTGTCGCGGTCGTTTGCAGCTAGTTTGAACGCTGACTGCTGCCTGCGATCTCCTGTCACTCCACCCGCTCCATTCAAAATCACGTCATGTGACTGTGTGGGGTATGACGTCAACGCGTTTCGCCGTGCTCTGTGGCGTAGCTTCGTCTGGACGTTTCACGTCACTGGTCGGGATACCTGTTTATGTATCACTCAGACCGGTGACGCGCATCTGTAAAGGGTTGAGAAATTATAAAGACAACCAATAGTTAGGTCCCGTCTGAAGTTTTTCCAGGTTCCTGTTTATTCTTCACATAGTTGGGATTATTCTTTGTTACCGTGTATATGACAGAGCGGATAAGGTCCATAGTGAATAAGGTCCTTCATAGTAAAGTACTCTCTCAGTTATATCTGTCTAACGGGTTAAACAATATCCATCATTTATTTGCTGGGGGATGATATTCTAAGTATCAAAAAGGATGATATACTTTTATGTATATTTTTCTTGGGGGGATCGGGAGAAAGACATGTAGGTAAACTGACAAATCACAGCAAACACATATTTAGGAGATAAAATTATTAATCTATTTTTAAAAGAATTAGTATAATGTTTATAACTTTCAAATCAAAATTGAATCAATAACTAAAGTTAATTGGAGGGTCCTAATGTATGTTGGATTAGGATGGGGTGGGAGGACAGGGAAGTAAGGGAATTACCATTAATCGGTTGATATGGAGTGGTTTTAATAATCAAACAATCTGACCGATAGAAGGAAGTATTAAGAGGCAAAGCGACCCATAGATACAGTAAGCTCGCAAAATTTGATATACATTAGGGAAATTATTTGGAGGGAGAGAGTAATGGATTATTATATATATTTCTATGTAGGTAAAAACACCTGTAGATTTAACTCTGTGTTTAAGCCAGCCGGGACGAGGGATTTTAGGCGGTATACCCACCATTTTTCCTTCTGTAAGAGGATACGATCGTAATCACCTCTTCTTGTAGGTAGCTTTAACACATATATCCCTTTAACCGTCATACCATGGGAACTACGTCCATGATATTGGGCGAAATGTTTCGCCAGAGGTTTCTCAGGAATTTTTTCTTTATTGTTTATTTCTCTCAGGTGCTCGCCGACTCTTATCCTCAGCGATCTCTTGGTCTTGCCCACATAAATTTTAGGGCAAGGACAAGTGACCATATAGATGACACGAGTCGTCGAGCAATTGGTGAGATCTCTGATCTGAAAAGATCCATTTCCCAAAGAGTCGGTAAAAGTCGAGGTTCGATGGACATAGGGACAGACCTGGCATCTATTACACGGGAACATTCCTGTTGTTCGTGGATATTCATTGAGCCAAGTGGTTTCTGGTTCTTTAATGAATTCTGATTTGACCAGCATGTCACCAAGATTTCTAGCACGTCGCGCCACCATCATAGGGAAATCCCCGACGATTTGGGCCAAGTCGGGAGTGTTGGTTAAAATGCCCCAATGTTTTTCCAGTGTTTTGCGCACTGGTTCCCACTGTGAGCCAAACGATGTTATTATTCGTATTGGGTCATTCAATGACTCTTCATTAGTCGCCGATTTTTTTGGGGCTAGAAGGTCAGGGCGCTCCCTAGTTGCTGCCCGCTTCCTCGCCTGTTTAATCTGTCGGTGCGAGTACCCGCGTTCACGAAATCTGAGATATAGTTCCTGGCTTTCTCGTCTATAATCCTCAACGCTTGAACAGTTCCTTTTTATGCGTAGGAACTGGCCTACTGGGATCCCATTCTTTAGCCATTGCGGATGGTGACTTGTTGCGTACAGCAGCGTATTAGCCGCTGTGTCTTTACGATATGTGCAGGTTTTAAGTTTGCCTTGTTTGAATAGGATCGAGAGGTCGAGAAAAGACAATTTCTCACGATCAAAAGTGTAGGTTAAGTGTATGTTCCGTTTGTTGGTATTGAGTTCTGACATAAATTGATGTAACTGTTCTGGCGTGCCTCGCCATAGCATCAACACGTCATCGATGTACCGCCACCAGGTCATTACATGGGGGTGGTACATCGGCGACGAATAGACATCCTGCTCTTCCCACTGACCCAGATGGATACAGGCATAGGCCGGTGCCCAGGCTGCCCCCATCGAGGTACCCCGTATCTGATGGTAAAATTTGTTTAGAAATTGGAAAAAATTGTTGTGCTAAGCAAAATTCAATAGTTCGATTATAAACTCATTTTGGGGTCCTGACAAGGGGTAGTTTAGCTCTAAAGAGCTTTCAACAGCCTGAATGCCCACCTGGTGGGGTATTGATGTGTATAAGGATTCTACATCAATACCAACCAATAATACCCCATCTGGTTGTTCGCAGTGACCCAAGTCATCAATTTTGGCCAGGACATGACGTGTATCCTGTACGTAGGATTTTAAGCTAGTGACCATTTCTTTAAGGAGTAAATCCAAGTATTTCCCAACTCGCTCTAAGGGTCCTTGACAAGCCGAAACTATCGGTCTCCCTGGTGGATTCTGTAAGTTTTTATGAACTTTAGGTATAATATAAAATGTTGGTATATTATACTCATGAACGAGAAGGTAGTTGAAATCCTTTACTGTTAGTAAACCCTCATCTTTTGCATATTTTAGTTTTTGATTTAATTCTTTAACCACTAAAGGAAAAGGGTTGTGGTCAAATTGATGGTAAGTTGATTTGTCCATTAGTTGTCTTTTAACTTCTAGTTCATATTGCTGTTGGTTTAATAGGACCACATTGCCTCCTTTATCGCTATTTTTGATAACGATATCCTTCCTACTCTCTAAGTCCTTAAGTGCTTGTCTTTCACCTATTGATAGATTGTCCAGTGACTTTTTAGTCCAATCAATCCTTTCTAGGTCCATTTGGACCATGTCAAGAAAGGTATTGAGCCATCTGTTTTTTGATAACGGGGGCATCTTTTGTGATCTTATTTTCAAGTTTGCTCGTCTTATTGAGGGGACTGGTTGCTCATCCGGTATGTCGTTCTCATCCAGTAGTGAATTTAATATGTCTAAGGCCGGCTGGTCTTCTGGATCTATCAATTGTGTTGTCTCTACTACAGTATCCTTAGTACTGTAGAGTAATCGAAAAAAGGCCTTTCGTAGGAATAATGTAATATCCTTGAAGACCGTGAACTCATCCATATTAGCTACTGGGGAGAAGGTCATACCCTTTCGTAAAAGATTTAGATGGTCCAAGTTTAGGTCATAATCAGATAGATTGATTACCTTCATATCAGTTGTCATTAATTGATTGGTCTGAACTTTTATTACTTTTTTTGACTCCTGGTATAAGTTCGTTCCTGTGTTGATTTGGGTAATTTTTGGTTCCTGAGTTGTGTCCTGAATTTTGGCTGTGGGGGTGGTACCCGATCGAGTTTTGGATCCTCCCCCTCCTGGTCTAAAAAAGTAACGGTTTTCGATATTTCGTCGTCGGTATCACTAGTTGACTTATTCCGACGGCGTCGCGATTGTGATCTGGCTCCGCGTCCCTGTGATTTACTACGTCCACGACGAATAGTGAGGTCAAAGACCTCGTCTTTATCGAAGTCCGCTAAATCGCGCCTAAATTTTCCCTGTTTTGTGACTTTAAGATTTAGTTGTACTTTCTCTATCTCTTTCTTTAATAGGTCATTTTGCCTGGCAAACTCCTCTTGATCCTTTAATTCCTCCAACCCTCGTGCACTCTCCTGAATCTGTTGCTGTATGTTAATAAGTTGGATTTTTTCCTCCTCAACAATTAGTCCCATAACATTTAGCCCATGGTTAATGCAGAGCTCCTTCCATTTTGGCAAAAAAGTGTTAGTATGAAGGTGCTCGGCTGGGACTGTCTTATCTCTTAGGCCTCTTGGAACAATTCTGTGCGAGATGTAAGTTTCCAAGGATGACACGTCCCACTTACGGTTCAGGTGTCTAATTAGTAGCTTCTTGTGTTCTTTAAATTTATTTTTAATTTCGTCGTCCTGATCGAGGGTATGCGTCGTATCACTCTGGAAAGCTGTTCTAATCTCCTGGTCTATATCATCTCCCAACATAAAAGCCATCCCTCACGCAATTTAGACAATGGTAGGGGATTTTTTTGGGGTATTTAATCACTGCACGAGAAAAAAATAAAAATAAAAAATTATGTGGACTTGCTAGAAGTGAACATAGGGATCACTATGGAACTATAAATATATTGGGGTTTAGGGGAAAGGAATTCGCAAGTTTCCACTAATAAGTAAGTGATCAAGTGGGTCGCTTACTATAGATCATTAACCTTGTAAGGTATTGTTGCTGTAACCATTTAAGCATATAGAGTTAAAGGGAATGGGAAGGGGATGAGCCTGTTTAGAGACAGGCAAAGGGGTTACTTTAGCAACAAAAATAGATCAAACAGAAATATTATGAATTAAATATTTATTCCTGTAAACCTTATTACATATAAAGATTAAATAAAGTGCAAGTGGGTACCCAACCTGTGGATGATTTATAAAACTTGATGCAAGGAACATCACTGGACAGACAAGACTTAACAAAAACAAAAGACATGTAACAGTACACTAGTCCGGAAGTGTGGTTCAGTCCTATGTATTAAGTGACCCAATAAAAGTATTTTTAAATTGCCTTCCTCTAAAGGATGTAAGGTAATTAGATCCACCAACAATGATGTGGATCCCTTTATTAAATCCAAATGGGTACTGTGTAACAAAGGGCTGAACCTGATGGGGCGGGGGGAGGAGGAGATGAGGGGAGTAATGAACTGGGGCAGGGGGACCGCTGTTGGTGCGGAGGACCGGGAATCCCCTGGTGGTACCAATGTTCCAATGAATTCAAATTTGATAAGGAATGAGAAAGTAATAGATTTTCCTCTAGGTCCGCTGCGAGCCGGGGGACCCGCCCCCCTCTGACTGCACGGGGAAAGTACCTGTGAAATCTCTGTGCGTCAGAGGGGGGCGGGGTCGCCGGACCAAGAGGAGAACTGATGAACTGAAGCGTCCCACAGCGGGAACCTCCAATTCAAACGGAGCGGCCGGAGAAAGAAGAACCCGGAGCAAGATGCGGACGAGAACACCGAAGGAAGAAGGAAGATGAAGAGGAAAAGGAAGATGGAGGAAGAAACACGAAGCGAGAAAAGAAGAAGAAGGCAGAAGATGGAAGAAAGCCAAACTAAAAATTAAAGGAATTGTCAAAAACTGACTACTGTCATTTTTTACATTTTGTACACTTTCTTCGTGAAATGGTAGGGGTACAATGTACCCCTTACCAATTCACATAGGGGGGGGGTGGGATATGGGGGTCCCCTTTGTTAAAGGGGTCTTCCAGATTCCAATAAGCCCCCCGCCCGCAGACCCCCACAACCACCGGGCAAGGGTTGTGGGGATGAGGCCCTTGTCCCCATCAACATGGGGACATCCTCCCCATGTTGAGGGCATGTGGCCTGGTACGGTTCAGGAGGGAGGGGGGGCCGCTCTCTCGTCCCCCCCTCTTCCCCTGCGGCCGGCCAGGTTGCGTGCTCGGATAAAGGGTCTGTTGTGGATTTTGGGGGGACTCCACGCCCTTTTTTTCCGGATTTGGGGGTGGAGTTCCCCTTAAAATCCTTGACAGACCTGAAGGGCCTGCAACTCGAATTTGGGGGAACCCCCACGTTTTTATTTTGCAGGTACAACTCACTTTTCAATGTCTTGCCATTTGCCGGGAGGCAAGAATTCATTTATAGAGCCGCGATTGACTTTTCAAAGTTGATTCACAATTCTAAAATGACACTTTGTGCACGGCCAGTACTAACAGCACGGGAAGCAAGCACCAAGTTACATGCATATTGCCCAACCCCGGCCCCGAACATACAGTGAATGAATGTTTATAGGTTTAATGCTCCTGGACACAGCCAAATTTAAAGGTCTGTACGGTCACTACATTTGCTGTTCGGGGCCGCTCAACCCTCGACATATCAAGTATGAAAAATGTTACGTACCCGCGATCTACACGTTCGTCTCCTCCGACCTTCTTCCACTCACTGAACGTCGCTTTCAACGATGTTTTTTGGAGTTATATACAGTGCGCATGCGTGACGCTCCGCACGCTTTCCCGCCCCTGACGTTCGTTACACTACTTTCCCCGCCCCTTCTCGCTACTCCTTAATGACGGAGAGTGTAAACAAGTCGGCGAATCACCAACATGATGTGGAAAGTGGGGAAGAAAGCAGGCCCCGACCCAGAAGGTATAAAGCCACTAACATGAGCTTTGAGGAGATGGTGGAGATGGTCAGCATATTGCTCCGGGATGATTATGACGCCAAACATGGGCCCTACAAAAAGCCAAATCAAGTGAAGGCCAAGATCATGGATAAAGTGGTCAAAGCGCTGTTGCATAAATTTGGTGTTCGCAGGTCGCGGGAACAGATCCGGAAACGATGGTCGGACATTAAGTTGCGTGAGCCGGATCAATATAAAAAGATTAAAAAAGTCATCAAAAAAAGTAAGTAGATTTACATTAAATGTGATTTTTGGTAATAACGTGGTGTTGCATGTGCTTTTAAAATAATGTATGTAGTACAGTTAAAAATGTCATGTTTCATGTTTTTGGGCACACGAATCGATCGTATAAATGGTCGTTCAAACGTTCACTCAATCACAAGCTTTTGGCCCGATTCATTGTTCGAACGACATTTTATCAATCCTAAAATAATAGGCATGTTCAAATGTTTTTAGCAATGTATTCCACCAAAACATCGTTTGGGTGGTATTGAACGAGGATTTCAACGTTGGATTCTTGTGCCCAAGAACATGAAACAGGACATCATGAAATGTTTATGTGAGAAGTAATTATAATAAACATGTTTGTGTAGTTGTTGGTAATTAGATTTGGCTAATGTAACTAGATTCAGTGTAGGTTTACAAGAGTATGCTCAGCAGCAGCTTACACATCTGGACTCATTAGCACAAGTGTGGGCCACAAGAACAACCTTTTGATGGTGTCACACACAGGTGATCCAGTGGATACCTGGTGTGTTTCCATGTGTGAAACATGACCAAAAGAGATTAATCTACCATCTTGTGAAATGGATACAATCATGTGTTCATCTCCTAAAAAATTATCACTAATACAATTGTAAACACACTTCCCAAGAATGATTAATATTCCTCTTTCACGCCAAAATATATTTCGTTACACAAGTCTACCTTTTGGTTATATCTCCTAGGGCTTCAAAGAG
Source organism: Rana muscosa (assembly GCA_029206835.1). Lineage (NCBI taxonomy): Eukaryota > Metazoa > Chordata > Amphibia > Anura > Ranidae > Rana > Rana muscosa. The sequence goes on from CM055116.1 coordinate 880,430,052, forward strand.
CTAAGAGACACAAGGCTGCAAACCCCGCACCACCAACTCAAGAGCCACAACCGCAGGATGTGGCAGAAGAGGGAAATGGCAACTCACCAGGTCAGTGTCATACACCACAGCCTCAGGTAATAGATGTTGGCCTGTATATTTAGTAAGACATTTTCTTTTCACTACTTCAAGGGACTTTAATGCCTGCGGCACCAGCAACCTTCACCAGAGCCACTGCCCAGATGTTGCTGAAACAAGTGAGGGTCTGCTCTCGGGAGGTTGAAAAGATAAAAGACAACCTCTTCCAGATGTGCCAAACCAACAAAATCATGGAGAAAAGACTGAAAAAACTTGAGCATATTCTTGGGAGGGTGTAAAACTTGTATATATTCTAAAAAAGATTGTTTTAGTTTTTTGGGGGGAAATCGTTTATTTCTATAAAGGTATATTGTTTGTGTTGTACATTTTTGTACTGAGTTGTAAAAAGAGAAAAAAAAACAAATTCCCAAAAAAATTTGGGGTATATTTTGATACAAACGTGAAAAATGTTATACTCCTATAAAAAATTATAATCACTAAACAATGTGTGGTTTCTTATATCAATGTTGCCCCCCCCTAAAAAAATGTGTGTGTTTAGACTCTATAAATGATTGTAATTTACTTGTTAGGAAAAAACATGGGACTACAACTGCACTAGTATAACCGAGGACAGTGATGGTGAACCTTGGCAACCCAGATGGTTTGGAACTACATTTCTAATGTTACTCAGGCACTCTGCAGTGTAGTTGAGCATCATGGGAAATGGAGTTGCAAAACATCTGGAGTGGCAAGGTTCACCATCACTGACCTAGGAGAAAGAACAAATACAACAAAAGAAAAGCAAACAAGATGTTTTCAGTATATTATTTTTTATTATGACCAAAATTGGTTTAAAAATGATCAGGCATTGCAATGGCCCCCCTACCCATAAAATATTCTAGATAGCGTTGCCGCACATCACGGCCGCTTTGGGGGGCCAAGCCTGTAGGGCCAGCTAACTGGGCTGCCAATGGTCCATCCAAGCACTGTGTGCCCTGAAGGTCAACGGTAGCTAGATAATTGTTTGAGTTTTTGAGTAAAAAATTGTGCAGTATGCAACAGCACATGACCAAATGGTTCCATTTATACTCCGCCATGTTTATCGCAGTCAGAAAAAGGCGGAAGCGACTGGCCACGATGCCAAAGGCATTTTCGACCACCCTTCGCGCTCTGGCCAGACGATAATTAAAGACCCTCCTCTCAGGGGTGAGGGACCTTTGGGGAAAAGGCCTCATCAAATGTGGTCCAAGCGCAAAAGCCTCATCTGCCAGGAACACAAACGGGAGGCCATGTTCATTATCTTCAGCAGGTGGCAATGCCAGGTCCTCTGAAAGAAGCCGGTCTGCAAACTCGGTCTGGGCGAAAACACCACCGTCAGACATCCGCCCATTTTTCCCAACATCAACAAATAGAAACTCATAGTTGGCAGACACCACCGCCATGAGCACAATACTGTGGAAGCCTTTATAATTAAAAAAAAACGATCCAGAATGGGGTGGTGGCACGATGCGGACGTGCTTGCCATCAATGGCTCCTCCACAGTTGGGAAAGTTCCACCGCTGAGAAAAATCAGATGCCACATTCTGCCATTCCTGTGGCGTCGATGGTAACTGTGGAGTCAAAGGAACAAAAAAATTAATATGCTTTACTACCTATACATTGCAAGCATGTTAGCACAAAACACTCTGGGCAAAACATCAGTATAGCATTAATTTGGAAGGAGGATTTTAGAGCGGAGCTACGCAGCCAAAATAATATAAAATAACACAGCAGCTACAGCAGCTGCAGAGGTTTGCTAATTGTACACTTACCTGTCCTGGAGTCCAGCAACGTCCGCAGCAGAGGACCAACAATTGCTCGTCACTCTGCTGCCCCCTCTGCCATCCTCGGTGAGGGAACCAGGAAGAGAAGCCTTGCGGCTTCACTGCCCGGTTCCCAAACGCACATGCACGAGAAGCGCTGCGCAGTTCAGACTGGTCCTCCTGTGTTCTGTGAGACAAGTGTTTCCAAGAACACTACGGGTCTTCTGCGGGAAGAGACTTGGCTCAGGCAGATTTGCCGCAGAGATGACTCCCGGATGCGTGTGAAAATACCTGGCTTAAACAGGTATCTTCACCCCCCTCCCCCCCTGAAAGGTGTCAATTTTGACACCGGGGAGGGTTACGATGAGCGGACCCCCCAAATTTTGGATGGAGGTCCGCTTGAATAAGATAGAAAAATAAGCAACAAAAACATCACCCACTCTGATGGACCTGTGAAATTCTTAGAGGGTGGAGGGGTTGAGATGAGTTGGGGACATCATAATTCAAATCTATAGTACTATGTAATTTATTTGGGTAGATTAGACAAAAATCAAAGAATTAGGGGGGGGGGGGGGAATCAGGCAATCTAAGCACTACAATGGAGCGTCCAAAAAATAAAAGGGGATTGACTAGGCTAGGTGTGTTTGGGCCCAGGATCTAATGCTGGAGCTTGGTTTAAAAACAAATATGCATGTAGCCCAAAAACATAGAACATTTAAAGCTTACAAAATGCAGGGGGACAAAGGGGACATTCACAGCATATTCTAATCATGGTAATTAGAGACAGTTCAAAATATACTATACATTAGCAAGCATAAAAAAACATAGATTGTGATGTTTTATAAAGGAGAAAACGTACCTTAAGGTAGTCCTCATGAAGGACCTGGATAATGGCAGAGCAGGTCTCTGGGATAATGACGCCCAGAGCCTGGGGGGAGATGCCTGTCGAGAACTTGAGGTCCTGCAAGCTTCTCCCAGTCGCAAGGTATTGCAACGTGGCGATGAGCCTCTGCTCAGCAGTAATGGCTTCCCGCATAACAGTGTCCTGCCTGGTGATATAGGGGGACACCAAAGCCAAGAGCTGCTGAAAAACGGGGTCAGACATCCTAAGAAAATTCCTGAAATCATCAGGTTAATTCTCCCGGATCTCCCGCAGCAGAGGCATATGACATAATTGGTCCCTCTGGAGCAACCAATTCTTGGTCCATGAACTCCTCCTCACCCTCCTCATGGACCGGATCTGGGACATAGCAACAAGCCCAGCAGCAAGCACAGCACGATCTCGGCGACAAGAACGTACGCGCAACATGGCTTCAAAACGGTCGTCTAATCAGAACTAACTAAAAGAACGCACTGAAGAACAGCAAGGCCTATGAAGAACGAGCTGAAAAACAGTAACGAGCGGACAAGAACGCACTGCAAAAACAGATACAAACTCACTACACGCACTGAAAGCCAGATACAAACCCACAAGCACAAACTGAACTCCCGAAAACGATCTTTAAAGCACGAAGACTGAAAAGTGCGAATCGTCTCTTCCCAAACTTTTACTAACACACGGTAACACGAAATCAGCAAAAGCAGCCAAAAGGGTGGCGTGAACAGAATGAAACTTCCCCTTTTATAGTGCCGTCGTACGTGTTGGACGTCACCGTGCTTTGCTAGATCAGTTTTTTTCACGATCGTCTGTAGGCAAGGCAGGCTTGAGAGGAAACAAGAAAAATAACGTCGAGAAAATCGACGTTTTTTTCTTGACATGAAAACCGGTTGTGTGTACGCGGCATGAGACAGCGATCAGAAAAATTATCGCTTAGCGACAGTGGTGATAGGGGGTGAAAGGGTTACCTGGGGGGCGATCAAGGGGGTTAAACCTTTATTAGATAATTTATGGGGGTACCTGACGCTATAAAAACCTGCGGCGAACCTAAAAAAAATTACTGGCTACCGATCTGCATCACCGACGCTAAGACAGCGATCAGAAAAATGATCGCTTAGCGACAGTCGTGATAGGGGGTGAAAGGGTTACCTGGGGGGCGATCAAGGAGGTTAAACCTTTATTAGATAATTTATGGGGGTACCCGACGCTATAAAAACCTGCCGCGAACCTAAAAAAAGTAACTGGCTACCGATCTGCATCACCGACGCTAAGACAGCGATCAGAAAAATGATCGCTTAGCGACAGTGGTGATAGGGGGTGAAAGGGTTACCTGGGGGGCGATCAATGGGGTTAAACCTTTATTAGATAATTTATGGGGGTACCCGACACTATATTAAAACCTGCGGCGAACCTAAAAAAAGTAACTGGCTACCGATCTGCATCACCGACGCTAAGACAGCGATCAGAAAAATGATCGCTTAGCGACAGTGGTGATAGGGGGTGAAAGGGTTACCTGGGGGGTGATCAAGGGGGTTAAACCTTTATTAGATAATTTATGGGGGTACCCGACGCTATAAAAACCTGTGGCAAACCTAAAAATAATTACTGGCTACCGATCTGCATCACCGACGCTAAGACAGCGATCAGAAAAATTATCGCTTAGCGACGGTGGTGCTAGGGGGTGAAAGGGTTATCTGGGGGGTGATTAGGGGGTTAAACCTTTATTAGGGGGGGTTAGGGGGCTACACTGGACCTAAAACTATTTTTAGTGACACTTTTACAGTCACAAATGTCACTGATTGCAGTGATCAGTAAATAAATGGTCACTGCAATCAGTGACACTGTGACTGGGGGCTGGGGGGTGATCTGGGGGGGCCTGGGGGGGCGATTTGTGTGCCTATGTGTCCTGGTGTCAGTGTAGTGTTAGTGCACTGACCTGTGTGTCTTCTCTTGTACGGCGCTCGGTATATGTGAGCGCCGCATGAGAGATGACATCACTTCCTCCTGCTTCCTCTGCCTGTGTAAACATTACACAGCAGAGGGAGCATTTCCATTTGCCGGGAGCGATCGCGGGGGGGTGGCCGGAATCGAATGGCCGCCCCCTCATCTCGGAACCCTCCCCAACGAATACCGACCGCTCACTGTATAGGAGGGGGGTCCAATCGGACCCCCCAACTGTACAATGGCAATCACGTACACTGTACGTGATTGTGCCTGTCGTGCCATTCTGCCGACGTACATATACAGAAGGGATGGGCCTGGTGCTCGATTCGAACCCATGTTCGAATCGAGCATCGGGCGTTCGCTCGCTCGTCGAGCCCAGAACTATTTGGGCCATTCGCATCACATTCGTGTGATGCGAGCGGCCCCGCAATGCATTGCGGCCGGCGCGGCCGGCGCAGTGCATTGCTGGCTGATGATTGGCCAAGCATGCACTGTGACCCCGCATGCTTGGCCAATCACAGCGCCCGAAACTCGGAGAGCAATAATTGGCTACAGGCAGGACGGCTGTAGCCAATTACAGCTCAGGGGCTTTAGTACACGCCCCACCATTTAAAAGGCCGCCACGCCATCGGCCCCGGTCACATGAGTTCCGGCTTTAGGAGAGATTAGTCTGCTGATTCTGTCTTTGCTTGATACTGAAAGATTTGCTCTTCTTTGCTAAACCATTGGCTATTTCTTTGCTAAACCATTGCTACCTAAGTCATTGATCGTTCATTGCTGCTGATTGCACAGTTAGTGTGTTATTAGCTGCTGCTGGGGATTAGTCTGGTGCGTGCTTACTGTTAGTACAGTATTGCAGTAGTACCAACCGCAGTGCTGTTAGCACAGCATTGCACCCCAACAGCACCCATAGGACTTTTAGTGTGTTAGTGGCAGCAAACAGAGCTCCTATATTTTCTTCTCAGCAGCACCCATAGGACTTCTAGTGTGTTAGTGGCAGCAAACAGAGCTCCTATATTTTCTTCTCAGCAGCACCCATAGGACTTCTAGTGTGTTAGTGGCAGCAAACAGAGCTCCTATATTTTCTTCTCAGCAGCACCCATAGGACTTCTAGTGTGTTAGTGGCATCACACAGAGCTCCTATATTTTCTTCTCAGCAGCACCCATAGGACTTCTAGTGTGTTAGTGGCAGCAAACAGAGCTCCTATATTTTCTTCTCAGCAGCACCCATAGGACTTCTAATGTGTTAGTGGCATCACACAGAGTTCCTATATTTTCATCTCAGCAGCACCCATAGGACTTCTAGTGTGTTAGTGGCATCACACAGAGCTCCTATATTTTCTTCTCAGCAGCACCCATAGGACTTCTAGTGTGTTAGTGGCAGCAAACAGAGCTCCTATATTTTCTTCTCAGCAGCACCCATAGGACTTCTAGTGTGTTAGTGGCAGCAAACAGAGCTCCTATATTTTCTTCTCAGCAGCACCCATAGGACTTCTAGTGTGTTAGTGGCATCACACAGAGCTCCTATATTTTCTTCTCAGCAGCACCCATAGGACTTCTAGTGTGTTAGTGGCAGCAAACAGAGCTCCTATATTTTCTTCTCAGCAGCACCCATAGGACTTCTAGTGTGTTAGTGGCAGCAAACAGAGCTCCTATATTTTCTTCTCAGCAGCACCCATAGGACTTCTAGTGTGTTAGTGGCAGCAAACAGAGCTCCTATATTTTCTTCTCAGCAGCACCCATAGGACTTCTAGTGTGTTAGTGGCAGCAAACAGAGCTCCTATATTTTCTTCTCAGCAGCACCCATAGGACTTCTAGTGTGTTAGTGGCAGCAAACAGAGCTCCTATATTTTCTTCTCAGCAGCACCCATAGGACTTCTAGTGTGTTAGTGGCATCACACAGAGCTCCTATATTTTCTTCTCAGCAGCACCCATAGGACTTCTAGTGTGTTAGTGGCAGCAAACAGAGCTCCTATATTTTCTTCTCAGCAGCACCCATAGGACTTCTAGTGTGTTAGTGGCAGCAAACAGAGCTCCTATATTTTCTTCTCAGCAGCACCCATAGGACTTCTAGTGTGTTAGAGGCAGCAAACAGAGCTCCTATATTTTCTTCTCAGCAGCACCCATAGGACTTCTAGTGTGTTAGTGGCATCACACAGAGCTCCTATATTTTCTTCTCAGCAGCACCCATAGGACTTCTAGTGTGTTAGTGGCAGCAAACAGAGCTCCTATATTTTCTTCTCAGCAGCACCCATAGGACTTCTAGTGTGTTAGTGGCATCACACAGAGCTCCTATATTTTCTTCTCAGCAGCACCCATAGGACTTCTAGTGTGTTAGTGGCAGCAAACAGAGCTCCTATATTTTCTTCTCAGCAGCACCCATAGGACTTCTAGTGTGTTAGTGGCAGCAAACAGAGCTCCTATATTTTCTTCTCAGCAGCACCCATAGGACTTCTAGTGTGTTAGTGGCAGCAAACAGAGCTCCTATATTTTCTTCTCAGCAGCACCCATAGGACTTCTAGTGTGTTAGTGGCATCACACAGAGCTCCTATATTTTCTTCTCAGCAGCACCCATAGGACTTCTAGTGTGTTAGTGGCAGCAAACAGAGCTCCTATATTTTCTTCTCAGCAGCACCCATAGGACTTCTAGTGTGTTAGTGGCAGCAAACAGAGCTCCTATATTTTCTTCTCAGCAGCACCCATAGGACTTCTAGTGTGTTAGTGGCAGCAAACAGAGCTCCTATATTTTCTTCTCAGCAGCACCCATAGGACTTCTAGTGTGTTAGTGGCATCACACAGAGCTCCTATATTTTCTTCTCAGCAGCACCCATAGGACTTCTAGTGTGTTAGTGGCAGCAAACAGAGCTCCTATATTTTCTTCTCAGCAGCACCCATAGGACTTCTAGTGTGTTAGTGGCAGCAAACAGAGCTCCTATATTTTCTTCTCAGCAGCACCCATAGGACTTCTAGTGTGTTAGTGGCAGCAAACAGAGCTCCTATATTTTCTTCTCAGCAGCACCCATAGGACTTCTAGTGTGTTAGTGGCAGCAAACAGAGCTCCTATATTTTCTTCTCAGCAGCACCCATAGGACTTCTAGTGTGTTAGTGGCAGCAAACAGAGCTCCTATATTTTCTTGTCAGCAGCACACATAGTACCTATAGTGTGTTAGTGTCAGCACCCATAGGACCTACAGTGTGTTGTGAGCACACATAGGAGTTCTATTTTTTATACTATATACACTACCGACTACAATGGCTGGAAGACCGCCAAGGAGAGGCAGAGCGTGCCGAGGCAAGAACACAGGGCAGGCAGGCTCTGTTTCTAGAGACAACAGTGCTGGCCGTGGACGTGGTCGTGCATCGTCATCAGCACGTGGCCATGGGACACGCTTGTCTTTGTTTTCGGCAGCTGGACATGTGGAGCCGCATCATGCCGAAGGCTTGGTAGAATGGATGACCAAGCCCTCCTCATCCTCCTCATCCTCTCTCACCCAGGCTCAGGGTACTGGCAGAGCAGCTGCGAACGCGTACTCAATGGCATCATCAGCCACCCCTTCCCTAGACCCACCATGTCCTCCTGAGGAGTCCCCCGAACTGTTTGAGCACAGTGTTGGGTACATGCTCCAGGAGGATGCCCAACGATTCGAAGGCTCGGATGATGATACCCAGCTTGAGGAAGTCAGTAGTGTGCGCGCAGAGAGAGGGGATGCTGAAGGACAGCAATCTGGCAGTAGTGTTCCACCAGCTGCAGCTTACTGCCAGGTTTGCTCTAGTGGTGAAGAGGGAGGGGATGATGAGGTCACTGACTCCACGTGGGTGCCTGAAGGGAGAGAGGAGGAGGAGGATGCAGCGTCACATGTCCAACGAGGCAGGATGCCCCCTGGAGGCCAGCTAGAGGCCAGCACAGCAACTGTACCACACCGCAGAGCTCCGCCTGTGCAGGGCGCTGCCTCTGCACGTTATCACAAAAGTTCTTTGGTGTGGGCCTTTTTTGAGACGAGTGCATCAGATCGCACCACTGCTATTTGCAATATTTGTCTCAAGCGTATCTCGCGTGGCCAAAACATCAGCCGCTTGGGCACCACAAGCATGAGCAGACATATGTCGACCTGCCATGCAGCTCGTTGGCAAGCACACATAAAAGACCCACACCAAAGAACAAAGCGGACCTCTCCTTGCTCCTCATCAGCTGGGATCTCCATCCCCACTATATCTTCAGTCCTCTCTGAAAGCTGCTCTGAGAGGACTGAAGGTGTAGAATTAGGTGTGTCACAACCAAGTACTTGCAGTACACCGACGTCCGATTGTAGCAGGCAAATTTCCCTGCCCCAGCTGCTGGACCGTCGAAAGAAGTATACTCCCAGCCATCCACATGCCCAGCGGTTGAATGCTAGCTTGGCTAAATTGCTAGCACTTCAACTGCTGCCTTTTCAGTTGATAGACTCGGCCCCCTTCCGTGAGTTTGTTCAATGTGCGGTTCCTCAGTGGCAGGTTCCCAAACGCCACTTTTTCTCACGGAAGGCGATTCCGTCTCTCTACTGGCATGTGGAAGGCAATGTCCATGCCTCGCTGGACAGGGCGGTCAGCGGTAAGGTGCATATTACCGCTGACTCATGGTCCAGCAGGCATGGACAGGGACGTTATCTTTCTTTCACGGCCCATTGGGTCACTCTATTGGTAGCTGGGAGGGATGCAGGACAAGGTGCAGTAGTGTTGGAGGTTGTTCCGCCACCACGCCTCCAAAATGCTACTACTGGTTGTGACACACCTCTCTCCTCCACCCCCTCCTCTTCTTCTTCCTCCATGTCCTCTTCGAGTGCTCTGTCCTCGGAACCAGCGGTGCTCCGTAGGCGTACAAGGGGCTACGCGAGTACGCAGGCAAAAAGATGCCATGCCGTGCTTGCGCTGGTGTGTTTGGGGGACAGGAGCCACACTGGGCCAGAGGTTCTGGCAGCTCTGCAGGGGCAGGCCGAGAGGTGGTTGACGCCACGCCAGCTTAAGCCAGGAATGGTCGTTTCTGATAATGGCACCAACCTCCTCTCCGCCCTGCGACAGGGGCAGCTCACCCATGTGCCCTGTATGGCTCACGTCCTCAACCTGGTGGTGCAGCGGTTCTTGGGCAGGTTCCCAGGCTTACAGGATGTCCTGAGGCAGGCCAGGAAAGTCTGTGTGCATTTCCGCCGATCTTATAATGCCAGTGCTCGGCTGACTGAGCTGCAAAAGGAGCTGAACCTGCCCAAGAACCGCCTAATATGTGACATGCCCACCAGGTGGAACTCAACGTTGGCCATGCTGCAGCGACTGCACACGCAGCAGAGGGCCATCAATGAGTACCTTTGCGACTACGGCACCAGGACAGGGTCAGGGGAGCTTGGCTTTTTTTCCCCACGCCAGTGGAGCATGATCAGGGATGCATGCACTGTCCTCTCACCATTTGAGGAGGCCACGAGGATGGTGAGCAGTGACAGTGCATGCATCAGTGACACTGTACCTCTTGTCCACCTGTTGGAGCATACGCTGCGTGGGAAAATGGACAGGGCACTTGAGGCAGAACAGAGGCAGGAAGAGGAGGACTTCCTTGTCTCTCAAGGCCCCCTTTATCCAGACAATGTTCCTTCTGTCCCACCCATCACACAGGAAGAGGAGGAGGAGGAGGAGGAGGAGGAGGATTGTGTGAGCATGGAGGTGGAGCCTGGCACTCAGCATCAGCAGCAGCAGTCTTTTAGGGATGATGTACAGTCCCAACAAACCAGTGGACTTGTACGTGGCTGGGAGGAGGTGGCTGGCGATCATGTCATCCTCAGTGACCCAGAAGACTCCGGACCGAATGCCTCAGCTAACCTACGCTGCATGGCCTCCCTGATCCTGCAAAGCCTGCGGAAGGATCCTCGTGTTCTTCGGATCAAGGAGAGTGACCATTACTGGCTGGCCACTCTCCTTGATCCACGGTACAAGGGTAAGGTTGCGGACCTTATCTTGCCGTCGCAGAGGGAGCAGAGGATGAGACATCTCAGGGAGGCCTTGCAGAAAGGTCTGTGCAACGCGTTCCCAGAAACTGGGAGGTTACAAACTCCTGGTCCTGGACGACAAGTTGCTGAGGCTTCGGTCAGTAGCAGAAGGAGCGGTGGGGAAGGTGGACGTCTGACCGATGCGTTCAGACAATTTTTTAGTCCGCAGCCCCAAGGTATGATCGGTTCCAGCAACCATCGCCAGCGTCTGATATACATGGTGCAGGAATACCTAGGGGCAAGGTCAGACTTGGACACCTTTCCCACCGAAAATCCTCTGGCTTACTGGGTCCTGAGGATGGATCACTGGCCAGAGCTTGCACAGTATGCAATTGAGCTACTGGCCTGTCCTGCATCCAGCGTTCTTTCCGAACGCACATTCAGTGCTGCTGGAGGATTTGTCACCGATCATAGGGTGCGCCTGTCCACCGACTCGGTTGATCGACTGACCTTCATAAAAATGAATCAGTCTTGGATCACCACCAGCTACCAGACACCTGAAGCGGATATAACGGAATAATTTATAATGTCACATCCCTTCAAGACTGCCTATGCTGATGCTGAGTGACTGTCCTGTTATGTTCACTGACTATCCTCTTCCTCCTCCTCAATGATCCATGCCACCACACCAGTGCCTAAGGCACAATTTTTCAGCCCCTGTATAACAGGGGCGTGTAATTACAATTTTTTAAAAAGATGCTTCGCAACAGGTGTGACTGCTGTGCTCAGAGTACAGTATCTGTGAGGGGTTGCAGTGTTGTGGCACCAGCACCAGTGCCTAAGGCACAATTTTTCAGCCCCTGTTGGGGCGTGTAATTACAATTTTTAGGCAATGCTTTGCAACAGGTCTCATTGCTGTGCTCAGAGTACAGTATCTGTGAGGGGTTGCAGTGTTGTGGCACCAGCACCAGTGCCTAAGGCACAATTTTTCAGCCCCTGTATAACAGGGGCGTGTAATTACAATTTTTTAAAAAGATGCTTCGCAACAGGTGTGACTGCTGTGCTCCAAGTACAGTATCTGTGAGGGGTTGCAGTGTTGTGGCACCAGCACCAATGCCTAAGGCACAATTTTTCAGCCCCTGTTTAACAGGGGCGTGTAATTACAAATCTTGATCTAATAGTTCACAGCAGGGCCCATTCCTGCGCCCACCAAGAGTAACTATGAGGGCCTACAGTCTTGTGGCAACACCGTCCACCACCACCACCACCACCAAAGGCCCAATTTTTCTGCCCTGTTCAACAGGTGCATGCAATTACAAATCTTGATCTAATAACTCACAGCAGGGCCCATTCCTGCACCCACCAAGAGTAACTGTGAGGGCTTACAGTCTTGTGGCAACACCGTCCACCACCACCACCACCACCACCAAAGGCCCAATTTTTCTGCCCGGTTCAACAGGTGCATGCAAGTACAAATCTTGATCTATTAACTCACAGCAGGGCCCATTCCTGTGCCCACCAGTCTTGTGGCTACACCAACATCTAATAGGGCAAATTTCTGCAGAGTATATACGGCAGGCCCCTACTTTCAAACATCCAACTTACAAACGACTCCTACTTGCAAACGGCAAGAGAAAACAGGAAGTGAGAGGAAATCTACCCCTAGGAAGGAAAATTCTATCCTGTTAGATTTAATTTGGGAAAAAGGTATCTCCTCTCTACTGATGCTTTATCACCAATCCTTGTTTCAATTAAAACCCCACTTTTCCAAAAACATTTGTCATTGGGACGGAAAGTGAGGTGACATGTTCTGAACAGATGTGCAAAGACAGCAAATGTTACAGGGGTGATAACCCCTCCCTATGTTCTCCAAAAAGCTTAAAAATTGATTTTTTTGGGATGTAGCTACACTTCATAATGTACCTGTTCAGATTCTACTTAAGAACAAACCTACAGTCCATGTCTTGTTTGCACCACCTATATACTGCTGTTCAGAGTATATAGGGTTGTAGGTATAGGGTTTTATTTTGGGTGCGGGGTCCCCCTTAGTATCCATACAAGACCCAAAGGGGCTGGGGTGGGGGGGGGGTGATGGGGTAGCCATGCCATTTTTCTCAAGGATTTTCAGCCATATGGCGGCCAGGACAAGACATGACATTAAAGCCGCAAGTGGTTTTAAATGGCTTCTTTTTTTCCTTTACAAATGTCATTTTGTGCAAGGACAGTTCTAAACACGGGAAACACATGCCACTTCACAGGCATACTTTAGACACCCCCCAGGTACCATATTTAAAGGAAAATTTCACTTTTTTTTTTTCACTTTATGCATCATTAAAATGACTGCTCCCGAAAAAACTTTAGTTTTTAAAATTTCTTTTTGCATTGATATATGTCCCCTGGGGCAGGACCCGGGTCCCCAAACCTGTTTTATAACATTAACATGCATATTGGCCGTTGTAATTAGCAATTTTGATTTCAAACGTTCGCGTCCATTATAACGAATAGGGTTCGAAAATTCGCGCGAACTTTCGGTCCGTTCGAAGGTTCTGGTGCGAACCGAACCCGGGGGTGTTCGGCTCATCCCTAATATACAGTGAGCGGTCGTTAAGTGGTTAAATGTACCCTCATTGACAACCGGAACACATGATTGGATACATTGCCAAAACCAGAGCATATACTTTTTGAAACAAAGTTTGACACATTGTAACACCCCAAAGTATAAACACAGGATCACCTGTGTGTGACACCCTAAAAATGTAGGGGTTTTGTCCCACACTTGTACTACTGCGTTCAGATGTTTAAGCAGCTGCTGAGCATTCTCTCCCTTAACATTACAATGCCTACCCTTTTCCCTCCCAAAAAATGTGATTTGCATTCTAAATATAAAGCAAATTGTTTACCAAATTTGCTCCCCAAAACCCACAAAAAATTGTGTGTTCACACTGGATGATCCAAAAACATTGTTTTAGGAACTGGACGGAGAAAGAGGTTTACTACGTCCGTTTAGTGTGCGGACGAACATTGAAAGTTGTTATCTTTCACTGTACTATATCAAAGTCTAAATATACACGACTTAATACAAGTAATAATCTTTAGCAGGGAAAATGAAGAAAAAGTACTTACTTTTTCCTATAACTTTCTTGATTCTTTTGTATTGGTCGGGCTCCCGCAACTTCAGATCAGACCATCGTTTTCTGAGCTGTTTCTTCGTTCTGCACACCCTGAATTTTTGGTGAAGAGTTTTGACCACTTTGCCCATAATTTTTGTCTTGACAAGATTAGGTCTTTTATACGGCCCATGCTTGGCATCATAATCCTCCCTCCACAAAATGGCCACCATCTCCACCATTTCCTCGAATGACATGTTGGATGCCTTATATCTCCTGGATTGGGATTTGGGCTCCTCTGGAATTTCCTCCTCTGTAGAGGTAATCTCAGCCACCTGTGTCTCCGCCATGTTGTTAAGCACTACGACGAACGAGAAGGGGCGGGGAAAGTACAATCTCGAACGTCGGGGGCGGGGAAAGCATGTGGAGTTTCACGCATGCGCAGTGTATATCAAGTGAAGATCCATGTGTCGAAAATACGTTCATTTGGCGGGAGAGGGAGTTAGCAACAAACGTGTTGACCAAGGTACATACGTTTTTAAGGATTTGGGTTTCATCAGAGGAGGAGATTTTGGCCTTGAAAATCTGTCAAAAATGCTGATTTGATGAATGTTGCCTGAAACATATGTATTTTCTTGTTGCTTGATTTTACAGAGAGAATGAATAGTTTCAAAAACCCAGACTTTATGGGGGAGTTCATTGATAAATGGAAAGTCCTTACCTATCCTTTGGCAGACAACAAGTGGTGGAAATAAAAATAAAGTGACCAGGACAGCAGCACTGGAGAGCCTGCTTGCATTTGTGCAAACACAGATACCCACAACAACTCTCCAAGATGTGAAAACCAAAATTGCTACCATCAGGGGGACATACAGGACCCAGAGGAATATGGTCCTGAAGTCCCAGAGGTCAGGTGCTGCAGCAGAGAAGGTTTATAAACCCAGTCTGTGGTACTACAGCAAGTTATCGTTCCTGGATGACCAGCTGGAAGTGCGGGAATCTCTCTCCACCCTTCCCCCCAGAGGTCAATCCAGCCTTCCTTGTAGCCAGCCCTCCAGCCTTCCTTGCAGCCAGCCCTCCAGCCTTCCTTGCAGCCAGCCCTCCAGCCTTCCTAGCAACCCTGCTCTGGCTTCCCCTGAGGAACAAGATGAGGTCCTTGAGGAGGCAGATTTGGATATATGGAGCCAGGTAAAGTATTGATATCTCCATTTATATGTTACAAAAGTGATGATTTTCAATTGATGTTTTAGTATTGTTAGGTATTTAATGTTAAAAAAAAGAGGATTTAAAGAGCAAGATACAGTAGTGGTCAAATTTGATGGGGACAAGGCAACAATATCAGGAGGCGGAATCTATGCAAAATTAATACATTTGACATTCAATTCAAAATCGTCTGGAGGTGAACAATGTGTGTGATTGATGGTGGCAAAAAATAAAGAATGTCCCTTTCTTTTTTTACAGCCAGAGCTGAGCCAGGAAGAGGGTGATGTTGGGGACCAGGAGGAGGCAGGGCCCAGTGGCGCACAGGAGGAGGCTGGGCCAAGCACAAGAGCCCAGATGCCTCCCCTGATAATGAAACAACGAGGGCCAAGGAGAGCTAGGCAGGTGGAGGAGGAAACAAGAGCCTTTTTAAAAGAGGCTACTGTGGCCCTCAGAGAGGCACCCTCTGCTGAGGAGGGCTTTGCCGCAGTCCTGGCCCATAAGTTAGGCCAAATGGACTTGCGGCAAAAGCTCTATAGTGAGAACCTTTTGCTGAAGGTGATTAACAAGGGGTTGCTCGGTGAACTGACCAAGTTCACCGACATCACTGAGGTTGTCCCTACTCCTCCACCTTCTCCTCCTCCTACTACTCCTCCTGCCACCTCCTCTCCTCCTGATCCCCAGCCTCCGAGGAAGCAACCAACAAAGGCTGCAGGGAAGGCCACAGAGAAGGCTGGAGAGAAGGCTACAAGGAAGCGAAAAAAATAATGCCTGCTGCAGTACCACAGACTGGGGACATATATGACTTATCTGCTGCTGTTCCTGACCTCTGGGAGTTCAAGCCAAGATTCGGCTCCTTTTTTTTTTTTCAATTAAATAGTTTGGTTTTGACATCTTGGATGGTTGTTGTGGGGTCCAAAGGATGCACAAATGCAAGCAGGCTCTCCAGTGCTGCCTTCACATTTAATTTGTAATGTACCTAAATAAAGGATTCTTTTTTTGGGCTTCAAATACTTGACTATGTGATTTGTATTTCAAAAGAGACTTTGCTAGGGAGTAGGCAGGGACATTTCAAATAATATTTTTGTTATTAACAAGGGACACAAACCTCCTTGAGGCAAAATGAGACAAATTTTGAAGGTTGGTGTGGTAACTTTACACACCAATAATTTAAGCAAAATCACCCAAAAAAAATAAAATAAGCCTACATATATCAAAGAAGCCCATCAAAAATAATAAAGCTAACTTAATTACTAAAATAAAAACTAAAAAAAGAAAAAATATATATAATTATTGTGATCTTTACATTTAGTTATGAATTTAGGAGGGAGATGTGGCTTCAAAAGAATATTTTACAATCATTAGATCAATTAGGAATTACTTAAGAACCTAGTTTGGCATAACTCTCAAATGTCATTAGCAAAAGAAGGTAATTATTTAAGCATTATCAAAAGAAGAACGGAATGCGCAGCATTGAACGATGCTATTAATTCCACCGTGACGAATGTGCCATCTCCATTTCCAACGCTAGATTTACCAGAACGAGCGCTCCCGTCTCATACTTGATTCTGAGCATGCGCGTTTTTTTTCACGTCGTTAAAGCATACACACTATAGTTTTTCATGTCGTTAAAAAAAACGACATGAAAAACGACGTGAAAAAATAGAGCATGTTCGAAATTTTTAATGCCTGTTTTTCACGTCGTTAAAAATGCTCTGGAGCATACACACGATCGGTTTTAATGGCCCATCAGTGCCATACAGAAACAACCACTTGGTTGTACACTGTAGAACATCTGCAGCATGTTGCATTGTACAAACGTGCTCTGTGCAGCTTATACAAATGTGCAATGTGTCCAGGTGTATAATACATATAGGTTGCTGTTTCAGCTATGCAGTCAATGCATTCATTAAAGTCCAGTGCAATCAGAAATAATGGTGTTATCCACTGCAATTAGTAAAAACCAACTGGTGCAGACATATAAGGTGCAAGTTAAATCAAATCTCAGACAACTGTGAAAAAATCCATAATTGGCAGGTGAAACAGCACAAAACCAGGAAAAAATTTCCCTCTCGCTGGATGCTTATAGATGCGTGCCTGGTGCTTGGTGGGGATGACATTTTATACTCTGTGAGTGGTCACTGCATTCCGTGCCCCTACAAAGCCCACACTCACCGGATGTACACCCCCTCTTGGGGTATGGAACCTTCACAGTGTAAGCCACTGTGTCGCTCTCTGGCAGTCAGGACGACCTAGTTGCTTTGGTGTTTCTACTCCAGCTCATGTACAAAAGAAAAATCCCCACATAGTGTTTTATCGCTTAAAAATGCGTTTAATGAGAAAACTTTAAAAATGGGTACTCACACTTCTGCAGAGTAAAAATTGCATGTAGTCCTGTTAGGAAGTATTGTGGCGTTCAACTGAAAGCATCTATAAGCATCCAGCATGATGGAAATTTTTTTCCTGGTTTTGTGCTGTTTCACCTGCCAATTATGGATTTTTTCACAGTTGTCTGAGATTTGATTTAACTTGCACCTTATATGTCTGCACCAGTTGGTTTTTACTAATTGCGGTGGATAACACCATTATTTCTGATTGGACTGGATTTTAATGAATGCATTGACTGCATAGCTGAAACAGCAACCTATATGTATTATACACCTGGACACATTGCACATTTGTATAAGCTGCACAGAGCACGTTTGCACTTTTGGATTATTTATATTTAATCATATGATGTTGTTTTTATGTTTTTTATGTTTTTTTCACATTTTTACTATTCATATATGTTAGCATATAGAACAGGGCCATATCTACTTTCCTGACATGCTCCATGGCAGCATACGTGTGGGTTGGCCCCGCCTCCATAACTACCCAATAGGAACCCCTCCCTATAAATTTTGGCTCTGGGCTCTCAGCCGTGTTCCTTTTTTGTCCTCCTCCGAAGAACTATATGTTTTAGTTCTCCTACCTGAAGACGATTGTTCCTACGATCAAGATCGGCCGACGATATGGTGTCTCATCCCTCCGATAAGCCTTGACTGTGAAGCAGGGTATGGAGTGTATGGCAGAGTAGCGCTGAAGAGCTGGATGAGATCTTCCATTGGAGAGATGAGCGCGCACAGGCCCGATTACCTAGCAGTGTGCAGGTGGCCATTATCTGCTGCAAGCCCGGTGTGTGTATGGATGCGGTGTCCCTGGCCAAATCGATCGTAGGTGGTTGGTAAGCTGTATCGCCTTCATGGCAGCAGTGTTTTTGTTTGTTGTATGTCTTTTCATTTGCTATTTTTCTGCATTTGTTAAATATGCCCAGCAAGCGGCTGGTTCCCTGTGAGTTCCAGCCGCCGCTCCCTCTTACTTCTGGGTGTATCCGCGGTCTGCGCATGCGCGGCCCGGAACGAAAGCGAGGCCTGGTTCGCGCATGCGTGCGAGAATCGCGGGCCTGGCTCGGCCGTTACGTCACGCGGCGCCAATTTTAAAAGCCTGGGGAAGCCTGTAGATGCCGGGAATGATCGTGGGCATAGCAGCGACTTCCCTGAGCACCTACGGAGCCTATTCCAGGTAAGTGCTGTTCAGAAGGGTCTGAATGTTGCATTTTGTCTTCATACTGGTGTCTGATGTTTACCTTTCACCTGCAGTGATTCTGATTCAGTATGGACTCTTCACTGCCTCCCGGTGGCCAACCCTCTTGCAGCAGGTAAGATTGGAATTTTTTTTCTTTTATTCTGCCTGCTGAGGGGGTGGAAGAGAGTGGAGTGTAGGGCATTATTGTGACTTGTGCCTTTTTCTCTCTCTCTCTATGCCTGTCTTTCCCTTTCTCAGCCCTTCTAGGTCTGAACAACAGAGTAGTTCCCGCAGACGCAGCGGGTCCTCTAAATCACAACACCGGCACTCCTCTTCTGGCTCCAGACACCATGATTCTTCCAGATCCGGACGTCCCAGTAGAGACACTCCTCACCCCCCCTCATCTCACAGCAAGAGGTCAGAGAGACCATGTTGGGGGTGCAGGGCTCCGGTTCCTGCCAGCAAGTCCCTTTGTGACCATTGTTTTACAAAGGCAGCCAATGAGAGGGAAGGTGCAGATAAACACCTGGAAGCATTGGTTAAGCGGGTCGTAAACGAGTCGCTACAAGAGAAAGATGCTAGAATGCAGCATGATTCTCCTCCAGACCCACTGATTCCCTCGTTAGAACAGGGACAGGTGCATGAGACTCTGGAAATCTCTCAACCCAGCCATCCCTCAGCTCCTCCCTCAGAAAGTGGTTCGGAAGTGGATGATCCTGGGATGGGCTTTGATTATGCCTTAGTTCCTGCTTTAGTGAAAGCAGTTAGAGAAGTTCTGAATTGGGAAGATCCAGTTATATCTCCTCCCAAACAAAGGAAACTTTTTAAACAGCTCAGTAAAGAGCGACATTATTTCCCGTTTGTCACGGAAGTGGGTGCCATTATCTCAGAAGAATGGGGTAAAATGGACAAGAAAAGTTCTATGCAGTCAAAAATTGCAAAATTATATCCTTTTAAGGAAGAAGAGGTAAAACACCTTGATTCAGCTCCCATGGTTGATGCAGCTTTAATGCGTTTGGTTAGATATGTAACCCTTTCTCTGGAAGATACGGTCTCATTCAAAGATCCTCCAGAAAAGAGCAATAGAGCAATAAACTCGATAATGCCATTTCCCGGGCCACGGGTGGTAAGTCGGGGTTCCTCCCTCAGGACAGGCGTTTGCAGAACCAGAAACGCACCTTTTCGAAGGCACAGAATACAGATCGTGCAAGGGAAGCACACAGCTACAGACCTGGTCGTGAATTTTCAAGGACCTGGAAATCCAGACAGTCCTCTTTAAGGAAACCAACTAAAAGTACTCCGTCTGGTAGCCGGGAGTCTACGAAGTCTTTTTGAAATTGGGCCCGTTCAAACATGTCAGGTGGGGGCACGTCTTCTCCACTTCCGGCATGTTTGGGCGGCCTCAATTCAAGATTTTTGGACCATCAAGACTGTCTCTTCAGGCCACACGTGGGTCTTCAACAGCACCCCCAGGCTCAGATACATACCCACAAGTCTTCCAAGTAAAGAAGAAAAGAAACAAGTCTTACTAAGTTACGTAAGTTCTTTATTAACTCAAGGCGCAGCCATTACTGTTCCAGAGGGCGAACGAGGAAAAGGCATGTACTCCCCGTTGTTTATGGTACAGAAAAAAGAATGGTACCTGGAGACCAGTAATAGACCTAACGCATCTCAACCGATTTATACGGAAAGAAAGATTCAAAATGGAGTCACTATTGACAATCCAGCAGTCAGTCCATCCAGGAGATTGGTTAGTGTCAATAGATCTGAAGGACGCATATTTCCACGTTCCAGTGGCTGCAGACTATCAAAAGTACCTGCGCTTTGCTGTAGGCGATCAACACTTACAGTTCACCTGCCTACCTTTTTGGTCTCACGACATCACCTTGTGTGTTCTCCAAGGTTCTGTTAGCCATTGTGGCTCTGCTCCGAGTGAAAGGAGTTCGTCTTCATCACTACCTAGACGACCTCTTACTTCTAGCTCAAGACAGATGTCAACTCTTGGAACACAAGAATCTAGTAATCGCCACTCTCCAAGAATTCGGGTGGCTCCTGAATTTGGAGAAGAGTCATCTCATTCCAACACAGTCCCTTGTATGTCTAGGTGCCCTCTTCAACACAATAGACGGCACCATTTCATTGCCCGAGGAAAAGATTGCAACAATCCGGGACAGGATCCGCGCAACACTTGCTTCCTCTCACCTGTCTGCTCTTCAATGCCTGAAGGCAATCGGCACCATGACAGCCTCCATCCCTATGGTGAGGTGGGCTCAGTGGCACACTCGCCCATTCCAGAAGGGGTTCCTCCAGCAATGGGACTCCCCCAGCAAGAGTCAATGCATCAGGCTCACTTCATCCATGAGAGAATCTCTTCTTTGGTGGCTTCAGGGGAAGAATCTCCGCAACTGTCACACAATCCGTCCCATCACTTGGGTTACTGTAACTTCGGATGCCAGCAATCAGGGGTGTGGCGCTCATTGCCTGTCGGAAATAGCCCAGGGCAGGTGGAACACACCGTCCAAAGGAATTGTGTCCAACATACTGGAGTTGCGGGCGGCCTTCCAGGCGCTCATGTCCTTCCGTAATCTGTTGACAGACTCTTCTGTGATGCTCAGAATGGACTACACAACCGCAGTTGCTTACATAAGGAAGCAGGGTGGTACCCGCAGCTGGTCCTTACTCCGGGAAGTAGAACCAATCATGACCTGGGCCCAGAAGTACCTATGCAACATCTCTGCAGTATACATTCCAGGGGTCCAGAATGTACAAGCAGACTTTCTTTCACGAACTCAAATGGACAACAACGAATGGTCTCTACACATAGAGGTATTCAATTGGCTTCTAACTCTGGGAGTGTCTCCAGAAGTGGATCTGTTTGCGTCCCCATGCAACCACAAGTTGATCAAGTATTACTCGAGGTCTCGGGATCCCCAAGCCTACGGGATAGATGCTCTCACAGACCGGTGGAAATTCAGTCAGGCTTATGCCTTTCCTCCAGTACCTGTGATACTTCAATTCCTTCAAAGACTCAGAGTGGAGAGAGTAGAAATCATAGCAGTAATTCCGTTTTGACCCAACAGGCCATGGTTCTCCCTCTTGACTTCACTCAGTTATCAGGACTCAATCCCTCTACCCCTCAGACCGGATCTCCTATCTCAGGGCACAACGTTGCACCCTTGCCCAGCTCATCTGCACCTCAGGGTATGGTTCTTGAGAGGGGAAGGCTGGAAGCCTTAGGATGTCCAGAAGAAGCCATGTTGACTCTTCTTAACGCTAGAAGAAATAGCACCAACAAAGTTTATGAGCATATCTGGTCAAAATTTACAGATCATATGTCTTCCAGGGCTAATTCCTGTAATTCTCCAGAAGTCCAGGATGTACTCAGTTTCTTACAAACAGGTTTGGATTTGCCTTTATCAGTAAGCTCTCTTCGAGTTCAAATCTCAGCCATTTCAGCATTTACTGAAATCTCTTGGGCCAATCATCCCCTGATTCGCCAGTTCTTTAAGGGTGCGGTCAGACTTAGACCACAGAGAAAACCGAGGTTCCCCAAATGGGACCTGCCTCTTTTACTGGACTATCTTTCCGCACTCAGCAGAGATCCTGAAAAACCTCTTTCGGCAAAAGATCTTACTCTCAAGACCGTCTTCCTAGTAGCGGTCACTTCAGCTAAAAGAGTGTCTGATATCAGAAACTTGGGTTCAAAAGAGCCTTTCCTGACCTTTTTCCCAGATAGAGCAGTATTAATTCCCATGCTGGGTTCAAACCCGAAAGTTACATGTATCTTTCATGAAAATCAGGAAATTGTATTGCCCACTTTTGGAACTTCTGAAGGTCAAGATGTTCATCCTCTTGATGTGGGCCACACATTAAGTCAATACCTGGAAATGACAGAGTCTTTCAGACAAACAGACTTTCTTTTAATTCTTCTTCATGGAAAGAACAGAGGAAAACGGGCCTCAATCAGATCTATTGCTGTATGGATAGTTCAGACCATTCAAAGGGCTTACAAAGCAAAAGGTTTGGCTCCTCCAGAGGCAGTAACTGCGCACTCAACCCGGAGCATCTCAACTTCTTGGGCAGCCTCTCGTCATGTCGCACCTGACATTATATGCAGAGCGGCCTCTTGGTCGTCTATTAATACTTTTGTTTCCCACTATTGTGTCGAACCAGCTGCCTTATCACTGAATTTTGGTTTACAAGTTCTGTCGGTTGACAGTGTTAAATAAATGTATTTCCTGCCTCAGCATTTTGCCCGCCCGGGTGTGTTTGGCAAGTTATTTCCCACACGTATGCTGCCATGGAGCATGTCAGGAAAACTGTAAATTTATTATCAAATACTTACCGTAATTTTCCTTTCCTGATAGGCTCCATGGCAGCAGGAGTCCCTCCCAATGCTTGGAGTAGGCTAGTTACAGAACACGGCTGAGAGCCCAGAGCCAAAATTTATAGGGAGGGGGTCCTATTGGGAATTAATGGAGGCGGGGCCAAACCACACATATGCCGACATGGAGCCTATCAGGAAAGAAAAATTACGGTAAGTATTTGATAATAAATTTTCCGTTATTTTTCCCTCTTCATTCTTTTTGCTTCACCTAGGTGATAGTAACAAGTAGAGGCTGCAGTTCTATTTTAACTCATTTATCTATTATATTTATTCAATCACTTTTAACCTCTGGCAGTATTTTAAAATCCTTAGTGCGGATTCACACACACCTATACATATTGCATTGTAATCTACTTTACTGTTTCTAACAAACATAACATACTTCCAAAGCCTGCTATCCAAAATGAAGGCAGGACGAGATCTGTGAAGGAGAAGAGGGATTGGGGTGGGGCTGGGCAGGTCTAGGCATGTCTGTCTAAAAAGGAGAGGAGGAATGGGGGTGGGGCTGGGCAAGACAGGGGCAGCTAGAATGAACAGTAGGCATGCCTGTGTAGAAGAGAAGGACAACATTTTCAGGAAGTGAGAGGCCCCCATGCAGAATTCAGAAATAAGGAAGTAAGGTTGTCCCCGAAGAACAGGAAGAAGCTGATTGTCTAGCTTTGATTAGACTTCTAAGCTTGGCAATCAGCTATACAGAAAATAATAATGTCAAAGATAAAGATATTTTACATATAAATAATAGAAAAGTTTTCATTTTTGACTGGACAATTTGTTAGTTTTATTGTTTATTGTAAAACAAAAATTTAGCACCTATAGTTAAAAATATACATATTTAAAGTACAACTAAAGACTCCTGCATGACAGTCTAAATAAGTACAAACCCAGTAGTGTTGAGTGAACAGTTTGGCCGGAGCATGAGTTTGGGCCAAACATTGGCTGTTCGCCCCATACAGGGAGCACCCAAATTCTCGTATTGTGTAGAGTGGGTGTTCGCCCCACCGAATGCCCTGCAATGCAAAAGTTTATAGTGCACCAAGCACAAAGGTATTGCACACAAGCACCGTATTTCCACCCCACACTCTGTAATAAAAAGTTATAAAAAAAAAACTCCCCATCATGTCCGAAAGGCCAACAAGGAGAAGCAGACACTGACAGGCTACTAAAAGAGGGCAAAAAGCCTCTGTGTATACAGTGAAAAGTGGTGGTCGCGGACATGGTGCATCCTCTGCAGGCAGGGCACGAGTGTCCTTTTGCTGGCCATGTTATTGAGCCACAACATGCAGAAGAATTGGTGGAGTGGATAACTAAGCCATCCTCATCCTCCTCATCCTCTGTCACCCAGGCTCATACTAGTTTGCCTTCCACCGCAGCTGCCAAAGAGGCCTATTCCACCGACTCCTTGTCCACAGCTACTCCTTCCATAGCCCCACCATCATGCATGGAGGAGTCACCTGAATTATTCGATCATAGTGTCGGTTGCATGCTTCTGGAGGATGCGCAGCAATTTGAATGCTCCGATGTTGGTTCCCAGGTTGAGGAAGGAAGTAACGTGAGCCTAGAGAGAGGGGGTGCCACAGAAGGACAAAAAATTTGCAGTAATGTTCCCCCCAGCTGGAACATGCTGCCAAGTTTGCTCCAGTTACGAGGAGGGAAGTGATGATGAGGTCACTGACTGTACTTGGGTGCCTGAGAGAACAGAGGACGAAAGTGAGGCACAACTCCAACGAGGCAGGATGCCCTCCAGGGGCCAGCTTGGGGGCAGCCACCTTATTGCATCACACCACAAAGCTCCACAGGTGCAGGGTGCTGCTGACTCCCCGCTGACTTCCAAAAGTTCACTGGTGTGGGCTTTTTTCAAAACATGTGCAGCAGACCGCAGCGTTGCTGTTTGCAATCTCAAGACTCACATCGTAAAAAAATGCAAACTTCTCCTTGCTCCTCATATGGGATCTCTACCCCTACTATACCTCAAGTCTTCTCAAAAACCTCCACTGAGAAGAATGATGGTATAGCAATGGGTGCCACAAGTACTTGCACCCAATCTGCTAGCAGTACACCACCTGTTGATTTCACCAGGCAAATTTCGCTACCCCAGTTGCTGAACCGTAAAAAAAAAATACTGTCCCAGTCATCCACATGCTCAGCGTCTAAATGCTAGCTTGGTCAAATTGCTGGCACTACAACTACTGCCTTTTCATCTGGTAGACTGTGCCACCTTTTGTGAATTTGCAGAATGTGCTGTACCACAGTTGCAGGTTCCAAAAAAAATGTTTTTCAAGTAAGGCCTTTCCAGCTCTCTACCGTCACGGGGAAGGCAATGTTTTGGCCTAGTTGGATAGGGCGGTCAGCAGCAAGGTTCACTCTACTGCTGACTCTTGGTCCAGCGGGCTTGGTCAGGGACGTTACATTTCCTTTATGGTGCACTGGGTAACTCTGCTGGCAGCTGGGAAGGATGCAGGAAAGGGTTCAGTTCTGGAGCTTGTTCCGCCACCATGCCTCCAAAAAGCTGGTGGTGATTCTGCCACATCTGTCTGTTCCACCCCTCCTTTTCTTCTTCCTCTATGGCCTCTTCTGCTGAATTGTCCTTTGACCAGCAGTGCACCCTAAGCATTCAAGGGGCTATGCAAGCAGTCAGGCTAAAAGATGCCATGCAGTGATTCAGTTGGTCTGTCTAGGGGACAGGAGCCACACTGGTGCAGAGATTCTGTCAGTTCTGCTGGGCAAGCTCAAAGGTGTTTGACGCCATCGCAGCTTGAGCCAAGAATGGTTGTATGCGACAATGGCACCAACCTTCTCTCTGCCCCCGACAGGGACACTTGACACATGTTCCTGAATTTGGTGGTGCAGTGTTTCTTGAACAGGTACCCAGGCTTACAAGACCTTCTGAGGCAGGCCAGAAAAGTCTGTGGCCATTTCCGGAGATCATACATGACATTCAATAGGAATTCAACCTGTCCACAAACCGCCTCATTTGTGACATGCCCACCAGGTGGAACTAAACATTGGCAATGCTGCAGCGGCTGCACACGCAGCAGAGGGGCCATCAATGAGTACCTGTGTGAGTATGGCGCAAGGACAGGCTCAGGGGAGCTTGGCTTCTTTTCGCCACGCCAGTGGCTACTGATTAAGGATGCATGCACTGTCCTGTCATCATTTGAGGAGGCCACAAGGATGGTGAGCTGAGACAATGCATGCATCAGTGACACTGTCCCTCTTGTCTTCCTCCTGGAGCACACTCTTCATGAAATCATGGACAGGGCATTTGAGCCAGAAGACCAGGAGAAAGAGGAGGACTTC
The DNA here is from genome assembly GCA_029206835.1 of Rana muscosa. Classification (NCBI taxonomy): domain Eukaryota; kingdom Metazoa; phylum Chordata; class Amphibia; order Anura; family Ranidae; genus Rana; species Rana muscosa. Next base: position 880,456,235 of record CM055116.1, read on the forward strand.
CTTTCCTCTCAAGGCCCCCTTTATGCAGATACCATTCCTGCAGGGCTGCCAAACACACAGGAGGACAAGGAGGAGGAGGAGTGTTTGACCTGTTTAACAGGTGCATGTAATTTCAATTTATTTTTTCAAACTTTTAAAAGCAGGGCCCATTCCTGCGCCCAACAAGAGTAACTGTGAGGGGTTACAGAGTTTAGGCCCCACCAAAACCCAGGCCCAATTTTTCTGCACCTGTTTGACAGGTGCATGTAATTTTTAATTGTTTCCTAAATTTTTAACAGCAGGGCCCATTCCTGTGCCAAACAAAAGTAACCGTGAGGGGTTACAGTGTTCACGCACCACTAGGGATGGGTGAACGGTTTGGGCCGAGCATAGATTTGGTCTGAACATCACCCATTCAGGTACTCGCCTAACACCCAAACTTTCTGGGCACTTAGTGGGATGTTCGGCCGACAAGAGCACAGTCAATAGGCTTCCCCACTGAGAGCTAAATTTGAAAAAAAGAATTGTAAAAAAAGAATGTAAATGTAAAAAGATTGGGGGAAAAGATGGCGTGGGGGGACCCTTTGGATTTTAACCACTTCCCTACTGGCGCATTGTAAAATGGCGCCAGCAGGAGCACCTATCTGCAGCCCATGCCTCATAGAATATATGTTGGGGTGTTTTCTTTCCAAAATGGGGTAATTTTGTGGAAAATTCCACTGTCCTGGTGCTCTAGGACCTTCGAAAGTGTAATAGGTAGGAATGAAATTAGATGTGTAATTTATGCTCCTAGAACACCTGATGGTGCTCCCTGCATGTTGGGCCTCTCTAGAGTATGTGGCCAGGCTGTGAAAAAGTCTCACACATGTGGTATCGCCATACTCAAGAGGGGTAGCAGAATGTATTTTGGGGTGTAGTTGGAAGTATGCATATGCTGTGTGTGAGAAATAACTTGTTGTTATGGCAATTTTGTGTAAAAAAAAAAAAAATTATTTCTTAATTTTCCCAAGAATTGTGGGAAAAAATTACAACTTCAAAAAACTCACCATGCCTCTTACTAAATACCTTGGACTGCCTACTTTCCAAAAAGTGGTCATTTGGGGTTAATGAGATAGGCCATAAATACATGAGGTGTTTTTATGATTTACACCATAGCTTGTTGACTCTACAACTTCCACACAGACTAAATAATATCCTCTAATTTGGGTTATTTTTACCAAAGATATGTAGCAGTATAAATTTTGGCCCAAATTTATGAACAGAAATTACTTTTTTGTAAAATCTTATGATAGAAACTAAAAAAAAGTTTGTTTTCAAAATTGTTGCTCTTTTTTACATATAAAAAAATAAAAAACCCAGTGATGGTTAAATACCACCAAAAGAAAGCTCTATTTGTGTGAAAAAAAATGATAAAAAAATTGTTTGGGTACAGTGTTGCATGACTTAGTAATTGTCATTCTAAAGCCTCGTACACACGATCGGATTTCCATCGAACAAATCCGTGGAATTTTTTGCGAAGGGCGTTCTGCATACAGACGGCAGAACTTTTCAGCCAACATTCACGAAACTACGTGTTTCTTCTGCTCTTTAGCGCTACCCTTTGGGCAACTTCTGCTAATGTTGTCTTATGGTTCGCATTGGTTCGGAGCATGCGTGTTTGTACTTGTGTACACGGACTTGTGTACACACAATCGGATAATCCGACGGCACACATTTGTTGTCTGAAAATTTGAGAGCATGCTAGCCCACATTTGTTGTCTGAAAATTTGAGAGCATGCTAGCCCACATTTGTTGTCGGAAATTCAGACAAAAATTGTACAAACGGTCGGATTATCTGACAAAAACCCTGGCATCACACAATTGTTGGCGGAAAATCGTGTGTACGGGCCCAAAGTGTCAGAGCACTGAAAACTGAAAGTTGGTCTGGGCAGCAAGGGAGTGAAAGTGCCTTATATTGAAGTGGTTAAGGGGAACTCTATGACAGAATAAAAAAATGGCAGGGGGTCCCCCCAAAATCCATACCAGGCTCTTTGGGTCTGGTATAGATTTTAAGGGGAACTCAATGCCAAAATGTAAAAATAAATGGCCTGCCCCCCCCCCAAATCAATATCAGACCCTTATCTGAGCATGCAGCTTGGCAGGCCAGGAAAGGGGGGGTGAGCGAGTGCCCCCCCTCCTGAACCATACCAGGCCGCTTGCCCTCAACATGCCATGTTGATGGGGACAAGAGCCTCTTCCCGACAACCCTGGGTTGTGGTTGTCGGGGTCTGTGGGCGAGGGACTTATCGGAATCTGGAAGGGGGCACTAGATCCAGCCCCCACTATGTAAATGGGTATCAGGTACATTGACAAGTCCTTTATTAAAAAAGAAAAAATTGTGTCCCTCAATGTATCCACCATCAATCACGTCGCCGCCGGACCGAAAAAAGGAAAAAAAACTCTCCGCCCCCTGGGAGGCCTCCCAGCCTTATACCTCCTCCCTGCTTTGACAGCTCCTTTATAGACAAGGGGCAGGGGCCACCCGACTTTGTCACCTGGTGGCACCACCCCCTTCTGACATCATGTGACATTATTTGATGTCAGAAGGGGGCGGTGCCACAGGGTGACGTAACCGGTATGTTGGAATTTGTCTTAAAGTGACACTAAAGATTTGTGTTTTTTTTAAAATAACAAACGTCATACTTACCTCTACTGTGCAGTTAGTTTTGCACGGAGTGTCCCCGATCCACCTGTTCTGGGGTCCCACGGCGGCTTTCGCGGCTTCTCCCTGCATTAGATACCCCCTCTGGGAAGCTCTCCCGAGGGGGTTACCTTGCGGGCGCACTCCTGAGTCATACACTCGGCGTCCATAGACACCGAGTGTATGACTCGGCCCCGCCACCCCAGCGCCAGCATCATTGGATTTGATTGACAGCAGCGGGAGCCGATGGCTGCGCTGTTATCAATCTATCCAATCAAAGCCGGGACTCCGTGGAGAGAAGGACGGCGGGGACACGCCCATGGAAATTTGGGGCTCAGGTAAGTAAACCAGGGGGCTGGGGGGCCGGACACTGCAAGGTGTTTTTTCACCTTAATGCATAGGATACATTAAGGTGAAAAAACACGTAGGTTTACAAGCCCTTAAAAAAGAAAAAGTGATTATAAAAAAAAAAGAATGGGAGAAGAAAATAGGTGAATCCCTACTACCGACTTATTGGGAAAAGTGTAAGGAGTGTTTCAGAACTTTTTTTGTAATGATTTTGCACTAAAGTGACACTTCATGTCACTATACAGCAGCGTGGTGTGTGATCCTGTCTTGTGCACTGCAATAATATTTAGCATTTATGCATTTTATTGCAGTTCCCTGTACTACACCTCTAGGGTGTGTTGCAGTGTAAATATGACACAATTCTAGGTGTCTTAGCGTTGACCTGCATTCATCAAGTTCGGTAAAATTCAGGTTACCACACGTGTGAAAAGGGTGTTAGGAGTTTCCACGCTCAACGTGCAATTGCTACCACATTTGATGGTTCTGTCCAATCAGTAATCATTTTTGGAAAGTAATTTCTATAATCTCTATCCTCCTAGGCTGACAGTTTAATATGGACACATGGGAAGCTTATTTAAACAAACCACTAAGAATGAGCCGAACACCCCCCTGGTTCGGTTCGCACCAGAACTTGTGAACAGGCAAAATATTTGTTCGAACGCGCGAACACCGTTAAAGTCTATGGGACATGAACATGAAAAACCAAACGTGCACATTTTAAAGGCTTATATGCATTGTATTGTCATAAAAAGTGTTTGGGGACCTGGGTCCTGCCCCAGGGGACATGTACTGTATCAATGCAAAAAAAAGTTTTAAAAACTGAAGTTTTTTCGGGAGCAGTGATTTTATTAATGCTTAAAGTGAAACAATAAAAGTGAAATATTCCTTTAAAGTGAAACAATAAAAGTGAAATATTCCTTTAAATTTCGTACCTGTGGGGTGTCTGTAGTATGCCTGTAAAGTGGCGCATTTTTCCCGTGTTTAGAACAGTCCCACAGCAAAATTACATTTCTATAGGAAAAAAAGTAATTTTACCTTTAGGTCTGGTATGAATTTTAAGGGGAACCCTGAGCCAAAATGAAAAAATAATGGCGTAGCTATATAACAGCCCTTTCCCCGTGGAGTCAGAGGGGGGTGGGGTTTCCCCGTGGTGTCAGAGGGGGAGCTATACAACAGCTGTCACAGCAGGAGAAGCATCATTCGGTGGCCATTTTATCTCTTTTCCGTCGGGCTTCGGTATACAATATGGATTTACATCACTGGAAATGTTTATGTTTTAATAAAGGACTTGTCCCAAGCTGTTTCCTGTTTTTTTTTTTTTTTTACAATTTTTGACACTTTTTTTGTGAAATGGTAGGGGTACAATGTACCCTGTTACCAATTCACATAGGGGGCAGGATCTGGGGGTCTCCTTGTTAAAGGGGGCTTCCAGATTCCGATAAGCCGCAGACCCGCACAACCACCGGGCAAGGGTTGTGGGGATGAGGCCTTTGTCCCCATCAACATGGGGGCAAGGTGCTTTGAGGTGGGGGGTGCAGAGCCCCCCTTGCCCCAAAGCACTTATCCTCCCATGTTGAGGGCACGTGGCCTGGTACATTTCAGGAGGGGGCGCTCTCTTGTCCCCCCTCTTTTCCTGCCACCTGCCAGGTTGAGTGCTCGGATAAGGGTCTGGTATGAATTTTTGGGGGGAACCCTACGCCATTTTTATTTTATTTGGCACAGGGTTCCCCTTAATATCCATACCAGACCTGAAAGGCCTGGTTAATGATTTTGGGGGGACCCCCATGCTTTTTTTTTTCGGTTCGGGGTTCCCCTTAATAATTATACCAGACCCAAAGGGCCTGGTAATGGACTCCGTTTTTTTTTTCAATGAGTTTTATCTATATGGCCGGGACCCGACAATTCATTATAGCCGCGATCAGTTTTAAATGACTTTTTTTCCTTTAGAAATGTCATTTTGCTGTGGGACTGTTCTAAACACGGGAAAAATGTGCCACTTTACAGGCTACTATAGACACCCCCAGGTACGAAATTTAAAGGAACATTTCACTTTTATTGTTTCACTTTAAGCATTATTAAAATCACTGCTCCTGAAAAAACGTTAGTTTTTAAAACTTTTTTTTTTGCATATTAGCCTTTATAATTAGCACTTTTGATTGTTCATGTTAATCTCCATAGACTTTTGAACGGTGTTCCACGGCTTTAGACTTATGTTCGACCCAAACATCGAGCTTTTCCCTACAAACCACCACACTCTGAAACTTACCTACTTACTCACATTTTCACAGCAGCTAAGTAGACCTTGGCCAAAATTTGGAAATCACCAACCATCCCTGTAGAAGCCTTTAAATTATTATTGCACCTTTGCAAGCAGTATGAAAAACTGCCTGCAAGAAAACCTGCCCAAATTTAAAAAAAATAATCTGCAACTCTCCCACCTTATCTTGTTTCTCACCAATCTCTACCTCCCCCCCATTTCCTTCTACCACCCCATTTTCCCTTTTTTTTTTCCTCCCTGTCCTGTCTGTTGCCCCCACCATTACTTACCTTATCAATACCCACAGTTATTCGTTGCTGCCTACCATTTATACTCTACCACTTTTATAATATCTTCCCTATGCTACATAACTTACACCATGTTACATTACAATACATATATTTAAAGTGGTTGTAAACCCTTACAGACCACTTTATGCTACAGGTAAGCCTATAATAAGGCTTACCTGTATCTACACAGGATATCTTCTAAACCTGCAGGGTTTATGAGATATCCCCTGTCCCCTGCATGTGCCGATGTCATCGGCACATGCGCACTGGGGCAAACTGAAGCAATGGCACCTAGGTGCCGTTGCTTCAGTCCGTGTGCCGTTACCGGCGGCTCCCACGCGCATGCGCGGGAGTGATGTCATCACGTCTCCGGCCAATTACAGTGCCGGAGCCAGCGATACCCGGAAGTCACTCCGGGAGAGATGTCGCCGCCAGAGGGGGGGACGAGGGCCACTGCGGGGGCTTCAATGTAAGGTAAGTAATTCATAATGTGCTAGTATGCTATGCATATTAGCTCATTATGCCTTTGTCTTGCAGGGTTTTTTTTTTTTCATTCAATTTCAAAATCTATTTCAAAATCATTCAATTTCAATTTCATTATTGTTCCCCGTGTTATAATTAAGGACACAGATTTTACCACCCTATCTAAGACACTTTTAAGCCTCGTACAAACGGCCGGTTTTCGACAAGAAAACTGCTTGCAGAGCTTTCTTGCCGAGAAAACCGTCCGTGTTTACCAGGCTTTCAGGTTTCTCGTCAGGAAAACTGACCAGAATCTCGACGAGAAAAAAAGAAGACCTGCGTTCTTTTTTCTCGTCGGGATTCTCGTCGGCCTGTTTCCCGACGAGAAATCCGAGTGTGTGTACACTTACCTGTCGCCGTGGAAACCCGCACATGCTCGAAATGACTTTGACGCATGCGCGGTAGCTTCCTAGGCATAGGTAGGGTGTAGCAAGATGGCGGCGATGGCATCGAATGTCACGAGCGCACGCTCGTCGTAGTCAATGACGTCTCCGCGTTCGTGCCATTCAAAAGAACGGCGGTTCTTTTGAAAGGTACGTGTGTACACTAGACCGGGACAAGATTGTTGTCAAGAATCTCGTCAGGAAAAACTACGGGTTTTTTCCTGACGAGCTTCTCGGCCGTGTGTACAGGGCTTAACGGCCTGTCCTCGACTAGATCCACTGGGAAAAGCCCAGGGACATACAACCATGGTGCCCATAACTTTTCATATTTACGTCAACAGTCCTTGTGTTGGTAAATTATTTTTTCTGTCCGCAAAGTATTATGCACTGCAGTAATCCACTCCTTGACTGTGGGAGGGTTTTCTGACTTCCAATGCACCATTATAAGCTCATGTGCTAAGAATAAGGTTCTCACAATTGCCTCTCTAGTGTGATTCTCCCAGTCAAATATATCTAATATGCTTAGTAAGAAAGATTTATTTTCTTCCACATTAGTTCTAACTTTCCCCAGTTTGTGTCTTATTATAACTAATATCCTGTATGTTACTTAGGTAGCCCATATATGATTCTTTTTTTTTCATACAACCTGTGAGTTGAATGAAAAAATGACTTGATCCGACACATTTGAGGTGGATGAGGGAATCCTACCACTGTGCCTTTGTATTCTGACAGCGGGGATATTTCCCCGCCATCAGAATACACTGATCAGTGCTGCTGGTTATAGCCTGTAGAGCGCTGATCAAGCAGCCAAAAATCTGACAGGGCGGTTGACAGAGTGGATCATGTACAACTCCTCCACTGGCATTATCTCTGTTTAGTTTTCTTCTTGAAATCAGCAATAAAAACTATTGACCCAGAAAAGCAATATTGCACATTATATTGAATTATGTTGCAGACTTCAATGCATTGTAAGGAGGCTATATCCAGAACGGTCCAAGATAATGTGTTGACAGGGAGGCAAAACATACATGCAATTCAAAGTTATTTGTCAGTCATTAAAGTGGTATTTATGACATCAATTCAGTGTAGCACAACTCAAATATAAATATCACTACCAGTGTTATACCGACAAATTATATCATAAATATCCTCAAAAATTTTAAACAATCAATAATTGTGTACATAAGGTGTCCATTTATATGATCATGTCAACTAATTGTGGATCAACACCATGAAAACTTCCAAATAAATTACCACCGTGTTGAAAAAATACAATGTGTCTTGTGCCACCCAACACCTGGGCTCACTTGCCGCTCACCTTACGGTTATGACCCCTAAGGTCATAACAGGCTGTAAGGTTGTAGATGTATTGTTCCCACTCATTCTTATCTCTTATGCCAGCATAGCAGCCTCAGAAATTGAAGATGTGCATGCAAATATGGGGAAAGAGCACACCAGACCTAGTGTTCTCTGTTTTGAATATTTAACTGTGCAAAATAAAAATATTGAACAAAAAAAAGCACTTAAGCAGTGCCAGCTGAAAACACATGTACCAGAATACAGCCGCTATCCGAGATGGCCGCAGGATGACGTCACGCCCCAAGCTCCTATACGCATTATGTCCTGTGGAGTAGACTTCTTCAGTAAGGGTTGAGCCGTGCTGCATACCTGCTTGTTATATACCCAGAGATGCAATGACGAAGGATCAAAACCAGTATGATGTGTCACACAGTAGATACATAATCGGATGTACCAGGGGACACTACAAAAAAAAATAATAATCATTAATCAAATAAAAAAAGACATTACCGGAGCCAAAAGCTGAAAGTTGATAATTCATTTGTAGATCTAATGTATACCAATAAAGTCCATATAAAAAGCCCATGCACATATACTGTAAATATGTTTAATAATCTTGTAAAAATCTTACGTATACACAAGGACACCTAGATACACCTAAATGGATCAACCATAAATATATATAAAAATATATATAATATATTTATAAAACAAAAGAAAAAGGACCATGTTATATTAACAAGGGAGAAAAAGGTAAAATAAATGTGGGGGATGAGAGGTGAGGGGTGGGGGGGGGGTTAATAACCAATAAAATCCAATAAACCAATAACTTCAATAAAGTGGTATTAAAGCCAAAACCAACAATGAAATATTTTTCAGCTTATCAATACTTATATTTAGTGGCTGCATTTCTTTTCTTTTTTAGACTTTTTTCCCTCTGGCCAGGACCACACCTTTTTGAAGTAGATTGCCCCCACTATGGATGTAGGAGTACAGGGGCACCTTTGGACAACAGAATTGTCAGTCTGGAGGGAGGGGAGTGTAAGAAGTAGGGACGGGTGAACGGTTCAGCCCAAGCATGAGTTCGGCATGAACATTTGTCTGTTCAGCCATTCGCAAAACACCTGAATTTGCAGGGTGTGTTCTGGGTGTTCACCCCGACGAATACCCTGCAATGTACTGAGCGCTGCACATTGCATTCTGTAAATTTCATATGGGTCCATTGTTGCATGACCGCGCAATTGTCATTCGAAGTGCAATGGCGCTGAAAGCTGAAAATCGGTCTCGGCAGGAAGGAGGTAAAAGTGCCCAGTATTAAAGTGGTAAAAAAAAAAAAAAAAGATAATATATATAATAGCTGTAGATAAATAAATATAAACTTACACATATTTATAAAATCAATGAAATAATTAGGTGATGCAATAAGAGTGTAATAAGTGTGTAATTATACATATGTTTCTAAAATAAAATGTAGTAATAAAATACACTGCTCAAAAAAATTAAAGGAACACTTTTTAGTCAGAGGATAGCATCAAGTCAATTAAACTCCTGGGATATTGATCTGGTGAATAGGCAGAGGGGTTTGTTAATCACTTTCAGTTTCTTTGGTGTTAATGAAATTGTCAACAGGTATACTAGATGGGCAACAATGAGACGACCTCCAAAACAGGAATAGTTTTACAGGTGGAGACCACTGACTTTTTTTTCCCTACTCATCTTTTCTGACTGTTTTTCACTGGCTAGGGTCAGTGTCACTACTGGTAGCATGAGGCGATACCTGGACCCTATAGAGGTTGCACAGGCAGTCCAACTGCTCCAGGATGGCACATCGATACGTGCCATTGTCAGAAGGTTTGCTGTGTCTCCTAGCACAGTCTCAAGAGCATGGAGGAGATTCCCGGAGACAGGCAGTTAGTCTAGGAGAGGTGGACAGGGCCGTAGAAGGTCCTTAATCCATCAGCAGGACCGGTATCTGCTCCTTTGTGCAAGGAGTAACAGGATGAGCACTGCCAGAGCCCTACAAAATTACCTCCAATAGGCCACTGGTGTGTATGTCTCCAATCAAACAATCAGAAACAGACTTCAGGAGGGTGGCCTGAGGGCCCGAAATCCTCTAGTGGGCCCTGTGCTCACTACCCGGCACCGTGGATTGCCATTGAACACCAAAATTCTGAGGTCTGCCAATGGCACCCTGTGCTTTTCACAGATGAGAGCAGGCTCACACTGAGCACAGGTGACAGATGTGAAAGGGTCTTGAGAAGCCGTGGAGAATGTTATGCTGCCTGTAGCATGAGGCAATACCTGGACCCTATAGAGGTTGCACAGGCAGTCCAACTCCTCCAGGATGGCACATCGATACGTGCCATTGTCAGAAGGTTTGCTGTGTCTCCCAGCACAGTCTCAAGAGCATGGAGGAGATTCCCGGAGACAGGCAGTTACTCTAGGAGAGGTGGACAGGGCCGTAGAAGGTCCTTAATCCATCAGCAGGACCGGTATCTGCTCCTTTGTGCAAGGAGTAACAGGATGAGCATTGCCAGAGCCCTACAAAATTACCTCCAATAGGCCACTGGTGTGTATGTCTCCAATCAAACAATCAGAAACAGACTTCAGGAGGGTGGCCTGAGGGCCCGAAATCCTCTAGTGGGCCCTGTGCTCACTACCCGGCACCGTGGATTGCCATTGAACACCAAAATTATGAGGTCTGCCAATGGCACCCTGTGCTTTTCACAGATGAGAGCAGGCTCACACTGAGCACAGGTGACAGACGTGAAAGGGTCTTGAGAAGTCGTGGAGAATGTTATGCTGCCTGTAATATCGTTCAGCATGACCGGTTTGGTGGTGGGTCAGTGATGGTCTTGGAAGGCATATCCATGACTGCCATTGGGTATCTGGATGAAATCTTTGGACACTTTGTCAGACCCTCTGCTGGTGCAGTGGGTCCTGGGTTTCTCCTAATGCCCAACAATGCCCGGCCTCATGTGGCGAGAGCATGCAGCCAGTTCCTGGAGGATTAAGGAATTGATACAATTGAATGGCCCCCATGCTCGCCTGAACTAAATCCAATAGAAAACCCTGGGACATTATATTTTGGTCCATCCAATGCCCCCAGGTTGCACCTCAGTCTGTTCAGGAGCTCACTGATGCCCTGGTCCAGATCTGGGAGGAAATACCCCAGGACACAATCCGTCATCTCATTAGGAGCATGCCCCGATGTTGTCAGGCACGCATAGAAGCAGGTGGGGGCCATACAAACTACTGAGTACCATTTTTGAGTTGCTCCAATGAAATTTCATCAAAATGGACTAGCCTGCTGCATATTTTTTTCACTTTGATTTTCAGGGTGTCTTTGAATTTAGCCCTCTGTAGGTTGATAATTTTCATTTCCATCAAACGATGTGGCATCATTTCATTCCTAACACATTACCCAGTCCATATCAGTATAGATATCCAGCATGATTTTTTTCCCCATTGAGATCTGATGTGTTTTTAAAGTGTTCCTTTAATTTTTTTGAGCAGTATATATGTGCACGTGTAATCCCACAATATACCAGCACCCCTTTAGAACACCCTACTTGAACATTGTGTGCAAAATAATGAAATATAAACTGTATATATTTGTTGCCACATAAAATGTATCCCATGATATAATATAAATCACCAAACTTTAGCAAAATAAAATAAACCCCCTACAAATCACTAATGAAATAGTTAAGGTCCAGCTTGATGTTGAGGCTCTTTGGTTGCAATGTATCTAAAGTAAATATCCATTTTGTTTGTTTTTTACATATGTGTTTGCAGATGACACCAAGCTATGCAGAGGAATATCCTCCTTACATGATGTCTCCATGATGTCTCTTGGACAACTATGTGGCAAATGAGATTTCATTTTGATAAATGTAAAGTTATGCACTTGGAGGCTAAGAACATGCATGCATCATACATACTAGGGGTACAACTGGGAGAATCAATGGTGGAAAATGATCTGGGTGTTTTGGTAGATCATAAGCTTGATAATAGCATGCAATGCCAAGCTGCGGTTTCCAAAGCGAGCAAAGTCCTTTCTTGTATTAAGAGAGGTATATACTCCAGAGAGTGAGATATAATTTTATCCCTGGACAAATTATTAGTAAGACCTCATCTGGAATATGCACTTTAGTGTTGGGCACTAGTTCACAAAAAGGATATTGGGAAACTGGAGAAAGTACAGAGAAGGGAAACTAAACGGATAAGTAGCAGTGGGCAAGCAGTTCGGACCGAGTATAAGTTGGCCTCCACCTGCTTGTATGCACTAGTTCACAAAAAGGATATTGGGGAACTGGAGAAAGTACAGAGAAGGGAAACTAAACTGATAAGTAGCAGTGGGCAAGCAGTTCTGACCGAGTACATTGTACCCCCACTCATTTACCAAAGAAAGTGTTAAAAATAAAGGAAAACAGGAGGCAGTTTTTGATAATTCCTTTATTAAAAAAAATAAAAAACAATGTCCACCAATGTAGATCCATCATCAATCATGACGCCCGCTGCACCGCTGGACCCAAAAAAAACCTCTGCCTGTGACAAAGGCTAACTGCTGAATGCCTCCTCCTTCACCTGACAGTCCTTAAACAGGAAGTAAACCCTGATGGGTTTTACTTCCTCTTTATTTCCCTGCAAAGGTAAAGCAAAATGGTAAGGGGCTATTATGCATCGCATAGTAGCCCATTATGTGTCACTTACCTGAAACCGAAGCCTGCAATGTCACCGCTGTCCCCAGTAGCAGCGAGCGTTCATCTTCACTCCTCTTCCTTCCGGGGCCGCAAACTCTGGCTCTGTGACTGGCCATTTCTGAAGTGCGCCTGCGCCGTTGTCTACGGTGCATGCACCGTAGACATCGGCACACGGCTCTATTGTAAATATCTTCTAAACCAAGGAGGTTTAGGAGATATTTCCAGCACCTTCAGGTAGGCCTTAATCTAGGCTTACCTGTAGGTAAAAGTGATTGTACAGGGTGTAATACAACTTTAAATAGGTAAGGGGCGGGGCCACCTGGTGATGTCACTTGGTGGCACTGCCCCTTGTGACGGCACTGACTCTGCATACACTGGTTGGTGAAATCACAAGAGGGTTCCACCAGGTGACGTCACCAGGTGGCCCCGCCCCTTACCTATTTAAGAACTGTCAGACGATGGAGTGGACAGATGGCAGTTAGTGTTCGTCACGGGCAGAGCGTTGTTTTTCCCCTAGGTACAGCAATGATTGATGAGGGATCTACACCGGGTGTTGCTTTTTTTAAAAAAAAATTATAAAGGAATTGTCAAAAATTGCCTCCTGTCTTCATTTATATTTGACACTTTTTTTGGTGAATGAGTAGGGGTGCAATATACCCCACACTCATTCACATAGGGAGGAGGCCAGGATCTGGGGGCCCTCTTGTTAAAGGGGGCTTCCAGATTCCAATAAGTCCCCTGCCTGCAGACACCCACAACCACTGCCCGGGGTTGTTGGGAAGAGGTCCTTGTCCCCATCAACATGGGGACAAGGTGCTTTGAATTAAGGGGGGCAGAGCCCCTCTACCCCAAAGCACCCCTCATGTTGAGGGCATGTGGCCTGGTATCATTCAGGAGGGGAGGCGCTTGCTCGACAGGCTGCATGCTCTGGAAAGGGTTTGGTATGGTTTTTGGGGGGATCCCGCTGCATTTTTTTTGTTAATATTGCCATGGGGTTTCGATTAAAATCCATACCAAATCCAAAGGGCCTGGTATGCATGGGGGGAGGACTTTTTCTTTTCTTTTTTTTTTTAAATGTCTTTTTTTTTCTTTACAAACATCAGTTTTGCTGCAGCATGTGACTTCACAGTACATGGTACAGATGTACTGCTTTACAGGCAGATTAAAGGGACCCCACAAGCACTATATTTAAAGGAATTTTTCATTTCTATTGTTTCACTTCATCATTAAAATCACTGCTCCTTTAAAAATTATCTTTTTACATTTTTTTCATATTGATGCATGTCCCCCAGGGCAGTAACCGTGCCCCTATACCCTTTTTATGGCCTTTTTCTCTGTTATGGGGTTCTGGTGCGAACCGAACCAGGGGTTGTTCAGCTCATCACTACTGATAAGAGGCATGGAGGAGCTCAGCTATGAGGATAGATTAGAGGAACTGAATGTATTCTCTCTTGAGAAGAGAAGATTAAGGGGGGATATGATCAACATGTATAAATACATAAGTGGTCCATATAGTGAATTTGGTGTTTTACATCTGGAGGAAAAGAGATTTAATCTCAGAATATGGAAAGGTTTCTTCACAGTAAGAGCTGTGCAAATTTGGAATAGACTCCTTCAAGAGCTGGTTCTGTCCAGCTTAGTAGATTGCTTTAAAAAAGGTCTGAATTATTTCCTAAATGTACATAATATAACTGGATACTAACATTTATAGGTAAAGATGATTTATGGAATATCAAATTGCCTCTCGGGGGATCAGGGATGATTTTTTCCCCTGTTGGAGCAAATTGGATCATGCTTTGCTGTTTTTTTTTTTTGCCTTTGTCCCCTCTGAGAGCATACAGATGTTTTCCTCCTTTTGAGATTACACTTGCTGCTCTTACATCCACTGCACATACAGCACGTAAAGAAGCCTTTCCAGTCAAGAAAGGTAATATTCCTTTCTTGGAGGATCCAGAACATTCCACACTACAAAACTGGCAAAATTTGGGGCCTTCCTATTAATAAACGTAAGCAGGCCCTCATGGCAGATGTGATCCTAACATTGGATCATTCAGAAAGAAGGGCCAATATTGCTTTAAAATTGCATTCACTTCCCTGTATTCTACATTAAACTCAGTGATAAAACTCCAATGAGTCACATTTTTGTTAGTAACTCTACACCCAACAGGATCCAATAAAGTATCTCTCAGGAGGCTAGATACATCCTCAAAAATTGTTTCTAATTTCTTTTCTGAATAGCCTTTTTGCATAAATCTCTTTAAAATCCTGGTCTTTAGTGCGATTATGCTGGTCCTTCATGAATTGACCCTTAGGTATGTTTCCTAGCCAGGTTGGATAGTTGCCACTATGTATAGATAAATAGCTATTTTGATTTGTTCTTTAACCACTTAAGCCCCGGACCATTTGGTAGCTAAAGGACCAGAGGTGAATTCAGAATTTTGCACTGCGCTGCTTTAACTGTAAATTGTGCGGACATGCAATGTTGTACCCAAACGAAATTTGCGTCCTTTTCTTCCCACAAATAGCGCTTTCTTTTAATGGTATTTGATTGCCTCTGCGATTTTTATTTTTTGCAATATAAACGGAAAAAGACCGAAAATTTTGAAAAAAAATGATATTTTCTACTTTTTGTTATAAGAAAAATCGAATAAACTCAATTGTAGTCATACATTTAGGCCAAAATGTATTCAGCCACATGTTTTTAGTAAAAAAAATGTCAATAAGCGTATATTTATTGGTTTGCGCAAAAGTTATAGAGTTTACAAACTAGGGTACATTTTCTGAAATTTACACAGCTTTAAATTTCTGACTGCCTATCTCATTTCTTGAGGTGCTAAAATGACAGGGCAGTACAAAACCCCCCCAAATGACCCCATTTTGGAAAGTAGACACCCCAAGGAAATTGCTGAGAGGCATGTTGAGCCTATTGAATTTTTTTTTTTTGTCTTAAGTGATTGAATAATGACTAAAAAAAAAAAAAATACAAAAAGTTGTCACTAAATGATATATTGCTCACACATGCCATGGTTATATGTGGAATTTCACCCCAAAATACATTTTGCTGCTTCTCCTGAGTACGGGGATACCACATGTGCGGGACTTTTTGGGAGCCTAGCCGCGTACGGGACCCCGGAAACCAAGCACCGCCTTCAGGATTTCTAAGGGCGCAAATTTTTGATTTCACTCCTCACTACCTATCACAGTTTCGAAGACCATACAATGCCAAAATAGCACAAAACCCCCCCAAATGACCCCATTTTAGAAAGTAGACACCCCAAGGAAATTTCTGAGAGGCCTGTTGAGCCCATTGAATATATTTTTTTTTGTCCCAAGTGATTGAATAATGACAAAAAAAAAAAAAAATTACAAAAAGTTGTCACTAAATGATATATTGCTCACACATGCCATGGTTATATGTGGAATTACACCCCAAAATACATTTTTCTGCTTCTCCTGAGTACGGGGATACCACATGTGTGGGACTTTTTAGGAGCCTAGCCGCGTACGGGACCCCGAAAACCAAGCACCGCCTTCAGGATTTCTAGGCACAAATGTATTTTTCGTACATCACGGGACACAAAGCGACTTAGTCATTACTAATGGGTTATATAGATACCTTCAGGTGCTGGCACTGGCAACTTCCAAAACCGGAAGTACCCTCCCCTATATAAGCCCCTCCCATCCGGGAGCACCTCAGTTTTTTGCCAGTGTCTAAGGTGTTGGCCAAAGAGTAACATGTGTTTTCACTGGGCTTGCGTACAGGTTCTTTTACGGGCCTTAGTAAGCTGTTCCGGATCCGACCAAAAAAGCTTCATAGCTAAACGGTCGGTACCCGGGCCTTGCAACAGAAGAGAAAGGTTTTGCCTGTAATGCCTCTCTTAGGAGGGCTGGACCCTGGGATCCAGAGTTCTGGTCATACCCACGACCAAGATGTTGTCTGTGCAGGGTGCTATACAGGTCCAGGGGAGTGGAATCCTTGGGAACCCGGTCCCTGAAGGTTTAAATACAATGCCTGCCGTGATAGGTGAAGTTTGGGCTTCTGTGGACCAAACAAAGTCCTGCGGCGGGGAACAGGTAAGTGGGGGCCCCCAGGAACTTGGTTCTATTGGGGGACCCCCAAGCCTAATTTGTCTTTCTGTCTGTTACCTAACGGTATTCCCGCTGATATCTGTGTATGCCTGTAACTACTGGAAAATGTAAAATTTTAATAGTAGTCAAGAAAAAAAAAAAAAAAAAAGGAGACCGCGGTACATGTGTTAAACCACTAGAGGCCGCTGTGGTCCATTTTTCTTGTCATGTGGATCTTTGGTTTTTTCAAGTCAAAAGATCCAGGCAGTTGGTAAGTTTCTCTGTGGGAATCCACTTCCTCTGCCCTGTTGCTGCGCTCATCCACCGCACAGGCCCTCCGGCAAAAAGGGCCCTGGCTCCTAGTCCCTGCTTGGTTTCAAAAAAGGCGCCGAAGGCGCACGGGCGCGTGCACGCGCCTCCTATGAAAAGAAAGGGGCGGGGCGGGTGGATGACGCTCGATGCGCGCCGCGGCGCTTCTGCGCATGTGCAGGCGTCCCAGCATGGATAAAAGACACAGTACAAGTGTCAGCTGGATGCAAGCAGAGCTAGCAACAAACGGTGGCACACAGAGGCGGTTGATGCAGGCATCCCCATAGAAAGACACTTTAGTGGACACCAGCTGGTATATAGCAGCAACTGTGTTAGACTATTACCAGCAAAATTGGTGTATGACGACGGGAATACCTCAGCTTTGTGCTTAAAGGATATGTCGTCCAGACGCTCCGGAAATAAGTCTTCCAGGAAGCCAAAGGGGTCTCCATCGGGCTCTGAGGATTTTGGGCATGCTTGTATTGCACCAATCTCCCCTGAAAATTCAGAGGTCAGTAGCCGTAGGAACCCCGCAGGAGTACCTGGTGCTGCGGCTGTCCCCAGTCCACCTGCTCCTGTATATATAACAGAGGAGGTTTTTTCCTCAACTCTGGGAGGATTGGAAGAGAGATTAACAGCATTAATCGCTGCTTCCCTGTCACAGGGAAAGCGCGTCCGATCTCCGTCTCCTCCTTCAGAGTGCCTGTTAGTGGAGGAACAGTCCCACACAGAGATCGACCTACCTGAAGGGGATCAGGATGAGGTTGATTCGGTTATAGAGGAATCAACAGTGGAAGAACCTTTCTCAGCATCTCAGGCTGAAAGATTATGGGTTCAGTCTATGACTAACATGGTCCGATCAGCATTTAAAATGCCTCTGGCGGAACCATCAACCACTACTGTTTCCTCGCTGGGGTCGCTGAAAGCTCCCCAGACTGTCTGTTCCTTCCCAATCCACCCTTTATTGGAAGGGCTTATTTACCAGGATTGGTAGCATCCTGATAAAATATTTACTCCCCCCAAGAGATTTCCAGTGATCTATCCCATGGAGGATAAGTTCATAAAAAAATGGAGGGTCCCTACAGTGGACGCAGCCATCTCTTGTGTGAATAAATCACTGACATGTCCAGTAGATAATGTTCCAATGTTCAAAGACCCAATAGATAAAAAATTGGAGTCTTTACTAAAATCTGCTTTCTCTACAGCAAGCATGGTGACACAACCTGCAGTAGCAGCGATTGGAGTCTGCCAAGCAGTGAAAGATCAGTTGAAACAAGTCTTAAGGGACTTACCAGATCAGCAGGCTCTTGCCCTAGCTGACCTACCTAGAGCCTTGTGTTTTGCGGTGGACGCCATAAAGGATACAATCCAACAGGCCTCCCGCTTTACGCTGTCTGTAGTACATATGCGTAGGCTTCTATGGCTCAAAAACTGGTCTGCTGAAGCTCCCTGTAAGAAATTGCTGATTAGCTTCCCATTTCATGGAGAACGCTTATTTGGAGAAGATCTGGACAAATATATCCAGAAAATTTCTGCCGGTAAAAGTACACGCTTGCCGGTTAAGAACAAGGGTAGGAGTCCTTCTTTTAAGAGGCCTACTTCTCCAGTCCCTGGCACATCGGCTGTGAAACAGTTCCGACGGCCTCCGCGGTCAAATCCAGGGGGCAGAAATCAGGGACAATCACAGGGTAACAAGAAACCCTGGGTCAAGAGAGGTACAAAACCTCCCCCCAAGTCATGAAGGGTTGCCCCCACTCAATCGGGTGGGGGGAAGACTTCAGTTGTTCACAGAGACCTGGCGGGACACCATCAGAGACAGATGGGTGATCTCCGCAGTAAGTCTGGGATACAAGCTGGAGTTAAAAGACACTTCTCCTGCCCATTTTATGAGGTCAAACGTGCCAAGCGATCCCCAGAAGAGAGGATCCCTCCTTCTGGCACTAGAACAACTATTGCTCCAAGGTGTAATCATGAAGGTTCCCTTGGAAGAAAGCGGGTTCGGGTTTTACTCGAACCTTTTCACAGTCCCCAAACCAAATGGGGACGTGAGGCCCATATTAAATCTAAAAGGGCTAAACAAGTTCCTACATATCAGGACTTTTCGGATGGAGTCGATCCGATCGGTGGCCACTGCCCTACAAGGGCAGGAATGGTTAGCCTCGATCGACATAAAGGATGCTTATCTGCATATTCCCATCTTTCCGGCCCACCAGAAATTTCTACGCTTTGTAGTAGAAGGGCGCCATTTTCAGTTCAGAGCCTTACCTTTCGGTCTGGTCACAGCACCACGAGTGTTCACAAAAATTCTGGCCCCACTATTGGCCAATCTAAGAACACGGGGTGTAACGATAATGGCATATTTAGACGACCTGCTACTAATAGACCACTCAGTGGAAAAACTGGAAGTAGCTATTCACGAGACAATCAAGTATCTGGAATATCACGGTTGGATTATCAACTGAGACAAGTCAGCTCTAAGACCAGTCAAAAGTCTGGAATACTTGGGGCTAAGGCTGGATTCAAATCAGAGAAAGATTTTCTTACCTCCAGAGAAGGTGTCGTCTTTGAAAGATTTGACCCACTTAGTGGGTACAAAAAGAAAACCATCCATACGCCTGTGCATGAGGCTGCTGGGAAAAATGGTGGCTTCATTCGAAGCAGTACCCTACGGTCAATTCCATTCAAGGAACTTGCAGAGGGCCATACTGTCAGCCTGGAACAAAAAAATTCAGGCTTTAGACTTACCAATGTCCCTGTCCCCTTCCGTTCGCAAGAGCCTCCATTGGTGGTTGGTGCCCCAGAATCTGGAAAAAGGGAAACCCTTCAGTCCGGTTTCTTGGAAGGTGGTCACTACAGATGCCAGCCTCATAGGCTGGGGGGCAGTACTGGAGCAATGGTCTCTCCAGGGCAAGTGGTCAGAAGCAGAGAAGGCCCTGCCCATCAATCTCTTAGAGATACGAGCAGCCCGGTATGCCCTAGTAGCATGGACATCCAAACTCCAAGGGTCCCCTGTCAGAATTCAATCAGACAATGCCACAGCAGTGGCATATATCAATCACCAGGGTGGCACCAGGAGTCGTGCAGCCCAGAGGGAAGCGAATTGCATCCTGGAATGGGCAGAAAGATATGTCCCAGCCATATCCGCGGTTTTCATCCCAGGAGTGGAAAATTGGAGAGCGGACTTTTTAAGTCGCCAGCAATTATGCCCGGGGGAATGGTCTCTTCACCCCGAGGTTTTCCAGGCAATATGCCAGCGGTGGGGAACACCGGATGTAGATCTGCTAGCATCCAGATTCAACGCAAAGGTGGACAGATTTGTGTCTCGCACAAGGGATCCCCTAGCTTGCGGCTCGGATGGCCTAGTGTTCCCTTGGGATCAGTTCAAGCTGATATATGCATTCCCACCGCCACAATTGTTACCGCGATTAATCCGCAGAATCTGGGTAGAAAAGAAACCGGTGATTCTGGTGGCTCCAGCGTGGCCCCGAAGGGCATGGTACGCGGAGATTGTAAAAATGTCAGTGGGGAGTCCTTGGACCCTCCCACATCGTCCGGACCTGCTTTCGCAAGGACCGATATACCACCCTTCCTTACCAGCCCTAGGTTTGACGGCCTGGCTATTGAAGCCCACATTCTAGAAAAGAGAGGTCTCTCTAATCCTGTGGTATCTACCATGATCAATGCCAGGAAGCCAGTATCCAGGCAGATCTATTATAGGATCTGGAAGGCGTACATCGCGTGGTGTGAGGCCAAGAAATGGCATCCACATAACTACGTAATAGGTAGGATTCTGGACTTCCTACAGTGGGCTGTGGATAGGAAGCTTGCCTTGAGTACTATCAAGGGTCAGATTTCGGCCTTGTCAATATTTTTTCAAAGGCCCTTGGCTTCGCATTCACTAGTCAAAGCTTTCATACAAGGAGTGATGCGTATTAGCCCTCCGGTTAGTATTCCCATATGTCCATGGGACTTAAACCTGGTTCTGTCGGTTCTACAGAAACAACCATTTGAACCATTGCAGCACATTTCCTTGGTTCTTCTCACCAGGAAATTGATTTTCTTAGTAGCCATTTGTTCGGCTAAAAGAGTATCGGAATTAGCCGCATTGTCCTGTAAGGAGCCATATCTGGTTGTCCATAAGGACAGAGTAGTATTACGTCCTCATCCAGCCTTTCTTCCTAAGGTGGTATCGAGGTTTCATTTGAACCAAGATGTGGTTCTTCCTTCCTTTTTCCCCAAACCTAGTTCGGTAGAGGAAAAGTTATTGCATTCTTTGGATGTAGTAAGAGCAGTTAAAGCTTATCTAAAAGCCACTGCTCAGATTCGTAGAACGGATACTTTGTTTGTTCTGCCGGAAGGCCCCAGAAAGGGTCAGGCAGCATCAAAATCTACTTTAGCCAAGTGGATTCGACAGGTCATAATACAAGCCTATGGCTTGAGAAGGAGACCGCCTCCGTTCAAAGTTAGGGCGCACTCCACAAGAGCAGTTGGAACTTCATGGCCAGTGCATCACCAGGCCTCCCTGGCTCAAGTCTGTAAGGCCGCAACATGGTCTTCAGTACACACGTTTACTAGATTCTACCAGGTAGACGTTAGAAATCAGGAGGATGTCGCCTTTGGGCGCAGTGTGTTGCAGGCCGCAAAAGATCCTCATGCCTGATGGCGCCCAGCTTATCTATAGTGTATCCCTCCCCTCATTTGGCATTGCTTTGGGACGTCCCATTAGTAATGACTAAGTCGCTCTGTGTCCCGTGATGTACGAAAAAGAAAAAGGGATTTTTATAACAGCTTACCTGTAAAATCCTTTTCTTGGAGTACATCACGGGACACAGAGCTCCCACCCCTCTTTTTGGGACACTTATTGCTTTGCTACAAAACTGAGGTGCTCCCGGATGGGAGGGGCTTATATAGGGGAGGGTACTTCCGGTTTTGGAAGTTGCCAGTGCCAGCACCTGAAGGTATCTATATAACCCATTAGTAATGACTAAGTCGCTCTGTGTCCCGTGATGTACTCCAAGAAAAGGATTTTACAGGTAAGCTGTTATAAAAATCCCTTTTTTTGATTTCACTCCTCACTACCTATCACAGTTTCAAAGGCCATAAAATGCCAAAATAGCACAAAACCCCCCCAAATGACCCTATTTTGGAATATAGACACCCCAAGCTATTTGCTGAGAGGCATGGCGAGAATTTTACAGCTCTCATTTGTTTTTGAAAATGAAGAAAGAAAATATATATATATATATATATATATATATATATATATATATATATATTTTTTTTTCAATTTTCAAAACTTTGTGACAAAAAGCGAGATCTGCAAAATACTCAAAATACCTCTCAGCAAATAGCTTGGGGTGTCTACTTTCCAAAATGGGGTCATTTGGGGGGGGGGGGGTTGTGCCATCTGGGCATTCCATGGCCTCCGAAACTGTGATAGGCAGTGAGAAGTGAAATCAAAAATTTACACCCTTAGAAAGCCTGAAGGCAGTGTTTGGTTTTTGGGGTCCCGTACGTGGCTAGGCTCCCAAAAAGTCTCACACATGTGGTATCCCCGTACTCAGGAGAAGCAACAGAATGTATTTTGGGGTGTAATTCCACATATGCCCGTGGCATGTTTGAGCAATATATCATTTAGTGACAACTTTGTGCAAAAAAAAAAAAAATTGTCGTTTTTCCGCAACTTATGTCAACATATAAAATATTCCATGGACTCGACATGCCTCTCAGTATATAGCTTGGGGTGTCTACTTTCAAAAATGGGGTCATTTGGGGGGTTTTGAACTGTTCTGGCATTTTATACACAACATTAGGAAGCTTACATCCACTTGAAGACAAAGCCCTTTTTGACACTTTTTGTTTACATGAAAACATTTTTTTTTTTTGCAAGAAAATTATGTTGAACCCCCAAACATTATATATATTTTTAAAGCAAAGGCCCTACAGATTAAAATGGTGGGTGTTGCATTTTTTTTTCTACACAGTATTTGCGCAGCGATTTTTCAAACGCATTTTTTGGGTTAAAAAATACACTTTTTTTAATTTTAATGCACTAAAACACACTATATTGCCCAAATGTTTGATGAAATATAAAAGATGATCTTAGGCCGAGTACATAGATACCAAACACGACATGCTTTAAAATTTCGCACAAACGCGCATTGGCGACAAACTACATACATTTTTAAAAGCCTTTAAAAGCCTTTACAGGTTACCCCAGTAGATTTACAGAGGAGGTCTACTGCTAAAATGACTGCCCTCGATCTGACCTTCGCGGTGATACCTCACATGCATGGTGCAATTGCTGTTTACATATGACGCCAGACCGACGCTTGCGTTCGCCATTGGGCAAGGGCAGGGCAGGACAGGGGTGCTTTTTTTTTTTTCTTTTTTTTTCTTATTAATTTTGCTTTTTTATTTTATTTTTAAATTGTTCCTTCCAAGTATTTTTTTTTTAATCATTTTTATTGTTATCTCAGGGAATGTAAATATCCCCTATGATAGCAATAGGTAGTGACAGGTACTCTTTTTTTGAAAAAACTGGGGTCTTCTAGACCCTAGATTTTTCCTCTGCCCTCAAAGCATCTGACCACACCAAGATCGGTGTGATAAAATGCTTTCCCAATGGCGCTTTTTATATCCGGGGGGGGGGGGCATTCCCCCCACTGCTTGTAAAAGCAGTCCAGAGGCTAATTAGCTGCTAGGATTGCTTTTACATGAAAGCCGGCCGCAGGCTGAAAAGAATGATACCAAGATGATACCTAAACCCGCAGGCATCATTCTGGTATAAACATTCAAAGTCCAGCAACATACCAGTACGTTGCTGGTCCTTGTTGGACATGTATTGTAATCTTTTTTTTTCATGCAGCCAGTTGGCTGAACGAAAAAAGAGATTGATCGGTGGGTATGCCCACCATTAGAATACCGCCCTTCATCCACCCACTTCCAATGATGGGCATACACGCACCATTTATATATGCCGAAGCATGGGGGCATCCTCCCGCAAAAAAGTTATGCCGCACACACATGGTCGGACTTTTCCACGGGCAAGCCTCCGTCGGAATTTCGACCGTATGTACGCGGCATAAGGAGCAAAATCGCTCCTCCGCCCCTGCTGCCCCAATGCTTCGGCATATTTGCTTTTTTTTTTAACTGTGGTGGTGAAATCACCTCCTACAGCACTGGAGTCACAGGGATCAGGCCTGTCTCTGCGAACGCTGCAGTTATGTGTGTTTTTGTTTTGGAAGTGACAGTGATCGATCGATACTGCACTTGGGTGGCCTGGGCTGGACGGAGGGGCAAAACGCAGGTGCCAGCAGGTATCTGGGCTGATCCCGCTAACACTGCATTTTTGGGAACCCTAAACTGCTGGGGACGCTAGTATAGATCTGATCAGATCAGATATTGATCTGTTCAGATACTATACCACTAAGGGGGCTGTATGCCTCACGCGTGGGTGTTAGCATTACTGGCACTAACCTGATGCTGCCTGGGGTGTGACGCAGACCCTCTCTGACGCTAAAACCTAATTGATATCACCCACCGGGCGATCAGGGGGTTAAACCTTTATTGGGTTATATACGGCGGGTGCCCTGACACTATAAAAAGCAAACTAACTAACCAGCGTCACCCGTAACACTTATATGGTGATCACTGGTGAAAGGGTTAACTAGGGGCAATCAGGGTGTTAAAACCTTTATTAGATAATATATGGGGGTTAGGGATGAGCTTCGTGTTCGAGTCGAACATACGTTTGACTCGAACATCGGCTGTTCGATCGTTCGACGAAGATCGAACGATTTGGGCCGTTCGTGCCAAATTCAAGTGACGCGAACGGCCCACAATGCACTACGCCATCGCAGTGTCATCCAGGCGCTGTGATTGGCCAAGCATGCACTGTGACCCCGCATGCTTGGCCAATCACAGCGCCGGCAGCGAGGAGAGCAATGATTGGCCACAGGCAGGATGCCTGTGGCCAATTATTGCTGAGGGGGTTTAGTACACGCCCCACACTATAAAAGGCCGCCAGCGCGGCGGCCTTGTGTAGTGTGTTCCGGAGCAGGGAAAGAGAAGCATAGGCAGGGACAGTGTCATTATTTTTCCTTTACTAATCCTGGATTCCTTGTGTTTAGGGACAAATAAGGATAGGTAGGGAGAGTGTCAGTGACAGTGTGCTATTCTGTGCTAATCCTTGTTTGTAGGGACAGAGAGGTACAGTGAGGGAAAGTGTCAGTGTGTTCCATCTCTGTGCTAATCCTTGTTTGTAGGGACAGAGAGGTACAGTGAGGGAAAGTGTCAGTGTGCTATTCTGTGCTAATCCTTGTTTGTAGGGACAGAGAGGGACAGTGAGGGAAAGTGTCAGTGTGTTCCATCTCTGTGCTAATCCTTGTTTGTAGGGACAGAGAGGTACAGTGAGGGAAAGTGTCAGTGTGCTATTCTGTGCTAATCCTTGTTTGTAGGGACAGAGAGGGACAGTGAGGGAAAGTGTCAGTGTGCTATTCTGTTCTAAACCTATTTTGCTGAACCATATTTTCAATCCTTGAGTTTAGGGACAGAGAGGTACAGTGAGTGAAACTGACAGCGTGCTATTCTGTTCTAAACCAATTTTGCTGTTCCATATTTTCAATCCTTGAGTTTAGGGACAGAGAGGTACAGTGAGTGAAACTGTCAGTGTGCTATTCTGTTCTAAACCTATTTTGCTGAACCATATTTTCAATCCTTGAGTTTAGGGACAGAGAGGTACAGTGAGTGAAACTGACAGTGTGCTATTCTGTTCTAAACCTATTTTGCTGTACCATATTTTCAATCCTTGAGTTTAGGGACAGAGAGGTACAGTGAGTGAAACTGACAGTGTGCTATTCTGTTCTAAACCTATTTTGCTGAACCATATTTTCAATCCTTGAGTTTAGGGACAGAGAGGTACAGTGAGTGAAACTGTCAGTGTGCTATTCTGTTCTAAACCTATTTTGCTGAACCATATTTTCAATCCTTGAGTTTAGGGACAGAGAGGTACAGTGAGTGAAACTGACAGTGTGCTATTCTGTTCTAAACCAATTTTGCTGTTCCATATTTTCAATCCTTGAGTTTAGGGACAGAGAAGGACACTCGTAGAAATTATCAGTGTGCTATTCTGTGCTAAATCTTGTTTGTAGGGAGGGACAGAGTAGGACAGTGAGGGAAAGTGTCAGTGTGCTATTCTGTTCTAAACTAATTTTGCTGTTCCATATTTTCAATCCTTGTGTTTAGGGACAGAGAAGGATAGGCAGGGGACAGTGTCAGTGTCATTGTTGCTAAGCCTCCTGCACAGTATACACCTGAAGTTAGCCCTTATTGCTCTTTTTCCCATCTCCCTGCAGGCCATCCATTAAAATGTCTGGAAGGCAAACAAGGAGAGGCAGACAGTCAGGAGGCAAAAAAAGAGGGCAAGCAGGCTCTGTGTCTGGGGGCAACAGTGCTGGTCATGGACGCGGTGCATTGTCATCAGCACATGGCCATGGGACACACTTGTCCTTATTTTCGGCAGCTGGACATGTTGAGCCACATCATGCCGAAGACTTGGTAGAGTGGATGACCAAGCCCACCTCATCCTCCTCATCCTCTCTCACCCAGGCTCAGGGTACTGGCAAAGCAGCTGCCAAAGCGTCCTCTTCTCTGGTATCATTATCTTCATTAGTCAATCCTTCCCTAGACCCACCATGTCCTCCTCCTGAGGAGTCCCCCGAACTGTTTGAGCACAGTGTTGGGTACATGCTCCAGGAGGATGCCCAGCGTTTGGAAGGATCTGATGATGATACCCAGCTAGAGGAAGGCAGCAGCGTGAGAGCAGAGAGAGGGGATGCTCAAGAAGGACACCAATCTGGCAGTCATGCTCCAGCAGCTGCAGCATACTGCCAGATTGGCTCCAGTGATGAGGAGGGAGGGGATGATGAGGTCACTGACTCCACGTGGGTGCCTAATAGGAGAGAGGAGGAGGAGGATGAGGAGGAGGCACATCTCCAACGAGGCAGGATGCCCTTGAGTGGCCAGCGTATGGGCAGCACACCGACGGAATCACACCGCAGAGCTCCGCCTGTGCAGGGCGCTGCCTCTGCCCGTCATTCAAAAAGTTCTTTGGTGTGGGCCTTTTTTGAGGCGAGTGCATCAGATCGCACAGCTGCTGTTTGCAACATATGTCTCAAGCGTATATCGCGTGGCCAAAACATCAGCCGCTTGGGCACCACATGCTTGATCAGACATATGTTGACCTGCCATGCAGCTCGTTGGCAAGCCTACCTTAAAGACCCACACCAAAGAACAAAGCTGACCTCTTCTTGCACGGCATCAGCTGGGATCTCCAACCCCACTATACCTTCACTCCTCTCTGAAACCTGCTCTGAGAGGAATGAAGGTGTAGAATTAGGTGTGTCACAGGCAAGTACTTGCGGGCACTCTGCTAGCAGTACACCAACGTCCGATTCTAGCAGGCAAATTTCCCTTCCCCAGCTGCTGGACCATCGAAAGAAGTTCACTCCCAGCCATCCACATGCCCAGCGGTTGAATGCTAGCTTGGCTAAATTGCTAGCGCTTCAACTGCTGCCTTTTCAGTTGGTAGACTCGGCCCCCTTCCGTGAGTTTGTGCAATGTGCGGTTCCTCAGTGGCAGGTTCCCAAACGCCACTTTTTCGCACGGAAGGCGATTCCGGCTCTCTACAGGCATGTGGAAGGCAATGTCTTGGCCTCGCTGGACAGGGCGGTCAGTGGTAAGGTGCATATTACCGCTGACTCATGGTCCAGCAGGCATGGACAGGGACGTTACCTTTCTTTCACGGCCCATTGGGTCACTCTTTTGGCAGCTGGGAAGGATGCAGGACAAGGTGCAGTAGTGTTGGAGGTTGTTCCACCGCCACGCCTCCAAAATGCTACTACTGGTTGTGACACACCTCTCTCCTCCACCCCCTCCTCTTCTTCTTCCTCCATGGCCTCTTCCTGTGGTTTGTCCTCGGAACCAGCGGTGCTCCGTAGGCGTTCAAGGGGCTACGCAAGTACGCAGGCAAAAAGATGCCATGCCGTGCTTGCGCTGGTGTGTTTGGGGGACAGGAGCCACACTGGGGCAGAGGTCCTGTCTGCTCTGCAGGGGCAGGCCGAGAGGTGGTTGACGCCACGCCAGCTTAAGCCAGGAATGGTGGTTTGCGACAATGGCACCAACCTCCGACAGGGACAACTGACCCATGTGCCCTGTATGGCTCACGTCCTTAACCTGGTGGTGCAGCGGTTCTTGGGCAGGTACCCGGGCTTACAGGATGTCCTGAGGCAGGCCAGGAAAGTCTGTGTGTATTTCCGCAGATCTTATAATGCCAGGGCTCGCCTGGCTGAGCTGCAAAAGGAGTTGAACCTGCCCAAGAACCGCCTTATATGTGACATGCCCACCAGGTGGAACTCAACGTTGGCCATGCTGCAGCGGCTGCACACGCAGCAGAGGGCCATCAATGAGTACCTGTGCGACTACGGCACCAGGACAAGGTCAGGGGAGCTCGGGTTTTTTTCACCACGCCAGTGGGGCATGATCAGGGATGCATGCACTGTCCTGGCACCATTTGAGGAGGCCACGAGGATGGTGAGCAGTGACAGTGCATGCATCAGTGACACTGTACCTCTTGTCCACCTGTTGGAGCACACGCTGCGTGGAATAATGGACAGGGCACTTGAGGCAGAACAGAGGCAGGAAGAGGAGGACTTCCTTACCTCTCAAGGCCCCCTTTACCCAGACAGTGTTCCTTATGTCCCACCCATCGCACAGGAAGAGGAGGAGGAGGAGGAGGAGGAGGATTGTGTCAGCATGGAGGTGGAGGCTGGCACTCAGCATCATCAGCAGCAGTCTTTTAGGGATGATTTACAGTCCCAAGAAACCAGTGGACTTGTACGTGGCTGGGAGGAGGTGGCTGCGGATCATGTCGTCCTTAGTGACCCAGAGGACTCCGGACTGAATGCCTCAGCTAACCTACGCTGCATGGCCTCCCTGATCCTGCAAAGTCTGCGGAAGGATCCTCGTATTCTTCGGATCAAGGAGAGGGACCATTACTGGCTGGCCACTCTCCTTGATCCACGGTACAAGGGTAAGGTTGCGGACCTTATGTTACCGTCGCAGAGGGAGCAGAGGATGAGACAACTCCGGGAGGCCTTGCAGAAAGGTCTGTGCAACGCGTTCCCAGAGACTGGGAGGTTACAAACTCCTGTTCCTGGACAACGAGTTGCTGAGGCTTCGGGCAGTCAAAGAAGGAGCGGTGGGGAAGGTGGCCGTCTGACCGATGCGTTCAGACAATTCTTTAGTCCGCAGCCCCAAAGTATGATCGGTTCCAGCAACCATCGCCAGCGTCTGATATACATGGTGCAGGAATACCTAGGGGCAAGGTCAGACTTGGACACCTTCCCCACCGAAAATCCGCTGGCTTACTGGGTCTTGAGGATGGATCACTGGCCAGAGCTTGCACAGTATGCAATTGAGCTACTGGCCTGTCCTGCATCCAGCGTTCTTTCAGAACGCACATTCAGTGCTGCTGGAGGATTTGTCACGGATCACAGGGTGCGCCTGTCCACCGACTCGGTTGATCGACTGACTTTCATCAAGATGAACCAGTCTTGGATCACCACCAGCTACCACACACCAGATGCTGATATAACAGACTAATTGATTTTAAAATGTCACATCCCTTCAACACTGATGCTGATGCTGAGTGCCTGTGCTGTTATGTTGACTGGCTATCCTCCTCCTCCTCCTCAATGATACAATTAACGATGATAGCTTGGAAGATCATTTTGGTTTATGGGTGACGCCACCAGTGGCTAAGGCCCAATTTTTCAGCCCCTGTTTAACAGGGGCGTGTAATTTAAATTTTTGATGCAATACTTTGCAACAGGCCTCATTGCTGTGCTCCAAGTACAGTATCTGTGAGGGGTTGCAGTGTTGTGCCACCAGTGCCTAAGGCCCAATTTTTCAGCCCCTGTTCAACAGGGGCATGCAATTATAATTATTGATCTAATAATTCACAGCAGGGCCCATTGCTGCGCCCACCAAGAGTAACTGTCAGGCCTTACAATGTTGTGGCACCAGCACCACCATCACCACCACCACCAAAGGCCCAATTTTTCAGCCCCTGTTCAACAGGGGCATGCAATTATAATTATTGATCTAATAATTCACAGCAGGGCCCATTGCTGCGCCCACCAAGAGTAACTGTCAGGCCTTACAGTGTTGTGGCACCAGCACCACCATCACCACCACCACCACCACCACCACCACCAAAGGCCCAATTTTTCAGCCCCTGTTCAACAGGGGCATGCAATTATAATTATAGGTCTAATAATTCACAGCAGGGCCCATTGCTGCGCCCACCAAAAGTAACTGTCAGGCCTTACAGTGTTGTGGCACCAGCACCACCATCACCACCACCACCAAAGGCCCAATTTTTCAGCCCCTGTTCAACAGGGGCATGCAATTATAATTATTGATCTAATAATTCACAGCAGGGCCCATTGCTGCGCCCACCAAGAGTAACTGTCAGGCCTTACCGTGTTGTGGCACCAGCACCACCATCACCACCACCACCACCACCAAAGGCCCAATTTTTCAGCCCCTGTTCAACAGGGGCATGCAATTATAATTATTGATCTAATAATTCACAGCAGGGCCCATTGCTGCGCCCACCAAGAGTAACTGTCAGGCCTTACAGTGTTGTGGCACCAGCACCACCATCACCACCACCACCACCACCAAAGGCCCAATTTTTCAGCCCCTGTTCAACAGGGGCATGCAATTATAATTATTGATCTAATAATTCACAGCAGGGCCCATTGCTGCGCCCACCAAGAGTAACTGTCAGGCCTTACCGTGTTGTGGCACCAGCACCACCATCACCACCACCACCACCACCAAAGGCCCAATTTTTCAGCCCCTGTTCAACAGGGGCATGCAATTATAATTATTGATCTAATAATTCACAGCAGGGCCCATTGCTGCGCCCACCAAGAGTAACTGTCAGGCCTTACAGTGTTGTGGCACCAGCACCACCATCAAAGGCCCAATTTTTACTACCACTGATCAACAATTATATGTTATTACAATTCCTGATATAATAGTTGACAGCAGGGCGTTCCAGCACCCACCAAGAATAACTGTGAGTGCTTTCAGTGTTGTGCCAACACCAACACCTAAGGGGCCAATTTCTGCAGAGTATATACGGCAGGTCCCTACTTTCAAACATCCAACTTACAAACTACTACTACTTGCAAACGGAAGAAGACAACAGGAAGTGAGAGGAAATCTACCCCTTGGAAGGAAAATTCTCTCCTGTAAGAATTAATATGGGAGAAAGGTGTCTCCTCTCTACTGATGCTTTATCACCAATCCTTGTTTCAATAAAAACATCACATTTCAAAAACAGTTGTCATTGGGATGCAAAGTGAGGTGAAATGTTCTGAACAGGGGCACAGACAGCAAAAAAAATGTGACAGGGGTGATAACCGTTCCCTATGTTTTCCAAAAAGCTAAAAAAAAGGAATTTGGCATGGAGCTACACTTAAACAATGCAGCTGTTCAAAATTACAAACAGATTCTACATAAGAACCAACCTACAGTCCCTGTCTTGTATGCACCGCCTGTATACGGCTGTTCAGAGTATATAGGTTCTTTTTTATTTTGTGTGCGGGGTTCCCCTTAATATCCATACAAGACCCAAAGGGGCTGGTAATGGGCTGGGGTAGGGGGGGGGGGGGGGTTGAGGGGGTAGCTATGCCATTTTTCCTAAAGATTTTCATCCATATTACCGGGACCAGACATTGCATTAAAGCCGCAAGCAGTTTTAAATGGCTTTTTTTCCTTTAGAAATGTTATTTTGTGCAGGGACAGTTCTAAACACGGGAAACACGTGGCACTTCACAGGCATACTTTAGACACCCCCCAGGTACAATATTTAAAGGAATATTTGACTTTTTTTTTTCACTTTATGCATCATTAAAATGACTGCTCCCGGAAAACGTCCGTTTTTAAAACTTCTTTTTGCATTGATACATGTCCCCTGGTGCAGAACCCGGGTTCCCAAACTCTGTTTCGGACAATAACATGGATAATAGTCGTTATAATTAGCACTTTAGAATCCGAACGTTCGCATCCATTGTATTTAATAGGGTTCTAATGTTCGTGCAAACTTTCGGTCCGTTCGCGGGTTCTGGTGCGAACCGAACCCGGGGGTGTTCGGCTCATCACTAATGGGGGTACCTGACGCTATAAAATCCTGCGGCGAACCTAAAAAAAATTACCAGCTACCGATCTGCATCACCGACACTAAGACAGCGTTTAGAAAAACGATCGCTTAGCGACAGTGGAGATGGGGGTGAAAGGGTTACCTGGGGGGCGATCAAGGGTGTTAAACCTTTATTAGATAATATATCGGGGCACCTGACGCTATAAAAACATGCGGCGAACCTAAAAAAAATCACTGGCTACCGATCTGCATCACCGACACTAAGACAGCGTTTAGAAAAACGATCGCTTAGCGACAGTGGTGATAGGGGGTGAAAGGGTTACCTGGGGGGCGATCAAGGGGGTTAAACCTTTATTAGATAATATATTGGGGTACCTGACGCTATAAAAACCTGCGGCGAACCTAAAAAAATTACCAGCTACCGATCTGCATCACCGACACTAAGACAGCGTTTAGAAAAACGATCGCTTAGCGACAGTGGTGATGGGGTGAAAGGGTTACCTGGGGGGCGATCAAGGGGGTTAAACCTTTATTAGATAATATATTGGGGTACCTGACGCTATAAAAACATGCGGCGAACCTAAAAAAAATTACTGGCTACCGATCTGCATCACCGACACTAAGACAGCGTTTAGAAAAACGATCGCTTAGTGACAGTGGTGATAGGGGGTGAAAGGGTTACCTGGGGGGCGATCAAGGGGGTTAAACCTTTATTAGATAATATATTGGGGTACCTGGCGCTATAAAAACATGCGGCGAACCTAAAAAAAATTACTGCCTGCCGATCGGCATCACTGACGCTAAGACAGCGATCAGAAAAATGATCGCTTAGCGACAGTGGTGATATGGGGTGAAAGGGTTATCTGGGGGGTGATCAGGGGGTTAAACCTTTATTAGGGGGGGTTATGGGGCTACACTGGACCTAAGACTAAGCTTTGGTGACACTTTTACAGTCACAAATGTCACTGATTGCAGTGATCACTAAATAAATGGTCACTGCAATCAGTGACACTGTGACTGGGGGCTGGGGGGGTGATCTGGGGGGTGATCTGGGGTGTCTGGGGGGGCATGCGATTTATGTCCCTATGTGTCCTGGTGTCAGTGTAGTGTTGTGTGCACTGACCTGATGTCTTCTCTTGTACGGCGCTCGGTATATGTGAGCGCCGCACCAGAGATGACATCACTTCCTCCTGCTTCCTCTGTCTGACACAGACAGAGGGGGCATTTCCATTCGCCGGGAGCGATCGCGAGGGGGTGGCCGGAAACGAATGGCTGCCCCCTCATCCCGGAATGCTCCCGGACACTTAGCCACCGCTCACTGTATAGGAGGGGGGTCCGATTGGACCCCCCAACTATACAAAGGCAATCACTTATGCTCTACGTGATTGTGCCTGTCGGTGCCATTCTGCCGACGTATATATACAGTGAGCGGTCATTAAGTGGTTAACCACTTCCTTACTGGGCACATATACCCCCTTCCTGCCCAGGCGAAATTTCAGCTTTCAGCACTGTCACGCTTTGAATGACAATTACGCGGTCGTGCGACGTGGCTCCCAAACAAAATTGACGTCCTTTTTTTCGCACAAATAGAGCTTTCTTTTGGTGGTATTTGATCACCTCGGCGGTTTTTATTTTTTGCGCTATAAACAAAAATAGAGCGACAATTTTGAAAAAAAAGCAATATTTTTTGATTTTTGCTATAATAAATATCCCAATTTTTTTTTTTTTTTATATTTTTTCCTCAGTTTAGGCCGATACGTATTCTTCTACATATTTTTGGTAAAAAAAAAAATCGCAATCAGCGTTTATTGATTGGTTTGCACAAAAGTTATAGCGTTTACAAAATAGGGGGTAGTTTTATGGCATTTTTATATATATATTTTTTTATTAGTAATGGCGGCGATCAGTGATTTTTTTTGTGACTGTGACATTATGGCGGACACATCGGACACTTTTGACACTAATTTGGGACCATTCACATTTATACAGCGAACAGTGCTATAAATATGCACTGATTACTGTATAAATGTGACTGGCAGGGAAGGGGTTAAATGTGTTCCCTGGAGTGATTGTTACTGTGGGGGGAGGGGAGTGACTGGGGGAGGTGACCGATCTGTGTCCCTATGTACAAGGGACACAGCATCGGTCCCCTCTCCCTGACAGGACATGGATCTGTGTGTTTACACACAGAGATCCACATCCTGCCTCTGTAACCGCCGATCGCGGGTGCCTGGCGGACATCGCGGCCGCCGGGCACGCGCATCGGCATTGCAGTGAAGCGTCGGGCACGTGCGCGCGCCCCCCAGTGGCCAAATAGCGGAGGCCGTATAATGACAACCACCTTGCGGCCGTATATTCTCGTACGGCGGGCGCGAGGTGGTTAAATTTAATAACTGTATATAATGAATCCTATTCTTTTCCAGTATTTACATTGAAGAAGTCAACTGACTGTAATTATAAGTAGTGTTGAGCGGACACCTGGATGTTCGGGTTCGACGGGTTCGGCCGAACTTTGGAAAAAAGTTCGAGTTCGGGACCAAACTTGACCCGAACTCGACCCCGAACCCGAAGCCCATTGAAGTCAATAGGGACCCGAAGTTTTGAGGACTAAAATGGCTCTAAAAAAGTCATGGAAAGGGCTAGAGGGCTGCAAATGGCAGCACAATGTTGTTAAGAGCATGGCAAGTGCTCTGCAAACAAATGTGGATAGGGAAATAACTTAAAATAACATAAAAAAAATAAAAAATAAAAATAATATGCTGGAGGCCCCCTTCTCAGCAGAAGAGGTACAGGAAGTCATTAAGAACCTCAGAAACTCAACGGCACGATGCCACACATATGGTGGGAATGCCCCAGAATACGCCCTTTCTGGAAAATATTATTACATTTAATGGATAAGCTAGTGGGAAAATAAAATACTTTGAAATAAAAAAAAATAATTAAATTATAATCTTGACCTAGGAGGATGAGGTCCATATGGAGTAGGAGGTTGAGGTGGCGGTGGATGTGGCTGTGTAGGTGGAAGCGGCGGTGGAGGAGGACGAGGTAGCCAACATTGGTTCAAAAATACAACAATGGCTGGGTAAGACCGGTGATGTGTCGAATTCTGTCCCCTGTCGGATAGTGTCCGCCCTGTACTGGGCTTGCTCAGTACGTAGGACAAGGGGATTTCTAAAATCTCCGAAGATGAACGGCGCCTGCGCGGTGAGTCCAGGTTCAAGCCACACCATCCGAGGTTCAAGCCGAGCTAAGCGAGGCCGTGCCCGAAGCATGGCAACACTGGCGAGCGAAGCAAGCCCATGAGGGGCCCTGTTACTATGTGCTACCGTATGTCCACTTGGATGGTGGGGCTTGAACCTGCACTCACGGTGCAGGCGCTGTTCATCTTTGGAGATTTTGTGAATCTCCTTGTCCTCCGTACTGCGCAAGAGCTGCGCCTGCGCAGTACGGGCCGGACACTATCCGATGGCCGGACAGTTTTTGTCAGAACACCGGTATACATGTCTATTCTGCACAAGGTACGAACAAGTCCTGTGGGATCCATGTCTGGTTCATTTTAATGAACGTGAGCTTGTCCACATTGGCTCTGGACAGGCGGCTACGCTTGTCTGTGATAACGCCCCCTGCCGTGCTAAATACACGTTCAGATAATACACTGGCTGCAGGGCAGGCCAGCAATTTCAAGGCGTAAAGGGCAATCTCAGGCCATGTGCCCAATTTGGAGACCCAGAAGTTGAAGGGGGCAGACCCGTCATTCAGTACATGTAGGCGTGTGCACACATACTGCTCCACCATGTTGGTGAAATGCTGCCTCCTGCTAAGACGTTCCATCTCAGCTGGTGGTGCTGGTTGTTGTGGTGTGCTGACAAAGCTTTTCCACATTTCGGCCATGCTAACCCTGCCTTCTGAGGTGCTGGCGGTGCCCCGGCTGCGTTGGCGACCTCTTCCTCCTCCTGTGCCTTCGCCTTGTGCTTCCACCGTAACCCGCTGTCAGGTGGTAATGCCACCAGCAACGCGTCTACCAGCGTGCACTTGTACTCGCGCATCTTACGATCACGCTCCAGTGAGGGAATTAAGGCCGGTACGTTGTCCTTGTAACGGGGATCCAGCAGGGTGGCCACCCACTAATCAGCACCAGTTAGAATGTGGGCAACTCGGCGGTAGTTGCGGAGACACTGCAGCATGTAATCGCTCATGTGTGCCAGGCTGCCCAGAGGCAACGAAAAGCTGTCCTCTGTGGGAGGTGTATCGTCTGTGTCCTCTGTGTTACCCCAAACACGCACCAGTGATGGACATGACCTGGTCTGGGTGCCACCCTGCTGTGAACATGGCTCCTCCTCCTCCATCTCCTCCTCCTCATCCTCCACCTCCTCATCCTCCAGAACTGTGCCCTTACTGCCGGACAATTGTGTACCTGGCGTTTGTTGGTGCAGGAAGCCACCCTCGTAGCCACTTGTGAATGACTGCCCTGAAAGCCTTGGAAATTATCCCAATTCCTCCTCCTCCTCCTCCTCCTCCTGTGCCAAATCCTCTTCCATCATCGCCCAAAGCGTTTTTTCAAGGAGGCATAGAACTGGGATAGTAACGCTGAGAACGGCATCATCGGCACTGGCCATGTTGGTGGAGTACTCGAAACAGCGCAACAAGGCACACAGGTCTCGCATGGAGGCCCAGTTACTGGTGGTGAAGTGGTGCTGTTCCGCAGAGTGACTCACGCGTGCGCGCTGCAGCTAAAACTCCACTATTGCCTGCTGCTGCTCGCACAGACTGGCCAGCATATGCAAGGTGGAGTTCCACCTTGTGGGCACGTCACATATGAGGCGGTGAGCGGGAAGGCCGAAGTTAGGCTGCAGCGCTGACAGGTGAGCAGCAGCAGGGTGAGAATGCCGAAAGTGCGCACAGATGGCCCTCACTTTCTGCAGCAGCTCTGGCCTATCGGGGTAATTTTCAGGAACCTCTGGACCACCAAGTTCAGTACATGCGCCAGGCAAGGGATGTGCGTCAATCCGGCTAGGCCCAGAGCTGCTACGAGATTTCGCCAATTATCGCATACCACCAGGCCGGGCTTGAGGCTCACTGCCACCAACCACTCATCGGTCTGTTGTTCCATGTCCCTCCACAACTCCTGCGTGATGTGGGTTTTTTCCCCCCAAACAGGAAAGTTTTAAAACTGCCTGCTGTCGTTTACCCCTGGCTGTGCTGAAGTTGGTGGTGAAGGTGTTACACTGACCGGATGAGGAGGCGGTAGAGGATGAGGAAGCGGAGTAGGAGGAGTTAGCAACAGGAGGCAAACTGAAGCGCCCTGCAATCCTCGGTGGTGGAAGGACATGCGCCAAATTACTATCTGCCTCAGGCCCAGCCGCCACTGCATTTACCCAGTGTGCTGTTAGGGAGATATAACATCCCTGACTGTGC
Source organism: Rana muscosa (assembly GCA_029206835.1). NCBI lineage: Eukaryota > Metazoa > Chordata > Amphibia > Anura > Ranidae > Rana > Rana muscosa. The sequence goes on from CM055116.1 coordinate 880,493,726, forward strand.
TTACTGGTCCACGCATCTGTAGTTAGGTTGGCCTTGCCACAGATGGCGTTGTGCAGTGCACACCTGATTTTGTACCCCACTAGGTTGTGCAGGGAAGGGATGGCTCGCCTGGAAAAGTAGTGGCGGCTGGGCACGACGTACTGTGGGACAGCCAATGCCATCAGGCTTTTAAAACTCTGCGTCTCCACCAGACGGAATGACAGCATTTCAAAGGCGAGGAATTTTGAAATGCTGGCATTCAGGGCCAGGGATCGCGGGTGGCTAGGGGGTACTTCCTCTTCTGCTCCAGTGTTTGGGAGATAGAGAGCTGAACGCTTCCATGGGACATTGTGGAGATGGTTGGTGACCCAGGTGCTAGTGTTGCTGGCAGATCCTCTGTTTGTGGGTTGGCAGGTGCCACTGTCACTACAGAGGTGGATGAAGAGGCCGAGACTGCAGCAGAAGAGGAAGCAGGAGGAGCTAGAGACCTTTCTTGGTTTTTGAGGTGTCTACTCCACTGCAGCTCGTGCTTTGCACTTAGATGCCTGGTCATGCAGGTTATCCTCATGTTGAGAACCTTTATGCCTCGCTTCATTCTCTGATTGCACAGCGTGCAAACCACTCGTGTCTTGTCATCAGCACATTGTCTGAAGAAGAACTGCCACGCTAGGGAACTCCTTGGACCTGGCTTTGGTGTGCTCGGTCCCTTGCTGCGTTGGGCAGTAGCAGACGTACTGTCTAGGGGACGGACACTCCGCTTTTGCACCCTGCTCCCTCTTCTGCTGTGCTGGTGGCTCAGTGCGACCACCGCCTCTTCCTCCGAACTACACTGGTCACCTGCATGACGTTGATTCCATGTGGGGTCGAGGACCTCATCGTCCTCCACATCATCTTCCACCCAGTCTTCAACCCTGCCCTCCTTGTCGGTCTGCACAATTGCGAAAGCAGCAGCAGTTGGCACCTGTGTTTCGTCATCATCCGAGACGTGCTGCGATGGTCCTCCCATGTACTCCTCATGAAACATAAGTGGTTGGGCATCGGAGCACACAATCTCTTCCACTTCTGGGGCAGGGCTAGGTGGATGGCCCTGGGAAACCCTGCTAACAGAGTCATCGAAAAGCAGAAGAGACTGCTGGATGATTTGGGGCTCAGACTGCTTGGCTGATTTGCAAGGGGGTGAGGTGAAAGACTGATGGACATCAGCTGCAGGTGCCAACTCTAAACTTTCATCAGGAGACTGGGTGGGAGACAATGTGAAGGAACTGGAGGCACTGTCAGCAACCCAATCTACTATCGCCTGTACTTGTCCTGTGCTCAAAATTCGTACAGCCTCATTAGGCGCTACAAAATACCGCTGCAGGCTCTGTCGCCTACTCGCACCTGAGGAAGGTTTTTCACTTGTGCGTGTAGCTGGCACAGATCGACCACGTCCTCTCCCTGCAACAGGAGCTCCACCACCAGCACCACGACCGGGGTCACGTCCCTTCTTTGACGTTCTCCTCATATTTTCCTAATGTAGGATCTTTCCCTAAATGGGTGTTTTTGCAATAGCAGAATACACCCACAGTATGTAAACGGTGTATCTCACACCTACAGAAATGCAGAAAATGCTAGTCCAAAAAAATGTTTTTGCCCTAAAAAAAATTTGGGGAATAGCACAATAGAAGAAAAATATATAAATTGTGTATCACACACCTCCAGATATGCAGAAAACACTGCAAAATTAATTTGTTTGCTCTAAATGTGTGTTTTTGAAATAGCAGAATACACCCACAGTATGTGAACGGTGTATCTCAAAACCTACGGAAATGCAGAAAATGCTATTAAAAAAAAAAATGTTTTTGCCCTAAAAAAATGTATTTGAATAGCACAATAGAAGAAAAATATATAAATTGTGTATCACACACCTCCAGATTTGCAGAAAACACTGCAAATTTTTTTTTGCATTAAATGTGTGTTTTTGCAATAGCAGAATACACCCAGAGTATGTAAACGGTGTATCTCAAAACCTACAGAAATGCAGAAAATGCTATTCCAAAAAAATGTTTTTGCCCTAAAATTTTTTTTTTGAATAGCACAATAGAAGAAAAATATATAAATTGTGTATCACACACCTCCAGATATGCAGAAAACACTGCAATTTTTTTTTGCACTAAATGTGTGTTTTTGCAATAGCAGAATACACCCAGAGTATGTAAACGGTGTATCTCAAAACCTACAGAAATGCAGAAAATGATATTCAAAAAAAATGTTTTTGCCCTAAATTTTTTTTATTTTGAATAGCACAATAGAAGAAAAATATATAAATTGTGTATCACACACCTCCAGATATGCAGAAAACACTGCAAAATATTTATTTTTGCCCTAAATGGGTGTTTTTGGAAGAGCAGAATACACACACTGGTGCACTGAGCTTGCAGATAAAAGTTATATTTCCTCTGGCACTGGCCTCATGGCAGTGTAAAAAGACTGTGCACTGCAACCTAACCAGTTAAATCTATGTACATCGCTGAGTTATTAGAATAGATTTTTGAATCTGGACTCCTAGATAATTCTCTCTCCCTAAAAGCAGCAACAGGAACCTTGCCCTACACTGTCTATCTTTTCTCTCAGTGCAGTGTAAAAAGCTTGTGCACTGCACCCACACAACTAAATCTATGTAGATCGTTGACTAATTAGAATCTATTTCACAATCAGGACTGACTCCTATCATGTAATTCTCTCCCTCACAGCAACAGCAGCCAGGAACCTTTCCCTAACCTGTCTAATACAGAGTGACGTGCTGTGCTGTGTGCCTCTAGCTTATATAGAGGCTGGGTCACATGCTGCACTGGCCAATCACAGCCATGCCATTAGTAGGCATGGCTGTGATGGCTTCTAAGGGCACACCAGTTAAACTAAGGTTGATTGGCTGCCCTGCAGCTTTTAAAAATGTGCCATTACATCGCCGAACACCGGACCCGAAACCGAACATACAGTCAATTGTTCGGGTTCGGGACCCAAAAACCCAAAAGTCCGGTACGAACCCGAACTTTACAGTTTGGGTTTGCTCAACTCTAATTATAAGACATCTTGATATTTCTGGTGTTAGAATTCAACTCCCGCAGAAAACTATATAGATAGACCTTTTGTATGGGCTGGAGAATGAGAAGTTTCTTGCTACAGTTGAATTCTAAGGGCATTTTGTTGCTTTTTTTGAACAAAGGAGACTTTTTTAAAATTTGTTTCAGGTTATAATTTTATTTAAGACACAATGTTCTTGTAGTTTAACACAGTGTTATGTTTATTTTTAGCGCTGTATTTTAAAAGGAATAGTCTTGGTTATATTATTCTTTAGGGGTTTTTAAATATGGTTACTTATATATTATTGTACATTTGGTTTTGGGGTTATTCGCCGTTAGCACAGAGTGGGGATATAATTTAAGCTGCAATATATTAAATGTTTACTTTGGGGTTTAATACCACTTAAAGATTGTAATTCTCATATTGGAAAGTGGACACAGCTAAACTGTAATACCTATCTATACTAATAAAGTATTGTCTCCTAGCATTTTTATATAATTCTCAAGGGTGCCCTAGACTTCTAGATCATTGTAAACAACACTTGGTTAGATAGAATAGGCTTGTGATTATCAAAACAAATATTCTTTAATGTCCATTCACAGTCCCTGTATTTCCTTATGCACTCTGTGGAAAAAAAATAAAGAGAATGGAGAATTCTGCAACCAGGTAACAGAACCCTATTTTAACTGTACAGATAAGTTATTGATTTGTTTAAAAAATACATTTATACAAACATTTTTTGTGTACTTGCTGTATGTTTGTAGCAGTATATCACATTTGCTATTTTTTTAAATTTAGACAGCACTGACCTCTAGCTATTTGTATGCTACAAGATGAGCAGTGGCCTCCAGAATCAAGAGTTCCACATCTTGTCAGTGTCTGACAGGCCCGGACTGGCGATAGGGCACACCTGTGGTTGTGGGGCCAAGGCAGCTGAGCTGCTCCTTGAGCCCCCGCCGCTCACCCGGCCCCTCCGCAACTGGCTGGCTGGCTGGCTGGTCGCCACAACAGTTTGGCCGTCTCTCTGACCATGAAGAGAGAGGGGATCCACAAGAGACACGGCCGCCGGACAGGAGGGAAAGTGAGTGTGGCTCCCCATGCGTGCGCCTGGATAGGAGGAGCAGCTGCATACACACAGTAGAATAATTCATCTCTTTATTTTTGTCCTACAGCCTCTGAATGCCTGCTTCTCATTCTCTCCCTCCCGTGGGCATTCAGAGTCTGTAGGAGAAAAATAAAGAGATGGATTCTTCTACTGTGTATGCAGCTGTTTCTCCTATCCAGCTTCTTTCTACTGCCCCCTAGTGCTCTCATGCTCCCACCATGCTCTCAGGTGTCCCCCCCCCCGACTCCCAGGCTCCCCCACTGCACTCCACCCCCCCAGTGATCTCCAACTCTCCCAGTGCTCTCCAGTCCCTGTACTCTCCAGTCCCCCCAGGGCTCTCCAGCCCCCCCAGTGCTCTCAGGCCCCTCTGTGCTCATCGGCCGCCCCTGTACTTTCCGGCCCCCCAGTGCTCTCCAACCACTCCCAGTGCACATCAGCCCCTGTACTCTCTGGCCCCCCAGTGCTCATCAGCCCCCGTACTCTCCGCCCCCCCCCCCCAGTGCTCTCCAGCCCCTGTACTCTCCAGCCCCCCAGTGCTCTCCAACCCCTCCCAGTGCACATCAGCCCTGTCCGGCCCCCCGGTGCTCTCCAGCCCCTCCCAGTGCTCATCAAACCATTGTAATCTCCAGCATCCCCAGTGCTCTCCAGCCCCTGTGCTCTCAGGCCCCCCTGTGCTCATCAGCCCCCTGCAATCTCCAGCCCCTCCCAGTGCTCATCGGCCCCACCAGTGCTCTCCAGCCCCCCCATGCTCTCCAGCCCCTCCCAGTGCTCTCAGGCCCCCCTGTACTCATCAGCACTCTCTGGCCCCCCAGGGCTCTCCAGCCCCTCCCTGTGCTCTCCGGCCCCTCCCTTTTCTCTCTGGCCCCTCCCTGTTCTCTCCGGCCCCTCCCTGTGCTCTCTGGCTGCCCCAGTGCTCTCTGGCTGCCCCAGTGCTCTCCTGCCCCCCAGTGCTCTTCACCCCCCGTGTTCTCTGCCCCTGCTTGTGCTCTTCAGCTCCCCATGGTCCCTGCCCCCTCAGTGCTCTCTGACCCTCTCAGTGCTCTCTGACCCTCTCTGTGCTCTCCAGCCCTTCTGTGCTCTCCGCCCCCCTGTGCTCTTCACCTCACGTGTTCTCTGCCCCTGCTTGTGCTCTCCAGCCCCCCGTGGTCCCTGCCCCCTCAGTGCTCTCCGACCCCCCCAGTGCTCTCCAGCTCCCCTGTGCCCTCCGGCTTCCCATAGTGCTCTCCACCCCCCGTGCTCTACACCCCCATGCTCTCTGACCCACCTAGTGCTCTCTGGCCCACCTAGTGCTCTCTGACCCACCTAGTGCTCTCTGGCAGACCTAGTGCTCTCTGGCCCACCTATTGCTCTCCACACTCCCCCGTGTTCTCCACCCCCTCACATTCTCCGCCCCCCCATGCTCTCCATGCCTCCCGGTAAATATACCATGGGCTGCTCAGTCTAAAATGCCCGGGCCTATTTTTTGTCCCAGTCGGGGCCTGGTGTTGGACAACATATTTTCAATGCACTAAAACCCTAGTATTGAAATGGCATTAAGCCTAGGTCCAAGCACTTACTTTCAGCCAGTGCTATCAAGCTTATATGAACAATAATAGTCTTTTTTGCATAATAGAAGTCTCACAGGCATGTTAAAGAACATGTGTAGAGTTCAGAAATTCATAGCAACCAATTAGTAAGCAGTGGAATGTTCTGAATAATGAAAGGTAAAATGTTACGGACTGCTTTAAATGATTGCACTTTGCATCAAAGCACAGTCTAATCAATGTTTTTTCTAGAAATTATAAGCACATATACAGTATATGTGGATACATTTATTACCGGTAATTTATATTTCTAATTTTAAACTTACTAAGCAACTGCAACAAAATATATGTAATACAGTAGACTTTATTATTACTTTATGTTGTCTTATGCAAGCTACTTTGCATTTGTTCCAAATTCAAATTCAGTTTTACATTATACTCTTTGGAACGAAAATATAGAATGCTGAGTGATCTCCAAAGGAACAGAAAACTTACTTCCTTGTACACACTTTAAGCGATGTGATTGATCTATTTAAAATGCATGACTACCCTGCCTACTTTGAAACATTTACAAGTCATTTCATTTAAGCCTTGCATTTTTTACTGCTAAATAAATGCTATTTCAGCTAAATCTGCTTAGGCGAACATCTGGTGGTTAGGTTATTAACTTCCATTTGTTTTCTATGAATCTAGAATGCATGGTTATGCTATCATTCATTTAAAAACAGGAGCCAGATTTGAATTATATCCCACGAGACATCTTTACATTCAGCGAAACTAAATAATTCATATACTGTATTCTAAGGCTATATTCTAAGATTTTTTTTTCCATTGTATTGTTTTAACTTGACAAGTACACGGACTATATAATTTTTCTTATATATTTTTGATCTAGTCAAATATCAGTTCCAAAAAAATGTATCCTTTTACTTTTGATACACTATTTTTTTTTATATCTGAGGGAACATTAGGATGCTGCAGTTAGATGCCATTAGATGCAAGAAAATTTGATGAACATTTGATAATTTCATGTAAAGAACATAGGTAATAATAATAAAGATTACAATAATATTTATGATAATTACAGCGTCATACTTTTGTAAAAAACGAAAAATATTCATAGAGAGTACCAACCTCCCAGCAAGTGATGTCTGGGCAAGGGACATATGACCAGGGGCCAGTACTAATAAAGATACATTATGCTGGTGGCCCTGAGTAGAGATACTTCACCATTCAGGCTTTAATCATAATGGGCCCCATAGATGATGCTGGGCATACTGTAGTATATTAGATATACACGTATGTATTAGTTGCTCTCTCTTAACACTTGGAGAAATCCAGGATCCTGGCTGGAGCTGAACTGTAAATGTTTTTGTAAGGTCAGCTGTACATAACCCTTCTCATACACCAACTGTTCTATAGACCTGATGAGAGAGATCAGCAATGATGAGAGAGCTTGAAATAAAAAACAGGCACAACAAAAGTTCAACCATAATGTTAAATTAGTTGTAGCCCTAAAAAAAACTCATGTCCCTTTAATGCATGATTTATAACATAGTGCTTGTTCAGTGTCAGTTGGCCCTTTCCATTTAGCACAATAACTGGTTGATCCTACCTGTTCCTGTGTCCCCCTGTGTGTACTGACCACGCTTGTCATGGCTGCTGATTCATTATGGCATGGTCAGATTATGTGCCTCCTTCATCCTGCTCTTTCCTCAGCATCTCTTCCCCTCCCTCTCTCTCTTTAATTTCCATAGTCTGTGTGTGAACTGTGAAGTTGATCTCCTCCCTGCTCCTCCCTATACCCTCCTGCTTTGAGTAATACTATTCTCTGCAGCTGCTCCAGTGGTTTAACCACTTTCTGCCTGTGCTATAGCTGAAAAATGGCTACAGTGCTGGGTTACTTTGCCAGAAGGGTGTAGAAGTATGTGCTCCCATGATCGCTCTGCCTTCGGACTCAGCTGATCACAGATCAGGGAAAAGGGCTAATCACAGCAGCCCTTTACCATATGAACAGCTGTGTCCATTGACAGCTGATCACAGCTGTAAACACAAACTTGTTATTGGCTTTTCTTTCCTGATACTGACAGCGTAAGGAGAGAGGAATAGAGCTGATAACCGGCTTGTGTTAAAAGGACATCGACACTGATAATCAGGGCACTGATTATCAGTGTCCTGATTATCACTGCAGTCCCAACAGTGCCCACCAGTGCTGACAATCAGTGCCCACCAGTGCTGCCAACCAGTGCTTATCAGTTCTGCCAATCAGTGCCCATCAATGATGCCAATCAGTGTCACCTATTAGTGCTGCATATCAGAGCCCGTCAGTGCCACCTACCAGTACCTATAAGTGCTGTCTGTCAGTACTGCCTATCAGTGCTATCTATCAGAGCCCATCAGTGCCACCTATCAGCGCTACCTGTCAGTGCCCACCAGCGCCACCTATCAGTGCAGTCTCATCAGTGCCTCCTCATCAGTGTCCACCAGTGCCACATATCAGTGCCCATCAGTACCTCCTATCAGTGCCCATCAGTCCCGCCTCATCAGTGCCTATCAGGGCAGGAGAAAAATTACCTGTTTGCAAAAAGTTATAGCAAATTATGAACTATTTATTTTTCAAAATTGTTGGTCTTTTTTTATGTTTAGCAAAAAAAAAATTTTTTTTAAACGGGTACAGTGTTGCATGACTGCGTAATTGTCATTCAAAATGTGACAACGCTGAAAGCTGAAAATTGGCCTGGGCAGGAATGGGGTAAATGTGCCCAATAACAACGTGGTTAAAGAAATATCTATTAATTACTATGACGATAAGGGCACCATATGCGGCAGGGGGCAGCAGTGATGCAAACAAGGAAGGCAGCCCGGGTGTGTTCTGAGTTCCTCTGAGCCCTCCGTCATATTGGTTTACACGTCTGTTGGACTAGTCTCCTCTCCCTCCAGCACAGGTAATTTCTACACTCTCACCCGTTCATTCACAATTTCCTTCTTCACCGGGTGTCTTGGTGATGATCCTTCACCATGGCCCTTCACCTTCACTCCTGGTTGGCCCCCATCCCATTCCGTCACCTCTGCACTAACCACTTTCCCCATCTAGTCCTTCTTTCATATTACTTGACCCACATCTCACGGACATTAGCCCTAACATAGATTTTTTTGCCTCCTTTTGTTTTCCCATACATTACAGTCACCATTTTTCACCATCCCCTACACTTACACCAGGAGTGCTTGGGGGGCTCAGGGGGCCGCCTGGACTGCCTTATGTGATGGTTGCCGCCTTGTACACGCCCTCTCGGTTCCAGAAACTGATGCTCCTGGGTAGCCCACGGTCCTTGATGCCATGCCTTCTAATGCACACATATCGTAAATGATCTTGTCTTATATGGTTTTTGGGGGGGTTCTACCCATCCTCCCTTACCTTTACATAGTTAACTGACATGGTTAATTTATCTTCCCATTGCAGATACCCAACATGTCTGCTCCTGAAGAGCGGTTTTAAGCCACAAAACGCGTCAAGCTACTAGATATGGTGTACTAGTTACACATCCACCTGAATATGTGTCTATTATTTTTTATTTGATAGGGATCCCAAGAATATTGACCGTGCAGATGCTATTATTTTAAACATATTTATCTAACTTTGAATATGGTGGCTTCCTTTAATTTACTGTGAACATTAAATGTTTGTAAACATGCTATTACCAATGATTGCCAGGTTAGAAATTGTCATCTTGTTATGGGTGCATTTCTTTGTACATGGATTTTAATGTATGTAAACATGTTTTTTATGTATCATTAAATTGTATATTTTACACCATTTCATTCATTTTGTCATCTTGAGCTTCATATAAAGTCCCATTTCCTTGTTTGCATCACTGCGGCCCCCTGCCGCATATGGTGCCCTTATCGTCAAATGACAGGGATGGAGGCACATGACTTTACCCAGTTATGGCTTCATTTAAAGTCCCAATTTCACAAATCCCCCTCTTTTTAGTATTCATTAGGGATGGAAGCTCTTGATGACATCTATGTCCTTACTGCTGTAACTGTGAATTCTGCACCTAGCCATACTGGTTCAATATTTTCTTCCCCTTACTATCTGCAATAATGTATTAATCTCATATTATTTTACCTCCTAATACTGCGGTTACTACATGGTATATTGTATACTGTTGTTCCCACCATTGTGTGCATTGGTTGTCTAGGGGTCTCGGTCCCCTTGCTGCTCATGTTCTATTGGTGCAGGAGCCGAGACGCACACTGAGGTCTCCTCCCCCCCGCCCGCCACCGACGCTTTGGGGCCGGATATGCCTCCACTGTGCATCGACGTCACAAGTGTGCGCCGGATGCGTGGCGTCCTTGTGACGTGGTCCTTCCGGCGCAGCAACGTCCATCTTTCCGAGTATGGGCAAGGCTGGGCTGGCGCCGGCTGCCTGAGCATAGTTACGCCCGGACGTCAGGTCCCGTCCTCCCTCCCCTCCACGCTCGCGGCTGTGGCATAGGGGGCATGGCTATGGCGGCATTTAAAGGCAGCGGCCCGGGTGTGTTCTGAGTTCCTCTGAGCCCTCCGTCATATTGGTTTACACGTCTGTTGGACTAGTCTCCTCTCCCTCCAGCACAGGTAATTTCTACACTCTCACCCGTTCATTCACAATTTCCTTCTTCACCGGGTGTCTTGGTGATGATCCTTCACCATGGTCCTTCACCTTCACTCCCGGTTGGCCCCCATCCCATTCCGTCACCTCTGCACTAACCACTTTCCCCATCTAGTCCTTCTTTCATATTACTTGACCCACATCTCACGCACATTAGCCCTAACATTGTTTTTTTTGCCTCCTTTTGTTTTCCAATACATTACAGTCAACATTTTTCACCATCCCCTACACTTACACCAGGAGTGCTCGGGGGGCTCGGGGGGCCGCCTTGACTGCCTTATGTGATGATTGCTGCCTTGTACACTCGGTTGCCGACACTGATGCTCCTGGGTAGCCCATAGTCCTTGACGCCATGCCTTCTAATGCACACATATCGTAAGTTATCTTGTCATATGTTTTTTTGGGGGGTTCTGCCCATTCTCCCTTACCCTAAAATAGTTAACTGATGTGGTTAATTTATCTTCCCATTGCAGATACCTAACATGTCTGTTCCTGAAGAGCGGTTTCAAGCCTCGAAACGCGTCGAGATACTAGATATGGTGTACTAGTGACACATCCACCTGAATATGTGTCTATTATTTTTAATTTGATAGGGATCCCAAGAATATTGACCGTGCAGATGCTATTATTTTAAACATATTTATCCAACTATGAATATGGTGGCTCCCTTTAATTTACTGTGAACATTAAATGTTTGTAAACATGTTATTACCAATGATTGCCAGGTTAGAAATTGGCACCTTGTTATGGGTGCATTTCTTTGTACATGGATTTCAATGTATGTAAACATGTTTTTTATGTATCATTAAATTGTATATTTTCCACCATTCCATTCATTTTGTCATCTTGAGCTTCATATAAAGTCCCATTTCCTTGTTTGCATCACTGCTGTCCCCTGCCGCATATGGTGCCCTTATCGTCAAATGACAGGGATGGAGGCACATGACTTTACCCAGTCATGGCTTCATTTAAAGTCCCAATTTCCCCAATCCCCCTCTTTTTAGTATTAATTACTTTGATCCTCTCTTTTATAATGCTACATGCCTTCTTTGCACAGTGCTGCTGTACAGCCACGTGTCCTTCCTCTGCCATCTTGCATACAACATACCTTAAATTAAATTGACAGGACTAATCTGTGAACCACATGAGCACATGCTTTAGCCAGTCTGTGGGAGCCAGAATTATTGTTGGTTGGCAACTGGAAACCCACCCAATCGTGCTCCGGATGTTGTTGTGAGTGACAATACAACGGTTGACCAGATCAAGGTAGACTGTGGAACCGCTGTATTGGAGTTTTTATGGTCGTGAGAAAACCTTATTTCCTATGCTAGGCGAGACTGTCATCACACAGTCATGGCTTTCTGGTAAGCAGAAACATATCCCCTTCACTTTGGGTGTCAGCACTTTTTAGAGGATCATACTCACGGGTCGAAGCTATTCTCTTCAAGTTGTTTTGGAGCACACTTTTTTCTTCACTTTGGACTCATTTTCCTTAGTAGGAGTTTTACTTGGATTGAATCTTTTGGACTTTTTATTCACTTTTATATTTATATTTATATTTTTTCATTTATGTTCTTATCACTTAGCACATATATTATTGCATGTTAATTTTGATTAATTATGTTAACTTCATGGATAAGCGCTGCATATTTTTGACAACATATATATATATATAAATATACACTGTATTCAGTTTAGCTAGATCTCACTGCAGACCGTTCCTGGTGTACTGTTTCTAATATATTTCAGGCAGGCAGGTGATTCTGTTAGCTGCAGTGTATTTAGTATATATATACATCCCGGCTTGTATGTGTGTATATATATATATATATATATATATACACTGTATCCTGTGTAGCTAGATCTCACTGCAGACCGTTCCTGGTGTACTGTTTCTAATATACTTCAGGCAGGTGATTCAGTTAGCTGCAGTGTATTTAGTATATATATACATCCTGGCTTGTGTGTGTATGTGTATATATATATATATATATATATATATATATATATCTTTATATATTCATTTAGTGTATATATATATATATATATATATATATATACCTCCCAGCTTGTATATAGTGTGAGGGGGTTAGCTCGGCAGCGGGTGTGTGTGACCCCCCGGGATGGGCTCCCCACACAAAACAGGCCCAGCAAACGGAGGTTGTGGTTTTCAAAATCAAAAAGGTGCGGTTTATTTTCTATTTACAGTGACAAAACACAGCAAAGCAAAAGAAACATAAACAAAATAAATCCTGGTCAACTTGACCTCTGACTAAACATACAGGTTTCCTAACTAACAACTGGGATCAGCCTAGTGCTGTCCTAGTCCCTAAGTCCCTGGTTTTAAATGTCCAAGCAAATAGCCACACAGGCTTTGTCTCACCGCACAGGGGTTCACTCTCCCTAGACAGTCCACACAGGTCTGGTTCCAGGCATGAGCTAACACCTAATGAATCTGGGAGTTCTTATAGAGGCCTAAATGAGCTGACAAGCTTCAGCTGGTCTCATCAACTCCCTGTCTGCACGACGCCCCACACTCTCCCTAGAGGTATGAGTCATCCATGAGCCCACTAGCCTCAGCTGGGCTTATACAACTCTCCACCTAGTTGTAGAAGTCGGCGTAAAGCCTGAATCTGGGCGAAATATATCTACCCCCCTGGATGCAACCAGGTGACTTTACCTTCCTGCTGTCACATACCCCCCCCTCTTGTTTTAACCTCGGGGTTGGAACACCAGCAATCAGGCATTCATGTACTCGAGACAAAGCATCCACATTCCCCATTTGAACGCCAGGGCGATGCTTTACTGTGAAGTTGAATTCCTGGAGGGCCAGGAACCACCTATTCACTCTTCTATTTGTTTCCTTGTTTTGAGCCATCCACTTTAACGGAGCGTGATCCGTAACCATGTCAAAGTGCCTACCTAGCAGGTAGTACCGAAGGGAATCTAGAGCCCACTTCACCGCTAAACACTCCTTTTCAACGGTGGCGTAATTTACCTCATGGGACTTCAACTTCCTGCTGAGGTAAATGACTGGGTGCTCTTCCCCGTTCCAGACCTGGGACAATACTGCTCCTAACCCCACATCTGACGCATCACTTTGTACGACAAAGTCTTTAGAGAAGTCGGGTGAGTACAACACTGGCTGGCTACATAAGGCTTGTTTCAAGAATTGGAATGCTGCCTCAGCCTCGGGGGTCCATTTAATCATGACCGACCCTTTCCCCTTCGTCAGGTTGGTTAGGGGCACAGCCTTAGAAGCAAAGTGGGGAATGAATCGCCGATAATACCCAGCGATTCCCAGAAAGGCTCGTACCTGCTTCTTGCTGTTGGGACGTGGCCAACTCTGGATGGCCTCGATTTTGTTGAGTTGGGGTTTTATTACTCCCCTCCCAATGGTGTACCCAAGATATTTGGCCTCCTCCTGCCCAATGGTACACTTCTTGGGGTTAGCCGTAAACCCCGCTTCCCGAACAGAGTCCAGGACTGCTTGCACTTTTGGCAGATGTGAGGCCCAATCTGTGCTATGGACAATTACGTCATCCAGGTAAGCCGCAGCATACTTCCGATGGGGCCTCAGCATCTGGTCCATTTTCCGCTGGAATGTGGCCGGCGCATTCTGTAACCCGAACGGCATTCTTTTATATTGGAACGCCCCGTCTGGGGTTACAAATGCGGTTTTCTCTTTGGCCGACTTGGCCAGGGGGATTTGCCAATACCCTTTTGTGAGGTCAAGAGTCGTCATGTATCGGGCTGTTCCCAGCCGGTCGATCAACTCATCAATACGTGGCATGGGGTAGGTGTCAAATTTTGTAACTTTGTTCAACTGACGAAAATCGTTACAAAATCGCCAGCTCCCATCCGGTTTAGACACCAACACAATGGGACTAGACCAATCACTTTGGGACTCCTCTATCACCCCTAAGTTCAGCATTTTCTGTACTTCCTCCCGTATTGCCTCCCGTCGGGCCTCTGGGATCCGATAGGGTTTTAACTTCACCCTTTCACCGGGTGGGGTAATGATGTCATGCTCTACCCCAGATGTTTGTCCCGGCAGCTCAGAGAATACCTCCTTGTTGCGAAGCACAAACTCCTTAACCTCCTGTTGTTGGGGTTGTGACAAGGTGGCTGCTATTCCAACCTCAGGAATCACGCAACCAGTTTGAGCTGGTGACCAAGTGTCTGCGACTAGGGACTCTCTATCCCTCCAGGCTTTCAACAGATTAACGTGATAGATCTGTTCGGGCTTTCGCCTTCCTGGTTGTCTGACCTTGTAATTCACTTCGCTCACTTTTTCCATTATCTCATAGGGGCCTTGCCATTTGGCAAGGAATTTACTTTCAACCGTAGGGACAAGTACCAGTATCCTATCCCCCGGGGAAAAGGTACGGGTCTTGGCTCCACGGTTGTACACTCTCTGCTGTGCTAACTGCGCTTGGGCCAAATGTTCCTTCACGATGGGCATTACCTGTGCAATTCGGTCTTGCATCAGGGCGACATGCTCAATCACACTCCTGTGGGGAGAACTCTCACTTTCCCAAGTTTCCTTAGCAATATCCAACAGCCATCTTGGGTGTCTCCCATACAGTAACTCAAAGGGGGAGAATTCCGTAGAGGATTGGGGCACCTCCCTAATAGCAAACATCAGATAAGGAAGTAGACAGTCCCAATCCTTTCCATCTCTATCCACCACTTTCTTCAACATTTGTTTTAGGGTTTTGTTGAATCTTTCAACCAGCCCATCGGTTTGGGGGTGATACACAGATGTACGTAATTGCGTCACTTTGAACAATTTACACAGCTCCTTCATAACCCGGGACATAAAGGGTGTACCTTGGTCCGTAAGCAGTTCTTTACAAATACCCACCCGGCTAAACACAAGAGATAGCTCTTTGGCTATGGTTTTGGCCGAGGTATTTCGGAGAGGGATCGCTTCTGGATAACGGGTGGCATAGTCCATTATAACTAATATGTACTGGTGCCCCCTAGCGGACTTGATTATAGGACCTACCAAATCCATGGCGATCCTCTCAAACGGGACCTCAATGATGGGTAGAGGGACCAGCGGGCTACGGAAATGTGGCATCGGGGCCAACCTCTGACACACAGGGCAGGAGGAACAATAATTTTCTATGTCCTTCATCACCCCCGGCCAATAGAATCTCTGTAATACCCTCTCTCGGGTTTTCTCTGTCCCCAGATGACCTCCAAGAATGTGCCCATGGGCCAACTCCAACACCAACTTCCTGTAAGGTTTGGGCACCACAAGCTGCTCAACGGTTTCTTCTGCCCTTTTTGCCACCCGATACAGTAGGTCCTTCTCTACGCTGAAGTATGGGTAAGTGCAGGTATTATCTGGGTTCACTAACTCGCCATCTATTTTCACTACGTTTTCCCGTGCCTTTATTAGGGCGGGGTCTCTCAACTGTTCTGTGGCAAAGTTTTCCCTGTGAACCTCAAGATCAGAAAACTCCACAGACGGTAGGTTTTCGTCTGAGGAGGTGGGCTCCTCTCCAGTTTCTTGAGTCTCCCCTGCCAATACTGATAAGGGAAATTCCGGAGAGTCCTCACCACTCTCAGGGGAGTTCTGGCTATCACATTCCTGGTACATAGGGGCACCAGTGGGGGGCTCAGGATCATCCCACAGTTCCCAGAACTTCGGAAAATCCCTTCCCACAATGGCGTCATGCGGTAACTGAGATACTAAGCCCACTGGATGAGAGAGGGTACCTTTGGGGGTCTCGAAACACACTGTAGTCACTGGATACTCTCGGGTGTCCCCATGCACACAAATAACAGCTACCTTGCTATTCCCAGAGACCTCTGTTTTAACTAACTCAGCCTTTATCAGGGTCACAAGGCTACCTGAATCCAGCAATACCACAACATTTCTACCATTAACACACATTTTGCATAAATGTTTCTCAGTTCCTCGAATGGCAGTGCATGCGACTGTCGCACACAGCGACTGACGTCTGCCCGTCAGAAAGTCACACTGCATGGGTTCCTCCACAACCGGGCAATTGGCTGAAATATGTCCCGCTTGCCGGCAGCGGTAGCAAACGATCCTTCTTGCCGCCTCTTGAGCCGCTGATTTCCCAGGCTGTTCTCGCCAAACTTGGGGTAGAGCTCCCACCCTCTCACTCTCTCCACCCTCACCCCTTGGAATCCTCTTATCCGCCCCTGGGGATGGTCTGGTCTTAGGGTGGAAAGTCCGAGTGTCTCTGGAAGAGGCCGTCAGGTTCTCTGTAGCCAAGTATTTCTCCACATGATCCACAAGACCATCGGCCTTTTCTGGGTCTCCATGGCTTACCCACTTTTGGATGGCAGTAGGAAGAGCTCTCAAAAATCGATCCATTACAACACGTTCCACAATCTTTGGTGCGGACAAAGTCTCTGGCTGTAGCCACTTTCTGCTCAGGTGAATGAGATCATACATTTGAGACCTGGGGGGTTTTCCAAGCTGGAAAGTCCAGTTATGCACACGCTGAGCCCGGACAGCCTGGGTGACACCCAGCCTTGCCAATATTTCAGCTTTTAGCATCACATAGTCTTTTGCTTGGTTAGGCTCTAGGTCATAGTAAGCTTTCTGCGATTCACCAGTTAACAGAGGAGCCACCAGTCCAGCCCACTGCTCCTCAGGCCACTTTTCTCTTTCAGCGGTCCTTTCAAATGTGGTCAAAAATACCTCTGGATCATCCTCTCCAGTCATTTTTGTCAATAAACGACTCACCCCAAAGGACGCGGTATTAGTGGGACGGCTTTCCTCACTGGTCTGCGGACGTTGCTGCATTACTGCTTCCATCTGTTGTTGTAGTCTCTGCTCTTGCTTCTGCAACAGGTCTATGAAGCGGGCCTCAGATTGCTGCTGGGTTTGTTGCTGAGCCTCCAGACTCTGTTGCAAAGTTGCGTTTGTCTGCTGCTGGGCTGCAAGGCTCTGTTGATGAGCTTGCTGCTGGGCTGCAAAGTTCTTTTGTAAACCTGCATTTGTCTGCTGTTGATTGGCATTTGCTAGAGCCAGCTGCTTCAGTATCTCCTCCATGCTGGCTTAAAAAAAAACTGCCACTGGTTCTCCACCAACTGTGAGGGGGTTAGCTCGGCAGCGGGTGTGTGTGACCCCCCGGGATGGGCTCCCCACACAAAACAGGCCCAGCAAACGGAGGTTGTGGTTTTCAAAATCAAAAAGGTGCGGTTTATTTTCTATTTACAGTGACAAAACACAGCAAAGCAAAAGAAACATAAACAAAATAAATCCTGGTCAACTTGACCTCTGACTAAACATACAGGTTTCCTAACTAACAACTGGGATCAGCCTAGTGCTGTCCTAGTCCCTAAGTCCCTGGTTTTAAATGTCCAAGCAAATAGCCACACAGGCTTTGTCTCACCGCACAGGGGTTCACTCTCCCTAGACAGTCCACACAGGTCTGGTTCCAGGCATGAGCTAACACCTAATGAATCTGGGAGTTCTTATAGAGGCCTAAATGAGCTGACAAGCTTCAGCTGGTCTCATCAACTCCCTGTCTGCACGACGCCCCACACTCTCCCTAGAGGTATGAGTCATCCATGAGCCCACTAGCCTCAGCTGGGCTTATACAACTCTCCACCTAGTTGTAGAAGTCGGCGTAAAGCCTGAATCTGGGCGAAATATATCTACCCCCCTGGATGCAACCAGGTGACTTTACCTTCCTGCTGTCACAATAGATATATATATATCTATATACACTGTATCCTGTGTAGCTAGATCTGACTGCAGGCCATTCCTCTTGTACGTTTTCAACTACACTTTCAGGCAGGCAGGCAGGTGATTCAGTGATCTGCAGTGCATAAAGATATATGTACAGTCTCCTACATATATATCCACTGCATTCTAGTCTAGCCAAGCCTATACCTGACTACAGGCCATTCCTGGTGTACATTTTCAACTACACTTTCAGGCAGGTGATTCAGTGATCTGCAGTGCATAAAGATATATATACAGGAAGTGCGCATGCACTTCTGGAGAGCCGCACTAGCCGGGAGCTCCGACCCGCTCTGGTCCTAATTAGGCCCCCCAGAACTTGTTTAGATCGGGACCCCACGAAAAGCCGACCCCCGAACACCAGACACCGCCGAGCACAGGCCTGTATGACAGGGGACCCCAAAAAACGGGAGGTTAGTCCCAAGATGGCGGCCGCGGCCCCCTTAGACGGCGACACAGGAGAACATGAATCAATTGCAGATCCACCTGCAGCTCCCCCGCTGGCCTGCAATGCTCTGGCTACCCCTGTGGGTAGCTTCCATGATTATGCTGTCTCCCCAGCCTCCACTGCTTCCCTCCTAAGAAGAACAATGGCAGGCCTTATCCAGTCTCCCCTAATGAACTCCCCCCCAGCCAGACAGGATCCCTGCAGGCTTCACCTCAGCCTCACAGCTACCCACTTGAGATGGCCCAACTCCTACAAAGCTTTTCTGACATGCTGGCTACTGGACTGGCACAAAATGATTCTCAGATCACTTCCTCCATTAAAGCTGATCTCCAGAGTCTCGGCTCCCGAATGGACGCCATAGAACAAGCGGTAGACAACTCAGCAGCACGTACCAACCAGAACACAGCTTGCATACAAACGCTGCAGCACCAACTCGAATTCGCACTATCCAAAATTGACGATTTGGAGAATAGGAGCAGGAGATACAACTTCCGTATTAGAGGTATCCATTACGGATGTACAGGGCACCGTTAAAGCATTCCTTAAAGAAATCATTCCTGATATCCCGAACCACAGGCTAGAAATGGACAGAGCCCATAGACCTTTACAAGCCCCCCGCCAAGACGGGCTCCCGAGGGATATTGTGGTTAAACCCCACTACTACTCAGTCAAAGCAGTCAAAGAGGAGGTCATGAAAAAATCTCGCAATCTGGACAATCTTTCCATACAGGGGAACAAAATCCAAATATTTGCTGACATCTCCCCTGCCACTATCCAAAATCGGAGAGCACTCAATCCCCTCCTGGAGATACTTTCCCAAAAACAAATAAAATATAGATGGTCCTTTCCTTTTCGCCTGCAGTTTCAGTACAAAGATAAATCGTATGGGTTCACAAGCTTCCAAGAGGGCGAGCGACTACTCCTCCAACTCGGGTTCATCTCGCAGGAATTGCCCAATCGACATACAGCGGATCGCCCACACTCCTCCAAGAGGCCCCCTCCAAGCAGCCCTCTATCCTCCTTATGGGATAAGCAGCTACCCAGGAGGCACCGAGATGCAGCCCCGCCGAGATGATTCACACAAAAGAGTGACCCTGTAGGGTCTGTCAGTCCTCCCTCCTGCTTCGGATGAACGATCCCTCCGATTGTGTAGTGGCATAATCTACACCTACTGCATTCTTAGTCTCACGTTTGGACTAACTGATTCCACCATTTTTTTCCAACTCCCCTTGCTAAAGCCCCCCCCCCTTTTTTCTGGGACTGTTGAGCAGAATTTTTTTCTGATGGGGCCGGGTCCCTGCCACTGACCTGTTGTAAGCGGAGCAGTGGCTGGGATCCGGCGATATACATTGTTCGAATATCTGAAATCAGATCCCCCTTCCTTGAATTCCTACTCCTCTCCCTCCCTTCCTCCTACCCATCCATCTGGACCCCCATTCCCCCCTCCTTCCTTCCCCTCCCGCTCCTTCCTCCCCCTCCTCCCCTCCCGCCAATATACGGCTCCGGTTTCTTCACTGTTACATTCATAGTTATATACAAGTTTACAACTTGATGTTGGTACTCTTTTGGCTTTATGTATTTTTTTTGCAATCTCCTCTGCTACTTGTCACAGGGCCCCCCATGACCAGGTATTCAAATGGGGCCTGGTGGCCAGAGCGGGACCTATTGCCACTCTTTCTGCTGTACCTAGAGGAGAGGTTCTCCTCTGGTTGCACCAGGATTGCAACCTTATCCAAGGTTGCCGTCACACTGACCCCTATACCCCATAGGGAGTCGGAGCAGGATTTGGCTGGCCAGTCCTGTATTGCTGTAGTCCAGGCTATTCTCCACCCTGGACCTTTACATGTCCCTCTTTCTCCTTTCCTTGCCTTCCTTCATGTTGACATTTTATCCACAGTCTTTCTTATTCCTCTTCTTGTTCTCCTGTCAGGTGCCTATACGGAGAGCTCCCCCACACATCCTGACTGGGGCTTCGGGCTCGTAAGACTCATCCTACTAGATCAATACCCAGCTTTGGACCAGGTATGTACCAGACTCATGTGCTCACTCTCCCCCCTTTGTATCCATGGCTGACCCCAACCCCCTTTTGGCTCCCCACAAGGTAGCCTCCCACAACACACAAGGACTCAACTCCCCGATCAAAAGACGTAAGGCTTTCCACAATTACCATTCTAGGAGCATAGACATACTCCTTCTTCAGGAAACACACTTCCCCAAGAGCTATAACCCCACTTTCCTACACCACAGTTACCCCACATTTGTTCTTGCCAATGCGGACGTTAAGAAAAGAGGGGTTGCTATTCTTATCTCCAAGCGTACCCCATTCACACATTTCCAAACCATTAGAGACACAGACGGACGGTATATCCTAGTTAAAGGGCATATTAATGGTGCATTGTATACTATAATTTCATATTACGCCCCAAACCAGGGCCAGACGTCCTTTTTCTCTTCTATGCTCGCCTCCTTGTCCCCCTATTTCGAGGGTAAAGTGATTATGGGGGGTGACTCAAATATTGCATTTGATCGTCTCCTGGACAAATCCACTCAAGGTACCCAGGGCTCAAGTTAGAATCCAAGGCCACCTTTCGGATTTATTCCCTATCACGAAAGGGAATCGACAGGAATGCCCCTTGTCCCCTCTCCTGTTCGCTATTGTGATAGAAACACTGGCTATAGGGATTAGAAGACACCCGGATATCCATGGAGTTAACTGTGGCCATCTATCACACAAATGCGCGCTTTTTGCTGATGACGTCCTTCTTTTTATCACATCTCCACTCATTTCCACCCCCAACATTCTCCAGCTTCTAAACAAATTCGGTCAGGTTTCAGACCTAGAAGTCATCATGTCCAAATCTGTTGCCCTCAACATCTCCACCCCCCCCCCCCATCACTGTTAGATAGACTAAAAAAACACTTTGCTCCTCTTGGAATGACACCTCCATACCTTACCTAGGCATCCAATTAGCTAACTACATAAGTTAGTTATACAAGCGTAACTACCCACCCATGTACAAAAAGCTTAAAGAAGACTTAGACCAATGGTCATTATATAAATTGTCATGGTTGGGCAGAATTAACGCGGTCAAAATTACCCTTTTACCAAGAATCCTCTACCTGTTCCGCTCTCTCCCCATCCCTATCACCAAATTCCAATTAAGTAACCTTCAGTCCGCCATAATCCGCTTTATCTGGGGAAAATCTAGCCATCGCTTTGCAAAAATAGTCCCTTTTAGACCCGGGAAGAAAGGGGGTTTAGGGCTACCAACCCTCTGGTGGTATTACCAGGCAGCGCAACTTACCCAAATCTCAACCATTTACACCAGGGGTCCAAAATCCGATTGGATAGGGATGGAGAGACAGGTGATCCCTAACTTCACTATTGACTTTCTACCCCCAGATGTAGACCCCCGATTCTCTCACCTACATTGTCCCACTCAGTAGCATTATGTGATTCTTTATACAAAAAGAACTTAATAACGTCCAAGTGGCAACCACTGGCTCACATATTCCACAACCCCCTGTTCCCCCCAGGAATGAACATTAAGGCCTTTCAGTGGTGATTGGATAAAGGCCTCTATCGTATAGGGCACTTTTTAAATGTATCTGGTCCTCTTAAACTGAGTTACTGCACCACAAAACTAGATATGCCCCCCTCAGAGAAATTTCGTTTTTTCCAGTTGTCTCACTTTCTTCAGTCCATGTTAACCAAACATGCTCAACCCCTATCCGTGACCCCATACGAGCACTTGTGCTCCACAGCCATGGATACGAGGGGGGGTATTTCCCTAATTTACGCAGCCCTAGCTGAACCAATGGGAAAAGCGTCCTACATGTTGAGCTGGGAGCGAGACCTTGGCCTTGAGTGGGATTTAGACTCTTGGCCCTTTCATTTTGCGAGTGCATATAAGCGGATGCTAAATATATCTTTGATATAAGCTAATCTCAAGGTTATGTCCCGCTGGTACCTGGTGCTCACGCACCAACTAAATTTTACCCGCAGTCCTCACCTCTCTGCTTCAGGGGTTGCGACCACTTAGGCACTTACACATTTGGTGGCAGTATCCCTGAATCAGAAGCTATTGGAATAAAATCTTCTGCTTAATACGCAAGATCACTGGGATGGCGGTCGCTCAAGATCTGGCAATAGCCCTCCTCAATCACAGGATTCCAAACATATCCATATCCACCCAGAGCTTAATACATTTTATTTTCCTGGGAGCCAAAATTACAATAGCTCGAGCCTGGAAATCCCCCTCAGTCTCCTTTTTCTCCACAAAACAAAAAATCTCTTGGATTATGTCTCAGGAGAGAATTTCCAAAACCATTCTGGATAACGTGGAGAGATTCAAACGCATTTGGGAACCCTGGGCACAACATGTCGGGGTAACCTTATAATCACAAGATCTCCTCCTTAACATCTGGGGCTCACATTCAAATGGGACCGCAATCTTCCCTCAGCCTGTAGCGCCACCCCTACCTCCCCTCTCTCTTCTCTTCCCCTCTGTTTCTTTTCCCCCTCCCTCTCTCTTTCACCTCCTCTTTCTTTTCATGCTCTTAATACTCCTGTGAGCATCTGCTGGCAGAAATGCGTTGTTATAGGCAAAATCTCTACTCTTCGTTAACTGCTTAATGTGTAGATGCGGAATAGGTTTTGAATTCCCATCTTGTTATTCATCCATAGAAAGTTTACTCTACTTTAGTCGACCAGGTACTAGTTAAGCCGTTCTGGCAGCTCTCTTAAATTTTTGTTTAGTTCCAAATGTTTCTGAGGTTTATTCGTTTTTCTGATGCTATATCCTTGCCTTTAGCAGTTCTTTAAACCTGAAGCCCTGTACACACGGGCAAGAATCCCGTCAGGAAAAAACGTTGTTTTTCCTGACGGGATACCTGGCAAGCTTTTCTTGACAAACCCTGTGTACACATGCACATTCAAAAGAACTGCCGTTCTTTTGAATCGCCGCCATCTTACTTCACCCTACACTACCCTTGTAAGCTACCGCGCATGCGTCGAAGTCTCATTGAGCATGCGCGGCCTTACCTGGGGACAGGTAAGCATACAAGCCTCGTTCACACGCACAGTTTTCTCGGAAACAGGCCGACGAGAAAATAGAGAGCAGGTTCTCTATTTTTCTCGTCGAGATTCCCGGCAGTTTTCCCGACGAAAAACCATACACGCGACCGGTTTTCTCGGCAAAAAGCTCTCCCAGCAGTTTTCTTGCCGAGAAAACCGGCCGTGTGCACCAGGCTTAAGGCCAAGCGGTCTGGCCGCCCGTTGCACAGAGTGATACCATTTGGGGTGCGAAGGGCGGCAGCACAGTTCGCTGACAAAACAGCTATGATGACTACATAATATACTCTGTGGATCTTGGTTGATTGTTCACATTTCTCACAAAGTCTGTATTAATATGGATTGTCTCATGTCTGTATCTATGCATTTATTTAATAAAAACATTACAAAAAAAAAAGATATATATATACAGTCTCCTACATATATATCCACTGCATTCTAGTCTAGCCAAGCCTATACCTGACTACAGGCCATTCCTGGTGTAGGTTTTCAACTACACTTTCAGGCAGGCAGGCAGGTGATTCAGGGATCTGCAGTGCATAAAGATATATATACAGTCTGCTACATATATATCCAATGCATTCTAGTCTAGACATGTGCACTGCTAAAAAAATTGTTAGTTTTCGTTTCATTCGTTTTTTTTTTTTTTGCTTTTTTCGGGTCATTCGTTATGATCGCAATTCGTAAATTCGTACATTTGTAAATTCGTACATTCGTAAATGTATACATTCGTAAATTCGTACATTCGTAAATATATATACATTCGTAAATTCGTACATTCGTGAATTTGTAAATTCGTACATTCGGAAATTTGGAAATTCCAAATTCGAAAACCCGAAAATTTGAAAATCTAAAAAAAATAACTATTAAATTATAGGTATTGTAATTTCCTTTCAAATTTGTCTGTTAGCGAATGTAACGAATACAAATTTATCCGAAGTTACGCATAACCTGAAATAACAAATGCCACATCTAAACAAATGGAACGGAACAAATTAATAATAAATAATAATAATAATATAACGTTTTTATTATTATTACCGTATATACTCGAGTATAAGCCGACTCGAGTATAAGCCGAGGTACCTAATGTTGCCACAAAAAAATGGGAAAACTTACTGACTTGAGTATAAGCCGAGGGACAACAATGCCTCAGTGTTCCCATCCTCACTGTTCCCCATCCTCACTGTTCCCCATCCTCACTGTTCCCTATCCTCACTGTTCCCATCCTTACTGTTCCTATCCTCACTGATTCCTATCCTCACTGTTTCCTATCCTCACTGTTTCCTATCCTCACTGTTTCCTATCCTCACTGTTTCCTATCCTCACTGTTCCCTATCCTCACTGTTCCCTATCCTCACTGTTTCCTATCCTCACTGTTCCCTATCCTCACTGTTCCCTATCCTCACTGTTCCCTATCCTCACTGTTCCCTATCCTCACTGTTCCCTATCCTCACTGTTCCTATCCTCACTGTTTCCTATCCTCACTGTTTCCTATCCTCACTGTTTCTTAGCTCACTGTTTCCTATCCTATATTTTTAAATTGGAAATCGTACCTGTAAAGAAGTTGCGGCTGCGGCGTCCATCATTCAAATCCCGCGGTCTCTTCCTGTTCCTTCCGTGATAGGCGATTCTCATCAGACACTCTCCGCCTATCACGATCATTCTCTCATCCTCAGTTTCCCAGCAGACACTGTGTTGGGTGTTCCGCCAATCACAGACGTCTGTACTATACAGACGGTCCCCTACTTTCAAATATCCGACTTACAAATGACTCCTACTTACAAACGGAGGGAGACAACAGGAAGTGAGGGGAAATCTACCCCTAGGAAGGGAAATTCTCTCCTGCAAGAGTTAATATGGGGAAAAGGTGTCTTCACTGATGCTTTATCACCAATCCTTGTTTCCCTAAAAAACCCAAATTTTCTAAATCCAATTGACAGGGGCACAGACAGCAAAACAAATGTTACAGGGGTTATGATAACCCTTCCCTATGATATCCAAAAAGCTTAAAAATAGATGTTTTGGCTGGAGCTACACTTACAAAATGTACCTGTTCCAAATTACAAACAGATTCAACTTAAGAACAAACCTACAATCCCTGTCTTGTTTGGACTGCCTGTAAACTGCTGTTCAGAGTATATATATAGGGCCAGTTTTAAATGACTTTTATTCCTTTAGAAATGTAATTTTGTGCACAGACTGTTCTAAACACGGGAAACACGCACCACTTTACAGGCATACTTTAGACACCCCCCAGGTACGATATTTAAAGGAATATTTCACATTTATTTTTACACTTTAAGCATTATTAAAATCACTGCTCCCGAAAAAACTTCAATTTTTAAAACTTTTTTTTTGCATTGATACATGTCCCCTGGGGCATGACCCGGGTCCCCAAACACTTTTTAGGACAATAACTTGCATATTAGCCTTTAAAATTTGCACTTTTGATTTTTGACGTTTGAGTCCTATAGACTTTAACGGTTTTCAAAAGTTTGCGCAAACTTTCGGTCCGTTCGTATGTTCTGCTGCGAACCGAACTGGGGGGTGTTCGGCTCATCCCTATTAGGTATGCAACAGGAAGGTAAACTAGTGTCATACAATCAGGGATGTTTAAGCACACAGCATAGGGGTTAAAATAAAATAGTGCATGCGCAAATGCTCCAGGTCTCTTCCAGGCATCTGGGAGCTGGCAGAGACCAGTTGAACATCTGCACATGTGTCACATTTTTTCTGTGCATGCACACAAATGTCCCCAGCTTCTGGTGCATGAGTACTGTAGATGGTGGATGGGCATACACACAGATTGCGGCTTACTAAGACACTGTCTGCTGGGATAGCTGTGACTTTGCAATCCTAAAAGACAAATACAAACAATGGCCAGTGCAACAATAAATAAATCAACAGGTTATGTGAAACAATGTATACTTCCAAAACAGTATTAACCAATATATCTAGTGAAATATATATCTAAAATAAATATAATGAATACTAAAATAGAATGTACATGTGATAAAGTCTATTTTTTTTCACTTAATAAACCAATGATGTGTCCACTTCATGTTCACAAACCCCCCTTGAGTAGATGAAAGTCTTACCGATCAGTGGCGGCTGGTCAACAAGGGGCGCTGCACCCCCAGTCCGCACAATCTGCTCCTACCATCATTCATCCAAAAATCAATCGCTCCATGTGTGTGGCCATGCACTGTGTGGGGCGTCAGACCAACAGGTCTCCATTAGGTCTGTCACCCCCTCACAAACACGTGACCAGAGCCGGAGGTCCAAAATGGCCTGTTTCATGTTGTCTTCTGGGCGCAGAGCGCTTCGCCCTAAGCCCTCCCACTCTGAGATACCAGCAAATCAACACTCGCCTCCCTCCCTAGCCAATCAGGACAGGGGGCCGAAGACCCAGAACCCGAAAAGAAGACCGGGTAAACACAGAAGCTGCGGCGCCGGGCACCAAGGGAGCCGTGACTGCTGGAGGGCTCCGCTCGTAGGGTGAGTGCAGACCTGGAGGGGCCCCAAAATCCTCCAGCACCAGCCGCCACTGTTACCGAATAATTATGACATCCTCTTTTTAGTGACAGCACTTGTCACAGAATATCTAGCAGGTCGTTTAAAGTCTCCCTCTTCTTTAATTTGATAAGGGCTTGCAGTCGGAACGTAATCCTACTGCTCTTATCCACCTCCCCTCCAAGTAATATTAGCATTTCAATATAGACAACTCCATAGTGTAATATTCTTCAATATAGTTCAATATACAGTGCCTTGCAAAAGTATTCACCCCCTTGACTTTTTACCTATTTTGTTACATTACAGCCTTTAATTCAATGTTTTTTTAATCTGAATTATATATAATGGATCAGAACATAATAGTCTAAGTTGGTGAAGTAAAATTTGAAAAATATATACATAAAACTATTTTTCAGAAATACAAAACTGATAATTGGCATGTGCGTATGTATTCACCCCTTTTGTTATGAAGCCCATAAAAAGCTCTGCTGCAACCAATTACCTTCAGAAGTCACATAATTAGTGAAATGATGTCCATCTCTGTGCAATCTAAGTGTTGCACAATCTGTCATTACATATACACACCTTTTTGAAAGGCCCCAGAGGCTGAAACACCTAAGCAAGAGGCACCCCTAACCAAACACTGCCATGAAGACCAAGGAACTCTCCAAACAAGTAAGGGACAATGTAGTTGAGATGTACAAGTCAGGGTTAGGTTATAAAAAAATATTCAAATCTTTGATGATCCCTAGGTTCACCATTAAATCTATCATAACCAAATGGAAAGAACATGGCACAACAGCAAACCCACCAAGAGACGGCCGCACACCAAATCTCA
The DNA here is from genome assembly GCA_029206835.1 of Rana muscosa. Lineage (NCBI taxonomy): Eukaryota > Metazoa > Chordata > Amphibia > Anura > Ranidae > Rana > Rana muscosa. The sequence goes on from CM055116.1 coordinate 880,521,662, forward strand.
CGGACTGGGCAAGGAGGGCATTAATCAGAGATGCTGCACAGAGACCTAGGGTAACCCTGGAGTTCCACAGCAGAGACTTGAGCATCTGTACATAGGACGACAATAAGCTGTACGCTCCATAGAGTGGCCAGAAGAAAGCCATTACTTTCAGCAAAAAATTAAATGGCACGTTTTGAGTTTGCGAAAAAGCATGTGGGAGACTCCCAAAATGTATGGAGGAAGGTGCTCTGGTCTGATGAGACTAAAATTTTACTTTTTGGCCATCAAAGAAAACGCTATGTCTGGCGCAAACCCAACACATCACATCACCCAAAGAACACCATCCCCTGGTGGCAGCATCATGCTGTGGGGATGTTTTTCAGCAGTCGGGACTGGGAAACTGGTCAAAGTTGAGGGAAAGATAAATGGTGCTAAATACAGGGATGTTCTTGAGCAAAACCTGTACCACTCTGTGCGTGATTTGAGGCTAGGACAAAGGTACACCTTCCAGCAGGACAATGACCCCAAACACACTGCTAAAGCAACACTTGAGTGGTTTAAGGGGAAACATGTAAATGTGTTGGAATGGCCTAGTCAAATCCCAGACCTCAATCCAATAGAAAATCTGTGGTCAGACTTAAAGATTGCTGTTCACAAGCGCAAACCATCCAACTTAAAAGAGCTGGAGGAGTTTTGCAAACAGGAATGGGCAAACATCCCAATGGTAAGATGTGGCAAGCTCATAGAGACTTATCCAAAGTGATTGAAGCTGTGATAGCTGCAAAAGGTGGCTCTACAAAGTATTTTAGAGGGGTGAATAGTCATGCACATTGACTTTTTCTGTTATTTTGTCCTATTTGTTGTTTGCTTCACAATATAAAAAATAACATCTTCAAAGTTGTGGGCATGTTATGTAAATTAAATGATGCAAAAATCTTTGCTGTAACTAATTATAAAGTATGAGATGGAGTTTGGTGTCAGTTTGTTAGTGTATATAAACCTGCAAATACATATAACACCCCCCCCCCCCCCACCCCCCAAGACTGACACTGCTGCTGTCTGCTGTGCCCCTTGTACTCACTCCTGCAGAGCTGTGTCAGAATAATACAGGAGGGGTGTTACTGGTCAGATCTTAAGGTAAAAACAGAGGGACAAAAGCCCCAAAAAAATGATGCAGCCCCACATCTTATGATTGGTAAGCTGCAATATAATAAATTTTTGGTTTTGAGTTAAATACCACTTTAAAGATTGACTGTAAGTTCACTTCATTCAACACACATGCATCAACACACTGTTTATTAATCACCAATGTTTACCAGGTAAAACATTTGCCAATATCGAATTCATCATGCAGTTATTCTGTTGAATATACATTAAATGCCGGGGAATGCATCAAAGTGAATCTGAATTGGTTTATACATACATTGTAAAGTATGTCTTTATGAGAAAAACAGAAATCTGATTAATCTTTCTAATGCTCTGTTTTTGTATGTAACAGAGTATAGTTCACTAACCTAGCGACCTTCTCCTAGATGAAACAAAGCACTTGGTAGGAATTGGAATTGCAGATACTGTATAGATTAAGATGTGAATCAATAAGATAAATGTGTTTAATGATCAGATATTTATTTGATGCATACTCTCTATTAAAATTCTCTATAAAAGAATGACTACAGCAAAGAACAGACATCAGCAGTTGCCTAGGCATTTGTCTTCTTGATGTGCTTCCAGTTTTCTCAGTGATAATGATTTAATGTGTTTAATTCTCTCTTTTAATATCACAGTGAAAAGGAAACAAAATATTTCTCTGCTTTGTTATCACTAGAATTTTAACTATGGTATTTTTGCTGCAGCAAAATGGTGCCAAAATATTTTTTTTTTAACATTTATCAGGTAAGGAGAGAAACTAAAACCCAGGACTCTTAAAAAAACAATATATTGTGGCCTTGTACAATGCAAAGTACCGTAGATATATAGCGCTACTCACCAATAAACAATAGATAAGTGAAGCAACAATTAATAAATGAGTACATAATTAACACCCATGAATAATATATACTGTTTCCATATAAATAATCAGAAATGTCCTACAGTTCACCAATAGAAAGTACTGATAGAATTTAGGCCTGATTTACATTAATGTGGTTTCAGATGTGATTTAAGTCGCACAGAATCACATGAAAAGGGAAATCACATTGTTTTCAAGTATGACTATTCACATCAATGCAACACAACATGATGCAATTTTGAAAAAGGGTCCTGTGCTACATTAAAGAGATTTCAGCATGATTTTGACCACATAGAATAAGCAAAACACAACCAAGTAGCAACCAACTGCACTGAAAATGGAAGAAATCATTAATAATCTTGAATGTAGAATCCAACACTGCTGTATTAATTAAACAAACTACTTTTCAGTGGCAATTGCATATTAAGGGGGCTATTTATAACAGGGAGTGGATACTGCACTCTGCTGTACAATGCAGAATTATTCTACATTATGGTATATATTTTACATCCTATTTACTGTCTATAATGCAGGCCATAGTATGGAGCCTCTAGTGTGTCATGTAGTTCTCTCTGCATAATGCTGCAGAGAGAATGTTGTGATTGGAGGAGAGGCCAGTCACATGAGACTAACAAGTCACATTGTTGAGGAGTTTTTGTTTATTGTTTGCTGTGTGAGTAGAAATGCATGTGTTAATTCTAAGATTATTGATTGAGAAGAGGAGATTAAGGGTGGATATGATCAACATGTACAAATACATAAAGGGTCCATATAGTGAACTTAGTGTTCAGTTATTCACTTCAATGTCTAAAGAAAAAATAATTTAATCTCCAAATACGGAAAGGATTCTTCACAGTAAAAGCTGTGAAAATGTGGAATAGACTCCCTCCAGAGGTGGTTCTGGCCAGCTCAGTAGATTGCTTTAAAAAAGGCTTGCATTCTTTCCTCAATGTACATAATAAAACTGGGTACTGACATTTATAGGTAAAGTTGATCGAGGGAAAATCCGATTGCCTCTCAGGGGATTAGGAAGGATTTTTTTCCCCTGCTGTAGCAAATTTGAGCTTGCTATTTTTTTAATGGTTGAACTACATGGTTTAGTGTCTTTTTTCAACCTACAGTGCCTTGCAAAAGTATTCACCACCTTGGCATTATTCGTGTTTTGTTGCCATCAGTCCAGCCTCATCAGTGCCCATCAGTGCAGTCCCATCAGTGCCCATCAGTGCAGCCTCATCAGTATCCATCAGTGCAGCCTCATCAGTGCTGCCTTATTAGTGCAGCCTCATTAGTGCCTATCAGCGCATTTTATCAGTACCCATCATTGCCAACTCATCAGTGCCCATCAGTGTCACCTCATCAGTGGCCATCTTTTTCAGTCTATTAGTGCCCATCAGTGCAGCATATCAGTGCTACCTTATCAGTTCAGCCCAATCGATGCAGCTTATCAGTGCCACCTCATCAGTGACCATCAGTGCCGTATAATTGTTTTTTTATTTCAAATGCTTTTTATTATTTATTTTCTTTCCAAGTGGGCAACACCACCACAGTGTAATACAGCAGTATATATTGAGAAGGACAAAAATAAAGAGGAGAGAAAAGAGAAAAAAAAAACAAGGAAAAAGAAGGAGAGAAAAAAGGGAAAAGGGAAAAAGAGAAAGAAGAGAGAAAGAAAAAAAAAAAGAGGAAAAAGAAAGAAGGCTGGTGAAACAAGGAGGCAGAGGCTAAAGTGGGAGAGACCCCCTAGGGGTAGCAGCATAAGTGTAGAAACCAAAGAAGGATGGATATATAGCAGTGTCTAAGGCCTCCCGCCTCCCATGCTCCAGAAGGAGCCTAAGAAAGGATTCCCTTGTACACGGCCCAGCCCCCTATAAGGGGCACACCATTTCGTCCAACCAAGGCCTCCACATTCTTTCAAATTTTCAGATTTTGCCCTGCTTAATATATGACACCCTTTCACTCCATACCATTGCGTTTATAGTCTCTACCCAGCTTCCCACTGATGGGGGAGTTTGAGATTGCCACTTCTGTGCGATTAGCTTACGTGCTTGAAATAGGCATCTCAACACCACTTCCGTGGTGTCTAGCAGGACTCTACTCCCCTCTATACCTAGTAGACAAGTCTTAGCCACCGGTTCTAACAGGGTTCCGAAGGTTTTATTTAGCCTGTCGATTATCTCCTCCCAATATCTGAATAACTTTGGACACCTCCAAACCATATGGATAAAGTCCCCTGTCGCCTTACACCTAGGGCATTCATCGTTTTGCCTCCACCCGAGCCTAAACATCTTTTTAGGGGTATAATAGACTCTATGTAGAAAAAATAGATGGGATATTTTCTGCGCAGGGGAAATCGAGACCAGAGTTCCATGTTCTAATACCTTGTCCCATTGTTCAATGCTTATTGGCCCCACATCCCTTTCCCATCCTATTTTACTCTTATGCCCCATACACACGATCGTTTTTCATGCCGTTAAAAATGCCATTTTTAAAAATGGGCATTAAAACCGATCATGTGTATGCTCCAGAGCATTTTTAACGACGTGAAAAACGGCCATTAAAAATTTCGAACATGCTCTATTTTTTCACGTCGTTTTTCATGTCGTTTTTTTTAACGACGTGAAAAACGATAGTGTGTATGCTTTTACGAGGTGAAAAAAAACGCGCATGCTCAGAATCAAGTATAAGACGGGAGCGCTCGTTCTGGTAAAACTAGCGTTCGTAATGGAGATAGCACATTCGTCACGCTGTAACAGACTGGAAAGCACAAGGCTGAAAAGCGCGAATCATCGCTCAACAAACTTTACTAACATGAAGGGTGGCGCCATCCGAACGGAACTTCCCCTTTATAGTGCCGTCGTACGTGTTGTACGTCACTGCGCTTTGCTTGAACGTTTTTTAAAATGATCGTGTGTACGCAAGACAGGCTTGAGAGGAAACATGAAAAAAAACGACGAGAAAAACGTCGGTTTAAAAAATGGCATGAAAAACGATCGTGTGTATGCCGCATTAGAGGGTCCTGCTCTGCCTATTGCCCTAGCCCCTAGTCTAGTGTACAACTCGGAGATTGGGCCTTTAGATGTGCTTGTCGTAGTTATTTTTGAGAGAGTGGGGGTCTGGGTCCATGTTATTGTTTGTGACCTAAACTGGGCCTGAATACCATGCCTGATCTGGAGGTACTTGTAGAAGGTCTTATTTGATGTGTTAAAATTAACTTCTTAAATCTGAGAATGTTTTCATATGGTTACCCCTGTATAGCTGGATTAGTCGTTTGATACCCTGTCTATCCCATTCCCTGGGTTTCTCTATGTCCCTAACCTCTGCTAGTTTTTTATAGCTCCATAGAGGCGTATACTCCGTTACTCCACTATACCCCATTAATGCCTTTGTTCCATGCCAAACTTTCTTGACTGGTTCTACAGTCGGACATCTACAAATAAAAGAGTCTGCCTCCAATGCCTCCACCAATATGCGGTGTGGGGCCCCCATTAGCATCATACTGACACTAGAGTTACCCTCCATTGGGAGTCCACAACCCGCTAGATGTTGTAATTGGGAGGCCAAGAAATATGATCTCGGGTGTGGGACCGCGAACCCCCCCTCTTTGTTCGGGAGTTGCAAGGTTTGCAAGCTAATCCTCGACTGTCCCCCCTTCCATATCAACTCCCTAAAGAGTGATTCTATTCTCTTAAACCACTTTTGGCCTAACCAAGTCGGAGAATTATGAAGCAGATATAGTAGTTGTGGTAGCCATATCATTTTTATCAGGTTGCAGCGCCCAGCTACTAATAGGGGGAGTTGTTTCCAAATGTCACCTTTGTGTTTTAGTTTGAGTAGTAATGGGGCGATGTTTAAGTTTACATACTGGTTTATGTCCCTGGTGATCCAGACCCCCAAGTATTTCAGTTTTGTGACTACTTTTAGCCGGGTGGTACCAAACAGGGCCTGGCCATCAAGTGGGTCAACCGGCAGCAAGGCCGATTTTTCCCAATTGATGACCAAACCCGAGAATCGTCCAAACTCCTCAACCATCTGCATCACTATATTTAGTGAGGGCTCAACATCTCCTAAAAAAGAACAGGACATCGTCCGCGAATAGTGCTATCCGTTCCTCCCCCTCCGGCCTTCGAAACCCCCTTATTCCTGGCATTAGTCTAGTCTTAATTGCTAATGGCTCCATTGTAAGAGCAAACAGTAGAGGGGAGAGGGGGCAGTGCCGTATAATTAGTGACCATCGGTGAAGCCTATCAGTGCCCATCAGTGCAGCCTTATGTCACTGAAATAGTAACATTACTCCTATCTTGCAAGATATTTTGACTTGTGTTTTCTGCCACTGATTGTAATCATAGGATTATTTCATATATTTGTATACTGACTAGGAAGTCCCTAGTCAGTATACAAATAAGTAAAATAATCAGTGGCAGCAAACACAAGTCCAAATATGTTATAAGATAGGAGTACAAGGAGACAAGGATCATGAAGGATGTTTAAATAAATGTAATTAATTATATTGAAATTATGCCATACCTGGCTGGGAGTTTCCCTCCACTCTTCTCCATGCTATTGACACAGAGCCCGGGATGGGAGGAAGTTACATATCATGCCTCTCGTGTGCCCCCTGGGGTGCACATCTGATGCGCTCTGTGATCTCTGTGTCCTATGAACACAGCCGATCACATATTATGATAAACAGGCTTGCCGGTTATCAGTATTACTTTCCTCATGCGCTGTTACAGCGTGATGAGAGTAACCGGCAATTGTGACAAAGGAGATGTACACAGATAATCAGGGCCCTGATTATCAGTGCAGCCCCATCAGTGCCCATCAATGCTGCCCATCCGTGCCATCCATCAGTGCTGCCCATCAGTGCAGCATATCAGTGCCTCCTATTCAGTGACCATCAGTGCTGCCTCATCAGTGTCGCCTCATCAGTGTTCATCAGTGCTGCCTCATCAGTGCCCATCAGTGCAGCCCATAAGTGCCGCTCATTAGTGTCCATCAGTGCCTCCTCATCAGTGGACATCAGTGAAGGAGAAAAATTACTTATTTGCAAAATTTTATAACAGAAATTTCAAAAAAATATATATATTTTATTAAATGTCTGTTTTTTTTTGTTTGTGTAGCAAACAATTAAAAACCCAGTGTTGCTTAAATATCACCAAAAGAAAGCTCTATCTGTCTCAAGAAAATGATAGCAATTTCATATGAGTACAGTGTTGTATGACTGCACAATTGTCATTCAAAGTGTGACAGAGCTGAATGCTGAAAATTGTCCTGGGCAGAAAGGGAGTATAAGTGCCCTGTAAGCAAGTGGTTAATCTCTATGCATGGAGTACCAGGGGTTAGACTCAGATATACACATTTGTAAGTTCAAAGTATATTTGACATAGAGAACAGTCATTGAACTATAAAGTGAGATTTTTCTGGATATACACTATATTATCGAAAGTATTGGAAAATCTGCCTTTACATGCACATGAACTTTAATGGCTTCCCAGTCTTAGTCCGTAGGTTTCAATATTGAGTTGGTCCACCGTTTGTAGCTATAACCGCTTCAACTCTTCTGGGAAGGCTGTCCACAAGGTTCAGGAGTGTGTCTAAGGGAATGTTTTACCATTCTTCCAGGAACGCATTTGTGAGTTCAGCCACTGGTGTGGACGAGAAGGCCTGGCTAGCAGTCTCCGCTCTTTCATCCCAAAGGTGTTCTATTGGGTTGAGGTCTGCTGGGAGAGGATATAAAGGGGGCGGACATCTTGCGCACGAGGTCCATTCCCCAGGCACCTTCAGCCTGGGGGCTGCTGCGGTTCGTCTATGCCCAGGCGTCCTTGGCCTGGGCGCATGGAGTCGAGTTCCATCCCAGGCACCTTCGGCCTGGGGTGAGGTACTATACCAGGAGGCCTGGGGCCCAGTACCTTCGACTGGGTCCCGCGAGGGCGAAGCATTCCTAAGGTGCCCCCGGTATTGGGTGCCTGAATCCTGGGCGTAAGGGACCGGAGATGTGACCTCCCCGTAGAGCCAGCGCAACATTTGCTGGTGCCGGTGGAGGCCTCTGATGACCGTCCGGATGGATGTCTTCCTCTGACAGGGGTCGTTTGTTCTAAAGAAGGTACTTCACAACATATGGATATCAAGGGATACTCCATTAATGGTAAACATCATGATATTAATCTGTTTGCTGACGACATTATACTATTCTTGACCTCCCCCTCCACCTTTTTACAACATGCTCATGACACTCTTACAGCATTCAGCGAAATCTCTTTCTACAAGGTGAACTTCACCAAATCGATTGTTCTGGATCTTGGAATTCCTCCCCTAATGAAAAACCAGCTCCAGAAAACCTTCCCTTACTCCTGGAGTAACTCCGGTATCACATACCTGGGAATTAAATTAACAACAGATCCCCGCCAATTAGCAGAGGCCAACTATGTCCCATTAATTGACAAACTCTCTAAAGAATCCAAAAGACTATCCAATATTGAAATAACTTGGTCAGGTAGACTAGCTGCATTTAAAATGTTGCTACTCCCGCAAATCCTCTATATTTTTAGGACGCTTCCTATTCCTATGCCCAGACCATACCTCAAAAATTTGAATTCCTTGCTCTCTAGATTTGTCTGGGGCACTAAAAGACCTAGATGCTCCAAAGCTCTATTGGTTAAACATAGAACGGCTGGAGGCATGGGCTTAGTAGATATTCAGGATTACTTCCGAGCATCCATCCTAGCACAACTCAAAGATTGGTTTCACCCAGCAGCTAAATCAATATGGTATGACATTGAACAAACCTTAAGCCCGGTTAAAAATCTCCGAAACCTATTACTAGTTGATGTATGGAATCCCCTTTCCATGCGGGGTCTACCTCTTCCCATCCATGCCTCTTTAGAGGCCTGGAGAGATCTCCGAAAGCTTCCTTTCCCATCCTCCAAACTAGTAAACATTCCTATTCCCATAACAATCCTCTCACATGTCATCCCTACCATCTCCCTCACTGACTGGGAGTCCAGGGGGATAACTACAATAGCTGACCTGTTTCGACAGAATACCCTCCTTCCATTCAATGCTTTACGGGTTAAATTTAACCTTACACCTGCTGACCAGTATAAATATACTCAAATAACCCACTTCCTTGGTTCCCGCGAGTCACACCAGATAGCTTTTCCTAAAGAAATCTGGGAATTCTACAACACTCACCCCTCCCCCCCTAGGGGTATTGCCCTTTTCTATAGTACCTTCCAAGACAAAATGCACTTTGTTAAATCTCAACCCTTCAAAAAATGGGAATCGGATCTAGGTATCACTGTTTCGGACATACAATGGACACAAGCATCAAAAGCCATATATAGAGCCTCTAGCTGTGTAAACCACTGGGAGCTGTCCTAAAAGATAGCTCTTCGGTGGTATCTTACCCCCTACAGGGTTTCCAAATTCAGTCCACCAGGTTCCCCGTTATGCTGGAGGAGATGTGGAAAGATTGGCAACCTGTTGCACATGTTCTGGTCGTGTAAACACTTGACTAGCTTCTGGAATTCCATATTCCGCTATATCTTAGAGATTACTGGAATCCTGACTCGCCCCAAACCCAGCCTAGCTGTTTTACATATTGGTATTGACCTGTATCCCCCTGAATTTAGAATAGTTGTAACGCATGTTTTGTTAGCAGCCAGGTCCTTGATCACTAAACAGTGGAAAGCAGACAAGGCACCGAATGCATCAGAAGCTCTTATGATCACGCAGACCCACTATGTCTATGAATCCCTACTGGCTAGTAGCAGAGGCAATAGACAAAAGTTTGATAACAATTGGAAAATTTGGAAGACATGGTTCAATAATGATAAGGTTGAAAGTTAAATGGTTCATATCTGTTATATATTCTGTAACACCTCTTTTCCTTAATCCTTCCACCTATCAGTACTAAAATCGCAGGATGACACCTGTTTCCCCTCCCCACCCCTTCTCTCTTCTTTCCTCCCCTCTCTTTCTTTCCTTCCTCCTTCTTTCTCTCTTCCCCTCTTCCCTACGAGTAAGCTTCGGTCATGATTTCCTATGTACACCAAGAATTTACTTTGTAATCACTTATCCTACAGACTGTGTCTCCAATACATATCTGTCTAGGTCCTTGATTCTGTGATGATATGACTACACATCTGCTTACTTGCCTTCTTGTACCCTCTTTTTGTATTTTGTAAAACCTTTCTTTTATCTCAATAAAAACGAATTTACAAAAAAAAAAAAAGAAGGTACTTCACGTTTCTCATGGTCTGTGGCAGAGACCCATCTTTCTCAGGTCAGTGGCAGGCCTCATCCAAGGCCTGTGGCAGGGGCCTCAACGTTCACCCAGGTCAGTGGCAGTGACCAAATTCACGGTCGGTGGCAGCGACTGTGCGCCAAGCTTGTTTGCACTAAACGGAACAGGAGGAACTTTAATTCATCAGTTGTGCCTGGACCTACTCTTCCCTACACCTTGTCTGTTCTTTTAAAAGTCAACCAGTTTCAAGTCAATAAAACAGTGTTGGACTTTTCTTGGTGTGGAACTCGTGTTACTGGAAGCTAAGTGTCCCTGTCAGTGACAATGGCAATCATCCTCCATAGGAGAAGCTGAGGTTCCGGCCTAAAATGCAGACCCGAGGGTAAATGTTTAGCTCATATCTCTGCATCCTACATCAGAGAGCCGAGCTGGTCATGTGCATCTTTCCCCCTTCTCCCAGATACCCCTAGATGAGTAGAACCAGCCGTGAAGAGAAAATAGAAGCTGGGGGAGGACCGCTACATGTGGGGGCTCTAAGTCCGGGATTTGTGTTTATTCAATGGAGCCGAAGCTATCGAAGTTTGAACTTTGCTGCCCAGAAGAGTTCCGAGTAGGTCGGCCATATTGGCCACTGCGCCAGCAGGCACACCCTCCCTGCACAGTTCATGGGCGTGACATGGAGAAAGCCAGGGGACTGGTGTGCCAGAGGGGAGGAGTCCGGCCATGTAAAGAGGTACACGTGGGGACTTTGGCGCCAGTTATGCAGTGCGCGATGGAGCAGCAATCAGTCATTATGTTCGGCAATGCCTCGTGGGTTCCAGGTTCAAATATTACTAGGATGACTTCATCTGCTGCTCCGATTACAGATACAGGGATTCGGCTCAAGCCCCGGGGACAATTCGCCTTGTACACCTGCAAGGATGTTGAGGCCTGGGTATGATTTGTCCCAGATGTTCGGGACCGGTGGTACAGCTAAAGCCCTTCGGTCGCTGCGAGGCCTGCGGGGAGTTCACGTTTGAGGTGGAGCAATCCATAGAGAGACCTCGGGTCTTCCACCTCAGCCCTACAGCAGGTGCCGCCACTCAACAAGGAGAAGTCAACGCTTAGACAGCCATCCCTCCGCGCACTGTAGAGACATCCGTGGAGATCGCGAACAAAGGGATTGAGGATGAAAAATCCGGAGATGCTGCTTCGGTCACCACAGTTTCCCTACTCCCAGCGCCAACAAGGAAGGTCGGTCTTGTGAGAGCTTCCAGCGGCCGAGATGGAGGACAACCCCTGCGCTTGCCTAGCCCGGAATGATTTCGGTTGGAAGAGCCCTGGACATCCCTTCGCAAGCTTGGGCCGAGGTAAGCCAGGGACTGGGACTTGGTGTTGGGATGGAGGTGTCGGGGATTCAAGGCCCCTTGAGCCCGTGGGTGGGAGTGATTTGGTGTCCACTACCAACTACCTGCCCGCGGAGAAGTGTGACACCTCCCACCTGGAGTCGGTCTCTGATGTGGGAGACAACGTCGTCATAGACAAAATGTTTGCTGCAAAGGGCTGGAACAAGTTGCCTCTCTCCTCATCCCGTAGAGCCAGGGATCCACCTATGTCTACAGGGGATAGTACACCCCGGGTGGAGGCACCAGCGCCTGAGGAGGGACCCCGTCCCCTGCCTGTTCTTCAGTCCCCGGTGCCTCCTGCACCTACCACCGGGGACAAGAGACTGTCGCTGCGGGCACCTATGCCCAACTTGGAGGTAGTCAAGGCACCTCGCCACCCAGATTCAATCGTCCTGCCGGGCGAGGGAGACCGCTCTACCATGCCTCCCTTGTCTAGGCTACAACGTTTGTTCTGCCAGAAAGTCACCAACGAGTATGGGTGGGAGTACCCACACTTATCTAGGAGCTGCTTTATGAAGTGGAAGTCTGCAGAGAACGTTGGTACAATGATTTCGTGTGGACACACATCAAAGTCCCACATGCACGCAGGTACCTCACTTGTTCCCCTAAAGCATTTCAAAGATTTAAGGACTGTAAAGCAGAGTGGATGTTGGGTCGGCACATCCATGCTGACAAAGTGTTGATTCGACGGAAAGAAGGGGAGGATGTCGAATATCACATAGAGACTGTGGATAAGCATTTCAAGCCCCTTGTCTTGCCGCATCCCAGATTCTACTTGTAGGAGAAAAGACTCCTTGCCTAGTGCCTTGCAAGTCTGTGGAACTTTCCGGGGTTTGTTCTTTCCCGGGAAACCTAGGAACTGTACCCGAGTTTATGGGTGTTGTGCTCTTTGGAGGAATGGAGAACTGTTGCTGTTGTTTTTTTCTTCTTCCCTCCCGCAAAGAAATCATGGACTTTGGGCTAGTCAGGGCCAAAGTACAGAGAAAGGAAAGTTACACAAGGATTCAACAAGTGTCTTTACTGTGGCACTGTCACCAGGTGGCAGTGTTGCACAACGTTATTTACTTTACACCACACACACACTTCATGGAAGGAAAGGATTTCTCTTTGGAGAGATTTTTTCGTTCCAACACATACATATGTGTCAGGAGGTTTTGTGTTTAATTTTCTTTTATCCCCTCTGCAGGAGAACATCTGACAAGACCGCTGAGGATGGGGCGGGTCTTAGTTAGTAATGTGGGAGGGGGAGAAGGTGTTGATGGTGTTATTGTGAAAAGTGTACTGTTATGTGTTGTCCCCTTTTCTTTTCCCTTCCATGTCAGGTTAAGGCACAACTACCAGTTTTCAAATTACATTTTTTTGCAATTTTTGAAACAGTCTCTGGATGGAGGTTATATGGGCTCCCTTTGGGGCATGACTTGATCCAGACACTGGGGACCAGTGTCAAATTGCTGGGGGGAGAGTGTAGCGGGTGTCAAATTTAGTGGGGTGTATCTGAGCAATAGATGGCTCAGATACATTGATTTTAGGGATTTATGGACACTTTGGAGTGTGGGAGGTATGAATGGTGTCTTGTTCCCTGCGGTCCCTGGGTGGCGCTGTCACCTAGGACCGGGGTTGAACTACCATTCTAGAGCCGTGCCCTTTTTGTCCTCTCGCGGCAGTAGTACGGCGGGGCGGAAACCCGCTGTGCCTGCTGGGAGAGGATATAAAGGGGCGGACATCTTGCGCACGAGGTCCATTCCCCAGGTACCTTCAGCCTGGGGGCTGCTGCGGTTCGTCTATGCCCAGGCGCCCTTGGCCTGGGCGCGTGGAGTCGAGTTCCATCCCAGGCACCTTCGGCCTGGGGTGAGGTACTATACCAGGAGGCCTGGGGCCCAGTACCTTCGACTGGGTCCCGCGAGGGCAAAGCATTCCTAAGGTGCCCCCGGTATTGGGTGCCTGAATCCTGAGCGTAAGGGACCGGAGACGTGACCTCCCCATAGAGCCAGCCCAGCATTTGCTGGTGCCTGTGGAGGCCTCTGGTGATCGTCCGGATGAATGTCTTCCTCTGACAGGGGTCGTTTGTTCTAAAGAAGGTACTTCACGTTTCTCATGGTCTGTGGCAGAGACCCATCTTTCTCAGGTCAGTGGCAGGCCTCATCCAAGGCCTGTGGCAGGGGCCTCAACGTTCACCCAGGTCAGTTGCAGTGACCAAATTCACAGTCGGTGGCAGCTACTGTGCGCCAAGCCTGTTTGCACTAAACGGAACAGGAGGAACTTTAATTCATCAGTTGTGCCTGGACCTACTCTTCCCTACACCTTGTCTGTTTTTTTAAAAGTCAACCAGTTTCAAGTCAATAAAACAGTGTTGGGCTTTTCTTGGTGTGGAACTCGTGTTACTGGAAGCTAAGTGTCCCTGTCAGTGACAGTGGCAATTATCCTCCATAGGAGAAGCTGAGGTTCCGGCCTAAAATGCAGACCCGAGGGTAAATGTTTAGCTCATATCTCTGCATCCTACATCAGAGAGCCGAGCTGGTGGTGTGCATCTTTCCCCCTTCTCCCAGATACCCCTAGACGAGTAGAACCAGCCGCGAAGAGAAAAGAGAAGCTGGGGGAGGACCGCTACACATATATCTACTTATATACACATACGCATATAAATACATATATATACATATAAGAACATATATAGATGGATAAGACCATTATTAAAAATCGTAGATTTAAAACATATAGCGTACAACTATTATAAAAGCCATATAAGCCTGGAACGTACTATACTTACTATGGTTGTAAGTCATAGGTGTGATATGGATGATGAGTAGTGTTGAGCGGACCCAAACTGTAAAGTTCGGGTCCGTACCGAACTTTAGCTTTTTCCCGAACCCGGACCCGAACCCGGACTTTGCCCAAAAGTCCGGGTTCAGGTCCGGGTTCGGCAATCTAATAACGCATTTAGAAATGCTTCAGGGGCCAGCCAATCACCTTTTGATTAGCTGGTGTGCCCTTAGAAGCCATCATAGCCATGCCTACTAATGGCATGGCTGTGATTGGTCAGTGCAACATGTGACCCAGCTTCTATATAAGCTAGAGGCACACAGCACACATGACACTCTGCTTCAGAATAGATAGGGAGAGGATCTAGTCTGCTGCTGCTGCTGCTTTTAGGGAGAGATAAAAAGATAGAAGAGGTAGTCCTGATTCTACAATCTGAGGGAAAAGATAGAGAGATAGTGTAGTGTAGGGCCAGGTTCCTGTGTTGGTGCTTTCAGGGACAGAGAATATTATATAGGAGTCCAGATTCAGAGATTAAAATCAGCGATCTGCATAGGTCTACCTATTTGTGTTGCAGTGCAGTCTTTTTACACTGCCATGAGCCCAGTGTCATAGAAAATCTAACTTTTAGGGGAAAAAAAAGGCACTTTATTGTTCTCTTTTCCAAAAGACCCATAGGGCAAAAAAAAAGCATTTTATTTTGCTCGTGCAAAAAAAGACCCGTTTAGGGCAAAAAAAAAAAACGACCGCCCACCGCCGATTTACGTCGGCAGAATGGCACGGACAGGCAGAATCACGTAGATCTACGTGATCGCCTTTGTGCAGTTGGGGGGTCCATCCGGACCCCCCTTCACTGCAGTGAGCGGCCGTTAAGTGTTCGGGAGCGATCAGGCATGAGGGGGCGGCCGCTCGATTCCGCCCCCCCCCTCGCGATCGCTCCCGGCCAATGAAAATGCTTCCTCCGCCATGTGATGTAAACAAGGCTGGAGGAAGTGATGTCATCTCCCTCGCCGCGGTCTTTTCGTTCCCGGCGCCGAGCAGAGAAGAAGCAGGTTAGTGCACCAAGAGTCCACTGACACGTAGGTACACATAGGCACACAAATCACCCCCCAGTCACCCCCAGATCACCCCCCAGGTCACCCCAAAGCCCCCAATCACAGTGTCACTGATTGCAGTGATCATTTATTTTACTGATCACTGCATTTAGTGTCATCTGTGATTGTAAAAAGTTGCAGGGCAGTTAGGATTAGGCCCCTTTAGGTCCAGGGTAGCCCCCTAACCCCCCCCCAATAAAGGTTTAACCCCTTGATCACCCCCCAGGTAACCCTTTCACCCCCTAACTTCAGCGTCACTAAGCGATTGTTTTTCCGATCGCTGTATTCGTGTCGCTGGTGTTTTAGATTATTAGTTATTTTTTTTTAGGTTCGCCGCAGGTTTTTATTAGTGTCAGGTATCCCCATATATTATTTTAACCCCCTGATTGCCCCTAGAGTTAACCCTTTCACCAGTGATCGCCGTATAAGCGTCACTGGTGTCACTGGTTAGCCAGTAAGTTATTTAGTTATTTAGGTTACCCGTCAGGTTTTTATATAGTGTCAGGTACCCCCATATTTAACCTAATAAAGGTTTTAACCCCCTGATTGGCCCTAGTTAACCCTTTCACCAGTGATCACCATATAAAGGTTACGGGTGACGCTGGTTGATTAGTTTGCTTTTTATAGCATCAGGGCACCCGCCGTATATAACCCAATAAAGGTTTAACCCCCCTGATCGCCCGGCGGGTGAGATCAATTAGGTTTTAGCGCCAGAGAGGGTCTGCGTCGCCCCAGGCAGTGTTAGGTTAGTGCCAGTAACGCTAACACCCACGCGCAAAGCATACACCCCCCTTAGTGGTATAGTATCTGATCAGATCTATACTAGCATCCCCAGCGGTTTAGGGTTCCCAAAAACGCAGTGTTAGCGGGATCAGCCCAGATACCTGCTAGCGCCTGCGTTTAGCCCCTCCGCCCAGCCCAGCCCAGCCCAGCCCACCCAAGTGCAGTATCGATCGATCACTGTCACTTACCAAACACAACACACATAACTGCAGCGTTCGCAGAGACAGGCCTGATCCATATCAACCAGTCCATAGCAAACGTCCATAGCAACCAGTCCATAGCAACCGTCCATAGCAACCATCCATAGCAACCAGTCTATAGCAACTGTCCATAGCAACCATCCATTGCAACCAGTCCATAGCAACCGTCCATAGCAACTGTCCATAGCAACCATCCATAGCAACTATCCATAGCATCCAGTCCATAGCAACTGTCCATGGCAACCAATCCATAGCAACCGTCCATAACTACCAATCCGTAGCAACCGTCCATAGCAACTGTCCATAGCAACCGTCCATAGCAACCAGTCCATAGCAACCATCAATATCAACCAGTCCAAGGTGAATGTTTTGAACGCTACCACTCAAAAGTGAAGTTTTAGCGTAGGGTACAGCATTTCACAGACAAGGACACACTTACACAGGGTCTCCCAAGATGCCATTACATTTTGAGAGACCCGAACCATTACAGTTGTAAAGTTACAAAAAAAAGTGTAAAAAAGAAAAAAAAAACGTAAAAAACAAAACACAAAAAAAATATAAAATAAAAAAACCAAAAATAGTTGTCGTTTTATTGTTCTCTCTCTCTCTATTTTCTCTCTATTGTTCTGCTCTTTTTTACTGTATTCTATTCTGCAATGTTTTATCATGCTTGCTTTTCAGGTATGTAATTTTTTGTTTTCAGGTGCGCCATTCAACTGCAACGCGGAATTATTTATCTTGACAGCAACAGCGTTTGCTCCCACGATACATAAAGCCGTGACACCACAGTTAAAAAAAAGAGCATATATGCCGAAGCATGGGGGCAGCAGGGGCGGAGGAGCGATTTTGCTCCTAATGCCGCGTACATACGGTCGAAATTCCGACGGAGGCCTGCCCGTGGAAAATTCCGACCGTGTGTACGCGGCATAACTTTTTTGCGGGAGGATGCCCCCATGCTTCGGCATATATATATTTTAGGCACAGGTTGCGTTAAAACATTTTTTTATTTTTTACTAGGTTTTGTTTTGGTATTTGCTTTGCAGGTATGGCATGGTAAGGTCTTACTGGTGTACTGTAATGTTACTTTGTTTTAATGTTAACCACCATTTGCTTAGCAGGTACGCCATTCAGTTGCAGCGCGGATCTATTTATCTTGACAGCCGTGACTCCAACGCTGTAGGAGGTGATTTCACCACCACAGTTAAAAAAAAGAGCATATATGCCGAAGCATGGGGGCAGCAGGGGCGGAGGAGCGATTTTGCTCCTAATGCCGCGTATATACGGTCGAAATTCCAACGGAGGCTTGCCCGTGGAAAAGTCCGACCGTGTGTACGTGGCATAACCTTTTATGCCGCGTACATACGGTCGAAATTCCGACGAAGGCTTGACCGTGTGTACGCGGCATAACTTTTTTGCGGGAGGATGCCCCCATGCTTCGGCATATATGCCCATCATTAGAAGTGGGTGGATGAAGGGAGGTATTCTAATGGTGGGCATACCCACCAATCAATCTCTTTTTTTCGTTCAGCCAATAGGCTGTATGAAAAAAAAGATTACAATACATGTCCAACAAGGACCAGCAACGTACTGGTATGTTGCTGGACTTTGAATGTTTATACCAGAATGATGCCTGCGGGTTTAGGTATCATCTTGGTATCATTCTTTTCAGCCAGCAGCCGGCTTTCATGTAAAAGCAATTCTAGCAGATAATTAGCCTCTAGACTGCTTTTACAAGCAGTGGGAGGGAATGTCCCCCCCCCGGATATAAAAAGCGCCATTGGGAAATTGGGAAAGCATTTTATCACACCGATCTTGGTGTGGTCAGATGCTTTGAGGGCAGAGGAAAGATCTAGGGTCTAACCCCCCAATTTTTTTCAAAAAAAGAGTACCTGTCACTACTTATTGCTATCATAGGGGATATTTACATTCCCTGAGATAACGATAAAAATGGTAAAAAAATAAAATATGGAAGGCACAGTTTAAAAATAAAATAAAAAAGCCAAATAAATAATAATAAAAAAAAAAAAAAAAAAGCACCGCTGCTCTTGCGCAAAGGCGAACGCAAGCGTCGGTCTAGCGTCATATGTAAACAGCAATTGCATCATGCATGTGAGGTATCACCGCGAAGGTCAGATCGAGGGCAGTCATTTTAGCAGTAGACCTCCTCTGTAAATCTAACGTGGTAACCTGTAAAGGCTTTTAAATGCTTTTAAAAATGAATGTAGTTTGTCGCCGCTGCGCGTTTGTGCGCAATTTTAAAGCATGTCGTGTTTGGTATCCATGTACTCGGCCTATGATCATATTTTTTATTTCATCAAACATTTGGGCAATATAGTGTTTTTTAGTGCATTAAAAATAAAAAAAGTGTGTTTTTCCCCCAAAAAATGCGTTTGAAAAATCGCTGCGCAAATACTGTGTGGAAAAAAAAATGCAACACCCACTATTTTAATCTGTAGGGCCTTTGCTTTAAAAAAATATATAATGTTTGGGGGTTCAACATAATTTTCTTGCAAAAAATTTTTTTTTATCATGTAAACAAAAAGTGTCAGAAAGGGCTTTGTCTTCAAGTGGTTAGGAGAGTGGATGATGTGTGACATAAGCTTCCTAATGTTGTGCATAAAATGCCAGGACAGTTCAAAACCCCCCCCAAATGACCCCATTTTGTAAAGTAGACACCTCAAGCTATTTGCTGAGAGGCATGTTGAGCCCATTGAATATTTTTTTTTTTGTCCCAAGTGATTGAATAATGACCAAAAAAAAAAAAATGTACAAAAAGTTGTCACTAAATTATATATTGCTCAAACATGCCATGGGCATATGTGGAATTACACCCCAAAATACATTCTGTTGCTTCTCCTGAGTACGGGGATACCACATGTGTGGGACTTTTTGGGAGCCTAGTCGCGTACGGGACCCCAAAAACCAAGCACCGCCTTCAGGATTTCTATGGGTGTAAATTTTTGATTTCACTCCTCACTGCCTATCACAGTTTCGGAGGCCATGGAATGCCCAGATGGCACAAAACCCCCCCAAATGACCCCATTTTGGAAAGTAGACACCCCAAGCTATTTGCTGAGAGGTATGTTGAGTATTTTGCAGATCTCACTTTTTGTCACAAAGTTTTGAAAATGTAAAAAAAGAAAAAAAAAAAGAAAAAAAAATGTCTTTCTTAATTTTCAAAAACAAATGAGAGCTGTAAAATACTCACCATGCCTCTCAGCAAATAGCTTGGGGTGTCTACTTTCCAAAATGGGGTCATCTGTGGGGGTTTTGGGCTATTTTGACATTTTATGGCCTTCAAAACTGTGATAGGTAGTGAGGAGTGAAATCAAAAATTTATGCCCTTAGAAACCTTGAAGGCGGGTGCTTGGTTTTTGGGGTCCCGTACGCGGCTAGGCTCCCAAAAAGTCCCACACATGTGGTATCCCCGTACTCAGGAGAAGCAGCAGAATGTATTTTGGGGTGTAATTTCACATATAACCATGGCATGTGTGAGCAATATATCATTTAGTGACAACTTTTTGTACATTTTTTTTTCTTTTTGTCATTATTCAATCATTTGGGACAAAAAAAAAAATATTCAATGGGCTCAACATGCCTCTCAGCAAATAGCTTGGGGTGTCTACTTTCCAAAATGGGGTCATTTGGGGGGGGGGGGTTTGTGCCATCTTGGCATTTTATGGCCTATAAAACTGTGATAGGTAGTGAGGAGCGAAATCAAAAATTTATGCCCTTAGAAACCTTGAAGGCGGTGCTTGGTTTTTGGGGTCCCGTACGCGGCTAGGCTCCCAAAAAGTCCCACACATGTGGTATCCCCGTACTCAGGAGAAGCAGCAGAATGTATTTTGGGGTGTAATTTCACATATGCCCATGGCATGTGTGAGCAATATATCATTTAGTGACAACTTTGTGCAAAAAAAAAAAAGTTTGTCATATTCCCGCAACCTGTGGCAAAATATAAAATATTCCATGGACTCAACATGCCTCTCAGCAAATAGCTTGGGGTGTCTACTTTCCAAAATGGGGTCATTTGGGGGGGTTTTGTGCTATTTTAGCATTTTATGGCCTTCGAAACTGTGATAGGTAGTGAGGAGTGAAATCAAAAATTTGCGCCCTTAGAAATCCTGAAGGCGGTGCTTGGTTTCCGGGGTCCCGTACGTGGCTAAGCTCCTAAAAAGTCCCACACATGTGGTATCCCCGTACTCAGGAGAAGCAGCAGAATGTATTTTGGGGTGCAATTCCACATATAACCATGGCATGTGTGAGCAATATATCATTTAGTGACAACTTTTTGTAATTTTTATTTTTTTTTGTCATTATTCAATCACTTGGGACAAAAAAAAAATATTCAATGGGCTCAACATGCCTCTCAGCAATTTCCTTCGGGTGTCTACTTTCCAAAATGGGGTCATTTGGGGGGGTTTTGTACTGCCCTGCCATTTTAGCACCTCAAGAAATGAGATAGGCAGTCATAAATTTAAAGCTGTGTAAATTTCAGAAAATGTACCCTAGTTTGTAAACGCTATAACTTTTGCGCAAACCAATAAATATACGCTTATTGACATTTTTTTTACTAAAGACATGTGGCTGAATACATTTTGGCCTAAATGTATGACTAAAATTGAGTTTATTCGATTTTTCTTATAACAAAAAGTAGAAAATATCATTTTTTTTCAAAATTTTCGGTCTTTTTCTGTTTATATCGCAAAAAATTAAAATCGCAGAGGCAATCAAATACCATTAAAAGAAAGCTCTATTTGTGGGAAGAAAAGGACGCAAATTTCATTTGGGTACAACATTGCATGTCCGCACAATTTACAGTTAAAGCAGCGCAGTGCCGAATCCCAAAAACAGGCCTGGTCCTAATGGCCCGAAATGGTCCGGGGCTTAAGTGGTTAATGTACGCTTGCAAAAAACGCCGTTTAGGGGCACCAAAAAAAGTTTGCAGTGTGTTATACATATTTTGAGGTGTGTGAAATAAACACTTTCTATATAGTTTTCTCCTACTGTGCTATACTAAAAAAACAACATTTTTTTTGAATAGCATTTTCTGTAGCTGTGCGATTCAGCGGTTACGTACTGTGGGTGTGTTCTGCTCTTCCAAAAAACGCAGTTTAGTGGCACCAAAGAAAGTTTGCAGTGTGTTATACATATTTTGAGGTGTTTGAAATAAACAATTTCTTTATAGTTTTCTCCTACGTTGCTAAACTAAAAAAACAAAATTTTTTTTGAATAGCATTTTCTGCAGTTCTGTAGCTGTGCGATTCAGCGGTTACGTACTGTGGGTGTGTTCTGCTCTTCCAAAAAACGCCGTTTAGTGGCACCAAAAAAAGTTTGCAGTGTGTTATACATATTTTGAGGTGTTTGAAATAAACAATTTCTTTATAGTTTTCTCCTACGTTGCTATACTAAAAAAACAAAATTTTTTTTGAATAGCATTTTCTGCAGTTCTGTAGCTGTGCGATTCAGCGGTTACGTACTGTGGGTGTGTTCTGCTCTTCCAAAAAACGCCGTTTAGTGGCACCAAAAAAAGTTTGCAGTGTGTTATACATATTTTGAGGTGTTTGAAATAAACAATTTCTTTATAGTTTTCTCCTACGTTGCTATACTAAAAAAACAAAATTTTTTTTGAATAGCATTTTCTGCAGTTCTGTAGCTGTGCGATTCAGCGGTTACGTACTCTGGGTGTGTTCTGCTCTTCCAAAAAACGCCGTTTAGTGGCACCAAAAAAAGTTTGCAGTGTGTTATACATATTTTGAGGTGTTTGAAATAAACAATTTCTTTATAGTTTTCTCCTACGTTGCTATACTAAAAAAAAAAACTTTTTTTTGAATAGCATTTTCTGCAGTTCTGTACCTGTGCGATTCAGCGGTTACGTACTGTGGGTGTGTTCTGCTCTTCCAAAAAATGCCGTTTAGTGGCACCAAAAAAAGTTTGCAGTGTGTTATACATATTTTGAGGTGTTTGAAATAAACAATTTCTTTATAGTTTTCTCCTACGTTGCTATACTAAAAAAAACAAAATTTTTTTTGAATAGCATTTTCTGCAGTTCTGTACCTGTGCGATTCAGCGGTTACGTACTGTGGGTGTGTTCTGCTCTTCCAAAAAATGCCATTTAGTGGCACCAAAAAAAGTTTGCAGTGTGTTATACATATTTTGAGGTGTTTGAAATAAACAATTTCTTTATAGTTTTCTCCTACGTTGCTATACTAAAAAAACAAAAAAAATTTTGAATAGCATTTTCTGCAGTTCTGTAGCTGTGCGATTCAGCGGTTACGTACTGTGGGTGTGTTCTGCTCTTCCAAAAAACGCTGTTTAGTGGCACCAAAAAAAGTTTGCAGTGTGTTATACATATTTTGAGGTGTTTGAAATAAACAATTTCTTTATAGTTTTCTCCTACGTTGCTATACTAAAAAAACAAAATTTTTTTTGAATAGCATTTTCTGCAGTTCTGTAGCTGTGCGATTCAGCTGTTACGTACTGTGGGTGTGTTCTGCTCTTCCAAAAAACGCCGTTTAGTGGCACCAAAAAAAGTTTGCAGTGTGTTATACATATTTTGAGGTGTTTGAAATAAACAATTTCTTTATAGTTTTCTCCTACGTTGCTATACTAAAAAAAACAACATTTTTTTTGAATAGCATTTTCTGCAGTTCTGTACCTGTGCGATTCAGCGGTTACGTACTGTGGGTGTGTTCTGCTCTTCCAAAAAACGCAGTTTAGTGGCACCAAAGAAAGTTTGCAGTGTGTTATACATATTTTGAGGTGTTTGAAATAAACAATTTCTTTATAGTTTTCTCCTACGTTGCTATACTAAAAAAACGATATTTTTTTTGAATAGCATTTTCTGCAGTTCTGTACCTGTGCGATTCAGCGGTTACGTACTGTGGGTGTGTTCTGCTCTTCCAAAAACACCCATTTAGGGCAAGATCCTAAATTTTGAAAATATGAGGAGAAGATCAAAGGGACGTGGTGGCCCCGGTCGTGGTGCTGCTGGTGGAGCTCCTGTTGCAGGGAGAGGACGTGGTGGATCTGTGCCAGATACACACACAAGTGAAACACCTTCCTAAGGTGCGAGTAGGCGACCGATCCTGCGGCGGTATTTTGTCGCGCCTAATGAGGCTGTACGAATGTTTAGGGAAGGACAAGTACAGGCGATAGTAGATTGGGTTGCTGACAGTGCCTCGGGTTCCTTCACATTGTCTCCCACCCACTCTTCTGATGAAAGAACAGAGTTGGCACCTGAAACCCATGTCCATCAGTCTTTCACCTCGCCCCCTTGCAAATCAGCCAAGCAGTCTGAGCCCCAAGTCATGCAGCAGTCTCTTCTGCTTTTCGATGACTCTGTTAGCAGGGTTTCCCAGGGCCATCCACCTAGCCCTGCCCCAGAAGTGGAAGAGATTGAGTGCACCGATGCCCAACCACTTATGTTTCATGATGAGTACATGGGAGGAGCATCGCAGTACGTCTCGGATGATGACGAAACACAGGTGCCAACTGCTGCTGCTTTCGCAATTGTGCAGACAGACAAGGAGGGCAGAGGTGAAGACTGGGTGGAAGATGATGTGGAGGACGATGAGGTCCTCGACCCCACATGGAATCAACGTTATGCAGGTGACCAGTGTAGTTTGGAGGAAGAGGCGGTGGTCGCACAGAGCCACCAGCACAGCAGAAGAGGGAGCAGGGTGCAAAAGCGGAGCGTCTGTCAGCTAGACAGTATGTCTGCTACTGCCTAACGCAGCAAGGGACCGAGCACACCAAAGCCAGGTCCAAGGAGTTCCCCAGCGTGGCAGTTCTTCACACAATGTGCTGATGACAAGACACGAGTGGTTTGCACGCTGTGCAATCAGAGCCTGAAGCGAGGCATAAACGTTCTCAACCTGAGCACAAGCTGCATGAACAGGCATCTAAGTGCAAAGCACGAGCTGCAGTGGAGTAGACACCTCAAAAACCAAGAAAGGTCTCTGGCTCCTCCTGCTTCCTCTTCTGCTGCAGTCTCGGCCTCTTCACCCACCTCTGTAGTGACAGTGGCACCTGCCACCCCGCAAACAGAGCATCTGCCAGCAACACTACCACCTGGGTCACCAACCATCTCCACAATGTCCCATGGAAGCGTTCAGCTCTCTATCTCCCAAACATTGGAGCAGAAGAGGAAGTACCCCCCTAGCCACACGCGATCCCTGGCCCTGAATGCCAGCATTTCAAAACTCCTGGCCTTTGAAATGCTGTCATTCCGTCTGGTGGAGACGCAGAGTTTTAAAAGCCTGATGACATTGGCTGTCCCACAGTACGTCGTGCCCAGCCGCCACTATTTTTCCAGGCGAGCCATCCCTTCCCTGCACAACCAAGTGGGGGACAATATCAGGTGTGCACTGCGCAACGCCATCTGTGGCAAGGTCCACCTAACTACGGATGCGTGGACCAGTAAGCATGGTCAGGGACATTATATCTCCCTAACAGCACACTGGGTAAATGCAGTGGCGGCTGGGCCTGAGGCAGATAGCAGTTTGGCGCATGTCCTTCCACCACCGAGGATTGCAGGGCGCTTCAGTTTGCCTCCTGTTGCTAACTCCTCCTACTCCGCTTCCTCATCCTCTACCGCCTCCTCATCCGGTCAGCGTAACACCTTCACCACCAACTTCAGCACAGCCAGGGGTAAACGACAGCAGGCAGTTTTAAAACTTTCCTGTTTGGGGGAAAAACCCCACACCGCGCAGGAGTTGTGGAGGGACATGGAACAACAGACCAATGAGTGGTTGCTGTCAGTGAGCCTCAAGCCCGGCCTGGTGGTGTGCGATAATGGGCGAAATCTTGTAGCAGCTCTGGGCCTAGCCGGTTTGACGCACATCCCTTGCCTGGCGCATGTGCTGAACTTGGTGGTTCAGAGGTTCCTTAAAAATTACCCCAATATGCCAGAGCTACTGCAGAAAGTGCGGGCTGTGTGTGCGCACTTTCAGCGTTCTCACCCTGCTGCTGCTCGCCTGTCAGCGCTGCAGCGTAACTTCGGCCTTCCAGCTCACCGCCTCATATGTGACGTGCCCACAAGGTGGAACTCCACCTTGCACATGCTGGCCAGACTGTGCGAGCAGCAGCAGGCGATAGCGGAGTTTCAGCTGCAGCAATCACGCGTGAGTCGCTCTGCGGAACAGCACCACTTCACCACCAATAACTGGGCCTCCATGCGAGACCTGTGTGCTTTGTTGCGCTGTTTCGAGTACTCCACCAACATGTCCAGTGCCAATGACGCCGTTCTTAGCGTTACTATCCCAGTTCTATGCCTCCTTGAAAAACCGCTTCGGGCGATGATGGAAGAGGATGTGGCACAGGAGGATGAGGAGGAGGAGGAGGAAGCGGGATCATTTCAAAGGCTTTCAGGGCAGTCTTTCACAAGTGGCTACGAGGGTGGGTTCCTGCACCAACAAACGCCAGGTACACAATTGTCCGGCGGAAAGGGAACAGTTCTGGAGGATGACGAGGTGGAAGAGGAGATGGAGGAGGAGGAGGAGGAGGAGGCATTTTCACAGCAGGGTGGCACACAGACCAGCTCGTGGCCATCACTGGTGCGTGGCTGGGGGGATACAGAGGACACAGACGATACACCTCCCACAGAGGACAGCTTTTCTTTGCCTCTGGGCAGCCTGGCACACATGAGCGATTACATGCTGCAGTGTTTCCGCAATGACCGCCGAGTTGCCCACATTTTAACTGGTGCTGATTACTGGGTGGCCACCCTGCTGGATCCCCATTACAAGGACAACGTACCGTCCTTAATTCCCTCACTGGAGTGGGATCATAAGATGCGCGAGTACAAGCGCACGCTGGTAGACGCGCTGCTGGTGGCATTCCCACCTGACAGCGGGCGTACGGTGGAAGCACAAGGTGAAGGCAGAGGAGGAGGAAGAGGTCGCCAACGCAGCCGGGGCACCGGCAGCACCTCAGAAGGCAGGGTTAGCATGGCTGAAATGTGGAAAAGCTTTGTCAGCATGCCACAACAACCAGCACCACCAGCTGAGATGGAACGTCTTAGCAGGAGGCAGCATTTCACCAACATGGTTGAGCAGTATGTGTCCACAGGCCTACACGTACTGGATGACGGGTCTGCCCCCTTTAACTTCTGGGTCTCCAAATTGGGCACATGGCCTGAGCTTGCCCTTTATGCCTTGGAGGTGCTGGCCTGCCCTGCAGCCAGTGTATTATCTGAACGTGTATTTAGCACGGCAGGGGGCGTTATCACAGACAAGCGTAGCCGCCTGTCCAGAGCCAATGTGGACAAGCTCACGTTCATTAAAATGAACCAGGCATGGATCCCACAGGACTTGTCCGTACCTTGTGCAGAATAGACATGTATACCGGTGTTGTGACAAAAACTATCCGGCCATCGGATTGTGTCCGGCCCATACTGCGAAGGCGCAGCGCTTGCGCAGTACAGAGGACAAGGAGATTCACAAAATCTCCGAAGATGAACGGCGCCTGCGCTGTGAGTGCAGGTTCAAACCCCACCATCCAAGTGGACATACGGTAGCACATAGTAACAGGGCCCCTCACGGGCTCGGTTCGATCGCCACGCTTCGGGTACGGCCTCACTTGGCTCGTCTTGAACCACGGATGGTGTGGCCTTCACCTGAACTCACCACGCAGGTGCCGTTCGTCTTGGGAGATTTTAGAAATCCCCTTGTCCTACATACTGAGCAAGCGCAGTACAGGGTGGACACTATTTTACGGGGGACAGAATTCGACACATCACCGGCATTACACAGCCATTGTTGTATTTTTGAATCAGTGTTGGCTACCTCGTCCTCCTCCACCGCTGCTTCCACCTACACAGCCACATCCACCGCCACTTCAACCTCCTACTCCATATGGACCTCGTCCTCCTAGGTCAAGATTTTTTTTTTTTTTTTTGTTTTTAGGTTATTTTAAGTTATTTCCCTATCCACATTTGTTTGCAGAGCACTTGCCATGCTCTTAACAACATTTTGCTGCCATTTGCAGCCCTCTAGCCCTTTCCATTACCTTTTTAGAGCCTTTTTAGTCCTTAGAAGTCCGGGTCCCTATTGACTTCAATGGGGTTCGGGTCCGGGTTCGGGTTAAAGTTCGGTCCCGAACCCGAACTTTTTTCCGAAGTTCGGCCGAACCCGTCGAACCCGAACATCCAGGTGTCCGCTCAACTCTAATGATGAGGCCATAAGGGTCTGCTAAAAGAAAGAACACATAGAAATGTTAATCGAGTAGGTTCTCACTTATGGGGGGTCAAAATCTTATAAATTATAGAGGAGGTTGAATGTTTTTGCTCAAACTTATGTGGCTTAATGGTCATAGAATGTTATTTAATATTAGCTTTTTAGTTTCTCAATAAAAGATTTTTAGTAGAAATTGCTGTTGCAGTATTCCCAGAAATGTAAAAGCCGTCCATCACGATTAGAGAGACAGACAGATCTTGACTGCACATCCAATAGTGTGTAGTTTAAGCAATACTGGTCCACATTTGGAGACACTTTTGTCAAATGCCTTCATAGTACTTTGCACAGAGCAAGTTATTGGGTCTTTCATTTAAATTTAGTCTCTGATAGGCACTTTTCTCCTATGTTACAAGAGTATTACACTGCTTACTTTATAGTTTTCAACCTGATTCAGCAAACAGGAATAAGCAGAAAATTGTTTACTAATGGCACAAAAAGGTCAAGTGGTGAAGTGCATATGACAGGGGAGCTGATTAAACACTGCAATAATGGAGGAGAGATTTGGCAGTAGTACTCAGCCTCGAGGATGTGCATACAAAAATATACCAAAAAGCTTCCCTTGTTCCAAAGTGTTAATGGAATAGAACAGATTACATAGGCAGTATCTAATGCATTTGCCTTCATATCACCTTTTGGATTACTAAAGGTAAAAAAAAAAAAAATCCTTCCTAAGACTTATGTGCTATTTTTACTCACATTGACTCTGAAAAAACTGACCTTTACTACCCTGAAAACTAACATGGTGTCAATAAGAAAGGGTAGGTTCCCTCTGAGGCTTTGTACACAAATAGTTTTGTTCAAATAGATATGGGCATGGATTTATGCACAGACACCATGGCTTCCACAGCTGATGCTTATCCTGAAAGCAGAGAGTTATGCCACGTACACACGATCGTTTTTAATGTAATTTTCAAAAACAACGTTTTTCTCGACGTGATTTTTCTTGTTTCCTCTCAAGCTTGTCTTGCATACACACGTTCATTAAAAAAAACGCTCGAGCAAAGCGCAGTGACGTACAACGCGTACGACGGCACTATAAAGGGGAAGTTCCGTTCGAATGGCGCCACCCTTCATGTTAGTAAAGTTTGTTGAGCGACGATTCGCGCTTTTCAGCTTCGTGCTTTTCAGTTCGTTACAGCGTGACGAATGTGCTATCTTCATTACGAACGCTAGTTTTACCAGAACGAGCGCTCCTGTCCAGGGCCGGTCCGAGACGGGGTGCAGGGGGTGCACTGCACCGAGGTGCCAGAGGGGAGGGGGCGCCAAAGTGTCAGGAGCAAGAGTGTGTTGCCAACGAGTCTGGCGCCGTACTTTCGCCGCCCACTGACCCGCCCGCCGGCACGCCCGCAGCAGTGTCAACATCCCCCACCCGGCACACGCTGTACAAGGAGGGAAGAGGAGGTAAGTTAGGTCCGCCACATGTCCCCCCTGTGCCCGCCCACAACCCCTTGTGCGGCCAATCTGTGCCTGGAAAGGGGTGTAGGCGGGAGATTTCAAAGCAGCCAGATGCCAGTGACACTGATCTGATGTCGCTGCGCTGGACACCGTCTCCTCCAGCCAGAGGCGGCTTGTCACACATTCCTGCTGCACAGGCACTACTCTCCTATCCGCGAACTTTGCCCTGCCTTCTGAGATCTGTCAGTGTCCACTGACATGGAGGTGGCTCAAGAAGACATACTCTGCATGTTTCCCCCGCCCGCAGCCTTAGCCCTTCACACATGGATGAGCAGGGAGTCGGGGACCGAGAGCACTGCTACAGGACATGAGTGAGTAACTTCAGCAGACTGGAGCTTCCTTTTACTTCAGATTCAGCACTGTAAACTATGCAGCCTGGGACATAGGAGGGGAAGGGACAGGGTTAGTGATCCATTTTTCACTCCTCCTCCTCTTCCCTCCCCCCCTCCCCTCCTCTTCCCCCCCCTCCCCTTCCCCCCTCCCCTCCTCCTCTTCCCTCCCCCTCCTCCTCTTCCCTCCCCCTCCCCTCCTCCTCTTCCCCCCTCCCCTCCTCCTCTTCCCCCCTCCCCTCCTCCTCTTCCCCCCTCCCCTCCTCCTCTTCCCTCCTCCTCTCCCCCCTCCCCTCCTCCTCTCCCCCCTCCTCCTCCCCTCCTCTCCCCCCTCTCCCCCCTCTCCCCCTCCTCCTCCTCTCCCCCTCCTCCTCCTCCTCTTCCTCTTCCCCCCTCCTCTTCCTCTTCCCCCCTCCTCCTCCTCTTCCACCCTCCTCTTCCCCCCTCCTCCTCCTCTCCCACCCCCTCCTCCTCCTCTCCCCTCCTCCTCCTCCTCTCCCCTCCTCCTTTCCCACCCCCCTCCTCCTCTCTTCTCTTCTCCCCCTCTTCTCTTCTCTCCCCCCTTCTCTTCTCTCCCTCTCCTTCTCTTCTCTCCCTCTCCTTATCTTCTCTTCTCTCCCTCTCCCTCTCCCTCTCTTCTCTTCTCTTCTCTCCCTCTCCCTTTCTTCTCTTCTCTCCCTCTCCCTCTCTTCTCTTCTCTCCCTCTCTTCTCTTCCCTTCTCTCCCTCTCCCTCTCTTCTCTTCTCTCCCTCTCCCTCTCTTCTCTTCTCCCCCTCTCCCTCTCTTCTCTTCTCTTCTTTTCTCCTCCTCTCCCTCTCCCTCTCTTCTCTTCTCTTCTCTTCTCTCCCTCTCTTCTCTTCTCTTCTCCCCTTCTCTTCTCTTCTTTTCTCCTCCTCTCCCTCTCTTCTCTTCTCCTCTCCCTCTCTTCTCCCTCTCTTCTCTTCTCCCTCTCTTCTCCTCCTCTCCCTCTCTTCTCTTTTCCTCCTCTCCCTGCCTTCTCTTCTCCTCCTCTCCCTCTCTTCTCTTCTCCTCCTCTCCCTCTCTTCTCTTCTCCTCATCTCCCTCTCTTCTCTTCCTCCCCCTCTCTTCTCCTCTTCTCCCTCTCTTCTCTTCGCCTCCTCTCCTTGTTTTCTCTTCTCCTCCTCTCCCTCTCTTCTCTTCCTCCCCCTCTCTTCTCTTCCTCCCCCTCTCTTCTCCTCCTCTCCCTCTCTTCTCTTCTCCTCCTCTCCCTGTCTTCTCTTCTCCTCCTCTCCCTCTCTTCTCTTCTCCTCCTCTCCCTCTCTTCTCTTCCTCCCCCTCTCTTCTCTTCCTCCCCCTCTCTTCTCTTCCTCCCCCTCTCTTCTCTTCCTCCCCCTCTCTTCTCCTCCTCTCACTATCTTCTCTTCTCCTCCTCTCCCTCTCTTCTCTTCCCCCCTCTCTTCTCCTCCTCTCCCTCTCTTCTCTTCTCCTCCTCTCCCTCTCTTCTCTTCTCCTCCTCTCCCTCTCTTCTTTTCTCCTCCTCTCCCTCCCTTCTCTTCCTTCCCCTCTCTTCTCCTCCTCTCACTCTCTTCTCTTCTCATCCTCTCCCTCTCTTCTCTTCTCATCCTCTCACTCTCTTCTCTTCTCATCCTCTCCCTCTCTTCTCTTCTCATCCTCTCACTCTCTTCTCTTCTCCTCCTCTCACTCTCTTCTCTCCTCCTCCTCCCCCTCTCTTCTCTTCTCTTCTCCTCTTCCCCCTCTCTTATCTTCTCTTCTCCTCCTACCCCTCTCTTTTCTTCTCCTCCCCCTCTCTTCTCTTCTCCTCCCCTTCTCTTTTCCTCCTCCCCCCTCTCTTCTCTTTTCATCCTCCTCCTCCAATGGGCACAGTAACACTGATTAATGGGCACAGTGGCTGCATTTTTATGGGCACAGTGATGCTTTCGGAGGGGCACAGTGATGCTGATTAATAGGCACAGTGGCAGCTTTATGATGGGCACAGTGAGGCTTCTTTATGATGGGCACAGTGATGCTAATTAATGGGCAGAGTGAGGCTGCGTTTTGATGGGCACTAGTAGGCTGCATTTGGTGGGCACTGATGAGGCTGCATTTGGTGGGCACTGATGAGGCTGCATTTGGTGGGCACTGATGAGGCTGCATTTGGTGGTCACTGATAAGGCTGCATTTGTTGGGCACTGATGAGGCTGCATTTGGTGGGCATTGATGC
This sequence comes from Rana muscosa, assembly GCA_029206835.1. Classification (NCBI taxonomy): domain Eukaryota; kingdom Metazoa; phylum Chordata; class Amphibia; order Anura; family Ranidae; genus Rana; species Rana muscosa. Next base: position 880,553,316 of record CM055116.1, read on the forward strand.
GGCTGCATTTGGTGGGCACTGATGAGGCTGCATTGGGTGGGCACTGATGAGGCTGCATTTGGTGGGCACTGATGAGTCTTCATTTGTCGGGCACCGATGAGTCTGCATTTGATGGGCACTGGTAGGCTACAATTGGTGAGCAATGGTAGGCTGCATTTTGTGGGCACTAGTAGGCTGCAGTTGGTGAGCAATGGTAGGCTGCAATTGGTGGGCACTGATGAGCTGCATTTGATGGGCACTGGTGAGGCTGCATTGATCTCTTTTACCATGTCTGCAGTCTCTGACCATCTCCTGTATTATGTTTGCAGTCTCTGACCATCTCCTGTATTATATCTGCAGTCTCTAACCATCTCCTGTATTATGTTTGCAGTCTCTGACCATCTCCTGTATTATATCTGCAGTCTCTGACCATCTCCTGTATTATGGGGGGCTCTTTCTAAACAAACTCTCTAACAGAGGCCCTCTCTGTGTCCATTAGAAAGACCACCCTCCAGGTCCAATTAGAGTACTCTGCTTCTCTTCCTGTATTTTGTTTATTGCTAAGAGATCGTGGGAGGATCCCAGGGTAACGATGACTCCTTAGGGGAGCATCTCAGTGTTTGAGTCCTTGCCATAGAAACATTTGTAAAGGGGGAGGAGTTAGTAAGGTGACCACGCCCTTGTAGGGGCGCCAGAAATATTTCTGCACCCAGGCACATGTGACCCTAGGATCGGCCCTGCTTCCGTCTCATACTTGATTCTGAGCATGCGCGTTTTTTTCCCCTCGTAAAAGCATACACACCACCGTTTTTCACGTCGTTAAAAAAAACTACGTGAAAAACTACGTGAAAAAATAGAGCAGGTTCTCATTTTTTTAGGCCATCTTTCACGTCGTTAAAAATGCTCTGGATCCTACACACGATCGTTTTTAATGCCCAATTTAAAAAATGGCATTTTTAACGACGTGAAAAACGATCGTGTGTACGTGGCATTAGATACAGGAACAGCAGAAGCAATGCAAGTACTGTCCAATATATAGATAATTTACCTTTTATAAAGTGCATCTCCTGGACACATACAATGTCTGCTCCAAACTTGTGAAATTCTCGGAGAAATTGGGAATGTTTTTCAGGAATGTTAAGTCCCTTAGCGTTGATACAAACCAGTTCCAACAAAAGAGGAGATGAGAGAGGATTTTGTGATGGCATGCTGGCGTAAGAAACGTTATCGCTTTAGCGTTGGGGAGAAGAAAATATCAGTGAAAAAACGATTTGGGGGTATTGAAACGTGCTCCTATTGAGCAGACAGAGAAGGGTATCAGAGTAGTAAACGGAGGGCAGGTGAGATAGAGAGAGTTGATAGAATGTAAGGGGGAGAGGGGGGAAAGAGAAAAAAAGAAGGGGGGAGAGAAAGAGGGGGTGAGACAAGAGGAAGAGGGGGGTTGAGAATCCGGAGGTAGAAATTAGGAATGAGCTGAACACCCCCCTGTTCGGTTCGCACCAGAACCTGTGAACGGACCGAAAGTTCGCGCAAACTTTAGAACCCTATTAAATACAATGAACGCGAACGTTCAAAAGTGCTAATTATAACGGCTAATATGCAAGTTATTGTCCTAAACAGGGTTCGGGGACCCGGGTCCTGCCCCAGGGGACATGTATCAATGCAAAAAGAAGTTTTAAAATCTGCCGTTTTTTCGGGAGCAGTGATTTTAATGATGCATAAAGTGAAAAAAAAGTGAAATATTCCTTTAAATATCGTACCTTGGGGGTGTCTAAAGTATGCCTCTGATGTGGCACGTGTTTCTTGTGTTTAGAACTGTCCTTGCACAAAATGACATTTCTAAAGGAAAAAAAGTAATTTAAAACTGCTTGCGGCTTTAATGTAATGTTTGGTCCCGGCAATATGGATGAAAATCATTGAGAAAAATGGCATGGGTCCCCCCCCACCCCAGCCCACTACCAGCCCCTTTGTATCGTGTATGGATATTAAGGGGAACCCTGCACCCAAAATAAAAAAAGGTCCTATATACTCTGAACAGCAGTATACAGGCGGTGCAAACAATACAGGGACTGTAGGTTTGTTCTTAAGTACAATCTGTTTGTAATTTGGAACAGGTACATTTTTAAGTGTATCTCCAGCCAAAACATCTATTTTAAGCTTTTTGGAGAACATAGGGAAGGGTTATCACACCTGTAACATTTGTTTTGCTGTCTGTGCACCTGTTCAGAAAATTTCACCTCACTTTCCGTCCCAATGACTAATGTTTTGGAAAATATGGGGTTTTTATTGAAACAAGGATTGGTGATAAAGCATCAGTAGAGAGGAGACACCATTTTCCCATATTAACTCTCATGCCGCGTACACACGATCATTATTCACGGCGGTTAAAAAACCGCCGTGAATAATGACAGGAAAAACGAGGGAACCGCTTGGTTCCCTACACACGGTCGTTTTTCCCGTCATTTTTTCTCTTGACGAGAAAAACGACCGTCTGTGGGCTCCGCGGCAGTGTTTCCCTATGGGAAAACTGCCGCGGAAAAAAATGCTGGAAAAAACGCAGAGAAAATTTAGAACATGTTCTAATTTTTCTCGTCGTTTTTTATGCCGTTTTTCTCGACGAGAAAAACGACATAAAGCCCACAGACGATCGTTTTTCTCGGCGAAATGAAAAAATGCAGTTTTTCTCGTCGAGAAAAGCGGTCGTGTGTACGCGGCCTTACAGGAGAGAATTTCCCTTCCTAGGGGTAGATTTCCTCTCACTTCCTGTTGTCTCCTTCCGTTTGCAAGTAGGAGTCGTTTGTAAGTTGGATGTTTGAAAGTAGGGGCCTTCCATATATACTCTGCAGAAATATATATACGGGCCTTCCCAGTGTCGGCCCAAGCCATTGTGCTGCCTGGTACCAAAAATGAAATGCTGCCCCCCCCCCAAAAAAAAATCACGCCCACCAAAATGCCCCCACATCCATTATTTTATATTATGATAACTAAAGTGGACCTGTCATGGCTCTATACATGTATATAAGAGTGTAAAGAGGACCTGTTATGGCTCTATACATGTATATAAGAGTATAAAGTGGACCTGTCATGGCTCTATACATGTATATAAGAGTATAAAGAGGACCTGTTATGGCTCTATACATGTATAGGAGTGTAAAGAGGACCAGTCATGGCATTATACGTGTATATAGAAGTATAATAAGGACCTTACATGGCTCTATACATGTATGTAGGAGTATGAAGAGGACCTGTCATGGCTCTATACATGTATGTAGGAGTATAAAGAGGACCTGTCATGGCTCTATACATGTATGTAGGCGTATAAAGAGGACCTGTCATGGCTCTATACATGTATGTAGGAGTATAAAGAGGACCTGTCATGGCTCTATACATGTATGTAGGAGTATAAAGAGGACCAGTCATGGCATTATACGTGTATATAGAAGTATAATAAGGACCTTACATGGCTCTATACAGGTATATAGAAGTATAAAGAGGACCTGTCATGGCTCTATACATGTATATTGGAGTATAAAAGGACCTGTGCTTGGTCGGCAGCCGCGATGCCACCCACGATCGCTCCACAGAGAGCCAGAACGGGGATCTGTCAATGTAAACAGACAGATCCCCATTCTGACAGGGGAGGAGAGACAGATCTGCTGTTCCTAGTGATTAGGAACAGAGATCTCTCTCCTCCTCCAGTCAGTCCCATCCCCCCCAGTTAGAAACACCTCCCCATTTAACCCCTTTCCAGACAGTGACATTTACACAGTAATCAGTGCAGTTTTATAGCACAGATCGCTGTATAGATGTCAATGATCCCAAATATGTGTCAAAAGTGTCCGAACCTGTCCACCGCAATGTCGTAGATCACTGCCATTACTAGTAAAAAAGTTAATAATAAAAATGCTTGAAGTGCAGCGGGGAGTGGAGCGGGCAATTTGCCTCACAGTGCAGGGGGCAGTGCCGGGACAAAGTCAACCAGCACCCAGGGCGAACATGCCAAGCTGCGCCCCCCATGACCAATTATCTTACACACACACACACACACACACACACAAATACATATATATATATATATAGTGCAGAGGTCAGAATTGGATAGATTACAAAGTACAAGGATCAGGAGCAGTGTGTACAGTGTTCAGAGGTAGAGTATGTACAGTAATATACAATGTGCAGAAGTCAAGAGCAGTAAACTGCAGAGCACAGAGACCAGGAGTATATACACCCTAGTGTATAACAGTACCCCTATAAATTATATCAAATTTAGTGTATGTGTCATTATCAAATCTGACCAAGTGAAATATATAGCACATGAATATGGAACCAAAATACCGGTGCTGCAAACAAAATTATGAAGGGGCGAATCCCAAAACATATAATGCGAACAACTCATAAATATTCAATTACATATCACATGTGGGACCAAAATCCCTGTGCTGCAAAAACATTTTGTGAGGGAACTGTAAATAAAAAATGTAAAATACTATAACATATAACATGAATAACTCCCAAATATTCAAATAACTCTAGTCAAATTCTTATGGTTCATTTGTACACAATTTGGTTTTGGAGTTACAACCAAACTCCCAGTGCTGCAAATCAAACACACAGTGCAAAGTAATATTAAAGTGCACTATAAAAAAACAGTCCACTAGAGCAGTGGTCTCCAAACTGCGGCCCTGGGGCCAGATGTGGCCCTTTGCTTGCCTTTATCTGGCCCTTGAGGCATTATTCCTGCCAATGACACCAATGATGGGGCATAATTCCTTCTACTGACAAAAAAAGGGCACTATTCCTCCCAACGACACCAGATCGCACATTGTTAACTCCCACTGGGCACAGTTCGGCCCCCCTGAAGTCTGAAAGACAGTAAACTGGCCCTTTAGAGAGTTTGGAGACCCCTGCACTAGAGAGCAAGTGCTCTTGTGCACATTGCTGGATCGAGATGGGGCTCAAGCAAGTGGCTGACAGATTCCTCCATCCACACAAGTTGGATGGATGTGGGAATTGTATTCTGACAGCAGGGACTCTCCCCTATCAAAATACACTGATCAGCACTGCTTCCGTTTGGCTGCAAACAGCTAATCGAACAAGGATTTCCAGCAGAAGTGGATATAACAAATCGGTTTCTGTCTAACAGAGAGGGTTACACATCGATCAAAAATTCAGCCCCTGCTGAACCCAATGAATTCTTTGCTGTGTATTCAGTTTTACCTTGTACTTTGCTTCAGCGGGCTCTCTGCAGTTCTGTTACTGGTCCCCTGCAGCTCCTGTGTCAGTTAGGAGTGACAGTGGTCACACTCCAGCCTCCACTTTGGACCATACAGGGTTAATCTTCCTCTATATGTGATAGGGAGGAGGAGGAGAGCACTGGAGCTGGCTGAAGCATAGAATCAAGTACAAAAAGACTATACAGTGCCCCCCTTCTCCCCCCTCCCCACACTGCAAGAGTGGACTTTCTTGAAGTTGGGCTGGGATAAGAAATCACCTCCTTTGCTGTGTAATGTTATATTCTTGAACAGGTTAGGGATTAGTGTGACATTTCAGGTGCTACATACTGTAGATGTAATCCACATACACATTATATCTTATTAAAAAATCATTCTTTTTAGAAGATATAATGTGTATGTGGATTACATATAATGTAGCACCTGAAATGTCACACTAATTCCTAACCTGTTTAAGAATTTTACTTTCACTTTCAATAAACCTGCAGTGAAAAGTTCAGGGCACGTTTATAATCACAGTATATGGAATGCAGAGCAGTCGGGACTCACAGTAGAAGAGGATCCAGCCTGTCATCCGTGATTTACACACCTTCACTCTGCTCTGGAGGAGGAGCGCTGTGCTGTGTGCTGGGCGGGAACCAAAGATCGATGCTGCAGTGTGAGGTTCTCTTTCTGCTCCGCCCACATGCACTTTCGCTGGGACTGTACCAGCTCCGATCCAGGGGGGGGGAGACTCATAGGAACTCAAGAAGGGAGCCTAGAAAGGGGTGCATCTGCTGCCGCAGAGCAGTGAGCAGGAGCGCATAATCCTTAAATTAGGCAGGCAACAGGGGCATACAAGTTTTACAGCTACATTTTGTGGATAGATTTTTCTGCTCACAGCTTTGCCGCCCCCCTAAAAGTGCCGCCTGGTACAATGGTACCATCTGGTCCCATGGTAGGGCCGGCCCTGGGCCTTCCGTATATACTCTGCAGAAATTTGCCCCTTAGGTGTTGGTGTTGCCACAACACTCTAAGCGCTCACAGTTACTCTTGGTGGGCGCTGGAACGCCCTGCTGTGAACTATTATATCAGGAATTGTAATTACATGCCATTGTTGAACAGTGGTAGGAGAAATTGGGCCTTTGGTGGTGGTGCTGGTGCCACAACACTGTAAGCCCTCACAGTTACTCTTAGTGGGCGCATGAATGGGCCCTGCTGTGAATTATTAGATCAAGAATTGTAATTACATGCCCCTGTTGAACAGGGCCTGAAAAATTTGGTGGTGGCGGTGGTGCTGGTGCCACAACACTGTAAGTCCTCACAGTTACTCTTGGTTGGCGCAGGAATGGGCCCAGCTGTGAAAAATTAGATCAAGAATTGTAATTACATGCCCCTGTTGAACAGGGGCAGAAAAATTGGGCCTTTGGTGGTGATGGTGGTGGTGGTGTTGCCACAACACTGTAAGCCCTCACAGTTACTCTTGGTGGGTGCAGGAATGGGCCCTGCTGTGAATTATTAGATCAAGAATTGTAATTACATGCCCCTGTTAAACGGTGCCCAGAACCAAAATGTTCTTTCAAGCTATCAGCATGTGTAGTAATATCCGCGCTAAATGGAATATATGGCTGCTGCCCCCCTTTTAAAGTGTCCTGGGTAGGAAACTGGAAATTGCTTTAAGTGAACCTGTATAGGGGTGATGGCGCTGCCTATTAAACTGAATCCAACCACCAGTGTGGTGTCAAAAACTGAGTAAAGAAGTGCACTCTATACACAACACAATATAAACTAATAATAATAATAAGTGTAAGTGTCCGTAGGGGTGCCTTCATTTGGTGAGTGTGAACACAAAGAGGGGGAGCACCACTGTCACCTGTATCCAACCGCTGAACATCTGAACAGGAACTTCACCAAGAAACCTATTACTACTGTCATTTGTCTAGTTATTGGGACTGCGCTACTACATTGTGTTACCCCCTATGGGGTTAATGAGGAATTCCTTGTCTACTCAGGACATGTTTATAATTGGACATTTCTAATACCTCCACTTACCTTATTGAGCACTGCCCGTGGGGGCTTATTTACTAGTATATAACTGTTTTTTATTATTGTATTCGCACGTTAGTCCTTTTACCAGGACCACTTGTTATTTGTTCAGCCATTGTTTGGGAGCACTTGCACTGGTTGGGTTACCACAGCTATATTTATTTGCTTTAAAGCGTGGCTACTGCCACAGGATTCTATAATAGGATATACACATTTTTTTCACAAGGGTTTATAGGAGAGGCCAGAGAAGAGCGACCAATGGTTTATCGCCCTTCAGAGGCCTGATGAGACACATTCAAAAAAAAATTTAAGTGTCACACTATAGGGCTATTCCCGCACTTTACATTATTTGACACCTACACTTATTATTAGTTTATATTGTGTTATGTATAGAGTGCACTTCTTTACTCAGTTTTTGACACCACACTGGTGGTTGGATTCAGTTTAATAGGCAGAGCCATCACCCCTATACAGGTTCACTTAAAGCTATTAACATGATTATTGAGGAGGAAGAGGATAGTCACTCAGCATAACAGGATAGTCACTCTGCATTAGTGATGAGCCGAACACCCCCGGGTTCGGTTCGCACCAGAACCCGTGAACGGACCGAAAGTTCGTACGAACATTAGAACCCTATTAAATACAATGGATGCGAACGTTCGAATTCTAAAGTGCTAATTATAACAACTATTATGCATGTTATTGTCCTAAAAAGGGTTTGGGAACCCGGGTTGTGCACCAGGGGACATGTATCAATGCAAAAAGAAGTTTTAAAAACGGTCGTTTTTCGGGAGCAGTCATTTTAATGATGCATAAAGTGAAAAAAAAAAAGTCAAATATTCCTTTAAATATCGTACCTGGGGGGTGTCTAAAGTATGCCTGTGAAGTGCCACGTGTTTCCCGTGTTTAGAACTGTCCCTGCACAAAATGACACTTCTAAAGGAAAAAAAAGCCATTTAAAACTGCTTGCGGCTTTAATGTAATGTCTGGTCCCGGTAATATGGATGAAAATCTTTAAGAAAAATGGCATAGCTACCCCATGACCCCCCCCCCCCCACCCCAGCCCATTACCAGCCTCTTTGGGTCTTGTATGGATATTAAGGGGAACCCCGCACATAAAATAAAAAAGGCCCTATATACTCTGAACAGCCGTATACAGGCGGTGCATACAAGACAGGGACTGTAGGTTTGTTCTTATGTAGAATCTGTTTGTAATTTTGAACAGGTACATTGTTTAAGTGTAGCTCCAGCCCAAAAATCTATTTTTAAACTTTTTGGAAAACATAGGTAAGGGTTATCACCCCTGTAACATTTGTTTTGCTGTCTGTGCCCCTGTTCAGAACATTTCACCTCACTTTCCGTCCCAATGACAACTGTTTTTGAAATGTGGTGTTTTTCTTGAAACAAGGATTGCTGATAAAGCATCAGTACAGAGGAGACACCTTTCTCCCATATTAATTCTTACAGGAGAGAATTTTCCTTCCAAGGGGTAGATTTCCTCTCACTTCCTGTTGTCTTCTTGCGTTTGCAAGTAGGAGTCGTTTGTAAGTTGGATGTTTGAAAGTAGGGACCTGCCGTATATACTCTGCAGAAATAGGCCCCTTAGTTGTTGGTGTTGGCACAACACTGTAAGCACTCACAGTTACTCTTGGTTGGTGCTGGAACGCCCTGCTGTCAACTATTATATCAGGAATTGTAATTACATATAATTGTTGAACAGTGGTAGTAAAAATTGGGCCTTTGATGGTGGTGCTGGTGCCACAACACTGTAAGCCCTGACAGTTACTCTTGGTGGGTGCAGCAATGGGCCCTGCTGTGAATTATTAGATCAAGAATTGTAATTGCATGCCCCTGTTGAACAGGGGCTGAAAAATTGGGCCTTTCGTGGTGGTGGTGGTGGTGGCGTTGCCACAACACTGTAAGCCCTCAGAGTTACTCTTGGTGGGTGCAGGAATGGGCCCTGCTGTGAATTATTAGATCAAGAATTGTAATTACATGCCCCTTTTGAACAGGGGCTGAAAAATTGGGCCTTTCGTGGTGGTGGTGGTGGTGGTGGCGTTGCCACAACACTGTAAGCCCTCAGAGTTACTCTTGGTGGGTGCAGGAATGGGCCCTGCTGTGAATTATTAGATCAAGAATTGTAATTACATGCCCCTTTTGAACAGGGGCTGAAAAATTGGGCCTTTCGTGGTGGTGGTGGTGGTGGCGTTGCCACAACACTGTAAGCCCTCAGAGTTACTCTTGGTGGGTGCAGCAATGGGCCCTGCTGTGAATTATTAGATCAAGAATTGTAATTACATGCCCCTGTTGAACAGGGGCTGAAAAATTGGGCCTTAGGCACTGGTGGCACAACACTACAACCCCTCACAGATACTGTACTTGGAGCACAGCAATGAGCCCTGTTGCAAAGTATTGCTTCAAAAATTGTAATGACACGCCCCTGTTAAACAGGGGCTGAAAAATTGGGCCTTAGCCACTGGTGGCGGCACCCATAAACAAAAATGATCTTCCAAGCTATCATCATCAATCGTATCATTGAGGACTCGGAGGAGGAGGATAGCCAGTCAACATAACAGCACAGGCACTCAGCATCAGCATCAGTCTTGAAGGGATGTGACATGTTAAAATCAATTAGTCTGTTATATCAGCATCAGGTGTGTGGTAGCTGGTGGTGATCCAAGACTGGTTCATCTTGATGAAAGTCAGTCGATCAACCGAGTCGGTGGACAGGCGCACCCTGTGATCCGTGACAAATCCTCCAGCAGCACTGAATGTGCGTTCCGAAAGAACGCTGGATGCAGGACAGGCCAGTAGCTCAATTGCATACTGTGCAAGCTCTGCCCAGTGATCCATCCTCAAGACCCAGTAAGCCAGAGGATTTTCGGTGGGGAAGGTGTCCAAGTCTGACCTTGCCCCTAGATATTCCTGCACCATGTTTATCAGACGCTGGCGATGGTTGCTGGAACCGATCATACTTTGGGGCTGCGGACTAAAGAATTGTCTGAACGCATCGGTCAGACGGCCACCTTCCCCACCGCTCCTTCTTTGACTGGCCGAAGCCTCAGCAACTCGTTGTCCAGGACCAGGAGTTTGTAACCTCCCAGTCTCTGGGAACGCGTTGCACAGACCTTTCTGCAAGGCCTCCCGGAGTTGTCTCATCCTCTGCTCCCTCTGCGACGGTAACGTAAGGTCCGCAACCTTACCCTTGTACCGTGGATCAAGGAGAGTGGCCAGCCAGTAATGGTCCCTCTCCTTGATCCGAAGAATACGAGGATCCTTCCGCAGACTTTTCAGGATCAGGGAGGCCATGCAGCGTAGGTTTGCTGAGGCATTCGCTCCGGAGTCCTCTGGGTCACTAAGGACGACATGATCCGCAGCCACCTCCTCCCAGCCACGTACAAGTCCACTGGTTTCTTGGGACTGTAAATCATCCCTAAAAGACTGCTGCTGATGATGCTGAGTGCCAGCCTCCACCTCCATGCTGACACAATCCTCCTCCTCCTCCTCTTCCTGTGCGATGGGTGGGACAGAAGGAACACTGTCTGGGTAAAGGGGGCCTTGAGAGGCAAGGAAGTCCTCCTCTTCCTGCCTCTGTTCTGCCTCAAGTGCCCTGTCCATTATTCCACGCAGCGTGTGCTCCAACAGGTGGACAAGAGGTACAGTGTCACTGATGCATGCACTGTCACTGCTCACCATCCTCGTGGCCTCCTCAAATGGTGCCAGGACAGTGCATACATCCCTGATCATGCCCCACTGGCGTGGAGAAAAAAAAACAAGCTCCCCTGACCCTGTCCTGGTGCCGTAGTCGCACAGGTACTCATTGATGGCCCTCTGCTGCGTGTGCAGCCGCTGCAGCATGGCCAACGTTGAGTTCCACCTGGTGGGCATGTCACATATAAGGCGGTTCTTGTGCAGGTTCAACTCCTTTTGCAGCTCAGCCAGGCGAGCACTGGCATTATAAGATCTGCGGAAATGCACACAGACTTTCCTGGCCTGCCTCAGGACATCCTGTAAGCCCGGGTACCTGCCCAAGAACCGCTGCACCACCAGGTTAAGGATGTGAGCCACACAGGGCACATGGGTCAGTTGTCCCTGTCGGAGGGCGGAGAGGAGGTTGGTGCCATTGTCGCAAACCACCATTCCTGGCTTAAGCTGGCGTGGCGTCAACCACCTCTCGGCCTGGCCCTGCAGAGCAGACAGGACCTCTGCCCCAGTGTGGCTTCTGTCCCCCAAACACACCAGCGCAAGCACGGCATGGCATCTTTTTGCCTGCGTACTTGCGTAGCCCCTTGAACGGCTACGGAGCACCGCTGGTTCAGAGGACAAACCACAGGAAGAGGCCATGGAGGAAGAAGAAGAGGAGGGGGTGGAGGAGAGAGGTGTGTCACAACCAGTAGTAGCATTTTGGAGGCGTGGCGGTGGAACAACCTCCAACACTACTGCACCTTGTCCTGCATCCTTCCCAGCTGCCAAAAGAGTGACCCAATGGGCCGTGAAAGAAAGGTAACGTCCCTGTCCATGCCTGCTGGACCATGAGTCAGCGGTAATATGCACCTTACCGCTGACCGCCCTGTCCAGCGAGGCCAAGACATTGCCTTCCACATGCCGGTAGAGAGCCGGAATAGCCTTCCGTGAGAAAAAGTGGCGTTTGGGAACCTGGCACTGAGGAACCGCACATTGCACAAACTCACGGAAGGGGGCCGAGTCTACCAACTGAAAAGGCAGCAGTTGAAGCGCTAGCAATTTAGCCAAGCTAGCATTCAACCGCTGGGCATGTGGATGGCTGGGAGTGAACTTCTTTCGACGGTCCAGCAGCTGGGGCAGGGAAATTTGCCTGCTAGAATCGGACGTCGGTGTACTGCTAGCAGAGTGGCCGCAAGTACTTGGCTGTGACACACCTAATTCTACACCTTCATTCCTCTCAGTGCATGTTTCAGAGAGGACTGAAGTTATAGTGGGGTTGGAGATCCCAGCTGATGCGGTGCAAGGAGAGGTCCGCTTTGTTCTTTGGTGTGGGTCTTTGAGGTAGGCTTGCCAACGAGCTGCATGGCAGGTCAACATATGTCTGGTCAGGCATGTGGTACCCAAGCGGCTGATGTTTTGGCCACGCGATATACGCTTGAGACATATGTTGCAAACAGCAGCTGTGCGATCTGATGCACTAGCCTCAAAAAAGGCCCACACCAAAGAACTTTTTGAATGACGGGCAGAGGCAGTGCCCTGCACAGGCGGAGCTCTGCGGTGTGATTCCGTCGGTGTACTGCCCTTACGCTGGCCACCAAAGGGCATCCTGCCTCGTTGGAGATGTGCCTCCTCCTCATCCTCCTCCTCCTCCTCTCTCCTATTAGGCACCCACGTGGAGTCAGTGACCTCATCATCCCCTCCCTCCTCATCACTGGAGCCAATCTGGCAGTATGCTGCAGCTGCTGGAACATGACTGCCAGATTGGTGTCCTTCTTGAGCATCCCCTCTGTCTGCTCTCACGCTACTGCCTTCCTGTAGCTGGGTTTCATCATCAGACCCTTCGAAACACTGGGCATCCTCCTGGAGCATGTACCCAACACTGTGCTCAAACAGTTCGGGGGACTCCTCAGGAGGAGGACATGGTGGGTCTAGGGAAGGAGTGACTGATGATGAGTCTGACATTGATACCAGGGAAGAGGACGCTTTGGCAGCTGCTTTGCCAGTACCCTGAGCCTGGGTGAGAGAGGATGAGGAGGAGGAGGAGGGCTTGGTCATCCACTCTACCAAGTCTTCGGCATGATGTGGCTCAACATGTCCAGCTGCCGAAAAGAAGGACAAGCGTGTCCCATGGCCATGTGCTGATGACAATGCACCGCGTCGACGACCAGCACTGTTGTCCCCAGACACAGAGCCTGCTTGCCCTCTTTTATTGCCTCCTGACTGTCTGCCTCTCCTTGTTTGCCTTCCAGACATTCTAATAGATGGCCTGCAGGGAGATGGGAAAAAAGCAATAAGGGCTACCTTCAGGTGTCCTTCTCTGTCCCTTTACTTAAGGATTTCTAAATATGGTTGAGGATGATTGCTTTTGCACAGAATAGCACAACGACAATTTCCCTGACTGTCCAAAAAACAAGGATTTCAAAGATGGTTGATGAGGAATGCTTTAGCACACTATAGCACAAGGAGAATTTCCCTCACTGTCCTTCCCTGCCCCTAGAAACAAGGATTATCACAGTGAAAGAAACTGACACTCTTCCTACCTATAGTTTTCTGTCCCTAGAAAAAATGTTTTTTTAAAGCACACTATAGCACAAGGAGAATTTCCCTCACTGTCCTTCCCTGTCCCTAGAAACAAGGATTCGCACAGTAAAACACACTGACACTCTCCCTACCTATAGTTTTCTGTCCCTAGAAAAAATGTTTTTTTAAAGCACACTATAGCACAAGGAGAATTTCCCTCACTGTACTTCCCTGTCCCTAGAAACAAGGATTCGTACAGTAAAACACACTGACACATTCCCTACCTATAGTTTTCTGTCCCTAGAAAAAATGTTTTTTTAAAGCACACTATAGCACAAGGAGAATTTCCCTCACTGTCCTTCCCTGTCCCTAGAAACAAGGATTCGCACAGTAAAACACACTGACACTCTCCCTACCTATAGTTTTCTGTCCCTAGAAAAAATATTTTTTTAAAGCACACTATAGCACAAGGAGAATTTCCCTCACTGTCCTTCCCTGTCCCTAGAAACAAGGATTCGCACAGTAAAACACACTGACACTCTCCCTACCTATAGTTTTCTGTCCCTAGAAAAAATGTTTTTTTAAAGCACACTATAGCACAAGGAGAATTTCCCTCACTGTCCTTCCCTGTCCCTAGAAACAAGGATTTGCACAGTAAAACACACTGACACTCTCCCTACCTATAGTTTTCTGTCCCTAGAAAAAATGTTTTTTTAAAGCACACTATAGCACAAGGAGAATTTCCCTCACTGTCCTTCCCTGTCCCTAGAAACAAGGATTCGTACAGTAAAACACACTGACACTCTCCCTACCTATAGTTTTCTGTCCCTAGAAAAAATGTTTTTTTAAAGCACACTATAGCACAAGGAGAATTTCCCTCACTGTCCTTCCCTGTCCCTAGAAACAAGGATTCGCACAGTAAAACACACTGACACTCTCCCTACCTATAGTTTTCTGTCCCTAGAAAAAATGTTTTTTTAAAGCACACTATAGCACAAGGAGAATTTCCCTCACTGTCCTTCCCTGTCCCTAGAAACAAGGATTCGCACAGTAAAACACACTGACACTCTCCCTACCTATAGTTTTCTGTCCCTAGAAAAAATGTTTTTTTAAAGCACACTATAGCACAAGGAGAATTTCCTTCACTGTCCTTCCCTGTCCCTAGAAACAAGGATTCGCACAGTAAAACACACTGACACTCTCCCTACCTATCGTTTTTTGTCCCTAGAAAAAATGTTTTTTTAAAGCACACTATAGCACAAGGAGAATTTCCCTCACTGTCCTTCCCTGTCCCTAGAAACAAGGATTCGTACAGTAAAACACACTGACACTCTCCCTACCTATAGTTTTCTGTCCCTAGAAAAAATGTTTTTTTAAAGCACACTATAGCACAAGGAGAATTTCCCTCACTGTCCTTCCCTGTCCCTAGAAACAAGGATTCGCACAGTAAAACACACTGACACTCTCCCTACCTATAGTTTTCTGTCCCTAGAAAAAATGTTTTTTTAAAGCACACTATAGCACAAGGAGAATTTCCCTCACTGTCCTTCCCTGTCCCTAGAAACAAGGATTCGTACAGTAAAACACACTGACACTCTCCCTACCTATAGTTTTCTGTCCCTAGAAAAAATGTTTTTTTAAAGCACACTATAGCACAAGGAGAATTTCCCTCACTGTCCTTCCCTGTCCCTAGAAACAAGGATTCGC
Source organism: Rana muscosa (assembly GCA_029206835.1). Taxonomy (NCBI): domain Eukaryota; kingdom Metazoa; phylum Chordata; class Amphibia; order Anura; family Ranidae; genus Rana; species Rana muscosa. The sequence goes on from CM055116.1 coordinate 880,568,462, forward strand.
ACAGTAAAACACACTGACACTCTCCCTACCTATCCTTCTCTTTCCCTAAACTAAAGGAATCCAGGTTAAGCAAGAAAAAATAAATGTCACTGTCCCTGCCTATGCTTCTCTTTCCCTGCTCCGGAACACACTACACTAGGCCGCCGTGCTGGCGGCCTTTTATAGTGTGGGGCGTGTACTAAACACCCTCAGCAATAATTGGCCACAGGCATCCTGCCTGTGGCCAATCATTGCTCTCCTCGCTGCCGGCGCTGTGATTGGCCAAGCATGCGGGGTCACAGTGCATGCTTGGCCAATCACAGCGCCTGGATGACACTGCGATGGCGTAGTGCATTGTGGGCCGTTCGCGTCACTCGAATTAGGCGCGAACGGCCCAAATCGTTCGATCTTCGTCGAACGATCGAACAGCCGATGTTCGAGTCGAACGTATGTTCGACTCGAACACCGAGCTCATCCCTACTCTGCATTAGCATAGGCAGTCTTGAAGGGATCTTACATTTAAAAGAAAATTATTCTGTTACATCAGCATCAGGTGCTTGGTAGCTGGTGGTGATCAAAGACTGATTAATTTTTATGAAGGTCAGTCGATCGACCGAGTCAGTTGATAGGCTCACCCTGTGATCGGTTACAAAGCCTCCAGCAGAACTGAATGTGCGTTTCGAAAAAACGCTGGATGCAGGACAGGCCAGTAGCTCAATTGCATACTGTGCAAGCTCTGACCAGTGATCCATCCTCAAAACCCAGTAACCCAGAGGATTTTCAGTGGGAAAGGTGTCCAAGTCTGATCTTGCCCCTAGGTATTCCTGCACCATGTAAACCAGACCCTGGCGATGGTTGCTGGAACCGTTCATACCTTGGGGCTGCGGACTAAAAAATTGTCTGAACGCATCGGTCAGACGGCCACCTTCTCCACCGCTCCTTCTTTGACTGACCGAAGCCTCAGCAACACGTTGTCCAGGACCAGGAATTTGTAACCTCCCAGTCTCTGGAAACGCGTTGCACAGACCTTTCTGCAAGGCCTCATCCTCTGCTCCCTCTGCGACGGCAAGATAAGGTCTGCAACCTTACCCTTGTAACGTGGATCAAGGAGGGTTGCCAGCCAGTAATGATCCCTCTCCTTGATCCCATGAATATGAGGATCCTTCCGCAGGCTTTGCAGGATCAGGGAGGCCATGCAGTGTAGGTTTGCTGAGGCATTCGGTGCGGAGTCCTCTGGGTCACTGAGGATGACATGATCCGCAGCCACCTCCTCCCAGCCACGTACAAGTCCATGGGTGTCTTGGGACTGTAATTGATCCCTTGAAGACTGCTGCTGATGCTGAGTGCTAGTCTCCACCTCCATGCTGACACAATCCTCTCCCTCCTCCTCCTCTTCCTGTGTGATAGCCGGGCCAGCAGGAACACTGTCTGGATAAAGGGGGCCTTAAGAGGTAAGAAAGTCCTCCTCTTCCTGCCTCTGTTCTGCCTCAAGTGCCCTGTCCATTATTCCACGCAGCGTGTGCTCCAACAGGTGGACAAGAGGGACAGTGTCACTGATGCATGCTCTGTCACTGCTCACTATCCTCGTGGCCTCCTCAAATGGTGACAGGACAGTGCATGCATCCCTGATCATGACCCACTGGTGTGGGGAAAACAATTCAAGCTCCCCTGACACTGTCCTGGTGCCATATTGCAACATATACTCATTGATGGCCCTCTGCTGCATGTGTAGCCGCTGCAGCATGGCCAACCTAGAGTTCCACCTGGTGGGCATGTCACAGATTAGGCGGTTCTTGGGCAGGTTGTAATCCTTTTGCAGGTCAGACAGCCGAGCACTGGCATTATGTGACCAGCGGAAATGCCCACAGAGTTTCCTGGCCTGCTTCAGGACCTCCTGTAAGCCTGGGTACCTGCCCAAGAACCGCTGCACCACCAAGTTAAGGACGTGAGCCAAACAGGGCACATGGGTCAGTTGTCCCTGTCGGAGGGCGGAGAGGAGGTTGGCGCCATTGTTGGAAATCACCTTTCCTGGCTTAAGCTGGCGTGGTGTCAACCACCTCTGAGCCTGCCCCTGCAGAGCTGACAGAATCTCTGCCCCAGTGTGGCTCCTGTCCCCCAAGCACACCAGCTCAAGCACCGCATGGCATCTTTTTGCCTGCGTACTTGCGTAGCCCCTTGAACGCCTATGGAGCACCGCTGGTTTCGAGGACAAATCAGCAGAGGAAGAGGCCATGGAGGAAGAAGAAGAGGAGGGGGTGGAAGAGAGAGGTGTGTCAGAATCACCAGTAGTAACATTTTGGAGGCGTGGTGGCGGAACAACCTCCAACACTACTGCACCTTGTCCTGCATCCTTCCCAGCTGCCAGCAGAGTCACCCAATGCGCCGTGAAAGATAGGTAACATCCCTGTCCATGCCTGCTGGACCCTGAGTCAGCGGTAATATGCACCTTACCGCTGACCGCCCTGTCCAGCGAGGCCAAGACATTGCCTTCCAAATGCCAGTAGAGAGCCGGAATCGCCTTCCGTGAGAAAAAGAGGCGTTTGGGAACCTGCTACTGAGGAACCGCACATTCCACAAAGTCACGGAAGGGGGCAGAGTCTACCAACTGAAAAGGCAGCAGTTGAAGTGCTAGAAATTTAGCCAAGCTAGCATTCAACCGCTGGGCATGTGGATGGCTGGGAGTGAACTTCTTTCGGCGGTGCAGCAGTTGGGGCAGGGAAATTTGCCTGGTACAATCGGACGTCGGTGTACGATTGCCTGCAAGTACTTGGCTGTGACACACATAATTCTACACCTTCATTCCTCTCAGTGCAGGTTTCTGAGAGGACTGAAGGTATAGTGGGGTTGGAGATCCCAGCTGATGAGGAGCAAGGAGAGGTCCGCTTTGTTCTTTGGTGTGGGTCTTTTAGGTAAGCTTGCCAACGGACTGCATGGCAGGTCGACATATGTCTGGTCAAGCACGTGGTGCCCAAGCGGCTGATGTTTTGGCCATGCGAGATACACTTTAGACATATGTTGCAAATGGCAATGGTGCGATCTGCTGCACACGTCTGAAAAAAGGCCCACATCAAAGAACTTTTTGAATAACGCGCAGACAGCAGCGTCCTACACATGCGGAACTCTGCGGTGTGATGCATATGGTGTGCTTCCCTTAAGCTGGCTCCTGGAGGGCATCCTGCCTCATTGGAGATGTGCCTCCTCCTCCTCCTCTCTCCTATCAGGCACCCACATGGAGTCAGTGACCTCATCATCCCCTCCCTCCTCATCACTGGAGCCAATCTGGCAGTATGCTGCAGCTGGGGGAACATGACTGCCAGATAGCTGACCTTGTTGGGCACCCCCTCTCTCTGGGCTTACGTTACTACCCTCTCTCTGAGCTCACATTACTGCCTTCCTCCAGCTGGGTTCCATCATTGGAGCCTTCAAAACTCTGGGCATCCTCCTGGAGCATGAACCCAACACTGTGCTCAAACTGTTTGGGGCACTCCTCAGGAGGACATGGTGGGGCTAGGGAAGGAGTGACTGATTCCATTAAGCCAAGGGAAGAGGCTACTTTGGCAGCTGCTTTGCCAGACAAAGTACCCTGAGCCTGGGTGAGAGAGGATGAGAAGGAGGAGGACGGCTTGGTCATCCACTCTACCAAGTCTTGGGCATGTTGCGGCTCAACATGGCCAGCTGCCGAAAAAAAGGACAAGCGTGTCCCACGGCCACGTGCTGATGAGGATGCACCGTGTCCACGACTAGCAGCACTGTTGCCTTTAGACACAGAGCCTGCTTGCCCTCTTTTATTGCCTTGTGACTGTCTGCCTCTCATTGTTTGCCTTCCAGACATACTAATGGCCTGCAGTGAGATGTAGCTGCACAAAGGTGGGATGAAAATACTTGCAGCTCTCTGCTTGTGGTTTTATTATGAGAACACCACTATAATAGTCACTAACTGTATTCAGGTAAACTTTAGGTGAACGCTATGCAAAGCACACAGTACACTAAGTGAAACACTGACTGTCTGCACCTAGCACAATCACCTGCCTGCCTGTCACAGTATAGAGACTAACTTAATTCTAGTGAGCTTTAGGTGAATGCTATGCAAAGCACACAGTAGTACACTAAGTGAAACACTGACTGTCTGCAGCTAGCACAATCACCTGCCTGCCCTTCACAGTATAGAGACTAACTGTATTCAGGTGGGCTTTAGGTGAGCGCTATGCAAAGCACACAGTAGTACACTAAGTGAAACACTGACTGTCTGCAGCTAGCACAATCACCTGCCTGGCCTTCACAGTATAGAGACTAACTGTATTCAGGTGAGCTTTAGGTGAATGCTATGCAAAGCACACAGTAGTACACTAAGTGAAACACTGACTGTCTGCAGCTAGCACAATCACCTGCCTGCCTGTCACAGTATAGAGACTAACTGTATTCAGGTGAGCTTTAGGTGAACGCTTTGCAAAGCACACAGTAGTACACTAAGTGAAACACTGACTGTCTGCAGCTAGCACAATCACCTGCCTGCCTGTCACAGTATAGATACTAACTGTATTTAAGTGAGCTTTAGGTGAACGCTATGCAAAGCACACAGTAGTACACTAAGTGAAACACTGACTGTCTGCAGCTAGCACAATCACCTGCCTGCCTGTAACAGTATAGAGACTAACTGTATTCAGGTGAGCTTTAGGTGAACGCTAAACAAAGCACACAGTACACTAAGTGAAACACTGACTGTCTGAAGCTAGCACAATCACCTGCCTGCCTGTCACAGTATAGAGACTAACTTTATTCAGGTGAGCTTTAGGTGAACGCTATGAAAAGCACACAGTAGTACACTAAGTGAAACACTGACTGTCTGCAGCTAGCACAATCACCTGCCTGCCTGTCACAGTATAGAGACTAACAGGAACGGATCTAGCTAAACTCAATACAGTGTATAAATATATATACAACACCTAGGATGCATATATATCCTCTCCACACTGTAACTGAAGCTAACTGACTCACCTGCATGCTTTATCTCACTCAATATAAATGACACTGTCTGTCTCTGTAAACTCTCTCTTTTCGCAACTCCAACACACTACACAAGGCCGCAGAGTGTACTAAACCCCCTGAGCCATAATTGGCCAAAGCCACCCTGGCTTTGGCCAAATACGGCTCTCTGTTCAGACTGCGCTGTGATTGGCCAAGCATGCGGGTCATAGTGCTTGCTTGGCCAATCAACAGCCAGCAATGCACTGCGATGCCGCAGTGAATTATGGGCCGTGACGCACCACTCGAATTTGGCACGAACGGCCTATAATGTTCGATCTTCGTCGAACGATCGAACAGCCGATGTTCGAGTCGAACATGGGTTTGACTCGGACTTGAAGCTCATCCCTAGTAGAAATAGACCAGCTAGACTATCTAGATTTAAGTATAGGTTCCGGATATGTCAGAGGAGATAATGAATTTCTCTGTGTGGGTGCGTGCTAGGGTGGGTCTGCAAAGAGAAGAATTCCTGCTTGGATGGGGCAAGGCATATGTAAGTAGGTAAGGGCATTATCGGAAAAATGACAGATGAGGTAGGCAGGGCAAGGAAGCTGTTTTATGCTAAATTTCAGGAAGAGTGAGGCGTTGCAAGGCTTTTATGACAGTAGGCCAGGAATGTATAGAAAATTAGGGAAGGATGTATTGGCGTGGAGAGGGAACATTTCTGGTTGCATGGAACAGATCTGAATTTGGGCCTGTCTCGTTGCTAATGTGGTGAGAGAAATAAATGATACTAATAGTTAGGAGAAGGATGGACGGGTGCAGAGAGATGTTAAACAATACAAATTTTTCGTAACAGAAAATAATCTTAATGTATTATAAGTAAAGGTTAATAATACACATTCTGAACATGTTGATAAGTTGTAAGGTTCTGTGAGCAGTCCTATTCTACTCATCCTCAAAGATAATATTTCATCAGTGAGGATAGCAATTATATATATTACTGATCAATTCAAAATATTGTATATGTGTCTCTGTTGGAACAAATAGACTAAACCAGAAACACTTTTACGTAAGAAAAAGCATAGTATAGGACAACAATATTAGGTTATCTTTCCACAGGAGTATTTAACGTTGAGAAAGGTTTTGTAAGAGTTAGAGGGTATAATTTCTGTTTAACAATATAAACCTAAATCTCAGGTATCTTTGCTGGCTCAAGAGATTAGGTTTCACAATTGGAAATATCTATCTACCCCTGTGGAAATTAACCTCAGTTGCATCTTGTTAAGTTTTCATTTTAGGTATTATAGTAATGACAATAAAGATGGAGTCATCCGTTAATTGTCCACAGTCTTATTCCATCCTTGTTATAGAACACTTGGGATTATTTGTGAGACTTAGATGGAGTAAGGTTTATATTCACTAAAACATTGTGTGATAAACTTTCATTAAATGATACAGAGATAAGCAAAGGTAGTCTCATAGGTAAGATGTAGGAGCAGTATGTATTTCCCATATAGCTAACAAAACACATTGTCTCTATTGGTATAAAATATTATTGCACCCTGTTCAAATGTTCATATAAATGAAAGCCTCTGGAGTAAAATATATGAATACTATGATAGGGAAGTACCATCACCCTGGAAATTTAAATATAGAATAATTGGGTCTAAGGTCACCAAACCAAAGAACCAAAAAGAAAGGAGGGCCAATAGGACTATTGCGGTACTAGTACAAGGGTAACATCAAAAATGAAGATACTGGTATAAAACAAGAGGAAATTTTATTGAATACAACAACAAGAAAATACACAAATAAAAAAAACAGAGATAAAATGGTGATAACCATATACAACTCCACCTGTCAGTGTCCTAGTGCGGGCCCTCGCCCTCACCTCCAGGACACCGTCGCATGGCGCATGTGCGAACCTTCATGCTGACGTCATGCGTGCGTCCTTACCCGGCGACACTGCGCCACGGTTTCCGCCCATGTGTGTCAGCAGCGCCGGGTGGGGGACAGATAAATAGGACCTTCCCGCTCCCAGCGCTACCAACGCTGGATCCTGGGCCTGCCGCGGCTCCACCTAGCCCACAGTAAGTTCTTCTCAGTCTCATCACTACACTCCTAGCCCGCCTTGACTTTTGTTCACGCATCTTACTAGCACCATACATAACCCCTTTAATTTCTTTCCCTCATTAGGTATCACTGGTTTGCATCATTACCCTGACGCTACCCTGGGACCATCAGTGGTCCCCCTCCTCACACAATTTTATTACCATCTACATTTCCTGCTGTGTCCACATGTGATCCAACACGTGTTCCAGTTGGGCTCCTGCTCCTGGGACCCCTCCACCAACTACTCACTTCCTTGTTCTCAAGGTACACCCTCTCATTTTTTCCACCTCCCTTCCCCTCTCCCCCCTCCCCTTTCCCCCCCTCCCCTTCCACCTTTCCTCTCCCCCTCACCTTCTTCCCCCCCTTTTCACTCCCTTCCCCCTTCCCCCACCTTCCTGTTCCCCTTTCCTCACCCACATCCTCACACCAACCTTTCTACCTTTTCATCACCAATATGCAGTGATTACGTGTGTTACCCCATATGTCCAAGGCCTGGCCTCTAGATATTAACCAATATATCTTTGTATTCCATATATCTGATAAGTAGGTCCTCCCACACATGTGTCCCCCTATGGCTACCGCACAGGCCCTTATCTGGTTGCACCCGCTGTTGTTCTCACTTGGCGGGGTCTTTTTAGGTAAGCGACTGAGCCCTTGTTCCCCAATCTATATATTGTTGCTTTTCATTAAATTAACCACTGATTGATTGTCTAATCATTTTTAGATATGCTCCTGATGAAGCGACACACGCTGCAAAACTAGTTGAGACTGTTGTGACTTTCAACCCACTGTGCTGTTTCCACATTCGGGGATATTTATATTGGCGTTGTATATGGTTATCACCATTTTATCTCTGTATTTTTCAATAAATTTTCCTCTTGTTTTATACCTGTATCTTCATTTTTGATGTTACCCTTGTGCTAGTACCGCAATAGCCCTATTGGCCCTCCTTTCTTTTTGGTTCTTTGGTTCGGGGACCTTAGACCCAATTATTCTATACTGTTCAAATGTTCAACTGATAGTGTACCTGTGCCTAGTGAAGGGGGGCCCACTTGCTGATAAAATAATAAACTCACAGTAAGTTGGATAGAAGGAATGTTCTGTGTTCCAGTGGAAAAGAGAAGATAAATCTCTAGTATAAACAAGAAAGACTTATACTTCTTCTTATGGAGAGCTTTCTTTCTGGGTAATTAGAAAGAAAAAAACTTAAGGGAACAATTTAACAGTTTAACTGACAAGGGTGTATTCTAGTGAAACTTGCAAGTCTTATACCCAAGTAGAGTGGGGGTCTCCAATCTCTGCAAGATATAAACATATCAATCTCTGACCTTCAAGGTTTATAAGTATGGAATAAGAGAGTACCACAACAGATTGATCAAACATTCTCACGGTCTCTTTGTCTTGGTGGAGAAAGGCCGAGCTCTGTGGAGCATCATTTATGCGGTTTTGAGATTGGAGATGAGTGATCTCTATGGCGAAGATCTCGTTGTCTCTAAGCTCTCGGGGTGCAGTTATTGGTAACCTCAAACCATGTTTCAGAGATGGAGAATGAGCTGTACCATTCAGGTACTTCAATAGCAGGGAGGTTTAACGTATCGCAAAAGGCTTGGATTAATGCTTTGTGGCCTCTCCACGTAGCTGAGAGGCAGAAAGGAAATTTCGATCTGTATGGAATACCTCTTGTTAAGAGTTGATCCAATAGTGGGCAAAGTGCACGACGGTGCTAGAGGGTTATTGTCATGGATATGCATTAATGTCTGTCTGCCATCTTACCTTCCTCCTCATGTGTTCATCTAGAGACCAGACCTCCTTCACCTGGCTTCCTTTATAATCTCCTCCCAGCCTGACTCCACCCCAGGCCCTATCACTGAACACTATATTAACCTGTGCACTGCAAGCCTGCTTTGCTGATCAACGTGTTTGTTAGGCATTGTGTGTTTGGGTTCCTGCCTGCCGTGTGCTACGTCTGTCTCTCTGTTACGTTATTGGCTTGTCCCCGACCATCCCTGTCTGCTCGTGACCCTTGACCTTCGGCTCGTTCTTCGTTATCCTTGTCTGCTTGTGGCCCCTGACCTTCGGCTTGTTATTCGGTTCTCTCTATCGTGTGCTGCTGCTTCCCCTTATCCTACGGGGCGTGAGCTAGGAAACTCCAGGGGCCGCGACCTGGTCCCAGCCTGCAGCGTAACATCCTCACCACTAGAGGCCCTGGAGAAGACCAGCTGGGTCTTAGACTCCGCGCCCTGGGGAATCTTGGCTCTCGCTTCCGTTGGGATCCCGGTTGTGCTCCTCTGGTCCCGCTTTCCACAACCACCCAGTTTCCTATCCACAGAAGCCAGCCATAGGGTTCACTACCTCGCGGTGCACTCCTGTCCCCCTACGGTGTGCATCTGTCACCTGGCCACAGGTGACCCTGACAGTTTGATCAGCCATGAACCCGGCTGACATCCCGCTACCCGCGGATGATCCATTGCAGGGCATAGTTTGCAGACTTGAAACCCAGGAATCGAATCAGACTCAGGTGATGCGATTCCTCCAGGATCTGGCTTCTCGCTTCGAGCAGCTTCAGGCCTCCTTGGGAACCCTGAATCCGCAACCTCAAATACAATCAGCGGCTGCACCTATTGCACCAGTCGCAGCCACACACTCGCTACAACTGCCAGCTCCGTCCCGTTTCTCTGGGGACTCCAAGGCTTGCAGGGGGTTCCTTAGCCAATGCACGATTCATTTTGAGCTCCAGCCCCAAAACTTCCTGTCTGATCGGGCTAAGGTAGCCTATATCATTTCCCTCCTCTCTGGTGAAGCTTTAGCCTGGGCAGCCCCTCTGTGGGAACTGAATGATCCAGTGGTTTCTAGCCTGTCTGGTTTCTTGAAACTTTTTCGGAATATCTTCGAAGAACCGGCTCGTGTCTCTTCAGCGGCCAGCACCCTTTTACGTCTCCGCCAAGAGTCTGCTTCTGTGGGACAGTATGCCCTTCATTTCCGCATACTGTCGGCTGAGTTGAGCTGGAACAATGAGGCCTTAGTCGCAACCTTTTTGCATGGCCTGTCTGATAGAGTGAAGGATGAATTAGCTGGAAGAACCATCCCCACTGATCTGGCCGGCGTTATCTCCTTGTGTAACCAGATCGATATTCGCTTTCAGGAGAGGACCTTAGAAAAGCAACGCCAGCCCTCCTTGGTTCTTAGTCAGCCTGAGCTCCCCTCTCTTCGACCCGTAGAGCATCTCCTACCAGCTGAGGAACCCATGCAGCTGGGTCGGACCAGGCTATCCCCCGAGGAACGTGCTAGGCGCAGAACTCTTGGTCTGTGTCTTTACTGTGGGGGCAAAGGTCATTTTCGTGACACTTGCTCTCTTTGTCCAGAAAAACGTTCGGGTCCACTTCATCTGGAAAGTGGAGTATTGGACCCAGAAATATCACCTTCCCCTTCTCGTCTTCTGCTTTCTGTGTTCCTTCATGTTGGTGCTTCTTCTCATTCGGTCTCAGCATATCTGGATTCCGGAGCCGCTGGTAATTTCATGGACTGGGAAATCGCATCGTCCATGAGACTTACTCTTTTGCCCCTCACCACGCCATTGGTGGTCTTGGCGATTGATGGTACTGTTCTCCCAGGGGGACCTATCCGCTTCCAGACCCTCCCTGTTAAGATGTCGGTAGGGACACTCCACCAGGAGTGGATATCCTTCCTTATCTTACCCAAGGCCTCAACGCCTATAATTTTGGGTCTCCCATGGTTACAGCTCCATTCTCCTCATGTGGACTGGACTACTGGACAGATCCTGGCTTGGGGTCCCTCCTGTTCCTCCTCCTGTCTACCCAAGGTTGCCCCCTGTGAATCTGAGCCGGTCATTCATTCCAGGTTGCATAACCATTTACATTTCTCTGTCCCTAACCACCCTTGGACGCACAGCCAGGCTAGCTTGTCTACAAGTCCTGCAGTCGCTACGTCTTGCGATGCGATTCAGGTAGTCGCTACACCTGACTCAGCTATTCACTCTGCCTCTGTACTAGTTATGCCAGTCCAGCCCATGCCCAGTGAGCCTCTTACTTTTTCTTGTTCGGGACATTCTGCTTGTCCTTCAGCTATTCAGCTTGACTCCGGCGACATGTCACCTTCTAACCAACCTGACTTCAGGGTTCCACTGACATCTGCCCAGTCTGATGGTCCTGTGCAAGATGACCAGTTCCCCTTTAAGGGTCTAGGGGACCCTCCTCAGATTCCTGTTGATCCTCTCATGCCCTTGCTTATTCCTAGAGAGCCTTTGGTCCTCAATAGATCTTCTTGTCATCTCCCTACCTCGTTTTCGGTCTCTGAGGATAATTTTAAGTACGAGGTTAGACAAGTTCTGGATTCTCGGCTCTGCAGAGGCATTCTTCAGTACCTTGTGCATTGGAGAGGTTTTGGTCCTGAGGAGGCGTCTTGGATCGCTGCATCTGATGTCGCTGCACCTCATCTGTTGAGAAGGTTTCATCAGAGATTTCCCTTTAAGCCTGGGTCCAGGCGGGGGAGGGCCCATAAGAGGGAGGGTACTGTCATGGATATGCATTAATGTCTGTCTGCCATCTTACCTTCCTCCTCATGTGTTCATCTAGAGACCAGACCTCCTTCACCTGGCTTCCTTTATAATCTCCTCCCAGCCTGACTCCACCCCAGGCCCTATCACTGAACACTATATTAACCTGTGCACTGCAAGCCTGCTTTGCTGATCAACGTGTTTGTTAGGCATTGTGTGTTTGGGTTCCTGCCTGCCGTGTGCTACGTCTGTCTCTCTGTTACGTTATTGGCTTGTCCCCGACCATCCCTGTCTGCTCGTGACCCTTGACCTTCGGCTCGTTCTTCGTTATCCTTGTCTGCTTGTGGCCCCTGACCTTCGGCTTGTTATTCGGTTCTCTCTATCGTGTGCTGCTGCTTCCCCTTATCCTACGGGGCGTGAGCTAGGAAACTCCAGGGGCCGCGACCTGGTCCCAGCCTGCAGCGTAACATCCTCACCACTAGAGGCCCTGGAGAAGACCAGCTGGGTCTTAGACTCCGCGCCCTGGGGAATCTTGGCTCTCGCTTCCGTTGGGATCCCGGTTGTGCTCCTCTGGTCCCGCTTTCCACAACCACCCAGTTTCCTATCCACAGAAGCCAGCCATAGGGTTCACTACCTCGCGGTGCACTCCTGTCCCCCTACGGTGTGCATCTGTCACCTGGCCACAGGTGACCCTGACAGTTATGTTGGATAAATCTTGGAATAATTTGATTTCAGTCCCGTTGAAATTCACCCAGTTGTATTTTCTTGCTTTCTTAAGGGTTGCCTCCTTCAGGGGGAAGTTCACCAGAAAGCATATAATGTCTCTAGGGAGATAATTTTCACATCCCCTGGATCTCAGGGCCCTATGGATCCTTTCCACTTCAAAGGGAGAGTCAGGGGGGCTATCAAGGAGATCATTAAATATGCCTGCAGCTGTTTGTTCTAGGAGTGGTTGTTCAATGCTCTCTGGGAAACCCCTGATACGCATATTGTGGCGGCAACCCTGGTTATCGAGATCCTCTAGATGCCTGTGGATCTCGAGTATGTGGGATAGGTTTATGTCCGATGCTTTTTGCATTTGTCTAATGGCATCTGCATGGCAGGTTGAGGCCTGCTCCACTGCCCCTATCCGAGCTGCTATAGTTTGGATGTCGGCTCAGAGGTCAGCAAACGCTGCCCAAAGGGGGGATTTGATGTCAGCTGCAACAGATTGTAGGTCTAGGAGACTCAAGCAGTTTGGGGGCAACATTAGGCTGGCTGCTGTTCTCCCTCTGGGAGAGCGGTGTTGCTTACCAGGCCTGGCTGCTCCATCCCTGATGCCGCCTGGCCATCCCCTGCAGACATGCAAAACATCTCCGGTATGTTTCCTGATGATTGAGAAAGCGGGTCTTTAGGTTTGCGGGGTGTCGGGGTGATACCGTCACTCTTCCCCATGGTTTAGATGCTGATTTTGTCCTTCCAAAGCTGATAGATTGCCCCATGATGCAGGAGGACTCTGATCAAGCGGCCATCTCAGACTGGAGCCAAACCACGCCCAATATATAGACAACTTAGTATTTTTATTGATATCTAATGATACTTTATCTTAATAAACACCATCATTTTACAATAACATCTCATACTTGTTTCTATGAACTAATCCTATCATTTTATTCACTGCTGCATAATCTGATGCATCATAACCAGTATTTCTAAAGATAAAAATAAAAGGCTAATAACTAATCCCCATCACTAATACATTTAATTTCTCTCATCTTTATTATCATATTCCTCTTCTAAATCCTCATCACATTCCAAACATTAGGAGTTTCTAGAGAGGTCTTCTAGTTTAACATTCCTAAATTTTTAAATCAGGCTTGAGCCATTTCCACCAGATTTTTTTTTTTTGCAAACACAGATGTTGTGGCTAGGATCCAGACAAAAAGAGGGATAACAATTTGAACAGAGAGGAAGTGCTTTGAATGAGGGAGGTTAATTGTTTTTCTCAGTATAATATTGTATGGGGAAAATGTGGGACTTTAAATGAAGCATATAACCAAAAGTTATTATTACCGGTACTATTCGTGTTGCCCCCTTTGGTTGTATGCTTCATATAAAGTCCCATATTTTCCTCATACAATATTATTTCAAGTAATTAGGGATGGAGGCACGTCTCCCCATATTTCTTGTGCCTCATACAAAGTTCCAAATCCCCTTTCTTTCTAGCATTTTTCTCAGTATAACTTATGTTGTCTGCTTCATCATCCTGTTGTTACTGTAAAAAATGATAGCAACTAGATAACTATTTCAGGAATGCAGTGCCTACCTCGCGGAGCACAAACATGTCTAATTCCAGTTTTACCCTTGATAATGCTCTACAGTACATAATTTTCATGTTTTCCTGGAAATTGTGATTGTACCACCCCTCTATTTATTTCACTGATGATGACGAAGATAATGATGATAAAGAAACTTTTTAAATGTCTGTGTATGTTTCCCTTATGTGACTGTGCAAAGTGAAGTGTGTCCTTTCCCTCTACTCAGGTCTTAGGTTACAGTTCAGCTCCATGCTCTATGCCAGGGTTCCCCAACCCCCGGTCCGCGGCCCACTGCCGGGCCGTGGCCTTTTTGCAGCCGGGCTGCGAAGGCTGCACTGTGTGAGGTGCGGTGGCGGGCAAGCAGAGAGATGACATCTCTCACCGCCCGCCCGGATCACGGCACTTCCGCCCACACAGCGGGGCTGCTACACTGCGACGAGGCGCGGGAGCAGAGAGATGAGATCATCTCTCGCCGACGGCCGGGACACGGCACTTCCGCCCACACAGCAGGGCTGCTATACTGAGGAGAGGCGGGGGAGCAGAGAGATGAGATCATCTCTCACCGCCCGGCTGTTCTCTCTCACTGGCCTGTGCTGCCACCACGGCAGGTGACAAAAAAAATGTAGTGGCAGGAGGGAAACCACATCTGGTGGCAAGTAGCAATCCACACCTGGTGGCAGGTGACATGGCAAGTAGCAATCCACACCTGGTGGCAGGTGACGTGGCAATCCACACCTGGTGGCAGGTGACGTGGCAAGTGGCAATCCGCACCTGGTGGCAGGCCACGTGGCAATCCACACCTGGTGGCAGGTGTTGTGGCAATCCACATCTGGTGGCAGAGGACATGGGAATCCCCACCTGGTGGCAGGTGATGTGGCAAGTGGCAATCCACATCTGGTGGCAGGCGAGGTGGCAAGCGACAATCCACATCTGGTGGGAGGTGACGTGGCAATCCACACCTGGTGGCAGGTGACGTGGCAAGCGACAATCCACACCTGGTGGAAGGCGACGTGGCAAGTGACAAACCACATCTGGTGGAAGATTCTGCATTATGGTGAGTTTGAACTATTTCATTTTATATTACAATGCAATGACAGAAATAACGCGCTCCAATCATCCCAACACCATATCAGCCATTGCTCTGTGATGATTAAAGCGCTAAGACCAGCCTTTTCCCAGACAAATTGCTTGCGAAAAGCTACATAACAACCCAACCCCTCCGGGCCTTGGCCCGATTCTATTCCACAACGCCGGTCCTCTGTGCCAAAAAGGTTGGGGACCACTGCTCTATGCTTTGCAGTGTGTTACATCAGATCTCTGTCTCCTGCCTGCTGTGGAGCTGAGACATAGCCTTTGATTTGCTTGTGTTACAGTACTGTAGAGGAGAGAGAGCTGCAGATAAACAGGCACAACTTATGCAGGAGTATTTGATTTATCTCTGTGCATCATGTGAGGCTTGGCACTTCAGTTAATACACATAATGCCCTGTACACACGATCGGATTTCCGATGGAAAAAAATCTGATGGATTTTTTCATCGTAATTCTGATGAAACTGACTTTCATCAGTCTTGCCTACACACCATCAGTCAAAATTCCGACCGTACAAAATGTCGTGACGTACAACACGTACGACGGCACTATAAAGGGGAAGTTCAAATCCAACGGCGCCACCCTTTGGGCTGCTTTTGCTGATTTCGTGTTACCGCGTGTTAGTAAATGTTGGGTGAGAGCCGATTCAGGCTTTTCAGTCTCTGTGCTTTTCAGATAATTTTCTGTGTTTCAGTTTGTGCTTGTGGGTTCGTTTTTGTCTTTCAGTGCATGCAGTCAGGTTAGTTCTGTTTTGCAGTGCCTTCTTGGCCGCTCGTTACTGTTTTTCAGGTTGTTCTTCACAGGCCTTGCTGTTGCTCGGTGCGTTCTGTTTAAGTTCGTTCTGACCAGCCGACCGGTTTAAAGCCATGTTGGAAGTACGTTCTCATCGTAGAGCTCGTGCTGCGTATGCGCTTGGTGTTGCGGTTAATACTTTGACCCAAGCCCAGTCAATGAACAGGGTGAGGAGGAGTTCATGGACCAATAATTGGTTGCTCCAATGGGACCAATTCTGTCATATGCCTCTGCTGCAGGAAATTGAGGAGAATAATCCTGATGACTACAGGAATTATCTCCGGATGACGGACCCCGTTTTTCACCGTCTGTTGGATTTGGTGTCCCCTTATATCACCAGGCAGGACACTGTGATGCGCCAGGCCATCACTGCCAAGCAGAGGCTAGTTGCCACCTTGAGATATCTGGCGACTGGGAGAAGCCTGCAGGACCTCAAGTTCACGACAGACATCTCCCCCCAGGCTCTGGGGGGTCATTATTCCAGAGACCTGTTCTGCCATCATACAAGTTATGCAGAAGGACTAAATTAAGGTAATTTTTCTCCTTTAACATCACATTCTATGTATATAATGCTTACTAATGTATTGTATTTCTTTCATCCTTCCCTAATTACCATGATTGCAATATGCTGTGAATGTCCCCTTTGTCCTCATGCATGCTGTACCCTTTTTTTGGCCTACATGCATATTTGCCTTCACTAACCTCTCCAGCATGCTATCCTGGGCCCAAACACCCCTAGCCTAGTCACTTAACAAGATTTTTTGACAACTCCATTGTATTGCTTTACCCTCCCCCACCCCCCTCCAATGTGTCCAAATGTTTTGTTCATCATTACAATCAGGCAGAGTGGTGTATTTTTTTTGTAGGCCCAAACTCAGCTAGACCCCCCCCCCCTAAAATGTGTACAAATGTTTTGCTTCTCATTACAATCAGGCAGAGTGGTGTATTTTTTTGTAGGCCCAAACTCAGCTAGAACCCCCCCCCTAAAATGTGTACAAATGTTTTGCTTCTCATTACAATCAGGCAGAGTGGTGTATTTTTTTTTGTAGGCCCAAACTCAGCTAGAACCCCCCCTCCCCTAAAATGTGTGCAATGAGCCATCAGAGGGGGTGATGAATGTGATAATTGTGCCTTCTATTTGTGGCTATAACTACTCCCGAAAAAACAAATGTTATACTGATGTTGGGCAAGAATGTTTTTGTGTAATCTGCTTGCAATGTTATGTGCAAAAGTCCTAATATTTTTTTTGTTTTACTCCACAGTTTCCTTCATCACCACAGGAATGGCAGACTGTGGCATCCCATTTTGCCAAGCGGTGGGACTTTCCTAACTGCGGAGGGGCAATCGATGGGAAACACGTCCACATAGTGCCACCACCCCGTTCGGGGTCATACTATTACAACTACAAGGGGTTTAATAGTATTGTGTTGATGGCGGTGGTGTCGGCACACTATGAATTCATGTACGTGGACGTGGAGACGAATGGCCGGATGTCGGATGGGGGAGTCTTTGCACAGACGGAATTTGCCAGACGTCTCCAGAGTGGTGGCCTGGCACTACCACATAATGAGAAGAACGTTGAGGGCCTTCCGTTTGTTTTTATCGTGGATGAAGCTTTCGGGCTTGGACCCCTCCTGATGAGGCCATTCCCCCAGAGGACCCTCACCCCGGAGAGGAGGGTTTTTAATTACCGGCTGGCCAGAGCCCAGAGGGTTGTTGAGGATGCCTTTGGGATAATGGCCAGCCGGTTCCGCCTGTTTCTTACCTCTATCCATATGGCGGAATACAAGATCAATCATATTGTTTTTACCTGCTGCATACTGCACAACTATTTACGCAGAAATGCACCCACTTATCTGAGTTCTGTTGGGCCCTGACGGGCCTAGATACTGGCCGTATTGGCTTGGCCCCCCAAAGTTCCCGTGAAGTGCGGGATAAATATGTTGATTACTTTACGGGTAGGGGGGCTATTGCTATGCCAGACAATCTCTGATTTTATAACTTTTAAAAATAAAAAAAGTAAAATCTGTAAAAAACGTGATTTCTCATTATTGCTTGTGTTTCTTGAATCTGTCTCCCAGGTTCTCCTAGTACACTTGTAGTGCCAAGTGGCTTTGTCTTTAGTAAATAACCACAATTGTCACGGTAAACAAGAACATATTTTTCAAAATGGTATTGAGCATAGAAAGAAGAAGCCACACATTTTTGAGTAGAAAAAGATTTTTACTCTGAGCACAAAATTTTTTTGGGGACATTCTAAACAGTGTTTCCCCCCCCCCAAAAAAGTTTTGTTTTTTGTTTTGCATAAACACGCATGTAAAACAAAAAAAATTTATAAAAACAATAGAACTTATAAAGTTCAACCTTATAGAAAAAATGAAGGCAATATCAGGCATTATATAGTATTTCCAAAATGTCTTTCTGTTGCCTTCATGAGATGGGGTGATGTCACCCCTGAACAAGGCAAATTTGGAAGATGCACACAAATTGTGCGGCAGAATGGGGATTTTCCTCCTGATCCAATGCCAAATGTCAACATATGCTATCTCCCATCATTGGGGATTAATGAACGTGATTTGGGGGTGCAAACCCTTCCTCTCACCTACTTGAGTTGCGAGGAAGGGGTTGCACCCTCAAAACACGTCTATTGATTTTCCCTGATGGGAGATAGCACACTTTGACACACTGGGGCTGCTTTACAAAACGTTTGCGCCATGAGTATTGGTGCATCTGCGCGCGCAATGGCTGTTTTGGTATTTACAAAACATTAGCGCCGGTAGCGCAGCCCTATTTCCCATTTACTATAGTGTTGTCGGCGGACGGGAGGAGGCGCTCAGTGCGCCACTATGGACCTGGCTCACGGCATGTTAAAATCTAAGTATAAAGAAGCTGGAAGTGAGAATATAATGGGGGTGATGTGAGGAAGTGTAGTGACACCTGCCCAAATAACTAATATGCCCAAAATAGAGTGAGAAAGTAACTTTTTCAAAACCAGCCCGCTGCGCCGGCAAGTACGATTAGAGCTGCGGGAGGTCTTTTTGAGCTCAGCGCAGGAATTTTCCTTGTTCAAACGTGCCAAGACACTGCGCCAGCAAAATCTTAGTAAATGTCAAGTCACATAACTCAATTTGCATAAGTTGAACAGGTGCAGCTCTGAACTTCCCAGTGCGCCTGCAAAATGACATTTCTAAAGGAAAAAAAGGCATTTAAAAGCACGGCTATAATGAATTGTCGGCTCCCGGCAATATAGGGAAAAGTCATTGAAAGTCATTGATAACAAAAAAAAAAGCGTGGGGGTCCCCCCAAATTCCATTACCAGGCTCTTCAGGTCTGGAATGGATATTAAGGGGAACTCTGCCGCAAATGAAAAAAAAAATGCGTGCGGTTCCCCCAAATATCCATACCAGGCCCTTCAGATCTGGTGTGGATTTTAAGGGGAACTTCACCCCAAATAAAAAAAAATGGCGTGGAGTACCCCCAAAAATCCACACCAGACCTTTATCCGAGCACGCAACCTGGCAGGCCGCAGGAAAAGAGGGGGGGCGAGAGAGCGCCCCCCTCTCCCCCTGAACCGTACCAGGCCACATGCCCTCAACATGGGGAGGATGTCCCCATGTTGATAGGGACAAGGGCCTCATCCCCACAACCCTTGCCCGGTGGTTGTGGGGGTCTGCGGGCGGGGGGCTTATCGGAATCTGGAAGACCCCCCTGTGTGACAAAGAAAGTGTCAAAAATGTTAAAAATGACAAGAGCTGGTTTTTGAAAATTCCTTTATTAATGTCTTCTCCTTTCTTCCATCTTCTTCTTTCTTCTTCTTCTGTTCTCCATTCGGGTTTCTTCCTCCATCTTGTTCTTCATCTCAGAAGAAAGAAGGGGAAGAAGAAGCCGGAGCAAGATGCGGACGAGAAGACCGAAGGAAGAAGGAAGATGAAGATAAAGATGAAGATGAAAAGGAAGATGAAGATGAAGATGAAGATGAAGAACAAGATGGAGGAAGAAACCCGAATGGAGAAAAGAAGAGGATGGAAGAAGAAGATGGAAGAAGATTGAAGAAAAGAGAAGACATTAATAAAGGAATTGTCAAATACCGGCTCTTGTCATTTTTAACATTTTTGACACTTTCTTTGTGAAATGGTAGGGGTACATTTGTACCCCATTACCATTTCATACAGGGGGCGGGATCTGGGGGTCCCCTTTGTTAAAGGGGTCTTCCAGATTCCGATAAGCCCCCCGCCCGCAGACCCCCACAACCACCGGGCAAGGGTTGTGGGGATGAGGCCCTTGTCCCCATCAACATGGGGACATCCTCCCCATGTTGAGGGCATGTGACCTGGTACGGTTCAGGAGGGAGGGGGGGGCGCTCTCTCGTCCCCCCTCTTTTCCTGCGGCCTGCCAGGTTGCGTGCTCGGATAAGGGTCTGGTGTGGATTTTTGGGGGGACTCCACGCCATTTTTTTTTTAAATTTGGGGTGGAGTTCCCCTTAAAATCCATATCAGATCTGAAGGGCCTGGTATGGATATTTGGGGGAACCGCACACATTTTTTTTTTAATTTGCGGCAGAGTTCCCCTTAATATCCATTCCAGACCTGAAGGGCCTGGTAATGGAATTTGGGGGGACCCCCACGCTTTATTTTTTTTTGTTATCAAAGACTTTCAATGACTTTTATCTGTATTGACGGGAACCAGCAATTCATTACAGCCGCGAGTACTTTTAAATGACTATTATTTTACTTTAGAAATGTCATTTTGCTCTGGAACTGTTATAAATATGGAAAACATGCGCTATTTTCCAGGCATACTATAGACAACCCCCGGGTATGATATTTAGGGCCAGTTCACACCGGATGCAGTGCAGTGCGTTTTTTTGATGCATGAAAAACGCAAAGAAAGTTGATCACATTAATGCCAATGGCATAGTTCACACCACTGCAGTCCATTCCAGTGCGTTTTAGAAAGGCAAAAAAAAATTGGTCATGCTGCATTTTTTAGGTACAGAACTGTACTGGACCGCAGTAAAACATCAAAAACGCAACGGAACGTACCAAAAACTCACTGGGATGCACCGGAACGCACCTAAATGCACCAAAGACGCAGTGCAACACACTTGTCCTAAGTGAAAAGAGGGGGAAAAAACACTGTACTGCATCAAAAACGCATCAAAAATGCACTGGAACATGTCAAAAATGCGCATGCAGAAAAGCACCTGGAACGCATCCAGACTGCGTTTCTATGGTGTGAACTGGCCCTAGTTCACACCATAGAAACGCAATCCGGATGCGTTCCAGTTGCTTTTCTGCATGCACGTTTTTGATGTGTTCCAGTGCATTTTTGGTACGTTTTTGATGCAGTCCAGTGTTTTTTTTTCACCCCTCTTTTTTATTAACCATAGATAAGGACAAGTGTGTTTCAGTGCGTTTTTGGTGCATTTAGGTGTGTTCCTGTGCATTTCAGTGCACTTATGATGCGTTTTGCTGCGTTCCAGTACAGTCCAGTGCAGGTAAAATGCAGCATGTTCTACTTTTTTTGTGGAACTGGAACGCACTGGAACCAGGGTTGCCAACTTTCAGTAAATTTACAAACAGTTTGCAAAATCTGTAATTTTTGCATCTGTCTGTGAATGTTCATTGTGAACATGCAGACTGCATGTCCATAATGGACATTCATGGGCAGATGCAAAAATTACAGATTTTGCAAACTGTTTGTAAATTTACTGAAAGTTGGCAACCCTGACTGGAACAAACATTGCCATTTAGAACCATATAACCAACTTTCCATGCATCTTTGATGCATAAAAAACGCAATGGACTGCATGTGGTGTGAAATGGCCCTTAAGCAATTTGGCATATTTAAAGGCACTTCTACTTGTTTTGTTTTTGGTGTTGTCCAAATTGGTGACATTGACATATGTCCCTTAGGGTGGGACCTGGGCCCCCATTTTAAGGCCAATAACTAGAATATAAGCCAGCCAAGTGGGGACTAGCAAAATTAACATGTCAGTTCCCATAGACTGCAATGGTATTTGTTGGTGGGGGGAGGTGATTGTCCCATCCCTAATTTTGTAGCATGCTGGATGATGTGCTTAATTTTGGACAGGGGTTATTTTCTGCTAGCTGCATTTGAGTTCTTCTGAGCCTGCCCAGCCTGTTAGATTTTTGTTGGTGCTTTTTGTGTGTGAACAGCACCTGGACATTTCTGGGCATGCTCAGAGAGTGTTTTTATGGGTTAGTAATTGAAGGACATCCTTAACAGGTGTAGCCACTTTGAAGTTCAGTCTCTACATTGGGTGAACTTGCATTTTGGGTGCTCCATGGACTGTGCATGTGTTTTCAATTGCCTCATTAGCACATAAACCTATGTTATTATAAAGCTCACAGATAGCATTCTCTACCTTGCCCTGAAAAGAGGCAAGTGTGTGTGTGCGCGCGCGTGCGCGCGTGTGTCCGTCCGGCAAAATGTGCATTTTGGTGTCCTTATCGAGTTTGTAACACATGTATTTTATTTGTTATGTCTTTGCAAAACAGATGTTTGGTTTGTGGATTTTATTTTTTTGTGTGGGGGAAATGTTCCCCTGAAATAATTTTAATGTTGTTAATGTTTTTCGTTTATTTACTTTGATTTAATTGTCTGTGCTGCATTTTTTTGCCAAATATTTCTCAAGATGTTGTGAGTCTGTAACTGTTTCAAATTGACCCTGTTTTTTATTTTTTTATTTTTATTATTCTTTGTTTTGTTGACCAATAAAATCTGATGCAAAGTTTTGAGGTTTGTTTTGCGTTTTCTTTGCAACAAATGTGACAGCTGATTGGCATGTCAAAACAGGTGTGCTAGCATATGCATGTATTGTGTGCTGCCATGGAAAATCACCAGGAAATGAAAAATACAGAGCGGTAAGTATTCAATTTTCCTTTTTTACTGCAGTGGTTCTCAGCCTCAGTCCTCAAATACCCCCAACAGGACATGTTTTGTGAATTTATCTTATGGAGAATTGCTGTCCAAAATACCAAACCATTGACTGTGATTTAAAGCACATGTGCAAGATGAAGGAAAACCTGCAAACATGGCCTGTTGGGAGTACTTGAGAAGCACGGATTTAGAGCACTGCACTTAAAAATAGCTCAAGGCAATACAATTCTAATTGTGGGCATTTTGAGGGAAACAAAGTAAGTGTTAGAACCCCTGCTTGTGTTTTTTTTTGTAGGTTGGGCTTTGTGTCCCCTTTTAGTAAAATTGGCTTCACTTTCTGTCACACAGCTAAACAGGAAGTGAAGGTAAAACCCTACCAATGTCTTTTCTTGGGGACACACAGATCAATCTAACTAGTGTCCCCATTAAGCAAATTGCACTCTAGCACTTTGTTGTGTACACCCCAAATCATTGGGTAGTTTGGGGTTTAGTAAAGACAAATCCACTCTGCAGTAAAAGTGTAGCTGCTGAAAATCTGAGGGATCACTGGTGATTGTAACATCCAATCATGTAAAAGCAAAGATGGTGTTTTTTTGGTTTGCTTGCATGTCCCCCTCGGATATCCAGCAAGTGCACTTGTAGTGCAAAGTAAATTTGCCTTTAGTAAATAAACCCCAAAGTCCAAAATACCTAATAATTTGGGGTGTAACCCGCAAAATGCTGGAGTGCAATGTACATAATGGGGAAGTATTTAGATCGACCTGTGTGTCCCCAAGGAAAGACATTGGTAGGGATTTCCCCTCACTTCCTGTGTGGCTATGTGACAGGACGTGAATTATTTGGAAGGATAAAGTGGCCAAATTTGGGAGTTGTCTTCACCCTATCAGGGGTGCAGACATCCCCAAAAACTGTCCAGACTTGTAATCCCTCTGCACTCTATCCCCAAGCAAAAATAAGAAAGGATTTAATTTAGTTTAACTTTGCAAAGACACATTCCTAAGTTGAATTGTGATGCATGTCAATGGCCCATTTAGACCCTCTTTAATCACTTGAGATCAGCGCTATAACTGATCGACGGCCACAGCATGGTCCTCAATTGCCGGGAGTCCGTCAATAAATGTCCTCCCCTTCGCGCACGCGCACTGTGGTCACTGTGTCACTGAGACTCGGGTGATGACAGATCCAAGAAAGGGGCCAATCCCTGCTCTTTACCATGTGATCAGCTGTCAGCCAATGACAGCTGATCACGTGATGTAAACAAAAGCTGGGTAATGGTTTTTGTTTTCTCCTTGTGCTGACAGCGTGAGCATAAAAAAGGCAATCACCGGCTTATGTGCAAGGGACATCGGGCCCGAAGAGGAAGAGGCAATTCTGCATCATCTGTGACAATCAGTAGCCCCTGCCAGTGCCACCTATCAATGCCCACCACTGGTGCCAATCAGTGCCACCTAGCAGTGCTGCCTATCAGTGCCCATCACTGCCAACTATCATTGCCACCTAGCAGTGCCATTTCTCAATGCCCACCAGTGCCAACTAGCAATGCCACCTCTCAGTGCCCACCCTTGCCACCTTATCAGTGCCCATCAGTGCAGCCCATCAGTGCAGTCTCATCAGTGTACATCAATGAAGGAGAAAAATTACCTTTTGTCTAAATTTTCGAAATATTAACCACTTTCCTACCGCCCACCGTCAAATGACATCCTCGGCTTTGTGCGGTGACATCTGAAGGATGCCTGCAGTTGCAGGCATCATTCAGATATCATTATTTTCAGCCGGCGATTCTGTGTACGCTAAAAATGATCATAGCGGCAGTTCCGCCGCTTGATCGTTCTTATAGGTGGCGGGAGGGGATGCCCCCCCTCCCGCCGACATCCGGTGCTTCTCCGGGCTCTCCCGTGCCATCTTGGGCTCAGAGAATGATTTGGCTGGCGCCGGATGGGAAGCATAGAGATGACTGGTGACCAGATGGTCACCAGTCATCTCTATGACCGTCGGAGGCCCGGGCGCGACGTTATGACATCACCCTGGGTTCCCGTATGTAAACAAAGCCATGATCTCGGCTGTCAGCATGAGATCGGTGAATTTTTTTGACCGATCTCATGCTTTCCAGCCTGGAGGAGAGATGTGGGGTCTTATTGACCCTGCATCTCTCCATAAAGAGGACCTGTCAAAATAGATTCCTATTACAAGGGATGTTTACATTCCTTGTAATAGGAATAAAAAGGATCCAAAAAACAAAAAAGTAAAAAAAAAAGAGTAAGAAATACAAAAAAGTAAATAACAAAAAAAAAAAATCAAAATAAAGAAAAAACGCCCATGTGCCCGGTAGCTCGCGCTCAGAAGCGAACACACACGTAAGTCCCGCCCACATATGTAAACGCCGTTCAAACCACACATGTGAGGTATTGTTGCGTGCGTTAGAACGAGTGCAACAATTCTAGCACTAGACCCCCTCTGTAATGAGAAAATGGTAACGTGTAAAAAAATTTAAAGCATCGCCTAGGGAGATTTTTAAGTACTGAAGTTTGGTGTCATTCCATGAGTGTGCGCAATTTTAAAGCGTGACATGTTAGGTATCTATTTACTCAGCATAACAACATCTTTCACATTATCCCCAAAAATTGGGCTAACTTTACTGTTTTGTAATTTTTTTATATTCATGAAACCATTTTTTTACCAAAAAAAAGGCGTTTGAAAATTTATTGCGCAAATACCGAGCAAGATAAAAATTTGCAATGACTGCCATCTTATTCCCTAGGTTGTCTGCTAAAAAAACATATATAATGTTTGGGGTTTTGAAGTAATTTTATAGCCATAAATGTATGATTTTTACATGAAGGAGAGAAGTGCCAGAATAGGCCCAGTGCTGAAGTGGTTAAAATATCATTTTTTTTCTTTTTTAACTCGGTCTTTTGTATTTATAGAAAACAAAAAACCGCAGAGGTGATCAAATAGCACCAAAAGAAAGCTCTATTTATGTGCCAAAAAATAATACATTTTCATTGGGTTACAGTGTTGTATGAGTGCTCAATTGTCATTCAAAATGCATCAGCGCTGAAATGTGAAAATTGGTCTGGGCAGGAAGGGGGTTTAAGTGGCCAATGCGCAAGTGGTTAATATAAGGCTACATGCACACGGACGTTTTTCCAGCCGCTTGTTTGAGCGTTTTTTGCAGCTTAAAAACGCCTCTCCATGTTAGCCTATGGCCTCATGCCCACCATGGCGTTTTTGAGCTGTAAATGGCATAGCCGTTTTTAGGCCCCATGTACACGGGACGCTGGTGCAAAGTGTTCAGAACTAAGGTTGAAAGCGGCATTTAGAAAGGCGTGTTTTGTCACGTTTTACCACATTTGCGTCTATATGCGTTTAGTTAGGAAAAATGATAAGGAGCAGGGGCTTTTAATAAAGGGGCCCCCAGATACCGGCCCCCACCCTATGTGAATGAGTATGGGGTACATCGTACCCCTACCCATTCACCTGGTGGTAAAAAAAGTTAATAAAAAACACAACACAGGTTTTTAAAGTAATTTATTAGGCAGCTCCAGGGGTCTTCCTGCCGGGCGCCCCACTATCTTCTTCCAGCTCTTTTGCTAGCGGGGTCCCGGGCTTCCTCGTCGTCTTCTTCCCACTTCAGGGGTCTTCCTGTCGTGCGCCCCGCTATCTTCTTCCAGCTCTTTTGCTAGCGGGGTCCCGGGCTTCCTCATCGTCGTGTCGTCTCCGCGCTCTCCGGTTCTTCTCCCGCTCTCCGGTGCCTTCTCCACAATCTTCGTTTTTTTTTACTTCTGCCGGGCGCCCCTCTATCTTCTTCCAGCTCTTTTGCTAGCGGGGTCCTGGGCTTCAGCGTTGTCTTCTTCCCTCTTCTCTCCGCCCGATGTTGCCTCGTCACTGTCTGCCCTTAGAATGCTCTGGCCGCGGAGCGCACCCACTTATATTGGCATGGGGCGTGGTCACCGAGTGATGCCACCCGCTGACCCCGCCCCCGTAGAATGTCACAGTCCCATCATTCCCCGGGACTGTGACATCATACGGGGGCGGGGTCAGCGGTGGCATCACCCGGTGACCACGCCCCATGCCAATATAAGTGGGTGCGCTCCGCGGCAAAAGCATTGTAAGGGCGGACAGCGACGAGGCAACATCCGGCGGAGAGAAGAGGGAAGAAGACGACGCTGAAGCCCGGGACCCCGCTAGCAAAAGAGCTGGAAGAAGATAGCGGGGCACCCGGCAGAAGGCAGAAAGAACCGGAGATCGTGGAGAAGGCCCCTCGAGAGTGGGAGAATAACCGGAGAGCGCGGAGACGACACCGGAGAACAGAACAAGAGACCCCGAAGTCGGAAGAAGACGATGAGGAAGCCCGGGACCCTGCTAGCAAAAGAGCTGGAAGAAGATAGCGGGGCGCCCGGCAGGAAGACCCCCGGAGCTGCCTAATAAATTACTTTTAAAACCTGTGTTGTGTTTTTTATTAACTTTTTTTGCCACCAGGTGAATGGGTAGGGGTACGATGTACCCCATACTCATTCACATAGGGTGGGGGGGCCGGTATCTGGGGGCCCCCCCTTATTAAAGGGGGCTCCCGGATTCCTAAAAGCCTGCCGCCCATAGACCCCGACAACCAACGACCAGGGTTGTCGGGAAGAGGCCCTTGTACCCATCAACATGGGGCAGGGTGCTTTGGGGTGGGGGGGCCGCAGGTCGCCCCCCTGCCCCAAAGCACCCACCCCCCCATGTTGAGGGCATGCGGCCTGGTACGGTTCAGGAGGGAGGGGTCCGCTCTCGCCCCCCTCTTCCCCTGCGGCCTGCCAGGTTGCGTGCTCGGATAAGGGTCTGGTATGGATTTTTGGGGGAACCCCCATGCCATTTTTTTTGGCTTAGGGGGTTCCCCTTAAAATCCATACCAGACCCAAGGGCCTGGTATGGATTTTGGGGGGACCCCCAAGCCGTTTTTTCGGCTTAGGGGGTTCCCCTTAAAATCCATACCAGACTTAAGGGCCTGGTATGGATTTTGGGGGGACCCCCACGCCGTTTTTTCGGCTTAGGGGGTTCCCCTTAAAATCCATACCAGATCTAAGGGCCTGGTATGCTCCAGGAGGGGAACCCATGCCGGTTTTTTCATTAAAATTTGGCCTGGAGTTCCCCTTCATAATTCATACCAAACACGGGACAGCGAAGCTGCCGAGAACCAGCGCGATTCCATCGCGCTGGAGACATTCTCGGCCAGCTAGTCGCCTCTAGGACACGACTTGAGCGGCAGTTTCACGCTCAGGTCGTGTCCAAGTTGCCTAGCAAAGTCGCGCTGTCCCTGTGTCAGCCGACATACGAGTCGCCCCGCGAGTCGGATCCGCTTCATCCGACTTCCCGGGCGACCTCTATTCAAATCAATGGGCTCCCATAGGGAACCGTTCACTTTCAATAGAGCGCTGCTGACATTTGTATTTACTATAACAGTGCGCCGCTGGTTCCTGCGCCCAATGAAGGAGTTATCCGGCGCACCAATTAAGGGATCAACCAGCGCAGCGCACTGTTATTAGTAAATCAGCCCCACTGTGTACATCTTCCAAATTTGGCTTGTTAAATCACACAAAAATGTAGAAACTTTTAGGCCAAAATAACTTAAAATGGTGGCAAGAAAAACATCTTTATACTCTCCTCAAAACATCAATCATGTTTTTAATTTGTTGGTCAAAACAATAGAGATTGTGCATTATAACGTCGATTTCTCGACTCATAACTAGGGATGAGCTTCGTGTTCGAGTCGAACATACGTTCGACTCGAACATCGGCTGTTCGATCGTTCGACGAAGATCGAACGATTTGGGCCGTTCGCGCCAAATTCGAGTGACGCGAACGGCCCACAATGCACTACGCCATCGCAGTGTCATCCAGGCGCTGTGATTGGCCAAGCATGCACTGTGACCCCGCATGCTTGGCCAATCACAGCGCCGGTAGCGGGGAGAGCAATGATTGGCCACAGGCAGGATGCCTGTGGCCAATTATTGCTGAGGGGGTTTAGTACACGCCCCACACTATAAAAGGCCGCCAGCGCGGCGGCCTTGTGTAGTGTGTTCCGGAGCAGGGAAAGAGAAGCATAGGCAGGGACAGTGTCATTATTTTTCCTTTACTAATCCTGGATTCCTTGTGTTTAGGGACAAATAAGGATAGGTAGGGAGAGTGTCAGTGATAGTGTGCTATTCTGTGTGTGAGGGGGTTAACTCGGTAGCGGGTGTGTGTGACCCCCTGGTTGGGCTCCCCACACAAAAACAGGGCCAGCAGACGGAGGTTGTGGTTTTCAAAATCAAAAGGTGCGGTTTATTTCTCTATGTACAGTGACAAAAACACAGCAAAGCCAAAAAGAAACAAACAAAATAAATCCTGGTCAGTTTGACCTCTGACTAAACATGCAGGTTTCCTAAACTAACAACTGGGATCAGCCTGGTGCTGTCCTAGTCCCTAAGTCCCTGGTTTAGTAAAAGTCCAAACAAATAGCCACACAGGCTTTGCCTCACCGCACAGGGGTTCACTCTCCCTAGACAGTCCACACAGGTCTGGTTCCAGGCATGAGCTAACATCTAATGAAGCTGGGAGTTCTTATAGAGGCCTAAATGAGCTGACAAGCTTCAGCTGGCCTCATCAACTCCCTGTCTGTACGACGCCCCACACTCTCCCTAGAGGTATGAGTCATCCATGAGCCTACTAGCCTCAGCTGGGCTTATACAACTCTCCACCCTAGTTGTATAAGTCAGCATAAAGCCTGAATCTGGGAGAAATATATCTACCCCCCTGGATGCAACCAGGTGACTTTACCTTCCTGCTGTCACATACCCCCCCCCTCTTGTTTTAACCTTGGGGTTGGAACACCAGCAATCAGGCATTCATGTACTCGAGACAAAGCATCCACATTCCCCATTTGAACGCCAGGGCGATGCTTTACTGTGAAGTTGAATTCCTGTAGGGCCAGGAACCACCTATTCACTCTTCTATTTGTCTCCTTGTTTTGAGCCATCCACTTTAACGGAGCGTGATCCGTAACCATGTCAAAGTGCCTACCTAGCAGATAGTACCGAAGGGAATCTAGAGCCCACTTCACCGCTAAACACTCCTTTTCAACCGTGGCGTAATTTACCTCATGGGACTTCAACTTCCTGCTGAGGTAAATGACTGGGTGCTCTTCCCCGTTCCAGACCTGGGACAATACTGCTCCTAACCCCACATCTGACGCATCACTTTGTACGACAAAGTCTTTAGAGAAGTCGGGTGAGTACAACACTGGCTGGCTACATAAGGCTTGTTTCAAGAATTGGAATGCTGCCTCAGCCTCGGGGGTCCATTTAATCATGACCGACCCTTTCCCTTTCGTCAGGTTGGTTAGGGGCACAGCCTTAGAAGCAAAGTGGGGAATGAAGCGCCGATAATAACCCGCGATTCCCAGAAAGGCCCGTACCTGCTTCTTGCTGTTGGGACGTGGCCAACTCTGGATGGCCTCGACTTTGTTGAGTTGGGGTTTTATCACTCCCCTGCCAATGGTGTACCCAAGATATTTGGCCTCCTCCTGCCCAATGGTACACTTCTTGGGGTTAGCCGTAAACCCCGCTTCCCGGATAGAGTCTAGGACTGCTTGCACTTTTGGCAGATGTGAGGCCCAATCTGTGCTATGGACAATTACGTCATCCAGGTAAGCCGCAGCATACTTCCGATGGGGCCTCAGTATCTGGTCCATTTTCCGCTGGAATGTGGCCGGCGCATTCTGTAACCCGAACGGCATTCTCTTATATTGGAACGCCCCGTCTGGGGTTACAAATGCGGTTTTCTCTTTGGCCGACTTGGCCAGGGGAATTTGCCAATACCCTTTTGTGAGGTCAAGAGTCGTCATGTATCGGGCTGTTCCCAGCCGGTCGATCAACTCATCTATACGTGGCATGGGGTAGGTGTCAAATTTTGTAACTTTGTTCAACTGACGAAAATCGTTACAAAATCGCCAGCTCCCATCCGGTTTAGGCACCAACACAATGGGACTAGACCAATCACTTTGGGACTCCTCTATCACCCCTAAGTTCAGCATTTTCTGTACTTCCTCCCGTATTGCCTCCCGTCGGGCCTCTGGGATCCGATAGGGTTTTAACTTCACCCTTTCACCGGGCGGGGTAATAATATCATGCTCTACCCCAGATGTTTGTCCCGGCAGCTCAGAGAACACCTCCTTGTTGCGAAGCACAAACTCCTTAACCTCCTGTTGTTGGGGTTGTGACAAGGTGGCTGCTATTCCAACCTCCGGAATCACGCAACCAGTTTGAGCTGGTGACCAAGTTTCTGCGACTAGGGACTCTCTATCCCTCCAGGCTTTCAACAGATTAACGTGATATATCTGTTCGGGCTTTCGCCTTCCTGGTTGTCTGACCTTGTAATTCACTTCGCTCACTTTTTCCATTATCTCGTAGGGGCCTTGCCATTTGGCAAGGAATTTACTTTCAACCGTAGGGACAAGTACCAATATCCTATCCCCCGGGGAAAAGGTACGGGTCTTTGCTCCACGGTTGTACACTCTCTGCTGTGCCAACTGCGCTTGGGCCAAATGTTCCTTCACGATGGGCATTACCTGTGCAATTCGATCTTGCATCAGGGCGACATGCTCAATCACACTCCTGTGGGGAGAACTCTCACTTTCCCAAGTTTCCTTGGCAATATCCAACAGCCCTCTTGGGTGTCTCCCATACAGTAACTCAAAGGGGGAGAATCCCGTAGAGGATTGGGGCACCTCCCTAATAGCAAACATCAAATAAGGAAGTAGACAGTCCCAATCCTTTCCATCTCTATCCACCACTTTCTTCAACATTTGTTTTAGGGTTTTGTTGAATCTTTCAACCAGCCCATCGGTTTGGGGGTGATACACAGATGTACGCAATTGCGTCACTTTGAGCAATTTACACAGCTCTTTCATAACCCGGGACATAAAGGGTGTACCTTGGTCCGTAAGCAGTTCTTTACAAATACCCACCCGGCTAAAAACAAGAGATAGCTCTTTGGCTATGGTTTTGGCCGAGGTATTTCTGAGAGGGATCGCTTCTGGATAACGGGTGGCATAGTCCATTATAACCAATATGTACTGGTGCCCCCTAGCGGACTTGATTATAGGACCTACCAAATCCATTGCGATTCTCTCAAACGGGACCTCAATGATGGGTAGAGGGACCAGCGGGCTACGGAAATGTGGCATCGGGGCCGACCTCTGACACACAGGGCAGGAGGAACAATAATTTTCTATGTCCTTCATCACCCCAGGCCAATAGAATCTCTGTAATACCCTCTCTCGGGTTTTCTCTGTCCCCAGATGACCTCCAAGAATGTGCCCATGGGCCAACTCCAACACCAACTTCCTGTAAGGTTTGGGCACCACCAGCTGCTCAACGGTTTCTTCTGCCCTTTTTGCCACCCGATACAGTAGGTCCTTCTCTACGCTGAAGTATGGGTAAGTGCAGGTATTATCTGGGTTCACTAACTCGCCATCTATTTCCACTACGTTTTCCCGTGCCTTTATTAGGGCGGGGTCTTTTAACTGTTCTGTGGCAAAATTTTCCCTGTGAACCTCCAGATCAGAAAACTCCACAGACGGTAGGTTTTCGTCTGAGGAGGTGGGCTCCTCTCCAGTTTCTTGAGTCTCCCCTGCAAATACTGACAAGGGAAATTCTGGAGAGTCCTCACCACTCTCAGAGGAGTTCTGGCTATCACATTCCTGGTACATAGGGTCACCAGTGGGGGGCTCAGGATCATCCCACAGTTCCCAGAACTTCGGAAAATCCCTTCCCACAATGGCGTCATGCGGTAACTGAGATACTAAGCCCACTGGATGAGAGAGGGTACCTTTGGGGGTCTCGAAACACACTGTAGTCACTGGATACTCTCGGGTGTCCCCATGCACACAAATAACAGCTACCTTGCTATTCCCAGAGACCTCTGTTTTAACTAATTCAGCCTTTATCAGGGTCACAAGGCTACCTGAATCCAGTAATACCACAACATTTCTACCATTAATACACATTTTGCATAAATGTTTCTCAGTTCCTCGAATGGCAGTGCATGCGACTGTCGCACACAGCGACTGACGTCTGCCCGTCAGAAAGTCACACTGCATGGGTTCCTCCACAACCGGGCAATTGGCTGCAATATGTCCCGCTTGCCGGCAGCGGTAGCAAACGATCCTTCTTGCGGCCTCTTGAGCCGCTGATTTCCCAGGCTGTTCTCGCCAAACTTGGGGTAGAGCTCCCACCCTCTCACTCTCTCCACCCTCACCCCTTGGAATCCTCTTATCCGCCCCTGGGGATGGTCTGGTCTTAGGGTGGAAAGTCCGAGTGTCTCTGGAAGAGGCCGTCAGGTTCTCTGTAGCCAAGTATTTCTCTACACGATCCACAAGACCACCGGCCGTCTCTGGGTCTCCATGGCTTACCCACTTTTGGATGGCAGTAGGAAGAGCTCTCAAAAACCGATCCATTACAACACGTTCCACAATCTCTGGTGCGGACAAAGTCTCTGGCTGTAGCCACTTCCTGCTCAGGTGAATGAGATCATACATTTGAGACCTGGGGGGTTTTCCAAGCTGGAAAGTCCAGTTATGCACACGCTGAGCCCGGACAGCCAGGGTGACACCCAGCCTTGCCAATATTTCAGCTTTTAGCATCACATAGTCTTTTGCTTGGTCAGGCTCTAGGTCATAGTAAGCCTTCTGCGATTCACCAGTTAACAGAGGAGCCACCAGTCCAGCCCACTGCTCCTCAGGCCACTTTTCTCTTTCAGCAGTCCTTTCAAATGTGGTCAAAAATACCTCTGGATCATCCTCTCCAGTCATTTTTGTCAATAAACGACTCACCCCAAAGGACGCGGTATTAGTGGGACGGCTTTCCTCACTGGTCTGCGGACGTTGCTGCATTACTGCTTCCATTTGTTGTAGTCTCTGCTCTTGCTTCTGTAACAGGTCTATGAAGCGGGCCTCAGATTGCTGCTGGGCTTGTTGATGAGCTTGCTGCTGGGCTGCAAGGCTCCTTTGCAAACCTGCATTTGTCTGCTGTTGATTGGCATTTGCTAGAGCCAGCTGTTTCAGTATCTCCTCCATGCTGGCTTAAAAAAAACTGCCACTGGTTCTCCACCAACTGTGAGGGGGTTAACTCGGTAGCGGGTGTGTGTGACCCCCTGGTTGGGCTCCCCACACAAAAACAGGGCCAGCAGACGGAGGTTGTGGTTTTCAAAATCAAAAGGTGCGGTTTATTTCTCTATGTACAGTGACAAAAACACAGCAAAGCCAAAAAGAAACAAACAAAATAAATCCTGGTCAGTTTGACCTCTGACTAAACATGCAGGTTTCCTAAACTAACAACTGGGATCAGCCTGGTGCTGTCCTAGTCCCTAAGTCCCTGGTTTAGTAAAAGTCCAAACAAATAGCCACACAGGCTTTGCCTCACCGCACAGGGGTTCACTCTCCCTAGACAGTCCACACAGGTCTGGTTCCAGGCATGAGCTAACATCTAATGAAGCTGGGAGTTCTTATAGAGGCCTAAATGAGCTGACAAGCTTCAGCTGGCCTCATCAACTCCCTGTCTGTACGACGCCCCACACTCTCCCTAGAGGTATGAGTCATCCATGAGCCTACTAGCCTCAGCTGGGCTTATACAACTCTCCACCCTAGTTGTATAAGTCAGCATAAAGCCTGAATCTGGGAGAAATATATCTACCCCCCTGGATGCAACCAGGTGACTTTACCTTCCTGCTGTCACATGTGCTAATCCTTGTTTGTAGAGACAGATAGGTACAGTGAGGGAAGTGTCAGTGTGCTATTCTGTTCTAAACCAATCTTGCTGAACCATATTTTCAATCCTTGAGTTTAGGGACAGAGAGGTACAGTGAGGGAAAGTGTCAGTGTGCTATTCTGTGCAAAATCTTGTTTGTAGGGAGGGACAGAGTAGGACAGTGAGGGAAAGTGTCAGTGTGCTATTCTGTTCTAAACCAATTTTGCTGTTCCATATTTTCAATCCTTGAGTTTAGGGACAGAGAAGGACACTCGAGGCAATTATCAGTGTGCTATTCTGTGCTAAATCTTGTTTGTAGGGAGGGACAGAGTAGGACAGTGAGGGAAAGTGTCATTGTGCTATTCTGTTCTAAACCAATTTTGCTGTTCCATATTTTCAATCCTTGAGTTTAGGGACAGAGAAGGACACTCGTGGAAATTATCAGTGTGCTATTCTGTGCTAAATCTTGTTTGTAGGGAGGGACAGAGTAGGACAGTGAGGGAAAGTGTCCTATTCTGTTCTAAACCAATTTTGCTGAACCATATTTTCAATCCTTGAGTTTAGGGACAGAGAGGTACAGTGAGTGAAACTGACAGTGTGCTATTCTGTTCTAAACCAATTTTGCTGTTCCATATTTCAAATCCTTGAGTTTAGGGACAGAGAAGGACACTCGTGGCA
Organism: Rana muscosa; assembly: GCA_029206835.1. Classification (NCBI taxonomy): domain Eukaryota; kingdom Metazoa; phylum Chordata; class Amphibia; order Anura; family Ranidae; genus Rana; species Rana muscosa. Next base: position 880,603,556 of record CM055116.1, read on the forward strand.
ATTATCAGTGTGCTGTTCTGTGCTAAATCTTGTTTGTAGGGAGGGACAGAGTAGGACAGTGAGGGAAAGTGTCAGTGTGCTATTCTGTTCTAAACCAATTTTGCTGTTCCATATTTTCAATCCTTGAGTTTAGGGACAGAGAAGGACACTCGTGGAAATTATCAGTGTGCTATTCTGTGCTAAATCTTGTTTGTAGGGAGGGACAGAGTAGGACAGTGAGGGAAAGTGTCCTATTCTGTTCTAAACCAATTTTGCTGAACCATATTTTCAATCCTTGAGTTTAGGGACAGAGAGGTACAGTGAGTGAAACTGACAGTGTGCTATTCTGTTCTAAACCAATTTTGCTGTTCCATATTTCAAATCCTTGAGTTTAGGGACAGAGAAGGACACTCGTGGAAATTATCAGTGTGCTATTCTGTGCAAAATCTTGTTTGTAGGGAGGGACAGAGTAGGACAGTGAGGGAAAGTGTCAGTGTGCTATTCTGTTCTAAACCAATTTTGCTGTTCCATATTTTCAATCCTTGAGTTTAGGGACAGAGAAGGACACTCGTGGCAATTATCAGTGTGCTATTCTGTGCTAAATCTTGTTTGTAGGGAGGGACAGAGTAGGACAGTGAGGGAAAGTGTCCTATTCTGTTCTAAACCAATTTTGCTGAACCATATTTTCAATCCTTGAGTTTAGGGACAGAGAGGTACAGTGAGAGAAACTGACAGTGTGCTATTCTGTTCTAAACCAATTTTGCTGTTCCATATTTCAAATCCTTGAGTTTAGGGACAGAGAAGGACACTCGTGGAAATTATCAGTGTGCTATTCTGTGCAAAATCTTGTTTGTAGGGAGGGACAGAGTAGGACAGTGAGGGAAAGTGTCAGTGTGCTATTCTGTTCTAAACCAATTTTGCTGTTCCATATTTTCAATCCTTGAGTTTAGGGACAGAGAAGGACACTCGTGGCAATTATCAGTGTGCTATTCTGTGCTAAATCTTGTTTGTAGGGAGGGACAGAGTAGGACAGTGAGGGAAAGTGTCAGTGTGCTATTCTGTTCTAAACCAATTTTGCTGTTCCATATTTTCAATCCTTGAGTTTAGGGACAGAGAAGGACACTCGTGGAAATTATCAGTGTGCTATTCTGTGCTAAATCTTGTTTGTAGGGAGGGACAGAGTAGGACAGTGAGGGAAAGTGTCCTATTCTGTTCTAAACCAATTTTGCTGAACCATATTTTCAATCCTTGAGTTTAGGGACAGAGAGGTACAGTGAGTGAAACTGACAGTGTGCTATTCTGTTCTAAACCAATTTTGCTGTTCCATATTTCAAATCCTTGAGTTTAGGGACAGAGAAGGACACTCGTGGAAATTATCAGTGTGCTATTCTGTGCAAAATCTTGTTTGTAGGGAGGGACAGAGTAGGACAGTGAGGGAAAGTGTCAGTGTGCTATTCTGTTCTAAACCAATTTTGCTGTTCCATATTTTCAATCCTTGAGTTTAGGGACAGAGAAGGACACTCGTGGCAATTATCAGTGTGCTATTCTGTGCTAAATCTTGTTTGTAGGGAGGGACAGAGTAGGACAGTGAGGGAAAGTGTCAGTGTGCTATTCTGTTCTAAACCAATTTTGCTGTTCCATATTTTCAATCCTTGAGTTTAGGGACAGAGAAGGACATTCGTGGCAATTATCAGTGTGCTATTCTGTGCTAAATCTTGTTTGTAGGGAGGGACAGAGTAGGACAGTGAGGGAAAGTGTCCTATTCTGTTCTAAACCAATTTTGCTGAACCATATTTTCAATCCTTGAGTTTAGGGACAGAGAGGTACAGTGAGTGAAACTGACAGTGTGCTATTCTGTTCTAAACCAATATTGCTGTTCCATATTTCAAATCCTTGAGTTTAGGGACAGAGAAGGACACTCGTGGAAATTATCAGTGTGCTATTCTGTGCAAAATCTTGTTTGTAGGGAGGGACAGAGTAGGACAGTGAGGGAAAGTGTCAGTGTGCTATTCTGTTCTAAACCAATTTTGCTGTTCCATATTTTCAATCCTTGAGTTTAGGGACAGAGAAGGACACTCGTGGCAATTATCAGTGTGCTATTCTGTGCTAAATCTTGTTTGTAGGGAGGGACAGAGTAGGACAGTGAGGGAAAGTGTCAGTGTGCTATTCTGTTCTAAACCAATTTTGCTGTTCCATATTTTCAATCCTTGAGTTTAGGGACAGAGAAGGACACTCGTGGAAATTATCAGTGTGCTATTCTGTGCTAAATCTTGTTTGTAGGGAGGGACAGAGTAGGACAGTGAGGGAAAGTGTCCTATTCTGTTCTAAACCAATTTTGCTGAACCATATTTTCAATCCTTGAGTTTAGGGACAGAGAGGTACAGTGAGTGAAACTGACAGTGTGCTATTCTGTTCTAAACCAATTTTGCTGTTCCATATTTCAAATCCTTGAGTTTAGGGACAGAGAAGGACACTCGTGGAAATTATCAGTGTGCTATTCTGTGCAAAATCTTGTTTGTAGGGAGGGACAGAGTAGGACAGTGAGGGAAAGTGTCAGTGTGCTATTCTGTTCTAAACCAATTTTGCTGTTCCATATTTTCAATTCTTGAGTTTAGGGACAGAGAAGGACACTCGTGGCAATTATCAGTGTGCTATTCTGTGCTAAATCTTGTTTGTAGGGAAGGACAGAGTAGGACAGTGAGGGATAGTGTAAGTGTGCTATTCTGTTCTAAACCAATTTTGCTGTTCCATATTTTCAATCCTTGAGTTTAGGGACAGAGAAGGACACTCGTGGAAATTATCAGTGTGCTATTCTGTGCTAAATCTTGTTTGTAGGGAGGGACAGAGTAGGACAGTGAGGGAAAGTGTCCTATTCTGTTCTAAACCAATTTTGCTGAACCATGTTTTCAATCCTTGAGTTTAGGGACAGAGAGGTACAGTGAGTGAAACTGACAGTGTGCTATTCTGTTCTAAACCAATTTTGCTGTTCCATATTTCAAATCCTTGAGTTTAGGGACAAAGAAGGACACTCGTGGAAATTATCAGTGTGCTATTCTGTGCAAAATCTTGTTTGTAGGGAGGGACAGAGTAGGACAGTGAGGGAAAGTGTCAATGAGCTATTCTGTTCTAAACCAATTTTGCTGTTCCATATTTTCAATCCTTGAGTTTAGGGACAGAGAAGGACACTCGTGGCAATTATCAGTGTGCTATTCTGTGCTAAATCTTGTTTGTAGGGAGGGACAGAGTAGGACAGTGAGGGAAAGTGTCAGTGTGCTATTCTGTTCTAAACCAATTTTGCTGTTCCATATTTTCAATCCTTGAGTTTAGGGACAGAGAAGGACACTAGTGGAAATTATCAGTGTGCTATTCTGTGCTAAATCTTGTTTGTAGGGAGGGACAGAGTAGGACAGTGAGGGAAAGTGTCCTATTCTGTTCTAAACCAATTTTGCTGAACCATATTTTCAATCCTTGAGTTTAGGGACAGAGAGGTACAGTGAGTGAAACTGACAGTGTGCTATTCTGTTCTAAACCAATTTTGCTGTTCCATATTTCAAATCCTTGAGTTTAGGGACAGAGAAGGATAGGCAGGGGACAGTGTCAGTGTCATTGTTGCTAATCCTCCTGCACAGTATACACCTGAAGGTAGCACTTATTGCTCTTTTTCCCATCTCCCTGCAGGCCATCCATTAAAATGTCTGGAAGGCAAACAAGGAGAGGCAGACAGTCAGGAGGCAAAAAAAGAGGGCAAGCAGGCTCTGTGTCTGGGGGCAACAGTGCTGGTCGTGGACGCGGTGCATTGTCATCAGCACATGGCCATGGGACACGCTTGTCCTTCTTTTCGGCAGCTGGACATGTTGAGCCACATCATGCCGAAGACTTGGTAGAGTGGATGACCAAGCCCACCTCATCCTCCTCATCCTCTCTCACCCAGGCTCAGGGTACTGGCAAAGCAGCTGCCAAAGCGTCCTCTTCTCTGGTATCATTATCTTCATTAGTCAATCCTTCCCTAGACCCACCATGTCCTCCTCCTGAGGAGTCCCCCGAACTGTTTGAGCACAGTGTTGGGTACATGCTCCAGGAGGATGCCCAGCGTTTCGAAGGATCTGATGATGATACCCAGCTACAGGAAGGCAGCAGCTTGAGAGCAGAGAGAGGGGATGCTCAAGAAGGACACCAATCTGGCAGTCATGCTCCAGCAGCTGCAGCATACTGCCAGATTGGCTCCAGTGATGAGGAGGGAGGGGATGATGAGGTCACTGACTCCACGTGGGTGCCTAATAGGAGAGAGGAGGAGGAGGAGGAGGAGGAGGAGGCACATCTCCAACGAGGCAGGATGCCCTTGAGTGGCCAGCGTATGGGCAGCACACCGACGGAATCACACCGCAGAGCTCCGCCTGTGCAGGGCGCTGCCTCTGCCCGTCATTCAAAAAGTTCTTTGGTGTGGGCCTTTTTTGAGGCGAGTGCATCAGATCGCACAGCTGCTGTTTGCAACATATGTCTCAAGCGTATATCGCGTGGCCAAAACATCAGCCGCTTGGGCACCACATGCTTGATCAGACATATGTTGACCTGCCATGCAGCTCGTTGGCAAGCCTACCTTAAAGACCCACACCAAAGAACAAAGCTGACCTCTTCTTGCACCGCATCAGCTGGGATCTCCAACCCCACTATACCTTCACTCCTCTCTGAAACCTGCTCTGAGAGGAATGAAGGTGTAGAATTAGGTGTGTCACAGGCAAGTACTTGCGGGCACTCTGCTAGCAGTACACCAACGTCCGATTCTAGCAGGCAAATTTCCCTGCCCCAGCTGCTGGACCGTCAAAAGAAGTTCACTCCCAGCCATCCACATGCCCAGCGGTTGAATGCTAGCTTGGCTAAATTGCTAGCGCTTCAACTGCTGCCTTTTCAGTTGGTAGACTCGGCCCCCTTCCGTGAGTTTGTGCAATGTGCGGTTCCTCAGTGGCAGGTTCCCAAACGCCACTTTTTCGCACGGAAGGCGATTCCGGCTCTCTACAGGCATGTGGAAGGCAATGTCTTGGCCTCCCTGGACAGGGCGGTCAGCGGTAAGGTGCATATTACCGCTGACTCATGGTCCAGCAGGCATGGACAGGGACGTTACCTTTCTTTCACGGCCCATTGGGTCACTCTTTTGGCAGCTGGGAAGGATGCAGGACAAGGTGCAGTAGTGTTGGAGGTTGTTCCACCGCCATGCCTCCAAAATGCTACTACTGGTTGTGACACACCTCTCTCCTCCACCCCCTCCTCTTCTTCTTCCTCCATGGCCTCTTCCTGTGGTTTGTCCTCGGAACCAGCGGTGCTCCGTAGGCGTTCAAGGGGCTACGCAAGTACGCAGGCAAAAAGATGCCATGCCGTGATTGCGCTGGTGTGTTTGGGGGACAGGAGCCACACTGGGGCAGAGGTCCTGTCTGCTCTGCAGGGGCAGGCCGAGAGGTGGTTGACGCCACGCCAGCTTAAGCCAGGAATGGTGGTTTGCGACAATGGCACCAACCTCCTCTCCGCCCTCCGACAGGGACAACTGACCCATGTGCCCTGTATGGCTCACGTCCTTAACCTGGTGGTGCAGCGGTTCTTGGGCAGGTACCCGGGCTTACAGGATGTCCTGAGGCAGGCCAGGAAAGTCTGTGTGCATTTCCGCAGATCTTATAATGCCAGTGCTCGCCTGGCTGAGCTGCAAAAGGAGTTGAACCTGCCCAAGAACCGCCTTATATGTGACATGCCCACCAGGTGGAACTCAACGTTGGCCATGCTGCAGCGGCTGCACACGCAGCAGAGGGCCATCAATGAGTACCTGTGCGACTACGGCACCAGGACAGGGTCAGGGGAGCTTGGTTTTTTTTCTCCACGCCAGTGGGGCATGATCAGGGATGCATGCACTGTCCTGGCACCATTTGAGGAGGCCACAAGGATGGTGAGCAGTGACAGTGCATGCATCAGTGACACTGTACCTCTTGTCCACCTGTTGGAGCACACGCTGCGTGGAATAATGGACAGGGCACTTGAGGCAGAACAGAGGCAGGAAGAGGAGGACTTCCTTGCCTCTCAAGGCCCCCTTTACCCAGACAGTGTTCCTTCTGTCCCACCCATCGCACAGGAAGAGGAGGAGGAGGAGGAGGAGGAGGAGGATTGTGTCAGCATGGAGGTGGAGGCTGGCACTCAGCATCATCAGCAGCAGTCTTTTAGGGATGATTTACAGTCCCAAGAAACCAGTGGACTTGTACGTGGCTGGGAGGAGGTGGCTGCGGATCATGTTGTCCTTGGTGACCCAGAGGACTCCGGACTGAATGCCTCAGCTAACCTACGCTGCATGGCCTCCCTGATCCTGCAAAGTCTGCGGAAGGATCCTCGTATTCTTCGGATCAAGGAGAGGGACCATTACTGGCTGGCCACTCTCCTTGATCCACGGTACAAGGGTAAGGTTGCGGACCTTATCGTACCGTCGCAGAGGGAGCAGAGGATGAGACAACTCCGGGAGGCCTTGCAGAAAGGTCTGTGCAATGCGTTCCCAGAGACTGGGAGGTTACAAACTCCTGGTCCTGGACAACGAGTTGCTGAGGCTTCGGGCAGTCAAAGAAGGAGTGGTGGGGAAGGTGGCCGTCTGACCGATGCGTTCAGACAATTCTTTAGTCCGCAGCCCCAAAGTATGATCGGTTCCAGCAACCATCGCCAGCGTCTGATATACATGGTCCAGGAATACCTAGGGGCAAGGTCAGACTTGGACACCTTCCCCACCGAAAATCCTCTGGCTTACTGGGTCTTGAGGATGGATCACTGGCCAGAGCTTGCACAGTATGCAATTGAGCTACTGGCCTGTCCAGTGCTGCTGGAGGATTTGTCACGGATCACAGGGTGCGCCTGTCCACCGACTCGGTTGATCGACTGACTTTCATCAAGATGAACCAGTCTTGGATCACCACCAGCTACCACACACCAGATGCTGATATAACAGACTAATTGATTTTAAAATGTCACATCCCTTCAAGACTGATGCTGATGCTGAGTGCCTGTGCTGTTATGTTGACTGGCTATCCTCCTCCTCCTCCTCAATGATACGATTAATGATGATAGCTTGGAAGATCATTTTGGTTTATGGGTGACGCCACCAGTGGCTAAGGCCCAATTTTTCAGCCCCTGTTTAACAGGGGCGTGTAATTAAAATTTTTGATGCAATACTTTGCAACAGGCCTCATTGCTGTGCTCCAAGTACAGTATCTGTGAGGGGTTGCAGTGTTGTGCCACCAGTGCCTAAGGCCCAATTTTTCAGCCTCTGTTCAACAGGGGCATGCAATTATAATTATTGATCTAATAATTCACAGCAGGGCCCATTGCTGCGCCCACCAAGAGTAACTGTCAGGCCTTACAGTGTTGTGGCACCAGCACCACCATCACCACCACCACCACCACCAAAGGCCCAATTTTTCAGCCCCTGTTCAACAGGGGCATGCAATTATAATTATTGTTCGAATAATTCACAGCAGGGCCCATTGCTGCGCCCACCAAGAGTAACTGTCAGGCCTTACAGTGTTGTGGCACCAGCACCACCATCAAACGCCCAATTTTTACTACCACTGATCGACAATTATATGTTATTACAATTCCTGATATAATAGTTGACAGCAGGGCGTTCCAGCACCCACCAAGAATAACTGTGAGTGCTTTCAGTGTTGTGCCAACACCAACACCTAAGGGGGCAATTTCTGCAGAGTATATACGGCAGGTCCCTACTTTCAAACATCCAACTTACAAACTACTACTACTTGCAAACGGAAGAAGACAACAGGAAGTGAGAGGAAATCTACCCCTTGGAAGGAAAATTCTCTCCTGTAAGAATTAATATGGGAGAAAGGTGTCTCCTCTCTACTGATGCTTTATCACCAATCCTTGTTTCAATAAAAACACCACATTTCAAAAACAGTTGTCATTGGGACGCAAAGTGAGGTGAAATGTTCTGAACAGGGGCACAGACAGCAAAAAAAATGTGACAGGGGTGATAACCGTTCCCTATGTTTTCCAAAAAGCAAAAAAAAAGGAATTTGGCATGGAGCTACACTTAAACAATGCAGCTGTTCAAAATTACAAACAGATTCTACATAAGAACAAACCTACAGTCCCTGTCTTGTATGCACCGCCTGTATACGGCTGTTCAGAGTATATAGGGCCTTTTTTATTTTGTGTGCGGGGTTCCCCTTAATATCCATACAAGACCCAAAGGGGCTGGTAATGGGCTGGGGTAGGGGGGGGGGGGTTGATGGGGTAGCTATGCCATTTTTCATAAAGATTTTCATCCATATTACCGGGACCAGACATTGCATTAAAGCCGCAAGCAGTTTTAAATGGCTTTTTTTCCTTTAGAAATGTTATTTTGTGCAGGGACAGTTCTAAACACGGGAAACACGTGGCACTTCACAGGCATACTTTAGACACCCCCCAGGTACAATATTTAAAGGAATATTTGACTTTTTTTTTTCACTTTATGCATCATTAAAATGACTGCTCCCGGAAAACGTCCGTTTTTAAAACTTCTTTTTGCATTGATACATGTCCCCTGGTGCAGAACCCGGGTTCCCAAACTCTGTTTCGGACAATAACATGGATAATAGTCGTTATAATTAGCACTTTAGAATCCGAACGTTCGCATCCATTGTATTTAATAGGGTTCTAATGTTCGTGCGAACTTTCGGTCCGTTCGCGGGTTCTGGTGCGAACCGAACCCGGGGGTGTTCGGCTCATCACTACTCATAACCATGAGATCCTGGATTATGATTTGTGCGCTCCCACTGGAGAAAGGAGGAGATTGATCTTCCACAAGCAGCACATCACCTAAAAAAAAAAAAAGTATGTCTTAAAAATATGCATGCATGCATGCATCTATTCCCTGAATCTGTGGTGTATGGCACTGACCTGTTGTGGTGACAATCTCGCACACTTCCTCCACATCTCCTTTCTCCACCTCTTCTTCCTCCACCTCTCCTTCCTCCACCTCTCCTTCCTCCACATCCTGAGGTTTGGGTTCTCTCTAGTTCCCTTCTTTCTGAGGTTGGGGTTCCCTCTGTTCTTTCCGAGGTGTGGGGTTCCTGGCCTCCTCAGAGTTGTGTGCTCCAAGTCTCTGCTCCCCTATGAGAATTAAACAAAAGGTATACTTAGCACACAGATATTTGAGGTCAGAAATAGGAATATGAAACATTGCTTGGAAGTGGGGTACAATTGTCTTTTTTGGCAGAGTTACAAGCTGAAGACATGTTTTAAAATGTATTTCTAAACTGGAATCCTGACCTTTTTTGACCAAGTTACAAACATGGAGACACCCCCAAAGTATCCACTCTAGCACCTGTGTGGGACACCCTAAAAAACTTGTTCTGGGGTCCCACACAGGTGCTCCAGAGTACAGCTGTGGAAACAGCTTCTGAGTGTCCTCTCCTTTACACTGAATCAAGCGTTGTTTTAATATAAATAGGCATGACCAAATGGGGTTTACCTGTATCTGTGCAAAATATCTACTTTGGAGGAGAATTGATGTTTACTATGAATGATTATACTTTGGCCATTACCCTGAAAGTGGCCATTTTTAAATATCCAACCAGTCAATCAAAGCACATGGAGCAAAATATGCAAGTATAATAATCAAATTATTAATAACACAGGAGAAATACTTACTTTTTAGTAGCATTATTTTGATCTTCCTGTACTGCTCCGGCTCCCTCAGCTTCAGGTCAGACCACCTTTTACGGAGCTGCTCCTTGGATCTCCGGACCCCAAATTTATTGTACAGACTCCTCGCCACTTTGCCCATTATTTTGGCCTTCCTGAGATTAGGGGTGTTGTATGGCCCATGCTTCCCATCGTAATCTCTCCTCCGCAAGATGTCCACCATCTCTGCCATCTCAGCAAAGGACATATTACTGGACTTGTATCTTGTCCTGGATCGGGACATTTTCGGATCCGGGCTTTCCTCGTCGGAAGTTAAAACAACCCGCACCTGCTGTGTCACCACCATGTCGTCTCCCACTGGGCGTCGAACGAGAAGGGGCAGGGAATATCCGAGGAAGAATGTCAGGGGCAGGAACGTCAGGGGCGGCCGACGTGGGCAGAGTTTCACGCATGTGCAGGGAATATAATGATAACGACGTTGTGTGCGTGGAGTAAGGAGGACCGGAAGTTCCGAACGTCACTGACGAAGGTAAAAATTAAAGTTGGGGCACGCTGCAGGGAAGCGTGGAGGGAAGGCTACAAGCAAGGCCAGAAAGTGATTCCCTGGCTTCAAGCTGCTCTGCCAGAAGACGCAGTTTTTTGGAGTACCACAGCTTGGGGATATGTATGACATGTATGACATCTGCTGCTGCTCCTGATTTCTGCGATTCGGGGACCAGATTGTGATCCCAATTCAAGGGACTTCTCATGTTATTGATTTTATTTGCCTTCATGTCTGCCTTTGTAGTCCAATGTCGGCATATATTCCACTAATTTCTCAATTGTTGCCCTTCATCTTTAATTTTTTTCCAGAATAAATGGATATTTGATTTAATTTAAATAGTTGCCTATGTGTTTTTCTTGTGAGGAGGAAGGTACATTTCATGAATACAATGTGTAATTAACAAGGGACACCAACACCAACCTCCTTGAGGGAAAAAAAAAACAAGATAATAATGTTGTTGCGATAACTTGACCATAAACAAATATGGACATCACTATAAAATATTAAAAGGCCAGAAAAATATTAGGAGATCTTGATTCAAAACAACAAAAAATAAGAAAAAAAATGATAGAATCCTGCCTTTAAAATAAAATACGAAGATTCATGAGATCGCAAAGAAATAATTTTTTCCGAACTCTGTGTGAATATCCGCAACGATAATTTTTTGGGGGAATACCGTTTATAGAAAGAAGAAAAGAATGCGCTACATTTAACGATACAAAAACTTGCAGCATGACGAATGTGCTATGTCCATTATGAATGCTAGTTTTACCAGAACAAGCTCTCCCGTCTTGTAATTTAGTCTGAGCATGCGTGGATTTTTCTCTGATGGAGTTCCCCACAGACCATCGGAATTTGCTATCGTTTTTTTTTTCCATCGCTAAAATTTAAAACAGGTTCTATTTTTTTATACCGATGGAAAAAAGACCGATGGGGCCCACACACAATCGGTTTGTCCGATGAAAAAAGTCCATCGGTCTTTTTTCATCAGAAAAACCGATCGTGTGTATGCAGCATAAGGGTTTACAACCACTTTAAAGCACTAGCCAAAAAATTTTACCAGCAACTGTCTGCCATTTCTGGAAATTCTAGTTTAGTATAACAATGTTCATTTTAGTGTCACACATCTGTAACAGTGAACATGATGTAATAAAAATAATATCCTTGCTGTTGAAGCACTTTCTTTTTAGTTAAAACATGTAATACTATATTCTAAATCTTGCCTTTACATTTGTGATTGGAGATAAATGAATCAACGTGCTAATCAGAAAAGTCAGAAATCTTTTTTTTTTTTTATATTATTCTGAATATATGTGTAGTGCTAACCCCCAAGAGGGCCGCAGGTTTTGTGTCCCAGGTTCTATTCCCAGTAGTGCAGCAGCCAGGCAAGCAGTGACCTCCACACCTTTGGTTTAAGAAGCACAGTCTTGGGGTTGCCTTTTTATAGCTTATTGCAGAATAACTTGGGTGGGGTTCAGGGAACTGTGGAATACTTCAGGATACTAACAGGAACAATGAGGACACTCTTCCTTGTAGCAGCTCTGCATAACAGTTCCTTAAGTAGAAGGACAATAAATGGACCGCACTAGGCACCTCTTGCAATCTCCTAGGCCAGGCAAGCCTTGTACTCTGGGCAACAGGGGTAGCAGAAGCATCCATCACTGAAATCCCTCCCCTTTAGGCCGGTACTCACAGTGTCCCTCAAGCTTGAGATTTCACCCTCAGACTTCAGTAAGCAGGCTCCTCTGTGAAATTCCACGGGCAGGTCTTCAATGGCACCCTTCTATAGTTCCCTTATAGGGTTTGTGGCTGAATTGGCCCTCGAGCTGAGCATGGTGGGGACCCTGATGAGCAAGCTGGACCTTCAGCAGGACTGCCAGGATGGCAGACAACCCTCTTGGCTGGGAACTTCTCCAAGAAAACCTATCTCTGTGTGTTTCCAGACTATTTATTCATCTTCCAACCACCATTTGAACACACCTACCCAGGGATTGGCTGGATCAACATAAATATTTAGGACTGCCTGTTTGATTCTCCCACCCACTAAATTCTGGAAGTTTCCCAGAAAACAAAGGGGAGCAATCAAACCCCAAAGAAATTAAGCACAGCTCAACTGATTACAGGAGAGCCAAAATGTGCCTTATCAAACCTAGCAGCCTAACTATGAGGGTGCTACATAAGCAGGAAACTTTCTGGTCTGCATAGAATCATACAATTTATCATTCCCAAAATTGCAAGATTCTCTTTAGATCAGATAGATTTTTCAGCAAGTGAATTCCATGGACAATATACGCAATCTTGCAGTTCTTTATTTTTTTTAAACACTACTGCAAAGCAAACATCAGACAGCAGTTAACAGTTTGTCTTTTATAGCAGATCAATAAACAATGCTATGTGACCATATTTTAAAGACTGTATTTGACTCAGAAATAATTTCCTTTTTACTGAAATATGACTTCAAATTATTTTGTAAAGAAAACCACATTGATTATAACATTAAAAAAATTTGGAAGTGTGAAAACTTACAGTAGGCACATATTAGTAATTCTTACTCTTCTAATTAAATGCTCCCTCATATACTTGGCAATACTTTATCGTTATTCACTAAGCTTGCACCACAAGATATAATGTTTTGCAGATGGCTGCACTGGGATTCTAAAATGTATATTTTAGATTAATGCCTAAAATGTATGCTGCATTTTTAACTAAACTTTAATCTGTAAATTAAAAATGTATTTACATTAAATTGCTATATGGATGTATACTTTCACAGTGAAATGTGTTGCCTTGTAGAACACAGTTTAGTAAAGTTACATCTAAAAGATTAAAAAGAATGAAATACGATTTACAGTAGGTGCCGCCGATATTGTGTCAATCTCGCCTCTTCTAGCGGCGAGATTGACACCCTACGAGCCCCGTCGCGAGAGCCAGCGCCGAGCTGTCTCGTCATCGGGAAAGGAAAAATGTTGTTTTTCCTTTCGCAATGAGCGACACGCATTGCCGGTAGACGGAGATCCGACGTGGATTCTCGCCAATACCAGGCACTGTGTTTGGTATGAATCCTAAGCGGGAACTCCACGCCAATTTTTTAAATAAAAAAACAGCATGGGTTCCCCCTCCAGGAGCATACCAGGCCCTTCGGTCTGGTATGGATTTGAAGGGGAATCCCCTAAGCTAAAAAAACGGCGTGGGGGTCCCCCTCAAAATCCAAACCAGACCCTTATCCGAGCACGCAACCTGGCAGGTCGCAGGGGAAGAGGGGGGACGAGAGAGCGGCCGCCCCTCCCTCCTGAACCATACCAGGCCGCATGCCCTCAACATGGGGGGGTTTGGTGCTCTTGGGCAGGGGGGCAACCTGTGGCCCCTCCACCCCAAAGCACCCTGTCCCCATGTTGATGAGGACAGGGCCTCTTCCCGACAACCCTGACCGTTGGTTATCGGGGTCTGTGGGAGGGGGGCTTATTGGAATCCGGGAGCCCCCTTTAATAAGGGGGGCCCCAGATGCCGGCCCCCCACCCTATGTGAATGAGTATGGGGTACATCGTACCCCTACCCATTCACCTGGTGGGAAAAAATGTCAATAAAAAAACACACACAGCTTTTAAAGTAATTTATTACACAGCTCCGGGGGTCTTCTTCCGACTTCGGGGGTCTCCGGTGTCGTCTCCGCGCTCTCCGGTTCTTCTCTCGCTCTCCAGTTCTTTCTTCCTTCTGCCGGGCCTCCGCTATCTTCTTCCAGCTCTTTTGCTAGCGGAGAGGCCCGGTCTTCCCGTCGTCTCGTCCGGCTCTCCATTGTCCTTCTGCCGGCCCCTCCACTATCTTCTTCCAGCTCTTTTGCTAGTGGAGGGCCGGTCTTCCCGTCGCCGTCGGTGTCTTCTTCTCTCTTCCCCTCCTCGATGTTCACTGGTGGCTTCCTCCCGGCTCTCGGTTGGATTCGGCTAGAATCGTCAGGACCCAGCCAGACTCTGTAAAATCCGGTGGAAACTGGAGGAAACAGATTAAGGAAAAGCGCAGAGGAAACAGTGAAAGGAAGCCATGAAAGCAAAAGGATAGCGGGGACAGAAACACAGGTACAAAAAGCTTTACCAGTATTTGAGTTTTCTAGGCTTGAATGCCTCAATGCCTCAATGCTGAATGCTGAATGCTGGATGTCTGTACACCTGAAACACCTGAACACAATGAATACTGAAGGAAATTTAAAGGATCGTGAGTTTCTGTTCCCTGAAATCCAACTGTTTTATAATAAATATGTTGGCTTTTAAGCAGTAAGAGTGGATACATGTTATATAATTTCATAAGGCATAAAAGGAACTCTTGATCTTTTATAAAAGGCATATAAGGCATATAAGGCTCATTTAATAATGGAAAACTATTTCATAGTTATATATGAAAATTAAATGCAATAAGAACTTTTTTTTTTTTAAGAAAGTTTTACGCCATATATGAAAAAATCTTTAAAGGACAGAGAAATACATGCATGGCGTAGAATAGAATATATACTCTTATCCCAAAGTAAAATATTGTTTACAGCTAACAGCTGACATAACAAATTATTTGCTGACAATCAAAACTGAATCCATCTCTGTTAGCTATTAAGCTGTTGATCCCAGGAAAAACTATCGAATTAAACCATCATAAATTGCAATTACAAGCTGAAACATAGAAGGAAAGGAAGGATAGAAAAGCCCCTTTTTTATTTTTTGGGTTTCGGTCCATTTTTTATTTTATTCCAGAAGGTAAAGAAAACGTATTCAGTAGAAGTTCAACAGAAGCGACACTAAAGCCCTGTACACAGGGACTGTTTTTATCGGACAAACCGATCGTGTGTGGGCCCCATCGGACTTATTTCCATCAGTGAAAAAAAATAGAACATGTTTTAAATTTTTCCGATGGAGAAAAAAATGATAGGAAATTCCGATCGTCTGTGTGGAACTCCATCGGAGAAAAAACCCACGTATGCTCAGACTGAATTAGGAGACTGGAGCGCTCGTTCTGGTAAAACTAGCGTTCGTAATGGAGATAGCACATTCGTCATGCTGTAACGGACTGAAAAGCACGGAGACTGAAAAGCGCAAATCGGCTCTCACCAAACTTTTACTAACACGCGGTAACACGAAATCAGCAAAAGCAGCCCAAAGGGTGGCGCCATTGGATTTGAACTTCTCATTTATAGTGCCGTCGTACGTGTTGTATGTCACGGCGTTTGGGACGGTCGGAATTTTGTCTGATGGTGTGTAGGCAAGACTGATGGAAGTCAGCTTCATCGGAATTCCGATGGAAAAATCCATTGGATTTGATTCCATCGGAAATCCGATCGTGTGTACAGGGCTTAAGTGACACTAAAGCCCCGTACACACGATCAGTTTGACTGATGAAAACCGTCCGATGGATGGTTTTCATCAGACCAACCGATCGTGTATGGTACCCATCGGTCTTTTTTCCATCGGTTGTAAAAAATAGAACTTGTTTTAAAATTTTCCGATGGATAAAAAACCGATGGGAATTTCCGATTGTCTATGGGCAAGTCCATCGGTTAAAAAACCCACTCATGCTTAGAATCAAGTCGACGCATGCTCAGAAGCATTAAACTTCATTTTTCTCGGCTCATCGGAGTGTTTTACGTCACCACGTTTGAAACGGTCGGTTTTTTGACTGATGGTGTGTGGCCAAGACTGATGAAAAACTGTTTCATCGGATTTCCGATGGACAAATCCATCGGACGAAAATCCATAGGTTATCAGATCGTGTGTACGGGGCTTGAGAGACACTAATAGAGAAATTGCTACTCCTATGGTTATGATATTTCGGTGCCTATTCTGTGGCCTAGATGGTTTTTGATATTTTGGTACATTCTTTTTCTCTTTTTTTCCCCTAAAGGATTAAAAGGAGATAATATCTTGTCCTCTTTTAAAAAAAAAAATTATGCCACCCAAAAAGGGTAACAGAACACCGCAATCACAAAAGTGTAAAAAGGAAAAAAGGAAGAAAAAAAACACCACAGGGGCTCAAACCACTCAAACTCAAACAATAGACATTAAAGAAATATCACAAACCTCACAAATTTCTCAAACATCACAAGAACATCTGAATATGGTGGAATCAATCACAAATTTAGGAATATCTGGGGTTTAGGAGGATAGTCACCCCAGGAACAGTTTGCCTATAGATACAATAGATACAATTAGATTGACCACACAACAAAAGGAAAAGGAAAATTGGGACATACAAACATATATCTGATCTCTCCCCACCAGGGGGGATATGGATCAATATGTACATGGACTGGAAACATCATACAAAGCAGAGATACAGGAACTCAAATTGTCTATGCAAGATACACAAGAAAAAATTAGTTCAATGGATACAAGAATAAATAAAGTGGAACAAAATTTGAAACAAACAGAGGAAAGATTGATGGAGCAAGAAAAACAGCTAAAACGGAATATAAATGCAATTGACGAGCAAGAAAACAGAAACAGGAGAAATAACATCCGAATTAGAGGTCTATCTGAAGAGGTGACCTCAAGGGATCTGTCAGCAACATTGCAAAATGTTCAGTGAATTGTTACAGGAATCGAACGATACAGCTATTGACCGAGTTCACAGAATAATGGGACCAAGAAGAATAGATGATAGCAAACCAAGAGGTTATGCAGGATGCATTATGCTCAAATAAAGGACAAAATTATGACAGCTGTACGCCAAAGAAAGAACATACAATACGAGGGAACACAATTGATGTTTTTCCAGGATCTTTCGAAATACACACTCAATAGGAGGAGAGCATTAAAACCTCTCCTGGAACAACTAATAAAGAAAAACTTTCAGTATAGATGGAAATTCCCATTTCAGCTACAGGTTCAACATGAGGGAGGGACAGCAAGTTTCAGGGACCTGGATGACCTGCCGGAAATTTTGAGGATTCTTTAACTGAAGTAGAATTGCTAGACTGGGGGGCGTGTCCAAGATGGCGATCTGAGAGGAAGCCTGATCTAGAGCTCTGCTGGTTACTCTCCTATTATCCTTGCTCTTGCCTGTTTTACCTGCTCGGATCCATTAGGGATGTCCCACAGGACTCGGCAGAGGGGAAAGAGACTTCATTTTCCACAACAAGCGGAGGCTATAGCTCCGCAGGCAGTGGCGCACGTGGTGACTCCCTCTGAGAGAGCTCGCAGCATGGCGTCGCAAACGGAGCTGGAGGACCCGACGCTTGAGACCCGGCTCGGATTTCAGGAGGTGATGGCGGCAATTGCGACATGTCAGGCCACCTTGACCAGCAAGATCGAGGCCGTGCAAATAGATGTTGGCCTCGTTCGGCAGGACCTAGACAAGCTCCGCTCGAGGGTGGCGGAGGTGGAGCAGCGGGCTGGCCAGACGGAGGACACTGTCCTGGAGCACTCGGTGTCTCTCCGCACTCTACAGACGAAGGTGCGGGCCCTTGAGTACAAGGTGGACGACGCCGAGAATCGGAATAGAAGAAACAATCTCCGGATTCTCGGCCTGCCGGAAGGCGTGGAGGGGAAGAATCCGACGGTGTTCGTGGAAGGCCTGCTGAAAGACCTGCTGCCGGACGCGCAGTTCTCTCCATACTTTACTGTGGAGCGCGCTCATCGAATCCCTCCGACCCCGGGACCCCCTGGAGCTCGCCCTCGCACCTTTATTCTTCGGGTGCTCAACTTTAGGGATCGGGATGAGATCCTTCGGGCGGCGCGCAGGGCGGGTGAGTTGAGATTTCAGAATGGCAACTTATTGTTTTTTCCTGATTACTCGGCTGAGACTCAAAAGCTCCGTAGATCATTTGACCAGGTGAAGGGGGGGCTGCGGGCAAGGAACATCAAATATAGTGTCCTCTTTCCTGCCAAGCTGAGGGTACAGGATGGGGAGACTGTTAAGTTTTTCACTACCCCCCGGGATGCTGCGGCCTGGTTGGAGTCGCTGCCTCCTCTTCGTGGATAGCCAGCTGCCCCTCCTTTCTGCCTTGCCTTTATGTTTCGCTTGTGCCTACAATATGTTAAACTGCCTGTGCATGGATATACTGCCAATGTGATCTATGTGCCTTGTAGATCGCGGCTCTGGAACTAAATTCACTCCTGCACACAGTATTTTAGGATGGTGGGGGGCGCGGAGCTGCGCAGGTGGGACCCCCACTTTTATCGACCATCTAGGGGGCCTTTGGACCTGGGATGTTGGGGACCTCCCTCGGAAACTGTGACTGGTTGCTATGCTCCTATTAATTGGAGGGTCCTCTACACTTCTCCTTGGCGCGCTCGTTTGGCGCCGCTTGTGGGTTGGGGGAGTGCAGCCGTTGCTGAAGATGCTGGACTGACCTATGGCTACCTGCTACATGGATGTGTTGCCGCCCCCCTCCCACCATCCCTGCACTTGATTCCCTGCAGCTCTGCGCGCCGCCGCGCACTACTGGTCCTCCCGTCCCTGGTTCTGGCTCTGGACTTGCTGGTCTGTGCTGGGGGCTGGCGGGTGGATACATAATTTGCTGCCCTTCTGTGGGCTGCACTCTCATGAGGCATAAGCGACTGTTCAAATGTTTCAATGTTTTCTAAGTAACCAAGTTTTGTACCCCTGGGTTCACCTAGGAGACTGATTATGCTAGTTTTTACCAGCATCTCTATAGATCTTTTGGAGGATATCGCTCGCGTTCGGTACACGCCCTCTCTGAACTAATGTTATTGTTGGGGTTAGGGGAATTGATGCATCACCGGTCTTTGCTGGGGGTGTGGGGTGGGGGGGAAAGTTTCTGCCGTTGCAGACAATTGGGGAATGTTTTAATAGTTTTGTTTTTCAGGAGTTGCTTAATTCTAAGGCTGCTGTTCCTACTGTACTTATACATGGTGCTGCACTTGCTACTCACAGTGTGTGTTTCATTGGGATTGTATGCTCCCTGGATTGGGGGGGGGAGATCTGCGGAATTGGCCCTTTCTTTATACCTAGTAGGCTATGGCGAATATTAATATTGTTTCCTGGAACATTCGGGGCCTCAATTCGGCCACCAAGCGCTCGCTAGTTTTTAAATATCTGCAAACATACAACCCTCAGGTGTGCATTCTCCAGGAGACACATTTGGTGGGCACCAGAATCCTCGGTCTCCGGAGGGCCTGGGTAGGTGCCCACTACCATTCCACTTATTCTACTTATGCCAGGGGTGTTAGCATTCTGATCCGCAGATCTCTCCCACTTCAGGTATTGGATGTCCGGAAGGACCCTGGGGGCCGCTATGTAATAATACATGTTTTGCTGTATAACAAAAAAATGGTCTTGGTGGGCCTCTATCTGCCACCTCCAGCCAATGCCCAATTGTTATATGATATTATGCAAATAGTGATGGGGTTTCACACACAGGAGGTGTTTCTCCTTGGGGACTTTAATATGGTGCCATCACAGGACCTAGACAGACTGCATGCGGTGGGACGCCCTTCCTCAGAACTCCAAAGCTGGGCAGCTACGTTTGCTCTCACAGATGTGTGGCGAGAATTTCACCCTCAGGATAGGGAGTACACATGCCACTCCGCCTCCTACAGGGCCCTGTCCCACATAGATCTGGCATATGCCTCACCAGGGGCATTGTGCTGGACTAGAGAGGCCAAGCATTTACCCCGTGGAATTTCGGATCATGTCCCTGTTCAGCTCACTATTTCCCTGGCTAGGCCCCCCAACCTGAAACTTTGGCGTCTGTCTAGGTTCTGGGCATTGGATGAGAGGGTGCAGGACTCCGTGGTGGAAAGTATTTGTAATTATTGGATGCTGAACGGGGAGTCTGCTACTCCGGCCACATTATGGGATGCTTTCAAAGCTTGGATAAGGGGGGAATATATATCCCGAATTTCTTCCCTGCAGAGAGAGGCTTCTCGGTCACTGGTGAATTTGGAGGGGGTGGCTGCACAATGCGAGAGGGACTACGTGCGCTCCCCCAGTGAAGCGGCTCACCTCCGTTGGCGGGGGGCCCTGCGGGATCTCTCCCTACACAATGTTGGGTTGACAAAAAATCTATGCTGTACTCTAAGCAGAGAATATTCGAACACGGCAATAAAAATGGACGGTTGTTGGCCTGGCTGGCTAGAGCCCAGACGGCCTCCACGCATATTGCTGCTGTCCAGGATAATCAGGGGCGATTGGTGTCCTCTCCTGAGGACATCAGTGCTAGATTTTTGGAGTTTTTTCAGGGGCTATACTCCTCTAGGGCCTGTTTCTCTCCATCTGAACTCCAGGAATATCTGGATGCTGTCCCCTTTCCTGCCCTGTCAGAGGACCATAGGACACGGTTGGAGGGGGATATATCTCTGGAGGAGGTTCAAGCTGCGATTGGGGGTCTCCAGGGTGGTAAGACCCCGGGAGCAGATGGCTTACCTACGGAGTTCTATTCTCAGCATGCGGATCTTCTTGCCCCTAGAATTCAAACTCTTTTCTCTGAACTCGCAGAAACGGATGTTTTACCCGAGTCTATGGCAGAAGCCATCATTGTCCTGATCCCCAAGCCCGGTAAGGATCCCCAGGACTGTGCGTCATACAGGCCCATTTCGCTGCTCAATGTGGACGTGAAGATACTGGCGAAGATTTTGGCCACCCGTCTGTCGTCGGTAATTTCTACATTGATACATATTGACCAGACTGGTTTTATGCCGGGTAAGGGTACAGACATTAACATCAGGCGTCTGTTTCTAAACCTGTCCATAACCCATGATAATGCCGGTTCGCGAGTGATTGCCTCACTGGATGCTGAAAAGGCATTTGACTCAGTAGAGTGGGAGTATCTTTGGGGCGTCCTGAGACGCTTTGGTTTCGGTCCCAGTTTTGTGCACTGGATTCAACTACTATACAGGGCCCGAGGGCCAGGGTACGTACCAATGATTGGGTCTCTGAATCCTTCCGTTTGCATAGAGGCACGCGTCAGGGATGCCCCTTGTCACCCGGCCTGTTCGCCCTGGCGCTGGAACCTCTGGCGATTTTGGTCAGGGAGTCTCTGGCAGTCCGGGGGCTACAGATCGGTACTCTGGAGGAGAAGTTGTTCCTCTATGCGGATGATGCCCTCTTATATCTGAATGATGCAGGCCCATCCCTGACCGCGGCCCTGGATTTGTTTGATAAATTCGGGTCCCTGTCGGGTATCCGTATCAACTGGTCGAAATCGATCCTTTTTCCCCTTGATGATCGGACTCAGTTTCTGCCCAATTCCGCACCGTTACAGCGGGTTGAGGAATTCAGATACCTCGGGATACGAGTTGCTAGGACTCCTGCCCGATACTATTCACTTAATATATTCCCATTGCTCCAGTTCCTGAGGGAACGGTGTCAATCCTGGTCTGGCCTTCCGCTGAACTTGATTGGGCGTATCAACATCTTAAAGATGGTTGTCTTACCTAAGTTCACTTATCTATTTCGGAATTGCCCGATATGGATTCCGGCGGCCTTCTTTCGGGAGGTGGATAAGTGTATCATTTCCTTTGTCTGGAATGGGGACGTCCCGAGCTGGCGAGAGCCACTTTACAGTCCCCTACTCACCTGGGGGGCCTAGCCCTTCCTAATCTATGGGTATACTACTGGGCAGCTATGTTGGTCACTGCGTACTGGTGGTTTGGGGCTCGGCGCTCAAATGCTGCGGTTTGTGTGGAGGCGGCCCGGCTGGGCTCCCTGCAGGCACTCCAAAATCTAGCTTATAGAGGATCAGGAGCTTATGAGGACCTGCCGGTCCCGACTAGGGCGACGCTAAAGGTGTGGGTGATGGCACGGCGCAGATTCTCACGGGTGGGGCGCTGGTCCCCGGTTCAGCCACTATGGGGAAATCCTAATCTGCCTCACTTTCGAACCATACCAGATCCTCAGGTGTGGGCGAAATATGGCATCAAGACGTTAAGAGATATTATGCCGGCGGGAGTCTTGCTGACATTCTCCCAGCTGACCCAGACCTATGGCTTGCCCGGCTGGATGTACTTTCGTTACGCCCAGCTTCGGCATGCGGCTAGGGCCCAATTTCCCTCGCCCCCGTGTCTTCAATTAGACCCGGTGGAAGACTTATTGTCCTGTGATGGCCTACAGAAGCCTCTCTCTGCTCTTTATAACACCTTGCTTCCCATTGACTCCATCAAGATGGATAGACTCTGGGAGGCTTGGAGGGCGGACTTGCCGGCATTGGAGAGGGAGGACTGGGAGGAATGCTTGGAGAGGGGACCTAAGCTGGCTGTGTCTGCGGGTGATAAACTTATACAAACCAAATTCCTCCACAGAGTTTACTTTACCCCAGTGCGTTTATCCAGAATCTATCCAGATAGGGACCCGCAATGCCCACGGTGTCGGACGACCCAGGGCACTTACATCCATATGTTCTGGTCATGCCCTGCTCTGGCGTCTTTCTGGTCAGGGGTATTTGAACAATTAAATGTTAGACTGGAGCTGTCTGTCCCCATGACGCCTGAATTAGCTTTGCTGGGTATCATTGATGATGAACAAAGGTCCCATCACAGTAAGCTGCTGATCTTCTACCTTCTGTTTTATGCCAAAAAGGAAATCCTATGTCAGTGGACTTCCCCTTCCCCTCCTTCTGTCTCTTCCTGGGAGGGCAAAATCAATGCGGCTCTACCTCTTTACAAATTGACATACATTAGTCGTGGATGTCCCTGGAAGTTTGACAGGGTCTGGTCGGCTTGGACAACATTCTGAGGCTCTGGAGATATCTGGGTGTTGTCCCTTCCCTCCTTGTCTGCTTTCCTTCCGCCCCCTCTCCCCCCCTTTCCCCCCCCGCTGGAGTCCTCGCCCCCCTCTGTCCCCCCTCTCTCTTCCCCCCCCACTCATCATCCCCCCCTTTACTCCCCCGTCTCCTCCTCTTTTTTCCTTTTCTCCCCTGGGGATCTGGGGTCGGGTTATCCTGCTTTTGCTATGTCTCTTTCCCAGCTGAGTCTACTCTTTTTTCTCTCTTGTCCGCAATTTGGTACTTGCAGTGAGTTTCGTTTGGCTAGATCCAATTTTGAGTTCGAACAGTGTACATACCATGTATTGTATTCAGTGATTGTACTGTGTTACTTCTAACTTTTATTGTTCTCCTTTGTACTTGACAAAAGTCTGTAATGCTGACCTACTGTACTGTACTTATCCTTCAATAAAGCACTCCTGTTTTGTTAAAAATAATTGCTAGACTGGCCTAAGACGGACATGGGAAAACCCAGAAAATCATAAAGGGGACTTGGGTACGGGATGAGGATAAGGGGGTCACATAATCACTGATAATATATATATTTCACACACAATAGGATAATTAATTAGAGGAAGGTTAGGTATCAACAGGATATTGTGTTTTTTTTTGTTTTGTTTTCTTAACAAGTGGGTTTTTGGATTTATAATTATTGCAATCTCAAGTACTTTCACATTAACAGATAAATAGGAACATAATTCACACAATTCACACATTGAGTTATTTTCACAAAGCAGCTCCCTCTTTTTTTTCATGTTTCCCTCAATAAAATTCACTGATACACTTACACTAACACACATACATTATAGACACTTGGGGGATGTTTCTACATCAGGAAGGAAGAAGAAAAGAAAGAAGAGAGGAAAACAAATCTTGTTTTCTTTTTTTTCCTTTCCCTGTTCTCTCCCTTTTCCGTTTTTTATCTTCGATATACTAGCTTGGATTGCCCCCCCCCCTTGTATTATTCCTATGGGAGGGGTAAAATTTTGTTCTTTCAATGCAAGGGGCCTTAACTCACCCTTTAAAAGATCTCAAATCCTAAATTTATTTCACAAACAAAAAATTGGAATCATATTCTTTCAAGAAACTCATTTTCGTTCAGATCACATTCCTAAAATTAATAATAGAATTTATGTTACTTGGATTCACGATACATTTTGCTACTCGAAAACAAGAGGCGTTTCTATTGCGTTCCACAAGGATATACCTCACCAAATAGTACAAAGCTGGAAAGGCAAAGATGGCAGATCCTTGATTATAAGGGTTATGCTATATGGAAAAATGTTCACAATTATAAATGTATATCTACCAAATTGTGAGCAAATTAAGTATGGAATAAAATCTTTTGTGGAAGCAATGGAAAAAGCAGAAGGAACAGTAATTATGGGCGGAGACTTTAATTTTATAATAGACTCAAAAAATTGATACATCTAGCACTCGCTCCCACAGGAAAAATAGTCAATTAAAAGAATTTAAATATCTCCTGGGAAGACACCAAATGATAGACATTTGGAGGGCTCAACATCAAACGGAAAAAAATTATACATATTTTTCAAATATACATAACTCATACCATAGAATAGATTACTTTTTTATTAATCAATCCGGTCTGATGATGACCCCCTCAACCGATATTGGAAACTTTTCCTGGTCAGACCACGCTCCAATAAATTTGGAACTTACTGTAGGTTAGTGGAATATAAAAAAACAATAGGAACGTGGAGACTGAACGATAATTTAATAAAAAACAAAGAGTGTGTAAATGGTATACAACAGGTTGTGAAAGAATTCTTGGTAATTCATGAAAATGATGACAACTTCAATTCCCATACAATGGGAAACACTTCAATGCGTTCTGCGGGGAATATTCATCAAGCACGGATCTAAGCTGAAAAAGGAAAAAAATCAAAAGCAGTCTCAACTAATGATGGCGATTATAAAATTAGAAGGTAAGCATAAACAGAGCCTTAAAATGGAGGACAAAATAACATTAAAAGAAAAACAAATACAGCTAAAATACTTGATGAAGATTCTCTCTGGATGAGGGATAAAAATAAAACACAATGGTATCAACAAGGTAACAAAACAGGGAAATTGTTAGCCAGAACTTTAAAAAACCAACAACCCATGACCTCCAGAGTTAAAATCTTAAAAACAAATGGGGAACTGGCCTACGATCCAACGGAAATATCCAAAACTTTTCATACATATTATTCTAAGTTATATAATTTAAACACCCAACAGGAAAATAAAGAAAAATATAAGAAAGGGGAAGAAATTCGCAAATATATAAAAGACACAGCTCTACCGGTATACAGAAGGGGAAGGGAAAAACACTCACATTGCCACATCCATGTATTGGGAAAAATTGGTTTGTTGCTCAAGAAGGAGCAAAACAAGGTAGGACTTTGCAGGCAACAAACAAAAATGGAATACAAAAAAGTTTATTGAATCGCAAAATTATTAAACAATGATTAAAAAGAGACCATACAATGTATATAGCAGTAGGGAGTCCCTTTGACCGTCGACACGTTTCGCCGTGAGGCTTCGTCAGGACGGACAAGAAAAGGGGGGACAGTTTTTATACACACTTGGGACAAATCTCACTATCTGGAATGAGATACATAACAATTAATATACAGTATATAACAATTAAAAAGTGAAGGTAAAAGTAAATAAAAAGATATCTTTGGAGCTAGAAGACTACATATACTGTCCTCCATGCGCACCACGATCCGAAGGACAAAGGACAAAAAGCGGAAAACAGAAAGAAAAAAGCAAAAGGGAAAAAGGGCAAAAGGGAAAATCCCATCACCCCCAAAGTAATAAGAAATACCTCAGAAGGACATCCAGATAGTAAAATGTTGTTCAAATGTTACCAATTCATATATGTGGTATGGTAACGAATGTGCGTGTGGTCTAGCAGAAAAGATAAAGAATATATATGTATGTGTATTTAGTAAACAATGTGGCCTATATCAATGTATCTATATGTGTATACATAAAACAGGAAAATCCTACCTGTTGGTCAAAGGAATGATCAGACACTGATATTCTCACAGAAATATAGTCCATAAATGGAGGGGTCTGATGCTCAGAGCTAATACAAATGGCTGAGCAGATCTACAAATGCCAATGGGTATAGTCAGATACATACATACAAAGGGAATTATATAGGGAGTGTAATAATAGTAATAATCATAATTACCAGCTACATCCAAAGGGGTATATCCAAAAGCAGGGGTAAGGGGCGTTCTTAGTATGGAAAAAGAAGACTTTCTATTCACCAAGTCCTATCGTAAGCACTTTCAATACAAGTGATAAAAAACCCAGCCAAAGCAGTGATATATGTATCACCGTACAGGGTCTGGAAATAAAGAACATAAAAAAGGATGATAACTAAATAGGCAGCTCATGCCTGTATGGTATCGCCAAGATGTAGGAGGCGGCTTACCTGGCTGTTGAACGTCACACGGTAGCATCCCCGGGAGTCAGCCTCATGCTGAACACAGGGGACAGATCATGTTGGCTGTCATATTTATAATAGAAAAAACGCGCCAAAAATCACGCTTAGCGTGCGGCGTGCTGACGTCATGCGTCTACGCGGCGCGCTAACATCACTCGAGTGCGTCCCGCACTCAGATCATGGGCGGAAGTGTCAGGCACACCACATCAGAGCAGGAAAACAGCGCAATGGAGCAAGAGACCCGAACCGGAAAACAGCAAGAGACGAACCACATGAAGCACAGCACGCCATGTTGGAATAGGGAAAACAGCGCAATAAAGCAAAAAAGTTCAGAGACAAGAAAAAATTGAACTAAAACAAGATAAATGCCATGAAATAGGTCAGATTGAACACTGAGCATGGCAATCGCCATGTTGGATCACTATGATGCACAGAGAGGACAGAAAGGGGCCAAAAAGCACACAAAGATATACTCGCATTGACATAATTGTACGATAACACAATACATAATCTAGCAAACTCCGAAGAGACAGTCATTCGCTTAGGATAAATTCCATTAGTGCGATACATACAATTGTATAAGTTCCTATAGCTTAATTACATATACAAAAAGATTTATTTTTCCAAATATACAAAAAAAAACAAAGAACCTTTCTTGTGGAAATAGGTAGGTTCTCTCGGAACCAGAACAAGATCAGGGACCGAGAGACACTCCAAACGCATGGAAAATGGGAGAATACATCCCAGGGGACATCCTAAGGCAGACATTGGGAGGGGAGGGAGGGGGAGAAAAAAGGTACAGCACTATAATTAATATTCTGTAATTTTTAGAATTTTTACAAAAAAGGTTTAAAGCTGACCATGTCGTTCAGACCAGGATACTTGGTCGCCTTTAATTTGTATACCCATTCTGTTTCTCGTTGTAATACCCTCTGGTCAAAGTTGCCACCCCGTGGGTCCTCGTAGACCCGATCCAGGGCGGCGACCCTGAAGACCTGGGGTTCATATCGGTGCCTAAACACCACATGATGGCCAATGGTGGTGTTCAGAAGACCACTGGTTGCGTAATAAACATGGTCTTTTATTCTTCTCCAGAAGGCTCGAATTGTCTTTCCGATGTAGAAGGATCCACAACAACAAAAAATTATGTAAAAAACTCCCTTAGTCTGACAGGTAATATGATGTTTGAGGAAGTGAGTCTGGCCGTTGGGTAAAGTTATCCTTGGGCCCTCAATTAGAAGATCACAATACTCACACTGGCCACATTTGTACAATACCTTTAGTTCCCGGGGTTTGTTGTCAGACCTCCTATAGTTACTTTGTACCAGACGGTCCCGAATAGAACCAGCCCGTCGAAAGGTAATTTCTGGACTCGTTACAATATATTTTTTGAGAACAGGGTCGGCAGACAAAATATGCCAGTGTTTTTGCATGACTGACCTGACTTTAGCATGCTGGTCAGAGTATGTGGTTATGAATCTCACAACATCAGGGGTGTTTTTTTGGGGGGCTCTGGCAAGTATGGCATTTCTAGGCTTAATAAGGGCTTTTTTTAAAGTGTTCTTGAGGCAATTTTTGCTGTAGCCCCTCATTCTTAGACGTGTATAAAGGAGATCGGCCTCCTCCTTGAACTTGGTATCATCGGTGCAGTTCTGTCGTAGACGTAAAAACTGCCCAAATGGTATGCTTTGGATCAGTGAACGAGGATGCGAACTTGCAGCGTGTAGAATCGTGTTTCCCCCCGCCGTCGGTTTACGGTACAGTGTGGTTTTGATTAAACCTTCTTCTGTAACGTAAATCGATATGTCTAGATACGCAATCCTCGTTTGGCTATATGCCATGGTGAATTTAAGATTATGTCCGTTGGTACTTAACATTTGCATAAATTCATTCAAAAGGGTCAGAGATCCCGCCCATCACATCAGTATGTCATCAATAAAACGAAACCACCCCAAAACTAAACAGAAAAGGTGTCCAAATTCATCATTGGAGAACAACTCACGTTCCCACCCCCCCAGGTACAAGTTCGCATAGGAAGGGGCACAACATATGCCCATTGTGACTCCTTGTACCTGGAGGAAGTGGGACCCATCGAACGAGAAGACATTTTTGGTCAAAATGTGCTCCAACAGCTTGAGCACAAAGGAATTTAAGCCAGTAGATTTGGGGCCTCTTTCCTTAAGAAACCTAGAAATGACTGTGAGTCCTAGTTTGTGTGAAATAGATGAATAAAGTGCTTCCACATCTATGGACACTAAGAAGCATGTCTAGACCTCCTGGCCGCCCGATAGTATCTGGCGTAGGTGCCAAGACGGAACGAGACAGTATATTTGTCGACGAATATCTGCGACCCCATGTGACCACTCTTTCTTCCTATATCCAGGACACCCCAGATCTCCTCAGAACCCTTGAGGGCCTCAATGTGCCTCCAGGATGCTTCTTAGTGTCCATAGATGTGGAAGCACTTTATTCATCTATTCCACACAAACTAGGACTCACAGTCATTTCTAGGTTTCTTAAGGAAAGAGGTCCCAAATCTACTGGCTTAAATTCCTTTGTGCTCAAGCTGTTGGAGCACATTTTGACCAAAAATGTCTTCTCGTTCGATGGGTCCCACTTCCTCCAGGTACAAGGAGTCGCAATGGACACATGTTGTGCCCCTTCCTATGCGAACTTGTACCTGGGGGGTGGGAACGTGAGTTGTTCTCCAATGACGAATTTGGACACCTTTTCTGTTTAGTTTTGGGGTGGTTTCGTTTTATTGATGACATACTGATGCTATGGGCGGGATCTCTGACCCTTTTGAATGAATTTATGCAAATGTTAAGTACCAACGGACATAATCTTAAATTCACCATGGCATATAGCCAAACGAGGATTGCGTATCTAGACATATCGATTTACGTTACAGAAGAAGGTTTAATCAAAACCACTCTGTACCATAAACTGACGGCGGGGAACACGATTCTACACGCTGCAAGTTCGCATCCTCGTTCACTGATCCAAAGCATACCATTTGGGCAGTATTTACGTCTTAGACGGAACTGCACCGATGATACCAAGTTCAAGAAGGAGGCCGATCTTCTCTATACACGTCTAAGAATGAGGGGCTACAGCAAAAATTGCCTCAAGAACTCTTTAAAAAAAGCCCTTATTAAGCCTAGAAATGCCATACTTGCCAGAGCCCCCAAAAAAAACACCCCTGATGTGGTGAGATTCATAACCACATACTCTGACCAGCATGCTAAAGTCAGGTCAATCATGCAAAAACACTGGCATATTTTGTCTGCCGACCCTGTTCTCAAAAAATATATTGTAACGAGTCCAGAAATTACCTTTCGACGGGCTGGTTCTATTCGGGACCGTCTGGTACAAAGTAACTATAGGAGGTCTGACAACAAACCCCGGGAACTAAAGGGATTGTACAAATGTGGCCAGTGTGAGTATTGTGATCTTCTAATTGAGGGCCCAAGGATAACTTTACCCAACGGCCAGACTCACTTCCTCAAACATCATATTACCTGTCAGACTAAGGGAGTTATTTACATTATTTTTTGTTGTTGTGGATCCTTCTACATCGGAAAGACAATTCGAGCCTTCTGGAGAAGAATAAAAGACCATGTTTATTACGCAACCAGTGGTCTTCTGAACACCACCATTGGCCATCATGTGGCGTTTAGGCACCGATATGAACCCCAGGTCTTCAGGGTCGCCGCCCTGGATCGGGTCTACGAGGACCCACGGGGGTGGCAACTTTGACCAGAGGGAATTACAACGAGAAACAGAATGGGTATACAAATTAAAGGCGACCAAGTATCCTGGTCTGAACGACATGGTCAGCTTTAAACCTTTTTTGTAAAAATTCTAAAAATTACAGAATATTAATTATAGTGCTATACCTTTTTTCTCCCCCTCCCTCCCCTCCCAA
The DNA here is from genome assembly GCA_029206835.1 of Rana muscosa. Classification (NCBI taxonomy): domain Eukaryota; kingdom Metazoa; phylum Chordata; class Amphibia; order Anura; family Ranidae; genus Rana; species Rana muscosa. The sequence continues at coordinate 880,633,836 of CM055116.1, forward strand.
TGTCTGCCTTAGGATGTCCCCTGGGATGTATTCTCCCATTTTCCATGCGTTTGGAGTGTCTCTCAATCCCTGATCTTGTTCTGGTTCCGAGAGAACCTACCTATTTCCACAAGAAAGGTTCTCTGTTTTTTTGTATATTTGGAAAAATAAATCTTTTTGTATATGTAATTAAGCTATAGGAACTTATACAATTGTATGTATCGCACTAATGGAATTTATCCTAAGCGAATGACTGTCTCTTCGGAGTTTGCTAGATTATGTATTGTGTTATCGTACAATTATGTCAATGCGAGTATATCTTTGTGTGCTTTTTGGCCCCTTTCTGTCCTCTCTGTGCATCATAGTGATCCAACATGGTGATTGCCATGCTCAGTGTTCAATCTGACCTATTTCATGACATTTATCTTGTTTTAGTTCAATTTTTTCTTGTCTCTGAACTTTTTTGCTTTATTGCGCTGTTTTCCCTATTCCAACATGTCGTGCTCTGCTTCATGTGGTTCGTCTCTTGCTGTCTTCCGGTTCGGGTCTCTTGCTCCGTTGTGCTGTTTTCCTGCTCTGATGTGGCGTGCCTGACACTTCCGCCCATGATCTGAGTGCAGGACGCACTCGAGTGATGTCAGCACACCGCGCGCGGCGCAGACGCATGACGTCAGCACGCCGCACGCTAAGCATGATTTTTGGCGCGTTTTTTCTATTATAAATATGACAGCCAACACGGTCTGTCCCCTGTGTTCAGCATGAGGCTGACTCCCGGGGATGCTACCGTGTGACGTTCAACAGCCAGGTAAGCCGCCTCCTACGTCTTGGCGATACCTTACAGGCATGAGCTGCCTATTTAGTTATCATCCTTTTTAATGTTCTTTATTTCCAGACCCTGTATGGTGATACATATACCACTGCTTTGGCTGGGTTTTTTGCACTTGTATTGAAAGTGCTTACGATAGAACCTGGTGAATAGAAAGTCTTCTTTTTCCATACTAAGAACGTCCCTTACCCCCGCTTTTGGATATACCCCATTGGATGTAGCTGGTAATTAGGATTATTACTATTATTACACTCCCTATATAATTCCCTTTGTATGTACGTATCTGACTATACCCATTGGCATTTGTAGATCTGCTCAGCCATTTGTATTAGCTCTGAGCGTCAGACCTCTCCATCTATGGACTATATTCCTGTGAGAATATCAGTGTCTGATCATTCCTTTGACCAGCAGGTAGGATTTTCCTGTTTTATGTATACACATATAGATACATTGATATAGGCCACATTGTTTACTAAATACACATACATATATATTCTTTATCTTTTCTGCTAGACCACACGTACATTCGTTACCATACCACATATATGAATTGGTAACATTTGAACAACATTTTACTATCCGGATGTTCTTCTGAGGTATTTCTTATTACTTTGGGGGTGATGGGATTTGCCCTTTTGCCCTTTTGCTTTTTTCTTTCTGTTTTCTGCTTTTTGTCCTTTGTCCTTTGAATCGTGGTGGACAGTATATGTAGTCTTCTAGCTCCAAAGATATCTTTTTATTTACTTTTACCTTCACTTTTTAATTGTTATATACTGTATATTAATTTTTATGTATCTCATTCCAGATAGTGAGATTTGTCCCAAGTGTGTATAAAAACTGTCCCCCCTTTTCTTGTCCGTCCTGATGAAGCCTCATGGCAAAACGCGTCGACGTTTAAAGGGACTCCCTACTGCTATATACATTGTATGGTCTCTTTTTAATCATTGTTTAATAATTTTGCGATTCAATAAACTTTTTTGTATTCCATTTTTGTGTGTTGCCTGCAAAGTCCTACCTTGTTTTTCTCCTTCTTGAGCAACAAACCAATTTTTCACAGCTCTACCGGTGTTTTCAAGAGAAATAACGGAGGATCTGGAAAAAGATATCTCAATAGAGGAAATCCAACAGGCTATCTCCGATCTGGTCCCAGGCAAGAGCCCTGGACCAGACAGATATACTTCAAGATTCTATAAATCATTTCAAGATATAATAATACCTATTCAAGATATAATAATACCCATACACATTTAACTCTATATCCAGACCACAAATCTTTACATCACAAAGTATGGAAGCTCACATTGTAATAATACCAAAACCTGAGAAAGATCACACATTATGTAATAAATACCAACCAATTTCTTTGACAAATATTGATATAAGGTTATATTCAAAGATTATCTCCAATAGATTAACACCCATATTACCAGGGTATATAAACCTTGATCAAACGGGCTTTATGAAAGGTCGAGAAACAAGGGACAATATCATAAAAACTTGTACACTAGTAGAATATGCTCAGAGAAATGCCATCCCAATATGTCTATTATCTATTGATGCTGAAAAAGCGTTCAATAGAGTGGGATGGCAGTTCCTAGAGGAAACATTAGTTCAGATAAGAATGGGCCCAAAAATGCTTAGTAGGATCGTTGCATTGTATTCTAACTCACGGGCTAAAATAAGAACAAACGGAATGCTATTGGAGTATATAGAAATCTCAAATGGTATGCCCACTATCTTCCTTATTATATATACTCGTGATGGAACATTTTGTACAAGCAATAAGGAAAAATAAAGATATACAAGGAATTAGTATTAAAGATAAGGAATACAAAACAGCAGTATATGCAGATTATTTATTAATATATGTGACTAACCCCATTATAACAATACCTAATTTAATAAAAGAATTCAAATGATTTGGGGAATTGGACAACTTTAAAGTTAATTATGATAAATCTGAAATGCTTAATGTATCACTAACAGAAAAAACACAAACATTGTTACAAAAATACTTTTCGTTTAAATGGCAGCAAATAACAATTAAATATCTGGGAATTTATATCTCGAGAGACTTGAATAAGCTACAAGAACTGAATTACAATGCGACAATCCGAAAAGTAATACAATTATTACACAGATATGAAAAAATAACACATTCATGGATGGGAAGAATTAATATAATAAAAATGGATATATTACCAAAATTGTTATATATATTTAAAACTGTTCCTTTGGTTATTCCAAAGAAATTAATGAATGAACTAAGGAGAGCAATAGGACCCATAAAACACCAGGAATCAAAAGGGAAATTCTAATTAGAACTAAGAAAAAGGGAGGGTTAGCACTATCAGATTTCTCAAAATACCTACAAGCAGCCTCTCTGACTAGGATAGTAGACTGGTACCAAAATAGGGAGGACAAACAATGGGTTAAACTAGAAGAAGATATTATAGGTATTCAACTCAAAGTGCTCCCTTGGATAAAACCTCACTTAAGACCTGGAGATAAAAAATTAACAATCTTTATAAGAGCCACATTGAAAATATGGGTAGCAGAATTAAAAAAGGCGAACCTATCCACTATGATGGGACCAATTACCCCATTGTTCTCCAATCCAGAATTTCCACCAGCCTTAGCAACCACAGAATACTTAAAATGGAATATATTGGAGAGCGCAAGGGTGGCCCAGATTCTAGTTGAAGGGAAAATACCAAAAATGCAAGACCGGGGACCCGAATATAAACATAAATGGCTGCAATACCATCAATTAAAAAATTACATTGCAACAAATATAGTAATATCTTCAATAAATAGACCAAAAACAAAATTTTAACAAATTTTAATAGATGAACCAAAATCAATTAAAAAACTATCTAAGATACTGTATATGTTTTATTACTCCCTTCAGGACCCATCAGAGAGTTAACGGGAATGAAAAAAATGGGAAAAGGAAATAGGGAGATCAATAACAGAGACAGAATGTAAGAACATATTTTCAATAATTCATAAAACATCTATTGCAAACAAATACCAAGAAAGAAATGATAAAATAGCAATGAGACGGTATTGGAGCCTAGTAGTGTTAAAAAAATAAAATAATGGACAGACAAATATGTGTTGGAGATGTAAGTTCGAAAGCGGGATTTAATGGACCATATTTGGTCTAGTTGTCATATGGTGAGGAATTTTTGGGAAAAAGTTCACGAGATTTACTGGAAAGTGTCGGGAGTAAAGAGGAATCTAAACATAGATATTTCATTGCTATCTTTGATCCCAGACTCAATAAAGAGCATTAAGAAGGATATTTTTCACCACATGACTATGGCAGCTAGAACAATAATAACTCGCGATTGGAGAGAAAATAAAAGTCCAAAAATAGCAGACTGGATGTGTGAAATTAATAAAATACAATATATGCAAAGACAGATAAGAGAAGAAGGACACATAAATAGTCAAATGCCAGAAATATGGCAAAATGGGATCATTTTTGTCTCTCGCAAGGATTGAAAGAATATATATAAATGGAAAATTAGTAGAAAATCAAAGGGGAAAGTAAAGGAAACGGTAAACGTGAGAGAACAAAAGGGATGGTGGGGGAGAGAGTTGTCTCTCTTTTTTTTTTCCTTGTGTGTGAATGGCAGTGAGGATGAATGGATATGCAGATAATAGGAGTACATGTGGATTAATGTTTATTGTTTTAATGATAAAGTAACTGATACTTATCAAGATTCGTTTTATTAACAATTTATGAAAATAATGTATATGATAAATTAATCTTGTATAAATTTAAAATTTTTGAATTTGAGAAAAAGATTAATAAAAAGAAACTGAAAACAAATCTCAAGAGATTGTTCAGATTAATACATTTTGGCCATAGATATGCTTTCAAGTGTATACAGTGCCTTGAAAAAGTATTCATACCCCTTGAAATTTTACACATTTTGTCATGTTAAAACCAAAAGTGTGAATGTATTTCATAGGGATTTTATGTGATAGACCAACACAAAGTGTCACATAACTGTGAAGTGGAAGGAAAATGATAAATGGTTTTCAATTTTTTTTTACAAATAAATATGTGAAAAGTTTGGTGTGCATTTGTATTCAACCCCCCATGAGTCAATACTTTGTAGAACCGCCTTTCACTGCAATTACAGCTGCAAGTCTTGGGTATGTCTCTACCAGCTTTTCACATCTACAGAGTGACATGTTTGCCCATTCTTCTTTGCAAAATAGCTCAAGCTCTGTCAGATTGGATGGAGAGCGTCTGTGAACAGCAATTTTTAAGTCTTGCCACAAATTCTCAATTGGATTTATCTGGACTGTTGCTGGGCCATCTAACACATGATTATGCTTTAATCGAAACCATTCCATTGTAGTTCTGGCTGTATGTTTAGGGTCGTTGTCCTGCTGGAAGGTAAACCTCCGCCCCAGTCTCAAGTCTTTTGCAGACTCTAACAGGTTTTCTTCTAAGATTGACCTGTATTTGGCTCCATTCATCTTCCCATCAACTCTGACCAGCTTCCCTGTCCCTGTTGAAGAAAAGCATCCCCACAACATGATGCTGCCACCACCATGTTTCTTGGTGGAGATGGTGTGTTCAGGGTAATGTGCAGTGCTAGTTTTCCACCAAACATAGCGTTTTGCTTTTAGGCCAAAAATTTCAATTTTGGTCTCATCTCACCTTCTTCCACATGTTTGCTGTGTCCTCCACATGGCTTCTCGCAAGCTTCAAATGGGACTTCTTATGGCTTACTTTCAGCAATTGCTTTCTTCTTGCCATTCTTCCATAAAGGCCAGATTTGTGGAGTGCACGACTAATAGTTGTCCTGTGGACAGATTCTCCCACCTGAGCTGTAGATCTCTGAAGCTCCTCCAGAGATACCATGGGCCTCTTGGCTGCTTCTCTGATTAATGCTCTCCTTGCCCAGCCTGTCAGTTTAGGTGGACAGCCATGTCTTGGTAGGTTTGCAGTTGTGACATACTCTTTCCATTTTCGGATGATGGATTGAGCAGTGCTCCAGGAGATGTTCAAAGCTTGGGATATTTTTTTAGAACCTAATTTTGCTTTAAATTTCTCCCCAACTTTATCCCTGACCTGACTGGTGTGTTCCTTATCCTTCAATATGCTGTGCTGTTTGTTCACTAAGGTTCTTTAACAAACCTCTGATTGCTTCACAGAACAGCTGTATTTATACTGAGATTAAATTACACACAGGTTGATTATTTACTAATTAGGTGACTTCTTAAAAGCAATCTGTTCCACTAGATTTTAGTTAGGGGTATCCGAGTAAAAAGGGCCAAATACAAATGCACGCCACACTTTTCAGATATTTATTTGAAAAAAATGTTGAAAAACCTTTATCATTTTCCTTCCACTTTACAATTATGTGCCACTTTGTGTTGGTCTACAGGGATGAGCCGAACACCCCCCTGTTCGGTTTGCACCAGAACCTGCGAACAGACAGAATGTTCGCGTGAACTTTAGAACCCTATTAAATACAATGGACTCGAACGTTCGAAATCTAAAGTGCTAATTATAAAGGCTTAGATGCAAGTTATTGTCCTAAAAAGTGTTTGGGGACCGGGTCCTGCCCCAGGGGACATGTATCAATGCAAAAATAAGTTTTAAAAACTGCAGTTTTTTCGGGAGCAGGGATTTTAATAATGCTTAAAATGAAAAATAAAAGTGAAATATTCCTTTAAATTTCGTACCTAGGGGGTGTGTATGATATGCATGTAAAGTGGCGCATGTTTCCCGTGCTTAGAACTGTCCCTGCATAAAATGTCATTTTTGAAGGAAAAAAAGTAATTTAAAACTCACTCGGGGCCCATTAATGAATTGTCGGCTCCCGGCAATACATACAGTACAAAAGGCATTGATAAAAATAAAAAAAAGCGTAGGGGTCCCCCAGAATTCAATTATCAGGCCCTTCAGGTCTGGTATAGATATTAAGGGGAACCCTGCCGCAAATAAAAAAAAATGCGTGCGGTTCCCCCAAATATCCATACCAGGCCCTTCAGATCTGGCATGGATTTTAAGGGGAACTCCACCCCAAATTAAAAAAAATGGTGTGGAGTCCCCCCAAAAATCCATACCAGACCCTTATCCGAGCACGCAACCTGGCAGGCCGCAGGAAAAGAGGGGGGAACGAGAGAGCGCCCCCCCACCTGAACCGTACCAGGCCACATGCCCTCAACATGGGGACAAGGGCCTCATCCCCACAACCCTTGCCCGGTGGTTCTGGGGGTCTGCGGGCGGGGGGCTTATCGGAATCTGGAAGACCCCTTTAACAAAGGGGACCCCCAGATCCCGCCCCCCTTATGTGAATTGGTAAGGGGTACATTGTACCCCTTCCATTTCACGAAGAAAGTGTAAAAAAAAACACACAAACATCTTGGAAAAGTCCTTTATTAAAAAAAAAAAAAAAACATTCCAGCAGTGAAATCCAGTGTCCCACGGCGATCCGATGTCCAGCGCTGTCCGTCATTGGCTGAGCCTGAGCGGACCTGATGGGGAACTTCCTCCGCAGTCTATTACATGTATAGACCCGCCCCTTCTAAAGTTCCCCATCAGGTCCGCTCAGCCAATGACTCGGTGTAAGGCTGAGGACCTGATGCGGAACATGAGAAGGGGCGGGTCTATACATGTATTACACAGTGAGGGAAGTTCCACATCAGGTCCGCCCCCTTGGTATGTCAGACCCCGCCTACATCATTGGCCTGAGCGGGGAACTTCCTTCACTGTGTAATTTAAATTTACACAGTGAAGGATGTTCCCCATCAGGTCCGCTCAGGCCAATGACGTAGGCGCGGTCTGACAAACCGAGGGGGCGGACCTAAAATCCATGCCAGATCTGAAGGGCCTGGTATGGATATTTGGGGGAACCGCACGCATTTTTTTAAAATTTGCGCATGCTTTTTTTTTTTTTTTTATCAATGACTTTTGTATGTATTGCCGGAAGCCGACAATTTATTAATAGCCGCGAGTGAGTTTTAAATGACTTTTTTTCCTTCAAAAATGACATTTTATGCAGGGACAGTTCTAAGCACGGGAAACATGCGCCACTTTACATGCATATCATACACACCCCCTAGATACAAAATTTAAAGGAATATTTCACTTTTATTGTTTCACTTTAAGCTTTATAAAAATCACTGCTCCCGAAAAAACTGCAGTTTTTAAAACTTTTTATGAAAATAACTTGCATATAAGCCTTTATAATTAGCACTTTAGATTTCTCCCATAGACTTTTCGAATTTGCCGCGAACACCCCAATTTGTTCGCTGTTCGGCAAACGGGCGAACAGGCAATGTTCGAGTCGAACATGAGTTCGACTCGAACTCGAAGCTCATCCCTATTGGTCTATTACATAAAATCCCAATAAAATATATTTAAGTTTTTGGTTGTAACATGAAAAAATTTGGAACATTTCAAGGGGTATGAATACTTTTTCAAGGCACTGTATAAACCCTAAAAATGAACTACCCTTATTTGGTTCTTTTTGGTCTGTTGAATCTGTCATTGTAAATGTCTTGCTATATCTATTCAATAGGTGGAAAAAAAAAAAAGATTTCCTGTCAGAAATGTTAAGCCGTGTACACACGATCGGTTTTACCGATGAAAACAGTCCGATGGACTGTTTTCATCGGACGAACCGATCGTGTATGGGCCCCATCGGTCTTTTTTCCATCGGTTTTAAATTTATCCGATGGGAAAAAAAGCGATAGCAAAATCCGATCGTCTGTGTGGAAATCCATCGGATAAAAAACCCACGCATGCTCAGAATCAAGTCAACGCATGCTCAGAAGCATTGAACTTCATTTTTCTCAGCTCATCGGAGTGTTTTACGTCACCCGCGTTTGAAACGGTCCGTTTTTTGACTGATGGTGTGTGGGCAAGACTGATGGAAGACAGTGTCATCGGATTTCCGATGGAAAAAACCATCGGATTAGAATCCATAGGATATCCGATCGTGTGTACAGGGCTTTATAGCTTCTTGAGCTGTCTGCATGTGCTACAGTCTTATCAGTTACATTCCCAGCTATCTCTGAGAACTACAGAACTTATACCCTTTATGTTATGGAGAAGGGGAGGTGTTTGTAATCCAAATCAGTATTGTCATCATAAGACAGGAAGTGTGTGCAGCCTAAAAAATAAAACTTTGGTTGTTTTTGTGGTGTGTAGTTTTCTTTCAGTTACATCTGTAATATTTTCAAGAGGTCAGTAATTAATATGATTTCAACTCCTACCTGCAGACCTCATGTAGATGAAAAGATACACTACAAAGCCACAATTTCTAACTGTACGGAACTACTGGTGTGATGACATGCTTTGGGTCATTTTGTGAATAAATACTTTGTGAAGTTTCAGCTTTTCATTAATAATGTAAGCAGGGGCGGATCCAGAGTCTTTTCTCGGGAGGGGCACTGCCAAAAAATGTTTTTTTTTGTGGAAAATTTATCGGGGAAATGGTTGGTGTCGGCGCTTCAATCATCCCGGCACCATGGTTGTTATGGTGTCAGGATGATTGAAGCGCATTATTTCTATTATTACATTGAAATATGAAATTAAATAGTTCAATGCAGAATCAGTGGGAGCCCCGAGCGTGTCACTTGCTACCGTCGCCTGCAATTAGTGGGAGTCCTGAGCGTGTCACTTGTCACACGTTGCGGATTATCACTTGCCACGTCACCTGCCACATCTTGTGGATTGTCACCTGCCACACCTTGTGGATTGTCACTTGCCACTAGGGATGAGCTTCGTGTTCGAGTCGAAGATCGAACGATTTGGGCCGTTCGCGCCAAATTCGAGTGACGCGAACGGCCCACAATGCACTACGCCATCGCAGTGTCATCCAGGCGCTGTGATTGGCCAAGCATGCACTGTGACCCCGCATGCTTGGCCAATCACAGCGCCGGCAGCGAGGAGAGCAATGATTGGCCACAGGCAGGATGCCTGTGGCCAATTATTGCTGAGGGTGTTTAGTACACGCCCCACACTATAAAAGGCCGCCAGCACGGCGGCCTAGTGTAGTGTGTTCCGGAGCAGGGATAGAGCAGCATAGGCAGGGACAGTGACTTTTATTTCTTTCTTGCTTAACCTGGATTCCTTTAGTTTAGGGAAAGAGAAGGATAGGTAGGGAGAGTGTCAGTGTGTTTTGTGCTTGTGCTATATTGTGCTTAAAAAAAACATTTTTTCTAGGGACAGAAAACTGTAGGTAGGGAGAGTGTGTCAGTTTCTTTCACTGTCAAAGTCCTTGTTTCCAGGGACCTGGAAGGACAGTGAGTGAATTCTCCTTGTGCTAAATTGTGCTTAAAAAAAACATTTTTTCTAGGGACAGAAAACTGTAGGTAGGGAGAGTGTGTCAGTTTCTTTCACTGTCAAAGTCCTTGTTTCCAGGGACCTGGAAGGACAGTGAGTGAATTCTCCTTGTGCTAAATTGTGCTTAAAAAAAACATTTTTTCTAGGGACAGAAAACTGTAGGTAGGGAGAGTGTGTCAGTTTCTTTCACTGTCAAAGTCCTTGTTTCCAGGGACCTGGAAGGACAGTGAGTGAATTCTCCTTGTGCTAAATTGTGCTTAAAAAAAACATTTTTTCTAGGGACAGAAAACTGTAGGTAGGGAGAGTGTGTCAGTTTCTTTCACTGTCAAAGTCCTTGTTTCCAGGGACCTGGAAGGACAGTGAGTGAATTCTCCTTGTGCTAAATTGTGCTTAAAAAAAACATTTTTTTCTAGGGACAGAAAACTGTAGGTAGGGAGAGTGTGTCAGTTTCTTTCACTGTCAAAGTCCTTGTTTCCAGGGACCTGGAAGGACAGTGAGTGAATTCTCCTTGTGCTAAATTGTGCTTAAAAAAAACATTTTTTCTAGGGACAGAAAACTGTAGATAGGGAGAGTGTGTCAGTTTCTTTCACTGTCAAAGTCCTTGTTTCCAGGGACCTGGAAGGACAGTGAGTGAATTCTCCTTGTGCTAAATTGTGCTTAAAAAAAACATTTTTTCTAGGGACAGAAAACTGTAGGTAGGGAGAGTGTGTCAGTTTCTTTCACTGTCAAAGTCCTTGTTTCCAGGGACCTGGAAGGACAGTGAGTGAATTCTCCTTGTGCTAAATTGTGCTTAAAAAAAACATTTTTTCTAGGGACAGAAAACTGTAGGTAGGGAGAGTGTGTCAGTTTCTTTCACTGTCAAAGTCCTTGTTTCCAGGGACCTGGAAGGACAGTGAGTGAATTCTCCTTGTGCTAAATTGTGCTTAAAAAAAACATTTTTTCTAGGGACAGAAAACTGTAGGTAGGGAGAGTGTGTCAGTTTCTTTCACTGTCAAAGTCCTTGTTTCCAGGGACCTGGAAGGACAGTGAGTGAATTCTCCTTGTGCTAAATTGTGCTTAAAAAAAACATTTTTTCTAGGGACAGAAAACTGTAGGTAGGGAGAGTGTGTCAGTTTCTTTCACTGTCAAAGTCCTTGTTTCCAGGGACCTGGAAGGACAGTGAGTGAATTCTCCTTGTGCTAAATTGTGCTTAAAAAAAACATTTTTTCTAGGGACAGAAAACTGTAGGTAGGGAGAGTGTGTCAGTTTCTTTCACTGTCAAAGTCCTTGTTTCCAGGGACCTGGAAGGACAGTGAGTGAATTCTCCTTGTGCTAAATTGTGCTTAAAAAAAACATTTTTTCTAGGGACAGAAAACTGTAGGTAGGGAGAGTGTGTTAGTTTCTTTCACTGTCAAAGTCCTTGTTTCCAGGGACCTGGAAGGACAGTGAGTGAATTCTCCTTGTGCTAAATTGTGCTTAAAAAAAACATTTTTTCTAGGGACAGAAAACTGTAGGTAGGGAGAGTGTGTCAGTTTCTTTCACTGTCAAAGTCCTTGTTTCCAGGGACCTGGAAGGACAGTGAGTGAATTCTCCTTGTGCTAAATTGTGCTTAAAAAAAACATTTTTTCTAGGGACAGAAAACTGTAGGTAGGGAGAGTGTGTCAGTTTCTTTCACTGTCAAAGTCCTTGTTTCCAGGGACCTGGAAGGACAGTGAGTGAATTCTCCTTGTGCTAAATTGTGCTTAAAAAAAACATTTTTTCTAGGGACAGAAAACTGTAGGTAGGGAGAGTGTGTCAGTTTATTTCACTGTCAAAGTCCTTGTTTCCAGGGACCTGGAAGGACAGTGAGTGAATTCTCCTTGTGCTAAATTGTGCTTAAAAAAAACATTTTTTCTAGGGACAGAAAACTGTAGGTAGGGAGAGTGTGTCAGTTTCTTTCACTGTCAAAGTCCTTGTTTCCAGGGACCTGGAAGGACAGTGAGTGAATTCTCCTTGTGCTAAATTGTGCTTAAAAAAAACATTTTTTCTAGGGACAGAAAACTGTAGGTAGGGAGAGTGTGTCAGTTTCTTTCACTGTCAAAGTCCTTGTTTCAAGGGACAGAGAAGGACACCTGAAGGTAGCCCTTATTGCTTTTTTCCCATCTCCCTGCAGGCCATCTATTAGAATGTCTGGAAGGCAAACAAGGAGAGGCAGACAGTCAGGAGGCAATAAAAGAGGGCAAGCAGGCTCTGTGTCTGGGGGCAACAGTGCTGGTCGTGGACGCGGTGCATTGTCATCAGCACATGGCCATGGGACACGCTTGTCCTTCTTTTCGGCAGCTGGACATGTTGAGCCACATCATGCCGAAGACTTGGTAGAGTGGATGACCAAGCCCTCCTCCTCCTCCTCATCCTCTCTCACCCAGGCTCAGGGTACTGGAAAAGCAGCTGCCAAAGCGTCCTCTTCCCTGGTATCAATGTCAGACTCATCATCAGTCACTCCTTCCCTAGACCCACCATGTCCTCCTCCTGAGGAGTCCCCCGAACTGTTTCAGCACAGTGTTGGGTACATGCTCCAGGAGGATGCCCAGCGTTTCGAAGGGTCTGATGATGAAACCCAGCTAGAGGAAGGCAGTAGCGTGAGAGCAGACAGAGGGGATGCTCAAGAAGGACACCAATCTGGCAGTCATGTTCCAGCAGCTGCAGCATACTGCCAGATTGGCTCCAGTGATGAGGAGGGAGGTGATGATGAGGTCACTGACTCCACGTGGGTGCCTAATAGGAGAGAGGAGGAGGAGGAGGATGAGGAGGAGGCACATCTCCAACGAGGCAGGATGCCCTTTGGTGGCCAGCGTAAGGGCAGTACACCGACGGAATCACACCGCAGAGCTCCGCCTGTGCAGGGCGCTGCCTCTGCCCGTCATTCAAAAAGTTCTTTGGTGTGGGCCTTTTTTGAGGCTAGTGCATCAGATCGCACAGCTGCTGTTTGCAACATATGTCTCAAGCGTATATCGCGTGGCCAAAACATCAGCCGCTTGGGTACCACATGCCTGACCAGACATATGTTGACCTGCCATGCAGCTCGTTGGCAAGCCTACCTCAAAGACCCACACCAAAGAACAAAGCGGACCTCTCCTTGCACCGCATCAGCTGGGATCTCCAACCCCACTATAACTTCAGTCCTCTCTGAAACATGCACTGAGAGGAATGAAGGTGTAGAATTAGGTGTGTCACAGCCAAGTACTTGCGGCCACTCTGCTAGCAGTACACCGACGTCCGATTCTAGCAGGCAAATTTCCCTGCCCCAGCTGCTGGACCGTCGAAAGAAGTTCACTCCCAGCCATCCACATGCCCAGCGGTTGAATGCTAGCTTGGCTAAATTGCTAGCGCTTCAACTGCTGCCTTTTCAGTTGGTAGACTCGGCCCCCTTCCGTGAGTTTGTGCAATGTGCGGTTCCTCAGTGGCAGGTTCCCAAACGCCACTTTTTCTCACGGAAGGCTATTCCGGCTCTCTACCGGCATGTGGAAGGCAATGTCTTGGCCTCGCTGGACAGGGCGGTCAGCGGTAAGGTGCATATTACCGCTGACTCATGGTCCAGCAGGCATGGACAGGGACGTTACCTTTCTTTCACGGCCCATTGGGTCACTCTTTTGGCAGCTGGGAAGGATGCAGGACAAGGTGCAGTAGTGTTGGAGGTTGTCCCACCGCCACGCCTCCAAAATGCTACTACTGGTTGTGACACACCTCTCTCCTCCACCCCCTCCTCTTCTTCTTCCTCCATGGCCTCTTCCTGTGGTTTGTCCTATGAACCAGCGGTGCTCCGTAGCCGTTCACGGGGCTACGCAAGTACGCAGGCAAAAAGATGCCATGCCGTGCTTGCGCTGGTGTGTTTGGGGGACAGAAGCCACACTGGGGCAGAGGTCCTGTCTGCTCTGCAGGGCCAGGCCGAGAGGTGGTTGACGCCACGCCAGCTTAAGCCAGGAATGGTGGTTTGCGACAATGGCACCAACCTCCTCTCCGCCCTCCGACAGGGACAACTGACCCATGTGCCCTGTGTGGCTCACGTCCTTAACCTGGTGGTGCAGCGGTTCTTGGGCAGGTACCCGGGCTTTCAGGATGTCCTGAGGCAGGCCAGGAAAGTCTGTGTGCATTTCCGCAGATCTTATAATGCCAGTGCTCGCCTGGCTGAGCTGCAAAAGGAGTTGAACCTGCCCAAGAACCGCCTTATATGTGACATGCCCACCAGGTGGAACTCAACGTTGGCCATGCTGCAGCGGCTGCACACGCAGCAGAGGGCCATCAATGAGTACCTGTGCGACTACGGCACCAGGACAGGGTCAGGGGAGCTTGGTTTTTTTTCTCCACGCCAGTGGGGCATGATCAGGGATGCATGCACTGTCCTGGCACCATTTGAGGAGGCCACGAGGATGGTGAGCAGTGACAGTGCATGCATCAGTGACACTGTACCTCTTGTCCACCTGTTGGAGCACACGCTGCGTGGAATAATGGACAGGGCACTTGAGGCAGAACAGAGGCAGGAAGAGGAGGACTTCCTTGCCTCTCAAGGCCCCCTTTACCCAGACAGTGTTCCTTCTGTCCCACCCATCGCACAGGAAGAGGAGGAGGAGGAGGAGGAGGAGGAGGATTGTGTCAGCATGGAGGTGGAGGCTGGCACTCAGCATCATCAGCAGCAGTCTTTTAGGGATGATTTACAGTCCCAAGAAACCAGTGGACTTGTACGTGGCTGGGAGGAGGTGGCTGCGGATCATGTCGTCCTTAGTGACCCAGAGGACTCCGGAGCGAATGCCTCAGCAAACCTACGCTGCATGGCCTCCCTGATCCTGCAAAGTCTGCGGAAGGATCCTCGTATTCTTCGGATCAAGGAGAGGGACCATTACTGGCTGGCCACTCTCCTTGATCCACGGTACAAGGGTAAGGTTGCGGACCTTATGTTACCGTCGCAGAGGGAGCAGAGGATGAGACAACTCCGGGAGGCCTTGCAGAAAGGTCTGTGCAACGCGTTCCCAGAGACTGGGAGGTTACAAACTCCTGGTCCTGGACAACGAGTTGCTGAGGCTTCGGCCAGTCAAAGAAGGAGCGGTGGGGAAGGTGGCCGTCTGACCGATGCGTTCAGACAATTCTTTAGTCCGCAGCCCCAAAGTATGATCGGTTCCAGCAACCATCGCCAGCGTCTGATAAACATGGTGCAGGAATATCTAGGGGCAAGGTCAGACTTGGACACCTTCCCCACCGAAAATCCTCTGGCTTACTGGGTCTTGAGGATGGATCACTGGCCAGAGCTTGCACAGTATGCAATTGAGCTACTGGCCTGTCCTGCATCCAGCGTTCTTTCGGAACGCACATTCAGTGCTGCTGGAGGATTTGTCACGGATCACAGGGTGCGCCTGTCCACCGACTCAGTTGATCGACTGACTTTCATCAAGATGAACCAGTCTTGGATCACCACCAGCTACCACACACCTGATGCTGATATAACAGACTAATTGATTTTAACATGTCACATCCCTTCAAGACTGATGCTGATGCTGAGTGCCTGTGCTGTTATGTTGACTGGCTATCCTCCTCCTCCGAGTCCTCAATGATACGATTGATGATGATAGCTTGGAAGATCATTTTTGTTTATGGGTGCCGCCACCAGTGGCTAAGGCCCAATTTTTCAGCCCCTGTTTTACAGGGGCGTGTAATTACAATTTTTTTAGCAATAATTTGCCATAGGGCTCATTGCTGTGCTCCAAGTACAGTATCTGTGAGGGGTTGGAGTGTTGTGGCACCAGTGCCTAAGGCCCAATTTTTCAGCCCCTGTTTAACAGGGGCGTGTCATTACAATTTTTGAAGCAATACTTTGCAACAGGGCTCATTGCTGTGCTCCAAGTACAGTATCTGTGAGGGGTTGTAGTGTTGTGCCACCAGTGCCTAAGGCCCAATTTTTCAGCCCCTGTTCAACAGGGGCATGCAATTACAATTCTTGATCTAATAATTCACAGCAGGGTCCATTGCTGCACCCACCAAGAGTAACTCTGAGGGCTTACAGTCTTGTGGCAACGCCACCACCACCACCACCACGAAAGGCCCAATTTTTCAGCCCCTGTTCAAAAGGGGCATGTAATTACAATTCTTGATCTAATAATTCACAGCAGGGCCCATTGCTGCACCCACCAAGAGTAACTGTCAGGGCTTACAGTGTTGTGGCACCAGCACCACCATCAAAGCCCCAATTTTTACTACCACTGTTCAACAATTATATGTAATTAAAATTCCTGATATAATAGTTGACAGCAGGGCGTTCCAGCACCAACCAAGAGTAACTGAGTGCTTACAGTGTTGTGCCAACACCAACAACTAAGGGGCCTATTTCTGCAGAGTATATACGGCTGGTCCCTACTTTCAAACATCCAACTTACAAACGACTCCTACTTGCAAACGAAAGAAGACAACAGGAAGTGAGAGGAAATCTACCCCTAGAAAGGAAAATTCTCTCCTGTAAGAATAAATATGGGAGAAAGGGGTCTCATCTGTACTGATGCTTTATCAGCAATCCTTGTTTCAAGAAAAACACCACATTTCAAAAACAGTTGTCATTGGGACGGAAAGTGAGGTGAAATGTTCTGAACAGGGGCACAGACAGCAAAACAAATGTTACAGGGGTGATAACCCTTACCTATGTTTCCCAAAAAGTTTAAAAATAGATTTTTGGGCTGGAGCTACACTTCAACAATGTACCTGTTCAAAATTACAAACAGATTCTACATAAGAACAAACCTACAGTCCCTGTCTTGTATGCACCGCCTGTATACGGCTGTTCAGAGTATATAGGGCCTTTTTTATTTTATGTGCGGGGTTCCCCTTAATATCCATACAAGACCCAAAGGGGCTGGTAATGGGCTGGGGTAGGGGGGGGGGGGGGTCATGGGGTAGCTATGCCATTTTTCTTAAAGAATTTCATCCATATTACCGGGACCAGACATTACATTAAAGCCGCAAGCAGTTTTAAATGGCTTTTTTTTTCCTTTAGAAGTGTCATTTTGTGCAGGGACAGTTCTAAACACGGGAAACACGTGGCACTTCACAGGCATACTTTAGACACCCCCCAGGTACGATATTTAAAGGAATATTTGACTTTTTTTTTTTCACTTTATGCATCATTAAAATGACTGCTCCCGAAAAACGACCGTTTTTAAAACTTCTTTTTGCATTGATACATGTCCCCTGGTGCAGAACCCGGGTTCCCAAACCCTATTTATGACAATAACATGCATAATAGTTGTTATAATTAGCACTTTAGAATTCGAACGTTCGCATCCATTGTATTTAATAGGGTTCTAATGTTCGTTCGAACTTTCGGTCCGTTCGCGGGTTCTGGTGCGAACCGAACCCGGGGGTGTTCGGCTCATCACTACTTGCCACATCACCTGCTACACCTTGCGGATTGTCACTAGCCACACCTTGCGGATTGTCACTTGCCACGTCACCTGCCACACCTTGCTGATTGTCACTTGCCTGCCACCAGATGCAGATTGTCATTTGCCACGTCACCTGCCACAATTTGCGGATTGTCACTTGCCACGTCGCCTGCCACACCTTGCGGATTGTCACTAACTTGCCTGCTAAGGTGTAGTTTTGCTTGTCTCTTGCTGTGTCCCAGACTCCCAGAGTCAGGCAGCAGAGAGATAATGTAATCTCTCTGCTGCCTGCACAGTGAGGGCGGAAGTCACTGCAGGAATGCAGGGCAGGCACGGGCGGTGAGAGATGATCTCATCTCTCTGCTCCCCCGCTCCCGGCTAGCTGATTGGCCAGCTGCCACACTGAGCCTGCTCTCTCACTCTCAGCTGCGCTGCCAACACACTGAGCAGTCTGCCCACGAACCGCGCTGCCCCCCAACAACAAACCGCACCGCAAGTGGAGCCGCCCGCTTTCTTACCCGTCTGTGGAGCCGCACGCTATCGCACCTGCCCGCAGAGCGGCCTGACGTGACTCACTGACGTCACTCGTTGCTAGACGCCAAGCGGCCCAGGCGTTAGCAATGAGTGCAGGGAAGTGGCTCCACCCACCTCCTCCTCCGCTCCTGGTATCGTGTCAGTGTGCCACGTAACTACATTAGACAAGTCTCTCTCTCAGCGCCGCTGATCGGCTGATGTGAGAAACTGAGAGAGAGACTCAGAGAGGCAGCGGCAGCCGCAGAACAAGTACTGTATATACTCGAGTATAAGCCGACCCGAATATAAGCTGAGGCACCTAATTTTACCCCAAAAACTGGGAAAACTTATTGGCTCAAGTATAAGCCTAGGGTGTCCATCTGCATGCCTCACTGTGCCTCACTTTACCTCACTGTGCCCATGCCTCACTGTGCCATTGACTAGACTGATGTTTAACATGGGAGTCTATGGAAGGAGTTCCCGGGTTTAAAAAATCAGTTCTCCCCTGGCGTAGGTCTCCCAGACACTAATCTTTTAAAACTTATAGAGGAGACATGGGGCTATATGTGTGCCAAGTTTGGGGTCCAGAGGACCTACGACCGGCCGGTACCAGGTCCGCAAATCACTGGAGAAATGACCGTTTAACATTGGAGTCTATAGAAGGGGTGCCCGGTTTTAAAAAATCAGTGCTCCCCGGCCCTATGTTCCCCAGACACCAAACTTTTCACACTTGTAGAGAAGACATGGGGTAACATGTGTGTCAAGTTTGGCGTCCAGGGGACCTAAGACCGGCCGGTACCCGGTCCGCAAAATCACCAGAGAAATGACCGTTTAACATTGGAGTCTATGGAAGGGGTGCCCGGGTTTAAAAAATCAGTGCTCCCCGGCTATAGGTCCCCCAGACACTAAACTTTTTTCACTTGTATAGGAGACATGGGGCTACATGTGTACCAGGTTTGGGGTACAGAGGACCTACGACCGGCCGGTACCGGGTCCGCAAAATCACCGGAGAAATTACTGTTTAACATTGGAGTCTATGGAAAAAAATCAGTGCTCCCCGGCTGTAGGTCCCCCAGACACCAACCTTTGCACACTTGTAGAGGAGACATGGGGCTACATGTGTGCCAAGTACCGGGTCCCCAAAGTTCGGGGGATCAGGCGCAAAAGAAAAAAAAAAACAGAGCAAGCAAGTGAGTGTGACAGATTGTCTCGTGGGGGGCAATTGCCCTGTTGCCCCCCCCCCCTGGATCCGCCCCCGAATGTAAAGAACACAGCTTTTTGGCAACCTGGTATTGAATTTAAGAAGCTGGTGCTTACATTTTGCCTGATAAAGTTCTATTTCAGGACGAGGTCAGTGATAAAGGGAAATTATAGATTTGCTTGCCAAACAATCACAAATACATATACAATATGTAATGATTAGGGATGAGCCTCGAGTTCGAGTTGAACTCACGTTCGACTCGAACATTGCCTGTTCACCCGTTCGCCGAACAGCGAACAATTTGGTGTGTTCACGGCAAATTTGAAAAGCCACGAAACACCCTGTAAAAGTCTATGGGAGAAATCTAAAGTGCTAATTTTAAAGGCTTATGCCCCGTACACACGATCGTTTTTAATGTCATTTTTTAAACCGACGTTTTTCTCCTCGTTTTTTTTCATGTTTCCTCTCAAGCCTGCCTTGCGTACACACCATCATTAAAAAAAACGATCAAGCAAAGCGCAGTGACGTTCAACACGTACGACGGCACTATAAAGGGGAAGTTCCGTTCGAATGACGCCACCCTTTGGGATGCTTTTGCTAATTCCGTGTTTCCGCGTGTTAGTAAAAGTTTGGTGAGAGACGATTCGCGCTTTTCAGTCTTCGTGCTTTGAAGATCGTTTTCGGGAGTTCAGATTGCGCCTGTGGGTTCGTATCTGTTTAGCACTGCTTGTAGTCAGTTCGTATCTGTTTATTCAGTGCGGCCTGCTCTGCACGTTCGTGTTTTTCAGCTTGTTCTTCATAGGCCTTGCTGTTCTTCCGTGCGTTCTTCTAGTACGTTCTGTTCAGCCGACCGTTATCTAGCCATGTTGCGGCTACGTACTCGTCGTAGAGCTCGTGCTGTAGTTGGTGCAGGGGTTCATGCTGTATCCCGACTCCATGCCATGAGCAGGGTCAGGAGGAGTTCATGGACCAAGAATTGGTTGCTCCAGCGGCACCAATTCTGTCACATGCCTTTGTTGCGGGAGATCAGGGAGAATAATCCTGATGATTTCAGGAATTTTCTCAGGATGTCTGACCCCGTATTTCAGCAGCTGTTGGCTTTGGTGTCCCCCTATATTACCAGGCAGGACACCGTTATGCGGGAAGCCATCAGTGCTGAGCAGAGGCTCATCGCCACGTTGCGATACCTGGCTACTGGGAGAAGCCTGCAGGACCTTAAGTTCTCCACAGGCATATCCCCCCAGGCTCTGGGGATCATTATACCAGAGACTTGTTCTGCCATCCTTCAAGTTTTGCAGGAGGACTATATTAAGGAAAGTGTTCTTCTTCAAAACTTCACATTGTATGGTTTTTATTTTGGGATATTTTTAATTTGCTTTATTTGCAGTCCCTAATTCACATGATTCTTAGCTGCAGGGAATGTCCCCTTTCTCCCCATGTTTTATTATTTAAAGTTTGGTGTTTGAGGCCTACCTGTAAATTTGGCTTACCTAACCTCTCCAGCATGCTATCCTGGGGCCATACCTACCTTGCCTAGTCATTTCCATGTTTTTTATTATATGTTCCATCGTAGTGCTTTACCCAAAACGCACTCTAAATGTTGCCTAGGAATGTTTCATTTTTGTTAACTTCAATACAGAGTGCTACAGCCTTCATGTGTGATATTCCCAACTCATCTTCAACCCTTCTCCCCCCCCCCCCATAATTTTTTTTTTTTTTTCTTGCTTCCAATTTTTTATGTTTTTAACAGTTTCTACCAATGTTGGCCATGAATGTGTGTATGAAATCAGCTTGCAATGTTTCTGGCTCCAAGTATTAATTTGTTATTTCTTTAATTCCACAGTTCCCTTCTTCGCCACATGAATGGCAGAATGTGGCTTCCGAGTTTGCCCAGCGATGGAACTTTCTGAACTGTGGAGGAGCCATCGACGGCAAACATGTTCGGGTCGTCCCACCACCCCATTCGGGATCCTTTTATTATAATTATAAGGGGTTCCACAGCGTCGTGATGATGGCAGTGGTGTCGGGCCACCTACGAGTTCCTCTATGTGGACGTTGGCAAGAATGGCAGGATGTCTGATGGAGGAGTTTTTGCCCAGACGGAGTTTGGAGAACGGCTCCTTTTGGATCTGCTGGCCTTGCCACCCGCGGAGCAGAATGTGGAGGGACTACCTTTTGTGTTTGTGGCGGATGAGGCGTTTGGCCTGGGACCCCATTTGATGAGGCCATTCCCGCAACGCACCCTCACTCCTGAGAGGAGGGTTTTTAATTATCGGCTGGCCAGAGCCAGAAGGGTGGTGGAAAATGCGTTTGGGATCATGGCCAGCCGATTTCGCCTCTTCCTTACCTCCATCCACCTTGCCCCATACAAATGGAACCATGTGGTTATGACGTGCTGTGTGCTGCATAATTTCCTAAGGGTGCATTCAACGAGTTATATATCTTTGAGTGGGCCTGAGGCCTCTTTAATCAATGCAGAAACTTTGGTGGCCCTGGAACCTGGCCGTCCTGGCTTGGCCCCCCCGAACTGTAGGTAGGGAGAGTGTGTCAGTTTCTTTCACTGTCAAAGTCCTTGTTTCCAGGGACCTGGAAGGACAGTGAGTGAATTCTCCTTGTGCTAAATTGTGCTTAAAAAAAACATTTTTTCTAGGGACAGAAAACTGTAGGTAGGGAGAGTGTGTCAGTTTCTTTCACTGTCAAAGTCCTTGTTTCCAGGGACCTGGAAGGACAGTGAGTGAATTCTCCTTGTGCTAAATTGTGCTTAAAAAAAACATTTTTTCTAGGGACAGAAAACTGTAGATAGGGAGAGTGTGTCAGTTTCTTTCACTGTCAAAGTCCTTGTTTCCAGGGACCTGGAAGGACAGTGAGTGAATTCTCCTTGTGCTAAATTGTGCTTAAAAAAAACATTTTTTCTAGGGACAGAAAACTGTAGGTAGGGAGAGTGTGTCAGTTTCTTTCACTGTCAAAGTCCTTGTTTCCAGGGACCTGGAAGGACAGTGAGTGAATTCTCCTTGTGCTAAATTGTGCTTAAAAAAAACATTTTTTCTAGGGACAGAAAACTGTAGGTAGGGAGAGTGTGTCAGTTTCTTTCACTGTCAAAGTCCTTGTTTCCAGGGACCTGGAAGGACAGTGAGTGAATTCTCCTTGTGCTAAATTGTGCTTAAAAAAAACATTTTTTCTAGGGACAGAAAACTGTAGGTAGGGAGAGTGTGTCAGTTTCTTTCACTGTCAAAGTCCTTGTTTCCAGGGACCTGGAAGGACAGTGAGTGAATTCTCCTTGTGCTAAATTGTGCCTAAAAAAAACATTTTTTCTAGGGACAGAAAACTGTAGGTAGGGAGAGTGTGTCAGTTTCTTTCACTGTCAAAGTCCTTGTTTCCAGGGACCTGGAAGGACAGTGAGTGAATTCTCCTTGTGCTAAATTGTGCTTAAAAAAAACATTTTTTCTAGGGACAGAAAACTGTAGGTAGGGAGAGTGTGTCAGTTTCTTTCACTGTCAAAGTCCTTGTTTCAAGGGACAGAGAAGGACACCTGAAGGTAGCCCTTATTGCTTTTTTCCCATCTCCCTGCAGGCCATCTATTAGAATGTCTGGAAGGCAAACAAGGAGAGGCAGACAGTCAGGAGGCAATAAAAGAGGGCAAGCAGGCTCTGTGTCTGGGGGCAACAGTGCTGGTCGTGGACGCGGTGCATTGTCATCAGCACATGGCCATGGGACACGCTTGTCCTTCTTTTCGGCAGCTGGACATGTTGAGCCACATCATGCCGAAGACTTGGTAGAGTGGATGACCAAGCCCTCCTCCTCCTCCTCATCCTCTCTCACCCAGGCTCAGGGTACTGGAAAAGCAGCTGCCAAAGCGTCCTCTTCCCTGGTATCAATGTCAGACTCATCATCAGTCACTCCTTCCCTAGACCCACCATGTCCTCCTCCTGAGGAGTCCCCCGAACTGTTTCAGCACAGTGTTGGGTACATGCTCCAGGAGGATGCCCAGCGTTTCGAAGGGTCTGATGATGAAACCCAGCTAGAGGAAGGCAGTAGCGTGAGAGCAGACAGAGGGGATGCTCAAGAAGGACACCAATCTGGCAGTCATGTTCCAGCAGCTGCAGCATACTGCCAGATTGGCTCCAGTGATGAGGAGGGAGGTGATGATGAGGTCACTGACTCCACGTGGGTGCCTAATAGGAGAGAGGAGGAGGAGGAGGATGAGGAGGAGGCACATCTCCAACGAGGCAGGATGCCCTTTGGTGGCCAGCGTAAGGGCAGTACACCGACGGAATCACACCGCAGAGCTCCGCCTGTGCAGGGCGCTGCCTCTGCCCGTCATTCAAAAAGTTCTTTGGTGTGGGCCTTTTTTGAGGCTAGTGCATCAGATCGCACAGCTGCTGTTTGCAACATATGTCTCAAGCGTATATCGCGTGGCCAAAACATCAGCCGCTTGGGTACCACATGCCTGACCAGACATATGTTGACCTGCCATGCAGCTCGTTGGCAAGCCTACCTCAAAGACCCACACCAAAGAACAAAGCGGACCTCTCCTTGCACCGCATCAGCTGGGATCTCCAACCCCACTATAACTTCAGTCCTCTCTGAAACATGCACTGAGAGGAATGAAGGTGTAGAATTAGGTGTGTCACAGCCAAGTACTTGCGGCCACTCTGCTAGCAGTACACCGACGTCCGATTCTAGCAGGCAAATTTCCCTGCCCCAGCTGCTGGACCGTCGAAAGAAGTTCACTCCCAGCCATCCACATGCCCAGCGGTTGAATGCTAGCTTGGCTAAATTGCTAGCGCTTCAACTGCTGCCTTTTCAGTTGGTAGACTCGGCCCCCTTCCGTGAGTTTGTGCAATGTGCGGTTCCTCAGTGGCAGGTTCCCAAACGCCACTTTTTCTCACGGAAGGCTATTCCGGCTCTCTACCGGCATGTGGAAGGCAATGTCTTGGCCTCGCTGGACAGGGCGGTCAGCGGTAAGGTGCATATTACCGCTGACTCATGGTCCAGCAGGCATGGACAGGGACGTTACCTTTCTTTCACGGCCCATTGGGTCACTCTTTTGGCAGCTGGGAAGGATGCAGGACAAGGTGCAGTAGTGTTGGAGGTTGTCCCACCGCCACGCCTCCAAAATGCTACTACTGGTTGTGACACACCTCTCTCCTCCACCCCCTCCTCTTCTTCTTCCTCCATGGCCTCTTCCTGTGGTTTGTCCTATGAACCAGCGGTGCTCCGTAGCCGTTCACGGGGCTACGCAAGTACGCAGGCAAAAAGATGCCATGCCGTGCTTGCGCTGGTGTGTTTGGGGGACAGAAGCCACACTGGGGCAGAGGTCCTGTCTGCTCTGCAGGGCCAGGCCGAGAGGTGGTTGACGCCACGCCAGCTTAAGCCAGGAATGGTGGTTTGCGACAATGGCACCAACCTCCTCTCCGCCCTCCGACAGGGACAACTGACCCATGTGCCCTGTGTGGCTCACGTCCTTAACCTGGTGGTGCAGCGGTTCTTGGGCAGGTACCCGGGCGTTCAGGATGTCCTGAGGCAGGCCAGGAAAGTCTGTGTGCATTTCCGCAGATCTTATAATGCCAGTGCTCGCCTGGCTGAGCTGCAAAAGGAGTTGAACCTGCCCAAGAACCGCCTTATATGTGACATGCCCACCAGGTGGAACTCAACGTTGGCCATGCTGCAGCGGCTGCACACGCAGCAGAGGGCCATCAATGAGTACCTGTGCGACTACGGCACCAGGACAGGGTCAGGGGAGCTTGGTTTTTTTTCTCCACGCCAGTGGGGCATGATCAGGGATGCATGCACTGTCCTGGCACCATTTGAGGAGGCCACGAGGATGGTGAGCAGTGACAGTGCATGCATCAGTGACACTGTACCTCTTGTCCACCTGTTGGAGCACACGCTGCGTGGAATAATGGACAGGGCACTTGAGGCAGAACAGAGGCAGGAAGAGGAGGACTTCCTTGCCTCTCAAGGCCCCCTTTACCCAGACAGTGTTCCTTCTGTCCCACCCATCTCACAGGAAGAGGAGGAGGAGGAGGAGGAGGATTGTGTCAGCATGGAGGTGGAGGCTGGCACTCAGCATCATCAGCAGCAGTCTTTTAGGGATGATTTACAGTCCCAAGAAACCAGTGGACTTGTACGTGGCTGGGAGGAGGTGGCTGCGGATCATGTCGTCCTTAGTGACCCAGAGGACTCCGGAGCGAATGCCTCAGCAAACCTACGCTGCATGGCCTCCCTGATCCTGCAAAGTCTGCGGAAGGATCCTCGTATTCTTCGGATCAAGGAGAGGGACCATTACTGGCTGGCCACTCTCCTTGATCCACGGTACAAGGGTAAGGTTGCGGACCTTATGTTACCGTCGCAGAGGGAGCAGAGGATGAGACAACTCCGGGAGGCCTTGCAGAAAGGTCTGTGCAACGCGTTCCCAGAGACTGGGAGGTTACAAACTCCTGGTCCTGGACAACGAGTTGCTGAGGCTTCGGCCAGTCAAAGAAGGAGCGGTGGGGAAGGTGGCCGTCTGACCGATGCGTTCAGACAATTCTTTAGTCCGCAGCCCCAAAGTATGATCGGTTCCAGCAACCATCGCCAGCGTCTGATAAACATGGTGCAGGAATATCTAGGGGCAAGGTCAGACTTGGACACCTTCCCCACCGAAAATCCTCTGGCTTACTGGGTCTTGAGGATGGATCACTGGCCAGAGCTTGCACAGTATGCAATTGAGCTACTGGCCTGTCCTGCATCCAGCGTTCTTTCGGAACGCACATTCAGTGCTGCTGGAGGATTTGTCACGGATCACAGGGTGCGCCTGTCCACCGACTCGGTTGATCGACTGACTTTCATCAAGATGAACCAGTCTTGGATCACCACCAGCTACCACACACCTGATGCTGATATAACAGACTAATTGATTTTAACATGTCACATCCCTTCAAGACTGATGCTGATGCTGAGTGCCTGTGCTGTTATGTTGACTGGCTATCCTCCTCCTCCGAGTCCTCAATGATACGATTGATGATGATAGCTTGGAAGATCATTTTTGTTTATGGGTGCCGCCACCAGTGGCTAAGGCCCAATTTTTCAGCCCCTGTTTTACAGGGGCGTGTAATTACAATTTTTTTAGCAATAATTTGCCATAGGGCTCATTGCTGTGCTCCAAGTACAGTATCTGTGAGGGGTTGGAGTGTTGTGGCACCAGTGCCTAAGGCCCAATTTTTCAGCCCCTGTTTAACAGGGGCGTGTCATTACAATTTTTGAAGCAATACTTTGCAACAGGGCTCATTGCTGTGCTCCAAGTACAGTATCTGTGAGGGGTTGTAGTGTTGTGCCACCAGTGCCTAAGGCCCAATTTTTCAGCCCCTGTTCAACAGGGGCATGCAATTACAATTCTTGATCTAATAATTCACAGCAGGGTCCATTGCTGCACCCACCAAGAGTAACTCTGAGGGCTTACAGTCTTGTGGCAACGCCACCACCACCACCACCACGAAAGGCCCAATTTTTCAGCCCCTGTTCAAAAGGGGCATGTAATTACAATTCTTGATCTAATAATTCACAGCAGGGCCCATTGCTGCACCCACCAAGAGTAACTGTCAGGGCTTACAGTGTTGTGGCACCAGCACCACCATCAAAGCCCCAATTTTTACTACCACTGTTCAACAATTATATGTAATTAAAATTCCTGATATAATAGTTGACAGCAGGGCGTTCCAGCACCAACCAAGAGTAACTGAGTGCTTACAGTGTTGTGCCAACACCAACAACTAAGGGGCCTATTTCTGCAGAGTATATACGGCTGGTCCCTACTTTCAAACATTCAACTTACAAACGACTCCTACTTGCAAACGAAAGAAGACAACAGGAAGTGAGAGGAAATCTACCCCTAGAAAGGAAAATTCTCTCCTGTAAGAATAAATATGGGAGAAAGGGGTCTCATCTGTACTGATGCTTTATCAGCAATCCTTGTTTCAAGAAAAACACCACATTTCAAAAACAGTTGTCATTGGGACGGAAAGTGAGGTGAAATGTTCTGAACAGGGGCACAGACAGCAAAACAAATGTTACAGGGGTGATAACCCTTACCTATGTTTCCCAAAAAGTTTAAAAATAGATTTTTGGGCTGGAGCTACACTTCAACAATGTACCTGTTCAAAATTACAAACAGATTCTACATAAGAACAAACCTACAGTCCCTGTCTTGTATGCACCGCCTGTATACGGCTGTTCAGAGTATATAGGGCCTTTTTTATTTTATGTGCGGGGTTCCCCTTAATATCCATACAAGACCCAAAGGGGCTGGTAATGGGCTGGGGTAGGGGGGGGGGGGTCATGGGGTAGCTATGCCATTTTTCTTAAAGAATTTCATCCATATTACCGGGACCAGACATTACATTAAAGCCGCAAGCAGTTTTAAATGGCTTTTTTTTTCCTTTAGAAGTGTCATTTTGTGCAGGGACAGTTCTAAACACGGGAAACACGTGGCACTTCACAGGCATACTTTAGACACCCCCCAGGTACGATATTTAAAGGAATATTTGACTTTTTTTTTTTCACTTTATGCATCATTAAAATGACTGCTCCCGAAAAACGACCGTTTTTAAAACTTCTTTTTGCATTGATACATGTCCCCTGGTGCAGAACCCGGGTTCCCAAACCCTATTTATGACAATAACATGCATAATAGTTGTTATAATTAGCACTTTAGAATTCGAACGTTCGCATCCATTGTATTTAATAGGGTTCTAATGTTCGTTCGAACTTTCGGTCCGTTCGCGGGTTCTGGTGCGAACCGAACCCGGGGGTGTTCGGCTCATCACTACTTGCCACATCACCTGCTACACCTTGCGGATTGTCACTAGCCACACCTTGCGGATTGTCACTTGCCACGTCACCTGCCACACCTTGCTGATTGTCACTTGCCTGCCACCAGATGCAGATTGTCATTTGCCACGTCACCTGCCACAATTTGCGGATTGTCACTTGCCACGTCGCCTGCCACACCTTGCGGATTGTCACTAACTTGCCTGCTAAGGTGTAGTTTTGCTTGTCTCTTGCTGTGTCCCAGACTCCCAGAGTCAGGCAGCAGAGAGATAATGTAATCTCTCTGCTGCCTGCACAGTGAGGGCGGAAGTCACTGCAGGAATGCAGGGCAGGCACGGGCGGTGAGAGATGATCTCATCTCTCTGCTCCCCCGCTCCCGGCTAGCTGATTGGCCAGCTGCCACACTGAGCCTGCTCTCTCACTCTCAGCTGCGCTGCCAACACACTGAGCAGTCTGCCCACGAACCGCGCTGCCCCCCAACAACAAACCGCACCGCAAGTGGAGCCGCCCGCTTTCTTACCCGTCTGTGGAGCCGCACGCTATCGCACCTGCCCGCAGAGCGGCCTGACGTGACTCACTGACGTCACTCGTTGCTAGACGCCAAGCGGCCCAGGCGTTAGCAATGAGTGCAGGGAAGTGGCTCCACCCACCTCCTCCTCCGCTCCTGGTATCGTGTCAGTGTGCCACGTAACTACATTAGACAAGTCTCTCTCTCAGCGCCGCTGATCGGCTGATGTGAGAAACTGAGAGAGAGACTCAGAGAGGCAGCGGCAGCCGCAGAACAAGTACTGTATATACTCGAGTATAAGCCGACCCGAATATAAGCTGAGGCACCTAATTTTACCCCAAAAACTGGGAAAACTTATTGGCTCAAGTATAAGCCTAGGGTGTCCATCTGCATGCCTCACTGTGCCTCACTTTACCTCACTGTGCCCATGCCTCACTGTGCCATTGACTAGACTGATGTTTAACATGGGAGTCTATGGAAGGAGTTCCCGGGTTTGAAAAATCAGTTCTCCCCTGGCGTAGGTCTCCCAGACACTAATCTTTTAAAACTTATAGAGGAGACATGGGGCTATATGTGTGCCAAGTTTGGGGTCCAGAGGACCTACGACCGGCCGGTACCAGGTCCGCAAATCACTGGAGAAATGACCGTTTAACATTGGAGTCTATAGAAGGGGTGCCCGGTTTTAAAAAATCAGTGCTCCCCGGCCCTATGTTCCCCAGACACCAAACTTTTCACACTTGTAGAGAAGACATGGGGTAACATGTGTGTCAAGTTTGGCGTCCAGGGGACCTAAGACCGGCCGGTACCCGGTCCGCAAAATCACCAGAGAAATGACCGTTTAACATTGGAGTCTATGGAAGGGGTGCCCGGGTTTAAAAAATCAGTGCTCCCCGGCTATAGGTCCCCCAGACACTAAACTTTTTTCACTTGTATAGGAGACATGGGGCTACATGTGTACCAGGTTTGGGGTACAGAGGACCTACGACCGGCCGGTACCGGGTCCGCAAAATCACCGGAGAAATTACTGTTTAACATTGGAGTCTATGGAAAAAAATCAGTGCTCCCCGGCTGTAGGTCCCCCAGACACCAACCTTTGCACACTTGTAGAGGAGACATGGGGCTACATGTGTGCCAAGTACCGGGTCCCCAAAGTTCGGGGGATCAGGCGCAAAAGAAAAAAAAAAAAACAGAGCAAGCAAGTGAGTGTGACAGATTGTCTCGTGGGGGGCAATTGCCCTGTTGCCCCCCCCCTGGATCCGCCCCCGAATGTAAAGAACACAGCTTTTTGGCAACCTGGTATTGAATTTAAGAAGCTGGTGCTTACATTTTGCCTGATAAAGTTCTATTTCAGGACGAGGTCAGTGATAAAGGGAAATTATAGATTTGCTTGCCAAACAATCACAAATACATATACAATATGTAATGATTAGGGATGAGCCTCGAGTTCGAGTTGAACTCACGTTCGACTCGAACATTGCCTGTTCACCCGTTCGCCGAACAGCGAACAATTTGGTGTGTTCACGGCAAATTTGAAAAGCCACGAAACACCCTGTAAAAGTCTATGGGAGAAATCTAAAGTGCTAATTTTAAAGGCTTATGCCCCGTACACACGATCGTTTTTAATGTCATTTTTTAAACCGACGTTTTTCTCCTCGTTTTTTTTCATGTTTCCTCTCAAGCCTGCCTTGCGTACACACCATCATTAAAAAAAACGATCAAGCAAAGCGCAGTGACGTTCAACACGTACGACGGCACTATAAAGGGGAAGTTCCGTTCGAATGACGCCACCCTTTGGGACGCTTTTGCTAATTCCGTGTTTCCGCGTGTTAGTAAAAGTTTGATGAGAGACGATTCGCGCTTTTCAGTCTTCGTGCTTTGAAGATCGTTTTCGGGAGTTCAGATTGCGCCTGTGGGTTCGTATCTGTTTAGCACTGCTTGTAGTCAGTTCGTATCTGTTTATTCAGTGCGGCCTGCTCTGCACGTTCGTGTTTTTCAGCTTGTTCTTCATAGGCCTTGCTGTTCTTCCGTGCGTTCTTCTAGTACGTTCTGTTCAGCCGACCGTTATCTAGCCATGTTGCGGCTACGTACTCGTCGTAGAGCTCGTGCTGTAGTTGGTGCAGGGGTTCATGCTGTATCCCGACTCCATGCCATGAGCAGGGTCAGGAGGAGTTCATGGACCAAGAATTGGTTGCTCCAGCGGCACCAATTCTGTCACATGCCTTTGTTGCGGGAGATCAGGGAGAATAATCCTGATGATTTCAGGAATTTTCTCAGGATGTCTGACCCCGTATTTCAGCAGCTGTTGGCTTTGGTGTCCCCCTATATTACCAGGCAGAACACCGTTATGCGGGAAGCCATCAGTGCTGAGCAGAGGCTCATCGCCACGTTGCGATACCTGGCTACTGGGAGAAGCCTGCAGGACCTTAAGTTCTCCACAGGCATATCCCCCCAGGCTCTGGGGATCATTATACCAGAGACTTGTTCTGCCATCCTTCAAGTTTTGCAGGAGGACTATATTAAGGAAAGTGTTCTTCTTCAAAACTTCACATTGTATGGTTTTTATTTTGGGATATTTTTAATTTGCTTTATTTGCAGTCCCTAATTCACATGATTCTTAGCTGCAGGGAATGTCCCCTTTCTCCCCATGTTTTATTATTTAAAGTTTGGTGTTTGAGGCCTACCTGTAAATTTGGCTTACCTAACCTCTCCAGCATGCTATCCTGGGGCCATACCTACCTTGCCTAGTCATTTCCATGTTTTTTATTATATGTTCCATCGTAGTGCTTTACCCAAAACGCACTCTAAATGTTGCCTAGGAATGTTTCATTTTTGTTAACTTCAATACAGAGTGCTACAGCCTTCATGTGTGATATTCCCAACTCATCTTCAACCCTTCTCCCCCCCCCCCATAATTTTTTATTTTTTTTTCTTGCTTCCAATTTTTTATGTTTTTAACAGTTTCTACCAATGTTGGCCATGAATGTGTGTATGAAATCAGCTTGCAATGTTTCTGGCTCCAAGTATTAATTTGTTATTTCTTTAATTCCACAGTTCCCTTCTTCGCCACATGATTGGCAGAATGTGGCTTCCGAGTTTGCCCAGCGATGGAACTTTCTGAACTGTGGAGGAGCCATCGACGGCAAACATGTTCGGGTCGTCCCACCACCCCATTCGGGATCCTTTTATTATAATTATAAGGGGTTCCACAGCGTCGTGATGATGGCAGTGGTGTCGGCCACCTACGAGTTCCTCTATGTGGACGTTGGCAAGAATGGCAGGATGTCTGATGGAGGAGTTTTGCCCAGACGGAGTTTGGAGAACGGCTCCTTTTGGATCTGCTGGCCTTGCCACCCGCGGAGCAGAATGTGGAGGGACTACCTTTTGTGTTTGTGGCGGATGAGGCGTTTGGCCTGGGACCCCATTTGATGAGGCCATTCCCGCAATGCACCCTCACTCCTGAGAGGAGGGTTTTTAATTATCGGCTGGCCAGAGCCAGAAGGGTGGTGGAAAATGCGTTTGGGATCATGGCCAGCCGATTTCGCCTCTTCCTTACCTCCATCCACCTTGCCCCATACAAATGGAACCATGTGGTTATGACGTGCTGTGTGCTGCATAATTTCCTAAGGGTGCATTCAACGAGTTATATATCTTTGAGTGGGCCTGAGGCCTCTTTAATCAATGCAGAAACTTTGGTGGCCCTGGAACCTGGCCGTCCTGGCTTGGCCCCCCCAACCGGACGTGAGGTCCGTAACCAATATGTAGACTATTTTATGGGTAGGGGGGCCATTGAAATGCCAGACAATCTCTAATAATTTTAGACCAAAAAAATAAAACTTTTAAAAAAAGTAAAGATTGGTTTGTCATTTTTATTGTATAATGTTTGATGTTTCTGGTAGGTTTACCTAGTGCATTTGTTTTGCCATGTGGATTAAAAAATCTTTTAATTAGCCTTCATTGTCAGTGTAAACACCAAACATTGATTAGTTCACTCAGCACCACATTTACATAATGAAGCCACAATGATTTGTTATGTAAAAATACCTTTATTTTTTTTGTTTAGGTGGTCAACTTCCATAGAAATGTGGATGTTCCCTTAATTTCAGGTGTATTAAAACGCATGACCAGCCATGCATAAACAAACTATAGTTCTCCAAATTTTGAAAAAGCTAAACATGTGCTAGTCATTAAAGGGTAAAATAACCAAAAAAAAAAGAAAACTCTGCAAGTAAAACGTTATTTGGTGTAAAAACATTAGACACGCCCAAGCACAGCCATGATATTTTGGAGCCTTTCCTCCACCCGCTTTGTATTTGCCCTGATCTCTCGCAAATCTCCCTTAATTTTTTCGAGGTCACGACAGCAGACCATCAGGTATTGGATCAGGATCTGGGCACTGTGATGTGACAACTTATTGGGGTCTTCCGCCAGAACTGCACCTAAATGTAAAAAGAAATATGTAGGATAGAATATGTAGGCCTACATCTATTTAACATGCATGTGTCTGGTTTCTCTCTGACCTGTGGTGGTGCCACTTTCAACTTCCACAACATCACATTCCTCTCCATCCTGGGGTTCTGGGGGTATTGTTGTAGGTATTGCAATTCTCGTCTCATCTGAGGTAGCTTTTCGAATCCCTAGGGAGATTGAAATAAAAGGAATAGTTTCATTAGTAGCGACTCAATTTTGCTAAAATAAGAAACATGGAAAAAAACTTTTTAATCATTCTTTTGAAGCATGCTCCATTTTAATTTTTAACCCCTGTGCCAACCGGGACAAATGATTGGATACATAGGCCAAAACAGAGCATATACATTTTGTGAACAAATTTGAAACATTGTAACACCCCAAAGTATCTACACTGGATCACCTGTGTGTGACTCCATCAAGCTTTTTGGCTTTAGGCCCACACTTGTACTACTGCGTTCAGATGTTTCATCAGCTGCTGAGCATTCACTCCCTTTAACATTACCATGCATATCGTTTTTCAAAATGAACAAATCTCCTTTGGATTAGCACACCAAAAATAAGTGTGGCCCAAATGTACTCCCCCAAATAAACAAAAAAACATGGGTGTTCACACTGGATGATCCTAAAACATCGTTTGAGGAACTGTACGGAGAAAGAGGTAAAATACGTCCGTTTACTATGCGGACGAACCTAAAAAAGATGGTATCTTTCAGTGTACTATATGAAAGTTAAAAATACACGACAGAATACAAGAAAATAATATGTACCATGGAAACTCAAAAAAAACAACTTACTTTTTAATATAACTTTCTTGATTCTTTTATATTGGTCGGCCTCCCGCAACTTCAGATCTGACCATCGTTTTCTGAGCTGTTCCTTCGTTCTGCACACCCCAAATTTTTGGTGGAGACTTTTGACCACTTTGCCCATAATTCTGGACTTGACCAGATTAGGCCTTTTATACGGACCATGCTTGGCATCATAATCCTCCTTCTTTAAAATGGCGACCATCTCCACCATTTCCTCGAATGACATGTTGGATGCCTTATATCTCCTGGGTCTTGATTTGGGCTCCTCTGTAATTTCATCCTCTGTAGAGGTAATCTCAGCCACCTGTGTCTCCGCCATGTTTTGTTCAGCACTACGAGCGAGAAGGGGCGGGGAAAGTACAATATCGAACGTCAGGGGCGGGGAAAGCGTGCGGAGTTTCACGCATGCGCTGTGTATATAAAGTGAAGATCCATGTCTGGGAAATACGTTCATTTTTCGGGAGAGAGAGTTAGCAATGAACGTCGTGACCAAGGTACCTAACAATTTTACTTTTTGAGGTTCATCAGACGAGGAGATTTGTGTGCTCAAAATATGTAGACAATGCACAGTTGAGGAATGTTGCCTGAAATATATTTTTATTTTGGTTTCTCGCTTTTACAGATATCATGAATACTTTTAAAAACCCAGACTTCATGGGGGAGTTCATCGACAAATGGCAAGAGCTCCCTATATTATGGCAAACCAAAAGTGGCGGAAATAAAAATAAAGACGCCAGGAAAGCAGCACTGGAGAGCCTGCTTGCATTTGTGCAAACAAAGATACCCACAACAACTCTCCAAGATGTCAAAAACAAAATTGGGACCATCAGAGGGACATACAGGACCCAGAGGACTATGGTCCTGAGGTCCCAGAGGTCAGGTGCACCAGCAGATAAGGTTTATAAACCCAGTCTGTGGTACTACAGTAAGCTTGCTTTTCTGGATGACCAGCTGGAAGTGCGGGAATCTCTCTCCACCCTTCCCCCCAGAGGTCAATCCAGCCTTCCTTGTACCCAACCCTCCAGCCTTCCCTGCAGCCAGTCCTCCAGCCTTCCTGTCAACCCTGCTCTGGCTTCCTCTGAGGATCAAGATCAGGGCCTTGAGGAGGCAGATTTGGAGATATGGAGCCAGGTAAAGTTTTGCTATCTATATTTCTATCGTACAAAATTGTAGATTTTAAATAGATGTTATTATTGTTGAAGGTATGTACACTTCTACCAATAAAGTTTGTGAAGAGCAAGATACAGTAGTGGGCTAATTTTATGTGTCCAAGACAACAAAACCAGGATGCGGAATCAATGAAAAGGACATAACTTTTGGCATTGATTTCAACAATGTCTAGAGGTGAACAATGTCTGTGAATGATGATGTGGCAAAATAAATAATGTCCCTTTCTTTTTTTACAGCCAGAGCAGAGCCAGGAAGAGGGTGATGTTGGGGATCAGGAGGAGGCTGGGCCCAGTGGCACCCAGGAGGAGGCAGGGCCCAGGGGCACCCAGGAGGAGGCTGGGCCCAGTGGCACCCAGGAGGAGGCTGGGCCCAGCACAAGAGCCCAGATGCCTCCCCTGGTAGTTAAACCACGAGGGCCAAGGAGAGGTAGGCAGGTGGAGGAGGAAACCAGGGCCTTCCTCAGAGAGGCAACAGCAGCCCTCAGAGAGGCACCCTCTGTTGAATAGGGATTTGCCGCAGTCCTCGCCCACAAACTAGAGCAAATGGAGTTGCAGCAAAAAATTTACAGTGAGACCCTGCTATTGTAAGTCATCAATAAGGGCGTGCTGGGTGAACTCACTAGGTACACGGACATAACGGAGGTTGTCCCTACTCCTCCACCTCCTCCTCCTACTACTCCTCCTGCCACAACCTCTCCTCCTGATCCCCAGCCTCCAAGGAAGAAACCAACCAAGGCTGCAGAGAAGGCTGGAGAGAAGGCTACAAGGAAGAGAAGAAAATAATGCCTGCTGTAGTACCACAGACTGGGGACATATAGGACTTATCTGCTGTGGCTCCTGACCTCTGGGAGCTCAAGACAAGATTGGGCTCATTTTTTGGGGGGATCTAATCTCTATTTTGGTTTGGACATCTTGTATGGTTGTTGTGGGGTCAAAGGGATGCACAAATGCAAGCAGGCTCTCCAGTGCTGCCTTCCACTTTAATTTGTTAATGTTCTGAAATAAAAAAAAATTGAGTGCCCTTTAAATACTTGACTATGTGATTTGTATTTCAAAAGAGAGCTTGCTAGGAAGCAGGCAGGGACATCTCAAATTATATTATTGTTATTATCAGGGGACACAAACCTCCCTGAGGCCAAATGAGACACATTTGGAAGGTTGTTGTGGTAACTTTACACAAGAATAATTTAAGCCAAAATACTTAAAAAAAGGCCAAAAAAAAATAACCAAAAATAATATAAAATTTAAAGAAAAAAGAAGAATTAACTTATTTTATTATTATTAGTATTATTTAGGAGGGAGGTGCGGCTAATAAATAATATTTTAAAATCATTAGAGCAATTTGGAATTACTTTAGAAACAAGTTTGGCATAAAACTCTCAATGTCAAAAGAAGAACGGAATGCGCTGCATTAAAACGATGCTATTAATTCCACCGTGACGAATGTGCCATCTCCATTTCCAACATTAGCTTTACCAAAACGAGCGCTCCCGTCTCATAGTTGCTTCTGAGCATGTGCGTTTTTTTTCACGTCGTGAAAGCATACACACTATCGTTTTTCACGTCGTTAAAAAAAACGACATGAAAAACGACGTGAAAAAAGAGAGCATGTCCGGAATTTTTAATGGCCGTTTTTCACGTCGTTAAAAATGCTCTGGAGCCTACACACGATCATTTTTAATGGCCATTTTTAAAAATGGCATTTTTAACGGCATGAAAAACGATCGTGTGTACGGGGCATTATATGCAAGTTATTGTCATAAAAAGTGTTTGAAAAAACTGAAGTTTTTTCGGGAGCAGTGATTTTAATAATGCTTAAAGTGAAACAATAAAAGTGAAATATTCCTTTAAATTTTGTACCTAGGGGGTGTGTATAGTATGCCTGTAAAGCAGAGCATTTTCCCCGTGCTTAGAACTGTCCCTGCACAAAGTGTCATTTCTGAAGGAAAAAAAGTCATTGAAAAGCACTCGCGGCTATAATGAATTGTCGGCTCCCGGCAATACAGAGAAAAGTCATTGATTAAAAAAAAAAAAATGCGTGAGGGTCCCCCCAAATTCAATTACCAGGCCCTTCAGGTCTGGTATGGATAATAAGGGGAACCCTGCGTCAAATAAAAAAAAAAATTACATGGGGTTCCCCCCAAATATCCATACCAGACCCTTCAGGTCTGGTATAGATTTTAAGGGGAACTCCACGCCAAATTTAAAAAAATAATGGCTTGAAGTTCCCCCCAAAAATCCATACCAGACCCTTTATCCGAGCACGCAACCTGGAAAAGAGGGGGGACGAGAGAGCGCCCCCCCTCCTGAACTGTACCAGGCCACATGCCCTCAACATGGGGAGGATGCTTTGGGGGTCTGTGACCCTTCAAAGCACCATGTCCCCATGTTGATGGGGACAAGGGCCACATCCCCACAACCCTTGACCGGTGGTTGTAGGGGTCTGCGAGCGGGGGGCTTATCGAAATCTGGAAGACCCCTTTAACAAAGGGGACCCCCAGATCCTGCCCCCCCATGTGATTTGGTAAGGGGTACATTGTACCCCTACCATTTCACAAAGAAAGTGTAAAAAATTGTAAAAAAACACACAGACATCGTTGGGAAAAGTCCTTTATTAAAAATATTTTTTTTAAAAAAAGATTCCAGCGGTGGTAATCCACTCTTGGTATCCTGCGATGGGTGATCTCCTCTCCGGGGTCCAGCGATGGATGATCTCTCCTCTCCAGGTCCAGGCTCCAACAATGATGTCCAGCGCAGCGAGGAACAGCACACGGTGCTCTCTTCACCGGAGTGGAGACACCCCGGGAATGACGCAGCTTCAGCCAGTGACAGCTCTTAAGTAACTGAGGGCGGGGCCACCCGTCACGTGACCCCGTCCCCCTCTGACACAAGGGGAAACCCGGGCTTCCCCAGTGACGTGCGGGTGACCCCGCACCCCTCTGATGCAACGGAAACCTGCGTTACATCAGAGGGGGTGGGGTCACCCGCACGTCACTATGGAAGCCCGGGTTTCCCCTTGCGTCAGAGGGGGACGGGGTCACGTGACGGGTGGCCCCGCCCTCAGCTACTTAAGAGCTGTCACTGGCTGAAGCCGTGTCATTCCCGGGGTGTCTCTGTTCCGGTGAAGAGAGGACCGTGTGCTGTTCCCTGCTGCGCTGGACATCATCGTTGGAGCCTGGACCTGGAGAGGAGAGACCATCCATCTCTGGACCCCAGAGCGGAGATCACCCATCGCAGGATACCGAGAGTGGATTACCACGGCTGGAAGTTTTTTTTTTTTTAATAAAGGACTTTTCCCAACGGTCTCTGTGTGTTTTTTTTTACAATCTTTTACACTTTCTTTGTGAAATGGTAGGGGTACAATGTACCCCTTACCAATTCACATAGGGGGGCGGGATCTGGGGGTCCCGTTTGTTAAAGGGATCTTCCAGATTCCGATAAGCACCACGCCCGCAGACCCCCACAACCACCGGGCAAGGGTTGTGGGGATGAGGCCCCTGTCCCCATCAACATGGGGACATGGTGCTTTGAGGGGTCACAGACTTCCAAAGCATCCTCCCCATGTTGAGGGCATGTGGCCTGGTACGGTTCAGGAAGGGGGGGTGCTCTATCGTCCCCCTCTCTTTTCCTGTGGCCTGTCAGGTTGCATGCACAGATAAAGGGTCTGGTATGGATTTTTGGGGGGAACACCACGCCATTTTTTTAAAATTTGGCGTGGAGTTCCCCTTTAAAATCCATACCAGACCTGAAGGGTCTAGTATGGATATTTGGGGAGAACCCCATGTCATTTTTTTTTAATTTGACGCAGGGTTCCCATTAATATCCATACCAGACTTGAAGGGCCTGGTAATTAAATTTGGGGGGACCCCCACGCATTTTTTTTATTTTTTTATCAATGACTTTTCTCTGTATTGCCAGCAGCCGACAATTCATTATAGCCGTGAGTGCTTTTAAATTACTTTTTTTTCCTTCAGAAATTACACTTTGTGCAGAGACAGTTCTAAGCACGGGAAACAAGCGCTGCTTTTTTCAGGCATACTATACACACCCCCTAGGTATTAAATTTAAAGGAATATTTCACTTTTATTCTTTCACTTTAAGCATTATTTAAATCACTGCTCCCAGAAAAAACGTCAGTTTTTAAAACTTTTTTTTGCATTGATACATGTTCCCTGGGGCAGGACCCGGGTACCCAAACACTTTTTATGACAATAACTTGCATATAAGCCTTTAAAATGAGCACTTTAGATTTTTCATGTTCGAGTCCCATAGACTTTAACGGTGTTCGGATGTTCGAACAAATTTATTGCCTGTTCACAAGTTCTGGTGCGAACCAAACTGGGGGGTGTTCGGCTCATCCCTAGTAATGATATACAATATATAATGATACAATTTGCTTAACCACTTAAGCCCCGGACCATTTTGTAGCTAAAGGACCAGAGGTGTTTTCAGAATTTGGCACTGCGCTGCTTTAACTGGAAATTGTGCGGACATGCAATGTTGTACTGAAACAAAATTTGCGTCCTTTTCTTCCCACAAATAGAGCTTTCTTTTAATGGTATTTGATTGCCTCTGCGATTTTTATTTTTTGCGATATAAACGGAAAAAGACTGAAAATGTTGAAAACAAATGATATTTTCTACATTTTGTTATAAGAAAAATCAAATAAACTAAATTTTAGTCATACATTTAGACCAAAATGTATTCAGCCACATGTCTTTAGTAAAAAAAAATTGTCAATAAGCGTATATTTATTGGTTTGCGCAAAAGTTATAGCGTCTACAAACTAGGGTACATTTTCTGGAATTTACACAGCTTTTAATTTATGACTGCCTATCTCATTTCTTGAGGTGCTAAAATGGCAGGGAAGTACAACCCCCCCCCCAAATGACCCCATTTTGGAAAGTAGACATCCCAAGGAAATTGCTGAGAGGCATGTTGAGCCCATTGAATATTTTTTTTTGTCTCAAGTGATTTAGTAATGACTAAAAAAAAAAAAAAAATTACAAAATGTTGTCACTAAATTATATATTGCTCACACATGCCATGGTTATATGTAGAATTGCACCCCAAAATACATTTTGCTGCTTCTCCTGAGTACGGGGATACCACATGTGTGTGACTTTTTAGGAGCCTAGCCGCGTACGGGAC
This sequence comes from Rana muscosa, assembly GCA_029206835.1. Lineage (NCBI taxonomy): Eukaryota > Metazoa > Chordata > Amphibia > Anura > Ranidae > Rana > Rana muscosa. The sequence goes on from CM055116.1 coordinate 880,673,971, forward strand.
CCCGAAAACCAAGCACCGCCTTCAGGATTTCTAAGGGCGCAAATTTTTGATTTCACTCCTCACTACCTATCACAGTTTCGAAGGCCATAAAATGCCAAAATAGCACAAAACCCCCTCAAATGACCCCATTTTGGAAAGAAGACACCCCAAGCTATTTGCTGAGAGGCATGTTGAGTATTTTACAGCTCTAATTTGTTTTTGAAAATGAAGAAAGAAAATCATTTTTTTTTTCCAATTTTCAAAACTTTTTGACAAAAAGCGAGATCTGCAAAATACTCACCATACCTCTCAGCAAATAGCTTGGGGTGTCTACTTTCCAAAATGGGGTCATTTGGGGGGGTTTTGTGCCATCTGGGCATTCCATGGCCTCCGAAACTGTGATAGGCAGTGAGAAGTGAAATCAAAAATTTACACCCTTAGAAAGCCTGAAGGCGGTGATTGGTTTTTGGGGTCCCGTACGCGGCTAGGCTCCCAAAAAGTCTCACACATGTGGTATCCCCGTACTCAGGAGAAGCAACAGAATGTATTTTGGGGTGTAATTCCACATATGCCCATGGCATGTTTGAGCAATATATCATTTAGTAACAACTTTGTGCAAAAAAAAAATAAATAAATAAATAAATTGTCTTTTTCCGCAACTTGTGTCAACATATAAAATATTCAATGGACTCGACATGCCTCTCAGTATATAGCTTGGGGTGTCTACTTTCCAAAATGGGGTCATTTGGGGGGGGTTTGAACTGTTCTGGCATTTTATACACAACATTAGGAAGCTTACATCCACTCTTCTAACGACTTGAAGACAAAGCCCTTTGTGACACTTTTTGTTTACATGAAAACATATTTTTTTTTTGCAAGAAAATTATGTTGAACCCCCAAACATTATATATTTTTTTAAAGCAAAGGCCCTACAGATTAAAATGGTGGGTGTTGAATTTTTTTCTTCCACACAGTATTTGCGCAGCGAATTTTCAAACACACTTTTTGGGGGGAAAATACACTTTTTTTAATTTTAATGCACTAAAACACACTATATTGCCTAAATGTTTGATGAAATAAAAAAAGATGATCTTAGGCCGAGTACATAGATACCAAACACGACATGCTTTAAAATTTCACACAAACGCGCATTGGCGACAAACTACATACATTTTTAAAAGCCTTTACAGGTTACCCCGTTAGATTTACAGAGGAGGTCTACTGCTAAAATGACTGCGCTCGATCTGACCTTCGCGGTGATACCTCACATGCATGGTGCAATTGCTGTTTACATATGACGCCAGACCCACGCTTGCGTTCGCCATTGCGCAAGAGCAGGGCAGGATAGGGGTGCTTTTTTTTTTTTTTTTTTTTTTTTTATTATTAATTTTGCTTTTTTTTTTTTTTTTTTTTTTTTAAACTGTTCCTTCCATATTTTATTTTATCATTTTTATTGTTATCTCAGGGAATGTAAATATCCCCTATGATAGCAATAGGTAGTGACAGGTACTCTTTTTTTGAAAAAAATGGGGTCTATTAGACCCTAGATCTTTCCTCTGCCCTCAAAGCATCTGACCACACCAAGATCGGTGTGATAAAATGCTTTCCCAATTTCCCAATGGCACTTTTTATATCCGGGGGGGGGTCATTCCCTCCCACTGCTTGTAAAAGCAGTCCAGAGGCTAATTAGCCACTAGGATTGCTTTTAAATGAAAGCCGGCCGCTGGCTGAAAAGAATGATACCAAGATGATACCTAAACCAGCAGGCATCAATCTGGTATAACCATTCAAAATCCAGCAACATACCAGTACGTTGCTGGTCCTTGTTGGACATGTATTGTAATCTTTTTTTTCATGCAGCCTGTTGGCTCAATGAAAAAAAAAGATTGATCGGTGGGTATGCCCACCATTAGAATACCGCCCTTCATCCACCCACTTCTAATGATGGGCATACATGCACCATTTATATATGCAGAAGCATGGGGGCATCTTCCCGCAAAGTTATGCCGCATACACATGGTCAGACTTTTCCACGGGCAAGCCTCTGTCGGAATTTCGACCGTATGTATGCGGCATTAGGAGCAAAATCGCTCCTCCGCCCCTGCTGCCCCAATGCTTCGGCATATATGCTTTTTTTTTTAACTGTGGTGGTGAAATCACCTCCTACAGCACTGGAGTCGCAGGGATCAGGCCTGTCTCTGCGAACGCTGCAGCTATGTGTGTTGTGTTTTGTAAGTGACAGTGATCGCTTGATACTGCACTTGGGTGGCCTGGGCTGGACAGAGGGGCAAAACGCAGGTGCTAGCAGGTATCTGGGCTGATCCCGCTAACATTGCGTTTTTGGGAACCCTAAACTGCTGGGGACGCTAGTATAGATCTGATCAGATCAGATATTAATCTGTTCAGATACTATACCACTAAGGGAGGTGTATGCTTCACGCGTGGGTGTTGGCATTACTGGCACTAACCTGACGCTGCCTGGGGTGTGACGCAGGGTTAACTAGGGGCAATTAGGGGGTTAAAACCTTTATTAGATAATATATGGGGGTACCTGACGCTATAAAAACCTGCGGCGAACCTAAAAAAAATAACTGGCTATCTATCGGCACCAGCATAACTAATACAGCGTTTAGAAAAACGATTGCTTAGTGACACTGGCAAAAGGGGGTGAAAGGGTTACCTGGGGGGTCAATCAAGGGGTTAAACCTTTATTAGGTAATATATGGGGGTACCCGACGCTATAAAAACCTGCGGCGAACCTAAAAAAAATAACTGGCTACCTATCGGCATCACCGACAATAAGACAGCGATCAGAAAAACGATCGCTTAGCGACAGTGGTGATAGGGGGTGAAAGGGTTACCTGGGGGGCGATCAAGGGGGTTAAACTTTTATTAGGTAATATATGGGGGTACCTTACGCTATAAAAACCTGCGGCGAACCTAAAAAAAAAAACTGGCTACCTATCGGTATCACCGACAATAAGACAGCGATCAGAAAAACGATCGCTTAGCGACAGTGGTGATAGGGGGTGAAAGGGTTACCTGGGGGGCGATCAAGGGGGTTAAACCTTTATTAGGTAATATATGGGGGTACCTGACGCTATAAAAACCTGCGGCGAACCTAAAAAAAATAACTGGTTACCTATCGGCATCACCGACAATAAGACAGCGATCAGAAAAACGATCGCTTAGCGACAGTGGTGATAGGGGGTGAAAGGGTTACCTGGGGGGCGATCAAGGGGGTTAAACCTTTATTAGGTAATATATGGGGGTACCTTACGCTATAAAAACCTGCGGCGAACCTAAAAAAAATAACTGGCTACCGATCGGCATCACAGACAATAAGACAGCGATCAGAAAAACGATTGCTTAGCGACAGTGGTGATAGGGGTGAAAGGGTTACCTGGGGGGCGATCAAGGGGGTTAAACCTTTATTAGGTAATATATGGGGGTACCTGACGCTATAAAAACCTCCGGCGAACCTAAAAAAAATATCTGGCTACCGATCAGCATCACTGACAATAAAACAGCGATCAGAAAAACGATCGCTTAGCGACAGTGGTGCTAGGGGGTGAAAGGGTTATCTGGGGGGCGATCAGGGGGTTAAACCTTTATTAGGGGGGGTTAGGGGGCTACACTGGACCTAAAACTTAACTGTAGTGACACTTTTTCAGTCACAAATGTCACTGATTGCAGTGATCAGTAAATAAATGGTCACTGCAATCAGTGACACTGTGACTGGGGGCTGGGGGGTGATCTGGGGGGTGATCTGGGGGGGCCTGGGGGGCCATTTATGTTCCTATGTGTGCTGGTGTCAGTGTGCTGTTTGTGCACTAACCTGTGTGTCTTCTCTTGTACGGCGCTCGGTATATGTGAGCGCCGCATGAGAGATGACATCACTTCCTCTGCCTGTGTAAACATTACACAGCAGAGGAAGCTTTCTCATTCGCCAGAAGCGATCGCGAGGGGGTGGCTGAAATCGAACGGTCGTCCCCTCATCCCGGATCGCTCCCGAACAATTAACGACCGCTCACTGTATAGAAGGGGCGTCCGATGGGACCCCCCAACTATACAAAGGCAATCACGTATATGTACATGACTTTGCCTGTCGGTGCCATTCTGCCGACGTATTATTACAGTGGGCGGTCGTTAAGTGGTTAAAAGGGTTGTAAAGGTTCGTGTTTTTTCACCTTAATGTATCCTATGCATTAAGGTGAAAAAACAACTGGCAATGCCAGCCCCCCAGCCCCCCCGTTTTACTTACCTGAGCCCCTTCACCTGCTGTGCGCTTCCCCCCGGAGTCCTTTTCTCCACTGCTTCTCGGTGTTGATTGGATAGATTGATAGCAGCGTAGCCATTGGCTCACGCTGCTGTCAATCAAATCCAATGACGCGGCTGCCTGGGGGCAAGACCGAGACATACACTCTGTGTCTATGGACGCAGCGTGTATGAGACGGGAGCGCGCCCGTAAGGTAACCCCCTCGGGAGAGAGCTTCCCGAGGGGGTTAGCTATTGCTGGGAGGAGCCGAGACAGCCGCTGAGGGACCCCAGAGGAGGACCATCAGGGCCACTCTGTGCAAAACGAACTGCACAGTGGAGGAAAGTATGACATGTTTGTTATTTTTTTTTTAAATGAAGCTTTACAACCAGGGGCATTGCTAGGTGGCAAAAAGACCAGGGGCTTCAGCCCGAAGTCTGAGGCCGGCACGGGGGGGGGTATCCGGGGTGGTTGTGGCGTGGGTGTTTTTGGCTGGGCGGTGGGGTTGTGTGGCGGGGGGGGGAAGCTCACTTGCTGGTTGCTGCCTGGCTTACCAATGCCCATCAATTTTGACCACTAAACTCACCTACCTGACAAACTGACCATTCCACTGACCTACCTGACATACTGTCATGGATATGCAGTAATGTTTGTCTGTCAGCTTACCTTGCTCTCCATTTGTTCATCTTAGAGGCCAGCCTCTTTCACCTGGCTTCCTTTATAATCTCCTCCCAGCCTGACTCCACCCCAGGCCCTATCACAGAGCACTATATTAACCCGTGCACTGCAAGCCTGCTTGGCTGATCAACGTGTTTGTTAAGCATTGTGTGTTTGGGTTCCTGCCTGCCGTGTGCTACGTCTCTCTCTCTCTGTTACAATATTGGCTATTTCCTGACTATCCCTGTCTGCTTGCGACCCTTGACCTTCGGCTTGTCCTTCGTTATCCTTGTCTGCTTGTGACCCTTGACCTTCGGCTTGTCCTTCGCTATTCTTGTATTTTGTGCTGCTGCTTCCCCTCTTTCCCCCTTACCCTACGGGGCGTGAGCTAGGAGACTCTAGGGGCTGCGACCTGGACCTAGCTGCAGCGCAACATCCTCACCACTAGAGGCTCTGGAGAAGACCTGCTGGGTCTTAGACTCCGCGCCCTGAGGAATCTCGGCTCTAGCTTCCTGTAGGATCCCGGTTGTGCTCCTCTGGACCCTCTTTCCACAACCACCCAGTTCCCTATCCGCAGCAGTCAGCCATAGGGTTCACTATATTGTGGTGCACTCCTGTCCCGCTACGGTGTGCATCTGTCATCTGGCCACAGGTGACCTGACACATACATACACTGACCTACCGGACATACATACACTGACCTAGCTGATCTACATACACCTACCTGACATACACTGACCTACCTGACATATACAGACCTACCTGACATACATACACTGACCTACCTGACATACATGCACTGACCTACATACACTGACCTACCTGACATACATACACTGACCTCACCTACATACACTCACCTACCTGACATACATACACCTACCTGACATACATACATTGACCGCACCTACCTGACCAGAAGACAGACTTCATGTGTCTAGGTGTCCTGCAGTTCAGTTCAGTTCAGCCTCAGCCGTAGTGTGCGGTGTGCAGCGTGCCCATCATGTGTCACAGCAGGCAGCCAGAGGAGGAGAGAAAACTGCTTGAATTTCATCGCCTGGGCCTTGGAGCTCCGGGCTTTGTAATTGTCCTGCACGTAGTTATACAAGTAGAGCCCGCCGCCGCCCAGTCCCAGCACGGCCAGAAGGAACAAGGCGGGTATGGAGAAGACTTCTCTGCCTCCTGCTGCACACTCTGGTGCTCATGATCGGACACACCGAGATCCGGAGCTCTGCACTCTGCCATCCGCCCCAGCACAGCTCAGGTCACCAACACACCCCAGCGGGCTCCTCCGGTCATCCTCCTCCCCTCCTCTACAATCACCGGATTTCTTCTAAATCCAGATCGGTGCAGTCACTGGCAGATCTCCTCCAACATCGCCTGATTGCTCCTCCACTGCCCTGATCTCTCCCGATCGCGGGGAGCGGGGATCTCAGTGATGTGGGGACTGGCGCGGCGGCAGCATTGTAATTTCCACCTTCTGGAGTTTGCAGCGCTTATGATAGATGTCACACGTCCCGCGGTCCCGGCATTGGACCAGTGGGACGTCCATCATAGGCGCTGCAGGCTCCAGAAGGCGGGACCTGCTATGACACTTGGCCACACTCGGCCACACTCAGTGGATCAGATCGGCCCCCGCTCGGCGCTCGAGGCTAACAATTGGACGGTGCATTCCTGAGACTCTGGGCCTTTTGGGGACCCGTTTGGGGCTCTAGCCCCCCCTCCCAACGCCCCTGTTTACAACCCCTTTAATGTGACTCTCTGTAAAAGAAGAAAGCTAAAGTTCTGCTCCAGGCACCTTAATATTTAAAAATTCAGACCCTTTATACTGACCCCACTATATTTACAGGCTGTGGTTTGTGAATGGAAAACTCAGATGGGGGCCTCTCTGCCTCTCCGATATGGCAGGGAGTGGGAGTCCAAATGTCACTATACTTTTCAAGGGCAGCAAAATACATTGTTGAGATGAGTTTTTTATCAAAACAAACAGTGCATTTGGCCTCCAAAATTGATGTAATCTGAAATGATAAAAATCTGAGTGCCCACAGTTGGACTTATACTAACATTTATCTGTCTGTCTGCCCATTCCTCCATTCTTCACTCTCTTGAAAGGTTATGGTGTCCAAAAAATTATCAACATCCAATAGGTGTGTTGGATGCTTGGTCTCCCTGCTGCATGCCAGGACCTCAATTGAATCACTATGTGACACAGTAATGACTAGCAGGCATTTGACCTCATCAAAATTGCTTTGGATACAAAAGATTCTTCAACTGCAAGGTAGTTGAGATTGAAGGTACAGGGGATGAGATAAATAAATATTAACTTTCATTCACAGGGAGACCTTTTTTGTTGTTTTTATATGAGAAATCTCTTTAAATAGTACTGTATCTGGGGCGTAGCTAGGATGTGAGCTAGGCAAGTCACACTGCGCTGGAGCTCCGATAGATCCTGCTAAAATCATGCCCAAATAGGGATTTTTGAGACATCCTGTGATTATCTGCCTACCTCACCTTTGCTGTGGGAACATCTGTGACATGTCAGCTAAGGGGAAGATGAAACCGGCAAAGGATCCTAGACCGCAGCAGCCTCCGAAAGGAAGAAGCACATGCTCCACATCAGCCATTTTGCCGTCCCTGTCTACTTCCCCAGCAGGCAAGCTCTCAGTGCCAATGGAATTGGAGGAGCTAGATCCCTGACTGAGGACCAGTCAGCCTGCCCAGACACCCTCCACCACCTCACCTTCTTCTGCTGAAGCTCTGAAGGTGATAACTAAGCCCATACTAGCTGCCATTGATGGCTGCAAAGCAGCTCTGATGCTAAAGATCAGTTAGCTGGAAGTGGAATATATGCTAATCTGCCATGACCTGAACAAGATCAGGGGCAGGTCAACCGAGGCTGAGGAGTGCATATCTGAGGTGGAGGACATGGCCATCTCCCATACCACACAGCTGAGTAATCTTCAAGTCCTGGTGAGTTCCCTTGATAATAAAAGAGAGAATGCTGAGAACAGGCAACACTGTAATAACATTCAAATGATTGGGCTACCAGAAGGGCTGAAGGGGATCGCCCGCTAGCTTTGCTGAGCAGTTCTTCAAGCAGCTGATGACACTTTCAGATCTGTCTCTCACCTACTTAGTGGAATGTGCCCATATGGTACCCATGGGCAAATGCCCTCCCAGCACACCACTTCGGCTATTTCTGGTTCACTTCCTCAATTTTTGAGACCGGAGTTTTTTTATGACAACACCAAATTTATGTTCTTCCCTGATTTTTCAGCTGAAACCCAAAAGGAAGAGGCGTTCTTTCATTGAGGTGAGGAAGTGAATGATATCAAAATGCCTGCAATACAACATGCTCTACCCTTCCTAGTTTATATAGCTCCCGATAGGTTTCCAATTGAATGGTATAAAAAATATACAGAAACCCTGATTCCTAGGCTACAGTCCCTTTACAATTACTGTTTTGAACAACAGGTTCTCCCTCCCTCAATGCTTGAGGCCCATATGGTCCACACTTACAAGCCAGGAAAGGATCCCGCCTTCTGTTCCTACTATTGTCAAATAAAAAGGAGGGCAGTGTCTCTCGTGTAGGAATGTAGAGGTCAGTCAACCCACATCCCTGAATACAATACAAAGATTCACTCCAAAAAGTGTGGTTCCTCTGGTGGGACTTTAGTTTGGGTGACTGTTAAACCTCATGTAAATAGATATACCAAAAGGTTCTTTATAGATATTTTATTGAAAAAAGAGACAATGAACAGTTGCTACTAGATGACATAACATATCCAAATATAGGCAGGCACCAATGGGATAAAAGCGCAAATTACAGATAACAGTTAAGCCTCGTACACACGGTCGGACTTCCATCGGACTTTTCCGTGGATTTTTGTCCGAAGGGAGATGGGCGTGAACGCCCATAGCATACACACGCTCTGACTTTTTCGGCAACAAACATGAACGTAGTGACGTTTCAACGTACTGACGAGACTTCAAAAGAGGAAGTTCAATTCTCCGGTGTCACCCTTTGGGCTCCTTCTGCTAAGCGCGAGTTAGTAGAGGTTTGGTGTGTGCTGATTCACGGTTTTCAGTTTTGTTCAATTTTGTTTGTTTCTGAACGGCCGTTCGTTAACCCGCCATGTTGCGCAATCCAAGTAGAGAGCGTGCTATATTTGGGCTAGGAGTTCTGACTATATCTCATGCCCGGTACAGGTCCAGGAGTAGGAGGAGGACTGTTTGGACCAAAAATTGGTTGCTTCAACGTGACCAATTTTGCCATATGCCATTGTTCAGGGAGCTACAGGAGAATAATCCTAATGATTTTAGGAACTATCTCCGGATGTCGGACTCCTGCTTTCAGCATCTTTTGTCCTTGCTGTCCCCCTATATTAGGAAGCAGGACACCTGTATGAGGACTGCGATTCCAGCAGAGCAAAGGCTCATAGCCACTTTGTGCTACTTGGCAACAGGGAGAAGTCTCCAGGATATCACGTTTACAACTGGAATCTCTCCCCAGGCTCTCGGACATATAATTCCTGAGACATGTTGTGCTATAATTCAAGTCCTGCAGAAGGACTATATTTGGGTATGTTTTTTTATGTAATCTCAAATTCTATCTACTTCATGTTTTCTAATGTTTTATTATGTATGTTTTCTTCCATGATTTTCAATAATGTAATTTGCTGTGAATGTCTTATATTTGTATTTTTTTTTTCATGGCCTACATGTATATTTGTCTTCACTTACCTCCCCAACATGCTACCCTGGGCACATCCACACCTAGCATATTAACAATATTTTTTGGTATGTTTTTTTTTTGGGGATTACACTCAACACCCCCTAAACTGTGTCACATTTGTATTGTTGTGCTCAAATTCATGCAGAGTGCAAGAAATAAATTTTTTGGGTACACAAACTATTTTGTAACCCTTCCTCCCCTCCCCAAAACGCAGAATCAACTGATCAAACTACTCTATTTTAGGATTTTTCAAAACACATACGCAGTATACCTCTTTTGTTGTTGTAATATTTCTGTCTCAATTCTCCAAAGCATGTAGTCACTATCATGTAGTACACTATTAATTTCTGCTCATCACTTCTTTTAATGTAATTTAATGGATGTAAAATAAATATGTATTATTTTAGATATGATGGCACTTCTTATCTTCCCACTGGGCTGACAATCTTTAAAAAACAGAGGGGCTTGCAAAATGTACCTTCATTTGTTCCTCATTTTGCTCTCATGAAAGTGGAGAGGGTTATTACCTGTCCCAAAACTCTACCCATTCAACTTCACCCTCCTTAAAAAAATTGAATGTGCCACCAGAGGGAGTGAGTTAGCATATAATTAGAACTGTTATATCTTTTTTTGTCTAAATACTGCTTTAAATGTTATATTTTTATGTTGCCCCAAGAATGTATGTGTCAAAATTGTTAGAAATTTTATGTGCTCAAGTAGTAATGTTTTTTTTTTTTAATCCCCAGTTTCCTTCCAACCCCCAGCAATGGCAGGATGTGGTGGCCCAGTTTTCCAATTTATGGAATTTTCCCAACTGTGGGGGTGCCATTGATGGCAAACATGTCAGGATTGTGCCACCACCCGACTCCGGATCCTACTACTTCAACTACAAGGGCTTTTGTAGCATAGTTCTACTTGCCGTTGTATCAGTGAACTATGAGTTCTTGTATGTGGATGTGGGGATGAATGGGCGCCACTCAGATGGAGGTGTAATGATGCACACGGAGTTCTACCATCGGCTCCAGAATGGCACATTACATTTGCCACCTGCTCAAGACAATGTGGAGGGCCTCAATTTTGTCTTTGTAGTAGATGAGGCGTTTGCTCTGGGGCCTCATCTTCTGAAGCCCTTTCCTATGAGGAACCTTACCCCTGAGCAGCGCATATATACCGTATTTATCGGCGTATAACACGCACCGGCGTATAACACGCACCCCAAGTTTAGGAGGGAATTTTAGGGAAAAAAACTTTTAGGAGGGAAGTTTAAGGAAAAAAAAAACCTTACATTTAAATGCAGCCTTACCAGTGTCCGTTGCAGCCTTGTCAGCAGTGTCCATTGCAGCCTTTGCCCAGTGTCCAGTGCAGCCTTTGCCCAGTGCAGCTTTGCTCAGTGTCCAGTGCAGCTTTGTCCAGTGCAGCCTTTGCCCAGTGTCCAGTGCAGCTTTGCCCAGTGTCCAGTGCAGCCTTTGCCCAGTGCAGCCTTTGCCCAGTGTCCAGTGCAGCTTTGTCCAGTGCAGCCTTTGCCCAGTGTAGCTTTGCCCAGTGTCCAGTGCAGCCTTTGCTAAGTGCAGCCTTGCCCCAGTTTTCAAAATTGGCGCCGCCGAGATCACCGCAGAGACTAGGCGGAGCGGGGCGAACGCCGCCGAGAACGCAGGGAACGCAGAGACGCAGGGACTGGGCGGAGCCGCCGCCGAGATACACATAGCCGAGTGTACTCGGCTATACTCGGCTTTTCTCGGCTCCGCTCACAGTCACGCCGAGTCCCGCCCTATGATGGACATATCACAGGTCCAATGGCGGGACTGGGCGTGACTGTGAGCAGAGCCGAGAAAAGCCGAGTATAGCCGAGTACACTCGGCTATGTGTATCTCGGCGGCGATCGCTGCGCTCCGCTCAGTCAGCGGAGATCGCCGGGATCAGTGGGTATCGGCGTATAACACGCACCCACGATTTTCCCCTGATTTTAAGGGGAAAAAAGTGCGTGTTATACGCCGATAAATACGGTAACTATAGGCTCTCTCGTGCCAGAAGGGTTGTTGAAAACGCTTTTGGCATCCTATCCAATAGGTTTCGGCTTTTTTTAACAGCCATCAACTTGGCTGAATACAAATTAAACCATGTTGTGTTGTGCTGCTGCATATCCATAATTATTTAAGGAGGAATGCTAACAGCTACATTGGATCAGGGCCTACAGATGATCCCTCTGGTTTTCGGCCAGCTGAAGAGCCAGTGATGCCAGCTCTGGAAACTGGTTGTGCTGCTGTCTCCTCCCAGAATGCCCGTCTTGTCCGTGACCAGTACAAGGACTATTTTGTGGGTAGTGGGGCAGTGCCTTGGCAGCAAAATGTAGTGGATAATCTGTAAGCTATATTTTCTTTATAAACAAAAAAAATCTTGGAACTATGGTTGTCTGTGTTTATTATGTTTTCAAATCTCCTTATAATCTAATCATGTTTCAAAATTATTGTAAAACAACCATACGTGGAATTTAGTTGCTCTAAATTTTGCTTTGCGCTATGTAGTGTATTATGTTGTGCTGTGGCTCTGCTACACACATTTTCAAGTACACTGTCAATGTAACTACACCAACTGAACAAATAGACTGTTCTTTAGCATAGAAATAAGAAGCCACACATTGTAAAGAAAAAATATATTTACTTACACCACATTCAGATGTGTGTTTTTTATGGTTTTACAACAAACCAACATTGTTATTTGTGTAGGAAGATTATTCTTTTGTTTCTTATCAACTTTGAAGTGGCTAATCATGCATTTTTCAAAGCAGAGCAATACACATCACCAACTCAGTAACTACAAAAATATAAATTCGAACCTAAAAAGGCCATATGAGACATTTTTTATTGTATTCTCAACGATGAATAGATTTCCTTCCTCTGGTGGAAAGAGCTCATCCCTTTCTGAGACAAATGTTGAAGAGGCCTAAATGTAAAATTTAACTTATGATACCCTGCCTAAAATGTGATTACGTACAAACAGATTAGTAACAAAAGCCCACTGTGTCCACATGTGCTAGCTCACATCACGGGATATCACTGTTTTTGGGTTGCAACCCCTTACTCCAAAGTAAAATTTTGGAGAGTAATGATTTGATCCCCCGAAACACATACATTGATACCACATGATGGCAGCTAGCACATGTTATCACAGTGGGGGTGTTTTAAACTCCAAAAATGTTTGGTAAACAAACTCCAAGTGCACTTGCCACTGCACTTGTAGTGCCTAATTTTGCTTTGGTAGTTTAAAAACACACACTGTGTGTTTATTTGCATTTCAAATCTTCATGAGGGCAAACCTTATTCACAATTTTTTAATGTAAAATACCAAAGTATGAAAAACATTATGAAAACTTAAATTTTGAGGACAGTGTTTGACAACTCTCCTTCTCCAGGTGCATTTCCAGGTCTTATTTTCTCTATTTGGAACTATAGTCACAGGTGCAGTGTAATTATTTTTGCAGAAAAAATAGGTCGATTTTCTGTATACTGCCTACACTAAAGAAAAAAGGACGTGGTCAAGAACCTAGAGAAGGGGGGTGGAGAAACACTGACCTCAAAACCTTAAAAAAAACACCATCAAATTTAAAGTGAATTGTCATGCGATTTTACAAGACAAATCGCATGAAAAGACACTGCATATGGCATTGTTCATTAATAATAGGAAATCACAGTAATTCAAAGGAAGTAGTGTGTTTTATACATATCAGTAATCAGAGCATGTGCTTCAAAGTATATGTAGCGGGGTCTCTAAATTTAGGTGGGACACCCAGGTGTGTAAGTATGGGAATAGTGGACCACTTGTGTTCGTGGAGGATTGAATGGTGTAATAATCTCTTTAGCCTCTGGGTGGCGGGGTACCTGGAGGCTCAAGGTAGATTTGCCATTACAGTGCTACCCTTTTTGTCCCTTTCCGGAGATTGTACGGCGAGGGCGGGGAACCTGCCGTGTGGTCGATGGGAGGAGATAAAAGGGAGAGACGCCCTAACCACGAGGTCTTCAGGAGGATCTTCTTCACGCGCCCAGGCACCTTAGGTCTGGGTGCGGGCGGTTCTGGATTCCGGCCCAGGCGCCCTAGGCCTGACCGGAATGGAGTTGGAGTCCATCCCAGGCACCTTCAGCCTGGGGTGAGGTACTAAACTAGGAGGCCTGGGGTCCAGTGACTTTGACTGGATCCCGCGAGGGTGGAGACGTCCGAGGGTCCCTGAGGTGGATGGGGCCCATGTCTGAGGTGAGGAGGCCGGGGAGGTTACCTGTCCGGAGAGTCTGGAGCAGCATCAACCCAGTGACGGATGGGCCTCTGGTAACTCCCTTGGAGGGACATCTTCCCCTGACAGGGGCCGCAGCACAGCGAAGGTACTCCTATCTATGTTCTCTTGAGTCGCTGGTAGAGACTCTCAGATTCTAAGTCCTTTCTAGCTAAATGCTATAGTAACCGCTGGCGAGATCGCAGTGGTTTAGCTAATAACCAGGATAGGGGGGGCGTGGTCTGGACATGCTGCATTGAGGACGCTTGTCTCTGGAGCTCCGGCGCTGACGATTGTATTTAGCACTTTCTTCTATCCTTATCTACCGACATCCACCCAACAGGGATGGGTAAGAAGACAGGCAAACCTCTGCCTAAAGGGGGAAACTCGGCTGGCTCTATAAAACGCTTTTTGGCCGCCGATCCTGAAGATGGAGTGGACTCGGATGGCCTAGGCCGCTCTCCACGTGGTGCGGGCTCCGGCGCCGGCTCCGCCTCCCGCAATAGGCCGGATCTCAGACATCAATCCCCGACCTCATCTGTTGGATCGGAGAGAGAGGACGGTTTTGCCAGGCACTCGGGGGTCGCGACTTCGGTGAGTGATCTTCCTACCAAATCGGAACTTGCATCTATGCTCCTGGGCCTAAAACGGGCCATTAAGAAAGAACTATCAGCGGTCCGGTCGGACATCTCTCAAGTGTTGGAACATGTGGAGGAGTCTGAGCAAAGACTCGACCGACACGCAGCAGACATTAGATCATTGCAGGCCTCCACCCGCAGCCTCACCATTGCGCACAGGATGGCCCTATATAAGATCGAGGACCAAGAGAACCGCAACAGGAGGAACAACATCCGCATCAGAGGCCTCTCAGAGGCAACCGGGGATGATGATCTCCTCCCCTCGGTTCGGGGCATCTTTAATGGCATGCTAGGCCTGGCCGCTGATAATCAGCTCAAAATAGACCGTGTGCACAGGGCCCTACGTCCCCGCAACTTCTCCATGGACACCCCTCGTGATGTCATATGCAGAGTCCATTACTATGAGGAGAAGGAGCGCATCATGAAGAAGGCCCGTGAGGCCCCATCCCTGGATTTCGATGGTGCAACGCTTTCATTCTTCCCTGACCTGGCTAGGGAAACTCTGGAACGGTGGAGGGCCCTGAGACCTCTAACTGAGAAATTGAGGGAAGCTTCTATCAAGTATCGCTGGGGGTTCCCAGCGGCTCTGATCGCCAACAGGGATGGCAAGACTGCGATCCTCCGGTTCCCGGAGGACCTTGAGCAGTTCTGCATGAACATTAACATCTCTCCACCTGAGCTCCCGGGGTGGCAGGACACCATCCCACCACTCTCCGCTTCCTCTGACCCGACCTGGCAAAAAGTTAATCGCAGGAGCCGATCTTCTGCTGCTGGAGCATCACCACGCTTTGAATAGACCGTGCTGACCCGAGGGCAGTGGTTTTCCCCCGGTTTCTTCATGCTGCCTCATACTTCCCTGCCCATCCGGTCTAGTTTACCTACAAATATGGCTGTTTGACCCCCGCTCCTGCTACCTGTTGGCGCTTTTATTTTTATTTTTATTTTTCTGTTGCCTTCCGTTGTAGCAAGCTGGGTTTCTGTGAATTCCAGACTTACTATGCCTACATTACCATCTAATCACTTACTAGCAGCCGGTCGTCAACAACTCTTCTTACAGGCTCTCAGTGTTGAGCCTCTAGTTTCACCATCTTGTGTTTCAGGTTAATTTTTCGCTCAGTGCTAATGTGTGTACAATGGTTCAATTTATTAAGTTGTTGGTGTCGGGGCTCCGGGACGACGCTCACGTCGATTTTGGTGTGCGCTGCTCGATGCCCGAGGCTCCCCCCCCCTCAGTGAGGGGCGCCGTGTGGCTCTGTGCTCCTGCATTCCGGCTCTTTTTTGGGCCGTGGATGGGGGGGTGCGGGGTCTCGCGTTTGCCCCCTCTTTGCACCGCAGCTTGCTGCGTGCCCTGGTTGACCACCCCCAACGGTGGCTCATTGCTGGTTTTTTGTTTGTTATAGATTGTTTAATTTCTTTCTCTATCTTCTTTGTCTCCTCTCTGCTTCCCCTTGCTTTTTCCTTCCCTCCCTTCCCTTTCTCTCCCCTGCCCCAGGTCTGCCTCCATCAGAATGTGTTTTACAGGACCCCAACTGCTGGACTCCATGGCTAAGGTAAATTTAATTTCCGTTCATGCTCCGGGTAAGAGGCACAATTTGTATAGGGAGTTGGTTCGCCTGTGGGGGGACATTGTCTTCCTACAGGAGACCCATCTCACTCACACTACCTCGGTCAAACTACTCTCCCAACAGTTCCCCACATGGTATTACAGCCTCTATGATGTTCATAAAGCGAAGGGGGTTGCCATTGGGCTCCACAGGGGTACCGCGTTTACACTAGACTCAATGTTGTGTGATCCTCTGGGACGCTTTCTGTTTCTAAAGGGCAATCTGGGAACCATGCCATGTACTCTAGCCACCCTGTATGCTCCAAATAGGGATCAGGCAGGATTTATAGCAGCAACCCTTACGAAATTGAGAGAATTTGCTCATGGATGCATCCTGCTAGCGGGAGATTTTAACACTCCTTTGGAACCTATCCTCGATACCTCACAAGGGAAATCATGTATTTCCCACAAGCGTATCACGTATATACGCAAGCGTCTGTTCGACTCTCAGTTGATAGACGTTTGGAGGATTATGCACCCACGAGCAAAAGATTATACCCATTATTCTCATACCCACCAGTCCTACTCTAGAATTGACCTCTTTTTCATCGACCACCATCATCTACCCCTGATAGTTGAGGCAGACATTGGAACTTCTCCTATCTCTGACCATTCCCCGGTCATGCTCACAATTATAATCCCCTCACTGAACCGTAGGGTCACGAATTGGAGGCTCAATGACGAGCTTCTGATGAATGAAGTTGACAAAAAACTGTTAGGGGCAGAGTTATCGCACTATTTTAAGGAAAACGCGCAACCAGACACGTCCCCGGGAGTTCTCTTTTGGAAGCTCACAAAGCACACATTAGAGGCAAACTAATCGAACTAGGCTCGAGAAAAAAAAGGGAACGGACACATCAACAACTAATACTCTTACGGGACATAGGGGTTCTAGAACAGCAGCATAAAGCCAGCTTATCCCAGACGGTTTTCCACACACTGACCCAGAAGAGGGAGGAACTAAAAACCCTATTTCATATTAAGCAGAAAAAGCGCTCTCAGCTAGTCTCTCAGCGTTTTCATGAAAGGGGCAATAAGCCGGGGAGGCTCTTGGCCCATTCACTCCAACAGAAACGTAATGCTTCCTTCATTGCAAAAATTAAGGCGGCATCCTCGGCACTAGTACACGACACGCCTGCCATAGCTAAGGAATTTCGCTAATTTTACCAACATCTTTATCATGTTCAACACACTATTTCGGATAAGGACACTAGGACTCAGCTTATCAAAGACTACCTATCGCATGCTCAACTACCACGGTTGCCACCGGATGTCCTAGCGAATTTGGATGGTGAGTTTACCACTGCGGAGCTGAGTGTGGCTTTGAAGGCAATGGCCAGTGGTAGGGCATCTGGCCCAGACGGCTTCACGGTTGCTTATTACAGGTCGTTTGCAGATACACTGCTCCCTCGTTTAGCTGGTTATGCCAACACCGTCTCCGCAGGTGGTACCCTCAGACCCGAGACTCTTCACACCCACATAACAGTTATCCCCAAACCTGGTAAGGACCCTAGCTCCTGCGGGAGCTACCGCCCTATATCCCTGCTGAACATTGATGCAAAATTATATGCGAAGGCTATAGCTAATAGGCTCCTCCCCTTGATCCCTGTTGGGTTTCTAGTAACCAGACTGGATTTGTCCCGGGAAGAGAGGCCCGGGATAACTCCCTCCGCACCCTTTCTCTGATGTCCTACGCACGGGGATTCTCCCAGCCCACCCTTCTGCTCTCCACTGACGCTGAAAAGGCATTTGACAGGGTGGACTGGGAGTATCTTATGGCGACGCTGTCCCACCTAGGTGTCAACGATTCCCTCCAACGTCAGATTGCGGCTCTCTAGAATTTTCCCACGGCCCAATTACGTATCAATGGTACTCTTAGCGACCCTTTCACACTACACAATGGTACCCGACAGGGCTGCCCTCTATCACCCATCTTATTCGCCCTTTCCTTAGAACCCTTCCTATCAACAGTCCGACATCTATTCATGGAATAAAAGTGGGGAGCCACAAACACAAATATGCCGCCTATGCGGATGACATCTTATTCTACATAAGACAACCTTTGATTTCCCTACCAAATCTTATGTTAGCCTTCTCAAAATTTGGAGACATTTCCAACTTTAAGATCAACATGTCAAAGTCGGAAATCATGAACGTCTCAGTCCCAGGGGCCTTAGTGTCACAGCTGAAACAAGCCTTCCCCTTTACCTGGCAACCCCGTAAGATGAAATATTTAGGCATCTACCTTACTTCAAACCCGACCTCCCTGTTTCAGGCGAATTTTCTGCCACTGCTCAACACGATTAGATCAGACTTACAAAGCTGGTCCCAGATTGCCCACTCATGGCTGGGGAGAATTAGCATTGTAAAAATGAATGTCCTACCTAGGTTGCTGTTTCTGATGCAGATGATTCCCTACAGAATCCCAGTGGGTTTCTTTTCTATAATTAATTCGCTGATTGGTAGATATGTTTGGAACAGAAGGCGTCCCAGACTCGCCAGATCCCTCCTCACCAGACCTAAAAGTGAGGGTGGTTTGGCCTTACCTGATGTTAAGAGTTATTTCAATGCTATTGTACTCAATAGAATCTCTGACTGGAAGTTCTACAGAGGCACTAAGCTTTGGGTCGATCTAGAAATGGAGCTAAGTAACACGGAACTTTTCTCACAAATTTGGATCCCTAAGAAACACAGAACCCTGGCTTTGTCTACTTCTCCACTTACGCGCTCTACCCTTATGGTATGGGACTCTATATGCAAAACTCATGGATGGCCCTATAACTCACCCCTGATGCCCTTAAGGGGCCACAATTTCTTCCCCCCGGGGAACATAGACCCATCTGTTCATGCTTGGAAACTCGGATCGGCTACCCTGCTACACCACGTGACCATGCCCAGGGGCGTGGTACCTTTGTCCACACTGATGCCTCTTGCTTCTGCAACACCATTGGACCTCTGGCATTATCGCCAACTCTCTGCTTTTGTCCACTCACTCCCGAGACCTCTACGGGCTATCACGGAACTGACCCTCATTGGATCGGCTCTGGCAGAGGACAAGCCAGTGGACAAACCCATCTCTTTTTTCTACCATGCTCTGCAGACATTAGCCTCAACTGACGACCCAGCCTTCCTCCAAAAATGGGAAAAAGATCTCCACATGGAACTCTCAGAATCTCAACGGGCAGTTATTTTAGCCATGACACATACTTCCTCCGTTGCTTACAAAACTGCTGAGATGAATTACAAACTGCTGACCAGATGGCATTATACTCCCATGGTCCTTCATAAGGTCTTCCCACATACCTCCCCGCTGTGTTGGAGAGGTTATGGAAAGCAAGCAAGGCACGCTCATATATGGTGGCATTGCCCCCTCATTCGCCCTTATTGGCAGACCATTCTACACTAGGTTAATGTGATTCAAGGCTTTAACATTCCTAATGATCCATGGGTAGTTCTTCTTCACTGTACTGACAAGCCAGCAGGATCTTATAAGAAATCTATAGCACCCCACTTGCGTAACGCTGCTAGAGCGCTTATCCCACGTTTTTGGAAAAAATCTGGAGTGCCTAATTTACGCCAATGGCTTCTAGAAGTCGACCATATATACTTCATGGAAGACCTTACACTTTCCCTTAGAAATAGATCCGAATTGGCGAATTCTATTTGGTCCTGCTGGATTGCCTTTAAATACACATCCACATATGCAGATTTGGTGTCCCAACTCGACTGATCGAAGTGTATACTATAAATGTACCTTCTGTTGCAGAGGTCCGATCAAGGCAGACATCCCCTCCCCTCCCCCACTCTCAATCCCCCCATCCCGCTGTGTTTCCCCTCCCTCTCTCTTCCTTTTCTAGTTCTAACCTTTCTTTCTCAATTTCCATTGTTAGTGTTATGTATAGGGCGTTGGAATAATTATATTATAATTTTAGTCCGGTTACTTCTTTGAGCTGCGTTACTGCTTAACTGACTGCTGTAAATTTGATTAACATTTCATGGAATGTAGCTCACTGTATTTTGACTATATCGCATTGTCTGACTACCCTATTTTACTGTACTTTGTTTTGTAATACTCTGTACTACCCTTTTTTTTTCTCAATAAAAACTAACTATACAAAAAAATAACCAGGATAGTGCCTCGACCTGCTCATTCCCCGTATCAAAATGTTATCAAGTCGCAACCAGTTGGCTACTGAAGCACTGTTTATTGTGAGATGTACAATAAAGCAAGAGTTGGACGGTGATCGGTGTGTGGAACTCTGGTTAATGGGAGCAGAGGGAAGTGTTGAGACAGCAGGACTGTATTCTAAACAAAAGCACACAGGCCCGAGGAAATATCTGGTGCTGGCCTTCACCTCACCCACAGTTATGGGGAGGACATGGGCCGTAGCGCATCTCACCCTGTCGTGTGACATACCCCTAGACAAAGGAGATGGGGTGAGGCCGCTACATATAGTAAAAACAATAAACCAAGACAGGAGGCAACAATTAAAACGTAAATCCAAAATAAAAATAAAATTTTGCTAACAGGTCAACATAATCCTGGATACGCCTCTGAACACCAGTGGCAGCCTCCTTTATTTGTTCTAGTTCAGTCATTGCCTGCAGCATATCAGCACTGATACAACCAATTGTGCATCTTGGTAGTTCATGGCCGTGGAAGAAGAGAAAACATACAAATGCTAATGAAGGTCAAGTGGCTGAGGCCCTAAAAAGTGAATTATGGTCACATTATTATTCAAGCCAATTTCTTAAAATACTTACCTATACATTTAATTTTGTTTTGGAACCTGCTTGCTCTTCAGACACCTACACTACTAGGAATGTACACACTGTAGCTACTCTATATGCTTGGCCCTAGTGCCTGTGTCTCCCAAACTTGGTTACATAGCAACACTGCCAGCTCATTCCACCTCCTTCCAGGGCCTGAATGGGAATAAAATCCAGCCCTGGAAAAATTTTCTTACCAGCCCCACAGAATAATTATACCAGCGTAACAGCATAACGTCATTATTTTATTGTTCATGAAAGGTAAAACCATACATTGTAAAGCACATTTGAAGAGTGTATTATATATAGATAAGACAGATATGAAAGCACATAGGGCTTTATATATATAAAATGCAAATTCAAGTTAAAACTGGTTAAAGTGGTCAATCATCAAGGGGGACCCCAGGAACTCAGAACATGGGGGGGGACCATCTTCTGCAGAAAGAATACACTAAGGTAAGGGGGGTGGGCTACTGATATAAAGTGAAACCTTTCTATCAGTGCCCCCTTACATTATTGGATGCACTCCCCCCTTACATCAGTGACCCCCTCTCAGACTGGCCTAACGGTGCTGTCACTGTCCTCCTCTGCACCGTGCAGGGCTCAGTCAGTCGGCTCCAGCTCGGTGGCCCTGGTTTAATCCTATATAGTCTTCTCTCCACAGTCCACACACATCTGACTTCTCCCATGACCCACATCCCAGCGGTGCTCCCACTCTTGACTCCTCTCCAGACTCCCTCAGAGACTGCAGACATGATACAAGAGCTCAATTCAGCCTCACTGTGCCCGTGAATGCAGTCTCACTGTGCCCATGAATGCAGCCTCTCCTATGCCCCATGTACCAATCTGCAGTCCCTGTCTGTGGGAAGGTGTGTTGTTGATGCTCGGTACGGTACCTTCCATGCCAGCAGGATATCCATGATCGCCATCAGCAGGCAGGGAATGTTCTCGTTTTGGATGGGTACAGTGCTCCCTGGCCACCTGCACCTTCAGCCATCCTAATTTTCTGGCCCCAGTCAGCCTGTCCTCTGGTCCTGGGGAAGTGAGAGCACTGAGTGGGAGCTGGAGAGAAGGGGGAGCGGAGAGCACTGGGGGGGGCAGAAAGAACAGGGGTGGGGAGCATGGGGGGGCGGAGAGCGCTGGGGGGCACAAGGAGAACTGGGAGGGGCCAGCAAAAGAACTTGGATAGGAGGAGAAGCAGGGGGACCGCATATAGAGGAAATGAGCTTTCTATATTCCTCCATACAGCCGCGGAATGCTTGGTTCTCCTCCTCCCCCTCCTGCAAGCATTCAGCGGCTGTATGGAGGAATCTAGAAAGCTAATTTCCTCTATATGCGGCCCCCTGCCGAATCCAATCCTCCTATCCAGGCACACAGGGCAGGCTGTACGGCGAGCATCTCCTCCTGTTTATCATGGAGCTGACCTGGCTGGGTCTGTGTTTGGCGGTGACGCTGTAACACGGTCCCGCCCCCCTAGACCAGCTCATGTGATAGTAGATATAGTCAGTGTTCAGCCTATCACATGAGCTGGTCTAGGGGGGCGGGACCGTGTTACAGCGTCACCGCCAAACACAGACCGAGCCAGCCAGCTCCGTGATACACAGGAGCAGGAGAGAGGGGACAGGGAGCACTGCAGCCACAACTGAAACCGGCCCCAGGACAGGCAATCTCCCGGTCTCCCAGTAGGCCAGTCCGGCCCTGCCCCTTCTACATGCTAATGTTTAATGCACTACATTCTTTGCTCCTGTGTTGTTTGGGTGTTTGTTTATAGTAAATTTAAGCAATCCCTAGACATGTCTAGACATTTGAAGACAGATGTTAAAAATACTTACTTGGGCAAACAACAGGCTCCAATAAATCATCTTCGATTTGATGCACTACTCCACCCTCTGCATGTCTTGTGTCTGGGGATGTGATGAACACTGGAGGCTCTTTGCTGGGTCCAGCTCTCTGATCACACTCCTCCAAATGTTGGAGCTGACTACACTCACGTTCCCCTAAAAACAAAAAAATACAACATTCATTAAAAGCCACCCCAAATGTCAAATCTTTTGCTAAAATCCCTTTAGCTGAATTAGGAGACCAACCTTGCACTAGTGACAATGTTTGTTCCAGACTAGTGGACTATAACATGTGCACTATGCATTTTATAAATAACAAAAATGCATTGTAAAGGGTAGATGATGTAATTTAACCACTTGACAACTGGGCACATAACCCCCTTCCTGCCCAGGCGAAATTTCAGGTTTCAGCACTGTCACGCTTTGAATGACAATTGCGCAGTCGTGTGACGTGGCTCCCAAACAAAATTGACGTCCTTTTTTTCCCACAAATAGAGCTTTCTTTTGGTGGTATTTGATCATTTCTGCGTTTTTTTTTTTTTTTGCGCTATAAACAAAAATAGAGCAACAATTTTGAAAAAAACACAATATTTTTTAATTTTTGCTATAATTAATATCCCATTTTTTTTAAAAAAAAACTATTTTTTTCCTCAGTGTAGGCCGATACGTATTCTACATATTTTAGGTAAAAAAAAAAAAAACAAACGCAATAAGCGTATAGTGATTGGTTTGCGCAAAAGTTATAGCGCCTACAAAATAGGGAATAGAATTATGATTTTTTTTTTTTTATTATTTTTTTATTTATTTTTTTACTAGTAATGGCGTCGATCTGCGATTATTTTTTTTTGTGACTGTGACATTATGGCAGACACATCGGACACTTTTGACACATTTTTGGGACCATTCACATTTATACAGCGAACAGTGCTATAAATATGCACTGATTACTGTATAAATGTGACTGGCAGGGAAGGGGTTAACCACTAGGGGGCGATCAAGGGGTTAATATGTTCCCTGCTAGATGTTCTTACTGTGGGGGGAGGGGACTGACTGGGGGAGGTGACTGATGGTTGTCCCTATGTACAAGGGACACACCATCCGTCTCCTCTCCCTGACAGGACGTGGATCTCTGTGTTTACTCACAGAGATCCACGTCCCTGGCTCTGTGACAGCCGATCGCTCGTACCTGGCGGACATCGCGGCTGCCAGGCACGCGCATCGGCACCCGCCTGACACGGCGGGCACAGCTTTTCCCCGATGCGCGCCCGCGGTGGCGTGCATCGCGGAAGTAAATGGGAGGACGTCCATAGACGTCCTATCAGCAATTGACGACCGCTTTGCGGACGTCTTTTTCATATGGCCCGGGCGCGAAGTAGTTAAAATGTTATCAAAAATGCCTTGATGCCCACATTGAAAAACTAATGCAGTTGACACCCACCACTCTTGTGTCCTATGGGATAGGGGATCTATGATGAACATTCTAGCAGGCGTGGCTCTGTGTGACTGTGATCCCCAGGGCCTCTCCTCTACCCATGTCTACCCTGGAAATGCACTGATGAGCCGCACAGCAAACCTAAATTATTCTTTACACCTTAAAAGTTACGTCCTGAGACCATGGCCTTTGTCCCACTTAGAAACACCCCTGTCGGAGGATATAAATATTTAATTTGAGTGGTGACTTACGATTTGGGGATGATGCTGGCCCTGTTGTCTCCCCTGTTGGGGCCTGGCCAAGGGAAGCATCCTTTTGTCCCTTCTGGTGTCTTTCTCTGTGCCTTTTTCCTGTGAATAGCATTACATATTGTATATTAATTATTGTACCAAAAAAGGAGAGTCAGAAAGAATACGTTTCATTCATATCTGCATTAAATGTAATTAACTTATTCCCCCCCCCCCAAAAAAAAAGTAAAAAAAAAAAACATTTTATACATCTAATGTACAGACAGCTAATTCAAACATCAACATAATGACTACAGTCATAAATTGGGATTACTTCTTTTAATAATGATGCAGTGAATGGAGTCCAACTGTTCTTTCTCTCTGTGTTTCAAATCTGACCATCGTTTGCGAATTTGATCTTTCGCTCGGATGACCCCTTAATCTCGTCCCAATACCGTGAGGACCTTCTCCAGTACATAGTCTTTATGGCTGTTGGGCCTATCATAGTTCTCCAGCTTGCAGTCATAATCATATTTGTCAAATATGCGCACCATCTACACCATCTCCCCCTTGCTCATGGGGGTGGCCTTGTGTTTGCGATAATCTCCACCATCGCGGGGCCTGTTCGTTTTCGTGGATTCCGCCATCATGTTCTCCCTCACGAATGTTCCCCCGTGTATGTCGCATGCAGAATAAAGAATGTGGGCACGCCCCAGCGTCATGACGCACTGAGAGTGGAGTTTCATGCATGAGCAGGGTATATAAATCCATAACGAGCGTTCGACGTACCGGATGCTGGAACGTAACCATATACTTGGGAAACGAAAGCAAGCCGAAGGGATAGTCGAAAGAAAGGTACGTGACAACATTGTGACACTGTTGGTTAATGCCATATACTGCTTACATAAAGGCCTATATTATAAGCAGGTTAGGAGCTAGAAGCAAAACATTATTGGTTTGTCTTGTTTTCTTTCTTTCAGCCATCTGATATAATTGACCAAAAAATGAAGGGGACCGTATTAAACACACATGAATTCATGACAGAGTTCATAGAGCAATACAGGTCTCACTCCTGTCTGTGACAGGTAAAACATAAGGACTATTTGAATAAAAATAAAAGGCAGGCAGCAATTGATCAATTGTTGGAATTGGAGCAGACTGTGTACCCCAGGGCAAACAAAACTTTGATCAAGACCAAAATTGGGGGCCTCAGGAGCATGTTCAATAGGGAGATAAAGAGGATCGAGGAATTAAAACGATCAGGAGCAGCAGCAGAAGACGTTTATGTCCCAAAGCTGTGGTACTTCTTCAGCCTGCTATATGAAACAGGAGCTAACCCCTATATCACATGTGTGTGATTTGGACCACACAGCTCCCCAACAACAAGCCTACCCACCCCATCCAACCTACCCACCCCAGCCAACCTACCCACACCAGCAAAACTACCCACCCCAGCAACCCCACCCACCCCAGCAAGCCAACCCACCTTAGCAAATCAACCCACCTCAGCAGCATGGGGGTCAGTGGCCACATCAGACCCTAGATCCCCAACAAGGCCAGTGGTCTGGGGAGTTTAGGTACTACTAATTTTGTTTAGTTTATACGTTAATTGTTTTTCATTTATTTTTTATTTTTTTGGAGAATCATTTGGATTTTTTAGGGACAACAATTTTTGGGGATGACAGAGAAAATGTCTATTAATTATTTAGTTTTCGTTCTGTTATAAATGCACAGTATACAATATGGCCTCAGCTGATGTGGATCGAAGTGTGGAGAGCGATGTGCATGGTTCAGTCTGGTATGACAAAAATACCAGCCCCTTGTAGTACCACAGCCTGGGGACAGATATGTCTTCTGCTGCTGCTCTACATCTTTTGGAGTCCACGACCTTCTTGTGCTCCCTATTGTATGTACTCCTCAAATTTCCAATTTTGACATTAACATAATTGATGTATGCCCTGGGGTACAGAGGCTTCACCAATTCCACCATTTGATATATTGCTGCTTTCCTGTTCTTGATTTTGAGATGCCATTATTGTGTTTTTTATTATTAAATAAACAAAAAATATGGCCTAAATTGATTGATTATGTGTTTACATTAATAATTACAGTTTGGGAGTAGGCAGGTACAGTTTTAAAATTAAGGGACACAAATATAGTAGTTGGTGGTTTCAGCATCAAAAACATATAGGGGATACTGGG
This sequence comes from Rana muscosa, assembly GCA_029206835.1. NCBI lineage: Eukaryota > Metazoa > Chordata > Amphibia > Anura > Ranidae > Rana > Rana muscosa. The sequence continues at coordinate 880,700,574 of CM055116.1, forward strand.
GTTGTGCTAACTTGACCTACTAAATAATATCTAAATATGGTATATTTATATAACAATAACACAAATCCATAGGAAAGACGTTGGTTTTTACTCCGTCAGTATCACCAGCAAAGCAGCTTTTATTATTATGCCATTATAAAGAAGAATAAAATGCGCGCTGCATTTCGAGAACTCATAACTTGCCACGTCACGAATGTGATATCTCCATAACGAACGCTAGTTTTACAAGACAGAACGCTTCCGGCTAGTCCTTGCTTCTGAGCATGCGCGTTCGTACCTAGGACAAAAGTCAGATGGATTTCTGTACACACGGTCGGAATTTGCTCCATCGGACTTTTGTTGGCGAAAAGTTTGTCCGTTTGCAGACCGAACATTTGTCCGATGAAAACCAAAAAAGTTTGTCCGATGGAGCGTACACACGGTCTGATTTTTTGTCATATTTGCTCAAAAATTAAGTTTGTTGGTAAAAAGTCCGACCGTGTGTACGAGGCTTAAGAAGCAGTGACAATACATAAAAACCCACTCTGTCTAGGGGATAAGACAGAAGGAACCCAACGTTTCAAGGCTGTTTATATTGGTAGAGACTCTTCTTCAGGGATGGGAGATTGCACTGTAGCAGCAACGGTATCTGTATTCAGTATAAAAGAAAGCGAAGGTAGGAGAAAGAAGGACAAAACAAAAACAAAACTTGTAAAAGCATGCTAACTGTCCAGTAATCATCATGCACAGATAGCCATATATAAACAGATATGGAAGTTCTTGTGTTACTCACCCTGAGTGCAAAGAATGTGCGTATTGTGCAAGCATCAGTAGCAAATTTATATTGTTTAAAAATCCGTAAGGAACTTGAATTGAATAGCCGATCAGGGCTGTATCCTCACTTCCAAGCAGGACCAGAATGGGGCGGTCACTCCAACCCAAGTGATATATATTCCAGCCTACACAGGTTCACAGAGGGCGTAAGGAGCATCCAGGGACCTCCATAAACAGGGGGCCGCCTAAGTGAATAGGGTCAGCCCAAAAGCCACTGACGTGCCTGAATATAAACAGATGATAAGTATTAAACTCATTTTAGGTATTGTATTCAAATGAGCACCATAGGACTGGGAAACCAAAGGGCCTACCTGAGATAGTCTCACTGTCCCTCCTGAGCCACACTAAAAGAAAAGATTGGGCCAACTACTACCATAATTCTTGAATTTCAATGGCAAAAAATACCAGTTGTAGTCCTACAAAAACAAAATTGTAAACATTCATACAGGGGAGGTAAGCAGGATCCAAAAAAAGGATCCAAGGAAAAGGGGGGAAGGGAGGAGAAAGAGAAAATCCAACCTTCCCACAGATCCAATTATATCACTTACCTAGGTATAGCAAAAGTTGTTTGCCAGGAGCAGTAAGCCCAAAGCCTGAAGTATCAGCTGCCTGTATGAATCTTGAAATTCTGCGGCAGGAAATGACAAGAAAGAAAGAGAGAAGATGAAGGATTCAAAAGATCCTTAACTTCCATGGAATCAGAATCACAGTAACATAAATAATGGCTTACCAGGCTATGCCGGACAACATGCTTAGTGTGACTCACTACTGACAGGAGTGAGGCACCAGTGCATGACCATCTCTTTTTATAGTGCTTATCTAGTAAGAATTAGACACAGGTGAGTGGGGCGGAGAGTGCACAGGAGCGCACCGAGGTAATGCCCCCCGAGTTCAGCGGCGTGCACACCTCACCTCTCCAGGCATGTTCCAGATGCCATGGAAGTCAGACGCTCTCCCTAAGGAGGACGTCCGAACGTGCATGCGTCATATCCGTGCAGAGCGATGGGGGGCGGCGCGGAGAAGTGACGTCACACGTCAATGTCTCGTGACGCAGGAAAGGCTATGGCCGCAGCCATGGAAACCATGGCTGCATTTCCAGGCCCAGGGAAAGGGCCGGATATGTCAGTGGACACAAAATGGCCCTACCTTCGCCGAGTGAAGCAATGTGAGGCGGACATGGAGGAAAATGACACAATACCCCCAATGGTCCACATTCGGAAGTGAGGAGTAGTAAGCCTGTATTACTGAGCGGCATTGATTCAATATAACTATTGTGCTAATTAAAGGTGTAATATCAAATAGTATTCTGCATGATTGAATGTAGAAGTGCATGCTCTTAACGAAAAATGAACAGAAAAAATTAGCAGAAAATAAGAACCAGATCAATGGATACAAAGAAAGGGAAAAAGAAAAGAAAATAAGAAAAGATCTCCCTATATTCCACAGACATACAAAAATACATGGAGTATGCTAAAATTCAGACATACTGATATATATATATATATATATACATACACCTCTATGAGAGGAATTGACTTTATTACCCCGATCATCTCCCAGCCCTAAGGCTGCCTGGAGGTGAGGGGACAGGGACAGAGAAAGACATTTTTCCATTATGGAAAATTATGCAATTTACAGTAAAGCAGATTGCAGAAATACTGCAAATACTGTAAAACAAACAGAAAAAATGTACATTGTAAACATATGAGCATTAGTCGGGGGGTTCCCACTCTGAGCCGCCTGATGAAAAACCCTCCAGGAATGGTCTATAGGATATAGAACCATTTAATCCTGGAGGTTTCATGGCATTCTGGTGGAAAATCCACCTCTGCTCAGATTGTAACAATAATTTGTTAATATGACCTCCTCTTAGACCCGAATGTAATCTGTCTAGAATGATGAATGAGATTTTTGGACAACGACCATCATGAAAGTCCGTCACATGCCTACCAAGTGGGAGGTCTGGATTACATGGAAAGGATGTGACGGTAAACTCTCTGACAGAATTGCTGTATGGTCTTACCTATGTAAAAACAAGAACATTCACATAGGAGTAAGTAGACCACACCCGCAGTCTGGCAGTTAGCATAATGTCTTGGAACATAACGGTTACCATTAGATTACTGATCTAAACATTCTTTCAAACATTTTGGCCACAAGACTGTCTAAGGCACCCTGGTAAACAGAGACCAAATAATTTTTATGCCACAGAAATCCACGGACTTCGAATGTACATAGATTGACCTCTCATCTCCAAATCAACCCCAATTCAGGGGCACGAGTTGCAGTGTCCTTGCATATAACTAAGGCCCCCATGGATCTCCATGCTCCATAGTTAGCCTAGAATCGTCAAAATAGGTCGCTCCTTCTCTGATTTCTTCACTATTAGATGGGGAACCAGACAGTGCTGCCCTTTTTTTCCCCTTTTTATTTGCTCTCATCATGGAGCCCTTGGCAGTACCTCTCTGATCTTCCCCTGTGGTTGGGGGGATCAGGGAATGTCAGGTACTGTATGTAGAAGATCTGTTATTATTTCGTAGGGACCCAGCCCTTCCCTGCTTGCAATTTTGTATGCCCTAGACAAGTTTGACAATTACTCAGGACTTACTGTGAATTGGTCCAAATTCTCCATTCTGCCCCTAGATGTCACTGTAACAGCCATTGAAGATCCTGACATGCCTCTCCAATGGGTTACCCAGCTAACCTAACTGGGTGTAAAAGTCACAGCTGCTGTTTCTGATTATATGGCCCTGAACCTTATGTCTCTACTGACTTTCTTAAAGCGTAAAATTGACACCTGGCAAAATCTATCCCCCTCTCTTATAGGAAGGATAAATCTCCTAAAAATGAAGGTCCTTCCAGAGTCAAAATGCCTTTCCAGACACAGCATCCTGGCACTTACTTCACATCTCCCAGGCATAGCTACCTCACACACCTGGTAACAATGCTTTCTACCTCTCTCCACTGTCTCTTTCTCCTCACATGCCCTACCCACTCCACTTCCCCCTGCTCTACAGCCCCCATCTTACCATGCTGTCCTCTGCTACACACAAAAGTGTGTAAAATTCAATGCTACTCTGTTCTGCTTCTCACCTCCCTTCCTACACTGTGGTCATCTGCTTCTCCTCTCTAAATCCAACTTTACCGTCCACTGCTCCTCATCCCAACCCCCAGATGTGATCCCCTACTCCACATTGGCCACTGCAGTCCCCTTCTCCATGACTTCCTTACACGATTCTGCAACCTATCCACCCCTGGGCATAGTACCTGCTTCAAAATCAACACCCCCTATGCCTCCTTTCCATCAAGCTTACACCCACTGGGTCACAGCAGTTTTCTGATATCCACCACCCATAGCATCCCCTTGCATCTCCCAGGCAAGATACCTCACAACTGGTCATAATGCCCCCCCCACCTTACTGCCCCCCACACCTCACCCCCATTCCACACTGTTGTTCCCCACACCTTACCTCCCATCCTACACTGTTGTCCCTTACCCCTTGTCTAAAGCTATTGTCCTCCACATTATATGCTACTCTGATCCGCACATTTTTCTGTTCTGGAACCGGTGCACTTTTGCTACCTTGCCATTTAGAGTTATCCTTAGATGCAAACAGCTACATACAGTTTAGCACTAACAGGAAGTAATAGACATTTTGATTCAGATTCAGAATACTTTATTAATCCCCCCAAAAAATTAGATTTACAACTTACATTCAACAAGGAAACATAAAAATTCACTAGGGATAGTGAAGGTTTCTCTTCTGCCTCACACATAGGAAAAAACTGTGGAAGCCACTAAATGCCAATACTGGGTTGAGCTCTATGGGTCTATTAGTAGTTGTATCTCCTATACCTATAGTTCTGCAATTTAAAGCAGTGTCTTGGGGTGTAATTATTTATTCCCTATGATCATCAGCTCCATCTAGTGGCCATAACAGGGTATTCTCCTAACTGAAGTATTTCAGAAAAATACTGCATTGTGGCCGCTTGTTGGAGCTCCCGATCATAGGAAAAAACATTACACACATTATGGGGATTATTCATGTGCAAAAACATAGATATTTGTACAGTATTTTTTTATAACTACTGTAGACCCCTTAGTGTACCAGAAGCTTTATATAAACTCTTATAAAAATAGATCTCCAATTATAGAATTAATGAACGCATTCCATGAAAATCAATAATATTAACTTTAATTTCACCTGCATTAACTACCTGAATGACCTCATTATTTATATGGAGATGTTACATTCTGTAATTTGGTGGGCAGAAGGGATGTTTACAGGACACAGAAGGGATATAATCAATGTGGTGATGCTCATTAATAGTTCAAAGAGTAGGCAGACATTTGGGCAGTTGCATGTGTATAAAGCAAAGCTCTTTCTAAATATATAGGCTGTATGTGCTTTGCTTTTGGTGAGTAAAATATTTCTAAATATGTGCTTTGGAAGTATATTAGCACTTTACTTCAAAGTTGTGCTCTAGATAGATATAAAAAAAAAAGACAAATTTGTGCAGCCCTGTATGTATTAATAAATGATTAAATGTATTTTCCTAAATGCAACTAGTGTAAGCTAAAACATTTTCTAATACGTTTTTTAATACCCTATACAGTAGGAATTTCCTACAGAAAAAGTCCAATGGGAGCTTTTGGTCGGATATTCCGACCGTGTGTATGCCCCATCGGAATTTTTCTGTTGGAATTTCCGAGGAACTTAGATAGAGAGCAGGTTCTCTATTTTTCCATCGGAAATTCCAACGGAGGTTTTCCCGTTGGAAAGTTCGGCCGTGTGTACGCGGCATAAGACTCAGACTAGAAAAGGGAGTGTCAGCACTGGGAGTCAATCAGGATCATTGCATGTACATAATATAATTGGGTACTGACATCTATAGGTTAAGTTGATCCAGGGAAAATCTGATTGCCTCTCGGGGATCAGAAAGGAATTTCTTCCCCTGCTAGAGAAAATTGGATCATGCTTTACTGGGGTTTTTCGCCTTCCTCTGGATCAACTATGGGTATAGAATTGGGTATATGGGATTGTATATAATTGTAGCGGCCTCACCCCATCTCTTTGGTCTAGGGGTATCACACACGACAGGGTGAGATGCGCCACGGCCCATGTCCTCCCCAAAGCTGTGGGTGAGATGAAGGCCAGTAACAGATATTATCTCGGGCCTGTGTGTTTCTGTAAAGGATTAAGTCCTGCTGTGCCAACACTTCCCTTTGCTCCCATTAACCAGAGTTCCACACACCGATCACAGTCCAACTCTTGTTTTATTGCATATCTCACAATAAACAGTGCTTCAGTAGCCAACTGGTTGGGACCTGATAACAGTTTGATACAGGGGAATGAGCAGGTCGAGGCACTGTCCTGATTGTCAGCTAAACCACTGTGATCTCACCAGCGGTTACTATAGCCTTGGCTAGAAAGGACTTAGAACTTGAGAGTCTCTACCAGCGACTCAAGAGAATGTAGATAGGAGTACCTTTGCTGCGTTGTGGCCCCTGTCAGGGGAAGATGTCCCTCCAAGAGAGTTACCAGAGGCCCATCCATCACTGGGTTGATGCTGCTCCAGACTCTCTGAATGGGTAACCTCCCCGGCCTCCTCACCTCAGACACGGGCCCCATCCACTTCAGGGACCCTCGGACTTCTCCACCCTCGCGGGACCCAGTCGAAGTCACTGGGCCCCAGGCCTCCTGGTTTAGTACCTCACCCCAGGCTGAAGGTGCCTGGGATGGACTCCAACTCCATTCCGGTCAGGCCTAGGGCACCTGGGCCGGAATTCAGAACCGCCCGCACCCAGGCCTAAGGTGCCTGGGCGCGTGATGAAGGACCTCCAAAAGAGCAAGACCTCGTGACCAGGGCGTCTCCCCCTTTTATCCCCTCCAACGACGGCACGGCAGGTTCCCCACCCTCGCCGTACCATCTCTGAGAAGGGACAAAAAGGACAGCACTGTGGCGGCAAATCTACCTTGAGCCTGCGGGCACCTGCCACCCACAGGCCAAGGAGATTATTACACCGCCCAATCCCCCACGAATACAAATGGTCCAATTACTCGCAAACTTTACACACCTGAACCTCACTACCACCCAGGTGTACCCCACATAAATTTAGAGACCCCACTACATAATTCTTTATTTATTTATTTATTTTTATGGTTGAACTAGATGGACTTGTGTCTTTTTTCAACCTGACTAACTATGTAACTATGTAACTATATATGCAAATATGTTGCAAAGTAACCTGCTTATAAGAGAACAGAGCCATGGCTTCATTCGTTAGCTGCTCTTTTATTGTTCAGTCAGCAGGCTAGAGTGAAAGGGGGACATCACTGGTTTCCTTAGACCCCTTTCACACTGGGGCCGTGCTGGCATTAGCAATAAAGTGCTGCTTTTAACTCCCGCTAGTGATGAAAGGGTTAGTAGCGCCCGTGTTGCAGCGCTGCCAAAGCATTTTGCAGGCGCTTCGGCAGCGCTGCCCAGTCGTTTCAATGGGCAGGGCATTTTGGAAGCGGTGCATAAACCGCTCCCGCACTGCCCCAAAGATGCTGCTTGCAGGACTTTTTTTCCCATCCTGCAAGTGCACCGCCCCAGTGTGAAAGCACTCAGGCTTTCACACTGGGGTGGCTTGACAGGCACTTTTCAGATGCTTTACATGTGCTATTTTTAGCGCTGAAACGCCTGGAAAGTGCCCCAGTGGGGTCTTAAAGTTGTTCCAAAGCCCAAACATTTTTTACCTTAAAGCATTCCCTGCATTAAGACAAAAAATGTTTAGGCATAAGTATTCCCCCTCCCTTTTTCTTACTTGAGTCCTTATTCCATCCAGCACTGTGCCTGTCTGCAGCCCTTCTCTCCCCTCACTTCCTGGTCTCACTGGCTTTGCTAAGGTTTTCTGGGTAACATTGGTTCTCACGGCTGTCAATCAAAGCCAGTGATGAGTGATCGGGGGATGGGGCTGAGTCACACCGTCTGTGTAAATAGACACAGACAGCAAGGCTCAGGAGCAAGCCCACACGAGTGCATCCAAAGACAGCAGATTTCTATGGGGCACTAACCAGAGAGGTGTTGCTAGGAGCTCTAGCAGGGGACCCGAGAAGAGGTAAGTGTAAATCTGCTTGGTATTTTTATTGCTTTCTTTTTTTTTTAAACCTACAGAAGGTTTTACCCCCTTCATGAGCTGACAATTTTTTGCTATTTAGCACTGCGCTATTTTAACTGGAAATTGCACGGTCATGCAACATTGTATGCAAATTTAATTGTTATCTTATTATATATGGTGGCATTTGATCACCATTGGGTTTTTATTTATGTATAAATGAAAAAAATGTTGAAAAAAAATATATTTTCCATTTTCTGTTATATAACATTTCCAATAAAAAAAATCTGATCTCTTTCAAAATGTAAGTTCAAATGTATTCTGCTACATGTCTTTGGTAAAAAAAAATCCCAATAAGTGTATATTATTGGTTTGTGTGAAAGTTGTAGCGTCTACAAACTATAGGGTATACTATAGAATTTACTCAGCTATAGACGCTATACTGTAGTAGTGGTGATCAGCGACTTCTAATATGACTGTAATAGGGTGGAGGGCAATCTGGTGCTAACAGAGCAGTTTGGCCGAGCATAAGTTCAGCCCGAACATTGTTTGTTCACGTGTTCGGCAAACACCCGAATCCTCGTGAGTGCACAGTAAAAAGCTTCCGATGCACCCTTAACAATGGATGAGTCATCAGCTGTCGCCGCTGAATGAAAAAATAAAAAATAAACATTGCTGGCAATAGAAAAATTTGAAAGAAAACGGCGTGGGGGTCCCCCCGATCCATACCAGGCCCTTATCCGAGCATGAAGCCTGACGAGTGAGTGCCCCCCTCTAGAACCATACCAGGCCACATGCCTTTAACATGGGGGGGTGCTTTGGGCAGAGGGTCTCTGCCCCCCACCCCAAACACCTTGTCCCCATGTTGATGGGGACACAGGCCTCTTCCCCACAACCCTGGGTGCTGGTTGTGTGAGTCTGCAGGCAGGGGGCTTATCAGAATCTGGAAGCCCCCTTTAACAACTCCAGATTTCGCCCCCCCATGTGAATGGGTATGGGGTACATTGTACCCCTAAAAAAATGAAAACACAGACACCGTTTATTAAAAATAAAAAACAATGTGCCCCAATATAGATCCATCGTCAATCACGATGCCCACTTCACAACCAGACCCGAAAAAATGGTTGGTGACATCACAAGGGGGCAGTGTCACCAGGTGACGTTGCCAGGTGGCTCCGCCCCTTACCAATTTAAGAGCTGTCAGACAGAGGAGCAGGCAGTTGGCGGATTAAACTTTTTTCTTTTTTTTTTATTGATGCAGGATCTACATCGGGGGACATCATTTTTTTATTTTTAATAAAGGAATTGAATTGTCAAAAACTGTGTGTGTGTGTTTGTATTTCTTTTTGACACTTTATTTTTGGTGAATGAGTAGGGCTACAATGTACTCCCTACTCATTCACATGGGGGGGGTGAGATCTGGGGGCCCCCTTATTAAAGGTGGCTTCCAGATTTCGATAAGCCCCCTGCCCACAGACCCCCACAACCCTGGAGTGGGGAAGAGGCCCTTGTCCCCATTAACATCGGGACAAGGTGCTTTAGAGCAGGGGGCAGAGTCATCCCCCATGCTAAGGGCATGTGGCCTGGTATGGTTCAGGAGGGGCAGTGCGCTCGCTTGCCCCCCCCCCCCCCGGCCTGCCACAGGCTGCATGGTCGGATAAGGGTCTGGTATGGATTTTGGGGGGGCCTCATGCCATTTTTTTTTTTCATTTTGGCGTGGGGTTTTACTTAAAATCCTTAAAAATGGGGGACCCACACGCCTTTTTTTACCATTTTTGTATTGCAGGTAATGGCTTGCAGCTTGGAAAATCTATTTAAATGTATTTTTTTGTTCTTTATAAATGTTAATTTTGCTGCAGCAGGTTCCCTACATGGTACAGATGTGACACTTTACAGGCAGACCAAGGGGACCTCCCAGGCACTATATTTAAAGAAATTTTTACTTTATTGTTTCACTTTAAGCATCATTAAAATCACTGCTTCTTTAAAAACTATCTTTAAAAACAAAAAAAGTTTTGCATTCATACATGTCCCCCAGGACAGTACCTGGGTCCCCATACCTTTTTTTGTGTGTAAAATAACTTGCAAATAAGCCTTTAAAATGGGGATATTTTGTTTTTCAAGTTTTGGTCCCATAGATTTCAATATGGTTTGCAGTTCGGGTCCAAACTTTTTCCATGTTCGGGAATTCTGGTGCGAACCAAATCAGTGGGTGTTCGGCCCAACTCTAGTCACAAACTGACACTAACGTCCTTATTGACACTAATACAGAAATCAGTTATAATACTGTACACGGACACTGTACTAATGACACTGGCTGGGAAGGGGTTAACATCTAGGGGCAATCAAGGGGCTATCTTTGTGCCTAACAATGTGTGATGTGTATGTGTGCTGCTTTTACTTCATTATCTGGCTGTTTTTTTCTCTCTGCTTTGAAGAAACAGCCATATTACTGTTCCCTGTGCACAGAGTTCTGTGTTTTTGTAAACACACTGTATGGAGATGGCCAATCAGCTGACTTCAGCCAAAATCATTGGCTGAAATCAGCTGCCAAACTCATGCTGTCTCCAATCACAGCCCATGAGCCCATGCATGCTGCTGTACACAGTAGAAAAGGACGACGTACAGGTACATGCTCTTATTTATATACAGTGAGTGTATACCCCAGTTTACAGCCCCCAACACACCCTGCTGTCCCCTGCTACATACCCCTCATATTCAATTCTACTCTGCTCTGCTCCTCCCCTCCCTAGGATGCTAAAACACATGTCCAGCATCTACTTTGTAAAACAAATGTCAGTTCTGTTTCTGCCCTCTACCCTCAGTTATACTTTATGAGCAGCATATAAGCAACTTTTTAAAGGGCCTTTTTACTTCTTTTCAGTGTGTTAACACACCAATCGGTGTCCCTGATCACCACCACATCAGTCACATGATGATGGTGTACTGCACTGGTAAAAAAAATGAAAACACAGACACCATTTATTAAAAATAAAAAACAATGTGCCCCAATATAGATCCATCGTCAATCACGATGCCCACTTCACAACCAGACCCGAAAAAATGGTTGGTGACATCACAAGGGGGCAGTGTCACCAGGTGACGTTGCCAGGTGGCTCCACCCCTTACCAATTTAAGAGCTGTCAGACAGAGGAGCAGGCAGTTGGCGGATGAAACTTTTTTCTTTTTTTTTTTTTTATTGATGATGGATCTACATCGGGGGACATCATTTTTTTATTTTTAATAAAGGAATTGAATTGTCAAAAACTGTGTGTGTGTGTTTGTATTTCTTTTTGACACTTTATTTTTGGTGAATGAGTAGGGCTACAATGTACTCCCTACTCATTCACATGGGGGGGTGAGATCTGGGGGCCCCCTTATTAAAGGTGGCTTCCAGATGATGATGGTGTACTGCACTGGTGACAGCATGTAAAAAAAAAAAAATGTTAAAAAAAAAATTGTATTAAATTTTTTCATTCTCAAAATAATTGTGACAAAAAAAAAATCACATTTTCGAAAAACTCGCCTTCCTGGTTATTAGTGGGAAATTTGTATTGTCCTAGCATTTTAGGGCCTTAAGAAATGAGATGTGAGTACATCAGAATTGATCAATTTTCAAATATATACCATAGTTTGTAGACACTATAACTTTGACACAAAACAATTAATATACAGTTATTGGGATTTTTTTTTTAACAAAGACATGTACAGTACCTGCCCTCGAGAATGTGTTTCCAGTCGGATCCCCGCGAAGCAGCAGAGCAAAGTCGGATCCAAAGTAGGACGAGTGTCGTGTCGCACCAGTGTGAACCCGGCCTCAATGTCAGCAATGCTAATTTTTCCTTCTCCGATGAGCGAGCCAACTCGGCGCTGGCTCCCGCGACTGGGCTCACAGGTGTCAATCTCACCAATAACAGCGGCGAGATTGAAACAAAATCACGGTCACCTACTGTAGCAGAATGCATTTTGGCCTAAAATAATGAAATTGGATTTTATTGGATATGTTTTATTAAAAAAAACACAGTGCTGATCAATTACCAGCAAAAGAAAGCTCTATTTGTTTTGAGAAAAAAATATAATAATTCAATTTTCATACAGCATTGTTGGACCACACAATTGCCAGTTAAAGTAGCACAGTGTTAAAAAGCAAATAATTCCCTGGTCATGAAGGGGGTAAAACCTTCCGGAGCTGAAGTTGTTAAAAAAAACTACATTTAGGATTAAAGGGATTGTAAAGGTAAAAAAAAAAATCACCTTAATGCATTCTATGCATTAAGGTGAAAAAACCTCCGACAATACCGCCGCCCCCAGCCCCCCCGTTTTACTTACCTGACCCCTCGAAAGTCCCGCGCTCGCCCCCGACATCCTCTTCGCCGCTCAGCCTGGCCATTGATTGGCTACACTGGATGGATTGAAAGCAGCGCAGCCATTGGCTCGCACTGCTGTCAAGCACATCCAATGACGCGGCGCACAGGGGGGCGGGGCCGAGTGATACAGTGAGCGGTAATAGCCGCTGGCTGTATCACAGGAGCGCGCCCGCAATCACTCACCACCATGCGAGAGAGCTCGTGGTGGTGAGTGATTGCGGGGAGGAGCCGAGACAGCCGCCGAGGGACCCCAGAAGGGACCCCAGAAGACGTGGATCAGGACCACTCTGTGCAAAACGAGCTGCACAGCGGAGGTAAGTATAACATGTTTGTTATTTAAAAAAAAAAAAAAAATTGTTTAGTGATCCTTTAATGATTACAGAGCTGAATTCATTTGTGTATTTTATATCTTCCTTTAAAATATTTTGATTTTAATATGGGTATGTCTGCCGAATGAAATGTGCATACCCAAAACATTTTTACTTAATTTATGTGTCAACTAGTCCGATCTCTCCATCTTCTTGTCATTGGCCTCGTACACCCGACCGGTTTTCCCGGCGGGAAAACTGCCAGGAGAGCATTTGGCCCGGAATCCCGACCACGTGTATGCTCCCTAGCAGTTTTCCCGACAGGAAAACTGCCCGGGAAAAATAGAGAACCTGCTCTCTATTTTCCCATCGGGATTCCCGGCAGAGTGTTTCCTGACGAGAAAACCGGTCGTCTGTATGCTTACCTGTCAGAGGTAAACCTGCGCATGCTCGATAAGACTTTGACGCATGCGCAGTAGCATACAAGGTTAGTGTGGGGTGTAGCAAGATGGCGGCGACGGCATAGAATGTGACGAGTGCCGGCTCGTCGTAGTCGATGACGTCACCACATTCTTGCCATTCAAAAGAACGGCGGTTCTTTTGAGTGCCCGTCTGTACACAGGGCCTTGCCAGGAATCCCATCAGGAAAACCGACGGTTTTCAAATAGACGGGATTCCCTCACGTGTGTACAGGGCTATTGTCTATGAAGTTGCAGCCTAAGCATATTTAAACCCCCATTATATTTTACCAGTGCAAAATAGAAAAAGATAATAACTTTGATGAGATCCATGGCATTTTTTTACATCTTAGAAATGTCATGACCGCAGGCATTAAACCCCCATTATATGGCATTGCACAGTGTGATTGTGTGTTCCCTCCCAGGTAACCTAAGAGAACTGAATGGGCTGCAGACCACAAACCAACACGGTTTAAATTATGTTGTACAATACGACTGTAAATAATCAAAGCAGACTTTTACACTGCATTTATATTGATGGTTTTAAATGAGCCTGAATATACACATAGAATAAAATATTTGACATTTCTGAGTCCCATGTTGTATCTTGTAAGAAATCTGTTTTATTTGTTTACACAGCAAAATTTTATAACCCAGTTCAGTTACTTACCTATTTTCATATATTATGCTATATAAAAATGCTTTGCTTTATGCATTTTACACTGAATAAAATAAAGCCCAAATTCTGCCAGGCATAAACAATACATTATAATTTATGGGTCTATCCATTGCACATTAAATTTAACAAAACATCTCTCATTAGAGGAAAGTTATTTAAATTGATGCTAGCAATTCTTTATTTGTATTTCCTAAGATGCAATTAAGGAAACTTTCCACTGTTAATTTTCCCTTTTGGCTAACATTTGTCATATAAACTCTATATTTTTTTATGACATGGGGTTATTATTGGCATAAACCAGTTGAAAAAACAATATTAAAAGTCGATAGACTAGGCAGCTGCATAATTTTGCTCACCACAATCTCAACTGTCAAAAATAAAACTACAAAGCTACAGAATTTAATCACATATTAAGGGGGGAAAGATTTTCCTTATTTTGCAAGATCAGCATTTGTAAAGATCAGAATTTGATCTGAGCTTGTTCTTTGCAGCTATAATTAGGTAGGAGTTTTAAGGTCAGCAATGCTGAAGTATTCATAAATCTCTGCCACGCTAGGCCTACTTGTAAATTTAGTAAGACATCAGCCTTGGTGATTCCTGGACCAATTTTATTTCCAGAACATGAAGGAATGATGATGTTCCAGAACATTAATAATAACAATAATGATAATGTGGGTAGGAAAATGTGGATAAGTTGGAGTTCATGCTCTATTTTATAGTATTTACCAACAGATATGTTCTTTCCAATAATTTTGCATTACATTAATAATTCTTCACAGTAAATAATACATAATAAAAGTATACAGAGTCTTCATACATGCTGTTCTCTCTGCAAAATAAACACCCACACAGTTGTTAGTTTGGACCAAGCTGGTCCATACAAACTGTTTCCTTCACTTATACTTGTGCCCATTGCCCGCTGTGCCCGCTGTCAGCGCTATATAAACTGTATGTAGCATCGGCTACAGGGGTTTTCTGTCTTGTTCCCAGAACAATATCAAGTCGAGCTGATGGGCACTGATAGTCTGCACTGATGGGCACAGATGAGACGACACTGGTGGGCACTGATGAGGCTGCACTGATAGGTGGCACTTATGGGCATTGATAGCCGGCACTGATGGGCATTGATAGCCGGCACTGATGGCCACTGATAGACGGCACTGATGGGCACTGATCGATGGCACTGATAGGTGACACTGATGAGGAGGCACTGATGGGCACAGATTGGCAGCACTCATTGGCAGCAGTCATTGGCAGCACTGGTGGGCACAGATAGGCAGCACTGATGAGCACACACTGGCAGCACGGGTGGGCAGTGGCACTGTTGGGACTGCACTGATAATCAGTACACTAAAAATCAGTGCCCTGGTTAGCCGTGCACATGTTCCTTGAAGGCTTGATTCACACTAATGCGTTTGTTGATACTTTGTGCATTTTGCAGAATTTTTTTTAACATGGGTTCCTATGGAACACGTTCACATCAATGCATTTTGTGCCTCTGCGTTTTTGAATGGGATGCCGCATTTTGCATGTAATAGACTTCAATGGACCTGCATCCAAAATGCAAGTACTGTGTGTTTTCTGTGATTTTGCCACAATTTGCGTTTTGTGTCTTTCTGTTTCTACATTCACTGTATATAGCTGGTTGCTAAGGAGCGGGGCGGACTTCTCCTCTGACAGCTGAATGTAAAAAAAAAATGCTAGCTAAAAACAATTCACGAAAAAACAGCATGGGGCCCCCCCAAGTCCATGCCAGGCCCTTCGATCTGGATTTTTTCTTTAAATGGCATGGGGACCCCCCAAAATCCATGCCAGACCTTTAACCGAGCATGCAGCCCAGCAGGTCAGGAAGGGGTGGGGACGAGCGCCCCCCCTGAACTATACCAGACCGCATGCCCTCAACATGGGGGGGTGGGTGCTTTGGGGCAGGGGGGCTCTGCCTGGCTGGTGGTTGTCGGGGTCTGCAGGAGGGGGGCTTTTTGGAATCTGGAAGCCGCCTTTAACAAGGGGGCCCCCAGATCCCGGCCCACCCCTTTGTGAATGGGTATCGGGTACCCATTCACCAAAAAAGCAGTGAAATTTAAAAAAAAAACAAGAGCCAGTTTTCTCCCTGAGCTATGTTCTCTCGCTGCCGTCTCTCCTGGACCTGTCTTCTCCCACGCCACTGTCTTCTTCCTTGCCGCCGCTGTCTTCTTCCTCACGGCCGGTTACCTGCTAAAAACAAAAAAAGTCTGCTCTTGTCTTGATGCTATCTTCCTCCATTACGATATCCCTTGCTGTCTGACATCTCTCATGTAGCCATGGGGCGTGGCCATCCAATGACGTCACCCAGAGAGCCCGTCCCCTTGTGACATCACAAAGCAATTTTTTTAATAAAGAACTTGTTAAAAAACGGCTCTTGTTTTTTTTACATTTCACTGCATTTTTGGTGAATGGGTCGAGGTACGATGTACCCGATACCCATTCACATGGGGGGATGGGATCTGGGGGCCCACTTGTTAAAGGGGGCTTCCAGATTCAAATTAGCCCCCCGCCCACAGACCCTGACAACCACCGGTCAGGGTTGTCAGGAAGAGGCCCTTGTTGGGAAGAGGCCCTTGCCCTTGGCCCTCGTGCCCATTAACAAAGCACCTACCCCCCATTTTGAGGGCATGCGGTCTGGTATGGTTCAGGAGGGGGGCGCTCGCTCGTCCCCTCCCTTTCCTGACCTGCTGGGCTGCATGCTTGGATAAGGGGCTGGTATGGATTTTGGGTCCCCTCCAAAATCCATACCATACCCCACACAATTTTTTTTAGTGTTTTTTTTTAGCCGGCAATCTTTTTTACATTCGGCTGTCAGCGGGGAAGCTGATGACTCATCCGTTGCTAAGGACACGGTGGCCGGCTTCCTGACCCACTCCTTAGCAACAAGCTATATACAGTGAATGTAAAAAAGACACAAATTGCAAAACGCAGATCGCAGCAAAATCACAGGAAAATCTCTGCAAAATTGCAGATACAAAAACGCAGAAAGCACAGCAAAAAGCACCGCAGAAACACTCAAAAGCAACATGCATAGATGTGAATCGAGCCTTATGGCACACGATCCGAAAATCTGAGTCCTCTTTTTTTTTGCATGCTAGTCACATATCGAAAATGGAGAGGTTACTAAAGTAACAAAAATTCTTGTACGACAGAATAAAAAATCGGAAGTGATGTCATGTGTTGTAGTCTTTTTCTATTGTATTTTCGGACGACAACTGTACTGATTAAACAAAAATCATACGATCTGGTATTGTACGAGAACATTTGTGTTTGTCTGATCGGATAATATCGGATGAACTGTCATGATCGTCTCTCGAAAGCTCTGTACTAATGATCCGATTATCGTGCGATCGCTTCGAAAGCGGTATTTTTCGTCCGATTTTCGGATTGTGTGTACGGGCCATTAGAGAAGCTGGTTATCGGCTCTCTTCTCCTCCTGTCCTCGATCTGTCAGGATGGAGAGCGGAGGAAGGAGCCAGTATATATGTCATTTATCGGCTCCTTCCTTTTCCGAATGAACAGAGTCAGTGACTCTGTCCATTCATAACTGAGCATCGTAAACTGTGTTTACGATGCTTCAGTTTATGAATGGAGAGGAGCCGCTGTCTCCTGTTCATTCATCTTCAGTACAGCTGAGGCTGCAGAGAAAGGGACTGGGGAATTGCTGTCCCTAGTCCCTTTCTCTGTCTCAAAATATTTAAATGGTTAAATTGTAAAAATAATAATAAGAAAGAAAAAAACACACTAACAACGTCCACCCCCCCCCCCCCCCCCCACCAAAAAAAAAAAAAGAAAGTATTGTAAAAAAAATAGCAAAAAATAATTGTAAAAAATAATAAAAAGAATACATTTTAAAAAATAAAATTGTAAAAAAAGTCATTAGTGCTGCATATTAGTGCCGCTGCCCCATAACATAAAAAAAAGTATCGGTAATTGGAATCGGTGAGTACTTGAAAAAAAGTCGGTATATTCAGTCTTTAAAAAAAGTGGTATTGGTCCAACCATAGTCTAAAACATACCTCTCTTGATTTGTCTGATCAAGACATGCAGCCACAGCTCTTTCACATTCAGTGTGACTCACAAACAAGATCCCAGCATGGTCTGCAACAGATAGTGAAAATTAAGCTCTGTCCCTCCTCTGTTGCAGATCTCTTCCTCCACACTAAAAAATTGCCACTGCCTCCAACTATAACTGGCCTTTGCACCAAAGAGCACATGGAAGGGCAATGCATGCAAAACAAAACCAAAGAAATTCCAAGCTCAACCTACCGACCAGTCTGCTAACCAACCGAATTGTCCTGTCTAACAGTATGCGTTAAAAACAGGGGTTTCGTTTGCACACATTTGCAAATACATGCGCAAGCTACAAAGCCCCACCAAGGCACCCCAATATTTTCTGTAGTCCTAACACTAAATTTGAGAGCCGCCACAGTGGAAAGACATGCATTATAATGGATAGGTGAAAAATTAAATTTTGTGCAGTGCTCAAAAATTCATAATGATACAAATTCATATACGATACATACAATCTAATATATAATGTGAAATGACCACAAAAATAGAAGCAGTGAAAAGTGATGTGAAATTCACACCCAAGCTAAAGTCCATGTTCCATCATATAGAGGTTTTTAAACTGTGACTACAACAGTCCATGGATAAACAGTGAAAAAAACTATAAAGCCAGAAAGGGGATTCCATGTATCGTCAGTGTTGGAGTGAAGACAGACAATTAAACCACCACCGGTTAGTAAGGAGGCTTACCAGAGTAAGAAGACTCAAATGGGCATATGCTCAATGAGTCGGCAGGGCATGTGGTGTAAACACCAGTGTATGGAACCTCCACATCTGGGTTCCAGATCAGACCATCTTATTTATGCACCAGAGGGGAATAAGCGCATTAGACATAACAAGGTCCAAGTGTTGAGGTGAGCGCATTTGAGTGAAGGTGATGGGATACACATTGCATGATGGTGTGGGTACTTATAATATCTGAGCATGCAGTGGAAGATTTCATTTGTAGGACGTATTGTGTTATTTTTATTACTGTTATTTTATGGATTTATAATGAAATGTGGAAGACAGAGATATTATAAGCATGCAGACTGGTCATATACCTGTATAATTTTCTGTCATTTGGATGCACAGTATTGTAGATGTTTATTGTCACTAGGGATGAGCTTCGTTTTTGAGTCGAACTCATGTTCGACTCGAACATCGTCTGTTCGGCCGTTTGCCGAATTTCGAACAATATGGGCCGTTCGCGACAAATTCGAGTGACGCATCACGGCCCAATATTCACTGCGTCAATATTCACTGCGTAAGATACTACAGGCAGGCAGTTGATTCAGTAAGCTGCTGTATATCACTCAGTGTGCTGTATTCAGTTTAGCTACACTGCAGACTGTTCCTGTTCTACTGTTGCTAAGATGCTACAGGCAGGCAGTTGATTCAGTAAGCTGCTGTATATCACTCAGTATACTGTATTCAGTTTAGCTACACTGCAGACTGTTCCAATCCTGTTCTACTGTTGCTAAGATATTACATTCAGGCAGTTTATTCAGTAAGCTGCTGTATATCACTCAGTATACTGTATTCAGTTTAGCTACACTGCAGACTGTTCCTGTTCTACTGTTGCTAAGATACTACAGGCAGGCAGTTGATTCAGTAGGCTGCTGTATATCACTCAGTATACTGTATTCAGTTTAGCTACACTGCAGACTGTTCCAATCCTGTTCTACTGTTGCTAAGATACTACAGGCAGGCAGTTGATTCAGTAAGCTGCTGTATATCACTCAGTATACTATATTCTGTTTAGCTACACTGTAGACTGTTCCTGTTCTACTGTTGCTTAGACATGGGAGCCGTTGAAAAATTTGTTTTGTTCCGTTCCGTTCCGTTTCGTATTAAAAAAAAAATCATAATTCGTGTACGGAATTCAATTCGGATTCGTACGAAATACGAATTTCGTACGACACGTATAACGAATGATTCGACCGGAACGAACGAATGATTCGACCGGAAATGTACTTCCCCCACCCAATTCCAGCAGCAATCTTTTCTCTCTATAATGTCGAATCTTTTCTCTCTATAATGTCGAATCGGAACGAACGAATGATTTGACCGGAAATGTACTTCCCCCACCCAATTCCAGCAGCAATCTTTTCTCTCTACAATGTCGAATCTTTTCTCTCTACAATGTCGAATCTTTTCTCTCTACAATGTCGAATCTTTTCTCTCTACAATGTCGTATCTTTTCTCTCTATGTCGAATCTTTTCTCTCTATAATGTTGAATCTTTTCTCTCTATAATGTCGAATCGGAACGAACGAATGATTCGACCGCAAATGTACTTCCCCCACCCAATTCCAGCAGCAATCTTTTCTCTCTATAATGTCGAATCTTTTCTCTCTATAATGTCGAATCTTTTCTCTCTATAATGTCGAATCTTTTCTCTCTATGTCAAATCTTTTCTCTCTATAATGTTGAATCTTTTCTCTCTATGTGGAATCTTTTCTCTCTATGTAGAATAATCTTGGACTAATAGAGTTAAGGTTAGTCACATTCGACCAAAAAATATTTACCTATTGCTTTGTCGAATTTTCATGTCTTATTTGGTAGTTTGGATTCGAATAATTTGGATACGAAATTTCGTACGAATTTTTCGAAATTTCGTACAGAATTTGTATTCGAAAAAATTTGTAATTCGGATTCGTACAAATGTACGAATTTCGAAAAATTTGTACGAATTTTCGATTCGTACGAAACTAATCGCACATGTCTACTGTTGCTACGATGCTACAGGCAGGCAATTGATTCAGTATACTTCTGTATATCATTCAGTATACTGTATTCAGTTTAGCTACACTTCAGACGTTTCCAATCCTGTTCTACTGTTGCTAAGATATTACAGGCAGGCAGTTGATTCAGTAAGCTGCTGTATATCACTCAGTATACTGTATTCAGTTTAGCTACACTGCAGACTGTTCCTGTTCTACTGTTGATAAGATACTACAGGCAGGCAGTTGATTCAGTAAGCTGCTGTATATCACTCAGTATACTGTATTCAGTTTAGCTACACTTCAGACTGTTCCAATCCTGTTCTACTGTTGCTAAGATACTACAGGCAGGCAGTTGATTCAGTAAACTGCTGTATATCACTCAGTATACTGTATTTAGTTTAGCTACACTGCAGACTGTTCCTGTTCTACTGTTGCTAAGATACTACAGGCACCCAGTTGATTCAGCTAGCTGCAGTATAATCAGTATATATGTACATCCCAGCTTTGTGCAGCTACATCTCACTGCAGGTCATTCCTTGTGTACCTATTCCAATACATCAAAGATAGTATGTCTGGAAGGCCAACAAGGAGAGGCAGACAATCACAGGCCAATAAAAGAGGGCAAGCAGGCTCTGTGTCTAGAGGCAACAGTGCTGGTCGTGGACACGGTGCATCCTCATCAGCACATGGCCGTGGGGCACGCTTGTCCTTTTTTTTGGCAGCTGACCGTGTTGAGCTGCAACATGCTGAAGAGTTGGTAGAGTGGATGACCAAGCCATCCTCATCCTCCTCATCCTCTCTCACCCAGCCTCAGGGTACTTTGTCTGGCAAAGCAGCTGCCAAAGGGGCCTCTTCCATTGGCTCAATGGCATCAGTCACTCCTTCCCTAGCCCCACCATGTTCTGGGGAGTCCCCCGAACTGTTTGACCACAGTGTTGGGTACATGCTGCAGGAGGATGCACAGCGTTTTGAGGGCTCCGATGATGGTACCCAGTAGGGATAAGCCGAACACCCCCCTGTTCGGTTCGCACCAGAACCTGCAAACAGCCAGAATGTTCGCGTGAACTTTAGAACCCTATTAAATACAATGGACTCGAACGTTCGAAATCAAAAGTGCTAATTATAAAGGCTAATATGCAAGTTATTGTCCTAAAAAGTGTTTGGTGACCCGGGTCCTGCCCCAGGGGACATGTATCAATGTAAAAAAAAGTTTTAAAAACTGCCGTTTTTTTGGGAGCAGTGATTTTATTAATGCTTAAAGTGAAACAATAAAAGTGAAATATTCCTTTAAATTCCGTACCTAGGGTGTGTGTATAGTATGCCTGTAAAGTCGCGCTTGATTCCCGTGCTTAGAACTGTTCCTGCACAAAGTGTAATTTCTGAAGGAAAAAAAGTCATTTAAAACTCACTCACGGCTATAATGAATTGTCAGCTCCCGGCAATACATAGAATAGTCATTGATAAAAAAAAAAAAAAAAGCGTGGGGGTCCCCCCAAATTCAATTACCAGGCCCTTCAGGTCTGGTATGGATATTAAGGGGAACCCTGCTGCAAATTTAAAAAAAAATGCGTGGAGTTCCCCCAAATATCCATACCAGGCCCTTCAGGTCTGGTATGGATTTTAAGGGGAACTCCACCCCAAATTTAAAAAATAAATGGCGTGGCGTCCCCCAAAAATCCATACCAGACCCTTTATCCGAGCACGCAACCTGGCAGGCCGCAGGAAAGGAGGGGGGGACAAAAGAGCGCCCCCCCCCTCCTGAACCGTACCAGGCCACATGCCCTCAACATGGGGAGGATGTCCCCATGTTGATGGGTTCAAGGACCTCATCCTCACAACCCTTGCCCGGTGGTTCTGGGGGTCTGCGGGCAGGGGGCTTATCGGCATCTGGAAGACCCCTTTAACAAAGGGGACCCCCAGATCCCGCCCCCCTATGTGAATTGCTAAGGGGTACATTGTACCCCTACCATTTCACGTAGAAAGTGTAAAAAAAATGTAAAAAAAAACACACAGACACCTTGGAAAAGTCCTTTATTAAAAAAATTTAAATAAAAAAAACACCAAAACATTCCAGCGATGAAATCCAGTGTCCCGCGGCGATCCGATGTCCAGCGCTGTCCACACGAAACGTCATTGGCTTTGCCTGAGCGGACCTGATGGGGAACTTCCTCCGCAGTGTATTAAATGAATAGACCCGCCCCTTCTAAAGTTCCCCATCAGGTCCGCTCAGCCAACGACGTAGGTGTAAGGCTAAGCAGACCAGATGCGGAACGTGAGAAGGGGTGGGTCTATTCATTTATTACACTGTGGAGGAAGTTCCCCATCAGGTCCTCCCCCTTGTATGTCAGACCCCGCCTACGTTATTGGCTGAGCGGACCTGATGGGGAACTGCCTCCGCAGTGTAAGAAATTAATAGACTCACCCCTTCTCACGTTCCGCATCTGGTCCGCTTAGCCTTACACCTACGTCATTGGCTGAGCGGACCTGATGGGGAAATTTAGAAGGGGCGGGTCTATTCATTTAATACACTGCGGAGGAAGTTCCCCATCAGGTCCGCTCAGGCTCAGCCAATGACGTTTCGTATGGACAGCGCTGGACATCGGATCGCCGCGGGACACTGGATTTCATCGCTGGAATGTTTTTTTAATTTTAATTTTTTTTATTTTTAATAAAGGACTTTTCCAATGTGTCTGTGTGTTTTTTTTACATTTTTTTTACACTTTCTTCGTGAAATGGTAGGGGTACAATGTACCCCTTACCAATTCACATAGGGGGGGCGGGATCTAGGGGTCCCCTTTGTTAAAGGGGTCTTCCAGATTCTGATAAGCCCCCTGCCTGCAGATCCCCACAACCACTGGGCAAGGGTTGTGGGGATAAGGCCCTTGTCCCCATCAACATGGGGACATCCTCCCCATGTTAAGGGCATGTGGCCTGGTACAGTTCAGGAGGGGGGGCGCTCTCTCATCCCCCCCCTCTTTTCCTGCGGCCTGCCAGGTTGCGTGCTCGGATAAAGGGTCTGGTATGGATTTTTGGGGGAACTCCACGCCATTTCTTTTTTAATTTGGGGTGGAGTTCCCCTTAAAATCCATACCAGACCTGAAGGGCCTGGTATGGATATTTGTGGGAACTCCACGCATTTTTTTTTAAAATTTGCGGCAGGGTTCCCGTTAGTATCCATACCAGACCTGAAGGGCCTGGTAATTGAATTTGGGGGGACCCCCACGCTTTTTTTTTTTTTTATTAATGACTTTTCTATGTATTGCCGGGAGCCAACAATTCATTATAGCCGCGAGTGAGTTTTAAATTACTTTTTTTCCTTCAGAAATGACACTTTGTGCAGGGACAGTTCTAAGCATGGGAAACAAGCGTGACTTTACATGCATACTATACACACACCCTAGATACGAAATTTAAAGGAATATTTCACTTTTATTGTTTCACTTTAAGCATTATTAAAATCACTGCTCCCAAAAAAACTGCAGTTTTTAAAACTTTTTTTTGCATTGATACATGTCCCCTGGGGCAGGACCCGGGTACCCAAACACTTTTTATGACAATAACTTGCATATAAGCCTTTAAAACTAGCACTTTAGATTTCTACCATAGACTTTTCGAATTTGCCGCAAACCCCCCAAATTGTTCGCTGTTCGGCGAACAGGCGAACAGGCAATGTTCGAGTCGAACATTAGTTCGACTCGAACTCGAAGCTTATCCCTAGTACCCAGCTTGAGGAAAGCAGTTACGTGAGCCCAGAGAGAGGGGGTACCCAAGAAGGACAGCAAACTGGCAGTCATGTTCCCCCAGCTGCAGCATACTGCCAGGTTTGCACCAGTGACGAGGAGGGAGGGGATGATGAGGTCACTGACTCTACACGGGTGCCTGATAGGAGAGAGGAGGAGGAGGAGGCACATCTCCAACGAGGCAGGATGCCCTCCAGGGGCCAGCTTAAACGCAGCACACCGACTGCATCACACCGCAGAGCTCCGCATGTGCAGGGCGCTGCTGTCTCTGCGCGTTATTCCAAAAGTTCTTTGGTGTGGGCCTTTTTTGAGACGTGTGCATCAGATCACACCATTGCTATTTGCAACATATGTCTGAAGCGTATCTCGCCCGGCCAAAACATCAGCCGCTTGGGCACCACATGCTTGACCAGACATATGTCGACCTGCCATGCAGTCCGTTGGCAAGCATACATAAAAGACCCACCCCAAAGAACAAAGCGGACCTCTCCTTGCTCCTCATCAGCTGGGATCTCCAGCCCCACTATACCTTCAGTCCTCTCAGAAACCTGCACTGAGAGGAATGAAGTTGTAGAATTAGGTGTGTCACAGCCAAGTACTTGCGGGCAATCTGCTACCGGTACAGCAACGTCCAATTGTACCAGGCAGATTTCCCTGCCCCAGCTGCTACACCGCCGAAAGAAGTTCGCTCCCAACTATCCACATGCCCAGCGGTTGAATGCTAGCTTGGCTAAATTGCTAGCACTTTAACTGCTGCCTTTTCAGTTGGTAGACTCTGCCCCCTTCCGTGAGTTTGTGGAATGTGCGGTTCCTCAGTGGCAGGTTCCCAAACGCCACTTTTTTTCACGGAAGGCGATTCCGGCTCTCTACCGGCATGTGGAAGGCAATGTCTTGGCCTCGCTGGACAGGGCGGTCAGTGGTAAGGTGCATATTACCGCTGACTCATGGTCCAGCAGGCATGGACAGGGACGTTACCTATATTTCACGGCGCATTGTGTGACTCTGCTGGCAGCTGGGAAGGATGCAGTAGTGTTGGAGGTTGTTCCGCCACCACGCCTCCAAAATGCTACTAGTGGTGATTCTGACACACCTCTCTCCTCCACCCCTCCTCTTCTTCTTCCTCCATGGCCTCTTCCTGTGCTGATTTGTCCTCAGAACCAGCGGTGCTCCGTAGGCATTCAAGGGGCTACGCAAGTACGCAGGCAAAAAGATGCCATGCGGTGCTTGAGCTGGTGTGCTTGGGGGACACGAGCCACACTGGGGCAGAGATTCTGTCAGCTCTGCAGGGGCAGGCTCAGAGGTGGTTGACGCCACGCCAGCTTAAGCCAGGAATGGTGGTTTGCGACAATGGCACCAACCTCCTCTCCGCCCTCTGACAGGGACAGCTGACCCATGTGCCCTGTTTCGCTCACATCCTTAACTTGGTGGTGCAGCAGTTCTTGGGCAGGTACCCAGGCTTACAGGATGTCCTGAGGCCAACCAGGAAAGTCTGTGTGCATTTCAGCTGGTCATATAATGCCAGTCCTCGGCTGGCTGACCTCCAAAAGGAATACAACCTGCCAAAGAACCACCTAACCTGTGACATGCCCACCAGGTGGAACTCAACATTGGCCATGCTGCAGCGGCTGCACACGCAGCAGAAGGCCATCAATGAGTACCTGTGCGACTAAGGTACCAGGACAGGGTCAGGGGAGCTTGTTTTTTTTTTGCCACGCCACTGGGTCATGATCAGGGATGCATGCACTGTCCTGTCACTATTTGAGGAGGCCACGAGGATGGTGAGCAGTGACAGTGCATGCATCAGTGACACTGACCCTCTTGTCCATCTGTTGGAGCACACGCTGCGTGGAATAATGGACAGGGCACTTGAGGCAGAACAGAGGGAGGAAGAGGAACCTTTACCTCTCAAGGCCCCCTTTATCCAGACAGTGTTCCTGCTGGCCTGCCAATCACACAGGAAGAGGATGAGGAGGAGGAGGATTGTGTCAGCATGGAGGTGGAGCCTAGCACTCAGCATCATCAGCAGCAGTCTTCAAGGGATCATTTACAGTCCCCAGAAACCCATGGACTTGTACGTGGCTGGGAGGAGGTGGCTGCGGATCATGTCGTTCTTAGTGACCCAGAGGATTCCGGACCGAATACCTCAGCAAACCTACTCTGCATGGCCTCCCTGATTCTGCAAAGCCTGCGAAAGGATCCTCATATTCGTGGTATCAAGGAGAGGGATCATTACTGGCTGGCAACCCTCCTTGATCCACGTTACAAGGATAAGGTTGCGGACCTTATCCAGCCGTCGCAGAGGGAGCAGAGGATGAAACATCTTCGGGAGGCCTTGCAGAAAGGTTTCTGCAATGCGTTTCCAGAGCCTGGGAGGTTACAAATTCCTGGTACTGGACAACGTGTTGCTGAGGCTTCGGTCAGTCACAGAAGGAGCGGTGGAGAAGGTGGCCGTCTGACCGATGCGTTCAGACAAGTTTTTAGTCCCCAGCCCCAAGGTATGATCGGTTCCAGCAACCATCGCCAGCGTCTGATTTACATGGTGCAGGAATACCTAGGGGCAAGATCAGACTTGGACAGCTTTCCCACCGAAAATCCTCTGGGTTAAACAGTTTTGAGGATGAATCACTGAGAGAGAGCTTGCACATTATGCAATTGAGCTACTGGCCTGTCCTGCATACAGCGTTCTTTCGGAACTCACATTCAGTGCTGCTGGAGGCTTTGTAACCGATCACGGGGTGCGCCTGTCCACCGAATCGATCAATCGGCTGACCTTCATAAAAATGAATCAGTCTTGGATCACCAGCTACCAAGCACCTGATGCTGATGTAACCGAATATTTTTTTTTTTATGTGAGATCCCTTCAAGACTGCCTATGCTGATGCTGAGTGACTATCCTGTTATGCTGAGTGACTATCCTCTTCCTCCTCAATGCTCATGCTGATAGCTTGTAAGAACATTTTTGGTTCTTGGCACCGCCACCAGTGGCTAAGGCCCAATTTTTCAGCCCCTGTTTAAACAGGGGCGTGTAATTACAATTTTTGATGCAATACTTTGCAGCAGGGCTCATTCCTGCGCTCCAACTAGAGTATCTGTGAGGGGTTTCAGTGTTGTGGCACCAAGACAAGTGCCTAAGTCCCAATTTTTCAGCCCCTGTTCAACAGGGGCATGTAATTACAATTTTTGATTTAATATGTCACAGCAGGGCCCATTCCTGCGCCCACCAAGAGTAACTGTGAGGCCTTGCAGTGTTGTGACAACACCACCACACCGTCCACCACCAAAGGCCCAATTTTTCTGACCCTGTTTAACAGGGGCATGTAATTACAATTCTTGATCTAATATGTCACAGCAGGGCCCATTCCTGCGCCCACCAAGAGTAACTGTGAGGCCTTACAGTGTTGTGGCAACACCACCACACCGTCCACCACCAAAGGCCCAATTTTTCTGACCCTGTTCAACAGGGGCATGTAATTACAATTCTTGATCTAATATTTCACAGCAGGGCCCGTTCCTGCGCCCACCAAGAGTAACTGTGAGGCCTTACAGTGTTGTGGCAACACCACCACACCATCCACCACCAAAGACCCAATTTTTCTGCCCCTGTTCAACAGGGGCATGTAATTACAATTCTTGATCTAATATTTCACAGCAGGGCCCGATCCTGCACCCACCAAGAGTAACTGTGAGGGCTTACAGAGTTGTGGCAACACGAACACCTAAGGCCCAAATTTCTGCAGAGTATATAGGGCAGGCCCCTACTTTCAAACATCCTACTTACCAACGACTCCTACTTGCAAACGGAAGGAGACAATAGGAAGTGAGAGGGAATCTACCTCAAATTTTCAAAATCCAATTGTCATTGGGACAGAAAGTGAGGTGAAATCTTCTGAACAGGGGGCGTGGCCAGAACCTGACCTGAATGGCAGCATAGCCTTAGAGCTCTCTTTCAGCCCGCAGCTATAGAGCCTAAAAAATGTGCTTACACCTTGCTAAAATGGGTGGCTCCAGGACGACCCGCTCCACGAAGCCCCGGGGGTCCTCACAACCATCTACCGACCTGCTGGACAACTTTACACAGCCCAAAAACCCGCCGGGCGGACCGGCCAAGATGGCGCCGGCCGGCACCACAGAGCAGGCCGCAACTCTCCATCCTACCTCCATCCCGGCTCCGGCGCAGCATCGGACCCCCCGAGTCCAAGCACCTCTCATCAGCCAGCCGGGGAGACGTTCCAGGACCAGGGTGCGGTGAGTCCCACTTTCGGGCCTGCTGTCCTCCCTGCAGCCATCCACCCCACATCCCCGGCGGCCATCTTGGGACTCCCCACGAGGCAGCAGCCATACACCCAATGCTTTGAGGCCTTCCCGCAGCTCGTTCGCACCGCCTCAGACCCGGGCCTCACAGGGATGGCCACCAGCTCACCGCCCAGTACAGGAGGAGCAGAGGACTCTTCATCCCCACCAAGCCTGGCCCACCCGCCCCCGACATACGGGACATCAGGAACTTTTACCCCCCACGGGATCACCCTACTGGATCCCCCTTCACCCAGGGTGCAGAGGCTATCCAGATTAAGGGACCCTCATCCCCAAGGCCCCCAGGCCGCACCGGCTCCCTCCTTTGTCCAGGCAGCCAGCACCTCAGCCTCTCCTCACTCCCTGAAGTCGCCTGACAGGGATCATCAGCCACCTCACAGCCCGGAATGGAGTGAGCCCTGGGAATATGAGGCTGCCAGACATCCCTCTCCGAATCCCCCCTGGGGAGCCAGCCTTTATCCCCATTATCCTTATGATACTCCTGACAACAACCTCAGGGCGCTGGGACAGGAGCAATACCCCCCAATGCCCCCGCAGTGGCACGTTTATTTCCAAGCGATGCCGACAAAGGACGATTTCAGACAACTTGTGAGGACGTGAAGTCCACCTGCAGATCAGAAATTCAAGCCCTACAATCGGGTCTCAAACACCTAGCAGACAGGGTAGAGATGGCAGAGGAGGAACTCCAAAAAAACAAAATTGCGGTACACAGAACCCAACTTCAAGGTTCAGAACACCGCACCCTCCTCAGGGACATGCAGCGTCATGTAGAAGACCTGGACAACAGGGGGCGCAGGAACAATATCCGCGTTCGGGGGGTCCCAGAAGCAGAGGGCCCAGAAGATGTCCAGAACACACTACAATCTCTCTTTAATGACCTTATTGGTGCGGCTCCGACCCATGCTATTGAAATGGACAGAGCACATTGAGCGTTACGGCCCAAAGGCACCTCTGCCAGACCCCGTGATATTATTTGCAGGCTGACATCGTACCCCTTGAAAGAGGATATCATGAGGCAAGCCCGCCTGGCCCGCAAGGTGACCCTTGGAGACCACCACATTCAGTTGTTCCCGGACCTGTCCTGGATCACTCTACAGAAGCAAAGACTACTTCAACCACTGCTGTGCATCCTCCAAGAAGAGAATATACAGTACCGATGGGGATTCCCCTTCAGCCTCACAGCCAAACATCAAGGCAAGACGGCGACCCTGAGGTACCCGGAAGACCTAGAACTTTTCTGCGACATCTTGGAACTTAGAGCGCCCCAGCTTCCGATTGGGACCTAATGGCAACTCCACCACCTCCACCGCCACCCACAGTGTGGCAGAAGGTCCCCCCGCCCAAGCGCCCCCGAGGTCCGGAGAGGTCCCCGAGAGGTCGGGGATCACAGCAGTGGAGATCATGATCGAGTCCCCCCACTGAATGACTCACTGCGTACCGGAAGGATCACTCCTTTACCTGTTTATGTTTGACAGTTTCTTTCATTTTTTTTTTTGTTTTTGTTTTTTTGCACCCCATGGTGGAGCCATCCTGGCAATCGGCCATACACTGAACCACCTTTGGCCCCTTCGCTACAGAACTGACCGACATTATGGGCGAGTCTTGAAAAAGACTTTAGAGAGAGACTGTCCGGGCTGCCCCTGCCTCCCCCCTCTTAGATTACTAGACTACTATAGCAAGCGGGATTACAATGTCTTGCATGTTTGACTTTGGATTCCCCTGGGTCTCCCTGGCTCACCTTATTCGGGTGAGGGCGGGGAGGCCCACGGGAAGCCTTCTGGACCTAGGCTGGCTGGCCTCTTTAGGTCTGTTAATGATGTTCTTTATGTTTATACATGGTTTTGCCACACTAACTACTTCTCTCTTTTTTCTAGCTATTCTTTACCCCCTCCCTTCCTTTGTCATCACTTGGCTCACCCAACGAGGTCACCAATTCTTCCAGATCTCCTCCCGTGCGGAGCCCGTCTCTGACCATGATCGTCCGGAACATCTTCACCTTCACCAGATGAGTATTTACGTCCCCCACCCGAGTCCCCATGGCTAAGATTTTATCTTTAAATGTTCACGGCCTGAACTCTAACCGTAAAAGGCATCTGGCATTGAGGGAGTTTAAGCAGTCAGGAGCGAGTGTTATACTGGTACAGGAAACTCACTTTGACAAAGAGGGCACCTTTGCGTTCGCCTCCAGGTACTACCCACAAATCTATCTCTCATTAGGACCCCACAAGAGGGCGGGTGTGGCCATCCTAATTAAACAGGGGTCCCCCTTCACATACTCGTCCCACTACAGCGATCCCCAGGGTCACTTTCTTATTCTCCGGGGCCTGTGGCCGGACAGGGAGATCACATTCTGTGTAGTCTATGTCCCAAATGTCAGGCAGACTGGATTCCTAAATAGGGCGCTAACTCGTCTCTTCCGCTCAGATCATGCGGTATTAGTGGTGGGGGTGACTTTAACCTAACCCAATCGGAGCTGGTGGACCGACAGGGGGTGGGCCCCAGGGCCCTCTCAGCTTGAGCGCTTAGAGACTCGAAGCTCTTCCGCCAAATACCCAGAAGGTATGCCCTCTTTGACGCCTTGCGGGCTCTCCACCCTGGCGACCGACAGTACACCTTTTATTCAGCCCCCCATCGTACGCACTCCCGCATAGACTACATCTTTGTCAACAATGCCACCCTACGTATGACCCGAACTGCGCAAATTCTGCCGATCTCGTGGTCAGATCACGCCCCGGTAGAGATAACCCTGGATTTGGGCGCCCCAACACGTAGACCCTGCAATTGGCGTCTAAATACGTTCCTATTGCAACACCTCCCCTTGAAAACAGAACTAACCACCACACTACAACATTATCTGGCAGACAATAACACGGGGGAGGTACCCGTATCCACACTATGGGAAGCCCATAAGGCGGTGGTGAGGGGCAGATGCATGGCCCTCTCCTCAGCCATGAAAAAGGATGCGCAGGCCTTGCAGACACACACAGAAAAGGAGCTTAGAACCCTTGAAAAGCAGCTTCAATCCAACCCCACTCTGGCTCTCCTGAAAAAAATTGTGGACCTCAGGACAACGTTGGGTGACCTGGCCCTGGGCCGGGTTGAGAAAGCCTTACTCAAACTGAAACAGATGTTTTATGATAAGGGTAATAAAGCCCAGAAACTTCTGGCCCAGAAGCTCCGGGACAACACTCAAATGTCGACCCCACACCAGATCCAGAACAGCTCAGGCTGCCTGGTCTCCCGCCCTAATGACATAGCCCATTCCTTTGCGGTATTCTACAAGGCCCTGTATAATAACCCCGATATCCCCGCAAACCCCCCCTCACCTGACCTGACTACACAAATCCAGCAATACCTAGACCTTAGTGGCATGTCGCAGCTCCAATCTACAGATCTTGACTCCTTGAACGCCCCGATCACACAAGAGGAAATAGAGCAGACTGTCAAATCCCTGCCCAATCGCAAAGCCCCAGGCCGGATGGCTTTCCTTACGAGTATTACAAAGAATTTCTCCCACTCCTGCTCCCCCACATGTGCAAGCTCTTCAATGCCTTCCTACAAGACACCCCGATTCCAAGGGATATGCAGAGTTCCTTTATCACAGTGATCCCCAAACCCGGGAAAGACCCCTCCCTTTGTGCTAATTATAGGCCAATTGCCCTGCTGAATTCGGACCTTAAAATATTTACTAAACTCCTGTCTATTCGCTTGAACACGATCTTACCCTCCCTGATCCATAAAGATCAGGTGGGATTTGTCCCTTTCCACCAAGCGGGAGACAACACCAGGAAGATAATAGACCTGGTCGAGGTGGCGAACAGGGAGGGCGCACAAGCCCTGCTACTGAGCTTAGACGCGGAAAAAGCGTTTGATCGCTTGGGGTGGCCCTTCCTGTTCGCCACACTCCGCCATGTAGGATTTAGGGGACCCTTTTATAGAGTCATACAACATCTATACTCAAACCCTTCTTCCCAGGTCAGGACCCCCTTCGCCCTGTCCGCTCCGCTACCAGTGCAGAATGGCACCAGACAGGGGTGTCCGCTCTCGCCCCTGCTCTTTGCACTATGTGTTGAACCCCTAGCAGCAACGATTCGTAATAACCCGGACATTAAGGGCAGAATGGTACGTGAAAGGGAGTTTAAAATCTCCCTGTTCGCAGATGACATCATTCTTTCATTAATCCAACTCAAAACCTCCCTTCCAATTCTTCACGCGGAACTAGGTCGCTATGGGGCTCTATCGGGATATAAAATGAATTCCTCTAAGTCGGAGGCTCTCCCAATCCTCACACCAGAAGGGGAGATAGCGCACCTGAAAGCCAATTTCCCCTATAGCTGGAAATCTACCGCCCTAACGTACCTAGGTATCAATATCACCCCGCAATACTCTACCCTCTACCAGGAAAACTTCCCCCCTCTTTTCCACAATATCAGGTCCCTTCTCTAACAATGGAAAAAGCACCACATCTCGTTACTCGGAAGGATTGCATCTGTGAAGATGACGATCCTCCCGAAACTATTGTATCTTTTTCAGACCCTACCTATTCCCGTCCCTTATGGCCAACTGAAACACTTACAAGCTGACCTACTACAATTCACCTGGAACTACGGGAGGCATAGAATCCCACGTTCTGTACTGCAAGCGGCAAGGTAGGACGCTGGCCTGGCCTTCCCTAACCTTATTAAGTACTACCAGGTGGCACAACTGAGGGCGATAACTTCTTGGTACACACTCCGCTCTTATAATAAATGGACCGAGATAGAGAAGTTATTGGTAGCCCCGATACACCCAAACAACCTTCTATGGAGTGTGAACGAGGAGGTAGAACCGGCAAGATTGCTGGGCCCGATGGCGCAGCTCAGGAGGCTATGGCACAAACTGACACGGCAACATAGACTGACCTCAGACAGCTCGCTCCTGACCTCATTTGCTTGTAACCCCAAACTGCCAGATAGCTTAACCCACCAAATGTCCTCCCCTTGGACTACGAGAAACCTTTTTCATTATGGAAATTTGATAGACCCTTGCACCCGTAAACTGCGTTCCTTTGCAGATCTGCAATCCCAATGTGGCCTCCCTAAGCAGGTTTTCTACGGGTATCTCCAGATCCGTTA
The DNA here is from genome assembly GCA_029206835.1 of Rana muscosa. Taxonomy (NCBI): domain Eukaryota; kingdom Metazoa; phylum Chordata; class Amphibia; order Anura; family Ranidae; genus Rana; species Rana muscosa. The sequence continues at coordinate 880,734,268 of CM055116.1, forward strand.
CTATGCCTTAACTTTTGCTCCAACCTTGCAATTCTCCCCACCTACCCCCTTTGAAAACCTCATTCTGGCAGGCTCTGCTCAGAGAGGTCTGATCTCAGATATTTACAAAATATTGAACGAGAGGCCCTTTGACTCAATGGGCAAACACAAGTACATGATCAAGTGGGAGAAGGCTCTGGGGGAGGAGATACCCGTGGAACAATGGAAGGTCATATGGACCCAGGCATCCAAAACGTCCCTATGCACGCTTTACAAAGAAAATATATACAAGATACTATACTTCTGGTACATGACTCCTGATGTTCTCCATGCCATCCACCCGGCCAGCTCAGACCACTGCTGGCGATGCATGGGGGCAAAGGGAACACTGTATCATATTTATTGGCAGTGCCTGCTGATAACCCCCTACTGGAACTCTGTTCACCAACTACTGGTTCGTCTCCTCGAGACAGAAGTTCCCTTTGCCCCTAAATTTTTCTTGCTGGGCCTGATGTCTCTGAAAGCCCCACGCCCATATAAGAAGCTAGACAGGCATGTCCTCACGGCAGCTCACTGCTTAGTGCCACTGAACTGGAAGTGCAGCTCCCCTCCCCAGAAAAGAGCACTGTACACCAGAATAAGAGATGTAGAATTAATGGAGAGGATGATGGCGAGGATTCAGGATCGTCTAGACGCGCATAACATGGTCAGGGAGTTGTGGCACCGCCGGGAGGAAAACAGTGATTCAGAGCCAGGTACACCTTGATGACATCCCACCCCCTACCCACCCCCCCTTCCACTCTCTCTCCTCCCCTCCTTTTTCTTTCTCTTCCTTCTTATTCTTTCCCTTTCTATAGGAGTCCTTATGGGACCCACGTACTCTTGTATCTGATAGCTATATTAGTTCGAAGGTTTGGTTGATAGCACTCTAAGTAAAGTATGGGATAACCTGATAGGATCAGCAAAATGCATAGATAGCTGATGTACAGTGCTTACACGCTCAGGAATTCTCACATCCATGTAACCCAGGAGAGAAAGCGTTTATTCTGTTTGTTGTGAGACCAATGTACTTAAGCTGTATCTGGTATAACTAAATAAAATAGTTATTGGAAGAAATCTTCTGAACAGGTGCACAGACAGCAAAACAAAGGTTACAGGGGTGATAACCCTTCCCTACATTTTCCAAAAAGCTTAAAAATAGATTTTTTGGGCTGGAGCTACACTTTAACCACTTCCATACAGGGCTTTTTGTACCACTTCAATACCGGGCCTATTCTATCACTTCTCTCCTACATGTACAAATCATCATTATTTTGCTAGAAAATTACTCAGAACCCCCAAACATTATATATGTTTTTTTAGCAGGCACCCTAGGGAATAAAATGACGGTCATTGCAACATTTTTTCTTGCACGATATTTGCGCAATAATTTTTCAAACGCCTTTAAAAAAAAAAAAATGGTTTCATGAATTAAAAAATAACAAAACAGTAAAGTTAGCCCAATTTTTGGGAAAATATGAAAGATGATGTTACGCCGAGTAAATAGATACCTAACATGTCACGCTTTAAAATTGCGCACACTCATGGAATGGCGCCAAACTTTGGTACTTGAAAACCTCCATAGGCGACGCTTTAATTTTTTTACAGGTTATCAGATTAGAATTACAGAGGAGGTCTAGTGCTAGAATTGTTGCACGCGCTCTAACGCACGCGGCGATACCTCACATGCATGGTTTGAACGGCGTTTACATATGTGGGCGAATTACGTGTGCATTCGCTTCTGATCGCGAGTTACCGGGGACAGGGGCGTTTGAATTTTTTTTTTTTTATTATTATTTTTTTTTTTACTTATTTATTTATTTTTTTACAATTATTTTACTTTTTTTTTTTTTGATCACTTATATTCCTATTACAAGGAATGTAAACATCCCTTGTAATAGGAATGTGTGTGACAGGTCCTCTTTATTGAGAAATGCGGGGTCAATAAGACCCCACATCTCTCCTCCAGGCTGGAAAGCATGAGATCAGTGAAATTTTTTTCACTGATCTCATACTTACAGCCGCAATGGCGGCTTTGTTTACATTTGAGACCCGGGCGTGACGTCATCACATCGCACCCGGGCCTCCGACGATCATAGAGATGACTGGTGACCATCTGGTCACCAGTCATCTCTATGCTCATCACGTGACCCACCAACGAAGCCGGAAGATTCGCTCCGGGTCCCCGATCGCACGGGAGAGCCCGGAGAAGCACCGGATGGCGGCGGGAGGGGGGGATGTCCCCTCCCGCCGCCTATAAGAATGATCAAGCGGTGGAACCGCCGCTATGATCGTTCTTATGGTGCACAGAATCACCGGCCCAAGAAAAAAAAAATCTGAATGATGCCTCTAGCTGCAGGTATCATTCAGATATCCCCCTACAAAGCCGAGGACGTCATATGACGTCCACCCAGGATGGGAGATCCCATCTGTGGACGTCATTTGACTATGGCTGGGTAGGGAAGTGGTTAAAAATGTACCAGTTCAAAATTACAAACAGATTCTATTTAAGAACAAACCTACAGTCCCTGTCTTGTTTGCACCGCCTGTATACTGCTGTTCAGAGTATATAGGACCTGTGGGCCCCACACCTTTCCTTTTTTTAATTTGGGTGCGGGGTTCCCCTTAATATCCATACAAGACCCAAAGGGGCTGGTAATGGGCTGGGGGGGGGGTACCCATGCCGTTTTTCTCAATGATTTTTATCCATATTGCTGGGACCAGATATTACATTAAAGCCGCAAGCAGTTTTAAATTACTTTTATTCCATTAGAAATGTCATTTTGTGCAGGGACAGTTCTAAACACGGGAAACATGCGCCACTTTACAGGCATACTATAGATACCCCCAGGCACGATATTTAAAGGAATATTTCACTTTTATTTTTTCACTTTAAGCATCATTAAAATCACTGCCCCTGAAAAAACGGCCGTTTTTAAAACTGTTTTTTGCATTGATACATGTACCCTGGGGCAGGATCCGGGTCCCCAAACCCTTTTTAGCACAATAACTTGCATATTAGCCTTTAAAATTCTCACTTTTGATTTGTCGCGTTCAAGTTAAATAGACTTTAACGGGGTTCAAAAGTTTGCGCAAACTATCGGTCCGTTCGCATGTTCTGGATGCGAACTGAACCGGGGGGGTGTTCAGCTCATCCCTAATTGTCACATATTAATCACCATTTAGAAGGTGCGCCGCATAGTTGTATATACATTTTGTCATTTTCACTCAGGAATGCATATGTTTGTGAACGGCATCCTCTTTTTCCACATATAACTTTTTTTCAGATATAACTCTTGTTTTCACATACAACTTAGAGTGTATTTATTTAGGATAGTACAATTTTATTTTTAAGTTAGCATTGGAAGTGATCACGTTTAATATTGCTCTCTGATTAGAATGTTGGAGTACTGTTTTTATATATGATTTCCTGTGTTTGTTTGTATTGTATATAACGTTTTTACAAAAAAAAAACCTTATTAGAGAAAAGGCAGGCTACTTTTGATGGGACTGTAGATTACACACTAAAAAGATTTTATTGTGTAATCTACAGTCCCATCAAAAGTAGCCTGCCTTTTTCTTTAATAAGGTTTTTTTATATAAAAACGTTTTATATAATTTTTTTGATTTTAAACTCTTTTGTTGGTGTTATAATGGCCCTTAATACAATTTTTTTTTTATTATCATGTTTTCCTAGTCATCCCCTTTTATCGTCCAGTATTTCTTCTTTTATGTAATCTATTGGGTTCACCCATCAGATGCAGTGGTGACTTGTCACTATTTTCTATCCACAAGAAAATGTCTGCTTGATCATCTATATTACCATGGTGCGGCTATTTCCCATCCCCAGTAAAATGGCTGCCCGATTATCCAGAGTAAAATGGCACGGTTAATTTCCGGCCTGGTCTAAGCGCACAAAACACATTGAGCGGAGCCGTACATGCTGACATCACGCCGCCTTTCCCATGTGTCAGTAGTTCGGCCACATTTGTTTGTTATACTTTTTCACGTAGATTGTTATCATTTATAACAATAAATACTACACTATATTAGTCTATTTCCTTTTTTTTTTGGCACAGTGTATTTTCTGGATGGAGACGATCTGGGAGTGGATGTCAATGGGAGGATTCCATGTGCTTTTAATGGCTGACATTATAGGATGATATATATCAAGTTTCTGGTGAGTGCTAAGTCCAGAGGAAGACCAGCACTATATATTTTTTCACAGTAGATAAATGTTCATGTTGAGAGTCAGCACAAAAGCTTTCACTATTTATGTAATCTTTCATGGGACTTTTGATTGCTAAATAGTGGTGGAAGAGCACTTTGTACATTATGATTTATTTTTCATGTTGTGGTAATACATGTTGATATTGTGTAAGCACTGATAGTGATGCACTTTAATTGGTTTAATCATTAAGAATTTATTTTTTTAATGAGTTTTACATGTGTTGCACTCTTTTTGGTGAATTTATTATACAAGGATTATCTGTCACCCTTTGTGCAAGCCTCTGTTTATCTCTAAGCGCTCACTTGTTTTTATTTAGAGTAGCTTAGCATATTACTTTAGGATTATATACTGTATGTGGATCAGAACCTTCTTTGGGGCTACAATGCAAACTTTGGGGTTGATTTGCGAAAGGCAAATAGGCTGTTGATTTTTCAAAGGAAGTTGCATTTTGCAAGTACATTTTCTGCTTAATTTTTTGTTTGCATATGTTTAATGGTGGAAGTTAGCAGAGCTTCACCTCATTCACTATGCTCTGTGGAAAATTACCTTGCAAAGTGAAGTCTATTTTCTTTTAGTAAAACAACCCCATTATGTTTATAATCATATTATTTTCAATTTAAAAGAAAATAAATTCGTTTTTTTTAGTTAATTTCCATATTTTTGTTGAAGGGGCAACCCATTTTAAAAAGGTTTATAGATTCCATCGCATAATGCTTAGGAAACTCAGGCAAATGTCAGTGCAAGCTTGTAATAACAAGATGAAGTTTTCATGTGGAAAAGGGGATGTTATTTTCAGAGAAACTTTTTTATTTTAAAGCAGTATTATTTCACAGAGAAGAAATAGATAATTACATATAAACAAAAAAATGTGTTACATAAAAATCCATATTTGCAAACATGGGTAATGTATTTTTCGAAGAAAAGGGAAGGCTACTATATAAGCAGATGAAGTAAGTGAAGTATGGGTCTAAAATGCAGTAAGTTAAATCCTAATTGGCACATAAATGCAGGTTATTAATACCCTGGTTATAAAACAGTCTTTTTATCTGAGGGCTTCCTTTATTCCTTTTAGTATTCTCTGCTACTCTGGGCATTTTATTACACATCTCTTTGCCTGTCTGTTTATGTTGATTCATTTACAATACTCTCAACATAAAAAGAGAAAATTAGGAACATTGTTCCAATCAGAAGCAGGCTTCAGCTTTTTATCAGTCTCTGGGTTTATACTTTATTGCCTTAAATACATATATCTTGCCCAGAGTTTTCAGGCTGACCTCAGAGACTTTAAATAAATACTGTCAGTAAAATGCCTCCCAGTTGGCCAAACTGACACAATAAGTATAACTTGATTCTATTTTAAAGTCGCATGCCGTAAGTATGAAGCTTTCCTATTAACACAATATATAAATCAATAAGAGAAAGCTCATAGGTATTCTTTTGGGTTATAAAAGGTATAGAGACATTTAGAGTTTGACCTGTCTCTGCCCTAACTTGGAGATTACTTTCTGTGTGTATTTCAAAGAATGACTAGAGTGAATTAGCTGATGACCTGTGATCCCTGTGTCCAGGACACAGTAATTCTCCATTAGAAATAATGCTGATGGCTGCTCACCAAGGTCAGTTAAAAACCCTGGAGAGCTAATAATCTCCCTGAAAAGCTATTAGACCTTCAGACAAACTGAACAATATAAGTTGGGAAAGTGTGACTGGAGATCTGCCAACTTTTTTGTCAGTTCCAGTGGTCACTCCTAAAGACTGATGTGTATTAAATGAAATTTACTGCTTAGAAGAATCAAATCTTAGCTGACCAACAGCAAACAAAGCACTGTTGTTTTTGAACAAGTCTGTGAATACACCATGACAGTATAGGTTTGTTTATTTTGCATTGACTCTGAATAAAAGAATTTTTTTTTTTGAATTATTGAAGTTTTTTTTAACAACCAGAAAGTATGTTTTTTTTTTTTTTTTTACAGATTTAACTTTGAAAGAAAGCTTTACTGATTGAAAAGGTTCTTCTTTTGTTTCAGTAAAATGAAAGTGAACCAGTGGCACAGGTTAAGGACATTCAGATATTTACACATTCTTTTTTTTTTTATCAGAAAAATGTTTATTGTGCCAAAAGCCATCAGGAATACAATACAATAAACCATAAGAATAAAAATAACAAGACATGTTTTATTTTTTTCCCCCAAGACATACAAATAAATAAATATTGCATAATTCACATAGTACAAACAAATTAGATGACCAGAATATTACGTTAACTCAGAATTTTTTGGGTATGTGAGGTTCATCATATGCATAACAGAAATATAAGGTACTTTGGCGTAGAAATAACAGAGTAAACTAAAACCATAAACATAAACATAAAAAGTTAACTAAACAGGGGGTTACCCTCCCCCATGGTGACAGAAAAACCACTGACCGATTATCCCTTTAAGAAGATTAGTAACAGAGATAGACTCCATAGGAGGGAACATAGGGCACAATTCTGAGTTCATCTTGAATGAAAGTAACTGGAACCAGTAATTCTCTTACGTCCTGATCCGGATAAGGAACTAGTAGAGACTTAAACATCTATGCCTGTAGTAATCTATTCATAACTAATTGTGGTGGGGCAAGCCCTGGAGTATCCAACCATGGCTGCCAAATAGAAGAGAACTTTTGGTTGGTATTTCTGTGTTATGTCTCTTTTATGTTAATCATTCACAAACTATGGGGTCCAGTGGAGCATTTAGGACAAATAGGAGAATCTCTCCTTCCTCAACGGTGAAGCTGTGTTGTGGTGCGGTAGGCTCTGTGTACTAAAAATAGTTGTGATAACTTGTGCATGGGTGAGACGGATATAGCAGGCACATTTTGCAAGCACAGCTCTCACAATTCCTAGCTAATGTCCCCCAGATCTCGTTCCCATCCCCTCCTACATGGTAGAGTCATTGCATCTTGCATGGCTGAAATTAGAGTGGAATAAATTTGGGAGATCATACCTTTGTTGCTGGGTGCAGTGAATACCTCCCACAACAATGGATGATGAGATAATGTTAGATTAGAGTAGCACGCTTGGGTCTGCATGGTATGCCGCAATTGTAGGTATTTGAAACACTATTGTCTAGCCACTTAAGGACCAAGCCTATTTCTGACACTTTGCAGTTAAAATCAGTATTATGTACTAGAAAATTAATTAGAACCCCAAACATTATATGTTTTTTTAACAGAGACCCTAGAGAATAAAATGGAGATTGTTGCAATACTTTATGTCACGCCGTATTTGCACAGTGGTCTTACTTTTTGGAAAAATTACACGTTTTTTAATAAAAAATTAGAAAACAGTAAAGTTAGCCCAATTTTTTTCTTTAATGTGAAAGATAATGTTACACTGAGTAAATTGATATCTAACATATCATGCTTTAAAATTGTGCACGCTTGTGGAATGGTACTTAAAAATCTCTATAGGCGACGCTTTCAAAATTTCTACAGGTTAACAGTTTAGAGGTACAAGGGAGTTATTGGGCTAGAATTATTGCTGTTACTGTAATGTAATGATCGTGGCAATATCTCACATGTGTGGTTTGAACACTGTTTACATATGTGGGCACGACTTGCATATACATTCGCTTCTTCGTGCAAGCTCGGAGGGACATGGCGCTTTAAAAAAAAATCAATTTATTTTAATTTTTTTATTTTACACTGTCCCTTTAAAAAAAAAAAATTTGATCATTTTTATTCCTAGTACAAGGAATGTAAACATCCCTTGTAATAGAAATAAGCAGGACAGGGCCTCTCTAATGTGAGATCTCGGGTAATTTAAGGCCGAAGGGCCGAAGTGTTGTTGTTGATGTTTGACGTCGCTCTGGTCCTCCTAGGACATAGAGTCGAGTGGGGGCTATCTTGCCCTCACTCGACTTCCTGCCCATGAGGCAATCGGTTCGGATAATTTCCACTGCTACGATGGCTCTGGCAAGCAGCGGAAAAGACAGAAAAGCAGCGGGGGGAGGGCACCTCTACCGCCGCCCATAAAAATGATCCCGTGGTGAATCTGCCATTGGGACCACTTTTATGTTAAAGCAGACTGCCTGCCAATTAAAAATATACTGGGGTTATGGCAGCTATCTGCTGCCATAACCCCGGTATTAAACGTCAAAATAGCAATGTACCTGTATATACACGGTAGGCGGCCCGTAAGTGGCTAGGAAAAGCAAATTCAGCCTGCAGCTCAGTAAAACTTTTTAATATATTCTGATTATACAATTGGGATAAATAGCGTATACCTGCTGTCTCTCATGGCTGTGCCCCCTCCAGTTTGCTTAGTTCGGTATACTCTGGGTTGGGCCATAAAAGCATTACAAGAATAAAACCCAATATTTTCAGACTATGTTTAACATCTGTCCAGAGTCTCCTTATGAATGAAACCGTGGATCCTGAAAGTAGAGGAATGGAAAGCCATGTTTCTAAATGGGACAACGCTGTGTTTTTTGTGGTGTCCGCGAAAAGTTTATTACGGATCGGATTCAAAGCATCAGGACTACCCCAGCCCCCCAAGATGTTGGCACTGGGAGGCCAGAAAATAAAGTCTGGGGTTGGTTACCGCTAATCCTCCCTGGTCTTTACTATACTTCAAGGTGTATTTTAGCTACCTTCTTCTTCCAGATAAGAGTTCAAAATAAAGTTTCATTGCACACAATCTACGGGGAGACCACTGTGGGGATGTGGGGAATTATGACATAACTGCGGGGAACACACCATTTTAAACAAGTTAACTCAGGTTTGGCTTGAAATTGTTGGAACAAGTGGATTAAATGAAGTTCTAGATATTTGGATGGGTCTGGGGACTCCTAGGTATTGAAACTGGGTTACAAGCTGCAGAGATCCACAATCTGATAATGAGGAGCGCAGTTCGTCCAAGGGGAGATAACCGACTTGCTCCAATTTATTGAGAAGTCAGAGAGTACCAAATTGTTCAATTAGAGACATTACATTTGCAAGGGATATTGGAAAGGAATACCTAGCTCTGCCCAAAACATGTCCCCAGTATATTAAAGAGAACAGGACTATCCCGGTACACAAGGATTAGACCAAATTTATAATTAAAATAAACATTTATTAAGGAAAAGACATTGTTAAAATTGGTTTGTACACAAAATAGTTTGTAAACAGTTGCTTACAACCGTGTATAATTATTACAAATGGTTCCAAGGAAATGGATGAACCCCATAAATACTGTGGGGAGCTGAAATGTAGATCTTGACGCAGAGGACTGCGTCAAGATCTACATTTCAGCTGTGGTGGCTGAATCATTTCAGAATCTGTGGTGGCTACAGGGATAAAAGATGAGCCTTTATGTGATTTTGATAACAAAAAAGCCTCTTGTGCTCAGCTCTCGTGAATTACATTTGCTTAGCTAATCGCTGAGCCTCCTTCCACGCTCTTTCAGTGCGTTCGGAAGGGAGATCCACAAACCCAGCCTCAGCATTTTTTTTTTGTCAATAAATTTTTATTGAGTTTTAAAGGAATACAAAAGGTGAATAATACATTCCATGTATGAGATGAAGACATATTAATACATTTGGTTACACAGATAGGAGTCAGATAAAATGTCTTGTCTTGGTATAAACACATACAATGTGCACAGGGCTAAGGGTATCCCCATCTCTCCCCAGATACCCCAATGGGAACTATCTGTGACCCGGAGAGAGAGGCAACACCCCCCCCCCAATCCTACCCATCACCAGACCATTTAAGAAGGTATAAGATCAAGCTTTCCTATCTTATTGGAAATTATATTCACCTAGAATATAGGTCCTAACATGAAAGACATTAATATAAGAACAAAAGGTGAACTTTCAAAGTAACCAAAAGAAAAGAAGAGTAACAATAACCTAGGTTTAATTCGTTTACTATTACCATTACCTTTACTATTACAATCACCATCCCTACCATCCCTCGGATCTGTCTGTGGAGGTTGAAGTGTCAGTTATAAAAGGATTGAGACGTGTATATGGTGTATGTGACTGCTGATCTGGTTTAATTATGATTTGTATTTGTTATACCAGTCTTCCCAAAGTTGCCAACTAGAAAGAAACTGCGTAGATCTCCCCTCTACTGTTGCTAACATTCGTTCATAGGTGAAATGTACGGACAGCGCGCAAATTGCATCCTGAACCTCTGGAGGTTCTGGAGATTTCCATGCTCTAAGTATAACTAGTTTGGCCGCTAGAAATAGATGTGTGGTGAATTTCCTGTGTATCCGGGGTATGTTTTCGATCCCCAAATTTAAAAGAGCTAGGGAAGGCGAATATGGCAAAGGTAAACCTGTGATTTGGTAGTGGACTTTGAAAATGCCAGACCAGAATCCTGCTAATTTGCTGCAAGCCCATAGTATATGAAAGATAGTGCCCAATTGTGCACATTTCCTCCAACAATCAGAAGATGTGGAGGAATCATATTTGGCTACCCTGTGTGGGGTCAGGTACCACCTCTGTGTTACTTTGTGGGATAATTCCCATAGGTTTGTACATTTAGTTGCTACGTAGATTTGCTGTTCTGCTCTATGCCATTGTGCTTCTGAAAACGATTCCTGGATATCTGCCTCCCAGGCCATCATAGAATTCGTTTTCTGGAATATGGACTTATCATATATAAAGTTATAGAACAATGATATACCACCTTTTCGGTTGTCCTTAGATGCTAAAAGGATATTAATTCTCCAAAATAAGTCGTACTTTTTAATATTTTTATTTTTTAGGTACGATGTCACTCGGAGGTAACTAAACTGCTCTGAATTTGGTAGACCATATTCTGCTTGCAATTCAGCAAATGTTTTAAGGAGGTTGTTTCTATATAAATCTGGAATCTGTACAATTCCTTGTCGTAGCCATCCTTTCAAGTTCAGGTCAGGCATTATCAAGTCTAGAGAAGAAATGGGTATTAGTAGAGGAGAAGTAGGGGTAGAGAGGGATTTATGTGTGACTAATATTTTCCAGGAAGTCAAAGATACTATCATGGGAGGAGAAAGGTGCTTGGATTTGGATTTAATATGAGGGTACGCTTGAAGATAGTTAAATAGATTCCCACCAGGTATTAAAGCTTCTTCAATGCTTCCCCATAGTGGTGTGGGTGATTGGGGAACCATCCTTTAATCTGTGCGAGAGTCGCAGCGGCATGATAGTCCGCAAAGACCGGTACGCCCAGGCCACCAGCCTGTTTCGTTTTTCTTAGTTTGGAAAAGGCGCTTCTGGCTCTTTTACCCTCCCAGAGATATTTAGCCAAAAGGGACTGAAGGGTTTTAAAAAAATGTTGGGGTATGGGAATGGGTACTGTGCGGTAAATGTAGAGAATTTGTGGTAGTATTTGCATTTTGAAAGCTGCCAGTCTACCCGACCAAGATAGAACATGTTTACTTAGGGACTTTAGATTTTCTGTGAGTTTCTTTTCGAGAGGGAGATAGTTGGCCTGAAACAATTGTTTAGTTTGGGAGGTCAATTTAATGCCCAGGTATGTGATTTCATGTGCACACCATACATAGGGGAACTTGGCTTGAATGAGCATTTTATCTTTTGGGGATACTCCTAGATCAAGGATGAATGACTTAGAATCATTCACTTTATAGTATGACACTTTGCCATACTCCTTAAGTGTATGATATACATGTTCTAGAGAATTCAGTGGGTCAGTGAGCATCAGTATTACATCATCCGCAAAAAGACTGATGACATGTTTGCGAGATTGAATTGTAAAACCTTGAATAGTAGGGGACTGTCTAATACTAGCGGCTAATGGTTCCATTAATATATTGAAAATAAGAGGGGACAGTGGACATATTTTTAAAAGGTTTGGACAACATGCCAGATGTGTACACCCTAGCTGATGGAGAGGTATACAAAGCTAATATTGCAGAAAGCAGGTGTCCTGAGAAACCAAATTTTTCCAAGGTTTTTGTAAGATATAACCAGTGTACCCTGTCAAACGCCTTCTCCGCATCTAAAGCCAGAAGCAGAGAAGGCGTTTTCCCCCATCTGGCGATATGTATAACATTTATTAAACGTCTGGTAGCATCTGATGTCTGCCTTCCCTTGGTGAACCCAGATTGGTCAGGGTCAATGAGAGTGGGCAAGATATCCACCAGTCTCAATGCTATCATTTTAGCATACAATTTAACATCATTGTTGAGCAAGTATATAGGTCTAAAATTTTTAGGTGCATCTGGCTCCTTGCCTGGTTTAGGTAATGTTACAATTAAGGCCTCTAACATTTCTGGCGGAAAAGAAGCCGAGGCAGCAGCAGCGTCAAATACTTTGAGGAGGTATGGACCAAGAATAAGTTTAAACTGTTTATAGTACTCCCCTGTGAGACCATCCGGTCCAGGGGACTTATTACTCGGGAGGGTTTCTATAGTTTTGAGCGTTTCAGCTAAAGAAAAGGGAGCATTTAGCTCCTGAAGCTGTGAGGGGGAAAGATGGGGCAAATGAGTGTTTTGGAGAAATTTTTCTATGTCTGGTAGGAAGGGTTGTGCCGTCATACTATCCTGGTTCAGGTTATATAAGGCCCCATAATAATCACTAAAGGCGTCTGCAATTTGTTGGGGATCATACACCGTCTGAGAAGATTTAGGGCTAATGATATGCGGTATTTTAGTCTTAAAGCGCTGGCCTTGTAGTCTACGGGCCAAGCTTTTCCCAGCTTTATTACCTGTAGAATAAAAGGACATTTTCAGTTTTTTTTCTACTTTTTCAAAGGAGTGGAGTAATTCGAGTCTGAGGTCGTGCCTCAGTGAGGTAAATTGTGCACTCAATGCAGGGGTAGGATTAATTTTATTTTGGGCTTCTAGTGATTCTATGTTTGAGAGTAGAGTATTGAGTCGCTGCTGCCTTTGCCTCTTGATTCTAGTGCCTTGTTGGATAAATATACCCCTAATATATGCTTTGTGGGCATTCCAAAGTACAAATGGATCATTAGTGGATGGGGAGTTGATCTGAAAATAATCAAGCAAGCGTCCCTCCAGAATTTTTTTTGTTTCCTTGTTTTGGATGACGTGGGAGTTGGAGCGCCAAATAAAGGCACTATTGGAAGGATAGGTATCTCCTAGTGTTAGTAACACAGGAGCATGGTCTGACCATGTTATACTTTTCAGATTGATGTGAGATACTTTCTGGAGTAACCACTTGTCCATCAGAAACAGATCAATCCTCGTATACGTGCAATGTCTGTGGGAAAAAAAACGTATAGTCTCTTTCATTGGCGTGGGTACAACGCCACGCATCATATAGCTCTTGTCTCTGTAAAAAGGACATCAAAGACGGTGTCCCTTTAGAGGGTTTAGATGTAGAGTCTATTTGAGGGTCAGGAGTGACATTAAAGTCTCCACATAGTATAAGAGATCCTTGTTGCTTTTTCCGTATCTTTTTCATCAGGATATTCAAAAATTTAATTTGGTGTTTATTTGGGACATAAACGTTCACCAGTGTATATCTTGTGGCGTTAATGTCACACACTAAAATAACATAACGACCTGATGGGTCACAAATGTCCTCCAGTAATTGGAAAGAAATTGAGTCCTTAATCGCAATCATGACTCCCCTTTTTTTGGCTGTCATGTTTGAGAAGAAGTAATGTTGGAAGCCCTTGTGGGTGCATCTAGGCGGTGCGTCGTGGTGAAAATGCATTTCTTGAATGCATAGTATGTCGCATTGAGAAGAGTCTGCTTCTTTCCAGAGGGATGCCCTTTTAGCTGGGTGGTTTAGGCCATGTGCATTTATGGAAAGAATTTTAACAGGCATGACAAAGTTTAAGTGGAATGCTGAAGTTTACACATGGTGCGTACTCACATAGCTGCCGGAAGGCCGTCCGAGGGATGTATGTATTCCTAGGTCCATCAAAACAAAGTCTCGATTCTGGTAACATAGGCAATGTCTAAAAAGAAATGTAGTAGAAAAAAGGAAAACAAACAACAAAAGGTTTAAAAGGAGGGTATTACACCCAGGTGCAGAAAGTCTGCTCAAGTAAAGGGGGGCACAGGTTACAAGGTAGAGCTCCAAAGGGCGAAGCCCATTTATAGGGCAACAAATGAAAATAGCAGGGCCCTGCAGATATCACTGACGCCTCAGGATTTTGAAACTTGATTCCATTCTGGAGGAATCCTCTTGGGGCTTGCGTCTTTAGATGTTGAGGGAGGTTCCTCCGGGACGATCTTCCATTTCTGGAGAAGTTGGAAACCTTTAGTAGGAGAAGTGATCACATGTGTAGACCCGTCTCTAGTTATGATTAATTTGGTCGGATATCCCCATCTGTATGTGATAGCATGATTTCTCAATGCCTTGGTAATATTATTGAGATTTTTGCGGAGTTGCAAAGTGTGTTGCGACAAGTCTGCATAAAATTGCAGGTCTGAGTATACTGTGGTGTGGTGTTCCCCTTTACGGGTAATTTGCATCAGCCGCTCTTTGGTTTGGTAGAAGTGCATGCAAAACAACACATCCCTAGGAATGTGCTCCTGAATAAAGGAGGGTTTTGGGAGACGATGGATTCTATCGATGGACAGTTCAACAGGAGGAAGATCTGGCATGAGGGCCGATAGCATACCCGTAGCATAAGAACGTAATTCAGAGGGTTGCACAGATTCTGGGATGCCTCTAATCTTGACATTATTTCTCCTGGACCTGTCCTCCAAATCCGCTAATTTGGCTTTTATCCATGTTTGATCCTCCTCAACATTATCATTAGCATCCACCAAATCGTTAATAGTCGTAGCATACTCCTCCATTTTGGATTCGATATGATCCACTCTGTCCCCCACCGCATTAAGTTCTGAACTAAACTTCCTCATGCATGTCATCATATCAGCATGAATAGAGCTTTTCAAGGATACAAGCATATCCTTTAGTGTAGTGTCTAGGACTGGTTGATTTAGTGTGGGGAATGCCACTATGGAGTCAGGGAGTTCTCTTGTGTCTTCCTGTGAGTCAGCGTTAGATCTTACCTCACAGTGCTGCGTCTCCTGCTCCTCCATCCTAGCTCTGGCTTTGGCCGGACTCCTAATGAGAGGTGAAGGAGTCTCTGAGGGTCCCCTCGTGCGCCGAGTATTATGGTAAGCTGGGTCATCATGGACACTTGTGTGCAAGTGCGCCGTCTTCGGAGTGGAGAAGGAGCCGGCGCCATCTTGTCCTCGAGGCTGCATGTACTGCGTGAAGTATGCCATCAGTTTCCTGGGTCTATGTTCTGCCTGGCGTCTCCTGGTCATGATGCCAAGGTGCTGGGGAGATGAACCACCAAAGTGGGCTGTAAGTTCAGTGCCCTGTGTAGCTGTCAGCCGCTGTTTCTGTCGCCTCTCGCCGGAGCTCCGGAGTTACACCGCCATCACGGTGAAGTCCACCAGCATCAGCATTTTTAACCTCCTGTAACACAAAATTTTCCCAGGATCTAGTCTCAGTCTTTATAGAGGAAATGGTTTTAATGACTTGGCCCCTTAAAAAGGCCTTTATGGCTTCCCAAAACATTCCAGAAGCCACTGTTAAGGCAGATGAAAGTAGTCAGGGTGACTGATAATACTATCAGTCAATACATCCATTGACTGATAATACCCCTGGTTAGTGAAAGGGGGGATGAGTATAGATTTGTGTAAGTAAGTAGGCTCACCTCCATTCTCTAAAATAAAGGGGCAAGGATTATGGAAGTGAAAAAACCCAACATAGAAAAGATAGGCAAAAACCTCCAATAATGTAAAGAGAGTGTGGGAGGGGGATAGCATGGGAAGGAAGTGCAAGGCAAAGGAGAACAGGTAGGTTGGAGTGGAGATGGTTAAATGCACACTCCCACAGGACATTAAGTAGGAAGAGCTCAGGTATTTTCAAATGAAAACATAAAGTCAATCCAATAGAAACATGTTTTATGAAAATGTTCTTCTCTTTGGTAAAGGAAAGCCGTAAGATATTAGTTGGTTAGTAAGAGTGGACGTAATGTTCTGTCCAGCAGTGTCCAATACTCCAGGCACAAATCTAGGGTTGTCTATGACCGGGGTTAAGGTAGATGGGTATGAAGTAGACTTTGAGGGCTTTCACAGTTTCAGGAGGGTTTTAAGGGTTGTACTAGTTAGTGGGGGTGACTTAAGTTTACTCAAAATCTCATCTCCCAACCAGGAAAGGCTTCAAAGAGATACTTTAGAGAAACTCTGTTCTAAATAGATCCATCATTTGGGTTCATAATTTCTACCATAGTCAAATGCTCTAGACATGTAAATCACTTTGTGGTATAGAAGGGGATCTGGAAACACTACACCTCTTATCACTTAAAGTTTGGATAGCAAGGTATGGTGCAGTCTATGGGATGTATTGGCCCAGAGAAAATTTGTAAATTCAGCTTGGTCTGATATGCAGCAATGCAATAGACAAGGTTGGAAGCAGCTAGAGCAATCTAGGAAGGACATTCAGGATGCACTTCTATCCAAACCATGAAAAATGCAATGTCTCAATGGTGTAGGTCTTGTCTAATGTAAACTGGGTAGAGTGGGGTAAGAAAACTCCCTCTGTATTTAATACTGTGTTGGGCCCACTTAAATGTGAAGCTGTCAGTGATGGCCATTGTCAAACTTGGGGAAGTACATTGGATAAGGAGGTTTCACTAAATCATTAACCACTTCAGCCCCAGAAAAATTTACCCCCTTCCTGACCAGAGCACTTTTTGCGATTCGGCACTGCGGCACTTTAACTGACAATTGCGTGGTCGTGCAATGCGGTACCCAAACAAAATTGATGTCCTTTGTTTTCCACAAATAGAGCTTTCTTTTGGTGGTATTTTATCACCTCTGCGGTTTTTATTTTTTGCACTATAAACAAAAAAAGAGCGGAAATTTTGAAAAAAAAGCAATATTTTTTACTTTTTGCTATAATAAATATCCCCAAAAATATATAAAAAATATTTTTTCCTCAGTTTAGGCCAATATGTATTCTTCTACATATTTTTCGTAAAAAAAAATTGCAATAAGCGTATATTGATTGGTTTGCACAAACGTTATATCGTCTACAAAATAGGGGATAGTTTTATGGCATTTTTATTATGATTTTTTTTTTTTTACTAATAATGGCGGCGATCTGCGATTTTTATCATGACTCCGACATTTTTGTCGCTATTTCTGGACCATTGTCATTAATACAGCGATCAGTGCTATAAAAATGCACTGATTACTGTGTAAATGACACTGGAAGGGAAGGGGTTAACCACTAGGGGGCGAGGAAGGGGTTAAGTGTGTCCTAGGGAGTGATTCTAACTGTGGGGGGGGCTGGGCTACGAGTGACACGACAGTGATCACTGCTCCCGATGACAGGGAGCAGTAGATTACGTTCCTGTCACTAGGCAGAACAGGGAAATGCCTTGTTTACAAAGGCATCTCCCCATTCTGCAGCTCCGTGACACGATCGCGGGACACCGGCGGACATCGAGTCCGCGGGTCCCGGGGCATTGTCACGGAGCTGGCTGTGGGTGCGCGTGCGCTCGTCCCACCGGTGGCGCGCCTGTGCCCGCACGGCTGGATTTTCAAAGCAACGTACAGGTGCGTCGCTTTGCCCACACGAGCCATTCTGCCGATATGTTCGTTAGGCGGTCGGCAAGTGGTTAAACATATCTCACACAGCACACGCATAGATTGGTAAAAAGAAAGAAAAAAAAAAAAGTAATCTGAAAAACCTGCGATTTTCTGCTGTATTAAGCCTCATACACACGATCGGATTTTCCGATGAGAATTGTGTGATGACAGGCTGTTGTCGGAAAATCCGACCGTTTATATGCTCCATCAGACAATTGTTGTCGAAATTTTCTGCGGACAAATGTTGGATAGCATGCTTTAAAATTTAAAACAAGTGTTGTCGGATTTTCCGATCGTTTGGACTTTTGTCTGATGACTTGTGTACAAAGTACAAACATGCATGCTCGGAAGCAATGCTCACCAAACACAACATTAGCAGAAGGTTCCCAAAGGGTGGTGTTAAAGAGCTGAAAAAGCACATAGTTTTGTGTTTGTTGGCCAACAATTCTTTGCCGTTTCTATGTCGTTTGTAAGTCCGAGCCTTTGTCTGCAGAAAATCCGATCATGTGTATGAGGCTTTAGTCATGTTATGACATAGTCTTACATTTTGCAGGGTCACCCTAAGGAATGCCCATTTCACACACTCAATTGCCTTTTGGTGTCTGCTGATAGTAACAGAGACTGGAGTTTTCTACTATGTGATATGTGAATAATGTTAAAGGCTTTAGCGGTGTTGTCTATAGTTTCTCTATTAGGTGCCAACCCAACTTAGTCTAGGTGAAAATCATGCTGTATGAAAGGGAGTAAATGGCTAGCCAGGATCTTTGTAAATAATTTAAGGTCTATATTTAGCCTTAATAGGCTGGGATGGATCACGTACAGGCACATGATTCAGTTATTTTGGGTCTCTGTGCTGTGATTTGCTACAGCACATGTGTGGCAGCAGGTCCCAGCCAATGATTTTCCTGGAACTGCTGTAGTGAATCACAGCATAGCCTGGGGCCATGCAAGTAAACACAGACACAGGTTCTGGCTGGTTCCTCTTCCTCTGAACCCTTTTTGTCCAGAGAGAGAAGTGTGAATAGAAACAGCACATCTACAGTTAACCCTTTTAAGGTCTTGTCACCAGTTATAGTATAGTGTACAGATTGTTTTTACTGATCACTGTATTAGTTTCACTAGCGACATCAGATAGCATCAGCATCATTTAGTGTCCCTCCCAGATAGGGTCAAATTGCCAGCCACACTATCACCATTCACATTTAACCCTTTGATTGCCCTCAACACTATCACAGGCACACTATAACTGGCATTACTAGTATAGTGTTTGAACGGATCAGTATCTTTGATCACGATCAGAACTCTACTAGTGTCCCAAAAATGCAGTGTTAGCAGGGTCAGCCCTGTTCACTGCCAGCACTTGCATTTAGCGCCCCCCATCAAGTTCAGTGTCAGTATCATTTCTGAAACATTGTACACAAAACTGCGTTATTAGCAAGATCAGGCCTTATCTTTGCTTGCACAAGCAGGTCAATTTTATTTCTAGCGGTTCAAGTAGTCCCTGAAAGCCAGGGGTCTTATTTTTTCATAGTTGTACTAGGTACCTGTAAATTTAGTGCCCAATATGTCTGAAAAATATATACTCTAGTAAAGAGGCCTACAGAATTCTGAGCATTCTGATGAAAGCAAAGGGGAAGACTCACTGAGACAATCTGCCTCAGAATACAGAAAGCAGCGGCACCCTAAAGGTTAGCTCAGACGATAGAGCAAAGGCCCTGGAAAAATCAGGCGTACCCAGCCCCAGGTTGCTAAGATCCTAGACACACACTCCATTATTCTCATAGGCAGCAGGGGTCCAGTAGTAGCACTGCACTACTTTTTGGTGATCTGACAAGTGCCCACAGCCATGGGCGTAGCATAAGGGGTTGCAGGGGTCACAATCGCAACCCCGCCCCTAGCTCCAGGGGTCCCCTGCAGCCTCCCTGTCATATTATCATATCCTCCACAAAGTCCAGCTCTGATCTGCCCTAGAGCCCCACAGCCACGCTCCAGTTCTGGGCTTCCACTTTGCCTTCCACAGTCCACACCCCTCCAATCTCATTGACTGGGGAGAAGCTGTGAGCCATTTCCTGAATGGAGAGGAGCACGGGGTGAGAACAGCCAAGGATGGGGAACTGTCTGTGCTGTGTGCTGGCAACATGGAATGGTAACCAAGCTCAGTGAGTTAAGAGGAGGAGAGTGTTGTCCTGTAGCCATGATGGGCCCGATGTCACTGGTGAGGTAAGACACCGCTCAATGTCTCCTAGTCACCAGCTGGGATTCTCTGTATTCCCCCCACCGGGGGATATCCGCTTACCCCACTTACCAGACAAGTGAGGAAAAGACACACACCTCTGGGAGGTGACCTTCTCCAACACCTGCCACCACTGACAGAGAAAACTTCATAAATTGCTAAAACAAATCCCTTAACACCTCCTAAAGGGGCCCCTGAGGAGCTACAGGCTCCAGATTTTGTGTCACATGGCTTTGCCCCCTAGATCTAAGTTGCCCCCCAAAACCTCCTGACCAGCCCCTCTTCCCTGGATGCTATGCCTGGCTGCTGAGCTCCTTTCCCATTACATCACTCTATACTGCTCCTCCTCTGCAAGGCTGAAACCACATTCTTGTAGAACACAGCCAGTCAACCACGATCTGCACATCGTGTATCTGTCTACTGCAACTACGCTGCCGTTCCGAACAGAGAATTTTTACAGGTCAGAATGGCAACATAAAAGCCAGATTTACCCTGTGAAGGCTGACAGACTGTGTGTAAAGGAATGTGATTACAGCCCTGTGTAGTGTGGTGGGGAGGAGCTGTATACAGTGCTGGGATGGGAAAAAAGCCCTACCAAGTGACCTGCCAGGGGTCCCTGTCCTCTGATTCTCCAGCGGTGATCCCTGTCCTCTGATTCTCCAGCGGTGATCCCTGTCCTCTGATTCTCCAGCGGTGATCCCTGTCCTCTGATGTAAGGGGAGACACTGGGAACTCAAAACTCTTAAGCCACTTTGAGTATCTTGGCGTGTGGTGGGTGTATCTGCACGCACGGTGGAAGTGGAGGGTGGTGGTGGGAGGGGGGGCCCAGGTCAACTTTTGCATCAGGGCCCACAAGCTTCAAGCTACGCCTCTGCCCACAGCCTAGTATATCCTGTATCCCCTGGTGATGTGGCGAACACCATCAGTGCAGTCCAAGCTTGTGAGAAGTCCCGCAGCCACCAAAAATGAAAGCCCATAGTAGCCTTCCAAGAGGTGCTTCCAAATCCTGATTGGCAGCCCCCAGATTCAGCAGCACTCATTATCCCCCAATTCACAGGCCAGCCCGGAATTCAGGTGGTAACAGCAAATTTAACAACCCCAAGATTTGTTTTAGCTGTTTTTTATAGAAGACCTGTATAATTTGATTGTGGACAAAACCAGTCTTTATGCCCTATAATACATTGCCATCAACCCAAATTCGTACCTTGCCAGACCATTTGAGTGGAAACCTGTCACGATTTCCGATTTTAAAACTTTTTGGGCCCAACCCTTAACATGAGCATAACAAAAAACAATGAATTGCGTTCATATTGGTCCACAGACCCGATTCATCATATGCCCATGTTCTCTGCTGCAATGGCCAGGTGTAGATTTGAGCATATAATGCATTTGTATTTATTTCAATTGGCTGTATATAATGCTTTTGTGATTTACGAAGCAACAGGAAGAAGTGTATCCTTCCTAAAATTTCAGGAAGCAATTGTTACAGCCCTTTTGTATCCAGAAGGTACTGTGGCCCATATCCAGATTCAGTTAGTCAGCTGCATGAGAGGCATTTACCTGATGTCTTCCCTGGTACCCAGAAATCATCCTAAAAAAGATATTCTGTATCAGATGGGGAATTACAGTGGATATAAAAAGTCTACAAATCCCTATCAAGATGTCAGGTTTCTGTGATGTAAATAATTGAGACAAAGATAAATAAATTCAGAACTGTTTCCACCTATAAACTGTACAACTCAGTTGAACAACAAACTGAAATCTTTTAGGTGGAAGGAAGTAAAAAACAAAAGCTAAAATAATATGGTCGTATAAGTGTCCACCCCCCTAAACTAATACTTTGTTGAAGCACCTTTTGATTTTATTATAGCACTCAGTCTTTTTGTGTATGTGTCTATTAGCATGGCACATCTTGACCTGGTAATATTTGCACACCCTTCTTTGCAAAAACACTCCAAATTTGTCAGATTGGGAGGGCATCTCCTGTGCACAGCCCTATTTAGATCACCCCATTGATTTTCAATCATATTCAGGTCTGTGGTCTGGCTGGGCCATTCTAAAACTTTGATCTTCTTATGGTGAAACCATTCCTTTGTTGATTTGGATGTATGATTTGGGTCGTTATCATGCTGAATGAAGAAGTTCCTCTTCATGTTCAGCTTTCTAGCAGAAGTCTGAAGGTTTTGTGCCAATATTGACTGGAATTTGGAACTTTTCATAATTCCCTCTACCCTGGCTAAGGCCCATGTTCCAGTTAAAAAAAACCGGCCCCAATGCATGATGCTGCCACCACCATGCTTCACTGTGGTTATGGAGTTCTTTTGGTGATGTGCAGTGTTGTTTTTGCACCAAACATATCTTTTGGAATTATGGCAAAAAGTTCTACCTTGGTTTTATCAGACCATAACACATTTTCCCACATGCTTTTGGGAGACTTCAGATGTGTTTTTTGCAAAATGTAGTGGGACTTGGATGTTTTTCTTTGTAAGAAAAGGCTTCCGTCTTACCACTCTACCCCATAGGACAGACATATGAAGAATACGGGAGATTGTCACATGTACCACACAGCCAGTACTTGCCAGATATTCCTGCTGCTCCATTAATGTTGCTGTAGCCCTCTTGGCAGCCTCCCTGACCAGTTTTAATCTCGTCTTTTCATCAATTTTGGAGGGACGTCCAGTTCTTGGTAATATCACTGTTGTGCCATATTTTCTCTGCTTGATGATGACTGTCTTCACTGTGTTCCATGGTATATCTAATGTCCTGGAAATTCTTTTGTACCCTTCTCCTGACTGATACCTTTTAACAATGAGATCCCTTTGATGCTTTGGAAGCTCTCTGTGGACCATGGCTTTTGTTATAGGATGTGACTAAGAAAATGTCAAGAAAGACCTACTAGAACAGCTGAACCTTATTTGGGTTTAATCAGAGGCACTTTAAATGATAGCAGGTGTTTACTGACTCCTATTAAACATGAGTTTGAACGTGATTGCTTAATCCTGAAAACAGCCACATCCCCAGTTATAAGAGGGTGTGCACACTTATGCAAACACATTATTTTATTTTTTATTTTTACTTCCCCCCTAAAATATTTAAGTTTGTTTTTCAATTGAGTTGTACAGTTTATTGGTCACATTAAAGGTGGAAAAAGTTCTTAAATTACCTATCTTTGTCTCATTTTTTTATATCACAGAAACCTGACATTTTAACAAGGGTGTGTCGACTTTTTATATCCACTGTAGATTTGATACCAGTTTTTTTCTGTCACTCCTGTCCTGGCCAACCTGGTCTCTGCATCAAGGACTGCTTCTGTCGCTACCACACACTAGTGGAGTATTAGTCAAGGGCATGGCATGGCACAGTCTGGGGCAATTCTGTACAAGAAGGGTCTTGAAAGATGTTAGGTAGTGAGGAAACTGGCACATTTTGAGAGACCCTAAAATCAAGAGCTGGAATTATTGTTCTGAAAAGTTACAAAAAAGTTTTAAAAAAGGAAAAAAAAAAGGAAAAAAAAAATATAAAAAAAAGTTGTTGTGAGTTAATGTTATGCTGTTACTGTGTGTAATATAAAAATATGATATTATGCAGAGTAAACAGATACCGGTACCTAACATGTCACGCTTGAACACACTGGTGGAATGGCAACAAACTACAACACATAAAAATCTCCATAAGCAATGCTTTAAAAATGTTTACAGGTTACAAAGGAGGTCTGTAGCTAGAATCATTGTTCTTGCTATACCGTTCATGGTGATACCTTACATGTGTTGTGCAAACACTGCTTACATATAAACCTTTTGCTATCATAAGAAATGTAAGCATCCATTGTGATAGCAATAAAGTATGACAGGTCCTCTTTATGGGGACCTAAATCTCCCCTCTACCCTTGATAGCATAAAAAGGAAAACATTGATCTCATGCTTTCCAGAAAAAAATGTCTCTTTTTACATTTTCCCTAACTATAAGTGACAAAATGTTTGTAGCTTTTGGTCTCCTAGATCAGTGTTTCTCAACTCCAGTCCTCAAGGCGCACCAACAGGTCATGTTTTTGGGATTTCCTGCAGATAAAACAGCTGTGATAATTACTAAGGCAGTGAAACTGCTCAAATCACCTGTGAAAATCAATGGAAATCCCCAAAACATGACCTGTTGGTGCGCCTTGAGGACTGGAGTTGAGAAACACTGTCCTAGATCATAGAGATGATTGGGGACATTCTGGTCCTCGGTCACCTCTATTGTTACCAGCCGGAACTGCTAGATTCCGGATTCAGGACTTTCCGTGGGATGGAAGAAACCACAAAACAAAAAAAGACACTGGAAAGCGGTGGGAGGGACAGGACGACCCCTTCCGCCGCTTGTAAACGCAATCCATCAGCTAATTAACCTATAGGATCCTTTTTACAGGGTAGTGCTGGCTAATAAACACCATACTGGGTTATGGCTGACAGCTGCAGCCATGGCCCCAGTATAACTGCTTGAATATCATGACGTACACATATTTGACTGTGCAGCAAATGGTATTGAGATATTTCTCACACATACCATGAATATATATGGAATTACACCGCAAAACACTTTCTGCTACTTCTTTTGAGTATGGGGAAGACTTTTTGGGAGCCTAGCCACATACAGGAACCCAAAATCCAATGACCACTTTCAGGCTTTTGAAGGGATTAACTTCTTTATTTCACTTCTTGACTACCTATCACAGTTTGGAAGACCCTAAAATTCCAATATAGTACAAAACACCCCACTAAAATTACCCCTTTTTGAAAAGTAGACACTCCTAGGTATTTTGCTAAGAAGAATGGCAAGTATTTTTCAGTTATTTGATGCCACGAGATTTTGAAAAGTGAATTTTTTTTAATAAAAAATGAACTTTTCCGCCGGTAATAAATTCTTTGTGCCGACAGTGGCAGTAATAAATCCTTCTGTGATGGAATGGTAATTAATACCCATGGGCAAAATTTAAGGGTTTTGACACCAAGAAGCACAAAGTTGCCTCCCCTACTGTGCACAATGGGCAAAAAAGCTCATAATAGGAAACATCCAGGGATGGTATAGGCAAGGTAAGAGAAGTATTTTGTGGGAGAGACATTACTATCTTGAGTATGCAAGGGAAAATAGCTATGACTTGTCATCTAGTAGGCTACCTGCAAAGTCTTAATGTGTTTTACTTACAGTTCCTTGGTCTGGGGTAAGAAAATGTCATCTCATGTCTGACTATGTCTCTGTTCCCTCCACTGCCTGTGAGAGAGTGCTGAAGCTGGTGGTGGGGCCAAGGTAAAGAGACAATCTGGCACAGGGAGAAATGCAATTCCCATGAAAGAGAAAAGTTATGAGAGGTCACCGGACTGATGGATTACTTGAAACTGATTGTTCACACGGGTAACTATGGGATGAAAAGCCTTTGTGCCAGGCCTTTTGAAGAACTACTTCCTTGAGAGTTTTTGAATTCAGGCATTCTCGTAGAAACTCCATATCAGCATCCCTTAGGCCAAAAGCCCTGTGTACCCTATGTCAATTTTAGAGCCTGGCAGTCTGCCTAAAATCATGTTGAATATACCTGTAACCATACCCCACAGGCCTGCAGTGCCATTAACTTCAGGGGGGCCATGAATTCAAATTTTTGAATATTTGGTCTCAAGGTAATCTGGAAGTAGGTGTAGGTTGTAGGCTGTGATAGTACTGCCTGATCCTGCATCACAGTGGTTGTTCTGGACCCCAGGTCCAATAAGTCTTGTTTGATTATAGCTAAATCTCTAGCTTCAGCATTCTCCACACTGCTAGCCATGCTGTTAAAGTCTGCTGTGGAGGAACGGTTTGTAGAAATGCCCATATGTCCAGCTCATTTGGATGTGCTGGCTGGGAAAGCAGGAACCTATGTGGTACAGCTGAGCCTTGATTTGGTACTCAAGAAAGCCAGAGGAGACATTTCTGTCTACTGCAAGGGGTCTCTTGGAGAGGTGTATGCAGCTGGTCCTCAGTATTGTGGCAATATTTAGCCATCCTCTCCTCTAAAGTTGTGGACCAGAGGGATAACAAAAGAGAACAGGGCAAGTTCATAGATAAGTTACTTACCAGTGACTCCGTCTATTGACTGGTTCAGCCTACTGGTGCAGACCGTGGTTCTCCATCTGATATCATACAATGGCGGAAGTAGAAAAAGCATCATCACCATCTTGTTTGCCAAGCAGGACTCTGTCCCTGCAGAACATGAAAATGATCTATAGGGATTATGCCACAAGGTGTTGGGGTGCCTTGGGATTCTTCTTCAGAGACATGGGCAATAGCACCCAAGTTTAGTGTCACTATGTCCGCTCGAATGTTGTTATTTGGTAGACTGCCCAGGAGCTCAAGCAACACATGTTTTTATTCCTGCATGCTACAGCCATAACCCCCATGCTTTCTCTAATTTAAATACCTAAAAATAAAAATAAATTGGAACAAATTGAAATAACTGTCTCAGAAAACACAGTATAATGTTTTGTCATTAATACTTACATTAGAAATCTAGGTTACTTTAAAACTAAATTTATCCTATCATCAACCAATTTGTAAAAAAAAAAAAAGCCTAATAAAATGGCAAATTACCTTCCACAAAGGAAGAAAAGGAAAACTGATATTTATTTAACACATAAAGACACTGCACATAAATGCAATGTCAAACAACTCAGCGTGTCCCCATATAACCTCTATATTTTATAACTTATTACAAAACTTTAACATAGCAGAAGAAAAAATCCCAGGGGTTGCAGCTGCTAGTTTGCTATTTAGAGAGGCATGGTAGCTGAACCATTTCATATTTTGTGTAAGTATATTGTGAAGCATTAGATGGATGCTTTTAACTTGAAATATAGAATTATAAAGTCGTGAGGAAATGTTATATCCACAAAAAAAAAACATAGTTTAAGCTTTAAGGGGTCTAGAAAAATGCTTTGTAAATGTCTCAGTTTTTGTACAAAAGTCACAAAAAATACCCATAATGTTTGTAATATGTGTGTCATTTCAATTTCCATGTGTTATCTTTTGCCAGGGTAAAGTAACATTCTCTAAAATTTGATCCTAGGAGAAAATAGCCATAAGAACACTGGACCAGAACAGCTGACAGACATTTAACCAATAGTTGGGGATCACTGTAACATCACTGAGAAAATATGCTCATGTCCATATAAGCTCAATGAAATCATCAGGAAGACCTTATTTAAAGTGCATAGATGGGGATCAGAGGATATAATTTGGCGGCAGCGATGAGAAAGGATAGGACACGCTGGCCGGTGGTGTTTTCTTTTTTCTTTCAGTGGGTGTCATTCATCGCGATGGCCTTGGCTCTGCATCCGACATGATTGATGATGGATTTACATTAAGGGACTTTCTTTTAAAAGACTTGTCAAAAACTGTGTGTGTTTACTATTTTTTGTGAATGAGTGGGGGTACTATGTAGTCACATGAAGGGGCAGCATCTGGGGTTCCCTTATTGTTAGCAGGCCCCAACAACCACAAGGCCAAGGTTGTGGGGAAGAAGCCCTTATCCGCATCAGCAAGGTAGCCTTCCAGGTTGAGGGCATGTGGCCAGGTATGGTTTGGTGAGGGTAGGGGGGCATGCTTATCCCCTGTTTTTCTAGCCAGCCAGGCTGTATGCTCAGATAAGGGTCTGGTATAGATTTTGGAAGAACCCCACTTTTTGTGAGCCCCGCCTTAAAATCCATACCAGATCTAAAGAACCTAGTATGAATTTTTGGGTGGGGACCTCACCTCAAGTTTTTTACATTATCCTTCCTAATTTGCTTACATTCACCACAGAATTGCTGGCCAGGTGGCTATAAGTCACAGCTTGTCCTGGTTTCCTAACAAACTGAGCTGGTAGCAGGAAGCAGGAGCCCTGAGCAAGAAGCTATCATATATAGCCATGATATTACTACTGCTGCTAAATGTTTCACTTCCCACTGTAGCTGGGGGTTCATTTGGCAGAACACTCATGTATTCAGCCATTCACACAGGAATCTCCATACACCTTGTACACAGTGCAGAGGCCTTCCTCATATTAATTCCCCTTGTGGTCGAATGTTCTTAGCCTATAGTGTTAGGCTATTGCTGTAAAAGTAAACAAATATAAACTGACATTACACATGTATTTAAAACATCACAGGTATTTTTTGTGACTTTTAAGCTAATGCTGAGACATTTGCACAGCAAATGTTTTTACATAGACCCCTACGAGGTTGCAAAGTATTTGCTGTGTATGTTAAAAAATTACTTTATTAAATTTAATTCTTTAAAACAAATATTTAAATTGTGTCAAAATAATAGTAAATGTTTAGAAACATCCATGTCGTATGAATAGGGCTGATATGTTATAGATGTGACCACTCTTTAGACAGACATTATCATTTAGTTATTGTTCAGATGTATCTACAATCCATATCTTTTTCATCCAATTAAAAACAAATGCAATAAATTATTCCTAAAACATGATCCCTAAGTATCATTACTTTCAGGCATGTGGGAGATAGTGGAGTTAATGGGCTGATTTACTAAACCTTATGTGTGCACACCAGTGCATTCATTGTGCACAGGAAACCAAATCATATATTCATAATATTAACCATGTGTTTGAGAATTGTACAGAAATGTACACAAAAGTACACACTGTACTATTTAAGTGCAGGTGACCCCCTGACATGCCACATTTGGCATGTAATTTTTTTGGGGGAGGAGCAGGTACCCTGTTTTTACAGGCACCCAGCTACCACTTCCTCCCCTGGCTCTGTGACGCCGGAAGGAAGTTCACCTCTCCCACTTCCCTCCCTGCAATCTTCTGGGACACATCACAGGTTTTAGAAGATTGCCCGGCCATTCACAGCGTGAAGCGCGGCTCGCGCATGTGTAGTGCTCACCCGGCTGTGAAGCCACAGCTGGGTGCCCACAGTTAGAATGCCGGTGCATAGGAGGGGGAGAGGAGCGGGGCTTTGTACACCCACATCGCTGGACCGTGGGACAGGTGAGTGTCTCATTATTAAAAGTCAAATGCTACACTTTTTGTAGCTGCTGACTTTTGAATGGGTGGAACTCTGCTTTAAATGTGACTTGTTATAGAACATACACTCCAGCATCTAAAAGTAAGCCAGCTAAGGAGAGATGTGCCTATTCCTAAATATCTAATGCATTTGGTCTGTTTTAAAGCCTGTTATTGATTTTGTATGGACATCTCTTGTACTAAACTGCATAAAGTGTGTCCTGATATAGGGCAATTGAAAAAAAAAAGCAAAAAACAAATAAGCCATAGCACACACTGTACTAGGGTATCATAGTACATATGGCAAGTGTGTATACATGACTTCATGCGCTGCTGCCTCTGAATATATTTTCAACGATAAAAAATAAAAACTGCAGTGCTCTGTTTTTTTGCTTGTACCACATGATGTGCATGGTTTTTTTCCTCCACTTTAGTATTTTTTTTTTCATTTTGTATTGATTGTGGCTTAATATACACTGCAGTCTGGTGCTGCTCCATGCACAATAAATATTGGGAGAGATTTACTAAGGCCGGGTTCACACTGTTGTGCTTTTTAGGGACAGTTTTCCCACACAGTATTTATTATTAATTCCTGTTAACAAGGATATCTTTAAGATACAAAATCAATCTATATACCACAGTCTATACATATGAAACTTATTCACGGAGACATGTGATCATACGAAATAGTTACATTTATTGGTTGACAAAAAACAAATATCTACATGAAATTAAAATACCAATTGCGTTACATGAACGACTTGAAAATCATTAAAAACACCTGTAAATATGGGCATGCAGTTCCTTTGACATACTACTGCCTTAATAACTTTTCGGTAGAATCAATAACCTTCTGTAAATGACAATTAAACAGAACGTCTGTATTTCACACGTCCAACCATTACTATACTGCAGGTAAGTAAGTGGTTAACAATGTGAAATAAATTAGACGTTTGTTTTGTCACTAAAATTTGAACTATGCACACAGAAAAATATAGTAAAAAATTGAATCTTTAGAGAAAAATCTACCAGGCGGTTATTAATTCGGGAGAATATATCATCAATTGCAGAATGTTCAATACATCTATATTTCAAAGAACACAAATGAATACAAGATAAAAATCAACATGACATAATTACCCATTCCAAAATGGCTACTGTTCCTACTGGCTGGTGAGTTAAGATGGCTGCCGTGGCTTTCAGGTATCAGGTGTTTAGGAATCTTCATGAATGTAACGCTATGTATTGATGCATGGTGCATGTGTATCTCAGTCTGTGAGTGCAAGTCTGTCTTGGAGTGTGTAACTGCATCTCCCCCTCCCAAGGTGTGTCCCTGAGTGTCTGTCCCTGAGAGTGTGTCCCTGATTTCTCTTTCTCTGTCCTCTTACTTTTCTTGTCCTAAATACTATCTCAAAACAATGAAATCATAAAAATTATAATAAGTTCTATAATATAATTAATATAATTATAATAAGTTCTGCCCAAAAAGTATGTGTTCCTAACTCATTGGTTGGTTGCAAATATGGGAGGTAACTGCCTTGATTCTCATTAACCTTTTTCCAGGAGAACGATGATTTTAAGGTAATATCACCGTCAACCACCAGGTGTCTCACATGTGTTTTGAGTCTATCTATTTTAGTTAATATATTATATTTCCATAATGTGTATTTAGTTTATCTAATACTGGGAAGAATATATATATATTTTGAATTTTCTGGTAACTGGTATTTCATAAAATACAATTAGTATACTCTTGATTAATTTACATAACATAAAATGTTTTTGTGTATAAGTGTATATCTTTAAACTGGTTTTCCTAAGCAGGACACAGGTTATATATATCACTCAATATCACACAAAATAATTATCTATATGGATACATGAATAATTCTGATATCCAATGAATATGTGTTAATCTCTAAATACAGGTTACTTTCTTACGGATATAATCATAATTGGGTGTATTTCATAATACTAATTAGCTTTTCAAAACATTTCTACTTATAAAATCACTCTTTCATATATACCGTATATACTCGAGTATAAGCCGACCCGAGTATAAGCCGAGGACCTAATTTTACCTAAAAAAACTGGGAAAACGTATTGACTTGAGTATAAGCCGAGGGTGAGAATGCAGAGGGTCAACAATTCCCATTTGCAAACTCACTGTGCCCATACTAACTGTGCCCGTCGTCACTGTGCCCGTCATCACTGTGCCCATACTCACTGTGCCCATACTCACTGTGCCCATTGTCAATGTGCCCGTCATCACTGTACCTTGAAATTGAGAGGCTGCGGATGCCCATTCATTGTATAAAACTCGCGGTCTCCTCCTGGTCCCTTCCGTGATAGGCGTTTCTCAGCTGACACAGTTCAGCCTATCACAGATGTTCTCGTAACCTCAGACTCATTTTCCCAGCAGACAGTGTGATCAGTGTTCTGCCAATCACGGACGTCCTCTTGTCCGAGGATGAAAAGGCATCCATGATTGGCGGAACACTGAACACAGTGTCTGCTGGGATGGTGAGGATGAGAGAACGTTTGTGATAGGCGATTCTCAGCAGACAGAGTTCTGCCTATCACGGAAGAGACAGGAGGAGACCGCGAGTTTTAAATGATGGACGCCTGCAGCCTCTCAATATTTCCAGGTACACTGACTCGAGTATAAGCCGAGGGGGGCACTTTCAGCCCCAAAAAAAGGGCTGAAAATCTCGGCTTATACTCGAGTATATACGGTAACTCTTTGTTATAACAAAGTTCTTAGGTCACCAGATACTAAAATTATTATCATCTTTTTGACCTCCAATATCACATATAATTTGAATGATTTATCAAAGATATGTAGGTATTTATGGTATACATTGGTTCTTATAATAAAATGTAGGTACTTTTAAAAATGTTTCTGACTTGCATAAAATCTTTTACCCATGATGAGATGGACTTTAAACAGCTCAATGGATATCTAGACAGAAAACAGCTGTTCACATAAATCCGATACTTCCAAACAATGGGATATTTGCCTAGAGCTCAAAACACAAATCTGACCACTGTTAGCCAAATAGGTGTCATTGTTCAGATCACTTTGTGTCAACTTCAGGCTTGTTTCTTATTTCAACACAGGTCTTGTAAAGTTACAGGTACAGTAGATTATATATTGAAGACTTGGCAAGACAGATGAGATCGTCTGTTTTTTTTTCTGAAAGGTTTTCAAGGGGGCAATGGTTCAATTCATAGTTCATCTAAGCAAATCTCACATCTTTGCCAGTAAATATTAATTAATTAATGTATTATTATTATTTTTCTTAATGACTTCAAAACACTGATATGATGCGACAGTCGTACGACTATGGATCCGACTTTGCCCTGTGACTTCATGTCCGACTTCCATCTGACTTCAATGAACGGGATCTAACTTTCGATCCCGACAATACCAGGAGTCTGGTATGAATTTCCCATTACATATGATAAGTTATGAGGTCAGCAACAATCTACCTTTATTACAAAGGAGAGTTTAATAACAATTTAACGGACCATTTCCTTTTCTGCACCCATTCCCTGAACTTGCTTTTCATATTCACTACATACACGCACACACTCTATACAAGTTTGATACTCCAGCTGAAATCTCACACATGTTATTACATGTCCTATTATACTGTGATGAATCTAGTGAATACAAACTAGACAAAAAAATAATGTGCCTCAGTGTCACAATACATTGGCGACATTGAAACGCATTGGTCAGACTAAGTCACAATCTTCGTCTGACTAAAAGCAAATCTAACAGAACTGATTTCACATTGTTGTCTGCACTGAAAGGCTGAAAGAGTGTCAGAAATGTATTTTGTTTTATTGAAAAGCTCATTGTCTGGGGGATGCTAAATAATCATTCAACACCATAACATAAGAGACAGCATTGATCAGCATTTCACAATTACTTTTCATTCTTATAAAAACAAGACATCTGGGTGACTCGTAAAAAGTTGTGTACTACAATAGATATCCTAGTTTTTGTGAAAACTACTGACGCAATACAAACTACATTTGCACACATTTCCCTTTTCTCACTATTTAAAGTGGTTGTTACCTTGAAAATATAATTCACTGCCAGCCCGTCTATTATATCTAGGCATAACACACAGGATAAGTGTTTTATTAAAATGAAGCTTGTAAATACCCTTTTTCAGCTATATTCAGGCTGGTCACGTGACTCCCGGCCGGTCTCCTACTCCGATCCAGGGCTACAATGGGGGGGGGGCGAGATCTCTCTCTGACATCAGCCTGGGAGGTCACATGGCCACACAGCCCTTCACGCTGTAGCCCTGGATCAGGGTAGGAGACCGGCCGGGAATCACGTGACCGGCCTGAATATAGCTGTATAAAGATGTTTACAAGCTTTGTCTTAATAAAACATTTACCCTGTGTGTTATGCTTAGATATAATAGAGGGCTGCCAGTGACAATTTGTTATCTTTTATTTTCTACTAATAGCGGCTGGAGGGGGGAGACACAGACACACGGAGCTGACAGGCAGGGAGGGAGGGGATGAGGGGGACAGAGGAGAGCTGTGGATGACAGAGTTGAGGGAACACAGTAATCAGGGCTCAGAAGAATGATTATCGTTGGTCAGTACACAGAGGGGACACAAGAAGGGGCATGATCAGCCAGGTCTTTTACAGCTTAGAGAGGGGCAGGTTAGACAGCACAAGCAATATGCTGTTTAACCTGCTATAATGGAAAATGAGCTCTCTCTTTTATTTTTAGGGTTACAAACACTAAATTTACCAGTACCTTTCTCTATCATCTGCAAAAGTAAAAAAAAAAATGTATTATGCATGAAATCATCAATCTGTCACAGTAAATATAATTAATTACCAATGTAATTAAAGGGATCTATAAAAGCAGTATTAAACCCAAAAGCAAACATGTGTTATATTGCAGTTTACCTATACTTAGATGTTATGGCTGCATTCATTTTATTTTTATTTTTTATGCTTTCTTTCCATTTTTTTTTTTTACATGGTGATCTGGCCAGTAAGTCTGCTGTTTTTCAAAAGAACAAGCTCTCTAGCAGAGTGTAACAGCTTACAGGGATGAGAGAAACCATTTACCAGTGACAGGGGTTCTTACAATGGTTGCTGTAACTGTTTGTAAAGGGTGAACTGGAGTTTGGCTTCAATTTGTCAGTGTATTTAAATCTGCAAATACATTTAACCCCACCCGCACCCCCTAGACTGACAATGCTGCTGTCTGCTGTGCCAAAAAAAACAAAAAAAAAACAAAGGAAAAAGCACCTCTAAGTGTAGCAGGACTAAATCACTTATTATACCCAATGTAGGGCCATTCACATTTAGTAGTTAAAATCAGGCTCATTAATAATTTAGGGACACCAAGATGGAGGTTCACTGAGTGGTGAAAGCCAGGTCTCATGGCAGTCATTCACCAGGGGATGGATATTGTGTCTCCTGTCTCTTTCATCCAGAGTTGGGACAATCCAATACAGGACATGTGTCACTGGCTAGATCACCAGGTGAAAACAGAGGAGAAAAGGCCTAAAAAAGGAAAACAAATGTAGCCACCATATCTAATGATTGGTAAGCTGCAATATATTACATTTTTGATTTTGGGTTTAATACCACTTTAACTGTGAGGCATGAGAGTATCTGACCAATAGTTTTATTATTATGGGAGCAGCATTGGCAAATTTTTGATTTTTTTATGTAAATGGGAGACAAAACATATTATTCATTGGTTCACTAGTCTCAAACCTAAACTGTGGACCTTTCTCTTTCTTCCTTCAATGGCTAGTTCTACCTCTTTCAAGGTTGAGTTTGTGTTTATCTATATTTGTCTTATCTCAGTATGATATTCTGGTATCCTAGCATTAGTTGACTTCTTTCATTGTCTCCGGCTTTACACTTCTGTCCCTCGTTTCTCCTTCTTCTTGGCCACGATGTACAGTATCTCTTATCAATTTTCCTCCCTGTACAACTTATAATCTACAACTCAAAGTCGGTTGAGCCTCCTTCTGGTCATAACAGACTTGCATGTACCGTAATAGTATGTTAAGATGTTCTTTAATCACCCTGGCAGTATGATTACCGTATATACTTGAGTATAACCCGACCCGAGTATAAGCCGAGGTACCTAATTTTACCACAAAAAAATGGGAAAACTTGACTCGAGTATAAGCCGAGGGTGAGAATGCAGCAGCTACTGTAAGTGGAAGAGGGTCAACAATGCCCATTTGCACGCCTCGCTGTGCCCATTGCAACCTCACTAAGCCAATTGTCACTGTGCCCAACCTCACTCTGCCCATTGCCACCTTACTGTGCCCATCCTTACTGTGCCCATGCTTACTGTGCCCATCCTCACTGTGCCCATCCTCACTGTGCCCCTAAAATTGAAATTGTACCTGAAATTGAGAGGCTGCGGGCGTCCATTGTTTAAAACTCGCGGTCTCTTCCTGGTCCCTTCCGTGATAGGCGTTTCTAAGCAGACACAGTTCCGCCTATCACAAACGTTCTCTCATCCTCAGTTTCCCAGCAGACACTGTGTTCAGTGTTCCGTCAATCACGGGCGTCCTCTTGTCCGAGGATGAAAAGGCATCCGTGATTGGCGGAACACTAAACACAGTGTCTGCTGGGATAGGTGAGGATGAGAGAAAGTTTGTGATAGGCGATTCTCAGCAGAGACAGTTCCGCCTATCACGGAAGGGAGCAGGAGGAGACCGCGAGATTTAAACGATGGACGCCCGCAGCCTCTCAATATTTTTCAGGTACACTGACTCGAGTATAAGCCGAGGGGGGCACTTTCAGCCCAAAAAAAGGGCTGAAAATCTCGGCTTATACTCGAGTATATACGGTATGTCAGATTTTTGCGTCTCAAAGCGGTACAATTGTTTTGCATAGAAATTTGGCATTTTATATTGTAGGCCTGTAATTCTTAGTAATAACACACCTAAATCTGTCCAAACAAGAGTCTAGTAGACATCCCGGATATGATAAAGTTTGAAACACTAAATCATAAATTATAATATAATAAATAACTATAAATAATTATAAAAAATAATAATATATTAAAATTAATTTCCCCACGATTCACTATCGCTCAATTCTGCAAGTGTTCTAATTTACTATGTTTGTTTTCTAGCTGGTCTAAAACCACTTTTGACGTAAAGGGACACTTTTTGGTTGCCATGGACAATCTCAAGTTTTCAGGCAGAAAGAACAGTATATATATATATATATACCGTATTTATCAGTGTATAACACGCACAGGCGTATAACACGCACCCTAACTTTAAGAGGGAAGTTTCAGGAAAAAAAACTTTCCACAGCCCCCTGTGAATAACACGCAGGCACAGTTTACCCTCTATTTTCAGGGTAAAAAAGTGAGTGTTATACGCCAATAAATACAGTGTATATATATATATATATATATATATATATATATATATATATATATATATATTTTTTTTTTTAAAACAGCATGCAGGGCACTGGATAAAGCATTGTAAGATAACAGTGTACTGTATGTGTTATGAATTTTTTTCTTTTTGAATTTGCCGCCGGGTTCTGCCCCCATGCGTCGCAATGCTCTCAGGGAATGGAGCCCGACACAGGATCCTGGTGACAAGGTAAGTATGCTGCACCAGGATCCTGCAATGCAATCCTGGGTGTGGCTCGGGGTTACCACTAATGGTAATGAAATTTAACCCCCGGGCGACACTCAGGATTACCGCCAGGGAGGTTAAAGTGGATGTAAACCTGATTCATGAAATTTGAGTTGGGCACATATATCTGCAGTGTTTTCTTATCTCTCTTCAAAGCTATGTCCTGTAGTTTTCTCCTGCTCCATTCTTCTGTTATCAGCCTGACAACTCCTGACAAGTTCTCCGTCACATCTGATAAAAGCAGCCTGAGTTTTGTGTTGGGGAGGATGCTATAAATAGATTAGCAGAGCCCTGAACTATTCAACGTTTAGAGCTGAAAGTCTCTACCTATGAGGAGACGGGGTGTGTGCCTTTCTTCCAGCTGTCTTGGCTGTATGCCCAGGCTTCACTGCAGTGCTAACCAAGAAGTGAGAATCTCCTAACACAAAGAGCACTTTCTAAACAGTATATAAAGATTAAGACAGCAGATATACAGGGTACATGTAAAACTTATGTAGGGAGATTTGTTTCATCTCTGTGTATCATCTGAGGCTGTTCACTTTACTGGGTATATGTGAGGGTTCACATCCTCTTTAATGTGCAGTACTCCACGAAAGGGTTTAGATATATTACATTATGGTTTTGCATATCAATAAACAATCATTTTAACATTATAGAGGGAATAACTTACATATTTGCTGATGCCATGAAAGTCACTTAAAATGTGAAAAAACATAGCTCTGTCCTAATTGCAGAATGGGAGCTGCCACTGCTGACAGTTTTTTTAAATGTGCATGCTCCAGTATACTTTAACTATACTTTACTAGTCATGGACTTGGAACAAGTTTGCAAGCCAAGAGTTTAAATTGGCAAAATAAAAAAAAACAATATTTACAACATTTCTGCAATACAATGTTTTATAGCTTTAAAATGCTCCAATGACAGAAGAAAATATCTGTTGATCCTGACAGAAATTGAGCAAGCACATGATTTCCTGTGTACTCTGTATATGTTGCACTAAAATCTCAAGCAGTGTTTCCCAAAACAAGTGTTCTCCCCTCTCCTATGCTCCTCCAAAAGTACAGTTAAATTAATGAGAGTTGTCACCTTAAAAGAGGAAGTGTCAGGATATCACCAGGTGATAATTTAAGAAAAAAAAAGCCTTAAAAAATAAAACACATTTAAGGACTGATAGGCTGTAATATATTACATTTATGGGTTTAGATATACTTTAACTAGCTTTGTACTTGTTCCAGGTACGTGTCTACGTAGTGCTTATACCTTTAAAAACAAGTCCGTGGTGATAGTTTTCATTTTTTTGTGTTCGCACTTTCCCTTTTATTTTTGTTTCCCTCTCCTTAAAGAGGAAGTAAACCATAATGGGTTTTACTTCCTCTTTTTCTCCCTGCAAAGCCTGCAAATTAAAAGCATAATGGGCTAGTATGCATCGCATACTAGTCCATTATGTGACACTTACCTGCAAAATAATCCAGCGATGTCCCCTGTGCAGGCTACATCCATCTTCTGGCCCCTCTTCCTTCCGACCCACGGACTCCGGCTCTGTGATTCGCCAGAGCTGCGTGACATCACTCCCACGCATGCGTACGGGAGCCACCATTAACGGCACAGGCTAGGGAAGAAACGGCACTTAGTTTAGTTTCTTTCCAGCGCATGCGCCCTTTACATTCTCAACGGACTACAAGTGAAATATCTCCTAAACAGCGCAACTTTAGGAGATATTTCCACTAGCTATAGGTAAGCCTTATTCTAGGATTACCTATAGGTAGAAGTCACAAATAAGGGTTTACAACCACTTTAAGAACAATAATGTTAGTCTGCTCTTGAATTATGCAAAAAAAATCCCTGGGTTTAGATGCATTACACCTTTCAAAACAAGTTGGTGGCGATAGGATAGTTTCCATGTTATATACACAATCCCTTTTATTTCCGTTTCTTTCTCTTAGTACAATAATGTTGGTGTCCGCTTGAATAATGCTTATTTTTTTGTTCCTAGGTTTAGATATACTTAGATAT
Organism: Rana muscosa; assembly: GCA_029206835.1. NCBI lineage: Eukaryota > Metazoa > Chordata > Amphibia > Anura > Ranidae > Rana > Rana muscosa. Next base: position 880,773,023 of record CM055116.1, read on the forward strand.
AGGTTTAGATATACTTTAACTACTTTTACGCCTTTCAAAACAAATCAGTGGTGATAAGATAGCTTCCATTTTTATGTATTCGCACATTTCCCTTTATTTGTGTTTCTTTCTCTTTAATCACAATAATGTTGGTGTGGGCGGCGTGGCTTGGCACACAATGAGGACGGCAGCACACTGAGGGAGCTCCGCTGACACACACAGCCGTACACAGCTTTCCACCCGACCAACGGCACTCAGATGCCCGGAAAGAAACTCTACAGCACCCCTCACTCTCGCCCACGCCACGGATTGGCTGCACACCCGGCAAGAAACATTTCTAAGCTTTTTAAAAGCAAATCTGCAGCCCAGAGCAGCGGCCTAAAATCCAAGATGGCGCCGCCACACCACGAGGAGGAGTATAGCGAGGACTCTCAATCAGCACCAGAGGACACAGGAAGGGGTAAGACAAGATCTGATCTCCCCTTCACTTATGGTGACATGTCAGTGATCGCTCCGGACATCAAGTCTACCTTCTCAGCGACGATCACTGATTTAAAAACGAACTTACTGGTGCTTAATGAGAAAATGGCCTCTGCAGAAGCAGCAGGGAAACAGAGAGACAAGGCTATCAATAAGTTGGAAAGGGGCTCATTCATGCAAGCTCAGCACTTCATAGATATGTACAGGCACATTGAAGATTTAGACAACAGAGGAAGAAGGTGCAATATAAGAGTGAGAGGGATCCCAGAATCAGTGGGTCATGAACAGATTATACCAGCGCTGCAGAGGGTCTTTAACAGCCTGTTAGAGAGACAGGAGGACATGGATATAGACTTTGTGAGGGCATACAGAGCCCTGAGACCAAAGGGCCCGGACACCGCACCACCCAGAGTCATAATCTGCTGCCTCCAAAGTTTTTCTCTTAAAGAGGACATTATGTGTAAAGCAGGGAGAAATGATCACATTGTGTTCAATGGAGAAACCATAATGCTGTTCCAGGATCTCTCACAAATTACTCTAAAGAATAGACGTGCCCTGTGCCCCCTGCTGGAGAAATTAAGGGATAGAGACTTGAGATACACATGGCGCTTCCCATTTGCACTGACGTCTCCTATAATGGACAACAACATATTCTGCGCACCCCCGCTGATCTGCCAGAATTCTGCTCAGCACTGAACCTGGGCCAGACGGATCTACCTGACTGGTACGCAGAATTCCTCCAACCCCTTTGGATAGAAGCCCCCTCAGGTCCCCATTCTCAACACCTGATAAGCGTCAGGCAAAGAAACAAAAACAGAGTAGCGAGGGAGGATCCAAAATGGGAACTCCAAGACCTCAAGCCGCACCAGATGAGGACCAAGATGAGGACTAATTCTCCCATGCTCTACTTTTCTCTTCTGCTCCTCCACATGTTAAGATGAGACAGTTGTTACCTGCGGACCTCTCATGGCTCTTTCTGTGGGAATACACACCTTATTTACTTTTTGCGCCTCCTTTCGGCGAAGTGACAGAATTATCTTCACTAGTTTTCTCACCCATGACTGATGGCTGCAACCTCAGATCTTCCCAGAAGATTTTTGAAATAACATTAAAATTGTTATGCCATTCGTTTCTGGTCTGGTTTGATGGTCAACATCAGGGATGCCCTCTCCCATTGGAGAGACTTGAGGCCTGAACGAACGCTCAGACTGACCACTAACCAGCTCTGGAGGCGGCTGCAGACTTACCCTCATGCTTGTGATGTCCACTTTGAGCTCTTTTCTCTCATGCCATTTCAACTTTTTTTTTTTTTAGTTTCTATTTCTACGTTTTGTTTTTTTTTGTTATATACTCAGGTCTGGTTCACAGACTTACGAGTTTGAAAGTTTATTTGTTTCTATGTTGTTTACATATGTGTTGTATAAATGGTCTTATGTATAGATTTTAAACTCACAACTCAATGCTTTCATAAGTACGGCTGTGTGTACAACAGCCATTTACTTCCCTAGGTTTTCTTAGTTTAAATCCATATTTGGATCACGACACAGGTGGGCTGCCGCTGCGTCGTTTGTTGCCTCCCTACAACCCCACAGAGTGACCCGGTGCTCCTGATTACGGACACAGGGGACAGTACTTCCAAAAGAGGTGCCCACTCCTGAGTGGGCTGTTTCCACTCGGGAGTTGTACCACTAACATAGAATTACTTCCTCTACATTTTTATAGATTCTCCTTCTACTTATCTCTCAATCTCTACCCCCTCTGTTATTTTCTCGGTTCCCCTTTCTTTGACCCCCATTTTATGTTTTGGAGACTAAATTTGTTTATTGCATTGGTACTGTGACGGATCTCGGATACCCCAGGTGGGCACATCCGCCAGACCTGTGTCTCCTGTCCTCCAAACGCACCCGCAGCCTGCAGATTCGCCATAACCAGCTCTTAACCGCTCAATCACGAGACAATCCACACAGGTGTTGAGGGTTAAACATGCAGAGCATCAACAGTTTATTAAATACCAAACATACACTTTTACACACAGTTAGGCACACTCCCCTTAGCCTTGTCATAGAGGGGGGGGTAGGGGACAAGGAAGAGCCAATGGGAACTGAACATTTGTACATTGAAACAGAGACGACAGATAAACATAAAGGGATTATGGTAAGCAGGCAACCCCTCAATACACATCCCCTGCGGAGAGATGTCTGCAGTCCAGACCATTGTCTATGTGCCATGACTCAACACAGCTAAACACAGCAACAAGAGGGGGGGCAGATGGGGGAGAAGGGATGTAGCATTACATTACATTATCTCAATGTCAGCTTCTCCCCGAGTCTCAGTCTCTTCTGGGCCATAGTCTGTGGGTAGGAGGCCCGCCCTCAGTCCCTTCCAAAGAACACAGTGACAGTGGGTTCTGTCACATTTCTCCCCTTTTAAAAACAGACTAACCAGGTTCCTGACCCCCAACTGGTCTGGACCTGCGTTAGTCACAAACTTCCACCCCAGGCAACCAGGAAAAGGAAAAGTACGTCTCTGGCGCTGGGGAGAAAAATCGCACACACAGTCTCCTGTGAATAAAAACAGCCGCTGCAGAGTGGGAACAGCTGTCCGCACTCCCGTGATCCGAGGCTGGGTTGCAGATATTGAGGGGAGCTGAATAATCCTCTGCCCCGATGCCAGCGCCTCAGCTTGTAGGGAACATAGGCTGGCAGTGCTATGCAGTTGGGGAGGAAAAGGTTCTTGCTTTTCTCCTGGAGTAGTTACCAGCCGCTGAGGAGGTATCTTGCAGGGACTATATCCCAGACTCTCCATCTCTTTTTCTGATGCTGGGCAGAGGCCAACAGCGCTCTGCTCCGTAGCCAGCGATTCTGCTAGGGGGACATATACAACTGTAGAGTTCAGCCGCTGGAGAGGGGGAAGGGTTTTTCCCCCTCCTGGTTCTCTGACCAGCTGCTGAGGCGACTTCTGACAGGGGCTGTCTCCCAAACGCTCCAAAGACATACTGAGGGCTGGGCAGGGGCCCGTGGCACTCTGCCATGCAGCCAGCGCTTCAGCTGGGGGGATAAACACTGGGGTAGTGTCCAAGTGCTGGGCAACCAGCTCACTGAGGTCATCCCTCGATCTCCCTGGATCCAACTCTTAGGGTGGGCAGAGGCCAGCGGCACTCTGCCCCGTAGCCAGCGCTTCTGCTGGGGGGATGAACACTGGGGTAGTGTCCAAGTGCTGGGGAAACAGCTCACTGAGGTCATCCCTCGGACTCCCTGGATCCAACTCTGAGGGTGGGCAGAGGCCAGCGGCACTCTGCCCTGCAGCCAGCGCTTCTGCTGGGGCACCGGATTCGATACTCTGGACTTGCTGCTGATCACCATTTACCAGCCTTCCAGTGCCCGTCTCAACTTCCCCTTCTAAGACCTTTATGTTTTTATCTTGTCTCGCTGCCTGGGAAACCTCTGGTGCATTCTGGCATTCTAGCACTCGCAGTGCCCTCTGTATCATCGCCGCTTCTTCCATTGCGGTTAGGACGGGAAAACGTAGGGGCACTCCTGGCCCCATTTGCTCTGCATCTTCGCGACTGTCCGCTATTTCTCCAGGACAGTCCCAGGCAACGGGAGCCATGCCAGGCTGCTGATCACCGTCAAACAGCCGCTTGTAGGCAATCTCGAGCTCCCATTCCTGCTCAACCAGGAACTCCAATTCCTCCAGGCCACACGCCTCTTCGGGAAGGTCCAGCACCTCATCTCGGAAGTCCAGGATGTCTTCCAGCCGCCACTCTTCGTCGCTTCCAAAGTCTGGGTCTCCGTACATTTTTTGATGGAGCAGCCCCACGCTGCCGTAGCCAACGCCTTCTGTCGGGCTGCCATCTGCTGTACTTGGCCACAGTTGAGCCGCGAACCACCGGAGGGCTCTGTAGCTGGCGTCCAGCCTCATCTCCTCCTGGACCAATCTTCCGAGCTCCATCTTACACTCATCTCGCGGTCGTTCCCTCAGGAACACCTCTCGCGCACGGTACTGCGTCCAGTACATCTCTGTGGAGGAGGGAAGGATCTTCCCCTGATGGTGCCGCTCGTGGCTTAGTGTCTCATGCCAGAGTTGCCAGCGGATCACATCCTCCCAGCCGAGCATGGTGCGCTCTGTCGCTGGTCCCCGATGTTGCTTCCGCATGCCTTGCAGCCTCCTCCCATACTCCGCTCTCATGCTGGCCGGTCCCTGTATCGCTCCTCGGTGGCTGCCCGGATCTTGAATCCTGGTGGTGGTTTGGATGTCCCGGACTGCAGGAGACATCCCACTGCTGCCAACACTGTGACGGATCTTGGATACCCCAGGTGGGCACATCCGCCAGACCTGTGTCTCCTGTCCTCCAAACGCACCCGCAGCCTGCAGATTCGCCATAACCAGCCCTTAACCCCTCAATCACGAGACAATCCACACAGGTGTTGAGGGTTAAACATGCAGAGCATCAACAGTTTATTAAATACCAAACATACACTTTTACACACAGTTAGGCACACTCCCCTTAGCCTTGTCATAGAGGGGGGGTAGGGGACAAGGAAGAACCAATGGGAACTGAACATTTGTACATTGAAACAGAGACTACAGATAAACATAAAGGGATTATGGTAAGCAGGCAACCCCTCAATACACATCCCCTGCGGAGAGATGTCTGCAGTCCAGACCATTGTCTATGTGCCATGACTCAACACAGCTAAACACAGCAACAAGAGGGGGGGGCAGATGGAGGAGAAGGGATGTAGCATTACATTACATTATCTCAATGCCAGCTTCTCCCCGAGTCTCAGTCTCTTCTGGGTCATAGTCTGTGGGTAGGAGGCCCGCCCTCAGTCCCTTCCAAAGCACACAGTGACAGTGGGTTCTGTCACAGGTACTAATACACATCTATCATATCTGTTTCCTGCAGTTGGACCTGTGGAGCATCGCCTCCTGTGCCGCACCGATGGCTTACTCCTCACTGGGACACACCCCGTCAGTGATATCGCATAATATCAGAAGTCTGAATATTCCAGAACGTCGCTCCACCTTACTACGTGAGCTTAAAAAAGGTAGACCCCATTTCGTGTTTCTCCAGGAGACACATCGCGCATCTAAACTTACTAGTCCATACTTTACGAGGGCCTTTCATGCCACCAACGATTCCAAGTCAAAAGGGGTCTCAATTTTAGTGAGTAAGGGTGCCCCTTTTCAGCTTCTAGAACAAAAGATTGACCCGGGAGGCAGATTCATATTTCTAAAGTGGACATATGGGGCCACTCCAGTGACTCTAGCAAACGTGTATTTTCCAAACAGGACGCATGCTACGTTCTGTCAGCAACTTACTAATGAACTCCAAGGGTTCTCTTCCGGCTGCCTTATACTGGGTGGGGATTTTAACCTTCCGCTCAACCCCTTGACGGACACCTCCAATGGCAGATCATGCATTACCTATAGAATACTTAAAAAAAGAAAATCCTCATTACAAACTCTACACCTGACTGACACATGGCGCTTTCTCAATCCATATGGACGGGACTTCACACACTACTCGTCCCACACGCCAGATACGCACGTTTGGACTACCTCTTCATCTCTCAGAGGAATTTATACTCGGTCGAGGCAGCTCACATCGGGATCCAATCGATCTCGGACCACTCACCTATCTCGCTAAGACTGGACCTCCTGACCCCACCACCCAGACAACCAACATGGAGACTTAACGCATCCCTCCTGACTGACCCAAACCTTTTACCCTCTCTCACCACCACACTGCAGGAATTGTTTAGACATAACTCAACACCCGATGCAGACCCCCTTATGGTCTGGGAAGCCCATAAATGTGCCATCAGGGGAGAACTGATCAGAATGGGCTCTAAGCGCAAAAGAGAAAGGGAGAAAGAAATCTAACAACACAAATACATACTCTGGAATCCCTACATAAACATTCACTCTCGATACAATCAGCTGAAAAATTACTTAAAGCTAGGAAAGAACTACAACACATACTTGACTCTAAATCTAAACGTATGCTGATCTTCAGAAAGAAATTGTAATATGAATCGGGCAATAAACCGGGTAAATTCTTAGCCAGAGCTTTAAAAGAATACACATGTGCCAATGACATTGCAGGGATCAAAAAGGGGAATGTTAAAGTAGACGTGACCACAGAAGCGATAGCTGCACATATCCATGAGTATTACACTAAGCTTTATAACCTACCACCCCAACACAAACCTAATGGCGCGGAAGGGGATAGGACACAAATTATACAAGACTACCTGACCAAAAGTGGGCTCCCGAGACTGAAAGACTTAGACGCATCCCTTTTAGAAACTCCAATAACCTCACTGGAAATCAAACATGTCATTAAATTACTGAAGACTGGGAAAAGCCCTGGCCCGGACGGCTACTCAGCTATCTATTACAAAACCTTCTATAACATACTTACTGAACCGTTCGCTGCTGCCTTGAACTCCATGTCTACACCCAGGGAAATAACGTCTGATTTCCTATCCGCACACATAGCGGTGATCCATAAGCCTGGCAAAGACCCCACGGACTGTACCAGTTACCGACCCATTTCCCTACTAAATCTAGACAGCCAAATTTTTCTCAAAAATCCTTGCACTACGCATAGGTCCTCTTCTACCAGACCTGATAGGTATGGAACAGCTGGGCTTCGTACTGGGAAGGGAAGCAAAGGACAATGTAACCAAAGCCCTGCTTCTCATTCAAGCGGCGCATGACAGGGACATTGAGGGCCTTCTCCTGTCCACGTATGCGGAGAAGGCCTTCGATAGAGTGGCATGGGATTTCATGACTAGGGATGAGCTTTATGTTCGAGTCAAACTCATGTTCGACTTGAACATTGGCTGTTCGCCCGTTCGGCGAACAGCAAACAATTTGGGGTGTTTGCGGCAAATTCGAAAGTCTATGGGAGAAATCTAAAGTGCTCATTTTAAAGGTTAATATACAAGTTATTGTCATAAAAAGTGTTTGGGGACCTGGGTCCTGCCCCAGGGGACATGTATCAATGCAAAAAAAAAGTTTTAAAAACTGCAGTTTTTTCGGGAGCAGTGATTTTAATAATGCTTAAAGTGAAACAATAAAAGTGAAATATTCCTTTAAATTTCATATCTGGGGGGTGTCTAAAGTATACCTTTAAAGTAGCGCATGTTTCCCGTGGTTATAACAGTCTCTGCACAAAATGTCATTTCTGACGGAACCCTGCGTCAAATTTTAAAAAAATGACGTGGGGTTCCCCCAAAATATCCATACCAGACCCTTCAGGTCTGGTATGGATTTTAAGGGGAACTCCACGGCAAATGTAAAAAAAAAATGGCGTGGAGCTCCCCCCAAAAATCCATACCAGACCCTTTATCTGAGCACGCAACCTGGCGGGCCGCAGGAAAAGAGAGATCGCCCCCCCTCCTGTACATTGTATGGGGATGAGGCCCTTGTTCCCATCAACATGGGGACATGGTGCTTTGAGGGGGTCACAGAACCCCAAAGCATCCTCCCCATGTTGAGGGCATGTGGCCTGGTACAGTTTAGGAGGGGAGGGGGCGCTCTCTCGTCCCCCCTCTTTTCCTGCGGCCTGCCAGGTTGCATGCTCGGATAAAGGGTCTGGTATGGATTTTTGGGGGGAACTCCACGCCATTTTATTTAAAAATTTGGCGTGGAGTTCCCCTTAAAATCCATACCAGACATGAAGGGTCTGGTATGGATATTTGGGGGAAACCCCACGTCATTTTTTTTTTAATTTGAAGCAGGGTTCCCCTTAATATCCATGCCAGACCTGAAGCGCCTGGTAATTGAATTTGGGGGGACCCCCACGCATTTTATTTTATTTTTTATCAATGACTTTCAATTACTGTTCTCTGTATTGCCAGGAGCCGACAATTCATTATAGCCGTGAGTGCTTTTAAATTACTTTTTTTCCTTCAGAAATTACACTTTGTGCAGGGACAGTTCTAAGCACGGGAAACACGTGCTACTTTACAGGCATACTATACACACCCCCTAGGTACGAAATTTAAAGGAATATTTCACTTTTATTGTTTCACTTTAAGCATTATTAAAATCACTGCTCCCGAAAAAACAGCCATTTTTAAAACTTTTAAACACTTTTAAACACTTTTTATGACAATAACTTGCAAATAAGCCTTTAAAATTAGCACTTTAGATTTTTCATGTTCGAGTCCCATAGACTTTAACGGTGTTCGGATGTTCGAACTAATTTATTGCCTGTTCGCATGTTCTGATGCGAACCGAACTGGAGAGTGTTCGGCTCATCCCTATTCATGACGGCAGTAGGCAGACATGTGGGATTTGGCCCACACATGCTATTGTGGATCTCTGCTTTATATCATAACCCCACAGCGAAATTGAAAATAAACGGGACGTTATCTGAAAAAGTCCACATACGGAACGGCACTAGGCAAGGCTGCCCCCTATCCCCTGCTGCTGTTCATTTTATCTCTTGAACCTTTCATAAGAGTAGTTCAACTGAATAAGGCAATCACAGGATTCAAAATCCAGGACAGGGAGTTCAAGCTTAATCAACCCAACAGACAGTATCCCCCAACCTTTTGACCGAAGTCACTCAGTACGGCTACATCTCCAACCTGAAAATAAATTACACAAAATCAGAGACTATAAACCTCTCACTACCGACTAATCTGCTGAGACGGACTAAAGCTGACTCAAACTTTAGATGGGATGACAGAGCTATTAAATACCTGGGCACCTGGCTAACTCCACAAATACAAAATATTTTTGAATATAACTTTCCACCCCTTTTAAAAAATTGTACAGACGACATTACAAGATGGCAGACGGCTTACTTCTCCTGGTTCGGACGAGCGGCTATAGTTAAAATGGTTATTTTACCCAAGCTTCTTTATCTGTTGAGGACCCTACCCATAGAAATACCGCCACACTTCTTTAAAACGCTCAACTCCATTCTACTGAAATTCCTATGGAATCAGCGTAAACCCAGAATAAAATTACTGTGGTTAACCAGACCTAAAGAGGCGGGTGGGATTGGGCTACCGAACTTCAAGCACTACTATTATGCGTCGCACTTAGCTAGGATAATTGACTGGCATTCTCATAGTAGACAATCAAAAGACTGGATAACACTGGAGGAATACCTATGCGCAAAATCGCTGAGATTCTCCCCGTGGAATCCAAGAACTGACAACTCACCCAACGCACGTAACCATCCCATCACGGGCAACACTTTAGAAATATTAAGTTACATAGCCAAACATAGAACTGTCACTACCCCCCTCAGCCCCCTGACTCCTCTAAAGGACAATACGGCCTTTCCACCAGGTGTTAATAATGCTCTGTTCTAAGCTACACAAGGGGATACCCCACTGCTTGCTGGCGACTGTCATACAGAAGGCAAATTTAAGGACTTTTCCGCATTGAAAATAGGCAACAGTCTTCCGCAACTACGGTGGTTGTCGTACTTTCAACTACGTAGTTATTTGACTAAACAGAAACACAAAGCAGACTTCCACAGACCCCTAACTGACTTGGAATTGGCATGTCTTGATGGGGCACCTCTCGTCAAAGCCACATCAATCTCATATAAATGGTTACAACTGGCCGGGTGTGGAGGAGCGGACGGGTACAGGAGGAGAGGGTCGGAGGAGCTGCGGGAGGAAATCACAGACAAACAATGGAGGTATGCCTGCATCCTAGCACATAAAGGTTCCATAAGCTCAAAGATCTAGGAAACGGGTTACAAGCTGCTAACACATTGGAATAACACACCTGAAAAACTCCATGAATGGGATCCTCAAAAATCTCAGACATGCTGGAGATGCCAAACAGAAAAGGGCACATTGCTCCACATTTGGTGGCAATGCCCATTGATCACTCCCTTCTGGGATAATGTTAGAAAACTGATCCAAAAAATAACGGAGACCAAATTATCACTGAACGCAGCTTGTTGCTTGTTACACATCAATCACTTCACTCTCAGAAAATATAAAAAAATGTTATCCAAGAACCTACTTAATGCGGCCAGGTCATTGATACCACTACATTGGAGAACCTCCAGGGTGCCCTCCACCGCAGGTTGGCTAAAGAAAGTCAGAGACGTATGTGAGATGGAGGACACCATGACTCAAGACAATGGCAGAGTCAAAGCCTTCCACAATACATGGCAGCCTTGGTTCATATTCCGTTACTCCCAGGAATATGAAGACACAATATTGAATGCCTAATGTTGATGTGTGGTCTGCATGACCTCCTACAGGATCAGGTTTTCACCTTTTCTTATATAATTGAAGTAAGATGAAAGCAAACGTTACCGATCTATTATTCACTTCACCCCCCCATCTTTGTTTTTCCCTTTCATATCTATCTTTTCTTATTACACAATACCATGTGCAATGTATAACGTTGAACCACACAGATTTATAGCCATATATCTATGTATGTACTCCTATTAATAATAAGCCTTCAGGCCAAAGTTAACGGCAAAACTACAGTTTGAAAAGATGTTCCCAAATGGGCTTAGTTCTTATGGTTTAGTTTCAGCCTCTCAGATACTTACAAGCAACATACTGTATTGCCCAATTTATAAGTTTATCATTATCTTGCACTAATTATTTGTTGCAAATGTACATGCATATGACGTGTTGTGCATGTTATCTTTTGACTCTCTTCTCAATAAAACTGAAATGTTTTAAAATAATGTTGGTGTGCTCTTGAATAATGTTTATTTTATTGGGCCAAATAAGTGTTAGCTTCAGTCACTAGTTCATGTGTTGCTTCTAGTTGGGATGACTTCTCTAATTTACCACATGCTCCTCAGTGTGAATCAATATGGTGACTCACAAAGCTCCAATGCATTAGCAGCATGTTGAAATATTGACAGTGTGTGAAAATATGTAAACAAAGTGCTTTATATGTTTGTCTTTTATTTTCTCCTTAATGAAAACTAATGGCCAGTGTGAGTCAAGACCAAAAACATTGCATTTTTCTAAGAAGATGATTTTTTTTGGAGGTAGAACATTCTGTACAATAATGCTAGCTTTGTGATATTATGAAGAAAAATAAATAAATCATAATGTTAGCTACTAAAAGAGGTAAACGAAAGGCTGAAAGTTACAGCAGTAAATAAAATAAATCTAACAAGTCATGCTTTATCAATTTTCTTTCTGATCAAATTCCATTTGCAATCTAATTTGTAACTTAGAACAAGTTATTAAGCCTAAATTGGCACCCACAGAGGAAGTAAAGATTGTTTCTTAGACAGAGGAAAAACAAGACAACAGAAAAATGTATACGTGTGAAACAAAATGGGTCATTTAATGTTAACTTCACAGATAGAGAAAAAAATCCAATGTAATTTATGAATTTACCTATTTTGTTATTTTTGTAAGGTTATAAGCTTTCCATTGAAAATTGTATATTTTGTTAAGGTCATGTCTTTGCTACCATTTTTAGTGTTGGCATTTTTTTATATTTATATTTCTGAGCAGAAGTATTGTTAGGGTGGCAGTCACTGACAAGTGGTGATGATGATAATGGTGATGAAGAAACAACAACAACAAAGGAAAATTAGATTTTCTTTATTTCTTATTTGTTTTTGTTTTTTGTATAGCATTAAAATGAATGTGCTGAAGCCTATTTGAATCCTATTTGCTAAGGAAGTAGCAGCTTAAAATTGTCACCTTGCTAGAAATAATTAATTGGAAAGTCTTGTACATTTGGGGATAATGATTCAACCTGCCATACTATATATTCTTTCTCATAGTACACCTTAGGGTGGCAATCTAAATAATTTCTGAAAACTGACCACATTTTTCACATCTGTAATCCATACATGTTTTATGGTTCCAGCTCTCTAGTACTGGGTTGCAGTCCTGGTACAAGTACTGCGTTGCTTTTCCCCTAGGCTTCTTATGTCCATAACAGTTTTTCAGCTTTCATGTATATGTGAGACCTGAGAGTAGGACAAACAGACGTTGGCCAGTTTGCTTTTGGAGACTGTTGGATGTGAAAAGACAAACATGTGTCCTTAGAGTTTGATTAAACCAGCTCCATTTTACATCACTGTGGATGAAGAACACTTTCATCACTGCCAATTAATAAACTGATCCATTATCAACAATAACAGCAGATAATATGTTGTAATAACATCCATTATAGGTATGGAAACCTACAACAATGAAGATGAGGAAGGGCCTTCTATACAAGATGATATGGTTCTCCTATTGGACAGAACTATGTTGATTTACTTGCTTTGTAGGACCTTACATTTCTTAACTTGTAGCTGAAATGGTATGAATTTGCCTTTGCATGCATATATTGTAGGTCATGATAGGTATACAATTTGAGGAGGTATAGAAAAATTGCCAGGCTTGCAATCCTTGTATAATACCACATCTGAGACACATTCCTTCACCTCTGACACCCTGAGGAATAAGGAAAGGGCATCATTAATTGAAGTTAGCACCTACTTTATGATAAGCCAACCACTGGATAGATTAACTTTTTTTGTGATTCAACAACAATGCTCATTTTCTACAACACTACCCTTCTTAGATTTCTGCTCCCTATAACCTTGAATTTATTTCTATATTATATCCATCAGTATCATTATCATCATCTAAGAGTCTTAAGAGTCATCAGCATAGTTTTAAGAGAGAATATACGAAGAGCTACACACTGCATTAATTTTCACAAATATAGCAAATTACATAAACATTGCACCAGTAACACGGATGCCAATGGGAAGTTGATGAATATAAATGATTAGTAGGGATGAGGTTTGGATCAAGTCTACCTTAGGTTCAAGCCAGACCCTACCTTTTTGCAGACCTGTCAAACTAATATGGGAATGTGACCGTCTGAATTCATTGTATTCATAATGTACTTACAAGGTCATTCAAGCTTAAGTCAGATGGCTTGAAAGGGCCAGATATTTGGGCTTTACTATGTGGCAGACCCCTCACTATAAATACCTGGCCATAGAGCAGCCATAGTGTCAGTCTATTAAAAGTAGTTGCAGGTATAGCAACCCCTTTGCTGCCTTTTGTATTGCGTTTCCTAGGCCTCATGCCCATGGGCGTTTTAAAAAATTAGCTGTAAAGCTAGTACCAACACCAGGCAAAAAGCGCCGTTAAAAACGTGATTTTATCTACGTTTTGCATTGGCGTCAATGCGCGTTTAGCCATGCTAGCTTTCATCTGCGTTTCTCTGCCTCTATTTAAAATAAATGGTTCCCTACGGGATCCCATTGATTTGAGTAGAAGTCACACCATCCCGGCCCTGTGCCCCCCCACCCCAAAGCACCTTGTCCCCATGTTGATGAGGACAAGGGCCTCTTCCCGACAACCCTGACCATTAGTTGTTGGGGTCTGTGGGCGGAGGCTTATCAGAATCTGGAAGATCCACAGATCCCGGCCCTCCACCCTTTGTAAATGAGGGTACCCCTACCATTCACCTAAAAAAAAAAAAATGTCAAAAATAAACACAGTACACAGGTTTTTAAAGTATTTTATTAAGGCAGCTCCGGCGTCTCTTCGATTTCTTCTCTCTTCTCTGGCTCTTCTCCCTCTTCTGACGATGTCTTCCCCCTATGCCGGTCTTTCTCCCTCTCCGGTTCTTCTCCTCTCTGCACTGTCTTCTCTCTCTGCTGTCTTCTTGCTCTTTTGCCAGGTCTTCTCTGCTGTCTACTCGCTCTTTTTCCGGGTCTTATTCACTGTCTTCTCCCTGTTCTTCTTCCGATGTTGACTCAACGCGATCTCCCGGTGTAATGCTGGGCCCGTTGTGTGTAATGACTTATATTGGCATCACCCGGTGCATGATGGGCAAGAAATCAGAAGAGACGCCGGAGCTGCCTTAGGTGAAAGGGTAGGGGTACAATGTACCCCATTGTCAGGAAAGGATTCACCCGCTGGTGGTGCTGTTGGCCCTGCTGGTGGTAATGCCTGATCCATGGGCTGTAGTACCGGCGTCCACCAGCGGGTGTATTCCGGCAGTGTGGGGCAGGCAGCACTTCCTCCGCTCAGCTGTCACATGAGGACAATCATAGCAGTCCTATAAATACCCTTACATGCTCGCCCTGGTATCTTTCTGACACAGTCTGGTCTACTAATTCACTGACACCCATACTCATTCACATTGGGTGGGGGGGCCATGATATGGGGGCCCCCTTGTTAAAGGGGACTTCCAGATTCTAATAAACCCCTGCCCGCAGACCCTGACAACCAACGGCCAGGGTTGTCGGGAAGAGGCCCTTGCCCTCATCAACATGGGGACAAGGTGCTTTGGTGTGTGGGGCCCAGGACCCCTCTGCCCCAAAGCACCCACCCCTCCATGTTGAGGGCATGTGGCCTAGTATGGTGCAGGAGAAGGGGGCGCTCGCTCGCCTGCCCCCTTTCCTGACCTGCTGGGCTGCGAGCTCGGATAAGGCATGGATTTTGGGGGGAACCCCACGCCAATTTTTTGGGCGTGGTGGTTCCCCTTAAAATCCATACCAGACCAAAGGGTCTGGTATCGTCCTGTGGGGAATCCCATGTCAATTTTATTTTCATTTTGGCGGGGGTTCTTCTTCAAGATCCTCAGCACACAAGTCGCACCGCAAGTCAGATTATGATAATCTGACGTCTGGTGCGACTTCTATTCAAATCAATGGCATCCCATAGGGAACCACTGATTTTGAATAGGGGCAGAGAAACGCTCGACGAGGCTTAACGCTCTGTATACATCGTTAAGCTGTGTTTAACAGCTTTTCCCATCGTCTGGCATTTTTACAGCTCTAGGGCTGGAGCCTCAGAACGCACTGGTCCTGTTTTTTTTTTTTTTTAGTTTAAAAATGCCTATGCTACTTACAGCTCAAAAACGCCTGTGTGGGTATGAGGCCATCGAATAACATGGAGAGGCGTTTTCAAGTTGTTAAAAAAGCTCCTAAATGTGGCTTTAAAAATGCCCATGGGCATGAGGCCTTATGCCCTGTACACACAATCAGTTTTTCCGACAGGAAAACTGTGGGGTTTTTTCAGCAGGAAAATGGCTCAAAATTGTCTTGCATACACATGGTCACACAAATCTTGTCTGAAATTCCGAATGTCAAGAACGTGGTGACATACAACACGTATGATGAGCCAAGATCAATGAAGTTCAATAGGCAGTTTGGCTCTTTTGCTTGATTCTGAGCATGCATGTTTTTTTTTTGCATCGTAATTGCATACAGACGACTGCGATTCCTGATAGGAATTTTTCCTGTAACGAAAATAGAGAACCTGCTCTCAATCTTTTCTTGGCAGGAATTCTGACAAAAAAAGTGTGATGGAGCATACACACGGTCAAAATTCCTGACAAAAAGCATACATCACACTTTTCTTGTCGGGAAAACTGATCGTGTGTACAAGGCATTATTGTTGTGGGCTTGTCTTTTATTTTATTTTGTGGCTGATTTAAGGCCAACAGTCACTTTTAACTGCTGTCCTTCCCATAGCAATTTAAGGGTTTTTGTTTCAGGTGGGCAGTATTTGGGGTTGTTTCTTTATTTTGTGAGGATATTGATTCTTATTGTATGTTGATAGGGTCTTTATTTTAGGGTAAACTATTTTTTGCAGCAATGCAGGGGGCTTTTGTTTCAGAATGATATTCTGGGTTTATGTTTCTTATTCTTGTCTTTTTAATGTTCTCATGGTCTTTTTTAAGAGTGGGGTGCCCAATAACAGAAAACTGTGAACCAATAATACCTCACACATTGCTCATATTCACTACATGCCTTTATCTCCCCCCCCCCCCAAAAAAAAAAAATAGGCATACACTGATTAGGCCTATGATTAAATCTGCCCTGTTGATTGTAAATTTTATATTGCTATAATCTCTATATACCCTTCTGTATATTAATTCTTGTAGTAAAACCCAGGCCTGGGTTTTCTGTCTAAATAAAATTGGGCCAAGCCTTTCTATTTTAAATTGTTCTACTGCTTGCCAATTGTACACTACTGTATCAGCTACATGCTCTTGTTTCTTTAGTAAAACATCTGCCTATCCTTTTTTTTTTCCAGTACATTTCAGTCAATTCTTCCTTAATAAAATATCCACTGTTGGCCAGTTTTACACCTCTGTATAATTTGTGGTCTTTTAATTCTTAATGAGAGTTTGATAGAATTTTCCAGCAGCAGGACAGTTTTGTATCAGGGAGAACAGGATCAGATAGTTTCTATCTGCCAGTCAATGCAGGTCTTTCTGATCACAGAAGTCCCCCTAGCAGTAGCATTGTACATCACTAGGGGGTACCTGGGTCCTTCTAGCGATGTAGGTATAATAATAATCTAAATTAAAAATATAAAAGGTAGATCCCAAGCTCAGGCAATGTTTAAAAATGTAAGTGTAAGGATATTTTTTTAAAATGGTAAAAAAATAGCATGGAGTTCCCGTTAATGTTCCACTCAGACTCTAATGTAGGCATTAATGACAGAATGTCTTCTGCGCATTAGTGTAAAAGCCTGGTATAGATGTAAAAGATGACATTAGGTCGCTGGGGAATACTTTGAGCCTTGCTGCCCTCTAGAACTGGTGATTTCCTGAAGCCACTACAAAAAAACAAACAAAAGAGGGTGTGCCAGCCTAGTGCATTATCCCACAGTATTTATTTAAGATCAACAATAATAACACTCACAAACATGTGAATTTAAATCGCTCATCAAGCTACACATCTATAGCCCAGTAGTCCTAGACTTGTCACACTCCAGAGTGCAGGGGAACTTCACTGGGTTATTTTGTTACTAACACGTTTTGACGGTAACCCCTTCTTTATCAGAGCCTTTGCCCAAACTCTTTACACAAAAAGTTAAAAATAAATAAACACATTCACACACCCTGAAAAATACATACATTATTTATAGTCATATGCTATATAATAATTTATCTTAATATTAATTTTTACTATAATAATAAAAATATACAGTAAAACCTTGGTTTGAGAGTAACTTGGTTTGAGAGCGTTTTGCAAGACAAGCAAAATGTTTTAATACATTTTGCCTTGATATACAAGCAATGTCTTGATATAAGAGTAGCATCATGTCACAACTGAGTATAAAAAAGAAGAGAGGAGCCTCTAAGTGTAGCAAAATGGTTACATTTAATGAAGGTATAACATTTAGCAACATATTGCTACACTTAGAGGTGCCTCTCTACTCTTTTATACCCAGTAAAAAAATGCTTTGATATACAAGTGCTTTGGATTACAAGCATGTTTCTGGATTGAATTATGCTCGCAAACCAAGGTTTTACTGTAAGTACAATATTATAGAAGGACTTTCAGATTCCTCTATAAACCCCCATGTAACTTAACCTTTTGTTTGTGGCACCTCAGCATTGGGACAAGGATGCTTTGCAAAAAGAAAGAGGCTTTGCAACGCTTTGCAAGGTTACCCACAATGTTGAAATTCACATGACCTGCTCTGGTACAAAAAAGGGGGCACAACACTGTCTCCTGTGCTCGGGGGCTTGGTCTATGGGTAGGTGGTGTCAACCCTTTGGATAAAATCTGGCAAGTCAAAGGTCTTGCTGCCCTCCTCAGAACAATGTGTCTCCTTTAGAACTGAAACTTATAGAAAGAAAAGAAGGGCGCACCGACCTTGTGCATTACCAAAGATAATTTTTTTATTAAAAAATGTAACAAGAGTAATACTCACAAACAAATGTTATAAAAGGCTTATCAGTATTGCAGCAATTGGAACCATGTCTCTAGACACCTGCAACCTGGAACGGGTGTTAGGAGGAACCAGATGGCATCACAAACGGCTTACGTGTTACAAGGGAGGACCCTATTCTTCAGAGCCACAGCAGTAGTAGACTAACCTCCTCAAGTATGCTCTGTATATAACCACATGCACATGTCCAAGTGAACAGCCACCAGAGCCTGCCACACCCATCCGAGTGGGCGCGGCCCACCAAGTGAATCCATCCTAACATATACGCCATATGCTACTATCCATCATCTAGGCACTAGAATAATTCTGCATAGAATAGTCCATCGGTCCATGGACAGGGAACCATAGCTCTGCGCCAAAGAAAAGGTACAACTTCAGCATATACCAGGCCTGTCATCCCACACAGTAGATATACCTAGTGTTGCCCCGTACCGTATTTTAACGAATTACTAATAATTTCTGTATAGAATTCACCTACCCTTTGCTGTATATTATTCTCTCTCTCCCCTGTTGTATACAATTCTGGTTTTTCTCTCTTTTGTGTCTTGCTGGTGGAGTCACATGCAGCGCAAGGAGGAGGTGGGGGGAGGCTAAAGCAGATCAGAGGCACTGTCACTATTTGTACACCACACTGGATGTTGTGTTAGGAGGTGCTCATGGCGCCGCCACCACTTGAATAGTGTGGCTTGCACGCCGCACTGTAACCAGGAAGTGTGGGTGGATTTCCGTTCCACCCGCCACTTCAAAAAGGGGGCCACATGCTCTCTGTCCAACCTTTTCGGAGCACCTAGGATACCAAATACCTGCCCTCAAAGCCATATGAAAAGACTCTGCCTATTGTACAGTTTTTTTTTGCAATAGCACATATTCCCCATGGCAGTGACCACTTCCCATGCCATTTTTTTATAACTTAAAAATTGTAAGAATGTATTATCAAGTTTCACCTCCAATGAACTTCAATATGGGTTTGACGCTAAGTTCATGATTTCATGGCAAACCTTTTGTAAACTGAACTTGGGCAGATAAGTTTGTCCATAATGGTTAACAAAAGCAAAGAGTTTGAACTTATACTGTATATTGCAAAAAATCCACATAAACCCACATAAAAATCCACATAAACCCACATAAAAATCCACATAAACATCACTTCTACAAGGCAAAAGTCCCACATTTGACATTACAGGCGGTGTTAGGTATCAAAGATGATGCAGTGATTTAAAACAGACAGGTCACAAACTCCAACTAACATTTCATGTACTACCTGCATGCATTTCCTACGAAACAAATTTTTGGTTTCCCAAGATTAACAATTAACTAGACATGTGCAAAACAAAAAAAAAAATTGTTTTGTTTCAATTCGTTATTTAACCAATTTTGTTTAGTTACATTTGTTAAATTTGTTTAATTCCTTTTTTAGAATTCATTTAGTTTATTCAAATTCGACCGCATTAATAAACATTTCAACCAAATTCGAAAACATTTCAACCGCATTAATAAACATTTCAACAGCACTAGAAAATATTTCAACCACATTAGAAAACATTTCAACAGCATTAATAAACATTTAAACCACACTAGAAAACATTTCAACCGCATTAGTAAACATTTCAACCGCATTAGAAAACATGCCAACTGTATTAATAAACATTGCAACCGCATTAGAAAACATTTCAACCACATTAATAACATTTCAACTGCATTAGAAAACATTTCAACCACATTAATAAATATTTCAACCACATTAGAAAACATTTCAACCGCATTAGAAAACATTTCAACTACATTAGAAAACATTTCAACTGAATCTATGTGAGACAGATGTTTTGGTGTGCGCTGGTACACACTGAAACAGATGTTGATGGGACACAAGTTCTACAGATGTTTTTCTACACTGGAACATGCGTGCTCTGACAGCTGCTTGGTTGCACTGGTAAGCTCTGACAGATGTTGATTGGACACTACTACTACACATGTTTTTGGGCACAGGTACACTGTGACAAATGTTGATGGGGCACAAGTAGGGATGAGTCCGGTGTTCGATTCGAATCCATGTTCGAATCGAACATCGGCCGTTCGTCCGTTCGACGAAGCCAGAACTTTGTGGGCCGTTCGCATCAAATTCGTGTGATACGAACGGCCCACAATACACTGCGCCAGTCGCAGTGCATTGCTGGCTGATGATTGGCCAAGCATGCACTGTGACCCTGCATGCTTGGCCAATCACAGCGCCGGCAGCGAGGAGAGCCATAATTGGCCACAGGCAGCACAATATACACCTGTATCTACCCTTTATTGCTGGTGTACTTTAATACAGGCATCTGCAGGAGTTAGTGGGTGTTGTGTGCCTCCAGCACAATATACACCTGTATCTACCCTTTATTGCTGGTGTTATTTAATACAGGCATCTGCAGGAGTTAGTGGGTGTTGTGTGCCTCCAGCACAGCACAGTATACACCTGTATCTACCCTTTTTTGCTGGTGTTCTCTAATAAAGGCATCTGCAGGAGTTAGTGGGTGTTGTTTGCCTCCAGCACAATATACACCTGTATCTACCCTTTATTGCTGGTGTTCTCTAATACAGGCATCTGCAGGAGTTAGTGGGTGTTGTGTGCCTCCAGCACAGCACAGTATACACCTGTATCTACCCTTTTTTGCTGGTGTTCTCTAATAAAGGCATCTGCAGGAGTTAGTGGGTGTTGTGTGCCTCCAGCACAATATATACCTCTATCTACCCTTTAATGCTGGTGTTCTATAATTCAGGCATCTGCAGGAGTTAGTGGGTGTTGTGTGCCTCAGCACAGCACAGTATACACCGGTATCTACCCTTTTTTGCTGGTGTTCTCTAATAAAGGCATCTGCAGGAGTTAGTGGGTGTTGTGTGCCTATAGCACAATATACACCTGTATCTACCCATTATTGCTGGTGTTCTCTAATACAGGCATCTGCAGGAGTTAGTGGGTGTTGTGTGTCTTCAGCACAGCACAGTATACACCTGTATCTACCCTTTTTTGCTGGTGATCTATAATAAAGGCATCTGCAGGAGTTAGTGGGTGTTGTGTGCCTCCAGCACAATATACACCTGTATCTACCCCTTATTGCTGGTGTTCTTTAATACAGGCATCTGCAGGAGTTAGTGGGTGTTGTGTGCCTCCAGCACAATATACACCTGTATCTACCCTTTATTGCTGGTGTTCTTTAATAAAGTCATCTGCAGGAGTTAGTGGGTGTTGTGTGCCTCCAGCACAGTATACACCTGTATCTACCGTTTATTGCTGGTGTTCTTTAATACAGGCATCTGCAGGAGTTAGTGGGTGTTGTGTGCCTCCAGCACAGCACAGTATACACCTGTATCTACCCTTTTTTGCTGGTGTTCTATAATAAAGGCATCTGCAGGAGTTAGTGGGTGTTGTGTGCCTCCAGCACAATATACACCTGTATCTACCCCTTATTGCTGGTGTTCTTTAATACAGGCATCTGCAGGAGTTAGTGGGTGTTGTGTGCCTCCAGCACAATATACACCTGTATCTACCCTTTATTGCTGGTGTTCTTTAATAAAGGCATCTGCAGGAGTTAGTGGGTGGTGTGTGCCTCCAGCACAGTATACACCTGTATCTACCGTTTATTGCTGGTGTTCTTTAATACAGGCATCTGCAGGAGTTAGTGGGTGTTGTGTGCCTCCAGCACAGCACAGTATACACCTGTATTTACCCTTTATTGCTGGGGTTCTCTAATACAGGCATCTGCAGCCTTTACAGTGGGTGTTGTGTGCCTCCAGCACAATATACACTACCCAATTGCTGCTTTTCCCATCTACCTGCAGGCCATTACTATGTCTGGAAGGCCAACAAGGAGAGGTAGACAGTCACGAGCCAATAAAAGAGGGCAAGCAGGCTCTGTGTCTAGAGACAACAGTGCTGGTCATGGACGTGGTGCATCGTCATCAGAACGTGTCCATGGGACACGCTTGTCCTTATTATCGACAGCTGGACGTGCTGAGCCGCATCATGCCGAAGACTTGGAAGAGTGGATGACCAAGCCCTCCTCATCCTCCTCATCCTCTCTCACCCAGGCTCAGGGTACTGGCAAAGCAGCTGCCAATGCGTCCTCTTCCCTCGTCTTAATGTCATCAGTCACTCTTTCCCTAGACCCACCACGTCCTCCTGAGGAGTCCCCCGAACTGTTTGAGCACAGTGTTGGGTACATGCTCCAGGAGGATGCCCAGCGTTTTGAAGGGTCTGATGATGATACACAGCTAGAGGAAGGCAGTAGCGTGAGCGCAGAGAGAGGGGATGCGCAAGAAGGACAGCAATCTGGCAGTCATGTTCCAGCAGCTGCAGAATACTGCCAGGTTTGCTCCAGTGATCAAGAGGGAGGGGATGATGAGGTCACTGACTCCACGTGGGTGCCTGATAGGAGAGAGGAGGAGGATAAGGAGGAGGCACATCTCCAACGAGGCAGGATGCCCTCCGGGGGCCAGCATAAGGGCAGCACACCGACTGAATCACACCACAGAGCTCCGCCTGTGCAGGGCGCTGCCTCTGCCCGTTATTCCAAAAGTTCTTTGGTGTGGGACTTTTTGGAGTTGAGTGCATCAGATCGCACCGCTGCTATTTTCAACATATGTCTCAAGTGTATCTCGCGTGGCCAAAACATCAGCCGCTTGGGCACCACATGCTTGACCAGACATATGTTGACCTGCCATGCAGCTTGTTGACAAGCGTACCTTAAAGACCCACACCAAAGAACAAAGCGGACCTCTCCTTGCTCCTCATCAGCTGGGATCTCCAACCCCACTATACCTTCAGTCCTCTCTGAAACCTGCAATGACAGGAATGAAGGTGTAGAATTAGGTGTGTACTTACGGGCACTCTCCTAGCAGTACACCAACGTCTGATTGTAGCAGGCAAATTTCCCTGCCCCAGCTGCTGGACCGTCGAAAGAAGTTCACTCCCAGCCATCCACATGCCCAGTGGTTGAATGCTAGCTTGGCTAAATTGCTAGCACTTCAACTGCTGCCTTTTCAGTTGGTAGACTCGGCCCCCTTCCGTGAGTTTGTGCAATGTGTGGTTCCTCAGTGGCAGGTTCCCAAATGCCACTTTTTCTCACGGAAGATGATTCCGGCTCTCTACCGGCATGTGGAAGGCAATGTCCATGCCTCGCTGGACGGTCAGCGGTAAGGTGCATATTACCGCTGACTCATGGTCCAGCAAGCATGGACAGGGACATTACCTTTCTTTTACGGCCCATTGGGTCACTCTTTGGCAGCTGGGAAGGATGCAGGACAAGGTGCAGTAGTGTTGGAGGTTGTTCTGCCGCCACGCCTCCAAAATGCTACTACTGGTTGTGACACACCTCTCTCCTCCACCCCCTCCTCTTCTTCTTCCTCCATGGCCTCTTCCTGTGCTTTGTCCTCGGAACCAGTGGTGCTCCGTAGGCATTCAAGGGGCTACGCAAGTACGCAGGCAAAAAGATGCCATGCCATGCTTGCGCTGGTGTGTTTGGGGGACAGGAGCCACACTGGGGCAGAGGTTCTGTCAGCTGTGCAGGGGCTGGTTGACGCCATGCCAGCTTAAGCCAGGAATGGTGGTTTGTGACAATGGCACCAACCTCCTCTCCGCCCTCCGACAGGGACAACTGACCCATGTGCCCTGTGTGGCTCACATCCTTAACCTGGTGGTGCAGCAGTTCTTGGGCAGGTACCCGGGATTACAGGATGTCCTGAGGCAGGCCAGGAAAGTCTGTGTGCATTTCCACAGATCATATAATGCCAGTGCTCGGCTGGCTGAGCTGCATGCCATTTTTCTCAAAGATTTTCATCCATATTGCCAGGACAAGACATGACATTAAATGTTCTGTCCATCAGATGTCTATATTCTGATTATCTGCATTTGTGTTGATTAAAATGACATTTAAGGTTGTAATTTCTATAGAAATCATTTGCAGAGCGTAGGCGCCATCTAGCGTCCCTTTTTGGTATTGTTTCAGTAGAATCATTATTAAATGCATTAATGTGTAACCTAGGAAGTGATTAGAAAGCAAAGTATTCTGGGTAAATCTCTACAGGAAGAGACACATTCTCCATTCTTTTTCAAGACACTGCAGGAGGCAGGATGTGTCTTATTTCAATCTCTTACCATCAACCCTTAGAGAACTTAAAAAGTATGTTTTTACTGTCCCATAGTGTACTGTATATCTTTGTCCCTGCAATGTATGTTACATTTATGGGATATTATACTTATCAAGGTTTATTCTTGTTGTTTGTAGTTTCACCTAGCTTGTTCCAATAAACTGCGATCGAAGAAATATGGTATCATGTTTATGGGATAAGAATGATTTAGCTGAATGTCCTTGCGACAGAACAGTGACATTTTCAAGCTGACCTCTGAAGGGAAGATAAGCTGACTTCGGAAGTCTGTACAGCCCGGGGCTACGCAGTTACCATACAGTCAGAAGCCTTTAAAGAAACAGGCCTGTGGGAGGCAAAGCAAGCAGCCACGCTACACAGAGACGCGCTCTGTCAAGCAGCACCGACACTAACGGTCTCTATACAGCAAGACAGCTTCTTCCCCGCAGCCATGTCTCACAGTGGAACAAAACACGATCACGAGCAAGCTCATCTAGGTCATCTGTCGCAAATGCAGCAGCTATCGCCCATTCAAAAGCTGAAGCAGCAAGAGCCAGGGCTGCATTCGCAGACCAAGAGCTACAGATGAAAAAAGAAAAGGCCCACCTTGATGCAGAAAGTGTGCGACAGGAACAAGAGAGAGAGAAAGAAAAAATACGCCTGGAACAAGAGAGATAGAAAGAAAGAGTACACCTTGAAGCAGAAAGGGTGAGACAAGAACAAGAGAGAGAGATGGAAAGAGTACACCTTGAAGCAGAAAGGGTGAGACAGGAACAAGAGAGAGAGATGGAAAAAGTACGCCTGGAACAAGAGAGAGAGAAACAAAGAGTACGCCTGGAGGACGAGCCAGCCCAGCAGGAAGCATCTCTGAAATTGCAGCAAGCTATCTTAGAAGCTAACATGGAGAAGCTGGCAGTAGACCGAGATGCTGCCGCCGCCATTGCAGAAGCAGAAGCTTTAGAAGCAGCCGTCTACGATGAGCCAAGAGCAGGTAGCAGCATACCAGGCCTAGAAGAGGACCAACAAGATTACTCGCAACGCACGTCAGATTATGTCTACCAACACTGTCACCCAAGCAGCATCCTACAACAAGAAATTAAACATGACATCAGTGAGTCACATCAAATAAAGCAGCAACAAGCCGACCTTGGAGTTCCAGACGTTCCAGTCCCAACCAAACTTTCTACTCCACAAGGTACCCAGCCTTCATACAAACATCAAACACCTGTCTTCACTCCAAAGGTGTATGCAACGAGCCGGTACGGACTGCCAACCTTATGCAAGTTTAAACCCAGAGAGCCTAAAGAAGAGACTTCTACCAGGTACGCCTATACACCGCACCACAATACACCAGCAGCCTACCCCAATGCCAATCAGGCTACTGTAGACTTTGCCAAGTTCCTGGCCAAACGTGAGCTAGTTACCCAAGGACTTGCCAAATTTAGTGATCGCCCTCAACACTACAGAGTGTGGCAATCCTCTTTCCAAAGTGTCATTCAAGGTTTAGATCTATCCTGCAGACAACAGATAGAACAGATAGAACTCCTCGTAAAGTGGCTTGGCAATGATTCTGCTGAACACGCCAAAAGGATCAGAGACATTAATATAAACCACCCTGAGATAGGCCTTACAAACATCTGGAACAGACTGGATAGATGTTATGGCTCACCAGAGGCTATAGAGAGTACACTGTTTAAAAGGATAGAGGACTTCCCAAAAATACCTAGCAGAGGTTACCAAAGACTCAGAGAATTCAGTGACCTGTGTATGGAGTTACAAGTTGCTAAAGCAGAAGGGGACTTACCTGGCCTTTCTTATCTTGACTCTGCTAGAGGTATTAACTCCTTAGCACAAAAACATCCTTATGAGTTATACGAAAGATGGATTGCTCATGGCTGTAACTACATAGATTTACAAATTGAATCTATGGATGGTAAGACATGTCTACCCTTACTGACCATAATAGAGTGAAACCAGATGCCAGATAACAGAACAGAGATTCCCACACCAGACGCAGCAGCTCACCAGACCCACTTGGAGCACATAGCACATCTCATACCAGAACTTGATGATCAGGCTCAGATAATCTTGCTCCTAGGGAGAGATATCTTGCAAGTCCACAAAGTAAGGAAACTGATCAACGGTCCTAAAAATGCTCTATATGCCCAAAAACTGGATCTTGGGTGGGTCATTATAGGTGATGTTTGCCTGGGAGGTGCACACAAACAGGCATCTGTTAATAATCTGCTCACTAGTACCCTCAAGAATGGTCGTCCTTCTCTTTTCCAACCCTGTCCAAATCACATCCTCATAAAGGAGCTACCTCACAACAACCCTGTACCTCTTCATTTCCTAAGTCCCCTCTGTGACAGCAATACCTATGACGATGACCAAAGCAACTTAGGACACTCAGTGTTCAGGAGAACAAAGGAGGACAACCAGGTAGCAGTGTCCATTGAGGATAGGATCTTCCTAGAGGTTATGAAAAGCAGTATGAAGAAAGACGTGACTAATAACTGGGTAGCACCTCTTCCCTTTAGGCCACAAAGACAACGTTTGCCTAACAACAGAGAACTAGCAGATAAACACCTCACTTCCTTAAGACACAATCTTCAAAGGAAACCAGAGATGAGAGAACATTTATTTTCCTTCATGGACAAAATATTCCCGAATGGTCATGCTGAGATAGCCCCAAACCTCAAAGACTCAGAAGAATGTTGGTACTTACCCATATTTGGGGTCTATCACCCTAAGAAGCCAGGGCAGATTAGAGTGGTGTTTGATTCCAGCGACAAGCATGAGGGTGTCTCTCTAAATTATGTCCTTCTTTCTGGCCCTGACCTCAACAACAGACTATTAGGAGTACTTCTCCGCTTCCGCAAGGATTCGGTCGCATTCATGGCAGACATATAACAAATGTTCTATTGTTTTCTTGTTAAAGAAGAACACCGAAACTTTCTGAGGTTTCTCTGGTTCAGGGACAACAACGCCTCTGGAGACATCACAGAATACCGCATGAGGGTGCACATATTTGACAACAGCCCCTCCCCTGCAGTTGCTATATATGGCCTCAGACACTCTGCTAGAGTGGGAGAGTCAAAGTATGGGTCAGATGTCAGACAATTTGTGGACAAGGATTTCTATGTGGACGATTGCTTGAAAAATCACTACCCACAAATGAAGCAGCGATCAGTCTCCTCAAAAGAACTCAGGCAATGCTTGCGTGTTCCAACTTAAGGCTCCAAAAGATTGCTTCCAACAGTAGAGAAGTTTTAGAAGCCTTTCCTGTCCAAGATCATTCCAACAAGTTAAAGGACTTAGATTTAGGCACAGACTCACTTCCCATGCAACGCAGCCTTGGTTTGCTTTGGGACTTAAAGGGGTTGTAAAGGTTTGTTTTTTATTTTCTAAATAGGTTCCTTTAAGCTAGTGCATTGTTGGTTCACTTACCTTTTCCTTAGATTTCCCTTCTAATTTTTTTTTTCTTTGTTTTCTTTGTCTGAATTTCTCACTTCCTGTTTCTCCTCAGTAAGCTGTTCAGTAAGCTGTTCTGGCTGACTCAACACCACTCGGATGATGGTGTGAAGTTTACTGAGTAGAAACAGGAAGTGAGAAATTCAGACAAAGAAAAAAATATTTAGAAGGAAAATCTAAGGGAAAGGTAAGTGAACCAACAATGCACTAGCTTAAAGGAACCTATTTAGAAAATAAAAAACAAACCTTTACAACCCCTTTAAGATCTGACACTTTTACTTTCCAAGTAAACACAGAAGAAAAACCCTTTACCTGTAGAGGTGTCCTGTCTACCATAAACAGCCTTGTACGATCCTTTAGGCTTTGCAGCACCTGTCACCATCCAGGGTAAGGCACTACTCAGAGACTTGACATGTGAGTCGCTAGATTGGGACCACCCTCTCCCCACTGACAGGAAGAACCTATGGCTAGAGTGGAAGGACTCACTAACAGCTCTATCCAATCTTAAAATTCCACGCCCATATGCTCCTCTGTCACCTGCAGATGTTCAGATGCAAAGACTTTGTGTGTTTGCGGATGCTTCTGTTAAAGCAATTACTGCTGTAGCTTACCTGAAAAACATCGACATTAAAGAACAATGCCACATAGGGTTTGTAATGGGAAAAGCAAAACTTGCACCACTGCCTGAACACACCAAACCCAGGCTGGAACTTTGTGCTGCAGTATTGGCTACAGAGCTAGCTGAACTAATAGCAACAGAGACAAACTTAGAAATCCAGGAAGCTGAGTTCTACACAGACAGTAAAGTAGTTCTGGGTTACATCCATAATGAAACTAGGCGTTTCTACGTCTATGTCAATAACAGAGTGCTGAGGATAAGGAGGTCCACTCGCCCAGAGCAATAGCATTTTGTCCCTACAGACTATAATCCTGCAGACCTAGCGACCAGATCTGTAGCGGCCAGTCGCCTCGAAAGTACTTTGTGGTTCACAGGTCCCACCTTTCTACGCAGTCCTGACTGTAACACTAATGACCTCACCACGTTTGACCTAATAGATGCAGACAAGGATCAGGAAATTCGCCCTCAGGTTTCTACTGCAGTCACTACAACTTCTCTCAACCAGTTTAAAACCCACCGTTTCAGCCGTTTCTCCACCTGGAGATCACTAGTTAGAACTATCACTTGCTTAATCCACATAGCTCAGTCCTACAAAAAACAACCACCAACTCATGTCAATTGCAGAGGTTGACACCACTGTAGGAAAGTCTACTCAGCAACTGACCTAGAACAATCTAAAAATTGGTTAATATCTGTTGTACAGAAAGAAGTCTTTGCCAAAGAGATCGATTGTATTCTCAACCACAAACCTGTTCCTAAAAAGTGTTTTAAAGAAACTTGATCAAATGGTTCTCACACCTACCATGTTGCTCACGCAAAAGACTGGTCTTGTACTGTAGGTGCTCCAGCTGGAGTGTTTTGTGAGAAGGACCTTTGCAAACGTCAATGGAGACAAGTTCAAACCCTTGCCAATACCTTCTGGAGTCGGTGGAAGGACCAATACACATCTACTCTACAACTAAGGAGGAAGTGGCACACTAAAAAACCTAATCTTAAAGTGGTGTTCCGGCCGAAATTACACTTTTTAAATAAAAATACCTCTATAATACACAAGCTTAATGTATTCTAGTATAGTTAGTCTGTAAACTGAGGTCCGTTTTGTTAGGTTATTACAGCATATTGAAAGTTTATAAACTAGAAATAGAACATGGCCATCTTATGTGTGGGCATCTGAAGCCAGGCTGTATTACTTCCTGGATTTCATTACTGCAGATCTCGCACATGCTCAGTGCTACACAAGCAGTGTAATAGGTTTCAGGTCAGGTTTCCATAGCATTGGCAGTGTCAGAGGAAGTTGACACTTTTCTATGCAAACCTCTCCTCCCTGCAGGAAACAGTAAATATACTGCATGTTCAAAAAAATTATATATATATATATATATATATATATATAATCTTGGTGTGTGTGTGTGTGCATATATATATATATATATATATATATATATATATATACACATACACATACACACGCTACTTTTTTCTGTACAGATTTTCATTAAAAAAAATACTAATCTCATCAACCAAATTCATTTATGCATCTAGATCGCATCACCCCCAGCACATCGAATCGCATCAACCCCAGCACATCGAATCGCATCAACCCCAGCACAACAAATCGCATCAACCCCAGCACATCGAATCACATCAACCCCAGCACATCAAATCGCATCAACCCCAGCACATCGAATCGCATCATCCCCCGCCCACAGCACATTGCATCACCCCCAGCAAATCGAATTGCATCAACCCCAGCACATCGAATCGCATCAACCCCCGCCCACAGCACATTGCATCACCCCCAGCACATCGAATCGCATCAACCCCAGCACATCGAATCGCATCAACCCCCGCCCACAGCACATTGCATCACCCCCAGCACATCGAATCGCATCAACCCCAGCATATCGAATCGCATCAACCCCAGCACAACAAATCGCATCAACCCCAGCACATCGAATCGCATTAACCCCCGCCCACAGCACATTGCGTCACCCCCAGCACATCGAATCGCATCAACCCCAGCACAACAAATCGCATCAACCCCAGAACATCGAATCGCATCAACCCCAGCACAACAAATCGCATCAACCCCAGCACATCGCATCAACCCCTGCCCACAGCACATTGCATCACCCCCAGCACATCGAATCGCATCAACCCCTGCCCACAGCACATTGCATCAACCCCAGCACATCGAATCGCATCAAACCCAGCACATCAAATCGCATCAGCCCCAGCACATCGAATCGCATCAACCCCAGCACATCGAATCACATCAACCCCAGCACAACAGACCGCATCAACACCAGCACATCAAATCGCATCAACCCCAGCACATCGAATCGCATCAACCCCAGCACAACAAATCGCATCAACCCCAGCACATCAAATCACATCAACCCCAGCACAACGAATCGCATCAACCCCAGCACAACAAATCGCATAAAAAAACAGCACAACAAATCGCATCAACCCCAGCACATCGAATCGCATCAATCCCAGCACAACGAATCGCATCAACCCCAGCACAACAAATCGCATCAACACCAGCACATCGAATCGCATCAACCCCAGCACATCGAATCGCATCAACCCCCGTCCACAGCACATTGCATCACCCCCAGCACATCGAACAGCATCAACCCCAGCACATCGAATCGCATCAACCCCAGCGCAACAAATCGCATCAACCCCAGCACAACAAATCGCATCAACCCCAGCACATCGAATCGCATCAACCCCAGCACATCGAATCGCATCAACCCCCGCCCACAGCACATTGCATCACCCCCAGCACATCAAATCGCATCAACCCCAGCACAACAAATCGCATAAACCCCAGCACAACAAATCGCATCAACCCAGCACAACAAATCGCATCAACCCCAGCACAACACATCGCATCAACCACAGCACAACAAATCGCATCAACCCCAGCACATCGAGTCACATCAACCCCTGCCCACAGCACATTGCATCACCCCCAGCACATCGAATCGCATCAACCCCAGCACAACAAATCACATCAACCCCAGCACAACAAATAGCATCAACCCCAGCAAAACAAATCACATCAACCCCAGCACATCGAATCGCATCAAACCCAGCACAACAAATCGCATAAACCCCAGCACAACAAATTGCATCAACCCCAGCACAACAAATCGCATCAACGCCAGCACATCGAATCGCATCAACCCCAGCACATCGAATCGCATCAACCCCAGCACAACAAATCGCATCAACCCCCGCCCACAGCACATTGTATTACCCCCAGCACATCGAATCGCATCAACCCCAGCACATCGAATCGCATCAACCCCAGCACATCGAATCGCATCAACCCCAGCAGAACAAATCACATCAACCCCCGCCCACAGCACATTGCATCACCCCCAGCACATCGAATCGCATCAACCCCAGCACAACAAATCGCATCAGCCCCAGCACAACAAATCACATCAACCCCAGCACAACAAATCGCATAACCCCAGCACATCGAATTGCATGGCCCAAAGCACATCGCATCAACCCCAGCACATCGAATCGCATCAACCCCAGCACAACAGACCGCATCAACACCAGCACATCAAATCGCATCAACCCCAGCACATCGAATTGCATCAACCCCAGCACAACAAATCGCATCAACCCCAGCACATCAAATCACATCAACCCCAGCACAATGAATCGCATCAACCCCAGCACAACAAATCGCATAAAAAAACAGCACAACAAATCGCATCAACCCCAGCACATCGAATCGCATCAATCCCAGCACAACGAATCGCATCAACCCCAGCACAACAAATTGCATCAATCCCAGCACAACAAATCGCATCAACACCAGCACATCGAATCGCATCAACCCCAGCACATCGAATCGCATCAACCCCCGTCCACAGCACATTGCATCACCCCCAGCACATCGAACAGCATCAACCCCAGCACATCGAATCGCATCAACCCCAGCGCAACAAATCGCATCAACCCCAGCACAACAAATCGCATCAACCCCAGCACATCGAATCGCATCAACCTCAGCACATCGAATCGCATCAACCCCCGCCCACAGCACATTGCATCACCCCCAGCACATCAAATCGCATCAACCCCAGCACAACAAATCGCATAAACCCCAGCACAACAAATCGCATCAACCCAGCACAAAATATCGCATCAACCCCAGCACAACAAATCGCATCAACCCCAGCACAACAAATCGCATCAACCCCAGCACATCGAATCGCATCAACCCCCACCCACAGCACATTGCATCACCCCCAGCACATCGAATCGCATCAACCCCAGCACAACAAATCACATCAACCCCAGCACAACAAATAGCATCAACCCCAGCAAAACAAATCGCATCAACCCCAGCACATCGAATCGCATCAAACCCAGCACAACAAATCGCATCAACGCCAGCACATCAAATCGCATCAACCCCAGCACATCGAATCGCATCAACCCCAGCAGAACAAATCACATCAACCCCCGCCCACAGCACATTGCATCACCCCCAGCACATCGAATCGCATCAACCCCAGCACAACAAATCGCATCAGCCCCAGCACAACAAATCACATCAACCCCAGCACAACAAATCACATAACCCCAGCACATCGAATTGCATGGCCCAAAGCACATTGCATCAACCCCAGCACATCGAATCGCATCAACCCCAGCACATCGAATCGCATCAACCCCAGCACATCGAATCGCATCACAGGGCAAGTTGGGATGGTATAGGGCAGGTTGAGGTTGCACAGGGCAGTCTGGGTGGTACAGGGCAGGCTGGGGTGGCACAGGGCAGGCTGGGTGGCACAGGACATATTAGAACTCTGGAGTGACATTGTGCAGTGTGCAGAGTAACTTACACACCCCTCCGTTATCACACTAGCACAGCACAGAGGGCACCAGACACTGAATCCTCCCACTGTCCCACACCAGCTCTCAGGTGGCATGCCGTCACCATGGCAACCCCCCCATCACACCTCACCTTCAGGCTCGGGCTCACACTTCCAGGCGGCAGCTGGAGAGGAGGGGAGGGTGGCAGGGCTGGACTGGGACAAAAATTTGGCCCTGGATTTTACCCAGACCGGCCCACTTTAATTTGCAAACATGTACAAAAACAGTATATAAAATTACACGTAATTGCGCAATATGCATACTTTTTAAGTTTGGAATGGGTCTGAGGGAAGCGGTGCGGCCTTTGTATGGGGCATCAGAGCAAACCCGGGGGGAAAATTGTCACCTTGCTCCCCCGGTAGTATGACCACATTTCCAGACTGCTATTCAGGGACAATTTTACCAAGGGCCAGGAGGGGGGAATGTAGTCTCAGGGTTGACAGGGAATTCAGCAGTGATTTTTCGAGTGAATGGCTGGTGCTGGCAATGAAAAACATCCCGACACCATGCTTAATATGTGTCAGGATGATCAAATCACATTATTTCTATTACTACATTGTAATATATAATGAAATAGTTCAACTCACCAGAATGCAGAATCAGTGGGAACCATTGCCTGTTACCAGACACAGCATGTCATTTGCCACCGCCGCCTGCCACCAGGATGCTGCGTGTCACTTGCCACCGTCGCTTGCCACCACATGCAGTGTGTCACATGCCACGTTGTCTGCTGTCAGAGAGAGGGCAGGGATAGAGAGGGGGCAGAGAGATTGGAGGGGGCAGAGAGAGGGAGAGAGAGAGAGAGGGGAGAGAGGGAGAGCGAGGGGAGGGGGAGAGAGAGGGGAGGGGGACGGGGAGAGAGAGAGGGGAGGGGGACGGGGAGAGAGAGAGGGGAGGGGGACGGGGAGAGAGAGAGAGGGGAGGGGGCGGGGAGGAGAGAGAAAGGGGAGGGGGACGGGGAGAGAGGAGGGGATGGGGATGGGGAGAGAGAGAGAGGGGACGGGGACGGGGAGGGGGACAGGGAGAGAGAGAGAGGGGAGGGGACGGGAGAGAGAGAGAGGGGGAGGGGATGGGGAGAGAGAGAGGGGGGACGGGGAGAGAGAGAGGGGGGGACAGGGAGAGAGAGAGAGGGGAGGGGATGGGGAGAGAAAGAGAGAGGGGGAGGGGGAGGGGAGAGAGAGAGGGTGAGGGCGGCGGGGAGAGAGAGAGAGAGGGAGGGGGCGGGGAGGGAGAGAGAGAGAGGGAGGGGGCGGGGAGAGAGAGAGGGGAGGGGGCGGGGAGAGAGAGAGGGAGGGGGACGGGGAGAGAGAGAGGGGAGGGGGCGGGGAGAGAGAGAGAGGGGAGAGGGGAGAGAGAGAGAGGGGAGGGGGACGGGGAGAGAGAGAGAGGGGAGGGGGACGGGGAGAGAGAGAGAGGGGAGGGGGATGGGGAGAGAGAGAGGGGAGGGGGACGGGGAGAGGGGGGACAGGGAGAGAGAGAGGGGGCAGGGAGAGAGGGGGGCAGGGAGAGAGGGGGCAGGGAGAGAG
Source organism: Rana muscosa (assembly GCA_029206835.1). Classification (NCBI taxonomy): domain Eukaryota; kingdom Metazoa; phylum Chordata; class Amphibia; order Anura; family Ranidae; genus Rana; species Rana muscosa. Next base: position 880,807,822 of record CM055116.1, read on the forward strand.
AGGGGGCAGGGAGGAGAGAGCGGGGGACAGGGAGAAAGAGAAGGGGAGGGGGCAGAGAGAGGGGTCGGGTCTGGTCAGTGACAGTCCTCAGCTCACTCACTTGAATGGTTCAGGAGGGGCTTTAATGTGGCTGTCGGCGATGGCTGCTTGTTTAATCTTCCGCTCCCTCTTGCTCTTCATCGATGTAACGCACAGGCAGGGAGAGAGGGGCGGAAGAAGCGGTGTGTGTCACAAGCTGGCTCATTCCACAGCTGAACAGAGCAGTGTGCGAACCCCCTCTTCTAGGGTAGCTGCACCGAGCCAGCGGGTCACCCGCTGCCCACACACTGAAACAAGGTATTTTCCGGAGGATGGAGCGGCAGCAGTCGTCGGAGGACTTCTGTCCCTGCCCAGCAGCGTGACCTTTCAGACACCTATTGCAGCGGCGTAGCCTGTTGGCTCTGTGCTACAGGTGGTGGGCAGGCCGCAACAGAAGCAGTGAAACACTGAAGCACCATCCGGACCCAGTCCACTCCTGAATTGCGGCCTCCATCCCATGGTAGGGCCGGCCCTGGGCAGTACATGGCCAGTACATGCCTGGATCCACCCCCCCTGTTACCAGCCCTGAGTTTAGCACACTGAGCACAGAGAGCCGCTCAGTGTGTGAAACTGTCAGTGGAGTGTCACTGGCAACACACGCCTGGTTGCCCTCAATTAAAATGGCGCCGGGCGTCGCCGTGCATTGCGTCATTTCCTGTTTAGAAATAACGCGATGCTACGGGCCAGGGCCTCCTGGGATTGATGACAAACATCTCCCAGGAGGCCTAGCGAACACTGGATGACGCGACGAGGCTGATGCGGCCGCGGCGGGAGATACAAACAGATGACAACATAACAGTGAGTTTTTAAAAATGAAAATTATAATATGCCAATTGTTATGCAGGGGACATTACTAGAGAGGATGGAACAAACTTCAAAAATAGCGTGGAGCTCCGCTTTAAACTTAGTGATGTTGTGCTCATGAAAGATTGACAGACACTAAGGATTATGTGGCCTTTAGGTCTAGTCAACAAAGTACGGCCAAGCAAAGATAATCTTGTCCGTAAGGTCGAGGTCAAGACCTTCCAACAGAATGAGACCAAAGTGTTCTTAAGACCAGTGACTGAACTTGTTCTGTTACTTTCTACGGAGGACTCTGTTAGTGACGTCACTTGACGTCAGGCGGGGAGTGTTCTGTCCATCAGTTGTCTATATTCTGATTATCTGCATTTGTGTTGATTAAAAGGACATTTAAGGTTGTAATTTCTATAGAAATCATTTGCAGAGCGTAGGCGCCATCTAGCGTCCCTTTTTGGTATTGTTTCAGTAGAATCATTATTAAATGCATTAATGTGTAACCTAGGAAGTGATTTGAAAGCAAAGTATTCTGGGTAAATCTCTACAGGAAGAGACACATTCTCCATGCTTTTTCAAGACACTGCAGGAGGCAGGATGTGTGTCTTATTTCAATCTCTTACCATCAACCCTTAGAGAACTTAAAAAGTATGTTTTTACTGTCTCATATTGTACTGTATATCTTTGTCTCTGCAATGTATGTTAAATGTATGGGATATTGTACCTATCAAGGTTTATTCTTGTTGTTTGTAGTTTCACCTAGCTTGTTCCAATAAACTGCGATCGAAGAAATATGGTATCATGTTTATGGGATAAGAATGGTTTAGCTTTATGTCCTTGAGACAGAACATTAAAGCCGCAAGCAGTTTTAAATGGCTTTTTTTCCTTTACAAATGTCATTTTGTGCAGGGACAGTTCTAAACACGGGAAACACATGCCACTTCACAGGCATACTTTAGACACCCCCCAGGTGCGATATTTAAAGGAATATTTCACTTTTTTTTTCACTTTATGCATCATTAAAATGACTGCTCCAGAAAAAAATGTCCGTTTTTAAAACGTATTTTTGCATTGATACATGTCCCCTGGGGCAGAACCCGGGTCCCCAAACCCTTTTTAGGACAATAACATGCATATTAGACGTTATAATTAGCACTTTAGATTTCGAACGTTCATGTCCATTGTATTTAATAGGGTTCTAACGTTCGTGCAAACTTTCGGTCCGTTCGCAGGTTCTGGTGCGAACCGAACCGGGGGGTGTTCGGTTCATCACTAGGCACGAGTAGTACACATGACCTTGAGAAAACATTTTTAGAAAGGAAGAATGACCATAAGCAAACAGAATATTGTGAATGCATTAAAAAGGTGGATTAACTCCAGAGATAAAATGGTAGTTTTCCCACTCTACAAGATTCTGGTTTGGCTGCACCTGGAGTATGCCGTCTAGTTCTGGGCACCAGTCCTCAGAAGGGATGTGCTGGATCTGGAGAGGGTCCAGAGAAGTGCAATAAAGCTAATAAAGGGACTGGAGGATATTAGTTATGAGGAAAGGTTGCAAGCACTGAACTTGTTCTCTCTGGAGAAGAGATGCTTTAGAGGGGATATGATTTCAATGCACAAATACCGTACTGGTGACCCCACAACAGGGATAAAACTTTTCATCAGAATTTAATAAGACACCCGGCCATTCACTAAAATTAGTAGAAAAACGTTTTTACCTTAAATTAGAGATTCCTTTACTGTAAGATCAGTTAGGATGTGGAATTCTCTTCCACAGGCAGTGGTTTAAGCAGGGGGCATCAATAATTTCAAAAAACAATTAGATTAGCACCTGAACGACCACAATATACAGGGATATGCAATGTAATACTGACATAAAATCACACACATAGGTCAGACTTAATGGACTTGTGTCTTTTTTCGGCCTCGCCTAATATGTAAATATGTAGAATTTTTTTTCATCATCAAGAAGATGTACTCATTTTGATTTTCTTTTCAAATTCGAATCATTGAAATTAATAACAATTGGAATATTGGATTGTTATTTCTGTCAGCTCAGGTAATCCTTGTACAAAGCATATACAGTGGGGAGAACAAGTATTTGATACACTGCTGATTTTGCAGTTTTTCCTACTTACAAAGCATGTATAGGTCTGTAATTTTTATCATAGGTACTCTTCAACTGTGAGAGACAGAATTTAAAACAAAAATCCAGAAAATCACATTGTCTGATTTTTAAGTAATTAATTAGCATTTTATTGCATGACATAAGTATTTGATACATCAGAAAAGCAGAACTTAATATTACAGAAACCTTTGTTTGCAATTACAGAGATCATACGTTTCCTGTAGTTCTAGACCAGGTTTGCACACACTACAGCAGGGATTTTGGCCCACTCCTCCATACAGAGCTTCTCCAGATCCTTCAGGTTTCGGGGCTGTCACTGGGCAATACGGACTTTCAGCTCCCTCCAAAGATTTTCTATTGGGTTCAGGTCTGGAGACTGGCTAGGCTACTCTAGGACCTTGAGATGCTTCTTACGGAGCCATTCCTTAGTTGCCCTGGCTGTGTGTTTCGGGTCGTTGTCATGCTGGAAGACCCAGCCATGACCCATCTTCAATGCTCTTACTGAGGGAAGGAGGTTGTTGTCCAAGATCTCGCAATAAATGGCCCCATCCACCCTCCCCTCAATACAGTGCAGAAAAGCATCCCCAAAGAATGATATTTCCACCTCCATGCTTCGCGGTTGGGATAGTGTTCTTGGGGTTGTACTCATCCTTCTTCTTCCTCCAAAAACGGCGAGTGGAGTTTAGACCAAAAATCTCTATTTTTGTCTCATCAGACCACATGACCTTCTCCCATTCCTCCTCTGGCTCATCCAGCTGGTCATTGGCAAACTTCGGACGGGCCTGGACATGCGCTGGCTTTAGCAAGGGGACCTTGCGTGCGCTGCAGGATTTTAATCCATGACGGCGTAGTGTGTTACTAATGGTTTTCTTTGAGACTGTGGTCCCAGCTTTCTTCAGGTCATTGACCAGGTCCTGTCGTGTAGTTCTGGGCTGATCCCTCACCTTCCTCATGATCATGATCATGCTCCAGGTGAGATCTTGCATGGAGCCCCAGACTGAGGGGGATTGACCGTCATCTTGAACTTCTTCCATTTTCTAATAATTGCGCCAACAGTTGTTGCCTTCTCACCAAGCTGCTTGCCTATTGTCCTGTAGCCCATCCCAGCCTTGTGCAGGTCTACAATTTTATTCCCGATGTCCTTACACAGCTCTCTGGTCTTGGCCATTGGGGAGAGGTTGGAGTATGTTTGATTGAGTGTGTGGACAGGTGTCTTTTATACAGGTAACGAGTTCAAACAGGTGCAGTTAATACAGGTAATGAGTGGAGAACAGGAGGGCTTCTTAAAGAAAAAAATAACAGGTCTGTGAGAGCCGGAATTCCTACTGGTTGGTAGGTGATCAAATACTTATGTCATGCAATAAAATGCTAATTCATTATTTAAAAATCATACAATTTGATTTTATGGATTTTTGTTTTAGATTCTGTCTCTCACAGTTGAAGAGTACCTATGATAAAAATTACAGACCTCTACATGCTTTGTAAATAGAAAAACCTGCAAAATCTGCAGTGTATCAAATACTTGTTCTTCCCACTGTATATGTTTCATTTAAACACCTAAATACTGGACAATTCTTTTCTGCTCGGGCCATTTTTCAGCTTTCACATCGGATGTTGCTGGGACACTAGTATTACAGAAGTTTTGTGCAATAGTACACTGTGACAGATGTTTAGGTGTGTGCTGGTACACACTGAGACAGATGTTGATGGCACACTAGCTGTAATTTTTTTTGTACAGTATTAGTAGTAGTATTTATTGTTTTTTTTTCTATTCTATTCTATTATTTTCTATTCTAATCTATGCATTTATTTGAATTTATTTTATTTGTAATTCGAATTTCAGAAGAGGAGTATATTCTTTTCTATTCTATTCTATTCTTTTCTATTTTATTATGTTCTTTTATTTTCTATTCCATTTTGTTTTGTTTTACTCTATTCTTTTCTGTTCCTTTATTTTCTATTCTATTCCTTGTTTTTTGTTCTATTCCTTTATCTTTTATTCTATTCTATTCTATTATTTTGTATTATATTCCTTTATTTTCTATTATATTTTATTGTATTCAGAAAATCTAATTTAAATTGAATTCTAAAATGATTTGAATCTAATTTTAAAATGATTTGAATGCTAAGAAGATACGAAAACAGATCGAATTTCGACAAAAATTTTGTTTCGTTATTTCAGATTTGTTTAAATTACTTACTATTGAAATAATAACAAATTATATGTCCAAATTTTGATTCAAAATGAAAACGAACTGCACATGTCTACAATTAACTACCCGGCTAAAACAATTTGGTGTTATAGTGAAATTGCTTCCTTGCCAACATCTTCGCCTGGTTCTCTTCTAGGTGCAGGATCTTTGTATATCATAATTGACCATGCCAGTATGGCGCAACTTCTTTGCATGGGAGTTTATTCATAATTTGGCTGGTCTATGCTGAACTGGACAAGTTTTGATCCATGTGTACCCAGCCTTTAACTTTGTGGAACTGAGTGCAAGGTAAAAGGAGTTTGTGACAGTTGCTGTAGTATACACAACAATGCAATGTGCTTAATCGAAGAATAATGATAAGTAGGAGCAAACAGCCTAAAATTCTCATTGATAAAACAATGTGACTGATAGGAAAGTCATTAAACATGCTGTACATATATTTTCTTAATATAAGATCTATATAAAAATGTCAGATTTTTATTAATAATCTACCCACAGATTTACAGTTATGCCCCTCCTTTATGTGCAAATACCAATTTAGCATTTTTTTAGGTCATTCTTTGATTGTTTTAATTCTATCCAGTAAATTACTTTGTTTCACTATGGTTCACTATGGCTGTGTACTAGGCTGCTTGAATTAACTTTTAACCCATAAAACTTATTATCAGGATTTGCCGGCCTGCAAGACTTTTTTGGCACACATCCATGCCAGACTGAGCATATGAATCTCTAATATAAATCTTGACTGATCGTTTACTTTTCATTCCCAAAAATCATGTATTGATTGTTGTTGATTAGCACAATATATATTGTTGATCAGCACTAATATAAAGTAGTATAATTTTTAGACGCTGATGGTTCATTTAGGTTTGCTTTCATGAAAACTCTGAGAAGCTTTGAGAGGTGATGTCTAGCTTTCAATAGAAAACTTAAAATACTACAATACATTTATATGGCAGTTGTGTCTGACGACAAGTGGTATTATATTAATATGTTAAAAGAAAATTTATTTGAAATCCATAAGTATTGTAAACAGAACAGTCCGAAGTGGATGTGGATTCATACTCATGTATTCATTTATCAATGATGAGGCATATTGTGCATATTTCTTGCATTACTGTGCATGAGGGTTTTGTCACTTGCATTATGCTCATAGTTTAAAGTTTATTGCTTCCTAATGTTTTAGCCATCGCCTCTTGTTTATTAATTACAAAATATTGTGACTGGAGGTGATGTATTAAAAACAGACACTGTATTGGGGTGTAAACTTACAGGATTTGATGTAATAATGGGAGATAGTAGAAAACTATATAGAATGTTCCTCTGTGGTCCTATAATGCATGTTAAATTGTATTAAACAATTCACTATACACTATGAAATATGAGTTTGACAAACTCCTATACACAATTTCATCATGGTAATCATACTTGTCACGATGTATGTGATCCCACTATGAAGACATCATTTTCAGGCTAATTACTTGGCACTTCATAAGCTTGTTAATGAGGTCCTTCATTAAATTGCTTAAATGGAAACCATAGTTTGTTCTGATGATTGAAAACTATACAGGTTTGTAAATTGTCCCTCTATTGTCTGTCTATCATGCAATGGGCTGAGCATCCCTGCTGTGCAATTGCAAAAATCACAGTTATAGGATTACCCACATACAGAGAAGGAGATGTATTACATTTCCCACACAGCAAGGTAGTGTAAACCAGGATCAGGGACATTGATAATGGAAGCTTTACTAAAAGACCTAAGATTGATTCATATATGCCCTCTTATACCGTTCAAAAGTAGCATTTCACCAACATAAAATAAGGTTTTTGAATTTACTTTCAAATCTTTTTTTGAAGTCCATTAACTGACAGGGGAATGTACACATTTTTAGACATTTGGGTTATACCATATGTTGATGGCTACAGGTAAACAGAAAAAAACATGGTTGAGGGTCAGTCCTGGTATGACCTAGCCCCTTACCATCATGTTTCAGTTTTGTGAGCAAGCGGGGGGGGGCAATAAACACAGAGGGGGTGACCTGTGTCCCCTATGAACTCTGAGAAAATGTTTTTGTGGAAAGTACAAAAATCTTATTTCTTTTATCATGCATTAAGGGACACAGAAATTTAGAAATTCTTAAACATTTGTGCATTTAAATGTAGCACACAGATCCCTGTCCTGCTTACCTCCACTTGCAGGATAGGACACACCATGCCACATGCCCAGTTTCCTCCATTTTGTAGAGGGTGAGAGGTGTTAACAGTTTTGGGTCCTGCAGCGAGTTAACTCCTTCCGCTGGTTCTCGTCCCTAGAGTGTAGGGAAAAGTCTATTTTCTCTAATAAAGAAGGCCAATGTCCAGACAGTGTCAAACTCCAACAGACAAGTTTATTTTATCTTTGCTAGTAACTTAGTAGGAAAGTTGAAGCTAGAGATAGGGCTGGATAGGGAGGCAGGTTCAGGCACGCGGCACTTATTTACCCTCATCGCCACTCAAGCCTGAGTGGGTTTTGCTCACACGGATAGTTCCCTCTCACGGTCCTAGCAGCCGGAGTGAAGCACAAACAATTACTTTAGCTCTGTTTCTCCTAGAGACGTATTAGGAAGGTCTTCTGCCACAGAACCTTTTTAGCTCCTAAGTCCGGAACTTTCCAGCACTTGTAATTAGAGACCATAGGTGCCAATGGGGCACATTACAAGAGCTTAAGGTGTATCACAGAATCCTTCCCTCTGACAGGTAACCATGCCTCTCCCGAGATGGCGACATCCTTCACCAATCTCTCCTTCAGAGCAGGTCACCCTCACACGGGCACCCTGGGATTCCGTTGCTTGGTTGTAGGCCTCAGTTAAAGGTACTGGGCCTACCTGGAATGATGGGGCCACGGGCTATAGGTGCCCGGGACCCAGCACATTTACACGCACCCCTAGGCCATGAAAGGCCACCGAAGGTGGGGTATGTGCCGAGGACGAAGAAGAAGAACCCCACCCCAATGGCGTCTGCCCCTTAAGTACCCTCTCCTGGCATGCACAGCAGGTAGACCACGCCCACTGTACAGCCACCGAGAGAGGACACCCAATCACACCACAATGCCACCTCTGGTTCGACCTGAGACCTGGGCAACAATGCCACCTACAGGACAAAGGGGAACTATACACCCAGGCAACACCACAGCAGAGCAGAGTCCAATCTAAGGACATTCAACAGCCTGAGCCAAACTATTGCTCAGGCGACCCTCTAAATTTCAGGCATAGCGACCACAAATTTGGGGGTCCGCTACATAAAAAACAGTCCAACTGAAGTTGGACAACAACCACTGACAGATCTAAGTTAGAAGCAGGAGCCATCTGCTTGGAATCAGAATCACCAATGTCCCAATTTAAAGTGGTTAAAAAGCTTAAACATTTTTTACCTTAATGCATTCCAAAGCCAGTGACTTGGGAGCAAGCCTACACGAGTGCCCCCATAGAAAGCAGCTTTCTATGGGGCCACTCGGCGGAGGCTGCTGTACATTCACTACTATACACCAAGCCAAGAAAATAGAGAAAAATGCCATTGACAAATTCCTGAAAGACAGTTGGGGCATTAACCACGTAAGCCCCGGACCATTTTGTAGCTAAAGGACCAAAGCTGTTTTCAGAATTTTGCACTGCGCTGCTTTAACTGTAAATTGTGCAGACATGCAATGTTGTACCGAAACGAAATTTGCGTCCTTTTCTTCCCACAAATAGAGCTTTATTTTAATGGTATTTGATTGCCTCTGCGATTTTTATTTTTTGCGACATAAACGGAAAAAGACCGAAAATTTTGAAAAAATATGATATTTTCTACTTTTTGTTATAAGAAAAATCGAATAAACTAAATTTTAGTCATACATTTAGGCCAAAATGTATTCAGCCACATGTCTTTAGTAAAAAAAATGTCAATAAGCGTATATTTATTGGTTTGCGCAAAAGTTATAGCGTCTACAAACTAGGGTAAATTTTCTGGAATTTACACAGCTTTTAATTTATGACTGCCTATCTCATTTCTTGAGGTGCTAAAATGGCAGGGCAGTACAAACCCACCCCCCAAATGACCCAATTTTGGAAAGTAGACACCCCAAGGAAATTGCTGAGAGGCATGTTGAGCCCATTGAATATTTTATTTTTTTGTCTCAAGTGATTGAATAATGACAAAAAAAAAAATACAAAAAGTTGTCACTAAATGATATATTGCTCACACATGCCATGGTTATATGTGGAATTGCACCCCAAAGTAAATTTTGCAGCTTCTCCTGAGTACGGGGATACCACATGTGTGGGACTTTTTGGGAGCCTAGCCGCGTACGGGCCCCCGAAAACCAAGCACCGCCTTCAGGATTTCTAAGGGCGCAAATTTTTGATTTCACTCCTCACTACCTATCACAGTTTCGAAGGCCATAAAATGCCAAAAGAGCACAAAACCCCCCCAAATGACCCCATTTTGGAAAGTAGACACCCCAAGCTATTTGCTGAGAGGCATGGTGAGTATTTTACAGCTCTCATTTGTTTTTGAAAATGAAGAAAGAAAATATTTTTTATTTTATTTTTTTCAATTTTCAAAACTTTGTGACAAAAAGCGAGATCTGCAAAATACTCACCATACCTCTCAGCAAATAGCTTGGGGTGTCTACTTTCCAAAATGGGATCATTTGGGGGGGGGTTTGCCATCTGGGCATTCCATGGCTTCCGAAACTGTGATAGGCAGTGAGAAGTGAAATCAAAAATTTACACCCTTAGAAAGCCTGAAGGCGGTGCTTGGTTTTGGGGTCCTGTACGCAGCTAGGCTCCCAAAAAGTCTCACACATGTGGTATCCCCATACTCAGGAGAAGCAACAGAATGTATTTTGGGGTGTAATTCCACATATGCCCATTACATGTTTGAGCAATATATAATTTAGTGACAACAAAATAAAAAAATAAAATAAATTGTCTTTTTTACGCAACTTGTGTCAACATATAAAATATTCCATGGACTCGACATGCCTCTCAGTATATAGCTTGGGGTGTCTACTTTCCAAAATGGGGTCATTTGGGGGGGTTTTGAACTGTTCTGGCATTTTATACACAACATTAGGAAGCTTACATCCACTCTTCTAACCACTTGAAGACAAAGTCCTTTTTGACACTTTTTGTTTACATGAAAACATATTTTTTTTTGCAAGAAAATTATGTTCAACCCCCAAACATTATATATATTTTTAAAGCAAAGGCCCTACAGACTAAAATGGTGGGTGTTGCATTTTTTTTCTCTACACAGTATTTGCGCAGCGATTTTTCAAACGCATTTTTTTGGGAAAAAATACACTTTTTTAATTTTAATGCACTAAAACACACTATATTGCCCAAATGTTTGATGAAATAAAAAAGATGATCTTAGGCCGAGTACATAGATACCAAACACGACAAGCTTTAAAATTTTGCACAAACGCGCATTGGCGACAAACTACATACATTTTTAAAAGCCTTTAAAAGCCTTTACAGGTTACGCCGTTAGATTTACAGAGGAGGTCTACTGCTAAAATTACTGCCCTCGATCTGACCTTCGCGGTGATACCTCACATGCATGGTGCAATTGCTGTTTACATATGACGCCAGACCGACGCTTGCGTTCGCCATTAGGCAAGAGCAGGGCAGGACAGGGGTGCTTTTTTTTTTTTTTTTTTATTATTAATCTTGCTTTTTTATTTTATATTTAAACTGTTGCTTGCATATTTTTTTTTTTTATCATTTTTATTGTTATCTCAGGGAATGTAAATATCCCCTATGATAGCAATAGGTAGTGACAGGTACTCTTTTTTTGAAAAAACTGGGGTCTATTGGACCCTAGATCTTTCCTCTGCCCTCAAAGCATCTGACCACACCAAGATCGGTGTGATAAAATGCTTTCCCAATTTCCCAATGGCGCTTTTTATATCCGGGGGGGGACATTCCCTCCCACTGCTTGTAAAAGCAGTCCAGAGGCTAATTAGCCACTAGGATTGCTTTCACATGAAAGCTGGCCGCTGGCTGAAAAGAATGATACCAAGATGATACCTAAACCCGCAGGCATCATTCTGGTATAAACATTCAAAGTCCAGCAACAAAAAAAAGATTGATCGGTGGGTATGCCCACCATTAGAATACTGCCCTTCATCCACCCACTTCTAATGATGGGCATATATGCACCATTTATATATGCCGAAGCATGGGGGCATCTTCCCGCAAAAGTTATGCTGCGTACACATGGTCAGACTTTTCCACGGGCAAGCCGTATGTACGCGGCATTAGAAGCAAAATCGCTCCTCCGCTCCTCCGCCCCTGCTGCCTCAATGCTTCGGCATATATGTTTTTTTTTTTAACTGTGGTGGTGAAATCACCTCCTACAGTACTGGAGTCCCAGGGATCAGGCCTGTCTCTGCGAACGCTGCAGTTATGTGTGTTGTGTTTTGCAAGTGACAGTGATCGATCGATACTGCACTTGGGTGGCCTGGGCTGGACGGAGGGGCAAAACGCAGGTGCTAGCAGGTATCTGGGCTGATCCCGCTAACACTGCATTTTTGGGAACCCTAAACTGCTGGGGACGCTAGTATAGATCTGATCAGATCAGATATTGATCTGATCAGATACTATACACCACTAAGGGAGGTGTATGCTTCACGCGTGGGTGTTAGCGCTACTGGCACTAACCTGACGCTGCCTGGGGTGTGACGCAGACCCTCTCTGACGCTAACACCTAATTGATATCTCCCGCCGGGCGATCAGGGGGTTAAACCTTTATTGGGTTATATACGGCGGGTGCCCTGACACTATAAAAAGCAAACTAACTAACCAGCGTCACCCGTAACACTTATATGGTGATCACTGGTGAAAGGGTTAACTAGGGGCAATTAGGGGGTTAAAACCTTTATTAGGTAATATATGGGGGTACCTGACGCTATATAAAAACCTGACGGCAAACCTAAAAAAAAATTACTGGCTACCTATCGCATCACCGACACTAAGACAGCGATCAGAAAAACGATCGCTTAGCGACAGTGGTGATAGGGGTGAAAGGGTTACCTGGGGGCGATCAAGGGGGTTAAACTTTTATTAGATAATATATGGGGGTACCTGACGCTATAAAAACCTGCGGCGAACCTAAAAAAAATGACTGGCTACCGATCGGCATCACTGACACTAAGACAGCGATCAGAAAAACGATTGCTTAGCGACAGTGGTGATAGGGGGTGAAAGGGTTACCTGGGGGGCGATCAAGGGGGTTAAACCTTTATTAGGTAATATATGGGGGTACCCGACGCTATAAAAACCTGCGGCGAACCTAAAAAAAATTACTGGCTACCGATCGGCATCACCAACGCTAAGACCACGATCAGAAAAACGATCGCTTAGCGACAGTGGTGATAGGGGTGAAAGGGTTACCTGGGGGGCGATCACGGGGGTTAAACCTTTATTAGGTAATATATGGGGGTACCTGACGCTATAAAAACTTGCGGCGAACATAAAAAAAATAACTGGCTACCGATCGGCATCACCGACGCTAAGACAGCGATCAGAAAAATGATCGCTTAGCGACAGTGGTGATAGGGGGTGAAAGGGTTATCTGGGGGGTGATCAAGGGTGTTAAACCTTTATTAGGTAATATATGGGGGTACCCGACGCTATAAAAATCTGCAGCGAACCTAAAAAAAATAACTGGCTACCGATCGGCATCACCGACGCTAAGACAGCGATCAGAAAAATGATCGCTTAGCGACGGCGGTGCTAGGGGGTGAAAGGGTTATCTGGGGGATGGTCAGGGGGTTAAACCTTTATTAGGGGGGGTTAGGGGGCTACACTGGACCTAAAACTAACTTTAGTGATACTTTTACAGTCACAAATGTCACTGATTGCAGTGATCAGTAAATAAATGGTCACTGCAATCAGTGACACTGTGACTGGGGGCTGGGGGGTGATCTGGGGGGTGATCTGGGGTGTCTGGGGGGGCCTGGGGGGGCGATTTATGTGCCTATGTGTCCTGGTGTCAGTGTAGTGTTTTGTGCACTAACCTGCATCTTCTCTTGTGCGGCGCTCGGTATATGTGAGCGCCGCAGGAGAGATGACATCACTTCCTCTGCCTGTGTAAACATTACACAGGCAGGGAAAGGATTCGATTCGCTGGGAGCGATCGAGAGGGGGTGGCCAGAATCGAACGGCCGTCCCCTCATCCCTGATCGCTCCCAAACGAATAACGGCCGCTCACTGTAAAGAAGGGGGTCCGATTGGACCCCCCAACTATACAAAGGCAATCACGTATATGTACGTGATTGTGCCTGTCGGTGCCATTCTGCCGACGTATATTTACAGTGGGCGGTCGTTAAGTGGTTAAATAGGCCAAATGGCATGACTAGGTACTCATTATCATCCTTAGGCATGTTTTTTAAATTCATATTATAGGCTCCTCGCAAGTCCAAATTAGAAAGGACTCAGTGAAAGCTACAAAACAAACAGACAAGGAGGCGCATTCACTTGCGTGCACCTTCTTGTCCATTTGTTTTGCAGTTTTCACTCTGGAATACCCCGTCTGAGGAGAGCTGCATCCACCAAGCAGTTGCAATGTGGGCTGCCTCTTGTTAACTTGTCAGCTATTGATAGAGAAGTAAGGTCCCTGGTGAAAACTGTGTACTTAGGACTTGACAACTCGGGGATCCATGTCTACTATCACTTAAAAGGAAGAAAGGAAAGGTTTTTAAAGCATTTCTTTACCAACATACTTGTGACGGGAGGGCCTGTGGAACCCAGAATCCCTTGGAGAGGTTGGGAAACTCCTGTTTCAGCTCCCCATGCACCTCCTATGTCTAAGCCACCCTGTGTCCATTAGAGGCACAGGGTGAATGAGAAAAATGATGGACAGCTGTTTAATGGACAATGAGAAGGTGGCTACTTAAATATAAACAATAATATTTATCCACAATATCTCCCAGGATATATATAAAGAGCTGATCACAGGCATCTAGAACTGGGTAGGAGCTGGACAGTCTACTCCTACTATAATTTTTTGCCTAGCAGGCTGAGGAGGGGGGAGATCACTGTTTGTATTGTTAATTGTAATTAGCTTCTGCTATTGTGAGAAGGGTTTTCTGTGTTTATATTTATGATAATGTTGATTGTGTCTTCTGAGCTAAAAGATGGCAAGTCTGTCCTAAAAGATCATGCTTCTGAGTCACCTAGGCTGTCTAAACGACTAGTAATTAGCTCACGTTAATTAGGTTTCTGGTTACAGTTTGTATTGTCATCCTTGTGTATATATTTTTGTGAGATCTCAAATAAAGGAGCCTATTTCTGATGTACTCCAAGACTGGTGTTGTCTGGTTCTTGGGGGTTACTATAGTCAGATCCATTGGTCTCGTGTTCCAAGACTTAGGAAGCAATCTACTGACGGAAGCACTCAAGCGGAGTGTGGGACATTCTGTCACAATACTATACTGTATATTATCAATACAGCACTACATATCTTATCAACATGCATTGATATTGTAATTTACAATAAAGTTATTACATTAAAATATACAGTATATCTATGAAGCTTTAAAATGCTGTAGTTTGCTTTTAATGTAACTGGAACCCAATAGTCTTTCTATCCAGTAGAGACAACCATGTTATGCCATAGAACATGGTTAAACATGACTATAATATACTTATTACAGGTTCAACTCTATCAATTCATTTGGAGGTAACATTTCCACTATTTGAGAAAAGACACATATAATATCGGGTAATTATGAAGAGTATTAAATACTACTTCAATGGCAAACAGGAAACCTAATAGGTTGCAAGCAAGGAATTGGCAAACTGCTAGAAGAATGGCTAAGGTTAGTAATACAAATATCTGCATTGCTAAACTTTCAGCATTAGAAGGTGCTACAAAGTCAATTTTACATTCCTGATTTGCCAGCGTGGCATAGTTAATTGTTATGCTGTGTACACACGATCGAGTTTCACGGCGGTGAAAACACCGCCGTGAAAACCCGACGGGAAAAATGAGGACCGGCTTGGTCCCCTACACACAGCCGTTTTTCACGACATGTTTTCTCTTGGTCGAGAAAACCGGCCGTGTGTAGGCTCCCTAGCAGTGTTTCCCTATGGGAAAACTGCCGCGCAAAAAAATGCCGCGATTCGCGACGAGAAAAATTAGAGCATGTTCTAATTTTTCTCGTCGTGATTCTTGTCATTATTCTCGTCGGGAAAAATGCTGGAAAGCCTACACATGGCTGTTTTTCTCGTCCAAGAGAAAAAATTTCATTTTTCCCGACGAGAAAAGTGATCGTGTGTACGCGGCATTAGAGCCCTTTAGTCTGAAATGACATAGAAAATATATGAGATCAACAAATAGCACATTTACGGTATAATAAATAAATAATTCAGAAATGTTTTACATAACAATCTTGATAGATTGTCCTTGCCTAATATATTCCCTATATTGGAGTAGCAGTATAAGAGCCTGCTATTCGCATGTGGAATAAAGTGAAAAGCACATGAAAGGTTTCTGGAGCAGTTTGAGTGGGTGGATGATGCATGAATAAAATGAGGAATAAAGTTCTAGCTATATCTTAATTTGAGTTTGCTGCTGACTCTAGCAGCCAGGAAAACTGTTACACCAGTTTCTTATAATAAAATACAGATAAATAATGAATATTGTAGTCACAGACTTTATGCAAATTAATATTCCACGTAATGAGAACTATACTCTGGATTCAGTTTGCATACGTTTACAAAATTTGAAAGTCTGTATATGACAGTGTTTTTAATCACTTGCATATATTGCTGATTAATTAAAATCAACCTGCATTTATTGTGACGGTCTAAATTTATCAAATAGTATTACTATGGCTAAGTAAAAGGTCTTAAATAATAGCTACATAGTTAGTGAGGTTACAAAAAGACACAAGTACACCTAGTTCAACTAATTGAAAACCTTTTAGTTTACAACCATAACCAAGGATAAAGAAAACCAACGATTGCAGGATTGTAAATGTTGACAGTCACCACATCCCTAATTATATGAAAAACTAGAAGAACCCCCTTGGGAGGTGGGACTTTGAAAGTGACTGACAACACACAGAGGTATATCAAAAAATATATATGAATTTAATCAACGAGTATAAAGACATAATTACAAAGACAGTTTCTTATTAAAATACATGAATTAAATACAGATTCACAAAAAACTGTTTGTATTCAAAAAAGAAAGAAAGAACATAACGTTTTATAGTCCGACCCGACAGCTGTTTCGGTTACCCTTCTTCGGGGGATTTGTAGACATTAAAATCGGGAGTTGTCTATAAAAAGACAGATTCCATTAAATACATGATGCTATTGTGTATATATATGCATAAAATTGTTTATACAAATAGACAAAACGTCACACATGTATATGAAAATAAGTAAATAATAATTTTTTGCTTACAAATATTTCCAAAAGTAGTTTGATATTCAATGCGAAAATAGGGCACGTGTGTCGCTGTGTATATGGAGCGAGAGAGAAAAAAAAACGCACCACAGAAAAAGGCTGGAGCAGGGTCCAAAAATAAACTTTCATACGAGGGTCCCCAAATGGTGACAGACGATGGAGCTAGAAAGGACTCTAAATAAAGAGTCTAGGTTTCTGCAAAACATATATGGACAGCCCTTAGTATTAATTAATATCCTCATTTATTGGAGCTTAAGCCAAGTAAAAGATGTAACAAATTATCCTCAAAGACCTACCAGTAAACCTTCATTTCGAGTAGACAAGAAGAAAAACAGCAACTCCTATCAATTCAAGAAAGAATCTCTCTCATATCTGAGAGATTGCATAAATTATGCATTCCTCTGGCAGTAGAGTGAATTGTATGAAGTGTGGCTATCTTCTAATTGTTGAGGGAAATACTGTAAAAAGAAAGAGAAACAAAAAGGAGGGTAAAGGTGCAAATAAGCACCATTAGCAACCACTTAAATAAGAGGATAGTGATGTCCTAAATACCTAAAAGAGTCTAACCATATGAATGAGAGTATATACCTGTGTAGCTCCTCCAGACTGTAAACTGGTACCGTGTCCTGTGCCCGTGCAAATCTCCGTTTGGTGAGATGGGCTTTAAATGGCGTCTTAATAAGCCGCCACAGCTGTGTGAGCGGACGGCGCAGGAAGCCGGCGTGTGGTGACGTCAATACGCATGGCGTCGCTTGAGTGTAAAACACTCTAAAGCGAAACCAAAAGAGCCGCGAGCGGAAGTGTATGTCCGCATAGAAACGCCGACACCGGAAACACCTAACACGGTCAACGTCCAGAGACTGCAACAGGACGCAGATGGTGTATTCCATCTATAGAGCCTCAGATCTAAAACTGTCATAATCAAATAAAACAAAAAGAATAGGTGGGAAAAGTAATCCCTTAAAACAGGCACAGGGTCATGTCACCTAAAGAGGGACCCCCCGCACATTAAATGCCAAGCGCGGTCTCAATACGACAGCAATCGGCAGATAATTAGCGCCGACGCATGTGTGCAAAAAAGAAATTATTTTGCATCAAAAAAGGGGGAAAAAAATTGTAACAAGAGGCCAAAATGAATTGGTCATCCAGACAATTAACCCCCTACGTGCGTCGTGCAGAAAGCAATGGACCCCGCAGGCCCAACACAAAAGACACACATCAACCTATAACGCATAGAATAACGAAAAAATACCATATAACATATATCATACTAAACATACTCAAAACTTTGATGTATAGCAATAATCATAATAATGATGAATATATACTCTCTTCTATTCTTCCCAACCACCAGAGGAGAAACCCTCCAAAAAGGGGCGATAACTAATATGTTCATTTAACCCGGGTGGCAGGGTAGCATTCAGAGTAAAAATCCATTTTGTTTCTCTCTGCAAGATAGTTCTATTCCAGTCTCCTCCTCTATTATTTGGATGGATCCTATCCAAGATTAAAAATTTTATTCTTGGAATTTTACTGTTATGAATATCTCTAATATGCCGTCCTAGGGGGAGATCTGGGTCACATTTTTTCATACAGGTGATGTGTCTAGCCGCTCTTTTAAAGAATGGCTGTTTAGTTTTGCCAATGTAGAAAGAACCACATTGGCATGAGAGCAAATATACAACTCCTTCCGTTTTGCAGTTGGCAAAGTGAATTGCCTTGAAGACTTTTCCATTGGGTAGTATTGCTTTGTTGTCAATATTCATATACTGACATAAATTGCAGCCGCCACATCGATATGTACCTGGTCGCCTACAAGGATCAACACGGAATTCACCTGTGTACTCACTCTGTATTAAATTGTCCCTTATTGAATTTGCTCTACGGTAGGTGATTAGAGGTTTAGCTGGCACAAATGGAGCCAATGATGGATCAATTTTTAAAAGATGCCAATATTTGGAAATAATCCTCCTAATCTGATCACTCTGTTTGTTGAATTTGGTAATGATACGTACATCATTTGGATAAGATTTATCGAGCCTATTGATCGGTTCTTTTTTTGTCAAAAGTTGGTCTCTAGATTTAAGAGTAGCCCTTCTGAATGATTTTTTGAGACTACTGAGGGAATATCCTCGTATCAGAAGGCGATCTCTTAAGGCATTTGCCTCTCTCTGAAAGATAGCATCACTTGTGCAGTTCCTGCGTAGTCGCAAATATTGCCCAAATGGTATTGATCTCACAAGAGGTGCCGGGTGTGCACTTTCAGCATGAAGTATGGAATTGCACGCCGTATCTTTGCGATACAAAGCACTTGATAATTTACCATTCGTGTCCTTCAGTATAGTGATGTCTAAAAAGTTGATAGACACGTCACTGTAGGTCATGGTAAATTTTAAATTGTAAGAGTTGTCATTCATAGCATCTAGGCATGACAACAACAATTCCGGAGTGCCTACCCACACAATGAAGATATCGTCAATATAACGACTCCAGTTGACAATCGATTCAGTAAGTGGTAGAAGTGTTTCTTCAGATAAGAAATTTTGCTCCCACTCCCCCAGGTACAAATTAGCGTAAGAAGGGGCACAACAAGTCCCCATAGCAACGCCTTGTACCTGGAGGTAGTGGGACCCATCAAAAGAAAATGCATTACAAGTAAGAATATGCTCAAGTGCAGAGAGCAAAAATCGATCAAAAGCACGATTGTCCCGATGGGACTGGGACAGAATATGTCTGATAACCCCAATGCCCCGCTGGTGGGGGATGGAGCTGTAGAGAGCTTCTACATCAACAGCCACCAGCAGGGCATTGGGGGGTACCGACATCTCATCCAATTGATTTAGTAGATGCATAGTATCTTTAACGAAGGAGGGTAGATTATTTACATATGGACGAATTTGTTCGTCAATAAACTTGCTTAAATTTTCGGTAATACTACCACATCCTGAGACAATAGGGCGACCTGGGGGCAGAGTTTTATTCTTATGTACCTTAGGGAGACTATAAAAAGTCGGAATTCTAGGGTGAAGAGTTCTAATAAAGTTCCAAGTTTGAAGATTGATGTTTTATTGGTATATGCCTCATCAATCAACAAATAAAATGCATTGTTGAACTTAGTAATTTGAGTTTTGGAGATGCGTTTGTACCAATCGTTGTTATTAAGAATTTTTAAACACATTTCTCTATATTGGAGATTCTCCATAATTACGATGTTGCCCCCTTTGTCTGCTGATTTTATTGTTAATTGATTTTGTTTAATTAAATTCTTTAGGGCCAATTTTTCTCCTTCCGTCAAATTGGATGGAATTTTGTGATTCAAATGAAGTTTGTTAATATCTCTAGTTGTCATGGACAAAAATGCGCCCAAGTTGACATTAGTACCAATAGCTGGAAACTTGTCAGATTTCTTCTTTAATAACGATTGGATCTTAGGTAAAATGACCTTTTTCGTAGTCACAGATGGTACATCCCCCTTCAATAGGCTCTCTAGATCTATATTGTCAATAAGGTCAAAGCCACCCTGATCCATGGACAGATCTACAAGAATTTGTACATCTTGTTCATGTTGAGCTGCAATTTTATCTCCCTCTATAGTCGAAACTGCTGTTTTTGTATACATACTTTTCAACAATAAAGTCCTTGAAAATAGCTGTAGATCTTTAATTATTTCAAATTTGTCTAAGTCGGAGCTTGGGCAAAAATTTAAACCCCGAGATAGGACCGATCTCTCATCCTCTGATAGTGCATAGTCCGACAAATTAATAATGTTTAGCCTGTCACCAATGGCTTCATGGTTATCCAGCTATGATAACATATTGGATGAACCAATGCTCATCCCTGCCATAGGCTCAGTCATGTTTGATACATTAATTAAAGGAAAAAGAGTACCTGGTGTTGATTGTTCAACTCGTGGTCCCAACACCTTGGTATTCAGAGTCTCATTCTGAGCAGAGATGGGCATTGTTTCCACCATGCGTTTTTTAGTATGTTCCTTATTTGGTGATTTCCATTTATTCTTAAGTGGTTTTCTTTTGTCTGAAATTGAGCGTTGTGAAGATGAAGAAAGAGAAGAATTAAGTGAAACATTGGATCCCCTATCGGCGACTGCACCCTTCATTTTGTTAAATCTAGGGCGTGAGCGAGGGTTATTATTTCTTTGCCAGTGATATGCTTTTGATTCTTTGAAGGCTATTTTATCCCTCCAGAATTTCTGTTCCTTGGCGGGCAATACATTGCCGGCCAGGAGGTCAAGATGAATTTTAATGCCTTCTTCTAAAGTTTTATAATTGTCTAAATTTTCACACGGTTTTAATTGTGTATATATATTATCAATATCTGTATTCAATATCAAGATCCTTCTAGAATACTCTTCCATTAGAAGTTTCATCATGATTAAGCTACATTGTTGCAAATTCTTTTCCCATTGTTTCTTGAATGTATCGTCAATGTTGTCAAAGGTAGGAAAAATCTGAATGCGCAAACCTAACGGGTTCAGATCTTCCCTAATATATTGTTCAAAGCCCTCAATATGCCATAGTAGTTGAGCCTTTTTTCCCACCAATTTAGACAACTGGGAGAAAAGAGCCGACATTTCGGAAGTCTGAGCTTCCTTTTTAGCTTGCTCTCTATATCTGGACATATGTCCCTCAAAATCCCTGGATTTAAACATGCTAGTTCCCTAACAGTGAATATGTTCAATATGATAATAATAAAAAAAAAAAAAAAAGGGGAAATTTTAGTACAAAAGGAAACAGTAAGCAAAACATAAATACATACAATGCATATAATAACAAAATATAAATTAGCACATTCCTCTCATTTGAATATGAGTCATTGTATAGCTATTAATGCAAAAGTGCAACAATGCTGAAATTGTTGGAAAAAAGATTGGGGGTTTGGGTATTTGCTACCCTATGATATACGAGAGAAAGAAAACCAACGATTGCAGGATTGTAAATGTTGACAAATTGAGGCCTACCTGTAAATTTGGCTTACCTAACCTCTCCAGCATGCTATCCTGGGGCCATACCTACCTTGCCTAGTCATTTCCATGTTTTTTATTATATGTTCCATCGTAGTGCTTTACCCAAAACGCACCCTAAATTTTGCCTAGGAATGTTTCATTTTTGTTAACTTCAATACAGAGTGCTACAGCCTTCATGTGTGATATTCCCAACTCATCTTCAACCCCCCCCCCCCCCATAATGTTTTTTTTTCTTGCTTCCAATTTTTTATTTTTTGAACAGTTTCTACCAATGTTGGCCATGGATGTGTGTATGAAATCAGCTTTCAATGTTTCTGGCTCCAAGTATTAATTTGTTATTTCTTTAATTCCACAGTTCCCTTCTTCGCCACATGAATGGCAGAATGTGGCTTCCGAGTTTGCCCAGCGATGGAACTTTCCGAACTGTGGAGGAGCCATCGACGGCAAACATGTTCGGGTCATCCCACCACCCCATTCGGGATCCTTTTATTATAATTATAAGGGGTTCCACAGCGTCGTGATGATGGCAGTGGTGTCGGCCACCTACGAGTTCCTCTATGTGGACGTTGGCAAGAATGGCAGGATGTCTGATGGAGGAGTTTTTGCCCAGACGGAGTTTGGAGAACGGCTCCTTTTGGATCTGCTGGCCTTGCCACCAGCGGAGCAGAATGTGGAGGGACTACCTTTTGTGTTTGTGGCGGATGAGGCATTTGGCCTGGGACCCCATTTGATGAGGCCATTCCCGCAACGCACCCTCACCCCTGAGAGGAGGGTTTTCAATTATCGGCTGGCCAGAGCCAGAAGGGTGGTGGAAAATGCGTTTGGGATCATGGCCAGCCGATTTCGCCTCTTCCTTACCTCCATCCACCTTGCCCCATACAAATGGAACCATGTGGTTATGACGTGCTGTGTGCTGCATAATTTCCTAAGGGTGCATTCAACGAGTTATATATCTTTGAGTGGGCCTGAGGCCTCTTTAATCAATGCAGAAACTTTGGTGGCCCTGGAACCTGGCCGTCCTGGCTTGGCCCCCCCAACCGGACGTGAGGTCCGTAACCAATATGTGGACTATTTTATGGGTAGGGGGGCCATTGAAATGCCAGACAATCTATAATAATTTTATACCAAAAAAATAAAACTTTTTCTTGAGTAAAGATTGGTTTGTATTTTTTATTGTATAATGTTTGATGTTTCTGGTAGGTTTACCTAGTGCACTTGTTTTGCCATGTGGATTAAACAATCTTTTAATTAGCCTTCATTGTCAGTGTAAACACCAAACATTGATTAGTTCACTCAGCACCACATTTACATAATGAAGCCACAATGATTTGTTATGTAAAAATACCTTTATTTTTTTGTTTAGGTGGGCAACTTCCTTAGAAATGTGGATGTTCCCTTAATTTCGGGTGTATTAAAACGCATGACCAGCCATGCATAAACAAACTATATTTGTCAAAATTTTGAAAAAGCTAAGCATGTGCTAGTCATTAAAGGGTAAAATAACAAAAAAATATAGAAAACTCTGCAAGTAAAACGTTATTTGGTGTAAAAACATTAGACACGCCCAAGCACAGCCATGATATTTTGGAGCCTTTCCTCCACCCGCTTTGTATTTGCCCTGATCTCTAGCAAGTCTCCCTTAATTTTTTCGAGGTCACGACAGCAGACCATCAGGTATTGGATCAGGATCTGGGCACTGTGATGTGTCAACTTATTGGGGTCTTCGGCCAGAACTGCACCTAAATGTAAAAAGAAATATGTAGGATAGAATATGTAGGCCTACATCTATTTAACATGCATGTGTCTGGTTTCTCTCTGACCTGTGGTGGTGCCACTTTCCACTTCCACAACATCACATTCCTCTCCATCCTGGGGTTCTGGGGGTATTGTTGTAGGTATTGCAATTCTCGTCTCATCTGAGGTAGCTTTTCGAATCCCTAGGGAGATTGAAATAAAAGGAATAGTTTCACTAGTAGCGACTCAATTTTGCTAAAATAAGAAACATGAAAAAAAACTTTGTAATCATTCTTTTGAAGCATGCTCCATTTTAAATTTAACCCCCTGTGCCAACCGGGACAAATGATTGGATACATAGCCCAAACCAGAGCATATACATTTTGAACACAAATTTGAAACATTGTAACACCCCAAAGTATCTACACTGGATCACCTGTGTGTGACACCCTCAAGCTTTTTGGCTTTAGGCCCACACTTGTACTACTGCGTTCAGATGTTTCATCAGCTGCTGAGCATTCACTCCCTTTAACATTACCATGCATATCGTTTTTTCAAACGAACAAATGTCCTTTGGATTAGCACACAAAAAATAAGTGAGGCCCAAATTTACTCCCCCAAATAAACCAAAATACATGGGTGTTCACACTGGATGATCCTAAAACATCGTTTGAGGAACTGTACGGAGAAAGAGGTTTAATACGTCCGTTTACTGTGCGGACGAACCTGAAAGATGGTATCTTTCAGTGTACTATATGAAAGTTAAAAATACACGACAGAATACAAGAAAATAATATGTACCATGGAAACTCAAAAAAAAAAATACTTACTTTTTAATATAACTTTCTTGATTCTTTTATATTGGTCGGCCTCCCGCAACTTCAGATCTGACCATCGTTTTCTGAGCTGTTCCTTCGTTCTGCACACCCCGAATTTTTTGTGAAGACTTTTGACCACTTTGCCCATAATTCTGGACTTGACCAGATTAGGCCTTTTATACGGACCATGCTTGGCATCATAATCCTCCTTCTTTAAAATGGCGACCATCTCCACCATTTCCTCGAATGACATGTTGGATGCCTTATATCTCCTGGGTCTTGATTTGGGCTCCTCTGTAATTTCATCCTCTGTAGAGGTAATCTCAGCCACCTGTGTCTCCGCCATGTTTTGTTCAGCACTACGAGCGAGAAGGGGCGGGGAAAGTACAATATCGAACGTCAGGGGCGGGGAAAGCGTGCGGAGTTTCACGCATGCGCTGTGTATATCAAGTGAAGATCCATGTCTGGGAAATACGTTCATTTGTCGGGAGAGGGAGTTAGCAACGAACGTCGTGACCAAGGTACCTAACAATTTTACTTTTTGAGGTTCATCAGACGAGGAGATTTGTGTGCTCAAAATATGTAGACAATGCACAGTTGAGGAATGTTGCCTGAAATATATATTTTTTTTGGTTTCTCGCTTTTACAGATATCATGAATACTTTTAAAAACCCAGACTTCATGGGGGAGTTCATCGACAAATGGCAAGAGCTCCCTATATTATGGCAAACAAAAAGCGGCGGTAATAAAAATAAAGACGCCAGGAAAGCAGCACTGGAGAGCCTGCTTGCATTTGTGCAAACAAAGATACCCACAACAACTCTCCAAGATGTCAAAAACAAAATTGCGACCATCAGAGGGACATACAGGACCCAGAGGACTATGGTCCTGAGGTCCCAGAGGTCAGGTGCACCAGCAGATAAGGTTTATAAACCCAGTCTGTGGTACTACAGTAAGCTTGCTTTTCTGGATGACCAGCTGGAAGTGCGGGAATCTCTCTCCACCCTTCCCCCCAGAGGTCAATCCAGCCTTCCTTGTACCCAACCCTCCAGCCTTCCCTGCAGCCAGTCCTCCAGCCTTCCTGTCAACCCTGCTCTGGCTTCCTCTGAGGATCAAGATCAGGGCCTTGAGGAGGCAGATTTGGAGATATGGAGCCAGGTAAAGTATTGATATCTATATTTATATCGTACAAAATTGTAGAATTTAAATAGATGTTAGTATTGTTAAAGGTATGTACACTTCTACCAATAAAGTTTGTGAAGAGCAAGATACAGTAGTGGCCTAATTTTATGTGCACAAGACAACAAAACCAGGATGCGGAATCAATGAAAATGACATAACTTTTGGCATTGATTTCAACAATGTCTAGAGGTGAACAATGTCTGTGAATGATGATGTGGCAAAATAAATAATGTCCCTTTCTTTTTTTACAGCCAGAGCAGAGCCAGGAAGAGGGTGATGTTGGGGATCAGGAGGAGGCAGGGCCCAGTGGCACCCAGGAGGAGGCAGGGCCCAGTGGCACCCAGGAGGAGGCTGGGCCCAGTGGCACCCAGGAGGAGGCTTGGCCCAGCACAAGAGCCCAGATGCCTCCCCTGGTAGTTAAACCACGAGGGCCAAGGAGAGGTAGGCAGGTGGAGGAGGAAACCAGGGCCTTCCTCAGAGAGGCAACAGCGGCCCTCAGAGAGGCACCCTCTGTTGATGAGGGATTTGCCGCAGTCCTCGCCCACAAACTAGGGCAAATGGAGTTGCAGCAAAAAATTTTCAGTGAGACCCTGCTATTGAAAGTCATCAATAAGGGCGTGCTGGGTGAACTCACTAGGTACACGGACATAACAGAGGTTGTCCCTACTCCTCCACCTCCTCCTCCTCCTCCTACTACTCCTCCTGCCACAACCTCTCCTCCTGATCCCCAGCCTCCAAGGAAGAAACCAACCAAGGCTGCAGAGAAGGCTGGAGAGAAGGCTACAAGGAAGAGGAGAAAATAATGCCTGCTGTAGTACCACAGACTGGGGACATATAGGACTTATCTGCTGTGGCTCCTGACCTCTGGGAGCTCAAGACAAGATTGGGCTCATTTTTTTGGGGGATCTAATCTCTATTTTGGTTTGGACATCTTGGATGGTTGTTGTGGGGTCAAAGGGATGCACAAATGCAAGCAGGCTCTCCAGTGCTGCCTTCCACTTTAATTTGTTAATGTTCTGAAATAAAAAAAAATTTAGTGCCCTTAAAATACTTGACTATGTGATTTGTATTTCAAAAGAGAGCTTGCTAGGGAGCAGGCAGGGACATCTCAAATTATATTATTGTTATTATCAGGGGACACAAACCTCCCTGAGGCCAAATGAGACACATTTGGAAGGTTGTTGTGGTAACTTTACACAAGAATAATTTAAGCCAAAATAATAAAAAAAAGGCCACAAAAAAAAAAACAATAGTAAAATAAAATTTAAAGAAAAAATGAGAATTACATTATTTTATTATTATTAGTATTATTTAGGAGGGAGGTGCGGCTTATAAATAATATTTTATAATCATTAGAGCAATTTGGAATTACTTTAGAAACAAGTTTGGCATAACTCTCAATGTCATTATCAAAAGAGGGTAATTTTAAAGCATTATCAAAAGAAGAACGGAATGCGCTGCATTAAAACGATGCTATTAATTCCACCGTGACGAATGTGCCATCTCCATTTCCAACATTAGCTTTACCAAAACGAGCGCTCCCGTCTCATAGTTGCTTCTGAGCATGCGCGTTTTTTTTCACGTCGTGAAAGCATACACACTATCGTTTTTCACGTCGTTAAAAAAACGACATGAAAAACGACGTGAAAAAAGAGAGCATGTCCGGAATTTTTAATGGCCGTTTTTCACGTCGTTAAAAATGCTCTGGAGCCTACACACGATAATTTTTAATGGCCATTTTTTAAAATGGCATTTTTAACGGCATGAAAAACGATCGTGTGTATGGGGCATTAGGCACTGGTGTTGGTGCCACAACACTGCAACCCCTCACAGATACTGTAGTTGGAGCACAGCAATGAGCCCTACTGCAAAGCATTGCATCAAAAATTGTAAATACACGCCCCTGTTAAACAGGGGCTGAAAAATTGGGCCTTAGCCACTGGTGGCGGTGCCCAGAACTAAAAATGTTCTTACAAGCTATCAGCATGATCATTGAGGAGGAAGAGGATAGTCACTCAGCATAACAGGATAGTCACTCAGCATCAGCATAGGCAGTCTTGAAGGGATCTGACATTTACAAAAAAAATATTCGGTTACATCAGCATCAGGTTCTTGGTAGCTGGTGGTGATCCAAGACTGATTCATTTTTATTAAGGTCAGTCGATCGACCGAGTCGATGGACAGGTGCACCCTGTGATCAGTTACAAAGTCTCCAGCAGCACTGAATGTGCATTCCGAAAGAACGCTGGATGCAGGACAGGCCAGTAGCTCAATTGCATACTGTGCAAGCTCTGGCCAGTGATCCATTCTCAAGACCCAGTAACCCAGAGGATTTTCAGTGGGAAAGGTGTCCAAGTCTGATCCTGCCCCTAGGTATTCCTGCACCATGTAAACCAGACGCTGGCGATGGTTGCTGGAAACGATCATACCTTGGGGCTGCGTACTAAAAAATTGTCTGAACGCATCGGTCAGAGGGCCACCTTCTCCACCGCTCCTTCTTTCACTGACCGGAGCCTCAGCAACACGTTGTCCAGGACCAGGAATTTGTAACCTTCCAGTCTCTGGGAACGCGTTGCACAGACCTTTCTGCAAGGCCTCCCGAAGATGCTTCATCCTCTGCTCCCTCTGCAACGGCAAGATAAGGTCCACAACCTTACCCTTGTAACGTGGATCAAGGAGGGTTGCCAGCCAGTAATGATCCCTCTCCTTGATCGCACATATACCAGGATCCTTCCACAGGCTTTGCAGGATCAAGGAGGCCATGCAGCGTAGGTTTGCTGAGGCATTCGGTGCGGAGTCCTCTGGGTCACTCAGGAAGACATGATCCGCAGCCACCTCCTCCCAGCCACGTTCAAGTCCACAGGTGTCTTGGGACTATAATTGATCCCTTGAAAACTGCTGCTGATGCTGAGTGCTAGTCTCCACCTCCATGCTGACACAATACTCCTCCTCCTCCTCCTCGTCCGCTTCCTGTGTGATAGCCGGGCCAGCAGGAACACTGTCTGGATAAAGGGGGCCTTGAGAGGTAAGGAAGTCCTCCTCTTCCTGCCTCTGTTCTGCCTTAAGTGCCCTGTCCATTATTCCACGCAGCATGTGCTCCAACAGGTGGACAAGAGGGACAGTGTCACTGATGCATGCACTGTCACTGCTCACCATACTCGTGGCTTCCTCAAATGGTGCCAGGACAGTGCAGGCATCTCTGATCATGGCCCAGTGGCGTGGGGAAAAAAATCCAAGCTCCCCTGACACTGTCCTGGTGCCATATTACAACAGATACTCATTGATGGCCCTCTGCTGTGTGTGCAGCCGCTGCAGCATGGCCAACATAGAGTTCCACCTGGTGGGCATGTCACAGATTAGGCGGTTCTTGGGCAGGTTGTAATCCTTTTGCAGGTCAGCCAGCCAAGGACTGGCATTATATGACTGGAAGAAATGCCCACAGAGTTTCCTGGCCTGCTTCAGGACCTCCTCTAAGCCCGGGAAGAGGAGGGGGTGGAGGAGAGAGGTGTGTCAGAATCACCAGTAGTAACATTTTGGAGGCGTGGTGGCGGAACAACCTCCAACACTACTTCACCTTGTCCTGCATCCTTCCCAGCTGCCAGCAGAGTCACCCAATGCGCCGTGAAAGATAGGTAACGTCCCTGTCCATGCCTGGTGGACCAAGAGTCAGCAGTAATATGCACCTTACCACTGACCGACCTGTCCAGCGAGGCCAAGACATTGCTTCCACATGCCGGTAGAGAGCCGGAATCGCCTTCTGTGAGAAAAAGTGCAGTTTGGGAACCTGCCACTGAGGAACCACACATTCCACAAACTCACGGAAGGGGGCAGAGTCTACCAACTGAAAAGGCAGCAGTTGAAGTGCTAGCAATTTAGCCAAGCTAGCATTCAACCGCTGAGCATGTGGATGGCTGGGAGCAAACTTATTTTGGCGGTGCAGCAGCTGGGGCAGGAAAATTTGCCTGGTACAATCTGACGTTGGTGTACCAATAGCAGATTGCCCGCAAGTACTTGGCTGGGACACACCTAATTCTACACCTTCATTCCTCTCAGTGCAGGTTTCAGAGAGGACTGAAGGTATATCGGGGTTGGAGATCCCAGCTGATGAGGAGCAAGGAGAGGTCCGCTTTGTTCTTTGGTGTGGGTCTTTTAGGTAGGCTTGCCAACGAACTGCATGGCAAGTCGACATATGTCTGGTCAAGCATGTGGTGCCCAAGCGGCTGATGTTTTGGCCACGCGAAATACACCTGAGACATATGTTGCAAATGGCAACGGTGCGATCTGCTGTACACGTCTGAAAAAGGCCCACACCAAAGAACTTTTGGAATAACGCGCAGAGACAGCAGCGCCCTGCATATGCGGAGCTCTGCGGTGTGATGCAGTCAGTGTGCTGCCCTTAAGCTAGCCCCTGAAGGGCACCCTGCCTCGTTGGATATGTGCCTCCTCCTCTCTCCTATCATGCACCCACGTGGAGTCAGTGACCTCATCATCCCCTCCCTCCTCATCACTGGAGCAAATCTGGCAGTATGCTGCAGCTGGGGGAACATGACTGCCAGATAGCTGTCCTTGTTGGGCACCCCCTTTCTCTGGGCTCACGTTACTACCCCCTCTCTCTGGGCTCACGTTACTGCCTTCCTCTAGCTGGGTTCCATCATCGGAGCCTTCAAAACGCTATGCATCCTCCTGGAGCATGTACCCAACACTGTGGTCAAACAGTTCGGGGACTCCTCAGGAGGACATGGTGGGGCTAAGGATCCTGCCCTATGAGGCCACTGCCACTGACCTTAAACGTGAACTTCCTTCTTAGAACATCTGGCCCATGTCAAGGAGAAAACATCCCTCCGGAGAGTTATCAGAGGCCCCCACCGTCACCACGACTCTGCGCTGGGTCTTCGGAAAGGGTTACCTCCCTGGCCTCCTCGTCCCAGATACGGGTCCCCTCGCAAGGCGGCACCCTGGAAGTCCTCGATCCCTAGTGGACCCCAGCCGAAGGTGCTAGGCCCCAGGCCTTCAAAATAGTACCTCACCCCAGACTGAAGGTGTCTGGGATGGAACAGGAACTCCACCTCCGGGCCTAGGGCACACGGAGACGATCCTCACTCACCCCCAGGCCGAAGGTGCCTGGGCGTGGACCTCGAACGGAAGATTCCGCCCCTTTTATACCCTCTCCCGACAGGCACAGCAGGTTCCCCACCCCGCCGTACTACTGCCGAGAGGGGACACAAAAGGCACAGCCCTCTATCGGTGGTTCAACCCTGGCCCACGGCGACAGCGCCACCTGCAGGCCACAGGGAACTGTACACCAATACTATCCCCCGTCAACAGAAATGGTCCATAAAGCCTAACAATCAATGTGTCTGAGCCTAACTACCACTCAGACACTCCCCTTAAATTGAACACCCCGCTACACTTATATCTCTGTTCACCATTGTTTTAAAAATTATTGGACTCCATCTGTGAATTAAAAATAGATGTATTCACTAACCCACTATATAAATAATTAGATTAAAAAATATATTACCCCAATATTTCATATTCTTTATATGTGCCTGTTGTATTGTGCTCTCTTATTTCGAACTAACCATGCTAGGCATGTGAGCACATCCATCCCAACATGATCAGTTTTCCGTCTGTGCTTGAAGAATTGCCTGCCTGTCTTAAAATGATCAGATTTCTGCTGACATGCCCCTATATAAAGCCATTCAGTTTACTGCTGTTTCCCTACCTACAGCTCTCTAAGCCCCTTACGAACCTGAGAACAGAAATTATATACAGGCATACCCCACTTTTAAGTACACAATGGGGTTTATTTACTAAAGCTGGAAAGTGCAAAATCAGGCTCACTTTTGCATAGAAACCAATGAGATTTTTAACCCCAGCTTGTTCAATTAAGCTTTGGTAATAAAACCTGTAAGCTCATTTGTTTATATGCGTATTTCTATAAGTGAGCCTTAGGCATGTCATGATCCGCACCGTGAACCTCCGCTTGCGGTTGATCCCCGCTGAGCCGGCGGATGACTGGGCGGTCCCCGCACACTGTGCAGGGACCACCCTGTCAGATCTCCGCTCTCCCCTATGGGGGATCGGATGAACACGGACCGTCTGTCCGTGTTCATCCGATCCGCTCCGCAGACGGATAGAAAAATAGAAATTTTTCTATCCTGAAAAACGGAGCATAGCGGACACGGGTGAGATCGGGTGTCAGCGGATGTTCATCCGCTGACATCCGCTATCCCATAGGGATACATGTATGTCCGTTTTTCATCCGAAAACGGATGGGTAAAAAATGGACATACGGTCCGCCCGTGTGAAAGGGGCATTATTTTGCACTTTCCAGCTTTAGTAAATAAACTCCATTGTGTACTTAAAAGTGGGGTATGCCTACAATCACTTATAAAAAAAATAAAAAATAAAAACCAGGTATTTATATTATATATATATATATATATATATATATATATATATATATATACAGTATCTCACAAAAGTGAGTACACCGCTCACCTTTTTGTAAATATTGTATTATATTTTTTTATGTGACAACACTGAAGAAATGACACTTTGCTACAATGTAAAGTTGTGAGTGTACAGCTTGTATAACAGTGTCAATTTGCTGTCTCCTCAAAATAACTCAACACGCAGCCATTAATGTCTAAACCACTGGCAACAAAAGTGAGTACACCTCTAAGTGAAAATGTCCAAACTGGGCTCAATTAGCCATTTTCCCTCCCCGGTGTCATGTGACTGCAAGACGACCACTGCAACTTACAAAAATGTGAGGGGTGTACTCACTTTTGTGAGACACTGAATATATATATATATATATATATATATATATATAGACAGATATAGATATCTATATCTATATCTATATATATATATATATATATATATATATATATATATATATATATACATATATATATATATATATATATATATATATATATATATATACACACACACAACTATATATATATATATATATATATATATATATATATATATATATTGAATGTTTTCCTTTTATTTCTATTGTAAACTGAATTGTTTTACAAGGTAAGGGTTCACATATACTTTATCTGGAAAATTGTTCATTTGAACGTAGAATTTAAATTATATCTATATATGTATCAAACGTGTTCTTTATTTATTGAAAGCATAACTTAAACATAAATCTAAAACATTATTTATTGTATATTTCTGTATGTTAGTCATATATACAGTATGTATCATTTGTATACTTTTAAATATGCACTAGTGCTATATGCTTACAGTTATGTACTTTACTATATCTTTGTGATAATTTTACAGCAGCTTTTAGATTTTATACAGTGTAAGGTGGAACATTTTCAGTTTTTGATTAGTGTATTTTATCAGTGCTACTTTTTACATTGCTTTCCTATTAAAAAATTCAGATTAGGGGTTTGTCAGTTGCCAAACATAGGACTATAAATAAAATGTACAAGACAGTCCAAATAAAAGGACAATTTCCAATTGTTCTATGGACAATGTTAACAGGTATATGAAATATCTCGCAGAGCTTGGATTTTTTGGCCATTTTTGCTGGCATATTGTCTCTTATTATAGGATGATCGAAGAAGTGTTCACAATGCTCTAAGTACTGTTTCAAAAATGCTTAAAACGTGCCCCTGAAATGAGCTGCCTAATTACACAATGCTTCACTTTTATTATATTCTACTGGATACACAGCCACCATTTTTATGCTTAAGATATATGCGCCTTTAAGAAGCTGAACTCATAAAATGTTATTATTGTCAGCTTGACATTTTAACATCATTGGGGTGGTTTTCTGTTTATCTATATTTCTGTGCCAATTAATTCTGGAGGCAGTCAAAGAGAAAATTAAATATTATTTCACCTGTCATGTAAAGATAAGTCCAAAAAAAGAACAAAATTGTGCACTTAATAGAAAAGAACTAATGCAGCAACCTATAGTCTGGACACAAGGAATTACAAAAGTAATTGATCTAAAAATGTGAACAAAGGTGAACAAAACCAATATCTCTGTAGTGATCTTTATCCCCTGAAGACATCCATTGCATCAATTGAAACAAGCGTAGGGCAAGGCCAGGGGCATATAATATTGTACACCCGCTGTTGTTCCCTGGTGTGGTGTGTTTTGCTTGTGTTACTCTGTAACCTTTGTTAGTATGTTTTCTTTTAACCTCCCTGGCGGTATGATTCTTTCTGGAATTATGTACCAAAAGCGGTACAATTATTTTGCATGAAAATTTGGTGTTATGTATTATAGGCCTGCGATTCTTAGTAATTACTTACTTAAACCTGAGCAAACCAGAGTCTAGTAAACATCCCGGGTATGATAAATATGAAACACAAAATTATAAATTATAATATAATAAATAACTATAAATAATTATAAAAAATAGTAATCTAATTATAATAAAAATTATTCAATAATGTAATCAAATCAAAAACACTGAAATTTGCTCAGTTGCAGAATTGTCGCTGTCATTAGATTTAGTGTTTGATGACGAATTTCCCCACAAATCGCTATCGCTCAATTCTGCGAGTGATTCTAATTTATTATCGCTGCTTTCTAGTTGGTCTAAAACCACTTTTGACATAAAGGGACACTTTTTAGTTGCTATGGACAATCCCCAGTTTACAGGCAGAAAGAACGATTTTTATTATATAAAAGTGCATGCAGGACACTGGGCAGACCACTAGGGACAAAGGGGATGTGTAATTATTACATACAGTACTGTAATCAGTAAGATTACAGTATACTGTATGTATACTATGTGTTTACCTTTTTGAATTTGCCGCCCAGTTCCGCTCCCTTGCGCCGCTGCGGCTCGCAGGGAACGGAACTAGGAAGTCAGATGGGGTCGAAAGTGCCGACACTCGCCGGAGATCTCGCTGGCGATCACAGCAGAGGACATCATCGCTGGATCGCCAGGAGAAGGTAAGGAAACTCCGCTGCGAGCTCTGCAATGTCTACCCCGAGCGTGACTCGGGGTTACCGATCCTAGCATAAAAAAACAACCCCGAGTCACGCTCGGGATTACCGCTAGGGAGGTTAATAAATCATGTGGTTTTAGCATACTACTCTATGATCCTTTCCTGTTTCACCTACACAATATTACTTTGAGGTGCTGCCTTTGAATAACCGGTAAAGGACCGCACAGGCAGTGGAGTCAGTGTTTTCCTGAGTGGTGGCCCTCCATTTGGATGATTTCTACACTGTTAATCTCTTATCATTTGGAGATCATTACCGTTTGTAAAGGGAACTGGCCCACTTGTCTGTGAAGTGGTTTGGGATTCTTACACATGGATTTTCATCATTTTCAAGATTTCATATTTGGGCTTTTATACATTTTTCTTTGAAGTTCACGCCTTTTGTTATACACACATCTATTATGTGATTGTTATTTCACCATTTATGTGATGCACATTGTTTGTTAACAGCTAAGTTAACCTTTTTTTTCTAAAATCCCCTCCCCTATGTACCAATATACCATTAATGTACCTCTGTTGCACAAAATTACAGTTTTCTTTGATTTTGAAAGCAAGGCCTTACCTCATCCATGGCTATATTTCACAGATCACTTCAGAAACTTCTGAAAAATACTGAAAAAAAAATCCATTGCAGCCACTGTGCCATCAAATGCAGCCATTGTGCCCATTATATGCAGCCACTGTGCCCATCATATGCAGTCAATTGTGCCCATCAAATGCAGTCAACTGTACCCATCATATGCAGCCACTCTGCCCATCATATGCAGCCAACTGTGCCCATCATATGCAGACACTCTGCCCATCATATGCAGCCAACTGTGCCCATCATATACAGCCAACTGTGCCCATCATATGCAGCCAACTGTGCCCAACAAATTCAGCCAACTGTGTCCAGCAAATGCAGCCACTCTGCCCATCATATGCAGCCAACTGTGCCCATCATATGCAGCCAACTGTGCCCATCATATGCAGCCAACTGTGCCCAGCAAGTGCAGCCAACTGTGCTCATCATATGCAGCCAACTGTGCCCAGCAAATGCAGCCAACTGTGCCCATCATATGCAGCCAAATGTGCCCAGCAAATTCAGCCAACTTTGCCCATCATATGCAGCCTCTGTTCCCATAATATGCAGCCACTGTGCCGCCCGCCTGTTCAGCAATATTTTTTACTTTTTGCTATAATAAAAATCCCCAAAAATAATATAAAAAAAAAAAATTTCCTCAGTTTAGGCCGATACGTATTCTTCTACATATTTTTGGTAAAAAAAAACCTGCAATAAGCGTTTATTGATTGGTTTGCGCAAATAGGGGATAGTTTTATGGCATTTTTATTAATATTTATTTTTTACTAGTAATGGCGGCGATCAGTGACTGCGACTTAACGGTGGACACATGGGACACTTCTGATGCTGTTTTGGGACCATTCACATTTAAACAGTGATCAGTGCTATAAAAATGCACTGATTACTGTATAAATGTGACTGGCAGGGAAGGGGTTAACCACTAGGGGGCTAGGAAGGGGTTAAGTGTGTCCTAGGGAGTGATTCTA
Source organism: Rana muscosa (assembly GCA_029206835.1). Lineage (NCBI taxonomy): Eukaryota > Metazoa > Chordata > Amphibia > Anura > Ranidae > Rana > Rana muscosa. The sequence continues at coordinate 880,843,750 of CM055116.1, forward strand.
ACTGTGTGGGGGCGGGACTTACTGTGAAACGACACTGATCAGTGCTCCCGATGAGAGGGAGCAGACGATCAGTGTCCTGTTACTAGGCAGAACAGGGAGATGCCTTGTTTACACATGCATCCCCCCGTTCTGACGCTCCGTGATACGATCGCGGGACACCAGCGGAAATTGAGTCCGCGGATCCCGTGGGCACGGTCACAGAGCTCGCGGCAGGGGCGCGTGCGCGCCCACACAGCGGCAAATTTAAAGGGAACGTACGTGTACGCCCATTTGTCTGTCCGTGCCATTCTGCCAACGTAAAAGTGCGTGTGCTGGCGGGCAAGTGGTTAAGTATTTCTCTGGTCAATACTCACTAAGGTATTTACAGGCTGGTTGATGAGATGCTTTATATGCATGTGGCATACTTATTTTAGTTTATTGGAATAGCCACAAGATGGTATAAAAAATCATTGCATAACAATTTTGAATAAATGATCACATAAAGAATACTAATTGAATAGATCTCTTTTTCTGTTTTAAAATTTACATTGAATTTGTGAGCTTTTTTCAGTTTGAAAACTTGCATGCTTTCCGCAATGTTGCACACCAATGTAAAGATTCTTGAGCTCTTTTTTTCTGCTTTAAAATCTACATCTAATTTATGAGCCTTTTTCCTGGTATCCTCAGTTGGAACTTTATGAGCTTTTCTGTGGCATTGACCATTGAATAGATCTCCTTTTTTCAAAATCAAATTTGAATGTGTGTACCTCCTACCTGGTCTTGAAGATGGAACTCAAATTATGGTGGTATTCACACTCACTGTCAAAAGATATTTTTTACTAAATGGATTTCATTAGATTGAATTTGTTTGCCTCTCTACATAGTTTTCAAGAATAAACTCCAATTTCCTGTGGTATTAATAGATGTTTTTCATCATTCTGTTGAAAAATGTCAAGGTGTAGAAAATCAACATTTGACTGCAGGACAAATTTTAAATATATTATTGGGTAATTATTATTTATTGAACAGTTTTCTGTTTCAAAACATACTTTGAATTTGTATGACACTTTGCACATTCTACAAATTTGAAATTTAAAAATGCATGATTATTGTATTTTTTCGAACAAATAGATTTCTTCTATTTAAAAATTTATTTTGAAGTCGTGAATGGTCTCTGACATAGATTCCAATTTTTTGTGGTGCAACACCCTTTGAAAAAATGTGAGTCCCTTTTGCTTGCTGTGTAAAGTTTTTTTCTGACACAACCATGGCAGCAAATACACTATATTATCAAAAGTATTGGGACACCTGCCTTTACACGCACATGAAAGTGGTTGTTACAAGGTCTATCCAACAACCTTAACTTCAGTGCAATTTGGTCGTTCAGTTCTAAATGCAGTTAGTGATATGTATGTTGCTTAAAATACTTCAGCATTGCCCTCCCTTATTTTGTGTGTTACTGTATGTGCCATGGGTATGCTGTCATACTTGTGTTGGGGGGTGTTTTATTTATAGTATAACCGGCCCTGTAATTGGGTAAGGAGCATGACTTGTTATCAACCTTTTGCAGTCCCTGTACAGCAGAGATAGTAGTATGCTCTAGCTTTTCTGTGCACACTTATGAAATGTAGCCCTACAGATTCCTCTTTGGAGGAAGAGGAATATTTTGGCCCTGGGTGATGCCAGTTTGTGATGTCACTTACTGTATGCTTCCAAGAAGTTATTTCTGTCCTTCAAAAGCAAAGTGAGTTTAAAAAAAATGGGGGTTTCTCTAGAGAGGTAGAGGGAGAGTTTGGATGCATGTATGTTTCCAGTCCTACTTGATAAGTGTAGCCATTTTGCATAATTATATGCAGTGCTTTGGCACAGAACAGTTGTAAGAACTCCTAATTCTATACAACTCTCTAAAAGTTGCCAGAACTGAGGAGACTACCAATTGAATATTTAGCAAGAGCGGTATGAAATAAAGGCAACAATAATAAAATAACATATTTTCTATAAACTGATGGGGTACTTGAAACTACAGTAGAAGGGGCATGACCGATGTGTGAGCAAGATGGCCACAAAAGAGAAGAGCTTCTCACATCGGACTGCTAATCAGAGCATCTGCCCGCTTCCCACTGTCTCCTACCACATCCCGAATCCCGACTGTCACCTCCACAGCACCTGAGTGACCATGTCACTCAAAAGGAAAGACAACCGGCTCCCCCGCAAGCTGATGGCCTATATGTTCCAGCTGGCCGAGAGGTGCAGCCAAAATAGCGCCGCGGCTGGAACACTGGAACACTGACAGATGTATCTACGGCTCTCCTCTCCCTGCAATCAGTGCAGCCCACTCTCTCTCAACTGAATCAGGACAGATCCCGCTGTCTCCACCGGGAACCCTGATCTCCAACAGTCCTGCAGAGGCAAAAATGCACCTGAATGCCTCTTCAGTCAGCCACGAGGTGAGCCACAGTACTGCATTAACTTCTTCCTTAACGATGCAAAACCCTCAGCCTAACTCATAGCTGCCTTCCCCACTGTGGGACAACCAGTGATGGACACCATGCTGAAGGACATGTTAATGTCAATAAGAAGCTCTTTGCAAGCTGACATGCTTTACCTCATGCATAGATTTGGCCACAGCATAGATGTGCTGGAAGATAGAGACTCCCACATTGAAGCTAACATAGGAGATTTTACTAACACTGTGATTGACATCATTGATACTCAAGAGGATCAGGCACATGATACTAAGTGGATAAAGGATAAATTTGTGGATATCGAGGATAATCAGTACAGACCCTTGACCTAGCCTCATACGCTCAAGGCCTAATTAAAGCTATACTGCCTGATATGAAAAATATAGAGCTGGTCATCGATTGCATTCACAGACTGCCTAAACCTACATTTCTTTCTGTCACGGTGCCTAGAGACGTGATTCCCAGAATTCTATTTTTTCACGTCAAAGAGCAATTTATGCAGAAAACAAGAGCATTAGATATCTTACCTAACCCCTATGGCCAACTGCAATTTTTGAAGACCTATCTCAGCCCACACTGAGCCACCGCAGACAACTGAACACTGTCACCAAGTCGCTATGTAACAACCATATCCGGTATCAATGGATAGCTCCAGCCAAAATCTCCATCACTTATAATGGCACAAAGCACACGTTGTCCTCGGTTAAAAATGGGATATGCCTCCTGCAGGACTGGGGCATTATTCCTGATACAACCGATGCAACTCCCATGGATCAGAGTACCGAAAGCAGCCAGGAATCTCACCCGTTACCACTAAGATCCAACAAAACCCATCAAACCTATTAGCAGTTGCAGGAATGTCCGCACAAAGGCAGACCGATGTGTTGTTTGCCCACACTCTTTTGTGAACTCTTTAACCCCAACCTCGCATTCCTTCGCACCTGTTGTGCCTATCCTCAGGAAGCGATATCTAGGTGTTGACCTAGAGCAAGTCTTTTTTTCCTTTCTTTTTAGTTATTCCTTTGTTCTAACAATTACTGTAGCAACTATATCAGGTTGATTGCCCACCCTTCCTACTAATTCTGCTAACTGCTGACTCCACTGTAACTTTACGTGCAAACTCTAAATCTCGCCAATCCCACAGCAAAGTAGTATAAACCAATGACCATCAAAATCCTTTCCATCAATGTTAAGGGTCTTAACCACCCAGCGAAAAGGGCTTCACTTTGGAAACTTGCTACTCAAAACCAATGCAATATCCTCTGCACCCAAGAAACACACTTTCAAGAGTCTAATCCACCTGCTTGCTCCAACAAAAACTTCACCAATATTTTCACAGCCTCAGCTCCTGTAAAGAAAAAGGGCATATTAATTAATCAATAATTCTCTCCACTTCCAGTTACAAGAATGCATCATTAATACCGAAGGTCATTTTCTCATCCTCCGATGTACTATCAACAATGTTCCATACACCATCAATATATATGCACCGAACGTCCACCAAATTAGTTTCTTCCGAACACTACATAAAAAAGTAGCCTCAATCCAACAAGGAGCAACAATTTGGTGTGGGGATGCCACCCCAGACCCTGGTCTGGACTCCACCACTTTATCCACAAGAAGCAGACCCGCACTGAACACCCTCCTATCCTCCTTCAACTTATATAATGTTTTGAGATGCCAACATGTAGAAGAACGTGATTATACATTCTTCTCTCCATGCCACAACACTTACTTGAGAATAGATTTGTTTCTAACAGACCAATGGACCTTCTTACCCATAACATGGTTGGATCACTCTCCGATATGCATCACTATAGAGGACTGTCTGAAATCACTATCCACTTACCTATGGCGTATAAACACCAAGATTCTACAAACCACCCCATATGCAAGCTCCTTACGTGACAACCTTGAGGACTTTTTTTCGTTAAATGAGGACTTAGTTGAGAATCCTAATACACTATGGGCCACGCATAAGGCTTTTATGTGTGGTCTTTTTATTCAATTAGGGACCAGGGATAGGAAGTTAAGGAAGCAGCGTCTTGACTCCCTTCTCTCGGAAATTCAGACCACTGACTTGCTAAATAAATCCCAACCTTTTACTGACCTTAAATCTAAGTGGATTAAGCCTCGACTTGACTTAAGGTCACACTTATTAGAAAAATTTGACCATCACCAGTAGCGTTTTAAAATGCACTTTTATATTAATGGAAACAAAGCGGGGGAACTTCTAGCCCAAGAAATCCAAGGTCACCACACTAAGACTCAAATACCTTACCTCTACCACCCCTTTAACAAAACTAAAGTAATAGATTCACAGGTCATAGCAAATGCATTCAGTAGCTACTACAGCACCCTGTATAACAAAGGCCGATACATCTCTTGAGCATCCAAATATAGATTCCATACATGCCTTCCTTGACTCCGTCCACCTCCCTAGTACCTCACCTGACAAACGAAACAACCTTAATACCCCTTTCTCTATCACCGAATTGTAGCCCCTGTTGCACATTTGGTTGGACATGCATGTCCTTAGGAATCACCTTCATGTTCCTTGTCTTGCTACAGACCCAACCTCAGCTCCCGGCACAGACAATCCTGCTGCCCCAATTGCTCCACTTTGCTTACCTTCATGTGCTTCCAACATGTAAGTAGTGCAGGAGATGGTTTATTCTTTACCCTTTCCACCTAATGTCTCTGGTCCCTTCAGTGGGCTTGCATGATCAGAAACCATATGTGATATGCTTATGTCTCGCTGCAGATTCAAATTTACTACGCATTCGCCCTTGAAGAGTGGCCTTATTGCCATGAAATGGGTCGTGCTTAAAATTATGCATTCTGTTTTACTAATAGGCCATCACCTTTTGTTTTAAGAATTCTTTATGGAGGATTACCCTATTATTATTAACCATATTATGCACGAGTTGACAATTATATGCCTATGTTTTGCAATATGCTGTTTATGTGTTTACTTTACTCAATGTATTCACTGCTGCATGTTATTGTTGTGTGTTTTAGACATTAAACACATTTTCTAATACTTGGCTATACTTGTTGAGTCCCATCATACATACCTCATTCAAAGTCCTGAAACCCCTTCTATGTACCGAAGTGGATAAAGCCATAGACTCCCTTCCAAAGCACAAGGCTCCTGGCCCAGGCGGTTTTGCAGGGGAATATTACCAACATTTTAAACCTATCCTGATTAAGAATATTACAAATGTTTTTAATGCTGCTGCTTCCTCAACAAGAAAATGTTAAAAGCTTTGATCGTTACCATAACAAAACCAGGTAAGGAACCTACTATACCCCAAAATTTTCAGCCCATTTCCCTACTCAACCACGACACTAAACTTTATGCCAAAGTATCTGCCAATAGATTACTGAACCTATTACCTTCCCTCATTCACCCAGACTAATCCGGGTTCCCAAAAGGATGCTAAACCTCAGACACTACATGTAGAATGATCAATATCATTCACCATGCTGAGAGACTGGGGATGCCTTCTCTGCTTCTCTCTCTGGATGCACAAAAGGAAGTTGATAGAGTCCAGTGGCAATACCTAGATATGACATTACAGAAGTTTGGATTTTGCGGCCATATTCTCTCACCAATCATGGCCTTATACTCCTATCCCTCAGCTCAAGTTTACTGCTCCACCATGCTATCCAAGCCCTTCTTAATAACCAATGGCACAAGACACCGATGCCCCCTCTCTCCCCTCCCCATCTTCAACTTGGTTATGGAACCATTGGCCGAAAAAATTAGATCCCATTCAGGTATATCTGACTTAAAACTTGGCTACACGGAGCATAAAATGTATTTATTCGCAGATGATGTCATTCTAATGCTGACCAATCCTGCATCTTCCCTGGCTTTGGTACAACAATCTTTAAAGGAATTTAACCTTGCTTCCTACTACAAAGTGAACGCATCTAAGTCTCACATTTTGACGTTAGGTTTACCACACAACTCACACACCACTATTGCAGACAAATATCCCTACGTTTGGGCTAAGGACACTTAGGAATCAAACTTACAAAATCTGTGTCCTCCTTATACCGGGCCAAATTTATCCCCTTCTTAGAAAAAAGGATTTAGAGAAAATCACCAAACTCACATTATCTTGGTCAGGCAGATTATCTGTATTTAAAATGATCCAACTGCCACAGCTACTGTACTTATTTAGATCCTTACCCATTCCAATCCCACTAACCTTTTTTAATTCCCTACAATCATTACTGAGGAGCACGGTGTGGCAAAATAAAAAATAAAAACAGAACTGCTCAAGCATATCTCATCAAACAAAGATCTATGGGAGGAACAGGGTATATCTGCTTCAGAGACTACTACGTAGCCTCCATACTAGCACAAGCAAAAACATGGTTTCAACCTAGCTCCACATGCCTGTGAAGTGATATTAAAGCCCTCCAGATTCCAGGGCGCAACCTGAAAATCTGGCTACTTGGTACTCACTCAAGGAAGATGAGCTATACCAATCTCTCCCACACGATCATAGCCATGGTAAGAGCTTTTGATTATTTCATGTCTAACACTACAACAGGGGACAGCCCTTGCAAAATACCAATCTCAATCTCTATGCTTTCACTACTCATATCAGAATATCAGAAATGAATATGAAATCTTGGGAGGAAAGGGACATTATACTCCTATCTGAACTATACTCAGGTAAACTCCTTATCCCATGTCCCTCCTTACAAGAATCCTTCTCATTATCGAACAAGGAGTATTTTAAGTACATACAAGTAACTCACCGCCTAATTGGTAATCCCCACCTCCACAAATATGTTCACAGGAAAATCTGGAAGTACCTTGGGTCCGATACCACAGCTACTAAAGGTATCACCATTTTCTACAGCTTACTACAAGCCAAATCCTCATTTGTCAAAATGCCTCCTATGACCAAATGGGAAAGAGATATAGATACTACTTTTAGTGACCTCCAATGGAAAACTACCATAACTTCTAATCTCTGCGTGACACGCTCCTCCAACTTATGGGACCTTACTTTCAAATGAAATCTTAGATGGTATATCTCTCCCGCACAGATACATACATTCGACCAGTCCTCATCACCTCTATGTTGGAGGAAATGTGGGAAGACAGGGAATTTATACCAATTACTTTGGTTAGGTAATGATATTGCTTTTTTCTGGAACGATATCTTCAAGTTTATCACTGTTGTAACTGGAATCACAATCCCGCCCTCACCTGAGCTGACATTACTCCGCAGAGGAATCGATAATATCCCTACGCATATGCGGTGCATAACCATACATATCCTCTTAGCTGCCAGATTGTCAATCGTTAGACACTGTAAATCCCCCAATCATATTTCTATCTACGAAACCATCCACCAGGTACACACACACTACTCATATGAATACATGTTTGCAGTTTCCGAAGGCCGTATGAAATCTGCACAAATACAATGGGAAATTTGGTCAAACTGGTATGATTGGAACTATCACTACTCTTTCTAAACCTCCCCTTGTTATAGCCCTCTATACCAGTGGTAACTATACAAATATCTGATAATCTATTACTTTCCTGTAATACCAAATGTTGGCAATCACTCCTACTGTATGTTGTGTCCCCCACCCCGACACAGTTTTATCCCAGATGGGGTGTTCTGGGGAGGGGAACGACACCCGTTACCCTGTGCTTAGCTCTTAGGATTGTTTATGTTGTTCTCCTATGTCTATTAATTTGATATGTCATACATCTCTACTCAAAAAATCCTCCTTACGGTGTCTCAATGTATGACAGATTCTGTCTAACTGCTCCTTTTGTGTTTTTTGTGAAAATTTCAAATAAAAACATTGGAAAAAAAAGATATTAGTTAACGTGAAAAAAATAAACTACAGTAGAACAGGTTTTTTGGACCACTATGAAAAAAAAAATTGTTTAGTAGATGGACCCATTAGTCTGAACAACAAAGAAAAAGGCATTTTTATTCTAAAGACAAAAATGTTGCTCTTTCTTCCTGTTTTACTCATCTCCCTCCTTCCCTTTCTATATTTGCATATGCATTATGTAAAAATGTCTATTCATAGCATTTTAAATTTGTTCTTAACATATTGCTCCCAAGTCACACATTGCTGAAAAGATCACTTTACAGAGGGAACACAAATCCCATCTGTTATGTACAGTTTTCTAAACTAAAGTCATTTTATATGAAACAGATAAGTTGAGTTATGATCTGAGCAGTATGAGCTCACTGAAGCTGGTTGATAAGACTACAGTAAAGTCCCAGAGGAAAGGTGGTAAAATAATAAATATTTGTTCTTTCTTGCTAGCTGCTCAACTGATTATTTTCAGGTAGATCGGCCGTATACTGCTACTGAAACCTGAGGGCAAATATTACATCTTCCTTTCTTACGTTGATAATCTGCCTATAAACACAGAAAGGAAAAATCACTCACAGCTTTATCGCTCTTCCTTTCGAAGTAAAAGCATATATTATATTCTATTTATGCAGTGTGTGCCTAGTGAACAGCATAACAAAAACAATTCATTTTGCAATATGTCTAATAGGAGATTGCAGAATCTGGACAAGAACATTTGTTCCTACCTTAAAATTAGATTAAAAAAAAATAGAAGTTATTATAAATGTACACTCTAGTATTACAATGTCAACTAAGGGCTGGTGTTAATGGGATTTTAACTGCAACTGAAGGTCAAATGCACCTGTCAATAAATTCTGAATGTTCTCAGAAGCATTTCAAAACTGATATCAAACTGATGCCATCAACAAAACCCCCAAGGCCTGGTAATACAGTCCCTAAAGCTGCTGGGAAATAGCAGATAATATAGGGTACCAAATCACAACTCCACAGTGCCATTAAAAGTCAATATTTTAATAGAAAATAGAAATAAGCCATAAGAACAGTTTTAGCCCATATTCAAACCAAATTTTGATTTTCAAGGGCTCAGCAAATGGCTTAAGTAAATGGGTGTCCCGCCATGTCGAATCACCAGCAGCTGAGGAAATCAAAACATTTAGCAGCGGTATCATTACCGCTGCTAAAAGTGACAAATTCCTGCTTGGGGCTCTTAGTTGTTAGGAAACCAGTGGCTACTGGCGTCCTAACAACTAGTGAGTCATCCTTACTTGGCCATTCAGATGTCAGATAGGGATTATTGGCTGACGGATGTATACAAAGGAGTGGGGAATGGGAAAGAATGGGAAAAAGAAAAATTTGGTGTGGTCTATCCCAAAATTTAGGTCTGGTATGGATTTTATTGGAGAACCCCACATAGAAAAAAAGAGTAGTCCCTGGGGTCCCTGCGAAATCCACATCTAAAGTCTGATCAGAATATACAGCCAAACAGGTGAGGAAATGGGAAGGACAGGTGTGAGTCCCAGGGCCATCTTTAATATTTTTTTTTTTTATGTCAATTCTTTTTATTAATTTTCTTTATATTTACAACATGAAGTCAACAGTAGTGAAGCAGGTAAACAATACAGTAATGAAATCTAGTGAATGGGCACAGGAAGACCACCATGCTATGCGTGTTTAGGGACGCTTTAGCCATCTGGTGGGAATACATTCTTAGTATTAACTAATTGGAGTACTTTCGCCGACATTTATCACATCACCTTTCAATACCATTAAGAGATGAAAATTATAACACGTAACGTGAGTACAGGAACCACCAAACCTAAATGAATACTATTGGTTCCGTCCTTGAGTAAGTATTTGGCCACCATCTATAAATGGTGAGGCTGTCGGAAGGTAGCTCAGAAGCCGGTACCCCCACAGGTGCCCCTTGAAGGGAACACACTGCACCCAATGGGGGTATCAACCTCCCCACATAGATTACGCATCATCTCAAATACTCAAGGACGTTAGAACTTTTTAGGTGTTAGAGAACCAGGATGTCCACGGAGACCAAAGATCAAGAGCGGTATGGAGATGTACTTGTGAGGAAGCTAACAGTTTTTCGTAAGTGTAGTGTAAGTTAGTTAAGTCAATAACTTCTGTAAGTGTAGGAGGGGTAATGTCTTTCCATCTTCTTGTAATTAGTAGTCTAGCAGCCAGTAGGAAGTTTGCAATCGAGTGTTGGAGATTCGGTAGGATTTGGTCTATCCCCAGGGACAGGAGTGCTAACGCTGGGTTTGGTGAAATCTGTGATTGCGCTATTTGTGTGACGATCATGAATACATCGTCCCAGTATTCTCGGAGTTTGGGGCAGCTCCACAGTATGTGAAACAGATCACTTCGAGAGCCACATTGCCTCCAACATGTATTGGGTTGGTGTGTGTCAAACTTTGATAAAATTGCGGGTGTATAGTACCATCTGAGTGATATTTTGACCTAGTTCTCCCACAAGGAGGAGCAGTTGGACACTTTCTGGGTGATTTTGCAGGCCCTTTGCCATTGGAGTGGTGTAAATGCCTGTTGTAAATCCCCCTCCCATTGGAAGTGGGAGGGGGATTTAACAAATGTTTGTTTCTGTTGGAAGAGATTGTAGAACATAGTTATTCCCTTCCTCCGCGGATTGCTCGCGGAGAGGAATAACCACGCTTGGGATTGGATGGTATGCTGGTGTGTGGGGAGTGATTGGAGACTGTGTTTGATTTGCGTGTATTGATAGAAGCTTGTTTGAGGCAGGTTGAATTCTGCTTGTAGTTGTGAAAAGGGTTTCAAAAAGCCCTTGGAGTAAAGATTCTGCAGGTGCTTGATACCCTTCACCCTCCATAGTTTTATGGATAGTTGATCTATCGTGTGTTTTAGGACTTCCAATGGAATATCCATTGTCACTGTTTGTTCCGACGTTTGTTTATGTGCAAGCAGAATAAGCCATGTTCGAATGGAGATAATCATCGACGGGGGTAGATGTGCCGGGATTCTTTGTCCTAAGTGGGCTCCGAACAGCCACAGATTCGTCGGACCAAATGCGCTGTAGGTCGCTTCTATCTCACCCCAAGAGGTTGATGGTTCTGGGAGGAACCATTCTCGCAATTGGGTTAAGACCGAGGCGAGAAAGTAATCTCGGAAATCTATATAGCCTACTCCTCCGGCCAATCTATGTTTTATCAATTTAGCGTGTGAGCATCTGGACCTCTTCCCCTGCCAAACAAATCTAGCTAAGATTGTTTGTAGAGATCTAAAATAGCTGCTAGGAATGGGGATTGTAAGGTTTCGGAAGAGGTATAAAATTTGAGGGAGTTGGATCATCTTAAACATAGCTAGTCTGCCCCACCAGGAGAGTTCTAGGTTTTCTATATTGTGGAGATCAGTTTGGATTTTGGTTCTCAAGGGAATGTAGTTTTGAGCAAAAAGGGACTTTGTCGATCTAGTGAGGTTAATACCTAGATAAGGTATACTGGTGTCTGCCCATGCGTATGGGAACTGTTGTTGCAGAAGATTACGGGTTACTGGATCTATACCCAGGTCAAGGATATGAGATTTAGTAGCATTGGCTTTGTAGAAGGATATTTTACCGAACCACGTGAGGATCTTTTGAATTTCAGGAAGGGAGCGTGATGGATCGGTCAGCATTAATATCACGTCATCCGCGAAGAGGCAAATTTTGTGAGTTTGGTTACGTATAGTGACTCCCGATATATTGACGTTGGTCCGTACATGTTACGCTAATGGTTCCATCATAAGATTGAAAATTAGAGGAGACAGGGGGCATCCCTGTCTTGTGCTGTTTGTTATGTGAAAGGGGGTGGACAGGAGGTTTGAGGTGTAAACTTTTGCTGATGGGTTGGAATATAGTGCAAGTATGGCCTGGAGGATATGACCTCCAAATCCAAATTTTTGTAAAACCAGTGAAAGATACGTCCAATTTACTCTATCGAACGCCTTCTCTGCGTCCAACGATAGAAGCAGAGAAGGCGTTCCGGTCGAGGATGTGTGGTGTATGATATCAATCAGGCGTCTAGTGGCGTCCGATGTTTGGCGACCTCTGGTAAATCCTGTTTGATCTTTGTGAACTAGGGAAGGTAAGATGTCAATGATTCTGTTCGCTATTACCTTGGCATACACCTTGAGGTCAATGTTCAGTAGCGAGATAGGGCGAAAATTTTGGGGGGTATTAGGTTCCTTGCCTGGTTTGGGTAATGTTATAATAAGTGCTGATAGCATTTCAGTCGGGAATGAGGAGGAGGATGCAGCGTGGTTGAATAACTCGCAGAGATATGGGGCTAAAATGGTATTAAATTCTTTAAGATATTCTCCTGTGAATCCATCTGGACCAGGGGATTTGGAGTTTGGCAATTTGCAATTTGCCTATAGCTTCTCTTACTTCAAATTCAGTGAATGGTAAGTTGAGTTGTGCTAGTGCTTCAAGGGTTAATGCCGGCAGCTTAATATGATTGAGGCAGGACTGAATTTCAGTTTGGGTGGGTTGATGGGTGCTATCATAGTTTTTTAAATTATATAGGCTACTATAGTAGGAGCTAAAAGCATCCACAATTTCTTGGGGGTTAATGTGTTTAACCTTAGTGGTGGGGTGAAATAGATGGTCTATTCTTGTTTTTGTCCTGTGTCCTTTGATGCGCTGTGACATGACCTTCCCTGCTTTATTGCTGGTGACAAAGGATTTGGCTTTCAACTTCCTAAGGTTTAGTTCATAGCTTTCTAGTAGCAACGACCTGAGTTCGTGGCGTAGCTTAAATATTTGGGCTTGGAGATCTAAGGTTGGGTTTGATTTGTTTTGTGTGTCTACTGCTACTATCTGGGCAGTTAATTCTTCCAATCTCTGCATCCTCCTCCTTTTCATTTTGGCTCCCAATTGTATTAAAAATCCTCTCATATAGGATTTGTGTGCGTTCCACAGTACCGCCGGGTCAGACACTGAGCCTTTATTGTGAAGGAAAAATTCTGTCAATTTTTGAGAGAGAAACGCTATATTTTCTGCGTTTTGTAGAGTGTAATTATTGACTCTCCATAAGAAAGCTTTGGGAGAGGAATTCCTGTTTACAATTTGGATGCTGACAGGAGCGTGATCTGACCAGGTGATGGCGTGGATTTTGGTATCACTAACATTCTGCAGTAGCCATTTATCGGTCAATACGTGAGTAAGTGTTGTGACGCGAGGAAAGGAACGTGTAATCCCTCTCGGTCGCGTGACAACACCTCCAAGCATCATGTAAGTCATTTCCCGCAAGAAAGGAGGATAGAGGTGAGATGAAGCGTTTGGGACCAGATGAAGTGTCCATGACGCAATCAGGTGCTAAATTAAAGTCACCGCAGATAAGAAGGTGTCCTTGTTGGATCGCCTGTGTTACTTTTAGTAGACGTTTAAGAAATCGCATCTGACCATGGTTCGGTGCGTATAGGTTTACAATTGTATATTGGACGTTATCAATGGAGCACACAAGAATTACATAGCGGCCCTCCGGGTCCAGTTTACAGTTTTGTAGTTGAAAGGCTAGGGTATCCTTGATGGCTATCAGTACTCCCCTTTGTTTCTTGGAGTAGTTGGCTTTATACACTTGCGGATAAGATTTATGTTGGCAGCTGGGGGTGGCATCTTGGTTAAAGTGCGTTTCTTGTACGCATACTATGTCGCTGTTATGAGTCAACGCTGTCTTCCATAGGGAAGCTCTTTTGGCCGGGTGGTTCAAGCCTTTTGCGTTAATGGTTAGTATGTTAATGGCCATAGTGAGGTGGTCCGGGGTATAATGGTATAAGTGTCACTCACTGTTAGATGATATAGAAGGTTTTCCTCGTCGTGGAACAGTAGGATTAATCACAGTCGTGGTCGCTCCGGGATTGATGGTCCTGTAGGAAGCGAATTGTGTTGTGGTTGTACTGGCGAAAGAGAACAGTCAATTTAAAACATTAACAGTAAACCGTAAAGACAAAACCGCCTTATTCCCCCCCAGACTATGGAGGTCACCTTCTGCTGCTATTCAAAGGTCACTGTGACCACAGCCGCAGGTGACACTACTTGTTGTGAGTAGTGCAAGTAGAGGAGATTTATAACGATCTCCTGTATTAGTCAAACTGTCAGTATCAATAACCAGGTAAACTGACAAAACTTGGGGATAAGTTCCAAACAATTATTCAGAAGCAGTGCAGAGGACCGGGGATATAGGTCGCTGAAACAGATGTTTGTTGTGGGGTAAATCATTTCCCTCTGCGGGACTGATATCCCTGGCATTGTGTACCTCGTGGCTGATGCTCATTGAGGGTTTTCTTTTCTTCTGGGGTGAGATCCGGGATAATTCCCCAAGTGTGTAGGAGTTGCAGCCCTTCTCTTGGGTCAGATATGACAGTAGTCGTGCCATTGTTGGTGATCACTAGCGTAGCTGGGTGTCTCCATTTGTAAGATATTTTATGGTTGTTAAGGGCCTTAGTGGTGGATTTCATTTGTCTTCTCATGCTGAGAGTGTATTGGGAGAGATCTGCATATAAATGTAACCCATTGAATGGGGCTGGAAATTCTGGGTTTGATCTGGCCTTTGCTAGTAATTTCTCCTTCGTTGGAAAAAAGTGTATTTTCATGAGAACATCTCTAGGAATTGAGGCCTCAAGGTGTTTGGGCTTAGGTATACGGTGTATGCGATCTATGATGCGTTCTATTGGAGACACTTCAGGGAGCAGTGTCATGATCATGTCGCCAGCAAATTTTTGCAGATCTCTGGGGAGAATGGACTCGGGCACCCCTCTTATCTTTACGTTATTTCTTCTCGACCGATCTTCGAGATCTGCGAGCTTGGCTTTAATCCAATAAGTGTCCTCAGACTGCTCCTTACAAACATCTATAAGCTCATTCACTGTGGATGTGCATTCCTCCATTTTAGTTTCAATGTGCTGTACTCTATTCCCCATCCCCTGCATCTCAGATGAAAAGCTTTTAATCATGGTGGATATGCTCATCATGAGGGAGGACTGCAGGGAGAGCAGCATGTCCTTCATGGTCGAATCCAGGACAGGTTGACCTGAGGTAGGGAAGTGAGCTATCGGGGATAGAAGGCTGAGGCCTACCTGATCCTGGAGGAGAGCGGCCGTCTCTGTGTTTGAGGCCTGCGAGGCCGGATCCATCCTCATCCGCGCTTTCGCAGGCCTCAGAGAAGCTGGACTGTGCTGGGATGAGTCGCTGCTCTGGAGTGGGGCTATTTCATCAGCCCAGGCATCCGGATGATCGTCGGGTAGATCAGTGTAGGATGAAGAGGTTTGTGAGCGCGCTCCGCCGGCGCCATCTTGCCACGTCCCCTTCTCTGTCGCCGGCATGGTGAAGAAGTCCGTGAGTTTCTTGGGGTATCTCTCCTCTTTACGCTTGTGAGACTGCATCGGGTGGAAGCTCCCCTAGATAGAGAGGAGGTTTGTAGGCTGTGTAAGCGCTGATGGGTGCTCTGTATGTCGCTGTTATCCCCGGTCTCTGTCAGAGCTGTTAGCTTAGGCGTCCATCACCGTGGCGCGCAAGCCACGCCCCCCGGCCATCTTTAATATTGATTGGACCCTGGGCAAACATTTTCTTGGTCCCCCCTCCATGCAGTTTTGCTCTCCGTCTGCTCTGAGACATACAATAAATAGCAGCTAGACTCAAAATCAGTTTACTAAATCAGATAAGGCAGCGATTGCTTGCCAGAGGTAACAGTGTATCATTACTGCTTACTGACTGGTTGCTAGAGGTTACAGCACACATTACGGCTCATTGGTTAGTTGCTAGAGGTTACAGCACATGATCTCTGCTTGGTGATTGGTTGCTAGAAATTGGCTGCTAGAAATTACTGTACATCAAAACTGCTCACTGATTCGTTGCTAGAGGTTACATCACATCATCTCCTCACTGCCTGCACACCATGGACTGGGGTGGTGAGGGGACCCATCAATAGACAGAAAACTCCTAGGGATCCTAGAACTCTTGGGATCGGTGGCAGTGCTGGGGGGAGGGCATGATCAATGGCAATGCTGATTTTTTTTACCAATATAAAACAGAGTTTTAACATGACCACCAATGTAAGGGGGACCTTCACACTGGCCACTAGTGTGGATGAAAGGATTGTACACCCATCCCCAATGTAATGAGAAGATTTACACCGACCACCAATATGTTTTTTCTATTGTAATGCAATTAAAGAAAATGTTCATAGTATAGGTGAGTTAAATTGCATTTTATTATATCCGAGAATGAGTGTCCCCATGTCCCTCCTTAAAATAAATGTGGCAGTCCTCCAGATATTTGCCCCCAGGTGAATGAGTGTGGGGTACATAGTACTCCTTGTAGCTCATTTACAAAGAAGTAAAATTATATAAAAGCACCAATCATGCAGAAAAAGTTATGTTTAATACTTTTTTATAAACTAGATAATTAATAAGAACAAAGGTAATGAGTGAAAACAAAAATATGAATATATATGTAAGTATATATATGTGAACGATCAATTACACATGTGTAGAGTAATTAAAGAAATTAATATAAAAATGTAAATGAATTGTGACAGCAGGAAGGTAAAGTCACCTGGTTGCATCCAGGGGGGTAGGTATATTTCTCCCAGATTCAGGCTTTATGCCGACTTATACAACTAGGGAGAGAGTTGATGAAGCCCAGCTGAGGCTAGTGGGCTCATGGATGATTCATACCTCTAGGGAGAGTGCTGGGCGTCGTGCAGGCAGGGAGTTGATGAGACCAGCTGAAGCTTGTCAGCTCGTTTAAGGCCTCTATAAAAACTCCCAGCTTCATTAGGTGTTTGCTCATGCCTGGACCCAGACCTGTGTGGACTGTCTAGGGAGAGTGAACCCCTGTGCAGTGAGACAAAGCCTGTGTGGCTATTTGTTTGGACATTTACTAAACCAGGGACTTAGGGACTAGGACAGCACCAGGCTGATCCCAGTTGTTAGTTAGGGAAACCTGCATGTTTAGTCAGAGGTCAAGCTGACCAGGATTTATTTTGTTTATGTTTCTTTTTGCTTTGCTGTGTTTTTGTCACTGTAAATAGAGAAATAAACCGCACCTTTTGATCTTGAAAACCACAACCTCCGTCTGCTGGGCCTGTTTTTGTGTGGGGAGCCCATCCAGGGGGTCACACACACCCGCTACCGAGCTAACCCCCTCACAGTTGGTGGAGAACCAGTGGCAGTTTTTTTTTTAAGCCAGCATGGAGGAGATACTGAAACAGCTGGCTCTAGCAAATGCCAATCAACAGCAGACGAATGCAGGTTTGCAAAAGAGCCTTGCAGCTCAACAACAGAGCTTCGCAGCCCAGCAACAAGCCCAGCAGCAATCTGAGGCCCGCTTCATAGACCTGTTGCAGAAGCAAGAGCAGAGACTACAACAACAGATGGAAGCAGTAATGCAGCAACGTCCGCAGACCAGTGAGGAAAGCCGTCCCACTAATACCGCGTCCTTTGGGGTGAGTCGTTTATTGACAAAAATGACTGGAGAGGATGATCCAGAGGTATTTTTGACCACATTTGAAAGGACTGCTGAAAGAGAAAAGTGGCCTGAGGAGCAGTGGGCTGGACTGGTGGCTCCTCTGTTAACTGGTGAATCGCAGAAAGCTTACTATGACCTAGAGCCTGACCAAGCAAAAGACTATGTGATGCTAAAAGCTGAAATATTGGCAAGGCTGGGTGTCACCCTGGCTGTCCGGGCTCAGCGTGTGCATAACTGGACTTTCCAGCTTGGAAAACCCCCCAGGTCTCAAATGTATGATCTCATTCACCTGAGCAGGAAGTGGCTACAGCCAGAGACTTTGTCCGCACCGGAGATTGTGGAACGTGTTGTGATGGATCGTTTCTTGAGAGCTCTTCCTACCGCCATTCAAAAGTGGGTAAGCCATGGAGACCCAGAAACGGCCGGTAAACTTGTGGATCGTGTAGAGAGATACTTGGCTGCAGAGAACCTGACGGCCTCTTTCAGAGACTCTCGGACTTTCCACCCTAAGACCAGACCATCCCCAGGGGCGGATAAGATGATTCCAAGGGGTGAGGGTGGAGAGAGTGAGAGGGTGGGAGCTCTGCCCAGGGTTTGGCGAGAACAGCCTGGGAAGTCGGGGGCTCAAGAGGCAGCCAAAAGGATTGTTTGCTACCGCTGCCGGCAAGCGGGACATATTGCAGCAGATTGCCCGGTTGTGGAGGAACCCATGCAATGTGACTTTCTGACGGACAGACGTCAGTCGCTGTGTGCGACAGTCGCATGCACTGCCATTCGGGGAACTGAGAAACATTTATGCAAAATGTGTATTAATGGTAGAAATGTTGTGGTATTACTGGATTCAGGTAGCCTTGTGACCCTGATAAAGGCTGAATTAGTTAAAACAGAGGTCTCTGGGAATAGCAAGGTAGCTGTTATTTGTGTGCATGGGGACACCCGAGAGTATCCAGTGACTACAGTGTGTTTCAAGACCCCCAAAGGTACCCTCTCTCATCCAGTGGGGTTAGTATCTCAACTACCGCATGATGCCATTGTGGGAAGGGATTTTCCGAAGTTCTGGGAACTGTGGGATGATCCTGAGCCCCCCCCTGGTGCCCCTATGTACCAGGAAGGTGATAGCCAGAACTCCTCTGAGAGTGGTGAGGACTCTCCAGAATTTCCCTTGTCAGTATTGGCAGGCGAGACTCAAGAAACTGGAGAGGAGCCCACCTCCTCAGACGAAAACCTACCGTCTGTGGAGTTTTCTGATCTTGAGGTTCACAGGGAAAATTTTGCCACAGAACAGTTAAAAGACCCCGCCCTAATAAAGGCACGGGAAAACGTAGTGGAAATAGATGGCGAGTTAGTGAACCCAGATAATACCTGCACTTACCCATACTTCAGCGTAGAGAAGGACCTACTGTATCGGGTGGCAAAAAGGGCAGAAGAAACCGTTGAGCAGCTTGTGGTGCCCAAACCTTACAGGAAGTTGGTGTTGGAGTTGGCCCATGGGCACATTCTTGGAGGTCATCTGGGGACAGAGAAAACCCGAGAGAGGGTATTACAGAGATTCTATTGGCCTGGGGTGATGAAGGACATAGAAAATTATTGTTCCTCCTGCCCTGTGTGTCAGAGGTCGGCCCCGATGCCACATTTCCGTAGCCCGCTGGTCCCTCTACCCATCATTGAGGTCCCGTTTGAGAGGATCGCAATGGATTTGGTAGGTCCTATAATCAAGTCCGCTAGGGGGCACCAGTACATATTAGTTATAATGGACTATGCCACCCGTTATCCAGAAGCGATCCCTCTCCGAAATACCTCGGCCAAAACCATAGCCAAAGAGCTATCTCTTGTTTTTAGCCGGGTGGGTATTTGTAAAGAACTGCTTACGGACCAAGGTACACCCTTTATGTCCCGGGTTATGAAAGAGCTGTGTAAATTGTTCAAAGTGACGCAATTGCGTACGTCTGTGTATCACCCCCAAACCGATGGGCTGGTTGAAAGATTCAACAAAACCCTAAAACAAATGTTGAAGAAAGTGGTGGATAGAGATGGAAAGGATTGGGACTGTCTACTTCCTTATTTGATGTTTGCTATTAGGGAGGTGCCCCAATCCTCTACGGGATTCTCCCCCTTTGAGTTACTGTATGGGAGACACCCAAGAGGGCTGTTGGATATTGCCAAGGAAACTTGGGAAAGTGAGAGTTCTCCCCACAGGAGTGTGATTGAGCATGTCGCCCTGATGCAAGATCGAATTGCACAGGTAATGCCCATCGTGAAGGAACATTTGGCCCAAGCGCAGTTGGCACAGCAGAGAGTGTACAACCGTGGAGCCAAGACCCGTACCTTTTCCCCGGGGGATAGGATATTGGTACTTGTCCCTACGGTTGAAAGTAAATTCCTTGCCAAATGGCAAGGCCCCTACGAGATAATGGAAAAAGTGAGCGAAGTGAATTACAAGGTCAGACAACCAGGAAGGCGAAAGCCCGAACAGATCTATCACGTTAATCTGTTGAAAGCCTGGAGGGATAGAGAGTCCCTAGTCGCAGAAACTTGGTCACCAGCTCAAACTGGTTGCGTGATTCCGGAGGTTGGAATAGCAGCCACCTTGTCACAACCCCAACAACAGGAGGTTAAGGAGTTTGTGCTTCGCAAAAAAGGAGGTGTTCTCTGAGCTGCCGGGACAAACATCTGGGGTAGAGCATGATATTATTACCCCGCCCGGTGAAAGGGTGAGGTTAAAACCCTATCGGATCCCAGAGGCCCGACGGGAGGCAATACGGGAGGAAGTACAGAAAATGCTGAACTTAGGGGTGATAGAGGAGTCCCAAAGTGATTGGTCTAGTCCCATTGTGTTGGTGCCTAAACCGGATGGGAGCTGGCGATTTTGTAACGATTTTCGTCAGTTGAACAAAGTTACAAAATTTGACACCTACCCCATGCCACGTATAGATGAGTTGATCGACCGGCTGGGAACAGCCCGATACATGACGACTCTTGACCTCACAAAAGGGTATTGGCAAATTCCCCTGGCCAAGTCGGCCAAAGAGAAAACCGCATTTGTAACCCCAGACGGGGCGTTCCAATATAAGAGAATGCCGTTCGGGTTACAGAATGCGCCGGCCACATTCCAGCGGAAAATGGACCAGATACTGAGGCCCCATCGGAAGTATGCTGCGGCTTACCTCGATGACGTAATTGTCCATAGCACAGATTGGGCCTCACATCTGCCAAAAGTGCAAGCAGTCCTAGACTCTATCCGGGAAGCGGGGTTTACGGCTAACCCCAAGAAGTGTACCATTGGGCAGGAGGAGGCCAAATATCTTGGGTACACCATTGGCAGGGGAGTAATAAAACCCCAACTCAACAAAGTCGAGGCCATCCAGAGTTGGCCACGTCCCAACAGCAAGAAGCAGGTACGAGCCTTTCTGGGAATCGCGGGTTATTATCGGCGCTTCATTCCCCACTTTGCTTCTAAGGCTGTGCCCCTAACCAACCTGACGAAAGGGAAAGGGTCGGTCATGATTAAATGGACCCCCGAGGCTGAGGCAGCATTCCAATTCTTGAAACAAGCCTTATGTAGCCAGCCAGTGTTGTACTCACCCGACTTCTCTAAAGACTTTGTCGTACAAAGTGATGCGTCAGATGTGGGGTTAGGAGCAGTATTGTCCCAGGTCTGGAACGGGGAAGAGCACCCAGTCATTTACCTCAGCAGGAAGTTGAAGTCCCATGAGGTAAATTACGCCACGGTTGAAAAGGAGTGTTTAGCGGTGAAGTGGGCTCTAGATTCCCTTTGGTACTATCTGCTAGGTAGGCACTTTGACATGGTTACGGATCACGCTCCGTTAAAGTGGATGGCTCAAAACAAGGAGACAAATAGAAGAGTAAATAGGTGGTTCCTGGCCCTACAGGAATTCAACTTCACAGTAAAGCATCACCCTGGCGTTCAAATGGGGAATGTGGATGCTTTGTCTCGAGTACATGAATGCCTGATTGCTGGTGTTCCAACCCCAAGGTTAAAACAAGAGGGGGGGTATGTGACAGCAGGAAGGTAAAGTCACCTGGTTGCATCCAGGGGGGTAGGTATATTTCTCCCAGATTCAGGCTTTATGCCGACTTATACAACTAGGGAGAGAGTTGATGAAGCCCAGCTGAGGCTAGTGGGCTCATGGATGATTCATACCTCTAGGGAGAGTGCTGGGCGTCGTGCAGGCAGGGAGTTGATGAGACCAGCTGAAGCTTGTCAGCTCGTTTAAGGCCTCTATAAAAACTCCCAGCTTCATTAGGTGTTTGCTCATGCCTGGACCCAGACCTGTGTGGACTGTCTAGGGAGAGTGAACCCCTGTGCGGTGAGACAAAGCCTGTGTGGCTATTTGTTTGGACATTTACTAAACCAGGGACTTAGGGACTAGGACAGCACCAGGCTGATCCCAGTTGTTAGTTAGGGAAACCTGCATGTTTAGTCAGAGGTCAAGCTGACCAGGATTTATTTTGTTTATGTTTCTTTTTGCTTTGCTGTGTTTTTGTCACTGTAAATAGAGAAATAAACCGCACCTTTTGATCTTGAAAACCACAACCTCCGTCTGCTGGGCCTGTTTTTGTGTGGGGAGCCCATCCAGGGGGTCACACACACCCGCTACCGAGCTAACCCCCTTTACAGAATATAAAAATAAACGTCTCTTGAGAGATGGATATAATAAAGTCTCTGAAGGATGAAGAAAAAACAGTTCAACAATGTTCACAAATATGAGAGATCCAGCAAGATGAAATATTCCAGGACTTTCACCACCACCAAGAAAGGTTGAGATCTCCGTGTGATACAAATACAATAAGTGTGGACTCTTACCAAAAGGAGTGGACCTCCTGTAGTAGCGAGGTCAAAAACGCCTTCAGAAATAGCCCCCTGCGGAGTCTAGGACCCACTGGCAGTCTGGGGCGGTCCTCTTAACCTCTTGCTTACTGGGCACATAAACCCCCTTCCTGCCCAGGCGAAATTTCAGCTTTCGGCACTGCGTTGCTTTGAATGACAATTGCGCGGTCGTGCGATGTGGCTCGCAAACAAAATTGACGTCCTTTTTTTCCCACAAATAGAGCTTTCTTTTGGTGGTATTTGATCACCTCTGCGTTTTTAATTTTTTGCACTATAAACCAGAAAAGAGCGTCAATTTTAAAAAAAAAAACACTATTTTTGGATTTTTGCTATAATAAATATCCCAATTTTTTTTTTAAAAAAAATATTTTTTCCTCAGTTTAGGCCGATACGTACTCTTCTACATATTTTTGGTTAAAAAAATCCCAATAAGCGTATAGTGATTGGTTTGCGCAAAAGTTTTATAGCGCCTACAAAATAGGGGATAGAATTCTGATTTTTTTTTTATTATTTTTTTTTTACTAGTAATGGCGGCGATCTGCGATTTTTGTCAGGACTGCGATATTGCGTCGGACACATCAGACACATTTTTGGGACCATTCACATTTATACAGCGATTAGTGCTATTAAACTGCACTGATTACTGTATAAATGTGACTGGCAGGGAAGGGGTTAACACTAGGGGGCGAGGAAGGGGTTAAATGTGTTCCCTATGATTTTTGCTATAATAAATATCCCAATTTTTTTTTTTTTTTTAAAGATTTTTTCCTCAGTTTAGGCCGATACGCACTCTTCTACATATTTTTGGTTAAAAAAATCCCAATAAGCGTATAGTGATTGGTTTGCGCAAAAGTTTTATAGCGCCTACAAAATAGGGGATAGAATTCTGACTTTTTTTTATTATTTTTTTTTTTACTAGTAATGGCGGCGATCTGCGATTTTTGTCAGGACTACGATATTGCGTCGGACACATCAGACACATTTTTGGGACCATTCACATTTATACAGCGATTAGTGCTATTAAACTGCACTGATTACTGTATAAATGTGACTGGCAGGGAAGGGGTTAACACTAGGGGGCGAGGAAGGGGTTAAATGTGTTCCCTATGAGTGATTGCTACTGTGGGGGGATGGGACTGACTGGGGGAGGTGACCGATCTGTGTCCCTATGTACAAGGGACACACATCGGTCTCCTCTCTTCCTGACAGGACATGGATCTGTGTGTTCACACTGATCCATGTCCTTGTCTGTGTACCGGCCGATCGCGGGTACCTGGCGGACATCACGGCCACCAGGCACGCGCATCGGCATCTCAGTGACCGGAGGAACAGAGGCCGTATAATGACGGCCTCCCGGCAATATAGAACCACTTTGCGGCCGTCATTAGTTGT
The DNA here is from genome assembly GCA_029206835.1 of Rana muscosa. Lineage (NCBI taxonomy): Eukaryota > Metazoa > Chordata > Amphibia > Anura > Ranidae > Rana > Rana muscosa. The sequence continues at coordinate 880,867,802 of CM055116.1, forward strand.
ATGACGGGCGCGAAGTGGTTAATAACTGGATCACATCCAAACTCTCCTCTTCCTAGTCCAAGTCCTCCAAGGGGCACGGAGCGTGTATAAAAAAATAAGGCTCCAATAGTTTATTACTATAAATAATTTACTTTTATTGCTAAAAATCCAGAGTCGAGTACAAGTATAAAACATATTTGCAGGCAAAAATATAATAATTTGAACACTCACACTTCCGGAGTCACGTGGGGCGTGTAGATGTCAGCTCCACCGGACATGTTTTGTCATACGTGATGTCTTCCAGGGGGACGGGCGAAGCGCTGAGCCATCACCATTTATAACACAAAAAGGAAACCAAGTCTCACATTCAGCTGGCCGCCATATTACAACTAATGCATAATAAATTAACACTCGTTGTGTACAAAGAAAGAACCAAGCCTCAATGTGACTTCAGGGCATGAAAAACCCAATAAAATTCTCTCATTGATCGAAAATATGGAAAAAAGGACAAATCAAAAAACACGGATAGAATCCGCAAGGAAATAAGTATAAACATACATAAAAAGGGAAGAGGTAAATATATATATATACATATATATATATATATATATATATAATGAATCTAAAACCCCAAAATACATAGATCTCCAGTTGTCACATTGAAACAGGGACCTCTAGTGGGCATTGCAGAATAACAACCTTAAATCTTATCTTGGCAACGGTCCTAAGGAAAATATTAAGCATCAGGGATGAGCCGAACACCCCCCTGTTCGGTTCGCACCAGAACCTGCGAACAGACAGAATGTTCGAGTGAACTTTAGAACCCTATTAAATACAATGGACTCGAACGTTCGAAATCTAAAGTGCTAATTATAAAGGCTTATATGCAAGTTATTGTCCTAAAAAGTGTTTGGGGACCCGGGTCCTGCCCCAGGGGACATGTATCAATGCAAAAAAAAGTTTTAAAAACAGACGTTTTTTCAGGAGCAGTGATTTTAATAATGCTTAAAATTAAAAAATAAGAGTGAAATATTCCTTTAAATTTCGTACCTAGGGGGTGTGTATGATATGCATGTATAGTGGCGCATGTTTCCCGTGCTTAGAACTGTCCCTGCATAAAATTTCATTTTTGAAGGAAAAAAAGTCATTTAAAACTCACTCGCGGCTATTAATGAATTGTCGGCTCCCAGCAATACATACAAAAGTCATTGATAAAAAAAAAAAAAAAGCATGGGGGTCCCCCAGAATTCAATTACCAGGCCCTTCAAGTCTGGTATAGATATTAAGGGGAACCCCGCCGCAAATTGAAAAAAAAATGCGTGCGGTTCCCCCAAATATCCATACCAGGCCCTTCAGATCTGGCATGGATTTTAAGGGGAACTCCACCCCAAATTTAAAAAAAATGGCGTGGGGGACAAGGGCCTCATCCCCACAACCCTTGCCCGGTGGTTGTGGGGGTCTGCGGGCGGGGGGCTTATCGGAATCTGGAAGACCCCTTTAAAAAAGGGGACCCCCAGATCCCGGCCCCCCCTATGTGAATTGGTAAGGGGTACATTGTACCCCTACCATTTCACAAAGAAAGTGTCAAAAAATGTAAAAAAAAACACACACACCTTGGAAAAGTCCTTTATTAAAAAAAATAAAAAAAATAAAAAAAAACATTCCAGCGGTGAAATCCAGTGTCCCGCGGCGATCCGATGTCCAGCGCTGTCCGTCATTGGCTGAGCCTGAGAGGACCTGATGGGGAACTTCCTCCGCAGTCTATTACATGTATAGTCCCGCCCCTTCTAAAGTTCCCCATCAGGTCCGCTCAGCCAATGACTAGGCGTAAGGCTGAGGACCTGATGCGGAACATGAGAAGGGGCGTGTCTATACATGTATTACACAGTGAGGGAAGTTCCCCATCAGGTCCGCCCCCTCGGTATGTCAGACCCCGCCTACGTCATTGGCCTGAGCGGACCTGATGGGGAACTTCCTTCACTGTGTAAATTTAAATTACACAGTGAAGGAAGTTCCCCGCTCAGGCCAATGACGTAGGCGCGGTCTGACATACCGAGGGGGTGGACCAGATGAGGAACTACCCTCACTGTGTAATACATGTATAGACCCGCCCCTTCTCATGTTCCGCATCAGGTCCTCAGCCTTACACCTAGTCATTGGCTGAGCGGACCTGATGGGGAACTTTAGAAGGGGCGGGTCTATACATGTAATAGACTGCGGAGGAAGTTCCCCATCAGGTCCGCTCAGGCTCAGCCAATGACGGACAGCGCTGGACATCGGATCGCCGTGGGACACTGGATTTCACCGCTGGAATGTTTTTTTTTTATTATTTTTTTATTTTTTAATAAAGGACTTTTCCAAGGTGTGTGTGTGTTTTTTTGTTTTTTCTTGACACTTTCTTCATGAAATGGTAGGGGTACAATGTACCCCTTACCAATTCACATATGGGGGGGCCAGGATCTGGGGGTCCCCTTTGTTAAAGGGGTCTTCCAGATTCCGATAAGCCCCCCGCCCGCAGACCCCCACAACCACCGGGCAAGGGTTGTGGGGATGAGGCCCTTGTCCCCATCAACATGGAGACATCCTCCCCATGTTGAGGGCATGTGGCCTGGTACGGTTCAGGAGGGGGGGCGCTCTCTCGTCCCCCCCTCTTTCCCTGCGGCCTGCCAGGTTACGTGCTCGGATAAGGGTCTGGTATGGATTTTTGGGGGGACTCCACGCCATTTTTTTGAAATTTGGGGTGGAGTTCCCCTTAAAATCCATGCCAGATCTGAAGGGCCTGGTATGGATATTTGGGGGAACCGCACGCATTTTTTTTTTAAATTTGCGGCGGGGTTCCCCTTAATATCTATACCAGACCTGAAGGGCCTGGTAATTGAATTCTGGGGGACCCCCACGCTTTTTTTTTTTTTTTTTATCAATGACTTTTGTATGTATTGCCGGGAGCCGACAATTCATTAATAGCCGCGAGTGAGTTTTAAATGACTTTTTTTCCTTCAAAAATGACATTTTATGCAGGGACAGTTCTAAGCACGGGAAACATGCGCCACTTTACATGCATATTATACACACCCCCTAGGTACGAAATTTAAAGGAATATTTCACTTTTATTGTTTCACTTTAAGCATTATTAAAATCACTGCTCCCGAAAAAACGTCCGTTTTTAAAACTTTTTTTTGCATTGATACATGTCCCCTGGGGCAGGACCCAGGTCCCCAAACACTTTTTATGACAATAACCTGCATATAAGCCTTTATAATTAGCACTTTAGATTTCTCCCATAGACTTTTCGAATTTGCCGCGAACACCCTAATTTGTTCGCTGTTCGGCGAACAGGCAATGTTGGAGTCGAACATGAGTTCGACTCGAACTCAAAGCTCATCCCTATTAAGCATCATAAATAAAATGTATTTATTTATACATCCGCATTAAGGCCTAAAGGTCTAAGGCACTTAACCCAGTATATCCAACTAATTTCGAGTTTGGAGATAGCACGTCTCTTAGGTCCTCCTCTCCAGCATAATTTCAACTTATTTATACCTATAAAGAAGGTACCTCTAGGGTTTTGGTTATGAACTCCAGACAATTTGTTCATTAAGTCTGACTTGAAGAGGTCGTACCGTGCATCCAACGTATTTCAATCCACACGGACAAATCAAAAATATTTTATTATACTTTTTAATGTAACAACACTGAAGAAATTACACTTTGCTATAATGTAAAATAGTGAGTGTACAGCTTGTATAACAGTGTAAATTTGCTGTCCCCTCAAAATAACTCAACACACACCATCAATGTCTAAACCGCTGGCAACAAAAGTGAGTACACCCTTAAGTGAAAATGTCCAAATTGGGCCCAATTAGACATTTTCCCTCCCCATTATGTTATGTCACTCTTTAGGGTTACAATGTCTCAGGTGTGAATGGGGAGCAGGTGTGTTAAATTTGGTGTTATCACTCTCACCTTCTCATACTGGTCGCTGACCGGAAGTTCAACATGGCATCTCATAGCAAAGAACTCTCTGAGGATCTGAAAAAAAGAAGTGTTGCTCTACATAAAGATGGCCTAGGCTATAAGAAGATTGACAGATGAGTGCTGCCAGCATTGCTGCAGAGGTTGAAGGGGTCAGCCTGTCAGTGCTCAGACAATACGCTGCACACTGCATCAAATTGGTCTGCATGGCTTTCATCCCAGAAGGACGCGTCTTCTAAAGATGATGCACAAGAAAGTCTGCAAACAGTTTGCTGAAGACAAGCAGACTAAGGACTAGGGATGAGCTGAACACCCCCCTGTTTGGTTTGCACCAGAACCTGCGAACAGACCTAAAGTTTGCACGAACTTTAGAACCCTATTAAATACAATGGACTCGAACGTTCAAAATCAAAAGTGCTAATTATCAAGGCTAATATGCAAGTTATTGTCCTAAAAAGTGTTTGGGCCCTGCCCCAGGGGACATGTATCAATGCGAAGTGAAACAATAAAAGTGAAATATTCCTTTAAATTTCATACCTGGGGGGGGGGGTGTATAGGATGCCTGTAAAGCAGCGCTTGTTTTCCGTGCTTAGAACTGTCCCTGCACAAAATGTCATTTCTTTTTTTTTTTTTTATCAATTCTTTATTTTTCCGTTTTCTTTTACATTCACAAAGATACTTATACAGCCTTTCATATAATGCATCTATACAAATGATTCTGTTATTTCACTCATAGCATCTTCCATTTGTTTTACGTTTCCTACTCTTTACACATCCTCGCAAATCTCAGCTATTGATGAGATGTTAGTATAGGACTATCCATCTATATCACAATTAATCAAATACATTCCATTCCTCTAGTTCCTCCCTCCTCTCTCTCCTCTTTTGTCATTGTAACCTATACCTTTTTCCTATTCTACTTTAATATCTTTGTCTCGTTTTTGTTCCCCAGGGACCCCCCTGAATGCCCCCCTTCCTTTGTACAGTTTGCCCTAAGTATTCGGGCTTAGAATAGATTTATAGAAAAGTTAGAAATAGCAAGACAGATTGAAAAGGCATAGAAAAAAAAAAAAGACAAAATTAATTTAAAATTATTCACATCCACCGGTCTCCCCCCCCCCCCCCTCACTATCTCAGTCGCTCCCTATATATAACATAGGGAGCCCAAGTTTGACGGTAATTGTCCTCCTGCTCCCTTATAATCATGGTGAGATTTTCCATTTTTTGGATTTCTGTTATCTTATTAAACCATTGTGCTCTGGTTGGGGAAATGGTACTTTTCCATAAAGCTGGAATACATGCTTTTGCTGTAATAAGCAGATGCCTCATCAATGATTTTTTATAGTTTTCGGTCGAGAGGGGAAGATCGAATAACAAAAAGGTAACCGGATTTTCTTCAAGAGACACATCTATAATTTCTGTAATCGTTTCGGAGACCATTTTCCAAAAATCCCTAACTCCTGAACATTCCCAAAAAATGGGCAACAATGTGCCCACTGCTCCTTGACATCGCCAGCAAAGGTTTGACACTTGTGGGTACATTCTATTTAATACTGATGGGGTTCTGTACCACCTGGTTAGTATCTTGTACCCCCCTTCTTGGTATCTAGTTGCTAGTGAGGCCTTATGCCACGTACACACGATCGTTTTTCTTGCCATTTTTTTTCTTGCCGTTTTTTCACGTCGTTTATTTTCATGTTTCCTCTCAAGCCTGTCTTGCGTACACACGATCATTTTAAAAAACGATCAAGCAAAGCGCAGTGACGTATACCACGTACGACGGCACTATAAAGGGGAAGTTCCGTTCTAATGACGCCACCCTTTGGGCCGCTTTTGCTAATTCCGTGTTACCGCGTGTTAGTAAAAGTTTGGTGAGAGACGATTCGCGCTTTTCAGTCTTCGTGCTTTGAAGATCGTTTTGTGGAGTTCAATTTGTGCTTGTGGGTTCGTATCTGTTTGGCAGGGCTTGTAGTCAGTTCGTATCTGTTTATTCAGTGCGTTCTCGTCTGCTCGGTCCTGTTTTTCAGCTTGTTCTTCATAGGCCTTGCTGTTCTTCCGTGTGTTCTTCTAGTTCCTTCTGAGCTTGCGACCGTTATCTAGCCATGTTGCGGCTGCGTACTCGTCGGAGAGTTCGTGCTGTAGTTGGTGCAGGGGTTCATGCTGTATCCCGACTCCATGCCATGAGCAGGGTCAGGAGGAGTTCATGGACCAAGAATTGGTTGCTCCAGCGGCACCAGTTCTGTCATATGCCTTTGTTGCGGGAGATCAGGGAGAATAATCCTGATGACTATAGGAATTTTCTCCGGATGTCTGACCCCGTATTTCAGTATCTGTTGGCTTTGGTGTCCCCCTACATTACCAGGCAGGACACCGTTATGCGTGAAGCCATCAGTGCTGAGCAAAGTCTCATTGCCACGTTGCGATACCTGGCGACTGGGAGAAGCCTGCAGGACCTAAAGTTCTCCACAGGCATATCCCCCCAGGCTCTGGGTATCATTATACCAGAGACGTGTTCTGCCATCCTTCAAGTTTTGCAGGAGGACTATATTAAGGTAAGTGTTCTTATTGCAAACATCACATTGTATGTATTTTTTAGAATGTTTTTTTGGGGGGGGTTTCTTAGCAGTCCCTAATTCCCATGATTCTTAGCTGCAGGGAATTTCCCCTTTCACCACATGCTAATTTTTTATTTAAAATTTTTTCATTAGGCCTACATTAACATTTCCCTTACCTAACCTCTCCAGCATGCTATCCTGGGGCCATACCCACCTTGCCTAGTCCTTTCCATGTATTTTAATCTATGCTCCATCGTAGTGCTTTACCCTAAACGCCCCCTAAAGATTGCCTAGGAATGTAACATTTGTCCTAAATTCAGACAGAGTGCTCCAGCCTTCATTTGTGATCTCCCCAACTCTTCTTCAACCCCCCCCATTTTTTTTGTTCACTTTTTTTGTTGCTTACTACTAATGTTTTTATTTTTCTGTTTGCCCCAATGTTGGCCATGAATGATTTCCTTTAATCTGCTTTCAATGTTTCAGTCTCAAAGTATTAATTTATTTTTGATTTCATTACACAGTTCCCTTCTACGCCACATGAATGGCAGAATGTGGCATCGGACTTTGCCCAATGATGGAACTTTCCAAACTGTGGAGGGGCCATCGACGGCAAACATGTTCGGGTCGTCCCACCACCCCATTCGGGATCCTTTTATTATAACTATAAGGGGTTCCACAGCATCGTCATGATGGCAGTGGTGTCGGCCACCTACGAATTCCTCTATGTGGACGTTGGCAAGAATGGCAGGATGTCTGATGGAGGAGTTTTTGCACAGACGGAGTTTGGGGAACGGCTCCTTTTGGATCAGCTGGCCTTGCCACCAGCGGAGCAGAATGTGGAGGGACTCCCATTTGTCTTTGTGGCGGATGAGGCGTTTGGCCTGGGTCCCCAATTGATGAGGCCATTCCCACAGCGCACCCTCACCCCTGAGAGGAGGGTGTACAACTATCGGCTGGCCAGAGCAAGAAGGGTGGTTGAAAATGCCTTTGGCATCATGGCCAGCCACTTCCGCCTGTTCCTCACCTCCATCCACCTTGCCCCTTACAAATGGAACCATGTTGTAATGGCGTGTTGTGTCCTACATAATTATCTCCGGGTGCATTCCACAAATTATCTGACTTTGACTGGGCCTGAGGCCACCTTAATGGAAGCAGAACATCTTGTGGCCCTGGAAGCTGGCCGTCCAGGCTTGGCCCCCCAAACCGGACGTGAGGTCCGTGACAAATATGTGGATTATTTTGTGGGTAGAGGGGCCATTGAAATGCCTGATGACTTTTAACCTTTTAACCTTTTAATTTAGAAAAATAAAACATTATTTTTTTCAAAGATTGGTTTCGTGTATAATTTTAATAATGGTTTCTGTTTTTCTGAGGTTTACCTAGTGGACTTGTATTGCCATGTGTATTGTGCATTCTTAATTCGCCTTCATTGTCAGTGTAAACACAAAACATTGCTTAGTTCACAGTAGCACAACATTTACCTAATGAAGCCACAACTTCTTGATACCAAAATGACATTTTTTATTTTAGTATTGGACAAATCCTTTTAAATGTAGATGTCCTAAACATTTTTTGCTTGTTAAAACGCATGAACAGCCATGCATACCAAAAAAATATTAAAATATATATCGGAAAAATTTACATATACTAGTCCTAAAAGGTTCAATGAAAAACATACCTGCCAAAACACAGCAAGTTCAACGTTAATTTTTTTAAAAACATTAGACACGCCCAAGCACAGCCATGATCTTTTGTAGCCTTTCCTCCACCCGCTTGGTATTTTCCCTGATCTCTATCAAGTCTCCCTTTAATTTTTGTAGGTCACGACAGCAGACCATCAGGTATTGGATCAGGATCTGGGCACTGTGATGTGTCAAATTTTTGGGGTCTTCGGCCAGAACTGCACCTACATTTAAAAAAAAAAACATGTAGTATAGAATATGTAGGCCTACATCTATTAACCTGCATCTGTCTGGTTTGACACTGACCTGTTGAGGTGGCACTTTCCACTTCCACAACCTCACATTCCTCTCCATCATGTGGGTCTGGGGCTATTGTTGAAGGTGTTGGATTTCGAGGCTCATCTGACGTAGCTTTTTGAAGCCCTATGGAGATTGCAAGAAAAGGTATAGTTTCATTATTAAGGTTGATTTTTAGGAGAAAAATAAAGCATGAGAAAATAATTAGCAAACATTCTTTTCAAGTGTGGTCCATTTTTCAATGGACCCCCAGTGACAACAGGAAAACATGATTGGATACATAGCCAAATACATAGCATATATTTTTTAAAACAAAGTTTGACACATTGTAACACCCCAAAGTATATACACAGGATCACCTGTGTGTGACACCCTCAAACTTTGGGTCTTTTGGCCCACACTTGTACTACTGCGTTCAGATGTTTCATCAGCTGCTGAGCATTCTCTCCCTTAACATTACCATGCATATCCTTTTTTTTTCCAAAAATGTCCTTTGGATTTGATCCCTAAAAATTTTGGGTGACCAAATTTGCTACCCCCAAAAAAATAAAATAAAATGGGTGTTCACACTGGATGATCCAAAAACATTGTTTGATGAACTGTACGGAGAATGAGGTTTAATACGTCCGTTTACTTTGCGGACGAATCTGAAAGATGGTATCTTTCACTGTACGATATCAAAGACAAACATACACGACATAATACAAGTAATAATCTCTAGCAGGGAAAATAGCACTATAAAACTTACTTTTTCGTAGAACTTTCTTGATTCGTTTGTATTGGTCGGGCTCCCGCAACTTCAGAACAGACCATCGTTTTCTGAGCTGTTCCTTCGTTCTGCACACCCCGAATTTTTGGTGAAGACTTTTGACCACTTTGCCCATAAGTTTTGACTTGACCAGATTCGGCCTTTTATACGGCCCATGCTTGGCATCATAATCCTCCCTCTTTAAAATGGCGACCATCTCCACCATTTCCTCGAATGACATGTTGGATGCCTTATATCTTCTGGATCGGGATTTGGGCTCCTTTGGAATTTCATCCTCTGTCGAGGTAATCTCAGCCACCTGTGTCTCCGCCATGTTGCTAAGCACTACAACGAGCGAGAAGGGGCGGGGAAAGTACAATATCGAACGTCAGGGGCGGGGAAAGCGTGCCTAGTTCCATGCATGCGCAGTGTATATCAAGTGCCGATCCATGTGTCGAAAATACGTTCATTTGGCGGGAGAGGGAGTTCGCAACGAACGTGTTGACCAAGGTACATAACATTCTTAAGGATTTTGGGTTACGCAGAGGAGGAGATTTGGGGCTTTTATATCTGTTCAAAATGCTGATTTGATGATAGTTGCCTGAAACATATGTCTTTTCTGGGTTTTTGATTTTACAGAGAGAATGAATACATTCAAAAACCCGGAGTTCATGGGGGAGTTCATTGACAAATGGAAAGAACTCCCTATCCTGTGGCAGACCAAAAGTGGGTCCAATAAAAACAAAACGGCCAGGACAGCAGCACTGGAGAGCCTGCTTGCATTTGTCCAAACCCAGATACCCACAACAACTCTCCAAGATGTGAAAACCAAAATTGCTACCATCAGGGGGACATACATGACCCAGAGAAATATGGTCCTGAAGTCCCAGAGGTCAGGTGCTGCAGCAGATAAGGTTTATAAACCCAGTCTGTGGTACTACAGCAACTTTCTTTTCTGGATGACCAGCTGGAAGTGCGGGAATCTCTCTCCACCCTTCCCCCCAGAGGTCAATCCAGCCTTCCTTGTAGCCAGCCCTCCAGCCTTCCTTGCAGCCAGCCCTCCAGCCTTCCTGTCAACCCTGCTATGGCTTCCTCTGAGGATCAAGATCAGGCCCTTGAGGAGGCAGATTTGGATATATGGAGCCAGGTAAAGTATTGATATCTCCATTTAGATGTTACAAAAGTGATGCATTTAAAATGAGGATAGTATTGTTAGGTATTTTATTTAAAAAAAAAAAAGGATTTAAAGAGCAAGATACAGTAGTGGTCAATTTTGATGTGGACAAGGCAACAATATCAGGAGGCGGAATCTGTGAGAATTTTCTAAAGTTGCCCATTCATGTCAAAATGTCTGGAGGTGAACAATGTGTGTGATTGATGGTGGCAAAAAAATAATAAAGTCCCTTTCTTTTTTTACAGCCAGAGCAGAGCCAGGAAGAGGGTGATGGTGGGGACCAGGAGGAGGCAGGGCCAAGTGGCACCCAGGAGGAGGCTGGGCCAAGTGGCACCCAGGAGGAGGCTGGGCCCAGCACAAGATCCCAGATGCCTCCCCTGGTAATGAGACCACGAGGGCCAAGGAGAGGTAGGCAGGTGGAGGAGGAAACAAGAGCCTTCCTCAAAGAGGCTACTGTGGCCCTCAGAGAGTCACCCTCTGCTGAGGAGGGCTTTGCCGCAGTCCTGGCCAATAAGCTAGCCCAAATGGACCTGCGGCAAAAGCTGTATAGCAAGACTCTCCTGTTGAAGGTGATCAACAAGGGATTGCTCGGTGAACTCACCAAGTACACCGACATCACAGAGGTTGTCCCTACTCCTCCACCTCCTTCTCCTCCTCCTACTACTCCTCCTGCCACAACCTCTCCTCCTGATCCCCAGCCTCCGAGGAAGAAACCAACCAAGGCTGCAGGGAAGGCTGCAGAGAAAGCTGGAGAGAAGGCTACAAGGAAGAGAAAAAATAATGCCTGCTGTAGTACCACAGACTGGGGACATATATGACTTATCTGCTGCGGTTCCTGACCTCTGGGAGTTCAAGCCAAGATTGGCCTCCTTTTTGGTTTTCACATCTTGGATGGTTGTTGTGGGGTCCAAGGGATGAACAAATGCAAGCAGGCTCTCCAGTGCTGCCATCCCCTTTAATTTGTTATGTTCCGAAATAAAGGATATTTTTTTGGGCTTTAAATACTAGACTATGTGATTTGTATTTCAAAAGAGAGTTTGCTAGGGAGCAGACAGGGACATTTCAAATAATATTATTGTTATTAACAAGGGACACAAACCTCCTTGAGGCAAAATGAGACAAATTTTGAAGGTTGGTGTGGGACATTTCCCCAAACATAATTTAAGGGGAAAAAAAAAGCCACAGAAAAATGAAGAGGCTAACTTAAGTAATAAAAAAAAACAAAAAAAGAAAAAAAAACAAAAAAATGATCTTTACATTTCTTCATGAATTTATGAGGGAGATGTGGCTTGAAAATAATATTTTTCTATCATTAAAAAAATTAGGAATTACTTTAGAAACAAGTTTGGCATAACTCTCAATATCATTATCAAAAGAGGGTAATTGTTCAAGCATTCTCTAAAGAAGAACGGAATGCGCAGCATTAAAACGATGCTATTAATTCAACCGTGACGAATGTGCCATATCGATTTCCAACACTAGCTTTACCAAAACGAGCGCTCCCATCTCATACTTGATTCTGAGCATGCGCTTTTTTTTCTCGTCGTTAAAGCATACACACTATCGTTTTTCACGTCGTTAAAAAAAACGACATGAAAAACGACGTGAAAAAATAGAGCATGTTCGAAATTTTTAATGCCCGTTTTTCACGTCGTTAAAAATGCTCTGGAGCATACACACGATCATTTTTAATGGCCATTTTTTTTAATGCCATTTTTAACGGCATGAAAAACGATCGTGTGTATGGGGCATTATGTGTGAACCTAAACATCTTCTTTTTCTGCATCTCGGATAATGTAATCCCTAGGTCTCTTTCCCAAGCCTGTATAAAACCCAGTTCTTGCGGGGCCTTTAACTCAGTCAATAAGGCATACAGCAGGGACACTGGGTGTCCCACTGATTCTCCTTTAAGGCATAGCTCCTCAAACTTAGAGAGTGTTGTTACTTCTGTCATTCGCTTGGATATTGATCGGAGAAAAGCATTCAGCTGCATTCTCCTGAATGAGTCCAATTCCTCAGAAAACTCATGCTCAATCTCCTCCCTGGACATCACTCGGTTGTCCTTCATAAAGTGTACGAGTCTGCCTTTACCCTGTCGTTTTAGATTCCTAAAGCCTCGATCTTTTAAGCCTTGTTCGAAGGCCGGATTACCCACAATTGGGGTCATTGGGCTCGGATACATTGTAATTTTTTATTTTTTTTTATATCTTTTTCACATACAAAAGTGTGGCGCCCACCGTCGGATGGCGTTTTACTGTCTGCGGTATCAGCAGGTCCTGAAGCCATACTAAACCCTCCAAGGGTAACTCGGACGTTGCCTGTTCCAAGTGTATCCATGGCTTGTCTTTTTGAAATACACACCAGTCCGTAACCCTTGTTAGGTGTAGGGCTTCATGGTACCCAACTGGATCTGGGAATCCCACCCCTCCCTTCTCTTTAGGTAGAGTCAAGATGTCTCTTCGGACTCTTGCTGGTTTTCCTGCCCAGATAAACCCCGCAAACCTAGTTCTCAGATCCCTCAGAAATCTTGGGGGTATCTTAATGGGTAGAGTCTGTAGCACATATAGCAATCTTGGCATTACGTTCATTTTTATGATATTAATTCTGCCGAACCACGTAAAGACCTCCTTGTCCCACTTCTGTAGATCTAGTTTGATCTGTCTTGCTAAGGGGGCAAAGTTAAGTTCAAATATTCTATTTAGTCGTCTCGGTATTTTAGTTCCCAGATATCCTATATGAGAATCTGTCCATCTAAAAGAAAAAAAAGTGGATAGCTGTTGTTGCAAACCTAAGTCCACCTCCACACCCATTGCTTCTGATTTATTATAGTTTACCTTAAAGTTGGACAGCCTCCCATATTCGCGTATATGTCATTTCTGAAGTAAAAAAGTCATTTAAAAGCACTCACGGCTATAATGAATTGTCGGCTCCTGGCAATATAGAGAAAAGTCATTGATGAAAAAAAAAATGCGTGGGGGTCCCCCCAAATATCCATACCAGGCCCTTCAGGTCTGGTATGGATTTAAGGGGAACTCCACCCCAAATTTAAAAAAAAAATGGCGTGGAGTTCCCCCCAAAAATCCATACCAGACCCTTTATCCGAGCACGCAACCTGGCAGGCCTCAGGAAAAGAGGGGGAATGAGAGAGCGCCCCCTCCCCTCCTGAACCGTACCAGGCGACATGTTGATGGGGACAAGGGCCTCATGCCCACAACCCTTGCCCGGTGGTTGTGGGGGTCTGCGGGCAGGGGTCTTATCGGAATCTGGAAGACCCCTTTAACAAAGGGGACCCCCAGATCCCGCCTCCCCTATGTGAATTGGTAAGGGGTACATTGTACCCCTACAATTTCACAAAGAAAGTGTAAAAAAAATGTCAAAAAAACACACAGACACCGTTTGGAAAAGTCCTTTATTAAAAAATAAAAAAATAAAAACACATTCCAGCGATGTAATCCAGTGTCCCACGGTGATCCGATGTCCAGCGCTGCAGTCTCCACTCCACACGAAACATCATTGGTTGAGCGGACCTACACTGTGGAGGAAGTTCCCCATCAGGTCCGCACAGCCAATGACGTAGGCGGGGTCTGAGGTACGAGGGGGCGGGGGAGCCCTTGTATCTCAGACCCCGCCTACGTCATTGGCTGAGCTGACCTGATGGGGAACTTCCTCCGCAGTGTAAAAAATTAATAAACCCGCCCCTTCTCAGTTCCCCATCAGGTCCGCTCAGCCTTACACCTACGTCATTGGCTGAACGGACCAGATGGAGAACGTGAGAAGCCGGGAGCCAACAATTCATTATAGCCGCGGGTGCTTTTAAATGACTTTTTTTCCTTTAGAAATTACACTTTGTGCACGGACAGTTCTAAGCACGGGAAACAAGCGCTGCTTTACAGGCATATTATACATCCCCCCAGGTACGAAATTTAAAGGAATATTTCACTTTTATTGTTTCACTTTAAGCATTATTAAAATCACTGCTCCCGAAAAAACTGCAGTTTTTAAAACTTTTTTTTGCATTGATACATGTCCACTGGGGCAGGACCCGGGTCCCCAAACACTTTTTAGGACAATAACTTGCATATAAGCCTTTAAAATTAGCACTTTAGATTTCTCCTATAGACTTTTACAGGGTGTTCCGCGGCTTTTCGAATTTGCCGCGAACACCCCAAATTGTTCGCTGTTCGGCGAACGTGCGAAGAGGCAATGTTCGAGTCGAACATGAGTTTGACTCGAACTCGAAACTCATCCCTACTAAGGACATGGATTACTGGAACCATGTCCTGTGGTCTAATGAGACTGAGATAAACTTATTTGGTTCAGATGGTGTCAAGCGTGTGTGGTAGCAACCACGTGAGGAGTACAAAGACATGTGTGTCTTGCCTAAAGTCAAGCATGGTGGTGGGAGTGTCATGGTCTGGGGCTGCATAAGTGCTGCCGGCACTGGGGAGCTACAGTTCATTGAGGGAACCATGAATGCCAACATGTACTGTGACATACTGAAGCAGAGAATGATTCCCTCTCTTCGGAGACTAGGCTGCAGGGCAGAATTCCAACATGATAACGACCCCAAAAACACCTCCAAGATGACCACTGCCTTGCTAAAGAAGCTGAGGGGAAAGGTAAAGGATTGGCCAAGCATGTCTCCAGACCTATACCCTATTGAGCATCTGTGGGGCATCCTCAAATGGAAGGTGGAGGAGCGCAAGGTCTCTAACATCCACCAGCTCCATGATGTCGTCATGGAGGAGTGGAAGAGGACTCCAGTGGCAACCTGTGAAGCTCTGGGGAAATCCATGCCCAAGAGGGTTAAGGCAGTGCTGGAAAATAATGGTGGCCACACAAAATATTGACACTTTGGGCCCAATTAGGGGTGTACTCAATTTTGTTGCCAGAGGTTTAGACATTAATGGCTGTGTGTTGAGTTATTTTGAGGGGACAGCAAATGTCACTGTTATACAAGCTGTACACTCACTACTTTACATTATAGCAAAGTGCCATTTCTTCAGTGTTGTCACATGAAAAGATATATTAAAAAATTTTGAGGGGTGTACTCACGTTTGTGAGATACTGTATATATAAACACAGTATATATGTATTCAACTATGTATCTTGCTTTTTTTTTGGGGTTTAATCAGACGTCTTTCAGATAGGTATCCCAATGGCATACTAGAGGAGACAAATAACAAAAAAATATAAATAAAATACATGCATGTTACCTTTGTTTTTTTTTTATCCTTTTAAAGACTTTGCAGTATAAAAAATGCCTGTTTATCTGCCACAAATGTACTCAGTTCTTAAGCTCTGTTGTAGCCTGACTACCCAATGCAGTTTTTGAACAAAAGTGTTATGAACTTGTTTTTGCTAAACCACGCCCACACTTTAATATTTTCAATATTGGGGCTTATCATTTGTAGTCCAAGATAAAAAGTAGGAATAATACAGGAAGTGTGCAGAGAATACAATACATTTTTGAATTTCTGAAAAGCTAAACATTTTATCTCTTATCAAATAGTTATAGCAAAATGCTTCAAATACTGTATATTAAACAACCATAAACAAGCAAACAAGAGAAGTTCATTTTTTACATACACTTTAGAAAAACTCTCTACAATAAGTCATGTTGAGTCAAACATGTTGAAAAATATTTAAGGTTTATCTACACTTAATTTTAAGTACATTTTACAAAGTGTAATATCATAATCTTTATTAAAATAGTTCTAGCAATAGGTATTGCACATACAAACAGAATCATTTAAAATTCAGATGACCCTTCACAAAATAGTTTCACACCCCTCCCTTTTTTTTTTTGTCACACTTTGTTTTTTTTTGTTTTTTAACTTCACATGACATTGGCAAGCACCCAAAGTATTTTACAGCATACACTCTGTAAATTAACAACTCTTCCAGAAGATGCAGCATCTCCTGATGGATGCTTTCCAAATTTTTCTGACATTCTGATACTGGGGAAACAGAAATAACTTTCATGCAGAGTCTGTTAGTTTAAATGTTGCTCCTTGTTTACTCATAAGGGATTACACTATTAACACCCAAGTTTTTTGGTAGTTTAGTTGAACATCTTTTAATATATAAACACAGTTTGCTTAAACTGCAACTAAAGAGCCTAAATTATTAATGATTCTTTAAAGGCTAAGTATATCTTTCAAAAAAATAAATAAATAAATACATGTACATATTTTTGCAGGTAAAAAACTGAATTTACTTATTTATTTATTTATTTCCAGTCTACAGAGCATTGCACCCACGATCTACTGATTCAATGTCAGGAGGATCCTGCACAAGTCTTCCTCTAGCTTTGTGTGCATATCCCCATATGGACTTTCAGGTACAAAGCTAGAGGAAAACTGAATGAACTAAGAAGCGTGCAGAGCAGCGCACTCGCCGCCCATTCAAACTACATCTGCCGTGGTAGAAGACCGTACTTGTAGCTTTTTTCATTCAAAGAAATATGTGATTGAATGATACAGCTGTGTGGGCAGATCCCTACACAGTCACACTGTTTTCAAATAGTGACAGGGGTGCGGAAAGAGGATCCCCCATCAGCTGTCACAGAGAGGGGAGTGCAAAAATCAACTGAACTGCATATTCCAAAAGTGGTCTTACTAATGATTTCTGCAGGGGTAAAATTATCTCTCTCTCTCTCTCTCTCTCTGGAGTCCACTTTTGCTCGTTTTGGAAACTGCAGCTTGGCATTGAATGCCATTATTAAGCTTATGATCTACCAGAACACCGAGATCCTTCTCCACCATTGATTCCCCCAGTTGTACCCCTCTAGTATGTATGATGTATGCATACTCTTAGCTCCCAAGTGCATAACTTTACATTTATCAATACTAAAGCTAATTTTCCACATAGTTGCCCAATTAAACATTGAGGTCAGCTTGTAAGTTGGAGACATCCTGTAGGATGTTATTCCACAGCATAGCTTGGTGTCATCTGCAAAGACTAAAATGGTAATTTTAATCCCAGACCCTATATCATTTATAAAGATATTAAAACGTAAGGGTCTCACGCTGAATTTGGGGTATTTGGGGTACACCACTAACAACCCTAGATCATTCAGAGTAAGAATCATTAACCACTACTCTCTGAATACGGTCTTAGTGCTCCTGATCATCTGCAACCCTTCTGCAGTCACTTTATGCTTATGTAGCGGGTATATGCTTTCTATCTTTTTTGAATCTGGTGGGGAAACTGTGATGTATGGTTCCCTGGGGCCCACCAGGTGGCACTGTCGCTTTGGGCCCGGGGTTGAGCCATCATTGCGGTGGCATACCTCTTTTGGTCTCTCTCAGCGGTTGTATGGTGGGGCGGGAACCCACCGTGCTTGCTGGGAGGGGGTATAAAGGGGGTAGCCATTTTTGGTGGCGGGAGTCGAGTCCCGAGCACCTTCTGCCTGAGGGCGGTGGTTTGTGTCGGTCCCCTAGGCGGGCCTAGGCCTAGAGGACGTTCGGAGGTCGTGTTCCATCCCAGGCACCTTTAGCCTGGGGTGAGGTACTCGGAATGGAGGTCTGGAGCTCAGTGCCCAACACTGAGTTCCGCGAGGGAAGGAGATCCTAGGGAACCCCGGGAGTGGGTACCCGAATCCGGAAGGCGTAATGGACCGGTGGGAGATACTTGCTTGAAGACCCGGTGCAGCATATTGCCAGTGACAGGTGAGCCTCCCATCGGAGACCGCCTGGAAGGAAATTCCCCCCTCGCTCAGAGACCGCAACCCACTTTAAGTAAGGAAAGTGGAGAGTTCATTGTGTCTGGGCCTACTCGCATCCACACCTCCTTTTCTGTTCTGTTTTCCAAGGGAGTCTAACTGATTGTGTTCATTCAGGAAGAATAAATGAGTGTTGGACTTTAATGGTGTGGGGCTCATTTTCTGGCAGACATTGTTCAAGGTAACTCCAGGTGCAGAACACTGACCCAAAGGTAAAACAAGAACTTTGCTTCCACCACACAAACATCTGCGGTGAGGGCTTGGCGTGGTGACCCCGCTCTCTCTCCTCTAAAGTACCCCTAGACAAGAGACAGACGAGCTGATAGAAGAGAGGGGAGAGAGGAGGCCGCTACACTTACATGCATATGCTCTCTTGGTGAATGCAAAGCATAGCTCAGGGTGGACCTCCAGATAATGACAATAGCATAATATGCCTGAACAATGTGCTTCAGCACAGCCACTAACAGTTTCCACCAGAAATACATGTGTGACAGGGTGGCAACATGGGAGAGTAATTGGGACACAGTCATAGAATGTTGTAAGTCTAAAACAAAAAGTACCTGAACAAAGACTTTCATAGCAAGATAGGCTGGCATTATTTGTTTTTGAATTGCAGATGTAAAAAATATTAAAATGTACAAGACAGAAGTGTGAGGAAAACAAAAACTATCACGTAGTTAAGTCACTAGGTCGAACATTATCTTAAGATGTTATCTAATATACAGAAATTTCTAATTGCCATATATACATTTGTCCTTTTCCTATTTGTCAAATAATTATTTTTTGGATTGCCAAACCTGTTTGCATTAGCTAAAATTCATTTAAAATTACCAAAAGTACCATGTATGAAAAAAAAACAAGCAGTGCTGAAGCTGGTACTGCAATATGTTTACTACTTGAACCACAGGATAATAATATTAACCATACTTTTTGATGTTTAATAGACATATTGGGGTAAATGTACTAAAACTGGAGAGTGCAAAATCTAGTGCAGCTGTGCATGGTAGTCAATCAGCTTTTACCTTCAGCTTGTTCAATTAAGCTTTGACAAAAACAAAAAAAACAATGGAAGCTGATTGATTTCTATGCAGAGCTGCACCAGATTTTGCACACTCCAGTTTTAGTAAATAAACCCTATTATATCTAAAACTGAAAAAAAGACACAAGTCCATCTAGTTCAGGGCTATGCAATTAGCGGACCTCCAGATGTTGCAAAACTACAAGTCCCATCATGCCTCTGCCTCTGGGTGTCATGCTTGTGGCTGTCAGAATCTCGCTATGCCTCATGGGACTTGTAGTTCTGCAACAGCTGGAGGTCCGCTAATTGCATATCCCTGATCTAGTTCAACTAAAAAAATGTGAAAAAAAACCACTTAAACCTATTTTTTATGTTAAAGAAAAAAATATATATTGCGCTCAGTGTGTGTGAATAAAAGAAAATAAATGATGATAAAACAGCAGCACTCACAACATTGTACACAACAACAACCAGATAAATATAAAGAAAACGTGTCTAGTATAGATGTGAATCTGACATACAATATATTAACATGTATGAAAACAATATTTAATGAAGGAGTTCGATAATTTATGGAGACCATGGATTACACACTGTCTACCTACTAACTTTGAAAATTAAGTACTCTTGCCATGGTAACAGACACTCTTTCATACGGTTACAACATTACTTTATATAATTGTGCCTCTGGAATCCTTGTGCCCCCTCTATCGCTTTACCTTTCCTATCTCTTATATTCCTTTTGTATTTACAATTTTCTTCCTCTTAAGCCCTGTACACACGATCGGATTTCCTATGGTTTTTAAACCAATGGATTTTTCCATCGGAAAACCGATGAAGCTGACTTCCATCAGTCTTGCCTACACACCATCAGTCAAAAAACCGACCGTTCCAAATGCGGTCACGTAAAACACTCCGATGAGCCGAGAAAAATGAAGTTCAATGCTTCTGAGCATGCGTCGACTTGATTCTGAGCATGCGTCGATTTTTTAACCGATGGACTTGCCCATAGACGATCGGAATTTGCTATCGGTTTTTTCCCATCGGAAAAATTTAAAACATGTTCTATTTTTTGACATCGATGGAAAAAAGACTGATGGGGCCCATACACGATCGGTTTGTCCGGTCTGTTTTCATCGGTAAAGCCGATCGTGTGTATGCGGCTTAACTCTTACATATACTATTCATTATCAACAGGTAACTCTGAGTATATTTAGATGACATAATATCATTAAAATTAATATCATTAAAATTCTTACTATTGTAGTTAGGCCTCATGCCCACGGGCGTTTTTTCAGCCGCGTTTTTGAGCGTTTTTTACAGCTTAAAAACGCCTGTCCATGTTAGTCTATAGCTTCATGCCCACCTAGGCGTTTTTGAGCTGTAAAGAGCATAGGCGTTTGTAAGCTGTAAAAAAAAACCAGGGCCAGTGCGTTCCTCAGCGTCAGAATTTGGCAGGAAAAAACGCGAGCGTCAAAAAACGCGCAAAAACGCGCACTAACGCGCAAAAAACGCGCACTAACGCGCGGTCGCGTTTTTAGCTCCGACGTTTTTTTTTTTTTTTTCAAAAAAAAATAAAAAATATTTAGGCCTCATGCCCACTGGCGTTTTTACAGCTGCGTTTTTTGCAGCTTAAAAACGCCTGTCCATGTTATTGTAAATATTTTTTTATTTTTTTTTGAAAAAAAAAAAAAATGTCGGAGCCAAAAACGCGACCGCGCGTTAGTGCGCGTTTTTTGCGCGTTAGTGCGCGTTAGTGCGCGTTTTTGCGCGTTTTTTGACGCTCGCGTTTTTTCCTGCCTAATTCTGACGCTGAGGAACGCACTGGCCCTGGGTTTTTTTTACAGCTTACAAACGCCTATGCTCTTTACAGCTCAAAAACGCCTAGGTGGGCATGAAGCTATAGACTAACATGGACAGGCGTTTTTAAGCTGTAAAAAATGCTCAAAAACGCGGCTGAAAAAACGCCCGTGGGCATGAGGCCTTACAATAACATGGACAGGCGTTTTTAAGCTGCAAAAAACGCAGCTGTAAAAACGCCAGTGGGCATGAGGCCTTATACTTAATTCAGTGGTTCTGTACATGATACTTCAAACACGAAAGAAACATTAACCTCACATCTGATTTGCAATAATTCTATATATGTAAATCTAATCTACTAATAACATAACATAAGATTACTTTACCGATTTAACTGACATGAATTTTAACAAATATAGATCTTTTCTTTAATATGTCATATCTCCATAGAAATGTATCAACCTGTATATTCTGTTCCACAAGAAATTGTTATATAACTCTTATTTGATATATTAAAATTGTTGTTTTATAATGATCTTTCAATAAAAATCTTTGCACGAGAAAACAATATTTAAAACACCAAAGTCCATTTAGTGATGTTGTGCAAAGTCCTTAAATTCAGTGCAGCACCCAGTGTTTAAACAGGTTTAGGCAAAAATGTCTTCTTACCAGAGCCAAAGACCTATCAAGGTCTATATTTGTATCTGTGAACTTTGTTACCCTTCACAATAGGTGCAGATCATCAATAGGGGATCGTTGGTGAAAACAAGCCAGTGATAGAGCCACAGGATATCCACGGAGGCCTATCCCACCATAGATCATACGAGAAAAGGAAAACTCATTGCGCAGCGTACAGGTTAAAAACTGTCAGTTTATTAAAAAAACGACATACAACAGATCTGTAATCACAGGCATAGGGAATAAAAATCGTCCTAAAACTCTCACGAGCGTGATGACGTCACTGCTATTCCTGCCCTGCCCATGGATGAGCTGCACCTAATGTGAGGGGTAACAAAACTCACAGATGCGAATATTGGCCCATGATAGGTCTTTGGATCTGGTAAGAAGACATTTTTTAAACCTGTTTAAACACTGGGTGTTGCACTAAAATTTAAGGACTTTGCACAACATCAATTTTTTTTACGTTAACTGGTTGTTGGCAGTTGGCAGTTGTTGGCGTCATGATTCTTGCTGTTTAAACCCAGGCCTCCCAACAAGGACAATAATGGAGCCCTGAGATTAAATGGCACTGACTTCATCAGCTTAGAGCTTAGAGCAGATGTAAAGGGTTCCATATATGGACCCATCCATTCTGGAAATGTATTTAATCCGGTTATACAACCCATCTCGCGTTCCCTGGAAATACCCTCTCCTATTGATCTCCAGGAGTAGGTATTTTCCAAGTCAGTAGGACTAGCGTATACTCTGACTATTCCATCTCTCACGAGATCTAACAGTGAAAAATTCACACTAAACTCTCTGGCTTTTCGCATTGCCTGACGCAATTGTGGATCATGGGTTAACACTCCCATAGCCACTGCTTCCTTACCTGACAAAATAACACTGTCCACCCCTTCATCCCACAAGCGTAGAAGCCAACTCAATAGGGGCTCCCCAGACCTTTGTTTGTATTGTTTTGCCAGCTCATGGAGTTCAGTTTGTGTAAACTCCCATACGTCTTCAAATTCAACATCTCTGGGGTTGTGATAATGCACCTCCCCATCTGCCATATCCTCTCTATCATGTTTCCGTTTCCTATGCTTAGTAATGAGAGGTCTGGCATACTTTTTCTTCCCCACTAGCAGATCATCATCTGAAATATCAAACTCTATCTCCTCATCCTCACTATCATTTGAGGAGAGCACACCCTCACAATCCCAGTTTTGAGATGTGACAATGGCACGTACCCTGGCTTTACTAACAGGTTTACGACCCTTCCTTTTCCTAAAGGCATTAATTGATTTGGTCATGAGGGCTGCACACCGCTCTTGCAAATCATCAGCCCGACTAGCAGTTGAACATACACACTCTAAAGCAACTGCTAGCTGGTCTTTTAATACCTTAACTTCTGCCTCTGCCTTCTCCCTTCTATTCCGTATAAATAGCATGAAGGAAGTACCAACTCACTGTGGACACTGTCCTCTTCTCTTTTTTACTTAAATCCAACCCTTTAAGGCTAAAATCTACAAAATGATCTGAGAGTTTATCACCCCAAGTCAGCTTCAAGGGAGAAGCATACTTTACAAATTCTTTAGCGAGAGGCTCCCACTCATTGTCTCTGGTCCAGATAGGTAAGCTGCACACTTCATTCTGGACAACAGAATTCTCTGCAGCCTTGCTTTTCCTAAACAGCTTACGCAGCATTTTACCTAGCACAAGCTACACAACACACCACAGAAATACAGGTCTGCTTCAGTTGAATTATAGCACAGATCGTGGCACGAACCCCCAAATGTTTTGCTTGTGTCTATCTAGCAAGGTTACTTTGTCGTATAAGCAAGGAAGCTGAGACTTCTGCATTGTGTAAATGTGCTTTTACTATACAAAGATGCTTTACATTCAAAACTATTACAATGTTAGGAATATAATACAAGACTGACAGATATGTATAACAAGCAAAATGCCTAGCAAATAAACAGCCTATGGTCTATAACAGTAGACATGTGCACACTGAAATATTTTGTTTCAGAATTTCATTTTCGGCCGAAAAATACATTTATTTAGTTACTCCTGAAATTCGTTTTTATTTATTTTGGTTTTCGTTAAAAAATGCATTTGTCCGAAAATCCGAATTAATTAAGGTTGAATCTGTCATTGAAGGCTTATGGTGTCTGTCGAATGTTCTAAGAAAATTAGACGGAGCAGCTAAACTGTACGACGCCGCAATGATACATTTCCGGTCGAATGTTTCGCCCACAAGCTAAAGTAGAATTCTAATGTTGTATGACTAGTAATAATTATATTTATTAATTATTATTACTAGTCAACCAACATTAGAATTCTTCTATAGCCTATGGGCAGAGCATTTGACCATAAATGTCGGCTCGCTGCAATCGTATGTTTTTAGCTGCTTTGTCGAATCTTCATGTCTCTATAATGTCAAATCTTTTCTCTCTATGTCGAATCTTTTCTCTCTCTGTAGAATAATCTTGGACTAATAGAGTTAAGGTTGGGCACATTCGACCACAGGTTCGATAGACACAGATTGTTATTGTCAGCGTCATGTTGAATCTCCTATCTATATCGAACTGTTGTCTCAACGAAAACGAAAATAAAGCATTTGTTTATGTCAAATCTTTCGAATTTCGGATTCTGCGCTTTCGTTATCGTTTGTTAAAATTCGGACGAAAATGCATTCGGACGAAAACGAATGCACATGTCTATATAACAGTAGAAATGCACCTAAAAGTTACTTAACTCCGGTTACTGTATGTTCTTGATCTCCAGTGACAACGATTCTCCTGGAGACCAGGCACCTTCTTGCATGATGAGTGGCTTCTCATGTTTAAGCATGATGAAGTCCTCCCATCAGTCTCTACTGCTCCTTTTATTTGTCAGCTTGTTACAAACTCCGTTACCTTAACAACCGACAAACCTACATCTCGATAGCAACCGACAAACCTACATCTCGGTAGCTTCAGTTTGAAAGGCACTCTCTTACCTGTTTACTGTAGCTATAGAGACAATAGACTGTACTCAAACTGTAAACGGAATACAACAAGGGAACCCTACATTCCCATTGTTTTCAACAGCATTTGTTTGAGAAAGTCTGTCTCTGTGAAACCAGAATACTATGAGTCTTATAGAAAAATTATATTTAATATCTAACGCAACACACTACCTGACCGTGGTTTGGTTTAAACAGAACCCCTCATTTTCCACTTCTTAAATTAGAGTTTGAAAATTGCTGATTGGCATTCTCAATTCCTTGGATATCTTTTTATATCCCTTTCCTGTTTTATACAGTTCAACTACCTTTTCCTGCAGATCCTTTGACAATTCTTTTGCTTTCCCCATGACTCAGAATCCAGAAATGTCAGTGCAGCACTGGATGAAAGATGCAAGGGTCTGTCAGGTGTCCAGAAACTCATTGACCTTTTATACACACACACTAATTACAAGCAAACAGATCACAGATGAGGATGGTTACCTTTAATAACCATTCAAACCCCTTTGTGTCAACTTGTGTGCATGTTATCAGGCCAAAATCACCAGGGTATGTAAACTTTTGATCAGGGTCATTTGGGTAGTTTCTGTTGTGATTATGATTTAAAAAGAGTAAATACAGATGATTAATAATAAATGGCTTTAGCCAAACACTAACCATGAGTGAAAAAAGTTTTTGTGTTATCATTCATATTCTATGAAAAATGGCCAAGAAATCATAAATTCTGCCTTGCGTATGTAAATCTATGAGCACAACTGTGTGTATATATATATATATATATATATATATATATATATATAATCCAAATGGCAAATGAATAGGAAATTATTTTATAACAGTAAAAAGTATTCCTCATTTATAAGTTTAAATTAATGTGGCAAGCAGTACCTGAATGAAAATTAGGGACAAGCTTTTAAGTCATGTTGATTTACACTGCAAAAGAACATACTGAAAAAAATAATAGTAAAACATTAGTTTATCATTTATCCATTTTTTTTTATAAAATGTTAATAAAATATTATTAAACCAACACAGCATATTATTTACTGTTAACAAATGAAAATGTGTTCAAAGGAGCATTGATAGATACTCTGTAGAACAAAATAGGGTTAATCCATTACTAACATTTGCAACATGTCTTTAGGACCTCGGAGTTCAGCATATGCTTCGAATTGTTATTTCCAGAGTTCAGCAATATGGGCAAAAATAAAAATAATGTAAGCACTCTGTTATGTTTTTAGTTTAGCCTTTCTGTGGCACTGGTCACATTTGCAGTGCAACCTCTGAGCCATGTGCCTCTGGGTTTTAAAACATGTAACTTTGTGCATTTGAGGATCTTAACACAGAGGTCTGTGCATTCATCTGGCATGTAATCTTCTAAAGTTACCACTCCGCAGCCTGTGAGTACTCCCAATGTAGCTTATAAAAAATTATTTTATGGATTGGTATATTTTTATATTAAGACTTGATTGAAATATAAAGGAAAATGTGAACCATTTGTAATTGCTTTGATTTCTCAATGAAGGACTTGTAAGTTTGATCTTTATCTTAATCTGTAGTAGTGATTAGATAGCTGCATTGGATCAAATCAGGTCTGATGATGATTGTAGTAAAGTCACCTATGACAGGTTTTGAAGTTTTAATCTGGTTTGCTCTCAAAGTTCTGTCTTTGCTGATGAAGGGCCTTTATAATTCAGAATATGTCCATGTATATTTGCCCAACATAAAACAAGCTTTAAAAAATGATTTTGTAAGGTTTAGTTTACACTTAGACCCACTCTTGAACTTTTTTTTTCAACTGCCACAATTAAGTTGCAGTAGACAATGTGTAAACCTGCCATTGTCATGATGATTTGCATAGTGGAGTGACAAAAATTATCCCCCCTGTTCAACTGAATGAGACTGTGTCACCACCGCCACACAACTGCATGTAATGCACACAGTTGCTATGCAGTGAGTTGCGACATGGTACCGTGCACACAGCTGCAGGCTGGTTGTGGTATTGCCTCTTCGCCGCCTGTCAAACACCCTCTGAAAAGTGCTCCACCATGAATTGCTTTTAAAAGGGCAAACCATGTGTAAGTGCGCTCTTAGATTTCTGTCCTTTTGTTAATAATTCAACTAAAACGTGCATCTTTAATGGATTTTTTGAGTTAATAAAATGGCAAATGAAATATCCTTTTTTCAGACCTTTATATGTGGCACTCCTATACCCCAACTTACCTAGATCAGTGTTTCTCAACTCCAGTCCTCAAGGCGCCCCAACAGGTCATGTTTTCAGGATTTCCCTCAGTTGAAACGGCTGTGGTAATTACTAAGGCAGTGAAACTGATCAAATCACCTGTGGAAAATAATGGAAAGCTTGAAAACATGAGCTGTTGGGGCGCCTTGAGGACTGAAGTTGAGAAACACTGACCTAGATCTTCATAATAATAACTACACAAAAATGGCAACTGCACAATTTATAATTATCTTTATAACAAATCACATCCACCAGTTAGCGCTGTGCCCAAATGGTCAAACAATGCAAAAAACACTATAAACAACATAATATAAAACTACAATGTAAAATAATAGGAATAGGCAGCTTCCCTTTTTAAACATAATGCATGACATCTCTGTTAAAAATAATAAAAAAAAAACATAATGCATCAAATCTCCTCACATAAAGAAGTACCATATAAACTATGCAAATCCATAAACACGTGGCCATACAATAGTCCATGCAAACACCCAGAGTCCAAAGATGAAAAAGTGTTCCAGGCCACTGCTATATCACCCATTTGATATTGTAAAAACAATCAGCTCATGGTTATAATTGATCCCCTATGCACAGAAGCTCAAACATTACAATCCTAATCCATCCAAACCACAGATAACACTCTAATGCAGGGGTCAGGAACCTTTTAGGCTGAGAGAGCCATGAACGCCACATATTTTAAAATGTAATTCCGTGAGAGCCATACAATATGTTTAAAACTAAATACAAGCAAATGTGTGCATTTTATGTAAGACTGTAATATCCACATCTCCCCCACTGTAATATCCACTGTAATATACACATCTCCCCACATCTCCCCCCACTGTAATATCCACATCTCCCCCACTGTAATATCCACATCTTCCCACTGTAATATCCACATCTCCCCCACTGTAATATCCACATCTCCCCTCACTGTAATATCCACATCTCCCCCCCCCCCACTTTAATTTCCACATCTCCCCACTGTAATATCCACATCTCTCCCACTGTAATATCCACATCTCCCCCACTGTAATATCCACATCTCCCCACTGTAATATCCACATCTCCCCTACAATTGTCTGCTTGCTTACCACTACAAGCAGGCAGATCTAGTTGAGGCGGGTGATGATGACGTCAGCGCGCCGCTCACCTAGGGCGCCGCCGGGTGTACCAAGATGGCCACCGCTCCAGAGCTAGGCCGAAGCCGCGGCCTTTCCTATGGGCTCAATCCGCGGATCGGCACACGATCCGCGGATTGAGAGGCGAGAGCCAGATGTAGCCATCAAAAGAGCCACATCTGGCTCGCGAGCCATAGGTTCCCGACCCTGCTATAATGCCTTGTACACACGATCGGAATTTCCGATTAAAAAAGTCAGACAAATTTCGGACTTTTTTCCATCTGAGTATATAAATAGAACATGTTTTATTTTTTTTCCGATAGAAAAATCCCGATCGTCTGTGTGGAACTCCGACGGAGAAAAAACACGCATGCTCAGAATCAAGTCGACGCATGCTCGGAAGCATTGAACTTAATTTTTCTCGGCTTGACGTAGTGTTTTATGTCACCGCGTTTTGGGCGGTCGGAATTTGGTCTGACAGTGTGTATACAAGACAGCTTGAACGGAATTCCGATGGAAAATTCCATTGGATTTTATCCCATCGGAAATTCCGATTGTGTGTACAGGGCATTAGGATAGATTTCCCAGCAATATAAAAGAAAATTGTAATAGTGAAGTACCAGCCTTATTAAATCATAAAACATTAAACTCACATATGTGTGGCATATCATACTGTAAGTGCATAAAATTCACCAGGCTGCAAGTGAGATGAGTTTTGTCACAGTGACCTCCTGTGGGGCTGATAGGAGTCACTGTCAAAATGCTTTCATGCGATTACCACCTGAAAAGCTCCGCCCACATAGGGAGGGCTCATGAGATTCACATTTCTCTTAAAATGCACTTGTGTATGCAATCTCTATCCATTCCATCCCATACACAATTCAACCAAATAAACTAAAATAAACCAATCATTTGTTTCTTTCTGGTCTTTCCAGAAGACTAGCTAACATCTACTGACAGTGATATATAGACATGTGCACTGCCGAAAAATGTGTTTGTTCTCGTTTTCGACTCATTCGTTTTTGTTTTTTGTTTTTCGGGTCTTTCGTTATGATCGCAATTAGTAAATTTGAAAATTTGTAAATTCGTAAATCCGAAAATTCAAAAATAAGAAAGAAAATCTGAAAATTCGAAAGAACTAAAATCCGAAAATTTTAACTAACTAACTAACTAACTAACTAACTAACTAACTAACTAACTAACTATTAAATTATAGGTATTGGAATTTCCTTTCAAATTTGGCTGTTACTGAATGTAACGAATACAATTTTATCCAAAGTTACGAATTATCCGAAATAACGAATGCCGAACCTAAACAAATGGAATGGAGCAAATGAATAATAAATAATAATAATAATAAAAAGTTGTTATTATTATTATTGTTATTTATTATTATTAACCACTTCAATACAGGGCATTTTCATCCCCTTCCTGCCCAGACCAATTTTCAGCTTTCAGCGCTGTCCCAATTTGAATGACAATTGTGTGATCATGCGACGTTGTACCCAAATTAAATGTTGATAATTTTTTCCCCACAAATAGAGCTTTCTTTTGGTGTTATTTGATCACCTCTGCGTTTTTACATTTTTTGTGCTATAAGCAAAAAAGAGTGACAATTTTTAAAAAAACACAATATTTTTTACTTTCTGCTATAATAAATATCCCAATTTTTATTTATTTTTTTCCTCAGTTTAGGCCGATATGTATTCTTCTAAATATTTTTGGTAAAAAAATTGCAATAAGCGTATATTGATTGCTTTGCACAAAAGTTATAGCATCTACAAAATAGGGGATAGATTTTTGTCATTTTTATTATTATTATTTTTTTTACTACTAATGGCGGCGATCTGCGATTTTTATCGTGACTGTGACATTGCAGTGGACATATCGGACACTTTTGTCACTATTTTGGGACCATTCACATTTATACAGCGATCAGTGCTATAAAAATGCACTAATTACTGTATAAATGTGAAGAAGGGGTTAACACCAGGGGGCAATCAAGGGGTTAATTGTGTGTCCTAGGGAGTGATTCTAACTGTGGGGGGAGGGGACTGATGAGAGGAGGAGACCGATAGTTGTTCTTATATACACACACAGATCCACGTCCCTGCTCTGTGAAGAGCAATCATGGGTGCCCGGCGGCCATCATGGCCACCGGGCACACGCATCAGGACCACAGCGATGCGGCGAGCTCGCGCTCGCTATAATGCTGGGAAGAAAAGATGTCATATGACGTCCGCCCGGAGGGAGGGAGGGTTCCTGCCGCAGTCATTTCACAATACAGTGGTATTGCACAGAGTGGCCCCGATCCTCAACTTCTGGGGTCCCCGGTGGCGATCTTGGCTTCTCCTCTTCTTTTTAGAACAACCATGGCTATCCGCTTGCTATGGGGAGAACATTGTCCACGCGCTCCTGACCTGTGTGTCTATGGAGCTGCGCTCCATAGACTTACACAGCGGGACTTAAGTCCCCCCCACTTCCTCTTCACTGCATTTGATTGACAGCAGCAAGAGCCAATGGCTCCTGCTGCTTCTCGAATGTTGTGTGAAGAGGAAGTAAGGAGAGAAAAGATGCAGCCGTGCACAGCGCTGATTTCTTCTCCCCTCTCTTATGCCCTGTACACATGATCGGTTTTACCGATGAAAACAGTCCGATGGACTTTTTTCATCGGACAAACTGATCGTGTATGGGCCCCATCGGTCTTTTTTACCATTGGTGAGAAAAAATAGTACATGTTTTAATTTTATCCGATGGGAAAAAAAACAATAGCAAATTCTGATCGTCTGTATGGAAGTCCATCAGAGAAAAAACCCACGCATGCTCAGAATTAAGTCGACGCATGCTCAGAAGCATTGAACTTCATTATTCTCGGCTCATCGGAGTGTTTTACGTCACGCCGTTTGGGACGGTCGGAATTTTGACTGATGGTGTGTAGGCAAGACTGATGGAAGTCAGCTTCATCCGAATTCCGATGGAAAAATCCATCGGATTTGAATCCATAGAAAATCTGATTGTATGCACAGGGCTTTACTCTTCAGACAGGGGAAGGGGGTCACACCCGGCACAGTGAAATTGAGAAATGTATTTACCTTAATTCAAACAAGGCATTAAGGTAAAAAACATTTTTTGGCTTTAGTAACACTTTAAATATATTACTTGAATAATTTAAAGTGGTTCAAAAGGCTGAAGGTTCTTTCTATGCAGGAAGGTAAAAAACCTTCTATGTGCAGCAGCTCCTCTTAGCCCCCTAATATTTACCTGAGACCCCTCCGATCCATCGATGTTAACGATAGCCTCGGCTGTATGGGGACTCTGCCTCCTCATTGGCTGAGACAGGAGCAGGAGTCTATTAGCTCCAACTGCTGTCAATCACAACCAGTGAGCCAATGAGGAGAGAGTGGGGTGGAGCCGTGGCCCTATTTGACTTATGGACACATAGAGCAGCGGCTTGGGAGCAAGCATGCATCAGTGCTCCCAAGGCAGGCGGTTTTCACTGGGGCACTGATTACAGGGGGGAGGAGCCAGGAGCGCCGACCGGGGACCTGAAAAGAAGAGGATCAGAGCTTCTCTGTGCAAAACCACTGCATGTTTGTCTTTAATATTACTTTAACACAATTTTAGACTAATTGTTCTGTACATATTTATTACTCAAGGATATTCATGGACTTGCCCCCAAATAGTTCATGCTAATTATTTTTATGCCCATCATAATTCTGGCTAGTCCTTGCTAGTGGTATACCTTTAAAACCAGATCCTTGGTAAATTCAAATTGTGGATCACAAATATTATAATTCAATGGTGCAATGGAAGAATCTGCAGTTGCTGTCGAAATTAAATATAGTTAGAAGCTATTAATATGGCTAGATTGCCATATGCAAACCTATTTGCCGCTTTTGAACAAGAAACATCAAAAACATATGTGTATGCGATCTTGTTTATTCTCTGCCTAGTATCTTAAAACGATTTTCCATATCTTCTGTTCTTTGTTATATTCAAAATAAAATACCTTTATTTTGAAAGTGTTTTCTTTGGAGAAGAAATAAAATGAGAAGAGAAGTTCAAAAAGAACGGCAGCATCCCAGGCTCCCACGGGTACAAGCTGTCACGGAATGCCTAATGAACAGATTTTTTCATGTGCATGGATGAATCAGTTTCATTTCTCAAATTATAAACATAGCTTCCTACTATTTTTATGCAAAAGATGAGTTATGTTATTCTCTCCAGTAAAGTGAAGTGCAGACAAATGATAGGCATAAATCAGTTCTCTAATCATTGTCCCATGGAGGGACTACTCATAACTGACTGCTGTGCCTTGTGCAGTTTTTCACTGGCAAACCATTGTTTTCCCCTTAGTGTTACTAGACAACTCCAGATTTTTTTCCCTTACAGTGAGGAAAGCCAGTCATAATGGAGCATAGCATTGAAGTGTTTGCATATATGACCAATAGTTATATCTTATAATAGCCTGTGCTGCATCTGTCACTCTGTTATATGATGAGCAGGTAAGATGAATCAGCCAAGGTTTCATTAGTATGTGTTTTGCTGAAATGGGAATGAGCAACAGAGTCTATGGATAAATGAAGCATAATATGAGGTGACCAGTCACGGTATGCATTTCTATTTATTGCAGTATCATATCACGTATGCAATGCATCTGGGAACTATGCATTGTGTGAGTGTATATATATATATATATATATATATATATATATATATATATATATATGTGTAGATATAGATATGTAGATATATAATTTATATATATAATTTATCAATACTGATTTAAGCCTGTCATTTACCAGTATTTATCTTTACCAAGTAACTAAATTGTCTTTGAATAAAAATAGTAGGAAATTATGTTTATATGTGTAGCGGTCCTTCCCCAGCTTCTCCCCTCTCTTCACGGCTGGTTCTACTCGTCTAGGGGTATCTGGGAGAAGGGGGAAAGATGCACACCACCAGCTCGGCTCTCTGATGTAGGATGCAGAGATATGAGCTAAACCATTTACCCTCGGGTCTGCGTTTTAGGCCGGAACCTCAGCTTCTCCTATGAAGGATGATTTCCACTGTCACTGACAGGGACACTTAGCTTCCAGTAACACGAGTTCCACACCAAGAAAAGTCCAACACACTTTTATTGACTCGAAATTGGTTGACTTTTAAAAGAATAGACAAGGTGTAGGGAAGAGTAGGTCCAGGCACAACTGATGAATTAAAGTTCCTCCTGTTCCGTTTAGTGCAAACAGGCTTGGTGCACAGTCGCTGCCACCGACCGTGAAATTGGTCACTGCCACAGGCCTTGGATGAGGCCTGCCACTGACCTGAGAAAGATGCGTCCCTGCCACAGACCATGAGAAACATGAAGTACCTTCTTTAGAACAAACGGCCCCTGTCAGAGGAAGACATCTATCCGGACGGTCACCAGAGGCCTCCACCGGCACCAGCAAATGCTGCGCTGGCTCTACGGGGAGGTCACATCTCCGGTCCCTTACGCCCAGGATTCAGGCACCCAATACCGGGGGCACCTTAGGAATGCTTCGCCCTCGCGGGACCCAGTCGAAGGTACTGGGCCCCAGGCCTGCTGGTATAGTACCTCACCCCAGGCTGAAGGTGCCTGGGATGGAACTCGACTCCACGCGCCCAGGCAAGGGCGTCTGGGCACAGACGAACCGCAGCAGCCCCCAGGCTGAAGGTGCCTGGGGAATGGACCTCGTGCGCAAGATGTCTGCCCCCTTTATATCCTCTCCCAGCAGGCACGGCTCTAGAATGGTAGTTCAACCCCGGTCCCAGGTGACAGCGCCACCCAGGGACCGCAGGGAACATGACACCATTCATACCTCCCACACTCCAAAGTGTCCATAAATCCCTAAAATCAATGTATCTGAGCCATCTATTGCCCAGATACACCCCACTAAATTTGACACCCGCTACATATGCAAATACATTTATCTTTTGTAGAAGTACAGTATGTATTGGTTTCAAATTTATATAAATAAAGTGGTTGTTCACACTCAACTGATCAGGAAATGATCTATTCTCATGGCAGCATTTCCTGTTTAGGAGACACCCTAGCCAGCTATCTGTGCACTGGGAAACCAGTCTCTTACTTGTACTGCAGAGTGTTCCTACAGGATGTAGCCCTACAGATTATTCCTGCCTGTGCTGGTGGAAGAAGATCCTGAAGCTAAGTGAAGTGATGGTGTCACCCAGATATTTTTTTTTTTTCTGACATGAGCAAGGTAAGTAAAAAAAAATAAAAAGGAAGACTAGAGTTTTTCAAAATACATAGAGGGAGGACTTTAAGTCAAGATCTTTGTATATTAAATGAATCATATATTATACAACATCCACACATTCCACCCTGCTGCCAGAAATCCATTAGACACACTCCTTTAGTCAATTAACAGTCTCTTGCTTGTTTTTGTTATTTTATTAGGGGATTGAACTTGGTTGGGAAAAGGGACATGGGATGCCCATAGGATAAATTGGTACTTTTGAAGAATATAGTAACTGCGTCACACTTCTCAAAAAGGACAAGATGGCTGACCCTAAACTTGACAGTCTTTTTTTTTTTTTTTTTATATTATTTATTTATATTCAAAGGAGGTACAGGTAGCACATTACATCTCTTCTATTGACCATGTGCATATTTCATTTCTCATCATATTTCTATATTCACTTAGTCAATTTATATATAGAAAGGCACAAGCCGTCAAATCATCTACAAACTATGGGGCAACACATATATAGTTAAAGAAAATAAAACAGACATATCTTGTAATATCCACTTGATCTATCTCTGATTAAATCTTACAGTTTAAACCACATGAGTCCTATAGATCATTATATATTTACTTCCAAAGCCCCATTACCTTTCATTATCTCTGACCTGTACCTGACACCACGCACTCCCACATCTCCCCATCATTTTGTATTATCCCAGTCCACCCCCCAAACCAAGAACCAAAAAACAACAACAAAAAAGAGAGAGAGACCCCCCCGCACCTCCCTCCCACCCCCTCGTTCTTCATTCCTCTTCTCTGCCCCCCCTTCAGTGGAGTGATGGGCACCCCCTTACTATTTCAAAGATAGAACGGATTCAATCCCCTCCTAGCAACTTCCTCCCTTCATCCGAATAGATAAATACATTCCATAGCCCACGTTCACACTGGGGCTGCGGAAGTGAAGCCTGCGAGTTCAGCTGAACTCGCACGATTTCACTCCCGCTGGCAGTCCCGATTTCAGCCGCAATTTCAAAGACATCTGAAACAGATGTCAATGTAAAACGCGGCTGAAATCGCAAAAAGTAGTACAGAAACTACTTTTTGTAATCGGTGCAGCGCCGCAGATGCGGCGTCGCACCGATTAGGACGGTGCCATTGCCCGCAATTTGCGGCAAATTTCGCCGATTTGACATGTCAAATCGCATGTCAAATCGCACCAGTGTGAACCAGGGCATATTGTCCAATTTTTAGTATATTGCTCTTTCTTATCTTGGGCCGAGAGCACCAAGTCTTCTATGGCCCCCACATTTCTGACCCTATTAAGCCATTCTGCAATCAACGGTGGTCTAGGGTTTTCCCAACGTCTAGCGATACCCGCCTTAGCCTCTTTAACAAGGTGGCACAGAACCAAATTTTTATATGTCTGTATTGGTATTTGTGAAAGGTGCAACAAAAAGAAAGCGGGGCTGTCCAGAACTGGGTAAGTTGTAAATTTTTGGGAAATCCTTTGAACCTCCAACCAGTAATGTCTGATCTTAGGACATGTCCAGAAGATATGCAACAGGGTTCCACGCCCCCTATTGCATCTCCAACACAGGTCTGATGCCTCAGGAAAAAACCTACGTATTCTCAAAGGAGTATAGTACCATCTGGTCATTAACTTGTAATTTAATTCCTGTGTTCTGGTACATATTGATGCATTCAGCGAGAGGTATACTATCTTTTGATATTGTGCTAATGTAAAAGTCCTATTGAGATCCCTTGCTCATTTTCCCATTGCTGGCATCTCGTAGTTATCATGGGGTTCAATTAACAACCTATAGATCTTGGATATTACCTGGGAGAGCGGTTCTCGCTCTTCGCAGTATACTTCAAACCTTGTCAGTTCCAGTCTATAACTTCTCGCTGGGCCTAGTGAATTGAAGAAGTAGCGAAGTTGTAATGCCTGCCAATGTCCTATTTCAAACCTGCCTCCTATCTGTGTCAAGGACGCGACTGTGGGCCATGAGTCCGAATCCAGGAAGTGTGATACTTGCATATAGCCCCTCTCTTGTAGTTTCAGAAAAGCTGCTGTCTCCATCCCTGGTCCAAAACTTGGATTGCCCAATATTGGATACAATGGCGATTGCTGTGATGAGTATTTAGTGTTCTGACATGTTTTAGAGCCTATTCGGAGGGTCGACCCTCCGAACTTGACAGTCTTTTACCTCAGAACACTTCTTCCTCCAGCACACTGTTTGACCGAATTTTACCTCAGAACACTTCTTCCTCCAGGACACTATTTTCTGTCACAGTCTTAGTAATCCTTTCAGGCCATCAGAACATGACTAGGCCTCACTCTGAATAAGTCCCAGTTAATTTACTTGACCCTTTGTAGGCCAGGGCCTGCAGTACCCCTTTATGACAGCAACCGTTTACTGTCTCTTCCAGCTCCTGTTCCAGGACACCTCTCCATGACCGCCTAAGGAGAGGCTCCCTCCCAGCTCCCGAGCCCCTCCACCTGAGGTACACCCCCCCAGATGGAGGTTCCCTCAGGCACGACAGTCTAACACTCCATCCTTCAGTTCACCCAGCCGACAACTCCTCCTCCAGCAGGCTGACCATGGGTATATGTAGGAGGCCTGCCCCATGCCAATCCTAGTTGGGGATTGGTGAGAGCTCCTCACATGTACCCCATGTCACTCCAGCTCTCTTCCCTGCCCCTTTTTCAGAACATTCTCCCTGGAAACAGAGGAGGCGCCCAAAGCTGAAGTACATGTCAGTCACTTACTGCTACACTAAACCACTCCCCTGCCCTCAGATCAAAACAAACAGGCCTAGCTCGTAGCTCAGATGGGAAGGCCTGGGTTGAGGTCAGGACTCTGCGTAGGCAAGTCAAGCTCCTCCCCCATAAACTCGCTCATCCATGTCTTTATAGATCTTGCTTTGTGCACTGGTACAAATCATTTGATGGAGAAGGGAATATGGTGTGGGGTTGTTTTTCAGGGGTTGATCTTGGCCCCTTAGTTCCAGTGAAGGGAACTCTTAAGGCGTGAGCATACCAAGACATTTTGGACAATTCCATGCTCCCAACTTTGTGGGAACAGTTTGGGGATGGCCCCTTCCTGTTCCAACATGACTGTGCACCAGTGCACAAAGCAAGGTCCATAAAGACATGGATGAGCGAATTTGGGGTGGAGGAATTTGACTGGCCTGAACAGAGTCCTTACATCAACCTGATATAACACCTTTGGGATGAATTAGAGCGGAGACTGTGAGCCAGGTCTTCTCATCCACATCAGTGCCTGACCTCACAAATGCGCTTCTGGAAGAATGGTCAAACATTCCCATAGACACACTCCTAAACCTTGTGGACAGCCTTCCCAGAAGAGTTGAAGCTGTTATAGCTGCAGAGGGTGGGACAACTAAATATTGAACTCTACGGACTAAGACTGGGATGCCATTAAATTTCATGTGCGTGTAAAGGCAGGTGTCCCAATACTTTTGGTAATAATATATATATATATATATATAAATATATATATATATATATATATGTAGCGATACCTCCAACTAAGAAGGCCGCAGATTTAGTTGGGCCCTGAAGACAGCTCCGCCAACCCCCGGCAATATGCTCAACCCCCTACTGGCACAGCTAGTAAGGGGAGATAGGACCGCGTGACCGCAACTCTAGGTGACGCAGTCCTATGGCAAACACACACAGTGATATACTTTAAAACTTCTATTAAAGTAAGTGAAACTGACACCAATGTACTTGACCCAGATATTTTACTGAGGCTAATGGGCAAGTAATAAATAACAGTATAACAAGTTGCAGATCCCTGCAATAAACAGTAATAAAGATAAACAGAGTAATCAGAATAATTAAGTATTGCTATGCAACTCTAGCGCTGCCCTTTTACAGCTACTTCCCCTCATGGGTAGACTAACACCCAGCAATGTCTACCTATGCAGTCAGGCCTGACTGATCTAAATGGAAGTTCAGTGAAACAATATTCGCTAGCAATCTTTGGTGGTGCACTTGAAGAACAACTTGTAATCCAAACGAATAGTAAAGATAAAAGTATCTGTCTTTAAACAGCTCTCACCACCCGGGCAAGTCCAAGTCCGTTTCCTCCATCGATTCGTCTAGGAACAGGAATCCACCGACATCCAAGTCTTCAATCCTTCTGGTGTACTGCAGCAAGGAGGATTAGATGTCTCTAAGGCTCTGCTAGGCTGGCAGAGGGCTCTTTGGAAAGGAGCACACGGCCCAGGCTTCAGG
This sequence comes from Rana muscosa, assembly GCA_029206835.1. NCBI lineage: Eukaryota > Metazoa > Chordata > Amphibia > Anura > Ranidae > Rana > Rana muscosa. Next base: position 880,906,274 of record CM055116.1, read on the forward strand.
CCTTGTGCACACAGCAGTTCAGCACAGAGATCCTCTTGCTAGGAGAGGGGTGTCCAAAGAGCGCGACCAAAACCCCGCCTCCCCTTTATAAAGTCTGCCCCAGCAGTCTCTGTTCTGGAGCAATGCACCCTGGGTGCTGCAAGATGTACTGGGAGATGTAGTCTCTCTCTCCTCTGCTTTCACTTCCAGTAATGTCTCTTTACTTCCTCCCGACTCACCTCTCACCTGGAACTTCTTGTCTCTCTGTCTTAAAGGGGAATACTCCGCTACACACTCCCCCCACTTTAAATCTTTGGTCCCCAAAGACATCTAACATTTTTAGATCTGCAAAACATTTTAGATTCAATGCGGTTGCATAGGATTGACAGAGGAGCCTCCCACCAATCATCATAGGATGGGGAGCTGTCCTGTCTACAGGTCGCTTCAGTGGGGGCGACCTGTCTTACCGTGCCAGAGAGTGAGCTGGGGTTGCCCTCCACTAAATGGACAGTGGAAGGATCCGGATTCTCAGCATTCCTTCTAGCAGTGACTACAGAGTCTTCCGAACTGTTCCCCATTTGTTGGTAGGTCAGCTTCTTAGGAGGCCGGATGACTCTTCAAGCCCTTTGCTCTCTTGGGATTTCTGGCTCTGCCACCTCAGGCTCCTCTTCCTCTGAACAACCATCCTGGGCATCTTCCCAGTATTCTGCTGAAGGACTAGAAGGGATGAACTCTGTGGCTTCTGGGTTCAGTGTTCCATCTTGAGTGTCTTCAGTGGCTGGAAGATCAATATTAGAAGTTTCTGGAGTTGGGGAAGGCCACAGCCAATCAAGTTCTCCTTCTTCATTTTCACTAAGTTGAGAGGCCTCTCCATCTTCAGCTCGGGAGGTCTGCGACCGAGTGTTCGGCCTAGGAGTATCCAGGATAGAGGCCGGTTCAGGGGAGTCTCCCGCAGGAGGTATTCTAACTTCCTCAGCAAGTGGGAGCAGGTGATTCCGATGCCACGTCTTCAGTGGGCCTACCTTTCCTTCTGGTTTCAACTTATAGACAGGTAGGCCCGGCAACTTCCTACAGATGACATAAGGTTCAGATCTCCATCTGTCGTCTGCAAGTTTGTGCTTCCCAGGGATCCCCAGGTTGCGTAACAGCACTCGATCCCCAGGCTGTAGGTCTTGCACCCGGACCTTCAAGTCGAAGTTTCTCTTATTTCTAGCCCCCCTTTGGTCGGAAGCTGCTTGAGCTTGCTCATAAGCTACTTTCAGGCTTTGTCTGAGCCTGTCCACGTACCCTTTGTGGGATGTGACTGAGGAATGGTCCAGAGAGGTGCCAAAGGCCAGGTCCACAGGTAGTCTCGCCTCTCTCCCAAACATGAGTCGATATGGGGAGTAGCCTGTAGCATCACTGATGGTGCAGTTGTAAGCATGTACAGTGGCTGCTATGTGTTTGCTCCAATGTTGCTTTTTCTCACTTTCCAGAGTCCCCAACATGTTGAGCAAGGTTCGGTTGAACCTTTCCGGCTGAGCATCTCCCTGTGGATGGTAAGGTGTAGTTCGAGTCTTCTTGATTCCCAAAGAATCCAGGAGCTTCCGGATCAGTTTACTCTCGAAGTCCCTCCCTTGATCTGAATGGAGTTGCTGTGGCAGCCCATAGTGGACAAAGTACTTCTCCATAAGTACCTTGGCTACGGTGGAGGCCTTCTGGTCTTTGGTCGGGAAAGCCTGAGCATACCGGGTGAAATGGTCGGTTATCACCAGAACATTTCCTAGTCCACTCAGGTCGGGTTCGAGGCAGAGAAAATCAATGCATACCAGATCCATTGGGCCTTGACTTTGTAGATGGCCCATTGGGGCAGCTTGATGGGGCAAAGTCTTCCTCTGGATGCATCGGGCACATGAGTGGCAGTACTCTTCTACCTCTGCCCTCATGCAGGGCCAATAGAACCGACTTCTGACAAGTTGGAAGGTCCTTTCAGCTCCTAGGTGGCCATGATTGTCATGCATGGCGACTAGAACAGTCTCTCGGTGCTTTTCTGGCAGAAACAGCTGCCATTTATCTTCTGAGTCATCAGAGGGGCCCCTTCGGTAGACCACTCCCTGATGTAACTGCAACCTGTCCCACTCTTTCCTCAGCAGGCGAGCTTCTTTTGAAGGTTGACGCATGAGTCTGTTTGGATCCTGATTCTCCAGGGCCTCCAGGACCAATCTCCCCATGGGGTCTTCCAATTGGTCACACCTCAACTCCTTCTTGGACAGTCTTGGCAGGTTGTCCTCTCCCAGTTGAGCTACTCCACAGTAGTGTTTGGGGACTCCCACCATGGTAACTCCTATTTCCTCTGCTCTGGAACCTCCTCGAGCTTGGAATTTAGCTCCTTGACAAAGGGCCAGCACCCCGTCCGGTGCCACTTGGGTCCAATCTTCTACATCACTGGTGAGAGAATGAGATCTCCTGGACAGAGCGTCTGCATCTCGATTCCCAGTCCCTGGCCTATACTTTAGGCTGAAGTTGAATCCAGAAAGTGCGGCCAGCCACCTGTGTCTAGTGGCGTCCAGCTTGGCCGTGGTGAAAAGGTAGGTAAGGGGGTTGTTGTCGGTCTTCACAGTGAACTCCGCCCCATATAGGTAGTCTTTGAGTTTGTCTACTACCGCCCACTTAAGGGCCAGGAACTCCAGCTTGTGGGTGGGGTAGTTCTTCTCCGAGGGGTTCAGGCTCCTACTCACGTAGGCAACAGGCCGCAGTTGCCCTTCGTGTTCTTGGTAAAGTACTCCTCCCAGACCGTCATGACTAGCATCCACGTGCAGTTCATAGGGTTTGGTTGGGTCTGCGTAGGCCAAGACCGGGGCAGTGGTTAGGCTCTCCTTTAATGCCTGGAAGGCCTCTTCACACTTCTGGTTCCACTGATCTCTGACTGACTCTCCCGGCTTTCTGGGCCCTGAGTCGTCCTCTTCCCCCTCGGTCTTGAGTAGTTCATTCAATGGTCTAGCAATTCGGGCGAATCCTTCCACAAACCTCCTGTAATAGGAGCAGAACCCCAAGAAGGATCTGAGTTCTGTTACTGTGGTGGGTCGTGGCCAGGAGGTAACTGCCTCCAATTTCTCAGGGTCTGTGGCCACCCCCTCTTCAGACACTATGTGCCCCAGATAGTTCACAGAAGACTGGTAGAACCGACACTTCTCAGGCAAAAGCTTGAGTCCTTCCTCACTTAGTCTTCTCAACACTTTTTCCAGCCTCTCTTCGTGTTCTTCCAAGGTTCTCCCAAAGACAATGACATCGTCCAGGTATACAAGGACTTCAATAAGGTTCATGTCTCCTACAGTCTTCTCCATAAGACGTTGGAAAGTAGCTGGGGCTCCAGACAGACCTTGGGGCATCCGATTGAATTCAAAGAACCCCACTGGGGTTATGAAAGCTGTATTCTCCTTGTCTTCTGGATGCATAGGGATCTGATAGTACCCGCTCTTGAGGTCCATAACGCTGAACCATTTGGCTCCAGAGAGGCTCTGTAGGGCATCCTCTATCCTCGGAGTGGTGTATTGGTCGGGGATGGTTTTTCTGTTGAGAGTCCTGTAGTCTATACAGAGCCTCAATGACCCATTCTTCTTTCTGACCACCACTATGGGAGAGGCATAGGGGCTCCTGGACTCCCGTATCACACCAGTTCTCTTGAGTTCTGCAAGTTGTTCCCTTAGATCCTCCAGATCTGCTAGGGGGACCCGCCTGACTCTCTCTCGGAAGGGCTTGTCTTCCTGGAGGCGGATCCGATGGGTGGCACTCCTTGCACACCCCACATCGAACTCATCTCTGGAGAATATCTTCTCCCATCTAGTCAACTGGGCCTTGGCTCTCTCTTTCCAAACCCTGGATAGATTCAAGTTCTCCATGGACAGCTTCTCCCAAAGATCTCCTCTTTCACCCGTCCCCTTTACTTCTGACAGGGTAACCGGGGCAGCAGGGCTCACCTGGCCCAGCAGCATTCTGGCAGGGATTTCCATGGGGCCTCTGGTAGTGTTTCTAACACTCACTGGAACTCTACAATGGGCCTTCTTCAGAACCTTCAGCGGAATCACTTCTGGTATCACTTCCAGACCTGAGGACTCTCCTTTTGGGTCGGACTCCAGCACGACAAAGGGTCCAGGCTGCTCCCAAGTAAGCTTCACAGTGGCTCTGAGACAGGTTACTTCGCCAGGCTGCAACACTACCCCTCCTCTTCCAAGTCTCCACACCTTCCCTATCCCCTCCACCGGGGTCTTCTGTTCTAGGACCAGCCTTTGGTAAGCCGTCCTCAGCATGGGATGGATCTTGGTGGCTGCTTGCCCCTTCTCTTCCACTAAAGGGGTCAGGAGTCTTCGGACCAGGTCCGTGTTCGTCCCTATTATAAGGGAGCTCTTGTTGGCTCCTGGCGGCCGAGGGCACACAACTGCCAGGGTGTCAAACACTTCGGCCTTCCCAGCCACAGATGGGTCAAAGGTCATCCGGATGGGCAGATAGCCATCATAGGGGAAACTCTGGGTTCCAATTCCCCATATTTCCAGCTCCTCTATGTTCTGGATGGGCAGATGACTCAAGTGCTTATCGTAGAAATCCCGGTATAGTAGGGTCACTTGTGCCCCAGTATCCAAGATGGCTCTGGTGTAAACTCCCTCCACTTGAATGGGCACTACAGGAGATGGGCCTACCAGCTTCTCCGGATATGGCCTGGCAGGAGTCGCCTTCTTCTGGTCCTTTCCCTTCGGACTCTCTCTCGTCCATCTCCCTTTTGACTTTAGTCTTTCTTGGGCCTGGTATGCATCGATTTCCCTCCTTTTAATGGGCGTACAGACCTGCTGAGGGATATTATAGTTTTTCTTAGGTGTGCATTCCCTTTGGGGAATGCTGTGCCTCTTCTGAGGGGTCTGGGCCTCTCTCTTTGGGGTGTACCCCTGCTGAGGGATACTATAGTTCCTCTGAGGAGTTTTGTCTTTTCTCTTCCTTAGCTTCTCATTCAGTTTGGAACTCACTGAAAATGATGGGCACCCGGTCGGCTCCTTCACCGGGGCCCGCTGAAGTTTCCCGCCAGCTGTTTGGACTTTTCCTCAACTACCAGGCTTGGGCATACTCGCCTGAGATGTCCTTTTTCTCCACATTTGAAGCAGGCTCTCTGTATTGGTTTCATAGAGCGGTTAGTGGTAGGGGTCTTTGGTGCCATGAGTGGTGAGACCTCTTCTGTCTGGGGTTTCACCAGACGAGTCATCAACATCGTCATCATCTCTAGTATTTCTTTCTGGGTCTGGAACAGCTCCTCCAGTCCAGTCTGACTTGTCGGGAAGTGGTGAATAGGTGAAGACCATGATCCCTGTTCAGTGCTTGCTGCCAGTACACTAAGCTCCCGAGTGTCTGAAGGGACATCTATCTGTTGTACTTTGGCACTTGTGGTGCTAGGAGATTGAAGTTTCCTCTGTTTTTGGTCCTTCTCAATCTTCATCTTATCTGCTTCATTCATTTTCTCAATGAGGACCTCATCCGGAGTTGAGGGATCTTCCAAATGCTGCTTCAGCTGTAGCTTGATGTAGTCACTCCTCAATCCCGTAGTCACAGATCTCCGGAATTTCTTTTGGACTAGCACGACTCCAAAATGCTCCCCATTTCCTTCATCCTTGGATGTGGACAACAGGCGGTCCTTAAGCTCAATGGCCCGGAATAGGAAGTTCTGAGGAGTCTCTCCACTCTCCTGGGTCATATTTATCAGTCGATGAAATAACTCAGCAGCATCTTCCTCCTCATAGTAGCTTTTCAGTATCCTCTTTAGCTGGTTCAGGGTCAATCCACCCTTCCTCTCTAACATGCCCCTGACACTTGAACCTGGGCTGATGGCATGGATTACAGCCTCTCTAATTTCAGATTCCTGATATCCTTTCTGTAACCCCAACTCTATTTGGTGTAGGAGGTTGGTGTAGGACAGTTTGTCCTTCTGCCCTCTTTCTCCTATCTGGCCATCAATGCGGAAATCCTTCCGGATGGTTACTTCCTGCAGGCGACCCTGAGCTCGTTTCTTCGGTACCTTCCCAGGTTTGGGCTTTATCTGACCATCTTTCTGATCCTCAGGAGCGACACGTAACTCCTTAATGCGTTCAGCTATCATACTGGAAGTCTCCTGAAACCTCTCTTGTATGTCACGGTACTGTCGTTTCAGATTAATCAGCTGTTGCTCTGCCTGCGATTTAACAGCAGCCCCTGCTTTCCTGTCCAAGGGTTCTAACTGCTTCTGACTAGGATGTGTCAGGTGGAACTCAGTCTTTTCGGACAATTTTATACTGGCACCGTGGAAGTTTTCAGGGACATCCTGTCCCCACTCTATCAGTGCATAGGTGCAGTTGGTCCTTGAGTCTGGTCTCATTGCGACCACGTAAGCCTTTCTATCCGGGGACAATATTTGTACCACCTCTTTAATTTGTTTCTCTCTCCAGTCACTCCCTGGAAGTTCAATGGCCACGCTCGCTTCTGAGCGTGTCCCTTCTGCTTCGCACTATTGGACTACTTTGATGGGGTCCATGCCGGCACTTCTGGCGTTCACCTGCTGTATCAGGATCCCGGACGAGAACCCCCACGTGTAGCGATACCTCCAACTAAGAAGGCCGCAGATTTAGTTGGGCCCTGAAGACAGCTCCGCCAACCCCCGGCAATATGCTCAACCCCCTACTGGCACAGCTAGTAAGGGGAGATAGGACCGCGTGACCGCAACTCTAGGTGACGCAGTCCTATGGCAAACACACACAGTGATATACTTTAAAACTTCTATTAAAGTAAGTGAAACTGACACCAATGTACTTGACCCAGATATTTTACTGAGGCTAATGGGCAAGTAATAAACAACAGTATAACAAGTTGCAGATCCCTGCAATAAACAGTAATAAAGATAAACAGAGTAATCAGAATAATTAAGTATTGCTATGCAACTCTAGCGCTGCCCTTTTACAGCTACTTCCCCTCATGGGTAGACTAACACCCAGCAATGTCTACCTATGCAGTCAGGCCTGACTGATCTAAATGGAAGTTCAGTGAAACAATATTTGCTAGCAATCTTTGGTGGTGCACTTGAAGAACAACTTGTAATCCAAACGAATAGTAAAGATAAAAGTATCTGTCTTTAAACAGCTCTCACCACCCGGGCAAGTCCAAGTCCGTTTCCTCCATCGATTCGTCTAGGAACAGGAATCCACCGACATCCAAGTCTTCAATCCTTCTGGTGTACTGCAGCAAGGAGGATTAGATGTCTCTAAGGCTCTGCTAGGCTGGCAGAGGGCTCTTTGGAAAGGAGCACACGGCCCAGGCTTCAGGCCTTGTGCACACAGCAGTTCAGCACAGAGATCCTCTTGCTAGGAGAGGGGTGTCCAAAGAGCGCGACCAAAACTCCACCTCCCCTTTATAAAGTCTGCCCCAGCAGTCTCTGTTCTGGAGCAATGCACCCTGGGTGCTGCAAGATGTACTGGGAGATGTAGTCTCTCTCTCCTCTGCTTTCACTTCCAGTAATGTCTCTTTACTTCCTCCCGACTCACCTCTCACCTGGAACTTCTTGTCTCTCTGTCTTAAAGGGGAATACTCCGCTACATATATATACACAGTATATATATATATATATATATATAAGCATATATATTGTGACAGTAGGAGCTACTGTCACGGTAAAATGGACAGTTTGCTGGACACAGGGTCTGCACATTTGCAAGGTGCAAGACTACAGAGCGTAGATGTGGACTGGAGAAGACTGCTTTCGCAGCTTTCTCCAGGTTTTGGTATTCTGGAAAGGGGCTTTGTAGTTTGGAGATTCCATAGTGTCTTGGGAGGGATGGGATCTCCAACCCTGTGTCCAGACTTTGCTGATTACCAGCAGGGTGTGTGCTCAGGTGAGCACAGCCCTTATAATGAATGTATGGGAAGACCTCATGGCTCCCAGTTGGAGATGGCTCCACACCAAGAGACAGGAGGTCTTCAGGAGTCAGAGAGGCTGTAGGAGACAGCCAAAACATTGGTGACTGCAAGAGGCGGTCAGAAAGTTGGTGACTGCAAGAGGCAGAGCTGTGGATGCTAAAAGGAAGCCATCTACTTTGAGGAGTCCGGTGGTCTGGGTGACCAGGAAAGTGCAGAAGTACTGCTACAGAGAGCCAGGTGGGCTAGCATTTTCTGTTATGTGTATTTGATGGAGAAGAACCCCCTGCGTGGGAAACCTTTGTTTGGACTTGTATTTTGCCTTTTTTAATAAAAATGGGCTACCATGCCCTTAAATATAGTTCCTGACTGGCTTGAATCGCTGGGAAAACACATCTACCACTTGAGTTAAACAAACCCCATCTCACAAGATTATATATATATATATATATATATATATATATATATATATATATATATATATATATATATAATTATTACGAGCATTTAGTGTGTAGAAAAATTGTGAAGTCATAAAAATGTGTCTGCAAGATATATGCTATAATGCTTGAGGTGATTGTAGCTATATTAGTGCACTTGCAACCAGAGGAATTGAGTATTGTCCATGATCCTTTTTTATTTGTACTAAAATCCAAATTTTCAGCACAAGCTTTCAAGGCCCATTCAGTACTCAATGCCATGTCTGCATGATATAAAAGTCAAATACACCTATAGTTCAAGCATCAGCAGGATTTCATGAAAACAGAACCCTAAAGACAGTTAACATAATATTTTCCATTTTACAAACCATATCAAATGTACAGTTTGTCAAGATAAGTGTTTTTTTTTTTTTTTTGCCATTCTTTTATAATAATTTATTTTTTTATTTTCACTATCAATTTACTGTTTGGGTACGGGTGTCATTAACAGTCCCCATTCTACATCCAAGCGACAGAATTAGGCAACCAGGTGGAAGTGCCCTGAAATTACTAATAGCTCAATTACATAATGATGATAGGACCCTGTTATACATTCAAAATGTCAAACCTTTCTGAAGAAAAAAATGCACAGTCAAAATCTTTTCGTTAACTCTCTGGTTACATATCTTCCTCGAGGTGGCATAATTGTGTAAATCTAAACAAGGACAAAAATCCAACTGCCATCATGCAATGCAACACTTCAAAGCTTTACTTTGTGTTCGATGTGCTGTCATTCAGTATGATGCAGTGAAGGGAGCTGGCACATGCACAGCTGTCCCAAACATATCTCAACTCAGCTGCCGATTAGATGCTTTAGCATTGCAAGAAACAGGAAATAGTTACTTGGTTGTGCAGTGATTTCAACAACTCCTCATGTTAAAAGCAATATTCCACTGAATAAAAAGACACCAGTGTAAACATTTTAGTATAGTTTTAGGAAAATAAATAACCCTTAAATATGATCTGATAATTGTTTCATGTTACAGATTTTAATTTGACAGTCTGATGGAGTCATGGGAATATTAGTAGTATTACTAGTATTCACACATACCATGGTCTTTCTACTTAAATTCAGATTTTATCTCATACTTTACTCAGTCTCACATGATATGAAAGTTATTTACTCAATTAAATTGTAATTAAAACAAATAAAATGTAAATATCATATTTATCAAAACTCATTGTCCATATGAGTGACAAACCAGATCAGAGACACTATTTAATGCATTTATCATGTTACTTATAAACATTGGCATACTAATATGAAGTTTTTACATTAGGCATTTACTTTCATAGGCTTGTGTATTCTATGCAAAATAAAGGAGAACTTCAAGGAGGACAAAAGTCCTCTTTATAGTGTTTGTAAATGTAGCGGTACCTCCATGGGGGCTGCTGATTAACTCTATACCCCACGGGCTGTCCCGACTCTGCAGATTCTCTCTTACCTCTGACACCTTGGGTTCCATTGTAGTTGTCTCACGTTAATAAGAATAGACTCAATCAAGACTATTAGATCACACAAGGAACATTTACTAGAGCAAAAATGACATGAAGTTATTGTACAATCAACAGTAAATGAACACAAATTATTGTCATTAGCAGAGCTGTATATTGCAATTAGTAATGTCTATCACTACACCCAACAACAACCTGGCAAAGGTGTATGTGAGTAGGTACACAGTGGAGTAGGTTCCCAATACTTCAGTACCTGTATTGAATCACCTCTCCACTGAGGCCGAGCACACAGACCAATAACAAACAATGGACACAGTAATCAAAGTATATGCTTCAGTCTTATTTTGCTAAATGGCTCCCTCTAGAGTGCAGTTCAGTGTGACCTTAACTGTATAGTGTAAAGCTTAGTGAACGACAAAGTAATGGCAGTCCTTCTGTTCCAGTCTTTTCTTCAGCTAGCTTAGTTGTCCTGAGATGTAAGGTGGTGCACTTAAAGCGGATGTCCCGCGGCCATTAGTTTTTTTGTTTTTTATTTGTCATTCATTTATTTAGTTAATTGGAAAAGAATACTCACTGTTCTGGTGTTTCTGAACATCCGCTGTCCGATTACGTATAGATTTATAACTTGTATAATAAGTGGAAGGACGTTTTTCCATTTTGCTTGTGGGCATGTGAAGCCCACAAGCACTGATTTCCTGTATGCAGTGAATGCTTATCTCCCAGCATTCACCGCTCGTTCCCGCGCATGCTCAGTGTTTACTGTGAGGAGCACCGTAAACGTCCTGGTTGCCATTACAACGGGCAGCGTCATCGAAAGTTCCCACCCCATTGTGATGGCAATCACTCGAGATTTCGCTGGGCGGCGTTCCGCACTGACTCCTGGGAACAATGACAAAATCTCCCAGGAGACAGTGTGGGTAAAGGAAATGACGAAATAGCCTCAGAATACTGCCTAAATCCGCAGAATAGACAGACAGGAAACAGAGAGACACATCAAGATAACACAGGTACCGTAAAAAACAAAAAAACTTCAGTTTGTTACATTATTGATTGCTGCAGTTTGCTTAAGCTAATGTTTTAAAATAGGGTGGAGCTTCGCTTTAATTGTAATCCAAGGTGGTAAAGGAGAAACATCCCACAATGCATCACTGTTCATCTTTTAACCAAACATAAATATCCTACTAACGTTCAGTGGTCACCAGAGGGAGCCAAACCCTTTACTAAATAAAAAATACAAAACTTAATATGATAACTTTCCAGTAGCAATCCTTTGGCTACACAAAGAGAAAAAATTTAAAAATAAATTAATTAATTGCCATTTCTTATATTGTCATTTTATTTCCTGCTGCCAATGCTCTGATATACCTGTATTATCCTGCCTGTGCAGCTCCTTCTCTAAGTAAACTGACAACAGTAGTATGGCAGTGATTCCAAACTAACGTAGTCAGTTTCTGTCTTGTGTCATCACGCAAAAAAAGTTATGCTGTGCAGGAGCACAACTCCCCTGTATCTTCTGTGGTCAGTGTGAAGCCCCATCCTTTGAGAATATCATATTTGATGAAACCGGTCAGGATGGGGCCTACGCACCTAATGTCATCACGATCTGGATGTGTCCTTCATGTTGATGTGATTATACAGCACTGTATCTGCTTTTTCTGTGTAAGTGTAGTTTCTAGTTTTTTTAATAGAATTGTGGTATCTGATTTAAACTATGTGGAGCATGGGTCTCCTTATATGATTTTTTTGAGTGGTAAGTGTAAGGGAGTTTGGCATTAGAGGAAGTCCTGTCAACTGGCCCTTGGTCCTCTTTAACCTTAATGTGAGAACAATCTGACATCTTTGGGTGGTTTTGCATCTGATCTACTATCTATTTGTTTGTCCTACAGTGTGCCAAGGAACTTCTATCCGTGTGAGTTATGGCATCTATATTAATATAGGAGGTTTGATAAGCCTCCATACATTCATTTCTTAATGATGGTTTATTACATACCTCCCAACTTTCTGAGATGGGAACAAGGGACACCTATTAGCAAAAGTATGTAGGCATAGGACACACCCCCTGTCACGGCCCCTTAAAGGAGAATTGCACAAAACAAATTGATTGGTTAAATGGCCTGGTTAGTGGCTTTTTTTTTACTTCTACTATTCCTTTATACTGACTTTTGTAATTTACAAATGCAGCAATTTAGAAAATGGAGCAAAGGTTTAGCACTGGTAAACACTTTTTTGATAAATAAATTGTGCATTTTTATATACAACTATATAGATCAGACCAAAATGAGGGACAAATTAGAAGGAAAGAGGGACAGAGGGACATTGTTCCGAATGAGGGACAGCCCCTCGAAATCAGGGACAGTTGGGAGCTATGTTATTACAGTGGTGGAAGATGCACTGATTAATTTGATTTATAAAGAAATTTATAAAGAATTGAATCATCATATGGACTATGAGTTACAAGTGTAGCGGGGTGTCACTTTAAGGAGCTCCAAAGACTACCGTACCCAGTGTACAGCGGGACACCCAGAGTGCATTGCCTGGTACAAGGTCTGCTGGGGAAGGGCTTTATAAGGAGGAGCGGAGCGACACGCGGGTCTCTTTGGACGCCGCCCCCTAGCAAGTGGAACCAACGCTGAGTCTGCCGCTGGACTGGGCCCAAGGGCTTGGGCCTTGAGATCCAGAGAGCCCTCCGACCTTCACGGGAGAACCCAGGTGTCGTTTTCATCCATCATCCCTTCAAGGACTGTTGGGAGGATCAGAGACTACGGGTGTCGTGAGACGGTGTGCTGGAGCCCCAGCTATGCAAGACGGTTGTACGGACTGGTCCGGTCGGGTGAGAGCACCTGCTCAGAGATTAACTGACTAATCTTAGGCCCAGTGTCCTTAGTTCAGGGACCACCGTTGCCAGAGTGTTATTGCACACCAGCGGGACAGTGTGTCATGTCCCTGAACTATCCAGACCTTGTGCGAATAGTCAGAGATGAAGAGGCTTTGCTCAAAGACCAACAGGCGCCTGAGAAACCCATCCCTTCTCCCTCAGCTGAGGTTAGATCTGTTATGGCCACAGAACAGGACTCTGAGGTGGCTATCTTGAAGTCACAAATGACCCAGGTCCTAGAAATGCTGGCTTCTTTAATGGCTAAGAACCCTGGAGCCACACAAAAAGAAGTGAAGAAGGAAGTGTATCAGAATGCCTCAACTCCAGTTTCCCCACAAGCCAGAAGAGAAGAATTTTTGTTTCAACTGTGGAGGGGTTGGGCATTACGGCCGAGTGTGTCCCAGCCCGAGGAAGAGTCAAAGTGCATACCGCAAGCCGGCGGAAAACTTCAGAGGGCCCCGGTGAAGGAGTCAACCGGGTGCCCGTCAGTTCCAGGAAACTCCAAAAGAATCAGAACAAGAGAAGCCAAGAGGAGAGGGGGACAATTCCCTATCCCACAAACTCAATACTCCTGACCCTAAGCCCAAATCTAAAAATTGGCAGGAAATTAATGCATACCAGGCCCAACAAGGACTCACAGAAAGCCAAATCCATGGAATCCAGGAAGGAGACCTCTCCGAAGAAATTCCCTGTCAATCTGGGGGGACCCTCTCCAGTGGTCCCCATTCAGGTAGAAGGGATATACACAAGGGGCATTCTTGACACAGAAGCCCAAGTGACTCTCCTGTACCGGGACTTCTATCAGAAACATCTGAAGCATTTGCCCCTGCAGAAGCTTGAGGACTGGCAAATATGGGGAATTGGAACCCAAAGTTTCCCATATGACGGATAGCTCCCAATTAGATTGGCCTTCGACCCTTCAGTAGCCGGAGACACAGAAATTTTCAACACATTGGTGGTAGTCTGCCCCCGCCCGCCAGGAGCCAACAAGAGTTCCCTCATAATGGGGACAAACACTGACTTGGTCCGGAGATTATTGGCCCCTATAGCACAGGAACAGGACGCCCCAACAACCAGAATCCACCCTATGTTGCAACAGGCTTATCAGCTTCTGGTATTAGAAAAAAAGGCTCCAGAGGAAGGAGTGGGGAAGGTCTGGAAGTTGGACAGGAAGGGGAAGATGCTACAGCCCGGTGAGGTTGCCAGTTTGAAGGCTACTGTGAAACTTACCTGGGAACAACCTGGCCCCTTTGTGGTCCTGGAACCAGACCCCCTGGACACCCATCCGGGGTTGGAAGTAATCTCTGAAAGAGTTCCATTAAGAGCTCTCAAGAAGGCCAATGGCAGGGTGTCGGTGAGCATCCGGAACACTACCGACACCCCTGTGAAGATCCCAGCCCGGATGCTGTTGGGCCAAGTGAATCCTGCTACCCCGGTCGTCTTGTCAGACTTGGAGAAGGAAGAAGGGGGGAAAAGCTACTGTGGAGAAGCTCTGCCTGGAAGAGACGGCCTTGCCACTGGCATGGAGGGAGAGAGCCAGAGCCCAGTTGACTAGGTGGCAAAAGATCTTTTCTAAGGATGAGTACGATGTGGGATGTGCAAAAAAGTGCCACTCACAGGATCCGCCTGCAGGAGGACAAGCCATTCAGAGAGAGTCCGACGGGTCCCTTTGGCTGATCTAGAACTGCGAGAGCAACTGACAGAGCTCAAGAGAACCGGTGTCATCCGGGAGTCTAGATGTCTATACGCCTCCCTGATAGTGGTGGTCAGCAAGAAAAATGGGTCGTTGAGGCTCTGTATTGATTATCGGACCCTCAACAGAAGAACGATACACGACCAGTACACCCCACAAATAGAGGATGCTCTACAGAGTTTGTCTGGAGCCAAATGGTTCAGTGTGATGGACCTGAAGAGTGGGTATTATAAGATCCCCATGCACCCGGAAGACCAAGAAAAAACAGCATTCATTACCCCGGGGGGGTTCTATGAATTCGATCGCATGCCTCAAGACTTGTCGGGATCCCCAGCCACCTTCCAGCGACTCATGGAGAAGACAGTGGGGGATATGAATCTCATCGAAGTACTGGTGTATTTGGATGATATTATTGTATTCGGGAAGACTCTGGAGGAGCATGAAGAGAGGCTGGAGAAGGTTTTGAAGAGACTCGGTGATGAAGGACTCAAACTCTCACTGGAGAAATGTCAGTTCTACCAGTCTTCAGTTCACTACCTGGGACACATTGTGTCTGAAGGAGTGACCACAGACCCAGAGAAATTAGAGGCTGTCACCTCCTGGCCCCGACCCACTACAGTGACTTGTTTCTTTTCCTATAAAAATAACAAACATGTTATACTTACCTTCTCTGTTGCAGTGGATTTGCACAGAGCCTTTGCAAACCTCCTCTTTTCGGGTCCCTCTTCTGTGATCCTGGCCCCTCCCTCCTGTTCAGTACCCCCACAGCAAGCAGCTTGCTATGGGGGCACCTGAGCCGATTCAGTGCTCCCTGTGTCCATTCAGACATGGAGCATTAAACCGGCCCTGCCCCCTCTCTCCCCTGATTGGCTAGCTGACTTTGACAGTAGAGGCAGCCAATGGCACCGCTGCTGTGTCTCAGCCAATCAGAAGGGAGGATCTCGGACAGCTGAGACACTTGTGGACATCGCTGGACAGAGAGGGGCCTCAGGTAAGTATTAAGGGGGCTGAGGGGGGCTGCTTCACACAGAAGGCTTTTTAGCTTAATGCATAGAATGCTTTAGGATAAAAAAACCTTCTGACTTTACAACCACTTTTAAGTATTTGATTTAAAATATAATATAGCTAGTACTGTGTGCAATGTTATCACTGGTTCAGCAATCTTTACGATGGCAGACCATAGTAGTGGTCAGTAAACTGGCAATCTGGCATAGGTTTGCAGAATGCAGACAAAGCCACAAATCTAACACGCTGAATCTGTTCATACTACAACTGTAGTAGCCTAAGAAGAGGCAGGACTGGAAGTGGATAATGATTCTCTAGTCAGATGGGGAGACATGGAAGTTGGGATGTCCCCATGAAAGAACAGCTAGGCCTGGTTTACACTAGTGAGATTTTAGATATGAAACTCTGTGTGACTCAAATCTTGTCAATGGATATCACATTGCTTTGAGTAGTGTCTATTCACATCAATGCGACTCAGCATGGAGGTATTTTGGGAAAGTTTCCTGCAGCGCTTTGGTGTGATTCCAGCATGATTTTGGCCTCACAGAATATGCAAACCACATCCAAGTAGCATCCTAGCAGCACTGCATGATTGTACTGAAGGTTGGAACAAAATCGGATTGCAGCAGTGTGAACCTAGCTTTAGAGTATGAAATGCCACTCTTGTCACAAGGAGATGGCAGGCTGTCAGTGGGAGAAAACAACTTCTGTTTTTGATAATATTACCCTACCTCAAACATTCAGCCTACTCAGACTATATAAATAGTTAATTCAGTTCTACCTCCTACAAGAATGCATATCAGAGCAGGAAATATCCAGAAAAATTATGAATTATAACTAGCCTTTGTGGATGCTACCAGGGATGAGCCGAACACCCCCCTGTTCGGTTCGCACCAGAACCTGCGAACAGACAGAATGTTCACGTGAACTTTAGAACCCTATTAAATACAATGGACTGGAATGTTTGAAATCTAAAGTGCTAATTATAAAGGCTTATATGCAAGTTATTGTCCTAAAAAGTGTTTGGGGACCCGGGTCCTGCCCCAGGGGACATGTATCAATGCAAAAAGAAGTTTTAAAAACTGCCATTTTTTTCGGGAGCAGTGATTTTAACCACTTCCCGCCGAGTCAATAGTGAATTGATGTCCGGGAAGTGGTTGCATTATCGATACTGGACGTCATATGACGTCCTGCAGGATAATGCCTTGCGCGCGCCCGCGGGGGGCGCGCAGCGCGGTGATCGGAGACGGCATGTGTCCCTCGGACACAGCGCTTCCCCGATCACGGTAAACAGCCAATTTTATTGGCTGTTTACCATGTGATCGGCTGTGTCAAAGTCACAGCCGATCACCTGTCAAAACAAACTCGGCGGCGCGCACCGTGCGCGCCGCCACAGGCTTGCAGAGCGGGGATCGGGGAAGGCGAGTGTCCCTTGGACACAGTGCGTCCCCGATCAGAGTAAACAGCCAATGAATTGGCTGTTTACCACGTGACCGGCTGTGTCCAATCACAGCCGGTCACAAATGTAAACAAACTCCACAGGAGTTACTACCTGATCCCTGCTCTCTCCTCACACACCGATCTGTGAGGAGAGAGAAGAGATCAGTAAGTTAACTCAATGTAGTTTGTCTACATAAGTTTACAGTGCACAACACGCCCCCCCATAAAGAGGACCTGTCACACAGCCCAGCACATCAATCAGCCCATCTGTCAATCAGCCCATCTGTCAATCAGCCCATCTGTCAATCAATCAATCAGCCCATCTGTCAATCAATCAGCCCATCTGTCAATCAATTACCCCACCTGTCAATCAATCACCCCACCTGTCAATCAATCAACCCATCTGTCAATCAATCAATCAGTCCATCTGTCAATCATCTGTCACAGGCCCACCTCCATCGGTACCGCCATTGGCACCGCCACACAGGCTACCAGTACCGCCATTGGTACCAGTACCACCACCAGTACCGCCACCAGGCCCAGCATCTATACTGCCACACAGGCCCGCTACCAGTATCACCACTAGTGCCGCCATCAGTACCACCACCAGTACCACCACCCGTACCATCGTCGGTAGTGCCACCACCACCTGTACCATCACCACCTGTACCACCATCGGTACCACCACCACCTGTACCGTCATCGGTACCACCACCACCTGTACCGCCATCGGTACCACCACCACCTATACCGCCATCGCTACCACCACCACCCGTACCGCCACCTGTACCGCCATCGGTACCGCCGCCACCACCACCACCCATTCCGCCAGCGGTACCACCACCACCTGTACCGCCATTGGTACCACCACCACCCATACCGCCATCAGTACCACCACACAGGCCCACCACTAATACCTCCATCGGTACTACCACACAGACCGCCACCACTACCACCAGCAGTACCATTACACAGGCCCACCAATAAGCACTGCCATAATGTCCCAAAGGGTTTACACACCTGAGGAGGCATATGCCATTCTTGCCATGTTGGATGATGAGAGCAGCGGGGAGCTCCCATTATCCGATTCTGGTTCGGAATACGAGCCAGTGGAGGATAGTGGCTCAGAGTCCGAGTCCCCGGAGGAAACCGTCCCTCCCAAAAGAATGCGATCGGCACCAAGATCAGGAGAACTGCCCACCACCAGCAGCGCCATACCCCAGGAAGAGGAGCCCAGTACAAGCAATGGAAATGCACGCCCAACCCGAAGAATCCAGCCCCAATCCTACCTTCCCGATGCCCTGGCAAACCCCTTATGGTTGCCTGCCAACTCAGGATCCGCTATCATCCCCCCTTTCACCGCACAGCCAGGTGTGCAGCCCGACACTACAAATTTTTCTAAATTTGATTATTTTTGTTTATTTTTCCCACAAGATTTGCTGCAGAATATAGTGGATCAAACGAATCTGTATGCATCCCAATTTATTGCTGCCAACCCCGATTCTTCCTACGCCTGCATGTTCCAGTGGCGGCGTCTAACATTGGAGGAATTTAAATTATTTTTGGGCCTTATGTTCAATATGGGGCTTACAAAAAAGAACGAAGTCCATTCATCTTGGTCCAAACGCCCCACCCAACACATGCCCATATATTCCGCTGTCATGTCCAGGAAAAGATACGACATGATTATGCGCTTTCTCCACTTCAATGACAATTCACAGTGCCCTCCCCGAGATCATCCCAACTATGACAAATTGTACAAGATACGCCCCCTAATCAATGCCTTTTCCCAGCGATTTGAAGAAGTTTTCATCCCAGACCAAAAAATTTGTGTGGACGAGTCCCTCGTACATTTCACCGGCCGACTGCAGTTCAAGCAGTACATACCAAGCAAGAGAGCCAGGTATGGGTTAAAATTAAATAAATTATGTGATCGAGCCACTGGATACGTCTGCAAATTCAGGATCTACGAAGGCAAAGACTCCCAGCTCCAGCCCCGTGATTGCCCCACATATATTGGAACCAGTGGGAAAATTGTCTGGGAGTTGGCATACCCCCTGTTCGGAAAAGGTTACCATTTATATGTTGATAATTATTATACCAGCCTGCCCCTTTTTCGCCACCTTTACAGTAAACAAACCCCGGCCTGCGGTACCTTAAAAAAAAAACGGAAGGGATTCCCACAAAATTTATTGACAAAAAAATTGCGACCTGGAGAATCGGCATCCATGAGGAACGAGGAGGTGTTGGCCATGAAGTGGAGGGACAAGAAAGATGTCCACATCCTCTCTACGATCCACAATGACACCATGGTGGAGATCCCAAGAAGACGCGGCACCATTGTAAAGCCCGAATGTGTCCACGACTACAATTTGTACATGGGGGGGGGGGGTGGATTTAAACGACCAGATGCTACAGCCCTACTTATCAACCAGAAAGTCCCGTTATTGGCACAAAAAAGTTGCGTTTCACATGGCCCTTTTTAATTCGTTTGTCTGCTACCAAAAAGCAACTCAAAATCACCGACTCCACTACCTCCAATATATCGAAGATATCATCGCTGCCCTCATTTACCAACAAGATCCCGCCCCAGGAAGCATTCGCTCTGATAGTGTGAGTTGGCTTCACGAGCGACACTATCCCTTTAGCATCCCCCCCACAGAATCTGGAAGAAGACGCCAAAAGAAATGCCGTGTATGCAGCAGAGGAGGAGTAAGAAGAGACACCAGCTATTATTGTCCCGATTGTCCCTCCCAACCTGGCCTGTGCATCGGAAATTGCTTAAACAATTATCATACATCCATTAGTTCCCCTTATTATTAACAGACTGCCATTTCCCTATTTGCCTGCTACCATGTTACTAACTACCTTCCATGTTAATTAACTGACCCTGGCCTGTTTACCGACGATGTCTTTGCTTGCCGATTTAAACCACGTTTCTGACCTCCACGTGCACCAACCTCAGCCTGTTTACCGACGATGCCTCTGCCTGCCGATTTAAACCACGTTTCTGACTTCCACGTGTACCGACCTTGGCCTGTTAATCAACCATGTTTTTGCCTGCCACTTGGACTGATCTTTTGGCCATCTACTTTTAGTACACAGGGGTCTCACATATGTGAGGGGCTTCAGAATAGCGTTCTGAGTAGAGAAAACCAGTTTTTTGTTTTCTGTGCTCCAAGAACAGGGTCTGGTTGCCCGGAGGCTTCAAAGCGATTTGGGTGGGAGAAGCCTCTACCCCTGTCCCCCTGGCCCTAAGCTTGATGGTCCTTCCTGCTGCCTGGACCAATAATTTGGCTGTGCTGACCATATTACTGCCTGTAATGACCCATGACATTATGGACCATGTTTCTTCCTGCTGCTTGGACCGATACTTTGGCTGTGTTGACCATATATCTGCCTGCTGCCTCTACTGACTTTGGACAGCATTTCTGCCGGGACACCTCTGCCTGCTACCTGGACCTGTGCTTTGGCTGTGCTCTGGCTGTGCTGAAAGTATCTCTGCCTGTGCGAACTATGGACAGTATTCCTGCCTGCTGCCTGGATGATTGCTTTTGCTGTCGCTGACCTCATCCCTGCCTGCTGCCTGGACCGATGCTCTCCTCTGTGGACCACTGCACTTCTAAAACCACAAGTAATCTTTTGTTATTTGGTATGTACCTGCTATGTGTTAGATATATGAAGGGCCTTCAAAAATGTGATCGGTAGTCAGAAAATGATATGTGCAATTAATGCTGCTAGAATGCCTGGAGGTGCTACTTGGATGTTGGGCCTCTGTATGTGGCCAGGCTGTGTAAAAGTCTCAAACATGTGGTATCGCCATACTCAGGAGTAGCAGAATGCATTTTGGGGTGTAATTTTTGCTATGTATATGCTATGCGTTAGAAATATCTTATAAATGGACAACTTTGTGTAAAATGCATTTTCATTTTTTCTCCACATTTTCCAAAACCTTCTGGAAAAAAATGAACCGTTCAAAAGACTCATAATGCTTCATAGATTATACGTTGGGGTGTGTGCTTTCCAAAATGGGGTCATTTTGTGGAAAATTCCATTGTCCTGGTGCTCCAGGGCCTTCAAAATTGTAATAGGTGGTTGAGAAAGGATATGTGCGATTTATGCTTGTAGAACGCCTGAAAGTGCTACTTCAATGTTGGGCCTCTGTATGTGGCCAGGCTGTGTAAAAGTGTCACACATGTGGTATCGCTACACTCAGGAGGAGTAGCAGAATGCATTTTGGGGTGTAGTTGCAATTATGCATATGCTGTGTGAGAGAAAAAAACTGTTAATATGACCAGTTTGTGTAAAAACAAAAAAAAAAAAAAAAAATTTCCCAAGAATTGTGGGAAAAAAATGCAGCTTCAAAAAACTCACCACGCCTCTTAGTAAATACCTTGGACTGTCTACTTTCCAAAAAGGGGTAATTTTGGGGTATTTGTACTTTCCTCGCTTGTTAGTGTCTCAAGAAATGAGATATCCCTTCAGTACATCAGGCATGATCAGATGTGATAAATTTTCAGTGATTGCCACCATAGTTTGTAGACTCTATAACTTTCACAAAGACCAAATAATATACACTAATTTGGGTTCATTTTACCAAAGATATGTAGCAGTATACATTTTGGCACAAATTTATGAAGAAAAATTACTTATTTGCAAAATTTTACAATAGAAACTAAAAAAAAGTGTTTTTTTTTTTTAAAAATTGCTGTTTTTTTGCTTATATCGCAAAAAATAAAACACCCAGTGGCGATTAAATACCACCAAAAGAAAGCTCTATTTGTGAGAAGAAAATGATAAAAATGTTGTTTGGATACAGTGTAGCATGACTAAGTAATTGTCATTCAAAGTGTGAGAGTACTGAAAGCTGAAAATTGGTCTGGGCGGGAAGGTGCATAAGTGCATGGTATTGAAGTGGTTAATGATGCTTAAAATGAAAAAATAAAAGTGAAATATTCCTTTAAATTTCGTACCTAGGGGGTGTGTATGATATGCATATAAAGTGGCGCATGTTTCCCGTGCTTAGAACTGTCCCTGCACAAAATGTCATTTTTGAAGAAAAAAGTCATTTAAAACTCACTCGCGGCTATTAATGAATTGTCGGCTCCCGGCAATACATACAAGTCATTGATAAAAAAAAAGCGTGGGGGTCCCCCAGAATTCAATTACCAGGCCCTTCAGGTCTGGTATAGATATTAAGGGGAACCCTGCCGCAAATTAAAAAAATAAATGCGTGCGGTTCCCCTAAATATCCATACCAGGCCCTTCAGATCTGGCATGGATTTTAAGGGGAACTCCACCCCAAATAAAAAAAAAATGGTGTGGAGTCCCCCCAAAAATCCATACCAGACCCTTATCCGAGCACGCAGGAAAAGAGGGGGGGACGAGAGAGCGCCCCCCTCCTGAACCGTACCAGGCCACATGCCCTCAACATGGGGAGGATGTCCCAATGTTGATGGGGACAAGGGCCTCATCCCCACAACCCTTGCCCGGTGGTTGTGGGGGTCTGCGGGAGGGGGCTTATTGGAATCTGGAAGACCCCTTTAACAAAGGGGACCCCCAGATCCCGCCCCCCTATGTGAATTGGTAAGGCGTACATTGTACCCCTACCATTTCACGAAGAAAGTGTCAAAAAATGTAAAAAAAAACACCGACACCTTGGAAAAGTCCTTTATTAAAAAAATATAAATAAATAAATAAAAAAAACATTCCAGCGGTGAAATAAAAAAAATGTTGTTCCACCTTAAAGTGGTTGTAAAGCCACTTGTAAAGTTATGATCACAAAATCCCCTCTGTTAAATAATGTTATGTGCCCCACTGTACGTGTTTTATAAAAAATATTCACATTTATACCTTATTTCAGAGTGCCTCCTGGCGCTTATGTGACTGTTTGCTGCTCTCCTCTCCCAGTCTGACAGCTACAGTGGGAGGAACCAAGAACCCCTGCTGATGTCAATTGGGAGGAGGGGAGGAGAAGAGAGGCGGGCAGTCATGTGAGCGCCAGGAGGCGCTCTGAAATAAGGTAGAATTTTGCATATTTTTTTAATAAAAATAAATGAATATAATACAGTAGTTTTAGCAGCAGGAAGGAAAGGGGGAAGCAGAGGAAAGACAGTGGATGACAGAGGCACGTAAACTGACCAGTGTCAGGGCTCAGCAGCCATGATAAAACATGGTCAGTTTACAGGGGGAGGGCAGAACCAGGCAGGATCAGTCAGGTATTTTAGATTATACAAGGGACCAAATTACACAGCACAAGCTCTGTGCTGTTATGCATGCTTTAAGAGAACAGGATAAAACATTTTTTTTTCAGGATTACAATTTATGGCCCATTTTATGTGGACCGTTTGTCCGTTTTTTTTTTTCCTCCATGTGTTGACGGATGAAAAACAGACATCAATGCATCTCAATGAAAAACAGGTGTAAATGGGTCATTCATTTACATCCGCTTCAATCAAAGCCCTATTTTTCTTCCGTTAAAAGAATTGGTTCGATGAAAAACTGATGTAAATGGACAAATGGTTGGTTTTTGCATGAAAGAATGGCTCTGGGTCTCAAGTGGTTAAGGACTCTAGCTGGCAGATGTAAAAAAACTGACGTAAAAACTGATGAAAAACTGATGTAAACTTCATACATTTTTTTTTCTTTGAAAAAAGTGACTTGACTGATCAAACGAATGGTCTGCACTATCACTATAGGGCATCGCTCAAAAATTCCACTCGCCTGCTCGCATTTTGTGATCGGTTTTTGAGGGCTGGGCGAGTGTGGGCTGCCTGGGAGTGGGGGGGGCGATCATGGGGAAGAGAGAGAAGAGGAGAGCTGCTGCTGCTGCCGCCGCTGCCACGTTGATCAGCGCGCGGGGAACATAACAGCTTTCATTTCAATAGCTGTGTGTTCCCCGTCGCGGCGCGTCATCATATATAGGCCCTCCCCCTTGTCCGGGCACTTTGATAGACAGATCACCCGCCCCAGGATTGGAAGGTGATCTGTTTATTAAAGTGCCCAGACAAGGGGGGAGGGTCTATATATGACGGCGCGCGAAGGGGAACACACAGCTATTGAAATGAAAGCTGTTATGTTTCCCGTGCGCTGATCAACCAGACGGCGGCGGTGGTGGCAGGAGGGGCTCTCTCTTTCCCTACACAGGTAGGCCACTGGGGATCTACACATAGCTGCATTTGGGGACACGTGGCTGCATTTGGGGACACAAGGCTACACAAGGCTGCATTGGGGACACATGGCTGCATTTGGGGACACAAGGAGAAGATTAGTGCTTGCTTCTTACCAGAGAAGCCGGCCGAACACGAGCAGTTGAGGCCGGGTGATGACGTCAGAGGCTCACCTAGGCCGCCGCCAGGTGGACCAAGATGGCCCGCCGCTCCGGGAGCTAGGCCGAAGCCGCGGCCTTTCCTATGGCTGAGGCAGCAGCGGAGCTCCGCAGATCACGTGGTGTGCCGATCCGCATATCGATCAAAATAATTTTGATCGCTCAAAAAAATTTCCGATTAATCAAGGAATTAATTGTTAATTTCCGCAGCCCTACTGGAAATATTGAAATTGTTTCATGTCCAGCACTTTGTAATATTTCTTTTACTTTATAAATAAAATTAATAATAGCAACCATGGCATTTGTATATATCAATCCTCAGTATGACTTGTTGGACATGTAAAACACTTCAGGTTCTTTTATACAGTACTCACTGTAGTTTAGGCATTCTTGCACAGAAATCCATGACAACCATTTGATTTATATTTTTATTAATATGCTGATAAGCTGTGAAGGCTATTCCACTGCAAATTACCCTATGAAGTTCAATTCCCTCTGAACTTATGCCCCTCCAACTTCAATTGAATAAGGGAAAAGGGTAAAGAATGTTCTAATGCCTAGTACACACGACCGGGATTCCCGGTGGTAAAAAGTCCACGGGGGGAATACCGAGAACCTGCTCTGTCATTTTTTCCCCCTACACACGGCTGGGTTTCCCGACAGGAAAACTGCCATTGAGAGATTCGGTCTGGAATCCCGGCAGTGTGTAGGCTCCATCGGCACTGCCTCGCAGTGTTTCACATTGAAAACTGCATAGAACAAAAGCCGCCGGGAATTGCGGCAGGAAAATAGAGAACATGTTCTCTATTTTCCTGCCGCAATTCGCAGCAGTTTTCCTGCCGGGAAAACTAGAATTTAGCATACACAGGGCCGTTTTTCCTGGTGAAAAACTGTCATGGCAGTTTTCCTGCTGGGAAAACCGGTTGTGTGTACGAGGCATTAGGTGTATGATTTGTCAATTATGTCAGCCAAGGGCATGGGTTTTGCTGTCTTTTAGGAATAATATTTCTTTTGAATTTAGAAATTTCTTTTTGACACAGAAATATATATGGAAGATATCAAGAGAAAAGAACAAACAGTAAGAAAGAAAAAATGAGACATTTTCAGGCAACAAAGGTAAAATAAATGCATGAAATTTTAAGTCATAGCGGTTGATAAAACAACCCTTACAGCATCAAAGCAACACATCCTACAAAAATCTTATCGACATTGTAACCTAGATCATAATCTTGCATATCAAAATTCTAATAAATTTGTGAGGATTCCAGGGAAAACAAAACACCTCATATACTCAATGCTTCTGGGAAGTCCACGACTACCACCATTGCCAACACTGGAGCCAACACTAGTCTCTGAGATTTTAAATTTTAAATAAGATAACACAAATTACACATTTAAAGGATATTTTGACAGATGCAGCTTCTTATTAGGGCAGCTTTCATCTGTGAGATCTCTGAAATCAGAGACCACTATTTGTGTAATTTGTGTATATAATACAGACATTTTCACACATGTGCAAATTAATCATATAAATAATATTTTAAAATCTACATTTAAAGAGGAAGTAAACACTCTCTAAAAAAAACAAAAACAAAACAACCTGCAGGACAAAGGCATAATGAGCTAGTATGCATAGCATACTAGCTCATTATGAATTACTTACCTGAGATCGAAGCCCCCGCAGCGACTCTCTTTCACTTCCTCCGTCGCCGCCATGATACCCGGAGTGACTTCCGGGTATCGCTGCTCCGGCGCTGTGACTGGCCGGAGCAGCGATAACGTCACTCCCACGCATGCGCGCAAGAGCCAGCAGTGACGGCATGATCACCTTCACTAACGGCACGCTCAGTGCGCCTGCGCCGTAGACATCGGTGCAGTCTTTCTTGCAAATATCTCCTTAACCGTGTAGGTTAAGGAGATATTTCTTGCACCTACAGGTAAGCCTTAATCTAGGCTTACCTGTAGGTCAAAGTGGTCTGTAAGGGTTTACAACCACTTTAATAGAATGCAAAAAATAAAAATCTCTAATAGTACTGACAATTGCATTTTTCTGTTCATTGTACTCATGTAATATAAATATACACTTTTTTTTACCCATCCTTTCCCCTCCCCGGCAGCACATACTCACATTTTCTTGCTTTGTTCATCTTCCAAGAGTGCAGTGAAGTACCCATTACATTTAGGTATAGGAAAGCATGTGACCCATTCCCCATATGAAGCAGCTGATGTATTATAATTGGCCCAGTACTGTTAGGTAGGATGGAGAAGTAGTGCATAGCCTTGTGCAAGCTTTGTCAAGCCAGAATGGAGATTACAAATGACTTTCTTTCCCCTGTCCCAGGGGCTGAACAAAGTTGACTATATGATGCTTCTAGGGAGAAAGAAATTAAGTGAACTAAGATTACTTAGGGCGCATTTACACTTGTTTCAACTTCAACACACAATAACGGCTAGTTTACACTTGCTTCAAAACTAGGCTTCGGACAGGCTTTGTTAAAGCTCTCTGAACACTAGTCAAAGCTCTGGCCACTAAATAAAATGGTTAGCTTACAGTCCTGTTTACACCTTGCTTTTGTTTTGCTATACTTCGGTTTCACTTAAATTATAAGCTTCTTCAAAGCCTCCATAGAAGTCTATTGCAAAGCTTGCTTGAAGCCCCACTGAAGCCCCATCGAAGCTCCACCAAAGCACCAAGCAAAAGCAATGGGTAAACAGGACTGTAAGCTAACCCTTTTATTTAGTGACAGGAGCTTTAATTGGCGTTCAGAGAGCTTTAAGAAAGCGTGTCCGAAGCCTTGTTTTGAAGCAAGTGTAAACTAGCCCTTAAAGTGATTGTAAAGTCTAATTTTTTTATTTTTTTAAATAACAGACATATTATACTTACCTACCCTGTTGCAGCAGATTTGCACAGAGCATCCCAGATCTTTCTCTTCTCTGTTCCCTCTTTGCTGCCCCTTCCTCTTGTCGAGTGCCCCCTCAGAAAAGAGGTTGCTATGGGGGCACCCGAGCCAAGCTGCAGCTCCGTGTGTCCATTCAAACACAGAGCTGCCATTTGGCCCCACCCCTCTCTCTTCTGATTGGCTAATTGACTTTGACAGCCACGGGAGCCAATGGCGCCTCAGCTGTGTCTCAGCCAATCAGGAGAGTCCCGGATTGCAGAGGGACTTGTGGACAAATCGCTGGACAGAGATGAGGCTCAGGTAAGTATTAGGGGGGCTGAGGGCGGGCTGCTACACACAGAAGGTTTTTATCTTAATGCATAGAAAAACCTCCTGCCTTTACAACTCCTTTAATTTCTTTCGTTCTATCTTAAATAGGTGAATTAGGATAGAACAAGTCCAAAGACAGGCAACAAAAATGGTGAAAGGTCTGAGGGACAAACCATATCAGAAGAGACTTTAGGAACTTAATATGTACAGTCTGGAGAAGAAGGGAAAAGGGTGACATGATTGAAACCTGTAAATACATCAAAGGTGTAAATAAGGTTCAGGAGGGAAGTATTTTTAATATGAAGTTGAGATCAAGAACAAGGGGCCATGATTTCAACCTAGCAGGAGGAAATTTCAAAACAAATCTTATAAAATATTATTTTACTGAAAGAGTAGGTGATGCTTAGAATAGATTTCCAGCAGAGGTAGCGAGTCAGTCAACAGTGTGTGGATTCAAACATGCTTGGGACAAACATAGATCTATACTTAGACAAAACAGTTAATACAAAAAAATAAATAAGAAAAAAATGTATAGATAAAAAAAGATGGGGCAGACTCGATGGACCACTGTCACTCTGCTGTTACTCTTCTACACTATAATGTCAAAAGTATTGGAACACTTGCCTTTACACGCACATGAACTTTAACGGCATCCCAGTCTTAGTCGTAGGGTTCAATAATGAGTTGGCCCACCCTTTGCAGCTATAACTGTTTCAACTCTTCTGGGAAGGCTGTCCACTAGGTTTAGGAGTGTCTATAGGAATGTTTGCACAGTCATGTTGGAACAGGAAGGGGCCATCATCCAACTCCTGAAAAATAACCCCACACCATAATCCCCCTCCACTTAATTATTTGGACCAGTGCACAAAGCAAGGTCCATAAAGACATGGATAAATGAGTTTGGGGTGGAGGAACTTGACTGGCTTGCACAGAGTCCTGACCTCAACCCAATAGAACACCCTTGGGATGAATTAGAGCAGAGTCTGTGAGCCAGGCCTTCTCGTCCAACATCAGTGCCTGACCTCACAAAGGGTGGGTCAACTTAATTATTAAACCTATGGATTAAGACTGGGATGCCATTAAAGTTCATGTGCGTGTAAAGGAAGGATCCGTTTACATTAAAACGACTATTATACTAGTTTATTCTATTCTTTTCTTTAGCGCTTTTTTTGCATGCTTCTTACTTATTTACAGGATATACATTGTGGACTGTAAATGATTGCCTTTACTAACTTTAATTTAAACTGTCTTCTTAAACCTTCAGGGGTGAAACTTTCAAATGCATTGTTATGCTTTTAGTTGATTTTTTTTTTATTTATTTTTTTGTGGTCAAAATGCAGACTTACCAAAATCGCATTGTTTTCTGTAGGACCTATTATCAACAATGTGTTTTGTCATAGTGTGTTGGAAAAAAATCCTGCACATTGCATTTTAACACATTTACCTGCATTGCATACACAACTTACCTGATTTCCAAGGTTAAGAATGAACATTATACTTCAGTACTGTTCACGTAGATTCCACCCTTGTTGCTACTTTTACTGTATATACAGACATAATGGGACAATTTTGCTAAAGTAAGTGAACAAAAGCAGAAAAAAACACTATGGTATGCTTGCATTGCAAACTTGCAGCATCAGGCAGACGTATGTGCATCTAACATGATTCCTAAACCTAGCAATTTGTATACTTATGTTCTCTGCATATAGTGTGGTCTTTATTTGTTGGGCACATTGAATATCCAAATAATAGTTAAGTGATGATATGTGAATTCAACAGTCTAAGCATCAAGCCAACAAAACCCCTATGGTGTAGTATCAAAGCAAGAAATGGCAGTGTATGTATTGGTATTTCTTACTGAAAAGTTTGAAAACCTACTGACCATGGCACTGTACAGTGTGTACTTTTTACTTTGAGATTTTTATAAGATTTTTATAAGTCCATTTTCATAATATTAAAATACATTGTACATTTGGTTTTGTTCCTAACAGTGGTTTGATAGACCCAACATTTTTTTTATATAAAAGAACACCACTGTTTAACCAGAATAAATTAAGATGCTGGAGCATACACTCCACGGCAAACTGCATTTGTTAGTAAATGCCTCATATGTACACTGTGCAGTAGTGTATTTAGGTTTTGTGCTGCCCTAGGCCTGACTAAACTCATGCACCCCTAATTTAAATATGACCCACCCCTTCCTGTCAAGGCCACACCCCTTGCTGTTTAAGACCCCCCCTGAAATTTTCGAGTGGGGACACTAGTTCTGAGGGCCTAAGGTGGGGGCAATGGATTCCCTTAATTTGCATATGTAGCGGGTATTTAAATTTAAGGGAAGCATCTGGGGGGTAGTGTAACCCAGATGCACTGATTATTGTTTATGGAGGACTCTGGTGGTGTAAGGTTCCCTGGGGTCCGAGGGTGGCGCTGTTGACCTGGGCTGGGGGTTGAACCCTCACTGAAAGACTGTACTCTTTTTGTCCCTTTCCTGATTTCCAAGGTTAAGAATGAACATTATACTTCAGTACTGTTCACTTAGATTCCACCCTTGTTGCTACTTTTACTGTATATACAGACATAATGGGACAATTTTGCTAAAGTAAGTGAACAAAAGCAGAAAAAAACACTATGGTATGCTTGCATTGCAAACTTGCAGCATCAGGCAGACGTATGTGCATCTAACGTGATTCCTAAACCTAGCAATTTGTATACTTATGTTCTCTGCATATAGTGTGGTCTTTATTTGTTGGGCACATTGAATATCCAAATAATAATTAAGTGATGATACAGCTATAACTGTTTCAACTCTTCTGGGAAGGCTGTCCACTAGGTTTAGACTCAGGAAAGGAAAGAAGTACATTCACAGCCACTGAGCGCCATAACCGTTGGTGATATCTCAATGGTTTAGTTTGATTAAGGATTATGCCTTGACCTACTCCCCACCTATACTGAACTGTTCGTTGGTCACAACCTGTCTGTGCTAAGTGACAATTTATTGCTGTTGAAGAATAAATAAGAGTTGGACCTTTTCAGTGGTGTGGAACTCTGGTTACTGGGAGCAAAGGGAAAGACTTGACCCTGGGTTATACACACGACCGGATGGTAAAATACGTTCGGGCCTTCACCTCTATCCAGAAGAGGATCTCATCCCTCCTCCCAGGTTCCCCTAGACAAGACAGCAAGCTGAGAAGAAGGGGTGACAGGGGTGAGCCCGCTACACATAGATTTCCTCTTACTTCCGGTTTGGCTATGGGACAGGAAGTGAAGGGGAAATCTCTGCAATGGGACAGGGATGGTAAAAAATAAACTGACAGGGGCTATAACCCTCCCTTTAATCTATCCAAAATGAAAAAAAAAGTGTTGCCTATAGTTCTACAAATTTCTGATAATTTTATGGAGAGGACTAAGAAGATATAGACAAGCCAATGGTGCAGCAGATAACATATAGCACAGTGGGAAAGGTTTGCGGTCCTGAATGATAGGATTGTCAAAATTAGAAGCGGCACCCCCCCCCCACACACAGTTGCAGAATGCCGCCCGCCCGCATACCGAAAGCAGTGCGACCAATTTATGGGGGCGCTAGACTAATCTGCCTCTCAGCCCAGTCCGCCCCATAAAGTGTAGCGCAAGCCGGTGGGACTCTTTCCGTGCTGCCCCCCTGCAAAGTGCTGGCCTAGGCCTGGGCCTTGTTGGCCTAGGCCAGGATACAGCATTGACACTGTGCCCTGTGTGTGCATGTATCCATCTAATCAAATTATTTCTTCATGATCCCTGTAATATGATTCTACTTTGCCTGTTGGTGTAAAGTGTTATTTTTAACTTATGCTTTTCCTAGGTAATTCACACTGCAGCAAAATAAAATTGATATATAGAAGCATATTTCCTTGTCAAAATATTTTATTAAGTTTACAAGAAAATATACAACATATATAATGCATGAACATATCATAGTAAAGAGGAAGAAGCTCAAATAACAGGTTAATAATAATACAAAGTGTAACTAGAGATAATTGGATATAACCTGGAGGATGTATTTGAAGCGCTGTGGAGGAACTTTTGAGAGTATGTATGTTTCTTTATGTATAATTGTGTCCACAGCCTAGGCTATGACAAAGGTATCCAAAGAGGAATATCTTCTAATAAAAAAAAAAAAAGAGCTTCAAAGGTTGGAAAAGAATAAAAGAGAAAAGGAAGGAGAGACAGAATAGAACATTAAAGAAAAGGGGTCCACAGGGTTGGTTCGAGAACCATCATGAAGGTTTGTGTATTCAGTGTAGGTCATCTGTAAGTCTTCCAAATTCAGCTACCATGGCACATACAAGCATATTTCAAACCAAGTGGCTATTTGCCTTTCTTTTTATCACCACAGATGACAAGTTTAGTTCAGTATTCCAGTGCATTTTTCTTAATAAGGTAGTAGAGACTGGAGTAAGCAATAGAACAAAAAATGTAAGACTTATTGAAGACAGTATTGATGAACAGCACAATTTTCCCAAATCCAAATGATGCATTTTACACTTCCTTGTACAGTCTTCATTTGCCCTATAGTTGTATTCTGGTCTTCGACCTTTATGACTCTTTTTCTTTATTTTGTGTGTTTATTTTTTTCTACTAGGCCTAGGTGTGCATTTGTATGAATTTGTGATCAGGAGCAGGACCAAGTCTCTAGGACTCGGAGGCAGTGTTATCCTATGCATGCTCTTATATTTGGGTGCTATTCCAGGTGAATTATTAATAGTGATGGGCAAATAAACTTTGGATCATAGGCTATTTAACTAATTGTAAAATATGTAAATTGCAGACTTTGAAAACAATGTGTGAGTCAAAATTCAAAATAAATCCTGGACATTTTAGGAAAGACAAATAGGCAAGGGGTTGTTCAGTAAAGGGTGTGGAGGTGAGCAATACCAAGGGGGGACATGTACCAAAGCAAAAATATATTTTAGAAAATACAATTTAGCACAGAGAGGGTCCTTCTTTTTATTTGAATTCA
Source organism: Rana muscosa (assembly GCA_029206835.1). Taxonomy (NCBI): domain Eukaryota; kingdom Metazoa; phylum Chordata; class Amphibia; order Anura; family Ranidae; genus Rana; species Rana muscosa. Next base: position 880,938,628 of record CM055116.1, read on the forward strand.
AGGGGAACATGAAAAAAAAAAAAAACACCAATCCTTTCAATTATATGCTTGGGAGATAATTTCTAGCTGTATGTGTGTTACAGAAAAGACTGATTCTCACAGCCAGCATCAGCAACACTGTTTTCTGGCATCACATATTTTGCACGCGTAATACATTTTTTTTAATTTAACTCTTTGGATTGGCTTAAATAGGGCAACAAAAGCAGCCAAATCTGAGATAACCCTAGGAATTGACCAGTGGGTGTAGCAGCCACAACATATCTAAAACATATATGAAACTGTACTTTAAAAAAAAAAAAAATTAATTGATATTACATAGTTACATACAGTATCTCACAAAAGTGAGTACACCCCTCACATTTTTGTATTTTAAGTATTTTATTATATCTTTTCATGTGACAACACTGAAGAAATTACACTTTGCCACATTGTAAAGTAGTGTGTGTACAGCTTGTATAACAGTGTAAATTTGCTGTCCCATCAAAATAGCTCAACACACAGCCATTAATGTCTAAACCGCGGGCAACAAAAGTGAGTAAACTTCTAAGTAAAAATGTCCAAATTGGGCCCAATTAGCCATCTTCCCTCCCCAATGTCATGTGACTCATTAGTGTTACAAGGTCTCAGGTGTGAATGGGGAGCAGGTGTGTTAAATTTGTTATCGCTCTCCCTCTCTCATACTGGTCACTGGAAGTTCAACATGCACCTCTCTGAGGATCTGAAAAAAATTATTGTGGCTTTACAAAAACATGGCCTAGGCTATAATAAGATTGCCAAGACCCTAAAACTGAGCTTCCGCACGGCGGCCAAAACCATACAGCGGTTTAACAGGATAGGTTCCACCCAGAACAGTCCTCGCCATTGTTTACCAAAGAAGTTGAGTGCTCAGAGGTAGTCTTTGGGAAATTGATGTATGAGTGCTGTCAGCATTGCTGCAGAGGTTGAAGGGGTGGGGAGTCAGCCTGTCAGTGCGCAGACCATATGCCACACACTGCATTAAATTGGTCTGTATGGCTGGCGTCCCAGAGGGAAGCCTCTTCTAAAGATGATGCACAAGAAAGCCCGAAAACTGTTTGAAGACAAGCAGACTAAGGACATGGACTACTGGAAACATGTCCTGTGGTCTGATGAGACCAAGATAAACTTATTTGATTCAGATGGTGTCAAGCATGTGTGGCGGCAACCAGGTGAGGAGTGCAAAGACAAGGGCATCTTGCCTACAGTCAAACATGTTGGTGGGAGTGTCATGGTCTGGGGCTGCATGGGTGCTGCCGGCACTGGGGAGCTACAGTTCATTGAGGGAACCATAAATGGCAACATGTACTGTGACATACTGAAGCAGAGCATGATCCCCTCCCTTTGGAGACTGGGCCGCAGGGAAGTATTCCAACATAACGACCCCAAACACACCTGCAAAACAACCATTGCCTTGCTAAAGAAGCTGAGGGTAAAGGTGATGAACTGGCCAAGCATGTCTCCAGACCTAAACCCTATTGAGCATATGTGGGGCATCCTCAAACGGAAGGTGGAGGAGCACTGGGTCTCTAACATCCACCAGCGTGATGTCATCATGGAGGAGTGGAAGAGGACTACAGTGGCAACCTGTGAAGCTCTGGTGAACTCCATGCCCAAGAGGGTTAAGGCAGTGCTGGAAAATAATGGTGGCCACACAAAATATTGACACTTTGGGTCCAATTTGGACATTTTCACTTAGGGTTGTACTGTGTGTGTTGAGTTATTTTGAGGGGACAGCAAATTTACACTGTTATACAAGCTGTACACTCACTACTTTACATTGTAGCAAAGTGTAATTTCTTCAGTGTTGTCACATGAAAAGATATAATAAAATATTTACAAAAATGTGAGGGGTGTACTCACTTTTGTGAGATTCTGTAGTTACGTAGTTAATCAGGTTGAAAAAAGACACAGGTTCATCTAGTTTAAACAAAACAAATAAAAAAATCATACAATCCCATATACACAATCCTTCACCCACAGTTGATCCAGAGTAAGGCGAAAAACCCCAGCAAAGCATGATCCAATTTGCTACAGCGGGGGAAAAAATCCTTCCTGATCCCCTTAGAGGAAATCAGATTTTTCCTGGATTAACTTTACCTATGAATGTTAGTACCCAGTTATATTATGCACATTAAGGAGAGAATCCAGGCCTTTTTTAAAGCAATCTACTGAGCTGGCCAGAACCACCCCCAGAGGGAGTCTATTCCACATTTTCACAGCTCTTACTGTGAAGAACCCTTTCCATTTTTGGAGATCATTTTTTTCTCTAAAGGTAAAGAGGGAAAGAGTGCCCCCTTGTTCCCTGTGATCACCTTAAAGTGAATAACTCAACACCAAGTTCACTATATGAACCACAAGTTATCACCTGGCCGGAAAGTTGCAGTGAATCTTCAAGGGCAGCAGAGTTAGTAGTTGACCCACGTTTCTCCCCGAGCTCACTAAATATAACTATTCTCACCACTCCACATCTTTCACCTTGACAATACAGAGCCTCATTAGACTGAGACACCATGTCTTCCCATACTTTTTTTCCCACTCCTTTCAGTGTCTAGCTGGCAAATCCCCAAACCACACAGAGCCCACTCTTTTCCACATCCTGACCCTCTTCTACAACCTGCTTCAACAGCCTTATTACGGGTTGATACTGACTACATTACAAAAACCTACTGCCAATGAACCGCCCAGGGACTAGGTTTTACTCCCTCCCTCTATGAGAGAGGCGATCATAGTCCTTATACCCAAACCAGGAAAAGATCCAGGATACCCTGAATCCTACCGACCTATTTCTCTGCTGCAGGTCAATATTAAAGTACTTGCCCTCTGCCTCAATCAGATCATCTTGAGTCTGATATATGCGGACCAAGCAGGCTTTATTCGAGGTCGCAACACCTCATTTTACTTGGATAGCAATATGTCCCCTGAAGTTTCAATCAGGATATCCTCAATGTATGGTGTTCAATCATTCCTCATAAAGGGACAGAAAGGCTTTCATAGTGTGATACTTTTAAAACAACTTATTAATTAAAAGCAGTATTGCACTTACAGTAATGCTGTAGTATATTAGCGTCTCATATTGTTGTCGAGCCGGCCGGTGTCTTGCCGAAAACGTTCCCCTGGTGGATAAGGATCCCCCTGTACTGCGCAGGCGCGGCGCTTGCGCAGTACGAACCTCAACGGAGCCTCCGAAAATAGCCGAACATGTAGAGCTGAGAGTCGGCACTACATGGCGCCTGCGCAATGACTATGACACATGCCACATGCTTCGACCCGATGCTAGTTCTACTCTGTGTAGAGCCGTGTAGAGCTGACACTCAGATCTACATCTTTGTCTATTTTAGGCGGCTCCGTTGAGGTTCGTACTGCGCAAGCGCCGCGCCTGCGCAGCACAAGGGGGTCCAAATCCCCTGGGCGGAACTTTCTCGGCAGAACGCGGCTCTCGATCGCTGCCCGTTGCTTCCGGGACTAGCGTGGTTTGCGGTGACGTTAGCACGCCGCTCCTCCCTTTTTTTTTTTTTGTTTTTTTTTGTTTTTTGTTTTTTGTTCAAAGATTTTTATTTAACAGAATCACAGTATACAGCAACAAATAATCTCAGTTTGAAACGGAGAACAAATCTTACGGTGTATCTAGAGAAAGTTTTGTACATACTGAATTATCTAAATCGGGATAATGTTCATTATAGCGAAACAGAGCTAAGTGGAAGTGAAATCTGTAAACACAGTATAAAGAATTTGGGAGTGATTACAATAGGAAGGGAAATAAATCCAGTCCAGTAACGGTACAAAACAAAAACTTTCCTCTGCAGGTCTAGAGAGTAAAAACCATAAATAAGTCTAGGCAATAAGCCCTATCTTTACTATAGAGATTATGGATAAAACATTTTGGTCAAGAGAAAAAATTAAGAGGAAAAGATCAGAGAGAAGAAAGGGAGAGAAGAAGAGTGCAAGGAAAATGGAAGAGGGGGGAAGAGTGTCGGCAGGATCACACGAATCCCCAGAGGGTCACAAAAGCAAACAAGGGTGTCCTTTTGAGGTTTCATAGTTTGAGCAGATTAGCGTCAAAATCTGAGGGAAGAAAATTCTCTACCCACGGTGTCCAGGTTTTGCAATGTTGGGGAAGTTGGTCTAAGATAGTAGCTTCAATCTTGCTATGTATCATAGCTTGAGTTACTCTATTTTTCACTTCCAGGCTCTAGCTATAGTCTGTTTAGCTGCTGTGGTTAATTGAAGGAGGATGCGACGCTGGGCCCTAGTGTAGTCTCCCTGTACATGGTTTAACAAAGCCAGGGAGGGGTCGGGAGCTAAGGTTTCATGAAGTAAGGTGGAAGCTATTTGAAATATTGTCGTCCAAAATTGTTGCACAATGGGGCAGGACCACCAGATATGAACATGAGTACCCCTCTCCCCACAGCCTCGGAAACATTCAGGTGGGTAGGATGGCAGGAATTTCGAAATTCTTGCGGGGACAAGATACCACCGCATGAGGACCTTTATAGTTTGCCTCCAAAGCCACTACATTTTGTGTAGAAGTTTTTGTGCTGGCCCATATGCTTGCCCAGTCATCTACATCCAGTTCTAATTGTAGGTCTTTGGACCACTGTGCAGCGTAAAGGGGAAGGTCAGCTGGTGAGGAAGTGAGGTGGGTATAGATGCGTGAAATGATACCTGGGGCATGTGGGTCCGAGTTACAAATACCTTCATAAAAGGATAAACTGTCCATAGAGGAGTTGGTGCCTATCACTGTTCGGACAAAATGGGCTATTTGGAGCTATCGGAAACATTCCCTAGGAGGTAACTTGGCTTGGGATTGAAGCAGTGGGAATGTTTTAAGAGCGGTATCAGTAACGAGGTCACAGATTCGGTTCAATCCTGCTTGGGACCAGAGCTGAAAGGAACCAGATTCGGTAAAGGCAGGATAGAAAAATGGGTGGCCTATAAAAGAAAGTAGAGGAGCATGGGAAGAAACCAGATTAAAGGGGCCACGTAGGCTGTCCCAAATCTTGAGTGAGTGGCGTGTGACCGGATTAGATATAGGGCCTCGGGCTAAAGCGGGCAACCACAATAAGTTAGATATTATTAAGGGGGAAACATCTATTGCTTCCAGACTGACCCACAATGGGATTTCAGTTGATGCGTGATATAAAGTTATTTTATTTTTTTATCAATACATTTTTATTAAATTTTAAGAGTTACAATCGAGAAGACACATATATCACATAAGAGTAATATTTTACATGTGCAAAAGATATGTAGACTGGAGCATCTACAACTTACATGTGTACAGACATCATGTTGCAAATGATTAGGCAGCAAAAACAAGTAGCATATTTACCAGATCACCCCTGCGGGAACTCACTGTGATCTGGATGGGGTAAACCATTTTAACTTGGTATAGAGCTTCTGATTGGCATATCAGAAGCTCAGAATCAGACTTTGCATCTGTACTACATCTCATCCAAAAATGTGTGTAGATAATATCAGTCAAAAAAGTAATACAAAAGCAAAGAAAACAGATAGGGTATTGTGAACTTGGATAAAGGGAAAATAAGAACAAAAACAAGGAAAATTGTGGGATCTACACCTTACATACCACTTTACTATAAAGGTGAACCATACATAATACAATATTCAGTTTAGTTTGTTTTTGTTTTGTTGGGCTCTATAAGTTTTGTACAAATTGGACCATGGAAGCCAAAGAGAGCAAAACCGTTCGTATTTACCTTCAATCGCAGCTAACATACTTTCATATGTATAGTGAGTGGACAGAGTACGTACAACCTCCTCTACCCCAGGTACCTCGGGATTTCCACCATCTAAGTAATACCAGTTTTGCAGCTAGGAACAAGTGGATAGTAAATTTCCTATAGGGGGGAGGTATATCGTCTATGCCCAAGTGTAATATGGCAAGTGACGGAGAGGGAAGTATATGTAAACCTGACACCTGTTGCAAAATTGAAAAAATGCTTTTCCAATATTTGGCTAATTTCCCACATGACCACAAGATGTGCAGTAGGGTGCCCGTTTGGTCGCATTGTCTCCAGCATTTAGGAGACGTGTTGGGATCGAATTTAGCGACCCTGTATGGAGTAAGATACCATCTCAGAGTGACCTTATGCGATAATTCCCATAGATTGGCACATTTAGTGGCTAAGTGTGTATATTGTAACGCTTTCTGCCATTGCTCATCAGAGTAGGGAGCTTCAAGCTCCCTTTCCCAAGCCAACAATGAGTTAGATTTCTGAAATATCGCCTTATCATTTAGGAAATCATAGAACAACGAAATGCCTCCCTTGCGACTGATCGATGAGGTAAAATATGAGTGAATTTTCCAAAACAGTTTGAATGAGCGGTGGTGACCACTTTTAAGAAGTGAGGCTATTCTAATGTAGATAAAAAGCTCAGAGGCTGGGAGGTTATATTCCAATTGAGTTTGCTTGAACGATTTCAATGTGTTATCTACAAACAGTTCAGAGACCCAAGTAAGGCCTCCTAAAATCCATTTGTTCAGCCTTAGGTCAGGTAAAGTTAATAGTGCTGATATAGGTATTTCAAGAGCTATGGTAGGTGTAGAGGCAGATTTGGTCAGAACCAGATGTTTCCAAGTGTCTAAGATAGCAATCATGGGTAGGGATAGGTTTCAAATTTTTGTTTTAATAGAAGGGTAGGTTAATAGGTATTCTAGCAAGTTACTTCCAGGTACGATGGATTGTTCTAGGTAACCCCATACTGGCGTAGATTGGTTAGGAAACCAACCTCTAGTTTGTGCTAGCGTTGCAGCCATGTGATAGTCGAAGAAAACTGGGACACTCGCGCCCCCCACTCTTTTTAGTTTACTCAATTTGGAGAATGCACTCCTCGCCTTCCTACCTTGCCATAAGAAGTTGGAGAGTGATCTTTGTAAGTCATGGAAAATTGTTTTGGGGATCGGTATAGGGACCGTCCTGAATATATATAAAATTTGAGGTAATATTTGCATTTTAAACGCAGCTAGTCTTCCTGTCCACGACAAAATGTGTTTACTAAGCTTGTCCAAACTGCCTTTCACCTTTCCCTGTAGGGGTAAGTAGTTATCCTTAAATAACTGCTCTGGGTGGGACGAGAGGTGGATCCCTAGATAGCCTATAGCGTGGTCTGTCCATATGTATGGGAATTTAGATTGAAGAGATATTTTGTCAGGAGGCGGTACTCCTAGGTTAAGTACATAGGATTTTGCTTCATTTACCGTATAATAGGATATTTTGCTGTATTCAGAGTACATATGTTACCTTCTCTAAGGAGGACACAGGGTCACTGAGCATTAAAATCATGTCATCAGCAAAGAGGCTGATGACGTGTTTTTTGTCGTTAATTGTAAAACCGTGTATATCTGGTGTTTGTCTGATTTTTGCAGCCAGCAGTTCCATTAGGAGATTAAAAATGAGGGGAGACAGGGGGCAACCCTGTCTCATGCCATTTGTAATCACAAAGGATTTAGATAGCATACCTGAAGTATATACTCTAGCAGATGGTGTTGTGTACAAAGCCAGTATGGCAGACAGTAAATGACCATTGAACCCAAACTTTTCCAATGTTTGTTGCAGGTACACCCAGTGCACCCTTTCGAACGCCTTCTCTGCGTCCAAGGCCAGGAGCAGAGAAGGCGTTCGAGATTGTCTAGCAATATGGGGAATGTTGATCAGGTGTCTTGTGGCGTCAGACGCTTGCCTGCCCTTAGTGAACCCTGACTGGTCAGGATCAATCAGGGATGGAAGGATGTCAAGTAATCTAAGTGCTAACATTTTGGCATAAATCTTGAGGTCATTGTTTAACAGTGAAATCGGTCTGAAGTTCTGGGGGACGTCTGGCGTCTTCCCCGGTTTCGGGATCTTAACCACTAATGCTTCTAGCATTTCCGGTGGAAAAGAGGCAGAGGTAGCTGCAGAGTCAAAAACCTTAAGTAGGTACGGTCCTAGAATGGATTGAAAGGTCTTGTAATAGTCACCTATAAGGCCGTCTGGTCCGGGAGATTTATTGCTCGGGAGAGTTTTAATAGCCTGGAGCACCTCAGATAGAGAAAATGGGGCATTTAAAGTCTGACGTTAAGTTTCATTAAGAGTTGGCATTTTAATGTCTGCTAGAAATCCCTCAATCTCAGATAGAGAAGGTTGGTTGGTGGTATTATCTAGATTTAAGTTATAGAGTGAGCTGTAGTAGTCACTAAAAGCATCAGCTATACCCTGGGGATCATACACTGTCTCTTTGGTCTTGGAGTAGATAAGATGTGCAATTTTAGATTTGAAGCGTTGTCCTTGGATGCGTCGGGCCAGCGCTTTACCTGCTTGATTGCCAGTAGAGTAAAAGGACATTTTCATATTTTTTTCTGATCGTTCGAAATTTTGGAGGAGGAGCAGTCGTAGGTCATGTCTCAAGGACGTCAATTTTGCGCTAGTGGAGGGGGTGGGAGTCTGTTTGTTTAAGTCTTCTAAAGTGTTAATTTCGGACATTAAAGTAGTTAGTTGCAGCTGCCTCTGTCTCTTGAGCCTAGCACCCAATTGTATAAAAATACCTCTTACGTATGCCTTATGGGCATTCCATAATATAAAGTCATTGTTAGTAGAAGAGGAATTGATCTGGAAGTACTCAGACAAGCGGTCCCCCAAAACAGCCTTGGTAGTAGGATTTTGGATAATCTGAGAATTTGCACGCCAAACACAGGCAGTGGAAGCTGGATAAGAATCCTGCAATGCGAGAAGAATAGGAGTGTGGTCTGACCAAGCTATGGGTCCAATTTTCGTATATGACACTCTTTGAAGCAACCACTTGTCCAGCAGAAACAGATCAATCCTCGAATAAGTACAGTGCCTGTGGGAAAAGAAAGAGAAAAGTCTTTTTCGGTGGCGTGTGTACACCACCAGGCATCATATAGGTCATGAGATCGCAAAAAATTCCCCAGTAGGGGAGTCCTTTTCAACGAGGAAGTAGTAGAGTCCATATTCGAATGTTGAAGTCCCCACAGATCACTAGGGAGCCCTGCTGTACTTTTTTCACCTTGCTCATGAGTCTATTGAGGTAGTTAATCTGACGTTTGTTTGGCACATACACTGTCACCACAGTATAGCGAGCATTATTGAGTTCACAAATAAGGATCAGGAATCTGCCATAAGGGTCAGTAAGTTCTGAGACAAGTTTGAATGATATCATGTCCTTAAACACTATCATAACTCCTCTCCTCTTGGCCTCCATGTTGGGGAAGAAATAGTGTTGAAAGGATTTATGGGTACATTTAGGTGGAGCTTTTGAATGGAAATGAGTCTCTTGCACACAGAGTATATTGCAATGAGAGGAATCCGCTTCTCTCCATAGGGATGCTCTTTTGGCTGGGTGGTTTAGGCCATGGGCATTGATTGAAAGAATTTTAACTGGCATGGTGGTTATCAACTGATGCTATGTGTATCAAAAAGTGAAAGTACTTACATCCAGCACCCACGATAGGGTTTCCACTAGAGAGGAGTGTCAAATGACCTTGATCAAGAGTCCTTGTGGTATAATTGGAGCGGTCTTGTTTGAAGAGGTGATGAAGGGTGATAAGTCTTGGTAGTATATGTTGGTGTAGATCCTGTGAACAGAACTGGTAAACAAAGTCAAAATAATAGAAACTGAAACATAAAAGGAGGGTTATCATAACCCTGTTGCAGAACATATCTGCTGAGATAAGTGGGAGCTTGCAATGTGGGGGAAGCTCCGAATTGCTGGGCCCTGTGTGAGGGCAGTGATCAAAGGCACCAAGGCAAAGCAATTAGACGGTTTGCAGGTCATGACTTGTTGCCAGCTTGTTTCCATTCCGGGGAGATCCTGCCCTTGTTGTCTGACCTGGAAGGTCCATCTTGTACATCAGGTGTGATCTTCCATTTTTGGAGTAATCTGAAGCCCTTAGTTGGCGAGGTAATAGCATGTGTGGTGCCATCTTTAGTGATCAAAAGTTTTGTGGGGTATCCCCATCTGTAATCAACTTTGTGGTTTCTTAATGCTTTGGTAATGGTGTTTACATTTTTACGTAGTTGCAGGGTGTGTTGGGATAGGTCAGCATAGAATTGAAGAGTGGCATATGCAGTATCACAGTGTTCCCCCTTATGAGTAAGAGTCATTAATCTTACTTTTGTCTGGTAAAAGTGCATCCGAAATAAAACCTCTCTGGGAGCAGTTTCTGGTATGAATGAAGGTTTAGGTAGCCTGTGGATCCTGTCTATAGAGTTCAATAGTGGGGAGATCAGGCATAAGTGTGGAGAGCATGGCAGTGGCATAGGAGCGCAGGTCAGAAGATTGAATTGTTTCTGGAATGCCTCTGATTTTAATGTTATTTCTTCTGGACCTGTCCTCTAAATCTGCTAATTTTGCTTTAATCCACAACTGCTCCTTCTGTGTCATTCGCATCAACTAGGTCATTAATGGTGGTGGTGTATTCCCCCATCTTTACTTCAATGTGATCAACTCTATCACCTACCGCAGCCAACTTAGTGTTAAATTTCCTCATGCAAGACATCATGTCACTATGAATAGTGCTGCGTGGAGAAATCAACATGTCTTTAAGTGTGGTGTCCATCACAGGTTGGTGCAGCGTGGGGAAGGAGACTATGGAGTCTGGAAGCTCCCTAGTGTCCTCCTGTGAGTCTGTATTGGACCTTACCTCACAGTGCTGCAGCTCTGGGTCCTCCGTTCTGAGCCGGGTTTTCGCTGGGCTGCCGCTAAAGGATGAGGGAGCCCAGGCTGCCTGGGACCTCTCTCCCGAGTCATGGGTCTGTCTGTTACTAGTTCCTCTGCCGTTTAATGAGTGGCCGTGCTCCGCTCCGGCGGCAGGGAATAATAGTCCGTTAATTTCTTCGGGCGGTGTTCCGCCTGACGCTTCCTTGTCATGATGCCTGGATTGTTAGGGATCAGATCTCAGCTTAGGAGCCTTTTTCGGTGCCTCAAGATGCTGTGAGCCGCTGTTTTTTCCCGCTAGATGCCGGAGCTCAAGGATCACACCGCCATCTCGGAGTCCAAGCCACGCCCCCTGATATAAAGTTATTTGAGCCAGGTGAGCAGCGTGGTAGTAACGGGCAAAGTTAGGGAGCCCTAAGCCCCCACTAAGTTTATTGCGAAGGAGGATAGATCTGGACACTCTAGGTTTTATGGGGCCCCAAATGTATTTAAATACCCGAGTCTGAATGATTCTATGAAAATAAGAGAGGATTGCAATCGGAAGGACTCTGTAAATGTACAAAAGTTCAGGAAGTAGAGACATTTTAACGGCCGCAACCCGCCCGAGCCAAGAAACGCATAATGGTTTCCAGGTGTCTAACATGGAGGATAGGTGAGATAGCATAGGAAGATAGTTGGCCTGGTAAAGAGAAGCTGGATCACTGGTTAGCTTTATACCCAAGTAAGGTAGAGGGGTCGTGGACCAGAGGAAAGGAAAATAATTTTGTAGGTGAATGAATTCCTGGTGTGGGAGACACACGTTGAGAGCTCTGGATTTGTATTGATTAACTTCTAAGCCAGATATATTTGCAAATTTTTCTAGGATCTGGATAAGGTTTGGAAGAGTTGTACGGGGAGAGGTTACGAACAGGAGTGCATCATCAGCAAACAAGCATATTTTGTGGGAGGTAGATGCAATTTCCAGTCCTTTAATATCCGGACTCGCCCTGATCAGTGCTGCTAGGGGTTCTATTGCTAAATCAAGGGAGAAAGGGGGCATCCCTGTCTAGTTCCCCTTTGTATGTTGAAGCTATCTGACCGGAACCCTGAGTATTTGACATAAGCTTGTGGGTGGTTATATATAGGGAACTAATCCATTGCAAAAAATGTGGGCCAAACCCCCAACGAGTGAGTATAAAGTTCAGGTAGGGCCAAGAGACCGTATCAAACGCTTTCCTGATGTCAAGGGACAGCAGGTGCATAGGAATATTACGAGTTCTGGCTATGTGTTGAAGTAAAATAACCCGGCGGACATTATCGCTAGCCTGTCGGGGTGGTATAAAACCCACTTGATCCTTATGTATTAGTCCCCCAATAATAGGATTAAGGCATAATGCCATAATTTTGGCCAGAAGCTTGATGTCAAGATTGAGTAGGGAAATGGGCCTGAAGTTGGACCAGAGGGAATTGTCTGTATTGGGCTTAGGAATCATGGCTATTATGGCTGTCAACGTGTCTCAACCAAAAGAGTGTTGTTGGAGCAAAGCATTAAAAGAGTTAGAGAGAAGTGGGGCTAAGGTAGTAGCAAATTTCCTAAAGTAAGTTCCGGAGAGCCCATCAGGTTCTGGTCGTTTGTGGCATTTAAGAGTCTTAATAGCTAAGAGGACCTCTTCGGTCATGATGGGCCTCTCCAGGGACTCACGATCAGAACCTGACAACGTGGGCAGAGGGATATTTCTAAACTGCATTTCAGCATGGGAGGGAGAAAAAGAGGATTTCGCTCTATATAATTCGAGTTGCTTACGAAATTCGGATAACACTTTAACAGGGTTGCTAGTATAGGTATTTTTGTCTATCCGAAGTCTAATGGGTACGTGATTTCGTTCCGGATGACGGAGGCGCATGGCTAGAAAAGTATCTGGTTTGTTAGCCTTAGTGTAAATGGTATGGTTAGACCTGCGGATGGCCTTATCAGCCGATTCAGCCAGCAGCAAGTCCAACTCAGCTTTAGTCTTTTCCAAAGCTATTCTGTGAGATTCAGTAGGAGAAGACTGAAACTGAAGGAAACAGTGGTGAAAATCCTGCTCTAATTTTGTCAATTGAATTTTCTTGTCGTGTTTCAGGTGGGTAGATACCGAGATGCATGTCCCCTAATTACCGGTTTATGTGCCTCCCAGAGAAGGACAGGAGAGATACCTGGGGTAGAGTTGTGCTGTAAGTAGTCTTTAAGGGCAACTTGGATGTCAAGACAGTAAGATTGGTCAGCGAGGTGAGCTTCATTAATGCACCAAGTGCGGTCTTTGGATTACGGGATCAAGGATGAGATTGTGGTGAGTACTGCACAGTGGTCTGACCAGGTAATAGGTTGGATAATAGAGCTGAGCAAAATTGGGGAGGATGCAACCGAAACAAAAATATGATCGATTCTGGAAAAAGATTTGTGAGGGTATGAGTAGAATGTATAATTCTTTTTAGTCGGGTTGCATTCATGCCAGGTGTCGAGCAGAGAGGCTTGTTGGATCAGTTTCCGAAAACGTATGGAGGGGGAGTATTGTTCAGGAGCATATGGGGATTTATCTAGATGTGGCTGTTTCACTATGTTAGAGTCGCCACACAAGATTAGTGTGCCTTTACAATGGGTGCGCAAAACTTGGAATAAATGCGAGAAAAAAGGGTTTGGATTATTGTTCGGGGCGTAGTAGGAAACAAGGGTGGTTTCTATATCTTGTAGTAGGCCAACAAGTATAATATAGCGACCTTCTGGGTTCTTAATTTCGGACATTACTGAAAAGGGGAGGGTGCGATGCAGAGCTATCAATACGCCTCACTGTTTTGTAGAGGCAGAAGCAGTAAACACTTGGGGGTATTGAGGGCTGAAATATTTTGGGGACATACGGGTCGAAAAATGTGTTTCCTGAAGAGCCACTATACCAGCTTTCAGGGACGCAAATGAGATTATGTTCAAGGGAGCCATCTGGGATCATAGGGAAGAATAGTAGAAGGTGCCTCCAGGGTCATGGGATCCGGCCGACTGGAGAGGGAAAGAAGAAAAGAGGGGAGGAAACAAGGAGTAAAGAGAAAACATGAAAGAAGAAAAACATTGTAGGGCAAACCAATGGTCATGAAAAGGGAGAAGAGTAGAACTCTGTCGCCCGACCAAATAGTGCACAGACTCGCCAGCCAGCCGGCTCGAGAGTGGGTGCACCGTAGGAGGGGGGAGCAATGACAACTCTCCGCTGCAAACGGGATATTACAAACCTATCCAGGAATGTACATTTCAAAGAATGTAATAATCTACAAAAACTGTAAGCTGAGACAGAAGAATAATTTACAGTAAATAAAGTACTGCTACCATATCAACAGGATACAAAATAAAGGGAAATATCTGGAGAGGTGGATTGATAAACAGATAAAATAAATTATTCAAAAAGGTAAGGCAGGAGGAAAAACTTAGAAAAGGGGGTAGGCGAAAGGATGGGGGTGGGTGGGGGAAGAGGTAAGCGGGAAGGTTAAAGGATGGGGAACAGGGAGGCAGGGGTGGGGAAGAAGGGAAGGGTTAGATGGGGAGGAGAGTAAAAATAATCTTAGAATGGATCATGGTAGGTCAATACCCCCATGATAGTATTATTACAATGTTCAGTAGCAGCATTGGTAGCTGTAACAAGGTGAAGGCTATCAAACATTCAGAGAACCGTGTAAAAAATTGAAATATCAAACTGTGTGTACAAACAGCATCAGGTAAAAAAACAGGAAAAAAGAGAAACTGAACCTGTGCAACCCCTTGTGGGTAGTGGGGGACTGCGTGGGTCCCTCCTAGTCATTGGAGGTGACCCAACCTCGGACAGACGCCTTTCGCCTTGATTGGAGAGTCATCTGTAGAAGATGTGGACAGTCTCTGGAACTTCAATCAAGGTCCTCTTTTGGCACAGGGAAAAAGAGCAAAAAACAAAGCAAGTTATGGAAATATAATCAGCGGGGCAAAAATAGCTGCTGATCAAATGTGCCACCCCGAGGTGATCGGGAAGGAGTCCCCTTTCGAATGGAGGATGGGCCTGGCTGGGCCCTTTTTGGGGTGGTAGTGTAAGGGTGAGCAGTGGTACATGCTGGAGTGCGAGGCAACATAGTCTCTGATAGTTGAGCCAGGACGGTCAGGTGAAGGGTTTCAAGGAGGTGTTGAAGTGACTCAGGCGATGTGCAGGAGTGTTGGTGTCCCTGATAGGAAAACTGCAGGGCAAAAGGGAAGCGCCATGTATATTTCAGCTGGTGTTGCATGAGGATTTGCAGTTGTGGCTTCATCGCACAACGCTTGGCTATTGTAAGGGGAGCTAGGTCAGAAAAAAGTTGATAGGTATGGCCCTGGAACAGGAGGGTGTCTTTGTTACGAGCAGCAGCAAGCAGTTGTTCCTTTGTGCGGAAAAAGTGCAGTTTGATGATGATATCCCGCGGGGGGCCGCCTTGCTGACGGCGGGTGAGAGCCCTGTGAATCCGATCAAATTCCAATCATTCGATCGGTATGGAGGGTAATAGTTCTTGGAATAGGGCAGTGGAAAAGGATTGCAGGTCATCCACAGTTTCAGGTATACCGCGTAGACGCAGGTTGGATCTGCGGGAGCGGTTCTCTGCATCTTCTAAACGTGAGAGAAGTGTGGTATTCTCATCACGGAGAGCTGCCTGCTCTTGGGCCTGCTCTTGAAGTGTAAGCTCAATATCATCCACTCTAGTCTCCAGGTCTGCAGTGCGTTGGCCTAGCTCCCTGATCTCACAGGATAGCCTGCTTGTTATTTGGTCAGGTATTTTTAACCACTTCCTTACTGGGCACATAACCCCCTTCCTGCCCAGGCAAAATTTCAGCTTTCAGCACTGTCACGCTTTGAATGACAATTGCGCGGTCGTGCGACGTGGCTCCCAAACAAAATTGACGTCCTTTTTTTTCGCACAAATAGAGCTTTCTTTTGGTGGTATTTGATCACCTCGGCGGTTTTTATTTTTTGCGCTATAAACAAAAATAGAGCGACAATTTTGAAAAAAAAGCAATGTTTCTTACACTTTGCTATAATAAATATCCCAATTTTTTTTTATTTTTTTTTATATTTTTTTCCTCAGTTTAGGCCGATACGTATTCTTCTACATATTTTTGGTAAAAAAAAATTGCAATCAGCGCTTATTGATTGGTTTGCGCAAAAGTTATAGCGTTTACAAAATAGGGGGTAGTTTTATGGCATTTTTATAAAAAAATTTTTTTATTAGTAATGGCGGCGATCAGTGATTTTTTTTTTTGTGACTGCGACATTATGGCGGACACATCGGACACTTTTGACACTAATTTGGGACCATTCACATTTATACAGCGAACAGTGCTATAAATATGCACTGATTACTGTATAAATGTGACTGGCAGGGAAGGGGTTAACACTAGGGGGCGAGGAAGGGGTTAAATGTGTTCCCTATTAGTGATTTTTACTGTGAGGGGAGGGGACTGACTGGGGGAGGTGACCGATCTGTGTCCCTATGTACAAGGGACACAGCATCGGTCTCCTCTCCCTGACAGGACATGGATCTCTGTGTTTACACACAGAGATCCATGTCCTTGTCTCTGTAACCGCCGATCGCGGGTGCCTGGCGGACATCGCGGCCGCTAGGCACGCGCATCAGCATTGCAGTGAAGCGCCGGCGGCGGCGCTCGCGCGCCCCCCAGTGGCCAAATAGAGGAGGCCGTATAATAACGGCCTCCCGGCATTTGACAACCACCTTGCGGCCGTATATTCTCGTACGGCGGGCGCGAGGTGGTTAAGGGCCTTCTGCAGCATTGCTTCCATGTATTTGAAAAAGTCAGCCTGGGACATACCTGAGGGCGGCAAAGCAGAAGATCCGCCGATGTGGAAGTCAGCTTCTTCTTCCTCTTCACTGTCGGCATGTCCCGTTCTGTCCGGAGAGGCAGCTTGCTGTTTAGCTAAGGCCTTCGCCGCCATTTTGGAGGAGGCGCGGGCCAGAGCTTCCTTGATAGGCTTTGGCTTGTTCTTGCCGCGGTGACCGGTCAGGACCATCCCGGGGGAGACTCCAGTGTGCCGAGGGGTGATCGCTGAAGAAACGGGGTTGCAGGGTGGTTCAGGTGTGCTTCAGAGTCCCGATAATGCAGTGGGGAGTGCGGAGCTCTAGTGGAACACGTCCTCCATGTCGAGCTTCGCGCATGCGCCCCCGCTCCTCCCTTTTTTAATGCCGTTTTGTCACAGATGACGTCTTCCAGGGGCACGGGCGGCGTGCTGACCGAATGGATACTCACCTTCATCTGTGAAAAAGTGTAAATATAAAAATAACGAATATTGTTTACTGATCAGTACGATCGACATGTAATACCTACATCTCACACCTCCCTCTGTTGCCAAACTAGAGGTGAGATCATTTAACCAGGGATGAGCCGAACACCCCCCTGTTCGGTTCGCACCAGAACCTGCGAACAGACAGAGTGTTTGCGTGAACTTTAGAACCCTATTAACCTGTTGGAGCCCCGGCCATAGACGAATGACGGCCTCAAGGTGGCTCTTCAAATCCGGGAGGACGTCAATAGACGTCCTCGGCTCCTCCGGCCACTGGGGGGCGCGCGAGCGCCGCCGGCACATCACTGGTATGCCGATGCGCGTGCCTGGTGGCCGCGATGTCCGCCAGGCACCCGCAATCGGTCAGTACACAGACAAGGACATGGATCTGTGTGTGTAAACACACAGATCCATGTCCTGTCAGGGAGAGGAGACCGATGCTGTGTCCCTTGTACATAGGGACACAGATCGGTCACCTCCCCCAGTCACTCCCCTCCCCCCACAGTAGTAATCACTCCCAGGGCACACATTTAACCCCTTCCTCGCCCCCTAGTGTTAACCCCTTCCCTGCCAGTGTCATTTTTACAGTAACCAGTGCATTTTTATAGCACTGATCGCTGTATCAATGACAATGGTCCCAAAATGGTGTCAAAAGTGTCCGATGTGTCCGCCATAATGTCGCAGTCACAATAAAAATCGCTAAACACCGCCATTACTAGTAAAAAAAAAATATTAATAAAAATGCTATAAAACTATCCCCTATTTTGTAGACGCTATAACTTTTGCGCAAAGCAATCAATAAACGCTTATTGCGATTTTTTTTTTTGATCAAAAATATGTAGAAGAATACGTATCGGACTAAACTGAGAAAAAAAAATAAAAAATTGGGCTATTTATTATAGCAAAATGTAATAAATATTGTGTTATTTTTTTTTTCAAAATTGTCGCTCTTTTTTTGTTTATAGCGCAAAAAATAAAAACCGCAGAGGTGATCAAATACCACCAAAAGAAAGCTCTATTTGTGGGGAAAAAAGGACGTCAATTTTGTTTGGGAGCCACGTCGCACGACCGCGCAATTGTCATTCAAAGCGATGCAGTGCCGAAAGCTGAAATTTCGCCTGGGCAGGAAAGGGGTTTATGTGCCCAGTAAGCAAGGGGTTAAATACAATGGACTTGAACGTTCGAAATCTAAAGTGCTAATTATAAAGGCTTATATGCAAGTTATTGTCCTAAAAAGTGTTTGGGGACCCGGGTCCTGCCCCAGGGGACATGTATCAATGCAAAAAGAAGTTTTAAAAACGGCCATTTTTTTCGGGAGCAGTGATTTTAATAATGCTTAAAATGAAAAAATAAAAGTGAAATATTCCTTTAACCACTTAAGCCCCGGACCATTTGGTAGCTAAAGGACCAGAGGTGATTTCAGAATTTTGCACTGCTCTGCTTTAACTGTAAATTGTGCGGACATGCAATGTTGTACCCAAACGAAATTTGCGTCCTTTTCTTCCCACAAATAGAGCTTTCTTTTAATGGTATTTGATTGCCTCTGCGATTTTTTATTTTTTGCGATATAAACGGAAAAAGACTGAAAATTTGGAAAAAAATGATATTTTCTGCTTTTGTTATAAGAAAAATCGAATAAACTCAATTTTAGTCATACATTTAGGCCAAAATGTATTCAGCCACATGTCTTTAGTAAAAAAAATGTCAATAAGCGTATATTTATTGGTTTGCGCAAAAGTTATAGCGTCTACAAGCTAGGGTACATTTTCTGGAATTTACACAGCTTTTAATGTATGACTGCCTATCTCATTTCTTGAGGTGCTAAAATGGCAGGGCAGTGCAAACCCCCCCAAATGACCCCATTTTGGAAAGTAGACACCCCAAGGAAATTGCTGAGAGGCATATTGAGCCCATTGAATATTTTTTTTTGTCTCAAGTGATTGAATAATGACAAAAAAAAAATACAAAAAGTTGTCACTAAATGATATATTGCTCACACATGCCATGGTTATATGTGGAATTACACCCCAAAATACATTTTGCTGCTTCTCCTGAGTACGGGGATACCACATGTGTGGGACTTTTTGGGAGCCTAGCCGCGTATGGGCCCCCGGAAACCAAGCACCGCCTTCAGGATTTCTAAGGGTGCAAATTTTTGATTTCACTCCTCACTACCTATCACAGTTTCGAAGGCCATAAAATGCCAAAATAGCACAAAACCCCCCCAAATGACCCCATTTTGGAAAGTAGACACCCCAAGCTATTTGCTGAGAGGCATGGTGAGTATTTTACAGCTCTCATTTGTTTTTGAAAATTAAGAAAGAAAATATATATATATTTTTTTTTTCAATTTTCAAAACTTTGTGACAAAAAGCGAGATCTGCAAAATACTCACAATACCTCTCAGCAAATAGCTTGGGGTGTCTACTTTCCAAAATGGGGTCATTTGGGGGGGTTTTGTGCCATCTGGGCATTCCATGGCCTCCGAAACTGTGATAGGCAGTGAGAAGTGAAATCAAAAATTTACACCCTTAGAAAGCCTGAAGGCGGTGCTTGGTTTTTGGGGTCCCGTACGCGGCTAGGCTCCCAAAAAGTCTCACATGTGGTATCCCCGTACTCAGGAGAAGCAACAGAATATATTTTGGGGTGTAATTCCACATATGCCCATGGCATGTTTGAGCAATATATCATTTAGTGACAACTTTGTGCAAAAAAAAATTATAAATAAATAAATTGTCTTTTTTCCGCAACTTGTGTCAACATATAAAATATTCCATGGACTCGACATGCCTCTCAGTATATAGATTGGGGTGTCTACTTTCCAAAATGGGGTCATGTGGGGGGGTTTTGAACTGTTCTGGCATTTTATACACATTAGGAAGCTTACATCCACTCTTCTAACCACTTGAAGACAAAGCCCTTTTTGACACTTTTTGTTTACATGTAAACATATTTTTTTTTTGCAAGAAAATTATGTTAAACCCCCAAACATTATATATATTTTTAAAACAAAGGCCCTACAGATTAAAATGGTGGGTGTTGCATTTTTTTTTCTACACAGTATTTGCGCAGCGATTTTTCAAACGCATTTTTTTGGGAAAAAATACACTTTTTTAATTTTAATGCACTAAAACACACTATATTGCCCAAATGTTTGATGAAATAAAAAAGATGATCTTAGGCCGAGTACATAGATACCAAACACGACATGCTTTAAAATTTCGCACAAACGCGCATTGGCGACAAACTACATAAATTTTTAAAAGCTTTTAAAAGCCTTTACAGGTTACCCCGTTAGATTTACAGAGGAGGTCTACTGCTAAAATTACTGCCCTCGATCTGACCTTCGCGGTGATACCTCACATGCATGGTGCAATTGCTGTTTACATATGACGCCAGACCGACGCTTGCGTTCGCAATTGGGCAAGAGCAGGGCAGGACAGGGGTGCTTTTTTTTTTTTTTTTTATTATTATTAATTTTGCTATTTTATTTTTAAATTGTTCCTTCCATATTTTTTTTTTTATCATTTTTATTGTTATCTCAGGGAATGTAAATATCCCCTATGATAGCAATAGGTAGTGACAGGTACACTTTTTTTTTTTTTTTTTAAACTGGGGTCTTCTAGACCCTAGATCTTTCCTCTGCATTCAAAGCATCTGACCACACCAAAATCGGTGTGATAAAATGCTTTCCCAATGGCGCTTTTTATATCCGGGGGGGACATTCCCTCCCACTGCTTGTAAAAGCAGTCCAGAGGCTAATTAGCCACTAGGATTGCTTTTACATGAAAGCCGGCCGCTGGCTGAAAAGAATGATACCAAGATGATACCTAAACCCGCAGGCATCATTCTGGTATAACCATTCAAAATCCAGCAACATACCAGTACGTTGCTGGTCCTTGTTGGACATGTATTGTAATCCTTTTTTTTTCATGCAGCCAGTTGGTGATTGTTCGGTGGGTATGCCCACCATTAGAATACCGCCCTTCATCCACCCACTTCTAATGATGGGCATACATGCACCATTTAAATATGCCGAAGCATGGGGGCATCCTCCCGCAAAAAAGTTATGCCGCACACACATGGTCGGACTTTTCCACGGGCAAGCCTCCGTCGGAATTTCGACCGTATGTACGCGGCATTAGGAGCAAAATCGCTCCTCCGCCCCTGCTGCCCCAATGCTTCGGCATATATGCTTTTTTTTTTTTTTTAACTGTGGTGGTGAAATCACCTCCTACAGCACTGGAGTCGCAGGGATCAGGCCTGTCTCTGCGAACGCTGCAGTTATGTGTGTAGTGTTTTGTAAGTGACAGTGATCGATTGATACTGCACTTGGGTGGCCTGGGCTGGATGGAGGGGCAAAACGCAGGTGCTAGCAGGTATCTGGGCTGATCCCGCTAACACTGCGTTTTTGAGAACCCTAAACTGCTGGGGACGCTAGTATAGATCTGATCAGATATTGATCTGTTCAGATACTATACCACTAAGGGAGGTGTATGCTTCACGCGTGGGTGTTAGCGTTACTGGCACTAACCTGACGCTGCCTGGGGTGTGACGCAGACCCTCTCTGACGCTAAAACCTAATTGATATCACCCGCCGGGCGATCAGGGGGTTAAACCTTTATTGGGTTATATATACGGCGGGTGCCCTGACACTATAAAAAGCAAACTAACCAGCGTCACCCGTAACACTTATATGGTGATCACTGGTGAAAGGGTTAACTAGGGGCAATTAGGGGGTTAGAACCTTTATTAGATAATATATGGGGGTACCTGACGCTATAAAAACCTGCGGCAAACCTAAAAAAAATTACTGGCTACCGATCTGCATCACCAACGCTAAAACAGCGATCAGAAATATGATCGCTTAGCGACGGCGGTGCTAGGGGGTGAAAGGGTTATCTGGGGGGTGATCAGGGGGTTAAACCTTTATTAGGGGGGGTTAGGGGGCTACACTGGACCTAAAACTAACTTTAGTGACACTTTTACAGTCACAAATGTCACTGATTGCAGTGATCAGTAAATAAATGGTCACTGCAATCAGTGACTCTGTGACTGGGGGCTGGGGGGTGATCTGGGGGGGCCTGGGGGGCGATTTGTGTGCCTATGTGTCCTGGTGTCAGTGTAGTGTTTTGTGCACTGACCTGATGTCTTCTCTTGTACGGCGCTCGGTATATGTGTAAATAAGAGAGGATTGCAATCGGAAGGACTCTGTAAATGTACAAAAGTTCAGGAAGTAGAGACATTTTAACGGCCGCAACCCGCCCGAGCCAAGAAACGCATAATGGTTTCCAGGTGTCTAACATGGAGGATAGGTGAGATAGCATAGGAAGATAGTTGGCCTGGTAAAGAGAAGCTGGATCACTGGTTAGCTTTATACCCAAGTAAGGTAGAGGGGTCGTGGACCAGAGGAAAGGAAAATAATTTTGTAGGTGAATGAATTCCTGGTGTGGGAGACACACGTTGAGAGCTCTGGATTTGTATTGATTAACTTCTAAGCCAGATATATTTGCAAATTTTTCTAGGATCTGGATAAGGTTTGGAAGAGTTGTACGGGGAGAGGTTACGAACAGGAGTGCATCATCAGCAAACAAGCATATTTTGTGGGAGGTAGATGCAATTTCCAGTCCTTTAATATCCGGACTCGCCCTGATCAGTGCTGCTAGGGGTTCTATTGCTAAATCAAGGGAGAAAGGGGGCATCCCTGTCTAGTTCCCCTTTGTATGTTGAAGCTATCTGACCGGAACCCTGAGTATTTGACATAAGCTTGTGGGTGGTTATATATAGGGAACTAATCCATTGCAAAAAATGTGGGCCAAACCCCCAACGAGTGAGTATAAAGTTCAAGTAGGGCCAAGAGACCGTATCAAACGCTTTCCTGATGTCAAGGGACAGCAGGTGCATAGGAATATTACGAGTTCTGGCTATGTGTTGAAGTAAAATAACCCGGCGGACATTATCGCTAGCCTGTCGGGGTGGTATAAAACCCACTTGATCCTTATGTATTAGTCCCCCAATAATAGGATTAAGGCATAATGCCATAATTTTGGCCAGAAGCTTGATGTCAAGATTGAGTAGGGAAATGGGCCTGAAGTTGGACCAGAGGGAATTGTCTGTATTGGGCTTAGGAATCATGGCTATTATGGCTGTCAACGTGTCTCAACCAAAAGAGTGTTGTTGGAGCAAAGCATTAAAAGAGTTAGAGAGAAGTGGGGCTAAGGTAGTAGCAAATTTCCTAAAGTAAGTTCCGGAGAGCCCATCAGGTTCTGGTCGTTTGTGGCATTTAAGAGTCTTAATAGCTAAGAGGACCTCTTCGGTCATGATGGGCCTCTCCAGGGACTCACGATCAGAACCTGACAACGTGGGCAGAGGGATATTTCTAAACTGCATTTCAGCATGGGAGGGAGAAAAAGAGGATTTCGCTCTATATAATTCGAGTTGCTTACGAAATTCGGATAACACTTTAACAGGGTTGCTAGTATAGGTATTTTTGTCTATCCGAAGTCTAATGGGTACGTGATTTCGTTCCGGATGACGGAGGCGCATGGCTAGAAAAGTATCTGGTTTGTTAGCCTTAGTGTAAATGGTATGGTTAGACCTGCGGATGGCCTTATCAGCCGATTCAGCCAGCAGCAAGTCCAACTCAGCTTTAGTCTTTTCCAAAGCTATTCTGTGAGATTCAGTAGGAGAAGACTGAAACTGAAGGAAACAGTGGTGAAAATCCTGCTCTAATTTTGTCAATTGAATTTTCTTGTCGTGTTTCAGGTGGGTAGATACAGAGATGCATGTCCCCCTAATTACCGGTTTATGTGCCTCCCAGAGAAGGACAGGAGAGATACCTGGGGTAGAGTTGTGCTGTAAGTAGTCTTTAAGGGCAACTTGGATGTCAAGACAGTAAGATTGGTCAGCGAGGTGAGCTTCATTAATGCACCAAGTGCGGTCTTTGGATTACGGGATCAAGGATGAGATTGTGGTGAGTACTGCACAGTGGTCTGACCAGGTAATAGGTTGGATAATAGAGCTGAGCAAAATTGGGGAGGATGCAACCGAAACAAAAATATGATCGATTCTGGAAAAGGATTTGTGAGGGTATGAGTAGAATGTATAATTCTTTTTAGTCGGGTTGCATTCACGCCAGGTGTCGAGCAGAGAGGCTTGTTGGATCAGTTTCCGAAAACGTATGGATGGGGAGTATTGTTCAGGAGCATATGGGGATTTATCTAGATGTGGCTGTTTCACTATGTTAGAGTCGCCACACAAGATTAGTGTGCCTTTACAATGGGTGCGCAAAACTTGGAATAAATGCGAGAAAAAAGGGTTTGGATTATTGTTCGGGGCGTAGTAGGAAACAAGGGTGGTTTCTATATCTTGTAGTAGGCCAACAAGTATAATATAGCGACCTTCTGGGTTCTTAATTTCGGACATTACTGAAAAGGGGAGGGTGCGATGCAGAGCTATCAATACGCCTCACTTTTTTGTAGAGGCAGAAGCAGTAAACACTTGGGGGTATTGAGGGCTGAAATATTTTGGGGACATACAGGTCGAAAAATGTGTTTCCTGAAGAGCCACTATACCAGCTTTCAGGGACGCAAATGACTGGAAGGCTTTGACCCTCTTATTAGGGGAATTGAGACCTTTAACGTTTAATGAGATTATGTTCAAGGGAGCCATCTGGGATCATAGGGAAGAATAGTAGAAGGTGCCTCCAGGGTCATGGGATCCGGCCGACTGGAGAGGGAAAGAAGAAAAGAGGGGAGGAAACAAGGAGTAAAGAGAAAACATGAAAGAAGAAAAACATTGTAGGGCAAACCAATGGTCATGAAAAGGGAGAAGAGTAGAACTCTGTCGCCCGACCAAATAGTGCACAGACTCGCCAGCCAGCCGGCTCGAGAGTGGGTGCACCGTAGGAGGGGGGAGCAATGACAACTCTCCGCTGCAAACGGGATATTACAAACCTATCCAGGAATGTACATTTCAAAGAATGTAATAATCTACAAAAACTGTAAGCTGAGACAGAAGAATAATTTACAGTAAATAAAGTACTGCTACCATATCAACAGGATACAAAATAAAGGAAAATATATGGAGAGGTGGATTGATAAACAGATAAAATAAATTATTCAAAAAGGTAAGGCAGGAGGAAAAACTTAGAAAAGGGGGTAGGCGAAAGGATGGGGGTGGGTGGGGGAAGAGGTAAGCGGGAAGGTTAAAGGATGGGGAACAGGGAGGCAGGGGTGGGGAAGAAGGGAAGGGTTAGATGGGGAGGAGAGTAAAAATAATCTTAGAATGGATCATGGTAGGTCAATACCCCCCATGATAGTATTATTACAATGTTCAGTAGCAGCATTGGTAGCTGTAACAAGGTGAAGGCTATCAAACATTCAGAGAACCGTGTAAAAAATTGAAATATCAAACTGTGTGTACAAACAGCATCAGGTAAAAAAACAGGAAAAAAGAGAAACTGAACCTGTGCAACCCCTTGTGGGTAGTGGGGGACTGCGTGGGCCCCTCCTAGTCATTGGAGGTGACCCAACCTCGGACAGACGCCTTTCGCCTTGATTGGAGAGTCATCTGTAGAAGATGTGGACAGTCTCTGGAACTTCAATCAAGGTCCTCTTTTGGCACAGGGAAAAAGAGCAAAAAACAAAGCAAGTTATGGAAATATAATCAGCGGGGCAAAAATAGCTGCTGATCAAATGTGCCACCCCGAGGTGATCGGGAAGGAGTCCCCTTTCGAATGGAGGATGGGCCTGGCTGGGCCCTTTTTGGGGTGGTAGTGTAAGGGTGAGCAGTGGTACATGCTGGAGTGCGAGGCAACATAGTCTCTGATAGTTGAGCCAGGACGGTCAGGTGAAGGGTTTCAAGGAGGTGTTGAAGTGACTCAGGCGATGTGCAGGAGTGTTGGTGTCCCTGATAGGAAAACTGCAGGGCAAAAGGGAAGCGCCATGTATATTTCAGCTGGTGTTGCATGAGGATTTGCAGTTGTGGCTTCATCGCACAACGCTTGGCTATTGTAAGGGGAGCTAGGTCAGAAAAAAGTTGATAGGTATGGCCCTGGAACAGGAGGGTGTCTTTGTTACGAGCAGCAGCAAGCAGTTGTTCCTTTGTGCGGAAAACGTGCAGTTTGATGATGATATCCCGCGGGGGGCCGTCTTGCTGACGGCGGGTGAGAGCCCTGTGAATCCGATCAAATTCCAATCATTCGATCGGTATGGAGGGTAATAGTTCTTGGAATAGGGCAGTGGAAAAGGATTGCAGGTCATCCACAGTTTCAGGTATACCGCGTAGACGCAGGTTGGATCTGCGGGAGCGGTTCTCTGCATCTTCTAAACGTGAGAGAAGTGTGGTATTCTCATCACGGAGAGCTGCCTGCTCTTGGGCCTGCTCTTGAAGTGTAAGCTCAATATCATCCACTCTAGTCTCCAGGTCTGCAGTGCGTTGGCCTAGCTCCCTGATCTCACAGGATAGCCTGCTTGTTATTTGGTCAGGTATTTTTAACCACTTCCTTACTGGGCACATAACCCCCTTCCTGCCCAGGCAAAATTTCAGCTTTCAGCACTGTCACGCTTTGAATGACAATTGCGCGGTCGTGCGACGTGGCTCCCAAACAAAATTGACGTCCTTTTTTTTCGCACAAATAGAGCTTTCTTTTGGTGGTATTTGATCACCTCGGCGGTTTTTATTTTTTGCGCTATAAACAAAAATAGAGCGACAATTTTGAAAAAAAAGCAATATTTCTTACACTTTGCTATAATAAATATCCCAATTTTTTTTTTTTTTTTTAATATTTTTTTCCTCAGTTTAGGCCGATACGTATTCTTCTACATATTTTTGGTAAAAAAAAATTGCAATCAGCGCTTATTGATTGGTTTGCGCAAAAGTTATAGCGTTTACAAAATAGGGGGTAGTTTTATGGCATTTTTATAAAAAAATTTTTTATTAGTAATGGCGGCGATCAGTGATTTTTTTTTTTGTGACTGCGACATTATGGCGGACACATCGGACACTTTTGACACTAATTTGGGACCATTCACATTTATACAGCGAACAGTGCTATAAATATGCACTGATTACTGTATAAATGTGACTGGCAGGGAAGGGGTTAACACTAGGGGGCGAGGAAGGGGTTAAATGTGTTCCCTATTAGTGATTTTTACTGTGAGGGGAGGGGACTGACTGGGGGAGGTGACCGATCTGTGTCCCTATGTACAAGGGACACAGCATCGGTCTCCTCTCCCTGACAGGACATGGATCTCTGTGTTTACACACAGAGATCCATGTCATTGTCTCTGTAACCGCCGATCGTGGGTGCCTGGCGGACATCGCGGCCGCTAGGCACGCGCATCAGCATTGCAGTGAAGCGCCGGGCACGTGCGCGCGCCGGCGGCGGCGCTCGCGCGCCCCCCAGTGGCCAAATAGAGGAGGCCGTATAATAACGGCCTCCCGGCATTTGACAACCACCTTGCGGCCGTATATTCTCGTACGGCGGGCGCGAGGTGGTTAAGGGCCTTCTGCAGCATTGCTTCCATGTATTTGAAAAAGTCAGTCTGGGACATACCTGAGGGCGGCAAAGCAGAAGATCCGCCGATGTGGAAGTCAGCTTCTTCTTCCTCTTCACTGTCGGCATGTCCCGTTCTGTCCGGAGAGGCAGCTTGCTGTTTAGCTAAGGCCTTCGCCGCCATTTTGGAGGAGGCGCGGGCCAGAGCTTCCTTGATAGGCTTTGGCTTGTTCTTGCCGCGGTGACCAGTCAGGACCATCCCGGGGGAGACTCCAGTGTGCCGAGGGGTGATCGCTGAAGAAACGGGGTTGCAGGGTGGTTCAGGTGTGCTTCAGAGTCCCGATAATGCAGTGGGGAGTGCGGAGCTCTAGTGGAACACGTCCTCCATGTCGAGCTTCGCGCATGCGCCCCCGCTCCTCCCTTTTTTAATGCCGTTTTGTCACAGATGACGTCTTCCAGGGGCACGGGCGGCGTGCTGACCGAATGGATACTCACCTTCATCTGTGAAAAAGTGTAAATATAAAAATAACGAATATTGTTTACTGATCAGTACGATCGACATGTAATACCTACGTCTCACACCTCCCTCTGTTGCCAAACTAGAGGTGAGATCATTTAACCAGGGATGAGCCGAACACCCCCCTGTTCGGTTCGCACCAGAACCTGCGAACAGACAGAGTGTTTGCGTGAACTTTAGAACCCTATTAACCTGTTGGAGCCCCGGCCATAGACGAATGACGGCCTCAAGGTGGCTCTTCAAATCCGGGAGGACGTCAATAGACGTCCTCGGCTCCTCCGGCCACTGGGGGGCGCGCGAGCGCCGCCGGCACATCACTGGCATG
Source organism: Rana muscosa (assembly GCA_029206835.1). Classification (NCBI taxonomy): domain Eukaryota; kingdom Metazoa; phylum Chordata; class Amphibia; order Anura; family Ranidae; genus Rana; species Rana muscosa. The sequence continues at coordinate 880,966,953 of CM055116.1, forward strand.
CCGATGCGCGTGCCTGGTGGCCGCGATGTCCGCCAGGCACCCGCAATCGGTCAGTACACAGACAAGGACATGGATCTGTGTGTGTAAACACACAGATCCATGTCCTGTCAGGGAGAGGAGACCGATGCTGTGTCCCTTGTACATAGGGACACAGATCGGTCACCTCCCCCAGTCACTCCCCTCCCCCCACAGTAGTAATCACTCCCAGGGCACACATTTAACCCCTTCCTCGCCCCCTAGTGTTAACCCCTTCCCTGCCAGTGTCATTTTTACAGTAACCAGTGCATTTTTATAGCACTGATCGCTGTATCAATGACAATGGTCCCAAAATGGTGTCAAAAGTGTCCGATGTGTCCGCCATAATGTCGCAGTCACAATAAAAATCGCTAAACACCGCCATTACTAGTAAAAAAAAAATATTAATAAAAATGCTATAAAACTATCCCCTATTTTGTAGACGCTATAACTTTTGCGCAAAGCAATCAATAAACGCTTATTGCGATTTTTTTTTTTTGATCAAAAATATGTAGAAGAATACGTATCGGACTAAACTGAGAAAAAAAAATAAAAAATTGGGCTATTTATTATAGCAAAATGTAATAAATATTGTGTTATTTTTTTTTTTCAAAATCGTCGCTCTTTTTTTGTTTATAGCGCAAAAAATAAAAACCGCAGAGGTGATCAAATACCACCAAAAGAAAGCTCTATTTGTGGGGAAAAAAGGACGTCAATTTTGTTTGGGAGCCACGTCGCACGACCGCGCAATTGTCATTCAAAGCGATGCAGTGCCGAAAGCTGACATTTCGCCTGGGCAGGAAAGGGGTTTATGTGCCCAGTAAGCAAGGGGTTAAATACAATGGACTCGAACGTTCGAACTCTAAAGTGCTAATTATAAAGGCTTATATGCAAGTTATTGTCCTAAAAAGTGTTTGGGGACCCGGGTCCTGCCCCAAGTGACATGTATCAATGCAAAAAGAAGTTTTAAAAACGGCCATTTTTTTCGGGAGCAGTGATTTTAATAATGCTTAAAATGAAAAAATAAAAGTGAAATATTCCTTTAACCACTTAAGCCCCGGACCATTTGGTAGCTAAAGGACCAGAGGTGATTTCAGAATTTTGCACTGCTCTGCTTTAACTGTAAATTGTGCGGACATGCAATGTTGTACCCAAACGAAATTTGCGTCCTTTTCTTCCCACAAATAGAGCTTTCTTTTAATGGTATTTGATTGCCTCTGCGATTTTTTATTTTTTGCGATATAAACGGAAAAAGACTGAAAATTTGGAAAAAAAATGATATTTTCTACTTTTGTTATAAGAAAAATCGAATAAACTCAATTTTAGTCATACATTTAGGCCAAAATGTATTCAGCCACATGTCTTTAGTAAAAAAAAAGTCAATAAGCATATATTTATTGGTTTGCGCAAAAGTTATAGCGTCTACAAGCTAGGGTACATTTTCTGGAATTTACACAGCTTTTAATTTATGACTGCCTATCTCATTTCTTGAGGTGCTAAAATGGCAGGGCAGTGCAAACCCCCCCAAATGACCCCATTTTGGAAAGTAGACACCCCAAGGAAATTGCTGAGAGGCATATTGAGCCCATTGAATATTTTTTTTTGTCTCAAGTGATTGAATAATGACAAAAAAAAAAATACAAAAAGTTGTCACTAAATGATATATTGCTCACACATGCCATGGTTATATGTGGAATTACACCCCAAAATACATTTTGCTGCTTCTCCTGAGTACGGGGATACCACATGTGTGGGACTTTTTGGGAGCCTAGCCGCGTATGGGCCCCCGGAAACCAAGCACCGCCTTCAGGATTTCTAAGGGTGCAAATTTTTGATTTCACTCCTCACTACCTATCACAGTTTCGAAGGCCATAAAATGCCAAAATAGCACAAAACCCCCCCAAATGACCCCATTTTGGAAAGTAGACACCCCAAGCTATTTGCTGAGAGGCATGGTGAGTATTTTACAGCTCTCATTTGTTTTTGAAAATTAAGAAAGAAAATATATATATTTTTTTTTTCAATTTTCAAAACTTTGTGACAAAAAGCGAGATCTGCAAAATACTCACAATACCTCTCAGCAAATAGCTTGGGGTGTCTACTTTCCAAAATGGGGTCATTTGGGGGGGTTTTGTGCCATCTGGGCATTCCATGGCCTCCGAAACTGTGATAGGCAGTGAGAAGTGAAATCAAAAATTTACACCCTTAGAAAGCCTGAAGGCGGTGCTTGGTTTTTGGGGTCCCGTACGCGGCTAGGCTCCCAAAAAGTCTCACATGTGGTATCCCCGTACTCAGGAGAAGCAACAGAATATATTTTGGGGTGTAATTCCACATATGCCCATGGCATGTTTGAGCAATATATCATTTAGTGACAACTTTGTGCAAAAAATTTTTATAAATAAATAAATTGTCTTTTTTCCGCAACTTGTGTCAACATATAAAATATTCCATGGACTCGACATGCCTCTCAGTATATAGATTGGGGTGTCTACTTTCCAAAATGGGGTCATGTGGGGGGGTTTTGAACTGTTCTGGCATTTTATACACATTAGGAAGCTTACATCCACTCTTCTAACCACTTGAAGACAAAGCCCTTTTTGACACTTTTTGTTTACATGTAAACATATTTTTTTTGCAAGAAAATTATGTTAAACCCCCAAACATTATATATATTTTTAAAACAAAGGCCCTACAGATTAAAATGGTGGGTGTTGCATTTTTTTTTCTACACAGTATTTGCGCAGCGATTTTTCAAACGCATTTTTTGGGGAAAAAATACACTTTTTTAATTTTAATGCACTAAAACACACTATATTGCCCAAATGTTTGATGAAATAAAAAAGATGATCTTAGGCCGAGTACATAGATACCAAACACGACATGCTTTAAAATTTCGCACAAACGCGCATTGGCGACAAACTACATACATTTTTAAAAGCTTTTAAAAGCCTTTACAGGTTACCCCGTTAGATTTACAGAGGAGGTCTACTGCTAAAATTACTGCCCTCGATCTGACCTTCGCGGTGATACCTCACATGCATGGTGCAATTGCTGTTTACATATGACGCCAGACCGACGCTTGCGTTCGCAATTGGGCAAGAGCAGGGCAGGACAGGGGTGCTTTTTTTTTTTTTTTTTATTATTAATTTTGCTATTTTATTTTTAAATTGTTCCTTCCATATTTTTTTTTTATCATTTTTATTGTTATCTCAGGGAATGTAAATATCCCCTATGATAGCAATAGGTAGTGACAGGTACACTTTTTTTTTTTTTTTTTTTAAACTGGGGTCTTCTAGACCCTAGATCTTTCCTCTGCATTCAAAGCATCTGACCACACCAAAATCGGTGTGATAAAATGCTTTCCCAATGGCGCTTTTTATATCCGGGGGGGGACATTCCCTCCCACTGCTTGTAAAAGCAGTCCAGAGGCTAATTAGCCACTAGGATTGCTTTTAAATGAAAGCCGGCCGCTGGCTGAAAAGAATGATACCAAGATGATACCTAAACCCGCAGGCATCATTCTGGTATAACCATTCAAAGTCCAGCAACATACCAGTACGTTGCTGGTCCTTGTTGGACATGTATTGTAATCCTTTTTTTTTCATGCAGCCAGTTGGCTGAACGAAAAAAGTGATTGATCGGTGGGTATGCCCACCATTAGAATACCGCCCTTCATCCACCCACTTCTAATGATGGGCATACATGCACCATTTAAATATGCCGAAGCATGGGGGCATCCTCCCGCAAAAAAGTTATGCCGCACACACATGGTCGGACTTTTCCACAGGCAAGCCTCCGTCGGAATTTCGACCGTATGTACGCGGCATTAGGAGCAAAATCGCTCCTCCGCCCCTGCTGCCCCAATGCTTCGGCATATATGTTTTTTTTTTTTTTTTAACTGTGGTGGTGAAATCACCTCCTACAGTACTGGAGTCGCAGGGATCAGGCCTGTCTCTGCGAACGCTGCAGTTATGTGTGTAGTGTTTTGTAAGTGACAGTGATCGATTGATACTGCACTTGGGTGGCCTGGGCTGGATGGAGGGGCAAAACGCAGGTGCTAGCAGGTATCTGGGCTGATCCCGCTAACACTGCGTTTTTGGGAACCCTAAACTGCTGGGGACGCTAGTATAGATCTGATCAGATATTGATCTGTTCAGATACTATACCACTAAGGGAGGTGTATGCTTCACGCGTGGGTGTTAGCGTTACTGGCACTAACCTGACGCTGCCTGGGGTGTGACGCAGACCCTCTCTGACGCTAAAACCTAATTGATATCACCCGCCGGGCGATCAGGGGGTTAAACCTTTATTGGGTTATATATACGGCGGGTGCCCTGACACTATAAAAAGCAAACTAACCAGCGTCACCCGTAACACTTATATGGTGATCACTGGTGAAAGGGTTAACTAGGGGCAATTAGGGGGTTAAAACCTTTATTAGATATATATGGGGGTACCTGACGCTATAAAAACCTGCGGCAAACCTAAAAAAAATTACTGGCTACCGATCTGCATCACCAACGCTAAAACAGCGATCAGAAATATGATCGCTTAGCGACGGCGGTGCTAGGGGGTGAAAGGGTTATCTAGGGGGTGATCAGGGGGTTAAACCTTTATTAGGGGGGGTTAGGGGGCTACACTGGACCTAAAACTAACTTTAGTGACACTTTTACAGTCACAAATGTCACTGATTGCAGTGATCAGTAAATAAATGGTCACTGCAATCAGTGACACTGTGACTGGGGGCTGGGGGGTGATCTGGGGGGGGCCTGGGGGGCGATTTGTGTGCCTATGTGTTCTGGTGTCAGTGTAGTGTTTTGTGCACTGACCTGATGTCTTCTCTTGTACGGCGCTCGGTATATGTGTAAATAAGAGAGGATTGCAATCGGAAGGACTCTGTAAATGTACAAAAGTTCAGGAAGTAGAGACATTTTAACGGCCGCAACCCGCCCGAGCCAAGAAACGCATAATGGTTTCCAGGTGTCTAACATGGAGGATAGGTGAGATAGCATAGGAAGATAGTTGGCCTGGTAAAGAGAAGCTGGATCACTGGTTAGCTTTATACCCAAGTAAGGTAGAGGGGTCGTGGACCAGAGGAAAGGAAAATAATTTTGTAGGTGAATGAATTCCTGGTGTGGGAGACACACGTTGAGAGCTCTGGATTTGTATTGATTAACTTCTAAGCCAGATATATTTGCAAATTTTTCTAGGATCTGGATAAGGTTTGGAAGAGTTGTACGGGGAGAGGTTACGAACAGGAGTGCATCATCAGCAAACAAGCATATTTTGTGGGAGGTAGATGCAATTTCCAGTCCTTTAATATCCGGACTCGCCCTGATCAGTGCTGCTAGGGGTTCTATTGCTAAATCAAGGGAGAAAGGGGGCATCCCTGTCTAGTTCCCCTTTGTATGTTGAAGCTATCTGACCGGAACCCTGAGTATTTGACATAAGCTTGTGGGTGGTTATATATAGGGAACTAATCCATTGCAAAAAATGTGGGCCAAACCCCCAACGAGTGAGTATAAAGTTCAGGTAGGGCCAAGAGACCGTATCAAACGCTTTCCTGATGTCAAGGGACAGCAGGTGCATAGGAATATTACGAGTTCTGGCTATGTGTTGAAGTAAAATAACCCGGCGGACATTATCGCTAGCCTGTCGGGGTGGTATAAAACCCACTTGATCCTTATGTATTAGTCCCCCAATAATAGGATTAAGGCATAATGCCATAATTTTGGCCAGAAGCTTGATGTCAAGATTGAGTAGGGAAATGGGCCTGAAGTTGGACCAGAGGGAATTGTCTGTATTGGGCTTAGGAATCATGGCTATTATGGCTGTCAACGTGTCTCAACCAAAAGAGTGTTGTTGGAGCAAAGCATTAAAAGAGTTAGAGAGAAGTGGGGCTAAGGTAGTAGCAAATTTCCTAAAGTAAGTTCCGGAGAGCCCATCAGGTTCTGGTCGTTTGTGGCATTTAAGAGTCTTAATAGCTAAGAGGACCTCTTCGGTCATGATGGGCCTCTCCAGGGACTCACGATCAGAACCTGACAACGTGGGCAGAGGGATATTTCTAAACTGCATTTCAGCATGGGAGGGAGAAAAAGAGGATTTCGCTCTATATAATTCGAGTTGCTTACGAAATTCGGATAACACTTTAACAGGGTTGCTAGTATAGGTATTTTTGTCTATCCGAAGTCTAATGGGTACGTGATTTCGTTCCGGATGACGGAGGCGCATGGCTAGAAAAGTATCTGGTTTGTTAGCCTTAGTGTAAATGGTATGGTTAGACCTGCGGATGGCCTTATCAGCCGATTCAGCCAGCAGCAAGTCCAACTCAGCTTTAGTCTTTTCCAAAGCTATTCTGTGAGATTCAGTAGGAGAAGACTGAAACTGAAGGAAACAGTGGTGAAAATCCTGCTCTAATTTTGTCAATTGAATTTTCTTGTCGTATTTCAGGTGGGTAGATACCGAGATGCATGTCCCCCTAATTACCGGTTTATGTGCCTCCCAGAGAAGGACAGGAGAGATACCTGGGGTAGAGTTGTGCTGTAAGTAGTCTTTAAGGGCAACTTGGATGTCAAGACAGTAAGATTGGTCAGCGAGGTGAGCTTCATTAATGCACCAAGTGCGGTCTTTGGATTACGGGATCAAGGATGAGATTGTGGTGAGTACTGCACAGTGGTCTGACCAGGTAATAGGTTGGATAATAGAGCTGAGCAAAATTGGGGAGGATGCAACCGAAACAAAAATATGATCGATTCTGGAAAAGGATTTGTGAGGGTATGAGTAGAATGTATAATTCTTTTTAGTCGGGTTGCATTCACGCCAGGTGTCGAGCAGAGAGGCTTGTTGGATCAGTTTCCGAAAACGTATGGATGGGGAGTATTGTTCAGGAGCATATGGGATTTATCTAGATGTGGCTGCTTCACTATGTTAGAGTCGCCACACAAGATTAGTGTGCCCTTTACAATGGGTGCGCAAAACTTGGAATAAATGCGAGAAAAAAGGGTTTGGATTATTGTTCGGGGCGTAGTAGGAAACAAGGGTGGTTTCTATATCTTGTAGTAGGCCAACAAGTATAATATAGCGACCTTCTGGGTTCTTAATTTTGGACATTACTGAAAAGGGGAGGGTGCGATGCAGAGCTATCAATACGCCTCACTGTTTTGTAGAGGCAGAAGCAGTAAACACTTGGGGGTATTGAGGGCTGAAATATTTTGGGGACATACGGGTCGAAAAATGTGTTTCCTGAAGAGCCACTATACCAGCTTTCAGGGACGCAAATGACTGGAAGGCTTTGACCCTCTTATTAGGGGAATTGAGACCTTTAACGTTTAATGAGATTATGTTCAAGGGAGCCATCTGGGATCATAGGGAAGAATAGTAGAAGGTGCCTCCAGGGTCATGGGATCCGGCCGACTGGAGAGGGAAAGAAGAAAAGAGGGGAGGAAACAAGGAGTAAAGAGAAAACATGAAAGAAGAAAAACATTGTAGGGCAAACCAATGGTCATGAAAAGGGAGAAGAGTAGAACTCTGTCGCCCGACCAAATAGTGCACAGACTTGCCAGCCAGCCGGCTCGAGAGTGGGTGCACTGTAGGAGGGGGGAGCAATGACAACTCTCCGCTGCAAACGGGATATTACAAACCTATCCAGGAATGTACATTTCAAAGAATGTAATAATCTACAAAAACTGTAAGCTGAGACAGAAGAATAATTTACAGTAAATAAAGTACTGCTACCATATCAACAGGATACAAAATAAAGGAAAATATATGGAGAGGTGGATTGATAAACAGATAAAATAAATTATTCAAAAAGGTAAGGCAGGAGGAAAAACTTAGAAAAGGGGGTAGGCGAAAGGATGGGGGTGGGTGGGGGAAGAGGTAAGCGGGAAGGTTAAAGGATGGGGAACAGGGAGGCAGGGGTGGGGAAGAAGGGAAGGGTTAGATGGGGAGGAGAGTAAAAATAATCTTAGAATGGATCATGGTAGGTCAATACCCCCATGATAGTATTATTACAATGTTCAGTAGCAGCATTGGTAGCTGTAACAAGGTGAAGGCTATCAAACATTCAGAGAACCGTGTAAAAAATTGAAATATCAAACTGTGTGTACAAACAGCATCAGGTAAAAAAACAGGAAAAAAGAGAAACTGAACCTGTGCAACCCCTTGTGGGTAGTGGGGGACTGCGTGGGCCCCTCCTAGTCATTGGAGTGACCCAACCTCGGACAGACGCCCTTTCGCCTTGATTGGAGAGTCATCTGTAGAAGATGTGGACAGTCTCTGGAACTTCAATCAAGGTCCTCTTTTGGCACAGGGAAAAAGAGCAAAAAACAAAGCAAGTTATGGAAATATAATCAGCGGGGCAAAAATAGCTGCTGATCAAATGTGCCACCCCGAGGTGATCGGGAAGGAGTCCCCTTTCGAATGGAGGATGGGCCTGGCTGGGCCCTTTTTGGGGTGGTAGTGTAAGGGTGAGCAGTGGTACATGCTGGAGTGCGAGGCAACATAGTCTCTGATAGTTGAGCCAGGACGGTCAGGTGAAGGGTTTCAAGGAGGTGTTGAAGTGACTCAGGCGATGTGCAGGAGTGTTGGTGTCCCTGATAGGAAAACTGCAGGGCAAAAGGGAAGCGCCATGTATATTTCAGCTGGTGTTGCATGAGGATTTGCAGTTGTGGCTTCATCGCACAACGCTTGGCTATTGTAAGGGGAGCTAGGTCAGAAAAAAGTTGATAGGTATGGCCCTGGAACAGGAGGGTGTCTTTGTTACGAGCAGCAGCAAGCAGTTGTTCCTTTGTGCGGAAAAAGTGCAGTTTGATGATGATATCCCGCGGGGGGCCGTCTTGCTGACGGCGGGTGAGAGCCCTGTGAATCCGATCAAATTCCAATCATTCGATCGGTATGGAGGGTAATAGTTCTTGGAATAGGGCAGTGGAAAAGGATTGCAGGTCATCCACAGTTTCAGGTATACCGCGTAGACGCAGGTTGGATCTGTGGGAGCGGTTCTCTGCATCTTCTAAACGTGAGAGAAGTGTGGTATTCTCATCACGGAGAGCTGCCTGCTCTTGGGCCTGCTCTTGAAGTGTAAGCTCAATATCATCCACTCTAGTCTCCAGGTCTGCAGTGCGTTGGCCTAGCTCCCTGATCTCACAGGATAGCCTGCTTGTTATTTGGTCAGGTATTTTTAACCACTTCCTTACTGGGCACATAACCCCCTTCCTGCCCAGGCAAAATTTCAGCTTTCAGCACTGTCACGCTTTGAATGACAATTGCGCGGTCGTGCGACGTGGCTCCCAAACAAAATTGACGTCCTTTTTTTTCGCACAAATAGAGCTTTCTTTTGGTGGTATTTGATCACCTCGGCGGTTTTTATTTTTTGCGCTATAAACAAAAATAGAGCAACAATTTTGAAAAAAAAGCAATATTTCTTACACTTTGCTATAATAAATATCCCAATTTTTTTTTATTTTTTTTTATATTTTTTTCCTCAGTTTAGGCCGATACGTATTCTTCTACATATTTTTGGTAAAAAAAAATTGCAATCAGCGCTTATTGATTGGTTTGCGCAAAAGTTATAGCGTTTACAAAATAGGGGGTAGTTTTATGGCATTTTTATAAAAAAAAATTTTTTATTAGTAATGGCGGCGATCAGTGATTTTTTTTTTGTGACTGCGACATTATGGCGGACACATCGGACACTTTTGACACTAATTTGGGACCATTCACATTTATACAGCGAACAGTGCTATAAATATGCACTGATTACTGTATAAATGTGACTGGCAGGGAAGGGGTTAACACTAGGGGGCGAGGAAGGGGTTAAATGTGTTCCCTATTAGTGATTTTTACTGTGAGGGGAGGGGACTGACTGGGGGAGGTGACCGATCTGTGTCCCTATGTACAAGGGACACAGCATCGGTCTCCTCTCCCTGACAGGACATGGATCTCTGTGTTTACACACAGAGATCCATGTCCTTGTCTCTGTAACCGCCGATCGTGGGTGCCTGGCGGACATCGCGGCCGCTAGGCACGCGCATCAGCATTGCAGTGAAGCGCCGGGCATGTGCGTGCGCCGGCGGCGGCGCTCGCGCGCCCCCCCAGTGGCCAAATAGAGGAGGCTGTATAATAACGGCCTCCCGGCATTTGACAACCACCTTGCGGCCGTATATTCTCGTACGGCGGGCGCGAGGTGGTTAAGGGCCTTCTGCAGCATTGCTTCCATGTATTTGAAAAAGTCAGTCTGGGACATACCTGAGGGCGGCAAAGCAGAAGATCCGCCGATGTGGAAGTCAGCTTCTTCTTCCTCTTCACTGTCGGCATGTCCCGTTATGTCCGGAGAGGCAGCTTGCTGTTTAGCTAAGGCCTTCGCCGCCATTTTGGAGGAGGCGCGGGCCAGAGCTTCCTTGATAGGCTTTGGCTTGTTCTTGCCGCGGTGACCGGTCAGGACCATCCCGGGGGAGACTCCAGTGTGCCGAGGGGTGATCGCTGAAGAAACGGGGTTGCAGGGTGGTTCAGGTGTGCTTCAGAGTCCCGATAATGCAGTGGGGAGTGCGGAGCTCTAGTGGAACACGTCCTCCATGTCGAGCTTCGCGCATGCGCCCCCGCTCCTCCCTTTTTTAATGCCGTTTTGTCACAGATGACGTCTTCCAGGGGCACGGGCGGCGTGCTGACCGAATGGATACTCACCTTCATCTGTGAAAAAGTGTAAATATAAAAATAACGAATATTGTTTACTGATCAGTACGATCGACATGTAATACCTACGTCTCACACCTCCCTCTGTTGCCAAACTAGAGGTGAGATCATTTAACCAGGGATGAGCCGAACACCCCCCTGTTCGGTTCGCACCAGAACCTGTGAACAGACAGAGTTTTTGCGTGAACTTTAGAACCCTATTAACCTGTTGGAGCCCCGGCCATAGACGAATGACGGCCTCAAGGTGGCTCTTCAAATCCGGGAGGACGTCAATAGACGTCCTCGGCTCCTCCGGCCACTGGGGGGTGCGCGAGCGCCGCCGGCACATCACTGGCATGCCGATGCGCGTGCCTGGTGGCCGTGATGTCCGCCAGGCACCCGCAATCGGTCAGTACACAGACAAGGACATGGATCTGTGTGTGTAAACACACAGATCCATGTCCTGTCAGGGAGAGGAGACCGATGCTGTGTCCCTTGTACATAGGGACACAGATCGGTCACCTCCCCCAGTCACTCCCCTCCCCCCACAGTAGTAATCACTCCCAGGGCACACATTTAACCCCTTCCTCGCCCCCTAGTGTTAACCCCTTCCCTGCCAGTGTCATTTTTACAGTAACCAGTGCATTTTTATAGCACTGATCGCTGTATCAATGACAATGGTCCCAAAATGGTGTCAAAAGTGTCCGATGTGTCCGCCATAATGTCGCAGTCACAATAAAAATCGCTAAACACCGCCATTACTAGTAAAAAAAAAATATTAATAAAAATGCTATAAAACTATCCCCTATTTTGTAGACGCTATAACTTTTGCGCAAAGCAATCAATAAACGCTTATTGCGATTTTTTTTTTTTGATCAAAAATATGTAGAAGAATACGTATCGGACTAAACTGAGAAAAAAAAATAAAAAATTGGGCTATTTATTATAGCAAAATGTAATAAATATTGTGTTATTTTTTTTTTCAAAATCGTCGCTCTTTTTTTGTTTATAGCGCAAAAAATAAAAACCGCAGAGGTGATCAAATACCACCAAAAGAAAGCTCTATTTGTGGGGAAAAAAGGACGTCAATTTTGTTTGGGAGCCACGTCGCACGACCGCGCAATTGTCATTCAAAGCGATGCAGTGCCGAAAGCTGAAATTTCGCCTGGGCAGGAAAGGGGTTTATGTGCCCAGTAAGCAAGGGGTTAAATACAATGGACTCGAACGTTCGAACTCTAAAGTGCTAATTATAAAGGCTTATATGCAAGTTATTGTCCTAAAAAGTGTTTGGGGACCCGGGTCCTGCCCCAAGTGACATGTATCAATGCAAAAAGAAGTTTTAAAAACGGCCATTTTTTTCGGGAGCAGTGATTTTAATAATGCTTAAAATGAAAAAATAAAAGTGAAATATTCCTTTAACCACTTAAGCCCCGGACCATTTGGTAGCTAAAGGACCAGAGGTGATTTCAGAATTTTGCACTGCTCTGCTTTAACTGTAAATTGTGCGGACATGCAATGTTGTACCCAAACGAAATTTGCGTCCTTTTCTTCCCACAAATAGAGCTTTCTTTTAATGGTATTTGATTGCCTCTGCGATTTTTTATTTTTTGCGATATAAACGGAAAAAGACTGAAAATTTGGAAAAAAATGATATTTTCTACTTTTGTTATAAGAAAAATCGAATAAACTCAATTTTAGTCATACATTTAGGCCAAAATGTATTCAGCCACATGTCTTTAGTAAAAAAAAAGTCAATAAGCGTATATTTATTGGTTTGCGCAAAAGTTATAGCGTCTACAAGCTAGGGTACATTTTCTGGAATTTACACAGCTTTTAATTTATGACTGCCTATCTCATTTCTTGAGGTGCTAAAATGGCAGGGCAGTGCAAACCCCCCCAAATGACCCCATTTTGGAAAGTAGACACCCCAAGGAAATTGCTGAGAGGCATATTGAGCCCATTGAATATTTTTTTTTTGTCTCAAGTGATTGAATAATGACAAAAAAAAAATACAAAAAGTTGTCACTAAATGATATATTGCTCACACATGCCATGGTTATATGTGGAATTACACCCCAAAATACATTTTGCTGCTTCTCCTGAGTACGGGGATACCACATGTGTGGGACTTTTTGGGAGCCTAGCCGCGTATGGGCCCCCGGAAACCAAGCACCGCCTTCAGGATTTCTAAGGGTGCAAATTTTTGATTTCACTCCTCACTACCTATCACAGTTTCGAAGGCCATAAAATGCCAAAATAGCACAAAACCCCCCCAAATGACCCCATTTTGGAAAGTAGACACCCCAAGCTATTTGCTGAGAGGCATGGTGAGTATTTTACAGCTCTCATTTGTTTTTGAAAATTAAGAAAGAAAATATATATTTTTTTTTTTCAATTTTCAAAACTTTGTGACAAAAAGCGAGATCTGCAAAATACTCACAATACCTCTCAGCAAATAGCTTGGGGTGTCTACTTTCCAAAATGGGGTCATTTGGGGAGGTTTTGTGCCATCTGGGCATTCCATGGCCTCCGAAACTGTGATAGGCAGTGAGAAGTGAAATCAAAAATTTACACCCTTAGAAAGCCTGAAGGCGGTGATTGGTTTTTGGGGTCTCGTACGCGGCTAGGCTCCCAAAAAGTCTCACACATGTGGTATCCCCGTACTCAGGAGAAGCAACAGAATGTATTTTGGGGTGTAATTCCACATATGCCCATGGCATGTTTGAGCAATATATCATTTAGTGACAACTTTGTGCAAAAAAAATTTATAAATAAATAAATTGTTTTTTTTTCCGCAACTTGTGTCAACATATAAAATATTCCATGGACTCGACATGCCTCTCAGTATATAGATTGGGGTGTCTACTTTCCAAAATGGGGTCATGTGGGGGGGTTTTGAACTGTTCTGGCATTTTATACACATTAGGAAGCTTACATCCACTCTTCTAACCACTTGAAGACAAAGCCCTTTTTGACACTTTTTGTTTACATGTAAACATATTTTTTTTTTGCAAGAAAATTATGTTAAACCCCCAAACATTATATATATTTTTAAAACAAAGGCCCTACAGATTAAAATGGTGGGTGTTGCATTTTTTTTTCTACACAGTATTTGCGCAGCGATTTTTCAAACGCATTTTTTGGGGAAAAATACACTTTTTTAATTTTAATGCACTAAAACACACTATATTGCCCAAATGTTTGATGAAATAAAAAAGATGATCTTAGGCCGAGTACATAGATACCAAACACGACATGCTTTAAAATTTCGCACAAACGCGCATTGGCGACAAACTACATACATTTTTAAAAGCTTTTAAAAGCCTTTACAGGTTACCCCGTTAGATTTACAGAGGAGGTCTACTGCTAAAATTACTGCCTTCGATCTGACCTTCGCGGTGATACCTCACATGCATGGTGCAATTGCTGTTTACATATGACGCCAGACCGACGCTTGCGTTCGCAATTGGGCAAGAGCAGGGCAGGACAGGGGTGCTTTTTTTTTTTTTTTTTTTTTATTATTAATTTTGCTATTTTATTTTTAAATTGTTCCTTCCATATTTTTTTTTTATCATTTTTATTGTTATCTCAGTGAATGTAAATATCCCCTATGATAGCAATAGGTAGTGACAGGTACACTTTTTTTTTTTTTTTTTAAACTGGGGTCTTCTAGACCCTAGATCTTTCCTCTGCATTCAAAGCATCTGACCACACCAAAATCGGTGTGATAAAATGCTTTCCCAATGGCGCTTTTTATATCCGGGGGGGGACATTCCCTCCCACTGCTTGTAAAAGCAGTCCAGAGGCTAATTAGCCACTAGGATTGCTTTTACATGAAAGCCGGCCGCTGGCTGAAAAGAATGATACCAAGATGATACCTAAACCCGCAGGCATCATTCTGGTATAACCATTCAAAGTCCAGCAACATACCAGTACGTTGCTGGTCCTTGTTGGACATGTATTGTAATCCTTTTTTTTTCATGCAGCCAGTTGGCTGAACGAAAAAAGTGATTGATCGGTGGGTATGCCCACCATTAGAATACCGCCCTTCATCCACCCACTTCTAATGATGGGCATACATGCACCATTTAAATATGCCGAAGCATGGGGGCATCCTCCCGCAAAAAAGTTATGCCGCACACACATGGTCGGACTTTTCCACGGGCAAGCCTCCGTCGGAATTTCGACCGTATGTACGCGGCATTAGGAGCAAAATCGCTCCTCCGCCCCTGCTGCCCCAATGCTTCGGCATATATGCTTTTTTTTTTTTTTAACTGTGGTGGTGAAATCACCTCCTACAGCACTGGAGTCGCAGGGATCAGGCCTGTCTCTGCGAACGCTGCAGTTATGTGTGTAGTGTTTTGTAAGTGACAGTGATCGATTGATACTGCACTTGGGTGGCCTGGGCTGGATGGAGGGGCAAAACGCAGGTGCTAGCAGGTATCTGGGCTGATCCCGCTAACACTGCGTTTTTGGGAACCCTAAACTGCTGGGGACGCTAGTATAGATCTGATCAGATATTGATCTGTTCAGATACTATACCACTAAGGGAGGTGTATGCTTCACGCGTGGGTGTTAGCGTTACTGGCACTAACCTGACGCTGCCTGGGGTGTGACGCAGACCCTCTCTGACGCTAAAACCTAATTGATATCACCCGCCGGGCGATCAGGGGGTTAAACCTTTATTGGGTTATATATACGGCGGGTGCCCTGACACTATAAAAAGCAAACTAACCAGCGTCACCCGTAACACTTATATGGTGATCACTGGTGAAAGGGTTAACTAGGGGCAATTAGGGGGTTAAAACCTTTATTAGATAATATATGGGGGTACCTGACGCTATAAAAACCTGCGGCAAACCTAAAAAAAATTACTGGCTACCGATCTGCATCACCAACGCTAAAACAGCAATCAGAAATATGATCGCTTAGCGACGGCGGTGCTAGGGGGTGAAAGGGTTATCTTGGGGGTGATCAGGGGGTTAAACCTTTATTAGGGGGGGTTAGGGGGCTACACTGGACCTAAAACTAACTTTAGTGACACTTTTACAGTCACAAATGTCACTGATTGCAGTGATCAGTAAATAAATGGTCACTGCAATCAGTGACACTGTGACTGGGGGCTGGGGGGTGATCTGGGGGGGCCTGGGGGGCGATTTGTGTGCCTATGTGTCCTGGTGTCAGTGTAGTGTTTTGTGCACTGACCTGATGTCTTCTCTTGTACGGCGCTCGGTATATGTGAGCGCCGCATGAGAGATGACATCACTTCCTCCTGCTTCCTCTGCCTGTGTTTACATTACAGGACAGAGGAAGCATTTTCATTCGCCGGGAGCGATCGCGGGGGGTGGCCGGAATCGAACGGCCATCCCCCTCATCTCGGATCACTCCCTAACGAATACCGACCGCTCACTGTATAGGAGGGGGGTCCGATTGGACCCCCCAACTGTTCAAAGGCAATCACGTACACTGTACGTGATTGTGCCTGTCGGTGCCATTCTGCCGACGTACATATACAGTGAGCGGTCGTTAAGTGGTTAAATTTCATACCTAGGGGGTGTGTATGATATGCATGTAAAGTGGCGCATGTTTACCGTGCTTAGAACTGTCCCTGCATAAAATTTCATTTTTGAAGGAAAAAAGTAATTTAAAACTCACTCGCGGCTATTAATGAATTGTCGGCTCCCGGCAATACATACAAAAGTCATTGATAAAAATTTTAAAAAAGCGTGGGGGTCCCCCAGAATTCAATTACCAGGCCCTTCAGATCTGGCATGGATTTTAAGGGGAACTCCACCCCAAATAAAAAAAAAATGGCGTGGAGTTCCCCCAAAAATCCATACCAAACCCTTATCCGAGCACGCAACCTGGCAGGCCGCAGGAAAAGAGGGGGACGAGAGAGCGCCCCCCCCTCCTGAACCGTACCAGGCCACATGCCCTCAACATGGGGAGGATGTCCCCATGTTGATGGGGACAAGGGCCTCATCCCCACAACCCTTGCCCGGTGGTTGTGGGGGTCTGCGGGCGGGGGGCTTATCGGAATCTGGAAGACCCCTTTAACAAAGGGGACCCCCAGATCCTGGCCCCCCCATGTGAATTGGTAAGGGGTACATTGTACCCCTACCATTTCATGAAGAAAGTGTCAGAAAATGTAAAAAAAAAAAAACACACAAACACCTTGGAAAAGTCCTTTATTAAAAAAAAAAAAAAAAAACACTCCAGCGGTGAAATCCAGTGTCCCGCGGCGATCCGATGTCCAGCGCTGTCCGTCATTGGCTGAGCCTGAGCGGACCTGATGGGGAACTTCCTCCGCAGTCTATTACATGTATAGACCCGCCCCTTCTAAAGTTCCCCATCAGGTCCGCTCAGCCAATGACTCGGTGTAAGGCTGAGGACCTGATGCGGAACATGAGAAGGGGCGGGTCTATACATGTATTACACAGTGAGGGAAGTTCCCCATCAGGTCCGCCCCCTCGGTATGTCAGACCCCGCCTACGTCATTGGCCTGAGCGGGGAACTTCCTTCACTGTGTAATTTAAATTTACACAGTGAAGGAAGTTCCCCATCAGGTCCGCTCAGGCCAATGACGTAGGCGCGGTCTGACATACCGAGGGGGCGGACCTGATGGGGAACTTCCCTCACTGTGTAATTCATGAATAGACCCGCCCCTTCTCATGTTCCGCATCAGGTCCTCAGCCTTACACCGAGTCATTGGCTGAGTGGACCTGATGGGGAACTTTAGAAGGGGTGGGTCTATACATGTAATAGACTGCGGAGAAAGTTCCCCATCAGGTCCGCTCAGGCTCAGCCAATGACGGACAGCGCTGGACATCGGATCGCCGCGGGACACTGGATTTCACCGCTGGAGTGTTTTTTTTTTTTTTTAATAAAGGACTTTTCCAAGGTGTTTGTTTTTTTCTACATTTTTTTGACACTATCTTCGTGAAATGGTAGGGGTACAATGTACCCCTTACCAATTCACACGGGGGGCGGGATATGGGGGTCCCCTTTGTTAAAGGGGTCTTCCAGATTCCGATAAGCCCCCCGCCCGCAGACCCCCACAACCACCGGGCAAGGGTTGTGGGGATGAGGCCCTTGTCCCCATCAACATGGGGACATCCTCCCCATGTTGAGGGCATGTGGCCTGGTATGGTTCAGGAGGGAGGGGTGGCCGCTTTCTCATCCCCCCTCTTCCTCTGCGGCCGGCCCCGTTTTGCGTGCTCGGATAAGGGTCTGGTATGGATTTTTGGGGGGACTCCACGCCATTTTTTTTAAAATTTGGGGTGGAGTTCCCCTTAAAATCCATGCCAGATCTGAAGGGCCTGGTATGGATATTTAGGGGAACCGCACGCATTTATTTTTTTAATTTGCGGCAGGGTTCCCCTTAATATCTATACCAGACCTGAAGGGCCTGGTAATTGAATTTGGGGGGACCCCCACGCTTTTTTTTTATTTTTATCAATGACTTGTATGTATTGCCGGGAGCCGACAATTCATTAATAGCCGCGAGTGAGTTTTAAATGACTTTTTTTTTCCTTCAAAAATTACATTTTATGCAGGGACAGTTCTAAGCACGGGAAACATGCGCCACTTTACATGCATATTATACACACCCCCTAGGTACGAAATTTAGAGGAAAATTTCACTTTTATTGTTTCACTTTAAGCATTATTAAAATCACTGCTCCCGAAAAAGGCCTTTTTTAAAACTTTTTTTTGCATTGATACATGTCCCCTGGGGCAGGACCCGGGTCCCCAAACACTTTTTATGACAATAACTTGCATATAAGCCTTTATAATTAGCACTTTAGATTTCTCCCATAGACTTTTCGAATTTGCCGCGAACACCCCAATTTGTTCGCTGTTCGGCGAACGGGCGAACAGGCAATGTTCGAGTCGAACATGAGTTTGACTCGAACTCAAAGCTTATCCCTACATTTAACCTGCCGCTGGTAGATATTACTTAACTAGTCCCAAGGGGTCACATATAAAAAAATATTTAGCAACACAATTAATGTCAGTTTGGGTTCAAGGATAAAACTCCATATCACTCGCATTGTACATACAAGTGACACTCCTTGATGTGTTTGGGTAAATAGTCACCCTGTAACTCATCACAATTGCTGAGCATGTGACAGTGCGACACTTAAGTCACACTATCAATTATTAACTACAATATATACTAAAAAAAGAGAAAAAAATATATATTTATAAGAATATTAAAACAAAAAAAGAGAAAAGATTAGTATAAAAGTAGTATAAAATATCACCTTTCCATATGAGGAAAGGAGTTTATTATTTAATCAATCCTATCTAATCCTCCCATTCTCCCCCTATATATATATATAAATTAAAGATACAGGAATATGCCAATCTGCCTACCATACTATGTGAGCCCGCAAGTGCCAGGTCAGCCAGGAGCTCAAAGCTGGTTTACATTGTGGGTGTTTAACTATTGTCAATAAATGCATTGACATCTGTGTCAATGTTAAAGGGGTTGTAAAGGTTTGTTTTTTATTTTCTAAATAGGTTCCTTTAAGCTAGTGCATTGTTGGTTCACTTACATTTTCCTTCTATTTCCCTTCTAAATGTTTTTTTTCTTTGTCTGAATTTTTCACTTCCTGTTTCTCCTCAGTAAACTTCACACCATCATCCGAGCGGTGTTTAGTCAGCCAGAACAGCTTACTGAGGAGGAACAGGAAGTGAGAAATTCAGACAAAGAAAACAAAGAAAAAAAAACATTTAGAAGGGAAACCGAAGGAAAAGTTAAGTGAACCAACAATGTTTAAAGGAACCTATTTAGAAAATAAAAAACAAACCTTTACAACCCCTTTAAGGCCATGTGGGGTGTAACAACGTACCCTGTTGATCCACACCATCTCAAGTCTTGATATCTCCCTAACCAGGGAGCTACCCCTCCAATGGGCACTATATTTATCAATCCCCAGAAAAAGCGTGTTTACAGAGTTACGATTGTGGTGGATAGCATAATGTATGGAATTTGAAACCACTTTTTATATTAGTGATATGCTCCCCCAGGCGAACCTGCATGCACCGTTTAGTCCTGCCTATATACTGAAGCCCACATGGGCATTGTAATAAATACACAATGTCCGTTGAGCTGCATGTGATGAACTGCTCAATTGAATGTTCCCTCAAAGTACTAGTGGAGACAAAGGACTCTGTTTTCCTCAGTTTGCTCTTATTTAATGTGCAAATCTGACATCTGCGACACTGGTAATACCCAGAGAGGTTTTGAAAAAAGGATACCATTTTGGTGGGAGGGTCCACAACATTAGGGGCAACTCTATCCCTAAGAGAGGGAACCTCTCTGAAGATCACCTGTGGGTTGGTTGGTAGTAGGGATGAGCCGAACACCCCCCAGTTCGGTTCGCACTAGAACTTGCGAAAAGGCAAAAAATTAGTTCGAACATCCGAACACCGTTAAAGTCTATGGGACTCGAATATGAAAAATCTAAAGTGTTAATTTTAAAGGCTTATATGCAAGTTATTGTCATAAAAAGTGTTTGGGGACCCGGGTCCTGCCCCAGGGGACATGTATCAATGCAAAAAAAGTTTTAAAAACTGAAGTTTTTTCGGGAGCAGTGATTTTAATAATGCTTAAAGTGAAACAATAAAAGTGAAATATTCCTTTAAATTTCGTACCTAGGGGGTGTGTATAGTATGCCTGTAAAGTAGCGCTTGTTTCCCGTGCTTAGAACTGTCCCTGCACAAAGTGTAATTTCTGAAGGGAAAAAAAGTAATTGAAAAGCGCTCACGGCTATAATGAATTGTCGGCTCCCGACAATACAGAGAAAATCATTGCTAAAAAAAAAAGGTCTGGTATGGATGTTAAGGGGAACACTGCGTCGAATTTTAAAAAAATGACGTGGGGTTTCCTCCAAATATCCATACCAGAGCTTTTTTTTTTGTTATCAACGACTTTTCTCTGTATTGCCGGGAGCCAACAATTCATTATAGCCGCGAGTGCTTTTAAATTACTTTTTTTCCTTCAGAAATTACACTGACACTGACCCTTCAGGTCTGGTATGGATTTTAAGGGGAACTCCACGGCAAATTTTAAAAAAATGGCATGGAGTTCCCCCCAAAAATCCATACCAGACCCTTTATCCGAGCATGCAACCTGGCAGGCTGCAGGAAAAGAGGGAGGGGCGAGAGAGCGCCCCCCCTCCTGAACCGTACCAGACCACGTGCCCTCAACATGGGGAGGATGCTTTGGGGGTCTGTGACCCCACAAAGCACCTTTTCTACAAGTTGATGGGGACAAGGGCCTCATCCTCACAACCCTTGCCTGGTGGTTGTGGGGGTCTGCGGGCGGGGGGCTTATCGGAATCTGGAAGACCCCTTTAACAAAGGGGACCCCCAGGTCCCGGCCCCCCTATATGAATTTGTAAAGGGCACATTGTACCCCTATCATTTCACAAAGAAAGTGTAAAAAATTGTAAAAAAACAGACACCGTTGGGAAAAGTCCTTTATTAAAAATAAAAAATAAATTGGTAATCCACTCTCGGTATCCTGCGAGGGGTAATCTCCTCTCCGGGGTCCAGCGATTGATGCTCTCTCCTCTCCGGGGTCCAGCGATTGATCTCTCCTCTCCGGGGTCCAGCGATTGATGATCTCTCCTCTCCGGGGTCCAGCGATTGATGATCTCTCCTCTCCGGGGTCCAGCGATTGATGATCTCTCCTCTCCGGGGTCCAGCGATTGATGATCTCTCCTCTCCGGGGTCCAGCGATTGATGATCTCTCCTCTCCGGGGTCCAGCGATGGATGATCTCTCCTCTCCAGGTCCAGGCTCCAATGATTATGTCCAGCGCAGCAAGGAACAGCAAGCATCCTGTCTCCACCGGAGACACCCCAGGAATCCCGGCAGCCTGACAGGTCTCTTATGTAGCTGAGGACGGGGCCACCCGTCACGTGACCCCGTCCCCCTCTAACGCAAGGGGAAACGCTTGACATCATCGTTGGAGCCTGGAAGTGGAGAGCAGAGATCATCCATCGCTGGACCCCGGAAAGGAGAGATCATACATCGCTGGACCCCGGAGAGGAGATCACCCATCACATGATACCGAGAGTGGATTGCCATCGCTGGAATCTTATTAAAAAAAAATAAATACTTTTCCCAACGGTGTCTGTGTGTTTTTTAACAATTTTTTACACTTACTTTGTGAAATGGTAGGGGTACAATGTACCCCTTACCAATTCACATAGGGGGGGCCGGGATCTGGGGGTCCCCTTTGTTAAAGGAGTCTTCCAGATTCCGATAAGCCCCCGGGCAAGGGTTGTGGGGATGAGACCCTTGTCCCCATCAATACTGGGACATGGTGCTTTGAGGGGTCACAAATGTAGAACTTTACATTTGATGGATTATTCTCCCAGCAAATTATTGGAGTCACTTGAACATTTGGAGGGCTCTCTTAATTTTTATATTCTGATACATATTTGTTATAAGTTCTATTTTGGACGTATCATCTGATCACATAGAGAATTCAAGTCTTCCAGTGTTTGATGCATTATTCACTTATTCAGCGCAGCTTATTTTCTAGTTCTACTATTTGTGTGTATCTCACTTAAAAGTTGCAGCAGTCTTTTCCTACTACATATGTTTTCTTCACAATTCAGAGTGATTACGGACAGCGCAGTAATACATTTTTTTCCTAGTTTGATAGACTGTAAAACAAAAAAATACATTAAAATTATTTTTTAATTGTTATACCAGTTAACCACTTCACGCAAAATGACGTATTTGTACGTCGTTTGAGGAAGTGGTTGTGCCGGGGTGAAGCCTGCAGCTGTACCGTTTCTCAGTACCAGATTACCAATACCATTTTGTAGAGCTTGCGGTCAGCTTTATGATAATAACAACCGATGCGGCTCAGCCGCCACTCAGTCATTATCATAAGGAGCTGGAGGGGACACCCCCCCCTCCCGCCACCTTCCACCGATCCACCCGGTGAGACTGGAGACCTTGTGTGTGCGCAATTTTAAAGCGTGACATGTTAGGTATCTATTTACTCTGCGTAACATAATTTTTCACAATATCCCCAAAAATTGGGCTAACGTTAATGTTTAGTTTTTTTTTTAATTCAGTGAATTATATTTTTTCACAAAAAATTGTTTGAAAGACCGCTGCGCAAATACAGTGTGACATAAAATGACCGCCATTTTATTCTCCAGAATCTTTGCTAAAATATATATATATATATATATATATATATATATATAATAAAATGTTTGGGGGTTCTAAGTAATTTTCTAGCAAAAAATACAGATTTTAACTTGTAAACAACAAGTGTCAATAATAGGCTTGGTCCAGAAGTAGTTAAAAAAGCTAAAAGAAATACAACTAGCATTAGAATTACTTGAGTGAGATGATGAACAAGTGCAATAATGAAAAGCATGACAGGACATAGAGTCCTGAAATCTATGTCATGTGGACCTTGGAGCTTGCTGCTAGGGATGAGCTTTGTGTTCGAGTCGAACACACGTTCGACTCGAACTTCGGCTGTTCGATCGTTGGACGAAGATCGAACGGTTCGGGCCGTTCGCGCCAAATTCGAGTGACGCGAAAGGCCCACAATACAATGCGCCATCGCAGTGCAATCCCGGCGCTGTGATTGGCCAAGCATGCACTGTGACCCCACATGCTTGGCCAATCACAGCGCTGGCAGCGAGGAGAGCCATAATTGGCCACAGGCAGGATGCCTGTGGCCAATCATAACTCAGGGGGGTTTAGTACACGCCCCACACTATAAAAGGCCTTGTGCAGTGTGTTCCAGCGTGCAGGGAAAGAGCTACATAGGCAGGGACAGTGTGTTCTACGTTGTGTTCTTTTCTCAGGCATCTGCAGGAGTTGCTGTTCATTGCTGTTCTCTAAGATAGATAGGCAGGCAGGGACAGTGTGCTCTTTTCTCAGGCATTTGCAGCAGTTAGTGGGTACCCATCATTGCTGTTCTCTAATAAAGGCATCTGCTGGAGTTAGTGGGTGTTGTGTGCCCTAGCACAGTATACACCTGTATATACCCGTCATTGCTGTTCTCTAATAAAGGCATCTGCTGGAGTTAGTGGGTGTTGTGTGCCCCAGCACAGTATACACCTGTATATACCCATCATTGCTGTTCTCTAATACAGGCATCTGCAGGAGTTAGTGGGTGTTGTGTGCCCTAGTACAGTATATACCCGTCATTGCTGTTCTCTAATAAAGGCATCTGTTGGAGTTAGTGGGTGTTGTGTGCCCTAGTACAGTATACACCTATATATATATACCCGTCATTGCTGTTCTCTAATAAAGGCATCTGCTGGAGTTAGTGGGTGTTGTGTGCCCTAGTACAGTATACACCTGTACCCGTCATTGCTGTTCTCTAATAAAGGCATCTGCTGGAGATAGTGGGTGTTGTGTGCCTCCAGCACAATATACACTACCCTATTGCTGGTTTTCCCATCTCCCTGCAGGCCATTGCTATGTCTGGAAGGCCAACAAGGAGAGGCAGACAGTCACGAGCCAATAAAAGAGGGCAAACAGGCTCTGTGTCTAGAGACAACAGTGCTGGTCGTGGACGCGGTGCATCGTCATCAGCACGTGGCCATGGGACACGCTTGTCCTTATTTTCGGCAGCTGGACGTGTTGAGCCGCATCATGCCGAAGACTTGGTAGAGTGGATGACCAAGCCCTCCTCATCCTCTCTCACCCAGGCGCAGGGTACTGGCAAAGCAGCTGCCAAAGCGTCCTCTTTCCTCGCATCAATGTCATCATCAGTCACTCCTTCCCTAGACCCACGTGTCCTCCTGAGGAGTCTCCCGAACTGTTTGAGCACAGTGTTGGGTACATGCTCCAGGAGGATGTCCAGCATTTCGAAGGGTCTGAAGATGATACCCAGCTAGAGGAAGGCAGTAGCGTGAGAGCAGAGAGAGGGGATGCTCAAGAAGGACAGCAATCTGGCAGTCATGTTCCAGCAGCTGCAGCATACTGCCAGATTGGCTCCAGTGATGAGGAGGGAGGGGATGATGAGGTCACTGACTCCACGTGGGTGCCTGATAGGAGAGAGGAGGAGGAGGAGGATGAGGAGGAGGCACATCAACGAGGCACGATGCCCTCCGGGGGCCAGCGTAAGGGCAGCACACCGACTGAATCACACCGTAGAGCTCCGCCTGTGCAGGGCGCTGCCTCTGCCCGTTATTTCAAAAGTTCTTTGGTGTGGGCCTTTTTTGAGTCGAGTGCATCAGATCGCACCGCTGCTGTTTGCAACATATGTCTCAAGCGTATCTCGTGTGGCCAAAACATCAGCCGCTTGGGCACCACATGCTTGACCAGACATATGTTGACCTGCCATGCAGCTCGTTGGCAAGCGTACCTTAAAGACCCACACCAAAGAACAAAGCGGACCTCTTCTTGCTCCTCATCAGCTGGGATCTCCAACCCCACTGTACCTTCAGTCCTCTCTGAAACCTGCACTGAGAGGAATGAAGGTGTAGAATTAGGTGTGTCACAGCCAAGTACTTGCGGGCACTCTGCTAGCAGTACACCGACGTCCGCTTATAGCAGACAAATTTCCCTGCCCCAGCTGCTGGACCGTCGAAAGAAGTTCACTCCCAGCCATCCACATGCCCAGCGGTTGAATGCAAGCTTGGCTAAATTGCTAGCACTTCAACTGCTGCCTTTTCAGTTGGTAGACTCGGCCCCCTACCGTGAGTTTGTGCAATGTGCGGTTCCTCAGTGGCAGGTTCCCAAACGCCACTTTTTCTCATGGAAGGCGATTCCGGCTCTCTACCGGCATGTGGAAGGCAATGTCCATGCCTCGCTGGACAGGGCGGTCAGCGGTAAGGTGCATATTACTGCTGACTCATGGTCCAGCAGGCATGGACAGGGATGTTACCTTTCTTTCACGGCCCATTGGGTCACTCTTTTGGCAGCTGGGAAGGATGCAGGACAAGGTGCAGTAGTGTTGGAGGTTGTTCCGCCGCCACGCCTCCAAAATGCTACTACTGGTTGTGACACACCTCTCTCCTCCACCCCATCCTCTTCTTCTTCCTCCATGGCCTCTTCCTGTGCTTTGTCCTCGGAACCAGCGGTGCACCGTAGGCGTTCAAGGGGCTACGCAAGTATGCAGGCAAAAAAATGCCATGCCGTGCTTGTGCTGGTGTTTTTGGGGTAAGGGGCCACACTGGGGCAGAGGTTCTGTCTGCTCTGCAGGGGCAGGCCGAGAGGTGGTTGACGCCACACCAGCTTAAGCCAGGAATGGTGGTTTGAGACAATGGCACCAACCTCCTCTCCGCCCTCCGACAGGGACAACTGACCCATGTGCCCTGTGTGGCTCACGTCCTTAACCTGGTGGTGCAGCGGTTCATGGGCAGGTACCCGGGCTTACAGGATGTCCTGGGGCAGACCAGGAAAGTCTGTGTGCATTTCCGCAGATCATATAATGCCAGTGCTCGGCTGGCTGAGCTGCAAAAGGAGTTGAACCTGCCCAAGAACCGCCTTATATGTGACATGCCCACCAGGTGAAACTCAACGTTGGCCATGCTGCAGCAGCTGCACACGCAGTAGAGGGCCACCAATGAGTACCTGTACGACTACGGCACCAGGACTGGGTCAGGGGAGCTCAGGTTTTTTCACCACTCCAGTGGGGCATAATCAGGGATGCATGCACTGTCCTGGCACCATTTGAGGAGGCCACGTGGATGGTGAGCAGTGACAGTGCATGCATCAGTGACACTGTACCTCTTGTCCACCTGTTGGAGCATACGCTGCGTGGAATAATGGACAGGGCACTTGAGGCAGAGCAGAGGCAGGAAAAGGAGGACTTCCTTTCCTCTCAAGGCCCCCTTTACCCAGACAGTGTTACTTCTTTCCCACCCATCACACAGGAAGAGGAGGAGGAGGATTGTGTCAGCATGGAGGTGGAGCATGGCACTCAGCATCAACAGCAGCAGTCTTTTAGGGATGATTTACAGTCCCAACAAACCCGTGGACTTGTACGTGGCTGGGAAGAGGTGGCTGCGGATCATGTCGTCCTTAGTGACCCAGAGGACTCCGGACCGAATGCCTCAGCTAACCTACGCTGCATGGCCTCCCTGATCCTGCAAAGTCTGCGGAAGGATCCTCGTATTCTTCAGATCAAGGAGAGGGACCATTACTGGCTGGCCACTCTCCTTGATCCACGGTACAAGGGTAAGGTTGCGGACCTTATCTTGCCATCGCAGAGGGAGCAGAGGATGAGACAATTTCGGGAGGCCTTGCAGAAAGGTCTGTGCAACGATTTCTCAGAGACTGGGAGGTTACAAACTCCTGGTCCTGGACAAAGAGTTGCTGAGGCTTCGGTCAGTAGCAGAAGGAGCGGTGGAGAAGGTGGCCGTCTGACTGATGCGTTCAGACAATTTTTTAGTCTGCAGCCCCAAGGTATGATCGGTTCCAGCAACCATCGCCAGCGTCTGATATACATGGTGCAGGAATACCTAGGGGCAAGGTCAGACTTTGACACCTTTCCCACCGAAAATCCTCTGGCTTACTGGGTCTTGAGGATGGATCACTGACCAGAGCTTGCACAGTATGCAATTGAGCTACTGGCCTGTCCTGCATCCAGCGTTCTTTCGGAATGCACATTCAGTGCTGCTGGAGGCTTTGTCACGGATCACAGTGTGCGCATGTCCTCTGACTCGGTTGATCGACTGACCTTCATAAAGATGAACCAGTCTTGGATCACCACCAGCTACCAAGCACCTGAAGCTGATATACCAGAATTTATTTTGAAATGTCACATCCCTTTAAGACTGCCTTTGCTGATGCTGAGTGACTGTCCTGTTATGTTGACTGACTATCCTCCTCCTCCTCAATGACCTGATTCATGATGATAGCTTGGAAGAACATTTTTGTTTCTGGGTGCCGCCAACAGTGGCTAAGGCCCAATTTTTCATCCCCTGTTTAACAGGGGCATGTAATTACAATTTTTTATGCAATGCTTTGCAGCAGGGCTCATTCCTGCACTCCAACTAGAGTATCTGGGAGAGGTTGCAGTGTCGTGGCACCAGCACCAGTGCCTAAGGCCCAATTTTTCAGCCCCTGTTTAACAGGGGCGTGTAATTACAATTTTTGATGCAATACTTTGTAACAGGGCTCATCGCTGTGCTCCAAGTACAGTATCTGTGAGGGGTTGCAGTGTTGTGGCACCAGTGCCTAAGGCCCAATTTTTCTGCCCCTGTTCAACAGGGGCATGTAATTAAAATTCTTGATCTAATAATTCACAGCAGGGCCCATTCCTGCGCCCACCAAGAGTAACTGTGAGGGCTTACAGTGTTGTGGCAACACCACCACCACCAAAGGCCCAATTTTTCCTACCACTGTTCAACAATGGCATGTAATTACAATTCCTGATATAATAGTTCACAGCAGAGCGTTCCAGCGCCCACCAAGAGTAACTGTGAGGGCTCACAGTGTTGTGGCAACATCCAACTTACAAACGACTGCTACTTGCAAACGGAAGGAGACAACAGGATGTGAGAGGAAATCTACCCCTAGGAAGGGAAATTCTCTCCTGTAAGAGTTAATATGGGAAAAAGGTGTCTCCTCTCTACTGATGCTTTATCACCAATCCTTGTTTCAATAAAAACCCCACTTTTCAAAAACATTTGTCATTGGGACGGAAAGTGAGGTGAAATGTTCTGAACAGGTGCACAGACAGCAAAACAAATGTTACAGGGGTGATAACCCTTCCCCATGTTTTCCAAAAAGCTTCAAAATTGATTTTTTTGGCTGGAGCTACACTTAAACAATGTACCTGTTCAAAATTACAAACCGATTCTTCTTAAGAACAAACCTACAGTCCCTGTCTTGTTTGCACCGCCTGTATACTGCTGTTCAGAGTATATAGGGCCTTTTTTTATTTTGGGTGCGGGATTCCCCTTAATATCCATACAAGACCCAAAGGGGCTGGTAATGGGCTGGGGTGGGGGGGGGGGGTGATGGGGTAGCCATGCCATTTTTCTCAGATTTTCATCCATATTACCGGGACCAAACATTACATTAAAGCCGCAAGCAGTTTTAAATGGCTTTTTTTTCCTTTACAAATGTCATTTTGTGCAGGGACAGTTCTAAACACGGGAAACACATGCCACTTCACAGGCATACTTTAGACACCCCCCAGGTACGATATTTAAAGGAATATTTCACTTTTTTTTCACTTTATGCATCATTAAAATGACTGCTCCCAAAAAACGGCCGTTTTTAAAACTTCGTTTTGCATTGATACATGTCCCCTGGGGCAGAACCCGGGTCCCCAAACCCTTTTTAGGACAATAACATGCATATTAGTCGTTATAATTAGCACTTTAGATTTCGAACGTTCGCGTCCATTGTATTTGATAGGGCTCTAATGTTCGCGCAAACTTTCGGTCCGTTCGAAGGTTCTGGTGCGAACCGAACCGGGGGGGGGGGGGGTGTTCGGCTCATCCCTACTTGCTGCACAAGACAGAAGTTAATGTGTTGCAAAAAAAAGCATTATAATGGGTCAGTGATTTATTATGATAAACAGTTTTTTTGGGTGGGCTTTTTTGAAAAAAGAAGTATAGATGATGAATTTATGTAAACAATAAATGTATATCATTTAAGGATTTGCAAGCCTTCATAGCCACTTTATGCCGTCACATCTGTACACATTGGTCAGTGCACAACATCTTAAAGTGTTTGTTACCCCAACATTTCATATTCCTGATATGTGCCTGCTGTACCGTGTACTTGTATGAAAAAGTATCCTGTTCTCTTTGTATTGCTTTCTTTGTGTGAAATCCCTGGTGCTCCTGCCAGTCCCTCACCATGGCCAGTTCTCTAGCTATGCTGGGAACTCTGCATTCTCTCCATCAATGATCATACTTGTCCTGACATGCCTCCCCTGCACAGCTTTTCACTGGGGAGGTCAGTGTACTGCTGTTTCTCCTCCCCCAGCTCTTATGCAGCTGAGAAAAGAGGAAACAGAGAATGTGATCACTTAAAAAGGGGGAAAAAAAATTATTTATAATTTTTTTATATCTATGCACAAATGTTTTGACTTTTATTTCTATTTAAACTGAAAGGGTTGTTTTACAAAGTGATCATTTACAAACACTTTAATGCCCCTCAAAGTGGATGCCAGAATGGTGAGCGATAATGAGATAGAGATTAGCAACACAATCCCTCTAGTCTTTCTTCTTCAGCATGCAATGCATGGTAATAAAGACTGTGGCAGAGCAGCAGGGGAGCACCAAGGGGTCCTGACTGCCCTCACACAAGTTGGCTTTGGTTTTTTAATTGTTCCTAACTAGGGCTGAGCCGAACACCCCCGGTTCGGTTCACAGCAGAACATGCAAACAGGCAAAAAATGTGTTAAAGTCTATGGGACACGAACGTGAAAAGAAAAAGTGCTAATTTTAAAGGCTTATGCGGCGTACACACGATCGTTTTTCATGCCATTTTTTAAACCGACGTTTTTCTCGTCGTTTTTTTTCTTGTTTCCTCTCAAGCCTGTCTTGCATCCACACGATCATTAAAAAAAACGCTCGAGCAAAGCGCAGTGACGTACAACACGTACGACGGCACTATAAAGGGGAAGTTCCGTTCGGATGGTGCCACCTTTCATGTCAGTAAAGTTTGTTGAGCGACGATTCGCACTTTTCAGCCTCGTGCCTTTCAGTCCGTTACAGTGTGACGAATGTGCTATCACCATTACAAACGCTAGTTTTACCAGAACGAGCGCTCCCGTCTCATACTTGATTCTGAGCATGCCCGTTTTTTTTTCACCTCGTAAAAGCATACACACTATCGTTTTTCACGTCGTTAAAAAAAAACGACCTGAAAAACGACGTGAAAAAATAGAGCATGTTTGAAATTTTTAATGGCCGTTTTTCACGCCGTTAAAAATGCTCTGGAGTATACACACGACCGGTTTAATGGCCATTTTTAAAAATGGAATTTTTAACGGCATGAAAAACGATCGTGTGTACGCGGCATTATATGCAAGTTATTGTCATAAAAAGTGTTTGGGGACCCAGGTCCTGCCCCAGGGGACATGTATCAATGCAAAAAAAAGTTTTAAAAACTGCAGGTTTTTCGGGAGCAGTGATTTTAATAATGCTTAAAGTGAAACAATAAAAGTGAAATATTCCTTTAAATTTCGTACCAGTATGCCTGTAAAGTAGCGCATTTCCCCCATGTTTAGAACAGTCCCTGCACAAAATGACATTTCTAAAGGAAAAAAAAGTCATTTAAAACTACTCGCTGCTATAATGAATTGTCGGGTCCCGGCAATACAGATAAAATCATTGAAAAAAAAAAATGTAAAAAAAAAATTGCGTGGGGGTCCCCCCAAATTCCATACCAGGCCCTTCAGGTCTGCTATGGATATTAAGGGGAAACCTGCGCCAATTTTTTTTTTAAATGGCGTATGGGTGTCCCCCTCAAAATCCCTACCAGACCATTCAGGTCTGGTAGGGATTTTAAGGGGAACCCCACGCCAAAATTAAAAAAAAATACGTGGGGTTCCCCCAAAAATCCATACCAGACCCTTATCTGATCAGGCAACCTGGAAGGCTGCAGGAAAAGAGGGGGGACGAGATAGCGCCCCCCCCCTCCTGAACCGTACCAGGCCTCATGCCCTCAACATGGGGAGGATGTCCCCATGTTGATGGGGACAAGGGCCTCATCCCCACAACCCTTGCCCAGTGGTTGTGGGGATCTGCGGGCAGGGGGCTTATTGGAATCTGGAAGTCCCCTTTAACAAAGGGGACCCCCAGATCCCCCAGATCCCAGCCCCTCCTATGTGAATTGGTAACGGGGTACATTGTACCCTTACCATTTCACAAAAAAAGTGTCAAAAATGTTAAACACAGTACACAGCTTGGGACAAGTCCT
Organism: Rana muscosa; assembly: GCA_029206835.1. Taxonomy (NCBI): domain Eukaryota; kingdom Metazoa; phylum Chordata; class Amphibia; order Anura; family Ranidae; genus Rana; species Rana muscosa. The sequence continues at coordinate 880,998,526 of CM055116.1, forward strand.
TTATTAAAGGGAGGAAAAAAAAATTCCAGCAATGTAAATCCATTCTGCAGAGGATACGGAGAAAAAAAAAAAACAGACGCGATCCTGCCTCCATGGGAGGCACCCGCTGTATGACGCTCTTCCGCCGTGACAGCTGTTAAATAGCTGAGGATTTCCCGTTGCGTCAGAGGGGGGCGGGTCACCCGTACATGTCACTAGGTAACCCCGGCGTTTCCCCGTTGCTCAGAGAGGGGCGGGGTTACCCGCGCACGTGACAGCACCGTCAACACTGAGCCTGTGCGGGATCGAGCAGAGAATGCTGGGAAGACGGCATTCTCCGCAATCAGGAAGTAGGTGCTTGTGGGCTTCTATTGCCCACAAGCAAAATGGAAATGTCCCACAGAGGTTTTTATAAGTCATCCTTGTGTCGGAAAACGGAATGGTGGCGGTTTGCACATTATGAACAGTGAGTAAGCAATTGCAATGGTAATAATAATTTAATGGGCCAAAAAAAAAAAAAAAGCCACGGAACATCTGCTTTAAGGTATACATGGGCAGTGATGGCAAGGATGTAAATAAAGCCCGAGTTATCATATCCATCGATTACTGGGTATCAACTGCTGGCTGGATGTGACACAACATGCACTTAAGGTATTAAACTGCCTTGCTATAGAAGTCATCTCAGACAAAGTCTTCACCACAGCACTGTGCATTTATGACTGAGAAGCTCAATTTTGACACGGAGTCATGTTTTGGTGTGGTCTAACTTACACAAAGGTAAAAGTTATCATTTAAACTATAAAAAAAGATAAAATTATTTTAATAAAATGAATAAAAATTGTAAATAAAAATTACAGTGTAATATTTGAGAGAAAAAAAATCAGAAAGATTGGGCAATATAAAAGCACTTTTACAAGTTCATAGTTAAAAAAAATAAATAAGGCAGGTTTATAATTAAACTGGTTCTAAAGTCTTAAGGTTTTTACCTTCATGTATTCTATGCATGAAGGTAAAAAACCTTCTGTGTGCAACAGCCCCCTAGCCCCTCCTAATATTTATCTGAGCCCCATCACAATCCAGCAATGTGCACGAGAGCCTCGGCTCTCTGGGGACTCTCCCTCCTTATTGGTTGAGACAGTTGTTTGCTCCCACTGCTGTCAATCACAGCCAGTGAGCCAATGAGGGGAAGAGAGGGGGGCAGTGTCGAGCCATGGCTCTGTGGATATTTATATATATATATATATATATATATATATATATATATATATATATATATATATATTAACACTTTAAGAAATTATTTATAAAAAATTAGAACAATTGTTTAGTCCACACATAATGTATGAGGTTGTGATGTGCTTTAGTAGGCTGTATTTTCACATGGTGAAAACAGTCTTTATTCAAATAATCAAAATGAGAGTGTTCACTTCAAAAAGAACAAAATATTCATTGACTCATTGCACAGTATTTAAGCATATTCACTAGGAAGCATTGTAAAAAGGACAATCAGGTTTTAATTCAATCTTATTTTATTTGTTTATGCAAGGAAACGACAGAAAAAGACATACATTGTCTTAAACATTACAAACATTGATAGGATACATCCTCAACAGGCATCATGGGTGTCAGAACAGAGCAGGGCTAAGTTTCATCAGATGAGAGTATACACAAATCTATTTGGAGAATATGAAGTAGGGTCACTCAATGGGTTATAGGCAGTAGGTAAATCGAAGCCCTGGTACGTTATCCTACTGGGTTCTTAGAGGTGTATTTATGTGTAGAGAAAAGAGAGAGTCAGAGTCAGGGGCAAATAGTAGGGGTACACAGATAGGGGACAGGGATCAGAATCACTCCATCAAGGTCCGAGAGTGGTCTCGTCCAGGGCACACTCCGCCCAAGAGATAAACTCCGAGGAGTACCGAAACACGGACCACGAAGTCCATGTGAGAGAGAACTGTTCACTTTTGTCATTTTCCTCCACCAACAGGCGTTCAAGGTCCCTAATGCGGTCCACCTCAACAGCCCAATCCCCCAGGGAAGGCATGGTTGCTGTTCTCCAATGACGGGGAATCACTACCCTGACCGCCGCCAGAAAGTGTCGCAAGACATCATTTCTGATGGATTTAAATGATCCAGGGAGAATAGACAAGAGAGCCACCTCAGGTGAAGGGTGGATAGAGGTCGCCATCAATTTGCAGTAGAGTGTGAAAATCCGCTGCCAGTACCTCCGCACAGGAGGGCACTCCCACCAGATGTGGAGCATGGTTCCTTGGGAGCTGAGGCACCGCCAGCAGGTATCTGACACCTCCGGATTGAAGTGGTGAAGAGATGATGGACATCTGTACCATCTTGTTAACAGTTTAAACCCCTTCTCCTGGGTCTTAGTGGCTATGGACAATTTGTGCGTCAGGGTAAAACATTTTTGCCAGTCAATAGGGGAGATAGTGTGACGTAGGTCTGTCTCCCAGGCCACCGTATATGGTGGGAGGTCAGGGGAGTAAATATCGAGCAGAAGGGAGTATAGTTGAGATACAACATGCGTTGGAGGTTCCACCTGCATGAGCAGTTCCTCGAATCCCGTCGGTTCAGCAAGAATGTCTGTAATAGATGGGAAAGTCCGGATGTAGGAGGTAGTCTGTTGCCTCCGAAGCCACTGCATGGGGTGACGGGAGGTCAGACCGGTAGAGGTATCTAACCTCAAAGTGGGGTCTGCACGAAGGACCTGGGCAAGTCGCCTATGATCCTCTCTTCGCCATGGTCCGAATCTTGCTACCGATATAGCTGGCGGAAAGGCCGGGGTCCCAAAGAAGGGAGTCATAGGCCCCATGCGGTTTGATAAGCCCCTTCTGGACAGCATGCGATCCCAAATCTGGATCGTTTGATGGGTAAGGTCATTAAGAGGGCCCGAACCCCCCCGTACCGTAGGCAAGGTCCAGGGGAGAGCGGAGAGTTCAATTGGGTTCATGTGGCTTTCCAACTGAACCCAAAGCTTGGTTGAAGAATGATGGAACCAATCTAGTATGCGGGTGAGCACCGCTGCTTTATGGTATAGGGAGGCATCTGGGGCTCCAGCCCCCCCCCCCCCCCGAGCCTTTGGAAGAGAAAGTGTTTCATACCGTATCCTGGGACGGGCCGCATTCCAAATAAATTTGGAAAACAGCTGGCGTATTTTCTTAAAGTACGAATTAGGTATGTGAATAGGGATGGTCTGAAACAAATACAGGAACCTAGGGAGAACATCCATTTTCAGGGCATTCACTCTACCTAGCCATGAGAGCTGTTTGGACGCATAATTGATTAAATCTGCCTGGGTCCTAAGAAGTAGGGGGGCAAAGTTCAAGGAAAAAAGTTGGGAAGCATCCGCCGGTATTTGAATTCCGAGATACCTTATGGAGGGGGAACCAGTTTTGAAGGGGAAAGAAGACGATAGTCTTCGTAGGGCCGACGTAGGCAGAGATATGTTGAGGATTTCCGATTTATTGTAGTTGACCTTGAAGTTGCTAACTTCTCCAAATTTCCGAAACTCCTGCAATACCGAGGGCAAGGATGTGTGAGGGTGTGTCACGAACAGGAGCAGATCATCTGCAAAGAGGGCGAGTTTAGTATGTGTGGGCCCGACTGTTATGACTTGGATAGAAGGATTGTTACGTAGAGCAATAGCTAGATGTTCCATAGTGAGAACATAGAGGAGGGGGGACAGTGGGCATCCCTGTCGCGTCCCGTTAGATACAGAGAAGGCTGGAGATAGCGAGCCATTTAGTCTAATCCTAGCATATGGAGAGGAGTAAAGGGACATTATTCTCGCCATCATATTGGTTCCCACGCCTATTTGTTGCAGGGATAGTTGAAGGAACTGCCAGTCTACTCGGTCGAATGCCTTCTCGGCATCGACTGTTAAGAGGCATAGTGGGATATCGTGGGACCGGGCATAGTTGGTTAAAAGAAGGGTCTTCAGGGTATTGTCCCTAGCCTCACGGCCACTCACAAAGCCGACCTGGTCTAGGTGTATTATCCCAGGCAACAATGGTTGTAATCTATTGGCTAGGATCTTAGCAAAGACTTTCAAATCGACCCCAATCAAGGAGATCGGCCTATGCTTGCACAAAGAGTAGGGTCTTTGCCTGGCTTTGGGATGAGGGATATGTGGGCCTCAAGTGTTTGTGGAGGGAACAATGAACCCTCCGACAAAGAGTTGAACACCTTAGTTAGAAAGGGCGTGAGGAGGGCGGCAAAAAGTTTGTAGAACTTAGGAGTGAAGCCGTCTGGGCCCGGGCTCTTTCCACTCGGTGTACCCGCTATGGCTTTGGCAACTTCGTCTTCTGTGATTGAGGTTTCCAGATCAGCGATGACGTCCTCGTCTAATGTAGGGAGCGCGGTTTCCAATACATATGACATCTGGTCTTCCACCCCGGAAGAAGGGGAACTTGTCCCTTGAGTCTTAGGGATATTGTACAGGGACTGATAGAAGTCCCTGAATTCCTCCGCCATCTTAGTGGGTGAGGATACCATTTCTCCCTGTGCCCCCCGAATATGGGGCACAAAGGCGGAGGTTGTTTTTGGGTGCAGGGAGCGAGCCAGTGGCCTACCACATTTATCTCGAAACTTATATTGATGGAAAGTGAGCTTATCTGCATATGTGCGTGCAGAGGCTTCATAAAGTTCTCTAAGTTGTGATCGCGCCCTAGAAACGTCCGCCAGCATTGTCACTGTCGGGGATCATTTGTGCTCAGTTTCTAAGTTTCTAAGCGTTTGATTTGCTGCCTCTATGGCGGCTGAGCGCTCCTTTTTAAGACGCGTACCCATTTGGATAAAGGTATCACGTAGGACAGCCTTAAGTGCCTCCCATTGAAAGGGCAACGATGTCGTATCCAAAGCGTGGTCCGCAAAAAAGTTAGAGATTGTATCTGAAACCCTTGTCACACAATCCGGGTTCGTAAGCAGCGAATCGTTCAAGCGCCATGACCATTCCCTAATCGGAGTGGAAGGGAGCGAGAATGTCATGTGTATAGGAGAATGGTCAGACCAGACCATTGGGTCTATGGTGCATTCCGGGGACCAGTCCAGGCAGCTATGGTCACTCATTAGGTAGTCTATGCGACTATAGGTGTGATGAACATGGGAGAAGTGGGTATAGTTACGGGCCGTGGGGTGCAGCACTCTCCAAACGTCCACTAGACGCAGATCGTAGAATGCCCGTTTCAGAGCCCTCAGTTTGGGGAAGGAGATACACGATCGCGAGGTGGAGGAATCTAAAAGTGGTTCAAGAGGGGTGTTAAAATCTCCCCCCAATACGAGCTTACCCTCCCTGAATCCTGACAGAATCCTCAAGTATTGTAACGCGGCCGATACTTGATTAACATTAGGAAGGTAAATGTTAGCTACCGTAAATTTGGTACCCCATAGCACGAATTTCACAAAAACATACCTCCCCTGGGGGTCCGAGAGATGGTCAAGCACCTCTATAGGGAGCGTCTTATGGAAGGCCACAGACACTCCCTTGGCTTTCTGGGTTGGGCTAGTGCTGTGGAACCACCTGTTGAAGTATCTGCTGGAACAGGAAGGGGTGGAGGCAGAGTGAAAATGTGTCTCTTGGAGAAGAAGCACATTGACTTGGCGTTTGTGCATTTGATACAGGATTTGTCCTCTTTTGGAGGCAATATTGAGCCCATTGACATTGTAGGAACAGAATTGTAACCTAGGGTGAGAGGTTACTGTGTGGGCCATGATGGAGTGATGGGGGGGAGGGGGGGGGAAGGAGAGAGAGAAGAAGAAAAAAAAGAAAAGCGGGGAAAAAAAGGGGGGGAAACACAACAGGGGAGGAAGAGAGAAGGTAGAGCGAGGCGGGGAAGAGATTGAACATAGAGAGCACCTGGGGAAGGTGGCTCAAAAATACTAAAGTGTGCGCAAAAACGTAACACTTCGTGAAATATCACGTAGTAGGCACGAACTGTGCCAATCCTATTTAGGGGGAGAGAACGGGGTTAGAACAGCTGAGTTGTGATCCCGACAACCTAGCAGGCATATATAACATAACTGTAAATGTAACACACCCAATGACCGTGGCATCTAATGCTCAACTGCCTAGTCACTAAAGAGCAGAGTGTCAGACTAATACCATTGGTACGCTTGAGTGTAATAAACAATCTAAAATTACATAGAAAAATAACATCAACGTAGAACAAGGTGTACACAAACTGGTGACAGAATAAAGGCACAGGTATTCCCGCGTAAGCATGCGAGGGTTGGAAGCACCAATTACTACATTTATAGCAGCATTAACTATGATAGTCGTCACGGCTTAGCTCAGATATCTGTGTAAACGCACAGAAGGTGTCAGTGATAAGGCCAGCCAGTCCCAAGCTCCAGGGACATAGATGTCCAGAGCCCGAGGGAAGACCCGGAGGTCCCCGGACAAGCCAAAGGGCTATGCCCGGGAAACACCAAGCCAGCCAGTAGAGCCAAGGCCGTGAAAGAACATATCAACACCACCGACCGCCTTTCCAGAGCCCCAGCAAGCACAACTGTACCAGCTGAGGGCAAGGAAACATTCTCCGTGCCAAGTGAGACAACTAAACCGTTAGCAGCATTTAGATAACAAAGTGAGCAAGAGTCAGTGGGGTGGATACGCAAGTAAAACCATGAGTACAAAACAAAATAGGGAAAACAGTAGGCAAACCTGGCCGGAGTCTCATAGAGGAACTGTAGTCACCTGGTGGACAAAAGGACATAGTAAAAAGAACCATTTCAGGTTTCAGACGACAGAGTCTGGATCAGTCTTCTGGTGACGTGGCTCGCCGTACTCTAGGACCAGAAGGTACCGATCTAGACTGTGGGCGTCCTCGACGCTGTAGAGGAGGGCCCGGTAGCCGCTGGCGGTCATCTGGGGGGTCCAACCAGTTTGGGACGACAATAGGGTCCCGGTCCAGGAACAGGAAGAAGGCAGGAAGCTGGTCCGGGTCTGACAGCACAAATTTGTGGTTATCTTCTCGGGTCACTTTGATGCTGAAGGGGTGGCCCCAAGTGTACGTGGCGCCTACTTGGCGAATCAAGTCCAGCAGAGGACGGACCGCTCGCCGCATGTACAGCGTGTTGCGGGAGAGGTCCGGGTAGAGGTGTATAGGTGATCCGTGAAAGTCCAGTGGCCCCAGGCGCCAGGCCTTGCGCAAGATTTCTTCCTTCAGGGTATAGTGGTGCACCCGGCAGAGTACGTCACGAGGGCGGTCCCTGCGGTCACCCCCCATGCCTCCCACTCTATGCACTCTGTCCAATTCAATGGGAGATGTAACTTCCCTGCCCAGGACCTGATTGAGGATAGCGATGACAGTGGGTTTGAGATCGGCACCTGATGTAGCCTCCGGGACCCCCTGCAGCCGGATGTTGTTCCTGCGGCTCCGGTTCTCACTATCTTCTATCCGGAGCTGGTGTTTCCGTAGACGGGAAAGGTGAGCCGTAGATGCATTTTCAAGCGCCGTTATGCGGGCTGAATGGTCTTCCTGGGTGGTGGCCATAGCAGAAACCGTGACCTCCGACGCGGAAACCCGTTGTTTGAGGGCATTTAGTTCAACATGGAGAGAAGTTTCCATTTTGGAAGCCCAGGAATCAAAGTCAGCTCGGAAAGCAGAAAGTACGGCAGCGGATGTGGAGCCCCGGGAAAGCATCTCTGCTGAGGCCGTGTTCACGTTAAGAGTAGCGGGATCCATCGGAGGGGCCGGGTGTACACCCGGGCCGGTCCCACCGACAGAGAAAGCTGCTGCAGTCGGGGGAGGAGGTGTTGGTTTGCCTGGGGTTCGGGCTGACGAAGCCCTGTCTTTCCCTGTACGGGAGTCCTGTGAGGCTGTGCGTAGCAGGTACCGTTGGATATTACCTTGTTGCAGTTCAGCGGAATCAGTAGAGGTAGAGCTGGAAGCCGCCATCAGCAGATTGGGCGTGATTGGTTGGGAATGCAGCCTGCAGTCGTCGGGAGAGCACAATGCTCAGCAGTACATGTCTTCAGCCGTCCATCCTCAGCCACGCATCCCCATAGGTGGAGTGGAAGAGCAGAGAGTGCGACCCGTGTCGTACATGGGAATAGACGCTTGCTGTGTTGTTACTGTCTTATTGGAGCAGGCGCAGGGGAGTGCCGGTGTTTGTGTTACAGGACAGTGGTACGGCAGCCTGGGCAGCACTGGCGGCTGAGGAGGGGGCAGAGCAAGGCTAGTGGCAAGGGGGAGCACGGAGTCCGGGTGGAGCAAGATGGCCGCTACACTTCTTGCTAGTCTGTGACTGGAGGGTTGCGGGGAGGGCAAGATGAATGAGGTGGAGGCCCAGCCGCCCTGTATATCAGAGTAATCAGACCTTGATGTGTAGGGCGAAGCGGTTTCAAACGGGCAAGGGGGACCCAGCAGTCCTATGGTCGGGTGTAGCAAGATGGCCGCCCCTCGAGCCTATGGGGTCAGGGCTCCCACCGAGTGCTCCTTTCTGACTGCCAGCCGGGGAGGGATCAGCCTACTTCTGGTGCCTTTTACTCTGCCCCCGCCCCGCTTACCCTGTGCGAGATGGTGCTTTGTGCTGGATGTTGCTCTGGGTGTATTGGGAGCAGCAAGATGGCCGCCGACTTCCAGGAGTAGGCCGAAGCCACGGACTTTCCTAGAACTGGCCGCCGCGGGTGTGTCAGGCCGAACGTCCCGGGATCCCTCAGGTATACAGACCAGTCCAGTGTAGGCACACTTGCGGCCGAGCCGCCCGCCGCACACTCCGCTGACCGCAGCACTTTAGGCCGGAGGATGCTGCTGGTCCCGCAGGCCGCAAGATGGCGGCCAGGCCTCTGAGCCGACCACGGGCCGAGAAGAAGACCGAGGGGGTTCCCTACTAGTCAAACACCTCCATCCAAGCCTGGATGGAGATGCAGGATGTCCGTGGGGTATCCGGAGACCCTCCGGGAGGCGTTGGAGGCTTTGTGGGCCCCAAGATGGCGTCGGGCCTGGGCTGTGTGGAGCGGGCCTGGTAGTTACCGTACGGCCGGCCCGGAGTCACAATTCAGGCTGGGTTGCAGGTAGGGAATCCTCAGGAACGACAGGGGTAGAGTTGGAGCAATTTCCAGTGGATTAGGAGCGAGGATGGCTATAGATTGAGCTCCGCAACTGCACCCTCAATGTCTGCACGTCCTCCTCAGTCGGCTCCCGGACACGCCCCCTCGACAATCAGGTTTTAACCAATTCAGCCCCGGAAGGATTTACCCCCTTCCTGACCGGGCTATTTTTTGCGATATGGCACTGCGTCGCTTTAACTTACAATTGCACGGTCATGCGACGCTGTACCCAAACAAAATTTATGTCCTTTTTTTCCCACAAATAGAGCCTTCTTTTGGTGGTATTTGATCACTACTCCCGCTCCATAGCCAAACAGGAAGTGAGAGGAAATCTCTGAAAATTTAGGGAATTCCTTGGGGACTCCCAGATCCCCAGAACTAGTGTCCCCATTGGAAAATTTCCCCTCTATCTGGCAGGATTTAAAACCCACACTTGCTCCATCCAAAAAGAAAAAAAAAAGTTTTGCCTTTAGTTCCACTTTATGCATTTGTATAAAATAGGGCATATCTACAATATTTCACCCAAAAAAGTATTTAAATACTTTTGACTAGGCCACATTTTAAACAGGACAAACAGCAGCCATTTTTAACAGAAAAACAAAACTTTATTTGTGTAACGAGCCCTTCCTCGCTCGGTTCCACTCTCCCGACACTCCTCTGCTGCTATTGGATCAGATTACAGATCGCAACGTCTGATAGTTCGGTCGTCCGATGCTCCGGGATTCGAACTACAGCTATGTGCCGTTCGAATCCAGTTGTTAAAGCTCAGAACAAACACCAGGCAGGCTGTATGTAAGTTCAAACAGGAATCTCACATTTATTGGATGCACACAACACACTTTTATACATAGCAGTTTGAACACCCCGCCCAAACAAAAACTTTCCTATTGGTCAATTGTAAAGAACACTCTAGTCTTCACTTAGGTCCTCTTGGCCATGTAAATGAGGACTTGAAACAGGGTCAGCAGGGATTGGTCTGATAGCTTGTATAGGAGGGCTGATATGTGTAATGACACAGAAGTATCAAGAGATAATTAAAGTACATAAACAAAGAAACAGTCAAACACAGAACAATGCCGTTCTTCCAGACCACGGAGCTGTCTGGAGGGGATTAGGTTTAAGACAGGGCAGATGACCCCCCACTGTGTAATAAAATCAAGGAGACATACTTCAGTATTCCAAGAATCATAACAATTTGTATTTATATCACTCGAAAAAATAGCCCAAAATAATGTAGGAGTATGAGCACAGTATTTAAACAAAAAGGACCCATCACACTTGCACATGAGTAATGTTCCCTCCAAGGGGCTAAGCTGTTAGGTTAATATATTGATTGGGGGGAGATGAAGCCATTAGCCAGCAGATATAGGGCAAGTTACCATTTTTTCCAATCAGATCCCGGTAATTTTTGAAAAAATTGGAAGAGGGGTGCCCCTGGGATTGTGTGGATTGGAATAAATTATGGATTGCCACCAAGTATATATAGAAAAATATAAATAATTTTATTTATACATAATACACATATATATCAAAATTAGTTTAAAATCAAAGAGAGGAACAGACATATACAGTCATTGAAAAGCAATTGCATGAAGGCACCTTACTACTTAAGACATATAAGTCATATAACTAGTGGTGACACAACCGACATGTTTCGGATACTCGAGCTATATCTGTGATAGCCTCCATTATTTCCTTCTTCAAGGTTCATGCAATAGTTTGAAGACAAATTGGTCTCTATATAAGAGAAAAACAACATAGTATGTGATAGCTATATAATACACAACAGTGTATTGGCATGATTACATTATTTTGAATTTCTCCCATATGTGGGCGGCTAGAAGATAGACATTGTTGCAAAAAAAAAGGGGAGGGGGGGGGGGGGGAAGAAACAAAGGAGAAGAAAAAGAAGAACAAATATACATGAAAGTTCATTAAGAATGCATGGATGCATATATGCATTATATAATTGTATGTCTACAGGATACAGTACATCTATATCAAATAGTGTTGCATACATACATTTCCAATGGTAATATAAACATCAGCCGCTTGGAGGAATTATTCCGGTGATATGGAGCCCAAATGGATATGGTGCGAGTTTAATGGTCACATAAAGACAGTGCAGCGGCCAAAGAAACACTGCAAACAAGATGACAGAGCCACGGGGATATGTGTAGGAGGACCAACCCAAAAACGCCCCTCAAAGCTCACAGGGAAGCCCCAAATTGCAGCGGAAAAGCTGCCACGGCCTATCTGTAAAAACATACATATATGGATTATAGTTTCTAGATCGCAGACTAGCCCTGTAAACAGGCATCCCATAACTCTGATCAAGTATTTGAAAGGAAGCTTAGTACCTGTCAATATGGCGCAAGAACATCCACACTCTGGCTGTGCAGCAAATGGCCAAGTCAGGTGGAACTTTTTATAGAGCTGAGGCTGGTGTTACAGCCAATCAGCTCAAGCTGTTAGGTTAATAAGACTTTGCATGAAAAAAGGTTGGGTTCTGGTAACAAAAAAAAATCATTTGAAAGTATCAAGAGTAGGGATGAGCTTCGTGTTCGAGTCGAACATACGTTCGACTCGAACATCGGCTGTTCGATCGTTCGACGAAGATCGAACGATTTGGGCCGTTCGCGCCAAATTCGAGTGACGCGAACGGCCCACAATGCACTACGCCATCGCAGTGTCATCCAGGCGCTGTGATTGGCCAAGCATGCACTGTGACCCCGCATGCTTGGCCAATCACAGCGCCGGCAGCGAGGAGAGCAATGATTGGCCACAGGCAGGATGCCTGTGGCCAATTATTGCTGAGGGTGTTTAGTACACGCCCCACACTATAAAAGGCCGCCAGCACGGCGGCCTAGTGTAGTGTGTTCCGGAGCAGGGATAGAGCAGCATAGGCAGGGACAGTGACTTTTATTTCTTTCTTGCTTAACCTGGATTCCTTTAGTTTAGGGAAAGAGAAGGATAGGTAGGGAGAGTGTCAGTGTGTTTTGTGCTTGTGCTATAGTGTGCTTAAAAAAAACATTTTTTCTAGGGACAGAAAACTGTAGGTAGGGAGAGTGTCAGTTTCTTTCACTGTGTAAGTCCTTGTTTCTAGGGACCTGGAAGGACAGTGAGTGAATTCTCCTTGTGCTATATTGTGCTTAAAAAAAACATTTTTTCTAGGGACAGAAAACTGTAGGTAGGGAGAGTGTCAGTTTCTTTCACTGTGCAAGTCCTTGTTTCCAGGGACCTGGAAGGACAGTGAGTGAATTCTCCTTGTGCTATATTGTGCTTAAAAAAAACATTTTTTCTAGGGACAGAAAACTGTAGGTAGGGAGAGTGTCAGTTTCTTTCACTGTGCAAGTCCTTGTTTCTAGGGACCTGGAAGGACAGTGAGTGAATTCTCCTTGTGCTATATTGTGCTTAAAAAAAACATTTTTTCTAGGGACAGAAAACTGTAGGTAGGGAGAGTGTCAGTTTCTTTCACTGTGTAAGTCCTTGTTTCTAGGGACCTGGAAGGACAGTGAGTGAATTCTCCTTGTGCTATATTGTGCTTAAAAAAAACATTTTTTCTAGGGACAGAAAACTGTAGGTAGGGAGTAGTGATGAGCCGAACACCCCCGGGTTCGGTTCGCACCAGAACCCGCGAACGGACCGAAAGTTCGAACGAACATTAGAACCCTATTAAATACAATGGATGCGAACGTTCGAATTCTAAAGTGCTAATTATAACAACTATTATGCATGTTATTGTCATAAATAGGGTTTGGGAACCCGGGTTGTGCACCAGGGGACATGTATCAATGCAAAAAGAAGTTTTAAAAACGGTCGTTTTTCGGGAGCAGTCATTTTAATGATGCATAAAGTGAAAAAAAAAAAGTCAAATATGCCTTTAAATATCGTACCTGGGGGGTGTCTAAAGTATGCCTGTGAAGTGCCACGTGTTTCCCGTGTTTAGAACTGTCCCTGCACAAAATGACACTTCTAAAGGAAAAAAAAGCCATTTAAAACTGCTTGCGGCTTTAATGTAATGTCTGGTCCCGGTAATATGGATGAAATTCTTTAAGAAAAATGGCATAGCTACCCCATGACCCCCCCCCCCTACCCCAGCCCATTACCAGCCCCTTTGGGTCTTGTATGGATATTAAGGGGAACCCCGCACATAAAATAAAAAAGGCCCTATATACTCTGAACAGCCGTATACAGGCGGTGCATACAAGACAGGGACTGTAGGTTTGTTCTTATGTAGAATCTGTTTGTAATTTTGAACAGGTACATTGTTGAAGTGTAGCTCCAGCCCAAAAATCTATTTTTAAACTTTTTGGGAAACATAGGTAAGGGTTATCACCCCTGTAACATTTGTTTTGCTGTCTGTGCCCCTGTTCCGAACATTTCACCTCACTTTCCGTCCCAATGACAACTGTTTTTGAAATGTGGTGTTTTTCTTGAAACAAGGATTGCTGATAAAGCATCAGTACAGATGAGACCCCTTTCTCCCATATTTATTCTTACAGGAGAGAATTTTCCTTTCTAGGGGTAGATTTCCTCTCACTTCCTGTTGTCTTCTTTCGTTTGCAAGTAGGAGTCGTTTGTAAGTTGGATGTTTGAAAGTAGGGACCTGCCGTATATACTCTGCAGAAATAGGCCCCTTAGTTGTTGGTGTTGGCACAACACTGTAAGCACTCAGTTACTCTTGGTTGGTGCTGGAACGCCCTGCTGTCAACTATTATATCAGGAATTTTAATTACATATAATTGTTGAACAGTGGTAGTAAAAATTGGGGCTTTGATGGTGGTGCTGGTGCCACAACACTGTAAGCCCTCACAGTTACTCTTGGTGGGTGCAGCAATGGGCCCTGCTGTGAATTATTAGATCAAGAATTGTAATTACATGCCCCTTTTGAACAGGGGCTGAAAAATTGGGCCTTTCGTGGTGGTGGTGGTGGTGGCGTTGCCACAAGACTGTAAGCCCTCAGAGTTACTCTTGGTGGGTGCAGCAATGGACCCTGCTGTGAATTATTAGATCAAGAATTGTAATTGCATGCCCCTGTTGAACAGGGGCTGAAAAATTGGGCCTTAGGCACTGGTGGCACAACACTACAACCCCTCACAGATACTGTACTTGGAGCACAGCAATGAGCCCTGTTGCAAAGTATTGCTTCAAAAATTGTAATGACACGCCCCTGTTAAACAGGGGCTGAAAAATTGGGCCTTAGGCACTGGTGCCACAACACTCCAACCCCTCACAGATACTGTACTTGGAGCACAGCAATGAGCCCTATGGCAAATTATTGCTAAAAAAATTGTAATTACACGCCCCTGTAAAACAGGGGCTGAAAAATTGGGCCTTAGCCACTGGTGGCGGCACCCATAAACAAAAATGATCTTCCAAGCTATCATCATCAATCGTATCATTGAGGACTCGGAGGAGGAGGATAGCCAGTCAACATAACAGCACAGGCACTCAGCATCAGCATCAGTCTTGAAGGGATGTGACATGTTAAAATCAATTAGTCTGTTATATCAGCATCAGGTGTGTGGTAGCTGGTGGTGATCCAAGACTGGTTCATCTTGATGAAAGTCAGTCGATCAACCGAGTCGGTGGACAGGCGCACCCTGTGATCCGTGACAAATCCTCCAGCAGCACTGAATGTGCGTTCCGAAAGAACGCTGGATGCAGGACAGGCCAGTAGCTCAATTGCATACTGTGCAAGCTCTGGCCAGTGATCCATCCTCAAGACCCAGTAAGCCAGAGGATTTTCGGTGGGGAAGGTGTCCAAGTCTGACCTTGCCCCTAGATATTCCTGCACCATGTTTATCAGACGCTGGCGATGGTTGCTGGAACCGATCATACTTTGGGGCTGCGGACTAAAGAATTGTCTGAACGCATCGGTCAGACGGCCACCTTCCCCACCGCTCCTTCTTTGACTGGCCGAAGCCTCAGCAACTCGTTGTCCAGGACCAGGAGTTTGTAACCTCCCAGTCTCTGGGAACGCGTTGCACAGACCTTTCTGCAAGGCCTCCCGGAGTTGTCTCATCCTCTGCTCCCTCTGCGACGGTAACATAAGGTCCGCAACCTTACCCTTGTACCGTGGATCAAGGAGAGTGGCCAGCCAGTAATGGTCCCTCTCCTTGATCCGAAGAATACGAGGATCCTTCCGCAGACTTTGCAGGATCAGGGAGGCCATGCAGCGTAGGTTTGCTGAGGCATTCGCTCCGGAGTCCTCTGGGTCACTAAGGACGACATGATCCGCAGCCACCTCCTCCCAGCCACGTACAAGTCCACTGGTTTCTTGGGACTGTAAATCATCCCTAAAAGACTGCTGCTGATGATGCTGAGTGCCAGCCTCCACCTCCATGCTGACACAATCCTCCTCCTCCTCCTCCTCCTCCTCCTCTTCCTGTGCGATGGGTGGGACAGAAGGAACACTGTCTGGGTAAAGGGGGCCTTGAGAGGCAAGGAAGTCCTCCTCTTCCTGCCTCTGTTCTGCCTCAAGTGCCCTGTCCATTATTCCACGCAGCGTGTGCTCCAACAGGTGGACAAGAGGTACAGTGTCACTGATGCATGCACTGTCACTGCTCACCATCCTCGTGGCCTCCTCAAATGGTGCCAGGACAGTGCATGCATCCCTGATCATGCCCCACTGGCGTGGAGAAAAAAAACCAAGCTCCCCTGACCCTGTCCTGGTGCCGTAGTCGCACAGGTACTCATTGATGGCCCTCTGCTGCGTGTGCAGCCGCTGCAGCATGGCCAACGTTGAGTTCCACCTGGTGGGCATGTCACATATAAGGCGGTTCTTGGGCAGGTTCAACTCCTTTTGCAGCTCAGCCAGGCGAGCACTGGCATTATAAGATCTGCGGAAATGCACACAGACTTTCCTGGCCTGCCTCAGGACATCCTGTAAGCCCGGGTACCTGCCCAAGAACCGCTGCACCACCAGGTTAAGGACGTGAGCCACACAGGGCACATGGGTCAGTTGTCCCTGTCGGAGGGCGGAGAGGAGGTTGGTGCCATTGTCGCAAACCACCATTCCTGGCTTAAGCTGGCGTGGCGTCAACCACCTCTCGGCCTGGCCCTGCAGAGCAGACAGGACCTCTGCCCCAGTGTGGCTTCTGTCCCCCAAACACACCAGCGCAAGCACGGCATGGCATCTTTTTGCCTGCGTACTTGCGTAGCCCCGTGAACGGCTACGGAGCACCGCTGGTTCATAGGACAAACCACAGGAAGAGGCCATGGAGGAAGAAGAAGAGGAGGGGGTGGAGGAGAGAGGTGTGTCACAACCAGTAGTAGCATTTTGGAGGCGTGGCGGTGGAACAACCTCCAACACTACTGCACCTTGTCCTGCATCCTTCCCAGCTGCCAAAAGAGTGACCCAATGGGCCGTGAAAGAAAGGTAACGTCCCTGTCCATGCCTGCTGGACCATGAGTCAGCGGTAATATGCACCTTACCGCTGACCGCCCTGTCCAGCGAGGCCAAGACATTGCCTTCCACATGCCGGTAGAGAGCCGGAATAGCCTTCCGTGAGAAAAAGTGGCGTTTGGGAACCTGCCACTGAGGAACCGCACATTGCACAAACTCACGGAAGGGGGCCGAGTCTACCAACTGAAAAGGCAGCAGTTGAAGCGCTAGCAATTTAGCCAAGCTAGCATTCAACCGCTGGGCATGTGGATGGCTGGGAGTGAACTTCTTTCGACGGTCCAGCAGCTGGGGCAGGGAAATTTGCCTGCTAGAATCGGACGTTGGTGTACTGCTAGCAGAGTGGCCGCAAGTACTTGGCTGTGACACACCTAATTCTACACCTTCATTCCTCTCAGTGCATGTTTCAGAGAGGACTGAAGTTATAGTGGGGTTGGAGATCCCAGCTGATGCGGTGCAAGGAGAGGTCCGCTTTGTTCTTTGGTGTGGGTCTTTGAGGTAGGCTTGCCAACGAGCTGCATGGCAGGTCAACATATGTCTGGTCAGGCATGTGGTACCCAAGCGGCTGATGTTTTGGCCACGCGATATACGCTTGAGACATATGTTGCAAACAGCAGCTGTGCGATCTGATGCACTAGCCTCAAAAAAGGCCCACACCAAAGAACTTTTTGAATGACGGGCAGAGGCAGCGCCCTGCACAGGAGGAAGTTCTGCGGTGTGATTCCGTCGGTGTACTGCCCTTACGCTGGCCACCAAAGGGCATCCTGCCTCGTTGGAGATGTGCCTCCTCCTCATCCTCCTCCTCCTCCTCTCTCCTATTAGGCACCCACGTGGAGTCAGTGACCTCATCATCACCTCCCTCCTCATCACTGGAGGCAATCTGGCAGTATGCTGCAGCTGCTGGAACATGACTGCCAGATTGGTGTCCTTCTTGAGCATCCCCTCTGTCTGCTCTCACGCTACTGCCTTCCTCTAGCTGGGTTTCATCATCAGACCCTTTGAAACGCTGGGCATCCTCCTGGAGCATGTACCCAACACTGTGCTGAAACAGTTCGGGGGACTCCTCAGGAGGAGGACATGGTGGGTCTAGGGAAGGAGTGACTGATGATGAGTCTGACATTGATACCAGGGAAGAGGACGCTTTGGCAGCTGCTTTTCCAGTACCCTGAGCCTGGGTGAGAGAGGATGAGGAGGAGGAGGAGGGCTTGGTCATCCACTCTACCAAGTCTTCGGCATGATGTGGCTCAACATGTCCAGCTGCCGAAAAGAAGGACAAGCGTGTCCCATGGCCATGTGCTGATGACAATGCACCGCGTCCACGACCAGCACTGTTGCCCCCAGACACAGAGCCTGCTTGCCCTCTTTTATTGGCTCCTGACTGTCTGCCTCTCCTTGTTTGCCTTCCAGACATTCTAATAGATGGCCTGCAGGGAGATGGGAAAAAAGCAATAAGGGCTACCTTCAGGTGTCCTTCTCTGTCCCTTGAAACAAGGACTTTGACAGTGAAAGAAACTGACACACTCTCCCTACCTACAGTTTTCTGTCCCTAGAAAAAATGTTTTTTTTAAACACAATTTAGCACAAGGAGAATTACCTCACTGTCCTTCCAGGTCCCTGGAAACAAGGACTTTGACAGTGAAAGAAACTGACACACTCTCCCTACCTACAGTTTTCTGTCCCTAGAAAAAATGTTTTTTTTAAGCACAATTTAGCACAAGGAGAATTACCTCACTGTCCTTCCAGGTCCCTGGAAACAAGGACTTTGACAGTGAAAGAAACTGACACACTCTCCCTACCTACAGTTTTCTGTCCCTAGAAAAAATGTTTTTTTTAAGCACAATTTAGCACAAGGAGAATTACCTCACTGTCCTTCCAGGTCCCTGGAAACAAGGACTTTGGCAGTGAAAGAAACTGACACACTCTCCCTACCTACAGTTTTCTGTCCCTAGAAAAAATGTTTTTTTTAAGCACAATTTAGCACAAGGAGAATTACCTCACTGTCCTTCCAGGTCCCTGGAAACAAGGACTTTGACAGTGAAAGAAACTGACACACTCTCCCTACCTACAGTTTTCTGTCCCTAGAAAAAATGTTTTTTTTAAGCACAATTTAGCACAAGGAGAATTACCTCACTGTCCTTCCAGGTCCCTGGAAACAAGGACTTTGACAGTGAAAGAAACTGACACACTCTCCCTACCTACAGTTTTCTGTCCCTAGAAAAAATGTTTTTTTTAAGCACAATTTAGCACAAGGAGAATTACCTCACTGTCCTTCCAGGTCCCTGGAAACAAGGACTTTGACAGTGAAAGAAACTGACACACTCTCCCTACCTACAGTTTTCTGTCCCTAGAAAAAATGTTTTTTTTAAGCACAATTTAGCACAAGGAGAATTACCTCACTGTCCTTCCAGGTCCCTGGAAACAAGGACTTTGACAGTGAAAGAAACTGACACACTCTCCCTACCTACAGTTTTCTGTCCCTAGAAAAAATGTTTTTTTTTAAGCACAATTTAGCACAAGGAGAATTACCTCACTGTCCTTCCAGGTCCCTGGAAACAAGGACTTTGACAGTGAAAGAAACTGACACACTCTCCCTACCTACAGTTTTCTGTCCCTAGAAAAAATGTTTTTTTTAAGCACAATATAGCACAAGGAGAATTCACTCACTGTCCTTCCAGGTCCCTGGAAACAAGGACTTTGACAGTGAAAGAAACTGACACACTCTCCCTACCTACAGTTTTCTGTCCCTAGAAAAAATGTTTTTTTTAAGCACAATTTAGCACAAGGAGAATTACCTCACTGTCCTTCCAGGTCCCTGGAAACAAGGACTTTGACAGTGAAAGAAACTGACACACTCTCCCTACCTACAGTTTTCTGTCCCTAGAAAAAATGTTTTTTTTAAGCACAATTTAGCACAAGGAGAATTACCTCACTGTCCTTCCAGGTCCCTGGAAACAAGGACTTTGACAGTGAAAGAAACTGACACACTCTCCCTACCTACAGTTTTCTGTCCCTAGAAAAAATGTTTTTTTAAGCACAATTTAGCACAAGGAGAATTACCTCACTGTCCTTCCAGGTCCCTGGAAACAAGGACTTTGACAGTGAAAGAAACTGACACACTCTCCCTACCTACAGTTTTCTGTCCCTAGAAAAAATGTTTTTTTTAAGCACAATTTAGCACAAGGAGAATTACCTCACTGTCCTTCCAGGTCCCTGGAAACA
This sequence comes from Rana muscosa, assembly GCA_029206835.1. Lineage (NCBI taxonomy): Eukaryota > Metazoa > Chordata > Amphibia > Anura > Ranidae > Rana > Rana muscosa. The sequence goes on from CM055116.1 coordinate 881,018,199, forward strand.
AGGACTTCGACAGTGAAAGAAACTGACACACTCTCCCTACCTACAGTTTTCTGTCCCTAGAAAAAATGTTTTTTTTTAAGCACAATTTAGCACAAGGAGAATTACCTCACTGTCCTTCCAGGTCCCTGGAAACAAGGACTTTGACAGTGAAAGAAACTGACACACTCTCCCTACCTACAGTTTTCTGTCCCTAGAAAAAATGTTTTTTTTAAGCACAATTTAGCACTAGGAGAATTACCTCACTGTCCTTCCAGGTCCCTGGAAACAAGGACTTTGACAGTGAAAGAAACTGACACACTCTCCCTACCTACAGTTTTCTGTCCCTAGAAAAAATGTTTTTTTAAGCACAATTTAGCACAAGGAGAATTACCTCACTGTCCTTCCAGGTCCCTGGAAACAAGGACTTTGACAGTGAAAGAAACTGACACACTCTCCCTACCTACAGTTTTCTGTCCCTAGAAAAAATGTTTTTTTTAAGCACAATTTAGCACAAGGAGAATTACCTCACTGTCCTTCCAGGTCCCTGGAAACAAGGACTTTGACAGTGAAAGAAACTGACACACTCTCCCTACCTACAGTTTTCTGTCCCTAGAAAAAATGTTTTTTTTAAGCACAATTTAGCACAAGGAGAATTACCTCACTGTTCTTCCAGGTCCCTGGAAACAAGGACTTTGACAGTGAAAGAAACTGACACACTCTCCCTACCTACAGTTTTCTGTCCCTAGAAAAAATGTTTTTTTTAAGCACAATTTAGCACAAGGAGAATTACCTCACTGTCCTTCCAGGTCCCTGGAAACAAGGACTTTGACAGTGAAAGAAACTGACACACTCTCCCTACCTACAGTTTTCTGTCCCTAGAAAAAATGTTTTTTTTAAGCACAATTTAGCACAAGGAGAATTACCTCACTGTCCTTCCAGGTCCCTGGAAACAAGGACTTTGACAGTGAAAGAAACTGACACACTCTCCCTACCTACAGTTTTCTGTCCCTAGAAAAAATGTTTTTTTTTAAGCACAATTTAGCACAAGGAGAATTACCTCACTGTCCTTCCAGGTCCCTGGAAACAAGGACTTTGACAGTGAAAGAAACTGACACACTCTCCCTACCTACAGTTTTCTGTCCCTAGAAAAAATGTTTTTTTTAAGCACAATATAGCACAAGGAGAATTCACTCACTGTCCTTCCAGGTCCCTGGAAACAAGGACTTTGACAGTGAAAGAAACTGACACACTCTCCCTACCTACAGTTTTCTGTCCCTAGAAAAAATGTTTTTTTTAAGCACAATTTAGCACAAGGAGAATTACCTCACTGTCCTTCCAGGTCCCTGGAAACAAGGACTTTGGCAGTGAAAGAAACTGACACACTCTCCCTACCTACAGTTTTCTGTCCCTAGAAAAAATGTTTTTTTTAAGCACAATTTAGCACAAGGAGAATTACCTCACTGTCCTTCCAGGTCCCTGGAAACAAGGACTTTGACAGTGAAAGAAACTGACACACTCTCCCTACCTACAGTTTTCTGTCCCTAGAAAAAATGTTTTTTTTAAGCACAATTTAGCACAAGGAGAATTACCTCACTGTCCTTCCAGGTCCCTGGAAACAAGGACTTTGACAGTGAAAGAAACTGACACACTCTCCCTACCTACAGTTTTCTGTCCCTAGAAAAAATGTTTTTTTTAAGCACAATTTAGCACAAGGAGAATTACCTCACTGTCCTTCCAGGTCCCTGGAAACAAGGACTTTGGCAGTGAAAGAAACTGACACACTCTCCCTACCTACAGTTTTCTGTCCCTAGAAAAAATGTTTTTTTTAAGCACAATTTAGCACAAGGAGAATTACCTCACTGTCCTTCCAGGTCCCTGGAAACAAGGACTTTGACAGTGAAAGAAACTGACACACTCTCCCTACCTACAGTTTTCTGTCCCTAGAAAAAATGTTTTTTTTAAGCACAATTTAGCACAAGGAGAATTACCTCACTGTCCTTCCAGGTCCCTGGAAACAAGGACTTTGACAGTGAAAGAAACTGACACACTCTCCCTACCTACAGTTTTCTGTCCCTAGAAAAAATGTTTTTTTTAAGCACAATTTAGCACAAGGAGAATTACCTCACTGTCCTTCCAGGTCCCTGGAAACAAGGACTTTGACAGTGAAAGAAACTGACACACTCTCCCTACCTACAGTTTTCTGTCCCTAGAAAAAATGTTTTTTTTTAAGCACAATTTAGCACAAGGAGAATTACCTCACTGTCCTTCCAGGTCCCTGGAAACAAGGACTTTGACAGTGAAAGAAACTGACACACTCTCCCTACCTACAGTTTTCTGTCCCTAGAAAAAATGTTTTTTTTAAGCACAATTTAGCACAAGGAGAATTACCTCACTGTCCTTCCAGGTCCCTGGAAACAAGGACTTTGACAGTGAAAGAAACTGACACACTCTCCCTACCTACAGTTTTCTGTCCCTAGAAAAAATGTTTTTTTTTAAGCACAATTTAGCACAAGGAGAATTACCTCACTGTCCTTCCAGGTCCCTGGAAACAAGGACTTTGACAGTGAAAGAAACTGACACACTCTCCCTACCTACAGTTTTCTGTCCCTAGAAAAAATGTTTTTTTTAAGCACAATTTAGCACAAGGAGAATTACCTCACTGTCCTTCCAGGTCCCTGGAAACAAGGACTTTGACAGTGAAAGAAACTGACACACTCTCCCTACCTACAGTTTTCTGTCCCTAGAAAAAATGTTTTTTTAAGCACAATTTAGCACAAGGAGAATTACCTCACTGTCCTTCCAGGTCCCTGGAAACAAGGACTTTGACAGTGAAAGAAACTGACACACTCTCCCTACCTACAGTTTTCTGTCCCTAGAAAAAATGTTTTTTTTAAGCACAATATAGCACAAGGAGAATTCACTCACTGTCCTTCCAGGTCCCTGGAAACAAGGACTTTGACAGTGAAAGAAACTGACACACTCTCCCTACCTACAGTTTTCTGTCCCTAGAAAAAATGTTTTTTTTAAGCACAATATAGCACAAGCACAAAACACACTGACACTCTCCCTACCTATCCTTCTCTTTCCCTAAACTAAAGGAATCCAGGTTAAGCAAGAAAGAAATAAAAGTCACTGTCCCTGCCTATGCTGCTCTATCCCTGCTCCGGAACACACTACACTAGGCCGCCGTGCTGGCGGCCTTTTATAGTGTGGGGCGTGTACTAAACCCCCTCAGCAATAATTGGCCACAGGCATCCTGCCTGTGGCCAATCATTGCTCTCCTCGCTGCCGGCGCTGTGATTGGCCAAGCATGCGGGGTCACAGTGCATGCTTGGCCAATCACAGCGCCTGGATGACACTGCGATGGCGTAGTGCATTGTGGGCCGTTCGCGTCACTCGAATTTGGCGCGAACGGCCCAAATCGTTCGATCTTCGTCGAACGATCGAACAGCCGATGTTCGAGTCGAACGTATGTTCGACTCGAACACGAAGCTCATCCCTAGTAGGGAGAGTGTCAGTTTCTTTCACTGTGTAAGTCCTTGTTTCCAGGGACCTGGAAGGACAGTGAGTGAATTCTCCTTGTGCTATATTGTGCTTAAAAAAACCATTTTTTCTAGGGACAGAAAACTGTAGGTAGGGAGAGTGTCCGTTTCTTTCACTGTGCAAGTCCTTGTTTCTAGGGACCTGGAAGGACAGTGAGTGAATTCTCCTTGTGCTATATTGTGCTTAAAAAAAACATTTTTTCTAGGGACAGAAAACTGTAGGTAGGGAGAGTGTCAGTTTCTTTCACTGTGCAAGTCCTTGTTTCCAGGGACCTGGAAGGACAGTGAGTGAATTCTCCTTGTGCTATAGTGTGCTTAAAAAAAACATTTTTTCTAGGGACAGAAAACTGTAGGTAGGGAGAGTGTCAGTTTCTTTCACTGTGCAAGTCCTTGTTTCCAGGGACCTGGAAGGACAGTGAGTGAATTCTCCTTGTGCTATATTGTGCTTAAAAAAAACATTTTTTCTAGGGACAGAAAACTGTAGGTAGGGAGAGTGTCAGTTTCTTTCACTGTGCAAGTCCTTGTTTCTAGGGACTGGGAAGGACAGTGAGTGAATTCTCCTTGTGCTATAGTGTGCTTAAAAAAAACATTTTTTCTAGGGACAGAAAACTGTAGGTAGGGAGAGTGTCAGTTTCTTTCACTGTGCAAGTCCTTGTTTCTAGGGTTTGGGAAGGACAGTGAGTGAATTCTCCTTGTGCTATAGTGTGCTTAAAAAAAACATTTTTTCTAGGGACAGAAAACTGTAGGTAGGGAGAGTGTCAGTTTCTTTCACTGTGCAAGTCCTTGTTTCTAGGGACCTGGAAGGACAGTGAGTGAATTCTCCTTGTGCTATATTGTGCTTAAAAAAAACATTTTTTCTAGGGACAGAAAACTGTAGGTAGGGAGAGTGTCAGTTTCTTTCACTGTGCAAGTCCTTGTTTCTAGGGACTGGGAAGGACAGTGAGTGAATTCTCCTTGTGCTATATTGTGCTTAAAAAAAACATTTTTTCTAGGGACAGAAAACTGTAGGTAGGGAGAGTGTCAGTTTCTTTCACTGTGCAAGTCCTTGTTTCTAGGGACCTGGAAGGACAGTGAGTGCATTCTCCTTGTGCTATATTGTGCTTAAAAAAAACATTTTTTCTAGGGACAGAAAACTGTAGGTAGGGAGAGTGTCAGTTTCTTTCACTGTGCAAGTCCTTGTTTCTAGGGACCTGGAAGGACAGTGAGTGAATTCTCCTTGTGCTATATTGTGCTTAAAAAAAACATTTTTTCTAGGGACAGAAAACTGTAGGTAGGGAGAGTGTCAGTTTCTTTCACTGTGCAAGTCCTTGTTTCTAGGGACCTGGAAGGACAGTGAGTGAATTCTCCTTGTGCTATATTGTGCTTAAAAAAAACATTTTTTCTAGGGACAGAAAACTGTAGGTAGGGAGAGTGTCAGTTTCTTTCACTGTGCAAGTCCTTGTTTCTAGGGACCTGGAAGGACAGTGAGTGAATTCTCCTTGTGCTATATTGTGCTTAAAAAAAACATTTTTTCTAGGGACAGAAAACTGTAGGTAGGGAGAGTGTCAGTTTCTTTCACTGTGCAAGTCCTTGTTTCTAGGGACCTGGAAGGACAGTGAGTGAATTCTCCTTGTGCTATATTGTGCTTAAAAAAAACATTTTTTCTAGGGACAGAAAACTGTAGGTAGGGAGAGTGTCAGTTTCTTTCACTGTGCAAGTCCTTGTTTCTAGGGACCTGGAAGGACAGTGAATGAATTCTCCTTGTGCTATATTGTGCTTAAAAAAAACATTTTTTCTAGGGACAGAAAACTGTAGGTAGGGAGAGTGTCAGTTTCTTTCACTGTGCAAGTCCTTGTTTCAAGGGACAGAGAAGGACACCTGAAGGTAGCCCTTATTGCTTTTTTCCCATCTCCCTGCAGGCCATCTATTAGAATGTCTGGAAGGCAAACAAGGAGAGGCAGACAGTCAGGAGGCAATAAAAGAGGGCAAGCAGGCTCTGTGTCTGGGGGCAACAGTGCTGGTCATGGACGCGGTGCATTGTCATCAGCACATGGCCATGGGACACGCTTGTCCTTCTTTTCTGCAGCTGGACATGTTGAGCCACATCATGCCGAAGACTTGGTAGAGTGGATGACCAAGCCCTCCTCCTCCTCCTCATCCTCTCTCACCCAGGCTCAGGGTACTGGCAAAGCAGCTGCCAAAGCGTCCTCTTCCCTGGTATCAATGTCAGACTCATCATCAGTCACTCCTTCCCTAGACCCACCATGTCCTCCTCCTGAGGAGTCCCCCGAACTGTTTGAGCACAGTGTTGGGTACATGCTCCAGGAGGATGCCCAGCGTTTCGAAGGGTCTGATGATGAAACCCAGCTACAGGAAGGCAGTAGGGTGAGAGCAGACAGAGGGGATGCTCAAGAAGGACACCAATCTGGCAGTCATGTTCCAGCAGCTGCAGCATACTGCCAGATTGGCTCCAGTGATGAGGAGGGAGGGGATGATGAGGTCACTGACTCCACGTGGGTGCCTAATAGGAGAGAGGAGGAGGAGGATGAGGAGGAGGCACATCTCCAACGAGACAGGATGCCCTTTGGTGGCCAGCGTAAGGGCAGTACACCGACGGAATCACACCGCAGAGCTCCGCCTGTGCAGGGCGCTGCCTCTGCCCGTCATTCAAAAAGTTCCTTGGTGTGGGCCTTTTTTGAGGCTAGTGCATCAGATCGCACAGCTGCTGTTTGCAACATATGTCTCAAGCGTATATCGCGTGGCCAAAACATCAGCCGCTTGGGTACCACATGCCTGACCAGACATATGTTGACCTGCCATGCAGCTCGTTGGCAAGCCTACCTCAAAGACCCACACCAAAGAACAAAGCGGACCTCTCCTTGCACCGCATCAGCTGGGATTTCCAACCCCACTATAACTTCAGTCCTCTCTGAAACATGCACTGAGAGGAATGAAGGTGTAGAATTAGGTGTGTCACAGCCAAGTACTTGCGGCCACTCTGCTAGCAGTACACCGACGTCCGATTCTAGCAGGCAAATTTCCCTGCCCCAGCTGCTGGACCGTCGAAAGAAGTTCACTCCCAGCCATCCACATGCCCAGCGGTTGAATGCTAGCTTGGCTAAATTGCTAGCGCTTCAACTGCTGCCTTTTCAGTTGGTAGACTCGGCCCCCTTCCGTGAGTTTGTGCAATGTGCGGTTCCTCAGTGGCAGGTTCCCAAACGCCACTTTTTCTCACGGAAGGCTATTCCGGCTCTCTACCGGCATGTGGAAGGCAATGTCTTGGCCTCGCTGGACAGGGCGGTCAGCGGTAAGGTGCATATTACCGCTGACTCATGGTCCAGCAGGCATGGACAGGGACGTTACCTTTCTTTCACGGCCCATTGGGTCACTCTTTTGGCAGCTGGGAAGGATGCAGGACAAGGTGCAGTAGTGTTGGAGGTTGTCCCACCGCCACGCCTCCAAAATGCTACTACTGGTTGTGACACACCTCTCTCCTCCACCCCCTCCTCTTCTTCTTCCTCCATGGCCTCTTCCTGTGGTTTGTCCTATGAACCAGCGGTGCTCCGTAGCCGTTCACGGGGCTACGCAAGTACGCAGGCAAAAAGATGCCATGCCGTGCTTGCGCTGGTGTGTTTGGGGGACAGAAGCCACACTGGGGCAGAGGTCCTGTCTGCTCTGCAGGGCCAGGCCGAGAGGTGGTTGACGCCACGCCAGCTTAAGCCAGGAATGGTGGTTTGCGACAATGGCACCAACCTCCTCTCCGCCCTCCGACAGGGACAACTGACCCATGTGCCCTGTGTGGCTCACGTCCTTAACCTGGTGGTGCAGCGGTTCTTGGGCAGGTACCCGGGCTTACAGGATGTCCTGAGGCAGGCCAGGAAAGTCTGTGTGCATTTCCGCAGATCTTATAATGCCAGTGCTCGCCTGGCTGAGCTGCAAAAGGAGTTGAACCTGCCCAAGAACCGCCTTATATGTGACATGCCCACCAGGTGGAACTCAACGTTGGCCATGCTGCAGCAGCTGCACACGCAGCAGAGGGCCATCAATGAGTACCTGTGCGACTACGGCACCAGGACAGGGTCAGGGGAGCTTGGTTTTTTTTCTCCACGCCAGTGGGGCATGATCAGGGATGCATGCACTGTCCTGGCACCATTTGAGGAGGCCACGAGGATGGTGAGCAGTGACAGTGCATGCATCAGTGACACTGTACCTCTTGTCCACCTGTTGGAGCACACGCTGCGTGGAATAATGGACAGGGCACTTGAGGCAGAACAGAGGCAGGAAGAGGAGGACTTCCTTGCCTCTCAAGGCCCCCTTTACCCAGACAGTGTTCCTTCTGTCCCACCCATCGCACAGGAAGAGTAAGAGGAGGAGGAGGAGGAGGAGGAGGAGGATTGTGTCAGCATGGAGGTGGAGGCTGGCACTCAGCATCATCAGCAGCAGTCTTTTAGGGATGATTTACAGTCCCAAGAAACCAGTGGACTTGTACGTGGATGGGAGGAGGTGACTGCGGATCATGTCGTCCTTAGTGACCCAGAGGACTCCGGAGCGAATGCCTCAGCAAACCTACGCTGCATGGCCTCCCTGATCCTGCAAAGTCTGCGGAAGGATCCTCGTATTCTTCGGATCAAGGAGAGGGACCATTACTGGCTGGCCACTCTCCTTGATCCACGGTACAAGGGTAAGGTTGCGGACCTTATGTTACCGTCGCAGAGGGAGCAGAGGATGAGACAACTCCGGGAGGCCTTGCAGAAAGGTCTGTGCAACGCGTTCCCTGAGACTGGGAGGTTACAAACTCCTGGTCCAGGACAACGAGTTGCTGAGGCTTCGGCCAGTCAAAGAAGGAGCGGTGGGGAAGGTGGCCGTCTAACCGATGCGTTCAGACAATTCTTTAGTCCGCAGCCCCAAAGTATGATTGGTTCCAGCAACCATCGCCAGCGTCTGATAAACATGGTGCAGGAATATCTAGGGGCAAGGTCAGACTTGGACACCTTCCCCACCGAAAATCCTCTGGCTTACTGGGTCTTGAGGATGGATCACTGGCCAGAGCTTGCACAGTATGCAATTGAGCTACTGGCCTGTCCTGCATCCAGCGTTCTTTCGGAACGCACATTCAGTGCTGCTGGAGGATTTGTCACGGATCACAGGGTGCGCCTGTCCACCGACTCGGTTGATCGACTGACTTTCATCAAGATGAACCAGTCTTGGATCACCACCAGCTACCACACACCTGATGCTGATATAACAGACTAATTGATTTTAACATGTCACGTCCCTTCAAGACTGATGCTGATGCTGAGTGCCTGTGCTGTTATGTTGACTGGCTATCCTCCTCCTCCGAGTCCTCAATGATACGATTGATGATGATAGCTTGGAAGATCATTTTTGTTTATGGGTGCCGCCACCAGTGGCTAAGGCCCAATTTTTCAGCCCCTGTTTTACAGGGGCGTGTACTTACAATTTTTTTAGCAATAATTTGCCATAGGGCTCATTGCTGTGCTCCAAGTACAGTATCTGTGAGGGGTTGTAGTGTTGTGCCACCAGTGCCTAAGGCCCAATTTTTCAGCCCCTGTTTAACAGGGGCGTGTCATTACAATTTTTGAAGCAATACTTTGCAACAGGGCTCATTGCTGTGCTCCAAGTACAGTATCTGTGAGGGGTTGTAGTGTTGTGCCACCAGTGCCTAAGGCCCAATTTTTCAGCCCCTGTTCAACAGGGGCATGCAATTACAATTCTTGATGTAATAATTCACAGCAGGGCCCATTCCTGCACCCACCAAGAGTAAGTCTGAGGGCTTACAGTGTTGTGGCAACGCCACCACCACCACCACCACGAAAGGCCCAATTTTTCAGCCACTGTTCAAAAGGGGCATGTAATTACAATTCTTGATCTAATAATTCACAGCAGGGCCCATTCCTGCACCCACCAAGAGTAACTCTGAGGGCTTACAGTGTTGTGGCAACACCACCACCACCACCACCACCACGAAAAGCCCAATTTTTCAGCCCCTGTTCAACAGGGGCATGCAATTACAATTCTTGATCTAATAATTCACAGCAGGGCCCATTGCTGCACCCACCAAGAGTAACTGTCAGGGCTTACAGTGTTGTGGCACCAGCACCACCATCAAAGCCCCAATTTTTACTACCACTGTTCAACAATTATATGTAATTAAAATTCCTGATATAATAGTTGACAGCAGGGCGTTCCAGCACCAACCAAGAGTAACTGTGAGTGCTTACAGTGTTGTGCCAACACCAACAACTAAGGGGCCTATTTCTGCAGAGTATATACGGCAGGTCCCTACTTTCAAACATCCAACTTACAAACGACTCCTACTTGCAAACGAAAGAAGACAACAGGAAGTGAGAGGAAATCTACCCCTAGGAAGGAAAATTCTCTCCTGTAAGAATAAATATGGGAGAAAGGTGTCTCCTCTGTACTGATGCTTTATCAGCAATCCTTGTTTCAAGAAAAACACCACATTTCAAAAACAGTTGTCATTGGGACGGAAAGTGAGGTGAAATGTTCTGAACAGGGGCACAGACAGCAAAACAAATGTTACAGGGGTGATAACCCTTACCTATGTTTCCCAAAAAGTTTAAAAATAGATTTTTGGGCTGGAGCTACAGTTCAACAATGTACCTGTTCAAAATTACAAACACATTCTACATAAGAACAAACCTACAGTCCCTGTCTTGTATGCACCGCCTGTATACGGCTGTTCAGAGTATATAGGGCCTTTTTTATTTTATGTGCGGGGTTCCCCTTAATATCCATACAAGACCCAAAGGGGCTGGTAATGGGCTGGGGTAGGGGGGGGGGGGGTCATGGGGTAGCTATGCCATTTTTCTTAAAGATTTTCATCCATATTACCGGGACCAGACATTACATTAAAGCCGCAAGAAGTTTTAAATGGCTTTTTTTTCCTTTAGAAGTGTCATTTTGTGCAGGGACAGTTCTAAACACGGGAAACACGTGGCACTTCACAGGCATACTTTAGACACCCCCCAGGTACGATATTTAAAGGAATATTTGACTTTTTTTTTTCACTTTATGCATCATTAAAATGACTGCTCCCGAAAAACGACCGTTTTTAAAACTTCTTTTTGCATTGATACATGTCCCCTGGTGCAGAACCGGGTTCCCAAACCCTTTTTAGGACAATAACATGCATAATAGTTGTTATAATTAGCACTTTAGAATTTGAACGTTCGCATCCATTGTATTTAATAGGGTTCTAATGTTCGTACGAACTTTCGGTCCGTTCGCGGGTTCTGGTGCGAACCGAACCCGGGGGTGTTCGGCTCATCACTAATCAAGAGGATTTGATTAGTATGATTAGGTAGAAGCCCTTCATTCAGTTATACTCCATGTCTACAAGAGAGAGCTCTATATTAAGTCAGACCCTTGAAGGGATATCATGGGATCACTAGAGATATGCATATGCAATACACCTGGTAATTATTGGGTATTTCCTTGGTATCTATATATATATATGTAACCCCTATAATTTTATTTTGTTGTATGTGTATGAATAATACTGTATTGAAGCATAGTTCATAATTTATCTGTATAGGAATAGATTGATGGTTTACTATGTTTAGACCCTTTCACTATATACCAATAAATTCCTGTTGTTGTGTTGAGCTGTCACTCAAGTATATGAACACTCTGTACCAAATGATATCACTAGAAATATTATATATTGAAGTATATTAACGTTGAGTACCATCATGCTAAATAAAAGCCCCTAAATCAGGGATATGCAATAAGCGGACCTCCAGCTATTGCAAAACTACAAGTCCCTTTGTGCCTCTGTCTCTGGGTGTCATGCTTGTTGCTGTCAGAGTCTTGCTATGCCTCATAGGACTTGTAGTTCTGCAACAGCTGGAGGTCCGCTAATTGCATATCCCTGCCCTAAATTACTGTAGTGAATATAGTCCCGGTTTAAAACTTTTAACTAGGTCGATTTTTCCTCAGGACCCACACATTAGCAGAAAAAAAAATCAACATACACATGTCCACCTCATAGAGAGGAAAATATGTCACAAAAAACACTGCTATTGCAGGTGTTTATCAGGGTGGTTGTTGGAGAGAAAGTTGAATGAGCACATTTACCTGAGGATCTTGTAAGCACTAAAAACGAGATTAGAGAAGCACAATGATTGGTATAAACAGGGCCGGGACAAGGGGTTGGCAGGAGGGACAGCTGCCCTGGGCACTGTGGTATCATGTGAGGTGTGGGGGAGGGGGGAGATTTGTGCTGGGAGGGGGAATTATAGGGGCAGCAGGAGGTAAGAATTGTTCTAGGAGGAAAAATTGTGGCTGGATGCCTCAACTATTATGGGATGTGTAAGTGTCTTGCTGTAAGGGGAGGGGGGATTCCTCCAACCTCCCTGCTGATAAAACTGTGTACTGAGAAGTTTGAACACACCTGACCTGTATCACCATTGTCATTGGACAGTTTAACCTGCCCTGTTTCCCAAGGGTGGGAGGAGGGTTTTGGAGCGAGATATCTGTGAACATGTTCTTGCAATAAACTCATTCCTGCTTGAAACCTCAAGACAGCTTTTGTCTCGTTATTGAGGGAGAATTCTTCTTATGGGTCTTGTTTGCCTGACTGGAGTGTCGGTAGCTGCCTTGGTGTTCGCGAATGGAATATCCTAAACGACTTTAACCCCTTTCATACTTGGGGTGTTGTTACATTGGTGGCAAGCAGCGAGATGATTCCCACAGCCTAGAAGGACAGCTACAAGAGGACACAGGACAATGGAGGCACAGTATGAACGGCTAAAGCTCTCTTCCCTCAAGGATTTACTGGATAACCGGGGCAGACCGGCCAACAACTGTAAGAAAAGGGACATTATCACAGAACTAGTCGAAATGGATAAAGCCGAAAGACCCAACATGACCAAAAGGCCCAGCTTAACAGACAGAACACCCGAAGAGTCAAGTTTTGATCAGGCTGTTAACATAAGACTGGCACAGTATGGTCCTAACCCTACAGCGGAGATCATAGGCCAAGTTATAACGGCTGTGGACGCAAATTGGCTACAGCAAAGAGGTCCTGCAGCAGCAGAAGTCACAGCAGCACTAACAGAAATGAGAGGAGAGGTACAAATACCAGACGCCATGGAAGAGGAATTCAGAAGGAGGTTGCAAGAGATTCAGATACAGCATAGAGGACCAGTATCAGAGGAGGTCCTGCTGGGATGGTCTGATTATATCCACTGCGAACTCTGGAAGGAAGCGCTAGCTCTCGAGCAGCAACACCAGGGAAAAGTTCTCCCCTCGATCTATGTAAGGTACTGGTCGTAGTATGATGTACGAATGCCGTTATTGGGGGAACAACCAAAGCAGGAGTGGGCAGCTGAGTTAAGCAGGCTGATACGGGCAGAGATGCGGTTGGACGAGAGCTACAGAGCCCTCCGGTGGTATTTAGCCCAAGAGTGCCCGTGGTCAGCGGATGACAGCCCCACGAAAGGCTTGAACTATGATGGCCCGGGATTGTTGTATTGGAGGCTGTCCAGGGACCCTAACTTTGGCAGTGCTTGGGAGTGGCGTTTGGAGGAAATAATGGAGCACAGAGAGCGAAGACTGAATGTCTCGGAAGGCCACTGGGCAGAGGAAGATTTGGAGTTTCTGGTCATTCAGGAATGGGAGCTGGAGATCGCCTACAGACAGCTGCTAGATTTTGCTCAGCAGCAGGGTGGGGCTCCCTTTGCCTGGGACTATCAGGAAATACCAGTTGACAACTCTGAAATCCTGGCTGAAGAATCGGCAGTGGAAAATTTGGAGATTGCCACCCCCAAAGCTGAAGTGCTGACTGACCTTGATGATCCTGTTTCTGCTTGGGGTGATATTGGATGGCGGAATGTACCTGTCCAGCAGCATGCCAGAGAATCGGCAGTGAAAAATCTGGAGATTGCCATCCCTAAAGCTGAAGCGGATGATGTAGAGTCCCCAGCAGACGTGCTGGCAACAGGGCAGAGTGCTACCAACCTCTGCCCAGCACCGGAAACAACTGTGGAATTACAGGGAGCCGGGGCAGTTGGCCCCTCTCTCCAGCGTCAAGCTGAGGTAGTAAAGCTTTTACTCCCAGCTGAATCACTGGCAGCAGGGCAGAATGGTACTGGCCTCTGCACACAACTACAGCTTGAGCTGATATCGGGGGATGGGACTGTGGTCTCCACTCACAGCAACCCAGCAGAAGAGCTGGCAATAGAGCAAAGTGCTGCTGGCCTCCGCTCTCAACTAACAGAAGAGGGAGTTCCTGTGGTAGTGGATGGGACTTTGGTCTTCACTGACACAACCCTCGAAAATGGTATGACACTGAGACAGGAGCATGTCAACCTTGCTTTGCAAGCACTAGGGGATTTTCACCTACCACAAGTGGATGGGAATTCCGTCTCCACCTGTATACCCCAGGGATGCTGGGCAGTTGGCCCAGGTCCCCAACAGAATGACAGACTGAACCCTGTCTTCTCTCCAGTGGCTGAAAGGACTCCAGGGAGAAGGGCCAGTCCAGGCCTCTCCCCAGCGATGGGTATGTTCTTTGAGAGAGGCAAAGGTTGGCTGGGTGAGTAATGCTTTGTTTGGAGCAATTTTTTTGGGGTACTGTGTGGATACAGGCATTAGAGGAATGGAACTACTGACTAACTTCGGAGTCAACCCGTATTTGTTAATACTGCTTGACCCATTGAGTAACCGCCCTTTCGGGTTAGTTTCATCCTGGCCTTTGTATATGCATGATTGGGTAACTTGGATCATACCAAAAGATTAACAGAGCTCAGTTCAGACATGTCTTGTCTATTCCTTGTCCAAGCCACCCCCATGGCTTCCCACCTTTAATAGCAATCAAGCTCCAGCAGCATTTCAGCTTGCACATGTGATAATTGCATTACTCTGCTGCTATAGAGGTTTCTCCAGCAGAAAGTTCTCCAGTATGACATGGCTCCAAAGATGCTAGTTTCCTGTTTCATAATTTTCTCAGTCACTGACCTGGAACAAGCATGCAGATGTTTTGAAATTGCATGCCACATACGTTAATGGTTGTTAATCCGAAAATATGAAAGTCAGTGACAGCAAAGCAATCAGAGTTTTTAGAAGTCTGAACTACACGTTTGTTTCATGACAATTTTCCTCTAAAACCCCATATAAATCCTGCCTTTTATACTTCTTATTAAGTCAGGCAAAACAAAATATTTTTAATTTTTTTAATTATGTGCTCAAAAAAGTAAGAAGCTACCCTATACCAGCTGCATGCTGAAAGTGGCAATGCAAATGTCCAGATCTCCAGTAGTCTGACACACTCCCTGCATAGGACTCTAATCAACTGCAGCAAGTAAATACGTTATTTAATATACTTTATAAATAAAGACTTCAATTTTATAAATAAAGATTTCAACTGGACGTTAAAGGCTACAAACTGCCATTTCTGACCTCCTTGCGAAAATGCTAGTTCCCTGGCTTTATCTAGCATCAGTCCTTTCTGAGTCACTGCCAAACAAACAGTAATGTAAAGGCAATATCAAAACTCCAAATCTGGATACTTGTCAGTGACTCATAATGTATTAAAGCCAGTGGATCAACTTAACTAGGCAAACAGCAATGGAAAATCAAGCAATGGCAGCCTATATATCATCTCAGTATACGTTTTCTTTTGAGGCAATGTCCTCAACATAACAGATTTCCAGTTTCTGTAACCACAACTTTCAGAAGTGGGCAGAAACATATTATACAGACATGGGTTTAAAATATCAAAACTGAATTAAAATTATTGTATTGTTTTTTTTGTTAAGAATAAAAATTACAAGAACTTAGCTTTGACAAATCAGTAACTAATTAATAAATGATTACTATATATTCTCTCTCTCTCTCTCTCTCTCTCTCTCTCTCTCTCTATCTATATATATATATATATATATATATATATATATATATGTGTGTATATATGACTATAATATCTGTACATCTTTTCTTTCAAATTGTTACCATTTTTTTTCTCATGCACTTTGAGATATAGTAAATTCATAACTGCAGTAAAAATAAGTAAACACTTCTAACAGAATAAACAGCAAAAAACCCTAAGATGAGATAACTAAGTAAAGGTATTTCACAAGCGATTCAAATATTTTATTGCAAAAAAAATTACATGTTTTATATTTACCAAAAGACACACACATACACACAGTGTAGCGCTACTACAATGAAAATTCAATGCTATACTTAGTGCTATTTATACATGCAATCAAATTTAAATTCATAAAAAAATCACAATAAATGTCCCATAAATCAATATAAATCTTGATAGTATTGCTCCAGTGTTATTATCATATCACCGTGCTTCTCTATAATTCTTATTACTTGTGCACACCACCACCAGCTATTTTATCTGCTTACCTCAAGGATGAGTCAGGAAGACTCACATGAACTCTTTATTTTCACTCCCCAAACGTCTTTTCTTTCTATCAGGCCTCAGCTATTCAATTTCTCCCTTTCACGATCTCCACTCCACCCAATGTGTCCCTCACAGACAGGAGGTTGATCTCCGGGATAACTCAGCTGTTCCTCCACTTCAAGGGACTCATGTATCATGTAATCAAAAACACAGCTGACATAGTGCTCTCTGCTATAAAACTTTTATTTAAAATCCCGCTAAAAAGAGGACACTTACTAGATATAAAAACTAAATTTGCTTGTTACATGTATTGAGAGCATCCGCTCACTCACCACAGACCACAGATCTGCGGAGGAAGACCATCTAGAGGTCGATACATGTGCAGAGGAGAGGATCCGAGCATGTGACGTCGTGCAGCCACGGTGGTGAGCGAGCGGACGCTCTCAATACATGTAACAAGAAAATTTTGTATTTATATCTAGTAAGTGTCCTCTTTGTGGCAGGGTTTTAAATAAAAGTTTTATAGCAGAGAGCACTATGTCAGCTGTGTTTTTGATTACATGATACATGAGTCCCTTGTAGTGGAGGAACAGCTGAGTAGCACTGTGTGTATGTGTGTGTCTTTTGGTACACATACATATACACTGCTCAAAAAAATTAAAGGAACACTTTAGAATCAGAACTCCTGGGATATTGATCTGGTCAGTTAAGTAGCAGAGGGGGAGGGGTGTATACAGAGGGTGTTGTTAATCAGTTTAAGCTGCTTTGCTTTTAATTGAAATTAACAACAGGTGCACTAGATGGGCAACAATGAGACGACCTCCAAAACTGGAATGGTTTTTCAGGTGGAGGTGTCTGCCATTTTTTTCCCTACTCATCTTTTCTGACTGTTTTTCACTAGTTTTGCATTTTGCTAGGGTCAGTGTCACTACTGGTAGCTCCTCCAGGATAGCACATCAATACATGTCATTGCCAGAAGGTTTGCCGTGTCTCCCAGCACAGTCTCAAGAGCATGGAGGAGATTCCAGGAGACAGGCAGTTACTCTAGGAGAGCTGGACAAAGCCTTAGAAGGTCCTTAACCCATCAGCAGGACCGATATCTGCTCCTTTGTGCAAGGAGTAACAGGATGAGCACTGCCAGAGCCCTAAAAAATGACCTCCAGCAGGCCACTGGTGTGAATGTCTCTGATCAAACAATCAGAAACAGACTTCATGGGGGTGGCCTGAGGGCATAACGTCCTCTAGTGTGCTCTGTGCTCACTGCCGGACACTGTGGAGCTCAATTAGCATTTTACATTGAACACCAGAATTGGCAGGTCCACCACTGGTGCCCAATGCTTTTCACAGATGAGAGCAGGTTAACCCTGAGCATATGTGACAAACATGAAAGGGTCTGGAGAAGCCGCGGAGAACTTTATGCTGCCTGTAACATCGTTCAGAATGACCGGTTTGGTGGTGGGTCAGTGATGGTCTGGGGAGGCATATCCATGGAGGGACGCACAGACCTCTACAGGCTACACAATGGCACCCTGACTGCCATTTGGTATCGGGATGAAATCCTTGGACCCATTGTCAGACCCTACGCTGGTGTAGTGGGTCCTGGGTTCCTCCTGGTGCACGACAATGCCCGGCCTCATATGCAAGAGCATGCAGCCAGTTCCTGGAGGATGAAGAAAATTATACCATTAAATGGCCCCCACACTCACCTAACCTAAATCCAAAAGAACAACTCTGGGACATTATGTTTCGGTCCATCCGGTGCCACCAGGTTGCACCTCAGTCTGTTCAGGAGCTCAGTGATGCTCTGGTCCAGATCTGTCCTCTCATTAGGAGCATGCCCTGATGTTGTCAGGCATGCATACAAGCACTTGGGGGCCATACAAACTACTGAGGACCATTTTGAGTTGTTGCAATGACATTTCAGCAAAATGGACTAGCTTGTTGCATAATTTTTCACTTTGATTTTCGGGGTGTCTTTGAATTCGGTCCTCTGTAGGTGGATAATTTTCATTCCCATCAAATGATGTGCCATCCTTTCATTCCTAACACATTACCCAGTCCATATTATCAGTATAGATATCTAGCATGAGATTTTGCCCCGTTGAGATCTGATGTGTTTTCAAAGTGTTCCTTTCATGTTTTTGAGCAGTGTGTATATATATGTGTGTGTATATATATTGTGACAGCAGGAAGGTAAAGTCACCTGGTTGCATCCAGGGGGGTAGATATATTTCGCCCAGATTCAGGCTTTACGCCGACTTATACAACTAGGTGGAGTGTTGTATAAGCCCAGCTGAGGCTAGTGGGCTCATGGATGACTCATACCTCTAGGGAGAGTGTGGGGCGTCGTGCAGACAGGGAGTTGATGAGACCAGCTGAAGCTTGTCAGCTCATCTAGGCCTCTATAAAAACTCCCAGATTCATTAGGTGTTTGCTCATGCCTGGACCCAGACCTGTGTGGACTGTCTAGGGAGAGTGAACCCCTGTGCGGTGAGACAAAGCCTGTGTGGCTATTTGCTTGGACATTTAAAACCAGGGACTTAGGGACTAGGACAGCACTAGGCTGATCCCAGTTGTTAGTTAGGAAACCTGTATGTTTAGTCAGAGGTTAAGTTGACCAGGATTTATTTTGTTTATGTTTCTTTTTCTTTGCTGTGTTTTGTCACTGTAAATAGAAAATAAACCGCACCTTTTTGATTTTGAAAACCACAACCTCCGTTTGCTGGGCCTGTTTTTGTGTGGGGAGCCCATCTCGGGGGTCACACACACCCGCTGCCGAGCCAACCCCCTCACAGTTGGTGGAGAATGCGGGCAGTTTTTTTTTAAGCCAGCATGGAGGAGATACTGAAGCAGCTGGCTCTAGCAAATGCCAATCAACAGCAGACAAATGCAGGTTTGCAAAAGAACTTCGCAGCCCAGCAGCAAGCTCATCAACAGAGCCTTGCAGCCCAGCAGCAGACAAACGCAACTTTGCAACAGAGTCTGGAGGCTCAGCAACAAGCCCAGCAGCAATCTGAGGCCCGCTTCATAGACCTGTTGCAGAAGCAAGAGCAGAGACTACAACAACAGATGGAAGCAGTAATGCAGCAACGTCCGCAGACCAGTGAGGAAAGCCGTCCCACTAATACCGCGTCCTTTGGGGTGAGTCGTTTATTGACAAAAATGACTGGAGAGGATGATCCAGAGGTATTTTTGACCACATTTGAAAGGACCGCTGAAAGAGAAAAGTGGCCTGAGGAGCAGTGGGCTGGACTGGTGGCTCCTCTGTTAACTGGTGAATCGCAGAAAGCTTACTATGACCTAGAGCCTAACCAAGCAAAAGACTATGTGATGCTAAAAGCTGAAATATTGGCAAGGCTGGGTGTCACCCAGGCTGTCCAGGCTCAGCGTGTGCATAACTGGACTTTCCAGCTTGGAAAACCCCCCAGGTCTCAAATGTATGATCTCATTCACCTGAGCAGAAAGTGGCTACAGCCAGAGACTTTGTCCGCACCAAAGATTGTGGAACGTGTTGTAATGGATCGGTTTTTTGAGAGCTCTTCCTACTGCCATCCAAAAGTGGGTAAGCCATGGAGACCCAGAGACGGCCGATGGTCTTGTGGATCGTGTGGAGAAATACTTGGCTACAGAGAACCTGACGGCCTCTTCCAGAGACACTCGGACTTTCCACCCTAAGACCAGACCATCCCCAGGGGCGGATAAGAGGATTCCAAGGGGTGAGGGTGGAGAGAGTGAGAGGGTGGGAGCTCTACCCCAAGTTTGGCGAGAACAGCCTGGGAAATCAGCGGCTCAAGAGGCCGCAAGAAGGATCGTTTGCTACCGCTGCCGGCAAGCGGGACATATTGCAGCCAATTGCCCGGTTGTGGAGGAACCCATGCAGTGTGACTTTCTGACGGGCAGACATCAGTCGCTGTGTGCGACAGTCGCATGCACTGCCATTCGAGGAACTGAGAAACATTTATGCAAAATGTGTGTTAATGGTAGAAATGTTGTGGTATTGCTGGATTCAGGTAGCCTTGTGACCCTGATAAAGGCTGAGTTAGTTAAAACAGAGGTCTCTGGGAATAGCAAGGTAGCTGTTATTTGTGTGCATGGGGACACCCGAGAGTATCCAGTGACTACAGTGTGTTTCGAGACCCCCAAAGGTACCCTCTCTCATCCAGTGGGCTTAGTATCTCAGTTACCGCATGACGCCATTGTGGGAAGGGATTTTCCGAAGTTCTGGGAACTGTGGGATGATCCTGAGCCCCCCACTGGTGCCCCTATGTACCAGGAATGTGATAGCCAGAACTCCCCTGAGAGTGGTGAGGACTCTCCAGAATTTCCCTTATCAGTATTGGCAGGGGAGACTCAAGAAACTGGAGAGGAGACCACCTCCTCAGACGAAAACCTACCGTCTGTGGAGTTTTCTGATCTTGAGGTTCACAGGGAAAACTTTGCCACAGAACAGTTGAAAGACCCCGCCCTAATAAAGGCACGGGAAAACGTAGTGAAAATAGATGGCGAGTTAGTGAACCCAGATAATACCTGCACTTACCCATACTTCAGCGTAGAGAAGGACCTACTGTATCGGGTGGCAAAAAGGGCAGAAGAAACCGTTGAGCAGCTTGTGGTGCCCAAACCTTACAGGAAGTTGGTGTTGGAGTTGGCCCATGGGCACATTCTTGGAGGTCATCTGGGGACAGAGAAAACCCGAGAGAGGGTATTACAGAGATTCTATTGGCCGGGGGTGATGAAGGACATAGAAAATTATTGTTCCTCCTGCCCTGTGTGTCAGAGGTCGGCCCCGATGCCACATTTCCGTAGCCCGCTGGTCCCTCTACCCATCATTGAGGTCCCGTTTGAGAGGATCGCCATGGATTTGGTAGGTCCTATAATCAAGTCCGCTAGGGGGCACCAGTACATATTAGTTATAATGGACTATGCCACCCGTTATCCAGAAGCGATCCCTCTCCGAAATACCTCGGCCAAAACCATAGCCAAAGAGCTATCTCTTGTGTTTAGCCGGGTGGGTATTTGTAAAGAACTGCTTACGGACCAAGGTACACCCTTTATGTCCCGGGTTATGAAGGAGCTGTGTAAATTGTTCAAAGTGACGCAATTACGTACATCTGTGTATCACCCCCAAACCGATGGGCTGGTTGAAAGATTCAACAAAACCCTAAAACAAATGTTGAAGAAAGTGGTGGATAGAGATGGAAAGGATTGGGACTGTCTACTTCCTTATCTGATGTTTGCTATTAGGGAGGTGCCCCAATCCTCTACGGGATTCTCCCCCTTTGAGTTACTGTATGGGAGACACCCAAGAGGGCTGTTGGATATTGCCAAGGAAACTTGGGAAAGTGAGAGTTCTCCCCACAGGAGTGTGATTGAGCATGTCGCCCTGATGCAAGACCGAATTGCACAGGTAATGCCCATCGTGAAGGAACATTTGGCCCAAGCGCAGTTAGCACAGCAGAGAGTGTACAACCGTGGAGCCAAGACCCGTACCTTTTCCCCGGGGGATAGGATACTGGTACTTGTCCCTACGGTTGAAAGTAAATTCCTTGCCAAATGGCAAGGCCCCTACGAGATAATGGAAAAAGTGAGCGAAGTGAATTACAAGGTCAGACAACCAGGAAGGCGAAAGCCCGAACAGATCTATCACGTTAATCTGTTGAAAGCCTGGAGGGATAGAGAGTCCCTAGTCGCAGACACTTGGTCACCAGCTCAAACTGGTTGCGTGATTCCTGAGGTTGGAATAGCAGCCACCTTGTCACAACCCCAACAACAGGAGGTTAAGGAGTTTGTGCTTCGCAACAAGGAGGTATTCTCTGAGCTGCCGGGACAAACATCTGGGGTAGAGCATGACATCATTACCCCGCCTGGTGAAAGGGTGAGGTTAAAACCCTATCGGATCCCAGAGGCCCGACGGGAGGCAATACGGGAGGAAGTACAGAAAATGCTGAACTTAGGGGTGATAGAGGAGTCCCAAAGTGATTGGTCTAGTCCCATTGTGTTGGTGCCTAAACCGGATGGGAGCTGGCGATTTTGTAACGATTTTCGTCAGTTGAACAAAGTTACAAAATTTGACACCTACCCCATGCCACGTATAGATGAGTTGATCGACCGGCTGGGAACAGCCCGATACATGACGACTCTTGACCTCACAAAAGGGTATTGGCAAATCCCCCTGGCCAAGTCGGCCAAAGAGAAAACCGCATTTGTAACCCCAGACGGGGCGTTCCAATATAAAAGAATGCCGTTCGGGTTACAGAATGCGCCGGCCACATTCCAGCGGAAAATGGACCAGATGCTGAGGCCCCATCGGAAGTATGCTGCGGCTTACCTGGATGACGTAATTGTCCATAGCACAGATTGGGCCTCACATCTGCCAAAAGTGCAAGCAGTCCTGGACTCTGTTCGGGAAGCGGGGTTTACGGCTAACCCCAAGAAGTGTACCATTGGGCAGGAGGAGGCCAAATATCTTGGGTACACCATTGGGAGGGGAGCAATAAAACCCCAACTCAACAAAGTCGAGGCCATCCAGAGTTGGCCACGTCCCAACAGCAAGAAGCAGGTACGAGCCTTTCTGGGAATCGCTGGGTATTATCGGCGATTCATTCCCCACTTTGCTTCTAAGGCTGTGCCCCTAACCAACCTGACGAAGGGGAAAGGGTCGGTCATGATTAAATGGACCCCCGAGGCTGAGGCAGCATTCCAATTCTTGAAACAAGCCTTATGTAGCCAGCCAGTGTTGTACTCACCCGACTTCTCTAAAGACTTTGTCGTACAAAGTGATGCGTCAGATGTGGGGTTAGGAGCAGTATTGTCCCAGGTCTGGAACGGGGAAGAGCACCCAGTCATTTACCTCAGCAGGAAGTTGAAGTCCCATGAGGTAAATTACGCCACCGTTGAAAAGGAGTGTTTAGCGGTGAAGTGGGCTCTAGATTCCCTTCGGTACTACCTGCTAGGTAGGCACTTTGACTTGGTTACGGATCACGCTCCGTTAAAGTGGATGGCTCAAAACAAGGAAACAAATAGAAGAGTGAATAGGTGGTTCCTGGCCCTCCAGGAATTCAACTTCACAGTAAAGCATCGCCCTGGCGTTCAAATGGGGAATGTGGATGCTTTGTCTCGAGTACATGAATGCCTGATTGCTGGTGTTCCAACCCCGAGGTTAAAACAAGAGGGGGGGGTATGTGACAGCAGGAAGGTAAAGTCACCTGGTTGCATCCAGGGGGGTAGATATATTTCGCCCAGATTCAGGCTTTACGCCGACTTATACAACTAGGTGGAGTGTTGTATAAGCCCAGCTGAGGCTAGTGGGCTCATGGATGACTCATACCTCTAGGGAGAGTGTGGGGCGTCGTGCAGACAGGGAGTTGATGAGACCAGCTGAAGCTTGTCAGCTCATCTAGGCCTCTATAAAAACTCCCAGATTCATTAGGTGTTTGCTCATGCCTGGACCCAGACCTGTGTGGACTGTCTAGGGAGAGTGAACCCCTGTGCGGTGAGACAAAGCCTGTGTGGCTATTTGCTTGGACATTTAAAACCAGGGACTTAGGGACTAGGACAGCACTAGGCTGATCCCAGTTGTTAGTTAGGAAACCTGTATGTTTAGTCAGAGGTCAAGTTGACCAGGATTTATTTTGTTTATGTTTCTTTTTCTTTGCTGTGTTTTGTCACTGTAAATAGAAAATAAACCGCACCTTTTTGATTTTGAAAACCACAACCTCCGTTTGCTGGGCCTGTTTTTGTGTGGGGAGCCCATCTCGGGGGTCACACACACCCGCTGCCGAGCCAACCCCCTCACAATATATATATATATATGTGTGTATATATATATGTATATGTATGTGTATGTATGTATGTATGTATGTGTAGATAGATAGATAGATAGATAGATAGATAGATAGATAGATAGATAGATAGATAGATAGATAACACACAGTGAGTACAGAAAGTATTCAGACCCCCTTAAAGTTTTCACTCTTTGCTATATTGCAGCCATTTGCTAAAATCATTCAAGTTCATTTTTTTCCTCATTAATGTACATACAGCACCCCATATTGACAGAAAAACACAGAATTGTTGACATTTTTGCAGATTTATTAAAAAAGAAAAACTGAAATATCACATGGTCCTAAGTATTCAGACCCTTTGCTGTGACACTCATATATTTATGCTCAATTGTGTTTAAGTCAGGGCTCTGGCTGGGCCATTCAAGAACAGTCACGGAGTTGTTGTGAAGCCACTCCTTCGTTATTTTAGCTGTGTGCTTAGGGTCATTGTCTTGTTGGAAGGTAAACCTTCGGCCCAGTCTGAGGTCCTGAGCACTCTGGAGAAGGTTTTCGTCCAGGATATCCCTGTACTTGGCCGGATTCATCTTTCCCTCGATTGTAGCCAGTTGTCCTGTCCCTGCAGCTGAAAAACACCCCCACAGCATGATACTGCCACCACCATGCTTCACTGTTGGGACTGTATTGGACAGGTGATGAGCAGTGCCTGTTTTTCTCCACACATACCGCTTAGAATTAAGGCCAATAACTTCTATCTTGGTCTCATCAGACCAGAGAATCTTATTTCTCACCATCTTGGAGTCCTTCAGGTGTTTTTTAGCAAACTTTATGCAGGCTTTCATGTGTCTTGCACTGAGGAAAGGCTTCTGTTGGGCCACTCTGCCATAAAGCCCCGACTGGTGGAGGGCTGCAGTGATGGCTGACTTTCTACAACTTTCTCCCATCTCCCGACTGCATTCTGGAGCTCAGCCACAGTGATCTTTGGGTTCTTCTTTACCTCTCTCACCAAGGCTCTTCTCCCCCGATAGCTCAGTTTGGCTGGGCGGCCAGCTCTAGGAAGGGTTCTGGTCATCCCAAACGTCTTCCATTTAAGGATTATGGAGGCCACTGTGCTCTTAGGAACCTTAAGTGCAGCAAAAATGTTTTTGTAACCTTGGCCAGATCTGTGCCTTGCCACAATTCTGTCTCTGAGCTCTTCAGGCAGTTCCTTTGACCTCGTGATTCTCATTTGCTCTGACATGCACTGTGAGCTGTAAGGTCTTAAATAGACAGGTGTTTGGCTTTTCTAATCAAGTCCAATCAGTATAATCAAACACAGCTGGACTCAAATAGAGGTGTAGAACCATCTCAAGGATGATCAGAAGAAATAGACAGCACCTGAGTTAAATATGAGTGTCACAGCAAAGGGCCTGAATACTTAGGACCATGTGATATTTCAGTTTTTCTTTTTTAATCTGCAAAAATTTCATAAATTCTGTGTTTTTCTGTCAATATGGGGTGCTGTGTGTACATTAATGAGGAAAAAAAAATGAACTTAAATGATTTTAGCAAATGGCTGCAATATAACAAAGAGTGAAAAATTTAAAGGGGTCTGAATACTTTCCGTACCCACTGTGTGTGTATATATATATATATATATATATATATATATATATATATATATAAAATTATATATATATATATATATATATAAGTGTAGTGATTTCACTTAAAGAGTATATCGGCTGCAATTTTGCACTTGATTAATTATTAGGGTGGCACTGATTGTTTCACACATTTGTATGTTTTATATTTAGCTTTCAAAGTAAATTATTGCCCAAGGTTCTTCTGAATATGCAATGTATGTTTCCTGAAACTGTAATGCCCTGTACACACGATCGGAGTTTCAGATGAAAAAAGTCTGATGGACTTGCTTCATTGGAAATTCTGATCGTGTTTGGGCCCCATCTGACTTTGGAAAAAAAACTATAGGAAATTCCGATCGTCTGTGTGGAACTCCATCGGAGAAAAATCCACGCATGCTCAGACTAAATTAGGAGACGGGAGCGCTCGTTCTGGTAAAACTAGCGTTCGTAATGGAGATAGCACATTCGTCATGCTGCAAATTACTGCATCGTTAAATGTAGCGCATTCTTTTCTTTCTAATGCTAGAACAAATTTTATTTTTCGCTGCGGATATTCACGCCGAGTTCTGACAAACTTATTTTTTTGTTTCTTGTGATCTCATGAATCTTCGTATTTTATTTTAAAGCCAGGTCTCCAAAATATCTTAATATTTATTTTAAGCGCGAATCGGCTAACACCAAATTTTTACTAACACGTGGTAACACGAAATCAGCAAAAGCAGCCCAAATGGTGGCGCCGTTGGATTTGAACTTCCCCTTTATATTGATGTTGTACGTCACCGCGTTTTGGACGGTCGGAATTTGGTCTGATGGTGTGTATGCAAGACAGCTTTGAACGGAATTCAGACAAAAAATTCCATCGGCTTTTAGCCCATCGGAATTCTGATCGTGTGTACAGGGCATAAGAGTAACCAGTAGGAATTTACCACTGTACTTCATTATAAGCAAAAGTACAAAATAAGATGGGGGAGGGGATCTAGATAGCAAATGAAACATAACTTTTAAAGGGCAAAATCAATCTCATTTACAAGTGCTTTAACCTCCAAATGTTTTTTTTTAATGTGGATATTAAGTCCTACAATACTGATCAGAAATAGTTTTACGAGCACCGGACTGATGCACAGAATAAAGAAATAGTCTGAAACACCCAAAGAACCTCTTCTTGCTTCATAGATCAAGTTAAGGTTTGGCATTTATGAGTGTTCTAAGGTTGTAAATTCTGCAGGGATATGCAAAGGACAGAACTGTCTTTAGGTGGGAGTCTGGGTGTTTAAAAAATGCAGGAGCAACTGCTGTTTTGTTTTTTGTTCAGTCCTTATTTCATAATTGTCATGCCAATGTTTTGTTTTATTTCTAGCCTAAGCTTTTAAAATACAACAAATGTGTTTGTTCCTGTCCTTACGGAAAACTTTTAATTTCCCTTTCATGAACAGATATTTTCTGTGTCAGCAAGTGTAAAATTAGTTCATAATATACAGAGTTTTAATAACAACATATATTAGAAATATTTACTATAATAATTCTGTGCAAAATGTCCTTGAGAATGCTTGAACAGAGTTTAATACATATTCAGTGAGTGCACAGTTTAAGTAATTATGAAAATGTTTACCAGAAAGTAATTTTTAAAGTAACCTTCACATTTTACAGGCTTCTTACACCATAATTTTTATAATGTTACATACACAGATACGTAGGTTCTTCTTTTAGGCCTCGTACACACGGCCGATTTTCTCGTCGTAAAAAAAACGTCGTTTTTTTCGACGAGATTCTTGTTAAGCTTGTCGATTTTCTCGTCAAGCTTTCCATGCGTACACACTGACAATTTCCAATTTCCTCGTTGTTCTCTGCGGTCACGTCCAGCACGTACGACGGCACTATAAAGGGGAAGATCTTTTTTCTTGGCGCCACCCCTTGGGCTGCTTTTGCTGATCTCGTGTTACCGCGTGTGAAGTAAAAGTTTGGGAAGAGACGATTCACGCTTTTCAGTCTTCGTACTTTTCAGATCGTTTTCTGCGGTTCAGTTTGTGCTTGTGGGTTCGTATCTTGACTTTCAGGGCGTCTAGGCAGGTCGTATCTGTTTTACAGTGTGTTCTTGCCTGTTCATTTCTGATTTTCAGTTCGTTATTCATAGGCCTTGCTGTTCTAAAGTGCGTTCTGTTCTGTACGTTCTGATAAGACGACCGTTTCTTAGCCATGTCGCCTGGACGTTCTCGTCGTCGAGTTCGTGCTGTGCGTGCGCTTGGTGTTGGTCTGCTTGTTTTGGACCAAGACCAGTCCATGAATGGTGTGAGGAGGAGTTCATGGACCAAGAATTGGTTGCTCCAGCGGGACCAATTCTGCCATATGCCTCTGCTGCGGGAGATCGTCGAGAATAATCCTGAGGACTACAGGAATTTTCTGCGGATGTCTGACCCCGTTTTTCAGGAACTGTTGGCTTTGGTGTCCCCCTATATTACCAGGAAGGACACCGTTATGCGGGAAGCCATCAGTGCTGAGCAGAGGCTCATCACCACGTTGCGTTACCTGGCGACAGGGAGAAGTCTTCAGGACTTGAAGTTCACCACAGGCATCTCCCCCCAGGCTCTGGGCCTCATAATCCCAGACACCTGTTCTGCCATTATGCAAGTCCTGCAGGAGGACTATATTAGGGTAAGTTTTCTCCCTTAACATCACATTTTATGTATTACATGTATGCTAATGTATTGTATTTATTTCATCCTTCCCTAATTACCATGATTGTAATATGCTGAGAATGTCCCCTTTGTCCCCATGCATGCTGGAAGCTTTAGCTTGCCCCTTTTTTCTCCTCCATAAATATTTCCCTTCACTAACTTTTCCAGCAGGGGCGCCTGTTGCTCCAAATGTTTGGGGGTTCAAACCCCAATTTAGGAAATAAACTTCCTCCTTTTTTGCTCTGGTGCCTATTAAACGCCCCCAGTTGTCCCCTCTAATGCAGCCATTTTGTTCCCTCCAATGCAGCCATTTAGTCCCTTCTAATGCAGCCAGTTTCCCCCCAGCCCTGCACTTACCTTCTTGTGGTCAGCGCCATCCTTCTTCTGTCCTTGATGTCTTCTCCTTCCCTTGATGTTGCATCAGCCAATCATGTTACCATTAAACAGACTTGGTGAACATGATTGGCAGAGCAGCCTGCCAGTGTTTCCCCAAGGAATGCCCCCCCTGCGTCCCCTATTTTACTTTTAGGAAGCCAATTACATCCCTCAGGTTGTAATGTGCAAGACTATTTTACTACCTGTTTCTGCTATGCAATTTGAACCCCCTAAATGCCGCAATTATTCATATGTCGGTCGCTTTACAAGAGGCCATCCACCTGAATAGTGGGCGGCATAGACAATACATAGGTTCATGCAACGCATGAACCTATGTATTGTTCTGAGTGATGGGCACAGGAGAGAGGGGGCAGTGCTCCAGCGCCCACTCTGGACGCACCGCCACTGCAATGCTATCCTGTGGCCAAACACATCTCCCCCCCCCCAAAATATTTTAGTAATGGCCCATCAGAGGGGGTGATGAATATGATAAATGAGCCTTCCATTATACTTATTTTAAACACCTTAACCTCCCTAGCGGTAATCCCGAGCGTGACTCAGGGTTGTTTTTTTATGCTAGGATCGGTAACCCCGAGTCACGCTCGGGGTAGACATTGCAGAGCTTGCAGCGGAGTTTCCTTACCTTCTCCTGGCGATCCAGCGATGATGTCCTCTGCTGTGATCGCCAGCGAGATCTCCGGCGAGTGTCGGCACTTTCGACCCCATCTGACTTCCTAGTTCCGTTCCCTGCGAGCCGCAGCGGCGCATGGGAGCGGAACTGGGCGGCAAATTCAAAAAGGTAAACACATAGTATACATACAGTATACTGTAATCTTACAGATTACAGTACTGTATGTAATAATTACACACCCCCTTGGTCCCTAGTGGTCTGCCCAGTGTCCTGCATGCACTTTTATATAATAAAAATCGTTCTTTCTGCCTGTAAACTGGGGATTGTCCATAGCAACTAAAAAGTGTCCCTTTATGTCAAAAGTGGTTTTAGACCAACTAGAAAGCAGTGATAATAAATTACAATCACTCGCAGAATTGAGCGATAGCGATTTGTGGGGAAATTCGTCATCAAACACTAAATCTAATGACAGCGACAATTCTGCAACTGAGCAAATTTCAGTGTTTTTGATTTGATTACATTATTGAATAATTTTTATTATAATTAGATTACTATTTTTTATAATTATTTATAGTTATTTATTATATTATAATTTATAATTTTGTGTTTCATATTTATCATACCCGGGATGTTTACTAGACTCTGGTTTGCTTAGGTTTAAGTAAGTAATTACTAAGAATCGCAGGCCTATAATACATAACACCACATTTTCATGCAAAATAATTGTACCGCTTTTGGTACATAATTCCAGAAAGAATCATACCGCCAGGGAGGTTAATAAACGTAGAATTTGATTGATGTTGGCCTCTAATGTTTTTTCAGAGAATTTCCTTGTAATGTATGATTTTTGTATTCTAATATTTCATCTTGTTTCACTCCACAGCTTCCTTCCACGCCACAGGAATGGCAGACTTTGGCATCGGAGTTTGCCACGCGGTGGGACTTCCCCAACTGCGGTGTTGCCATAGACGGGAAGCACGTCGGCATCGTGCCGCCACCCCGTTCTGGGTCCTACTACTACAATTACAAGGTGGGTTCATAGCATTGTGCTGATGGCGGTGGTGTCAGCACGGTATGAATTCCTCTATGTTGATGTAGCGAAGAATGACCGGATGTCCGATGGGGGATCCTTCATCCAGACGGAGTTTGCCCTCCGTCTCCAGAGTGACGACCTTGCATTGCCACCGGATGCAGGGAATATTGAAGGACTCCCCTTTGGTTTTTTTGGCTGATGAAGCCTTCGGACTCGGACGGCATCTTATGAGGCCATTTCCACAGAGGACCCTGACCCCAGACAAGAGGGTGTTCAATTACCGTCTGGCCAGGGGCCGAAGAGTTGTCGAAAATGCCTTTGGCATAATGGCCAGCCGGTTCCGCCTTTTTATGACTTCAATACACTTGGCGGACTACAAAATAAACTATGTCGTATTATGCTGCTGTGTGCTACACAACTTTCTGAGCCAAAAATCAAATTCCTATATGGCCTCAGTTTTGCCAGAGGCTGGACTTCCCCTGCAAATCCCCTGCCGGGCCTGGAATCTGCCCGTCCTGGCTTGCCCTCCCAAAATGCCCGTGAGGTTCGGGACAAATACATGGAGTATTTCACGGGTAGGGGGGCAATTCCTATGCCAGCCTATGTCTAAGGATCCAAATAAAAAGTTTGTTTAAACCTTTAATTATTTGTTCTTTCCTGTCTCCTAGTTTGTCTTAGTGCATTTGTAGTGCCAAGTGTATTTTACTTTAGTAACTAACAACCATTTCACTATGTAACCTTACAAAATAACCAAATAAGCTTAGAGGGTATTATAAAAAGAAGCTACACGTTGTTTGTGGTCAAATATTTTACTCTGTGCACATTCTCACCATTTTTAGTTTTTTCTGGTTTTTTGGGTTGGCCTGGCCACAACCCGGCAATTTTTTGCTTATGAAAATACAAAAATAACAGTAGCATTCCAAAAATTACAACATTGGATACCTCTGAGCAATCTGAGACATTCACTTACACAAACTATGTCTCTATGTGCCCGTCCTAATATGGGGTCCTGCCACCCCTTGCCCAGCCAAAAATTGAATATGCACACATTTGGGATTTTTTTTCATCTAGGAAGTTTACAATCCTGATCCCTATTGTCAACATGTGCTATCTGCCATCAGGGGTGATCAATGGACGTGTTTTGGGGGTGCAACCCCTTCCTCAGTTCACCGACTTTAGATACGAGGAAGGGGTTGCACCCCCAAAAGACGTACATGGATATCCCCTGATGGCAGATAGCACATGTTGACACACTGTGTGCAGATTAAATTTTTGGCTGGTTTGATTGTCAAAAATATTCTAAAAAGTGCAATAACAAACATGTAAAAACAAATATGTTTGGATGGCTTATTGAATTCTCCCCAAAACATCGAGAATGTCTTTAAATGTTTGTTCCATCACATGGATTCTTTGTTTAATTAGGTCCAGTTCCGTGCTACATTCCATCACTTGCTGGATGAGGCGGAGGGCACTGTCAGCAGAGAACCGTGTACTATCCTTCACAACATTTATATCCCCTAAAAAACAAAAACAAAAGGTATTATAACTCTGCAGGCCTACATCTCTTACCTGAAGCTGTGGTGACAGATACTGACCTGTTGTGGTGACCAGATCCACAACGTCATCCACCTCTCCTTCCTGCACTTCTCCTTCCTCAACTTCCTGCACATCTTTCGGTTGTGGGTCTTTGGGAGTTTGGGGTTGCTTGGAAGTTGTGGGGTGCATGTGCTCCCTGGAGTGTTCTCCTCCCAGTCTTCTCTCCCCTATGAGAATCAAACAAAAGGTCTATTTATCACACTGTAAATCTCAATGTTAAAATAAAAACAGTCTAAATTGCTTGGAAGTGTGGTACAAGTGTGTGTTTGGGCGGAATTTAAAGAAGAATGCATTATTTATGACCAAGAATATGTTTAGTATTCACCTTTTGGATGTAATTTATTTGACATGGAGGCACCACAAAAATTCACTGATGCACCTGTGTGGGACACCCAAAAAAGGCGGGTCTGGTGGCCCACACTATAGTGCTCCAAAGTACAGATGTGGAAGCAGCTGCTGAGTGTCCTCTCCTTTACACTGATAAAAGTTAGCATTTCATTCTCTTTACAAACACATCATCTAGCCTAAAAATTTCGCCACAATATTTGAGCAAAAATGGTAGATGTCTAATTACTTTTGTGACTCTAAAATAAGCCAAAACCGCGGATAGTGGCCGAACGAAGTGTCGGTAACGTAACGAACGATTACTGTGCCCAACCAAGTTCAAAATATTACATTTTGGAAGGGAGTCCAATATGAGAAACCAAAATAAAGAGCAACATGTAAGTTTAGAAAAAGATTAATAGCAGAAAAGTCTACATTTTACTTACTTTTAGCGAGCATTCTCTTTATGCTCCTCAACTGCTCTGGCTCCCTCAGTTTGAGGTCTGACCACCTCTTTCTGAGCTGCTCATTTGAGCGTTTCACCCCGAAATTCGCCTTCAGACTCTTCACGACTTTAGTGAGGATTTTGGCCTTCCTTCTATTTGGTTTGCTATACGGCCCATGCTTTGCATCATAATCAGACTTGAGCAAGATGTCCACCATCTCCGCCATCTCCGCCAAAGACATATTCAATGCCTTGAATCTCCTCCTTGATCGTGACATTTCCTCGGTCTCCGGGCTTGTCTCCTCCTCGTTAGTTGCGGAATTATCAGACACCTGCTGTAACTCCGCCATATCTGTCTGCGCGCCGAAAGAGAAGGGGCGGGGAAAAGATGTTAGTTAGAACGTCATGGGCGGGCGACGTGTTCGTATTTTGACGCATGCGTGGTGTGTATATAGCAAACACACATGTGACTATAGTACATTCGGTGTGCGGAGAGAGGAGTTCAAGTGACGGACGTGCGAACGAAGGTATGTGATTTTGTGACTTGTACAAATTGTTGGCCTATACTGTCTTGAGAATGTTGGAGGATATATATGGTGACTAGGATGTTAAGGAGTTTAGACTGTTTGCCTCACATTAGTTATATATAATTTATTTAACTTGCAGATACAATATGAATGTCTTTATAAGCGACAAGGATTTCCTGGCGGAATTTATTGACCGGGTAAGGGAGCTGCCGGCTCTGTGGGAGACGAAAAACCCCATCCACAAAAAAAGAGGGGTGAGTAAAGCAGCGCTGGAGAAGCTGCTCCCATTTGTGCATACCAAGGTTCCCACAGCCACAGCAAAACAAGTGGACACTAAAATTGGCAGCTTGAGAGGTACCTACAGGACTGAACGCTCTAAGGTGCTGGCTTCTCAGAGGTCAGGAGCAGCAGCAGGTGATGATGTCCCAATTTTGTGGTACTACAACAGGATGTCCTTCCTGGATGACCACATTGAGACAAGGCCATCAGTCTCCACTCTTCCCCCCAGACTTCCCTGCAGCCAACCTGAGCCTTCTCTTGAGCAAGAGGAGGCAGCCATCCTGGATGATCCTGATTTGGCCATCTGGAGCCAGGTATAGTATTAAGTGAAAATGTATTGGGATAAACTTAATGTTTGACAAATATGTCAAGATGACAAACATAAAATATTTTGGATTCCACAAGTGAAATCAAGATCTGTAGACATTAGTCTGCACTTAATTGGGTGCTAAATAGTCAATCTGATGTAGTGGTAAATTTAAAGCAAGGATTTATGGATTTACATTCTAATTGCTTCAATCAGGATTACAAAGTTTGATGCAAAGATTAAACCAACATATTAAACTATGTCCCTTTTTCATACACAGGATGAAATCAGCCAGGAGGAGGGTCTGGAAACTGTCAGGCAGGAGGTGGCAGGGCCCAGTGGCAGCCAGGAGGTGGCAGGGCCCAGTGGCAGCCAGGAGGTGGCAGGGCCCAGTGGCAGCCAGGAGGTGGCAGGGCCCAGTGGCAGCCAGGAGGTGGCAGGGCCCAGTGGCAGCCAGGAGGTGGCAGGGCAAAGGAGAAGCACCAGATCCCAGGTGCCTCCCATCCGGCTTCCCAAAAGAGGCAGGAGGGACAGGAGCACGAGTGAGGCAGCAATGGCCCTTATTCGTGAGGCCCATGCCACCCTCCAGGAGCCCACATCGCCTGAAGAGGCCATTGCCGGCCTAGTGGAGGCTAAGTTCAAGGTGATGAGCATGGAACAACGCCTCCTATGCGAGCCCCTGCTCATCACCTTGCTCAACAAGGGGGTGATGGAGAAAATTACCCCCAATACCGCCATATGTGAGGTGGCACAACTGACCCAACCTCAACCTCCACCTCCCCCTTCTTCTTCTGCCCCACCCCCTTCTGCTACACCTCCACCTTCTTCTTCTGCCCCACCCCCTTCTGCTACACCTCCACCTTCTTCTTCTGCCCCACCCCCTTCTGCTACACCTCCCCCTTCTTCTTCTGCCCCACCCCCTTCTGCTACACCTCCCCTTCTTCTTCTGCCCCACCCCCTTCTGCTACACCTCCACCTTCTTCTTCTGCCCCACCCCCTTCTGCTACACCTCCCCCTTCTTATTCTGCCCCACCCCCTTTTGCTACACCTCCATCTTCTTCTTCTGCCCCACCCCCTTCTGCTACACCTCCACCTTCTTCTTCTGCCCCACCCCCTTCTGCTACATCTCCTCCTCCTCCTCCTGACAGGAGTACCCCTCCAGTCGCCCAGCCTCCAGCCAAACGAAGAAGGAAGGCTGCAGGGAAGGCTTCAGGGAAGGTTGCAGGGAAGGTTGCCAGGAAGAAGAGGAAGTGATGGCCTTGCTTCATTGTGGTCGGACAGAAGGCAGCCTGTTGTAGTACCACACACTTGGGACATATATATCACCTGCTGCTGTTCCTGACCTCTGGGAGGCCAGCAACAGATTGTGTTCAGAAATGTTGGCCTTCTCAAGCTCCCAATTTTAGGGTCCACACTGGGTTGCTGTGTGCTCTGTGGTCCCTGGGATGCACAAATGGCAGCAGGTTCTCCAGCGCTGCCTTCTCTTTATTTTATTTCGAAACATGAATAAATGTGATTTTTGTTTAAGTTCATACTTGACTATGTGTATTTGTAAAAATTAAAAATCTAGCTTTGGAGTAAGCAGATACATTTGACTGACAAAAAAAGGGACAGATATCAACCCCCCAAAAGAATAACTAAATCTGATTTGCAAAAAAACATGGTGGAAAATTTAACTAATATAGATTCCAAAATTAAATGGGAGATCACTATCAAAACATTGCGAAATTATAATTAACATCATTTTGAAAAATATAACCATTTAAATTATTCCTAAAAACTTGCACGATATAATACACATAAATCTTCTTAAGAGCAGCATGAAAAAGGTTAAAAAAAATAGTCATAACTCTGTGTGAATATCAGTAGCAAAAGAAGGTCACTCGTTTTGATTAATGTAACATTCTAACGAAGATTTCAGTGCAGAACATTTAAACGATGCAATAATTTTGAGCGTGACGAATGTGCTCTCTCCATTATGAAGGCTTGTTTTACCAGAAGATGTGCTCCCGTCTCATAGTTGCTTGTGAGCATGCGCGCTTTTGGAAGAGTCGTAAAAGCATACACACGAACCATTTTCTCGTCACAAAACAGGCCGACGAGAAACACGACGAGGAAATCTGGAATCCTGACGAGAAAATAGAGAGCAGGTTCTCTATTTTCTCGTTGAGATTCTCGGCAATTTTCTCGTCATAAAACCATACACACAAACGTTTTTCTCGACAAAAAAGCTCTCGCGGCACTTTTCTTGACGGTTTTGGACGAGAAAATCGGTCGTGTGTACGAGGCTTTTGTGTCATTCAGTAACAGTTCTGCAGGTTCTTCCTCTAGTGGCATGTGGACAACAGGTCTGCTAAAAAGCTGCTATATTTTTTATTAAAATTATCCTTTAAAGGACAACTTAGCCTTGAATAAAAATGTTGTCCTTATATTTATTCTCCCAATCCCCCTAACTTCCTCCCTCACAGTAACACACTTACCATTCTTCCTTTTCCAGCAATGTTCACTGTGATGTCCTGCCTGGTGCTGCATAGCCTTCACCAAGAAAAACTCTGTCTGGTCTTATACTGTGCATGCACTCTGCAGCCCTATTCAGTAGTAAGGGTGGTCTCTGGCATTTCTGTAAAGTATTACCATCCAATGGGGATAAATCAGTGCTGTGTTTTGGCCCAGGCCGACAAGGCTCAGGCCTAGGGCAGCACTTTGCGGGGGTGGCAAAAAAGCCCCCCCCCGCCCTGTAAAGCCGCAGCTCTCCTTTTTCTGTCACAGTGCTGCTGCTCCATTTGCCAGAGAACCCGGCAGCAGCGCTGTGACAGTGAGAGGGGAGCTGCGGACTGTCTGTGCATCTCCCTCGCTCGCCCCCCTCCCCTTCAGTCAGCCGAAGAGAGAGAGAGGCTCTAATTGGGTTTGCCGCGCCGACACCCAGCTTCCTGCCTGCTGTTTCCCTCCCCATGATTGGCCACAGCAGGGGGCCAATCAGAAGACTCTGGGGGGCATCATGGGAAATGTAGTCCCTGAAGAGTGGCGGCCCCAATGTGTCTACAGACACCATGCTACAGCCCCCAGCATGCATGCACTCTGCTGAAGGGTGTTACAGGAGGAGAAAAAGAGTACTGTGCTGGGGTAAGCCAGAGAGGGGGCCACACTGTACCCCTGTACCCGCACCACCAGAGAGAGCCACGCTGTACCCGCACCACCAGAGAGAGCCACGCTGTACCCGCACCACCAGAGAGAGCCACGCTGTACCCGCACCACCAGAGAGCCACGCTGTACCCGCACCACCAGAGAGGGAGCCCCGCTGAACCCGCACCACCGACAGAGAGCCACGTTGTTCTCGCACCGACAGAGAGCCACGCTGTACCCGCACCACCAGAGAGGGAGCCACATTGTACCCGCACCACCAGAGAGGGAGCCACACTGTACCCGCACCACCAGAGGGGGAGAAAGATGAAGCCACTGCCAGGGTAAGACATGCCACACTACTGACTAGAGTCAGGCCTGGGCAACCCAGAGTGAGCGAACGTCCAGCCGGAGGGATCACTGTTGCAGTTTCACCGGGTCTAGTAAGAGGGCCTGTTGGCAATGGCCATTATCCATTACTGTTCCCAGGGACTAAGCCATTAGTAACTGCCTAACCTGATATCCTCTAGGCCTTATTGACCGCCACAACGAACTCCAACGATGGGCCTCCGGTCCAAAAATTAGGGGGGTGACACAATTTTTACCGCACTAGGTGACACCAACCCTAGTGAAGCCACTGTCCCAGAGCCCAGTGCCACAACAAGTTCCGGCACTGAGCTTCGGTAACTGGCCAGATAAGGGTGCACTAGCGTGGGCACCCAGGGGTCTCACAAGCAGCGATCGGCTTTCTGTAGCGGCCGACACCTCTCTCCCCACTGTCAGCCACACACACGCCTCGGCTCCTTCTTGGCTCCAATCTTCTAGTGTACACAGCCAGGAGGAGGAGGAGCCACAGAGAAGGGACACGTCTTCAGTGCAAGAGCCACGCTGCTGGTCTGTGTATAGTTTACAGTGGAGGGGACACAGTAACCGGGAAGGGGGGCAGATAACAGATGCACACATGGAGTGATGGGAGGGGGATAAGGGGATATGTGCTGGGTGGTTTGGGAGGGGAGAGGATATGTGCTAGTGGGGTGTCTGATCCTCCCCTGCCAAAGCACCCAGCACCCAGCTCTCTGTCCTCTTCACGCGGCATCCCTCTGTCGTCCTCCCATGAAGATGACAGGGCGGATCTTAAAAAGGAAGGGGTGTGTCCTTGACAGGAAGGGGTGGGTCATATTTAAATTAGGGGGTGCGCGAGTTTAGTCAGGCCTAGGGCAACACAAAACCTAAATACAACACTGGGATAAATGGGGCCATAGTACACATACAGTATCAAGAGAAACTGACCAGATGTTTTTGTTTTTTTCTTTCACATATACAGAGATACAGCATTTTATACAGTACATCTTATATAACAATCGTAATCCATCTCTCCTTCACCTCTTCTTAATATTCTCATTGATCACTCTTTTTGACCTACCACCTCAAAGTTTTAAATTCACTTTCCTTTTTTCGTTCTTGTTGGTCTTATTTAACCATTTCTATAGTGTACTGCTGTAAATCTCTATTATTTTCTCCTCCCCCCCCTCCCTAAACCTCTCCCTCCCCACCTGTATCCGAGGGCCTAGAGCCCCAGAATAGGCATAGCCCCATACAGAAAAACCAAAAAAAAAGAGTGGAAAAAGTGTCACCCCCTCTCCCCCACCTCTCCTCCTATCCCCCCTGTTCTCTGAAGATGATATAGGGGGCCCAGGTTTGTCGATATTTGTCCTCCTGTTCCCTCATACTCATTGTGAGACTTTCCATTTGTTGGATTTCTGTTATTTTAGTGATCCATTGTGTTCTAGTTGGTGAAACTGGACTCTTCCAGAGAGCTGGAATACATGCTTTTGCTGTTGTGAGTAAATGTCTCACCAATGATTTTTTGTACTTTCCTATTGAAAACGGAATATCAAACAGGAGAAAAGTAGCTGGCATCTCTACAAGGGACACATTAGTAATTTATTTTATTGTTTCAGCAACCATCTTCCAAAAATCTTTTATTCCCGGGCACTCCCAGAAAATGTGTAACAAGGTGCCCTCAGCTCCTTGGCATCTCCAGCAAAGGTTAGATACCTGAGGATAGATTCGGTGCAGCACTGCTGGAGTTCTATACCACCTACTCAAAATCTTATAGCCCCCTTCTTGATATCTAGTTGCTACTGAGGACTTGTGCGTGTATCTAAATATCTTATTTTTCTGGGTCTCCGAGAAGGTGACCCCCAGATCTGTTTCCCAGGCCTGTATAAAGCCCAGTTCTTGTGGGGCCTTTAACTCATTCACCATTGCGTACAACTTCGACAGCGCATGTCTCACTGCTTCCCCTTTAAGGCATAACTTCTCAAACTTAGTTAGTATGGTTATTTCTCTCATTTGCTTAGATATTGCCTGCAGAAAGGCATTCGGCATTCAGCTGCATCCGCCTGAATAGATCTAATTCCTCTGAGAGTTCTCGATCAATCTCCTCTCTAGACATCACTTGGTTATTTTTCAGAAAATGTATTAGTCTACTTCTACCCTGTTGCTTTAGTTTTATGAATTTTTTGTCTTTTAAACCAGGCACAAATCCCGGGTTGCCCACAATCGGAGTCATTGGACTCAGGGGACTATCCATAAAAAAAATTTTAAATGTCTTTTTTACCGAGTTCAGCGTGGCCCCCACTGTTGAGTGGTGCTTTACTGCCATCGGTATAATCGTATACGGAAGCCATGCCAACCCCTCTAGGGGTATCTCGGACATTGCCTGCTCCATCTGCACCCATGTTTTTTTTTTTTTGAGACGTGCACCAATCCAGTACCCTTGTTAGATGCATCGCCTCGTAATAACCCACTGGGTCGGGGAATCCCATCCCTCCTTGTTCCTTTGGTAGGGTTAAAATATCTCTCCGAATTCTGGCTGGTTTCCTGGCCCAAATAAAATTCCCAAACTTTATTCTCAGGTCCCTCAGAAATCCAGTGGGGATCCTAATGGGTAGGGTCTGGAGTAGGTATAGCAATCTAGGCATTATATTCATTTTTATGATATTAATTCTGCCAAACCACGTAAATACTTCCTTATCCCACCGCTGTAGATCCAGTTTTATCTGTCTTACAAGTGGAGTAAAATTAAGTTCGAGTATTCTATTTAATCTCTTTGGTAGTTTTGTCCCCAGGTATCCTATATGGGATTCTGTCCATCTAAACGAGAAAAACGTAACTAACTGATGTTGCAATGTGGTATTTAGCTCAATTCCCATTGCTTCTGATTTGTTATAGTTGACTTTAAAGTTGGACAGTCTCCCATATTTACGATGTTTTTTATGCAATGGTCCCGCTCCCTCTTCACTGGCTTTGATTAACAGCCATTGGCTCCTGCAGCCTCAGCAAAACCTGTGAGACCTGTGAGTGAGGATAGAGAGACAGACACAGCGCTGGATTGAATAAAATCTCAGGTAAGTGCAGGGGGGGGTTTACTGAGGATACCACTATCTAAAATGTTTTACCTTAATGTATGGAATGCATTAATGTAAAAAAAATATCGCTTTTAATTAAAGGACAACGTTAATAAATGTGAAGTTTCTTTTAAATCAAACCTTTGCTTTTCCCATGCAAAGCAAAGAAACCAGTTTGTATTAATGTCTCCCACCCTAGCAGCTTACACATATCTACATATCTCTCCTGTCTCTCCATTCAGACACTGGAAGCGAGAAAAAAAGACAGTCCTGTTTAAGCTTCTCTCTCTGCCCCCATGTGACATCACTAAGACCATTCCTTTGCCTTGCTTGAGCAAAGCACAGTTTCATTATAAATACTGAAGAATGTATTGTTAAAAGATATGATTCATAGATATCTAAATATAGGCAAAATGCAACTCCAGGACATAAGCAATATAATTTCAGCAAGCTCTTTTTCAAAATGTGTCCAAAATGTTCCAAAAAGTCTCAGTTAATATGTAATCAGTAAGAAAATCCCTGAACAAGAATTCCATATTTACAGACTTGTGTCTTTTTTCAACCTGACTAACTATGTAACATAGTTAATCAAATTGAAAAAAAAGACACAAATTTATCTTACGTAATCTAGTCCAACCAATAGAGAAAAAAACAAACAAATTGGAAACCTCTATATACCCAATCCAATACCCACAGTTGATCCAGAGGAAGGCCAAAAAACTTTTAAAATGCATGAGGGTATCTTCATCTGTCTGTCCACATTTTCACAGCTTTTTCAGTATGTGGAGGTTAAAAATCTCTTCCTCCAGTGTAAAGTGTTACCCCTTGTCCACAGTAATGGCCTGAAAGTGAATAATTCTACATGTAATTCACTATATAGACCACCTATGCATTTATACAGGATGATCATATCCCCTTAATCACCTCTTTTCTAGAGAGAATAAATTCAGTTCAGCTAATCTTTCCTCATACCTGACTTTCCTCTGTGCCTTTTATCAGTTTGTTTGCCCTTCTCTGTACTTTCTCCAGTTCTCTGATATCCTTTTTGTAAACTGGTGCCCAAAACTGCATATTCTTGATGAGGTCTTGTCTTACTAATGATTTGTACAGGGGAAAAATTATGTCTCTCTGTCTGGAGCCTATACCTCTTTTCATACAAGAAAGTATTTTGCTAACTTTAGAAACTGCAGCTTGGCATTGTACGCTAATCTTAGGTATATAATTTACCAATTACTAACCCTCTGCACAATCAATAATTTTCACTATTATCAAAATTAACTGTGTATATACCCTCCAATTGCTGTCACATCAAACTGAATTAAAAATGTTATAAAATTGTCATGCAACCCCATGATTTAAAAAAATGATAAAAAAATATTATGTGCATAATTCACAAAATAATTATAGAAATTCCATTACTTCATCACTCAACATAAAGATATAAACAATCAGGTATGTGATATGTGATATTCAATCCAAACATTTACCCTTAAAAATCTCCATAGGCAAGGTTTAAAAAACTCTACTGGTTGCATGTTTTGAGTTACAGAGGAGGTCTAGGGCTAGAATTATTGCTCTCGCTCTAACGATCGCGGCGATACCTCATGTGTGGTTTGAACACCGTTTTCATATGCAGACGCTACTCACATATGCGTTCACTTCTGTGCGCGAGCTCGGCGGGACGGGGTGCGTTTACATTTTTTTCTTAATTATTTCACCTTTTATTTTTCATTTTTACACTGTTCTTTAAAAAAAATTGTGTCAATTTTATTCCTATTACAAGGAATGTAAACATCCCTTGTAATAGAAAAAAACCATGACAGGACCTCTTAAATATGAGATCTGGGGTAAAAAAGACCCCAGATCTCATATTTACACAAAAATGCAATAAAAAAAAATATTTAATGTCATTGGAAAAATAAAAATAAAAAAAGTCCCTTTAAGAGCTTTGGCGGAAGTGACGTTCGCCCTGCAATCTTATGGAGATTGGTGGGGGCCATCTTCCCCTCACTCATCTCCATG
Source organism: Rana muscosa (assembly GCA_029206835.1). Lineage (NCBI taxonomy): Eukaryota > Metazoa > Chordata > Amphibia > Anura > Ranidae > Rana > Rana muscosa. The sequence goes on from CM055116.1 coordinate 881,060,252, forward strand.
CCAAGCCAGGGACAGGACGCGATCGCACTGGAGAGCAATGGGAGGGGGGGCCCTCTCCCGTCGCCGATTAAAAATTAGCTAGCTGACTGCCCGCTGAAGAAGAGGATACCGGGGTTATGGTAGCTAGCTGCTGCCATAACAGTATACCTCTTAACGTACCAATGTAAAACTACGGCGGAAGTGGTTAAAAAATTGTTGACATAAAATAGTAAAATTGTTTCTGTATTATTAGTTTAGCCACTTGACCTCCAAAAGGTTTTACACCCTTCATGACCAGGCTATTTTTTGCTACACAGCACTGTGCTACTTTAACTGGCAATTCCACGGTCATGCAACACTGTACACAAATTAAACAAGTGAACACCTTTTTCACACAAGTAGAGCTTTCTTTTGGTGGTATTTAATCACCACTGGGTTTTTTATTTTTTGCTATAAAAATTTTAAAAAGACTAACATTTTGAAAAAATATATATATTGTTTTTGCTTTCTGTTATAAAACATATCCAACAAAATCAAAAATTCCTCATAGATTCAGACCAAAATGCATTCTGCTACATGTCTTTGGTAAAAAAAAATCCTAATAAGTGTATTATAGCGTCTACAAACTATGGTATTAGACATGTGCGGTTTGTTTAGTTCCAAATTAATATTCTGACAATTTTTTTGTTGTTCGGATATATACGAATACCCAACTTACAATTTAGACACGTTTTACCGAATGCTCCCAATAACAAAACAAAATTTGTCAGAATTTCAGAAATTCAGACTGAATTTTGAATCAAATTTTACATCGAACGCCAGTCGTATTCTAACTGTGCACATATTGCTAAAATCAAAGACTGTGTGTTATTAGAGTACCATTTCGAAATAATGTTGTTTTAGTTAAGCCAATGGTGATTGAAAGAGTCATTGTGATCCTTTGATAAAGATTTTTTTTTGTTTGTTCACTTTGCCACATTCAAATCTAAAAAAAAAAAAAGTTTTAGATTTGACCGATTCTAAATTTATCGATTCGAATGTTTTGAATCAAAAAAATCTGTAAATTCTAAGTTGACGTAATTGTAGCCGTATTAGTGCAATTGTGACAGAGAAAATTAAGTACTGTCCGTGATACTTTTTTTATTTGCACTAACATAGAATTTTTCAGGACAAGCTTTCGGGGTATGTCCCCTTCTTCAAGGTCCAAGCAGTACTGATTCACAATTTTTTTAGCAGAATGTTGAAACAAAACAAGAAAAAAAAAATCTCAGAGGGAAAGGAAAAAAAACACATACAAATCAATGGTAATAAAGATAGCAGCAGAGTTAGTGAGATAAGACAGAGTTAGTGAGATAAGACAGAGGGAGAGCTATAGACTTGAGGGGGGAGATGCTAGTCACAGAGGGGGTCATAAAACCTTAGTATAATGGGTAAGGAAACCAATATCTAAATTTAGGCCATTCGTTTTTGTGTTAAAAAGAATTATCATTCTTAGTTCAAATGTTTTCCTTTCCTGGATAGTTCTGAAATTCCCTTTAAGAACTAAAACATTGAGGTCTTCTATAGTGTGGTCTGGTTGTGAGAAGTGATGTCCCACAGGTGTGCAGAAACTCTCTTCTTTATGTTCCTTGATGGTATGTCTGTGAAAATTCATCCTTGCTTGCAACTTCTGTCCTGTTTCACCAACATAAGATCCTTTGCCACACCTGTTGCATTGGATGAGGTACACAACATTACTGGAGGTACAGTTGTAAGATCCCATGATGGTGAAGGTCCCATTTGTGTGTGTGACACTTTTGGATGGATTGATCTGGTTGCACAGTTTGCAGCGTTTTTTATTGCAGGGTTTGCTTCCATTATTTGTGACTTCATAATCAGAGTGAAGTTTCCTGCTGATTAGTTTGTGTCTGAGGTTGGGTGGTTGTCTGAAAGCCAATAATGGGGGTTGTTGGAATATTTCTTTCAGAGTTTCATCCTCTGTTATAATGGGCTGTAAATCTTTGATTATCTTTTTGATCCCTTCTAGTGTTGGGTTGTATGTGGTGACTAGAGGTACTCGGTTATTTGTTTTTTTCTCTTTGTATTGGAGGAGATTTTCTCTTCGGGTTTTCAAGGCTGTGTTTATGCTGTTGTTGATGGTTTTGTCTTTATATCCTTTCTTCTGGAAAGAGCCTGCCAGTGTTCTGAGATGTTTATCTCTGACTTCTGGGTCTGAACAAATTCGGTGGTATCTGATGGCCTGGCTGTGTATGATGGCTCGTTTAGTGTGTTGGGGATGAAAACTGGAACTATGAAGATAGCTGCATCGGTCAGTCGGTTTTCTGTATATGGAAGTGTGAAGCTTGTCATCCGACCCAGGATTTTACTAAGCAATTAAAAGGTCTGATTGCGATCATACCAAGCCACCTGCATTCAGAACTCATCAATGCGATTCCAGATAATCCAGATATTGGAGACTTCTACATGCTGCCCAAAATTCACAAGCCAGGAAATCCAGGCAGACCCATTATAACAGGTATGAATACACTTACCGAACATATCTCAGGCCTTGTAGAAAACATGTTAAAACCGTTAGTCATGAACACTACTAGTTTCCTGCAAGACACCACTGATTTTCTGAACAAGCTTAACAATATACAACAATTACCACCAAATACACTTCTAGTCACTATGGATGTAGAATCTCTGTACAGTAACATCCCTCACAAGGATGGGTTGGCAGCATGTCACAGATTCTTATCATCCACACCAAACCACAAATACACGGCTGAGGATGTTACACAGCTCATCGAATTTATTCTTACACACAACTACTTCACTTTCAACAATGACATCTATCTCCAATGTATGGGTACTGCTATGGGAAGCAAAATGGCACCCCAATATGCAAACTTATTTATGGCTGACCTGGAGGACAAATTCCTGAACAGCATACAACAAAAGCCATACAGATATTATCGCTATATTGAAGATATCTTCATGATATGGACTGAAGGTGAAGAAAATCTAAACCAATTCTTCTCATTGATCAACACTTTTCACCCATCTATCAAACTAAAAATGGACTATTCGAACACACATGTCAACTTCCTAGACACTACAGTATACATCAGGGATGACAAGCTTCACACTTCCATATACAGAAAACCGACTGACCGATGCAGCTATCTTCATAGTTCCAGTTTTCATCCCCAACACACTAAACGAGCCATCATACACAGCCAGGCCATCAGATACCACCGAATTTGTTCAGACCCAGAAGTCAGAGATAAACATCTCAGAACACTGGCAGGCTCTTTCCAGAAGAAAGGATATAAAGACAAAACCATCAACAACAGCATAAACACAGCCTTGAAAACCCGAAGAGAAAATCTCCTCCAATACAAAGAGAAAAAAACAAATAACCGAGTACCTCTAGTCACCACATACAACCCAACACTAGAAGGGATCAAAAAGATAATCAAAGATTTACAGCCCATTATAACAGAGGATGAAACTCTGAAAGAAATATTCCAACAACCCCCATTATTGGCTTTCAGACAACCACCCAACCTCAGACACAAACTAATCAGCAGGAAACTTCACTCTGATTATGAAGTCACAAATAATGGAAGCAAACCCTGCAATAAAAAACGCTGCAAACTGTGCAACCAGATCAATCCATCCAAAAGTGTCACACACACAAATGGGACCTTCACCATCATGGGATCTTACAACTGTACCTCCAGTAATGTTGTGTACCTCATCCAATGCAACAGGTGTGGCAAAGGATCTTATGTTGGTGAAACAGGACAGAAGTTGCAAGCAAGGATGAATTTTCACAGACATACCATCAAGGAACATAAAGAAGAGAGTTTCTGCACACCTGTGGGACATCACTTCTCACAACCAGACCACACTATAGAAGATCTCAATGTTTTAGTTCTTAAAGGGAATTTCAGAACTATCCAGGAAAGGAAAACATTTGAACTAAGAATGATAATTCTTTTTAACACAAAAACGAATGGCCTAAATTTAGATATTGGTTTCCTTACCCATTATACTAAGGTTTTATGACCCCCTCTGTGACTAGCATCTCCCCCCTCAAGTCTATAGCTCTCCCTCTGTCTTATCTCACTAACTCTGTCTTATCTCACTAACTCTGCTGCTATCTTTATTACCATTGATTTGTATGTGTTTTTTTTCCTTTCCCTCTGAGATTTTTTTTTTCTTGTTTTGTTTCAACATTCTGCTAAAAAAATTGTGAATCAGTACTGCTTGGACCTTGAAGAAGGGGACATACCCCGAAAGCTTGTCCTGAAAAATTCTATGTTAGTGCAAATAAAAAAAGTATCACGGACAGTACTTAATTTTCTCTGTAAATTCTAAGAAAATTCAAAAAATTCTGAATACGAATTCCGAATACGAATCCCGAATACGAATTGAAAGAATTAACCAAATTTAACTAAATGAAATAACTAGATTAACGAATCAAAATGAAACAAAACAAAATACATTTTATCGTCATGCACATGGTTGAAAATGAATTGATTAATTTAGGCCTATCTCATTTCTTGAGGCCCTTAAAATGCCCTTTTTTGAAAAGTATACAGGCTGAAGTATTTTGTAAGAGGCATGGTGAGTTTTGTCACAATTATTTGGAAAATTAACAAATTAAAATTTTTCTTACAGTGTCACCAGTGAAGTACAGCATATGACTGGTGTGGCAGTGATCATTGATACGGATTGGTGACAGTACGTTAAAAAATATAAACTTTTAAAATTAAATTTTTTAGCATTTTTTTTATTTTTCTAACATTTTTGTTCTTTTTTTTTACTTTTCTTTAACTTTGATGGCTGTCACAGTAACAATCACTTTAACAGCAATGGTTTGAACTTTCATGAATGGGCTATATTCATAACAGCTGTGATTTACTGTTATGTGCTTTGATTGGCTCACAGCTACAACATTGTACAGGGTACTGTGACTGGCCCAGGTACCATGTGATAGCTGTGGGTCACAGCATCCCTATAGGAATCAAAGCTGTTAAAGCGGCGCTCCGTCTGAAAAACAAAATTAGTGTAAACAAATATAAGGACACTTACCTGTCCAGAAATCCTGCGATGTCAGCACCTGAAGCCGATTCGTCCATTGGCTTAGGGTGCAGGTGCCAGCATTACAAGTAAGGGAAACCAGCAGTGAAGCCTTCACAGCCGGTTTCCTACTGCGCACGCGCTGTGCTTTCTGAATTATTCTGCCATCTTCTGGGACCTGTTTGTGTCCCAGAAGGCATCGGGGGGAAGGAGGAGGGGCGATCTTACCCAGAAGTGGAAGAGGGTACCTGTCAGGTACCCGCTCCCCCCAAAAAAGTGCCAAATGTGGCAGTGGAGGGGGGGTGTGAACAAGCGGAGCTTCCCCTTTTGGGTGGAGCTCAACTTTAAGAATGAAATTCATTCAAACAGCTTTGTTGACATTGTGATCATGTGATCGCATAGTGATCACATGATGCTCCGGACACTTTGAGTGGCCATGTACCAGGAGCCGCGGCCAGCTGTATCCCTAACCTGGAACAGGCTTGATGATGTACATGGATGTCATCCAGCCTGTCCGTGCCACCCTACTGCAGCCGGGCAGCAACCAGTTAAAGTGGCCCTGTGGTCAGACTATCACTTTCTAAAATATACAAGCTGTCCCTTAGCTTTAAAACAAACCTCACTGACCTCTGTAGCTGCAGACACTGTGGGGAGATTCATCCTCCAAGGTTTTAACAGGACACTAAAATCATAGCCCATCTCATATTGCTTTGTTTATTAAAAACAAACATCAGATGCAGTAAGCTGTACAGAAACTGACTAAAGCTCATTTATTGTTTGTTTTGAATATGTAAATACTTTAATGTCCATAACCTGGGCACGGGTTCACTTTAAAGTGATACTAAACAGAGAAATGTTAATTACCATAATTTATATACATGGCATTGTATTTTTTTTTTACAAATCCTTTAAAGTGACGCTCCACTACACTTTAAGGCCTCCTCCCCCACACCTGTTTGTGAAATGGAGCTTTTGGGGAGGAGGGGGGAGCGGGTACCCGATTTTGACAGGTAACGCGCCCACTTTTGCCTACTTGGCCATCAGTGCTGCCATATCAGTGCCCCTCAGTGCAGCCTCATCAGTGCCCATCAGTGAAGAAGAAAACATACTTATTTACAAAACATTGTAACAGAAGCAAAGACATTTTTTTTTTTTACATTTTTTTATTTGTTGCACAAAAAAAAAACCCAGCAGTGATCAAATACCACCAAAAGAAATCTCTACTTGTGGGAACAAAATGATAACAAATTTGTTTGGGTACACTGTAGCATGACCGCGCAATTGTCATTTAAAATGCGACAGCGCTGAAAGCTGAAAATTGGCCTGGGCAGGAAGGGGGTGTAAGTGCCTGGTATTGAAGTGGTTAAGTACCTTTATTCCTTTTGCTTTGTGAATGTGCACACTCTGCTATATAGCATGTAATGAGAGTTTTTCATAGTCTGGGTTTAATGACACTTCAAGCAGATTAAGTTTGTCTGTTACTGTGACTTATTTGAAAATCAGATCACATTTTAGACATCATTCATAGAGAAATCCAAATAATTCACAAGTGTTTTTTGCATTTCTATTAAAACAGGAATAAATAATAAAGATGCAATATAAACCCTTTGATAGCAAGATATCTAAAAACTGTTTTTTTTTATACGCCATAGTCTCCCAGTACAGAGACCCCATGGTACATACAGAGAGATACCATAAGGCTTTGATTCTTGTCCATAAGCATGTCTAACAAGATCGGATAAGAAAAGGAACAGCTAAGCAGCTCCAGGTGAGCACACTTGATCTCTCCTACCTTTAGGTGCAAGTCCAGTCCACAATCTGGATGAAGAGTCACTGACACAGGACAAGGTTGACTGCACTCACAGGTATGAATAAATTAAGAGACTTTATAGGAGATAGAAATCCATCAAACGATGCGTTGAGACATCCAAACACATCTACAGCAGACTTGGCAGGGATTAACGCGTTTCACTTATCAAAATTATCATATAGATCTATAACCACTTCACTATTGTACTGCAAAAAGTCCTCTGGTCTTCCATCCAGTCAGGCGACTGAAAATAAAGAAAGTGAATAATCCTCTGAGATATATTCACTTTCCTTGTCCCACTATTCATATTTTGGATTTTTTAATTTTGTTTTACCATAATCTTATTTATTTTGCAACTTTAAAACACATTAAAACATCCTATCTTTTTTGATAGGTGCTACCTCTCTCTTATAAGTAATCTTGTTTAGAGAAAAGCATCGAGACTTCCATTACTAATCTCACCTTCTGAAAATGCTATCTGAGTAGATGTTATGCAGATCCAATAGTTTTAAAGTGTTCTGAGTCATTAAGAACAAATATGCAGATCAGGAGTTCTGACCTATTTCTTATTTTGCACTAGTGTCAGTTACTCAACATTTTGTATTTAAGCCATTGGATCAGCATGTCAACCAGACAACTAGCATTTTCAGAAACAGAGAAATAGAGACCAGCAATAATAGTCTACACATTTCTTAATGCATCTTACTAAAAACTGAAAAATTTTTTTTTTATTTACATGAAAAGGGATTCGAGGCCTGTTCTTTTTTCTAAATAAGCCCTATTACAAAGCATTAATACCACAAGCAACAATTTCACCTGAAGATCTCTATCAAATTAGTAGACATGCTCATCATGTTCTTAATTACAACACATTGGCCATGTAATACCTTTAATTAATTATTTTAATTAAAGACTAAATTAATTATTGGAATTACAAAACGGTCTAATTCCCTTCTGTCAAACTCTGAATTGGTAAAGTTGTGAGAGGTCAAGTTATTAGTTAATGCATGTGAGCTATACAGTTATTAGATTTTATTAGCCTTGAAGTCTTGTGTATTGAAATACATTCTAGATATGTTCCATTTGCATTGCAGAACTTGGTGCATAGATTTGTTATCAGTGTGAATTATGCGTGTGTCTTAGTTTTTCTGATTAGGTATATCAATACCTGTATACACATTTTTTTAACTTCAGTTTATTCAAGAATAAACTATGTTAGAATGATATGCATCTTTAAAAGCCTTTGTAACATATACAGGTCCTTCTCAAAAAATTAGCATATTGTGATAAAGTTCATTATTTTCTGTAATGTACTGATAAACATTAGACTTTCATATATTTTAGATTCATTACACACAACTGAAGTAGTTCAAGCCTTTTCTTGTTTTAATATTGATGATTTTGGCATACAGCTCATGAAAACCCAAAAATCCTATCTCAAAAAATTAGCATATTTCATCCGACCAATAAAAGAAAAGTGTTTTTAATACAAAAAAAGTCAACCTTCAAATAATTATGTTCAGTTATGCACTCAATACTTGGTCGGGAATCCTTTTGCAGAAATGACTGCTTCAATGCGGCGTGGCATGGAGGCAACCAGCCTGTGGCACTGCTGAGGTGTTATGGAGGCCCAGGATGCTTCGATAGCGGCCTTAAGCTCATCCAGAGTGTTGGGTCTTGCGTCTCTCAACTTTCTCTTCCCAATATCCCACAGATTCTCTATGGGGTTCAGGTCAGGAGAGTTGGCAGGCCAATTGAGCACAGTAATACCATGGTCAGTAAACCATTTACCAGTGGTTTTGGCACTGTGAGCAGGTGCCAGGTCGTGCTGAAAAATGAAATCTTCATCTCCATAAAGCTTTTCAGCAGATGGAAGCATGAAGTGCTCCAAAATCTCCTGATAGCTAGCTGCATTGACCCTGCCCTTGATAAAACACAGTGGACCAACACCAGCAACTGACATGGCACCCCAGACCATCACTGACTGTGGGTACTTGACACTGGACTTCAGGCATTTTGGCATTTCCCTCTCCCCAGTCTTCCTAAAGACTCTGGCACCTTGATTTCCGAATGACATGCAAAATTTGCTTTCATCCGAAAAAAGTACTTTGGACCACTGAGCAACAGTCCAGTGCTGCTTCTCTGTAGCCCAGGTCAGGCGCTTCTGCCGCTGTTTCTGGTTCAAAAGTGGCTTGACCTGGGGAATGCGGCACCTGTAGCCCATTTCCTGCACACGCCTGTTCACGGTGGCTCTGGATGTTTCTACTCCAGACTCAGTCCACTGCTTCCGCAGGTCCTCCAAGGTCTGGAATCGGTCCTTCTCCACAATCTTCTTCAGGGTCCGGTTACCTCTTCTCGTTGTGCAGCGTTTTCTGCCACACTTTTTCCTTCCCACAGACTTCCCACTGAGGTGCCTTGATACAGCACTCTGGGAACAGCCTATTCGTTCAGAAATTTCTTTCTGTGTCTTACCCTCTTGCTTGAGGGTGTCAATGATGGCCTTCTGGACAGCAGTCAGGTCGGCAGTCTTACCCATGATTGCGGTTTTGAGTAATGAACCAGGCTGGGAGTTTTTAAAAGCCTCAGGAATCTTTTGCAGGTGTTTAGAGTTAATTAGTTGATTCAGATGATTAGGTTAATAGCTCGTTTAGAGAACCTTTTCATGATATGCTAATTTTTTGAGATAGGAATTTTGGGTTGTCATGAGCTGTATGCCAAAATCATCAATATTAAAACAAGAAAAGGCTTGAACTACTTCAGTTGTGTGTAATGAATCTAAAATATATGAAAGTCTAATGTTTATCAGTACATTACAGAAAATAATAAACTTTATCACAATATGCTAATTTTTTGAGAAGGACCTGTATATTGCAAGCTAAATAGAAACTGCATTCCCAGGACATGGTTTTCAAAGGTGCAAGTTAAATTAACAATTTATGCCTAACAATACTAACTGCTTCTAACTAAGCACACGTGAAGTGTGTGAAACGCATCTACCCAGCATTCTGATTCCTGTAGTCTTTGGGATGTCCATATAAAAAGGATTTTGAACTACAGTGGTGTGTGGCCATTTCTTCTAATTTCACAAACTGCTTCTACATGTATGGGAGTTATAAGGCAAATCAAAAGATGATAGCACATAGAATAAAGCCTTGTAATTGTTTCCTATAAAAAATGTTGATTTATAAAATACAAATGATATACAAATCATTTTAAAATATTATAGCAAATTTACAAACTTACTAGACTTAATAAAAAATAAAAAAATGGACCAGCATTTTCCTGTGTGTTCAGGATGGCTTGATCATACACCTACAGATGAACATGTCCATCACAGCCTGGGCTCACGGGAAGTGGGTTAAATAATGCTGGCCATTATTCAACCAGGAAGACTGAGGATATCTAGTGGAAAATAATTTACTTGGAGGGTGTTGGGGGTGGCATCTTTGGGCTGAAGGTAAGTGTTGCATCATTAACCACTTAAGCCCTGGACCATTTGGCTGGCCAAAGACCAAAGCACTTTTTGCGATTCGGCACTGCGTCGCTTTAACTGACAATTACGCAGTCGTGCAACGTGGCTTCCAAACAAAATTGACGTCCTTTTTTCCCACAAATAGAGATTTCTTTTGATGGTATTTGATCACCTCTGCGGTTTTTATTGTTTGCACTATAAACAAAAATAGAGCGACAATTTTGAAAAAAAAGCAATATTTTTTACTTTTTGCTATAATAAATATCCCCCAAAAATATATAAAAATTTTTTTTTCCTCAGTTTAGGCCGATACATATTCTTCTGCATATTTTTGGTAAAAAAAATTGCAATAAGCGTTTATTGATTGGTTTGCGCAAAAGTTATAGCGTCTACAAAATAGGGGTAGTTTTATGGCATTTTTATTAATATTTTTTTTTTACTAGTAATGGCGGCGATCAACGATTTTTATTGTAACTTTGACATTATGGCGCACACATCGGACACTTTTGATGCCATTTTGGGACCATTGTCATTGATACAGCAATCAGTGCTATAAAAATGCACTGATTACTGTAAAAATGACACTGGCAGTGAAGGGGTTAACCACTAGGGGGCTAGGAAGGGGTTAAGTGTGTCCTAGGGAATTATTCTAACTGTTAGGGGGCAAATAGCTATGAGTGACACATCACTGATCGCTGCTCCCGATGAGAGGGAACATTCAATCAGTGACATGTCACTAGGAAGAACGGGGAGATGTTGTGTTTACACTGACATCTCCCCGTTCTTCAGCTCAGTGACATGATCGTGGGACACCGGCAGACATCGAGTCCGCGGGTCCCACGGGCACGGTCATGGAGCTCGCGTCAGGGTCGCGCACGAGCCGCCGGCGGCCCGTGCGCGACCACACGGCACCAATTTTAAAGGGACATACCTGTACGCCCATCTGCATGTCCGTGCCATTCTGTTGACGTATATGTGTGTGCGCTGGTCTTTAAGTGGTTAAATAGAGGCATGGGTCCAGATTTAATTTACACTTAAAACATTCTCATACAACTACAATTTTATTTGCATGTGGTTTGGCATTATATTTTAAACATGCTCTTTTAGACTAATCGCGTAGTTCACTTTTCTGACCAAGTTTCATGTTACACCAATATTTAGGTCACATTTACCAACCCGCCACTGTCAAACTAAGTCATAGGGTGCCTCATAGGGTGCCTCCCTCTGCAGCATTCTGTGGATATTTAAATTGAGCACTACTGTGTGCGGCTCCGACTGCATGGCTACATCATTTATCCACCGATACATTTACATAGATATGTGAATGGAAAACGATATGTCCCATCTCCCAGGCATAAGTGTGGTGATGTCACTGCACTTGTAGTTTATTGTTTACTTCTGCCAATTCCATTATGGTGGGTTCATACTCCAGACTAACCCTAACTTAGCTGAATCATAGGGTACCTCCCTATGCAGCTTTCTGTGGATATTTAAATTTAGTACTACTGTGCGTACATTAACCTCTTGGCGCCGGCTGGATGCAAATATGCGGCCTCTGAGCAGGTGCGCCTTGGTGCAGAGTGGCCTCCTATTTGCGTGAATTAGTGCAAATACAGCTGTGCCAAGAGCGCAAGCCTTGTGCACTCCTGGCACAGTTACCGGCGGCTAACTGAATGCTCCCGATCACTGTTTATGATCATGTGACTACGTTGACGGCTGTCACATGATCATAAACCCAGCCTCTCGGCATCCTAAATCCCTTAAAGGACCCTTTGATTACATTTTAGCAGCAGGGACCAAGAGATGTAATTTGGACAAGGATATTTATGGGGAAAAACAGCTATGCGTTTTTAGTTTTAGAGAGTTGGTGGCCATCGGGCATCGCAATTAATGTGCATCTACATCGCTGCAGGTCATCCATGTACAACATGGGACATTTTTTGTTTGTTTTTTAGGACTTGTCAGGAATTGTTTATGAAATGGGGTTACAGAGCTGTATAGAATTGTATGGACATTATCATATATTGACTAATGATTTTCATGTTCTTGTTATTTTACAAAACCCTGCTAAACATTATTCTGTCAGCAAGCATCCAGGTAGAAAAATCTGTTTTATATGGTCAGCCGCAATTTTTTTTTCAAGCATCTAGCAGGACTGTCACCTGTATGTTCCTATCATAAATTCTAGTCATATCTCTAGGTGGGTTATAAGCACATTTGTACAAATACTTAATGCAGCAGTAATATATACACCAAAAGGCTGATGTCAGCTATAGTAGCTTCCAACAGTGGTGTCATTTGACTTCATCTGGTCTCTATAGGTCAGACCCACGTACATATGCATCAGCTTGAGTATAAAACTAAACACAGCTAAACTGGAAAGGTGGAGGTCATAATGAATTATATTTTGCAGAATAAGTTGCTGATCTAGAATGAGAATGTTGACAAGTTTAGGGAGAGGTAAGTCAAAATTAGAGGAAAAACTGTAATATTGCAGAATACCAGTCCTTAGATGTGGTAGTTGCTTTGTTTTTAATTTTCAGGACATTTTCAGCAAGTACATTGCCCAAAACTTTGTGTTCTGTCACTTCCAGTGCTCTAAGCACAAAATTGTCTTCCTTGTTTAAAATAAAAATCCCACCAGAGTAAATGAAACAAAGATAGAAAGACATGTCTGAAGTTAAGGGCTCATGCACACAGGACGCTTTAAAAATGCCAGCGCTACAGCAGCGCTAAAAACGCCCATTTTTTTCTGCATTTAGTAGCACTTTTACATTAGCGGTTTTGCGCATTTTCCCATGTTTTCCCGCGTTTTCCCGTTTTCCCGTGTTAGTGTTTTTGGGTGTTTTTTATTGAAAACACTCTCTATAATGTAAAAATGCAGAAAAATGTCAAATGCGGTTAAACAGGGCTTGACGCGTTTAGATGCATTTAGACGTGTTTTTTGGAGTTTTGCGTTGGTACAGCTCATTTAAATGCTCCTGGAAGCACAGGCTGGCTGTTTTTTTTTACTGCCACTAAACACTTATGCATTCAAACGCCTCTGACAGTTTATGTGTGCATGGACACATAGGCTAACATGGAGGGGCTTTTAGAGGCAGTCAAAAAAAATGACAAATGCCCCTAACAGCAGCTGTAAAAACATCCTGTGTGCATGAGCCCTAACCCTGGTGACAAACATGACTACCTCCATAGATACAGTGGAGGAGTAAGCTTTTTCACCCAGGAACATACCGTATATACTCAAGTATAAGGCGATCCAAATATAAGCCGAGGCACCTAATTTTACCACAAAAAACTGGAAAAACATAATGACTCGAGTATAAGCCTAGGGTGTCCATCTGCATGCCTCACTTTGCCTCACTGTATCCATGTGCATGCCTCACTGTGCCCATGCCTCACTGTGCCCATGCCTCACTGTGCCCATGCCTCACTGTGCCCAATCTTCCTACCTGATCTCCGGCGCTGTGTGACTAGACTGACATGGGAGTCTATGGAAGGGGTGCCCGGCTTTGAAAAATCGGTGCTCCCCGGCCGTAGGTCCCCATGGCAACAATCTTTGCACACTTGTAGATGAAGAATGGGGCTACATGTGTTCCAAGTTTGGGGTCCACAGGACCTAGGGCTGGCCGGTACCGGGTCCCCAAAATCACAGGAGAAATGACCATTTAACATTGGAGTCTATGGAAGGGGTGCCCGGCTTTGAAATATCGGTGCTCCCCGTCCGTAGGTCCCCCGGACAACAAACTTTGCCCACTTGTAGATGAAGAGTGGGGCTACATGTGTGCTACATTTGGGGTCCAGGAGATCTACAGCTGGCCAGGATCAGGCACACAAATTTGAAGATGGACACAGACTCGAGTATAAGCAGAGGGGGGGCATTTTCAGCACACAAAAAAATGTGCTGAAAAACTCGGCTTATACTCAAGTATATACGGTAAGTGGAGATTTACTAAAACTGAAGAGTGAAAAATCTGGTGTAGCTGCGCATGATAGTCAATCAGCTTCTAACTTCAGCTTGTTCAATTAAGCTTTGACAATATATATATATATATATATATATATATATATATATATTTATATTTACTTTTAGATACACTTTCATAACAGCAAAGAACAATAAATAGAGCTATAGGGATGGATAGGTGACACTCTGATTTCTCTCCCTTTGTCTCATTGGTCCCCTATACCAGGGTTTCTCAACTCCAGTCCTCAAGGCGCCCCAACAGGTCATGTTTTCAGGCTTTCCATTATTTTGTACAGGGGATGTAATCAGTTTCACTGCCTTAGTAATTACCACAGCTGTTTCATCTGAGGAAAATCCTGAAAACATGACCTGTTGGTGCGCCTTGAGGACTGGAGTTGAGAAACACTGCCCTATACTGTTCTCTCTTTTCTCTTTCACTATGCACAGATATATAAAAAGCCAGTTACCAAATTATCCAGTTTATAGTAACATAGTATCACACACAGACTAGCTAGTTAACTTCCAAACAAGAGAAAGCTGTACTGGGGGGGGGGGGGAGTATTTTTGTAATAGAGATAACCTTTAATGTAGAAAATAAGTGCTAAAACTCAAAAAGATGTCTTGTTCAAAAAAAATTAACAGCACTTGTAACTGATGTACACATCTGATAAATATTGCACATAAAATGTATTTGCACGGCTGTGAAATCAGCTATGGTGTGACCTGCAAATCATTCTGCTGCTATTAGAAAAAAATAATGAATAAAGTTGCTAACTGACTGCACATAAGCCACATCTTTAAAAACAAATACAAGTTTTCTATTTCTATGAATAGTATAAATACAGACATATTTATAACCACTGCAGTGTGGAAGTTAATTGTACTGAAACTCATAAGTGTCAAGAGAAGAAAACAAAGATTAAAATAATTATCTTGGCTCCCTGATATTGATGATTAATGATAAGCAAGACTGATGAGTGAGGATGATGCGTGAGGTGGATGACTTAAAGCTGTAAAGGGGGTATGATCTGTGTATAATATGTAAGGTGATGGCTGAGGCTGATGCATGAGGACAGGGCTGATGATAGAAATCGCATGACCCCGTACAGACTACCTGACAGCCCCCCCCAAGAAAATATTAAAGCTAGATTTTGCTAAAAATACAATAACATTATTAGCAGACGCAAATAAGACATAACTCACAGAATTCCTGCTAAATCTAAAAGATAAAACTGAGTTAATAAATAAAAATGAAGATGAGATGAAAAAATATGCAGGCTGGGCTCTGGGATCAGAGAGCCAGAGGAAAGAGAGAAACAAAGTTACAGAGATAACAAACTCAGGAGCACAGCTAACATTAGATCCAGCGCTGGGAGGGGGGAGCGCACTGGGACGGGGATTAGTGAGTGATGACTGTCTCTGGGAGAGGGGGAGAGACCAGATTTCAGCTGCTGGAGGAAGAGAGACAAAATGGTTGTCCATCACTAATCCCCCCCCCTGTGTGGGACCCCCCTGTGCGCTCTGGCCCTCTACAAGAGGACCGGTGGTCCCACCCTATCAGTGGCCCTGCATGAGGATGATGAGTGAGGCTAATAAGTGAGGATGGCATATAATGTAGATGACTGAGACTAACAAGTGAGGATGATGTGTAAAATAGATAGCTGAGGCTGAGAAGTGGGGATGATGAGTGAGATCAATAAGTGAGGATAATGAGTGAAGAGGATATGTGAGGTGGTTGATTGAGGCTGACAAGTGAGAATAATGAGTGGCATTGATGACTGCGGTTGACATGCGAGACTGATGAGTGAGAATGATGTGTGAGATGGATGACTGAGACTGATAAGTAAGGATGTTGAGTTAGATGAGTGCGGCTGAAAAATAACAATGATAACTAAGCATGAAGTGTAAAAATGACAAGTCAGGAGTGGGAATGAACAAGGTTAGGAGTGCACCAGAGAAGAATAAACAAGAAATATACAGGAGGAAAGCAATCACGTTTTGGAAATTCTCAAGTCTTCAAGTCCTCAAGTCATTATCCATATTTTTATTAAAAAAATTTAAACAAAAAATACCCCAAAAAAAGATAACTTTGTAATCTCTTTGCAGACAAATATATTAAACTGAACTCAAATATATACTGTAAGATAAAAATTTGTGTTGTTCTGTATTCATCGTTAATTTTTTTTTTATTGCAAGCAGTGTAAGTATCTGAATTGTACCATCAGGGAGGTGTGTGATTGCCCCCAAATTTTCTCTGCAGCTGGACAATGACCCCAAACATACAGCCAATGTCATTTAAGAACTATCTTCAGCATAAAGAAGAACAAGAAGTCCTGGGAAGAGCCCTGATCTCAACATCATCGAGCCTGGGTATCCATACAGCCGCTCTAGTCTCACACCCGCAGCATCAACAGAAGCATGTGGCAGCAATGTGCCCTGCCACTATGTTCATGGTGAAAAAAAAAAATAAGATGACAAGATAGATTATTGATTAGAGTCAAAGTAAATCCCAGCTAAAGGTGAAAAGAAAAAAACAGGATTATACTGCTGCTTGTCAGAATCCTGCATTATCATCTTTGCCATATGTACTGTATCCATTATACTATAGAGAAGTTGGAGATATTATGCCGTGAAAAAGTATTATGGTGTACGCAGCCTCGGATTGGGACTGTTGCTTTCATCTTTACACATTTAAAAAAATACTTACAATATTTTTTTCACAATTTTTTTTTACTTTATTGATGTGTTTTGTATTATATTACTATTAGCGTGGCAGCATTTTGTTTATATGGTTTAAGATTGTACATTAGGTGCATGGAATCCTGAACTGGGGCAACAAGGTAATTAGCTGTACCTGTTTAAGCACAGATAGGGTCAACCTTGAGAAAGGTGCCAGTTGCTCTGAGATGCATTGCCAACCCCCTGACTGCCCCTCAGTGTATGACATCAGTCCTGAGCTTTTGCATTGTCATCCCCTCTGCTGCAAGACTCTGCTGTGTCAGGAGGTTTTTAGGTTGCACGTTATAAACCTTTCTTTTTTCTCTTGTGAGTGGTTTTATTATTCAAGAGTTTACTGCATTAACAACCCTCTACCACTCTCCGTGTCTTGACTCACTGTGTCTGTTGACTAGTTGGATTTCCCCAAAGATATTGGAGATTGGCTGCTGCTGTGGTGTTTAGTGGATGCATATTTAATCCTACATGACCTGGAACCACTCATCTATAGACTAAGGAAGCAAATGGACTGTTATGGCTTTTTAATGTTTCCAGTATCTTTGGGGACTAATACTTGTTTGTATTTAGCATTCTATGTGTAGATAGATCACAGGGTCATTTTTATGGGATTTTTTTTTTTTTACTTTTAACCACTTGCTTACTTGGCACATAAACCCCCTTCCTGCCCAGGCGAAATTTCAGCTTTCGGCACTGTCACGCTTTGAATGACAACTGCGCGGTTTTGCAACGTGGCTCCCAAACAAAATTGACGTCCTTTTTTCCCACAAATAGAGCTTTCTTTTGGTGGTATTTGATCACCTCTGCGGTTTTTATTTTTTGCGCTATAAACAAAATAAGAGCGTTAATTTTGAAAAAAACACTATTTTTTGATTTTTGCTATAAATAAATATCCCAGTTTAAAAAAAAAAAACTATTTTTTTTCTCAGTTTAGGCCGATACGTATTCTTCTACATATTTTTGGTTAAACAAAATCCCAATAAGCGTATAGTGATTGGTTTGCGCAAAAGTTATAGCGTCTACTTTTACAAGTAATGGCGGTTATCTGCGATTTTTATCGTGACTGCGATATTATGGCGGACACATCCGACACTTTTGACAAATTTTTGGGACCATTCACATTTATACAGCGAACAGTGCTATAAATATGCACTGATTACACTGATTACACTGATTGCACTGATTACTGTATAAATTTGACTTGCAGGGAAGGAGTTAACACTAGGGGGCGAGGAAGGGGTTAAATGTGTGCCCTATGAGTGATTACTGCTGTGGGGGGGGGGGAATGACTGGGGGAGGTGACCGATCTGTGTCCCTATGTACAAGGGACACAGCATCGGTCTCTTCTCCCTGACAGGACGTGGATCTCTGTGTTTACACACAGAGATCCACGTCCTTGTCTGTGTACCGGCCGATCGCGGGCACCTGGCGGACATCGTGGCCGGCAGGCACGCGCAGCGGCATCTCAGTGATGGCCAGGGGAGCAGAGGCCGTATAATGACAGCCTCCCGGCATTTTAAAACCACTTTGCAGCCGTCATTTGTCGTACGGCGGGCGCAAAGTGGTTAAAAAATCCTTGTGAGACACAAAGATTGCATTTTCCACACTAATATTGACCTTTGCAAACTATTGTATGTAACCTGATTAAAAAGTGGAAACAAACAAGATCAATTAAATACATTTTTAATAGGTACTGGGAATTCAGTTGTCAGCATTCATTACAGGTGTTACTGGAGCTGACAATACAAAAATATAAATTTATATGAAAGTTAGTAGGTCATTTTTGTCACAACCAATGTTCTTGTTTAATTACTGTTTAAAAGATTTGCCAAATAACTGTTATACAAAAACAATTATAATATGAATCAATAAACATGTTATTTTATTTTCACAGATGTATGGGAAATCCTTTTTCTTTATATTTCAGAACCATACTATGCAGAATAGATGCTCAAGTCAATTTTAACCAAAGTTTTGCCAAAATATTTATATTTTTCCTTTTAGTAGACTAAGGCCTCATGCCCACTGGCGTTTTTACAGCTGCGTTTTTTGCAGCTTAAAAACGCCTGTCCATGTTATTGTAAATATTTTTTTTTTTTTTTTTTTTTTTTTGAAAAAAAAAAAAAAAAAAAAAAAAAACCTCGGAGCTAAAAACGCGACCGCGCGTTAGTGCGCGTTTTTTGCGCGTTAGTGCGCGTTTTTGCGCGTTTTTTGACGCTCGCGTTTTTTTCTGCCTAATTCTGACGCTGAGGAACGCACTGGTCCTGGTTTTTTTTTTACAGCTTACAAACGCCTATGCTCTTTACAGCTCAAAAACGCCTAGGTGGGCATGAAGCTATAGACTAACATGGACAGGCATTTTTAAGCTGTAAAAAACGCTCAAAAACGCGGCTGAAAAAACGCCCGTGGGCATGAGGCCTAAATATTGATTGCATTTATCCAAAATGAATACGTCGTCAGATTATGTCTTTTTATTGTGTCTCATTCAAGTATAAAATTATTACCAATCCTTTTCTATATTTATGTTTAATTTTATGATAACATGCACAATGTACAAAGTAGAACCCAGAATGCCCTTAACAGTGTAAGGAGAAAGTGATAAAACTATGATGTACAGTGCAAGAAATATGAGAAGAAAATAAAAGAATAACTACATTTCACTACATCTTCTTGGTGGTATTATCAAAAACAAAAATGTATCATCTGCAAGGCATATCTGTGACACCCATCCTCCCAGGAAAATGATATTGTATTACTAATATGAATTAGTCATCTTAGTATTTGCAGGGAATGTTTACTCTTTGAAGAGTGGGTAGAAAAAAAAACTAAATTAATTCCTAGCAACCCTGCAATATTGAGGCTACTGTCAGGTCTCAGTCATACACACAGATATTAGAAAAATAAAATCAAGGACAAAAAATTAATGCACATGAAAACAGCATTATTTTTCATACCTCAATGTTTTATTTTATTTACAAAAATCTTATTTCAGATAGCTTCCATTTCCAGAGTGCTCAGAAAGGCAACAGAATAAAAACAAATCCACAGAATTTTAGAATTATTCCCAACGTACACATAGATCAAACTGAGCAATGGCATTTATGTGAATATGATCCTATAAATTCTGAAAAGTAAGAAGCTGGACTTGGATTCAATATCAAACCATGACTCTTGTGAGGCCTTAACCAATTAAATGTTTATTGCTTTTCAAAATTAAACTGAATAGATATTTACATCAATTTATAAAGACAAAATAAAATGATTACAATCTATTGTAAAATAAAAACATCATTACATATATTCCCTATGGATCATGGCTTGCCCAACCTCAATAGTACAAAACAATGGACACTGCCCACACCTATAACTGGCCACTTCATGGCACCCTAGTATTATCTGCAGACCTAACTCTTAATTTTGAGAACCTCCATAGTAGAAGCACATGCATTATAATGGATAGGCAGAGGACAGGTGAGCCTGGGGGGAGCCCACCCTCCTTAAATGCACAGGAGCACACTGGACACCCAGCATACAGTGCCTTGAAAAAGTATTCATACCTCTTGAAATTTTCCACATTTTGGCATGTTACAACCAAAAATGGAGATGTATTTTATTGGGATTTTATGTGATAGGCCAGGGATATGCAATTAGCGGACCTCCAGCTGTTGCCAAACTACAAGTCCCATCATGCCTCTGCCTCTGGGTGTCATGCTTGATGCTGTCAGAGTCTCGCTATGCCTCATGGGACTTGTAGTTTGGCAACAGCTGGAGGTCCGCTAATTGCATATCCCTGTGATAGGCCAACACAAAGCGGTACATATTTGTGGAGTGGAAGGAAATGGTTTTCCAATTTTTTTTACAAATGATTACCTGCAAAGTGTGGCGTGCATTTGTATTCAGCCCTCTTGAGTCAATACTTTTTAGAACCACCTTTCGCTGCAATTACAGCTGCAGGTCTTTTTAGGTTTGTCTCTACCAGCTTTGCACATCTAGAGAGTGACATTTTTGCCATTTCTTCTTTGCAAATTAGTTCAAGCTCTGTCAGATTAGACGGAGAGCATCTGTCAACAGCAATTTTCAAGTCTTGCCACAGATTCTCAATTGGATTTAAGTCTGAACTTTGATTGGGCCATTCTAAGACATGAATATGTTTTGATCTAAACCATTCCATTGCAGCTCTGGCTGTATGTCTAGGGTTATTGTCCTGCTGTAAGGTGAACCTCCGCCCCAGTCTCAAGTCTTTTTCAGACTCTAACAGGTTTCCTTCTAAGATTGCCCTGTATTTGGCTCCATCCATCTTCCCATCAGTGTATGGTCGCAGCAAAAACTAAATTGAAAGTAGACAAACCACCCAATCCCTATTAAACATAAGATATGGGTACAGTCCTCTGTGGGACTTTTAGAGGGTGGAGTCTTGAAAATTCATAGATATCAAAAATATATATCAAAAATATAAATTTATTAAAGATGGTACATAGTATCAAAAAATATATATGAAAGAACATAGAACAAAGTCGGATGTACATTAAAGAACATAATTGTTACAAAACAAGGATTCCAGTGTCACATAAACCGGAAACCACTATGAAAGTCCTGATTCCTACAAGAGGACACAGGAACTGACGCGTTTCGAGGCTGTAGATTTGTATAAAACCTCTTCTGCAGGGGCTAATAGCGGTATGTACTGTGATCTGAAATTTCGAACATAAGAAATATAAATGAACAGTTACATCACCAGACATCACGGGGATACAGTACATACATTGAAAAATTAATTCAATGATTGTATTATTTTAAAGAAAAAATAAACAAAGTATATGTACTACAAACCACATGCTAACCATTGTTGTATATTGAGTTCAATGAAGGACATCCTTGTTAAAAGACAGAGGTCAAAAAATCGCTGCAGGTGGATGAGGAGACACAGGGGAGTCAAAGCACAGGGGACCAATGCAGAGCAACGTCCAGGATCAGAGCACAGAGGGTGCCTACGGCCAAAACAGGAGAAAATTTCTACTGCTGATGCCGTTGTTCCCTGAACCATCTAAATATATATGAGAGACAATAGAGAGATATAAGGCAAAATTACTATACATCATATTGCTACAAAAAAGGGTGTGTATCTAATATTATACATACCTGTTTAAATGGTATCCACACAATTGTCTCAACAAAGATTTAGGAGTGGATTAATGTCACAAAGGGTTGCACTACGCAAGGGCTGCTCAAAGAGCAAAAGATCTGAAATGGGGAAATGATAGTACACAAATTGAAAACGGAGAAATAAAGAGTTAATTTTAGTAGTAGTATTATATTGTGCACCATTACAAAAGGCTGTAAATTTAAGCAAGATGCACTGGTGCATACAATGCCATCCATAATATTGTTAATCAGGAGGCACCCATTAAGTATACTACATTATATTAAATAATCTCAGACCAATGGGCATAAATATGCCCCCAAAAATAGTATAAATCTCCACCGTACAGGGAATAATGTACTAGTCTTCCAAAAATGGAGAGGACAAGACAGATCAAAAAAGAAATCCAAAACAAAAGCAAGGAAAAAAAGGAAAAATTACATTGTTTCTTATTACCTTTTAGAGGTGCAACAGGACACATCCACTCCTAACGTCAGCAGCATACAGACTGAGGCTAACCACTACAGTCTTAAATGCTGACTTCCAATTAGAGCTGATTAATATCAGCTGCTATAGAGAGTGATTGAAGAGAGACATGGAAGGAGGGGAACGAAGAGAGAGGGCGGCGCCCTCCAAGTCTCCGGCGCGGAGGTCCGCCCCCCTGCTCCCATCATGATGGAAAGAGCACAGCGAGTGAGCGATGCGTCATGACGTCATGCGCTCTGTGCTGGAACACAGCGTCAATGAGGTGGGCGGGGGAACGGTGTCCACGTCAGTCACCCGCGGAGCAGATGTTGCTATGGTGATGGGAGAAGCCCAGACACCGCAGACAAACATAATTCGGGGCCAGGCATGCGCCCTCTAAGGGAAAAGAAAACACACAAACAAGTGCCTGATCCAAGGACGCTGCAAGCATATGCCACTGGCATGAACATCCCCGCGCTACTATTCCAACGCAGCGAGAGACCAATGTCTATCCTATGGATTCACACTAAAGAGGGGAAAGCAAACACAAAACGTTTCACATAAAGGGCAAATACATAAAGAGAAAACAATGTATTTAGCCAAAAATATTGCATATTAATTTTATATAAAGGAGAAAAAACCCCGGCAGCAAACATAGATCACAGATAGCACCATACATATATATACAGACATATCCAACAAGATCTAATTATTGGCTGAAAAATAAATAATAATAATAATAACTAATAAGCAAAAAAACTAAATAAAGGACATTCATCATAGAACTGATCAAGGTCAAAAGGTAATTGTAACAAAAAGAAAAAGAAAGAAAATGGCCCAGAATGCCATCAGGAAAAAGAAAGGTGTCACTCTAAGGGACTCATATCTCTTCAGGGGGCGGGTTTCCGGGTTTGCTTCCCACTCAGATCCCCCTGAGGTGAATCCCTCAAGGAAGGGTCTGAAGGAGATAGCCTTGTTTAAACCTGGGGGCCGGGTTGCGTGCAGGTGAAAGATCCATCTTTGCTCAATCTGTAATAGGATCTTATTCCAGTCGCTGCCACGCAGACCCGGGTGTATCCTATCCAGTATCAAGAATGTAATTTTGGGAATTTTCCCAGCATGGAAAGCTGAGACATGTCGGCCCAAAGGTAAACTTGGATTACAGGACCTCATTGAGGCTATGTGCCTATATGCCCTTTTCCAAAATTCCTGGATGGTTTTACCCACATAAAAACATGCACATTCGCATGTAAGTAGGTAGACATGTAGACCACCCCAAAGGTGCGACAATTGGCGTAGTGTTTGGGGGTGTATTTCTCACCATTGGGTAAGATCACCTCCTTTTTGACATTGATGAACTGACAATATGGGCATCCTCCACAGCTGAAGGTTCCAAAACGTTTACAGGGATCTCGTTTGCCCGCACTCCCCATATATTTGCTCGCTACCAGGCGATCTCTTAGAGATCCGGCTCTCTTGAAAGTAAAGGATGGGCGATCCTGTACAAATGGGCCAATAGTAGGATCTAGTTTGAGAACGTGCCAGTATTTCTCAATTATGGTCTTAATTTTTGTATGCTGATTAGAGAACTTAGTGATGATTCTAATAGGATTCATTTTATTTTGGTTACTGGCAAACATGGGATTATAGATCAACTCATGTTGTGTCTTCACGAAAGGAAAATAGTTGTGATTTAATATAAAGTCTAGAGCATCAATCAAGAATTGATTTTTCTTATCCTCAAACCTACTATTTTGTGAGATCACGTGTTGGATACACATAAGCCCTTTATCATGCGGTATAGAGCAATCCAGAGCCTCAACGTCCAAGCCACCAAGATGGACATTGGGGGAACACGTAGGCCATCTATTAATTGTAAAAGATGCATGGTATCTTTAACTTAGCTAGGAATTTGTAGTACAAAAGGGCGCAAATGCCCATCTACAAACTGGCTGAGTTTTTCAGTCAGTGATCCATTCCCTGACACTATCGGGCGACCAGAAGGTTTGTACATGTCCTTGTGGAGCTTAGGTAATGCGTAGAAAAGTGGGAATCCGCGGTAGAGTGGTTCTAATATATTCCCATTCCAGCTTAGTGAGCAAATTGGACGTATAGGCCTGGTCAATCAGTCTGAGGAAATCCTGATTGAATTTCTCAACCTTAGTTGATGAGATCCTGCAATACCATTGTCCATTGGACAGAATGTTATTACAAATTTCCTCATATTGTTCATTGTTTAAGATGATATTATCCCCCTTATCGGAGGGTTTGATAACTATTGAGGGATTGGAGGATAGGTTTTTTTAGAGCTTCACGTTCAGCCGTGTTCAGGTTATACTTCCTATCTTTAGAAACATAAATTTTTCTAATTTCATTGCAAGTTAATTTTACAAAAGCCAGCACATTGGAATTCGTGCTGAGTGTTGGAAACTTGTCCGATTTTTTCTTAAAGCTAGGTACGGGAGTGCTCGGAAGATCAGTTTGATCAAAACGACCGAGTAATTCATCATGGTCGATCTGATCAATTAGATCAGGTGGTTCATTCTCCTCCAAAAGTGATACAAGATTGTCCAGCGCAATAATTTCTTGTGATTTAAATTTTGGTTGCTGGGGGGTATCTCTGGAGTATAACTGCTTTAGTATAAGTTTTAGTGCAAAGAGTTGAATATCTTTGGTCACATCAAATGGGGTCCATATCTTGATTTGGACAGAAACTTAGACCACAAGACAGTACTGAAATCTCTAAATCGTTAAGGGTGTAGGAGGAAAGATTTACAACATTGAGCTTATTGTCTTCAGCAATTGCAGAATGTTGTACACTCTGATCAATTACATCTCGACAATGTCGAGTGCCCTGACTAAAAAATTCTCCTGAATTGAAGAATCATTGGCTGCTGTATTGGATCCACCTATTGAACCACACTCATCCGAGTGAGCAAAGGATAGACCACCACCACCAAGGGTACCTGCCACCGAAAGTGAAGTCGAAGATCCCGCCAGTGTATGTGAATCGGTGATGTGTTTCTTTTTAAGTTTTTCTTGTGAGCCAGTTCCTCCAGAATTTCTTTTGGTTTTTCGCGATCTGTTCTGCCTGTTTGATCCCTTAGAGAAAATAGAGGAAAGAGAGGAAGCATTAGACAGCACTGCATTAGATTTACCGTATTTATCGGCGTATAACACGCACTTTTTTCCCCTTAAAATCAGGGGAAAATCGTGGGTGCGTGTTATACGCCGATACTCACCTATCCCCCGTCGAATCTCCGCTGACTGAGCGGAGCGCAGCGATCGCCGCCGAGATACACATAGCCGAGTGTACTCGGCTTTTCTCGGCTCCGCTCACAGTCACGCCCAGTCCCGCCATTGGACCTGTGTTATGTCCATCATAGGGCGGGACTCGGCGTGACTGTGAGCGGAGCCGAGAAGAGCCGAGTACACTCGGCTATGTGTCCCTGCGTTCTCGGCGGCGTCGTCCCGCTCCGGCCAGTCTCGATCTCGGCGGCGCCATTTTTGAAATGCGGGCAAGGCGGTGCTGGGCACTGAGGCAAGGCTGCACTGGGCACTGAGGCAAGGCTGTACTGGGCACTGAGGCAAGGCTGTACTGGGCACTGAGGCAAGGCTGTACTGGGCACTGGGGAAAGGCTGCAATGGACACTGCTGGCAAGGCTGCACTGACAAGGCTGCAATGGACACTGGTAAGGCTGCATTTAAATGTAAGTTTAAATGTAATTTTTTTTCCTTAAACTTCCCTCCTAAAAGTTTTTTCCCTAAAATTCCCTCCTAAACTTGGGGTGCGTGTTATACGCCGGCGCGTGTTATATGCGGATAAATACGGTACCTAATTTTGGAGCTTGATTTTTATTATTATTAATTCTAGAATTTTTCCAAGCATAGGCTTTTTTCTCTTGAAAGGCAAATTTGTCTCTATGAAACTTCTTTTCTTTTTTAATGAGAATTTCACGATTAAATTGTTCTAAATGTTCAAATCTTTGTCATATTTCTCGTATAGGGAATGGTCCTTAAAGACAGCTAATTGTTTGTATACAGCATCCAATTCCCTATAAACTTCCCCTAGATTCCTCTGATATTCCTCTATCAATATGGACATCATGCCCTGTGAGCACCTTTAGAGGTTGGCCTCTCAGGCGCTTTTGAATTCAGGGTTCATGTTGTCTAGGATAGGGAAGATTTGAATTCTCAATCCGAAGGGATTCATTTTGTGTTTGATATATTGCTGAAAAGAATGTATGTGCCAATGATATGCAGATGTTTTCTCCAGAGCCCGCCTCAGGTTAAAAAACCCAGAGTACATTTCTGTATCTTTTTTCTCTTTTTGAGTGGAACTTGTGTAGAAACCCAACATAGTGGAGTCCCAATTATTACCCGCATAGTTAGTAATTATTCAAACAGAAAGAATATACTAACAAAAATGAAATTGTTAGAGAGTTGCAAAAAAGTTTTTAGATTACTACAAAAAAGTAGTTGCTGCTAAAGCGAGGAATGGGTGTCTTCCACCCCGAAATTGTATAGTGTATGGTCGCAGCAAAAACAAAAATTGAAAGTAGACAAACCACCCAATCCCTATTAAACATAAGATATGGGTACAGTCCTCTGTGGGACTTTTAGAGGGTGGAGTCTTGAAAATTCATAGATATCAAAAATATATATAAAAAATATAAATTTATTAAATATGGTACATAGTATCAAAAAATATATATGAAAGAACATAGAACAAAGTCGGATGTACATTAAAGAACATAATTGTTACAAAACAACAAGGATTCCAGTGTCACATAAACCGGAAACCACGATGAAAGTCCTGATTCCTACAAGAGGACACAGGAACTGACGCGTTTCGAGGCTGTAGATTTGTATAAAACCTCTTCTTCAGGGGCTAATAGCGGTATGTACTGTGATCTGAAATTTTGAACATAAGAAATATAAATGAACAGTTACATCACCAGACATCACGGGGATACAGTACATACATTGAAAAATTAATTCAATGATTGTATTATGTTAAAGAAAAAATAAACAAAATATATGTACTACAAACCACATGCTAACCATTGTTGTATATTGAGTTCAATGAAGGACATCCTTGTTAAAAGACAGAGGTAAAAAAATCAATGCAGGTGGATGAGGAGACACAGGGGAGTCAAAGCACAGGGGACCAATGCAGAGCAACGTCCAGGATCAGGGCACAAAAGGCACCTACGGCCAAAACAGGAGAAAATTTCTACTGCTGATGCCGTTGTTCCCTGAACCATCTAAATATATATGAGAGACAATAGAGAGATATAAGGCAAAAACACTATACATCTCTCCAATTATTTCATATTGCTACAAAAAAGGGTGTGTATCTAATATTATACATACCTGTTTAAATGGTATCCACACAATTGTCTCAACAAAGATTTAGGAGTGGATTAATGTCACAAAGGGTTGCACTACGAAAGGGCTGCTCAAAGAGCAAAAGATCTGAAATGGGGAAATGATAGTACACAAATTGAAAACGGGGAAATAAAGAGTTACTTTTAGTAGTAGTATTATATTGTGCACCATTACAAAAGGCTGTAAATTTAAGCAAGATGCACTGGTGCATACAATGCCATCCATAATATTGTTAATCAGGAGGCACCCATTAAGTATACTACATTATATTAAATAATCTCAGACCAATGGGCATAAATATGCCCCCAAAAATCTGAGTATAAATCTCCACCATACAGAGAATAATGTACTAGTCTTCCAAAAATGGAGAGGACAAGACAGATCAAAAAAGAAATCCAAAACAAAAGCAAGGAAAAAAGGGAAAAATTACATTGTTTCTTATTACCTTTTAGAGGTGCAACAGGACACATCCACTCCTAACGTCAGCAGCATACAGACTGAGGCTAACCACTACAGTCTTAAATGCTGACTTCCAATTAGAGCTGATTAATATCAGCTGTTATGGAGAGTGATTGAAGAGAGACATGGAAGGAAGGGAACAAAGAGAGAGGGCGGCGCCCTCCGAGTCTCCGGCGTGGAGGTCCGCCCCCCTGCTCCCATCATGATGGAAAGAGCACAGCGAGTGAGCGCTGCGTCATAACGTCATGCGCTCCATTCTGGAACACAGCGTCAATGAGGTGGGCGGGGGACCGGTGTCCGCGTCAGTCACCCGCGGCGCAGATGTTGCTATGGTGATGGGAGAAGCCCAGACACCGCAGACAAACATAATTCGGGAATAATACAAACTTAATTAATAATATTATTACATGCTTGAATAGGACCCTTAAATAATCAAGTCTAAAGTCCATACAAAAAAACACCCGTGATCAAGTGTCCATACTAGATGAAAAAAGAAAAAAGAAAAAAGAAAACAAAACAAAAACGATTCCAAATCTTCTTGTATTCGTGACTTTCACCACCACCAGTAAGAATTCCTGCTTACCAAAAAGCGATGGTCCCCTATGACGGAGGACCCCAAACAGCCTCAATTGATACGAGCTTTGTGCTGACGTCACCCTCCACTGCTCGACTTCCACGGACGTATGCATGTGACTAGCGCCTTTGACCGGTCGGCGCTGTCATACTTTTAAGGCTGTTTTTTAAACTGCATTTTTGTAAGTATGTTTTCTTCTTTTAAATAAACATCCACCAAGGATTTTACACTATCTAGTGTCCTCCCTTCCTTCCATGTTCCGTATCGAGTACTGCATGATGGTATATGAGCGTTTTGGCTACCAAAAAAATTGAGGCTCAACATACACTGAAGTTTGGAGTCCTATTGATTATCAATTGAGGCTGTTTGGGGTCCTCCGTCATAGGGGACCATCGCTTTTTGGTAAGCAGGAATTCTTACTGGTGGTGGTGAAAGTCACGAATACAAGAAGATTTGGAATCGTTTTTGTTTTGTTTTCTTTTTTCTTTTTTCTTTTTTCATCTAGTATGGACACTTGATCACGGGTGTTTTTTTGTATGGACTTTAGACTTGATTATTTAAGGGTCCTATTCAAGCATGTAATAATATTATTAATTAAGTTTGTATTATTTCATATGTTTTGTTTACACTGTTTAGTTATTGTTCTTCACTGAGCACTTACATAATTTATCACTGTGGTGATTTTGAAATTTTTTTCAATCATTCAGTGGTGGGCTTATGTTTATACTCATAAGTTAGCGCGACTATATATTTTTTCTTATTTGTATGCACTGTTAGTTTTCAGAATAGTTGCTGCTTTTTCCCCTTGTTTGTTTCTAGGTATTTGATATATCTGCCTAGTTTCACACCTGTAGCGCAGTTTCTTTTTTACTTTCTAAACATAATTCGGGGCCAGGCATGCGCCCTCTAAGGGAAAAGAAAACACCGCCAGGCCCCGGCGCGCCGAGTGCCTGATCCAAAGACACTGTAAGCATATGCCACTGGCATGAACATCCCTGCGCTACTATTCCAACGCAGCGAGAGACCAATGTCTATCCTATGGATTCACACTAAAGAGGGGAAAGCAAACACAAAACGTTTCACATAAAGGGCAAATACATAAAAAGAAAACAACGTATTTAGCCAAAAATATTGCATATTCATTTTATATAAAGGAGAAAAAACCCTGGCAGCAAACATAGATCACAGATAGCACCATACATATATATACAGACATATCCAACAAGATATAATTCCCATCAACTCTGACCAGCTTCCCTGTCCCTCCTGAAGAAAAGCATCCCCACAACATAATGCTGACACCACCACGTTTTACAGTGGGGATGGTGTGTTCAGGGTGATATGCAGTGTTTTCCGCCACACATAGCGTTTTGCTTTTAGGCTAAGGAGTTCAGACAAGTTTGATCTCATCTGACTAGAGCACCTTCTTCCACATGTTTGCTGTGTCCCCCACATGGCTTCTCGCAAACGAGACTTCTTATGGCTTTCTTTCAACAAGTTTCAACAACTTATGGCTTTCTTCTTGTCACTCTTCCATAAAGGCCAGATTAGTGGAGTGCACAACTAATAGTTGTCCTGTGGAAGGATTCTCCCACCTGAGCTGTGGATCTCTGCAGCTCCTCCAGAGTTACAATGGGCCTCTTGGCTGCTTCTCTGATTAATGCTCTCCTTGCCTGGCCTGTCAGTTTAGGTGGACAGCCATGTCTTGGTCAGCTTGCAGTTGTGCCATACTCTTTCCATTTTCAGGTGATGGATTGTACAGTGCTCCGTGAGATTTTCAAAGCTTGCAATATTTTTGTATACCCTAAACCTGCTTTAAACTTCTCCACAACTTCATCCCTGACCTGTCTGGTGTGTTCCTTGGCCTTCATGATGCTGTTTGTTCACTAAGGTTTTCTAACACACCTCTGAGGGCTTCACAGAACAGTTGTATTTATACTGAGATAAAATTACACACAGGTGGACTCTATCTCTATTTACTAATTAGGTGACTTCTGAAGGCAATTGGTTCCACTAGATTTTAGTTAGGGGTATCAGAGTAAAGGGGGCTGAATACAAATGAACACCACACTTTTCAGATATTTATTTGTAAAATATGTTGAAAACCAATTTTTTCACAATTATGTGCCACTTTGTGTTGGTCTATTACATAAAGTCCCAATAAAATACATTTACATTTTTGGATAATTGGTTGGTTGCAGGCTAGTTGGTAAGTTAAGCTGGGAATTTTCTTTGGTTTTGTGGCCCCCCACTAGCGGCCAAAGAAGAAAGGGTTAAATGCGCCCGCAAAGAGCCGCTGCCGAAGCGCTTTGCAGGCGCTTCAGCAGCTGTGCTCATTCATTTCATTGGACAGGGGCAGAGGAGGAGCAGTGTATTCACCGCTCCTAAACCACTCCAAAGATGCTGCTTGCAGGACTTTTTCGAAAGTCCTGCAAGCGCACCGCTCCAGTGTGAAAGCACTCGGGCTCACACACTGGGGCTGCAGGGGAGGCATTTTTCAGGCGCTATTTTTAGCACCTGAAAAACAGCTCCAGCGTGAAAGGGGTCTAAAAACATTTTTTCTAACTTTTGGGGACTCGTTAATAACTGGAATGATACCACTGCATTGGCACAGGGCCAATGTGGTGCCCATATTTAAAAAGGGATCAAAGTATTTACCAAGTAACTATAGACATGTTAGTTTAACTTCTATAGTCGGGAAGATACTGGAAAGTTTATTAAAAGACCACATAGATGAGTTCTTCTTGGAATTTTTTTTTTTAACCAACCGACAGCATGGATTAATGAAAGACAGACGTTGTCAAACAAACCTGATTTCGTTTTATGAGGAGGTAAGTAAAACCTGGGACAGAGAGGTGGCTGTGGACGTTGTATACCTGGACTTTGGAAAAGCGTTTGACACAGTTCCCCACAGAAGGAAGGTAAAGTCAACAGGCTTGGAAAGATCAATTTGTAAATGGATAGAAAACTGACTAAAAAACAGAATTCAGAGAGTAGTGGTTAATGACTCGTACTTGGAATGGTCTAAGGTTATCAGTGGTATACCCCAAGGTTCAGTGGTGGGACCCTTACTTTTTAATACCTTTATAAATGATATAGGGTCTGGGATTAAAGTAACATTTCTGTGTTTCAGTTTTGGGCACCAGTTGTCAAAAAGGATATTGGGGAACTGGAGAAAGTGCAGAGAAGGGCAACCAAACTGATAAGATAGATGGAGGAGCTCATCTATGAGGAAAGATTAAAGAAACTGAATCTATTCCCTCTCGAGAAGAGGAAATTAAGGGGGGATATGATCAGCGTGTACAAATACATAAGTGGTCCATATTGTGAACTTGGTGTTGAGTTATTCACTTTAAGGTTTCCTCACAGTAAGAGATGTGAAAATGTGGAATAGACTCCCTCCAGAGGTGGTTCTGGCAACCTCAGTCGATTGGACTAGATTCCGACTAGATTCTCTCCCAAATGTACACAATATAACTGGGTACTAACATTTATAGGTAGAGTTGATCCAGGGAAAATCCAATTGCCTCTCGGGGTATCAGGAATGATTTTCTTCCCCCTGCTGTAGCAAATTGGAGCATGCGTTGCTGTTTTTTTTTCCTTCCTCTGGATCAACTGTGGGTGTAGGTTTGTCTATATGGGATTGTATTATTGTTTTATTTTTTGGTTGAACTTGATGGACTTGTGTCTTTTTTCAACCTAACTATGTAACTATGAAAGAAGGGTGAGTGCGCGCCCCCCTCCTAAACCATACTAGGCCACATGCCCTCAACATAGAGGGGTGCTCTGCGGTGCATGCTGGGTCGGTAATGTCACCAGGGGACGTCACCAGGTGGCCCGCTCTTACTTATTTAAGAACTGTCAAATGACAGAGCAGACATTCGGCAGTTAGCCTTCGTCACGGGTGGAGCGTTTTTTTTCTCTCCTTTTTTTGGGTCCAGCAGTGCAGTGAGCATTGTGATTGATGATAGATCTACATCGGGGGACATTGTTTTAAAAAATGTTTTAATAAAGAAATTGTCAAAAACTGCCTCCTTTTTTTAATTTATTTTTGACACTTTTTTATGGTTGAATGGGTGGGGGTACAATGTAACCTGTACTCTGAGACACTCTAAGACATTTCCTGTTATGTTTATGTTTAATAGGTCAAAAAACTTTGATCTTGCAAGATACCTGTTACTCTGATGATTTAGAATAGTATACAGTCTTACAGCTTTTTTCAGGTTGACCCTTGGGGTATTCACAATCTAAGCATGTTTTAGCAAGGATTTTGTCCTTCTACACAGACATCTGTATATGTAGGCAAAACTGGAGTATGAGGAACTGTTTGGTGTGTGCTTTCCCCTTTGTGCTTTGCCTCGGGAGGATTACCCAGAGTAGGACTATCTTGAAATGGATGAAGTACTGACATGTAATCATCACTGTTGCATTCTATGCACTTAATATTAGCCTTACAGTCTTTAGCATGGTGTTCAGTGGAAGCACAGCATTTGAATCAAACTCCAAATTACTTTAGAAGCACTAAAGTGCAGCACAGTAGTGTAGTGGTTAGCACTTTCACCTAGCAGCAAAAAGGTTGCAGGTTTGAATCCCGACCACGACACCATCTGCCTGGAGTTTGCATGTTCTCCCTGTGTCTGTGTGGGTTTCCTCCCACACTGCAAAGACATGCTGGTAGATTAATTGGATCTTGTCCAAATTGGCCCAGTATATATGTGTGTACAACTGTGTGACCCAAGCATGTTGAGATCCTACAGGGTAAAATGACTGCACCAGCCAAGCAGACACTGGCTGCAAAAAGCACCTAGAGGCAATTCAGTTTGCATGTGTAGTGCTGTACAATTCATTCATTCTTTGCGTTCTTGCAAGAGTTTCTTTCTGAGGCTAAAACATATCCTAAGTGGGTGCGGTTTGTTATGTATGGGGTATTGGCGATTTGGATTCTCAGTTTGTTGTTTGGATCAGTCTTTTCAGGGACTGGAGTAGGTTCAGGTAGAATATCAGTCCTTTTCACAGACGCTGGGCCTCTGCAATCTCAATGTAAATTGCGGGAGCTTGCAGGCCTTGGAGAAGGTGGTCCGAGAGGGTTGGACTCCCCGAAGGAGAAACTTGGAACATTCTTAATTTCTGCAATTTTCTTAATGAGTAGGCAATATGAGTTAAAGTGGATGTAAACCCGAAATTTTTATTTTTTATTTAGGCTTACACCTTGTACAGTATAGGATTTCATATCATTTGTGCCCAGTCTTGTCACAAAGAGTTAATCCAGCTTTGAGCAATCCTCTTATCTTATCTGGACTAGATTCTCTCCCAAATGTACAGAATATAACTGGGTGCTAACATTTATAGGTAAAGTTGATCCAGGGAAAATCCGATTGCCTGTCGGGGTATCAGGAAGGATTTTCTTCCCCCTGCTGTAGCAAATTGGAGCATGCGTTGCTGTTTTTTTTCCTTCCTCTGGATCAACTACGGGTGTAGGTTTGTCTTTATGGGATTGTATTATTGTTTTATTTTTTGGTTTAACTTGATGGACTTGTGTCTTTTTTCAACCTAACTATGTAACTATGAAAGAAGGGTGAGTACGCGCCCCCCTCCTA
The DNA here is from genome assembly GCA_029206835.1 of Rana muscosa. Lineage (NCBI taxonomy): Eukaryota > Metazoa > Chordata > Amphibia > Anura > Ranidae > Rana > Rana muscosa. The sequence goes on from CM055116.1 coordinate 881,094,912, forward strand.
AACCATACTAGGCCACATGCCCTCAACATAGAGGGGTGCTCTGCAGTGCATGCTGGGTCGGTAATGTCACCAGGGGACGTCACCAGGTGGCCCGCCTTTACTTATTTAAGAACTGTCAAATGACAGAGCAGACATTCGGCAGTTAGCCTTCGTCACGGGTGGAGCGTTTTTTTTTTCTCTCCTTTTTTTGGGTTCAGCAGTGTCTGTGTGGGTTTCCTCTGGTTTCCTCCCACACTGCAAAGACATGCTGGTAGATTAATTGGATCTTGTCCAAATTGGCCCAGTATATATGTGTGTACAACTGTGTGACCCAAGCATGTTGAGATCCTACAGGGTAAAATGACTGCACCAGCCAAGCAGACACTGGCTGCAAAAAGCGCCTAGAGGCAATTCAGTTTGCATGTGTAGTGCTGTACAATTCATTCATTCTTTGCGTTCTTGCAAGAGTTTCTTTCTGAGGCTAAAACATATCCTAAGTGGGTGTGGTTTGTTATGTATGGGGCATTGGCGATTTGGATTCTCAGTTTGTTGTTTGGATCAGTCTTTTCAGGGACAGTTGTATGTGTGTACAACTGTGTGTCCCAAGCATGTTGAGATCCTACGGGGTAAAATGACCACACCAGCCAAGCAGACACTGGCTGCAAAAAGTGCCTAGAGGAGATTCAGTTCGCATGTGTAGTGCTGTACAATTCATTCATTCTTTGCGTTCTTGCAAGAGTTTCTTTCTGAGGCTAAATCATATCCTAATTGGGTGTGGTTTGTTATGTATGGGGCATTGGCGATTTGGATTCTCAGTTTTGTTGTTTGGATCAGTCTTTTCAGGGACTGGAGTAGGTTCAGGTAGAATATCAGTCCTTTTCACAGACGCTGGGCCTCTGCAATCTCAATGTAAATTGCAGGAGCTTGCAGGCCTTGGAGAAGGTGGTCCAAGAGGGTTGGACTCCCCGAAGGAGAAACTTGGAACATTCTTAATTTCTGCAATTTTCTTAATGAGTAGGCAATATGAGTTAAAGTGGATGTAAACCCGAAATTTTTATTTTTTATTTAGGCTTACACCTTGTACAGTATAGGATTTCATATCATTTGTGTCCAGTCTTGTCACAAAGAGTTAATCCAGCTCTGAGCAATCCTCTTATCTTTTTTCAGTGAGATAAAAACGGACAGAGAAATACCAGTCAGTTCTTTCCCCTGCTGTGAGTGACAGGTGATTTACATATCTCATGCATAAACCTTAGAGAGGCATTATGTGTAATTCTAATCCCCTCCTTTCTTCTCCAGCTCTCCCAGGATTGGCTGCTCCACACCTCAGCATGATTGGGCATGTTGAAGTCATGTGGTGACTTTGCTGGGTTTTGACTGGATGTTAGTGATCTTAGCAGAAGTTCAGTGTAAGAAATACACAGGAGAAAATTCATGTTGACCAGGGGAGTGTAGAGGTGGGCGGGTAGTCTACTGACATCACGACTCCACCCACCAAGCTCCGGACAACAGACCCAACCACAGAATCTGCAGTTTTTTGGGTCTCATAACAGACAGAGGGGAGACATTTGACAGGTAAGGATACATGCAGGAGGCATGTATATCCTTATAGATAACCACTGTGGCAGTTGTTTAGAAAGGATGAGAGTGGGTTTACATCCACCTTAACCACTTGCCGACCGCCGCACGTCGATGTACGTTGGCAGAATGGCGCGGGCAGGCATATGGGCGTACAGGTACGTCCCTTTAAATTTGCCGCTCTGCGGGCGCGCGTGCCCGCCACGTGCCTCGCGAGTGCGGCCGAGGGTCCCGGGAACTCGATGTTCCTGGGAGTCCCGTGATTGCGGTCGGCAAGAGCAGAACAGGGGAATACCTTTGTAAACAAGGCATTCCCCTATTCTGCCTAGTGACACTGTCACTGATGACCGTTCCCCGCTATCGGGAACGGTCATCAGTGATGTGTCACGTGTAACCACGCCCCCTCACAGTAACAATCACTCCCTAGGAAACACTTAACCCATGCAGCGCCACCTAGTGGTTAACCCCTTCACTGCCAGTGTAATTTTCACAGTAACCAGTGCATTTTTATAGCACTGATCGCTGTGAAGATTACAATGGTCCCAAAATGGTGTCAAAAGTGTCCGATGTGTCCGCCATAATGTCGCAGTCATGATAAAAATCGCTGATTGCCGCCATAACTAGTAAAAAAAAAATATTAATAAAAATTACATAAAACAGTCCCCTATTTTGCAGAAGCTATAACTTTTGCGCAAACCAATCAATAAACGCTTATTGCGATTTTTTTGCCAAAAATATGTAGAAGAATACGTATTGGACTAAACTGTGGAAAAAAAAAGTTTTTTCATATATTTTTGGGGGATAATTATTATAGCAAAAAGTAAAAAAATATTGCATTTTTTTCAAAATTGTTGCTCTATTTTTGTTTATAGCGCAAAAAATAAAAACCGCACAGGTGATCAAATACCACCAAAAGAAAGCTCTATTTTTTCGGAAAAAAGGACACAAATTTTGTTTGGGAGCCACGTCGTACGACCGCACAATTGTCAGTAAAAAGCGGCACAGTGCCGAATCACAAAAAGGAGCCTGGTCCTTTAGCTACAAAATGGTTCGGGGCTTAAGTGGTTAAGGAAACTTTAGTTTCTTCCTTGTACCTCGATCCAAGTGATGTTCATTTTTTCCACTACTCCTTGGCAAATTTTGGGTTAACCCCACAAGTGGTATCAAAGTAGCTGAGACCAGGTAGGTGAGTGTCAGCTTTGGTGGGTTGAAGTTCCAAGAGAAGGTCGCTGAGCTTTTGAAACTTTAGATTGTCTCTGCCGGATATTTTTGGGAAGGTTTGCAGCCTTTTAAATAAAGCATCCTCAATGGCTTCTGGGCTGCTGAAGCTTTGCTAAAGTCTGTCCCAAGCAGCGTTAGGACCTGTGGCAGGGTTGTCACTGTGAACATCTTTGAGTCTTTTGATACCTTCAGGAGATTGAGGACCTAGCCACCATGATAACCAGATCTAGTTCCTCTGATTGTGGCTTTGCAGGTGGATTTCCAGCTTCTGTAGTTTTTAGCAGAATACATGTGGTGAATGGAGGCTAAAGCATGAACAAGAAGGGTGGACTAATTACAAAGAGCATCCCCTATCGACGGAGTGAGGTAAGGACAACATTTATGGGCAAAACTTGCTGTTACTGGGTTGAGAGATTTCTTTCCCTGTAACGTTTATTGTTTTTCGTATCTACCATGGCTATGCTCTATTGAATGTTTCATCATGAGTGTTTTTGGGAAATTGCGTTAACTGCAAACAGAAGTTTTAACAAATGAAACTAGACTTCCAAAGAACAGATGTGTTTGTGGGATCAAGCATAAACTAAATCTGAGAACAGAAAAGTTGTCCTATTTTGTTAGAGCTTAACACTGAAAGTAGATTTTCAAGAGCTTTTCCAACATTTTAAGACATGTATTAATCAGCATCTGCTGTACGAGTTTACTAAAAGAGCAAAGGATGGATAAATAAACATTATCAAAATAAGAAAAAGACATCAACACTGTGTGTGGTGGATATGCACAAATTGTTACAGTTCTATGTGGCTTCCTTCATCAATGATCTTATCACATAAATCCTTAAACATTATTTTTGAATTATTCAGCATCTGTTGTATGAGCTTACTAAAAGAGCAAAGGGTGGATAAATAAAATGTTATCAAAAGAAGAAAAAATAATGTGGTTATGTGCTCAAAATTGTTACAGTTCTGTGTGACTTTGCTCTATAATGGTAAATAAAGCCCTTGTTTGTAGAAATATTTAAACTATTTTTTTTTCTGTGAATTTCCTTCATGTATTTGACTTTATTTCTTTATCATGTAAGTCATAACTGTATCTAGTGAACCAATGGAATAATACAGACAATTATTGTTAATTTTCTCAAGTTACAGGCTTTTACCTTGAAATGTTACAAGAAATACAAATCTACATTTCTGTGTTTGTACAGAAGAGTTAATATCTCAGTATCCTGCAATAATACCACAGAGGTCTCAATGGTAATTTATCATAATTCTAAAATATGTCAGAATTTTAAATTCATTATATAATATATCATAATTAAATTGTTTTAATGTAAAAAAAGAAACTTCCAGAACACCCAATTATATGCAAATACGTTTCAAACTATTGGTTAATAAATAATATTCATACAATTTTGCAGGTAAAGATTCTGAACTCCTTTGGTAAATCATTCTCAATACCCCAGAATTCTGAGAAAATATCTCAGAGCGCAAAGTAAAGCGGATGACTTACTAAAGAATCAAATACCTTCAATTAATGAATTGTGTAAATATCCACTTTAATTATCCAGTCACATGAGAAGCAAATCAATCTTGTGCAGATGAAATAAGTAAACAGGAATTATTCACATGATTAGATAGATAAAGTTATTATTCACACAATTTACTGTGTCAAAGTAAAACATTTTGGATATTTGAGCCGATTTACTAAATAAATTAAAACTATTTTACACAATAAATTGTGTGAATGTACATGCCGATTATCCAACCATTTGCAGATGAAATAGGTAAAAAAAAAAGTACTTTTTACATGACTGGATAATTGATGTTAATATGTACATAGTTTATTGGGAGAAGAGTCTCAACTCTTTTAGTAAGTCTCATTATCCAAAAATTCTGATGGCTACACTTTTTGGAGTGTATGACTTAAAAAAAAAAACTTAAATTGGGGGCTGGAAAAAATTATTGCCTAAGCTGTCAGCATCAATCAGCTGTGCCTCCATTTAAACATTTTTGGTATAACTAGCTTTACCTTATTGATTTTGTGTTGGTATTTAATTCTGGTATGAGGTTATATATAAGAAGTATGAGATAATTGGCCAGACACAGTAAATGAAATCCCAGCACAACATGAGTTTGTGGATGTACACACATTCACATACATGCCTGAATCTAAAATAAGAAAAGAAGCAATGGTAATGACTCTTTTCACAAATACAAAGTCTTGTGGTATATTTGGAGCCATTTTTCTTCTTCTGATACCCTCACAGCGATGCTCACACCACCTGGTGGCTCAACATCTGTTCTCCCTTAACTATGGCTGGGGGCAGTTCAGCGAGCCTCTGAGATTCTTTGGATCTTTATTAAAGGTCAACCATGCTGAGCATTCTCATTGATATTCCTTTCCATTGACTACACTTTTATTATATTGTTTTAATTGTTTGATACCTCTCTCGGCCCATTGGACCAATAGGTCTTTCATCTCTCTTTGCCTACTCTTATTCCCCTTCTCTCCCTTACCTTTTTATCTTTTCTTCTTTTCCTTCTTTTTTCTCCTTTTTTCTTTTCTTTTCTATTTTATTTTCCCTTTCTTTCCTTTTTTCTTCTTTTCTTATAGTTCTGTGCCTTCATGTTGTACCAGGCTAAGCCTACATTGTCCATTATATGGGACCAGATGATAGCTACTCTAGTGGTCTTGTTACATGTATATTTGATAATTTGTTAATATGATGCTTATACGTACTGTACATTTATCGTACTCATGCTTAGTCTGGTCCTTCTCATGTGACACAACCCTCAGATTGGAATTTTTGGTTTGTATAGGTTATGCTTTGGGCAACAGCCTTTGATGTTAACCTATTGATTTTTTATTGTTGCGTCCTCTCCTTTTTTTGAAAATGTGAAACTATAAAAACATTTTCACTTCTAAAATAAGAAAATAATTCACCAATAGCGTCTCGAGAGACATGTAAAACTGTCAGGTCAGGATACACCAAAATCATAAATATTACCATTTGTAAGACTAAAGACCCGTACACACAATCTGACTTTTTGACAACAAACCTCCAACGGACCTGTTTGATCAGACAATCCGACTGTGTGTACGCTCCATCGGACACACGTTTTCACTTTTTCATCGGACAAATGTTCGCTGCGAGAACAGACAAACTTTCCAGCAACAAATGTTCTACGTCGGCTAATCCGATTGTGTGTACGCAAGTCCATCGGACTAAAGTCCAAAGTAAAAACACGCATGCTCAGAACCAATGCTAAAGATCAGACAACAATAGCAGAAGTTGTCCAAAGGGTGGCGGTAAAAAGCAGAAAAACCACGTAGTACGTCTATTACGTCACTACGTTCGTGTTTGTTGGCTGAAAAAGTCCTGCCGTGTGTAACCAAGTTCACAGCCAACACCCTTTGGAGAAAAATCCACGGAAAAGTCCGATGGAAGTCCGATCGTGTGTATGAGGCTTAACATTTACAAGCTAAATACATTTTTTATGCATACAAAAAAGTTAAATAGAGCTGAAATATGATGCATTCCTTGAAAAAATTTGTTCCAGGTTCTGTTCACTGCTTATTACATGTCTGAAGGCTTAGGCATTTGCTCATGTAGAGGCTGATTTACTAAAGAATTTGAGATAAAAAAGGGGGGAAGATTCACTTCAATTATATATCATGTAAAAACAAAATCCCTGTTTTCTTATTTCATCTGCACATGATTGGATAATTGAAGTGAATCTTCAAACATCTCTAGTGTGAACGTTCTAAAATCCTTTAGTAAATCAGCCTCATAGTCGCTGCTAAATAGGAGACTCAGGGGTATATATATATATATATATATATATATATATATATATATATATATAAGAAAGCCAACAAAAATTCCCATTTGCAGTTAACGACAATTCATGTGGGGGACACAGCAACGATGTGGAAGAAGATGCTCTGGTCAGATGAGACCAAAACTGAACTTTTTGGCCTAAAAGCAAAACACTATGTGTGGCAGAAAACTAACAATGCACATCACCCTGAACACACCATCCATATGGTGGTGGCAGCATCAGTTTGTAGGGATGCTTTCTACAGCAGGCGCAGGGAAGCTGGTTAGTTGATGGGAAGATGGATGGAGCCAAATACAGGGCAATCTTAAGCCGCGTATACACGATCCGTTTTACCGATGAAAACAGTCCGATGGATTTTCTTCATCGGACAAACCGATCGTGTATGGGCCCCATCGGTCTTTTTTCCATCGGTGTCAAAAAATAGAACATGTTTTACATTTTTAGTATGGATAAAAAACCGATAGCAAATTCCGGTCGTCTATGGGCAAGTTCATCGGTTAAAAAACCCACGCATGCTCAGAATCAAGTTGACGCATGCTCAGAAGCATTGAACTTCATTTTTCTTGGCTCATCGGAGTGTTTTACGTCACCGCGTTTGGAACGGTCGGTTTTTTGACTGATGGTGTGTAGGCAAGACTGATGGAAGTCAGCTTCATCGGTTTTCCGATGGAAAAATCCATCGGTTTAAAAACCATAGGAAATCCGATCGTGTGTACAGGGCTTAAGAAGAAAACCTGTTAGAGTCTGCAAAAGATTTGAGACTGGGATGGAGGTTCACCTTCCAGGAGGACAACGAGCCTAAACATACAGCCAGACCTGCAATGGAATGGTTTAGATAAAAGCATATTCATGTGTTAGAATGGCCCAATCAACGTCCAGACCTAAATCTAATTGAGAATCTGTGGCAAGACTTGAAAATTGCTGTTCACAGACGCTTTCCATTCAATCTGACAGAGCTTGAGTTATTTTGCAAAGAAGAATGGGCAAAAATGTTACTCTCTAGATGTGCAAAGCTGGTAGAGACATCCCAAAAAGACTTGCAGCTGTAATTGCAGCGAAAGGTGGTTCTACAAAGTATTGACTCTGGGAGGCTGAATACAAATGCACGCCACACTTTTCAGATATTTATTTGTAAAAAGTTTTGAAAAACATTTATTATTTGCCCTCCACTTCACAATTATGTGCCACTTTGTGTTGGTCTATCACATAAAATTCCCCAAATTACCTTTACATTTTGTTGTATCATGATAAAATCTGGCAAATTTCAAGGGGTATGAATACTTTTTTCAAAACTTGTTGCCCAACACTCCCTGGTGAACTGTCACAGCCAGAAAACATGTGCTAAAGCAAGGGGCAGTGAGCTAGAAAGAAAGGCTTTGCCCACTCTGTATTAAAATACCTTAAAATGACAATTGTAGAAGAGGAAGGACAATGATGCCCTAATCTGCTAGTAGTACAGTTCTATGCCAGAAGGGGCTAAACTGTAAGTATATATATACTATACCAACAGAATTGCATCAAACTGCGTAGGGATAGCGAAAGAGGGCTGCATTGCTTTGCACTGGCAGTGAAAGCCGTAAAATTTTATTCTACACAGATACTTCAATGTGTTCCCCCTGGCTGTTTTGATGCCCTAGGTAAGACTTCTGACATGAAAGATCCAGGAACAGAAGGGGAAGAGATCACTGCTCCAGGTGGATGTGTGGAAATGGTACTCTCCTCAAGGTGGAAGCAGCAGGTGCAGGCTAAGCATATAGAAATTAGAAGAGGGAAGGTCTGGACAGCCGCACTCCAATAAACACTCATGTAAAGGTCAACTCAATACAAAATAAGATGCTGAAAATAGTATATACACAACACAGTCTATATTTTCATTCCACAGCACAATACAATTAAATGGTTGCTGATGACAATTATTCAAAGTGAAAAGAAACATTTTTATCTTTAACAGATGGTTCATAACAAGGAAGATATATATGAAAACGCTGTGTATTCAACCAACACTGCTTTGTCAAGTGATCATTTATAAATGAGAGTGATCATGCCAAGCCCCTTTGCTATCAATATAGCTTGTCTTCATAGCAGCAAAAATCAAAGGTGCATATACAAAAGAGTGTACTATTCTAAAAAATCAGCAGGTTGTCTATAAATGGAGACCTATACCTGATATAGAAAGATTAACCTCATCAGAATATAAGGTTGCTGTTAGTGATTGAGGCTTGAATGCTATATTTAAATATCTGATTTGTGACTACACACAAATATAAACTAAAATTATCTGATGAAGTAACATAGTACATATCTTCTTTTTTTTTTCTTTTCTACTAGAAATGCATTTTTTTAATAAAAAATAAATCCTGCTAAAAAAGTTAAATCAAATTGGTCTGTGACAAGAAGTAGTTCACTCCTATTTTACACACATTCACAGCACCAGATGCTGATTATCGAAGGTTCTTAGCAAAATTTAGCAAAAGCCTTTGAAATCTGCTTTCAGCTTAATGCTTACAAGTGGGAAAGCATTTTTAGTTTTAAACTTTCCTATATACTTGATCTCTCAAGTATGACACATCTGTCTGCTAATGAAGTTTTTTCCTTGAGTCCCTATATGTAATAAGCATATGTGAATATTAATAGAAATGATTCACTACCCAGAATGCCGATTTTGCCATCCCACAATACAGAGAAGACTAGTACTGTAAAATTTTTAGAATTTGGAACCCGTTTTATATGTATAGCCTTTATTCCTTCCACGTTTTCCCTATTCTAGACAATCAATAAAAATCCATGCTAGGTCATCCATTTTAAAGCCAAGCCTGGTGTGATAAGGCTATATTCATGGATGTTTCACGGAAGTGTATCCGTGGTAAGACCTTCTGTCACTTTTTTTGTAAAGGCACATTGAACAGGTTGTAAAAAGTGCATGTAATCCCAGTCATTAACCACTTAACGACTGCCCCATGTACATATACGTAGACAGAATGGCACGAACAGGCACAATCACGTACCTGTACATGCCTGCCTTTGTGCGGGTGGGGGGTCCGATCGGACCCCCCAGTACATGCGGTGGTCGGTTAAGCTGTAGGAGCGATCCGGGATGAGGGGGCGGCCATTGGTTTCTGGCCACCCCCTCACGATCGCTCCCAGCGAATGAAATGCTTCCCCTGCCGGTGTAATGCATACACAGGCAGGAGGAAGTGATGTCATCTCTCCTCAAGGCAGTGTTTTTGACCAGAGCGCAAGGAGAGAAGACATCAGGTTAGTATACAAACACCACACTGACACGTAGGTACACATAGGCACACTTTTCACCCCCCAGTCACCCCCAGATCACCCCCCAGGTCACCCCCTGCATCCCCAGTTGCAGTGATCATTTATTTACTGATCACTGCAATCAGTGTCATTTGTGACTGTAAAAAGTGTCAGGGCAGTTAGGTTTAGGCCCCTTTAGGTCCAGGGTAGCCCCCTAACCCCCCCTAATAAAGGTTTAACCCCTTTATCGCCCCCCCAGGTAACCCTTTCACCCCTATCACCAGTGTCACTAAGCGATCGTTTTTCTGATCGCTGTATTAGTGTCGCTGGTGCTGCTAGGTAGCCAGTTATTTTTTTAGGTTCGCCGCCAGGTTTTTATAGCGTCAGGTACCCCCATATATTACCTAATAAAGGTTTAACCCCTTGATCGCCCCCCAGGTAACCCTTTCACCCCCTGTCACCAGTGTCACTAAGCGATCGTTTTTCTGATCGCTGTATTAGTGTCGCTGGTGCCGCTAGGTAACCAGTTTTTTTTTAGGTTTGTCGCCAGGTTTTTATAGCGTCAGGTACCCCCATATATTATCTAATAAAGGTTTTAACCCCCTGATTGCCCCTAAAGTTAACCCTTTCACCAGTGATCACTGTATAATTGTCACTGGTGACACTGGTTAGCCAGTTAGTTATTTCGTTATTTAGGTTACCCGTCAGGTTTTTATATAGCGCCAGGTACCCCCATATATTACCTAATAAAGGTTTAACCCCTTGATCGCCCCCCAGGTAAACCCTTTCACCCCCTATCACCAGTGTCACTAAGCAATCGTTTTTCTGATCGCTGTATTAGTGTCGCTGGTGCCGCTAGGTAGCCAGTTATTTTTTTAGGTTCGCCGCCAGGTTTTTATAGCATCAGGTACCCCCATATACAACCTAATAAAGGTTTTAATTGATTGGGGGGAGATGAAGCCATTAGCCAGCAGATACAGGGCAAGTTACCATTTTTACCAATCACATCCCGGTAATTTTGAAAAAAATTGGAAAAGGGGTGCCCCTGGGATTGTGTGGATTGGAGTGAATTATGGATTGCCACCAAGTATATATAGAAAAATATAAAGAATTTTATTTTACATAATACACATATATATCAAAATGGTTTAAAATCAAAGAAAGGAACAGACATATACAGTCATTAAAGAACAATTGCATGAGGACACCTTACTACTTGAGACATATAAGTCATATAGCTAGTGGTGACACAACCGACATGTTTCGGATACTCGAGCTATATCTGTGATAGCCTCCATTATTTCCTTCTTCAAGGTTCATGCAATAGTTTGAAGACAATTTAGTCTCTATATAAGAGAAAAAAACACAACATAGTATGTGATAGCTGTATAATACACAACAGTGTACTGGCATGATTACATTATTTTGAATTTCTCCCATATGTGGGCAGCTAGAAGATAGACATTGTTGCAAAGAGAAAATAAAAAATAAAATAAACAATGAGAGAGGAAAAGAAAAAAGGGGGAGGGAAGAGAGACAAAGGGAAAAGGAAGAATAAATATACATGAAAGTTCATTTAAGAATACATGGATGTATATATACATCGTATAATTGTATGTCTATACGATACAGTACATCTATATCAAATAGTGTTGCATACATACATTTCCAATGGTAATATAAACATCAGCCGTTTGGAGGAATTGTCCCGGTGATATAGAGCCCAAACGGATATGGTGCGGGTTTAATGGTCGCATAAAGACAATGCAGCGGCCAAAAAGACACTGCAGACAAGATGACAGAGCCACGGGGAAATGTATAAGAGGACCAACACCAAAAACGCCCCTCAAAGCTCACAGGGAAGCCTCAAATTGCAGCGGAAAGACTGCCACGGCCTCTCTGTAAAAACATACATACATGGATTATAGTTTCTAGATCGCAGACCAGCCCTGTAACCAGGCATCCCATAACTCTGATGAAGTGTTTAAAAAGAAGCTTAATACCTGTCAATGTGGCGCAAAAACATCCACACTCTGGCTGTGCGGCAATTGGCCAAGTCAGGTGGGACTTTTTATAGAGCTGTCGCTGGTGTTGCAGCCAATCAGCTCAAATGGCGCCAAAGGTAAAGCTGCAAAAGGGAGGAATTCAACCAATGGGGTAGAGCGTGGGAGGCCACAACAGGGCTAGACTATGCGTCCGGGTAGAAACCCAATTAACTGCGTATTGTAAATGAAAAGAGAGGTTCTTATAGGACAGGCATCGCATACAGAGGCCGCCCTCGATCCCGGCGGCGTCCGGCGTCACCGCGCACCCACGCAGACGTGAAAGACGTCCACGACGCCGGCGCGGTGATGTCAGACGTCGACCCGACCGCCAGCACAACGAAAAGGGCGGAAGTGCTAAAAGAAAATCACTCCGTTGCCCGCACCAGACCCAAAAAGGTCAGCGCAAAGGCAGCACAATTGTATGCGCTGCGCCAAACGGCGCCATCGGAGGAATGGGGAAAAATTGACTAATCCAACACCCCATGGGTAGTAAACCGTGTAACATGAATACCCTCCGTCCCATATGTATGTAATTCTTGGGACAGGGAGAGAAATTTATTCATATGCACATAACCGTCCATTTGCTCAAGTATGAGCAGTCAGCCCCCGATTATCAAAACAACCGGGGGCTGTTTTTGTGCTGGGGAGCGTCAGTGGGCCCAATGGGTGGTCCCCAAATCCCCGGGCTCCAATATGTCAAACGAGCAACGTCCCTGAAGGACATGCTAGTGCAGAGTGAATTTGAGAACACCAATAGGGGAGATCCATGTAAGGACCTGGGAACTTTCCAATGTGGTAATTGCACATACTGTAAATATATGAACACTAGAAAGAACATTCGGTTACCGAATGGCCAAAAATTTCGACCAAAACATTATGCAAACTGTCAAACTACGGACGTAGTATATCTCATTATTTGCAGTTGTAACTGCTTTTATGTAGGAAAAACTATACAAAAATTGTGGCAGAGAATTTACCGGCATCTAAAAGGGATGAAGGAACAAAATCCTGATCTCCCTCTTGGCAGACATGCTGCCCAAGTTCATGGAGATTGCGTACCAAACCTTGAGGTGTTAGTTTTGGACAGGGTCCACCGCAGCCCCCGCGGAGAACCAGGCAATTAACTTTAAACCCTTCCTACCAGGTTTTACATCTGCAAAGTTTGATAGGGATCTGCTAAACTGAGCTCAACAATTTGTTTATACCGTGTTTGTGTGTTGGTTATTTTTTTATTTTTTATTTTTTGGAAAATAAATAAATATGTATGAACTATGCCAGCTGTATAACATGTGTACTAATGTTTCTGATGTATGTCGGTTAGATATTTATGTAAAAACTAAAAAATCCTTTTTAAACAAGATTGGATCTATTTGGTGGAACTTTACCTGATGATTCGCCCACTGGAGATTAGTGCCTAGTTATTACATTGTTGATTACTGTTTATTATTTAGAAATTAATCAAATGACAATTGTACCCTGCACTTTTTGACATATTGGAGCCCGGGGATTTGGGGACCACCCATTGGGCCCACTGACGCTCCCCAGCACAAAAACAGCCCCCGGTTGTTTTGATAATCGGGGGCTGACTGCTCATACTTGAGCAAATGGACGGTTATGTGCATATGAATAAATTTCTCTCCCTGTCCCAAGAATTACATACATATGGGACGGAGGGTATTCATGTTACACGGTTTACTACCCATGGGGTGTTGGATTAGTCAATTTTTCCCCATTCCTCCGATGGCGCCGTTTGGCGCAGCGCATACAATTGTGCTGCCTTTGCGCTGACCTTTTTGGGTCTGGTGCGGGCAACGGAGTGATTTTCTTTTAGCACTTCCGCCCTTTTCGTTGTGCTGGCGGTCGGGTCGACGTCTGACGTCACCGCGCCGGCGTCGTGGACGTCTTTCACGTCTGCGTGGGTGCGCGGTGACGCCGGACGCCGCCGGGATCGAGGGCGGCCTCTGTATGCGATGCCTGTCCTATAAGAACCTCTCTTTTCATTTACAATACGCAGTTAATTGGGTTTCTACCCGGACGCATAGTCTAGCCCTGTTGTGGCCTCCCACGCTCTACCCCATTGGTTGAATTCCTCCCTTTTGCAGCTTTACCTTTGGCGCCATTTGAGCTGATTGGCTGCAACACCAGCGACAGCTCTATAAAAAGTCCCACCTGACTTGGCCAATTGCCGCACAGCCAGAGTGTGGATGTTTTTGCGCCACATTGACAGGTATTAAGCTTCTTTTTAAACACTTCATCAGAGTTATGGGATGCCTGGTTACAGGGCTGGTCTGCGATCTAGAAACTATAATCCATGTATGTATGTTTTTACAGAGAGGCCGTGGCAGTCTGTCCGCTGCAATTTGAGGCTTCCCTGTGAGCTTTGAGGGGCGTTTTTGGTGTTGGTCCTCTTATACATTTCCCCGTGGCTCTGTCATCTTGTCTGCAGTGTCTTTTTGGCCGCTGCATTGTCTTTATGCGACCATTAAACCCGCACCATATCCGTTTGGGCTCTATATCACCGGGACAATTCCTCCAAACGGCTGATGTTTATATTACCATTGGAAATGTATGTATGCAACACTATTTGATATAGATGTACTGTATCGTATAGACATACAATTATACGATGTATATATACATCCATGTATTCTTAAATGAACTTTCATGTATATTTATTCTTCCTTTTCCCTTTGTCTCTCTTCCCTCCCCCTTTCTTCTTTTCCTCTCTCATTGTTTATTTTATTTTTTATTTTCTCTTTGCAACAATGTCTATCTTCTAGCTGCCCACATATGGGAGAAATTCAAAATAATGTAATCATGCCAGTACACTGTTGTGTATTATACAGCTATCACATACTATGTTGTGTTTTTTTCTCTTATATAGAGACTAAATTGTCTTCAAACTATTGCATGAACCTTGAAGAAGGAAATAATGGAGGCTATCACAGATATAGCTCGAGTATCCGAAACATGTCGGTTGTGTCACCACTAGCTATATGACTTATATGTCTCAAGTAGTAAGGTGTCCTCATGCAATTGTTCTTTAATGACTGTATATGTCTGTTCCTTTCTTTGATTTTAAACCATTTTGATATATATGTGTATTATGTAAAATAAAATTCTTTATATTTTTCTATATATACTTGGTGGCAATCCATAATTCACTCCAATCCACACAATCCCAGGGGCACCCCTTTTCCAATTTTTTTCATAATAAAGGTTTTAACCCCCTGATTGCCCTTAGAGTTAACCCTTTCACCAGTGATCACCGTATAAGTGTCACTGGTGACACTTGTTTGCCAGTTAGTTATTTAGGTTCCCCGTCAGGTTTTTATATAGTGTCAGGTACCCCCATATATTACCTAATAAAGGTTTTAACCCCCTGATTGCCCCTAGTTAACCCTTTCACCAGTGAACACCGTATAAGTGTTACAAGTGATGCTGGTTAGTTAGTTTGCTTTTTATAGTGTCAGGGCACCCGCCGTATATAACCCAATAAAGGTTTAACCCCCTGATCGCCCGGCGGATGATATCAATTAGGTTTTAGCGTCAGAGAGGGTCTGCGTCGCCCCGGGCAGTGTCAGGTTAGTGCCAGTAACGCTAACACCCACGCGCAAAGCATACACTTCCCTTAGTGGTATAGTATCTGAACAGATCAATATCTGATCCGATCAGATCTATACTTGTGTCCCCAGCAGTTTAGGGTTCCCAAAAACGCAGTGTTAGCGGGATCAGCCCAGATACCTTCCAGCACCTGCGTTTTGCCCCTCCGTCCAGCCCAGCCCACCCAAGTGCAGTATCGATCGATAACTGTCACTTACAAAACACAACACACATAACTGCAGCGTTCGCAGAGACAGGCCTGATCCCTGCAACTCCAGTGCTGTAGGAGGTGATTTCACCACCACAGTTCAAAAAAAGAGCTTATATGCCGAAGCATGGGGCAGCAGGGGCTGAGGAGCGATTTTGCTTCTAATGCCGCGTACATACGGTCGAAATTCCGATGGAGGCTTGCCCGTGGAAAAGTCTGACCGCGTGTACGTGGCATAACTTTTGCGGGAGGATGCCCCCATGCTTCGGCATATATAAATGGTGCATGTATGCCCATCATTAGAAGTGGGTGGATGAAGGGAGGTATTCTAATGGTGGGCATACCCACCGATCAATCTCTTTTTTTTTTCGTTCAGCCAACAGGCTGCATGAAAAAAAAGATTACAATACATGTCCCACAAGGACCAGCAACGTACTGGTATGTTGCTGGACTTTGAATGGTTATACCAGAATGATGCCTGCGGGTTTAGGTATCATATTGGTATCATTATTTTCAGCCAGTGGCCGGCTTTCATGTAAAAGCAATCCTAGCAGCTAATTAGCCTCTGGACTGCTTTTACAAGCAGTGGGAGGGAATGTTCCCCCCTCGGATATAAAAAGCGCCATTGGGAAGTTGGGAAAGCATTTTATCACACTGATCTTGGTGTGGTCAGATGCTTTGAGGGCAGAGGAAAGATTTAGGGTTTAAATGATATATTGCTCAAAAATGCCATGGGCATATGTGGAATTACACCCCAAAATACATTCTGTTGCTTCTCCTGAGTACGGGGATACCACACGTGTGAGACTTTTTGGGAGCCTAGCTGCGTACGGGACCCCAAAACCTAAGCACCGCCATCAGGCTTTCTAAGGGTGTAAATTTTTTATTTCACTCCTCACTGCCTATCATAGTTTTGGAGGCAATGGAATGCCCAGATGGCACAAACCCTTTTGCTGAGAGGTGTGGTGAGTATTTTGCAGATCTTGCTTTTTGTCACAAAGTTTTGAAAACCGAAAAAGAAAAAAAAAAAATTTTCTTTCTTCATTTTCAAAAACAAAAGAGAGCTGTAAAATACTCACCATGCCTCTCAGCAAATAGCTTGGGGTGTCTACTTTCCAAAATGGGGTCATTTGTTTTTTGTTTTTGCTATTTTGGCATTTTATGGCCTTTGAAACTGTGATAGGTAGTGAGGAGTGAAATCAAAAATTTGCACCCTTAGAAATCCTGAAGGCGGTGCTTGGTTTTCGAGGTCCCGTATGCGGCTAGGCTCCCAAAAAGTCCCACACATGTGTTATCCCCGTACTCAGGAGAAGCAGCAAAATGTATTTTAGGGTGCAATTCCAAATATACCCAAAAGGGTAACCTTTTTTCAAGAATGTAAGGGAATGTAAGAGTGTAAGGGATATTATCCCTGTCGTAGGTGCAATGTGTGTCTACACAACACACATGGCAGACGTAAGAGTGTGACCTTTCAGTCTACGGTCACCCAACGGGTGTACCAGATGAAACGCTTCACCATGTGTGCTACACAATATATTGTTTACCTCTTGACTTGTCCCTGCAAAAAACAATATATTGGTCGCACCATCAGGACCTTTTCTATTCGGGTCAACGAACACATAGTTAATATTAAGTTAGGTAAGACCAACCACAGTGTTCCCCGACATTACCTACAACACCATAATTGTGACCCGATGGGGACACAATTTTTGGTAATAGACCAATTCATTCCACATTGGAGGGGGGAGTCTCGCATATGTGGAGTATCTCGTCTGGAAACTTATTGGATCCATGAACTCCGTCATATGGCGTCATATGTAAACCAGCCTTTTGGTATGAACGTAGATTGGGATATCAATTTGTTTATTAATCTAGCGTACCCATCCTTTATGTGTGGGTTGTTATACAGTTTTTATTACCATCCCTTCATGACATGGTTATGTGCTATTTTTCATTATTTAGATTCATGTATCCTTTCTTAGTATTTTTCAGTGTATTTTTATAATTTTTATGTTCCCTAAGCATTGCATGGTTTATCACCACTGTCTGGTTTGTTTTTCGGGGATTCACCCTAGTATAGATTAGCCTTTATGCTTCACATTTGGACACTGCCTTCTCTCTTATGTCCACATGATGGCGCCACAATTGCTGGGTCGGATATTCCAGTTGCGGCCTATATAGATGTGCACCTTCTTACATTTATTCAGCTGGGCTGGGTGTTTGAGTCTTTTCCGTGGTATCACATATGATGGTCTGGACGTTTCTAGCGTCCTGCCGTCATGTGACTCACGGCGTGACTCGTCATACAGCCCCTTGGGTGATCCCCCTTGATGGGTGGATGCGACCTTCCCTGTATGGAGCTGGGACGTGACTGACGCGGCTGTCTGTCTGCCCAGCCGTGCGTTGCGTCCCAGCCGTACGTTGCGTTCCACTGTTGCGCTCCACGTGACGGCCACAGCGTTCTACGCCATGACGTCACGGGATTCACTGAACGGCTCTGTGTTTTCCTTCATGGGAGACATGCATATATAGGCACTTACCATTAGTGCGCATAGCACTACGGAATCATTATTTTTTGTTATATGCACGGATGAATAGTATATGTGCTGGTACATGCGGGAATCACATTGTGCTGCTGTGATGACCCGCAGGTGACGCTGCAGCATGGGACACGCCCCCTTTCTCTTTTCCTTGGCTTGGGTTAGACCTCAATGTATTTATGCTCTGGTCAGGTTTGTTGGTGTTTCATTGGTCAATAGATGTGTGACCCGACCAATGTGGTGAGACGGCCAACCCTCGTGGGTGTTTACCACCACGTGATATGGCCCCTCCCCACATTTGGCGGGCTTTTCAAATGTTGTACCATTGGCTCAGTGGATACCACTTCCGGGGCAGGCTAGTTTACAACAGCTGACCTGGGATGGGCTCCTCGAGCTTTTGGGTTTTCTTTGGTTCATGCTTGGAGGCTGCGAGTCTAATTGGTTATCCAGTTGGCTCTCCTCCAATCACCAACCTATATCCTAGGAACTCGTCTGATTAGCCTATTTCTGGTTCAGTTTGGAGTGTTTGTCTTATAAATACATGTGCAATATGGGGGAGCAGGTTGAATCCCCAGTAGAAGGCCTAGTCGGACGAAATACGTAGGGCTTGGTACACCACTCCCCATATTGCCTTTTTTATCTTGTTATATCGTCATCACTTTTAATGTCAAATTTTGTGGTTTTATTAAAATAAAACCTTTTTCATACTTTTTGACCTGCACCATTGGAGCACCGTTTCCTTATTTTCTCTTTGTCTGTGTGTTGGAGGAAGTTTTTGGAGCTGTTCCAGTGTGTCTTTTTACCCCTTTTGGGGTTCCTTCATATTCAAACCTTCTCAACATTGATTTGAAATAGGGTGGAAACCCTGCAAGCTCAGGTTCACTTCATCCATATGAGACATCGATCCAGGATCTACAGCTGAAGACTGTT
The DNA here is from genome assembly GCA_029206835.1 of Rana muscosa. Lineage (NCBI taxonomy): Eukaryota > Metazoa > Chordata > Amphibia > Anura > Ranidae > Rana > Rana muscosa. Next base: position 881,114,104 of record CM055116.1, read on the forward strand.
GAGTCCCAACGGCTAAGTTCGTGGTCCCAGCTTCACAGGAGTCGTCCGACAAGCTGATCGTTTCCGTTGTTGGAGTTTCCATGCTTGCATGATCTGCTGCCGCTGATGAGCAGATCCACGGGCTCCGGTAACAGTACTCCATCTATTTCATTTAGTCGGAAGAAATCTTTCCCATGATGACCTACATGCCTGCACATTTGTTTTCATCGCTGTCCATCCACATGTTATACTGATGAACATTCATTTATTTATTTTGCTATTTGTTTTTTATGTGGACTTAGCCCATTTATTCACTTTTTTTGGTTGGTTTGTTTATATTTTCACTGTTTCATTTTCAGTGACTTTATTCACCCAGCGAGACATTTATTTGTTTCTCCAATCCACCAGCGCTACATTTTTCACCTTCACCACATATAACCATGGCATGTGTGAGCAATATATCATTTAGTGACAACTTTTTGAATTTTTTATTTTTTTTTGTCATTATTCAATCACTTGGGACAAAAAAAATATTCAATGGGCTCAACATGCCTCTCAGCAATTTCCTCTGGGTGTCTACTTTCCAAAATGGGGTCATTTGGTGGGGTTTTGTACTGCCCTGCCATTTTAGCACCTCAAGAAATAAGATAGGCAGTCATAAATTAAAAGTGTAAATTCCAGAAAATGTACCCTAGTTTGTAGACACTATAACTTTTGCGCAAACCAATAAATATACGCTTATTGAATTTTTTTTTACTAAAGACATGTGGCTGAATACATTTTGGCCTAAATGTGTGACTAAAATTGAGTTTATTCGATTTCTCTTATAACAAAAATTAGAAAATATCATTTTTTTTCCAAATTTTCTGTATTTTTCTGTTTATATCGCAAAAAATAAAAATCGCAGAGGCAATCAAATACTGGTAAAAGAAAGCTCTATTTGTGGGAAGAAAAGGACGCAAATTTCGTTTGGGTACGACATTGCATGTCCACGCAATTTCCAGTTAAAGCAGCGCAGTGCCAAATTGTAAAAACACCTCTGCTCTGGTCTTTAAGCTGCGTATTGGTCCGGGGCTTAAGTGGTTAAAATGCCATATAATCTGACATGTAATTTTAAAAGTAATTTATAATCTACTTAAGGCTGAAATTTTAAATACAAAAACACCTGGTGATTGTCATAAAGGGGTTGATTTACTAAAACTGGAGAGTGCAAAATTTGGTGCAGCTCTGCATAGAAACCGATTTTTTTTTGGCAGAGCTTAATTTAACAAACTGAAGTTAGAAGCTAATTGGCTACCCTGCACAGATACACCAAATTTTTGCACTCTCCACTTTTAGTAAATCAACCTCATAGTTCCTTGTTCCTTGGTACTTCCTCCCCCATTCTACTCAGAAACTTCCTTTAGGCTGGACAGCGTTTATACTAGACGCTGTCCAGCTTTTTTGGCAACATTGTTCCCGGTCTTAAAAGCTTCAGATTTCCAAAACTTGCACATTGCAAAAAACAAAAAGTCTTTTGCCTCGTACACACAACCATTTTTCCCGGCAGGAAAAAAACTGTAATTTTTCCTGCCGGGATTCCTGTCAGGCCTGCCTTGCATACACACGTTCAGGCCAAATACCGCTAAACTTTTGAATTTCAAGAACGCGGTGACGTAAAAGACTCCAACAAGCCGACAAAATGACGTTCTATGCTTCCGCGCATTCCTCGAATTGTTTACGACCATGCGCGGTATTTTTCCCCTCAGGAAACCATACAGACGACCGGTTTTCTCGGCCGGTATTTTTCCTGACATGAAAATAGAGAATAAGTTCACATTATTTTTCCTGCAGTTTTCCTGCCAGGAAAACTGCCATGAAGCATACACACGGGCGTTTTTCCTGCCGAAAAGCTGTCATGGCAGTTTTCCTGCCAAGAAAACCGGTCGTGTGTACGAGGCATAAGAGGTATTTATTGCCTTGTTTTATACATCTGATTAACAGGGATGTGTGTTATAGGGATCCTTGTGTATCAGAAGCTTTGGGTACATATGATCTCCCTGTATATAAAAAAAGCAAAAAAAAAAACTCTTTCAGTATAAATTTAAAACAATTATAACTTTTTCGATGTTTGTTGTAGTAATCACGTATTCCTTTCAAAAACTCCACTCTGCTATAAATACACGTAATTTGCTACTACATATTAGGCCGTACTTTAAATTGCACATTTTTTATAGGACACAAAGGGATAGAACTTCTCTGACAATAATTAAAGAGCCTGTAAGACTGCAAATGAAGGGTTTATTTTAACAAAATCAAGAACATAAAGACTTGTAAGGATCCAAAAAAAGACATTTATAGATAAAAAAGCCTTTGACTTGACAAGAAAGGTTTGGCATGGAAGAATAACCTAACCAAGGTTCACTTATATTTAACTACATTTTTTAATCAAATGATACAGCACATATGTCAAGAACTTCACATAGATTGACCTCTTTTGATCTGTGAAAAGGGGGTTTTCCTCAAAGGAAAAATGATTGAAGTGTTTTTTATCAATATTAATATACCGTACATAGCTCTGTCTAGTGTATTTCAGGTAGATAGATAGATAGATAGATAGATAGATAGATAGATAGATAGATAGATAGATATGGTGACTCCATGCTTGTATATATAAGAAAGACACTAACTTAACAGTATGAACTTTTAATCTAGAAAGCTTTATTTTAGGGACAGTAATAATGAATATATAACATGCATGACTGGCATTTGCACATTCTTTACAAAGTAACAGTTAATTCTGCTTGCATGTCTTTTCTGAGAGCTATTGCTTTAGTTATACTAAACTATGACACACACTATTTGGGAAAATTGACAGTTCCACAACTGCTTGGCACATAAACCAGTGGAATACAATCCCATTAAGGGCTTGACAGACTATTCTTCACTATTCTGCCAAGGGTCCAGAGGTAGAGATAGTCAGCACGGAACATATTCCAGAGGATAGTATTGGGGACATTAGTGATGCATGACTAAAGCACATAAACCCAAGGTAAGTATAGTAACAAGTCTTAGTTGCAATCTCGGAACACCCAATAAGAGCATAGTATGCTACCAGTCTAAACTACGTGGCATGTTCACCAATGCCAGGAGCCTGGCGGACAAGAATGGTGAACTAGAGATACTGTTGTACAAGGAGGATTTGGATTTTGTGGGAATTTCAGAGACCTGGTTCAACAGCTCTCATGATTGGCTGGCAACCATTCAAGGGTATACCCTTTGTTGCAGGGATAGAGAGGGTAAAAAAAGGGGGAGGGGTATGCCTATATATCAAGAATAATGTACAAATAAATGTGAGAGATGACATCACTAAGGGAGCTAGGAAGGAGGTGGAATCCTTATGGGTAGAGCGCCAAAAGAATGAAGCTAGGGGGAAAATAATACTGGGAGTATGCTATAGGCCCCCTAACCTGAAGGAGGAGGGGGAGACAGATCTCCTATCACAATTTGGATTAGCAGCAAGGATGGGAAGTGTTATCATAATGTGGGATTTTAACCACGCATTCGTCTAAGGCTCGCCAGTTCCTAAATGTCTTGCAGGACAATTTCATGGGTCAGATGGTAGACTCACCAATTAGAAATAAAGCGTTACTGGATCTACTGATTACCAACAGTACAGGCCTGATCACAGATGTGGAAATACGGGGCAATTTAGGAAACAGCGATCACAGGTCAATTGGCTTCAGTATAAATCACGCAAATAGGAAACATAAGGGAATACAAAGACACTGAATTTCAAAAGAGCCAACTTCCCTAAACTACAAACCTTGCTAGAGGGCATAAATTGGGATAAAATCTTAGGAACAAATAAGAGCATCTAAAATAAGGGTATTAGTCATGGCATCACATTGGGTAATAAATTTAAAAAAGCTAACAAAACTCCTTGATGGCTTAACTCCAATGTAAAAATGCATAAAAAAGCAAAGGAGAAGGCCTTCAAAAAATACAAGGTTGAGGGATCATTATCAGCATTCAGACTTTATATAGAATGCAACAAGAAATGTAAGGGTGCAATTAGGGCGGCTAAGATAGAACACAAAAGACACATAGCGGAGGAGAGCGAAAAAAATCCCAAGACATTATTTAAGTATAGTGTAAAACAATAAAATCGTGTACAATAAAATTGTAAACAATCAATACCGAAAAAACACTAAAAAATTTAAACCATATGACTGTCCATAAATAGTGTAGCAGCGCTCTTGTCATAAATGACAAGCTTCTTTATGTGTTAATCTTTACATAGAGGAACTGATGAGTAGAGGGAGAGTATGATCTTTATCCCAGTGCAAATGGTACAGTTCAAAGGTTCATCCGTCATGTATCGCATTAAAGTAGAGAAGTCCCCCTTTGGGGATGCACTCACCAGAATGTAGATATAGATAAGCCTTATCACCCGAAAACCAGGATCACTTCTTTCCTTTCTTATACTCTTCCACCGATATCCAGCTTTGTTTTTATGCTCAGGTATTCAGGTTGTTCATATGGGAAAAAAAATAATCACATAGCGTGATATTGTTTTAAAACATTTATTTCCCATAGGCAGCCCCCCTTACAAGTGGATACGTACAAAACTGTAAATTAAAATGGGCAGATAAAGTGTTGTAGCTTGGCTACTCAGTACACCAAAGGCGCCAGTAGATGGAGGTCCACGCTATTTTAAACAGCGTGCAAAGATGTTACCACTTCCTGGTTCCTGGATGCGGTGGAGCGCAAGCGTCACTTCCGGTACGGCGAGACCACGAACCTGACGCGTTTCATCACTTCCGGACTTCGTCTGAGGGCGTGGTCTCAAGCCGTAATTGCCGGTATTTTATCTGTAAAAGGCGGACGTTACCCCTGTGCTGGAAACCAATCACAGCAGAGTGCTCGCTCACACCCCCAGCAATGCTAAACACAGCCTGCAGGTTAGATGAGCGGAGCACGCCCAGGGGGAGGACCTGCCTCTGTCAAAGCATTAAGGCAGCGGTATGGTGTCTGCAAATGTATGTAATCAGGTGCATGTATACTCTACGGACACCCTTGCTAGTAGAAAGAAAACTAATACAATAAAACATATCTCTATGGTAATTATATTAATTGTGCAACTGAGTATAATCCATGGATGTTAATGCATAGCGCTTGTACAGCAGACCAAAAGCCCAAGGCGGGGCCATCACATTGCTGTTAGTGTGCCGAGAAAGATCCCCACACATCTAGCGATATCTGATATGCAATAAATGCGTAAACTATTGTTTATAAATAAAAAAAGGAACGATATATTAAAAGGGAGGTATAGAAAAATATGACATTATGTATAAATCCGCATACATAGACATTATATGGAGGATTAAATACACAAAAAAATATATATATAAAAAATATATATAAAAATATATATAAAAAAAGGGGATACATTTAAATGTGTCATAAAATCAGGAATGTGTCCGTAAAATATACATCCACATATACACACATATAAACATTAAAAATATTTACATACTATGTATAAAAAAAGTACATAAAACACATACATGTAAAATATGAAATGTAAAATGATGAAAAATATAAAATATAAAATGTGCATACACCTATGTAAGATGAGGACCTGATATGACCAGGATCCCCACATGGTTATTCTATCCTGACTCCAACATGGGTGAGATGCCCTGTGGCTCATGTGATCAGGAATAACTAGAATAAAATATTGAATGGTGTGCATCATTCTCCAATATTCTACAGCAACCGAAAAAAGAACTTAATATATATATATACATATAAATATACACATATATAAAACAAGCAATTTGGCCCTCAATAAATGGTGTGTATGTGTGGAAACAGAAAGGCAAAAAAAGGATGGATGTATGATCAACTGAAGAGATGGGGAGGAAGTCAAGTATCACTAATGAAACAATTGATATCTAGCTCAATGTTAAGGCCTTTCGGGGATAAAACATCAGTTAGATATATCCATTGAGTTTCTCGTTTCGATAGTTCTCGTACAAGATGTGACCCTCTCCAATGGGGTTCTAGATGTTCGACCCCCCAAAACTCCAAACCTGATGCGTCCTGATTATGTTTCAGTTTAAAATGCAGAGACACATTGTGGTCTTTAAACCCTATTTTTATATTATGTATGTGCTCTGCTATTCTTATTCTCAACATCCTTTCTGTGTGACCAATATACAGAAGACCACATGGACATTTTAAGACATAAACCACATGTGTGCTGTTACATGTGATAAATTGTTTTATGTCAAAATGTCTGTTATTGGATGGGGATGAGAAATTCTCTAGTCCTCTAAGTGGTCTAGATACCTCCCTACAAGCCTTGCATCTTCTGCAGGCATAAAAGCCGTTCTGATTCCAAAAAGTTGGTGGACGTGCAGGGGTGGTCTAGTACTTTTTTTACAACCTTGTCCCCTTAATTAACAGCTTTTCTGTATATAAACTGTGGTTTGGGTGATAATACAGTACCTAATTTCTTATCCATCAATAGAACATGCCAATGTTGGCTGAAGATGGATTCAACTTCCTTGTATTGTGTATGGAAGCCGGATATAAAACCCCATTCTTTTGTCTTGTTTTGAGGTAGGAGGGCCCCAGGATCCCTTTCAACCAAACAAGTGTCTCTAGGGATTGCTCCTACGTCAGTGGCAAGTTTATTCAAAGTCTTAGGTTTGACACTAGAGGCTATAACCCAATCTGTCAGTATTTTGGACTGTGAAAGGAAGTTTTTGGCTTCAGAGCAGTTACGTTTGACTCTCATGAGTTGCCCTTTCGGGATGTTTCTCAGCCATAGCGGGTGATGTCCACTTGAGGTAGGTAGGTAACTGTTTCTATCTGTTTTTTTAAAATAGACCTTAGTTTCCAATTTATCGTTTCTCCGGTATACAGTGACGTCTAAAAAATTAATTTCTTCATGGTGCCATAATGTGGTTAATTTAATATTATTGTTGTTGTTGTTTAAAATGTTTAAAAAATCACATAAAGAATCTGTAGGTCCTGCCCAAATAAAAAATAAGTCATCAATGAATCGTTTATAAAATAGTAGTTTGCTTCTCATATTCTTAAAAATCACTTTATCCTCCCACTCTGCCATAAATAAGTTTGCAATGCTGGGTGCAAACTTAGCTCCCATAGCGACACCCCTTTGTTGCGAGTAGAACTTATTGGCATACCAGAAATAGTTATGCGATAAGCAATAGTCCAGGGCATGCCGAATGAACAATTTCTGATTATGTGGGAGGTCGTCTCTTTGGCTGAGTGCCCAATTTAATGCTAGGAGAGCATCGTCATGCTGAATTATAGAATAAAGTGATGAGACATCCGCTGTAACTAGCAGGACTTCTTCCTTTCCACACAAATCTACCTGTTGTAGGCAATTAAGGAAGTTTTTTATGTCTCTCAGGTATGCGCGTCTTTTTATTACACTTTTTTGCAAGAAAAAATCTAAATATTGACCCAATCTTGATGAGATGGATCCGATACTATTGACTATAGGTCTACCTGGGGGATTGATCGGATCCTTGTGGACCTTAGGCAAGGTATATATTGTGGGGATTCTGCTACTTGTGGGAACCAGGTAGGTCTGTTCTTTTGGGGAAAGAACTCCAGATCGGGTTCCCATGTTTACCAAGATTTCCAACTGGTCGCGATAGGCTCGAGTGGGGTCTCTATCCAACACTTTGTAGGTTTCTCCATCAGATAGCATGTCTGATATTTGATTGGTATAAAATTCTTTAGACAATATCACGACTCCTCCCCCTTTATCTGCAGGTCTGATGATAATGTCTTTTCTTTTTTCAAGAATCTCAATACCCTCTTCTATATGTTGATAGTTGACCTCTTTCTTGGGTTTGATGTGATCTAGATCCCGTAAGACTAATCCCTTGAATACTTCCACCTGATGGTTGGCGTTATTCAGTGGATTGAAAATTGATTTATTTTTTAGACCACTATTAATAACTCTCTGGGTGTTACCAATCTTGGTTGCTACAATGGTGTCTTTACCCAGAAAATATTTCTTTATGTTTAATTTTCTTACATATTTGTGTACGTCTATGTATACATTAAAACGATTGATTGTTTTTTTCATGCCACATTTCAATCCCATATTCAGTATATTTATTTCTTTATGAGTAAGTTCAGCAGGACTAAGATTAAATATTCCACCTAATCCTGCTCGAGTCTTCTTTTTTTGGATTCTACGGCCTCCCCGACAGCCTCGCGTTCTTCTGTCATGGGATTGCGAGGGGGATGAGGGTGTTGGTACTGTACTCGGTCTTGTTCCCATTTGGAGTAGTGTGATTGGTCTTTCCACATTTGATCTTTGTGTGGAGGGTATGTTTGTGATTTCCCTCTGCGAGGTGGGTAACCGCGACCCCTCCTCTGGTTCCCTCTTCCTCTCACTGGAAAAGGGCGCGGGGGTGGTGGTGCGGTATCATATCCATCCTGATAGTTCCATAATGGTTGGAATTTGTTGTATATAGGTACCTGGTATTGTGGTTGCTGATAATATTGCTGATTTTTCCCTATGTAATCACTCCTTCCTTTTGGGCCTTTTGGTTTTGCCCCTCCTTTTCTCATTGGAGTGGAGGAGTGCGTTGGGGAATCCCATAGGGTCCTTTCATTGCCGTCATCATTCAGTAATTCGCGAACTCTTTCTGGGAGTGGCGCCTGAGTCCGTTTTGTTGGAGGTTCACGAAGCAGGGATTTCTATCAGATTTTTATCTTCTGGTAGTATTTGTTGCCATGCATACACTAAATTAGATTTGAAATCTTCCATGTCCCTACGGAATTTTTTTACTTTCTTTTTTTGTGTGTCTTTGTCTACTTTTTCTAACCTCTTTGTTATTCTAATATTGAAATCAATGACTTGTTGTGTATCTTTTACAGGATCTAATTCTTGCTGTAAATCATTGATACGTGTTTCTAAAATTCCCATTTTTCGTTATTTCCTTTGAAGGATTAATTGTTGTAATTTAAACCCTACTCCATTGAAGAAATCTAGCCACTCTTGAATGGAGCCTGGATCCTCCAGTCCATCTTGAGGGGTGACTTCCCATCGCAGACTCCTGATGATGATTTTTTCCTTAATATAATGTTCTAAAGTGAAAATGTCCCACCAGGTTCTGACTTGTTTTTCCAATGTATTGCCTAATGCTGACATAGCCCCATTATAATTGACATGATTGGTGGTGGGTTCAGTGGTGGTTAAAACATTCAAGTCTATATTCCTATTACTCAGGAACCTCAATGCATCCATAGCAGCCGAGAAAAAAAGGAAAAGAATAGATGAGTTAAAAGATGCTTAGAATAGCCCTTCCTGCATAAGCACCGCTCAGCACTCAGGATAAATGCAATTGATGGTATAACCAGAGTAATGTAAAAATGAATGTTTATGTGATTATGAATGGAAATCCTAATCACAGTGAGCAGCCACTGAAGGTGCGTAAGTATTTGTGTAAAACAATATTTAGAGGAGCATCCAAGAGGTTATCATAAATAGTGTAAAACAATAAAATTGTGTACAATAAAATTGTAAACATTCAATACCGAAAAAACACTAAAAAATGAAAACCATATGACTGTCCATAAATAGTGTAGCAGCGCTCTTGTCATAAATGACAAGCTTCTTTATGTGTTAATCTTCACATAGAGGAACTGATGAGTAGAGGGAGAGTATGATCTTTCTCCCAGTGCAAATGGTACAGTTCAAAGGTTCATCCGTCATGTATCGCATTAGAGTAGAGAAGTCCCCCTTTGGGGATGCACTCACCAGAATGTAGATATAGATAAGTCTTATCACCCAAAAACCAGGATCACTTCTTTCCTTTCTTATACTCTTCCACCGATATCCAGCTTTGTTTTTATGCTCAGGTATTCAGGTTGTTCATATGGGAAAAAAAATAATCACATAGCGTGATATTGTTTTAAAACATTTATTTCCCATAGGCAGCCCCCCCAGGGTTGCCAACTTTCAGTAAATTTACGAACGGTTTGTAAAATCCATACTTTTTGCATCTGTCCTTGAATGTCTATTACGGACATGTAGGCTGCATCTCCATAACTGACATTCATGCACAGATGCAATAAGTATGGATTTTACAAACTGTTTGTAAATTTACTGAAAGTTCGCAACCCTGAGCCCCCCTTACAAGTGGATACGTACAAAACTGTAAATTAAAATGGGCAGATAAAGTGTTGTAGCTTGGCTACTCAGTACACCAAAGGCGCCAGTAGATGGAGGTCCACGCTATTTTAAACAGCGTGCAAAGATGTTACCACTTCCTGGTTCCTGGATGTGGTGGAGCGCAAGCGTCACTTCCGGTACGGCGAGAAAACGAACCTGACGCGTTTCGTCACTTCCGGACTTCGTCTGAGGGCGTGGTCTCAAGCCGTAATTGCCGGTATTTTATCTGTAAAAGGCGGACGTTACCCCTGCACTGGAAACCAATCACAGCAGAGTGCTCGCTCACACCCCCCAGCAATGCTAAACACAGCCTGCGGGTTAGATGAGCGGAGCACGCCCAGGGGGAGGACCTGCCTCTGTCAAAGCATTAAGGCAGCGGTATGGTGTCTGCAAATGAATGTAATCAGGTGCATGTATACTCTACGGACACCCTTGCTAGTAGAAAGAAAAATAATACAATAAAACATATCTCTATGTTAATTATATTAATTGTGCAACTGAGTATAATCCATGGATGTTAATGCATAGCGCTTGTACAGCAGACCAAAAGCCCAAGGCGGGGCCATCACATTGCTGTTAGTATGCTGAGAAAGATCCCCACACATCTAGCGATATCTGATATGCAATAAATCCATAAACTATTGTTTATAAATAAAAAAAGGAACTATATATTAAAAGGGAGGTATAGAAAAATATGACATTATGTATAAATCCGCATACATAGACATTATATGGAGGATTAAATACACAAAAAAAAATATATATAAAATATTTATAAAAAATATACATAAAAATATATATAAAAAAAGCGGATACATTTAAATGTGTCATAAAATCAGGAATGTGTCCGTAAAATATACATCCACATATACACACATATAAACATTAAAAATATTTACATACTATGTATAAAAAAAGTACATAAAACACATACATGTAAAATATGAAATGTAAAATGATGAAAAATATAAAATGTGCATACACCTATGTAAGATGAGGACCTGATATGACCAGGATCCCCACATGGTTATTCTATCCTGACTCCAACATGGGTGAGATGCCCTGTGGCTCATGTGATCAGGAATAACTAGAATAAAATATTGAATGGTGTGCATCATTCTCCAATATTCTACAGCAACTGAAAAAAGAACTTAAAATATATATATACATATAAATATACACATATATAAAACAAGCAATTTGGCCCTCAATAAATGGTGTGTATGTGTGGAAACAGAAAGGCAAAAAAAGGATGGATGTATGATCAACTGAAGAGATGGGGAGGAAGTCAAGTATCACTAATGAAACAATTGATATCTAGCTCAATGTTAAGGCCTTTCGGGGATAAAACATCAGTTAGATATATCCATTGAGTTTCTCGTTTCGATAGTTCTCGTACAAGATGTGACCCTCTCCAATGGGGTTCTACATGTTCGACCCCCCAAAACTCCAAACCTGATGCGTCCTGATTATGTTTCAGTTTAAAATGCAGAGACACATTGTGGTCTTTAAACCCTATTTTTATATGTATGTGCTCTGCTATTCTTATTCTCAACATCCTTTTTGTGCGACCAATATACAGAAGACCACATGGACATTTTAAGGCATAAACCACATGTGTGCTGTTACATGTGATAAATTGTTTTATGTCAAAATGTCTGTTATTGGATGGGGATGAGAAATTCTCTAGTCCTCTAAGTGGTCTAGATACCTCCCTACAAGCCTTGCATCTTCTGCAGGCATAAAAGCCGTTCTGATTCCAAAAAGTTGGTGGACGTGCAGGGGGTCATGCATAGGTTTGACTCGAACATCGGCTGTTCGCAGCGTTCGGCGAACAACGAACGATTTGGGCCGTTCGCGCCAAATTCGAGTGACGCGAACGGCCCACAATACACTGCAGTGTAATCCCGGCGCTGTGATTGGCCAAGCATGCACTGTGACCCTGCATGCTTGGCCAATCACAGCGCCGGCAGCGAGGAGAGCAATGATTGGCCACAGGCAGGATGCCTGTGGCCAATTATAGCTGAGGGGGTTTAGTACACGCCCCACACTATAAAAGGCCGCCAGCGCGGCGGCCTCGTGTAGTGTGTTCCGGAGCAGGGAAAGTGAAGGATAGGCAGGGACAGTGTCAAATCTATTCTTTGCTAAACCTTGTGTGTAGGGACAGAGAAGGATAGGCAGGGAGAGTGTCAGTGTCATATTCTTTGCTAAACCTTGTGTGTAGGGAGAGAGAAGGATAGGCAGGGAGAGTGTCAGTGTCATATACTTTGATAAACCTTGTGTGCAGGGAGGGAAAAGGATAGGCAGGGGACAGTGTCAGTGTCATTGTTGCTAAGCCTCCTGCACATTATACACCTGAAGTTAGCCCGTATTGCTGCTTTTTCCTGGTGTGTTACACCAACAGGCATTTGCGGCACTTACAGCGGGCGGAGTGTGCCTCCTGATCATATTACACCTGAAGTTAGCCTGTATTGCTGCTTTTTCCTGGTGTGTTACACCAACAGGCATTTGCGGCACTTACAGCGGGCGGAGTGTGCCTCCTGATCATATTACACCTGAAGTTAGCCTGTATTGCTGCTTTTTCCTGGTGTGTTACACCAACAGGCATTTGCGGCACTTACAGCGGGCGGAGTGTGCCTCCTGATCATATTACACCTGAATTTAGCCTGTATTGCTGCTTTTTCCTGGTGTGTTACAGCAACAGGCATTTGCGGCACTTACAGCGGGCGGAGTCCAGACTGTCCAGAATTTGAGGAGTGAGGACGTGCTGTGAGGAGCTCCTGGAGCTCCAGGAGGAGGGGGTGAGATGGCCTCCTCCAGCCCAGGGCCGGGGCAGCCTTCCATGCTTTCCCGGCCTGATGCTGTTGCCTCCTCCCTGGGGATTAAAGACCTGGCCAGGGAGGAGGTGCTCTTTTTAAGGACTCAGTTCGAGTTGCTGGATTGGACCTTAGCCCAGCCCGGGGAAGGCCCGGCAAAGCTACAAAGGAGGATTGGAAGAGTCAAAGACCTCATCCAGAAGGCCAGCCGGGCCTTCTGTGGGAAAACTGCTGTCCTAGCAGAACTGAGGAACAGGAGGGACCGGGCCAGCAGTGGCAAAAGGGGCAAGTTTGCCGAGACCATCAGCCTTCTAAAGGGCCAATGTGGCGAGGAATGGACCCTGCTTGGGGGATTGTGCGAGAGAGGCCGAGGAGAGACGGAGTTCCTTCTGGAGGTGAGGAGCGAGCTCCGGAGAGCCAGTAAGGAGGGCTCTCAGGCTGCCAGACGTGGCAGCCAGAAAGGCCAGCAAGTACACCATCAGCCTATGGAGCCTGTGGAGCCAATGGAGTCATTAAGCCTTGGAGTAAGCCCTGGAGCAGACAGTAAGGAACCTTCCCTCTCCCCCCATCCCTCTCTCCCTGGGAAGTGCGGTCCCTGATGGCCTGGCTGTGGAGGGTCCCCGGGTACATGCTGTGCTGCGGCCAGTAACAACTGCCGGCACACAGGCAGACCCGGGTAGGGTACCTGATGAAGCAGCCAGGGAAGGCCAGGAAGGGGGCACTGCGGGAGATGGAAAGCTGGGGTGCTTTCCTGTGGTAGTACTTACACCACTCCCGGGGGGCAGACCGGTGGCAGGGAGGAAAGAGTTGCCCAGGCAGGTTGGTGGGACCCCAGTGACCCCGGTGAATCCCACATGTGGCATAGTAAAAACTGCACATGTTGTGGAGGAGGGAGAGGGGTCCGCCATGCAGATAGAGACTGCTACAGAGATTGCCACAGAGACTGCTGGAAAGACTGCTGGAGCAGGAAAAACGTTGGTTGCAAGTATGCCGGGTGTTGGGGGCAAAAAGACTATTGGTGGTGGGTTGGTGTTTGCGGCGGGTGTGGGGGAGGTTGTTGGTAAGGGAGGGGGGACGCCATTTCCTGGAGAAGATGGAGGAGGACTTGATGCTGCAAACACACAAGCAATGGACGCACTGGCGCCAGAATGTATGGCCTCCTCTGCTGACAGTGGGGGCGTGGCCAGTGGGTGGAGCCCGGGCGGGCTGGGAGGCCAGGGGGAGGAGGTTGGGCGGGAGTCTGGGCGGCGGGAGGAAGTGGGAGGGGCGAGCGGCGGTCGCGCAGCCACTTCCGGTTTCCCTGGTCGACCTGACCCGGAAGTGGGCGGGGGGGCTGACCAGGAAGTGAGTCCTGAACCGGAGGTGGTCGGGGACTTCCGGTCCGCGCCCGCTGACGGCCCTGGAGAAGATGGGATGGAGGTGAGCGGGGAAGTGTGTGGGGGTATTGCTAATACTCCAGTAGATTCCTCTGGGGGCCTGAGCCCAGCCCAGAGGGTGGGCAGGTGGAGCGAGGCCGAGGCTGGGGAACTTTCTGGGGATCACCCAGCCTTGGCCTTTATCAGGGTCATTGAGTCCCAGGGGGGACAGTTAAAGGGGAAGGAGCAGCCACGGCCACGGGAGCAGGGGGAGGAGCCATCTGGGTCTCATGCCTGCTGCTCCAGTGGGCCCCCAGTGGTAGACCCTCCTCCCAGTGTTAGGAGGAGGGGTGTTGTGGGTGTGGCTTGCTCCGGGGGGGTGGTGGATGGGAGGGACCCCCCCGGCAGGATTAGGCCGGGGGGTTCCCCCGGTTGGCGTTTCAGCCATGGGTGCTGGGGTGCCCTCTGGGGATGCCCCTGGTGACGGGGCGGAGGGCACTTCTGGCGCTAAGGCTGGGGGTGTGTTGGGGCAGGCCCAGGAGGCGGAGCTGCTTGAGGCGCTTAGGGAGACCAGGTCTTTTGCCCGGGTGGCGGGAGCCAGCGTCCCTTTGGCCCCCCTGTACGGCCAGTTTGGCGCCCAAAACTTCCGGGTTCCCCCTGCGGACCAGCTCCAGGGGGTAAGCCCGTGGTCGAGGGGTACAGGGGGTCCGGAGAGGCGCAGGCGTAATGTCGTGCAGCTGCGGTGGGAGGGACCTGGACAGTGCCCCAGCAGGGGGCAGGTAGTGGATCTTCTGCTGAAGGGGGCCAACTTCAAGGTAGCCGACCTCTTCGCGGTGATCCATCCCACGGGCACCAAGGAGTTTGATGTCAGTTTTTCCTCCTTGGTGCAAATGGAGCTCTTTCTTACCATCTATGAGCTCCTGAAGAGGTCGGAGCCTTGGAAGTCCTTTAGGGTGGTCCCCCTGTCCAGGCAGGAGGATATAAAGTCCCTGACCATTTTGGTCAGGAACGAATCCCTCCCACCTGAGGACATTGCCACCTGATTGGGGAGGTATGGGCAGCTGCAGTCTCCTCTCTGCAAAAACCTGGATGAGCGCGGGGTCTGGACCGGGGCGTGGTTGGCCAGGATCTGTCTCAAGCGCCAGGGGACTAGTGTGACCCATGTCCCCGGTAGTGCGTTTATTGGGAGAGATAGGATCCTGGTCTTTTACCCCGGTCAGTTCCGTCGCTGCTTTAAGTGTGGGAGCCCCACCCATTTGAGTGCGGATTGCACAACACCCCGGTGCGTCAGGTGCAACAGGCCTGGGCACTCCTCGGAGACTTGCAGACTAATTGTCTGCAACCTCTGTGGGGTGTCCGGCCACCCATTCAGCTTCTGCCCCAAGGCTTTTAGGGGGCATGCGGCTGATGGGGATGGGCCAGGCCCAGATGACGCACCGGAGGGGGTGGGTCTCCCACCCCAGGCGCCTCAGGCGGGCCCAGGTGATGGGCCTGGGGCTGGTGGCCCAGAGGGGCCGTTGCCGCAGAGGCAGAGGTCCGGGCGCAAGCGCGGTGGAGTGGGGGCCCCTGTTGGGAATGTGCCTGGTCCCTCTGGACTTGTTTCTGGGGGGCGGGGTGTGCCAGCACCGAGCCCGGGGGGGGTGAGGGGTCGGGGGGGTGGGGGGCCCTCTGCTGAGGGCTATCCCCCTCCCCCTCTTCCTTCTGCACCCCCTCCTCCTGCTCCCTCTCTTCCCCCCTCTCTCTCTCCCCTCCCCCCCCTTATTTCCCCCCCTCCTCCCCCACTTTCCTCCCACCCCTTTCCCCCCTCCTCTCCCCCCTTCCCCCTATTTTCCCTCTCCCCTTCCCTCTTCCTCTTCGCCTCCTTCCCCCTCCTGCCCCATCCTGGATCCTCTTTTATATTCTCAGGATTCGGGGGGGAGGGGATGGAGGTGGCCGAGTCATCGAGGGGCCTGCACAAGAGTCCCATGGGTGCCTCTAGCGGGCACTCCGGCGACGAGGTGGGCGGCCAGACCCAGGCGGGCTAGCTGCAAAGGAAAGTCAGAAAGAGGAAGAAAAAAAGGGATCCAGGAGAGGGGGTTTCAGGACCCCGGGTTGTCCCTAGTAGGGACCCTGGGCCCCCCCCCCAGTGATCCTAGGAAACATGTATGGGGCCCTCTCCAATTCGGAGGAGGACCCCGGGGTGTAGGCAAAAGCGCAGAGGAGAATGCAGGCCGAAATCACTAAGGATTGCGGTACCCTCTCCAATACGCGTTGCGACCATTAATGTGTGCGTTCTGCGGCGGCTCGTTTTATGGCCTTCGATTTTCTCAGCCGAGTTGAAGCTGACATTTTGTTTTTGCATTTTGTTTTTGCAAGAGACCTGGCTGGCATCAGTGGCAGAGATGCATCTAGCAAAGAGGGAGTGGAGGTGCGGGCCCTCCCTCTGGTCTCTTGCGGCCGAGCCCTGCAGTGGAGTTGCAGTCCTTTTTAAGACTGGTTCGGTGGCTTGTCGACGAGTGATTGAGGTAGAGGTCGGTAGGTGCTTGGTGGTGGATGTCGTCATGGGGGGGCAATTCCTCAGGCTGATTAATTTCTATGGCCCTCAAACCAAGAGGGATAGGAATAGCCTCCTCACGATGGTCAAGCCTACTCGTTTACGTCCCAGCTGGTGGTCTTTGGTGGTGACTACAACATGGTCATCAGATCAAAGGATCGGGCAGGCGCCTCAGGCCCCCTGGGATATGATAGCATTTTCTTGAATAGTATAGTAAGCATGTTCAGCACCTCCCCAACCACACTGGGTTCACCTATGCCCGAGGTAGTAGTAGGAGTAGGTTAGATAGTTTTTTTTTAAAGGGAGACTCTGCCTTTGCGGCACCTGTGTTGCAGGCGGTAGAGTTCTCCGATCACTGTATGGTTTCTGTGACCCTGAATGTGGCCGACACTCCTCAGAAGGGTCGAGGTTTCTGGCATCTCAATGGATCGCTGCTCGAGGACCTCGAGGTTAGGGAAGCCTATGAGATCTTTCTTGCGGATCAGGCCTCGCTCCTTGAGAGCGGCTGCTCCCGCCAGGAATGGTGGGAAGTAGTGAAGAAGAGGTCGAAGGGCTTTTTCCGCAGGATCTCTGGGTACCGGGCGGCGTCCAAGTACCTGGCCTACCAGAAGTTGCGCAGGCAGTTAGACCGCCTGGTTTCAGCTGGGGGCCCTCAGGAGCAGATATCCGATCTGAAGCTTCAGATGAAGGGGTGTCAGTATGACCGTCTTGCCTCCCTGGTCCTTGAAAGGGATTACGGGAAGTTCTCCTCCCCGAATCCTTACAAGAGCTGTGGTGAGGCGGTGAGTTCGAAGGTCATACATGGCCTGAGGGATGCTTCGGGGTCCCTGGTCCGGTCCAGACCGGGTATCCTAGGCATCATCAGGGACCATTTTTCCGACCTCCTTCGAAGGAAGCCTTTGGATATGGAGAAAGCCAGGGTGTTTCTTGATGAGACCCCGCTTTGTGCGGGGCCTGATCTCCCGGACTCTCTGACAGCAGAAATCTCGGTTGCGGAAGTCGAGCAGGCCATTGACTCTTTGTCCCTGAAGAAGTCGCCGGGGCCCGTTGGGCTCACGGCCGAATTTTATAAAACCTTTAAGAGTCTTTTGGCTCCTCTTTTGAGGGAGGTTTTCAGTGAGTGTTTGGCTGGCGGCCTGCTCCCTCCCTCAATGAGAAGGTCAGCCTTGATTTTGCTGTCAAAGGGTAAAGATCCGACTGTGATTGAGAACTGGCGCCCGATCGCCCTTCTCACTACAGATAGGAAGGTGTTGGCAAAAATACTCTTTTTGCATATGTCAGCAGTCGCTGACGGGATGCTTTCTGTCTCCCAGCACTGCGCAATTCCTGGCCGGGGCACCTTTAGTGCCGTCCTGAACGTCCGGGAGGCCGTGGAAAGGTGCAGGGCAACGGGGGATGGGCGGTATCTGCTGGCATTAGACCAGGCCAAGGCTTTTGACCGGGTGAACCATGAGTACCTCTGGCTTCTTCTGAGAAAGTACGGTTTGCCTGAACAATTTGTGAATTGGCTGAAAGTATTGTATAGGGGGGCGGTGAGCTTCCCTCTTGTCAACGGTTGGGTGGGTCCTGCCTTTGCTGTGGACTCTGGGGTCAGGCAGGGTTGCCCGTTGAGCCCCCTTCTCTATGTCTTTGCCGTCGATCCCTTCGTGAGAAGGCTCGACTGTGAGCATTTGAGGGGGGTTCCGGTGGGGCCTTGCATTGGTCTAGATCCGGCAGTGAGGGTGGTGGCCTACGCGGACGATGTCTCGGTGGTGGTGTCCAGCCACGAGGAGGCCCTCTTTGTGGAAACGCAAATTGGGAGCTACTCCGAGGCATCTGGTTCGTTGGTCAATTGGGGCAAGAGTGAAGTTCTCTGGTTGGGGAAGGAAGGCGAGCAGTTCGCTCTTCCGGACGTGTTTCCCCAGCCCCAGCCAGAAGTTAAAATTCTAGGCATCCTTTTTGGCCCGGGTGATTACCCCAAACTAAATTGGGAGCGCAGACTGGCGGGTGAGTCTCGGAAGGTGAATGCCTGGAAGGGCTGGAAGCTGTCATTGAGGGAAAGGGTAAGCCTGGTCAAAACATACTTGCTGCCAGAATTCCTCTATGTCAGCTATGTCTGTATTTTGCCTGCATCTCTCTATGCCCGGATCTCTGGCCTGTTCTTCCTGCTGTTGTGGGGAAACAGGCTAAATCTGATCAAGAGGGAGGTCACGTACCGACAGAGGAGGCATGGTGGGTTGGATATGATCAATCCGGTGGTGTTTTTCATCATCATATTTGTGAAATTCAACCTGCAGTCCATCTTTGTGGACCTGCCTACTCTGTGGGAGCGGTCATGCAAGAACTGGCTCTTGCTGTTCCTGAGTAGGTGGGAGGATGGGGGTCGGCCTGGTGATCTTCGTAGATCACACGGGTATCTCCCGTCCTATGTCCCTCAGGCTTTGAAGGTACTGAGGCAGTGGCGGATAACTGCCCTTGAGGTGGGCTCTTTGGGCCGGCGTGAGCTGTACTCGAGAGTCATGGCCTCGGACATTTTGAAGCCACTGTCTTTAAGGGATTGCCCGGAGGGAGTCCTCAAGAAGGGACTAGCCCTTCTGAATTCCCCAAGAATCCCAAGCAAGTTTTGGGATCTTGCGTGGAGGGCTTTTCACGGACGTCTCTACCATGGACCACTTTTTGGTCGAATGCCCCTTCAACATTGAGGTTCTCGAGGGGGCAGGGGAAGCCATTGGTTATCCCCGACTCTCGTCCTTGACTTATTCTGAGGTGGTGTATGGCGACTTCAGGGTTCACAGAGGGTTTGAGTTGTCATCACTTTATTTAGCTAGTTTAGTGGCCCTCTATTACACATGGCACGCTCGGTGTTTGGTGTCCACTAGGGGCAAAGTCCTGTCCACGCATGAGGTGGTGGGTGATATCTTTCGGGAGTTGGTGAAGGTGAGGAGTCTTGAGAGGGAGAGGGTAGGTGCAGGGGGTGGTTTTTCCTGTCCTTTTCACCCCCCTTAGATTTTGAGTTTCTTTTTCTAACAAGTAGGGTTTGCAGGCATTCTAGACCTCATTTGCATTCTCGCCTGTGGGAGCCGGTGGGTGGTTTGGTGTTAATGTTAGGTTAGTAGGTTTCGGATGTATATATTAGGGTTGGGTGTTTTTGACTAGTGGGTGATATTTTTTTTTCTGTGTTTTTTAGGATTTCCAGATATATGTGTAATAGGGATGAGCTCGGTGTTCGAGTCGAACATACGTTCGACTCGAACATCGGCTGTTCGATTGTTCGCCGAACAACGAACGATTTGGGCCGTTCGCGCCTAATTCGCGGCCCTCAATGCACTACGCCATCGCAGTGTCATCCAGGCGCTGTGATTGGCCAAGCATGCACTGTGACCCCGCATGCTTGGCCAATCACAGCGCCGGCAGCGAGGAGAGCAATGATTGGCCACAGGCAGGATGCCTGTGGCCAATTATTGCTGAGGGTGTTTAGTACACGCCCCACACTATAAAAGGCCGCCAGCACGGCGGCCTAGTGTAGTGTGTTCCGGAGCAGGGAAAGAGAAGCATAGGCAGGGACAGTGACATTTTTTTTCTTGCTTAACCTGGATTCCTTTAGTTTAGGGAAAGAGAAGGATAGGTAGGGAGAGTGTCAGTCTGTTTTACTGTGCTAAACCTTGTTTGTAGGGACAGGGAAGGACAGTGAGGGAAATTCTCATTGTGCTATACTGTGCTAAAGCATTCCTCATCAACCATCTTTAAAAAAAAAAATTTATAGGGACAGAAAACTATAGGTAGGGAGAGTGTCAGTGTGTTTTACTGTGCTAAACCCTGTTTGTAGGGACAGGGAAGGACAGTGAGGGAAATTCTCATTGTGCTATACTGTGCTAAAGCATTCCTCATCAACCATCTTTAAAAAAAAAAAATTATAGGGACAGAAAACTATAGGTAGGGAGAGTGTCAGTGTGTTTTACTGTGCTAAACCTTGTTTGTAGGGACAGGGAAGGACAGAGAGGGAAATTCTCATTGTGCTATACTGTGCTAAAGCATTCCTCATCAACCATCTTTAAAAAATAAAATTTTATAGGGACAGAAAACTATAGGTAGGGAGAGTGTCAGTGTGTTTTACTGTGCTAAACCTTGTTTGTAGGGACAGGGAAGGACAGTGAGGGAAATTCTCATTGTGCTATACTGTGCTAAAGCATTCCTCATCAACCATCTTTAAAAAAAAAATTTTTTATAGGGACAGAAAACTATAGGTAGGGAGAGTGTCAGTGTGTTTTACTGTGCTAAACCTTGTTTGTAGGGACAGGGAAGGACAGTGAGGGAAATTCTCATTGTGCTATACTGTGCTAAAGCATTCCTCATCAACCATCTTTAAAAAAACATTTTTTATAGGGACAGAAAACTATAGGTAGGGAGAGTGTCAGTGTGTTTTACTGTGCTAAACCTTGTTTGTAGGGATAGGGAAGGACAGTGAGGGAAATTCTCATTGTGCTATACTGTGCTAAAGCATTCCTCATCAACCATCTTTAAAAAAAAAAAATTATAGGGACAGAAAACTATAGGTAGGGAGAGTGTCAGTGTGTTTTACTGTGCTAAACCTTGTTTGTAGGGACAGGGAAGGACAGTGAGGGAAATTCTCATTGTGCTATACTGTGCTAAAGCATTCCTCATCAACCATCTTTAAAAAAAAAAAAATTATAGGGACAGAAAACTATAGGTAGGGAGAGTGTCAGTGTGTTTTACTGTGCTAAACCTTGTTTGTAGGGACAGGGAAGGACAGTGAGGGAAATTCTCATTGTGCTATACTGTGCTAAAGCATTCCTCATCAACCATCTTTAAAAAAAAAAAAATTATAGGGACAGAAAACTATAGGTAGGGAGAGTGTCAGTCTGTTTTACTGTGCTAAACCTTGTTTGTAGGGACAGGGAAGGACAGTGAGGGAAATTCTCATTGTGCTATACTGTGCTAAAGCATTCCTCATCAACCATCTTTGAAATCCTTGTTTTTTGGACAGTCAGGGAAATTGTCATTGTGCTATTCTGTGCGAAAGCAATCATCCTCAACCATATTTAGAAATCCTTAAGTAAAGGAACAGAGAAGGACATCTGAAGGTAGCCCTTATTGCTTTTTTTCCCATCTCCCTGCAGGCCATCCATTAGAATGTCTGGAAGGCAAACAAGGAGAGGCAGACAGTCAGGAGGCAATAAAAGAGGGCAAGCAGGCTCTGTGTCTGGGGGCAACAGTGCTGGTCGTGGACGCGGTGCATTGTCATCAGCACATGGCCATGGGACACGCTTGTCCTTCTTTTCGGCAGCTGGACATGTTGAGCCACATCATGCCGAAGAATTGGTAGAGTGGATGACCAAGCCCTCCTCCTCCTCCTCATCCTCTCTCACCCAGGCTCATGGTACTGGCAAAGCAGCTGCCAAAGCGTCCTCTTCCCTGGTATCAATGTCAGACTCATCATCAGTCACTCCTTCCCTAGACCCACCATGTCCTCCTCCTGAGGAGTCCCCCGAACTGTTTGAGCACAGTGTTGGGTACATGCTCCAGGAGGATGCCCAGCGTTTCGAAGGGTCTGATGATGAAACCCAGCTAGAGGAAGGCAGTAGCGTGAGAGCAGACAGAGGGGATGCTCAAGAAGGACACCAATCTGGCAGTCATGTTCCAGCAGCTGCAGCATACTGCCAGATTGGCTCCAGTGATGAGGAGGGAGGGGATGATGAGGTCACTGACTCCACGTGGGTGCCTAATAGGAGAGAGGAGGAGGAGGAGGATGAGGAGGAGGCACATCTCCAACGAGGCAGGATGCCCTTTGGTGGCCAGCGTAAGGGCAGTACACCGACGGAATCACACCGCAGAGCTCCGCCTGTGCAGGGCGCTGCCTCTGCCCGTCATTCAAAAAGTTCTTTGGTGTGGGCCTTTTTTGAGGCTAGTGCATCAGATCGCACAGCTGCTGTTTGCAACATATGTCTCAAGCGTATATCGCGTGGCCAAAACATCAGCCGCTTGGGTACCACATGCCTGACCAGACATATGTTGACCTGCCATGCAGCTCGTTGGCAAGCCTACCTCAAAGACCCACACCAAAGAACAAAGCGGACCTCTCCTTGCACCGCATCAGCTGGGATCTCCAACCCCACTATAACTTCAGTCCTCTCTGAAACATGCACTGAGAGGAATGAAGGTGTAGAATTAGGTGTGTCACAGCCAAGTACTTGCGGCCACTCTGCTAGCAGTACACCGACATCCGATTCTAGCAGGCAAATTTCCCTGCCCCAGCTGCTGGACCGTTGAAAGAAGTTCACTCCCAGCCATCCACATGCCAAGCGGTTGAATGCTAGCTTGGCTAAATTGCTAGCGCTTCAACTGCTGCCTTTTCAGTTGGTAGACTCGGCCCCCTTCCGTGAGTTTGTGCAATGTGCGGTTCCTCAGTGGCAGGTTCCCAAACGCCACTTTTTCTCACGGAAGGCTATTCCCGCTCTCTACCGGCATGTGGAAGGCAATGTCTTGGCCTCGCTGGACAGGGCGGTCAGCTGTAAGGTGCATATTACCGCTGACTCATGGTCCAGCAGGCATGGACAGGGACGTTACCTTTCTTTCACGGCCCATTGGGTCACTCTTTTGGCAGCTGGGAAGGATGCAGGACAAGGTGCAGTAGTGTTGGAGGTTGTTCCACCGCCACGCCTCCAAAATGCTACTACTGGTTGTGACACACCTCTCTCCTCCACCCCCTCCTCTTCTTCTTCCTCCATGGCCTCTTCCTGTGCTTTGTCCTCTGAACCAGCGGTGCTCCGTAGGCGTTCAAGGGGCTACGCAAGTACGCAGGCAAAAAGATGCCATGCCGTGCTTGCGCTGGTGTGTTTGGGGGACAGGAGCCACACTGGGGCAGAGGTCCTGTCTGCTCTGCAGGGGCAGGCCGAGAGGTGGTTGACGCCACGCCAGCTTAAGCCAGGAATGGTGGTTTGCGACAATGGCACCAACCTCCTCTCCGCCCTCCGACAGGGACAACTGACCCATGTGCCCTGTGTGGCTCACGTCCTTAACCTGGTGGTGCAGCGGTTCTTGGGCAGGTACCCGGGCTTACAGGATGTCCTGAGGCAGGCCAGGAAAGTCTGTGTGCATTTCCGCAGATCTTATAATGCCAGTGCTCGCCTGGCTGAGCTGCAAAAGGAGTTGAACCTGCCCAAGAACCGCCTTATATGTGACATGCCCACCAGGTGGAACTCAACGTTGGCCATGCTGCAGCGGCTGCACACGCAGCAGAGGGCCATCAATGAGTACCTGTGCGACTACGGCACCAGGACAGGGTCAGGGGAGCTTGTTTTTTTTCTCCACGCCAGTGGGGCATGATCAGGGATGCATGCACTGTCCTGGCACCATTTGAGGAGGCCACGAGGATGGTGAGCAGTGACAGTGCATGCATCAGTGACACTGTACCTCTTGTCCACCTGTTGGAGCACACGCTGCGTGGAATAATGGACAGGGCACTTGAGGCAGAACAGAGGCAGGAAGAGGAGGAGTTCCTTGCCTCTCAAGGCCCCCTTTACCCAGACAGTGTTCCTTCTGTCCCACCCATCGCACAGGAAGAGGAGGAGGAGGAGGAGGATTGTGTCAGCATGGAGGTGGAGCCTGGCACTCAGCATCATCAGCAGCAGTCTTTTAGGGATGATTTACAGTCCCAAGAAACCCGTGGACTTGTACGTGGCTGGGAGGAGGTGGCTGCGGATCATGTCGTCCTTAGTGACCCAGAGGACTCCGGACCGAATGCCTCAGCTAACCTACGCTGCATGGCCTCCCTGATCCTGCAAAGTCTGCGGAAGGATCCTCGTATTCTTCGGATCAAGGAGAGGGACCATTACTGGCTGGCCACTCTCCTTGATCCACGGTACAAGGGTAAGGTTGCGGACCTTATGTTACCGTCGCAGAGGGAGCAGAGGATGAGACAACTCCGGGAGGCCTTGCAGAAAGGTCTGTGCAACGCGTTCCCAGAGACTGGGAGGTTACAAACTCCTGGTCCTGGACAACGAGTTGCTGAGGCTTCGGCCAGTCAAAGAAGGAGCGGTGGGGAAGGTGGCCGTCTGACCGATGCGTTCAGACAATTCTTTAGTCCGCAGCCCCAAAGTATGATCGGTTCCAGCAACCATCGCCAGCGTCTGATAAACATGGTGCAGGAATATCTAGGGGCAAGGTCAGACTTGGACACCTTCCCCACCGAAAATCCTCTGGCTTACTGGGTCTTGAGGATGGATCACTGGCCAGAGCTTGCACAGTATGCAATTGAGCTACTGGCCTGTCCTGCATCCAGCGTTCTTTCGGAACGCACATTCAGTGCTGCTGGAGGATTTGTCACGGATCACAGGGTGCGCCTGTCCACCGACTCGGTTGATCGACTGACTTTCATCAAGATGAACCAGTCTTGGATCACCACCAGCTACCACACACCTGATGCTGATATAACAGACTAATTGATTTTAACATGTCACATCCCTTCAAGACTGATGCTGATGCTGAGTGCCTGTGCTGTTATGTTGACTTGCTATCCTCCTCCTCCTAGTCCTCAATGATACGATTGATGATGATAGCTTGGAAGATCATTTTTGTTTATGGGTGCCGCCACCAGTGCCTAACGCCCAATTTTTCAGCCCCTGTTTAACAGGGGCGTGTAATTACAATTTTTGAAGCAATACTTTGCAACAGGGCTCATTGCTGTGCTCCAAGTACAGTATCTGTGAGGGGTTGCAGTGTTGTGCCACCAGTGCCTAAGGCCCAATTTTTCAGCCCCTGTTTAACAGGGGCGTGTAATTACAATTTTTGAAGCAATACTTTGCAACAGGGCTCATTGCTGTGCTCCAAGTACAGTATCTGTTCAACAAGGGCATGTAATTACAATTATTGATCTAATAATTCACAGCAGGGCCCATTGCTGCACCCACCAAGAGTAACTCTGAGGGCTTACAGTGTTGTGGCAACGCCACCACCACCACCACCACGAAAGGCCCAATTTTTCAGCCCCTGTTCAAAAGGGGCATGTAATTACAATTCTTGATCTAATAATTCACAGCAGGGCCCATTCCTGCACCCACCAAGAGTAACTGTGAGGGCTTACAGTGTTGTGGCAACACCACCACCACCACCACCACCACGAAAGGCCCAATTTTTCAGCCCCTGTTCAACAGGGGCATGCAATTACAATTCTTGATCTAATAATTCACAGCAGGGCCCATTGCTGCACCCACCAAGAGTAACTGTCAGGGCTTACAGTGTTGTGGCACCAGCACCACCATCAAAGTTCAATTTTTACTACCACTGTTCAACAATTATATGTAATTACAATTCCTGATATAATAGTTGACAGCAGGGCGTTCCAGCACCAACCAAGAGTAACTGTGAGTGCTTACAGTGTTGTGCCAACACCAACAACTAAGGGGCCTATTTCTGCAGAGTATATACGGCAGGTCCCTACTTTCAAACATCCAACTTACAAACGACTCCTACTTGCAAACGCAAGAAGACAACAGGAAGTGAGAGGAAATCTACCCCTAGGAAGGAAAATTCTCTCCTGTAAGAATTAATATGGGAGAAAGGTGTCTCCTCTGTACTGATGCTTTATCACCAATCCTTGTTTCAAGAAAAACACCACATTTCAAAAACAGTTGTCATTGGGACGGAAAGTGAGGTGAAATGTTCTGAACAGGGGCACAGACAGCAAAACAAATGTTACAGGGGTGATAACCCTTACCTATGTTTTCCAAAAAGTTTAAAAATAGATTTTTGGGCTGGAGCTACACTTAAACAATGTACCTGTTCAAAATTACAAACAGATTCTACATAAGAACAAACCTACAGTCCCTGTCTTGTATGCACCGCCTGTATACGGCTGTTCAGAGTATATAGGGCCTTTTTTATTTTATGTGCGGGGTTCCCCTTAATATCCATACAAGACCCAAAGGGGCTGGTAATGGGCTGGGTTAGGGGGGGGGGGGGTCATGGGATAGCTATGCCATTTTTCTTAAAGATTTTCATCCATATTACCGGGACCAGACATTACATTAAAGCCGCAAGCAGTTTTAAATGTCTTTTTTTTCCTTTAGAAGTGTCATTTTGTGCAGGGACAGTTCTAAACACGGGAAACATGTGGCACTTCACAGGCATACTTTAGACACCCCCCAGGTACGATATTTAAAGGAATATTTGACTTTTTTTTTTTCACTTTATGCATCATTAAAATGACTGCTCCCGAAAAACGACCGTTTTTAAAACCTCTTTTTGCATTGATACATGTCCCCTGGTGCAGAACCCGGGTTCCCAAACCCTTTTTAGGACAATAACATGCATAATAGTCGTTATAATTAGCACTTTAGAATTCGAACGTTCGCATCCATTGTATTTAATAGGGTTCTAATGTTCGTACGAACTTTCGGTCCGTTCGCGGGTTCTGGTGCGAACCGAACCCGGGGGTGTTCGGCTCATCACTAATGTGTAATATAATAAGAGACCCACGTGTGGGTGGTTGGACGATGGGTAAGGGTGGTGGTGGTGAGTTTTAGTAAAATAAGTGTTAGTTTGATGTGGTAGGTTTCTTTGATGTATATGTCAGTTTCTTTTATGTATACATTTGTAAATATTTGGCAGTAGTTTACAAATAATAATAAAAATTTACAGCGGGCAGAGTGTGCCTCCTGATCAAATTACACCTGAAGTTAGCCTGTATTGCTGCTTTTTCCTGGTGTGTTACACCAACAGGCATTTGCAGCACCTACAGCAGGCGTAGTGTGATTCCTGCAAAATATACTCCTGAAGCTAGGCCTTATTGCTGGTTTTCCCATTTCCCTGCAGGCCATTAGAATGTCTGGAAGGCAAAAAAGGAGAGGCAGACAGTCAGGAGCCAATAAAAGAGGGCAAGCAGGCTCTGTGTCTAGAGACAACAGTGCTGGTCGTGGACGCGGTGCATTGCCATCAGCACGTGGCCATGGGACACGCTTGTCCTTCTTTTTGGCAACTGGACGTGTTGAGCCGCATCATGCCGAAGACTTGGTAGAGTGGATGACCAAGCCCTCCTCATCCTCCTCATCCTCTCTCACCCAGGCTCAGGGTACTGGCAAAGCAGCTGCCAAAGCGTCCTCTTCCCTGGTATCAATGTCATCATCAGTCACTCCTTTCTTAGACCAACCATGTCCTCCTGAGGAGTCCCCCGAACTGTTTGAGCATAGTGTTGGGTACATGCTCCAGGAGGATGCCCAGCGTTTCGAAGGGTCTGATGATGATACCCAGCTAGAGGAAGGCAGTAGCGTGAGAGCAGAGAGAGGGGTTCTCAAGAAGGACACCAATCTGGCAGTCATGTTCCAGCAGCTGCAGCATACTGCCAGATTGGCTCCAGTGATGAGGAGGGAGGGGATGATGAGGTCACTGAATCCACGTGGGTGCCTAATAGGAGAGAGGAGGAGGAGGAGGAGGAGGATGAGGAGGAGGCACATCTCCAACTAGGCAGGATGCCCCCGGGGGGCCAGCGTAAGGGCAGCACACAGACGGAATCACACCGCAGAGCTCCGCCTGTGCAGGGCGCTGCCTCTGCCCGTTATTCAAAAAGTTCTTTGGTGTGGGCCTTTTTTGAGTCGAGTGCATCAGATCGCACAGCTGCTGTTTGCAACATATGTCTCAAGCGTATATCGCGTGGCCAAAACATCACCCGCTTGGGCACCACATGCTTGACCAGACATATGTTGACCTGCCATGCAGCTCATTGGCAAGCCTACCTTAAAGACCCACACCAAAGAACAAAGCGGACCTCTTCTTGCACCGCATCAGCTGGGATCTCCAACCCCACTATACCTTCAGTCCTCTCTGAAACCTGCACTGAAAGGAATGAAGGTGTAGAATTATGTGTGTCACAGCCAAGTACTTGCGGGCACTCTGCTAGCAGTACACCGACGTCCGATTCTAGCAGGCAAATTTCCCTGCCCCAGCTGCTGGACCATCGAAAGAAGTTCACTCCCAGCCATCCACATGCCCAGCGGTTGAATGCTAGCTTGGCTAAATTGCTAGCGCTTCAACTGCTGCCTTTTCAGTTGGTAGACTCGGCCCCCTTCCGTGAGTTTGTGCAATGTGCGGTTCCTCAGTGGCAGGTTCCCAAACGCCACTTTTTCTCACGGAAGGCGTTTCCGGCTCTCTACCGGCATGTGGAAGGCAATGTCTTGGCCTCGCTGGACAGGGCAGTCAGTGGTAGGGTGCATATTACCGCTGACTCATGGTCCAGCAGGCATGGACAGGGACGTTACCTTTCTTTCACGGCTCATTGGGTCACTCTTTTGGCAGCTGGGAAGGATGCAGGACAAGGTGCAGTAGTGTTGGAGGTTGTTCCACCGCCACGCCTCCAAAATGCTACTACTGGTTGTGACACACCTCTGTCCTCCACCCCCTCCTCTTCTTCTTCCTCCATGGCCTCTTCCTGTGCTTTGTCCTCGGAACCAGCGGTGCTACATAGGCGTTCAAGGGGCTACGCAAGTACGCAGGCAAAAAGATGCCATGCCGTGCTTGTGCTGGTGTGTTTGGGGGACAGGAGCCACACTGGGGCAGAGGTTCTGTCTGCTCTGCAGGGGCAGGCCGAGAGGTGGTTGACACCACGCCAGCTTAAGCCAGGAATGGTAGTTTGCGACAATGGCACCAACCTCCTCTCTGCTCTCCGACAGGGACAACTGACCCATGTGCCCTGTGTGGCTCACGTCCTTAACCTGGTGGTGCAGCAGTTCTTGGGCAGGTACCCGGGCTTACAGGATGTCCTGAGGCAGGCCAGGAAAGTCTGTGTGCATTTCCGCAGATCTTATAATGCCAGTGCTCGCCTGGCTGAGCTGCAAAAGGAGTTGAACCTGCCCAAGAACCGCCTTATATGTGACATGCCCACCAGGTGGAACTCAACGTTGGCCATGCTGCAGCGGCTGCACAAGCAGCAGAGGGCCATCAATAAGTACCTGTGCGACTACGGCACCAGGACAGGGTCAGGGGAGCTTGGTTTTTTTTCACCACGCCAGTGGGGCATGATCAGGGATGCATGCACTGTCCTGGCACCATTTGAGGAGGCCACGAGGATGGTGAGCAGTGACAGTGCATGCATCAGTGCACCTGTTGGAACATACATAGTTACATAGTTAGTTACATAGTTACATAGTTAGTCAGGTTGAAAAAAGACAAAGTCCATCCAGTTCAACCATAAAAAAATAACTAAAATAAAATAAAAAAATATCGTGCAATCCCATATACCCAATTCTATACCCACAGTTGATCCAGAGGAAGGCAAAAAAACCCAGCAGAGCATGATCCAATTTGCTACAGCAGGGGAAAAAATTCCTTCCTGATCCCCCGAGAGGCAATCGGATTTACCCTGGATCAACTTTACCTAGAACTGTTAGTACTCAGTTATATACTCAGTTATATTATGTACATTTAGGAAAGTATCCAGGCATTTCTTAAAGCAATCTACTGAGCTGGCCAGAACCACCTCTGCAGGGAGTCTGTTCCACATTTTCACAGCTCTTACTGTGAAGAAACCTTTCCGCATTTGGAGATGAAATCTTTTTTCTTCTAGACGTAAAGAGTGCCCCCTTGTTCTCTGTGTTGACCGTAAAGTGAATAACTCATCACCAAGTTCACTATATGGACCCCTTATATATTTGTACATGTTAATCATATCCCCCCTTATTCTCCTCTTCTCAAGAGTGAATAAATTCAGTTCCTCTAATCTTTCTTCATAGCTGAGCTCCTCCATGCCTCTTATCAGTTTGGTTGCCCTTCTCTGCACTTTCTCCAGTTCCCCGATATGCTTTTTGAGAACTGGTGCCCAAAACTGAACTGCGTATTCCAGATGAGGCCTTACTAATGATTTGTACAGGGGCAAAATGATGTCTCTCTCTCTGGAGTCCATACCTCTCTTAATACAAGAAAGGACTTTGCTCGCTTTGGAAACCACAGCTTGGCATTGCATGCCATTATTGAGCTTATGATCTACCAAAACCCCCAGATCCTTCTCCACTACGGATCCCCCCAGTTGTATTCCCCCTAGTATGTATGATGCATTCATATTCTTAGCCCCCAAGTGCATAACTTTACATTTATCAACATTAAACCTCATCTGCCACATAGTCGCCCAATTAGACAGGGCATCGAGGTCGGCTTGTAAATTGGAGACATCTTGTAAGGACGTTATTCCACTGCATAGCTTGGTGTCATCTGCAAAGACAGAAATGTTACTTTTGATCTCAGACCCAATATCATTTATAAAGATATTAAAAAGTAAGGGTCCCAGCACTGAACCTTGGGGTACACCACTGATAACCTTAGACCATTCAGAGTAAGAATCATTAACTACTACTCTCTGAATTCTGTCTTTTAGCCAGTTTTCTATCCATTTACAAACTGATATTTCCAATCCTGTAGACTTTACCTTACACATGAGCCATGTGTGGGGAACTGTATCAAACGCTTTTGCAAAATCCAAGTATACCACGTCCACAGCCACGCCTCTGTCCAAGGTTTTACTTACCTCTTCATAAAAAGAAATCAGGTTTGTCTGACAACTTCTGTCTTTCATGAATCCATGCTGTCTGTTGCTTAAATAGTTTTTTTCCAGCAAGAACTCATCTATGTGGTCTTTTATTAATCTCTCCAGTATCTTCCCAACTATGGAAGTTAAACTAACAGGTCTATAGTTACTTGGTAAATACTTTGTTCCCTTTTTAAATATAGGCATCACATTGGCCCTGCGCCAATCCAGTGGTACTATTCCTGTCATTAATGAGTCCCTAAAAATTAGATACAATGTCTTTGAAATTACAGAGCTCAATTCTTTTAGGATCCGTGGGTGTATGCCATCTGGTCCAGGTGCTTTATCCACCTTTATTCTGTCTAAATATTTCTGGACCATATCACTTTTGAGCCATTGTGGATTTGGGGCTGTGTCACTACCACCCCCATTATGGACATGAACTCCCCCATGCTCCATTATATACACAGAGCTGAAGAAAGTATTTAATAAATTAGCCTTCTCTTTGTCCCCAGTCACCCACTCTAGATTATTTTGTAAAGGGCCTACATGCTCAGACTTGACCTTCTTACTATTAATATATTTGAAGAATTTTTTGGGGTTTGTCCTACTATCTTTTGCAATCTGTCGTTCGTTTTGAATTTTTGCATCCTTGATTTCCTTTTTACATATCCTGTTATATTCTTTGTAACATTTAAACGACACTAGTGTTCCTTCATTTTTATATTTTTTAAAAGCGCTTTTCTTATTGTTTATAGCTTTTTTAACTTTAACTGTGAGCCACATAGGTTTTATTTTTAGCCTTTTAAACTTATTGCCCATGGGAATATACTTTGCAGTGAGTTCACAAACAGTCTTTTTGAAGAATTCCCATTTCTGTTCTGTGCCCATTGATGCCAATATTCTCTCCCAGTCTAAGTCCTGGAGAGCAGCCCTCATCCTTGGAAAATTTGCTTTATTGAAATTAAGTGTTTTTATCCTTCCTGCATGTATTTCTTGCTTACAGCTAACATCAAATGAAATCATGTTATGGTCACTGCTACCCAGGTGTTCCTTTATCTGAACATTAGTAATATGCTCTGCATGGTTTGAGATTACCAGGTCCAACAGAGCATCATTCCTAGTTGGGGCCTCAATAAACTGGACCATAAAATTGTCCTGCAATAGGCTTATAAATTTTTGCCCTTTAACTGTCACAGCAGTGCCATTACTCCAGTCAATTTCTGGGTAGTTAAAATCCCCCATTATTATCACCGTCCCAGCCCTTGCAGCCCTTTCCATCTGTGCAAGGAGCTGAGTCTCCACCTCCTCATTAACATTGGGTGGTCTATAACAAACTCCAATGATTAACTTTGAACTACGCACATCTGTATGCAGTTCCACCCATAATGCTTCAGCCTCATCACACTCTCCATCAACCAGGTCCTCTTTCACACTCGCTTTGAGATCACTTCTCACATAGAGACAGACCCCACCACCTTTCCTTTTTGCCCTGTCTCTCTGAAAGAGTGCATAGCCAGGAATATTAATAATCCAGTCATGTGAGGATTGAAGCCACGTTTCAGCAATACCGATTACATCATAGCTCTCCTCATGCACCAGAGCTTCCAACTCACCTATTTTGGTTGGCAGACTTCTGGCATTGGTGAACAAACACTTTAATGTATTACATTTTTCTCTGGTGTTTTTCATATAATTTTTAGTAGTACAAATGGCACTATAGTTTCCAATGGCTGTTTGCAACATGGGAACTTTCTTGTCACCTGCCATAACCCTCCCCCCATCTATCCCCATTCCACTCTCCATTAATGTCTGACCACTAACTGACCTGTGTGCCCGATGTAATTCTAGTTCACCCTCCCCCCTCAAACATAGTTTAAATACTCCTCCAGCCTTCCCATAAACCTCTCCCCCAGCACAGCAGACCCCCTTCCATTCAAGTGCAAACCGTCTTTAGCATATAGGTTGCACCCCAATGAAAAGTCAGCCCAGTGCTCTAGAAACCCAAATCCCTCCTCCCTACACCAGGTCTTTAGCCATGCATTCAGCTCTCTAATCTCCCCCTGCCTTTCCTGTGTTGCGCATGGCACAGGCAATATTTCAGAGAATATCACCTTGGAGGTCCTTGCCTTCATCTTGCAGCCTAGTTCTTTAAATTGATTCTTAAGGAGCCTCCACCTTCCATGTATACTGTCATTGGTTCCAACGTGGACCAAGACAGCTGGGTCATGCCCAGCCCCTCCCAGTAATTTATCCACCCAGTCCACCACATGCCGAACCCTGGCACCAGGGAGACAGCAAACCATTCGGTTGAGGCGATTCTGGCGACAAATTATTCTATCAGTCCTTCTGATTATAGAATCCCCTATAACCACCAACTGTCTTGGCCTACCTGCACTCCCCTCACCACCTCTACTAGATGGGTTGCTCTCCCGGCTGTTAAGGGTAGCAGTGGCATCTAGGGCTGCCACCTCTGTGTTTGCCACCTCCACATCTTCACCCAACGTGGAAAATTTGTTTTGATGCACAAATACAGGACTGGCCTTCCTTTTCTGCAAGCCCCTTCCACTCCCTCTAACTACATTAACCCATCTTCCTATCTGATAATCCTGACTTGCCACTCCACCCTCCACATCAGCCCTACTGACCACCTGCTCAGCGAGCAGAGGACCCCTTTCAAGGTTGTCCTTTCCGCCCAGTGTTGCAACTTGCTCTTCCAGATCTCTAATGCGAGCTTCCAGAAGGGCAACCTGCTCACATCTGTCACAGCGGTATCCATCCTGGAGCTGTTGCACCAATTTTGCATACATGTGGCACACTGTGCACTGAGCAAAACCTTCAACCCTGCTAGCACTCATTTCCCAGTTACAATATAATTACTTGTAGGAAGTTTATAATGTTACTCACAGTTTAGAAGACTCCTGTCTTAACTCCTGTTTTAAACTCCTGGTTTTTAACTCTCCACTGTAGTTCAAAATTCCACTGATGTTCACAAAATCCACATGCAAGCCACCATCAGCAGGGAGCCAGCTCCTAAGGGAGTTTGTACAGACACTTATATACTCACCTGTGAACAATTAACCACTCCCCTTAATTAGCAGAAAGAAAAAAAGCTGTTTAAAAAGTGTCAGAGAAAGGAGTGGGGGGGGGGGGGAAGTATTTTTAAAACTGATAAACGTATCAAATAAAGGACAAAAAATAAAAATAAATCAACACTTGCAAGCAGAAGCAGTTAAAAGCAAAACTCCTGGTTTTTAACTCTCCACTGTAGTTCAAAATTCCACTGATGTTCACAAAATCCACATGCAAGCCACCATCAGCAGGGAGCCAGCTCCTAAGGGAGTTTGTACAGACACTTATATACTCACCTGTGAACAATTAACCACTCCCCTTAATTAGCAGAAAGAAAAAAAGCTGTTTAAAAAGTGTCAGAGAAAGGAGTGGGGGGGGGGAAGTATTTTTAAAACTTCGTCCTTGATGATGCCCTGGAGGAGGGGCGAAATGCATTGACAAATTTCCGGTCAACACTAAGAACCAGTGACGCTGCTTCCGGTTCTTGTGGAACGCACGCCGTTGTGAACCCGGAACACACTGACGCTCGGTTATCATTGAAGGCTTGTGAGTTTTCCCAATAACAGCGTATTGTTAATCTGTTCCTAAGCGGTACTTCACAAGTTGCTTTTTCTTTTTATTCCCCACATGGTCCTCTGATCTCTGCTGCTATTGAGCCAACTGTTGAATTTCACCGAACATTATTGGTCCTAGAAGTTGGATGTTGGGTGACTTTTATTTTATTTTATTTTTTTTCCCTTCCTTCTATATTACAACCACTGTTGCAAATGGGACATTATTTCTTTGATGTTGAAAACCATCTGTAGTACTGTGAATTACTCCTAGAGCTATTTGCCTGGTTGTTCAGTTCATTTAATGTTTTGCACAGTATATTTTCTGGTTTTACTTAGTTGATCACTTTTTAGTGGTAACATTTAGTATTACACCCACTGCATTTCTGGTGACACCAATCACTGGTGTATAATCTTTTCACTAATAGTGTGTACCATCATCCCGAAAGGTTTAGATGGTTGACATTCACACATACGTTTGTATTGAGCACATTTATATTCGCTAGCGCTGCATTTTATAATTTTTTATTTTTAAAACTGATAAACGTATCAAATAAAGGACAAAAAATAAAAATAAATCAACACTTGCAAGCAGAAGCAGTTAAAAGCAAAACTCCTGGTTTTTAACTCTCCACTGTAGTTCAAAATTCCACTGATGTTCACAAAATCCACATGCAAGCCACCATCAGCAGGGAGCCAGCTCCTAAGGGAGTTTGTACAGATACTTATATACTCACCTGTGAACAATTAACCACTCCCCTTAATTAGCAGAAAGAAAAAAAGCTGTTTAAAAAGTGTCAGAGAAAGGAGTGGGGGGGGGGAAGTATTTTTAAAACTGATAAACGTATCAAATAAAGGACAAAAAATAAAAATAAATCAACACTTGCAAGCAGAAGCAGTTAAAAGCAAAACTCCTGGTTTTTAACTCTCCACTGTAGTTCAAAATTCCACTGATGTTCACATACGCTGCGTGGAATAATGGACAGGGCACTTGAGGCAGAACAGAGGCAGGAAGAGGAGGACTTCCTTGCCTCTCAAGGCCCCCTTTACCCAGACAGTGTTCCTTCTGTCCCACCCATCGCACAGGAAGAAGAGGAGGAGGAGGAGGAGGAGGAGGATTGTGTCAGCATGGAGGTGGAGCCTGGCACTCAGCATCATCAGCAGCAGTCTTTTAGGGATGATTTACAGTCCCAAGAAACCAGTGGACTTGTACGTGGCTGGGAGGAGGTGGCTGCGCATCAAGGAGAGGCACCATTACTGGCCGGCCACTCTCATTGATCCACGGTACAAGGGTAAGGTTGCGGACCTTATCTTACCATCGCAGAGGGAGCAGAGGATGAGACAACTCTGGGAGGCCTTGCAGAAAGGTCTGTGCAACGCGTTCCCAGAGACTGGGAGGTTACAAACTCCTGGTCCTGGACAACGAGTTGCTGAGGCTTCAGTCAGTCAAAGAAGGAGCGGTGGGGAAGGTGGCCGTCTGACCGATGCGTTCAGACAATTCTTTAGTCCGCAGCCCCAAGGTATGATCGGTTCCAGCAACCATCGCCAGCGTCTGATATACATGGTGCAGGAATACCTAGGGGCAAGGTCAGACTTGGACACCTTCCCCACCGAAAATCCTCTGGCTTACTGGGTCTTGAGGATGGATCACTGGCCAGAGCTTGCACAGTATGCAATTGAGCTACTGGCCTGTCCTGCATCCAGCGTTCTTTCAGAACGCACATTCAGTGCTGCTGGAGGATTTGTCACGGATCACAGGGTGCGCCTGTCCACCGACTCTGTTGATCGACTGACCTTCATAAAGATGAACCAGTCTTGGATCACCACCAGCTACCAAACACCTGAAGCTGATATAACAGACTAATTTATTTTCAAATGTCACATCCCTTCAAGACTGATGCTGATGCTGAGAGACTGTCCTGTTATGTTGACTGACTATCCTCCTCCTCCTCAATGATCCGATTGATGATGATAGCTTGGAAGAACATTTTTGTTTCTGGGTGCCGCCACCAGTGGCTAAGGCCCAATTTTTCAGCCCCTGTTTAACAGGGGCATGTAATTACAATTTTTTATGCAATGCTTTGCAGCAGGGCTCATTTCTGCACTCCAACTAGAGTATCTGGGAGAGGTTGCAGTGTCGTGGCACCAGCACCAGTGGCTAAGGCCCAATTTTTCAGCCCCTGTTTAACAGGGGCGTGTAATTACAATTTTTGATGCAATACTTTGCAACAGGGCTCATTGCTGTGCTCCAAGTACAGTATCTGTGAGGGGTTGCAGTGTTGTGGCACCAGTGCCTAAGGCCCAATTTTTCTGCCCCTGTTTAACAGGGGCATGTAATTACAATTCTTGATCTAATAATTCACAGCAGGGCCCATTCCTGCGCCCACCAAGAGTAACTGTGAGGCCTTACAGTGTTGTGTCAACACCACCACCACCAAAGGCCCAATTTTTCAGCCCCTGTTCAACAGGGGCATGCAATTACAATTCTTGATCTAATAATTCACAGCAGGGCCCATTCCTGCGCCCACCAAGAGTAACTGTGAGGCCTTACAATGTTGTGTCAACACCACCACCACCACCACCAAAGGCCCAATTTTTCAGCCCCTGTTCAACAGGGGCATGCAATTACAATTCTTGATCTAATAATTCACAGCAGGGCCCATTCATGCGCCCACCAAGAGTAACTGTGAGGGCTCACAGTGTTGTGGCAACACCAACATGTAAGGGGCAAATTTCAGCTGAGTATATACGGCAGGCCCCTACTTTCAAACATCCAACTTACAAACGACTCCTCCTTGCAAACGGAAGGATACAACAGGAAGTGAGAGGAAATCTACCCCTAGGAAGGCAAATTCTCTCCTGTAAGAGTTAATATGGGAAAAAAAGTGTCTCCTCTCCACTGATGCTTTATCACCAATTCTTGTTTCAATAAAAACACCAAATTTTCAAAAAACATTTGTCATTAGGACGGAAAGTGAGGTGAACTGTTCTGAACAGGTGCACACTGCACAGACAGCAAAACAAATGTTACAGGGGTGATAACCCTTCCCTATGTTTTCCAAAAAGCTTAAAAATAGATTTTTTGGCTGGAGCTACACTTAAACAATGTACCTGTTCAAAATTACAAACAGATTCTACATAAGA
This sequence comes from Rana muscosa, assembly GCA_029206835.1. NCBI lineage: Eukaryota > Metazoa > Chordata > Amphibia > Anura > Ranidae > Rana > Rana muscosa. The sequence continues at coordinate 881,152,273 of CM055116.1, forward strand.
ACAAACCTACAGTCCCTGTCTTGTATGCACCGCCTGTATACGGCTGTTCAGAGTATATAGGGCCTTTTTTATTTTGTGTGCGGGGTTCCCCTTAATATCTATACAAGCCCCAAAGGGGCTGGTAATGGGCTGGGGTGGGGGGGGCTGTGATGGGGTAGCTATGCCATTTTTCTTAAAGATTTTCATCCATATTACCGGGACCAGACATTACATTAAAGCCGCAAGCAGTTTTGAATGGCTTTTTTTCCTTTAGAAATTTAATTTTGTGCAGGGACAGTTCTAAACACGGGAAACACGTGGCACTTCACAGGCATACTTTAGACACCCCCCAGGTACGATATTTAAAGGAATATTTGACTTCGTTTTTTCACTTTATGCATCATTAAAATGACTGCTCCCGAAAAACGGCCGTTTTTAAAACTTTTTTTGGGATTGATACATGTCCCCTGGTGCAGAACCCGGGTTCCCAAACCCTTTTTAGGACAATAACATTCATAATAGTCGTTATAATTAGCACTTTAGATTTCGAACGTTCGCATCCATTGTATTTAATAGGGTTCTAAAGTTCGTGCAAACTTTCGGTCCGTTCGCGGGTTCTGGTGCAAACCGAACCCGGGGGTGTTCGGCTCATCACTATTCCCCATAAACGTTTACTGTACAAAATAAGGTCAGTTGGCATGGACCATAGGGTGAGTACATGGATTTAAAACTAGCTACAAGGGCGAGTTCAGAGGGTAGTGATAAACGGGGAGTACTCAGAATGGTCAGGGGTGGGTAGTGGGGTCCCCCATGGTTCTGTGCTGGGACCAATTCTATTTAATTTGTTCATAAACAACCTGGGGGATGGGGTAAACAGTTCAATCCCTATATTTATGGACTACACTATGCTAAGCAGGGAAATAACTACTCAGCAGGATGTGGAAACCTTGCAAGAAGATCTGAACAAATTAATGGGGTGAGCAACTACATGGTAAATGAGGTTTCATGTAGAAAAATGTAAAATAATGCATTTGGGTGGCAAAAATATGAATGCATCCATACACTGGGGGGAGAACCTCTGGGGGAATCTAGAATGGAAAAGGACCTGGGGGTCCTAGTAGATGATAGGCTCAGCTGGCATAAAATGCCAAGCTGCTGCTAACAAAGCAAACCGAATATTGACATGCATTAAAAAGGGGATTAACTCCAGAAATAAAACGGTAATTCTCCCGCTCTGCAAGACTCTGGTCCCTCCGCACCTAGAGTATGCTGTCCAGTTCTGGGCACCAGTCCTCAGGAAGGATGTACTGGAAATGGAGAGAGTACAAAGAAGGGCAACAAAGCTAATAAAGGGTCTGGAGGATATTAGTCATGAGGAAAGTTTACAAGCACTGAACTTATTCTCTCTGGAAAAGAGACACTTGGGAGGGGATATGATTTCAATTTACAAATACCGTACTGGTGACCCCACAATAGGGATAAAAGGGAGTTTAACAAGACACGTGGCCACTAGAGTTGAGCGGACACCTGGATGTTCAGGTTCGATGGGTTCGGCCGAACTTCGGAAAAAAGTTTGAGTTCGGGACCGAACTTGACCCGAACTTGACCCCGAACCCGAACCCCATAGAAGTCAATGGGGACCCCAACTTTTGAGGACTAAAATGGCTCTAAAAAAAGTAATGGAAAGGGCTAGAGGGCTGCAAATGGAAGCAAAATATTGTTAAGAGCATGGCAAGTGCTCTGCAAACAAATGTGATAGGGAAATAACTTAAAATAACATAAAAAAAAATAATAATAATATGCTGGAGGCCCCCTTCTCAGCAGAATTGGTACAGGAAGTCATTAAGAACCTCAGAAACTCAACGGCACGATGCCACACATATGGTGGGAATGCCCCAGAATACGCCCTTTCTGGTAAAAATTATTCAATTTAATGGATAAGCTAGTGGGAAAATAAAATACTTTGAAATTAAAAAAAAATTAAATTATAATCTTGACCTAGGAGGACGAGGTCCATATGGAGTAGGAGGTTAAGGTGGCAGTGGATGTGGCTGTGTAGGTGGAAGCGGCGGTGGAGGAGGATGAGGTAGCCAACACTGGTTCAAAAATACAACAATGGCTGGGTAAGGCCAGTGATGTGTCGAATTCTGTCCCCCGTCAAATGGTGTCCACCCTGTACTGCGCTTGCTCAGTATGTAGGACAAGTGGATTTCGAAAATCTCCCAAGACGAACGGCGCCTGCGTGGTGAGTTCATGTGAAGGCCACACCATCCGTGGTTCAAGCCGAGCCAAGTGAGGCCATGCCCGAAGCGTGGCGATCGAAGCGAGCCCGTGAGGGGCCCTGTTACTATGTGCTACCGTATGTCCACTTGGATGGTGGGGCTTGAACCTGCACTCACAGCGCAGGCACCGTTCATCTTCGGAGATTTTGTGAATCGCCTTGTCCACTGTAGTGCGCAAGTGCTGCGCCTTCGCAGTACGGGCCGGACACAATCCGATGGCCGGACAGTTTTTGTCACAACACCGGTATACATGTCTATTCTGCAGAAGGTACGGACAAGTCCTGTGGGATCCATGCCTGGTTCATTTTAATGAACGTGAGCTTGTCCACATTGGCTCTGGACAGGCGGCTGTGCTTGTCTGTAATAACGCCCCCTGCCGTGCTAAAGACACGTTCAGATAATACACTGGCTGCAGGGCAGGCCAGCACCTCCAAGGCGTAAAGGGCAAGCTCAGGACATGTGCCCAAGTTGGAGACTCAGAAGTTGAAGGGGGCAGACCCATCATTCAGTATGTGTAGGCGTGTGCACACATACTGATCCACCATGTTGGTGAAATGCTGCCTCCTGCTAAGACGTTCCATCTCAGTTGGTGGTGCTGGTTATTGTGGTGTGCTGACAAAGCTTTTCCACATTTCGGCCATGCTAACCCTGCCTTCTGAGGTGCTGGCGGTGCCCCGGCTGCGTTGGTGACCTCTTCCTCCTCCTCTACCTTCGCCTTGTGCTTTCACCGTACCCCCGCTGTCAGGTGGGAATGCCGCCAGCAGCGCGTCTACCAGCGTGCGCTGGTACTCGCCCATCTTACGATCACGCTCCAGTGAGGGAATTAAGGACGGTATGTTGTCCTTGTAACGGGAACGGGGTTCCAGCAGAGTGGCCACCCAGTAATCAGCACCAGTTAGAAAGTGGGCAACTCGGCGGTCGTTGCAGAGACACTGCAGCATGTAATCACTCATGTGTGCCAAGCTGCCCAGAGGCAACGAAAATCTGTCCTCTGTGGGAGGTGTATCGTCTGTGTCCCCTGTATCCAGCCAGCCATGCACCAGTGATGGCCATGACCTGGTCTGGGTTCCTCCTCCTCTATCTCCTCCTCCTCATCCTCCACCTCGTCATCCTCCAGAACTGTGCCCTTACTGCCGGACAATTGTGTACCTGGTGTTTGTTGGTGCAGGAACCCACCCTCGTAGCCACTTGTGAATGACTGCCCTGAAAGCCTTGGAAATGATCCTGGTTCCTCCTCCTCCTCCTCATCCTCCTGTGCCACATCCTCTTCCATCATCGCCCGAATCGCTTTTTCAAGGAGGCATAGAACTGGGATAGTAACGCTGAGAACGACGTCATCGGCACTGGCCATGTTGGTGGAGTACTCGAAACAGCGCAACAAGGCACACAGGTCTCGCATGGAGGCCCAGTTATTGGTGGTGAAGTGGTGCTTTTCCGCAGAGTGACTCACGCGTGATTGCTGCAGCTGAAACTCCACTATCGCCTGCTGCTGCTCGCACAGTCTGGCCAGCATGTGCAAGGTGGAGTTCCACCTTGTGGGCACATCACATATGAGGCGGTGAGCGGGAAGGCCGAAGTTACGCTGCAGCGCTGACAGGCGAGCAGCAGCAGGGTGAGAATGCCAAAAGTGCGCACAGATGGCCCGCACTTTCTGCAGCAGCTCTGGCATGTCAGGGAAATTTTTCAGGAACCTCTGGACCACCAAGTTCAGCACATGCGCCAGGCAAGGGATGTGCGTCAAACCGGCTAGGCTCAGAGCTGCTACGAGATTTCACCCATTATCGCAAACCACCAGGCCGGGCTTGAGGCTCACTGCCACCAACCACTCATCGGTCTGTTGTTCCATGTCCTTCCACAACTCCTGCGCGGTGTGGGGTTTTTCCCCCAAACAGGAAAGTTTTAAAACTGCCTGCTGTCGTTTACCCCTGGCTGTGCTGAAGTTGGTGGTGAAGGTGTTACGCTGTCCTGATGAGGAGGCGGAAGAGGATGAGGAAGCGGAGTAGGAGGAGTTAGCAACAGGAGGCAAACTGAAGCACCCTGCAATCCTCGGTGGTGGAAGGACATGCACCAAACTGCTATCTGCCTCAGGCCCAGCCGCCACTGCATTTACCCAGTGTGCTGTTAGGGAGATATAACGTCCCTGACCGTGCTTACTGGTCCACGCATCCGTAGTTAGGTGGACCTTGCCACAGATGGTGTTGCGCAGTGCACATCTGATTTTGTCCCCCACTTGGTTGTGCAGGGAAGGGATGGCTCGCCTGGAAAAGTAGTGGCAGCTGGGCACGACGTACTGTGGGACAGCCAATGCCACCAGGCTTTTAAAACTCTGCATCTCCACCAGACGGAATAACAGCATTTCAAAGGCGAGGAATTTTGAAATGCTGCATTCAGGGCCAGGGATCGCGGGTGGCTAGGGGGGTACTTCCTCTTCCGCTCCAGTGTTTGGGAGATAGAGAGCTGAACGCTTCCATGGAACATTGTGGAGATGGTTGGTGACCCAGGTGCTAGTGTAGCTGGCAGATCCTCTGTTTGTGGGTTGGCAGGTGGATGAGGTGGATGAAGAGGCTGAGACTGCAGCAGAAGAGGAAGCAGGAGGAGCCAGAGACCTTTCTTGGTTTTTGAGGTGTCTACTCCACTGCAGCTCGTGCTTTGCACTTAGATGCCTGGTCATGCAGGTTGTGCTCAGGTTGAGAACGTTTATGCCTCGCTTCAGGCTCTGATTGCACAGTGTGCAAACCACTTGTGTCTTGTCATCAGCACATTGTCTGAAGAACTGCCACGCTAGGGAACTCCTTGGACCTGGCTTTGGTGTGCTTAGTCCCTTGCTGTGTTGGGCAGTAACAGACGTACTGTCTAGGGGACGGATGCTCCGCTTTTGCACCCTGCTCCCTCTTTTGCTTTGCTGGTAGCTCTGTGCGACCACCGCCTCTTCCTCCGAACTACACTGGTCACCTGCATGACATTGATTCCATGTGGGGTCGAGGACCTCATCGTCCTTCACATCATCTTCCACCCAGTCGTCACCGCTGCCCTCCTTGTGGGTCTGCACAATTACGAAAGCAGCAGCGGTTGGCACCTGTGTTTCGTCATCATCCGAGACGTGCTGCGATGGTCCTCCCATGTACTCATCATGAAACATAAGTGGTTGAGCATCGGAGCACACAATCTCTTCCACTTCTGGGGAAGGGCTAGGTGGATGGCCCTGGGAAACCCTGCTAACAGAGTCATCGAAAAGCAGAAGAGACTGCTGCATGATTTGGGGCTCAGACTGCTTGGCTGATTTGCAAGGGGGTGAGGTGAAAGACTGATGGACATCGGCTGCAGGTGCCAACTCTGATCTTTCATCAGGAGACTGGGTGGGAGACAATGTGAAGGAACCGGAGGCACTGTCAGCAACCTAACCTACTATCGCCTGTACTTGTCCTGGCCTCAACATTCGTACAGCCTCATTCGGCGTGACAAAATAACGCTGCAGGCTCTGTCGCCTACTCGCACCTGAGGAAGGTGTTTCACTTGTGCGTGTAGCTGGTACAGATCGACAACGTCCTCTCCCTGCAACAGGAGCTCCACCAGCAGCACCACGACCGGGGCCACGACCCTTCTTTGACGTTCTCCTAATATTTTCCAAATTTAGGATCTTGCCCTAAATAGGTGTTTTTGCAATAGCACAATAGAAGAGAAATATATAAATTGGGTATCTCAGACCTCCAGATATGCAGAAAACACTGCAAAATATATTTTTTTGCACTAAATGTGTGTTTTTGCAATAGTAGAATAAACCCAGAGTATGTAAACAGTTTATCTCACACCTACAGAAATGCAGAAAATGCTATTCAAAAAAAATGTTTTTGCCCTAAATAAATGTTATTTGAATAGCACAATAGAAGAAAAATGCTATTCAAAAAAATGTTTTTGCCCTAAATTTTTTATTTTGAATAGCACAATAGAAGAAAAATATATAAATTGTGTATCACACACCTCCAGATATGCAGAAAACACTGCAAAATTATTATTTTTTGCACTAAATGTGTGTTTTTGCAATAGCAGAATACACCCAGAGTATGTAAACGGTGTATCTCACATCTACAGAAATGCAGAAAATGCTATTAAAAAAAAAAATGTTGCCCTAAATTTTTTTTTTTTTTAATAGCACAATAGAAGAAAAATATATAAATTGTGTATCACACACCTCCAGATATGCAGAAAACACTGCAAAATATTTTTTTGCCCTAAATGGGTGATTTTGGAAGAGCAGAATACACCCACAGTATGTACAGGGTGTATCTCACAGTAACATATGCAGTGCTGGTGCACTGAGCTTGCAGATAAAAGTTATATTTCCCCTGGCACTGGGCTCATGGCAGTGTAAAAAGACTGTGCACTGCAACCCAACCAGGTAAATATATGTAGATCGCTGAGTTATTAGAATAGATTTCTGAATCTGGACTCCTAGATAATTCTCTCTCCCTAAAAGCAGCAACAGGAACCTTGCCCTACACTGTCTATCTTTTCTCTCAGTGCAGTGTACAAAGCTTGTGCACTGCACCCACACAACTAAATCTATGTAGATCGCTGACTAATTAGAATCTATTTCACAATCAGGACTGACTCCTATCATGTAATTCTCTCCCTCACAGCAACAGCAGCCAGGAACCTTTCCCTACACTGTCTAATGCAGAGTGACATGCTGTGCTGTGTGCCTCTAGCTTATATAGAGGCTGGGTCACATGCTGCACTGGCCAATCACAGCCATGCCATTAGTAGGCATGGCTGTGATGGCTTCTAAGGGCACACCAGTTAAACTAAAGTTGATTGGCTGCCCTGCAGCTTTTAAAAATGTGCCAATACATTGCCGAACACCGGACCCGAACCCGAACATACAGTCAATTGTTCGGGTTCGTGTCCAGGACCCAAAAACCCAAAAGTCGGGTACGAACCCGAACTTTACAGTTCGGGTTCGCTCAACTCTAGTGGCCACTCAATAAAATTTGAAGAAAAGAGGTTTAACCTTAAACTACATAGAAGGTTCTTTACTGTAAGAGCGGCAAGGATGTGGAATTCCCTTCCACAGGCGGTGGTCTCAGCTGGGAGCATTGATAGTTTTCAAAAACTATTATGCCCTGTACACACGATCGGAATTTCGATGGTCTAAAATCGGATGGAATTTTCCGTCGGAATTCCGATGAAGCTGACTTCCATCAGTCTTGCATATTCACCATCAGACAAAATTCCGACCGTCCAAAACGCGGTGACGTAAAACACTACGACGAGCCGAGAAAAATTAAGTTCAATGCTTCCGAGCATGCGTCGACTTGATTCTGAGCATGCATGGATTTTTCTCTGATGGAATTACACACAGACGATCAGAATTTCCCATCGGATTTTTTTCCATCGGAAAAATTTAAAACATGTTCTATTTTTTTACACCGATGGAAAAAAGTCAGATGGGGCCCATACACGATCAGAATTTCCGATGAAAAAAGTCCATCAGACATTTTTCATTGGAAAAACTGATCGTGTGTACAGGGCATAAGATAAGCACCTGAGCAACCGCAACATACAGGGATATACAATGTAATACTGACAAGTGGTCACACACATAGGTTGGACTTGATGGACTTGTGTCTTTTTTCAACCTCAAGTACTATGTAACCTACTATGTAACTATGTAATGACAGTTTTACTGGAAGCAAGAGAGGTCACTACAGTCTGACATTTGGCTGTCCTATAAGTTCAACTTGAAAGGTAATCCTGTAGAAGGTTTTCCAATGCAGTCCATCAATGCCCAGCTACATAGATAAATGGATAGATAGATAGATAGATAGATAGATAGATAGATAGATAGATAGATAGATAGATAGATAGATAGATAGATAGATAGATAGATAGATAGATAGATAGATAGATATAGATAGATATAGATAGATAGATAGATAGATAGATAGATAGATAGATAGATAGATAGATAGATAGATAGATAGATAGATAGATAGATAGATAGATAGATAGATAGATAGATAGATAGATAGATAGATAGATAGATAGATAAAGCATTGCCCTACAATCCAAATATACAACAAAAAACACATGTTTTTTTCATCGTTCATTAAAAAAAAATGAAATGAATGCAATTAGGCAGATGCTAAACAACTAAACTTTGGCTGCCTAACAGCACAATTAAATGAAATGAAAAAACTGTTAGAAATTTACCTTTAACATACTGTTGCATTTAATATTAGAATCATCAAGGCACATCCTCAAATGTGACTGTGCCTTGATACACTCAGTTCTTATAGTCTAATAGGAGGCATATCCTGCTCATACCTGCTATGATCTTGATTACATTAATATACTCATTTTGGGGCTGAGTCTAAGAACAGAAGAGCTGTGCCATACAGACACTGCAATGGATCAAGTGGACTTGGTCAAAAAGCATTGTAAATTTCACAGACTACTTTATTGGCTCTATAGACCAGGGCTTGTGGGTCCAGGGGTACAGTACAACCATAAAAGGGACAGACACAATCATTTGCATGACTCTGCCCACTTATCCATAAGCAGGAACTGAGCACCTTTTTTGGGGGTTTTGTGTTGGAAGTGAGGATGTGTAATGTTGTATTTTACTGTATATTAGAGTTAGGTTTTTTAGTTCCTTTTGTACCACCTCACTGTGACTTTAATGGTTGAACGTTTCCTTAAACTCACAAGCCATACACCATAGAGCCAGTTGTGTCTTAATTTGCACTCATAAGGGCTAAGATGTCTAAAACAGCTGTATGCAATTTGGGACTGATGGCTATGTAATATTTTGACTATACCCATGCTGGTTCTTGATGCGTAGTTGGCTAAAGGGGGCAAATGCTTTACATGACTCCACAGACTCACACACAGGCAGAGACTGAGCTCCTTAATTTTTGGATTTTGCTCTGGAAGTATGAATGTGTACATACCTTCAGTTATAAGAAGGCAATGCTGTATCTCATAAATTATGTGTGTGACACTGTTTGAAAGATAAGGTGGTATGTTCTCTTTATTGGTAGGGGCACTGCTAGAGATGTAAAATTTCTATAAATGAAGCCATGCGGGAAAAAAAGTTTTTTTCCCTGTTTTTTTGGAAAAATTCAAATTTTAAGATAAAATTTTAACAAATTCAGTGTGGAGTAGTTTTACAAATAGAAAGTCATTTTGTTACACTGAGAATGTGACATGCAATGTACAGCCGTGGCCAAAAGTTTTAAGAATGACACAAATATTCATTTTCACAAAGCCTGCTGCTTCAGTGTTTTTAGATCTTTCTGTCAGATGTTACTATGGTATACTGAAGTAAAATTACAGGCATTTAATAAGTGTTAAAAACTTTTATTGACAATTACATTAGGCTTATGCAAAGAGTCAATGTTTGCAGTGTTGACCCTTCTTTTTCAAGACCTCTGCAATTTGCCCTGGCATGCTGTTAATCAACTTCTGTGCCACATCCTGACTGATGGCAGCCCATTCTTGCAAAATCAATGCTTGGAGTTTGTCAAAATGTGTGTGTGTGGGGGAGTTGTTCAACCCCCTCTCAAGGATTAACCCCAAGTTCTCAATGGGAATAAGGTCTGGGGAGTTTCCTGCCCATGAACCCAAAATTTCAATGTTTTGTTCTCCAAGCCACTTAGTTATCACTTTTGCCTTATGGCAAGGTGCTCAATCATGCCGGAAAAAGCATTGTTCGCCACCAAACTGTTCTTGGATGGTTGGTAGAAGTTGCTCTCGGAGGATGTTTTTGTACCATTCTTTATTCATGGCATCTCTTCTTTGATAACTGCACTGAGAAGTACAGGGTTGCTTGACAGGATTTGCTTGTCTTCATCTGAGAGAACTTGCAATAATTTAAGAAATAGTTTTAGAAATCTTTCATTAAGGTCTTCATGTTATATACCGTATATACTCAAGTATAAGCCGAGATTTTCGGCCCTTTTTTGGGGGCTGAAAGTCCCCCCCTCGGCTTATACTCGAGTCAGCGAAATTGAACATTGTAAATTGTACCTGAAGGCTGCGGCGTCCATCATTTAATATTCGTGGTCTCTTCCTGGTCCCTTCCGTGATAGGCGGAACTGTGTCTGCTGAGAATCGCCTATCACGAACGTTCTCTCATCCTCAGTTTCCCAGCAGACGTCCATGATTGGTGGAAACTGAACACAGTGTCTGCTGGGATGGGTGAGGATGAGAAAACGTTTGTGATAGGCGATTCTCAGCAGACACAGTTCTGCCTATCAAGAGACCAGGAAGAGACCGCGAGTTTTAAACGATGGACGGCGCAGCCTTCCGGTACAATTTACAATGTTCAATTTTAATTCTAGGGGCACAGTGAGGATGGGCACAGTGAGGATGGGCACATGTGAGGATGGGCACATGTGAGGATGGGAACAGTGAGAATGGGAACAGTGAGGAGGCAATGGGCTTAGTGAAGTTGCAATGGGCACAGTGAGGCGTTCAAATGGGCATTGTTGACCCTCGGCTTATACTCAAGTCAGTACGTTTTCCCAGGTTTTTGTGGTAACATTAGGTACTTCGGCTTATACTCGGGTCGGCTTATACTCGAGTATATACGGTAGTTTGAATACACATAGATGTATTGCTTAGTATTGTAAAAGAATGTTGTACGGTATAAGAAAATCATGAACCAATATTCATGATAAGAGTTCTTCTTAATATATATATTGTAATATATATATTAGTACAGAAGAAGTTTCTCTGAAAAATATGTGTAAGCAGGATGTGACTTTGTGGTCAAGCCTGTTCCGAGAAAATGTTCTTATCTTTCTTCTTCTTTAACTGTCAGTCATATGTTTAGATTGACCGCAATGATGCCTCACTTTCTTATCTTCCTGTTTCAAATGTCAGCCATATGTTTAGTTTGACCGCAAATGACACATGATGTTCTTATTTTTAAATGACTACTTCTGCAAAAGCCTAAAACCTGTTAGAATCTATTTTTGTTTAACTCATGATGTTTTTGCTTATTGCTGATTGGTTCATACGAGGGAGGCAACGTTCCTTGTTATGCATAAAAGAGATATGTTGCCAATAAACCAATATATTCTTGTATATCCATTCACTGTGTATGGTGTCTTGAATATCTGACCGGTCAGAGAGTTACTTCCACAGATCCTGAGTCCAGCTCGAGCCAAGAGGGTCCAACAGAGCCAGAACCTTTCATAGTGGTGTCAGAAGTGGGATGATCCAATTGAACAGGTAAGACCCCCTTTAATTATTATTGGGAACAATAGTCTTGCCTTGTCAATTGGTTCACCATAAAGTAGACTCTCAAGAAAACTACAAGTTTTCTGGGACTCTGTTGAGATTGAAAGGTAGATTTAGAATAGATACAGAGGGTCTCGCTAGGTTGGCCAGACCAGGTTATAAGATTGAGAAAGAATCTTAAATTCTTCTCTACATAGGATGGATCTGTGGAAACTCTATATCTAAAGGTGTACACAAAAAGGGTTATTTTTTAAATGTCAACTGTATATTGTTGTCCTGAATGTAAAACTGGTTTATTGTTTGCTTATAAAGGGAAAACCACTTCATTAGTGGCAATTGTTCCAGGAGGTTATCATGTTAAAATTGGTAAAGGTCCCATGCATAGGGGATCAACACAACATATGTTAAGATTTAATATACATAATTCTTTATCATATAGTTTGACACTCGAGGGCCTAAGTGTGGCTGAAGTCCAGTGTCTAATTGTATACCTGAAGAAGGAACATTGGGTTCCCTGTGCATTATCTATAAATATTCATAAATTGGGAGACATATTCCGTCCTTGGAATGAAATTGAAAAAGGCAAAGAGAAAATTACAGAGAGATTTGGTGAAATTGTTTTAAGTGATTGTTTATAATGGGTAATCAAGCAGGAAAGGAAGCTGAAGGTAAGCAGCACCAACCCTCTCCGATTGATTACATTAAAGTCAATTATGGGAAAAATTATACTGATCCTTTTTGGTCACTAATTCTAAAAAGAGCACACCAATTTGAGGTGTCGGGGTTAAGTGAATACGGATGTTCCGAGGAAGAGTGGGAGGAAGTGACCAGAATATGTGGCCAACATAAACAGTATAATTATCCCATAAAAGACCTTGACAAAGATTACATGACTAAATGTTGTAAGATTTGGGCAAAAGGTATGAAGGAATATAGAAAGAAATATACAAGTGTAAAAATTGAAAAGAAAGCGCAATTAGAAGACGCAATAGGAAGTCCATCAGCTCCCCCTAATTTTTATCAAGAAAAACCACCTCCATATGCTATGGTAAAAGATGAATCCCTTGTCCCAAAGAAAATATACCCCTCGTTAGATCCAAATGTTATAGCAGGAGTATTAACCATAGCTAAACAAAAGGGAACTAATTGGTTACGAGAGGGGGAAGATAGAAGACAGATACAGGAACGTTTAAGTCAATTAGTAAAGGAGGAAGAACAGTGTATTAAAAAAGAGGAAGATGAAGAAAAAGTGATTGAATGAGATAGAAGAGAGTTACAGGAACGTAGAGATAGATTAGGAGAAATAAAGGGGATAATACGTGGATTTAGAAACTCGGGCTACCCAGAAACCAATCTAGTGAAGAAGGCTGATTATATATCTGGAGATGGGTTAAAGGGGTTGTAAAGGTTCGCTTTTTATTTTCTAAATAGGTTCCTTTAAGCTAGTGCATTGTTGGCTCACTTACCTTTTCCTTAGATTTCCCTTCTAAATATTTTTTTTCTTTGTTTTCTTTGTCTGAATTTCTCACTTCCTGTTCCTCCTCAGTAAGCTGTTCAGTAAGCTGTTCTGGCTGACTCAACACCACTCGGATGATGGTGTGAAGTTTAGTGAGGAGAAACAGGAAGTGAGAAATTCAGACAAAGAAAAAAAAACATTTAGAAGGTAAATCAAAGGAAAAGGTAAGTGAACCAACAATGCACTAGCTTAAAGGAACCTATTTAGAAAATAAAAAACAAACCTTTACAACCCCATTAAGTAAGGATTTTCAGAGTAGCTTCAGTAGAACCCCTCAACACCAGGCACCCACATCATTAGATGATGAAAATGATCTGACAGCTCTAATTAGTCGGGCTTTTCCTTTCATTACAATGGGAGATACACAGGTACAAATACCATTACCATTGGGTACGGTCAAGAAAGGACCCCAGACAGGCGGTGACCTTTCTGCAAAGATACTGTTCAGGAACAAGAATGTCTCCTGAAGATCTTAATACCATAATTCAAAATGTAGACCCCGATTCCCAAGCTGACATAAATATAGGTCAATGGGCCAAGGACGCAAAGTTATATGAGGATGGGGAGGATTGGAATATTTTTTGGAACACATTGTTACAGGCTTGGCTCAAGGCATATAAAAACACCACTATGTTGCATGATTTGATATCTTGCAAACAACAGTCAGGAGAGGATTTCTACACCTTTGTCAGTAGATTACATAAATTATATAAAAATTGTGGAATAGACAATAATCAATTATTCGTGAGTACAGCCATAAATAATGGAGATCCAAGGGCCACCCAAATAATCAAACTGATAAACCCAAAATGGGCGGTAATGACCTCAGATGGATTCATAGCTGACATAAAGGACAGGGCATCCTCAGGGGTATTTAACCCCAAATGAGGATTGTTCACCTCTATTACTGAAGAAAATCCAAACATAGCTATGGTCAGTGGACCAAGTTCAGGAGCCATACCTAGAAGGAATTATCCTCCTCATAATCAGGATCAGGGTTGTTTTAATTGTGGGGATCCAAACCACTGGAAATCAGAATGTCCCCAGAGAAAGGGAGCCAGGGATAACTTTCCTAGGAGTGGTAGGGGAGGCTACAGAGTGAGATCTCAACCAAGATCTCAGTATCCGCCCCGACCAAGATATGACACACAACAACAGCAGCCACAACAGAGATCCCAGTCAGTTCCAGTACACCCACAATATAGGCAACAGCAGCAGCCATACCAAACAAGATCACCCAGAAACACCATAGAAGAGATACAAGTACATTGGCCAGGATATCAGGACGAAAACCCCCAATAGGGATGCCCGGGGCAGTACCCATCCTTGGTGATGCATTTTTTCTCCTCACACTGGAAAATCCTGCCTCAAGTGGTTTTAAAAGTAGAAGGCAGGGTGGTCAAATTTTTGTTAGACACAGGGGCATCAACCTCGTGTGTTAAAGACCCCCACTTTGAAAGTGAAGAATGCACAGAGGGATGCTCTATGGGAATAAATGGGACAAGCGTCAAGCACAAAATCACACCGCCACTACTAATAACGGACATGCAAGATAATTACCTTACTGAAATGTCCTTTGCAGTTCTACCAGACTGTCCCCTGTCCCTCATGGGAAGGGATTTAATGTCTGCATTACAAATTATTGTAAAATTTGACCAACAAGGGGGCATCATAGCCAAATCGGCTAAATGTGACCTCACTATGCCAAAAAACTTTGTCACTGCCAGCCATATTAGAAAACCGCAAATGACACGTGGGGCTGATTTACTAATAACAGTGCGCTGCGCTGGTTCTAACCTTAATTGGTGCTCCGGATAACTCCTTCACTGGGCGCAGGAACCAGCGGCGCACAGCGGCGCACTGTTATAGTAAATACAAATGTCAGCGGCGCTCTACTGAAAATTAATGGTTCCCTATGGGAGCCCATTGATTTGAATAGAGGTCACCCGGGAAGTCGGATGCAGCGGATCCGACTCGCGGGGCGACTCGCGTGCCGGCTGACACAGGGACAGCGCGACTTTGCGAGGCAACTTGGACAAGACTTGAGCGTGAAGCAGCCGCTCAAGTCGTGTCCTAGAGGCGACTAGCTGGCCGAGAATATCTCTAGTGTGATGGCATCGCACTGGTTCTCGGCAGCCTCGCTGTCCCGTGTTTGGTATGTATCATGAAGGGGAACTCCACGCCGAATTTTAATGAAAAAAACGTCATATGTTCCCCTTCAGGAGCATACCAGGCCCTTAGGTCTGGTATGGATTTTAAGGGGAACCCCCTAAGCCAAAAAAACGGCGTGGGGGTTCCTCCAAGATCCATACCAGGCCCGTAGGTCTAGTATGGATTTAAAGGGAAACCCCCTAAGCCGAAAAAACGGTGTGGGGGTCCCCCCCAAAATCCATACCAGACCCTTATCCGAGCACGCAACCTGGCAGGCCGCAGGGGAAGAGGGGGGGACGCATGCCCTCAACATGGCACCCTGCCCCCATGTTGATGGGGACAAGGGCCTCTTCCTGACAACCCTGGCCGTTGGTTGCCGGGGTCTGCGGGCGGCGGGCTTTTCGGAATCCGGGAATCCGGCAGCGGAGCGCGCCCACTTATATTGCATGGGCGTGGTCACCGGGTGATGCCACCGCTGACCCCGCCCCCGTATGATGTCACAGTCCCGAGGAATGATGGGACTGTGACGTGCTATGGGGGCGGGGTCAGCGGGGGCATCACCCGGTGACCACGCCCATGCCATTATAAGTGGGCGCGCTCCGCGGCCAGAGCATTGTAACGGCGGACAGCGACGAGGCAACATCGGGCAGAGAGAAGAGGGAAGAAGGCGACAATGAAGCCCAGGACCCCGCTAGCAAAAGAGCTTGAAGAAGATAGCGGGGCGCCCGGCAGAAGGCAGAAAGAACCGGAGATCATGGAGAAGGCACCGCAGAGCGGGAGAAGAACCGGAGAGCGCAGAGACGACACCGGAGAACAGAACAAGAGACCCCCGAAGTCGGAAGAAGGCGACGATGAAGCCCGGGACCCCGCTAGCAAAAGAGCTGGAAGAAGATAGCGGGGCGCCTGGCAGAAAGACCCCTGAAGACGACGAGGAAGCCCGGGACCCCGCTAGCAAAAGAGCTGGAAGAAGATAGCGGGGCGCCCGGCAGGAAGACCCCCGAAGTCGGAACAAGACGACGAGGAAGCCCGGGACCCCGCTAGCAAAAGAGCTGGAAGAAGATAGCGGGGCGCCCGGCAGGAAGACCCCCGGAGCTGCCTAATAAATTACTTTAAAAACCTGTGTTTTGTTTTTTAATCACTTTTTTTGCCACCAGGTGAATGGGTAGGGGTACCCCATACTCATTCACATAGGGTGGGGGGCTGGGATGTGGGGGCCCCCTTATTAAAGGGGGCTCCCGGATTCCGATAAGCCCCCCGCCCGCAGACCCCGACAACCAACGGCCAGGGTTGTCGGGAAGAGGCCCTTGTCCCCATCAACATGGGGACATCCTCCCCATGTTGAGGGCATGTGGCCTGGTATGGTTCAGGAGGGAGGGGGGCCGCTCTCTCGTCCCCACCTCTTCCCCTGCGGCCTGCCAGGTTGCGTGCTCGGAAAAAGGGTCTGGTGTGGATTTTTAGGGGACCCCACACTATTTTTTTTCAATTTGGCGGGGTTCCCCTTAAAATCCATGCCAGACCTGAAGGGCCTGGTATGGATTTATAGGGGGACCCCCACGCAATTTTTTTTTTAAGTTTGGCGGGGGTTCTCCTTAAAATCCATACCAGACCTGAAGGGCCTGGTATGGATTTTGGGAGGACCCCACGCCTTTTTTTTTTATTTTGGTGGGGGGGTCCCCTTTGAATCCAGACTAGACCCAAGGGCCTGGTATGGACCTGGGGGGACCCCACGCTGTTCCCCTGCGGCCTGCCAGGTTGCGTGCTCGGATAAAGGGTCTGGTGTGGATTTTTAGGGGACCCCACGCAATTTTTTTAAAATTTGGCGGGGTTCCCCTTAAAATCCATGCCAGACCTGAAGGGCCTGGTATGGATTTATAGGGGGACCCCCACGCTATTTTTTTTTAAGTTTGGCGGGGTTCCCCTTAAAATCCATACCAGACCCGAAGGGCCTGGTATGGATTTATAGGGGGACCCCCACGCTATTTTTTTTTAAGTTTGGCGGGGGTTCTCCTTAAAATCCATACCAGACCTGAAGATTTTGGGAGGACCCCCACGCCATTTTTTTTTTCATTTTGGTGGGGGGGGGTCCCCTTTGAATCCATACTAAACCCAAGGGCCTGGTATGGACCTGGGGGGGGACCCCACGCTGTTTTTTTTTTCCATTTTTTTTTTTTTTTAGAGCCGGCAATGTTTATTTTTTTTACATTTCCTTTAACAACCAGCTATAAGCAGGTTAAAAAAAAATTGCCGCAAATTCGCGGTACTTGCGTTTTGGATGCGGGTCCATTGAATTCTATTACATCCAAAACACTGTTTTTGGGCTGGAAAAAAAATCTGCAGTTGCGTTTAAACTCGTTTTTCACAAAGCCTAAAAATGCCTTCAGACGCCAAAGATTTCCACGTTTCAGACGCGGGTACCAGCGTTTAGACGTATTTTAGTTTAGAAGCGTTTTTAAAGGTGACCTATTTTTTTACATTGATAAACTAAAAAATTAGGGCAAATGAGGAAAAACCATTAAAAATATATATATATAACGGTATATCAAAAAAATAATGCAATTGCTTCCATTGCATTGTGGACAATCCACAACTTGGGGCAGGTGACGTGGCAAGTGGACAATCCACAACTTGGGGCAGCTGACGTGGCAAGTGGACAATCCACAACTTGGGGCAAGTGATGTGGCAAGTGACAGGCTAAATACAACTACACTGCTGCTCTCTCAGCTGCTGATACTCACTCTGGTCTCAAAAAATAGCTGAAATCGTTAATAATACTGTTTTTGGAGCTTAGGGCGGCTCCTTATCATGTTTCCTAACTAAATGCATATAGACGCAAATCTGGTTAAACGCGGCATGCAAACGCCACAAAGCGCGCCTTTCTAAACGCCGCTTTCAAACTTAGTTCTCAACACTTTGCACCAGCGTCCCGTGTACATGGGGCCTAAAAACACCTATGCCATTTGCAGCTCAAAAACGCCATGGTGGCCATGAGGCCATAGGCTAACATGGAGAGACGTTTTTAAGCTGCAAAAAATGCTCAAACAAGGCAGCTTGAAAAACGTCCGTGTGCATGTAGCCTTATATTAACCACTTGCGCACTGGCCACTTAAACCCCCTTCCTGCCCTGACCAATTTTCACATTTCAGCGCTGATGCACTTTGAATGACAATTGCGCGCTCATACAACACTGTAGCCCAATGAAAATGTATTATTTTTTGGCACACAAATAGAGCTTTCTTTTGGTGCTATTTGAGCACCTCTGCGGTTTTTTGTTTTCTATAAATACAAAAGACCGAGTTTAAAAAAAAAAGGGTTATTTTAACCACTTCAGCACTGGGCCTATTCTGGCACTTCTCTCCTTCATGTAAAAATCATACATTTATGGCTATAAAATTACTTCAAAACCCCAAACATTATATATGTTTTTTAGCAGACACCCTAGGGAATAAGATGGCGGTCATTGCAAATTTTTATCTAGCTCGGTATTTGCGCAATAAATTTTCCAACGCCTTTTTTTTGGTAAATAAATGGTTTCATGAATGTAAAAAATTACAAAACAGCAAAGTTAGCCCAATTTTTGGGGATAATGTGAAAGATGTTGTTATGCTGAGTAAATCATGGAATGACACTCATGGAATGACACCAAACTTCAGTACTTAAAAATCTCCCTAGGCGATGCTTTAATTTTTTTTACACGTTATAATTTTGGCATTACAGAGGAGGTCTAGTGCTAGAATTGTTGCACTCGTTCTAACACACGCAGCAATACTTCACATGTGGGGTTTGAACGGCGTTTACATATGTGGGCGGGACTTGCGTGTGTGTTCGCTTCTGAGCGCGAGCTACCGGGGACATGGGCGTTTTTTCTTTTTCTGGATTAATTTTTTTTTTGTTTTTTACTTTTTTGTATTTCTTACTCTTTTTTTAACTTTTTTGTTTTTTGGATCACTTTTATTCCTATTACAAGGAATGTAAACATCCCTTGTAATAGGAATCTATTGTGACAGGTCCTCTTTATGGAGAGATGCAGGGTCAATAAGACCCCACATCTCTCCTCCAGGCTGGAAAGCATGAGATCGGTCAAAAAAATTCACCAATCTCATGCTGACAGCCGAGATCACGGCTTGGTTTACATACGGGAACCCGCCGTGATGTCATAACGTCGCGCCCTGGCCTCCGACGGTCATAGAGATGACTGGTGACCATCTGGTCACCAGTTATCTCTATGCTTCCCATCCGGCGCCGGCCAAATCGTTCTCCGAGCCCAAGATGGCACGGGAGAGTCCGGAGAAGCACCGGATGGTGGCGGGAGGGGGGGGACATCCCCTCCCGCTGCCTATAAGAACGATCAAGCGGTGGAACTGCCGCTATGATCATTTTTATCGTGCACAGAATCGCCGGCTGAAAAGAATAATATCTGAATGATGCCTGCAGGCATCATTCAGATGTCACCGCACAAAGCCAAGGACGTCATTTGACGGTGGGCGGTAGGAAAGTGGTTAATATTATTATTATTATATCGAAAATTTTGACAAAAGGTAATTTTACTCCTTCATTTATGTACACTGATGGGGTGGCAAGGGTGAGCACTGAGAGGTGGCATTGCTAGTTGGCACTGGTGGGCATTGAGAAGTGGCACTGCTAGGTGGCAATGATGGGCACTGATAGGCAGCACTGCTAGGTAGCACTGATTGGCAGCAGTGGTGGGCATTGATAGGTGGCACTGGCAGGGGCTACTGATTGTCACAGATGACGCAGAATTGCCTCTTCCTCTTCGGGCCCGATGTCCCTTGCACATAAGCCGGTGATTGCCTTTTTTTACGCTCACGCTGTCAGCACAAGGAGAAAACAAAAACCATTACCCAGCTTTTGTTTACATCACGTGATCAGCTGTCATTGGCTGACAGCTGATCACATGGTAAAGGACAGGGATCGGCCCCTTACTTGGATCTGTCATCACCCGAGTCTCAGTGACTCGGTGACCACAGCGCGCGCGTGCGAAGGGGACAACGTTTATTGACTGACTCCCGGCGATTGAGGACCATGCTGTGGCTGGCGATCAGTTATAGCGCTGATCTCAAGTGATTAAAGAGGGTCTAAATGGGCCATTGACATGCATCACAATTCAACCTAGGAATGTGTCTTTGCAAAGTTAAACTAAATGAAATCCTTTCTTATTTTTGCTTGGGGATAGAGTGCAGAGGGATTACACGTCTAGACGTTTTTTGGGGATGTCTGCACCCCTGATAAGGTGAAGACAACTCTCAAATTTGGCCACTTTATCCTTCCAAATAATTCACTTTCTGTCACATAGCCACACCGGAAGTGAGGGTAAATCCCTACCACTGTCTTTCCTTGGGGACACACAGGTCAATCTAAATACTTTGCCTATTATGTACATTGCACTCCAGCATTTTGCGGGTTACACCCCAAATTATTAGGTATTTTGGACTTTGGGGTTTATTTAATAAAGGCAAATCTGCTTTGCACTACAAGTGCACTTGCTGGATATCCGAAAGGGAAATACAAGCAAACAAAAAAAACACCATCTTTGCTTTTACATGATTGGATGTTACAATCACCAGTGATCCCTCAGATTTTCAGCAGCTACACTTTTACTGCAGAGTGGATTTGTCTTTACTAAACCCCAAACTACCCAATGATTTGGGGTGTACACAACAAAGTCCTAGAGTGCAATTTGCTTAATGGGGACACTAGTTAGATTGATCTGTGTGTCCCCAAGAAAAGACATTGGTAGGGTTTTACCTTCACTTCCTGTTTAGCTGTGTGACAGGAAGTGAAGCCAATTTTACTACAAGGGGACACAAAGCCCAACCTTTAAAAAAATTAAAAATAAAAACACAAGCAGGGGTTCTAACACTTACTTTGTTTCCCTCAAAATGCCCACAATTAGAATTGTATTGCCTTGAGCTATTTTTAAGTGCAGTGCTCTAAATCAGTGCTTCTCAAGTACCCCCAACAGGCCATGTTTGCAGGTTTTCCTTCATCTTTCACATGTGCTTTAAGTCAATGGCTTGGTATTTTGGACAGCAATTCTCCATAAGATAAATTCACAAAACATGTCCTGTTGGGGTTACTTGAGGACTGAGGCTGAGAACCACTGCAGTAAAAATGAAAATTGAATACTTACCGCTCTGTATTTTTCATTTCCTGGTGACTCTCCATGGCAGCACACAATTCATGCATATGCTAGCATGAAGGCACCAGGGTAGACAAATCACACCTATTGTTTTGACATGCAAATCAGCTGTCACATTTGTTGCAAAGAAAATGCAAAACAAACCTCAAAACTTTGCATCAAATTTTATTGGTCAACAAAACAAAGAATAAAAAATAAGAAATAAAAAATTAAAAAACCGGGCCAATTTGAAACAGTTACAGACTCACAACATCTTGATAAAGATTTGGCTAAATAGTGCAGCACAGAAAATTAAATCAAAGTGAACAAACGACAAACATTAACAACATCAAAATGAGTTCAGGGGAACATTTCCCCCACACCAAAAAATACAATCCACAAAATAAACCAAACACCTGTTTTGCAAAGACATAACAAATAAAATGCATGTGTTACAAACTCGATAAGGACACCAAAATGTACATTTTGCCGGACACACACACACACACACTTGCCTCTTTTCAGGGCAAGGGAGGGAATGCTAACTGTGAGCTTTATATAACCTATGTTTGTAAGCTAATGAGGCAATTGAAAACACATGCACAGTCCATGAAACACCCAAAATGCAAGTTCACCCAATGTAGAGACTGAACTTCAAAGTGAGCACACCTGTTAAGGATGTCCTTCAATTAATAACCCATAAAAACACTCTCTGAACATGCCCCGAAATATCCAGGTGTTGTTCACACACAAAAAGCACCAAAAAAAAACAAAGTCCCTGGGCATGCGCATAACAACACAAATGCAGCTTTCAGAAAATAACCCCCCCCTGTCCAAAATTAAGCACATCATCCAGCATGCTACAAAATTAGGGATGGGACAATCACCCCCCCCTCTACCAACAAATACCATTGCAGTCTATGGGAACTGACTTGTTAATTTTGCTAGTCCCCACTTGGCTGGCTTTTCTTCTAGTTATTGGCCTTAAAATGGGGGCCCAGGTCCCACCCTAAGGGACATATATCAATGTCACCAATTTGGACAACACCAAAAACAAAACAAAGAGAAGTGCCTTTAAATATGCCAAATTGCTTAAGGGCCATTTCACACCACATGCAGTCCATTGCGTTTTTATGCATCAAAAATGCATGGAAAGTTGGTTATATGGTTCTAAATGGCAGTGTTTGTTTCAGTGCGTTCCAGTTCCCCAAAAAAAGTAGAACATGCTGCATTTTACCTGCACTGGACTGTACTGGAACGCAGCAAAACACATCATAAACGCACTGGAACGCACCGGAACACACCTAAATGCACCAAAAACGCACTGGAACACATTTGTCCTTCTCTTTGGTTAATAAAAAAGAGGGTTGGAAAAAAAAGCACTGGACTGGATGTAACAAAAATGCACTGGAACACACTTGTCCTTCTCTTTGGTTAATAAAAAAGAGGGGTGAAAAAAAGCACTGGACTGCATCAAAAACGTAACAAAAATGCACTGGAATGCATCAAAAACGTGCATGCAAAAAAGCACCTGGAACGCATCCGGATTGCGTTTCTATGGTGTGAACTGGCCCTAGTTCACACCATAGAAACGCAGTCTGGATGCGTTCCAGGTGCTTTTCTGCATGCGCGTTTTTGACACGTTCCAGTGCATTTTTGTTACGTTTTTGATGCAGTTCAGTGCTTTTTTTTCACCCCTCTTTTTTATTAACCAAAGAGAAGGACAAGTGTGTTCCAGTGCATTTTTGATGCGTTTTTGATGCAGTCCAGTGTTTGTTTCCCCCTCTTTTCACTTAGGACAAGTGTGTTGCAGTGCGTCTTTGGTGCATTTAGGTGCGTTCCGGTGCATTCCAGTGTGTTTTTGATATGTTCCGTTGTGTTTTTGATGTGTTTTACTGCGGTCCAGTACAGTTCTGTACCTAAAAAATGCAGCATGATCATTTTTTTTTCCTTTATGAAACGCACTGGAACGGACTGCAGTGGTGTGACCTATGCCATTGGCATTAATGTGATCAACTTTCTTTGCGTTTTTCATGCATCAAAAAAACACACTGCACTGCATCCGGTGTGAACTGGCCCTAAATATCATACCTGGGGGGTGTCTATAGTATGCCTGTAAAGTGGTGCATGTTTTCCATGTTTATAACAGTTCGAGAGCAAAATGACATTTCTAAAGTAAAATAATAGTCATTTAAAAGTCCTCGCGGCTGTAATGAATTGCTGGTTCCCGTCAATACAGATAAAAGTCATTGAAAGTCTTTGATAACACAAAAAAAAAAGCGTGGGGGTCCCCCAAATTCAATTACCAGGCCCTTCAGGTCTGGAATGGATATTAAGGGGAACCCTGCCACAAATTTAAAAAAAAATGTGTGCGGTTCCCCCAAATATCCATACCAGGCCCTTCAGATCTGGTATGGATTTTAAGGGGAACTCCACCCCAAATTTTTTAAAAAAATGGCGTGGAGTACCCCCAAAAATCCACACCAGACCCTTATCCGAGCACGCAACCTGGCAGGCCGCAGGAAAAGAGGGGGGACGAGAGCGCTTTCTTCCATCTTCTTCTTCCATCTTCTTCTGTTCTCCATTCGGGTTTCTTCCTCCATCTTGTTCTTCATCTTCATCTTCATCTTTATCTTCATCTTCATCTTCCTTCTTCCTTCGGTCTTCTAGTCCGCATCTTGCTCCGGCGTCTTCCCTTCTTCTTTCTTCGGCCGCTCCGTTTGAATTGGAGGTTCCCGCTGTGCGACGCTTCAGTTCTTCAGTTCTCCTCTGGGTCCGCTGCCACCGGGTGACCCCGCCCCCCTCTGACGCACATGGATTTCACGGGGACTTTCCCCATGGTGTCAAAGGGGGGCGGAGCCACCGGGTGGCAGCGGACCAAGAAGAGAACTGAAGCGTCGCACAGCGGGAACCTCCAATTCAAACGGAGCGGCTGAAGAAGAAAGTAGAAGCCGGAGCAAGATGCCGGACGAGAAGACTGAAGGAAGAAGGAAGATGAAGATGAAGATAAAGATGAAGAGGAAGATGGAGGAAGAAACCCGAATGGAGAAAAGAAGAAGATAGAAGAAGAAGATGGAAGAAGAAGATGGAAGAAGAAGATGGAAGAAAAGAGAAGACATTAATAAAGGAATTGTCTAAAACCGGCTCTTGTCATTTTTTACATTTTTGACACTTTCTTCATGAAATGGTAGGGGTACATTTGTACCCCATTACCATTTCACACGGGGGGCAGGATCTGGGGGTCCCCTTTGTTAAAGGGGTCTTCCAGATTCCGATAAGCCCCCTGCCCGCAGACCCCCACAACCACCAGGCAAGGGTTGTGGGGATGAGGCCCTTGTCCCCATCAACATGGGGACATCCTCCCCATGTTGAGGGCATGTGGCCTGGTACGGTTCAGGAGGGGGGGGGCGCTCTCTCGCCCCCCTCTTTTCCTACGGCCTGTCAGGTTGCGTGCTCAGATAAGGGTCTTTTGGGGGGACTCCACGCCATTTTTTTTTAAATTTGGGGTGGAGTTCCCCTTAAAATCCATGCCAGATCTGAAGGGCCTGGTATGGATATTTGGGGAACCGCACGCATTTTTTTTTATAATTTTCGGCAGAGTTCCCCTTAATATCCATTCCAGACCCGAAGGGCCTGGTAATGGAATTTGGAGGACCCCCACGCTTTTTTTTTTTGGTTATCAAAGACTTTCTATGACTTTTCTCTATATTGCCGGGAGCCGACAATTCATTACAGCCGCTGTGCTTTTAAATGCCTTTTTTTTCCTTTAGAAATTACATTTTGCTGGCGCACTGGGAAGTTCAGAGCTGCGCCTGTTCAACTTATGCAAATTGGTTTACGTGACTTGACATTTACTAAGATTTTGCCGGCTCAGTGTCTTGGCACAAGAAAACAAGGAAAATTGCCGCGCTGAGCTCAAAAAAACCTCCTGCAGCTCTAATCGTACTTGCAGGCGCAGTGGGCTGGTTTTGAAAAAGTTACTTTCTCACTCGATTTTGGGCATATTAGTTATTTGGGCAGGTGTCACTATACTTCCTCACATCACCCCACATCACCCCCATTATATTCTCACTTCCAGCTTCTTTATATTTAGAGTTTAACATGCCGTGCGCCAGGTCCATAGTGGCGCACTGAGCGCCTCCTCCCGTCCGTCGACAACACTATAGTAAATGGCAAAGAGGGCTGCGCTACCGGCGCTAATGTTTTGTAAATACCAAAACAGCCATTGCGCGTGCAGATGCGCCGATACTCATGGCGCAAACGTTTTGTAAATCAGCCCCATGATGTTCTTATTTTTAAATGACTACTTCTGCAAAAGCCTAAAACCTGTTAGAATCTATTTTTGTTTAACTCATGATGTTTTTGCTTATTGCTGATTAGTTCATACGAGGGAGGCAGCTTTCCTGGTTATGCATAAAAGAGATATGTTGCCAATAAACCAATATATTCTTGTATATCCATTCACTGTGTATGGTGTCTTGAATATCTGACCGGTCAGAGAGTTA
The DNA here is from genome assembly GCA_029206835.1 of Rana muscosa. Lineage (NCBI taxonomy): Eukaryota > Metazoa > Chordata > Amphibia > Anura > Ranidae > Rana > Rana muscosa. Next base: position 881,178,088 of record CM055116.1, read on the forward strand.
CTTCCACAGATCCTGAGTCCAGCTCGAGCCAAGAGGGTCCAACAGAACCAGAACCTTTCAAATATATTCCACACTTCTTTTTTTATCAACTTTCCAGAAAAAATAAAAAAACAGCTTTGAAAAAAAAATCCAAATTTTTCTCTTTCCAGGCCTTTTCATCTGTAGGCACTCCTCAATATTATGCTCAGAGATCACTAGATAAAGTAAGAGGCGTATAAATACACACATCTAATGACATGCTTCATATTTTTCATTCATGTTTCAAGCAAAAAATACTGGTGATTTAATGGTACAAGGTACTGCAGTACTCAATGGGCTTTTAGAGCATGTGAAACTATACTGCCTTGCAGACATCAGCCAGCCTTAAACCAATGGTATCAGCATCCGCTTTAGTGATCTCTTGCTCTACCTTTTTACTAGGGGTCATCTCATATGACTTTGCACTCAGGCATTAAACTTGAGGGACATCTCCTCTCAGTGTAACAAGCTTCATTGACGCTTTTATACACGTTAATGGTTCCTTACCCCAAAAGGTATCACTTCCTTTCACATTATAGCTGTTCTCACTGCCAGACCCTACATTTCTCACACTGTAACTCACAGTCCATTTCTGTTCCCCATATAACACACTTCATTTCCTATTTTCAGATACTTTGTTAGCACTGATGAAATACACATGACACACCTGTGAGCCACATTCCCCTCAATAAAAGGGGACTTTTCTTCACTTGGCGGGTATTGGTTTCTCTTGCCATACAGAAAAGGGTCTTCTACCTCTGCCTCTACAAAATAATTTTTCTGCACCAGGTAGCCTACCTCTTTCTACTGACTAGAGGGAAACTTTGTCCAGTCATAGAACAGGACCTTGCTACTTCACTAAGAAGAAAGGGGTCAAACATACAGTATGTCAATTTGCAGGGCTGACAAAGTCTAGGTATTCTTTAAGATGTATTTTCTAATCTAGTATGGATTTAAAGGGGAGATCACACACAGATCCCACATTTGGGTCTATTATGGATTTTATGGGGGTACAACATGCAAAAAAATGGGTCACCCTAATACCCATTCTAGACCCTTTTTTGATCATGCATGGCTACCCAGGAAAGGGGGGTAGCAAGTACTTGCCCCCCTAAACCATGTAAGACAGTTTTCCTTCAACATAGGGAGGGAACCCCCTGACAAAGCACCTAGTCCGATGTTGATGGAGTCAAGGGACAATTCCCCACATCCCTGGCCTGGTGGATGTGGCAGTCTATGGAGAAAGACTTATTGTAATTTGGAAACCTCTTTACGATAACAAGGCCTTTAGTTATCCCCCTACATAAAAGAGTAAGGGGTGCAAAGTTTCCCTGGTTACTCATTTATTTAAAAAAAATAGCGTAAACACATCACACATTTACTCAACAACAACATAAAACATGTCTCACGGTGTAAATCTAACACCAATTACATTATGATTTTTTGAAGAAGCACTGAGGTCAGTGTGAAATGCACGCGTCACCTGCTCAGTTCAGACAGTCTGTCTTTGTTGGCTGTCATTTGCTATTTTTGACATAAAATCGTTGGAACGTCCCTGTGGTGTGCCATGTCAATCATAATAAACAATGTCCGTTGACCTGCCTAAATAAAAAATTCTGACTACCGACCTGATGTACTTCTGATAGATTCTCGCTACAGCCACCCGCAGCTGAGGCAGGGTATCCCAGGTGACATCATTGACAATATTTGGTCATGGCCACATTTGGTCAAGGACGCCAACAGGAATCCCCAACCCCTTTGTATCAGCTGTGTGGCTGGGAAATGTGCTTCCAATCAGCTTATACCACTGGTGACATTGTGTTGGTGGTCAATGTGCTTTGGCAGGTCAATAGGCATTGTTCATTGTAATTGACATGGCTGGGTGATGTAATTGATAATGTAATTACAGTTTGAGGCATTTTTTTTCTTTTTAGCACTTTTCAAATATGCAGTGTGTTTAATTTTAATCCTTTTTTTTGTAAATGAATAACCCTTAAGCCCTCTACACACGATCGGATTTCCTAAGGATTTTAAACCGATGGATTTTTCCATCGGAAATCCGATGAAGCTGACTTCCATCAGTCTTGCCTACACACCATCAGTCAAAAAACCGATTGTCCCAAACGCTGTGACGTAAAACACTCCGACGAGCCAAGAAAAATTAAGTTCTATGCTTCTGAGCATGCGTCGACTTGATTCTGAGCATGCGTGGGTTTTTTATCCGATGGAGTTCCCCACAGACGATAGTAATTTGCTATCGTTTTTTTTTTCATCGGATAAATTGAAAACATTTTCTATTTTTTAACACCGATGGAAAAAAGACCGATGGGGCCCATACACGATCGGTTTGTCCGATGAAAAAATTCCATCGGACTGTTTTCATCGGTAAAACCAATTGTGTGTACAGGGCTTAACTCATTCACATGAGAAGAGGTACTTGTACTCATCATCATGACCTGGCATGGCTTTTTTTTTCTTGTTTTGTAAATGGAAAATTATGCGCTTATTCTAACACGACATAAAGCGGCAAATAAAAATGTTATACAAACATTATACAAGATAAGAAAAAGAAAAAAGCTGCGCTGGTGAAAATCGAATTATAAAGTTAAATCTATCAGAAATTGTACTGACATGAAAATATAAATGTAATGTGATCTGGGTCAATAGACCAAGGTGCAAAAAAAATTGGCTTTAAGTGAATGGGCTATCTGGTTGCTAATATAAACCCATTATGTGATCAAAGTTAATGAAACTAAAGTGCAAAAAAATCTTAAATTGAATGGATATCAATCCATATACAGTGAAGGTATAACAGTCTTAACAAAGATTGCTACAATGATAATGTGCACCACCATCCAAGTCCATTAATATCAACAAGTTTCCAAAGTGCAAATAGGAAAAAGGAAAGGTAACCGCGCTAAAAATAATTGATAATGAAAATAAAATAAACCCTAAATGTGCAGCAAACTCATACGTGTAGACCCAACACTAATATACAAACAAGGAAAAAAGAGGAATTTCACAACCTAAATATAATGAACCTATCAATATATCAAATGTGACTAATTATATATATGAATATTATACCGTGATAAATCAAACACATCGGTGAAATTGAACCCCAATGTTAAAAATAAATATCCACATAAAAGTCCATATGAAAGTCCATATAGTCCTGATCAGTGAAACTTGCAATGCAAAATATCAAAAAGAAGAGTGAACTCCTAATCACACCAATTGCACACGTGCACCACCACCAGGATATTGTGCTTACCAGAGGCAAGCTTAAGTAGTGCCAAACTGTGAATAATCCACTTCCTCGTAGTAAATGGACCCCCAGGGATGGAACTCCTGCTCTGTATAGGACTCAGTATTCACCAATCATGGAAATGAAGAGGGGAAACCACATAGTGTGTACCGTCCAACAGCAATTTTATTAGATAAAAACAGATGGCTACTTACATCGAAACAGATAAAACAAGCATGGGAAAAAGCCGTCATCGCTGGATGGGAGACTGCAAGCCGGCCGGCTTTTTCCCATGCTTGTTTTATCTGTTTCGATGTAAGTAGCCATCTGTTTTTATCTAATAAAATTGCTGTTGGACGGTACACACTATGTGGTTTCCCCTCTTCATTTCCATGATTGGTGAATACTGAGTCCTATACAGCGCAGGAGTTCCATCCCTGGGGGTCCATTTACTACGAGGAAGTGGATTATTCACAGTTTGGCACTACTTAAGCTTGCCTCTGGTAAGCACAATATCCTGGTGGTGGTGCACGTGTGCAATTGGTGTGATTAGGAGTTCACTCTTCTTTTTGATATTTTGCATTGCAAGTTTCACTGATCAGGACTATATGGACTTTCATATGGACTTTTATGTGGATATTTATTTTTAACATTGGGGTTCAATTTCACCGATGTGTTTGATTTAAAACGGTATAATATACATATATATAATTAGTCACATTTGATATATTGATTGGTTCATTATATTTAGGTTGCGCAATTCCTCTTTTTTCCAAGTTTCCAAAGTGCAAATGATCCACAGCATCCAGAAAGGAGTGATGATAGAAAAGTACTTCCACCTCTATAGCACACTGCCGCTTACCAGATAAGCATGATCTCTTAATTACAGGAGATCAGCTCACGCATGTAGTATTAGTCTCAGCTTGGAAACTCCACAGGAAAATGTTACTTGCATAGGTGCCTCATGTGATGTATTGATTCAGGATATGCCACATGAAAATAAAGAGCTTGCATAGCATAAAATCCTTTAACATTTAATAGAAATCATAAAAATGCACACTTACATAGATAAGGTGCAAACAAGCAAATAAAAATCGAGCTGGCCGGCTCCTCGATCTAGCAGCCCGTATCTTCCGGGTGTTGCGTGTGGCGCGGTGACGTCAGAACGTCGCTTACCCAACGTTTCGTCTCAATGGGGACGTGGTCACGTGGTTTGTGCACAGTACCCCTTTAAAATCCATCTCAGACCTAAAAGGTCTAGCATGGATTTTCGGGAGGGACCAAGTGCCTTTTTTGTAAATGAATAACCCTTAAAATCTATAGTGGACCCTCATCTAGGATAATCTCAATTGCGTTATTAATGAACATAACAAGGAAGCTGGGAAATGTCATTTCATGGCAGTTTTTTTTGTTTTTTTTGTCTTTATTTGACAGGTGCGACAATTCACAAGCAGATTTAGGGCATTCCCAAGCACGTTATTTAGAGACATTTTCATACACCCCCACTCCGCGCTATAGGAAAAAAATATATATAAATAAACAATCTTTTTCATTGCTGCCACTATATATCTCCCCAATGAATCAAAAGAGTGCAACCAAAAAAAGCTACTAGTAGCGCTGTGACAAAAAGAAAAAGAAAATAGTATATAAATGAGAAAATCCTCAAAAAAGATCATTCTAAACAAAGATAACATCCATGAATAGTCAGTCCAGCATTCACATAAACACTAAATAAAAAATCCACAAAACATGATTTGCTCTATATTTTCTTCCACGTGACTTCCGTGTTCGACACACTTTTTCCCAATCCAGTAAAACTCACCTGATGTTATTGCCTGTCATAATTCAGATATAAGCAATATAAGCATAAACACAAATCCATACGATCTCACTTCATCCCAATGGGCATCACTCTACCTCAAATCCGCTCCAAAAAAGAATAGATGACCATGAATCATATAAAAAGAAAAACACTCCATAAAATGCATTAAAACTCAACATAAAATGTAATTCCATAAGAAAATAGCCCAGCAGACATTTTGTTGCAAAGTAAGACATCACATGTACCATGTAGAGCATGACCGCTAAGCATTCAAGCTACCACCAAGTCATACCCCATGGAGTGTCACTCGGCATGAACAGAAAATTAACATTGGTAAAAGTGACATGGCCGGAGGTGACATCATACCGTAGACCGAGCATGGTGGTGAGATCCCTGCAGCCATCTGACTGTGATGTTAGCTTGAATGCTTAGCGGTCATGCTCTACATGTTACATGTGATGTGCTAAAGAAAATGTCTGGTGAGCTTTTTTCTTATGGAATTGAGTTTTATCTTGGGTTTTACTGCATCTCTTCTCCCCTCTCTTCCCCTTCACACAGGGAAGGGGGAGGACAGAGAAATATAAAACTTTTTTTTTTAACTTAATGCAAGGAATGCATTAAAGTGGATGTAAACCCGATTCATGAAATTTGAGCTGGGCACATATATCTGCAGTGTTTTTTTATCTCTCTTCAAAGCACTATGTCCAGTAGCTTTGTCTTCCCCTGTTCCTCTGTTATCAGCATGATAACTTTTGACAAGCTCTCCGAAACGGGAGATAGAAGTGTTGCCCCCCTCCTCCTATCTATGCTGCATACTGTTTGTACAAGAGAGCTAATACCTCCCTAACAAAGAGGAGCTGCTGTTTCTGGAATTCATGACCACACCCAAGCTGAATTTAAAAAATGCTCTATTTTATTAAACTGTATGTAGCCTAGATATGAGGAGGAAGGGGAGGCAAAAAATTTAAGCAGACTTATATTAGCCTATACTTTAATCTAGGTGAAGGCAATTTCAGACAATTCCAAAGCTGCAACAAATTCTATGACACCTAAAACCTCTTAGTACTTGTTCACATGGGCAGCCAGGGGCAGTAAAATGAGGCGCCTGAGACTGCAGTTTTTTACTGACCCCCAAAAGCCCACCCAAATAAGGGCTGCAGAAAAAATGAAACAGCATGTTGTATGATCCACCATGATCCATTTAAGTGTATGAAGCCAGCCTGCAACTGCCATGCAACTGCATGTAATGCATGCAGTTGCAGCATGGTGGTGAAACATTAACAGGGTTAAAACAGACAGTGTGGATCCTATATGTTAACTGCAAGAATGTGGAGAGTAGATTAATTTCAATTGCTTCTGGTTGTAAATATTAGACATGTGCACACTGAAATATTTTGTTTCGGAATTTCGTTTTCGTTAGAAAAATAAATTTATTTAATTACTCCCGAAATTCGTTTTTATTTATTTCGTTTTTCGTTAGAAATTGCATTCGTCCGAAAATCTGAATTAATTAAGGTCGAATCTGTCATTGAAGGCTTATGGTGTCTGTAGAATGTTCAAAGAAGATTCGACGGAGCATCGAAACTGTACGACGCTGCAATCATAAATTTCCGGTCGAATGTTCCGCCTACAAGCTATAGATGAATTCTATTGTATGACTAGTAATAATTATATTTTTTAATTACTATTACTAGTCAACAGGTATGAGCCGAACACCCCCCTGTTCGGTTCGCACCAGAACCTGCGAACAGACAAAATGTTAGTGTGAACTTTAGAACCCTATTAAATACAATGGACTCGAACGTTCGAAATCTAAAGTGTTAATTATAAAGGCTAATATGCAAGTTATTGTCCTAAAAAGTGTTTGGGGACCTGGGTCCTGCCCCAGGGGACATGTATCAATGCAAAAAAAAGTTTTAAAAACGGACGTTTTTTCGGGAGCAGTGATTTTAATAATGCTTAAAATGAAAAAATAAAAGTGAAATATTCCTTTAAATTTCGTACCTGGGGGGTGTGTATGATATGCATGGAAAGTGGCGCATGTTTCCCGTGCTTAGAACTGTCCCTGCAAAAAATGTCATTTTTGAAAGAAAAAAAGTCATTTAAAACTGACACGCGGCTATTAATGAATTGTCGGCTCCCGGCAATACATACAAAAGTCATTGATAAAAAATAAAAAAAAAAGCGTGGGGGTTCCCCAGAATTCAATTACCAGGCCCTTCAGGTCTGGAATGGATATTAAGGGGAACCCCGCCGCAAATTTAAAAAAAAATTTAAGTGGGGTTCCCCCAAATATCCATTCCAGGCCCTTCAGATCTGGCATGGATTTTAAGGGGAACTCCACCCCAAATTAAAAAAAAAATGGCGTGGAGTCCCCCTAAAAATCCATACTAGACCCCTTATCCGAGCACGCAATCTGGCCGGCCGCAGGGGAAGAGGGGGGGATGAGAGAGCGGCCCCCCCTCCCTCCTGAACCATACCAGGCCACATGCCCTCAACATGGGGAGGATGTCCCCATGTTGATGGGGACAAGGGCCTCATCCCCACAACCCTTGCCCGGTGGTTGTGGGGATCTGCGGGCAGGGGGCTTATCGGAATCTGGAAGACCCCTTTAACAAAGGGGACCCCCAGATCCCGGCCCCCCCCATGTGAATTGGTAAGGGGTACATTGTACCCCTACCATTTCACGAAGAAAGCGTAAAAAAATGTTTAAAAAAACACACAAACACCTTGAAAAAGTCCTTTATTTAAAAAAAAAAAAAATAACATTCCAGCGGTGAAATCCATTGTCCCGCGGCGATCCCGATGTCCAGCGCTGTCCTTCATTGGTTGTGCCTGAGCGGACCTGATGGGAAACTCCCTCTCAGTGTTTTAAATGTATAGACCCGCCCCTTCTAAAGTTCCCCATCAGGTCCGCTCAGCGGACCAGATGCGGAACATGAGAAGGGGCGGGTCTATACATGTATTACCAAAGTGAGAGCAGTTCCCCATCAGGTCCGCCTACTCGGTATGTCGGACCCGCCTACGTCATTGGCTTGAGCGGGGAACTTCCTTCACTGTGTAAATTTAAATTACACAGTGAAGGAAGTTCCCCGCTCAAGCCAATGACGTAGGCGGGTCCGAAATACCGAGGGGGCGGACCTGATGGGGAATTGCTCTCACTTTGGTAATACATGTATAGACCCGCCCCTTCTCATGTTCCGCATCTGGTCCGCTGAGCGGACCTGATGGGGAACTTTAGAAGGGGCGGGTCTATACATTTAAAATACTGAGAGGGAGTTCCCCATCAGGTCCGCTCAGGCACAACCAATGAAGGACAGCACTGGACATCGGGATCGCCGCGGGACACTGGATTTCACCGCTGGAATGTTTTTTGTTTTTTTTTAAATAAAGGACTTTTTCAAGGTGTTTGTGTGTTTTTTTAAACATTTTTTTACGCTTTCTTCATGAAATGGTAGGGGTACAATGTACCGCTTACCAATTCACATAGGGGGGCCGGGATCTGGGGGTCCCCTTTGTTAAAGGGGTCTTCCAGATTCCGATAAGCCCCCCGCCCGCAGACCCCCACAACCACCGGGCAAGGGTTGTGGGGATGAGGCCCTTGTCCCCATCAACATGGGGACATCCTCCCCATGTTGAGGGCATGTGGCCTGGTACGGTTCAGGAGGGAGGGGGGGCCGCTCTCTCGTCCCCCCCTTTTCCCCTGCAGCCGGCCAGGTTGCGTGCTCGGATAAGGGGTCTGGTATGGATTTTTAGGGGGACTCCACGCCATTTTTTTTTTAATTTGGGGTGGAGTTCCCCTTAAAATCCATGCCAGATCTGAAAGGCCTGGAATGGATATTTGGGGGAACCCCACGTCAATTTTTTTTTTAAATTTGCGGCGGGGTTCCCCTTAATATCCATTCCAGACCTGAAGGGCCTGGTAATTGAATTCTGGGGAACCCCCACGCTTTTTTTTTTTTTTTTTTTATCAATGACTTTTGTATGTATTGCCGGGAGCCGACAATTCATTAATAGCCGCAAATGAGTTTTAAATGACTTTTTTTCTTTCAAAAATGACATTTTTTGCAGGGACAGTTCTAAGCACGGGAAACATGCGCCACTTCACATGCATATCATACACACCCCCCAGGTACGAAATTTAAAGGAATATTTCACTTTTATTTTTTCATTTTAAGCATTATTAAAATCACTGCTCCCGAAAAAACGGCCGTTTTTAAAACTTCTTTTTGCATTGATACATGTCCCCTGGGACAGGACCCGGGTCCCCAAACACTTTTTAGGACAATAACTTGCATATAAGCCTTTATAATTAGCACTTTAGATTTCTCCCATAGATTTTTCGAATTTGCCGAGTTAGTTCTAGCTATTTTACTGCTCCTCCTCTTTGGTTACAATCAGCCAATAACATTCATCATCATCATTTTTTTATTTTACTTCCCCCACCCAATTCCAGCAGTGATCTTTTCTCTCTATGTCGAATCTTTTCTCTCTATAATGTCGAATCTTTTCTCTCTATAATGTCAAATCTTTTCTCTCTATGTCAAATCTTTTCTCTCTATAATGTCGAATCTTTTCTCTCTATGTAGAATAATCTTGGACTAATAGAGTTAAGGTTAGGCACATTCGACCACAGGTTCGATGGACACAGATTGTTATTGTCAGCCTCATGTCGAATCTCCTATCTATATCGAACTGTTGTTGCAACGAAAACGAAAATTAAGCATTTTTTTATGTCGGATCTTTCGGTTTTCGGATTCTGCATTTTCGTTTTCGTTTGTTAAAACGATAACGAAAATACCTGAAATTCGGACGAAAATGCATTCGGACGAAAACGAATGCACATGTCTAGTAAATATCACAGACGAATAGGAGTATCTGACATCTAGAGGCATATAAGAAAGTAGCTGTGATGATACAGCAGAAGCTGTAACAAAAAGGCCTAACTTGTGTGGATAAGATGGGTTTGGTTTGGCCAGCCATCAGAAGTTTTGTGTGTCACATCTATAATGTAGATAAGAAAAGTGTAAGTTGTTTCCTCCCTGTTCTGTTCTTCCTGTTTCTTTAAGCTTGTTTTACCTAGTTGTGCCTTCTGAGAATCTCTGTAAGGGCTTCTTCTGTAAAACCACATCCCATCAATCTGACATATTTAATATAAAGAACTGTTTCTGTTCTGTATAAGGATGAGGTTCGGGTTCAAGGTAAATTCTCTTTGTTAGTTGTTCTTTTAGTTCCTTCACCTGACTGCAATGATTTGTGGTCAAGTGGTAGAATATGGCCAATAACAAGGTTTAAAAAATGTGCCTTTCCCCTCCTTATATTAGTGAGCTCTTCCATCAGTCTGTTACGGTCTAGGATCAGGTTCGATGGTCAATGTAGCAGTAGAGAGGTTTTACGAGTAGTCAGCAGGAAATATACCATACCAGTAGACCCGCCTAATGGATGATGTGGATTCACCCAAGGTGTGGGGTCTAAGTACTAGCTGGTATTCACCAGAGCTTCTGATGACAGAGATGCATGCTAAAACTAGGTTGTGGTCCTGAGAATCACCCCACCAAGAGGTGAGTAAGCCGGGGTCCAGTAGCAGTGTAGTAAACAAGCCAAAGTTCAGTAACAAGTGGTTTACAAGCTGGACTGGATAAGAGCAAAGCGTAGTTGATGAACAAGATAAGGATAAATAATGAGTGGTAGTGAATAGGGATGGGCTGAACACCCCCCTGTTTGATTTGCAGCAGAACTCCCGAACAGGGAAAAAGATCTAGCCCGGACGGCAAATCTCTTTGAACCAAACAGGAAAAATTAAAAGTGCCCATTTTGAAGGCTCATATGCAAGTAATTGGCCATAAAAGGGGTATGGGAGGTCCGGGTACTGCCATAGGGGACATGAATCAATGGCAATTTAAAAAAAAAAAACAATAGTTTTTTCAGGAGCAGTGATTTTATTGATGCCTAAAGTGCAACAATAAAAATGAAAAATTCCTTTAAATATAGTGCCAGGGGGGTCACCTTAGCCTGTCTGTAAAGTGACACATCTGTAGCATGCATAGAACATCGTTTGCAATTGCCAGTGCCCAGCTATTGAAAAAAAAAAAGAAAGTTAAAAATGGCTTGGTTCCCCCCCCCCCCCACCTCCATTACATGCCAGGCCATTCAGGTCTGGTATGGATTTTTAGGGGAAACCCACGCCAATTTTTTTTTTAAAACAATGTGGGGTTCCTACCCAAACTCATACCACCCCCTTATCAGTCCTGAACCATACCAGACCACATGCCCACCCCAAATCACCTTTAAGAAGGGGGCCCCCAGGTCCTGCCCCCCCTGGAAATGAGTATGGGGTACATGATAGCCCTACCCATTCACCAAAAAAGTGTCAAAAAGTAATAAAAACACAGAGACAGTTTTTGACAATTCCTTTATTAAAAAATAAAAAAATGGTTTCCCCTGATGTAAATCCATCAGCAATGACACCGCCCGTTGCACGAAAAAACACTCCCCCTTCATTGATGGCCAACCTCGGAATGCCTCCTCCGCCCTTTGACAGTTCTTATATAGGTAAGGCGGGGCCACCTAGCGACATTACCTGGTGGCACCGCCCACCCTGTGACATCACGGACCAGTGCATGCTGGGCCGCCAACATCACAGGGGGGGTGGTGCTATTTAAGAAATGTCAAACATGGGCCAGCCTTTTTTTTTTTTTCGGGTGCGATAGTGCAATGGGCGTCATGATTGAAGATGGATCTACACTGGGGGGACATTGTTTTTTATTTTTTAATACAGGATTTGTCAAAAACTTGTCTACTGTCTATGAGTACCCCATACTCATCCACATGGGGGGTGGGATCTGGGGCCTCTCTTGTTAAAAAGGGCTTCCAGATTCTGATAAGCCCCCCACCTGCAGACTCCCACAACCACAACACAGGGTTGTGGGGAAGAGACCCTTGTCCCCATCAACATAGGGAAAAGATGCTTTGGACATGTGACCTGGTATGGTTCAGGAGGAGGGGTGCTGGCTCGCCCCCCCTTTCCTGACCTGCCAAGTTGCATGCCCGGATAAGGGTCTGGTATGGAATTTGGGGGGACCGCACACCATTTTTATTTATTTTTTTGGCATGGGGTTCCCCTTGAAATCCATACCAGCTTATACTGTGCCCTGATTGGGAAAAGCTTTGTCAAATCAGGGTGTAAAATGCTCTGTGCAGCACGGAGTGGATTGCAGGGCGTTTGAACACCCTGCAAATCCTGTGTTGGACGAACAGGACGAACAGCCAATGTTAGGCCCAAATTTATGCTCAAGCCGAACCGTTCGCCCAACACTAGTAGTGAAGATAAGAACAGCAGCAGGTATGCAAAGAGCAAGATTTTGGCTGGAGACAGCACAATAATCCGTCAAACAGGATGTGCAGAAACATTACCTAAATCAGGAAGTTCTTGGGAGGAGCAAATGGTTCAAGGTTCACTTAAAACAAGAGACAAACCAAGGTTGTCCAAGGAATCAGGCAGGGAGCTGCCCAGCATGTCCCAGCATGAAGAGCCACAGCTAGACACTGCAGAGGTCACAGGTTTAGACACAGATCCTGACACAGCCTTTTGTCGGGTGTGTTAGATTAAACGCTTGCCGACCGGCTCACGCACTTATATGTCGGCAGAATGGCACGGCTGCGCAAAGCAACTAATATATACGTCGCTTTGAATTTTGCGCCTTGCAGTGCACTTGTAGTACAGAGTGGATTTGCCTTTAGTAAATCAAGCCCAAAGTCTCCCTGATTTCCATCTAATCCCTAAGGGGGGCAACGGATAGAGATATACACTGTATATGATCTCCTTGGTGAACACAGAAGGACTCAAGGCTATAGAGGACTCGTTTTCAGTGACTCAACACATATAAAATTCAGGGGAAAAGAGACAGTTACCCCTCCTCTTGAGAGTGGAGGGGTAATCCTTCATGTGGTCCTTAGGACATCTAAATGAAACCACTTTAGATCTTGGCCCTCCTTTTTGTCTCCCCTTGGGGCCCTCAGTAGGGAGAATTTTTGATCTGATATTGTGGAATATGTATATAAAATGTGAGCGCTAAATGCAATCCAAATTAATGAAAAACAGTGCCTATATGCATGTAATACAACAAGTGCTTCCACACTGTTTGTATATCTGTGAGATTAAAAAAAAGAAAACAAGGGGGTGGTGAATCACTGATAAGTGAAAAGATCCCCTGGTAAGTGTGTGTACACAAACTATAAACAAATGATTCAGATCTAATGCGTGATCCCTATGGGTGTGACCCAGAAAACAAACAAAAAATGTATATAAAAAACTGTATATAAACAAATATATATAAAGTGTGAACACAATCTATTGAACTACAGGGTGTATTACCCCCTATGTATGAGAAATAAACTGTGAGCAATGTAAAGGCAACGTTGCTTATCAAAAGATGTTAATAGAAGGACGGTCTGTGAAGTACATATCCAACATACAAAGCATAAAATGATAAAGTCTATATCAACTGTCCACACCATCAGGTATATACCAATGTCCCCCAAATGAATGGTGATCACATGGGGGCGATTGGAACCCCTGAATATGGATATAATGCCCTCTTGGATATCAAATTCCTGGGCTGTGGTGTAAATTCCTACTATTCCTCCAAGTATGGGAACACCGATGATAGGAAGGGGGGAAAACACCTCAGAATTTCCAGCTGATACACGGTGATAACATCATCATCTCAAGTATTAAAGAGAATTAAATACTCTTACCGCAAGACTCGGACACTGATCACCATACGGTGCTGGGTCATGCAGGCTTATGTCCACTCAGGGACTCAGGTCGTGGTGATGTGATGTTGTCCTTTATTCCTCCGCAGCTGGAAGCTTACACCGGATCAAACCCTTCAGCTCAAACCAAGATCAGATATCCAGGGAAAAAGTTGGTTCCAAAAAAAGAAAGAGAAATCCTCTGCATAGTGTAAATCCAGATAGCTGGAATTTTATTTAAAACTGAACAGAGTTCAAATGGCAAAACCACTACAAAGATTTTTAAAATGAATAAAAATAATGAAAAAATCCAAAAATTTCTGGAAAATCAAAACCAGCGATACAACAAACATGCGTGGGCTAGGTGGCTGTAACTAGCATGTGATCCCGACGCGTTTCGTCTACTACAGACATCAACTGGGATGTCAGAACATTTTATAGTGATAAAAATCGATGTACATCTGAATGCCAGATAAAGCCTCCTGTGAACCAAGCCTCCATCCTGTTGGTGGATGGGGACATATTCATAGACAATTAAAAATATTCAAATCAATTCCATTGTAGAATAGTGGACCAATAATGGATGGTGGTGTGTCTAGCGTGTGTCAGACGTGTGTAGGATTTGCTTACCAGACATTCTGGGATGATATATATTGTCACATATATGGTGATATGAAATTATGTGGAATTGTCTATGACAATGTTTACAATTGTTTAAGGAGTAAATATACAGTCTAAATTAATTGAGTTCAGTGTTGTTAATTACAAATAGCACTAATAAAGTCTCTATGTTGTCCTTTTTTTTTAAATTTGTAGGAATGTGATGATTTGTGAGTGCGTTTTTATATATGTTCTTTAGACAATATGTGGTTAATTTACTAAAACTGGAGAGAAAAAAATCTGGTGCAGTTCTGCAGAAAAACCAATCAACTTTCAGGCCTCGTACACACGACCGATTTTCTCGGCAAGAACCAGTAAGAAACTTGCTGGCAGAGATGTCTTGCCGAGTAAATCGGTCGTGTGTACGCGGCTATCGGGTTTCTCGTCGAGAAAACCGACAAGTAACCTCGACGAGAAAATAGAGAACCTGCTCTCTATTTTCTCGTCGAGATTCTCGTAAGCCTGTTTCTCGACGAGAAAAGTGAGTGTGTGTACACTTACCTGTCCGCCGGGAAGCCCGCGCATGTTCGAAATGAATTCGACGCATGCGCGGTAGCTTCCTAGGCATACGTAGGGTATACCAAGATGGCGGCGACGGCATCGAATGTGACGAGCGCATGCTCGTCGTAGTCGATGACGTCACCGCGTACGCTCCATTCAAAGAACCGCGGGTTCTTTGAAACGAGCGTGTGTACACTCGGCCGGGACAAGTTTCTTGTCCAAGAATCTCGTCGGAAAAAACGACATGTTTTTTTCAACGAGAATCTCGGCCGTGTGTACGAGGCCTTAGTTTTTTTTTGTCAAAGCTTAATTGAACAAGCTGAAGTTAGAAGTTGATTGGCTACCATGAGCAGCTGCACCAGATTTTGCCCTCTCCAGATTTAGTAAATAAACCCCTATTTGTTCATCCTTGAGTTATTACCAATATTATTTAGACAATATTTGTTTATCCTTGAGTCATTGCCAAATAAAAACAAACCAATCAATTCAATATACACTTATTGGAATTTTTACCAAAGACATGTAGCAGAATATATTTTGGCCTTAATTTATGAAAAATTAGATTTTTTTTTATTGGATATGTTTTATAACAGAAATTTGAAAATGTTGTTTCTTTTTTAAAATTGTCATTCTTTTTTCATTTATATAAAACAATCCAGTGGTGATCAATTGCCACCAAAAGAAAGCTCTATTTGTATGAAAAAAATTATAAAAATGTAATTGGCATACAGTGTTCCATGACTGCACAATTGCCAGTTAAAGTAGCACCATACTGATAAGCAAAAAATAAGGAGGTAAAACCTTCTAGAGGTCAAGTGGTTAATCAGTAGCAAAAAAATTGATTTCAGGTTATTTTTGTCTTGAATGTATTCAATGCATGTAAAAAAAAAGAGGCCCAGACAGCATGCCTATGACTCATTTGAACCGTGCAAGAAAAACCTACCTAATTCCAAACTAGTTGAAGTAAATGTTCTACAATAGACATACAGCTTACATCATATAAAGAACAAATTGTAATTATGCTCCAGTGTCCCATAAATGTTCATGATAGAAAATAATATTTTGAAGTTTATTTGGCACACATTACATTTCAAGTGATATTTTCTTGAGATTTCATGCCCATATGGTTTGGCAGATTGCTTATGTGGGAGTATTTTTTCTGTTTTTCTATCTTTCAAATAACAGTTATTTTTCTATCTTTGTATCTTTCCACAACAGTCATATGCGTGTATGGGTGATGAATTTGTATTGAGATGTTTATTCCCAATTAAATTAAATCTGTATTTGTTCATGTCTTCATCAATTTAGCACTAGACTAGACATCAACTATTTTATCGCACGTCTATTCTATAAATTTAAGCTAATGAACACTTGTCCAATAACATTGCATAAGGATGTCTAGGGCAAGACATAAGGTATTTGCATGTCTATAATTAATTTCTCAGAGTGAGCAGAGTGAAACACTTTGTGACTGCTATGAACCATTACTGATTGTTTAAATTGATAGGAGAATCGTCACTCATCTAATATAGATCGTACAATGTCCAAGGTTGAATTCAAGGCTAATTTTGGAGAGTTCTGGGTAACCAGGGTTACCACCAATTCCTATTTTCTTTTGTTAATTAATACTGATATCCATCCATGTAATATTCCTCTAGGCAATGTGAATATCATGCAGATAAAAGTATTTACTTTATTAGGCATAACAGATAAAAATAGAACACAAAATCTTAATTTAAAAAATATATAAAATCTTGCAACTTAACCATTTCAGCCCTGGACCATTTGTCAGCTTAAAGACCAGAGGTCTTTTTACAATTTGGCACTGCGCTGCTTTATCGGGTAATTGCGCGGACATGCAATGTTGTACCCAAACGAAATTTGCGTCCTTTTTTCCCCACAAATAGAGCTTTCTTTTGATGGTATTTGATTACCTCCGTGATTTTTATTTTTTGCGATATAAACGGAAAAAGACCAAATATTTTGAAAAAAAATATATATATATTTTCTACTGTTTGTTATAAGAAAAATCGAATAAACTCAATTTTAGTCATACATTT
Organism: Rana muscosa; assembly: GCA_029206835.1. Lineage (NCBI taxonomy): Eukaryota > Metazoa > Chordata > Amphibia > Anura > Ranidae > Rana > Rana muscosa. The sequence continues at coordinate 881,195,150 of CM055116.1, forward strand.
AGGCCAAAATGTATTCAGCCACATGCCTTTAGTAAAAAAAAATGTCAATAAGCGTATATTTATTGGTTTGCGCAAAAGTTATAGCGTCTACAAATTAGGGTACATTTTCTGGAATTTACACAGCTTTTAATTTATGACTGCCTATCTCATTTCTTGAGGTGCTAAAATGGCAGGGCAGTGCAACCCCCCCCCAAATGACCCCATTTTGGAAAGTAGACACTTCAAGGAAATTGCTGAGAGGCATGTTGAGCCCATTGATTGAATAATGACAACATTTTTTTTTTTACAAAAAGTTGTCACTAAATGATATATTGCTCACACATGCCATGGTTATATGTGGAATTGCACCCCAAAATACATTTTGCTGCTTCTCCTGAGTACGGGGATACCACATGTGTGGGACTTTTTGTGAGCCTAGCCACGTACGGGGCCCCGAAAACCAAGCACCGCCTTCAGAATTTCTAAGGGCGCAAATGTTTGATTTCACTCCTCACTACCTATCACAGTATTGAAGGCCATAAAATGCCAAAATAGCACAAACCCCCCCCCCCCCAATGACCTCATTTTGGAAAGTAGACACCCCAAGCTATTCGCTGAGAGGCATGTTGAGTCCATGGAATATTTTATATTTTGCCACAAGTTGCGGGAATATTACAAACTTTTTTTTTTTGACCAAAGTTGTCACTAAATGATATATTGCTCACACATGACATAGGCATATGTGAAATTACACCCCAAAATACATTTAGCTGCTTCTCCTGAGTACGAGGAAACCACATGTGTGGGACTTTTTGGGAGCCTAGCCACGTGCGGGGCCCCCGAAATCCAAGCACCGCCTTCAGAATTTCTAAGGGCGCAAATTTTTGATTTCACTCCTCACTACCTGTCACAGTTTTGAAGGCCCTAAAATGCCAAGATTGCACAAAACCCCCCCAAATGACCACATTTTGGAAAGTAGACACCCCATGCTATTTGCTGAGAGGTATGTCGAGTCCATGGAATATTTTATATTTTGACACAAGTTGCGGGAAAAATACTTTTTTTTTTTTGCACAAAGTTGTCACTAAATGATATATTGCTCAAACATGCCATGGGCATATGTGGAATTACACCCCAAAATACATTCTGTTGCTTCTCCTGAGTACGGGGATACCACATGGGGTCATTTGGGGGGGGGTTTGAACTGTCCTGGCATTTTATGCACAACATTTAGAAGCTTATGTCACACATCACCCACGCTTCTAACAAAGCCCCTTCTGACACTTTTTGTTTACATGAAAAAAAAATTTGCAAGAAAATTACGTTGAAACCCACAAACATTATATATTTTTTTAAAGCAAATGCCCTACAGATTAAAATGGTGGGTGTTGCATTTTTTTTTCCACACAGTATTTGCGCAGTGATTTTTCAAACGTTTTTTGGGGAAAAAACACACTTTTTTTATTTTAATGCACTAAAACACACTATATTGCCCAAATGTTTGATGAAATAAAAAATATGATCTTAGGTTGAGTACATGGATACCAAACACGTCATGCTTTAAAATTGCGCACAAACGCGCAGTGGTGACAAACTACATACATGTTTAAAAGCCTTTACAGGTTACCACTTTAGATTTACAGAGGAGATCTACTGCTAAAATGACTGCCCTCGATCTGACCTTCGTGGTGATACCTCACATGCATGGTGCAATTGCTGTTTACATATGACGCCAGACCGAGGCTTGCATTCGCCTTTGCGAGAGCAGGGGGGGACAGGGGTGCTTTTTTTTTATTATTTATTTTGCTTTTTTTTTTTAAACCGTTCCTTCTATTTATTTTTATTTTTTTTATCATTTTTATTGTTATCTCAGGGAATGTAAATATCCCGTATGATAGCAATAGGTAGTGACAGGTACTCTAGATCTCTCCTTTGCCCTCAAAGCATCTGACCACACCAAGATCGGTGTGATAAAATGCTTTCCCAATTTCCCAATGGCGCTGTTAATATCCGGTGAAATCGAAGTCATGAAATGCTCATAGCTTCCGGTTTCTTAGGCCATAGAGATGATTGGAGCCATTCTGGTCTCTTTTCAGCTCTATGGTCAGCTGGCGGAACCACCGGCTGCATCCTCAGGTTCCCTGTTGGGACAGGAGAGCCAGAGAAAACCATGGAAGAAGGTGGGAGGGGGGGCATTCCCTCCCACTGCTTGTAAAAGCAGTCTAGAGGCTAATTAGCCTCTAGGATTGCTTTTACATGAAAGCCGACCTCTGGCTGAAAAGAATGATACCAAGATGATACCTAAACCAGCAGGCATCATTCTGGTATAACCATTCAAAGTCCAGCAACATACCAGTACGTTGCTGGTCCTTGTTGGGCATATATTGTAATCTTTTTTTTCATGCAGCCTGTTGGCTGAACGAAAAAAAGAGATTTATCGGTGGGTATGCCCACCATTAGAATACCTCCCTTCATCCACCCACTTCTAATGATGGGCGTACATGCACTATTTATATATGCCGAAGCATGGGTGCATCCTCCCGCAAAAGTTATGCCATGTACACACGGTTAAACTTTTCCACGGGCAAGCCTCCGTCGGAATTTTGACCGTATGTATGCCGCATTAGGAGAAAATCACTCCTCCACCCCTGCTGCCCCCATGCTTCGGCATATATGCTCTTTTTTTTAACTGTGGTGGTGAAATCACCTCCTACAGCGTTGGAGTCATGGCTTTATGTATCATGGGAGCAAACGCTGTTGCTGTCAAGATAAATAAATCCGCGCTGCAACTGAATGGCGTACCTGAAAACAAAAAAAATGGTTAAAGGGGTTGTAAAGGTTCGTTTTTTATTTTCTAAATAGGTTCCTTTAAGCAAGTGCATTGTTGATTCACTTACCCTTTCCTTAGATTTCCCTTCTAAAATTTTTTTTTTCTTTGTTTTCTTTGTCTGAATTTCTCACTTCCTGTTCCTCCTCAGTAAGCTGTTCAGTAAGCTGTTCTGGCTGACTCCACACCACTCGGATGATGGTGTGAAGTTTAGTGAGGAGAAACAGGAAGTGAGAAATTCAGACAAAGAAAACAAACCTTTAGAAGGCAAATCGAAGGAAAACCAACAATGCACTAGCTTAAAGGAACCTATTTAGAAAATAAAAAACGAACCTTTACAACCCCTTTAACAATAAAACGCAGTAAACAGTAAAGTATAAAAAAATTACATGCCTGAAGAGCAAAAATTATAAAACATAATAACAATAAAACATTGTAGAATAGAATACAGTAAAAAAGAGCAGAACAATAGAGAGAGAGACTAGAGAGAAAGAGAACAATAAAACTGCAACTATTTTTTATTTTTTATTTTATATTTTTTTGTGTTTTTGTTTTTTTTACGTTTTCTATTTTTTTTTACACTTTTTTTGTAACTGTAACTGTAACGGTCCGGTCTAGGTTTGGGTCTCTCAAAATGCGATGGCATCTTGGGAGACCCTGTGTAAGTGTGTCCTAGTCTGTGAAATGCTGTACCCTATGCTAAAACTGCACTAGTGTGTGGTAGCGTTCAAAACATTCACCAATGCAAAGACCAGGATTGTCAGGACAGCGTGGACAATAATAACGAGTGTCACGCCTATATCCGCGCTTTCTACAGACACAACATTTTCTTTGGGGGGCTCGTTGGGTAGGGGTACTCTGGAGGACATGCGGAAAATGCCTCTCATGCAGCCGGCTTACTGCATTTGGTTTGGGATGGTGAGGTGCAGCACCGCCTGGATACAGAAGGGCTGTGACGATCTCTTCCTGGAATTGAAGGAAGGATCCAGTCCGTCCTGAAGCTCTGTATAGCACATGAGTGTTCAGCAAAGCCAATTGAAATAAGTATACAGACACTTTTTAGTACCAGGGTCTGGCCTTACGGGCAACTAGGTACAGCGCCAACAACTGGTCGTTGAGGTCCACCCCTCCCATATTTTGGTTATATTCGTGGACTCAGAGGGGTTTCGCCACAACATCAGTCGTCGTACGAATTTGGACTGTCATGTCTGCATGAAGGGAGGAAAGAACGAAAACATTCTTATTATCCCTTCACTTCACAGCGAGCAATTTATTACTGTCACGGGCCGGGTAGGCGACTATAGAGGAGGCAGGAGGTGGATCCACTGTACCAGAGAGGGGATGGTACGAATCGCACCGAGGGACCGGTTCTAAGCGGCTACCGGTTTTCACCAGAGCCCGCCGCAAGGCAGGATGGACTTGCTGCGGCGGTAGCAACCAGGTCGTGTCCCCCAGTAGCGACTCCACCTCTCTGGCGGCTGAGGCCGGTGCGGTACAAAAGGACTAGGCAGAGGCAAGGTCAGACGTAGCAAAAGGTCAGGGCAGGCGGCAATGGTTCGTGGTCAGAGACAAAGGCAGAAGGTCAGGTACACAGGCAAGGTAACTCAAAATACTTCCACAAGGTACTAGGACAACAAGATCCGGCAAGGACAGGAAGGGGAAGTGGGTTTAAATAGGTTTTGGATAGAGGAACCGTAATTGGACCGGGCACCAATCAATGGTGCACTGGCCCTTTAAATTTTAGAAGGCCAGCGCGCGCGCGCCCTAGAACACAGCGGGGCCGCGCGCGCCGGGAGGTAGCAGAAAGAGGAAGGCAAGTGGGGAGGAGAGCGGAGCAGCGCTCACGGCCAGGGGGGCTGGCCGGAGCGCCGCAGAGGGGACGACGCCGTGAGTGCTCCGGGCTGGATGGGACACCCGGAGCACTCGGCGTTACAGTACCCCCCCTTAGGTCTCCCCCTTTTCTTGGAACCCAAGAATCTACGGATGAGCTCTTTGTCTAAAATGTTGGTCTCAGTCTCCCAGGATCTCTCTTCAGGACCACAGTTCTCCCAATCAATTAAAAATAATTTTTTACCTCGGACGACCTTGGAGGCGAGGATATCTTTCACCGAAAAGACATCGGAGGAACCAGAGACAGGAGCAGGAGCGGTGACCTTGGGGGAAAATCGGTTAAGAATGAGGGGTTTAAGAAGAGACACGTGAAAAGAGTTGGGGATGCGAAGAGAAGGAGGAAGATGGAGTTTGTAAGAGACAGAATTGATTTGGTTTTTGATTTTATAAGGTCCGAGGTAACGAGGGCCCAGCTTGTAGCTAGGTACCCGAAACCGAACATATTTGGAGGAGAGCCACACTTTGTCACCAGGGACATAGACGGGGGAATTCTTCTCTTTTTATCTGCATGTCTCTTCATGCGGGCAGAGGCCAGTGATAGCGAGTTTTGAGTCTCTTTCCAGATAGAGGTAAAGTCCTGGGTTAATTCATCCACGGCAGGAACTCCAGAAGAAGTGGGAATGGGGAGGGGGGCAAAGGGTGGCGGCCGTAGACCACAAAGTAAGGAGATTTGGAGGACGATTCAGAGTTCTTGAAATTGTATGAGAATTCCGCCCAGGGCAATAGGTCGACCCAATCGTCTTGACGGGCGGAGACAAAATGTCGTAAGTAGTCACCAAGGACCTGGTTAACTCTTTCCACCTGTCCATTGGATTGCGGGTGATAAGCGGAAGAAAAATTCAATTTAATCTTTAGTTGAGTACAGAGAGCTCTCCAAAATTTTGAGATAAATTGGACGCCTCTATCCGAGACGATATGTGAGGGAAGGCCATGGAGACGGAAAATTTGAAGAAAAAAGTGCTTCGCCAACTGAGGTGCAGTAGGCAGACCAGGAAGAGGGACAAAATGAGCCATTTTCGAAAAGCGGTCAACGACCACCCAAATGACAGTGTTACCATGAGACAACGGAAGGTCCGTGATGAAATCCATGGCAATGTGGGACCATGGTAGTTCAGGCACCGGTAGAGGAAGGAGAAGACCTGCAGGCTTCTGGCGTGGAGTTTTGTCACGTGCACAGATAGTGCAGGCCCGTACAAAGTCATTCATATCTCTTTCCTGGGTAGGCCACCAATAGTGTCTGGCCAACAATTGTAAGGATTTTTTGATCCCAGCATGGCCGGCTAGATGGGAGGAATGGCCCCACCTAAGTATCTGGAGACGAAGGCCTGGAGGAACAAAAGTTTTTCCTGGAGGGACTGGCATCAGAGCAGCGGGAGCAGAGGAAATCAGGCACTCAGGGGGTACGATGTGTTGTGGGGGGTTCCTGGTTTCAGAGGCATCAGAGGAACGGGACAAGGCATCCGCCCTGACATTCTTGTCTGCGGAACGAAAATGGATCTGAAAATTGAACCGGGCAAAGAACAATGACCACCTGGCCTGGCGAGGATTCAAGCGCTGAGCGGACTGAAGGTAAGACACATTTTTATGGTCAGTGTAGATGGAGATGGGGTGAAGAGAACCTTCCAGGAGCTGTCTCCACTCTTCTAATGCCAACTTGATGGCCAACAGTTCACGGTCACCTATGGAATAGTTCTTTTCAGGAGGGGAGAAGGTTTTAGAGAAAAAACCACACGTGACGTTTCCTCCTTTAGCATTTCTTTGAAGAAGAACGGCTCCGGCTCCTACCGAGGAGGCGTCAACTTCAAGGGAGAACGGCTTAGTGGGGTCTGGTCGAGATAGAACAGGTGCCAAAGAGAAGGCGGTTTTTAGGTGAGTAAAGGCTTCTTCCGCCTGAGGTGGCCAGGACCTTGGATTCGCGTTTTTCTTAGTCAGCGCCACTATCGGTGCAACGATGGTGGAGAAGTGGGGTATGAACTGGCGATAGTAGTTGGCGAATCCAAGGAAGCGCTGGATAGCACGGAGTCCAGAGGGACGTGGCCAATCTAAGACTGCGGAAAGCTTATCAGGATCCATTTGAAGACCTTGTCCTGAAACCAGATAACCTAGGAAAGGAAGGCTGCTACACTCAAAAAGGCATTTTTCAAATTTAGCGTAAAGATGATTTACACGGAGGCGCTGGAGTACTTGACGGACATGGAGCCGATGTTCCTCAAGGTTGGTAGAGAAAATTAGGATGTCGTCAAGATAGACAACCACACAGGTATACAGTATGTCCCGAAAGATTTAATTGACAAAATCCTGAAAGACTGCAGGGGCGTTGCAAAGTCCAAAAGGCATGACGAGATATTCGAAGTGGCCGTCTCTGGTGTTAAATGCGGTTTTCCATTCATCTCCTTTACAGATTCTGATGAGGTTATAAGCGCCCCTGAGGTCTAATTTTGAAAAAACCTTTGCTCCGCGCAGACGGTCAAAGAGCTCCGAGATGAGAGGCAGAGGGTAGCGATTTTTAACAGTGATCTTATTAAGACCACGATAGTCTATGCAAGGGCGTAGTGAACCGTCCTTTTTGGTAACGAAGAAGAACCCCGCTCCGGCTGGAGAGGATGATTTCCTAATAAACCCTCTCTTGAGGTTCTCCTGTATGTAATCGGACATGGCCTTGGTTTCGGGAGAGGAGAGAGGGTAAATTCTGCCACGGGGTGGTGTAGTACCTGGGAGCAAGTCAATGGGGCAGTCGTAGGGTCTATGTGGAGGTAAGACCTCCGCCTGTTTTTTGCAAAAAACATCGGAAAAGTCCTGATAGGCCTTGGGAAGGCCAGGCAAAGGAGTAGAAATGGGAATTCGACTGGTGGGTATAGACTTAAGACAATGCTTGTGGCAGGAATAGCCCCAGAATTTGACGTCCCCCGTGGTCCAGTCGAGGGTAGGAGAATGACGCTGGAGCCAGGGTAGGCCAAGAAGGATGTCAGAAGTACAGTTCGGCAAAACAAAGAATTCAATCTTTTCTTGGTGAAGGACCCCAGCGGACATGAGCAGGGGTTCAGTGCGGTAACACACGGTACAATCCAGATTCTCTCCATTTACGGAAGAAATGAAGAAGGGTCTGATGAGATGGATAACAGGAATGTTGAACCTGTTGATGAAGGAGGCTTCAATAAAGTTTCCTGCAGAACCGGAGTCCAGGAAGGCCACCGCAGAGAAGGGGGCGCCGGCAGAAGGAGAGATCCGCACGGGAATAGTCAGACGTGGAGAGGAAGAATTCACACCTAGTAACGCCTCTCCCACGCTCACTAGGTGCGGGCGTTTCCCAGACGTGGAGGACGAATAGGGCAGTCCTTTAGGAAATGTTCAGAGCTTGCACAATAGAGGCATAAGTTCTCATTCCTACGGCGAGATCTTTCTTGCAGGGTCAGACGAGATTGGTCGACTTGCATGGCCTCCTCGACAGGAGGCATGGTATCAGGATGCGTAGGATTCAGGAAGAGAGGAGCCAGGCGCGGATAACGCCTGGTACGAACAAGATCTTTCTCCAGGCGAAGCTCTTGGCGTCTTTCCACGTAGCGGATGTCAATGCGGGTAGCTAAGTGGATAAGCTCTGTCAGGGTGGAGGGTATGTCTCGTGCGGCCAGAGAGTCCTTGATGTGGCTGGATAAGCCTTTCTTGAAGGTTGCGCAGAAAGCCTCATTATTCCAGGCTAGCTCTGAGGCCAGTGTGCGGAACTGTATGGCATATTCGCCCACAGAGGAGTTTCCTTGGACCAGGTTAAGCAGGGCGGTTTCCGCGGATGATGCTCGGGCTGGTTCCTCAAAAACGCTACGAACCTCAGCAAAGAAGGACTGAACGGTGGCCGTAGCAGGGTCATTGCGGTCCCAGAGTGGCGTGGCCCAGGCCAAGGCCTTCCCAGACAACAGACAGACCACAAATGCCACCTTAGAGCGTTCTGTGGAAAACTGGTCCAACATCATTTCAAGATGCAGGGCACATTGAGACAAGAATCCCTGGCACATCTTAGAATCCCCGTCAAATTTCTCCAGAAGAGACAAGCGGATCTTTGAACTAGACGCGGCTGCTCGGAGAGGAGGAGATGCTGGAGCTTGTCGCGGCAGACGCTGCTGGACCATGGCGGTCAACTGCGCCAGCTGCTGTCCTTGTTGGGCAGTCAATTGCGACTGCTGGGCAACCACGGTAGTGAGATCAGCGAGATTGGGCAGCGGCACCTCAGCGGCATCCATGGCCGGATCTACTGTCACGGGCCGGGCAGGCGACTATAGAGGAGGCAGGAGGTGGATCCACTGTACCAGAGAGGGGATGGTACGAATCGCACCGAGGGACCGGTTCTAAGCGGCTACCGGTTTTCACCAGAGCCCGCCGCAAGGCAGGATGGACTTGCTGCGGCGGTAGCAACCAGGTCGTGTCCCCCAGTAGCGACTCCACCTCTCTGGCGGCTGAGGCCGGTGCGGTACAAAAGGACTAGGCAGAGGCAAGGTCAGACGTAGCAAAAGGTCAGGGCAGGCGGCAATGGTTCGTGGTCAGAGACAAAGGCAGAAGGTCAGGTACACAGGCAAGGTAACTCAAAATACTTCCACAAGGTACTAGGACAACAAGATCCGGCAAGGACAGGAAGGGGAAGTGGGTTTAAATAGGTTTTGGGTAGAGGAACCGTAATTGGACCGGGCACCAATCAATGGTGCACTGGCCCCTTTAAATTTTAGAAGGCCGGCGCGCGCGCGCCCTAGAACACAGCGGGGCTGCGCGCGCCGGGAGGCAGCAGGAAGAGGAAGGCAAGTGGGGAGGAGAGCGGAGCAGCGCTCACGGCCAGGGGGGCTGGCCGGAGTGCCGCAGAGGGGACGACGCCGTGAGTGCTCCGGGCTGGATGGGACACCCGGAGCACTCGGCGTTACAATTACACTTCAAGCAGGCTCTCTCCCCCAGCGTAAGATGGGAATCTACAAGCCCCTGGGGTAAGCCCCGGCGATTCGATTGCACGGTGCCACATGCGCCAATCTGATGATCAAACAAGTGACTAAAAAGTGGCACGCTCGTGTAATAAATGTTCACATACAAATGGTACCCCTTTCCGAATAAGGGTGACACCAAGTTCCACACTATCTTGCTAGCGCTCCCTATGTAATCTGGGCAGTTCTTTGGCTCTACGTGACTGTCTTTTACCTCGTAAACCAGAAAACTCCTTGTATAGCCTGTGGCCCTGTCACAGAACTTATACAGCTTGACCCCATATCTGGCACGCTTGCTGAGAAGGTACTGTTTGAAAGACAAGCGGGCAGAAAATTTAATGAGGGACTCGTCAACGCAGACAATTTGATCAGGAGTAAACAAGGCTGCAAAACGCTTGTTGAAGTGGTTTACGAGGGGCCGAATTTTGTAGAGCCGATCGTATTCAGGGTCTCCACGAGGACAACAAAGTTCATTGTGGTTGAAGTGCATGAACCGCAAGATCTGCTCATATCGTGCCCTGGCCATGGAGGCAGAGAACACAGGTAAATGGTAAATTGGGTGTATGGACCAATACGACCGCAACTTACTAAATTTATGTGTGCCCATGTTGAGGGAAAGGCCCAGAAAGGTCTTAAATTCGGAAACCGTAATTGGTTCCAATCTCTGGCAAGGGAGGACAACTGGGGATTAGCGGCGATGAATTGACCAGCATACAAATTACTTTGGTCCACAATAGATCTATAGAGATCTTCCGTGAAAAACAGCGAATAAAAATCAAGTGACGTAAAATCAACTGTTTCCACCTGAATTCCGGGTTGGCCAGTGAATGGGGGAAGTACGGGTTCTGCAGAAGTGGTGGGCACCCAATCAGGATTGGCAAATTCTGCAGGAAGGACACTATGGGCACAACGGGCCGTTCTTTGTCTTCTTGGTGGCAGCCGGACACTACTTGTGCTTGCCACCTCGCCAGCTTGAACTGCACTTATGGGACTTGCCACGTCACCAAGTGTTACTGCAGTGCTGGATGTACGACCAGGGTGTACTAGGCCGCTGGTGCTTGCCAGTTCACCAGAAGGATGAGCGGCACTATTACTTCTCTGCTCCATACGAGAGCCCTGCGGTTCTTGCACCTAAACAACAGCAGAAGAATGGGGTCGTGTACGCCTGACCTTGGCAAGGACCTCACCTTTGTCATCAGTGCTATCTGTCATGGAGCCGCTGTCGTCTACAGGATCGTATTTTGAGCCTGAATCTGACAGATGAGTGACCTCCTCTTCACTATCTGTCATGCTCAGAAATGTGTAGGCCTCTTTACTAGTGTACCTTCGATTTGCCATTTTGGGCTCTAAATTTACTGGTACACTAGTAAGATTCACAGGTAAAAAAGCACCTGACTGTCAGCAACTGTTTCAAACGCTACCAAAAAAACTGTTAGCGATCGCAGGGATCAGGCATGACTCTGCGAACGCTGCAGCTATGTATTTAGTGCTTTGTAAAGCCTTGTACACATTTTTGGCCAACAAACTTCATTTTGAGAAAGTTAGACCAACAATCCGACCGTGTGTATGCTCCATCGGACAAATTTTTTTGTTTTCAACAGACAAATGTTGGGTCTGCAAACGGACAAACTTTTGCCCAACAAAAGTCTGATGGAGCAAAGTCCGACCGTGTGTACAGAAAACCATCGGACTTTTGTCCGATGGACAAAACAAATAATGTTACAATCAACCAACAATAGCAGAAGTTGACCAAAGGGTGGCGGTAAAGAGCAGAAAAGAGCAGAAAAACCACATGATGTTGGATAAAGTTTTGGGAAAGTTTGCAGAAAAGTCAGAGAGTGTGTATGCTATGGGTGTTCCCGACCAACTCTGTTCGGACAAAAAAACACGGAAAAGTCAGATGGAAGTCCGACCGTGTGTACGGGGCTTTAGTGACAGTAATCGATCGATACTGCACTTGGGTGGGCTGGGCTGGGCTGGGCGGATGGGCAAAATGCAGGTGCTAGCAGGTATCTGGGCTGATCCCGCTAACACTGCATTTTTGGGAACCCTAAACTGCTGGGGATGCTAGTATATATATTGATCTGTTCAGATACTATACCACTAAGGGAGGTGTATGCTGTGTGCGTGGGTGTTAGCGCTACTGGCACTAATCTGACGCTGCCTGGGGCGACGCAGACCCTATCTGACACTAAACCTAATTGATATCACCCCCCTGCCGGGTGATCGGAGGGTTAAACCTTTTATGGGTAATAAATGGCGGGTGCCCTGACGCTATAAGAAGCAAACTAACTAACAAGCGTCACCCGTAATACTAATACGGTGATCACTGGTGAAAGGGTTAACTAGGGGGCAATCAGGAGATTAAAACCTTTATTAGGTAATATATGGGGGAACCTGACGCTATAAAAACCTGACGTGAACCTAAATAACTAACTGGCTACCTAGCGTCACCAGCGACACTAATACGGCGATCAGAAAAAAGATCGCTTAGTGACACTGGCGACAGGGGTGAAAGGGTTACCTGGGGGGCGATCAAGGGGTTAAACCTTTATTAGGGGGGTTAGGGGGGTACCCTGGACCTAAAGGGGCCTAACGCTAACTGCCCTGCAACTTTTTACAGTCACAAATGACACTGCATGCAGTGATCAGTAAATAAATGACCACTGCAATCAGTGACACTGTGACTGGGGGTGCAGGGGGTGATCTGGGGGTGACTGGGGGGGGGTGAAATGTGTGCCTACGTGTACTGGTGTCAGTGTACTGTTGGTGCACTTACTTGATGTCTTCTCTCCTCGAGCTCTGGACGAAAAGACCTCTGCGAGGAGAGATGACATCACTTCTTCCTGCTGCTGTTTACATTTACAGAGGCAGGGGAAGCTTCTCATTCGCCAGGAGCGATTGTGAGGGGGTGGACACGGATCGCTCCTGAAGTGATATCAACCGCCGCGGGCACCGCGCTGGGAGGCAGGGACGTACAGGTATGCCCTTATGCCTGCCCGTGCCATTCTGTAGACGTATATTGTCGTGCGGCGGTCCTTAAGTGGTTAATGCCTTTTCCAAGCCCCAGAGGTTATGTACAAACACTTCTTGCTAAAGACGTCTATTTTTTTCAAGACTGATGCTTACTGATACAAAATAGCTTAAAATGAGTAGTGAAACTCAAGCAAACACATATGAATACATAAAATCACATTTAACAAGTTTGTCTAAAGCCCACAAAATTAACTGAGTAGGCACTAAAATCAAATACATCTACAGGTATGCAGAAAGCAGTGGCAGCTGGTGCTCAATTTTTTTTGGGGAGGCGCAAACGAACTGAAATTTTTTGAAAAATACTGAAACAAAATCAATTATTACATGATGAAATCTCAAGAAAATACCACTTGAAATGTAATGTGTGCCAAATAAACTGGAGCATAATTACAATTTGTTCTTTATATGATGTAAGCTGTATGTCTATTGTAGAACATTTACTTCAACTAGTTTGGAATTAGGTAGGTTTTACATCCGGGCCTCCTGATTGGCTGAGAGGCGGTTCTGTGTTAGCAAAGCAAAAGGGGCCAGACGCCTAAATAGGGGGTGTATGAATCTATCCATAGTGCACAGAGGGGGTGGCTGGAGAGAGGGGGCAGCGCCCGAGCACCCCTAATGGACGCACCGCCACTGGCAGAAAGACATAGAGCTTAAAGTGATTCTGTCATGACAGACATATTGGGGCTACCATTGCAGGCTTACTTTTCAAAATAAACAAAAGGAAAAAAAGCCTGCCAAGAAGGTCTCTTTAGTGGATCACCATGGTTGAATAAAAATATTTTATTGTAAAAAAACGCAAAATCACAAAACAGCAAAATTCATTTAATAACCTTCCAAAACAATATTAAAAAGACAACGTTGTCATGATATTGAAATTGCAGCTGCGCTCCCATTCATTCAATCAAACACACTTCCAATTGGTCTATTGTCTAGGAAATTAAATAATTGGGCTTGTTGGACCTTGAAAAAGTGACATATCAGTCCAAAGTTAGTTGAGATACAATTTATTTATATGAATATATATATACTCTTTGACAGTTTAAGCGGTGGATCCATGCTATGCGATTGGAATTACTTCTCAAAATGCCAAATACTTGTTGTGTCTGACATTTTGCATGTTTTAGTCACATTCACAGAATAAGCATGCTGCAAATAGGTGTTATAGTGTCAGAACAACTTATCTATATACACTGTGTGCACAATTATTTTGACCAAATCATAATTTTTATGCATATTGTCGAACTCCATGCTGTATAAACTTGAATGCTTATTGGATTTAGGCATATCAGGTGATGTGTATTTTGTGTAATGAGGGAAGGTGTGGCCTAAGGAGATCAATATCCTATGTAGCGGAGCCTCACTCTCCCTCTCCGCTTCTCCTGGTTATTGACTGGTGTGGTCTAGGGGTACCTGGGAGTGGAGAGTGCAGGAAGACTACGCCAAGCTCTCCCCTGGTATGTGTATGAGGGTTGAGCAAAGTCACTTAAATTACCTCCGGGTCTGCTCACTGCATATGAAGCTTCCAGTTGTTCCGTGGAGATGTGTCTGCCAGTAACAGAGCCCCACACCAATTAAAAGTCCAACACTCTTTTATTTTTCCATCGCAGGGTGAACATAACAGTTGAACTTTCAGTAACAGACAGACAGGGGTGTGGATACGAGTAGGCCCAGGCACAAATGAACTCTCCTATTCCTTTGCAAGCGAATAGGCCTGGCGCAGGTCTCTGCCTCCGACCATGAGATTGGTCGCTGCCACCGACCGGGTGAACCGTTGAGGCCCCTGCCACAGGCCTAATAGCAGGTCTCTGCCACTGACCTGAATTGACTAGTTGGACCGCTGCCACTGGTCATTGAACATGAACCACCTTCCTCCATGAAAGACATCCCTCCGGGCGGTCTTCAGAGGTTCACCCGTCACTGGCAATATGCTGCACCAGGGCTTCGGATGAATCCCTCCTCCGGTCCCTTACGCCTCTGGATTCGGGTGCCCAACACCCGGGGCACCCTAGGACAGTCCCTCCCCGGCGGGACCCAGCGGAAGGTACTGGGCCCCAGGCCTCCGACCGAGTACCTCACCCCAGACTGAAGGTGCCTGGGATGGAACACGAACTCCAAGTGTCCAGGCCTAGGCCGCCTGGACACCGACCGCGAACAGCAGCCCTCAGGCTGAAGGTGCCTGGGACTCGAACCTTGTGGCGAAGATGTCCACCCCCTTTATACCCTCTCCCAGCAAGCACAGCGGGTTCCCGCCCCGCCGTACAACTGCTGCGAGAGGTCACAAAGGGTACGGCACTGCAGTGACGGTTCAACCCCAACCCGAAGTGACAGCGCCACCTGCTGGGCCGCAGGGAACTGGTCATCACTGATGTCTTCACCAGATATATATATTAAGGTGTGCATATTTATTAGGCAGCTTCTTTTCCTCCGGCAAGATGAGCAAAAAAATAGATTTAACTGACTCTGAAATGTCAAAATTTTTAAAAAGTCTTTCAGAGGGATGCGGCACTCTTGAATTTGCTAAGATATTGGGGCGTGATCACAGAACCATCAAATGTTTTGTTGCAAATAGTCAACAGGGTCACAAGAAACGTGTTGAGAAAAAAAGATGCAAATTAATTGAGATTTGAGAAGAATCAAACGTGAAGCTACCAGGAAACCATTATCCTCCAGGGCTGTCATATTCCAGAACTGCAACCTACCTGGAGTGCCAAGAAGTACAAGGTGTTCAGTGCTTAAGACATGGCCAAGGTAAGGAAGGCTGAAACCCAACCACCGCTGAATAAGACACATAAGTTGAAATGTCAAGACTGGGCCATGAAATATACGAAGACAGTTTCTTGCAAAGGTTTTATGGACTGATGAGATAAGAGTGACTCTTGACAGACCAGGTGAATGGGACTGTGGCTGGATCAGTAGCGGGCACAGAACCCCACTTCGACTAAGACGGGTGTGAAAGTGGGGTACTGGTATAGGCTGGTATTATTATTTTTTTTATTTTTTTTTATTCTTTCCTTTTTTATTTAGAAAATTATTCTCTCAATACACACACATATTACATTTTATCAAGTGAATCTTTACATTTTTGTGTCAATCATCCTGTACATATGACTATATCCTATTGCAGTGTTCTCTTTTCCTTTCTTCTTTCCCTTTTTTCTCCCCCATCCCACCTCCCCCCCTTCCCCAGAACTACATCCATCACCTTTACTTCCTTATATCTGAACATCCCAATCTATCTGTTCCTCCACCATTGTTGTCTCCTATCTGTTTGTACTACCTTTACTTATTCACACCGTTATTTCCCTCTCTTCTCCGCCCTCCCCTCCTACTACCCCCTGGGATCTTTACATCTGAAGTCTTTCCACTACTAATTGATGTGGCGCAAGATCAGCGTCCCCCAGCCATGGCTTCCATATGATGTCAAATTTACCCGCTTCTCTTCTTCGGCTGTACATCAGTCGCTCTCTAAGAAGCACGGAATTTACATATGATATCCACTGTTTCCCCGTGGGTACCGCTGATGCCATCCAACATTTTGCAATGAGTTTTCTAGCCAGATACATCAGTCTAGTCAACATGCTATACATTCCTCTTGGGAACATTTCTGTATTGATGGCTCCAAGCAAGTACACTAGAGGATCTAGGGGAACAGGTACCTGGGCTAGTCTTGTAAGACACTGGGAGATTTCCTCCCAGTACCTGTGGAGTTTCGGACATTTCCATATTAAGTGTATAAAGTCCCCCCTATGTACTTTACATTTTGGGCACATGGGGGAGTCTCTTCTTCCCCAGCTATATAGCTGTTCTGGTGTTCTGTATGCCCTATGCAAAATAAATAACTGTGACAGTCTATGAGATGCAGATACTGATACCACAGGAATAGAATTAAGTACCATTTCCCACTGGTTCCCATCCATATCCCCTATATCTTCCACCCATTTGCTTCGGCATCTCAGGGAAGCATGATCCTGGACCGAGGACAGCAATTCCATGTAGATTTTTGATATTAGTCCCTTCCGGGTATCTGCCTCAAGAACTTCCCTCAGCGTGGGTGATGATGACACTATCATAGAATGTGTTCTTTGTTGTGCCTGCAAAGCATGGTGAAGCTGAAGATATTGATAAAAGCCCTTGGGACTCAACTGGAATTCCTGGCATAGCTGTTCATATGTCTTCAGCACCTTCCCTTCATATAATTGTGCGAAAAACCAGATCCCCCTCTCTTTCCAGGGAGTGAAGCCCTGTAGTTCCTGTACCTCTGAGTATCTCTGATTATGCCATATTGGGGTAAAGGGTAATAAACCCTCTATCCTCAAAGCTTTCCGGATCTCCCCCCATACTCTTTTGAGAAGGACGCATGTGGGTTCCGAGCCTGGTATGCTTGGCAGGTCCATTTCCAAATGGGATGCCGCCTCTAATGCGGGAGCGGAGGTGGTCACCATTTTACCTATCGGGTCCTCCTTCCCTTCCCGCCCCCACCCTGCCATCTGCTGGAACTGTGAGGCCAGGAAGTACATTTTGGTGTGGGGTATGGCCAGTCCTCCTCTATCTTTTCCATATTGCAAGGTAGCCAGGCTAATCCTGGCTGTCTTTTTTTTCCATATTAATTCCCTCATTAGTGAGTCAATCTGTTTAAACCACTTATTGGGAATCCACATGGGGGAGTTGTGGAAAACATACAGTAGCTGCGGGGCCCATACCATTTTTATTAAATTTGCCCGTCCTACTACTGACAATGGAAGCTTACACCAGCTGTTACATTTCACTTTCTGTCTAACCAGCAGTGGGCCCAAGTTCAGCTGAAGATACTCAGCCGGGTCTGTAGATACTACCACTCCCAGGTATTTGAAGCTTTTCGCTATAACTATTTGTTCTGCCCCCTCTGGTAGCTGTCCCGTCAACTCATCTATGGGCATTAAGATTGATTTTGACCAGTTAATGGTAAAACCTGAAAAACCTCCAAAATCCCCAATTATCCCCATCACTGCCCGCAGCGATGCGTCCGAATCGCCTAAATATATAAGCGCGTCGTCCGCATATAGGGATATTTTTTCTTCCCTCTGGCCCCTACGAAACCCTACCACTGATATTAATAAGATGAGCTAGTTGCATCTTTTTGGGTTGAAGATGGACTCAAAAACTCCCAAACCTACTGCCAGTTTTTAGAAGACACTTTCTTCAAGCAGTGGTGCAGGAAACAGTCTGCAACTTTCAAGAAGACCATGATATTTATGCAGGACAATACTCCATCACATGCATCAAAGTACTTCACTCCGTGGCTAGTCAGTAAAGGCCTTAAAGATGAAAGAAAAGATACCGTATTTATCGGCGTATAACACGCACCGGCGTATAACACGCACCCCAAGTTTAGGAGGGAATTTTAGGGAAAAAACTTTTAGGAGGGAAGTTTAAGGAAAAAAAAACTTACATTTAAATGCAGCCTTACCAGTGTCCATTGCAGCCTTGTCAGCAGTGTCCATTGCAGCCTTTGCCCAGTGTCCAGTGCAGCCTTTGCCCAGTGCAGCTTTGCTCAGTGTCCAGTGCAGCTTTGTCCAGTGCAGCCTTTGCCCAGTGTCCAGTGCAGCTTTGCCCAGTGTCCAGTGCAGCCTTTGCCCAGTGCAGCCTTTGCCCAGTGTCCAGTGCAGCTTTGTCCAGTGCAGCCTTTGCCCAGTGTAGCTTTGCCCAGTGTCCAGTGCAGCCTTTGCTAAGTGCAGCCTTGCCCCAGTTTTCAAAATTGGCGCCGCCGAGATCGCCGCAGAGACTAGGCGGAGCGGGGCGAACGCCGCCGAGAACGCAGGGAACGCAGGGACGCAGAGACGCAGGGACTGGGCGGAGCCGCCGCCGAGATACACATAGCCGAGTGTACTCGGCTATACTCGGCTTTTCTCGGCTCCGACTGGGCGTGACTGTGAGCAGAGCCGAGAAAAGCCGAGTATAGCCGAGTACACTCGGCTATGTGTATCTCGGCGGCGATCGCTGCGCTCCGCTCAGTCAGCGGAGATCGCCGGGATCAGTGGGTATCGGCGTATAACACGCACCCACGATTTTCCCCTGATTTTAAGGGAAAAAAAGTGCGTGTTATACGCCGATAAATACGGTACATGGCCCCCTTCCTCATCTGACCTAAACTCTCTTGAGAACTTGTGGGCCCTTCTTAAACTAGAGATTTGCAGTGAAAGAAAACAGTACACCTCTCTGAACAGTTTCTGGGAGTTTCAGGGAGGCTGTGGTTGCTGCTGCACAAAAAGTTGACAACAGGTCAAGAAACTGACAGACTACATGAATGGAAAGGTCTCTGATGTTTTTTTTTGTTGAGATGTCAGAAATGTTTATTTGCATTTTGAGCTAATTGTTTATTATTTTCACTTTAACAGATAAAAATAAACAAGTGAGATGGGAAAATTTTTGTTTTTTATTTAGTTGCATAATAATTCTGCACACTAATGCCGCATACACACGATCGGTTTTTCTGATGAAAAAAGACAGATGGACTTTTTTCATCGACAAACCGATCGTGTGTGGGCCCCATCGGTCTTTTTTCCATCGGTATAAAAAAATAGAACATGTTTTAAATTTTACCGATGGAAAAAAAAAACTATTGCAAATTCCGATCGTCTGTGGGGAACTCCATCGGAGAAAAAATCAGAATCAGGTCAACGCATGCTCAGAAGCATTGAAGCATTTAACTTAATTTTTCTCGGCTCTTCAGAGTGTTTTACGTCACAGCGTTTGGGACGGTCGGATTTTTGACTGATGATGTGTAGGCAAGACTGATGGAAGTCAGCTTCATCGGATTTCTGATGGAAAAATCCATCTGATTTTATTCCATCGGAAATCTGATCGTGTGTAGAGGTTCGGACACACTTTGTTAAAGCTCTCTGAACGCTAGTCAAAGCTCCTGTCACTAAATAAAATGGTTAGCTTACAGTCCTGTTTACACCTTGCTTTTGCTTTGCTTCGGCTTCATTTCAAAAATTATACCCCATGTAGCTTTAGTGGTGCTTCAAAGCGTCTTCAATGACTCCATAGAAGTCTATGGCAAAGCTTGCTTGAAGCCCCACTGAAGTCCCACCGAAATCTCATCAAAGCCCCACAAAGCCTCACCGAAGCCCCACCAAAGCCCCACTAAAGGCTCATTGAAGCCCCTTTGAAACTCCACCAAAACCTCATCAAAGCCCCACCGAAGCCTCATCGAAGCCTCATTGAAGCCTCATTGAAGCCTCATAAAAGCATCAAGCAAAAGCAAGGTGTAAACATGACTTAACCATTTTATTTAGTGACAGGAGCTTTGACTGGCGTTCAGAGAGCGTTTTGAAGCAAGTGTAAACTAGCCCTAACAAAGCGTGTCTGAACAAAATTTACGTCCTTTATTTCCCACAAATAGAGCTTTCTTTTGGTGGTATTTGATCACCTCTGTGGTTTTTATTTTTTGCGCTATAAACAAAAATAGAGCGACAATTTTGAAATAAATGCAACATTTTTTACTTTTTGCTATAATAAATATCCCAAAAAATATATAAAAGAAAAAATTTTCCTCAGTTTAGGCCAATACGTATTCTTCAACATATTTTTGGGAAAAAAATCGCAATAAGCGTTTATTGATTGGTTTGCGCAAAAGTTATAGCGTCTACAAAATAGGGGATAGTTTTATGGCATTTTTATTAATATTTTTTTTTTACTAGTAATGGCGGCGATCAGCGATTTTTATCGTGACTGCGACATTATGGCAGACACATTGGACACTTTTGACACCATTTTGGGACCATTGTCATTTTTACAGCGATCAGTGCTATAAAAATGCACTGATTACTGTAAAAATGACACTGGCAGTGAAGGGGTTAACCTGTAGGGGGCGCTGAAGGGGTTAAGTGTGACCTAGGGAGTGCTTCTAACTGTTAGGGGCGTGGCTTGCCGTGATCGCTGTTCCCAATGACATGGAACAGACGATGTTTGACATGTCACTAGGCAGAACGTTCTTCAGCTCCGTGACATGATCGCGGGACACCGGGTCCCGTGGGCACGGTCACAGAGCTCGTGGCAGGGTCAGGCCAGCGGCACGTGGCCGGCGGCACGCGCGCAACCGCACAGCGCCAATTTAAAGGGGACGTATATATACACCCATTTGCCTGTCCGTGCCATTCTGTCAACGTAAATGTTCGTGCGGCAGTCGGCAACTGGTTAAATATTTCGTTTTGAGGTTTATTAACATTTTGGATTGCCTGAGAGCACTGCAAATGTTCAATAATTAAATTAATCCTCAAAAATACAAATTGCCTAATAATTGTGCACACAGTATACGTGTTCAAGGTCAGACAGTACTGAAAGGGTTGATTGCACCTTTCAAGAGAATTCTACCCATAGCTTAGTAAATGTGGTAAATTTTCACATTGCAAAGGATACCCAGTCACATGAAAGTGGTTGTAAACGTAAAAGGTTTTTACCTTAATGCACCTTTTAATAGTAGCTCCCCTCCCAAATACCCACCTGAGCCTGATCTGAATCCAGCACTGTGCATGTCGGCAGCAGCTCTTCTCCCCTCTCCCCTGTCTAACAGGTTTGGCCGAGAGCAGCGGGAGCAATTGGCTCTTCCTGCTGTCAGCTAAAACGTGTGAGCAGAGAGTGGGGGATAAAGCTGAACCTGTCTGTGTGCCTGAAAAGACGCAAACAGATCGAGCATTCACCTGTGCCCCCACAGGAAGTGGCTTCCTGTGGGGGCATTCAACAAGGTGGAGGAGCCAGAAGCACCAATGGGGGTCCTCAGAAGAGGAGAATCGGGGCTGCTCTGTTCAAAATAATTGCACAGCGGAACTAAGTATAACAGGTTTATTATTTTACAGATTACCAAAAAATTAAATTAAAAAAATTAAAGTTTTTTGCTCACACATGACTGGATGATGTAAGTCAGCAGAGGTTCATCTCACTTAGTAAGCTCTGGGGATAATTCCCTTGCAAAATGAACAGTCTATTTGCCTTTAGCAAATAAACCCAAAAGTATCAGATTGACAGCTAGGGAAGCTGTTTTCAAAGGAGCGTTCTGTAATGGCAGCCACCATTAATCTCTAATGGCAGTGTCCCTTTGAGTGGAAAACTGTAGGAGCAGAACTAAAATGGAAATATGGTTAAAGCAAAAGTTCCATGTGTATATGTGCATATACAGTATATACAGTATCTCACAAAAGTGAGTACACCCCTCACATTTTTGTAAATATTTTATTATATCTTTTCATGTGACAACACTGAAGAAATGACACTTTGCTACAATGTAAAGTAGTAAGTGTACAGCTTGTATAACAGTGTAAATTTGATGCCCCCCCAAAATAACTCAACACGTTGTCTAAACCGCTGGCAACAAAAGTGAGTACACCCCTAAGTGAAAATGTCCAAATTGGGCCTAAAGTGTCAATATTTTGTGTGGACACCATTATTTTCCAGCACTGCCTTAACCCTCTTGGGCATAGAGTTCACCAGAGCTTCACAGGTTGCCACTGATGTGAAAATATCAAAATTGAGCCCAATTAGCCATTTTCCCTCCCCGGTGTCATGTGACTCAATAGTGTTACAAGGTATCAGGTCTGAATGGGGACCAAGTGTGTTAAATATGGTGTTATCCCTCTCACTCTCTCATACTGGTCACTGGAAGTTCAACATGGCTCCTCATGGCAAAGTACTCTCTGAGGGTCTGAAAAAAAGAATTGTTGCTCTACATAAAAATGGCCAAGGCTATAAGAAGATTGCCAAGACCCTGAAACTGAGCTGCAGCACGGTGGCCAAGACCGTACAGCGGTTTAACAGGACAGGTTCCACTCAGAACCGGCCTCGCCATGGTCGACCAAAGAAGTTGAGTGCATGAGCTCAGCGTCATATCCAGAGGTTGTCTTTGGGAAATAGACGTATGAGTGCTGCCAGCATTGCAGCAAAGGTTGAAGGGGTGGATGGTAATCCTGTCAGTGCTCAGACCATACGCCGCACACTGCATCAAATTGGTCTGCATGGCTGTCGTCCCAGAAGGACGCCTGTCCTAAAGATGATGCACAAGTAAGCCTGCAAACAGTTTTCTGAAGACACGCAGACTAAGGACATTACTGGAACCATGTCCTGTGGTCTAAAGAGACCAAGATAAACGTATTTGTTTCAGATGATGCCAAGCGTGTGTGGTGGCAACCAGGTGAGGAGTACAAAGACAAGTGTGTCTTGCCTACAGTCAAGCATGGTGGTGGGAGTGTCATGGTCTGGGGGTGCATGAGTGCTGCCGGCACTGGGGAGCTACAGTTCATTGAGGGAACCATGAATGACAACATGTACTGTGACATACTGAAGTGGAGCATGATCTCCTCCCTTAGGAGATAGGGCAACAGGGTAGTATTCCAACATGATAACAACCCCAAACACACCTCCTAGATGGCCACTGCCTTGCTAAAGAAGGTGGTAAAGGTAATGGACTGACCAAGCATACCTTCAGACCTAAACCCTATTGAACATCTGTGGGACATCCTCAAACGGAAGGTGGAGGAGCGCAAGGTCTCCAACATCCACCAGCTCCGTAATGTCATCATGGAGGAGTGGAAGAGTACTCCAGTGGGAACCTGTGAATCTCTGTTGAGTTATTTTAAGGGGAAAGAAAATTTACACTGTTATACAAGCTGTACACTCACTACTTTACATTGCAGCAAAGTGTAATTTCTTCAGAGTTGTCACATGAAAAGATATAATAAAATATTTACAAAAATGTGAGTAGTGTACTCACTTTTGTGTGATACTGTATATGTACATACACATATATCTGTGAAAAGAAAGCTCCACTTGTAAATGCTTTTAAAGAAAACTAATTGACAGAAATAAACAAAAGAAGAAGGCATAAGGTATAGGTTATTTGAGTGGGGTCACATGGAAATAGACTTGTGGACGTGGATTGTCATGAAAATGGTAAAATACAAAGGCCCAGCATTTGTCAACTGAACAGTTATTTGCTTTCATACCTATGCATTGGAATCCCAGCTATATACATCAGCTTTTAGGTAAAGCTTTTCTTGTACTTGTTATGAGAGTAAACTCCTCTGTTTTCCTGTTGAAGTCAACTTCTTAGGTCAATCAATAACCAAGCAGAATAAATCAAATCAAATGTTATGCTTAGGTTATTCTACTGGTGGTGTACTAACATATGTCGACCATAAATGGCTTTCTCTTAATTAATTTATAACAAAGATAGCTTAAGAAGAAAAAAAGAAACCAATATTGACAAATGTTGATGTTGCAAATTAGGAAAAATGAAATATCACATTCGTCTTGGGTTAACTCAAACAACAGATGCAACTGTGCAAGAGATTTTGGGCAAATTTAGCAAAATTAACAGTAAAGAAATGTATTATACACAAATCTACAAACAATCATGTTATATTTTTATATTAGACGTCTCACTTAAATATTTCAAGATATGTAAATTATATTACCTGATAACAATTCATCAGCCAAACATCTCTCTTTTTTGTGAATATGTAAATTAAATCTAATTATTTCAAAATTATGTGAGCAATTAACATCTAATTAGATATTTTTTTGCAACAAATTAACATATCATTTGATGCTTAAGCATTTAATTGGAACTCAAGGGGATAGCAAAACCAATTTTTATAGATACCACTAAAATTGCATGTAGTATACCATGGCTATTTAAGATTAAACCTGCAAAATTGATATCTTTAATATAATATGAACCAAGAAAATGCTGGAGAGGATTCTTTTGCATATAAATATGGTTTGTGAATGTGTACTAGATTTTAATTTTCAAATGATGCAAACCCATGACCCGGTAGTCTGTTCAGTGGCTTAACCACTGCAAATAATTTCCCCACTATAATTACTAATTAATAACCTTAACTTACCCTTAGGCTACAGCTAACACTTAAAGCAGAGTTCTGCTTTAACCCTTCCCCTCCCAAATCCTAAATGATATTTAGTAGACATGTGCATTCGTTTTCGTCCGAATGCATTTTCTTCCGAATTTCAGCTATTTTCGTTATCGTTTTAACAAACGAAAACGAAAGCACAGAATCCGAAAACCGAAAGATCCGACATAAACAAATGCTTTATTTTCATTTTCGTTGCTACAACAGTTCGATATAGATAGGAGATTCGACGTGACGCTGACAATAACAATCTGTGTCTATCGAACCTGTGGTCGAATGTGCCTAACCTTAACTCTATTAGTCCAAGATTATTCTACATAGGAGAGAAAAGATTCGACATTATAGAGAGAAAAGATTCGACATAGGAGAGAAAGATTCGACATAGGAGAGAAAAGATTTGACATAGGAGAGAAAAGATTCGACATAGGAGAGAAAAGATTCGACATAGGAGAGAAAAGATTCGACATAGGAGAGAAAAGATTCGACATTATAGAGAGAAAATATTCGACATAGGAGAGAAAAGATTCGACATAGGAGAGAAAAGATTTGTTATTATAGAGAGAAAAGATTCGACATAGAGAGAAAAGATCACTGCTGGAATTGGGTGGGGGAAGTAAAATAAAAATAAAGTTGATGATGAATGTTATTGGCTGATTGTAACCAAAGAGGAGGAGCAGTAAAATAGCTAGAATGACGAAGATTCGACAAAGCATCGAAAGTTAGAAGATTCGACGGTGCAGCAAAACTGTACGACGCTGCAATCGTACATTTCCGGTCAAATGCATCCGCCCATAGGCTATAGAAGAATTCTAATGTTGGTTGACTAGTAATAGTAATGAATAAATATAATTATTACTAGTCATACAACATTAGAATTCTTCTATAGCTTGTGGGCGGAACATTCGACCGGAAATGTATGATTGCAGCGTCGTACAGTTTCACTGCTCCGTCGAATCTTCTTTGAACATTCGACAGACACCATAAGCCTTCAATGACAGATTCGACCTTAAGTAATTCAGATTTTCGGACGAATGCAATTTCTAACGAAAAACTAAATAAATAAAAACGAATTTCGGGAGTAACTAAATAAATTTATTTTTCGGACGAAAACGAAATTCCGAAACAAAATATTTCAGTGTGCACATGTCTAATATTTAGACCTCTAAATTGCCCTTACCACAATAACTCTTCCCTACATGTCAACTCTTAACCCTTAACCTGACCCTGAAACTTAACACCTAACCTGGTCCGAACCATTTATGTTTAAAAGTTAACATTATTTAAATAATTTTAAATAGAAAATGACACACAATCATAAATTTGAACAGATGGGGTGGCAGAAACAGGCCTTCAGAATTCACAATTGGAACAACAAAAATGTACAAAGAGATAACTTACAACTCTGTGCACCTCCCCAACACCACCAACAGCACCATAACGGACAAAATCTGTGAGTAAAGCTGGGTTCGTTAAAGAAAAAATGTATCATTCCAACAGATTAATTTCCAAGACGTCACTGAACATCAACATGGTTTAGTTATAAATTAAATATTTTTTCAATTTTTAGAACCTAAAACAACAATAAATCCAGACATTGCCAATCAATTTGCATTCTTTAGAGACCCCCCTGAAGCCAATGATGTGAGACTGTTGTTTTTCTTTTGTTTTTAGAAGCCTTATTGGCAGCCTGCACTCTGTTTCTCTGAGCATCAATGGCGCAGGGAGTAGCAGAGACTTATAAGAACACTCAACTTCCTCACTGCTGTATTAATATATATATATTTTACACTATCACTGTTTTAATAAAAAACGAAATTCCGCTTGGTGAAAATGTGCAAAAAACACCTTTAAAACAATACTATAAATCACACATAAAGCACAATTAATTCAAATCTGTAAAAAAAAAAAAAAAAAGTGATTATGGAATAAAGTCCAACTCCCAAAAAAATTGTCATATAAAGAATCTTCAAAAAAATAAAAAATTAACAAAAGGAAAAGCAATAAATGTAACTTTTCTTCTTATTTATTATTCCCGAATGTGAAAACACTTACAGAGACAGTGTATCCTCTGTTCTCTGAGACAAAACAAAACACCACTGTGTAAAAATCCACCTTACACCTGGTATGTGCCAGAATAACTCACCAGAGATATTCTGTATAACTTTAAGCATAAGCAAGTCTCCAATGACTTGTCCTCTTCAAAAACAACTTCCCAAATATTTCTTAACATATTACACCTCAATGGCCAATATTTCCTAGAGTAAGAAAAGAGAAGACGATAAAAGAAAAACTCCCAATAGTGTGATACCCTTTAAAACTTTTTTTTTAATTTAAAACAACCAAATTGCGCTCACATTTTAATCATAAAAACAGCATGAATTAATGTCCATAGGCCACCAAATCACTCTTATTAGACCTGTCCATTTTCCTTATTGCCCTGTGTGCACACAAATCCAATTTGGCTGACAGGCAGGCTTCTGCATGGCATACTATAGTTCACAGCCCAGAGGATAAGCATTGATACACTCAGGTAGACTTACAGACAGCATGAATAGACGCTTCCCAACATGTTTTGTCAGCTGAACATTTCTATATCTTTGTAGTCATTAAATACCGCCAAAAGTATTCTCTATATTTCTGAAAAATTGATATAACATTGTTGAGTATAGTGGTGGATGACCAAGTCAGTCAAACTATCGAAGTACTGAAAACTGAAAAAAGGCCATTTTATGTAGAGGTATTAAAGGTTAGTACTGAAGTGCTTTAACCACTTGCCGACCGGGCCATAGCCAAAAAATGGCTACAGAGCCGTCGGATAACTCTGGCAGGGCGTATTATAACATCCTGCCAGAATCGCGCTCCCGCATGCCCCCTGGGGCGGACACCCGGAAAATATCCGTAACCGCCGGGTCTCCCAGACCCGGCGTGTCATTGCTCGGGGCCAATGACAGCGGCCCTTTACCACGTGATCACTCCGTCCAACGATGAAGCATGTCCGGTTCGGCTCCTCCCCTCTCCTCACGCTAATCGGTACAGCGTGTGAGGAGAGGAAGGAGCCGGTGCAGCAGTGCTGTGGGCTGGATCTGAAGTGCTCACAGTGTTGATCTGTGCCCATCCCTGGCTCACCCATCTATTCCTGGCTTATCCATCTACATTCATGCTCAGCAATGCTCCATCCCTGGCTCATCCATCTTCATTCATGCTCCATCCCTGGCTCATCCATCTTCATTCATGCTCCATCCCTGTCTCATCCATCCTCATTCATGCTCAATCCCTGGCTCATCCATTCTCATTCATGCTCCATCCCTGGCTCATCAATCCCTGGCTCATCCATCCATCCATCCCTGGCTCATCCATATTCAGGCTCATCCATGCTCCATCCCTGGCTCATCCATCCTCATTCATGCTTAATCCCTGGCTCATCCATACACAGTCATGCTCCATCCATGGCTCATCCATCCTCATTCATGCTCCATCCCTGGCTCATTCATGCCCCATCCCTGGATCATCTATCCTCATTCATGCTCCATCCCTGGCTCATTCATTCTCATTCATGCTCATCCATGCTCCATCCCTGGATCATCCATCCTCATTCATGCTCCATCCCTGGCTCATCCATCCACATTCATGCTCCATACCTGGCTCATCCATCTACATTTATGCTCATCCATGCTCCATCCCTGGCTCATCCATTCACATTCATGCTCATCCATGCTCCATCCCTGGATCACCCATGCTCATCCATGCTTCATCCCTGGCTCATCCACGCTTATCCATCCCCATCCATGGCTCATCCATGCTCACCCATGGCTCATCCATGCCACATCAGTGATCATCCCTGGCTCATTCATGCTCATACATGCTTCATCCCTGGCTCATCCATGTTCCTCTATCCCCATCCATGGCTCACCCATGCTCACCCATGGCTCATCCATGCCACATCAGTGATCATCCATGCCACATCAGTGATTATCCGTGCCACATCCATACCACATCAGTGATCATACATGCCACATCCATGTCACATCAGTGCTCATCCGTGCCAAATCAGTGCTCATCCGTGCCACATCCATGCCACATCAGTGATCATCCATGCCACATCCATGTCACATCAGTGCTCATCCATGCCAAATCAGTGCTCATCCGTGCCACATCCATGCCACATCAGTGATCATCCGTGCCACATCCATGCCACATCAGTGCTTATCCGTGCCACATCCATGCCACATCAGTGATCATCTGTGCCACATCCATGCCACATCAGTGCTCCTACATGCCACATCAGTGATCATCCATGCCACATCAGTACTCACCCATGCCACATCAGTGATCATCTGTGCCACATCAGTGATCATCCGTGTCACATCCAAGCTGCATCAGTGCTCATCCATGCCACATCAATGCTCATTCTTGCCACATCAGTACTCATCCGTGCCACATCCATGCCACATCTATACCACACCAGTACTCATCCATGCCACGTCAGTTCTCATCTGTGCCACTTCAGTGCTCACCTGTGCCACACTGTAGAAAGTGTAAAAAGTGAATAATACTGCGCTAACCCAATGGTGAAACATGGAAAGCTGCTACATACAAATGTGACAAATATTGGTGAACAAGGTAAATGAAAACGGTAGCGCTAAAAAGTTGAGTAAGCAATATTCAAATAATCAAATGTTGCTATACACATGAAGGTAGGTCACAAATTGTGAAAACATAACATATATGAATATAAATCATATTTGGAAGATTATGGGAAATGTCCAAATGAATGAACCAATTCATGTAGTGAACACATAAAGTGTGATCACAAAAGTAAAAATTTGCAAAATGAGGAGCAATAAGCCAAGCCAAGCCTGGCTTATTGCTCCCCATATTGCTCCCTTTTACTTTTGTGATCACAAATTTTTATTACTACGGATGCCAATTGGTTTTTATTCAATAAAATCTATCCTTTTTAAACTAAACCATGTGGAGCCCTTCTTTTTTCTCTTTACATCTTCTTCAATGAGAGGTTTTTTTTGGCCCTTCCATCCGGCTGTTTCAACTTGGTTTCTCAACCTTACGGTCACCTACAAGACCCCTGGAAGCTGCTCCTGGAAACGTCTGGTTCCCATGATCGTTGTGGAAGACTGCCCATCTTGGCTCTCTCTGCTCAACTGACTCGTTGTCATGGACATTCGAGTCCACCATCTCTGGTAAGAGTACATACCCCATTATTTTGATTGAAGATACAACACCTCAATGTTTCCATGTGTTCACTATATCACTGTGCTTCACTTCTGAGCAACAACTATTTTATACTGGACTTTATGTGTTCACTACATGGATTGGTTCATTTATTTGGACATTTCCCATAATCTTGCATATATGAGTTATATTTATATATGTTACATTTTCACACTTTGTGACCTACCTTCATGTGTATAGCAACATTTGATTATTTAAATATTGCTTACTCAACTTTTTAGCGTTACATTTTCCATTTACCGTGCCACAACTATGCCACATCAGTGCTCATCCATGCCACATCAGTTCTCATCCGTGCCTTATCCATGCCACATCAGTGCTCATCTGTACCCAACTGGTGATAACATCAGATGGCAGACATAGACACCTCATCTCTCCCCCTGTGATCCCCAGCATGTGAGAAGTGTTTTAGCTGTGGACTCGAGACATTTATCATGCATCAAGCTTTTGAAAAATAATATATTACTTCTAGTATGTAAAAATATCAGAATGGTCACCGTAGTGTATCTGATCCTAGCGCTCAAGGATAATTAAATGTTAATCTGCTTAGTTAGCTGCCGTTATAAAAAAGGGGTAGTATATCAAATAAAATTATGTTTCAACAAGTGTAACATTAACAGCGCTGGTGTAAATCATATGAGAACATTACACCTTGGTTATAAATTATATATCCTGCAGAATATAAGCAACAAAAGAGTTACATCAAGATCATACAAAGAGATGACAGCCTGACCCGAAAGGGTTAAAAGTTTCCTCACAAACTCCAAGGTCCACCAGCTGTTATATAACACCAGGGTAAAAGTCACTAAACTTCCCAAGTGAATAAGTTCAAAAACAGCTACAGCAAACTAAGCAAAGCAGTAATGTTGATCCAGAACCAGTACGTTTTTCATATGAGTACTCTCTGATGATTCAATCACTGTAGTTCTCCAGTAGATCAGATGTAGTTGCATTTTATACTCCCATCATTGTCTTAGCAGTGACACTCCCCCAAGGTCATGTACTCACCAGACTCTAGATGGTTAAACTCCTGTCAGCTCCTCTCCGAATCCCCAGCCAGCTCCCTTCAGGAAATCCTAAGGCTCTCAGACAGTGAGCGTGTGTGCGTGCAGCAGTGCGGGCATGCAAAACAAAGTAAGCTTCACATAGCATAAAAACCTTTATTAAAATTAAATATGCCCCTACATATAAAACATGCTTACAAGGAAAAAAATAAAGTATAGCATATCACCCGGGGATGATCCGTCAGCTCAGTCAGGCTAATGAACGCTCACACCATTCAAAGCTCTCATGAGTCCCGGGAAGACGATCGTTCCCCTGGTGTGATTGGTCGCGTGGTCATGCCCTGACGCATTTCGTGATTGGTTCACGTCTTCAGAGGGCGTGGCCACACATCGCGACTGCTCTTATTTATATAACAGCGGGCCCTGACGTATCTACATACGTCAGACGGTACAGCGCTGTCTGAAGGAGATCCGACGCGGCTCTGAGTGTTCCCACCCTGGCCGCATATATGTTTATGTCTCCATTCAGAAAAGATCCACCTGTCACTCACTAGCGCATTCGGTCCTCCCACCAGGGGAGACCGAGTATACAGCAGCATTAGAGATGAATGTACAATATACGTAACGGCCAGTATAACTCTGCATAAGGATCTATTATCAAGGCACCTTGACCCTTATTAATCAGAGTATGCCATGACTGTTACGATATAATCTACACTGTTAAATGTTAGTGAAGATTCTCATTAAGGCCTGTGTAACATGCATAATGTCCCTGTCATTTTCATTCGCAGTGATCACCAAACATGATTGCACCAAACCTAATATCACATTGGCAGTAAGGAGATTCACTATGAACCCGCTGCCCGCCAAGGAATGCATATACATGTAAAATGGGTTACAAAAACCATGTCATTGCATATAATTTCATGTGAATGTCAGGCAACAAAACATGAGACAAATTAAAAAATTATAAAAAGGTGAAAGTCTGAAATCCAAGACTAATCACCTATAAAGGCATGTATCAGAGTATATTTTCCTCAAAATCATACCTACCATATTTTAAAACATATTTTTCAAAAAAAATACATTTCTTAAAAGGCTTCATCCTAAACATAAAACATGTTCTCTCACTAAAATGAAACCATTCATCTACCCTGGTTGATCATATGATAAAAAACCTTGAGCTAATAATTACTAATAAAACAATTTAGGTCTAGATCTATATTTAAACCGTTAGGACTAAGTGTATTAGTGAGAAATAACCATTGAGTTTCTAATTTGGAAATTTCTCGCACCATATTGGCCCCTCTCCATCTATGATGAATCTTGTCAATACCCCAGAATTTGAGTCCGATTGGGTCCCTATGATGCTTCTCTCTAAAATGTAGGGACACACTATGTTCTTTGTATCCTATGGAAATGTTATAGATATGTTCCGCCACCCTTTTAGAAAGTGTTCTTTTAGTGCGGCCTATATACATTAGACCGCACGGACATTCTAGGGCGTATACTACGTGTGTGGATGCACACGTTATACATTCCTTAATTTGGAATTCCTTTCCATTAGCCGTGGATACAAAGCTTGTGAGTCCTCGTAAGTGTGTCGATACCTGTTGGCACGCCTTACACCTTCTGCAAGCATAGAAACCTGTCCTATCCCAGAACATTTTTATCTGCTTGGGAGGATCAAGGACTTTTTTGACTAGTTGGTCTCCAAAAGATGACGTTTTTCTATAAATGAAAGGTGGAACAGATGGTAGAACCGTTCTCCAAACTTTATCCATTGCTAGGATGTTCCAATGTTTTTTAAAAATGCTTTCTATCTCGCGATATTGTTCATGGAAGCCGGATATGAACCCCCATTCATGTTTACTATCCGTTGATCTAATTTTGGGGAGTAACATTAGTTCTTGCGATTGGGCACCCACTTGTTCCATCAAGTTGGACAGATGTCGTTCATTATACCCTTTTTCCATAAAACGTAGCTTAATGAGTGATGCTTGAGATAGGTAATTCGTATCTTGAGTACAGTTGCGCCGTATACGCGTGAATTGGCCCTTAGGGATGTTTCGGAGCCATTGTGGGTGGTGTCCACTCTGTACTGGGATATAGCTATTACGATCAGTTTCCTTAAAATATGCTTTAGTGTGAAACTGTTTATCCCCTTTCATGACCATGACATCTAGAAAGTGTATTTGATGTCTATCCCAATTAAAGTCAAGCTTGATATTACTGTTGTTACTATTAAGGTAATGCACAAACTCCTGGAGTGACTTTTCACTGCCCTGCCAGATAATGAACAAATCATCTATATACCTCTGATAAAATAATAATTCTTGCTTCCTGTTATTAAAGACCCACTTGTCCTCCCACTCGCTCATAAACAGGTTAGCAAGGCTGGGTGCAAACTTTGCACCCATCGCTACACCTGTCTTTTGGCTATAAAACTCTCCCGCATACCAAAAGTAATTATGCGTTAGACAATACTCCAACGCCATTCTGATGAACTTTTTTTGAATATATGGGAGGTCATCCCTCTTGCTGAATGCCCAATTTAGGGCCAGAAGGGCATCATCATGCTGTATGTTGGTATACAGCGATGCCACATCTGCTGTCACCAAGAATATTTCAGTGCCTTCAGGGATTATTAAACTCCTGAGTTTCTGCAGGAAGCTAGTTGTGTCTTTTAGATAAGCTTTGGTATTAAGGACACTACTTTGCATAAAGTGGTCCAGATATTGTCCAATTCTAGAGGTAACCGAATTTATGCCATTTACTATTGGCCTTCCAGGTGGTTTGACAGGATCCTTGTGAATTTTAGGAACTGTATAGATGGTCGGAATTCTACTATAACTTGGGCATAAATACGATTGTTCTTTCTTAGTGATAGCTCGCATATAGAATCCGAAATCCACTAAATTAAATAAATCTTCCCTGTATTTTTTGGTGGGATCACCTTTGAGATGTTGGTATGTGGCCTCATCTTCAAGCATATTCTGGAGCTGTGCATGGTAATAGGTTTTATCCATAACCACCACTCCCTCTCCTTTATCCGCTGGGCGGACGATGATATCCTTCCTATTTTCCAGGGCCTTGATCCCCTCCTTAATGTGTGTTGGATTTAGACTTTTCTTTTGTGTGACTGTCTCTAGATCTTTCAATACCAATTGCTTAAAAACCTCAACTTGATGGTTAGCTGGTTGAGGTGGGTTGAAAAGTGATCTATTTTTGAGTCCACTGTCTATCCCTATCACATCATTAGTTCTCTTATTCCTCAAATTAAAATTGTTTGACAGGAAATATTTTTTAATATTGACTTTCCTAATATACTTATGTATGTCAATATACACATTGAATTTATTTAACGGTTTGGTGGATGTGCATTTCAGGCCCGCATTAAGTATATTATTTTCCTTCTGTGTGAGAGTCACAGATGAAAGATTATATATACCACTTAATCTGCCTGCCTTGGTCTTTTTTTGCTGGACCCGTTGCCCTGCTCGGCATCCTCTACGCGTGGTAGCCTGGCATTCCTGATTGGGCTGTATGGTCCTTCCCACTGTGGTGGGTTCCACCATTCCTGTGACCTGCTCTGATTGTAATTTTGTTGCGGTCGTCCTCTCCAAGGACGATTTCCTCGTCCTCGTCCTCGTGGGTTCCCCCTCATACCTCTCCCTAAAAAAGGGGCCGGCCGGGGGTAGGGAGCATAATACGAATCCCCCGTAACATCCTGCGTGAATAAGGGATCATATCTATTTTGAGTATTCACCATATAGGGCTCATTATGTCCCATGCCTTGTTGTGTATATCCTTGCATATGGTGTCCACTATTTTGACCCCTCATTGGTTGTTTATTACCCTTTCCTCGTTGGTTCTTAGGAGTTGGGGCTGGTCTTAGGGACCTCCACGGTTCCAAGTCCTTGGAAGGTGTTTGTGGTATTTGTTGGCTACTTGGTATTTGTAGGTGATTAGTCTTGGATTTCAGACTTTCACCTTTTTATTATTTTTTAATTTGTCTCATGTTTTGTTGCCTGACATTCACATGAAATTTTATGCAATGACATGGTTTTTGTAACCCATTTTACATGTATATGCATTCCTTGGCGGGCAGCGGGTTCATAGTGAATCTCCTTACTGCCAATGTGATATTAGGTTTGGTGCAATCATGTTTGGTGATCACTGCAAATGAAAATGACAGGGACAGTATGCATGTTACACAGGCCTTAATGAGAATCTTCACTAACATTTAACAGTGAAGATTATATCGTAACAGTCATGGCGTACTCTGATTAATAAGGGTCAAGGTGCCTTGATAATAGATCCTTATGCAGAGTTATACTGGCCGTTACGTATATTGTACATTCATCTCTAATGCTGCTGTATACTCGGTCTCCCCTGGTGGGAGGACCGAATGCGCTAGTGAGTGACAGGTGGATCTTTTCTGAATGGAGACATAAACATATATGCGGCCAGGGTGGGAACACTCAGAGCCACGTCGGATCTCCTTCAGACAGCGCTGTGCCATCTGACGTATGTAGATACGTCAGGGCCCGCTGTAATATAAATAAGAGCAGTTGCGATGTGTGGCCACGCCCTCTGAAGACGTGAACCAATCACGAAACGCGTCAGGGCGTGACCACGTGACCAATCACGCCAGGGGAACGATCATCTTCCCGGGACTCATGAGAGCTTTGAATGGTGTGAGCGTTCATTAGCCTGACTGAGCTGACGGATCATCCCCGGGTGATATGCTATACTTTAATTTTTCCTTGTAAGCATGTTTTATATGTAGGGGCATATTTAATTTTAATAAAGGTTTTTATGCTATGTGAAGCTTACTTTGTTTTGCATGCCCGCACTGCTGCACGCACACACGCTCACTGTCTGAGAGCCTTAGGATTTCCTGAAGGGAGCTGGCTGGGGATTCGGAGAGGAGCTGACAGGAGTTTAACCATCTAGAGTCTGGTGAGTACATGACCTTGGGGGAGTGTCACTGCTAAGACAATGATGGGAGTATAAAATGCAACTACATCTGATCTACTGGAGAACTACAGTGATTGAATCATCAGAGAGTACTCATATGAAAAACGTACTGGTTCTGGATCAACATTACTGCTTTGCTTAGTTTGCTGTAGCTGTTTTTGAACTTATTCACTTGGGAAGTTTAGTGACTTTTACCCTGGTGTTATATAACAGCTGGTGGACCTTGGAGTTTGTGAGGAAACTTTTAACCCTTTCGGGTCAGGCTGTCATCTCTTTGTATGATCTTGATGTAACTCTTTTGTTGCTTATATTCTGCAGGATATATAATTTATAACCAAGGTGTAATGTTCTCATATGATTTACACCAGCGCTGTTAATGTTACACTTGTTGAAACATAATTTTATTTAATATATTACTTCTGTTGTCCTGACAAAGCTTGTGAAATGTATTGGAGTGAAACACTCATATTTTGCCTATTGGAAAAACCTTATACTATAAATGTGTAGTGTAATTAAATTATATAGAATGACTATAAGGTCCTATGTAAATAAATATAATGATACATCATTAGGAAGTGTCACTACAGAGATATACTAAAGCTCTGCAATAGAGTTCATTTCTGTTATTAATTATATGTATGTAAAATACATTTTTTTCAAATACTTCCTTAAAAAAAGCATTGTTGTTGTATGTTTTCTCTGGCACTTTAAAAGTACCACTCAGAGAATATGCTGTGATTTTTGAACCTGTGTCTTACCTATGGAAATTTAAGTATTTACTTATTCTTAAAAAACTCATTAAAATAGGTTATCACTGATCTCTGTAGATGCAGAGAAAGACATGGAATTTTGTCCAATATTAAGACATAGATAACAAATTTGTCCTTTTATGGTAGGGACACTTTTGTTTGGGCTGAAGAAAGTGCCTCACACAAAATGTTCAAAAGCACCACAGTGATTGGAGACCATAGTGAAAAGTGCATGCTGTGTTAATAGACATGAGTCTGATAAATAAAATCTGCCAATTAGAGCCCATAGTGTAAAGAGGAATGCATAAGTGTAGCAATCAATCAGAAATGATATTTCAATGATGTGACTAAACTGAACTTATGAATAGCAAAAACATATTATTAATTTGCCTGAAGAAGTGTTTCGTTTAATACGCAGATCTCTGAAGCCATGTAATCTAACCCTAAACTTTTATCAGTCCGTCATAGCCAAGACTTTTTCCCGAAAATGCATTCTCATGTTTTAGGATGGTAAAACACTATTCTTTTCAATGAATATATAGGTGTGGGGGGGGGGGTCACTGTACCAGATTTAAGGTATAAAGTGCTGTTAAATTTAAGTCCTTTACCAAAGAATACAACATGTAACATCTGTTCTTTCCACGGCTCACAGAGAGAATCATTTCCTCATTCTTTTTTCTTCCTGTAAGCTCTCTGTTATAAGATTCTTACAGGCATCACATTAAGCATCTTTCATCTTCATCATGTTAAGCATCTTTCAACTGCTCAGATAAGCAGTTTAAACAGTAATGCTTTTAATGCTTAGTCTGTCTGTAATTCAGAGAAAGCAGTTCAATTGAAAGTTGTGTTAGCAAAAGCAGATGGTTTTTAAACTATAGAAACTAGACATGCCTTTGCAAAGCACACCTTCTATGATGCCAAATGAAGAAGAAACTGTGATAAAAAATGTGTTTATGAAATATTGGTGGTTCCGGAAACTCGGTGGGGTAATGTTGCTGCAGCCCTAAATGATTCAATGTTTTAATATTATTTTAAAGCTCAACTGCAGGCTCATAAAGCTATACCAATTAATGCAGCTTTGTATTCATTGTTATACTATTACATTAATGTATAGAAATGCAAGCAGTGTACTTATCTGAACTTGACCTGGTATCAGTTGCTATACGGCAGAGCTGAAACTGGGGGAGGAAGAAGCTGAACAATGAGCCAATTAGGTGTGCTGCAGGGGAAAAAGCATGTTGATAGGAAGTTAAAGAAGAAAGACAGAGAGATTAGCTCATAAGTTTGCTGCTTCTTCTTTCACTGTCCATTCGCAAAATGGGGGTGGAGAGGGGGACCCTTTAAGTGAAAGTGAAGCTGAAAAAGAGAAAGATCATGTCTTCTCCCCTGCTAGACATGTCTGTGCAGTGTGAAAGAGCTGCACAATCTCAGGAACTGATGGATATATCTCATCTGTGTATTTAGCTGTTTGCCTTGAATTCAGTTTATGTTACAGGAAGGTGTAAATTCTATCAAACATACACGCACAGACAAACCATGCTTTATAATTACTTGTTACCTTTAATATTACTGAGCTCATATCCTTAAAATGTTGTAAATAGTTATTCTATGTGGTGTATTTTATAAAGCACTCTAAAGAGCAATAGCGATATGCAAAGCACAATAAAGAATATTAGATGTTAGATTGCAGATCTGATTGTTTTGAATTTAGATCAGAAGATGATGATTTTTAATTGGTTAAAAGGTACTGCTGTTTGTACGTTGCTGTTTGTCTTATTTAATAAATTTGTACCATGTTCTTTAGATACTTTAGATTTTTGTTTTAGAAAACAATATCATAGAAAATTTACATACTGTATGTTCCCTTAATTAAATAAGGTACATCAAATCTAACAGACTTCAAGATCCACAATCCTTGTCCTTTTCTTGTCATGTATTCCTAAAAAATTTTGCTTTTTTTATTAAATAATAAAAATTTGTATGCATAAGCTGTTTTATACCAATTCTTTTGCACAAGATTTCTATATAAAATGTTTTTTTTATGTGACAAACATTCGGTACTATTTTTAGAAGAGCACCATTGATTGTTTTTTGGTAACCTCATTTTTTATTAACTTTATTTGATGAACTTTATGCACAGTTTGGTTTAATTTCATAATATTTTTGTATATATTTTTAGATTTTGCTTGAATTATGCTTGAATTATAAGTTCACCTTTACAGAAAATCTGTAAGGTGAACTTACACTGGACCCCCTTCCCAGTGCACCTGATCCCACTAACCTGGAGTGCAGCTTTCCCCTGCACTAACATATTGTATCGCCGCTGTACCGGTCCAGGGATTTGAAATTCCCACGGCTTTCTCTCTTCTTAGCCTCCGGTGACAGAATTGGCTACGCGGGTTCTAAATGGTCGACGCCGCACATGTGATGGCGACGACCAATTAGAATGCTCCTAAACGTACCTCCTGATGAGGTACATTTTGGAGATTAGGCTGCAAGGGATTTCTAAGCCCAGGGCCATTGAAGCAGTGACCCGATGTCTCCTAGCGGGTGATCGCCGTGCTCCAGGTCAGCGGGACCAGGGGGGTCCTGTGTAAGTTCACCTTACAGATTTTTCTGCAAGGGTGAACCTTTAAGTTGTACATTTATATAAGGTGAAACATACATGAACTTTTCTCACACTGTTTATCGCTAGTATGCGCTATATGAGTATAG
The DNA here is from genome assembly GCA_029206835.1 of Rana muscosa. Classification (NCBI taxonomy): domain Eukaryota; kingdom Metazoa; phylum Chordata; class Amphibia; order Anura; family Ranidae; genus Rana; species Rana muscosa. Next base: position 881,234,441 of record CM055116.1, read on the forward strand.
CATGTTCAATAGGTTTTTATAATATTGCTTTATAATCACTTGTTTTTTATGAGACAGCACTACTACTTATGAGATCTAATATTCAGGGTTTATAAAGATGCAGCAGTCTGAACTTTTTCTGTTTTTTAATCAAGCACAAGGTTTACACTATAATTTTAGTTTTGTAGTAAAACACCTACATGTACTCTTTGGTCTTTTAGAAATGAGAGGCTGGCTGTTCACCCTGCAGGCTCCACCCACAAAGTGTGTTTGCTGCATGGGTAGAGAGGTAAGAGAGCTGTCTGCTAACAGTTCACATTCCATAATTCAGGTGCGATCTGACAGGGGTCTGTGGCAGTTATCTATATACCTGAAACAGATCTTTCTGCTTTGTTGTTTTGATGCACACCAATTTCACCAGTTTCCTCCACCATTATAATGACACAGGAAGCTTAGTTATTTGCCCCCTTCTCCTTAGTACGTGTTGGCCTATTATTCCTCTTATCACAGTAAAGAGATTAGGAGCATTTAGCAGTAGAGCAGTAAACAGCTCACTGATGAACCTTTGTGAATGGTGAAGTGAGGGGGAGGGGGGAGGGGGGAAGTAGAGGGAAAGGGTGGTGGATAGTGTAAAAAGAGCAAGGAACAAAAGGAGAGAGGAAGACAGGGGTTGGGTAGGTGAAGTATTTGGTGGCCAGCTCAAAATAATATTCAGTGAACATAAGGTCTATAAAAGTTCCATTCAGCAAGGTTTACAAATTAAATAGTGGAACATATGTGTTCCAATGGGTTCTTCAATGTTTTCCAAAGTGTTTTGTGTTGTTGTTTGGGATTTGCAACACCAGCAAAAGTTGCTTATACTAGGAAAAATCTTGTGTAATACTAATGCATCAGAATTGTATATTCATTTTCTTGTAGGTGGTACATATGGATTTTTTTTCAGCCTGCTTTTAAAGTGCTTCCCACTGTTCTATCAAGAGCTCTCTGCCCAGTAATGCTTCTCATTTCATATAAAGGTATTTCTGAAATGGGTTTTATGAGTGTAGGCTCCCAAAATAAGACATTTGCAAGAAGTGCAGTTCATGAGGGCTCTTTCAAAAGGGGTAAAATCTAGGAATGTAAGATATTTGAAGTGGGATTGAGCAAAATTACTTTAATTATAAAAGGCTGTGAGAGGGATTTCAAATGTTTCTTGTATGTTAGAAAAATAGAGCATTTGACAAGCTGACCAAATATGAAAAGGGTGTTAGAAAGTCAGAGTAAGGTTTGGAATTTGGGGATTTAATACCAATGAGGTATTCAAAGAATTTGGAGTTGATAAGTGATATCTGTCTTGTGCTTGAAGCCAGAGACATTGAATTGGGGTTAGTAAGTCCAAATCCGCGATTGCCACATTTGAATCCACTGGGGCAACCACAATTTGTACAGTTTATTTATTATAAAACAGACATTTATTATAAAAAGGACATGTTGCCCAGGATGCTAAGTGGTGCAGTTGGGCTGCTAATATAAAGTACATGTAAATTAGTTCTGGTGCGGATGACATCTCCATTACATGTGAATATAATGTCCTATGGATTTTAATTCAATTTTAGGAGTTGTAACAGTTTTATGCTATGTGGATGTTTTCTTTTTTTACTTTCTTGTATCGCTTGAGAAATATGAGATAAGGATAGTGGAGGAGGAGTTTGGAAGAATTAAACAGGATTTCTGATGTAAAGAAGTTTTGAACTGAAAATTTAGTAGATTCCAAAGCTCTGGGGAGTTTGATCACAAGTGTGGGGAGAGCACTCCATGTTGATGCATGGAGAAGAGGGGAAATATTATGTTACATTTATTTCCTTATTTGAAGTCTGGTACACATCTGTTACTTATATAAGATACATGGTGGAAAGTATTTTATTGTTGACATTGTGGAAGTGAACCATAGATATTTATTAACAGAGCACGAACAAATTATTATTATTTTTTTTCAGGATTTTTCAGGTTTTTTAAAAATTGTATACAAGATTGTTTTATATAAAGACATTTATAGAACACTGGGAGATTCACTTAATTATTTGCAATTCTGGTGTTGTTTTTAAAGCAGTCCAGAGGTGAAGGAAATAAATCACAGTGCATATTATTTTGAAAATAGGCTCCTAAGTTAGAAGTTTTGTTTTAAACAGCTGCTTTTTTTGGGGTGAAAACCTGACATATATTAAAGAGTCCATCATTTCTGATTGATTTCCAAAAGTGGATAGATTGGCAAGTGAGAGGGGGAGAAGTAGTTGCAATATGTAGAATCAGAATCAAGAAATTAATTTATCATTCTACAATAAAAGTCATAACATTAAAAGTAGTAGACCCTTCCAATGCTACACATGAAAAAAAAAACAAGTATATAAAACAAATACATAGAAACATAAAAACACATCAAAAACGTCATCAAGAAAATACATTCTGTGCTACCTATCCCTCCTCATTTTTTGCTATAATCAACAGAACTTAGGAGTCGAACTGCCGAGGGAAAACACTATTTTATAGATTGGTGGTGTGGCAGGCAATATTCCTATATTGCTTACTAGATCGTACCTCCTTTCCCAAAACTTTTAAATATTGGACAGTTCTGCATATAATTTACTGTGCAGTTTTCACCACCTTCTGTAAAGCTTTCATATCATGAGATCTACATGTATGCTGCCATAAAGTAACATGGTAGATTAAAACACATTCCATGGCATAACTATAAAAAACTGGTAGGACCAGTTTAGAAAACCCAGCCTTAAAAAATGTAGTACCTGCTGTAATTTACCAATCAAAGAGGATATATAGAGTGACTATGACAAATCTCTTGCAATCATTGTTCCTAAAAAACAAAAACACATGCGCTGGCTCTTCCTCCACCCCATCTATAATAACAGTAGTATAGATATCACCCCCTCCTCTCCTAAAGTCTATTATCAAATTTTCAGTCTTACTAAAACTGAGTTTTAAATTGTTTTCCCTGTACTAGCCTACCAGTCCCTTTAATTTCAGCTGATAGGCACCCTCATCATTATCCCGTATTCTACCAATGATAGTGGTATTGCCCCTAGGTTTTATTACAGAGTTTCTCTCACATCAGGAAACAGTCAGAAAAGTACAAGGTAAATAAAAAGAAGTACTCAATACACTCCCTTGTGAAACACCTGTATTGAGGGTCAACATTGATGAGCACTGACCTCTGATTTTCATTTTCTGGGGCCTTTTAGTGAGAAAATATTAAATCCAATTACAGAAAGTTGGGCTTAGACTCTGAGCTTACCAATAAGCTTCTTAGCTAAATAGCATTGAATTCTGTACTAAAATCAATAAAAAAATGTAATAGAAATGTTTTTACACTCTAAATTATTTAGAACTGAGTGCAACATGGTAGCAATATCATCCTCAGTTGTTCTATTTACCCTGGAATCAAACTGATATTTATCTAATGCATCAGGGACACATTTTTTTATAAAATTTCTGAAAGCACTATATGATAACTGTAGCAATAAACTACAAGATATAGTAGATTTCTTCAGTATAGGGGCAACAGTTAACATCCTCAGACATATGGGGATGACCTCCTGCCTGAGCGTGATATTAAAGATATGTGTAAAGACATTCACCAACTGAAGGACACAGTTCTTTAAAATACTTCCCAAAATATTTTTAGACTGCAGCTTTTCTCTTTTACATCTAACACATCTAACACATCTAACCTTACATCCTAGAAAAATTCCTTAAAAGACATGTCTCCCAAAGATGGGCTTATAACTTGTTTAGATTTTCAACCAGAGAGGCCTCACATTTCTTCATTGAAGCCTGTTTCTTTGTGTAGCCTGTGAATGACTAAATAATCTGCCACACAGCCCCAGTGTTCTATAATTAAACCCCCTCTCGAATCTCTGCTGCTACTTGCATTTTGCTTCCCTAATGCCTACCTTTAGCCTGACAACACCACAGTAAATACAACCTTATCCCCTTACCCAAAAGCTTCATTCTTACCCTTATAGCAGAGTTCGGCCCAAAAGTGGAATATCCGCTTTAAGGACTCCTGACCCCCTGACATGCCACATTTGGCATGTCATTTTTTTTGGGGGGGGGAGCAAGTATCTAGTTTTGACAGGTACCCAGCTCCCACTTCTGCTCATGGCACTGTGGCGCTGAGTGGGAGTTCTCCTTTCCCCCTCCCTCCCTGAAATCTTCCGGGACACGTCACAGGTCCCAGAAGATTGCCCGGCCATTCAGAACGCACAGAGAAACTCACGCATGCGCAGTGCGCACCCGACTGTGAAGCTGCCAGCTGTCACAGCCGGGTGCCCATGCTTGCAATGCCGGCGCCACGAAGAGATGAAAGAGAGAAGCGAGGCTTCAGGCGGCCACATCGCTGGACTGTGGGGCAGGTGAGTGTCTGTTTATTAAAAGTCAGCAGCTCCACTTTTTGTAGCTGCTGACTTTTAATAAACACAGAAATGGGTGGAACTCTGCTTTAACTAGAGTCTTCACCTCCCCATTTACCCATGGCTTCTGATAGGGAATGATGTAATAATCCTAGTAGTCACTACAACTTTTGCACATTTTTTAACATACGCAGTAACCACCATATTCCTTCACTTTCATTTGATTCTTTGTGGTATCCGGTCCCTTAACACCTGCCGCTCAGTGCACTCAAAACTATTATATTTGTAAAGAAGCTATCTTTACTGTCTTTTGTGCTGATATGGCCCTTTATATTACTTGTGAATAATAAGTGGGTACAAGAAAATTTGGTATATGATTTGAGTATTCTAGATGATGATGACAAAGGGCTTTGTAACCATTAGTAACATTTGTATACAATTGATCCAGAGTATCCTCTCCCCTGGGAATGTGAACATGCTGCACAAATCTAGGCAGGACAGATCTTAAGTCCACTATATTAAAACCCCCAGACATGATGCAAACTCCATAAGAAAGTTTATAGCTATCTGAGTACTAACAGACTCATAAACAGTATGCACTGCGTTTTTATAATTTACATCCAGTTGATATAGATGGTTGAGCTCAGGGGTATGAGGTAGATGAAACTCATCTGTCAACACAAGTATAGCTTGCTCCAGTTTGGAGAGGTGATAGAGGACCTAGGTCTGTTATCTGAGAGGAATTGTGGATGCTACAAAGAGTGACATTAGGATAATTCAAACTGGCCCTGGAGAATGAGGAATTGACCTTTGGGATCAATGATTGATATGGTGAGATGGAAGGTGGTATGTATATGAAAGAGAATAGCTAAATTGTTCTTTGCTTAAAAAGAGTATGTAACTGGATACTATCTGTCAGTGAGCTAGTAATGCCGCGTACACATGACCGTTTTTAATGTCATTGTTAAAAATGAAGTTTTTGTCGACGTGATTCTTCTCAAGCCTGCCTTGCCTACACACGATCGTGAAAAAAAATGCTTGAGTAAAGCACGGTGACGTACAACACGTTTGGCAACATGTACGATGGCACTATAAAGGGGAAGTTCCATTCGGATGGCGCCACCCTTTGGGCTGCTTTTGCTGATTTTGTGTTACCGCGTGTAAGTAAAAGTTTGGTGAGAGACGATTCACGCTTTTCAGTCTTCGTGTTTTAAAGATAATTTTCTGGTGTTCAGTTTGTGCTTGTGGGTTCGTATCTGTCTTTCAGTGCTTGTAGTCAGTTCGTATCTGTTTTTGCAGTGCGTTCCTGTCCGCTCGTTACTGTTTTTCAGGTCGTTCTTCAGAGGCCTTGCTGTTCTTCAGTGTGTTCTTTTAGTTCGTTCTGATTAGACAACCGTTTTCTAGCCATGTTGCGGGTATGTTCTTGTCGCTGAGATCATGCTGTGCTTGGTGCTGGGCTTGTTGCTTTATCCCAGCTCCGGTCCATGAACAGGGTGAAGAGGAGTTCATGGACCAAGAATTGGTTGCTCCAGCGGGACCAATTCTGTCACATGCCTCTGCTGCGGGAGATCCAGGAGAAAAACCCTGATGACTACAGGAATTTTCTTAGGATGTCTGACCCCGTTTTTCAGCAGCTCTTGGCTTTGGTGTCCCCCTATATCACCAGGCAGGACACCGTTATGCGAGAAGCCTTCACTGCTGAGCAGAGGCTAGTTGCTACGTTGCGCTACCTGGCAACAGGGAGAAGCTTGCAGGACCTCAAGTTCTCGACAGGCATCTCCCCCCAGGCTCTGGGCCTCATTATCCCAGAAACCTGTTCTGCCATAATCCAAGTCCTGCAGGAGGACTATATTAAGGTAAGTTTTGTCCTTTAACCTCACATTCTATGTATTTAATGCTTGCTAATGTATAGTATTTTTTTCAACAGTCCCTAATTACCATGATTGTAATATGCTGTGAATGTCCCCATGCATGTTGTAAGCTTTTAATGCTCTTTTTTTGGCCTATATGCATATTTCCAATAACCAATCTCTCCAGCATTCTATCCTGGGCCCAAACACACCTAGCCTAGTCACTTCCCAATGTTTTTTGTCAACTCCATTGTAGTGCTTGACCCCCACCCCCCCTAAAATGTGTTCATTTTTTTGTCCTAATTCAGACAGAGTGCTAGAGCCTTTATTTCTGAGGTCCCCAACTCATCTCGAACCCCCCCATAAAATAATTTAATTGATCCATCAGAGGGGGTGTGGAATCTGATTAGTGCTCATTTTTTTTAGCTCTTATTAAAATACTCCTTCAAAATTAATGTTATACTGATGTTTTGCCAATAATGTTTTGTGATAATCTGCTTGCAATGTTTATGTATCAAAGTATTATATTTTTTTCTTGTTTGACTCCACAGTTCCCTTCTACGCCGCAGGAATAGCAGAATGTGGCATCAGAGTTTTCCCAGCGTTGGAACTTTCCCAACTGTGGAGGAGCCATTGATGGCAAGCACGTCCGCATTGTGCCACCACCCCATTCGGGATCCTATTATTTTAACTATAAAGGGTTCCACAGTATCGTGCTGATGGCGGTGGTGTCTGACAATTATGAATTTATTTTTGTGGATGTGGGGAAAAATGGGCGCATGTCTGACGGTGGAGTTTTTGCCCAGACGGAGTTCGGCTACAATTGGATGACCTGGCATTGCCACCTGCGGCAGAGAATGAAGAGGGACTACCCTTTGTTTTCATAGCATATGAGGCATTTGCGCTAGGTCCACATCTGATGAGGCCTTTTCCCCAAAGGACCCTCACCCCTGAGAGGAGGGTCTTTAATTTCAGGCTGGCCAGAGCCAGAAGGGTGGTTGAAAATGCCTTTGGCATCATGGCCAGCCGTTTCCGCCTCTTTCAGACCTCAATAAATATGGCGGAGTACAAGTGGAATCACATTGTAATGTGCTGTTGCATCCTACATACATTTTCTAAAAAAACACTCTCCAAATTATTTTTCTTCAGTTGGGCCTGAGGCCACACGATATTCAGATTTTGCATTGCCAGCCCTGGAAGCTGGCCCTACAGGCTTGGCCCCCCAAAGTGGGCGTGATGTGCGCCAACATTATTTGGACTATTTTATGGGTAGGGGGGCCATTGCAATGCCTGATGACATTTGAAGGTTTGCTTTTAATAAAAAAATACTTTATAATGAAAACATCTTGTTTTATTTTTCTTTGGGTTGATTTAATCTTTCTCCCAAGTTATCCTAGTGCACTTCTAGTGCCATGTGTATTTTTCTTTAGTAAATAACCATTATTGTCAGTGTAAACACCCCCATTTTTTTTTTTGTTTTTAGGCAACATTGATATAAGAAGCCACACATTGTTGAGTATAAAATATTTTTAATTGTTGCACATTTTAAATATGTATTTTTTTTAACAAAATAGAAAATGGTATATATATATATATATATATATATATATTATTTTTTGGGGTATTTATCTTGCTAAAACGTATGAACCATATTTAACTTGTAAAGTTCAACATGTACACTTGTACTAAAAACAATTAAAACATTACAAAACAAACAATCAAAACAACAAACAAAATTAAAAGTAAAATTTGGTGCCATATTCAATATTTAAACTCTTCCAAGCACATCTCTGATCTTTTTTAATCTTTGCTCCAGCTGCTTGGTCTTTTGCCTGATCTGGAGCAAGTTTTGGTTGATGTGATCCAGGTCACGAGAGCACACCATGATTTCGTTGATCACCATCTGGGCACTGTGACTGGTGAACATAGGCTTGCGCACAGGGTGTGCCAGGTGTGCCCAGGCACACCCTAATCACCCTGCGCAGCACAGATTCCCACTACTGCCCTCCGTTTCCTCCCACAGCGCTTCCGGCTTCCTTCCTCTTCTTTCCCGCCAGCTGTTACTGTGGAGATGTTTTAGGATGAGTGGGGGAAGGGGCCGGTAAATATGTAATTCACCGGCCCCTTCCCTTTCTGAATGAACATTGTGAGTTATCGGTAATGTGTGTTTGAGCTTTGGGGTGCACACCCTAATCCAATAGGCTGCGCACACCTATGCTGGTGAATCTTCCTTGCCCCACAGGCAGAAAAGCACCTAAAATTTGGAAACACACCATGTATTATAAATATGCAGGCCTACATCTATTACCTGAATCTGTGGTGTATGACACTGACCTGTTGTGGTGCCATTTTCCACTTCCTCCACTTCTTCCTCCACATCCCGCAGTTGTGGGTCTTGGTTTGGAGGTGTGGGGTTCCTAGGCTCCCGTCTCAAAGCTCTTTGAAGCCCTATGAGATTGAAACAAAAGGTATACTTGAGTAAAAAAAGATTTTAGGCCTGAAAGAGGAATATGAATCATCAATAGTTCTAAGCTGAACACATGATTGTATCCATTACCAAAGCTGGTACATTGATCTATTTTGGTCAAGTTTCACACATGGAAACACACCAAGTATCCACTGGATCACCTGGGTGTGACACCCTAAAAAGGTTGTTCTTGTGGCCCACACTTGTGCTAATGAGTCCAGATGTGTAACCAGCTGCTGAACATACTCTCCTTACCGTATACTGAATCCAGTTAGATTAGTTAAATATAGTTACCAACACATCTACACAACCATGTTCCAAAAATATTCACACATAAACAGTTCAAGATGTCAAGTTTCATGTTCTTGGGCACAATAATCAGTCGTAGGATTTATCGTTCAATCGCTCACTAATTAAATTACAATGTTTTTGTCTGATACAGTGTTAACTAAATTTGACCATGCCTAAATAGGCATGGTCAAATTTAGTTAACACTGTATCTGACCAAAAACATTGTATTATTATTAGTGAGCGAATGAGCGATGATTCCTACGACCGATTATTGTGGCCAAGAACATGAAACTTGACATCTTGAACTGTACTACTACATTAAAGAAAAAGCACATGCAGCACCATGCTAGTAATAATAATCTGAGTAACATGAAAATTACTTACTTTTTCAAATAACTTTTTAATTTTGTGGTATTGCTCCGGCTCCCTCAACTTGATGTCAGACCATCTTTTGATCTGCGCACCCCAAATTTAATTTGCAGAGTTTTCACCACTTATTTTGGCCTTGACCTGATTAGGCTTTTTGTATGGGCCATGTTTTGCATCATAATCCTCCCTCCTCAATATTGCCACCATTTCAACCATCTCCTCGAACGCCATGTTTGTGGCCTTGTATCTCCGGGATCTGTGGGTCTGTGGTTCTTCTGACTTTCCTCCTCGATTGAGGTTGCCACTTGCAGAGTTTCCGCCATGTTGTCTTGCATTACGATGAGCGAGAAGGGGCGGGGAAAGTAGTATAACGAACGTCAGGGCCGGGGAAAGCGTGCGGAGCTTCGCGCATGTGCAGTGTATATAACGGTAATCCGCATTGGTCAAAACGATGTTCAGTGTGTGGAAGAAGGTCGGAAGCAACGAACGTGTAGATCGAGGGTACGTAACATTTTTTTGACTTGACTGATCAGTAGATGATTTTGTGGCCTATATATGGTGAGAAAGATTAGTAGTAGAGTCTTGACTGACATTAGTATTTTTGTCTGGTTTTTGACTTGGAGAAATCATGCAGGTATTCAAAGATACTGAATTTATGGCAGAGTTCCTGCAAAGGTGGAAGAATCTTCCAGTTTTATGGCAGACAAAAAATAAGACGAATAAAAATAAAGAAGCCCGGAAGATAGCATTGGAGAGCATGCTTGAATTTTTGAAAACACAGATCCCCGCAGCAACAATCGAGGATGTCAGGAAGAACATTGGGACCATTAGGGGCACATATCGGACTGAACGCAACAAAGTCCTAAAATCAATGAGGTCAGGAGCAGCTGCAGATCAAATTTACAAGCCAAATCTGTGGTACTACAGTCAGCTAAACTTCCTTGATGACCATCTGGAAGCAAGGAAATCCCTTTAAAGCCTTCCCCCCAGAAGTAGCTCCAGCCTTCCCTGCAGAAAACCCTCCAGCCTTCCCTGCAGCCAAGTTCAACCTTCATTGGAGGAACAACCTGATTTCCTGGAGGAGCCTGATTTGACCATTTGGATCCAGGTATAGTGTTTAGCTAAAGATTTCTTGTACTAAAAGTATAATGATGTAAAATAGATGTTACTAGTGTGAAAAATTTAAAGATTTAACAAAAAGTGTTTGACATATCAATAGACAGTAGTGGCCAAAAATGATGGGGACAAGAATGAAAAATGCAGGGGTCAGAATGATTGTCTTTAATATTTATTAGCATTCAATTTGCAACTGTCATGAGGTGAGAAATGTGTGTGATAGATGAAGATCAAAATTTAACTATATACCTTTTTGATACACAGACAGAACAAATCCAGGATGAGGGGGGAGAAAATGTGAGCCAGGAGGAGGCAGGCCCCAGTGGGACCCAGGAGGAGGCAGGCCCCAGTGGGACCCAGGAGGAGGCAGGCCCCAGTGGGACACGGCGTAACACCAGGCCCCAGATACCTCCTCTACACATTCCACCAAAAAGGGCCAGGAGGCTTATACAGATGGAGGAGGAGACACAAGCCCTAATTAGGGAGGCTACTGCAGCCCTCAGAGTGCCCCCCACGGCTGCAGAGGGATTTGCTGCCCTTATTGGGCACAAACTGCCAACAATGGACATGGGCCAGCGTCTCCGATGTGAGACCATCATATTGAAGGCGGTCAACATGGGCATGATGGGGAAGCTCACCGATTATACCGACCTTGTGGAGATTGCTCATGTTTCTGCTCCTGCTCCAGTTCCTGCTCCAGTTCCTGCTCCAGTTCCTGCTCCTGCTCCAGTTCCTGCTCCAGTTCCTGCTCCTGCCACAAGATCTCCTCCAGGGACACAGCCTCCAAAGACACGGTTAGAAAAGGCTGCAGAGAAGGCTGCAGGGAAGGTTGCAAAGAAGGCTACAAAGAAGACCAAAAAATAATTCTATGATATGTCCTTCTCATGGTCCGAACTTTCTTTTTGACATCCTTGGTTGTTTGCTATGGTGATCTGTGTCTGCAATAATTCAAGCAGGGTCTACAGTGCTGTCTTCCTGGCTTCTTTGTTTTTCTTTTACCTGTGTTTTTGTTTTGACTTCACCTTTAATTTGTTTTTATGCCAGAATAAATAGATTTTTTGTTTCCAGACAAAAATTGACCATGTGTTTTTATTAAAAATAGAGAATTTGCTAGTAAGTAGGCAGGGACATTTTTAAAAACCTTTTTCAAATTAACAAGGGACACTAACCTCCATGAAGGCAAATAATACTAAATAACAATGTTGTTGTGGTAACTTGACACACTCAAAAATACCAAAAAAAAATGGAAATCAGTCTAAAATATTATCCAAATAATAACCAAAAAAGAACATCTTCAATAAAAGATTGTAAAAATAATTTACATTTGTTTTTAGGGAGATCTGGCCTACAAAAAATAAAGATTATTCATGAGATCACAATAAATAACTCTGTGAGAATATCAGCAGCAAAATAATTTGATTATTGTAGCATTATAACGAAGAAAAGAATGCGCTGCATTAAACGATGCAATAATTTACAGCATGACGAATGTGCTATCTCCATTACGAATGCTAGTTTTACCAGAATGAGCGCTCCCGTCTCATTACTTGTTTCTGAGCAAGCGTGTTTTTTTTCCGTCATTAAAGCGTACACACGGTCGTTTTTCACGACGAGAAAAACGACGACGTGAAAAACTACGAGAAAAAATAGAGCATGTTCTAAATTTTTAATGCCCATTTTTTGCATCGAGAAAAATGCTCTGGAGCCTGCACACGATCGTTTTTAACCACTTGGCGCCCGGGCCATCGTCAAAAGACGTCCGCAAAGCGGCTCCCAATTGCTGAGAGGACGTCCATGGACGTCCTTCTATTTACTTCCGCGATGCGCGCCGCTGCGGGCGCGCATCGGGGAAAAGCTGTGCCCGCCGTGTCAGGCAGGTGCCGATGCGCGTGCCTGGCGGCCGCGATGTCCGCCAGGTACGAGCGATCGGCTGTCACAGAGCCAGGGACGTGGATCTCTGTGTGTAAACACAGAGATCCACGTCCTGTCAGGGAGAGGAGACCGATGGTGTGTCCCTTGTACATAGGGACAACCATCGGTCACCTCCCCCAGTCAGTCCCCACCCCCCACAGTAATAATCACTCATGAGGGAACATATTTAACCCCTTCCCGCCCCCTAGTGGTTAACCCCTTCCCTGCCAATCACATTTATACAGTAATCAGTGCATATTTATAGCAGGGATCGCTGTATAAATGTGAATGGTCATAAAAAAGTGTCAAAAGTGTTCGATGTGTCCGCCGCAATATCGCAGTCACAATAAAAATCGCAGATCGCCGCCATTACTAGTAAAAAAAAATAAAAAATAATAATAAAAAAAAAATCATAATTCTATTCCCTATTTTGTAGGCGCTATAACTTTTGCGCAAACCAATCACTATACGCTTATTGCGATTTTTTTTTTTACCTAAAACATGTAGAAGAATACGTATCGGCCTAAACTGAGAAAAAAACTAGTTTTTTAAAAAAAAATTGGGATATTTATTATAGCAAAAATTTAAAAATATTGTGTTTTTTTCAAAATTGTCTCTCTATTTCTGTTTATAGCGCAAAAAATAAAAACCGCAGAAATGATCAAATACCACCAAAAGAAAGCTCTATTTGTGGGGAAAAAAGGACGTCAATTTTGTTTGGGAGCCACGTCACAGGACCGCGCAATTGTCAGTTAAAGCGCGACAGTGCTGAAACCTGAAATTTCGCCTGGGCAGGAAGGGGGTTATGTGCCCAGTTGTCAAGTGGTTAATGACCATTTTAGAAAATTGCATTTTTCACGTCATGAAAAACGGTCGTGTGTACGCGGCATAAGAGTCTGTATTAACTAAGTGAGTGTGCAGAGGGTATTGATCCCACTCCAACAGTCTCTCCAAAATAAATTATCCTTAATGTCTGGATCAGAACCCATTGAGGAATGTGTGGGAAGAGAGCCCTGTTTGAGCAACCTGGGGGTAGAAGGTTCAGAGGAATAAGAGACTGCTGTAAGCTGTTTAAGAGGTGTTTTCTCTTTTTGGAGCCCTGCTGTGCTATGGTTATTTGGGACAGGGTCCTCCCTTTGGCTTCTGTATTCCAATGAAGGATATACTGTAGGTGCAAAAACATTGTGGTAGTGGGTGGGCACTATACTGATGCTGGGGAAGGAGTGACGATGACCTCTGCTCAACCCATAGAAGCGAGATATTGCCAGCATGTGCAGGTTTAGTCCACTGATCTGTGGGGGCATGGAGAGTGCTGTGTTGGTGTGCTGGCAGGATCAAAACAAAATAATTGCAATGCCTTACAGTTTTTGTTTAGAAAGTACCCCAGCCTTAAAAGAAGATCCTGTCCCCTGCCAGCATGGTGCAGAGAAGGACATTTGTTCTTTGTTTGGATGCAGCGGTCTTTCTGCAAAGGTCTTTGCAGATTTAAACTGAAAGTTTAGTTGGGCTTTAAAGTGTAACGCATCTTTTTTGTTTATAACAGACTGGGGAAGGATTACAGCTCCTCTCAGATTTTCTGATGTACAGAGCTTCATTAGAGAGATTTTCCATTATCCCCTCAGCTACTGTCGCCTGGTGTTAACAGTTTTACATTACAGGAAGTGATTGAAAATCTGCAATAGTAACACAGACATAGGCCAAAATATTTGTTTTATTATTCAATGAATGTTTATTAAAGAGATTAGGGGGGCTTGGGATTGAGTTTATACGAGAGCCCCCATAGGAAACGAGTCAGGAGCGCTGTCAGGGGACCCCAGAAGAGGAGGATCATGGCTGTTCTGTGCAAAACCATTGCACAAAGCTAGTAAGTTTAACATGTTTATTATTTTAAAGGAAATAAGGTTTATATCAGGTATATACCTGACTAGATAAGGTTGAGTAGCAATCAGGTTGATGTAAACATCAAAAAAATAAAAAGTTTAAATAAAGTATTTTTTTAAATGTCCCTTTAAGTTTTTTACAGGGAGGCGGGGCGCCAGACACAGAGGTGCTATGGGAAGCATTACATCATCGCAATCATGTGATTGCGGGCAAGGAAATCTATTGGCTGGCGTTTAGACTGCCCATGGAGCGCAAAGCTCTGCGCTCTCCGCACTCCCACTCTGGCATTATGTGTCCTGTAGTGGTTAGTGATTGGCGGGACCATAGGATGTAGGGCGGTGCTTTTATCGGACCCGCCAATCACTTCCGGTTCTTTAAATGACTCATCCTGGCTGGTCCGATGGAACATGAGACATGAGCAGAGGAGTCAGCCAGTGAATGGAACATATTACTGAAAAAGCTGCTAGCAGGTAAGATTAAGCAGAGCACACTTGTGTTGTGCCCTCAGACCTGCAGTGTGATCGTAGCAGCTGCCTGTTTTGTGGATCTGGGGAGGAGGAGGGGGAAGTGAAGTGGCAGTGAAGGGTTGAGAAGCTTTTAGCGCGAAGGGCGCATGCGCGGATGCCTGAGGGAGAAGTCGCATCCCCTTAGAGCTCCGCTCCCGGGTTAAACAAACCGGAGAACCGACTGCTGTTTTCACCGCAAACGGCACCAGCTCCCGCAAATTCATACCAGGTACACTTTGACTTATTGAGGATGGTCACGAGGGGGCCAAAAACAAAGTATAAGATTGGTATCTCTAAGGATACACCGGCCCGGCAGACATCCAAGATGGCGGCGCCTGGTACCTCACAGACTCGCACACAGCGGGTTCCTAAATCCCTGTCACACAGTGTCAAAACTCTGGACACAGCTGGTGAGATTGATTCTGACTATGAAACACCTGAAAATGTTATTCAGTCTAGCATGTTTAGACAATTTGAGAAAATGCTTCAAAAAGCATTGAAACAAACTTCTGACCAGATAACAGAAAAGCTGACAAGGGAGATTAGGGAGCTGGGGCATAGAACAGCTGAACTGGAAATGCGGGTAGATGATATAGAAACTACCACACAGCATTATAATACTAATATTGAACAGCTTAAGGATGAGAACTCTTTATTACAAAACCGTTTGGAAGACCAGGAGAATAGGGACCGTCGCTCCAACCTAAGAATCAGAGGTCTCCCTGAATCAATCCTAGACTTACAGGGAACTATATGTGCACTGTTTCAGGAACTGTTACCAGGTATTTCACCTGAGAGATTGGAAATGGACAGAGTCCACAGGGCCCTAACTCAACGCAAACCCAATGGACCCCCTAGAGATATTATAGTTAAATTTCATTACTATAAAACAAAGGAGCAAATACTTGCTGCTGCTAGAGGTAAAAACACTCTTGAGTTCCAGGGCAATACCTATCAGCTCTTTACAGACCTCTCCCCTCTAACTGTTACTAAGAGGCGTTCTATGAAACCACTGCTGCAAGTACTTCAAAAGCACCAAATCATATACCACTGGGGGTTTCCATTCTCTCTCCGCTTTACATACTTGGAAACCAGATATACCTGTCGCACGTCCGATGAACTTCGGTCAGCCTTAATTAATCTAGGCCTGATGGATCACACCAATTCTAAGGAGCAACCTCGTAGACGTGCGGCTTCTAGATCACCTCCAAATGAAACCGACCTGGACCCAAACCCCTCTGGTTATACCAGACAGAATCTTCATAAAAGAGGACGTTTTGATAGTCAGGCACCGATAAACGTCGACTCAATGGACTGATTGTTCACTTGTCATTAATCTTATCCATGTTTCTCCCCTTTTGTAGGGTACTAGCCCCATTGCTTTATTCTGAAAAGCATTGCACTATCTATGCTTGATGAACTAGAATCCTGTTCTCCATCATTTTTTTTTTTCTTTTCTTTAGTGGTGTTTTGTTTCTGACAAATATGTCTATTTCTTTAATCTATATGCACATAATATATGCATATTAATTTGTACTTATGAAATATGAATCTAGGTTTCTATTTAGGGTTTTAATCAGCCAGAAGATTTATATTTCATTTACATTTTTGAGTCAAGTGTTTTTAAGGGTTTTTTTTTTTTTGTGTTTGTCCCCTTCCTGACAAATATGTCTACTTAGTAATTTAAATGCATATTATATTGTACCTATGAAAATATATATTTGGGTAATTATGTATTGTTTCAGTCAGCAAGAAGGTCTATATTACATTTACATTTTTGAGACAAGTGTTTTTAAGGGGTTTTTTTTTTTTTTTTTTTGTCTTGTCCCCTTTCTGACAAATATGTCTACTTAGTAATTTATATGCATATTATATTATACTTCTGAAATATGAATTTGGGCATTTATTTATTGTTTTAGTCAGCCAGAAGGTCTATATTACATTTCTATTTTTTTTTTTTTTTTTTTTTGTGTGTCTGTCCCCTTTCTGACAAATAGGTCTACTTAGTAATTTAAATGCATATTATATTGTACCTATGAAATATAAATTTGGGTAATTATTTATTGTTTTAGTCAGCCAGAAGGTCTATATTACATTTCCATTTTTTTTTTTTTTTCTCCCTTCCCTTTCCTCTATATTTGCGAGCTTGTTTATTAATTATTTCGCTTGCGTTGACGGTTTGCTTCACAAGTGTTAAGATTGATATTTTCCAGCCTCCTTATGGACGCATTCATCTAGAAATTGACTCAACATACTTCCCAAATTTGGTATGCTTCCTTTCTCTCTCTTTTTTTGTTTAGTGCATCTCCAGTCTTCTTGATAGAGAATTATTTATGTTTTATATTATAATACTTAAGTGTTCTCCGGCGTTGTTTTTCCCTCCGGAACTTCTTGCGGCCCCCTACGTACCCCCTGACTCCTGCTACTATTATGCAGGAGTCGGTCGGTGACCATGGAACCCCTCGGAGATTTTTTGTTATCTCTCCGAGATGTTCCTGCGCCCTACTAGTACATCATTATTTTATGACACTAATTGCAGTCATTAGGGCTTCTTTTTTATTTGGTTTCTTCTTTACTCTTTCTTTTCTGTCTTTCCTTTCTTCTTCTCTTCTGTCTCCCTTGGTGGCGGTTCGAACTCATAATATGGGTTTCATTAACCCTTATATAAAACTTACCCTTACTATGTCATGGCCCCCATAAACATTTTGTCCTTAAATGTACAAGGCTTCAACGTTCCACAAAAAAGAACTAAAGCTCTACGTTCCTTTTCAGCTAGAAAAGCTCACATCATTTTCCTTCAAGAAACGCACTTTATCAATAACGCCTCCCCTAAATTTCTTTCCTCCTCCTACCCTCAATTCTACGCAGCATCAGCTACAACTAAGCAACGTGGGTCCCTGATTGGATTCCACCGCTCTACACCATTTACCCTTAATACACAAATATGTGACCCTGAGGGTAGATATGTTTTATTAACAGGCTTTATTGCTGATACTGAAGTCACATTAGTTTCGTATTACGCCCCAAATAAGCGTCCTGAAGCTTTTCTATCACATCTTTTCCAACTAATCGAATCACATAAATTTGGAACAATAATATTATGTGGCGACTCCAATACTACCATCTATCCCTTCTTGGATAAATCCCCGTCATCTCCTAACTCTCCTACCCATAAACGGTCCTTCCAATCTCTACTTACTTCTTTTAATTTTGTTGATACCTGGCGGGAACTTAACCCAACTCCCAGAAATTTTACACATTATTCTTATCCACACAAATCCTTTTCACGAATAGACCATATTTTCCTCCCCTCTAGTATGCTCCCTGAAGTAATATCCTCTAATATAATCCCATTTCCATGGACAGACCATTGTGCGGTCACTGCTACAATTACCTCTCCAATACCTAGGTCACATGACACCACTTGGTGTATTAACGACTCCATCCTAACTCACCCCTCACACCGTTCAGATATTGAACTGGCTCTTAATGATTATATCTCATTTAATGACACTACTGATGTCTCTGCCCTTACACTATGGGAAGCCCATAAAGCTGTCATTCGGGGCAGCTTGATACAAAAGGCGAGATCTATTAAAAGAGATCGCAAGATTCTGTTCACCAAACTTGAAGCAAATTTTAACGCTTGTCATTTGGCTCATCAAGCTACCCCGAATGCAAACGCTAACACTAAATTGGAAAGGGCCCGGCTTGAGTTGGATCTTTTTCTGACAGATTCGGCAGACAAACTCTTACGCAAGCGGCAACATACCCTATACCGCAAAGCCAATAAGCCCGATACCCCAATGGCCCGCAGTCTCAAGTCTATTGATCGTTCACAAGCTGCATTCCGACTTAGAACCTCCAGAGATGCATACACTAGTAACCCATTAAAGATCTTGGACATCTTTCAATCTAAATTAGCTAAGCTCTATGACCCTGGCTTAATCTTTGATAAAAACAAAGCAGACACTTTGTTCTCAGATGTTACACTTCCCACAATGACACCGGAACAGTGTGAATATTTGGAGAGTCCCATAACGGCCTTGGAAGTTAAAGCTGCTATTAAAGAATTGAAGCCTCACAAGAGACCGGGCCCCGATGGGTTTTCTGCACTATACTACAAACAATTTGACTCGATTTTAACGCCTCTATTGACTAGAGCCTTCAACTCTTTGTTAGCTGGTCATTCGTTTAAAACCGAAACACTAACTTCCATCATAGCAATGATTCCCAAACCTAAATCTGACACTACCTCTTGGTCTAATTACCGCCCCATATCTCTTTTAAATCTAGACATTAAGTTACTAGCTAAGATCTTGGCAACTAGATTGAATAGCATTATAGGTAAACTTATCCATCGTGACCAAACTGGCTTCATGCCCTTGCGTCAAGCAGGGGATAATGTCAGAAGAGCACTTTTATTAATTCATGCCGCCAAAAAAAGACGTATCCCAACTTGCCTTATATCATTAGATATTAGGAAGGCGTTCGACTCAATTAGCTGGCCATATCTACAATATACTCTTCAAAAATGGGGTTTTGGGGAAAATTTCTTAACTTGGGTCTCCTCACTATACAGCACTCCGAAAGCTTATATTAAATATATGGGCTACAAATCAGCTATGATGGATATTAGGAGTGGTACTAGACAGGGTTGCCCCCTATCCCCTTTGCTTTTTGCCCTACTTATTGAACCCTTAGCATGTATTATTAGAAATAATCCTAATATCAAAGGTGTAGAATTAGGTGGACATCACCACAAATTGAGTCTTTTTGCAGATGACATCCTGATTTTTTTATCCCATCCCCACGTCTCAGCCCCAAATCTAGTAAATACTTTAGACAAGTTTGCAAAGATTTCTGGTTTGTGTGTTAATCATTAGGCTTGTGCAATTCGTTTCGTAATGAATTGAAATTCGTCCGAATTTAGCAACTTTCGGACATTCGGAAGCATTCGAATTTCCGAACAAAGCAATTACGAATAAGACCGAATCCGAAATAAATTATACCGCAAATAGCGAATGCCCGAATGTCTTCGGCATAATTCGTTATGAAAAAGTTACGAATGTACGAATCCATACGAAGCACAATAACACTCACTCTGCTCTGCTCTCTGCTTCTCCCACACCGTGCTGAACTCCCTCTCAAAATGGTGTACAGGGGCGGAGGTTATAGCCGCATGTAAAAAACGAAAGTAAAATACGAGATTTCGAATCCATTCGAAGCACAATAACACTCTGCTCTGCTCTCTGCTTCTCCCTCACCGTGCTGAACCCTCTCAAAATGGTGTACAGGGGCAGAGGCTATAGCCGCATGTAAAAAACGAAAGTAAAATACGAGATTTCGAATCGTTACAAATAACCGCAATGTATTTAGAAAAGTACAAATCCATTCGAAGCACATTAGGCATAATAGGCAGCGTCGTTGTGAGAGAGACACGGAAAATTACGAATCAACGAACCCAAAAAAAGTTACGAAAGTAGGAGTTGTGTCCAGAATCAACGAAAAACAACGTACTCTACCGAAAGTACGAATTATAAAGCAACAAAAAATTCAACGAAAAATGTCGCTTGCAAAAATACGAATGAGTCCGAACACGAAAAATCCCGTCTAGCAAAATTACGAATGATTACGAATCAACAGGACCGGAAAGAAACGAACCGAAACGGAACGAATTTTTCCGTTGTGCACAAGTCTATTAATCATGCCAAATCTAATGCCCTTAATATTTCCCTTTCGCCATCTGAGTTACAACAAGCTCAAACGTCTTTACCTTTCAATTGGGAATTGCATCATATTTCATATCTTGGAGTCCAACTCACTTCTTCTATATCCGACTTATTTTCAGCTAACTACTTACCCTTATTGAAGTCAACTACTAATCTGATGAAACAATGGTCTTCTCTTCCTTTATCTTGGATTGGGAGGATTAATGCTACTAAGATGTCAATCTTACCAAAGTTCCTTTACCTATTCCGAGTTCTCCCCATACATATACCTCCTTACTTCTTGAGGCTCACTCAAAAGAGAGTGATGGCTTTTTATATGGGGCTCTACAAAGCCCCGTATACCTAGATCGACTCTTTATCTTGATAAATTGAAAGGTGGTCTGGGAATTCCTAACTTTTCCTCATACTATTTTGCTGCTCAGCTAGCACAACTCCCCAAATACCATTCTACAATAGAATCCCCTCTATGGGTAGCGATTGAATCAGTGGATATTGACCCCATTTCTGTGAATAATTTGCTCTGGTTAGCTCCTAAAGATAGACTAAACTTATCTAACCCTGTAACCAAACATTCTATAGCTATCTGGGACAAATAGAGATCCACAAAAAGCCTACAATCCACTCATAACCCTCTACTCTCTTTTCTTCGAAATCCCTCATTTTACCCCGCCTGGAAATTTCCCCTATCATTTGCAGCTTGGTCCAGAAGAAACCTACTTCAATTCCATAATCTAGTTTCCTCCAATGATATTCTTACGTTCCCAACATTATGTGATTTATACAAACTCCCCATGAAGGAGCTCTTCCGCTATCTACAAATTAAGAACTTTTATACACCCCTCGTTGATACGGGATCCCCTCTCACCCAAATGACTCAATTTGAACGTATCTGTAACAGTGATCCCCATACTAGAGGATTAATATCACTTTTGTATAAACGCATCAATTCCACATCCGACGATACTTTACCATCCTATACGACTAAATGGGCACACGACATGGATAGAACATTCAGTAAAAGTGACTGGGATATTATATGGTCAGCTACTAAGCATTCCTCGCCAAACTGTTTTGCGTTGGAAACAAATTATAAGGTCCTTTCTCGATGGTACCTGGTTCCGGCCAGGATTGCCAAATTTGCCCCCTCGTACCCAAATCTATGTTTCAGAGGCTGTTCTGAACCGGGCACGCAGTTCCATATTTGGTGGCAATGTCCAATCGTTCAATCCTTCTGGAGTAAAATATTTCACATGGCCTCTACGGCCTTGGAAATACCAATCCCGCCAGACCCGGCACTGGCTCTCCTCAACCTCAAACCTCCTAATTTGAATAAGTCACAATTCAAATTACTACTACATCTCACCACGGCGGCTAAACAATCTATAGCTAAGGCCTGGAAAACCCAAACTTTAGTTGTGGCTGAAACTAAACATAGAATTAACAGAGCCCTTATCTTTTCCAAAATGTCTGCTATTGAAGATGACAACATTGCAACATATAATAAAATATGGAAACCATGGATTAAACACTTCTTACCCCCAGATTTTGATCAACTATTGTTGATGCCTCTTTGAAATACTTTAATATTTATCTATTAATATAATATTTAAACGGGGCCTTGATCTGACTGGTCCGCCACCCGGGGAGACAACCTTCACCTTTTTCTCTATTTTCCTATACCCATACCTTCTTTTCTATAAATTTTACTTTTCTCCCATATTTCTTCTTCTTCTCTCTTACTTCTTCTGTCTTTCTGTTCTGGTTAGTTTTGTTACTTGTGTAATACAGATTTTTTACACATGTGATGTTCATTACATGACTTATATATATAACTTTAAAGTTTCACTTTATCAATCACTAATATCTTTGTGTCTTAAAGATTTGTTAGGAAAGTCTTCACTAAACAATTGAGGTATGACAACGTTCATCTGGTGTATCCTTCTGGATAGCCCAACATATTCTCTCATACTTAATCGAGCCCCCATCTGCTCACAGCTTGCTCCCTTCGGGGGTGAGTGGTTGGTCTGGAGACGTGATATTCTATCCTGAATATTGCTTATCTTCATTGCTCTAATCTTTTATACCTCTATTTGTATTGATATAATTGTTACTGAGGTTTATCCTCTACTGCCTTTCTTTCAATATGTATTTTTAGTGATTACTGTATTTATTTACAATTCTATTCTTGATCAGAATGTAATGTTCAGTATATTTGCTATTTACTTGTAAAATCTAATAAAAATATTAAACAAGGAGAAGCTTTTAGCGCATTACCGGGACAGTACATCTGGATGAGGCTGTTAGTGTTAAATGTGCGGCAGGTAGGGGGAGGGGCAGCCAGGCACGCAGTGGGTAATGTTATGCTAGTTGTTTGGGCTGTCTACTCCTCTCTTCTCCCCCAGCTACATTTACTCCCATTCTGAGAGCAGAGATCAGAGCTTCTCCTTGGCAGGGGGGATCTGATTATACTGGTGACATTGTGCTGGGAGGACAGGAGATGACAGCAGGAGGGGACGACAAGCTTCCTTCACTGCACAGTGATCAGAACACTGACAGGCAGATCTATCATCTCCTGATCATTAAATATCTCCTTCCTCGCTGCATCCATTCACCTATCCATCCACCCCATCCATCCACCCACCCCATCCATTCACCCATCCATCCACCCCATCCATGGCTATGCCTCCTCTTTCCTATATGAAAGCAGATTATTTCTTGGTATTGTCCTAAAGCTGACCATACTCTGTCCAATCCCCTTTTTTAGCAGACCATACACAATACAGTCTGTGCAATCTCCTATAGATCTGCCAACTACTATGTAGTGCAAGAGCCTACCTTGGGTGGGGGGGGGGGTGCGAGTGAGGGGGTCTTTGTGTCAACGTGCATCAACTTGCATCAATAATGGCCAAAGAAAATGTTGTGTTCAATACACCTGCCTAATGCTAAAAAAAGCCCTAAAGCAGATGTGGGTGGGTATAGGAAGCAGCAAATCCCTAATAATATAGATACATAAACATGAGTAGTGAAAAAGTGGGACTTTTAGGTGCTGAGAACCCCAGGAATGGACACAGTACAACAATACATTAAAAAGGTTATAAATAAGATGTGCATTACAGCCACATAAAATGATCATGTTATAGTGCAAGTACCTTGCATATCTTGATTCCCAACTACTAAATTGATGTCAGAATACTAAAAGTTACATAATACTGTAACATATATTATACAAAATAACAGATGCAGGTCAGATGTTGCTAAAGAGTGAGGGGAAAGAAATGCTTTATCTCAATGTGTTTTGCAAATTGAACTTCTTCAGGAAATCTTCAAAGGTGCTAGTTAAAGAAAAATGTGTGTATGTATAAGTAAAGATATCCGCATAGGGATATACAATTAACATATGATAACCAGCAACATGAATACTGCTTACAAAGATCAAATACAAACACAGACAGGAGTCACTGCACAATCACAAGCCAGCGGAGGAATGAAGAATCAACCCAAAGAGGCCGAGTGGGCAACCGGGTGGCTCAGACCATGGAGCTATCACAGCTTGACACCCTATAGTCAGAAACATTAAAAGGCAAATGAGCCAGAATAGACCCCATAGTGTAACATAAATACAAATGCCTCATATCTTCCTTATATAAGTATCACGTCGATGGTTATCATATGTTAATTAAAAATATGTAGGCGGATATCTTTGTTTATAAATGTACACATTTTTCTGACTGTTACTAGCATTGAGACAAAGCATTTCTTTATCCCTACTCTTTAGTAACCTCTGTTATCTCATTAAACCTTTTCCCGCCGAGGGTACGCATATATGCGTCCTCAGCTTTCGGGGGTTATACCGGGATGATGCCTGCAGCTTCAGGCATCATCCCGGTACCGTTGTTTAGAGCCGGCGATTGGCTTTCCAGGTATAACCACCGATGCGGCTAAAAGCCGCTCGGTTGTTATACCGGAGGAGCGGGAGGGGACATCCCCCCTCCCGCCGCCTCCACCGCTCTTACCGGGCCTCCCGTCCCACCGGGAGACCCGATCTACGATCCGCCACCTCGGGCGGCTAGAGAGAGACTGAATCAAAGCCGCGAATGGCTTTGATTTAGTCTCTTCACTGTAACCACGGAAGCGACGTCAAGACGTCACATCCGGGTTACTCGGCTGCCAATGGCGCCGAATTTAAAAAAGTACACAGTATTCAGAATCGCCGTTTTTGGCGATCTGAATACTTTGAAGTGCAAAGGAGGGATTGGGGGTCTTTTAGACCCCCGATCTCTCCATAAAGAGTACCTGTCACCACTTATTACTGTCAAAAGGGATGTTTACATTCCTTGTGACAGCAATAAAAGTGATACATTTTTTTTTAAAAAAACACTATTTTTAATTATAAAAATAAATAAAATAAATAATAAAAAAAATAAAAATTTAAAGCGCCCCTGTCACCGCGAGCTCGCGCGGCAAAGAAAACGCATACGGAAGTCGTGCCCGCATATGAAAACGGCGTTCAAATCACACATGTGAGGTATCGCCGTGATCGTCAGAGTGAGAGAAATAATTATAGCCATAGACCACCTCTGTAACTCTAACCTAGTAGCCGTAAAAAAAAATTCAAGCGTCGCCTATGGAGATTTTAAGGTACCGTAGTTTGTCGTCATTCCACGAGTGCGGGCAATTATAAAGCATGACATGTTTGGTATCTATTTACTCGGCGTAACATCATCTTTCACATTATACAAAAAAATTGGACTAACTTTGCTGTTTAATTTTTTGAAAATTCATGAAAGTTAATTTTTCCAAAAAAGTTGCGTTTAAAACACAGCTGCGCAAATACTGTGTGATATAAAATATTGCAACAATCGCCATTTTATTCTCTAGATTCTCTGCTAAAAATATATATATATATATAATTTTTGGGGTTTCTAAGTGATTTTCTAGCAAAAAATCCGCATTTTAACTTGTAAACACCAAATGTCAGAAATGGACTTAGTCATGAAAGGGATAATATATGTTA
Organism: Rana muscosa; assembly: GCA_029206835.1. Classification (NCBI taxonomy): domain Eukaryota; kingdom Metazoa; phylum Chordata; class Amphibia; order Anura; family Ranidae; genus Rana; species Rana muscosa. The sequence goes on from CM055116.1 coordinate 881,259,960, forward strand.
CATTATTACGTAATTATAACATATTACTATAACATGATCAATTTATGTGGCTGTAATTCACATAGTGTTCTGACTATTTTTAATATGTACGATTTAATACATTTATGTACTTTTAAAATATTAGTGTATTGTGTCCGCTTCTGAGGTTCTCAGCACCTTAAAAGTTCCACATATTCTCTACTCATGTTTATTTATTTAATATTAAAATGCAGTCATCTTTTGGCAATGTTATTGTTCCAAATTCTTTTTTTTTTTTTTAAATATGAACGTTAAGAACAAAAAAAATCATGTTAAATCCAAAGTAGGCTGTTAACACCTGAAGTTAAAATGATATCTAATGCGAAGATTTCCCTTTGCTTCCTATACCACAGTCAATACAGAACGTAAGAGGAGATCTCTCAAAAGTGACATGAAATCCCCCTTAGGCAGTTGTCACTGTCCCCATTAAAAGTTTTTCCCTTGACTCCTGTTTTGTGATATTTGTAAAATGTTTGATTCCCCGTCACTTTCAGCCTTAGTGGCAATCACTAGAACAAAAATGGTAAGTGACTCTCCCCAGCAAGAACACAGCAATAAAAACCAGACTTTAAAATTTCTAACTTTAGATGCAATTTATCAAAGTGCATAGGAAGAAATGTAAATCAACTGTCAAAATTATACAATTTTTAAGCGGAGTTCCAACGACAATTCCATTTTTTTTTTAAACAATTTATAAGTTTATATAATGTCAATGTTACACTCTCTTGTTTTTTAAAATATATCCCCCGATGTCCGGTTTTGTACCAAAAACGTAGTTACAAAATGTAGTAATGGCAGGTATCATCTTGCTTGTGGGCATGTGAAGGCCACAAGCATAAACTTCCTGGATATGGTGATGCTGAGCTACCAGCATTCACAGCTCGTTCCCGCGCATGCTCAGTTTGTATGGCGCGGAGTGCCATAAACTTTCACGTTGCCATCACAACGGACGGCGTCGTTGGAAGTTCCCCCCCCCCCCCCGTTGTGATGGCAACGAAGATAACACAAAACACACAAAACACGTCATTGCGTCACTTCCGGTTTCGGAAGATCGCGGGAATTAGCGGCGGCTAGCCACACTGACTCCTGGGAATAATGACACATAGCTCCCAGGAGACAGTGTGCCCCGGATTTGACGACCATACCCGTGGGTGGCACAGACAGGAAACAGCATAGAAAACTTGGCTATACATGTAACCCTTAGAGAAAAAAAAAATCCATTTGACAATGTAATTAATGTGATAATGCTCTTAACTCATAAGAATTGTAAAGATCTACAATTTTTAGACAAACCAGCTTCTGCAGGTAGGGGAAGAGGCAGGTGGTAAGTAGTTGAGCTAATTGACTTGTTTGTACCTCTGTCTCTTGTTTTTCATTTCTATTTCAGGCCTCCTAAATGTGTTCGCTAAAGAGAAAAGAGCACTTTGTCAGGATGTTTTGGCATGGAATACAACATTTAGAACAAAATGGAAAATGTAGTTGTAAATAAATTATCTTTACATGTAGAAGTAGTGATTACCATTATTAAATTATTTTATTGTTTTAGTATTTTCAAAGCTGACATTTTTTTTCATGCTGTGTCCTTTGGGGTTAGCTTCCTTTCTCATAGACATAAGAAAGAGTAAATGCAACCTCTCCAAAGAGAGGAAATATTTCTCTTTAATAGTTGTCACTGGAACCAATAACCTCATTGAAAAACGTACCTAATTTACAATCTTGTTTAATGAAAGCTCCAAATTTTGGATTTTCCCTAATTTCAGTCCAAGTGACAATGGACAGAACTATCAACAAAGAACATTCATCGTCTTAGAAGAAGACAGCAATAAAACGTAACAAAAGTTCTAAACCCTGACCACTCTATCCATTTTTTAAATGTTGACTTTAGATACACTCTAATTTTGATATTCCTATGTTGCCTTATAGGCAAAAAGTGTTTTAGAAAGCAGCTTGCTATGGGGGCACTCAGAGGGGCACTCAGAGAAGAGGAGGAGTCAATATCGCTGGTAAAGGGATCGCAAAAGAGGAGGTTCAGGGTACCATTGCACAAAGCAGGTAAGTATAATATGTTTGTTTTGTTTTAATTTAAAATAAGCTTTGCAATAACTTTAGGAACCACTCAAATCTTAAAAGAGTCAACTCAGACCTGATGAATTGTGATAACCTTCCAACTGTGATTAGGGATGAGCCGAACACCCCCCCCCCCCCCCGTTCGGTTCGCACCAGAGCCTGCAAACAGATCTAAAGTTTGCGCGAACTTTAGAACCCTATTAAATACAATGGACTCGAACGTTCAAAATCAAAAGTGCTAATAATCTCATGGCTAATATGCAAGTTATTGTGCTAAAAAGGGTTTGGGGACCCGGGTCCTGCCCCAGGGGACATGTATCAATGCAAAAAAAAGTTTTAAAACAGGCGTTTTTTCGGGAGCAGTGATTTTAATAATGCTTAAAGTGAAACAATAAAAGTGAAATATTCTTTTAAATTTCGTACCTGGGGGGAGGGTGTGTATAGCATGCCTGTAAAGCAGTACTTGTTTCCCGTGCTTAGAACTGTCCCTGCACAAAGTGTCATTTCTGAAGGAAAAAAAGTCATTTAAAAGCACTCCCGGCTATAATGAATTGTCGGCTCCTGGCGATACAGAGAAAAGTAATTGATAAAAAAAATAAAAAAATGCGTGGGGTCCCCCCAAATTCCATTACCAGGCCCTTCAGGTCTGGTATGGATTTTAAGGGGAACTCCACGCCAAATTTTTAAAAAAATGGCGTGGAATTCCCCCCAAGAATCCATACCAGACCCTTTATCCAAGCACGCAACCTGGCAGGCCGCAGGAAAAGGGGGGGACGAGAGAGCGCCCCCCCTCGTGAACCGTACCAGGCCACATGCCCTCAACATGGGGAGGATGTTTTGGGGGTCTGTGACCCCTCAAAGCACCACGTTTCGTGTGGAGTGGAGACTGCAGCGCTGTATATCAGATCACCGTGGGACACTGGATTACATCACTGGAATGGGTTTTTTATTTTTTTATTTTTTATTTTTAATAAAGGACTTTCCCAACTGTGTCTGTGTGTTTTTTTATTTTTTACACTTTCTTTGTGAAATGGTAGGGGTACTGGTAGGGGTACAATGTACCCCTTACCAATTCACATAGGGGGGCCGGGATCTGGGGGTCCCATTTGTTAAAGTTGTCTTCCAGATTCCGATAAGCCCCCCGCCCGCAGACCCCCACAACCACCGGGCAAGGGTTGTGGGGATGAGGCCCTTGTCCCCATCAACATGGGGACATGGTGCTTTGAGGGGTCCCAGACCCCCAAAGGATCCTCCCCATGTTGAGGGCATGCGGCCTGGTACGGTTCAGGGGGGGGTGCTCTCTCACCCCCCCCTTTTCCTGCAGCCTGCCAGGTTGTGTGCTCAGATAAAGGGTCTGGTATGGATATTTGGGGGGAACCCCACATCATTTTTTTTTCTAAGCTTCATGTAGAGAAAAATCCAAAACCATAAATGACCCCAAATTATTGGTGGGCTTGATAACAATATCTTGTCATACCAATAAGGAGGATAGGGGCTGATTTTTCTCCAGGAGATACATTGTTGGCAACAAAATCAAACCTATTCAAAAGAAATAGTCATCACTAGGGAAAATTTTAATATTTATGCAGCTAGCAAGGAAGGTAGTCTCCCATCCATGTGCTGACCAGACCCGACCCTGCTTGGTTTTCAAAATCAGACAAGTGCAATACTTACGCAGTTAGCAAGTAAGGTAAGTATACAAACCATGAAATAAATACTGACTCTAGAGCATCTTCCCATTCCTCAGTCAGAGTACACGATGGAATGAACTCAGCAGCTTCAGCATTTAGAGTGCCATCGATGGTAACTTCACAGGGTGAAGGATCCATGACCATGGGTTCAGGTGCTTGAGTTGGCCATAGCCAGTCCAGTTCCATTTCCTCATCTTCACTCTGGTCTGTGACATCCATCTCTCCTGACAGAGTGGTTTGAGACCTGGTGTTGGGCCTAGGGGTATTGGAGGTTGAAGGTGACTCAGGAGAATCCAGAGTAGAAGGTATCCGGACTGCTTCGGATAGAGGCAGTAAGTGGTTCCTGTGCCAGGTTTTCAAGGGTCCCACTTTTCCTTCAGGTTTCAGCTGGTACACTGGCAAGCCAGGCAATTTTTTACAAATTACATACGGCTGGAATTTCCATCTGTCAGCAAGCTTATGCTTTCCTGGAACACCAAGATTCCACAACAGCACTCTGTCTCCTGGTTGCAAGTCATGGATCCGGACCCTGAGGTCAAAATGTTGTTTGTTCCGGGCTCCTCTCTGGTCGGAAGTGGCTTGTGCCTTCTCATAAGCCAGTCTTAAGCTTTTCCGCAGCCTGTCCACGTATCCCTTGTGTGAAGCAGCCGATGTGTGTTCTATCGAAGTGCCAAAGGCCAGATCTACAGGTAGTCTCGCTTCCCTACCGAACAATAGTCTATAAGGGGAGTATCCGGTGACATCACTAGTTGTGCTATTGTAAGCGTGCACTATGGCAGCTATATGCTTGCCCCAATGTTGTTTTTCCTCGCTTCTCAGGTTCATTAGCATATTCAACAAAGTTCTGTTAAACCTTTCTGGTTGGGCATATCCTTGTGGGTGATAAGGGGTTGTGCGAGTCTTCTTTATGCCTAAGGAATCCAATAACTTCCGGATCAGTCGACTTTCGAAGTCCCTCCCTTGATCCGAGTGAAGGCATGAGGTAGTCCGTAATGTACGAAATACTTCTCTACGAGTATCTTGGCCACAGTGGAAGCCTTCTGGTCTTTAGTTGGAAAGCCCTGGGCGTATCGGGTGAAATGGTCGGTTATTACCAGAACATTTCCATGTCCACTCAAATCAGGTTCCAGACAAAGAAAATCAATGCATACCAAGTCCAAGGGCCCTTGGCTTTGCAGGTGGCCCATTGGGGCAGCTAAATCTGGCAGTGTTTTTCTTTGTATACAGCGAGCACATGAGTGACAGTACTCCTCCACTTCAGCCCGCATACAGGGCCAATAGAATCTGCTCCTTATGTGCTGAAAGGTTCTCTCTGCCCCTAGGTGGCCATGGTTGTCATGTAGGGCAACCATAACTGTCTTTCAGTGTTTTTCCAGCAGGAATAGTTGCCACTTGTCTTCCAGGTCATCAGAGGGGGCCCTTCGGTAGACCACCCCTTGATGCACCTGCAATCTGTCCCATTCCTTGCGCAGTAAGCGGGCCTCTTTGAGGGATCATGCAAGAGTCTGTCCAGATCCTGGTCTTCTAAGGCTTCCAAAGCCAATCTTCCCAATGGGTCTTCCAGCTGGGCCCGTCTTATATCCTTCCAGCAATCACAACAGGGAACTTTTCAAAAAACGCATATTGTTAGACAGGTCAATTCGGTTGGTCGCTGGCTGGCTGGTAAGTATGAGCTTGGAAATCTCCTTGTATTTGCTTGACATACATCACCCTTCCAGTGCTCCCTGCTGCAATAGACCAGGTATAGGTGGGGGCAGTGGCCACTTGTTTGTATTTTGATTTTATTGGTCAGGCAACGCACTTTGCTGCCATAGTGCTATGTGCTGGGTGTTTAGAGTGTCTTTACCTTTAAGGAGGGGTGGGCTCCTTCCACGTCACCTGTCCTCACTTATCCAAAAAAAGGCATGTGCTCCCATTGTGGAGACACAGAATTCAGGGTTAGGGACTACAGAAAACAGGGTGCCTTGACAGAGCCTGTAGCTTACACGTGTATTTGCAAATGTGTGCAGACTAAACCCCTGTTCACATGAGGTAAATTTGGATGGTCGCTGGCTAGTTAATAGGTTTGAGCTTAAAAATCTCTTTTGTATTTGTTTGACATGTGTTGCCCTTCCAGTGCTCCTTGCTGCAATAGATCAGTTATAGGTGGGGGCAGAGGCCACTTGTTTGTATTTAGATTGTTTCAAAAAAGCTTATACTGGATTGTGAAAAAATATATAATTTGTATTGCTATTACAATGCTGATGTTATAAAATGAAACGGTATGCTGTGACTATGGATCTCTTTTAAATATTATACATACTGTAAATACACTCTAATATTTGTGGTCATGCATTGCATCATGCAAGTATGCAGAACCATGCTTTGACTTTCTTTTGACCTGTCACGCTATTAATTAAATCACTTTTATAATCTTTATATGTTTGCTGAAAATTAGATAATTTTCTAAACCTGACAAAAAAATTGACAAGCAGGGTATGAGCTAAGTAGGTCCAAAAGATCCCACAGACAATTATAAACATTAGGAAAATAAATCCAGGGTGGTTCAAGAGACACAATTCAATTAGCAAACAACAAGAAAGTTATGGTGCTTTGTACATTGTTCCTTATGATCCTAAATAGGACCTCTTTTTAAAAATAGATGACAGGAAAACTGTAGGTTTCGCCCTTAGGAACTAATTATACATTTGTTTTTATCTTGAAAAATTGATGAATTGCCATGTCTTTTACACTACATTTTAAATGAATAAAATCATGTCACACTTATGCAGTAAGGCAAAGAGCAAGGTGCCATAACAGAATTCATAAGTTGGTGATCTGACATCAGTAAACTAAAATTGATTGACTGCTATAGATTACTGTCCTTTTTACTACTTTGCATCTAACTGAATAACATTGACACATACCTATCATATATCATACATTGTGAGACTAACTATCAAGCATTCATCACCCAGCCATTAGCAATAATTACAGCATGTAAAAGACAGAAATGTTCTAATAGGAGTGAATACTAGGGATAAGCTGCTGGTTCGGTCCAAACTTTAGCCTCATACACACTATCCGATTGTTGGCCACCGAGCGTCTGATTTTTGTGGAAAGGGTGTGTGCCTGGATCTTGTCTTGTATACTAACGGCACACAATTGTCGGCCAACAAATATGAATGTAGTGACGAACTAGACGTACTACGAGACTATAAAGAGGAAGTTAATTTCTCAAGCGCCACCCTTTGGGCTCCTTCTGCTAAATTTGTGTTAGTAGAAGTTTGGTGAGTATTGATTCGCGCTTTTCAGTTTGTTTCTGAATGGCCATTTGTCAACCAGCCATGTTGCGTAATCGGAGGAGAGAACGTGTTATTATTGGGCTAGGAGTTATTGCTTTGACCAAGTCCAGTCCAGGAACAGGAGGAGGAGGAGTTCTTGGACCAAAAATTGGTTGTTTAATCGTGACCAATTATGTCATATGCCATTGCTGCGGGAGCTCCAGGAGAATAATCCAGATGATTTTCGGAATTATCTCCGGATGACGGACCACTGCTTTCACCAACTCTTGGCATTGGTGACCCCTTATATTTAGAAGCAGGATACATGCACGAGGCTTGCCATCACTCCCAAGTAGGGATGAACTTCGTGTTCGAGTCAAACTCATGTTGAATTTCGAACAATATGGGCCGTTCGCGCCAAATTCGAGTGGCGTGTCACGGCCCATAATTCATTGCGTCATCGCAGTGCATTGCTGGCTGATGATTGGCCAAGCATGCACTATGACCCGCATGCTTGGCCAATCACAGTGCCGTCAGTACAGAGACCTGTAATTGGCCAAAGGAAGGGTGCCTTTGGCCAATCATGGCTTAGGGGAGTAGGTACACGCCCCACACTATATAAGGCCGCCTGCGTGTCAGCCTTGTGTAGTGTGTTGCGGCGTGTGAGAGAGATAGATAGAGCGTCAGAGTGTCATTTCATTTCAGTTAGATAGAGCAGGCAGGCGATTGAGCTAGCTTTAGTCAGTGTATTTAGTATATATATGCATCCTAGGAGATGTATATATATATATATATATATATATATATATATACACTGTATTCAGTTTAGCTAGATTTCACTTCAGAGTGTTCCTGTGTTATTCTCGCTGCAGTATATTAACCACTTCCCGACCGCGCCATGTACAAAAGACGTCCACAGCGCGGTCGAGTTATCCTGAGTGGACGTCCCAGGGACGTCCTCACAGAATCTTGCTCCCGCGCGCCCCCAGGGGCGCGCTCCAGGATATGTCCGTGACCGCCGGGTCCGGAAGACCCGGCGCATCACGGATCACGGTAGATGGCCGCTAATCGCGGCCATTTACCACGTGATCGCTCCGTCAAATGACGGAGCGATCACTTGTAAACAGACCGGTGTCATTTGATGACGCCGGTTCCTCCCTCCCCTCTCTGTACCGATCGGTACAGTGTGAGAGGAGAGGGGAGGGAGCGGATCATGTCCACTCCCTCCCCCATGTCAGCTGTGGGCTGGATCTGTGACAATTGCAGTCACAGATCCAGCAATCCATCCATCCCTGCTCAGCCATCCCTGTGCAATACTCTGCCAATACTCTGCAATACACCCTGTGCAATACTCTGCAATACACCCTGTGCAATACTCTGCAATACACCCTGTGCAATACTCTGCAATACACCCTGTGCAATACTCTGCAATACACCCTGTGCAATACTCTGCAATACACCCTGTGCAATACTCTGCAATACACCCTGTGCAATACCCTGTGCAATACCCTGTGCAATACACCCTGCCAATACTCTGCAATACCCTGTGCAATACACCCTGCCAATACTCTGCAATACCCTGTGCAATACACCCTGCCAATACTCTGCAATACCCTGTGCAATACACCCTGCCAATACTCTGCAATACCCTGTGCAATACCCTGCCCATACTGTGCAATACCCTGCCCATACCCTGCCATACTCGGCAATACTCCACAATACCCGGCAATGCTCCACAATACCCGGCAATGCTCCACAATACCCGGCAATGCTCCACAATACCCGGCAATGCTCCACAATACCCGGCAATGCTCCACAATACCCGGCAATACTCCACAATACCCGGCAATACTCCACAATACCCGGCAATACTCCACAATACCCGGCAATACTCCACAATACCCGGCAATACTCCACAATACCCGGCAATACTCCACAATACCCGGCAATACTCCACAATACCCGGCAATACTCCACAATACCCGGCAATACTCCACAATACCCTGCAATACTCCACAATACCCTGCAATACTCCACAATACCCCGCAATACTCCACAATACCCCGCAATACTCGTCAATACTCCTCAATACCCGGCAATACTCTGCAATAACCACTTCCCGCCCGCCCGCCGGCCGTCATATGACGTCCTTGACTTTGTGCGGAGATATCTGAATGATGGGAGCAGCTACACGCATCATTCAGATATTCGCTTTTTCAGCTGGCGATTCCCTACACCATAAGAACAATCATAGCGGCTGTTCCACCGCTTGATCGCTCTTACGGAAGGTGAGAGGGGATGCCCCCCCCTCCCGCTGCCCTCCGGTGCTTCTACCGACTCACCGCTACGATCAAAGCCAAGATTGTTTTTTTTTTTGTTTTTTTTTTAGGCTTCCCAGCCTAGAGGTGAGATGTGGGGTCTTATTGACACCCCCCCCCCATATCTCACTGTAAAGAGGACCTGTCATGCCATATTCCTATTACAAGGGATGTTTACATTTCTTGTAATAGGAATAAAAGTGCTAAAAAAAAAAATTTGGGGCGGAAAAACATGTCAAACTAAAATAAATAAAGTAAAATGAACAATAAAATATATATATTTTTTTTAAAGCGCCCCTGCCCCCGCGAGCTCGCATGCAGAAGTGAACGCATACGTAAGCCCCGCCCACATATGAAAACGGTGTTCAAGCCACACATGTGAGGTATCGTTGCGAACGTTAGAGCGAGAGCAATAATTTTGGCCCTAGACCTCCTCTGTAACTCAAAACATATAACCAGTAAAAATATTTAAAGCATTGCCTATGGGGATTTTTAAGTAGCGAAGTTTGGCGCCATTCCACGAGCGTGTGCAATTTTGAAGGGTGACATGTTAGGTATCTATTTACTCGGCGTAACTTCATCTTTCACATTATGCAAAAACACTGGGCTAACTTTACTGTTTTTTTTTCTTTTAGGCACAAAACAGTTTTTTTCCGTAAAAAACGCGTTAGAAAAATTTCTGCGCAAATACCGTGCAAGATAAAAAGTTGCAATGACCACCATTATATTCTTTAAGGTCTTTGCTAAAAAAACATATATAATGTTTTGGGGTTCTATGTAATTTTATAGCAAATAAATGATGATTTTTACATGTAGGAGAGAAATGTCAGAATTGGCCTGGGTGCTCCAGAACGCCTGAAGGTGCTCCCTGCATGTCGGGCCTCTGTATGTGGCCACGCTGTGTAAAAGTCTCACACATGTGGTATCGCCATACTCGGGAGGAATAGCAGAATGTGTTTTGGGGTGTAATTTGTGGTATGCATATGCTGTGTGTGAGAAATAACCTGCTAATATGACAATTTTGTGGAAAAAAAAAAAAAGAAAAAAAAATCTTGATTTTTGCAAAGAATTGTGGGAAAAAATGACAACTTCAAAAAACTCACAATGACTCTTTCTAAATACCTTGGAATGTCTTCTTTCCAAAAAGGGGTCATTTGGGGGGTATTTGTACTTTTCTGGCATGTTAGGGTCTCAAGAAATGAGATCGGCCGTCAGTACTTCAGGTGTGATCAATTTTCAGATATTGGCACCATAGCTTGTGGACTCTATAACTTTCACAAAGACCAAAAAATATCCACCAATTTGTACTTATTTTTACCAAAGATATGTAGCAGTATAAATTTTGGCCAAAATGTATGAAGAAAAAATACTAATTTGCAAAATTTTATAACGGAAACAAAGAAAAATTCATTTTTTTACAAAATTTTCAGTCTTTTTTCTCTTATAGCGCAAAAAATAAAAAACCCAACAGTGATTAAATACCACCAAAAGAAAGCTCTATTTGTGTGAAAAAAAGGACAAAAATTTCATATGGGTACAGTGTTGTATGACTGAGTAATTGTCATTCAAAATGTGAGAGCACCGAAAGCTGAAAATTCGTCTGGTTAGGAAGGGGGTTTAAGTGCCCAGTTGTCAAGTGGTTAAGTCAGTGTAGTGTATACTGGGCTCAGTGTGCATGTAAAGCTGACTGCAGACTATTGCTTTTCTATTACTGATAATACAAGCTGTTGATTGAGCTAACCTGCAGTTTCTTAGTGTAGTCTGGCCACAGTGTGCACCTAAAGCTGACTGCAGACTATTGCTTTTCTATTACTGGTAATACAAGCAGTTGATTGAGCTAACCTGCAAATTCTTAAGTCAGTGTAGTGTAGTCTGGCCACAGTGTGCACGTAAAGCTCACCGCAGACTATTTATTTTTTATTACTGATAATACAAGCAGTTGATTGAGCTAACCTGCAGTTTCTTAAGTCAGTGTAGTGTAGTCTGGCCACAGTGTGCACGTAAAGCTCACCGCAGACTATTTATTTTCTATTACTGATAATACAAGCAGTTGATTGAGCTAACCTGTAGTTTCTTAAGTCAGTGTAGTGTATACTGGCCACAGTGTGCACGTAAAGCTCACTGCAGACTATTGCTTTTCTATTACTGATAATACAAGCAGCTGTTTGAGCTAACCTGCAGTTTCTTAAGTCAGTGTAGTGTAGTCTGGCTACAGTGTGCATGTAAAGCTCACAGCAGACTATTGCTTTTCTATTAGGCTACTTTCACACTGAGGCGTTGAAAAAACACCTATTTAACGCCTAGCGCTATTGGCGCGTTTTTACCGCGTTAGCGCTAAAATTAGCGCCAACGCGCAAGCGTTTTTGCCGCGTTTTATAAGCGTTAGCGTTAGCTTGTAAACCCACCCCAATTACATCACATCCTGTCCACTTCCTGGTATTCCGTGGGTGAGGAGACAGAAGGAAGAGAAAATGGAGTTTACTGAGCTAATGTTACTTTTTGTGCTAATGTTTTGGGAACATACCCTGAAACAGAGGCAGGAACGTCGCTATTGGATACATCCTATCCTCCACACACACTCCTCAAGAGGACAATTTGAGAACTTGAGAGAGCACCCAGAAAAGTTCAAAAATTACACACGGATGAGCATGGCAACGTAAGTGATAATATACTATCACATTGAGACTTTTCTCTAAATTAACACTACACAACTCTAACCCTAATCCCACTTCTACTAGCCCTAATCCCTTAACCCTAACCCTAATCCCACTTCTACTAGCCTCAAACCCTTAACCCTAACCCTAATCCCACTTCTACTAGCCCTAATCCCTTAACCCTAACCCTAATCCCACTTCTACTAGCCTCAAACCCTTAACCCTAACCCTAATCCCATTTCTACTTGCCCTAATCCCTTAACCCTAACCCTAATCCCAATCTACTAGCCCTAATCCCTTAACCCCAACCCTAATCCCACTTCTACTAGCCTCAAACCCTTAACCCTAACCCCACTTCTACTAGCCCTAATCCCTTAACCCTAACCCTAATCCCACTTCTACTTGCCTTAATCCCTTAACTCTAACCCTAATCCCACGTTTAGGACTCCCAAATCCTTTTTATTTTTACATTTTTAAGAAACATTATATTTTTCCTTTACCAGATTTGACTTTCTGCTTGACATCTTAACCCCTGACTTGTTAGGACAGGATACCAATTGCAGGTTGGCAATATCACCATGTGAACGTTTACTAATAACGCTAAGGTAAGTATATATGAATAGCTAAGAAGTGCATGTTTAAACACGTAATAAAATGGCACTCCAATTTATAAGAAAAAACATATATATTATTTATTGCATATATATTTTTCAAAAGAGATAAAACAAATTAAGAAAGAGCATCAACATGTGCATTTTACAGACAAAAGTTTATGAACAAATGAGAATTTTTTTTTTTTTATTACAAGCCAAAAAATCATAGATTATGATAATGTGAAGGATGGTGTGTCTCCTCTAGAGGGGTGGGAGGGGGAGCTTGTACATTTTGGAAATATGGCTGTACTTCATAAGGTACTCCCTGAAACCGTTGTTGGTTTTGTGTCATTTGAAAAGTCGGATATGCGTGTTGGGACATGAGTGGAAATCGTGAACCTGCAAATGATGGGTATGATTGTGATCGCGAGGTACCTGGACCCTCATACCTCCCATAAAACTGATGAGAAGTGTTGCCCTCATATGGTGCATCTAGATTTTGATTCGGTTGTTGCTGAAATGAATTAATGAGTCCTAAGATTTCTGAACGCATGGTACACTGATGTTCCGATGGTACTTTTGCCATTTGTGGAACCAGGCTTTTGGCAAAGGACTCCAATTCCCCTCCATCTTTCTCTTGTTTCTCAAACAATTTTTTTTACCACATCAAGAAAGTCCTCTGACATTTGTTGTTTTTTTTTTTGTTTTGTTTTTGGTCTGTTGCTGGGCAATGCTGCTTCAGTTGTTTCCGCTTCTGTTTCAGAAATGTGTGAAAATTCATCTGCATCTAATAATTGACCGGTCTGCTCTGCATCATCAGGGTCTTCTTCTGTCTCACTATCCATATTGCTTGCAATATGTTGCTTCAGGAACATGAGCTCCTCATAGTGGCAATAAACTCTCCCTTTTCTCTTGCCAGCAGAACCACTCCTTAGCTTATTTTGAATAAGGTGTTCTCGTCTGTAATTATCTCTCATTGTCTTCCATCTTTTCTTTATTACTCGTACTGAAATATTTTTTTTTTTTTAAATTACAGATATCTTGGTACTGGAAATACCTATACATCATTACACTATGAATTCAGAACAGGAATTTCGACAATTGGAGAAATTGTTAAGTTAACATGGGATGCTATTTGGAAATTGAAAACTAGCTTCATGCCTATTCCAAATAAAGAGAAATGGAATGATACTGCTAATCAGTTCTGGAGCAAAACCAACTTTCCAAACTGCCTGGGAGCAATTGATGAAAAACACATTTGACTAATAAAACCCTGTCACAGTGGTAGCCAATATTTTAATTATAAAAAATATTTTTCGGTTGTACTTATGGCTGAGGTTGATGCAGACTATAACTTTATTTATATTGATGTTGGAGCATTTGGGAGTTCCGCAGACTCTTCAGTTTTTCAGAATTCAACATTTGGGAAGCGTCTTCAATCTAATCGCCTTGATTTGCCTGAAAATCAACCATTACCTGGTACAGAAAGTCCAGATATGCCATTTATTTTTGTGGTTGATGAGGCTTCCGCTACACATGAACATTTAATGAAGCCCTACTTGAGGAGGAATCTGGACACCCAGAAGAGAATCTTCAATTATCGTCTCTGTCGGGCACGTAGGCTGGTTGAATGTTCCTTTGACATTCTTGCCAACAAATGGCAAATATTCCTTAAACCGATAAATCTCAAGGTTGAGAATGCCTGTAAATTAATAAAGGCAGCATGTGTGTTGCACAATATAGTAGGGGATAGAGATGGTGTGAATTTTGAGGACACATTGTCTCACAATTTTGAGGCTGCTGATTTTCCTCATGTCCGTGGTCCAACATTGGGTTTCCGAATTAGGGATGAATTAGCTAATTATTTTATGAGCCCTGCAGGAGCAGTAAGTTGGCAAGGAAATATGATCTAAAATTTAGAGGTAATGCATTAAAATGACCATTAATATGTTTACTATAATTTTTGGTCTTGTCTGCAAGTATATACTTCCAAAACAAAAATTCTGATTTTAGTTTAACTTCTTGTATTGATTCAAGAAAAATAAAACATGTTTACTTTCACCTTGTTTAAACTTTGTTTAGGAGTTCAATACTAAAAATAATATACAGTATCTCCCAAAAGATAGTACACCCCTAAGGCTCCATGTACACTGTAGCTCAAAAAAGGCAATTTTGAACGACGGATTGCTGGCAGGAAAACGCTGCTAAAGACCAGGTTCGCACTGGGCTGCAGGAGTGAAGCCGTGCGAGTTCAGCTGAACTCGCACGGCTTTACTCCCGCAGCCCAGTGTGAACCTTGGCAATTTTTTTTTATCTGCGTTATGCATTGCCATCAATGGATGTTTAGCGGCGCTAGCTTTCAGTCGCTTTTTTTTAGCTCTATAAAAAAACAATGGTTCCCTATGGGGGGCCCCCCTGCCCCAAAGCACCCACCCCCATGTTGAGGGAATGCACCCTGGTACGGTTCAGAAGGGGGGGGGCACTCGCTCGTCCCCGCCCCCTTTCCTGACCGACCAGGCTGCGTGCTCGGATGAGGGTATGGTCACCAGAAAAAAAATAGGATGAAACGTAAATCCAAAATAAGTAAATTGGGCTGTGCACATGTCTATGCTTCAGTAGGTCACAGTACATGTTGGCATTCATGGTTCCCTCAATGATCTGTAGCTCCCCAGTGCCGGCAGCACTCATGCAGCCTAAGACCATAACATTCCCACCACCATGCTTGACTATAGGCAAGACACACTTGTCTTTGTACTCCTCACTTGGTTGCCCCCACACATGCTTGACACCATCTGAACTAGACATGTTTAAATAGTTAAGTCACGATTTCATTTTATTAATAATTTTGATGAATTACTTAATTAAGAAATTGTGGAATTCCCCTAATTCTGAAATGTAACAAGGTTTGGCAATTTGTAATTTCAAAATATAAAAATTGCAGGATTAGGGGATTACGGGATGTCGGAAATACGGAAAAGTGAACTTGTAAAAAGCTTAGGGTTAGGGTGTTCGGGTTTGAGTGTTGTAGGGTTAGGGTTAAGGGTTTGAGGCTAGTAGAAGTGGGATTAGGGTTAGGGTTTAAGGGTTTGAGGCTAGTAGAAGTGGGATTAGGGTTAGGGTTAAGGGATTAGGGCTAGTAGAAGTGGGATTAGGGTTATGGTTAAGGGTTTGAGGGTAGTAGAAGTGGGATTAGGGTTGGAGTTAAGGGTTTGAGGCTAGTAGAAGTGGGATTAGGGTTAGGGTTAAGGGTTTGAGGCTAGTAGAGGTGGGATTAGGGTTAGGGTCAAGGGTTTGAGGCTAGTAGAAGTGGGATTAGGGTTATGGTTAAGGGTTTGAGGCTGGTAGAAGTGGGATTAGGGTTAGGATTAAGGGATTAGGGCTAGTAGAAGTGGGATTAGGGTTAGGGTTAAGGGTTTCAGGCTAGTAGAAGTGAGATTAGGGTTAGGGTTAAGGGTTTGAGGCTAGTAGAAGTGGGATTAGGGTTAGGGTTAAGGGTTTCAGGCTAGTAGAAGTGGGATTAGGGTTAGGGTTAAGGGTTTGAGGCTAGTATAAGTGGGATTAGGGTTAGGGTTAAGGGATTAGGGCTAGTAGAAGTGGGATTAGGGTTAGGGTTAAGGGGTTGAGGCTAGTAGAAGTGGGATTAGGGTTAGGGTTAAGGGTTTGAGGCTAGTAGAAATGGGATTAGGGTTAGGGTTAAGGGTTTGAGGCTAGTAGAAGTGGGATTAGGGATAGGGTTAAGGGATTAGGGCTAGTAGAAGTGGGATTAGGGTTAGGGTTAAGGGTTTGAGGCTAGTAGAAGTGGGATTAGGGTTAGGGTTAAGGGTTTGAGGCTAGTATAAGTGGGATTAGGGTTTACATTTTTGCACTTGAGACTACTCTGAGTGGGATTACAAATGTTTTTGCGGTTGAACTTTTTGCACTTGAGACTACTCTGAGTGGGATTACAAATGTTTTTGCGGTTGAACTTTTTGCACTTGAGACTACTCTGAGTGGGATTACAAATGTTTTTGCGGTTGAACTTTTTGCACTTGAGACTATTCTGAGTGGGATTACAAATGTTTTTGCGGTTTAACTTTTTGGGCTTGAGACTACTCTGAGTGGGATTACAAATGTTTTTGCGGTTGGACTTTTTGCACTTGAGACTACTCTGAGTGGGATTACAAATGTTTTTGCAGTTAAACTTTTTGCACTTGAGACTACTCTGATTGGGATTACAAATGTTTTTGCGGTTTAACTTTTGGGCTTGAGACTACTCTGAGTGGGATTACAAATGTTTTTGCGGTTGAACTTTTTGCACTTGAGACTACTCTGAGTGGGATTACAAATGTTTTTGCGGTTAAACTTTTTGCACTTGAGACTACTCTGAGTGGGATTACAAATGTTTTGTTGAACTTTTTGGGCTTAACATTCACAATCCTGTTTATGTGACAAGGATTATGGGATTGGTACTCACGTTTGGAACTCTTTTGCTTTCTTGGAAGGTCAGTCCAGTCCTCAATATGCTGTTCAGCAATGGCCTCCCATGCTAAATTCTTTTTGCTGTGGTTTGCATACAGTGCATTTTTGTTGTCCCAAAGCTCTGGGTGGTCCCACACTGACTCTATGAACTCCTCTGGTTCTATTGTAGTTTGCTCTGGACCTGGATGGTCTGGCCACATTTGCTGCCCTGGCTTGTATAAGTGGGATTAGGGTTAGGGTTAAGGGATTAGGGCTAGTAGAAGTGGGATTAGGGTTAGGGTTAAGGGGTTGAGGCTAGTAGAAGTGGGATTAGGGTTAGGGTTAAGGGTTTGAGGCTAGTAGAAGTGGGATTATGGTTAGGGTTAAGGGTTTGAGGCTAGTAGAAGTGGGATTAGGGTTAGGGTTAAGGGTTTGAGGCTAGTAGAAGTGGGATTAGGGATAGGGTTAAGGGATTAGGGCTAGTAGAAGTGGTATTAGGGTTAGGGTTAAGGGTTTGAGGCTAGTAGAAGTGGGATTAGGGTTAGGGTTAAGGGTTTGAGGTTAGTATAAGTGGGATTAGGGTTGAACTTTTTGCACTTGAGACTACTCTCTAGTATGCTAGTCATACTAGCTCATTATACCTTTGTCTTGCAGGTATTTATTTTTATTTTTATTTTATTTTGGGGTTTACAGCCACTTTAAGTCAGTGTAGTGTATACTGGCCACAGTGTGCACATAAAGCTCACCGCAAACTATTGCTTTTCTATTACTGATAATACAAGCAGTTGATTGAGCTAACCTGCAGTTTCTTAAGTCAGTGTAGTGTATACTGGGATCAGTGTGCACATAAAGCTCACTGCAGCCTATTGCTTTTCTATTACTGATAATACAAGCAGATGATTGAGCTAACCTGCAATATATTAAGTCAGTGTACTGTATACTGGCCACAGTGTGCAGCTAAAGCTGACTGCAGACAATTCCTTGTGTACCTACCTATTCCAATACATCAAATAAAATATGTCTGGAAGGCCAACAAGGAGAGGCAGACACACACAGGCCAATTAAAGAGGGCAAGCAGGCTCTGTGTCTCGAGGCAACAGTGCTGGTCATGGACACGGTGCATCCTCATCAGCACGTTGCCGTGGGGCACGCTTGTCCATTTTTTCGGCAGCTGGCCGTGTTGATACAGTGGATGACCAAGCCGTCCTCATCCTCCTCATCCTCTCTCACCCAGCCTCAGGGTGCTTTGTCTGCCAAAGCGGCCTCTACCCTCTGCTCAATGGCATCAGTCACTTATCCCCTAGCCCCACCATGTCCTCCTGAGGAGTCCCCCGAACTGTTTGACCACAGTGTTGGGTACATGCTGCAGGAGGATGTGCAGCGTTTTGAAGGCTCCGATGATGGTACTCAGCTTGAGGAAGGCAGTAATGTGAGCCCAGAGAGAGGGGGTACGCAAGAAGGACAGCAAACTGGCAGTCATGTTCCCCCAGCTGCAGCAAACTGCCAGGTTTGCTCCAGTGATGAGGAGGGAGGGGATGATGAGGTCACTGACTCTACGTGGGTGCCTGAGAGGAGAAGGAGGAGGAGGCACAGCTCCAACGAGGCAGAATGCCCTCCAGGGGCCAGCTTAAGGGCAGCCAACCGTCTGCATCACACCGCAGAGCTCTGCATGTGCAGGGCGCTGCTGTCTCTGTGCGTTATTCCAAAAGTTCTTTGGTTTGGGCCTTTTTTGAGACGTGTGCAGCAGATCGCACCTTTGCTATTTTCGTCATATGTCTAAAGCGTATCTCGCGTGGCCAAAACAGCAGCCGCTTGGGCACCACATGCTTGACCAGACATATGTCGACCTGCCATGCAGTCCGTTGGCAAGCGTACATAAAAGACCCACACCAAAGAACAAAGCGGACCTCTCCTTGCTCCTCATCAGCTGGGATCTCCAACCCCACTATACCTTCAGTCCTCTCAGAAACATGCACTGAGAGGAATGAAGGTGTAGAATTAGGTGTGTCACTGCCAAAGTACTTGCGGGCAATCTGCTATCAGTACACCAACGTCAGATTGTACCAGGCAAATTTCCCTGCCCCAGCTGCTGCACCGCTGAAAGAAGTTCGCTCCCAGCCATCCCCATGCCCAGCGGTTGAATGCTAGCTTGGCTAAATTTCTAGCACTTCAACTGCTGCCTTTTCAGTTGGTAGACTCTGCCCCCTTCTGTGAGTTTGTGGAATGTGCGGTTCCTCAGTGGCAAGTTCCCAAACGCCACTTTTTTTCACGGATTCCGGCTCTCTACCGGCACGTGGAAGGCAATGTCTTGGCCTCGCTGGACAGGGCGGTCAGCAGTAAGGTGCATATTACCGCTGACTCATGGTCAGCAGGCATGGACAGGGACGTTACCTATCTTTCACGGCGCATTGGGTGACTCTACTGGCAGCTGGAAAGGATGCAGGACAGGGTGCAGTAGTGTTGGAGGTTGTTCCGCCACCACGCCTCCAAAATGCTACTAGTGGTGATTCTGACACACCTCTCTCCTCCACCCCTCCTCTTCTTCTTCCTCCATGGCCTCTTCCTGTGCTGATTTGTCCTCGGAACCAGCGGTGCTCGGTAGGCGTTCAAGGGGCTACGCAAGTACGCAGGCAAAAAGATGCCATGCGGTGCTTAAGCTGGTGTGCTTGAGGGAAAGGAGCCACACTGGGGCAGAGATTCTGTCAGCTCTGCAGGGGCAGGCTCAGAGGTGGTTGACGCCATGCCAGCTTAAGCTAGGAATGGTGGTTTGCGACAATGGCACCAACCTCCTCTCCGCCCTCCGACAGGGACAACTGACCCATGTGCCCTGTTTGGCTCACGTCCCTAACTTTTTGGTGCAGCGGTTCTTGGGCAGGTACCCGGGCTTACAGGATGTCCTGAGGCAGACCAGGAAACTCTGTGTGCATTTCCGCCGGTCATATAATGCCAGTGCTTGGCTGGCTGACCTCCAAAAGGAATACAACCTGCCCAAGAACTGCCTAATCTGTGACATGCCCACCAGGTGGAACTCTACGTTGGCCATGCTGCAGCGGCTGCAGACACAGCAGAGGGCCATCACTGAGTATCTGTTGCAATATGGCACCAGGACAGTGTCAGGGGAGCTTGGATTTTTTTCCCCACGCCAGTGGGCCATGATCAGGGATGCATGCACTGTCCTGGCACCATTTGAGGAGGCCACAAGGATGGTGAGCAGTGACAGTGCATGCATCAGTGACACTGTCCCTCTTGTCTACCTGTTGGAGCACACGCTGCATGGAATAATGGACAGGGAAATTGAAGCAGAACAGAGGGAGGAAGAGGAGGACTTCCTTATCTCTCAAGACCCCCTTTATCCAGACAGTGTTCCTGCTGGCCTGCTTATCACACAGGAAGAGGAGGAGGAGGAGGAGGAGGATTGTGTCAGCATGGAGGTGGAACCTAGCACTCAGCATCAGCAGCAGTCTTCAAGGGATCAATTACAGTACCAAGAAACCCATGCACTTGTACATGGCTGGGAGGAGGTGGCTGCGGATCATGTCGTCTTTAGTGACCCAGAGGACTCCAGCCCGAATGCCTCAGAAAACCTACGCTGCATGGCCTCCCTGATCCTGCAAAGCCTGCGGAAGGATCCTCGTATTCGTGGTTTCAAGGAAAGGGATCATTACTGGCTGGCAACCCTCCTTGATACACGTTACAAGGGTAAGGTTGCGGACCTTATCTTGCCGTCGCAGAGGGAGCAGAGGATGAAACATCTTTGGGAGGCCTTGCAGAAAGGTTTGTGCAACGCGTTTCCCAGAGCCTGGGAGGTTACAAATCACTGGTCCTGGACAACCTGTTGCTGAGGCTTCGGTCAGTCAAAGAAGGAGTGGTGGAGAAGGTGGCCGTCTGACCGATGCGTTCAGACAATTTTTTAGTCCACAGCCCCAAGGTATGATCGGTTCCAGCAACCATCGCCAGCGTCTGATTTACATGGTGCAGGAATACCTAGGGGCAAGATCAGACTTGGACACCTTTCCCACCGAAAATCCTCTGGGTTACTGGGTCTTGAGGATGGATCACTGGCCAGAGCTTGCACAGTATGCAATTGACCTACTGGCCTGTCCTGCATCCAGCGTTTTTTCGGAACGCACATTCAGTGCTGCTGGAGGCTTTGTAACTGATCACAGGGTGCGCCTGTCCACCGACTCGATTGATCGACTGACCTTCATAAAAATGAATCAGTGTTGGATCACTACCAGCTACCAAGCACCTGATGCTGATGTAACTAAATATTTGTTTTTTTGAATGTCAGATCCCTTCAAGACTGCCTATGCTGATGCTGAGTGACTATCCTGTTATGCTGAGTGACAATCCTCTTCCTCCTCAATGATCATGCTGATAGCTTGTAAGAACATTTTTGGTTCTGGGCACCGCCACCAGTGGCTAAGGACCAATTTTTCTTCTTCTGTTTAACAAGGGCGTGTAATTACAATTTTTTCTGCAATTCTTTGCAGCAGGACACATTCCTGCTCTCCAACTACATTATCTGTGAGGGGTTGCAGTGTTGTGGCACCAGCATCAGTGCCTAAGGCCCAATTTTTCTGCCCCTGTTTAACAGGGGTGTGTAATTAATTATTTTTCTGTAATACTTTGCAGCAGGCCTCATTTCTGCGCTCCAACTAGAGTTTCTGTGAGGGGTTGCAATGTTGTGGCACCAATACTTTGCAGCAGGACACATTCCTGCTCTCCAACTACAGTATCTGTGAGGGGTTGCAGTGTTGTGGCACCAGCATCAGTGCCTAAGGCCCAATTTTTCTGCCCCTGTTTAACAGGGGCTTGTAATTACAATTTTTGCTGCAATACTTTGCAGCAGGGCTCATTCCTGCGCTCCAACTATAGTATCTGTGAAGGGTTGCAGTGTTGTGGCACCAGCACCAGTGCCTAAGGCCCAATTTTTCAGCCCCTGTTTAACAGGGGCATGTAATTACAATTCTTGATCTAATATTTCACAGCAGGGCCCGTTCCTGCGCCCACCAAGAGTAACTGTGAAGCCTTACAGTGTTGTGGCAACACCACCACACCGTCCACCACCAAAGGCCCAATTGTTCCGACCCTGTTCAAAAGGGGCATGTAATTACAATTCTTGATCTAATATTTCAAAGCAGGGCCCGTTCCTGCGCCCACCAAGAGTAACTGTGAGGGCTTACAGTGTTGTGGCAACACCAACACCTAAGGCCCAAATTTCTACAGAGTATATAGGGCAGGCCCCTACTTTCAAACATCCAACTTACAAACGACTCCTACTTGCAAACGGAAGGAGACAACAGGAAGTGAGAGGAAATCTACCCCTAGGAAGGGAAATTCTCTCCTGTAAGTGTTCCTTGTTTCACTAAAACCCCAAAATTTTCAAAATCCAATTGTCATTGGGACAGAAAGTGAGATGAAATCTTCTTAACAGGTGCACAGACAGCAAAACAAATGTTACTATGTTTTCCAAAAAGCTTAAAAATAGATTTTTTGGCTGGAGCTACACTTTAAAAATGTACTAGTTCAAAATTACAAACAGATTCTACTTAAGAACAAACATACAGTCCCTGTCTTGTTTGCACTGCCTGTATACTGCTGTTCAGAGTATATAGGGTCTGGGGGCCCCACACCTTTCCTTTTTTAATTTGGGTGCGGGGTTCCCCTTAATATCCATATAAGACCCAAAGTGCCGGGCACTGCCGTTTTTCTCAATGATTTTCATCCATATTGCCGGGACCAGACATTACATTAAAGCCGCAAGCAGTTTTAAATGACTTTTATTCCTTTAGAATTGTAATTTTGTGCAGGGACTGTTCTAAACACGGGAAACACGTGCCACTTCACAGGCATACTATAGACACCCCCCAGGTACGATATTTAAAGGAATATTTCACTTTTATTTTTTCACTTTAAGCATCATTAAAATCACTGCTCCCGAAAAAACAGATGTTTTTAAAACTTTTTTTTGCATTGATACATGTACCCTGGGGCAGGACCCGGGTCCCAAACCCTTTAACTTGCATATTTTGATTTCTCACGTTCGAGTCCCATAGACTTTACCGGGGTTCGAAAGTTTGCAAAAACTTTCGGTCCGTTCGCAAGTTCTGGTGCGAACCGAACTAGGGGGGTGTTCGGCTCATCCCTATCCCAAGCAAAGGCTCATAGCAACCTTGTGGTACTTGGAAGTGGGGAGAGGTCTCCAGGAACTCAAGTTTTTGACTGGGGTCTCCCCCCAGGCTCTGGAACTCTTTATTCCAGAGACTTGCTCAGCCATTATTCAAGTCCTGCAGAAGGACTATATTAGGGTAAGTTTTTACTTTTAAGTTCACATTCTATGTATTAATGTTTGCTAATGTATTGTATTAATTTGTGGATTACATAATTATCAATATTGTAATATGCTATGAATGTCCTCTTTGTCCTCATGCATGCTGTAAGCCTTTCCTGCTCCTGTTTTGGCATACATGCATATTTTCCGTCACTAACCTCACCAGCCTGCTATCCTGGGCCCATACACACCTAGCCTAGTAACTTAACAATTTTTTTTGTCGGCTAAATTTTGGGGCTTACCCTAAACAACCCCAAAATTGTGTCCAAATGTTATTGTTGTCCTCAAATTCAGGCCGAGCGCAAGAGGCCATTTTTGGGGGCCCAAACTCATGACCACCCCCCCAAAAATGCAAATTTAACAGATAAAAATACTCTATTTGCTGACTTAGCAAAACCCATACACATTATGCCTATTTATTGTTCATATTTCTGTGTAAATTCACCAAACCATGTAGTGCAAGGGCCTGCTTGATTACCTACAAATTGTCAAAATGTGCTGCAATTTGGACAGTGTGTATCCAGATTTTTAGATTATGACACTTCTTACCTGTCCACTGGGCTGCCAATAGTGTATGTAAGGAGGGGCCGGCCAAAGTATCAAAGATTATTTATGCAAACAGCTCTCATGGAAGTGGAGAGGGTTACCTGTCCAAAACATCTACCCATTACCTCCCCCCCACCCTAAAAATTGTATAATGGGCCACCAGAGGGATTGAAGAATAAGATAAGTTGACCTTACACTTTTGTCTTTAAATACTCATTTAAGTTTTCTCCTTATGTTGGCTAAGCATGTTTGTGTCAAATCTGCTTGCAATGTTACAGTAGGTGACCGCGATATTGTGTCAATCTCGCTGCTTTTATCGGCAAGATTGACCACCTACGAGCCCTGTCGCGGGAGCCAGCACCGAGCTGGCTCGCCGGGAAAGGAAAAATGTGGTTGAAGCCGACATACGTCCGGCTTTCAATGAACAGGTATCTGACTTGGATTCCTGCTAATACCAGGCACTGTGTTTGGTATGAATCATGAGGGGGAACTCCACGCTTTTAAATAAAAAAACATAATGGGGTCCCCTCCAGGAGCATACCAGGCCCCTAGGTCTGGTATGGATTTTAAGGGTAACCCCTACCCCGAAAAAACAGCATGGGGTCCCCCCAAAATCCATACCAGACCCTTAATCGAGCACGCAGCCCGGCCGGTCAGGAAAGGGGGTGGGGACGAGCGAGCGCCCCCTCCTGAACTGTACCGGGTCGCATGCCCTCAACATGGGGGGTGGGTGCTTTGGGGCAAAGGGCGATTTATATAGGCATGGGGTGACCCCGCCTCTTATGACGTCACAGTCCCATCATACTCTGGGTGGTGATGACATAAGGGGCGGGGTCACCAGGTGACATCATCCGGTGACCACGCCCCATGCCTATATAAATCGTTATGCACCGGGCACACGGCATTACAGCGGAAGAGAGCGTTGTGTCAAAATCGAAGAAGAGAAGAGGGAAGAAGATGACGGGGAAGACCGGGCCAATGCTAGCAAAAGAGCTGGAAGAAGATAGCGGAGGGGGCCCGGCAGAAGGTAGAAGGCAAAGGAGAGCTAGAGAAGAACCGGAGAGCGGGAGAAGAACCAGAGAGCGTGGAGACTACACCAGAGAGCGGGAGTAGAGAGCGGAGAAGTCGGGAAAATCCCCCCGAAGTCAGAAGTAGACTCCCGAAGTCGGAAGAAGACTCCCGGAGCTGCCTAATAAATTACTTTAACCACTTCCTGCCCGGCGTATTGTAATATGACGTCCGCAGGAACCTCTCGTCCCTCCGGGCGGAAGTCATATGACATCCGGGCATTCCCGGTCATCTAGGGGCACGCGAGCCCGTCGCATTGCTCGGGACCCGGTGCGTGTGCCCGACAGCCACAATGTCCGCCGGGCACCCGCCATTGCCCACAATCACGGCAGGACCGTGGATCTGTGTGTGTAAACACACAGATCCATGTCCTGTCAGCGGTGAGGAGACCGATGGTGTGTTCCCAGTACAGAGGAACGCACATCGGTCTCCTCCCCTTGTGAGTCCCCTCCCCCTACAGTTAGAATCACTCACTAGGGAACATATTTAACCCCTTCAGCGCCCCCAGTGTTAACCCCTTCCCTGCCAGTCACATTTACACAATAATCAGTGCAGTTTTATAGCACTAATCGCTGTATAAATGTGAATGGCCGGGCTGGGTGCTCGGATAAGGGTCTGGTATGGATTTTGGGGGGACTCCCACGCCGTTTTTTCAATGTAGGGGTTACCCTTAAAATCCATACCAGACCTAAGGGCCTGGTATGCTCCTGTAGGGGAACCCATGCCGGTTTTTTATTTAAAATTTGACGTGGAGTTCCCCCTCATGATTGGATGGGATCATGCTGGAAACACATTCTCATGGGCAGGTACTGTGTGTGCAGAAGTAGTCAATTCTTTTTTCTTTTTTTAATCCACTGTTTCCTTCCAACCCAGAGCAATGGTAGGACGTTGCAGCCCAGTTCCAGCATCAGTAGGATTTTCCCAACTGTGGTGGTGCTATTGATGGCAAGCATGTCCGGATTGTCCCACCACCCAACTCTGGCTCATATTATTTTAATTATAAAGGCTTTTGCAGTATAGTCATGCTAGCTGTAGTCTCTGCCAACTATGAGTTTTTGTATCTGGATGTTGGGAAGAACGGCCACAACTCTGATGGAGGAGTGATTATGCAGACAGAGTTCTACAAGTGGATACAGAATGGCACCTTAAACTTGCCACCTGCTGAGGAGAATGTTGAGGGCCTCTATTTGTTTTTGTTGCAGATGAGGCCTTTGCTCTGGGGAACATCTGCTGAAGAAATTTCCTATGCGGAACCTTACCCTAGAGCAGAGATTCAATTACATGCTCTCTCATGCTAGAAGGGTGGTTGAAAACGCCTTTGGCATCCTCTTGAGTCGATTCAGGCTGTTTTTTATTCCAATTAACCTAACACTCTACAAAATACACCACGTGGTCCTGTGCTGCTGTATCCTACATAATTTTTTAAGGAGGAATGATACCAGCTACCTAGCCTCACTGCCAAGTGATGCGGACCCTGCAGTGGCAGGCCCAGCTGAAGAGGCTGCAGCTCATCCATCTGTAGCATTCTGATGGCTATTGAAAATGTCTGTGCTGGATTGCTCTCACAAATTGCCAGAGATTTACGGCAGAAATACCTTGATTATTTTGTGGGTAGAGGGGCAGTGGCTTGGCAGAAAATTGTAGCTGATCATGTCTAATATTGTTTTGAGATCATAAACTCATATTTCATTTGAACTACTGTTGTCTGTGTTTCTTATCTGTCTAATATGTTCAAAAATGGGCTTTATTTTGGCAACTTGCTACAATAGTGCAAATGTACCTTATTTGCTACATGAGGTGACAATTTCTTCTTCAGCTAACTATTATGCTGTGCTGTGGGTCTGCTACACACACACAATGTTTTTGTTCTTAATGGATTTAATGCATGAAGTTCAAAAACATTATGCCTCTTCAACTCCTTTAATCTTTTTGAGGCCTAAAAATTGCAGGAGTTGTCCACATTTAAAAGCACATTGTCACTGTAACTACAGCAACTAAACAAATACATTGGTATTGAGCATTCAAATAATAAGCCACATATTGTTTAGTAAAAAACATTTTACTCAAAGCACATTCACATGTACGTTTTAAGGTTATAAAACAAACCAACATCTTGGTGTATAACATGTACAGTATGTTTTGCATTATTCTCCTTTTTTTTGTGGCTAAACAGGCATGTTCTAAAACATTATATACACATCTCAAACTCAGGAACTTACAAAGTTTGAGTTTGGTAAAGTGAAGGCCAAATGAGACATTAGTATCCCAAGATAAGATGTGTGGATGTTGCCTTCCTCAGATGGGGCGATCTCACCCCTCTAAAAGCCAAAATTTTAAGCCACGTACACGTAGAGGCATAACAATTATATTTCCCTTATGATCCCATCCTGAAAATGTATGTAGTTACAAACATCTTTTTGTCACGGGTGATGTTGTCATTTTCACTGTTAGTAATTCACACAGTTGTTTTTAGACTGAGGAAAATACAGAAAACATGACCTGGTGGTGCACCTAGAAGAGTGGAGTGGAGAAAACTGAGTTCTGTCTCTAAACTTTCACATTTCAAAGTCCTAAAAAAATGGTGAATATTAAAAAGGCAAACAGGAGCCAAGAAGTGGAACAAGAAACTTCAGACCAGGCAAGAGGAAATGAAAATTTGGCAAGCATGTCCACAAAATCTCTGATTCTTCGATATAAAGCATTGGCAGCCTCCTTTATTTGCTCCAGATCCTTCAAACATTGCACCATATCTGCACTCATTCTGCCAATAGTACATTGTGGAAGATCATGACTTAGTAAGAAGAGTAAAAAGTATTAAAGGAACAATGGTCAAGTGGCTGAGGCCCTACATAGTGAGTTATGGTCAAGTTACTAGTCAAATTCTGGAAATACTTACCTACCCAGTCTATTGTTGGTTGCAACCTGCTTGCCCTTCAGACACCTACACTACTAGAAATGTACACACTGCAGCTACTCTGTAATCTTGGCCCTGGTGCCTGGGTCTCCAAAACTCGGGTACCTAGCAATATTGCCAGCTCCTTCCACCTCTTCCCTCTCCATGCTAATGTTAAGGCACTACATACTTTGCTAATGTGTGGAGTGGGTGTTTTGTTTGGACATCTAAACACTCAACATGTATACACATTTGCAGCCAAATTCCAAGAATACTTACTTGCACAAACAAGAGGCTCCCGAATACTTTCTTCCTCTTCTGGGTCGCTTTGGCCCTCAGTGTGACTCGCATTAGGGGATTTGACGTCCACAATGGCAAGGCCTGTGCTGGGTCCAGGAGTCAGATCCCATGGCTCAAAACAAACATCCTGGGTGAGCTCACCACACTCACTTTCCTCTAAAAAAGAAACACTACACCATTCATTAAGCCACCCAAAGTTCTGTTTCTAGCATTCATTTTGCTACATTAGTTGACCAACCTTGCACTTGGTCTGATGTCAGTGTTTTCTCCTGACTAGTGGACTCCACCATGCTGCACTCTGGTTTTTGTTCTGTGACAAATGCATAGAAAAGGGAAGGTGGGTCTGCGCATGTCCGGGTGAGGGTTGGGAGATGTGAGTTCCTGACTCCACACCAGCTCCTTGTGAGACAGAGGGAGATGTGCTAGTGGCGTGGGAGTGAGATCCCAGCAGGAGATACAGCGGGAGAGTGCGCTGTGGCAGTGACACAAACGGCGGTATAGCAGCGGTATGTGCTCGTGGAGACAGCGGAACACTAGAACCTCCCGCAAAGCAGCTCAGTCAGCGAGAGCGTCTAGAGAGGAGGAACAGCAACCGGAGATCCACCGCTATTTCCCCATTATACAAGGGGAGGAACGGAGCCTGGAAGTGGTGAGTCAGAGGCGCGGCTGCAGCCCGGGAGGGATCTCGCTATGCAGGCAAATCAGACCCAGATGGCTGTCAAAGTGAATGTGGAAGCCCTTCAAATGGCTCCACAGAGCCCCCAAATGACGGCCGTGGTAGCCGGGACTACTTTGCGGGGGAAGACGGAGGCAGAGGGGATGAAAAGGGAAAATGGAGGACTTAAAAACACTTATCCAGGCACTCCTCACAAAGGTAGATATAGGGGCCCTCATTGCTAAAGTGGAGGAAGCACATTGTAAGGAGATGGAAACGATCAGAGGAGATATGCAGGTGCTATTGGATCGTATGGCAGAGGGAGAGAGTGTATCTCAATGCCTGGAGCAGAGGGTGAGTGTGCTGGAAAGAGATAGCTATCACCAAGTGGAGACCGTGGTGGCCCTACAGCTACAGTTGGAGGACCTCGAGGACCGCAGCAGACACAACGCATCCGAGGTATCCCAGAGGCAACGGAGCAGGGAGATTTACAAGAGATGGTAAAGTGTATTTTTCAAAAATCATTGAAAGACGCTATGCCTTTAAATTATGAGCTGGATAGAGCCCATAGAGCTCTGGGGCCTAAGTCTAAAGATGTCAATCGCCCCCCCCCCCATGTGGTATGTCGGTTGCATTACTTTGTGTATAGGGAGGTAATTCTGCGGAAAGCCTGGGATGCAGGAACAATAGAGTTCAATGGGTCACAGCTGAAGATTTTACCTGACCTTTCGAGCGCTACCCTGCAGCGACGAGCCTTGCTTCGCCCAGTATTAGAACGGGTTCGAGACTGGGGGGATCATATCGGTGGAGATTCCCAATCTCAGTGTTGATAAAAAAGGGCACTCTTTCAGTTTGGTTACGTTCCGGAGCTGATTTACCAGGTCTTTTCTCCTTTTTGGGAGTCAAGCCATATGAGGTACCGGATGGGATGCAATTAAACCCAAGAACTCCCAGATCATAGGGACATCTGACTAACACAAATAGGGAAAATTAAGTCACTGCCGTTTTGTGTTTTTTTCTCTTTTCAAGGACGACTCCCCTTTTTTTTTGCTATACATATTTTTTTTTTTCAGAGGACCCGGAGGAGGAGCTGAAATGAAGTGATGAGGGAGGTACGGGGTGGTAAAGGGCGCTTAATTTAGTTTTTTTTTTGTGTTTGTGGGGTGATTGGCCGGGGGGTGGGTTGAATTTTTTTTCTTCCTTATACAGCTCCCTCCTCCCCCAGAACTTGTTGTTTAACTTTTATGTGATAGTTATAATGGATGATATCAGAGACAAAGAGGCAGCACAGTGGTGTAGTGGTTAGCACTTTCACCTAGCAGCAAAAGGGTCGCTGGTTCGAATCCTGTGTCTGTGTGGGTTTCCTCCGGGTACTCCAGTTTCCTCCCACACTACAAAGACATGCTGGTAGGTTAATTGGATCTTGTCCAAATTGGCCCAGTATATATGTGTGTACGACTGTGTGTCCCAAGCATGTCGAGATCCTACAGGGTAAAATGACCGCACCAGCCAAGCAGACACTGGATGCAAAAAGCGCCTAGAGTCGATTTAGTTCGCATGTGAGCGCTATACAAGTCACTCATTCATTCAAAGAGACGGTTTTGATAATGTTCCTTTATCAAAGTTCTTTGTTTTCCTTTTCTTTTTCTTGGCCTCTGGTTCTTTGATAAGAATTATGATGTGTAGGAGTGTATTGAATGATTGAATAATTTAGAATATCTTGGAGGGAAAGGAGGAGGTGGGGGGGAAGGGGGGGTAGGTAGGAGACAGGTAGGAGGTAGGAGACAGTATAGGGAAAATAGCCCGTCAAGTGCCAAATGGGGAGGGGGGGGGGCTCCCAACCTCAGTGGTTCTCTTCCCCTGCCCTTGGTGAGGCCGCACACACTACACAGAGGTACATATTCACACTCTCACATACAAAAAAATTTCTGGTGGGGATAAATAAAAGGGAATTTTTTTATTTAAATTTTTTTATTTAAATTTTTTTATTTTAATTTTGTTATTTACATTTTTTTATTTACATTTTTTTATTTTTTTGGGGGTCAAGGGGTAGGGTGGAGGGATACAAAGAGGGGACGTAAAAACAATATATACACAAACACACAATCACATACATAAGAGCAATATAATAATTCACAAAATTTGGTTAATACAGTAAGGTGTACTTAGTTATGGGTTGATGATGACATCAAATCGAGTAAGAAGAATAAAAGAAAGGGGTGGGTGCTGAAAGTAGAGAGGAATAGAGAACAGGAGTGACATGATAGAGATTTGCTGAATTTGCTGAATCACCGGTAGGGAGGGGGGTATTTTTGACCGGGGGGGGGGTTTCATTTTTTTCCCTTGTTTGTTTAAATATTTTTTTCTTTCTCCTTTGTTTCTCAAGATAGAGATTTTTTGTTAAGATACATATCCCTGTAAGAAACAGGAATGTATGGAATTTATGAAATATAGGTTAAGGACATGGGGATATGGGGATATGGGGAATGGAGGGTGGGGGGGGGTGGGGGGGGATGGAGAAGGGAGCATTTTTTTGGGGGGAGGGAAGATAAAGAAATAGGCTCGACTAGGTGGTGTTTTGAAAATAAAGCATTGCCCTGTTTTGGAACTTGAATACAGAGCGTTGTCTCGTATCTGGGGGGAGAATCATTCGTATGGGGTCTTATTCGGCTGGTTGGAGTGTCTGGTGGCTGTCGTGTGGTTGGAAAGGGAATATCCTAGCGGTGTTAACCCCTTTCATACTTGGGGTGCCGTTACAATTGTTGGCAAGCAGTGGGATTGATCCCCACAGCCAGGACAGCTACAAGAGGACACAGGCCAATGGGAGCACAGTATGAACGGCTAAAGCGCTCTACCCTCAAAGACTTACTGGAGAACCGGGGAAGACCGGCCAACAATCGTAAGAAGAGGGACATTATCAGAGAACTAGTCGAAATGGATGGAACCGAAAGGCCCAGCGTAACAGACAGGACACCCGAAGAGGCAAGTTTTGATTGGGCTGTTAAACTAAGACTGGCACATTATGGTCCTAACCCTCCAGCAGAGATCATAGACCTAGTTATAGCGGCTGTGGACACAAATTGGCTACATCAAAAAGGTGCTGCAGCAGCAGAAGTCACGGCAGCACCAACTGCAAGGAGAGGAGAGGTACAGAAACCAGCCTCCATGGAAGAGGAAGTCAGAAGAAGGTTACAAGAGATGCAGATACAGCATAGAGGACCAGTATCAGAGGAGGTCCTGCTGGAATGGTCTGATTCGATCCGCTGCGAACTCTGGAAGAAAGCGCTAGCTCTCGAGCAGCAACACCAGGGAAAGGTTCTCCCCTCCATCTATGTAAGGTACAGGTCGCAGTATGATGTACGAATGCTGTTATTGGGGGAACAACCAAAGCAGGAGTGGACAACTGAGTTAAGCAGGCTGATCCGGGCAGAGATGCGGTTGGACGAGAGCTACAGAGCCCTCCGGTGGTATGTAGCCCAAGAGTGCCCATGGTCAGCGGATGACAGCCCCACGGAAGGCTTTGACTATGATGTCCTGGGATTGTTGTATTGGAGGCTGTCCAGTGACCCTGACTTTGGGAGTGATCGGGAGTGGCGTTTGGAGGAAATAATGGAGCACAGAGAGCGAAAACTGAATGTCTCGGAAGGGCACTGGGCAGAGGAAGATTTGGAGTTTCTGGCCGTTCAGGAATGGGAGCTGGAGATCGCCTACAGACAGCTGCTAGAATCTGCTCAGCAGCAGGGTGGTGCTACCTGTGCCTGGGACTATCAGGGAATACCAGTTGACAACTATGAAATCCTGGCTGAAGAATCGGCAGTGGAAAATCTGAAGATTGCCATCCCTAAAGCTGAAGTGGATGATATGGAGTTCCAGGGAGCTAGGGCAGTTGGCTCATCTTCCCAGCTACAGATTACAGAAGGTATGGACTTAAGGGACTGTTCAGAGGATGTTATGGATTATGCATCGCCTGCCCAAGTACTGGCAGCAGGACAGAGTACTGCAGACCCCTGCTCTACACCCGTGGCAGTTTTGGAGGCCCGAGATGAGAAGGTGATGGTTCCTCTTTCCCAGGGGATTTCAGAGATGCAGGGGGGAGAAGCAGCCCTTTTCCCTCCCCAACAGTTAGCCAGAGCAAATGGGGTGGAGTCCCCAGCAGACGTGCTGGCAACAGGGCAGAGTGCTAGCAACCTCTGCCCAGCACCGGAAACAACTGTGGAGTTTCTGGGAGCCGGGGCAGTTGGCCCATCTCTCCAGCAACAAGCTGAGGTGGTAAAGCTTTTACCCCCAGCTGAATCACTGGCAGCAGGGCAGAATGCTACTGGCCGCTGCACACAACTGCCACTTGAGCGGATATCGGTGGATGGGACTACTGTCTGGCAACAGAGCAGAGTGCCGCGGGCCTCTGCTCTCAACTAACAGAAGAGGGAGTTCCTGTGGTACTGGATGGGACTTCGGTCTTCACTGACCCAACTCCAGAAAATGGTGTGACACTGAGACAGGAGGATGTCAGCCTTGCTTTGCAAGCACTGGGGGATTTTCACCTACCACAAGTGGATGGGACTTCGGTCTCCACTTGTGTACCTCGGGGATGCTGGGCAGTCGGCCCGGATCCCCAGCGGCATGAAAGACTGAGCCCAGTCACCCTGTCTTCTCCCCAGCGGCGGGTATGTTCTCTGAGAGAGGCAGAGGTTGGCTGGGTAAGTGATGCTCTGTTTGGACACCTCCTCCGGGATCTCGGCGGCATCGCCGGGCACCTGGAAACGGACTTTGCGACTGTACAGAAAGCGAGATTAGTGGATGTATGGCATCTGACACATTCAGGAGAGAGAGATTATTCCTTTTATTCCACCCCCCATAAAATATACTCCCATATAGATTATTTCCTTATTCCACATAACCAGTTTCCCAGTTTCATGCAGTTAAAGAAGCGGGAATTGGGAAAATCACCTGGTCAGATCATGCTCCAATTTTTTTGAAATATACCCTTTCGGATTTTCAGCTTCCGGGGTCGGTGACCTGGAGGTTGAATGAAAGTCTCCTACAGGATGTGGTAGTATTAGAGGATGTCCAGAGAGAAGTAAGGTGATATTTCCAGACCAATGACACGCCAGACTGCGATCCAAGTGTGATTTGGGAGGCTCACAAGGCAGTAATAAGGGGAGTATTAATGAAACAAGGATTAAGAGGGAAAGAGAAGCAAAGTTAACATCTCTACTGTCAGATATCTCTCGTCTAGAAGGCTTACACAAACAGAGTCCTAAGCCAGGTCTGGAAAGGGACTTGTTGGTGGCACGCAGACAGATCACAGAGCTACTTTTGTATAAAGCAAAGAGGGTGATACAGACAGGTAGGAAACAGAATTATGAATTTGGTAACAAGTGTGGGAAGCAATTGGCTAGTTCACTGAGGGAACAACAATCAAAGACATACGTACCAATGATTATAGGTGCTGGAGGTGAAAAACTTAGGCTACCTAGAAAGATAGCACAGCGGTTTGGAGATTTTTATACATCTTTGTATAACCTGCAATCAAGAACCAAACCGCAATGGAGGAGTATATAGAAACCTCAGGAATTCCTAGCTTGACGCCAGCGGTAAGTCAGGAATTGGAAAGGCCGATCACAATAGAAGAAATTCAGGTAGCAGTGAAAGGGGGGAAGGGAGGCAAGTCACCGGGCCCGGATGGTTTTACCATTCAATATTATAGACTCCTCTTCCCTATTTTAGGACCATATCTTGTAAAAATGTTTAATGGATTAGGAGACACAAGCCCATTTCATACAGAATCTCTGAAAGCTTTGATTATGGTCATACCAAAGGAAGGTAAGGACCCATCGCAATGTGGGAGCTATAGACCGATATCGTTGCTAAATATGGACCTGAAGCTCTTTTCCAAAGATCCTGCCAATGCGACTGCAACAGCACATACCCGGCCTGGTCCATAAAGACCAGGTAGGGTTTGTGCAGACGCGGGAAGAACGGGATAATATGATTAAGACTCTGAATCTGATCCATGTGGCAGGTACATCCCGAACCCCATGTGTCTTCCTGGGGACAGATGCAGAGAAAGATTTTGACAGTATCAATTGGCAATTTATGTTTTCGGTTCTGAGACACATGGGGTTCGGGAGGAATATGTTACAATGGATTTCAAGTAATTATATCCATCCCTCTGCTCAGGTTAAAGTGAACAGAGTTTTGTCCCCACTTTTTAAGGTATCTAATGGGACAAGACAAGGGTGTCCGTTGTCCGCACTTTTATTTGCCTTGTCTGTAGAGCCTCTACTGAGTAGGATC
Organism: Rana muscosa; assembly: GCA_029206835.1. Taxonomy (NCBI): domain Eukaryota; kingdom Metazoa; phylum Chordata; class Amphibia; order Anura; family Ranidae; genus Rana; species Rana muscosa. The sequence continues at coordinate 881,295,094 of CM055116.1, forward strand.
CAACTGAACCCAGACATCAAGTGTGTGTCGGTGGGAGGCACAGAGTATAAGATATCAGCTTATGCGGATGATATAATGTATAATTTGACCAACCCGATAGTATCCCTCCCTAACTTGCTTCAAGAATTGGAGACATATGGCTCCTTTTCAAATTTTAAGATCAATTACTCAAAATCTGAAGCAATGGGAGTGGCGATTCCCAAAGAAGAGCTGAAGACCTGAAGTCTAATTACAAATTTAAATGGACAGATCAAGCTCTGACTTTTCTGGGGACCTCCATCCCTGCTTATCTTTCACATATATACAAGCTTAATTTTTTACCATTATTATCTAGAGTGCGGATCCTCCTGGATGGATGGCAGAAGGGGTTTCATTTGTGGTTTGGGAGGTGTAAAATTATTAAAATTAACATTTTACTGAAATTTTTATACCTTTTTCAGACACTCCCTATTGATATACCTAGATATTTTTTCAAACAGATACATTCCCTGTTCAGTAGATTCATATGGGCAAACAAACATCCAAGAATTAGGAAATCCTTGCTGTCGTTACCCAAACGATATGGAGGTGTGTCTGCACCAGATATATACAAATACTACCAGGCGGCTTTACTGAGTCGCTTGATTGATTGGAGTCGACATAGGGAGGGGAAAACCTGGTCGGAGTTAGAACAAGCCCAGTGTAGTGGTTTACTCCATCAAGCTGCATGGTGTTATAAGGACCTTCTGAAATGTATGAAGACTCATCCCCTGATAGGTCCTACTCTTCGAATGGGATATGGTTTATTCGCGAAGAGGAAATTATCAACATTAGACTCACCCCTTTTCCCCATTCTGGGGAATCCACAGTTCGAGCCGGGATTGAAGAAGGGACCCTTTAGTAAGCTGTTAGAACAGGGGTTGTTTCAAGCCTCCCATTTTGTGAAAGCAGGATTATGGCCTACGATACAGGAGATGATAATAGGATCCACATCCTATCAATTGGATTATTGGAGGGCACTGCAAATGAGAAATTTCCTCGATACTTTGAGCTTACCGAGTAGATATGAACGAACGTTAACAAAGTTTGAGGAGTACTGTAATGGGAGTGGTACACTGCGTCATACTCTCTCTAAAATGGAGGTGGGAGATGGAGCTGGATAGGGTTTTTTCGAAGGAGCAACAGAATAAGATACTACGCAATATGTTCGAATCCTCAGTCTGTATAAGAATGCAGGAGACTAATTTTAAGATCCTATCGCAGTGGTACCGTACCCCGTCTGTCTTAAATAGATGTTACCCAGATATACCAGATAAATGTTGGCGGTGTGGGGGGAAAAGGAGGGACCTTAACACACATTTTCTGGACTTGTCCCAGAATACAGAGTTTTTGGAAGGAGGTCAGGGAAATTGCCCAAAAGTTTAAAGAGGAGGAAATGCCGGAGGATCTGACATTTTTTTACTACAGGACTCTGATATCCCAGTTAAACGGTATAGGAAGCCGATCCTTTGTCATCTCCTAAACGCAGCAAGAGCATGTATCCCAGTAATGTGGAAGCAGACCCAGCCTCCGTCAGTAGGGATGTGGCTTAAACGAGTAGAACATTTGAATCTGATGGAGGATTTAGTCTGGACCTCCCGGCAGAAATGGGGGGTTTATCTGGAGACATGGTCGGCATGGAATCTCTTTAAATATTCTGAGGAGGGAAGAACCCTTATAGATGTAAACTGAACAGATGCTATTGGGGGACTTGGGGGGTACGAAGGAGAGAGAGCAGAGTTTTAAACCCCCCTTTTTTTTCTTTTTTTTTCAGTTTCCCCTCTTTTTTTCTTTTTTTTTTTGGGGGGGGGGGAAATGGGACAAGTTGAAACAAAGAGAGTGGCAATGAGACAGGATGAATAGAATAGGGATGGAAAGTCCCCCTCCAGCCTGGGGGCAAGAGGCGGGGCCTAGAGGGGAGGGGGACCGGATGCCCAATTGCGTGTACATGAAAGACCAAAGGTTCTTTATTTGAAGTAACACAAGTAAGGTATGGGTGATAGGTGGTTATTAAGAATATGAAGATTTATGGATATTATACATTATGGTATATCAATATAGCAGATAAAGGATATTGTGGGATGTAAGAAGTATATAGAATGTACCTTGTGATTCTTGTTTTTTCAGAGGGAAGGGAAGGTGATGTAATTTTCCAGAGGGCAAACACTTGACATTACCTAACATTTTGAGATGGTAATGAGGGACACCTACTAGCAAATGTATGTAGGCATAGGACACGCCCCATGCCACACCCCCTTAAATGAAAATTAACCAAAAAAAGGTTAATTAACCCCACAAGGGCTTTTCTTTTACCACGACTCTTCCTTTATAAATTGGATGAAAGGTTTAGCTCTGGGAAACACTTTTTGAAAGATAAAAAGTGAATTTTATATAAACTATATAGATCAGATCAAAATGAGGGACAAATGAGAGGGAAAGAGGGACAGAGGGACTTTCATTGCTCCAAATCAGGGACAGTCCCTTGAAATCAGGGACAGTTGGGAGCTTTGCCTATGGGATATGGGATATATGATGACCATCCTAGCAGGCGTGACTCTGTGTGATTGGGATCCCCGGGGCCTTTCATCTACCCATGTATACACTGGCAAGGCTGCATTAATGGACACTGATGAGCCAGGCAGCAACCAGAAAGTGTTCTTTACCCCTTAAGTTCTGCCCTAAGCCCATGGCCTTTGGCCCCCCTAAAAACACCCCTGTCGGTGGCTAAATGAGTGTCTGAAGTTGGCACTTATGTTTTTGGGGGGAAGATGGCCTTGTTGCCTCCCCTGTTGGGGCCCGATCGAGGATAGCCTTCCTTCGTCCCTTGTGGTGTTTTGGCTGGAGCCTCCTTTTTTGGTGCCTCCCTGTTGAAAGAAGAAAAAAAATGAGTTCCAAAAATAAAGAAAGGTCCAAAAACATGACCAAATAAGAATGTTCATATCTGCTTTATATTTACCTTCATCTTTAGAATACCAAGTCATACAAAGATTTTGGAAAACCTTATATATAATACTCTAGAGTTAATTGGAGAAAGAACATATACAGACAGCTAATTTACACATATACATATTGTTTATATACAAATATTGCTTACTTTTTTATGATCTGATGTATGTACTCCATCTGGTCTTGTTCACGGTGTTTGAGATCAGACCATCATTTTCTGATTTGGTCCTTTAATCATTTCACTGAAAATTTGCAATGCAAAACGATGATGACCTTCTCCAAAATTAGGTCCTTTCGGCTGTTGGGCCTTTTGTAATTGCGCAGCTTGCATCTCTAGGATGCGCACCATCTCACCCTTGCTCATGGGGGTTGCTTTGTGCCTCCTATGAGCTCCACCACCGCAGGGCTGGCTGCAATCTGCCGAATCCGCCATGTTGTCCCTCCCAAATTTTCCGCTGTGTGTGTCGCATGCAGAAGAGAGATGGTCACGTCCCAGCGTCATGACGCACTGAGAGTGGAGTTTCATGCATGTGCAGTGTATATAAAGCCAGAACGCATGGCCAATGGAATGGCCATAGGATGGATCTTGGAGTGGAGGACGAACAATCGCCAATGCACGAAAGGAGCCATTAAACAAAGGGACTTATGGAATTTGGGGCATAGGTGTGTAGTGGAATATACTGCTTAGATTGAGGCCTATATTGGGACCAGCTTATAAGGAAAGCCAGACATTATTGTTTGTCTTGTGTTCTGTCTTACATGCATCATATCATTTATCAGGACGGATAAATTTGCCTTGCCTGATTTTCTACCACAATTCATTGACCTGTACCGGGAACTGCCCTATCTCTGGAAGGTCAAGAGTAGAGACTACTCCAATAAAATATTGAGGAAGGCAGCTTTAGAGAAACTGCTCGAGTTGGTGAAACCAGTGTACCACAGGGCAGACATCAACTATGTCAAGACAAAAATTTCAAACCAGAGGAATACTTTTAAAAGGGAGCTAAACAAGGTCACGTTTTTTGACCGACCAGAAAGAATCCAGGCCATCGCTGTCTACACTCCCTTCAACATCTGCTGAGAGCACAGCTCCTGAGGTCCACACAGGTCATGCTGCACAGAAAGAAGAAGAGGAAGAGCTCAGCTTGACCCAGGTATAGCATTGTTGAACATATTTGTATCCAAAAATACAATGATGATAACTAGATGTTATTGTTAAAATATTTCTGCCTTAACCACTTCAGCCATGGAAGAATTGGCTGCCCAATGACCGGGCCATTTTTTGCAATACGGCACTGCGTCGCTTTAACTGACAATTGCGCGATTGTGCAACGTTGCACCCAAACAAAATTGATGTCCTTTTTTTCCCACAAATAGAGCTTTCTTTTGGTGGTATTTGATCGCCTCTGCGGTTTTTATTTTTTTGCGCTATAAACAAAAAAAGAGCGACAATCTAAAAAAAAAACAATATTTTTAACTTTTTGCTATAATAAATATCCCCAAAAAATATATAAAAAAACTAATTTCTTTGTCAATTTAGGCTGATATGTATTCTTCTACATATTTTTGGTGCAAAAATTTTGAGTATAGACTCAAATAAGACTCAATAATAATTTAGCAAAAAAGTACCATCATCCTACATATTTTTGGTAAAAAAAGTTATAGCGTCTACAAAATAGGGGATAGATTTAAGTAATTATTTTTATATATTTTTTTATTAGTAATAGCGGCGATCTGCGATTTTTATCATGACTGAGATATTATGGCAGACACATTGGACACTTTTGACACTATTTTGGGAACATTGTCATTTATACAGTGATGATCAGAGCTATACAAATGCACTGATTACTGTGTAAATGACACTGGCAGGGAAGGGGTTAAATACTAGGGGGCGATGAAGGGGTTAAGTGTGTCCTATGGAGTAATACTAACTGTGGGGGGATGGGCTACCAGTGACATGACAGCGATCACTGCTCCCCGCGATCACAGGGAGCAGTAGATCCCTGCCATGTCACTAGACTGAACAGGGAAATGCCTTGTAGGTACGTCCCTTTGCGCAGCCGTGCCATTCTACCGACGTAAATGTACATGCGGCGGTCGGCAAGTGGTTAACAAAGTGGTTTCCATATCAATAGACAGTAATGACAAAAAATTATTTGAACAAGAATTAAAAATGCTGGGGTCAGAATGATAGTCTTTTCTATTTCTCCAGCAATAAATTTGCAACAGTGAGGAGATCCAAATTGTGTGTGATTGATGACCAAACCCTTTAAAAATATTCAAATTATGTTCCATTTTCAAACACAGGAAAGTGTCAGTCTGGAGGAGCCAGAGGCCAGCAGCCAGACGGAGTTGCAGATCCCTCCCTTACGCCCTCCTACTGCTAAAAGGGCTAGGAAGAGCAGGAATCTGGAGGAGGCTACAGCTTCCTTCCTCAGCCAGGCTACTACTAGGCTCCGTAGAGACCCAGATGAGGCTGAGGCATTTGGGTGTGTACTGCCAATAAATTAAGGCAGATGGGCAGTGAGCAAAGGAGCAGGTGTGAGGAACTCATCCTGCAACTCTTCAACAAGGGGGCGAGGGGCCAAATTTCAGATAACACACACCTGTGTGATTTTGATTTTGTGGCCCCACATCCACCACCTCCACAGCCAATCCACCCACCACAGCAGCATGGCGGTCAGTGGCAATTCCAGCCCCAAGACCCCCAACAAGCACGCTGGTCTGGGGATTTTTACCCCTTCCCCATTTACTAATTTTTATTTTTTTATTATTATTTAATAATGATTTTCTTTGTTATATTTTGTATATTTTTGTATGCATAGAATGCACTTTTTGGTTAAGTTCTTTTTATTTGGATTACAGATCGCATCTCTAATTCATTTTATTTTTATTTATTTTTGTATGCACAATAAAAAAATTGTGTAGAATAATACTTGGCTATGTGTTTTATTTCAAATGACAGTTTGGGAGTAGGCAGTTACATTTTAAAGAATACAATGTAAAATTAACAAGAGACACCAATATAGTTGTATCTTTGATCTTAAAAACTTTGGGATAATGGTGTTGTGGTAACTTGCCCAAAAAAAACAAACAGGCATAATAATAATATTCTTGATATCACTAGTAAACAAAAGCCTTTTAAAATAAGTATTCCATAACTCCATCAGTATCACCAGCAAAGCAGCTTCATTATTATCCCATTAAAGAAGAAGAGAATGTGCGCTGCATTTCAACATTTTATAATTTGCCACTTCATGAATGTTAATTCTCCATTACGAGCTCTAGTTTACAAGACCAACTGCTTCCGTCTTGTTCCTTGCTTTCGATCATGCATGTTTGTACTTTCGACTTTTGTGTGACAGACTTGTGTACTGACGATACGAACCGCAGATGGGTGCTGTATGAGGTCGCTATGAAAAAAAGGAAGATGCCCAATGTAGACTATTATTGTTAAGTTATACTTTTGTTCCTCCTTCATGCATATCTTTGTTTATACTGTTACCTGCCTGTAGTTTACATGGTCTCCCGGAGAACGTTAATCTCTTCTTTTGTACTAGTAATATACCCACCTTTTCTGGGAATGGAACATATATGCTGTACCTACTACCCGACCCTTGAAAGACTCGAAACTGCTGCTACTATATTTTCTCCAGGATCCCATGTACAGGAATGTGCCATGGACATCTCTCTGTCCCATAAAAAGAACAGCCCCGGTGATCATTCTAAAGCACTGACGCTTTAAGTAGAGCCCATCATACCCCGAAGACAGTATGAGCATTTGTTCAGCTCTCTGCCTTAACCATGTTGTGCTCCAGGGCATCACGCAGATGTTGGTTGTAGTTTATTGCAATAAATGTTCATTAACCCCAGTATTCACCCACATTCCAAGGTACATGCTTCCACTTCTAGGTATCACCAACACCTAGTTCCATTTAACTGTGGGTTTTACCTTGTCTCTTCACCATGCCATACCTCTTATGTTAGCTCTATAACATGACCCTTTCACCTCATGTAATCCTCATCACTTGCCCATATTATGCGGCTGGTGGGACCTCCGTTGATCGTCACTGCAGTCCCCACCTGTGCCCTCAGAGGTCTCGTGCAGACCCTCTTTGGACACCTCTTCCCCCTCTAATTAGGTCTGCTCGACCTAAACAGATGGACGAGTTACTCAATTTCACCTTTATCCCTTCCCCCTGACTCTCTCATGTCATCCTATACTGCATATCCAACTCTATCTTCATCCCTGATTCTTCCTCTTTACCTGTTCCTTCTCCCTCCTCTTCCCGGGGGGTGATTCCACTCGAAGCTTCTATTCTACAACCAGCCTTATTCCTGCCACCCACTATGGCCCCGTTAAAGATTATTACCCTTAACGTCCAAGGCTTGAACAACCCGCAGAAACGAGTCAAGGCCTTCCGATCCTTTGCCTCAGCCAAAGATCATGTAATTTGTTTGCAAGAGACACATTTTACCAAAAAGTGCACTTCCAAATCCTTTAGCCCAGCCTACCCTCAGGTATATACTGCTTCAGCGGACACCAAGCAAAGGGGGCTCTTAATTGCCTTTCCCCGTAGATCCAGAAGGCAGATACATAATTCTTTCAGGGCATCTTCTCGATGAGGAAGTAACAGTAGTTTCCTATTATGCCCCTAACCGCAATCCCATCTCTTTTCTCTCCCACTTGCTGCAAGTTATTGATAAGCATAAACAGGGCACTTTTATAGATCGGTGGAGACTCCAACCAAGTGGTCTAGCCCTTTCTAGATAAATCACCCTTCTCACCCTCGTCAAGTTCTAAGAAACATACCTTTCATCAACTGCTACAGCAACACTCCCTTCTTGACTCCTGGCGAGAAGCTAACCCTGCCAGAAAACAATTTACTTACTACTTCCACCCCCACAAAGCATTCTCCCGTAGACCACATCCTAATTTCTATTGGGACCTACCATATGCATGGACAGATCACAATGCCATCCTCACATCGCTAGAATCCCTAATACAATGGCAAGTTGATTGTTCTTGGTGCCTTAAAGACTCTCTCCTCGTGCATCCCTCACGCAGAACGGACATTGCTCTGGCTATTAAGGATTAAGTAAAGCCGCTTTTCTTAAAAAAGAACGCTAAGCCCTACATCATCAGCTAGAAGTCGCCTTTTACCGAACCCACACGGCATTTCAAGATGACCCCTCTCCCCAACACTTCGTCGATCTAGACATAAACTATACATGAAAGGCAATAAGCCAGTTACCTTCCTCACTCTGGCCCTTAGAAGATTTGACCGCAGACACAAACCCATCCTCTTGAAACTAGCGAATGACACTGAGTAACCCCATAAAAATCCTAGCCCTGTTTCGCAAACACCTATTGGACTAATACTTCGCAAAAAAACACTTTTGACGAAAACCCACGCAATGGCCCTGTTCTCCAATCTGGCTCTTCTCACCTTATCAACGTCACAGCGCACAACCCTCGAACAACCCATCTCAGATCTAGAGGTCCGCACTGCGATCAAAACCCTGAAAACTAACAAGCGCCCAGGCACAGACGGCTTTACAGCCACCTATTATAAACATTTTGCAGACTTTCTCACACCTTTACTCGTAGGAGCCTTTAATTCCATCCTGAAAGGCCAGTTCTTTCGTTCCGACTCCCTCTCGGCCATTATCTCCATGCTACCCAAACCCCAATCAGATGATTCATCCTGGAATAATTACCACCCCATATCCTTATTAAACATAGATATAAAATTGATGGCAAAAATGATGTCCTCACGACTGAATCTGATAATTGGGTTTCTCATCCACAAAGACCAGGTAGGCTTTATACCTCTACGACAAGCTGGAGATAATGTCCGCTAGACTTGTGCACAGCGGAAAAGTTTGTTTAGTTTCGGTTTGTTTCTTTCCGGTCCTGTTGATTCGTAATCGTTCGTAATTGTGCTAGACGGGATTTTTCGTGTTCGGACTAATTCGTACTTTCGGTAAAGTACATTGTTTTTCGTTGATTCTGGACACAACTCCTACTTTCGCAACTTTTTTGGGGTTTGTTGATTTGTAATTTTCCGTATCTCTCTCACAACGACCCTGCCTATTATGCCTAATGTGCTTCGAATGGATTTGTACTTTTCTAAATACATAGCGGTTATTTGTAATGATTAGAAATCTCGTATTTTACTTTCGTTTTTTACATGCGGCTATAGCCTCCGCCCTTGTGCACCATTTTGAGAGGGAGTTCAGAATGGTGAGGGAGAAGCAGAGAGCAGAGCAGAGTGTTATTGTGCTTCGAATGGATTTGTACATTCGTAACTTTTTTCATTACAAATTATGCCGAAGACATTCGGGCATTCACTATTTGCGATATAATTTATTTCGGATTCGGTTTTATCCGTAATTGCTTTGTTCGGAAATTCGAATGCTTCCGAATGTCCGAAAGTTGCTAAATTCGGACGAATTTTGGTTCGTTACGAAACAAATTGCACAAGCCTAATGTCCGCAGGGCAGTCCTCATAGCCCATGCAACCCGCATATGCTGCATACCGGCCTGCTTTGTGTCTTTGGACATTAAAAAAGCATTTGACACCCTCTCCTGGCCCTACTTACAGTTTGTACTCCAACTTTGGGGTTTTGATCTGCACTTCTTAGCCTGGATATCCCCTTTATACACCTTCCCTACAACCCATCTTAAATATGCAGGATATAAGTTTGACCCTTTTCCCATACAACTAGGGACAAGACAGGGGTACCCCCTATCCCCACTTCTTTTTGCCCTAGCTATCGAACCCCTAGCCCAACTAATCCATTACAATCCTTACATCAAAAGAGTAGAACTAGGAGGCCACCACCACAAACTCTGTCTATTTGCAGATGATAGCCTTCTTTTCCTATCCTCCCCCCTAACCTCTTTTCCTCATCTCCTAAAAACCCTAGACCAATTTGCGCTAATACCTGGCTTAGTAGTGAACCCACGGAAATTCAAAGCCCTTAATATATCCCTACCCCCCTCTCTAATACGGCAACTTCAACAAGCACTACCACTCTCCTGGTCCCCTCAATACATCTCATACCTGCGAATCAACTTGTCTGCAGACCCTAATGCATTGTATTCCGCCAACTACCCAGTGATGTTGAGCCATTTAACAAATCTTATGTCCTTGTGGTCCATACTCCCTCTGGTGTGAATGGACCGCATCACTGTTACCAAAATGTCAATCTTGCCAAAAATTCTTTACCTTTTTCGAATGTTACCAATCCCAGTCCCATCCCACTTTTTAAGAATCCTGTAACGTTGCGTGTTCAAATATATTTGGGGTAGTATAAGACCTCATATTGCAAGGCACATCATATACCGCTCTAAACTCAAAGGAGGCCTAGGGCTCCCCAATATTACCAAATAATATCAAGCCGCGCACCTGGCTCAACTTCCTAAATATCACGCGCCACATGAAATACCTTTTTGGGTGGCACTGGAGTCGGGGGATTGTGACCCACTATCTGTAGCCAATTTACTGTGGCCCAAGAGACCGCAGATCACTAAGCAACCCAATAACCTGTCACTCCTTAGTGATTTGGGACAGACTTAAAAGTAAGTATGACTTCCAATCTCCTCACAATCTGCTCCTGTCATACCTCCGCAACCCAGCTTTCTACCCTGCCTGGACCTCCCCCTCCTTCTTCTGCAGGTGAACCTCTGCTAACCTTAATCGTGACAAGTTCACGAATCCAGTTGACTTTAAGTCATTCCCAACCATCTGCGAATCTCATTATTTACAAATTAAGCACTTCTTTGTCTCCTATCTCAGAAGAAACACATCCCTACCGGCCATGTCAACATTCCAACGCACATGTAAAACGGACCCCCATGTTCGCAGCTTAATCTCCTCAATATATGCTCAACTTGTTGACCCACCTTCTCCTACGTACATACCCTATGCAGCTAATTGGGAGAAAGATCTGGGTCTCTCTCTTGACACCAGGGACTGGAGATCTGGGAAGCTACCAAGTCAGCGTCACAAAATATAGTGGCGTTGAAAACAAATTATAAGGTTCTTATGCGCTGGTACCTGGTCCCTGCCTGGATTGCCAAATTCCACCCCACCTACCCTCCAAAATGCTTTCAAGGCTGCCCAGATGCCGGTACGCAACTACACATCTGGTGGACCTCCCCACTGGCCCAAACGTTCAGGACTGAATTTTTTTTAATATTCTTTCAACATTGTTCAAAGTGCCACTGGACCCTAACCCAGCCACAGTCCTACTTAATAAAAATGCTCCGGAAGTAACCCGTCCACAATTTAGACTCCTCTTGCAGGTTACTACGGCGGCACAGCAAACCATCCCAAAGGCTTGGAAATCTTCACACCTTAGCATCACAGAAACCAAAAATAGGGTCACCAGGGAAATGATCCATGCTAAAGTAGACAAAATAATAATATATAAACGGTTATGGAAGCCATGGGTAGATCACTATCTTCCTTCTGACTTTGATCAAACACTGCTGTCCCCATAATCCCCCTCCCTATGTCAATAGGGACCATTGAATGAAGATCCCTAAGCCTCTTCAATACTACACCCCCTGGTACCTATCCTCACCTCCTACTCCTCCCCACCTTCCCTGCCCTCCTAGTTTCCCTGCCCCCATATTCTTCCTATTACCCCCTACCCCCCTGCCCCCCTTCCCCACTTCTTCTCTAGCATCTTTTGCTCTCCCTTCTTTCCTTTCTACTCTCCTGCTTTTTTCAGATCGCGCAGTCTTAGCCCAACACGGGCTACCCCAAACAGGGACAGCCCATCCATACAATAGCATGCATGAAATGATAACAGCTCCTCATGTCATGCAATCCTTACTGCATTCCTTCTTTCTAACAGCAGCCTATGCTGTTCTCACAAACTGTTCAGCCCAATAGCCCTACCTACACACCTTAAGGCTTCATGCCCACAGACGTTTTTAACAGCTGTGTTTTTTACAGCTTAAAAACGGCTGTCCTTGTTATTGTAAATTAAAAAAAAAAAACGTCAGAGCTAAAAAACGCGACCGCGCGTTAGTGCGCATTTTTGCGCGTTTTTTGACGCTCGCGTTTTTTTCTGCCTAACTCCGATGCTGAGGAACGCACTGGTCCTGTTTTTTTTTTACAGCTTAAAAACGTCTATGCTGTTTGCAGCTCAAAAACGTCTAGGTGGGCATGAAGCTATAGACTAACATGGACAGGCGTTTTTAAGCTGTAAAAAATGCTCAAAAACGTGCCTTTAAAAACGTCCGTGGGCATGAGGCCTAAAGGTTACATGTTGTTTCTTGACAGTTGGATTACAAAGCACCTCAAGTGTGTTTAATCATCGTGAGGAGTAATCCTTCTCTTCCTGATTCCCATGTTTGTTCCAGCTGTACAGTTGGGATTAACCACTTCCCCATGCAAAAAGTTAGGCAACAGCTACTGCACGTTAATTGCCTGTTATGTTTATTTCTCCCACCAAACTAATACGGGCTGCATCCCTGTGCAACTGGACTGATTTTATTCACTTTGTAACCTAAGACTGTTACTGTACTTGTTTGTTATCCTTTTCTTTCTGTACCAATAAAATCATTTGAACAGGAAAAATTTCAAAGAGCACTATTTTTTTAAATAGTCAGTGGATGACTAAACCGATTTTTCCTAGGGCAGTCATGTCACTAAAATTATCCGTGTTACATTTAGTGATTAATCGCTACTACATAATATACTCTATTGATCCCTGTGTGTAGCTATTGATTTATTGCAGGAAACAAATCATAGACAACCATAGGCATTTTTAGTAGACAAAATGCACTAGCAAAAATCATCCATGTGAGCAAGCCCAGAGGTAGACGGGGATTTTGAGACCCACTGCAGAAAGTTAGTGTAGCAATACCCCCATAGCAGGCCGCTGGTTTAGATTTTGGGCTTTGCACCTTACCTCTAAGCAGTGTTGCCAACCCCCTGAAGTGAAATTTACTGGCAAGGATGCCAAAATTTCTGTACGGCACCAATTTCTTACTGGCAAAAATCATGACAATTACTGGCAGAGTCGCATTTTTTACTGACGCTGCAAAAAAGTACCTAAAATTACTGTTTTTACTGCTAAACAGTGCAAATATCAATATTTCAACTATAAACACACAACTAATGCTAATATCAATGTGTTTCAGTTAAACAAAAGTAAAAAAACATATTTCTCAATTCACAAGACTGCGGACATGACACAGGAGGGGTGACAGAGGCTGCGGACATGACACAGGAGGGGTGACAGAGACTGCGGACATGACACAGGAGGGGTGACAGAGGCTGCGGACATGACACAGGAGGGGTGACAGAGGCTGCGGACATAACACAAGAGGGGTGACAGAGGCTGCGGACATGACACAGGAGGGGTGACAGAGGCTGCGGACATGACACAGGAGGGGGACAGAGGCTGTGGACATGACATAGGAGGGGGACAGAGGCTGCGGACATGACACAGGAGGGGTGACAGAGGCTGCGGACATGACACAGGAGGGGTGACAGAGACTGCGGACATGACACAGGAGGGGTGACAGAGACTGCGGACATGACACAGGAGGGGTGACAGAGACTGCGGACATGACACAGGAGGGGTGACAGAGGCTGCGGACATGACACAGGAGGGGGACAGAGGCTGCGGACATGACACAGGAGGGGGACAGAGGCTGCGGACATAACACAGGAGGGGGACAGAGGCTGCGGACATGACACAGGAGGGGGACAGAGGCTGCGGACATGACATAGGGGGGGACAGAGGCTGCGGACATGACACAGGAGGGGTGACAGAGGCTGCGGACATGACACAGGAGGGGGACAGAGGCTGCGGACATGACACAGGAGGGGGACAGAGGCTGCGGACATGACATAGGAGGGGGACAGAGGCTGCGGACATGACACAGGAGGGGTGACAGAGGCTGCGGACATGACACAGGAGGGGGACAGAGGCTGCGAACATGATAGGGTCCTCCTTACCCCCTCACAGTGGCCTCCTCCTCTGTCCACCATCATATAACTTCTCCTCCACATCATCAGTATGCTGTGTCCTCCTTCTGTGCCCCTTTCACCTCTCCACAGGTCAGGGCAGCTCTGACATGTGGAGAGGTGAAAAGGGCACGGAAGGAGGACACAGCATACTGATGATGTAGAGGAGAAGTTATATGATGGTGGACAGAGAGAGCACATCAGTCTCTGTCCCTCCCCTGCATGCCATGGCCGCTTCACCCTCCGGGCTCCCGCTCCCAGCGCATTCCATTTCCTCCTCTTACTTTATATCCCCCCCTCCTCCTCACCCCTGCTCGGCCGAGTCCTCTCCTCCTACAGCGTCGGCGACTGTGAGACACTGTAGCCCGCCCCGCGAGCACTCCTGAGTCCCGTCCTGGCTGAAACTCTATTCAAAAATGGCGCCGGGCGGCGCCATTACGTTACTGCGCATGCGCCGCTCGGCCGAGCGCATACGAGCTTTCCCGAGTCCGGCCGGCTTCGGAACGGCGCATGCGCCGTTGCATGGTCGGCTCACGGCCATCTTTTTTATGGGCAGCCGATGCCCACAACGGACTTTACGTACACCCGAAAAAGGGGGTTAAATTTACGTGCTGTACGTAAATTAACGTACGGTTGGCAACACTGCCTCTAAGTTCGTTGTCAGGGGAAAAAAGTCTATAGAAACTGCAATGTCCACTCAAGATGTAAAACCTTCAACTGTCGGGTTTTATTTTTGCTGCAGTAACTTGTATAGAAAGTAGAAGGTATGAGAAGATAGGGGAAGGTTCAGGTACACGTTGCAGAACACACAAAAATGTCTAAAGTCATTCACCACTCTCACTCTTGAGTGGGTATTGCTCGCCCGGATAGACCCCTCTCACCTGGCCTAGCAGCCGGGATGATGCACGAACCAGTCTCTGCCACAGCCCGTTTGAGAACAATTGTGGATAGCCAGGAATCCTCTGCCACAGGATGTCAGTCCCGAACTTCCAGCCGTGCAGTAAAAGAACCTTTAAGCCGATCCGGCAAACTGCTGGGCTTTTAAAGTAGTGGATCCCTTCTTAACAAAGTCACCAGGCCTATCCCAAAACAACAGCACTTTGCTGGTCTCCTCCAGGGCAGGTCCTCCCCCGGTTCCCATCGATAAGCAGCTTCTTCCCTCTTGGTGGACAGCTTGGGATCCCCTTTAGGATTGTAAGCCCCAGTCATCATAACTGGGCCTACTCGCTAGAGATGCAGCCTCGGGCCAACGTGGCCCCGGGCTGAGAACACACACACATACCTTGCGCCAGGAGGTCCACGAGGCGAACGACCCCGCACAATGGCGTATCCCCCTTAAGTATCCCTCCCCAGCATGCACAGCGGGGCACCACTCCCACTTAACCGCTGCCGAGAAGGGACACCCAATACACCATGGTCTGCCTGTGTTCCAACATGGGCCTGAGGTGGTACCGCCACGTTCAGGCAATAGGGGAAAATGCTATCAGGCACCACCCTAACCCGAACAGAGGCAATTTGAATATAATTACACAAGGCTGAGCCCAACTATTGGCTCAGACACCCCCTAAATTTACAATAGCGCCCCAATCATCGGGGGACAGGGCGCTACATTAGGTCTTGGTCCCACTTTGCCAATCCATCAAATTTTTCAACACAACTTCATCCAACAACATTGCCTCTATTTCTGATATCACTTAACACAAATATATATATATTGCATTTCTATCACGATCATGCAGATAGATTCAGAAATACAGTAAATCCTCAGTGAACAACATGCAAGATGTTTATAAAAGTGAAGAAACAGATGACTTGAAACTTATATAGTTACATAATAGGTGAGGCTGAAAAAAGACACAAGTCCATCCAGTTCAACCTGTGTATGTGCATTTATGGTAATAGCACATTGTACACCCCTGTATGTTGTGATCGTTAAGATACCCATCTAATCGTTTTTTGAAATTATCAATGCTCCCCGCTGATACCACTGCTTGTGGAAGAGAATTGCACATCCTTACCGTTCTGACAGTAAAGAACCCTCTACGCAGTTTAAGGTTTAATCGCTTCTCTTCTAATTTCAGTGAATGGCCGCTTGTCTTTTTAAATTCTCTTTCACTGAAAAGTTTGTTCCCTATCTAGGGTCACCAGTACAGTATTGGTACATTGATATCATTTCCCCAAGATATTGACATTAGTTATTTCGATTTTAGCAATTATAGTGAGTTATTGAGCTTTTTAACTCAACCCACAAGGTTTTCAGCTAAAAGGCCAGCCTTTAACTCCTTTGTGATATAATTAAGATGTAGTTATTACTAGCTTTGTACCCTTCATTTTACTGTTTGCTGACATTGCAGAGGATTATCCTCTGGGGGTGTGGCTGCCCCCTCCACTCCTCCCACAGACTTGTTCACTCTGGCTGATCCCACAGCTTAAGGAGAAAGAAACGAGGACACAGCAGCCAGAGTGTCTTCATCTCCAGGCATGCTGTAAGTTACTGCACTGCTGCACATGTCACTACATAGAGTCCTAACCTGGCACCATACCACCCCAGCATGCCCTATGCCACCACACCCTGCCTTATGCCACCGCACCCTGCCCTATGCCACCGCTACCTGCCCTATGCCACCGCAACCTGCCTTATGCCACCGCACCCTGCCCTATGCCACCACAACCTGCCGTATGCCACCGCACCCTGCCCTATGCCACCGCAACCTGCCTTATGCCACCGCAACCTGCCCTATGCCACGGCAACCTGTCCTATGCCACCGAAACCTGCCCTATGCCACTGCAACCTGCCCTATACCACGGCAAACTGCTCTATACCACCCAACCTGCCCTATGCCACCGCAAACTGCTCTATACCACCCCAACCTGCCCTATGCCACCGCAACCTGCCCTATACCACCGCAAACTGCCCTATACCACCCCAGCCTGCCCTATGCCACCACAACCTGCCCTATGCCACCGCAAACTGCTCTATACCACCCCAACCTGCCCTATGCCACCGTAAACTGCTCTATACCACCCCAACCTGCCCTATGCCACCGCAACCTGCTCTATGCTACCACACCCTGCCCTATATCACCCCAACCTGCCCTATGCCACCCAGCCTTCCATATACCACCCCAACCTGCCCTATACCACCGCAAACTTCCCTATACCACCCAAACCTGCACTATACCACCCCAGCCTGCCCTATACAACCCCAACCTGCCCTATGCCACCCCAGCCTGCCCTATTTCACCCCAACCTACACTATACCACCGTAACCTGCCCTATATTACCCCAACCTGCCCTATATCGCCCCAGCCGGCCCAATACTACCCTATACTTTAATTAACAGGGGTCATTTGGGGGTGCACCTCGTGACCGTACGCTGCCTGCAGGGCGCTGGGCAGGATAGACAGGAGGGGGGTGACACCATGTTTTGCCGCACCAGGTGACACCAACCCTAGTGACGCCACTGATTTTTATTATTAAAAAAAAAAAAGGTACATAAAAAACAGTCAAAATCCCCCTGATAGACCTATTGGGGCCTCCATGGGAAGTATAACCAGTAGTTTGTTATTATATATCAATCAATTTTTACAGCTTCTAGAGATAGGCTTGCCATCAGTGTGCCACTCTAGCCATTTGTTTGAGACCTTGAAGCTGTACAGTTGGGAACCCTAGTACTGTTGGCTCTAACTGGACGTGAGTTCACTTTATACCTCCATCCCCCACTCTAAGCATTACAACATTTCTTGCTTACTCAGTCAGACTTGCATTATGATCAGGCATATTTAATGATGAGATCTACATAGTTCTGCATTACCCACAATTATTTTGAAATTGAGAATAATTATTTCTTACAAACTAGATGCCCGACAATAGGCACAAATTGTGCGCCAAGTTACACCAATCTGGCTATGGGCCTGTGAATGCATCGTTATATTTACAATCATAACCCTTTTGCCCAGCACATTTTAGACTTTGAAAGATATATTGAGGGTATCCTAGTCATTTGAGATGGCCCACATCAACAATATAATTATTTGTTGAGTACTGTGATAAAAATGATTATGGCTCCTCCTTCACCCATGTTGTTGATACAAATTATTTAGTGTTTCTTGATCTAGTCTTGAGTGCTCAAGGTGACAAAATCACACCTATTACACAATTCACCATTTGCCATGCCTGTAAAATGTCTAATCCATTTGCATTCATAGTGAAATGGGATATGCAGGCCTTTTTTTCTCAGAGAATTGGTGCAGGTCCCAGGGACCCACCCTCCCCAGTCAACTCCCAACCCCCCGCCCTAGAGAACTTTTTATTTCTTTTCACACTAGAGAACGTTTAAAGGCAATGACCATGACCATGAGAGCAAACCTGTTCAGCTCAAATAGAAGAATGTTTTTATGACTCTGAAATAAAGACAGTTTTTTTTTCTAAGAGTCCAGGGGGGATTTCGCTAGAGTAGTGTGACATCACAAATCACCAGAACGTGAACATAGCACCAAAAGCACCGAAACAAGCTCCAGAATATTATTAGGATTTTGATCAGAGTAATGGCCTGTACACACGATCCGAATATCATACGACAGATCGTACGACTTTTTTCGCTTAATAGTGGCAAGTAGAAATTGAATAGGGTACTAAAGTCACAGAAAAAAAATCAGAAGTGATGTCATGTGTTGTAATGTATTTGTATTGTATTTTCGAACGACAACTATACTGACTAAATTAAAATCGTACTATCTGGTATCGTACACGGAAATTTTTCGTGCTTGTCCAATCTAATATAATCGGATGAACTGTCGTGATCGGCTCTTGAAAGTAGTGTACACACGATCCGAAAATCGGACGATTCTTCCTCGGACGACCGCTTTCGTCCGATATTTGGATCGTGTGTACAGGCCATTAAATAACTAACATATGAGCAGCTTCAACCTTCCATTCTTAATCAAGGCCTATTTTGGCTATGCACAGCATAATATTAGTTAGCCTCTTCACAATCTCATGGTTTTGACATACTTGTTGCTTTTTCTCAGGTAATAATAATTAGAGTTTTAATAACTACACTATTATCTGCAGACATTTATGCCAGATATTGTGAAAATCTCCTATGATCTCTGACATGTGCATATACAGGTACCTTTTTAGTTTTCCAACCAGAAATGAATGAACTTTATCTGTTAGAACTGAATGCCACACGATTAAGCAAAAAAAAGTATTGTGTTTCTACAGATAAAAAAAAATTACGTTAAATGATACTAAACAGAAACTGTTTATAGTACATGGTCTCTTATATTTCTGTATGTGTAAGATGGCACTGTAATTATTTTTTATAAAAAACAAAACGTCTAAGTACCTTTTTTCCTAACTGATATACACAGCTGTCACATGACCCAGCTCTTTCCCAGCCTGTCTGAAGGGAAAAATACACAGGAGGAGCTTTTAGTCCTCTGCTGCTGGTCACGTGTTCAAAATTAAAAAAACAGCCTTTGGAATACAGAGTAAATATGAATAAATAATATACATAAACTGTTTTAAATTGGCATACAAATATTTATTTGAAATCAAATCTTTATTATTATTAGGCAAATAACATGGTGTGGGTGGATTTATGCCACGCCCCTCCAGCCTGTGTCTTAGAATAAGAGGGAGGTGAAGCCTCCATTAATCTACATGTAATATCCCTCACCCATTGTATTTAGCTGGTTAGTGGGCATCAAGGAAAGGGGAGGGAGTGGGCTGTCATTTACCACTGTATATATGCCCACATATTTGACTTTCTAGTCACATGGACTGCACAGATGTCATAGGGAGGAAATGCTCAGTATAGAAACTCACTAAAAACTGAGTATGTACAGAGTTGCCACCAGAGCTGCAAAATCCCCAGCTGGATTAGGGACCTGAAGAGAAATTAATAAATGGAATATGAAGGTAAGGTGCTAGGCTGGTGCGCCCTCTGTTTGTTGTTTTTTAGTGCTGGACATGATGAGATACCCTAGTCCTAGGAGAGCAGCAAAGCGCGATGGTGAGATTCGGTCACAACTGGAAGAGTGGAAAACTATTATTCTTTGAACACTATATTTGAATGCAGGAGGTTGTTTCTATGGATATTCTAGAAAGTGAAATACAAAGCTACAATTTAGCTTTAAGAATTTTAAAGCTGGAGAACCTAAGCATTAGGCTGATAATTAAGCTCATATATAGGTACAGAGACATAGTAAATAATAGGTAACTTGAATGCTACAAAAAACATATACATATACTTGGACTTGAAGCGGAGTGCCACCCAAAAGTGAAACTTACGCTTATCTGATTCCTCCCCCCCTCCGGTGCCACATTTGGCATTTTTTAGGGGGGAGGGGGAGCGGATACCTGTCTTTGACAGGTATCCTGTCCCAACTTCCAGGAGACGTCACAGCGGCAAAGTATGTCACAGCTCGGCCCCCCTCCCTCTCCTTCTGCCTGGCCAGTGACAGAGCACAGCACGCTTTTTGCATGCGCAGTAGGGACCAGGTCGTGAAGCTGAAAGGCTACACTGCCAGGTTCCCTTACCGGCAATGGAGGCCGCAGCACCCGACAGCTGATGGAAACATCAGCTGCGGTGGCAACATCGCTGGATTCCAGGACAAGTAAGTGTCCTATTATTAAAAGTCAAACATATATACAGTTCCTTTAAGCGCTACAAACTATTAGTTATTTGCATAGGCATGTGAAACCTGGAAAATATAAAATGAGCTAATTCCCAGTGCAGCTACCAACCACTGGAAAAATGGATAACAAAATACAGAAAACAAAAAGCAGTGCTCAATGGGAATAGCATAAATAACGTATAAGTCTTTAAATAGGTAACAAAGTTAATTTATTGCACTTGAAGTAGGATCAATAAAAACTGCAACAACTGTCAATAATAGTATAAATACTTTCAGATGGTTGCAAGGATAGTTATAAAAGTGTGTAACTTGATAAGATACTGGTATAAAATTATTAACGATACCACTGTTGAGCCCGGGTGAGAAGGGGTTAACATCGACCAGTCTGCTTGTAGATGGAACATGGGGAGAGCTGTCACAACTCCTTCTGGGTGATGATGGAGACCCGGTGTATGAGAGGGGAGGATAATGTCTCGACCCTTATGTCTGGCAGGTAGTACCACTCTGCTGACATCCAAACATGGGGACACAGTAAGGGAAACCCTTTAGTGAGCACAGCGAGCCCTTCTGTGAGACGTGGGCGGAAACCCCGCTAGACAGCTGAGCCGTGAGTTAGCTGATCCGCTCACAGCATCATACAGAAACCACCGTAGGGGGGTGGAGCCGGGAAAGCCGAACAGGCTGACTGGAAGCCAGGCACGCTGGGTGACGTCTGCGTTGCCTCGGAAACAAGGGGAAACAGGAAGAGCCAAAAACCCGTCAATAGTGGTAAATCGTAAGCTCAGGGAGGGTCGTGACTTACATGTCACTTATATCAGCGCAAAAGGATTTTGACAAAACGCTGATGCGTGTTTCTGAGGCAACGCGGACATCACCCAGCGTGCCCGGCTTCCAGTCAGCCTGTCTGGCTTTCCCGGCTCCGGGTCTCATACACCTGGTCTCTATCATCACCCAGAAGGACTTGTGACAGCTCTCCCCACGTTTCATCTACAAGCAGACTGGTTGATGCTAACCCCTTATCACCCGGGCTCAACAGTGGTATCGTTAATCATTTTATACCAGTATCTTATCAAGCTACACGCTTTTATGACTGTCCTTGCAACCATCTGAAAGTATTTATACTATTATTGACAGTTGCTGCAGTTTTTATTGATCCTACTTCAAGTGCAATAAATTAACTTTGATACCTATTTAAAGACTTATAAGTTATTTATGCTATTCCCATTGAGCGCTGCTTCTTGTTTTCCGTATTATTAAAAGTCAGTACTTGCAGTATGTGTAGCTGCTGGCTTTTAATTTTTGCAGAGGTGGGTGGACCTCCACTTTAAGCTCCGACTTTGAGTTCTGCCATCTCTAATCATTCCACCAACCAGTGATGGCACCTCAGGCACTAGTAATGGCGACAAGATTGTGAGACAGCTGGAGGTATTGCAGAGCTCCAAGTCCTTGCTGTGTAGGCATATCTGGGCATTGGGGTTGATTTACTAAAACTGGAGCACTCAGAATCTGATGCAGCTGTGCATTGTAGCCAATTAGCTTTTAACTTCAGCTTGTCCAATTAAGCTTTGGCAATAAAACCTGGAAGCTAATTGGTTACTATGCAGAGCTGCACCGGGTTTTGCACTCTCCAGTTTTAGTAAATAACAGTGTGTCTAATATCACTGAGACCAATTCACAGCATATAAAAGGTACTTGAAGGCACCTTGTGAACTTGATCTTCAGCACTGTTGTTACTTTGTAGACATTATTTCTGTGAAGATTCCTTTTAAAATTATTGAGAAAATATTGATGTTCACAATAATTTTAGTCCTGTGCTCTTGCAGAATTATCATTGTAATCCTTTGATAAGTGTGTTAAAATCTATTTATCAAGGATTTTAAGGATAGAAAAATGTAAGTAGACATGTTTGATAATTCCTTTATGCAAATTTCAGCTGAGAGGTCACAGAGTTAGCTAAACCACATTCAGGAACATTTCAATTTAGCGTTTTATTTTATAGCTGTTTCACAACACGGTTGCTTATTCAGTTGAAGCCACTAATTAATGTAAACCTATCCTTGAACCATGGAATTCATTGTGCGCCTGATATTCTTGAATTTATCAAAGATCTACTCATTCTCATTATGACAATAATCAGTTATGCGTAAAGGTTTAGTTACAAATGAAAATTCATAAGACTGACTTTTTTTCCATGTATTTTAATCTTTTTCTGGAGGGATTTCTGCCACCATTTAATCTAATTCCTTTTGACACTTCATCCATTTGAACACTGAGCAGTTTGAGAACAAAGAGAGGAAGCTGCCGGAATCTTTGAAAGCTGAGAACAAATTGCAATACGTATTCAAACAGCTTTCTGGGGGTGAGTCAAATATATATTATCTACTGAAAACACAAAGAATGTCTTAAGCATAATTAGAAATAAAGTGTCTGGAGAAACCTTACAGAAGGATTGTTAAGATTACTTCTTGTCTTTTTGCAGACACATTTTCCTTTATGTGGCTTTATGTTTGACAGACTCATTTAGAAGTATATATTTTACTAATTTTCTTTCTAAAGAATGAAAG
Organism: Rana muscosa; assembly: GCA_029206835.1. NCBI lineage: Eukaryota > Metazoa > Chordata > Amphibia > Anura > Ranidae > Rana > Rana muscosa. The sequence continues at coordinate 881,318,266 of CM055116.1, forward strand.
CTAAGTTAAGTGATAACATTTTTGAAACTAGGCATGTATTCGATATAAGTGTGCTGATTATTGAGTCAGAGATTTTTTTACACTTTTATGATATTATGGAAGATCACAACACTTATTATGGCCCTCAAGGTCAATACTCTCAAAATACCAACACATATATAAATCAACACGCTTAGTTTTATGGTTTCACATAGTTAGAAACCCATAAATTTATATGGGTTTTTAAAGGAGGGAATCACCGATATGCTAACATTGAACGATGCAACTGTAAAAACCTGGTTTAGACTCAACCACTTTTTCCCTACCCATAAGCATAATGCTTAAATAATTTTATTACATAAATACCCAATCCAACATCTCACCGGGCTTACATAAAACATATTACTTTATTAATGCACAAGTATATATATATATATATATATATATATATATATATATATATATATATATAAATAAATATATATATATATATATATAAATAAATATACATATATATATATATATGTATATATATATATATATATATATATATATATTAATTATACACTCACACAATAAAAATAGGTATCAAAATATAACCGCTCCTAATATCTTGTACCACCACTGCGCTAATTCAAAAAAATGTGATTAAAAAATATTAAACTAAAGCTGCCACTTAAAATGATAAATATAAAAACAGAATTTAAACCTAAAAACACACAAGTGAAAAATAGGAAAAAAATGTATCACTAAACTAATATAATAGCATTCACTAGTGACACTGTGATAATCAAATTGTACCCCAAGTGACATGTGATAAAATTCAAAAACAATAGTCCATAAAGTGAAGTAACGTTCCAAAGAAGAAATAAATATTCCAAAAAGAGAGATGCAGTCTTCTTAATAGAGAATATCTTCCACCACACCGTGCACGTATCAGCTCCCCTTTGAAAATGCACTCACCAGCTGTATATGCCTCCCACTCTCGTGTTCGGCTCAAAGGCTTGCTAGTTAACCACTAGAGGGTGAACGACCATCAATTGAAAGCTTGTGTGTCAACACAGGATATTCCATACATGTAAAAATGAAAAGGTGCTCCAATAGTGTAAAATAGTAACAAAAACTTTTTACAGTCAACAATTGAGTGAATTATTGGAAGATAACGTGACGTACAAAAAACTTGGAAGTGATCCAACAGATTCTTTCTCTACCCAGTTGGATTTATTAGTGGAGTGGGGCTATGGCATTAATGCCCTAAACTCCAAGGAGAGACAATATTTGGTACCCAGTGCATGTAGAATTCCCATCATCTACACGTTACCTAAAATCCACAAGAACAGTCAAAATCCTCCAGCCCGCCCTATAGTTAATGGAATAGGGTCGATAACAGCCAGAATGGGTGAATTTCTAGATAAGTTCCTCCAGCCTAATGTAAAGGCAACCAAGGCCTACTTGAAGGACACTTCAGAATTACTGCAACTGATGGAAGATATTCAACTGAGCACCATTGCTGAAACATATTTGGTGACAGCTGATGTGTGCTCTTTGTAATACCATCATCCAACATGAAGATGCAGCATTAGCGCTTAACTGGGCCTTGAGCAAAAGGTATGATATCCCGTACACACAAAAAAGGTTCTTGGGACATGCATTAGAATATTGCATGTCACACAATTACTTTTGGTGGCAGGGACAATTCTATTCGCAGCAGGTTGGCGTGGCTATGGGAGCCAAATATGCTCCTAGCCTCGCCAACCTGTTCATGGCTGAATGGGAGGACAGGCAGGTGTTCAGTAAACTGCTCCCACAGTTGAAGTTTTACCGCAGGTTCATTGATGACCTCCTGTTTATTTGGGAGGGAACACGTGATTCTGTTGTACACTTCTTAGAGGGTCTAAATTATAATGTGAATAACATTAAATTGGAATATCAGATAAGTGATGAGTCTGTTTAATTTTCTGGATTTAACCATTGAAAAGGATAACAATAGACTGAATATTAAAGTATTCTTTAAGCTGACGGATCGGAATAGTTATCTGTCAATAGGAAGTGGACATCATCCATCATGGATTAGGAACATTCCAAAAGGCCAAATGTTGAGGGTCCGTCGTAACTGCAGGAAGTTGTCTGATTACCAACTACAATCCCAACTATTGAAGACAACATTTCTGCAGAAGGGATATACAGAAGGCTCTTTAAATGAAATAATCCAGAAGGTATCCGAGATACCAAGAGAACAATGCCTGAGAATTTTTTTTACAGAGGAGATACCAAAAACTGAACACCAACTGGGGTTCATTTCTATCTTCCATTGCCAGTATAAAGAGATCGAAAACATCTACAACAAACACTGGCATATACTTGGGAGGAAAAACACAGAGTATAGCACCACGGTGACTTTACAAAACTTAGTGTGAGGTATCCACCACCAGAGTAGGGAAGCAGCTTACCAGAAGGCAAGCGGTTTAGGGCATTCGACTGTAACCCAGCCGCAGCCTTTAGTACTGTAGCAGTAATCCTTCCTTAATCAACAGGCATACTCCATTCGGGTTACCCCCGCACACATCCAGTTGGTGAGTCCCCAAACATGTAAAGCATAAAAGGGCAGACCAATAGCGTAACTCCGTTTGGCAAAAAATATTTATTTAAAAAAGCGTAAGTTATACTTACAAAGTGGAGCATTAAAAACAGCATATAATAGTAAGGTTGCCGGCCGGCATAACAGAAGCCTCACTCCTCGAGCGCGGTGACGTCACTGAGCTTTTTAGTGCTAGCGCAGTTTTTTACTCTTTATATACTTGGGAGGGACAGATATCTTGGGCAAATAATAACTCAATAACCAAAATTTATATACAGGCGTGCCCCCAATTTCGGTGACCAAGTAGTAAGGAAGATTTTGGACCCCCCAGATAAGCAATTTCTAAAGATTGACTTAAAAGGTTTTATAGCCTGTAGAACATGTATTTGCTGTAGGACTGTTAGGGTAAGCAATAGAGGAAAAACTGAAGTCTCTAGTAGTGATGGGGAGTCCTTTGACATTAATGAATTCATCACGTGTAATTCCACACATGTGGTTTATTTAATGTGGTGTCCATGCGGATTACTGTATGTAGGAAGGACTAAAAGACTTCTGAGGGTACGAATATCTGAACATTTATCAAATATAAGAAAGGGGTTCCATTTTCCATAGTGTGTCATTACACTTTAAGGAAAAGCACAACCAGGATCCTTCTTTATTACAATTTTGTGGGATAGATGTTGTCTATCCAGCCTGGAGGGGTTCCAACAGGGTGAGAGACCTGTCCCAAAGGGAAACCCGCTGGATTTTTCTGCTCAAGTGTCTTAGCCCTAGAGGGTTAAACATTGAAGTCGACTTAAACTGTTTTATTAGTAATTTTTGACCAGCTTTGTAGCAATTATAGTGATCATTTTATTTTTCCTACTTTTTTAAAATGATTTTTTCTATAATAATTGTCTACTGTACCTGTTCCAATAAGATTTGGTGTTGTTTATTATTCTTCATATTATGTATAATTAGGCTCATTTGATTAGTGAGCATCTAGTCTCATGTGGGTTAACACTGTTTGGGATTGTGCAGTAACTTGCACGTTTCTATACAGTGACTTCTCCTTGCCTATTGCAGTTGTGACATTTTTATTGAAAAGAGGGAGGTCTTACAGACAGCATTAATTTTGCTTTACCATTGGTGCCTGTAAATATACCTGAATCCGGGGTTAATTTGAAGCACAGTTGCCATCATGTGCCGAATGGCTCTGGGATTTGTGGTGTTGCGGTGGAGGGCTCATTTACGACCCATTTGATGAGACCATCCATTGTTACATCATGTATGTGACAGTCCTCCTTATTTTGTTAGAGGAGATCTTAATAATTTTAATAAATTTAATTATTTTCCTGTATCTTTGATACAGTTAAATTAGTTTTTAGCAGTCATTATGACCTGCTGAATAGATGCTTCTTAAGCCCCATTAATTATTATACCATATTATAGTGGTTCTCTTTTCAGGTTTGATTTTAAATTTGAAATGGATTTGTGTTCTATTTTATTTTTATTATTATTAGTTTGCTGCACACCATACTCTCAACAGTGAGGCTTTAAACCATTTAAATGATTGCTTTGCATTTTTAACACACTAATAAGCGTGAGCTGTTACTGTATGTCTGTGTGTCACCGGGCATCGGCATTTCAGCGCTTTGTGGTTATGGGGACACAGGATGTGTGCAGGTGCAGGATTGAAGTTTTGGTGAGAGGCAGGTGGGAGAGCATAAAAGGAAGTTGTGAGGGAATGAGCAGCCAATCCCATGAATAAGTCCAAGTGACGAAACGTCGGGTGCGTGGCTGCATTATCATTGACACTATCGGGACACGCTGAGGCTAAGAATGATACATGGCTGCTGTGACCTGGAGCTCAGGAGGGGGTGAGAGACCTACACCGAGCGTACACCTTGGGTCCGCCATGACCGCAAATCACTGCAGTGCCATCTTACACTTTTTTCTGCTTGCTGTGATTGATTTAAGGCTGGTTTTATTTTCATATCATGTGAGTGCAATATTTGAAGTGTGGTTGTGTATTTTAATAAATTTGGTCGTTACTATTTTACACTATTGGAGCACCTTTCCATTTTTACATGTATGGAATATCCTGTGTTGACACACAAGCTTTCAATTGATGGTCGTTCACCCTCTAGTGGTTAACTAGCAAGCCTTTGAGCCGAACACGAGAGTGGGAGGCATATACAGCTGGTGAGTGCATTTTCAAAGGGGAGCTGATACGTGCACGGTGTGGTGGAAGATATTCTCTATTAAGAAGACTACATCTCTCTTTTTGGAATATTTCTTTCTTCTTTGGAACATTACTTCACTTTATGGACCATTGTTTTTGAATTTTATCACATGTCACGTGGGGTACAATTTGATTATCACAGTGAATGCTATTGTATTAGTTTAGTGATTTTCTTTTATTAGCGCTACATTTTTTCCTATTTTTCACTTGTGTGTTTTTAGGTTTAAATTCTGTTTTCATATACACTCACACAAACATGAGGCTTGAGATATCTGTGACAGATACATGTTGATACTTTGGGCCAACAGTGATAGAAATGGATTCCACCAATGTCTGGCATCTAACAAATACAGCATCATCTCCAAGAATTTATGCAGGTAAGGTCTCGTATTAGAATGGGAAAAACAAAACAGCGGGGTGCATAGCGATGTCAGTATAAAATTTCACTTTTTAAAACAGCATTCACTTACATGTCAAAATAGGAATATCTAGCCTGGTAGCAGAGCATCACACCAGCTTATAGAATATCATAGCAACACCAGTGGGGTGAAGGGGAAAACAGCTGGAACCAGAGGATGATAGGCAGCTGGCGGGAACAAAGAAGGCTGGCCAGATCAGCTACACGGGATAGGCACAGGCAGGCAGCGCTTTTCCAGACACAACCAGTACAATCCCTTGTGATGAGGGGGACACTAGGGGGGGGGGGGTCAGACAATGTTCTTCTGGGCTAGAATGGCCATTTCTCAAGCCTGAAGAGCACCAGGGAAGAGTGTAAGATAAAGTATAATTTTCAATAGATTACAATACGTTTTTGGTCCCACATACTTTTGTAACTGTTTTTTATTTAGTAAAATAAAATTTTTCTTATTTTTTCATTGGTGGCTCTCATTCTCATGGCTCAAGCTGCTCCCGCTAAATAGTTTTTAAATTCCCTTTCTCCCTGGTGATCTTGTGCTTGAGAAAGGGGCATATTAGCCTACAAACATGTTGACTGTCTCCCCAGTGTTCCCTATCATCACAGGGGATCATTCTGGTCATGTCTGTAAAAACACTGCCTGCCTGTGCCTCTTCTGTGCAGCTGCTCTGGCTAGGGCTCTCTGCTCCCACCAGCTGGCTGTTACCCTCTGGTACCAACTTACCAACTGTTTACATACCACTGGGCAGTGTGTGTGGATTCTGTCTCCTTCCCCTTCACCCAACTGGTGTTACTGTGATGTTCTGTGAGCTACCAGGTTGGATATTCCTAGTTTGACATGCAAGTTGATGCTGTTTTATCTGCATTAAAATTGAATTTTATACAAACATTGCTATGCACTCTGCTTTTTTGTCTTTCCCATTCAAAGAAGTCTCCATTACTGTGGGACTAATTATGATTGAATTCCAGTCCACCGGTTTCAGGATTTTTTTCCACACTCTATCACTACACTACAGTTTACTAGATACACCCCCTGTTAGCCCTGCCCTTGGGCTGACTCCCCACATCCCCCCCCATTCCAAGCCAGGTGTCTAGACACCTTGGACAAAATGCCAATAGAAGCAGGAAAGGGCATCTGCATTCTGGTGCACTATTCCAAGTCTATGCACCACTTTCAATTTTAAATCTTGGAGAGCAGGAAACCATCTGGGGATCCTGGATTTTCTGTCATTATTCTGTTTCCTCCGAGTAAGGGGCATGATCTGACTGGAGCCAACCTTGAACTAAGTGTGTGTTAATCTTCGATGCATTTCACAGAGTTTTACCTGTTTCATCAGTAATCTGTGGTACTTTAACAATGTTGATACACATCTCAGAGAAATTAAGGATGGTGGACCTTTCACCCACTCAGTGGACTAAGGTGAAGCAGGGGATAAACACCCCCTTGAATCAAGGTGAGAAATTAAGAAGATGGGGGCCAAAAATAAATACCCTTAGAACTTGAATTTAAGGCCAAGCATAAGCAGGTATCAGTAATCCTCACACCATAGTCCTCACTTGATACATGGGTTGTAGAGAACATGTAGTTCCCAAAAGGCATCTTCAGATCAATGTGTTTATATATCAGGACTAGGGATGAGCTCGGTGTTCGAGTCGAACATACGTTCGACTCGAACATAGGCTGTTCGATCGTTCGGCGAACATCGAACGATTTGGGCCATTCGCGCCAAATTCGAGTGACGCGAACGGCCCACAATACACTGCGCCATCGCAGTGCAATCCCGGTGCTGTGATTGGCCAAGCATGCACTGTGACCCCGCATGCTTGGCCAATCACAGCGCCGGCAGCTAGGAGAGCCATAATTGGCCACAGGCAGGTTGCCTGTGGCCAATTATATCTCAGGGGGTTTAGCACACGCCCCACACTATAAAAGGCCGCCAGTGCGGCGGCCTTGTGTAGTGTGTTCCAGCGCAGGGAAAGAGAAGGATAGGCAGGGACAGTGTGATATTCTTTGTGCTATTCTTGTGTGCAGGGAGAGAGAAGGATAGGCAGGGAGAGTGTCAGTGTCATATTCTTTGCTAAACCTTGTGTGCAGGGAGAGAGAAGGATAGGCAGGGGACAGTGTCAGTGTCATATTCTTTGCTAAACCTTGTGTCCAGGGAGAGAGAAGGATAGGCAGGGAGAGTGTCAGTGTCATATTCTTTGATAAACCTTGTGTGCAGGGAGAGAGAAGGATAGGCAGGGGACAGTGTCAGTGTCATATTCTTTGCTAAACCTTGTGTGCAGGGAGAGAGAAGGATAGGCAGGGAGAGTGTCAGTGTCATATTCTTTGATAAACCTTGTGTGCAGGGAGAGAGAAGGATAGGCAGGGGACAGTGTCAGTGTCATTGTTGCTAAGCCTCCTGCACAGTATACACCTGAAGCTAGCCCTTATTGCTGTGTTTTCCTGGTGTGTTACACTAACAGGCATTTGCAGCACTTACAGCGGGCGGAGTGTGCCTCCCGCACATTATACACCTGGAGCTAGCCTGTATTGCTGTGTTTTCCTGGTGTGTTACACCAACAGGCATTTGCAGCACTTACAGCAGGCGTAGTGTGATTTCTGCAAAATATACTCCTGAAGCTACGCCTTATTGCTGTGTTTTCCTAGTGTGTTACACCAACAGGCATTTGCAGCACTTACAGCAGGCGTAGTGTGATTCCTGCAAAATATACTCCTGAAGCTAGCCCGTATTGCTGTGTTTTCCTGGTGTGTTACACCAACAGGCATTTGCAGCACTTACAGCAGGCGTAGTGTGATTCCTGCAAAATATACTCCTGAAGCTACGCCTTATTGCTGTGTTTTCCTAGTGTGTTACACCAACAGGCATGTGCAGCACTTACAGCAGGCGTAGTGTGATTCCTGCAAAATATACACCTGAAGCTAGCCCGTATTACTGTGTTTTCCTGGTGTGTTACACCAACAGGCATTTGCAGCACTTACAGCAGGCATAGTGTGATTCCTGCAAAATATACACCTGAAGCTAGCCCGTATTGCTGTGTTTTCCTGGTGTGTTACACCAACAGGCATTTGCAGCACTTACAGCAGGCGTAGTGTGATTCCTGCAAAATATACTCCTGAAGCTAGCCCGTATTGCTGTGTTTTCCTGGTGTGTTACACCAACAGGCATTTGCAGCACTTACAGCAGGCGTAGTGTGATTCCTGCAAAATATACTCCTGAAGCTACACCTTATTGCTCTGTTTTCCTGGTGTGTTACACCAACAGGAATTTGTAGCACTTACAGCAGGCGTAGTGTGATTCCTGCAAAATATACTCCTGAAGCTAGCCCGTATTGCTGTGTTTTCCTGGTGTGTTACACCAACAGGCATTTGCAGCACTTACAGCAGGCGTAGTGTGATTTCTGCAAAATATACTCCTGAAGCTACGCCTTATTGCTGTGTTTTCCTAGTGTGTTACACCAACAGGCATTTGCAGCACTTACAGCAGGCGTAGTGTGATTCCTGCAAAATATACTCCTGAAGCTAGCCCGTATTGCTGTGTTTTCCTGGTGTGTTACACCAACAGGCATTTGCAGCACTTACAGCAGGCGTAGTGTGATTCCTGCAAAATATACTCCTGAAGCTACGCCTTATTGCTGTGTTTTCCTAGTGTGTTACACCAACAGGCATTTGCAGCACTTACAGCAGGCGTAGTGTGATTCCTGCAAAATATACACCTGAAGCTAGCCCGTATTACTGTGTTTTCCTGGTGTGTTACACCAACAGGCATTTGCAGCACTTACAGCAGGTGTAGTGTGATTCCTGCAAAATATACACCTGAAGCTAGCCCGTATTGCTGTGTTTTCCTGGTGTGTTACACCAACAGGCATTTGCAGCACTTACAGCAGGCGTAGTGTGATTCCTGCAAAATATACTCCTGAAGCTAGCCCGTATTGCTGTGTTTTCCTGGTGTGTTACACCAACAGGCATTTGCAGCACTTACAGCAGGCGTAGTGTGATTCCTGCAAAATATACTCCTGAAGCTAGCCCGTATTGCTGTGTTTTCCTGGTGTGTTACACCAACAGGCATGTGCAGCACTTACAGCAGGCGTAGTGTGATTCCTGCAAAATATACTCCTGAAGCTACACCTTATTGCTCTGTTTTCCTGGTGTGTTACACCAACAGGAATTTGTAGCACTTACAGCAGGCGTAGTGTGATTCCTGCAAAATATACTCCTGAAGCTAGCCCGTATTGCTGTGTTTTCCTGGTGTGTTACACCAACAGGCATTTGCAGCACTTACAGCAGGCGTAGTGTGATTACTGCAAAATATACACCTGAAGCTAGCCCGTATTACTGTGTTTTCCTGGTGTGTTACACCAACAGGCATTTGCAGCACTTACAGCAGGCGTAGTGTGATTCCTGCAAAATATACTCCTGAAGCTACACCTTATTGCTGTGTTTTCCTGGTGTGTTACACCAACAGGCATTTGCAGCACTTACAGCAGGCGTAGTGTGATTCCTGCAAAATATACTCCTGAAGCTAGCCCGTATTGCTGTGTTTTCCTGGTGTGTTACACCAACAGGCATTTGCAGCACTTACAGCAGGCGTAGTGTGATTCCTGCAAAATATACACCTGAAGCTAGCCCGTATTGCTGTGTTTTCCTGGTGTGTTACACCAACAAGTATCTGCAGCACTTACAGCGGGCGTAGTGTGCTTCCTGCAAAATATACTCCTGAAGCTAGGCCTTATTGCTGGTTTTCCCATCTCCCTGCAGGCCATTAGAATGTCTGGAAGGCAAACAAGGAGAGGCAGACAGTCAGGAGCCAATAAAAGAGGGCAAGCAGGCTCTGTGTCTAGAGACAACAGTGCTGGTCGTGGACGCGGTGCATCGCCATCAGCACGTGGCCATGGGACACGCTTGTCCTTCTTTTTGGCAGCTGGACGTGTTGAGCCTCATCTTGCCGAAGACTTGGTAGAGTTGATGACCAAGCCCTCCTCATCCTCCTCATCCTCTCTCACGCAGGCTCAGGGTACTGGCAAAGCAGCTGCCAAAGCGTCCCCTTCCCTGGTATCAATGTCATCATCAGTCACTCCTTCCCTAGACCCATCATGTCCTCCTGAGGAGTCCCCCGAACTGTTTGAGCACAGTGTTGGGTACATGCTCCAGGAGGATCCCCAGCGTTTCGAAGGGTCTGATGATGATACCCAGCTAGAGGAAGGCAGTAGCGTGAGAGCAGAGAGAGGGGATGCTCAAGAAGGACACCAATCTGGCAGTCATGTTCTAGCAGCTGCAGCATACTGCCAGATTGGCTCCAGTGATGAGGAGGGAGGGGATGATGAGGTCACTGACTCCACATGGGTGCCTAATAGGAGAGAGGAGGAGGAGGATGAGGAGGAGGCACATCTCCAACGAGGCAGGATGCCCTCGCGGGGCCAGCGTAAGGGCAGCACACGGACGGAATCACACCGCAGAGCTCCGCCTGTGCAGGGCACTGCCTCTGCCCGTTATTCAAAAAGTTCTTTGGTGTGGGCCTTTTTTGAGTCGAGTGTATCAGATCGCACAGCTGCTGTTTGCAACATATGTCTCAAGCGTATATCGCGTGGCCAAAACATCAGCCGCTTGGGCACCACATGCTTGACCAGACATATGTTGACCTGCCATGCAGCTCATTGGCAAGCCTACCTTAAAGACCCACACCAAAGAACAAAGCGGACCTCTCCTTGCACCGCATCAGCTGGGATCTCCAACCCCACTATACCTTCAGTCCTCTCTGAAACCTGCACTGAGAGGAATGAAGGTGTAGAATTAGGTGTGTCACAGCCAAGTACTTGCGGGCACTCTGCTAGCAGTACACCGACGTCCGATTCTAGCAGGCAAATTTCCCTGCCCCAGCTGCTGGAACGTCGAAAGAAGTTCACTCCCAGCCATCCACATGCCCAGCGGTTGAATGCTAGCTTGGCTAAATTGCTAGCGCTTCAACTGCTGCCTTTTCAGTTGGTAGGCTCGGCCCCCTTCCGTGAGTTTGTGCAATGTGCGGTTCCTCAGTGGCAGGTTCCCAAACGCCACTTTTTCTCAAGGCAGGCGATTCCGGCTCTCTACCGGCATGTGGAAGGCAATGTCTTGGCCTCGCTGGACAGGGCGGTCAGCGGTAAGGTGCATATTACCGCTGACTCATGGTCCAGCAGGTATGGACAGGGACGTTACCTTTCTTTCACGGCCCATTGGGTCACTCTTTTGGCAGCTGGGAAGGATGCAGGACAAGGTGCAGTAGTCTTGGAGGTTGTTCTGCCGCCACGCCTCCAAAATGCTACTACTGGTTGTGACACACCTCTCTCCTCCACCCCCTCCTCTTCTTCTTCCTCCATGGCCTCTTCCTGTGCTTTGTCCTCGGAACCAGCGGTGCTCCGTAGGCGTTCAAGGGGCTACGCAAGTACGCAGGCAAAAAGATGCCATGCCGTGCTTGCGCTGGTGTGTTTGGGGGACAGGAGCCACACTGGGGCAGAGGTTCTGTCTGCTCTGCAGGGGCAGGCTGAGAGGTGGTTGACGCCACGCCAGCTTAAGCCAGGAATGGTGGTTTGCGACAATGGCACCAACCTCCTCTCCGCCCTCCGACAGGGACAACTGACCCATGTGCCCTGTGTGGCTCACGTCCTTAACCTGGTGGTGCAGCGGTTCTTGGGCAGGTACCCGGGCTTACAGGATGTCCTGAGGCAGGCCAGGAAAGTCTGTGTGCATTTCCGCAGATCTTATAATGCCAGTGCTCGCCTGGCTGAGCTGCAAAAGGAGTTGAACCTGCCCAAGAACCGCCTTATATGTGACATGCCCACCAGGTGGAACTCAACATTGGCCATGCTGCAGGGGCTGCACACGCAGCAGAGGGCCATCAATGAGTACCTGTGCGACTACGGCACCAGGACAGGGTCAGGGGAGCTTGGTTTTTTTTCACCACGCCAGTGGGGCATGATCAGGGATGCATGCATTGTCCTGGCACCATTTGAGGAGGCCACGAGGATGGTGAGCAGTGACAGTGCATGCATCAGTGACACTGTACCTCTTGTCCACCTGTTGGAACATACGCTGCGTGGAATAATGGACAGGGCACTTGAGGCAGAACAGAGGCAGGAAGAGGAGGACTTCCTTGCCTCTCAAGGCCCCCTTTACCCAGACAGTGTTCCTTCTGTCCCACCCATCGCACAGGAAGAGGAGGAGGAGGAGGAGGATTGTGTCAGCATGGAGGTGGAGCCTGGCACTCAGCATCATCAGCAGCAGTCTTTTAGGGATGATTTACAGTCCCAAGAAACCCGTGGACTTGTACGTGGCTGGGAGGAGGTGGCTGCGGATCATGTCGTCCTTAGTGACCCAGAGGACTCCGGACCGAATGCCTCAGCTAACATACGCTGCATGGCCTCCCTGATCCTGCAAAGTCTGCGGAAGGATCCTCGTATTCTTCGGATCAAGGAGAGGGACCATTACTGGCTGGCCACTCTCCTTGATCCACGGTACAAGGGTAAGGTTGCGGACCTTATCTTACCGTCGCAGAGGGAGCAGAGGATGAGACAACTCCGGGAGGCCTTGCAGAAAGGTCTGTGCAACGCGTTCCCAGAGACTGGGAGGTTACAAACTCCTGGTCCTGGACAACGAGTTGCTGAGTCTTCGGGCAGTCAAAGAAGGAGCGGTGGGGAAGGTGGCCGTCTGACCGATGCGTTCAGACAATTCTTTAGTCCGCAGCCCCAAGGTATGATCGGTTCCAGCAACCATCGCCAGCATCTGATATACATGGTGCAGGAATACCTAGGGGCAAGGTCAGACTTGGACACCTTACCCACCGAAAATCCTCTGGCTTACTGGGTCTTGAGGATGGATCACTGGCCAGAGTTTGCACAGTATGCAATTGAGCTACTGGCCTGTCCTGCATCCAGCGTTCTTTCAGAACGCACATTCAGTGCTGCTGGAGGATTTGTCACGGATCACAGGGTGCGCCTGTCCACCGACTTGGTTGATCGACTGACTTTCATAAAGATGAACCAGTCTTAGATCACCTCCAGCTACCAAACACCTGAAGCTGATATAACAGACTAATTTATTTTCAAATGTCACATCCCTTCAAGACTGATGCTGATGCTGAGTGACTGTCCTGTTATGTTGACTGACTATCCTCCTCCTCCTCAATGATCCGATTGATGATGATAGCTTGGAAGAACATTTTTGTTTCTGGGTGCCGCCACCAGTGCCTAAGGCCCAATTTTTCAGCCCCTGTTTAACAGGGGCATGTAATTACAATTTTTTATGCAATGCTTTTCAGCAGGGCTCATTCCTGCACTCCAACTAGAGTATCTGGTAGAGGTTGCAGTGTCGTGGCACCAGCACCAGTGCCTAAGGCCCAATTTTTCAGCCCCTGTTTAACAGGGGCATGTAATTACAATTTTTTATGCAATGCTTTGCAGCAGGGCTCATTCCTGCACTCCAACTAGAGTATTTGGGAGAGGTTGCAGTGTCGTGGCACCAGCACCAGTGCCTAAGGCCCAATTTTTCAGCCCCTGTTTAACAGGGGCGTGTAATTAAAATTTTTGATGCAATACTTTGCAACAGGGCTCATTGCTGTGCTCCAAGTACAGTATCTGTGAGGGGTTGCAGTGTTGTGGCACCAGTGCCTAAGGCCCAATTTTTCTGCCCCTGTTTAACAGGAGCATGTAATTACAATTCTTGATCTAATAATTCACAGCAGGGCCCATTCCTGCGCCCACCAAGAGTAACTGTGAGGCCTTACAGTGTTGTGTCAACACCACCACCACCACCACCACCACCAAAGGCCCAATTTTTCAGCCCCTGTTCAACAGGGGCATGCAATTACAATTCTTGATCTAATAATTCACAGCAGGGCCCATTCATGCGCCCACCAAGAGTAACTGTGAGGGCTTACAGTGTTGTGGCAACACCAACATGTAAGGGGCAAATTTCAGCAGAGTATATACGGCAGGCCCCTACTTTCAAACATCCAACTTACAAACGACTCCTACTTGCAAACGAAAGGAGACAACAGGAAGTGAGAGGAAATCTACCCCTAGGAAGGGACATTCTCTCCTGTAAGAGTTAATATGGGAAAACGGTGTCTCCTCTCTACTGATGCTTTATCACCAATCCTTGTTTCAATAAAAACCCCACTTTTCAAAAACATTTGTCATTGGGACGGAAAGTGAGGTGAAATGTTCTGAACAGGGGCACAGACAGCAAAACAAATGTTACAGGGGTGATAACCCTTCCCTATGTTTTCCAAAAAGCTTAAAAATAGATTTTTTGGCTGGAGCTACACTTAAACAATGTACCTGTTCAAAATTACAAACAGATTCTACATAAGAACAAACCTACAGTCCCTGTCTTGTATGCACCGCCTGTATACGGCTGTTCAGAGTATATAGGGCCTTTTTTATTTTGTGTGCGGGGTTCCCCTTAATATCCATACAAGACCCAAAGGGGCTGGTAATGGGCTGGGGTGGGGGGGGGGTGATGGGGTAGCTATGCCATTTTTCTTAAAGATTTTCATCCATATTACCGGGACCAGACATTACATTAAAGCCGCAAGCAGTTTTAAATGGCTTTTTTTCCTTTAGAAATGTCATTTTGTGCAGGGACAGTTCTAAACACGGGAAACACGTGCCACTTCACAGGCATACTTTAGACACCCCCCAGGTACGATATTTAAAGGAATATTTTACTTTTTTTTTTTCACTTTATGCATCATTAAAATGACTGCTCCCGAAAAACGGCCGTTTTTAACCACTTAAGCCCCGGACCATTTCGGGCCATTAGGACCAGGCCTGTTTTTGGGATTCGGCACTGCGCTGCTTTAACTGTAAATTGTGCGGACATGCAATGTTGTACCCAAATGAAATTTGCGTCCTTTTCTTCCCACAAATAGAGCTTTCTTTTAATGGTATTTGATTGCCTCTGCGATTTTTATTTTTTGCGATATAAACAGAAAAAGACCGAAAATTTTGAAAAAAAATGATATTTTCTACTTTTTGTTATAAGAAAAATCGAATAAACTCAATTTTAGTCATACATTTAGGCCAAAATGTATTCAGCCACATGTCTTTAGTAAAAAAAATGTCAATAAGCGTATATTTATTGGTTTGCGCAAAAGTTATAGCGTTTACAAACTAGGGTACATTTTCTGAAATTTACACAGCTTTAAATTTATGACTGCCTATCTCATTTCTTGAGGTGCTAAAATGGCAGGGCAGTACAAAACCCCCCAAATGACCCCATTTTGGAAAGTAGACACCCCAAGGAAATTGCTGAGAGGCATGTTGAGCCCATTGAATATTTTTTTTTTTTGTCCCAAGTGATTGAATAATGACAAAAAAAAAAAAAAATTACAAAAAGTTGTCACTAAATGATATATTGCTCACACATGCCATGGTTATATGTGGAATTGCACCCCAAAATACATTCTGCTGCTTCTCCTGAGTACGGGGATACCACATGTGTGGGACTTTTTAGGAGCCTAGCCACGTACGGGACCCCGGAAACCAAGCACCGCCTTCAGGATTTCTAAGGGCGCAAATTTTTGATTTCACTCCTCACTACCTATCACAGTTTCGAAGGCCATAAAATGCCAAAATAGCACAAAACCCCCCCAAATGACCCCATTTTGGAAAGTAGACACCCCAAGCTATTTACTGAGAGGCATGTTCAGTCCATGGAATATTTTATATTTTGCCACAAGTTGCGGGAATATGACAAACTTTTTTTTTTTTGCACAAAGTTGTCACTAAATGATATATTGCTCACACATGCCATGGGCATATGTGAAATTACACCTCAAAATACATTCTGCTGCTTCTCCTGAGTACGGGGATACCACATGTGTGGGACTTTTTGGGAGCCTAGCCGCGTACGGGACCCCAAAAACCAAGCACCGCCTTCAAGGTTTCTAAGGGCATACATTTTTGATTTCACTCCTCACTACCTATCACAGTTTTGAAGGCCATAAAATGCCAAGATGGCACAAAACCCCCCCAAATGACCCCATTTTGGAAAGTAGACACCCCAAGCTATTTGCTGAGAGGCATGTTGACCCCATTGAATATTTTTTTTTTTTGTCCCAAATGATTGAATAATGACAAAAAGAAAAAAAAAATGTACAAAAAGTTGTCACTAAATGATATATTGCTCACACATGCCATGGTTATATGTGGAATTGCACCCCAAAATACATTCTGCTGCTTTTCCTGAGTACGGGGATACCACATGTGTGGGACTTTTTGGGAGCCTAGCCGCGTACAGGGCCCCAAAAACCAAGCACTGCGAACGCTGCAGTTATGTGTGTTGTGTTTGGTAAGTGACAGTGATCGATCGATACTGCACTTGGGTGGGCTGGGCTGGGCTGGGCTGGGCGGAGGGGCTAAACGCAGGCGCTAGCAGGTATCTGGGCTGATCCCGCTAACACTGCGTTTTTGGGAACCCTAAACCGCTGGGGATGCTAGTATAGATCTGATCAGATCTGATCAGATACTATACCACTAAGGGGGGTGTATGCTTTGCGCGTGGGTGTTAGCGTTACTGTCACTAACCTAACACTGCCTGGGGCGACGCAGACCCTCTCTGGCGCTAAAACCTAATTGATCTCACCCGCCGGGCGATCAGGGGGGTTAAACCTTTATTGGGTTATATACGGCGGGTGCCCTGATGCTATAAAAAGCAAACTAATCAACCAGCGTCACCCGTAACCTTTATATGGTGATCACTGGTGAAAGGGTTAACTAGGGGCAATCAGGGGGTTAAAACCTTTATTAGGTTAAATATGGGGGTACCTGACACTATATAAAAACCTGACGGGTAACCTAAATAACTAAATAACTTACTGGCTAACCAGTGACACCAGTGACGCTTATACGGCGATCACTGGTGAAAGGGTTAACTCTAGGGGCAATCAGGGGGTTAAAATAATATATGGGGGTACCTGACACTAATAAAAACCTGCGGCGAACCTAAAAAAAAATAACTGCCTATCTAAAACACCAGCGACACGAATACAGCGATCGGAAAAACAATCGCTTAGTGACGCTGAAGTTAGGGGGTGAAAGGTTTACCTGGGGGGTGATCAAGGGGTTAAACCTTTATTAGGGGGGTTAGGGGGCTACCCTGGACCTAAAGGGGCCTAATCCTAACTGCCCTGCAACTTTTTACAATCACAGATGACACTAAATGCAGTGATCAGTAAAATAAATGATCACTGCAATCAGTGACACTGTGATTGGGGGCTTTGGGGTGACCTGGGGGGTGATCTGGGGGTGACTGGGGGGTGATTTGTGTGCCTATGTGTACCTACGTGTCAGTGGACTGTTGGTGCACTAACCTGCTTCTTCTCTGCTCGGCGCCGGGAACGAAAAGACCGCGGCGAGGGAGATGACATCACTTCCTCCAGCCTTGTTTACATCACATGGCGGAGGAAGCATTTTCATTGGCCGGGAGCGATCGCGAGGGGGGGGGCGGAATCGAGCGGCCGCCCCCTCATGCCTGATCACTCCCGAACACTTAACGGCCGCTCACTGCAGTGAAGGGGGGTCCGGATGGACCCCCCAACTGCACAAAGGCGATCACGTAGATCTACGTGATTCTGCCTGTCCGTGCCATTCTGCCGACGTAAATCGGCGGTGGGCGGTCGTTAAGTGGTTAAAACTTCTTTTTGCATTGATACATGTCCCCTGGTGCAGAACCCGGGTTCCCAAACCCTTTTTAGGACAATAACATGCATAATAGTCGTTATAATTAGCACTTTAGATTTTGAACGTTCGCATCCATTGTATTTAATAGGGTTCTAACGTTCGTGCGAACTTTCAGTCCGTTCGCGGGTTCTGGTGCGAACCGAACCAGGGGGTGTTCGGCTCATCCCTAATCAGGACTCTGGGGTAATGTACAGGCAATGTTCTGTGGTCATGTGATTTTATATTATGTACAAATTAGGATGCTATTGTGAGCTCACAATAGTATTTTAAATATACACGAAAAAAATCTTTGGTGCAACAAAAATTTAATTTTTACAAATAGTTTTGCTCCTGAAGCATCCCATATTGCCTTCTCTTAAAAAAGATACATTCATGTGCATTAAAACTCTGAAACTGTTATCTAGTGTGTCCTAAAAAATACATGTTTTATTTGCTGGATGAAATAAGGTGATTTTCCTCCTCCAAATCCAAAAGGATTAGATTATGTTCTAAAATGTGTCCAATTTCTATTATCAGTTTTCACCTAAATACAGTATTCTTTACAATTTCGGTCTCTGAATTGGCCTTCCATGAATAAGAATGAGATTCTCTGTCTGAAATCTGTAAAATATTTACATCATACATATATCTGCAAATATACAATCTAATTTCATTTTTTTAAATTTATTTTTATTATACTTTTGCATGTAGTAGTACAAAACAGTGCACCTAACTGCCCAGCAGAGCACAGTGCAGAAAATTAAATCAAGTAAAAAATTAACTCTTACATTGAAAATCTGGCTATGCAGGGTCTACAAGTTGAAACCCTATTAAAGAAAAAACGTAACCACAGGTCCCCGTCCAACCCCCCTCCCTCGTCCCGTGCCCAAGCTGCTCCCCTCTCAAGGTGACACAATAAATAGGAGGACCTAGGATTGGCACATAAGACTGGATGTGCAATGTTTACAAAATAGCATTACTTTATACCCCAGAACCTAGGATAGTAGGATAGCTGGAAGATATAAGAGGCAAACTCAGAAATAAAGCTTGATAATCCTCTTTAAGGTTGAAAAAGGATCTTCAGAGGCATAGTGAGGCCTATGTAATCAACTAAAACATGAAGGCTGACTCATAATAGCAGTATCATAGAAAAAATTACATCAAACAGTAATCAATGACTACGGTACACTTAGACATTGGTAGAGGTAGTGGACATCCAAACCATATCAACTTATTTTGGGCATCCTCTGCTCAAGTATGTCACTTTCTTAAAGTATGTCACTTTGTATAATTTTATTTATTTTATACATTCAATGGTACAGTAACCAAAACCAATCAACACACAGCCATTAATGTCTAAACCGCTGGCAACAAAAGTGAGTGCACCCCTAAGTGAAAATGCCCAAATTGGGCCCAAAGTCTCAATATTTCGTGTGGCCACCATTATTTTCCAGTACTGCTATAAGTAAGCACCAGTAGTTATGGTGTGACACACATTAGTGATCTGTTTTATCCTTTTTGCTGTATGGACTGTCATTAACCCCTTGCCAACCGGCTAACGCCAATATACGTCGGCAGAATGGCATGGCTGCGCAAAGCAACCTACCTGTACGTTGCTTTGAATTTGCCACCATGCGGGAGTGTGCATGCGCCTGCCACGTGCTCCGTGACCGTGCTAGCGGGACCTGGGGACTCGATGTCGGCTGGTGTCCCGCTATCGTGTCACGGAGCTGCAGAACAGGGAGATGCCTATGTAAACAAGGCATTTCCCTGTTCTGCCTAGTGACAGAACAGTGATCTACTGCTCCCTATGATCGGGATTGGTGATCAGTGTCGTGTCACACGTAGCCCATCCCCCTACAGTTAAAACACATCCCTAGGACACACTTAACCCCTCCATCGCCCCCTAGTGTTTAACCCCTTCCCTGCCAGTGTCATTTACACAGTAATCAGTGCATTTTTATAGCAATGATCGCTGTATAAATGACAATGGTCCCAAAATAGTGTCAAAAGTGTCTGATGTGTCCGCCCTAATGTTGCAGTCACGATAAAAATCACCGATCGCCGCCATTACTAATAAAAAATAAATTAATAATAAAAATGCCATAAAACTATCCCCTATATTGTAGACACTATAACTTTTGCGCAAACCAATCAATATACGCTTATTGCGATTTTTTTTTTACCAAAATATGTAGAAGAATACATATCGGCCTAAACTGAGAAAGAAATTAGTTTTTTTATATATTTTTTGGGGATATATATTATAGCAAAATGTAAAAAATATTGCTTTTTTTTCTAAATTGTCGCTCTTTTTTTGTTTATAGCGCAAAAAATAAAAACCGCAGGGGTGATCAAATACCACCAAAAGAAAGCTCCATTTGTGGGAAAAAAAGGACGTCAATTTTGTTTGGGTGCAATGTCGTATGACTGCACAATTGACAGTTAATGCGACGCAGTGCCGAATCGCAAAAAGTGCTCTGGTCCAGAAGGGGGTTAATTCTTCCGTGGGCTGAAGTGGTTAATAAAGAGATTTTTGTTGGCGTGCGGCCATCCGGATTACTTTTTCTGTTATACTGCCTTAACCCTCTTGGGCATGGAGTTCACCAGAGCTTCATAGGTTGCCACTGGAGTCCTCTTCCACTCCTCCATGATGGCATCACGTAGCTGGTGGATGTTAGAGACCTTGCGTTCCTCCACCTTCCGTTGCTCAATAGGGTTTAGAAATGTAAATTGAAAAAATCGAATTTATTTATCAATTTAGGACAATGTATTCAGCTACATATTTTTGGTAAACAAATTCCAATAAGCATATATTGATTGGTTTGCGCAAAAGTTATAGCGTCTGCAAACTGGGATATTTGTGTTTCTATTTAAAAAAATGTTTTTACTAGAAACGTCGGCGATCAGCGACTTTTAGCCGGACTGCGATATTGCGGCAGACAAATCGGACACCTAACTGACACGTTTGACACTTTTTGGGGACCAGTGACACTAATACAGTGATCAATGCTAAAAAATATGCACTGTCACTGTACTAATGACACTGGCAGGGAGGGGGTTAACATCAGGGGTGATCAAAGGATTAAATGTATGCCTAGGTTGGGCTTACTCACTGTGGGGGAGGTGCTTTGACTAGTGGAAGGCAAAGATCTGTGTTGCTACGTAGCAGAAACACAGGATCTGTGCCTTACCTTCTGATAGGCAGATTGTCATTCTACTTTTGCCCGGTACAATCAGTGGGTACTGCTAATGGGCTCCCGCTGTGTATAATCACAGCTAAAGCAGGCTGCTGGTGGCGCATGCATGTGCCCTACACCCAGGAGTGTCAGATCACGTACTAGGTGCTGGTGCAGAGCAGCCTCCCTGGCGCAGTATATGTGTGGTGGGCAGTTGTTAACTGGTAAGAGAACTGTTCAGCAAAGATAGCAGGGTGAATGTTCCTTTAACCCCCTCTGGCAGACCACCCACCCGCATATTGTTGCAGCACTGCCTATTTTCAGCATCCTCCATCTTAGTAAAGAGAGAGCTTATCAGGACCTGCAGATCAGTTTGTTGTTTCGTATGGGATACTGTCATGTCCTCTACCTCGGAAATCTGCTCCTCATCTGTAGTTAGTCTCTACCGGATCTTATCAAGGTTATGGTGAATCAGCATGCACTCTGCCACTAGGTGATATATCTGTAGCATCAGGGCAACCTTACAGCTGTTGATGACATGAAGGATGGGCTTTGTGATTGCCTCAGAGACTGCCTCAGCAGCAGAAGCAGGAGGAGAGGTGTCGGTAGATGGCAAAAGGATAGAGTCAGTCCCCGGGCTTGGTGAAAGTGTCTCCAATGCCATCAGCTCTGCAGTCTTGCCAGCAGGATGGAGAAGGCAAGATGGTGGTGGCAGGGCACATGACCCATCCTTTAGGTGGTCACTGTGGCTGAGAATCCTTAGATGGCTGGATTTTTATAATTTGCCACTTCATGAATGTTAATTCTCCATTACGAGCTCTAGTTTACAAGACCGACTGCTTCCTACTTGTTCCTTGCTTCCGATCATGCATGTTTGTACTTTCAACTTTTGTGTGACAGACATGTGTACTGACGACATGGATCTCAGAGAGTGGATTGATGTTTGGCAGGAATACCCCTGTCGCCTGGCTGGGGCAGCGCAGCATGCTGTTCGGTCTGGGCACCACTGTAAAGTTTAATCAGGCGACAGGGGTATTCCTGCCAAAATATCAATCCACGCTCTGAGATCCATGAGAGTAGCTGTTCAGCTTTCGTGTTTGTCGTGGAAGGATCCCGGTAATGAGCGGACGGATGTAATGGTGAACTAACAAGACACAGACATCAGGAGAAGCTACAGGATCGTCACTCTTACCTTTGCTCTTTAGACCCACCCCTAACGGGTGTCTGGGTCCACGTCACATGGTAAGAGTACCCATCTTTTATTATCTTCTAATCCTAGGCTCCCCAAGGGGTCCCTCTCCTTCATCTTTCCACCATCAAGATTGTTATCCGCTCAACATCTTCCTTCCCTGGGATACCGTCACCTTTATTACCTATAGACATTGATATATGGAC
Organism: Rana muscosa; assembly: GCA_029206835.1. Taxonomy (NCBI): domain Eukaryota; kingdom Metazoa; phylum Chordata; class Amphibia; order Anura; family Ranidae; genus Rana; species Rana muscosa. The sequence goes on from CM055116.1 coordinate 881,340,729, forward strand.
TCCCCATATTGGAGTCTGATATATATTTTGTTTTCTTTTCAGGAACTTTTGTGCTGATCCACCAAAGAGACAAAGGGTACATAAGGGATGGGCCTTAAACGATGGTCTCTGGATATATATATTCACATTAAATATACACAAATATAACAAAAAAAATAAAAATAAAATATTAGTACAAAGAAAATTGCTAAAACAACAAATAAATCGGAAGGGCATTAAATAGCCCACATGCATATAAAAACACAACACATATATTAGAAGTAGTCAGATGTAGCATGGAGTAGCCACATGTAGCATTGCCTACATGTTTCACGGCACGGGCTGCTTCTTCAGGGCTTCCATCTCCGTATCTGACTCAAATCTTAAGGGTGCATCATGTGTGTTCAGGCTAAGGGGAGACCATCATCGACAGACTATCTTGCTGACATAAGTAAAATTGTGCCCTTTTTGGACACTGATGGTGGAAATAGCATACAGGTTTGCACCACAGCTAGAAATTTTTTGTGAACATGTTGCAATTCCTAAGAGATTAGGCAGGCATTTTGAATCCATAAAAAGTGTTTTTTGGACATTGTCGATGAAAATAGCATACAAGTTTTATTTGACCACAGTGCTCATCAGTACCACATCAGTCCCCACAGTGCCAGCACAATGCCACATAAGTCCCCACAGTGCCATCAAGGTGCCACATCAGTCCTCACAGTGCCCTCACAGTGCCACATCAGTTCCCTACAGTGAAATCACAGTGTCACATCAGTGCCCTACAGTGCCATCACAGTGACAAATCAGTGCCCAACAGTGCCACATCAGTGCCCTACAGTGTCATCACAATGTCACACCAGTGCCATACAGTGCTATCAGTACCATCACAGAGCCACATCAGTGTCCTACAGGGCCATCAGTGCCCCTACAGTGCTCATCAGTGCTACATCAGTGCCCCTACAGTGCCACTACAGTGCCATCAGTGCCCTACAATGCTCATCAGTGCCACATTAGTGCTCCTACAGTGCCAGCTGTGCCCTATAGTGCAGTCAGTGCCCTACAGTGCCACTACAGTGCCATCAGTGCCCTACAGTGCCCATCAGTGAAGGCAAAAAAAAACAGTGGTGATTAAATACCACCAAAAGAAGGCTCTATTTGTGTGAAATAAAAAGGACAAAATTGTCATATGGGTACAGTGTTGCATGACTGAGTAATTGTCATTTAAAGTGTGACAGCACTAAAATCTGAAAATTGGGCTGTTAGGAAAAGGGGTATAAGTGCCCAGTAGGCAAGTGGTTAACAGTCAACAAAGCTGTCAGTTTCACCTGCTGTCACCATTACCTCAGGGAGAGGAAATTCCCTCGGTCATCATTACTTCAGAGAAGGGAGAAGGGAGGAGCAAAGAAATGTGCCGCCCACCTATGGGACCGTGGCTGACTATACATTTAAAATTTGAAAGTTAGGACAGTTTTTAAAAATAACAAAATTGATTGGATTGGTTAAGGTCAAATGTTAAATTTTGCACAAGCTGGGCACTATAAAAAGATGTGTGTGGTAACAGTCGGCAGAAGAGCAGCAGAGAAGAAGACGCATCTACAGATTACCTCCTCGCCATAAAGCCACTACTGTGTCAGATTATGGAGAGAGTCAGCGCTCCTGATGGGGACGATTGGATGAAGAAATGCTTGGCATTATCTGCGGCTAATCAACCCAGGGCTCCCGCGGTCATACCTTCAACATCCTTTACCTCTCCAGTTCCGGTTTCAGCTCGGATTTCAGTGCCTACGTTGCCCCTTTCTATCAGCCAGGTCACTCCGGCTATCTCCAGCCAGGTCCCTCCTCTGCATGACTGTAGCCTATTGCCTTCCTCTTCCAGGTCATCTTCAGTGTTGTCTCCGCCTGCTGACCTGCTGATCTATTATAATTTCCCTGCTAAGAGACGAATAGAGCCAAAGAGAAAGTAGGGCGCCTGCTAAATCTGCTACTAAGAAAAGTCAGAAGCTTCACCAGATCGAATTCCCGACCCTCCCTACTAACTTTGCTATGTCGGCAGCACTGGATAAAGTGTGCCATTCAATGCCAGGATCTCAGCTGGGCTCCAGCGCTGTTCAGATGGCTGTGTCTACAAAGGGAAGGATTCAGAAACATTGCAGGAATGAATCCTCATCACCTCCTTGCAAGATTGCTGGTAAGCAATTTGCACGTACTTCACAAGCTAGCCGTTTTCCAAGAAGTAAACAGTGGGGTAAAATGCCTATTTTGAAAATGGTCTCTCCTGCATCTATTGCTTCACAAGGTCCTTCTGCTGTTCAGGAATCACTTGCTTTCAGTGGACGTGGTGTTGTTATTAATCCCCCAAGTTGCCTCCCTCTCTCTGCTCCTCTAGAGCCTGCACAGAATTTCACAGATGATATCGCTTTGGTGTCTTCTGAAATCCAGGACCCACAGTCTGATCCTGCTTACTGATGTTGAGCTTGTCTTGTTCACAGATGCTTTTGGTTCAGTTGGATATGGCGCTTATTGGCAGGGACATTGGTTTGCTGATAGGTGGCTGGTTTCTTGACAGGCAAGGGGTTTTACAAATAACATTGCTTTTATGGAAATTTTTACTGTGGTAATTTCTCTTGATCTTTGGGGGGGCTATTTTTCTAAAAGACTGATTATTTTGCATTCAGATAACAAAGCTGTAGTATATGCCATCAACTGTTTATCTTTTAAATCTTTGCCCGTTTTGGCTGTTCTTAGACATTTGGTTTTCTAGTGTTAGAATTAAATATATGGATTAGAGTTAAATTTTTGCCAGGGAAGGAGAATTTTATAACTGACACTCTATCCCGTTTGCATTTGGAACATTTTCGGGAGTTGGTTCCAGGAGCAGACGAATTTGGCCTTCCATGCCTGCAACATTTATGGACCCTGGTTCAATTCATTTTGGATTGGCTATTGGCAAATCGTTAGCCCCTTCCACGTGGGCAGACTACAATGCCGTGTGGGTGTCTTGTCTCACTCATTTTCTGAAAATTTGGTATTGTCTTTTTTTTTTGTTTTAATGTCATCTCATTATTCTTATTCTCATATTGTGAAGAAATTAGCTGTGGTTTCTTTTTTCCTAAAATTGCTTGGTTTTTCCTTCGTGCTTGAGTTTTTTCACCGTGAAACAGGCCTTGAGGGGTTATCGGAAGATGACTTTTAAATCTGATTCTCCTGTGCCGATTTCAGTTGATCTCTTAGAAAAGATTTGTTCATCAACATTGGTTATTTGTTTTTCTGACTATAAATCGCTATTGTTTCGACTTGCTTTTTGTTTATGTTTTTCTGTGCTTTTTGTGATTCAGAATTGCTGTCTTGTAGTAAGTACGATTCTTCTGGTATTAACTTTTCGGATTTGCTTTTGTATGATTTCAAATTCGAATTCGCTGCAGCAAGACTGATCTGTTAGGTCTTGGTAGTTGGGTAACATTGAGACAGTATCCTGCCCCCCGATTTGCCCCTTTTCCTTACTTAATTTTTTTTTGCCAGTTTGACCAGCTTATGCTGGCCATCTCTTGATCCATCGCTTTGGTTTGCCCCTCTCGCGTTATCAATTTTGTTCTGTTTAAAAAAAAAATGTTTGCTGCGTATGGGTATAGGCCGCCTTAATATTTCTTCCTACTCCTTTTCGAATAGGTGCTGCTACTACTGCTGCTAATGTGGACCTGTCTGAATCTGTAATTAAGGGTATAGGTAGATGGAATTCAAATTCTTACCAATTATATGTCCGTTCTAATTCTTTATTTTGAATTACAAGTGACATTTGTAATGTGTGGATCATCGGCCATTCGTACATATTTTGTGCTTATCACAGGGCTTTAGTTAGAGTATATGGTTCAAATCTGGGTGTTCCTACAGATCGTTTTCGTATCTTGTGTTATGGGTTTCGTGGTATGAAGCTAAATGATATGCGTCAGAATTTGTCTTTTTTATATGGTTCTTGACCGCAACCTCAGATTAATATTTTTCATATTTCCGGGAATGATATTGGCAATAGACACACTTTGGACATCATTTCACTATTAAAATTTGATTTTCTGCAGCTTCATTCCATTTTGCCTGGAGCTGTGCTAATTTTTTCAGAAACTGTTCCTCTATTGTTTTGGCTGTCCAGGCCTTCTTTTAGCCATTGGGACAAACTTTGGAAGAAGATTAACCGTGCTATTGCCAAGTTTATGCCTTCCATTAATATTTTTATCTACCGCCATGTGGATCTTGAGGGTGGTTTGCCTGGTTTTTACAGGTCTGACGCAGTTTATTTAACTGATGTAGCTTTAGATATTTTTAATTTAGATCTACAAAATTGTATTGAACTGGCCACGATGCGGGTGAAGTGCCAGGCTAATTTCTGAATGAGCCTTGGCTTATGGGACAGTTTTATATATATATATATATATATATATATATATATATATATATATATATATATGTATGGACTTATGTTTATAGTTCGAGCTGTTATTGCTGAGTTATTATATTGTAGTAAAAGTATATTTGATGAATTGGTATATGTTAACTGATATAAAATTGGTTATTTATATTTGAAGGTTGTTTAAAATAAATACCAATAAATGGGTCATGGCCATTTCAAATCTAAAAGTAAAGTGTGTGTGTTTTTTATTATTTAAGTCTCATGGGAGAAGGGAGCAGCAAAGAAATGTGCGCCACCCACCTATGGGACTGTGGCTGACTATACATTTAAAGTTTGACAGTTGGGACAGTTTTTTAAAATAACAAAATAGGATTGGTTAGTTAGGGTCATATACCTTTATTCTCCTACCGCTGCACTCCCTGCAACCTCTTTAAGGCCCCTTTCACACTGGGGCGGTTTGCAGGCGCTATTGTGCTAAAAATAGCGCCTGCAAACCGAGCCTAAACAGCGGCTGCTGTCTCTCCAATGTGAAAGCCCCGAGGGCTTTCACATTGGAGCGGTGCGCTAACAGGATGTGAAAAAAAGTCCTGCTAGCCGCATCTTTGGAGCGGTGAGAGGAGCGGTGTGTTTACCGCTCCTACACCGCTCCTTCCCATTGAAATGAATGGGACACCGCGGTAATACCGCCCGCAAACTGTGGCTGTAGCCGCGGTTTGTGGGTGGTATTAACCCTTTTTCGGACGCTATCGGGGGTTAAAACCGCACCGCTAGCGGCCGAATACCTCAGCAATCCCGACGGTATAGCGCCGCTAAAAATAGCGGCGCTATACCGCCACCGCCCCAGTGTGAAAGCAGCCTAACACCCCTCTCTGATCACAACCTTATCCATTTCACACTCTCCTTGTCTTCTACCTCCCATGCTGACAACCCACAAACCACTACTCGTAGAAACCTTTGCAACCTCAACCCTTCCCTTCTCCATTCTGCTACTGATGGCCTTTATGACAAAATCGCACCCCTGTCCTGCCCAAACCTAACCACTTTCATCTACAACAACACGCTTTCATCCTCCCTAAACGTACTTGCTCCTCTTTCTACATGCAGAACCAGGCCCCATCTGCCACAACCCTGGCAAACAGACGACACCAGAAATTTCAAGAGACGCAGCCGTGCTCTTGAGCGAGCATGGCGTAAATCTAAATCCCTACAAGGCTTTACCATCTACAAATCTGCCCTTCTCAAATGCAACTCCTGCCTCCCCACTCATAAACAAACCTACTACAACACTCTCATCAAAACCCTCTCATCCAAACCTCGTCAACTCTTTTCTACCCTTAATTCCTTACTTCACCTCCCACTGCCCCCACCCACCAACTTGCTTACCGCTCAACAGATTGCCAACCATTTCAAAAGCAAAATTGAAACAATTCACAAGGAGATATCCAGCATTCAACTTCCTCCCCTACCCAACACATCAGGTCCAACACCATACTCAATACTCTTCTCCTTCTGCCCAGTTACCACAGATGAAGTTGATAAACTCCTCTCCATGGCCCACCTCACCACCTGTCCCCTCACAATTACTGCGACCACCTTCCCGCTCTATCCTAAACTCCCTAACCCACATCCTCCCTCTCCTCCGGCACCTTTCTTTCCCCACTCAAACATGCACTGGTTACCCCCATACTTAAAAAACACTCACTAGACTCCATCTGTTTGAATAACTTTAGACCCATCTCCCTGCTCCCATTTGCCTCCAAGCTCATCAAACGCCTTGTCCATGACTGAATGAGTCACTACCCCATGCACAACAACCTTCTCGACCCCCTACAGTCTGGCTTCCGTCCACAAAATTCCACTGAAACTGTCCTACTAAAACTCACCAATGACCTATTAACTGCTAAAACCCAATGGCCATTACTACATACTCATACTCTTAGACCTCTCTGCTGCCTTCAACACAGTTGACCACCTGCTCCTCTGAAGCAAACTACACTCTCTTGGCCTCCGTGATTCTGCTTTATCCTGGTTCTCCTCCTACCTATCTCAGCGCACTTTCAGTGTCACAACTCCATCTCCTCCGCTCCTCTTCCTCTTTCTGTTAGGGTACCCAAGGCTCCGTTCTTGGGCCCCTCCTATTCTCGCTCTATACCTCTTCCCTGGGCCAGTTGATAACCTTGCATGGCTTCCAATACCACCTCTACACCGACAACACCCAGATCTATCTCTCCACTCCTCAACTCACCCCCTCGATCTCCTCACGGATCTCAAACTTCCTGAATGACATATCGATATGGATGTCCCACCACTTTCTCAAACTCAATCTTTCTAAAACTGAGCTTGTTATATTTCCTCCTTCCTGGTCCCCCCCCATGACTTTACCATTAAGATCAACAGCACAACCATTGGTCCCTCCACACATGCCAGGGTGCTGGGTGTAATCCTTGACTCTGACCTCTCCTTCAGCCCCCACATCCAATCATTGGTTTAATACTGCCACCCCAACCTCCGCAACATCTCCAGAATTCGACCTTTCCTGACTAATGACACCACAAAGCAACTTATTCACTCCTTGATTATTTCCCGCCTTGACTACTGCAACTCTCTCCCTAATGGCCTACCCTTACGCAGGCTATCCCCCTTTAGTCTATTATGAATGCTGCTGCTAGACTAATACACCTCACTAACCGATCCGTGACTGCTGCTCCTCTCTGCCAATCCCTTCACTGTCTTCCCCTACCCCACCATATAAAATTCAAAATGCTAACCACAACATTCAAGGTCATCCACAACATCGCCCCCAGCTATATCACCAACCTCTCTAGCTCCCTTGTTACCTCCTCCCATGCTCGCTTCAGGGCTTCTCTAGAGCCTCTCTCATCGTCTGGAACTCCCTGCCCAGGTATGTCCGATCAGCCCCTAACCTGTCCATCTTTAGGAGATCCCTGAAAACTCACTTATTCAGTGAAGCCTATCCCACACCCACCTAACAACTGTCCCTGAGCCACCCCCATCAAATCATTCCATGCATCTATTACCTTTTGTACCACCACCCCCTCCCTTTAGAATGTAAGCTTCTATGAGCAGGGCCCTCCTGTACCTTCTGTATTGTAATTGTGCTGTCCCCCTCTACATTGTAAAGCACTGGGTAAACTGTTGGCGCTATACAAATCATGTATAATAATAATATACTCAAGGTAATTTTAACATGTGTGGTTTATTTGTGTAAGGGGTGTGTCAGAGTGGGCGAGGTCTTACGCCACTCAATTCAGTGAAAGCAGGATAACTCCAGAGGGATTACCATACTAGCAGCTCCTGGGGGGAGGTGCGCTACATTCAATTCATTTAAGGGATCAATATAGGATTATTGAGGTGGCAAGTGAAGCGTCTGTAAGAGAATTAAGTGGTATGTTGAAGTCTCCTCGTGAGAATGCTCGAGGCAAAAGACAACCATTTATTACATATAAGACAGAAAAAAGTGACTTTTTTTTAGGATTAATACTATAAATGTTTGCCAGTGTCACAGGTGTGTCATGGCTTTTTCCCTTCGAGGAAAAGATTGCATTCTTCTCTTTCCTCTAAAGAGAATATTTCCATCACACAGTCCTGGAGATGGCCTGAAGCAAGTGGGTTCTGTAGTAACTACCAGCTGAAAACTGATATCAACACAAATCAACACATATATCACCAGCACACCATGATTCTTCAAAAGAGATTCCAAAAAATGGATTAAAAACAATCACTTCATAGTATTAAACATTTTTGGGTCTGGCAGAACCCATTCATCTGTCATTTAGTACCTGCAAAATGCAGTGCACTGACATTTAAAATACCATTCACCAAACAAAGAACAACAAGAGTGAATACAATCTGTAAAAAAAAAAAATAGATCAAATGCCAAAATTATCATTTTATTATACTGGAACGTAGGGTGGATAGTGAATATGGGGAAAGCTCACAAATTAGGCACGCATGCGATTGTCGATATGTGCTTTCTATTAATTCTAGATATTGGCTTAACAATCTTTCAATTGCAACACTGAGTGACCATAATTTCCTCTTTTAATGATAGTATCCTGTAGCAGTCAATCCCATTATGAATTTATTGCGAGACAAAAGGCAAATTGACTGTGCACTTTGGAAGTTCAGCTGCCCTCTGCAAGTTCAGTTGCACTCATTTTCCCACAGTTTAGTGAATGTGGTGAAGTTTCACTTTGCAAAGAATATCAAATCAGGTGCAAGGAAAATAAAAAATTATTTTTGCTTGCACATGATTGAATGATGGAAATCAGCATAGCTGTACCACATTCATCAATCTCTGGGGAAAATGAGAACAACTTCACTTCACTTGCAAAGTGCACACTTTATATGTCTTTAGTAAATCCATCCCTTTTTCTAGGTCAGCAAGTTAATCCTCATCCCCTTTTTTCCCCTTTCATGTCCCAACCCCCCCACCTCACTTCCATGTTCCCCTCCTCTATCCACCCCCCCCCCCTATGCACAAACAATCCCCGCCAAGGAAGAAAAGAAGCCAGGAGGCTTATTTTGTCCTTTTCCTGTTTTTTTTCCTGAATGCTGTGTGGAAATCCTGATGTAAGGAACTTTACTTTATTTTTTAATAAAAGTTCTGGCTATCGTGGACTCACTGGGAGTTGCAAATGAGTTCTCCAATCTCTCTCTCTATCTATATATATATATATATATATATATATATATATATATATATATATATATCTCTCTCTCTCTATATATATATATATATATATATATATGTAGCGCCCTCCTCACTCCCCTCTTTTTCTTCAGCTCGTCTGTCTCTCGTCTAGGGGTACCTTCAGAGGGGAAGGGAGCGGGGACACCACGCCTGGCCTTCACCACAGATGTCAGTGTGGTGTAAGCAAAGTTCTTTTACCTTCGGGTCAGTGCTGTGCACCTGGGGCCTCCACCAAGAGTTACCTTGAACAATGTCTGTCAGGAAATGAGCCCCACACCATTAAAGTTCAACACTCCTTTATTCCTCTCGAATGAACACAATCAGTTGAACTCCCTTGTAGAAACAGAACAGAAAAGGAGGTGTGGATGCGAGTAGGCCCAGACACAATGTGTTCTCCACTTTTCTCCCTGAAAGTGAGTTGCGGTCTCCGAGCGGGGGGGGATTTCCTTCCAGGCGGTCTCCGATGAGAGGCTTACCCGTCACTGGCAATATGCTGCACCAGGTCTTCGAGTGAGGAGCTCCCCCCGGTCCATTACGCCTTCCGGATTCAGGTACCCAATCCCTGGGTACGCTAGGATCTCCTTCCCTCGCGGAACTCAGTGTTGGGCACTGAGCTCCAGACCTCCATCCGAGTACCTCACCCCAGGCTAAAGGTGCCTGGGATGGAACACGACCTCCGGCTGTCCTCTAGGCCTAGGCCGCCTAGAGGACTGACACGAACCACCGCCCGCAGGAGGTGCCTGGGACTCGACCCCATGACAAAGATGGCCGGCCCCTTTATACCCTCTCCCAGCATACCGGTTCCCCGCCCCACCATACCGCTGCCGAGGAAGGACAAAAAGGAGGCACGGCACACAGCAATGATTCAACCCCAGCCCAGGGCGACAGCGCCACCTGCTGGGCTGCAGGGAATTACACATCACTAATGTCTCTGCCAAGTTCAAATTACACCCAGGAAAGTACATACCCGCTACATATATATATATATATATATATATATATATATATATATATACATATTATTATACAAGATTTATATTCAATACAATAAAATACAAAAGGGTTAAGAGGGCCCTGCTCAAAAGAGCTTACAATCTAATAGGATGGGGCAAGTTGTACAAAACATTGTACCTGTGGGGTATGAGCTGATAGAAGTGATAAAAGATTAGTTGGAGGCCTGATAGGCTTACCTGAAGAGATTTGTTTTCAGGGATCGCTTGAAGGCAGCCAGAGTATGAGATAGCTGGACAGATTGAGATACAGATTTCCAGAGGATGGGGGAGCCTCTGGAGAAGTCCTGGAGATGAGCATGGGAGGAGGAGACAAGGGAGCTTGAGAGCAAGAGGTCTTGAGAGGAGTGAAGAGGACAGTTTTGGAGTTTTGAATGGCTTTGTATGTATGTTGTTGTTAGTATTTTAAATTTAATTTGCTGGGCGATCGGAAGCCAGTGTAGGTATTGGCAGAGAGGGGTGGCAGACACTTTATGGTTGGTAAGGTAGAGGAATCTGGCAGCAGCATTCTAGATAGACTGAAAAGGGGATAGTCTATGGAGAGGTAGGCCTATGAGGAGGGAGTTGCAATAGTTAATGCGAGAGATAACAAGGGAGTGAATAAGTAGCTTGGTGGTTCCATTAGGTAAAAAGGGGCAAATTTTAGAGATGTTACAGAGATGAAGTCTACAAGCTTTTGACAACGATTGGATTTGGGGCTGAAAGCACAGGTCAGAGTCTAGGATTACACCTACTACCCTGGCGTGAGGGGGGGGGATTGATGTTTGCATTATTGACCTCGATGGAGAAGTCATGGAGGGGGGCACGAGCAGGAGGGAATATTATTAGCTTGGTTTGCTTTTAGAGAGATTTAAGGAAGTGGTGCGACATCCATGCTGATATGGCAGTTAGTAAGTTGCAAATGCAAGAGGGTATATATGTGTATATATATATATATATATATATATATATATATATATATATATATAAAATACAAATATCATATCAATAAAAAACTAGAACATAAAGTCCATATGATAAACAGCGCTAGTAAAGGATAAGTGTCCAAAAGCACATAAAGCACTTGAGTGATGACTATGCAACAGTCTAACTAAGAGTGAAGTTTCTTCTGTGGATACGGTCTGTAGTGCACCCTACACCAAATCCCAAATCTTCACCACGAGTGAGGCACGCTCCCCCTCTGGGGTACAAACTCACCACAAAGATGAAAAAGATAAGCCTTTTAATCTGTAGGTAGTCTCACTCCAACTTCGGTCATCACCACCAGGGTAGTAAGGGTTAAAATCCTCAAGAAACATATAAGGACATAGAAGCACCAAATAGTGTAATATTGCTTTAATAAAGAAATCCCCCAATACAAAGTCCCTGTGTCAAATGCATGTACATAAAAATCACTGATAAAAAGCACAAAAAGTATAGAGTGTATTCACCGCTCTTCTGTCTCAAGAGGGCGCCCATGTTGCAAACGTGGCGCTGCAGTATTCCTTCTGGATCTGGGACAGCTGGCCGTGGAGCTCACTCTGTACTTCCTAGTTACAGAGACGCTGCGGTATCTGGGCCCTGACCGGTTTCGTCACAAAATGACTTCAACTGAGGGCGCAGAGAAGTGCAATTTTGGGCCATTTATTTTGCACCTTCTTCATATATATATATATATATATATATATATATATATATATATATATATATATACACTATATATATACACTATATTACCAAAAGTATTGGGACTCCTGCCTTTACACACATGAACTTTAATGGCATCCCGGGCTTAGTTCATAGGGTTCAATATTGAGTTGGCCCACCCTTTGCAGCTATAACAGCTTTAACTCTTCTGGGAAGGCTGTTCACAAGGTTTAGGAATGTGTCTGTGGGACTGTTTGACCATTCTTCAAGACGCACAATTTGTGAGGTCAGGCACTGATGTTGGATGAGAAGGCCTGGCTCGCAGTCTCCGTTCCAATTCATCCCAAATATGTTCTATAGAGTTGATATCAGGACTCTATGCTGGCCAGTCAAGTTCCTTCACCCCAAACTCGCTCATCCATGTCTTTATGGACCTTGCTTTTTGCACTGGTGCACAGTCATGTTGGAACAGGAAGAGGCCATCTCCAAACTGTTCCCACAAAGTTGGGAACAAAGTTGGGAACGCCTTAAGCGTTCCCTTTACTGGAAATAAGGGGCCAAACCCAAACCCTGAAAAACAACCCCACACAATAATCCCCCCTCCACCAAATGATTTGGACCAGTGCACAAAGCAAGGTCCATAAAGACACGGATGAGCGAGTTTGGGGTGGAGGAACTTGACTGGCCTGCACAGAGTCCTGACCTCAACCCGATAGAATACCTTTGGGATGAATTAGAACGGAGACTGCGAGCCAGGCCTTCTCATTAAACATCAGTGCCTGACCTCACAAATGCGCTTCTGGAAGAATGGTCAAACAATCCCGTAGACACTCTCCTAAACCACGTGGACAGCCTTCCCAGAACAGATTAATCAGAGATCCACAATCTAAAAGAATTATCTTTGATAGTTAGGAAAGCCACATCTGTCTATGAGCTGGCTGCAAAGGGAGTGTATAATGTATCTGCCCATCCTCAGTGTGTGGGGCTCAGTAACACAAAAAAAAAATTACCCCTTCCAGGTATGTGGCTATGTCCCCCATTTTTAGGCTATAAACACAGGAAGTACCAAATTTGATAATCTTTTACATGTAGATTGACTTGGACATACCCCAGTGGGTATAGACATGTGCAGCATCGTGAATGGAAAATTGGTCACATTCCACTACCAAGCAAGTCAAACCCTCACAGCCCATCAAAAATATCCCTGGCATGTTTTGCCCCATCACAGGAACCTACGGAGGAGTTTGTATCTGCGTGTGATTGGGTATTCTTTGCAAAGTGAGGCCTCACATTATTTACTATGTTCAGGAGCATCTGCACTTGCAGAGTGCACAATCAATTTGCCTTTATTAAATCAACCCCATAATGTCTACAAACTGTGGTACTGTATATATATTTGATGATGGTTTTAAATACCAATAGTTAAGGAGAAGCCTTATCCAAAACAAATTTACTTTGGAGTAAGTGGAACAGTGCTGAATCCCTGTGTAGTACCTAGAAGCCCAGCAAGAAGAACTCCTGGTGTATGTTCTGAAAATATGATAATGTAGGTGACAAGTAGCCTAGCTTCTCTGCTTGGCTTGCCATTCTACAAATCTTGCTCACCCCATGTTGCAGGCATGCCATAGTGGAAAGAGAAATTTCTTGCTGTCAAGTGAAAGCAGAAAACACCCATCAAAGAGTTGAGTTACCAAATGAAAACAAAATGGGGAGGGACTTTGCATGTACATTGCAAGGTCTAATAAATACAGATACCAAAAAAGCTTAGAAAATAAACAAATCTTTATTTTCCATATACAAAGTGGCCACTTGTCTCGATTCTTCAGCCAGGACCAGCACATCCTGGACAGACTTACAGTAACTCCGGTTTTAACCAGTTGCATTCAACTTTTTTAAACTTTAACCATTTGTACATGGAAAATAAAGATTTTTTTATCTTTTAAGCTTTTTTGGTATCTGTATTTATTAGACCCTGCAATGTACATGCAAAGTCCCTCCCCATTTTGTTTTCATTTGGTAACTGTTCTATATGGTACCTTTTGTAGGGTCATAATTGCCTCATCTTCATCCCCCATACTTTTCTAACACATCAAAGGGTTGAGCCTTCTGTCGCACTCACTCCTTGATAAATAATTAACTTTTGGGTAGAATTTAGTATACCTAATGCTTACCCATGCTTTGTCTAGTACTACAGTATTTAGTACAGACACAATTACTGGGTTTGAGAATAAGAACACTCTCTGCAGAGGCAGAATGATCACTGGAATAAAAATGAAAGTCTGTAATTTCATCTAAAGTAAAGGTTAAAATCGATCTTTAACAACTTGATAAACTGCCGAAAACTCAACAGCACCACTGACTGTGCCCTAAAGGCATTTATTCTAACCTAACCTTTCTTATACATGTTTCTTAAATGAACAGTGATGTTACATCCCAACTATTCTATCAAATACTTTTAGGCCAAACTTTTTCTTTCTAATCTAGAACCATGTTGTGTCAAGCTACTATAAATTTTAATTATGTGTTACCTTATTTCCACCAATTTTATGTTTTGTTGTACTAGGCTTTTATAACTTCCATGCAAAAATTCCTCACTCCTTAAAAGACCACTGTCGTGAAAAATATAATATTCACATACTCTATGCAGTTAGTGGTTGTAATGGTGGTATATTAATTTTATTTTATCATGCTTTTATTTATTTTTTGGCCTACAGTTACATGCAGACTAATGATTAATGAAATTCCCTGGACTCAGCAAATCCAGTTTCAAATTCTTCAAACCAGAGTTCAGCAGTGAATCCCACTGAAGTCTATTGGGACTGAATCCTGTTATTAAATTCTGGCAAATTGTAGGGCTAACAGGCAGACTACTACAAGGAAAAAACACGGGAAGCTGGGCACTGCCATGTACCAATACTAAATAAAAATGTTTAAACATAGTGCAGCTGAGAGAGAGTCTTTTCATGCTGCTTCAAGAGCAATATTGAAAATACACAAATTATTTGAATAACTGAATAACATGCATGGGAATGCCTGACAGCTGTATGTTGTATTACAGAACAGTTCGACTCAGCGACAGCGTACATTGGCAGCACATATTTGGCTATAGCATTATTATCTATCTTTTACAATTAGCTTGGCTTACATACATTAGTGTGTAACCACTAGTATATTATCAGTGTTAAAAAGTGTTTTGTTTTTTTCAGGTAGCTTCAGGTAGCTTTTTCAGGTAGCGGTGACACTTCCTTTTTCATCAAACTGTAATAGGTCTATCAGGTAGAAATTAGTCAGTAGTTCCCTTCTATCGCTGATGCAAAACTGTACTGCTTCTGGCCAATTTCTGGCCAGCAAAAAGAAAAATTTTAGGCTAGAGAATTACTATAAGAATTAAAGTAGTATTTAACTCAAAAACGAAAAAACTAAAATGCATTATATTGTAGCTTACCACTCATTAGATGTGGTGGCTGCATCATTTTCTTTTTCCCTGGCTTTTTTTCCCCCTTTGTTCTCACTTAATGATCTAGCCAGTAGCACACTTCCTGTATTAGCTAGACACCACTTTGAAAAAATTAGCAAAGGAACCAAAGCAGCATTTTTTTAAGCCAAACTCAAATGCTGCGTACACATGATCGGAAATTCCAACAAGAAAATTTCGATGTGAGCTTTTGGTCAGAAATTCCGACCCGGTAGGCTCCATTGGACTTTTTCTGTCGGAATTTTGAGAGCAGGTTCTCAATTTTACCGACAAGAAAAGTTTTTTCGGAAATTCCGATAAATTCCGATAAGCCCCCCGCCCACAGACCCCCACAACCACCGGGCAAGGGTTGTGGGGATGAGGCCTTTGTCCCCATCAACATGGGGACATGGTGCTTTGAGGGATCACAGACCCCCAAAGCATCCTCCCCATGATGAGGGCATGTGGCCTGGTACGGTTCAGGAGGGGGAGGGCCACTCTCTCGTCCCCCCCTCTTTTCCTGCGGCCTGCCAAGTTTTTTTATTATCAATGACTTTTCTCTGTATTGCCGGGAGCCGACAATTCATTATAGCCGCGAGTGCTTTTAAATGACTTTTTTTCCTTCAGAAATGACACTTTGTGCAGGGACAGTTCTAAGCATGGGAAACAAGCGCTGCTTTACAGGCATACTATACACACCCCCTAAGTACGAAATTTAAAGGAATATTTCACTTTTATTGTTTCACTTTAAGCATTATTAAAATCACTGCTCCCGAAAAAACGGCCGTTTTTAAAACTTTTTTTTGCATTGATACATGTCCCCTGGGGCAGGACCCGGGTCCCCAAACACTTTTTATGACAATAACTTGCATATAAACCTTTAAAATTAGCACTTTATATTTCTCCCATAGATTTTACAGGGTGTTCCGCGGCTTTTCGAATTTGCAGCGAACACCCTAAATTGTTCGCTGTTCGGCGAACAGGCAATGTTCAAGTCGAACATGAGTTCGACTCGAACGCTCATCCCTAATGGTCAGCAATAAGTGAATACTGTGCTTTGAAAATCCCAAACTTAAAAAAGACCTTAAAAAAAATGAAAATCTCCGAATGAAACCAATTCCAATTTATTTACAGGGAAGCATTCCAGTAAAAAAAAAATAGTTTAACAAGAAAAGAGTCCCGCTGATATACAATAAAAAATAAACAACAAAGATAAATGAACACCCCCCCCCCCCCAAAAAAATACCAAAATCTAACTTTGTTTTTAAGGGAAACCTTGCAGCAACCTTGCTAGCTTCAAATAAAGGTCCTATAAACATAAAAGGATATCCTCCTAAATAAATGAAAACCTCAAAATACTATCCCCTAAAACTAAAACCTATTTTTTTAAAGGAAGAATTGCAGAAAAAAAACTTTTACATAGAGGGGGCAGCAGCTAGAAGTAACCACTGACCTTGGATCAACCATAAAATTTAATTAAAAACAAAAACCCCTCATAATAAGAACAAAAAAGGGGTTGAGTATCCATTATCTGCACCCCCGTATATGGGAAGGGGGACAGTCTTATTCAAAAGACCTCGTATTGACAATTGTAATCCTCCTGGCCCTAGTTCATAGTTCATGCAGTGCATTTTGGTTAGAATATCTTTTTTCTGCACATACTGTAATTTCACCAGGAGCCTAAAACCCGCAGAACTCACCTTAAACCCATAGTAGCGGTAAACTCAAACATCATCATCCTGCAGACTAGGGATGAGCTTCGAGTTCGAGTCGAACTCATGTTCGACTCGAACATTGCCTGTTCGCCCGTTCGCCGAACAGCGAACAATATGGGGTGTTCGCGGCAAATTCGAAAAGTCTATGGGAGAAATCTAAAGTGCTAATTATAAAGGCTTATATGCAAGTTATTGTCATAAAAAGTATTTGGGGACCCGGGTTCTGCCCCAGGGGACATTTATCAATGCAAAAAAAAGTTTTAAAAACTGCAGTTTTTTTGGGAGCAGTGATTTTAATAATGCTTAAAGTGAAACAATAAAAGTGAAATATTCCTTTAAATTTCGTACCTGGGGGGTGTGTATAATATGCATGTAAAGTGGTGCTTGTTTCCCGTGCTTAGAACAAAATGCACAAAATGTCATTTCTGAAGGAAAAAAAGTCATTTAAAACTCACTCGCGGCTATTAATGAATTGTCGGCTCCCGGCAATACATAGAAAAGTCATTGATAAAAAAGAAAAAAAAAGCGTGGGGGTCCCCCCAAATTCAATTACCAGGCCCTTCAGGTCGAGTATAGATATTTAAGGGGAACCCCGCCGCAAATTAAAAAAAAAATGCGTGCGGTTCCCCCCAAATATCCATACCAGGCCCTTAAGATGGCATTAATTTTAAGGGGAACTCCACCCCAAATAAAAAAAAATGGAGTGGAGTCCCCCCAAAAAATCCATACCAGACCCTTATCCGAGCACGCAACCTTGCAGGCCGCAGGAAAAGAGGGGGGGCCCTTACCAATTCACACAGGGGAGGCCGGGATCTGGGTGTCCCCTTTGTTAAAGGGGTCTTCCAGATTCTGATAAGCCCCCTGCCTGCAGACCCCCACAACCACCGGGCAAGGGTTGTGGGGATGAGGCCCTTGTCCCCATCAACATGGGGACATCCTCCCCATGTTGAGGGCATGTGGCCTGGTATGGTTCAGGAGGGGGGGCCCTCTCTCATCCCCCCCTCTTTTCCTGCGGCCTGCCAGGTTGCGTGCTCGGATAAGGGTCTGGTATGGATTTTTGGGGGGACTCCACACCATTTTTTTTTAAATTTGGCGTGGGGTTCCCCTTAATATCTATACCAGACCTGAAGGGCCTGGTAATTGAATTTGGGGGGACCCCCACGTTTTTTTTTTTTTTTTTATCAATGACTTTTCTATTGCCGGGAGCCGACAATTAATTAATAGCCGCGAGTGAGTTTTAAATGACTTTTTTTCCTGCAAAAATGACATTTTGTGCAGGGACAGTTCTAAGCATGGGAAACAAGCGCCACTTCACATGCATATTATACACACACCCCAGGTACGAAATTTAAAGGAAAATTTCACTTTTATTTTTTAATTTTAAGCATTATTAAAATCACTGCTCCCGTAAAAACGTAAATTTTTAAAACTTTTTTTTTGCATTGATACATGTCACGTGGGGCAGAACCCGGGTCCCCAAACACTTTTTAGGACAATAACTTGCATATAAGCCTTTATAATTAGCACTTTAGATTTCGAACGTTCGAGTCTATTGTATTTAATAGGGTTCTAAAGTTCACGCAAACATTCTGTCTGTTCGCAGGTTCTGGTGCGAACCGAACAGGGGGTGTTCGGCTCATCCCTGATGCAGACTAGTCTGCACAACAACAAAAATAACATTTCATGAAGTTTATTAGTTCTTAATAAAGAACGGACTTTACCTACATACATTGTACATCTGTATTCATCATTTATTGGCTGCAGAAACGTTGGAACTACTAGCTACCACCATTAAGGCTTGCGGTTTTTTAAGAAAGGATGTGATTCTTTCAGTGTGCACACTTCATACCGAATCTGGCCAGGGGCAGATATAAAGTTCGGATGGTTCTGTCCAGTCCAAAACATTTGGCGCCCAACGTGGGGCTTCGGGCTATAAACCAAGGGACAGCCGATCGAGAGGAGACCGGGACGGACCAACACACGGACAGGACGGAGACTGATCACCTCCGAGAAAAACGGTAAGACGCTTTTCAATATCTTGTCTACCGTTTATCCTGTGCCCGTGACTGGTTAGTCTTTGTGTCCGTATCGGCTTCCCACGGTCAGCAAAGACAGGTAATAAATCTTGCCCGAAGCCTATTGATATAATAAGGAACCTGCATTAAGTATATATGCCGCCTGTATTTTCTATGTTCTGTTTTGTTGATCTTGTGGTGGCTGTTGGGAATAAGGGATTGATTGTATAGTCACGGACGAGGATAATTGACGTGGATAAACTCCTCCAGGGGGAATAAATAATAATTGTGCGGTAAAGCACGGGTGACCAGGAGGGGGCATCAGGAACACGCATTGCATGGGAGATCCTGTGAGGATCTAGAAAATCCTGCACTTCACTGCGGTTAGATTAACAGCTGCTACCCCAAAATTCCAGTGACTGAAACAAACATTTGGATAAATAATATATACACACCGTGCACATATAGTGGGGGCGCTATGGTGGGTGATAATAAAATAACACCTGGTGAGTAGATTACTAATACCAATAAAAGATAGCGTAAATAATGAAACATATAAATCAACAATTAATGTGAAAATATATAACACCAGCCTACCTACACAACCTAATAAATGTAGCTGGTGTATCCTGATTGGAATGCATAAGCTGAGTCCACCTAGCAGTGAATATAAATACCACAATTCCCATTGTGATAATAATGAAAACCTAATCAAATCATAATCAATGTCCAGAAAAATAATGGATAGCAAAGCCCAAAATATCCATGCATGGTATTCAAACAAAATGTGTTATAATGATGTCCAAACAGACGTCTTGTAAGAACTGAATCCAGACGTGGTGACCTGCGGTGTATGCCTGCACCAACTTATGCCTAATAACACCCGATAGTGCTCAAAATAAGGATGGCAGCTTACCAGAGGTAGTTGACCCTTTTAGTTAAAAATAGGTCAATTGCGCTTATTGCAAGTTCCACTTGCTGACATGGATGGAGATGTCAATACCGGAAAAGAAATCCCTACCCCCTGGAGGCTCAGATAGAAGTATGTGGAACACAAAAGAGATGGAATGGCGATAGTGTAATACCGTTTAATATCATAAAATACAAAATAAAAACAGTAGCCAAATGACCCCTTACTTGAAAGGTGCCACAGACCTGGCACTGAGGCTGGATAGCGTGGATGGCCCGAGTGGAGATGATCTGGCGTGCGTTCCACCTGCGACAGGCAGAGAGCCAGCGGGACCGGAAGTGTCGTCAGAGCGTAGCCTAGCTTCGCCTCGACAGCTGTTTCATATTGCACAACTTCAGGAAGCGTTTTTATTTTTTATTTTGTATTTTATGATATTAAACGGTATTACACTATCGCCGTTCCATCTCTTTTGTGTTCCACATACTCCTATCTGAGCCTCCAGGGGGTAGGGATCTCTTTTCCGGTATTGACATCTCCATCCATGTCAGCAGGTGGAACTTGCAATAAGCGCAATTGACCTCTTTTTTAACTAAAAGTGTCAACTACCTCTGGTAAGCTACCATCCTTATTTTGAGCACTATCAGGTGTTAATAGGCATAAGTTGGTGAAGGCATACACCGCAGGTCACCACTTTTATTGGTATTAGTAATCTACTCACCAGGTGTTATTTTATATCACCCACCATAGCGCCCCCACTATATGTGCACGGTGTGTATATATTATTTATCCAAATGTTTGTTTCAGTCACTGGAATTTTGGGGTAGCAGCTGTTAATCTATTCTTTGTTAATTTAATTTTTTTTGGCGCGAGATTACAAACACACTTACTTCACTGCGGTTGTCACAGATCTTGTTGGTTATGTCATGTCCTAAATGTGTTTGTGGATTATTGCTTGGAATACATGAAGGAGGCTGGGGTTTGGTCAAAGTAGTAGAGCCAGGGTATAGGAGAGAATTTCTTGGTTACAAACCCCTGCTAGCGGAGACCACAGATGCGTTGGTATTCAGATTAAATGTACATTACCCAGTCAAGATTGATGTTGGCAAGTCATTACAGGTTATAGAAGCTGAAGCTAGGATAAGGGGACATGCAGCCGAAAGGTGCCCATTACAACCTGAGCAACCGGGGGAGTGTGAAGAAAGGGAGAAAGACAGAGTGAGAAATTTGGGCATGGTGCTGGGAAATGTAAATGACATTTGAAATGGTGCATTGAATTTCATTTTTATTTGTTATGTCTTGTTGAGAGTAATAAGTGGTCACGTATTACTCGCCTCCCCTACCTGCGGCCACCTCGGGTGGGCAGGACCGTGACTAGTCTACCTTTTGGGAAGACGCACACAAGGAGACTTGCGTGGCAGTCGAACAATGTAGATGTTCCTCTCTCTCTCTCTCTCTCTCTCTCTCGTCCTCTATATGTCCTCTTAAGTCCTCCTAGGCAGCCTTATATTTTAGAGAGTGGTCCGAAAGAGGGACAGGTGACGGTCATAAGTATTGTCAGACCCTTGAGTCCAAGACAGCCTCATAAAACCGTCATACAAATCCTGAGCCCGGACACATAAACCCTCCAATAGCTAATGATGGTGCAGAAGTTAGAGAAGCCCAGAGAGGGTAGCTTGGCTTGTGACTTAGTACTAGAGCGAGAAGGGGAGGATGCTGTCAAAAAGGGAAAGAAATTGGCAAAAGTGTGTGGGGTCACTATGCATTTGGGTGGACGGCTACAGCCGGAGGGGTGGCACACTCTTTTGAGGAGCAAAAGGGGTTTATTGTCAGACCATGGATTGCTGCCTACAGCAAACGCTTGGTTCAAAGTTGCAAAGGCCATTCATGAAGAAGGGTGGACAGAACAGGAAACTAATCAAAATGGTTATATTGTATATGTGTATAAGAAGCCAGAAAAAGGGTCAAAATCCGAACCGGCCAGTCAGCCACCGCCCTATGATGGCGCCTGGTCTTCAGGAAGTAGATACTGCCCTTCGTCTACCGCCCCCCCCTTACTACCGGTTCCACCTCCCTTTGTGGCATCTCCCCCCTGTGGTACCTCCCCCTCCCCCTCCTACCCCTGAACCGCCCACCCCGGAACCCACCCAAATATACCCGGTGATAGACCAATCCTCAGGAGTATATTACAAAGCCCAACCCACTCCACTGATGAGACTCTCCTACACGGAAGATGAGACCGGAATAAAATTAAAAGACATTGACCACAATCTCCAGATGGCGAGAACCAAGCAGACCGCATGGAAGTCCACTGGAGGGAAGTCTCCCCGCAAGCAGCTGGCCACCAAAGCCGCCCGCAAGAGCGCACCCCGGCCACCGGCGAAGTCAAGAAGCCTCACCGCTTCAGGCCCAGCCCTGCCCAGGACCATGTAGATCTTCTCCGCTAGCATTTCGGCAAGCCTGTGTCTCTTTCCAACCTGATGGTGGTGTTCTAGTCTCTTCACCATTAACCATCGATGATGCTTCAGCACTATGCTCCATCCCCCTTCTGTTATCCTTGGATGCACAAGAGGAGACTGGAATTCCAAAGGAAGTCTTGGACTGAGTCCCTCTTTGCCTGTGGTTCACAGGGCCTGAAGATATAGGACACCTAAAGGTGCCACCGGTCATGGTGCATCTGAAACCAGGGGCCCCTTTGCCCAGAAAACCACAATACCCCTTGAAACCAGCTCAATCTGCATTTATTTTGATGCAAGTCAAGACTCTTGTATCCAATGGAGCTCTGAAATACTGCACAAGCCCCTGCAACACTCCCCTTCTCCAGGAGATTGGAAATCGTGCTGCTCCAGTATGTGGATGATCTTCTACTCTGCGGGGACACCCAAGAGGATGCCTCGGCCCTCTCTGAGAGCCTCCTGTACTGCCTAGCCGAACAGGGCTGCAAGGCCTCGATGCAAAAGGTCCAGTGGTGCAAAGAGAGGTTTTCCTAGGTCACTTCATCTCCCAAGGCGCTTGACATGAAGAAAGAGTTGCTGCAATCAAAGCCATCCCCTTGCCTCAAGGTCAAGGTCGAAAGCCCCTACATGCCTTTCTAGGATTAATCTTCTATTTTCGATTCCAGAAGCCTCCCTATTGATGCAACCCCTCTATGACGCCCTGAAATCTGACCCTTTCTCGCTGCCCCCTGAAGCCTTGACCAACTTCGAAGTTCTGAAGGAGATCCTATCCACAGCTCCCGCGCTGGGCCTCCCAGACTATGAAAAGACTTTCAAACTGTTTGTCTCAGAGAGACAAGGACATGCCACAGGAGTTTTGGCTCAGGCCCATGGCAACAGGCTCAGACCCATTGGCTATTACTCTTGCCAACTGGACTCAGTGGCCAGGGGGGCCCTCCTGTATCAGAGCCGTCTTTGTAGCCCAAGCTCTTCTAAACAAGACCGCTGACCTCATGTTGGGCCACCCTCTGATCCTCCTTGCCCTCATGACATAACTGCCATACTGAACCAAATACAGCCCAAGCACCTGTCCTCAGCAAGACACCTCAGACTCCAGTGTGCCTTGCTTCTCCCCGATAACATCACTATCCTCCGATGTGATACCCTTAACCCTGTTGTGGAAAATTCCCTTGGGCTTTGTACGCAAATTCACACTGCGCCAAAATGTGCACTTCCAGCGTCTAAATGCACACAAAGCACAAAACAATTCCTTTGTGCTTAACCACTTAAGCCCCGGACCATTTGGTAGCTAAAGGACCAGAGGTGAATTCAGAATTTTGCACTGCGCTGCTTTAACTGTAAATTGTGCGGACATGCAATGTTGTACCCAAACAAAATTTGCGTCCTTTTCTTCTCACAAATAGAGCTTTCTTTTAATGGTATTTGATTGCCTCTGCGATTTTTATTTTTTGCGATATAAACGGAAAAAGACCGAAAATTTTGAAAAAAAAAGATATTTTCTACTTTTTGTTATAAGAAAAATCGAATAAACTCAATTTTAGTCATATATTTAGGCCAAAATGTATTCAGCCACATGTCTTTAGTAAAAAAAATGTCAATAAGCGTATATTTATTGGTTTGCGCAAAAGTTATAGCGTTTACAAACTAGGGTACATTTTCTGGAATTTACACAGCTTTAAATTTATGACTGCCTATCTCATTTCTTGAGTAGCTAAAATGGCAGGGCAGTACAAAACCCCCCCAAATGACCCCATTTTAGAAGTAGACACCCCAAGGAAATTGCTGAGAGGCATGTTGAGCCCATTGAATATTTTTTTTGTCCCAAGTGATTGAATAATGACAAAAAAAAAAAAAATTACAAAAAGTTGTCACTAAATGATATATTGCTCACACATGCCATGGTTATATGTGGAATTGCACCCCAAAATACATTCTGCTGCTTCTCCTGAGTACGGGGATACCACATGTGTGGGACTTTTTAGGAGCCTAGCCACGTACGGGACCCCGGAAACCAAGCACCGCCTTCAGGATTTCTAAGGGCGCAAATTTTTGATTTCACTCCTCACTACCTATCACAGTTTTGAAGGCCATAAAATGCCAAAATAGCACAAACCCCCCCCAAATGACCCCATTTTAGAAAGTAGACACCCCAAGGAAATTGCTGAGAGGCCTGTTGAGCCCATTGAATATTTTTTATTTTTTGTCCCAAGTGATTGAATAATGACAAAAAAAAATAAAAAATTACAAAAAGTTGTCACTAAATGATATATTGCTCACACATGCCATGGTTATATGTGGAATTGCACCCCAAAATAAATTTTGCTGCTTCTCCTGAGTACGGGGATACCACATGTGTGGGACTTTTTAGGAGCCTAGCCACGTACGGGACCCCGAAAACCAATCACCGCCTTCAGGATTTCTAGGCACAAATTTTTGATTTGACTCCTCACTACCTATCACAGTTTCGAAGGCCATAAAATGCCAAAATAGCACAAAACCCCCCCAAATGACCCCATTTTGGAAAGTAGACACCCCAAGCTGTCTGCTGAGAGGCATGGTGAGTATTTTTTTTTTTTTTCAATTTTCAAAACTTTGTGACAAAAAGCGAGATCTGCAAAATACTCACAATACCTCTCAGCAAATAGCTTGGGGTGTCTACTTTCCAAAATGGGGTCATTTTGGGGAGGTTTTGTGCCATCTGGGCATTCCATGGCCTCCGAAACTGTGATAGGCAGTGAGAAGTGAAATCAAAAATTTACACCCTTAGAAAGCCTGAAGGCGGTGATTGGTTTTTGGGGTCTCGTACGCGGCTAGGCTCCCAAAAAGTCTCACACATGTGGTATCCCCGTACTAAGGAGAAGCAACAGAATGTATTTTGGGGTGTAATTCTACATATGCCCATGGCATGTTTGAGCAATATATCATTTAGTGACAACTTTGTGCAAAAAAAAAAAAAATTGTCTTTTTTCCGCAACTTGTGTCAACATATAAAATATTCCATGGACTCGACATGCCTCTCAGTATATAGCTTGGGGTGTCTACTTTCCAAAATGGGGTCATTTGGGGGGGTTTTGAACTGTTCTGGCATTTTATACACAACATTAGGAAGCTTACATCCACTCTTCTAACCACTTGAAGACAAAGCCCTTTTTGACACTTTTTGTTTACATGAAAACATATTTTTTTTGCAAGAAAATTATGTTGAACCTCCAAACATTATATATATTTTAAAGCAAAGGCCCTACAGAATAAAATGGTGGGTGTTGCATTTTTTTTTTCTACACAGTATTTGCGCAGCGATTTTTCAAACGCATTTTTTGGGAAAAAAATACACTTTTTTTAATTTTAATGCACTAAAACACACTATATTGCCCAAATGTTTGATGAAATAAAAAAGCTGATCTTAGGCCGAGTACATAGATACCAAACACGACATGCTTTAAAATTTCGCACAAACGCGCATTGGCGACAAACTACATACATTTTTAAAAGCCTTTAAAAGCCTTTACAGGTTACCCCGTTAGATTTACAGAGGAGGTCTACTACTAAAATTACTGCCCTCGATCTGACCTTTGCGGTGATACCTCACATGCATGGTGCAATTGCTGTTTACATATGACGCCAGACCGACGCTTGCGTTCGCCATTGGGCAAGAGCAGGGCAGGACAGGGGTGCTTTTTTTTTTTTTTTTTATTATTAATTTTGCTTTTTTATTTTATTTTTAAATTGTTCCTTCCATATTTTTATTTTTTTATCATTTTTATTGTTATCTCAGGGAATGTAAATATCCCCTATGATAGCAATAGGTAGTGACAGGTACTCTTTTTTTGAAAAAACTGGGGTCTAGACCCTAGATCTTTCCTCTGCCCTCAAAGCATCTGACCACACCAAGATCGGTGTGATAAAATGCTTTCCCAATTTCCCAATGGCGCTTTATATATCCGGGGGGGGGACATTCCCTCCCACTGCTTGTAAAAGCAGTCCAGAGGCTAATTAGCCACTAGGATTGCTTTTACATGAAAGCCGGCGGCTGGCTGAAAAGAATGATACCAAGATGATACCTAAACCCGCAGGCATCAATCTGGTATAACCATTCAAAGTCCAGCAACATACCAGTACGTTGCTGGTCCTTGTTGGACATGTATTGTAATCTTTTTTTTTCATGCAGCCAGGTGGCTGAACGAAAAAAGAGATTGATCGGTGGGTATGCCCACCATTAGAATACCGCCCTTCATCCACCCACTTCTAATGATGGGCATACATGCACCATTTATATATGCCGAAGCATGGGGGCATCCTCCCGCAAAAAAGTTATGCCGCACACACATGGTCGGACTTTTCCACGGGCAAGCCTCCATCAGAATTTCGACCGTATGTACGCGGCATTAGGAGCAAAATCACTCCTCCGCCCCTGCTGCCCCAATGCTTCGGCATATTTGCTTTTTTTTTTTAACTGTGGTGGTGAAATCACCTCCTACAGCACTGGAGTCGCAGGGAAGGGCCTGTCTCTGCAAACGCTGCAGCTATGTGTGTTGTGTTTTGTAAGTGACAGTGATCGATCGATACTTCACTTGGGTGGCCTGGGCTGGACGGAGGGGCAAAACGCAGGTGCTAGCAGGTATCTGGGCTGATCCCGCTAACACTGCGTTTTTGGGAACCCTAAACTGCTGGGGACGCTAGTATAGATCTGATCAGATCAGATATTGATCTGTTCAGATACTATACCACTAAGGGAGGTGTATGCTTCACGCGTGGGTGTTAGCGTTACTGGCAGTAACCTGACGCTGCCTGGGGTGTGACGCAGACCCTCTCTGACGCTAAAACCTAATTGATATCACCCGCCGGGCGATCAGGGGGTTAAACCCCTTTATTGGGTTATATACGGCGGGTGCCCTGACACTATAAAAAGCAAACTAACTAACCAGCGTCACCCGTAACACTTATATGATGATCACTGGTGAAAGGGTTAACTAGGGGCAATTAGGGGGTTAAAACCTTTATTAGATAATATATGGGGGTACCTGACGCTATAAAAACCTGCGGCGAACCTAAAAAAAATTACTGGCTACCGATCTGCATCACCGACGCTAAGACAGCGATCAGAAAAATGATCGCTTAGCGACAGTGGTGATAGGGGGTGAAAGGGTTACCTGGGGGGCGATCAAGGGGGTTAAACCTTTATTAGATAATTTATGGGGGTACCTGACGCTATAAAAACCTGCGGCGAACCTAAAAAAAAATACTGGCTACTGATCTGCATCACCGACGCTAAGACAGCGATCAGAAAAATTATCGCTTAGCGACAGTGGTGATAGGGGTGAAAGGGTTACCTGGGGGGCGATCAAGGGGGTTAAACCTTTATTAGATCATTTATGGGGGTACCTGACGCTATAAAACCTGCGGCGAACCTAAAAAAAATTACTGGCTACCGATCTGCATCACCGACGCTAAGACAGCGATCAGAAAAATTATTGCTTAGCGACAGTGGTGATAGGGGGTGAAAGGGTTACCTGGGGGGCGATCAAGGGGGTTAAACCTTTATTAGATAATTTATGGGGGTACCTGACGCTATAAAAACCTGCGGCGAACCTAAAAAAAAAATACTGGCTACCGATCTGCATCACCGACGCTAAGACATCGATCAGAAAAATTATCGCTTAGCGACAGTGGTGATAGGGGGTGAAAGGGTTACCTGGGGGGCGATCAAGGGGGTTAAACCTTTATTAGATAATTTATGGGGGTACCTGACGCTATAAAAACCTGCGGCGAACCTAAAAAAAATTACTGGCTACCGATCTGCATCACCGACGCTAAGACAGCGATCAGAAAAATGATCGCTTAGCGACGGCGGTGCTAGGGGGTGAAAGGGTTATCTGGGGGGTGATCAAGGGGTTAAACCTTTATTAGGGGGGGTTAGGGGGCTACACTGGACCTAAAACTAAATGTAGTGACACTTTTACAGTCACAAATGTCACTGATTGCAGTGATCAGTAAATAAATGGTCACTGCAATCAGTGACACTGTGACTGGGGGCTGGGGGGTGATCTGGGGGGGCCTGGGGGGGCGATTTATGTGCCTATGTGTCCTGGTGTTAGTGTAGTGTCTGTGCACTAACCTTGATGTCTTCTCTTGTACGGCGCTCGGTATATGTGAGCGCCGCACAAGAGATGACATCACTTCCTCCTGCTTCCTCTGTCTGTGTGTACATTCGACAGACAGAGGGGGCATTTCCATTCGCCGGGAGCGATCGCGGGGGGGTGGCCGGAATCGAACGGCCGTCCCCTCATGTCGGATCGCTCCCCAACGAATTCCGACCGCTCACTGTACAGAAGGGGGGTCCGATTGGACCCCCCAACTGTACAAAGGCAATCATGTACACTGTACGTGATTGTGCCTGTCGGTGCCATTGTGCCGACGTATATATACAGTGAGCGGTCGTTAAGTGGTTAAAAGCATGTTTGTATCAAGCTCTTTGGTACAAGGAATATGAAGTACTTCAATATCACCAGGTAGAATCAGAAACGATGCTGCTTCAAGCTAGAGTCTCAAGCGTCTGTTCCCCGGAACACAGACACTTGGGCTTTTTATTAATCGGAAACAAAAGAATGACAAACAGGAAGTGATGGCCACAATAGCCAATCGCTTCCCCAATACAAAAACTACATCACAGGAAATTACAAACAGTAAAAGGGAGAGCACTCACAGGAGTGGAAGGTGTAGGAAGTGCACATGCCCCATCCACTTGAGGCAGACACTTATATGATGATCACTGGTGAAAGGGTTAACTAGGGGCAATTAGGGGGTTAAAACCTTTATTAGATAATATATGGGGGTACCTGACGCTATAAAAACCTGCGGCGAACCTAAAAAAAATTACTGGCTACCGATCTGCATCACCGACGCTAAGACAGCGATCACACTGCCTCCCCCGCCCAACCACGTGCATGCACATCCACCATATTAATCAGCATTGAGCCCACTCAATACTGTTCAAAGTAAACAGTATCTAGTAAGATCATTCTACGTGTTCTTACAGGTTTGACACAATCTGCGGGGACATTGCCACTGCTTTTGTCAATATACAGTACAAGTACACCGACAAGGCAGATATCAATGTCCTCTTATAAAAACAGATATGTATCCATAAGGGAATAACAAAGTCCGCAAGAGAGATATAATAGGTTTCTCTCGTTATGCGGACTTCGCTTCTCTAATGTGTATAGACATTGCGCTTGATATCTACAAACCAACAAACGCCCACACACACAGAGAACACGTCTCAAATCCCATAAGAAGGTTTTCATACTGACCGTTTTTACCGCTGGATTTGATTCAACCCAAGTGCACTCTGCTAGAGCGCTCCTCGATTAAACATCAGACACAGGGAGACAGATGACAATCTATAAAACACACATCCTAGAATAAAATGTCCACATAAATCTTATATAATAAAATTTCCACAACAGTTCATCCTCTTTGTTATATGCAACCGTGTGTCCCTCGATGAATCTTGATCTTCTTCTTACACCTGGAAATGAATCCGTCCTTACGGTCCATATGAGTCCATAAAAAGGAAAACACGGCTTGACATGTAGACTCTGTTATTCAGGAGAGATGATATGGTGAGCTGTAGTAATTGCCGGTTGGTCTGGGATCCTCTGTGTCTTGTACGTGGGTTGGGATTCGGGGCGTCTTATCTCATCAAGGAAGATGTGGTCATCTTCTCGGGCTCTGGTCACATGTCCAATCAGGCAACAAGAGCACCTCATCACGACATATAGAAGGAATAGAAAAAAAATATGACATGAGTATATACACCCCTACTTCCTTCAACCACGATCCAATGGAAAATAAAAAATCCCCAATGTTTCCCATACCCTTAAAAGGATTCCAACCTTCACTAGCTATAGCTCTGGCTTCAACAGTTTAAATGAACAAACCATCCACAATGGATGATAATTGTTCAATCGTAT
Source organism: Rana muscosa (assembly GCA_029206835.1). NCBI lineage: Eukaryota > Metazoa > Chordata > Amphibia > Anura > Ranidae > Rana > Rana muscosa. Next base: position 881,370,983 of record CM055116.1, read on the forward strand.
CATAAGCTCAAGCCTCCACCTTGTGCATGCAGGAAACCATGCCCAGACCTGCTCGGGGTTGGTGAACAATTCCCTTCTAGCTGTCCCTGCCATTCTTACCTTCTCTCGCGCCATCAGATCCTCACGATCGGCCACGACATAAGATGCTGGGACGAGATTCACCAGCACGCATGAACCTCTTGCATTGGGGGAATTAACTTATAAGTAGGGATGAGCTCGGTGTTCGAGTCGAACATACGTTCGACTCGAACATCGGCTGTTCGATCGTTCGACGAAGATCGAACGATTTGGGAAGTTCGCGCCTAATTCGAGTGATGCGAACGGCCCACAATGCAGTACGCCATCGCAGTGTCATCCAGGCGCTGTGATTGGCCAAGCATGCACTGTGACCCCGCATGCTTGGCCAATCACAGCGCCGGCAGCGAGGAGAGCAATGATTGGCCACAGGCAGGATGCCTGTGGCCAATTATTGCTGAGGGTGTTTAGTACACGCCCCACACTATAAAAGGCCGCCAGCACGGCGGCCTAGTGTAGTGTGTTCCGGAGCAGGGAAAGAGAAGCATAGGCAGGGACAGTGACATTTTTTTTCTTGCTTAACCTGGATTCCTTTAGTTTAGGGAAAGAGAAGGATAGGTAGGGAGAGTGTCAGTGTGTTTTACTGTGCTAATCCTTGTTTGTAGGGACAGGGAAGGACAGTGAGGGAAATTCTCCTTGTGCTATACTGTGCTAAAGCATTGATCATCAACCATCTTTAAAAAAACATTTTTTATAGGGACAGAAAACTATAGGTAGGGAGAGTGTCAGTGTGTTTTACTGTGCTAATCCTTGTTTGTAGGGACAGGGAAGGACAGTGAGGGAAATTCTCCTTGTGCTATAGTGTGCTAAAGCATTGATCATCAACCATCTTTAAAAAAACATTTTTTATAGGGACAGAAAACTATAGGTAGTGTGACAGCAGGAAGGTAAAGTCACCTGGTTGCATCCAGGGGGGTAGATATATTTCGCCCAGATTCAGGCTTTACGCCGACTTATACAACTAGGTGGAGTGTTGTATAAGCCCAGCTGAGGCTAGTGGGCTCATGGATGACTCATACCTCTAGGGAGAGTGTGGGGCGTCGTGCAGACAGGGAGTTGATGAGACCAGCTGAAGCTTGTCAGCTCATTTAGGCCTCTATAAGAACTCCCAGATTCATTAGGTGTTTGCTCATGCCTGGACCCAGACCTGTGTGGACTGTCTAGGGAGAGTGAACCCCTGTGCGGTGAGACAAAGCCTGTGTGGCTATTTGCTTGGACATTTAAAACCAGGGACTTAGGGACTAGGACAGCACTAGGCTGATCCCAGTTGTTAGTTAGGAAACCTGTATGTTTAGTCAGAGGTCAAGTTGACCAGGATTTATTTTGTTTATGTTTCTTTTGCTTTGCTGTGTTTTGTCACTGTAAATAGAAAATAAACCGCACCTTTTTGATTTTGAAAACCACAACCTCCGTTTGCTGGGCCTGTTTTTGTGTGGGGAGCCCATCCCGGGGGTCACACACACCCGCTGCCGAGCGAACCCCCTCACAGTAGGGAGAGTGTCAGTGTGTTTTACTGTGCTAATCCTTGTTTGTAGGGACAGGGAAGGACAGTGAGGGAAATTCTCCTTGTGCTATAGTGTGCTAAAGCATTGATCATCAACCATCTTTAAAAAAACATTTTTTATAGGGACAGAAAACTATAGGTAGGGAGAGTGTCAGTGTGTTTTACTGTGCTAATCCTTGTTTGTAGGGACAGGGAAGGACAGTGAGGGAAATTCTCCTTGTGCTATAGTGTGCTAAAGCATTGATCATCAACCATCTTTAAAAAAAAATTTTTTATAGGGACAGAAAACTATAGGTAGGGAGAGTGTCAGTGTGTTTTACTGTGCTAATCCTTGTTTGTAGGGACAGGGAAGGACAGTGAGGGAAATTCTCCTTGTGCTATAGTGTGCTAAAGCATTGATCATCAACCATCTTTAAAAAAAAATTTTTTATAGGGACAGAAAACTATAGGTAGGGAGAGTGTCAGTGTGTTTTACTGTGCTAATCCTTGTTTGTAGGGACAGGGAAGGACAGTGAGGGAAATTCTCCTTGTGCTATAGTGTGCTAAAGCATTGATCATCAACCATCTTTAAAAAAACATTTTTTATAGGGACAGAAAACTATAGGTAGGGAGAGTGTCAGTGTGTTTTACTGTGCTAATCCTTGTTTGTAGGGACAGGGAAGGACAGTGAGGGAAATTCTCCTTGTGCTATAGTGTGCTAAAGCATTGATCATCAACCATCTTTAAAAAAAAATTTTTTATAGGGACAGAAAACTATAGGTAGGGAGAGTGTCAGTGTGTTTTACTGTGCTAATCCTTGTTTGTAGGGACAGGGAAGGACAGTGAGGGAAATTCTCCTTGTGCTATACTGTGCTAAAGCATTGATCATCAACCATCTTTAAAAAAAATTTTTTATAGGGACAGAAAACTATAGGTAGGGAGAGTGTCAGTGTGTTTTACTGTGCTAATCCTTGTTTGTAGGGACAGGGAAGGACAGTGAGGGAAATTCTCCTTGTGCTATAGTGTGCTAAAGCATTGATCATCAACCATCTTTAAAAAAAAAAATTTTATAGGGACAGAAAACTATAGGTAGGGAGAGTGTCAGTGTGTTTTACTGTGCTAATCCTTGTTTGTAGGGACAGGGAAGGACAGTGAGGGAAATTCTCCTTGTGCTATACTGTGCTAAAGCATTGATCATCAACCATCTTTAAAAAAAAAAAATTTATAGGGACAGAAAACTATAGGTAGGGAGAGTGTCAGTGTGTTTTACTGTGCTAATCCTTGTTTGTAGGGACAGGGAAGGACAGTGAGGGAAATTCTCCTTGTGCTATACTGTGCTAAAGCATTGATCATCAACCATCTTTAAAAAAAAATTTTTTATAGGGACAGAAAACTATAGGTAGGGAGAGTGTCAGTGTGTTTTACTGTGCTAATCCTTGTTTGTAGGGACAGGGAAGGACAGTGAGGGAAATTCTCCTTGTGCTATACTGTGCTAAAGCATTCCTCATCAACCATCTTTGAAATCCTTGTTTTTTGGACAGTCAGGGAAATTGTCGTTGTGCTATTCTGTGCGAAAGCAATCATCCTCAACCATATTTAGAAATCCTTAAGTAAAGGGACAGAGAAGGACACCTGAAGGTAGCCCTTATTGCTTTTTTCCCATCTCCCTGCAGGCCATCCATTAGAATGTCTGGAAGGCAAACAAGGAGAGGCAGACAGTCAGGAGGCAATAAAAGAGGGCAAGCAGGCTCTGTGTCTGGGGGCAACAGTGCTGGTCGTGGACGCGGTGAATTGTCATCAGCACATGGCCATGGGACACGCTTGTCCTTCTTTTCGGCAGCTGGACATGTTGAGCCACATCATGCCGAAGACTTGGTAGAGTGGATGACCAAGCCCTCCTCCTCCTCCTCATCCTCTCTCACCCAGGCTCAGGGTACTGGCAAAGCAGCTGCCAAAGCGTCCTCTTCCCTGGTATCAATGTCAGACTCATCATCAGTCACTCCTTCCCTAGACCCACCATGTCCTCCTCCTGAGGAGTCCCCCGAACTGTTTGAGCACAGTGTTGGGTACATGCTCCAGGAGGATGCCCAGCGTTTCGAAGGGTCTGATGATGAAACCCAGCTACAGGAAGGCAGTAGCGTGAAAGCAGACAGAGGGGATGCTCAAGAAGGACACCAATCTGGCAGTCATGTTCCAGCAGCTGCAGCATACTGCCAGATTGGCTCCAGTGATGAGGAGGGAGGGGATGATGAGGTCACTGACTCCACGTGGGTGCCTAATAGGAGAGAGGAGGAGGAGGAGGATGAGGAGGAGGCACATCTCCAACGAGGCAGGATGCCCTTTGGTGGCCAGCGTAAGGGCAGTACACCGACGGAATCACACCGCAGAGCTCCGCCTGTGCAGGGCGCTGCCTCTGCCCGTCATTCAAAAAGTTCTTTGGTGTGGGCCTTTTTTGAGGCTAGTGCATCAGATCGCACAGCTGCTGTTTGCAACATATGTCTCAAGCGTACATCGCGTGGCCAAAACATCAGCCGCTTGGGTACCACATGCCTGACCAGACATATGTTGACCTGCCATGCAGCTCGTTGGCAAGCCTACCTCAAAGACCCACACCAAAGAACAAAGCGGACCTCTCCTTGCACCGCATCAGCTGGGATCTCCAACCCCACTATAACTTCAGTCCTCTCTGAAACATGCACTGAGAGGAATGAAGGTGTAGAATTAGGTGTGTCACAGCCAAGTACTTGCGGCCACTCTGCTAGCAGTACACCGACGTCCAATTCTAGCAGGCAAATTTCCCTGCCCCAGCTGCTGGACCGTCGAAAGAAGTTCACTCCCAGCCATCCACATGCCCAGCGGTTGAATGCTAGCTTGGCTAAATTGCTAGCGCTTCAACTGCTGCCTTTTCAGTTGGTAGACTCGGCCCCCTTCCGTGAGTTTGTGCAATGTGCGGTTCCTCAGTGGCAGGTTCCCAAACGCCACTTTTTCTCACGGAAGGCTATTCCGGCTCTCTACCGGCATGTGGAAGGCAATGTCTTGGCCTCGCTGGACAGGGCGGTCAGCGGTAAGGTGCATATTACCGCTGACTCATGGTCCAGCAGGCATGGACAGGGACGTTACCTTTCTTTCACGGCCCATTGGGTCACTCTTTTGGCAGCTGGGAAGGATGCAGGACAAGGTGCAGTAGTGTTGGAGGTTGTTCCACCGCCACGCCTCCAAAATGCTACTACTGGTTGTGACACACCTCTCTCCTCCACCCCCTCCTCTTCTTCTTCCTCCATGGCCTCTTCCTGTGCTTTGTCCTCTAAACCAGCGGTGCTCCGTAGCCGTTCAAGGGGCTACGCAAGTACGCAGGCAAAAAGATGCCATGCCGTGCTTGCCCTGGTGTGTTTGGGGGACAGAAGCCACACTGGGGCAGAGGTCCTGTCTGCTCTGCAGGGCCAGGCCGAGAGGTGGTTGACGCCACGCCAGCTTAAGCCAGGAATGGTGGTTTGCGACAATGGCACCAACCTCCTCTCCGCCCTCCGACAGGGACAACTGACCCATGTGCCCTGTGTGGCTCACGTCCTTAACCTGGTGGTGCAGCGGTTCTTGGGCAGGTACCCGGGCTTACAGGATGTCCTGAGGCAGGCCAGGAAAGTCTGTGTGCATTTCCGCAGATCTTATAATGCCAGTGCTCGCCTGGCTGAGCTGCAAAAGGAGTTGAACCTGCCCAAGAACCGCCTTATATGTGACATGCCCACCAGGTGGAACTCAACATTGGCCATGCTGCAGCGGCTGCACACGCAGCAGAGGGCCATCAATGAGTACCTGTGCGACTACGGCACCAGGACAGGGTCAGGGGAGCTTGGTTTTTTTTCTCCACGCCAGTGGGGCATGATCAGGGATGCATGCACTGTCCTGGCACCATTTGAGGAGGCCACGAGGATGGTGAGCAGTGACAGTGCATGCATCAGTGACACTGTACCTCTTGTCCACCTGTTGGAGCACACGCTGCGTGGAATAATGGACAGGGCACTTGAGGCAGAACAGAGGCAGGAAGAGGAGGACTTCCTTGCCTCTCAAGGCCCCCTTTACCCAGACAGTGTTCCTTCTGTCCCACCCATCACACAGGAAGAGGAGGAGGAGGAGGAGGATTGTGTCAGCATGGAGGTGGAGGCTGGCACTCAGCATCATCAGCAGCAGTCTTTTAGGGATGATTTACAGTCCCAAGAAACCAGTGGACTTGTACGTGGCTGGGAGGAGGTGGCTGCGGATCATGTCGTCCTTAGTGACCCAGAGGACTCCGGACCGAATGCCTCAGCTAACCTACGCTGCATGGCCTCTATGATCCTGCAAAGTCTGCGGAAGGATCCTCGTATTCTTCGGATCAAGGAGAAGGACCATTACTGGCTGGCCACTCTCCTTGATCCACGGTACAAGGGTAAGGTTGCGGACCTTATGTTACCGTCGCAGAGGGAGCAGAGGATGAGACAACTCCGGGAGGCCTTGCAGAAAGGTCTGTGCAACGCGTTCCCAGAGACTGGGAAGTTACAAACTCCTGGTCCTGGACAACGAGTTGCTGAGGCTTCGGCCAGTCAAAGAAGGAGCGGTGGGGAAGGTAGCCGTCTGACCGATGCGTTCAGACAATTCTTTAGTCCGCAGCCGCAAAGTATGATCGGTTCCAGCAACCATCGCCAGCGTCTGATAAACATGGTGCAGGAATACCTAGGGACAAGGTCAGACTTGGACACCTTCCCCACCGAAAATCCTCTGGCTTACTGGGTCTTGAGGATGGATCACTGGCCAGAGCTTGCACAGTATGCAATTGAGCTACTGGCCTGTCCTGCATCCAGCGTTCTTTCGGAACGCACATTCAGTGCTGCTGGAGGATTTGTCACGGATCACAGGGTGCGCCTGTCCACCGACTCGGTTGATCGACTGACTTTCATCAAGATGAACCAGTCTTGGATCACCACCAGCTACCACACACCTGATGCTGATATAACAGACTAATTGATTTTAACATGTCACATCCCTTCAAGACTGATGCTGATGCTGAGTGCCTGTGCTGTTATGTTGACTGGCTATCCTCCTCCTCCGAGTCCTCAATGATACGATTGATGATGATAGCTTGGAAGATCATTTTTGTTTATGGGTGCCGCCACCAGTGGCTAAGGCCCAATTTTTCAGCCCCTGTTTAACAGGGGCGTGTAATTACAATTTTTGAAGCAATACTTTGCAACAGGGCTCATTGCTGTGCTCCAAGTACAGTATCTGTGAGGGGTTGTAGTGTTGTGCCACCAGTGCCTAAGGCCCAATTTTTCAGCCCCTGTTTAACAGGGGCGTGTCATTACAATTTTTGAAGCAATACTTTGCAACAGGGCTCATTGCTGTGCTCCAAGTACAGTATCTGTGAGGGGTTGCAGTGTTGTGCCACCAGTGCCTAAGGCCCAATTTTTCAGCCCCTGTTCAACAGGGGCATGTAATTACAATTCTTGATCTAATAATTCACAGCAGGGCCCATTGCTGCACCCACCAAGAGTAACTCTGAGGGCTTACAGTGTTGTGGCAACGCCACCACCACCACCACCACGAAAGGCCCAATTTTTCAGCCCCTGTTCAAAAGGGGCATGTAATTACAATTCTTGATCTAATAATTCACAGCAGGGCCCATTCCTGCACCCACCAAGAGTAACTCTGAGGGCTTACAGTGTTGTGGCAACACCACCACCACCACCACGAAAGGCCCAATTTTTCAGCCCCTGTTCAACAGGGGCATGCAATTACAATTCTTGATCTAATAATTCACAGCAGGGCCCATTGCTGCACCCACCAAGAGTAACTGTCAGGGCTTACAGTGTTGTGGCACCAGCACCACCATCAAAGGCCCAATTTTTACTACCACTGTTCAACAATTATATGTAATTACAATTCCTGATATAATAGTTGACAGCAGGGCGTTCCAGCACCAACCAAGAGTAACTGTGAGTGCTTACAGTGTTGTGCCAGCACCAACAACTAAGGGGCCTATTTCTGCAGAGTATATACGGCAGGTCCCTACTTTCAAACATCCAACTTACAAACGACTCCTACTTGCAAACGAAAGAAGACAACAGGAAGTGAGAGGAAATCTACCCCTAGGAAGGAAAATTCTCTCCTGTAAGAATTAATATGGGAGAAAGGTGTCTCCTCTGTACTGATGCTTTATCACCAATCCTTGTTTCAAGAAAAATACCACATTTCAAAAACAGTTGTCATTGGGACGGAAAGTGAGGTGAAATGTTCTGAACAGGGGCACAGACAGCAAAACAAATGTTACAGGGGTGATAACCCTTACCTATGTTTTCCAAAAAGTTTAAAAATAGATTTTTGGGCTGGAGCTACACTTAAACAATGTACCTGTTCAAAATTACAAACACATTCTACATAAGAACAAACCTACAGTCCCTGTCTTGTATGCACCGCCTGTATACGGCTGTTCAGAGTATATAGGGCCTTTTTTATTTTGTGTGCGGTGTTCCCCTTAATATCCATACAAGACCCAAAGGGGCTGGTAATGGGCTGGGGTAGGGGGGGGGGTCATGGGGTAGCTATGCCATTTTTCTTAAAGATTTTCATCCATATTACCGGGACCAGACATTACATTAAAGCCGCAAGCAGTTTTAAATGTTTTTTTTTTCCTTTAGAAGTGTCATTTTGTGCAGGGACAGTTCTAAACACGGGAAACACGTGGCACTTCACAGGCATACTTTAGACACCCCCCAGGTACGATATTTAAAGGAATATTTGACTCTTTTTTTTTTCACTTTATGCATCATTAAAATGACTGCTCCCGAAAAACGACCGTTTTTAAAACTTCTTTTTGCATTGATACATATCCCCTGGTGCAGAACCCGGGTTCCCAAACCCTTTTTAGGACAATAACATGCATAATAGTCGTTATAATTAGCACTTTAGAATTCGAACGTTCGCATCCATTGTATTTAATAGGGTTCTAATGTTCGTACGAACGTTCGGTCCGTTCGCGGGTTCTAGTGCGAACCGAACCCGGGGGTGTTCGGCTCATCACTACGTATAAGCTGTAGATCTGCATAAGCACCAAACTAAAGTTGAAACACACTTGTGGGCTACCTAGTTGTCCCGATACCCAAACCGGCAAGAGACAGAGCTATTGTTAAAACTATAACCAATTTTACCCCCTAGAAATGTATCATTACATTCTATTAACAAGTGTCTGTTTGGAGTCTTTTTTAGTTTGTCAAAACTCCTCGTACCAATATTAACATCATAAATAGCATGTACCGCTGTCATCGCTGGGGACTAAAGCTTGGTGGAGATTCAGATTAGACCCAGCAATTGGTCCTGTTTGCTTTCTTAGTTAGTCAGAGAATACACTTTAAACAATAAGTTGGGATTCTTTTCATCGTTACCCTTGCTAAAATATACTAAACAAAAAAATATAAATAAACAAAGATTCTTGGTGTGGTTGAGCAGCTTCTTGCAGTGGCTGGCATGGTCTCGTCCCTCAAGCTTTTTTACAACAACCCAGTCACCTGGTTGGAAAGAATGTAAACCGATTATTGTGCCAGGTCCAGGAGGGACTCATGAACCCTGTGGTGTACCTTTTGAAGTTCATGTTACAGTGACTGCACCTATCCTATCAGCTGAGAATGTAGGTGACAGCTAATGAGGAAAGTACAACTCTGGTTTTGATGGACCTCCAAACAAACCTCATATGGCAATAACCCGGACATGTTGTGACTGTGGTGACTGCATAACCTGTGCGTGGCTTACCATCTGGGGTGTAATACCTGGAACCATTGACAAAAAGGTTCTTATGGGAGTGTCCTTCACCAGACTGATGCTTGCTGATTCAAATTCCATCAAAGAAAAACAGTCGTGGCACAGACTTGGTTAGAATTAGAAGGGTTAGTATTATTAGTTTGAAAAACTGTCACTTACATTTATCCTCCCATTTTCTTCCTCATTACAAACTGAAGGAAGAAATGCAGGGAGTGGTGCAAGAAAAAAGAAACAATGAAATAGCTTATGATACTTTTACCTCCTTAGGCGTGTGTATTTATCCATGTGTACAGCTGTCTATATACACCTGCTTTCTATGTACATACACTTTCAGAAACTCCTTGGACCTGAAAAAAATACTTATAAGCAAAAATTATTACTCTATCCTTCATATTTAACCTACAAAGAATGGCAAACAATAATGACATTCCTGTACGTTGGTAAATTGTCAATGACATTCTTTAAAACCAATTCAACTAAACCCTCTGTAACCCTTACTTTTCCGTTCCTACAAAAATATAACAGCCGCGACACGTAGGAGGGTCGCTGCGGTATGTTCTAACATATTCATGTTACTACATACAAACAATGAGAAGACTAAAAAACATGAGACAAACATTCAGATACAAATGTGGGGGAGATAAAGATGGAATGCTGCCTTCACTCTTTTACCAATAGAAAAAAGAAATACAATGGGAAAAACATGAGATCAGCTCGAAAAACCTTGCATGGACCAGCCATACAAAGTTCAAAAACAGGCATGAGAATTTTTAACCACAAAAGCGTATATTATACATCCATCTACCCACTCATCGTTACAGATTTCTGAAGCCACAGTCAAACAATGTGGCTTCTCTCTGTATCTAGATGTTACAACAATATCGTGTATGCCTCCTGTTTACTCTCTACCCGAAATTGTATTACAGTACAAAACTTCACAAAACAACTGGAATTAAATTGAATGCAGTTGTTGATCCCGCCAAAACCAGCCACCAGATGCAGTGTGCAACTTGCCACCCATAGCCTGCCACCAGATGCAGAGTTCAACTTGCCACCCATAGCCTGCCACCAGATGCAGTGTGCAACTTGCCACCCATAGCCTGCCACTAGATGCAGTGTGCCACTTGTCACCCATAGCCTGCCATCATATACAGTGTGCCATTTGCCATCCATAGCCTGCCACCAAATGCAGTGTGCAAATTCCCAGCCATAGCCTGCCACCAGATGCAGTGTGCAACTTGCCACCCATAGCCTGCCACCAAATGCAGTGTGCAACCTGCCACCCATAACCTGCCACCAGTTGCAGTGTCACTTGCCACCCGCAGCCTAGCACTAGTCCGACACACCGGAACTCCGGGAAGGTGAACGCCCCACCCGCCGCTGGCTGCTGATGTGACTCCTCCCACACCGGGGCATGTCCAAAAGTAAAGGACTACAAGTCCCAGCATGAACCCCTGATATCTAAGGATGTGACTCACCCTCCAAAATTGAAGGACTACAAGTCCAAGCATGAACCCCTTAGATCTAAGGGTGTGACCCCATAGATTTCCCAGGTTCATGCTGGGATCTGTAGTTCCTCACTAATTGGGGGGTTCACATCTTCAGCTCTGCGGGGTTCATGCTGGGACCTGTAGTCCTTCACTTTTGGGGGGACACATTCCCCCCAAAAGTGAAGAATTACAAGTCCCAGCATGAACCCTGCCCTAATATCTAAGGATGTCCCTCCGAGTGTGTCATCTCATCTGCCCTCTCCTCTTCTGCCAGCATGCACATCTGTCTGACTGTCCTGTCTGCAGTCTGCACTGAGAGGCTTGCTAGTGGCTCCAGGTAGGCTGACACACACACACACACACTGAGCTGAGAGCTCTGCTGTGAAGTGCTGACAGTTCAGCACAGAACGCTGGCTGCTGCAGGAGACCTGACTGAGCTTTTTAAGCCTGATCCCTCATCTGTGACTGCTTTGGATTTCATATCTCCATTTGTCCACTGCAGCAGTCAGTGCCTGAGGCTGCCTCCTGATCTTTCTTCTGCTCTTCTGCTCTTGCTCTTAAGTCTGTGCATGCCACCCGCCAGAGAAGATACAGGGAGGAGGTGGGTTGAGCTAAGCAGTAGGCGTGGAGGAGGAGGAAGTTAAATCCTCCTCCGTTCTGAATGCTGGGGCCTCTGCCTCTCTCCTCCTCGTGATGTGACTGGTTGCTAGATGCCAGGTGGGCTGCGGCTAGCAAACAGTTTGGGCAGTGAGCCAGCGGCCGGTGGTGAATGACGTAAAGTTGTTCTCCGCCGGCCAGGAGCCCAGGCTGACAGTGAGTGACAGGCAGCAGTGATACCAGGGCCATTTTAAGGGACATCAGATCTCAGGACATGTGGTCACCCTAGATGTGCCCCCAAATTCTGTACCCGGGGCCACTGCCCCATCTGCCCCCCCTTGCTACGCCACTGCTGTGGACATGATAGTGCTGTTCTTTGTGATAAGCTTTAATGCAATTGTCATTTTGTGAGTATAATACTTACCACCTTTTACAATAATAAAATATGCCTACCAGTCTGCCTACTTAATAAATGGTATAGGTGATACTAAGAGGCTAGCTTTGAGATTACCACAAGTATAGTTAATTTTCAATTTTTGTATTTAGTATGTTTTTAGGTTTACTTTAATATCATACTTCATAACTGTGGAGTGAAAGTAATTTTAAAGGTTCAAGATTTAGAGAGCGTATAAATACAGGATATATTTATAGATGTTAATACATTTTTATTTTAATTAGCAGATGTCCTTTTTGTTCACTGGGCACCAAGGCTGATGCCCATACATATTTAGTTAAAATGGTTTCCCAGTTAATGCCAATGCAAAACCAATCAAAAGATGTATCAGCATGATTCTCCTAATAACACATAAAACAAAATCACTGTTCAATTTGTGGAGACTGTTAATGAATATTCATTCTGAGAAACTGCTCCTGTGAGGACCTCTGTTGTGATAATTTTCCGAGATCTTCTAAGACCTGCTTCACAGCTGATATATTATTAACTCTAAAATGCATTTCAACATTTTCATGACATTAATAAATTCCCCATTATCCTTACTAAAACACAATAAATCAAAGTTTATTATTTTGCAATTAATTTACACCGTAGAGAATTTTAATTGCCAAGAACATTGGACATTATTTACAAATACCTGTTTGAAATGTATCAACAAGGAAACTTTTGATTAAAGATAAACTATAGGCCAACAGCTAAATATGCAGACGAAACACAGGGAAGCTGTGTTACCTGAAAAAATACTTTAAGGGCTCTTTCACACGGACGTTCCGTATGTCCGTTTTTCATCCATCTGTTTTCGGATGAAAAACGGACATACATGTATCCCTATGGGATAGCGGATGTCAGCGGATGAACATCCGCTGACATCCGATGGCATCAGTCTCCGCTATGGTCCGTTTAGCATGACGGAGGAAAATCCTACTTTTCCATCTGTCTGCGGATCGGATCAGATGAAAACGGACAGACGGTTCGTTTTCATCCGATCCCCCCATAGAGGAAAGCGGCGATCCAACCGGTCCGTTTCTGCACAGTGTGCAGAGACGGACAAGTCATCTGCCCGGCTCAGCGGGGATCAACGGAGCGATCTCCGCTGAGCAAGCGGATATTCACAGGGCGGATCATGACGGGATCCGCCCGTGTGAAAGAGCCCTTACACAGAACAACCAGGAAGATAACATTAAGGTCTCATGCACACAGGGCATCTGTGTAACCCTTTTCTTCACCCAAGAAAAAAGCTGATTTAAAAATACACTTAAAATTGCACACACAGTTGCACACATATTTAGCAGTGTCAAGTCTTTGAGTGTTAATGGTTTCCAAAGGCCAGAATAAATTAATATTCTGGCCATTTGCAATGCATTAATGCTCATATTTGCTTAACCACTTGCCCACTGGGCACTTAAACCCCCTTCCTAACCAGACCAATTTTCAGCTTTCAGTGCTCTCACATTTTGAATGGAAACATTCTACCCATATAATTTTTTTGTCCTTTTTTCACACAAATAGAGATTTCTTTTGGTGATATTTGATCACCACTGTGTTTTTTATTTAAGACCAAAAATTTGGGGAAAAAAATTAATTTTTCTTTGTTTTTGTTATAATATTTTGCAAATTATTGATTTTTCTTCATAATTTTTGGCCAAAATTTATACTGATACATTTCTTTGGTAAAAAATAACCCAAATAAGTGTATACTATTTGGTCTTCGTGAAGGTTATAAAATCTACAAGCTACGGTGCCAACCACTGAAAATTGATCTCACTTGATCACACCTGATGTACTGACGACCTATCTCATTTCTTGAGACACTAATAAGCCAGGACAGTACAAATACCCCCCAAATGACCCATTTTTTGAAAGCAGACAATCCAATGTATTTAGTAAGAGGCATTGTGAGTTTTTTGAAGTTGTCATTTTTTCCCACAATTCTTTGCAAAATTAAGATTTATTTTTTTATTTTTTTTACATAATTGTCACATTAACAGGTTATTTCTCTCACACAGCATATACATACCACTAATTACACCCCAAAACACATTCTACTATTTCTCCCGAGTATGGCGATACCACATGTGTGAGAATTTTACACAGCCTGGCCACATACAGGAGCCCATCATGCAGGGAGCACGGTCAGACGTTCTAGGGACATAAATTACACATTTCATTTTTTGACTACCTCTTACAATTTTGAAGGCCCTGGAGCACCAGGACAATAGAAACATCCACAAAAGGGCCCTATTTTGGAAAGTAAACACCCCAACATATATTCTATGAGGCATAATGAGTCTTTTGAACATGTAATTTTTTTCCACAAGTTTTCCAAAAAAACAATTTACACAATTTTGTCGATTTATAAGATATTTCTAACACAAAGCATGTACATAGCAAAAAGGACACCCTAAAATATATTCTGCTACTCCTCCTGAGTATGGTGATACCACATGTTTGAGACTTTTCCACAGCCTGGCCAGTGGCCACATACAGAGGCCCAACCTGAAGGGAGCACCATCAGGAATATACATTTCAAATCGAATTTGATTACCTATTACACTTTTGTGAGACACTTGTGGGCACTGTAGTGACACTGTAGTGGCAAGAATGCGGCATGGATGAGAACTGATGTGGCACGGATGAGTACTGATGTGGCACAGATGAGCACTGATGTGGCACAGATAAGCACTGCTGTGGCAAGGATGAGCACTGCTGTTGAATAGATGAGGCATGGATGAGCACAGGTGAAGCATGGATGAGCATGAATGAGCCATGGATGGGCATGGATGAGCCCTGGATGGGCATGTATGAGCCATGGATGGAGCATTGATGGGCATGGATGTAGCATGGATAAGCATGAATGAGCATGGATGGAGCATGGATGAGCACGGATAAGCACAGATGGCGCATGGAGGAGCCAGGGATGGATGAAGCATGGATGAGCACAGATTGAACACGGATTGAACATGGATGAGCATGGACGGAGCATGGATGAGCAAGGGATGGATGGAGCATGGATGAGCCAGGGGTGGATGGAGCATGAATGAGCATGGATGGATGGAGCACAGATGAACTAGGGATGGATGGAGCATGGATGAGCATGGATGGAGCATAGATGAGCCAGGGATGGATGGAGCACGGATGAGCCAGGGATGGACAGAGCATGGATGAGCACTGATGGATGGAGCTCGGATGAGCCATGGGTGGGCATGGATGAGCCCTGGATGGGCATGGATGAACCATGGATGGGCATGGATGAGCCATGGATGGAGCATGAATGGGCATGGATGGAGCATGGATAAGCATAGACGAACATAGATGGAGCATGGATGAGCATGGATGAGCACGGATGGCCCATGGGTGAGCACGGATGGAGCATGGAGGAGCCAGGGATAGATGGAGCATGGATGAGCCAGGGATGGATGGAGCATGGATGAGCCAGGGATGGATGGAGCATGGATGAGCCAGGGATGGAGCATGGGTGAGCACAGATTGAGCATGGATGAGCACAGATGGAACATGGATTGAACATGGATGAGCATGGATGGAGCACGGATGAACCACGGATGAACCAGGGATATGGATGGAGCACAGATGGAACACGGATGAGCCAGGGATGGATGGGGCATGGATGAGCTAGGGATGGATAGAGCATGGATGAGCATGGATGGATGGAGCACAGATGAGCCAGGGATGGATGGAGCATGGATTGAGCATAGATGAGCCAGGGATGGATGGAGCACGGATGAGCCAGGGATGGATGGAGCACGGATGAGCACAGAGGGATGGAGCACAGATGAGCCAGGGATGGATGGAGCATGGATGAGCCAGGGATGGATGGAGCACAGATGAGCATGGATGGAAGGAGCACGGATGAGCCACAGATGGATGGAGCATGGATGAGCCAGGGGTGGATGGAGCATGGATGCGCGCCCACACGGCGGCAAAATCAAAGGGAAGTACAGGTATGCCCATTTGCCTGTACGAGTCATTTTTCACGGTCGGCAAGTGGTTAAAAACTAACAGGTGTTCTAACTCCTCTCCACTGTATCCACTCCACTGGATATGACATCGCATGAGACAAAATACTGAACAGGTTCAAGAGATAAATACCACACATTTCGTGAAATAATGCATGCTTTATTTTGGTAGTGTTTGTTAATTGAATTGCAAACAACTTTAAAAAACCCTAAAGAGGTATATTACCCCAGATCATAAAGCGGTAGATATTGTTTTGTGAATGGAGCCTATTACCCATATTGCCACAGCTGACACTACAAGGAAGATATTAGATGTCATTGTGTTTAGAAATAAAACCAAATACTGCCAGTATTAAGGGAGTAGAGACTAGCATCAGCACATTGAGCTAACATCTAGAGCTAACAGGTGATAACAGGTGATAGAGAGCAATCTTTTTTAGCTGACAGCAACCATTTAGAGCTAATAATTAGAGAACACTGGATCAGTCTAATGAAAATTACTAGGAATTATATCATCAATGGCTGCCCAATGACCAAAGAAAGAAGACAATGGGCTAGAAGACGATTAGGAGAAGTTGTCAGTGGTGACAAAGTGACAGAGTGAGGTTGGACCGTGCATTGCTAGAGGATGCCAAACTAAAGAGTTAAGCCCTGTACACACGATCAGTTTGACTGATGAAAACCGTCCGATAGATTGTTTTCATCAGACAAACCGATCGTGTATGGGACCCATCAGTCTTTTTTCCATCGGTTTTAAAAAATAGAACATGTTTTAAAATTATCTGATGGATAAAAAACCAATGGCAATTTCCGATCGTCTGTGGGGAAATCCATCAGATAAAAAACCCAAGCATGCTCAGAATCAAGTCGACACATGCTCAGTAGCATTGAATTTCATTTTTCTCAGCTCATCGGAGTGTTTTACGTCACCACGTTTGGAACGGTCGGTTTTTTGACTGATGGTGTGTAGGCAAGACTGATGGAAAACAGTTTCATCGGATTTCTGATGGACAAATCCATCAGACGAAAATCCATAGGATATCTGATCGTGTGTACAGGGCTTAAGTCTGCCATACCGTGCATACATCTTTGGTTCTGCTTTAACCAAAAGTTTATGCACAATGAAAATGAGATCAAATGGCCCAACTGCAGAAACTTTCATCCAAATAAAATAAAATTATGTCAATGCCAATGTTAGCGTTAAAGAATTGTGTTATGAGACATCATTCTCATCATATATCAAAAGTCAAGGCAAGGATAACGGGTAGCAAACTTGTAATAGTTCACAAAAAAAAGTGTAAAAAGAGTACTTACATATAGTTCTAAATATGATGCAGTACTTTGCAGACAATGTTCACAAAATGTATCTCCATGTACAGCTAAAAGAAAGGAAAAAGGAAATGTGTAGATGCAGCAATTATCTTCCAGACCTATAAAAAAATATAATAAATCGCTGAATTGGCTTTAACAAGCGTAGTTGAAAATATGAAAAAAAAAAAACTGAGTAAGTATAGAATTTCACATATATACATGAAATAATAATAAGAAGAAATTACCCTCCTGGCAGTTCTTTTTTCAGTATAACCTTCAGAATTACTGTATACATTGGGTATCTTACACAAAGCTAACAGCTATTATAAAGCAAATAAATTATGTTGTTTTGAAATGACATGAACGGTATAGTAATAGTAAACATAGCTTTTAAAAATGATCAGTTAAGGTTACACAAGAAATTCTAGGACTACAAACTCACACAAAAAAATAGATAAAAAAAAATCACATTGCAGTTTAGTATGAAGTAATGTCTCAATGTTGATGTGGAGGATTGTGTGAGTGAATTTACTTATCTAGATTGTAGTTGCAGGAAAGAGGCAAGTTGGCCTTAAGACACCAGTTGGATGTTATAAAGAGATCTAACACTCACATAAATAAATGTTCTGAGTAGTGATGAGCCGAACACCCCCGGGTTCGGTTCGCACCAGAACCCGCGAACGGACCGAAAGTTCGAACGAACATTAGAACCCTATTAAATACAATGGATGCGAACGTTCGAATTCTAAAGTGCTAATTATAAAAACTATTATGCATGTTATTGTCCTAAAAAGGGTTTGGGAACCCGGGTTCTGCACCAGGGGACATGTATCAATGCAAAAATAAGTTTTAAAAACGGTCGTTTTCCGGGAGCAGTCATTTTAATGATGCATAAAGTGAAAAAAAAAAAGTCAAATATTCCTTTAAATATCGTACCTGGGGGGTGTCTAAAGTATGCCTGTGAAGTGCCACGTGTTTCCCGTGTTTAGAACTGTCCCTGCACAAAATGACACTTCTAAAGGAAAAAAAAGCCATTTAAAACTGCTTGCGGCTTTAATGTAATGTCTGGTCCCGGTAATATGGATGAAAATCTTTAAGAAAAATGGCATAGCTACCCCATGACCCCCCCCCTACCCCAGCCCATTACCAGCCCCTTTGGGTCTTGTATGGATATTAAGGGGAACCCCGCACATAAAATAAAAAAGGCCCTATATACTCTGAACAGCCGTATACAGGCGGTGCATACAAGACAGGGACTGTAGGTTTGTTCTTATGTAGAATCTGTTTGTAATTTTGAACAGGTACATTGTTGAAGTGTAGCTCCAGACCAAAAATCTATTTTTAAACTTTTTGGAAAACATAGGTAAGGGTTATCACCCCTGTAACATTTGTTTTGCTGTCTGTGCCCCTGTTCAGAACATTTCACCTCACTTTCCGTCCTAATGACAACTGTTTTTGAAATGTGGTGTTTTTCTTGAAACAAGGATTGCTGATAAAGCATCAGTACAGAGGAGACACCTTTCTCCCATATTTATTCTTACAGGAGAGAATTTTCCTTCCTAGTGGTAGATTTCCTCTCACTTCCTGTTGTCTTCTTGCGTTTGCAAGTAGGAGTCGTTTGTAAGTTGGATGTTTGAAAGTAGGGACCTGCCGTATATACTCTGCAGAAATAGGCCCCTTAGTTGTTGGTGTTGGCACAACACTGTAAGCACTCACAGTTACTCTTGGTTGGTGCTGGAACGCCCTGCTGTCAACTATTATATCAGGAATTTTAATTACATATAATTGTTGAACAGTGGTAGTAAAAATTGGGCCTTTGATGGTGGTGCTGGTGCCACAACACTGTAAGCCCTGACAGTTACTCTTGGTGGGTGCAGCAATGGGCCCTGCTGTGAATTATTAGATCAAGAATTGTAATTACATGCCCCTGTTGAACAGGGGCTGAAAAATTGGGCCTTAGGCACTGGTGGCACAACACTGCAACCCTTCACAGATACTGTACTTGGAGCACAGCAATGAGCCCTGTTGCAAAGTATTGCTTCAAAAATTGTAATGACATGCCCCTGTTAAACAGGGGCTGAAAAATTGGGCCTTAGGCACTGGTGGCACAACACTGCAACTCCTCACAGATACTGTACTTGGAGCACAGCAATGAGCCCTGTTGCAAAGTATTGCTTCAAAAATTGTAATTACACGCCCCTGTTAAACAGGGGCTGAAAAATTGGGCGTTAGGCACTGGTGGCGGCACCCATAAACAAAAATGATCTTCCAAGCTATCATCATCAATCGTATCATTGAGGACTCGGAGGAGGAGGATAGCCAGTCAACATAACAGCACAGGCACTCAGCATCAGCATCAGTCTTGAAGGGATGTGACATTTTAAAATCAATTAGTCTGTTATATCAGCATCAGGTGTGTGGTAGCTGGTGGTGATCCAAGACTGGTTCATCTTGATGAAAGTCAGTCGATCAACCGAGTCGGTGGACAGGCGCACCCTGTGATCCGTGACAAATCCTCCAGCAGCACTGAATGTGCGTTCCGAAAGAACGCTGGATGCAGGACAGGCCAGTAGCTCAATTGCATACTGTGCAAGCTCTGGCCAGTGATCCATCCTCAAGACCCAGTAAGCCAGAGGATTTTCGGTGGGGAAGGTGTCCAAGTCTGACCTTGCCCCTAGATATTCCTGCACCATGTTTATCAGACGCTGGCGATGGTTGCTGGAACCGATCATACTTTGGGGCTGCGGACTAAAGAATTGTCTGAACGCATCGGTCAGACGGCCACCTTCCCCACCGCTCCTTCTTTGACTGGCCGAAGCCTCAGCAACTCGTTGTCCAGGACCAGGAGTTTGCAACCTCCCAGTCTCTGGGAACGCGTTGCACAGACCTTTCTGCAAGGCCTCCCGGAGTTGTCTCATCCTCTGCTCCCTCTGCGACGGTAACATAAGGTCCGCAACCTTACCCTTGTACCGTGGATCAAGGAGAGTGGCCAGCCAGTAATGGTCCCTCTCCTTGATCCGAAGAATACGAGGATCCTTCCGCAGACTTTGCAGGATCAGGGAGGCCATGCAGCGTAGGTTTGCTGAGGCATTCGCTCCGGAGTCCTCTGGGTCACTAAGGACGACATGATCCGCAGCCACCTCCTCCCAGCCACGTACAAGTCCACTGGTTTCTTGGGACTGTAAATCATCCCTAAAAGACTGCTGCTGATGATGCTGAGTGCCAGCCTCCACCTCCATGCTGACACAATCCTCCTCCTCCTCCTCCTCCTCCTCCTCCTCTTCCTGTGCGATGGGTGGGACAGAAGGAACACTGTCTGGGTAAAGGGGGCCTTGAGAGGCAAGGAAGTCCTCCTCTTCCTGCCTCTGTTCTGCCTCAAGTGCCCTGTCCATTATTCCACGCAGCGTGTGCTCCAACAGGTGGACAAGAGGTACAGTGTCACTGATGCATGCACTGTCACTGCTCACCATCCTCGTGGCCTCCTCAAATGGTGCCAGGACAGTGCATGCATCCCTGATCATGCCCCACTGGCGTGGAGAAAAAAAACCAAGCTCCCCTGACCCTGTCCTGGTGCCGTAGTCGCACAGGTACTCATTGATGGCCCTCTGCTGCGTGTGCAGCCGCTGCAGCATGGCCAACGTTGAGTTCCACCTGGTGGGCATGTCACATATAAGGCGGTTCTTGGGCAGGTTCAACTCCTTTTGCAGCTCAGCCAGGCGAGCACTGGCATTATAAGATCTGCGGAAATGCACACAGACTTTCCTGGCCTGCCTCAGGACATCCTGTAAGCCCGGGTACCTGCCCAAGAAGCGCTGCACCACCAGGTTAAGGACGTGAGCCACACAGGGCACATGGGTCAGTTGTCCCTGTCGGAGGGCGGAGAGGAGGTTGGTGCCATTGTCGCAAACCACCATTCCTGGCTTAAGCTGGCGTGGCGTCAACCACCTCTCGGCCTGGCCCTGCAGAGCAGACAGGACCTCTGCCCCAGTGTGGCTTCTGTCCCCCAAACACACCAGCGCAAGCACGGCATGGCATCTTTTTGCCTGCGTACTTGCGTAGCCCCGTGAACGGCTACGGAGCACCGCTGGTTCATAGGACAAACCACAGGAAGAGGCCATGGAGGAAGAAGAAGAGGAGGGGGTGGAGGAGAGAGGTGTGTCACAACCAGTAGTAGCATTTTGGAGGCGTGGCGGTGGGACAACCTCCAACACTACTGCACCTTGTCCTGAATCCTTCCCAGCTGCCAAAAGAGTGACCCAATGGGCCGTGAAAGAAAGGTAACGTCCCTGTCCATGCCTGCTGGACCATGAGTCAGCGGTAATATGCACCTTACCGCTGACCGCCCTGTCCAGCGAGGCCAAGACATTGCCTTCCACATGCCGGTAGAGAGCCGGAATAGCCTTCCGTGAGAAAAAGTGGCGTTTGGGAACCTGCCACTGAGGAACCGTACATTGCACAAACTCACGGAAGGGGGCCGAGTCTACCAACTGAAAAGGCAGCAGTTGAAGCGCTAGCAATTTAGCCAAGCTAGCATTCAACCGCTGGGCATGTGGATGGCTGGGAGTGAACTTCTTTCGACGGTCCAGCAGCTGGGGCAGGGAAATTTGCCTGCTAGAATCGGACGTCGGTGTACTGCTAGCAGAGTGGGCGCAAGTACTTGGCTGTGACACACCTAATTCTACACCTTCATTCCTCTCAGTGCATGTTTCAGAGAGGACTGAAGTTATAGTGGGGTTGGAGATCCCAGCTGATGCGGTGCAAGGAGAGGTCCGCTTTGTTCTTTGGTGTGGGTCTTTGAGGTAGGCTTGCCAACGAGCTGCATGGCAGGTCAACATATGTCTGGTCAGGCATGTGGTACCCAAGCGGCTGATGTTTTGGCCACGCGATATACGCTTGAGACATATGTTGCAAACAGCAGCTGTGCGATCTGATGCACTAGCCTCAAAAAAGGCCCACACCAAAGAACTTTTTGAATGACGGGCAGAGGCAGCGCCCTGCACAGGCGGAGCTCTGCGGTGTGATTCCGTCGGTGTACTGCCCTTACGCTGGCCACCAAAGGGCATCCTGCCTCGTTGGAGATGTGCCTCCTCCTCATCCTCCTCCTCCTCCTCTCTCCTATTAGGCACCCACGTGGAGTCATTGACCTCATCATCCCCTCCCTCCTCATCACTGGAGCCAATCTGGCAGTATGCTGCAGCTGCTGGAACATGACTGCCAGATTGGTGTCCTTCTTGAGCATCCCCTCTGTCTGCTCTCACGCTACTGCCTTCCTCTAGCTGGGTTTCATCATCAGACCCTTCGAAACGCTGGGCATCCTCCTGGAGCATGTACCCAACACTGTGCTGAAACAGTTCGGGGGACTCCTCAGGAGGAGGACATGGTGGGTCTAGGGAAGGAGTGACTGATGATTTGTCTGACATTGATACCAGGGAAGACGACGCTTTGGCAGCTGCTTTTCCAGTACCCTGAGCCTGGGTGAGAGAGGATGAGGAGGAGGAGGAGGGCTTGGTCATCCACTCTACCAAGTCTTCGGCATGATGTGGCTCAACATGTCCAGCTGCCGAAAAGAAGGACAAGCGTGTCCCATGGCCATGTGCTGATGACAATGCACCGCGTCCACGACCAGCACTGTTGCCCCCAGACACAGAGCCTGCTTGCCCTCTTTTATTGCCTCCTGAATGTCTGCCTCTCCTTGTTTGCCTTCCAGACATTCTAATAGATGGCCTGCAGGGAGATGGGAAAAAAGCAATAAGGGCTACCTTGAGGTGTCCTTCTCTGTCCCTTGAAACAAGGACTTTCACAGTGAAAGAAACTGACACTGTCCCTACCTAGAGTTTTCTGTCCCTAGAATAAATGTTTTTTTTAATCACAATATAGCACAAGGACAATTCACTCAATGTCTCTCCAGGTCCCTGAAAACAAGGACTTGCAGAGTGAAAGAAACTGACACTGTCCCTACCTAGAGTTTTCTGTCCCTAGAATAAATGTTTTTTTTAAGCACAATATAGCACAAGGACAATTAACTCACTGTCCTTACAGGTCCCTGGAAACAAGGACTTGCAGAGTGAAAAAAAAAAAACACTCTCCCTACCTACAGTTTTCTGTCCCTAGAAAAAATGTTTTTTTTAAGCACAATATAGCACAAGGACAATTAACTCACTGTCCTTACAGGTCCCTGGAAACAAGGACTTGCAGAGTGAAAGAAAAAAAACACTCTCCCTACCTACAGTTTTCTGTCCCTAGAAAAAATGTTTTTTTTAATCACAATATAGCACAAGGAAAATTAACTCACTGTCCTTACAGGTCCCTGGAAACAAGGACTTGCAGAGTGAAAGAAAAAAAACACTCTCCCTACCTACAGTTTTCTGTCCCTAGAAAAAATGTTTTTTTTAATCACAATATAGCACAAGGAAAATTAACTCACTGTCCTTACAGGTCCCTGGAAACAAGGACTTGCAGAGTGAAAGAAACTGACACTGTCCCTACCTAGAGTTTTCTGTCCCTAGAATAAATGTTTTTTTTAAGCACAATATAGCACAAGGACAATTAACTCACTGTCCTTACAGGTCCCTGGAAACAAGGACTTGCAGAGTGAAAGAAAAAAAACACTCTCCCTACCTACAGTTTTCTGTCCCTAGAAAAAATGTTTTTTTTAAGCACAATATAGCACAAGTAAAATTAACTCACTGTCCTTACAGGTCCCTGGAAACAAGGACTTGCAGAGTGAAAGAAAAAAAACACTCTCCCTACCTACAGTTTTCTGTCCCTAGAAAAAATGTTTTTTTTAATCACAATATAGCACAAGGAAAATTAACTCACTGTCCTTACAGGTCCCTGGAAACAAGGACTTGCAGAGTGAAAGAAACTGACACTGTCCCTACCTAGAGTTTTCTGTCCCTAGAATAAATGTTTTTTTTTAATCACAATATAGCACAAGGACAATTAACTCACTGTCCTTACAGGTCCCTGGAAACAAGGACTTGCAGAGTGAAAGAAACTGACACTGTCCCTACCTAGAGTTTTCTGTCCCTAGAATAAATGTTTTTTTTAAGCACAATATAGCACAAGGACAATTAACTCACTGTCCTTACAGGTCCCTGGAAACAAGGACTTGCAGAGTGAAAGAAAAAAAACACTCTCCCTACCTACAGTTTTCTGTCCCTAGAAAAAATGTTTTTTTTAAGCACAATATAGCACAAGTAAAATTAACTCACTGTCCTTACAGGTCCCTGGAAACAAGGACTTGCAGAGTGAAAGAAAAAAAACACTCTCCCTACCTACAGTTTTCTGTCCCTAGAAAAAATGTTTTTTTTAATCACAATATAGCACAAGGAAAATTAACTCACTGTCCTTACAGGTCCCTGGAAACAAGGACTTGCAGAGTGAAAGAAACTGACACTGTCCCTACCTAGAGTTTTCTGTCCCTAGAATAAATGTTTTTTTTTAATCACAATATAGCACAAGGACAATTAACTCACTGTCCTTACAGGTCCCTGGAAACAAGGACTTGCAGAGTGAAAGAAACTGACACTGTCCCTACCTAGAGTTTTCTGTCCCTAGAATAAATGTTTTTTTTAAGCACAATATAGCACAAGGACAATTAACTCACTGTCCTTACAGGTCCCTGGAAACAAGGACTTGCAGAGTGAAAGAAAAAAAACACTCTCCCTACCTACAGTTTTCTGTCCCTAGAAAAAATGTTTTTTTTAAGCACAATATAGCACAAGTAAAATTAACTCACTGTCCTTACAGGTCCCTGGAAACAAGGACTTGCAGAGTGAAAGAAAAAAAACACTCTCCCTACCTACAGTTTTCTGTCCCTAGAAAAAATGTTTTTTTTAATCACAATATAGCACAAGGAAAATTAACTCACTGTCCTTACAGGTCCCTGGAAACAAGGACTTGCAGAGTGAAAGAAACTGACACTGTCCCTACCTAGAGTTTTCTGTCCCTAGAATAAATGTTTTTTTTAAGCACAATATAGCACAAGGACAATTAACTCACTGTCCTTACAGGTCCCTGGAAACAAGGACTTGCAGAGTGAAAGAAAAAAAACACTCTCCCTACCTACAGTTTTCTGTCCCTAGAAAAAATGTTTTTTTTAAGCACAATATAGCACAAGTAAAATTAACTCACTGTCCTTACAGGTCCCTGGAAACAAGGACTTGCAGAGTGAAAGAAAAAAAACACTCTCCCTACCTACAGTTTTCTGTCCCTAGAAAAAATGTTTTTTTTAATCACAATATAGCACAAGGAAAATTAACTCACTGTCCTTACAGGTCCCTGGAAACAAGGACTTGCAGAGTGAAAGAAACTGACACTGTCCCTACCTAGAGTTTTCTGTCCCTAGAATAAATGTTTTTTTTAATCACAATATAGCACAAGGACAATTAACTCACTGTCCTTACAGGTCCCTGGAAACAAGGACTTGCAGAGTGAAAGAAACTGACACTGTCCCTACCTAGAGTTTTCTGTCCCTAGAATAAATGTTTTTTTTAAGCACAATATAGCACAAGGACAATTAACTCACTGTCCTTACAGGTCCCTGGAAACAAGGACTTGCAGAGTGAAAGAAAAAAAACACTCTCCCTACCTACAGTTTTCTGTCCCTAGAAAAAATGTTTTTTTTAAGCACAATATAGCACAAGTAAAATTAACTCACTGTCCTTACAGGTCCCTGGAAACAAGGACTTGCAGAGTGAAAGAAAAAAAACACTCTCCCTACCTACAGTTTTCTGTCCCTAGAAAAAATGTTTTTTTTAATCACAATATAGCACAAGGAAAATTAACTCACTGTCCTTACAGGTCCCTGGAAACAAGGACTTGCAGAGTGAAAGAAACTGACACTGTCCCTACCTAGAGTTTTCTGTCCCTAGAATAAATGTTTTTTTTAATCACAATATAGCACAAGGAAAATTAACTCACTGTCCTTACAGGTCCCTGGAAACAAGGACTTGCAGAGTGAAAGAAACTGACACTGTCCCTACCTAGAGTTTTCTGTCCCTAGAATAAATGTTTTTTTTAAGCACAATATAGCACAAGGACAATTAACTCACTGTCCTTACAGGTCCCTCGAAACAAGGACTTGCAGAGTGAAAGAAAAAAAACACTCTCCCTACCTACAGTTTTCTGTCCCTAGAAAAAATGTTTTTTTTAATCACAATATAGCACAAGGAAAATTAACTCACTGTCCTTACAGGTCCCTGGAAACAAGGACTTGCAGAGTGAAAGAAACTGACACTGTCCCTACCTAGAGTTTTCTGTCCCTAGAATAAATGTTTTTTTTAATCACAATATAGCACAAGGACAATTAACTCACTGTCCTTACAGGTCCCTGGAAACAAGGACTTGCAGAGTGAAAGAAACTGACACTGTCCCTACCTAGAGTTTTCTGTCCCTAGAATAAATGTTTTTTTTAAGCACAATATAGCACAAGGACAATTAACTCACTGTCCTTACAGGTCCCTGGAAACAAGGACTTGCAGAGTGAAAGAAAAAAAACACTCTCCCTACCTACAGTTTTCTGTCCCTAGAAAAAATGTTTTTTTTAATCACAATATAGCACAAGGAAAATTAACTCACTGTCCTTACAGGTCCCTGGAAACAAGGACTTGCAGAGTGAAAGAAACTGACACTGTCCCTACCTAGAGTTTTCTGTCCCTAGAATAAATGTTTTTTTTAATCACAATATAGCACAAGGACAATTAACTCACTGTCCTTACAGGTCCCTGGAAACAAGGACTTGCAGAGTGAAAGAAACTGACACTGTCCCTACCTAGAGTTTTCTGTCCCTAGAATAAATGTTTTTTTTAAGCACAATATAGCACAAGGACAATTAACTCACTGTCCTTACAGGTCCCTGGAAACAAGGACTTGCAGAGTGAAAGAAAAAAAACACTCTCCCTACCTACAGTTTTCTGTCCCTAGAAAAAATGTTTTTTTTAATCACAATATAGCACAAGGAAAATTAACTCACTGTCCTTACAGGTCCCTGGAAACAAGGACTTGCAGAGTGAAAGAAACTGACACTGTCCCTACCTAGAGTTTTCTGTCCCTAGAATAAATGTTTTTTTTAATCACAATATAGCACAAGGACAATTAACTCACTGTCCTTACAGGTCCCTGGAAACAAGGACTTGCAGAGTGAAAGAAACTGACACTGTCCCTACCTAGAGTTTTCTGTCCCTAGAATAAATGTTTTTTTTAAGCACAATATAGCACAAGGACAATTAACTCACTGTCCTTACAGGTCCCTGGAAACAAGGACTTGCAGAGTGAAAGAAACTGACACTGTCCCTACCTAGAGTTTTCTGTCCCTAGAATAAATGTTTTTTTTAAGCACACTATAGCAGAAGCACAAAACACACTGACACTCTCCCTACCTATCCTTCTCTTTCCCTAAACTAAAGGAATCCAGGTTAAGCAAGAAAGAAATAACAGTCACTGTCCCTGCCTATGCTACTCTATCCCTGCTCCGGAACACACTACACTGGGCCGCCGTGCTGGCGGCCTTTTATAGTGTGGGGCGTGTACTAAACACCCTCAGCAATAATTGGCCACAGGCATCCTGCCTGTGGCCAATCATTGCTCTCCTCGCTGCCGGCGCTGTGATTGGCCAAGCATGCGGGGTCACAGTGCATGCTTGGCCAATCACAGCGCCTGGATGACACTGCGATGGCGTAGTGCATTGTGGGCCGTTCGCGTCACTCGAATTTGGCGCGAACGGCCCAAATCGTTCGATCTTCGTCGAACGATCGAACAGCCAATGTTCGAGTCGAACGTATGTTCGACTCGAACACGAAGCTCATCCCTAGTTCTGAGTAAGGAAGGATGAGTGAAATTAAAGGTGTTAGTTTACCCAAAATTTTGCAACAATAGGGAGATCTCAGCAGTTATTTTCCGTTTTGGCAAAAATGCATTAGAAGTAGTTGAAAGTGATTGTAAACACAATTTTTTATTTTTATTTTCAAATAACAAACATGTTAAATTTACCTGCCCTGTGCAATGGTTTTGCAGAGAGCAGCCCTGATCTTCCTCTTCAAGGTCCCCTTCCCAAAATAAGGGGGATTTTTACCTCAATGCAGAAAATGCATTAAGGTAAAAATAAAACGTGATTTTGGTGGTTTCTAAGGCTGCAATTGTTTTAAATACTAACAAAATGCAGCTTTAAAAGAAAAAGAAAATTTCACGTAGCTCAGTAAAAAAAAAAAAAACATAATGCTAAATGGATGAGGAGTCCAACCTGTAATACAAACTACCGGTATATACAGATTCACTTACAGTAACAATTCACAACTCTTTCCTAGTGATGAGCCAAACGTACCTAGGTTCAGTTTGAGCAGGGTTTGGCAAACATTACTAAAGTTTGGGCGCTGAATCCAATCCCCATTGAAGTCATTGATAACCAGTGGCGTCTCCAGCTTTCATATTTAGGGGGGGGCACATGGGGGGACAGGGACAAAAGTAGGGGGGCCAACTATAAAATGCAATTATATATACATATATATATATATATATATATATATATATCCTGGGGCCCTTTACTACGATCCCACAATGGGCCCTTTCACATGTTCTGCAGTGAGCTCCCTTCCTACTATACTGGGGCCCCACCAGGGTGGCAGAAAACAAGAGATATATGTCACCAGCACACCAAGAAAATATAAGGGTCCAAAGCAGTGGGAGAACTATCAGGGTTGCAAAGGTTGTCTTGCCACCGGGCCCTGGTGTTCTGCCACTGTGGGGTTCCCCAGCTGTCCTGTCCCTGTTATTGACAGCGCTGGTCTGGCATCTGTCTCCTTGGCACCGGCGGCAGTCTATTAGGACTTTGTGCTGGTGACATTATGCGTGCATGTAGGGGAAGGCTGGCACTATTGGTTATAGAGAGCCGAGCCCCCAGCTGGTCACCTAGCAGCAGTAATGCTGTATAACATGGATATGCAATTAGCGGACCTCCAGCTGTTGCAAAACTACAAGTCCCATCATGCCTCTGCCTCTGGGTGTCATGCTTGCTGCTGTCAGAGTCTCGCTATGCCTCATGGGACTTGTAGTTTAGCAACAGCTGGAGGTCCGCTAATTGCATATCCCTGCTGTATAACCTTCTCTGTTGACATGCTGATCGGGATGTGATCCTAGTGATGCTCCCAGTCAGATCTAATAAACACAGTATTTTTTTGCATCAAGAGTACAACCACATATATATAATCAACCGTATGTTCAGCAGCCATGTGGGCTCTATACCTGTAAAGTGTGGGCTTTGATCAATAAAATCACTGATATTTAACACTAGGATTTGACTAGGAGCATCACCTGGATTGCATCCCAATCAGCATGTCAGAGAAGGCTCCACTGCTGTTAAGCAACCTGCAGGGAGCTCAACTGTCTACAACCAATAGAGATGGGCCCGGGTGTGTTTGAAATCCCACATGCCCGATCCCGCCAGGAAGCCGACACTCCACAGTGCTAATCACAGCCAGTGAGACATTTCCTGATCTGTGGAGCTGCGGACCGGGAAATGTTTCATTGCCTGTGATTAGCGCTGTGCAGTGTGGGCTTCCTGGCAGGCTCAGGCATGTGGAATTTTTAACATGCCCAGCCTATCTTTAACAACAAATTGTGCTTGCCCTCCTGTACATCAGCCCCATAAAGTAACCAGCACTGGGTTCCAATGTGCTGCCACCGCTACCATGGAGACAGAGACCAGCGCTGTGAATAGCCAGGACAGGACAGCAACTCTGGTTGTTCCAGCACTGGTCCACACTGGGAGGATTCCCCCATCCACCTATAATGTGTAGATGGGGGAATTGGATAATTTCCTTTTTTTTTTCATTCAACCTAATAATTGAATGAAAAAAAGTGATCAATGTATGGGCTGCCTAAGGCCCCTTTCACACTGGGGCGGGAGGTGCACTGTGGGTATAGTGGTGCTATTTTTAGTGCCGCTATACCTTCGTTTTTACTGCGGTATGCGGCCGCTAGCGGGGTGAATTTCACCCCGCTAGCGGCCGAAAAAGGGGTTAATACCGCCCGCAATGCGCCTCTGCAGAGGCGCATTGCGGGCGGTATTACCGCGGTCTCCCATTGCTTTCAATGGGCAGCAGCGGTAAAGGAGTGGTGAACACACCGCTCCTTCACCGCTGTAAAGATGCGGCTAGGAGGACTTTTGGAGCGGTCCTGCTAGCACACCGCTTCAGTGTGAAAGCCTTTGGGCTTTCACACTGAAGACTGCAGGGCACGATTTTTTCAGGCGGTATAGCAGCGCTATTATTAGCGCTAAACCGCCTGAAAAACGTGTCAGTGTGAAAGGGGCCTAAGAGCTAAGACCAGCCATAGACAGTTTAAATCTCAGCTGGTTCAGCAGGAACTGGCTGAGATTTGAACCATTAATGAGCAGATTCTCTTATGATCATCACTAGTGATTGCTATAGCCACTAGTGATAATCACTGTTTGTCGGGAGAATACAATTGCTGGGCAGGAGGGATATTCCCCTGTCAGCACTGTCTGTGTTGATGGGGGAATCATGCAAGTTTCTTTCCTGCAATCTGTGGATGCAGGAAAGAAATGTGCACCGTCTATTACCTGTCTAACTGAAAGTGAAAGTAAATTGTGAATGTCTTGAAAGAACAGGAGAGGGGGAGGGAGACAGATGGGGGAGAGAAGGGATGGAGATAATGCAGTTCAGTGATTACAGTGTACTGCAGTCTGCAGTGCACACACTTATCCACGGTCCAGGCTAGAATCTCAGGCATCATTCACACACAGCCAGGAATGCTGCTGATTTTCATATTTCCCGCCCACACATCCCCTCTCTTCAGATACAGCATGCCGGGATAGTGTGGGCGGGACTGGAAGGAGGAGGAGGAGCTGTATTCCTCCCTGCTTGTATGTGAGGAGAGTGAGGGGGGGTGGCTGGACTCGCTGGGCTGTGAAAGAGTGTCATAGACTGACACTCGGCTCAGCTTGCAGTCACCATGCTCGTAATTTACAGGCTGCTTCTCCGGTCCTAAGGACGGGAGAAATCAGTCTGTTTTTTCAGTAACTGAGATGAAGGCTTGGGCCCCCCTCCCCCCCTCCCACAGTGCTCATGGAGTCCTTCTTGCAACTCGCTCTTCTCCATGCCAATAAGGATGCAGGGAAAGGAGCAGATCGGGCGGCTGTGGTTGTGTGAGCGCTCGCATTATGCAGTGTCAGTGAGCAGAGGGAGGGGGGAGGAATCCCCCGCAGGAGCTGACTGGGGACGCTCTCCCTCTCAGGAGAGACTGTTACTCCAGCAGCAGCCAGAGCAAGAAAAAAAAAACTTTTTTTTTGGGGGGGAGCACATGGTGGGGCACAGCATAATGTTGGGGGGGCAGGGCCCCCTCTGGTCCCCCCTAGGGACGCCATTGTTGATAACTGAATGTTAAAAAACTGTTCTGGCCATTTTCTGTGCTAATAGTCAAGAGATTGTCAAGCAAATACCATTGGGGGGCTGAGCACTGCCCTGGGAAACATGTACTAAAGCAAAAAAAAATGTAACAGTACCCTTGAAGGGAAGCAAGGTGAGGTGGGGCATCTCTGCAGCAAAAATGCTCATTTACTGAAAAAAAAAGTGTGTTGAAATTCTCAGCAAAATGACAGCTCCTGCGTAGAGATGAGCTCAAAGTTTGGGCCAAACTTTGGCTGTTCAGGCATTTAGAGAAATGCCCAAAACATTTACCTACAGCCGTAGTACTACCACTCTAATACATGATATCTTCCTGCTGTCAATGGCTGTTAAAGAAGTGGAGCCCACCACCAAGTCCTTGACAACTGCCTCAGGCCTGATTCATTTACATTGAGAGTGATCTAAGTGGTGTCATTGACCATATGGTCAAAGATGTCACCTGTATATGACAGCTCTCATCCACCGGACTTTCAATTCAGTGGTGACAAGCAAACCAGTGGAATGTGTCTCTGTATTTTTTTTTTCTGTCAGACATCATGATTAGGGATGAGCTCGGTGTTCGAGTCGAACATAGGTTCAACTCGAACATCGGCTGTTCGCAGCGTTCGGCGAACAACGAACGATTTGGGCCGTTCGCGCCAAATTCGAGTGACGCGAACGGCCCACAATACACTGCGCCATCGCAGTGTAATCCCGGCGCTGTGATTGGCCAAGCATGCACTGTGACCCTGCATGCTTGGCCAATCACAGCGCCGGCAGCGAGGAGAGCAATGATTGGCCACAGGCAGGATGCCTGTGGCCAATTATAGCTGAGGGGGTTTAGTACACGCCCCACACTATAAAAGGCCGCCACCGCGGCGGCCTCGTGTAGTGTGTTCCGGAGCAGGGAAAGTGAAGGATAGGCAGGGACAGTGTCAAATCCATTCTTTGCTAAACCTTGTGTGTAGGGACAGAGAAGGATAGGCAGGGAGAGTGTCAGTGTCATATTCTTTGCTAAACCTTGTGTGTAGGGAGAGAGAAGGATAGGCAGGGAGAGTGTCAGTGTCATATACTTTGATAAACCTTGTGTGCAGGGAGAGAGAAGGATAGGCAGGGGACAGTGTCAGTGTCATATTCTTTGCTAAACCTTGTGTGCAGGGAGAGAGAAGAATAGGCAGGGAGAGTGTCAGTGTCATATACTTTGATAAACCTTGTGTGCAGGGAGAGAGAAGGATAGGCAGGGGACAGTGTCAGTGTCATTGTTGCTAAGCCTCCTGCACATTATACACCTGAACTTAGCCTGTATTGCTGCTTTTTCCTGGTGTGTTACACCAACAGGATTTTGCGGCACTTACAGCGGGCGGAGTGTGCCTCCTGACCATATTACACCTGAACTTAGCCTGTATTGCTGCTTTTTCCTGGTGTGTTACACCAACAGGATTTTGCAGCACTTACAGCGGGCGGAGTGTGCCTCCTGACCATATTACACCTGAACTTAGCCTGTATTGCTGCTTTTTCCTGGTGTGTTACACCAACAGGATTTTGCGGCACTTACAGCGGGCGGAGTGTGCCTCCTGACCATATTACACCTGAACTTAGCCTGTATTGCTGCTTTTTCCTGGTGTGTTACACCAACAGGATTTTGCGGCACTTACAGCGGGCGGAGTGTGCCTCCTGACCATATTACACCTGAACTTAGCCTGTGTTGCTGCTTTTTCCTGGTGTGTTACACCAACAGGATTTTGCGGCACTTACAGCGGGCGGAGTGTGCCTTCTGATCATATTACACCTGAACTTAGCCTGTATTGCTGCTTTTTCCTGGTGTGTTACACCAACAGGATTTTGCGGCACTTACAGCGGGCGGAGTGTGCCTCCTGACCATATTACACCTGAACTTAGCCTGTATTGCTGCTTTTTCCTGGTGTGTTACACCAACAGGATTTTGCGGCACTTACAGCGGGCGGAGTGTGCCTCCTGACCATATTACACCTGAACTTAGCCTGTATTGCTGCTTTTTCCTGGTGTGTTACACCAACAGGATTTTGCGGCACTTACAGCGGGCGGAGTGTGCCTCCTGACCATATTACACCTGAACTTAGCCTGTATTGCTGCTTTTTCCTGGTGTGTTACACCAACAGGATTTTGCGACACTTACAGCGAGCGGAGTGTGCCTCCTGACCATATTACACCTGAACTTAGCCTGTATTGCTGCTTTTTCCTGGTGTGTTACACTAACAGGATTTTGCGGCAGTTACAGCGAGCGCAGTGTGCCTCCTGACCATATTACACCTGAACTTAGCCTGTATTGCTGCTTTTTCCTGGTGTGTTACACCAACAGGATTTTGCGGCACTTACAGCGGGCGGAGTGTGCCTCCTGACCATATTACACCTGAACTTAGCCTGTATTGCTGCTTTTTCCTGGTGTGTTACACCAACAGGATTTTGCGGCACTTACAGCGGGCGGAGTGTGCCTCCTGACCATATTACACCTGAACTTAGCCTGTATTGCTGCTTTTTCCTGGTGTGTTACACCAACAGGATTTTGCGGCACTTACAGCGGGCGGAGTGTGCCTCCTGACCATATTACACCTGAACTTAGCCTGTATTGCTGCTTTTTCCTGGTGTGTTACACCAACAGGATTTTGCGGCACTTACAGTGGGCGGAGTGTGCCTCCTGACCATATTACACCTGAAGTTAGCCTGTATTGCTGCTTTTTCCTGGTGTGTTACACCAACAGGCATTTGCAGCACCTACAGCAGGCGTAGTGTGATTCCTGCAAAATATACTCCTGAAGCTAGGCCTTATTGCTGGTTTTCCCATTTCCCTGCAGGCCATTAGAATGTCTGGAAGGCAAACAAGGAGAGGCAGACAGTCAGGAGCCAATAAAAGAGGGCAAGCAGGCTCTGTGTCTAGAGACAACAGTGCTGGTCGTGGACGCGGTGCATCACCATCGGCACGTGGCCATGTTCGGCAGCTGGACATGTTGAGCCGCATCATGCTGAAGACTTGGTAGAGTGGATGACCAAGCCCTCCTCATCCTCCACATCCTCTCTCACCCAGGCTCAGGGTACTGGCAAAGCAGCTGCCAAAGCGTCCTCTTCCCTGGTATCAATGTCATCATCAGTCACTCCTTCCCTAGACCAACCATGTCCTCCTGAGGAGTCCCCCGAACTGTTTGAGCACAGTGTTGGGTACATGCTCCAGGACGATGCCCAGCGTTTCGAAGGGTCTGATGATGATACCCAGCTAGAGGAAGGCAGTAGCGTGAGAGCAGAGAGAGGGGATGCTCAAGAAGGACACCAATCTGGCAGTCATGTTCCAGCAGCTGCAGCATACTGCCAGATTGGCTCCAGTGATGAGGAGGGAGGGGATGATGAGGTCACTGACTCCACGTGGGTGCCTAATAGGAGAGAGGAGGAGCAGGAGGAGGAGGATGAGGAGGAGGCACATCTCCAACGAGGCAGGATGCCCTCGGGGGGCCAGCGTAAGGGCAGCACACCGACGGAATCACACCGCAGAGCTCCGCCTGTGCAGGGCGCTGCCTCTGCCCGTTATTCAAAAAGTTCTTTGGTGTGGGCCTTTTTTGAGTCGAGTGCATCAGATCACACAGCTGCTGTTTGCAACATATGTCTCAAGCGTATATCGCGTGGCCAAAACATGGTGATGTGCACCACATGCTTGACCAGACATATGTTGACCTGCCATGCAGCTCGTTGGCAAGCCTACCTTAAAGACCCACACCAAAGAACAAAGCGGGCCTCTTCTTGCACCGCATCAGCTGGGATCTCCAACCCCACTATACCTTCAGTCCTCTCTGAAACCTGCTCTGAGAGGAATGAAGGTGTAGAATTAGGTGTGTCACAGCCAAGTACTTGCGGGCACTCTGCTAGTAGTACACCGACGTCCGATTCTAGCAGGCAAATTTCCCTGCCCCAGCTGCTGGACCGTCGAAAGAAGTTCACTCCCAGCCATCCACATGCCCAGCGGTTGAATGCTAGCTTGGCTAAATTGCTAGCGCTTCAACTGCTGCCTTTTCAGTTGGTAGACTCGGCCCCCTTCCGTGAGTTTGTGCAATGTGCGGTTCCTCAGTGGCAGGTTCCCAAACGCCACTTTTTCTCACGGAAGGCAATTCCGGCTCTCTACCGGCATGTGGAAGGCAATGTCTTGGCCTCGCTGGACAGGGTGGTCAGCGGTAAGGTGCATATTACCGTTGACTCATGGTCCAGCAGGCATGGACAGGGATGTTACCTTTCTTTCACGGCCCATTGGGTCACTCTTTTGGCAGCTGGGAAGGATGCAGGACAAGGTGCAGTAGTGTTGGAGGTTGTTCCACCGCCACGCCTCCAAAATGCTACTACTGGTTGTGACACACCTCTGCCCTCCACCCCCTCCTCTTCTTCTTCCTCCGTGGCCTCTTCCTGTGCTTTGTTCTCGGAACCAGCGGTGCTCCGTAGGCGTTCAAGGGACTACGCAAGTACGCAGGCAAAAATATGCCATGCCGTGCTTGCGCTGGTGTGTTTGGGGGACAGGAGCCACACTGGGGCAGAGGTTCTGTCTGCTCTGCAGGGGCAGGCCGAGAGGCGGTTGACGCCACGCCAGCTTAAGCCAGGAATGGTAGTTTGCGACAATGGCACCAACCTCCTCTCCGCTCTCCGACAGGGACAACTGACCCATGTGCCCTGTGTGGCTCACGTCCTTAACCTGGTGGTGCAGCGGTTCTTGGGCAGGTACCCGGGCTTACAGGATGTCCTGAGGCAGGCCAGGAAAGTCTGTGTGCATTTCCGCAGATCTTATAATGCCAGTGCTCGCCTGGCTGAGCTGCAAAAGGAGTTGAACCTGCCCAAGAACCGCCTTATATGTGACATGCCCACCAGGTGGAACTCAACGTTGGCCATGCTGCAGCGGCTGCACACACAGCAGAGGGCCATCAATGAGTACCTGTGCGACTACGGCACCAGGACAGGGTCAGGGGAGCTCGTTTTTTTTTCACCACGCCAGTGGGGCATGATCAGGGATGCATACACTGTCCTGGCACCATTTGAGGAGGCCACGAGGATGGTGAGCAGTGACAGTGCATGCATCAGTGACACTGTACCTCTTGTCCACCTGTTGGAACATACGCTGCGTGGAATAATGGACAGGGCACTTGAGGCAGAACAGAGGCAGGAAGAGGAGGACTTCCTTGCCTCTCAAGGCCCCCTTTACCCAGACAGTGTTCCTTCTGTCCCACCCATCGCACAGGAAGAAGAGGAGGAGGAGGAGGATTGTGTCAGCATGGAGGTGGAGCCTGGCACTCAGCATCATCAGCAGCAGTCTTTTAGGGATGATTTACAGTCCCAAGAAACCAGTGGACTTGTACGTGGCTGGGAGGAGGTGGCTGCGGATCATGTCGTCCTTAGTGACCCAGAGGACTCCGGACCGAATGCCTCAGCTAACCTACGCTGCATGGCCTCCCTGATCCTGCAAAGTCTGCGGAAGGATCCTTGTATTCTTCGGATCAAGGAGAGGGACCATTACTGGCTGGCCACTCTCCTTGATCCACGGTACAAGGGTAAGGTTGCGGACCTTATCTTACCGTCGCAGAGGGAGCAGAGGATGAGACAACTCCGGGAGGCCTTGCAGAAAGGTCTGTGCAACGCGTTCCCAGAGACTGGGAGGTTACAAACTCCTGGTCCTGGACAACGAGTTGCTGAGGCTTCGGTCAGTCAAAGAAGGAGCGGTGGGGAAGGTGGCCGTCTGACCGATGCGTTCAGACAATTCTTTAGTCCGCAGCCCAAAGGTATGATCGGTTCCAGAAACCATCGCCAGCGTCTGATATACATGGTGCAGGAATACCTAGGGGCAAGGACAGACTTGGACACCTTCCCCACCGAAAATCCTCTGGCTTACTGGGTCTTGAGGATGGATCACTGGCCAGAGCTTGCACAGTATGCAATTGAGCTACTGGCCTGTCCTGTATCCAGCGTTCTTTCAGAACGCACATTCAGTGCTGCTGGAGGATTTGTCACGGATCACAGGGTGCGCCTGTCCACCGACTCTGTTGATCGACTGACCTTCATAAAGATGAACCAGTCTTGGATCACCACCAGCTACCAAACACCTGAAGCTGATATAACAGACTAATTTATTTTCAAATGTCACATCCCTTCAAGACTGATGCTGATGCTGAGTGACTGTCCTGTTATGTGGACTGACTATCCTCTTCCTCCTCAATGATCCGATTGATGATGATAGCTTGGAAGAACATTTTTGTTTCTGGGTGCTAAGGCCCAATTTTTCAGCCCCTGTTTAACAGGGGCGTGTTATTACAATTTTTTATGCAATGCTTTGCAGCAGGGCTCATTCCTGCACTCCAACTAGAGTATCTGGGAGAGGTTGCAGTGTCGTGGCACCAGCACCAGTGGCTAAGGCCCAATTTTTCAGCCCCTGTTTAACAGGGGCGTGTAATTACAATTTTTGATGCAATACTTTGCAACAGGGCTCATTGCTGTGCTCCAAGTACAGTATCTGTGAGGGGTTGCAGTGTTGTGGCACCAGTGCCTAAGGCCCAATTTTTCTGCCCCTGTTTAACAGGGGCATGTAATTACAATTCTTGATCTAATAATTCACAGCAGGGCCCATTCCTGCGCCCACCAAGACTAACTGTGAGGCCTCGTACACACGACCGATTTTCTCGTCGTAAAAAACACGTCGTTTTTTTCGACGAGATTCTTGTTAAGCTTGTCGATTTTCTCGTCAAGCTTTCTATGCGTACACACTGTCATTTCCCAATTTCCTCGTGGTTCTCTGCGCTCACGTCCAGCACGTACGACGGCACTATAAAGGGGAAGATCTTTTTTCTTGGCGCCACCCCTTGGGCTGCTTTTGCTGATCTCGTGTTACCGCGTGTGAAGTAAAAGTTTGGGAAGAGACGATTCGCGCTTTTCAGTCTTCGTACTTTTCAGATCGTTTTCTGCCGTTCAGTTTGTGCTTGTGGGTTCGTATCTTGACTTTCAGGGCGTCTAGGCAGGTCGTATCTGTTTTACAGTGCGTTCTTGCCTGTTCGTTTCTGAATTTCAGTTCGTTATTCATAGGCCTTGCTGTTCTAAAGTGCGTTCTGTTCTGTACGTTCTGATTAGACGACCGTTTCCTAGCCATGTCGCCTGGACGTTCTCGTCGTCGAGTTCGTGCTGTGCGTGCGCTTGGTGTTGGTCTGCTTGTTTTGGACCAAGACCAGTCCATGAATGGTGTGAGGAGGAGTTCATGGACCAAGAATTGGTTGCTCCAGCGGGACCAATTCTGCCACATGCCTCTGCTGCGGGAGATCGTCGAGAATAATCCTGAGGACTACAGGAATTTTCTGAGGATGTCTGACCCCGTTTTTCAGGAACTGTTGGCTTTGGTGTCCCCCTATATTACCAGGAAGGACACCGTTATGCGGGAAGCCATCAGTGCTGAGCAGAGGCTCATCGCCACGTTGCGTTACCTGGCGACAGGGAGAAGTCTTCAGGACTTGAAGTTCACCACAGGCATCTCCCCCCAGGCTCTGGGCCTCATAATCCCAGACACCTGTTCTGCTATTATACAAGTCCTGCAGGAGGACTATATTAGGGTAAGTTTTCTCCCTTCACATCACATTTTATGTATTACATGTATGCTAATGTATTGTATTTCTTTCATCCTTTCCTAATTACCATGATTGTAATATGCTGAGAATGTCCCCTTTGTCCCCATGCATGCTGGAAGTTTTTAAATGCCCCTTTTTTATCCTCCCTAAATATTTCCCCTCACTAACTTTTCCAGCAGGGGCGCCTGTTGCTCCAAATGTTGGGGGGTTACAACCCCAATTTCGGAAATAAACGTCCTCCTTTTTTGCTCTGTTGCCTAATAAACGCCCCCAGTTGTCCCCTCCAATGCAGCCATTTAGTCCCCTCTATTGCAGCCAGTTTCCCCCCAGCCCTGCACTTACCTTCTTGTGGTCAGCGCCATCCTTCTTCTGTCCTTGATGTCTTCTCCTTCCCTTCATGTTGCATCAGCCAATCATGTTACCATTAAACAGACTTGGTGAACATGATTGCCAGAGCTGCCTGTCAGTGTTTACACAAGGAATGCCCCCTCCTTGCGTCCCCGATTTTTCTTTGAGGAAGCCAATTACATCCCTCAGGTTGTAATTTGCAAGACTTTTTTAATACCTGTTTCTGCTCTGCAATTTTAACCCCCTAAATGACGCAATTAATCATATGTCGGTCGCTTTACAAGAGGCCATCCACCTGAATAGTGTGCGGCATAGACAATACATAGGTTCATGCAACGCATGAACCTATGTATTGTTCTGAGTGATGGGCACAGGAGAGAGGGGACAGTGCTCCAGCGCCCACTCTGGACGCACCGCCACTGCAATGCTATCCTGTGGCCAAACACATCTCCCCCCCCCAAAATAATTTAGTAATGGCCCATCAGAGGGGGTGATGAATATGATAAATGAGCCTTCCATTATACTTTTTTTACACACCTTAATAAACGTATAATTAGATTGATGTTGGTCTCTAATTTTTTGGTCTTGAATTTGCTTGTAATGTATGCCTTTGTTTTTCTAATATTATTTCATCTTGTTTCACTCCACAGCTTCCTTCAACGCCACAGGAATGGCAGACTGTGGCATCGGAGTTTGCCACGCGGTGGGACTTCCCCAACTGCGGTGGTGCCATAGACGGGAAGCACGTCCGCATTGTGCCGCCACCCCCGTTCTGGATCCTACTACTACAACTACAAGGGGTTTCATAGCATTGTGCTGATGGCGGTGGTGTCAGCACGGTATGAATTCCTCTATGTTGATGTAGGGAAGAATGGCCGGATGTCCGATGGGGGATCCTTCATCCAGACGGAGTTTGCCCTCCGTCTCCAGAGTGACGACCTTGCATTGCCACCGGATGCAGGGAATATTGAAGGACTCCCCTTTGTTTTCTTGGCTGATGAAGCCTTCGGACTCGGACGGCATCTTATGAGGCCATTTCCACAGAGGACCCTGACCCCAGAGAAGAGTGTGTTCAATTACCGGCTGGCCAGGGCCCGAAGAGTCGTTGAAAATGCCTTCGGCATAATGGCCAGCCGGTTCCGCCTTTTTATGACTTCCATCCACTTGGCGGACTACAAAATAAACTATGTAGTGTTATGCTGCTGTGTGCTACACAATTTTCTTTGCCGCAAAGCGAATTCATATATGGCCTCAGTTTTGCCAGAGGCTGGACTTTCCCCTGCAAATCCCCTTCCGGGCCTGGAATCTGCCCGTCTTGGCTTGCCCCCCCAAAATGCCCGTGTGGTTCGGGACAAATACATGGAGTATTTCACGGGTAGAGGGGCAATTCCTATGCCAGCCTATGTCTAAGTATCCCAATAAAAATCTTGTTTAAACCTTTAATTATTTGTTCTTTCCTGTCTCCTAGTTTGTCTTTGTGCATTTGTAGTGGCAAGTGTATTTTACTTTAGTAAATAACAACCAATTTCACTATGTTACCTTACAAAAGAACCAAATAAGCTTAGAGTGTATTATAAAAAGAAGCTACACGTTGTTTGTGGTCAAATATTTTACTCTCTGCACATTTTTTTTTGTTTTACTTTGGGGTTGGCCTGACCACAACCCGTCAAATTTTGGCTTATGAAAATACAAAAATACCACTTGCATTTCTAAAATGACAACATTGGATACCTCTGAGCAATCTGAGACATTCAGTTACACAAACTATGTCTCTATGTGCCCGTCCTAATATGGGGTCCTGCCACCCCTTGCCCAGCCAAAAATTCAATATGCACACATTTTTACTTTTTTGCAAATAGGAAGTTTACAATCCTGATCCCTATTGTCAACATGTGCTATCTGCCATCAGGGGTGATCAATGGATGTGTTTTGGGGGTGCATCCCCTTCCTCAGTTCACCGACTTTTGATACGAGGAAGGGGTTGCACCCACAAAAGACGTACATGGATATCCCCTGATGGCAGATAGCACATGTTCACACACTGTGTGCATATTCAATTTTTGGCTGCTTTGTTACTCAAAAAATTAGTAAAAATATAAAAACAAACATGTAAAAACAAATGTGTTTGGATGGCTTATTGAATTCTCCCCAAAACATCGAGAATGTCTTTAAATGTTTGTTCCATCACATGGATTCTTTGTTTAATTAGGTCCAGTTCCGTGCTACATTCCATCACTTGCTGGATGAGGCGGAGGGCACTGTCAGCAGAGAACGGTGTGCTATCCTTCACAACATTTCCATCCCCTAAAAACCATAAAAAAAATTAATAAAACTCTGCAGGCCTACCTCGCTTACCTTAAGCTGTGGTGTCAGATACTGACCTGTTGTGGTGACCAGATCCACAACGTCATCCACCTCTCCTTCCTGCACTTCTCCTTCCTCCACCTCAACTTCCTGCACATCTTTCGGTTGTGGATCTTTGGGAGTTTGGGGTTGCTTGGAAGTTGTGGGGTGCATGTGCTCCCTGGAGTGTCCTCCTCCCAGTCTTCTCTCCCCTATGAGAATAAAACCAAAGGTCTATTTATCACACTGTAAAAATCTCATTTTTAAACTTAAAACAGGCTAAATTGTTTGGAAGTGGGGTACAAGTGTGTGTTTGTGCGGAATTTAAAGAAAAATGCATTCTTTATGACCCCAAATATGTTTATTATTCACATTTGGATGTAATTTTTTGGACATGGAGGCACCACAAATAAACTCTGATGCACCTGTGTGGGACACCCAAAAAAGGCGGGTCTGGTGGCCCACACTATAGTGCTCCAAAGTACAGATGTGGAAGCAGCTGCTGAGTGTCCTCTCCTTTACACTGATTAAAGTTTGCATTTCATTCTCCTTACAAACACATCATCTAGACTTAAAAATTATCCACAATACTTGATCAAAAATGGCAGATGTCTAATTACTTTTGGGGGTCTTAAATAAGCCAAAACCACGGATAGTGGCCGAACGAAGTGTCGGTAACGTAACGAACGATTACTGTGCCCAACCTAGTTCAAAATAATACATTTTGGAAGGGAGTCCAATATGCTTTAAAAAAAAAAAAAAGTCAGTTTCTAAAAAGATTAATAGCAGAAAGGTCGTCATTTTACTTACTTTTAGCGAGCATCCTCTTTATGCTCCTCAACTGGTCTGGCTCCCTCAGTTTGAGGTCTGACCACCTCTTTCTGAGCTGCTCATTTGAGCGTTTCACCCCGAACTTCGCCCTCAGACTCTTCACAACTTTAGTGAGGATTTTGGCCTTCCTTCTATTTGGTTTGCTATACGGCCCATGCTTGGCATCATAATCAGCCTTGACCAAGATGTCCACCATCTCCGCCATCTCCGCCAAAGACATATTCGATGCCTTGAATCTCCTCCTTGATCGTGACGTGTCCTCGGTCTCCGGGCTTGTCTCCTCGCTAGTTGCGGAATTATCAGACACCTGCTGTAACTCCGCCATATCTGTCTGCGCGCCGAAAGAGAAGGGGCGGGGAAAAGATGTTAGTTAGAACGTCATGGGCGGGCGACGTGTGCGGAGCGACGTGTTC
Organism: Rana muscosa; assembly: GCA_029206835.1. NCBI lineage: Eukaryota > Metazoa > Chordata > Amphibia > Anura > Ranidae > Rana > Rana muscosa. Next base: position 881,414,096 of record CM055116.1, read on the forward strand.
GAATTTGGACGCATGCGTGGTGTGTATATAGCAAACACACATGTGACTATAGTACGTTCGGTGTGCGGAGAGAGGAGTTCAAGTGACGGACGTGCGAACGAAGGTATGTGATTTTGTGAGACTTGTTAAAATTGTTGGCCTATACTGTCTTGAGATTGTTGGAGGATATATATGGTGACTAGGATGTGAAGGAGGTTAGACTGTTTGCCTCACATTATTTAAATATAATTTATTTTACTTGCAGATACAATATGAATGTATTTATTAGCGACAAAGAGTTCCTGGCGGAATTTATTGACCGGGTAAGGGAGCTGCCGGCTCTGTGGGAGACCAAAAACCCCATCCATAAAAAAAAAGGGGTGAGAAAAGCAGCGCTGGAGAAGCTGCTCCCATTTGTGCATACCAAGGTGCCCACAGCCACAGCAAAACAAGTGGACACTAAAATTGGGAGCTTGAGAGGTACCTACAGGACTGAACGCTCTAAGGTGCTGGCTTCTCAGAGGTCAGGAGCAGCAGCAGATGATGTTTATGTCCCGGTTTTGTGGTACTACAGCAGGATGTCCTTCCTGGATGACCACATTGAGCCAAGGCCATCACTCTCCACTCTTCCCCCCAGACTTCCCTGCAGCCAACCTGAGCCTTCTCTGGAGCAAGAGGAGGCAGCCATCCTGGATGATCCTGATTTGGCCATCTGGAGCCAGGTATAGTATTAACTGAAAATGTAGTGGGATAAAATTAATGTTTCCCAAATATGTCAGGATGAGAAACATACATTATTTTGTATTCAACAAGTGAAATCATGATCTGTAGACATTATTCTGCACTTAATTGTGTGGTAAATAGTCAAGCTGATGTAGTGGTAAATTTAAAGCAAGGATTTATGCATTTACATTCTAATTGCTTCCATCAGGATTACAAAGTTTGATGCAAAGATTAAACCAACATATTAAACTATGTTTCTTTTTCATACACAGGATGAAATCAGCCAGGAGGAGGGTCTGGAAACTGTCAGGCAGGAGGAGGAAGGGCCCAGTGGCAGCCAGGAGGTGGCAGGGCCCAGTGGCAGCCAGGAGGTGGCAGGGCCCAGTGGCAGCCAGGAGGTGGCAGGGCCCAGTGGCAGACAGGAGGTGGCAGGGCCCAGTGGCAGCCAGGAGGTGGCAGGGCCCAGTGGCAGCCAGGAGGTGGCAGGGCCCAGTGGCAGACAGGAGGTGGCAGGGCCCAGTGGCAGACAGGAGGTGGCAGGGCAAAGGAGAAGCACCAGATCCCAGGTGCCTCCCATCAGGCTTCACAAAAGAGGCAGGAGGGACAGGACCACCAGTGAGGCAGCAATGGCCCTTATTAAAGAGGCCCATGCCACCCTCAAGGAGCCCACATCCCCTGAAGAGGCCATTGCCGGCCTAGTGGAGGCTAAGTTCAAGGTGATGAGCATGGAGCAACGCCTCCTATGCGAACCCCTGCTCATCACCTTGCTCAACAAGGGGGTGATGGAGCAAATTACCCCCAATACCGCCATATGTGAGGTGGCCCAACTGACCCAACCTCAACCTCCACCTCCACCTTCCTCTTCTGCCCCACCCCCTTCTGCTACCCCTCCACCTTCTGCCCCACCCCCTTCTGCTACACCTCCACCTTCTTCTTCTGCCCCACCCCCTTCTGCTACACCTCCACCTTCTGCCCCACCCCTTCTGCTACACCTCCACCTTCTGCCCCACCCCCTTCTGCTACACCTCCACCTTCTTCTTCTGCCCCACCCCCTTCTGCTACACCTCCACCTCCTCCTCCTGACAGGAGTACCCCTCCAGTGGGCCAGCCTCCAGCTAAACGAAGAAGGAAGGCTTCAGTAAAGGCTGCAGGGAAGGTTGCCAGGAAGAAGAGGAAGTGATGGCCTTGCTTCATTGTGGTCGCACTGGTCGGACAGAAGGCAGCCTGTTGTAGTACCACACACTTGGGACATATATCTCACCTGCTGCTGTTCCTGACCTCTGGGAGGCCAGCATCAGATTGTGTTCTGAAATGTGGGCCTTCTCAAGCTCCCAATTTTAGTGTCCACACAGGGTTGCTGTGTGCTCTGGGGTCCCTGGGATGCACAAATGGCAGCAGCTTCTCCAGCGCTGCCTTCTCTTTATTTAATTTATAAACATGAATAAATGTGTTTTTTGTTTAAGTTCATACTTGACTATGTGTATTTTTAAATAAAAAAAAACAAGCTTTGGAGTAAGCAGATACATTTGACTGACAATAAAAGGCACAGATATCACCCCCCCCAAAAGAATAACTAAATCTGATTAGCTCAAAAACATGGTGTGAAATTTTAAAAATATAGATTAGAAAATTAAATGGGAGATCACTATCAAAACATTGAGAAATTATAATTAACATCATTTTGAAAAATCTAACCATTTAAATTATTCCTAAAAACTTGCACGATATAATACACATAAATCTTATAAAGAGCAGCATGAAAAAGGTTAAAAATAAGGCATAACTCTGTGTGAATATCAGCAGCAAAAGAAGGTCTCTCGTTTTGATTAATGTAACATTCTAACGAAGAATTCAATGCAGAACATTTAAACGATGAAATATTTATGAGCGTGACGAATGTGCTCTCTCCATTATGAAGGCTTGTTTTACCAGAAGATGCGCTCCCGTCTCATAGTTGCTTGTGAGCATGCGCGCTTTTGGAAGAGTCGTAAAAGCATACACACGAACCATTTTCTCGTCACAAAACAGGCCGACGAGAAACACGACGAGGAAATCTGGACTCCTGACGAGAAAATAGAGAGCAGGTTCTCTATTTTCTCGTCGAGATTCTCGTCAAGTTTCTCGTCGTAAAACCATACACACGAACGTTTTTCTAGACAAAAAAACTCTCGCGGCACTTTTCTTGACTGTTTACGACGAGAAAATCGGTCGTGTGTACGAGGCCTGAGGCCTTACAGTGTTGTGTCAACACCACCACCACCACCACCACCAAAGGCCCAATTTTTCAGCCCCTGTTCAACAGGGGCATGCAATTACAATGCTTGATCTAATAATTCACAGCAGAGCCCATTCATGCGCCCACCAAGAGTAACTGTGAGGGCTCACAGTGTTGTGGCAACACCAACATGTAAGGGGCAAATTTCAGCTGAGTATATACGGCAGGCCCCTACTTTCAAACATCCAACTTACAAACGACTCCTCCTTGCAAACGGAAGGATACAACAGGAAGTGAGAGGAAATCTACCCCTAGGAAGGCAAATTCTCTCCTGTAAGAGTTAATATGGGGAAAAAAGTGTCTCCTCTCCACTGATGCTTTATCACCAATTCTTGTTTCAATAAAAACCCCAAATTTTCAAAACACATTTGTCATTAGGACGGAAAGTGAGGTGAACTGTTCTGAACAGGTGCACACTGCACAGACAGCAAAACAAATGTTACAGGGGTGATAACCCTTCCCTATGTTTTCCAAAAAGCTTAAAAATAGATTTTTTGGCTGGAGCTACACTTAAACAATGTACCTGTTCAAAATTACAAACAGATTCTACATAATTACAAACCTACAGTCCCTGTCTTGTATGCACCGCCTGTATACGGCTGTTCAGAGTATATAGGGCCTTTTTTATTTTGTGTGCGGGGTTCCCCTTAATATCCATACAAGACCCAAAGGGGCTGGTAATGGGCTGGGGTAGGGGGATGGGGGCTGTGATGGGGTAGCTATGCCATTTTTCTTAAAGATTTTCATCCATATTACCGTGACCAGACATTACATTAAAGCCGCAAGCAGTTTTAAATGGCTTTTTTTCCTTTAGAAATGTAATTTTGTGCAGGGACAGTTCTAAACACGGGAACCACTTGGCACTTCACAGGCATGCTTTAGACATCCCCCAGGTACAATATTTAAAGGAATATTTGACTTTTTTTTTTCACTTTATGCATCATTAAAATGACTGCTCCCGAAAAACGGCCGTTTTTAAAACTTTTTTTTTGGATTGATACATGTCCCCTGGTGCAGAACCCGGGTTCCCAAACCCTTTTTAGGACAATAACATGCATATTAGTCGTTATAAATAGCACTTTATATTTCGAACATTCGCATCCATTGTATTTAATAGGGTTCTAAAGTTCGTGCAAACTTTCGGTCCGTTCGCGGGTTCTGGTGCGAACCGAACCCGGGGGTGTTCGGCTCATCACTACTCCTGACCATATTACACCTGAACTTAGCCTGTATTGCTGCTTTTTCCTGGTGTGTTACACCAACAGGATTTTGCGGCACTTACAGCGGGCGGAGTGTGCCTCCTGACCATATTACACCTGAACTTAGCCTGTATTGCTGCTTTTTCCTGGTGTGTTACACCAACAGGATTTTGCGGCACTTACAGCGGGCGGAGTGTGCCTCCTGACCATATTACACCTGAACTTAGCCTGTATTGCTGCTTTTTCCTGGTGTGTTACACCAACAGGATTTTGCGGCACTTACAGCGGGCGGAGTGTGCCTCCTGACCATATTACACCTGAACTTAGCCTGTATTGCTGCTTTTTCCTGGTGTGTTACACCAACAGGATTTTGCGGCACTTACAGCGGGCGGAGTGTGCCTCCTGACCATATTACACCTGAACTTAGCCTGTATTGCTGCTTTTTCCTGGTGTGTTACACCAACAGGATTTTGCGGCACTTACAGCGGGCGGAGTGTGCCTCCTGACCATATTACACCTGAACTTAGCCTGTATTGCTGCTTTTTCCTGGTGTGTTACACCAACAGGATTTTGCGTCACTTACAGCGGGCGGAGTGTGCCTCCTGACCATATTACACCTGAAGTTAGCCTGTATTGCTGCTTTTTCCTGGTGTGTTACACCAACAAACATTTGCGGCACTTACAGCGGGCGGAGTGTGCCTCCTGACCATATTACACCTGAAGTTAGCCTGTATTGCTGCTTTTTTCTGGTGTGTTACACCAACAGGCATTTGCAGCACCTACAGCAGGCGTAGTGTGATTCCTGCAAAATATACTCCTGAAGCTAGGCCTTATTGCTGGTTTTCCCATTTCCCTGCAGGCCATTAGAATGTCTGGAAGGCAAACAAGGAGAGGCAGACAGTCAGGAGCCAATAAAAGAGGGCAAGCAGGCTCTGTGTCTAGAGACAACAGTGCTGGTCTTGGACGCGGTGCATCGCCATCAGCACGTGGCCATGGGACACGCTTGTCCTTCTTTTCCGCAGCTGGACGTGTTGAGCCGCATCATGCCGAAGACTTGGTAGAGTGGATGACCAAGCCCTCCTCATCCTCCTCATCCACTCTCACCCAGGCTCAGGGTACTGGCAAAGCAGCTGCCAAAGCGTCCTCTTCCCTGGTATCAATGTCATCATCAGTCACTCCTTCCCTAGACCAACCATGTCCTCCTGAGGAGTCCCCCGAACTGTTTGAGCACAGTGTTGGGTACATGCTCCAGGAGGATGCCCAGCGTTTCGAAGGGTCTGATGATGATACCCAGCTAGAGGAAGGCAGTAGCGTGAGAGCAGAGAGAGGGGATGCTCAAGAAGGACACCAATCTGGCAGTCATGTTTCAGAAGCTGCAGCATACTGCCAGATTGGTTCCAGTGATGAGGAGGGAGGGGATGATGAGGTCACTGACTCCACGTGGGTGCCTAATAGGAGAGAGGAGGAGGAGGAGGATGAGGAGGAGGCACATCTCCAACGAGGCAGGATGCCCTTGGGGGGCCAGCGTAAGGGCAGCACACCGACGGAATCACACCGCAGAGCTCCGCCTGTGCAGGGCGCTGCCTCTGCCCGTTATTCAAAAAGTTCTTTGGTGTGGGCCTTTTTTGAGTCGAGTGCATCAGATCGCACAGCTGCTGTTTACAACATATGTCTCAAGCGTATATCGCGTGGCCAAAACATCACCCACTTGGGCACCACATGCTTGACCAGACATATGTTGACCTGCCATGCAGCTCGTTGGCAAGCCTACCTTAAAGACCCACACCAAAGAACAAAGCGGACCTCTTCTTGCACCGCATCAGCTGGGATATCCAACCCCACTATACCTTCAGTCCTCTCTGAAACCTGCTCTGAGAGGAATGAAGGTGTAGAATTAGGTGTGTCACAGCCAAGTACTTGCGGGCACTCTGCTAGCTGTACACCGACGTACGATTTTAGCAGGCAAGTTTCCCTGCCCCAGCTGCTGGACCGTCGAAAGAAGTTCACTCCCAGCCATCCACATGCCCAGCGGTTGAATGCTAGCTTGGCTAAATTGCTAGCGCTTCAACTGCTGCCTTTTCAGTTGGTAGACTCGGCCCCCTTCCGTGAGTTTGTGCAATGTGCGGTTCCTCAATGGCAGGTTCCCAAACGCCACTTTTTCTCATGGAAGGCGATTCCGGCTCTCTACCGGCATGTGGAAGGCAATGTCTTGGCCTCGCTGGACAGGGCGGTCAGTGGTAAGGTGCATATTACCGCTTACTCATGGTCCAGCAGGCATGGACAGGGACGTTACCTTTCTTTCACTGCCCATTGGGTCACTCTTTTGGCAGCTGGGAAGGATGCAGGACAAGGTGCAGTAGTGTTGGAGGTTGTTCCACTGCCACGCCTCCAAAATGCTACTACTGGTTGTGACACACCTCTGTCCTCCACCCCCTCCTCTTCTTCTTCCTCCGTGGCCTCTTCCTGTGCTTTGTCCTCGGAACCAGCGGTTCTCCGTAGGCGTTCAAGGGGCTACGCAAGTACGCAGGCAAAAAGATGCCATGCCGTGCTTGCGCTGGGGTGTTTGGGGGACAGGAGCCACACTGGGGCAGAGGTTCTGTCTGCTCTGCAGGGGCAGGCCGAGAGGTGGTTGACGCCACGCCAGCTTAAGCCAGGAATGGTAGTTTGCGACAATGGCACCAACCTCCTCTCCGCTCTCCGACAGGGACAACTGACCCATGTGCCCTGTGTGGCTCACGTCCTTAACCTGGTGGTGCAGCGGTTCTTGGGCAGGTACCCGGGCTTACGGGATGTCCTGAGGCAGGCCAGGAAAGGCTGTGTGCATTTCCGCAGATCTTATAATGCCAGTGCTCGCCTGGCTGAGCTGCAAAAGGAGTTGAACCTGCCCAAGAACCGCCTTATATGTGACATGCCCACCAGGTGGAACTCAACGTTGGCCATGCTGCAGCGGCTGCACACACAGCAGAGGGCCATCAATGAGTACCTGTGCGACTACGGCACCAGGACAGGGTCAGGGGAGCTCGGGTTTTTTTCACCACGCTAGTGGGGCATGATCAGGGATGCATGCACTGTCCTGGCACCATTTGAGGAGGCCACGAGGATGGTGAGCAGTGACAGTGCATGCATCAGTGACACTGTACCTCTTGTCCACCTGTTGGAACATACGCTGCGTGGAATAATGGACAGGGCACTTGAGGCAGAACAGAGGCAGGAAGAGGAGGACTTCCTTGCCTCTCAAGGCCCCCTTTACCCAGACAGTGTTCCTTCTGTCCCACCCATCGCACAGGAAGAAGAGGAGGAGGAGGAGGAGGATGATTGTGTCAGCATGGAGGTGGAGCCTGGCACTCAGCATCATCAGCAGCAGTCTTTTAGGGATGATTTACAGTCCCAAGAAACCAGTGGACTTGTACGTGGCTGGGAGGAGGTGGCTGCGGATCATGTCGTCCTTAGTGACCCAGAGGACTCCGGACCGAATTCCTCAGCTAACCTGATCCTGCAAAGTCTGCGGAAGGATCCTCCTATTCTTCGGATCAAGGAGAGGGACCATTACTGGCTGGCCACTCTCCTTGATCCACAATACAAGGGTGAGGATGAGACAACTCCGGTAGGCCTTGCAGAAAGGTCTGTGCAATACGTTCCCAGAGACTGGGAGGTTACAAACTCCTGGTCCTGGACAACGAGTTGCTGAGGCTTTGGTCAGTCAAAGAAGGAGCGGTGAGGAAGGTGGCCGTCTGACCGATGCGTTCAGACAATTCTTTAGTCCGCAGCCCCAAGGTATGATCGGTTCCAGCAACCATCGCCAGCGTCTGATATACATGGTGCAGGAATACCTAGGGGCAAGGTCAGACTTGGACACCTTCCCCACCGAAAATCCTCTGGCTTACTGGGTCTTGAGGATGGATCACTGGCCAGAGCTTGCACAGTATGCAATTGAGCTACTGGCCTGTCCTGCATCCAGCGTTCTTTCAGAACGCACATTCAGTGCTGCTGGAGGATTTGTCACGGATCCATGAGCATTTGACTTTATTGGTTGCATGTGGTTTCACTTTCTGTTATTTACAAATTGGTTTCATTCACTTTGTTTGCAGGGTATCTGTATAGTTGACAGGGGATGGCATTTGTACTAAGTGAGGACCTGGATAGCGAAATTAGGGCTACCTTTAATGAAGACACAACTACCCCTGACATAGTGGTAAAAGACGATATCAAACCACTATTTAGGGAGCACAAGAAATTAATTATTCGGTCTCTGAATCGTAAATGGGACATTCTATCCCTTGAATCTTATGTAGAGAGGGGTATCATTCCAAGAGGCCTTCGTGAAAGAGTGGTGCCAGCTGCCCATCTACACACAAAAAACTTTTTAGATAAATGGCAAAAACAATGCATAACTCATGGTATTGAGGTTATCAAATTGATCATAGAAGAGGAGAAGGACCAACTGGTTAGTTTGCAAGGTGCTATCTCCGAGAGCGGACAGAAACTTGAACCGTTCAGAGACAGTCCAGACTTTGAAAGACTAAATGATTCCCTGAAAAGAGAAGTTGAGAAAACTCAGAGAAATTTAAAGACCACCAAACAGGGGAAATTTAGACGGGATTTAGAAGATTGGGCGAAGGGCGAAATTTTTGACCTCACCCCCAAGAGTCAGAGAGGTCGCTCCCGCCAAAGAAGATCTCACTCGCAGTCAAGTATTGAGGGCTGTGCTCAATCTTCAGGTAGCGATGAGGACACCCCGCGTTCTGTGTCTTTTTTAGAGAAGGATCAGTTGACACAAGATGTTCCACCATTAATCAAGGGGATCCTAAAGGGAGACAAAGCAGGGGGAACAGGAGACGCAAGGAATCAAGGAAAAGGGTACAGGCCCTCAAAAGATCAAACAATCAGGAGGAGCCAGAGGAAACACAGATAGCTACCCTGAGTTCTAGTGTCATTAATGACTTAAAAGTCATTAACTTATCCAATTTCAAATTAGAGCAAAATCATCTAGATCTCCTTGGTCGAGGCCTCTCCTTCTCCCCCTCCATAGATATGGATCAATTTGAGACCTTTAAGGACTTAAACCTATTTCTCAGGAGAGTATTCTATAGGTCACTATACTTAGATAAAGATATGCAATCAACATCTTTAGAACAGCTTAACACTGATGAAAAGCTAGCACTTAGCAATCTAGAATCACTACTTGAGGAGGGTGACCCCTCATTTAGCGATGAATACAATGATGACTCCAGCACTGCCAAACGTAAAGCAATGTTAAAAATCAGGTCTACCAATATGCCACAATTTAAAAATAATAAACGTCTTGGAGTCTTCCTGGACCTAGTCCAGGAAGACTTACAAAAATTAAATTGGCACACAAAACCGATAGGCAACCTCCCTGAAATAGAACGGAAGGGCCTAGAAGATCTACGCAGAGCCGATACTGTCATCATAAAACCCAGCGATAAGGGTGGAAACGTGGTCTTACAGTCTGCCATCCTCTATGAGAAGGAAGTACAACGACTCCTCTCAGATCAGTTGACATATAAAAAACTTGATCATAATCCATTTAACATCTTGGTGGAGCAGATCAATGACAAGTTTATGTGGGCAACTGAGGAGGGTCTTCTATCTAGACGGGAATTTGAGTATCTGAGAGTTGAAGACTACAATGTTCCTACCTTCTACACAATACCAAAGATCCACAAGAATCAGAATAATCCACCAGGCAGACCAATAGTGTCTGCCATAAGAGGTCCCTTAGAGAGGATAGGGAAATATGTAGATAGTCTTATTAAGGATCTAGTGCAACTCCTTCCCTCATTTGTACATGATACCAGGGATGTCCTTAGACATATCAAGGATATGTCTATCCCGGACGGAGCCCTCCTTGTGAGTGTGGATGTAGAGTCCCTCTACACATCAATTCCACACGAGTGGGGTATTCTGCCGGTGTACCACTTCCTAGAACGCAGTTTCCCGCGTATGGCAGTACAGAATGAATTCATCCTGGAACTCCTGGAGATGGCCTTGAAAAATAACTATTTTCAATTTGCAACCAAATATTACCAACAATTACAGGGGACCTCCATGGGGGCCCCTTGGGCTCCATCATATGCCTGTCTCCACCTGGGCTGGTGGGAGGAGGACACAGTATATGCCTCCTCGATGTACCTCAGCCACGCACGCGCGTTGCTGAGGTACATAGATGATGTTCTTATGATATGGACGGGGACCCCCACACAGCTGAGCCAATTCATGGACGAGCTTAATCAGAATAAGCGTAATTTACGCTTTACCTCTGTCTCCAGCCCCAGTGAGATCTCCTTTTTGGATCTTAAACTAACCATCCATGAGGGGCACTTGACTACCCAGACCCATAGGAAAACCACAGCAGCCAATACCCTCTTAAGAGCCGACAGCTACTATACCGCCCCTCTCAAACGTGGCTTACCAGTGGGACAGTTCCTCAGAATTAGGAGGAATTGCTCCGGTGAAGTAATGTATCGCAGGGAATCTGAGACCCTATACCAGCAGTTTAGAGAAAGGGGATATGGGCATAGAACACTCCGTAAGGCTAGAAGTATTGCCAGCCAACACCCAAGAGATGAACTGCTTCAGCCCAAACCTAATCTTGAATCCAATCAGGATGGACCAGTTCGGTTCATTACTCCTTTTGGTGCCCAATGGCACCAAATACGAGGGGTCCTCACAGAGCATTGGCATATTCTGACGGGTTGTGCACAACTCAAGAAAATAGTAGGTGAAAGACCCCAAATAACAGCTAAAAGGGCCAGAAACCTCAGGGATACACTTGTAAATAGTGAGTATGTACGCCCTGTCAACAGGAACTGGCTGACAAACACACCACGTACAGTAGGCATGTTTTCATGTGGCCACTGTGGCACATGCAAACATGTCGACAGAACCAAAAGCTTTAGAGACTCACAATCTAAGAATCTCTATGAGATCAAATCCTTCATTAATTGTAGTACGGCACGGGTGCTCTACATTCTGGAATGCCCATGCCATCTACTCTATGTGGGCAAAACAAAACGACAACTTAGGGTACGCTTTGCTGAACATCTTAAGAGCATTTGCCTCAAAGAAGATACCCCAGTGGCCCAACATTTTCTAAAATATCATGAGGGAAAAACACAAGGCCTGCGAGTAAAGGGGTTCTATGCCCTGAATCTATCAGAAAGACGAGGGGATTTCGATACCGTCCTGATCCGATATGAAAAGACTTGGATCTTTAGACTCCAGACACTCCAGCCTAAAGGCTTAAATACAGAAATGAGCCTTAAAATATTTCTTGAGCCTTAAACAGGACATATAATTATGTTTACCTATCCTTTTGATCAGCACGGTATTGATCCCCCCTTTTAGTTCTCCTTAGTACAGATGTCTAACATGTTGACATTCAATAATGAGGTGGGTAAAGTCAATATATGACGAATGGGTGTAATTGTATGTATCTTCGAAACATCCATATATACCTAGCCCCTTGTCCGTGTTCCTGCTGTCTCTGTCCAGTTCCTGTAAACTTTGTATTTAATTTTTCTTTTACTTTTGAAATTCTGTGAATGTATATATTTAACTTCTGCATGAATAATAGGATTTTTATAACAGCTTACCTGTAAAATCCTTTTCTTGGAGTACATCACGGGACACAGAGCGACATAGTCATTACTAATGGGTTATATAGTTACCGTCAGGTGCTGGCACTGGCAACTTCCAAAACCGGAAGTACCCTCCCCTATATAAGCCCCTCCCATCCGGGAGCACCTCAGTTTTGTAGCAAAGCAATAAGTGTCCCCAAAGAGGGGCGGGAGCTCTGTGTCCCGTGATGTACTCCAAGAAAAGGATTTTACAGGTAAGCTGTTATAAAAATCCTATTTTCTTTCTCGTACATCACGGGACACAGAGCGACATAGTCATTACTAATGGGATGTCCTAAAGCAATGCCAAATGAGGGGGGGGATACACCATATATAAGCTGAGCGCTATCAGACATGAGGATCTTTTGCGGCCTGCAACACACTGCGCCCAAAGGCGACATCCTCCTGACTTCTAACGTCCACCTGGTAGAACCTAGTAAACGTGTGTACTGAAGACCATGTTGCGGCCTTACAGACTTGAGCCAGGGAGGCCTGGTGATGCACTGCCCATGAAGTTCCAACTGCTCTCGTGGAGTGCGCCCTAACTTTGAACGGAGGCGGTCTACTTCTCAAGCTATAGGCTTGTATTATGACCTGTCAAATCCACTTGGCTAAAGTAGATTTTGACGCTGCCTGACCCTTTCTGGGGCCTTCCGGCAGAATAAACAAAGTATCCGTTCTGCGAATCTGAGCAGTGGCTTTTAGATAAGCTTTAACTGCTCTTACTACATCCAAAGAATGCAATAACTTTTCCTCTACCGAAGTAGGCTTGGGGAAAAAAGAAGGAAGAACCACATCTTGGTTCAAATGAAAACTCGATACCACCTTAGGAAGAAAGGCTGGATGAGGACGTAACACTACTCTGTCCTTATGGATAACCAGATATGGCTCCTTACAGGACATAGCTGCTAATTCCGATACTCTTTTAGCCGAACAAATGGCTACTAGAAAAATCAATTTCCTGGTGAGAAGCACTAAGGAAATATGCTGTAATGGTTCAAATGGTTGTTTCTGTAGAACCGACAGAACCAAGTTTAGATCCCATGGACATATGGGAATATTAACCGGAGGACTAATACGCATCACTCCTTGTATAAAGGCTTTGACTAGTGAATGCGAAGCCAAGGGCCTTTGAAAAAATATTGACAAGGCCGAAATCTGACCTTTGATAGTACTCAAGGCAAGCTTCCTATCTACAGCCCATTGTAGGAAGTCCAGAATTCTACCTATTACGTATTTACGTGGATGCCATTTCTTGGCTTCACACCAGGCGATGTACGCCTTCCAGATTCTATAGTAGATCTGCCTGGATACCGGTTTCCTGGCATTGATCATGGTAGACACCACAGCATTAGAGAGCCCTCTCTTTTTTAGAATGTGGGCTTCAATAGCCAGGCCGTCAAACCTAGGGCTGGTAAGGAAGGGTGGTATATCGGTCCCTGCGAAAGCAGGTCCGGACGATGTGGGAGGGTCCAAGGACTCCCCACAGACATTTTTACGATCTCCGCGTACCATGCTCTTCGGGGCCACGCTGGAGCCACCAGAATCACTGGTTTCTTTTCTACCCTGATTCTGCGGAGTAATCGAGGTAACAATTGTGGCGGTGGGAATGCATATATCAGCTTGAACTGATCCCAAGGGAACACTAGGGCATCCGAGCCGCACGCTAGGGGATCCCTTGTCCAAGAGACAAACCTGTCCACTTTCGTGTTGAACCTGGATGCTAGCAGATCTACATCCGGTGTTCCCCACCGCTGACATATTGTCCGGAAAACCTCGGGATGAAGGGACCATTCCCCTGGGCATAATTGTTGGCGACTTAGAAAGTCCGCCTTCCAATTCTCCACCCCTGGAATGAATACCGCAGATATGGCTGGGACATATCTTTCTGCCCATCTCAGGATGTAATTTACTTCCCTTTGGGCTGCACGACTCCTGGTGCCCCCCTGACGATTGATATATGCCACTGCTGTGGCATTGTCTGATTGAATTCTGACAGGGGACCCTTGGAGTTTGGATGTCCATGCTACTAGGGCATACCGGGCTGCTCGTATCTCTAAGAGATTGATGGGCAGGGCCTTTTCCGCATCCGACCATCTGCCCTGGAGAGACCATTGCTCCAGTACTGCTCCCCAGCCTAAAAGGCTGGCATCTGTAGTGACCACCTTCCAGGAAATCGGACTGAAGGATTTCCCTCTTTCCAGATTCCGGGGAACCAACCACCAACGGAGGCTTCTGCGAACGGAAGGGGACAAGGACATTGGTACGTCCAGAGCCTGAACTTTTTTGTTCCAGGCTGACAGTATGGCCCTTTGCAACTTCCTTGAATGGAATTGACCGTAGGGTACTGCTTCGAATGATGCCACCATTTTTCCCAGCAGCCTCATGCACAGGCGTATGGATGGCTGTCTTTTTGAACCCACTAAGTGGATCAAATCTCTCAAAGACGACCCCTTTTCTCGAGGCAAGAAAATTTTTCTCTGGTCTGAATCCAGCCTTAGCCCCAGGTATTCCAGACTTTTGACTGGTTCTAGGGCTGACTTGTCTCGGTTGATAATCCAACCGTGATATTCCAGATACTTGATTGTCTCGTGAACAACCACTTCTAGTTTTTCCACTGAGTGGTCTATCAGCAACAAGTCGTCTAGATATGCCATTATCGTTACACCTCGTGTTCTTAGATTGGCCAATAATGGGGCCAGAATTTTTGTGAACACTCTTGGTGCTGTGGCCAGACCGAAGGGTAAGGCTCTGAACTGAAAATGGCGCCCTTCTATCGCAAAGCGTAGAAATTTTTGGTGGGCTGGAAAGATGGGGATGTGCAAATACGCATCTTTGATGTCGATCGAGGCTAACCATTCCTCCCCTTGTAGGGCAGTGGCTACCGATCGGATCGACTCCATCCGGAAAGTCCTGATATGCAGGAATTTGTTTAGCCCTTTTAGATTTAATATGGGCCTCACGTCCCCGTTTGGCTTCGGAACTGTAAAGAGGTTTGAGTAAAACCCGAACCCCCATTCTTCCAGGGGGACCTCTATAATTACTGCTTGAAGCAATAATTGTTCCAGTGCCAACAGGAGGGATCCTCTCTTCTGGGGATCCCTTGGCACGTTCGACCTTATAAAGCGGGAAGGAGGGGAGTTTTTTAACTCCAATTTGTATCCCAGATTTACTGCGGAGAGCACCCATCTGTCTCGGATCGTGTCCCGCCAGGTCTCTGTGAACAACTGAAGTCTTCCCCCCACCCGATTGGGTGGGGGCAACCCTTCATGCATTTGACTTTGGGGGAGGTTTTGTACCTCTCCTGCTCCAGGGCTTCTTGTTACCCTGCAACTGTCCCTGATTTTTACCTCCGGGATTTGACCGGGGAGGCCGTCGGAACTGTTTCACAGCCGATGTCCTAGGGACTGGAGAAGCCGGCCTCTTAAAAGAGGGACCTCTAACTCTATTTTTGACCGGCAAGAGTGTACTTTTACCGCTGGAAATTCTCTGGATATACTTGTCCAGGTCTTCCCCGAATAAACGCTCCCCATGAAATGGGAAGCTGACCAGCAATTTTTTACATGGAGCTTCAGCAGACCAGTTTTTGAGCCATAGAAGCCTGCGCATATGTACTACAGACAGCGTAAGGCGGGAGGCCTGATGGATTGAATCCTTTATAGCGTCCACCGCAAAGCATAAGGCTCTAGGTAGATCAGCTAGAGCAAGAGCCTGCTGATCTGGCACGTCCCTTAAGACCTGTTTCAACTGATCCTTCACTGCTTGGCAGACCCCTATAGCTGCCACTGCTGGTTGTGTCACCAATCCTGCTGTAGAAAAAGCAGATTTCAATAAGGACTCCAATTTTTTATCTATTGGGTCCTTGAACATTTGGACATTTTCCACCGGACATGTCAGTGATTTATTCACACAAGAGATGGCTGCGTCCACTGTAGGGACCTTCCATTTTCTGACGAACTTATCCTCCATAGGATAGACCACCGGAAATCTCTTGGGGGGAGTAAATATTTTGTCAGGATGCTCCCAATCCTGGTAAATGAGCCCCTCCAATAAAGGATGGATCGGGAAAGAACAAACAGTCTGGGGAGCTTTTAGCGACCCCAACGAGGAGACAGAAGAGGAGGATGGCTCCGCAAGTGGCATTTTAAATGCTGATCGGACCATATTAGTCAGGGACTGAACCCATAACCTCTCAGCATGTGATGCTGAGAACGGCTCCTCCACTGTTGATTCCTCTACAACCGAATCAACCTCATCCTGATCCCCCTCAGGTAGGTCGACCTCTGTATGGGACTGTTGCTCTGTTAACAGGCACTCTGAGGGAGGAGACGGAGATCGAGCGCTTTTCTCCTGTGACAGGGAAGCAGCAATTAGTGCTGACAATCTCTCTTCCAGCCCTCCCAGAGCTGAGGAAAAAACCTCCTCTGTTACATACACAGGAGCAGGTGAACTGGGGACAGCCACAGTACCAGGTACTCCTGGGGGTGCCCTACGGTCACTAACCTCTGATTCTTCAGGGGAGACTGGTGCAGCCAAAGCATGCCCAAGATCCTCAGAGCCCGATGGAGACCCCCTATTCCTCCTGGAATTTCTAGTCCCGGAGTTTTTAGACGGCATATTCCTAAGCCACAAAGCTGAGGTATTCCAGCCGAAAATACACCAGTTACTGATAATAGTCTAGCATAAATGCTGCTATAATAAACAGTTGGTGTCTACTAATGTGCCTTTCTAGGGGATGCCTGTATCAACCGCTTGCTGTATGCCTTTAAATGTTGTCAGCTCTGTCTCTGTACTTCATAGCCAGCTTACTGCAATAATGTGGCTTTTTAAAACCTGCTGGGACGCCCGCACATGCGCAGAAGCGCTGCGGCGCGCACAGAGCGTCATCCCCCAGGCCCCGCCCCTTTTTCCGGCCACCTCTATATATAGAGGCGCGTGCACGCGCACGCGCGCGGCCACGTGCGCCTCGGCGCTAATTTTCAAACATGGAAACCAGGGACAGGAGCCAGGGCCCCCTTTGCCGCAGGCCGGGGGATAGACGAACACTGCAACATGGCAGAGGAAACAGTTTCCTGTAGGAGAACTCACCAGCTGCCTGGACTTTGCTCTCTGAGAAGAAACTAGTCCATATGACAAGAAAAACATTCCACAGCGGCCTCTAGTGGACAAACACAGGTACCGCAGTTTAATATACTAAACATATATAAAAAAACATTCTCTTTTTTTTTTTTTTTTTCTTGACCACCATTAAAAATTATTACATTTTTTTAGTAGTTACAGGCATGCACAGATATTAGCGGGAATACCGTTAGGTAACAGACAGAAAGACAAATTAGGCTTGGGGGTCCCCCAATAGAACCAAGTTCCTGGGGGCCCCCACTTACCTGTTCCCCGCCGCAGGACTTTGTTTGGTCCACAAAAGCCCAAACTTCACCTATCACGGCAGGCATTGTAATCAAACCTTCAGGGACCGGGTTCCCAAGGATTCCACTCCCCTGGACCTGTATAGCACCCTGCACAGAAAACATCTTGGTCGTGGGTATGACCAGAGCTCTGGATCCCAGGGTCCAGCTCTCCTAAGAGAAGCATTACAGGCAGAACCTTGCTCTTCTCTGCAAGGCCCGGGTACCGACCGTTTAGCTATGAAGCTTTTTTGGTCGGATCCGGAATAGCTTACTGAGGCCCAAAAGAACCTGTACGCAAGCTCAGTGAAAAACACATGTTTCTTCTTGGCCAACACCTTAGACACTGGCAAAAAACTGAGGTGCTCCCGGATGGGAGGGGCTTATATAGGGGAGGGTACTTCCGGTTTTGGAAGTTGCCAGTGCCAGCACCTGACGGTAACTATATAACCCATTAGTAATGACTATGTCGCTCTGTGTCCCGTGATGTACGAGAAAGAAATCAACATTATCTGTTGTGACCACAAGATGGCGCTACTTCGTCAGTCAGTGGTATCTAACCTGTGATTGGCTAAATAAGGCTACTTAATAGGAGTACTAATAATCCACTGATACATCAAGATGAAGTGACATATTCATCACGAAACGCGTCATGTCCGACGTTGTTTTTCTGGGTTGTTGACTAACCTCACTCGCTCCTCTCCTCTCCTCATCATGAGCATTATTGAATGAATTTATTGTATGAATTTACCGCCAGCCTACAGCTTATTGAGGACTAGACAAGGACGGCTAGCTCTTGCCCCCAGAGGCTTAACCTGCAATTACACCGGCTTGCCTACTCCCAGACGACACAGTCTGACGGCTCCAGCTTCAGCTATACGTGCAGCGCTGATGCGGACAAACGCAGTCATCGGATCACATGTGCCGCACATGAACCAACGGAGGGACGCACTTCACGTAGCAGTCTCCTACAAGCCGGCAGGATCTCTCCTCTGAGCAGCAGCACAACGTGAGCTATAGAGCTTAAGGACCCCATTCTAAACTCATAGAGCTAAGGCCCAAAGAGACATCGGTGTCGGGTGAATTATGGGACGGAGGCCATGGATAGGTAAGCCAGTACATCATTACATGGTTACCGTGTCGCTCCCCTCCCCTCTATCAAATATCATCACACCTGTTTCAGCCAGCATTGGGTTATGGTCTCTGTCCTTTCATAGACTGTCCGCTATAGACCAAAATCATAAGCAACTCCATGCTATTTTCTCTGAATATAACTTTGTGCTAATCAATCTATTCCACATGGATGCTGGTAGTTCTATCTTCAATTACCAGCACATATATTAGTACATGGAGTAGTTTTACACAAACTTTGACATCTGCAGGAATATTAGCCAACACGGCTTGATCTTCACACTCCAGACTGGAATCAGATCTCAGCTACTTTCCATTTTGCAGCCCAAATCCATATTGGTCTATCAAGTCCTCTCATACAATAAGTGTTATAGGCTCCAGATATTGATATGATACATATCTGGTTATTCAGTGTTCATTTCTAGCAAGGACATTAGGAGTAGTAGAGCGGGTGACCTTTGTCCACCCGGGCCATCTTTTCCAACAGTGCACTGTGTATGGGTTTTTTCATGTTTTTATTCTAATGTGCATATATTCAGGAGAAACCTTTTTCTCCTATATGAGTATATTCATACTGTTAGGTTGAAATGTGTTAATTTCATATAGCATTCAACCAAAAAAGTTTTTTCAATTTCATATTACCAAATGTACTGTGGTTGATTCACCCTATAACCGTCTATTGGGCCTTGTCCCAATCTCCCGTCCCCCCCTTTCTCTTTCATTTCATGGTGCAGGAATACCTAGGGGCAATCCTCTGGCTTACTGGGTCTTGAGGATGGATCACTGGCCAGAGCTTGCACAGTATGCAATTGAGCTACTGGCCTGTCCTGCATCCAGCGTTCTTTCAGAACGCACATTCTGTGCTGCTGGAGGATTTGTCACGGATCACAGGGTGCGCCTGTCCACCGACTCTGTTGATCGACTGACCTTCATAAAGATGAACCAGTCTTGGATCACCAACAGCTACCAAACACCTGAAGCTGATATAACAGACTAATTTATTTTCAAATGTCACATCCCTTCAAGACTGATGCTGATGCTGAGAGACTGTCCTGTTATGTTGACTGACTATCCTCCTCCTCCTCAATGATCCGATTGATGATGATAGCTTGGAAGAACATTTTTGTTTCTGGGTGCCGCCACCAGTGGCTAAGGCCCAATTTTTCAGCACCTGTTTAACAGGGGCGTGTTATTACAATTTTTTATGCAATGCTTTGCAGCAGGGCTCATTCCTGCACTCCAACTAGAGTATCTGGGAGAGGTTGCAGTGTCGTTGCACCAGCACCAGTGGCTAAGGCCAAAATTTTCAGCCCCTGTTTAACAGGGGCGTGTAATTACAATTTTTGATGCAATACTTTGCAACAGGGCTCATTGCTGTGCTCCAAGTACAGTATCTGTGAGGGGTTGCAGTGTTGTGGCACCAGTGACTAAGGCCCAATTTTTATGCCCCTGTTTAACAGGGGTATGTAATTACAATTTTTTATGCAATGCTTTGCAGCAGGGCTCATTCCTGCACTCCAACTAGAGTATCTGGGAGAGGTTGCAGTGTCGTGGCACCAGCACCAGTGGCTAAGGCCCAATTTTTCAGCCCCTGTTTAACAGGGGCGTGTAATTAAAATTTTTGATGCAATACTTTGCAACAGGGCTCATTGCTGTGCTCCAAGTACAGTATCTGTGAGGGGTTGCAGTGTTGTGGAACCAGTGCCTAAGGCCCAATTTTTCTGCCCCTGTTTAACAGGGGCATGTAATTACAATTCTTGATCTAATAATTCACAGCAGGGCCCATTCCTGCGCCCACCAAGACTAACTGTGAGGCCTTACAGTGTTGTGTCAACACATTTGTCATTAGGACGGAAAGTGAGGTGAACTGTTCTGAACAGGTGCACACTGCACAGACAGCAAAACAAAAGTTACAGGGGTGATAACCCTTCCCTATGTTTTCCAAAAAGCTTAAAAATAGATTTTTTGGCTGGAGCTACACTTAAACAATGTACCTGTTCAAAATTACAAACAGATTCTACATAAGAACAAACCTACAGTCCCTGTCTTGTATGCACCACCTGTATACGGCTGTTCAGAGTATATAGGGCCTTTTTTATTTTGTGTGCAGGGTTCCCCTTAATATCCATACAAGACCCAAAGGGGCTGGTAATGGGCTGGGGTAGGGGGGGGGGGCTGTGATGGGGTAGCTATGCCATTTTTCTTAAAGATTTTCATCCATATTACCGGGACCAGACATTACATTAAAGCCGCAAGCAGTTTTAAATGGCCTTTTTTCCTTTAGAAATTTAATTTTGTGCAGGGACAGTTCTAAACACGGGAAACACGTGGTACTTCACAGGCATACTTTAGACACCCCCCAGGTACGATATTTAAAGGAATATTTGACTTTTTTTTTCACTTTATGCATCATTAAAATGACTGCTCCCGAAAAACTGCCGTTTTTAAAACTTTTTTTTGGATTGATACATGTCCCCAGGTGCAGAACCCCGGTTCCCAAACCCTTTTTAGGACAATAACATGCATATTAGTCGTTATAAATAGCACTTTAGATTTCGAACGTTCGCATCCATTGTATTTAATAGGGTTCTAAAGTTCGTGCAAACTTTCGGTCCGTTCGCGGGTTCTGGTGCGAACCGAACTCGGGGGTGTTCGGCTCATCACTAATCATGATTGAGATGGCTCTGCATCACTGGTTGTAGGTCACAACTTTTTTACTATGTACCCCCTACTCATTCACATAGCTATCTGGATGTATTATTATTGTTAAAGGGGGATTATAATTTCCAATAAGGCCCCCAGCCCAGTCGCAAACCCCCACAGCCACTAAGCAATGGATGGAGAAAGGTCTTCAACATGGGGAAAGGTGCAAAACCATTGCACAGAGCAAGTAAGTATAACATATTTGCCATTTAAAAAATCCCTTTAAGACATGTACATGTAGCCAGGTGCCAGCTATGATATGGTGAACTTCAGTGACACTTACAAACGGGACTGTGGATTAAGCCTTTCCCTCTAGTTCCCAGTATTAGGATAACTACATAACTTCCTGTTTGCAGAGTCAAAGCAAATTCTCCTGGTTAGCAGAGGATCTTGGGACCTGAAGTCCCTCTGTCAATACATACTGTGTTCCTTAGTGCTGACCGGCTTGTGATGCAAATAAGGATTCTGGGAGAGCAGATATAGTTAATTGCGAGTGGCGGGCTTGCCCTTTTGGAGCGTGGAACTTTCTGCAGGGCAGTTGGGGCTGTCCTCTTCAAGTGGACACAGTGGGTCTCTGCAGCCTAGCTGACCACCAAAACATTTAGCTCAGCAGATCTGCATTGCTGTGACAAAGATCACTGGATCGGGACAGCATCTGTGCAACCTCGACCTGAGATTTCAATTATCCATCTGATTGCATCGATCGCCGTTCCAGTCCCGCTGTCAGCCTACTGGGTGGCTAGCCTGAAACTCCCTACTGACACTCAAGAGCCTGCACAAGGGAACACTGTCTTCTTGGAGAGGATGTTATCCTCAGGATTGGTGAGTGGGTGGACGCCCAACCTCTTACTGTCATCCATAATTCTACAGACACTGCATGCAGCCACCTTTACACCTCAGTTACTAAGAACCCACTTTTGCAAGCTGCATAATTGGCTGTCTGTTTTACCTCATTGACCTATGACTACTCAGTACTAATCACAGGCTCCATTATTTCTAGCAGAAGACAACTGATACCACCGCACCAGGATATCTCAGATATCCAGGATTCCTGACTGTTTTTCCTTTAGTTAAGGAAACTCTGCTTTCTGAGGCTATTATCATCATCATAGAATGGGGGCTTTAGTTACATATACAGAGGGGTCCTAAAATGTATACACAATTCAATACAAAAAATAAATGCATAAAGATGTAATTACTAGTGTAGCACTACCCCCAGTTAAGAGAGCTGCTTGTTTGTTTTGGGTCTGTACCCTAGCTATCAACCCCAAGAATCTGTCTCGATCCCTCCCTTGGCACAACTGGTCTGCAATTAGGTTGTGGAACCCAATGGCAATGGGATACACAATAATACTACACAACAGTAAAATGGTACATAAAATTGTTACCTTGTATAGCCACTGGTCCGGCAGGATAATATAGAGAACTCCACACAGTATTCTGCTTAACCAAAAATCATGTTTACTTAGTGATAAAAATAGCAGAGTTAAACAACTGTACAGTTGACTTGTGCAGGGCCCTGCAGAGTCAATGATATATGGCAATATTATAACACAATCTAAATGCGCACTTTCTAAATAAGTAACCGGCCTATGCTCGTGAGCTCCCCCTAATGGGCAATACTGTGCCCGTGTCCCGTCACTATCAATCCCAGTCAGGCCTGACTAAGTTCAATGTCCAGTTCCTTCAGTGGTAGGAGTCTTCGCTAGCAAACGTTGGTGCACATAACATTTGTTATCCAAATGGGTATTAAAGGAAAGCAAGCTAAACTTCCACAGTATTTGTGAATGAAAACTCTATAGCGGTGCAAATGCCAACCTTAAGCCATGCGGCCTCCGTAAAATGTGTTATGTCCTGGCCTGTACCTGCCCTCTCACCAAAGTAGGCCTCATCCCTCCGGTACGTCCCGCTGTCGGTACCTTGATCTGCGACCTCTCCGCAACTTGCAGTCTCCGGTTCCTCTCACAGCCACAGTGGTTGTCGGTTGAAGGATGACTCCGGTCTCTGAGAAGCGCAAGCTGGTCACGCGGAAGAGGATCCCTCTTTTAGCTGAGTGATCCTCTGCAAAAGCTGTAGGCCCAGGCTTTAGGCCTAGTCGCTCCGGCAGCAGGCCTCACACAAACTTCCTGCTTGATTGAGGGCGAAGTCCAGAGAGAGCTAGCTTAGCCCCTGCCTACCTTTAAGTAACCTCCCCCAGAAAGCTGTGAGAGATTGCAATGCACTTTGGGAGTACAGCTGCACTGTGGGTACCATGGTCTATTCGATACCTAAGGCAATGGAGTCCCTTTCTCCCTGTACCATAAGTTCCACAATGCATTGTTCAATAAGGTACACAACAGTTGCTGCAATATCTTAAATAGACTCCGGAGGGAGCTGAGGATATTCTCAATATAACCATAGTCCTTTATAACGCACTACAAATCGGCACCCGCTACACTAGATTTATATAAACATCAATGAGTAGCTGTAATTCATGTATGAAATATGCAATCACATTAGGTGCTCAAAGTGGTCACCATTAGCATCCAGACATTTTTATATTTTGGCAAATTACTTATTTACAAAATTTACTGACAGAAGCTAAGAAAAACTTTTAGCAAAAAAGAAAAACCCAGCAGTGATTAAATACATAAAACACAGTAATAAAAAATTCTAAAATGGTGTAAGAGTCCCAAATAGTACTGTAGCAGCGCTTCTCCCAAAAATAAAATATGACAGTCCTCTATATGTATTCAATATAGGAAATGACAGAAGTGCAGATGGAGATGAATGTGACTGCAATTTCATGGGATGCCCAATTTCCTCCTTTGTACCATAAGATATTCACCACGTAGGGGGAAATAAGAATTCCCCTTAAGGGGATGCACTTACCAGAGGTAAGGTTCAAAAGGGCATGAACCAATGATCCGCATCCGTCCTGGTTGCTGCAATCTCCACCAACACACCTTTACTTGCAATGAGGTCTGTGTCACATATAAAGTAAACAAAGTTCTGCATAGGGTAGTACTGTTTTGAAAAAGCTTTATTCTGAATTCCCACAGCACCCCCCTTTTACATATGTGCGTACCAAAGCGAAGATGTTAATAAACAGTGTAAGGTGACTTAGTGCACTTCTGAGCAGTAAAGTGAACGGCCGCACCGTCTGGGTTACCAGTAACCTTGCATCCTTCCTCGCTTCCTGGTCCATGGATCACATCAACATTACTTCCGGTGATTTGTTTGAGAGTCACGCCCTGACACGTTTCGTCACTTCCAGACTTCGTCTGAGGGCGTGACTCTCGTTACCAACACCGTGGTTAAATAGGGAAGATCTCCGCCCCTTATCCGACGTCAGGCGCAATACCCTGTGTGCGCCGTGACCCGGATATCCGCTCGCATTGTAAAGAATAGCAGCTTAAGGGCGGAAGTACTGGAACACCCGTGGTGTGTATGGATCGCAAACAAGAATTTGCTGCGCATGTCATAAGACGGCAGCTGACTTCCCCGAACAATCCACCGCACATCACACGTCCTTAATGATAAGTCAATATTCATAATGGCATTTTAATAAATACAGAGTGCTCACACAGCAAGTTAGTATTTATCCTATATCCGAAAATGAATTTGCTCTGATTGCAAACCTGTGGCCATCACCTCCGCAAGTGGATCATTCTGTTTGCGGTGATTAAACTGGCCCCAGAGTTCAGATCCACACAAACTAGAGTTTGAATCAGATGCAATAATGCTCATGACAATAATCATAATAAAATACAATAAAATTACAATAAAATTACAACTAGACTTAAAACACCATTAATATTGCACATGATTCGTTGAAAGTTATTAAACCATATATATACTGGGGCATATATATACTGGGGCCGGTTTAATCACCGCAAACAGAATGATCCACTTGCGGAGGTGATGGCCACAGGTTTGCAATCAGAGAAAATTCATTTTCGGATATAGGATAAATACTAACTTGCTGTGTGAGCACTCTGTATTTATTAAAATGCCATTATGAATATTGACTTATCATTAAGGACGTGTGATGTGCGGTGGATCGTTCAGGGAAGTCAGCTGCCATCTTATGACATGCGCAGCAAATCCTTATTTGCGATCCATACACACCACGGGTGTTCCAGTACTTCCGCCCTTAAGCTGGCATTGTTTACAATGCGAGTGGATATCCGAGTCACGGCGCACACAGGGTATTGCGCCTGACGTTGGATAAAAGGCGGAGATCTTCCCTATTTAACCACGGTGTTGGTAACGAGAGTCACGCCCTCAGACGAAGTCCGGAAGTGACAAAACGCGTCAGCGCGTGACTCTCAAAACAAATCACCGGAAGTGACGTTGATGCGCTCCATGGACCAGGAAGCGAGGAAGGACGCGAGGTTACTGGTAACCCAGACGGCGCGGCCGTTCACTTTACTGCTCAGAAGTGCACTAAGTCATCTTACACTGTTTATTAACATCTTCACTTTGGTACACACATATGTAAAAGGGGGGTGCTGTGGGAATTCAGAATAAAGCTTTTTCAAAACAGTACTACCCTATGCAGAACTTTGTTTACTTTATATGTAACACGGACCTCATTGCAAGTAAAGGGGTGTTGGTGGAGATTGCAGCAACCAGGACGGATGCGGATCATTGGTTCATGCCCTTTTGAACCTTACCTCTGGTAAGTGCATCCCCTTAAGGGGAATTCTTATTTCCCCCTACGTGGTGAACATCTTATGGTACAAAGGAGGAAATTGGGCATCCCATTAAATTTCAGTCACATTCATCTCCATCTGCACTTCTGTCATTTCCTATATTGAATACATATAGAGGACTGTCATATTTTATTTTTGGGAGAAGCGCTGCTACAGTACTATTTGGGACTCTTACACCATTTTGGAGTTTTTTATTACTGTGTTTTATGTATTTTATGCTTTTTAAGCAGCTGCTACTTGAAGGATTCACTTTGCTTATTTTACATACATCTTGATGACCTCATCCTAAGCGCTGAGCGGTGTTTTAATAGGGAGGGTGTTTTTAAACACCATTTGTTTACATTTAGTGATTAAATACATCCAAAATAAAGCTCTATGTGTGGGAGGAAAATGATAAAACTTCAATTTAGGTACAGCGTTGCATGACCACGCAATTGTCATTTAAAGTGTGACAGTGCTGAAAGACGACCTGGTCAGGAAGGGGGTAAAAGTGCCCTGTATTGAAGCCTTAAACTACACTTAATCAGACCCCACCATTTTCTGTACAAACTCCTGATCTTCATGTACCATGTGTCAAAACCACTCAGTAGTCCATATTCCGATCATGGTCATCTTCATTTATGCCATGTAACAGTCTCAGGATGAAAATTTTCCAGTATGCTCTCTTCAGAATACATTGAATGCTTGATCTGCTATTTCCTGTCTCACATGCATATTGTTTGACAGACTTTTCCGGTGAGCATGTAAACTGTTGCAACAACATACCTAAGGATGCAGAACTTGTTGCTGTGTAGTGATGAGCCGAACACCCCCGGGTTCGGTTCGCACCAGAACCCGCGAACGGACCGAAAGTTCGTACGAACATTAGAACCCTATTAAATACAATGGATGCGAACGTTCGAATTCTAAAGTGCTAATTATAACAACTATTATGCATGTTATTGTCCTAAAAAGGGTTTGGGAACCCGGGTTCTGCACCAGGGGACATGTATCAATGCAAAAAGAAGTTTTAAAAACGGTCGTTTTTCGGGAGCAGTCATTTTAATGATGCATAAAGTGAAAAAAAAAGTCAAATATTCCTTTAAATATCGTACCTGGGGGGTGTCTAAAGTATGCCTGTGAAGTGCCACGTGTTTCCCGTGTTTAGAACTGTCCCTGCACAAAATGACACTTCTAAAGGAAAAAAAAGCCATTTAAAACTGCTTGCGGCTTTAATGTAATGTCTGGTCCCGGTAATATGGATGAAAATCTTTAAGAAAAATGGCATAGCTACCCCATGACCCCCCCCCCCCCCTACCCCAGCCCATTACCAGCCCCTTTGGGTCTTGTATGGATATTAAGGGGAACCCCGCACATAAAATAAAAAAGGCCCTACAGGTCCTTCTCAAAAAATTAGCATATTGTGATAAAGTTCATTATTTTCTGTAATGTACTGATAAACATTAGACTTTCATATATTTTAGATTCATTACACACAACTGAAGTAGTTCAAGCCTTTTCTTGTTTTAATATTGATGATTTTGGCATACAGCTCATGAAAACCCAAAAATCCTATCTCAAAAAATTAGCATATCATGAAAAGGTTCTCTAAACGAGCTATTAACCTAATCATCTGAATCAACTAATTAACTCTAAACACCTGCAAAAGATTCCTGAGGCTTTTAAAAACTCCCAGCCTGGTTCATTACTCAAAACCGCAATCATGGGTAAGACTGCCGACCTGACTGCTGTCCAGAAGGCCATCATTGACACCCTCAAGCAAGAGGGTAAGACACAGAAAGAAATTTCTGAACGAATAGGCTGTTCCCAGAGTGCTGTATCAAGGCACCTCAGTGGGAAGTCTGTGGGAAGGAAAAAGTGTGGCAGAAAACGCTGCACAACGAGAAGAGGTGACCGGACCCTGAAGAAGATTGTGGAGAAGGACCGATTCCAGACCTTGGAGGACCTGCGGAAGCAGTGGACTGAGTCTGGAGTAGAAACATCCAGAGCCACCGTGAACAGGCATGTGCAGGAAATGGGCTACAGGTGCCGCATTCCCCAGGTCAAGCCACTTTTGAACCAGAAACAGCGGCAGAAGCGCCTGACCTGGGCTACAGAGAAGCAGCACTGGACTGTTGCTCAGTGGTCCAAAGTACATTCGGAAATCAAGGTGCCAGAGTCTGGAGAAAGACTGGGGAGAGGGAAATGCCAAAATGCCTGAAGTCCAGTGTCAAGTACCCACAGTCAGTGATGGTCTGGGGTGCCATGTCAGCTGCTGGTGTTGGTCCACTGTGTTTTATTAAGGGCAGGGTCAATGCAGCTAGCTATCAGGAGATTTTGGAGCACTTCATGCTTCCATCTGCTGAAAAGCTTTATGGAGATGAAGATTTCATTTTTCAGCACGACCTGGCACCTGCTCACAGTGCCAAAACCACTGGTAAATGGTTTACTGACCATGGTATTACTGTGCTCAATTGGCCTGCCAACTCTCCTGACCTGAACCCCATAGAGAATCTGTGGGATATTGGGAAGAGAAAGTTGAGAGACGCAAGACCCAACACTCTGGATGAGCTTAAGGCCACTATCGAAGCATCCTGGGCCTCCATAACACCTCAGCAGTGCCACAGGCTGGTTGCCTCCATGCCACGCCGCATTGAAGCAGTCATTTCTGCAAAAGGATTCCCGACCAAGTATTGAGTGCATAACTGAACATAATTATTTGAAGGTTGACTTTTTTTGTATTAAAAACACTTTTCTTTTATTGGTCGGATGAAATATGCTAATTTTTTGAGATAGGATTTTTGGGTTTTCATGAGCTGTATGCCAAAATCATCAATATTAAAACAAGAAAAGGCTTGAACTACTTCAGTTGTGTGTAATGAATCTAAAATATATGAAAGTCTAATGTTTATCAGTACATTACAGAAAATAATGAACTTTATCACAATATGCTAATTTTTTGAGAAGGACCTGTATATACTCTGAACAGCCGTATACAGGCGGTGCATACAAGACAGGGACTGTAGGTTTGTTCTTATGTAGAATGTGTTTGTAATTTTGAACAGGTACATTGTTGAAGTGTAGCTCCAGCCCAAAAATCTATTTTTAAACTTTTTGGGAAACATAGGTAAGGGTTATCACCCCTGTAACATTTGTTTTGCTGTCTGTGCCCCTGTTCAGAACATTTCACCTCACTTTCCGTCCCAATGACAACTGTTTTTGAAATGTGGTGTTTTTCTTGAAACAAGGATTGCTGATAAAGCATCAGTACAGAGGAGACACCTTTCTCCCATATTTATTCTTACAGGAGAGAATTTTCCTTCCTAGGGGTAGATTTCCTCTCACTTCCTGTTGTCTTCTTTCGTTTGCAAGTAGGAGTCGTTTGTAAGTTGGATGTTTGAAAGTAGGGACCTGCCGTATATACTCTGCAGAAATAGGCCCCTTAGTTGTTGGTGTTGGCACAACACTGTAAGCACTCACAGTTACTCTTGGTTGGTGCTGGAACGCCCTGCTGTCAACTATTATATCAGGAATTTTAATTACATATAATTCTTGAACAGTGGTAGTAAAAATTGGGGCTTTGATGGTGGTGCTGGTGCCACAACACTGTAAGCCCTGACAGTTACTCTTGGTGGGTGCAGCAATGGGCCCGGCTGTGAATTATTAGATCAAGAATTGTAATTGCATGCCCCTGTTGAACAGGGGCTGAAAAATTGGGCTTTTCGTGGTGGTGGTGGTGGTGGTGGTGTTGCCACAACACTGTAAGCCCTCAGAGTTACTCTTGGTGGGTGCAGGAATGGGCCCTGCTGTGAATTATTAGATCAAGAATTGTAATTACATGCCCCTTTTGAACAGGGGCTGAAAAATTGGGCCTTTCGTGGTGGTGGTGGTGGTGGCGTTGCCACAACACTGTAAGCCCTCAGACTTACTCTTGGTGGGTGCAGGAATGGGCCCTGCTGTGAATTATTACATCAATAATTGTAATTGCATGCCCCTGTTGAACAGGGGCTGAAAAATTGGGCCTTAGGCACTGGTGGCACAACACTACAACCCCTCACAGATACTGTACTTGGAGCACAGCAATGAGCCCTATGGCAAATTATTGCTAAAAAAATTGTAAGTACACGCCCCTGTAAAACAGGGGCTGAAAAATTGGGCCTTAGCCACTGGTGGCGGCACCCATAAACAAAAATGATCTTCCAAGCTATCATCATCAATCGTATCATTGAGGACTCGGAGAAGGAGGATAGCCAGTCAACATAACAGCACAGGCACTCAGCATCAGCATCAGTCTTGAAGGGACGTGACATGTTAAAATCAATTAGTCTGTTATATCAGCATCAGGTGTGTGGTAGCTGGTGGTGATCCAAGACTGGTTCATCTTGATGAAAGTCAGTCGATCAACCGAGTCGGTGGACAGGCGCACCCTGTGATCCGTGACAAATCCTCCAGCAGCACTGAATGTGCGTTCCGAAAGAACGCTGGATGCAGGACAGGCCAGTAGCTCAATTGCATACTGTGCAAGCTCTGGCCAGTGATCCATCCTCAAGACCCAGTAAGCCAGAGGATTTTCGGTGGGGAAGGTGTCCAAGTCTGACCTTGCCCCTAGATATTCCTGCACCATGTTTATCAGACGCTGGCGATGGTTGCTGGAACCAATCATACTTTGGGGCTGCGGACTAAAGAATTGTCTGAACGCATCGGTCAGACGGCCACCTTCCCCCCCGCTCCTTCTTTGACTGGCCGAAGCCTCAGCAACTCGTTGTCCTGGACCAGGAGTTTGTAACCTCCCAGTCTCTGGGAACGCGTTGCACAGACCTTTCTGCAAGGCCTCCCGGAGTTGTCTCATCCTCTGCTCCCTCTGCGACGGTAACATAAGGTCCGCAACTTTACCCTTGTACCGTGGATCAAGGAGAGTGGCCAGCCAGTAATGGTCCCTCTCCTTGATCCGAAGAATACGAGGATCCTTCCGCAGACTTTGCAGGATCAGGGAGGCCATGCAGCGTAGGTTTGCTGAGGCATTCGCTCCGGAGTCCTCTGGGTCACTAAGGACGACATGATCCGCAGTCACCTCCTCCCAGCCACGTACAAGTCCACTGGTTTCTTCGGACTGTAAATCATCCCTAAAAGACTGCTGCTGATGATGCTGAGTGCCAGCCTCCACCTCCATGCTGACACAATCCTCCTCCTCCTCCTCCTCCTCCTCCTCTTCCTCTTCCTGTGCGATGGGTGGGACAGAAGGAACACTGTCTGGGTAAAGGGGGCCTTGAGAGGCAAGGAAGTCCTCCTCTTCCTGCCTCTGTTCTGCCTCAAGTGCCCTGTCCATTATTCCACGCAGCGTGTGCTCCAACAGGTGGACAAGAGGTACAGTGTCACTGATGCATGCACTGTCACTGCTCACCATCCTCGTGGCCTCCTCAAATGGTGCCAGGACAGTGCATGCATCCCTGATCATGCCCCACTGGCGTGGAGAAAAAAAACCAAGCTCCCCTGACCCTGTCCTGGTGCCGTAGTCGCACAGGTACTCATTGATGGCCCTCTGCTGCGTGTGCAGCCGCTGCAGCATGGCCAACGTTGAGTTCCACCTGGTGGGCATGTCACATATAAGGCGGTTCTTGGGCAGGTTCAACTCCTTTTGCAGCTCAGCCAGGCGAGCACTGGCATTATAAGATCTGCGGAAATGCACACAGACTTTCCTGGCCTGCCTCAGGACATCCTGTAAGCCCGGGTACCTGCCCAAGAACCGCTGCACCACCAGGTTAAGGACGTGAGCCACACAGGGCACATGGGTCAGTTGTCCCTGTCGGAGGGCGGAGAGGAGGTTGGTGCCATTGTCGCAAACCACCATTCCTGGCTTAAGCTGGCGTGGCGTCAACCACCTCTCGGCCTGGCCCTGCAGAGCAGACAGGACCTCTGCCCCAGTGTGGCTTCTGTCCCCCAAACACACCAGCGCAAGCACGCATGGCATCTTTTTGCCTGCGTACTTGCGTAGCCCCGTGAACGGCTACGGAGCACCGCTGGTTCATAGGACAAACCACAGGAAGAGGCCATGGAGGAAGAAGAAGAGGAGGGGGTGGAGGAGAGAGGTGTGTCACAACCAGTAGTAGCATTTTGGAGGCGTGGCGGTGGGACAACCTCCAACACTACTGCACCTTGTCCTGCATCCTTCCCAGCTGCCAAAAGAGTGACCCAATGGGCCGTGAAAGAAAGGTAACGTCCCTGTCCATGCCTGCTGGACCATGAGTCAGCGGTAATATGCACCTTACCGCTGACCGCCCTGTCCAGCGAGGCCAAGACATTGCCTTCCACATGCCGGTAGAGAGCCGGAATAGCCTTCCGTGAGAAAAAGTGGCGTTTGGGAACCTGCCACTGAGGAACCGCACATTGCACAAACTCACGGAAGGGGGCCGAGTCTACCAACTGAAAAGGCAGCAGTTGAAGCGCTAGCAATTTAGCCAAGCTAGCATTCAACCGCTGGGCATGTGGATGGCTGGGAGTGAACTTCTTTCGACGGTCCAGCAGCTGGGGCAGGGAAATTTGCCTGCTAGAATCGGACGTCGGTGTACTGCTAGCAGAGTGGCCGCAAGTACTTGGCTGTGACACGCCTAATTCTACACCTTCATTCCTCTCAGTGCATGTTTCAGAGAGGACTGAAGTTATAGTGGGGTTGGAGATCCCAGCTGATGCGGTGCAAGGAGAGGTCCGCTTTGTTCTTTGGTGTGGGTCTTTGAGGTAGGCTTGCCAACGAGCTGCATGGCAGGTCAACATATGTCTGGTCAGGCATGTGGTACCCAAGCGGCTGATGTTTTGGCCACGCGATATACGCTTGAGACATATGTTGCAAACAGCAGCTGTGCGATCTGATGCACTAGCCTCAAAAAAGGCCCACACCAAGAAACTTTTTGAATGACGGGCAGAGGCAGCGCCCTGCACAGGCGGAGCTCTGCGGTGTGATTCCGTCGGTGTACTGCCCTTACGCTGGCCACCAAAGGGCATCCTGTCTCGTTGGAGATGTGCCTCCTCCTCATCCTCCTCCTCCTCTCTCCTATTAGGCACCCACGTGGAGTCAGTGACCTCATCATCCCCTCCCTCCTCATCACTGGAGCCAATCTGGCAGTATGCTGCAGCTGCTGGAACATGACTGCCAGATTGGTGTCCTTCTTGAGCATCCCCTCTGTCTGCTCTCACCCTACTGCCTTCCTGTAGCTGGGTTTCATCATCAGACCCTTCGAAACGCTGGGCATCCTCCTGGAGCATGTACCCAACACTGTGCTCAAACAGTTCGGGGGACTCCTCAGGAGGAGGACATGGTGGGTCTAGGGAAGGAGTGACTGATGATGAGTCTGACACTGATACCAGGGAAGAGGACGCTTTGGCAGCTGCTTTGCCAGTACCCTGAGCCTGGGTGAGAGAGGATGAGGAGGAGGAGGAGGGCTTGGTCATCCACTCTACCAAGTCTTCGGCATGATGTGGCTCAACATGTCCAGCTGCCGAAAAGAAGGACAAGCGTGTCCCATGGCCATGTGCTGATGACAATGCACCGCGTCCACGACCAGCACTGTTGCCCCCAGACACAGAGCCTGCTTGCCCTCTTTTATTGTCTCCTGACTGTCTGCCTCTCCTTGTTTGCCTTCCAGACATTCTAATAGATGGCCTGCAGGGAGATGGGAAAAAAGCAATAAGGGCTACCTTCAGGTGTCCTTCTCTGTCCCTTGAAACAAGGACTTGCACAGTGAAAGAAACTGACACTCTCCCTACCTACAGTTTTCTGTCCCTAGAAAAAATGTTTTTTTTAAGCACAATATAGCACAAGGAGAATTCACTCACTGTCCTTCCAGGTCCCTGGAAACAAGGACTTGCACAGTGAAAGAAACTGATACTCTCCCTACCTACAGTTTTCTGTCCCTAGAAAAAAATGTTTTTTTTAAGCACAATATAGCACAAGGAGAATTCACTCACTGTCCTTCCAGGTCCCTGGAAACAAGGACTTGCACAGTGAAAGAAACTGACACTCTCCCTACCTACAGTTTTCTGTCCCTAGAAAAAAATGTTTTTTTTAAGCACAATATAGCACAAGGAGAATTCACTCACTGTCCTTCCAGGTCCCTGGAAACAAGGACTTGCACAGTGAAAGAAACTGACACTCTCCCTACCTACAGTTTTCTGTCCCTAGAAAAAATGTTTTTTTTAAGCACAATATAGCACAAGGAGAATTCACTCACTGTCCTTCCAGGTCCCTGGAAACAAGGACTTGCACAGTGAAAGAAACTGACACTCTCCCTACCTACAGTTTTCTGTCCCTAGAAAAAATGTTTTTTTTAAGCACAATATAGCACAAGGAGAATTCACTCACTGTCCTTCCAGGTCCCTGGAAACAAGGACTTGCACAGTGAAAGAAACTGACACTCTCCCTACCTACAGTTTTCTGTCCCTAGAAAAAATGTTTTTTTTAAGCACAATATAGCACAAGGAGAATTCACTCACTGTCCTTCCAGGTCCCTGGAAACAAGGACTTGCACAGTGAAAGAAACTGACACTCTCCCTACCTACAGTTTTCTGTCCCTAGAAAAAATGTTTTTTTTAAGCACAATATAGCACAAGGAGAATTCACTCACTGTCCTTCCAGGTCCCTGGAAACAAGGACTTGCACAGTGAAAGAAACTGACACTCTCCCTACCTACAGTTTTCTGTCCCTAGAAAAAATGTTTTTTTTAAGCACAATATAGCACAAGGAGAATTCACTCACTGTCCTTCCAGGTCCCTAGAAACAAGGACTTGCACAGTGAAAGAAACTGACACTCTCCCTACTTACAGTTTTCTGTCCCTAGAAAAAATGTTTTTTTTAAGCACAATATAGCACAAGGAGAATTCACTCACTGTCCTTCCAGGTCCCTGGAAACAAGGACTTGCACAGTGAAAGAAACTGACACTCTCCCTACCTACAGTTTTCTGTCCCTAGAAAAAAATGTTTTTTTTAAGCACAATATAGCACAAGGAGAATTCACTCACTGTCCTTCCAGGTCCCTGGAAACAAGGACTTGCACAGTGAAAGAAACTGACACTCTCCCTACCTACAGTTTTCTGTCCCTAGAAAAAATGTTTTTTTTAAGCACAATATAGCACAAGGAGAATTCACTCACTGTCCTTCCAGGTCCCTGGAAACAAGGACTTGCACAGTGAAAGAAACTGACACTCTCCCTACCTACAGTTTTCTGTCCCTAGAAAAAATGTTTTTTTTAAGCACAATATAGCACAAGGAGAATTCACTCACTGTCCTTCCAGGTCCCTGGAAACAAGGACTTGCACAGTGAAAGAAACTGACACTCTCCCTACCTACAGTTTTCTGTCCCTAGAAAAAATGTTTTTTTTAAGCACAATATAGCACAAGGAGAATTCACTCACTGTCCTTCCAGGTCCCTGGAAACAAGGACTTGCACAGTGAAAGAAACTGACACTCTCCCTACCTACAGTTTTCTGTCCCTAGAAAAAATGTTTTTTTTAAGCACAATATAGCACAAGGAGAATTCACTCACTGTCCTTCCAGGTCCCTGGAAACAAGGACTTGCACAGTGAAAGAAACTGACACTCTCCCTACCTACAGTTTTCTGTCCCTAGAAAAAAATGTTTTTTTTAAGCACAATATAGCACAAGGAGAATTCACTCACTGTCCTTCCAGGTCCCTGGAAACAAGGACTTGCACAGTGAAAGAAACTGACACTCTCCCTACCTACAGTTTTCTGTCCCTAGAAAAAATGTTTTTTTTAAGCACAATATAGCACAAGGAGAATTCACTCACTGTCCTTCCAGGTCCCTGGAAACAAGGACTTGCACAGTGAAAGAAACTGACACTCTCCCTACCTACAGTTTTCTGTCCCTAGAAAAAATGTTTTTTTTAAGCACAATATAGCACAAGGAGAATTCACTCACTGTCCTTCCAGGTCCCTGGAAACAAGGACTTGCACAGTGAAAGAAACTGACACTCTCCCTACCTACAGTTTTCTGTCCCTAGAAAAAATGTTTTTTTTAAGCACAATAGAGCACAAGGAGAATTCACTCACTGTCCTTCCAGGTCCCTGGAAACAAGGACTTGCACAGTGAAAGAAACTGACACTCTCCCTACCTACAGTTTTCTGTCCCTAGAAAAAATGTTTTTTTTAAGCACAATATAGCACAAGGAGAATTCACTCACTGTCCTTCCAGGTCCCTGGAAACAAGGACTTGCACAGTGAAAGAAACTGACACTCTCCCTACCTACAGTTTTCTGTCCCTAGAAAAAATGTTTTTTTTTAAGCACAATATAGCACAAGGAGAATTCACTCACTGTCCTTCCAGGTCCCTAGAAACAAGGACTTGCACAGTGAAAGAAACTGACACTCTCCCTACCTACAGTTTTCTGTCCCTAGAAAAAATGTTTTTTTTAAGCACAATATAGCACAAGGAGAATTCACTCACTGTCCTTCCAGGTCCCTGGAAACAAGGACTTGCACAGTGAAAGAAACTGACACTCTCCCTACCTACAGTTTTCTGTCCCTAGAAAAAATGTTTTTTTTAAGCACAATATAGCACAAGGAGAATTCACTCACTGTCCTTCCAGGTCCCTAGAAACAAGGACTTGCACAGTGAAAGAAACTGACACTCTCCCTACCTACAGTTTTCTGTCCCTAGAAAAAATGTTTTTTTTAAGCACAATATAGCACAAGGAGAATTCACTCACTGTCCTTCCAGGTCCCTAGAAACAAGGACTTGCACAGTGAAAGAAACTGACACTCTCCCTACCTACAGTTTTCTGTCCCTAGAAAAAATGTTTTTTTTAAGCACAATATAGCACAAGGAGAATTCACTCACTGTCCTTCCAGGTCCCTGGAAACAAGGACTTGCACAGTGAAAGAAACTGACACTCTCCCTACCTACAGTTTTCTGTCCCTAGAAAAAAATGTTTTTTTTAAGCACAATATAGCACAAGGAGAATTCACTCACTGTCCTTCCAGGTCCCTGGAAACAAGGACTTGCACAGTGAAAGAAACTGACACTCTCCCTACCTACAGTTTTCTGTCCCTAGAAAAAATGTTTTTTTTAAGCACAATATAGCACAAGGAGAATTCACTCACTGTCCTTCCAGGTCCCTGGAAACAAGGACTTGCACAGTGAAAGAAACTGACACTCTCCCTACCTACAGTTTTCTGTCCCTAGAAAAAATGTTTTTTTTAAGCACAATATAGCACAAGGAGAATTCACTCACTGTCCTTCCAGGTCCCTGGAAACAAGGACTTGCACAGTGAAATAAACTGACACTCTCCCTACCTACAGTTTTCTGTCCCTAGAAAAAATGTTTTTTTTAAGCACAATATAGCACAAGGAGAATTCACTCACTGTCCTTCCAGGTCCCTGGAAACAAGGACTTGCACAGTGAAAGAAACTGACACTCTCCCTACCTACAGTTTTCTGTCCCTAGAAAAAATGTTTTTTTTAAGCACAATATAGCACAAGGAGAATTCACTCACTGTCCTTCCAGGTCCCTGGAAACAAGGACTTGCACAGTGAAAGAAACTGACACTCTCCCTACCTACAGTTTTCTGTCCCTAGAAAAAAATGTTTTTTTTAAGCACAATATAGCACAAGGAAAATTCACTCACTGTCCTTCCAGGTCCCTGGAAACAAGGACTTGCACAGTGAAAGAAACTGACACTCTCCCTACCTACAGTTTTCTGTCCCTAGAAAAAATGTTTTTTTTAAGCACAATATAGCACAAGGAGAATTCACTCACTGTCCTTCCAGGTCCCTGGAAACAAGGACTTGCACAGTGAAAGAAACTGACACTCTCCCTACCTACAGTTTTCTGTCCCTAGAAAAAATGTTTTTTTTAAGCACAATATAGCACAAGGAGAATTCACTCACTGTCCTTCCAGGTCCCTGGAAACAAGGACTTGCACAGTGAAAGAAACTGACACTCTCCCTACCTACAGTTTTCTGTCCCTAGAAAAAATGTTTTTTTTAAGCACAATAGAGCACAAGGAGAATTCACTCACTGTCCTTCCAGGTCCCTGGAAACAAGGACTTGCACAGTGAAAGAAACTGACACTCTCCCTACCTACAGTTTTCTGTCCCTAGAAAAAATGTTTTTTTTAAGCACAATATAGCACAAGGAGAATTCACTCACTGTCCTTCCAGGTCCCTGGAAACAAGGACTTGCACAGTGAAAGAAACTGACACTCTCCCTACCTACAGTTTTCTGTCCCTAGAAAAAATGTTTTTTTTAAGCACAATATAGCACAAGGAGAATTCACTCACTGTCCTTCCAGGTCCCTAGAAACAAGGACTTGCACAGTGAAAGAAACTGACACTCTCCCTACCTACAGTTTTCTGTCCCTAGAAAAAATGTTTTTTTTAAGCACAATATAGCACAAGGAGAATTCACTCACTGTCCTTCCAGGTCCCTGGAAACAAGGACTTGCACAGTGAAAGAAACTGACACTCTCCCTACCTACAGTTTTCTGTCCCTAGAAAAAATGTTTTTTTTAAGCACAATATAGCACAAGGAGAATTCACTCACTGTCCTTCCAGGTCCCTAGAAACAAGGACTTGCACAGTGAAAGAAACTGACACTCTCCCTACCTACAGTTTTCTGTCCCTAGAAAAAATGTTTTTTTTAAGCACAATATAGCACAAGGAGAATTCACTCACTGTCCTTCCAGGTCCCTAGAAACAAGGACTTGCACAGTGAAAGAAACTGACACTCTCCCTACCTACAGTTTTCTGTCCCTAGAAAAAATGTTTTTTTTAAGCACAATATAGCACAAGGAGAATTCACTCACTGTCCTTCCAGGTCCCTGGAAACAAGGACTTGCACAGTGAAAGAAACTGACACTCTCCCTACCTACAGTTTTCTGTCCCTAGAAAAAATGTTTTTTTTAAGCACAATATAGCACAAGGAGAATTCACTCACTGTCCTTCCAGGTCCCTAGAAACAAGGACTTGCACAGTGAAAGAAACTGACACTCTCCCTACCTACAGTTTTCTGTCCCTAGAAAAAATGTTTTTTTTAAGCACACTATAGCACAAGCACAAAACACACTGACACTCTCCCTACCTATCCTTCTCTTTCCCTAAACTAAAGGAATCCAGGTTAAGCAAGAAAGAAATAAAAGTCACTGTCCCTGCCTATGCTGCTCTATCCCTGCTCCGGAACACACTACACTAGGCCGCCGTGCTGGCGGCCTTTTATAGTGTGGGGCGTGTACTAAACACCCTCAGCAATAATTGGCCACAGGCATCCTGCCTGTGGCCAATCATTGCTCTCCTCGCTGCCGGCGCTGTGATTGGCCAAGCATGCGGGGTCACAGTGCATGCTTGGCCAATCACAGCGCCTGGATGACACTGCGATGGCGTAGTGCATTGTGGGCCGTTCGCGTCACTCGAATTTGGCGCGAACGGCCCAAATCGTTCGATCTTCGTCGAACGATCGAACAGCCGATGTTCGAGTCGAACGTATGTTCGACTCGAACACGAAGCTCATCCCTATTGCTGTGTGATGCCTCCCAGATCTTTGCTTGTGCACATCACACATAGTGCCCTCGGTTTCAAACATATCGCAAATTTGTGCGATTGTTGTGTTTGTGGTTCTGTTCCAAACTCATGTTGCCATTGTCGTTGAAGTTCACAAAGATTTTCAAATTTACAATACCTCTTCAAAATGGTCTTGCGTTGCTCGAAAAAGTCAAGCGTACTTCCACCATTTTCTTTGACTCTCTCCCGACGGTCACATGATGACATCATCCATGGTGCAACTACTAACATCTTGAGGAGGAACATAATACTACACATTACTGCCATAATTAATTTCAGGTTTTAAAAAATAGATAAACAACAGTTGACGTGTGTATACATTTTTTTGGGCCCCTCTGCATATACCTGTATATATATTGTAATAGGTGTGTACTGTTTCTATGCTCTAACAGAGACTGTATTGCCTACCCAAATACTTTTTTTTGGTATGCTTGTTGGTCAAACTTAAATATAGAGGTGTCACTAAAGAATTGTGTTCCATTATTCTCTATTGCTGGAATGTGACTGAACCTAGAGTGTGAGAGGGGTTAAGAGGCTTGCAAGGTCAGGTCAATAACTGGGGACAAGCATCGTCGAGGGGCCCCTACGTGAGTTGTGCTACATACAAATGTATTTTGAGAAAATAGAAATATTGAATTGTATTGAGAACAGTCTTAAGCTGAGTTTGGTTGGCTTCCTTTGAATTTAAACCTTTTCCCAGGAGCATACTTGGGCACTGGTATGCTCACTGGTATGCTTTCACAGTAAGAGCTGTGAAAATGTGGAATAGACTCCCTGCAGATGTGGTTCTGGCCAGCTCAGTAGATTGCTTTAAGAAAGGCCTGGATTCATTCCTAAATGTACATAATATAACTCGGTACTAACATTTATAGGTAAAGTTGATCCAGGGAAAATCCGATTGCCTCTCGGGGGATCAGGAAGGAATTTTTTCCCCTGCTGTAGCAAATTGGATCATGCTCTGCTGGGGTTTTTTGCCTTCCTCTGGATCAACTGTGGGTATAGAATTGGGTAAATGGGATTGTATGATATTATTTTCTTTTTTTATGGTTGAACTGTATGGACTTGTGTCTTTTTTCAACCTGACTAACTATGTAACTATGTAACTATGTTACTATGTAACATGGCCTCTGTGACAAGCTCCTAGGCTCACAGACATTACCAAATCCCATGTGAAGCTCATGAAGTTACAAAAATAGACATTTAGTCAAATGGGCATTGTACTGAAAACCTGCATTTTCATTTTCTGACCTCCTCTTTCCTGTTAAAGCAGTTGTGTGGGGTTTCTAAATATGACTGTGCAGTGTAATAGTTACCTAAGGTAGGTTCAGTGCTTTCTCACTTGGTCAGATATTGGCCTTCTATTTCTCTACTATTCGGACAGTTGTGAGGGATGTGTCTGTTATTATTCTCTGTCAGTATAGAACACTGGAAGGACAGAAAAGGAAGAAATATTTTCACTGAGAGTACAGTATTTTAAGGCAAGCAAAAATTTGTCACAAATCATAACATGCAGGGTAGAGGACTTACAAAGTAACTCCTTTGTTGAGAAAAACATTCCCCTCTGGGTGATCTATGTACATTGCAGGAATTTTAACAAACATTGTCACAGATTCCTACCTTTGAATAGCTGTTTGTCTCTGTCCATGTGCAAAGTGAATGTGCAGACTTCTGGGAAAACCAGTAAGCCAATCTCACAAGAAGGAAATTACATTTCTGGGGGGCGTTCTGCCCATCACCTGTATACAGAACACCTCCAGACTGCCATATTGCATTTTACTGAAAATCACAGTGCTTCAGATTGAAAAGGAAACATAATTTTTAATAACATTCAATTACAATATGACTTCTTTAGCAATTGAACTTGCTATATATTTTTTTACTTTTCAATTTTTTCCTAGAAATGTTGAGTTGCCCTCTAAAAGATTTAAAAAGTTGTAAGACTTAATTTGGGTCTAAATGAACATGCCTGCTGTATGGAGGTTCATTTCTTACACTTTCTTGTTGGATATTGATATTTTGCATCACATAGAAGAACAAACACTGTAA
This sequence comes from Rana muscosa, assembly GCA_029206835.1. Classification (NCBI taxonomy): domain Eukaryota; kingdom Metazoa; phylum Chordata; class Amphibia; order Anura; family Ranidae; genus Rana; species Rana muscosa. Next base: position 881,455,433 of record CM055116.1, read on the forward strand.
ATAGTGGGAAAGGGTGAGCTAACTTTAAATACCCTCTGACAGGACTCAGGAGGGCAATAAATTAGAATGGGCAGGCTGACTGCCAGTAAAAATACTGACGATTGGCAACACTCCTCTAAACACCTTATCTCCTTATGGAAAACACATGCCCTGGAAATCATGAAGACTGGTGCAGACAGATTTTGCTAAAGTGTTTCCCATGCATTCTGAAAGTGGAACAACCTGCACAAAGTTCATGTACCTGTCTAGAACTTGTACTTTGGCGTATGCTTACCACTTTTGGAATGCATGTGAAACTCTTTTACAAAATCTGTCTGAACCAGTTTCTCTCTCTGTACGCTAAAAGAGAGTTGGCCGTACTTAGCTCAACTTTTGTAAGATACAATGAAGCCACGTGAAGCCTCTGATGAAGTAATGTGCGGTGTGGCGCAATGCGTTAGAGCAGAGTTTGTGGTGACATCACTGGGAACTGGATGCCAGTAGTAGGACGCGGTACCGGCTTGTCAGCTGTTGACAACCTGTTTTATGCTTACTTTTTATTAGATAGATGTAAGTGCCTAGAGCTTTTAATTAATAAATATCTATCCTGATCTTACCACACTATGGTTGGCATTATCTGATTCTGAATGCCTTGATTATATATTGGAGAAACGTGAGTCTTAAAGAGACAGTACCAGATTGATGATTGGTAAAGGGGAAGTTGTGCCCGGCAGCCCTGTTTGAGACCCCCATTTGTGAAATGCATGATATGACTTATTAGAGTCTTCTCTTAAGGTGAGAGCCCACTTGGAACACCTGATGTTGGTGTATTCACATAGTTTTGCATTTAGTCTTGCAACACTGGTTCTGTGGAAGACTTTGTGTGGAGTTTCCTTTGCAAGACTGCACATATAGAAAAGGTTTGATTACGATGATAACTGCATCACATATACGGCATGAAGGATTGTGAATGTTTTGGTTACATTTAATATACCTGTTTTTTGTTTTTTATTTTTCACTTATTGTATGCTTTATTATTGAATGCTTCATATTGAACAAATGTTGTAAGAATTGTGAACCTTGCAGCACTGAGGTTCTGATTGCACATATTTTATTACACTTATTATATATGTAGCGAATGGTTGCTACTAGTTACTATCATCCACCATATCAGCCTGCTGACAGACCTCCATATACACTCTCATAGACAATGAACAGTCATTTGCGTTGTTTTGTTTTTGTTTATTGGGGATATAACTTGGTTGGGGAAGGGGAAATGGGATGCCCATAGATACGATTACTTTGCCATCATGGTTACCGAATAGATTAAATGAATTGAGCCTTGAAGAACTTACGGACCCTAATATTCACAGTCACTTCCCCTGCATAACTCATGAAGACTGTTGCTCCTCCTATGCATCAACTCCTGCAGACTGTTACTCCCAGGACTCCTCTCCTCCTGCACAAAACTTCCACTGGAAACTATTAGTCCTCTTGTCCCATCATTTTCACTTTACACAAGGAATCACTGACTTGTTAATAGGCCGGTGGCCTGCAGTACCCCCTACTGGCAGCCAAGTTGATCAGCAGCTTGATTTGGTTGGTGGACTACTGATCCCAGCTAGCCCGATTTGCAAATTCTGCGCCCGCAGGCCGCATCGATTTGACACAAACCCCACAGTTTCTCCTCTGGCCTTGCACCCAGCTCCCCTGGCATGCTTCTTCCAGATATCCACTGTGTCACACTTGTCAACCTTCTCCTGCCCTGAGTCCTTGGGAAAGAACTTAACCGGACATGTGGTCCAATCACTTCTCCAGCCCCTCTGTTCCAGGACACCTCTTCCATGACCATGTAAGGATGAGGCTCCCTCTCCTCCGCTGAGGCACGCACCCCCCCCCAGATGGGGATGGGCCTCCTGCTGTGATATAGCACTCCATTCTTTCCGCCTCCCAGCCAACAACTCCCCCCCAGTGGGCTGGACCTAAGCTTATGAAGGAGGCCTGCCCCCTGCCAATTCCAGTTGGGGATTGGTCAGGGCTCCCCACATAAGCTCCCTGTCACTCCAGCTCCCAGCCCTGCCCCTGTTCCAGAACATTCTCCCTGGAAGCAGGGGAGGCATCCAAGAACCGAAGCACAGGTGGTCACACCCACTGCTAAACTAACCACTCCCTGCCCGCAGATCAAAACAAGCAGGCCTAGCCTGCAGCATAGGCCTGCCTAAATGTACCTGCCTGGCAGCTATCACATGAAAAAACCTCACCTCTAGCACCTACCCATGGTAGAGGGTGCTACATATATTTTACATATATATATATATTTTTTGGGAGGGGGTTGAAATTTTGTTTTTAGTGACAGCGTTACATTAACAAAAGGGATTAACACCAGAAAAGTGGTGCAGCAGCTTTATTGAATTTCCCTCATTGTTTTTACCATTCATTTGGTGATGGTGGTGTGTTTCAAATGTTATGCTGGGCATACAACTAAGATTCCATGCAATTTTTCAGCCAGTGGGCTGAACAAAAAAAACAGAAGATTCCTCCATCTACACAAACAAAGTGGTTGATAGAATTCACCCCCCGCCCCCCCCCCCTCAGGAAATTGTATTGTGACAGTGGCCCCACTGCTGTCAGAATATTCTGATTAATGGTTGCAGCTGCTTATTGATAGAAAGTTCTCCAAAATGTCCCTTCAGCAGAAGTCAATTAAACAATCAACTAATTGAGCAGAGAGCCCTCGCAAAATTTGGCCAGTCCCTGCTGGTCAGTGTATGACCAACTTTAGTCTCAAAGCTTATCAACATCAGATACACCAGAAAAAAAACACCTTCACCAAATGCCATTTTTAAGGGAGAAGTATAGCTAAAGCTATTTTGGCTGTACTTCTCCTATAGATCACAGGAGTGCACTTCGTTCTGCACTCCTGTGACACGTTTTCAGCCAACAGCTGGCTGAAGTTCGCTGTCGGCTGACGTCACAGAGCCAGTCCATGCTCTGAAAAGATCCTGACCCTATGGGCAGTATCGTACAAAAGCCTGGACCGGCAGCTGACTTAGCTTCTCAGCGAACCACTGAGAGCCTGACCCAGTCGCTCCCCTCCACAGCTAAGCACTCCAGTGAGCGTGGGGGGAGAGAAGGGCAGAGAGCGGGTGACTAACAGTCCCCTGATCTCTTCTTGCTGGACCACTGAGTGATCAGTGGTCTTTGATTGCTCAATTCTCTGTCTTAGAACCAGCAGAGGACTGATGCAGCATTAGATCGATGCTATATCCACCTAGGTGAGTATATATAATTTTTTTTCTAAATCCTGAACTTCTCTTTTAAAATATATACCCCAGCAATGAAGTTCCCTTAGTTGGATCCTGTTTTTCTCTGTTAACCACACCATTGAAAGTGTTTTCTTATATATGTTTGATAAGTTCAAAATATATTGGTTTATCTCGTCAGAAATCGTGTAAACTGATAACTTCCTTATTTTTTGGGGTTAGATACACTTTAAAAAAGCAAAATTATGTAATGACACAAAACCTAATTTAACTTTGAAAAATAATGTGATCAAATAATGCAATATAAACTATAAATGACCTACAACAAACTGGTGGTGACTGGTGACACTAATGAGGAGCCAATTTTTGTAACCTTGCAGTTAGGCAGATAGTTACTACATATCTATACACACATTTTTCTCCCCTAGGAATACAAATGTTTCCGAACACCTTCCAGGAGTCTATGGCTGTTAAAGTTCAAGCATAGTTCCATGGATCATGCTGTACAAGAAGTTCTCCTGAAGTATCATAAATTTGACAATTAACTGCAAAAATTGTACCAAAAAATATTTCCATACAAAATGTAAACATCATTTGCTACCCAGAATAAAGGTGAAACATTTGTATTTTGTATCACATTACTTTATCTGCCCAGAACATTGTTTTATTCTTTTCTTTGGGAAGAATATTATTTATTCCTTTTACAACTGTTATGGAGCTTTGGTAAAGAAAACTCACTAAAACAGTTTCTGAAACTTTTCAACAAGTCCCACTAAGGTTTACACAGGAGGTAAACCATTTAAGACAGACTTGGCGGACTTCTGCAGTCATAAACTGCACGGGAACGCGTCTGTCTGCATGCTGATTACTGCTGCAAGGCTAAGCTGCTGTGTGTGTGAATGAGAAGTCATTCATTATAGACATGAACGGAGGTCATCAACACAATGGGCGATATGTAAAAAATGCTAGTCAATGAGCTGTATCTGTCTGATGTAGTTAGTTGCCCATTAATGCTTACCAGCCATTTTTTCTTACAATTTCAGGTAGTTACATAAGTGTTAATTAAATAAATATGAGGGAGAATGTACCGACAGTTCAATGATTTCTTTAGCTATACGTATAAAAGAGTTCAGCTTAATGATCATGTAAAAGAGATCAATTAATGCAAATAAATAATCATATCAATGTGTATTTTTCTTTACAAAAAAGCCCTATTTGCCTATTACATGCAGGCTCAGCTTCCTACTTTTTCATTCCACACTATGGTTCTGCCATTTTTTCTATTAATGTGGTTGATTTAATAAAACTGGAGAGTGCAAATCTGGTGCAGCTCTGCATAGAAACCAACCAGATTCCAGTTTTTGTTTTGTTAACCACTTGAACACTGGGCACTTAAACCCCCTTAATAACCAGACCAATTTTCAGCTTTCGGTGCTCTCACATTTCAAATGACAATTACTCAGTCATACAACACTGTACCCATATGATTTTTTTTTCCTTTTTTTTCACACAAATAGAGCTTTCTTTTGGTGGTATTTAATCACAGCAGGGTTTTTTATTTTTTGCGCTATAAGAGAAAAAAGACTGAAAATTCTGTAAAAAAAAAATAATTTTTCTTAGTTTCTGTTATAAAATATAGCAAATTAGTAATATTACTTCATAAATTTTGGCCAAAATTTATACTGCTACATATCTTTGGTAAAAAATAGTACAAATTGGTGCATATTATTTGGTCTTTGTGAAAGTTATAGAGTCCACAAGCTATGGTGCCAATATCTGAAAATTGATCACACCTGAAGTACTGACGGCCTATCTCAGTTCTTGAGACCCTAACATGCCAGAAAAGTACAAATACCCCCCAAATGACCCCTTTTTGGCAAGAAGACATTCTAAGGTATTTAGAAAGGGGCACTTTGAGTTTTTTGAAGTTGTCATTTTTTCCCACAATTCTTTGCAAAATCAAGATTTTTTTTTGCCTTTTTTTTCCCACAAAATTGTCATATTAGCAGGTTATTTATCACACACAGCATATGCATACCACAAATTACACCCCAAAACACATTCTACTATTACTCCCGAGTATGGTGATACCACATGTGTGAGACTTTTACACAGCGTGGCCACATACACAGGCCCAACATGCAGGGAGCACCTTCAGGTGTTCTGGGGCACCCAGGCCAATTCTGACATTTCTCTCCTACATGTAAAAATCATCATTTGTTTGCTAGAAAATTACATAGAACCCCAAAACATTATATGTGTTTTTTTAGCAAAAAGAACAGTTTTGTGCTTAAAAAAAAAAAAGTTAGCCCAATGTTTTTGCATAATGTGAAAGATGAAGTTACGCCGAGTAAATAGATACCTAACATGTCACCCTTCAAAATTGAACACGCTCGTGGAATGGCGCCAAACTTCGCTACTTAAAAATCCCCATAGGCGACGCCCTTAATATTTTTACTGGTTACATGTTTTGAGTTACAGAGGAGATCTAGGGCCAAAATTATTGCTCTTACTCTAACGTTCGCAGAGATACCTCACATGTGTGGTTTGAACACCATTTTCATATGTGGGCGGGACTTACGTATGCGTTCGCTTCTGTATGTGAGCTCACGGGGACAGGGGCGCTTTAAAAAAAAATAAAAAATTATTGTTCATTTTACTTTATTTATTTTAGTTTGACACGTTTTTCCGCAAAAATAAATTTTTTGATCACTTTTATTCCTATTACAAGGAACGTAAACATCCCTTGTAATAGGAATATGGCATGGCAGGTCCTCTTTACAGTGAGATATGGGGTCAATAAAACCCCACATCTCACCTCTAGGCTGGGTAGCTGCAGGCATCATTCAGATATCCCTGCACAAAGTCAAGGACGTCATATGACGGCCAGTGGGCGGGAAGTGGTTATTGCGGAGTATGGCAGGGTATTGTGGAGTATGGCAGGGTATTGCAGAGTATTGCACAGTATGGGCAGAGTATTGCAGAGTATTGCACAGTATGGGCAGAGTATTGGCAGAGTATGGGCAGAGTATGGTCAGAGTATTGGCAGAGTATTGCAGAGTATGGGTGGATGGATGGCTGGATCTGTGGCTGTAATTGTCACAGATCCAGCCCACAGTGCTGCTGCCATCCGCTCTCTCCCCTCTCCTCTCACACTGTACCGATCGGTACAGAGAGGGGAGAGAGGAACCGGCGTTATCACATGACGCCGGTCTGTTTACAAGTGATCGCTCCGTCATTTGACGGAGTGATCACGTGGTAAGCAGGCGATATGATACGATTTACCGTGATGCGCCGGGTCCTATGAGCAGAGACTCCCGTGTGCGCGCCACAGGGGGCGCGCGGGGGCGTGATTCTGGGAGGACGTTATATAATAACCTCCCAGAGTTAAGGAACCACCCTGCTGCCATTATTCAGCGGTGGACGGTGGTCTAGTGGTTAAAGCATAATTGAACAAGCTGAAGTTAGAAGCTGATTGGCTACCATGCACAGCTGCACCAGATTTGGCACTCTCCAGTTTTAGTAAATCAACCCCTATAGATATCTTATTTCAGCATTTGTTAAAGAGGAAGTAAACCCTGATGGGTTTTACTTCCTCTTTATTCCCGTGCAAAGTAAAAGCATAATGGGCTAGCATTGCATACTAGCCCATTATGTTGCACTTACCTGCAAACAAAGCCTGCAATGTCCCAGAGGTCCCCGCTGGTGACCGCGTCCATCTTCACCCCTCTTCCTTCCGGGGCCATGGACTCTGTCTCTGTGATGTCACTCCCGTGCATGCGTGCGGGAGCCGACGGTCACAGCACGGACCCTATAGAAACGGCACGATTGTGCCCTTTCTTCAGTGCGATTGCGCCAATGACGTTGGCACAAGTGTATATGGTAAATATCTCTTAAACCGTGCAGGTTTAGGAGATATTTCTAGTACCTACAGCTAAGCCTTATTATAGGCTTAGCTGTAGGTAAACGTGGTGTGTAAGGGTTTACAACCACTTTAAAGTGGACCTTTCTGAAACTTTATAAGTCTGCATGAATAAAGTTCTGACACACAAATGTACAGTATACTGTATATAGTAGTACTGCACTATGTAAGAGTTTAGTGTACATAAACACTTGAAATATGTGCTTCACACCTTAATAAAAAAAAATATAATATTAAGCTGCACACATAATATAATATGTAAATCAAATAAAATAAAACAATAGTCAGTATGTGCGATTTTGAGTAATTAATAAATCAAAAGATGTATATCACTCCAGATGCAATACCACCACCTACTGGACAGGAACTTAATTGGGTTGATTTATTTAAAGGATAAGATAACCTTTTAACAAAAAATAATAAATGCACATTAGTTTGCAAGTAAAAAAATTTGCATTTTTCTTTCTGGAGCATCTAAAGCATTGCACCAGCAATCAGCAGATCACTGGTGCCATGCAGGTCTCCTGCAGACCTGTCAGTGTATCTGTGTGCTTGTACATTATATGGCCAAATAGATACAATCTGACAGGAAGACTCAATAAACTACCACGCCGCTCCACAGTGCCATGGTAGTTCCTTGAAAACTACAAGTTGACAGCACCTTGCACCTGATTGGGTATTTTTTACAAAGTAAATGTTTACCACATTGCATTTGCTAAGGAAAATGAGTGCAGTGTCTATTTGCCTTTAGTAAATTGTCCCTATTGCATCATTAAAGGGGTTGTAAACCCTTGTGTTTTTTCACCTTAATGCATCCTATGCATTAAGGTTAAAAATCACCTGGCAGTCACCAGCCCCCCAGCCCCCCCCCCCCATTTTACTTACCTGAGCCCCGAATTTTGCTCCGCAGGGACGCGCTGTCCCTCTCTCCACGGGGTCCCGGCTATTGAATGGATAGATTAATAGCAGTGCAGCCATTGGCTCCCTCTGCTGTTAATTAAATCCAATGACGGGGGCGGGGCCAAGTCCTACATTCGGCGGTTATGGATGCCAAATGCTGGACTCGGGAGCGTGCCCGCAAGGTAACCCACCGGGAGAGCGCTTCTCCCAGGGTGTTATCTTTAGAGGGGAGGAGCCATGAGAGCTGCCGAGGGACCCCAGAAATCGGTGTTCGGGGCCACACTGTGCAAAATGAACTGCACAACGGAGGTAAGTATGACATGTTTGTTATTAAAAAAATAAATTGAGGCTTTACAATCACTTTAAGCACCTGTTTAAGGGCTCACATACACATGCACATTTTGCAATAAAATATAAATTGGGGTGTATTTCCAAATTTGCCCGGAATACACAGCTGGCACACACAGCCGCATGTAGCTGTATGCCGCTGTACACAGGCTTTTCTTCTTACTTGCATATACTGTACCTGCGCATGTGTAAAGTCATTTGCCCCTGAACACAGAATATAAGCTTCCAGGGTTGTATGCCCATACACATGTGCAGATGTAAGCAAGTAACGGGAAATACTTCTGCCGAAATATATGACATTTTTGCTTAGATGGATATATAGATTTCTAAATGGTCACTAATATCACTGTTTTGTGTAATAATTAAATAAAGCCAATTATAAACTTTGGAGGTCACTCAGATGTGCAGATACAAGCTAGCTGTCAGATAGGGGAATTCTATATAGACATAAAATCCCTGCCCTGTTTTCATAAAAGCAGCCAAACTGAACAACTTATAATTCTGTGAGTACCTTTAGTATAGGAGTAGGGAAACCTTTGAGTCTTGTGTACCAAAAAAATGTATCCAAAAAATTGAGAGTGCCAGACAGGGCTGACATTTATTAACAGCCAACAACCCAGTGTCTCTCCAAACACTTTACCCTCTCCCCCCAACCTTCCAGGCACCCACCATACTTCCAAACTTTAGAACTTGAGAAAGAGGGACACTTTAGATAAACCAGGACCTGTGGTATGGTTGCATCCCTTGGCAATAAGTGGATGATGCTGAATTTTGGGCATTGAGTCTACTAGTGTATACATCACACATGTATGCCACAATCCTTGTACACAGAAAAATCTGTCTTCCAGACACACCTAAATCTCAGCACATAGGATATTTTTTGGAAGATGAAACCTAATCTGTGCATGCCCATTTATTTATCACAAAATATAATCAACAAAGTCTAACCCTAATATGATATCAGGTTAGTGTGACTTTTAGGTAATGCAGCATACTGGTAAAGCTCAAAGTGAACATTTTACTTTAGGAGAGCTTTATCCCCCTTCAACGTTACATTGCGATCCACACAGTAGAAAAAAAGTTTGTGTAAAATTAAGATAAGAGTAAATTGGGTTGACAAGGGCACAAATTAGCATGACAGGGACTTGGTCTCAGGTTTGTGATTGGTTATATTTTAAATCACATTGTGTTCAATTACACATGCATTGATTCTTGTGCAGTAAAAGCAAAAGTCATCCAGATTATTCAACATCATTGTTGGGACCTGAGGATTAATCTGGGGATCTAATAGTGGAGACAATGGTGTAGACAGTGGACTGACAATAAGTGCAGTGGCATCAATCGTAAGGTCACTAGACTTCAGATGTAAACAGAATGTGCAAGTGTTATGCTTTTTTAATAGAAAAAGACCATGCTATTGCACAGATAAAGGATAAGGCCGCTTGCCTAATGTTTTGGTATCCTAAACATAAGAGTATATACTGTATACAAGATGGGGCAATGCTAAATCCAACCCTATAAAATAAAATTATTTTACTCAAAAATAATTTGGAGACTTATTCCACAGACAATAAACATCAGTGCAGAAAAACAAACAAAAGAAGTCCGAAGTGAATATATGACTTAGTACAGGGATGGTGTGAACCCCCAACAGAGATCCACACAATAGTGCATATATCCCTAATCATACAATAGTAAATAATAGGTCCAATGTGAAATCAACTGAAGAAAAGTTCCCAAGCAACTTCAGTGTCAAAAAGAAGAAATGTATATAGTTATGGTGGAACTCACTCCTGATTTTGCAGCACTTCACTGGTAATCCTCCACCGCACCACAGTGCCAAAATGAAATCAGTGCTTAACAAGGCTCCATGGCCCTCCAAATGTGAGTGGTCATGATCAGCATGTATATAATCTTCAACCAGCTCTGCTTAACATCTGTGCTCCAAGAATTATACACCCCCACTTGGAATGTGGACAGATTACATGAAAGCAAAAAACAAAAGATGCCCACTCCTAGTGTAAAACCATCAAACGGTATTTATTAAAAACTGCAAGTGCACTTACATTTAGAAAAATTCTAAGCGCTTCTCATAAATCTCAGCCAGCATCTGGCTTGTATGGGAACTCCGCTGTGCACGTACTTGATTGGTTTGTTTGGACTCATCCTCCTTCTCCAATCATATATAAGCATGTAATGGGAGTTCTGTGGGCAGTCTCCTGAAGACATCAACATCTAATGAAATACATAAGGGGGTGGCACAGTGGAGATCCGATACAAGCTGGATGCCAGTTGAGATTTATGTAAAGTGTTTTGAATTTTTCCAAATGTAAGTGCACTCAGAGTTTTTAATAAATAGTGTTTAATGGTTTTAAGCTATGTGCAGGCATATTTTGTTTTTTACTTTCATGTAATCTGTCCCCACCCAGAGCGGGAGTGGACTTCTTTTGTTTGTTTTTTCTGCACTCATATTGGTGGAATAAGTCTCTAATTTATGTTTGATTCAGGGTGAATTCACATTAATCCTCCTTCAAATCGCAGAGCAGCCGGAGCGCCTCACCGTTTCGGCAGCTCTGCGTTGCTGCTGCGCCAGGGGCAGTGTAATGCATGATTCATCTCATCGCACTGCTCCTTTTTTTTTGTTTTGTTTTGAACAAGCTTTATTTGAAGTGTACAAAACAAACACTTCCTTCAATGCAATGTCGGGCGGTGCGCTGCGCTGCCTGACATTGCACTGCAATTCGTGCTGGTGCGCTGTGATAAAGTGCAGAAAGCCTGCATTTTAACGCAGCACGCTGCAGCACACTCCTATGTGATCTGCAGAAGCAATGGAAGCCCGGGAGCTGATTGTTTCCACTCCTGGGAATAGTGCTAGAAGCTGGCAGTCAGCAACCAATGGTTCCAGCACTACTGCAGGGATGGGGGGGAAAGGGGTGTTGCATACCATCAGAACAATTGTTGGGTGCAACTGGGGTGGTCTTTTGTTTTCTTTGGTGACCTATAACTGGCTACCAACTTGCTGCTGTACTGTTCTACAGTTATCTTTTATGCAGCAACATTGGATAACATAAGCTACTGAAGCAGATAATTCTGTAATTCTGACTCCAAATGCTGGAAAAGGCAATCGCTCAATAGCTGAGCTATAAAATGCTGGGACACAAACTTTTATTCAATTGCAATTCATTTAGCCTTGGCAACAAATATGCAATTCTGTTACAAATTGCTGCTACAAAATCATTCAAGACAGGCCACTTAAAAGTATAACGAAAGGCAAAACTTAATTTTTTTTAACTCTTGGATAGAGTGGAGAACGATACAAACACTTGCCAGTTTCTATCCCCGTTAGGGAGATTCACCCTATTTGTCATGTGTAGCATTATAATTGAAAGTAAAATAAAATATTAAATATTGGGTCATCCCCAGAACAGTAATAGAGGAGAAATGTTCTGGTGCCAAGGTGAGGCGATCCTTACTTTGGCAGGATTTCCTCTCACTTCCTATTTTGGCTATGTGACAGGAAGTGCAGGGATATCTGCCCAAAGGCACAAAGATGGGAAAAAAACTGGCAGGGGTTATAACCCACCTCCTTTACTCTATCCAAAATGAAAAAAAAAAAAAACATTTTATTTTATTTTAAAAAGATAATTGCTCAAGCAACAAATGAAGCATGCATGCACATACTGTTGTTGCATAAAATATTATGGTAGCTTTAAAGCTCTCTATTAAAAAATGTAATAACTTTAGATTTTATTATTTTTTTTTATATTTTTTTAACATTTTCTCCTTTAGAAAATCAGTGGTACTTCAATTAACATTATATGAGCCTAATTACGCAGTAATAGAAAGATGGTTAAATAACTGCAGGTGAATTGTTCTTGTGGGATGCAGGGGGCTTACAGAGGCATAAAAGGTCAAGTAAATAAGAGAATGTCTGCACAATAGCACTACAGCTGTATTACCTGGCATAGGACCTGGTTTTAACTTCTGTGCCATTCTACTGTCCAGATGGCTGGACAGCTGCACATGTTTGGTTCCATGTCCCAGATGCGGACACTGTTCAACATGCTGAAAGCAACCGTGTGTGTGTGTGTGTGTGTGTGTCTAGATATTGTGACAGGTCTCTTAGGAAATTTTGTGAAAGGTATTTATGTTTCTCCCAGGTCATATCATAAATGGCTCCGATCGAGTCAGACAGGTTAGCACTTTAAAGGTAGGATGATGCCTGTAACCTTGTGGATTAGATCAATTAATTAATCAAGAAATCCTTACAGTATTATGCATATTTTTAAATATATAGCAAAACAAATGTACAGTGAGTTAGGTAACTCATAAGTGCAATAAGGCTACCCATAGGCATAAGTCATCACAGTTTACACTCTACAATGGTCTGTCAATGCTACTGTCTGGTTGCTGTATTTGGGTAAATATAGTCACACAGCACAGAAATCCAGCAATGGCCTCCTTCACTTTCAGTCCCCATTGACATCTAGCATAGCGGGAGCGCATGTTTTTTGGCACGTTTTCCCACAAAATGGATAGCGCAGCCTGTTTTATCTCAATGGGATGCCCTACACGTGGCAAAGTAGCTCATGGGACATTTTGGCATGTTGTCATTTGCACATTTTTTTACTGTGCCTTTTGCTGCATTTTACTTGTTCCTTCATGCGGCAAAAATGTGCGTTTGCTTCAGCGTTTGGGGTGCCGTTAACAGTTGATAGCACTGAAAGCGTGACTAGTTCATTTTAGGTGTATAAAGATGGCCATACACAATACAATCTGATTGTACAATCTTTGTACGATCGTCTTTATATTTACCAAGACAATATGATAGGAGGAGACATCTATCTATTTAATCATCCATTTAGGTAGGTCCTTGCACTACATAGTTAATGGTATCTCTAAAGGAAATTGTACAATACGATTTTATAGTGTATGGTGAGCTTACATGACTTCCAGCACACATTTCTCCTGTTTTCAAAACTACAGCTCTATCCACATAGACTGTAATAGCTCATCTCCTACATATTCAGCCAAAAGAGTGATCTATGTAATCTACAGTATGTAAGATAGAAGAAAATTGATGGCTGTATATTTAGTGAGAACAGTGATTGCTAATTGCATTGGAAAGGAATGCAGCTGAGGAGGTGAGTGAGAGCGGTCTCCTGGAGGAGGAGGAGGAGGGTAGGTACAGGGTGTGCGTTAATGAGGTAAGCTGGTGAACTATTTCCTTGTACTGGTGCTTCCCTTCCATCCTGAATACCAAATTCAGGATGACTAATGGAGCTGTTTTCAACAGGACACTGAGGCTGAGGTAAGGCCTGGGCTAAAAGCAATAGAAGGCTTTTTCTTTTCTGCAAAAGAAGTACATTAAGGCTCCATGCAAACTGGGCTTTAAAAACTCCAGTTCCCCAGGCAGAAAAAAACGTTCATATAGAACGATTTATTGTACTTAGTTTAGACAAGTTTAGGTGAGTTTTGCATTTCTTTCTGCCAGAAAGCTCCAATCAGAAACGCAAACCTGAAGGTTTTTTTTTCCTGCCTCTAAACATTAAGCTTAACTCCATCCTGTCTGTGCTATAGGCGAATGAAGGCTACAGCGCGGACCTACATTGTCAGGAGGCCGTCATATGATGTCCTCCCCTTTGCACGCTCTCCATGCACTCTGTGATTACTGAATCAATGAGACTCGGGTGATCACAGATTTTTTTCTCCTCACGCTGACAGCCTGAGGAGAAAAAAAGTCGTTCACCGGCTCCAGTGAAAGGGACATCGGTCCTGAAGAGGAAGAGGCGCAGCCACCTCACCTGTGCCCACCAGTGCTGCCTGCCAGTGCCCACCAGTGCATATGAGTGCCCCCTGCCAGTGTATATCAGTGCCACCAATCAGTGCCACCTATCAATGCCCACCAGTGTCACCTATGAATCCTCACCAGTGGTGCCAATCAGTGCCTCATCAGTGCCACCTAGCAGTGCTGCCTATCAGTGTCACCTACCAGTACCCATCAGTGCCCATCACTGCCACCCATCAGTGCCCATCACTGCCACCCATCAGTGTCACCTATCAGTGACCTTCAGTGCCACCTATTAATGCCCATCGGTGCCACTCATCAGTGCCACCCATCAGTGCCACCTCTCAGTGTCCACCAGTGCCACCTATCAGTGCCACCTTATCAGTGCCCATCAGTGCAGCCTATCAGTGCCCATCAGTGCAGCCTCATTAGCGTACATCAATGGAGGTGAAAAATTACCTGTTTGCAAAATTTTATAACAAAATATAAAACAGTTTTAAAAAATAAAAAATAAATTTGGTCTTTTTTCATTTTTTTAACAAAAAAAAACAAATCCAGTGGTGATCAAATACCACCAAAAGAAATCTCTATTAGTGGGGAAAAAATGATAAATATTTCATTTGGGTACAGTTTTGCATGACCGTGCAATTGTGATTCAAAGAGTGACAGCGCTAAAAGATTTAAATTGCTCTGGGCAGGAAGGGGGTTTAAGTGCCCAATAAGCAAGTGGTTAAAATATGCCTGTAATCGTCGTAATGTGCATGGACACATAGGATAACACTGACCTGCTTCTACTGGCAGAACACAAAACTCCTGTAGAAGCAGCAATTTTTAAGCCAGTGTGCATGGAGCTTTATGATATATTGGTACATAGAGAGGCTGGAATTTAGAAAAAAAAAGGTGAATTTAGCCATTAACCACTTAAGCCCTGGACCATTTGGCTGGCCAAAGACCAGAGCACTTTTTGCGAGTCGGCACTGCGTCGCTTTAACTGACAACTGCGTGGTCGTGCGACATGGCTCCCAAAAAAAATTGACGTCCCTTTTTTCCCACAAATAAAGCTTTCTTTTGGTGGTATTTGATCATCTCTGTGTTTTTTATTTTTTGCGCTATAAACAAAAATAGAGCGACACTTTTGAAAAAAAGCAATATTTTTAACTTTTTGCTATAATAAATATCCCCAAAAAATATATAAAAAAATGTTTTTCCTCAGTTTAGTCCGATATGTATTCTTCTACATATTTTTGTTAAAAAAAAATCGCAATAAGCGTTTATTGATTGGTTTGCTCAAAAGTTATAGCATCTACAAAATAGGGAATAGTTTTATGGCATTTTTATTAATAATTTTTTTTTTACTAGTAATGGCGGCGATCAGCAATTATCATGACTGCGACATTATGGCGGACACATCGGACACTTTTGGCGCTATTTTGGGACCATTCACATTTACACAGCGATCAGTGCTATAAAAATGCACTTATTACTGTGTGAATGTGACTGGCAGTGAAGGGGTTAACCAGAAGGGGCGCTGAAGGGGTTAAGTGTGTCCTAGGGATGTGTTCTAACTGTAGGGGGGGTGGGCTATGTGTGACACGACACTGATCACCGCTCCCGATTACAGGGAGCTGTGATCAGTGTCCTGTCACTAGGAAGAATGGGGAAATGCTTGTTTACATTAGCATTTCTCCGTTCTTCCTCTCCGTGAGACGATCGCGGGTATCCCCGCAGACATCGAATCCGCGGGACACGCGGTCAAACTCACGGAGCTCGCGGCGCCCGCCCACAATGTCGCGCCTTAAAGGGGACGTACAGGTACGTTAATCTGCCTGTACGTGCCATTCTGCCGATGTATATCGGTGTGAGCCGGTAGGCAAGCGGTTAAAAATATTTATTTTTTTTCCAAGTTGAAATAAATCAGATTAGCCAAACTAAATGTAGAAGTTAAAAAATCAAGTACACAGCCAAAATATGTTACTAGAACATGGTGTCACTGCCTGTGAAAATAGCACAGTTCCACAAAAGCACATACGGCATCTGTGAATTAACCATGTGATTTAATGGTTTGGTGTTTTTTTCCATGCTACCACCAGTCACATTAAAATAACCCTCTCCCCATTGCATGGAAAAAAAAATCGATTCATTTGTTACATTTCCCCCATGGTAGTGCCCATCTTCTCATGCCCTTTTTGACAATGGCTTGCTTATTAACCTTGAAAATATCCATAATTTAGTAGCAAGATATGCTTGGCTTCAAGCAGCTAAGTTTTGGTTTTGCGGATTTTAGACAGGATTTTTCAAACCCCCTGTGAATCAAACCCAAGCAGACCCGCTCATAGAGCATGTGTAGTGCTTTTCAGAGGGTGGTAGGAGTTTACATGGACATTGGACTGTTATCAATCTCTATTATCAATCTCTATTACCCTGGAAACTTGGAGGAAAGAGGGAGGTATTATTGATCTCTTATGGATAGTCAGTGGATGAGAAGTCACTATGTAAATTGGCTCCAGGTTTCCTCAATCCATGGGAGTATAGTACAGTTGGCTTTGGTTCCTCCATGAGCCTTAGAATGTGCCTCCTCGGTAGAGTTGAGATCAGAAAGGAGAGTCATTGTTCCTCTATGTGTAATAAGCAGTTCAAAAGAAAGTGCTCCTGTGGAAATAGAGAAAAAAATTTAAAATATGGACAGCCGCACTCCAAAAAACCTTTGACGGTCGCCTTTATTGTAATAGATGGAAGATCACACCAAAAATCATCAAAGCATAGCCGGGGTAACAGCTTACATGTTTCACACTGAAGGTCAGTGCTTAATCATAGCTCCTGTGGAAACTTTGGTCTTGATGTGAGAGTGATAACTGAACTTCAAAATAAAAAGCTTCTGTTATCCACTCTGCAAAGAATAAAAAAACATCACAGTAAAAGAAAATTGGTTATTAAACCACTTGCCAACCGCCTAACTGTAAATATGTGTCATTATTTTACAGTTAAATACTGGGGTTATGCAGCTAGATACCATAAACCCAGTATCTTTTTTTTTCTCAGGCGATCGGCTTTCTAATAAAAGTGATCCCAGCAGCGAATTCAATGCGAGATCACTTTTATAATTGGCAGGAGAGGTGCCCCCCCTCCCCTCCTGCTGCTTCCTGGTGGTTCCCGGGCTAACATTACCATTCGTTGAGCCCAGGAACCATCCGACGTTGGCTGTGTTTTAGCATAGAGAAGAGTGATGGCTAGATGGCCACCGCTCATCTCTATGCCCTTGAAGGACCAGAGTGACGTTGATGTTACTTTATGTTCTCAAGCAATTTAAACGTTTTTCTTTTGCTTTTAATCGTAGAGGACAGATTTGGGGTTATTTAGACCCCAAATCTCTCAATAAAGAGGATCTGTCATGCTGTATTGTTATCACAAGGGATGTTTACATACCTTGCAATAGCAATAAAAGTATTAAAAAAATGTTTAAATGTTTTTAGTGTAAAAATTAAAAAAATATAATAAAATAAATGCAAACTTTTTTTTTAAAGCACCCCCATCCCCACATATTCACATGCAGTATTGAACACATACGTAGGTCACGCCCACATATGCAAACAATGTTTGCACCACACATGTGAGGTATCGCCCGCAAACGTCTGAGCGAGAGCAATAATTCTAGCACTAGATGTCGTCTGTAACTCTAGATTGGTAACCTGTAGAAAACATGCAATTTTAAAGCAATTTTAAAGCATGACATGTTAGGTATCTATTTACTCATTGTAACATCATCTTTCACATTATACAAAAAAAATTGGGCTACCTTTAGTGTTTTTTTTTTTTTCATTATTCATTAAAATATATTTTTTCACACAAAATTGCGTTTGAAAAAACGCTGTGCAAAAAACGTGTGACATAAAAAATTTCAACAATCGTAATTTTATTCTCTAGGGTCCCTGCTAAAAAAATATTTATACTATTTGGGGGTTCTAAGTAATTGTCTAGCAAAAAAGACTGATTTTAACTTGTAAGCAACAAATGTCAGAAAAAGGCCCGGTTACATTATTTCTATGCGTCAGAAAATTCCTGGGCTAGAGGGATGTAAAAACTATAGAGAACAGGAGGTTTAGACAGGTTACACAAGGATCAAAAGTTCAGAGGTGGTTGAGATTACAAAAAAGGAGCAGCAAGGATGACATGCTGTCTGCCAGAAGACACACAGGTGGAATGAACATAAGCCTATGACCTTATGGGGAGCCCTGTTCTACAGAGGGAGAAGAAACAGGTAGCATTGGGCACACTTAAGGAGAAATGTGGCCCAAGAGTTTGTGAGACAAGCTGTATAGAAAGGTGCTGTTAGTGGGCCATTCCTATGTTGCTGTATGACCACCCCGGCCATTATAGATTGCCTATTCACATACATAGATATAGCAAACTGAACAATTATTGGGTCTACTGTTGTACCTAGTATATATGTAAAATTGTTAACTTATTTTCCTAGATACTAATTCTTATTATTAAATTTACACTATCATTTAACTGCCATTCTTAGACATTACTCAACAATTGTGGCCAAAATACTTCCTTTTTTTTTCAACATTTAACTCCTGGGGAGTGTCTACGAAATTCTAAATCCTCCTTTTTAAGCTGCACACTTAAGAAGCCCATGGATGATTTGTTTTTTTTTTGTTCTAGGAGCATTGATTACCCATCTAATGTCATGACTACTTATCACACTTTTGAAGGTCATGGAGGACCAGAACAATTTAAACGCCCACAAAATTACCCCATTTTTTGAACATTTCATTTTTTCCGCAAGTTTTTGGAAAATGTGTAAAGACAATGAAAACACATTTTTTTTAATGCAAAGTTGGCAATTTATAAGATTCTTCTAACACATTGCATGTACATAGCAAAAATTACACCCCAAAATACATTCTGCTACTCGTCCTGAGTATAGACATATCACATGTGTGAGACTTTTACACAGCCTGTGGAAATTACACATCTAATTTCCTGACTAGTTATTACATTTTGAAGGCCCTAGAGCACCAGGACAATGGAATTACCCACAAAATGACCACATTGAACAAATGTTAATCACTGGGACAGATGTGTGCAGATGTTGATCACTGGTACAGATGTGTGCAGATGTTGATTACTGGTACAGATGTGTGGCGATGATGATCACTGGTACATATGTGTGCAGATGTTGATCATTTGTACAGATGTGTGCAGATGTTGATCACTGGTACAGATGTGCACAGATGTTGATCACTGGGACAGATGTGTGTAGATGTTGATCACTGGTACATGTGTGTAGATGTTGATCACTGGTACAGATGTGTGCAGATGTTGATCACTGGGACAGATGTGTTTTCTGTGTGGGGGCACCGTGTGGGGACACTGTGTGTTTTACTGTGTGGGGACACTGTGTGTTTTACTGTGTTGGGACACTTTGTAGGGGCACTTACTGTGTAATCAGTGAGTGTAAAGTGCTTATATCCCCGCCGGCAACACAGACCGGCTCTCTTTCTCCTCACTGATAGGCTCCATGTGAGGAGAAGCAGAGCAGATCAACTGACAGCTGGTTCTGTTTACATCACACCATGGCTGTGATTGGACACAGCCATCATGTGATCAGGAGGGCCAATCACAGAGCCCTCTTGCCGAGTGGTTAATTCACTGTGACAGGGTAACACAGGCACACCGGAATCACGCGGCTGCTCGGGCACGTGGCTGCGCACTCACGCTACTTCTGAGGGACGTTCAGGAACGTCTACTCAGAAGGATAAAACGCCCACCCGGCCGTTTATGTACAGTGGCCAGGTGGGAAGAAGTTAAGCTTTGACAATAAAACTTGGAAGCTAATTGGTTACTATGCACACCTGAACCAGATTCGGTGTGCACCAGTTTTAGTAAATCTCCCCTACAAAAGGAGATGTATGAAAACCTTTTAAATGTACTTTCATCAAAAATCTTTTGAACAATTTATAGTTATTTATAAGTATGCATACACGGGTTGAAGGAAAATTCGAAATTTATGATAGTTGTCATTTATTGCATACGTTTTTTCGGTGGCCTAAATAATGTATCATAGATGCAACTCTAATACTAAGAAGTTATTCCACACACAGAGAACATTAGGTTATACTCGGCTTTGCAAAATTTTATCCACATTCAGTACTTTTCTTCTGAAGGTACTGCACTCTTACCATTGCTCAAAGCTGATTAAAAATAAACTTAAAGGTCAAATGGCATGGATAAAAAGAATACCTAGCAGAGAAAGCAATACTGACAAGAATATCGAAGTCTTAGAACCTTTTTTGAAGATACGTAAATAGACAAAATATACCCATTTCTGCTGTTACATAGTAACTGCAACTGTAACGTTTTTTCTTCAAGTTTTAATAATTTATAAGGTAACAAAGTCCAACTGGGATGAGAAAAATGATACCCGCTTGTCAGTTTTGTAATATGTAAAATTTGCTTGTCAATTAGGCAAACTGCAGGCTGTTTTTAACATGGTATGTGCTGGTTTCAGACAATAAAATGCATGAGAAAAGCGCTGGGAAAGCCACATAGTTAGTGAAGTTGAAAAAAGAAGTAAGTACTTCTAGTTCAACCAATAGGAAAAAAATTGAGGAAAAATAAACAAAACCTCCATATACAGTATACTATCCTATACCCACAGTTGATTTAGAGAAAGGCAAACACTAACCCCAGTAAAGCATGATCCAATTTTCTCCAGGAGGGGAAAAAATTATTTATGATCCCCAGGAGGCAACCAGATATTCCCTGGATCAACTACGCTGGGTTTTTTCCTACAAATATTAGTATCCAGGTATATTTTGTGTATTAAGAAATGCTCCTAGCTCTTTTTTAAAACAATCTACTTACCTGACCAGAACTAGTTTGTGAGGGAGTCTATTCCACATTTTTACTCTCTTCACGCTCTTACTGTGAAGAAGATTTGACAACTTTGGTCTTTGAATCCATGCTGACTAGGGTTTAATACATTTTTATTTTTATTTTTGTAAAAACTCTTCTATGTATTTTTCTCTTAAACTCTCAGGTATCTTTCTGACTATAGTAAAGTTTAATCAATTGGTCTGTAGTTGCTTGATTAAGGCTTTGATTCCATTTTAAATATAGGCACCACATGACGTTACGCCAATTCAGTGGTAATACACCAGTCATTAAAGAGTCTCTAAAAATTAGAAACAATTAAAGCTCAACTCTTTGGGTCCCATGGGTGTAAGTCATCTGGTCCAGGTGCTTTATTCAACTTAATTTTGTCAAAGTGTTTCTGGACCATATCAGTTTTTAGCTGTTGTGGATCATCAGGAACTTTTCCTCACTTTGAACATGAGCCACATAAGTTTTATTTTTAGTCTTTTAAACTTATTGTTCATGGGAATATATTTTGCAGTGTGTTTACATACAATTGATTTGAAGCTATCCCATTTCTGTTCTGTGTCCTTTAATTACACCATTCCCTCCCAGTCTAAATCTTGGAGGGCAGCCCTCTGCCTTGGAAAATATGCTCTCCTAAAAGTGTTTCTCTCTTTCCAGTATGTGCTTGTTGTGTACAGCTAACATTAAATGAAATCATGTTTTGGTCGCTGTTACCCAGATGTTGATTTATTTGAACATATACGCTCTGCAATGTTTGAAATTAACAGGTCCAGCAGAACATCATTTATAGGTGGGATTTCTATAAACTAAACTGTACAAAAAAATTGTCTTGTGATAAGTTTATAAATTCCTGGCCTTTTACTGTTTACTACACACTGGGTGGCCTGTAACAAACTCCAATAATTAACTTTGGACAACACCCATATGCAGCTGCATGTGTATGTAAGGAATCGCATTCTGTGCACAGGCTAAAACAGATATCTTTTTGTGCTTGCGTGCACATGAGCCATCGCACATTCTGGTACGCAACGTGCACCTGTGACAGATGTTGGCACCGACCAGGCTATTTAAACTCAGCCAGTGTTCAGGTTCAGTGCTGCTTTGTCGTTCAGCCTCCATACTGTGTTCCTGTTATCCTGTATCCTGATTACAGTTACTGACCCAGGTGGTCTGACCACTCTCTAAACTCCATCTGCACTGATCCTGGTTTGTCCTTGACCTCTGCTTCTGTCTGCTCCATTGGCTTCTTTTGCATGGATTGGCTCCTGACCCGGCTTGCACCCAGACCACGCTATTGCCTGCTCCTCTGTACCTGATCTGTCCTGCTAGTGTATAACCTGGCTTGCCTGACTTGGCTTCCGGACACATCCTGCTTCAGTCTGCCATCCTCCAGCTGTCCGCCTACTCACCTGCTTTTTGGAGCCATCTGACGACTTCTCCTGTCCTGCTGCTAGCAAGACTTACAGGCTTGTGCCACTCGTGCCCCTCTGCACTCCTGCGCCTCCTGTCTACACCATCAGGGGCCCCAAGACTGAGGTGTAAGTGAGGCCTTCCTCATCGTATCAGGCTCTGCTACCAGGTACGTGATAGCATGCTTTGAGATCACTTCTCATCTTTTCCTTTTACACAGGCTTTCAGAAAGACAGCATAACCAGAAATTTTTAAAGCCTAGTTCTGTGAAGAATAAAGCCAAGTTTTAGCAATACCAATTAAATCATAGCTCTCTTCATGCACCAAAGCTTCCAGCTTTCCTATTTTGCTTGGTAGACCTCTGGCATTGGTGAACAATAGGGATGAGCTTCGACTCGAACATCGGCTGTTAGATCATGCGCCGAATTTCAAACATTATGGGCCTTTCAAGCCAAATTTGAGTGGCGCGTTATGGCCCATAATTCACTGCGTCATGACCCGCATGCTTTGGCCAATCACAGCGCCATCAGCACAGAGAGCCATAATTGCCCAAAGGCAGGGTGCCTCTGGCCAATCATGGCTCAGGGGGACTAAGTACACGCCCCACACTATATAAGGCTGCCTGCGCGTCGGCCTTGTGTAGTGTGTTGCGGCATTCACAGAGAGATAGAGAGAGAGAGAGTGTGTCATTTAATTTCAGTTAAATAGAGCAGGCAGGCGATTCAGGTAGCTACAGTCAGTGTATTTAGTATATATATGCATCCCAGGCATTGTATATATTGTGACAGCAGGCAGGTAAAATCACCAGGTTGCATCCAGGATGGAAGTTATATATGTCCTAGATTCAGGCTTTATGCCAATTTATACCACTAGGGGGAGTGCTGGGAGTCTTGCAGGGGAAGAGTTAATGAGCCCAACTGAATCAAGTGGCTCATTGAGGCCTCTACAAGAACTCCCAGCATGCTAAGGGAGATGCTCCAACATGGAACCAGATCTGTGTGAATAGTCTGGGGAGTGTGATCTCTGTGCGGTGAGCCAAAGCCTGTGTGGTTATTGTAAGAACTTCAAAAAAAGCAGGGAGCTAGGGACTGGGACAGCACAAGGCTGTACCCAGTTGTTAGTTAGGGACACCAACGTGTGTAGTGAGCGGTTAAGTTGACCAGGATTTCTTTTCATGTTTCTTTTTGTTTTGCTGTTTTTCCCTTGTAAATAGTTTGAATAAACCACACCTTTCGTTTTTGCCACTACAAACTCTGTCTGCTGTGCCTGTTTTGTGTGGTGAACCGATCCAGGGGGTCACACACACCCGCTGCCGAGTTAACCCCTTCACAGTTGGTGGAGAACCAGTGGCAGTTTTTTTTTGTAAGGCCAGCATGGAGGAGATATTGAAACAGCTGGCTCTAGCAAATGCCAATCAGCAGCAGACAAATGCAGGTTTGCAAAAGAGCCTTGTAGCTCAACAACAGAGCTTTGCATCCTACCAGCAAGCTTATCAACAGAGCATTGCAGCCCAGCAGCAAGCTCACCAACAGAGTCTCGAAGCTCAGCAGCAGACAAATGCAACTTTGCAACAGAGTCTGGAAGCTCAGCAACAAGCCCAGCAGCAATCTGAGGCCCGCTTCATAGACCTGTTGCAGAAGCAAGAGCAAAGACTACAACAACAATTGGAAACAGTAATGCAGCAACGTCCGCAGACCAGTGAGGCAAGTATTTCCACTAATAACACGTCCTTTGGGGTGAGTCGTTTATTGACAAAAATGACTGGAGAGGATGATCCAGAGGTGTTTTTGACCACATTTGAAAGGACTGCTGAAAGAGAAAAGTGGCCTAAGGAACAGTGGGCTGGACTGGTGGCTCCTCTGTTAACTGGTGAATCGCAGAAAGCTTACTATGACCTAGAGCCTGACCAAGCAAAGGACTATGTGATGCTAAAAGCTGAAATTTTGGCACGGCTGGGTGTCACCCTGGCTGACCGGGCTCAGCGTGTGCATAACTGGACTTTCCGGCTTGGAAAACCCCCCAGGTCTCAAATGTATGATCTCATTCACCTAAGCAGGAAGTGGCTACAGCCAGAGACTTTGTCCGCACCAAAGATTGTGGAACGTGTTGTGATGGATCGTTTTTTGAGAGCTCTTCCTACTGCCATCCAAAGGTGGGTAAGCCATGGAGACCCAGAAACGGACGATAATCTTGTGGATCGTGTAGAGAAGTACTTGGCTACGGAGAACCTGACTGCTTCTTCCAGAGACTCACGTACTTTCCACCCTAAGACCAGACCATCCCCAGTGGCGGGTAAGATGATTCCAAGGGGTGAGGGTGGAGAGAGTGAGAGGGTGGGAGTTCTACCCAAGGTTTGGCGAGAACAGCCTGGGAAGTCAGGGCCTCAAGAGGCAGCAAGAAGGATTGTTTGTTACCGCTGCCGACAAGAGGGACATATTCCAGCAAATTGCCCGGTCGTGGATGAACCCATGCAATGTGACTTTCTAACGGACAGACGTCAGTCGCTGTTTGCGACATTCGCATGCACTGCCATTCGGGGAACTGAGAAACATTTATGCAAATGTGTATTAATGGTAAAAATGTTGTTGTGTTGCTGGATTCAGGTAGCCTGGTGACACTGATAAAGGCTGAATTAGTTACTACAGAGGTTTCTGGGAATAGCAAGGTAGCGGTTATTTGTGTGCATGGGGACACCCGAGAGTATCCGGTGACTACAGTGTGTTTTGAGACCCCCAAAGGTACCCTCTCTCATCGGGTGGGATTAGTGTCTCACTTGCCTCATGATGCCATTGTGGGAAGGGATTTTCCAAAGTTCTGGGAACTATGGGAATATCCTGAGCCCCCCACTGGTGCCCCTATATACCAGGAATGTGATAGCCAAAATTCCTCTGAGAGTGGTGAGGACTCTCCAGAATTTCCCTTGTCGGTATTGGCAGGGGAGACTCGAGAAACTGGGGAGGAGCCAACATCCTCAGACGAAAAC
This sequence comes from Rana muscosa, assembly GCA_029206835.1. Taxonomy (NCBI): domain Eukaryota; kingdom Metazoa; phylum Chordata; class Amphibia; order Anura; family Ranidae; genus Rana; species Rana muscosa. Next base: position 881,480,914 of record CM055116.1, read on the forward strand.
ATGCCGTCTGTGGAGTTTTCTGATCTCGAGGTTCACAGAACAGTTAAAAGACCCCACCCTAATAAAGGCACGGGAAAACGTAGTGAGAATAGATGGAGAGTTAGTGAACCCAGATGAGACCTGCACTTACCCATACTTCATCGTGGAAAAGGACCTACTGTATTGGGTGGCTAAAAGGGCAGAAGAAACCATTGAGCAGCTTGTGGTGCCCAAACCTTACAGGAAGTTGGTGTTAGAGTTGGCCCATGGGCACATTCTTGGAGGTCATCTGGGGACAGAGAAAACCCGAGAGAGAGTATTGCAGAGATTCTATTGGCCTGGGGTCATGAAGGAAACAGAAAATTATTGTTCCTCCTGCCCTGTGTGTCAGAGGTCGGCACCGATGCCACATTTCCGTGACCCGCTGGTACCTCTTCCCATCATTGAGGTCCCCTTTGAGAGGATCGCAATGGATTTGGTAGGTCCGATAATGAAGTCCGCTAGGGGGCACCAGTACATTTTGGTTATAATGGACTATGCCACCCGTTATCCGGAAGCGATTCCTCTCCGAAATACCTCGGCCAAAACCATAGCCAAAGAGCTATCTCTTGTTTTTAGCCGTGTGGGTATTTGTTAAGAACTGCTCACGGACCAAGGTACATCCTTTATGTCCCGGGTTATGAAAGAGCTGTGTAAGTTGTTCAAAGTGACACAATTGCGTACATCTGTGTATCATCCCCAAACAGATTGGTTGGTTGAAAGATTCAACAAGACCCTAAAACAAATGTTGTAGAAAGTGGTGGATAGAGATGGAAAGGATTGGGACTGTCTAATTCCCTGTTTAATGTTTGCTATTAGGGAGGTACCCCAATCCTCTACGGGTTTCTCACCCTTTGAGTTACTTTATGGGAGACACCCCAGGGGGCTGTTGGATATCGCCAAGGAAACCTGGGAGAGTGAGAGTTCTCCCCACCGGAGTGTGATTGAGCATGTCGCCCTGATGCAAGATAGAATTGCACAGGTAATGCCAATCGTAAAGGAACATTTGGCCCAAGCGCAGTTGGCACAGCAGAGAGTGTACAACCGTGGAGCCAAGACCCGTACCTTTTCCCCGGGGGATAGGGTATTGGTACTTGTCCCTACAGTTGAAAGCAAATTCCTCGCCAAATGGCAAGGCTCCTATGAGGTAATGGAAAAAGTGAGCGAAGTGAATTACAAGGTCAGACAACCAGGAAGGCAAAAGCCCGAACAGATCTATCACGTTAATCTGTTGAAAGCCTGGAGGGATAGGGAGTCCCTAGTCGCGGAAACTTTGTCACCAGCTCACTCTGATTGCGTGATTCCTGAGGTTGGAATAGCAGTCACCTTGTCAAAACCCCAACAACAGGAGGTTAAGGAGTTTGTGCTTCGCAACAAGCAGGTTTTCTCTGAGCTGCTGGGACAAACGTTTGGGGTAGAGCATGATATTATTACCCCGCCCGGTGAAAGAGTGAAACTAAAACCCTATCGGATCCCGGAGGCCCGACGGTAGGCAATACGTGAGGAAGTACAGAAAATGCTTAAGTTAGGGGTGATAGAGGAGTCCCAAAGTGATTGGTCAAGTCCCATTGTGTTAGTGCCTAAACCGGATGGGAGCTGGCGATTTTGTAACGATTTTCGACAACGGAACAAAGTTACAAAATTTGACACCTACCCCATGCCACGTATAGATGAGTTAATCGACCGGCTGGGAACAGCCCGGTACATGACAACTCTTGATCTCACAAAAGGGTATTGGCAAATTCCCCTGGCCAAGTCAGCCAAGGAGAAAAACGCATTTGTAACCCCAGACGGGGCGTTCCAATATAAGAGAATGCCGTTTGGGTTACAGAATGCGCCGGCCACATTCCAGTGGAAAATGGACCAGATACTGAGGCCCCATCAGAAGTATGCCGCGGCTTACCTGGATGATGTAATTATCTATAGCACAGATTGGGCCTCACATCTGCCAAAAGTGCAAGCAGTCCTAGACTCTATCCGGGAAGCTGGGTTTACGGCCAACCCCAAAAAGTGTACCATTGGGCAGGAGGAGGCCAAATATCTTGGGTACACCATTGGGAGGGGAGTAATAAAACCCCAAGTCAACAAAGTCGAGGCCATACAGAATTGGCCATGTCCCAACAGCAAGAAGCAGGTACGAGCCTTTCTAGGAATCATTCCCCACTTTGCTTCTCAGGCTGTGCCCCTAACCAACCTGACAAAAGGGAAAGAGTCGGTCATGGTTAAATGGACCCCAGAGACTGAGGCAGCATTCCAATTCTTAAAAAAAGCCTTATGTAGCCAGCCAGTGTTGTACTCACCATTCTTCTCTAGGGACTTTGTCGTACAAAGTGATGCATCAGACGTTGGGTTAGGAGCAGTATTGTCCCAGGTCTGGAACGGGGAAGAGCACCCAGTCATTTACCTCAGCAGGAAATTGAAGTCGCATGAGGAAAATTACGCCACGATTGAGAAGGAGTGTTTAGCGGTGAAGTGAGCTCTAGATTCCCTTTGGTACTATCTGCTAGGTAGGCACTTTGACATGATTACTGATCACGCTCCTTTAAAGTGGATGGCTCAAAACAAAGAGACAAATAGAAGAGTGAATAGGTGGTTCCTGGCCCTACAGGAATTCAACTTTACAGTAAAGCATCGCCCTGGCGTTCAAATGGGGAATGTGGATGCTTTGTCTCGAGTACATGCATGCCTGATTGCTTGTGTTTCAACCCCAAGGTTAAAACAAGAGGGGGGGTATGTGACAGCAGGCAGGTAAAATCACCAGGTTGCATCCAGGATGGAAGGTATATATGTCCTAGATTCAGGCTTTATGCCGTTTTATACCACTAGGGGGAGTGCTGGGAGTCTTGCAGGGGAAGAGTTAATGAGCCCAGCTGAATCAAGTGGCTCATTGAGGCCTCTACAAGAACTCCCAGCATGCTAAGGGAGATGCTCCAACCTGGAACCAGATCTGTGTGAATAGACTGGGGAGTTTGATCTCTGTGCGGTGAGCCAAAGCCTGTGTGGCTATTGTAAGAACTTCAAAAAAAGCAGGGAGCTAGGGACTGGGACAGCACAAGGCTGTACCCAGTTGTTAGTTAGGGACACCAACGTGTGTAGTGAGCGGTCAAGTTGACCAGGATTTCTTTTCATGTTTCTTTTTGTTTTGCTGTTTTTCCCTTGTAAATAGTTTGAATAAACCACACCTTTCGTTTTTGCCACTACAAACTCTGTCTGCTGTGCCTGTTTTGTGTGGTGAACCGATCCAGGGGATCACACACACCCGCTGCTGAGTTAACCCCCTCACAGTATATATATATATATATATATATATATATATATATATATACACTGTATTCAGTTTAGCTAGATCCGTTCCTGTTGTTCTGTTGCTAATATACTACAGGCAGGCAGTTGATTCAGTTAGCTGCAGTCACAGTGTATTTCGTATATATATGAATCACAGTCGTTGTATATATATATATATATATATATATATACACACTGTATTCAGTTTAGCTAGATCCGTTCCTGTTCTACTGTTGCTAATATACTACAGGCAGGCAGTTGATTCAGTTAGCTGCAGTCACAGTGTATTTCGTATATATATGCATCACAGTCGTTGTATATATATATATACACACTGTATTCAGTTTAACTAGATCCGTTCCTGTTCTACTGTTGCTAATATACTACAGGCAGTTGATTCAGTAAGCTGCAGTATATCACTCAGTATACTGTATCCAGTTTAGCTACATCTCACTGCAGACTGTTCCTGTTCTACTGTTGCTAATATATTACAAGCAGGCAGTTGATTCAGTTAGCTGCAGTATATAAAGTATATATATATATATATATATATATATATATATATACATCCCAGTTTTGTGCAGCTACATCTCACTGCAGGCCATTCCTGGTGTACCTATTGAAATACATCAAATACAGTATGTCTGGAAGGCCAACAAGGAGAGGCAGACACTCACAGGCCACTAAAAGAGGGCAAGCAGGCTCTGTGTCTAGAGGCAACAGTGCTGGTCGTGGACACGGTGCATCCTCAGCACGTGGCCGGGGGGCACGCTTGTCCTTTTTTCCGGCAGCTGGCCGTGTTGAGCCACAACATGCAGAAGACTTGATAGAGTGGATGACCAAGCCGTCCTCATCCTCCTCATCCTCTGTCACCCAGGCTCAGAGTACCTTGACTGCCAATGCAGGTGCCAAAGCGGCCTATTCCATCGGCTCAAGGTCATCACTTACTCCTTCCCTAGCCCCACCATCATGCACTGAGGAGTCCCCCGAACTGTTCGACCGCAGTGTTGGGTACATGCTGCAAGAGGATGCGCAGCGTTTTGAAGGCTCTGATGATGGTACCCAGCTTGAGGAAGGCAGTAACTTCAGCCCAGAGAGAGGGGGTGCCCAAGAAGGACAGCAAATTGGCAGTCATGTTCCCCCAGCTGCAGCATACTGCCAGGTTTGCTCCAGTGACAAGGAGGGAGGGGATGATGAGGTCACTGACTCTACGTGGGTGCCTGATAGGAGAGTGGAGGAGGAGGAGGCACATCTCCAACGAGGCAGGATGCCCTCCAGTGGCCAGCTTAAGGGCAGCCAACCGACTGCATCACACTGCAGAGCTCCGCATGTGCAGGGCGCTGCTGACTCTGCATGTTTTTCCAAAAGTTATTTGGTGTGGGCCTTTTTTCAGACGTGTGCAGCAGATCGCACCATTGCTATTTGCAACATATGTCTGAAGCGTATCAAGCGTGGCCAAAACAGCAGCCGCTTGGGCACCACATGCTTGACCAGACATATGTTGACCTGCCATGCAGTCCGTTAGCAAGCGTACATAAAAGACCCACACCAAATAACAAAGCGGACCTATCCTTGCTCCTCATCAGCTGGGATCTCCAACCCCACTATACCTTCAGTCCTATCAGAAACCTGCACTGAGAGGAATGAAGGTGTAGAATTAGGTGTGCCACTGCCAAGTACTTACGGGCAATCTGCTATCAGTACACCAATTTCCCTGCCCAAGTTGCTACACCGGCAAAAAAAATTCGCTCCCAGCCATCCACATGCCCAGCAGTTGAATGCTAGCTTGGCTAAATTGCTAGCACTTCAACTGCTGCCTTTTCAGTTGGTAGACTCTGCCCCCTTCCGTGAATTTGTGGAATGTGCGGTACCTCAGTGGCAGGTTCCCAAATGCCACTTTTTTCCATGGAATGCAATTCTGGCTCTCTACCGGCATGTGGAAGGCAATGTCTTGGCCTCGCTGGACAGGGCGGTCAGCGGTAAGGTGCATATTACCGCTGACACATGGTCCAGCATGCATGCATAGGGACGTTACCTAACTTTCAGGGCACACTGGATGACTCTGCTCGCAGCTGGGAAGGATGCAGGACAGGGTGCAGTAGTGTTGGAGGTTGTTCCGCCACCACGCCTCCAAAATGCTACTAGTGGTGATTCTGCCACACCTCTCTCCTCCACCCCCTCCTCTTCTTCCTCTGCTGATTTGTCCTCGGAACCAGCGGTGCTCCGTAGGCATTCTAGGGGCTACACAAGCATGCAGACAAAAAGATGCCATGCAGTGCATGAGCTGGTGTGCTTGGGGGACAGGAGCCACACTGGGGCAGAGATTCTGTCAGCTCTGCAGGGGCAGGCTCAGAGGTGGTTGACGCCATGCCAGCTTAAGCCAGGAATGGTTGTTTGCGACAATGGCATTAACCTCCTCTCCCCCCTCTGACAGGGACAACTGACCCATGTGCCCTGTTTGGCTCACGTCCTTAACTTGGTGGTGCAGCGGTTCTTGGGCAGGTACCCAGGCTTACAGGATCTCCTGAGGCAGGCCAGGAAAGTCTGTGTGCATTTCTGCCGGTCATATAATGCCAGTGCTCGGTTGGCTGACCTCCAAAAGGAATTTAACCTGCCCAAAAGCCGCCTAATCTGTGACATGCCCACCAGATGGAACTCAACGTTGGCCATGCTGCAGCAGCTGCACACGCAGCAGAGGGCCATCAATGAGTACCTGTGCGACTATGGCACCAGGACAGGGTCAGGGGAGCTTGGTTTTTTTCGCCATGCCAGTGGGTCATGATCAGGGATGCATGCACTGTCCTGTCACCATTTGAGGAGGCCACGAGGTCGGTGAGCAGTGACAGTGCATGCATCAGTGATACTGTCCCTCTTGTCCACCTGTTGGAGCACATGCTGTGTGGAATAATGGACAGGGCACTTGAGGCGGAACAGAGGGAGAAAGAGGAGGACTTCCTTACCTCTCAAGGCCCCCTTTATCCAGACAGTGTTCCTGCATGCTCGCCGATCACACAGGAAGAGGAGGAGGATTGTGTCAGCATGGAGGTGGAGCCTAGCACTCAGCATCAGCAGCAGTCTTCAAGGGATCATTTACAGTCCCCAGAAACCCATGGACTTGTACGTGGCTGGGAGGAGGTGGCTGCGGATCATGCCATCCTTAGTGACCCAGAGGACTCCGGACCAAATGCCTCAGCAAACCTACGCTGCATGGCCTCCCTGATCCTGCAAAGCCTGCGAAAGGATCCTCGGATTCGTGCTATCAAGGAGAGGGATCATTACTGGCTGGCAACCCTCCTTGATCCACGTTACAAGGGTAAGGTTGCGGACCTTATCCAGCCGTCGCAGAGGGAGCAGAGGATGAAACATCTTCGGGAGGCCTTGCAGAAAGGTTTGTGCAACGCGTTTCCAGAGCCTGGGAGGTTACAAATTCCTTGTCCTGGACAACGTGTTGCTGAGGCTTTGGTCAGTCACAGAAAGAACGGTGGAGAAGGTGGCCGTCTGACCGATGCATTCAAACAATTTTTTAGTCCGCAGCCCCAAGGTATGATAGGTTCCAGCAACCATCGCCATCGTCTGATTTATATGGTGCAGGAATACCTAGGGGCAAGATCAGACTTGGACACCTTTCCCACTGAAAATCCTCTAGGTTACTGGGTCTTGAGGATGGATCGCTGGTCAGAGCTTGCACAGTATGCAATTGAGCTACTGGCCTGTCCTGCATCCAGCGCTCTTTCGGAACGCACATTCAGTGCTGCTGGAGGCTTTGTAACCGATCACAGGGTGCGCCTGTCCACTGACTCGGTCGATCGGCTGACCTTCATAAAAATGAATCAGTCTTAGATCACCAGCTACCAAGCACCTGATGCTGATGTAACGAATAATTTTTTTATGAATGAGAGATCCCTTCAAGACTGCCTATGCTGATGCTGAGTGACTATCCTGGTATGCTGAGTGACTATCCTCTTCCCCCTCAATGTTCATATTGATAGCTTGTAAGAACATTTTTGGTTCTGGGCACCGCCACCAGTGGCTAAGGTCCAATTTTTCTGCCCCTGTTTAACAGGGGCGTGTAATTACAATTTTTGCTGTAATACTTTGCAGCAGGGCTCATTCTTGCGCTCCAACTATAGTATCTGTGAGGGGTTGCAGTGTTGTGGCACTAGCACCAGTGCCTAAGGCCCAATTTTTCTGCCCCTGTTTAAGAGGGGCGTGTAATTACAATTTTTGCTGTAATACTTTGCAGCAGGGCTCATTCCTGCGCTCCAACTATAGTATCTGTGAGGGGTTGCAGTGTTGTGGCACCAGCACCAGTGCCTAAGGCCCAATTTTTCTGCCCCTGTTTCACAGCAGGGCCCGTTCCTGCGCCCACCAAGAGTAACTGTGAGGGCTTACAGTGTTGTGGCAACACCAACACCCAAGGCCCATATTTCTGCATAGTGTATAAGGCAGGCCCCTAATTTCAAACATCCGACTTAAAAATGACTCCTACTTACAAACGGAGGGAGACAACAGGAAGTCAGAGGAAATCTACCCCTAGGAAGGGAAATTCTCTCCTGTAAGAGTTAATATGGGAAAAACGTGTCTCCTCTCCACTGATGTTTGTTTCCCTAAAAACCCCACATTTTCAAAATCCAATTGTCATTGGGACAGAAAGTGAGGTGAAATCTTCTGAACAGGTGCACAGCAAAACAAATGTTACAGGGGTGATAACCCTTCCCTATGTTTTCCAAAAAGCTTAAAAATTGATTTTTGGGCTGGAGCTACACTTAAAAAATGTACCTGTTCCAAATTACAAACAGATTCAACTTAAGAACAAACCTACAGTCCCTGTCTTTCTTGGGACCGCCTGTATACTGCTGTTCAGAGTATATAGTGCCTGGCGGCCCCACGCCTTTCCTTTTTTTAATTTGGGTGCGAGGTTCCCCTTAATATCCATACAAGACCCAAAGGGGCTGGTAATGGGCTGGGGGGGGGGTTCCCATGCAGTTTTACTCAATAATTTTCAACCATATTGCCGGGACTAGACATTACATTAAAGCCACAAGCAGTTTTAAATTACTTTTATTCCTTTAGAAATGTCATTTTGTGAAGGGACTGTTCTAGACACGGGAAATACATGCCATTTTACAGGCATCCTATAGACACCCCCCTGGTACGATATTTAAAGGAATATTTAACTTTTATTTTTTCACTTTAAAGCGGAGCTCCACCCTAAAGTGGAACTTCCGCTCATCGGAACCCCCCCCCCCTCCGGTGTCACATTTGGTACCTTTCAGGGGGGAGGGGGGTGCAGATACCTGTCTAAGACAGGTATTTGCACCCACTTAGTTTAAAATTTGCACTTTTGATTTCTCATGTTCGAGTCCCATAGACTTTAACGGTGTTCAAAAGTTTGCGCAAACTTTCGGTCCGTTCGCATGTTCTGGATGCGAACCGAACTGGTGGTGTTCGGCTCATCCCTAGTGAACAAACACTTTAATTCATTGACCCATTTTGCACTTATGTTTTGCCTGTCTTTTTAGCAGTACAAACAGTACTATAAATGCCAGCGGTTGTTTGTAACATAGGAAACTCATTATCACCTGCCTTACCCTTCCCCATCTTCCCCCATTCGACCCTCATTGAGGGTTGAGATGATCCTCGTGATAAATTATTTTATTAGTCCTTCCGATTATAGAATCCCGATTTCCCACCAACTGTATGCTAGTTTGACAAGGAAAGCTGTGTTTTTGAGAAACTAGAGTGATCTGGGGCAATTAGACCACTGATGTGATTGTTCCTTATAGAAGAAGAAACTGACTTCACAAGTGTGCCTCCAATTCCTGTAAACTTTTGGTAAGGTTGAATGTTTTTATGTAGAGAGACACTGTATGGCAGTATCTTTGGCAAATAAGAATTACGTTTTTTTCTTGCAATCTGGTCAAAATGTAAATTTTCCTGCTAGATAAGGATTTTGTTTGTGTAGTTAGAGCTAGATAGGCACAGTATGTATGTATACAATCTAAAATGCATCGCTATCCTTTTAAGAAAAAACAAATTACATTAAAATAATATCAGTCTTGCAGCCTTAAATTTCTCATTAATGTCCAAAGAAAAAAGGCAACAAGGTCAATATGTAAGTATAAGTTCATTAACTCCAAGTGTGGTAATGGCCAAGTGTGGTAATGGATGTATATAGGAAGACAAAAATAAATGCAGAAAATCCTCCACCAGCACCTCCACACCACTTGTGCAGACCCCTACTGGAATTCACTGGCTAAAAGAGCCAGACAGTGCAGTTTGTGTATAGTAAACCAGGCAAGATCAAAGCAGTGGCGTCCAGCGGGCATCATCCGCGTTCCGGTCTCACAGCAAAGGCTTATAAACTCATCAGGTCATCATACAGTATGCTTTAAAGAAAGAAAACAACCTCCTTATGAGTAAAGCTACTCTCCTATATACTGTACATTAGACTTGTGCACAACGGAAAAATTTGTTCCGTTTCGGTTCGTTTCTTTCCGGTCCTGTTGATTCGTAATCATTCGTAATTTTGCTAGACGGGATTTTTCGTGTTCGGACTCATTCGTATTTTTGCAAGCGACATTTTTCATTGAATTTTTTGTTGCTTTATAATTCGTACTTTCGGTAGAGTACGTTGTTTTTCGTTGATTCTGGACACAACTCCTACTTTCGTAACTTTTTTTGGGTTCGTTGATTCGTAATTTTCCGTGTCTCTCTCACAACGACGCTGCCTATTATGCCTAATGTGCTTCGAATGGATTTGTACTTTTCTAAATACATAGCGGTTATTTGTAACGATTCGAAATCTCGTATTTTACTTTCGTTTTTTACATGCAGCTATAGGCTCCGCCCCTGCACACCATTTTGAGAGGGTTCAGCACGGTGAGGGAGAAGCAGAGAGCAAAGCAGAGTGAGTGTTATTGTGCTTCGAATGGATTCGAAATCTCGTATTTTACTTTCGTTTTTTTATGCGGCTATAGCCTCCGCCCCCTGTACACCATTTTGAGAGGGAGTTCAGCATGGTGAGGGAGAAGCAGAGAGCAGAGTGAGTGTTATTGTGCTTCGAATGGATTCGTACATTCGTAACTTTTTTCATAACGAATTATGCCGAAGACCTTCGGGCATTCGCTATTTTGCGGTATAATTTATTTCGGATTCGGTTTTATTCGTAATTGCTCTGTTCGGAAATTCGAATGCTTCCGAATGTCCGAAAGTTGCTAAATTCGGACGAATTTCGATTCGTTACGAAACGAATTGCACAAGCCTACTGTACATCCATTGCTACACTTGGAGTTTATAGACTTATACTTACCTATAGATCTTGTTGCCTTTTTTCTTTGGACATTAATGAGAGATTTAAGGCTGCAAGACTGATATGATTTGAATGTCATTTGGTTTTTCTTAAAGGGATAGCGCTGCATTTTAGATTGTATATATAGTTGTATATATAGTTGTATTTGAGGCCTGCATATATGCTAGCAGCTGTCCATATGTACTATATATATATATATATATATATATATATATATATATATATATATTTTTATGAATATTATATCTGAGCACTGGTAAAAGTGTGTATTTTAATCAGTATACAGTACTGTATGTATATGTCTTGCCTGCTGTGGAAAATTGCCCAGGCCAGAGTAATAGGGAAAATACACAAATGGAGATACCTGTTCATAGAACAACTCACTAGGACTGAAATTCCATTCATTTTGAAGATATTTGCTGTTATACATCCAGGGCAAAATTTAAAGAGAAATCTACTTAGCAGGGCACAGACAGCAAAAGACATCCTAATAGGGCTTTTAATCCTTCCTTACTCTATAAAAAAATGTTTTTGTACTTACCCTAAAACCTTCTTGAACTGCATTATACTACACATACTACAGATATGTGGTAATTCTTGGCCATATTGGTCATTAGCAGCTGTCTTCAGGAGATGGACACAAGCAAACAGAAACAAAAAAAAACATTGAAACTCTGTCCCTACATAATCCTATCCCTAACCATCATGCTTTTTATGAGCAATACATACAACAGTCACTACAGGGTAAATAAATACAGAGTGAGACCTGTGTCCCTTTAATGGGCTACAATAAAAAAGATTTTAAAGTAAGAACAAAAATTGTATTTACTTTATGGTCCATTGAGGCACATAGGGATGTAGCAGATCTTGGACATTTGGGACATTCACCTTAAAGCAATCTAGCTGAAGGTTGGGTATCAGCCACTGAGAGGCCAAATGCAGATGTCAGATATGAAACTGTTACTTTTAGAATATCCATAGGAATTTCTGCCTGAACAAGGCTAAAAAAAATTGTGAATGTGGAAAGTGCTACTAGAAACAAAAAACACCAAAAGAGAATTCAGTGTTCTAGCGCAGCACAGATAGCAGCTCACAGCATGAAAGAATGATGGAACTCAAGAATTTGGAGGCCAACCAAACAACTACCATTAACAAAAAAACTTAGACTAACAGCTAAGTGGTTATCAAAACAAGAATATTTGTTGGGTAAGGGTTGAAGCCTAGGATACCTAAACCCTTGACCTTAGGGAAAGTATTGTTGGTCAAACAAGGTATATCCTAAACGAAGACCAACCAGTAAACAGTTGGGGATTGAAGCCGAATACATTTAAACCTTTACCTCAGGGAAAGGGGAAAAGGGAGAACAAAAATGTAACAGTGCTTCCAATAGTAATGTAAATGTAGAGAGAGAAGTAGACGTGCAATGTGAAACAAAGAACAATAGAATATCAAGTCCACATTTAGGAAAAGGTGGAAAGATCCACACCCTATAAAAATAAAAAAAAGGAAAGGCCAAGTGAGTGCATATTGTACACAATAGACTTACAGGGACCTCCGAACTAATAGGATGAGAAAGAGACATTCTAACACAGCAATAGGTGATACAGGGGTGTAATTGTGACAAAGTGACAATACAATTTGTCTGCTAATATCTGAGTAAGCAATCTGATGTAGAGAACAGGGAGGATCTTTCTCCCAAGAAGTAGGTAATACATGGACTTTTATTCTCCCTAGGGTATGTGCACAGAGTGCAGTATTTGTTTTTCTTAATCCATTTTAATTGAAAATTCCAAAACATTAGGATACAAAATTTAAAAAAAGGAAAAGGGAAAGGAAAAAGAAAGGGACACTCAGTGACCCAGTCTCATTATTGTATACAAGATAATTCAATAATTTGCCTATATATTTACCAATATGAAAACAGTATTTTCTGAAATGACGATACATACAATTTTCTGTATATATATATATATATATATATATATATATATATATATATACAGTCATGGCCAAAAATTGTTGGCACCTCAGAAAGTTTTCCAGAAAATCAAGAATTTCTCACAGAAAAGTATTGCAGTAACTCATGTTTTTCTATACACATGTTTATTCCCTTTGTGTGTATTGGAACAAAACAAAAAAAGGGAGGAAAAAAAGCAAATTGGACATAATGTCACACAAAACTCCAAAAAAGGGCTGGTCAAAATTATTGGCACCCTTTCAAAATTGTGGATAAATAAGATTGTTTCAAGCATGTGATGCTCCTTTAAGCTCACCTGGGGCAAGTAACAGGTGTGGGCAATATAAAAAATCACACGTGAAAGCAGATAAAAAGGAGAAAAGTTCACTTAGTCTTTGCATTGTGTGTCAGTGTGTGCCACACTAAGCATGGACAACAGAAAGAGAAGAGAACTGTCTGAGGACTTGAGAACCAAAATTGTGGAAAAATATCAACAATCTCAAGGTTACAAGTCCATCTCCAGAGATCTAGATTTACCTTTGTCCACAGAAGTTTGCAACCCATGGCACTGTAGCTAATCTCTCTGGGCGTGGATGGAAGAGAAAAATTGATGAAAGGTTGCAACGCAGGATAGTCCAGATGGTGGATAAGCAGCCCCAAACAAGTTCCAAAGAAATCTGTCCTGCAGGCTCAGGGAGCATCGGGGTCAGCGCAAACTATTCGTCGACATTTAAATGAAATGAAATGGTATGGCAGGAGACCCAGGAGGACCCCAATGCTGACACAGAGACATAAAAAAGCAAGACTATAGCTTGCCAAAATGTACTTGAGTAAGCCAAAATCCTTCTGGGAAAACGTCTTGTGGACAGATGAGACAAAGATAGAGCTTTTTGGTAGACTTGTGCACAACGGAAAAATTTGTTTAGTTTCGGTTCGTTTCTTGTGCACAACGGAAAAATTTGTTTAGTTTCGGTTCGTTTCTTTTCGGTCCTGTTGATTCGTAATCGTTCGGAATTTTGCTAATTTTTGTGTTCGAACTAATTCGTATTTTCGCAAGCGACATTTTTCGTTGAATCGGAATGATTCGTATTAATGTAAGCCTTATTTTGAGTTGATTTTTAATTCGTACTTTCGGTAGAGTACATTGTTTTTCGTTGATTCTGGACACAACTCCTACTTTCGTAACTTTTTTGGGTTCGTTGATTCGTAATTTTCCGTGTCTCTCTCACAACGACGCTGCCTATTATGCCTAATGTGCTTCGAATGGATTTGTACTTTTCTAAATACATAGCGGTTATTTGTAACGATTCTAAATCTCGTATTTTACTTTTGTTTTTTTACATGCGGCTATAGCCTCCGCCCCTGTACACCATTTTGAGAGGGAGTTCAGCACGGTGAGGGAGAAGCAGAGAGCAGAGCAGAGTGTTATTGTGCTTTGAATGGATTCGTACATTCGTAACTTTTTTCATAACGAATTATGCCGAAGACATTCGGGCATTCGCTATTTGCGATATAATTTATTTTGGATTCGGTTTTATTCGTAATTGCTTTGTTCGGAAATTCGAATGCTTCAGAATGTCCGAAAGTTGCTAAATTCGGACGAATTACGAAACAAATTGCACAAGCCTACTTTTTGGTAAAGCACATCATTCTACTGTTTACCGAAAACGGAATGAGGCCTACAAAGAAAAGAACACAGTACCTACAGTGAAATATGGTGGAGGTTAAATGATGTTTTGGGGTTGTTTTGCTGCCTCTGGCACTGGGTGCCTTGAATGTGTGCAAGGCATCATGAAATCTGATCTGAGGATTACCAAAGGATTTTGGGTCGCACTGTAGAGCCCAGTGTCAGAAAGCTGGGTTTGTGTCCGAGATCGTGGGTCTTCCAGCAGGACAATGACCCCAAACATACGTCAAAAAGCACCCAGAAATGGGTGGCAACAAAGCGCTGGAGAGTTCAAAAGTGGCCAACAATGAGCCCAGATCTAAATCCCATTGAACACCTGTGGAGAGATCTTAAAATTGCTGTTGGGAAAAGGCGCCCTTCCACTAAGAGAGACCTGGAGCAGTTTGCAAAGGAAGAGTGGTCCAAAATTCCGGGTGAGAGGTCTATGAAGCTTATTGATGGTTATAGGAAGTGACTGATTTCAGTTATTTTTTCCAAAGGGTGTGTAACCAAATATTAAGTTAAGGGTGCCAATAATTTTGACCAGCCCATTTTTGGAGTTTTTGTGTGACATTATGTCCAATTTGCTTTTTTTCCTCCCTTTTTTTGTTTTGTTCCAATACACACAAAGGGAATAAACATGTGTATAGCAAAACATGTGTTACTGCAATGCTGCAATACTTTTCTGTGAGAAATACTTGATTTTCTGGAAAAATTTCTGAGGTGCCAACAATTTCGGCCATGACTGTATATATATATATATATATATATATATATACTAAGGCTCTGGCCACACAATATCAACTTAATAATGGGAATAGAACCAGAGATTACTGAAAACAATTTTACCCTGTTAGATATATGTGCTATTCTGTACCATAATTGTTCAAATAATGGACATTTCCATCATATATGCAAATAAGTACCCACCTTTACTGCACATTTCCAACATATCTTTATATCTTCAAAGTTAAAGAGCTCCACTTTTTTTCAGAAAAAAACAATCCCCTCTGGGTGATCTATGTACATTTCAGGGATTTTAATAAACATTGTTGTAGATTCCTAATATTTGTTATTTTGAAGAAATAGCGGTTTGTTTGTCTGTGTCCATGTGCAAAGTGATTGTGAATAAGAGAGGATGCAAGAATGCCCCAAATCAGATATGTACAGTATCTTAGTGCAGACCTCAGTGCAAAAAATCAGTAAGCCAATCACACAAGCAGGAAATTTTATTTCTGAGGGGTGTTTCATAAACCGTCTGTGTACAAAATGCCTCTAGGCTGCCATATTGTATTGCAGTTTACAGAAAATTACAGCACTGCTGATTGAAAAGGAAAGGTAATTTTTAATAACGTTATCTTACATAATGACTTGTAACGTAAATGTATATGCTATATTTAAATATTTTTCTTTCCATTATTTTTTTTCCACGAAAATGGAGTTACCTTTTAAGACCGATATTTGATTTAGCCTTTAAGTGGTTCTATACCACCGACTTAACAATTTATAATTTAGTTTCTAAATAATAGTCAGATAGCCCTGTCTGTTGATCTTCACGGGGAGAACAGAAGCAATAAAATGGAAATGTGTTTGTGATGAAGGAAAACAAGTTGCATTCATGAGTTCTTTGATTTCTGCATGGAAATAGTGAGGACATTATAAAACCTAAAACCGTTCTAAGGAACAATTTTGCAAAGGAAGAAGAATAGGAAAGGAGTTCCCATCTATCCCACAATCTTAACTCTGCTCTATAACTGGACCATGATCTCGAGGTCAGGAAAAGAGACACAATATAGAGCTTTATGTTCACATTACCAAATATCCTCACCATTTTTTGGAGACATGCTTACACAGGGGATAATCAGAGACTGGGTTACACCAGAGACTGTACTACTGCTTTAAAGTTGAACAGTGCTCTGCAGCTAACTGACACAGAACACTAGGGTTGCCACATTTTCTTGAAGTCAAAACCCGAACACTTTACTGGCGCACTGCATTTTTTTGTAGTATACGCTATAGATAATAGGATTGTAAAAGACCTTGAACATTTTTGGGTGGCTTAAAGAGAGTAGTAACATGGCTTGCACACCACAGCGAGGTTGTGGCCACATTGTGTTAACAGTGGGAGGGGCCTAAATTATCCCACTCTACCTACAGCAACCCTTACTATCCACTGCACCCCAACCTTCCACTGACAGTCCAAAGTAGCCCACTCTACCTATAGCAACCCACACTATCAACACCATTCCAAAGTGGCCCATTCTATCTACAACACCCAAAATCAGTCCATCATATCCAAGGAACCCTAAAGCAGACCACTCTAACCACGGCACCCCAAAGAACCCCAAAGGTAGATAGAGGAAGGTAGCGGGGTGGACTGGGGGGCACAGAGTGTTCAGGGGGCTGCAGAGTGGTTAGGGGCAGTGGAATGGACAGGGGGTCATAAGGGTGGTCGGGGGACAGTGGAACGAACAGGGGGTCAGCAAGATGGACAGGGGGCAGTGGGGTGGACAGGGAGGCAGTGGGGTGGACTGGAGAGTAGCAGAGTGGCCGGGGGGGTGGAATGGTCAGGGGGCAACTGGGTGGACAGGGGGCAGTGGAGAGAACAAAGAGGCAGCGGGGAGGACTGGAGAGTAGCGGAGTGGATGGGGCAGCAGGATGGACAGGGGCAGTGGGGTGGACAGCGAGACAGCAGGGTGGACAGGCAGGCAGCTGAATGGGCAGGGAGGCAGTGGGGTGGACTGGAGAGTAGGTGGGTTGTACAAGGGGGCAGTGGGATGGACTGGGGGCAGTGGGATGGACTGGGGGCAAGGGGATGGACAGGGGGCAAGGGGATGGACAGGGGGCAGTGGGGTGGACTGGAAAGTAGCAGAGTGGACAGGGGACAGCGGGATGGACAGGGAGGCAGTGGGGTGGACTGGAGAGTTGCGGAGTGGACAGGGGGGCAGCAAGATGGACAGGGAGACAGTGGGGTGGACTGTGGCGTAGAGTGGTAGACTGAGGGCAGTAGTTAGGTGGACAGTGGGGTGTACACTGAGGAGACAGTAGTGCTCAGTAGTGGACTTGCTCCCATTACTGAAGCTGATCGGTTGCACTTGCTGTTCCTTCTGCTAAACTCCTGTGAAGCTGGACAATTCTGTCAGCCCAGTAGACACATAGACAGGGAGAAGAGAGGTCCTTTAGCTGCTGGTTGTCTGTCCTAAGATGTGCCTACCATTTTTGGCCACTTAAAGCCATGATGTGTAAACTCTGAAGATCAGTGAGGGGACAGAAGGCAGCAGTAGAGAGAAGTGCAGGCAGTGCGTGGTCACTGGAGTCTGGACTGAGGACAGAGATGAGGGGAAGACACATTGCTAACTGGGGACGTATGCTGTCAGAATAATGCGTTCAGGTGTCTGGCAGTCGGAAACCCGGGCACATGATGCAAAAACCGGACTGTCCAGGTACGCAGGCTGGTGCAGTTGCCCCTGCAGTATCAATTTAATGTTCACTGCATTTATATTCCAGGCAAGTGCAACATCGCAGCAGATGCACTGTCCCGCGTTATCTTACTTCATGCTTTCAGCAGAAACCCGGAGCTGACCCAACCATTTCTCCTACCCCACCTTGGTTGCTGCTGACGATGCATCAAAGACACACCTTTGCAACGCGACCCATCAGATTAATCAGTTGTTATCCCACAGCACAAGGTCTATCACACCACTGGGAATGCCTACTGCAGGTTTCTAGCCTCATGCCCCGGAGCAGCGTCAGGAGTCACCAAGCACATCCTAGCCTTTATATTGTATTACCACATGCAGCTGGCTCTATCTCATAACACCATCAGGCTATACTTAGCTGGCATCCAGCATTTCTTGTCCTTACAGGACCCCGGAAAGCCATCTTTTTTCGCAGCCCATACAGTCAAACCCATCATACGCGGCATCTAGTGGCATCAGCCCATAGCCAACTGCAAACGCTTACCCGTCACAAGTACCATCTTAAGGGACATGTCAACCATCCTTTCACGTTCCCTGTTTAGGCTTTTTCCCAGCCTTGTCCTCCAAGAGGCCTTCTACGGCTTTTGCGGCCTAGCGAATATACCTTTAGTGGCCTCGGCGACCAGATACAGTGCAAATGTGACCTGGCACACTTTCAAAATCATGTCGTTCTACCCCTCGTAGTGTCCATAACCCAAAAATCCCAGACCAGGGTCAACATCCAGCTCTTCCAGACCAACACCTCTGGTGCCCAGTAGCAATACTCAACCAGTTACTGTCTCAGCTACCTAGCCAGTCGAACTCCAGGCCGTTGCTACCTTTTTCCGACCAGCCCCCTGAGTGGCAGTCAGTTCATTAGGCACGTTAGGATACTCCTGCTTAACCATGCCTTGACCCCAGCCGGTATTCCGGTCACTCTTTTCGGATCGGAGCAGCCTCGGCCGCATCTCAGCATGGAGTATCAGACCAGATGTCATTAAGAATTGGGTAGGTGGAATCCGCCTGCTTCGCTCTTTATATTCCAAACCCTCAGGTAGAATTGACACAAGCCTTTACCAAACTCGCTCAATAGATGTCACAAGTCCAATAAAAGAGTTACTCCCCTATGCAGGTTTTTGCCCCCTTTCTTGGCATACCGACCAGCAGACCAGGGCACACCTCAGGTCTATGTTATGTTGTAAGTCTTGTTGCATGTTTATGTGGTTCATATCTGTCTCGGTCGAAGGGCTTTCGACCATAAATAAGAAGGCCAGTATGGTGGCCTGTTTTTTGGGAGGAGTCCGGGGGTATTTAAGCAGACCACTCACCTGTGGTCTGTCGGTTCCAGTGTACGATACCCTCCCTCCCATTCCCCTTTTTCAGGGCACTCCTCAGCACATTTCTCTCCACAATCATCCATTACTTATCTTGGGTATGCCCCCTTTCTTGGCATACCGACCAGCAGACCAGGGTACACCTCAGGTCTATTTTATGTTGTAAGTCTTGTCGCGTGTTTATGTGGTTCATATCTGTCTTGGTCGAAGGGCTTCAGCCATGAATGTATATATACATATATATATATATATATATATATATACATATATATATACATATATATATATATATATATATATATATATATATATATATATATATATAAAAATACAACCAACTGGCTCAAATATATTTGGTTGCTTATGGTTAGTAACACAACTCACAGCAATTCTGCAGAAGGCATTTATTAATAAACGCATTAAACAATGAATATATTGTAGCGGGGTGTCTGTAAAGGTGATTGATGGGATATATGTTCCTCCACGGATGCTTAGATTTACAATCTAAGATAAAACCAGCAAAGACTTTAGGATAAAGAAATATAGTTCTTTATCCTGTGTTGATCAAGTTCATTCTGGGGCTGGTTTTATTGGGAGCCTGATAGAGCTCTGGGTGGGACAGGCTCCCAAGTCCGTGGACCGCATCTTAATTTTTACCTTTCAGGTCTTGATTAAGCAGCTGGGCTTAGCTCTCAGAGAGAGAGTGTGTGTCTCTGAGTGAGGAGGCATACTGGAGCATGGCTGCTGATCCCTGATTCTGGATACAAGTTGGTGTGTGTGACGGATCTTAGATACCCCAGGTGGGCACATCTGCCAGACCTGTGTCTCCTGTCCTCCAAACGCACCCACAGCCTGCAGATTCGCCATAACCAGCCCTTAACCCCTCAATCACGAGACAATCCACACAGGTGTTGAGGGTTAAACATGCAGAGCATCAACAGTTTATTAAATACAAAACATACACTTTTACACACAGTTAGGGACACTCCCCTTAGCCTTGTCATAGAGGGGGGTAGGGGACAAGGCAGAACCAATGGGAACTGAACATTTAAACAGAGACTACAGTTAAACATAAAGGGATTATGGTAAGCAGGCAGCCCTTCAATACACATCCCCTGCGGAGAGATGTCTGCAGTCCAGACCATTGTCTATGTGCCATGAACCAACACAATTAAGCACAGCAACAAGAAGGGGGGATGGGGGAGAAGGGATGTAGCATTACATTACATTATCTCAATGCCAGCTTGTCCCCAAGTCTCTCAGTCTCTCCTGGGCCATAATCTGTGGGTAGGAGGCCCTTCCAAAACACACAGTGACAGTGGGTTCTGTCACAGTGTGATTATAAGGACACTTAAAATCCAATCAAAGAACGTTTTCCAAAGGACTGTTCAGACTATGGATACAGTAAGGCTTGGTAGAGCAGAAGTTTATTTTGTTTGTTTGATGGCAAGATGCCCTTTATCTTCTGTTGGAAATATCCTGTGCAGTAAAAATGGTGCTTTCCTAAAGAAACTGTGAGTTGTCCCTGCTTTGAGTCTGATTCCCCTACAAATTGGTGGAGAATGCGGGCACAAGACCCAAGAGACTGTACCTCTTGCAGCTGCATTTTTTTTGTTGTTGTTGTTGTTGGAAAAATAAATAAGAGCCAGCGCTCTTAAAGGGACAGTACGCTAAGAAAATATTTTTTGTTATTCACTGGTACCAGTAAACTGTTAAGAGAATGGAGGAAATAATCAAACAGCTGGTGCAAGCACGCAAAGACCAACAAGAAACAAGCCACTTGTTGATAACGGCTACCCAAGTGGCCATGCAGGAGCAAAAGGAGTTTAATAAGCTCATACAGACTCAGGTAGAGTCCCTGACTGACAAGCTCCTACGTGTGGATAATGTTCCAGGTCTACGCAAGCGAGTGCAGGCTGCATTACAGAAAATGACTGCCGAGGATGATGTGGAGGCCTTTCTCACAGTTTTTGAGAGGGTGGCAGAGCGTGAAGGGCTACCCCAGGACCAATGGGCTGAGGTCCTTGCCCCCTTTTTGACCGGGAACCCACAGAAGGCCTATTTTGATCTAAATACTGCTGAGGCCCGGCAATATGAAACTTTGAAAATTGAGATTCTGGCCCGCCTTGGCGTAACGATGGCTCTGAGAGCCCAGCGCGTCCATGCCTGGCAATTTAAGGTGGACCCAGATGTATGACCTCATCCACCTCACACGGATGTGGTTACAGCCAGAGGATGCCACCCCAGCTCAAATATTGGAGAGCGTTGTAGTAGGCCGCTTTGTGAGAGCCCTTCCAACCCCTATACAGCGGTTTGCCGGGAGAGCTGATCCTAAAAATGTCAATGAGTTGGTGGCCCTCGTGGAGCGGTACTTGTGTACTGAGGATTTTCTTAGGGGTATGGTACCCACAGAATCCTTCTCCAAGAGACAGAAGCCCACCAACCCGGGAAAAAGCGATCCCGCCCTAAAGTGGGGGAAGAAGGAAGTAAATGCGATTGAGGTTCCTGAGGCTCAAGGAATGAAGAGACTCAATAACCAAAGGGAGACCCGCCAGGATCAGGGTCGTATAGTGTGCTGGCGTTGCCAAGAACCAGGGCACCTGGCTGCCAGTTGTCTGCTAAACCAAGAATCTATGGATTACAGTGTGCCCCAGAAAGGCTCTTTTGTTGCTACACCAGGTGACACCCCACGACAGCCCGGCGGCACTGAGAAACAGATTTGTGTCATTAAAGTGGATGGTTGCCAGATGACTGCCTTGCTGGATTCTGGCAGTTTAGTAACTTTAGTGCATGCCAGCCTCGTGAACCCCCAAAAGTTGCAGCGACAGCTAATGGGCATGGTTTGTATTCATGGGGATACCAAGTGCTACCCCACGGCCGTGGTATCTATCGAGTCTCCCTGTGGCACTATTGACCATGAGGTTGGAGTAGTCCCAAATCTCATGTATAACACTGTCCTGGGACGAGACTTCCCTTTTTTTGGGGATCTATGGGATAATGCCAAGGGAGCAAGGCCCCCAGTGGGATCGGATTCCTACTGCCCAGAACCGCTGGAGGAACCGAACGAAGAGAAAGAATCTGCCCATTTTCCCTTGGAGGTCCTTGCAGGGGACACAGAGAACCCCCATCCAGAGTTAGACTTGCCAGATCTACCCACGACCCGCGAAAAGTTTGGCACGGCCCAGCTTAGGGATCCCACTCTAGCTAGGGCAAGGGAACAGGTAAAAGTGGTAAATGGGGTACCCCAAGAGCCAGGGGAGGAGGCCATATTCCCACATTTTGCTATGGAAAATGGCCTGTTATACAGAGTCGATGAAGTACGAGGAGAGAGATTTGAACAGTTGCTAGTACCTCAACCTCTTAGACGCATGGTACTGGACCTGGCACATTCTCATGTTCTTGGGGGACATTTGGGGGTGGTTAAAACTAAGGAAAGAATATTGCAACGGTTTTATTGGCCAGGTTTGCACAAAGAGGTGAAAGTGTACTGTGAATCCTGCCCAGTTTGTCAGCTCACTGCTCCGTTCTCACATTTCCGGAGTCCATTGGTACCTTTACCCATCATTGAGGTTCCCTTTGACAGGATTGCCATGGATATTGTAGGTCCTTTGGTTAAGTCCGCTAGGGGGCACCAGTATATTCTGGTTGTTTTGGACTATGCCACCCGGTACCCAGAGGCAATCTCGCTAAGGAACCCCTCAGCTAAGAGTATTGCTAAAGAGCTTTCTCTTATGTTTTCACTGGTCGGTATTCCTAGGGAGCTGCTAACAGACCAGGGCACGCCCTTCATGTCAAAGGTTACTAAAGAGTTATGTAAATTGTTTAAAATTAACCACTTACGCACTTCTGTGTACCACCTACAAACAGATGGTCTAGTGGAAAGGTTCAACAAAACGCTGAAAGAAAGGTTAAAGCGAGTGGTCGTGGCAGATGGTAGGGACTGGGACTGCCTCTTGCCCTATCTCATGTTTGCTGTACGGGAGGTACCCCAAGCCTCCACTCGCTTTTCCCCATTTGAGTTGCTGTATGGCAGACACCCGAGGGGCTTATTAGATATAGCAAAAGAGACCTGGGAACAAGAGGCAACCCCACTCAAAAGTGTAGTGGAACATATTGCCCAGATGCAAGACCGGATTGGTAAAGTCATGCCCATTGTTAAGTCCCACTTGCAACAGGCTCAGCAGGCTCAAGCTAGAGTCTATAACCGTTCAGCTAGGATCCGAACCTTTAACCCCGGTGACAGAGTTCTTGTGCTGGTACCTACGGTGGAGAGTAAATTTCTGGCGAAATGGCAAGGGCTATACAAGGTTGTAGAACAGGTGGGGGAAGTTAACTTTAGAGTACACCAGCCTGGAAAAAGGAAACCCTACCAAATCTACCATATCAATTTATTGAAGCCCTGGAAGGACAGAGAATCCCTTATGGTCCAAGCACCCTTGGCGATGACTACCGCAGGTCCTTCATCCCTGCCGGCAGTGGAGATCGCTGAGGTCTTGTCCATAAGCCAAAAACAAGAGACCAAGGAATTTCTGCTAAGAAACAGGGAGTTCTTCTCTGATCTTCCAGGGGTAACTTCAGTAATAAAGCATGATATTGTGACCGAGCCAGGGGTGAAAGTTAACTTAAAACCTTATCGCATCCCAGAGGCTCGACGCCAAGTAGTCTCAGAGGAAATAAGGAGGATGTTGGAGCTTCATGTATTAGAAGAATCCC
Organism: Rana muscosa; assembly: GCA_029206835.1. NCBI lineage: Eukaryota > Metazoa > Chordata > Amphibia > Anura > Ranidae > Rana > Rana muscosa. The sequence continues at coordinate 881,504,657 of CM055116.1, forward strand.
ATAGTGAGTGGTGTAGTCCAATCGTCCTTATTCCCAAACCGGATGGAAGCATCCGATTTTGTAATGATTTCAGAAAGTTAAATGAGGTGTCAAAATTTTACGCTTATCCAATGCCCAGGGTAGATGAATTAATTGAGCGTATGGACAGGCCCGATATATCACCACCCTGGACCTCACGAAGGGGTATTGGCAAATACCACTTACAGAACGGGCAAAAGAGAAAACAGCCTTCTCCACACCTGAGAGGCACTGGCAGTATAAGAGGATGCCATTCGGCCTACATGGGGCCCCAGCCACTTTTCAGAGGATGATGGATCGCATCCTTAAACCCCACCACGCCTATGCATCTGCGTATTTAGATGACGTGGTAATTTTTAGTGCAGATTGGGAGAGCCACTTACCTAAAGTGCAGGCTGTTATTAACGCCCTCCGTCGTGAGGGTCTGACAGCCAATCCTAAGAAATGTGCTATGGGACTAGGGGAGGCCCGGTATCTAGGGTACATTATTGGCCGGGGGATAGTGAAACCCCAAGTCACAAAAATCCAAGCAATCCAAAGTTGGCCAAGACCCCTGAATAAAAAACAGGTCAGGGCTTTTTTGGGATTAGTCGGCTACTACAGAAGATTTGTTCCCAATTTTGCTACAATAGCCGCTCCCCTTACAGATCTTACCAAGGGGGGTAAGTCCTCAGTGATAACTTGGTCCCCAGAAGCTGAGAAAGCTTTCCAGAACTTAAAGACTGCCCTGTGTAATAGCCCTGTCTTAATCACCCCGGATTTCACACAGGAATTTATAGTGCAGACGGATGGTTCAGAAGTGGGATTAGGTGCAGTGTTATCCCAAGTGCTGAATGGGGAAGAACACCCCATAGCGTTCTTAAGCAGAAAGTTGACCCCTGCTGAAAAAAGGTACGCCATTGTAGAACAGGAATGTCTAGCCATCAAGTGGGCCCTTGAAAGTTTGAAATATTATCTGTTAGGGAGACAGTTTAGGCTCCTAACTGACCACGCCCCACTCAAATGGATGGCCCAGAATAAGGAGAAAAATGCAAGAGTTACTAGATGGTTCTTGGCTCTACAGAATTTTAAATTTCTAGTAGAACATAGGCCAGGTAGCCAGCCAGCTAACGCAGATGCCCTCTCCAGAGTTTACAGTCTGTTTGCCCAAGGTGCTCAACCCCCCGAGTTTGAGCAGAGGGGGGAGATATGTAGCGGGGTGTCTGTAAAACAAATGAAAGGAGAGGTGATTGATGGGATATATGTTCCTCCACGGATGCTTAGATTTACAATCTAAGATAAAACCAGCAAAGACTTTAGGATAAAGAAACATAGTTCTTTATCCTGTGTTGATAAAGTTCGTACCTGGGCTGGTTTTATTGGGAGCCTGATAGAGCTCTGGGTGGGACAGGCTCCCAAGTCCGTGGACCGCATCTTAATTTTTACCTTTCAGGTCTTGATTAAGGCAGTTGGGCTTAGCTCTCAGAGAGAGAGTGTGTGTCTCTGAGTGAGGAGGCATACTGGAGCATGGCTGCTTATCCCTGATTCTGGATACAAGTTGGTGTGATTATAAGGACACTTAAAATCCTATCAAAGAATGTTTTCCAAAGGACTGTTCAGACTACAGATACAGTAAGGCTCGGTAGAGCAGAAGTTTATTTTGTTTGTTTGATGGCAAGATGCCCTTTATCTTCTGTTGGAAATATCCTGTGCAGTAAACATGGTGCTTTCCTAAAGAAACTGTGAGTTGTCCCTGCTTTGAGTCTGATCCCCCTACAATATGAATAAATTAAGCTCTGCTAACAGGAAACTAGCACAATTATTTTATGCTTACGAATCTATGAAAATTGTTGTGATATACTATGCCTAGATAAACTGATTCAAGACTACACAAAACTAATGCCATGCTATTCTAATTGTATGTTGTGTTATAGCACAAAAATTATTTTTCACATATTCTGCCATATAATAGAAGCCCAGTCAAAAACCACAGTAAATATTTGCATCCATGACACAATAATTATGGTCTATTGTTGTCACTGTGAAAATATTCATTTTATCATAGTGAAACTGCCACAGAGATTATAGATTTTTACTCTTGAGTGACAGAGTTATTTTTGCCTTTGAACAACACAGCAATTATTTTACCTCAGTTTCGTAGTTAATCTTCCTCACAGTGGTTAATGCCCTACAGTGCAACAGAAAGCAATGTTCTCTTATGTCTCTCTGATTGTTTTTCAAGCAGTACCACTGTTATTCCTTCCTTTAAGGCAAGTATTTAAAAAAACATTGACGTGAGTTGCCCTTAACCCTTTCACTACCAGTCGTTTTTGCTTTTTTTTTTTGCACATATTACATGTTAAAAAAAATAATTTTAGGCCTGAAGATTAGTTAAAACTCCCAAAATATTATATATTTTCTGAAAGCAGAGACCCTGGAAGATAAAAAAAAAACTGTAGTTTAAATGTACTTCTATCATACGATATTAGCACAACAGTTTATCAAGCATAAGATTTCAGGAAAAAAATGCACTACAAGTCAATTTTAAGGCACACGAACACAATATATTACTAATTTTTTTTGCACATTTTTGAAAGGTGAGATTGCGCTGGGTAAATAGGCACCCAATGTCTCAAACCTCAACATTGAATGAGTCTATGAAATGGCAACAACGCTACATTTTTCACAGGTGACACTTTAAAAGCCCCCAAAGGTCCCCAGTTTGGAGTTAACTATCAATAATGGGCCTAAAATTATTGCTCTCACTCTGACATGTGCAGAAAAATGTAACATGGTTAGTGTAACGACACCCCAAGTATGAGAGGGGTTAACGTTGTTTAGGTTATTCCATTCCCGAAGACAAGGCAGCTACCAGACACTCCAACCAGCCGAATAAGACCCCATACAAATAATTCTCCCCCCACAAACGAGACAAAGTTCTGTCTTGAGGGTAAAACTAGACATGTGCATTCGTTTTCGTCCGAATGCATTTTCGTCCGAATTTCAGCTATTTTCGTTATCGTTTTAACAAATGAAAATGAAAGCACAGAATCCGAAAACCGAAAGATCCGACATAAACAAATGCTTTATTTTCGTTTTCGTTGCTACAACAGTTCGATATAGATAGGAGATTCGACGTGACGCTGACAATAACAATCTGTGTCTATCGAACCTGCGGTCGAATGTGCCTAACCTTAACTCTAATAGTCCAAGATTATTCTACATAGAGAGGAAAGATTTGACATAGAGAGAAAAGATTCGACATTATAGAGAGAAAAGATTTGACATAGAGAGAAAAGATTTGATATTATAGAGAGAAAAGATTTGTTATTTATAGAGAGAAAAGATTTGACATAGAGAGAAAAGATCACTGCTGGAATTGGGTGGGGGAAGTAAAATAAAAATAATGATGATGATGAATGTTATTGGCTGATTGTAACCAAAGAGGAGGAGCAGTAAAATAGCTAGAATGACGAAGATTCGACAAAGCATTGAAAAACATACAAACGTCGAATCTGTCATTGAAGGCTTATGGTGTCTGTCGAAAGTTAGAAGATTCGACGGTGCAGCTAAACTGTACGACGCTGCAATCGTACATTTCCGGTCAAATGCATCCGCCCATAGGCTATAGAAGAATTCTAATGTTGGTTGACTAGTAATAGTAATTAATAAATATAATTATTACTAGTCATACAACATTAGAATTCTACTATAGCTTGTGGGCGGAACATTCGACCGGAAATGTATGATTGCAGCGTCATACAGTTTTGCTGCTCCGTCGAATCTTCTTTGAACATTCGACAGACACCATAAGTCTTCAATGACAGATTCGACTTTAATTAATTCAGATTTTCGGACGAATGCAATTTCTAACGAAAAACGAAATAAATAAAAACGAATTTCGGGAGTAACTAAATAAATTTATTTTTCGGACAAAACGAAATTCCGAAACAAAATATTTCAGTGTGCACATGTCTAGGTAAAACAGGAATCAGTTTATTTAAGCACATATATCTCTCTTCAAAAACACTCCCCCCACCCTTGGGAAACAGGTCGGGTTAAACTGTCCAATGACAATTGTTATACAGATCAGGTGTGTTCCAACTTCTCAGTACACAGTCTTATCAGCAGGGGGGTTGGAGGAATCCCCCTCCCTTTTTCCTTCCAGCAAGACACTTCCACATCCCATAATAGTTGATGCATCCAGCCACAATAGACAATAGAATAGTCACACCCCACCCCATCACAGCAAATAGCACACAACAGCCAACACACAATATACACACAATATATACAATGTATACGGCATTGAATCTGCCTAACACAGATCAGACTCAGGTTCTCATTCACCATGTGCGCCTATTAGAGACACAGGGTGATCTACACATAAGAGGTGTCTGGGAAGCTGGAAAAGGAACCTCCAGAACTCTTCAGGGCAAGCTGAGCCGCACAAACCCCCGACCCAAAGTGACTCCTGTCACAGTTAGCACATCTGATGTTTTTGTACTTAAGCATACTCAATGCATGTGATTGTTTTCACATGTGTATATGTGGGGATTGGGGGATTAAACATTTTTTTGTTGGGAGTTTAAGTGCTTGGATGTAAATTAATTTTTTACTAAACTTTTTATCACATAGAGCACAAAATGTCTTTTAGACCCCAATGTCTCACCTGCCCTCAATTGAAGCTAAGGAAGTCCAGATTGCACTCTTTAAGCCTTTATTGTGGCCACATGAGCTATGGAAAATGAAAGTAGGACCCGGGAGTGATATTTTACATGTAACTTCTGGGTTCTTACTATGTAGGGGATCAGTGAATAGACAATCACTGGTCTCTCTCCCCTCCACTCAGCAGCACCTGCCATGCTGGTGTCTGGGAAACATGGCAGGGGCAATAAGGAGGTCCAGAAAACCCAAACTTTAGGAAAGAATGGGGTATCATACTAAACCATTTGCAAGTTAGTGCCAAAAATTCTCAGATTGCACAGTCAGCTTGAGACACAAAGCTGGTCATCATACATGACTAAAACCTGTAACACTCAAATGACTTCCAATTAAGCCCAGTTGTAAAAATTGCCACCTCATACAACCTTTAGCAGAGCACTCCACAGGTTCTAATGTATCCTAGTTATAACTGGGGGTGCAACCTTCCTAAACACAAGACTTTTAATAAAGCCCTATTATATAATAACTGTTAAACTATACCTTGGTGTGGTGTTTCCATAAATGGCTAATTGGGTGTCATAAAACCCATTAGTAGGATGTTCCTTACTCCAGCGCCATCGTAAATAAGTCATATACAGTGTAATAATATAGCAGAATGCATATAGATACGTCTGGCCTTGCTTTATTTGACAATGCACTGGATACAAATATAGTGCTCAACTCTTGTTATATTTCATAATGTTTACTGCAATGGAGATATCTTCATAATACCTGGCTACATTAATGAAGAATAAGGTAATGACAAGTTCAAAAGGTGCAGGAAGCGGAAAGGACAAATTACCCTTTCTGAGGAAGCCCTACAAAAGATCAATATCATGTCTGGTGTCTATCAAATCATAATTTTATTTTGTGCAATAGTATATCTGTTGTTGGACTGTAAGACAGGTGTCATCCAGAAATATGAATTAAATTCACTGTATCCAGCCAAATGTATTTATTATTATTTTTATTTTTTTGGTGCATGTTGCCTGGGGCTGTGCCCAACCTCTCATGCACCCTTTTGCTAATTGCTAAAGACTTAAAAATTGAGAAAATATATTTGATAGATTTGGCTCCCATTGACTTTAACGGGTTTGGATTCAGCATCTGAAGTTTTGATTTGTTCAACTGAACCTCCTCAAACCAAACACAGGTGTATTTGGCTCATCCCTGATTCTTACAGTACATTCTTTGAACAGTGCCTGTTTCCATTTAAAATGTGGCGGCAGTTATTGTTTTTATGTGTGAGTGAGTGAGAACTTGTATAGCGCTGCAAATGCAAACTAAATCGCCTCGAGGTGTAAAGGGTTTACTGTAGTGTTAACCGACCCCAGTGGTGGTCACCATCAGCCTGCTGGCACTTATTGTATTCTATTGTCCCCCATGCTGGAAAATCTATGTGAAGAGTGAGGCTAAGAGTGCCATCAGCACATGCCCACCTGCTGAAATACTTACCTTCTTCCTCAATTCAGCGATATTTGCTATGCACCCCTGCCCACAGGGTCATTTTTTTATTAACGTGTGTGCTGCAGCCCCATTTATTCCTATACATGAGCTATACTCCTTGTGGCCTCCAAGAGTCCAGCAGATTACAGCTTACACATATGATTGAATAGGGCCCATGGAATGTAAGTATTTACTGGGGAGGAGGGGGGGCATTGATTTAAGGATGATTGGACCAAAGCTATAGCTATCCCTTAAGGACACAAGTTGTGATATGAGTGCATATTTACTAAGTGACCACTAAATTTGAAAGTATTTGTACTGCACCTGTGTTTTTATGACATGCTAATTAGTTTTCCTATTTAAACATTCAAACATTTAAAAATTCTTTTTAACCTTTATCCAGTAATTGTTATACAAATTTTGAGATTAAAAATGTGGCTCCATTAGGGTAACAGATGCAACCTATAACATCTAAATGACAATAAAGTATATCTGAAGACTTACAGGAATATGCACTAGAGAATAAAGTCAAAAGCATTTTTTGAGAGTGCTGTATGATGGAGTTGAAAAGCCATGTAATAGCAAAACCCACACATTCCACATTCATATCTATTCACAGGAAAACAAGTGAAACATTAACTAACAAAGGTGTATGATTTAGGATGAGTCATTCTCTAATTAATACACCTATGATCTTTCAGAAGATCTGAAAAAAATATACACCAATGAGCTATAAGATCATAAATGTCAATGCCTGGAGGTAAATTCTCTTCTCGGGGCACTCATGGGAATCTCAACTTACCAATATGCTAAATGAAGAAAAATTGACTTAAATCTTTGCAGATGGCTGTAAAATAACTTATTTAAGAACAGCTGGTTCATATTAGATGAAGTATGCCTCAGATCTAAAAAATATACCTATAGAGTATTGGACTAATCAAGCTTACATCTAGGAAGAGAAAAACAAAATTGTATAAGTATAACAGACATGCATTTTTATTTGTAGAAGTGCAAGTAGTAACTGGATAGGAAACATTTTGATTGCTATTTACAAAATTAATGAGAATGATGTTTGAAGAAAGCACAATGAAGGCCTTCTGTAGACTAATCCTACAACTGATATTTTTGGTTTAGGTGTATTTAGGTGTATTTTGAGGGTATAACTCTGACAGTAGCTCCCAAATCTCTTGGGGACTAGATTATGATCATCTCCTGCTTTAGCTATTGACTTTCTTGCAGAATTTTTTGTTGTTCACAACAACCGTAGATTGTTTCCCATTCTTTTGATGTATTCTGCACAACACAAAAATAATTAAAAGTCAAGCACAGGTATAAAAGACTCCCTTACAAAGGCCACTGCAGGTGTGCAAGACCAGGATATCCCACCAGAGACCCCAAGAAATTGTTGGTTCAAAGTTCATCTATAGCAAAAACTGTTTTTTTTTTTGTTTTTTGTATCTGTGTAACTCCTGGGGAGATTCAATCTATCTGTCCTATTGGCCTTATTCAAAAATTATACAATTGTCACCAAAAAATAAATAGAGAGGAAATCTTCCATTGGAGATGATTGCAAAGAGTTTTTTTATTTCACTTCTTTTTGAGTCTCTGGTATAGGATGTGTAAGGAAATCTTACCCAATGAGACAACAAAAAGAAAAAGTAAAATGGGTTTAGTTGATTTTTATAGATAGACCTTCCCATTTAAAAAAATGAATTCATGAATAAGTGTACCCCAGACTTGGGCCTCTTCTGAGTTGGGTGATTCCCAGCAGCATCATTCAACCCACTTATTGTTAGCCCAGGATGTCACTCACTTACACACCCTTTGGGCTCACAGTACAATACCGCAGAGAATATATTGTCAAGGATGCTCTTTCATCTGTGAGGACTGCCCTTCATCAAAGTAGAGAAGAAGAAGAACTTGCATGTCTTATGACTTGGCAGAAGCTTCTGTATCTGCAAGAAGGTATGCCTGCATTTTTTAATACAAGAGGAGAGATTAGGAAAACTGGGAGACAGGGGGTGATATTCACTGAAGTTGGACTTTTTGCAACTCCCAACCCTAACTAAAATTGTAAAATAAAGTGTTGACTTGAAATATAATTTAACTGTCCAGCATCTACTAAAACATGAAATATCTGTTTTGGGTAGGCTAACTCTTTTACCAAGTGGGAGAGCTAAATTCCCTTGGAACATTTCTTAACTCCACAGCAAGTTTCTGGCCTTTGTATGTGTCACCTTCTGTTCATACAAGGTAAGCACTTGGTAAGTAAACTTAAATAAACCATATCATTTCAACCTACTGTTGCAATAGAGCTGCCTTTTTCATTAAAACCTTTCATATTTCCTTTGAAATATTGTTTGCATTAATGTAATTTGGGCCATAGATTATTCTTCAGAGAGAAAGGAAATAGGAAATGCTTTTATTGCATGTTTCACTATTGTACATTTTATTGTTTTTATAGCATTGGGAAAATATTCATGTACATAGTGCATATGGCATGTACAAAAGATGTCCCATTTCATTAAAACATACTTATTAAACACATGCAAATAATTCTCCAAAAGAATAACTTCTGGGGAAATGTGATTTTACATGCCAGGCCTGTCAGAGCACACTCCACCCTCATGGGTTTTTAGGGTACAATGGCCTTTGATTGGCTCCCAAAACCCACATGTGAACAGTATTGTTTGGCAGGCCGAAGCTTATCAACACAAAGCAGTGAGTTCAGGATACCATTAAAGATGAGCGATTCAAGAGAAAATTCACTCCATAAGCAAATTGTCCAATCTGCCCCCATAATGCGATTTACAGGTTCAGGATCAATTATTTTTTGTTGTCTAAGCTCTATATTACAAAAATGTACAGGTCTTACAGAGATCAGTAGTCAATTCAAAGCAGTCTTTAATCTTAATGGCTGCAGCTCTGATCAGTGTATTCTGACTGGACGGGGGGTGGCGGTGAGTCCCTGCTGTCAGAATACAATAGCATAGTGGGAGAGATCCCCCGCTTCCATATTGCTTGTGTGGATGTAGGAATCTGTGACTTTTCCTTTATTCAAACTGGTAGTTAAACAAAAAACATTTTTAAATTACAGCGTATACCCAGCTTTAGACTTGAAGGGTGAATGGACCAAAGCTGTTGGAGACATTAGGGCAGAATAGGTATTGGTATTTATCATTAAAAATTATATTTGTGAACAGTAAATGTACACTTGGCCAAAGAGTGTATGTATGAACCCCCGAAAGCATGCACTATGACTATTTGTACTTTCAGCGTTTTTTTACAATCATCTTTAATTATGTCAGTATGAACTTCACGCAGTAACATTACCTCATGAGATGCAAAAGCCATAAGCAAAAAAAATATGTATTTTTAGGTATTCCACTACTGAGCAAATGTTTAGATTTTGGAGCGTGTATGAATATAGTCTGGCTCGGGGTTACCGCTCTTAGCATGAAAAACTCACCCCGAGCCTGACTCGGGAATACCGCTAAGGAGGTTAAATGTAATGCTGAATATGTGAGAATATGAATATTCATACCCCTTGAAATTTTCCACATTTCATGTTACAACCAAAAACGTAAATGTATTTTTTGGTAATTTTATGTGATAGACCAACACAAAGTGGCACAAAATTGTGAAGTGGAAAGGAAAATGATAAATGGTTTTCAATTTTTTTTACAAATAAATATCCAAAAAGTGTGCCGTGCATTTGTATTCAGCCCCCCTGAGTCAATACTTTGTAGAACCACCTTTTGCTGCAATTGCAACTGCAAGTCTTTTTGGGCACGTCTCTACCAGCTTTGCACATCGAGAGAGAGGAATTTTTGCCCATTCTTCTTTGCAAAATCGCTCAAGCTCTGTCAGATTGGATGGAGATCCTCTGTGAACAGCAATTTTCAAGTCTTGCCACAGATTCCCAATTGGATTTAGGTCTGGACTTTGACTAGGCCATTCTAACAAAAGAATATGCTTTGATCTAAACCATTCCATTGTAGATCTGGCTGTATGTTTAGGGGAGTTTTCCTGCTGGAAGGTGAACCTTCGCCCCAGTCTCAAGTCTTTTTCAGACTCTAACAGGTTATCTTGTAAGATTGTCCTGTATTTGGCTCCATCCATCTTCCCATCAACTCTGACCAGCTTCCCTGTCCCTGCTGAAGAAAAGCATCCCCACAACATGATGCTGCCACCACCATGTTTCATGGTGGGGATGGTGTGTTCAGGGTGATGTGCAGTGTTAGTTTTCCGCCATAGCGTTTTGCTTTTGGGCCAAAAAGTTACATTTTTGTCTCATCTGACCAGAGCACCTTCTTCCACACGTTTGCTGTGTCCCCCACATGGCTTCTTGCAAACTGCAAACAGGACTTCTTATGGCTTTCTTTCAACAATTGCTTTCTTCTTGCCACTGTTCCCTAAAGGTCAGATTTGTGGAGTGCACGACTAATAGTTGTCCTGTGGACAGATTCTCCCACCTGAGCTGTGGATCTCTGCAGCTCCTCCAGAGTTACCATGGGCTTCTCTGATTAATGCTCTCCTTGCCCAGCCTGTCAGTTTAGGAGGACGGACATTTCTTGGTAGGTTTGCAGTTTTGCCATATGCTTTCCTTTTCGGATAATGGATTGAACATGCTTCATGGGATGGTAAAAGCTTGGATTCTTTTTTTATAATCTAACCCTGCTTTAAAATTCTCCACAACTTTATCCCTGACCTGTGTGGTGTGTTCCTTGGCCTTCATGATGCTGTTTGTTCACTGAGGTTCTCTTACAAACCTCTGAGTGCTTCACAGAACAGCTGTATTTATACTGAGATTAAATTACACACAGGTGGACTCTATTTACTAATTAGGTGACTTCTGAAGGCAATTGGTTCCACTAGATTTTAGTTAGGGGTATCAGAGTAAAGGGAGCTAAATACAAATGCACGCCACACTTTTCAGATATTTATTTATAATATATTTTGAAAACCTTTTATCACTTTCTTTCCACTTCACAATTATGTGCCACTTTGTGTTGGTCACTCACATAAAATCCCAAATAAATACATTTATGTTTTTGGTTGTAACATGACAAAATGTGGAAAATTTCAAGGGGCATGAATACCCTTTCATGGCACTGTATGTACGCTATCATAGTTGTGTGTATCACATACACATTGTAAATACTGTGAGAGCATACCTTGCTTATTCGATATAGTTTTCAGATGCAATAATTCAACAACGTACTTTCATTTTCTTTAGCAAACCAGGCCCAGAGTATGGAAAATCCTACATACTGAAATTGCTTCTTGCTTATGATGACTTCATAATAAATATTTTGATAGTGAGCTAAAGATTTATTGTACAAAGTACTCTTACAACATACAATGATAACTATGAATAACATTTAAAAGCAGTAAGTCACAGATAGATGAATTGGTTAAATTATCTTCAAGGTCCTACTTTGCCAATTGAGAGTAAATGTTATGAATATTCAATGCTTTTTAATACACAATATTAAAAAAAAAATCATACAGCCATTGAACACATCCATCATAAAACTTAATTTTGTTTAATATAATGACTGGTGTATTGTGTTCAATATAATGGTTAAATGTTAAATGATGTGAAAGGTGTTGTTAGAGTTGCCATGGTTTGATTGGCACAAGCAAATTACTGATGTTTGATATGACCATCAAGTTGTACACTTAAATAAGTATTCCCTACTGTGCTCACCTAAGACATGAGGTCAACAGAATGTACACATTAAGCAAGCACTCTCCTCACCCTGTATACTACTTATAATATACTTTTGAATTGATGAAGGTGAAATAATTAATATTACACATAGATCAAATTTAATAAAAAACAACTGTTTACTTTGTGAAGATGTATTTATGTATTTGTTTTTTTCCAATCTGCAGCCCCTTGCTTCTTTCTATGAAATATATATATATATATATATATATATATATATATATATATATATATATATATATATATTTCATAGAAAGAAGCAAGGGGCTGCAGATTGAAAAAATATATATATATGTAGCGATGGCTAGACATGTGCAGAACAAAAACAGAATTTGTTTTGTTTCGTTTAGATTCCTTATTTACATAAATTTGTTTAGTTAAATTTGTTACATTTGTTTAATTCATTTAATTCAAGTTTGAAAAGTTTTCAAAAACTATTTGAATTTCGTCCGATTTTTTTTTTCGTTATTTTGGATTCGTTTAAATTTGGTACTATTCTAATTCATAAATTCGGATACATCCGAATTTTCAAATAACGAAAATTTGTCCGAATTTGAATTCGGAATGAAACGAGCTGCACATGTCTAGTGATGGCCCCATGGGGTCACTGGGTGGTTCAACATCCACACATTTCACCCTGCTGGTCAGACATCCATTTTGGCATACTTTCCCAGACAATGAATAGTCTCTTGCTTGTTTTTGTTGTTTTTATTAGGGGCTTAAACTTGGATGGGGAAAAGGGACATGGGATGCCCAGATAATGAATACTTCTTAGTAGAATAAAAGTAGTTGCGACTATACTTCTTAGTAGAATAAAAGTAGTTGCATCTAGATCTGACAGTCTCTTCCTCCGCACATATCCCCCAGCACACTATTTGAGATCACTCGATTCCTGTCACATTAGCACAAGGCTAGGCCTCACTCTCAATAAGTCCTAACGTTTTCCTGATAGCCCATTACAGGCAAGGTTTTGCAGTCCCCTTTTTAGATGAGAAGAATAAATGTGCTAACTGACACTTGGTGGACTACTGATCCAAGCAAATCCTGCCAGCCCTCTTAGCTGCAGCGACTTGACTTCACAACAACCCCACAATCTCTCCCTTTGGCTCCACATTCAACTCCTGGCATGTCTCTTCCAGAGCTTTCCACTTTGCTTTTCACTCACCGACCCCGGCATGGATCCCTCCTGAATGACTTGCCTGGACGTGCTCCCATTTGTCCTCTTACCTGCTCCTGTTCCAGAACACTTCTCAATGACCGTGTATTGAGAGGCTCCCTCCAAACCTCCAAACTCCTGAGCTCCCAGCCTGAGGTACATCCCCCCCCAGAAAGGGCTCCCACATACACCCCATGTCACTCCAACTCTCTGCCCTGCCTCTTTTCCAGAACCTTCTGAAAACCAGAGGAGGCGCCCAAGAGCTGAAGTACATGTCAATCACTTGCTGCTACACTAAATCACTCCCCTGCCCCTAGATCAAAACAAAGAGGCCTAGCTCACAGCATAGGCCTGCCTAAATTTACCGTCACTGACAGCACAAAAACAAACCCACTACACTAGCACCTACCTACCTAAGGTAGGGGGTGCTACATATATGTATATATATATATATATATATATATATATATATATATATATATATAAACATGCCAATGGTCCCAAAAAAGTGTCAAAAGTCTCCGACCTGTCCGTCGCAATGTTCCAGTACCACTAAAACTCGCAGATCACTGCCATTACTAGCAAAAACAAAAATGACAAAAAAATGACAAAAATCTTTCCATAGTTTGCAGATGCTATAACTTTTGCGTAAACCAATCAATATATACTTATTGCGATTTTTTTTACCAAAAATATGTAGAAGAATATATATTGGCCTAAACTGATGAAGAATTTTTTTTTTTTACTTTTGGGGATATTTATTATAGCAAAAAGTAAAAAATATAGTTTTTTCTTTCAAAATCGTCGCTCTTTTTTTGTTTATAGCGCAAAAAATAAAAACCGCAGAGGTGATCAAAAACCACCAAAAGAAAGCTCTGGGAAAAAAAGGACGCAAATTTTGTTTGGGAACAGCATCAAACGACCACGCAATTGTCAGTTAAAGTGAAGCAGTGCCAAATTGTAAAAGTGCTCTGGTCAGAAAGGGGTAAAATCTTCCGGGGGTGAAGCGGTTAAATTTTGTTTTGGTTTTGTTAAATTACATTTGTTAAATTAAATTTTGTTTATTAAGTTTCTAACAAATTCCAAATTTTTAGAACGATTCGGATTGGTCGAAAAATGATTGATTGATTTGAATTCTGTGTGAAGAATAGTCGGTTGTTAAGCAGCGGGCCAGGAACCCAGCTGCCATGTCCTTAACAACCAATAAGTCATCAGCTGGCTTCCCCACTGACAGCTGAAATGTAAACAAAACAATGCTGGCAATAGAAAAAAACTGAGTAAAGTCCCCCCCCCAGTCCATACCAGGCCCTTTGGGTCTGGTATGGATTCTAAGGAGAACCCCACCCAAAAAAAAACATAAAAATGGCGAGCAAGCGCCCCCCCCCCCCTCCTGAACCATACCAGGTCACATGCCCTCAACATGGAGGGGTGGCTCTGCACCTTGTTCCCATATTGATAGGGACAGGGGCCTCACCCCCTCAACCCTGGCTGGTGGTTGTGGGGGTGGGGGTCTGCGGACGGGGAGCTTATCGAAATCTGGAAGCCCCCTTTAAAAAGGGGACTCCCAGATCCTGCCCGCCTGAATGATTATGGGGTATTCCTTTCCTTGACAATTCCTTTATTAAAAAATAAAAAACAATGTCACTGATGTAGATCCATCTCACGCTGCCCACAGCACCGCCAAACGTGGAAAAAAGAAAGAAAAAACCTCCGACCTCAATGAATGCTTCCTGCGTTCCTGCTCCTCCATCTGACATTTCTTATATAGCTAAGGGGTGGAGTCACCCGATGATGTCAGCGGGTGACCCTGCCCCCTTGTGGTGTCACCAACAGGGGCATACTGGGTCGATGATGTCACAAGGAGACAGGCTTGCCAGGTGGCCTCACCAGATGGCTGGGCCCTTACCTATATAAGAAATGTCAGACAGAGGACCCGGCAGTCCGCGGGGAGCGTTCAACGAGGCCGGAGGTTTTTTTTTTACTTTTTTTCGGGTTCAGCTATGCAGCGGGCGGCGTGAGATGCATCTACATCGGGGGGACATTGATTTTTTTTTTTAATAAAGGAATTTTCAGAAACTCGTTTACTGTCTTTATTCACTTCTTAAACATTTTTGGTAAATGGGTAGTGGTACTATGTACCCCATACTTATTCACATTGGGTCGGGATCTGGGGGCCCCCTTGGTAAAGAGGGCTTCCAGATTCAGATAAGTCCCTCACCTACAGACCCCCACAACCACCAGCCAGGGTTGTGGGGGTGAGACCCTTGTCCCCACCAACATGAGGACAAGGTGCTTTGGGGTGGGGGGGTAGAGCCTACCCCTCCCATGGTGAGGGCATGTGGTATGGTTCAAGAGGGGGGTCTTTCCTGACCTGTCGGGCTGCATGCTCGTATAAGGGTCTGATATGGATTTTGGGGCTGACCCCATTCCGCTTTTTTCTGAATTTTCTATTGCCGACATTGTTTTGTTTACATTTCAGCTGTCAATGGGGAACCCGGCCCGCTGCCTTATAACCAGCTATTCTTCACACAGAATTTTAATCGGTCGATCATTTTTCGCCCGATCCAATTTCTAATCGTTCTGAAAATTTGGAATTCGTTAGAAAGCAAATAAACAAAACACATTTTAACAAAGCTCAACGGAATGCATTACTGCTTGTTACTATTGCATTCAGAGATTCGGATACATCTGACTCTCCGAATAACCAAAGATTTGTCCGAATTTGTATTTGGCCAGAAACGAATTGCACATGTCTGCTACCAATCATTATACCTAAAGATCTTGGAACTGGGGGAACAAAGGTAAGTGTAATGCTCACCTTATCCATACTATATCCTTTCTAAAAGTGTCTACTAAGTGGGAGGGTCTGCCTTCATTATTACTACCTGAGCAGTCTTAAACACTAGAACATCTAGAAAACAGTAGAAAACACTAACATCTGCAAAGGCCAAAGAAGGCGCCCCAACAAAAATGGACATCTTACTGGATTGAACGTGGATAATTTGAATTCAGATTTTCTGGAAAGGCAGTAAGTTAATCAAATAACAATGAGCTGGGAGGCACCAATGTTGTTCACCCAGATCCAAGTGTAATTAACCAAAAAGGTCCCATGTTTTGTTCAAAGACCTTACAAAATAAGATGTTATACTGTATATGGGCCCAAAAACTAGAAAGGGTTATTAATACGCCTTTCCGATTTTAGGGCCCATATTTAATTAATCAATTTAACATTACAATTATGTTTCTGGTGGTGGCATTCTATACACTTTAAATAGAATGCCACTACTAGATTGCCATATTGCAAGAATGATACATTATAATGTATTAAAAAGGTGAACAGCTACCGTGTAAAGTGAAGGGGTCCTTTTTAATACCAATACATTTTTAAATAAATTCCACACCCCAATTATTAAATAAATAGAGACTGTTCACTTAGCTTAGCTAAGCTTAGTAAATAAGGTGGAGCTTTGTTCACAATGAATACCCAATTACATACAAAGGAAATTAAAACAAAAGTACAAAAAGTGCACATGATTGTATGAATGGTGTGAACATTTACTTACAAAGTAAACAGACCCTACTCTTTTAGTCGATCAATCTAATTAAGAACATAGGTCAAACCTGTCCATAAACTTTAATTGAGCTTAGAGGATTCAGTTACAATCATTGCGATGTGATATGCTACTACCACACAAGAAGCTCACTACACAGAAGGATACACAAGGTTTCAGAAATTTGAACATATCTTTAAAATACTATGCGCATGATTGTGATCTCATTCCAATATGTGTACCTTACAATCATGGCTGTATTTTCATTAAATTGGATTTTGTATAAAACGTACCTTTTCTTATAATCACATTATTTTAATTTGTAACATGTTTATGTTATTTTAATTTAGATTTAAGATCCAGTTGTAAAATACAACAAGGCTGTTTTTACCCCAGCAGCCTCAGATGGGTTAAATACTACAGCCTTGAGGATATTGAGACAGCTGTTATTTGTATGTGAGTGTTCAAATTATAAATTTCCTTCCATTTCTCAGAAATGTAATCTGATTTGTATTTCCCATTTCAGCCACACTGTAAAATGCTAATCCCTGCACTGCCAGAGGGGCAGTAATGCTATGTAAACTTAAGCACTGAAGGCTCCAGTAACAGCAAATGGATTGAATTATACCTGCCAAATAACTCAGCGACAACACTGTTATGATCTAGACTTTGTAGGGATTTTCTTTCCTGTGGTCTAATGAACTATTATTAGTCTGGGTCAGTCTGATGCTCCAGAATTAGTACACACTGCTGGACTGTTAAACCCCAATGGCTACTAAAATGAATGCAGCAGTTTAATAAATGAAAAATGTCCTAAACATCACAGGGCTTATTTTCGGACACAGGGCAAAGAGCAGTTGTAATGTGTGAAGTGCATGATCCCATATCAAACATCCAGATGTGATTTTACAGTAGTCATGGCAACTGTAAATCATTTTTCTAGTTGATGTACTGTACTGCCCTTTGCTTATGTGGTTCACCTTTCTGAAGTCCATATGACTCTGCAGGCTCATTTCACTAGCCAATGTTTGAGCTGCAGTGTCAAATAACAATAAACATTCTCCGTTCATTTTTAAATGGCTGATCTTAACTAATGAAAGTCTAAATCTAAATGGTTACTATAGGTTAATGCACTATAGGTTATTTTATAGGTTATGTGATAATTTGGGGTTTTGCTTAATTGTAGTGCTGCTAGCATTAAGTCCAGTCCAGCTGAGAAATACATTTTAGAGCTTGTTGACCCACTTGTTTAAGAAGAAAGTTAAAGTTTAGTTCCAACATAAACAAAAGGTTACCCTTGTGAGGTCATTCAGCATACTCCTTTTAATGCTACATAGCAACACAAATGCTTCCTTTACCATGGCAATACTGCACTGGCCACCACTACGTCAGGTCACCCGCAACCACCCAACCCACCCCCCTCCCCTCAGTCGGTCGGTCACCAGACCCGCACTTATCGCATCTATAGCGCGGGCAACGCTTCCCTCCGGGGCGGCGTCTTCCCCTGCGTCTCCTCCTTGGCATCACAGCGGCCGTGCGTCTCCTCCCTCCTCCTCATAGATCAATAGGATCGCTTTTCCTTTCCAACTGGGTGGGCTTGGAGAGCCCACCCTTTTTTGAAGCCTATTAAAGCCTCTATCTGGCTCTAACCACGTGCTTCAAAAAAAAAAAAAACATGGAATCCATTTGTTCGGTGCCCCGCATGTAGATTAGGAAGCCGGACGCATGGATAGGGGGCCCCTGCGCCCTGCATTACGGGTCGCCATTGCTGGCCACACATTTCCAGCCCCTGCCTGTTCCTCCAGACTGTCTTATAAAAGTCCAGATTCTGTGTCTCTCTTTCTTGCAGCTCCCTGCTGCACTGCCCCACACCCTAGCCCATGGGCATGGGATGTCCTGTCTCACAGGTGGAACCCTGAATCACTGCCAGCACCTTAATTATAAAGGCTGGGAACGCCTGCACCATCTGGCTGCTGGTCTCTGGTAAGCAGGGCCGGATTAACATAGGGGCTATTGGAGATGCAGCTCCAGGCCCCTTCCCCAACAAAAAAAAAAATCACAAAAAAAAAGATTGATTTTGAGGATTGTAGCTCGGCGACCAGGGGCCACAGAGACCCCACATTTGGGGGGTATGTAGCTGAAGACCCACCCCACCACTGGTCATATGGGGCTGCTATCATTTATGGTTCCGGAGATACGGGGCTGCTTGCCTGTCAGAAGCTATATACAGAGCGGACAGTTTAAATACAAGCTGGCACACTCTGCAGCAGACTGAGAGGATGAGCTCACAGTGCTTATAATAATTATTTGTATGTTACTAAGACTGCTTTCATACTATGCCGCCCCGCTAGCGGCCGAAATTCGCTTTTACCGCTATTTCACTACCGGATTTCAATGGGCAGGAGTGCATTAGGAGCGGTGAGTTCACTGCTCCTAATGCGCTCCAAAGAAGTTGCTGGCAGGACTTTTTCTGACACCCTACCAGCGCACCGCTCCAGTGTGAAAGCCCTCGGGCTTTCACACTGGAGTGAATAGAGCAGCTGTTTAAGGGCGGATTGCAGGCGTTATTTTTAACGCTATAGCGCCTGCAAAACGCCCTCAGTGTGAAAGGGGTCTTATAATAATTAACCCCTTGCCACCCAGGCCAATTGTGACACTTCTCTCCTACATGTAAAAATCATCATTTGTTTTTTGCTAGAAAATTACTCAGAGCCCTGAAACATTATATATATTGTTTTAGCAGACACCCTATGGAATAAAATGGTGGTCTTTGCAACTTTTTATGTTACACGGTATTTGCGCAGCAATTTTTCAAACGTGTTTTTTTTGGAAAGAAACTGTTTCATTCATTAAAAAAAAAAAAAAATACTTAAGTTAGCGCGATTTTTTTTGTATACTAAGCGATGCTTTAATTTTTTTTACAGGTTACATGTTTAGAGTTACAGAGGAGGTCTAGTGCTAGAATTATTGTTCTCGCTCTAACAATCGTGGCGTATGTAACCTGTGTGTATCTGGCTCTGATACTAGCCAGTGCCTACCCAGCCACTGTCTAGTATCTCTCCCCAGCCTGTCCACACACACCCTCTCACCTGCTGACCTGTGGATGGGGGAATCACTCCTGCAGTGTTATTGTGTTCTGCCTGTGAATACAATGATCAGTGTTGCTAACTATAGCTGGCAGCACTGATTGTTTTGGGAAAAACCTGACAGGCTGGTTGTACTCAAGTCAGATAATAGATTGACTTGTGTAAAACCAGCTAGTCCATATATAGATCGACTATGGCTGGTCTCTGCTTAATTGGCGTAATTTCAATCCATGTATGGCCCGTTTAACCACTACGCAGTCCCTAAACATCCTTCCACAAACCTTTACATTTTTCCTTCCCAGATTCCTTCATCCTCCTCACCTGTATATACTCTCCACACTTCTCTCCTGTACATACTGCTCACTATCATACCCTCCACACTTCTCTCCTATACATAGTGCCCGCTGTCATACCCTACACACTCCTCTCCTGTACATAATGCCCGCTGTCATACACTTCTCTCCTGTACATAGTGCCCACTGTCATACTCTCCACACTCCTCTCCTGTACATACAGCTCACTGCCATACCCTCCACACTCCTCTCCTATACATAGTGCCCACTGTCATACCCTCCACACTCCTCTCCTATACATATTGCCCACTGTCATACCCTCCACACTTCTCTCCTATACATAGTGCCCACCATCATACCCTCCACACTCCTCTCCTGTGCATACTGCTCACTGTCATACCCTCCACGCTTCTCTCCTATACATAGTGTCCACTGTCATACCCTCCACGCTCCTCTCCTATACATAGTGTCCACTGTCATACCCTCCACACTTCTCTCCTATACATAGTGCCCACCATCATACCCTCCACACTCCTCTCCTGTACATACTGCTCACTGTCATACCCTCCACACTTCTCTCTTATACATAGTGCCCACTGTCATACCCTCTACACTTCACTTCTATACATAATGACCACTGTCATACACTCCACACCTCTCTCCTGTACATACTGCCCACTGTCATATCCTCCCCACTCTTCTTCTGTACATACTGCTCACTGTCTTACCCTCCACACTCATCTCATGTACATACTGCTCAGTATCATACCGTCCACACTCCTCTCCTGTACATACTGCCCACTTTCATAAACTCCTCTATTGTACGTAGTGTCGGCTGTCATACCCTCCACACTCCTCTCCTGTACATACTGCTCGCTCTCATACCCTCCACATTCCTCTCCTGTACATACTGCCTATTGTCATACCCTCCACACTCCTCTCCTGTACATGCTGCCCACTGTCATACCCTCCACACTTTTCTCCTGTACATACTGCTCACTGTCTTACCCTCCACATTCATTTAATGTACATACTGCTCAGTATCATACCGTCTACACTCCTCTCCTGTATATACTGCTCACTGTCATACCATCCACACTCCTCTCCTGTACATACTGCCCACATTCATAAACTCCTGTATTGTACATAGTGTCGGCTGTCATACCCTCCACACTCCTCTCCTGTACATACTGTAACCTAACCTTACCCTTCACACTCCTCTCCTGTACATACTGCTAACTATCTTTCTATCCACATCCCTTTCCTGTACATACCACCCCCATCATACCCTCCACATTCCTTTCCTGTACATACTGCCCACTGTCATACTCTCCACACTCCTCTCCTGTACATACTGCCCACTTTCATACCCTCCACACTCCTCTCCGGTACATACCACCCTCTGTCATACCCTCCACACTCATCTGCTGTGCATACTGCCCACTGTCATACCCTTCAAACTCCTCTCCTGTACATAGTGCCTTCTGCCATACCCTCCACACTCCTCTCCTGTACATAGTGCCCACTGTTAGACCCTCCACATTCCTCTCCATCACCTGCGCATACTTCCCAGTTGTATACCATCCATACTCCTCCCCTATGCCTCTTACCCACAAAAACAGTTCTTTAAAATTATACTGAATATCCTCAAAGTTACCAGCTCTAGAATGGGCACACTTTTGTTAGTTCAACTAAAGGAAATCTTCTCAGACCTCATATTTGTTCTGCCCCATTATTAGTACTCATTTCATTTTGTGATTACTACTGTGATGTATAGAGAAACATAGGGGATCTCAGCTAGTCTAAATATAGCACTGGTGAAAAAAGTGCCCCTTAAAAATATTTTTGAAATGTTGGCAACTATGCACTTAGGCACTGACCAAGGGCCACCTGGTCAGTAGGGGGCCCCATGAGAGGCTCCTGGGATCCTGTGATAATAAAGCGGTAGTTAACTTCGCTAACATTACTACTTTTTAGAGGCCCTGAGGTAGGTTATGCCATAGTGTACAAATATGTACAGCATATTAGCACATTAGGGTACACTTAATTGTCAGACTGAGCCCTCCAGTGCTGCGCTGTGATCAATCCGGCGGGTCCTGGGCGCTTCCATCTTCACCCAGTCTTCCTTCTGGGCTCTGTGCCTTCGGTCACTTGCCTTGGCAAGCAGCACAGTGGTATAGTGGTTAGCACTTTCACCTAGCAGCAAAAGGGTCGCTGGTTCAAATCCTGACCATGACACCATCTGTCTGGAGTTTGTATGTTCTTCCTGTGTCTGCATGGGTTTCCTCCGGTTTCCTCCCACACTCCAAAGACGGGCCCAGTATATATATGTGCATGAATGTGTGTCCCAAGAGATCCTATGGGGTAAATGACCACGCCAGGCAGACACTGGCTGCAAAAAGTGCCTTGAGGTGATTTAGTTCGCATTTGTAGCACTATACAAGTTACTCATTCATTGGCTGGGCTGCGTTGATGTCATTCACATGCATGCTCATGCGCATCCTCTCTCTCTTTAATTTAATTTGTTATAACAAAAAAAATTTGCATAGTTATTTATTTATTATTTATAAAAGGCCCACCAAAATCCTCAGCACCAGGCCCATGATGTTCTTAATCTGGCCCTGCTGGTAAGACATGGACACAGGGGTAGAGGCTTCATCCCTACCAAGATTCTTTAAAGTCCCTGGACTCTAGAACCCAATCCATGAGTTTCCAATCCTGGGGAAAACTGTAAAATCAATTTTCTCCACTCAGGGAAGCCATCCTGGAGCCCCTCAACCTACATCCAAGAGAACCATGTGTGATCTTTATTTCTTCAAACATAGTGGCAGGGCAAAGCACTGTAACACATCCCCAATTTTGTTTCAACCCATAGGTCAGAACACAGAAGCTTACATTTTTCACTTTGGCCCGACTGTGTTCACATGGGACCAATCTTGTCGGACATCCCTGTCCTTCTTCCTAAATTTTAGGTATCAGTTTTTCCACAGAAACCTACTTTTGGATTGGTGAACTTATTTAACTGCCTGTTCTGAACTATAGACAGAATTTCTGCTATTTCCCTATCAATTCTCTGCCCTTTCAACTCACAAGGTTTGTCTGCTGCTGCAGCACGTGTATCCTTGACCATAGGCTGACCAGCAGTACCTTGGACTTCAACAGGAGAAATCCTTTCCATCACATTGTTTGGAGGAAAGTCCTCCAACATCTCTAATATGTGACTGTCTAACAGTCCTCTGGAGTGCCTCCCATACACAAATTTACTAGGAAGCAACCCAGCAGTGAACTGTAAGACAACTTTCCACATCATTGACAAACATTGTATTAAGCAATTCCAGTGTTGTCCACTTTTGTTTAGTATAGCCTGCAAAACCTTAATCCATCTAATGGTACTTTGCAGTGCCAGCTCGTCTGACTGAAGCAACACCCAGGTATATAATGGTTGTGCATTCCAGAGTTTAAACATTTCTTTTAGCATGGAATGGGACCCCAAATTCATGTTTTTAGGCCCTCTTGGGGACCTTCATGCTATAGGGATGTGAATGGACTCATTGGCTGAACATGTAGAGCTTGTTTTTCTGAAAGGGACCTCCTCCCAGCTGGAAGCAGCCTTAGGCATATCCGATACAATAATATGGTGCTCTTGGAGAGCACTGGCAAGTACTGTATGCGATACACTATCAAGCTTTCTGGTTCACTGTCAATGAGCTGCTCCAGATCCCTACCAGGGACACTGTCAGTTTGCTACGCTACATCTACATCCTTAATTCTTGCATGGGTTGTGGGCAAAATCTCTGCTCTGTGTTTTCTCTTACCTGGCCCCTCTATCTTGCAAGGGATATCTACTGCAGCAGCAAATGCAGACTTGATTGCCAGCTGTTCTACAGACCCTCCTTCTTGCACAACAGAAATAGTGTCCGCCCCACTCCTTGTAGGTTTTACAGGTACACATCTGCTGCCTTAACCACTGTTGCTAGAGGAGATAACATGTTAAACAAAACCAAAGAAAATTCCCAGCTCAACTAACCAACCAGTCTGCAACCAACCAAAGTATCCTGTCAAACAGTAGGCGTTAAAAACAAGGGTTTCGTTTTCACACATTTGCAAATACATGCGTAATCTGCAGAGCAACTTCACGGCACCCCAGTATTATCTGCAGACCTAACTCTAAATTTTGAGAGCCTCTACAGTGGAAACACATGCATTATAATGGATAGGCAGAGGGAAGGTGAGCCTGGAGGGAGCCTGTTCTTTCTTAAAGACACAGGGGTACGCTGGACACCCAGCATATAGCACAATGGCAGCAAAGGTGTCTATTGCGTCCCCTCACCAGTACAAACAAATGGCCCCTGCCCCCACCTAAAACTGGCTTTTGCAGCAAGGAGGTCATGGAAGGGCGATGCATGTAAAAAAAAAGAAGAAAATTCCCAGCTCAACTTACCGACCAATCTGCAACCAACCGAATAATCCTGTCTAACAGTATGCGTTAAAAAACAGGGAATTCGTTTTCACACATTTGCAAAAACATGCGTAAGCTGCAGAGCCACTTAACAGTACCCCAGTATTATCTGCAGTACTAACTCTAAATTTTGAGAGCCTCCACAGTGGAAGCAAATGCATTATAATGGATAGACAGAGGAGCCCACCCCTCCTTAAATGCACAGGGGCTCACTGGACACCCAGCATATAGCACAATGGCAGTGAAGGTGTCCAGTGCGTCCCCTCACCAGTGTTCCAACAGTACAAACAAATGGCCACTGCCCCCACCTATAACTGGCCTTTGCAGCAAAGAGCACATGGAAAAGCGACGCATGTCAAAGAAAATTCCCAGCTCAACTTACCGACCAATCTGCAACCAACCAAATGATCCTGTCTAACAGTAGGCGTTAAAAACAGGGATTTTGTTTGTACACATTTGCAAATAAATGCATAAGCTGCAGAGCCACTTCACGGCACTCCAGTATTATCTGCAGTAGGGATGAGCTTCGAGTTAGACTCGAACATGAGTTCGACTCAAACATCGTCTGTTCGCTTGTTCGGCGAATTTCGAACATTATGGGCCATTTGCGCCAAATTCGAGTGACGCGTCACGGCCCATAATGCACTGCGTCATCATCCTTTGGCCAATCATGGCTCAGGGGGACTAAGTACACGCCCCACACTATATAAGGCCGCCTGCGCGTCGGCCTTGTGTAGTGTGTTGCGGCGACAGAGAGATAGAGAGAGAGAGTGTCATTTAATTTCAGTTAGCTAGATTGAGCAGGCAGTTGATTTAGTTAGATTCCAGTATATTTAGTATATATATATATATATATATATATATATATATATATACATTGCAGGCTTTGTATATACAGTATACAGGTGATACTCGAAAAATTTGAATATCGTGCAAAAGTTAATTTATTTCACTAATGCAACTTAAAAGGTGAAACTAATGTAGCACACGGACCCTTTTCCCTTGCCTTGGCTCAATTGCAGGAAAAAGGCACACCGCACTATATGCCCGTACCCTCCTGGATGAGGAGGTTAAGCGGTGTTATGTATTTGGGTCCCACAGCTAGGTTCTTCCATCAGTTGGTTCTCGCCTCCTATGATATAGGGACAAGTCTCTGTATTCCCCCCAGCAATTCCAATGTCCACACCACTTTAAACTCCAACGTTGAGTTTATTTTCTCAATGTTCAGCAGATAGGAAAGGGTGGAAGAGAGACAGGACAGCAAGGTTTTGGAGGTCAGTCCAGGCACAAATGGATATCACAATCTCTACTCTATTCCTGAGTAGGTTTAGCTCACCCGGATAGTCTCCTACAAAGTGCATCCTAGCAGCCGAAGTGATGCTCGGACGTTTGATCAAGTTATTTTCCTAGATGCGATCGGGAGACTCTCTGCCACAGAATCTATCAGACCCCGAACCTCTTAGCCAGAGGCGTATCTAGTGAAAATGGCGCCTATGGCAAGCAGTGAAACTGCGCCCCTGTCAAAACATTTGAAACCCATCTTTCAGATAACCTTAACAAAAAAAAAATCACTGATGATGCCAACACACTGGCACACATTGCCATGCATAGAGAGACCGCTCCACATTGCCCTGCACAACCACAGAGAGACAGACTGCTCAGCATTGCCCTGCACACAGACTGCTCCGCATTGCCCTGCACACAGACTGCTCCGCATTGCCCTGCACACAGACTGCTCCGCATTGCTCTGCACAGCCACAGAGAGACAGACTGCTCCACATTGTTCTGCACATAGACTGCTCCACATTGCTCTGCACAACCACAGAGAGACAGACTGCTCCACATTGCTCTGCACACAGACTGCTCCACATTGTTCTGCACAACCACAGAGAGACCGACTGCTCTGCATTGCTCTGCACTGTTCTGCACACAGACTGCTCCGCATTGCTCTGCACACAGACTGCTCCGCATTGCCCTGCACACAGACTGCTCCGCATTGCCCTGCAAACAGACTGCTCCGCATTGCCCTGCACACAGACTGCTCCGCACACAGACTGCACCACATTGTTCTGCACAGCCACAGAGAGACCGACTGCTGTGCCCCCCACAGACCACCTCCCTCCTCCAATAGTACAGACCTCCCTGAACAAAACACCCCCTACATAGAATATAGCTCTGTCCAGCAGCAAAAAAACATCAGCAAGCCCCCTCCCCCCTCCTCGGGCAGCGGAGGACATTGTTACTGCACCAGCGAGCAGCTCATATACACAGAACACCCAAGCAGCAGCTGGAGAGTAGAGGACAGTGTGCAGCTGTGCTACCTGGGTGTAGAGCAGATCGTGACAGGCTTGGGACTGGGAGTGAGAGACAGAAAGGAGGAGGACACATGCAGGCACGACCTGGAGGTGTGTTTCCAGCTGTAGAAAAAAAAACTGCCAAAAGGTAGCAATGCCGCTGCTTACTTGTAAAGCACAGACAACAGTTCAGACGTCTGCCCGGCACTCCCCCCATACAGTACAGACCCACTTCTGGCTAATGGCTATCCATATCTTCATCAAATCTGGCGGGCTGTGGAAGGAGGTGGGCAGGTTATAGCAGGCATCTGAATGCTGATTGGCTGAGAGTCGGCCGGGGGGGACGGACAATTTCTGCAGAGGCACAGATAGGATCATGTTGGATCGGCTAACTCTCAGGCATCCTCGGAACATCCTCAGCCACTCACGAGCGCCCCCTTCATGTGGCGCCCATGGCGTTAGCCATATGTGCCATACCCTAGATACGCCACTGCTCTTAGCTTCTGGTACTTAAGGACAGGTGCCAGCAGCAGCACATTACTAGGCCCTTGGTGGATAGAAGAATCCCTCCAGAGAGTTACCGGGCCCCTTCCTTCACCGTGAACTCTCACCGGTCTGTCAGAAAGGTCCTCCCCCGGCCTCCTCTTCTTAGAAGTGGGCTCTCTCGTGAGAGACACGCTGGGACTTCTCCTCCTCGAAGCGGGCTCCAGCTAAAGGTGCTGGGCCCAATGCTGAAGATGCAGCCCCAGGACTAAAGGTGCCTGGGACCGGTGCACACGTGGCCCCATGGCCTGGAGGGCCATGCCACGCACTTGGGCTCTCCTCCTCCTCCAAAGACGAAGACCCCTCCCAGGCGGCGTCTGCCCCTTATGTATCCTCTCCCAGCATGCACAGCAGGTCGACCACACCCACCGTACCGCTGCCGAGAGAGGACACCCAAGGCACAGCACTAATACCAGCGGTTCAACCTCGACCCATTATGGCAGTGCCACCTATAGGCCACAGGGAACTGCACACCAGTATACCATCCTGGAAATAAACAACACAACCTACAAATTGAGAACAGCCTGAGCCTAACTACTATCTCAGACCAGCCCCTAAATTTGGGTATATAGCACCCCTAAATGGGGTGGGCGCTACACTAATATATGAGATAGGCTTATTACATGCAAAGCAAGATGGTTAAAGCTGTGATTTGTCATAATTGTGATAATTATGGCTTGCAGCTTATGAAAACCCCAAATCCACAATCTCAGAAAATTTGAATATTGTGAAAAGGTGCAATATTATAGGCTCAAAGTGTCCCACTCTAATCAGCTAATTAAGCCATAACATCTGCAAAGGGTTCCTGAGCCTTTAAATGGTCTCTCAGCCTGGTTCAGTAGGAATCACAATCATGGGAAAGACTGCTGACCTGACAGTTGTGCAGAAAACCATCATTGACACCCTCCATAAGGAGGGAAAGCCTCAAAAAGGTAATTGCAAAAGAAGTTGGATGTTCCCAAAGTGCTGTATCAAAGCACATTAATAGAAAGTTGGGGACTTTCACAAGGAGTGGACTGAGGCTAGAGTCAGTGCCTCAAGAGCCACCACACGCAGACGGATCATGGACATGGGCTTCAAATGTCGTATTCCTCTTGTCAAGCCACTCCTGAACAAAAAACAACGTCAGAAGCGTCTTACCTGGGGTAAAGAAAAACAGACCTGGTCTGTTGCTCGGTGGTCCAAAGTCCTCTTTTCCGATAAGAGCAAATTTTGCATCTCATTTGGAAACCAAGGACCCAGACTGCCTATGCTGATGCTGAGTGACTATCCTGTTATGCTTGAGTGACTATCCTCTTCTTCCTCAATGTTCATGTTGATAGCTTGTAAGAACATTTTTGGTTCTGGGCACCGCCACCAGTTGCTAAGGCCCAATTTTTCTGCCCCTGTTTAACAGGGGCGTGTAATTAAAATTTTTGCTGTAATACTTTGCAGCAGGGCTCATTCCTGCGCTCCAACTAGAGTATGTGTGAGGGGTTGCAGTGTTGTGGCACCAGCACCAGTGCCTAAGGCCCAATTTTTCTGCCCCTGTTTAACAGGGGCGTGTAATTACAATTTTTTCTGTATTACTCCCTTCAGGCTCACCTGCCCTCTGCCTATCCATTATAATGTATGTGCTTCCACTGTGGAGGCTCTCAAAATTTAGAGTTAGGACTGCAGACAATACTGGGGTGTCATGGCTCTGCAGCTCACGCATGTATTTGAAAATGTTTGCAAACTAAACCGTTGTTTTTAACGCATACTGTTAGACAGGATAATTTGGTTGGTTGCAGACTGGTCGGTAAGTTAAGCTTGGAATTTTCTTTGGTTTTGTTTGACATGCGTCGCCCTTTCATGTGCTCCTTGCTGCAAAGGCCAGTTATAGGTGAGGGCAGTGGCCATTTTTTTTAGAGTAGATAACATATCTTGACTTTCAACTTCCATTTTAGCAATGCAGCCATCAGTGGCGGCTGGTGCTCGAAATTTTTGGGGGGGCGCAAACAAACTAGAAAAAAAAAATCATCAATTGCCGCCACTGTGCCCATTAAATGCAGCCACTGTGCCCAAACGCCACCAGTTTGCCCCCTCAAATGCAGCCAGTTTCCTCCCAAATACAGCCAGTTTGTCCCCAAATGCAGCCAGTTTGTCCCCAAATTCTGCCAGGTTCCCCCCAAATACTGCCAGTTTGTCCCCTAATACAGCCAGTTTCCCCCCAAATGCAGCCAGTTTGTCCCCAAATGCAGCCAGTTTGTCCCCAAATGCAGCTAGTTTGCCCCCAAATACAGACAGTTTCCCCCAAATGCAGCCAGTTTGTCCCTAAATGCAGCCAGTTTGTCCCCAAATACAGCCAGTTTGTCCCCAAATACAGCCAGGTTCCCTCCAAATACAGCCAGTTTGACCCCAATTGCAGCCAGTTTGTCCCCAAATACAGCCAGTTTGTCCCCAAATAAAGCCAGTTTGTCCCCAAATGCAGCCAGTTTGTCCCCAAATACAGCCAGGTTCCCCCCAAATGCAGCCAGTTTGTCCCAAAATGCAGCCAGTTTGTCCCAAAATGCAGCCAGTTTGTCCCAGCCCTGCACTTACCTTCCTCGGGTCAGCGCCGTCCTTCTTCCGTCCTCGATGTCTTCTCCCGCCCTCAATGTTGCTTCAGTCAATCAGAATACCGGTAACCAGACACGGTAAACCTGATTGGCTGAGACGCCTGTCAGTGTTAACCAAAGAACGCATCCCAGTGCGTCCTCTGGTTAACTATTCGGAAGCCGATTACAGCCCACAGGCTGTAATCGGGAAGCTGGCTCTGATAGGCACTTCCAAACACCAACCAGCCGCTGTTATTCAGATGGCCGGCAGATGGCCGGCGCTCAACATATCTGTATGGGAATGCTAAGCCACATTTTACCTGCAGCTCCTTCTTCCAAGAAACATACTTACTATGGGAGACTGCACTCTCTCAGTGGAACTTTGTGGGCTCCACCGGACATGCTGAACCTTTTCTCCATGAAGCCTGTTGGAAGGGGGAGTAGCGTAATTTGGTGGAAATCATGTCCTCCATGTTTTTCTCTTAGTTGGGTGCCAAGCAAGGGTCACATGAGAGGCCTACCCCAGGGAGAGTTCTTTTGGGCAATAACATGTACCTGTAACAGGATCACTTTGCTACACTTGGGATACCTTTACTTTCATGAAATTTCCTTGTATGCCCTGGGACAAGGCTGTGGCTGCCATGGAGGACTACTAGATCTTAAGGCTTTTAGAGATGAATGTACACTGTGTGCACTTGCACCATAACTGTTCTCCAGTTAACTCATTGGTCCCCGTGAAAATGTACACCTTCTCTGTAACTTGCATTTTGGAGGGACACGCTGAGCCTTGTCCACATCCACCTGTCCAGCGTATCACTGCTACGCCACTCCCAGTAACAGTATGGGGTGCCGCCGTGCACACTCCATGCATGCACTTCACTTAACTCTTTATCTTCAATACCTGATCACAGGCTGGGGACCTCTGTAGCATAAGCCTGCTCCCATTGCTCTGAGAGACAGACCTCTCTTGGAGAGAGAGCCGACAACAGCTCCCTCCTGCAAGAGGCTATCCTATCTATCTCAGGCACACGCTTATGACAGGCTGCTTGGTAAACTTCCAATACCCTAGGAAACCACTGGTACCTTCATACTGCATTAACTCTTTATGCCAATGTCTTCATACCCCAAAGTACCTTAGTGACCTGAACTGTGGAATAGTGAAGTTTACTTGTATTGCACCCCTTTCAGTAACTTCAGACCAGGTGGGAACACGATTTCAAAACTTTACTTGAAAAAGTGCAAAAGGCATTACAAAGTTCAACATTTAAAGACATAATTCTTTCCTACATCCCTACCCTAACTCAGGCTATGTACTGCACCAGTATACCTGCAAAGGTAGAGTCCATGTAAATACCAAGTCTATCAGAGCCATTTTCCAGCAGCTGGTGTCTTCGGGGCACACCCCAGGTATTGATGACTTTACATTCATGTGGTAGTGAGCGACATTCTTATGCTCCTCACAGGACTGAAATCCATCTCCTTCCTTTATAGGCACCGGTTCTCTCGCTCTCTCTCTCTCTGGCCCAATATGAGCCCTGGACTTCCCTCCTGGGTGCTCTATGCTAGGGAAACCCTGTACCGGACCACTGTTCCCTTTTTTATATCACAGGATCAGTAAGCCGGACCCAGAGAAAAACCCACCAGAATACCAAAGAACCAGAAAAGCATTAACTCCTACCCTGTCGTCTGGGACATCCCCTAACTGGCTATTTCCAACCCACTTACCAGCGACTTTGCTAAAAACTTGCCACAATTCTTTGTAGGGAACATCTATGTCATATGGTCAGCAGACCTGACCTCACCGGCATTGCTACAGGCAATTGCATTCCACTTTCTCTCTTAGTAAGCCTCTCACTCCCTCCTGGTACTTAGGTTACATTCACACAGGTGGGGGTGTCAGCGGTAAAGCGGCGCTATTTTTACAAATTTTTTTTACCGTCTTTTTTGCGGCGCTTTTTGGCATTTTGACGGTGGTTCGGCGCCGCTGTCCATTGATTTCAATGGGCAGGGGCCCTTTAGGAGCAGTATGAAAGCAGCCTTAGAGTGGTACTTAAAGCGGGCTTCCAAAACTTAAACACAGATCTTTTCCTGGCCCTGTCACCTTAAATGGGAAACTGGGACAACAGGATCTTAGATACAGCCTACCCTCAGTTACTTCCTCAGTTTACTTGTACTGGCATTGACAGGAGAAACAACATGCTTCTCCAAGGTCAAGGTAGCCACCAGCTCTCTCCTAGCTGGGGTTACTGTTTCCAACAGGCATCAACACTATTCCGGAGCAGATAAAGAGCTGGCAGATTCTCTGGCCCTGCCACCTGCAAGGCTTGTAGAGGTAGAGACATCCATCCATCTCTTATTTCAGGCAAAACAAAAGATCAAGTCTTCTGGACAGCAGCAGTCCAATAAAAAGCCTTTATTATGTAAAATCTTCAAAAATCCAAATACAGCACAGCAAGTCACAAAATTATGGTATAGAGCTGACTAGTTTCACACTTTCTTAGTGTTTAATCATAGCTATGATTAAACACTAAGAAAGTGTGAAACTAGTCAGCTCTATACCAGAATTTTGTGACTTGCTGTGCTGTATTTGGATTTTTGAAGATTTTACATAATAAAGGCTTTTTATTGGAGTGCTGCTGTCCAGAAGACTTGATCTTTTGTTTTGCCTGAAATTGCATTGCCTGCACCCTTGGCTGTTGGGAGGAGATAACCACCTAGAGGACATCTACACCTGAGCGTTTTTTGTTTTTTGTTCATCTCTTATTTCAGCAATGTCCTTTAATTTTGTAAGCCCCATCCTTGCAGTCACTCTGCTGCACTGACTGCACAGACTCCAGTACTTTTGCACAGTTGCCACACACCATGTACTTTCCAATAGCTCTTTAGCGCAGAGCATAAACAGTTCCTGGCAGGAACGTATGTTTTTTTTTGGAACAAGGATCAGTAAAAGACTCCATTTGTGGTTGCCTGCATCCATACACTGCTTGGAATATTTGGGGTTTTCTTTTTTTCTCTCTCACAGCTCCCTGCTGCACCCACCCACACCCTGGCCTCTAGGCAGGGGACCTTCTGTCTCCCGGGTGAAACCCCAGTGGCAACCCCTTGATTATAAAGGCTGTGCACACCTGCACAGCCTGGCTACTGGTCTTCGGTAAGACATTGACACAGGGGTAGAGGATTTATCTCTCCCAAGACTCTTCAAAGTCTCCGGACTCCAGGACCAAATCTGTTGCTGTAGTAGTACTATTATTGAAAATTAGAATTACTTGCAGTAAGGCAGGTTAATAACCCTTATGATGGCTATATTTTCACGGGGTCCCCCAACATTTATACCAGATTATTATCAAAGAATGCAGCCAGGCCAGGAAAGGATGGCGGCAGCGAGCATGCCCTTCTCCTGAAACATACCAGGCCATATTGCCACAACCTCGGAAAAGTGCCTTGTCGATGGGGAGGACCTGCCACAGCACCCTTTCCCCATGTTGGTGAGGACAAGTATCTCATGCCCACATGGCTGGCCCAGTGGATATGGGGCTTTGCGGGAGGGTCTTATCAGAATCTGGAAGCCCCCTTTAAAATAAGGGGGCTCCCAGATATCTTCCCTCATGCAAATGAGAAGAGCACAAAATGTACCCCTGTTTACTCAATTACAAAAAAAGTTAAATTGTAAATAAACACACACACCGCACATAAAGGACTTTATTAAAATAATAATAATGTCACACAATGTCCAAAAATAATAACACATGATGTCCAGAACTAATGCCCAAAAAAAAATTGTGAAATTGTTAGTGTAACATTAAGATAACATTAAATTAGATTTACAAGGTTACATATAAGCATGATGATGACTATTTCACAGGTCACTAAAAATGTAAATGACATTTGAATGTCCACAATGTTCAAAAATAATGTCCCAAAATGTGCGTCCCATGGTGTCCAAAAATAATGTCCCACAATGTCCTATTGTAAAAAGGGGAGAAAATCCGCACTAACCGTGACAAAATTCAAATTTGAGTGAATTGGTAAAAAGGTGGAAACTATTCAAAATAAAAGTGATAATAGTCAATGTTATATAATAAATAATGGGTGCTGCAAAAGTATAATAGCTGGAATAACCGCTACATAAATATATGCTAAAAGTGTAAATAACAATGTGCTACCCTTCTAAAACAGCAAAGTGCTAAAAAATCATATCTGTTCATACATATAAAATTCAACAAACAAAACAAAAGTTGTATGCTAAAAAGGGTGTATCATTAGTGTCACCAGTGCAAAAAAAAAAAAATATATATATATATATATATATATATATATATATATATATATATATATATATATCCAAATATATATATATACAAATCAAAAAAAATAGAAATGACAATTTCCAAATGAGATTAGTTCATGAGGCGTGCAACCACATCTGCTGGTATATATGTGATGCAATCTTCTAAACAATGGTAAGAAAAACTCCACATCCAACTTGTTCTGATAACATATAGAAGGATTTGCAGCTTACCGGATCAGATGGATCTTTAACACAGAGATCTTTTGGGGCTCAGACTCATATATTAATCCCACCGAACAATCAGCCAAAAAAGTACTGGAACTGGATGGTATCTTCCTCCTGGGTTTTTCCTCCAAAACAGAAAGGATCTCCTCCAGATATCAGCTGATGTAATTAGCTCATGCAGCACAATAGGTTTTGATATAAAGGAAGAAAGAAAATAAAAACCTCATGGTGCAGTAGTCCTCTTTAAAATAGGATACCCTTTATTTATCCTGGGTAAAAAGTCACATCCAACAGGTTTACAAATCAGGAGCGGCAAGCTCAAGAGAAAAACGAATAGCTCAAAAAAACGATACTAAGTACTCAGCCGCGGTCTGTGCCGATCAGCTGTAGCGTAGTGACGTTCCGTTCGACAGCTCCACCAGACGCTGCGTTTCGTCGTATAAGGCGTCCACTGGAAAAGTCCAAAAATAATTGGAGGCAGCCACATTGTCATGGACAAGGGTACAGACAGTACAAGGACAAGGGATGAAAGATAATGTGCAAGCCCACCATCAAGGAGACAGAAGACAAATTGTATCACATACTGTATGACAGTATCTGTTCAGTACAGTGTATGCCGTAATATGTGGATGTTATTTTGAAATATGTTTTTGTACCAATAAAATTGTTCTTATCTTTATTAAATTGCACATACAAGTTGTTTCAATTGCACCATCACAGTGCCTTAAAAATCCCATTGGGGTGTTGTTCCTTTTCTTTAATGTACCGTGTGCAATTCTTTTTTTTTATATATAAACACTTGAAGGTCCAGGACCATTTTAAAAGACACAGGGATAGCAGTTTGTCAGGAGACTAGCTTTACGGGAGATGCCCCTAGGCCTGGTAGAGTGGTCAATTTCCAATATGGCCAAGCCCGTTTGCACAGGAATGCACGCAGATGTATTGGACGTGAATGTGCACACGCAAGTGCATCACAATGCACAACAGATTCTGGCACCGTCTGGCATTTAAAAGAATGACTGTTGCACATAGACATTGCTGACTGGTCTTCAGTTTCCTGCTTCCTGTTCCCCTGTTTTGCTTATGCTTCTGGATTACCTGTTACTGACCCGGCTTGCCCTTGGAAACCTCTTGTCTCTCTCCTGGCTCTGACCTCGGCTTGTTCACAGATCTGCTCTTG
This sequence comes from Rana muscosa, assembly GCA_029206835.1. Taxonomy (NCBI): domain Eukaryota; kingdom Metazoa; phylum Chordata; class Amphibia; order Anura; family Ranidae; genus Rana; species Rana muscosa. Next base: position 881,540,171 of record CM055116.1, read on the forward strand.
TCTCCTGTCCTGTGTTGGCCTCGGCTTATTTGACCACGTCTCTGATCTCCTGTCTGCTGACCACTGGCTGACTGACCTTTACTACCGTCCCTGACTACGCCTCCTGCTTTACCTTGTCTACTGTGATCTGTCTAGGTGCCTACCTGTTGTACCCAGCCTGCTGTACCTGTCTGCAGTACTTACCTGTTGCTCCAGCTTGCTGTACTTACCTGCTGTATCCAGCCCGCCACACTTTCCACTGCAACCTGCTTCCTGCTGTGTGCAGTCTGCACAACCATCAGCTCTCCTGGGTCCTGCTACTCTCCCCATCTGGTATCCATCTGCAGAGAGACCTCCACACCTACATCTCCTATCTGTGGTACAGCTGACAATCCCTGCTTATTTGGGCTTTGTGTTCCCTGTTCTCACCTTCAGGGACACAGAGCACTCAGCCTCAAGGAGAGGCCTCTCAGCATTTTGGCTTCAGGACCAGGTACGTGCCACAGCTATTTGACCCAAAGTAGCTCCAGCACCATTTTAAAATACTTTTTAGTCTCAGTGGTTTTCGGCAGCCCCTGCCAAAATTAGCATTGGAAGCGCCAACTGTCAGCAATGAACAAGGTTCAGCACTAAGCCCAGGAGCTGAAACAATTCGGGCTTATTATCTTGTTAAAAAACGTGGAAAATGCAGCCGCACACTGCAACGGGATTCCAATAAAACGTATTTATTGTAGTGTAGACATATGCAGTCACAGGAATGAACGCAAGGTTAACCTACACTACAATAAAGAAGTCTTATTGGTATCCCGTTGCGGTGTGCAGCTGCCTTTTCCAAGTTTCCTTGTTTGTTAGAGTGGCGAGCCAGGCTAGCACCTGTGGGTTTACCTGCTGTGGGATCTCAGCTCACCTGGAGCAGTGATTTCTAGACATGTGCATTCGTTTTCGTCCGAATGCATTTTCGTCCGAATTTCAGCTATTTTTGTTATCGTTTTAACAAACGAAAACGAAAGCACAGAATCCGAAAACCGAAAGATCCGACATAAACAAATGCTTTATTTTCGTTTTCGTTGCTACAACAGTTCGATATAGATAGGAGATTCGACGTGACGCTGACAATAACAATCTGTGTCTATCGAACCTGTGGTCGAATGTGCCTAACCTTAACTCTATTAGTCCAAGATTATTCTACATAGGAGAGAAAAGATTCGACATTATAGAGAGAAAAGATTCGACATAGGAGAGAAAGATTCGACATAGGAGAGAAAAGATTCGACATAGGAGAGAAAAGATTCGACATAGGAGAGAAAAGATTCGACATAGGAGAGGAAAGATTCGACATAGGAGAGGAAAGATTCGACATAGGAGAGAAAAGATTCGACATAGGAGAGAAAAGATTCGACATAGGAGAGGAAAGATTCGACATAGGAGAGGAAAGATTCGACATAGGAGAGAAAAGATTCGACATAGGAGAGAAAAGATTCGACATTATAGAGAGAAAAGATTCGACATTATAGAGAGAAAAGATTCGACATAGGAGAGAAAAGATTTGTTATTATAGAGAGAAAAGATTCGACATAGAGAGAAAAGATCACTGCTGGAATTGGGTGGGGGAAGTAAAATAAAAATAAAGTTGATGATGAATGTTATTGGCTGATTGTAACCAAAGAGGAGGAGCAGTAAAATAGCTAGAATGACGAAGATTCGACAAAGCATCGAAAGTTAGAAGATTCGACGGTGCAGCAAAACTGTACGACGCTGCAATCGTACATTTCCGGTCAAATGCATCCGCCCATAGGCTATAGAAGAATTCTAATGTTGGTTGACTAGTAATAGTAATGAATAAATATAATTATTACTAGTCATACAACATTAGAATTCTTCTATAGCTTGTGGGCGGAACATTCGACCGGAAATGTATGATTGCAGCGTCGTACAGTTTCACTGCTCCGTCGAATCTTCTTTGAACATTCGACAGACACCATGAGCCTTCAATGACAGATTCGACCTTAATTAATTCAGATTTTCGGACGAATGCAATTTCTAACGAAAAACGAAATAAATAAAAACGAATTTCGGGAGTAACTAAATAAATTTATTTTTCGGACAAAAACTAAATTCCGAAACGAAATATTTCAGTGTGCACATGTCTAGTGATTTCTCCTCTGCCTTCCTGCCTTATTATCGTGTTATAAGGCTTTATTCTGCAGCAGGACAATGACCCCAACCATACAGTCAATGTCATTAAGAAGCGTAAAGAAGCACAAGGAGTCATGGAAGTGATGATTTGGTCTCCACAGAGCCTTGATTTCAACATCATTGAGTCTGTCTGGAATTGTATGAATAGACAAAAGGATTTGAAGTAGCCTACATTAACAGGAGATCTGTGGTTAGTTTTTAAAGATGTTTGGAACAACCTACCTAATTGATGCAAATAAGCTAATAACACTTCTGTTTCTGAAAGCATTCTTAATAAATATATCAAATAAATAACACATTCACTCCCCAGATTAATCCCCAAGGCCCAACAATGATGTCAGATGATTTGGAAAGACATTTGCATTCACTATGATGTGTGTTTTTTTCTACTGAATTCATCACAAGGTAGCATCAAGGGGGAATCAAGCCATCCTAAAGTAAATGTACAGTATATGTTCACTTTGAGCTTCATCATTCTGGTGCATTATTACTTAAAGTGGAAGTAAACCCTCCTATTGTTTTCAGCCAAGGAAGCTGCCATATTGGCCTCTGTTTAAACTACAACTGCCATGATGCTGCACATGTGATCAGTTATGACACCAGCCATTGGATGGTTTGACAGTTTGGTTGAGAGCACAACCAATGGGAGTGTTACATTTCCGGCACGTGCCGGAAATGTAACTTTTTTTTAAACTATTAAATGGATGGGTTTACTTCCGCTTTAAAATCACACTAATGTGATATCACTTTAATCAGCAGATGTGGTTCATTTTGTGGTAAGTAGGTTGGGGTACACAAATTAAGTAAGTTACAGGTAAAAAAATTTTATTCCCAGTAAAAACCAAGGAAATAAAAATGTATAAATCCAAATTTGACACCAAATTAGAGCCCTATCTGTCCCTGTGTATTATAAGTAGGATAGACTGTAAACACTAGAAAGTATAATTTGAGATCTGGGACTCAATTTCAGGTGTGTTAAATCTGGTGTTGTCGCTCTCACTCTCTCATACTGGTCACTGGAAGTTCAGCATGGCACCTCATGGCAAAGAAATTTCTGAGGATCTGAAAAAATAATTGTTGCTCTACATAAAGATGGCCTAGGCTATAAGAAGATTGCCAAGACCCTGAAACTGAGCTGCAGCACGGTGGCCAAGACCATACAGCAGTTTAACAGGACAGGTTCCACCCATCACCATGGTCGACCAAATAAGTTGAGAGCACGTGCTCAGCGTCATATTCAGAGGTTGTCTTTGGGAAATAGACATATGAGTGCCAGCATTGCTGCAGAGGTTGAAGGGGTCAGCCTGTCAGTGCTCAGACCGTAAGCCGCACACTGCATCAAATTGGTCTGCATGGCTGTTGTCCCAGAAGGAAGCCTCTTCTAAAGATGATGCACAAGTAAGCCTGCAAACAGTTTGCTGAAGACAGGCAGACTAAAGACATGAATTACTGGAACCATGTCCTGTGGTCTGATGAGACCAAGATAAACTTGTTTGTTTCGGATGGGGTCAACCGTGTGTAGAGGCAACCAGGTGAGGAGTACAAAGACAAGTGTGTCTTGCCTCAAGTCAAGCATGGTGGTGGGAGTGTTATGGTCTTGTGACTACCTATTTTTTTTTATTTTTCAAGTTCTCTGCGTTTAAAATAGAGGCATGCACAGGTCCGTGATGTCACAAGGGGGTGGGCCACCAGGTCACTTCACCAGGTGGCCCTGCCCCTTATCTATATAAGAACTGTCAAATAGCAGAGCCTCCAGTAGATGACCAGCCTTCATGGACTGCTGAAGCATTTTTTGTCTTTTTCTTTTTTTGGTTGGCAGTGCAGTGGGCAGTGTAATTGACGATGGATTTACATAGGGGGGGAAACAGTTTTTTTCATTGTTATTTTGTAATAAAGGAATTGTCAAAAACGATCTTTGTGTTTTCATTACTTTTTAACATGCTCACCTGAGCCTGTTCGTTCCCACGCTGGAGACATGCACACCCTCTCTGGCCGGGGTCTCAGCTCTTGATTGGATAGATTGATAGCAGTGCAGCCATTGACTTCCGCTGCTGTCACTCAAATCCAATGACGCAGGGCAGAGTCTGGCTTTCTGTGTCTATGGACGCAAAAGCTTAACTCAGGAGCACGCCCCTACGGGTACAACCAAGGGGAGCGCTTCTCCAAGGTGGTTTCCCGATTCGGGGAGAAGAGGAGGATCGGGGCCACTCTGTGCAAAACGAACTGCACAGTGGGGGTAAGTATGACATGTTTGTTATTTAAAAAAAAAAAAAAACGAGGGTTTAGTAACCCTTTAAAGTGATTGTAAACGATCACTTTGTAAAACAACCCATTCAGTTTAACATAGAAATGAAAGGCAAATATATAGATCTAAAAAAAAAATTATAAATACCCTTTTTCCCTTTTTTATAAGTGATCACATCCCCTCTGTTCTCAGTAGCATAAGAGCTGGGGGAGGAGAAGCAGCAGCACACTGAGCTTGCCAGTGAGTGGCTGTGAAGAGGGGGCATGTCAGGACAAGTCTTATCATTGGAGGAGAGTACACTGAATTCCCAGCATAGCTAGAGAACTGACCACAGTGTGCTCTCCTGCTTAGTGTGGTCAGTTTTTTTTTGGAAAGCAAGGGGACTAGCTGTGCCCATCCGTGCCTCATATATGCCCAATCGTGCCTCATACATGCCCATCCGTGCCTCATACATGCTCATCCATGTCCATCCATGCCTCATCTGTGCCTCATACATGCCCATCTGTGCCTCATCTGTGCCTCATCCGTGCCCATACATGCCTCATCCGTGCCTCAAACATGCCCACCCATGCCTCATACATGCCTCATACATGCCCATCAGTGCCTCATCCGTGCCTCATACATGCCCATCCATGCCTCATACATGCCCGTTTGTGCCTCATCTGTGCCTCATACATGCCAATCCATGCCTCATACATGCCCACGTGTGCCTCATCTTTGCCTCATACATGCCCATCCGTGCTTCATACATACCTCATACATGCTCTTCCGTGCCTCATACATGCCCATCCGTGCCTCATTTGTGCCTCATAAATGCCCATCCGTGCCTCATTTGTGCCCATCTGTGCTTCACCCGTGCCTCATACTTGCCCATCTGTGCATCAAAAATGCCTATCTGTGTCTCATCCGTGCCTCATACATGCCCATCCGTGCCTCATACATGCCCACCCATGCCTCATCCCTGCCTCATAAATGCCCATCTATGTCTCATCAGTGCCTCATACATGCCCACCCGTGCCTCATCCATGCCTCATACATGCTCATCTGTGCCTCATACATGCCTATCCATGCCTCATCCGTGCCTCATACATGCCCATCTGTGCCTCATACATGTCCATGTGTGCTTCATCTGTGCCTCATACATGCCCATCAATGCCTCATACATGTCCATGTGTGCCTCATCTGTGCCACATACATGCCTATCCGTGCTTTATACATGCCTCATACATGCTCTTCCGTGCCTCATACATGCCAACCGTGCCTCATCTGTGCCTCATAAGTGCCCATCTGTGCCCCATCCATGCGTCATACATGCCCATCCGTGCTTCATACATGCCCACCCGTGCCTCATCCCTGACTCATACATGCCCATCCATGCCTCATACATGCCCACCTGTGTCTCATACATGCCTCATACATGCCTCATCCGTGCCCCATACATGCCCATCCATGCCTCATCTGTGCCTCATACATGCCCATTTGTGCCTCATCTGTGCCTCATCCGTGCCCATACATGCCTCATCCGTGCCTCATACATGCCCATCCATGCCTCATTCATGCCCGTTTGTGCCTCATCTGTCCCTTATACATGCCAATCCATGCCTCATACATGCCCACGTGTGCCTCATCTTTGCCTCATACATGCCCATCCGTGCTTCATACATACCTCATACATGCTCTTCCGTGCCTCATACATGCCCAGCCGTGCCTCATTTGTGCCTCATAAATGCCCATCCGTGCCTCATTTGTGCCCATCTGTGCTTCACCCGTGCCTCATACTTGCCCATCTGTGCATCAAACATGCCTATCTGTGTCTCATTCGTGCCTCATACATGCCCATCCGTGCCTCATACATGCCCACCCATGCCTCATCCCTGCCTCATAAATGCCCATCTATGTCTCATCCGTGCCTCATACATGCCCACCCGTGCCTCATCCATGCCTCATACATGCTCATCTGTGCCTCATACATGCCTATCCATGCCTCATCCGTGCCTCATACATGCCCATCTGTGCCTCATACATGCCCATCCCTGCTTCATCTGTGCTTCATACATGCCCATCAATGCCTCATACATGTCCATGTGTGCCTCATCTGTGCCACATACATGCCTATCTGTGCTTTATACATGCCTCATACATGCTCTTCCATGCCTCATACATGCCAACCGTGCCTCATCTGTGCCTCATAAATGCCCATCTGTGCCTCATCCATGCCTCATACATGCCCATCCGTGCCTCATACATGCCCATCTGTGCCTCATACATGCCCACCTGTGCCTCATCCCTGCTTCATACATGCCCATCCATGCCTCATCCGTGCCTCATACATGCCCACCCGTGCCTCATCCATGTCTCATACATGCCCATCAGTGACTCATCCGTGCCTCATACATGCCCATCCATGCCTCATCCCTGCTTTATCCATGCCCACCTGTGCCTCATCCGTGCCTCATACATGCCCATCTGTGCCTCATACTTACCCATCCGTGCCTCATCTATGCTTCCTCTGTGCCTCACAGATACCCATCCATGCCTCATCCGAGCCTCATCCATGCCCATCCGCGCCTCATTCATGCTCATCAATGTCTCATCTGTGCCCATCCATACCTCATCTGTGCCCATCCATGCCTCATCCATGCCTCATTCATGCCTATCCATGCCTTATTCATGCCTCATCCGTGCCCATCTATGCCTAATCTGTGCTCATCCATACCTCGTCCGTGCTCCATCCTTGCCACATCAGTGCTCATCCATGCCACATCCGTGCCCATCTATGCTCCATCCGTGCCCATCCATGCCTCATCTGTGCTAATCCATACCTCACCCCTGCCACATCAGTGCTCATCCGTGCCACATCAGTGCTTATTTGTGCCCATCCATGCTTCATGCATGCCACATCAGTGCTTATCCCGATGGTGCTTCCTACATGTTGGGCCTCTGTATATGGATAGGCTGTGTTAAAGTCTCACACATGTGGTATCGTCATACTCAGGAGGAGTAGCAGCATGTGTTTTGGGGTGTAGTTGCAGTGTAGTGTAATTTATTCTATGTACATGCTATGTGTTAGAAATATCTTATAAATGAACAGCGTTGTATAAAAAAAAGTGTTTTAATTTTCTTTCCACATTGTCCCAAAACTTGTGGAAAAACATGTTGTTCAAAAGACTCGTTATGCCTCCTAGATTATGTGTTGGGGTGTTTGCTTTCCAAAATGGCATTTCCATTGTCCTGGTGCTCCAGGGCCTTCAAACGTGTAATAGGTAGTCAATTAATTGTGTAATTTATGTCCTTGGAACACCTGACAGTGCTCCCTGCACGTTGGGCTTCTGTATGTGGTCAGTCTGTGTAAAAGTCTCACACATGTGCTATCGCCATACTCAGAACGAGGAGCAGAATGTGTTTTGGGGTGTAGTTGCAAGTATGCATATGCCATGTGAGAGAAATAACCTGTTAATATGAAAAATTTTGTGAAAAAAGTCTTCATTTGCAAAGAATTGTGGGAAAAAAATAAACTTAAAAAAACTCACCATGTCTCTCACTAAGTACCTTGGAATGTCTACTTTCCAAAAAGGGGTCATTTGGGGGATATTTGTACTTTCCTGGCTTGTTAGTGTCTCAAGAAATGAGATAGGCCATCAGTTCATCAGGTGTGATCAATTCTCAATGATTGGCACCATAGCTTGTAGATAGGGATGAGCTGAGCGTTCGAGTCGAACATACGTTCGACTCGAACATCGTGTGTTCGATCGTTCGACGAGGATCGAACGTTTTGGGTCGTTCGCGCCAAATTCGAGTGATGCGAACGGTCCAAAATCCCGGCACTGTGATTGGCCAAGCATGCACTGTGACCCCGCATGCTTTCAAACCTATTTTCAAACGATGCAGCTCCTTGTTGGATTTTGACCAATGAACTTCTTTTCATATGTGATACGATTGGACATTATTCTACATACTCATCTGTGACGCCTTATATGAGTTTGTCTCCACCTACATTATATTTTCATTTTTTTTTATTTTTATTATGGGTATGATCAATATTCCAGTTTAATTGCTGGTTTTTGTTGTGCACCTACACCCCATACCAATTATTTCACTGTTAGTATTCACTTACATTTTTATCACATTCATTTGTGTACACCTATTGTGTACAAACGTTTTGTTTGACACCATATTTTTATGTGCACCATTGTGCTATACATGAAGTAGGGTTTTTTACTACTTCTCTCACAGCGCCACATTATATATTTTTTATACGTTCTATATATCCTGTCTGATTTTATGTTTGGCTGCTTCATTTAGTATTTAGAGTTGGCGCAGTATTATTATTATTTAATCTGCAGGGGCATGTAATTACAATTATTGATCTAATAATTCACAGCAGGGCCCATTCCTGCGCTCACCAAGAGTAACTGTGAGGCCTTACAGTGTTGTGGCAACACCACCACCACCACCACGAAAGGCCCAATTTTTCAGCCCCTGTTCAACAGGGGCATGCAATTACAATTCTTGATCTAATAATTCACAGCAGGGCCCATTCATGAGCCCACCAAGAGTAACTGTGAGGGCTTACAGTGTTGTGGCACCAGCACCACCACCAAAGACCCAATTTTTCCTACCACTGTTCAACAAAGGCATGTAAATATAATTCCTGATATAATAGTTCACAGCAGGGCGTTCCAGCGCCCACCAAGAGTAACTGTGAGGGCTCACAGTGTTGTGGCAACACCAACATGTAAGGGGCAAGTTTCAGCAGAGTATATATGGCAGGCCCCTACTTTCAAACATCCAACTTACAAATTTTTCTCAAAGATTTTCATCCATATTACCGGGACCAGACATTACATTAAAGCCGCAAGCAGTTTTAAATGGCTTTTTTTTTCTTTAGAAATGTCATTTTGTGCAGGGACAGTTCTAAACACGGGAAACATGTGCCACTTCACAGGCATACTTTAGACACCCCCCAGGTACGATATTTAAAGGAATATTTGACTATTTTTTTTTCACTTTATGCATCATTAAAATGACTGCTCCCGAAAAACGGCAGTTTTTAAAACTTCTTTTTGCATTGATACATGTCCCCTGGTGCAGAACCCGGGTTCCCAAACTCTGTTTAGGACAATAACATGCATATTAGTCGTTATAATTAGCACTTTAGATTTCGAACGTTCGCATCCATTGTATTTAATAGGGTTCTAACGTTCGTGCGAACTTTCGGTCCGTTCACGGGTTCTGGTGCGAACCGAAACCCGGGGGTGTTCGGCTCATCCCTACTTGTAGACTATAACTTTCACAAATTCCAAATAATATACGCTTATTTTGGTTATTGTTACCAAACATATGTAGCAGTATAAATTTTGGCCAAAATGCATGAAGAAAAATTTATAATTTACAAAATGTTAGTATTTTTTCATTTATAGCGCAAAAAAAATAAAAAAAATGTGGTGATTAAATACCATCAAAATAAAGCCCTGTTTTTTGCAAAAAGGGCAAAAATTCAATATGGGTACAAAAACCCCCGTTGCGTCAGAGGGGGACGGGGTCACCCGTACATGTAACTGGGTAACCCCGCGGCGTTTCCCTGTTGCGTCAGAGGGGGTAGGGTCACCTGCACACGTCACGGGTGACCCCGCCCTCAGCTATTTAAGAGCTATCACGGCGGGTTTAGCATCATTCGGCGGGTGCCTCCCATGGAGGCATAATCGGATCGGGGCGGCGTGTTTTTCCATATCCCGGGTCAAAGAAGGGTTGCATCGCTGGAATGCTTTTTATTTTTTAACCACTTGCTTACTGGGCACTTAAAACCCCTTCCTGCCCAGGCCAATTTTCAGCTTTCAGCACTGTCATGCTTTGAATGACAATTGCGCGGTCGTGCGACGTGGTTCCCAAACAAAATTGACGTCCTTTTTTTCCCATAAATATAAAAAAAAAAAAAAAAAAGACTGACAATTTTGAAAAAAACACAATATTTTTTACTTTTTGCTATAATAAATATCCCATTTTTTTTTTTTTCTCAGTTTAGGCCGATACGTATTCTACATATTTTTGGTAAAAAAAAAAACGCAATAAGCGTTTATTTATTGGTTTGCGCCAAACTTTTAGCGTCTACAAAATAGGGAATAGTTTTATGGCATTTTTATTAATATTTTTTTTTTTACTAGTAATGGCGGTGATCAGTAATTTTTATCAGGACTGCGACATTATGGCGGACACATCGGACACTTTTGGCGCTATTTTGGGACCATTCACATTTATACAGCGAACAGTGCTATAAAAATGCATTGATTACTGTATAAATGTGACTGGGAGGGAAGGGGTTAACACTAGGGGGCGAGGAAGGGATTAAATGTGTTCCCTCATGAGTGATTCTTACTGTGGGGGGAGGGGACTGACTGGGGGAGTTGACCGATGGTTGTTCCTATGTACAAGGGACACACCATCTGTCTTCTCTCCCTAACAGGACGTGGATCTGTGTGTTTACACACACAGATCCACGTCCCTTGCTCTGAAAATGCAGATCGCGCCTACCTTTCGGACATCACGGCCGCCAGGCACGCGCATCGGCACCCACGTGACACGGCGGGCACAGAAGTTCCCCGATGCTCGCTCGGGAGCACGCGCGGGGAATGAGAAAGGGGAGGACGTCAATTGACGGCCTCCCGGCATTGTAGGTCCGTGCTGTAGTCGTCATTCGGCTATAGCGCGGACCTCTAGTGGTTAACAAAGGACTTGTCCCAAGCTGTGTCTGTGTGTTTTTTAAAAATTTTTACACTTTTTTTGTGAAATGGTAGGGGTACAATGTACCCCGTTACCAATTCACATAAGGGGGCTGGGATCTGGGGGTTCCCTTTGTTAAAAGAGGCTCCCAGATTCCGATAAACCTCCCGCCCGCAGACCCCCACAACCACCGGGCAAGTGTTGTGGGGATGAGGCCCTTGTCCCCATCAGCATGTGTCCTGGTACAGTTCAGGAGGGGAGGCGCTCTCTCATCCCCCCTCTTTTCCTGCGGCCTGCCAGGTTGCGTGCTTGGATAAGGGTCTGGTATGGATTTTGAGGGGGACCCCTACGCCATTTTTTTTTAAATTGGCGCAGGGTTCCCCTTAATATCCATACAAGACTTGAAGGGCCTGGTATGAAATTTGGGGGGACCCCCATGCATTTATTTTTTTAATTTTGGTTCAGGGTTATCTGTACTGCCGGGACCCGACAATTCATTATAGCCGCGAGTAGTTTTAAATGACTTTTTTTCCTTTAGAAATTACATTTTGTGCAGGGACTGTTCTAAACACAGGAAAAATGCACCACTTTACAGGCATACGATAGACACCCCCCAGGTACGTAATTTAAAGGAATATTTCATTTTTATTGTTTCACTTTAAGCATTATTAAAATCACTGTGGGTCCTGCCCCAGGGGGCATGTATCAATGCAAAAAAAACTGATACAGGTCCCCAAACACTTTTTATGACAATAACTTGCATATTAACCTTTAAAATTAGCACTTTTGATTTCTCCCATAGACTTTTAAAGGGTGGTCCGCGGCTTTCGAATTTGCCGCGAACACGCCAAATTGTTCGCTATTCGGAGAACAGGCGAACACCCGATGTTCGAGTCGAACTTACGTTCGACTCGAACATCGGGCTCATCCCTAATCAGCAATTAGCACACCAAAGTGACACTTTTTGGGGACCAGTGACACTAATACAGTGATCAGTGCTAAAAATATGCACGCAGAAACGCAGGATCACTACCTCCCCTTCTCACAGAATGGCGATCTGCCTTGTTTATGTAGGCAGACCACCGTTCTGTCTCTCTCGGGAACTATCTGTGGGTCTGGCGGACATTGTGTCAGCTGGACCCGCTGATTTCCTCCGGCTGTGTCGAATCATAGTAGGAACGGGTCACCGACGGTGTGTGTGCGCACCCCTAGACCCGGAAGCGCAGGATCAGGTACAAGTACATGATCCTGCCTAGAGGAGCCTCTTTGCCGCTTTATATATACAGTATATGGTTAGCAAGCGGTTAAACAATTATTGCTGGCACTTTTTTTTGCGGTAAATACAGCATAATTGTTATTTTTTTAATGAATTGGAATCAATTTACTGTATGCAATAACCTATACAAATGAGTCACGTGACTGTGTTATCGCATGCAGTAAACATTAGTGAATTGACCCCATAGTTTCAAATTGGACACTAAGTGACATTTTTTGGGGACCAGTGACACTAATACAGTGATCAGTACTAAATAAATATGCACTGTCACTGTACAATTGACACTGGCAGGGAAGGGGTTAAAGCGGAGTTCTGCATAGGTAAAACATTTTTTTAAGTCAGCAGCTACACATACTGCAGCTGCTGACTTTTAATATATGGACACTTACCTGTCCAGGGAGCCCGCAATGTCGGCACCCGAAGCCGACCCATCCCTCAGCTCCGGGTGCAGGTGTCAGCATCCTTACTAAGGGACACAGGAAGTGAAACATTACGGCTTCACAGCCTGTTTCCTACTACGCATGCGCGATTCGCGTTGCGCATTGTGAATGGTCCCTGTTGTCTTCTGGGACCTGTGTGTCTCCCAAAAGGCAACAGGGGGGAAGGAGAAGGGGCCGGACATTATGTAGTTCGCCGCACAAGATTGCAGTGATCTTTCCCCGGAAGTGGGAGTAGATACCTGGATTTGACAGGTATCCACTCCCCCCCCCCCATGAAGGGTGCCAAATTTGCATTTTTTTTTTTTTTTTTATGTGAATTGGACTTAAAGGGGTTGTAAACCCTCATGTTTTTTCACCTCAATGCATCCTATGCATTAAGGTAAAAAAAAAAACGTCTGACAGTGACCGGCTCCTTAGCCCCCCCCCCCAGTTTTACTCACCTGAGCCCTGTAATTCCCACGGTGGAGATGCACTCTTCCTCTCTCAGGTACTCAGCTCTTGATTGGATAGATTTATAGCAGCGCAGCCATGGGCTCTCGCTGCTGTCAATCAAATCCAATGACACGGGCACCGGGGGGCGGGGCCGGGTCCTACATTCCGCATCTACTGACGCAAACGCTGGACTCGGGAGCGCGCCCGCAAGATAACCCCCCAGGAGAGCGCTTCTCCTAGGGGGTTATAAGATGCGGGAGGAGCTGATAGCGCCACCGAGGGACCCGAGAAGAGCAGGATCGGGGCCATTCTGTGCAAAACTAACTGCACAGTAGGGGTAAGTATGACATGTTTGTTATTTAACCACTTCAATACCCCCTTCCTGCCCAGGCCAATTTTTCGTTTTCAGCACTGTCACACTTTGAATGACAATTGCGCGGTCATGCAACTCTGTACCCAAATTAATTTTTGGGATTTCTTTCCCCACAAATAAAGCTTTCTTTTGGTGGTATTTGATCACCTCTGTGGTTCTTATTTTTTGCACTATAAAGAAGAGTGATAAGTTTGAAAAAAACACAATATTTTTTACTTTTTGCTATAATAAATATCCCATTTTTTTTTTTTTTTTAACAAATTTTTTCCTCAGTTTAGGCCCATATGTACAGTATTCTTCTACATATTTTTGGTTAAAAAAAATTGCAACAAGCGTATATTGACAATGTGGTGTTGATATTGGATATAAACGCCCTGAATAACCTCTATCACCACTGCGCCAATGAAAAAAATGTGCAAGTAACTATAGCTGCCACTTAGTGAATAGAAATTTAAAACAGAAAAAACTTTACTCAAAACAATCTGAGTGAGAAAAGCAAATAGTAGCGCTAAAAAACAATAAAACTATATAATAGTGTAATAAACTCAATAACACCACGTGACAAGTGATATAAAGTCCATAACTTAAATGATGAAATCTGTGAAAAAATTCCTTATTTCTGTAAATCTTCCACCTCACCACCGTGCTGTGCCAACTTCCCCTTTGAAAAACGCACTCACCAAATAAATTTGCCTTTCACTCTCGTGTCAGGCTAAATTTGCTTGTGTATGATCCCACAAATGGAAAAAGCAATCTCAGCTGAATCACCGTGATAGTCCTCAATATTGCACATATAAGAATAAAGAAAGTGCTCCAATAGTGTAAAATTGTAACTCACAGCAACACTTCAATCATTCAACTCACATGTAAAAAGTGAAAAAAAAGCTTCAAATAAAATTCACAGCAATCAATAGTGTAAGATTGGCTCTGCGGTGCTAAGCGGCCACGGCGGACCTGAGGTGTGTTTTGTGCTGGTAAATCTCACCACACTCCCGGTTCCCGGCTCACAATAGCGGTAGATGGTCCACGTTCAGGTCCGCTACTGATGGGGAACATGAGAAGGGGCGGGTCTATTCATTTTTTTACACTGAAGAGGAAGTTCCCCATCAGGTCCGCTTAGCCAATGATGTAGGCGGGGTCTGAGATACGAGGGGGCCCCCGCCCCCTCGTACCTCAGACCCTGCCTACGTCATTGGCTGAGCAGACCTGATGGGGAACTTCCTCCGCAGTGTAGGTCTGCTCAGCCAATGACGTTTTGAGTGGAGACTGCAGCTCTGGACATCGGATCGCCGCGGGACATTGGATTACATCGCTGGAATGTGTTTTTATTTTTTTATTTTTAATAAAGGACTTTTCCAAGGTGTCTGTGTGTTTTTTTTTTACATTTTTTTTACACTTTCTTTGTGAAATGGTAGGGGAACAATGTACCCCTTACCAATTCACATGGGGGGGGACCGGGATCTGGGGGTCCCCTTTCAGATTCCGAAAATGCCTGCAGACCCCCACAACCACCGGGCAAGGGTTGTGGGGATGAGGCCCTTGTCCCCATCAACATGGGGACATCCTCCCCATGTTAAGGGCATGTGGCCTGGTACGGTTCAGGAGGGGGGGCACTCTCTCCTCCCCCCTCTTTTCCTGAGGCCTGCCAGGTTGCATGCTCGGATAAAGAGTCTGGTATGGATTTTTGGGGGAACTCCACGCCATTTTTTTTTAATTTGGGGTGGAGTTCCCCTTAAAATCCATACCAGACCTGAAGGGCCTGGTATGGATATTTGGGGGGAACCCTACGCTTTTTTTTAAAAAATTTGCGGCAGGGTTCCCCTTAATATTCAAACCAGACCTCAATGACTTTTCTATGTATTGCCGGGAGCCGACAATTCATTATAGCCGCGAGTGAGTTTTAAATGACTTTTTTTCCTTCAGAAATTACACTTTGTGCAGGGACAGTTCTAAGCACGGGAAACAAGTGCGACTTTACAGGCATACTATACACACACCCTAGGTACGAAACTTAAAGGAATATTTCACTTTTATTGTTTCACTTTAAGCATTGTTAAAATCACTGCTCCCCAAAAAACGTCAGTTTTTAAAACTTTTTTTTGCATTAATACATGTCCCCTGGGGCAGGACCGGGGTCCCCAAACACTTTTTATGAAAATAACTTGCATATAAGCCTTTAAAATGAGCACTTTAGATTTCTCCCATAGATTTTTACAGGGTGTTCCGTGACTTTTTGAATTTGCCGCGAACACCCTAAATTGTTCGCTGTTCGGCGAACATGCGAACAGGCAATGTTCGAGTCGAACATGAGTTTGACTCAAACTCGAAGCTCATCCCTAGCAGGGAGCTGCACAGTGTGCACCTAAAACGTACCTGAATACAATTGCTGGTGTTCTGATATAAATACAGGCAGGGAGCTGCAGTATTTTGCTTTAGTGTCCTTTGCACAGTGTGCACCTAAAGCTTACCTCAATACAATTGCTGGTGTTCTGATACAAATACAGGCAGGGAGCTACAGTATTTTGCTTTAGTGTCCTTTGCACAGTGTGCACCTAAAGCTTACCTCAATACAATTGCTGGTGTTCTGATATAAATACAGGCAGGGAGCTGCAGTATTTTGCTTTAGTGTCCTTTGCACAGTGTGCACCTAAAGCTTACCTCAATACAATTGCTGGTGTTCTGATACAAATACAGGCAGGGAGCTACAGTATTTTGCTTTAGTGTCCTTTGCACAGTGTGCACCTAAAGCTTACCTCAATACAATTGCTGGTGTTCTGATACAAATACAGGCAGGGAGCTGCAGTATTTTGTTTTAGTGTCCTTTGCACAGTGTGCACCCAAAGCTTACCTCAATACAATTGCTGGTGTTCTCATACTAAAACCACAGGCAGGGAGTTCAAAATTACAAATAGATTCTACGTAACAACAAACCTACAGTCCCTGTCTTGTTTTCACCGCCTGTATACTGCTGTTCAGAGTATATAGGGCCTGGGGACGGGATTCCCCTTAATATCCATACAAGACCCAAAGGGTCTGGTAATGGGCTGGGGGGTACCCATGCCATTTTTCTCAATGATTTTCATCCATATTGCTGGGACCAGACATTACATTAAAGCCGCAAGCAGTTTTAAATTACAGTAGGTGCCGCCGATATTGTGTCAATCTCGCCGCTTCTAGCGGCGAGATTGACACCCTATGAGCTCCGTCGCGAGAGCCAGCGCCGAGCTGTCTCGTCATTGGGAAAGGAAAAAATGTTCCTTTCACGATGAGCGACACGCATTGCCGGTAGACGGAGATCCGACGTGGATTCCCGCCAATACCAGGCACTACGTTTGGTATGAATCCTGAGCGGGAACTCCACGCCAATTTTTAAAGAAAAAAACGGCATGGGTTCCCCCTCCAGGAGCATACCAGGCCCTTGGGTCTGGTCTGGATTTGAAGGGGAAACCCTATGCCAAAAAAACAGCGTGGGGGTCCCCCTCAAAGTCCAAACCAGACCCTTATCCGAGCACACAACCTGGCAGGCCGCAGGGGAAGAGGGGGGGACGAGAGGGCGGCCCTCCTCCCTCCTGAACCGTACCAGGCCGCATGCCCTCAACATGGGGGGTTTGGTGCTCTGGGGCAGGGGGGCGACCTGCGGCCCCCCCACCCCGGAGCACCCTGCCCCATTTTGATGAGGACCGGGCTTTTTCCCGACAACCCTGGCCGTTGGTTGTCGGGTTCTGTGGGCGGGGGGCTTATCGGAATCCGGGAGCCCCCTTTACATCGTACCCCTACCCATTCACCTGGTGGAAAAAAATTGCAATAAAAAAAACACACAGCTTTTTAAAGTATTTTATTGCACAGCTCCGGGGGTCTTCTTCCGACTTCGGGGGTCTCCGGTGTCGTCGCCGCGCTCTCCGGTTCTTTCTTCTGCCGGGCCACCGCTATCTTCTTCCAGCTCTTTTGCTAGCGGGGCCCGGTCTTCTCCGTCGCCTTCTTCCCTCTTCTCCTCTCCGGTTCTTTCTTTCTTCTGCCGGGCCTCCGCTATCTTCTTCCAGCTCTTTTGCTAGTGGAGGCCCGGTCTTCCCCGTCATCTCGTCCGGCTCTCCGTTGTCCTTCTGCCGGCCCCTCCACTATCTTCTTGCAGCTATTTTGCTAGTGGAGGGGCCGGTCTTCCCGTCGTCGCCGTCGGCGTCTTCTTCCCTCTTCTCCTCCTCGATGTTGACTCGTCGCTTCCTCTCGCAGTAATGCTAAATCTTCGGTCCGCAGAGATTTATATAGGCTTCTCATGACGTCACAGTCACATGCTCCAGGTGGCCCGGAGCATGTGACTGTGACGTCATGGGAACATGTGACTGTGACGTCATGAGAAGCCTATATAAATCTCTGCGGACCAAAGATTTAGCATTACTGCGAGAGGAAGCGACGAGTCAACATCGAGGAGGAGAAGAGGGAAGAAGACGCCGACGGCAACGACGGGAAGACCGGCCCCTTTTAACTGAATCGGTTCATTTCAATTCACTCACTGAAATGAACCGATTCAATTAATCGATTCTTCGGTTCTTCGGTTCACTTGCTGAATCTACTGACAAGCAAGTGAACCAAAGCTCTCACTCAACCTTCTTAAATTAGAATCAATAGAATGATTCTTCACAGAAGGTTGGCAGGTCCTGGGGACATTTACTTGTATTTAGTTTCTTGCTCAGAGCACAAGCAAATTTGGCGGATTAGCCAGCGTCATTCATTTTGGTGACGCACAAAAAGCTGTGTAAATGAAAAGCGGGTTTTTGTGCATGTGAATCTCATTCTGATGGGCCAACTTCACAGTTAACATTGCAAGCCATCAAATTTTTCCTAGCGCATGCACAGGAAAAATTATCGTATGTTACTACCGCGGGCGGGCGAAGTACCCATGGTAGTAAAATCCAATCGTTAGGCTCCTTTCACACTTGTGCGACTTTAAAGTCGTGCAATTTTTGCCACGATTTTTACCGTGACTTTGATGCGACTTGAAGCAATACCTATGTAATCTTGAGGTCTCTGCCTCAAGTCGCATCAAAATCAGACCAAAGTAGTGCAGTGACTACTTTGAAGTCGCTACGACTTGAAGACGCACAGATATGGATGGTACTCATTAAAAATCATGGAAATCAGTTATACAGCTACTGAATTAGACTCATGTCCCAGAAGGGATGTTTGTCCCTTTTAACATGCATATCTCCTTTAGGATAAGCCAACTAAATACTAAAGGGTTAAAGAATAAGGCTAGGTTCACACTGCTGCGATGTCAGAGTTCGCATGTGATCCGCACTGCAGTGCATATCACATACGCAGCGTTCTCGCATCGCAGCAGTGTGAACCTAGCCTTAAATCTGAATGAGGATATCTTCCTCTCCTGACTCTGTCCTCTATGTCTTTAAGGCTAGGTTCACACTGCTGCGATGCGGGAATGCTGCAAATCCACTGCGGGTTCCCGCATCGCAGGCTTTCCGGCGGCAGTTCACACTGCTCTGTGCGAACTGCTGGGAGTGTCAATTAAAAGTTAATGACAACCCCAAATCAGTTTGCAGATCGCAGTGCGATCTGCAAACTCGGACAGGAATCGGATCGCATGGGTGTGAACACCCATGCGATTCGATTCTGCTGCAGACAAAAAAAAGGGTCCTGTGCGAGTTTAATGCGAATTCAGCCATACGATTTGTATGGCTGAAATCGCACCGCACAGAGATCACATGTGATATGCACTTGCAGTGCGGTGCGGATCACATGTGAACTCTGACATCGCAGCAGTGTGAACCTAGCCTTAAGCAGTCTGTAGTGTATTGCTGCTACCTGATCATTGATTTAGTGTATTCTACTGGTGGTGACTCATGGTTCTTTCAGTGTACTGTATTCTAACAACTCATATGATTCTTTAACTCGGTAACTGGTATGATTCTTTAACTCGGTAACTGGTATGATTCTTTAACTCGGTGTACTGTGTGTGTACTCCTCACTCTATCCAGTTCCTGAGTGTCACTGTGCCTACTGCCTTCAGCACGCTGATTGGTTGGAGGGAGGGGCCAAGCTCTTTCACTCTAGGATCATATTACCAGGCCTGCTCTGCTATGTTGAGTGCATACAAGTGAACTGTTTCAAACGAATCAGTTCACTCAGATGAATCGATTCATCCAGTTCACTGAAAAGAACCGATTCAAAAGAACAATTCGTTCATGAACTGGACATCACTAGAAGCGACGAGTCAACATCGAGGAGGAGAAGAGGGAAGAAGACGTCGAGGGCGATGACGGGAAGACAGGCCCCTCCACTAGCAAAATAGCTGCAAGAAGATAGTGGAGGGGCCGGCAGAAGGACAACGGAGAGCCGGACGAGACGACGGGGAAGACCGGGCCTCCGCCAGCAAAAGAGCTGGAAGAAGATAGCGGAGGCCCGGCAGAAGAAAGAAAGAACCGGAGAGGAGAAGAGGGAAGAAGGCGACGGAGAAGACCGGGCCCCGCTAGCAAAAGAGTTGGAAGAAGATAGCGGTGGCCCGGCAGAAGAAAGAACCGGAGAGCGCGGCGACGACACCGGAGACCCCCGAAGTCGGAAGAAGACCCCCGGAGCTGTGCAATAAAATACTTTAAAAAGCTGTGTGGTTTTTTTATTGCAATTTTTTTCCACCAGGTGAATGGGTAGGGGTACGATGTACCCCATACTCATTCACATAGGGTGGGGGGCCGGGATCTGGGGGCCCCCTTATTAAAGGGGGCTCCTGGATTCCGATAAGCCCCCCGCCCGCAGACCCCGACAACCAACGGCCAGGGTTGTCGGGAAGAGGCCCTGTCCTCATCAACATGGGGCAGGGTGCTCTGGGGTGGGGTGCCCCAGAGCACCAAACCCCCCATGTTGAGGGCATGCGGCCTGGTACAGTTCAGGAGGGAGGGGGGCCACCCTCTCGTCCCCCCCCCTCTTCCCCTGCGGCCTGCCAGGTTGTGTGCTCGGATAAGGGTCTGGTTTGGACTTTGAGGGGGACCCCCACGCCGTTTTTCGGCGTAGGGTTTCCCCTTCAAATCCAGACCAGACCCAAGGCCTGATATGCTCCTGGAGGGGGAACCCATGCCGGTTTTTTCTTTAAAAATTGGCGTGGAGTTCCCGCTCAGGATTCATACCAAACACAGTGCCTGGTATTGGCGGGAATCCACGTCGGATCCCCGTTCAATACAGTGCCACGTCTCCTCGCTATTGCAGCGAGCACGAGATGTTTCGCCACCCTGTCACCGAGATGTCGACACCCCTGTCGCCGAGAATCTCCGCAATAGGATCACGATGAATATACAATGTCCGCGGCACCTACTGTACTGTATATACTCGAGTATAAGCCAAGTTTTTCAGCACTTTTTTTGTGCTGAAAATGCCCCCCTCGGCTTATACTCGAGTCACCTTTTTGTGCCTGATCTCCCGGATTTGGGGACCCAGTACCAGCCAGACGTAGGTCTTCTGGACCTTAAACCTTGCACACATGTAGCCCCACTCTTCCTCTACAAGTGTGCAAAGCTTGTTGTCCGGAGGACCTACAGCTGGGGAGCACTGATTTTTCAAAGCCGGGCACCCCTTCCATAGACTCCCATGTTAAACTGTAATTTCTCCGGTGATTTTGGGGACCCGGTACCGGTCGGTCGTAGGTTCCCTGGACCCGAAACTTGGCACACATGTAGCCTTATTTCTCCTCTAAAAGTGTGAAAAGTTTGTTGTTTGGGGGACCTACGGTCGGGTAGCATCGATTTTTCAAAGCCGGGCACCCCTTCCATAGACTCCCATGTTAAACGTCAGTCTAGTCATGGACACAGTGAGGCATGGGCACAGTGAGGCATGGGCACAGTGAGGCATGGGCACAGGGAGGCATGGACACAGTGAGGCATGGACACAGTGAGGCATGAACATGGACACAGTGAGGCATGGACACAGTGAGGCATGCACATGGACACAGTGAGGCATGCAGATGGACACCCTAGGCTTATACACGAGTCAATAAGTTTTCCCAGTTTTTTGTGGTAAAATTAGGTGCCTCAGCTTATATTCGGGTTGGCTTATACTCGAGTATATACAGTACTTTTTTTCCTTTAGAAATGTCATTTTGTGCAGGGACAGTTCTAAACACCGGAAACACGTGCCACTTCACAGGCATACTATAGACACCCCCCAGGTACGATATTTAAAGGAATATTTAACTTTTTTTCTTCACTTTATGCATCATTAAAATCACTGCTACCGAAAAAACTGCTGTTTTTAAAACTTCTTTTTGCATTGATACATGTCCCCTGGGGCAGGACCCCGGGTCCCCAAACCCTTTTTTAGGACAATAACTTGCATATAAGCCTTTAAAATTAGCACTTTTGATTTCGAACGTTCGAGTCCCATAGACTTTAAAGGGGTTGTAAAGGTTTGTTTTTTATTTTCTAAATAGGTTCCTTTAAGCTAGTGCATTGTTGGTTCACTTACCTTTTCCTTTGATTTACCTTCTAAATGTTTTTTTTCTTTGTTTTCTTTGTCTGAATTTCTCACTTCCTGTTCCTCCTCAGTAAGCTGTTCAATAAGCTGTTCTGGCTGACTAAACACCGCTCGGATGATGGTGTGAAGCTTAGTGAGGAGAAACAGGAAGTGAGAAATTCAGACAAAGAAAAAAAACATTTAGAAGGTAAATCAAAGGAAAAGGTAAGTGAACCAACAATGCACTAGCTTAAAGGAACCTATTTAGAAAATAAAAAACAAACCTTTACAACCCCTTTAATAGGGTTCTAAAGTTTGCGCAAACTTTCGGTCCGTTCGCAGGTTCTGGTGCGAACCGAACCGGGGGGGTGTTCGGCTCATCCCTACATGGGACCCTTTCTTTGGTGCTGGAGCCGTGTTGGCTGTTATTAGTGATGAGCCGAACACCCCCGGGTTCGGTTCGCACCAGAACCCGCGAACGGACCGAAAGTTCGAACGAACATTAGAACCCTATTAAATACAATGGATGCGAACGTTCGAATTCTAAAGTGCTAATTATAACAACTATTATGCATGTTATTGTCATAAATAGGGTTTGGGAACCCGGGTTCTGCACCAGGGGACATGTATCAATGCAAAAAGAAGTTTTAAAAACGGTCGTTTTTCGGGAGCAGTCATTTTAATGATGCATAAAGTGAAAAAAAAAAAGTCAAATATTCCTTTAAATATCGTACCTGGGGGGTGTCTAAAGTATGCCTGTGAAGTGCCACGTGTTTCCCGTGTTTAGAACTGTCCCTGCACAAAATGACACTTCTAAAGGAAAAAAAAGCCATTTAAAACTGCTTGCGGCTTTAATGTAATGTCTGGTCCCGGTAATATGGATGAAATTCTTTAAGAAAAATGGCATAGCTACCCCATGACCCCCCCCCCTACCCCAGCCCATTACCAGCCCCTTTGGGTCTTGTATGGATATTAAGGGGAACCCCGCACATAAAATAAAAAAGGCCCTATATACTCTGAACAGCCGTATACAGGCGGTGCATACAAGACAGGGACTGTAGGTTTGTTCTTATGTAGAATCTGTTTGTAATTTTGAACAGGTACATTGTTGAAGTGTAGCTCCAGCCCAAAAATCTATTTTTAAACTTTTTGGGAAACATAGGTAAGGGTTATCACCCCTGTAACATTTGTTTTGCTGTCTGTGCCCCTGTTCAGAACATTTCACCTCACTTTCCGTCCCAATGACAACTGTTTTTGAAATGTGGTGTTTTTCTTGAAACAAGGATTGCTGATAAAGCATCAGTACAGATGAGACCCCTTTCTCCCATATTTATTCTTACAGGAGAGAATTTTCCTTTCTAGGGGTAGATTTCCTCTCACTTCCTGTTGTCTTCTTTCGTTTGCAAGTAGGAGTCGTTTGTAAGTTGGATGTTTGAAAGTAGGGACCTGCCGTATATACTCTGCAGAAATAGGCCCCTTAGTTGTTGGTGTTGGCACAACACTGTAAGCACTCAGTTACTCTTGGTTGGTGCTGGAACGCCCTGCTGTCAACTATTATATCAGGAATTTTAATTACATATAATTGTTGAACAGTGGTAGTAAAAATTGGGGCTTTGATGGTGGTGCTGGTGCCACAACACTGTAAGCCCTGACAGTTACTCTTGGTGGGTGCAGCAATGGGCCCTGCTGTGAATTATTAGATCAAGAATTGTAATTACATGCCCCTTTTGAACAGGGGCTGAAAAATTGGGCCTTTCGTGGTGGTGGTGGTGGTGGCGTTGCCACAAGACTGTAAGCCCTCAGAGTTACTCTTGGTGGGTGCAGCAATGGACCCTGCTGTGAATTATTAGATCAAGAATTGTAATTGCATGCCCCTGTTGAACAGGGGCTGAAAAATTGGGCCTTAGGCACTGGTGGCACAACACTACAACCCCTCACAGATACTGTACTTGGAGCACAGCAATGAGCCCTGTTGCAAAGTATTGCTTCAAAAATTGTAATGACACGCCCCTGTTAAACAGGGGCTGAAAAATTGGGCCTTAGGCACTGGTGCCACAACACTCCAACCCCTCACAGATACTGTACTTGGAGCACAGCAATGAGCCCTATGGCAAATTATTGCTAAAAAAATTGTAATTACACGCCCCTGTAAAACAGGGGCTGAAAAATTGGGCCTTAGCCACTGGTGGCGGCACCCATAAACAAAAATGATCTTCCAAGCTATCATCATCAATCGTATCATTGAGGACTCGGAGGAGGAGGATAGCCAGTCAACATAACAGCACAGGCACTCAGCATCAGCATCAGTCTTGAAGGGATGTGACATGTTAAAATCAATTAGTCTGTTATATCAGCATCAGGTGTGTGGTAGCTGGTGGTGATCCAAGACTGGTTCATCTTGATGAAAGTCAGTCGATCAACCGAGTCGGTGGACAGGCGCACCCTGTGATCCGTGACAAATCCTCCAGCAGCACTGAATGTGCGTTCCGAAAGAACGCTGGATGCAGGACAGGCCAGTAGCTCAATTGCATACTGTGCAAGCTCTGGCCAGTGATCCATCCTCAAGACCCAGTAAGCCAGAGGATTTTCGGTGGGGAAGGTGTCCAAGTCTGACCTTGCCCCTAGATATTCCTGCACCATGTTTATCAGACGCTGGCGATGGTTGCTGGAACCGATCATACTTTGGGGCTGCGGACTAAAGAATTGTCTGAACGCATCGGTCAGACGGCCACCTTCCCCACCGCTCCTTCTTTGACTGGCCGAAGCCTCAGCAACTCGTTGTCCAGGACCAGGAGTTTGTAACCTCCCAGTCTCTGGGAACGCGTTGCACAGACCTTTCTGCAAGGCCTCCCGGAGTTGTCTCATCCTCTGCTCCCTCTGCGACGGTAACATAAGGTCCGCAACCTTACCCTTGTACCGTGGATCAAGGAGAGTGGCCAGCCAGTAATGGTCCCTCTCCTTGATCCGAAGAATACGAGGATCCTTCCGCAGACTTTGCAGGATCAGGGAGGCCATGCAGCGTAGGTTTGCTGAGGCATTCGCTCCGGAGTCCTCTGGGTCACTAAGGACGACATGATCCGCAGCCACCTCCTCCCAGCCACGTACAAGTCCACTGGTTTCTTGGGACTGTAAATCATCCCTAAAAGACTGCTGCTGATGATGCTGAGTGCCAGCCTCCACCTCCATGCTGACACAATCATCCTCCTCCTCCTCCTCCTCCTCCTCCTCTTCCTGTGCGATGGGTGGGACAGAAGGAACACTGTCTGGGTAAAGGGGGCCTTGAGAGGCAAGGAAGTCCTCCTCTTCCTGCCTCTGTTCTGCCTCAAGTGCCCTGTCCATTATTCCACGCAGCGTGTGCTCCAACAGGTGGACAAGAGGTACAGTGTCACTGATGCATGCACTGTCACTGCTCACCATCCTCGTGGCCTCCTCAAATGGTGCCAGGACAGTGCATGCATCCCTGATCATGCCCCACTGGCGTGGAGAAAAAAAACCAAGCTCCCCTGACCCTGTCCTGGTGCCGTAGTCGCACAGGTACTCATTGATGGCCCTCTGCTGCGTGTGCAGCCGCTGCAGCATGGCCAACGTTGAGTTCCACCTGGTGGGCATGTCACATATAAGGCGGTTCTTGGGCAGGTTCAACTCCTTTTGCAGCTCAGCCAGGCGAGCACTGGCATTATAAGATCTGCGGAAATGCACACAGACTTTCCTGGCCTGCCTCAGGACATCCTGTAAGCCCGGGTACCTGCCCAAGAACCGCTGCACCACCAGGTTAAGGACGTGAGCCACACAGGGCACATGGGTCAGTTGTCCCTGTCGGAGAGGAGGTTGGTGCCATTGTCGCAAACCACCATTCCTGGCTTAAGCTGGCGTGGCGTCAACCACCTCTCGGCCTGGCCCTGCAGAGCAGACAGGACCTCTGCCTCAGTGTGGCTTCTGTCCCCCAAACACACCAGCGCAAGCACGGCATGGCATCTTTTTGCCTGCGTACTTGCGTAGCCCCGTGAACGGCTACGGAGCACCGCTGGTTCATAGGACAAACCACAGGAAGAGGCCATGGAGGAAGAAGAAGAGGAGGGGGTGGAGGAGAGAGGTGTGTCACAACCAGTAGTAGCATTTTGGAGGCGTGGCGGTGGGACAACCTCCAACACTACTGCACCTTGTCCTGCATCCTTCCCAGCTGCCAAAAGAGTGACCCAATGGGCCGTGAAAGAAAGGTAACGTCCCTGTCCATGCCTGCTGGACCATGAGTCAGCGGTAATATGCACCTTACCGCTGACCGCCCTGTCCAGCGAGGCCAAGACATTGCCTTCCACATGCCGGTAGAGAGCCGGAATAGCCTTCCGTGAGAAAAAGTGGCGTTTGGGAACCTGCCACTGAGGAACCGCACATTGCACAAACTCACGGAAGGGGGCCGAGTCTACCAACTGAAAAGGCAGCAGTTGAAGCGCTAGCAATTTAGCCAAGCTAGCATTCAACCGCTGGGCATGTGGATGGCTGGGAGTGAACTTCTTTCGACGGTCCAGCAGCTGGGGCAGGGAAATTTGCCTGCTAGAATCGGACGTCGGTGTACTGCTAGCAGAGTGGCCGCAAGTACTTGGCTGTGACACACCTAATTCTACACCTTCATTCCTCTCAGTGCATGTTTCAGAGAGGACTGAAGTTATAGTGGGGTTGGAGATCCCAGCTGATGCGGTGCAAGGAGAGGTCCGCTTTGCTCTTTGGTGTGGGTCTTTGAGGTAGGCTTGCCAACGAGCTGCATGGCAGGTCAACATATGTCTGGTCAGGCATGTGGTACCCAAGCGGCTGATGTTTTGGCCACGCGATATACGCTTGAGACATATGTTGCAAACAGCAGCTGTGCGATCTGATGCACTAGCCTCAAAAAAGGCCCACACCAAAGAACTTTTTGAATGACGGGCAGAGGCAGCGCCCTGCACAGGCGGAGCTCTGCGGTGTGATTCCGTCGGTGTACTGCCCTTACGCTGGCCACCAAAGGGCATCCTGCCTCGTTGGAGATGTGCCTCCTCCTCATCCTCCTCCTCCTCCTCTCTCCTATTAGGCACCCACGTGGAGTCAGTGACCTCATCATCACCTCCCTCCTCATCACTGGAGCCAATCTGGCAGTATGCTGCAGCTGCTGGAACATGACTGCCAGATTGGTGTCCTTCTTGAGCATCCCCTCTGTCTGCTCTCACGCTACTGCCTTCCTCTAGCTGGGTTTCATCATCAGACCCTTCGAAACGCTGGGCATCCTCCTGGAGCATGTACCCAACACTGTGCTCAAACAGTTCGGGGGACTCCTCAGGAGGAGGACATGGTGGGTCTAGGGAAGGAGTGACTGATGATGAGTCTGACATTGATACCAGGGAAGAGGACGCTTTGGCAGCTGCTTTTCCAGTACCCTGAGCCTGGGTGAGAGAGGATGAGGAGGAGGAGGAGGGCTTGGTCATCCACTCTACCAAGTCTTCGGCATGATGTGGCTCAACATGTCCAGCTGCCGAAAAGAAGGACAAGCGTGTCCCATGGCCATGTGCTGATGACAATGCACCGCGTCCACGACCAGCGCTGTTGCCCCCAGACACAGAGCCTGCTTGCCCTCTTTTATTGCCTCCTGACTGTCTGCCTCTCCTTGTTTGCCTTCCAGACATTCTAATAGATGGCCTGCAGGGAGATGGGAAAAAAGCAATAAGGGCTACCTTCAGGTGTCCTTCTCTGTCCCTTGAAACAAGGACTTTGACAGTGAAAGAAACTGACACACTCTCCCTACCTACAGTTTTCTGTCCCTAGAAAAAATGTTTTTTTTAAGCACAATTTAGCACAAGGAGAATTCACTCACTGTCCTTCCAGGTCCCTGGAAACAAGGACTTTGAAAGTGAAAGAAACTGACACACTCTCCCTACCTACAGTTTTCTGTCCCTAGAAAAAATGTTTTTTTTAAGCACAATTTAGCACAAGGAGAATTCACTCACTGTCCTTCCAGGTCCCTGGAAACAAGGACTTTGACAGTGAAAGAAACTGACACACTCTCCCTACCTACAGTTTTCTGTCCCTAGAAAAAATGTTTTTTTTAAGCACAATTTAGCACAAGGAGAATTCACTCACTGTCCTTCCAGGTCCCTGGAAACAAGGACTTTGACAGTGAAAGAAACTGACACACTCTCCCTACCTACAGTTTTCTGTCCCTAGAAAAAATGTTTTTTTTAAGCACAATATAGCACAAGGAGAATTCACTCACTGTCCTTCCAGGTCCCTGGAAACAAGGACTTTGACAGTGAAAGAAACTGACACACTCTCCCTACCTACAGTTTTCTGTCCCTAGAAAAAATGTTTTTTTTAAGCACAATTTAGCACAAGGAGAATTCACTCACTGTCCTTCCAGGTCCCTGGAAACAAGGACTTTGACAGTGAAAGAAACTGACACACTCTCCCTACCTACAGTTTTCTGTCCCTAGAAAAAATGTTTTTTTTAAGCACAATTTAGCACAAGGAGAATTCACTCACTGTCCTTCCAGGTCCCTGGAAACAAGGACTTTGACAGTGAAAGAAACTGACACACTCTCCCTACCTACAGTTTTCTGTCCCTAGAAAAAATGTTTTTTTTAAGCACAATTTAGCACAAGGAGAATTCACTCACTGTCCTTCCAGGTCCCTGGAAACAAGGACTTTGACAGTGAAAGAAACTGACACACTCTCCCTACCTACAGTTTTCTGTCCCTAGAAAAAATGTTTTTTTTAAGCACAATTTAGCACAAGGAGAATTCACTCACTGTCCTTCCAGGTCCCTGGAAACAAGGACTTTGACAGTGAAAGAAACTGACACACTCTCCCTACCTACAGTTTTCTGTCCCTAGAAAAAATGTTTTTTTTAAGCACAATTTAGCACAAGGAGAATTCACTCACTGTCCTTCCAGGTCCCTGGAAACAAGGACTTTGACAGTGAAAGAAACTGACACACTCTCCCTACCTACAGTTTTCTGTCCCTAGAAAAAATGTTTTTTTTAAGCACAATATAGCACAAGCACAAAACACACTGACACTCTCCCTACCTATCCTTCTCTTTCCCTAAACTAAAGGAATCCAGGTTAAGCAAGAAAGAAATAAAAGTCACTGTCCCTGCCTATGCTGCTCTATCCCTGCTCCGGAACACACTACACTAGGCCGCCGTGCTGGCGGCCTTTTATAGTGTGGGGCGTGTACTAAACACCCTCAGCAATAATTGGCCACAGGCATCCTGCCTGTGGCCAATCATTGCTCTCCTCGCTGACGGCGCTGTGATTGGCCAAGCATGCGGGGTCACAGTGCATGCTTGGCCAATCACAGCGCCTGGATGACACTGCGATGGCGTAGTGCATTGTGGGCCGTTCGCGTCACTCGAATTTGGCGCGAACGGCCCAAATCGTCGAACGATCGAACAGCCGATGTTCGAGTCGAACGTATGTTCGACTCGAACACGAAGCTCATCCCTAGCTGTTATGTTGTTTGTGTGTTTATTACAGAAAAAAAAATGTGCATGTTAATAAATATGTAGAAAAAAAAGTGCATGTTAATAAATATGGAAACATTTTAATAAAAAAAGTGCATGTTAATAACTATGTAGAAAAAAAGTGCATGTTAATAAATATGGAAAAAATTTAATAATAAAAAAGTGCATGTTAACCACTTGCTGCCCGCCCTATAACAGATTGACGGCGGCAAAGTGGTTTCAAAATCCTGACTGGACGTCATATGACGTCCTCAGGATTTTGAGCCACTGCGCGCTCCCGGGGGCGCGCATCGCGGCGATCGTTGCTGCGGGATGTCAGTCTGACACAACGCAACACCGATCTAGGTAAAGAGTCTCCAACGGAGACTCTTTACCACGTGATCAGCCGTGTCCAATCACGGCTGATCACGATGTAAACAGGAAAAGCCGGTCATCGGCTTTTCCTCACTCGCGTCTGTCAGACGCGAGTAGAGGAGATCCGATCGGCTGCTCCTCTGACAGGGGGGGTTTGTGCTGATCCATTATCAGCACAGCCCCCCCCGAGGATGCCCACTGGACCACCAGGGATGCCACTAGACCACCAGGGAAGCCCACCTATAGGTATTGCACACTAGACCACCAGGGATGCTAATTATATACTAAATGGATGCCAATCAGTGCCCACAATGGATGCCAATCAGTGCCCACAATGGGCAACACTGATTTTCAGGCATTATTGTTTGGCACTGATTGGCATCCATTAGTACAGTACAGTGCCACCTATCAGTGCCCATCCATGCCACCTATCAGTGCCCATCCATGCCCATCCGTGCCACCTATCAGTGCCCATCCATGCCACCTATCCGTGCCCATCAGTGCCCACCCATGCCGCCTATCTGTGCCCACCCGTGCTGCCTATCTGTGCCCAACTGTGCCGCCTATCTGTGCCCACCCGCACCGCCTATCTGTGCCCACCCGTGCCGCCGATCGTTGCCCATCCGTGCCGCCGATCGTTGCCCATCCGTGCCACCTCATTGGTGCCCACCCGTGCTGCCTTATCCATGCCCGTCAGTGCAGCCCCATCAGTGCCCATCAGTGAAGGAGAAAACTAACTTATTTACAAAGTTTTGTAACTGAAACAAAAAAAAACGTGTTTTTTTTCAAAATTTTCGGACTTTTTTTTATTTTTTAGCAAAAAATATAAATCGCAGAGGTGATCAAATACCACCAAAAGAAAGCTCTATTTGTGGGAACAAAATGATAAAAATGTAGTTTGGGTACAGTGTAGCATGACCGCGCAATTGTCATTCAAATTGCAACAGCGCAGAAAGTTGAAAATTGGTCTGGGCAGGAAGCTGTATAAGTGCCCTGTATGGAAGTGGTTAATAAATATGTAGAAAAAAAAGTGCATGTTAATAAATATGGGAAAAATAAAAATAAAAAAAAAGTGCATGTTAATAAATATGTAGAAAAAAAAGTGCATGTTAATAAATATGGAAAAAATGTAATAAAAAAAAGTGCATGTTAATAAATATGGAAAAAATGTAATAAAAAAAGTGCACGTTAATAAATATGTATAAAAAAAAAAGGTAAAACAAAAAGGAGACACAAGCCTCTCTCTCCCCCTATAGCTGGGCCAAGGTGAGAGGTCTTCTTCTCCTCCAGCAGATCCGTGGTGCTGAATGGACAGCGCACTCAAACCAAGTTGGATTTGCAAATGTTTCATTATCCCAGTTTGCTGTTTTGTGTGTAGTGTTCCCTCCCATCTGCTCTCTCTGTCTCTTGTAAATCGGATCAAGCCTGATTCCCCTCACGTCAAACCACATGATCCCATAAAACATTCATCACCTCTCAATCCCTGATCCAGCTCCATAAAACATTCATCGTTGCTTTTCCTCTCACTGCTTTTCCATAGAGTAAGTGGGGAAGGGAAGAAGAAGAAAAAAAAAAAAGAACAGTGATTTCACCAAGAGCGCCTGGCAGCCAGAGGAAGCACATCACACATTGATGTGCTACAAGAGTGCGGGGGAGACAGGGAGCTCTCATTACCAGCTGTCTTCATGGTGGAGGAGACACACTCACACAACTACCCCATACACAACTAGTTCCGATCGGGGAACAGCCACACCAAGCACTGGATACTGACTCTCAACTGGATGTTGAAGGCAAACAAGAAGATCGTTATTTTTCCCCCAAAAGACTGAAGAGGGCAGATGGGGAATACTCTTTGCTGTGTTTCTGGAGTGTGATTCGTTTTACTGAAGTTTCCATATCCTAAGGATTTGCCTGTAAATTTTATTTTTATGTTCCAGAGTGCAAAAGGGAATTAAACACAAGGATGAAGCTATTGTGTATCAAAGGTAAGCAGATCTTTTTTTTATTATTCTCATTATTATTTATTAATTAATCGTAAAGCAGATTTGACAGCTGAATGTAGAAGTAGTTGCAGCCTTGTAGGTAGGTACCATCGTCTAGATGGGAGATGTTTGCTGACAAGAGCGGTGGGTGTTATGCAATGTTAATATGATATTATGATCAGGAAAATGTTCGGAAGAAGGTGATTTAGAGGCTGAGGAATTGGGGAATTAGAGTTGGATGCGCCAACCTCACAACTACAGTACTACCATACCTAGAAGAACAAAGTAGGTCAGGAATCCAGGAGGACACTGGGGACAGACACCGAGCGAATCTTGCGGTGGATCAGTCTCTTGGGACGTTCGCCTCCTTTGCTCTGTGTAGCCGGATAAACTCATTTTATGTGTGATGATCTAACAGATGACTGATGGGGGACATCTCTGCTACCCATAAATGGAGCACAGCCTGGGATCTAACAAAGACCTTTCATTTCCAGCTTTTTAATTCATCCTGATTTACAGATGTGGACTGGGAAGAGGGGACAATGAAGTCTCCTGTGCAGAATTAATGATGTGATCCTCTGATGAAAACTCTGCTTTGGTTTAATCACAGCAGTTTGTGTTTGGAGATTCCCTACATTGGACTACTTTGGGGTGTACAGTGGATGCTGTGCCTTCATCTGCCCCAGACGTGCTTGTTATGCAATATTTTGCAGTCCTGATCCTGTCGGACTGCATACTCAACCTGATTACACCAAAGCTATGCAAAATGCAAACAGACGTCCACCACTGTCACAGGGCTGGAGATGCTATGTGTACTGCAGCTATAGAGCTCCTGATACAAGGCAATCCCTGACACTGCTCCAAAAGTTACATCAATTAGCTCAAATACATTATCACTCATTCAACTTAGTCCGACTTGCTGCAAATGGATCACAAATACACAGGATCCTGTTATTTCTCCCTAGCTGGATCATTACAATCACATCCAGAGATCCTGGCTGTCTCTCTGCCACTATCTATCTCCCTATATCTATCTATCTATCTATCTATCTATCTATCTATCTATCTATCTATATATCTATCTATCTATTTATCTATCTATCTATCTATCTATCTATCTATCTATCTATCTATCTATCTATCTATCTATCCATTCATCTGCTTGTCTGCCTATATAACTGTCTGTCTGTCTATCTATCTATCTATCTATCTATCTATCTATCTATCTATCTATCTATCTATCTATCTATCTATCTATTCATTCATCTGCTTGTCTGTCTATATAACTGTCTGTCTATCTATCTATCTATCTATCTATCTATCTATCTATCTATCTATCTATCTATCTATTCATTCATCTGCTTGTCTGTCTATATACCTGTCTATCTATCTATCTATCTATCTATCTATCTATCTATCTATCTATCTATCTATCTATCTATCTATTCATTCATCTGCTTGTCTGTCTATATACCTGTCTGCCAAACTATCTATCTATCTATCTATCTATCTATCTATCTATCTATCTATCTATCTATCTCATTGTATTTATCTATTCATCTATCTACCCAACTATCTATCATCTCTTTAGCTATCATTAATAGGTAAATTATTAAACATACAATTTCTATCTATCTATCTATCTATCTATCTATCTATCTATCTATCTATCTCATTGTATGTATATATATATATATATATATATATATATATATATATATATATATATATATTCTCCTATCTACCCAACTAACTATCATTTATTCATATGTCATTAATAGATAAATGATTAAACATGCAAAAGTCTATCTATCTTAATTTTTTTTAATAACATTTCATATTTTGTTATATTTAAACAGATATATGGGCATGTGCTAGCAGTATGTATGTGTGGTTGTGTTGAGAAGTGTTTTATTGCTGTTGTAGAGATCATCCTGATGAATTTGTTTGTATGTATACAATGACCAAAAAGTATATTATCTATCTATCTATCTATCTATCTATCTATCTATCTATCTATCTATCTATCTATCTATCTATCTATCTATCAGTTTATCTATCTATCTATCTATCTATCTTTCTGTATATCTATCTACCTATCTAACTACATATCTATCTATCTATCTATCTATCTATCTATCTATCTATCTATCTATCTATCTATCTATCTATCTATCTATCTATTTATCTATCTATCCATCCATCCATCCATCCATCCATCCATCTATCTACCTACCTATCCATCCATCCATCCACCTACCTACCCATCCATCCATCCATCTATCTATATGTCTATCTATCTATCTATCTATCTATCTATCTATCTATCTATCTATCTATCCATCTATCTATCTATCTATCTATCTATCTATCTATCTATCTATCTATCTATCTATCTATCTATCTATCCACATATCTATCTATCTATCTATCTATCTATCTATCTATCTATCTATCTATCTATCTATCTAATCCACTTGTCTGTCTACATACGTGTCTGTCTATCTGGTTGGGATTACACTTTGTGATATTTTGCTGTCACAAAAAAAAGCACCTGAAGTTCAAAGTAGTTGAGTCTTTTAAAATGTAATAAAACACCTTCCAAAACAGGAATAGGGAGCTGTCACCCTTTAAGTTCTACTTCAATTTATCTCTTATATACTCCAGTTTTAAAGTAAAATCTGAGTGTTTTCCATAGATTTTTAGTCTGGGACCTCCATCGGGTTTCTGGCAGCATAAAAGAACAGAAAGTGACTATAGATCCTGTTTGATTATTAGTTTACACATGCATACTCTGTGTCAGATATCACAGCAATGCTTACTAGAGAGTTTTTTTATATGTAAAACGGGTAAATTGGCTGCATACCTGACATTTTTCTCTACTCTGAATGTGCTAGATTCCTCTAGCGGTGAAATATGTCTCACTGAGGTTATCTTTGAAGATGTGTAAAGCTGATTTGAATCCACATTGTATACACAATTTTGTGTCCTTCAGATATGTCTATTACATCAATGTACTTTACATTTTCAGACCATTTTGATAATTATTCTAGATCCTTAAATGATATTCCTGATACCATTCTAAACACATGGATATAATACGCCACTGAAGATCTACTTATCTTCTAAAATGATTGGTTTACAGTAGTCATATCAATTCATGTAAGGGTTTTTCAGGCCCTCTAAACAACATTTATGTTCTATCAATCACTGTTCAGAGTGCTGAGAACACCACCATATATTTACTTGCATTGAGGTTAATGTGATTCACAGCACCTATTGTGTAATGGCAGCCTTCCTGCCTTGTCATAGACATTAACGGGAGTAGAATTCAGATGTGCAGGTTATTAGATGCCCAATATCATTTCAGGTTTTTAGTGATTTTTTTAGGCTTCCTAACTTAACTGAGTAAAGCGTTGTGGTTTATTGAACTTTCATTATGCGAGATTCAGCATTATTGATTTTCATCTTGTCTGGATGGGAAGGAAAGGGATTTATGTCAACACTGGCAGGCTTGGAATTTAGGTTTTCGATGTTCACTTGCAAGGCCTATGCCACGTTCCTATGTGCTGTATACCATCTCTTTACACATGACTTGGTTAGCATATTACAAAAGACATACAGAGCAAAAAAAGGCTTGTTACAAATAATAATTTTTTACAATTCTGCACTTTTTTTTTTCTTTTTCTTGCTTTTGCAACAAATTTTCAGATTTGGCCTAGATACCGGGAGGCATAATTTATCTTCAATAGCACAAGTAATATAAAAATAGCAGGCCACCCAATAAGTATCATTTTATTCTACCTTTATGAAAGTTTTAACGGTGAAATTTACATATTAGTAAAATAATATGTAATTGTACACATTGTATTTTCATTTTATATTTAAATATGTAGTAAACTTATCCCTTGGTAAATGTTAGGCCCACATGTGGTGTTCATTACATCTCCATCCAAAATATGGCATAATGCCAGAGCATGGGTCCAGCACAATATTTGTAGCATGTTCTCCTTTTCATGGTTATACGGTAAAACTTGGTTTGAGAGCGTTTTGCAAGACAAGCTAATTTTTTTTATTAATGTTGACTTGATATACAAGCGATGTCTTGATATACAAGTATTGTCATGCCACAACAGAGTATAAAAGAGAAGAGAGGCGCCTCTAAGTGTAGCAATATGGTTAAATTTAATGAAGGTACAACATTAAGGAACATATTGCTACACTTAGACCCCTTTCACACTGGGTCGCTTTGCAGGCGCTATTACGCAAAAAATTGCGCCTGCAAACCGACCTGAAACAGCCGCTGCTGTCTCTCCAGTGTGAAAGGCCGAGGGCTTTCACACTGGAGCGGTGCGCTAGTAGGACGGTAAAAAAAGTCCTGCTAGCAGCATCTTTGGAGCGGTGAATGAGCGGTGTGTATACCGCTCCTCCACCGCTCCTGCCCATTGAAATCAATGAGTTACCGCGGCTATACCGCCGGCATAGCGCCTCTGCAGAGGCGCTTTGCGGTGCTTTTAACCCTTTCCCGGCGGCTAGCAGGGGTAAAACTGCCCCACTAGCGGCCGAACCGCGCCGTAAAATTGACAGTAAAGCGCCGCTACAAATAGCAGCGCTTTACAGCCGACGCACCTCCCGCCCCAGTGTGAAAGGGGCCTTAGAGGCGCCTCTTTTCTCTTTTATACTCTTTAGCTCCTGCTGGATTTTGCTTCTAATCCCCTTGTGGAGGCTTCCGTTTGTGAATGGACAATTTATGGTTACACAGCCTATCATATTGCTATAATCTTTTTATATGGACTATAAACTGAAGGATTTATGAATAAATGGTTGTGGAACGAATCATTTGAGTTTCCATTATTTCTTATGGAGAAATTTGCTTTTGATATACAAGTGCTTTGGATTACAAGCATGTTTCTGGAATGAATTAGGGTCGCAATCCAAGGATTTACTGTACCTTTCATGGGCAGGGTACCACCATTTGCTCATGTAATATGTGAAATAAATAAGATGTTCTGATGTACTGTCCTTAACAGTAAACATATACTGTTAGGTGTGTGTATCCCATATTGCTGTGTGCAGTATCTTAGATTTTGCAAAAATGGACTCTAACGTACCCTTCAGAAACCTGATGTTGTCTCGGAAGCAAGATTCTTCATTAAATGAGCCAGCAGAACAGAAGCAGCAATAATGTATTGTATGGATTGGTACTCAGCAGTAGAAAAGGTAAATGATGAACCTTGATAGATAAAAGTAAACGAATAAAGGTTAGGCTAATGTTTGTTTCAGAGCCACATATATGTATCCATTGTTAACTGTTCATGACTATTCAGTGGAAATTCTATTCACCTGACCCACTAATGTTGACCAGTATGGTTCTGCTAGCAATAACCCCCACCAGGTATTTGAAGTGAGCCACCTAACAGCTACAATACTTTTATAGTTTGTGGCTATGTGGCTTTTCTAATGTGAAATAACCTACCTTTGGCAACCCACAGATTTTTTTTTTTCTTGGACCGGGTTGCTTTGTGCTAAGAAAATCAAAGCAGCTGTGATTAAAGCAAAAGCCTTGGGAGCTGCTTAGGAGGAGACTTCACACAGCAGATCAGTGGATAAACAAATTGGAAGGCCCTCATCAATCACCAAAGGAGGGACACACAGGACAAACCTCTTGCACAAGAAATAAACCTCTTGCTAAGAATAGAACTGCCCCGTCTTTATAAGCAGTATACTTTACATTTTTACTTCAACACTGACTATTCTCAGTAATGTGAAGTTACATGGTCCCATTCCATTCAAGTCACGAGACAAGGCCTGATCTACTTTGAAAATTTAAAAAACGTCAAGTATTTTTAAGAATATTCAAACAGCAATAATGTCCAGTTACTTAGAATAGCCAATCAAATTTCAACTCTCATCAATTAAGAACAGTAAGAACAGTAAGAAATAGAAGGTGACATCTGTTTGCTATTTATGATATTGCATAAACAATATTTCCATTCCTTTTTTAAATAAAAGTCCCCATCCTTTAAGCCATGTTTATAGGCAAGGCTTCTACCATAGGTGTGCGCACAGGGTGTGCCAGGTGTGCCTGGGCACACCCTAATCAGCCTGTGCTGCGCAGATTCCCCCTGCTGCTTGGCTGCAAAGAAAGGGACTGGGGAATCTCTGTTCTCAGTCCCTTTCTCTGTCCCAAAAGTGAGACATCAGGGCTGTTTAGGCCCCTGATATTTCACCAAAGCCTCCCAATGGAGCGCCTAAAAAAAAATTGTGAAAAAAATAAAAAATGATTGTAAAAAAAATATTGTCAAAAAAATAAAAAATATTAAATTGGAAGTAATAATAAAAAAATAATAGAAACAAAATACTGACACCAATTTCTGCCCTTCTGACACCAACCTCTGATATATATATATGTATATATATATAATATATATATATATATATATATATATAAACGGATTGGTGTTTGTGAGTGCCCTGCCTATTAAAACACCGCTCAGCGCTTAGGACCTAACCATAAGAAGATGTTAAACAGTATGCAATGTGATTCCTTAAATGAATAGCAGCCGCTTAAAAAAACATAAAATATAAATAAAACAGTAAAATTAAAACTCAAGAAAGTCCAAGAGTCCAAAATAATGCTGTAGCAGCGCTTCAATCAAACTGATTTTGAAAGTCCTCTATATATATTCAATATAGGTAATGACAGTGGTGTAGACAGGAATGGATGTGACTGCAATTTCATTAGGTGCACAGTGTTCCTTTCACCACAAGGTGTTCACCGCGTGGGGGGGAAAAATACTCCCCTTTTGGGCATGCACTTACCAGAGGTAAGGTTCAAAAGGGCATGAACCAATGATCAACATCCATCCCAGTTGCTGCACTCTCCACAATTACACCTTGCTTGGGATAAGGTCCGGTCAGGGAAATGGACGGCCGCGCCATCTAGGTTACCAGTGACCTCTCGTCCTTCCTGGTTCCTGGTCCGTGGAACGCACTAACGTCGCTTCCGGTGATTGGGTTGAGAGTCACCCACTGAGGCGTTTCGTCACTTCCGGACTTCGTCTGAGGGCGCCCTCAGACGAAGTCCAGAAGTAACGAAACGCGTCAGGTAGTGACTCTCAACCCAATCACCGGAAGTGACGTTAGTGCGTTCCACGGACCAGGAACCAGGAAGGACGCGAGGTCACTGGTAACCTAGACAGCGCAGCCGTCCATTTCCCTTACCGGACCTTATCCCAAGCAAGGTGTAATTGTGGAGAGTGCACCCCGGCCATAGGTCTCCCGGACAACAAACTTTGCACATGTGTGCCAAGTTTGGGGTCCAGGGGACCTAAAACCGGCCAGTACCGGGTCCCCAAATTTCGGGAGATCAGGCGCAAAAAGGTGACTCGATTATAAGCCGAGGGGGGCATTTTCAGCACAAAAAAATGTGCTGAAAAACTCGGCTTATACTCGAGTATATACGGTAATTGGATAAAACTTTCAGTAAGGTGGAAAACAGAGAATACAATGTAATACTGCCAGTTGGGGGAATTACTATATCTACCAGTTGTTTAGCACCTCAAGGCCTAAAAAAATGGATAAAGGTACCAAGCATCATATGTAAAAGGAGCAGGGCTTTTTTTCTCAGACAATAGGTGCAGGAACTCCCCCGTTCTGAGTCACCCCTTTTCTCCGGCCCTACCCACCTCCCAGTACCATCCCTTTTAGACAATATAGGACCAAGTATCATTTTGTGGTGCTATGGAATTTGTATGGAATTTGGTAATGATATCAAGAAAAGCAGTAAAATAGATCCCTTGCAGCCAGCAACAATAGATCCCCCTAACAACAATGGACCACCAACAACAAAATTTCCCCACCAGCAACAATAGACTCCCGGCAGCATCAACAGATCTCCGCACAGCCAGCATTAATAGACTCTCTGGCTGCCATCAACAATAGATCCCTCCCCAACAGTAAATCTCTTTCAGCAACAACTGACCCCCCAGCAACATAAGACCCCCCCAGCAACAATATGTCCCCCACCAGCAACAATAGACCCCCCTGCAAAAATCGATCCCCAGCAGTGAGCATCAGTACCCTGCAGCACACCCCAGCACCCCTTGTCATTACATACAGTCAGTCCAGGAGGTGCCGGAACTGCGTTCCCCCCGCGTTCCCGCTGAAAAAAAGCCCTGAAAAGCAGTATTTCTACTGCTTACATATATTACAGTGTCCCACTGTCATTGGTTCCTAAAGAAGCAGCAGGTCCTTGCACCCAATACATCTCTAGGAACAGCCTTTTTTACCCGCATCCAATTCACATGAGATTCGAGTGTGACCGGCTCTCAATAGAGCTGGTTCACACATGTCTGCGGCGGCCGCAACCTGGATTGCAAAAGGGTTCTGTACATATTTTGGTATGGTTCAGGTGCGAATTCAGTCACAAATTCAGACCTGAATCACACATGAACTGGTGAACAGACACGCACTGGCCCCCAGGCACGAACCCGCGGCCGCACATATGTGTGCCTAGCCTTAAAGTGACAATAGGTCCCCAACAATACGATGCAGACCCTTTGAGTGGTCTGTGAGCTGTTTTTTTCATTAAGAGAACAGAAGCCAGCAATGACATGTCATGAAATGTCATTTTCCAGCTATTTTAACCACTTGCCCTCTCGAAGATTTACCCCCCTTCATGACCAGGCCATTAGCGATACGGCACTACGTTAGTTTAACTGACAATTGCGCGTTCATGGGATGCTGTACCCAAATAACATTTTTGTCCTTTCTTTCCCACAAATATTGCTTTCTTTTGGTGGGATTTGATCACGCATTTTTTTTTTTTGCACTATAAACAAAAAAAGATCGACAATTTTGAAAAAAACACAATATTTTATACTTTCTGCTATAAAACATACCAAATAAAAAAACATTTTTAAAATACATTTCTTCATCAGTTCAGGCCAATATATATTCTGCTACATATTTTTGATAAAAAAAAATCCCAATGAGCGTATATTGATTGGTTTGCACAAAGTTATATTATCTACAAACTATGGGGTATTAAATTTTTTTTTATTATTTTTTTTTTTTTTACTAGTAATAGCAGCAATCAGTGACTTATAGTGGGACTGTGATATCAAGGCAGACAAATCGGCCACCTAACTGACACGTTTTGGGGGCCAGTGACACTAATACAGTGATCAGTGCTAAAAAAATATGCACTGCACTGTACTAATGACACTGGCTGGGAAGGGGTTAACATCAGGGGTGATCAAAGGGTTAACTGTGGGCCTACTCTGTGCTTACTCACTGTGTGGGAGGTGATTTGACTAGGGGAAGACTGTGTTCCTGTTTTGCGAGAACACAGGATCAATACCTTCCCTTCTGACAGAACGGCAATCTGCCTTCTTTACATAGGCAGGTTGCTGTTCTGCCTGTGTACTGTGTAATCGGTGGGTGCCCGGCGGACATCGAGTCCGCTGTACCCAGCGCTAGCACATGCACGCGTCCCAGACTCTGGAGTGTCAGATCACGCATTAGGTACATGATCTGGCACGGAGCGGCCACCCTGCCGCAGTATATGTGCAGTGGGCGGTCAGACTTTGTTTCCTTTGTAAACATCAGTGCTGTGGCAGGATTTTCTGCACATCACTGAGATGCACCGCATTCACAAGCAGGATTAGAGCAACCTTCAGACATGTTGTTTAAATATATTGGGCATTTTTAGTGTTTAATTTAATTTAAGCATTAAAAAATCTCTGCTTCTGGCCGAATTTACTTTTAACACCCCCATGGTATTCTTTTTACACCCCCTTGCATCTTAGCCCAGAACATTTGTAATTTGACAGATTTGGCTCCCATTGATCTCAGTGGGGTTCAGGTTTGGCATCCAAGCTTTTTTCTAATCTGTCAAACTCTGCTTGAACCAAACCCAAGCCAGTTCAGCTCATCCACAATACTGAAACAACAAGCTTTTTTCATCACAAGTGAAAAGTATAATGCAAACAATATGAAAAAGAGACTGGAGCTCCACTCACTGGCTGGATTCAAGACTACATAATATTTCATATTTACCTTTAAAAAATAAAAAAGCTTCTAGTGCATATCCATTACTTCAGATCCATAAATGCATTGAATAACATTTTTATTTCAATACAGATTAAATGTTTCTCTATTTGATTGAAATTTAGCTCCATTTAAAAGCTGGAGTCATGGGGATTTGCCGAATCTGAAAGTACATAAGCAGAAAAAGATGAATTTCATGAGCTGACATTAAAACATATGTCCTTTAGGAAATCATTCTTTCCCCTTATATGATAAGCAGACGTATTTACAAAAGTTCTCAGTTTCATTTTAACCACTTGACCACTGGGCACTTAAACCCCCTTAATAACCAGACCAATTTTCAGCTTTCGGTGCTCTCACATTTTGAATGACAATTACTCAGTCATACAACACTGTACCCATATGAATTTTTTGTCCTTTTTTTCACCCAAATAGAGCTTTCTTTTGGTGGTATTTAATCACTGTTGGGTTTTTTATTTTTTGCGCTATAAGAGAAAAAAGACTGAAAATTTTGTAAAAAAATGTTTTTTTTTTCGTTTCTGTTATAAAATTTTGCAAATTACTATTTTTTCTTCATAAATTTTGGCCAAAATTTATACTGCTACATATCTTTGGTAAAAATAAGTACAAATTGGTGGATATTATTTGGTCTTTGTGAAAGTTATAGAGTCCACAAGCTATGGTGCCAATATCTGAAAATTGATCACACCTGAAGTACTGACGGCCGATCTCATTTCTTGAGACCCTAACATGCCAGAAAAGTACAAATACCCCCCAAATGACCCCTTTTTGGAAAGAAGACATTCCAAGGTATTCAGAAAGAGGCATTGTGAGTTTTTTGAAGTTGTCATTTTTTCCCACAATTCTTTGCAATATCAAGATTTTTTTTTCTCTTTTTTTTTTCCACAAAATTGTCATATTAGCAGGTTATTTCTCACACACAGCATATGCATTCCACAAATTACACCCCAAAACACATTCTGCTATTCCTCCCGAGTATGGCGATACCACATGTGTGAGACTTTTACACAGCGTGGCCACATAGAGAGGCCCAACATGCAGGGAGCACCTTCAGGCGTTCTGGAGCACCCAGGCCAATTCTGACATTTCTCTCCTACATGTAAAAATCATCATTTATTTGCTAGAAAATTACATAGAACCCCAAAACATTATATATGTTTTTTTAGCAAAGACCTTAGAGAATATAATGGTGGTTGTTGCAACTTTTTATCTCGCACGATATTTGCGCAGCAATTTTTTAACGCGTTTTTTACGGAAAAAAATGTTTTGTGCTTAAAAAAAAAAAAACAGTAAAGTTAGCCCAATGTTTTTGCATAATGTGAAAGATGAAGTTACGCCGAGTAAATAGATACCTAACATGTCACCCTTAAAAATTGCAAACACTTGTGGAATGGAGCCAAACTTCGCTACTTAAAAAAATCCCCATAGGCGACGCTTTAAATATTTTTACTGGTT
The DNA here is from genome assembly GCA_029206835.1 of Rana muscosa. Classification (NCBI taxonomy): domain Eukaryota; kingdom Metazoa; phylum Chordata; class Amphibia; order Anura; family Ranidae; genus Rana; species Rana muscosa. Next base: position 881,583,628 of record CM055116.1, read on the forward strand.
ACATGATTTTAGTTACAGAGGAGGTCTAGGGCCAAAATGATTGCTCTCGCTCTAACGTTCGCAGAGATACCTCACATGTGTGGTTTGAAAACCGTTTTCATATGTGGGCGGGACTTACATATGCGTTCGCTTCTGTATGCGAGCTCACGGGGACAGGGGCGCTTTAAAAAATATATATTTTTTTTTATTGTTCATTTTACTTTATTTATTTTAGTTTGACATGTTATTCCGCCCCCAAAAATTTTTTGATCACTTTTATACCTATTACAAGGAACGTAAACATCCCTTATAATAGGAATATGGCATGACAGGTCCTCTTTACAGTGAGATATGAGGTCAATAAGACCCCACATCTCACCTCTAGGCTGGGAAGCCTGAAAAAAAAACCAAAAAAAAACAACAATCCTGGCTTTGATCGTAGCGGTGAGTCGGTAGAAGCACCGGAGGGCAGCGGGAGGGGGGGGACATCCCCTCTCGCCTCCCGTAAGAATGATCAAGCAGCGGAACAGCCGCTATGATTGTTCTTATGGTGCAGGGAATCGCCGGCTGAAAAAGCGAATATCTGAATGATGCCTGTAGCTGCAAGCATCATTCAGATATCCCCGTACAAAGTCAAGGACGTCATATGACAGCCGGCGGGCGGGAAGTGGGCATTGCGGAGTATTGCCGGGCATTGCAAGGCATTGCGGAGTATTGCGGACTATGGCAGGGTATTGCGGAGTATGGCAGGGTATTGCACGGGGTATTGCACAGGGTATTGCAGGGTATTGCAGAGTATTGTGCAGGGTATTGCAGAGTATTGTGCAGGGTATTGCAGAGTATTGCGCAGGGTATTGCAGAGTATTGCACAGGGTATTGCAGAGTATTGCACAGGGTATTGCAGAGTATTGCGCAGGGTATTGCAGAGTATTGCGCAGGGTATTGCAGAGTATTGTGCAGGGTATTGCAGAGTATTTTGCAGAGTATTGCGCAGGGTATTGCAGAGTATTGCACAGGGTATTGCAGAGTATTGCGCAGGGTATTGCAGAGTATTGTGCAGGGTATTGCAGAGTATTGCGCAGGGTATTGCAGAGTATTGTGCAGGGTATTGCAGAGTATTTTGCAGAGTATTGCGCAGGGTATTGCAGAGTATTGCGCAGGGTATTGCAGAGTATTGTGCAAGGTATTGCAGAGTATTGCACAGGGTATTGCAGAGTATTGCGCAGGGTATTGCAGAGTATTGCGCAGGGTATTGCAGAGTATTGCGCAGGGTATTGCAGAGTATTGCGCCAGGGTATTGCAGAGTATTGCACCAGGGTATTGCAGAGTATTTTGCAGAGTATTGCGCAGGGTATTTTGCAGAGTATTGGCAGGGTGTATTGCAGAGTATTGGCAGGGTATTGCACCAGGGATGGCTGAGCAGGGATGGATGGATGGCTGGATCTGTGACTGCAATTGTCACAGATCCAGCCCACAGAGCTGCTGCTGCCATCCGCTCCCTCCCCTCTCCTCTCACACTGTACCGATCGGTACAGAGAGGGGAGGGAGGAACCGGCGTCATCAAATGACGCCGGTCTGTTTACAAGTGATTGCTCCGTCATTTGACGGAGCGATCACGTGGTAAACGGCCGCTATCGGCGGCGATTTACCGCGATTCGTGATCCGCCGGGTCCTCTGGACCCGGCGGTCACGGAGTTTCCCGTGTGCGCGCCCCAGGGGGCGCGCGGGAGCGCGATTCTGGGAGGACGTTATATAACGTCCTCCCAGAGTTAAGCAACCACCTTGTCGACGTTATTTGTCGGCAGGTGGTTGTTAAGTGGTTAAATAATCAACCAGATCAAGGAAACATTACAAAAACAAAATACCCTAAGCCTGGCTGGGTGCTGAAGTAAACAGAAGTTTTTCTAGCAAAGATGACACCCTTTAGGCCTCATGCCCACGGAAGTTTTTACAGACGCGTTTTTGAGCGTTTTTTACAGCTTAAAAACGCCTGTCCATATTAGTCTATAGCTTCATGCCCACCTAGGCGTTTTTGAGCTGCAAATAGCCTAGGCGTTTTTAAGCTGTAAAAAAAAAAACAGGACCAGTGCATTCCGCGGCGTCGGCGTTAGGCATAAAAAAATGCAAAGCGTTAAAAAACACGGAAAACCGCGCAAAAACGCCGCAATTGCGTTTGAGCTCCGGCGGTTTTTTCTGTTTGTTTTTTTTTCGAAAATAATACGGTCGAAAAATGTATACAATCACATGGACAGGCGTTTTTAACCTGTAAAAAACGCTCAAAAACGCGGCTGTAAAAACGTCCGTGGGCATGAGGCCTAATAATTCATAATCTGTTGTGCCTATAGATCGTAATAAAGGTTTGGCATTCACCCTTCAGGCAAATTTCCTGTTGCACCTTGACAATCTAAATTTTTAATTGAAGGATTTGACTGAAAATATGTTCTTCTCCTTCCTTCACTTTATACACATACACATCTAGCTACTGGGGCTGTTTTCATAAATGCGTAGATTATTAGCCCTCTCAGGATAAAATGGGGGGGGGGGGGTGCAGAGAAGTAATTTTTGTTCTTATTTTTGAGGGCTTTTTCATGTTTCTTTTTATTTTGTGGTTGATTTGAGGTCAGCAGTCAATTTTAGCTTCTGTCCCATCTATAGCAAACTGTTTTTAATTTTGCTGCAAGGATTTTGATTAAGGGTTATTATGTGGTTTTCATTTATTTTGGGAAATATTGGTGTTTCTTTTAAGCTCATAGGTGGATTTTAAGTTAAACTGCTTTAAGGGGCTTTTGCTTCAGGAGTGGTATTTTGGGGTTTTAAATTATTTTGTGTATTTTTTGTTTTTATTTTAAGTTGATAGGGTTTTTCTTAGTTTGGGGTGCTCAAAGCAGAGCCGATTGTCACTGACCATTGGTTCTTGGAGCTGTCTTTTCTTTGCAGCATACATCAGTTAAAGTGGATGTAAACCCACTCCCATCCTTTCTAAACTACTGCCATAGTGCTGATCTATAAGGATATAGATGCCTCCTGTATGTATCCTTACCTGTCAAATGTCTCCCCTCTGTCTGTTATAAGAACTGAAAAACTGCAGATTCTGTGGGTGGATCTGTTGTCTGGAGCTCGGTGGGTGGAGTCGTGATGTCAGTAGACTCCCCGCCCACCTCTACACTCCCCTTGTCAACATACATTTTCTCATGTGTATTCCTTCTGCTATGATCACTAACATCCAGTTAAAATCCAGAAAAGTAACCACATGACTTCAGAAAAGGAGTGGGGGTGGGAATTAAAAAATAATGCCTGTCTAAAGCTAGTGCACAAGATATGTAAATAACCTGTCACTCAAAGCAAGGGGGCAGAACGGACAAAGGTGACTCTGTTTGTCCGTTTTATCTCACTGAACAATAAAAGAGGATTGCTCAGAGCTGGATTAACTCTTTTTGGCAGGACCAGGCACAAATGATAGGAAATCATATACTGTACATTGTGACAGCAAAAAAATAATAATTGGGGTTTACATCCACTTTAAGCCTATTATACATACTTAAAACTGCACTGTTGCTGTCCATTTGTATACTAATGTATCTTCTGCAGTGTCTTTAGTCTTGTGGTATAAATCCTAGCCCATACTTTTTGTTAATTTAAATTTAGGCCTAGCCTTGCTCATTTCAATTGTTCTACTGCTGGTCAGCTTTACACTACAGGGGGTCCCCGAGTTACGAACATCCGAGTTGCGAACGACTCCTACTTACGAACGGGGTCCTGCACTCCATCCTTAGCCATCCGTGCACATAAACACTTAAAAACAACCTAATTACATGCCAACCTGTTCCTCTCCATACCCTGCTGTGTCCTGTGCCTGTATTGCGGCCGCGGCCTGGTCCGGCCTAGTGCGGCCTAGTGAAGCCTGCAGATCCCCGGTCTTTCCTGCGCTGCTGCCCCCCGGAGGTGCACCGCGGCCGGCCTGGCCTGGATTCAGATGTGCAGACACTGCTGCTCTCACCTGCCTCACCAGCCATCCATCTCCCTGCTGTGATCTGGTGAGCTGCCCAGCGGAGACTGCCTGTGTGGGCTGGTTGAGGTGTCCTGGAGCCCAACATCTTTACATCCTTCTGCCTGTCTTGCAGCGCTCTGGGCCTTCCCTGCCTGGTACTCCCAGCCACCCTCACTGGACTGCAGATGTTCTCCACACCCCACCTACAGTACAGGACTTCATTAGAAGCGCCCTGAAAGCTGGTGAGTTTACATACTGTACTGTGCCCACTACTACAGTATATGCCCTGTACAGTGCTGTACTAGTACCACACACGATTGAATGAGAGCTCCATATAGGCAGATGATATGAGCTCATGCTGGAACACAGGGATAGAATGTACAGTACATTCTATCCCTGTGTCCCAGCATGAGCTCATATCATCTGCCTATGTGGAGCACCTAAAAAAGGTACTGTCCCGACTTACAAACAAATTTGACTTAAGAACAAACCTATCTTGTTCGTAACCCGGGGACCCCCTGTACTGTATCATCTATGGTCTCTTTATCTCTAGCACAGTTTAGTCTACTAATCTTGATTAAAATCCAAGCCTGTGGTCTTTGTCTTTTTACCAAATTTGGGTCTAGGCACACTATTTATAATTGTCTTGCTGCTGGCAGATTTTACATTGCTGTGTTTTCTGCAGTTTCTTATTTTTTTTTGTAGTTAAATACTTGTCCTTTTCTCTAGTACATTTTGGCCAATTCTCACTTATTGAAAATGTCATTCACATTGCTGGCAAATTTACATTGCTATATTATCCACATCTCTGAATTCTAAATGAGCGCTTGGCAGAAACTGGCAAGCAATAGGAAACTTTTGCATCAGTAAGAACAGGGAAAGCCACAGAAAACGAATGGCCAATTCCTTTCTGCTGGTTAAATCAGGTCTATTACCATTTGATGAAAAATCATGTGTCACATATTTTCACTCAAACCAAAGTGAATTAAATTGGGGTGCTACTATATGTAAGTCAAGCTAATTGTAAATAAGAAAAATCTATTTCAAAGCCAAATATGGGCTGCCAGTGTACACTGTCACTTAGACTGTCCATAAAAATCGTATAGCATGCTATTTAAAGGATTTTCAATATTGATTTTGAACTAGTAAAAAAAGACCCTCTCCCTGCTGTTCGGTATATTTCTGTTATGTTTTGCATTCATTTATGTCCCCCATGGCATTGCCCATGCATTTTAATAGTTTGCTTATTAATACAAAAAATTGCCAGAATGTAAGGACAAACTTCGTTCTGCCTACTCCACCACAAAAAGGCTCTGTCCTAAAATAAAATGAAAAAGAAAACCCACACACACACGCATAGACAACGGAGACAATGGAGTCCAGATCCAGCACATGGGCAGACTCGCTGTGTGCCTCTATCAGGTCTACCAGACCTGTCAGAGATCCCACAGCATCTCTGTGCTACATCACACAACTCAGGAGGCAGTTTGGGAGATGTCATTCTGCGGTTTCTGCCAGTATTGACAGAGTCTCATAGCATGGGTAGTCTGTAACATCATCCTGGCTTAGGTAAGGTTAAGTAAAAACAAACTTTTTTTCCAATGTATAAGAGAGAGAGGGGAGGCAGGAGAGAAGATCATCCCAAAAATTTGCAAAGTTGCATTTTTACAACAAGGTTTGTCCCCATGTTCCTATATTTTTGGGACAATTTCAAACAAGATTCATTGAACGATTGGTGAATCTATCATTGCTGTTCACTTTGCATGAAACTTTTTTACTATATACTGGCAACAAAAGTGAGTACACCCCTAAGTGAAAATGTCCAAATTGGACAAAAAAGGTCAATATTTTGTGTGGCCACCATTATTTTACAGCACTGCCTTAACCCTCATGGGCATGGAGTTCACCAGAGCTTCACAGGTTGCCACTGGAGTCCTCTTCCACTCCTCCATGACTACATCACAGAGCTGGTGGATGTTAGAGACTTTGCGCTCCTCCGCCTTCTGTTTGAGGATGCTCCACAGATGCTCAATGGGGTTTATGTCTGGAGACATGCTTGGCCAGTCCATCACCTTTACCCTCAGGCAGTGGTCATCTTGGAGGTGTGTTTGGGGTCGTTATCAATTTTGGAATACTGCCCTGTGTCCCAGTCTCCAAAGGGAGGGGATCATGCTCTGCTTCAGTATGTCACAGTACATGTTGGCATTCATGGTTCCCTCAATGAACTGTAGCTCCCCAGTGCTGGCAGCACTCATGCAGCCTCAAAACATGACATTCCCACCACCATGCTTGACTGTAGGCAAGACACACTTGTCTTTGTACTCCTCACCTGGTTGCCGCCACACACGCTTGACACCATCTGAATCAAATAAGTTTATCTTGGTCTCATCAGACCACATGACATGGTTCCAGTAATCCATGTTCTTAGTCTGCTTGTCTTCAGCAAACTGTTTGCAGGCTTTCTTGTGCATCATCTTTAGAAGAGGCTTCCTTCTGGGACAACAGCCATGCAGACCAATTTGATGCAGTGCGTGGCGTATGGTCTGAGCACTGACAGACTGACCCCCTATCCCATCCCTTCAACCTCTGCAGCAATTCTGGCAGCACTCATACATCTATTTCCCAATGACAACCTCTGTATATGACGCTGAGCATGTGCACTCAACTTCTTTGGTCGACCATGACGAGGCCTGTTCTAAGTGGATCCTATCCTGTTAAACGTTTGTATGGTCTTGGCCACCCTGCTGCAGCTCAGTTTTAGGGTCTTGGCAATCTTCTTATAGCCTAGGCCATCTTTATGTAGAGCAACAATTATTTTTTTCAGATCATCAGAGAGTTCTTTGCCATAAGGTGCCATGTTTAACTTCCAGTGACCAGTATGAGAGCGTGAGAGCGATAACACCAAATTTAACACACTTGCTCCCCATTCACATCTGAGATCTTGTAACACTAACGAGTCATATGACACCGGTGAGGGAAAATGGCCAATTTGAAAATTTTTCACTTAAGGGTGTACTCACTTTTTTTGCTAGCGGTTTAGACATTAATAGCTGTGTGTTGAGTTATTTTGAGTTGACAGCAAATTTACACTGTTATACAAGCTTTACACTCACAACTTTACATTGTAGCAAAGTGTAATTTCTTCAGTGTTGTCACATGAAAAGATATAATAAAATATTTACAAAAATGTGAGGGGTGTACTTACTTTTGTGAGACACTGTAAGTAACATCCACAATACTTTCCTTACCTAAGGTTACATTTATTTAGTTTTTCTTCCCCAATAATTGTTATCCTTGTGATTTTACACTAGATGGCTGTCTTGCTATTTCTTCTGTTCATGATTTCACATACAACGTCAAATCATTTTAATACAATTGAAAACTTGTATCACTTTTACATCAAAACACTTATGGAATAAAAAGGGTCGTATTATACAGCCACATCAAACACAGGAACCTAAAATTATTTTACATATAGTTTGATTAAATACTATAACTCACTATGGTAATTACAGCTGTTGTCATAATTACAAAGATGCAGAACAATAAACCACTGCAGACATTTTTTTATCATTTGATTTGCATTGTAACAGAATTTGGACAATTTGGAATAATCAGAAATGAAAATAAATAGAAAAATGTGTGTTTTAGTGATAATCATATTCAACTTGAAACTATGAAATAAAGAAAAGACAGCAGCAACCTTGTAACATGTTGTAGTAATGTTGACTTCTAGAGAAAAAGTTTGGTTTCTTAGTTCTTTTTATTACAGTGTACTACAAGTAAAATAGTCATTTACTAAATTGTTTGTAAAAGGTCAACAACGTGTATTTTTACATAAAATTTATGAAAGGATACAAATATAAAGATATGTTAGGCAAGTAAATTACATTTCTCGCAAATAGTCATATTTATTAACCAGTTCCCAACCTCGCTATAGCCAAAAGAAGGCTACAGCGCGGTCATCCAGTTCTGGGAGGGCGTCCATGGACGTTCTCCCAGAACCACGCCCCTGGGACACGCATCTGGCGTGCTATGTGATCGCTGTGTCCTTTGGACACAGCTGATCACAGATTGGGGTAAAGGGCCAATCACAGCGGCCCTTTACCATGTGATCAGCTGTCCGATCACAGCTGATCACTTGTAAACAAACTTGCCAGTTTTTCGCATTCCTTTCCTCACACGCTGTCACAGCATGAGGAGAGGAGAGGTAGTAACCAGGAGTTCTGACAGGGGACATTTACACTGATATCAGGGAACTGATCAGCAGTACTTTGATTATCAGTGCAGCCCTATCAGTGCCCATCAATGCAACCTATCAGTACCCATCAGTGCTGCCTTTCAGTGCCCACCAGTGCCGCCTATAAGTGCCTACTCATCAGTACTACCTGTCAGTGTCCATTAGTGCCCATCTGTGATGCCTATCAGTGGCCATTAGCGCCACCTATCATTGCCACATATCAGTGCAGCCTCATCAGTGCCTCCTCATCAGTGCCCATCTGTGCCACTTCATCAGTGCCACCTCAGTGCCCATCAGTGCCACCTCATCAGTGCCTATCAGTGCAGCCTATCAGTGCCGCCTATCAGTATCCATAACTCCCACATATTATTGCAGCCTCATTAGTGCCTTCTCATCGGTGCCCATCATTGCCGTTTCATCAGTGCCGCCTCATCAGTGCCTATTAGTGCCGCATATCAGTGCAGCCTATCAGTGCCCATCAGTGCAGCCTCATCAGTGCACATCAGTGAAGGAGAAAAATTACTTAATTGTAAGATTTTATAACAGAAAACTAGAAACACTTTTTCCGTTAGTTTAGCAAACAAACAATAAAAATTTCATATGGGTACTCAATTGTCATTCAAAGTGTGACAGCACTGAAAGCAAAAAATTGGCCTGGGCATGAAGGGAGAGAAAGTACCCAGTATTGAAGTGGTTAAGCAGTTTTTCCTATACTGTATTTGGGGACTAGTGAAGACTTTACATACACAGGTGAGTAATTGATTGTGCTGCTGCATATCAGAAATAAACACTGTTTCTTTGATAGGGAGTTTTGCACCAAGTGAAGATATATGCAACTTGCTACATGGACCATAGTGAAAAAGATAAAAACTGTTGTGGTACTGCATTAATTTTTATGAGTGTTGATTATTGCAAATATTAAAAATAATCAAATGCATCTCTGCTCGTTGGGAAGTATTTAGATATGGAGCAGCTGCTGTTCTCAATACTGCAGCTGCACGACAATGCTGTAGATTCTAATAGAATAGGTGTTCCAGACCCCTAGACATGCACTGTGATAGGTACTTAATGTAGGAAACTGGGTTTTATAATACAACCTATTTTTTCCAATTTATTACCGTTTTTCCTTTACATGGGCATTTCTAGGCTTTTAAAGTACTTTGGGAATCTTTGGACATGCATGGGAGACGAAAATAGCAGCACACCAATAGGCTGCATTGCACTGAAGAGTGGGCATGGTTTAAGGGCCTGACTAACTGTGCTGCAAGATTATAACACAAATGAGCTTCAGGGCAAGGGATCATTTTAAAATAAAAACCTTTATATTACATATGCCCACAGAAAACAGACATGTAAGCCAGAGTCACTGGAGTCTATAGGCACACAACCTTTAGTGTCCAAAGCAACACTTTTCTGCTTAGCACTGTTACTCATCCTTTTATATTTTAATAGTCCCTCATTAAAACACATCAACTAAGCAGATAGACCTGTTTTACATCTATCTGTGGCACCTATGCTGGCTTATTTTTCAGAATGAAATAGAATATGGCAGTTTTCCATATGGAAAACAGCCACAGATTCTGTCCAGATCTGACCTTTCGTACTGAATGTGAGCTGTCAGTAGACTCCTGTTGCAGTTAGACCACATCCAGTGCCTGGAACCTACATTGTGAGCCACTAATTATGTTGGTTGAACTTGCCCACCTGTGGAACTAATCACTGACCTGGTTCTATGTCAGACAAACTGACCATTACTTGTCTAAGGAAGGCACAAGGTAAATAATAACATTTTCCACTAGATGCTGTTTAACTATTCTACTACATCTGTGCCACTCTCAAATAGTAGGCTACAGCATAGCAAATTCTAACAGAGCACAGGCACAAAAAATATTTGCTTGGGTGGAAGTATTTAACAAGAACAACTGAGTACTGTCTGTGATACTTTTTTTATGTGCAATTACATCCAATTACATTAGGACAAGCTTTCAGAGTGTATCCCATTCTTCAAGGTCCAAGCAGTACAAATACACAAAGTTTTAGCCAAATGTTAGGTAGGACAGTCTCTAAGTAAAAAAAAAATAATTGAAAAAAACAGGAAAAAATAAAACACAAACAAACGTACACAGCAATGGTAATTGAACTTAGATACTTAGTGAGCTAAGGCAGGGAGAGGAGGAGTAATACAAGCCATAAATGATGCAATTTTCTTTCCTGCAACCACTGGTCATGGTCATGATGGGGGAATCCCTCACTCAGTGCTATCGTACTCTGCCATCAGGGAGCCTTCCCTGGCTGCAGAACACAATGATTAATAATCGCATTTAAAAAAATCGGAACGGCTGGTTGTACTGAAGTTGATCGATATATCAACTTCAGTACAACCAGCCTGCCCATAGATGTATCGAATCTTTGTTGGTCCCTGCTGAACCGGCTGAGATTCAATTCATCTATGACCAAGGTGAGAGGGGGGGTCATAAAACTGTTCGATAATGATTAGAAAACCTAGGTCAACATTTAGTCCATACATACCATCAAGGAACACAAGGAAGATGCACAAATGTAGGACATAAATATTTTAGTTCTTAAATGGAACTTCAGAACTACTCAGGAAAGGAAAACTTTTGAACTAAGAATGATAATTCTATTTGACATGACAAAAAATGGACGAAATGTTAACCTCAGTTTTGTAAATCAATATCCAACAGTTTTAAGACCTCCCCCCACCTCTGTAACTGTTACTCCCCCTCTCCCTGCCTTCTCAGATATTGCCTTACTTAAAGTGTGTGCATGGAGAAGGGGACACACCCTAAAAGATTGTCCTTAAAATTTGGATGTTAGTGCAATTAAAAAAAGTTTCATGGACAGTACTCAATTGTTCTTGTTGCAGGTGCACTAATACAGCTAAAATCACATCAAGCATGATGTTAGTATTTCAAACAGCTGTGTGGTCTATAAAATAGGCACCATATTGTAAAATAGAAACCTTTTCAAAGGAAATTTTATTTTTTTAGTATATTTTCTTGTAAATTATATCAAAGTGGGCCCTGACCACTTCTGTGGTTGCATCTAAAGGCGTCCATAAACATTGGTAAATGGTTTCCTTATTTGGCTATTTTTGATTACAGTCGATGAGTCTTACATCTTTGAGCTATCTGTAAATGTTGGCAGCCAATGCTCAACTAGAAAGAGAGGAAAATAGCCAGTGCTTTCAGCTAGCAAAGGTGTCCACAGTATGTCCCCCCCCCCCACCCTGATCTGAAGGCATAAACATGAGTGGCTGCCCAAGAGGACACTGGGCTCTAAAGTATAAGAGTGGTTGGATAATGCCTAAATTTCTGACCATCCACTATAGTTATGACTAGTTTAAGACAATATTTACAAAATCTGTTCTACAAGATGCCCAACAGGCCATGTTTTTGCATAGATCCACACACTGCACTGCTGAGCCACTGATTACTTCATCTGGGTATTTTCGGGGTTACTTGCAAAGCATGTCATGTTGGTGACATTTAAGAATGGGTTTGAAAAAAACTGAACTACGCAAAAATCATTTACCTCCACCTTACCATAACCAAAGAAAACTCACACTGAATACTATCACTGATCTTATGATAATATTCCACTTGTTCTACAAAATCGCTATAGGGAAACAATTATTGTTGTCCAAAGCAAAGGAAAATGTACTAAGTGATTGGGGGAATGAAGAGAGGATCTGATTTAGGACCAGACTGACAATACATTTTGTAATTGCCAGAAGGACTGCTAAGTCTGGAAGTATTATCTGCTATACACTTTTCTGGAATTAACTGACTGTATCAGACTTGTTTTATTACAGTAGGGAAAATAACTGTAGCCTGCACACATGTAGTTTTACCAGTAATCACCTAACTGCCTAACTGTGGTCCTAGTTTCTCACTTGGGCTTGGCAAAGTTTGCTCATACCTACAAACGAGGGCTATTGTACTTAGCATACTACCACTGGATTTTAGTGTCAGCTTAACACTGATCTGATTTTTGCTTTGTGTAAAGTATAGTTCTTTCTTCTGACAATATTAAAGTTTTCTTAACAAATCACTAATATTTAGCAAATGCCTATTTTTCAATGAGTGGAGCTTTTTAGCCATTTTAACACTATTGCAGTTAGACTATATAGCTATGCACTAGTGATATAAGCTAAATTTAGTAGTCACATTAATAAAATATTACTCAGCCAGGTAAAATTAGCACGATTAGGTATCAAGGATTAGGAGAATACTTGGAGTTTTCATCATTGATATTCATCACGGACTTTGTAACTTTTTATTGAAACCAGGTGTTTTATTTCCTTGTACCCTGCTTCTTTGATGTGAGTATATAGATCTTTTATATAGTTTCTTCATAACACTTTAAAAAAAAAAAAAATTTAGTCAGGAAAAATATTACATACATCACAAACAAGCAAACAACATCCCAGCACACTTATCAGCTAATATGCAAAAGAACCAAACTGACCCAGTCTAACAATTCATGTTAAAAAACAGAGAGTTTAGTTGCACACATTTGCAAATATATGTGAAAGCCACAGTGCCTTGCCAAGTATCCTCTGTATACCATGGTCCTCACTCTGTTGTATATTTGAGAGTCTCCAAATTGAAGCACATATAGCAGTGGATAAATTAAAGTGGTTGTAGAGGATAAAGGTTTTTACCTTAATGCGTTCTCTACTTTAAGGTAAAAAAAACTTCCAAGATGAGTAATCCCCCAAAATGAGTTTGATCTATCCCAAGGGATTAACCCTTTTTGGAAAAATTTGTATTGAGCCTCACCAACAGCAAGCTAAGTGGCCACTTAGCCTGCTGTTGGTGAGGCTCAATATACATTTTTCCAAAAAGGGATAATCCCTTGGGACAGATCAAAAATAAAGGAAAAGCTCAGATGGTACAAGCACCTTGAAGTGTGCGGGTAATAGATGAAGTCCGCTTATGGGAAAAGATTAAAATATTGATTTATCGATTTGCCAAAACTTTCTGAAATAACAGGTATGACTATAGGGCAACTGTTTTTTCCTCTCACTCGTGTGGCACAGATGTCCCCCATTGGACCTCTTGGTGGGTCTTGGGGAGTATCCGGAATCGTGACCACTCAAAGGGTGGTAATGTTTTAAAATAAAAGTCCTACAAAAGCTCCAGAAGAAGCCACGTTTGTGGTGAAACATGTAGAGGCAACCATTCTTTTGTAATATGACCATTGGGCTATTTATAGCCCTAATTGTACAAGTAGTTTTATACTGTTTATGTATTAATACATTTTCAATTTTTTGTATAATTGATTTCTTGTTTTTTTGCTCCTTAAAACTCCACCCACTGCCACTTTGGGGCTTATACGCTTTCATGTTTTTGCAGAAGTTCTCTAACTTTCATATTAAAAACAAATTCTAGAATCCAATTGGTTGCTGGAGTCTACATTTGCACCTATCTTTGCTTCAGTTTTTATATATCACCCCCTGTACATAAAATGAAACAGAGTTTAAACTGTTTTTGCCAAGTCCTTAATCCACCTGAAATTGCCATCAGACATACTGGTAAAATTTGCTGAATAGAAATGAATTTCTAAAGATAATTCTTTTAAAAATTGTCTTCTTTCCAATTCAGTATTGAGCATCAGAAACCACAGAAAGTGTCTTAATGTCCTTGGCTTTATTACAGTAGAATGATCTATAAGAATAATAGAGAGGCAATTTAAAAAAATAACCCTGTTAACTCTTGTAAGGCCAAATAATACCATAACCTTAGTAAAGAAATACAATACTACGAGCTCTTTCAGCCAGACGGCAATAACCATGGCACATAACAAAATAAACCACATTAAAACAATTCAATGGGAAAGCTCATTAAGCCAGTTTGTTCCCATTATAGAGCAAATAAAAATAAATAAATAAGCAGTACAGTAATAAAATAGAACAGTTCCCCATCCCTGATGATTTTTTCTCTAATTAAATATTTCCTTTAAATAAATGGTGAGTCTGAATATGCAGGCATATATAATACAATTTCTTCTATTGGAATCACTCGGCATCAACAATTAGCTGGTGGTGTAGAAAGAAATAGTATAATATTTACAAAACAACTATATTTAGAGAAATGGCAACAATAGTAAAAACAAACTTCTATTATCAGTTACCCTGCCTGCTGAGAGCATGGCTGAGTGCAGATCTAGTTTTTTTTTAGTATGTAAAGTAAACATTTATCGTTCAATAAGTGTAGCACTTTGTATTTGTACACATATAAGTAAAAAAATAAATAAAGGATAGATATATTTAAAGGTAATATTAATATGTAAATGGATTTTCTTTATCATAATACCAGATTTTCTATAGAAACCATTTAGGAAATATAATTTACCAAGCATCCACTTTTGAGCCTCTGATTGATTTACTAAGGAAGGAGAACCTGCTCGATTAACAAAGAGAATGTTCACTAGAGTAGATCTAAACACAGTTACCAATATCTCATTTAAGTCGTAACATGTTAATCCTATGCCAATTGTTGTTTTTAGTCTTTTTAAGAGCTTCAAGGCGATTTCTGTTTTGGGGTGTCAGTTTTTCCCCAGTTGTGCTCCTGCATTGTCACATGTCTTGGTGGGGTTATTACGCAGTCCACTGTTGTCCTGTCAGAAGGTGGATCCAGAACAATAATGTGTAGCCAATGTTGGAGTGAGTTTATATATCACAGGAAGTGGCTGAAAGATGCTGGAGATCAGCAACAATGAAATAAGAAAAATATTTGAAAAGGCGCAAAAGGTATTTTATAGGGAAAAAGCTACAGTAGTTGTAGAGTATATACTTTGCTTTACCAAAATAAATGTCACCCAGTTGAGGTTTAGGTCTACTTTAACGTTAGGTGAATGAGGTGAAAGCAATGAACACTTTAAAGCCCAGTCATGTTGAAGAAATATGAAAAAAACAAAAAGCACTTCCAAAGTTTAAATGACTAAAATGAACACATTTTCACCTTATTCTCTTACCTCAGTGAACATTCTTTTTGCAAAGTAAACATTTCCATTAGTAATTAGATTTCCTGATTTCAAGGGACTTTCCCTCATTTGGAACAAAGTTCCTCTGTCCCTCTTTCCTCCTCATCTGTCCCTCATTTTGATCTGATCTATATAGTTGTATATAAAATGCACAAAAAGTGTTTGACTGTGCTAAATCTTTAATCCAATTTTTAAATTGATGCATTTGTAAATTCCAAAATCAGTTTAAAGGAATAGTAGTGGTAAAAAAAAAAAAAAAAACGCTTGTGGGTATAATTTATCATTTTTTGTACAATTCTCCTTTAAAGGAGTGTGGCAGGGGGTATGTCCTATGCCTACATACTTTTGCTAATAGGTGTCCCTCATTACAATCTTAGAAATTTGTGAGTTATGCTGCAGCCATTGAATAATTTTCTGTCACAGTCATTGGGCAATCACCCCTCTAAACAGTACAATGACAATGGTGGCATTGTAGTGCTCTATATAGTGATCATTTACCCTAATACTCCTTGGCTTTTGGGCCCCTCTATGTAGCTAGGCTGTGAAAATGTCTAAGACATGTGGTATCGCCATACTCAAGAGGAGTGGAATGTATTTTGGGGTGTATTTATAAGTATGTCCATGCTGTGTGTTAGACAACTTTGTGTAAATAACACATTTTAATCTTTAACCACTTCCTGCCCGGCCTATAGCAAAATGACGGCCGGGCGGTGGTTCAGTTATCCTGACTGGCATACCGCAACACTGATCTCGGTAAAGAGCTCTGACGGAGGCTCTTTACCATGTGATTAGCCATGTCCAATCACGGCTGATCACAGTGTAAATAGGAAGAGACGTTTATCAGCTTCTGACAGACGCGAGTAGAGGAGAGATGATCGGCGGCTCTGCTAACAGGGGGTGCCTGCCCAGGACCACCAGGGATGCCGCCAGGACCACCAGGGATGCCCACAAAGGACGCCCACCAGGTATGCCACTCTGAACCACCAGGGATATGCCAATCAGTGCCCAGTCAGATGCCAATCAGTGCACAGGCAGATATCAATCAGTGCCCATCAACAATGCCTGCCAGTGCCAGTGCCCTCAGTGATGCCTATCAGTGCCATCCTTTAGTGCCACCCATCAGTGCCACCTATCAGTGCCCATCAATGCCCATCAGTGCCATCTATCAGTGCCACCCATAAGTACCCATCAGTGCCATCTATCAGTGCCATCCATAGGTACTCATCAGTGCAGCCTTTCAGTGTCCATCAGTGTCACCTATCAGTGACCATCAGTGCCAACCAGTGCCACCTATGAGTGCCCATCAGTGCCGCGTATCAATGCCCATCAGTGCTTCATATCAGTGCCACCTATCAGTGCCACCTATCAGTGCTCATCAGTGCCGCCTATCAGTGCCCATTGCCAGTGCCACCTCATCAGTGCCACCTCATTGGTGCCACCTCATTGGTGCCACCTTATCAGTGCCCATCAGTGCAGGCTCAGCCTCATCAGTGCCCATCAGTGAAGGAGAAAACTTACTTATTTACAACATTTTATAACAGAAACAAAGAAAACAATTTTTTTCCAAATTTACGCTCTTTTTTTATTTGTTTAGCAGCAAATAAAAACCACAGAGGTGATCAAATACCACCAAAAGAAATCTCTATTTGTGGGAACAAAAAATGTTGATTGGGTACAGTGTAGCAATTGTCATTTAAAAAGTGACAGCGCTGAAAGCTGAAAATTGGCTTGGGAAAGGAAGGGAGTGAAACAGTCTGGTCTTGAAGTGGTTAAAGCAAGGCCTAAAGTACAATCACAAGAGAAAACTGAGAATTTCATCAATTCAATTATAAATAATATGGTAAACCAAATTCTTGCAAAATAATTATAGTTACCCTAGCAAATATTAGTATGATACAGAGCTAGCAATATATGGTGTACCCCGAGCCACTGTGTAAAATGGTGGTTTACACCAAATTTTGTAGAAAGGGAGCACACTAATGGCACAGGTGTGTGCTGGGTTTGTGCTCCGCCCACGGTGTGAGCACATCGCGGACCGGAAAAAATGTGAGAGGTGGCGTAAACGCCGATATTTTGTCTTTCTGAAAGCGCATCTTTATTTTATCTATGTAAGCATTTTTAAGTTAAAAAAATGCTTTAAGTGGTAATGCACTATTAGAGGCTTGATTATTTTGCATGTGGAACGGAATATTCTATATGTGGGGAGGAATCGTTTTGTGAAGAGCCAGAGCTGTGATATTGGAAGTAAAGCATGCCGATCCTTATTTGATTGATATCCAAGGCTTATGATACATGCCTATGAGGTGAGAGTTCTGGGAGCACAGAGGTGTTTGTGACAGCGGCTTTGTTCTTTTGAAAAAACTCTAAAAGACTGCTTTTTTATTATCTTCACCATTCGGATTAATGAATATTATGCCTTTTGCATTGATGGTGAGAACCGCCAGCATGGAAAGACATACCCTTGACTTTATTTTAAAAAAAGTGGGCTGGAAAGCCCTGAAAATTATATCTGGCATGGAGTAAACTCACTGTTTTGGCACTACCATTGAGCTAAGAAACCCTGACGTGTCACAAGGGTCAAAATACTAAAGTTAAATGTCATCAACCACCAAAGGGATTCTTTATTATAAGATCTGTAAAATATACAGAAAGTAGTTCTAGCTGATTCAGCAGATTGGCTTAAAAAAGGGTTTCCATGTGCAAAATATGTTTGTTGATTAAGGATCTGAATAGGGTTTTTTCCCTGTTGGAGCAAATTGTACCACACTTTATAAGGGGTTCCTTTGATACGTTGCTCAGGATCAACTCAATGTTTAGGATTTTTAATGAACTCAATGCACAAGTCTCTATTTTGTAACCTTGTAACATGGATCTAAAGCATTCAAATAAACATGCATCATTTCATGGGTGGCCATGAAATGGGTTGCAGCTTCCAGTTATTTGGATATTTATATAAATCCGTCTTTCTCCCCCTAACCCATCTTAGGGTGAGTGGAGTGCTTTTTGTGAAAATGATTACACAATTGCATGCAATTGCAGAAGTGGAAACTCTCAATTTCTTTATATGAGCTACAAAGGCAAAATTTGCTTTAAAAATTCAGTGCTCACCACTTTCTCCTCTTATCACCCCTAAAACCCTTGTCATTTTTTTGACAGGGTGTACTTAGAGACACCACAATGACCTCTCAGCAAGGCTACTCACAAAGGGTCATCTCCAAACTGTCTACTAATATAGTTGCCTGGAATGTAAAAGGTCTCAAAATTCCCAAAAAGAGATCAAGAGTGTTAGGTGACTTATGGAAGTGTAGAATGCATGTGGCAATTCTCCAAGAAACTCAGGGAAATCTCAGAAATTCAGTAACCTCAATTACCCTCATGCCTACCATAGGGCATCTCTGGACTCCAAGTCCAGAGGCATGAGCACTCCATTAGCATGATGCATCAAATTGGATCTTAAGGAGTCATGGGCAAACAACTAGGGGAATTACCTGTTCTTAAAAGGCACACTAGAAGGCACCCTGGTGACACTGGTTAACTTCTATGTCCCAAACTCCAACCAAATAGCTTTCTTGAAGCTGGAAATTGGTTTAGACAACCTCTCTACTTTTGCTGAGGACACAGTCATAATAATATGCCTAAACTCATTAGTAGTAGGGCCGCCTATTGTTCCCTCTATGATGTCATCATCATGCCCTCATGTACTAATTAAATAAAAAACCTTCTTTCTGTAGTGTCCAAAAATAAAAAATTGAGAAAAAATGTGTGTGCTCTGGTTTTGCTTAATTTTTTAATGATGTTTTTGTTTTTTAGTTATTTATTTTTGTGTATTTAGGGTAGAAAAGTTTATTTTATTTAACACTATTTGTATTTGTATGATATTTTGTATGTGAAAAAACATAAAATACTGAGGCTAATTGAGGAACTGCTTTTGGTACAAGAACAGGTCCAGGATAGTTAGAATGAGAAATTCTAGTTTGCAATCCATCCTTGCAAACCACTTTAATTTCAACTCCCTCCTTGACACTAATGCATGTTTCCAAAAAAGGTGAAATTTCATTACAAAGTCCCGATTTGTATCAAAAGATCAGCATTTCATAGAACTCTCAATTTCACTCACCTCTATCTACCTGTGATTATAAGTATAGCAGCACAAAGGTATTTCTTTAGAAACCACATGAGTATTATAATGGCCCATCTTTGTACAGTTACCTCTATATCTTTATCCCATTTTTATACAATTTACTAAAGGAGAAATTACCTTTTTCTACCGTTGCCTGAAATAAAATACAGCTTTGAAGCTAGATAACAGCTAAGGAACAACTCATTTGTGCAATAGTTGTTATACAATATTCTGGAGTAGAGATTGTAAACATGCTCATTCTGCCAGGAATGACTGGTATCTCCAAGGAGATGTCATATGATTCTACTGTGGTTGCAGCAGAATCAGAGTGGCACCATGCATGCACTTTGCTACCTTGCAGTACCAAGGTGATTGCATGGTGGAAATTATATTTTTTTCATTAAGATATGAGATATCATATTGAGAAGTGGATCTATGTGTCTCCACAACGTTGGTTCATAGCACACATGTACATGATTATGGTTTGAGTAAAAGGTTTTGCTTGCTAGTGTGCAGGTCTTTCTTAAGAACTTTCTGGAGCGACACATAAAGACTTGCTGACTTCTTATTATGAAAATGCTGTCAAGCTTATCCTTTCACTTTAAATGTATAACCCAGAACAAGTACGCAGATAAGGTTTCTGACTTACTCCAACTTTCTTGATGTATGTACTTGTTTCCGGTCTTTTTCTCAGAAGACATGGAGACCAGAGGGTCGGCATGACATCCAGGCGATTTTCATTTTCAGAAAAAGTTCAGTATCTTTGTTTTCTTCAGGAAAGTTTACTTTAATAAAGGATGGACTGCATTACTTCTGGTTGGCTAGTTATTATAAAGATTGACTGCTGCCTCATTACTGGCAATTTTTGTAAATCCTTTAGTATATCTCTATAACATTTAAGAGATAAATCAGACTTTTCTTTCCCCCTTAGCCTTAGGCAGTAAAAAAAAGCAAAAATTTAACAGTATTTGCCCTGAAAGCTAACCTAATTACAACAGCCGTCTTAAGATAAATGGTCATCATATAAAACAACTGTAGCAAACCCACTATTCTTGTGAATGTCAGGTAGGCAATGTGCATACCTCCCAACTTTTTGAGATGGGAATGAGATGGGAATGAGGGACACATATTACCAAAAGTATGTAGGCATAGGACACAGCTTCTGTCATGCCCCCTTAAAGGAGAATTATACAAAAATGTATTAGATAAGCCCAAAAGTGCTTTTTTTCACACTACTATTTCTTTATATTGGCAATTAAAATTTACAAATGCAGCAATTTAGAATTCGGATGAAAGGTTTACCACTGGGAAACACTTTTTGAAAAATAAAGTGCATTTTATATACAACTATATAGATCAGACCATAATGAGGGAAAATGAGGAGGAAAGAGGGACATTGTTCCAAATCAGGGACAGTCCCTAGAAATCACGGACAGTTGGGAGCTATGAATGTGTAGTAACCTATTGGCATTTCACTGTAAATATAGAGTATCATGCTAAACTAATATAGGTAAGACTAACTTAACTTTTTTCTTTTTTTATGTTTAATATGCCATTTCAAAGGCAATACGTTACAAAGAAGTTCAAACGAGTTTTTATTTTTTGAAGCTGACAACTTGGTCTTGCAATTACACAGGTCATCTTAGCAATGACCTAGGTTGCTCACTTTTCGTTAGTTTGGTTGATGACTTCCAATTAGATCCTCCAACATGTTAACATTACTTCCCAATCTGTGACAACTTTAAGTATATAGTGACTCACAGATGACTCATGGTTTCATTGTAACTGCACCATGAAGCAAAAGCTTTGTGTGAGGTTTTCAGAGAGACATTGGTGTAGAAAAAACTCTACTTTATGTTCCTTTTAATTTAAGTATATGATCAAAGAACTGATCTTTTTAAAGCAATCAAAAGATTTTCTGGTAAAACCATTCTCCTGATTTGTTTTCCACAGTCGAGAAGTCATATGTTTCTTAATTTAGAGAATAGAAGAAAATTATTTCCTCAACAAAAGCGACATCACAATCTAAAGATGCATGTTGACGATGGTGTAAAAGTGAAGATTTCATACATTCACGTAGCTTTTAGATAAACCTTCAGAACTCTGTTCTTTCCTAATTAAATTCACTGATGGTTCAGATAAGAAAATACAATTTCAGTGAATACACCAAGAGCTTACCTCTGTAGTAATAACATTGATGTCTTTTCTTTGTGTGAATAATGTACCATTTTATATTTTATCAGTAGAAATGGATGTTTCATGGACAATATAAAATGAAAAACACTATAACCTGTGGAAAATAAATAGATTACAAAGTGTAAGATTGTTAATTAAGTTGTAACTGATGTATAACATATAAAATGGTAGAAAGTGGCAAAACAGAAACACCTTGTGTTAGCATGCTTATGCAGACATAGGTGAGGTGCAACGACCATTCTCATTGTTCTGCTTAGTGGAGCTGCGTGGTTATGATGTTGTTTTCTGTCTCTGTGCTCCTGTTCTTTTTCCAATAAAATAAGGAGGGCTGAGCCATGTGTCCAGTGCCATCTAACTGGTAAGAGTCATATCTGCAGCAGCTATCCCACAACTTGTCAATGATGTTAATGAACCATGCCACTATAAGAATATTGTAATACCCCAACATTTATTATTTAACAAATAAGCAGTCTACTCTAGAAAACGTTTTCCTCTACTTGGGGATTTCATCGTGCACAGTCATATTTTCACCAACAAGAAACATTTATGACATTTTTGCATATAAGGAAAGGGAAGGGAGAAACTGGCACTAAAATACCCAGTGCCAGCTAGTGTCAAAGCCTAGAGGGAGTGGTGATGTCGCTCCCTCCAGCAGGCCTAGTGATTGCTGGCTAGACCTGAGCACTAGCAGCTAGACCACATTACTGATTGCCTGATGAAGGGGCTGCTATGTACTCTGAAACATTGCTGACACTTTTATTGGTTCTATATGGCTCTTAAAGTGGAGCTCCACCCAAAAGGGGAAGCTCTGCTTTTTTCTTCCTTCCCCCCTCCGCTGCCATATTTGGCACCTTTCGAGGGGGAGCAGGTACCTGTTTTTGACAGGTACCTGTACCCACTTCTAGGAAACTGCACCGTATCAAGGTACCTCGGCCCCATCCTCCTTCCCCTGCCACTGGGCCATTCAGAAAGCATAACGTGCTTTGCGCATGTGCAGTAGGAAACTGGCAGTAAAGCCGCAAGGCTTTACTGTCAGTTTCCCTTACAATGAATGGCGGAGGCAGCACCCAAGAGCCAATGGAAATATTGTCTGGGGCGCTGACATCACGGGATCCCTGGACAGGTAAGTGTCCTAATATTAAAAGTCAGCAGCTACAATATTTGTAGCTGCTGACTTTACATTTTTTGGTGGGGGGGCTGGACCTCCTCTGTAACTGAGCATGTTATTTGTTTGTGACCCTCTTAGATGGCTACTCCATCCACCTTTGATCCACTTCAACTTGGTCACTACACCATTTGGAGTGCACCACACACTCTGTATCTTTGAGCTTGTCTATATTTGGCTAGTTGACACCCTGGTATGGCCACACTAACTTGCTTTTCTTTGTGAACCTATATTAGTAAGTGATACGGGACTCAAAGATTCACTAGTTGTACCTACACTATAGAAGAAATAGGAAATATTTTAATACCAGCTGATTGGTCAAAAGATATCGTTTAGTATATATCAGTCGACTTACAGAGAGTTAAAAAGACTGGTAATAGGAGAAAGGTGGATCTGGAATTACACAGAAAACTCTATCTGAATAGTCAAAGAAAAACCCGCAGCACAAAAGGAGGTATAAAGCTATATGTGCAGCAGCTCACTCAAAGGTCAGATCCTCCACAAAGCAGTCAAACTAGAAACAAAACAGTGCACTTAGCATGACAAGAGTTTTGTTATAGTTATTATAGAAGTGAAGCGGCAACTTTGCTAAATAAACATGGAAATTACAGCCCTGGATTTTTTTATGAACATCATAACTGATGAAAAGGACATTATCACTGTAATCCTCCAGTCCTTTGAAACTGAAATTGACAAATGCGTCACCTGTCGGAAACAAATATTGAGTATTATCAGCAACTGCATCTTGACCACCAAGAAGGACTCCCAACTTCATCACTGGTTGCTTCTTTATGCAATGCAGACAGATTGTGGCTGTTGGGAGGGGCCAATAGGATGCCGTGCATAGATTGCTGAAAACATCAAAATGCCCTACCTTAATACTCCTCTCAAAAACAGCTGGTTGTAAGCTGTTGTAAGCTGTTGGCAGTCTCTTGGGAGGAGATATACTAATATAAAAAAGCCTTGATGGATGGATGTTAGTCTGGAGGAGTGCGTGTTGGTAGGCAGATTGTATTTGCATTCAGACTGCCCTATGTAATGCCCACATTTGATGCTAAGCCTCCATGACTGAAAGAACTGAAATCCAATGGATGAAAGAGGTGAGGCAGGGACAGTCAGGCTGGGAAGAAAATAAATCAATAATGCTGGGCAGCCTCCAACCTGGAAATGAGGATTTAACTGACTTGCTGCAGCTCCCAATGAACACTCTGAGAACCTTACAGTGTGCAGAGAAATCAGGGTAGGCAATTTTACCACAGGAGAGGAGTAGGGATGAGCCCGATGTTCGAGTCGAATGTAATGTTCGCCGAATTTAGAACATTATGGAGAGTTTGCGGGAAATTTGAGCACCCACGGAACGACCCATAATTCACTGTGAGACAAATTGCAGTGCATTGGCGACTGCTGATTAGACAAAGCATGCACCTGACCAGCATGCTTTGGTCAATCACAGCGCGCTCTGCTGTGAGAGTCATGATTGGCCAAAGGCAGGGTGCCTTTGGCCGAACATGGCTCAGGGGGCTAAGTCCATGCCCCACACTATGTAGGGCTGCTTACATATTGGCCATACATAGTGTAATGAATGAGAGTAGCAAAATTACATTTCTAAAGGAAAAAATTTAATTTAAAACTGCTCGCGGCTGTAATGTATTGCCGGACCCCGGCAATATACATAAATATCATTGTAAAAAATTATGTGAGTTCCACCCCCAGTCCATTACCAAGCCCTTTGGGCCAAAATACAAAAATGGCGTGGGGTTCTCCCCAAAATTCAAACTAGACCCTTATCCGAGCACACAACCTGGCAGGCTGCAGTAAAAGAGGAGGATGAGAGAGCGCCTCCCTGAACCTTACCAGGCCACATGCCCTCAACTTGGGGAGGTGCTTTGGGGTCCCCCCAAAGCACCTTGTCCCCATGTTGATGGTGACAAGGTCCTCTTCTCCACAACCCTTGCACGGTGGTTGTGGGGGTCTGCGGGGGGCTTATCTGAATCTGGAAGCCCCCTTCAACAAGGAGGCCCCAAGATCCTGCTCCCCCTCTATGTAAATGGGTATGGGGTACATTGTACCCCTACCCATTCACCTATTTTTTTTTTAAAAAGACACAGTTTTTGACAATTCCTTTATTAAAAAAAAAGTGTCCTGCGATGTAAATCCATCTTCAATTACAGCGTTGACGACCCGTGAATTTTTTTTTAAAAAACTGCCATCTTTTTACAATGACAGCTCTTATATAGCTGAGGGCAGGGCCACTCGGTGACGTAAACGAGTGACACCGCCCCATCTGACGTCACATGAGGTCACATGATGTCAGAAGGGGGTGGGGTCACCCGGGTACATCACTGAGTGGTCCCGCCCTCAGCTATATAAGAACTGTCATCGGGAAAAGATGGCAGTCACAGGGAGGCAGAGTTTTCCCCTTTTTTTCCGGGTCGTCGTCACTGTGATTGAAAATGAATGGACATTGCGTGACACTTTTTTTTCTTAATAAAGGAATTGTCAAAAACTGTCTCCTGTCATTTTTACTTTGTTGACACTCTTTTTGGTGAATGTGTAGGGGTACTGTCACGTACCTGGTTGGAGGCCGAAATGCCGAGAGGGCTCCCGCTGCTGCTGAGTGCAGTACACCTCTGAGGTTGGGTACAGAGGGTGTAGTGCCCAGAGAAGCCCAGGTTACCAGATGGGTCCAGGAGAGAAGAGCTGGTGGGATCCTGGAGAACACTGGTGGATGCAGGACACCGCTCAAGGAGTAGTAGTGGCAGCCAGGCTGAGGGTCAAACCCAGTAGATCCAGCAGGAGGAATAGGCAGGTTGCAGGAACAGAGACAAGCCAAAGGTCTGGTAACAGGAAACAGACAGGAACAGATAACCATGGCAAAGTCCGTGGAACAAGCCGGGATCAAGTGGAGGAGAAGGCAACAAGTCGGTAAAGCAAGCCAGGGGGTCAAACCAGGAGAGCAAATCAGACGGGTCAGGAACAAGCCGGGTCACAACGGGAGATACAAACAGCAGTTGAACAGAGTCTCAGGAACACAGGAAGGCTGATGACGATCAAGCAATGAGATGGGCTCAGTGGCAGTCTTATATAGGCCAGCAAGTGGCTGCTTCTGTTGCGTTGTGCGCGCACCCATGCGCCGATTGACTCTCCCACGCCTGTTCGTTCCATTGCGCATGTGCGCGCGCCTATTCGCGCTGCTTGCGTCAGTGCACACAGGGATGTGCTGGAAGCGGCCATTACTAGTACTGGCACTATTGCCAGTTCTCCTACGGCCATTTCCCTGACAGGTACAATGTACCCGATACCCATTCCCCTAGGGGGGTCAGGATCTGGGGTACCCTTGTTAAAGGGGCTTCCAGATTCCAAAGCCCTTATCCCCATCAACATGGGGACAAGGTGTTTTGAGGGGGACCCCAAAGCACCCTCCCCATGTTGAGGGCATGTGGCCTGGTACGGTTCAGGAGGGGGGTTGCTCTCTCACCTCCCCTTTCCTGCGGCCTGCCAGGTTGTGTGCTCAGACAAGGGTCTGGTCTGGATTGTTTATTTTTACATTTTGGCACGGGGTTCCCCTTTATATCCATACCAGACCTGAAGGGCCTGGTATGGATTTCGGGGGGACCCCACGCCATTTTTTGGTGCTGGGTTTCCCTAATATTCATGCCAGACCCGAAGGGTCTGGTAATGGACTGGGGGGGGACCCAAGCCATTTTTTTCAATGATTTAATATGTATATTGCCAGGATCCGAAAATACATTACAGCCGCAAGCAGTTTTAAATTACATTTTTTCCTTTAGAAATGTAATTTTGCTGTGGTACTGTTATAATATGCGCTACTTTACAGGCAGACTAAGAAGACCCCCCCAAGGCATGACATTTAAAAGAATATTGACCTTTTTAACCACCTCAATATCAGCATCGTTCTCCACTTCCCTTCTGGGAAATGTTTCCAGAAAAAAATTTGTTGTGATAGTTCGACTGACAATTACTGATGCAACACTGTACTCAAATTAATATTATATATATTTAAAACATATAGAGCTTTCGTTTGGTGATATTTAAACACCACTACAAACAGCCCCCTTTTAGAGAGTAGACAGGGTGATTTGATTTTTTTCCACAATTTTTTGAAAATTAGAAAAAATGCTGTTATTGAAGTGTTTAGTATTGTGTTCTATTACAGTCCAATCCATTTCAATGGTCACTCCACCGCAAACCAATATTTTGGGGATGTCAGACAGACATACCCACCTGGGTTCTGTGCTTAGCCTTAATGCCACAAACAAACTCACTCCTCTTGCTTCATTCCCCATAACATCAATCATGGTGGCAAAAAAATGGCTAAGCTTGGACCATGGCACAAATGCCACCTTCAGTGTCTTTGGGAAAATAGGTGATTGAGCCTACATGCCCCCATGCAAAACTGAAGCCTTTAAAACACAGAGCTTGGTAGTGGTGCACTAGATATATTGCATCATTAATATACCGGTCATACACAGAGGAAAGAGGAGGTGTAGGGGTTAATCAACAGGTCACATATAGTGGGAAGATGGAAATGAGGGAGTTGTGCTTATGCACAGGATAAGGGAGGTGACGTGGTTCATATAAAGGTCACATACAGAGATAGGATAGAGCTAAGATGTTCAGGCAGAGCCGGGACAAGGGGTAGGCAGGAGTGGCGGCTGCCCTGGGTGCAATGGTTTACTGTAAGGATGTGGGGGCCTTCCTTCTGTTACAAGGCTGAAAGGAGTAGTGACAGCGGCAGTGATTTTGACAAGCGAGTGACTTCTGGGTGAATGGGGGGCACAGTTTGGCATCTTTGCCCTGGATGACCTTGTACTGACACTGTGTACAGGAAAGGATTTGTATGTATGTACTACTATGGGTTAATTCTTGTTTCACTGCCTTACTATGCAAACCCATATGTGAATTCAGTAGCAAATCAAATGCAGAGCACAAGCTGAAACTACAGCAAGTGGACATAATATAGTGCGGTCTTTTCATACTGACCTTAGTATTCTCTTAATCACCCTTGCTCATATTTCCCTCTTTGATGAGCTACTCTATCATTTAAAACCTGTATAAAGTATGTGCATGTAAAATACATATCTCTGACAGCAATATTTCAAGTACAAATTGACTTAAATTTGTAATGTAATGTATACTCTCTTCCCATTATCCTATCCAGCAGGTCTACCAAAAGGTCAGGTTACCTGCTATATTTACTCATTTTCCAGTAACTCTTTGAGTTATTGAGAAGATGTGAGGCAATATTAATTAGTATCTCCTGGTAGGAGTCATCCTCTTTATAACTGGGGTGCTTAAGAACTTTGACCTACATTAATGATTTGTGAAATGAAATTTATAGACTATCAAAGTAAAGCTCATCTCAACATTTCCTTTATGAACAGTTAATTGCTGCACAGATATAGAGCCATAACTGCTGCTTTCCCTCTTGGGCTATCTTGTATTGTTTTATAATTCTAGCCACTATTAGAGCTCTTACATTGGATGGAAAACATGCTGAGTTATCACTGGACAAACTATACTTTTGGAAGGTGTAATAACATCGTCTTTATCTATTAAATGTATCATGGCAGCCAAATGGAAGTTATTAGCTGTTCTTTTTATTACGGTTCTTTGGCCATGTTTCGCACTATAGAGTAATTCAGCCTTGTCAGGAAGTTTGGACATGTGGATTATGGTCATCTAAAGCAGTGGAAACACTGGAACAGTTTATTAAAGATAATTTCCTTACTAAAGGCTTAACAATGGAACATGGGTTAAACGGTAGCTGTATAAAGAAGTACTACCAGATTTAGGTCTACCAAATTTTAAATAGCATCTGCAGCAAAAACTTTTTTTTTAGCTTTGAATAGAATGGAGAAGGGTTAGAACTCTTATCAGGTTTTTATTGCTAGGACAGGAAATAAGAAGAGGCCTCCCCAAGGGGACAAAAATGGGGGGGGGGGGAGAAGGTGGCAGAGTTTTAACCTTTTCCCCCCAAAACTAAAAAAAAACTAAAACTTTTCATGTTAGATATACTTTAACAGTGTAGCATTTTCTGACCATGTAAGATATAATTATGTGAATATAAAACCTTAAGGTGACAGCTCAAAAAAGCTAATTTTTAGCACGCACGTGATTAACAAAAATATGGAGGCTACTATTGTTCACTTTTCATTCTGTACATTTTACTTGCCTGGCTGTCATGCAAATGGTAATTTCTCAGTTCGCTCTTATTTACATGATCTGCACACTTGCTCTGCATCACTGACCCAGAAAGTATTGAAGTCAGAGACAGCCAGGAAAATAGCATATAGTAGTAGCCCTCATTCTTTTCTTAGAAAACAGAACTCTCTTATTTAAGGTCTGTTTTAGATAAAATCAGGGACCTGAGAAAATATAAAGTGTAGCTACAAATATACAGTGTTAGGGGGCCCCCCGCACTTGCTAGAATTTTGCCAGCTGGAGCCCTAAAGAGGGTGAGGACCCAATTTACCCAGTTTGGTCTCCATCCCCCTAGCACATAACATCCAACAAAAACAAGTAAGATTTGCATGTCATTTCTTAAATGTCTATATCTCGGTACCTTTTGCCATGCAGTTTTTATTAATAGTAACCTCTATTTGTGCTTACATTTTTTTTTTTTAAAGAAATTTACTTAGTAACTGACCCTCAAATAGGGATTTTAAAATATGTCTCAGATATGTAATTAAATGGGAAGCCAAATCACATATTTTAAATCCGGTTAAGCAAATGAAAGATAATTGTTTGTTGATTACTTGATTCTGCTAATAAGTCAAAGCAAAGCCAATAAATCTTGCTGGGTAGATGAAGCTGTGCCTGCTAAGTTAGAAAAAGATTTTTTGAATGAATGACTCGGTTTAATAAATATTTTATCCTCTCAAAGGAGACTGCCTGTGTGTCATCCTCTGAGTACCTCCAATCTCTTGAATTTGCAAAAAAGCTATTACGACTATTGAAGTTATAACCAATTCAAATATTGGTAAAATGCCATCAGAATACTAAGTCTGAAAACAAAAATCAAGACACATCATTCAATGTTTAAAACATAAATATTAAATGACAGAAGTAAAACTAGAGCCCTTTCAAGGTGAAATGTTCAATTACCTGTTTTGCATTAAAGAAGAAAAAGCAAAGCAATTTAACAAATCCTTTTCCTCGGGATACACAAAGCACTTGTCGATCAGGGAAAAGGGGATTCATTTCTGCAGTTCTTTAGTCATTAGATAAAAATGAATAGCATTCCCTGTGGCAGATATGTGCAGTCATTAATTATTGGCAGGGAGAGTATCATGAGCATTCTAGCATTGTCCTGAACTTTTGTGAATCATGGGTAAAATAAATCAATTGACATTTTTCTTTGATAAATATATATATCCTGTTGAAAAGGAAAATAAATCAGACTTTTCTGGATGAATTCAAAAATAGGGTGGTCATTAACTTTTACATAGCTCCAGTGTTAACAAAATATGTAATAAATTATTTGATTTATATTTTCCCAGTCTCAAAGGAGTTCGTTTTTACACTCAATTAATTTTGAGTGTCACTATAAAATGGTATTGGTATGTTATATATTTATTTTAAGAAAACAAAGTTTAAAGCATTGAATGTGACTTCCATCAAACCTTGTCTGGTAGAGAATCTTCCAGGTACATGTATTTTAAGTACCAATGGTTGATTCACCACTAGGGAATGTTTGTTGAAAGTCATATTCACTGACTTCATAAAAAGACTTAAGTTGATATTCAGAGAGAAATCATTATATATATATATTATAGAGGGTTTAGGATCTGTCATATTTTTGTTTGTTCTGCCTTTTTCAGTTTGGCAGTAACAGGATTGCTGAGGACACTCACCTGCTCTTGTGATATCCCACTGCTTAAATCAGCAAGGTTTAGCTCAGTGTAGCTCCCTCACTGGCAAGCACGGGTGTACATAGAGGGAGCGACACAGTATGAGCATATGAGTAGATGATTTAAGAGGACTATTGCTTTAGCAACCGAATTGATAATGTGACATAGCCTCTAGTAGAAGTACTCCAGTCTTAAGAGTTGTGACCCATTGGCATGGATTGAATCCAAACTGCAACCACCTTCCACAGGGCCAGATTTCAATTGTGTAGCCCCCACACCCCAACACCCCACACACACACACACCATTTGTTTTAAAGTTTTTCTCATTTTGGATAGAGTAAGGGAGGGTCTTAACCCCTATCGTTTTTTTTTTTTTTTTGCTATCCATTTCCCATTGGGGAGATCTTTCTTCACTTCCTGTTCCATACAGGAAGTGAGAGGAAATCCCTGCAAATTAAGGGAATCCCTTTTGGGACCCCAGGTCATCAGAACTAGTGTCCCCATTGGAGGATTTCCCCTCTATTACTTTTCTGGGACAATGCAAAATTTAGGATGTTCTTTTACTTTCACTTTCAATGATAATGGTAAATAGGACACATAGAGAGGGTGAATCTACCTAATGAGGACACAGAAAACAATAAAAACTGACAGGTTTTCTAATCCTTTTGCGCTTTATCCAAAACTTAAAAAAAGCCTTTAGTTGTACTTTAAGCCTTTCTAGTGGCTTCTGCCCCACAGGGGGGATTTACTAATACTGGTGCACACAGCATCTGGTGTATAGTAACCAATCAACGTCTAATTTTTATTGTCAAAGCTTAATTGTATAAGCTGAAGTTAGAAGCTGATTGGCTACCGTGTACAGCTGCACCAGGTTTAGTAAATCTCCCCCATGGTGTCCAATAATAATGACATAACTGTATGGTGTATACAAGTAAAAGGTTGTAAGGTTACACATGAATAAAATATGTTCATATAATAAAACAAGAGAAACCTTGATAGATCATCCAATGGTCATATCATGCATTTATTTTTCGTCTATTTGCCTTGCCTTCTTGTGCCACATGGTTTGTTAGCCCCTCAATGTGATTACTGATGTACTCATTTTATGAAATCCTCATTTCAGTTTCAGACATGAATGTGAAAATAACGGTAAAAAGGAAAGAAACACCAGCTCAAATTAGAAAATGTTCTTTGTCAGTTCATTTCTTTTGGGTTAACAGACAACTCAGGAAGGTAAATTTGTTTTAGGAATTCCACACTTTCTGATCTCCCAAAGTTCACACCTCCAAGATATTATCTCGGTATATATCAGATGGTTCATGGTTATTTTTCTGCGTGTGAATCTGCATTGTGGAATGCTGTGAAATGAAATCTTCAGCCTCTAAAGCAGCCGTGATTAAATGGTGACCCGTGGTCCGAACACGGACCAAGTGATGCTCCTGTACTGACCTTCAGGCAGCCAGTGCAAAGTATTCTCTGTTTGGTGGCATTCAGAGACGCAGCGGCTGGTGACTGAGTGTGTGAGAGCTATGAGAGTCGGAAAGCAGAGAGGCTGAAGTTGTGAGTGAGGCAAGCCTGAACCTGCAGCCTGTGACAGTGGGACAGGAGATGTGTTAAGCCTTCTCCTAAACATCAACAAGTGAGGAGCGGCGTGTGGTGTGTTTGGAGCCTGTCTGGAGAGGAAAGGTCAGAGTAGGAGGAAACACAGAGTGTGGCAGAACCAGCTGGAGTGTGTAAATATGTCACTATCTTCACAGCATAAGAAAACACTGATCACCCTGAGTGGGGAGAGTTGTAGGAGCAATGACCACCATGAAGGAGGTAGTAAGCAGGGATCACTGCTGCTGGTTGATGGAAGATCATTGTCTAAAGCCTACATCCGGTGTCTGCTGTGTGGGATTGAAGGCTGCAGGCATTGAAAAGGATCAGAACGCTAATTGTCAGTTTGCTACAGTTCTGTTTATTTCTTATCTCCATCTTAAGTGCCACATCTCTGCTCCACAGTCATTGATTGCTGCCCATTTTTTGTTAAGTTTCACTCTGATGGGCCCATTTTATGTTAAAAGCACTCTTGAGCACAACAAAATGTGTCCATCTGAGTGCCCCTCAACATAAAATGTGCCCATCAACATGCTCCTTAACATAAAATGTAGCCATCAGAGTGCCCCTTAACATAACATGTGCCCATCAGCATGCCCCCACTAAGATATGTGCCTATCAGAGTGCCCACTAACATAATATGTGCCCATCAGAGTGACCCTTAACATAAAATAAGTGGTATGTTGATGGGCACATTTTATGTTAGTGGGGGGCATGCTTATGGGGACACCTGATGAAAGGTGGCACTGTGATGGGGAAACCTGATGTAAAGAAGCACTCTGATGGGCACACCTGATGTGATGGTGCACCTGATGTAAAGGGGCATGTTAATGACGGCACCTGATGTAAGGGGGCCCTCTGATGGGGACAAATGTTGTAAGGGGGCACACTGATGGGAGACACCAGATCTAAGGGGGCCTTCTAATGAAGAAACCTGATGAGTGGGCACTCTGACAGGAATACCTGATGAAAGGCGGCACTCTGATGGGGACACCTGATTTAAGGGGGTACCCTGACAGTGGCAAATGATTTATGTGGGCACCCAATGTAATCAATTACTCTGGTAGGGACATCTTATGTAAGAGGAAACATTATTGGGGACATTCACATTTACAGAGAATTACCAGAGTGTGTGGAGGAAATGCTAAGAAGAGTGCCAGAGAGCGTGGCTGCGCCAAAAAAAGGAAAGTAGACGCGTACAATCTTTCATGGAATAGACTTGTGATTCGGACCTCGACTGGAAGAAAATGTTAGTGACCAGACCTCCTTGAATTTTAATTCACTACCCCTGCTCTAAAGAAAACTTGGGGGCTCTCAGATATCTGGTCCTGGGTGGGTTGGTCCTTTACACAGCCAAAGATGTACTAGCCTGTCGTTAGAAAAAGTGTTCCTCCCTCTTACACTAGCAGTGTCGCACTTTCTATTTTTAGGGTTTTGCATCCATAATTAAGAGGCAAATTCTAACAAGAGCACTGCGTTCTATTATGACACAGACTTACTCAGAATAGCCACCAGAGTTTACTTCTAGTGCCAGGTTTGCCAAGTAACATTACCTCATCGTTGACTAATCACTATGGAGTAAGCTTTAATGTTCAGCAGAAAACGGGGAAATGCTTTGTTCTGATGTAAACACAAAATTTGACTTTTACTTCCAATGATAAAGGTAAACAGGACAAATAGAGAAGGTGAATATCCCTAACAGGAGCACACACATCAATAAAAGAAAAGAAAAAAACTAACTGGTGTTCTATTACCTCTGCACTCTATCTAAAACAAAAAAAAAAAAACATTTTGCCTTTAGTAACACTTTAACATGGGTGGGCTATAAATAGCAATACTTTGTAAAATACTTTGTGAAAAAGCTGTTCTTTAATGTAAGTACAGGATTACATTACAACTATAACTATATAAAATGTTAATGTAATAATGTCTTTTAATATTAAGAAAGAGCAAATATGTGCACAATCAAAGAAAGAAATCCTAGAGTGTTTATGTTCCGTGTTCGATATTTTATTGATTGGTGCTTAACAAAAATTAAAACAAGAATAAAAAAACAACTTCTTTTAAAATAGTAGCAGTGCTGAAATATTAAAACATATAGTATATGTGACCCCTTTAACACTATTCAATGCCTGCTCATATGGGTAAATATAAGCCTTTCCATACATATTGTTCATGGTTTTTACAGTTGTGGGTGCAATGGATTGTGTTACCTTATCAATTGGAGCACTAAGAACGGTGAAGTACACACACCTGTGCATGGACAGGTGCATGCACACCTCCGACACCAAGTGCCACATGTTTGCCATGACATTGTATTATGCTCTTCCATGCCTTTGGATTCAGTAGCCAGCTTGCAGCATGGAGGATGCCTTGATTAGGTGTCTATTGAGGCCAGGTGCATTCAATTAGGGGCATATTTAGGAGGGAGGTGGTCCTCCCCATGACACAGCACCCTTCCTGGCGGTCAGTATCTATCATTGGGATCTCCAATACCCTAAGGTATTCATAGATTACTGGATTACTTTTTGTCTAGCTCTTAAGCCCTGTACACATGATCGGTTTTACCGATGAAAACAGTCCGATGGACTTTTTTCATCAGACAAACCGATCGTGTATGGGACCCATCGGTCTTTTTTCCATCGGTTTAATAAAATAGAACATGTTTTAAATTTTTCCGATGGATCAAAAACCGATAGCAAATTCTGATCGTCTATGGGCAAGTCCATCAGGTTAAGAGCATTGAAGTTCATTTTTCTCGGCTCATCTGAGTGTTTTATGTCACCGCGTTTGGAACGGTTGGTTTTTTGACTGATGGTGTGTAGGCAAGACTGATGGAAGTCAGCTTAATCGGATTTCCGATGGACAAAACCCTCGGATTAGAATCCATAGGATATCCGATCGTGTGTACGAGGCTTTAGTCTGTATCATGGCTTGTAGTTAAACACTGTGCACAATCAAAGAAAGAAATCCTAGAGTCCTTAAGGAACTCAGTCAAGTAATTGCCAGACCATTGTTCCTAATTTTTACGAACAGTCTACTGACTGGAATGGTACAAGCTGATTGGAGAAAAGCCAATGTAGCACAAAGGTTTTAAAAAAGGGCCAAGATACATCCCTGGGAATTACAGACCAGTTAGCCTAACATCAATTGCATGCAAGCTCCTGGAGGTTATGATAAGGGACTATATACAAGATTTTAGTAATGACAACGGTATCATTAGCAGTAATCAGCATGGATTCATGAAGAATCATTCTTGCCAAACCAATCTAGTAACCTTCTATGAGGAGGTGAGCATCCATCTAGATAAAGGAAGGCCCATAGATGTGGTGTATCTGGATTTTGCAAAAAGCATTTGATACAGTTCCCCATAAACGTTTACTGTACAAAGTAAGGTCCATTGGCATGGACCATAGGGTGAATACATGGATTGAAAAGTGGCTACAGGGGCAAGTTCAGAGGGTAGTGATAAATGCGGAGTACACGGAATGGTCTGGGGTGGAAAGTGGGGTCCCCCAGGGTTCTGTCCTGGGACCAATCCTATTTAATTTATTCATAAACAACCTGGAGGATGGGGTAAACAGTTCAAACTCTGTATTTGCGGACGATACCAGGCTAAGCAGGGCAATAACTTCTCCGCAGGATGTGGAAACCTTGCAAAAAGATTTGAACAAATTAATGGGGTGTGCAACTACATGGCAAATGAGGTTTAATGTAGAAAATTTTTAAATAATGCATTTGGGTGGCAAAAATATGAATGCAATCTACTCACTAGGGGGGAGAACCTCTGGGGAATCTAGGATGGAAATGGACCTGGGGGTCCTAGTAGATGACAGGCTCAGCAATGGCATGCAATGCCAAGCTGCTGCAAGCAAAGCAAACAGAATATTGGCATGCATTAAAAACTCTAGAGATTAAAACTCTAGAGATAAAATGATAATTTTCCCACTCTACAAGACTCTGGTCCGGCTGCATACAGAGTATCCTATCCAGTTCTGGGCACCAGTCCTCAGGAAGGATGTGCTGGAACTGGAGAGAGTCCAGAGAAGGGCAACAAAACTAATAAAGGTACTGGAGGACCTTAGTTATGAGGAAAGGTTACAAGCACTGAACTTGTTCTCTCTGGAGAGAAGACGCTTCAGAGGGAATATGATTTCAATGTACAAATACCATACTGGTGACCCCACAATAGGGATAAAACTTTTCAGTGAAAGGGAATTTAATAAGACATTCACTAAAATTAGAAGAAAAGCAGTTTAACCTTAAACTGTGTAGAGGGCTCTTTACTGTAAGAGCGGTAAGGATGTGGAATTCTCTTCCACAGGCAGTGGTTTCAGCGGGGAGCATCGATAATTTTA
Source organism: Rana muscosa (assembly GCA_029206835.1). NCBI lineage: Eukaryota > Metazoa > Chordata > Amphibia > Anura > Ranidae > Rana > Rana muscosa. The sequence continues at coordinate 881,620,158 of CM055116.1, forward strand.
AAAGTCTATTAGATAAGCACCTGAATGACCACAACATACAGGCATATACAATGTAATACAAATTAAACTCACACACATAGGTTGGACTTGATGGACTTGTGTCTTTTTTCAACCTCACCTACTATGTAACTATGTAACTGTATGGGATTCTTCTATTGTTTGTTTATTCCCTAAAAAATGATTTCCATTGTCTCCATGTGAACTTCCATGTGAACTTCTGAAAGGAGAGTCCTTTGTCTGCTCTGACTCATACATAAGAGTTATTTACTATAATAGATATACTGTATGTCATGTGGCCTTTCCTTTCCCATTTGAACCCCCATAGTAATAATTTCTTATATCATCAACTATTTTTTGTAGATTCAGACTCTATTTAAATAGGCAGTCGCTATACAGCAACTGTAAAAGCTGTGAACAAAGTATATGGAAAGAAAAAGGGACAGAGGGACTTTGTTCCGAATGAGGGACAGTCCCTCGAAATCAGGAACAGTTGGGCGCTATGCTACGTTCCTGTGAGACACCAGTCCCAACAATCCCCTGTGGATAACAGCACTCCTGGAAGCACAGGAACTCTTTTGTTCTTGCTTTCTTCAGCCTCCTGTACTTCCTGGTCAGTAAACATGGCATTCCTGGGGCCAGCCATGTACCAGTAGGCTAGGCTGGCTTGGCTTATAGGAACAGGGACTGCTATAGGTGACGCTACACTAAGTTATATTTCCTGACCACTAGTATAGAGGCAACCATTACAGTACATTGTTTTCTATATAGTGTTGGTTGATTTGTGTGATGCATAAGTTACAATGCCCGGTACATAATCAGTCCAAACAGTGAAAAATCTCACACGTGATATTCTCATACTCGAGAGGAGTAGCAGAATGTGTTATGGGTTGTAATTCTATGTATGTTCATGCTGTGCGTAAATATACAATTAAATTGACAACTGTGTGTAAAAAAAAAATATTAGAATTTTCTTTCCGCATTTTCCAAAAACTTGTGGCAAAAAAATGAAGTCTTCAAAAGACTCATCATGCCTATTAACCACTTGAGGACCGCCGCACGTCGATGTACGTCGGCAAAATGGCATGGCTGGGCACATGGTCGTACAGGTACGTCCCCTTTAAGAGCCCAGCCGTGGGTCGCGAACTCGCCGCCGGCGGCACGCTCGCGACCCGGTCCTCTTCTTCGTGACCGTCCCCACGGGAACATTGGGCCCGATCGCCGCTGGTGTCCTGCGATCGGGTCACAGAGAGGAAGAACGGGGAGAGGTAAGTGTAAACAAACCTCTCCCCGTGCTTCCTAGTGTGCCTGTCACTGATCGTCTGTTCCCTGTAATAGGGAACGACGATCAGTGATGTCACACGCTAAGCCACGCCCCCCCACAGTAAGAATCACAAATCAGAGCACACTTAACCCCTACAGCGCCCCCTCCTGATTAACCCCTTCACTGCCAGTGTCATTTTTACAGTAACCAGTGCATTTTTATAGCACTGGTCGCTGTAAAAATTACAATGGTCCCAAAATAGTGTCAAAAGTGTCCGATGTGTCCGCCATAATGTCGCAGTCATGAAAAAAATCGCTGATCACCGCCATTACTAGTAAAAAAAAAATTTTTATAAAAATTCCATAAAACTACCCCCTATTTTGTAAACGCTATAACTTTTGCACAAACCAATCAATAAACGCTGATTGCGATTTTTTTTTACCAAAAATATGTAGAAGAATACGTATCGGCCTAAACTGAGGAAAAAAAATGTTTTTTTATATATTTTTTGGGGATATTTATTATAGCAAAAAGTAAAAAATATTGAATTTTTTTCAAAATTGTTGCTCTATTTTTGTTTATAGTGCAAAAAATTTAAAACGCAGAGGTTATCAAATACCACCAAAAGAAAGCTCTATTTGTGGGAAAAAAAGGACGCCAATTTTGTTTGGGAGCCACGTCGCACGACCGAGGAATTGTCAGTTAAAGCGACGCAGTGTCAAATCACAAAAAGGGGCCTGGTCCTTATGCTGCGTATTGATCCGGGTCTTAGGTGGTTAAAAAATTCCTTGGGTTGTTTACTCTGCAAAATTTGGTAATTTTGTGGGTGTTTCTACTACCCTGGTGCTCCAGAGCCACCAAAAATGGGATAGTCTAGAAATAGATGCATAATTTATGCCCCTATAAAGCCTGAACGTGCTCCTTGGATTTTGGGCCTCTCTCTGTGGTTAAACTGTGAAAAAGTCTCACACATGTGGTATTGTCACACTCAGATGGAGTAGCAGAATGTGTTTAGGGGGATATAGCTATTTTGTGTGTTCAAAACATCTTATTAACAACTTTGTGTAAAAAAAAAATAACATTTTCATTTTCATTCTGCATTTTCAAAAACTTGTGGCAAAAAAAAAATGAAGTCTTCAAATGACTCACCATGCCTTTTAGAAAATACTTTTGGGTGTTTGCTTTCCAAATTTTTTTAATTTCATGGCCATTTCCACTGTGCTGGTGCTAAGGTGCTCCTTAGATTTTGGGCCTGTGTGGCTAGGCTCTAAAAATGTCTCCCACATGTGGTATCACCATACTCAGGAGGAGTAGCAAAATGTGTTTTAGGGTGCAATTCTTAGTATACTCATGATGTGTGTTACAAATATCTTATTAATTGACAACTTTGTGTAAAAAATAAATTTTCATTTTCTTTCCTGCATTTTACAAAAACATATTGATGATATTTTCATCATATGGACAAAAAATGAAGAAAATCTAAAACAATTTTACTCCTTGATCAACACCTTTCACCTATCAATCAAACTAAAAATTTACTATTCAAACACACATGTCAACTTCCTAGATACTACAGTATACATCAGAGATGAAAAGCTGCACACCTCAATATACAGAAAACCCACTGACAGATGCAACTCCATAGTTCCGGTTTTCACCCCCAACACACTAAACAGGCCATCATACACAGCCAGGCCATCAGATAGATACCACAGAATATGTTCAGACCCAGAAGACAGAAATAAACATCTCAGAACACTAGCAGACTCTTTTCATAAGAAGGGTAACAAGGACAAAACAATCAATACCACCATAAACACGGCCTTGAAAACCCAAAGAGAAAATCTCCTCCAATACAAGCAGAAAAAATAAATAAATAACTGTGCACTTCCAGTAAAAACATACAATCCAGCACTAGAACAGTGATTCTTAAACTGTGTGCTGTGGCACACTAGTGCGCCCCGTGAGATTTGCAGGTGTGCCTTGGGAGTTTTGAAACATATTTAAAATTGCTAGCGTTTTGAAACCTCGAACATAACGAAAAATTTAATGGTAAATCAATGCTGCAAAAGTTAAACAAGTAACATATATAAAAATGAAAACTCTGTCAGCATGTCATTCATTGGTTCTGTTTGTAATGTGAGACATGTGCGAGATCTCAGAAGAACTTGATCGCTCTAAATATATTATAATAATAGAGACCGTTCCATTCCAAATTTGATGCTTATAAATAAAGTTTGTTCATTGTTTAGCGATTGAGAAATTCCAGACTTAAAGGTGTTGTAAAGGTAAATGTTTTTTCACCTTAATGCATCCTATGCATTAAGGTGAAAAAACATCCGACAATACCGCCCCCCCTCGAGCCCCCGTTTTACTTACCTGACCCCTCGAAAGTCCCGCGCTCGCCCCTGTCATTCTCCTCGTTCCTGAGCCTGGCCGTTGATTGGCTACACTAGATGGATTGAAAGCAGCGCAGCCATTGGCTGGCGCTGCTGTCAATCACATCCAATGACGCGGCTTGCCGGGGGGCGGAGCCGAGTGATACTGTCGGCGGCTATGGCCGTCGCTGTATCACGGGAGCTCACCCGCAATAACTCCACACCATGCTCGCTCGCTCGCATGAAGGTGTGGAGTCCTTGTGGGGAAGAGCCGAGACAGCTGCCCAGGGACCCCAAAAGACCAGGACCAGGGTCACTGTGTGCAAAACGAGCTGCATAGTGGAGGTAAGTATAACATGTTTGTTATTATTTTTTTCAAAAAAACAGGAACCTTTAGTGTCCCTTTAATCAAGTCTGGAAGAAGATTGCATGTGCTTCAATCTGACTTGCTCTTGAAAGCAGGCACATCCTTCATATTCAATTTAAAATTAAATATATATGTAAAAACAAATAAGTTCTTCACCACAAAAGTTGTTAAATCTTTTCAATTGTACCGTGAAATTTTTTAGATCTTTTTGGTGCACCACAAGACAAAAAAGTTTGAGAAACACTGCACTAGAAGGTATAGGAAAGATTCCAAGAGCCAACAATACTGGCTTTCAGACAACCACCTAAACTTAGACATAAACTAATCAGCAGGAAACTTTATTCTGATTATAAAGTCACAGATAAAAGAATTAGGCCCTGCAACAAAAAAAGGATGTAAACTGTGCAACCAAATTATTCTATCAAAAAGTGTCATACACTCAAAAGGGACCTTCAATATCACAGGATCATACAGCTGCACCTCCAGTAATGTTGCGTACCTCATCCAATGTAAAATATGTAGCAAAGGTTCTTATGTTGGTGAAATAGGACAGAAGTTACGAACAAGGATGAATTTGCACAGACACATCATCAAGGAAGATAAGGAAGATTAATTTTTCACACCTGTGGGACATCATTTCTCACAATCAGACCACACTATGGAAAACCTTAAAGTTTTAGTTCTTAAAGGAAATTTCGAAACCACTCAGGAAAGGTAAACTTCTGAACTAACAATCATAAATACAGTGGGGCAAAAAAGTATTTAGTCAGCCACCAATTGTGCAAGTTCTCCAACTTGAAAAGATGAGCGAGGCCTGTAATTGTCATCATAGGTATACCTCAACTATGAGAGACAAAATGTGGAAACAAATCCAGACAATCACATTGTCTGATTTGGAAAGAATTTATTTGCAAATTATGGTGGAAAATAAGTATTTGGTCACCTACAAACAAGCAGGATTTCTGCACTCACAGACCTGTATCTTCTTCTTTAAGAGGCTCCTCTGTCCTCCACTCATTACCTGTATTAATGGCACCTGTTTGAACTTGTTATCAGTATAAAAGACACCTGTCCACAACCTCAAACAGTCACACTCCAAACTCCACTATGGTGAAGACCAAAGAGCTGTTGAAGGACACCAGAAACAAAATTGTAGACCTGCACAAGGCTGGGAAGACTGAATCTGCAATAGGCAAGCAGCTTGGTGTGAAGAAATCAACTGTGGGAGCAATAATTAGAATATGGAAGACATACCAGACCACTGATAATCTCCCTCGATCTGGGGCTCTACGCAAGATCTCACCCCATGGGGTCAAAATGATCACAAGAACGGTAAGCAAAAATCACAGAACCACACGGGAATACCTAGTGAATGACCTGCAGAGAGCTGGGACAAACGTAACAAAGGCTACCATCAGTAACACACTACGCCGCCAGGGACTCAGATCCTGCAGTGCCAGACGTGTCCCCCTGCTTAAAGCGGAGCTCCACCCTAAAGTGGAACTTCCGCTGATCGGAACCCTCCTCCCTCCGGTGTCACAATTGACACCTTTCAGGGGGGAGGGGGGTGCAGATACCTGTCTAAGACAGGTATTTTCACCCACTTCCGGGAGTCCTCTCTGCGGGAAATCTGCAGGAACACGTCACTTCCCACAGAATACCCGTTGTGTTCTGGGAGACACTCGGCTCCCAGAACACAGGGGACCAATCAGAACGGCGCAGCGTGACTCGTGCATGTGCCATAGGGAACTGGGCATGAAGCCGCAAGGCTTCACTTACTGGTTCCCTCACCGAGGATGGTGGTGGGGGCAGCAGAATGACGAGCGATTGTTCGTCCTCTGCTGTGGACATCGCTGGACTCCAGGAAAGGTAAGTGTCCATATATTAAAAGTCAGCAGCTGCAGTATTTGTAGCTGCTGGCTTTTAATATTTTTTTTTCCGCGACACCTCCGCTTTAAGCCAGTACATGTCCGGGCCTGTCTGAGGTTTGCTAGAGAGCATTTGGATGATCCTGAAGAGGATTGGGAGAATGTCATATGGTCAGATGAAACCAAAGTAGAACTGTTTGGTAGAAACACAACTCGTCGTGTTTGGAGGAGAGAGAATGCTGAGTTGCAACCAAAGAACACCATACCTACTGTGAAGCATGGGGGTGGCAACATCATGCTTTGGGGCTGTTTCTCTGCAAAGGGAACAGGATGACTGATCCGTGTACATGAAAGAATGAATGGGGCCATGTATCGTGAGATTTTGAGTGCAAACCTCCTCCCATCAGCAAGGACATTGAAGATGAAACGTAACTGGGTCTTTCAGCATGACAATGATCCCAAACACACCGCCCGGGCAATGAAGGAGTGGCTTCGTAAGAAGCATTTCAATGTCCTGGAGTGGCCTAGCCAGTCTCCAGATCTCAAACCCATAGAAAACCTTTGGAGGGAGTTGAAAGTCCGTGTTGCCCAGCAACAGCCCCAAAACATCACTGCTCTAGAAGAGATCGGCATGGAGGAATGGGCCAACATACCAGCAACAGTGTGTGACAACCTTGTGAAGACTTACAGAAAACGTTTGACCTCTGTCATTGCCAACAAAGGATATATAACAAAGTATTGAGATGAACTTTTGATATTGACCAAATACTTATTTTCCACCATAATTTGCAAAAACATTCTTTCCAAATCAGACAATGTGATTGTCTGGATTTGTTTCCACATTTTGTCTCTCATAGTTGAGGTATACCTATGATGACAATTACAGGCCTCTCTCATCTTTTTAAGTGGGAGAACTTGCACAATTGGTGGCTGACTAAATACTTTTTTGCCCCACTGTATTTATGATTGTTAGTTCAGAAGTTTACCTTTCCTGAGTGGTTTCGAAATTTCCTTTAAGAACTAAAACTTTAAGGTTTTCCATAGTGTGGTCTGATTGTGAGAAATTATCTAAAAAAATTCACGGCACAATTGAAAAGATTTAACAACTTTTGTGGTGAATACCTTATTTGTTTTTACATATATATTTAATTTTAAATTGAATATGAAGAATGTGCCTGCTTTCAAGAGCAAGTCAGATTGAAGCGATTGTAATCTTCTTCCAGACTTGATTAAAGTGACACTAAAGGTTCCTGTTTTTTTGAAAAAAAAATAACAAACATGTTATACTTACCTCCACTATGCAGCTCGTTTTGCACACAGTGGCCCTGGTCCTGGTCTTCTGGGGTCCCTCGGCGGCTGTCTCGGCTCTTCCCCACTGTATATTTGACACAAAAGATAATGGACCGAATTTAGACCTGGGTTTTTCCTAATCAATACCCAACAGTTTTACGACCCTCTTTGTGACTGTTAATTCCACCCCCCAGTCTATAGCACTTTCTCTGTCATATATCACTAATTATCATTGCTGTGTACATTTTGTGTGCTTTTTTCCCCCCTCGGAGATTGTCTTACTTCAACATGCTGCTAAATCTTTGTGTATTAGTACTGATTGAACCTTCCAGAAGGGGACATACCTTAAAAGCTTGTCCTCAAAAACTGTATGTTAGTGCACCGACAGTACTCAATTGTTTCTATGCCTTTCAGAAAATACTTTACGGTGTTTTCCTTCTAAAATGTCTTCATTTTGTGAGTGTTTCTCCTGTCCTGGTACGTCAGCTACTCAAGACTTTGTGGAGACTTTGTGGATCCACTGATTCTTTATCCTATGTGCTCTGGTATTGCAAATAACTATGCTACTTTTGAAACCAAATATTCCACAAAAATTGCTTCAACTTCTGTACTCCCCACACCTGAATTTGCTCTTCTGCATATAGGTATAGATCAATAACCCCACATCTAGGTATATTATTATTCATTTATGACTGGCTACTAAACTGAATATCATGGGGCTTTGCAATAAAATACCCCTCAGGATCACTAGCTGCTGTAAACAACCTAAATCAACAATGTTCTGTGGAAAAAAAATGCTAGCTTTAAAAAATAACTCCTAAAAAAAATTCACTCAACATGGTCTGCATGGTTAGGCAATCCAAGATGTACTATTTAAAACCACCAACCAAAACATTTAAAACTATTCTCATCCCATTTATTACATTTGACTGGTCATTGTAATTAACCACTTAAGGACCAGCGCATGACTACAGGTCCTTCTCAAAAAATTAGCATATTGTGATAAAGTTCATTATTTTCTGTAATGTACTGATAAACATTAGACTTTCATATATTTTAGATTCATTACACACAACTGAAGTAGTTCAAGCCTTTTCTTGTTTTAATATTGATGATTTTGGCATACAGCTCATGACAACCCAAAATTCCTATCTCAAAAAAATAGCATATTTCATCCGACCAATAAAAGAAAAGTGTTTTTAATACAAAAAAAGTCAACCTTCAAATAATTATGTTCAGTTATGCACTCAATACTTGGTCGGGAATCCTTTTGCAGAAATGACTGCTTCAATGCGGCGTGGCATGGAGGCAACCAGCCTGTGGCACTGCTGAGGTGTTATGGAGGCCCAGGATGCTTCGATAGTGGCCTTAAGCTCATCCAGAGTGTTGGGTCTTGCGTCTCTCAACTTTCTCTTCCCAATATCCCACAGATTCTCTATGGGGTTCAGGTCAGGAGAGTTGGCAGGCCAATTGAGCACAGTAATACCATGGTCAGTAAACCATTTACCAGTGGTTTTGGCACTGTGAGCAGGTGCCAGGTCGTGCTGAAAAATGAAATCTTCATCTCCATAAAGTTTTTCAGCAGATGGAAGCATGAAGTGCTCCAAAATCTCCTGATAGCTAGCTGCATTGACCCTGCCCTTGATAAAACACAGTGGACCAACACCAGCAGCTGACATGGCACCCCAGACCATCACTGACTGTGGGTACTTGACACTGGACTTCAGGCATTTTGGCATTTCCCTCTCCCCAGTCTTCCTCCAGACTCTGGCACCTTGATTTCCGAATTACATGCAAAATTTGCTTTCATCCGAAAAAAGTACTTTGGACCACTGAGCAACAGTCCAGTGCTGCTTCTCTGTAGCCCAGGTCAGGCGCTTCTGCCGCTGTTTCTGGTTCAAAAGTGGCTTGACCTGGGGAATGCGGCACCTGTAGCCCATTTCCTGCACACGCCTGTTCACGGTGGCTCTGGATGTTTCTACTCCAGACTCAGTCCACTGCTTCCGCAGGTCCTCCAAGGTCTGGAATCGGTCCTTCTCCACAATCTTCTTCAGGGTCCGGTCACCTCTTCTCGTTGTGCAGCGTTTTCTGCCACACTTTTTCCTTCCCACAGACTTCCCACTGAGGTGCCTTGATACAGCACTCTGGGAACAGCCTATTCGTTCAGAAATTTCTTTCTGTGTCTTACCCTCTTGCTTGAGGGTGTCAATGATGGCCTTCTGGACAGCAGTCAGGTCGGCAGTCTTACCCATGATTGCGGTTTTGAGTAATGAACCAGGCTGGGAGTTTTTAAAAGCCTCAGGAATCTTTTGCAGGTGTTTAGAGGTAATTAGTTGATTCAGATGATTAGGTTAATAGCTCGTTTAGAGAACCTTTTCATGATATGCTAATTTTTTGAGATAGGAATTTTGGGTTGTCATGAGCTGTATGCCAAAATCATCAATATTAAAACAAGAAAAGGCTTGAACTACTTCAGTTGTGTGTAATGAATCTAAAATATATGAAAGTCTAATGTTTATCAGTACATTACAGAAAATAATGAACTTTATCACAATATGCTAATTTTTTGAGAAGGACCTGTATATACGTCCTCTTTTTGAAGAGGGATATCTTGGTAACGGCAGGATTTGCTGCCACAACCGAGGTATCTATCTCTTCAGGCGCCGGTCCTGTAAATGATAATGGTGGTCTCTGTGGCGAATTCACCGCAAGATCACCGTTATCCATGGCAGGAGAGGGCCCCCCCCCCTCCCGCCGCTCTCCCGTGCCCTCCGCTCTTCCTAGCTGGGTATGGAGACGAGTGAGAGGAAGATGGCCCCCACCCGTCTCCATACCATAGCAGGGTGGAAGCGACGTCAAAACGTCAGCTCCGCCCATACGTCTTAAAGGGACTTTTTTTTGTTGTCATTTTTTCAAATGACAATTTTTTTTTATTATTGCATTTTAGTCTAAATATGAGATCTGATGTCTTTTTGAACCCAGATCTCATATTTAAGAGGACCTGTCATGCTTTTTTCTATTACAAGGGATGTTTACATTCCTTGTAATAGGAATAAAAGTGACCCATTTTTTTTTTAAAACAGTGTACAAATAAATAAAATTAAGTAAAATAAATAAGAACATTTTTTTTTTTAAAGCGCCCCGTCCCGAGGAGCTCGCACGCAGAAGCAAACGCATACGTGAGTAGTGCCCGCATATGAAAACGGTGTTCAAACCACACAAGTGAGGTATTGCCTTAATCATTAGAGCGAGAGCAATAATTCTAGCCCTAGACCTCCTCTGTAACTCAAAAGATGCAACCTATAGAATTTTTTAAACGTCGCCTATGGAAATTTTTAAGGGTAAAAGTTTGACGCCATTCCACGAGCGGGCGCAATTTTGAAGCATGACATGTTGGGTATCAATTTACTCGGTGTAGCATTATCTTTCACAATATAAAAAAAATTGCGCTAACTTTACTGTTGTCTTATTTTTTAATTAAAAGAAGTTAATTTTTTCAAAAAAAAGTGCGCTTGTAAGACCGCTGTGCAAATACGGTGTGACGAAAAGTATTGCAATGACCGCTATTTTATTCTCCAGGGTGTTAGAAAAAAAACAATATATAATGTTTGGGGGTTCTAAGTAATTTTCTAGCAAAAAAAATTGTTTTTAACGTATAAACACCGAGTCTGAAAAACAAGCAAGGTCCTTAAAGCGGAGGTCCGCCGAAAATAAAACATTAAAAGCCAGCAGCTACAGCTACAGCAGTTGCTGACTTTTAATATTAGGACACTTACCTGTCCTGGAGTCCAGCGACGTCCGCAGCAGAGGACGAGCAATCGCTCGTCACTCTGCTGCCCCCACCGCCATCCTCGGTGAGGGAACCAGGAAGTGAAGCCCTGCGGCTTCACTGCCCGGTTCCCTATGGCGCGTGCGCGAGTTGCGCTGCGCCGTTCTGACTGGTCCCTGTGTGTTTTGGGAGCCGAGTGTCTCCCAGAACACAACGGGTACTCTGCGGGAAGTGACGTGCTTCCCGCAGATTTCCCGCAGAGAGGACTCCCGGAAGTGGGTGAAAATACCTGTCTTAGACAGGTATCTTCACCCCCTCCCCCCTGAAAGGTGTCAATTGTGACACCGGAGGGGGGGAGGGTTCCGATGAGCGGAAGCTCCACTTTAGGGTGGAGCTCCGCTTTAAGTGGTTAAAGGTTAATTTACCAGTTCAATATCCTTTTTTCCTTATTCACTCCGTTCCTTACCCATTTCACCTACCTTCCCATGTGTCTACCTGATAAAGTTTTCACTGTTTACATATACTTGTCAAGATATTGTTATGCTCCTTTCAAGACATAATACTAACTGCATGTCACAAATCTCTGTACCACCACTGTGAAACAACTTGCAACATTGTACTCTCACACAAAACATTCAGTAAAGAATAATTGATTACTAAAAAAGGCTAATCCTTATTTAACAACCCTTAAAATATCTGTGTAGACCTTTCGAAATTACTGTATATTAAATGCTGTTGGACAAATGCTTTACATCTGTCTTTCTGCATCCTGCAAACCATTAATATGCTGTAAGATGATAGCACATAGAACTAAATATAGTATGAAACCTGCAGTTCTCCAGCTTTTGTGGTGAGGCACAGCTCATTTCTGATCAGGTGCAGAAAAGGAGATATTTTGTAAGGTGAGAATGAATTTGTGGAAAACAACACTTTGTTTTCCAGTTCATCTTCACACTTTCTTATGTGTGAACATTGAGAAAACGCCAGGGATTCCTTCTAAGCCTGAAAAGAAACAAAAAAAAGGAGAAGAATGTACAGTATAGCTCAAATAATTATAGTATTTGTCATACCAATCCATGCAATAATTTTCATTACCATCATTGCCAGTTCAAATAGAATTTCTGGCCAAAAAATATTTATTTTAATGTCTTTCTCTATCCTATCAACCATAACCACTTAGAGCCCATTCACACAGGGGCGTCTTTGGATCCGACTCCAAATCGCCCCAGGTCGCCCCTAGTCGCCTCAGGTCGCGCTGGCTGAAGAAATCAATGTAAGTTAATAGAGCCGTCCTTATGCACACTACTGCAGTCACTCCGACTTCAAAAAAGGTCCCTGTACTACTTCAATCCGACTCCTAGGCGACCTGTAACCATTCATTTCAATGGAAGTCACCTCTCACTGTCTTAATAGGAGCAACTCTTCAGGAAGAAAACATACATTTCTCCTGCAAACCCCTCCCTCCCCCTCCCTCCCACAGAGCTGATTCTTGTTTGATTGGCCACTGGAATGTCTCCTGTCCTGCAGGCAACTTGGAGTTGCCTTGTAAATAGCTCCAGGTCGGGCTGTGATTCATTCTCAAGTCGTGTCTGAGTTGCCTCATAAAATCGCGCTGGAAGTCGTGTTGCCCCTGTGTGAATGGGCTCTTACTTTGTACGTTTATCAACAGCAAACAGTTGGCTAATTACCCAGTGCTGTTTATAAATGCCACTGGATAAAAAAACATTACATAGTCGTTGCGCTCATTAATGTCTGAGTTGCCAGCGCACAGAGTCAGTCTGAGTGGATCTGTACAATGTGATCTCTGAGAGTGGTCATAGAGAGACCACTCACAGTGATTACAGATGTAAACAGCGTAGTGTTTACATGTAAGGATCTGCTCCTTCCTCCTGCAATGCAGTAAAAGGAGGGAGGAGGGACTAATGCATGAATCGGTCATTCATTGGTTCCAGAGCAAAACACAGATCACAGCAGCAGAAAAGGGTCATTTTTTTTAACCACATAGCGACCGCCGCACGCAGATATACGTCTGCACAATTGCATGGGCAGGCAAATGGGCGTACCTGTACGTTCCCTTTAAATTTGCCACCCAGCGTGCCTCATGAGTGCGATGTTCCCGGGCGGCCCGCGATTGCGGTCAGCAAAGGCAGAACAGGGGGATGCCTTTGTAAACAAGGCATTCCCCTGTTCTGCCTAGTGACATGTCACTGATCTACTGTTCCCCATGATCGGGAACAGTGATCAGTGACGTGTTACTGGTAGCTCCTCCCCCTAACAGTTAGACTCACTCCCTAGGACACACTTAACCCCTTCCGTGCCACCTAGTGGTTAACCCCTTCACTGCCAGTGTAATTTTCCCAGTAATCAGTGCATTTTTATAGCGCTGATCGCTGTAAAAATTACAATGGTCCCAAAAATGTGTCAAAAGTGTCCCATGTGTGCGCCATAAAGTCGCAGTCACGATAAAAATCACTTATCGCCGCCATTACTAGTAAAAAAAAATAAATAATAAAAACTTTTGCGCAAACCAATCAATAAACGCTGATTGCGATTTTTTTTACCAAAAATATGTAGGAGGAAACGTATCAGCCTTAACTGAGGAAAAAAAATGTTTTTTTATATATTTTTGGGGATATTTATTATAGCAAAAAGTAAAAAATATTGTTTTTTTCAAAATTGTCGCTCTATTTTTGTTTATAGTGCAAAAAATAAAAACTGCAGAGGTGATCAAATACCACCAAAAGAAAGCTCTATTTATGGGAAAAAAAGGACGTCAATTTTGTTTGGGAGCCACGTCGCACGACCGCGCAATTGTCAGTTAAAGCGACGCAGTGCCGAATCGCAAAAAGTGGCCTGGTCTTCGGCCAGCCAAATGGTCCAGGCTTAAGTGGTTAACCCATTACCTCTCTTACACTGTACATCTGCACTATAATTCCTCACCTCCATCCTACTACTGTATGCAGCCTGTACATTAACCCTTTCATTATGGGTGTAATTTTGTGTATATATATATTGTGAGGGGGTTAACTCGGTAGCGGGTGTGTGTGACCCCCTGGATGGGCTCCCCACACAAAAAAAGGCCCAGCAGACGGAGGTTGTGGTTTTCAAGATCAAAAGGTGCGGTTTATTTCTCTATTTATAGTGACAAAAACACAGCAAAGCAAAAAGAAACATAAACAAAATAAATCCTGGTCAGCTTGACCTCTGACTAAACATGCAGGTTTCCCTAACTAACAACTGGGATCAGCCTGGTGCTGTCCTAGTCCCTAAGTCCCTGGTTTAGTAAATGTCCAAACAAATAGCCACACAGGCTTTGTCTCACCGCACAGGGGTTCACTCTCCCTAGACAGTCCACACAGGTCTGGGTCCAGGCATGAGCAAACACCTAATGAAGCTGGGAGTTTTTATAGAGGCCTTAAACGAGCTGACAAGCTTCAGCTGGTCTCATCAACTCCCTGCCTGCACGACGCCCAGCACTCTCCCTAGAGGTATGAATCATCCATGAGCCCACTAGCCTCAGCTGGGCTTCATCAACTCTCTCCCTAGTTGTATAAGTCGGCATAAAGCCTGAATCTGGGAGAAATATACCTACCCCCCTGGATGCAACCAGGTGACTTTACCTTCCTGCTGTCACATACCCCCCCCTCTTGTTTTAACCTTGGGGTTGGAACACCAGCAATCAGGCATTCATGTACTCGAGACAAAGCATCCACATTCCCCATTTGAACGCCAGGGCGATGCTTTACTGTGAAGTTGAATTCCTGTAGGGCCAGGAACCACCTATTTACTCTTCTATTTGTCTCCTTGTTTTGAGCCATCCACTTTAACGGAGCGTGATCCGTAACCATGTCAAAGTGCCTACCTAGCAGATAGTACCGAAGGGAATCTAGAGCCCACTTCACCGCTAAACACTCCTTTTCAACCGTGGCGTAATTTACCTCATGGGACTTCAACTTCCTGCTGAGGTAAATGACTGGGTGCTCTTCCCCGTTCCAGACCTGGGACAATACTGCTCCTAACCCCACATCTGACGCATCACTTTGTACGACAAAGTCTTTAGAGAAGTCGGTGAGTACAACACTGGCTGGCTACATAAGGCTTGTTTCAAGAATTGGAATGCTGCCTCAGCCTCGGGGGTCCATTTAATCATGACCGACCCTTTCCCTTTCGTCAGGTTGGTTAGGGGCACAGCCTTAGAAGCAAAGTGGGGAATGAAGCGCCGATAATAACCCGCGATTCCCAGAAAGGCTCGTACCTGCTTCTTGCTGTTGGGACGTGGCCAACTCTGGATGGCCTCGACTTTGTTGAGTTGGGGTTTTATTACTCCCCTGCCAATGGTGTACCCAAGATATTTGGCCTCCTCCTGCCCAATGGTACACTTCTTGGGGTTAGCCGTAAACCCCGCTTCCCGGATAGAGTCTAGGACTGCTTGCACTTTTGGCAGATGTGAGGCCCAATCTGTGCTATGGACAATTACGTCATCCAGGTAAGCCGCAGCATACTTCCGATGGGGCCTCAGTATCTGGTCCATTTTCCGCTGGAATGTGGCCGGCGCATTCTGTAACCCGAACGGCATTCTCTTATATTGGAACGCCCCGTCTGGGGTTACAAATGCGGTTTTCTCTTTGGCCGACTTGGCCAGGGGAATTTGCCAATACCCTTTTGTGAGGTCAAGAGTCGTCATGTATCGGGCTGTTCCCAGCCGGTCGATCAACTCATCTATACGTGGCATGGGGTAGGTGTCAAATTTTGTAACTTTGTTCAACTGACGAAAATCGTTACAAAATCGCCAGCTCCCATCCGGTTTAGGCACCAACACAATGGGACTAGACCAATCACTTTGGGACTCCTCTATCACCCCTAAGTTCAGCATTTTCTGTACTTCCTCCCGTATTGCCTCCCGTCGGGCCTCTGGGATCCGATAGGGTTTTAACTTCACCCTTTCACCGGGCGGGGTAATAATATCATGCTCTACCCCAGATGTTTGTCCCGGCAGCTCAGAGAACACCTCCTTGTTGCGAAGCACAAACTCCTTAACCTCCTGTTGTTGGGGTTGTGACAAGGTGGCTGCTATTCCAACCTCCGGAATCACGCAACCAGTTTGAGCTGGTGACCAAGTTTCTGCGACTAGGGACTCTCTATCCCTCCAGGCTTTCAACAGATTAACGTGATAGATCTGTTCGGGCTTTCGCCTTCCTGGTTGTCTGACCTTGTAATTCACTTCGCTCACTTTTTCCATTATCTCGTAGGGGCCTTGCCATTTGGCAAGGAATTTACTTTCAACCGTAGGGACAAGTACCAATATCCTATCCCCCGGGGAAAAGGTACGGGTCTTGGCTCCACGGTTGTACACTCTCTGCTGTGCCAACTGCGCTTGGGCCAAATGTTCCTTCACGATGGGCATTACCTGTGCAATTCGATCTTGCATCAGGGCGACATGCTCAATCACACTCCTGTGGGGAGAACTCTCACTTTCCCAAGTTTCCTTGGCAATATCCAACAGCCCTCTTGGGTGTCTCCCATACAGTAACTCAAAGGGGGAGAATCCCGTAGAGGATTGGGGCACCTCCCTAATAGCAAACATCAAATAAGGAAGTAGACAGTCCCAATCCTTTCCATCTCTATCCACCACTTTCTTCAACATTTGTTTTAGGGTTTTGTTGAATCTTTCAACCAGCCCATCGGTTTGCGGGTGATACACAGACGTACGCAATTGCGTCACTTTGAACAATTTACACAGCTCTTTCATAACCCGGGACATAAAGGGTGTACCTTGGTCCGTAAGCAGTTCTTTACAAATACCCACCCGGCTAAAAACAAGAGATAGCTCTTTGGCTATGGTTTTGGCCGAGGTATTTCGGAGAGGGATCGCTTCTGGATAACGGGTGGCATAGTCCATTATAACTAATATGTACTGGTGCCCCCTAGCGGACTTGATTATAGGACCTACCAAATCCATTGCGATCCTCTCAAACGGGACCTCAATGATGGGTAGAGGGACCAGCGGGCTACGGAAATGTGGCATCGGGGCCGACCTCTGACACACAGGGCAGGAGGAACAATAATTTTCTATGTCCTTCATCACCCCAGGCCAATAGAATCTCTGTAATACCCTCTCTCGGGTTTTCTCTGTCCCCAGATGACCTCCAAGAATGTGCCCATGGGCCAACTCCAACACCAACTTCCTGTAAGGTTTGGGCACCACAAGCTGCTCAATGGTTTCTTCTGCCCTTTTTGCCACCCGATACAGTAGGTCCTTCTCTACGCTGAAGTATGGGTAAGTGCAGGTATTATCTGGGTTCACTAACTCGCCATCTATTTCCACTACGTTTTCCCGTGCCTTTATTAGGGCGGGGTCTTTTAACTGTTCTGTGGCAAAATTTTCCCTGTGAACCTCAAGATCAGAAAACTCCACAGATGGTAGGTTTTCGTCTGAGGAGGTGGGCTCCTCTCCAGTTTCTTGAGTCTCGCCTGCCAATACTGACAGGGGAAATTCTGGAGAGTCCTCACCACTCTCAGAGGAGTTCTGGCTATCACCTTCCTGGTACATAGGGGCACCAGTGGGGGGCTCAGGATCATCCCACAGTTCCCAGAACTTCGGAAAATCCCTTCCCACAATGGCATCATGCGGTAATTGAGATACTAACCCCACTGGATGAGAGAGGGTACCTTTGGGGGTCTTGAAACACACTGTAGTCACTGGATACTCTCGGGTGTCCCCATGCACACAAATAACAGCTACCTTGCTATTCCCAGAGACCTCTGTTTTAACTAATTCAGCCTTTATCAGGGTCACAAGGCTACCTGAATCCAGTAATACCACAACATTTCTACCATTAATACACATTTTGCATAAATGTTTCTCAGTTCCCCGAATGGCAGTGCATGCGACTGTCGCACACAGCGACTGACGTCTGTCCGTCAGAAAGTCACATTGCATGGGTTCCTCCACAACCGGGCAATTTGCTGCAATATGTCCCGCTTGCCGGCAGCGGTAGCAAACAATCCTTTTGGCTGCCTCTTGAGCCCCCGACTTCCCAGGCTGTTCTCGCCAAACCCTGGGCAGAGCTCCCACCCTCTCACTCTCTCCACCCTCACCCCTTGGAATCATCTTATCCGCCCCTGGGGATGGTCTGGTCTTAGGGTGGAAAGTCCGAGAGTCTCTGGAAGAGGCCGTCAGGTTCTCTGCAGCCAAGTATCTCTCTACACGATCCACAAGTTTACCGGCCGTTTCTGGGTCTCCATGGCTTACCCACTTTTGAATGGCGGTAGGAAGAGCTCTCAAGAAACGATCCATCACAACACGTTCCACAATCTCCGGTGCGGACAAAGTCTCTGGCTGTAGCCACTTCCTGCTCAGGTGAATGAGATCATACATTTGAGACCTGGGGGGTTTTCCAAGCTGGAAAGTCCAGTTATGCACACGCTGAGCCCGGACAGCCAGGGTGACACCCAGCCTTGCCAATATTTCAGCTTTTAGCATCCCATAGTCTTTTGCTTGGTCAGGCTCTAGGTCATAGTAAGCTTTCTGCGATTCACCAGTTAACAGAGGAGCCACCAGTCCAGCCCACTGCTCCTCAGGCCACTTTTCTCTTTCAGCAGTCCTTTCAAATGTGGTCAAAAATACCTCTGGATCATCCTCTCCAGTCATTTTTGTCAATAAACGACTCACCCCAAAGGACGCGGTATTAGTGGGACGGCTTTCCTCACTGGTCTGCGGACGTTGCTGCATTACTGCTTCCATCTGTTGTTGTAGTCTCTGCTCTTGCTTCTGCAACAGGTCTATGAAGCGGGCCTCAGATTGCTGCTGGGCTTGTTGCTGGGCTGCGAAGCTCTTTTGCAAACCTGCATTTGTCTGCTGTTGATTGGCATTTGCTAGAGCCAGCTGTTTCAGTATCTCCTCCATGCTGGCTTAGAAAAAAAACTGCCACTGGTTCTCCACCAACTGTGAGGGGGTTAACTCGGTAGCGGGTGTGTGTGACCCCCTGGATGGGCTCCCCACACAAAAACAGGCCCAGCAGACGGAGGTTGTGGTTTTCAAGATCAAAAGGTGCGGTTTATTTCTCTATTTATAGTGACAAAAACACAGCAAAGCAAAAAGAAACATAAACAAAATAAATCCTGGTCAGCTTGACCTCTGACTAAACATGCAGGTTTCCCTAACTAACAACTGGGATCAGCCTGGTGCTGTCCTAGTCCCTAAGTCCCTGGTTTAGTAAATGTCCAAACAAATAGCCACACAGGCTTTGTCTCACCGCACAGGGGTTTACTCTCCCTAGACAGTCCACACAGGTCTGGGTCCAGGCATGAGCAAACACCTAATGAAGCTGGGAGTTTTTATAGAGGCCTTAAACGAGCTGACAAGCTTCAGCTGGTCTCATCAACTCCCTGCCTGCACGACGCCCAGCACTCTCCCTAGAGGTATGAATCATCCATGAGCCCACTAGCCTCAGCTGGGCTTCATCAACTCTCTCCCTAGTTGTATAAGTCGGCATAAAGCCTGAATCTGGGAGAAATATACCTACCCCCTGGATGCGACCAGGTGACTTTACCTTCCTGCTGTCACAATATATATATATTTATTTATTTATTTAATTTATATATATATATATATATATATATATATATATATATACACACTGTATATACTCGAGTATAAGCCAACCCGAATATAAGCCAGGGCACCTAATTTTACCACAAAAAAAACTGTAAAAACGTATTGACTCGAGTATAAGCATAGGGTGTCCATCTGCATGCCTCACTGTGCCTCACTTTGCCTCACTGTGTCCATGTGCATGCCTCACTGTGCCCATGCCTCACTGTGCCCATGCCCCACTGTGCCCATGCCTCACTGTGCCCATGCCTCACTGTGTCCATGACTAGACTGACGTTTAACATGGGAGTCTATGGAAGGGGTGCCCGGCTTTGAAAAATCGGTGCTCCCCGGCCGTAGGTCCTCCAGACAACGAACTTTGCACACTTGTAGAGGAGAAATAGGGCTACATGTGTGCCAAGTTTCGGGTCCAGGGGACCTATGAATGGCCAGTACCGGGTCCCCAAAGTCACCAGAGAAATTACAGTTTAACATAGGAGTCTATGGAAGGGGTGCCCGGTTTGAAAAATCGGTGTTCCCCGGCCCTGGGTCCCCCGGACAATAAACTTTGCACACTTGTATAGGAAGAGTGGGGATACATGTGTGCCAAGTTTGGGGTCCAGAGGACCTACGGCCGGCCAGTACTGGGTCCCCAAAGTCCAGGAGATCAGGCACAAAAAGGTGACTCGAGTATAAGCTGAGGGGGGCATTTTCAGCACACAAAAAAAGTGCTGAAAAGCTAGGCTTATACTCGAGTATATATGGTATATATATATATATATATAAATAAACACTCAGTATACAGTGTATATCATACATACATTTTTATCATACATAGAATAGGGGCTGACATATTAACCAGACCAGCGTCTGTACAGGCCTGCTATATTCTACATAACAAATGATAGCTAATGACCCTTTGCTATGTTCATTTTATGCAAGATCACCTGGGCCCTTGAGGACCAATCTAATTAATTTAAGCCTTTAGGCTTTCTAAGGGCGTAAAATGGTGATTTCACTCCTCACTACCTATCACAGTTTCGGAGGCCATGATATGCCAAGATAGCACAACCCCCCCCCCCCCCCCCAAATGACCTCATTTTGGAAAGTACACACCACAAGCTATTTTCTGAGAGGCATGTTGAGTCCGTGGAATATTTTATATTTTGCCACAAGATTCAGGAAAATTACAAAAAATTTTTTTTACAAATTTGTCACTAAATGATATATTTCTCAAACATACAATGGGCATATGTGAAATTACACCCCAAAATACATTCTGCTGCTTCTCCTGAGCACAAGGATATGATATGTGTGAGACTTTTTGGGAGCCTAGCTGTGTACAGGACCCCAAAAACCAATCACGGCCTTCAGGCTTTCTAAGGGCGTAAAATGGTGATTTCACTCCTCACTACCTATCACAGTTTCGGAGGCCATGATATGCCAAGATAGCACAACCCCCCCCCCCCCCAAATGACCTCATTTTGGAAAGTACACACCACAAGCTATTTTCTGAGAGGCATGTTGAGTCCGTGGAATATTTTATATTTTGCCACAAGATTCAGGAAAATTACAAAAAATTTTTTTTACAAATTTGTCACTAAATGATATATTTCTCAAACATACAATGGGCATATGTGAAATTACACCCCAAAATACATTCTGCTGCTTCTCCTGAGCACAAGGATATGATATGTGTGAGACTTTTTGGGAGCCTAGCTGTGTACAGGACCCCAAAAACCAATCACGGCCTTCAGGCTTTCTAAGGGCGTAAAATGGTGATTTCACTCCTCACTACCTATCACAGTTTCGGAGGCCATGATATGCCAAGATAGCACAAAACCCCCCCCAAATGACCCTATTTTGGAAAGTAGACACCCCAAGCTATTTGCTGAAAGGCATGTTGAGTCCGTGGAATATTTTCTATATATATATATATATATTTTTTTTTTTTTTTAACAAAGTTGTCCCTAAATTATATATGGCTCAACAATGCCATGGGCATATGTGAAATTACACCCAAAATACATTCTGCTGCTTCTCCTGAGTACAGGGATACCACATATATGAGACTTTTTGGCAGTCTAGCCACATACAGGACCCCAAAATCTAATCACCACTTTCAGGCTTTCTAAGGGCGTAAAATGGTGATTTTACTCCTCACTACCTATCACAGTTTCAGGGGCCCTGAAATGTCAAGATAGCACAAAACCCCCCTAAATGACCCTATTTTGGAAAGTAGACACCCCAAGCTATTTGCTGAAAGGCATTGTGAGTAATTTGCAGATCTCTCTTTTTGTCACAAAGTTTTGAAAATTGAAAAAAGAAAAAAAAAATTCCTTTTCTTTCTTCAGTTCACAAACAAATGAGAGCTGAAAAATACTCACCATGCCTCTTAGCAAATACCTTGGGGTGTCTACTTTTCAAAATGGTGTCATTTGAGGGGGTGCTATCTTGACATTTCAGGGTCTCTGAAACTGTGATAGGTAGTGAGGAGTAAAATCTCTATTTTACGCCCTTAGAAATCCTGAAGGCGGTGATTGGTTTTCATGTGGTATCCCCGTACTCAGGAGAAGCAGCAGAATGTTTTTTTTTATTCCACATACACCCATGTCATGTGTGAGCAATATATCATTTAGTGACAACTTTGTGTAAAAAATAAATAAAAATACATTCTAATATTCTTGAAACTTGTTGCAAAATATAAAAAATTCTATGGACTCAACATGCCTATAGCTTGGACTGTCTACTTTCCAAAATGGGGTCATTTGGGGGGGTTTTGAACTGTCCTGGTATTTTATGCACACCATTAGAAGATTATGCCACACATCACCCACTCTTCTAACCACTTGAAGACAAATCCCTTTCTGAAACTTTTTGTTTACATGAAAAAATATTTTTCTTTTGCTAGAAACCTACTTTGAACCCCCAAACATTATACATTTTTTTTAAAGCAAAGGCCATACAGATTAAAATGGTCGGTGTTGCAATTTTTTTCACACAGCAATTTTTCTGGAAAAAATAACTTTTTGGAATTTTAATGCACTGAAACACACTATATTGCCCAAATGTTTTTTTTTAACTGTGGTGGTGAAATCACCTCCTACAGCGCTGCAGTTGCTGATTCACATATCGTGAGAGCAAACTCTGTTGCTGTCAAGATAAATAAATCAGTGCTGCAGCTGAATGGCATACCTGAAAAGCAAACAATGGTAACAATAAAACATTAACTCAATAAAACAACAGCAATCTGTGCCAAAAAAGAGTAAAAAATATATTCAGAAGTATGGGGGCACTCCGCCCCTAATGTTAGGGGCAAATCACCCCTTCACCCCTGCCCCCATGCTTTGGCATATATGCTCTTTTTTGTTTTATTAACTGCGGTGGTGAAATCACCTCCTACAGCGCTGGAGTCGCTGATTTACGTATCGTGTGAGCAAACGCTGTTGCTGTCAAGATGAATAAATCAGTGCAGCAGGTGAATGGTGTACCTCAAAAGAAAAAAATTAGGTTAACAATAAAACACAGTAAACAGTAAAGTATAAAAGAATTACATACCTGAATAGCAAACATGATCAAACATAGTAACAATAAAACATTGCAGTTAAAAAATACAGTAAAACAGAGAAGAAAAATAGAGAGAGAACAATAGAGAGAGAAGAATAATAAAACAACAACCAGTTTTGGCTTTTTATTTTTTATTATTTATTTATTTTTTACACTTTTGTTTGTAACTGTAACTGTAACGGTTCCAGGGTTGGGTCTCTCAAAATGCGATGGCATCTTTGGAGACCCTGTGAAAGTGTGACTGTGCAGTGCTGTACCCTACGCTAATACTCCACTAGTGTGTGGTAGCGTTTGAAACATTCACTGATGCAAAGACCAGGTCAGGAGGGACAATAATAGTGGGTGTCACGCCTATATCTGCGTTTTCCACAGACATAACATCTTCTTTGGGGTGATCGTTGGGTAGGGGTACCAGAGATAACATGCAGAAAATGCCTCTCATGCAGCCGGCTCACTGCGTTTGGATTGGGAAGTTGGGCAACAGCACTGTCTGGAAACAGAAGGGCTGTAATGATCTCTTCCTGGAACTTAAGGAAGGATCCCGTTCAGTAGAGCCAATTGAAATAGGTATACAGATACTTTTTTGTACCAGCGTCTGGCCTTACGGGCAATTAAGTATGGTGCCATCAACTGGTCGTTGAGGTCCACCCCTCGCATATTAAGGTTGTATTCATGGACACAGAGGGGTTTCTCCACAATACCAGTCGCTGTTGGAATTTGGACTGTTTTATCTGCGTGAAGGGAGGACAGAACGAAAACATTCCGATTATCCCTCCACTTCGCTGCAAGCAAATTATTACTTTTCAAGCAGGGTCTCTCCTCCAGTCTAAGTCAGGATTCTACAAACCATTGGGGGAAGCCCCAGTAATTAGATTGCACGGCGCCACATGCGTCAATTCCATGATCAAACAAGTGACTAAAAAGTGGCACGCGCGTGTAATAATTGTCCACGTATGAATAAGAGTGACACCAAGTCCCAAACAATCTTGCCAGCGCTCCCTATGTAGTCTGGGCTCCACGTGACTATCTCTTCCCTCGTAAACCATAAAACTATATCTATAGCCTAATGCCCTGTCACAGAGCTTACAGGTGATACTCGAAAAATTTGAATATCGTGCAAATTTAATTTATTTCACTAATGCAAATTAAAAGGTGAAACTAATATATGAGATAGACTCAGGACATGCAAAGCAAGATAGTTCAAGCCTTGATTTGTCATAATTGTGATGCTTATGGCTTACAGCTCATGAAAACCCCAAATCCACAATCTCAGAAAATTAGAATATTACATGCAATCAATAAAACAACGATTGTACATAGAACAATATCGGACCTCTGAAAAGTATAAGCATGCATATGTACTCAGTACTTGGTTTGGGCCCCTTTTGCAGCAATTACTGCCTTAATGCCGAGTGGCATGGAAGCTATCAGCCTGTGGCACTGCTGAGGTGTTATGGAAGACCAGGATGCTTCAATAGCGGCTTTCAGCTCTTCTGCATTGTTCGGTCGTATGTCTCTCATCTTTCTCTTGGCAATGCCCCATAGATTCTCTATGGGGTTTAGGTCAGGTTAGTTTGCAGACCAACAAGCACAGTAATCCCACGGTCATTGAACCAGGTTTTGGTGCTTTTGGCAGTGTGGGCAGGTGCCAATTCCTGCTGGAAAATGAAGTCAGCATCTCCATAGAGCTCGTCTGAGGAAGGAAGCATGAAGTACTCTAAAATCTCCTGGTAGATGGCTGCGTTGACCCTGGACTTAATGAAACACAGTAGACCAACACCAGCAGATGACATGGCTCCCCAAATCAACACAGACGGTGGTAACTTCACACTGGACTTCAAGCATCTTGCAGTGTGGGCCTCTCCATTCTTCCTTCATACTCTGGGTCCTTGGTTTCCAAATGAGATGCAAAATTTGCTCTCATCAGAAAAGAGGACATTGGACCACTGAGCAACAGACCAGGTCGGTTTTTCTTTAGCCCAGGTAAGATGCTTCTGACGTTGTTTGTTGTTCAGGAGTGGCTTGACAAGAGGAATATGACATTTGAAGCCCATGTCCAGGATCTGCCTGTGTGTGGTGGCTCCAGCCTCAGTCTAGTCCTTGTAAAAGTCCCCAACACTTTTGAATGGCCTTTTCCTGACAATCCTCCCCAGGCTGCGGTCATCCCTGCTGCTTGGGCACCTTTTTCCTCAACACTTTTCCCTTCCACATAACGTTCTATTAATGTGCTTTGATACAGCACTTTGGGAACATCCAACTTCTTTTAAGGCTTTCCCTCCTTATGGAGGGTGTCAATGATGGTTTTCTGCACAACTGTCAGGTCAGCAGTCTTTCCCACGATTGTGATTCCTACTGAACCAGACTGAGAGACCCTTTAAAGGCTCAGGAACCCTTTGCAGGTGTTATGGCTTAATTAGCTGATTAGAGTGTGACACTTTGAGCCTAGAATATTGCACCTTTTCACAATATTCTAATTTTCTGAGATTGTGGATTGGGGTTTTCATGAGCTGTAAACCATAATCATCACAATTATGACAAATCACGGCTTGAACTATTTTGCTTTGCATGTAATGAGTCCATCTCATGTATTAGTTTCACCTTTTAAGTTGCATTAGTGAAAAAATTTTAATTTTGCACGATATTTTTCGAGTTTCACCTGTATACATTTTGACCCAATATCTGGCACGCTTGCTGGGAAAATACTGTTTGAAAGACAAGCGGGCAGAAAACGTAATCAGGGACTCATCAACGCAAACAACTTGATCGGGAGTAAACAAGGCTGCGAATTGTGGGATGAAGTGGTTTACGAGGGGCCGAATTCTGTGGAGCTGATCGTGTCCAGGGTCACCCCGAGGATGACAGAGTTCATTGTCATTGAAATGCATGAACCGCAAGATCTGCTCTTATCGTGTACTGGTCATGGAAGCAGAGAACACAGGCATATGGCATATGGCGAATTGGGTCAGTGGACCAATATGACCGCAACTCACTTTTTTTTATTTATGCCCATGAGGAGGGATAGGCCCAGGAAGGTCTTAAATTCGGAAACCGTAATAGGTTTCCAATCTCTGGGAAGGGTCAACTGGGGATTAGCAGTGATGAATTGACCAGCATACAAATTGCTTTGGTCCACAATATATCTATAGAGATCTTCCGTGAAAAACAGTGAATAAAAATCAAGTGACGTAAAATCAACTGTTTGCAGGAATTCCGGGTTGGCCAGTGAATGGGGGAAGTATGGGTGCTGCAGAAGTGGCGGGCTCCCAATAAGGATTGGCATATTCTGCAGGAAGGGCACTATGGGGGTAGCCTGACGCTATAAAAACCTGACAGTAAAACTACCAAGCTAACTGGCCAACCCGTGACACTAATACAGCGATCAGAATATAAATCTATACACTATATCAGTGACACTGGTGACAGGGGGTGAAAGGGTTAATTTGGGCAATCAAGGGGTTAAACCTTTATTAGGGGGGTTTAGGGGGGTACCCTAAAACTACCTGGGTCTACTACTAACTGCCCTAACTCTGATTGGAGTCACAAGTGACACCAATGCAGTGATCACTGAAAAATCTGAAAACTGCACTTGGTGACACAGTGACAGGGAGTGAAGGGGTTAACTGGGGGGGGGCGATCGGGGGGTGATCCAGGGGGTGAAAAGTGTGCCTACATGTACTGGGGTTAGTGTAGTGTTGGTGCATCTCACAGTTAGATGTCCTCTCTCCTCTCTCTGGAACCAAAAAGAATTCCAGAAGGGGAGGTGACATTACATTTACAGGCAGGTGAAGCATTTAATTTGCCAGAACCGATCAGCAGGACCAGGCCAGAAATCATTGGCCTGGACCTGAAGATTGATCACAAACTGTAGATCACACTTTATAAGCAGTTACAGCAACAGGTTTTTCTTTATGGAGTTAAGGTTTTACATAAAAATAAAGGCTAACCATTGTGAGTACCCCTGCCGATGTTGAATGGTTTGTCTCAAACTTCTAAACTGCTACATTTGCAGGACAGTTTGCTCTGTTGAAAAACAAGAGACCTACTGGCTAGATTACCAAGTGAAAATAAAATAAAGAAAGCCTATAAAGGAAAATGATTGCAGCTACCACATCAAGAATTGATAAGCTGCAATATACTGTATTACATCTTTCCTCTTGGGTTTAATAATTCTTTAAGCTATAGTTAGTCTTATAATTCCTCTCAAAATCCCCTGCACACACTTCCCCCTGTGGTTCATTGCTAAGTTTAACCACAAAAATCCATATGTGGTAAGAAGAGGTAAACAAATAAGGAAACATATGACAGTTAGTAAATCTTGAAACTTGGCATTTTCATCTGTAACCCAGACGCCCTAGGCACTGGCCCACAAGTGTTATTATGGTATATACATCTTTGTAATGTGAGCAGTGAGTTCTGATTCATCAAATGTTTTTGGCTGATCCCTGTAGGACATCCTTAAAATGGACTTTCACCCTCCAGATCTACAAATACTCTGTGCAATGCCATTACGCTCTAAAATTTAAATCTGCAATTTTTTTGGGCTGTTTATTTTTTTACTTTTTCTGGCCCCCTCCCACCCACTTTAATCATGCCTAGGCAAGAATGACGTGTCCCTGCAGCCTCAGCTTCCTGGGATTTCATGTTCCATGTCCCGGGAGTCCTTTGGAATAGGGAATCAAAGCACTGAGTAGGCAGAGCTACAGACATCAACGGATGCCAGATGCCTGAACCCAAAAGATGCCGCCAGCCGATGATACCAAGACAGGTTGGTATTAGTGTGCTGCCTCTTTAGCTAAACTGCAATGCTCTGCAAACACTTTAGTTAAGTAATAAAGGTTTTTAAAATGTGCAAAAAAAGGGATATTAAACATTAGTTTAAAACTTTACTAATTAAAAAAAAATATCAAAATAAAAAATTGTCCCAAAACCCTAGTTTAACAATTTACCAACAGCACATTCAATGCATCATAAATAACCGTGAGTGTATCTGAATTTTCTGGGCTTTTTTAAATAAGCCCCAAACTCACCTTAAAGTGAGTCATACAGAGAAGAGGTCCCATAGTACTATGTGGTGCATTTGGCATGGATGAGTTTTCTTTCTGTGAGTTTCTAAAATGCCAGTTTCAGAGCTTATTCAGAAACAAACGAAAATGGCAGAGCATTAGGAAATAACTGTTCACAACAAGAAACAGCAGAAAAGGAATAGTAAGAAAAACAAAACAGCTGTGATAAATAATAACATTTTTAATCATTACAGCAATAAAAAGAGGAGCTATAAAAGTTTCACATTACATAACAATTCAAATATGTGTAAATTAAATTATCGACAGATGTTGTTTCAAATTCCAAGAAAATTGATCTTAGACTAAGAGGAAGAAATTAATTTTCTTACACAACCAATGCAATATGGTGACAAGAACACGGACCTCAGCAAGAGATTAAGACTGAGAAAATAAAACAGGAGGGGGAATTTAAATCAAAGAAAGAAATAGCAAGTACCTATGACTGAGCCATCAGTGGTGAAAAAAGTAGAAGTAAAGCAAGGATAGGTAGATGACTGGCTTAGAAATTTAAAGACTGTCTGTACTCCCCAGTTTTGTCAAATTAAGGTACTTTGCGCTTGACTTACTTACCCCATACCCTAAAGTCTGGGGTCTTATCAAAGCTGTGGAAGCCCCTAGTAGAAAGAAAGAACTTGTTTAAAGGTACCATTTGGAGTTTTAGGATTTTTACTATCCCAAGGCAATTCACAGGTTACCCCCAGCTCTGTCCTTGGGTCCTTCTATTCTGTATGTACATCTCCTCCCTTGGTCAGGTAATAACTTTTTTTATGGCTTCCAATAACATGTCTATGCTAATGACACCTTAATTTATCTCTCTACGCCTAAGCTCACCCCTTCAGTCTCCTAACATATTAGTGTTTCTATCACACCACTTTCCAAAACTTGTTGTTTCCAAAACCGAGCTTATAATATTTCCTCAACCTCGTATTCCCTCTCTCAACTTTCTGATCAAGAAGATCAATAACATAGCTATCCATCCTCCCCTTATGCCAGGGTGCTAGGTGTAACTCCCCACTCTGATTTGTCCTTTCAGCTCCACATGCAATTAGAGTACAACTATTGCCACCCTGACAGTGAAACTACCAAGCTAACTGGCCAACCTGTGACACTAATACGGCGATCAGAATATAGATCTATACACTATATCAGTGACACTGGTGACAGGGGATGAAAGGGTCAATTGGGGCAATCAAGGGGTTAAACCTTTATCAGGGGGGGGTATGGGGGGGTACCCTAAAACTACCTGGGCCTACTACTAACTGCCCTAACTCTGATTGGAGTCACAAGTGACACCAATGCAGTGATCACTGAAAAATCTGAAAACTGCACTTGGTGACACAGTGACATCACACTTACAGGCAAGTGAAGCATTTAATTTGCCAGAAACGATCAGCAGGACCAGGCCAGAAATCATTGGCCTGGACCTGAAGATTGATCGGTTCTTGAACGAATCCGATTGTCACGGGCGCAACAGGGGCGCGAGCGCCGTACGGGTAAGGGGTTTTGCCCAGCGATGCCATTCTGCCGACGTATATTAGCATGAGCCGGTCAGGAACCGGTTAAAATGTTATTTCTAGTAATTGCAAGTAGGGTCTTTTCATGTTAAGATCAAAAGTGTTTGATCAGCCAATCAGCAAATCTCCTGCGCTCGTGTGCTGGGTCTAGGGGTGTGTGGTGCAGTCAACCCTTTTGTATGGAATGTCAATGGCCTTGCTGCCCTCCTCAGAACAATGGGTGTCCTTGGAACTGAAACATATAAAAATGAAGGGAGGGCGCAACTATTTGGTAATGCACAAGGTCGATGTGCCCTCCCTTCTTTTTATATGGATTTTATCATCTGTTGTAAGTACCTTGTAGACTCTGTTCTGTGCTGGGACTCAATAAATGCATCTCTCTGGAAAAGAACCATTGAACTCGTTGCTGTTGAGATTCATTTTTATAATAATTATCACTCATTCATCTGTACGTGACAACATATAATCACTCATCATCCTATTAGACAACACTTCTCCCTCCCTGTATAACCTGAAGGCACTGTATCTAGTGCACCTTTACCAAGCTCTATGTTTTAAACCTCTCAACTCCAGCATGTTTTTACATTTCCACTTTATCTATATCGCCCCAATAAGTACTGTATATACTCGAGTATAAGCCAAGTTTTTCAGCCCTTTTTTAGGGCTGAAAGTACACCCCTCGGCTTATACTCGAGTCAGTACATGAAAATCTTCTTATACTGCGGCCGGCGTCCATTGTTTAAATATCGCAGGTTTCTCCTGGTCCCTTCCGTGATAGGTGTTTCCAGCAAACACTGTGTTGAGCCTATCACAGAGGTCCTCTCATTCTCGGACTCCGTTTCCCAGCAGACACTGTGTTCAGTGTTCCACCTATCATGGACGTTCTCTATTTCGAGGATGAAAAGACGTCCGTGATTGGCGGAACACTCAACACAGTGCCTGCTGGGAAATGGAGTCCGAGAATGAGAGGATCTCCGTGATAGGCTGAACACTCAACACAGTGTTTGCTGGAAATGCCTATCATGGAAGGGACCAGGAGAAAGCCGCGATATTTAAACAATGGACGCTGGCCGCAGTATAAGAAGATTTTCAGGTACACTGTCTCGGGCACAGGGAGGCTGCAATGGACACAGTGAGGTTGGGCACAGTAAGCTGGCAATGGGCACAGTAAGGTGGCACAGTGAGGTGGCAATGGGCACAGTGAGGTGGCACAGTGAGGTGGCAATGGGCACAGTAAGGTTGGGCAAATGGCACAGTGAGGTGGCAATGGGCACATTTCCCCCCTAGGCTTATACTCGAGTCAATACGTTTTCCCAGTTTATTGGGGTAATATTAGGTACCTCGGCTTATACTCGGGTCGGCTTATACTCGAGTATATACATACTATATTATGTTGTTTTTTGTGAGCCTACATTGTACAGTGATAAAATAGTAGCTGTAGGCAAAGCTAAGTAAAAAGCAGCAAACAACAAATACAGAATAGGAGTGGAAGAACAGAACTCCCTAAGAAAGGCTTGAAGTCAACTTCTACTTTACTCCACTGGGCTGTATTATTCATATTGTCTCTTTGTTAAGATATTTTACTAATCCCCTCTCATGCACAACATTAGCCAACACTGCTGTAAGCTATGAGGAGCTGGGAAATAAATCCTGCCAGCAGTACTCTTCCCATTCCTGTGTAAGCTCCTACTCTTGACTGTAAAGTTCTATGCAGTTCACGTGAACAGTATTCACTGTTAAATCTTCTTTGCCAGTAAAAAAAAAATTGCTACCCAGTACTGTTATTGCAAGAAACACAGTTTATTGACTTCTCAAACATTGACGAGTATTCAGCATTTGTAGACATATTGGTTAGTGCTGGGAAAGTGATAAGCTAATAGTAGGGATGAGCTTCGTGTTCGAATCGAACATACGTTCGACTCGAACATCGGCTGTTCGATCGTTCGACGAAGATCGAACGATTTGGGCCGTTCGCGCCAAATTCGAGTGACGCGAACGGCCCACAATGCACTACGCCATCGCAGTGTCATCCAGGCGCTGTGATTGGCCAAGCATGCACTGTGACCCCGCATGCTTGGCCAATCACAGCGCCGGCAGCGAGGAGAGCAATGATTGGCCACAGGCAGGATGCCTGTGGCCAATTATTGCTGAGGGTGTTTAGTACACGCCCCACACTATAAAAGGCCGCCAGCACGGCGGCCTAGTGTAGTGTGTTCCGGAGCAGGGATAGAGCAGCATAGGCAGGGACAGTGACTTTTATTTCTTTCTTGCTTAACCTGGATTCCTTTAGTTTAGGGAAAGAGAAGGATAGGTAGGGAGAGTGTCAGTGTGTTTTGTGCTTGTGCTATAGTGTGCTTAAAAAAAACATTTTTTCTAGGGACAGAAAACTGTAGGTAGGGAGAGTGTCAGTTTCTTTCACTGTGTAAGTCCTTGTTTCTAGGGACCTGGAAGGACAGTGAGTGAATTCTCCTTGTGCTATATTGTGCTTAAAAAAAACATTTTTTCTAGGGACAGAAAACTGTAGGTAGGGAGAGTGTCAGTTTCTTTCACTGTGCAAGTCCTTGTTTCCAGGGACCTGGAAGGACAGTGAGTGAATTCTCCTTGTGCTATAGTGTGCTTAAAAAAAACATTTTTTCTAGGGACAGAAAACTGTAGGTAGGGAGAGTGTCAGTTTCTTTCACTGTGCAAGTCCTTGTTTCTAGGGACCTGGAAGGACAGTGAGTGAATTCTCCTTGTGCTATATTGTGCTTAAAAAAAACATTTTTTCTAGGGACAGAAAACTGTAGGTAGGGAGAGTGTCAGTTTCTTTCACTGTGTAAGTCCTTGTTTCTAGGGACCTGGAAGGACAGTGAGTGAATTCTCCTTGTGCTATATTGTGCTTAAAAAAAACATTTTTTCTAGGGACAGAAAACTGTAGGTAGGGAGAGTGTCAGTTTCTTTCACTGTGCAAGTCCTTGTTTCCAGGGACCTGGAAGGACAGTGAGTGAATTCTCCTTGTGCTATATTGTGCTTAAAAAAAACATTTTTTCTAGGGACAGAAAACTGTAGGTAGGGAGAGTGTCAGTTTCTTTCACTGTGCAAGTCCTTGTTTCTAGGGACCTGGAAGGACAGTGAGTGAATTCTCCTTGTGCTATATTGTGCTTAAAAAAAACATTTTTTCTAGGGACAGAAAACTGTAGGTAGGGAGAGTGTCAGTTTCTTTCACTGTGCAAGTCCTTGTTTCTAGGGACTGGGAAGGACAGTGAGTGAATTCTCCTTGTGCTATAGTGTGCTTAAAAAAAACATTTTTTCTAGGGACAGAAAACTGTAGGTAGGGAGAGTGTCAGTTTCTTTCACTGTGCAAGTCCTTGTTTCTAGGGACCTGGAAGGACAGTGAGTGAATTCTCCTTGTGCTATATTGTGCTTAAAAAAAACATTTTTTCTAGGGACAGAAAACTGTAGGTAGGGAGAGTGTCAGTTTCTTTCACTGTGCAAGTCCTTGTTTCCAGGGACCTGGAAGGACAGTGAGTGAATTCTCCTTGTGCTATATTGTGCTTAAAAAAAACATTTTTTCTAGGGACAGAAAACTGTAGGTAGGGAGAGTGTCAGTTTCTTTCACTGTGCAAGTCCTTGTTTCTAGGGACCTGGAAGGACAGTGAGTGAATTCTCCTTGTGCTATATTGTGCTTAAAAAAAACATTTTTTCTAGGGACAGAAAACTGTAGGTAGGGAGAGTGTCAGTTTCTTTCACTGTGCAAGTCCTTGTTTCTAGGGACTGGGAAGGACAGTGAGTGAATTCTCCTTGTGCTATAGTGTGCTTAAAAAAAACATTTTTTCTAGGGACAGAAAACTGTAGGTAGGGAGAGTGTCAGTTTCTTTCACTGTGCAAGTCCTTGTTTCTAGGGACCTGGAAGGACAGTGAGTGAATTCTCCTTGTGCTATATTGTGCTTAAAAAAAACATTTTTTCTAGGGACAGAAAACTGTAGGTAGGGAGAGTGTCAGTTTCTTTCACTGTGCAAGTCCTTGTTTCCAGGGACCTGGAAGGACAGTGAGTGAATTCTCCTTGTGCTATATTGTGCTTAAAAAAAACATTTTTTCTAGGGACAGAAAACTGTAGGTAGGGAGAGTGTCAGTTTCTTTCACTGTGCAAGTCCTTGTTTCTAGGGACCTGGAAGGACAGTGAGTGAATTCTCCTTGTGCTATATTGTGCTTAAAAAAAACATTTTTTCTAGGGACAGAAAACTGTAGGTAGGGAGAGTGTCAGTTTCTTTCACTGTGTAAGTCCTTGTTTCTAGGGACCTGGAAGGACAGTGAGTGAATTCTCCTTGTGCTATATTGTGCTTAAAAAAAACATTTTTTCTAGGGACAGAAAACTGTAGGTAGGGAGAGTGTCAGTTTCTTTCACTGTGCAAGTCCTTGTTTCTAGGGACCTGGAAGGACAGTGAGTGAATTCTCCTTGTGCTATATTGTGCTTAAAAAAAACATTTTTTCTAGGGACAGAAAACTGTAGGTAGGGAGAGTGTCAGTTTCTTTCACTGTGCAAGTCCTTGTTTCCAGGGACCTGGAAGGACAGTGAGTGAATTCTCCTTGTGCTATATTGTGCTTAAAAAAAACATTTTTTCTAGGGACAGAAAACTGTAGGTAGGGAGAGTGTCAGTTTCTTTCACTGTGCAAGTCCTTGTTTCTAGGGACCTGGAAGGACAGTGAGTGAATTCTCCTTGTGCTATATTGTGCTTAAAAAAAAAAATTTCTAGGGACAGAAAACTGTAGGTAGGGAGAGTGTCAGTTTCTTTCACTGTGCAAGTCCTTGTTTCTAGGGACTGGGAAGGACAGTGAGTGAATTCTCCTTGTGCTATAGTGTGCTTAAAAAAAACATTTTTTCTAGGGACAGAAAACTGTAGGTAGGGAGAGTGTCAGTTTCTTTCACTGTGCAAGTCCTTGTTTCTAGGGACCTGGAAGGACAGTGAGTGAATTCTCCTTGTGCTATATTGTGCTTAAAAAAAACATTTTTTCTAGGGACAGAAAACTGTAGGTAGGGAGAGTGTCAGTTTCTTTCACTGTGCAAGTCCTTGTTTCCAGGGACCTGGAAGGACAGTGAGTGAATTCTCCTTGTGCTATATTGTGCTTAAAAAAACATTTTTTCTAGGGACAGAAAACTGTAGGTAGGGAGAGTGTCAGTTTCTTTCACTGTGCAAGTCCTTGTTTCTAGGGACCTGGAAGGACAGTGAGTGAATTCTCCTTGTGCTATATTGTGCTTAAAAAAAACATTTTTTTTAGGGACAGAAAACTGTAGGTAGGGAGAGTGTCAGTTTCTTTCACTGTGCAAGTCCTTGTTTCTAGGGACTGGGAAGGACAGTGAGTGAATTCTCCTTGTGCTATAGTGTGCTTAAAAAAAACATTTTTTCTAGGGACAGAAAACTGTAGGTAGGGAGAGTGTCAGTTTCTTTCACTGTGCAAGTCCTTGTTTCTAGGGACCTGGAAGGACAGTGAGTGAATTCTCCTTGTGCTATATTGTGCTTAAAAAAAACATTTTTTTCTAGGGACAGAAAACTGTAGGTAGGGAGAGTGTCAGTTTCTTTCACTGTGCAAGTCCTTGTTTCTAGGGACTGGGAAGGACAGTGAGTGAATTCTCCTTGTGCTATAGTGTGCTTAAAAAAAACATTTTTTCTAGGGACAGAAAACTGTAGGTAGGGAGAGTGTCAGTTTCTTTCACTGTGCAAGTCCTTGTTTCTAGGGACCTGGAAGGACAGTGAGTGAATTCTCCTTGTGCTATATTGTGCTTAAAAAAAACATTTTTTCTCAGGACAGAAAACTGTAGGTAGGGAGAGTGTCAGTTTCTTTCACTGTGCAAGTCCTTGTTTCTAGGGACCTGGAAGGACAGTGAGTGAATTCTCCTTGTGCTATATTGTGCTTAAAAAAAACATTTTTTCTAGGGACAGAAAACTGTAGGTAGGGAGAGTGTCAGTTTCTTTCACTGTGCAAGTCCTTGTTTCTAGGGACCTGGAAGGACAGTGAGTGAATTCTCCTTGTGCTATATTGTGCTTAAAAAAAACATTTTTTCTAGGGACAGAAAACTGTAGGTAGGGAGAGTGTCAGTTTCTTTCACTGTGTAAGTCCTTGTTTCTAGGGACCTGGAAGGACAGTGAGTGAATTCTCCTTGTGCTATATTGTGCTTAAAAAAATTTTTTTTCTAGGGACAGAAAACTGTAGGTAGGGAGAGTGTCAGTTTCTTTCACTGTGCAAGTCCTTGTTTCCAGGGACCTGGAAGGACAGTGAGTGAATTCTCCTTGTGCTATATTGTGCTTAAAAAAAACATTTTTTCTAGGGACAGAAAACTGTAGGTAGGGAGAGTGTCAGTTTCTTTCACTGTGCAAGTCCTTGTTTCTAGGGACCTGGAAGGACAGTGAGTGAATTCTCCTTGTGCTATATTGTGCTTAAAAAAAACATTTTTTCTAGGGACAGAAAACTGTAGGTAGGGAGAGTGTCAGTTTCTTTCACTGTGCAAGTCCTTGTTTCTAGGGACCTGGAAGGACAGTGAGTGAATTCTCCTTGTGCTATATTGTGCTTAAAAAAAACATTTTTTCTAGGGACAGAAAACTGTAGGTAGGGAGAGTGTCAGTTTCTTTCACTGTGTAAGTCCTTGTTTCTAGGGACCTGGAAGGACAGTGAGTGAATTCTCCTTGTGCTATATTGTGCTTAAAAAAAACATTTTTTCTAGGGACAGAAAACTGTAGGTAGGGAGAGTGTCAGTTTCTTTCACTGTGCAAGTCCTTGTTTCCAGGGACCTGGAAGGACAGTGAGTGAATTCTCCTTGTGCTATATTGTGCTTAAAAAAAACATTTTTTCTAGGGACAGAAAACTGTAGGTAGGGAGAGTGTCAGTTTCTTTCACTGTGCAAGTCCTTGTTTCTAGGGACCTGGAAGGACAGTGAGTGAATTCTCCTTGTGCTATATTGTGCTTAAAAAAAACATTTTTTCTAGGGACAGAAAACTGTAGGTAGGGAGAGTGTCAGTTTCTTTCACTGTGCAAGTCCTTGTTTCTAGGGACCTGGAAGGACAGTGAGTGAATTCTCCTTGTGCTATATTGTGCTTAAAAAAAACATTTTTTCTAGGGACAGAAAACTGTAGGTAGGGAGAGTGTCAGTTTCTTTCACTGTGCAAGTCCTTGTTTCTAGGGACCTGGAAGGACAGTGAGTGAATTCTCCTTGTGCTATATTGTGCTTAAAAAAACATTTTTTCTAGGGACAGAAAACTGTAGGTAGGGAGAGTGTCAGTTTCTTTCACTGTGCAAGTCCTTGTTTCAAGGGACAGAGAAGGACACCTGAAGGTAGCCCTTATTGCTTTTTTCCCATCTCCCTGCAGGCCATCTATTAGAATGTCTGGAAGGCAAACAAGGAGAGGCAGACAGTCAGGAGGCAATAAAAGAGGGCAAGCAGGCTCTGTGTCTGGGGGCAACAGTGCTGGTCGTGGACGCGGTGCATTGTCATCAGCACATGGCCATGGGACACGCTTGTCCTTCTTTTCCGCAGCTGGACATGTTGAGCCACATCATGCCGAAGACTTGGTAGAGTGGATGACCAAGCCCTCCTCCTCCTCCTCATCCTCTCTCACCCAGGCTCAGGGTACTGGCAAAGCAGCTGCCAAAGCGTCCTCTTCCCTGGTATCAATGTCAGACTCATCATCAGTCACTCCTTCCCTAGACCCACCATGTCCTCCTCCTGAGGAGTCCCCCGAACTGTTTGAGCACAGTGTTGGGTACATGCTCCAGGAGGATGCCCAGCGTTTCGAAGGGTCTGATGATGAAACCCAGCTACAGGAAGGCAGTAGGGTGAGAGCAGACAGAGGGGATGCTCAAGAAGGACACCAATCTGGCAGTCATGTTCCAGCAGCTGCAGCATACTGCCAGATTGGCTCCAGTGATGAGGAGGGAGGGGATGATGAGGTCACTGACTCCACGTGGGTGCCTAATAGGAGAGAGGAGGAGGAGGATGAGGAGGAGGCACATCTCCAACGAGACAGGATGCCCTTTGGTGGCCAGCGTAAGTGCAGTACACCGACGGAATCACACCGCAGAGCTCCGCCTGTGCAGGGCGCTGCCTCTGCCTGTCATTCAAAAAGTTCCTTGGTGTGGGCCTTTTTTGAGGCTAGTGCATCAGATCGCACAGCTGCTGTTTGCAACATATGTCTCAAGCGTATATCGCGTGGCCAAAACATCAGCCGCTTGGGTACCACATGCCTGACCAGACATATGTTGACCTGCCATGCAGCTCGTTGGCAAGCCTACCTCAAAGACCCACCCCAAAGAACAAAGCGGACCTCTCCTTGCACCGCATCAGCTGGGATTTCCAACCCCACTATAACTTCAGTCCTCTCTGAAACATGCACTGAGAGGAATGAAGGTGTAGAATTAGGTGTGTCACAGCCAAGTACTTGCGGCCACTCTGCTAGCAGTACACCGACGTCCGATTCTAGCAGGCAAATTTCCCTGCCCCAGCTGCTGGACCGTCGAAAGAAGTTCACTCCCAGCCATCCACATGCCCAGCGGTTGAATGCTAGCTTGGCTAAATTGCTAGCGCTTCAACTGCTGCCTTTTCAGTTGGTAGACTCGGCCCCCTTCTGTGAGTTTGTGCAATGTGCGGTTCCTCAGTGGCAGGTTCCCAAACGCCACTTTTTCTCACGGAAGGCTATTCCGGCTCTCTACCGGCATGTGGAAGGCAATGTCTTGGCCTCGCTGGACAGGGCGGTCAGCGGTAAGGTGCATATTACCGCTGACTCATGGTCCAGCAGGCATGGACAGGGACGTTACCTTTCTTTCACGGCCCATTGGGTCACTCTTTTGGCAGCTGGGAAGGATGCAGGACAAGGTGCAGTAGTGTTGGAGGTTGTCCCACCGCCACGCCTCCAAAATGCTACTACTGGTTGTGACACACCTCTCTCCTCCACCCCCTCCTCTTCTTCTTCCTCCATGGCCTCTTCCTGTGGTTTGTCCTATGAACCAGCGGTGCTCCGTAGCCGTTCACGGGGCTACGCAAGTACGCAGGCAAAAAGATGCCATGCCGTGCTTGTGCTGGTGTGTTTGGGGGACAGAAGCCACACTGGGGCAGAGGTCCTGTCTGCTCTGCAGGGCCAGGCCGAGAGGTGGTTGACGCCACGCCAGCTTAAGCCAGGAATGGTGGTTTGCGACAATGGCACCAACCTCCTCTCCGCCCTCCGACAGGGACAACTGACCCATGTGCCCTGTGTGGCTCACGTCCTTAACCTGGTGGTGCAGCGGTTCTTGGGCAGGTACCCGGGCTTACAGGATGTCCTGAGGCAGGCCAGGAAAGTCTGTGTGCATTTCCGCAGATCTTATAATGCCAGTGCTCGCCTGGCTGAGCTGCAAAAGGAG
This sequence comes from Rana muscosa, assembly GCA_029206835.1. Lineage (NCBI taxonomy): Eukaryota > Metazoa > Chordata > Amphibia > Anura > Ranidae > Rana > Rana muscosa. Next base: position 881,659,194 of record CM055116.1, read on the forward strand.
TTGAACCTGCCCAAGAACCGCCTTATATGTGACATGCCCACCAGGTGGAACTCAACGTTGGCCATGCTGCAGCGGCTGCACACGCAGCAGAGGGCCATCAATGAGTACCTGTGCGACTACGGCACCAGGACAGGGTCAGGGGAGCTTGTTTTTTTTTCTCCACGCCAGTGGGGCATGATCAGGGATGCATGCACTGTCCTGGCACCATTTGAGGAGGCCACGAGGATGGTGAGCAGTGACAGTGCATGCATCAGTGACACTGTACCTCTTGTCCACCTGTTGGAGCACACGCTGCGTGGAATAATGGACAGGGCACTTGAGGCAGAACAGAGGCAGGAAGAGGAGGACTTCCTTGCCTCTCAAGGCCCCCTTTACCCAGACAGTGTTCCTTCTGTCCCACCCATCGCACAGGAAGAGGAAGAGGAGGAGGAGGAGGAGGAGGAGGAGGAGGATTGTGTCAGCATGGAGGTGGAGGCTGGCACTCAGCATCATCAGCAGCAGTCTTTTAGGGATGATTTACAGTCCCAAGAAACCAGTGGACTTGTACGTGGCTGGGAGGAGGTGACTGCGGATCATGTCGTCCTTAGTGACCCAGAGGACTCCGGAGCGAATGCCTCAGCAAACCTACGCTGCATGGCCTCCCTGATCCTGCAAAGTCTGCGGAAGGATCCTCGTATTCTTCGGATCAAGGAGAGGGACCATTACTGGCTGGCCACTCTCCTTGATCCACGGTACAAGGGTAAGGTTGCGGACCTTATGTTACCGTCGCAGAGGGAGCAGAGGATGAGACAACTCCGGGAGGCCTTGCAGAAAGGTCTGTGCAACGCGTTCCCAGAGACTGGGAGGTTACAAACTCCTGGTCCAGGACAACAAGTTGCTGAGGCTTCGGCCAGTCAAAGAAGGAGCGGTGGGGAAGGTGGCCGTCTGACCGATGCGTTCAGACAATTCTTTAGTCCGCAGCCCCTTTGTATGATTGGTTCCAGCAACCATCGCCAGCGTCTGATAAACATGGTGCAGGAATATCTAGGGGCAAGGTCAGACTTGGACACCTTCCCCACCGAAAATCCTCTGGCTTACTGGGTCTTGAGGATGGATCACTGGCCAGAGCTTGCACAGTATGCAATTGAGCTACTGGCCTGTCCTGCATCCAGCGTTCTTTCGGAACGCACATTCAGTGCTGCTGGAGGATTTGTCACGGATCACAGGGTGCGCCTGTCCACCGACTCGGTTGATCGACTGACTTTCATCAAGATGAACCAGTCTTGGATCACCACCAGCTACCACACACCTGATGCTGATATAACAGACTAATTGATTTTAACATGTCACATCCCTTCAAGACTGATGCTGATGCTGAGTGTCTGTGCTGTTATGTTGACTGGCTATCCTCCTCCTCCGAGTCCTCAATGATACGATTGATGATGATAGCTTGGAAGATCATTTTTGTTTATGGGTGCCGCCACCAGTGGCTAAGGCCCAATTTTTCAGCCCCTGTTTTACAGGGGCGTGTAATTACAATTTTTTTAGCAATAATTTGCCATAGGGCTCATTGCTGTGCTCCAAGTACAGTATCTGTGAGGGCTTGGAGTGTTGTGGCACCAGTGCCTAAGGCCCAATTTTTCAGCCCCTGTTTAACAGGGGCGTGTCATTACAATTTTTGAAGCAATACTTTGCAACAGGGCTCATTGCTGTGCTCCAAGTACAGTATCTGTGAGGGGTTGTAGTGTTGTGCCACCAGTGCCTAAGGCCCAATTTTTCAGCCCCTGTTCAACAGGGGCATGTAATTACAATTCTTGATCTAATAATTCACAGCAGGGCCCATTCCTGCACCCACCAAGAGTAACTCTGAGGGCTTACAGTGTTGTGTCAACACCACCACCACCACCAAAGGCCCAATTTTTCAGCCCCTGTTCAACAGGGGCATGCAATTACAATTCTTGATCTAATAATTCACAGCAGGGCCCATTGCTGCACCCACCAAGAGTAACTGTCAGGGCTTACAGTGTTGTGGCACCAGCACCACCATCAAAGGCCCAATTTTTACTACCACTGTTCAACAATTATATGTAATTACAATTCCTGATATAATAGTTGACAGCAAGGCGTTCCAGCACCAACCAAGAGTAACTGTGAGTGCTTACAGTGTTGTGCCAACACCAACTAAGGGGCCTATTTCTGCAGATTATATACGGCAGGTCTATACTTTCAAACATCCAACTTACAAACGACTCCTACTTGCAAACGCAAGTAGACAACAGGAAGTGAGAGGAAATCTACCCCTAGGAAGGAAAATTCTCTCCTGTAAGAATTAATATGGGAGAAAGGTGTCTCCTCTGTACTGATGCTTTATCAGCAATCCTTGTTTCAAGAAAAACACCACATTTCAAAAACAGTTGTCATTGGGACGGAAAGTGAGGTGAAATGTTCTGAACAGGGGCACAGACAGCAAAACAAATGTTACAGGGGTGATAACCCTTACCTATGTTTTCCAAAAAGTTTAAAAATAGATTTTTGGGCTGGAGCTACACTTAAACAATGTACCTGTTCAAAATTACAAACACATTCTACATAAGAACAAACATACAGTCCCTGTCTTGTATGCACCGCCTGTATACGGCTGTTCAGAGTATATAGGGCCTTTTTTATTTTATGTGCGGGGTTCCCCTTAATATCCATACAAGACCCAAAGGGGCTGGTAATGGGCTGGGGTAGGGGGGGGGGTCATGGGGTAGCTATGCCATTTTTCTTAAAGATTTTCATCCATATTACCGGGACCAGACATTACATTAAAGCCGCAAGCAGTTTTAAATGGCTTTTTTTTCCTTTAGAAGTGTCATTTTGTGCAGGGACAGTTCTAAACACGGGAAACACGTGGCACTTCACAGGCATACTTTAGACACCCCCCAGGTACGATATTTAAAGGAATATTTGACTTTTTTTTTTTCACTTTATGCATCATTAAAATGACTGCTCCCGAAAAACGACCGTTTTTAAAACTTCTTTTTGCATTGATACATGTCCCCTGGTGCAGAACCCGGGTTCCCAAACCCTTTTTAGGACAATAACATGCATAATAGTTGTTATAATTAGCACTTTAGAATTCGAACGTTCGCATCCATTGTATTTAATAGGGTTCTAATGTTCGTACGAACTTTCGGTCCGTTCGCGGGTTCTGGTGCGAACCGAACCCGGGGGTGTTCGGCTCATCACTAGCTAATAGTAGTCTTTGAAGATTATATCAGTATGTGGATGTGAGGAAGGATGCCAGATACATTTCTATGCCCATCATGTTTCCTATTATTCAAATCAAGAACAAGACATTGGCAGTGGCAAGCAGCCACTAAAAAGTATTATTTCTCAGGGTCAGCGATAATGTATCGGGGTCAAAGTATTTAAATAATAATAAAAGAAAAATGGTTATGCAAGCCAAAAGCTGTGAATAATAAACAATCTTTACTTATAGTTTTGTCTTCTCAGAGTGATTATCACTATAATACCAAAAGGGAATAATTGTGGATGAGTGAATAAAAACCTTGGTGGAAGAATAAAGTAATAGTAGGGCTTTTGTCAAATGCAACACACTGATCTTTATTTTAGGCCGGGTTCACACATGTGCGGCCACGGGTTCGTGCCTGGGGTCCGGTGCGTTCCTGTACACTGGTTCAGGTGCGATTCAGGCCTGAATTTTATCCTGAATTCGCACCTGAACGGGACCAAAAGACCCACCTTTTTTAATCTGGACCACAACCTCCCCGAACATGTGTGAACTGGCTCCATTGAGAGACAGTCACACTTGCCTGTCATGCGAATTGGACGTGAGAAACCCGCTTTCATTTTGCATATTTGTAAACCCAGCCTTAGAAAAGCCTGAGAGAAAATGACTATGCGCTTTTAACATACAGGGCTGTATTTAGACATCCTGTTGTTTCTGGCACACATGAATATAATATATTGCAGCTTATCTATCAATGAATGTGGTGGCTGCATTAATTTTCTTTTTGTAGGCTTTTTTCCTCTCTGTTTTTACCTGGTGATCTTTCCTCTAACACACCTCCTGTATAAGAGTGCACCCATTCTAAATACTAACAACAACATGAAAGGCCATCCACAACTTTGCCTTAGCTAAAACATCAACCTTGTCTCGAAATATCACCATAATTATTCTATTTTCTCCTCTCAAGATCTCCTGCTCAAGCTTCCTCATCTCTTCCTCGCACGCCCACCTTCAAGACTTCTCCAAAGCCTCTCCCAACCTTTGGAACACCCTACATCAATCTGTCTGGCTATTTCCTATGCTGTTAGCCTTTAGACATTACCTTAAAACTCATCTCTTGCAAAACCTATTCTTCCTCAACCTACAAACTAAACTTTTCCTTTTTTTCATCAACTAACCCCCACACAGTTCCTTTTTTGTATCTCCTATCAGCCGGGCACTCTTAACCCTCTTTGCATGTGATTTACATTGTATCTGTACTTTCACCCTTTATATTGTAAAGCACGTATTTAACTGTTGGTGCTATATAAATTCTGTATAATAATGTAATCTCATTTGATCTAAATATGATTAATTGTTGAATATTTTTGTTTGTTATATATACAGTACAGTGTAAAAGAATTATAAAGGATTACATGTTTACAGAGATCAATGCGATAAGACAATATTTCTTAATTATGTATGAATGACGATAGATATTGTAATTTTTTCCATTATTTTCTTACTTGGACTTACAGTTCATTTTTAATACAGGTTTCTCAGGCTTATTTAAACAACAGTCTGCCAAACACATTAACTATTCATAACCGATCAAAATTCACATTTTACTAATGCCATTTCAATATATTTTTTATTTCATAACTGTTGTTTTCACTGCTTTACTAAATAAATTCAATGGTCTTATTTAAAAATCACAGTCTAAAAACATGTGGTGTTAAGCATTTTGTTTAGCTTAAAAAATATAGAATATGAATTCTGTGCTAATAGATGATAATGGTTTAAAGCAGCTGCCACTAAACATCCATGTTCAAATCTGACCATCAAAGCATTAAAGCAGGAAGTGCATTTAAAAAAAAAAAAAAAGTCCAAAAATACTTTCAATGATCCACACAAAGCTTTAGAAATATACCATTAGAAAGTGGGGCAGTCACCACCAGGATCCCTGACGAAACTGCAGTCATGGTAAATAATGTGATCTGTCTATTATGATCTTTCATTGAAAGTGGATATTAGAATAAAACAGGCCATACACATTGGGTTGATTTACTAAAACTGGAGAGTGTAAAATCCAGTGCAGTTGTGTATGGTAGCCAAATTTCAGCTTGTTCAATTAACCACTTAAGCCCCGGACCATTTGGTAGCTAGAGGACCAGAGGTGATTTCAGAATTTTGCACTGCGCTGCTTTAACTGTAAATTGTGCGGACATGCAATGTTGTACCCAAACGAAATTTGCGTCCTTTTCTTCCCACAAATAGAGCTTTCTTTTAATGGTATTTGATTGCCACTGCGATTTTTTTTTTTTGCGATATAAACGGAAATAGACCGAAAATTTTGAAAAAAAAATGATATTTTCTACTTTTTGTTATAAGAAAAATCGAATAAACTCAATTTTAGTCATACATTTAGGCCAAAATGTATTCAGCCACATGTCTTTAGTAAAAAAAATGTCAATAAGCGTATATTTATTGGTTTGCGCAAAAGTTATAGCGTCTACAAACTAGGGTACATTTTCTGGAATTTACACAGCTTTTAGTTTATGACTGCCTATCTCATTTCTTGAGGTGCTAAAATGGCAGGGCAGTACAAACCCCCCCCAAATGACCCAATTTTGGAAAGTAGACATCCCAAGGAAATTGCTGAGAGGCATGTTGAGCCCATTGAATATTTTTTTTTTGTCTCAAGTGATTGAATAATGACAAAAAAAAAAAAAAATTACAAAAAGTTGTCACTAAATGATATATTGCTCACACATGCCATGGTTATATGTGGAATTGCACCCCAAAATACATTTTGCTGCTTCTCCTGAGTACAGGGATACCACATGTGTGGGACTTTTTGGGAGCCTAGCCGCGTACGGGCCCCCGGAAACCAAGCACTGCCTTCAGGATTTCTAAGGGCGCAAATTTTTGATTTCACTCCTCACTACCTATCACAGTTTTGAAGGCCATAAAATGCCAAAATAGCACAAACCCCCCCCCCCAAATGACCCCATTTTCGAAAGTAGACACCCCAAGGAAATTGCTGAGAGGCCTGTTGAGCCCATTGAATATTTCTTTTTTTTGTCCCAAGTGATTGAATAATGACAAAAAAAATAAAAATTACAAAAAGTTGTCACTCAATGATATATTGCTCACACATGCCATGGTTATATGTGGAATTACACCCCAAAATACATTTTGCTGCTTCTCCTGAGTACGGGGATACCACATGTGTGGGACTTTTTAGGAGCCTAGCCGCGTACGGGACCCCGAAAACCAAGCACCGCCTTCAGGATTTCTAGGCACAAATTTTTGATTTCACTCCTCACTACCTATCACAGTTTCGAAGGCCATAAAATGCCAAAATAGCACAAAACCACCCAAATGACCCCATTTTGGAAAGTAGACACCCCAAGCTATTTGCTAAGAGGCATGGTGAGTATTGTACAGCTCTCATTTGTTTTTGAAAATGAAGAAAGAAATTTATTTATTTTTTTTCAATTTTCAAAACTTTGTGACAAAAAGCGAGATCTACAAAATACTCACAATACCTCTCAGCAAATAGCTTGGGGTGTCTACTTTCCAAAATGGGGTCATTTGGGGGGGTTTTGTGCCATCTGGGCATTCCATGGCCTCCGAAACTGTGATAGGCAGTGAGAAGTGAAATCAAAAATTTACACCCTTAGAAAGCCTGAAGGCGGTGCTTGGTTTTTGGGGTCCCGTACGCGGCTAGGCTCCCAAAAAGTCTCACACATGTGGTATCCCCGTACTTAGGAGAAGCAGCAGAATGTACTTTGGGGTGTAATTCCACATATACCCATGGCATGTTTGAGCAATATATCATTTAGTGACAACTTTGTGAAAAAAAAAAAAAAATTGTCTTTTTTCCGCAACTTGTGTCAACATAAAAAATATTCCATGGACTCGACATGCCTCTCAGTATATAGCTTGGGGTGTCTACTTTCCAAAATGGGGTCATTTGGGGGGGTTTTGAACTGTTCTGGCATTTTATACACAACATTAGGAAGCTTACATCCACTCTTCTAACCACTTGAAGACAAAGCCCTTTTTGACACTTTTTGTTTACATGAAAACATATTTTTTTTTGCAAGAAAATTATGTTGAACCCGCAAACATTATATATATATTTAAAGCAAAGGCCCTACAGATTAAAATGGTGGGTGTTGCATTTTTTTTCTACACAGTATTTGCGCAGCGATTTTTCAAACGCATTTTTTGGGGAAAAAATACACTTTTTAAAATTTTAATGCACTAAAACACACTATATTGCCCAAATGTTTGATGAAATAAAAAAGATGATCTTAGGCCGAGTACATAGATACCAAACACGACATGCTTTAAAATTTCGCACAAACGCGCATTGGCGACAAACTACATACATTTTTAAAAGCCTTTAAAAGCCTTTACAGGTTACCCCGTTAGATTTACAGAGGAGGTCTACTGCTAAAATTACTGCCCTCGATCTGACCTTCGCGGTGATACCTCACATGCATGGTGCAATTGCTGTTTACATATGACGCCAGACCGACGCTTGCGTTCGCCATTGGGCAAGAGCAGGGCAGGACAGGGGTGCTTTTTTTTTTTTTTTTATATTATTAATTTTGCTTTTTTATTTTATTTTTAAATTGTTCCTTCCATATTTATTTATTTTTTATCATTTTTATTGTTATCTCAGGGAATGTAAATATCCCCTATGATAGCAATAGGTAGTGACAGGTACTCTTTTTTGAAAAAACTGGGGTCTTCTAGACCCTAGATCTTTCCTCTGCCCTCAAAGCATCTGACCACACCAAGATCGGTGTGATAAAATGCTTTCCCAATTTCCCAATGGCGCTTTTTATATCCGGGGGGGGGACATTCCCTCCCACTGCTTGTAAAAGCAGTCCAGAGGCTAATTAGCCACTAGGATTGCTTTTACATGAAAGTCGGCCGCTGGCTGAAAAGAATGATACCAAGATGATACCTAAACCCGCAGGCATCATTCTGGTATAAACATTCAAAGTCCAGCAACATACCAGTACGTTGCTGGTCCTTGTTGGACATGTATTGTAATCTTTTTTTTTCATGCATCCAGTTGGCTGAACGAAAAAAGAGATTAATCGGTGGGTATGCCCACCATTAGAATACCGCCCTTCATCCACCCACTTCTAATGATGGGCATACATGCACCATTTATATATGCCGAAGCATGGGGGCATCCTCCCGCAAAAAAGTTATGCCGCACACACATGGTCGGACTTTTCCACGGGCAAGCCTCCGTCGGAATTTCGACCGTATGTATGCGGCATTAGGAGCAAAATCGCTCCTCCGCTCCTCCGCTCCTCCGCCCCTGCTGCCCCAATGCTTCGGCATATATGCTTTTTTTTTTTAACTGTGGTGGTGAAATCACCTCCTACAGCACTGGAGTCGCAGGGATCAGGCCTGTCTCTGCGAACGCTGCAGTTATGTGTGTAGTGTTTTGTAAGTGACAGTGATCGATCGATACTGCACTTGGGTGGCCTGGGCTGGACGAAGGGGCAAAACGCAGGTGCTAGCAGGTATCTGGGCTGATCCCGCTAACACTGCGTTTTTGGGAACCCTAAACTGCTGGGGACGCTAGTATAGATCTGATCAGATCAGATATTGATCTGATCAGATACTATACCACTAAGGGGGGTGTATGCTTCACGCGTGGGTGTTAGCATTACTGGCACTAACCTGACGCTGCCTGGGGTGTGACGCAGACCCTCTCTGATGCTAAAACCTAATTGATATCACCCGCCGGGCGATCAGGGGGTTAAACCTTTATTGGGTTATATATACGGCGGGTGCCCTGACACTATAAAAAGCAAACTAACTAACCAGCGTCACCCGTAACACTTATATGGTGATCACTGGTGAAAGGGTTAACTAGAGGAAATTAGGGGGTTAAAACCTTTATTAGATAATATATGGGGGTACCTGACGCTATAAAAACCTGCGGCGAACCTAAAAAAAATTACTGGCTACCGATCTGCATCACCGACGCTAAGACAGCGATCAGAAAAATGATCGCTTAGCGACAGTGGTGATAGGGGGTGAAAGGGTTACCTGGGGGGCGATCAAGGGGGTTAAACCTTTATTAGATAATTTATGGGGGTACCTGACGCTATAAAAACCTGCGGTGAACCTAAAAAAAAATTACTGGCTACAGATCTGCATCACCGACAATAAGACAGCGATCAGAAAAATGATCGCTTAGCGACAGTGGTGATAGGGGGTGAAAGGGTTACCTGGGGGGCGATCAAGGGGGTTAAACCTTTATTAGATAATTTATGGGGGTACCTGACGCTATAAAAACCTGCGGCAAACCTAAAAAAAATTACTGTCTACCGATCTGCATCACCGACAATAAGACAGCGATCAGAAAAACGATTGCTTAGCGACAGTGGTGATAGGGGGTGAAAGGGTTACCTGGGGGGCGATCAAGGGGTTAAACCTTTATTAGGTAATATATTGGGGTACCTGAAACTATAAAAACCTGCGGCGAATCTAAAAAAAATAACTGGCTACCGATCTGCATCACCGACAATAAGACAGCGATCAGAAAAATGATCGCTTAGCGACAGTGGTGATAGGGGGTGAAAGGGTTACCTGGGGGGCGATCAAGGGGGTTAAACCTTTATTAGGTAATATATTGGGGTACCTGACACTATAAAAACCTGCGGCGAACCTAAAAAAAATAACTGGCTACCGATCTGCATCACCGACAATAAGACAGCGATCAGAAAAACGATCGCTTAGCGACAGTGGTGATAGGGGGTGAAAGGGTTACCTGGGGGGCGATCAAGGGGGTTAAACCTTTATTAGGTAATATATGGGGGTACCCGACGCTATAAAAACCTGTGGCGAACCTAAAAAAAACTGGCTACCGATCGGCATCACCGACAATAAAACAGCGATCAGAAAAACGATCGCTTAGTGACAGCGGTGCTAGGGGGTGAAAGGGTTACCTGGGGGGGCGATCAAGGGGGTTAAACCTTTATTAGGTAATATATGGGTGTACTCGACGCTATAAAAACCTGCGGCGAACCTAAAAAAAATTACTGGCTACCGATTGGCATCACCGACGCTAAGACGGGGATCAGAAAAATGATCGCTTAGCGATAGGGGGTGAAAGGGTTATCTGGGGGGCGATCAAGGGGTTAAACCTTTATTAGGGGGGGTTAGGGGGCTACACTGGACCTAAAACTAAACTTTGGTGACACTTTTACAGTCACAAATGTCACTGATTGCAGTGATCAGTAAATAAATGGTCACTGCAATCAGTGACACTGTGGCTGAGGGCTGGGGGGTGATCTGGGGGGTGATCTGGGGGTGTCTGGGGGGGCCTGGGGGGGGCGATTTATGTACCTATGTGTCCTGGTGTCAGTGTAGTGTTTTGTGCACAAACCTGGCATCTTCTCCTGTACAGCGCTCGGTATATGTGAGCGCCGCAGGAGAGATGACATCACTTCCTCTGCCTGTGTAAACATTACACAGGCAGGGGAAGCTCTCTCATTCGCCGGGAGCGATCGAGAGGGGGTGGCCGGAATCGAACGGCCGTCCCCTCATGCCTGATCGCTCCCAATCAGTTAACCACCGCTCACTGTAAAGAAGGGGGGTCCGATCGGACCCCCCAACTATACAAAGGCAGTCACGTAGATATACGTGATTCTGCCTGTCGGTGCCATTCTGCCGAAGTATATTTACAGTGGGCGGTCGTTAAGTGGTTAAGCTTTGTCAGAAAAACCTACAAGCTGATTGGTTTCTGTGCAGAGATTTTGCACTCTAGTTTTAGTAAATCAACTCCATTGTCACTCCAATCCTGACCACACCTCCCAAAAGGCATGTTCAAAGTAAAAACTGTACCTGATCTAACAAGTCACAGCAATACAATTTTACTGATATTATATATTCAGACAGTTTAAGAAAAAGTTGAGGATACAACAAAGGCACACTAAAAAATAAAAAAACACATAGATAATATATTCATAATAACTTTATTTGAAACTCAGACATATACTTTTATATCCCACAGGACGACATCCCCCCTCCTGATCATATTACCTTTTCACAATACAACCTGCACACAGGAATATAATTACAACCACCGACATATACTACACATATGTTGTGATTAATCAAATATCTCCACTTCAGCTCACACAGTACAATACACATTATCATAAGTATAAACACAGAACACCTTCAGACAATAGCAGGAGACCTCCATTAACAGACTGTCCGGCACCTACATGGAACAGAGGCCAATGTGACCAGCTCTTTCAATGAATATGTATAGTTTAGAATCAACAAACCAGGAATAGTCTTCATATATTTCTTGAGGGATATTGTTGATAAATATTACTGTCCCATCTAAAGTAATGCAAAACCCATTCTCAGTGTCTATTAAGTAGTTGTTCATCCTTTTCTTGGTCATACTATGCCCTTAATAGACACAGGGTCACTTAGACATAGGAGGGGCCTGTGGAGCTGTTTTCCAGCCTCTCTAAAATATGCTGGGTTCCATGAGCCCACCGCCCAAAGTGACTCCCGTCACAAATACCAAAAGGTTAAATTTGATGGGCCCTCGACCAAGGTAATTAGGACAAAATACACTGGTTGGAGTTGCCTTAAGTGAAGTAAATTGCTGAGATTATAGTTGTATGGCTTTTTCTTGATTAACTATGATATAATGCACCTACAGTAATATTCAATATATGAACATTGAACTGTATGTCCATTCAAATGTTTTGTTTTGTTTTCATTTTAGATAAAGTATGTAAGGGTTAGAACCTTTGTTAAGTTTTAGTGATATTAGTAGTTTTTATTCATACATTAGAGGAAGGCCAACAATTCTATAATTTTTTTTTATAATTGTGTCCCTGATCAGAATTTCCACTGCTTCTACTTTAGTAAACAGTTGACAGAGTTTCTAAACTTTCACTATTTTAACATGGAAAAAATAATGTTCTCTAATTGACCAGCATTAATCTAATAAAGATCACTTAGTGGTCCATGCTAGCGGAGATAATAGCAAGGATGCAGAATGTTGCCAGTACAGAAATAATCACCCCAAAAGCTATCCAATTGATTGTTATAGGAGTCATTGAGCAAGTATTGATATTGGGCTCTCTGTCAACAAGCTGAGCATATTTCTTCCCACCCCTTTTTTGCTTGTGCATATGAATCAGTTAGTATGCATTACTAGAATTTGGGTCTAAATTGCATTATTGGGCAGTAAAATATAACTATTTATCATCATCTTAAGTGCTATATCTGAATAGTGTTTTTGCTCTGCATTTCACTGTTATGAAAAATGCTTTGGAATGTTTTTAGTAGCATTTTGCAGGGTTTCCTCTAGCCACCTTTTCACAAAGTTTCATATTTTGTAAGGGAGTGTAAGGTACCTGTGATAGGTAGTGTCCGAAGTGGAACTTGTGTGCTGAGGATTCAGGCGAAAACGTAGTCAGGCAGATTAGGTTGGCAACAGATCAGGCAAAATGGTACACGATCGAAATCCAGAGAGTGGTCAGGCAGGCAAAGGTCATACACGAGCTGGCAGAAAGTACAAAATCAGCAGGCTGGAGAGTAGTCAGGAATTCAGGCAGAAGTTCAACACGAAAATCAGGATCAAAAAGCAGTCACAACACCCAGGGAGCTATTCCACACAAACGGGCGCTGAGAGATAACATCACTTCCTTTTTAAGGGCTGCTTTGATTGAAAATTGTCCACAGCTGGCAGTAGGTGGGGCTAGTGAGTCCAAGGTAATGTTTAATACTGAGAGGACATTTCCAAAAGTCTAGATCTGCTCAGTAGCGCAACAGGTAAGGCTGCAGCTTTGGGACCAGGAAGATCCCGGTTAAAATACACCCAGGTACATGACAGGGCCCCCTCCCCAGTGGACCCCTCCGGGGGCCTAGCGGGGCTTAGTGGGAAAGGAGGCATGGAAGTCTCGAATAAGAGAAGGGGCATGCAGATCTTTGGCTGGAACCCAGGAACGGTCTGTGACAGGATATCCCTTCCAATGAACCAGATACCGAAGGCCACGACCCTGTCTTCTAGAATCAAGAATCTTGGAGACTTCAAACTCATTTTGTCCATCAACAAGAACAGGAGGAGGTAGCTGTTGCGTTCTGGAGTAGCGATTGAAAATTGCTTTTTTGAGGAGGGAAACGTGGAACACAGGATGAATCCGGAGAGAGGAGGGTAATTTCAACCGATAGGAGACTGGCCCGACTCGAGCAATAATTCTGTAAGGACCAATGAATCGAGGGCCCAATTTGGTAGAAGGTTGTTTCAGTCTCACATATTTGGTTGATAGCCAAACTCTGTCCCCCACCACATATGGAGGTATATGGCGTCTTCGTTTGTTGGAAAAAAGTGCATACTTGCCTGCTGACTTCCGTAGTAATAAGCAAATCTTTTTCCAATGTAGCAGAATATTTTTAACCCGCTGATCTGCTGCTGGTACACCAGAAGAAGGCTGAAGTAGGGGAAAAGTCTGAGGGTGATAGCCTAGGGCTGCGTAGAATGGTGTGGTATGAAGAGCACTGTGCCAACGAGAATTAATGGCGAACTCAGCTAAAGGCAAATACTCAGACCAGTTGGAGTGTAAGGCATTGACATAATGTCGAAGATAGGTTTCTAGGGTCTGGTTCATGCGTTCGGTTTGACCATCTGTTTGAGGGTGATGTGAGGTAGAGAGTGAAAGCGTTACTCCCAGTTTCTTGCAGAACGCTCTCCAGAATCGGGAAACAAACTGGGATCCGCGGTCTGAGACGACATTGGTAGGTATGCCATGATATCTCACAATATGGGAAAGGAAGAGAGTAGACAGTGCTTCCGCTGTAGGTAATCCCGGGAGCGGCACAAAATGAGACATTTTTGAAAAGCGATCCACTATGACCTATATAGCAGTCATGCCCTCGGACTTGGGTAAGTCTGTAATGAAGTCCATAGTCAAATGGGTCCAAGGCTGACGAGGTGCTGAAAGTGGTTGTAACAGTCCAGTAGGCAATGTACGGGGTACTTTATTAGCAGCACAAGTTGGACAGGCAGCCACATAGTCAGTAACATCCCTTTTCATATGAGGCCACCAGACATGACGCTGCAAGGTCTTAAGAGTGATGGTGACACCAGGATGACCAGATAAAACACCATCATGTGCCCAGAGGAGTACAGATTTTCTGAGGCTAGGGGCTACGAACAGGCGACCTGGTGGTATCTTCAAGCCTTGGGGAACACAATTCTGGGTTTCTTGTAACTGTTGGGAAAGAGCCGTAGAGATCTGTGCGACAACTTTGTGAGGTGGGATTATATACTGCTCGGTAGGTTGGTCTTCTTCAGTGGTAGCAAACTGTCTGGAAAGAGCATCGGCTTTCTTGTTTTTATGCCCTGGAACATAAGAAAGAACAAAATTAAAACGGGAGAAAAACAGAGCCCATCGAGCCTGACGTGAGTTCAAACGTCTTGCAGTCTGAAGGTACAGTAGGTTTTTATGGTCAGTGAGGATAGAAAAAGGTTTGGGAGCCCCTTCCAGAAGATGTCGCCATTCAGACAATGCCAATTTGATGGCCAGTAGTTCTCAATTCCCAACATCGTAATTCATCTCCGCTGGAGAAAACTTTCTAGAAAAAAATGCTACTGGATGGATTCTACCAGACTTAGGCTGTCTCTGGGAGAGCACGGCACCTGCTCCTACCTCAGAGGCATCAACCTCAACTATGTACTGGAGATCGGGATTTGGATGCTGAAGAATTGGAGCTTTGCTGAACATGTCTTTTAATTGCTGGAAAGCCGATTCTGCTTCTGAGGACCATACCTTGCAATTTGTACCTTTCTTAGTCATAGCAGTAAGGGGGGCCGCAATGGAGGCAAAACCTTTGATGAAGCGTCTGTAGTAATTTGCAAACCCTAGAAAGCTTTGGAGCCCTCTTAAAGTGGTTGGTTGGGGCCATTGCAAGACAGCGGAAAGTTTTTGAGGGTCCATTTAGAAACCGGCAGCACTTATAATGTATCCAAGGAAAGGAATACGGCTTTGATGGAAACTGCATTTCTCAATCTTCGCGTAAAGATGGTTTTCTCTCATTCGTTGCAATACCTGCTTTACATGTGAGATGTACTCTAGATGAGACTTGGAAAAGATTAAAATGTCGTCCAAGTAGATGATCACAAAACTGTTGCTGAAATCATGAAAAATTTCATTCATGAAACGTTGGAAGACAGCAGGGGCGTTACACAACCCAAATGGCATAACCAGATATTCAAAATGTCCATTACGAGTGTTGAATGCTGTCTTCCACTCGTCCCCGTCTTTAATTCAAATTAGATTATAAGCCCCTCGTAGGTCTAGCTTGGAGAAGATAACAGCCCCCTTAAGTACATCAAACAGTTCAAGAATGAGAGGCAAAGGGTAGGAGTCTTTTACAGTGATTTGATTTAACCCTCGATAGTCTATGCATGGTCGAAGACCCCCATCTTTTTTTTCAACAAAGAAAAAACCTGCCCCTACTGGAGAAGAAGAGGGTCGGATAAAACCTCTTTCCAAGTTGTCTTTTACGTATTCCTCCATGGATTTTTGTTCAGGCAAAGACAGGGGATAGGTCCTTCCTTTGGGAAGAGGTGCTCCAGGAATCAATTTAATTGCACAGTCAAAAGAACGATGTGGAGGTAAAACCTCTGCCTTTTGCTTGCAAAATACGTCTGCAAACGCATGGTATTCATGAGGCAAGGTAGGTGGGACGGCCACGGAAGCCAACATACAAGCAGGAAGTCTTTTGGGTTGAGACAAACAGTTTGAATGACAGAACGACCCCCAAGAGGTTAGTTCTCCATTTTCCCAATCAAAAGAAGGGTTATGTTGTTGTAACCATGGGTAACCAAGGATAACAGGCAGAAGTGGAGAATCAATAAGAGACAAGACAACTTCCTCTTTGTGGAGTACGCCTACCTGAAGGGTGATTGTCATAGTCTCAAATTTTACAATGCCATCTCCCAAGGGTTGTCCATTCACGGTGGTAATGTTCAGGGGTCTAGATTTTGGAACAAATGGGATATTATTTTTTTTAGCAAAAGTGTAGTCCAAGAATATGCCAGCAGCTCCAGAATCCACAAAAGCCTCACAGGAGACAAGTTTAGAGGGTAAATGGATAATTGCAGGAATGGTAATCTTGGTCTTGGAGGATATACCTGTAAGGTCTAAGCCAGCTCCTCCAACACTGGTTAGACCCTGCCTTTTACTGGACGGGAAGGGCAGACAGATAATAAATGTCCTTTAAGTCCACAGTATAGGCATAGGCCCAATGCACGCCTCCTTTGTTTCTCAGACTCAGTTAGGTGGAGACGGCTTACATCCATGGGTTCCACAGGTGTCTGGGGTTCAACTGAGATTTCAGGTTCTGGCTGAGGTGGTGCTTGGAAGTTAGGGGCCAAACGGTAGACTGGCCGAGGAAACTTGCGAGTTCTAAGTCTCTCTTGGCACCTTTCATGATACCGGACATCCAGACGAACACAGAGCTCTATGAATTTCTCTAGGTCTTCTGGGGAATCCTTATAGACTAATTCGTCTTTGATGCGATCTGCAAGACCCTTTCGGAAGGCTGCACGTAATGCCCTTGAGTCCCAAGTAGTCTCAGCAGCAAGGGTACGAAACTCAATAGCATATTGTGCCACAGACCTGGTGCCTTGTTGCATGTCCAAGAGTGAGTACTCAGCTGCAGAAGCTCTATCTGGCTTGTCAAATACAGTCTGGAGAGAAGCCAGAAATTTGTCAGCGTCTTGCAGCACAGGATCATTGCGTTCCAGATAAGGAGAGACCCAGGCCAGGGCCTTCCCCTTTAACAAGGAAATTACAAAAGTCACTTTGGCAGAAGAAGTGCTAAAGGTCCCAGGGTTGTTGCGGAAATGCAAACGGCAAACATTTAAAAAGCCTCTGCAGTCCTCAGTATCACCACCAAATTTGTCAGGCATAGGAAGTTTGGGTGGTACAGAAGAGGTGGGTTGGATCGTAGCAGGAGTAGGATCCAGAGTCTGAACCGTTGCAGAGGAAGCAGGCAAACGAGATTTAAGCATAGTACAAAGTTCATCTAACTTGGCGTCCAGGGAAGAAAGATGCTGTTCATGAGCTCCAATCAATTGTCCCTGACGTGAAATCGCCTTAACAATCTCAGCAGGGTCCACTGTCATTGTGGCCCGTTTGTAATGTAAGGTACCTGTGATAGGTAGTGTCCGAAGTGGAACTTGTGTGCTGAGGATTCAGGCGAAAACGTAGTCAGGCAGATTAGGTTGGCAACAGATCAGGCAAAATGGTACACGATCGAAATCCAGAGAGTGGTCAGGCAGGCAAAGGTCATACACGAGCTGGCAGAAAGTACAAAATCAGCAGGCTGGAGAGTAGTCAGGAATTCAGGCAGAAGTTCAACACGAAAATCAGGATCAAAAAGCAGTCACAACACCCAGGGAGCTATTCCACACAAACGGGCGCTGAGAGATAACATCACTTCCCTTTTAAGGGCTGCTTTGATTGAAAATTGTCCACAGCTGGCAGTAGGTGGGGCTAGTGAGTCCAAGGTAATGTTTAATACTGAGAGGACATTTCCAAAAGTCTAGATCTGCTCAGTAGCGCAACAGGTAAGGCTGCAGCTTTGGGACCAGGAAGATCCCGGTTCAAATACACCCAGGTACATGACAGGGAGAGCAAAGTGTCCCAGTAATATATGTCATGGATATGCAGTAGTGTTTGTCTGTCAGCTTACCTTCCTTCCCATGTGTTCATCTTAGAGGCCTGAGCCCTTTCACCTGGCTTCCTTTATAATCTCCTCCCAGCCTGACTCCACCCCAGGCCCTATCCCCTATCACAGAACACTATATTAACCTGTGCACTGCAAGCCTGCTTTGCTGATCAACGTGTTTGTTAGGCATTGTGTGTTTGGGTTCCTGCCTGCCGTGTGCTACGTCTGTCTCTCTGTTACGTTATTGGCTTGTCCCCGACTATCCCTGTCTGCTCGTGACCCTTGACCTTCGGCTTGTCTTTCGTTACTCTTATATCTTGTGCTGCTGCTTCCCCTCTTGTCCCCTTATCCTACGGGGTGTGAGCTAGGAGACTCTAGGGGCTGCAACCTGGACCCAGCCTGCAGCATAACATCCTCACCACTAGAGGCTCTGGAGAAGACCTGCTGGGTCTTAGACTCCGCGCCCTGGGGAATCTTGGCTCTAGCTTCCCATAGGATCCCGGTTGTGCTCCTCTGGTCCCGCTTTCCACAACCACCCAGTTTCCTATCCGCAGCAGTCAGCCATAGGGTTCACTACCTTGCGGTGCACTCCTGTCCCCCTACGGTGTGCATCTGTCACCTGGCCACAGGTGACCTGACAGTTTGATCAGCCATGAACCCGGCTGACATCCCGCTCCCCGCGGATGATCCGTTGCAGGGCATAGTTTGCAGACTTGAAACCCAGGAATCGAATCAGACTCAGGTGATGCGATTCCTCCAGGATCTGGCTTCTCGCTTCGAGCAGCTTCAGGCCTCCTTGGGAACCCTGAATCCGCAACCTCAAATACAACCAGCGGCTGCACCTATTGCACCAGTCGCAGCCACACACT
The DNA here is from genome assembly GCA_029206835.1 of Rana muscosa. Classification (NCBI taxonomy): domain Eukaryota; kingdom Metazoa; phylum Chordata; class Amphibia; order Anura; family Ranidae; genus Rana; species Rana muscosa. The sequence goes on from CM055116.1 coordinate 881,678,010, forward strand.
CACTACAACTGCCAGCTCCGTCCCGTTTTTCTCTGGGGACTCCAAGGCTTGCAGGGGGTTCCTTAGCCAATGCACAATTCATTTTGAGCTCCAGCCCCAAAACTTCCTGTCTGATTGGGCTAAGGTAGCCTATATCATTTCCCTCCTCTCTGGTGAAGCTTTAGCCTGGGCAGCCCCTCTATGGGAACTGAATGATCCAGTGGTTTCTAGCCTGTCTGGCTTCTTGAAACTTTTTCAGAATATCTTCGAAGAACCGGCTCGTGTCTCTTCAGCGGCCAGCGCCCTTTTACGTCTCCGCCAAGAGTCTGCTTCTGTGGGACAGTATGCCCTTCATTTCCGCATACTGTCGGCTGAGTTGAGCTGGAACAATGAGGCCTTAGTCGCAACCTTTTTGCATGGCCTGTCTGGTAGAGTGAAGGATGAATTAGCAGGAAGAACCATCCCCACTGATCTGGCCGGCGTTATCTCCTTGTGTAACCAGATCGATATTCGCTTTCAGGAGAGGACCTTAGAAAAGCAACGCCAGCACTCCTTGGTTCTTAGTCAGCCTGAGCTCCCCTCTCTTCGACCCGTAGAGCATCTCCTACCAGCTGAGGAACTCATGCAGCTGGGTCGAACCAGGCTATCCCCCGAGGAACGTGCTAGGCGCAGAACTCTTGGTCTGTGTCTTTACTGTGGGGGCAAAGGTCATTTTCGTAACACTTGCTCTCTTTGTCCAGAAAAACGTTCGGGTCCACTTCATCTGGAAAGTGGAGTATTGGACCCAGAAATATCACCTTCCCCTTCTCGTCTTCTGCTTTCTGTGTTCCTTCATGTTGGTGCTTCTTCTCATTCGGTCTCAGCATATCTGGATTCCGGAGCCGCTGGTAATTTCATGGACTGGGAAATCGCATCGTCCATGAGACTTACTCTTTTGCCCCTCACCACGCCATTGGTGGTCTTGGCGATTGATGGTACTGTTCTCCCAGGGGGACCTATCCGTTTCCAGACCCTCCCTGTTAAGATGTCGGTAGGGACACTCCACCAGGAGTGGATATCCTTCCTTATCTTACCCAAGGCCTCAACGCCTATAATTTTGGGTCTCCCATGGTTACAGCTCCATTCTCCTCATGTGGACTGGACTACTGGACAGACCCTGGCTTGGGGTTCCTCGTCCTGCCTACCCAAGGTTGCCCCCTGTGAACCTGAGCCGGTCATTCATTCCAGGTTGCATAACCATTTACATTTCTCTGTCCCTAACCACCCTTGGACGCACAGCCAGGCTAGCTTGTCTACAAGTCCTGCAGTCGCTACGTCTTGCGATGCGATTCAGGTAGTCGCTACACCTGACTCAGCTATTCACTCTGCCTCTGTACTAGTTATGCCAGTCCAGCCCATGCCCAGTGAGCCTCCTACTTTTTCTTGTTCAGGACATTCTGCTTGTCCTTCAGCTATTCAGCTTGACTCCGGCGACATGTCACCTTCTAACCAACCTGACTTCAGGGTTCCACTGACATCTGCCCAGTCTGATGGTCCTGTGCAAGATGACCAGTCCCCCTTTAAGGGTCTAGGGGACCCTCCTCAGATTCCTGTTGATCCTCTCATGCCCTTGCTTATTCCTAGAGAGCCTTTGGTCCTCAATAGATCTTCTTGTCATCTCCCTACCTCGTTTTCGGTCTCTGAGGATAATCTTAAGTACGAGGTTAGACAAGTTCTGGATTCTCGGCTCTGCAGAGGCATTCTTCAGTACCTTGTGCATTGGAGAGGTTTTGGTCCTGAGGAGGTGTCTTGGATCGCTGCATCTGATGTCGCTGCACCTCATCTGTTGAGGAGATTTCATCAGAGATTTCCCTTTAAGCCTGGGCCCAGGCGGGGGAGGGCCCATAAGAGGGAGGGTACTGTCATGGATATGCAGTAGTGTTTGTCTGTCAGCTTACCTTCCTTCCCATGTGTTCATCTTAGAGGCCTGAGCCCTTTCACCTGGCTTCCTTTATAATCTCCTCCCAGCCTGACTCCACCCCAGGCCCTATCACAGAACACTATATTAACCTGTGCACTGCAAGCCTGCTTTGCTGATCAACGTGTTTGTTAGGCATTGTGTGTTTGGGTTCCTGCCTGCCGTGTGCTACGTCTGTCTCTCTGTTACGTTATTGGCTTGTCCCCGACTATCCCTGTCTGCTCGTGACCCTTGACCTTCGGCTTGTCTTTCGTTACTCTTATATCTCGTGCTGCTGCTTCCCCTCTTGTCCCCTTATCCTACGGGGCGTGAGCTAGGAGACTCTAGGGGCAGCGACCTGGACCCAGCCTGCAGCATAACATCCTCACCACTAGAGGCTCTGGAGAAGACCTGCTGGGTCTTAGACTCCGCGCCCTGGGGAATCTTGGCTCTAGCTTCCCATAGGATCCCGGTTGTGCTCCTCTGGTCCCGCTTTCCACAACCACCCAGTTTCCTATCCGCAGCAGTCAGCCATAGGGTTCACTACCTTGCGGTGCACTCCTGTCCCCCTACGGTGTGCATCTGTCACCTGGCCACAGGTGGCCTGACAATATAAAAGCAATCAATATATATTTTTCTAAAACTGATCCACCATAAGGCTTGTCTGACAACATGTTGGTAGATAAAATGACATTACAAATTAAAATGAAAAAGTACCAATTAAAAATGTGGCACACAACCAATTTAACTGACAAAACTTTGGAATACATATATTTCTTATATAGCCTCTATAAATAAAAATAAGTATCTAGAAAAATGCAATTTAATTTGCACTATAACTAAAATAAAATGTTTTCCTTTAATTTAGTTTTAATGCAAGCAATAATAGGAATACCGACACAGACCCAGACTAACATTGCGTATTGAAGAACTTAAAAACAATATGTATAATGAAAGATTCTAACATTCCAATATAACTATGTACATAATTTATAAAGATAGGACTTCCCGTTCTTGCTTATGTCCCTCTGTTTAAAATATATATTCATTTATATTTGTAATGTGTTCAGTGTTGTTTATCAAGTTAAATTTTTTATGTATATGACCATTATTATACAATTTGCATTAACTGATTGCCTGCACAATGTGACATAAAAAGATTAATACGTAAGCTGCACAGTAATAAAAAGAATTTTCACTGTTGGTATTTTGAAACGTATTAATAACCAATAAGGTAGTGGCGCCTTTGGGAAATAGTATTCACAGAATATCACATTTTAGCTGAGAAATCAGATATTAATAAATATTGTCAGATTCTTTTTTGCAGTGTTTCAAGCAATGTTCCCGGCCTAAAAATACCAGTGGGTCAAATTTTACAGCAATAAAAGGGAAATAGTTTTATTTGAGTGCTGATTATAAAGAGATGTAACTTTGCTATTATGGACCTCTGTATAGTGATGACTTAAATGTGAATTCCAGGCAAATGGAAAATATACACATAATGAAGCTTTGAATTAATTAATTCATACATAAATGTATTCTTATATTTATATAGTTTTGTGATTAAATAACATTTCTAATCATATGGAATTAATCACAAGAGTCTCCCTTTACATCAGAGTCAACAGAGTTCCCCTTTACATCAGAGTCAACAGAGTTCCCCTTTACATCAGAGTCAACAGAGTTCCCCTTTACATCTGATTCTGCAGGAGAGGAGCGCAGAGGGTAAGATGGAGGCAGTAAGTACATGAGAGGATTGCGGAGGGTATGATGGGGGCAGTTTGTACAGTAGAGGAGTGTGGAGGGTAAGGTTGGGTTACAGTATGTACATGAGAGGATTGCGGAGGGTATGATGGGGGCAGTATGTACAGGAGAGGAGTGTGGAGGGTATGACGGGGGCAGTATGTAAAGATGAGGAGTGTGGAGGGTATGACGGGGGCAGTATGTACAGGAGAGGAGTGTGGTGGGTATGATGGAGGCAGTATGTACAGGAGAGGACTGTGGTGGGTAAGATGGGGTTAGGGATTTCCTGCAGTGTCTGTGGGGTGACCAGGGAGTGATTTTGGGAAGATAAGGAAAGTGACTATGGAATGATGTCCCTCAGCTGGATGTATAAAGTGGTCTGGGGGTGATATAAGCTGGGGGGAGTTGGGGGCTGAGAATTGTTCAGATGGTGATGTCTATAATGCAAAAAAAGCTCTTCTGCTCATCTACTAATATATACAGCAATAAATCAAACAGCAGTATTATTCAAAGAAAACAATCTGTTACACCCCTTTCACACTGTAGCGTTTTGCAGGCGCTATAGCGTTAAAAATAGCGCCTGCAAAACGCTGCTAAACTGCTGCCCCATTCATTCCAGTGTGAAAGCCCGAGGGGAGAGGCCCGAGGGCTTTCACACTGGAGCGTTGCGCTAGCAGGACGTTAGAAAAAGTCCTGCTAGCCGCATCTTTGCAGCGGTGAATGAGCGGTGAGTTTACCGCGCCTCCACCGCTGCTGCCCATTGAAATGAATGGGACAGCGCGGCTATACTGCCCGCAATGCGCTGCTTCAGCAGCACATTGCGAGCGGTTTTAACACTTTCTCTACTGCTAGCGGGGATAAAACGGCCCGCTAGCGGCCGAAATGCGCCGTAAATCCACCCATAGCGTCGGCGGTAAAAAAAACGTAAGCACATACATGTATATATACAATCCAGCCCTCAGCACTCTGTATGTACAGATGATGTGAAGGTAATGTATGACAATTCATATAACTCTGTGTTATCCAATCTCTGAGTGTACAATCAGAAGTGTAGACTCATCACATATATACAGGTTACAGGAATGGTCACACAGTACTTTCACATTATCTAGTCTGAGTGATTGGGGGATGTTTGTATAGATAACATGTGTGCTGCTCAGGAGGTATCTGTCAGCTGTGATGGGCTGCACACTCCCTCCCCCCCATACACTCTCTATCTGTTCTGATTCTCCTGTCACCTTAATTAACCCTTTACTGCATCACTTGCAATACAAATACTCCTAAACTTTGCAGCTTTGCTTCCTAGGAGACTTTTCTCAGGAAAAAAATCATTCAGCTCACCTCCTCCCTTCCTCTGGCCAGCCCGACAGGAGCTCCAGTGAGCTCCGCCTCCCGATTCTCTCAGCACTCCGCACTGGTGATTGGAGGGGGGGGAGGTTGAGTCAGAGATACCAGAGACTGTGCAGGACACTGGAGGAGGGTGGGGGGAGAGACAGAAAGGAGCTTTGGATACCAGCACACACCGCAGGCACAGTGCACTTATTTAAAAGCAATGCTGCTGCTGTCTCACAGTGACAGGTGTGCCGATGGTCTCCCCCCACCTGAATGGGAGGGGGGCCGCTGATCACGGGAGGGGGGCCGCTCTGCTGGGGCCCCAGGCCAGCTTGGGGCCCCAAGCAGTTGCTTGGTTTGCCTCTCCTGTTCCGACGGCCCTGGTTGCAGTGCACAGAGCATGCTTTGAGTAGGGTAAAGCAAAAAGAGAAATGATGAGCACAGCAGTCTGCTGCTTCTCCTTTCACTGGCCAATCACAGGGTGGGATGAAGAGGAGACTTGTAAGTGTTACTAAACTACAACAGAGAAAAATCTGATCTCCTGCCCTACCAAGCAGCGATGGGCTGTGTGGTAGAGCTGTGTAAATCTCAGAACTGGATGTACAGTAACATAAATCCTTTTGGCAGGTAAAACAGCTCCCTTATATGTATTTGATATGTGTATTTAGGTGTTTGCCTGAAATTCACCTTTAACCACTTCCCGCCCGCCGTATGCAGAATGACAACCGGGAAGTGGTTCTGTTTTCCTGACTGGGCATCATACGACGTCCAGCAGGATAACATGCCGGCGCGCCCGTGGGGGCACGCAGCGCGGCGATCGCGAGTGCGGCGTGTCAGTCTGACATGCTGCATCTCTGATCGTGATAAGAAGCCTCTGTCAGAGGCTTCTTACCACGTGATCAGCTGTGACCAATCACAGCTGATCATCGCGTGAACCAGGAAGTGCCGGTAAATGGCATTTCTCGGTTCGCGCTGACAGGGAGAGCCGATCGGCGGCTTTTCCTGTCAGAGATAATCAGCACATTGATTATCAGCACAGTCCCCTCAGTTGTGCCAATCACCTGTCAATCATTGACCAGCTGAGTCCCAACAATAAAGTGTGCCAGTGCCCACCACAGTGCCAATCAGAGCCCACCACATTGCCAATCAGAGCCCACCACAGTGCCAATCAGTACCAACCACAGTGCCAATCAGTGCCCAGCAGTAACACCTGTCAGTAATCTAGCTGTATAACGGTCACCATATCAGCCAGTGATACCCAATGAAAAAATAAGGCAGCCAATAGTGAAGCTTTCGACGGGCTGACACTAGAGAGCCTCGGCCATTTGAAACTTGTGATGTATTCATTCCTGTTATGAAACTGTAAGTTATTACGAATAAATGTTTTTAAAACAAAATTACAGGCTTCACTATTGGCTGCCTTATTTTTTCATTGGGTATCGCTGGCTGATATGGTGACCGTTATACACCTGATATAAGAATCAAAAGAAGCTTACACTGTGTGAAAAATATCTGATGACTAGTCACTGTCCTGGGCTGGATTCAATTTAAAGCTGTTGTAAAGGTTAGTTTTTTATTTTCTAAATAGGTTCCTTTAAGCTAGTGCATTGTTGGTTCACTTACCTTTTCCTTATGCCGCGTACACACGATCATTTTTCCCGTCAGGAAAAATGAAATTTTTTCCTTTGGACGAGAAAAACGATCGTCTGTGGGCTTTTTGCCGTTTTTCCCGACGGGAAAAACGGCATTAATCACGATGAGAAAAATTAGAACATGTTCTAATTTTTCTCGTCGTTTTTCCCGACATTTCTTCCGCGGCAGTGTTTCCCATAGGGAAACACTGCCGCGGAGCCCATAGACGATCATTTTTCTCGTCATTTTAAAAAATGATGAGAAAAATGACCGTGTGTGGGGAACAAGCTGTTCCCTCGTTTAAAATGTCATTATTCACGGCGGTTTTTAAACCGCCGTGAATAATGATCGTGTGTACGCGGGATTAGATTTCCCTTCTAAATTTTTTTTTCTTTATTTTCTTTGTCTGAATTTCTCACTTCCTGTTCCTCCTCAGTAAGCTGTTCAGTAAGCAGTTCTGGCTGACTCCACACCACTCGGATGATGGTGTGAAGTTTAGTGAGGAGAAACAGGAAGTGAGAAATTCAGACAAAGAAAAAAAAACAATTAGAAGGTAAATCAAGGGAAAAGGTAAGTGAACCAACAATGCACTAGCTTAAAGGAACCTATTTAGAAAATAAAAACGAACCTTTACAACCCCTTTAAAACTGAATACTGGAGATGTGATTTTGGGTTTCCATTATATGCATACTACTTCCAGCTGTCTGGTAAACAGAATGGATTTCCACGTGGTGCCGAGTGCTTTCATATACACACTGAAGCTGGTGATGGGTGTATTTAACTCTCCCTCTTTGGACTCATTTTACATTTAAGCACCGCATGTGGACTTTTACGTAAATATACGTGACTAAGCCTGCACGTGCTGCCCCGCCACAGTATATCTGCAGGAGCAGGGCTGCAAGTGGTTAAGGACTAGGGAATTTAAATGTTTTCACTTTACAAAAATGTTGGTGAAAATAGATACATTTCAGTACAATTTGCCATTTTGGTGAAATCCACTGAGGTCAATGCAAAATGGAAGGGTAAAGTGAAACTGAGTTTTTTTTAATATTTATGTTTTATTTTGTCCTTCAGCAAAGCATAAAGCACAGTTAACAATAAGACAATTTATAATGTAAATTGGAAATTGCCATAAAACAATGGAGTACTTGAGGAGATACATGTACATAAACCACATTTTAGCTATAAAATCAAAAGAAGACATAATGAAGCCTTTTGATTAAGAGGCTGAATTGTTTTTAGCCAGGGAGAGGTTTCCTGGCCCCGTATATTCCATACATAAGGGAAAAATCCAGGGGAACGATGCTGAAACTCAAAGAGTTTATTTTTAAACAAAAATTATTTAGAGGGTGCAGAATGACGCTAAAACTGTGGAAAAGCAAATAAGGACAAGGAAAGTGAAAAGAAGTCAGAGATAGAGAAGAAGAAGAAAGAAGAAGAAAAAAATCATATAAGGAGGGAAGGGGAAGGGAAAAGGTAGGGGAGAGGGAGACTGGAGAAGACAGAAGAGGAATAAGGAAAATAAAAAAGGGAAATACTGAGCAAATGGTAAAAAATGAAATAAAAATGATAATAAAAAAATTGTTGAAAAGCTGCAGCAGTAAATGTATAGGATAAAATACATAACATGAATAATGGTAGTGAAATGCTGCACTAGATACAATAAAGTGATTCAAAAATATGTACCTAATGATTAGTACAAAAAACTGTGAAGTTAACATTAATCAAATGACATAAAAAGTGAAAACTGCAAGTTTCCCAAAATGATTAAAACAAAAAGTTTGCGCAAAGAAGTCCAACACCAATATGAATGATTCAGGATGACATCAATTCATGTGATCATCTGTAGACTTTCATCAGTGCATCAAGTGTACAAACTAGACATGTGCAAAAGGAAAAAATTTGTTTCGTTTCGTTTCGTTTTAATTCGTTAATTAATTAATTTCGTTTAGTTAGATTCGTTAAATTTGTTAAATTCGTTTTCGGATTTCGTTTTGTTTTCGACCGAATTCGAAAATCGGTCGCATTCGAAAATATTTCAACTGAATTCGAAAATATTTCTACCGGATTCGAAATTATTTCAACATGATTCGAAATTATTTCAACCGCATTTGAAACTATTTCAACCGGATTCGAAAATATTTTGCGACCCAAATTTGGGTCCACGTATCTCAGGGTCACTTAGTAATAGAAACCCCAAATTCGGAGATGTTATAGTGCTAGTTCTACTCTGTTTGCATACCAAATTTGGGGTTTCTAGCTACAAGTGGCCCCGAGATATGTAGCCGAAAATTCGGGTCGCAAAATGTCATTCTCTGCTGCAGAAAAGTGTTTGACATTTTGCGACCCGATTTTGGGTCCACGTTTCTCAGGGTCACTTAGTGATAGAAACCCCAAAATTGATATGCAAACACAGGAGAACTAGCACCACAACATCCCTAAATTTGGGGTTTCTATCGCCAACTAATCCCGAGATACGTGGACCCAAAGTCGGGTCGCAAAATATTTTTGAATCCGGTTGAAATAGTTTCAAATGCGGTTGAAATAGTTTTAAATGCAGTTGAAATAATTTCGAATCATGTTGATACTATTTATAGCAGATTCGAAAATATTTTGCGACCCGACTTTGAAAAAAAAATGAAATTGATTCTAACAGTCTGCAGGAGATCTGCAAAAAAAAAAAGAAGTGAAATGGCTGTTAATAGTCTACAGGAGATCTGCTAAAAAAATAAAATAAATGCTAATAGTCTGCAGGAGATCTTATGTAAAAAATAGTAATCTGCAAAAAAATTAAACATGAAATAGATAGTATCTATATTCTATTCTATTCTATTGTTTTTCTAGTGTATTCTCTATTTCTATTCTAATCTATTCTATCCAAAGGTAAAATTAATTAATTACATTTTTTTTAATTCCTACTGTTCGAAATTAAAATGTATTCTATTCGAAATTCGAATTTCATAAGATGGTTGCATATTCTTTCTATTTTATTCTATTAAATTATATTTTTTTCTATTCTGTTCTAATCTTTTCTATTTGAATTATAAATTTTGAAAGATGGTTAGTTACTTACTTATATACATCTGTCACATAAAAAAAAGATGTGAAATGGCTGTCATGGATGTCGATCGCAAGGCAAGTACATATGCTGTATGTCATTGTCCGAGTGCCACGTGACCGGCCACGAGTGCCACGTGATCAAGTTGTGGATTGTCCACTTGCCACGTCACCTGCCACAAGTTATGGGGTTCCTAGCACCAAGTGACCCCCAGATATGGGCGATCTGTCAAGTGCTTTTCTGCAGCAGAGAATTAAATTTTGTGACCCGACTTTGAGGCCACGTATCTCGGGGCCACTTATAGCTAGAAATCCCAAAATATTTGGCATGCAAACACATTACAACTGGCACTACAATAACCCCAAATTTGGGGTTTCTATCACCAAGTAACCCCGTTGTAATGCTAGTTCTACTGTGTTTGCATACCAAATTTGGGGTTTCTAGCTATAAGTGGCCCCGAGATACGTGGCCCCAAAGTCGGGTCACAAAATGTCATTCTCTGCTGCAGAAAAGTACTTGACATATCGCCCATATCTGGGGGTCACTTGGTGCTAGGAACCCCATAACTTGTGGCAGGTGACGTGGCAAGTGGACAATCCACAACTTGGTCACGTGGCAGGTCACGTGACACTCGTGGCCGTTCACGTGGCACTCGTGGCCGTTCACGTGACACTCGTGGCCGTTCACGTGGCACTCGTGGCCGGTCACGTGGCACTCGTGGCCGGTCACGTGGCACTCGTGGCAGGTGTTGTGGCAAGTGGACAATGACATACAGCATATGTACTTGCCTTGTGATCGACATCCGTGACAGCCATTTCACATCTTTTTTTTTATGTGACAGATGTATATAAGTAAGTAAATAACCTTCTTCCAAAATTTATAATTCAAATAGAAAAGATTAGAACAGAATAGAAAAAAAAATAATTTAGAAGAATAAAATAGAAAGAATATACAACCATCTTCTGAAATTCGAATTTCGAATAGAATAAATTTGAATTTCGAATAGTATGAATTCAAATTTTTTAATTAATTAATTTTAACTTTGGATAGAAAAGATTATAATAAAATAGAAAATAGACTAGAAAAACAATAACCCCAAATTTGGGGTTTCTATCACCAAGTAACCCCGAGATACATGGACCGAAATTTGGGTCACAAAATATTTTCTAATCCGGTTGAAATAGTTTCAAATGCAGTTGAAATAATTTCGAATCGTGTTGATACTATTTCAACCGGATTCGAAAATATTTTGCGACCCGACTTTGGGTCCATGTATTTTGGGGTTACTTGATGATAGAAACCCAAAATTTGGAGATGTTGTAGTGCTAGTTATACTGTGTTTGCATACCAAATTTGGGGTTTCTAGCTACAAGTGGCCCCGAGATATGTGGCCCCAAAATCGGGTCGCAAAATGTAATTCTCTGCTCCAGTAAAGTGCTTGACATTTTGCGACCCGATTTTGGGTCCACGTATCTCGGGGTCACTTAGTGATAGAAACCCCAAATTTGGTATGCAAACACAGGAGAACTAGCACTACAACATCCCCAAATTTGGGGTTTCTATCGCCAACTAACCCCGAGATACGTGGACCCAAAGTTGGGTCGCAAAATATTTTTGAATCCGGTTGAAATAGTTTCAAATGCGGTTGAAATAGTTTTAAATGCGGTTGAAATAATTTCGAATCATGTTGATACTATTTATAGCAGATTCGAAAATATTTTGCGACCCGACTTTGAAAAAAAAATGAAATTGATTCTAACAGTCTGCAGGAGATCTGCAAAAAAAAAAAAGAAGTGAAATGGCTGTTAATAGTCTACAGGAGATCTGCTAAAAAAAGAAATAGATGCTAATAGTCTGCAGGAGACCTGGTGAGAAAACTAAATAGATAATAATAGTCTGCAGGAGATCTGCAAAAAAATAAAATAAATGCTAATAGTCTGCAGGAGATCTTATGTAAAAAATAGTAATCTGCAAAAAAAATTAAACATGAAATAGATAGTATCTATATTCTATTCTATTCTATTGTTTTTCTAGTGTATTCTCTATTTCTATTCTAATCTATTCTATCCAAAGTTAAAATTAATTAATTAAATTTTTTTTAATTCCTACTATTCGAAATTCAAATTTATTCTATTCGAAATTCGAATTTCATAAGATGGTTGCATATTCTTTCTATTTTATTCTATTAAATTATATTTTTTTCTATTCTGTTCTAATCTTTTCTATTTGAATTATAATTTTTGAAAGATGGTTAGTTACTTACATCTGTCACATAAAAAAAAGATGTGAAATGGCTGTCATGGATGTCGATCACAAGGCAAGTACATATGCTGTATGTCATTGTCCGAGTGCCACGTGACCGGCCACGAGTGCCACGTGACCGGCCACGTGACCAAGTTGTGGATTGTCCACTTGCCACGTCACCTGCCACAAGTTATGGGGTTCCTAGCACCAAGTGACCCCCAGATAGGGGCGATCTGTCAAGTGCTTTTCTGCAGCAGAGAATAAAATTTTGTGACCCGACTTTGAGGCCACGTATCTCGGGGCCACTTATAGCTAGAAATCCCAAAATATTTGGTATGTAAACACATTACAACTGGCACTACAATAACCCCAAATTTGGGGTTTCTATCACCAAGTAACCCCGTTGTAATGCTAGTTCTACTGTGTTTGCATACCAAATTTGGGGTTTCTAGCTATAAGTGGCCCCGAGATACGTGGCCCCAAAGTCGGGTCACAAAATGTCATTCTCTGCTGCAGAAAAGTACTTGAAATATCGCCCATATCTGGGGGTCACTTGGTGCTAGGAGCCCCATAACTTGTGGCAGGTGACGTGGCAAGTAGACAATCCACAACTAGGTCACGTGGCCGTTCACGTGGCACTCGTGGCCGGTCACGTGGCACTCGTGGCCGGTCACGTGGCACTCGTGGCCGGTGTCGTGGCACTCGTGGCAGGTGTTGTGGTAAGTGGGCAATGACATACAGCATATGTACTTGCCTTGCGATCGACATCCATGACAGCCATTTCACATCTTTTTTTTTATGTGACAGATGTATATAAGTAAGTAAATAACCTTCTTCCAAAATTTATAATTCAAATAGAAAAGATTAGAACAGAATAGAAAAAAATATATAATTTAGAAGAATAAAATAGAAAGAATATACAACCATCTTCTGAAATTCGAATTTCAAATAGAATAAATTTGAATTTCAAATAGTATGAATTCAAATTTTTTAATTAATTAATTAATTTTAACTTTGGATAGAAAAAAATTATAATAAAATAGAAAATAGACTAGAAAAACAATAACCCCAAATTTGGGGTTTCTATCACCAAGTAACCCCGAGATACGTGGACCCAAATTCGGGTCACAAAATATTTTCGAATCCGGTTGAAATAGTTTCAAATGCAGTTGAAATAATTTCGAATCATGTTGATACTATTTCAACCGGATTCGAAAATATTTTGCGACCCGAATTTGGGTCCATGTATTTTGGGGTTACTTGGTGATAGAAACCCAAAATTTGGAGATGTTGTAGTGCTAGTTCTACTGTGTTTGCATACCAAATTTGGGGTTTCTAGCTACAAGTGGCCCCGAGATATGCGGCCCCAAAATTGGGTTGCAAAATGTCATTCTCTGCTCCAGTAAAGTGCTTGACATTTTGCGACCCGACTTTGGGTCCACGTATCTCGGGGTCACTTAGTTATAGAAACCCCATATTTGGTATGCAAACACAGAAGAACTAGCACTACAACATCTCCAAATTTGGGGGTTCTATCACCAAGTAACCCCGAGATACATGGACCCAAAGTCGGGTCAAAAATATTTTTAGATTCGAAAAAATTCGGATTCGGTTAAATTCGTTAGTATTGTAATTCGGTAATTCGGATGCATCCGAATGTCCGAATAATGAAAAATTCGTCCGAATTTCGATTCGGAACGAAACGAAATGCACATGTCTAGTACAAACAACACTACGTGTTCTTCAAACACTCACATGTAAGTATGCTTACCAAAGCCAGTGTGACTCTGTGAGGAGAAGTCAAAAAAAGCCTATGTGAATATACCTTCACTAGGTTAGCCAAGGTTCTCAAGTGGGTCTCTGCTGATGGATGTTCCTTCGTTTAAAATCCCAAAAATAGAAAAAGAGTACATGGCTCATATAGTGTAAAATTGCCAGATAGGCTTTATTTAAAAAGCATGCAAGACAGATAAAAAACACTCAGCATTACGCCAAGGAACTGACTATGACTCCCACAACGCAATGCTGGAATGTGCATGCGAAGTATCATCACGACCTCCGTTGTACATTTCGTCAGAATTAATGTGTCGTCATGTCAGGAGCACGGAAGAAGTCGTGACTCATCACCACAGGGTTTATATACAGTTTAAACAATGAGAAGGATAACCCCAGTGGTGAATCACAGTTGGGCGTAACTGGAAGTCGTGACGTCATCACGCATACGCTTTCCCGTACTGCATTGCGGGATTCATAGTTGGCTCTTTGACCTGATGGCGTGAAATATCCGTGGCAGATCCTCAATGAAACTGAAGTAATCTCTGCAAAATACAAATGTGGATGGCATGCTTATATCTTTATGAACTTTGTGAGTTGCCACTTGTTATTTTTAATAACGTGTTTTTCTGTGTCCTGCACTTAGTTGGCACCCTCTGCTGTTTCCTTTATGTATGTAGTGGAGAATTTCACAAAAGAGCATATGGCATGGGGTAGGGTATAGGTAACCTGGTCTGGTTTCCACTGAGAGTGAGCTTGATGCTACCCCCCTAGTCTCTTACTGAAGTACCCTGCCACACCAAGTCAATGTTGCATCAGCTGTGGAGGCTATAAATAGGGTCGTACCTGCTTACACAATGGGGAATTGGAAGAGCAGTTAATGGATTGAAATGATATCGGATTTCTCTGGCTTTTTGTAAATGCATTGGCTACTAAGTGTATTGTGTTGATGCTATAGCTGAAGCTACCCTTTAGCTAAATAAATAATATTATTATATTTTTACTGTACTTTCTCAACTGCAGTGGCTGTGTGTCTTGAAATGTAATTCTATACTTCCGTGAAAAACAAATTGAAACTTTTTTATGTAATTCCTGATCTATTAATTCACCTGTTCGTATACTGCAGCAATTATATAAAATAAAAATATAGCACTCCACTGACATATATTTACTTTACGATTTACTCAATTTACAAAAACATATAAATACATTCATGTATAAATAATCCATGAAAATGCAGAGATGTAAAAAATATAGAATCTATATGCAGCATGTGCTGCTGAATATTTAATATGCACCTACTGTATATATACCCCAATAAAGTATGTGAAACAATTCACAAAATGCATATAAAAATATCTTTAAAATTTACTATGAAAACTGTCAAAAATGGCATAAATATCATGTGAATGATTTTGTGATTCCACACTGTTATATGTCACTCCTCATGTCATTTGAAAACAAACTTACAGGATCAGTACTTTCCATCTATATATACATTTTCTCACATCAGTTGTCGTTTGTTCACTTTATTGTGTAAACGTCATTGTGTTTGAACTCTTAACATTTGATTCACGCACCTGATATATATATATATATATTTTTTTTTTCACTGCATTGTGTTATTTTCCCCTTTTTCACACAACGTTTATGTGTAGGATTTCTTGCACACCTACCTCTCATCTTTAACGCCCACATTTATACATCTTTTAGCATTCACAATTATAGTCAATAATAGGCTGCTCATATTCAATATCTTTTTTGGTTGGCGCAGTATTATCCCACCATTTTATATTACTTTTTTGACATTTTATATTGCTGCCTTCCGCACGTTGCACACCCATTTTTCACACATTATGGATGTATTTAAATATCGTACCAATCGTACCTTCACCACAGAAGGAGTATTTATTGCTACTAGTACAGACTCTGAGATCGGGGGCTTATTCATGAGGTTGAAAAATCTCATGACCACAGAGTTACATCTGGAGTGGAATAGAGCCTTTTTAGATCAATATATAAAAGAACGGATGGTCCCTAGAGGACTAAGGTGGGACGTGTGTCCCCAACAGGGAGATCTGGAACTTGATTTATGGTTCCGCTACTTCAATGAAGCTGGAATTTATTTTATTTCTTTTTTATTAGAGAAAAAAACAGCTCGTTTAGTACTCATTGATAAAGAAATTAAAGACATTAGAGATAAACTTCTGCCACACAAGTCTACATCCGAATATAATATGCTATCCACCAATTTAAAAAATCACTTAGAGAAGGAAGAAAAAGAACAGAAAACAAAAAACAAAAGAAATATACAAGAGACGTAAATGATTACAAAAGCAATTGTGTATTCAATTGGCAATCCAAAGACAGTGTATTGAGGGCGAGTGAAGGTAATTACAACGCTATGGATGTAACAGCTCCTCCTACTAATGAATTACGGCCACAACAATCCACATCAGTTCAGCCAACCAACCGTCCAGAGGCTTCCAGGGAACCTAACCAGAGGTCACAGCCCAATACACGTACTCCCACCGCCCAACATCGTGGCCCATACCCCACACCTGGAGGTAGAGGGAGAGGCCCACGAGGAAATAATAGAGGAAGAAGAAACAACTCCCGGGATCATTGGAGACATGACTCACCACGTGGAAGGGGTGGTCATGGTTCTAATGATTATGACCACCACTACTACCAATCTCAGAGAACACCAATACCAACTTATAATAGGTTTTCACCCCTCAGAGAAGAACGGGGAACCTATCAGTCCCAATATAATTACAGGGACAGAGACGAGAACCATCAATACGATAGATCTCCATATAATTACAACCAAAATCACCCCGGACCATCCTACTCAGGGGATTTTTACAAGGAACAGGGTGGATACAACAGAAATCCCGACTCAAACGTGGATGTAGAGGCGGATGGCACGCCAAGAAAAAGAAAATGCATATAGATACTAGTGGAATTTTAAATCTGAGCTTGACTACATTCACTGAAGCTGAGAAAACAGTATTGAACAAAGGGTTAAAATATGTCCCTCCCAAACAACTAAAAAAAGTTTGCTACATTTATAGAGGTGCACAAATATGTGCGAAAACTCAACATACAGAGATATTTTCTCTCCAACCCCACAAGACCATCTTTACCTGAAATTACCTCTCTTACTGTACATTCAGGTTTTTCGAATCCTTCACTTTTCAACCCTCCCTGCCCAACAGCGCCTTCTATCCAGGTATTTAAAGATTTGGTACTAAAAGATTTAGATACACTGCCAAAGAAAATAATTTATAATAATCCTAACATCAAAGTGGGTCTAAAATCACTTTGCGAACGAAAAAATCTCACCATACGCCCTGCAGACAAGGGTGGCTGCATAGTTGTCTTGGACAAAGAAGCTTACCATCTAGAGATGACAAAAATTCTGAGCGACACTGAAACTTATGCACGTTTACCAAAAAAACCCACACAAAGTTACAAGAGGGCACTTGTTGATCTCATTGATACAGGGGCGCAACTTGGAATTCTGGATAAGAAAGAAACAAGCTACCTGGTCCCTGTTGCCCCACGCATTCCTATTATATATTACCTTCCTAAGGTACACAAGGATGCCAATCACCCTCCTGGCCGCCCAATCAACAACGACATAGACTCCGTGACCTCCCGGATAGGGAGGTATATAGACTTCCACCTGCAGCCTATTGTAAGATCCATTCCTTCATATCTTAAAGATAGGAGACATACCATCTCTCTGTTGCAGCAGATTGAGTACAGTGAGGACATGTTATTGGTCACTGCTGACGTGGCCTCATTGTACACATGTATCTCTCATGAATTGGGCTTATCAGCAGTTAATTTGTTTCTTTCTAGAGATAATAACCTTCCAAGGACTCAGAAAAGATATATCATGGACCTTTTAGAGTTCGCAACTAGACACAACTACTTCTGGTATAGTGGTGATTTTTTCTTACAACAGAAGGGGGTTGCTATGGGGGCTAAATTTGCCCCCAGTTTGGCCAACATCTTCATGGCCAAATGGGAGGAGGATGTTGTCTATGCTTTAAATCGTCCCGAGATAGCTCTCTGGGTTCGATACATTGACGAAATCCTCCTCTTATGGAAGGGAGACCTTGAATCCCTAACTGCTTTTATGTCCATCTTGAATAACAACAATATTGGGATTAGCTTGTTCTATGAGACAAGCTCTACCAACATTCACTTTTTGGACTTAGAATTTTTTTCCAGTGGTGGACAATTAGAGACAAGAACTTTCTTTAAACCAACAGACCGGAATGGTTACATTCCGGTCAACAGTTGTCACCACTCAACGTGGCTAAAATCGGTACCACGTAGCCAGCTGTTACGGATTAGGCGCAACTGTACCAACCTTACTGATTACTATCATCAAGCCACGGTACTTAAAACCAGATTTGTGGAAAAAGGTTACAGACCAACACTAATCGATGAATAAATACATCAGATTGCAGCAGGGAATCGTGAACATCTGTTGGTTGAACAACAAAAACCAATACAGGATTCGAAATATAAGTGGTCATTTTTCACAACATTCTCAACTCAACATAAACAGATCAAGGATATCTTCCAAAAACATTGGAAGATCCTAAAGAATGATCAGGTTTTGTGCCCTACCCTTCCCGATAAAGCGGGTGTGACATATAGAGGAGCATCCTCTTTAAAAAGTCAGATTGCCCCAAATGTCATGGACCCTCCTACCATCCCAGTGTTTTTCCCTCACATGAAGGCCTATTATCCATGTAGGAAATGCAAAGTGTGTCAAGTCAACACTTGTATAAGAAGAAAGACTGATACTTTCTGTTCAACATCTACTGGAACCAATTATAAGATGAAGCAATTTACCACCTGTGCGAATAAATACGTTGTATACTTGCTGACTTGTCCTTGCGACAAGCAGTACGTGGGACGTACTATTTGCACGTTCTCTATCAGAGTAGGTAAGCATCTTACCAGTATCAGGAAGGGTAAAACAAACCATAGTGTACCCAGACACTATTTGGAGTTTCACAATAAAAACCCCATAGGGACAAAGTTTCAGATCATAGACAAATTTGTTCCCAACTGGAGAGGTGAATCATGTTTAAGGGGGGTCTCCAGATTGGAGACCTACTGGATATACCAGCTCAGAAGTTATAGGCCATATGGCCTTAATATAGACTGGGACATAAATGCTTTTATCAACCAAGCATAATATTTATTTATACAGGGTCCCTCATATATTCCATGGAGCCTTCCACTCAATTATGGGGAGGATATTTCCCTTCCAACTTTCAGGGTTTATATTTAGCCTTTACATTTTTATGCCATATTTTCTGTTTACATTGCCTCTGTTCTATTTGCATTGCCATCCTTACCATCATGGGTTGTTCTCTGGCTGTTTCATACAATACCTGGCACACACGTTTTGGCACATTTACTTTTGAATGTAGTCATTTGCGATCAATATTGCACTATATTTAGACATATTATAGTTATATACTGTACTATTTATGTGTTTTGATTCATGTGATATGTTGTTTTTTCGCCATCCCGGGAATCACCCATTTTGTCCATATATTTAGAATTTTATTTTTAATTTTAATTTTTGATTCTTACTTTCATTCTATTTTTATTTTTATTCCTTTGTACTGTTATGCCCAACCAATTCGAAGTAGATGCAAGGGCAGATGGGTTGCACCATCTTTTTGGGAAAACGTCGTTCCGGGTTTCATAGCAATGTTTGCATACCGTGGAACTACGCGTCCCAGGATGACCTGCGTCCCACCTCTAGTTGGCCGCGGTGGACTTGCGCGGAGTGCGTGACATCACGTCAACACGTTGGGTCGCGCTGCCTTCCGGGCCTTTGGAGCGGTCGGTGGATTCTGGGACTACGCTTCCCGGCTCACTCCGCGCTCGTCTTACTTGGTCACGAGGTAAACTTCATAGTTTGGATTGGCTCTGGGTTTGTGACTACGACACCAAGTTCACCTTGCACCCGACTTCCTGCCTAGCCGGATGGTAACAAGCAGAAGTCTGGATTGGCCTACAGGCATGCATGGTGATTCTGATTGGCTCGCGGCACTACGCCCTTCTATATTATACTTCCCGGCATACTTTGCACTTGAGTGTTGTTAGCGGTCACATGCTATATTCCTTGACTTGGATTGGACCACAGCATTTTAGCCAAATCACTGTATCCAGCGATTGGCTTAGAAACACGGAATGGCGGTAATACGTCATCACGTTGGACATGTGATGTGGTGATCCCGGAAGCGTGATATGCAATGGGACACACATGTTTACTGTCTTTTCAATTACTCTTCCTTCTATATAAGCGTGGGGGTGGCGTGCTAGCGTGTACCCCAGTTGATGTATTTTGCAGACGAAATGCGTTGGATTTACACGCTAGCCACAGCTACCCAGTCCACGCTTTTTTTTGATTTGCTGTTATTGTATTTGGATTACATTGGGTTCTGTTGTTTGAACCCTTTTTTTAAGTTTTATAAGCTTTTTTAAATAAATCCCAGTCATTTGGATTTCACACTATGCGGAGGATCTTTTTTGTCTTTTCCTTTTTTCATTTATGTTTGGGGACATTTTTTTCTGCTTGCTGACTATTTGGACATCCTGTTCCGGTTGGAACCCCTGATAGAGGAGGAAGGAGGACGCCTGCAGATTGCCACGATCTGAGTCCCTGAAGTGGACACAAGCTTGGTTGACCCACCACCATATGGTGACTTGGGTCCAGAGATTGCGGTAAGAGTATCCAATTCTCTTTACTATCTTAGAGTGAAGACTTTGTAGAATCTGCGAAACTCCTTACTGATCAGGGAATACTTTGAGGCACCTATCTTTTTCACCATAAGTTGCCTTCGGATGGACATTGTGAAGCTAGTCAGCACCTATCCTGTGAACCCTGTATCCACGATGGTCTTATACCCTTAGATGCATGCATGAATTGCTCCATCTAATATAATCACTCCATTGGCGTAGAATATATGTCGACATTTGAGATTGTGGTACATAATGCCCTCTGGAGAGATTGTGTATTTGTCCTGTGCATAGATATAATATAAGACACATAGTCACCTCTTGCTCATATGCATAGATTATCTATATCTTTCCAAAAAGATCTCTGTATAGTTTGCAGTGAAGATGATATTGTGCAATTTTTTTTCATTAAGATTAGTTCACATATTTGTCGTTTTCTTTTAGATTATACAGGATTTTGCTATTTATTAGTATCACTGGTGCATATATTCATTTGGGTAGATCACACACATGTTCCAGTTCTGTGTTTGGTCACCTAAAACATTTTATTCACATACTGACATTTTCTCACATCAGTTGTCATTTGTTCACTTTATTGTGTAAACGTCATTGTGTTTGAACACTTAACATTTGATTCACGCACCTGATATATATATATATATATATTTATTTTTTTCACTGCATTGTGTTAATATTCCCCTTCTTCACACAACGTTTATGTGTAGGATTTCTTGCACACCTACCTCTCATCTTTAGCGCCCACATTTATACATCTTTCCATCTATATCCCATGAGAAAAATTCACCAAACTCTCTGTTTAAAAACTCTAATCTTATTATTGTTTCCACAGACGCTTCACCTCCCTCATACAAGATACAGTGTAGCAAAAAAGAGCCCCAAAAGTGTGATACTGTTACTTACTTTAAAAACAATGTGATTTTGCAGTTACATTGAAAAGTTGTTAATTAGCACAGGTATACTGTATAAACCTTACATAAATATTCCACTCAGCATCTATGGATTCTATGAAAAGATTCTATGAAAAGATTGAATTCTTGCTTCATTGGCTAACCAACATCCAACTTTCTCTCGATATGTCTAATACAACGTCCATGCCTTGCTTCACCACCCAACATGCTTCATCACTAGAACAACTTTCTCAAGAGATCCTATTGCTAACCTGTTCTGCACAATAATTGTGTGTATTTTTTAGATATTTTGACATAAATTTTATGCATTACCTTACTTATTGGATGTATTTGTATGTTCATATTGAATACTCTGCAGCATATGCTGTTGATAGATTCTATATTACTTTATGCACAGTTATGCAATTATGTTGATTATTTATGCACTCTATGGGTTTATTTACAGTTATTATATCATAATTTTTAGCCACTGGTAATGCTTTATCTTTATTTTATATATATTGGGTTGTGTAGTGTTATTTTATATTCTCACATATTCATATATGAATATGTATTCATATATACCATTTATTTATTTAATAGAAGGGGTTATGCCATTTTTGCAGACCATATAATCACTTAGACACATACTGAAGCATTTCTTGTGCTGGTCATGCAATCAGACAATTTTTGGCCCATTTCAACCCATTTAATCTGTTTTCCACACAAAAACTACCAAGAGCATTATGGCAACCTGCCAGCAACATCTGGCAAATTTGATTCATTTAGTCATCTTTGCAATTTGGTTAAAATAGTCTTAAATATGCTACGTGTATCACCATCATAGGACTGGGGGAGTAATTTTTTGCTTATTTTTGTAAGATTTTTTTTGTTTGTTTATGCCTAATATTTTAGTATGTTTTTTTTTTATTCCTGCCATGATTTTGAATGGATTATGCTCTTATTTTAGTGTCAATCAATGGAGATTAACTCTAGTTAAAATGAACATTGCTATAGAATTCACAAAATATCAGATTGCAAATTCTTGAGATGTGTTTTTTTTTTTTGGTGAGCAGCAGTAGTATCTGTGCTGAAAGTTACAAATCAGGCCCAAATAGCTAAGATGTTTCCAGCCAAGAATAGTGTACAGCAGGGGGTCTCAAACTGGCGGCCCTCCAGCTGTTGCAAAGTCCCATCATGCCTGTGGGAGTCATGCTTGTAACTGTCAGCCTTGCAATGCCTCATGGGACTTGTAGTTTTGCAACAGCTGGAGGGCCACCAGTTTGAGACCCCTGGTGTAGAGGGGTGATGGTCTGATTATTAGATGAAATTATATTGGGTGACATGGTCAGGTCAAATGCACAAAAGCAGGATAAGATTCTACATAGGCTTTATTCACTGCAGTGCCAATCTTTTACAGAGATTTACCTGTAAATAATGCATCCAAAAAAAGAAAAATAGATAGATACATTGCTATAAGATAGAACTGAGTTTTTTTTTCATTTTGCCTAGAGTGAAAAGTGCATAGGTCATTGATGTGCACATACAGTCATGGCCGAAATTGCTGGCACCCCAGAAATTTTTCCGGAAAATCAAGTATTTCTCACAGAAAAGTATTGCAGTAACACATGTTTTGCTATACACATGTTTATTCCCTGTGTGTGTATTGGAACAAAACAAAAAGAGGGAGGAAAAAAAAGCCAATTGGACATAATGTCACACAAAATGGGCTGGTCCAAATTCTTGGCACCCTTAACTTAATATTTGATTGCACACCCTTTGGAAAAAATAACTGAAATCAGTCACTTCCTATAAACATCAATAAGCTTCTTACACCTCTCACCCAGAATTTTGGACCACTCTTCCTTTGCAAACTGCTCCAGGTCTCTCTTATTGGAAGGGCGCCTTTTCCCAACAGCAATTTTAAGATCTCTCCACAGGTGTTCAATGGGATTTAGATCTGGACTCATTGCTGGCCACTTTAGAACTCTTCAGCGCTTTGTTGCCATCCATTTCTGGGTGTTTTTTGACGTATGTTTGGGGTCATTGGCCTGCTGGAAGACCCAAGATCTCGGACACAAACCCAGCTTTCTGACACTGGGCTCTACAGTGCGACCTCAAATCCTTTGGTAATCCTCAGATTTCATGATGCCTTGCACACATTCAAGGCACCCTGTGCCAGAGGCAGCAAAACAACCCCAAAACATCATTGAACCTCCACCATATTTCACTGTAGGTACGGTGTTCTTTTCTTTGTAGGCCTCATTCCATTTTCGGTAAACAGTAGAATGATGTGCTTCACCAAAAAGCTCTATCTTGGTCTCATCTGTCCACAAGATGTTTTCCCAGAAGGATTTTGGCTTACTCAAGTACATTTTGGCAAACTGTAGTCTTGCTTTTTTATGTCTCTGTGTCAGCAGTGGGGTCCTCCTGGGTCTCCTGCCATAGCGTTTCATTTCATTTAAATGTCGACGGATAGTTTGCGCTGACACTGATGCTCCCTGAGCCTGCAGGACAGCTTGAATTTCTTTGGAACTTGTTTGGGGCTGCTTATCCACCATCCCGACCATCCTGCGTTGCAACCTTTCATCAATTTTGCTCTTCTGTCCACGCCCAGAGAGATTAGCTACAGTGCCATGGGTTGCAAACTTCTTGATAATGTTGCACACTGTGGACAAAGGCAAATCTAGATCTCTGGAGATGGACTTGTAACCTTGAGATTGTTGATACTTATCCACAATTTTGGTTTTCAAGTCCTCAGACAGTTCTCTTCTCCTCTTTCTGTTGTCCATGCTTAGTGTGGCACACACAGACACACAATGCAAAGACTAAAACTTCACTCCTTTTTATCTGCTTTTAGGTGTGATTTTTATATTGCCCACACCTGTTAGTTGCCCCAGGTGAGTTTAAAGGAGCATCACATGCTTGAAACAATCTTATTTATCCACAATTTTGAAAGGGTGCCAAGAATTTTGACCAGCCCATTTTTGGAGTTTTGTGTGACATTATGTCCAATTTGCTTTTTTTCCTCCCTTTTTTTGTTCTGTTCCAATACACACAAAGGGAATAAACATGTGTATAGCAAAACATGAGTTACTGCAATACTTTTCAGTGAGAAATACTTGATTTTCTGGAAAAATTTCTGGGGTGCCAACAATTGCGGTCATGACTGTATGTGTTGTAGTAAGATATACATAATTACAATATAATTTGATTTAACAATGATAGTTTTGCCCATGCCAATCTATTTTGATTAGCATTACATGGCTCTCCTGTGATAAACATTAACTAAATCTAGTACACTACATTGTTGCTTTTTACTACATGCTCCTGTATATAAACACCATCCAATCTGAAAATTCATGTTCAGGTACAAAACATATTGGCTGAGAACAGTTCATTCATTATCAGTCCATAAATATGTTAATTTGCCCAGGCATATTAATACAAAACGAACTGCTGTAACACCCATGGCATCAATAACTGTATACACTAGCAAAATAAATAAATTAACTACATCAGTTCTGGAGTGTTTTCCTTACTTATTCCCTATATTTTGACCTGAACTAAAAAAGTGAAGATTTGCCATCTTTTATATAACATCTACAAAAGTTATTTGTGCCTAAGCAGTATCCTGGAAAATGGACCTTGTCTTGAATTCCTCCTAAAAACAAATAAATATTTTGTAGACGCTATAACTTTTGCACAAACCAATCAATATATGCTTATTGCGATTTTTGACAAAAATATGTAGAAGAATACTGATGAAGAAATTTGTTTTTAAAAATATATTTTTTTGATATTTATTATAGCAAAAAGTTAAAAAAATATTGTTTTTGTTCTTTTTTCAAAAATTGGCGGCCTTTTTTTGTTTATAGCACAAAAAATAAAAACCGCAGAGGTGATCAAACACCGCAGAGGTGATCAAACACCACCAAAAGTAAGCTTTATTTGTGGGGGAAAAAAGGATGTCAATTTTATTTGGGTACAATGCTGCACGAAAACGCAATTGTCAGTTAAAGCGTCGCAATGCCGTATCGCAAAAAATAGCCCGGTCAGGAAGGGGGTAAATCCTTCCGGGCTGAAGTGGTTAAAAAACACTGGTGTTTTTTGGGGTTTTTTTTGCTTTTTTTTTACTCTGCGTAGGTCCTCTCCTCAGTGGTACCTAGTTTATGTCGATAACCTTATGAAATGGATCTAATTTCAGCACTAACATGTTATTTATGCATTTTGGTAAAATAAAGTAATATCATTTGGGAAGTCAAAATGTAGTCTGTTTTTGGTCAGGTAACTTGTGCTTTAAATGGCTCCAGGGGGTTACTGAAGATAAACTATCCTGGATGCCAGAAAAATGGCCCCTCATTGGCTTGAATATGATATGTTCATGCATAGAAGGAAAAAAAAGACAACACAAAATGAAAATTACTGTTAACATCAGCAGAGGTACTAGCAAATAGAAATTAAAAATACAAAAAAATGGAAACAAAAGCACAAACACAAAATTGATAAAATAAACTACCCTCAATAAACCCAAAAATGCCCTCTAAATAAACATAACATTTTACCTAAGCACTACACTGAGCAAAACTAAGAGTTTCCTCTACAGCAAAATTTGTCATTTTTCTGTGAAATATATATTGCAAATATCACTCTATTCATAAATAGGTACCGTTTTTTGTGCTTCCAGATGTCTGTTTCGACTGTGTGCATAGTTTTGGTAATACAGAGCAAGCCTCTGGGACTTTTTGGATGTTTATTGCCTAATCAGAACTGCATGAAAAATATCCTATAATGTGAATTAAAATATTTTATATGAGGGTGAGTGATATTAGCAACAGGGATAATGGAAATATAACTAGCTTTTCTGCCAGAGTGGTATAATACCAGTTCCTATTAGACACAAATGATAACTAACTGGTTTCAAAAAGTCTAACGTACAAAAACAATTGTTTTGAGGATTACAATTGCAATGAGAATTACAAGTTTCTGCCTCAATTTCAGTTTTAACAGATACAATGAAAAAATGGTATAGATAAATTGTGCCCTTCCCATATATACCACCACTGCGCTTATGGGTTAAATAAACCTATACTAAATATAAAGCAGCCACTTTAAATAAATAAATATGAACAAAACAGTGTAAAATCAAAAAGACCCCACACAGCGGCGCTAGAGAGCAGTATCCTCCCCCCCCCCCCTATGTCCGTATTCAATGGACCGAGGGAAAAAATATTGTTCAAAAAATTATATATATACACCCTGTGACATAAGTGAATAATGTGCACAAGTAAAATAAAGTCCACACAAATTCAATCAAAATGCGTGAGAAAAAATCTTCTTCCAATCCTCCACCACACACAGTGTTCAGTGTTTCGTGATCCCTCTCCCATCAGATGGACACTCACCAAAGCAAGTTGCCTCACACTCTCGTGTTTGGCATAAAAACGTGTACAGAAATCTCACAAAGCTGTGCAAACGATCCTCCAGACTCAAATCAGGTGTTTTAAGGGATTACTCCATATGCAAATATAAGAAAAAACTCCAAATAGTGTAGTAACGTAAAATCAGTTTAATTACACACCAAAACACACACTCCAAATATTGCAATTACCTAAAACAAAACTTAAATAGGCATATTAAAACCACTGCAAATCCAAAGCACAATGCACCGAAAAGCGAGTGTATAGGTCGCGGCGGACCCTCAGTAATCACAGTGAGATCTCACCAACTTCCTGCTGCCACTCACTGATCCTTCGCTACTCAGTTCAATCCTGTGACGTCGAATAATCCGTCAGACGGTTACCGCATAGCCACGCCCCGACATGTTTCGTCGAATAGACTTATTCATGGGATTGGCCGTGCGGTATACCAGCTCCTCCTTTTATCTCTCCTTGTTATGGGCGGAAGTTCGATCTCTCATCCATCCGCTTTGGGCGGATATGCGTCATTCCCATATGACTTTATCATACCACCCACCTTCCCAGCCCATTTGAGGGCGGAAGTTTGCCATCCGATATTCGCGGCGTGGGCGGAAGTCGGATATAACTCCCACTGACAAAAACGAGTGTCCCCGCTGCCCACATACACTCGCTATTGGTATTATTCTACACTTAGACTCAAATATCTTATACCATAATAACAATAGTGTGGCGCACATATACTTAGAGATGTGGTTCAGTGTTATTCAATATAAAAAACATTAATAATAATGTAAATTACATCATTTAAAACACAAATAGCACCATGAGATCCTAATATTAATCTACCTATTATCATTATTATTACTACTCTTTATTTGCTATAATTCAGATATACTCAGTTATGGGATCAAAGACACCGAGTATTCTAAACAAAAAATATATAGTAAATATTAGATATTTTATATAGAGAAAAAATTATTAATATATATATATATATATATATATATACATACTGCAAATATCATGACTCATAAAACGTTATCCTATATCACACATAGTATGTATATGCATCTTAATAAACTGATGCACCTGTGTATAAATTACAGGGAACCGTTACTGAAAAACATTATGTCTGTAATATACATTCACTGATTAAATGTACTATCAGACCTAGACCGTACTGGAAAGCTATAAAATAAATGTAATGGACACCCAAATATCTCAATAGTTAAAATTATTAATCAAATGTATTAAAAATAACTAAAATTATTTAAAATTCTTTAAAATCATTTAAAAGTTATTAATAAAACAGTTCAAATCCAATTCAATGTTGAGGCCTCTAGGATAAAGACTTTTTAAAAGAAATATCCATTTTGTCTCTCTTTGTGATAAATCTCTCACGCGATTTGAGCCTCTCCATGATGGATGCACATAATCTATGCCACAGAACTGTATTAAAGAGGGATCCTGCTGGTGTTTTTCCTTAAAGTGCAGCGACACACTATGGTATTTAAAGCCATTTTTTATATTAGTAAGGTGTTCGCCTATACGTGTCTTAAGTAGTCTTTTAGTTCTACCCACGTAATAAAGCCCACAAGGGCACCACATGAGGTATACCACATAAGACGAATTACAGGATATAAATTCTTTAATATCAAATGTTTCCTGGTCCTTATTGGTAACACTCATTATCCCTCTATTTTGCACTTTTACTGTTCTGCAGCACTTTTTTAATAATAGTCTCAATCTCCTTATATTGATGATGAAAACCTGTTATAAAGCCCCATTGATGTTGTCCATCATTAATCTGAATTGCTTTATTTCCAAAACATTGGCTCCTTGGGGCTTCACCTATTTCATGTATTAAATTTTGAAGTGGTTCCTCCCGATACCCTTTCTGTATAAATTTTTCTTTCAACACATTCGCCTGAATCACAAAATCCTCCTGACCAGTGCAGTTGCGTCGCACCCGGAGTATCTGACCTTTTGGGATATTTCGTATCCAGGCTGGATGATGTCCACTCCTAATTGAAATATAACTATTTCGGTCCGTGGGCTTGAAATGTACTCGGGTATTCAAGCATCCTAATCCCTTCATAATAGTAACGTCAAGAAAGTTTATCTCCTCATTACTGATTTGGTAATCCAACTTTATGTTGTTATTATTATTATTTAATATTTCTAAGAACTCAATCACCGATTCTTTTGATCCCTCCCAGATAAATAGGAGGTCATCAATGAAACGTCGATAGAAACATAATTGTGGTTTTTTATTCCTGAAAATGTGTTTATCCTCCCACTCGGCCATGAACAGGTTGGCAAGGCTGGGGGCAAACTTAGCCCCCATAGCCACGCCAACCTGTTGTGAGAAGAAGCAGTCATGGTACCAAAAATAGTTATGGCTCATGCAAAAGTCCAATACGTGTCCTAAAAAACGTTTTTGCATATCTGGAATATTGTCTCTCTTACTCAAAGCCCAATTTAGTGCTAACGCTGCATCTTCATGCTGAATAACAGTATATAAGGCTGACACATCTGCTGTAACTAAATACGTCTCAGAATCCATATTAATTTCCACTTTTTCTAACAGTTGTAATAAGTCAGCTGTGTCTTTCAAATAAGCCTTTGTATCCTTCACGCTAGGTTGTAAAAATGTATCTAAATATTCTCCCAGTCTAGAAGTTACAGAACCTATTCCATTCACGATTGGACGTGCTGGAGGGTTCAAAGCGTTTTTATGTATTTTCGGCAGTGTGTAGATCACCGGAATTCTGCAAGCAGAGGGGACCAAGTATCTCTTTTCTTTCAAATTTAGAGCATTGGTCATATACCCCCATTCAACCAAGGACACCAACTGTGTTCTATATATTTCTGTTGGGTCAGATCGCAACTTCTTATATGTGATCTGATGATCCAATAGATTCATCAGTTGTTTATGGTACATGGGTTTGTCCATTATCACTACTCCTCCCCCCTTGTCCGCCGGGCGGATAATAATGTCCTTCTTTTTTTCAAGACTTTTGACACCTTCTTTAATATATTCAGGATTAATTCCCTTCTTTTTTATCGGGAGTTCTTCAATATCTTTTAAAATCATATGTTTAAAAACTTCAATAAAATGATTATTAGAATTTTGTGGGTTAAAAATTGATTTATTCTTAAGACCACTATCTATTCTTTCTGACATATTATAGTTTCTGATTACAGGATTAACTGGATGGCTTAAAAAATACTTTTTCATGTTCAATTTACGAATGAACTCATGGGTATCAATATATACCTCAAATTTATTCAAGGTCTTCCTAGGGGCACACTTCAGACCCAAATTTAGAATATTCAATTCTTTCTTGTTTAATTCTACCTTACTCAAATTGAATATTCCAACATTTAATTGTTTCTCATCCTTTTCTTTGGATTGTTTGGCCCTCCCTGCCCTTCGTCCCCTTCTTCTTTTTGGAAGGGCATGAGTTCCCTGTTTGGAATCTGAGGCGGTCCATTCCTGCCATTGCATTTCTGCGTCTGGTGGTTGTTCCTCCTCGGTGTACCCCCTCTTCCTCTCCCACCCCTCCCCCGTTGTCCTAAAAAAGTCTCCCGATAGTGATTTCCATCATACTCTTCTTCCACCAGGGATTGATATCTATTATAGATGGGTATCGGGTTCCTAGGTTCCGGAGGGTATTCCATCGGTGGTTGATACCACCGATGAAAGATGGAGATTGAGACTATTATTAAAAAACATTGACACATTTTGGGGCATGACAGACATCTGGGGGATTCTCTACCCAACACACCAAAATTCATATACAGAAGAGCCCCGAGTTTTGGTGATAGGGTGGCCAATAAAATTCTGGACCCCCCAAATGAACGTATCCTGCGCTTTGATCTGAAAGGATTTTACTCGTGTAGGAGATGCAAGTGCTGCAGAACAGTAAAAGTGCAAAATAGAGGGATAATGAGTGTTACCAATAAGGACCAGGAAACATTTGATATTAAAGAATTTATATCCTGTAATTCGTCTTATGTGGTATACCTCATGTGGTGCCCTTGTGGGCTTTATTACGTGGGTAGAACTAAAAGACTACTTAAGACACGTATAGGCGAACACCTTACTAATATAAAAAATGGCTTTAAATACCATAGTGTGTCGCTGCACTTTAAGGAAAAACACCAGCAGGGTCCCTCTTTAATACAGTTCTGTGGCATAGATTATGTGCATCCATCATGGAGAGGCTCAAATCGCGTGAGAGATTTATCACAAAGAGAGACAAAATGGATATTTCTTTTAAAAAGTCTTTATCCTAGAGGCCTCAACATTGAATTGGATTTGAACTGTTTTATTAATAACTTTTAAATGATTTTAAAGAATTTTATTATTTTTAATTATTTTTAATACATTTGATTAATAATTTTAACTATTGAGATGTTTGGGTGTCCATTACATTTATTTTATAGCTTTCCAGTACGGTCTAGGTCTGATAGTACATTTAATCAGTGAATGTATATTACAGACATAATGTTTTCCAGTAACGGTTCCCTGTAATTTATACACAGGTGCATCAGTTTATTAAGGTGCATATACATACTATGTGTGATATAGGATAACGTTTTATGAGTCATGATATTTGCAGTATGTATATATATATATATATATTAATAATTTTTTCTCTATATAAAATATCTAATATTTACTATATATTTTTTGTTAAGAATACTCGGTGTCTTTGATCCCATAACTGAGTATATCTGAATTATAGAAAATAAAGAGTAGTAATAATAATGATAATAGGTAGATTAATATTAGGATCTCATGGTGCTATTTGTGTTTTAAATTATGTAATTTACATTATTATTAATGTTTTTTTTATATTGAATAACACTGAACCACATCCCTAAGTATATGTGCGCCACACTATTGTTATTATGGTATAAGATATTTGAGTCTAAGTGTAGAATAATACCAATAGCGAGTGTATGTGGGCAGCGGGGACACTCGTTTTTGTCAGTGGGAGTTATATCCGACTTCCGCCCACGGCGCGAATATCGGATGGCAAACTTCCGCCCTCAAATGGGCTGGGAAGGTGGGTGGTATGATAAAGTCATATGGGAATGATGCATATCCGCCCAAAGCGGATGGATGAGAGATCGAACTTCCGCCCATAACAAGGAGAGATAAAAGGAGGAGCTAGTATACCGCACGGCCAATCCCATGAATAAGTCTATTCGACAAAACATGTCGGGCGTGGCTATGCGGTAACCGTCTGACGGATTATTCGACGTCACAGGATCGAACTGAGTAGCGAAGGATCAGTGAGTGGCAGCAGGAAGTTGGTGAGATCTCACTGTGATTACTGAGGGTCCGCCGCGACCTATACACTCGCTTTTCGGTGCATTGTGCTTTGGATTTGCAGTGGTTTTAATATGCCTATTTAAGTTTTGTTTTAGGTAATTGCAATATTTGGAGTGTGTGTTTTGGTGTGTAATTAAACTGATTTTACGTCACTACACTATTTGGAGTTTTTTCTTATATTTGCATATGGAGTAATCCCTTAAAACACCTGATTTGAGTCTGGAGGATCGTTTGCACAGCTTTGTGAGATTTCTGTACACGTTTTTATGCCAAACACAAGAGTGTGAGGCAACTTGCTTTGGTGAGTGTCCATCTGATGGGAGAGGGATCACGAAACACTGAACACTGTGTGTGGTGGAGGATTGGAAGAAGATTTTTTCTCACGCATTTGGATTGAATTTGTGTGGACTTTATTTTACTTGTGCACATTATTCACTTATGTCACAGGGTGTATATATATAATTTTTTGAAAAATATTTTTTCCCTCGGTCCATTGAATACGGACATAGGGGGGGAGGATACTGCTCTCTAGTGCCGCTGTGTGGGGTCTTTTTGATTTTACACTGTTTTGTTAACAGATACAATGTTTACAAAGAGAAACTTTGTGCTTAGTATTTAGAGAATCAAATGTGGTAATTTTCAACAGCCATATAAACTGTCAAATCAGCAAAGATATTTATTATCATTCATTTATTAAATGACAATTTGTTTCCTTTCTATAGATAAGCACTGATGGTGCAGCAAGTATAATTTATAATAAAGATGTAACTGCTGTCTAACATAGATCTGTTTAATTAAATAACTCCCCTTTACTGCTTCCTTTTTTTGAGAAATCCACTTTGAAATAGTAATATCATTCCTCCTCCAGCTACTCAGTGCTTTTATTTCTTTAACCACTTGCTTACTGGGCACTTAAACCCCCTTCCTGCCCAGGCCAATTTTCAGCTTTCAGCACTGCGTCGCTTTAACTGACACTTGCGCGGTCGTGCGACGTGGCTCCCAAACAAAATTGACGTCCTTTTTTTCCCACAACTAGAGCTTTCTTTTGGTGGTATTTGATCACCTCTGCGGTTTTTATTTTTTGCGCTATAAACAAAAATAGAGCGACAATTTTGAAAAAAAACACAATATTTTTTACTTTTTGCTATAATAAATATCCCAATTTATTTTTTATTTTTTGAAATTTTTCTCAGTTTAGACCGATACGTATTCTTCTACATATTTTTGGTAAAAAAAATTGCAATAAGCGTTTATTGATTGGTTTGCGCAAAAGTTAAAGCGTCTACAAAATAGGGCATAGTTTTATAGCATTTTTATTAATATTTTTTTTTTACTAGTAATGGCGGCGATCAGCGATTTTTATTGTGACTGCGACATTATGGCGGACACATCGGACACTTTTGACACCATTTTGGGACCATTGTCATTTTTACAGCGATCAGTGCTATAAAAATGCACTGGTTACTGTAAAAATGACACTGGCAGTGAAGGGGTTAACCTGTAGGGGGCGCTGAAGGGGTTAAGTGTTTCTAAGTGAGTGATTACTACTGTGGGGGGAGGGGACTGACTGGGGGAGGTGACCGATCTGTGTCCCTATGTACAAGGGACACAGCATCGGTCTCCTCTCCCTGACAGGACGTGGATCTCTGTGTTTACACACAGAGATCCACGTCCTTGTCTGTGTACCGGCCGATCGCGGGTGCCTGGCGGACATCGCGGCAGCCAGGCACACGCATCGGCATCTCAGTGAGACGCCGGGCATGCGCGCGCGCGCCGCTGGCGGCACTCAAGCACCCCCCAGTGGCCGCAGGGAACGAAGCAAGTGGCGGACGTCAATTGACGTCCTCCTGGCATTCTAGGTCCACGCTGTAGCCGTCATTCGACTACAGCGCGGGCCTGTAGTGGTTAATATACTGCTGAAATATTTGAGAATGTGTTAAAACATATCTTATTCCATTGTGGCTGCTCCTGAATAAGTGACTTGGATTTGACAGAGTAAGGAAAAGTACTAATTTTGCAGAACAAGTGAGCTTACGTAATATTCCTAAGGCCAGCCATAGACGTTTCGAATCTCGGCTGGTTCAGCAGGAACGGGCCGAGATTTGAACCATTAATGGGCAGACTGAATGTACCAAGTCGATCGATCGATCAACTTGGGTACAACCAGCCTGCCAAATTAGCTTCCGATTATCACAAACTACTTCTATAGCCGCTAGGGTAATCACTGTCTTCTCCTGGCCGGGGTGGCTTCCCCCCGCACGGGATGGATTCCTCTGTCAACACTTTTAGTGTTGATAGGGGAATCGTACAAATTTCTTTCCTGCAACCTGTGGTTGCAGGAAAGAAATTCGTACTATCTATGGCATGCCTTACTAGGGATGAGTGGAGTGATTTTGGCAATACGAATTGACTGAGAAATTACCAAGTTTGCTGTGAGTGATCTCTTAGTTTCATTTACTATATTGTTTTGGTGAAATTAGCTTGAAAAGAAACACCTTTTGTTTTTTTCTATGGAGTGTAATTATGGTAGTTTTGTTTATTTTATTTAGTGTTCTTTGTATTTGTGTTTTTCTGCTTTTTTTTTCATTTGGCTATCTCGCTTTCCAAACCACTGTTCACCTTTGTATTCTTTAAAAAAAAGGGAGCATCTACATCATGTAGTAGGGGACCACGCATCTGACACACCCAAAAGTGTTTTGGATGCTGAAAAGTCTTTAGGAAGCAGAATCTCAGAAATACCAGGAACTGCATTCTTAGCAGTCCAACAGGTAAGTGTTAAAAGGCTTGTATTGCAGGGAGTATTCTATTTTTTTTTTATTTTTTTATTTTGACAGAGTTATTTTAAAAAAAAACAACCCCAAATTTTTACAAAAATTGAAAATTTAATTGGACACATTGGGAATGATTTACTAAAGGAATAGAGGCTGTTCGCACAGAAAAGTGAATGTTCTATTAGAAAATGTTTTCTTGTATGAAAGTAAATAAGGTAAACCTGCGTTCACTGTAAATATACAATCGTGTGAGGGAAATTAAAGTGGTTGAAAAGGCTTCAGTGTGCAGCTCCCCCTCAGCTCCAACGATGTGCACAAGACCCGAGGCTCTCCTGGGTTTCTCCCTCCTGATTGGCTAAAAAGCAGCAGCAGGAGCCATTGGCTCAACTGCTGTCAATCACAGCCAGTGAGGCAGGAGAGGGGGCGGGGCTGAGCTGCACTCTCTGTGCCTTAAGGACACAGAGAGTCGGCTTGGGAGCGAGCGCGCACAAGGGCTCCCACAGCAATCGGCTTGTTTTAGGCGCACTCGACATGGAGGAGGAGGCGCCCAGAGCACTGGCGGGGGACCCAAGATTTGTCCTACAAAACACTTCCCCCTTTCCTTATCTCTTCTATCTTTTAAAGGGTTAAAGATGTTCTGTAGTCCACAGAAGAAAACTGAGCAGGACTGAAAAAAATGTTTGTGATTTTAGTGCAGCAAAGGCAGGGTACACAGGAAGTTGCAAACTCACTGGATTTCTAGCAAGATCAACAGGTGTTTTCTTGCACGTACAGTCAACGCTGTATCCTGGCCTAGGCCAACAAGGCCCAGGCGAGCACTTTACAGGGGGGCAGTATGGAAACAGTTCCCACCGGCTTGCGCTACACTGTTAGTGTAGCGCCAGTCTTATGGGGTGGACTGGACTGAGAGGAAAATTAGTCTAGCGCCCCCATAAAGCGGCTGCATTGCTTCCGGTATGCGAGTGGCCGGCATTCCGCAACTGTAGGGGGGGGGGGCGCCGCTTATAATTTTGACTGTCCTATCCTGGACCACAAACCTTCCTCACTGTGCTATATGTTTTCTGCTGCACAATTGGCATGGTTATATCTTCTTAGTCCTCTCCATAAAATTATCAGAAATTTGTGCTTAAAGTAGAACAATAGACAACATTGGATAGAGTAAGGGAGGGTTATAGCCCCTGTCAGTTTATTTTTTACTATCCCTGTCCCATTGCAGAGATTTCCCTTCACTTCCTGCCCCATAGCAAAACAGGAAGTAAGACGAAATCTATGCAAATGAAGGGAATCCCTTGCCCCCCCCCCCAGGCCCTCATAACTAGTGTCCCCACTCAAAAATTTCAGGACGCGTCTTAAACAGCAAGGGGCATGGCCTTGACAGAAAGGGGTGGGTCCTATTTAAATTAGGGGTGAACAAGTTTAGTCAGGCCTAGGGCAGCACAAAACCTAAATACACCACTGCGTTCAGTATCAATGACATGTAATACAGTACTTCCAAATGTTTATTTAACAGACCAAAGGGGAGCAAATTAAATTGTTAGCATTTTTATAAACTATTCTCTTAATGGTAACTGTTCTTTTATTATATAATTCAAATAAATTACATGATTGTTGAATGTACTGCTTGAAATAAGTCAACATGAATGTCAGCACTAACCTTGCCAGCCATAAATTAGAACCATATTTTTATCATAAAATAAAACCACTTAAAAAAAGTTAATAAGATTTCATAGCTGTGATAAGTGAATTGTACAAAGCTAGTTTTTTTTTTCATGATGGCAGCTACCAAACTTATTTTCACACTTTAACATTTCTGTATAGCAGCAGTCTCTTAAGAGAATAATTATAACAGGGAAATAAGCATTTTTGTGAACAATAATTAAATTTTAATGTTCCACATTGTTCTATAAATTCTATCATTTTTAGTCAACTATACTATTACAGGTATCCATGAATAATTAAACCACCCCATATTCATAATCCATAATGAAGACTCTGATCCTCTTCTTAGTGGATGTTAATAAATATTACATTATCATTATTAGCTGGGATGAATCATCTAGAAATAATTAAACAGTTATACCTCTGATTAAGTAACTAGCATTGCATTGCATATAAAGTGTATCAAACAGCAATTTCTTTGGCCTTTGGGAGACAGACACATCTAAGGATTTTGAGCTGTGAAAAACCTTAAAAGACATGTTTCAAAAACTTTCTTAGAGTATTGAGAAATGAATAGTCTTCTATGCCATAGTAGATGTTGTGACACTGCCCGAACTCTTCTTCCTCTAGAAAATGTCCCCAAAGTATTGTCAGGCTTTGACAAAGGAACAGCAGCCTTGTCATTACATCATATATGCCATCTGGCACCTCATACATCTCGAGCTGGTGTACAGTGTAAAGCCTGGACCTGGGCTCTAGAGACACAACTCACCGAGTTCAGGGAGCTGATGTTTGTCATGGTGATCGCAGAGTGCATAGATCTCTGCATACTAATGGTTCCCCAGGTACTGAGCATAGATTGGATGGGGACATGGCTTCGGCAAATGGCCCTTTGTGATGGGTCAGTTGGTCTAAAGCAATGAAGAATTACATCATGACACAGTGCATGCAATGTTTAAAAACACTTTGCCAAAGACTTAACAGTAGCAGTGATGAGCCAGTAACATTACTGAAAAACCCAATTGCTGGGAGAGATCTGGCAAGTTCGCAGTTATGGAAATGATATGGAATGGTGATCCTCACCTTGCACATGCAGTAAGTTAACATCATCAATTAGAGTAGATTTAAACCCAGTCACTAAGATGAAGTACACTTATTACAAAGTATGTAGGCAAAAGGCATCCCTGAAAGACCCCAAGTTACACAAGCCATGAATAATAATAATGTTTCTGGAGCCACCCCCATCAAATCATTCTCTGCAGCTGTTACCTTTTGTACCACCACCCTTTAGAATATATGCTCTATGAGCAGGGCCCTCCTGTACCTTCTGTATTAAACTGTACTGTAATTTCGCTGTCCCCCCTATACATTGTAAAGCACTGCGTAAATTATTGGCGCTATATAAATTGTGTATAATAATAATAATAATAAATAGAAAAATAAAATGGTTAAATCTGCAGGTGCTTTTTCCACTACTACTTTTCTTTTTGCTGGATCTATAAAATGACAAATTAAATAATTTGGAGGTTGGACAATGGTCTTAGTGCAGTATCACACTTTTGGTACTATAATATATTTTTTAGAGATCTATACATTAAACCAAAACAGAGGAACTACTGAGGAAGAGGAATTTAGGTATTAGGTACTAAAAAGGGCCAATCCCTACAAATGGCATATGGGATCTATGCTCCTGTGTTTTTAGACTGGGGATGATTTACTAAAACTGGAACGTGCAAAATCTGGTGCAGCTGTGTATGGTAGCCAATCAGCTTCTAACTTCAGCGTGTGTGGTGGCAACCAGGTGAGGAGTACAAAGACAATTGTGTCTTCCCTAAAGTCAAGCATGGTGTTGGGAGTGTCATGGTCTGGGGCTGCATGAGTGCTGCCGGCACTTGGGAGCTAAAGTTCATTGAGGGAACCATGAATGCCAACATGTACTGTGACATACTGAAGCAGAGCATGATCCCCTCTATTCTGAGACTGGGCTGCAGGGCAGTATTCCAACATGACAATGACCCCAAAAACTCCTCCAAGATGACCACTGCCTTGCTAAAGAAGCTGAGGGTAAAGGTTATGGACTGGCCGAGCATGTCTCCAGACCTAAATCCTATTGAGCATCTGTGGGACATTCTCAAACGGAAGGTGGAGGAGCACAACTTCTCTAACATCCACCAGCTCTGTGATGTCGTCATGGAGGAGTGGAAGAGGACTCCAGTGGCAACATGTGAAGCTCTGGTGAACTCCATGCCCAAGAGGGTTAAGGCAGTGCTGGGAAATAATGGTGGCCACACAAAATATTGACACTTTGGGCCCAATTTGGACATTTTCACTTTTGATTCCAGCGGTTTAAGACATTAATGGCTGTGTGTTGAGTTATTTTGAGGGGACAGCAAATTTACACTGTTATACAAGCTGTACACTCACTACTTTACATTGTAAGTAATATTTCTTCAGTGTTGTCACAAGAAATATATAATAAAATATTTACAAAAATGTGAGGAGTGTACTTAGTTTTGTGAGATACTGTATACCCAGTGAAGTGACTAACCTCTGGTGATACACAGAGATTAAACAAATCCCCCTACACATGTATCTGTTTATCTGCAGCCATCTCTTCTCTTCAGCCTTTAAAAGTACAGAATTGTACAGCTTGTCTGAGCTTTCAGAAATCAGGGGCAGGGAGCTGAAGTTACACTCTCCAGAGCTCATCGAGAGCTGATTGGAAGGAAAGGGGGACACACCCCTTCACACAGTACCCAGAAGCAGATCTGAGGCTGTCAATCAAAGGCTGTGTCCTGAAGTTCCCTCCCCTATCACCTTTTTAGCTCTTGGTGTCAGGAAAACTTGTCAGAAGTGACTCATTCGGATAGCAGAGGAACGAGGCAGCAGGCAGAAATTACACTTCTCTAGACTGACTTTAGACTCAGTTCTCTGAGTACAACTATGGAGGGATATGTGTTCATATTTCATGTCTGGGGTTTACAACCACGTTAAAAGTATACATTACTTTAGCAATTGAAATGTTGTTCAGTTGGAGTTTAGATCTACTTTAACATGTACTTACCTGTTATTGTTATCTGAGTTGTAGCTCTCAAATAAAATAAAAAAATAAACATTTGCAGGGACCAAAAATGCTCGATTTTTTTTTTAATTCTTATTTTTCTTATTTATTTTTTTATTCCCAATTCCACCCAATTCCACCCAAATCTTTAATTCCCAATTCCACCCCAATTGTATTCCCAATTCCACCCAATTCAGCAACGATTGCTTATATCTGTGAAAAATTACCCCCTTCCCTGCCATCTTCTGTAAAACCCATATATCACCACAATAAAACCTGGACAACAAGGTTTCCCTAAACTTTGTGCTATATCTGGCTACAATTTCACGGGCACCAAGCAACAATGTTCTTTTGTGTTCAGCATGTCTTATTGTGGTTTTGGTCAGTTTTCAAGATAATAGTGGTCACATTGAAAATGCCTAATGGAAATGTCTGTTGTTCTGATAGCCTTGATGCTTTATAGATTATTTTCAGATGCATTTTGCAGGTCAAATTTGGTGGTGTGGGCAGAGAATAGCCATTAGCCCATTAAAGCCTGCTGAATCAATATTACATATACAATGCATATTTAATGCTAATAACAGTCAAAGCCTTTGTTATATTCTGTGCCACAGGGTGTCTATGATAATAATTAGTTTGCATCGGAAAGGATTTCTTGACAGTTAACTGCTTCTGAATCTTGTCCTAAGCACAGGCTTATTGCATTGTAAAATGTTTGCACACCTGCACAATGTGATGGGATCTGATGTCAATTAGAAAGAAAATGTGGCATATACCACAGTTAGTGCTTACATGGCACAATACGGTATGGATATAATAAACAGTTTTTCTTCCAGCCTGTCACTATCATTTAAGAATATATTTTGTTCTTTTATTTATAGTTGGATTGCATGCTTATTAGCAGAAAAAATGCACTGCTCTCTATTTTAAGCACATAGAAAATAAAACCATCTCTTAGTTGGGTCTAGTTGCGTATAAAATCATATCATCACACTCCACCAATACAGTGTGTCATAAACCAGAATTTATTTATTTACTTTAGACACATTGCTATTTTTTAATGGTATACATGTGTTTGTATTGTCATTATGGGAAAAAAATCATATTTATTGTACCCCAGGAGCCACAGAGTTCTGGACTGCAACTGTTCTTGCCCTTATTTCTAAAGGAATTTGTCAGGTAGAAAAAAAATCAAGTTGCCTTCACTGTTGTTTTTTAAGATGCAGACTGTAGCACCTTTTCCTTTGCTTCACCATTTGGTAGGGTTAGGATTGGTAGGGTTGATTTACTAATAGAAAAAGAGACGGCGCTGAAGCTGTAAGCTGTCCTTGTTGCATTGTCAATAAAGTAGTGAAATATTGGAGGGCACGGACATAAACGCTTAACCACTTAAGCCCCGGACCATTTTGGCTGGTTAAAGACCAGGCCCCTTTTTGCGATTCGGCACTGCGTTGATTTAACTGACAATTGCGCGGTCATGCGACGTGGCTCCCAAACAAAATTTACGTCCTTTTTTTCCCACAAATAGAGCTGTCTTTTGGTGGTATTTGATCACCTCTGCGGCTTTTATTTTTTGCGCTATAAACAAAAATAGAGC
This sequence comes from Rana muscosa, assembly GCA_029206835.1. Taxonomy (NCBI): domain Eukaryota; kingdom Metazoa; phylum Chordata; class Amphibia; order Anura; family Ranidae; genus Rana; species Rana muscosa. The sequence goes on from CM055116.1 coordinate 881,719,256, forward strand.
GACAATTTTGAAAAAAATGCAATATTTTTTACTTTTTGCTATAATAAATATCCCCAATATATATTAAAAAACATATTTTTTCCTCAGTTTAGGCCGATACGTATTCTTCTACATATTTTTGGTAAAAAAAATCGCAATCGGCGTTTATTGATTGGTTTGCGCAAAAGTTATAGCGTTTACAAAATAGGGGATAGTTTTATGGCATTTATATAATTATTATTTTTTTAAAGGTTTAACCCCCTTGATCGCCCCCCAGCTAACCCTTTCACCACTGTCACTAAGCGATCATTTTTCTGATCGCTGCCTTAGCGTCGGTGATGCAGATCGGTAGCCAGTAATTTTTTTTAGGTTCGCCGCAGGTTTTTATAGCGTCAGGTACCCCCATAAATTATCTAATAAAGGTTTAACCCCCTTGATCGCCCCCCAGGTAACCCTTTCACCCCCTATCACCACTGTCGCTAAGCGATCATTTTTCTGATCGCTGTCTTAGCGTCGGTAATGCAGATCGGTAGCCAGTAATTTTTTTTAGGTTTGCCGCAGGTTTTTATAGCGTCAGGTACCCCCATAAATTATCTAATAAAGGTTTAACCCCCTTGATCGCCCCCCAGGTAACCCTTTCACCCCCTATCACCACTGTCGCTAAGCGATCGTTTTTCTGATCGCTGTCTTAGTGTCGGTGATGCAGATCGGTAGCCAGTAATTTTTTTTTGTTTTTTTTAGGTTCGCCGCAGGTTTTTATAGCGTCAGGTACCCCCATATATTATCTAATAAAGGTTTAACCCCCTTGATTGCCCCCCAGGTAACCCTTTCACCCCCTATCACCACTGTCGCTAAGCGATCATTTTTCTGATCGCTGTCTTAGTGTCGGTGATGCCGATCGGTAGGCAGTAATTTTTTTTAGGTTCGCCGCAGGTTTTTATAGCGTCAGGTACCCCCATATATTATCTAATAAAGGTTTAACCCCCTAATTGCCCCTAGTTAACCCTTTCACCAGAGATCACCATATAAGTGTTACGGGTGACGCTGGTTAGTTAGTTTGCTTTTTATAGTGTCAGGGCACCCGCCGTATATATAACCCAATAAAGGTTTAACCCCCTGATCGCCCGGCGGGTGATATCAACTAGCTTAAGCCCCGGACCATTTGGTAGCTAAAGGACCAGAGGTGATTTCAGAATTTTGCACTGCGCTGTTTTAACTGTAAATTGCGCGGACATGCAATGTTGTACCCAAACGAAATTTGCTTCCATTTCTTCCCACAAATAGAGCTTTCTTTTAATGGTATTTAATTGCCTCTGCGATTTTTATTTTTTGCGATATAAACGGAAAAAGACCGAAAATTTTGAAAAAAAATGATATTTTCTACTTTTTGTTATAAGAAAAATCGAATAAACTCAATTTTAGTCATACATTTAGGCCAAAATGTATTCAGCCACATGTCTTTAGTAAAAAAATGTCAATAAGCGTATATTTATTGGTTTGCGCAAAAGTTATAGCGTTTACAAACTAGGGTACATTTTCTGGAATTTACACAGCTTTTAATTTATGACTGCCTATCTCATTTCTTGAGGTGCTAAAATGGCAGGGCAGTACAAACCCCCCCCAAATGACCCTATTTTGGAAAGTAGACATCCCAAGGAAATTGCTGAGAGGCATGTTGAGCCCATTGAATATTTTTTTTTTGTCTCAAGTGATTGAATAATGACAAAAAAAATAAAAAATTACAAAAAGTTGTCACTAAATGATATATTGCTCACACATGCCATGGTTATATGTGAAATTGCACCCCAAAATACATTTTGCTGCTTCTCCTGAGTATGGGGATACCACATGTGTGGGACTTTTTGGGAGCCTAGCCGCGTACGGGCCCCCGGAAACCAAGCACCGCCTTCAGGATTTCTAAGGGCGCAAATTTTTGATTTCACTCCTCACTACCTATCACAGTTTTGAAGGCCATAAAATGCTAAAATAGCACAAAACCCCCCCAAATGACCCCATTTTAGAAAGTAGACACCCCAAGGAAATTGCTGAGAGGCCTGTTGAGCCCATTGAATATATATATTTTTTTGTCCCAAGTGATGCCATGGTTATATGTGGAATTACACCCCAAAATACATTTTGCTGCTTCTCCTGAGTACGGGGATACCACATGTGTGGGACTTTTTGGGAGCCTAGCCGCGTACGGGACCCCGAAAACCAAGCACCGCCTTCAGGATTTCTAGGCACAAATTTTTGATTTCACTCCTCACTACCTATCACAGTTTCGAAGGCCATAAAATGCCAAAATAGCACAAAACCCCCCCAAATGACCCCATTTTGGAAAGTAGACACCCCAAGCTATTTGCTGAGAGGCATGGTGAGTATTTTACAGCTCTCATTTGTTTTTGAAAATGAAGAAAGAAATTTTATTTTTTTTATTTTTTCAATTTTCAAAACTTTGTGACAAAAAGCGAGATCTGCAAAATACTCACAATACCTCTCAGCAAATAGCTTGGGGTGTCTACTTTCCAAAATGGGGTCATTTGGGGGGGTTTTGTGCCATCTGGGCATTCCATGGCCTCCGAAACTATGATAGGCAGTGAGAAGTGAAATCAAAAATTTACACCCTTAGAAAGCCTGAAGGCGGTGCTTGGTTTTTGGGGTGCCGTACGCGGCTAGGCTCCAAAAAAGTCTCACACATGTGGTATCCCCGTACTCAGGAGAAGCAACAGAATGTATTTTGGGGTGTAATTCCATATATGCCCATGGCATGTTTGAGCAATATATCATTTAGTGACAACTTTGTGCAAAAAAAAAAATAAAAAAAAAATTTTCCGCAACTTGTGTCAACATATAAAATATTCCATGGACTCGACATGCCTCTCAGTATATAGCTTGGGGTGTCTACTTTCCAAAATGGGGTCATTTGGGGGGTTTTGAACTGTTCTGGCATTTTATACACAACATTAGGAAGCTTACATCCACTCTTCTAACCACTTGAAGACAAAGCCCTTTTTGACACTTTTTGTTTACTTGAAATCATTTTTTTTTTGCAAGAAAATTATGTTGAACCCCCAAACATTATATATATTTTAAAGCAAAGGCCCTACAGATTAAAATGGTGGGTGTTGCATTTTTTTTTCTACACAGTATTTGCGCAGCGATTTTTCAAACGCATTTTTTGGGGAAAAAATACACTTTTTTTAATTTTAATGCACTAAAGCACACTATATTGCCCAAATGTTTAATGAAATAAAAAAGATGATCTTAGGCCGAGTACATAGATACCAAACACGACATGCTTTAAAATTTCACACAAACGCGCATTGGCGATAAACTACATACATTTTTAAAAGCCTTTAAAAGCCTTTACAGGTTACCCCGTTAGATTTACAGAGGAGGTCTACTGCTAAAATTACTGCCCTCGATCTGACCTTCGCGGTGATACCTCACATGCATGGTGCAATTGCTGTTTACATATGACGCCAGACCGACGCTTGCGTTCGCCACTGGGCAAAAGCAGGGCAGGACAGGGGTGCTTTTTTTTTTTTTTATTATAAATTTTGCTTTTTTATTTTATTTTTAAATTGTTCCTTCCATATTTATTTATTTTTATCATTTTTATTGTTATCTCAGGGAATGTAAATATCCCCTATGATAGCAATAGGTAGTGACAGGTACTCTTTTTAAAAAAAAAACTGGGGTCTTCTAGACCCTAGATCTTTCCTCTGCCCTCAAAGCATATGACCACACCAAGATCGGTGTGATAAAATGCTTTCCCAGTTTCCCAATGGCGCTTTTTATATCCGGGGGGGACATTCCCTCCCACTGCTTGTAAAAGCAGTCCAGAGGCTAATTAGCCACTAGGATTGCTTTTACATGAAAGCCGGCCGCTGGCTGAAAAGAATGATACCAAGATGATGCCTAAACCCGCAGGCATCATTCTGGTATAAACATTCAAAGTCCAGCAACATACCAGTACGTTGCTGCTCCTTGTTGGACATGTATTGTAATCTTTTTTTTTCATGCAGCCAGTTGGCTGAACGAAAAAAGAGATTGATCGGTGGGTATGCCCACCATTAGAATACCGCCCTTCATCCACCCACTTCTAATGATGGGCATACATGCACCATTTATATATGCCAAAGCATGGGTGCATCCTCCCGCAAAAAAGTTATGCCGCACACACATGGTCGGACTTTTCCACGGGCAAGCCTCCGTCGGAATTTCGACCGTATGTACGTGGCATTAGGAGCAAAATCGCTCCTCCGCTCCTCCGCCCCCATGCTTCGGCATATATGCTTTTTTTTTTAACTGTGGTGGTGAAATCACCTCCTACAGCACTGGATTTGCAGGGATCAGGCCTGTCTCTGCGAACGCTGCAGTTATGTGTGTTGTGTTTTGTAAGTGACAGCGATCGATCGATACTGCACTTGGGTGGCCTGTGCTGGACGGAGGGGCAAAACGCAGGTGCTAGCAGGTATCTGGGCTGATCCCGCTAACACTGCGTTTTTGGGAACCCTAAACTGCTGGGGACGCTAGTATAGATCTGATCAGATCAGATATTGATCTGTTCAGATACTATACCACTAAGGGGGGTGTATGCTTCACGCGTGGGTGTTGGCGTTACTGGCACTAACCTGATGCTGCCTGGGGTGTGACGCAGACCCTCTCTGACGCTAAAACCTAATTGATATCACCCGCCGGGCGATCAGGGGGTTAAACCTTTATTGGGTTATATATACGGCGGGTGCCCTGACACTATAAAAGGCAAACTAACTAACCAGCGACACCCGTAACACTTATATGGTGATCTCTGGTGAAAGGGTTAACTAGGGGCAATTAGGGGGTTAAACCTTTATTAGATAATATATGGGGGTACCTGACGCTATAAAAACCTGCGGCGAACCTAAAAAAAATTACTGCCTACCGATCGGCATCACCGACACTAAGACAGCGATCAGATAAATGATCGCTTAGCGACAGTGGTGATAGGGGGTGAAAGGGTTACCTGGGGGGCAATCAAGGGGGTTAAACCTTTATTAGATAATATATGGGGGTACCTGACGCTATAAAAACCTGCGGCGAACCTAAAAAAAATTACTGGCTACCGATCTGCATCACCGACACTAAGACAGCGATCAGAAAAACGATTGCTTAGTGACAGTGGTGATAGGGGGTGAAAGGGTTACCTGGGGGGCGATCAAGGGGGTTAAACCTTTATCAGATAATTTATGGGGTTACCTGACGCTATAAAAACCTGCGGCAAACCTAAAAAAAAATACTGGCTACCGATCTGCATTACCGATGCTAAGACAGCGATCAGAAAAATGATCGCTTAGCGACAGTGGTGATATGGGGTGAAAGGGTTACCTGGGGGGCGATCAAGGGGGTTAAACCTTTATTAGATAATTTATGGGGGTACCTGACGCTATAAAAACCTGCGGCGAACCTAAAAAAAATTACTGGCTACCGATCTGAATCACCGACGCTAAGGCAGCGATCAGAAAAATGATCGCTTAGCGACAGTGGTGATAGGGGGTGAAAGGGTTACCTGGGGGGCGATCAAGGGGGTTAAACTTTTATTATATAATTTATGGGGGTACCCGACGCTATAAAAACCTGCGGCGATCCTAAAAAAAAATACTGGCTACCGATCTGCATCACCGACGCTAAGGCAGCGATCAGAAAAATGATCGCTTAGCGACGGCAGTGCTAGGGGTGAAAGGGTTATCTGGGGGGTGATCAGGGGGTTAAACCTTTATTAGGGGGGTTAGGGGGCTACACTGGACCTAAAACTAAATGTAGTGACACTTTTACAGTCACAAATGTCACTGATTGCAGTGATCAGTAAATAAATGGTCACTGCAATCAGTGACACTGTGACTGGGGGCTGGGGGGTGATCTGGGGGGGCCTGGGGGCGCGGTTTGTGTGCCTATGTGTCTTGGTGTCAGTGTAGTGTTAGTGTACTGACCTGTGTGTCTTCTCTTGTACGGCGCTCGGTATATGTGAGCGCCGCATGAGAGATGACATCACTTCCTCCTGCTTCCTCTGCCTGTGTTTACATTACACAGCAGAGGAAGCATTTCCATTCGCCGGGAGCGATCGCGGGGGGGCGGCCGGAATCGAACGGCCGTCCCCTCATGTCGGATCGCTCCCCAACGAATACCGACCGCTCACTGTATAGGAGGGGGGTCCGATCGGACCCCCCAACTGTACAAAGGCAATCACATACACTGTACGTGATTGTGCCTGTCGGTGCCATTCTGCCGATGTACATATACAGTGAGCGGTCGTTAAGTGGTTAAGAACAGGCCCCCAAGGTACATGTTTCCAATTTTTTTTTTCTTTTTTCCAATGGATTACTAAACCTGACTTTGTCTTGAACCTTTGGTATGTTAAATGACTTCCCACCATTCATGGTTCCTGTCTTAGGACAGTTCAGTTATACCAGTACAGAGGAATAAAGTTACAGACTGTGCCTGCACTGCCACCTGGCAAAAGCTAGCAGAGCAGTTTGACCCCACAAAAGAACAGTTTCCTTTGAAAATCACCTGAATGGTCAAATTTTTTACATTTTATTTACAATTTTTCAAGTCATACAGGAATGATCTTCAGGCTCCAAAAAACACAAGCGGTATGTGCAATAATCATGTTAAGCCCTGTACACACGATCGGTTTTACCGATGAAAACCGTCCGATGGATTGTTTTCATCAGACAAACCGATCGTGTATGGGACCCATCGGTCTTTTTTCCATCGGTTTTAAAAAATAGAACATGTTTTAAATTTTTCCGATGGATAAAAAAACGATCGAAAACTCAGATCGTCTATGGGCAAGTCCATCGGATAAAAAACCCACGCATGCTCAGAATCAAGTCGACGCATGCTCAGAAGCATTGAACTTCATTTTTCTCGGCTCATCGGAGTGTTTTACGTCACCGCATTTGGAACGGTCGGTTTTTTGACTGATGGTGTGTAGGCAAGACTGATGGAAGTCAGCTTCATCGGATTTCCAATGGACAAAACCATCGGATTAGAATCCATAGGATATCCGATCGTGTGTACGAGGCTTTACACATACAGAATTTAAGTCATCAGTACTACCACCTCGGATAAACCAGCATAGTGGATAGTTACAATAAGTAGAAAATGTTTGCATACAGACTATTGAAACAATAGCAGTGTAGCTCCCTTCACCCAGTGACCTCTGGCGAGCTTATACCCTGTATAACTTTTTCAATATGGACAGAAAAAGACTAATTGAGAAAAAGAAAGGGGAAGAAAGAGAACAAGGGCAGGAAGCAAGGAAGGAGAATGAAAGAAAAGAAAAAAGGAGGGGTGGGGTTAGGAGAAAATTCAGATGACTAAGTGATTTCAGTCCAATAAAACCATGTTTTACAGATCCGTTCCTCTGTATGGTGTGACACAGTCATAAGATTTTCCATCACCTTCATTGATCTTGGCAAACCAAGTCTTAATAGGAGGGGGTGTGGTTTGTTCCAGAATAGTAGGATACACGCTTTTGGAGCATTCCATAAATTAAGTAGTAGGGAATGGTTGTAATGCTTCAATAACATAGCAATAGTCCAATATTTGTCCAATAACCCCAGTACAAAAAGAGTAGGATTGTGGTCTTGTAACTACTGGCACAGAAAAGATACAGTATTCTACTTCACAGAGGTGGCCCAATCACAAATTGATATTCCATTGCATTTGGAGATTTCTTTCAAAGCTCTTTTCTACTATAATAGAACAGTTTGCAAACAAGCTGAGCTCAAAACAGCAATAAAAAGAGGCTTTGCATACCAATACATAAAAACACTAATAATAATAATAATATTTGATCCCAAAATGAATTGGGAATGTCCTATGATCTACAGTTACTGTATACGTTATAAAAAGAAAAGCTAACCACTATGCTGTTTGTGCATTCCCATAAAAGCTTTCATTAACTTAGATGTCAATTTCTTCAGTACAAAAAAGATTATCGGTCTTTGCAGAGCAATGTAATGCATAGTAAAGCTCTTCTATATGATTTATTCAATATAACAATTTATAACAGCAGCAAATGTATCAGGTTTTGACAAATGTTAATACAATATTTATTATACATAAAATATTTCTATCCTGTGTATTAAAAACGGATTTAAATTTATCTATGTCAATTTGTTTGTACATATTTTATCTTTCTCAAAACTATAGTAATTAGAATAGTAAAATGCTAAATATTAGGCCTTCTGAATTTCCTATACACATGAAAAAAATTCTTACAGACTCTCCTCGTTTAACGTCTTACTCGTTTAACAACTGCTCGGACTTATGATCAGCTCTACAATGTAGAGATTGGACACTCAGTCACTGGGCTCACAGGAGTCCAGACAAATCGTATTTTAGTTTGATCATCAACTGAAATATTAATAATACGTTAAAACATACTTAATATGCAAAACTGATCTAATAATATATAATGCTATCTTGCTAACTGTGTGCATTAAGTCTAAAAAAAGTGTGTGTTATTTTTACATATCTCCATAATAAATAATAATAATCTCACACATATTTCCAAATCACCACCATGACTTAAAGTAGCTATCTTCATCCTGTCAGTGAATTATTGAAAGTGACTCCGCGCCAAATCTATAAATGATTAACAAGCTAAATATAACTAAGATAACTGCTGCTCCCCTTAAAAAAGTGTTGAACACTCCCAATGACAATTTAAAGTGAATGTAGGGGGCGCTGTATAAAAACTAATAGGTTCCCATATCACATACTCCTAGTGAATGGTGAACACAATATCATTAAAATGGAAAAAAATGGTGGGCGTGGCCTAGCGCATGGAGCTGTAGGACGCATATCGCGGCAGCTCCCGGTCCTGACAGCTTTCACGGGGTCCAATCACCTCCATCACCGCCTCCATACTGCCCAGATGGGTAAAGGGAAGCCCTAAGACCTACACAAGACCGCCGGCGATCGTACACAGAGTGATCTGGGCCGTTTTGTGACCCGTGCTTCTGCGGCCTTCCTGAGCCAGGAGAAATCCAAGATGGCGGCGGCGCCTCCATCTCCGACCCGCTCTGAGCCAGCAGATGCTATGCAGGTACCCTCTAGGGGCTGTTCAGCCTCCCTCACAGACTTTGAGCCTCCCTCATGCAGCCCCCACAGCCCGCACCACCTCTCACAGGCATCCCTGTGCACTGGGGAAGGATGGGACATGGAAGCGCAGATGCGATCCATGCATGCTTACCTGCGATCCCTGCCCACTAAAAGTGATCTTGAGCATTGTGTCTCTTGCATTGAGAAATCCTATAGAAAGGAGATTAATGACCTTAAAACAGATCTGGGGACCCGTATGGAGGATGTTGAAAACACAGCTGACGGCATCTGCAACACTTTACAATCTCATGAAGAGACTCTTAACTCCCACACGGTCATGCTGCAGCAGCTTATGTACCACCAAGATGACATCGAGAACCGTAACAGAAGGAACAACATCAGGACCCGTGGCATCCCTGAAAAGGTGGAACACAAAGACCTAGCTGGGGCAGTCACCGCCATCTTTACCCAACTTCTCCAGCAACCTAAGGATACCCCCATTGAACTGGACAGAGTGCACAGGACCTCGGGCCAGAGAAATCCTGACTCCTCTTTCACCCGTGACACGCTTTGCAGGGTGCACTTTTACAAGGTTAAAAAGGAGATTATGAGAGCCGCCAGTACACAGGATTCCATTCGGCTGAATGATACTCCTGTCATGCTTCTCTCGGACCTCTCGCGCCAAACACTGGCCATGAGACGTGCCCTTAAGCCACTCACGTCCCTACTCCAAGAGAGGCAGATCAAATATCAATGGAGGTTCCCTTTCCAACTACGGGTCCTTCATGAAGGCAAGACAGCCCTATTCCGCACCCTGGGAGATTTACCACGGTTCCTGAGCACGCTAGAGTTACCTCAAGTATCCCTGCCTGATTGGCCCCTACCGCCCACCACCCCGGGTCTTCCATTCCGCCCGCCCTGGCAGAGGTCCGGCAAAAACAAGCGCCCCAGAGACCCAACCCAGAAACCACCAGAGGACTGACTCTTCTTTGGCTCCTAATAATTGCACACCTTTGCCCTGCAGTCGAGTCTACCACTTTTGTTTGTTTTGCTGCAGAACTGGCACCCCCCACCTGAGCCGTGATGAGCCGGACGTTCATTTTCATCCGGGAGATTCCCACGCTGACAGTGTTTACTTCTCTTTTTATTTTTTTATTTTTATATTTCATTTTTATTATTTTTATTCCCACAGGTATCTGGACTCAATAGGGACTTGTTTCTTAGGCAGTGATTAGTGGGTTTCAGTTTACTACTGCTGTTTGTACTCCCCCTCTGTCTGACCCTGTCCAGGCTCACAGTTACGTGGAGTCCCCTAGGTTCCCCTTTACGTTACCTAGAACTAGGTGGGGGGGGCTCACCTCCTGTAGTGCATCTGTGCCTCAAAGTTCTTATGCTGTTTTAAAAATTTTATGTTGATGGTTATTTTTAGTCTAACAATAGTTATTGTACCCCTGTGAACCCCGGGACCGGGAGTCACTCCGTGTGCTTACCGCACTTACCCCCCTTAGGACCGATAGCGCTCGAGTGAGCACTGTACCTTTCCTAGCTTGCTCTACACCTTAGCAATGTTAAGCTATTCATGCAATGATTCACTGCTGCCACCTAGTGGCCTGTTATTTATTTTCCTTTTCCTGTTTCAAGTGATGGTTTCTGTCTCCTACAACCCTGACTTTTCAATCTCTCTTTTTCTGGAGCTGATTCTCAGCCACTCCATTCTCTTTCAATTCTCCTTCCCTCCCCTCTCCGTTTTCTCCCCACCCCCTACACCCTGTTTCTCTCTCCCTATTTTTTCTTGGACTGAGCAGACCTTGGCACTACTGCTGATCAGACTTGAGATCGTTCTCTCTCCATGCTACCATGATGCCGCTTTATCACATATACTTATCTTCCTTTAACTGCAGGGGCTTCAATACTTCTGAGAAACGTAGCCAGATATTGTACCATTTCCACAAGGCTAGGACTAAAATTCTGCTCCCGCAAGAGACCCATTTTAGGGGTTCGGCTATCCCGATCCTTAATAATCCTTACTACCACCAATGGCATCATAGCACAAACCCGCAGCCAAAGTCCAAGGGAGTTTCCATAGCCTTCCATAAATCATTCCACCCCGAAGTATTAGACTTCCTTGTTGACCCCCTAGGCCGTTATTTGTTTCTTAAGCTGAAATCTAACTCTTCTATCTTCACAATGCCTAATGTATATGGTCCGAACCAGGACCAAGGGAGCTTTCTGTCCGTGGTTCTGAACAAGTTACTCTCTTTTGGTGGTCCCTGTTTCATCCTCGGTGACGACCTCAATGTGGCCCTTTCTCCAGCCGTGGACACTTCCTCGGGTAAGTCCTCTATATCCCACACCGCTCTCACACACATACGGTCACTCCTGCATTCTGCACAATTGGTGGATGTTTGGTGAGTGCAACAACCATTCGAGAGAGACTACAGCTGTTATTCCGTGGCACACAACTCCTATAGTCGCATTGACTATTTCTTAGTTTCCCAATCACTACTGGATACCCCACTTAAGGCGTCCCTTGGCAATATGCTATGGTCTGACCATGCACCTGCGCACCTTAGCCTAGCCCACCCCCCGACACTTCGTAGGACGTTCTCGTGGTGTCTGAACGATAATCTGCTGAAAGATACCCTATGTGTTGCAGATGTTGAACAGGCGGTTCGGGACTTTATTCAAGACCATAGGTCTGATTACACCAACCCTCTTACTAAATGGGAGGCCCTGAAGTGCGTACTTCGGGGGACTCTCATCCAACACGGCTCTCGCCTAAAGAAGGCCAGATCCGCTGATATCACCCGACTTTTGGCCACTATAAATACGCTTGAACTAGCACATAAACGTGACTCAGACCCAGCGACTTATGTAGACCTCTCTAACGCGCGCAGAGAATTGCTTCGCATTCTTGATGCGAACTCCCTTTTAGCTAGGGATAGGGGACGCAACCGGCACTACACTCTAGCCAACAAATGTGGGCAACACCTAACAAGGGTCCTCCGCCCCCCACGTCAACCCATCCGACATATCTGTACTGCAGATCAACAAAAAATCAGCAACATACGTGGTATCTCAGACGCCTTCCAGCGTTACTACTCTAGGCTATACAACCTGCCCCCACGGACCACGTCGGCCCCTACGGGGGAACCACACCTCTCCAACATGGCGGATTACATTTCAGAGATGGCCCTACCGCAGATAGCTCCCGAGCAGGCAACTGTCTTGGATGACCCTCTGACGGCAGCGGAATTCCTTACTGCCGTTAAGGGGTTAAAGTGTGGTAAGTGCCCAGGTCCTGACGGGTTCTCCCCCAGGTTCTATAAGTAATTTGCTCAGTCTCTAGCTCTGCTTATGGCCACAGCGTTTAAATCTATTGACGATACCCACCCACCTTCCAGTAATCTTCTATCGGCTACTATTTCGGTCATACCCAAGCCCGGCAAAGATCCCTCTCAATGCAGTAGTTACCGGCCAATTTCGCTCCTTAACCTAGACGTCAAACTTTACGCTAAGGCCTTGGCGAGCCGTCTCTTTCCTCTATTACCCTCGATTATCCATAGAGATCAAGTGGGATTTGTCCCTGGTCGTGAGGCCAGGGATAATACCACCAAAACCATCCATCTTATATCATACATCCAGCGTCACCGCTTAAAAGCATGCCTACTATCGTTTGACGCAGAGAAGGCCTTTGACCGGGTCAATTAGCAATTTCTGCGCCTCTCCTTGGAACAGGTGGGTCTTGGCCCCACCTTTGTCTCCAAGGTTATGGCACTGTACTCTCGCCCCTCGGCATCTGTCCTGGTCAACGGCTCTTCCTCTGCACCCTTTCAGATCTCCAATGGTACTCGGCAGGGCTGCCCCCTGTCGCCCTTGCTCTTTGTTTTCGTAATAGAACATCTTGCTCAGGCCATTAGACATAACGCATCTATAGTGGGGATCCAGACGCCCTCCTCCAACCATAAACTTTCACTCTATGCGGACGACCTTCTGGTCTACGTTCAACAACCACATACGTCCCTCCCCTCTCTGATGCATGAATTCCGTAGATTCGGGGAATTTAGCTACTTTAAGTTAAACATGTCTAAAAATGAGGCCCTTAATATATCCCTACCGCACGCGACCCTCACCCGAGTACAGGCTAACTTCCCCTTCCAATGGAGCTCCAAGGGCATTTCCTACTTGGGGATAACGATCCCCTCCAACTTATCGGAGCTTTACGCTCTTAATTATCTCCCTTTGCTGAACCGACTTCGAAAGGAACTAGACGCATGGAACTCCTCCCCTTTGCCCTGGTTTGGTGGTATTAACACATTGAAGATGGACACTCTCCCTAAACTACTTTATTTGTTTCAAACGGTACCTATCTCCATCCCCAAATGTTTTTTTACCTCCCTGCGTTCAATGTCCATACGTTTCATCTGGCACCACGGCATGTCTCGCATTCGACACACTCTGCTTACTTATCCCAAGATCCAGGGTGGGGTAGGCCTCCCTGACTTTGAATTTTATCACAGGGCGGCTTTGTTGTCTAGGGTACTGGAGTGGTTCCCCCGCCCCTTCCCCAAGGCATCTACTATGGTGGAACAAGACCTGTCCACCAGTGACCTCCGGGCCTTACTCTGGGGCTATGGGCAACACCTACACTTACTCCCCGCCACCTCCCCATTGACAATCGCTGCCCTACACCTATGGTACAAAAAGGGGATGCTTTCATTATTGTCCTCGGATTCCTCACCCCTCACACCCTTATTTGACAACCCTGCGTTGCCTCAAGGCATGGGGTCCAACTCGGTTGGCCCCTACTCCCGCCCCGCATGGCCATTGGTGAGCTCTTTTGTAGACCCCACTTCAGGCGCTCCTGTAATGCCTAGTGCCCAGGGCAACTGGCTCACCGTCCTCCACATATCTTCCTTTTGTTCTGACCTCTTTTCATCTTCTCAAACTCATAGATCCCTGACGGGATTCGAACAGCTGTGCTCTCTCTCGGGAATACCCAGACATTTACTCTCTACCATGTACTCGTTACAGCACGCACTGATACATGACCAACCCCCCTCTTACACCAGGAGGTGGTCCACGGATCTGGGAAGGGCACTCAGCTTGGTGGACTGGCAAAAGTCCTACCACTTTACGCACAAATCCTCAATCTCCTGTTATTCACAGGAGAAAAACTTTAAGCTTATCTCTCGTTGGTACAGGGCCCCTCAATCTCTGCATAAAATATTTCCATCCGTTCCTCCCTCGTGTTGGAGATGTGGCGCGGCTGATGGAAACTATCTACACATATGGTGGGATTGTGAGTCCATTCAACCCCTCTGGTCACAGGTTTTTTCCATATACAGCAGTCTGTACAATCGGCCTTTGACGCCCTCCCCGGAGATAGCTTTATTGTCCATGCTTCCTGGCACCATAGCCTCCCAGAAACGCACCCTACTGCGCTTCTTCCTGTCAGATGCCAGGCAGCTTATCCCCCTGTTTTGGAAAACCACTACCACTCCCCCCTTGACCTTGTGGGTCTCCACAGTCAACGACATCATGCGCATGGAGGAGATGCTGGCCCTCGATACTGACACTTTCGACAAATTTAAGATCCTGTGGCTCCTGTGGATAGACTTCTCTGCCTCGGACTCTCTGAAAACATTATTGACATCTCTGGGTCAACCCAGTCGTCCACCCTGAATCCATCATGCAGGTTTGCTACACCAAGGTCTGCTCAGCCCCCCCTTTCTCACTGTCTTCTCTATCCTCTTTTCTTTCTTCCTCTATCTTCTATCGTTCTCTTTCCCTCTCTCTCTTTTTGTGTTGACAACGCCATTTTGATATTCAAATGTCATACTAACTGCTTTTACTGGCCCTCACCGCCCCTTATTTGGAGTGACGCCGTCCGCTCCTAGAGAACGGCGGTGTGTTAGTGTTTATGTTGAGCATGTCTCCTGTCGTGAGCGGACAGTGTGATTTGTATTATAATACCCTGAATTGTAGACATTTGACAGTTGTCTGTATTATTTCTCTCTGTGAAATGCAATAAAAATATATTTGACTCTAAAATGGAAAAAAATAATGATTAAAAAGTCCTGTTTTTTGTTTAAAAAACATGTGCATTCAAAGGAAGAAGAAAATATAGTCCCAACAATAAAAATTTGCAAAAAAAGTCCAGTTGCAAGATATTGATTGCAAAGTATTGTAATTTGTGCAGATGCTGATAGTGATCCTTCACCAAATAAATGACACCCAAAGTGAACGATGTATTAATCTGCTTACCAGATGTATTTGACTTCTTTAGTTAGAAAGAAAGTCAAATGCCGCTTGTGCAGGATTGTGCCTGCTCACATATGTGTATGACTGGAAATGTGTACCGGACCCTCATCTTCAGAGTTGCAGATCGGGAATATGCAAAAAATATAGGACATCCATAGCATAATACTGTTTATTAAAATAATTGTTTAAAAAAGCTTTAGCCGAATGGCTCCTTACATTTGTGGGTGTCTACCAGGCACTGGGGCTGCTGGCTTGTCTTAGTGAATCAAACTGGATCAAACTGCCGTCCACCTTCGTGGATGGCGTTCGCTCCACCGCCCACCAGACAACCAGAGAACCAGATATGGCGTAAGACAGCGTGACCAGGTACCACCTCGACGTATGTTTCGTTGTTAACATCTTCAGGTGAAACGTACGTCGAGGCGGTACATGGTCACGCTGTCTTACGCCATATCCGGTTCTCTGGTTGTCCCCTGTGGGCGGTGGAGTGCACGCCATCCACAGAGGTGGACGGAAGTTTGATCACGTTTGATTCACCCAAAAATGTAAGGAGCCATTCGACTAAAGCTTTTTTAAACA
Organism: Rana muscosa; assembly: GCA_029206835.1. Classification (NCBI taxonomy): domain Eukaryota; kingdom Metazoa; phylum Chordata; class Amphibia; order Anura; family Ranidae; genus Rana; species Rana muscosa. Next base: position 881,735,174 of record CM055116.1, read on the forward strand.
CTTATTTTAATAAACAGTATTATGCTATGGATGTCCTATATTTTTTGCATATTCCCAATCTGCAACTCTGAGGAGGAGGGTCCGGTACACATTTCCAGTCATACACATATGTGAGCAGGCACAATCCTGCACAAGCGGCATTTGACTTTTTCTAACCAAAGAAGTCAAATGCATCTGGTAAGCAGATTAATATATTGTTCACTTTGGGTGTCGTTTATTTGGTGAAGGATCACTATCAGCATCTGCAAGAATTACAATACTTTGCAATCAATATCTTGTCACTGGACTTTTTTTGCAAATTTTTATTGTTGGGACTATGGGGCTGATTTAAGAAAATGTTGGAGCATTTGCGCGGGCAGGAATAATTATTGCGACATGGCGCATGCTGTCGACTTGCGCCGGATTCGCGGAATCGTTGCGCGTACGAGCGCATACACATTCTTAAATATGAAACAGACATCGGGCACTTGCTCATTGTAATGCTGATCATGTTAATGAGCTTTTCCTTATCACATGGAGAATATTGCTTCCACTTTTATTCCTTTCATTCATTTCTTTTTGAAACAACTCAATATTCATTCTAGAGATCTTCCTCCTATCAACAAATGTGCAGATGTTTACTAGACTTGTAATTGTGCATTTTATGGTGATAGTCTATAATCATTGGTGGAGTCAAAACTTCCATGAAAACATCTTCTCAACACATGTCTGTGTATTGTGCATTCTGGACAATTCTTTCCCCATACATTGTCCAATCTGATTGGATGACATTTACATCCACTCATTTCTCTGAGCAATTCATTTCCCCATTCACTGTGCAATTAGATTGCACAGTGTATGGGGAAAGAATTGTCCAGAATGCACAATACACAGACATGTGTTGAGAAGATGTTTTCATGGAAAATGTTGAAGATTACATTGGCTGCGCTTGCTAATGGTAGGCGCGAAAGATTGCGCAAGTGCGCAACAGCGCTTCCTATGTAAATATGGTTTGGTGCATATAAGTGCACCATAATTTCTGATAAATGTTTTGAGTCCTGTTTTTTTGTGTAATTGTTCCAATTTCTCCACTGCACCACAGGCGCAGGTCTTTAGTAAATCACCTCCTATATTTTCTTTTTCCTTTGAATGCACGTGTTTTTTAAACAAAAAGCAGGACTTTTTAATCATTATTTTTTCCATTTTAATGATATTGTGTTCACAATATATTTAATCATTATTCACTAGGAGTATGTGATATGGGAACCTATTCGGTTTTTATACAGCGCCCCCTACATTCACTTTAAATTATCTTCATCCTGGGTTATGGCCATCAGAAACACAAGTGACAATTTAGGTTGGCCATGCATTGCATACATTTTGACCAGTTCAGCAAAATTCTGTTGCAAGGGCCACTGAGGATGATCGCAATGTGGCATCTGTCTTGGTGTCAAAGACCCGAAAACAATCTCAGTGATAATGGGGAGCTTCAGCAGCCATTCTCCAACCAGCCTGGAACACAGTTTGTCACCAGCAAAGACTGTGGTGTGGCACTGGCACTTAGAGTCAAACTGTCACGTACCTGGAGATGGAGCCTGACGTGGAGAGTAAGGCGATCCCTTACTCCTTTGGCCTGGTGCCCCTGATAAAGTAAACAGGAGGCATGGAAGCCTGGAGTGGCACTAGTGCCTAGTAGTTTGGATGGTGAAGGCTGCAGATGAGGGGTCGGTGCGTACATGGATGCAAGCTGGATCGTGATGCAGGACAGCAGGTACTTGGCAGGCTGGCATGTAGCAGACAGCAAACAGCAGGTACTTGGCAGGCTAGCAGGTCACAGGCAGCAGGTACTTGGCAGGCTGGCAGGTAGCAGACAGCAGGTACTTGGCAGGCTGGGTACAGAGCAGGGTCAGACATGCCGGGTCGGTCACTAGCAGGCACTTCAGGAACAGGCAGTAGGCAGCAGAGTAGTCAGGTCCATGTTGGAGTTGGCAAAGGCCAACAGACAAAGGGCTCAAGCAGAGATGTGGTTGAAGAGCAAGCCAAGGGTCGGTTCAGGTAGAGTACAAGCGTGGTCAGACAATACAGAACGGCAACAGGATCAAACAAAGGAAACAAGTAGCAGAACGCTCTAGACCATAAGCTGTAAACCTAGCTGAGGGGTTTATATAGTCCCTTTGATGCCACTTAGTGGCGAGTGTGCGCCCGTGCACATGCATATGCGCGTGGGTCAGACTAACAGGGATTTTCTGTCCATTGGTTTAGCTAATAGGTTTTCTTTGTCTGTGGATTTGGCTAACAGAGATTCTCTGTTTGCACATAACTATGTGCCTGGGCTTATTTCTTCTTTCCTGACACAACCCATCTACTCTGTGTCTTGGACCCTAGTAGCATCTAATCTGCCATGCAACCATACCTCTAACTAACTTTGGGCTGTCAGATGCCTAACCAAATTCTAGTCTATGCTGATTATTGAGACCTGAGCTGAAACTAGCTATAGAACCCCAGACCAAAATGGACAGGATTAACTAAAATAATAGGATCTGTATACGAACTCTATTGCAATAAACAGGTTTACCTACTAACATACAGAAAGATGACCACTACACAGGCACACCTTATCACAGACTTAGATATCGGGTATAGTACTTGTGATACAACAGCAAGGGACAGTAGCAGGGAGAGGGAGGCTAGACTAAAGACATTTATTGGCTGCAACTGTAGCAGAAGAAGTGCTGGCTCCTACCAATAGGGCATCAGGAGGGCCTGCAGCACAAGAGTGGGAATATATGCCCCGCCCACAACCTGACAGTACTCAGAATAGCCAGGACCCACAGTGAAAGTGGGCATGTGTGCCCAGTGATTTGGGGGCCCTGGGGGACAGAGCCAGAGGCAGTTGTGTGTGGTGCTGTGGAGGCTACCTAGAGCCAGGTAAATAGGGCTCAGGGCTGTGGAAAGTGAGTGTCAGGAGCCTTTATACAAGGGCTCAGGGCTGTGACTGCCAATCACAAGAAGTCTGTAGTGGAAGGCTCAGGACTGTTGCTGGTGTGAGATCTGCCAGAGCAAGGGCCAGAACTTCAGAGCTGTGTGATTATGTTATGCTGCTATTGCTACTGCAGAGAATCAAAGCTGTTGCTGGGACAGTATATCTACTGCAGAACTTGGACAATGTGCTGTAGGGGCCAGAGGAAGGGGAGTTATGTGCTACTGATAATAGTGCTATTGCTCCCAAGACTGGGAAGCCGTTCCAGTTTTCCTGTGGTTCCATTGTTGTGCTGCCATTTGGTACAAGAGATTACTGCAACTACGGAGTTACTGAGTTGAGTCTACAGTCTTCGCCCATCACCGGCCTGAGAGTGAGCCCCCTTGTACCTCACCCCTAGTGTATGAGGGACCACTTAAGACCATGGACGAACTAAATAAGTGATGAGAGGCCTCTTGGCCATTTGAGCTTGTTTTCTCTAATTGAGGCCTCAACAAGAGAAAGGCTTTGCAGTTATTTAGTCCAACATAACAGTGGAAAATGGAGGGCATTTAGTTTACATAAACTCCAGTGTCCTTTGATGTACAGTACTGCTGGTTGTAACTGTGTAGTCATTCTAACTTGTTCCGAAAATGCATTGCATTTGTCCAGCCTACCAATTTTTTTACCTGGCTGCCGTTTTAAAAACCTGCCATTGACATTAAAACTGATTTATAACTGTATACATACAGACAGTATAAGCTTGCACAGTAAGACATCCAGGATTTAGTAGAACACACCACTGTGGGGGCTACTGCTCCTTATGGAAATACTGACTAGTATTCACTTAAAAGGTACAGGTAAATTTATAAAATCAAAACCATGCTCAGTGTTCCTGTAATATGCTTCATAAACCCACGGAACAATTTTTCCAGGATCTCTTTTCAGCAGGCATTGTAAGAAGAATATACACCCTTTTCACCTAGCCATGCTTGACAGCAATATTGATCTTTGGATTCTGGGCTGTTAGCGGTCCTAAGGGTCTGGTTTAAATGGTTGGAGAATGACAGTGGAATATGCAGCAGGCCTGAAGACTGAACACATTTCACAAATAATTTTGCCTCAATTGTGCTCTTTTTTATTATTTTGTATGAAACTGCTCCTTGGCAAAAATCCATATACTTTTCAAATCACTTCTCTTCTATCTGGCTTCCATGGTAACTTCTATGCAGCAAGCACCTTTCAGCATACATTGAAATATATCATCCTAGCAGTCAGATCTTGTAGCTAAGCAATTTTCTATTAAATCTATAACATACACCTTTCTGTTAATTCATTTCTATCTTATTTCATTTACAGTTTTCTAAATAAAATATGGATTGTTTACCAAAATAGAACTTTAGTTGGGACAAGATGTACAAGTAAACTTCACACAATATTAATTTGTGACATTTAGTATTTTTTTATATATTTTTTAAGCATAACTCTAGATAGATATATAAGTGCAGCGCTTAAGTTAACGTGATATCAGATGACTGATAACATTGGTACATCAAATTAAACTAGAGGGTATAAACAAAAACACCACATGTATGCACCGTAGTGAAATGTTAAAAAATAATCAAGTGACAAAAAATATTAATATAATAGTCCTTTGATGAAAAATTATAAATTCAATATCTTTCAAAAGTCTTGATGATATTAATCAAAATCGAGTGACAATATTCCAAATAGTGAGTAAATAAACACAGTCTATTTGTGACTAGTAGGGAAAATTGATAGGAGATCCACCACCATATGTCATAAGGCTTACCGAAAGGATTGAACCCAGATAAGCATACACTCACTAGGTCAATCAAGCTTGTATGGTCAATAGACCAAGGGAGAGATGTCTCAACAGACACAGGTTCCAGGAACTCAGCAATGATGTTTTACAGGTTATAACGCCAAAACAGATGAATGATGTGGATATGGAAAAAGAGGAAGTGGATATAGAACATCATCACCCCAGATGATGTTCTATTGAACGAAACGTGTCGGGATGGACTACTGATGCCACTGTTATCGCCAATTCTTTTAAGCGCTTTTATATCACTTCAAATGTGAGTGTTACTCTTTTTTAAAATAAATAGCTGTGAGATACTTTGCAGAATTACGCTATGTGCCCTCCTGTCTTCCTCTTTTTCCATATCCACATCATTCATCTGTTTGGGCACTATAACCTGTAAAACATCATTGGAAGTTCCACCGCTGAGTTTCTGAAACCTGTGTCTGTTGAGACATCTCTCCCTTGGTCTATTTACCATACGAGCTTGATTGACCTAGTGAGTGTATGCTTATCTGGGTTCAATCCTTTCGGTAAGCCTTATCACATTTGGTGGTGGATCTCCCATCAATTTTCCCTACTAGTCACAAATAGACTGTGTTTATTTACTCACTATTTGGAATATTGTCACTCGATTTTGATTATTATCATCAAGACTTTTGAAAGATATTGAATTTATAATTTTTCATCAAAGGACTATTATATTAATGTTTTTTGTCACTTGATTATTTTTTCACATTTCACTATGGTGCATACATGTGTTTTTTTTTTTTTTTATACCATCTAGTTTCATTTGATGTACCAATGTTATCAGTCATCTGATATCACTTTAACTTTAGTGCTGCACTTATATTCTTTATGTTATTTTTTGTAAACTATTGATCTCTTTGCTGTGCAAGCTGCTTAATTTTCACATTTAAAGGGACAACGCGGTATTCATATTATTTTATTATTCTAGATAGATTTAAAATGACACAAATGAATGCTTCCCTGTATTCATTAATACATCATTAAATATATATATATATATATATTGTGAGGGGGTTAGCTCGGCAGCGGGTGTGTGTGACCCCCGAGATGGGCTCCCCACACAAAAACAGGCCCAGCAAACGGAGGTTGTGGTTTTCAAAATCAAAAAGGTGCGGTTTATTTTCTATTTACAGTGATAAAACACAGCAAAGCAAAAGAAACATAAACAAAATAAATCCTGGTCAACTTGACCTCTGACTAAACATACAGGTTTCCTAACTAACAACTGGGATCAGCCTAGTGCTGTCCTAGTCCCTAAGTCCCTGGTTTTAAATGTCCAAGCAAATAGCCACACAGGCTTTGTCTCACCGCACAGGGGTTCACTCTCCCTAGACAGTCCACACAGGTCTGGTTCCAGGCATGAGCTAACATCTAATGAAGCTGGGAGTTCTTATAGAGGCCTAAATGAGCTGACAAGCTTCAGCTGGTCTCATCAACTCCCTGTCTGCACGACGCCCCACACTCTCCCTAGAGGTATGAGTCATCCATGAGCCCACTAGCCTCAGCTGGGCTTATACAACTCTCCACCTAGTTGTATAAGTCGGCGTAAAGCCTGAATCTGGGCGAAATATATCTACCCCCCTGGATGCAACCAGGTGACTTTACCTTCCTGCTGTCACATACCCCCCCTCTTGTTTTAACCTTGGGGTTGGAACACCAGCAATCAGGCATTCATGTACTCGAGACAAAGCATCCACATTCCCCATTTGAACGCCAGGGCGATGCTTTACTGTGAAGTTGAATTCCTGGAGGGCCAGGAACCACCTATTCACTCTTCTATTTGTTTCCTTGTTTTGAGCCATCCACTTTAACGGAGCGTGATCCGTAACCATGTCAAAGTGCCTACCTAGCAGGTAGTACCGAAGGGAATCTAGAGCCCACTTCACCGCTAAACACTCCTTTTCAACGGTGGCATAATTTACCTCATGGGACTTCAACTTCCTGCTGAGGTAAATGACTGGGTGCTCTTCCCCGTTCCAGACCTGGGACAATACTGCTCCTAACCCCACATCTGACGCATCACTTTGTACGACAAAGTCTTTAGAGAAGTCGGGTGAGTACAACACTGGCTGGCTACATAAGGCTTGTTTCAAGAATTGGAATGCTGCCTCAGCCTCGGGGGTCCATTTAATCATGACCGACCCTTTCCCCTTCGTCAGGTTGGTTAGGGGCACAGCCTTAGAAGCAAAGTGGGGAATGAATCGCCGATAATACCCAGCGATTCCCAGAAAGGCTCGTACCTGCTTCTTGCTGTTGGGACGTGGCCAACTCTGGATGGCCTCGACTTTGTTGAGTTGGGGTTTTATTACTCCCCTCCCAATGGTGTACCCAAGATATTTGGCCTCCTCCTGCCCAATGGTACACTTCTTGGGGTTAGCCGTAAACCCCGCTTCCCGAACAGAGTCCAGGACTGCTTGCACTTTTGGCAGATGTGAGGCCCAATCTGTGCTATGGACAATTACGTCATCCAGGTAAGCCGCAGCATACTTCCGATGGGGCCTCAGCATCTGGTCCATTTTCCGCTGGAATGTGGCCGGCGCATTCTGTAACCCGAACGGCATTCTTTTATATTGGAACGCCCCGTCTGGGGTTACAAATGCGGTTTTCTCTTTGGCCGACTTGGCCAGGGGGATTTGCCAATACCCTTTTGTGAGGTCAAGAGTCGTCATGTATCGGGCTGTTCCCAGCCGGTCGATCAACTCATCTATATGTGGCATGGGGTAGGTGTCAAATTTTGTAACTTTGTTCAACTGACGAAAATCGTTACAAAATCGCCAGCTCCCATCCGGTTTAGGCACCAACACAATGGGACTAGACCAATCACTTTGGGACTCCTCTATCACCCCTAAGTTCAGCATTTTCTGTACTTCCTCCCGTATTGCCTCCCGTCGGGCCTCTGGGATCCGATAGGGTTTTAACTTCACCCTTTCACCGGGCGGGGTAATGATGTCATGCTCTACCCCAGATGTTTGTCCCGGCAGCTCAGAGAATACCTCCTTGTTGCGAAGCACAAACTCCTTAACCTCCTGTTGTTGGGGTTGTGACAAGGTGGCTGCTATTCCAACCTCAGGAATCACGCAACCAGTTTGAGCTGGTGACCAAGTGTCTGCGACTAGGGACTCTCTATCCCTCCAGGCTTTCAACAGATTAACGTGATAGATCTGTTCGGGCTTTCGCCTTCCTGGTTGTCTGACCTTGTAATTCACTTCGCTCACTTTTTCCATTATCTCGTAGGGGCCTTGCCATTTGGCAAGGAATTTACTTTCAACCGTAGGGACAAGTACCAGTATCCTATCCCCCGGGGAAAAGGTACGGGTCTTGGCTCCACGGTTGTACACTCTCTGCTGTGCTAACTGCGCTTGGGCCAAATGTTCCTTCATGATGGGCATTACCTGTGCAATTCGGTCTTGCATCAGGGCGACATGCTCAATCACACTCCTGTGGGGAGAACTCTCACTTTCCCAAGTTTCCTTGGCAATATCCAACAGCCCTCTTGGGTGTCTCCCATACAGTAACTCAAAGGGGGAGAATCCCGTAGAGGATTGGGGCACCTCCCTAATAGCAAACATCAGATAAGGAAGTAGACAGTCCCAATCCTTTCCATCTCTATCCACCACTTTCTTCAACATTTGTTTTAGGGTTTTGTTGAATCTTTCAACCAGCCCATCGGTTTGGGGGTGATACACAGATGTACGTAATTGCGTCACTTTGAACAATTTACACAGCTCCTTCATAACCCGGGACATAAAGGGTGTACCTTGGTCCATAAGCAGTTCTTTACAAATACCCACCCGGCTAAACACAAGAGATAGCTCTTTGGCTATGGTTTTGGCCGAGGTATTTCGGAGAGGGATCGCTTCTGGATAACGGGTGGCATAGTCCATTATAACTAATATGTACTGGTGCCCCCTAGCGGACTTGATTATAGGACCTACCAAATCCATGGCGATCCTCTCAAACGGGACCTCAATGATGGGTAGAGGGACCAGCGGGCTACGGAAATGTGGCATCGGGGCTGACCTCTGACACACAGGGCAGGAGGAACAATAATTTTCTATGTCCTTCATCACCCCCGGCCAATAGAATCTCTGTAATACCCTCTCTCGGGTTTTCTCTGTCCCCAGATGACCTCCAAGAATGTGCCCATGGGCCAACTCCAACACCAACTTCCTGTAAGGTTTGGGCACCACAAGCTGCTCAACGGTTTCTTCTGCCCTTTTTGCCACCCGATACAGTAGGTCCTTCTCTACGCTGAAGTATGGGTAAGTGCAGGTATTATCTGGGTTCACTAACTCGCCATCTATTTTCACTACGTTTTCCCGTGCCTTTATTAGGGCGGGGTCTTTCAACTGTTCTGTGGCAAAGTTTTCCCTGTGAACCTCAAGATCAGAAAACTCCACAGACGGTAGGTTTTCGTCTGAGGAGGTGGGCTCCTCTCCAGTTTCTTGAGTCTCCCCTGCCAATACTGATAAGGGAAATTCCGGAGAGTCCTCACCACTCTCAGGGGAGTTCTGGCTATCACATTCCTGGTACATAGGGGCACCAGTGGGGGGCTCAGGATCATCCCACAGTTCCCAGAACTTCGGAAAATCCCTTCCCACAATGGCGTCATGCGGTAACTGAGATACTAAGCCCACTGGATGAGAGAGGGTACCTTTGGGGGTCTCGAAACACACTGTAGTCACTGGATACTCTCGGGTGTCCCCATGCACACAAATAACAGCTACCTTGCTATTCCCAGAGACCTCTGTTTTAACTAACTCAGCCTTTATCAGGGTCACAAGGCTACCTGAATCCAGCAATACCACAACATTTCTACCATTAACACACATTTTGCATAAATGTTTCTCAGTTCCTCGAATGGCAGTGCATGCGACTGTCGCACACAGCGACTGACGTCTGCCCGTCAGAAAGTCACACTGCATGGGTTCCTCCACAACCGGGCAATTGGCTGCAATATGTCCCGCTTGCCAGCAGAGGTAGCAAACGATCCTTCTTGCGGCCTCTTGAGCCGCTGATTTCCCAGGCTGTTCTCGCCAAACTTGGGGTAGAGCTCCCACCCTCTCACTCTCTCCACCCTCACCCCTTGGAATCCTCTTATCCGCCCCTGGGGATGGTCTGGTCTTAGGGTGGAAAGTCCGAGTGTCTCTGGAAGAGGCCGTCAGGTTCTCTGTAGCCAAGTATTTCTCCACACGATCCACAAGACCATCGGCCGTCTCTGGGTCTCCATGGCTTACCCACTTTTGGATGGCAGTAGGAAGAGCTCTCAAAAACCGATCCATTACAACACGTTCCACAATCTTTGGTGCGGACAAAGTCTCTGGCTGTAGCCACTTTCTGCTCAGGTGAATGAGATCATACATTTGAGAAGCTGGAAAGTCCAGTTATGCACACGCTGAGCCCGGACAGCCAGGGTGACACCCCGCCTTGCCAATATTTCAGCTTTTAGCATCGCATAGTCTTTTGCTTGGTTAGGCTCTAGGTCATAGTAAGCTTTCTGCGATTCACCAGTTAACAGAGGAGCCACCAGTCCAGCCCACTGCTCCTCAGGCCACTTTTCTCTTTCAGCGGTCCTTTCAAATGTGGTCAAAAATACCTCTGGATCATCCTCTCCAGTCATTTTTGTCAATAAACGACTCACCCCAAAGGACGCGGTATTAGTGGGACGGCTTTCCTCACTGGTCTGCGGACGTTGCTGCATTACTGCTTCCATCTGTTGTTGTAGTCTCTGCTCTTGCTTCTGCAACAGGTCTATGAAGCGGGCCTCAGATTGCTGCTGGGCTCGTTGCTGAGCCTCCAGACTCTGTTGCAAAGTTGCGTTTGTCTGCTGCTGGGCTGCAAGGCTCTGTTGATGAGCTTGCTGCTGGGCTGCGAAGTTCTGTTGTTGAGCTGCAAGGCTCTGTTGATGAGCTGCAAGGCTCTTTTGCAAACCTGCATTTGTCTGCTGTTGATTGGCATTTGCTAGAGCCAGCTGCTTCAGTATCTCCTCCATGCTGGCTTAAAAAAAACTGCCCGAGATGGGCTCCCCACACAAAAACAGGCCCAGCAAACGGAGGTTGTGGTTTTCAAAATCAAAAAGGTGCGGTTTATTTTCTATTTACAGTGACAAAACACAGCAAAGCAAAAGAAACATAAACAAAATAAATCCTGGTCAACTTGACCTCTGACTAAACATACAGGTTTCCTAACTAACAACTGGGATCAGCCTAGTGCTGTCCTAGTCCCTAAGTCCCTGGTTTTAAATGTCCAAGCAAATAGCCACACAGGCTTTGTCTCACCGCACAGGGGTTCACTCTCCCTAGACAGTCCACACAGGTCTGGTTCCAGGCATGAGCTAACATCTAATGAAGCTGGGAGTTCTTATAGAGGCCTAAATGAGCTGACAAGCTTCAGCTGGTCTCATCAACTCCCTGTCTGCACGACGCCCCACACTCTCCCTAGAGGTATGAGTCATCCATGAGCCCACTAGCCTCAGCTGGGCTTATACAACTCTCCACCTAGTTGTATAAGTCGGCGTAAAGCCTGAATCTGGGCGAAATATATCTACCCCCCTGGATGCAACCAGGTGACTTTACCTTCCTGCTGTCACAATATATATATATATATATATATGTATATATATATATATATATATATATATATATATTTTTTTTTTTTTTTTTTTTTTACTGCAAGCAGCATAAGTACCTGGCTTTGGCCTGGTATCAGCCTCTTCTAGTCTCTATACAGCAGAGCTGGAGAGTGAGAGGAAGAAACAGAATAAGAAGCCAATCAGTTCATGTGCTGGCCAGTGGCATGCTGATAGGACGAGAAAGCAGAGTGAAAGAGAGATGAACTTGTTAATCCCTATGCTCACAAACATTAATTTTCCACAAAGATAAATGCAGATGAAGTCTTGTAGATCATTTTCAGAGAAAATATGGTATATGTGTGCCTAATGAACATGTGTTTACATGCATTTAAAAAGTTTGTTACCTAAAAAAAAAAAAAATTGGATTCTGTTCCCTTAAAGCATTTTATACAGCACGGTGCTTGTACTGTTTAATTTGGCCATATGTAACACCTAAAATCCCTGGCTGATCCTGCCAGTTTCTGCCCTCCCCTTTGTAAACTGACCACGGTGTATTATGGCTGCTAAGCCCTGACACCGTGGTCAGTTTATGTGCCTCCGTCATCCACAGCTCTCCTGTCTCACCTGTCCTCCTCTCTCCCCTCCCTCCTTGTCTGTCAGCTCCTGTGTCAGTCCTATCTGGATTTTGCATTTACATAGTGTGGAGTGGTAAAAATGGATACAGTAGGCAAACAGATTGAAATCAATTCAGGGGACACAGATTGAAATACAGTATAACTAAGCACACATTTCAAACAATAACTGAAAGGGTTTCCTAAAAGCCATTATATCTGGGCTTGCATATGTCATAAGCAAAGATAGAAGATACCACAAGTGAAGTCACCTTGCACAAGGTGAGAGAACAACAATGACCAGCCTTGATGGTGATTACAGGAAACTCATGCAGAGAGGCAAAGTCAAGGAGCTGTTTCATGCTGATGACATAGATCTAGAAGAATTACACAAAGGGTTCCAAGATTTAATGTAGACAGTAAACACTTCCACTTTTTTTATTCGCTTGATGCATCCTAAGCAAACCGGTAAACCTTATTTAGCCCAGAATTTGATTGAAATGTACCGCCGCAGGCTTCAGGTTATACAGCGCCCTTGAACCTCAGGGAAGAGGAGTGCACATCCCGAGAACCACAAATGAGAAAAAGACACATTTGAGACTCAGTGTTTGGCATCATAATTTAGCTTAAAGGCCAACCCCGGGGCAACTAAAAAATGATCTCTTGCAGTGGGGATGTACCCTAATTGCAAGGGTTAATTGCTAATTTTGGTCTAGGGGAGCAAAAAAAAGATTTACTTATCCAATACTCCGTTCCTCCCCATCAAAAGACCGGTCCTTGTAGCTTCTTCTCCCCCATGCTCCATTGATTTAGGGTCCTGACATCATCAAGACCAAAGCAGGGTATCAAGTAAGTAAAACTATTTCTCCTCTTTGCTAAAAAAAAAGCAACTATTTGCCCTTGCATTGCAGGTAAAAGAAACAATTGGGTTTTCAAATTTTTACTCCAAATTTGTTCTGCTGCTGCTTGAACAACCAGAAGGCTTTGAACTAAGATGATGCTCCCATGGTCTCTACTAAAGTGCAGGATCAACCAATTGTCCCCTTCAAAACAGACCATATCTCTGAACAGACATGATTTGGGGTTGCTCTACAACTTTCACACAAACATGAGGGAAAACATTTTAGAAGTAGATCAGCAATTCTTAAGATTATCTGAAGGCTAAAACTATACCAGTTCATTTCTATAATAAGCTGTAGCTTTGCAAGGCATAGACAAAATGCTTTTCTGTTGATAACATTTTTGTGTAAAAATGTCGTACTTGACAGAGTACCTTGAGAAAGTCCAAGTGACAAAATGCATTAGGGAGTGTTAAATGTGGGATCTACATCAAACAGAGGGAGGAGCCACTGCCATATTAGGGCAAGAAAGCAAGTGCTGAACACTGCTGATGAGCGTATTTGATAGTGCTGTGTGCATTTATTCTCAGTGGATGTACTTTTTAGTCCTTTTGTGTTTTAATAGAAAATAATAGGCACCAAGAAGGCTCTGCTTTTTTCTTTTGAGCCATTTAAATGACTGGTTAAAGAAAGGATTTGGATAAAAGAGACCTGCTTGTTACCATGGAAGATTTTCTGAGCGATCTGTTCTTTCTGTAATGGGAACGAAAGGTGGAAGTCGAGTGGCTTTCTAGTTTGTTGTACATGGATGATCAAAGGAAGCTGGGAATACATGCAGATCACTGAATTCGTGTTACTGTTGAAGTTTTGACTCTGTGGTGGATAACATTTTGAATCATAATTTGTTATATTGGATTTCTGATATGCATATTGATATTTTCTGATTTTTTAAATATGTATTTATATATATATATATATATATATATATATATATATATATATATATATATTTAAAAGTTGTACGTACTAAATAATACTGATAGGAAGAGTTTATGAGCATTAGGATTACAGTTAGCAGTATTTACAAAAGTTCACGTTATTTATTTGTGTTATACTGTGGCTGCTGAGGAGTAGAAGTAGTGGAGTTTTAGAAGCTCGGAAACACTAATCACATTTTATAATTCTGATCCAATAACTTTAATACTTCCTAATTCACTAATCCAGAAAAAGTATGCAGATCAGAAAGTCAAAAAGTGTCAAAAGTCCTTACCTGAATACTTGTCATACTTATTCAGTGACTCAGAATACTAAAAGCTGAACTTTGGATCCCAAAAAAATTTAAATCACATTTATTTCTCAATAGCCACAAAGGATATAAAGTCTCTCTGTGTGCATCAAATGCCTTTAAAAACCTAGATATTACATATTAAAAGTCTTGCTGAGTAGAGAGAGCAGAGTTGTGGTAGAGGACCAGCAGGCCCACCCATAACAGTGGGGGTCAGCAACCTGTAGAGCGCAATCTAACGCACACACGATCGGAATTTCCGACAACAAAACCATGTTTTTTTTCTGACAGATGTTGGCTCAAACTTGTCTTGCATACACACGGTCACACAAATGTTGCTCGGAAATTCTGAACGTCAACAACGCAGAGACGTACAACACTACGACGAGCCAGGAAAAATTAAGTACAATGATTCCGAGCATGCGTCAAATTGATTCCGAGCATGCGTAGGATTTTTGTGCGTCGGAATTGGATACATACGATCGGAATTTCCGTCAAGAACTTTTGTTGTCGGAAAAATTGAGAACCTGCTCTCAAACATTTGTTGTCGGAAATTCCGACAGCAAATGTCTGATGGAGCCTACACACGGTCGGAATATCCTACCAAAAGCTCACATCGAACATTTGTTGTTGGAAATTCCAATTGTGTGTACGCGGCATAACAGTAGATTGCGGACAGGTGACTGGTAGATCGCGGTCTGGGCTTGCTGACCCGTCAATCGAGCACATCAAACAGAGTGAACTACTTGTAAAGTTAGAGCTGTAGTAGGGAGCAAGAGCCGCATAAGCCTATGCCTCTTCTGTAGTGCCGGATCCTGTCCCTTGCAGAGTGATACCAACTGCACTCCACCTCTTATCCTGGCTAGCACTCTCCAGGGTGGTGCCAGCAGCAGTAAAGAAGAGATCTTCAGGTCAGTGTGAAGTAATACACTGGGCATAATAGTATAGAGCTGCTTTCACATTGAACCATCACTCAACCCCAGTGTTTTACCACCCCTCATCTTTACGTGTGAACAAGTCCTAATAATGCCACTGCCAAATGCAATTAAGAGCTCATTCACAAGTGCAGCAAGCACTGCTGCTCCTCTAAAAAGCGATCAAAGTGTATTTGACAGGTGTGAGGAGGCAATATGTTGCCTCTTCACCACCTGATTTAAACCCATGATTGCCGTGCAATGCATGCGATTGTGACACAGTAGTATGGCAGTTAGATGTTTAAATCAGGTGTGAGGAGGCGACACTGAAAGACACTATGCTCAGGATTTTTGACTTTTACCATGTTGTTCAGGTAGATCTCTACCTCTTAAAGGTTGCCTACTTATGCACTACAGGCTGCCTGCAGAAAACTACAGAAAGCAGTCACCCTGCACAAGGTGTGAGAGCAAGGAAACAACGGGAATCTCATGCAGAGAAGCAAAGTGAAGGAGTTCTTTCATGCTGGTGACATAAATCTAGAAGGATTACACAAAGGGTACCAAGATTTAATGCAGCCGGTAAAGACTCCCACTTTTTTTTTTCACTTTATGCATCCTAAGCGAACTGTTAAACCTTATTTAGGACATAATGTTCCACCACAGGCTTCAGGTCACACAGCACCCTTAAACCTCAGGAAAGGGGAGTGCACATTCCAAGCACATCATAATACCCAATGCACTAGGGACAGTGCAGGCTCCAGCCATTGTCAATTATTTACTTGTTAGATTGAGGAGGGAGAGCAGGGGAGTGGCTTGCAGCCGAGACAATCTGATTCTGAGATCATAAGTAGACTCCTCTGGTGTGCCAGCTCCATGGAATTTTGTAAAGGGATGAAACCAAAATAAAACAGCAGACAGGGCAGGGGGTATGTGGAGAGAAGAAACTGAAAGCAACCTAAACCCTAAAACTAAAAGTAAACACGAAAAAATTGTAAATGCGGAGGTCTGCAGCACTGTATGATTTTTATTCTTAGGTTAATAACACTTCAGCTTTAAATAAGGGGGTCAGCATAACAGTGAGACAATTAACTGGCTAATGGGAAATCAGCAATGGCAACCTTAGAGCCCATTTATATTTCTCCAGGGTGTGAATCCTTGTACACACGGTATGATTGTTGGCCAACCGATCGTCTGATTTTTGTCAGACGGACGTGTGCCAGGATCTCGTCTTGCATACTAATGGTGCACAATTGTCTTGCCACAAACACGAATGTAGTGATGTACTACGGGGAATTTCAGCTCTTGAGCGCCACCCTTTGGGCCCCTTCTGCAAATTTTTGGTGACCATTGATTCCGAACATGCGTGTGTGTTTGTACTTTCGACTTTTGTGTGACGGATTTGTGCACTGACCATATGAAAATCAGACGTCAAAGCCGAAAATTTACTAGCATTTGTTGGCTGAAAGTTGGACAACAATTGTCAAAAGGAGCGTACTAACAGTAATATTTTAGGACAACGGTCTGTCAACAGACAATCCCCTGCCAACAATCGTATCGTGTGTACAAGGCTTTAGAGTGCATTATTAATGGGCTGGCAATTCAAAGCAATGGCCGAAAATTGGACATGGCCCAAAGCATGTGCATTGTGGTGCACTACAGTGTGGCTTCATTGCATGCTACTGTAACAATGCATTGGACTGCCATCCAAAATTATTGCATTTATTGTATACAAAAATCAAATCACAATAAAATGAATATTGTGTGTTTGTGTGCTACCATGCGTTGCTTTTTACTGTGCATTAGTGCAACACAATAATGTAAGTGGCACAGCTACATTGGTTACCTATAGTGCAAAGAGTACAATTCAAAATCTTGGTTCTGATGTTTATAGCATATTAGGGCTTGGGGCTTGGGCCCACTCTATCTCACGGAAATGGCCCCCCATTACACACCAATTAGAGCATTGCGGTCAGGGCTTCAAAATAGGATCATCCAAGCACCCGCCCGACTCCAATCCTTGAGAGGTGGATGAATGCAGACTATGGGCTTTGGAACCAACTCCCTGACCATCTCCGGCTCCCAATGCCCCAAGCTCTTTTTAAAAGGCAATTAAAAACCCACCTTTTTAAAAATGCTTTTTCCTAACTACGGATGTAGAGACATTAAAATCTGTAATAATTAACGTCAACTTTGTTTTTCTACTCCTCTCGTGAGCCTTTCCTTCTTTTTTTTCTCTCCTCTCTTTTTCTCAAGTAGATTTTTTTTCTTTTCCCAAGGCTGATTGGTGAATTTATGGTACAGCGCGCTTAGTTGCAGTCCTCCAAGACAGTATTTGGCGCGATATAAATTTACATATCAATCAATCAATCAAGTGGGTACTTATTGCAGGTTTCACTTACGATGTAGCTGTAAATAAATGAATATAAGTATACATTATAAAACACACATTCAAATACAAAGATGAGTACAGTTTATAAGTTTTAAAATATTTTAACTGTCGGCTCTATACTCTCGTATGCAATAAATAAGCCATAAGAATTTTTGTATACCTCTTTGTATTTAAATGGAATTGATAACACAATTTTAAACGTCCCCTTAGGATGAATTCATTGACATATGGACAAGTAAAATGGTAATTTAATTGAGTTGCAAATTATTATTGTTCCATTAAATCAGATTATGGGTTTATGTTAAGAGTGTATTGACATAAACATAATGGTAACTTATGTAATGCAAATTGTGTTCTGGAATGAATAAAAATATTATTTTTCCAATATGGACAGTGGAGACCTTATTCTTACAAAAACTTTGAAAACAAATAGCATTTTTTAACTTATACATTGTACCAGATTTGTAATTGCACTCAAGTGCTTCCCACTTAAGAAGTTTAGCATATATTATGTTCACAATTTAAATTTGTTGACAAAGTGAATGGGTTTCTAAAATCACAGCACCTACTTGCAACTGAAACTTTCAACAAAATGCTCAATAGAAATTATTAATTAAAACTTATCTATAGCAAATATAATGTAGCTGGAAAATTCTTAGTTGTTTGCATTCATTTCACTTTCTGAGGCTTCTTTTCCCCTTAATTTCACCTGGTGATCCTGCCAGTAGCACATGTTCTGTCCCAGGGTGAAAATGCTCACTGTACTGTATCTATGGAGGAATAGCTGAAAACATTAAATTAATCACAATCCTCATAATATAAAGATCTATACAAAGTGCTTATTTGATTACATTCTTACGTATATACAACAATAAAAAAAAATCTGCATACACCATGCTCTCAAGCAAGTATCAAAAACTATGAATATTAATAAATATTATCTCATGAAATCAGGCCACCTAGTTTCCAAACAAACAATCAAGTGAATATAATCCTTAAAACAAATGTGATAGCCACCCTGTAGTGTTCACAAAAGTCTCACACTCACCAACTTTTATTGCCAACCTTTACCTCAAGAAAGGCAAAATCGCTTTGGAAAAGCCTAGCCACAGGTATATTGATTCAAGAAATATTAAATGAGGTGGAGACTAGCTTGTCTGTGCTTGGGTTGCCCCTTCTCATGGTTTCTCAGAAAGCAAGTAAAAATTTGGAAGCATGAAATTGTCCAAAATGCCATGGTATGTTGACGCCTTAAGAGTTCCCTTCACTGGAACTAAGGGGCCAAGACCAACCACTTGGACCAGTGCACAAAGCAAAGGTCAATAAAGACATGGGTGAGCAAGTTTGGGGTGGTGGAACTTGACTGGCTTGCACAGAGTCCTGACTTCAACCCGATAGAACACCTTTGGGAGGAATTAGAATGGAGACTGCGAGCCAGGCCTTTTCGTCCAACATCAATCCCTGACCTCACAAATGCGCTTCTGGAAGAATTATCAAAAATTCCCATAGACCCACTCCTTAACCTTGTGGACAAGAGTTGAAGCTGTTATAGCTCCAAAGGGTGGGTCAACTTAATATTGAACCCTATGGACTAAGACTGGGATGCCATTAAAGTTCATGTGCGTGTAAAGGCTGGCAATATAGTGTATATATAAATATAATACAGTATACAGGTATATCTATATCTTCTTTTTTTTTTTCTTTTTTTCTTCTTTCTTTTACATTTTCAAACATACACCAACAATTGGACAACTCTAGCATGGGAGCATGTCCATACACATGGATTACAAAAAATATATATATAACCTCTACAGTCCCATACAACAAATTGAGGAGCCCAAGCAGCAAACGGGTCGTATCATTAGAACTCTACATATTAAAGGTACAGGACATTTCAGTTTCCCAATCCAACAACAAAACTCCTCAAGTGAGGAATTATCACAATCTTATGGGTATGATTAATCTATTTAGTTATATACAGTATGTTATATAACTAAATAATTATCAATATATAACAAAATCTATATTTTATCCTATTACAGCAGCAACTTTGATTGTTGTTTCTTAGTACAAGAATGCAACAGCAGGAATTCCATGTAGCAATTTCTACAGTTCATTATCAGTAGGCTTCATCTGAGATGTATAAACCCAAAATTTTGTGAATTTTTCCAAGTTCACACCACCATCATTTTTGTGGCCCATTTGTTCAGGCACCTTCCATGACCATTATAGATTTTTACTGTGATATTCATGGGTTTCATTAGTGAAAAATTAATTGCAAAGTTTTGCCTGTTGGAGTTACTTCATTCGTTTACTGTTTCCCACTCAACTAACAGTATTACACTATTGTTTAACTCTTGATGGAAAGCAAGGAAACATTGAAGCTTTGTTTACTTGAACTTTAGCAATTAGAAGATTTTAGGTATAATGGTTTGCATTAGGCTTGTGCAATTCGTTTCGTAACGAATTGAAATTCGTCCGAATTTAGCAACTTTCGGACATTCGGAAGCATTCGAATTTCCGAACAAAGCAATTACGAATAAGACCGAATCCGAAATAAATTATACCGCAAATAGCGAATGCCCGAATGTCTTCGGCATAATTCGTTATGAAAAAGTTACGAATGTACGAATCCATACGAAGCACAATAACACTCACTCTGCTCTGCTCTCTGCTTTTCCCACACCGTGCTGAACTCCCTCTCAAAATGGTGTACAGGGGCGGAGGTTATAGCCGCATGTAAAAAACGAAAGTAAAATACGAGATTTCGAATCCATTCGAAGCACAATAACACTCTGCTCTGCTCTCTGCTTCTCCCTCACCGTGCTGAACCCTCTCAAAATGGTGTACAGGGGCGGAGCCTATAGCCGCATGTTAAAAACGAAAGTAAAATACGAGATTTCGAATCGTTACAAATAACCGCAATGTATTTAGAAAAGTACAAATCCATTCGAAGCACATTAGGCATAATAGGCAGCGTCGTTGTGAGAGAGACACGGAAAATTACGAATCAACGAACCCAAAAAAAGTTACGAAAGTAGGAGTTGTGTCCAGAATCAACGAAAAACAACGTACTCTACCGAAAGTACGAACCCAAAAAAAGTTACGAAAGTAGGAGTTGTGTCCAGAATCAACGAAAAACAACGTACTCTACCGAAAGTACGAATTATAAAGCAACAAAAAATTCAGCGAAAAATGTCGCTTGCAAAAATACGAATGAGTCCGAACACGAAAAATCCCGTCTAGCAAAATTACGAATGATTACGAATCAACAGGACCGGAAAGAAACGAACCGAAACGGAACGAATTTTTCCGTTGTGCACAAGTCTAGTTTGCATGTCAAATGCCATGTATTTTTGTGGGAGAAGGGTCTCTCTAGTGCACTATTCCTTTGTAGTTTATTATCTCAGTTAGTTAATTTGTGTCCTTAGTTAAAACTCCAATTTCCTAAATGAAGGTAAACACGGTGGTTGAATTAAGGTGACTAAATTGCTCAAGAGACTATAAATGCTAGGGTGTGTTCTTGATACTCATTAGAGCTGAGGAAGCTAGATGTACAGTAGCAATGGCATCAATGTTACAGAACAAGTCCAGCTACGAATGACTAACTACTAGCAATAACATGACCTGGATTAACAAAAACCCTCCATATACCGGACAAAGTCCCTCTCCCTTTGCAAACCCTGCCTTAGCGATATTCCTCCCTCTTCCCAGCAGACAAATTTAATCCGTTATTAGGTGTTTCTCTGGCTGTATTTCATCTCCTAACGCTGGTTCTTCTGGTATGTCACTGGTAATTGGGATGATGGGACTACCGTCTAGTGTTCCTGATCTGCGCTTTAAATCGTTCCTCACTTCCAAACAATTTCGAGAATTTTGTGACAGGTAATGGGTGGAAGTCCATAAGGGAAAAACAAGCTATGATTCCCACCCCCTTACCATTTTGGTAAGCCCTCCAAATTCACTATTTTCTGTGCAGGTGGGAGACTGACCTTGGTCTCAATCTGAGAGAGGAGCAGAGGGATCACATATTATCCTTTTGCCCATAAGTCGACTATCTAGAGCAGTCTCCAAGGGGCCAGGTATAAATACTACTAACAAGGTGGTACAGAGTACCCTTCTGTTTACACAAAATGTTCTCGGCTACTTCCCAGTGGACCCTCCTTCGCATTTTTTGGCAGTGCCGGTTGATGCGGCCATTTAGGGAAAAGGTCCAGAGAGTCATAATTGAACTGACTGATATTCAACTTGGGGATCAACCTGATGCATTTTATGCTACACCTATATCCTTTGCCAAAGAAACGTTATAAGCAAATTCTTCTAGTCTATTTGATCAATGCTGCAAGAATATGCATACCATACTTGTGGAAGTGTACTGACTTGCCCATTGATGGGTCAATGGTTTGTGGCAATTGAGGATATTTAAACTTTGGAGTTGTTGATGGCAACAATTAAACGGAAAGAGGAGAGACACCAGAAACATGGTTTCACTGGAATATGTTTATATTCTCTCAAGACTATAGGTTATATCTTTTCTATTATTAGCTTGGTTGGAATACAGTGGAGAGTATTGGTAGCATGGACACAAGAGGTTTCCGAATCTCTCCCCAGTCCTTCCACCCTTCCCTGACTTTTTTTCTCTTCCCCTTTATTCTTCCCCTTTATCTTTTCTTCTGATCTGTTTGTCATTTGTTTCTAACATGGCTCATCCATTTTGTCAGTAATTTAGACAAGGTATTTAAATTATCTGGTTCTTCTGCCCAGCTGAAGTTTAAGAAATCTGTACAGAGTCAGTGGAGTCTTGCCTTATGTATGGTTGTTTAGTATTCCATGTTACATGTGTACATTGGTCAATATTGGAATTTTGCAAATGTGTCTGAATTATTCTGTGTGGGCAAGGGTACTGACTGACACTATATGTGTTGTTTTTGTTGTATGTATAGTGTTTTGTTTTGTGAAAGAACTTAATAAAATATGTAAAAATTAAACAAAAACTTCCACATACCGCAGGACAAGTGGCTAACTTAGGCCAAAAAACCTTCCAGGTCTTTGACAAAGTGCCTCTGCACAAAACCCAATGGGTCTCTGAAGTAAAAGGAGGCTTTTCTTAGGTAGTTTTATGCTACCGCTAAAAAAGAATGTGAAGAGTGCTGTTATAAGGCCACTCCACTGGCCACCAATGTAAAGGGGCTACTATTGCAAAGGACTGGGTATTGCAAAAATATATCACTGCAGGGAGTGGTGAACTTGGGTGAAGTTATAATGTTGCTAATGGGGCTTTATGATCTGTAGTTATCCCTACATTTTTGGCATGTTGGCACAACCATTACCAAATTTACAGTTCCACAGGGTGGGTATCTGGAGTTGAAACAGGGCGTAAGTCTGATTTTCACAAATTAGCGAGGCTCACATTTGGTTTGGTTCATAAATATCTTATCTTCCCATTCATAAATATTGCATTATAAGGGTGTAGGCAGGTGCCTACTTACAGTATGTCATTATTTTGTTGTATTTTGCCCCTGTCAATTATTGTGGTGTAATGTGACTTTAAATATTTTGTCTGTTTGCGGCTGGGGTCAGGCCATGTGAGACTTCTTCCTCTGCAGGTGTGTGATATCTTGTGTTCTGGGCTATATACAGTATATCTGCAGAGGACGGGGGGATAAGGAAAGTTAGTTTCCGACACAGCAGGAGTCATTGAGGACCAAGTGCATTAATGTAATTCTCATGCAATGCTATTACTTCCCCTTCAATGGACCAGTTCTCCTGGAGAACCAAGTTTCATGGACTTTTGTGATAAAGACATTTTCCATCTCAGGTATGGGCCGCATTATGGGGTTGATTTACTGAAGGCAAATAGACGGTGCACATTGCAATGTGCAGTTGCACTCTGCAAGAGCTGTTGCTCCAGAGCTTAGTAAATGAGCAGAAGCTCTTCCATCATCCAATCATGTGCAAGCAAAAATGCTGTTTTTTCAATTTTCCTGGCACGTGATTGGGTATTCTTTGCAAAGTGAAGCTTTACCTCATTTACTAAGCTCTCTGGAGCAACTGTACTCGCAGCCTATTTGCCTTTAGTAAATCAACCCCAAAGTATAGAGTGATAATAAAGTGATTGTAAAGATTGTGATTAAAAAAATAAACATGTTATACTTACCTACACCTTATACTACCTACTGGTTTTGCACAGAGCAACCCCAATCCTCTTCTTTTTGGGTATGCCACCGGCCATCCTGGCTCCTCTGTGAATGGACATTGTCCATTCACACATGGAGCACAGCTTGGCTCTGCCCCTGGCTCTCTCCTCATTGGCTCACTGGCTGTGATTGCCAACAGCAGGAGCAATGGCTCCCACTGCTGTGTGAGCCAATGAGATGAGAAAGACCCGGGAGAGCTGTTGCTTTCATGCACATCGCTGGATCGATATAGGGCTCAGGTAAGTATAAGGGGGGCTTTGGGGGTAACAGCACACAGGAAGGAAGCTGGGTGGCTTCAGCCAAGGGCATCCTAGCAATGAAGGATGCTGGGTAGCTTGAACTGAGGGCATCCTAGCAACAATAGATTTATGTTAGCCACGAATGAGTTATTCAGGGCAGAAAAAAAAACAGTCTTTAGTCATTCATGATCATATGAATGACTGAAGACCGTTACACATGCGCAGCTGCCACATGACTCACTCATTTATTCAGGACTAACATGCAAACATCAGTTGTGTGCAACCAGCAGGGGCGACACCCGCTGATTACACATTATTATTTACAGCATATGTCAGTCCTGACTTCCTATTAACAAAGGACACCAGACAGCTCGAGCCACCTAGTTTCCTTTGTGGCTTGGAGGCAGGTGGCTAAAATAGTGTGCCATTGCACTGTACGCATGTAAGCATTAGCACAAAAATTTACATGCATGCAGCATACAATACGTGAAAAAACACGTATAGCAATAATGGACTCCCAACACCTCAAAACTGAATTTTGTCTTGCACAGACATCTCTCCCTAAATATCATATGGAAGTGATGCTGGGGTACCATCTTATGTTTTTGCGTACTTATTTTTATTGTAAGAAATCTCGTTCCTCCTCCTGTGGCTCACTTTTTGGCGCTCTTGGTACTGGAGGGGCCCTGCTTGCGGGAAGGGCGGGTGTTCTGGATGGCCTACCCTGAATGGGCACGTACTCTCAAGTAGTGTTTTCCTTTCTGATGAAGCCTTATAGCAAAACATGCTGAAGTCACTACTTGCCTACCGGAGAATGAAGATACTCGAGAATAACATCTGTTAATGGATCTTGAGTATGCTAACATATGTGGATATTTCCACTTGTTTTTAGACACATGTATCTTTTAGATCATCAATTGCTGTACCAATAAAAATTTAAATTTTATATATATATTTTTTGTGTTATAATTTTTGGCACCTTAAAAGTACCACTGCTATAATATCCTACCTGCACTGTACATGTTTACTTTATAAAGGGATGTGATTGCCCAGTTGACTTTCCCACAATCCACCCATTTTTTACATACTAATTTGAGCCCTAACTCTTATGTTACAATTCACAAACACGGCAAAGGTCATGATGACTAAAACTAGCAAATATTTCTAATTACTGGCTTAGAAACCAAACAGAATCCTATTTTTTTTTAATCTGCACTGTAGATATAACAGTTGAGAGCTGGTTGAGCAACAAGGAATGTTCTTGTCCTCAGCTTCCCACTGATCTACAGTATTTGCCTATGCCCCAGTGAGGCTATTGTGCCTCCAAACACCATCACTCCCCACTAGGTTGAATGTGCAGACTCACCAACAACCATACCCATTCCACTACTAATTTCCCCCCAGCTGCTTTTCTGTAACTTCATATAGATATGATAGTTATGTAGTGCCCATATTTCTAATCTCAGAACAACTTGTCAGTTGTACACTGTTATAAGCACGTGTTCTAATAATGATCAATCCCTGCACACATTTGTCAAGGGAAATCTTCTTGAATGTAATATGTTTTTCAATATATTTTTTATTAATGTACAGTTGAACCTCGGATTACGAGCATAATACGTTCCAGGAGTATGCTCGTAATCCAAAGTACTCGCATATCAAAACGAATTTTCCCATTGAAGTCAATAATTTGTTCCGCCCTGACTTCAATGGGATGCAATACCGAATGCAGCCAGAGGTGGGGGGCGCCAGTGAGCACCGAAAACAGCCAAAAAGGCCAGAGGACACGTCAACTGACCTCGGCAAACATCGGAAATGCACGGAAACTGAGTATTTCCGTGTATTTCCGTGTCTTTCCGAGCATTGCCGAACGGTGGCAACAGTCGCTGTTCGGCTCTGCTCGGCTCCTGTGCCCCCGTACCTCAGGCCAAATGCAGTACTGCAGGCCTATTAAGGCTCTGCTCGGCTCCTGCGCCCCCGTACCTCAGGCCAAATGCGGTACTGCAGGTCTATTTAGCTTGAATTCTGCAAACCGAGTCAGAATTTAAAAAAAAAATTGCTTTCAAATCAAGTTACTCTTAAAGAGGAAGTAAACCCTCTTTTTTTTCTTAAAAAAAAAACCCTGCAAGAGAAAGGCATAATGAGCTAGTATGCATGGCATACTAGCTCATTATGAATGACTTACCTGAGATCAAAGCCCTTCTCGTTCCCCTCCTCCGCCGCAGCCATGTCCCCTCCGCATGCACACGGGACCGGCATAATCCCGGCATGATCCCATTCATAAAACCGGGACGCTTAGTGTGCCTGCGCCGTTGTCCACGGCGTGCATGCGCCATAGACATCGGTGCAGTGTTTTCTGCAAATATCTCCTTAAGCATTGTTCCTGTTTCTTCTTCCCAGAGCCCATGAGCAGCAGTAAATCTTTTGGCTGCCTGCAGATCGGTCTCTACAAATTCGACATAGTGTCTACAAATAGAGAGCAAATGAGCATATGCAGAGCAGGGTGAGACCATGTATTACTGGATTTTAAAAAGTATCGGCACTTATTTGAA
This sequence comes from Rana muscosa, assembly GCA_029206835.1. Classification (NCBI taxonomy): domain Eukaryota; kingdom Metazoa; phylum Chordata; class Amphibia; order Anura; family Ranidae; genus Rana; species Rana muscosa. Next base: position 881,761,564 of record CM055116.1, read on the forward strand.
TTTTTTTACATAGCTATACCTGGGCCAGCATGAAGTGATCGAGCAGGAGTTAATTTTTTGGCTTAAGTTCCACTTTAAGATAGCAAAGGATATCAGCACCCAGGAGTCATGTATCACTTCAATTAGCAATTGACCAGTAGATGTTGTATTCATAAGATTGAGGTTGTGTTTGGTGACTAATAGTGTTTAAATAGTGCAGGATAGAAGGCAAATTAGCTGTCTATGGCCATTTGACTAGTTGACCATTTTTATTCACCTTACTACTATCATTTTCGTTTGTAGTTTATATATGTCAATGCACTAAACAATTAGTCAACAAATATATATACCTGTGGTGTCATCCAGGGGGCTGTCCCTGACTCTTGGAGATTTATACGCTCGGTCCCCCATTGTGCGTTCGCTCTGTGAGCATTCAGGCTGGTTAATTGTCTTCCACCTGAAGGATTTCAGGTATCTTAAGTTAGCGCCCGAGGACCCTAAATATATGTGTTATTGTTTTCATCATTGTATTTAATGATCTGATATATGTTTTTAATGTTTGTAGAGCAGCTCCTTATTCTTCCCCCTTTATCAGCTCCTGAAAAAGTGGAATACTATCCAAGAAACGCATAGAGCTACACAAAGTCTAAATAAACCATCTGTCGGCAAGCTTTAGGGAAAGTATAGGCAGTTTTATCTGCTAAATGATCATCGTGTTCATTATATGACAGATGATAGAACATGATAATGGGGAGTCTCTATTTATGTATGTTCTGATTTTAGAATGTTTTGTAATGTGATTTTAAATGACGGATCTATATAATAAAATATTTGTAATTTTTTAGGGTATTACTGCGTAAGTTGTGCCTCAAAAACCCTGCCATCTCTTTGTATTGTTGTTTGTGTATTAAATTAAATTAATATTCACTTTTTAAAGTGAATATTCACTTTGCTAAGTGAACAGTTCCTACTGCTTTGGTAAATGTGTCTGCATATGTTTACAGAGGATAGCATAGCTGAAGATAAGGTATTGTGAGTTGTCTTTTCCTTAAAATTTTTTTGCTCATGGTAGGGTTTGTAAGGAGACAAAATAGCAGTTATACACAACAACATTTGCCTAATGAGTGTTTTGACATTTCTGTAAAATGAATTCTCCCAGTCTGCATTATTGGTATCTTTCTTTTACTCTTTACAATTGTAAATCCTAGCATGCAGCTGTCTTATGTGTGTAATAATACAAGTCTCAGCAGGGCTAACCAGCAGCTATTTTGCTTCTGTAGAACTACAAGGTTAGGCAGTCTTTCAATTGCATGGCTTCTGTCTCTGCAGAACTACAAATGTCAGCAGGCCTCATTGTCATTTCACCTGAGTCTGTAGAATTACCTTATTCCCCTAGGTCCTCTCTCTTACAAAAGCAAGCTGCAGTATGCTTATGTGTGGTCTGTACTTGTCTGTAGGACCAAATGGCAGCATTGTTGCCATGTAGAGTTACAAGTCTCAGTGGGTCTCATTACTATCTCTTTGCACTCTATAGAATAACAAGTCCCACCATGCCCTGTTGACATCAGTAATTGTCTCTGTAAAACAACAAAGCCCAGTATGTCCGACCAGCCTCCCCTTTGACTCTGTGAACCACAGGTCTGTGTGGTTCACAAATCTCAAAATTGTATGTGCTTACATTTTCTCCTGCATCCTGTCTAGTCTTCTGGCCATGAACTTCAACACAAAATTCTATTTTTTTTAAGAAGATGCCTACTAACTTTCTCACAAACAAATAACCAGTGTGTGGCTTTTATTTAATTTTTTTTATTGTTTTATTTCAGTCTAATTTTTATTGACAAATGACAAGATTTCCAAAATTTTACATTTGTCACCACAAGACAAAAAAAAAAGTTCCAATATGGGCAACTCTACTGGTCGACACACTTTTGCAAAATTTTTCTTTCACTTCTTGTTGTGTCTTCAGGACAAAAAACTAAGAGAAATCTCTGCAGTAGGATATGAACAGAATACAAAAATACCTGACAGTGACTTAAAACGTAACTCCATTTTTGTTTAGAAAAAAACATTCCCCTCTGGGTGAACTATGTACATTCCAAGGTATTTAACAAACTTTGTTGCAAAATCCTACTTTTTGTTATTCTGAAGAAATCCACATGTTTGTTTGTCTGTGCCTCTGTGCTAAGTGAGTCTAATGGGAGTGATTTCATAATTATCAGTCAGCTGTGCACCTGCAGGGCACTAATGAGGAAATCTGCTAGGCCTGCATCCCTTTAGACGTGTTCCTATTGGGAGTACTTTACTGAAAACAAAATTTTTGTTGCAGGGGATGCCTGAAATCTAACATGTATCTTAGTGCAGACTTCTGGGAAAATCAGTGAGCCAATCACACAAGCAGGAAATAATGTTTCTGGGGGGGGGGGGCATTCTGTACACATTCTGTGCCATATTGCATTGCATTTTCAGAATATTACAGAGCTGCAGATTGAAAGGGAAATGTAATTTTTGATAACATCCAATTACAATGACTTGTGTCGCAATTGTATACGCGCTATAATATTTTTTCTTTATTTTCTATTCCCCCCCCCCCCCCCACAAAAGTGGAGTTACCCTTTAAGCCATTCCCTGTTATCCAAAACTATAATAAATATATATATATATATATATATATATATATATATATATATATATATATATATAAAGTTTTGGTTTTAGATATGCTTTATATTCAGTTCACCACTGCACTGTGTTGCTGTAGAAAAATGAGTTTGTAAGATGACACAAGTAAAGCTTTATCTTCAGTATTTATCTCCCAGGACAATAGAACAAGAAAAAGGAATAACAGAACAATCACATTAAAATGTTCTTATGAGACCAAGGTTATAGTTGTGATAGTGAGGATAATTGTGCAACATAGTAAATGTTATTTTGTAAACAGTTAAACAAAACATCATTTTAGAGAAATTTAAAAAATGTACATTAAAATTTATTTTACTAAATTTTTACAAGTACAATGTAGTAAATATAATTGAGAATGGGAGTAACTTACACTAAGAATAACACATGTATGTGCATATTATTAAAAACCTATATTAAGAAGTACAGGGACTACCACTGCTGACCTCCTTCTATGATCACTAGTTAGTTGCCTGACTCTTTGGCTTAAGTATATTCTAAGGCACTGACCCGAAACACAAATGAAGATTAGAAAGTCAGAATGAAGTCAGAACTCCTGATCTGCATACGTTCCAGACTAGTGACTCAGAAAGTAATAAAGTTATTGGATCAGCACAACCGCTAGGCAATTAGAATTCCAGGTCCCAATATGCTGTAGGAACAAGTTTCCTTTTACTGCTCTAAAAAGTTTAGAAGTATACCATCTATCCAGATACGTTCATAGTCATTTAAAGTTATAAAAAGTCATTTGCTATAGTGTAGACATGCTGATACTCCCTTTCTTCTGTACAATATTTGTGAATGCATGACATTGATTGATAAATATTTTTGTCATCAGTATTAGTAATGAGGCTTTGGGTGATCCATATTTGAGCATAGTTGTTTAAAGCGGAGGTTCACCCACATTTTAAACATTGCTTTAATCATTCCCTTTTGGCATGAATATAAACATATTCCTAACCTTTTTTTTTTAGCTGGTGTAGTTATCGTACATCAGCTGTCTCCATTTGTACTTCCGCGATTTACTCCCGCGGGAGTAGGCGTGTCGTTTGCTCTCTTATGTCTTGCTGTGCATGCCGGGATGTCTCCTGCAATGTCTCCTGGGAGCAAAGTGTCCTGCTTCCCAGGAGTAAAAGAGTAATGCCTTCTATGCAAACATCTCGATATTAGATCCACCCTCGTCACGTGACCGGGTAGATGAGTCACGTGATGAGGGCGGATCTAATTCCGCCATTTTAAATAAGGGCACGCAGGTGTATTTTGCCATTAAGCATCACAACGGGGCGTGTACTTTTAATGTTGACGCCCGTTGTGATGGCAGTGTTGATGGCGACACTGCTCGCCGTCAACACTGCAAATGCGCGAGATCCAGCGGTGAATGCCGGGAGACGCGCATTCACCGCTACCCGGAAGACTATGCTTGTGGGCTTCAACATGCCCACAAGCAAAATGGAAAATCCAGGAAGTGATTTTATAAACTTTTATTTGTTACGAAAACGGACGGGTGATGTTTTGAAGCGCTGGACAAGTGAGTACTACACAGTCATAAGTAATACCATTGAATGCACTGAAAAAAAAAATGTAACCCTCCGCTTTAAGTAAGAGTATAATCTGGTTGGTTAAAAGCGGAGCTTAAAGTATGTGTAAACTTTGCCTTTTACCATGAAAAGTATAGCAGCAGCCTAATAAAACTAAATGGTAGGGATGAGCTTCGAGTTCGAGTCAAACCCATGTTCGACTTGAACATCGCCTGTTCGGCTGTTCGCTGAATTTCGAACATTATGGGCCATTTGCGCCAAATTCAAGTGGCGCGTCACGGCGCCCATAATTCACTGCGGCATCGCAGTGCATTGCTGGCTGATGATTGGCCAAGCATGCACTATGACCCGCATGCTTTAGCCAATTACAGCGCGCAAAAAACGGAGAGCCATAATTGGCCAGAGCCAGGGTGGCTTTGGCCAATTATGTCTCAGGGGGTTTAGTACACGCCCCACACTATATAAGGCCGCCTCTGTGGCGGCCTTGTGTAGTGTGTTGCGGTGGTTAAAGAGAGAGGTTAAAGACAGAGAGAGACAGTGTCATTTATTTTGAGTTAGATAGAGCAGGCAGGCGAGTCAGTTAGCTGCAGTTACATTGTGTAGAGGATATATATGCATCCTAGGTGTTGTATATATATTTACACACTGTATTCAGTTTAGCTAGATCCGTTCCTGTTATTCTCTATACTGACAGGCAGACAGGTGATTGTGCTAGCTGCAGTGTTTCACTTAGTGTACTGTGTCCTTTGCACAGCGTGTACCTGAATACAATTCGTGGTGTTCTCATACCAATACCACAGGCAGGGAGCTGCATTAATTTCATTTAGTGTACTTCTGTCCTTTGCACAGCGTTCACATAAAGGTACCTCAATACAATTAGTGGTGCTCTCATACTAAAACCACAGGCAGGGAGCTGCATTGATTTCATTTAATGTACTGTGTCCTTTGCACAGCGTTCACCTAAATGTACATGAATACAATTGGTGGTGTTCTCATACCAATACCACAGGTAGGGATCTGCTTTATTTTCACTTAGTGTACTGTGTCCTTTGCACAGCATTCACCTAAATGTACCTGAATACAATTGGTGGTGTTCTCATACCAATACCACAGGCAGGGATCTGCTTTATTTTCACTTAGTGTACTGTGTCCTTTGCACAGTGTTCACCTAAAGGTAACTGAATACAATTGGTGGTGTTCTCATACTAATAACACAGCAGACAGTTGATTCTGCTAGCTTCAGTATAATCAGTATACATATATATATATATATATATATATATATATATACATCCCACCTTTGTGCAGCTACATCTCACTGCAGGCCATTAGTATGTCTGGAAGGCAAACAAAGAGAGGCAGACAGTCACGAGCCAATAAAAGAGGGCAATCAGGCTCTGTGTCTAGAGGCAACAGTGCTGGTTGTGGACACGGTGCATCCTCATCAGCGCATGGCCGTGGGACACGCTTGTCCTTCTTTTCGACAGCTGGCCATGTTGTGCAGCAACATGCCGAAGACTTGGTAGAGTGGATGACCAAGCCGTCCTCATCCTCCTCATCCTCTCTCACCCAGGCTCAGGGTACTTTGTCTGGCAAAGCAGCTGCCAACGCGGCCTCTTCCCTCGGCTCAATGACATCAGTCACTCCTTCCCTATCCCCACAATGTCCTTCTGAGGAATTCCCCGAACTGTTTGACCACAGTGTTGGGTACATACTCCAGAAGGATGCCCAGCGTTTTGAAGGCTCCGATGATGGTACCCAGCTAGAGGAAGGCAATAATGTGAGCCCAGAGAGAGGGGGTGCCCAACAAGGACAGCAATCTGGCACTCATGTTCCCCCAGCTGCATACTGCCATATTTGCTCCAGTGATGAGGAGGGAGGGGATGATGAGGTCACTGACTCCACGTGGGTGCCTGATAGGAGAGAGGAGGAGGCACATCTCCAACAAGGCAGGATGCCCTCCAGGGGCCAGCTTAAGGGCAGCCAACCGACTGCATCACACCGCAGTGTTCCGCATGTTCGGGCGTTGCTGTCTCTGCACATTATTCCAAAAGTTCTTTGGTGTGGGCCTTTTTTGAGACGTGTGCAGCATATCGCAACGTTGCTATTTGCAACATATGTCTGAAGCGTATCTCGCCTGGCCAAAACATGAGCCACTTGGGCACCACGTGCTTGACCAGACATATGTCGACCTGCCATGCAGTCCGTTGGCAAGCATACAAAAAAGACCCACACCAAAGAACAAAGCGGACCTCTCCTTGCTCCTCATCAGCTGGGATCTCCAACCCCACTATACCTTCAGTCCTCTCTGAAACCTGCACTGAGAGGAATGAAAGTGTAGAATTAGGTGTGTCACAGCCAAGTACTTGTGGGCAATCTGCTATCAGTACACCAACGTCAGATTGTACCAGGCAAATTTCCCTGCCCCAGCTGCTGCACCACTGAAAGAAGTTCGCTCCCAGCCATCCACATGCCCAGCGGTTGAATGCTAGCTTGGCTAAATTGCTAGCACTTCAACTGCTGCCTTTTCAGTTGGTAGACTCTGCCCCCTTCCGTGAGTTTGTGGAATGTGCGGTTCCTCAGTGGCAGGTTCCCAAACGCCACTTTTTCTCACGGAAGGCGATTCCGGCTCTCTACCGGCATATGGAAGGCTATGTCTTGGCCTCGCTGGACAGGGCGGTCAGCGGTAAGGTGCATATTACCGCTGGTCCAGCAGGCATGGACAGGGACGTTACCCATCTTTCACGGCGCATTGGGTGACTCTGCTGGCAGCTGGGAAGGATGCAGGACAAGGTGCAGTAGTGTTGGAGGTTGTTCCGCCACCACGCCTCCAAAATGCTACTACTCGTGATTCTGACACACCTCTCTCCCTCCACCCCTCCTCTTCTTCTTCCTCCATGGCCTCTTCCTGTGCTTTGTTCTCGGAACCAGCGGTGCTCCGTAGGCGTTCAAGGGGCTACACAAGTACGCAGGCAAAAAGATGCCATGCGGTGCTTGAGCTGGTGTGCTTGGGGGACAGGAGTCACACTGGGGAAGAGATTCTGTCAGCTCTGCAGGGGCAGGCTCAGAGGTGGTTGACGCCATGCCAGCTTCAGCCAGGAATGGTGGTTTGTGACAATGGGATCAACCTCCTCTCCGCCCTCCGACAGGGACAACTGACCCATGTGCCCTGTTTGGCTCACGTCCTTAACTTGGTGGTGCAGTGGTTCTTGGGTAGGTACCCGGGCTTACAAGAGGTCCTGAAGCAGGCCAGGAAACTCTGTGGGAATTTCCGCCGGTCATATAATGCCAGTTCTCGGCTGGCTGACCTGCAAAACGAATACAACCTGCCCAAGAGCCACCTAATCTGTGACACGTCCACCAGGTGGAACTCTACGTTGGTCATGCTGCAGCAGCTGCACACACAGCAGAGGGCCATCAATGAGTATCTGTTGCAATATGGCACCAGGACAGGGTCAGGGGAGCTTGGATTTTTTCCCCACGCCAGTGGGCCATGATCAGGGATACATGCACTGTCCTGTCACCATTTGAGGAGGCCACGAGGATGGTGAGCAGTGACAGTGCATGCATCAGTGACACTGTCCCTCTTGTCTACCTGTTGGAGCACACGCTGCGTGGAATAATGGACAGGGAACTTGAGGCAGAACAGAGGGAGGAAGAGGAGGACTTCCTTACCTCTCAAGGCCCCCTTTATCCAGACAGTGTTCCTGCTGGCCCGCCTATCACACAGGAAGAGGACGAGGAGGAGGAGGAGGATTGTGTCAGCATGGAGGTGGAGCCTAGCACTCAGCATCAGCAGCAGTCTTCAAGGGATCAATTACAGTCCCAAGACACCCATGGACTTGTACGTGGCTGGGAGGAGGTGGCTGCGGGTCATGTCGTCCTGAGTGACCCAGAGGACTCATGACCGAATGCCTCAGCAAACCTACGCTGCATGGACTCCCTGATCCTGCAAAGCCTGCGGAAGGATCCTCGTATTCGTGCTATCAAGGAGAGGGATCATTACTGCTGGCAACCCTCCTTGATCCACGTTAAGGGTAAGGTTGCGGACCTTATCTTGCCATCACAGAGGGAGCAGAGGCCTTGCAGAAAGGTCTGTGCAACGCGTTCCCAGAGACTGGGAGGTTACAAATTCCTGGGCCTGGACAACGTGTTCAACAGGGGCATGTAATTACAATTCTTGATCTAAAATTTCACAGCTGGGCCCATTCCTGTGCCCACCAAGAGCAACTGTGGGGACTTACAGTGTTGTGGCACCAGCACCACCACCAAAGGCCCAATTTTTCCTACCACTGTTCAACAATGGCATGTAATTACAATTCTTGATATAATAGTTCACAGCAGGGCGTTCCAGCACCCACCAAGAGTAACTGTGAAGGCTTATAGTGTTGTGGCAACACCAACACCTAAGGGCCAAATTTCTGCAGAGTATATATGGCAGGCCCCTACTTTCAAACATCCAACTTACAAACGACTCCTTCTTGCAAACGGAAGGAGACAACAGGAAGTGAGAGGAAATCTACCCCTAGGAAGGGAAATTCTCTCCTGTAAGAGTTAATATGGGAAAAACGTGTCTCCTCTCCACTGATGCTTTATCACCAATCCTTGTTTCAATAAAACCCCCAAATTTTCAAAAAACATTTGTCATTGGGACGGAAAGTGAGGTGAAATGTTTTGAACAGGTGCACAGAGAGCAAAAAAATGTTACATGGGTGATAACCCTTCCCTATATTTTCCAAAAAGCTTAAAAATAGATTTTTTTGTCTGGAGCTACACTTTAAAAATATACCTGATCCTAATTACAAACAGATTCTACTTAAGAACAAATCTACAGTCCCTGTCTTGTTTGCACCGCCTGTATACTGCTGTTCAAAGTATATAGGACCTGGGGGCCTCACGCCTTTTCTTTTTTTAATTTGGGTGCAGGGTTCCCCTTAATATCCATACAAGACCCAAAGGGGCTGGTAATGGGCTGGGGGGGTACCCATGCCATTTTTCTCTATGATTTTCATCTATATTGCAGGGACCAGACATTACATTAAAGCCGCAAGCAGTTTTAAATGACTTTTTTTTGTTTAGAAATGTTCTAAACGCGGGAAACACGTGCCACTTCACAGGCATACTATCAGGGTTGCCAACTTTCAGTAAATTTACAAACAGTTTGTAAAATAAATAATTGTTGCATCTGTCCATGAATGTCAGTTACGGACATGCAGCCTACATGTCCGCAATGGACATTCAAGGACAGATGCAAAAAGTACAGATTTTACAAACTGTTTGTATATTTACTGAAAGTTGGCAACCCTGCATACTATAGACACCCCCCAGGTACGATATTTAAAGGAATATTTCACTTTTTTTTTCACTTTAAGCATCATTAAAATCACTGCTCCCGAAAAAAACGACGTTTTTAAAACTTTTTTTGCATTGATACATGTCCCCTGGGGCAGGACCCGGGTCCCCAAACCCTTTTTAGGACAATAACTTACGTATTAGCCTTCATAATTAGCACTTTTGATTTCGAACGTTCGAGTCCCATAGACTTTAATAGGGTTCTAAAGTTCGCGCAAACTTTCAGTCCGTTCGCAGGTTCTGGTGCGAACCGGGGGGTGTTCAGCTCATCCCTACTAAATGGTAGATATTTCACTAAACTTGTAATGTAAATCGGAGCTCCACCAAAAAGTGATGGCCCATTGCCCATTGGCAAAGCGCAGCTTGATTCAGGCATGTGCAGTAGGAAACCAGCTGTGAGGCCGCAAGGCTTCACTGACAGTTTCCCTTTAGCCAAGATGGTGGCGGCCAGCACCGGAGAGCCGATTCAAGGCTCAGATGAGGACACCCCTGGATGCATGAACAGGTAATTGTCCTAATAGTAAAAGTCAGCAGCTACTGTATTTGTAGCTGCTGACTTATATATATATATTTTTGTGGGGGGGGGGGGGGCGGAATGCCTCTTTAAAAAAAAAAAAAATGTATATTCTAAGGCAGCACTTCTGCATCAAAGGCCTGGAAATGTGGGTGAGTGGGGAGAAGACACAGCATGTTATTATGACACTACATACTAAGGGGCTACAAAGTCCTATGCTCCTTTAGCATTATCACACCTATAGAAGGCCGGCATAGACCTTATAGGCATCCCACCGGCCAACTGACTGACAAGACTACTTAAGCTCCAGAAGGTTTTACCCTGTTCATGACCAGGGTAGTTTTTGCTATTCGGCATTGCACTACTTTAACTGGCAATTACGCGGTTATGCGACACTGTACCCAAATAAATTTATATCAGTTTTTTTCACACAAATTGAAAAAAAAATTATTTCATCCCCACTGTTTTTTTTTTTCTTTTTACTATCATTATTGGCATTATATAAACCAATGGTGTAAAACATATCCAATAAAAAATGTTAAAACTCAAATTTCTTCAAAAATTTTGACCTAAAAACAAAATCCCAATAAGTGTGTATTGATTGGTTTGTGTGAAAGTTATACTAGTAATGATGATGATCAGTGACTTATAGGGGGACTGTGATAGTGTGGTGGGAAAACTGACACCAAGTGACACTGGGTGGGAACTGACTAACTGACATTGACATCCCCAGCAACACTAGTACAGTACAAATACTATACAATGTCACTGTACTAATTACATTGGCTGGGAAGGAGTTTACATATAAGGGCAATCAAAGGGTTAAATGTGTGCCTAAAAATGTCTGTAATGTGTGCTGCTTTTTTAAGAGATGTGGTTGCAGGGAGAAAAAATAAGCCACATAGCTGCTCCGTGTTCAGAGCCCTGTGTTGTTAGTAAACACAGGGCTCTGTGCTGTGATTCGCTAAGCCAATAAGCAGGTCCCAGCCAATGATTTATGGTGATGACCGACTTGTGCTGTACCGAATGACAGCTGTACCAAATGACACCTACGTGGAAATGCCGGATCACGCACATGGACGTGATCCGGTGCAGAGCAGCCGCCACGCTGCAGTGCATGGTGGGGTGGGCCGCAAGTGGTTAAGAAAACTGTATTCGGCTACATTATGTCAAACATAGTAAAACATAGATGTAGGGTTTACTTAAATGTCAAACACTACCTTTTTTATATTTTCATATCTAGAAAAGTGATTTATACAGCCACAAAAAAAAAACAAATCGTAGAACAGCACTTATCAAAAAGTTTATTTATGCAAAAAACACCCTAGCCCATAAAAAAACTTGTAAATCATACTATAATACTCACAGTAAAGTGTAACCTACCTCTGTAATGAAAGGAAAGAATTTTTCACTTTCATCAGTTCCTGAGGCAAAGCAATGCCTACTTTTTTTTGCACCCCTAACCCACGGACATTTAGCGCTCCTTGAATGCCTTCCACTTGTACAGTATTAAAACCCTTTATGGTACATTTTAGGATGTACCACTCTTTCTCTTTGTTCTCCTTTCTTTCCCTTTTATCTCCCTCTATCCCAATTTCTTGTTTTTTTCCTCCCCCCCCCCCCCCCCGTCCCTCTCTCTAGCCGTATTTCCTGTTCTTTCTCTTAGTGTTTCTCTCCCTTTTTCTTTATTCCTCCCCCTCTTTTCCTCTCCCTACCATGTATTCTCTATTTTTATTCCTTCTCTTACTCCTGGGGGTGGGGGCTTGGATGGAATGGGATGAGTTGCAGTGCTGGCAGGGAGTTGGGATGAGTGGCAGTGCTGGCAGGGAGTTGAGATGAGTGGCAGTGCTGGTGGGGGGTAGGATCAGTGGCAGTGCTAATGGGGGGTGGCATCAGTGGCAGTGCTGGGGGGAGTTCTGATCAGCCAACTTAGGTGCTCTTAATCAAGGTCATCTGCTGATCTGAGAACTGTAGTGGGGACTTTTAATGGCAACTATAATGACAGGTAGTGTTACTCACTGTGTCTCCGGCTTCACTGTGTCTCCGACTTTGTGGTGTCTTGCAGCAGTAACTCCTATGCTGAAATCAGGAGATAGGGTCTCCTCCAGCCCCTCCCACTTCACATTCCTCACCAGTCATCTGACCTCTAGTCTCTGCCCCCCAGCCATGCCGTGAACTGAATGGGAGGCTGCATAGAGGCTTAGTGGGTGGCCGCAGGCTCCAGGAACAGCCCTGCTGGGCGGCTGCAAAAAGGCTGGGAGAGCAAGCTGGGAGAGGATTCGGTGACCCCTGGCAAATTGTCATTCGACCCCCCAAGGGGGTCCCGACCACAGGGTTGAGAACCACTGCTCTAGGGGAACCCTAATTGGGAAAGGCTCCTGTAGAAAGTAAAGGAATATCAAATCTGAGCCAAGGAGAGACTATGTGCATGTATTGGCTTGGTTAAAAGTAAATGCAAACCCCAGGAATAAAAAAGGATTTGTGGCAGAACTATTGCATTGGGAACTTCTTTTTTGTAGTTTTATGTGTAGCGGACCCCCAAAATTGGGGTCGCTGTGCCTTAAATTTAAGTTCAGCCTGAGCAATAGTTTGGCTCAGGTTTTCTGATTCTTTAGATTGGACTCTGCTCTGCTGTGGCGTTGCCTGGGTGTATAGTTCCCCTTGACCTGCAGGTGGCGCTGTTGCCCAGGTCTTGGGTCAAACCACAGGTGGCATCGTAGCGTGATTGGGTTTCCTCTCTCGGCAGCCGTGCAGTAGGCATGGTCTACCTGCTGTACATGCCGGGAGAGGGTACATAAGGGGCAGACGCCATTAGGAGATATAAGATAGGCCGTCGGGATTCCAAGGGGGACCCCTGGTAGCGAGTCGCGCCCTTTGGCCCTGCTGGCCAGGGGTGCGTGAATTGGTCGAGAAGTCTCGGGCACCTTCAGCCCAAGGCTATAGTGCTCCAGGTAGGTACCTTCAACTGGGTCTACAACCAAACCATCGGAGTCCCAGGGTACCTGAGGAAGGGTGGCCTGCTCTGAAAGAGAGGAAACCAGGGGAGGACCTGTCCGGAGGATCGGTGAAGGAAGTCACTGTCTCAGGAGAGGCCTGGTTGCCTATCAGAGGGAAGGATTCCGTGAGTTGCACAATAGTTCCTGTGATGTGCCACTCTGGCACTTATGGTCTCTAGAAGTTGCAGGCGCTAGAGAGTTCTAGATTCAGGAACTGAAGGATTCTGTGGCAGAGGATCTCCTGAACTTGTCCTTGAAGGGGACGAAATCTAAAGTAACTGTTTGTGCTTCACTCCGGCTGATAGAACCGTGAGAGGGATCTATCCAGGTGAGCAATACCCACTCAGGCTTGAGTGGCGACGAGGGTAAATGGGTGCTGCGTGCCTGAACCTACCTCCCTACCAACTCTATCTCTATCTTCAACCTTTTCCCACTAAGTTCCAAGCAAGAAAAATAAACTTGTCTGTTGGAGTTTAAAACAGTCTGGACATTGGCCTTCTTTTAGGAAAGAGAATAGACTTTTCCCTATATTCTGGGGACGAGAACCAACGGAAGGAGGTAACTCGCTGCAGGACCCAAAAATTGTATGAACACCGCTCAACCTCTTATACCAGGAGGATACGGGCATGTGGCATGGTGTGCCCTACTCTGCAGGTGGAGGTAAGCAGGAGAAAAAGGGTCTGTGTGCTACATATACTTAATTTTTTTTTTTTTAGATTGCTGTGCAGCAACTTGTTTTAGGAGTGATTCTTTTGTGGCTGTATAAAATTGTTTATTATTGTTTTTCTGGCACCCCAGAGAGATGCAGTCCCAATATACTGTATAGAAAAATACACTTGTATGCACCCTCACTGCTCAGCTAACTAAACAGCTACCTGCAATGCAGTACTTCTGTGCTGTTTACAAAGAATACCTCTACCATTAAATATTGGGTGAACAATAATAAACGTGTTTGCAGACGCTTCCCAAATTACAAGATAATTAGAAAATGCTTAAATTCCTTTACAAACCAATCTACCGTTCACAACATCTAAATTGCTGTACTTACGAGATCTATTAGTAGAACAAAATTGATTGCATAATGGTAGCAAACTTATCAAGACCTGAACTTATACATGAGCTTAAAATGAGGGCAATTTTAAATTGTGAGGTGTCCTTGTTCTTACATAAGTTAGACAAAAGCAAAAGGGAATTTAATTTGTCTAATACATTTTCCCATTAAGAAAGAATGGCAAGTATTTGCCGCTTCACAGTACATGTAAATGAAGTCCGCTCAATGAACAGACCATATAAAATAATTTGTTTGGATATGTATTCCAATGTTGAAGATCAATTTCATCCATAACTGATTTTTTTCAATTTTGGACAAGCATCAATTGACCTAAAGCCTAATTGTGGGCTACTTTTTAAAGGTCCACCAGCAGCTTAATAAAAGCAGCTGTGGCTGGAATACTTACCTGCTCCTTGGCACTGTCCTTGCAGTAAACTTTTCTGGCACTAGATGTAATAAGACTTCTAGTTTACTACCACTTTAAAAGACATGAGGCTTAAACGATGCCTTATGGAATTTAAAATGGTAGTAAACTCCGTTACACCACTTATACCTACAGGTAAGCCTATAATACAAGACAGACCATTTACCACTGACAGGGGTGCTTACAATGATCAGCTTTCATTTATTTATGTAAGACCTTTATCCTGAAAGAAAAAATCTGTTTGCTGCAACTGCTTATAAAGTGTTAGTGTATTTAAATCTGCTAGTCCATCTAACACTCCCCTCCCTCCAGATTGACAATGCTGCTGTTCAAAGGTGCCCCTATTGCTCTTTCATCCAGAGTTGTGTCTCACTAATACAGGAGGTATGTTACTGAGCAGATCACCAGCTGAAAAAGCCTAAAAAAAACAACTAATGCAGCCACCACATCTAATTATTACTAAGCTGCAATATAATAAATTTTTGATTTTGGGTTTAATACGGCTTTACAGTGGTATATATTGTACACAGTCCGCAGTTCTTGTACCCACAAAATACTCCCTCATTTCTGTGCTTTGAGTGAGAGGCTCACTGACATAAACCTGCCATGTATACACTCAGATACAGTCACTGGCTGAGGTATACTTAGTCACCCTTTATATCAGAATCTCCCATTCACATTAAAGTCCTCTCTTTCACAACATGAGTCCCCTCCTTCACATCAGTAGTTCCCTTTTACATCAGTAGACCCCTTACATTAAGAGCCACCCTTTCACATCAGAGTCCTACAGCAGGAGTCCTCTCCACACATCAGCAGTGGCCCTTTAAATCAGGAGCCCCCTAGAGTTAACATCAGGAGATTTCCTTTACATCTGCAATGGCCCTTAAAGTGATACTATAAGTTCGAAAAAAATGTTTTTTTAAATAACGTCATACTTACCTCCGCTGTGCAACTCGTTTTGCACAGAGTAGCCCCAATCCACGTCTTCTGTGGTCCCTCGGCGGCTGTCTCGGCTCCTCCCCGCATCAGATAACCCCTCTGGGAAGCGCTTTCCCAAGGGGGTTACCTTGCGGGCGTGCTCCCTTATCCAGCATTTGCGTCCATAGACACGAATGCCGGACTCAGCCCCGCCCCCTGGCGCCCACGTCATTGGATTTGATTGACAGCAGCGTGAGCCATTGGAAGACCGGGCCGAGATCCAGTGCGTTCTCGATGCGGGACTTTCGAGGGCTTAGGTAAGTAAACCAGGGGGTGTAATTATCTGATGTTTTTTCACCTTAATGCATAGGATGCATTAAGGTGAAAAAACAGGAGGGTTTACAACCCCTTTAAATTTGGGGCCCCTTTCCCATCAGAGTCCCCCTTTAACATTGGTATTCCTCCTTTAACATTAGTATTCTCTCTTTAAATCTGGAGACCCCATTACATCAGCAGTCTTCCCTTCACATCAAGAGTTCCCTTTACATCAGGCACTGGGGAGGGAGTGTTAGGGGGGGGGGGATGATCCAGGGATATAAATTAAATAGACAGGGATCCTAAGCCTAGGATGCAGACAGCTGAGAGGGAGATAGTGCAGGCAGGATTACAGTGTAAGGTGGAGGGAGTTAGGCTGTGGATGGGAGAATAGAGGAGCCCAGGAGTCTGTCAGGAACTTCTGGCAGGGAAAGGATGCAGGCATTTAGTGAAGAGACAACAGAGGTCTGCTGCATCGGGACAGGAGTGACTGATAACAGGGAAGAGGAGATGTGTATTAGGATCGAAGATGCCATTGGGGGAGGAGAGCTGGAAAAGCAGATGAACTGGACTGAGAGGAGAGATTGCAGGGAGCAGAAAGTGTGTAGGTGCAGGGGGAGCAGAGAGAGATCACCTACTTGTCAGATGTCAGAGACGCCCTCCACGTACCCCACTGATAGAAGGATGGGGCCCCGGCAAATGTTATTTAATGATTGGTCAATCTAAGAGCTGCTCACAAGCTTTGAAAACTGTCTGCACTCTACAAGAGTGAGTGGCAGTGGAGGCAATGCGGGAATTAGCTAATCTGAGCGGGACTGTGGGACATAAGTCCGAATCAGGGGCTGTCCCGCAGAATCCGGGACTGTTGGGAGGTATACTTAAAGGGATTTTTTTCCCACCAACTGCAATTAACTACCGCTTTAACCTAGAAGACTGAGGACATTCAGTGAGTGCAGGTTGCCATCATAGCACCCTGCACACACTGTGTAATTATGCACAGAGAAACGCTGATGTTCTCTGAATCATGGAGAATCACACCATGCCAGCAAAGAGAAGTCTGCTTGTCATGTGACTGCCAGCAAAGAGAAGCCTGTTTGTCATGTGACTGCCAGCAAAGAGAAGTCTGCTTGTCATGTGACTGCCAGCAAAGAGAAGTCTGCTTGTCGTGCGAGTGCACAGGAAACCATGTGACCAGCATGAAAACATTTGGAAAATTTGGAAAATGTAATTAGAAAACAATATAAACCATCAATATGTGTGGGAGTCTTCAGGCAGAGGGGCAAACTAGAGAGCGACCTAAAGCCCCATGCTGGGCTGTAGCCACCCTGGCAGTATGATTATGTCAGATTTTTGTGTCTCAAAGCGGTTTTGCATAGAAATTTGGTGTTTTATATTGTAGGCCTTTAATTCTTAGTAATAACACACTTAAATCTGTCCAAACCAGAGTCTAGTAGACATCCTGGGTATGATAAAGTTTAATAACACAAAATCATAAACTATAATATAATAAATAACTAAATAATTACCGTATTTATCGGCGTATAACACGCACCGGCATATAACACGCACCCCAAGTTTAGGAGGGAATTTTAGGGAAAAAAACTTTTAGGAGGGAAGTTTAAGGAAAAAAAAAACTTACATTTAAATGCAGCCTTACCAGTGTCCGTTGCAGCCTTGTCAGTGCAGCCTTGCCAGCAGTGTCCATTGCAGCCTTGCCCCAGTGTCCAGTGCAGCCTTTGCCCAGTGTCCAGTGCAGCCTTTGCCCAGTGTCCAGTGCAGCCTTTGCCCAGTGCAGCTTTACCAAGTGTCCAGTGCAGCCTTTGCCCAGTGCAGCCTTTGCCCAGTGTAGCTTTGCCCAGTGTCCAGTGCAGCTTTACCCAGTGTCCAGTGCAGCCTTTGCCCAGTGCAGCCTTTGCCCAGTGTAGCTTTGCCCAGTGTCCAGTGCAGCTTTACCCAGTGTCCAGTGCAGCCTTTGCCCAGTGCAGCCTTTGCCCAGTGTAGCTTTGCCCAGTGTCCAGTGCAGCTTTACCCAGTGTCCAGTGCAGCCTTTGCCCAGTGCAGCCTTTGCCCAGTGTCCAGTGCAGCTTTGTCCAGTGCAGCCTTTGCCCAGTGTCCAGTGCAGCTTTGCCCAGTGTCCAGTGCAGCCTTTGCTAAGTGCAGCCTTTGCCCAGTGTCCAGTGCAGCCTTGCCCCAGTTTTCAAAATTGGCGCCGCCGAGATCGCCGCAGAGACTGGGCGGAGCGGGGCGAACGCCGCCGAGAACGCAGGGACTGGGCGGAGCCGAGATACACATAGCCGAGTGTACTCGGCTCTAGTCGGCTCTTCTCGGCTCCGCTCACAGTCACGCCGAGTCCCGCCCTATGATGGACATAACACAGGTCCAATGGCGGGACTGGGCGTGACTGTGAGCAGAGCCGAGAAAAGCCGAGTACACTCGGCTATGTGTATCTCGGCGGCGATCGCTGCGCTCCGCTCAGTCAGCGGAGATCGCCGGGATCAGTGGGTATCGGCGTATAACACGCACCCACGATTTTCCCCTGATTTTAAGGGGAAAAAAGTGCGTGTTATACGCCGATAAATACGGTATAAGAAATAATAATATAATAATAATAAAACAAATTTCCTCACGATTCACTATCGCTCAATTCTACAAGTGTTCTAATTTACTATCGCTGTTTTCTAGCTTGTCTAAAACCACTTTTGACGTAACTTTTTGGTTGCCATGGACAATCTCAAGTTTCTAGGCAAAAACTGTATATATAATATAAAACTGCATGCAGGGCACTGGACAAAGCACTAGGGACAAAAGGGATGTGAAATGATTATGATTACAGTGTACTGTATGTGTTATGTTTTGTGTACTTTTTTAATTTGACACCGGGCTCCGCCCCCATGTGTCGCGACACTCACAGTGAACGGAGTCCAGAAAACAGAGCATCGGGCGGAGGACACAGCCCACAGACACAGTGGGGGGACATCGCAGGATCCTGGTGACAAGTTAAGTACACTGTACCAGGATTCTGCAATGCAATCCCGAGTGTGGTTCGGGGTTACCGCTAATGGTACTGAAATTTAACCACGCTCGGGAATACCGACAGGGAGGTTAAAGTTGTTGTAAACAATTACTGAATGAACACTGTGGGGTTGATTTACTAAAACTTAAGTGGTGCAAAATCTGGTGCTTCTGTGCATCAGAGCCAATCAGCTTCTAACTTCAGCTTATTCAGTAAAGTTTTGACAAAAAAAACATGGAAGCTGATTGGTTTCTATGCAGAGCTGCACCAGATTCTGTACTCTCAGTTTTAGTAAATCAACCTTTGTGTATAATAAATAATTACTTCTCTAATAAAAATATTTACAATTTTTCATTATTTTTCAAATTTCAGTAATACTTTGCTTCTGCAGCTTCTATGCAGCCACTTCATATCTAAATGCATGCACTCCAGCAATGGCTGTCCATCTTTTTCAAAGCAAGTTTCCTGATGGTGACAACAGTGCATCATGTCTGCATAAATGGGGTTCAAACGGGTCTAGCCTGTCTGATGTGGGGGTGCAGTAAAAAATTTCAGGGGGGCATAGAGAAAGGCCATTTATTTGTAGGGCAGTCTACAGTGGTCCTCGGGTGGAGGAGAGGGGTCAGAAGGGCAGAGGAAAGGGGGTGAGCAGGGCAGAGGACAATGGTCAGAAGGGCAGTGTAAGGGATCCACAGGGTAGAAGACAGGGGTCAGCAGCAGTGTACAGGTATCCACAGGGTGGAAGATGGGTCAACATGGCACAGGACAGAGCACAGGGGTCAGCAAAACCAAGGACAGGGGTCTTTGATGGCAAGGCAGAGGACAGTGGTTATTGCTGCAGGGCACTCAGCAGAGCTCCTTTTCCCATCCCTGCACTACACACAACCTGAGCACAGGAAGCAGATCTCCTCCTCTCCACACAGGACATGGCTGAGATCAGATTCCTGTACTCACAGCCACAGCACATGGGGGTTTATTTTCTAAAGCTTTCAGGTTTTATTGTCAATGCTTAATTGAACAAGCTGAGGTTAGAAGCTGATTGTCTACCATTCACAACTGCACCAGATTCTGAGTGCACCAGCTTTAGTGAATCCACCCCATTGTGTAGCTGTTTACTGCAGCTGCACTGCCATTCTGACCAGGGAGCTTCACAGGTCAATACTGCAACATAGCAGCCAGCTACACACTCAGGGCTGTAGATATTTCAGACGCAAGGAGGAGCCCTTCACAACTGCTCAGTAAGGTTGCTTAGCAGGCTGTTTTCTAAACACAGTGGGTCTGTCTACAAGATCATAAGTTGAACACTCCTGCCTGTGAAAAATAAATATTGGTTGTGGCTTTCATTATGCTGAATATTGGCCATAGCCTAAAGGGACAGAGGGTGCTCGGGTTCATTAGTAAGTGGTGCAGTGGTTCAGTAGTAAGTAAGGCAAAGTTCAGGGACCAGTAGTAAGTAATGCAGATTTTGCCTACAGTGGGAGGGGCTCCCAACATAAATTATTTTAACCCACCCATTCTTCTAGCACAAATCCACTTACAACCCCCTTCCTTAACTCCCCTCTAAGCACAGATTCTATCTACCACTTCCCAAATACCCCCACTCCTTCTAGTGCAAATGCCACCATAAATTATCTTACTCCCCCCACCCCTTACAGCATAAAGCCTTCACCCCTCTCCCCCCTCTTTCTAGCACAAATTCTCTTACACCAGCTCCCTACAAGCATGGGTCCTATGCTCCCCACTCAAATGCACCATTTCCCACCTTTCTGTACTAATGCCACCCTAAATCCTCCTGTTCCCTCTACTTCTGTGATCCTTCTGTGATGCATATTGTTCACTGCAAATATTTAAACATCACATTTTACCTTCATCCTTGCCACTCCCCACTCTCCTCTCCATACACAGACCTCTGTCTGTGTAATCAGCGCAGCTCAATGTCAGGATGGTATATGTTCTTCCTCCCAGGCTTCTGCTTGTGCTCACTCATAAGGTCCAAGGAGTAGCCTAGGGGAAGCTTCAAAAAATTTATTTGAGCAGTGTGACAGCAGAGAGAGATTGTGCAGGTGTTGGCAAACACAGCAGGGCAATGCCTGGATGTCTGGTGCTAGTACACCAGCTGTGTCCCTTCCCTAGAAGGAGTTTAGCAGCCAGTGATTTGTCAAAATTGCCAATTCATTGAGATCTCCAATCACATCACTTCCGGTTACTGTAAACCATCAGTAGTTGGAGATTTCGATGACTTGCTGTTTTGACACAACACAGGCAGCCGTGTACACTCCGGTACATGGAGATTTTGCTTTGTTGACACAACAGCGGGTAAGGAGGAAAACGTTTTCACCTTAGAGGCGGACATTTTGTTGGTTTGTATTTTTTTTTTATTTCAAAAATAGCAAATGACAGCCAACAAAGACAGAGTGTCCGAACCCAGGAGGTGTGACAGTCTTGAGTTTCATGTAAATTGTACACTGTACATCTGGCGTGTATTGCCTTGACCAATTTTTGGGATTGTCGTTTCCTCTTAAATAGAGAATTTATTTAGAAAAATGCCACTAGTGGTCTCCATTGGATGCCCATGTGATAGGGTGACAATGCAAGAGCACAAACAGGAGACAGGGAAAACGCATTGCTACCTTACAACAGGAAGTATAAGAAAAGGACCTTCTGCCAAGAATGATGTTGCCAACACATTTTAAAGTATTGAAAATACTTTTGAAATGATATCAAAACTTATATAACATTTTGGTGATTGGGTTTACATATAGTTTAAACTGGCTATGGCTACTAAAAGGTGGTTGTAAAGGCAGAAGGTTTTTTATCTTAATGCATTCTATGTGTGCAGCAGCCCCCCTAATACTTACCTGAGCCCATCTCAATCCAGCGATGTTACCCGAGAGACTTGGCTGCCCGGGACGCTCCCTCCTGGTTGGTTCCTGCTGCTGTCAATCAAAGACAATGAGCCAATGAGGAGAGAGAGGGGGCGTGGCCGGGCCACGGCTCCATGTCTGAATGGACACACAGAGCTGCGGATCGGCTCGTGTGCCTCCAGATCAGGAGGGAGGGGACAGGAGTGCTGAAGAGCGACCCAAGAAGAGGAGGATCTGGGCTGCTCTCTGAAAAACCACTATACACAGCAGGTAAATATAACATGTTTGCTGTTTTTAACAAACAAAAACTGAGACTATACAATAACTTTAAGATTTGTTGTTGACTAGCTGTTAGAACTAGAATGTTTCTGTGTCAAATAAACACGCATGCTTAGCTTGGCTGATAACAATTGCTGCAACAGAAACAGTATTTTATTGGTTTTACGGGTTTTAGTGCCACACAGTATTTAAAGCGGAGGTTCACCCACATATTTAAGTTTGATTTCAGCAGTCCCTCTTATCAAGAAAATAAACAGAACACTAACCTTTTTTTTTTTTCTCTCTGTAGTTTTCTTTGTTATTAATTCTTTACTCCTACTTCCGGGATTTCCTCCCGCGGGAGTAGGCGTGTCCTTTGCTGGGCTCTCATTTCGCAATGGCTCCTGGGAGCAAATTGTCCTGCTTCCCAGGAGTAATATTGTATCGCCTTCCCTTAAAGATATCACGATAAGTGTATCGTCACGTGACTCGTCTAGCCGGTCACGTGACGAGGGCGGATCTAATTCCGCCATTTTAAATAAGGGCACACAGGTGTATTTTGCCAATATGCACCACGTCAACAGTGCGCATGCGCGAGATCCAGCGATGAATGCCGGGAGAGAAGCATTCATCGCTACCCGGAAGAATATGCTTGTGGGCTTCAAGATGCCCACAAGCAAAATGGCAATAGCAGGAAGAGTTTTGCAAACAAATTTTTTAGCGCAAAACGGACGGGGGATGTTTTAAAGTGCCGGAGACGTGAGTAATTATAATGCATACGTTTTTACATACAATGCATATAAAAAAAAAAAATGTATGGACCGCAGAACGTCTGCTTTAATGCATGTCTGTAGTTCTGTCTCCTCCTCTTCCCATTAAAACCATAATGAAAAATGCTTAATCCAACTCCATAGACACCCTAGCTGGTATGTTTTTCACTTAGCTATGTAGTAAAATCCAGCTATCCATTAAGCAAACCATCAAGCCTAAACTAGAATGCCACTGGGAGTGTGTGGTCCTCCCAGGCCTCAAAAACTAGATGGATCCAGATTGCAGAAACCCCTGCAGCGAAGAATCAGGGGACCTTTTTGAATCAAATTCAATGGGGAAAAGACCTTTTCTTAGTTGCCAGCAGAAAGCAAGTTATTTAGGTACAATGGAATTAATACTATTCATAGACAGAGCGTACTCAAATTATTTCCTATGCACAAAACATTTTTATTACTGAGTTGTGTGCTTTTTTTGGACTTGTCTTTTACCAAGTTACATAAGGATTTGGGAACTGATCACACAAAAGATATTAAGACTTAAAAGGTTTGAGGGCAGAAATGATAAGCTTCTTTTCACAAGAACAAGCTGGTTGGAAAGTAATACCGCCGACTGTGGTATAACCTAAACAATTGGACCATATCTAGAAGGAATAAAAAGGTTTTAATTTAAGCATAGTGCCTTTGATATGTCAGTGATATGTGAAGGCACAAAGCACAAAGCACAAAGCATGGCATGGGATAACACCAACTGGATAATGAATTTAAAGCACTAAACTTTATACATGAATGTGTATCTATTTCTATCTATGGTTGTATACAAGCAAGCACAGGATGATGAAATTGCAATGTTCTAAATGCTACAATAAATAAGGTATAAAGTTAATCTTAAGAATACAATACCTTTCTTCAGCAATTACTGTACCTATCTTAAGGAATGTATGTATAAAAAAAAAACAAATATAATAAATGAATCTATAACGTATGCAACTGCCATATACACGCATAAATAATAGAATTATAATAAGATCTTCATCAACAACATAATTAATCAGTGCAACTCTACTTTAACAGCCTGATGCATTTATTTAAGGGAGCTGTTTTCACATACCTCTCTCGATATTCGGCCCATGTGTACTAGGCATAAGTGGGAGACATACTTGAAAGGGAGACATCAGAGCAGTACACCAGAATGCATGAAATGTGAGGATAGATCCAGTAACACACTGCAGGAGCCAATAGTTTGAGCTGTGTTTAAATCAGCCATGTCAAAGCAGAAACAAAATTAGCCAGGGCAAAAGCTAAGGAGTCAAGGCAGTGTTGACTGGATTGGAGAAGGCCATTATGGCTGGAAGCAGAAGTGATATCTGAGCAAATTTTGGATAATAAACAACAGCATACATACTTATACCTCCTGCAACCAACACACAGGCTGTCCTTTTTTCTGTGTTATGTGTTCCAATATCAGGTTCTTCTTTTTGACTGAGAGGACCTTTGGAAGCATGGCTCTGTTAGAAGCTGAAAACTTAAAGTGATTTTAAAGGTTGTGATTTTTGTTTTAAATAACCAACATGTTTTTTACCTGTATAAAGCAGGGTGAACAAATATCTGCGCTAACTTGAAAGAAAACTAGAGAAATAAATTGAAATTAAATAAAGCAGCTAGCACAGTCTGTTGATTCAGCAAACATAAAAAATAGAAATCCAAAAATGCAGCTCTTCAGTGAAATTCAATAATGAAAATGTGATAGTCCAAGTGAGAAAAGTCAATGTGAGATGAGGTTGATATAGAGCTGATAAGAAACCTCCACCAAGCTTCAGTGTGCAAAGTCAGAGCACACCACACCAACGTGCTAACAATCTGCTTACCAGAAAGTAAAAAACAACAGGCAATGTAATCATGTGATGCAGAGGGTCAATAGTAAAAACGACACTCCAAACTTGATGGATCGATCACAGGAATATTTAACATCAACATCATCAGAAAGACCTCCAGGACTCAAAACAGTAGGTGGATATATTGTGCAATCATCAACGGTCACACACGTTGTGGTGTGGTGTGCTCTGCCTTTGCACACTGAAGCTTGGTGGAGGTTTCTTATCAGCTCTATATCAACCTCATCTCACATTGACTTTTCTCACTTGGACTATCACATTTTCATTATTGAATTTCACTGAAGCGCTGCATTTTTGGATTTCTATGTTTTTTACCTGCTCTGTGCAATAGTTTTGCACAAAGCAGCAATGATCCTCTTCTTTTTAGGTCCTGGCTCCAACCCCCCCCCCTGCCAAGTGCCTCTAATAGCAAGCTTCTTGCTATGGGGGCACTAGAGACGCTCACTCCTGTACCACGCTCCTGTGAATGGACATTGTCCATTCACACACAGAGCATGGCTCGACCCCACCCTCCACTCTCTCCTCATTGGCTCACTGGCTGTGATCAGGGCTGGACTGGGCCAAAAAAAATTCCCTGGACTTCATCCAGACCGGCCCACTTTAATTTTGCAAACACGCACAAAAACTGTATATAAACTATACGCAATTGCGCAAAAAAACGTAAGGCCCTTTACAACATAATCTAGAGTAGGTGACTGGAGACAAAGAGAAGGCAAATTTATTAAATACTTTCTTCAGCTCTGTGTATACAAAGGAGCATGGGGGAGCTCATGTCCATAATGGGGGTGGTATTGACACAGCCCCAAATGATCCACAATGGCTCAAGAGTGGTATGGTCCAGAAATATTAAGGCAGAATAAAGGTGGATAAAGCACCTGGACCCGATGGCATCCACCCACGGATCCTAAAAGAATTGAGCTCTGTAATTTCAAAGCCATTGTATCTAATTTTTAGGGACTCAATAATGACAGAAATAGTACCACTGGATTGGCGCAGGGCCAATGTGGTGACTATATTTAAAAAGGGAACAAAGTCTTTACCAAGTAACTATAGACCTGTTAGTTTAACTTCTATAGTTGGGAAGATACTGGCGAGATTAATAAAAGACCACATAGACGAGGGGATCCATATACAAGTCTAAACATAGTGGTGACCTGTATACGGTTATTGTGACACATGACTGTAATACCGTTATAATTTGTACACCAGAGCTCTTATTGTTGTTCCCTAATTGGATCCATTCCCCAATCCCTCTTTTTTACTTGTACTTTTCTAATGAATTTGTAAATTCGATATTCATGTAAAATAAAATTATCTAATACTTTTATCATGAGTCAATACATTATTCAAGCTGCGCATAAGCGACTGGGAGTTTCTTTCCTTTTTCTTTAAACGTACAATTTGGCTAGCAGCATAGTCCACATACTAGAAGGTGGGTACCCCACTTTTTCACATATACGAGTTCTTGCTGGAAAAAAACTATTTAAGCAACAGACAGCATGGATTCATGAAAGACAGAAGTTGTCAGACAAACCTGATTTCTTTTTATGAAGAGGTAAGTAAAACCTTGGAGAGAGGGGTGGCGGTGGACGTGATATACTTAGATTTTGCAAAAGCGTTCGATACAGTTCCCCACACACAGCTAATGTGTAAGGTAAAGTCTACAGGATTGGAAATATCAGTTTGTAAATGGGTAGAAAACTGGCTAAAAGACAGAATTCAGAGAGTAGTGGTTAATGATTCTTACTCTGAATGGTCTAAGGTTATCAGTGGTGTACCCCAAGGTTCAGTGTTGGGACCCTTACTTTTTAATATCTTTATAAATGATATTGGATCTGGGATCAAAAGTAATATTTCTGTCTTTGCAGATGACACTAAGCTATGCAGTGGAATAACGTCCTTACAGGATGTCTCCAATTTACAAGCCAACCTCAATGCTCTGTCTAATTGGGCGACTATGTGGCAGATGAGGTTTAATGTTGATAAATGTAAAGTTATGCACTTGGGGGCTAAGAATATGCATACATACTAGGGGGAGTACAACTGGGGGAATCCATAGTGGAGAAGGATCTGGGGGTTTTGGTAAATCATAAGCTCAATAATGGCATGCAATGCCAAGCTGCGGTTTATAAAACGAGCAAAGTCCTTTCTTGTATTAAGAGAGGTATGGACTCCAGAGAGAGAGATATAATTTTGCCCCTGTTCAAATCATTAGTAAGACCTCATCTGGAATATGCAGTTCAGTTTTGGGCACCAGTTCTCAAAAAGGATATTGGGGAACTGGAGAAAGTGCAGAGAAGGGCAACCAAACTGATAAGAGGCATGGTGGAGCTCAGCTATGAGGAAAGATTAGAGGAACTGAATTTATTCACTCTTGAGAAGAGAAGATTAAGGGGGGATATGATCAACATGTACAAATATATAAGGGGTCCATATAGTGAACTTGGTGTTGAGTTATTCACTTTACGGTCAACACAAAGAACAAGGAGGCACTCTTTACATCTAGAGGAAAAGAGATTTCATCTCCAAATACGGAAAGGTTTCTTCACAGTAAAGCCGCGTACACACGACCGAGAATCTCGTCGCCAAAAAAACGTAGTTTTTCTCAACGGGTTTCTTGTCAAGCTTGACAAGATTCTTGTCAAGCTTTCCTTGCATACACACTGTCAATCCAAAATCTCATCATTTTAAAAGCGCGGTGACGTACAACACGTACAACGGCAGTATAAAGGTGCCACCCCTTGGGCTGCTTTTGCTAATCTCGTGTTGCCGCGTGTTAGTAAAAGTTTAGTGAGAGACGATTCGCGCTTTTCAGTCTTCGTGCTTTCAGTTCGATACAGCGTGACGAATGTGCTATCTCTATTACGAACGCTAGTTTTACAAGAAGGTGCACTCCCGTCTCATACTTGATTCTGACCATGCGCGGTTTTTGAAGACTCGGAAAAGCATACACATGAACGGTTTTCTCGTCCAAAAACAGTCTGACGAGAATCACGGCGAGAAAAAATGAGACTCCGACGAGAAAAAAGACCGCAGGTCTTCTTTTTTTTGTCGAGATTTTGGTCAGTTTTCTTGACGAGAAAGCATACATACGAACGGTTTTCTCGGCAAGAAAGCTTTCCCAACAGTTTTCTTGTTGTTTCTTGCCGAGAAAACCGGTCGTGTGTACGCGGCTTAAGAGCTGTGAAAATGTGGAATAGACTCCCTGCAGAGGTGGTTCTGGCCAGCTCAGTAGATTGCTTTGAGAAAGGTCTGGATTATTTTCTAAATGTACATAATATAACTGGATACTAACATTTATAGGTAAAGTTGATCCGGCGAAAATCCGATTGCCTCTCGGGGGATCAGGAAGGAATTTTTTCCCCTGCTGTAGCAAATTGGATCATGCTCTTCTGGGGTTCTTCGCCTTCCTCTGAATCAACTGTGGGTATAGAATTGGGCATATGGGATTGTATGATATTATTATATATATATATTTTTTTTATGGTTGAACTGGATGGACTTGTGTCCTTTTTCAACCTGACTAACTATGTAACTATGTAAGTAGCATAACATAAGGAGCCCTCACTCACCCTATTATTTCACTTAGTCCTCTCTGTATTTTTCTCCTCCTTCTCACATCACTGCGTGAAGTTTAGGGCTAATGGCATGCAGGAACTTTGCTACAGCCTCATTGGCTGAAATTTCAGAAACCAGCATTGCTGCACAGACATTGGATGCCTTTCAGCAATGCAGCGGGGCTAAGGCTGAGCTGGGTTGTGCACTACTTTGACCATCAGTGACAATGACCAGCAGTGGCAGTACATTAATTTATCAGTGACCATGACCAGTGGCAGTACATTAATTCATCAGTGACCATAACCAGTGGCAGTACATTAATTCATCAGAGACCATGACCAGCAGTGGCAGTACATTAATTCATCAGTGACCATGACCAGTGGCAGTATATTAATTCATCAGTGACCATAACCAGTGGCGGTACATTAATTCATCAGGGACCATGACCAGCAGTGGCAGTACATTAATTCATCATCAGTGACCATGAACAGCAGTGGAGAAAAGCCAATGTAGCACCAATATTTAAAGAAGATCTGAACAAATTATTGGGGTGGGCAACTACATGGCAAATGAGGTTTAATGTAGAAAAATGTAAAATAATGCATTTGGGTATCAAAAATATGAATGCAATCTATACACTAGGGGGAGAACCTCTGGGGGAATCTAGGATGGAAAAGGACCTGGGGGTCCTAGTAGATGATAGGCTCAGCAATGGTATGCAATGCCAAAATGCTGCTTACAAAGCAAACAGAATACTGGCATGCATTGAAAAAGGGATTCAGTGATAAAGCGATAATTCTCCCACTCTATAAGACTTTGGTCTGGCCGCACCTAGAGTATGCTGTCCAGTTCTGGGCACCAGTCCTCAGGAAGGATGTACTGGAAATGGGCCGAGTACAAAGAAGGGCAACAAAGCTATTACAGGGTCTGGAGGACATTAGTTATGAAGAAAGGTTGCGAGCACTGAACTTATTCTCTCTGGAGAAGAGACGCTTGAGAGGGGATATGATTTCAACTTACAAATACCATACTGGTGACCCCACAATAGGGATAAGAGAGTTTAACAAGACACCTGGCCACTCATTTAAATTAGAAGAAAAGAGGTTTAACCTTAAACTACGTAGAGGGTTCTTTAGTATATGAGCGGCAAGGATGTAAAATTCCCTTCCACAGGCGGTGGTCTCAGCGGGGGGCATCGATAGTTTCAAAAAACGTTTAGATAATCACCTGAACGACCGCAACATACAGGGATATACAATGTAATACTGACATATAATCACACACATAGGTTGGACTTGATGGATTTGTGTCTTTTTTTCAACCTCACCTACTATGTAACTATGTGACCATGACCAGCAGTGACAGTATATTAATTCATAAACAGTGACTATGACCAGCAGTGGCAGTACATTAATTTATCAGTGACCATGACCAGCAATGACAGTACATTAATTCATCATCAGTGACCATGACCAGCAGTGGCAGTATTTTAATTCATCAGTGACCATGACCAGCAGTTCTAATATATTAATTCATCAGTGACCATGACCAGCAGTGGCAGTACATTAATTCATCAGTGACCATGACTAGCAGTGGTAGTACATTAATTTATTATCAGTGACCATGACCAGCAGTGGCAGTACATTAATCCCCCCCCCCATGCTATATATTACAGAAATTATAAATAGGTAGCATTGGTAATTAATGTCCCCTCCGTCTCCTCCCCTTCCCAATCAGATCTAGAGTAGACAGTCACAGTTCATTATTAATCTGCAGTCAGATGGCCACATCCCGCATGGCATTTGACAATCATTTATTATCACTCAGCTTAGCTTGGTGCTTGCTTACTTGCGATACACACTTTGTTCCTGTCTGAACTTGCTGGTTTCTCCTCGGTGGGGCCGGCTCCTCTTGGTTGCTACTTCGGAAGCAGCTCTCTACGCTCCTCCCATGATGCCGGCATCCCGCCTCGGGCTGTGAGTGATGTCATGCCGCCGGGATGGGACTACAAAGCGCTTTAGGGGGAGTGAAGTGGCAGCAATGACAGGGATGGCTGGTGCTTGTGCCGGGTGCAGGAGCTCACTCGGCACATTGTTACAGTCTCAGAGTAGTAAGGTACAGACTAGAGACGACTACAATATACAGTAGAATAAAAGGCAGAGAGGAAAATGGGATTTTGACGGTGCGATAGGTAAACCAAGTGATGATGAGAAGGAAAAAGTCAAAAAACAATATTAAATTATTTATATTTTTATTAAGATAAACATCACGTTATAAAATGATCCTTATTGTATATGTGGTAAAGGTAGTGGTCATAGTTAACAGGTTATATTCAGAACATCAAAGAAAGTCGCATATACCCGACATGTTTTGCTAAACGCTTCTTCAGGGGTATGCGAAGACAGTCCAAAAATAATTATAACTGTACAGAAACAAAACACACAGTCACAATTGGGTTACAGTAACCATAGTACACAAAATTTTCATTAAATCAGTAGGGAGTCACACTTGTTGCTGAAACCATTAAGAGCATATATGCTTACCCAACCACTCCTAAACGTCCACGCTCAAATCCCAGGATCCCTTTTTCTGATCCTGGGATTTGAGCGTGGACGTTTAGGAGTGGTTGGGTAAGCATAAATGCTCTTAATGGTTTCAGCAACAAGTGTGACTCCCTACTGATTTAATGAAAATTTTGTGTACTATGGTTACTGTAACCCAATTATGACTGTGTGTTTTGTTTCTGTACAGTTATAATTATTTTTGGACTGTCTTCGCATACCCCGTTTAGTGAAATATGTTGGGTATATGCGTCTTTCTTTGATGTTCTGAATATAACCTGTTAACTGTGACCACTACCCTTACCACATATCCAATAAGGATTATTTTATAACGTGATGTTTATCTTAATAAAAATATAAATAATTTAATATTGTTTTTTTACTTTTTCCTTCTCATCATCACTTGGTTTACCTATCGCACCATCAAAATCCCATTTTCCTTTCTCCCTTTTATTCTAAATTATTTATATATGGGATGTGGTTCCTAGCCTTTTAGTGTTTCACCCCTGTTTGGACTAAACCAATACGATACAATATACAGTAGCTAGTGGCGCCGGCTAGTGTGTACGATGTAAAGCACTTCACCTGCGCCCCCCTCCTTCCAGCAAATTGTACCACCCAGCCCAGGGTATCAGCTCCTTCCTTGTACCAGGCCGGCCCTGCTTATAGACAGTACAGTGGTGCAGTGCTCAAAGTAATGGCTGCGCGGCTCGTGCAGCCATTATTTTGACAGGCTGTCTGTCACAAACCAGCCCACTGAGCCGTCGGCCCACCGGGAAACTCCCGGTAGTCCCGATGGCCAGTACATCCCTGTCTGCATGGGACAGAAGCTGGCACTACAGAGAAGGCTTATTTGGCTCTTGCTCCCTATTACAGCTCCAACTTTACAAGTAGTCCCTCTGCATTGCACTCTGTTGGATGCTCTGGAATTGTGGGTCAGCAAACCCAGACTGAGATCTACCAGCCACCTGTCTGTGATCTACCGGTAGATCGCGATCTACAGGTTGCTGACCCCCGCACTAGAATAATAAAACCCAGAGACTCACACTAAATTCTAGAAATACTTATAGTTTTAAAGACTCTACAAAATGCATACAAAATTTAAGCTCTACCTTCTAAACATTGACTATACAGCAAAAAAATTGTTATTATAAATTTTGCAAGCTAAATACATTTTTAACTATGTACATGAGTACATTTTGTGGTCTTCTTCCTGGTGTTAAGCCTCGTACACACGATCAGATTTTAGGACGACCGTTCGTCTGTTTTTTGTAACATGCTAGTCTCATGTCGAAAGTGAAGAGTTTACTCACCATACGAAAATTCTCGTACGAAAGAATACAACTTCAGAAGCGACATCATCTGTTCAATAGTTTTGTATGTATTCTTTTGTTTCTGAGCATCTGAGTTCACGTACGACAAAAATTTTATAGTCTGCACATCCAACTTTTGTCAGATGAAAAATCTGAATTGGCTATCAAAAGCACCATACTAAGGAAAATCGGCAGATCATTAGTTGGACGAAATTTTACTTACGATTTTCGTATCGTATGTACGGACCTTTATGTGCAAAGGGTAGTGTGGTGCATTGTCTTTTATTACTGAGTCTTATGTACTATATTACCAAGCTTGATATACAAGGTCTCATAAAGTATAAAATCCAATAAAGTGAGGTGTATCTTGTGACAAGTAACATGTAGAACTTACCCCGATTTCTATGCTAATGTTCTATCTTATTTTTTGCACATTCTAATATGAAGAAATATGAAGAAATGTTCCCATAAGCATAATGGTCTTTGAGTTATGCTGGATATGGAACCCTGATTCTTGGATGACACAGCCAAGGCTTAGGTCACTTAATTAGTGTTGTGGCAGCATTCTTGCATTCATTAAACCTTTTACTGGTGATAAGGTTAACAAAACGGGTGGAACAGCACCACACCCAGCAGGCCAATGTCAAATTAAATTAGCATCATCAGGCCACAGTAGTGATTAAAATATAACAGTTGCTTCAATATCTGTTAGCTTCTGCTAACCCTGGCAGCTGCAATGCTTGCTTTAGATGTGATAGCCTGTCATATCTACTAAGTAACAAACTGAATCTTCATCATTTTTTATAGTGATAACACATCTCCTTCAATATGGACCCTGAAGCACTTAGTACAGAGTACTTCCAAGGTCACTGACAGTGTCCAAGTCAAAGCTCTTTTTCTTTGTCTCTTTTTAAGAATAGCAGACACCCAGATCTGTTCAGACCCAAAAAGTCTGCAGTATACATAGCATATACGTCTCTCTCCAGGGGGCATTACAATCCTTGCACTGGAGATATCAGATGGCTTAATGGACATTTTTGTCACTAGGCTACTTAAAGTGTCATGAGACTATCTTATCGAAACCGGGGAAGATTGTGACAGTAATGAAGTAAGTTTTGAAATAAAATTAAAATTAAAAAAAATCAATAAAAATAAACAGTTTGGTTGGACAATTACAACATACATATATATATATATATATATATATATATATATATATATATATATATATATATGACCTCTTTTACATCAGAGGTCTGATCGGATCCGATCAGACCCTCCATTCTCCTGTATGAAGTGCCAGATGTAAACAGACTTGTGTCCGTTTACACCCGGCTACCTGATCTGATCTGGCAAAAAATATAACGGAAGGGAATCCTCTCCAGCTAGCCCGATCGGATCAGAGAGTGGTCAGGTGTAAATGGAAAGCTGGTCCATTTACATCCGGCTGCCCATAGAGCACAGCAGGCTGTGTCTGTGCCCACTTTGCATAAGCTGAGCAGACACAGACCTGTCATGCATCCACTCCGCTCAGCAGGGGATCCGTGGACAGATCCTCTGCTGAGAAAAAAACTGATCTGGCCCATGTGAAAGAGGCCTAAAGGTTTAATATGGTAAAATAAGTTTTACTTATGATAAACTGTATGTCCTGTTATGGACTTGGAGGCTAAAAACATGCATTCATCTTGCATCCTACAGGGGGAACACCTTGATGAGTCAGTGACTGAAATCATCTGGGTGTCGTAGCCAGTCTACAACTTTACTATAATAAAGAGGAAGTAAACTTCCATCTTTAGGATTTACCTATAGGTAAGCCTATAATAAGGCTTACCTATAGGTAGTGTAAATATCTCCTAAACATGCACCTTTTAGGAGATATTTACTTTACATGCAGCCAGTAAAATCACTGGCACACACGCTCTGAAAGAACAGCCCTTTCTTCACAGCCCTGTGCCGTGACCAGCAGCTCCCGCGTGCATGTGCTGGAGTGACGTCCAGCAGCTCCGGCCGGTCACAGAGCTGGAGTACGTGAACTTGGAAGGAAGACCGGGTGAAGATGGGCACCGTCTCCAGCGATGACATTGCATCGCTGGAAGGCTTTGTTTTGAGGTAAGCTTAGGTGTGCGTACTACAAAGGTTATCATTGGAGTTTGTTATAGACCTCCCAGTGTTAATGAGGAGGTGGAGACTCAGCT
This sequence comes from Rana muscosa, assembly GCA_029206835.1. Lineage (NCBI taxonomy): Eukaryota > Metazoa > Chordata > Amphibia > Anura > Ranidae > Rana > Rana muscosa. The sequence goes on from CM055116.1 coordinate 881,795,751, forward strand.
CCTTGCACAGATGGAAAGGGCTGCCAGGGCTGGGAAAGTGATAATAAAGGGGGATTTTAAATACCCAGAAATTGACTGGAGTAATGGCACTGCTGGGACAGTTAAAGGGCAAACATTTTTAAACCTATTACAAGACAATTTTATGGTCCAGTTTATTGAGGCCCCAACTAGGAATGACGCTCTGTTGGACCTGGTAATCTCAAACTATGCAGAGATTATTACCAATATTCATATAAAAGAACATCTTGGTAGCAGTGACCATAACATGATTTCATTTAATGTAAGCTGTAAGCGACAAACACATACGGGTAAGATAAAAACACTTAACTTTAGGAGAGCAAATTTTCAGAGGTTGAGGACTGCTCTCCAAGACTTAGACTGGGAGGGAAAATTGTCATCAATGGACACAGAACAGAAATGGGAATTCTTCAAAAAGACTGTATGCAAACTCATTGCAAAGTATATTCCCATGGGCAATAAGTTTAAAAGGCTAAAAATAAAACCTACGTGGCTCACAGCCAAAGTTAAAATGGCAATAAATAATGAGAAAATAACTTTTAAAAATATAAAAATTAAAGAACACTAATATCGTTTAAATGCTACAAAGAATATAACAGAATATGTAAAATGGAAATCAAGGATGCAAAAATTCAAAACAAACGGCAGATTGCAAAAGATAGTAGGACAAACCCCAACAAATTCTTCAAATATATTAATAGAAAAAAGATCAGGTCTGAGCATGTAGGACCTTTACAAAATAATCTAGAGTGGGTGATTGGGGACAAAGAGAAGGCAAATGTATTAAATACTTTCTTCAGCTCTGTGTATATAAAGGAGCATGGGGGAGTTCATGTCCATAATGGGGATAATATTGACACAGCCCCAAATGATCCACAATGGCTCAAAAGTGATATGGTCTAGAAATATTTAGACAGACTAAAGGTGGATAAAGCACCTGGACAGCATGGCATCCACGGATCCTAAAATAATTTATTTCAAAGCCATTGTTTAAAATTTTTAGGGACTTGTTAATTACTGGAATAAAACCACTGGATTGGCGTAGGGCCAATGTGGTGCCCAGATTTAAAAAGGGATCAAAGTCTTTACCAAGTATCTATAGACCTGTTAGTTTACATTCTATAATTGGGAAGATACTGGGAGAGTTTAATAAAAGACCACATAGACGAGTTCTTGCTGGAAAAAAAATATTTTAAGCAACAGCATTGATTCATGAAGGACAGAAGTTGTCAAACAAACCTGATTTCTTTTTATGAGGAGGTAAGTAAAACCTTGGACAGAGGGGTGGCTGTGGATGTGGTATACTTGGATTTTGCAAAAGCGTTTGACACAGTTCCCCACACACGACTAATGTGTAAGTTAAAGTCTACAGACTTGGAAAGATCAATTTGTAAATGGATAGAAAACTGGCTAAAAAAACAAAATTTAGAGAGTAGTGGTTAATGATTCTTACACTGAATGGTCTAAGGTTATAAGTGGTGTACCCCAAGATTCAGTGTTGGGAGTGGACCCTTACGTTTTAATATCTTTATAAATGATATAGGGTCTAGGATTAAAAGTACCATTTCTGTCTTTGCAGACGACACCAAGTTATGTAGTGGAATAACGATCCTTACAGGCTGTCTCCAATTTACAATGCACTCAATGCACTGTTTAATTGGGTAACTAAGTGGCAAATGAGGTTTAATGTTGATAAATGTAAAGTTATGCACTTGGGAGCTAAGAATATGCACGCATCATCCATACTAGGGGGAGTACAACTGGGGGAATCCATAATGGAGAAGGATCTGGGGGTTTTGGTAGATCATAAGCTCAATATTACCATGCAATGCCAAGCTGCATCTTCCAAAGCGAGCAAAGTCTTTTCTTGTATTAATAGAGGTATGAACTCGAGAGAGAGAGAGAGAGATATAATTTTGCCCCTGTTCGAATCATTAGTAAGACCTCATCTGGAATATGCAGTTCAGCTTTGGGCACCAGTTCTGAAAAAGGATAACGGGGAACTGGAGAAAGTGCAGAGAAGGGCAACCAAACTGATAAGAGGCATGGAGGAGCTCAGCTATGAGGAAAGATTAGAGGAACTGAATTTATTCTCTCTTGAGAAGAGGAAATTAGGGGGATATGATCAACCTGTACAAATACATAAGTGGTTCATACAGTGAACTTGGTGTTGCGCTATTCACTTTAAGGTCATCACAGAGGACAAAGGGGCACTCTTTACGTCTAGAGGAAAAAAAATTTTATCTCCAAATACAGAAAGCAGACACCTTAAGCATAGAGGTCCAGGATGACAGCAGGTGACGTCAGAACGTGGCATTACGTTCACACAAACATTCTCAAAGGGGTGGCCCGTCTGTCATCCTGGACCTCCATGCTTAAGGTGTCTGCTCCTATTTGCGCTGTTTTTATGAAGCCCATGTGAGTAGCCATTTGCTTGCTAAATAAAGCTTTTTAAAAGGAAATCATCAGTGTGCACTTAGATTCTGCTTCTCTCTTAATATTATACCCCTGGGATTAAGAATCAAGTCGACGCATGCTCAGAAGCATTGAACTTCATTTTTCTCGGCTCGTCTGAGTGTTTTACATCACAGTGTTTGGGACAGTCGGATTTTTGACTGATGGTGTGTAGGCAAGACTGATGGAAGTCAGCTTCATCGGAATTCTGATGGAAAAATCCATCAGATTTGAATCCATAGGAAATCCGATCGTGTGTACAGGGCTTTAGTGTTCAGCTGCATCTTATCTCTACTAATTCTCTCTTTGTGCTGATTGTATTCATTTTGTTATTATTACAATGTTTATTTTATGCTCAATGTACAATGTACTTCCCGTCATATGACGTTGTGGACTTTGAGTGGAGATGGAGTGGAGATATCTGGATGATGCCTGCAGCTACAGATATCATCCAGATATCTTTTTTTCAGCCAGCGATTCCCTACAATATAAAAGCCACCCTAGTGGCTTATTAGCTGCTGGATTGCTTTTATAGGCAGCAGGAGAGGATGTCCCCCCTCCCGCTACCAATCCGTGCCTCTCCAGGCTCTCCCGTGTGATCGGGAAGCCAGAGATATGTTCTGGCAGTGTCGCAGGGTTACAACAGAGCTGTCCAAGGACCAGATGGTTCCCGGCCATGTGTATGACCCTGGGAGGAGGGAAAGGACATCATGACGTCGCGTCCGGCTCTGGCAGATGTAAACACTGCCATTTTGCTCCCTAGAAAGCATAGATCAATGTTTGTTTGTTTTTTTATCTCATACTTTCCAGGGTAGAGGAGATATCCGGGGTCTTATAGACCCCAGATCTCTTCATAAAGAGGATCTGTCATGCATTATTTCTATCACAAGGGATGTTTAAATTTCTTGTGATAGAAATAAAAGTGATAAAATAAATTTAAAAAAAATTAAGGAACAGCGGAAAATTTTAAATAAATAAATAAATCAAAATAATAAAAAATAAAATTGTAAAGCACCCCTGTCCCCTCATGCTCGCATGCAGAAGCGAACGCATATGTTGGTCACATCACACCCACACTCTTCACATTAAACATGTGAGGTATCGCTATGAACGTCCTGAATGAAAGAAATTATTTTACTGCTACACCTCCTCTGTAACTCTAAACTGGTAACCTGTAAAGAATTGTAACACGTCGCCTATGGATATTTTTAAGTACCTCAGTTTGGAGCCATTCCTCAACCGTGCACTTTTAAAACGTGACAAGTTAGGTATCTATATACTCAGCGTAACATCATCTTTTATATTTTACAAAAAATGTGTTATATTGTAACTGGATTTTTTGTTTTCCTTCGCCTCACATTGTGTTGATTTTCTGTAGTCATTCAGGACGAGTACCTACCCTTTTCTGTTTATTTGTATTCTCCATTTTACACATTTTGCAATAAAAAACGTATCCCAAAAAAATGGGTTATATATTGGTTTTTTTTTGCATTAGAATTCATAAAGTGTATTTTTTCCAAAAAAGTTGAATTTGAAAAATCGCTGCGCAAATACTGTGTGACATAACAAATTGCAACAATCACCATTTTATTCTCCAGGGTCTCTGCTAAAAAACAAATATAATGTTCAGGGGTTCTGAGTAATTTTCTAACAAAAAAAAATAAAGATTTTTACATGTAGGAGAGAAATGTCAGAATTGGCCTGGATGGGAACTGGTTAAACTAAAAAATGCTGAGGGTTTATTACTACTTTAAGTTTGTTGAACAAGGTAGTTACAGATTGTGCATGCACTGCTAAACACAGATTAATACAGATTAACTAAATGTGTTAATTTGCATACATATGATTTCAGTTAAAGCTTCATTCCAATTAGAATTAAAATGTTAAGTCTTGCTCTCATGCTGATCCAATGGCATCAATACTTTCTGTGCCACTAACCCAGGACAAGCATGCATATCAGATCTGACTTTCTACTGATTCCAAATTAGTCTCTCAGAAAGTACTAAAGCCAGAGACTGCCAGACGAAAAAAATAATTCCAAGAAAAGTTCTCAACTGCAACCTCAGTTTTTTTCTTAGTACTGTTCTCATTTAAGTGACAGAGATGTTTGGCAGTCTACTTATCTACATAGCTGTTTTTTTTCTTTATGCATGGATTAAATTACTCTTCCAGTGAGTTCAGCTCTTACATGCAGGGAATCCTTTTGTGGCTAATCACAGGACCCATGGCCAGGCTATGGATAGACAAGATAACTAATTACATATGTATACTAAGTATTCCAGTACAGTTAAAATAAACTCTCCCTGACTCCAATGGCTACAAGCACTGTGGTGTAATTCTGTGAGAGACTTCACAGCTAAGGATGACTTTGATTAGAGTCGTGTTCTCAGGCTGACAAAGCTATTCCCATTAGCTCACCCTTCTATCTTTGACGCTGCAGCCTTTTTATCTAAGCTTTCTTTTTATCTTCTGTACAATAAATAACTATCAGGGAGCAGTTGTGGTTACCATGGTCTGGGCAAAGGTTTGCTTTAAGCCTTTCCCAACATCAAAGCAGAAACTATTTGAACGTATTATTCACATCATTTTTCTGTTCAAAGCTGAAGTTGCTCTGTATGAAAAAAAATGTGATACATTTTTTGATACATTCGATAAATGTAATAATGAGTTAACTAAAGCTAGCTGCATGTGGTGATTACTTTAGGCCACCCTTGGAGTATGTTAGTGTCAATGACACTAGATAATATTGAGCTTTGCTTTCTGTTTCAGCCGCCTTCCCCTACTGGGTGAACAACCATGGGTGTATGAATGCATGGCATGCTACTGTATTGCTCTGCCTGGAGCCTGCTGGAAAATCCATCTTATAATCAGCGTGGGTGATGCCCATTGTTACATAAGTGCATCATTTCTCTTTTAGTTTTCACAAGTGGTTGGTAGAAGACTAAGATCTTTTACATCACAGTATTTCTGAAGGCTTGTAGGATATTGACAATCTTGCATCCAAAGCCGTTTTTATAATACTCACATTTCTGTCAGCTCAGGCTGCCTGGCTTTAGGCATATCCTCATATATAAAAAGGTATTGCTGTTTCAGGGTTTATTGGTTGGTAACAATATTTTTTCTTTTGTAGGAGCTTCCAGTGATTGATATATGAGTTCCTTTTCATTGTTTGGACTTGTGGGAATGAGGAACAGCTCTTCTGTGGTTCAAGAGAAAATTCAAAGAAAATGAAAGATTTCACGTTATAAACATGCAAGGTAATATACACAGAACAAAATCATTGTTTTATATGCCAACAAGACAGACTTGAAACAAAAATAGTTTGACAGAGCTATTTACAGCAATAAATTCTTAATATGCAAAATCGTTCAATGCAACATAATAGAGAAATTCTTGGGAGAATGCGGAAACATTGCAAAATGTAAACTTTGGTTTGAATTGCAAAAACTGGAGCTAAAGGACGTATTGTTATTACTAGTAGCAACCAATCCCAAAGCCTCATGCCAGCAGGTATTGTTTTCCTGCATTTGATGTGTGTTCTAAACAAATACCCATTAACTTTAATTGAACAGTACACATGGCATGCTGCATTTGCCATTTGAGCACATGCTTTTGCACTTAAAATCAAATGCAGCGTTTGACAAGAAGAGCCATCTACAGGAGCCCTTTGCCCAGATAGCAAGCAATTGCAAGTTTGAAAATGACTTTCTAAGCTATTGCTAGACTTTCCGGGCTTCACAAGTTTGTTGCACAATTGCAGCAAGTCCACATTGCATGACTCCAGATCAACTTTCTTTGCAAACATTCTGCTAATCTGCTGCAAGCTCTGGTTATGTTGTGCAATTGTCATCCCACCACAGGGGTCACTGTGGCTGAATTTTCGTGCTGTAGACTTGCAGATCTCTTGCTGTAGGCTCACCACTGTAACGTTGTACTTGCTAGAGACTTGCCACGCAAATTTGCCACAAATTAGAAAAGCATCAACTAGAACTTGTGCTTCATGTGCTCTGCGAGTTTACAACTTGCAAGTGAAAATGTGTAGCAAGTTAACAGACTTACATTTCAATACTGCCAATTTGTGGCAAGTTACAGTATACTTGCTATCTGGAAGGGTTACCTAGTAAGGGCCTGTGTTAACGGACTTTTGTTTACTTCATCCCCATACATATCTTCAAGAATGCAAAACCTGCTTGAAAGAGGTTAAATGCAGATCAGAAGGAGGTCAGTTGCACTTCTACATGACTTAAGTGTTCTTAGTTGGGTGAAAAATCTGGTGCAGCTGTGTTTTAGTAGCCAATCAGTTTCTAACTTCAGCTTGTTCAATTAAAGTGATTGTAAAGTCTTGTTTTTTTTTTTCATTAAAAATAACAAACATGTTATACTTACTGCTCTGTGTAGTAATTTTGCACAGGGCAGCCCAGGTCCTCCTCTTCTCGGGTCCCTCTTCTGTGCTCCTGGTCCCTCCCTCCTGTTGAGTGCCCCCACAGCAAGCAGCTTGCTATGGGGCACCCAAGCCAAGCTGCAACTTTGTGTATCCATTCAGACACAGAGCTGCAGTTTAGCCCCAACCCCTCTCTCTCCTCAGTGGCTAACTGACTGTAATTGACAGCATTGGGAGTTAATGGCGCCACTGCTGTGTCTCAGCCAACCAGGAGGGAGAGTCCCAGATGGCCGAGGCACTTATGGACATCGCTGGATAGAGATGAACCTCAGGTAATTATTAGGGGGGCTGAGGGGGGTTGCTGCACACAGATTGCATTAAGATAAAAAAAAAACTTCTGCCTTTTCAACCACTTTAGGCTTTGACAATAAAACCTGGAAGCTGATTGGTTTCTGTGCAGAGCTGCACCAAATTTTGCACTCTCCAGTTTTAATAAATCAACCTCACCATCTGAAACTAATGTCAAACTGATGCTATTGACACAGACCCTAAGGGTAGCAAATAGCAATATTGATGCACAATATGGCAACCTATAGCAGCTGGTCAGATCATCTTAATGGATCATCCCATTCAAAACTGATATTCTATGTTTTGGTTAGATGCTAGTTTTAAGCCACCTGACAGTTTCTTATATCTCTCAGAGACTCCAATGATGAGATATCTCTGGGTACTTTGTGCACAGCTGCTGTGATCATAATATTTGATTCTCACTCCCCCTGGTGATGAATATTTAATATGTTTTGTATTATGGAGAATGCAACAGAAGATACTGGAACACAATTGGTGGAGGGGAACACACAAAAGTCCAAGGTATATGGCAACCTAGTCAGAAATTATGGCAGGGAGACCTCACTGTCGGAGTATCGAAGACCTTTAAGAAGCCAGAGTGTGACTCAGCCAACTAGTCTATACATATAACAAATAGATCACTTATGGGAGGACTGACCCTTTATTTAATCTGACTACAGTAATGTAAATGACATCTAACCATCTTTCAAGATATTTAATATTGTAATCCAAGAAAAACATAAAGCTAAAATATTGTATGCATTGCTAGATTTGCAGACCATGGTGACTCTAATCTATATCCTCTCCTTAGTGAATACACCTAAATGGTTTAGCTTTAATTTTGTAAAAATAAAAAGACATCTAATATGAGTTTCTATAGAAATAGAATCACGTTTGTATTTGTTTTTAATGATGAGCCTTATTGTCTTTTATGTACTGAATAAATGCTGCAAATGTAGTATTTTTACAGATTCTTTCTTACCATACTGCTAATAACCACTGATTTACATATCTAAACTGGCCATTCTAACATCTCTAAACTTCCCATGGTGTCATGGCAGAGCAAGTCTAAACCAAAAAAAGAGTGTGCTCTCATGATTCAACATAATGATTTGTGTAGGCATTTTGCAGGGTGTCAAATTCTAGACTGTATATTAGTTGATGTGTCATTGTAAAGAAAGAAGAAAAATGTTGATTGGTTGCATTTATTCATTTTAAAAATTTCTTTCAAATAGACTAAAAATTTTCTTCTTTAAGAACAGTTGTTACAATGCATAATAAAAATGTTGTGATTAAGCAACCATGCAACAATTTAAGCAGCATATGTGATGTTCTTTCTTTGTTATTTAGTTTTGTATTTATATTCCTCATTTAGAGTGGAAAGGCAAGCAATTCAGTTCTAAATTAAAAGAAAAGTCTGTCAGGCATTCTGGTGCCAATAGCACATACTTCTGCTGTCATTAAAAGACTATGGATTCAGCAAGATCATTTCATGTAGCAACACAATTGCTGCCACCATCTACAGCAATATTAGGGCCCATCTGTGCTGGATTCACTGTACTAATCTCCTACATGATATATTGTGTTTTTCGTAAATGATTACATAGCCAACAACCGCTAATGCCAAAATCTCCATGGTGTGATTATGTTCTGTGTCCCTCCGTTCCACCTCTTTTTTCCTGAAAAGATGTGTCACATACCATACAGCACTGCCTTCTGTATTATCACTTATATTGTTATTCCAGAAAATAAGAGATTTATTCTTCATATTAGAGTAGCCAACAAAAACAGACAGATCACTCTATTCTGCCCTTGCGGCTAAATGTATATCATCATAATTGTAATGACATTATAGCAAAAAAAAGTTTAAAGCTTATTACAAACCATGTAGATACAGATATTGTCGCAGTTCTAGGCTGTGGATAGAGTCAAGATCTTTCAAGCAAGTCTTGATACAGGAGTTCATTAAAGAATAGTCCCATTTTCAACGTACCACATTAGCTGAAGCAATTTGCATAAATGTATTTTATTTTACAACCTAGAGTACAGATTAGTAAAAGCATTATCCAGTAAAAGGTCAGTATTCATTAGGCTTATTAGTGGCTGTTTTTGTTCTGGTCATTAGACTTGATTTACAAGTAAGTATTTTTATTTTAGCCATGTCACTGTAATGTTCAAATTTCATTGGACTTAACTGGATATAACTGTCACTTTTGCTATCCTGGTGCATTAGCATTGTGAATTTCACCTTAGATTGGCTGTGTTTTTACCTTAGTAAAAATGAAAGTCCAGCTCCAGAATATTAGCTCCTCCTCCAACCCTTCCCTCCCACCCAACTAACTAACCAGTGATATGGAAAACAAAAACTATTCAAATGCTAATTTTATTTATGTGAAACAATGATCATGTGTCAATCCTTTTCTTTTCTTCTGCTTACTTCCTGGGGTCCTTACTTGGGTGTCCACATCACTGCCTGCATGATGTGAACATTTTCTGTTAGAGGAGGTGATACTTGCAGCAGCTCAGCCCTCTCTTATTGGTTCCGGAGGCAGGAGAACTTATGAGTGAGGGGACTGATGCCCAAGAAAAGAACGAGAAAGAAAGGTCTCTGGTCCCTGTGGCAGGATATTGGCTTGACTCATAGAAGAAACTGTGGGTGTACACTACAGGGTGACTTAGGAAATGGTGTTTGGAATCAAGGCCGAGGAGTAGGGAAATTGATGCATAATGTACTATTTAAATAAAATTTTTGACTGGACTTGGGCTTTAAGCTACACATTAGGGTGGTGCTACTATATGAGCAGAATTGAGTGTGTTAGGGGCCTTATAAACTATTTTCCATATGTATGTTGGGTTCAGTATAAAGAAACATGGTTTAGATAACCATTCTACCTATTAAATATCTAGATATTGATTATAGTTGTATTTATTTAGAAAAATGTAAAGCATTCCTGACTGCTACCTGTGCCAAACAGTTGGCCTTCTGTGTTCAAAATGCAGCAGGGAAGCTGCTCGGCATTGGACCCGAAAGCAAGTACTGATCAATGGAGTAGTGGGGTGTCTACAGTGACTTCCGGCTTTCAGAGCCTTTGGCTAGGTATGGTATATGCATAGTTGCATACAAGCTGCACAAATGTAACACTACTGTATGTATAAAATATCCATTCCTGAAATTAATATATTTTTTAAATATTTAAAAAATGCAGCATACCTTTTTAGATATCTCATTGGTATACACTAGATTTGGACACTGTCTACCTTAACAAAAGATTAAGGTTGCATTCACACCTGAGCGTTTCACAGTCGTTTTTTTTTTTTTCACAGTTGTTTTCACTGCGATTTTGCCACGTTTTTAACAACCATTTTGTTCAGGTCACCAGGGTAAAACTCAGAAAAATGCCTGTAATCTGCCCCAAAGAAGCTCATGTTCTTTTTTGAGCTTAGGGCGTTTTTCAGGCGTTTTGCTTCAGGTGACAAAACGCTCAGATGTAAACAGGTGCCATTGAAATAAATGAGATTTTGCTTGTTGGGCGTTTTTCAGGCGTTTTTTGGGGCATTTTACAAGCGTTTTATGAGCTGAAAATGCTCAGGTCTGAATGTAGCTTTTAGGTTTTGGATCTGGGCTTCTCCATTGTATATTAGTGAGAACTGTACTCAGCCAGTCCCCAGTTCAGGTGTTGGGACAGATCCTGCTTGGCTAGCTGAGAAATTCTTGCAGTAATCCATTACACTATGCAATATGCAATATTTAGAGAAAATGTGTACGGACACCTAAATACCGCATGCGATCTGCTTTTGTGAATGGAACCTTCCAATTGCTAGTCTAAACAAGGCCTTAGGCGGACCATGCAACCACGGATTGCAGGAAAGAAGTTTGCACGTTTCCCCACATCAACACAGACACTACTGACAGGGGAATTAGCAATTGTCCCTGCCAGGAGAAGACCGTGATTATCACTAGCGGCTATTGCTGCTGCTTGCGATAATTGGAAGCGAATCTGGCAGGCTGGTTGTATCCAAGTCGATCGATCAACTTGGTAAATTCAGCTTGCCCATTAACGGTTCAAATCTCGACCAGTTCCTGCTGAACCAGCCGAGATTCAAACCGTGTATGGCCGGCCTTAAGCCCTGTACACACGATCGGATTTCCTATGGTTTTTAAACCGATGGATTTTTCCATCGGAAAACCGATGAAGCTGACTTCCATCAGTCTTGCCTACACACCATCAGTCAAAAAACGACCGTTCCAAACGCAGTGACGTAAAACACTCCGATGAGCTGAGAAAAATGAAGTTCAATGCTTCTGAGCATGCGTCGACTTGATTCTGAGCATGCTTGGGTTTTTTATCCAATGGAGTTCCCCACAGACGATAGTAATTTGCTATCGGTTTTTTAACCATCGGATGAATTTAAAACATGTTCTATTTTTAAACACCAATGGAAAAAAGACCAATGGGGCCCATACACGATCGGTTTGTCCGATGAAAAAAGTCCATCGGAATGTTTTTATCGGTAAAAACCTATCGTGTGTACACGGCTTTAGTCTTTTTAAAGTGTGTTGATCTTTTAAAATATTAGAGGCATGCCACAATGGAAACTGCACATAACATGTGTGTTAGACATAATTCCTAAATTAAAGAGTATGGAACATTTTGGCTATTAAAGCATTTGAGATTATCTTTCTAATCCTTTTTTTTACACTTCTAATTGAATTCCTTGCTGGCTACAAAATGCCATTATTGTGCTTTATATAGCTGTTCAAAGTTCATTTCCTAGTCATGCAGAGACTGATGACTTTAGTTTATCTTAAGGATTATGGAATAAATGGGTCAACATGATAACTATTCACTACACCTCACAATGTATGTTTACCCTTATGTTTCTTTTTGTTTTTGCGTTGTCTGAAAATACAGTTTTTTGGCGTAAACCACAGACGCACAGACCTGTTAAACCATCTGTCAACAATCAATCACTGCTCTGCTTTAATAGCAACACAATATTAAGTAAAAATCTGTTATCCTCCTATCATATTACAAGATTGTGTTTTCTTAAAAAAATGTGGAAAAGCCTTATATAAATAAGTTAGACGTAAGAACTTGGTAACTTGTTTAAGCATTTAAAGGGTAAGTGCAATTTTGTAATTAAAAGTTAAGTTGATATGAAATTTGTGTATTTGACATTATTAGATCGACTTGTGTGCAACCAGGGTGGCCATACATGGATCCAAATTTGGCCGGTCTCTGCTGAACCAGCTTAATTTCAAGACATGTATGGCCGGCTTAAGGGTACAGGGATAAACTCTATTACTAACCCTATATCATGGTCTGGCAGACTCCAGCACTGTCCTCAACCTCTGTGAATGGTCCCTCGCTGTCATTAGGCACAGTTATGTGCTTTTAACACTGCACTGTGAGGAGGCGAGCAAGTGATCGCAGCCTTACGTTGCATAGAGAGGATGTTTTATTGGAATGGTTGCATGAATTAAGAATGTCTGTTGGAGTCAGGGATATGGTAAGTAATAGAGGTTATGCCTGCACCCCTAGACTAAAGAAGCATGTAGCTCCTGCAATGCGGGAGTGGGGGGGGGTGGCTTGGGCCACTGAAAAGGTAGATATTTTCTGATGATCAAAATTCAGCATTACCATGTAAATGTTCAACTTGTCTGTAGCTCTAGCAGACTAAAATGTGAGCATATTTTAGTTCATTCAGAAATAGAACAGCTGTACAGAGAGCGGACAATATTATGCAAAGAGCTTTAAATCAAAGTAAGTGGATAATTTCTGTTTGCTGAGGTTAGAAATGATTGGATGCTGTGTCTTACTTTGCATTGCTTATCATTGTTGTAATTTGAAGTCCTTTAGTTCTTTTGTATTAAAACAATTGTCTAATGTTCAGACTAATAAATATGTATTGTTGGCACCCAAATAATTCCATGTAGATACCATTCATGCAGTTTTACTCTGAAGAATGACCATAACGTATCTGAACTCCATCAAAGAAGCTAAAATGTCTAGATGCTCAAGAGATCCCTAATGGGTTTTGTAATTAAACACAGCTGATTGGCCAGTTGATCTTAGTTTTTCAAGGGGTGCATTTATTTCTGGCATGTTTTGTGACAGTACATTTTCAGAATGATGTGCTTTGTACACTAAGGAGAATGTATTTGTGTCAAGAACACCAAGTTAATCACCTTATAAAGATTATATTTATGCCTGCTTTACCTCTCTATATGTACATCAAATTACCCACTTCAGCCCTGAGCCAATTCTGACACTTCACACATATATGTAAAAAATCATTTTTTTTTGCTAGAAATTAACCAGAACCCCCAAACATTATATAAATATATATATTTTATTTTTTTGCAGAAGCCTAGAGAATAAAATGGTGGGTGTTGCAATTTTTAATGTCACATGGTATTTGTGCAGTGGTTTTTCAAACGCAATTTTTTGGTAAAAAATACACCTCTGTGAATTTTAATGCACAAAAACACAATATAATACATAATTGTCAAATAGTGCAGCGCTCTAGTGTTATTGAAATACACATAGATATACCCCAATTCCAAAGGGCGAACAGAATATTTGTCCCAAAAAAACTAAAGAATAGCAGATGCAATAGTCCCACAGCCGTGATGAAAGTAAGGATCCTTAAATAAGCCAGATGGCACCTCACACTCTCATGCTCTGCTTACCAGACAATGTGTGACACCCTATTTAGAGTGGTCAATTTGCTCTTTTGTATAAAAACAATCCAGCATTCCTCACAGACAGGAGGTTTAAACACTCAATACAGAGCGGGTCCTGATCACATGAAAACAAAAGCACTCCGATAGTGTAATATTGCTATAAATTATATACTTTTATTAAAATGAAAGGAGATGCACTGACATGTCTTGTAGGCATTAAAACACACCATCATGCGTGACAAACGACGATAAACCAGGCTTTCCAGTATCAAAGATGGCCGACTCGCATCTGCGCATGCGTTGTGGTATGCGTATGTAGCTCCGCGTCATTCGTTCATCACATCTGATGTGATCAGGGGCGGGGGTACGCACACTCACCACATCGCATGTGCAGCCACAAGTTTAATACTTGAAAGCCCGGTCAAGAACCATCTTGGTTTTATCAGTCCACAAAATGTTGTACCATTTCTCTTTAGATCTGTCAATGTGTTCTTTGGCAAATGGTAAGATCTTCAGCACATGTTGTTTTTTTAACAATGGGACGTTGGGGGGGGGGTTCTTGCCTATAGCTCAGCTTCACATAGGTGTCTTACAATTGTTACAGTACTCACAGGGAACTTTAGACCTTCTTTGATCACCCTGGAGCTTTGGCTGAGTCTTTGCCATTTTGGCTATTCTTTGATCCATTCAAATGGTAGTTTTCCATTTTCTTCCACGTCTTTCTGTTTTTTTTTGCCTTTTTTATTGCATTTAAGATATTTTTGCTGAGAAGTCTATCAGTTTCTGCACTTATTTATATGTTTTCCCCTCTCCAATCAACTTTTTAATTAAAATACGCTGTTCTTCTGAACAATGTCTGGAACTATCCATTTTACTCAGAATTTCAGAGAGAAATGCACTATACCCAGCATGTGCAACATTTGCTGCCTTCGTCCTTAAATAAGGGCAACCTGTTTGACACCTGTTTTTTCACAGACTGAATGACCTCACTAATTGAACCCCACACTGCTATTATTTTGAACACAGTCCTTTCAATTAATGATTCAAATATGCAGAATCAGCAGCATGCATGTCATGACCGTTGGGTCTCTTAGTTTTCTATTACTCTTCTACACCTACTAGTAAATTATTTGCCATGTATAAATATAATTTTCTACCAAAAACAGTAACTAATGTGGTTAGTGATGTTGGACTGCTATTATTTTGAACACAACTGTATACAACCAATATTCTGTTCACCCTTTGGAATTGGGGTATACCTATATGTTTTTCAATAACACTAGAGCGCGTCACTATATGTTTATTATATGTTAGTGTTTTGTATCAGAACACAGTGCACAACATCTGTATTCTTATTATGTTACCTTGGCACAGATTTACATTAAATTTTGTATAATACGTAATTGTTTGGGACCTAACATATCGTGGAACGGTGCCAGACTACAGTAAAGATCTCCATAGGCGACAATTTATAAGTTTTTACAGATTACCAGTTTAGCATTTCACAGGAGTTCTGGTGCTAGAACTATTGCTCTCGCTATAACATTTGTGGTGATACCTCACATGTGTGGTAATAACACCGTTTACAGTGCCTTAAAAAAGTATTCATACCCCTTGAAATTTTCCACATTTTGTCATGTTACAACCAAAAACGTAAATGTCTTTTAGTGGGATTTTACGTGATAGACCAGCAAAAAGTGGCACATAGCTGACATTTAACCCATTTCCAGCAATTGTAGAGGCATGAAATTACAAGCTTGTTCTAGCACATGAGGCTAGATTGATCACTAAAAAAGAATTAATCTTAAAGTTTGTGAATTTAACACACCTATTTTTTATACCATCCCCAAGCTCCACACATCTTTGGCTAATCCCCGGGGAGGCCTATAGTATCATCAATTAAGGGGCCCCTCGAATGACTGGGAAAATTCTGTGATGCCCTTATTAAGGAGCTAGTACAAGATCTGCCTTCATTTGTTCAGGACACCAGAGATGACTTGCACAGACTGGAAGCTACCGTGTTTCCTAAAGGAGCCCTTCTCATTGGGATTGACGTGGAATCATTGTACACATCAATCCCTCACGAGTGGGGACTGCTGGGAGTCTGATAATTTCTGGAAAATAAATTTCCTCTCCCAGGTGCTCAAAATAAATTTATAGTTGAGATCCTGCAATTCATGTTGGAGTACAATTGTTTCCAGTTTTTGGGGATTAACTACCAGCAACTCAGGGGGACTTCAATGGGGGCCCCATGGGCTCCATCTTATGCATACTTCCACTTGGGTCTCTGGGAGGACGAGGTGGTGTACCGTTCTCAATTGTACCTCAGCCACAGTAATATGTGGCTGAGGTACATTGATGACGTGTTCATGATCTGGGGGGCACTATACAACAACTGTCTGAGTTCATTGATGAACTTAATAACAATAGGAATTTTAGACTTACATTCTTCTCCCATCATGAAACCTTGTCCTTCCTAGATCTCAATATAGGTGTCCATGGCGATCAAATCGTTACTAAAAAAACGTATTGTAAGGAGACAGCAGCTAATACGCTTCTCGAGGCCACCAGTCATCACCCATGTTCACTTATCCAGGGGATACCAGTGGTCAATTCCTGAGGATCAAAATGAATTGCTCACTGGATAAAGATTTTTCTGTTGAAGCAACTGACATGTACAATAGTTTTAGGGAAAGGGGGTAAACCTCCACCCCAGTCAAAGGAGGTAAACCTCCACCCAAGTTTTTTGAAGACTCTAACAGGTTTTCTTCTAAGATTGCCCTGTATTTGGCTCCATTCATCTT
This sequence comes from Rana muscosa, assembly GCA_029206835.1. NCBI lineage: Eukaryota > Metazoa > Chordata > Amphibia > Anura > Ranidae > Rana > Rana muscosa. The sequence continues at coordinate 881,812,444 of CM055116.1, forward strand.
CCAATCAACTCTGACCAGATTCCTTGTCCCTGCTGAAGAAAAGCATCCCCACAACATGATGCTGCCACCACTATGTTTCATGGTGGGGATGGTGTGTTCAGCGTGATGTGCATTGTTAGCAAAACGCTATGTGTGGCGTAAAACTTTTAGGCCAAAAAGTTTAATTTTGGTCTCATCTGACCAGAGCACCTTCTTCCACATGTTTCCACATGGCATCTGGCAAACTACAAATGGGCCTTCTTATGGCTTTCTTTCAACAATGGCTTTCTTCTTGCCACTCTTCCATAAAGACCAGATTTGTGGAGTGCACGACTAATAGTTGTCCTGTGGACAGATTCTCCCACCTGAGCTGTGGATCTCTGAAGCTCTTCCAGAGATATCATGGGCCTCTTGGCTGTTTCTCTGATTAATGCTCTCCTTACCTGGCCTGTCAGTTTAGGTGGATGGCCATGTCTTGGTAGGTTTGCAGTTGTGCCATACTCTTTCCATTTTCGGACGATGGGTTGAACAGTGCTCCGTGAGATGTTTAAAGATTGGGATATTTTTTATAACCTAACTTTGCTATAAACTTCTCCACAACTTTATCCCTGACCCGTTTGGTTTGTTCCTTGGCCTTCATGATGCTGTTCGCTCACTAAGGTCCCCTAATAAATCTCTGAGGGCTTCACAGAACAGCTGTATTTATACAGAGATTGAATTACACACAGGTGGACTCTATTTACTAATTAGGTGACTTCTGAAGGCAATTGGTTCTACTAGATTTTAGTTAAGGGTTTTAGAGTTGAATACAAATGCCCGCCACACCTTTCAGATATTTATTTGTAAAAGAGTTTGAAAACCATTTATCATTTTCCTTTCTGTTTACAATTATGTGCCACTTTGTGTTGGTCCATCACATAAAATCCCCAAAAAATACATTAACGTTTTTGGTTGTAACATGACAAAATGTGGAAAATTTCAAGGGATATGAATACTTTTTCAAGACACTGTACATATGTGTGCACAACCTATGTATGTGTTTACCTTTGCACATGAGCACGGGGTACAGAGGGGCTTTAATTTTTTATTTTTTTAAAATATTTTTTTTTATCTCTTCTATTGCTATCAGAAGGGATAAACAAAAGAATACTGTATCAGTCCCAAGGGAAACACCCCTTGCGATAGCATGTGCCGTGATAGGTCCTCTTTATGGGGAGATCTGGGGTCTATTAGACCCCAGATCTCTTCTCTGCCCTTCAAAGCATCTGTTTAAACTAAGATCAGTTTGATCAGATGCTTGTTCAAGCTGGTAACGGCTTGTTTACATGAGACTGAAATCGGAAGTGATGTTATCCTCGTTTCTTCTGGTTCCTGATGTCACTCAGTGGGAGGAACAACATCAGTTCCTCTCACTGTGTCCCAGGAACCAGATGCCACTGGTTGCATCCTTACCAGGCTCACCCCGGCTGTAAAAGTAATCCAGCAGCTTCTTAGCCACTAGGATTAGTTTAACATTGAAGGGAATCACTGGTCCTAAAAAATTAAATCACCCTTCCAACCCAGCGATGTACTGGTACATTGATGGATGGCAAGCGGTTAAAGTTCAACCACAAATATCCATTTTCTGTTCACACTACTAGTATGTCCTGCATAGTGCTATAGGAACTTTTCATGTGGAAGCTGCTAAATAGCACTGAAAAATAAAATAGCTCAGAGTAGAAGGGATCAGATGGGGAACATTCGTGAATGTATTAGATGATGATCCTCTAACCAAGTCAAAATAAATATTTTGCATAGTTATTCTTTAAACGTCTGTATACTCGACAAATAATATAAACTCTTCTTGATTTTTTCAGTTCTTGCATTTAAGAAATGTGAATGTCCTATTTTTTCATTTTGAGTAGGTTTTTATCTATTAGCTAATGTATTGTCACATGTGATTATATAATTATTGGTTTGGCATAGTATTTCTACTACATATTGCATGCTTAGTAATGAAAAACTGAAAGCAAAAAAATAGTTTTCTGCTTTATGTCTTATGTTTCCCCCTGCATTCATATTTTTCTTTGGAATTGTTAAAAGCACAGTACAGATTTTTTAATTATTCTGTACGCTGGACCTGTTAAGCTGTCTGGCAATAATCAATTATTGCCCTGCTCCAATTCCAAAGAAATAATAACTAACAATCTGTTCTACATTTACCTTGCTTTAGGATTTTAAGATTTCCTAATAACTGGTTATAATCTTAGAGCTGTTAAGTAAAGGAAGGATCAAATGAGGCTATGCTGCTTTTAATTCTAAATATAGTCAATAGAAAACATATTGAGATATTAATTACAATTAGCATTGTGATTTGAGGTGTAAAACATAAGACATTCTTTGACATGAAAGACATGAAAGCTATCTACTTAAGATAAAGCCTGGGCCACAACCCCACCATACTGATATTAGGCACTAATTATATGACACAAGAATTCCCACCGATTAGACACTTGAGTAACCATGATAGATAATACATTTTCACAAGAAAGCCAAACTTTGTCTACACAGCTACATACTTCCAGCGCTAATGTATCAGCTTTCTTAGATTACTCCTAAAACAATGTGCAAAAAATTGTTGGGAAACTTATATATATATATATATACTGAGCAAAATTATAAACGCAACACTTTTGTGTTTGTCCCTATTTATCATGAGCTGACTTTTTCTATGTACACAAAAGGCCTATAATGCCCCGTACACACGATCGTTTTTCATGCCGTTAAAACTGCCATTTTAAATAATGGCCCTGAAAAATGATCGTGTGTATGCTCCAGAGCATTTTTAACGACGTGAAAAACGGCCATTAAAAATTCCGGACATGCTCTCTTTTTTCACGTTGTTTTTCATGTCGTTTTTTTTAACGACGTGAAAAACGATAGTGTGTATGCTTTAACGACGTGAAAAAAAACGCGCATGCTCAGAATCAAGTATGAGACGGGAGCGCTCGTTCTGGTAAAACTAGCGTTCGTAATGGAGATAGCACATTCATTACACAGTAACGGACTGAAAAGCGCGAATCGTCACCCAAAAAACTTTACTAACATGAAGGGTGGCGCCATTCGAACGGAACTTCCCCTTTATAGTGCCGTCGTACGTGTTGAACGTCACTGCGCTTTGCTTGATCGTTTTTTTAAAATGATGGTGTGTACGCAAGGCAGGCTTGAGAGGAAACATGAAAAAAAACGAGGAGAAAAACGTTGGTTTAAAAAATGACATTAAAAACGATTGTGTGTACGGGGCATTACTCTCAAATATTGTTCACAAATCTGTCTATATCTGTGTTAGTGAGTACTTCTCCTTTGCCAAGATAATCCATCCACCTTGCAGGTGTGGCATATCAAGATGCCTATTTGACAGCATGATTATTGCACAGGTGGGCCTTAGGCTGGCCACAATAAAAGGCCACACTGCTTCCATTGTTGAATTTTGGGCTATTTTTATAATCATTTTGTTGTTTCCAATGCAGCTAATGAAAAGCTGCCAGCAACTATGAACACTGTTTTACTGGTACTAATACAAATCAGATTGCTTCCAATTCAGATACTATAAACCAGATGATGCAATAGTGGGTAGAAGTGTTAACCTTGCCAAATGTCTCAGAGCTTCCAAATGTATTTATATAGCTAGGAAGATGACCGTTCAGTGAGTGTCATCTGACGGCAGATAAGGATATTGAGCAAATTTTAAGGCCCCATGCACACGAGACGCTGTTATTTGCTGTTAAACGCGTGTTCAGAGGCAGTTGGACACTTTTTTCAACTGCTCCTGAACCCATTCAATGTTATCCTATGTGTCCATGCACACAGTCTCGTTTATTGCCGTTCTTAGGCAGTTGCGTTTAACCTCGTTTTTCCAGAAGCAAAAAAATGGGTTCAGACGCAAAAATTTTCCACGTTTCAGACGCAAAACGCGGCTAAACGCCGTTAAACGCGGCAAAACGCGGTACCGGCGTTTTGCCGCAATTTCGTTTATTAGCGTTTTTAAAGGTGACCTATTTTTTTACATTAGAAATCTCAAAAATGATGGCAAATGATGAAAAACCATCAAAAAAATATGAAAAAAAACTGTAATTGCTTGCATTGCACTGTAGACAATCCACAACTTGTGGCAGGTGACGTGGCAAGTGGACAATCCACAACTTGTGGCAGGTGATGTTGCCAGGTGACGTGGCCAGGTGACATGGCAGGTGACGTGGCAGGTGGACAATCCACAAATTGTTGCAGGTGACGTGGCCAGGTGACGTGGCAAGTGGACAATCCACAACTTGTGGCAGGTAACGTGGCCAGGTGACGTGGCCAGGTGACATGGCAGGTGACGTGGCAGGTGGACAATCCACAAATTGTGGCAGGTGACGTGGCAGGTGACGTGGCAAGTGGACAATCCAAAACTTGTGGCAGGTGACGTGGCCAGGTGACGTGGCAGGTGGACAATCCACAAATTGTGGCAGGTGACGTGGCAGGTGACGTGGCAGGTGACGTGGCAGGTGGACAATCCACAAATTGTGGCAGGTGACGTGGCAGGTGACGTGGCAGGTGACGTGGCAAGTGGACAATCCAAAACTTGTGGCAGGTGACGTGGCCAGGTGACGTGGCAGGTGGACAATCCACAAATTGTGGCAGGTGACGTGGCCAGGTGATGTGGCAGGTGACGTGGCAGGTGGACAATCCACAAATTGTGGCAGGTGACGTGGCCAGGTGATGTGGCCAGGTGACGTGGCAAGTGGACAATGCACAACTTGTGGCAGGTGACGTGGCCAGGTGACGTGGCAGGTGATGTGGCAAGTGAACATTCCACAACTTGTGGCAGGTGACGTGGCAGGTGACATGGCCAGGTGACGTGGCCAGGTGACGTGGACAGGTGATGTGGCAAGTGGACAATCCACAACTTGTGGCCAGGTGACGTGGCAGGTGACGTGGCAAGTGGACAATTCACAACTTGTGGCAGGTGACGTGGCAGGTGACGTGGCAAGTGGACAATGCACAACTTGTGGCAGGTGACGTGGCCAGGTGACGTGGCAGGTGACGTGGCAAGTGAACATTCCACAACTTGTGGCAGGTGACGTGGCAGGTGACATGGCCAGGTGACGTGGCCAGGTGACATGGCCAGGTGATGTGGCAAGTGGACAATCCACAACTTGTGGCCAGGTGACGTGGCAGGTGACGTGGCAAGTGGACAATTCACAACTTGTGGCAGGTGACGTGGCCAGGTGACATATCAGGTGACGTGGCAAGTGGACAATCCACAGCTTGTGGCAGATGATGTGGCAAGTGATACGCTAAATACAAGTACACTGCTGCTCTCTCAGCTGCTGGTCTCCCAAAATGGCTGAAATGGTTAAATAATAATGTTTTTTGAGCTTAGGGAGGGTCTTATGATGTTTCTTAACTAAACGCCTATAGACGCAAACGCGGTAAAACGCGGTAAAACGCCGCTAAAATCGCGGCAAAACGGGCGTTTTTAAACGCCGGTTTTAGCCTTTAAAAATGTGTGTTCAGCAGAGTTTGCACCGGCGTCTCGTGTGCATGGGGCCTAAAGGAGTTTTAAGCACAAACCTTTACTATTAATTTATATATTATACAAAATCTATAAATGTAGCTTTTACCATACTATTTCTAATAGCAAATATTAAGCTAGTGTTTTGCGCTATTGATACTGACCTTCAATAAATATTGACCAACAGCTACATTGTGAATGTCCAATGCACTCTCAGGCTTGATTCACCCTAATGCATTTTTTGATGCATTATGCATTTTGCAAAAATGCAGGGTCATTTTTTAACATAGGTTTCTATGGAACATGTTCACATCAATGCATTTTTGTGCCTCTGCATTTTTGGAAAAGGTCTTATGCGGCGTACACACGATCGTTTTTCATGCCGTTAAAAATGCCATTTTTTAAAATGGCCATTAAAACCGATCGTGTGTATGCTCCAGAGCATTTTTAAAGGCGTGAAAAACGGCCATTAAAAATTTCGAACATGCTCTATTTTTTCACGTTTTTCATGTCGTTTTTGCTTTTACGAGGGGAAAAAAACGTGCATGCTCAGAATCAAGTATGAGACGGGAGCGCTCGTTCTGGTAAAACTAGCGTTCGTAATGGAGATAGCACATTCGTCACGCTGTAACGGACTGAAAAGCACGAGGCTGAAAAGCGCGAATCGCCGCTCAACAAAGTTTACTAACATGAAGGGTGGCGCCATTCGAATGGAACTTCCCCTTTATAGTGCCGTCGTACGTGTTGTATGTCACTGCGCTTTGCTCAAGCGTTTTTTTTAATGATCGTGTGGATGCAAGACAGGCTTGAGAGGAAACATGAAAAAAAAAACGACGAGAAAAACATTGGTTAAAAAAATGGCATGAAAAACGATCGTGTGTACGCCGCATTAGACTTTTTTCCCGCAAAATGCAGTGTTTTGCATGTAATAGACTTCAACGGACCCGCTTCCAAAATGCAAGTACCGCGATTCTGCGGTTTTTAGCTGTACATTTACTGTTATAACTGGTTGCTAAGGAGGGGGCCAGGAAACCAGGAAGCCGGGCGCTGCGTCCTTAACAACCAATGATTTATCAGCTGATATATATATAAAAAAAAATCCTGGCTAAGAAATAAAAGTGAAAAAAACCTGTGTGGGGTCCCCCCCAGGTCCATACCAGGCCCTTGGGTCTAATATGGATTTGGAGGGACCCCCCACGCCAAAATAAAAAAAATGGCTTGGGGTCACCCCCAAAATCCATACCAGACCCTTATCCAAGCATGCAGCACAGGAGGTCATGGAAAGGGAAGGGACAAGCAAGCGCCCCCCCCTCCTGAACCATACCAAGTCGCATGCCCTCAACATGGGGGGGTTTGGGGCAAAGGGGATCTGCGCCCCCCACCCCAAAGCACCTTGCCCCCATGCTGATGGGGACAAGGGCCTCTTCCCAATGGTTGTCGGGGTCTGCGGGCGGGGACTTATCAGAATCTGAAACTAGACAATTTTTGCCAAGTCTTTTATTAAAAATATCTTCTTCTTCTCCGCTTCTTCCTCCAGTCTTCCTCCATCTTCTCGCGCATCTTCCTCCTCCAAGCTTCTCCTTCTCCCGCTGCTTCTTCTTCCGCTCTTCTTCTTTCTCCTCGTTTTTTCCACATTTTTTTTAGCCAGATTTTTTTTTTTTTTACATTCAGCGGGGAAGCCTGCTGACAGCTGATGACTCATCGGTTGTTAAAGATGTGGCAGCCAGCTTCCCAACACCTCCTTAGCAACCAGCTATATATAGTGTAAAAAAAACGCAAATTGTAAATCGCAGCAAAATTGCATGTCCAAAAACGCAGAAAGCACTGCAAAAAGCACTGCAGAAACGCTCAAACGCAACATGCATAGATGTGAATTGACCCTCAAGCCCAGTACAGACTGATACTTTTCTTTTTTGTTCAACCCATCGGGCTGGAAAAAAAAACTGACAGATGTACCAAAACAAATGATGTTGGTGTGGTGATACCCCCTGCTGTGTCTTTGTATCCTGACAGAGACCTCCCGATCACCAGAAAATGCTGATCAGCACTCGCAGCCATTGGCTATTGGTTTTCCTGCAAAGCGTGAACAAAAGCCAGCCGTTAGGACAGCTTCTGTCAGACAGACAGCAGTACACACTGATCAAATGTTTCGGCACGTGTGTACCTAGCATTACATGGCAATAAGATCCTAGGAATATTCAACCTAAGGTCTGAGACAAATCTTTCACAGTACAAATCAGTACAAGTGAGAGTAGCATAATCCATACAGTACTAGACCAGATGTATTTTTTCACGGTGTTGCAGTGAAGATGGGCACCCTGTGAAACCTTGAAACATTGCACATCAACCTATGTGACATTTATTGTTCTTAATAAATTACTAAACTGTATTTGCTAGAGTGCTGGCGACTTTCTTCTTTGCGATTCAGATTATTCACAGTGACATCTTCACATGGCAGAAGCCCATGAGGGAAGAGAGAGAGAACAGGAAGTAACCCCAAACTTTAATAATTCTTCCAGTATACATTACCAGCCCCCCCCCCCCCAAGCCTGCTGATATTCTAGATCATTAAACATTCATAACACAGGATGTTAGCTTTCTAGCACAGCCTGCTGGAGCATACTCAAACAGCAATTTATAGAAAAATTTGAGAACTTGTCAAAAATACTCAATTTCTACACCAGTGTTCTTGCCATTCATAAAGAATATAATGTTTTAAATAAATGTAGAAATTGTTTATGAAAACAATTATAAAATGATTCTGCTGATACTATAGATTTAAATCTATGTGCACCTTTACAAAGCATGTTGCTGTTAATACATAAAGAAAATGGTTCATCTAGCTGTCCGTGGCATTAGTTTAACTCTGCTGATTCTTCACTGACAATGTTTGGTGCTCTTAAGCTGCATTTTATTCACAAGTGGCCTAGAAAAGCACACTGAAGTCATGCTTGGCTACATTAACAATTTTGTCTAGATTAAACTTACATTCTTTTTTGATTTGTTTTCTATTTTTGGCCACAATTGTTAACATTCTAAAAATTATTGTTCTTGCATCCATGAGGAAAACATTATAAAAGCTTTCTCTTAAAGAGCAACAGGGATGGTCTCTGATTGATTGGAATGATCTCTGGTCTTTTGTCAAATAGGCATCAGCCCATACATGGCTTGGTTCTTCTAAGGGTCTCCACAATCTTTAACCACTTGACAACTGGGCACTAAATCCCCTTCGTGCCCGGACCAATTTTCAGCTTTCAGTGCTCTCACACTTTGAATGACAATTACTCAGTCATGTAATACTGTACCCAAATGATTTTTTTGTCCTTTTTTTCATACAAATAGAGCTTTCTTTTGGTGGTATTTGATCACCTCTGGGTTTTTTATTTTTTGCGCTATAAATGAAAAAATACGGAAAATTTTGAAAAAAAAAAACCTTTTTTTCGTTTATGTGATAAAATTTTGCAAATTATAATTTTTTTTTATAAAATTTGGCCACAATTTATACTGCTACATATCTTTGGTAAAAATAACCCAAATTAGTGGATATTATTTGGTCTTTGTGAAAGTTATAGAGTCTACAAGCTGTGGTGCGGATCATAAACAATTGATCACACCTAATGTACTGGTGGCCTATCTCATTTCTTACGACCCGAACAAGCCAGCAAAGCACAAATACCCCCCAAATGACCCCATTTTTTTAAATTAGACATTCCAAGGTATTTAGTAAGATGCATCGTGAGGTTTTTGATGTTGTAATTTTTTCCCACAATTCTTTGCAAAATGAAGATTTATTTTTATTTTTTTATTTTTTCCACAAAATTGTCATTGTAATAGGTTATTTCTCTCACATGGCATGTGTATACCACAAATGACGCCCCAAAATACATTCTGCTACTCCTCCTGAGTATGGCGATACCAAATGTGTGAGACTTTTATACAGCCTGCCCACATACAGAGGCCCAATATTGAAATGGCACCTTCAGGCATTCTAGGAGCATAAATTACACATCTCATTTCTCAACCACCTATTACACTTTTGAAGGCCCTGGAGCACCAGGACAATGGAAACGCCCACAACGTGACCCCATTTTGGAAAGCTAACACCCCAACGTATAATCTATGAGGCATAATGAGTCTTTTGAATGGTTCATTTTTTCCTGAAGTTTTGGGAAAATGCGGGAAAAAAATGAAAACGCAATTTTTTTACGCAAAGTTGTCCATTTATAAGATATTGCCAACACATAGCATGTACATAGCAAAAATGACACCTCAAAATACATTCTGCTACTCCTCCTGAGTATGGCGATACCAAATGTGTGAGACTTTTATACAGCCTGCCCACATACAGAGGCCCAATATTGAAATGGCACCTTCAGGCATTCTAGGAGCATAAATTACACATCTCATTTCTCAACCACCTATTACACTTTTGAAGGCCCTGGAGCACCAGGACAATGGAAACGCCCACAAAGTGACCCCATTTTGGAAAGCTAACACCCCAATGTATAATCTATGAGGCATAATGAGTCTTTTGAATGGTTCATTTTTTTCCTGAAGTTTTTGGAAAATGCGGGAAAAAAATGAAAACGCAATTTTTTTACGCAAAGTTGTCCATTTATAAGATATTGCCAACACATAGCATGTACATAGAAAAAATGACACCTCAAAATACATTCTGCTACTCCTCCTGAGTATGGCGATACCAAATGTGTGAGACTTTTATACAGCCTGCCCACATACAGAGGCCCAATATGGAAATGGCACCTTCAGGCATTCTAGGAGCATAAATTACACATCTCATTTCTCAACCACCTATTACACTTTTGAAGGCCCTGGAGCACCAGGACAATGGAAACGCCCACAAAGTGACCCCATTTTGGAAAGCTAACACCCCAACGTATAATCTATGAGGCATAATGAGTCTTTTGAACGGTTCATTTTTTTCCTGAAGTTTTTGGAAAATGCGGGAAAAAAATGAAAACGCAATTTTTTTACGCAAAGTTGTCCATTTATAAGATATTGCCAACACATAGCATGTACATAGCAAAAATGACACCCCAAAATACATTTTGCTACTCCTCCTGAGTATGGCGATACCAAATGTGTGAGACTTTTATACAACCTGGCCACATACAGAGGCCCAACATGCAAGGTACACCATCAGGTGTTCTAGGGACACATAGCATGCACATACCAAGAATTACACCCCAAAATACATTATGCTGAGCAAATGGTAAACAAAAGATTACCTGTGGTTTTAGTAGCGCAGTTTTCCACAGGAGGATAGCACTGGTCCAGGCAGCAGGCAGGGACTTGGTCAGCAAAAGCGGTGTGGTCAGTTCATCCGACAGGCAGAGGCATGATGGCATAGGTCCTACAGGCAGTTGGCAGAAGTAGGGCCTTGTTCAGGACTGAATGGGGACAGGGGTAGAGGCTTCTCCCACCCAAATCTCTTTGAAGCCTCCGAGTCTCCAGACCCTAATCTGGGAATGAGAAAAACAAAAACAATTGTTTTCTTCATCCAGAAAAACAATTCTGGAGCCCCTCACATATGTGAGACCCCTGTGTGATGAATCCCACTAGTCCACTGGCAGGATATAAGATCAGTCCAAGAGGCAGGCAAAAAGCATGGTCAAACAGTCCAGGGTCAGTTCCAGATCAGGCAGAGGTATGTACAGAATCGTTAGGCAGAAGCGTGGTCAAATAACAGTCCAGGGTCAGTTCCAGATCAGGCAGAGGTATGTACAGAATCGTTAGGCAGAAGCGTGGTCAAATAACAGTCCAGGGTCAGTTCCAGATCAGGCAGAGGTATAAACAGAATCGTTAGGCAGAAGCGTGGTCAAATAACAGTCCAGGGTCAGTTACAGAGAAAGCAGAGGCATAAGGGGTGTGAACATAAATGGCAGGAAGTGAACTAATAATTTATTTTGGTATGGTAATGGCGGAAGCAGTTGCCTATGCAGAGGCCTGGTTCTGAAGGACATTGGGCACAATGATAAATGGTGTCTCTTCTCTCTCCTCTTTTGGAGCACACCCAGCATTTTTTCTGGCGTTTTTGGCCTGTTGGTCTGGAAGGGATTTTATCTGGGAAGTGGCGCTCGGAGAGTCGGCTAATGACATCGGATCTAATGTTTACTGGTGGACTGTTCGGGTATAAAAGGGCAGTGGTGATTTCCTCCTGGAAGAAAAGGAAGGATTTGGGTCTTATAGTGGATTTCCGATAGATGACATAGGAGTTGTACATGGCCAAATTGAACAAATAAATTGAAAATTTCTTATACCACTGGTATGATCTTCTTGTGGAAAGGTAGGGTTCGAGCATCTGGTCGTTGAAGTCGACACCCCCCATGAACTTATTGTAATCGTAGATGCATTTGGGTTTTTGGATCCGGCCATTCCTCCTGGTGACTTCAACAAATTCATTGTTGTGGATGGAAGAAAGCAAGTACACGTCCCTTCTGTCCCTCCACTTCACAGCCAAAATCTCCTCATTACGCAAACTCGCCGTCTCCCCTCTTCTCAATTTTTTGGTGACCAGGCTTTGAGGAAAGCCCTTCCGGTTCGCCCGTACGGTGCCGCATGCTGGAGTCTTCATTCTGTGCAAGTTTTGGAACAGGGGCAAACTTGTATAAAAATTGTCCACATACAAGTGGTATCCTTTCTTTGGAGTGGGTTTATGAGTTCCCAAACTACTTTCCCACTGGTTCCAATGTAGATTGGGCAATTAGGGGGGTTCAGTTCGGTGTCCTTCCCTTCATATATGATGAAGCCATACACATACCCAGTTTCTCTGTCGCACAATTTATACAGCTTCACCCCATAGCGGGCCCTTTTGCTGGGTATAAATTGTTTTATGCCCAGCCTGCCAGAAAATTTGATAAGGGACTCATCTATGCATATATGTTGGTCTGGGGTAAACAATTGGGGGAAGGTTTCAGAAAAATAATTTAGTAGCGGCCGAATTTTATAAAGTTTATCAAAATTTGGGTCATTTCGGGGAGGGCACTGGGTATTATCATTGAAGTGTAGGAATCTCATAATCATTAGATATCTGGACCTGGGCATTACTGAGGAAAAGATGGGCATGTGATATATGGGGCGGGATGACCAATATGAACGTAATTGATTTTTTCCATTTAGTCCTATGCAGAATGTGAGGCCCAAAAAAATCCTAAACTCCTCCACTGTAAGGGCTCTCCACCAGGGATGAGCCGAACACCCCCCTGTTCGGTTCGCACCAGAACCTGCGAACAGACAAAATGTTCGTGTAAACTTTAGAACCCTATTAAATACAATGGACTCGAACGTTCGAAATCTAAAGTGTTAATTATAAAGGCTAATATGCAAGTTATTGTCCTAAAAAGTGTTTGGGGACCCGGGTCCTGCCCCAGGGGACATGTATCAATGCAAAAAGAAGTTTTAAAAACGGCAGTTTTTTCGGGAGCAGTGATTTTAATAATGCTTAAAATGAAAAAATAAAAGTGAAATATTCCTTTAAATTTCGTACCTGGGGGGTGTGTATGATATGCATGTGAAGTGGCGCATGTTTCCCGTGCTTAGAACTGTCCCTGCAAAAAATGTCATTTTTGAAAGAAAAAAATGCATTTAAAACTGACTCGCGGCTATTAATGAATTGTCGGCTCCCGGCAATACATACAAAAGTCATTGATAAAAAATAAAAAAAAGCGTGGGGGTTCCCCAGAATTCAATTACCAGGCCCTTCAGGTCTGGAATGGATATTAAGGGGAACCCCGCGCAAATTTAAAAAAAAATTGACGTGGGGTTCCCCCAAATATCCATTCCAGGCCCTTCAGATCTGGCATGGATTTTAAGGGGAACTCCACCCCAAATTTAAAAAAAAAATGGCGTGGAATCCCCCTAAAAATCCATACCAGACCCCTTATCCGAGCACGCAACCTGGCCGGCCGCAGGGGAAAAGGGGGGGACGAGAGAGCGGCCCCCCCTCCCTCCTGAACCGTACCAAGCCACATGCCCTCAACATGGGGAGGATGTCCCCATGTTGATGGGGACAAGGGCCTCATCCCCACAACCCTTGCCCGGTGGTTGTGGGGGTCTGCGGGCGGGGGGCTTATCGGAATCTGGAAGACCCCTTTAATAAAGGGGACCCCCAGATCCCGGCCCCCCCCCTATGTGAATTGATAAGGGGTACATTGTACCCCTACCATTTCACGAAGAAAGCGTAAAAAAATGTTTAAAAAAAACACACAAACACCTTGAAAAAGTCCTTTATTTAAAAAAAAAATAATAAAAAAAAAACATTCCAGCGGTGAAATCCAGTGTCCCGCGGCAATCCCGATGTCCAGCGCTGTCCTTCATTGGTTGTGCCTGAGCGGACCTGATGGGGAACTCCCTCTCAGTATTTTAAATGTATAGACCCGCCCCTTCTAAAGTTCCCCATCAGGTCCGCTCAGCGGACCAGATGCGGAACATGAGAAGGGGCGGGTCTATACATGTATTACCACAGTGAGAGCAGTTCCCCATCAGGTCCGCCCCCTCGGTATGTCGGACCCGCCTACGTCATTGGCTTGAGCGGGGAACTTCCTTCACTATGTAAATTTAAATTACACAGTGAAGGAAGTTCCCCGCTCAAGCCAATGACGTAGGCGGGTCCGACATACCGAGGGGGCGGACCTGATGGGGAACTGCTCTCACTTTGGTAATACATGTATAGACCCGCCCCTTCTCATGTTCCGCATCTGGTCCGCTGAGCGGACCTGATGGGGAACTTTGGAAGGGGCGGGTCTATACATTTAAAATAATGAGAGGGAGTTCCCCATCAGGTCCGCCCAGGCACAACCAATGAAGGACAGCGCTGGACATCGGGATCGCCGCGGGACACTGGATTTCACTGCTGGAATGTTTTTTTTGTTTGTTTTTTTTTAAATAAAGGACTTTTTCAAGGTGTTTGTGTGTTTTTTTAAACATTTTTTTACGCTTTATTCGTGAAATGGTAGGGGTACAATGTACCCCTTACCAATTCACATGGGGGGGCCGGGATCTGGGGGTCCCCTTTGTTAAAGGGGTCTTCCAGATTCCGATAAGCCCCCCGCCCGCAGACCCCCACAACCACCGGGCAAGGGTTGTGGGGATGAGGCCCTTGTCCCCATCAACATGGGGACATCCTCCCCATGTTGAGGGCATGTGGCCTGGTACGGTTCAGGAGGGAGGGGGGGGCCGCTCTCTCGTCCCCTCCTTTTCCCCCTGCGGCCGGCCAGGTTGCGTGCTCGGATAAGGGGTCTGGTATGGATTTTTAGGGGGACTCCACGCCATTTTTTTTTTAATTTGGGGTGGAGTTCCCCTTAAAATCCATGCCAGATCTGAAGGGCCTGGAATGGATATTTGGGGGAACCCCACGTCAATTTTTTTTTTAATTTGCGGCGGGGTTCCCCTTAATATCCATTCCAGACCTGAAGGGCCTGGTAATTGAATTCTGGGGGACCCCCACGCTTTTTTCTTTTTTTTTTTATCAATGACTTTTGTATGTATTGCCGGGAGCCGACAATTCATTAATAGCCGCGAGTCAGTTTTAAATGCATTTTTTTCTTTCAAAAATGACATTTTTTGCAGGGACAGTTCTAAGCTCGGGAAACATGCGCCACTTCACATGCATATCATACACACCCCCCAGGTACGAAATTTAAAGGAATATTTCACTTTTATTTTTTCATTTTAAGCATTATTAAAATCACTGCTCCCGAAAAAACGGCAGTTTTTAAAACTTCTTTTTGCATTGATACATGTCCCCTGGGGCAGGACCCCGGTCCCCAAACACTTTTTAGGACAATAACTTGCATATAAGCCTTTATAATTAGCACTTTAGATTTCTCCCATAGATTTTTCGAGTTTGCCACGAACACCCCAATTTGTTTGCTGTTTGGCGAACGGGCGAACAGGCAATGTTCGAGTCGAACATGAGTTCGACTCGAACTCGAAGCTCATCCCTACTCTCCACACGTAGGGACGGGCATAAGAGGACGTTGGGTTGCTGGTTATAAACTGCTGGGCATATAAGTTGCACTGGGCCACAATTGTTGCCAGCATGTCGTCAGTAAAAAATGTATTAAAAAAATCTATTGGGGAAACGTTTTCTGTATCCACCTGGACTCCTGGCTGGGCAGTGAAAGGGGGAATGTTGGCTTCTCCTGAATTAGGAGGAAGCCACAAGGGGTACTGAAGGGAATAGGGAAGGCTGGCATGGGACCTAACCCTTTGGGGCTGAGGTGACACCCCACTGGTACGTGGCCTTGCTTCCCGAGGTACTGCGGTGCTGGTGGATGGCACTGCAGTGGTGGTGGTGGATGGCACTGCAGTGCTGGTGGATGGCACTGCCTCCTCAGCAGAACGCCTTCGTCTGGTGGGCGGGCCCTCCTCCTCTTCTTCCTCCTCCTCCTCCTCCGCCGTCTCCGTCTCCTCCTCCGTCACTGATCCACTGCTTATGACAGGCTCGTAGTCCACGTCAGACTCATCTGAATATGCAGAGGAATCCGAATCGGAGTGCTCCCCGTTGCTCCCGTCGGCCGCAAGAATTTCGTACGCCTCCTCGGCTGAGAATACTCTTTTAGCCATTTGATGAGGTGGCACTGATAGCAGATGGCACTGGCAGGTGGCACAGATGGCACTGACTGGTGGCACTGGTGGCAGATGGGACTGGTGGCAGATGGGACTGGTGGCAGATGGCACTGGTGGCAGATGGCGGTGGCAGATGGCACTGGCAGCAGATGGAACTGGCAGATGGCACTGGCAGCAGATGGCACTGGCAGATGGCACTGGCAGGTGGCACTGGCAGCAGATGGCACTGGCAGGTGGCACTGGCAGCAGATGTCACTGGCAGGTGGCACAGATGGCACTGGCAGGTGGCACAGATGGCACTGGCAGGTGGCACTGGCAGGTGGCACAGGTGGCACTGACTGGTGGCAGATGGGACTGGTGGCAGATGGTGGTGGCAGATGGCACTGGCAGGTGGCACTGGCAGCAGATGGCACTGGCAGGTGGCACGGGCAGGTGGCACTGGCAGATGGCACTGGCAGATGGCACTGGCAGATGGCCCTGGCAGGTGGCAGATGGCCCTGGCAGGTGGCACTGGCAGCAGATGGCACTGGCAGGGACTGTGGGCAGTGTTGTTAACTTGTGTGTGTATGTGTTCTCACTCACTGACTGTAGCTGCAGCACAGATCTCTCTCTCTCCTCACACGCTGTCTCTGTGTGAGGAGAGAAAGCTGGCAATGAGAGATGATCTCATATGTTTACATTTGAGATCATCTCTCATTGGGCAGTGAGATCGAGTGCTGAATGGCCTCTGTGATTGGCCATTCAGCACGATCTGTGATTGGCTGTGTCCAAGGGAGACGGGCAACACAGATTTACCCCGATGCGCGCTCGCGGGGGCGCGCGCGGGGGGGGGGGAAAGAGGAGGAGCACTTCGGCGCCGCAATGCTGACGTCTTTTCAGCATTGCCCGGGCGCGAAGTGGTTAAAGAACATCACCACCCACAACAGATTGTTTTACTCTGGGTCAAAGATCTGATGGGGTCCTGCAGAACCTCAACAAATGCTGCTGCAGTGCTGCTATGCCAGCACAGTACTAATGCCGGGTGTTGCAGACCCAGGTAGCCTTGAGAGTGGCCTAAGGCACATGCCATAAGTACCTGTGTCTAGCAACAATTATGCGCAACACTTTTACATCAGCCAGTGCCAGCACATGCACAAAGATCTTTGCAAAAGCACTCTAGATGCCAGGACTAGGTATCTGTTTATTTGTAACCCTACAGCAGCTGAAACAAAGTTTAATTTCATTGGGGTATTGGGTCAGCAATGTACATCATGTTACCACACCACAGTTATCATTGTTATACTAATTAGGGACTATCCAGCTGGTAGTCACAGTAACCAGCCAAAAATTAAGCATGTGCAGAGGTGGGTTCAGGATAGCAAATGTTCCATGGATTAATTAAACATAAAGATCACTTAAGCCTCGTACACAAGATCAGTTTTCCTGACAGGAAAACTGCCAAGAGAGCTTTTGGACGGGAAAACCGGTCGTGTGTATGCTCCCTAGCAGTTTTCCTGACAGGAAAACTGCTCGGGAAAAATAGAGAACCTGCTCTCTATTTTCCCATCGGGATTCCTGTCGGTCTGTTTCCCGACGAGAAAACCATTCATGTGTATGCTTACCTGAAGGGTAATGAAACCCTGCAACACTTCGACGCATGAGCGGTAGCATACAAAGTTAGTGTGGGGTGTAGCAAGATGGCGGCGACGGAATCGAATGTGACGAGACACCGGCTCGTCGTAGTCAATGACGTCACCGCGTTCTTGCCATTGAAAAGAACGGCGGGTTTTTAGATACAGTGTGTATGCAAGGTAAGCTTGGCAGGAATCCCGTCAAGCTGGGCAGGAATCCCGCCGGGAAAGCCAACTTTTTTTTGCTTGGGGAAAAATGGACGTGTGTACAGGGCTTAACAGGTTAAATGAGTAACATTGATTATCTTGGTACAATTGCATCTGAAAGTTGCTGGAATTTATTTAGCGAGTAAAGATGTTGTCCTTGATGTTGATGTGTTGAAAGTGGAACAAAAATGGCAATGTCGCTTGCCTAGGGAAGATATGGCACCAGGATGCAGTATGGCAGGGATATGCAATTAGCGGACCTCCAGCTGTTGCAAAACTACAAGTCCCATCATGCCTCTGCCTCTGGGTGTCATGCTTGCTGCTGTCAGAGTCTCGCTATGCCTCATGGGACTTGTAGTTTGGCAACAGCTGGAGGTCCGCTAATTGCATATCCCTGCAGTATGGGAAGAAGGCAAGCTGGCAGGGGAAATGTGATGCTTTGGGTAATGCTGGGAAACTTTGGGTCCTGCCATTCATGTGGATGTTACTTTGACACGTACCACCCACCTAAACATTATTGGTAGCCAAGTACATTCCTCCATGTTAATGGTATTCCCTAATAGCAGTGGCCTCTTTTAGTAGTATAATGCACCCTGACACTCTTCAAAAATGGTTCAAGAACGTTTTAAGGAACACAATAACAAGTTTGAGGTGCCTTGGCCTCCAAATTCCCCAGTTCTAAATCCAATTTAGTATCTGTGGGATGTGCTGGAAACACACCACTCAACTTAGAGGACTTACAGGATCTGCTACTGACAACTTGGTACCAGATACTACAGCATACCTTCAGAGATCTACTGGTTTCCATGCTGTTCAGGGTTGTTTTGACAGTAAAAGGGGACCTACCCTTGGTGAGAGAGACTCCCATGATATTTTGTCTTCACATTCAAGGGGTGTAAGTATCCTAATACATAGGAACCTACCCTTTGATCGCAAACAAGTGGAACTAGATGACCATGTTAGATGCGCTTTTCTTTCTTTCCTTAAAGCCGAGTTCCACCCAAAAGTGGAACTTCCGCTTTAAGCACTCCTCACCCCCTTACATGCCACATTTGGCATGTAATATTTTTTGGGAGGGAGTGGGGGCTCCGGTAGGAGTGGGACTTCCTGTCCCACTTCCTCCTTCCACCCAGGGACCGCCTCGGCGACTCCTTCTCCTCTCGCCTTTGGCGGCCCCTCCCTCTAGGCGATCTCCTGGGACACGTGACAGGTCCCAGTAGATCGCCTGTCCACTCAGGGAGCGCAGCGCCGCTCGCGCATGCACAGTGCGTGCCCGGCCATGAAGCTGAAAGCTGTCACGGCCGGGTGCCCACAATGTGAATGGAGATGCCGGCAGAGAGGGGGGGAGAGGAGCGACGCTCCAGGCGGCCGCATCACTGGACCGTGGAGCAGGTAAGTGTCTGTTTATTAAAAGTCAGCAGCTACACTGTTTGTAGCTGCTGACTTTTAATAAACCTAAAAAGGCTGGAACTCCCCTTTAATTAATAACTTGCCATGTATAATTGGGAATGTCTATATTCCTCCCCCATATACACTGGAGGTGTTAGAGCGTTTTTTTGAGGGGTCTTCCTATTAGGGAAATATCTCATGTTAAAGCAAAATCTAGACAGTGGGAATCTGACCTCTTAGGTGCAGTTTCCCAAACAGAAGAATTAAAGCTAAATTGCTTCAAACACAAAATGCATTAAGGAATATATTCTTGATAGAGGAAGAACAGCGAAGTGTTTTTAATAATTGTCAACATTTAATGGAAGGGAAAAAAGTGGGACATTTACTTACTCAGGTCATAAGTAGCCAAAGGGAGACCAGACCACTTCTGTCAGTCATCTCAAATCCCCAACTGGGGAGGATTTATTTTCTTCAGCAGATATACTGAGTTTCATTCCTTCTGTCATAACTTGTACACATCTGTGGCTGATTATGATCCTTCCAACATATGGTTTACCTTCCCTACCTCATGAGTTAGGGGAGAGATGCTTTAGATGCTTCTGTCTCCTTAAAAGAATTTGTTGGGGGCTCTAAAATCTTTACCTGCTAATACGACTTCAGGGGTTGATGGGGTACCCATAGAACTGTATAATAAATATGATAGAGGCCTTCTTCCATTGTTGTTGGAAACATTTAACATGACTTCTACTATAGGTCTGCTCCGAGTTTCTATGTATCAGGCTAATATTGCTGTAAATCCTAAATCAGGTAAAGATGAAACCATGCCCGCTTCCTATAAGCCTATATTGTTGTTTAATGCAGATACCAAGCTTTTGACAAAGATTTTCATCAATCGCTTGGTACCATATACCGTTTAAACTGATTCATTAGGGATCAGTCTGAATTTATTCCAGGCCACTTCACTTCCATAAAAATTTATAGCGTTTTTTGTAACATTCAAGTTCTGCAATTGGTGACCTATGTCTCAAATGTAAAAGTTGGTGTAATCTCCCACTTTCAGTGGCCGACTGCACCAACCTAATTAATATGATATGACTCCCTCCATTGCTGTATGTATTATAAAATGCTATCCTATGGATTCCTAAGTGCTGGTTTTGTATTGTTTATGCTTTATTTCATGAGTTGGTATGGAAGGGAGGTTCACCAAGAACATATTAGAATATACTGGACACCCAAGTGTCTACATAAAATCAGATACAGAGAATCTCCTTTTTGTCTTAAAATTCTTTGAGATCTAAGCAATTTAATCCATATGAAGTGGCATTGCTAAAGTGTTTAAATATTGTCAAGAAAAAGTGGATATAATTAATACTTTGTAGTGATATTCAAATTTCTTTCACCCCACTTGTTTGCGTTCGGGATGGGTTGTATTTTTTAGAGGAAAATTCTCTTTAATGTTGGTCATTAATCGCTTCAAGAAAATGAATCGTTAGAATATTATTTTATAATTGAGTGACTATGTAGTGAATATGAGATGAGATATATTTATGTATAAACAGCGCTAGCTAATCAAAACTATCCAAATAGAAAAATCAAATAATGAACAAGTGCATAAGTGAAATAATAAGGACTTCAAAGCACTCCCCACTTAAAGATTTCCCCCTTTTCCTGTTTAAGTGGAAATTACAAATTTTTGGTCTTGGTGACAGCAAGAAGATAAATCTACCCACTGGGGAACCAGACAGTAATAAAAAAAAATAGGCAGAAGTTTTGTACTTGAATGCTTGCTTTAGATTTTAAATTGTCGTTTAAAAATTTTAAGTGGTTGTAAACCTCAGACGTGAAATGTGAACAAAGCATATCCCTCTACAGTGTGTACTCTCAATTAAGAGCACTAAGTGCCACTTTTGTCTGCTACTTTGTTCCTCTGTGATCAGCATGAGTTACTTCTGACAAGTTTTCCTACACCAAGAGAAAACGGATGGCAGGGGAGGGACCTTCGGCTGATTGACAGTCTCAGTTCTGCTCCTATATGCTGTGTGGAGAGGGGGGGGGGGGTGTATCCCTCCTCTTCAATCATCTCTCAGAGATCTCCTCACTGAGCTCTGCAGAGTGTAACTTCAGCTCTCTGCATCCTTTTTTCTGAACACTCAGACAAGCTTTATAATTCTGCACTTTGAACAGATGTAGAGCAGCGAGGGCTGCCGTTAGAAAGTATTTGTTTCATCTCTGTGTATCACCTGAGGTCAGTCACTGGGTACATGGAAGGGTTTACAGCCATGTTAAACTTTAAACTTAAGCCTCGTGACCTTGATGCTGCTTAAAGAGGAAGTAAAGGCAAAAAAAAAGAAAAAAAAACCTGCAAAAGGAAGGCATAATGAGCTAGTATGCATAGCATACTAGCTCATTATGAATGACTTACCTGAGATCGAAGCCCCCGCAGTGGTTCTCGGTCACCTCCACCACCGCCGCCATCTTGCCTCGATGTCCCGTCCCTCCTGTTAGTGTATCGCCGCTCCGGTACTGTGATTGACGTCACACGCATGCACACTCGGGCCTGCAAGCTCCCATTCAGAAAACCGGCAATGACGCCGGCCCGCTATTGCGCATGCGTGCGACATCACCGGCAATGCATTTGTAGCGGGCAATTGTCCCACACTCCCAATCCCCTCTATTAAAGTTCTCGCTCGCAATGTCTCTGGTCTAGGGGTATGATGGGAAAGGGAGTGGGTCCGATACGCCAGGCTTCCACCACAGATGTATAAGTGGTATTGGCCAGAGTTATTTCTTTACCTTCGGGCCTGTATTGTGCATCGAATCCAACCGTCTGCCAGGAAACTGAGTCTCACACCGTTGCAAGTCCAACACTCCTTTATTCAGAGACTTACTTGCTTACATACAGAACAGGCGGTGTGAAAGTGTAGATACATAGGCCCAGACACAAGTTCTTTCCTCCACTCTCCTCCAAAGAGTGGGCTATGGTCTCCGCACGAGGAAAATTCACCTTCCGGACGGTCTCCGACAAGAGGCTCATCCGTCACCGGCAGTATGCTACACCGGGTCTTCAGATGAGGAGCTCTCCCCGGTCCATTACGTCCACCTCGGATTAAGGCGTCCACCTCCGGAGCACCCTAGGATCCTTCCCTCGCGGAACTCAGTGTTGGGCACTGAGTTCCGGACCTCCGTACAAGTACCTCATCTCAGGCTAAAGGTGCCTGAGATGGAACGCGACCTCCGGTGGTCCTCCAGGCCTAGTGCCCAGAGGACGAAAAACACGAACTCCGTCCGCAGGCTAAAGGTGCCAGGGACAACGAACGACCTGACAAAATGGCCGGCCCCCTTTATACCCCACCCCGGCATGCGTAGCGGGTTCCCCGCCCCACCACACGGCTGCCGAAGTAGGACAAAAAAGGATTCGACCCAGCAATGGTTTGTCCGTCGACCCAAAGTGACAGCGCCACCCGGTGGACCGCCGGAGATACACCACTGGTGTCACCGCAAAAATTCAAAATTACTGGCGGGAAAGTAAACACCCGCTCCATACTCCCCTCTGTCTTTTGACACTGGTCCCCAGTGTCTGGAGTAAACCACATCCTCAACGGCTGACATGATTCAGTCCAGAAACCGTTAACATTTTGAAAAACACAAAAACTTTTGGAAACACTATCTCATTGCAAAGTTGTGCCTGAGCCCCTGTAATAAAAAGAAAAGAGGAGCCAAAGACATAATCAAACATTTCAAGGTTGCATATTAACATTTACTTTTTCCCTCCCCATCCTGACTAAAGACCTCCCCAGAGTCTAAAATCTTGCTGGGATGTTCTCCTGCAGAGGGGAAAAAAAAAAAGAAACCAACATGTAAATCCTGACACATGTATTCGTGTGTGGGAGTAAAATAAATTTCTCCTAAAAGAAATCCCTCTTTCTCCAAAGAGTGGGTGCGTGAAAAGTGGTTGTAACGTTGCGCAACACTGCCACCTGGTGACAGCATCACGATAACTGCACCCATGGAAATTCTTCTCTTTCCTTCCCTAAAGCTAACTACCCCAGAGTCTATGATCTCTTGGCGGGAAAATATGACCAGGAACAGTTCCTTTCTCTTTTCTTTCGGGCACACAAAAACACAATTGCCCCAGAAAGTTCAGTAGCATAACAGAAACGGAGTCTCTTTCTCCTAGAGGTAGAAACGTGGGTGCGGCAGAGTTAGTGGCTTTAGGTGCTGATCTACAGTCTCTAGATGATATTCCACATCTTCGCCTTCCTTGCGTTTGATCACTACTCTATCTGTGTGGATGTGTCTTCCCACCATCCATTCTGCCTTGCAGTCTTTTTGACCAAACAGTCTCTGTAATCTCGCCAAAGGAGGCATGGTTGATCTGTCCCCTTCCCCGGGCAGAACGACCGCATCTGGGTGGCGCGGTGCCTTGACCACCTCTAATATAGGCATTGGAGGCCTCAATAAAAGTTTATTTTCCCCAGTGTCAGGTGCGTGTGACACCGGTGATACAGGAACAAGTTCAGGGAAAGATTCTCCTTCAGGCGCTGATGCCTCCACCCTTGGTGTGCTCTCTCCCATAGACATAGGCGAATTCCGAAACCCCCGGAATGCAGCAAGCGGTGCCTTGTCCCAGCCCTTCTCGGCAAACAAATCGTCTATTTGGACATCATCTCCCATATCAGAGAGAGCCTCCAGGTCAGAAGTGTCACACTCCTCCGCGGGTATGTAGCCCTGTGTGGAAACAGAACACCCACACTCCGGAGACTTGCTAGGCCATGCCTTCCTGACACATCCTCCCTCACACCAAGTCTTCTCAGCCGGCTTACCTTGGCCTTTCCTGGGATGTCCGGAACTCTCGTCTACGGATCCATCCGGGCCTGGCGTAAGTGCGCGAGACGGTCCACCACCACCGCTGGTCGGGGCTACCACGCTGGTTCTCTTCTTCGGTGGCGGACGCTGTGAGACAGTGGTGACCGAGTCAGCATCCTCGGATTTCTCCCGTTGGTGCTTCACGACCTCTTCCGCGGTCGTTGCAGTGTGCGCAGGGGCGACTCTCACGGCTGTGACTCCTGCCTTCTGTGTGGCGATGCCTGGAACCCGGCCTGGGTAGATGGTTTTCGGCCTCTCCACCGCCGGATCCACCTCGAACATGAACTCCCCACAGGCCACACACCGTCCAAAGGGCTTCAGCAAACATACCAGTCCCGAGCACCCAGGACAAATCACGCCCAGGGCCTCCACGTCCATGCAGGAGTTTAGGGCGAACCGACCCCTTGGCTTCAGCCGGATCCCCGTATCCGTGATCGGAGCAGCAGCAGTCAGGGTTGTAGTTGCCGGGTGAACCGGGATCCACGAGGCGGGTCCAAACATGGCCTGTTGCTGTTCCATCGTACACAGCTGAGTTTTCGCGCCAATGTCCCACGTGTAGTCCGTCACACGTATTGGACTCCTCCCCTTTTTGCTCCAGTTCGCGGGCTTTCCACTTGGTTGCTTGAGACATGCCCACGAACTAAGCGGCGGGGGCTTGTGTCTGATGGCGCAGTGCAATTAAAAACCCCCACGTGTAGTCCATCACACGGCTGGGCTTTCCCCCTTTCACCACTCTGCCTGCACGGGCCTTTCCTCGTCTGAGGTCATGTCCACGACTTTCGAGCAGGGCTGCACTTCGGCCTATGTACTTGACTAATCCCGGCAGACACGCTCTTCTAACAAGTGATGCACAACACACATCCCGGACGGGCCCCACGTGTAGCGGGCAATTGTCCCACACTCCCAATCCCCTCTATTAAAGTTCTCGCTCGCAATGTCTCTGGTCTAGGGGTATGATGGGAAAGGGAGTGGGTCTGCTACGCCAGGCTTCCACCACAGATGTATAAGTGGTATTGGCCAGAGTTATTTCTTTACCTTCGGGCCTGTATTGTGCATCGAATCCAGCCGTCTGCCAGGAAACTGAGTCTCACACCGTTGCAAGTCCAACACTCCTTTATTCAGAGACTTACTTGCTTACAAACAGAACAGGAGGTGTGAAAGTGTAGATACATAGGCCCAGACACAAGTTCTTTCCTCCACTCTCCTCCAAAGAGTGGGCTATGGTCTCCGCACGAGGAAAATTCACCTTCCGGACGGTCTCCGACAAGAGGCTCACCCGTCACCGGCAGTATGCTGCACCGGGTCTTCAGATGAGGAGCTCTCCCCGGTCCATTACGTCCACCTCGGATTAAGGTGTCCACCTCCGGAAGCACCCTAGGATCCTTCCCTCGCGGAACTCAGTGTTGGGCACTGAGTTCCGGACCTCCGTCCAAGTACCTCATCTCAGGCTAAAGGTGCCTGAGATGGAACGCGACCTCCGGTGGTCCTCCAGGCCTAGTGCCCAGAGGACAAAAAACACGAACTCCGTCCGCAGGCTAAAGGTGCCAGGGACAACGAACGACCTGACAAAATGGCCGGCCCCCTTTATACCCCTCCCCGGCATGCGTAGCGGGTTCCCCGCCCCACCACACGGCTGCCGAAGTAGGACAAAAAAGGATTCGACCCAGCAATGATTCGTCCGTCGGCCCAAAGTGACAGCGCCACCCGGTGGACCGCCGGAGATACACCACTGGTGTCACCGCAAAAATTCAAAATTACTGGCGGGAAAGTAAACACCCGCTACACATTTAATAGTAAACATCTCCTTAACCTTCCCAGAGGAGTTGAAGCTGTTATAGCTGCAAAGGGTGGGCCAACTCAATATTGAACCCTACGGACCAAGACTGGGATGCCATTAAAGTTCATGTGCGTCTAAAGACAGACGCCCCAATACTTTTGACAATATAGTGTATGTATAAGACTATGGAATATTTGTAATTTATTTTGAGCTAGCGCTGCACATGTGTTCACAATATTTTTTATTTGGTATCACAAATATTTGTGCTGGCAGCTAATTTTTTTGTATTTACCCAAGTGCAGTGATTTTTTGTTTTTTTTGTGTACATTAACTGCTACATTTGTAGGAGAGCTTATTTTCTTAAAAAACAACAGACTTACTGGCTGGATCACCAGATGAAAGTAAAGGAAAGAAAGCATAATAAAGAAAATGAATGCAGCCGCCACATCTAAGAATTGTTAAGTTGCAATCTAATAAATGCTTGTGGGTTTAATACCACTTTAATACAAACGTTTGTATTGAATTAACAAAACATGTTAACTTTACATTCTTGTTCTATCACTATATCTTTAATAAACAGGTGGAAAAAAAATAACTGGCTCAATTAACTACAATTCCAGTGCTAACCTGGGATGCATGCCCCTGGAGCCCTAAAATGGGCAATGACCTAAATACAATATAGATGCCACTGTAGAGCTCATAAATATATGGACATATTCATTTTAGCACAAATTACTGACATAATAGACTGTGCCTCTGCACCTGCAGCTTTTTTATCTAAACGGGTTTGTTTACAGAATCAAGTCACTGAAACTAATTTAGGGAAATACTTTGTGAAATAATTAAACCTCCCCCTTTTTCCTTTCTTGGCAATTTGCCCAATATAGTAATTACATATACAGTATATATGTATTTGGCCCACCTCTCTGAGTATGCCTTGCATACAACAAACAATAAGCTGATTATACTGGAAAGCGTGTTTCTGTATCATTACTCCACCCTGACTATCTAGTTAATTGCATAGTGTTGATCTGCCGCTTGAGTCTCCCTCTAACAGTGTGTAATCGGCATGGAAGTATTTTGGAAATCATAATTTATGACTCCTAGCAGAAAAGACATTCCTTTAGACGGGTATGCAAAGTATTTTACTTTCTTGTTTTCACTCCTTGACTCCAATAATAGTGCAGATGCAGACACACTCCATGTAAACAAAGCGGTGTTTGCATTGTTCTACTGTCACAACAGCTCTCTAAGCACAAGAAAAAAAGCCAAAGGTAAGGCAAGGTTGCTTGGCATGCCTACCTATATTAAAAGAGCTAATGTGTTTTATATATATATATATATATATATATATATATATATATATATATATATGTAGCGGGGTGTTCCCCTTTAATGCAGAGAGATAAGAAGTTCCAGGTGAGAGGTGAGTCAGGAGGAAGTAAAGAGACATTACTGGAAGTGAAAGCAGAGGAGAGAAAGAGACTACATCTCCCAGTACATCTTGCAGCACCCAGGGTGCATTGCTCCAGAACAGAGACTGCTGGGGCAGACTTTATAAAGGGGAGGCGGAGTTTTGGTCGCTCTCTTTGGACCCCCCTCTCCTAGCAAGAGGATGTCTGTGCTGAACTGCTGTGTGCACAAGGCCTGAAGCCCGGGCCGTGTGCTCCTTTCCAAAGAGCCCTCTGCCAGCCTAGCAGAGCCTTAGAGACATCTAATCCTCCTTGCTGCAGTACACCAGAAGGATTGAAGACTTGGATGTCGGTGGATTCCTGTTCCTAGACGAATCGATGGAGGAAAGGGACTTGGACTTGTCCAGGTGGTGAGAGCTGTTTAAAGACAGATACTTTATCTTTACTATTCGTTGGGATTACAAAGTTGTTCTTCAAGTGCACCACCGAGAGATTGCTAGCGAATATTGTTTCACTGAACTTCCATTTAGATCAGTCAGGCCTGACTGCATAGGTAGACATTGCTGGGTGTTAGTCTACCCATGAGGGGAAGTAGCTGTAAAAGGGCAGCGCTAGAGTTGCATAGCAATACTTTATTATTCTGATTACTCTGTTTATCTTTATTACTGTTTATTGCAGGGATCTGCAACTTGTTATACTGTTGTTTATTACTTGCCCATTAGCCTCAGTAAAATATCTGGGTAAAGTACATTTGGTGTCAGTTCCGCTTACTTTAATAGGAGTTTTAAAGTATATTCTGTGTATGTTTGTTATAGGACTGCGTCACCAACAGTTGCGATCACGCGGTCCTATCTCTCTATCACCAGCTGTGCCACGGGAGGTTAGAGCCGATTGCCGGGGGTTGACAGCGGTGCACTGCAGGGCCCAAATCAATATCAGCGGCTCTCTTAACTGGGGGTAGCGCTACACGTGGGGGCTCGAGTCCGGGATCCTTGTACGTTGCACGCTGAAATCAAGCCGGTCAGAAGTACCAGCATGGACTCGCTGGCAATGTCACAGTGGTGCGCAGCGATTGGCGCCGATCCAACCGCGGCGGTAGTCATTGTACTCCCGGGGGAAAGATGGAAGGAAGAGGAGATAAAACAGCTCGTATTGTTACTGTCTCCGGGCCACAAAGCATGGGTGATGGATTTTAGGCCAGATCCAGTGATCTCGTTTACATACGCACTGGTAGAATGGAAAAACGAAATCCCAGAGCATTTTAAAAGTCAGAGTATACAAGCCATAGATAATCAGATCTATCACTTGATACATACGCTGCCAGTGAAGGAAGAATGGTTTCAGACACCAAAGCCATCACTCCCACAATTATCTCCACCACTATCCCCTAAAGCAGAAAAGCTTAAGGAACTATTAAGCCCGGGATCACCGCTGGCCGCTATAGGGCCTGAATTGTTGAATGCTCTAGGAGACCTTGTAATTAAGTGCCAGAAAAGCAGTACGGTGCATGTGGAGGCCGGTTACCGGAAGCTTAGCACCTTCTCAGGGAAGCTCCCCGTCCCTGCGGGGGAGGAAGATTTTGACACTTGGGTGGAACAGGCATTGCAGGCAGTAGAAGCATGGGAGGTGCCTGAGGCACAGAAGAGACAGTGAGTCTTAGAAAGTCTGAAAGGTGCTGCGGCAGAAGCGGTGAAGAGCTTCCGGTTTGGAAATGAAAACTGTACAGCTCAAGATTGCCTGGCCATGCTGCAGGAAGAGTTTGGTCAGCTGGAGAAGGTGTCAGAGATGATTTATCAAATTGAACACACTCTCCAGCAGCCGAATGAGAAACTGTCAGAATATGTTAGAAGGCTGAACAGGCAGTTATGCAAGATTGTACTGAAGAAGGGAATGCTGCCCAAAGATGCAGATGAAGCACGCATGAAGCAGATCATGAGGGGAGCGCGGCGCTCAGACCCGGTCTGGCTGCACCTGAAAACCTCAGGAGGAGGAATGTCACTAACCTACTCTGATCTAATAAAAATTATTAGGGACGAAGAGGCGCTGCAGGAAGATCAGCAGGTGGCCAAGGCGAATGTCACACCTGTACCAGTGTTGGTCCATTCGGTCAAGAGCCCAGAAAGAGATGCGGAGGTTGACACTCTGAAATCGCAAATGGCCCAAGTGTTGGAGATGCTGACCTCTTTGATGGAGAAAGATCAGAGAAGACGAGAGAAACCAAGCCCAAGAAAGGAGTTGTTCCCGAACACCTCAGCACCGGCCTCCCTACAGGACCGAGAAGAGGTGATTTGCTATAACTGCGGAGGGAGTGGCCACTTTGCTAACGTATGCTCCAGCCCAAAGAAGAAGAGAACAGATAATTGCAAGCCGGCGGGAAACGCCAAAATGAAGGAGTCAACCGGGTGCCCATCATCTTCAGTGTGCTCCAAACTAAAAAAAAAGGCCAAGAATGGAGGAGACAAAACTCCTAGGGGGAGGTATAGAACACCCCCACCAAGATGTACCCCAGAGGGAGGGGGCAAGACCCCTCAGTGGAAGTACAGCACCCCAAAGAAGGAACATCCACCTAAAAGGAACAATAACATCCCTCAGCGGGTTTGTGCCCCCATTGAGAGGGAGAAAGTCAATGCATGCCAGGCTCAGGAAAAATTAAAGTCCAAAAGGAGCAGAGCAAGGGTCGAAAGCCAAAAAAAAGAGGTGACCCCAGTCCGGCCATACCCAAAGGAACTGGTGGGCCCGTCTCCTACTGTGCCCATTCAAGTGGAAGGAGTCTATACTAAAGCTCTTTTGGACACCGGAGCACAGGTGACTTTACTATACCGGGACTTCTATGATAGGCACTTGAGTCATCTGCCTATCCAGAAGATAGAAGAGCTGGAGATATGGGGACTTGGAACCCAGAGTTTCCCTTATGATGGGTACCTGCCCATAAAGATGACTTTCGACCCATCCGTGGCTGGGAAGGCTGAAGTGTTTGACACCCTGGCAGTTGTGTGTCCCCGGCCGCCTGGAGCCAGCAAGATTTCCCTGATCATTGGGACAAACACGGATCTAGTCAGGAGACTCCTGACCCCTCTAGTGAAAGAGAGAAACCATTCAGCCACCAAAATCCATCCCATGCTAAAGACGGCCTACCAACGACTGGTCTTAGAGCAGAAGACCCCGGGAGAGGGGATAGGGAAGGTGTGGAGACTTGGCAGAGAAGGAGTAGTGCTACAGCCCGGAGAAGTAACCTGTCTTAGGGCCACTGTGAAGCTTTCGTGGGAACAACCTGGTCCCTTTGTCATGCTGGAATCAGACCCAAGGGAAGAGTCCTCAGGCCTGGAAGTGATACCAGAAGTGATTCCGTTCAAGGCCCTGAAGAAGGCCCATGGCAGAGTTCTGGTGAGTGTTAGGAACACTACGGGAGGACCCATGGAGATCCCTGCCAGAGTGTTGCTTGGTCAGGTGAGCCCTGCTGCCCCGGTCACTTGGTCCGAAGTCAAGGGGACGGGTGACGGAGGAGATGTTTGGGAGAAACTGTCCGTGGAAAACCCGAACCTACCCAGGGCTTGGAAAGAAAGAGCCAAGGCCCAGCTGACCAGGTGGGAGAAGATCTTTTCCGAAGATGAATTCGATGTGGGGTGTGCAAGAAGTGCCACCCATCGGATCCGCCTCCAAGAAGATAAGCCCTTCCGAGAGAGGGTCAGGCGGGTCCCCCTGGCAGATCTGGAGGATCTGAGGGAACAACTTGTAGAACTAAAGAAGACTGGTGTGATCCGGGAGTCTAGAAGTCCCTATGCCTCCCCAATCGTGGTGGTCAGAAAGAAGAATGGGTCGTTGAGGCTTTGTATCGATTACAGGACTCTCAACAGGAGAACCATCCCTGACCAATACACCACGCCAAGGATAGAAGATGCCCTACAAAGTTTGTCTGGAGCCAAATGGTTCAGTGTGATGGACCTCAAGAGTGGGTACTATCAAATCCCTATGCACCCAGAAGACAGGGAGAAGACAGCCTTCATAACCCCGGTGGGATTCTTCGAATTCAATAGGATGCCTCAGGGTCTGTCTGGAGCTCCTGCTACCTTTCAACGCCTTATGGAGAAGACTGTTGGAGACATGAATCTTATAGAAGTCCTTGTGTACTTGGACGATGTCATTGTCTTTGGAAGAACCTTGGAAGAACATGAAGCCAGGTTGGAGAAAGTATTGAGAAGACTCAGCGAAGAGGGACTTAAGCTTTCCCCCGAGAAGTGTCGGTTCTACCAGTCTTCTGTGAACTATCTGGGGCACATAGTGTCTGAAGAAGGGGTGGCCACAGATCCTGAGAAGTTGGAAGCAGTCACTTCCTGGCCACGACCCACCACAGTAACAGAGCTCAGATCCTTCCTGGGGTTCTGCTCCTATTATAGGAGGTTTGTGGAGGGGTTTGCTCGGATTGCCCGCCCGTTGAATGAATTGCTAAAGGCAGAAGGGGAAGAGGATGACTCAGGGCCCAGGAGGCCTGGTGAGTCAGTTCAAGATCAGTGGAACCCAAGGTGTGAAGAGGCCTTTCATGCTCTGAAGAGGAGCTTAACCACTGCCCCAGTCCTGGCCTACGCCGACCCTACCAGACCTTATGAATTACATGTGGATGCCAGCCATGAGGGTCTAGGTGGTGTACTCTACCAAGAACATGAAGGACAACTGCGACCAGTGGCCTATGTGAGCAGGAGCCTGACCCCCTCAGAAAAGAATTACCCCACTCATAAGCTGGAATTCCTGGCCCTCAAATGGGCGGTAGTAGACAAGTTAAAAGACTACTTGTATGGGGCAGAGTTTACTGTGAAGACAGACAACAACCCCCTGACCTACCTCTTCACCACCGCGAAACTAGATGCCACCGGACACAGGTGGTTGGCCGCATTGTCTGGATTCAACTTCAGTCTGAAGTACAGACCAGGAGCCGGAAATAGGGATGCAGATGCCCTGTCCCGGAGGTCTCATGCCACGACAAATGACTGGGAAGATTGGACCCAAGTGGCACCGGACGGGGTGCGGGCCCTTTGTCAAGGGGCTGAATTCCAAGCCAGAGGAGGCTCCAGAGCAGAAGAAATAGGGGTTACCATGGTAGGAGTCCCCAAACACTATTGTGGGGTAACTCAACTGGAGGAAGACAACCTACCGAGACTGTCCAAGAAGGAGTTGAGGTGTGACCAATTGGAAGACCCCATGGGGAGATTGGTCCTCGAAGCCCTGGAGAATCAGGATCCCAACAAATTCCTACATCACCCCTCAAAGGAGGCTCGCCTGTTGAGGAAGGAATTGGACAGGCTACAGGTACATCAGGGAGTGGTCTACCGAAGGGGCCCCTCTGATGACTCAGAAGATAAGTGGCAGTTATTTCTTCCAGAGAAGCACCGAGAGACTGTACTAATTGCCCTGCATGACCATCATGGTCACCTAGGGGCAGAACGGACCTTCCAGCTTGTCAGAAATCGATTCTATTGGCCCTGCATGAGGGCAGAAGTAGAGGAGTATTGCCATTCCTGTGCACGATGCATTCAGAGAAAGACCCTACCCCATCAAGCTGCCCCAATGGGCCACTTACAGAGTCAAGGCCCAATGGATCTGGTATGCATTGACTTTCTCTGCTTCGAACCCGACCTGAGTGGATTGGGGAATGTTCTGGTAATAACCGACCATTTCACCCGCTATGCTCAAGCTTTCCCAACCAAAGACCAGAAGGCATCCACCGTGGCCAAGATACTTATGGAGAAGTATTTTGTCCATTACGGACTACCACAGAGACTCCACTCAGATCAAGGAAGGGACTTTGAGAGTCGGTTGATCCGAAGACTTTTGGATTCATTAGGAATAAAGAAGACCAGAACCACGCCTTACCACCCACAAGGAGATGCTCAGCCGGAGAGATTTAACCGGACCCTGCTCAACATGTTGGGAACCTTAGAAACAGAGAAGAAGCAACACTGGAGTCAGCACATATCAGCCCTAGTACATGCCTATAACTGTACCACAAGTGACGCCACTGGCTACTCCCCTTATCGACTTATGTTTGGGAGAGAAGCAAGGCTACCTGTGGACCTGGCCTTTGGCACTTCTATAGACAATACCTCAGCTACATCCCACAAGGGATACGTGGACAGACTTAGACGTAGCTTGCAGGTGGCCTATGAACAAGCCCAGGCGGCTTCGGATCAAAGGGGGGCCCGCAACAAGAGAAATTTTGATCTGAAGGTTCGAGTGCAAGATCTGCAGCCCAGGGACCGAGTACTGCTACGCAATCTGGGGGTCCCTGGAAAACACAAGCTTGCCGACAGGTGGAGATCTGAGCCCTATGTTGTCTGTAGGAAGTTGCCCGGTTTGCCTGTCTACAAACTAAAGCCAGAAGGAAAGGTGGGTCCACTGAAGACGTGGCATCGGAACCACCTGCTCCCACTTGCTGAGGCAGTCAGAATACCTCCCGTGAGAGACTCCCCTGAACCGGCCTCTATCCTGGATATTCCTAGGCCGAACACTCGGTCCCAGACCTCTCGAGCCAAAGATGGGGAGGCCTCCCAATTGAGTACAGAAGAAGGTGGAGAACTGGACTGGCTGTGGCCTCCCTCGACTCTGGGAACGTCCGCCATAGATCTCCCAAATGGAGGGGATACCCCAGATGCAACGCTGAATCCGGAGGCTACTGAATTCATACCCTTCAGTCCCTCAGCTGATTACTGGGAAGATGTTCCTGACACTTGCGCAGAGGAGGACTCTAGAGATTCCATACGTCAGTCGACTTCTGAATCAGAGGTTCCAGAACCAGCAATGTTACCTGAACTTACTCCTGAAGAAGAGCCTGTGGTGCCAGAGTCAAAAGCACCAAGAGAGCAGAGGGCTCGCAGAGTCATCAGGCCTCCCAAGAAACTAACTTACCCCCAAATGGGGACGAGCTCAGAGGACTCTGTTGTAACGGCTAGGAGAAGTGTTGAACAACCTGATCCTTCCACCGTCCATTTGGTGGAGGGCAACCCCAGCTCACTCTCTGGCACAGTTAGGCAGGCCACTCATGGTAGTGTGACCTGTGGGCAAGAGAGTTCCATCCCAAAGTTTTGGTGGGAATTCCCTATGCCAACATCATGCTCGACATTGTCCAAAATGGTAAACAGTATTTGTTGAAGTTTATCTTTGGGGACCAAAGAGTTCAAGTGGGGGGAGTGTGTAGCGGGGTGTTCCCCTTTAATGCAGAGAGATAAGAAGTTCCAGGTGAGAGGTGAGTCGGGAGGAAGTAAAGAGACATTACTGGAAGTGAAAGCAGAGGAGAGAAAGAGACTACATCTCCCAGTACATCTTGCAGCACCCAGGGTGCATTGCTCCAGAACAGAGACTGCTGGGGCAGACTTTATAAAGGGGAGGCGGAGTTTTGGTCGCTCTCTTTGGACCCCCCTCTCCTAGCAAGAGGATGTCTGTGCTGAACTGCTGTGTGCACAAGGCCTGAAGCCCGGGCCGTGTGCTCCTTTCCAAAGAGCCCTCTGCCAGCCTAGCAGAGCCTTAGAGACATCTAATCCTCCTTGCTGCAGTACACCAGAAGGATTGAAGACTTGGATGTCGGTGGATTCCTGTTCCTAGACGAATCGATGGAGGAAAGGGACTTGGACCTGTCCAGGTGGTGAGAGCTGTTTAAAGACAGATACTTTATCTTTACTATTCGTTGGGATTACAAAGTTGTTCTTCAAGTGCACCACCGAGAGATTGCTAGCGAATATTGTTTCACTGAACTTCCATTTAGATCAGTCAGGCCTGACTGCATAGGTAGACATTGCTGGGTGTTAGTCTACCCATGAGGGGAAGTAGCTGTAAAAGGGCAGCGCTAGAGTTGCATAGCAATACTTTATTATTCTGATTACTCTGTTTATCTTTATTACTGTTTATTGCAGGGATCTGCAACTTGTTATACTGTTGTTTATTACTTGCCCATTAGCCTCAGTAAAATATCTGGGTAAAGTACATTTGGTGTCAGTTCCGCTTACTTTAATAGGAGTTTTAAAGTATATTCTGTGTATGTTTGTTATAGGACTGCGTCACCAACAGTTGCGATCACGCGGTCCTATCTCTCTATCACCAGCTGTGCCACGGGAGGTTAGAGCCGATTGCCGGGGGTTGACAGCGGTGCACTGCAGGGCCCAAATCAATATCAGCGGCTCTCTTAACTGGGGGTAGCGCTACATATATATATATACTGTATATATACACACACACTGTATATCAATATATATGTTCATACTCCTACTTATTCCTCCAAATCTGTAGCCCAAAAATACAATCACATCAAATTCTCCCCTAATATGATTGCACAAACAAATATGAATCATAATCCTTGTTTAGATCCAATGCTGAAAATATGTGGAATCGCCGTAGTTTCTTTTACTTCAGTGTTAGCATCTGATCACCTCCTCACCTCAAACATGGCATCTCATTTATGACCATCATGGGTGTCTTTAAGGTAGGGCAAAAAGGGGCAGCTGCCCTGGGCCCCGTCATTGTTGTGGGGCCCAAAGTAGCTACCTCATACTTGCCAGCCATCCTAGTTTAAATTCCCTTGTCCCTTGCAGTTTTAGTGTCGTGCTGTGTCCCAAAATCTCAGTGTGAAGTTCTGTTAATAATGCTGCCCAGCTCTGCCCTATTGCTGTGTACAGATGACTCACCTGCAGACCCTGTGTTTACATGTAAATAGCCGGAATTTATATTTAAATAGCGGTGTCATTAATATGTAAACAGCTGTGGACTGGCTGCATTGATATGAAAATAGAGGCTGCATTCCTATTTATATCATGCCCTCCTGAGGTCATATCCACCATCAACCCTGCTGAATGCTACCCACAGGGGAGGTAAAGGGGCATGCTTGAAATTCCTGCCTACAACTGTGGTCATTAAAGGGGTTGTAAAGGTTTGTTTTTTATTTTCTAAATAGGTTCCTTTAACCACTTAAGCCCCGGACCATTTCGGGCCATTAGGACCAAGCCTGTTTTTGGGATTCGGCACTGCGCTGCTTTAACTGTAAATTGTGCGGACATGCAATGTTGTACCCAAATGAAATTTGCGTCCTTTTCTTCCCACAAATAGAGCTTTCTTTTAATGGTATTTGATTGCCTCTGCGATTTTTATTTTTTGCGATATAAACAGAAAAAGACCGAAAATTTTGAAAAAAAATGATATTTTCTACTTTTTGTTATAAGAAAAATCGAATAAACTCAATTTTAGTCATACATTTAGGCCAAAATGTATTCAGCCACATGTCTTTAGTAAAAAAAATGTCAATAAGCGTATATTTATTGGTTTGCGCAAAAGTTATAGCGTTTACAAACTAGGGTACATTTTCTGAAATTTACACAGCTTTAAATTTATGACTGCCTATCTCATTTCTTGAGGTGCTAAAATGGCAGGGCAGTACAAAACCCCCCCAAATGACCCCATTTTGGAAAGTAGACCCCAAGGAAATTGCTGAGAGGCATGTTGAGCCCATTGAATTTTTTTTTTTTTTTTGTCCCAAGTGATTGAATAATGACAAAAAAAAAAAAATTACAAAAAGTTGTCACTAAATGATATATTGCTCACACATGCCATGGTTATATGTGGAATTGCACCCCAAAATACATTCTGCTGCTTCTCCTGAGTACGGGGATACCACATGTGTGGGACTTTTTAGGAGCCTAGCCACGTACGGGACCCCGGAAACCAAGCACCGCCTTCAGGATTTCTAAGGGCGCAAATTTTTGATTTCACTCCTCACTACCTATCACAGTTTCGAAGGCCATAAAATGCCAAAATAGCACAAAACCCCCCCAAATGACCCCATTTTGGAAAGTAGACACCCCAAGCTATTTACTGAGAGGCATGTTCAGTCCATGGAATATTTTATATTTTGCCACAAGTTGCGGGAATATGACAAACTTTTTTTTTTTTGCACAAAGTTGTCACTAAATGATATATTG
Organism: Rana muscosa; assembly: GCA_029206835.1. Lineage (NCBI taxonomy): Eukaryota > Metazoa > Chordata > Amphibia > Anura > Ranidae > Rana > Rana muscosa. The sequence goes on from CM055116.1 coordinate 881,849,763, forward strand.
CTCACACATGCCATGGGCATATGTGAAATTACACCCCAAAATACATTCTGCTGCTTCTCCTGAGTACGGGGATACCACATGTGTGGGACTTTTTGGGAGCCTAGCCGCGTACGGGACCCCAAAAACCAAGCACCGCCTTCAAGGTTTCTAAGGGCATAAATTTTTGATTTCACTCCTCACTACCTATCACAGTTTTGAAGGCCATAAAATGCCAAGATGGCACAAAACCCCCCCAAATGACCCCATTTTGGAAAGTAGACACCCCAAGCTATTTGCTGAGAGGCATGTTGACCCCATTGAATATTTTTTTTTTTGTCCCAAATGATTGAATAATGACAAAAAGAAAAAAAAAATGTACAAAAAGTTGTCACTAAATGATATATTGCTCACACATGCCATGGTTATATGTGGAATTGCACCCCAAAATACATTCTGCTGCTTTTCCTGAGTACGGGGATACCACATGTGTGGGACTTTTTGGGAGCCTAGCCGCGTACAGGGCCCCAAAAACCAAGCACCGCCTTCAGGATTTCTAAGGGCGTAAATTTTTGATTTCACTCCTCACTACCTATCACAGTTTCGAAGGCCATAAAATGCCAAAATAGCACAAAACCCCCCCAAATTACCCCATTTTGGAAAGTAGACACCCCAAGCTATTTGCTGAGAGGCATGTTGAGTCCATGGAATATTTTATATTTTGCCACAGGTTGCGGGAATATGACAAACTGTTTTTTTTTGCACAAAGTTGTCACTAAATGATATATTGCTCACACATGCCATGGGCATATGTGAAATTACACCCCAAAATACATTCTGCTGCTTCTCCTGAGTACGGGGATACCACATGTGTGGGACTTTTTGGGAGCCTAGCCGCGTACGGGACCCCAAAAACCAAGCACCGCCTTCAAGGTTTCTAAGGGCATAAATTTTTGATTTCGCTCCTCACTACCTATCACAGTTTTGAAGGCCATAAAATGCCAAGATGGCACAAAACCCCCCCAAATGACCCCATTTTGGAAAGTAGACACCCCAAGCTATTTGCTGAGAGGCATGTTGAGCCCATTGAATATTTTTTTTTTTTGTCCCAAATGATTGAATAATGACAAAAAGAAAAAAAAAATGTACAAAAAGTTGTCACTAAATGATACATTGCTCACACATGCCATGGTTATATGTGAAATTACACCCTAAAATACATTCTGCTGCTTCTCCTGAGTACGGGGATACCACATGTGTGGGACTTTTTGGGAGCCTAGCCGCGTACGGGACCCCAAAAACCAAGCACCGCCTTCAAGGTTTCTAAGGGCATAAATTTTTGATTTCACTCCTCACTACCTATCACAGTTTTGAAGGCCATAAAATGTCAAAATAGCCCAAAACCCCCACAAATGACCCCATTTTGGAAAGTAGACACCCCAAGCTATTTGCTGAGAGGCATGGTGAGTATTTTACAGCTCTCATTTGTTTTTGAAAATTAAGAAAGACATTTTTTTTTCTTTTTTTTTTCTTTTTTTACATTTTCAAAACTTTGTGACAAAAAGCGAGATCTGCAAAATACTCAACATACCTCTCAGCAAATAGCTTGGGGTGTCTACTTTCCAAAATGGGGTCATTTGGGGGGTTTTGTGCCATCTGGGCATTCCATGGCCTCCGAAACTGTGATAGGCAGTGAGGAGTGAAATCAAAAATTTACACCCATAGAAATCCTGAAGGCGGTGCTTGGTTTTTGGGGTCCCGTACGCGACTAGGCTCCCAAAAAGTCCCACACATGTGGTATCCCCGTACTCAGGAGAAGCAACAGAATGTATTTTGGGGTGTAATTCCACATATGCCCATGGCATGTTTGAGCAATATATAATTTAGTGACAACTTTTTGTACATTTTTTTTGGTCATTATTCAATCACTTGGGACAAAAAAAAAAAATATTCAATGGGCTCAACATGCCTCTCAGCAAATAGCTTGAGGTGTCTACTTTACAAAATGGGGTCATTTGGGGGGGTTTTGAACTGTCCTGGCATTTTATGCACAACATTATGAAGCTTATGTCACACATCATCCACTCTTCTAACCACTTGAAGACAAAGCCCTTTCTGACACTTTTTGTTTACATGAAAAAAAAATTTTTTTTGCAAGAAAATTATGTTGAACCCCCAAACATTATATATATTTTTAAAGCAAAGGCCCTACAGATTAAAATAGTGGGTGTTGCATTTTTTTTTTCCACACAGTATTTGCGCAGCGATTTTTCAAACGCATTTTTTGGGGGAAAAACACACTTTTTTTATTTTTAATGCACTAAAAAACACTATATTGCCCAAATGTTTGATGAAATAGAAAAGATGATCATAGGCCGAGTACATGGATACCAAACACGACATGCTTTAAAATTGCGCACAAACGCGCAGCGGCGACAAACTACATTCATTTTTAAAAGCATTTAAAAGCCTTTACAGGTTACCACGTTAGATTTACAGAGGAGGTCTACTGCTAAAATTACTGCCCTCGATCTGACCTTCGCGGTGATACCTCACATGCATGATGCAATTGCTGTTTACATATGACGCTAGACCGACGCTTGCGTTCGCCTTTGCGCAATAGCAGGGGGGGACAGCGGTGCTTTTTTTTTTTTTTTTTTTTTTATTATTTATTTGGCTTTTTTATTTTATTTTTAAACTGTGCCTTCCATATTTTATTTTTTTACCATTTTTATCGTTATCTCAGGGAATGTAAATATCCCCTATGATAGCAATAGGTAGTGACAGGTACTCTTTTTTTGAAAAAAATTGGGGGGTTAGACCCTAGATCTTTCCTCTGCCCTCAAAGCATCTGACCACACCAAGATCGGTGTGATAAAATGCTTTCCCAATTTCCCAATGGCGCTTTTTATATCCGGGGGGGGGGACATTCCCTCCCACTGCTTGTAAAAGCAGTCTAGAGGCTAATTATCTGCTAGAATTGCTTTTACATGAAAGCCGGCTGCTGGCTGAAAAGAATGATACCAAGATGATACCTAAACCCGCAGGCATCATTCTGGTATAAACATTCAAAGTCCAGCAACATACCAGTACGTTGCTGGTCCTTGTTGGACATGTATTGTAATCTTTTTTTTCATACAGCCTATTGGCTGAACGAAAAAAAGAGATTGATTGGTGGGTATGCCCACCATTAGAATACCTCCCTTCATCCACCCACTTCTAATGATGGGCATATATGCCGAAGCATGGGGGCATCCTCCCGCAAAAAAGTTATGCCGCGTACACACGGTCAAGCCTTCGTCGGAATTTCGACCGTATGTACGCGGCATAAAAGGTTATGCCGCGTACACACGGTCGGACTTTTCCACGGGCAAGCCTCCGTTGGAATTTCGACCGTATATACGCGGCATTAGGAGCAAAATCGCTCCTCCGCCCCTGCTGCCCCCATGCTTCGGCATATATGCTCTTTTTTTTAACTGTGGTGGTGAAATCACCTCCTACAGCGTTGGAGTCACGGCTTTATGTATCGTGGGAGCAAACGCTGTTGCTGTCAAGATAAATAGATCCGCGCTGCAACTGAATGGCGTACCTGCTAAGCAAATGGTGGTTAACATTAAAACAAAGTAACATTACAGTACAACAGTAAGACCTTACCATGCCATACCTGCAAAGCAAATACCAAAACAAAACCTAGTAAAAAATAAAAAAATGTTTTAACGCAACCTGTGCCTAAAATATATATATGCCGAAGCATGGGGGCATCCTCCCGCAAAAAAGTTATGCCGCGTACACACGGTCGGAATTTTCCACGGGCAGGCCTCCGTCGGAATTTCGACCGTATGTACGCGGCATTAGGAGCAAAATCGCTCCTCCGCCCCTGCTGCCCCCATGCTTCGGCATATATGCTCTTTTTTTTAACTGTGGTGGTGAAATCACCTCCTACAGCGTTGGAGTCACGGCTTTATGTATCGTGGGAGCAAACGCTGTTGCTGTCAAGATAAATAGATCCGCGCTGCAACTGAATGGCGTACCTGCTAAGCAAATGGTGGTTAACATTAAAACAAAGTAACATTACAGTACAACAGTAAGACCTTACCATGCCATACCTGCAAAGCAAATACCAAAACAAAACCTAGTAAAAAATAAAAAAATGTTTTAACGCAACCTGTGCCTAAAATATATATATGCCGAAGCATGGGGGCATCCTCCCGCAAAAAAGTTATGCCGCGTACACACGGTCGGAATTTCGACCGTATGTACGCGGCATTAGGAGCAAAATCGCTCCTCCGCCCCTGCTGCCCCCATGCTTCGGCATATATGCTCTTTTTTTTAACTGTGGTGGTGAAATCACCTCCTACAGCACTGGAGTCACGGCTTTATGTATCGTGGGAGCAAACGCTGTTGCTGTCAAGATAAATAATTCCGCGCTGCAGTTGAATGGCGCACCTGAAAACAAAAAATTACATACCTGAAAAGCAAGCATGATAAAACATTGCAGAATAGAATACAGTAAAAAAGAGCAGAACAATAGAGAGAAAATAGAGAGAGAGAGAACAATAAAACGACAACTATTTTTGGTTTTTTTATTTTATATTTTTTTTGTGTTTTGTTTTTTACGTTTTTTTTTTTCTTTTTTACACTTTTTTTGTAACTTTACAACTGTAATGGTTCGGGTCTCTCAAAATGTAATGGCATCTTGGGAGACCCTGTGTAAGTGTGTCCTTGTCTGTGAAATGCTGTACCCTACGCTAAAACTTCACTTTTGAGTGGTAGCGTTCAAAACATTCACCTTGGCAAAGACCAGGCTTGTCAGGACAGAGTGGACAAAAACTACGGGTGTCACGCCTAAATCCGCGCTTGCTACAGACACGACATCTTTTTTGGGGGTGGCTTTGGGTAGGGGTACTCGGGAGGACATACGAATAATGCCTCTCATGCAGCCGGGTTACTGCATTTGGTTGGGGATGGTGAGGTGCAGAACCGCCTGGATACAGGAGTTCTGTGACTATCTCATTCTGGAATTTTAGAAGAGATAACGTCCCGCCTGAAGCTCTGTATAGCACATGAGCGTTCAGCAAAGCCAATTGGAATAATGATAGAGACACTTTTTTGTACCAGTGTCTCGCCTTACGGTCAATTAGATACGGCGCCATCAACTGGTCGTTGAGGTCCACCCCTCCCATATTTTGGTTATATTCGTGGACACAGAGGGGTTTCTCCACAACACCAGTCGCCGTACGAATTTGGACTGTCGTGTCTGCATGAAGGGAGGTAAGAAGGAAAACATTCTTATTGTCCCTCCACTTCATAGCGAGCAAGTTATTACACTTCAAGCAGGCTCTCTCCCCCAGCCTAAGACGGGCATCTACAAGCCGCTGGGGAAAGCCCCGGCGATTAGGTCGCACGGTGCCACATGCTCCAATCTTATGATCAAACAAGTGACTAAACAGTGGCACGCTCGTGTAATAATTGTCCACATACAAGTGGTACCCCTTTCCGAATAAGGGTGACACCAAGTTCCACACTATCTTGCCAGCGCTCCCTATGTAATCCGGGCAGTTGACCGACTCAATCTGACTGTCTTTTCCCTCATAAACCGTAAAGTTCACTACATAGCCTGTTGCCCTGTCACAGAACTTGTAGAGCTTGACCCCGTATCTGGCACGCTTGCTGGGAAGGTACTGCTTGAAAGACAAGCGGCCAGAAAATTTAATCAGGGACTCATCAACGCAGACAACTTGATCGGGAGTAAACAAGGCTGCAAAACGTTCGTTGAAGTGGTTTATGAGGGGCCGAATTTTATAGAGCCGGTCGTATTCAGGGTCCCCACGTGGACGACAAAGTTCATTGTCGTTGAAGTGCATGAACCGCAAAATCTGCTCGTATCGTGCCCTGGACATGGAGGCAGAGAACACGGGCATAAGGTCAATTGGGTGCGTGGACCAATAAGCACGCAATGACGGAAATTTATGTGTGCCCATGTTGAGGGAAAGGCCCAGAAAGGTCTTAAATTCGGAAACCGTAATTGGTTTCCAATTTCTGGCAATTTTAGGCAACTGGGGGTTAGCGGCGATAAATTGACCAGCATATAAATTACTCTGGTCCACAATAGATCTATAGAGATCTTCCGTGAAAAACAGCGAATAAAAATCAATTGGAATAAAATCAGCTGTTTCCACCTGAATACCGGGTTGGGCAGTGAATGGGGGAAGTACGGGTTCTGCAGAAGTGGTGGGGACCCAATCAGGATAGGCGAATTCTGCAGGAAGGGCAGTATGGGCACGACGGGCCTGCCTTTGTCTTCTTGGTGGCAGCGGGACACTACTTGTGCTTGCCACCTCGCCAGCTTGAACTGCACTTATGGGACTCGCCACGTCACCACGTGATACTGCAGTGCTGGATGTACGCCCAGGCTGTACTAGGCCGCTGGTGCTTGCCAGTTCACCAGAAGGAATAGCGGCGCTAGTACTACTCTGCTCCATGATACGAGAGACCTGCGGTTCTTGCTCCTCAACAACCTCAGAAGATCGGGATCGGGTACGCCTGACCTTAGCAGGGACCTCAACTTCGTCGTCAGAGCTATCTGACGTGGGGCCGCTGACGTCACTGTCTTCTACGGGAAGATATTCTGAGCCTGAATCTGACAGATACGTGACCTCCTCTTCACTATCTGTCATGCTCAGAATCTCGTAGGCCTCTTTACTAGTGTACCTTCGTCTTGCCATTTTGGGCTCTAAATTTAGGGGTACACTAGTAAGATTCACAGGAAAAAAAGCACCTGACTGTCGTCAGCAAATATATCAAACGCTACAAAAAAACTGTTAGCGATCGCAGGGATCAGGCCTGTCTCTGCGAACGCTGCAGTTATGTGTGTTGTGTTTGGTAAGTGACAGTGATCGATCGATACTGCACTTGGGTGGGCTGGGCTGGGCTGGGCGGAGGGGCTAAACGCAGGCGCTAGCAGGTATCTGGGCTGATCCCGCTAACACTGCGTTTTTGGGAACCCTAAACCGCTGGGGATGCTAGTATAGATCTGATCAGATACTATACCACTAAGGGGGGTGTATGCTTTGCGCGTGGGTGTTAGCGTTACTGGCACTAACCTAACACTGCCTGGGGCGACGCAGACCCTCTCTGGCGCTAAAACCTAATTGATCTCACCCGCCGGGCGATCAGGGGGGTTAAACCTTTATTGGGTTATATACGGCGGGTGCCCTGATGCTATAAAAAGCAAACTAATCAACCAGCGTCACCCGTAACCTTTATATGGTGATCACTGGTGAAAGGGTTAACTAGGGGCAATCAGGGGGTTAAAACCTTTATTAGGTTAAATATGGGGGTACCTGACACTGTATAAAAACCTGACGGGTAACCTAAATAACTAAATAACTTACTGGCTAACCAGTGACACCAGTGACGCTTATACGGCGATCACTGGTGAAAGGGTTAACTCTAGGGGCAATCAGGGGGTTAAAATAATATATGGGGGTACCTGACACCAATAAAAACCTGCGGCGAACCTAAAAAAAAAATAACTGCCTATCTAAAACACCAGCGACACGAATACAGCGATCGGAAAAACAATCGCTTAGTGACGCTGAAGTTAGGGGGTGAAAGGGTTACCTGGGGGGTGATCAAGGGGTTAAACCTTTATTAGGGGGGGTTAGGGGGCTACCCTGGACCTAAAGGGGCCTAATCCTAACTGCCCTGCAACTTTTTACTATCACAGATGACACTAAATGCAGTGATCAGTAAAATAAATGATCACTGCAATCAGTGACACTGTGATTGGGGGCTTTGGGGTGACCTGGGGGGTGATCTGGGGGTGACTGGGGGGTGATTTGTGTGCCTATGTGTACCTACGTGTCAGTGGACTGTTGGAGCACTAACCTCTGTCTTCACTCCTCGGCGCCGGGAACGAAAAGACCGCGGCGAGGGAGATGACATCACTTCCTCCAGCCTGTGTTTACATCACATGGCGGAGGAAGCAATTTCATTGGCCGGGAGTGATCGCGACGGGGGGGCGGAATCGAGCGGCCGCCCCCTCATGCCTGATCGCTCCCGAACACTTAACGGCCGCTCACTGCAGTGAAGGGGGGTCCGGATGGACCCCCCAACTGCACAAAGGCGATCACGTAGATCTACGTGATTCTGCCTGTCCGTGCCATTCTGCCGACGTAAATCGGCGGTGGGCGGTCGTTAAGTGGTTAAGCTAGTGCATTGTTGGTTCACTTACCTTTTCCTTTGATTTACCTTCTAAATGTTTTTTTTTCTTTGTCTGAATTTCTCACTTCCTGTTTCTCCTCAGTAAACTTCACACCATCATCCGAGTGGTGTTTAGTCAGCCAGAACAGCTTACTGAACAGCTTACTGAGGAGGAACAGGAAGTGAGAAATTCAGACAAAGAAAACAAAGAAAGAAAACATTTAGAAGGAAAATCTAAGGAAAAGGTAAGTGAACCAACAATACACTAGCTTAAAGGAACCTATTTAGAAAATAAAAAACGAACCATTACAACCCCTTTAAGCCTAACATCAGCCTGTTCTGCAAAGGTAAGCAAATTGGAGGTGGAACCCTTTTTTTAAATAACATGGTGCCACAACACCGTGAATTTTGGTGCATGTGGATACGCACATCTCAGCAGATGCGCAAGGGTGTCATTAACAATTAATGGCACTGCTGTGTATCTGCTAAAGGGCAGCACGTTTCTGTGGTGTCAGGAAAGCAATTTTGCATGTGTTCCCAACACACACAAATGTGAACGCAGGCTAAATGTCTCAGTTACAATGTTGGTCAGTGTAAATCTTCTCATTACATTTGGGCTTGGTGTACAATCCTTTAATTCACACTAGTGGCCAGTGTGAAGGTCCCCCTGCATTGGTGGTCAGTGTAAATCCCTCCTTACATTGGTGGTTACCAGGGATGAGACGAACACCCCCCAGTTCGGTTCGCACCAGAACATGCGAACAGGCAATAAATTTGTTTGAACATCCAAACACCGTTAAAGTCTATGGGACACGAACATGAAAAATCAAAAGTGCTAATTTTAACCACTTAAGCCCCGGACCATTTCGGGCCATTAGGACCAGGCCTGTTTTTGGGATTCGGCACTGCGCTGCTTTAACTGTAAATTGTGCGGACATGCAATGTTGTACCCAAATGAAATTTGCGTCCTTTTCTTCCCACAAATAGAGCTTTCTTTTAATGGTATTTGATTGCCTCTGCGATTTTTATTTTTTGCAATATAAACAGAAAAAGACCGAAAATTTTGAAAAAAAATGATATTTTCTAATTTTGTTATAAGACAAATCGAATAAACTCAATTTTAGTCATACATTTAGGCCAAAATGTATTCAGCCACATGTCTTTAGTAAAAAAAATGTCAATAAGCGTATATTTATTGGTTTGCGCAAAAGTTATAGCGTTTACAAACTAGGGTACATTTTCTGAAATTTACACAGCTTTAAATTTATGACTGCCTATCTCATTTCTTGAGGTGCTAAAATGGCAGGGCAGTACAAACCCCCCCCCCCCCAAATGACCCCATTTTGGAAAGTAGACACCCCAAGGAAATTGCTGAGAGGCATGTTGAGCCCATTGAATTTTATTTTTTTTTTGTCCCAAGTGATTGAATAATGACAAAAAAAAAAAAATTACAAAAAGTTGTCACTAAATGATATATTGCTCACACATGCCATAGTTATATGTGGAATTGCACCCCAAAATACATTCTGCTGCTTCTCCTGAGTACGGGGATACCACATGTGTGGGACTTTTTAGGAGCCTAGCCACGTACGGGACCCCGGAAACCAAGCACCGCCTTCAGGATTTCTAAGGGCGCAAATTTTTGATTTCACTCCTCACTACCTATCACAGTTTCGAAGGCCATAAAATGCCAAAATAGCACAAAACCCCCCCAAATGACCCCATTTTGGAAAGTAGACACCCCAAGCTATTTACTGAGAGGCATGTTCAGTCCATGGAATATTTTATATTTTGCCACAAGTTGCGGGAATATGACAAACTTTTTTTTTTTTGCACAAAGTTGTCACTAAATGATATATTGCTCACACATGCCATGGGCATATGTGAAATTACACCCCAAAATACATTCTGCTGCTTCTCCTGAGTACGGGGATACCACATGTGTGGGACTTTTTGGGAGCCTAGCCGCGTACGGGACCCCAAAAACCAAGCACCGCCTTCAAGGTTTCTAAGGGCATAAATTTTTGATTTCACTCCTCACTACCTATCACAGTTTTGAAGGCCATAAAATGCCAAGATGGCACAAAACCCCCCCAAATGACCCCATTTTGGAAAGTAGACACCCCAAGCTATTTGCTGAGAGGCATGTTGACCCCATTGAATATTTTTTTTTTGTCCCAAATGATTGAATAATGACAAAAAGAAAAAAAAAATGTACAAAAAGTTGTCACTAAATGATATATTGCTCACACATGCCATGGTTATATGTGGAATTGCACCCCAAAATACATTCTGCTGCTTTTCCTGAGTACGGGGATACCACATGTGTGGGACTTTTTGGGAGCCTAGCCGCGTACAGGGCCCCAAAAACCAAGCACTGCGAACGCTGCAGTTATGTGTGTTGTGTTTGGTAAGTGACAGTGATCGATCGATACTGCACTTGGGTGGGCTGGGCTGGGCTGGGCGGAGGGGCTAAACGCAGGCGCTAGCAGGTATCTGGGCTGATCCCGCTAACACTGCGTTTTTGGGAACCCTAAACCGCTGGGGATGCTAGTATAGATCTGATCAAATCTGATCAGATACTATACCACTAAGGGGGGTGTATGCTTTGCGCGTGGGTGTTAGCGTTACTGTCACTAACCTAACACTGCCTGGGGTGACGCAAACCCTCTCTGGCGCTAAAACCTAATTGATCTCACCCGCCGGGCGATCAGGGGGGTTAAACCTTTATTGGGTTATATACGGCGGGTGCCCTGATGCTATAAAAAGCAAACTAATCAACCAGCGTCACCCGTAACCTTTATATGGTGATCACTGGTGAAAGGGTTAACTAGGGGCAATCAGGGGGTTAAAACCTTTATTAGGTTAAATATGGGGGTACCTGACACTATATAAAAACCTGACGGGTAACCTAAATAACTAAATAACTTACTGGCTAACCAGTGACACCAGTGACGCTTATACGGCGATCACTGGTGAAAGGGTTAACTCTAGGGGCAATCAGGGGGTTAAAATAATATATGGGGGTACCTGACACTAATAAAAACCTGCGGCGAACCTAAAAAAAAATAACTGCCTATCTAAAACACCAGCGACACGAATACAGCGATCGGAAAAACAATCGCTTAGTGACGCTTAAGTTAGGGGGTGAAAGGGTTACCTGGGGGCTGATCAAGGGGTTAAACCTTTATTAGGGGGGGGGGTTAGGGGGCTACCCTGGACCTAAAGGGGCCTAATCCTAACTGCCCTGCAACTTTTTACAATCACAGATGACACTAAATGCAGTGATCAGTAAAATAAATGATCACTGCAATCAGTGACACTGTGATTGGGGGCTTTGGGGTGACCTGGGGGGTGATCTGGGGGTGACTGGGGGGTGATTTGTGTGCCTATGTGTACCTACGTGTCAGTGGACTGTTGGTGCACTAACCTGCTTCTTCTCTGCTCGGCGTCGGGAACGAAAAGACCGCGGCGAGGGAGATGACATCACTTCCTCCAGCCTTGTTTACATCACATGGCGGAGGAAGCATTTTAATTGGCCGGGAGCGATCGCGAGGGGGGGGCGGAATCGAGCGGCCGCCCCCTCATGCCTGATCGCTCCTGAACACTTAACGGCCGCTCACTGCAGTGAAGGGGGGTCCGGATGGACCCCCCAACTGCACAAAGGCGATCACGTAGATCTACGTGATTCTGCCTGTCCGTGCCATTCTGCCGACGTAAATCGGCGGTGGGCGGTCGTAAAGTGGTTAAAGGCTTATATGCAAGTTATTGTCATAAAAAGTGTTTGGGGACCCGGGTCCTGCCCCAGGGAACATGTATCAATGCAAAAACAAGTTTTAAAAACTAACGTTTTTTCGGGAGCAGTGATTTTAATAATGCTTAACGTGAAACAATAAAAGTGAAATATTCCTTTAAATTCCATACCTGGGGGGTGTATATAGTATGCCTGTAAAGCAGCGCTTGTTTCCCGTGCTTAGAACAGTCTCTGCACAAAATGTAATTTCTGAAGGAAAAAAAGTAATTTAAAAGTACTCGCGGCTGTAATGAATTGCCGGTCCCGGCAATACAGAGAAAAGTAATTGAAAGTCATTGATAAAAAAAAATGCGTGGGGGTCCCCCCAAATTCAATTACCAGGCCCTTCAGGTCTGGTATGGATATTAAGGTGAACCCTGTGCCAAATTGAAAAAAAAATGGCGTGCGGTTCCCCCAAATATCCATACCAGACCCTTCAGGTCTGGTATGGATTTTAAGGGGAACTTCACGCCAAAGTTAAAAAAAATGGTGTGGGGTTCCCCCCAAAAATCCATACCAGACCCTTATCTGAGCACGCAACCTGGCAGGCTGCAGGAAAAGAGGGGGAGGATGAGAGAGCACCCCCCCTCCTGAACCGTACCAGGCCACATACCCTCAACATGGGAGGATGCTTTGGGGTCTGGACCCCAAAGCACCATGTCCCCATGTTAATGGGGACAAGGGCCTCATCCTCACAACCCTTGCCCGGTGGTTGTGGGGGTCTGCGGGTGGGGGGCTTATCGGAATCTGGAAGACCCCTTTAACAAAGGGGACCCCCAGATCCCAGCCCCCCCTATGTGAATTGGTAACGGGGTACATTGTACCCCTACCATTTCACAAAGAAAGTGTAAGAAATTGTAAAAAAAACACACAGACACAGTTGGGATAAGTCCTTTATTAAAGATAAAAAAAAGACTCCAGCGGTGGTAATCCACTCTCGATCTCCACGATGTCGGTATCCTGCGATGGATGATCTCTCCAGGCTCCAGCGACGATGTCCAGCTACGAGGAACAGACTCGGGTCTCCAAACACTTTTTATGACAATAACTTGCATATAAGCCTTTAAAATTAGCACTTTAGATTTCTCCCATAGACTTTTACAGGGTGTTCCACGGCTTTTCGAATTTGCCGCTAACACCCCAAATTGTTCGCTGTTCATCGAACGGGCGAACAGGCAATGTTCGAGTCGAACATGAGTTTGACTCGAACTCGAAGCTCATCCCTAGTGGTTACTGTAAATGCTCCTATTACATTAGTGGTCAGTGTAAATCCTCATTACATTGGTGTCCAGTGTAGAAATTCCTCTTTATATTGGTAATCGGTACAAAAATCAAAACTTGCATTTGTGGTCAGTTTTGAATCCTCCCTTACATTGGTGGTCCATGTAGATGCCCCCTTTAAATTGGCGGTGAGTGTAAATCCCCCCTTACATTGGTGACCAGTGTAGAAAACCCCCTTTTATTGGTTGTTGATGAAAAATCCCCTATTACATTGGTTGTCAGTGTAAATTTTTCATTACATTGGTGATCAGTGTACATTTCCCTTTACATTGGTGGTAAGTGCAGAATTGCCCTTACACTGGTGGTTAGTGTAAATCCCCCTTTACATTGATGGTCAGTGTAAATCCCCCCTAACATTGGTGGTCGGTGTAGAAGTATCACCTTATATGGCAGTCATTGTATATTCCCTCTTACACTGGTGGCTGGTGTAAATGCTCCTATTGCATTGATGTCAGTGTAGAAATCCCTTTTTATATTGGTGGGTGGCGTAAAGTCCCCCGTTACATGGTGATCAGTGCAAATCCCCCCTTATATTGGTGGTCAGTGTAAATCCTCCCTCACATTGGTAGTCATTGTAAATTCCCCATTACATTGGTGGTCAGTGTAGAATCCCCTCTATATACTTGCCAAAGATTTCCAGCTTTGCTCTACATGATTCACAGTGTACTGCCTCCCAACTAATCCAATCCCCCTACCACTGCCACTGATCCCATCAACCCCCCAGCATTGTCTTTGATCCCAGGAGTCCTAGGAAACCCAAAGCCCTGTACACACGATCGGATTTCCTATGGATTCTAATCCGATGGATTTTTCCATCGGAAATCCGATGAAGCTGACTTCCATCAGTCTTGCCTACACACCATCAGTCAAAAATCCGACCGTCCCAAACGCTGTTACGTAAAACACTCCGACAAGCCTAGAAAAATGAAGTTCAATGCTTCTGAGCATGCGTCGACTTGATTCTGAGCATGCATGGGTTTTTTGTCCGATGGAGTTCCACACAGACGATCGGAATTTGCTATTGTTTTTTTTTTCCATCGGATAAATTTAAAACATGTTCTATTTTTTCTCACCGATGGAAAAAAGACCGATGGGGCCCATACACGATCGGTTTGTCCGATGAGAAAAGTCCATAGGACTGTGTACAGGGCTTTAGAGTTTTCTGTCTATTGATGGGTCCCCTCACCTCCCTAGTGATGAGATGATGTGCTATAACATTTAGCAACCAATCAGTGAGCAGTAATGATGTGCACTAACCTCTTACAACCAATCATTGAGTGGCAAAGATATGCAGTGACCTCTAGCAACCAATCAATGAGCAGTAATAATGTGCAGTAACCTCTATCAGCCAGATAGTGAGTGGTAAGAATGTTCAGTAACCTCTAGCAACCAATCAGTGACCAGTATTGATGTACAGTAATCTCTAGCAACCAATCAACAAGCAGAAGTCATGTGCTGTAACCTCTAGCAAATAATCAGTGAGCCATAATGTGTGTTGTAACCTCTAGCAGCCAGTCAGTGAATGGTAATGATACACTGTAACTTCTGGCAACCAATCGCAATCGCTGCCTGATCTGATTTAGTAAACTGATTTTGAGTCTAGCTGCTATATATTGTATGTTTTTAGAGCAGGTGGAGAGCAAAATTGCATGGAAGAGGGGGCCCAAGAAAATGTTTGCCCAGGGTCCAATCAATATTAAAGATGGCCCTGATGACCATATATTTCAGATCATTATCAGAATAGTCCTTAAAAGGGTTGTAAAGGTTTGTTTTTAATTTTCTAAATAGGTTCCTTTAAGCTAGTGCATTGTTGGTTCACTTACCCTTTCCTTCGATTTCCCTTCTAAATGATTTTGTTCTTTGTCTGAATTTCTCACTTCCTGTTTCTACTCAGTAAACTTCACACCATCATCCGAGCAGTGTTTAGTCAGCCAGAACAGCTTACTGAACAGCTTACTGAGGAGAAACAGGAAGTGAGAAATTCAGACAAAGAAAACAAAGAAAAAAAACATTTATGCCGCGTATACACGATCATTATTCACGGCGGTTAAAAAACCGCCGTGAATAATGACAGGAAAAACAAGGGAACCGCTTGGTTCCCTACACACGGTCGTTTTTCCCGTCATTTTTTCTCTTGACGAGAAAAACGACCGTCTGTGGGCTCCGCGGCAGTGTTTCCCTATGGGAAAACTGCCGCGGAAAAAAATGCTGGAATAAACGACGAGAAAATTTAGAACATGTTCTAATTTTTCTCGTCGTTTTTTATGCCGTTTTTCTCGACGAGAAAAACGACATAAAGCCCACAGACGATCGTTTTTCTCGGCGAAATGAAAAAATGCAGTTTTTCTCATCGAGAAAAGCGGTCGTGTGTACGCGGCATTAGAAGGGAAATAGAAGGAAAAGGTAAGTGAACCAACAATGCACTAGCTTAAAGGAACCTATTTAGAAAATAAAAAACAAACCTTTACAACCCCTTTAATTTCCATCTTTTTAGCATTCAGGCCTATTATGTCATGCATCATTTGAAACTATCTGTAATATCAGCTTTGCTTCTAAAATGATAGTGACATTTGTAAAATGTTTTCCTGTGGTTCAAGATTTAAAGTACAACTTTACCCATAACAACTTTATAAAAATAATGTTCTTTAGTAAGGAACATACATTCCACATTGATAATTATGTTACCAAAATTAGCGTGCTCTGTAAATTGCCTCCAGCATTGTTCCTGTTTCTTCTTGCTTAAGGCTGCCATTTTGCTAAAGCCCAGACCTCCTGAGCAGCAGTAAATCTTAAAGCAGAACTACACCCATCGTTTTAGCGGTTTCAAAAATAGTTACATTCCCAACTTGCCAGGCATGCTAACTGTCACATCTGCTTGTGTTCTCATCCAAACTGTCATACCAGCAAATGGCTGGTGTCATAACTGATTACATGTGCAGCACCATGGCAGTTGCAGATCAAACAGAAGCTAACATGGCAGCTTCCTTAGCTATAAAGGATAGGAGGGGTTATTTCCGCTTTAAAGCTGTCAGCAGATTGGCCTCTGCATTTTCAGCACAGTGCTGGAAAAGATAGAACAACTAGGCATGTGCAGAGCAAGGTGAGACAGTATATTAGTGGATTTTAAACAATATAGGCACTTATTTTTAATGTTTTACATAGCTATACCTGCAAAATGGGCCAGCCCGAAGTGATATATCAGAACCTAATTTTCTGACTAAAGTTCCACTTTAACCACTTAAGGACCACCCACTGCATTTATACTGTGGCGGGGCGGCCCTATTGCACGAAACGACATACCTGTACGTCGTTTCATGCATGAGACACTGTGGTCGTGCATACGCCCACTGCACAGCGGGGGAGCCGATGCACGGTTTGGCGGCCGCGATGTCTGCCGGCCACCCGCGATCGCTCCTTAAAGAGGCAGAATGGGGATCTGCCAATGTAAACAAAGCAGATGTTCTGACAGGAGAGTACAATGAGATTGTCTGTTCCTAGTGATCAGGAACAACGATCTCACTGTACTCCTGGTCAGTCCACTCCTCCCACCATTAGAAACACTAGTGTTAACCCCTTCCCTGCCAGCATCATTTCTACAGTGATCAGTGGATATTTTTAGATCTGATCACTGTAATAAAGTCACTTGTCCCAAAAAAGTGTCAAAAGTGTCCGATCTGTTCGCTGCAATGTTGCAGTCCCGCTAAAAATCACTGATCACCGCCATTACTAGTAAAAAATAAATAAATAATAAACATGCCGTAAATCTATCCCCTATTTTGTAGACGCTATAACTTTTGTGCAAACCTATCAATATATGCTTATTGCGATTTTTTTAACCAAAATTTTTTAGCAGAATACATATTGGCCTAATTTTATGAATACATTTGTTTTAAAAAAAATGTTTTATTGGATATGTATTATAGGAAAAAGTAAAATTTTAAAAATTGTTGCCATTTCTTTGTTTATAGTGCAAAAAATAAAAACCACAGAGATCAAATACCACCAAAAGAAAGCTCTATTTGTGGGGAAAAAAAGGACATCAATTTTTTTTTTGGGTACAACGTCGCACAACCGTGAAATTGTCATTTAAAGTAATGAAGTGCCGTGTCACAAAAAATGGCCTGGTCATTAAGGGGGTAAAACTTTCCAGATCTGAAGTGGTTAAAGGGTATCCCTGGCCTTCTCCAGCAACCTCTGTAAGGAAGTTACTGTTGGCCCATTGGTGACTGCAGATGTGCAAATTGTTACCCAAATCGCCAAGGAGTTCACCAGAGCTACACAGGTTGCCATTGGAGTCCTCTTCCACTCCTCCATGACGACATCACAGAGCTGGTGGCTGTTAGAGATCTTGCGCTCCTCCACCTTCCATTTGAAGATGCCCCACAGATGCTCAATAGGGTTTAGGTCTGGAGACGTGCTTGGCCAGTCCATCACCTTTACCCTCAGCTTCTTTAGCAAAGCAGTGGTCATCTTGGAGGTGTGTTTGGGGTCGTTATCATGTTGGAATACTGCCCTGTGGCCCAGTCTCTGAAAGGAGGGGATCATGCTCTGCTTCAGTATGTCAAGGTATATGTTGGCATTCATAGTTCCCTCAATAAGCTGCAGCTCCCCATTGCCGGCAGCACTCATGCAGCCCCAGACCATGACACTCCCACAACCATGCTTGACTGTAGGCAAGACACGCTTGTCTTTGTACTCCTCACCTGGTTGCCGCCACACATGCTTGACACCATCTGAACCAAATAAGTTTATCTTGGTCTCATCAGACCAAAGGACATGGTTCCAGTAATCCATGTCCTTAGTCTACTTGTCTTCAGCAAACTGTCTGCAGGCTTTCTTGTGCATCATCTTTAGAAGAGGCTTCCTTCTGGGACGACAGTCATGTAGACCAATTTGATGCGGCATATGGTCTGAGCAATAATCATCTGACCCCCCACCCCATCAACCTCTGCAGCAATGCTGGCAGCACTCATACATCTATTTCAGTGTTTCTCAACCTTTTTCCAGTCGGGGTACCCTTAAAAAGTATTTTCAGTCTTGAGGCACCCCAGTCCAAGGCTTGGTTCACATTACGGTGTGTTGCAGAAAACGCGCAAAATTGCGCTCATTCCTGACACACAGACAAATGCTCTGCTTTTTAGGGGTACCATTAATTCTTAAAGGCACCCCACACATTGGAAAATGTGGGGTGCTTTTGCTGCAGTGCAATAAAAAAAAAGGTTGGGGACTTGTTTCCCTGAATTTTTGTGGGTACGGAAGCCCATTGAAATGAATGGGCTGCCCCTACACGCAGCACACAGCCACACAGATGTGAACCAAGGGCTTGTTCACATGTCAGAGGGGTGGTAAAACCACATGGTTGAGCTGTTTTTACCACCCCCAACTTCTCCACCTTTAGCTGCAGAGGCAGCAACTGGGGGTGTACACATGCTGTGGCTGCAACTGGAGGTATACCGAGGGTGAATGGGGCTGCACTGCAACTACCCCACAACTGTGTGCATTGCACTGTTGTGGTGTAGCGATGCTGCATTTATGCGCTTAAAACAGGTGCTGAGGAGGCAACATAATGCCTCTTTACGCCTGTCAAATGCCTCTGAAAAGCGATCTGTGCATGGATTGCTTTTCAGAGGAGCATCAGTCCTTGCTGCTAACAAACAAGCCCTACAAAAGCTGTTCTGATGGTACAGGAATGGGGGGGGGGGGCAGGATTAAAAGTAACATACACACACACACACACACACTTACACACGCATACACATACACACATACAGACACATGCTTACACACGCATACACGCATACATACATACAGACACATGCATACACACATACAGACACATGCATATGCACACACACGCAGACACACACATACAGACACATGCATACATACACACACATGCACACACACACATACAGACACATGCACACACACACACATACAGACACATGCTCACACACACACACATACAGACACATACACACACACATACATACAGCCACTTGCATACACACACATACATACAGACACATGCATACACACACACACACACACACACACACATACAGACAGACACTCACATGCACACATACACACAGACACATGTATAAAGCCCTTTTAAAATGAATCTAGCTTCTAGCACGGTACCTTTTCAGTTTCGGGTACTGCACTCTAGGGGGAAGCAGAGAGCACAGCACACTCTTCTGCACCTTACTTTCACTTTTAAAGCCGAAGGAGCTTCTCATAGTGCCGATGTACAGTTCGGCAGGAGATCGGGCTCATCTGACAGCTCTTCTCTCCCCTGACCCCGCGGCACACCTGAGAACCTCTGAAGGCACACCAGTGTGCCACGGCACACTGGTTGAGAAAGGCTGATCTATTTCATTTCCCAAAGACAACCTCTGGAGATGACGCTGAGCATGTGCACTCAACTTCTTTGGTCAACCATGGTGATGCCTGTTCTTTGTGGAACCTGTCCTGTTAAACCGCTGTATGGTCTTGGCCACCGTGCTGCAGCTCAGTTTCAGGGTCTTGGTAATCTTCTTATAGCCTAGGCCATCTTTATGTAGAGCAGCAGTTATTTTTTTCAGATCCTCAGAGAGTTCTTTGCCATGAGGTGCCATGTTGAACTTCCAGTGACCAATATGAGAGTGTGAGAAGTGATAACACCAAATTTAACACACCTGCACCCCATTCACACATGCGACCTTGTAACACTAACGAGTCACATGACACCGGGGAGGTAAAATGGCTAATCGGGCCCAATTTGGATATTTTCATTTAGGGGTGTACTCCCTTTTGTTGCCAGCGGTTTAGACATGTTGAGTTATTATGATGGGACAGCAAATTTACACTGTTATACAAGCTGTACACTCACTACTTTACATTGTAGCAAAAGTGTAATTTCTTCATTGTTGTCACATGAAAATATATAATAAAATATTTACAAAAATGTGTGGGTGTACTCACTTTTGTGAGATACTGTATATACTGTATATGTGTGTGTGTGTGTGTATACAGTATATATTTACTTGAATTTATTTAACAGTAATGTAATTACAAGTTGTATTTAATTATTTGATTATGCTTATTTGGTAACACTTTAAATTATTAGTTTATTAAAAATTCCTAATTTATTTGGCATTTATTAGGTCAATTATTTTTATATTTGTTTCCAGGTTAAATTCCTTTTTAATATCAATCATGCTTTGCTGTATTAAATCATCAAAATCTTAGTTTAAAATGTCAAAACCATATTCTCAGTTTTAATTGCTTGAATGTAAATGATACCCAATGCTATTTTTTACATTTTGCATCTGTCTTAGCATTCAAAAGGTCCCTTTTGCTAGTGTAGCAGTTGCTATTTTCAGTGAGCATGTCGTGACCAGATCTCTTATGTATTTTTGGAAAGATGTGGCCACCTGCTTCAGTTTTACATTCGCCCACTCAGTACCAGGTGATTTATTAATGTTACAGTAAGTAAGATTATTTAGGGAAGTTGTACACTGTGCAAAGAAATATATATTAGATAACTGTATTGGTTTATTATAAATATAACCTATATATATCAACTTAGATTATGTTGTCAGTAACAAATGGTAGGAACTTGGTCTTTTTCATTTATGTTTGCTTAGAGGCTTTATCAGAAACGTGTCCAGTATAAGAGTGTAGGACAACAACATAAATAATATATATGTGTTTATGATTTTTAATATCGGGTATTAAAATTTATATTGTTTGGTGTCATTTTTGACGGAACTGTACTGTGAATTACCGTATATACTTGAGTATAAGCCGACCCGAATATAAGCCGAGGCACCTAATTTTACCACAAAAAACTGGGAAAACCTATTGACTCGAGTATAAGCCTAGGGTGTCCATCTGCATGCCTCACTTTGCCTCACTGTGTCCATGTCTCACTGTGCCCATGCCTAGACTGACGTTTAACATTGGAGTCTATGGAAGGGGTGCCCAGATTTGAAAAATCAGTGCTCCCCGGCCGTAGGTCCCCCAGACAAAAAACTTTGCACACTTGTAGAAGATAAATTGGGCTACATGTGTGCTAAGTTTCGGGTCCAGGGGCCGGTACGTCAGGCGCAAAAAGGTGACTCGAGTATAAGCCGAGGGGGGCATTTTCAGCACAAAAAAAATGCTGAAAAACTCGGCTTATACTCGAGTATATACGGTAAATGTTCTTTATAAATGTGATGACTCGGCACCAAAAATGTAATATTATAATTATCCAGCTGCAGTCACTATATTCACTGTGGAGGGTGCAAGAACAATTATGCGTGTGACTGCGCTCTACATATCAAGTGTTAACCACTTCAATACCAGGCACTTTCCCCCCTTCCTGCCCAGGACAATTTTTAGCTTTCAGCGCTGTCGCACTTTGAATGACAATTTTGCGGTCATACAACACTGTACCCCAACAAAATTTTTATAATTTTATTCTCACAAATAGAGCTTTCTTTTGATGGTATTTGATCACCTTGGCGGTTTTAAATTTTTTGAAATGAAAAAATACTGACAGTTTAAAAGAAAACTGATAGGCGGCACTGATAGGCAGCACTGATGGGCACTGATAGGTGGCACTGATAGGTGGCACTGGATAGGCAACACTGATGAGGAGCAACTGATAGGCATTAGTGAGTGGCACTGATTGGCACTTTGATGGGGCACTGCAGGCATTTCTGATGGGGCACTGATTGGCACTTTTTTTTGGCACTGTTGTGGGCACTGTTCGATACTAGCATCTATTTATTATGGGGACAGGCTGGCAGGTGTTGGGCACTGATTGGCAGCTGATGGGCACCTTTTGATAGGGGCTGTGCTGATAATCAATGTGCTGATTGCTGATTATCAGCACAGACCACCCCCCCCCCCCTCCTGACAGGGAGAGCTGCTGATCGGCTCTCCCTGTCAGCGTGAACCGAGGAGAGCCGTTTGCCGACTCTGTTATCCTGATCACGTCATATGATGTCCGATCAGGATAACTAAACCACTTTGACGCCATCATTTTGCTGTATGGCGGGTGGCAAATAGTTAAAATACCTATAACAACAAAAATGTATAAATAACACTATATAACATGTCTACACAATATCCACTTTCAAAAATATTTTGCTAAAAAAAAAAAAAAATGATGTTGTTCAATTCACAAACAATGTGTCCATAATCATTATTCCTAAATCCAAATAAGCAAAAACCAAGTTCTTAATGTTCACCATCAAGTCCAATCCAAATTAAAAAAAACAAATTGTTATAAATAAATATCCTCTTTATTCAAAAATGTGATATCAAAGCACCCAATGACCTTCACCTCTTCAGGTAAATGACTCACCTCTTTACAACTTAAAATCCAAAATAAAAATGCATTACTTTAAGAGGTGTCATACACCATAAAGTCCACTTCAGATCCTGTTGGAGCACTAAACAATCTTTAGCAGCCAAAGAAGGGTTAATGGATCTACTCTCTTCATTAATGGACTTGCAAACCAGTCATGCAAGCGTCTCATAATTCCAGATCATTTGCCAACATGTTAAAATGAGAAAGGAAGGCTTAATAGCATAAAACAATCCACTATTTGTTGATAAAAACTAAAATAAATGCATTCATATTGCCATGTGATATATCCGACACTAAGGAAGTATTCGCATAGACAGGTAAAGTCGCCGGCCTTTCCACTACTTCCACTGTCCCCAATCCATCTCCTGATAAGACAGAGCTTTGGAGTCACTCTGCACATGCTCAGTTTGGTGTGTATTGCTAGAGTTTTTCTTTTTTCTTGGGAGGTTGCATGTGATCGGCACAGGGCCAATCAATCAGCAGTGTTCAGACAGAGGGTCAGGGGTCCTGCAGCCTAATAGGATGGTCAAAGGAGAATGAAAACTCCTCCTACAAGCTTTAACCAGACATTGATAGAAGTCGCAAGACTGCTATATACTGCAGATGAGAAAAGGTATTTAGCAGCTTATATTTACTAAAATATTTGTATTTCCCTGTTCTGACTACTATGGGAGAATGTAATGAATGCATGCTCCTGGGTTTAGTAACACTTTAAGTTGTAGAGAGGTAAGTCATTTACCTGAAGAAGTGAAGGACACTGGGTGCTTTGATATCACATTTTTGAGTAAGGAGGATTTTCATTTATTAAAATTTGTATTCTTTTATTTATATTTTTTGCACAGATTGCACTTGATGGTGGGCATTAAGAACTTGTTTTTTGTTTATTTGTATTTATTTGTATTTAGGAATTTGTATATGGACACATTGTTTGTGAATTAAACAGCTTACTTTTTTTGAGCAAAATATTTTTAAAAGTGGATATTTTGTAGACACATTGTTATAGTGTTATTTATACAATTTTCTTGTTTTAGGTACTGTGGGGGGTTAGCTCTAGTTGGGAAACTCTGGGAAAACGGTAGTCCAGACGGCAGGTCTTTCTTAAAATCTGACTTGTAGTCAGAAGGTTGTATAAAAATCAATCAAACAGAATAGAAAATAAATCCATGATATCCAGGTACTAACTAAACACTTCGGGTTCCTAACTCACAGGTGAAGGGCTTCTTCCAGTCACCAACAAAACAATCATAATGCAAACCTTTTTCTTTCTCTCATAAAGCCATCCTGACGTTGATAGCTCTCTCAGGTTTGGCTTCCTGAGTCCCAGGCCACGAGTAATCTCTTGCTCCAGTCCTGCTTTAATTATACCACCTGCTGATGGTCATTAGTGGACCACAAAATATGTGTCAGGAAAGGTTCCATCCGCTGGTGATATTTATTATTTGGCTTGCAGTACTGTGGTCCACCAGCAGGTGTCTCCTGGCAGTGTGGAACTGTCAGGAGAATTTCTCCCTGCTGGTATTATATTATCCTTTGGACGCAGTACTCGTCTCCACCAGCAGATGGATCCTGGCAGTGTGGAGCGAACTGCTCTTCCTGCGCTCAGGTGTGACTTGAAGCCAATTACAAGCCTCCTATTTATACCCGGCAAGTACAAACACACCTTGCCCTGGTATCTCTGGTATCTCTCTCCTTGAGCCCTGACCTCGCTGCCTGTATTCTGACCTTGAGCCTGTACCTCACCTCACCTCACCTCACCTCACCTCACCTGATCCGATCCGATCCCCATACTGAGCCTATCCTGGACCTGCCCCCCTGATTACCTTGCATACCTGATTTCCTTGGATCCCTGCCCTGTAGCCTATCCATCCGTCCTCTCCCTGTCTTGTTTGTTCCCTGTCCTAATCTGCTGACTCCCCGTGTATGACCTTGGCCTGGCTATGTTTATACTTCTGGAACACCCCTTTGTCAATCTCCTGATCTGCTGTGTGTGACCCTGGCCTGGCTTACGTTCAAGATTCTGGTACTGCCCTTTGCTGTATATACTATTTGTTGTTTGTGGGTTGTTTGGTTGGTTGGTTTTGCACTGGTTGTATTTATTTATATATCACCTATCTTAATAAACATCATTATAATTCACTTTACATGCGTTTTTGGTTCTCTCTGTGCAGTCCACACAGTCTGGTCAACTAATTCCCTGACAATATGGTCCAGATTCAACCTGGCCCAATCACCTCGCCTTTCATAATGTCATAGTATTTTAACACCTAATATCTAGAGCGCAGTCACACACATACTTGTTCTTAAACATGTTCTTTGTCCATGCACAGCAAGATAACAGATTTTCTTTAATACACCCTCTACTGCTGCATATGCTCCCCTACTCTATTCAGATAGCAAGCAATTGAGATGCAAGTTTGAAAATGACTTGCTAAGCTCTTGTTAGACTTGCCAGGCTTCACAAGTTTGTTGCAGAATTGCAGCAAGTCCGCATTGCATGACTCCAAATCAACTTTCTTTACAAACATTCTGCAAGTCTGCTGCAAGTTCTGGTTCAGTTATGTTGTGCAATAGTCATCCCACCACAGGGGTCACTGTGGCTGAATTTTCATGCTGTAGACTTGCAGAGCTCTTGCTGTAGACTCACCACTGCGACTTTGCTCCTGCTAGAGACATGCCACGGAAATTTGCTACAAATTGAAAAAGTGTCAACTAGAACTTGTGCTTTAAGTGCTCTGCAAGTGTACAATTTGCCAGTGAAAATGTGAAGCAAGTTAACAGACTTACAATTCAACACTGCCACAAATTTGTGGCACGTTATCCTTGCTATCTGGGCTCAGTCCTGTGTAAGCTCCAAGCAGAATGGATGAATTTACATGGATGAAACAAACCACCTAAAACTGGCAGTGGTGGTTAAATTGATCAGCTGTTTTCTTTAGCTGGGTATAAAGTATTAGCTGGAGTTTGGCTTCAATTTGTTAGTGTATCTAAATATGCTAATACATTTAACACTAACAATGCTGCTATCTGCTGTGCCCCCTGTGCTCATTCCTCCAGAGTGGTATTGATTGTTTAGCTGCAATATAATACATTTCTGTTTTGGGTTTAATACTGCTTTAACTTTGTCAGGGTGCCAGTGCAATTTTAATACTTCCTAATGTTCTACCTGTCAGTGTTATAAAGCAAAATCCTACATTAATGAACCACGTTAACCTGTCATTTTTGTATCATTATTTTTGGCTTTGTTAACACTGAGTGCCTGCAAGATGACTGTCTATGTATCCCAGCATCCAGAAGCTTTCACTGCATCATCTCTCTAATGTCAGTAAAAGACTAGTGCAGAGCATGCGCAGTGTAGAGCAACCCAAGGAGAAATTCAATCACACTGGGAAAGCACACATTGTTTTAATGTTAGAACATTGTGATTGTAAGTTGAACAGTCATGCTGAGTATCTGAGCTACATTTTTTTCAGGCCCCGTTCACACCTATGCGAATTGGTTGCGGCTTACATCGCACCCATTTCGCATAACATTATAAAATACATTGATTTTAGTGAGGCTGTTTCATATATGTGCGATGCATTCGCACTGCGCATTGCCCAAAAAACGTGTGCGTTTTCTAGGCATTGCGGTGCGGCTCAGGTGCGAATTCAGGCCCATTATCTTCTATGGGCACGCATCTGATTCGCAGATGTGTTCAGTTCTCAACAGGATTTCTCTCCCTGCTCACTACACTTCCCCCCCTCCCCCTCTCCTCTCCCAGGTCAGCAAGTCCGCAGCTACACCGCACATGAAACGCTGAACAGCTCTGTTATCTCTTTGCACAGATCTGGAATTCGCACCGCACAAGTGTGAATCCAGCCTAAGTGACTAATGTTCTGCTATATATGGTTAAAAAAAAGTATTTATTCACTGATAACAAGTCCTTGAGAACACAGAAATTAGCATTAGAGAAGAACTTCATGTTCTATTGTTAGACTGTATAATGTTTGCTGTATAGCATCTGTGCCCTTATTTTTTGACACCCAACCTCTCTGAAAAAAAAAAAACAAGGATTAAAAGTATGTTTGGATCTATTGGTGGGGTATACTTGTTGAATAGTGTCCTTGCCATTCATGTTGTCTTGCTTGTTACGCATTGAATTCAGAAAAGCAAACAGTGTAACTGTGCTAAGAAGACAAAATGGAAGCTTTCATCTGTCTGATTCTAAATAGGTATGAGCAAAATATACCTGGGTTTGGTTCAAGGCAGGTTTTGTGAACCTGGAATTGTCATAGTTCTGCATAACTGGATTGCAGTTGCGTTGAGTCTCACCTGCATTTAATCATGTAGCCAAACAAGGTGATTGGCCAGCTATGTAAGCCCAGATAGCAAGCAATTGTGTTGCAAGTTTGAGGCTGGGTTCACACTTGTTCGACACGACAGCCGTCCTACTTTGGATCTGACTTTGCCCTGCGTCATGAAGCCGACATATGTCCGACTTTCAATAAACGGGGATCCGACTTGGATCCCCGCCAATACCAGGCACTGTGTTTGGTATGAATCTTGAGGGGGAACTCCACGCCAAATTTTAAATAAAAAACCGGCATGGGTTCCTACTCCAGGAGCATACCAGGCCCTTCGGTCTGGTATGGATTTTAAGGGGAACCCCCTAAGCCGAAAAAACAGCGTGGGCCCCAGGAGAAAAGGGGGCGAGAGAGCGGGCCCCCTCCTTCCTGAACCGTACCAGGCCGCATGCCCTCAACATGGGGGGTTTGGTGCTTTGGGGCAGGGGGCGACCTGCGGGGGGCGACCTGCGCCCCCTCCACCCCAGAGCACCCTGCCCCCATGTTGATGAGGACAGGGCCTCTTCCCGACAACCCTGGCCGTTGGTTGTCGGGGTCTGCGGGCGGGGGCTTATCGTAATCCGGGAGCCCCCTTTAATAAGGGGGCCCCCAGATACCGGCCCCCCACCCTATGTGAATGAGTATGGGGTACATCGTACCCCTACCCATTCACCTGGTGGAAAAAATGGCAATAAAAAACACAACACAGGTTTTTAAAGTAATTTATTACACAGCTCCGAGGGTCTTCTTCCGACTCTGGGGGTCTCCGGTGTCGTCTCCGCGCTCTCCGGTTCTTCTCTCGCTCTCCGGGTTCTTTCTTCCTCTGCCGAGCCTCCGCTATCTTCTTCCAGCTCTTTTGCTAGCGGGGCCCGGTCTTCTCCGTAGACAGAAGTTTGCAAGACCTGCAGTTTTATCAACCAATCTCCTTGGTCGACAGATGGTGAGATACTGTATACCCTGACCCTTTGTTAGCTTTTAAAGAAGCCAAGTGCATACAATTTAAACAAATTTGTTTGATGAATGATGTATGATTGATCAAGAGTGGTTTCACTGCAATTTTATTGAAATCAGATTCCACCAAAATGTTGCCATGTTGGCTAAACGCATTGGAATCAATGGGGAAGGGGACATTAAGGTTTTTCTTATGGAAAAGAAAGGAGCCCTGGACTGCCGCACTCTGTATAAACGATTTATTTCCAACATTTTTAAATAAAATCCAAAATTAATCCATAAATTCAAAAAATCCAAAAACAGGCAAAACAGAAAACTGACATGCAGGGATGGATGGATGACGCGTTTCACATCAAAGTAGATGTGAGTAAGCATCTACTTTGATGTGAAACGCATCAGCCATCCATCCCTGCATGTCAGTTTTCTGTTTTGCCTGTTTTTGGATTTTTTGAATTTATGGATTAATTTTGGATTTTATTTTGAAATTTTGGAAATAAATCGTTTATACAGAGTGTGGCAGTCCAGGGCTCCTTTCTTTTCCATGCATCAGTGCAGAGCCAGCACCTGTTCCAGTATCAGGGCGGGAGCATTTTGAAAGCCCTACAGCTTAAAAGAGCGGTACAACCCTTCAAGGTTTTTCTTATAGTGGTGAAATTAGCTTCAAATAGTTCCTGAGGGTTACAGAAGCCCCTTTTTAATTTTTCTGGTAAAGTTCATGTACCTCAGATTGCCCGCAAAATCAATTTAACCAAAATAATTCTACCATTCAGCACCTGGCAAAATATGTGCTCCTCCAAAAAGCTGAATTTGTGTACAGTAATTTCAACAAATGATGCTGCATCTTGTTGAATTACGTAAAATATAATCCAGTTTTCCTAGGAAATTTATATGTAAAACTACTATTCTTAAACAGAAAGCAATAAGCCCTGAGCTACCAATTACAAACCATCACTGATAGTAAAGCCCCATACACACTATCATGTTTACCAAAACCATGTAGTGCAAGGGCCTGCCTGATTGCATACGAATTTAAACTCTTAAGCCGCATACACACGATCGGTTTTACCGATGAAAGCAGTCCGATGGATTTTTTTCGTCGGACAAACCGATCGTGTATGGGCCCCATCGGTCTTTTTTCCATCGGTGTCAAAAAATAGAACATGTATTACATTTTTCCGATAGATTAAAAAATGATAGTAAATTCCGATCGTCTTAAAAAACCCATGCATGCTCAGAATCAAGTCGACACATGCTCAGAAGCACTGAACTTCATTTTTCTCGGCTCATCAGAGTGTTTTACGTCACCGCGTTTGGAACGGTCAGTTTTTTGACTGATGGTGTTTAGGCAAGACTGATGGAAGTCAGCTTCATCGGTTTTCCGATGGAAAAATCCATTGGTTTAAAAACCATAGGAAATCCGATCGTGTGTACAGGGCTTTAACCACTTAAGCCCCGGACCATTTGGTAGCTAAAGGACCAGAGGTGAATTCAGAATTTTGCACTGCGCTGCTTTAACTGTAAATTGTGCGGACATGCAATGTTGTACCTAAACTAAATTTGCGTCCTTTTCTTCCCACAAATAGAGCTTTATTTTAATGGTATTTGATTGCCTCTGCGATTTTTCTTTTTTGCGATATAAACGGAAAAAGACCGAAAATTTTGAAAAAAAATGATATTTTCTACATTTTGTTATAAGAAAAATAGAATAAACTCAATTTTAGTCATACATTTAGGCCAAAATGTATTCAGCCACATGTCTTTAGTAAAAAAAATGTCAATAAGCGTATATTTATTGGTGTGCGCAAAAGTTATAGCGTTTACAAACTAGGGTACATTTTCTGGAATTTACACAGCTTTAAATTTATGACTGCCTATCTCATTTCTTGAGGTGCTAAAATGGCAGGGCAGTACAAACCCCCCCAAATGACCCCATTTTAGAAAGTAGACACCCCAAGGAAATTGCTGAGAGGCATGTTGAGCCCATTGAATTTTTTTTTTTTTTTTGTCCCAAGTGATTGAATAATGACAAAAAAAAAAATTACAAAAAGTTGTCACTAAATGATATATTGCTCACACATGCCATGGTTATATGTGGAATTGCACCCCAAAATACATTCTGCTGCTTCTCCTGAGTACGGGGATACCACATGTGTGGGACTTTTTAGGAGCCTAGCCACGTACGGGACCCCGGAAACCAAGCACCGCCTTCAGGATTTCTAAGGGCGCAAATTTTTGATTTCACTCCTCACTACCTATCACAGTTTTGAAGGCCATAAAATGCCAAAATAGCACAAAACCCCCCCAAATGACCCCATTTTAGAAAGTAGAGACCCCAAGGAAATTGCTGAGAGGCCTGTTGAGCCCATTGAATTTTTTTTTTGTCCCAAGTGATTGAATAATGACAAAAAAAAAAAAAATTACAAAAAGTTGTCACTAAATGATATATTGCTCACACATGCCATGGTTATATGTGGAATTGCACCCCAAAATACATTCTGCTGCTTCTCCTGAGTACGGGGATACCACATGTGTGGGACTTTTTAGGAGCCTAGCCACGTACGGGACCCCGGAAACCAAGCACCGCCTTCAGGATTTCTAAGGGCGCAAATTTTTGATTTCACTCCTCACTACCTATCACTAGGGATGAGCCGAACACCCCCGGGTTCGGTTCGCACCAGAACCTTCGAACGGACCGAAAGTTCGTGCGAATTTTCGAACCCTATTCGTTATAATGGACGCGAACGTTCGAAATCAAAATTGCTAATTACAACGGCCAATATGCATGTTAATGTTATAAAACAGGTTTGGGGACCCGGGTCCTGCCCCAGGGGACATATATCAATGCAAAAAGAAATTTTAAAAACTAAAGTTTTTTCGGGAGCAGTCATTTTAATGATGCATAAAGTGAAAAAAAAAAAGTGAAATTTTCCTTTAAATATGGTACCTGGGGGGTGTCTAAAGTATGCCTGTGAAGTGGCATGTGTTTCCCGTGTTTAGAACTGTCCTTGCACAAAATGACATTTGTAAAGGAAAAAAAGAAGCCATTTAAAACCACTTGCGGCTTTAATGTCATGTCTTGTCCTGGCCGCCATATGGCTGAAAATCCTTGAGAAAAATGGCATGGCTACCCCATCACCCCCCCCCCCCACCCCAGCCCCTTTGGGTCTTGTATGGATACTAAGGGGGACCCCGCACCCAAAATAAAACCCTATACCTACAACCCTATATACTCTGAACAGCAGTATATAGGTGGTGCAAACAAGACATGGACTGTAGGTTTGTTCTTAAGTAGAATCTGAACAGGTACATTATGAAGTGTAGCTACATCCCAAAAAAATCAATTTTTAAGCTTTTTGGAGAACATAGGGAGGGGTTATCACCCCTGTAACATTTGCTGTCTTTGCACATCTGTTCAGAACATGTCACCTCACTTTCCGTCCCAATGACAAATGTTTTTGGAAAAGTGGGGTTTTAATTGAAACAAGGATTGGTGATAAAGCATCAGTAGAGAGGAGATACCTTTTTCCCAAATTAAATCTAACAGGATAGAATTTTCCTTCCTAGGGGTAGATTTCCTCTCACTTCCTGTTTTCTCTTGCCGTTTGCAAGTAGGAGTCGTTTGTAAGTTGGATGTTTGAAAGTAGGGGCCTGCCGTATATACTCTGCAGAAATTTGCCCTATTAGATGTTGGTGTAGCCACAAGACTGGTGGGCACAGGAATGGGCCCTGCTGTGAGTTAATAGATCAAGATTTGTACTTGCATGCACCTGTTGAACCGGGCAGAAAAATTGGGCCTTTGGTGGTGGTGGTGGTGGTGGTGGACGGTGTTGCCACAAGACTGTAAGCCCTCACAGTTACTCTTGGTGGGTGCAGGAATGGGCCCTGCTGTGAGTTATTAGATCAAGATTTGTAATTGCATGCACCTGTTGAACAGGGCAGAAAAATTGGGCCTTTGGTGGTGGTGGTGGTGGTGGACGGTGTTGCCACAAGACTGTAGGCCCTCATAGTTACTCTTGGTGGGCGCAGGAATGGGCCCTGCTGTGAACTATTAGATCAAGATTTGTAATTACACGCCCCTGTTAAACAGGGGCTGAAAAATTGTGCCTTAGGCATTGGTGCTGGTGCCACAACACTGCAACCCCTCACAGATACTGTACTTGGAGCACAGCAGTCACACCTGTTGCGAAGCATCTTTTTAAAAAATTGTAATTACATGCCCCTGTTATACAGGGGCTGAAAAATTGTGCCTTAGGCACTGGTGCTGGTGCCACAACACTGCAACCCCTCACAGATACTGTACTCTGAGCACAGCAGTCACACCTGTTGCGAAGCATCTTTTTAAAAAATTGTAATTACACGCCCCTGTTATACAGGGGCTGAAAAATTGTGCCTTAGGCACTGGTGTGGTGGCATGGATCATTGAGGAGGAGGAAGAGGATAGTCAGTGAACATAACAGGACAGTCACTCAGCATCAGCATAGGCAGTCTTGAAGGGATGTGACATTATAAATTATTTCGTTATATCCGCTTCAGGTGTCTGGTAGCTGGTGGTGATCCAAGACTGATTCATTTTTATGAAGGTCAGTCGATCAACCGAGTCGGTGGACAGGCGCACCCTATGATCGGTGACAAATCCTCCAGCAGCACTGAATGTGCGTTCGGAAAGAACGCTGGATGCAGGACAGGCCAGTAGCTCAATTGCATACTGTGCAAGCTCTGGCCAGTGATCCATCCTCAGGACCCAGTAAGCCAGAGGATTTTCGGTGGGAAAGGTGTCCAAGTCTGACCTTGCCCCTAGGTATTCCTGCACCATGTATATCAGACGCTGGCGATGGTTGCTGGAACCGATCATACCTTGGGGCTGCGGACTAAAAAATTGTCTGAACGCATCGGTCAGACGTCCACCTTCCCCACCGCTCCTTCTGCTACTGACCGAAGCCTCAGCAACTCGTCGTCCAGGACCAGGAGTTTGTAACCTCCCAGTTTCTGGGAACGCGTTGCACAGACCTTTCTGCAAGGCCTCCCTGAGATGTCTCATCCTCTGCTCCCTCTGCGACGGCAAGATAAGGTCCGCAACCTTACCCTTGTACCGTGGATCAAGGAGAGTGGCCAGCCAGTAATGGTCACTCTCCTTGATCCGAAGAACACGAGGATCCTTCCGCAGGCTTTGCAGGATCAGGGAGGCCATGCAGCGTAGGTTAGCTGAGGCATTCGGTCCGGAGTCTTCTGGGTCACTGAGGATGACATGATCGCCAGCCACCTCCTCCCAGCCACGTACAAGTCCACTGGTTTGTTGGGACTGTACATCATCCCTAAAAGACTGCTGCTGCTGATGCTGAGTGCCAGGCTCCACCTCCATGCTCACACAATCCTCCTCCTCCTCCTCCTCCTCCTCCTCTTCCTGTGTGATGGGTGGGACAGAAGGAACATTGTCTGGATAAAGGGGGCCTTGAGAGACAAGGAAGTCCTCCTCTTCCTGCCTCTGTTCTGCCTCAAGTGCCCTGTCCATTATCCCACGCAGCGTATGCTCCAACAGGTGGACAAGAGGTACAGTGTCACTGATGCATGCACTGTCACTGCTCACCATCCTCGTGGCCTCCTCAAATGGTGAGAGGACAGTGCATGCATCCCTGATCATGCTCCACTGGCGTGGGGAAAAAAAGCCAAGCTCCCCTGACCCTGTCCTGGTGCCGTAGTCGCAAAGGTACTCATTGATGGCCCTCTGCTGCGTGTGCAGTCGCTGCAGCATGGCCAACGTTGAGTTCCACCTGGTGGGCATGTCACATATTAGGCGGTTCTTGGGCAGGTTCAGCTCCTTTTGCAGCTCAGTCAGCCGAGCACTGGCATTATAAGATCGGCGGAAATGCACACAGACTTTCCTGGCCTGCCTCAGGACATCCTGTAAGCCTGGGAACCTGCCCAAGAACCGCTGCACCACCAGGTTGAGGACGTGAGCCATACAGGGCACATGGGTGAGCTGCCCCTGTCGCAGGGCGGAGAGGAGGTTGGTGCCATTATCAGAAACGACCATTCCTGGCTTAAGCTGGCGTGGCGTCAACCACCTCTCGGCCTGCCCCTGCAGAGCTGCCAGAACCTCTGGCCCAGTGTGGCTCCTGTCCCCCAAACACACCAGCGCAAGCACGGCATGGCATCTTTTTGCCTGCGTACTCGCGTAGCCCCTTGTACGCCTACGGAGCACCGCTGGTTCCGAGGACAGAGCACTCGAAGAGGACATGGAGGAAGAAGAAGAGGAGGGGGTGGAGGAGAGAGGTGTGTCACAACCAGTAGTAGCATTTTGGAGGCGTGGTGGCGGAACAACCTCCAACACTACTGCACCTTGTCCTGCATCCCTCCCAGCTACCAATAGAGTGACCCAATGGGCCGTGAAAGAAAGATAACATCCCTGTCCATGCCTGCTGGACCATGAGTCAGCGGTAATATGCACCTTACCGCTGACCGCCCTGTCCAGCGAGGCATGGACATTGCCTTCCACATGCCAGTAGAGAGACGGAATCGCCTTCCGTGAGAAAAAGTGGCGTTTGGGAACCTGCCACTGAGGAACCGCACATTGAACAAACTCACGGAAGGGGGCCGAGTCTATCAACTGAAAAGGCAGCAGTTGAAGTGCTAGCAATTTAGCCAAGCTAGCATTCAACCGCTGGGCATGTGGATGGCTGGGAGTATACTTCTTTCGACGGTCCAGCAGCTGGGGCAGGGAAATTTGCCTGCTACAATCGGACGTCGGTGTACTGCAAGTACTTGGTTGTGACACACCTAATTCTACACCTTCAGTCCTCTCAGAGCAGCTTTCAGAGAGGACTGAAGATATAGTGGGGATGGAGATCCCAGCTGATGAGGAGCAAGGAGAGGTCCGCTTTGTTCTTTGGTGTGGGTCTTTTATGTGTGCTTGCCAACGAGCTGCATGGCAGGTCGACATATGTCTGCTCATGCTTGTGGTGCCCAAGCGGCTGATGTTTTGGCCACGCGAGATACGCTTGAGACAAATATTGCAAATAGCAGTGGTGCGATCTGATGCACTCGTCTCAAAAAAGGCCCACACCAAAGAACTTTTGTGATAACGTGCAGAGGCAGCGCCCTGCACAGGCGGAGCTCTGCGGTGTGGTACAGTTGCTGTGCTGGCCTCTAGCTGGCCTCCAGGGGGCATCCTGCCTCGTTGGACATGTGACGCTGCATCCTCCTCCTCCTCCTCCTCTCTCCCTTCAGGCACCCACGTGGAGTCAGTGACCTCATCATCCCCTCCCTCTTCACCACTAGAGCAAACCTGGCAGTAAGCTGCAGCTGGTGGAACACTACTGCCAGATTGCTGTCCTTCAGCATCCCCTCTCTCTGCGCGCACACTACTGACTTCCTCAAGCTGGGTATCATCATCCGAGCCTTCGAATCGTTGGGCATCCTCCTGGAGCATGTACCCAACACTGTGCTTAAACAGTTCGGGGGACTCCTCAGGAGGACATGGTGGGTCTAGGGAAGGGGTGGCTGATGATGCCATTGAGTACGCGTTGGCAGCTGCTCTGCCAGTACCCTGAGCCTGGGTGAGAGAGGATGAGGAGGATGAGGAGGGCTTGGTCATCCATTCTACCAAGCCTTCGGCATGATGCGGCTCCACATGTCCAGCTGCCGAAAACAAAGACAAGTGTGTCCCATGGCCACGTGCTGATGACGATGCACGACCACGTCCACGGCCAGCACTGTTGTCTCTAGAAACAGAGCCTGCCTGCCCTGTGTTCTTGCCTCGGCACGCTCTGCCTCTCCTTGGCGGTCTTCCAGCCATTGTAGTCGGTAGTGTATATAGTATAAAAAATAGAACTCCTATGTGTGCTCACAACACACTGTAGGTCCTATGGGTGCTGACACTAACACACTATAGGTACTATGTGTGCTGCTGACAAGAAAATATAGGAGCTCTGTTTGCTGCCACTAACACACTAGAAGTCCTATGGGTGCTGCTGAGAAGAAAATATAGGAGCTCTGTTTGCTGCCACTAACACACTAGAAGTCCTATGGGTGCTGCTGAGAAGAAAATATAGGAGCTCTGTTTGCTGCCACTAACACACTAGAAGTCCTATGGGTGCTGCTGAGAAGAAAATATAGGAGCTCTGTTTGCTGCCACTAACACACTAGAAGTCCTATGGGTGCTGCTGAGAAGAAAATATAGGAGCTCTGTTTGCTGCCACTAACACACTAGAAGTCCTATGGGTGCTGCTGAGAAGAAAATATAGGAGCTCTGTTTGCTGCCACTAACACACTAGAAGTCCTATGGGTGCTGCTGAGAAGAAAATATAGGAGCTCTGTTTGCTGCCACTAACACACTAGAAGTCCTATGGGTGCTGCTGAGAAGAAAATATAGGAGCTCTGTTTGCTGCCACTAACACACTAGAAGTCCTATGGGTGCTGCTGAGAAGAAAATATAGGAGCTCTGTGTGATGCCACTAACACACTAGAAGTCCTATGGGTGCTGCTGAGAAGAAAATATAGGAGCTCTGTTTGCTGCCACTAACACACTAGAAGTCCTATGGGTGCTGCTGAGAAGAAAATATAGGAGCTCTGTTTGCTGCCACTAACACACTAGAAGTCCTATGGGTGCTGCTGAGAAGAAAATATAGGAGCTCTGTGTGATGCCACTAACACACTAGAAGTCCTATGGGTGCTGCGGAGAAGAAAATATAGGAGCTCTGTTTGCTGCCACTAACACACTAGAAGTCCTATGGGTGCTGCTGAGAAGAAAATATAGGAGCTCTGTTTGCTGCCACTAACACACTAGAAGTCCTATGGGTGCTGCTGAGAAGAAAATATAGGAGCTCTGTGTGATGCCACTAACACACTAGAAGTCCTATGGGTGCTGCTGAGAAGAAAATATAGGAGCTCTGTTTGCTGCCACTAACACACTAGAAGTCCTATGGGTGCTGCTGAGAAGAAAATATAGGAGCTCTGTTTGCTGCCACTAACACACTAGAAGTCCTATGGGTGCTGCTGAGAAGAAAATATAGGAGCTCTGTTTGCTGCCACTAACACACTAGAAGTCCTATGGGTGCTGCTGACAAGAAAATATAGGAGCTCTGTTTGCTGCCACTAACACACTAGAAGTCCTATGGGTGCTGCTAAGAAGAAAATATAGGAGCTCTGTTTGCTGCCACTAACACACTAGAAGTCCTATGGGTGCTGCTGAGAAGAAAATATAGGAGCTCTGTGTGATGCCACTAACACACTAGAAGTCCTATGGGTGCTGCTGAGAAGAAAATATAGGAGCTCTGTTTGCTGCCACTAACACACTAGAAGTCCTATGGGTGCTGCTGAGAAGAAAATATAGGAGCTCTGTTTGCTGCCACTAACACACTAGAAGTCCTATGGGTGCTGCTGAGAAGAAAATATAGGAGCTCTGTTTGCTGCCACTAACACACTAGAAGTCCTATGGGTGCTGCTGAGAAGAAAATATAGGAGCTCTGTTTGCTGCCACTAACACACTAGAAGTCCTATGGGTGCTGCTGAGAAGAAAATATAGGAGCTCTGTTTGCTGCCACTAACACACTAGAAGTCCTATGGGTGCTGCTGAGAAGAAAATATAGGAGCTCTGTGTGATGCCACTAACACATTAGAAGTCCTATGGGTGCTGCTGAGAAGAAAATATAGGAGCTCTGTTTGCTGCCACTAACACACTAGAAGTCCTATGGGTGCTGCTGAGAAGAAAATATAGGAGCTCTGTGTGATGCCACTAACACACTAGAAGTCCTATGGGTGCTGCTGAGAAGAAAATATAGGAGCTCTGTTTGCTGCCACTAACACACTAGAAGTCCTATAGGTGCTGCTGAGAAGAAAATATAGGAGCTCTGTTTGCTGCCACTAACACACTAGAAGTCCTATGGGTGCTGCTGAGAAGAAAATATAGGAGCTCTGTTTGCTGCCACTAACACACTAGAAGTCCTATGGGTGCTGCTGAGAAGAAAATATAGGAGCTCTGTTTGCTGCCACTAACACACTAGAAGTCCTATGGGTGCTGCTGAGAAGAAAATATAGGAGCTCTGTGTGATGCCACTAACACACTAGAAGTCCTATGGGTGCTGCTGAGAAGAAAATATAGGAGCTCTGTTTGCTGCCACTAACACACTAGAAGTCCTATGGGTGCTGCTGAGAAGAAAATATAGGAGCTCTGTTTGCTGCCACTAACACACTAGAAGTCCTATGGGTGCTGCTGAGAAGAAAATATAGGAGCTCTGTGTGATGCCACTAACACACTAGAAGTCCTATGGGTGCTGCTGAGAAGAAAATATAGGAGCTCTATTTGCTGCCACTAACACACTAGAAGTCCTATGGGTGCTGCTGAGAAGAAAATATAGGAGCTCTGTGTGATGCCACTAACACACTAGAAGTCCTATGGGTGCTGCTGAGAAGAAAATATAGGAGCTCTGTTTGCTGCCACTAACACACTAGAAGTCCTATGGGTGCTGCTGAGAAGAAAATATAGGAGCTCTGTTTGCTGCCACTAACACACTAGAAGTCCTATGGGTGCTGTTGGGGTGCAATGCTGTGCTAACAGCACTGCGGTTGGTACTACTGCAATACTGTACTAACAGTAAGCACGCACCAGACTAATCCCCAGCAGCAGCTAATAACACACTAACTGTGCAATCAGCAGCAATGAACGATCAATGACTTAGGTAGCAATGGTTTTGCAAAGAAATAGCCAATGGTTTAGCAAAGAAGAGCAAATCTTTCAGTATCAAGCAAAGACAGAATCAGCAGACTAATCTCTCCTAAAGCCGGAACTCATGTGACCGGGGCCGATGGCGTGGCGGCCTTTTAAATGGTGGGGTGTGTACTAAAGCCCCTGAGCTGTAATTGGCTACAGGCGTCCTGCCTGTAGCCAATTATTGCTCTCCGAGTTTCGGGCGCTGTGATTGGCCAAGCATGCGGGGTCACAGTGCATGCTTGGCCAATCATCAGCCAGCAATGCACTGCGCCGGCCGCGCCGGCCGCAATGCATTGCGGGGCCGCTCGCATCACACGAATGTGATGCGAACGGCCCAAATAGTTCTGGGCTCGACGAGCGAGCGAACGCCCGATGCTCGATTCGAACATGGGTTCGAATCGAGCACCGGGCCCATCCCTACCTATCACAGTTTTGAAGGCCATAAAATGCCAAAATAGCACAAAACCCCCCCAAATGACCCCATTTTGGAAAGTAGACACCCCAAGCTGTTTGCTGAGAGGCATGGTGAGTATTTTACAGCTCTCATTTGTTTTTGAAAATGAAGAAAGAACATTTCTTTTTTCTTTTTTTTTTTCAATTTTCAAAACTTTGTGACAAAAAGCAAGATCTGCAAAATACTCACAATACCTCTCAGCAAATAGCTTGGGGTGTCTACTTTCCAAAATGGGGTCATTTGGGGGGGTTTGTGCCATCTGGGCATTCCATGGCCTCCGAAACTGTGATAGGCAGTGAGAAGTGAAATCAAAAATTGACACCCTTAGAAAGCCTGAAGGCGGTGATTGGTTTTTGGGGTCCCGTACGCGGCTAGGCTCCCAAAAAGTCTCACACATGTGGTATCCCCGTACTCAGGAGAAGCAACAGAATGTATTTTGGGGTGTAATTCCACATATGCCCATGGCATGTTTGAGCAATATATCATTTAGTGACAACTTTGTGCAAAAAAAAAATAAAAAAAAAAAAATTGTATTTTTTCCGCAACTTGTGTCAACATATAAAATATTCCATGGACTCGACATGCCTCTCAGTATATAGCTTGGGGTGTCTACTTTCCAAAATGGGGTCATTTGGGGGGGTTTTGAACTGTTCTGGCATTTTATACACAACATTAGGAAGCTTACATCCACTCTTCTAACCACTTGAAGACAAAGCCCTTTTTGACACTTTTTGTTTACATGAAAACATATTTTTTTTTTGCAAGAAAATTATGTTGAACCCCCAAACATTATATATATTTTTAAAGCAAAGGCCCTACAGAATAAAATGGTGGGTGTTGCATTTTTTTTTCTACACAGTATTTGCGCAGTGATTTTTCAAACGCATTTTTTGGGGAAAAAATACACTTTTTTAATTTTAATGCACTAAAACACACTATATTGCCCAAATGTTTGATGAAATAAAAAAGATTATCTTAGGCCGAGTACATAGATACCAAACACGACATGCTTTAAAATTTCGCACAAACGCGCATTGGTGACAAACTACATACATTTTTAAAAGCCTTTAAAAGCATTTACAGGTTACCCCGTTAGATTTACAGAGGAGGTCTACTGCTAAAATTACTGCCCTCGATCTGACCTTCGCGGTGATACCTCACATGCAGGGTGCAATTGCTGTTTACATATGACGCCAGACCGACGCTTGCGTTCGCCATTGGGCAAGAGCAGGGCAGGACAGGGGTGCTTTTTTTTTTTTTTTTTTTTTTTTTATTATTAATTTTGCTTTTTTATTTTATTTTTAAACTGTTGCTTCCATATTTTTATTTTTTATTACTTTTATTGTTATCTCAGGGAATGTAAATATCCCCTATGATAGCAATAGGTAATGACAGGTACTCTTTTTTGAAAAAACTGGGGTCTATTGGACCCTAGATCTTTCCTCTGCCCTCAAAGCATTTGACCACACCAAGATCGGTGTGATAAAATGCTTTCCCAATTTCCCAATGGCGCTTTTTATATCCGGGGGGGGAACATTCCCTCCCACTGCTTGTAAAAGCAGTCCAGAGGCTAATTAGCCACTAGGATTGCTTTTACATGAAAGCCGGCCGCTGGCTGAAAAGAATGATACCAAGATGATACCTAAACCTGCAGGCATCATTCTGGTATAAACATTCAAAGTCCAGCAACATACCAGTACGTTGCTGGTCCTTGTTGGACATGTATTGTAATCTTTTTTTTCATGCAGCCTGTTGGCTGAACGAAAAAAAAAGATTGATCGGTGGGTATGCCCACCATTAGAATACCGCTCTTCATCCACCCACTTCTAATGATGGGCATACATGCACCATTTATATATGCCGAAGCATGGGGGCATCTTCTCGCAAAAGTTATGCCGCGTACACATGGTCAGACTTTTCCACGGGCAAGCCTCCGTCGGAATTTTGACCGTATGTACGCGGCATTAGGAGCAAAATCACTCCTCCGCCCCTGCTGCCCCAATGCTTCGGCATATATGCTTTTTTTTTTTTTAACTGTGGTGGTGAAATCACCTCCTACAGCACTGGAGTCGCAGGGATCAGGCCTGTCTCTGCGAACGCTGCAGTTATGTGTGTTGTGTTTTGCAAGTGACAGTGATCGATCGATACTGCACTTGGGTGGCCTGGGCTGGACGGAGGGGCAAAACGCAGGTGCCAGCAGGTATCTGGGCTGATCCCGCTAACACTGCGTTTTTGGGAACCCTAAACTGCTGGGGACGCTAGTAGAGATCTGATCAGATCAGACATTGAGCTGATCAGATACTATACCACTAAGGGGGGTGTATGCTTCACGCGTGGGTGTTAGCGCTACTGGCACTAACCTGACGCTGCCTGGGGTGTGACGCAGACCCTCTCTGACGCTAAAACCTAATTGATATCACCCGCCGGGCGATCAGGGGGTTAAACCTTTATTGGGTTATATACGGCGGGTGCCCTGACACTATAAAAAGCAAACTAACTAACCAGCGTCACCCGTAACACTTATATGATGATCACTGGTGAAAGGGTTAACTAGGGGCAATTAGGGGGTTAAAACCTTTATTAGGTAATATATGGGGGTACCTGACGCTATAAAAACCTGACGGCAAACCTAAAAAAAAATTACTGGCTACCTATCGGCATCACCGACACTAAGACAACGATCATAAAAACGATCGCTTAGCGACAGTGGTGATAGGGGGTGAAAGGGTTACCTGGGGGGCGATCAGGGGGTTAAACCTTTATTAGATAATATATGGGGGTACCTGACGCTATAAAACCTGCGGCGAACCTAAAAAAAATTACTGGCTACCGATCAGCATCACCGACGCTAAGACATCGATCAGAAAAATGATCGCATAGCGACGGCGGTGCTAGGGGGTGAAAGGGTTACCTGGGGGGTGATCAAGGGGGTTAAACCTTTATTAGGTAATATATGGGGGTACCTGACGCTATAAAAACCTGCGGCGAACCTAAAAAAAATTACTGGCTACCGATCAGCATCGCCGACGCTAAGACATCGATCAGAAAAATTATCGCCTAGTGACAGTGGTGATAGGGGGTGAAAGGGTTACCTGGGGGGCGATCAAGGGGGTTAAACCTTTATTAGGTAATATATGGGGGTACCCGACGCTATAAACACCTGCGGCGAACCTAAAAAAAATTACTGGCTACCGATCAGCATCACCGACGCTAAGACATCGATTAGAAAAATGATCGCATAGCGACGGCGGTGCTAGGGGGTGAAAGGGTTACCTGGGGGGTGATCAAGGGGGTTAAACCTTTATTAGGTAATATATGGGGGTACCCGACGCTATAAAAACCTGCGGCGAACCTAAAAAAAATTACTGGCTACCGATCAGCATCGCCGACGCTAAGACATCGATCAGAAAAATTATCGCTTAGTGACAGTGGTGATAGGGGGTGAAAGGGTTACCTGGGGGGCGATCAAGGGGGTTAAACCATTATTAGGTAATATATGGGGGTACCCGACGCTAAAAAAACCTGCGGCGAACCTAAAAAAAATTACTGGCTACCGATCAGCATCACCGACGCTAAGACATCGATCAGAAAAATGATCGCATAGCGACGGCGGTGCTAGGGGGTGAAAGGGTTATCTGGGGGGTGATCAGGGGGTTAAACCTTTATTAGGGGGGGTTAGGGGGCTACACTGGACCTAAAACTAAATGTAGTGACACTTTTACAGTCACAAATGTCACTGATTGCAGTGATCACTAAATAAATGGTCACTGCAATCAGTGACACTGTGACTGGGGGCTGGGGGTGTCTGGGGGGGCCTGGGGGGGCGATTTATGTGCCTATGTGTCCTGGTGTCAGTGTGCTGTTTAGTGTACTAACCTGCATCTTCTCCTGTACGGCGCTCGGTATATGTGAGCGCCGCAGGAGAGATGACATCACTTCCTCCTTCCTGGCAGGCAGGGGAAGCTCTCTCATTCGCCGGGAGTGATCGAGAGGGGGTGGCCGGAATCGAACGGCCGTCCCCTCATGCCGGATCGCTCCCGAAGGTAAAACGACCACCCACTGTAAAGAAGGGGGGTCCGATTGGACCCCCCAACTATACAAAGGCAATCACGTATATGTACGTGATTCTGCCTGTCGGTGCCATTCTGCTGACGTATATTTACAGTGGGCGGTCGTTAAGTGGTTAAGGTTTGACCTCATATTAGATGGTTTTGGTAAACCTGAAGACAAAAACCTGCAGAAAAACTGATAGTGTGTATGGGGCTTAAGATATGTATGTATGCCCTTTAGACCACTTTAAAAAAACAGTACTCCCAACAGGTCTCGCCAATTTGAAATTTTTTAATCCAACCTGCTTTTCTATGCTTTTAGTGCTCTACAACATAACTGTTTGTGTGCATTTCAAATGAGCAATGTGAGGTCTGGACTATTCCAAACAAACTAGATTAAACCCAGACTTCCTTTTATTCCATTATTGCCCTATTTCTTTTCAAGCACCTTTATCAGGCTTTAATTGGAGCAAATTTTATCTGGTTCCTGATGAACCAGCCAAAATGATTTGTGGCTGGCCCAGTCAGCACAACTACACCTATAACTACACCCAACATCCTCAATCTGGTGTAAACTTTTGGGGATTATAGCTCCACGGGACCAAGTGCATAAACCGTTTGATCTTGTACAAAAAGGCTTTTATTTGTAAACAAACCAAAAATAAATCTTCATTCAGCACACAGGAAAACTATAAAACAAAGTCCGCTTAGCTTGAGCATAAAATAAAGTCCGCTTGGCTTCAGCACAAAACAAATGAAAGAAAAGGCACAGTTTTTTGTAGATGGGTCTTCGCCCCAGAACTTCAAGAGTCCTTGCTAAATCCTTAGCAGCTTCCAGCAGACACACATCTCATCACAACAGGTGCAATCCCATACTCCTCCTCACCACCT
The DNA here is from genome assembly GCA_029206835.1 of Rana muscosa. Classification (NCBI taxonomy): domain Eukaryota; kingdom Metazoa; phylum Chordata; class Amphibia; order Anura; family Ranidae; genus Rana; species Rana muscosa. The sequence continues at coordinate 881,893,736 of CM055116.1, forward strand.
CTAGCACCACTTCCTGTCTTATGAGCTGTTCCCTGGAAGCCTTTAACCCCTTGTGTGCTCACCCCCAGTGGTCAGGGGTGGAGGCTCTTTCCCACCCGAATATCACTTTAGAGCCTTCGAAATTCCGGGCCCCAAATGACTCTCTATCAAGACAGAGAGGGCTGCGAGCCAGTCTTCTCTGGATTAATCTTATTGCCAGGAATTCCTCACCCATTCTGGGTGACCACCTGAACCCTATCACAATTCCCTTAAAGGGACCACAACCCAAATACTGGTGCTATATAGCACCCATCCAGGACCCAACCTTGGCGTCCTGTACACTGGATATTGAATAAAAATAGCTTGCAGGTAAATTGTTGTCCAGATAGGCACTGTTCAGTTATTCAGGCAGTTCCTGTTGTAAAACTAGAATATAAATTAGTGGGAGATTTGTTCTTCATCGCCGGGATAAAGAAGAGAAATGTAAGAGTGTATGTTCAGCCTTTCATAGTCACTGTTTGTCCACCTGCACTGACTTCCAGACCTCCTGTGATCAGATCCCCCTAAACTACATAGTACTGTTGTGGAATTCATTACACCATGCATGAAGATGTTCCATGAAAGCTCATACTGTACCAATAAGATGTAGGCTTTAGAAAAAGATCTCTTTCTACACCTCCTATCCCAACCAGCTCAACAGAGAGGTCACAAAAGACAATCCTCTGCAAACAGGTGGCTCTGTCAAGTCGGCAGAGAAAGGCTGTTGGGAATTGGCATATAACATAACAAAGGCATAAGTAAAGTGCAACAATTCCTTTAACGCCATCTTAGAAAACGACCCTCACTGATTAGCCTAGCTCTGTCATTTGTTGGAAAAGCTATTTGTCACAAAAATATATGTGCATTTCCATGAAGGCTCCTTACAAACACGGTGTCACTAAATTGACAAAGATTTGTTTCATATTCTATTGCATGGGATATGTTTTTAAAACCATTATATCACTCAAAGCACAATGAATTTAATAAGCACACACAGGAAACTGCTATTTGAGTGGAAAGTAATAGCTTTTGAACCTAAAATACAAAAGAAGTGTATAACAGAGAAATGTCAAGAAACCCACATCTACCAAAAGTATTTGGTAAATTGGAACTACATATGATAAATATTTATGTTACACCCTATACAAGTTTCAATTAATCTTTTTAGCTTTTGCCAATAACTAACCATACAGGATTGAAAGATTATTCATTTTTATTGCTAGACTAGAGTGTATTTTAATCTGAAATGCATAGATAGTCAAATGTTACAGTGTGAACCAAATGGAACATATCTACAACAGCACTGTATGGGGTGGAAAGGTAAAAAAAAGTTTTATACCCATACACCCAGATACAGCATTCCTTCTGACAAATGGTAGATGGTCTAGATTGCCAGAACTGCTATAGGCAGTACCTTTTTGGATTGCCCTAAGCCCAGAGCAGCTAGCCATTGTGTCAGAGAAGTCCACTGGTCCAAATCATTTGGTGGAGGGGGGATTATAGTGTGGGGTTGTTTTTCAGGGGTTGGGCTAGGCCCCTTAGTTCCAGTGAAGAGAACTCTTAAGGCATCAGTATACAATTTTTAACAATTTCATGCTCGCAACTTTGTGGGAACAGTTTGGGGATTCCCCTTCCTGTTCCAACATGACTGCGCACCAGTGCACAAAGCAAGGTCCATAAATACACGGATGAGCGAGTTTGGGGTGGAGGAACTTGACTGGCCTGCACAGAGTCCTGACTTTAACCCGATAGAACACCTTTAGGATGAATTAGAGCAGAGACTGTGAGCCAGGCCTCTCATCCAACATCAGTGCCTAACCTCACAAATGCGCTTCTGGAAGAATGGTCAAACATTCCCATAGACACACTCCTAAACCTTGTGGACAGCCTTCCCAGAGTTGAAGCTGTTATACCTGAAAAGGGTGGGACAACTCAATATTGAACCCTACAGACTAGGGCTGGGATGTCATTAAACTTGTAAAACGTGTAAAGACATGTGTCCCAATACTTTTGATAATATAGTGTATATGGATGTTGATCCTATTACCCTTACGGAAATTAAAATTCACTCCACCTATGTGTTTTTTAATTACAGTCCACCTCCAAATATTTATGCTGATCTTTAATATATTTATACAGAATAATGAATGCAGAAGTCTAGCCAAAACTTTTATTGCTGAATAGAGGTTTAAAAGCTCTGTCAGGCTTTTAATGCTCATAAAAAAAAGTCTAATGAGAGCACCAAACCAATGTCTAAGATTCCAGAAGCCTTTTAATGATAAAAACCAGTTCACAGCAGAAGAACACAAAACAGCCAACAAGTTTGACAATCAGCATTAACTGCATTTTTACGCTAATAGATTTTGTATACAATTATACACTTATGCCGCGTACACACGATCGTTTTTTTCGACGGTGAAAAAATCGACGTTAAAAACGAGGAACAGCTTGTTCCCCTCACACACGGCCGTTTTAAATGTCATTTTGTTTTTGGTCGAAAAAAACGACCGTGTGTGGGCTCCGCGGCAGTGTTTCCCTATGGGAAACACTGCCGCGGAAAACATGTCGAAAAAAACGACGAGAAAAATTAGAACATGTTCTAATTTTTCTCGTCGTTTTTAATGCCGTTTTTCTCGTCGAAAAAAACGGCAGAAAGCCCACAGACTATCGTTTTTCTCGTCGAATGGGAAAAATGTCGTTTTTTTCGACGGGAAAAACGGCCGTGTGTACGCGGCATTACTGTGACTTTTACACTACTAAAAATGAAATTCTCATTACTAGCTGCTTTCACTGCTCATTTGTCCATTCAGCGCTTTGGTATCAATGTATTTTTTCCCTCCCCTACAGATTATTCCAGGTTTTTGTACCACCCTACTATTCCAAAACCTGAGTTACATCTTTTATTAGTTTTTCATATTTTAGCAGGTGAACATTATCACAATAGTTTCCAGTACTGTCGCATATAGTTATACACTTGGTAATATCAAGATGGCTCAATTTTTATGTGTGTGATACATTGTTGCAATATTATGTTAGTACAATTTATTTGTTTTTGATACTTTGTAAGTGGGTAATAATAGTTCTCAGCACTAATATAGAAGGTACATATCAGGGGTTCCATATTATGTGTGGGATATACTGTTACAAGATTATGATGATTCTATTTTGTTTATTCATTATTAACATGCTTAAATGTAGTATCAGTTCTCAGTTTTAATATACACCGATCAGCCATAACATTATGACCACTGACAGGTAAAGGGAATTTCTTGTTACAATGGCATCTGAAAATTGGTGGGAATATATTAGGCAGCAAGTGAACATGTTGTCCATTAAGTTGATGTGGTGAAAGCAAAAAAAAAAAAAAACGGCATCGCAGTTTGTTGTGTATGGGGCTGTGAAGCCCATGGTGACCCATGTCCAAAGCCAAAAGCTTCTACAGTAGTCACATGAACATCAGAACTGGACTACTGAGCAATGGAAGAAGGTGGCCTGGTCTGATGAATCATGTTTTATTTTACATCATGTGGATGGCTGGGTGGGTGTGCGTCACTTACCTGGGAAAGAGATGGCACCAGGATGCTGTAAAAGAAGGCAAGTCGGCAGAGGCAGCGTGATGCTTTGGGCAATGTTCTGCTGGGAAACCTTGGGTCCTGCCATTCATGTGGATGTTACTTTGGTGTCCATGCCTCAATGAGTCAGGACTGTTTTAGCAAAAGGGGGCCATACTCAATATTAGGTGGGTGGTCATAATGTTATGGCTGATCGGTGTATACAGTTGTGCTCATAAGTTTACATACCCTGGCCGAATTTATGATTTCTTAGCCATTTTTCAGAGAATAGGAATGCTAACACAAAAACTTTTCTTTCACTCATGGTTAGTGTTTGGCTGAAGCCATTTATTATCAATCAACTGTGTTTACTCTTTTTAAATCATAATCACAACAGAAACTACCCAAATGACCCTGATCAAAAGTTTACATACCCTGGTGATTTTGACCTGATAACATGCACACAAGTTGACACAAAGGGGTTTGAATAACTATTAAAGGTAACCATCCTAACCTGTGATCCGTTTGCTTGTGATTAGTGTGTGTTTAAAAGGTCAATGAGTTTCTGGACTCCTGACAGACCCTTGAATTTTTCATCCAGTGCTGCACTGACGTTTCTGGATTCTGAGTCATGGGAGAGCAAAATAATTGTTAAAGGATCTGCAGGAAAAGGTAGTTGAACTGTATAAAACAGGAAAGAGATATAAAAAGATATCCAAGGAATTGAGAATGCCAATCAGCAGTGTTCAAACTCTAATCAAGAAGTGGGAAATGAGGGGTTCTGTTGAAACCAAACCACAGTCAGGTAAACCAACTAAAATTTCAGCCACAACTGCCAGGAAAATTGTTTGGGATGCAAAGAAAAACCCACAAATAACTTCAGGTGAAATACAGGACTTTCTGAAAACATGTGATGTGGCTGTTTCAAGATGCACAATAAGGAGGTACTTGAAGAAAGATGGGCTGCATGGTCGAGTCTCCAGAAGAAATCCATTACTATGCAAATGACACAAAGTATCCCGCTTACAATTCACCAAACAGCACTGAGACAAGCCTCAAACCACCTGGCACAAAGTCATTTGGAGTGATGAGACCAAAATTTTGCTTTTTGGCCAAATTTGGAGAGGAGTCAACAAGGCCTATGATGAAAGGTACACCATTCCTACTGTGAAACACAGAGATGGATCACTGATGTTTTGGGGATGTGTGAGCTGCAAAGGCACTGGAAATTTGGTCAAAATTGATGGCAAGATGAATGCAGTATGTTATCAAATACTGGAGGAACATTTGCATTTATCAGCCAGGAAGCTGCGCATGGGACGTACTTGGATATTCCAACATGACAATGATCCAAAACACAAGGCCAAGTCGACCTGTCATTGGCTACAATAGAATAAAGTGAAGGTTCTGGAGTGGCCATCTGTCTCCTGACCTCAATATCATTGAGCCACTCTGGGGAGATCTCCAACGTGCAGTTCATGCAAGACAGCCCAAGAATTTACAGGAATTGGAGGCTTTTTGCCAAGAGGAATGGGCAGCTTTACCATCTGAGAAGATAAAGAGCCTCATCCACAAATACCACAAAAGACTTAAAGCTGTCATTGATGTTAAAGGGGGCAATACACGGGATTAAGAACTGGGGTATGTCAACTTTTGATCAGAGTCATTTGGGTAGTTGCCGTTGTCATTATGATTTAAAAAGAGTAAACACAGTTGATTGATAATTAAATGCCTTCAGCCAAACACTAACCACAAGTGAAAGAAAAGTTTTTGTGTTATCATTCATATTCTCTGAAAAATGGTCAAGAAATCATAAATTCTGGCAGAGTATGTAAACCTATGAGCACAACTGTATATAACAATATGTAGTGCCCTGACCTAGTTAGGCTAAATGTAGCTTTTAGCTCTGCTGTAGTCTATGGAGTAGTGATCTGTTTTCTAGGTCTGGTCAGAGGTGGGAGGGTCAGCCACTGAAGATGTTAATATTTATCTGTTCTCAGCCAATCCCTGGGAGGGGAACCTAGAAGGTGGCTGATGGAGAAGATAAATGTTTGGGAGGCTTGCTCAGAGTGTATTTTCTCCTGGGGCTGCTGCCCCTGGTATGCAGCCTGTGTACTGAAGAGCTGATGTTGCACCTTAGCATATCCTTGGCTGAGGACCCAAAAAAAAATTGGATTGGAAGACATTTGATGGAGGCCATCACCTATGAAAGCTGACCTACTGTATAGAGTGATCCTTTTATCAAAGAAGAGTGTTGCTTGGAAGCTCGTAGGTGACAACTGTCCTTGAACATTGTGAACACTTGTTTAAGACTCCAGCAGTGTTAATTTTGGCAGCAAATTTTGATTGAAATGGTATTTTAGTTTTAGTCCCATTTTAGTCTTCTGCAAATGTTTTAGTCGTATTTAGTCGACTAAATCTCCAGCACATTTTAGTCGACTAAAATCTCCAGTACATTGGTCGTCTAAACTCTAATGAGTGTAATTAAATTGTAATGCATTAGTTAACATTTCTCTACAATTTCCAAACTCATTATATACTCCTGGAGTGAAAAATCGAATATGTTATTATTTATGGTATTGAGGTATGAGCATGCACTACAGACCAGTGTTAATTTTGTAATATTTCAATTTAGTTTTAGTCTTAAGCCCCGTACACACGATCGGTTTGACTGATGAAAACCGTCCGATGGACGGTTTTCATCAGACCAACCGATCATGTATGGTACCCATCGGTCTTTTTTCCATCGGATGGAAAAAATAGAACTTGTTTTAAAATTTTCCGATGGATAAAAAACCGATGGGAATTTCCGATCGTCTATGGGCAAGTCCATCGGTTAAAAAACCCACGCATGCTCAGAATCAAGTCGACGCATGCTCAGAAGCATTAAACTTCATTTTTCTCGGCTCATCGGAGTGTTTTACGTCACCGCGTTTGGAACGGTCGGTTTTTAGACTGATGGTGTGTGGCCAAGACTGATGAAAAACAGTTTCATCGGTTTTCCGATGGACAAATCCATCGGACGAAAATCCATAGGTTATCCGATCGTGTGTACGGGGCTTTAGTCTTTTGACTAAAATGGCATTTTAGTTTTAGTCCCATTTTAGTCTTTTGACTAAAATACCATTTTAGTTTTAGTTGTATTTTAGTCATCTCAATTGTTTTAGTTTTAGTTGTATTTTAGTAGACTAAAATAGTATTCATTTAGTCCACTAAAATGTTTTAGTCGTTTTAGTCGACAAAATTAACACTGGACTCCAGGTGTGCATGTGCTTCAGGGGTTGATTGCCAGAAGTTGCTGCAAGGACTGGGACTGCTCCTAAAGTATATCAGATAAACATATGTAGCACACAGACCACTTGCAGGGTAAGGCACACCATGCCACATGCCCGTATCCTCCTGGTATAAGAGGTTGAGCAGTGTTCATTCTATTTTTGGGTCCTGCAGCGAGTTACCTCCCTCCATTGGTTCTCGTCCCTAGAATGTAGGGAAAAGTCTATTCTTTCTCCCAAAAGAAGGTCAATGTCCTTACGGTGTTTAAACTCCAACAGACGAGTTTATTTTCCTTGCTTGAAACAGATTGCGAAAAGGTTGAAACAGAGATAGAGTTGGGTAGGGAGACAGGTTCAGGCACGCGGCACCCAGTTACCCTATTCTCCACTCAAGCCTGACTCACCCGGATAGATCCCTCTCACAGTTCTAGCAGCTGCAGTGGAGCACGAACAATTTCTTCAGATTTAGTCCCCTTCAAAGACAAGTTCAGGAGATCCTCTGCCACGGAATCCTTTAGTTCCTGAATCTAGAATTCTTTAACGCCTGCAACCTTCAGAGACCATAGGTGCCAATGGGGCACATCACAGGTTCTACTGTGCAACTCACGGAATCCTTCCCTCTGATAGGTAACCAGGCCTCTCCGGAGACAGTGACTTCCTTCACCGATACTCCGAACAGGTCCTCCCCTGGTTTCCTCTCTCTCAGAGCGGGCCACCCTCCCTCAGGTTCCCTGGGACTCCAGTGGTTGAGCTGTAGACCCAGTTGAAGGTACTGGGCCTACCTGGAACACCATAGCCTCGGGCTAAAGGTGCCCGAGACTTCTCGACCAGTTCACGCGCCCCTGGCCAGCAGGCCAACGAGCGCGACTCTCGCCACCAGGGGTTCCCCCTTGGAATTCCCCGGCCAATCTCCCGTAAATCATGGCGTCTGCCTCTTATGTACCCTCTCCCAGCATGCACAGCAGGCAAAACCACGGCCACTGCATGGCTGCCGAGAGAGGACACCCAAATCACGCTATAATGTCACCTGTGGTTCAACCTGAGAACTGAGCGACAGCGAGACCCGCAGGTCAAGGGGAACTATACACCCAGGCAACACCACAGCAGAGCAGAAGTCCAATCTATAGAATCAGAATAACCTGAGCCAAACTATTGCTCAGGCTGCCCTTAAATTTAAGGCATAGCTACCCCCATTTTGGGGGTCTGCTACACATAGAATTTGTGATTAAGAGACTGTTATCCTGTGTCCCTCTCTCCTGTTAATTGCTGCAAACAATTTACAGAAAGAACCCTAGACTGAGCCTGTGTGTGTCAGTGTGCTTGAAACTGGTGTCTGGGCCTACCAGCCTCTGAACTAATAAGGGAGACCAGGACTATATCCAGCGGTCCCTCTGTGGGTAAGAGCTACAAATATTTATACTAATAGTAATATACAGTGATCTGTTTACATATTTCAAACATGCAGGTTTAATTATTAACCACTTAAGGACTGTCCTATAGCAGATATACTGCTACAGGGTGGCCCTCCTGTGCAGAATCACGTATACTGAGATATATATATAGCTGATCTGCAGGTGCCAGGCACTGGATGTCTGCCAGTACCTGCCGATCGGCAGGCAGATACTCAGAACTAGACATGTGCATTAGTTTTCGTCCCAATTTCGGGGATTTTCGCGTTCGTGTTAACAAATGATAACGAACACGCAGAATCCAAAATCCGAAAGATCCGACATAAAAAATGCTTTATTTTCGTTTCGTTGCGACAACAGTTCGATATAGATAGAAGATTCGACATGACGGTAACAATAGCGATCTGTGTCTATCGAACCTGCGGTTGAATGTGCCTAACCTAACTCTATTAGTCCAAGATTATTCGACATAGAGAGAAAAGATTCGACATAGAGAGAAAAGATTCGACATTATAGAGACATGAAGATTCGACGAAGCAGCTAAAAACATACAATCGCCGCAAGCGGACATTTATGGTCAAATGCTCTGCCCATAGGCTATAGAAGAATTCTTATGTTGGTCGACTAGTAATAATAATTAATAAATATAAGCATTCGACCGGAAATGTACGATTGCGGCGTCGTACAGTTTAGCTGCTTCGTCGAATCTTCTTAGAACATTCGACAGACACCATAAGCCTTCAATTGACAGATTCAACCTTAATTAATTCGGATTTTCGGACGAATGCATTTTTTAACGAAATTAAATAAATAAAAACGAATTTCGGGAGTAACTAAATAAATTTATTTTTCAGACGAAAACTAAATTCCAAAACGAAATATTTCAGTGTGCACATGTCTTCTCAGAACAGAGCTCTACCTGTGTAAACAATGCAGAGCTCCATTGTGAGAGGGGGGGGGGGAGTGATAGATTTTGTGTATAAAATCCATCACTTGCCTTAGTAAAAGCAGCACACCGTGTACACAAAATAACTGGCTAGGCACTCAGGTTACCCTTTGAGCGTCTATGTAAACAAGGCAGATCCCCGTTCTGACGGGGGAGAACACAGAGATAAGCTAAGCAGGAACACGGATCTCTGTGTTCTCCCAGTCAGAGAAATCCCCACACAGTTAGTAAGCACCCCCTAGGGACACACCTAACCCTTTGATTGCCCCTGTTGTTAACCCTTTCCCAGCCAGTGTCGTTAGAACAGTGACAGTACATATGTTTAGTACTGATCCCTGTATTAGTGTCACTGGTTCCCACAAATTGACAAAAGTGTCAGTTAGTGTCCGATTGGCCGCCACAATATCGCAGCCCCGCTATAGGACGCTGATCGCCGTCATTACTAGTGTAAAAAACAATGAAACATTCCAGTATATATACCAAAGTTTATAGATGCTTTAACTTTTGGGAAACCCAATCAATATATGCTTATTGGGATTTTTTTTACTGAAAATATGTTGCAGAGTAGGGATGAACTCGGTGTTCGAGTCGAACATAAGTTCGACTCGAACATCGGCTGTTCGACTGTTCGACGAACATCGAACGATTTGGGCCGTTCGCGCCAAATTCGAGTGACGCGAATGGCCCACAATACACTGCGCCATCGCAGTGCAATCCCGGCGCTGTGATTGGCCAAGCATGCACTGTGACCCCGCATGCTTGGCCAATCACAGCGCTGGCAGCTAGGAGAGCCATAATTGGCCACAGGCAGGTTGCCTGTGGCCAATTATAGCTCAGGGGGTTTAGCACATGCCCCACACTATAAAAGGCCGCCGGTGCGGCGGCCTTGTGTAGTGTGTTCCGGCGCAGGGAAAGAGTTACATAGGCAGGGACAGTGTCAGTGCTATTTGTACCTCAAACTTGTGTGTAGGGAGAGAGAAGGATAGGCAATGGAGAGTGTCAGTGTCATATTCTTTGCTAAACCTTGTGTGCAGGGAGAGAGAAGGATAGGCAGGGGTCAGTGTCACATTCTTTGCTAAACCTTGTGTGCAGGGAGAGAGAAGGATAGGCAGGGAGAGTGTCAGTGTCATATACTTTGATAAACCTTGTGTGCAGGGAGAGAGAAGGATAGGCAGGGGACAGTATCAGTGTCATATTCTTTGCTAAACTTTGTGTGCAGGGAGAGAGAAGGATAGGCAGGGGACAGTGTCAGTGTCACATTCTTTGCTAAACCTTGTGTGCAGGGAGAGAGAAGGATAGGCAGGGAGAGTGTCAGTGTCATACTTTGATAAACCTTGTGTGCAGGGAGAGAGAAGGATAGGCAGGGGACAGTGTCAGTGTCATATTCTTTGCTAAACCTTGTGTGCAGGGAGAGAGAAGGATAGACAGGGAGAGTGTCAGTGTCATATTCTTTGATAAACCTTGTGTGCAGGGAGAGAGAAGGATAGGCAGGGGACAGTGTCAGTGTCATTGTTGCTAAGCCTCCTGCACAGTATACACCTGAAGTTAGCCCGTATTGCTGCTTTTTCCTGGTGTGTTACACCAACAGGCATTTGTGGCACTTACAGCGGGCGGAGTGTGCCTCCTGATCATATTACACCTGAAGTTAGCCTGTATTGCTGCTTTTTCCTGGTGAGTTACACCAACAGGCATTTGCGGCACTTACAGCGGGCGGAGTGTGCCTCCTGATCATATTACACCTGAAGTTAGCCTGTATTGCTGCTTTTTTCTGGTGTGTTACACCAACAGGCATTTGCGGCACTTACAGCGGGCGGAGTGTGCCTCCTGATCATATTACACCTGAAGTTAGCCTGTATTGCTGCTTTTTCCTGGTGTGTTACATCAACAGGCATTTGCGGCACTTACAGCGGGCGGAGTGTGCCTCCTGATCATATTACACCTCAAGTTAGCCTGTATTGCTGCTTTTTCCTGGTGTGTTACACCAACAGGCATTTGCAGCACTTACAGCGGGCAGAGTGTGCCTCCTGATCATATTACACCTCAAGTTAGCCTGTATTGCTGCTTTTTCCTGGTGTGTTACACCAACAGGCATTTGCGGCACTTACAGCGGGCGGAGTGTGCCTCCTGATCATATTACACCTGAAGTTAGCCTGTATTGCTGCTTTTTCCTGGTGTGTTACACCAACAGGCATTTGCAGCACCTACGGCAGGCGTAGTGTGATTCCTGCAAAATATACTCCTGAAGCTAGGCCTTATTGCTGGTTTTCCCATTTCCCTGCAGGCCATTAGAATGTCTGGAAGGCAAACAAGGAGAGGCAGACAGTCAGGAGCCAATAAAAGAGGGCAAGCAGGCTCTGTGTCTAGAGACAACAGTGCTGGTCGTGGACGCGGTGCATCGCCATCAGCACGTGGCCATGGGACACGCTTGTCCTTCTTTTCGGCAGCTGGACGTGTTGAGCTGCATCATGCCGAAGACTTGGCAGAGTGGATGACCAAGCCCTCCTCATCCTCCTCATCCTCTCTCACCCAGGCTCAGGGTACTGGCAAAGCAGCTGCCAAAGCGTCCTCTTCCCTGGTATCAATGTCATCATCAGTCACTCCTTCCCTAGACCAACCATGTCCTCCTGAGGAGTCCCCCGAACTGTTTGAGCACAGTGTTGGGTACATGCTCCAGGAGGATGCCCAGCGTTTCGAAGGGTCTGATGATGATACCCAGCTAGAGGAAGGCAGTAGCGTGAGAGCAGAGAGAGGGGATGCTCAAGAAGGACACCAATCTGGCAGTCATGTTCCAGCAGCTGCAGCATACTGCCAGATTGGCTCCAGTGATGAGGAGGGAGGGGATGATGAGGTCACTGACTCCACGTGGGTGCCTAATAGGAGAGAGGAGGAGGAGGAGGATGAGGAGGAGGCACATCTCCAACGAGGCAGGATGCCCTCGGGGGGCCAGCGTAAGGGCAGCACACCAACGGAATCACACCGCAGTGCTCCGCCTGTGCAGGGCGCTGCCTCTGCCCGTTATTCAAAAAGTTCTTTGGTGTGGGCCTTTTTTGAGTCGAGTGCATCAGATCGCACAGCTGCTGTTTGCAACATATGTCTCAAGCGTATATCGCGTGACCAAAACATCACCCGCTTGGGCACCACATGCTTGACCAGATATATGTTGACCTGCCATGCAGCTCGTTGGCAAGCCTACCTTAAAGACCCACACCAAAGAACAAAGCGGACCTCTCCTTGCACCGCATCAGCTGGGAACTCCAACCCCACTATACCTTCAGTCCTCTCTGAAACCTACACTGAGAGGAATGAAGGTGTAGAATTAGGTGTGTCACAGCCAAGTACTTGCGGGCACTCTGCTAGCAGTACACCGACGTCCGATTCTAGCAGGCAAATTTCCCTGCCCCAGCTGCTGGACCGTCGAAAGAAGTTAACTCCCAGCCATCCACATGCCCAGCGGTTGAATGCTAGCTTGGCTAAATTGCTAGCGCTTCAACTGCTGCCTTTTCAGTTGGTAGACTCGGCCCCCTTCCGTGAGTTTGTGCAATGTGCGGTTCCTCAGTGGCAGGTTCCCAAACGGCACTTTTTCTCACGGAAGGCGATTCCGGCTCTCTACCGGCATGTGGAAGGCAATGTCTTGGCCTCGCTGGACAGGGTGGTCAGCGGTAAGGTGCATATTACCACTGACTCATGGTCCAGCAGGCATGGACAGGGACGTTACCTTTCTTTCACGGCCCATTGGGTCACTCTTTTGGCAGCTGGGAAGGATGCAGGACAAGGTGCAGTAGTGTTGGAGGTTGTTCCACCGCCACGCCTCCAAAATGCTACTACTGGTTGTGACACACCTCAGTCCTCCACTCCCTCCTCTTCTTCTTCCTCCATGGCCTCTTCCTGTGCTTTTTCCTCGGAACCAGCGGTGCTCCGTAGGCGTTCAAGGGGCTACGGAAGTACGCAGGCAAAAAAGATGCCATGCCGTGCTTGCGCTGGTGTGTTTGGGGGACAGGAGCCACACTGGGGCAGAGGTTCTGTCTGCTCTGCAGGGGCAGGCCGAGAGGTGGTTGACGCCACGCCAGCTTAAGCCAGGAATGGTAGTTTGCGACAATAGCACCAACCTCCTCTCCGCTCTCCGACAGGGACAACTGACCCATGTGCCCTGTGTGGCTCACGTCCTTAACCTGGTGGTGCAGCGGTTCTTGGGCAGGTACCCGGGCTTACAGGATGTCCTGAGGCAGGCCAGGAAAGTCTGTGTGCATTTCCGCAGATCTTATAATGGCAGTGCTCGCCTGGCTGAGCTGCAAAAGGAGTTGAACCTGCCCAAGAACCGCCTTATATGTGACATGCCCACCAGGTGGAACTCAACGTTGGCCATGCTGCAGCGGCTGCACACACAGCAGAGGGCCATCAATGAGTACCTGTGCGACTACGGCACCAGGACAGGGTCAGGGGATCTCTTTTTTTTTCACCACGCCAGTGGGGCATGATCAGGGATGCATGCACTGTCCTAGCACCATTTGAGGAGGCCACGAGGATGGTGAGCAGTGACAGTGCATGCATCAGTGACACTGTACCTCTTGTCCACCTGTTGGAACATACGCTGCGTGGAATAATGGACAGGGCACTTGAGGCAGAACAGAGGCAGGAAGAGGAGGACTTCCTTGCCTCTCAAGGCCCCCTTTACCCAGACAGTGTTCCTTCTGTCCCACCCATCGCACAGGAAGAAGAGGAGGAGGAGGAGGAGGATTGTGTCAGCATGGAGGTGGAGCCTGGCACTCAGCATTATCAGCAGCAGTCTTTTAGGGATGATTTACAGTCCCAAGAAACCAGTGGACTTGTACGTGGATGGGAGGAGGTGGCTGCGGATCATGTCGTCCTTAGTGACCCAGAGGACTCCGGACCGAATGCCTCAGCTAACCTACGCTGCATGGCCTCCCTGATCCTGCAAAGTCTGCGGAAGGATCCTCGTATTCTTCGGATCAAGGAGAGGGACCATTACTGGCTGGCCACTCTCCTTGATCCACGGTACAAGGGTAAGGTTGCGGACCTTATCTTACCGTCGCAGAGGGAGCAGAGGATGAGACAACTCCGGGAGGCCTTGCAGAAAGGTCTGTGCAACGCGTTCCCAGAGACTGGGAGGTTACAAACTCCTGGTCCTGGACAATGAGTTGCTGAGGCTTCGGTCAGTCAAAGAAGGAGTGGTGGGGAAGGTGGCCATCTGACCGATGCGTTCAGACAATTCTTTAGTCCGCAGCCCCAAGGTATGATCGGTTCCAGCAACCATCGCCAGCGTCTGATATACATGGTGCAGGAATACCTAGGGGCAAGGTCAGACTTGGACACCTTCCCCACCGAAAATCCTCTGGCTTACTGGGTCTTGAGGATGGATCACTGGCCAGAGCTTGCACAGTATGCAATTGAGCTACTGGCCTGTCCTGCATCCAGCGTTCTTTCAGAACGCACATTCAGTGCTGCTGGAGGATTTGTCACGGATCACAGGGTGCGCCTGTCCTCCGACTCTGTTGATCGACTGACCTTCATAAAGATGAACCAGTCTTGGATCACCACCAGCTACCAAACACCTGAAGCTGATATAACAGACTAATTTATTTTCAAATGTCACATCCCTTCAAGCCTGATGCTGATGCTGAGAGACTGTCCTGTTATGTTGAATGACTATCCTCCTCCTCCTCAATGATCCGATTGATGATGATAGCTTGGAAGAACATTTTTGTTTCTGGGTGCCGCCACCAGTGGCTAAGGCCCAATTTTTCAGCCCCTGTTTAACAGGGGCATGTAATTACAATTTTTTATGCAATGCTTTGCAGCATGGCTCATTCCTGCACTCCAACTAGAGTATCTGGGAGAGGTTGCAGTGTCGTGGCACCAATACTTTGCAACAGGGCTCATTGCTGTGCTCCAAGTACAGTATCTGTGAGGGGTTGCAGTGTTGTGGCACCAGTGCCTAAGGCCCAATTTTTCTGCCCCTGTTTAACAGGGGCATGTAATTACAATTCTTGATCTAATAATTCACAGCAGGGCCCATTCCTGCGCCCACCAAGAGTAACTGTGAGGCCTTACAGTGTTGTGTCAACACCACCACCACCCCCACCAAAGGCCCAATTTTTCAGCCCCTGTTCAACAGGGGCATGCAATTACAATTCTTGATCTAATAATTCACAGCAGGGCCCATTCATGCGCCCACCAAGAGTAACTGTGAGGGCCCACAGTGTTGTGGCAACACCAACATGTAAGGGGCAAATTTCAGCTGAGTATATACGGCAGGCCCCTACTTTCAAACATCCAACTTACAAACGACTCCTCCTTGCAAACGGAAGGATACAACAGGAAGTGAGAGGAAATCTACCCCTAGGAAGGCAAATTCTCTCCTGTAAGAGTTAATATGGGAAAAAAAGTGTCTCCTCTCCACTGATGCTTTATCACCAATTCTTGTTTCAATAAAAACCCCAAATTTTCAAAAAACATTTGTCATTAGGACGGAAAGTGAGGTGAACTGTTCTGAACAGGTGCACACGACACAGACAGCAAAACAAATGTTACAGGGGTGATAACCCTTCCCTATGTTTTCCAAAAAGCTTAAAAATAGATTTCTTGGCTGGAAATACACTTAAACAATGTACCTGTTCAAAATTACAAACAGATTCTACATAAGAACAAACCTACAGTCCCTGTCTTGTATGCACTGCCTGTATACGGCTGTTCAGAGTATATAGGGCTTTTTTATTTTGTGTGCGGGGTTCCCCTTAATATCCATACAAGACCCAAAGGGTCTGGTAATGGGCTTGGGTGGGGGGGGGGTGATGGGGTAGCTATGCCATTTTTCTTAAAGATTTTCATCCATATTACCGGGACCAGACATTACATTAAAGGCGCAAGCAGTTTTAAATGGCTTTTTTTCCTTTAGAAATTTAATTTTGTGCAGGGACAGTTCTAAACACGGGAAACACGTGGCACTTCACAGGCATACTTTAGACACCCCCCAGGTACGATATTTAAAGGAATATTTGACATTTTTTTTTTCACTTTATGCATCATTAAAATGACTGCTCCTGAAAAACGTCCGTTTTTACAACTTTTTTTTGGATTGATACATGTCCCCTGGTGCAGAACCCGGGTTCCCAAACCCTTTTCAGGACAATAACATGCATAATAGTCGTTATAATTAGCACTTTAGATTTCGAACGTTCGCATCCATTGTATTTAATAGGGTTCGAAAGTTTGTGCGAACTTACGGTCCGTTCGCGGGTTCTGGTGCTAACCGAACCCGGGGGTGTTCGGCTCATCACTATTGCAGAGTATATATTGGCCTAAATTTATGAAGAAATTCGATTTTTTCTATTTTTTTATTGGATATCTTTTAAAGTAGAAAGAAAAAATATTGTTTATTTTTTCTCAAAATTGTTGTTTTTTTTTTTTTTAAAACACTGAGGTAATCAAATACCATCAAAAGAAAGCTCCATTTGTGGGGAAAAAAATTACATAAATTTTATTTGTGTACAGCATTGCATGACCACGTAATTGTCAGTTAAATTAACGCAGTGCTGTATTGCAAAAAATGACCTGGTCATGAAAGGGGGTAAATATTCCGGAGGTCAATTTGTTATAATATCTATGTGCTGAATTAAAAATTTTATATTTATGCTTTTTTTTCAATATTTAGAGCCACTAGTTGTTTTATTGTTTTCCAGTTTGTTTGTTGGTTGTTGTTCTGCTGCTGGCTGCTTGTGGAGCTTTGAAGATCTACAGAATTATATCAACATTTTTGTAATATATATTTTATGGATTTTTATTATTCCAAATACATACCCCTTTTTTAGACCAGTTTTCACCTATAACATTATCTTTTATATATATATATATATTGTGCAAAGTGAATTATTGTGTTCTGTATATTTTACTCAAGTACCCATCCCTTATACAGATGTCTGTTTTTAGCCCTGAATAGGGATGAGCTTCGAGTTCGAGTCGAACTCATGTTCGACTCGAACATTGCCTGTTCGCCCGTTCGCCGAACAGCGAACAAATTGGGGTGTTCGCGGCAAATTCAAAAAATCTATGGGAGAAATCTAAAGTGCTAATTATAAAGGCTTATATGCAAGTTATTGTCCTAAAAAGTGTTTGGGGACCGGGGTCCTGCCCCAGGGGACATGTATCAATGCAAAAAGAAGTTTTAAAAACTGACGTTTTTTCGGGAGCAGTGATTTTAATAATGCTTAAAATGAAAAAATAAAAGTGAAATATTCCTTTAAATTTCTTACCTGGGGGGTGTGTATGATATGCATGTAAAGTGGCGCATGTTTCCCGTGCTTAGAACTGTCCCTGCAAAAAATGTCATTTTTGAAAGAAAAAAATGCATTTAAAACTGACTCGCGGCTATTAATGAATTGTCGGCTCCCGGCAATACATACAAAAGTCATTGATAAAAAAAAAAAAGCGTGGGGGTTCCCCAGAATTCAATTACCAGGCCCTTCAGGTCTGGAATGGATATTAAGGGGAACCCCGCCGCAAATTTAAAAAAAAATTGACGTGGGGTTCCCCCAAATATCCATTCCAGGCCCTTCAGATCTGGCATGGATTTTAAGGGGAACTCCACCCCAAATTTAAAAAAAAAATGGCGTGGAGTCCCCCTAAAAATCCATACCAGACCCCTTATCCGAGCATGCAACCTGGCCGGCCGCAGGGGAAAAGGGGGGGACGAGAGAGCGGCCCCCCCTCCCTCCTGAACCGTACCAAGCCACATCCCCACAACCCTTGCCCGGTGGTTGTGGGGGTCTGCGGGCGGGGGGCTTATCGGAATCTGGAAGACCCCTTTAACAAAGGGGACCCCCAGATCCCGGCCCCCCCTATGTGAATTGGTAAGGGGTACACTGTACCCCTACCATTTCACGAAGAAAGCGTAAAAAAATATTTAAAAAAACACACAAACACCTTGAAAAAGTCCTTTATTTAAAAAAAAACAAAAAAACATTCCAGCGGTGAAATCCAGTGTCCCGCGGCGATCCCGATGTCCAGCGCTGTCCTTCATTGGTTGTGCCTGAGCGGACCTGATGGGGAACTCCCTCTCAGTATTTTAAATGTATAGACCCGCCCCTTCTTAAGTTCCCCATCAGGTCCGCTCAGCGGACCAGATGCGGAACATGAGAAGGGGCGGGTCTATACATGTATTACCAAAGTGAGAGCAGTTCCCCATCAGGTCCGCCCCCTCGGTATGTCGGACCCGCCTACGTCATTGGCTTGAGCGGGGAACTTCCTTCACTGTGTAATTTAAATTTACATAGTGAAGGAAGTTCCCCGCTCAAGCCAATGACGTAGGCGGGTCCGACATACCGAGGGGGCGGACCTGATGGGGAACTGCTCTCACTTTGGTAATACATGTATAGACCCGCCCCTTCTCATGTTCCGCATCTGGTCCGCTGAGCGGACCTGATGGGGAACTTTAGAAGGGGCGGGTCTATACATTTAAAACACTGAGAGGGAGTTCCCCATCAGGTCCGCTCAGGCACAACCAATGAAGGACAGCGCTGGACATCGGGATCGCCGCGGGACACTGGATTTCACCGCTGGAATGTTTTGTTTTGTTTTTTTTTTTTTAAATAAAGGACTTTTTCAAGGTGTTTGTGTGTTTTTTTAAACATTTTTTTACGCTTTCTTTGTGAAATGGTAGGGGTACAATGTACCCCTTACCAATTCACATAGGGGGGGGGGCCGGGATCTGGGGGTCCCCTTTGTTAAAGGGGTCTTCCAGATTCCGATAAGCCCCCCGCCCGCAGACCCCCACAACCACCGGGCAAGGGTTGTGGGGATGAGGCCCTTGTCCCCATCAACATGGGGACATCCTCCCCATGTTGAGGGCATGTGGCTTGGTACGGTTCAGGAGGGAGGGGGGGCCGCTCTCTCGTCCCCCCCTTTTCCCCTGCGGCCGGCCAGGTTGCGTGCTCGGATAAGGGGTCTGGTATGTATTTTTAGGGGGACTCCACGTCATTTTTTTTTTCAAATTTGGGGTGGAGTTCCCCTTAAAATCCATGCCAGATCTGAAGGGCCTGGAATGGATATTTGGGGGAACCCCACGTCAATTTTTTTTTTAATTTGCGGCGGGGTTCCCCTTAATATCCATTCCAGACCTGAAGGGCCTGGTAATTGAATTCTGGGGAACCCCCACGCTTTTTTTTTTTTTTTTAATCAATGACTTTTGTATGTATTGCCGGGAGCCGACAATTCATTAATAGCCGCGAGTCAGTTTTAAATGCATTTTTTTCTTTCAAAAATGACATTTTTTGCAGGGACAGTTCTAAGCACGGGAAACATGCGCCACTTCACATGCATATCATACACACCCCCCAGGTACGAAATTTAAAGGAATATTTCACTTTTATTTTTTCATTTTAAGCAATATTAAAATCACTGCTCCCGAAAAAACGGCCGTTTTTAAAACTTCTTTTTGCATTGATACATGTCCCCTGGGGCAGGACCCAGGTCCCCAAACACTTTTTAGGACAATAACTTGCATATTAGCCTTTATAATTAGCACTTTAGATTTCGAACGTTCGAGTCCATTGTATTTAATAGGGTTCTAAAGTTTACACGAACATTTTGTCTGTTCGCAGGTTCTGGTGCGAACGGAACAGGGGGGTGTTCGGCTCATCCCTGGCCCTGAAGAAGGGGAGTTTGTTTGACACCCAAATACATTGGTGTTTTGTGTCTTTCTGATGTGAACTGTTTATAAACTTTTGGATACTCTGACATTGGTTTGGTGCTATAATTGTATTTATATGTGAATTCTCAACCATGGGTGACCTTGTTTTGGTGAGAGCTGCTGAACCCGAGCTATCATGCCCAGGGATAAGTTAACTCACCAGCACATCATTTCCACTTTTATTTAGGCTTTTAATTCTGTCTGTTTCCTGACTGTGGAGATTTTCCATCACTTCCTGTCCCGGAGACACCACCTGCATGTGTGTGAGAAAGGACATTACCGAGAGCGGAAGTGAAAGAAAATCTCTCACATGGGTCAAAAAAACCTTAAAGGGGTTCTAATTTCTCCCTAATGTAAAAAAATGAGTACCGTATATACTCGAGTATAAGCCGAGTTTTTCAGCACATTTTTTTGTGCTGAAAATGCCCTCCTCGGCTTATACTCGAGTCACCTTTTTCCGCCTGATCTCCCGGACTTTGGGGACCCAGTACCAGCCGGCTGTAAGTCCCCTGGACCCCACATGTAGCCCCACTCTTCCTCTACAACTGTGCAAAGTTTGTTGTTCGGAGGACATACGGCCGGGGAGCACCGATTTTTCAAAGCTGGGCACCCCTTCCATAGACTCCCATGTTAATCGGTCATTTCTCCTGTGATTTTGGGGACCCAGTACTGGCCGGCCCTAGGTCCCCTGGCACACATGTAGCTCCATTTCTCCTCTACAGGTGTGCAAAGTTTGTTGTCTGGGGGAGCTACGGCCGAGGAGCACCGATTTTTCAAAACTGGCACCCCTTCCACAGACTCCCATGTTAAACGTTAGTCTAGTCATGGACACAGTGAGGCATGGGCACAATGAGGCATGGGCACAATGAGGCATGGGCACAGTGAGGCATGGACACAGTGAGGCATGGACACAGTGAGGCATGGGCACAGTGAGGCATGCATATGGACACAGTGAGGCAAAGTGAGGCACAGTGAGGCATGCAGATGGACACCCTAGGCTTATACTCGAGTCAATACGTTTTGTGGTAAAATTAGGTGCCTCGGCTTATATCCGGGTCGGCGTATACTCGAGTATATACGGTATATGAACGTCAAAAAATAAAAGCTACCCGTGGTAAATGGTACAGACAGCTTTCCTTAGATGTCATGAAAATCTTTTGTTACATGGAAAAGTGAAAAGCATCATTCATATGAACACGAGTATCTTCTACTCTGAGTATTGCTTGCAAGTATATTTTTCATAGATTATTACTGGGTCAAAATGCCTGCAATGGTTTCTGTGCATCGTTTATTTAAAATATGTAACTTGAGGTTTAATGCTATCTTGAAAAAATCACTTTTTCCTATAGAGTGTGGTAAACCAAAGAGAATTTTTTGAATGCCCTTCCCACGTAATGCTATATTCTCTGGAGATAGAAATCTTAGAAAAGTTTTGAATAGATACAGCATAGCTTGAAAGTGTATCCAGCACATTGACTAAAGGGAATGCTAGCCTTTCCTGTCTTTGCTTTGTTTATTTCTACTGTTGGCTTTTATAAACCAATCTTCTGACAACAGCACTAAGTTTTACAGCTGAACTCCAGTCAGCTTTAGAAAAAATCACATCTAGCCGCCCCCACCTCAATTAGCAGTCTAATGCCGCGTACACACGATCAGAATTTCCGACAACAAGACCGTGGATTTTTTTTCCGACGGATGTTGGCTCAAACTTGTCTTGCATACACACAGTCGCACAAATGTTGCTCGGAACTTCCGAACGTCAAGACTACGACGAGCCAAGAAAAATGAAGTACAATGATTCCGAGCATGCGTCGAATTGATTCCGAGCATGCGTAGAATTTTTGTGCGTCGGAATTGGATACACACGATCGGAATTTCCGACAAGAACTTTTGTTGTCGGAAAAATTGAGAACCAGCTCTCAATCATTTGTTGTCTAAATCCCGACAGCAAATGTCCGATGGAGCCTACACACGGTCGGAATATCCGACCAAAAGCTCACATAGAACATTTGTTGATGGAAATTCCGATCATGTGTACGTGGCATAATACTCACTTAAAGGGGTTATAAAGGTTTGTTTTTTATTTTCTAAATAGGTTCCTTTAAGCTAGTGCATTGTTGGTTCACTTACCTTTTCTTTTGATTTCCCTTCTAAATATTTTTTTTTCTTTGTTTTCTTTGTCTGAATTTCTCACTTCCTGTTCCTCCTCAGTAAGCTGTTCAGTAAGCTGTTCTGGCTGACTCCACACCACTCGGATGATGGTGTGAAGTTTAGTGAGGAGAAACAGGAAGTGAGAAATTCTGACAAAGAAAAAAAACATTTAGAAGGTAAATCAAAGGAAAAGGTAAGTGAACCAACAATGCACTAGCTTAAAGGAACCTATTTAGAAAATAAAAAACGAACCTTTACAACCCCTTTAAGCCTGGTATATAGCACTATATATTTGTACTATGTCGGAGCCGCTGTACTAATGTTCCGACATTAGTACAGTGATCTCCCCTGCTGTTCTTTTGTGTTCTAACAGGGGGATGGCCCCCTCACCATTGGCTGAGAGCGCAGATCGTGAGCCGGTCAGCTGCTGGTTTTCCAGCTTGCTCATCCGACAGAAGCCGGTCAAACTCGTCAGACAGAGGCCAGCTGGACTGGCCGGCTTCTGTCTGACCAGTGGCCTTACACACAGGCCGAATGTTGGCCAGTATTTATTAAACTGGCTGATGTCGCCTGACATTCAGCCCATGTGTAGAAGGCTTTAGTCTAGGGGGGTGGAATACAAAGGTATACTTATCTTATTCCTCGCTCCCTGCTATTTGCCACTCCTGATTTAGCCCTGAAATGTGGACTGGCCTTTGACATCAGTAAAGATGAAAAGGATTGGCTTTGTCAAGAGAAAAGGTGCAGCTTTGAAGGGACAGGTAGAAGCAAAGCGGCAGCGATTCAACACACAGGAGGAGATTTACTGAAACTGGTGCACACAGAATCTGCTGTAGCTGTGCATAGTAACCAATCAGCTTCTATATTTTATTGTCAAAGGTTGATTGAACAAACTGAAGTTGGAAGCTGGTTGGTTACTATGCACAGCTGCACCAGTTTTAGTAAATCCCTAGATGGAGTGCAGATCTGGCAACATATGAAATAGCTACATATGTCCATATGGAGTGCCTGCAAAACTCCACCCAAATAGACAGGGCCGGCCCTACTATGGGACCCAATGGGCCCATGGTCCCAGGCGGCATTTGCAGAGGGGCGGCAGCCGGCATTGAGTAGTGGGCAGCATGAAGGGATACAGCCGCAGAGTTTCCATAGCGACCCGGCCCCTGCTCCAGGGGGGGCGGTGCGGGCTCCCTCTCACATTAGATTCTATGTCAATGCGTCTGTGTGGGCGGCGGGCATCACCTCGGATTCCAGACTGTGACAGGCAGAACACTCCCCTCCCCTTCACACAGGTTAGATGGGGCTGCTTAGTGGAGGAGGCGGGTCATGTACTGCGTGGAATGACAGGCAGTACTGCGGTGAACGTTCTGCCTTCCGAGTGCACAGACCCGCCTTCTCCACACTGCCTCCGAACTCTGTGTCCTCCCTGTTTCTGCGCCTCTGGCTCAGAAACTGTTTGGTCCCACCCCCTCCCCCTTGTCTCCTCCCCTGTCTTCTCCCCACACCTCTCCATTCAAGTCAGCTGGAGCTAAAGAAGTGTGACTAGGTAAGAGTGGAGCGGGGGCGGGCGGAAGCGGGAATGTTAGAACATTCTGCAGTGCGGGACACAGGGCTGGTTGATCTTCTACACACACTGAGGTAGACTGAAACTTCTCCTGACTCCTATATTTGGGGTTGTGACAGAAGACAGCATGGGGGAGGAGTGAGTCCTGGACATGCTGGGTCTTATAGTATACAGGCAGTATGGGGCCCCCTGTGTTCATTCAGAGACCTAAAACCAAAGCCCCCCCCAACAGGGCTAATAAAAAAAATATGGTAAAAAAAACACTGACACCGTCCACTGTCCCACTGACACCCTCCACTGTCCCACTGACACCCTCCACTGTACCACTGACACCGTCCACTGCTCTACTGACACCATCCACTGTCCCACTGACACCCTCCACTGTCCCACTGACACCGTCCACTGCCCCACTGACACCGTCCACTGCCTTACTGACACCGTCCACTGCCCCACTGACACCATCCACTGACACCGTCCACTGCCCCACTGACACTGTCCACTGCTCCACTGACACCGTCCACTGCTCCACTGACACCGTCCACTGACACCATCCACTGCCCCACTGACACTGTCCACTGCCCCACTGACACTGTCCACTGCCCCACTGACACTGACACTGACACTGTCCACTGCCCCACTGACACTGTCCACTGCCCCACTGACACCGACCACTGCCCCACTGACACCGACCACTGCCCCACTGACACCGACCACTGCCCTACTGACACCATCCACTGCCCTACTGACACCATCCACTGACACTGTCCACTGCCCCACTGACACCGTCCACTGCCTTACTGACACCGTCCACTGCCCCACTGACACCATCCACTGACACCGTCCACTGCCCCACTGACACTGTCCACTGCCCCACTGACACCGTCCACTGCTCCACTGACACTGTCCACTGCTCCACTGACACCGTCCACTGACACCGTCCACTGCCCCACTGTCACTGTCCACTGCCCCACTGACACTGTCCACTGCCCCACTGACACTGTCCACTGCCCCACTGACACTGTCCACTGCCCCACTGACACCGACCACTGCCCCACTGACACCGACCACTGCCCCACTGACACCGACCACTGCCCTACTGACACCATCCACTGCCCTACTGACACCATCCACTGACACCGTCCACTGCCCCACTCTGCCTTTTTAATTTTTTGCGCTATAAACAAGAAAAAAACGAAAAAAAATGTAAAAAAAGTATTTTTTACTTTTTGCTATAATAAATATCCCCCAAAAAACTGTCTTCATCAGTTTAGGCCAATATGTATTCTTGGTTAAAAAATAAAATCGCAATTAGTGTGTATTGATTGCTTTGCGCAATAGCGTCCACAAAATAGGGAATAGATTTTGGTGGGCGTGATTTTTTATTTTTTTTGGGGGGTGGGGGGCAGCATTTCATTCTTGGGCCCAGGCAGCACAATGTTTTGGGCCGGCCCTGCAAATAGAATAGGTCAAGCTTTACTCCTGTGACTAGGGACTGGGACGGGGGGTGTATACAGTGGTTGGGAAAGACCATTTTATACAGCTATATGGAAAGACAAATATTTACATTTTTAGCTTTGTGGCTCTCTGTGCAAGCTTTTATGAAATTACTAAGAGGCATTTTGTCTCAATAGTGACACCATACATTGGCAACACATACTTTGCTCTGTATGTTAATACTTTTTTTAATACTTTTGTTTCTAAACAACATCAACAGCACCCCATAAGCATGTTTAAAGAAATGTCAGTCAAATTAAAAGGCGTATCTCTTGTAGTATTAGCCTCAATTGGTGTCAATTTATCAAAGGGTATTATGCCCTGTACACACGGTCGGTTTTTCCGATGAAAAAAGTCTGATTGACTTTTTTCATCGGAAAAAACTATCGTGTGTGGGCCCCATTGGCCTTTTTTCCATCGGTGTTAAAAAATAGAACATGTTTTAAATTTTTCCGATGGAAAAAAAACAATAGGAAATTCTGATCGTCTGTGTGGAACTCCAACGGAGAAAAAACCCACGCATGCTCAGAATCAAGTCGACGCATGCTCAGAAGCATTGAACTTCATTTTTCTCGGCTCGTCTGAGTGTTTTATGTCACGGCATTTTGGACGGTCGGAATTTTGTCTGATCCGATCGTGTATAAAGGGCATTACTCGTGCATTGGTCTGCTCTCAGGTTATTTTCTTAGTAGTTGTAAGAAGGATAGCAAGATGAACATAGAATGGGCTTCACAATAGATATCTGTCACAGTGGGTTGTCTTCTGAAGTTGTAGGTATCTGAGCTTGAACTGACGTATCTGTTGACCTTCATAAACAAACAGTGCTCCTGAGTACTACCTGGGGCTGGGCCTGCCTGCAGTGGCCTAAAAACTATTTCAACACCTCTGTTAGACTTTCCTTGCTGGTAGTGATACTACTTTTTTGCTTGTCTTCCATGGGTCGCAGAGCTGCAATAAGTAGTAGATGCATCCGGGCTGCCATTGTGAGAGGCTCTGCACAAGAACCTTAAAATGCTTACGGCTGGGTAAAATCAGCAAACGGTTTCCTGACCTTTTCCAGCAGCCCATCTGGGTAGGTGTCTAGTAAACACTGAACTACCAGGTTCATCATAGGGCAAGGGCAAGATACATGTGTGAGCTTTCCTAGGTGAAGGGCTCGCAGCAGGCTTGACCCATTGTCACACATGGTCTTGCCTGGCTTGAGCTTGAGGGGGGTTATTCTTGTGTCAGCCTGCGCCTGCAAAGCAGCTCTGTGCCTCTGTTGCAGAGGTCTCCTAGACAGATGAGTTTCATACCACTTAGCTTGTGCATTGCTGTATTCTCTGTGGTGCTTAGGAGGACCAAATAGTGGTGTTGATAATGTAAAGGGTGTGTCCTTGGAAAAGGGACCTAAACAGGACAAGGAGCAGAAGGCAGGGGTGGAATAGGAGCAGGGGTACAGATGTAAAATATGGCCAATCCCCCCACCCCCCAACTCATGGTGGTACCACAAATTCAATAGGTTCACCCCTCGCAACTTGCTGCCTATCTACCACTAGATTTACCCACTTTGTGGTAAAAAAAATATGCAGAACCTCTGCCCCTGATTACTGGCCCACATATTTTGAGATCAGATGCAAGTGCGCCCTGTCATTGACAGTTTTCTGTAATAACAGGGACACCATGTGATCATGCAAGGCAGAGTAAAAATTTTATGGAAAAATAGTGGTGGCTGGGAATGGGGTACTGGGAGGACAGCAAAGTTCACATAGTAATGGGAGCAGGCTACAGTATGTCCACTAATTGTTAGGTCAATTGTTGGGAGCAATGCAAGGCTAGTGTCGAGGCACTGGAGTGGCTAGGGGTGAGCTTCTTTCACTCAAAATCCTGCAAGATGAAAGGTTGGCTGGGGAACACCAATACAGGAGATTTTGGAGTGTAATGAGGTGATGGGGAGGTTGATGGCTCCACTTACAGCTTTCACTTCCCACTCCTGACTCTGCCACTGCCATTCATTACTGCTGGAGGTAGAGAAGGCTAAAGTAGATGCAGCAAAATGTTATTACTCTTTCGTCCATGGACCGACACAGCTTCTCTATTGACAAAGTGGGTATTATCCGTTAATTAGGAGTGACTAGGCAGAAAAACTTGTAAAAAGTGTTGCATCACACCTTCTACAGTACCGCCCAGGGGGCGGACCCCCCGGGTATACCCTCTCAGTCTGCATCTTCGCAGATCAGTTTTTTTCTGTCTAGCAAGGAGTAGGACATGGCTCCCTTCGGGCCCATTGGTCCGGGGAAAAAAGATATATATATATATATTTTTATTTTTTTTGCTACATTTGTTGTTTCCTGCGATCTTCGATCAACTGCCGACTGGGTGACAGGCTGGATCCTCGATCCTTGTAGTCTCCCCAGTTTCGGCCATCGAGCGTGTGCCGACCCTAGCTACGCGCTGGGTTTTCCACGACATGCCCGTCGCTCCACGGGTGGCCGGTGAGCTTACGCTCCAGGGCCTGCATCGGACCGCTCAGCTTCGGCTGACCTTACGGCCGAGTCGCAGCAGCCTGGCCGGTGAGCTTACGCTCCAAGGCTTGCATCGGACCACTCAGCTTCGGCTGACCTTACGGCCGAGTCGCAGCAGCCTGTCCGGTGAGCGTCATGCTCCAGGGCATACATATGATCGTCCCTTCTGGGTCCAATCACAGCATGCCTGGCCAACAGTCACCTTCCGTGCGCGGACGATGATCTGTTTGGAATGTCTTCCAGCAGAATACATGCAGGATAGGTAAGTAAAACTCCCCTGCCTCGGCTGGGTGATTTAGCTGGACATTCCTGGAGAGATCAAGTAAGTGGTTGTGGCCCCTTTCTTCCCTCTCTCCCTGCCTTTCCCTCCTCCCTGGGCTTCTAGCTAAGGGTTGCTGGGTGCTGGGGGTCACCTAGGGGGTCCCACTGGAGCGGGGCTGGCTGTAACTAACATTTAAAAGAAATGTCATTTTTTCTTACCTGTGTTTGTGTCCTTCCTCCTCCATGCTGTCGGCGGCCATTTTGAGGTGGTCCATGCCAAGTTTGGCCTCTTGTGACTGCCCGGCGGCCATCTTCCTGTGGTTCGGCCACACCCACTGGCCCCTATCAGCTGATCGGCGGCCATGTTTGTCCACCCTGTATGCAGATATTGCCGTTCGGCGGCCATTTTTTTGTGGGCTATGGCTGCTTGACCTCTATCTTCTGTCGGCGGCCATTTTCTTAGAGCCCACATTATCTTCCATACAGACGTTTTTGGCAACCATTTTTCGAGAGCCTCCGGCCTCTAGGGTGCATTACACTGGCGCAAAAATTCACACAGGAGGTGCTGATAAAAGAAGCAGACTGACACAGCAGCAGCGGGACAGCATCACAGGCGCAGCATAGCAGTACCTATCCAGGGTGGTGAGTCCTCTGGGTGACCCGGCCTCTCTGCAGCACAGGAGGGTGGCCTATTGATATCTTGCCTGGAGCCCTGTGAGTGTCAGCGTGTGGTCAGCATGGCATCTGAGCCAGATGTCTTCTCCCCTGAAACACCAGATTTAGCAGCTGGTGCCCCTGAGGTGTCTATGAACGCTATGACTGCAATCCTAGAGGCGTTTGCTGCCAGGGTGGAAGCAGCACACGGGAATACAGGGGGTAGTAAACGCCCCATCCCCTGCAAGCTTCTGGGGATAATTCTGGTGCAGAACCAGGTCCAGCTACGGCTCGGGGCCCAGATTCTGACGCATCAGAGACTGCAGACCGTGACTGGACAGTGAGAATGACTCAAAGTCCAGGTCAGTACGCGAGACGGCTTTGGTATCTGACCTTATTACTGCAGTGCGGGATATGCTAAAATTGGAAAATACTGCAGAAGCAGCAGAGACTCCGGTCCACTTGGGTTTCATAGACCTGCCCGCACTGCTAAGGTGTTCCCTTGTGTGTCTTTTGATAAACTCTTATACAAGGAATGGGAGAACCCACTGAGGGTCTTTACAGCCCCAAAGAGGTTTGCGGTACGGTACCCCTTTTGAGGAGAGTTTTCTGAAGAAATGGACCTCTCCCCCCTATAGTGGACCCTCCGGTGTCCAGACTTAATAGAGCCACCACAATTCCTGTAGAAGGGGCTCCTGTTTTCTAGGACCCTGTGGATAAGAAGGCTGAAGCACTCGCTTGCTACCTATACTCAGTGGTAGGCTCGGCAGTACGCCCGGCATTGGCGGGGGCCCTAGTGTCTCACACACTTACTGAATGGGCAAGATTGCTACTCCAGGGGTTAAGGAGCGAGATGCTTCTCCTGATGAGATAACATTGGCCGACCTGTTGGTCCAGGGCCTTAGGTTTGTCTGTGAGTCAGACATGAATACTATTCCCCTGCTGTCTAAAACTTCGGTTTATGCAGTAGCAATACGCCGCCTGATCTGGCTAAAAGGCTGGTCTGCGGACCAGACTTCCAAGAAAGCCCTGTTGGATCTGCCTTTTAAGGGCGACAGACTTTTTGGGGCTTCTCTGGATGACATCATCAAGGATGCCACAGGAAGTAAAAGCACTTTGCTTCCCCAAATTAGCAAGGGTAAGGGGCCACGCCAAGGGCAAGGGCCCTCCTTTACTGCACACAAGTGGTTTTTTCGTCCCCCTAGGGCGACAGGGAACAGACCCCAGGCCGATAAAGCGCCTGCCCAAGGACAAAAGCGTCCCTGGTCCCGCATACCCAATAAGCCTGCGGACAAATTTGCGTCCGCATGAAGGTCCACCCCCACCCAGCTCTCGGGTGGGGAGACGTCTTCGCAAATTCGCGACTCAGTGGACAGCACTAATCTCCGACAGGTGGGTTTGCGAAGTAATCTCCTCAGGCTACAAGATAGAGTTTCTCTCTTGTCCACCGGACAGATTCAACACCTCCAATCTCCAGCTACTACCGACCCGTCGGGAGGCCCTGTATGGGGCGGTCCAGGGTCTACTGGAACGCGGGGTAGTTATTCCAGTTCCAGAACTGGAACGGGGTTTTTACTCAAATCTGTTCATTGTGCCGAAGAAGGAGGGGGTTCGTCCAAGCTTGGATCTCAGAGCCCTCAATTGCTTTGTGAAGGTACAAAGTTTTCAGATGGAGTCGGTTCGATCTGTAGTCACGGCTCTCCATCCGGGGGACTTTCTGGCCTCCTTGGACATCAAGGACGCATACCTGCATGTCCCCATATACTCCAGACACCAGAGGTTTCTGCGATTTGCTATCAGGAAGGACCACTACCAGTTTGTGGCCCTCCCGTTGGGCCTTGCCTCAGCACCCAGGACGTTCACCAAGGTGCTCGCTCCGATTCTGGCACTTCTAAGACAGCGGGGTATCGCTATCACAGGCTACTTATACGACCTTCTGCTGAAGGCCCCTTCAAGCTCAGAATTAGAGGTAAGCGTGTCCATTACCTGTCAGACTCTTCGAGACTGTGGTTGGATACTAAACACGCAAAAGTCAGTGGTGCCCACTCAACGCCTAGTGTACCTGGGGTTGATTCTGGATTCCGCAGAGGCAAAGGTATTCCTCCCTGTGGAGAAGTTGCAGACCCTCCGGGCTGCAGTACGGCAGCTGACTTCCAGGAATTGGTCGTCACTCCGTTTTTGCATGCGAGTGTTGGGCCTCATGGTAGCCTCCTTCGAGGCGGTCCCATATGTTCAATACCACACTCGAGTGTTACAGAAGGAAGTTCTGTCCAGATGGAACAGATGCCCTTCATCTCTGGATTATCAAATCCGAGTGAGCCACCTAGTCAGGAGATCCCTGGTATGGTGGCTGACAGCACCAGCTGTAATGGCCGGGAAGTCATTTCTTCCGGTTTACTGGATAGTGATCACGACGGACGCCAGCCTTACAGGTTGGGGGGGAGTCTGGGGTGTCCAGTCGGCGCAGGGTCACTGGACCCCAGAGGAAGCCCTCCTGCCGATCAATGTCCTGGAGATCCGGGCGATCAAGCTGTGCCTCTTCAAATGGTCTCAGAGACTGCAAGGGCGTCCAGTCAGGATCCAGTCAGACAACGCCACAGCAGTGGCATATGTCAATCATCTAGGAGGAACAAGAAGCTCAGCTGCAGCATCGGAGATCGCTCGCATCCTGAAGTGGGCAGAGAGGAGCGTACCGGCACTGTCGGCCGTGTACATTCCGGGTGTGGAAAACTGGCAGGCGGACTACCTGAGCCGCCAGATGCTGGACCAGGGAGAATGGTCCTTACACCCGGAGGTGTTCCAACTCCTCTGCCAAAGATGGGGCACACCAGACGTAGATCTTCTGGCTTCCAGACTCAATCGGAAGGTATTGAGATTTGTGGCCCGGTCAAGAGACCCATGGGCAGACGCAACGGACGCGTTGGTAGCATTGTGGGGTCAGTATCGGCTAATCTATGCCTTCCCTCCCTTAAGGCTTCTTCCTCTTCTGCTCCGCAGAGTGGAGGCAGAGGGAATTCCAATGATCCTAATCGCTCCAGATTGGCCTCAGCGTCCTTGGTACGACGATCTAGTACGTCTGGTAGCAGACGTCCCCTGGCGCCTACCACTACGGAAGGACCTGCTATCGCAAGGTCCCATATTCCATCCTGCTTTACAGTCATTGGCTTTAACGGCATGGCTGTTGAGAACCAGGTACTGAGAGACCGGGGCCTGTCAGACTCAGTAATCTCTACTATGAGAAGTGCTCGAAAACCGTCCTCTAGGAAGGTCTATCACCGCACTTGGAGGGCCTACATCTCCAGGTGTGAGGAAATGAAATGGCATCCGCGTACCTATTTGGTTTCCAGAATCCTGCTGTTTTTACAGCATGGGGTGGACCAAGGGCTTGCCCTAAGTACGATTTAAGGGACAGATATCTGCCCTGGCTGCCTTTTTTCAGCGACCCCTGGCGACTCACTCTCTCGTGAGTACATTTGTGCAGGGGGTCCGACAGGTGGCCCCTCCGGTCCGTTCCCCGTTACCTCCGTGGGACTTGAACCTGGTCCTCTCGGTGCTTCAGAAGGCACCGTTTGAGAATATTAGAGATATTCCCCTGTTGACACTTTCTCAGAAAGTGGTCTTTTTGGTGGCTGTTACGTCAGTTAGACGAGTCTCTGAG
The DNA here is from genome assembly GCA_029206835.1 of Rana muscosa. Classification (NCBI taxonomy): domain Eukaryota; kingdom Metazoa; phylum Chordata; class Amphibia; order Anura; family Ranidae; genus Rana; species Rana muscosa. Next base: position 881,925,920 of record CM055116.1, read on the forward strand.
CTGGCAGCCTTGTCCTGCAAGGCTCCCTATTTGATTTTCCACAAGGATAAGGTGGTGCTGCGGCTGCAGCCTTCCTTTCTTCCGACAGTCGTTTCGGCTTTTCATCTCAACGAAGACATTGTACTTCCATCCTTGTGTCCTCAGCCGTCGAATCCTAAGGAGTCGGCGTTGCATTCCTTGGACGTTGTCCGAGCTTTGAGAGTATACCTATCTGCTACTTCCCTGTTCCCGGAAGTCAGACTCACTGTTTGTTTCGGTGGCTGGTCCCAAGAAGGGCCAAGCAGTCTCATCGGCCACCATCTCTAGGTGGATCCGACAGATAGTAATCCAGGCTTACGCCTTAAAGGGTCAGGCGCCCCCCTTTCCTGTCACGGCGCATTTGACCAGGGCAATAGGTGCCTCTTGGGCTTTCCGACATCAAGCGTCTGTTTCCCAATTATGTAAAGCGCCGCCTTGGTCGTCCGCTCACACTTTCACAAAATTCTACAAAATTGATGTAGGTGCATCTTCGGATGCCTCTTTTGGCCGCAAGGTTTTGCAGGCGGCTGTTTAGAGTTGCAACTCCTCCGTTGGAGGAGTGCTGTTTTGTGTTTGGGGTGAAGTTTATTTTTATGCTGTTACCACCCCTCGTTTTTTCTCTGACACTGCTTTGGGACGTCCCACTTTGTCAATAGAGAAGCTGTGTCGGTCCATGGACGAAAGAGTAAATAGGATTTTTTACTCACCGTAAAATCCTTTTCTCTGAGTCCATGGACCGACACAGCACCCACCCCTCCTTTTAAGTTTGTACTGCTTTTTGACGAACTGATCTGCGAAGATGCAGACTGAGAGGGTATACCCGGGGGGTCCGCCCCCTGGGCGGTACTGTAGAAGGTGTGATGCAACACTTTTTACAAGTTTTTCTGCCTAGTCACTCCTAATTAACGGATAATACCCACTTTGTCAATAGAGAAGCTGTGTCGGTCCATGGACTCAGAGAAAAGGATTTTACGGTGAGTAAAAAATCCTATTTTTGTGTGGTAGGAGGGAGGTAGAAGAGCAAGATACAGCTACAGCAGCTGCAGAGAGAGCAGGATGAGTCAGCTACTCTGTCCTTACAAGGCTCACCCTACTTTGACTTCAGGGGCTGGTCCTCTTCCTTCTAAGGGTAAAGTAAGGGTTGGGCATGAGTGTTGTCCTCTCCCTCTGGTTGTCCTTTGTCAACAGCACTGACATGCAAAACTGATAAGCCCTGTACACACGATTGGATTTCCTATGGTTTTTTAACCAATGGATTTTTCCATCGGAAAACCGATGAAGCTGACTTTCATCAGTCTTGCCTACACACCATCAGTCAAAAAACCGACCGTTCCAAACGCGGTGACGTAAAACACTCCGATGAGCCGAGAAAAATGAAGTTCAATGCTTCTGAGCATGCGTCGACTTGATTCTGAGCATGCGTGGGTTTTTTATCCGATGAAGTTCCCCACAGACGATAGTAATTTGCTGTCGGTTTTTTAACCATCGGATAAATTTAAAACATGTTCTATTTTTAAACACCGATAGGAAAAAAGACCGATGGGGCCCATACACGATCGGTTTGTCCGATGAAAAAAGTCCATCGGACTGTTTTTATCGGTTAAACCTATCGTGTGTACAGGGCTATACAGTTCTGCAGACTACTTCAGGGTGTCTGGAGATTTGGCACAGGATGAAGTGGAGGGAGCGTATTCATTGCTCACCACTTACTGGCTGCTCTGTGCTAATAAGGAAGAGGAGGTAGCGGTTTGAGGTCACCCATGCTGAGTCCTTCACTCTACTACATCTTCAATGTATTGCGATTCTAAGGGATGGCCAACACACAAATAAGAAATGTCTGGTTTCTGGGAGCTGTAAAGCCATATTACAGCTTGGCTGTGCTAAAGCTGATTGATGAGCTACAACAGCCACACAGTAAGTTGTGTGCTTTAGTTTTCTTTTCTTTTTTACAACAGTTGCACTAACTTGTGACAAGTCAGACACAAAAGAACTGACAAACCCTCTTTATATCTTGATAAAATGTGCAACTAAAAATATGCACATACTAAGTTGTACACTTAAATTTTTATTTTATTTTTTTAACAATGGCAACACTAAGTTTTTTCAACTGGCAAAAGCTGACTTTGTTTAGCATTCCAACTGCCTGTCTGTTTTAATATGGTATAAATGTTTTAGGATAAGCCCCAGAGCACACAGCAATGAACAGTTACAGTAGTTTACAACACAGCTGTACTCTGCTGACTAGACAGAATGTCTGGTGTAATATGCTGCAGATGTAGTATAAAAAGTCCCACAGCATAAAGCAATGATGAACAGTAAAGGGTGGTTTAGATCTACAGTATACTCTGCAGACAAGCAGCACTGGTGCTTGATGCCTGATCTAATAAGCTGTGATGGCAAACAAAGGATAAATAAATAAACATTTTTCTGGTAATAAAATGTGCATGTTTTATTTATTATTTTAGGAGCCTAGGAAGCATTGCACCAGCAATCAACAATTTGCCGGTGCCATGCAGGACTCCTGCAGACTATCAGTGTAAGCTGTCTGCCCATACATCATATGGGCAGGCAGTTTCACACTGACAGAAAGAATCAATGAACTACCACAGCACTAAACAGCGCCATAGTAGGTCATTGAAAACGACAAGCTGACAGCAGAAAAGGATGCCGGTACTTGTAGTTCATTCATTCACAGAACTCTGTGAATGAATGACGGACGCGGGCCAGTGGGCTCCCGGGTGGAAAACGGGTGGAACATGTCACATGTTCCCAAAGGTGAACTTATACTTTAAGCCCCTCAACACAAAGCATTGACAATGAACAGTAAGGGTTCATGTACACTGGCAGGGCCGTCTTTAATGTTGATTGGATCCTGGGCAAAAAAATTCTTGGGGCCCCCCATGCAATTTTGCCCTCCACCTGCTCTGAGACATACAATAAATATCAGCTAGACTTAAAATCAGTTTACTGTATCAGATCAGGCAGTGATTGCGATTGGTTGCCAGAGGTTACAGTATATCATTACCACTTACTGACTGATTGCTAGAGGTTAAAGCATACATTATGGCTCACTGATTAGTTGCTAGAGGTTACAGCACATGATTTCTTCATGTTGATTGGTTGCTAGAGATTACTGTACAGTAATACTGCTCACTGATTGGTTGCTAGAGGTTACAGCACATCATCCCTTCGCTGCAGAGGGGCATGATATACATATGAATGCCACCTTTATTTACATATGAATGCCGCCGGCCTCAGCTATTTACATATGAATGCCCCTATTTTATATTTACATGTAAACACAGGGTCTGCAGGTGAGTCATCTGTACACAACAATAGGGCAGAGCTGGGCAGCATTAGTAGCAGCACGTCACACTGAGATATCAGGACACAGCAAAGGACTAAAACTTCAAGGGACAAGGGAATTTAAACTGGGATAGTTGGCAAGTATGAGGCAGCTGCTTTGGGCCCCACAACCATGACAGGGCCCAGGGCAGCTGCCCCTTTTGCCCTGCCTTAAAGACGGCCCTGTACACTGGGCTTAAAAATTGCGGCTTCTACAAGAGTTTTGTGTTTTGCCTGTAGAAGCAGCTCAATGTTATCCTATGTGCCCATGCACATTCCGACCTTAGACATATTTTAGGATAAGCATTTAAAGGCAGAAAAAAAAATCCCATCTGATTTTCATTTTTGAGAGGAGATTTCTGTCAGGAAAAAATGATAAAGGCACCTAAACCGTGTACAAAAATGCTCTGTATTAGCATTTTTTTTCTGCCAAGGGAACTCGTGTTTTCTAAAGCTCAATGTGCATGGGCCCTAAAAGTAGTTATGGGCTATACAGTGCAGACAAGCAGCACTGGTGCCCAATGCCTGGTCTAATATGCTGTGACTGCAAACGTAGTACAATACGCCTTACAACACAAAGCAAACAGAAGCTATACAACATAGCTATACAGTATTATTCCCTATGTGATCGACCCTGCCTGTACTAAAGCTAGCCATAGATGAGCCATTTTTTGTTTTTTTTTCGTTCAACCAGTAGGACTGAATGAAAAAAACTGACCTGATTCCCCCATCCATACATTTGATGTGGATGGGGAAATCCTCCTGCTTTGTCATTGTATTCTGACAACGGGAAGACTTCCCCACCATCAGAATACATCAATCAGCTCTGCAGTCTTTAGCCTGCAGCCCTAATCAAGCTGAAATTTTCTAGCAGGGCAGTTGTTCAGAATGCAATCGGTAGATCAAGTTCTGTACAGCCACAGTACTTATACATGGATTGGAATTCAGCAGATCCCTGCTGAACCAGACAAATTTTGATCCATGTATGGGTAGCTCAAGTTCGAATATCCTGCAAATACTGTAGAATATGACCCACACAGCTGTTGAAATCATTTACCCCCCCCCCCCCAAAGAAATACCTCATTACTATCTCCTAAACAGAGCACTGACCTAACTAGCTTGATCACCGGACTATGGATGTCTGGTGGGATATAAAGGCCTTTCAGAGGGCCCATATACCAGATGGTCACAGTCCTCCAATAGGAAGCCTGTCACCACAGGCAATGTATCCGGAGTCCATGTGGGAAGACATATTTCCCCTTCTCCCTTGGATTCTATGTCCCTACTCGCCTCTAGCCAGTCAGGTAGGCTGCTGTGGAGGCCCAAGTTATTATGGGAACAAAAAGCAAGGGAAGAGGCACCTCTGAGTGTAGACGTTTTAAAACAATTTAATAAACAGGTTGAAGTACAGGCAACTCACATTTCACTAAGTAAAAGCAGGCATTGTACGAATTCCATGGGTAAAAAGAAGTGTCCTCAGGTCAGTCATACTGTTCCTTTTCCTGCTGGGGCGCTGTGCTGCTGGAAGTCATCATGCACCGCTGATGGTGGAAAAGCCGGCGGCGGTGGGGAGGCTTCCGAGCAAGGCCTGGGTGTTGTTGTACTAAGCAGGCGAGGGGCAGCGACATCATTGGCATGCAACGCGTTTCCTGAGCTGGCGTACTGCGTGTGATGTGGCAGTCGCGCTCCTTCATCAAGCTAGTGAATGGGGTGGTGGAGCTAGTTTTGTATGGGAGGAGAAGGGGCAGGAGGGGGCGGGGCCCGGGCAGAGAAAAAGAGCGAAGTGTCTGCAAGGGAGGTTACCAGTACAAAGCTAATGGTGCGAGCCAGACTGGAGCCACAATTGCAGATGGGAGATAGATAGTACTAGAACAGGATGTGACAGGCAACATAAGTGAACAGAGAAGGGTGAAATAAAGCCAGGGAAGAAAAAGGGGCTGTATAGGACGGATGGATAGAAAATAAAACAAAGGGATCAGGATGGGGACGTTATAAGAGAATAATTACATACATGGATGTGTCTAATTGCATGTGTCTCTCCCCGTTCCACCTTTTTACTCTCAGAATTATCCTCCCATCCATCCCCTATATTTCTGCCATCTCATAATTTCATTCCTTTTGTACATCTTCTCCTTACAGTACCAATTTGTACATATACACATAGCCCCCAAACTCCCCCCCCCCCCTTCCGCCGCTGTCCCCTCCCCGCCCCACTCCATCTATCCAATTAGACACATCCATGTATGTAATTATTATCTTACAATGTCCCCATCCTGATCCCTTTGTTTTATTTTCTATCCATCCGTCCTATACAGCCCCTTTTTTCTTCCCTGGCTTTATTTCACCCTTCTCTGTTCACTTATGTTGCCTGTCACATCCTGTTCTAGTACTATCTATCTCCCATCTGCAATTGTGGCTCCAGTCTGGCTCGCACCATTAGCTTTGTACTGGTAACCTCCCTTGCAGACACTTTACTCGTTTTCTCTGCCCGGGCCCCGACCCTCCCGCCCCTTCTCCTCCCATACAAAACTAGCTCCACCACCCCATTCACTAGCTTGATGAAGGAGCGCGACTGCCACGTCACACGCAGTATGCCAGCTCAGGAAACGCGTTGCATGCCAGTGACATCACTGCCCCTCGCCTGCTTAGAACAACAACACCCAGGCCTTGCTCGGAAGCCTCCCCCCCGCCTCCGGCTTTTCCACCATCAGCGGTGCATGATGACTTCCAGCAGAACAGCGCCCCAGCAGGAAAAGGAACAGTATGACTGACCTGAGGACACTTCTTTTTACCCATGGAATTCGTACAATGCTTGCTTTTACTTCATTAAATGTGAGTTGCCTGTACTTCAACCTGTTTATTAAATGGTTTTAAAACGTCTACACTCAGAGGCGCCTCTTCCCTTGCTTTTTTCTCTACAGTATTGGAACACGGTTTCTGTTTCTCCTCTGATGGCAGCCCTGAGACTGTATATGTGACTTTTGTTTTTATTATTTCCTCCCTGGCCCCCATCCTCTCATCTACTGTACATATCCCCAGAGCTTGGACTTTACCCGCATTGTTTGTACATTGTACTGTACATTTATCACCTGATCCTATACCAATGGGACATCAGTGATTTGGACTCATGCGCCTTTTACTTGTGTATTATTATGGGAACAGCCTGTTGAATTTTCCCTCAAATATTGCTTTTACTTGAGTGTTCCTGAATCAAATGCATGATATTCAGATAGAATTTCACTTTTACATGAACAGCAATGTTATTGCCTTCAAAACTTCCCCATGACTGTGGCAGGATGTGGCCCTTGACATGACCACTGACTTCTGGCTCAAACCATTCCATTATAGATTTTGAGTAAAGCTTGTATTTATTCCTTTCGAGAATGTGCAAGTGTCATGGAAATGTCACAAGAATACATTATTAGGGATTTGTTTAGACCAGAAGATTATCTATGCACTGTATTCATTCTAACTCCTTATTATCTTAAGAAGGCGTACATTGTATACATTCATTCTACAATGATTTAGCTTATTATGTTGCCTGTACAAACAAAAGATTGTGTAATGTATTTCATTATGGAAAAAAATACACTTTTGTTCTTTGAATTATCCAATTTTAATGGAAAATGCATTTAAAATGTAGGTTTTTAGAGAGCTTTTTTAATTAAGGCTTGAATTATGATTACGATGACAATGATAGTTGGCTGTAAAATATACTTACCGTAGTAAAAACTGTGTATAGAGACAACTCATTGTTTCTTTGCACTAAAATATACATGAATTAGTCTCAAATCACAAGCTATTATATAGATCCTTATTTCCAAAAAGATAATAAGTACTATTTATTTTTGGGATTTCAATGAGATTTCAAAATTTTACAACAATTACATGGCTAAACTAAACATTCTTATTGTCTTTGAATTAAGTCTATTGTATTAAAGTGGTTGTAAACCCACTTTTTCAACTTGCACCTACAGGTAAGCCTAGATTAAGGCTTACCTGTAGGTGCAAGAAATATCTCCTAAACCTACACGGTTTAGGAGATATTTAGTAAAAATGACATTGCTCCGTGTCTACGGCGCATGCGCGCCGTAGAGAACGGCGCATTCATGGGGTTAATCCCATTCACAAAATCGGCTACTTCCTAGCAATAGCTGGGCGTAGCCGATTGTGACGGCTCTTGCGCGCATGCGCAGAGTGACGTCACCGCCGCTCCGGCCAATCACGGCTCTGGAGCGGCGCTGTGATTGGCTGCAGCGGCGATACCCGGAAGTAACCTTCCGGCTATCGCCGCAGTGATGGATGCGGCTAGATGGAGGGACGCGGACTGCTTCGGGGGCCCCGATCTAAGGTAAGTGGTACATAATGAGCTAATATGCTAGTCATACTAGCTCATTATGCCTTTCTCTTACAGGTGGGGGGGAAAAAAAAAACTAAATGTGGGTTTACAACCACTTTAAACCGCTTTAACTGACAATTGTGCGGTCGTGCGACCTTGCACCCAAACACAATTGACGTCCTTTTTCTCCCCACAAATAGAGCTTTCTTTTGGTGGTATTTGATCACCTCTGTGGTGTTATTTTTTGCCCTATAAACAAAAAAATAGTGACAATTTTGAAAAAAAAGCAATATTTTTAACTTTTTGCTATAATTAATATCCCCAAAAAATATAAAAAAACAAATTTTTTCCTCAGTTTAGGCCAATACGTATTATTCTACATATTTTTGGTAAAAAACATTGCAATTAGCGTATATTGATTGGTTTGCGCAAAAGTTATAGCGTCTACAAATTAGGGGGTAGTTTTATGGCATTTTTATTATTATTATTTCTTTTACTAGTAATGGCGGCGATCTGCGATTTTTATTGTGACTGCGATATTGCGGCGAACACATCGGACACTTCTGACCCTATTTTGGGACAATTGTCATTTATACAGCAATCAGTGCTATAAAAATGCACTGATTACTGTGTAAATGACACTGGCAGGGAAGGGGTTAAACACTAGGGGGAGAGGAAGGGGTTAAGTGTGTCCTAGGGAGTGATTCTAACTGTTAGGGGGCTGGGCTACAAGTGACATGACAGTGATCACTGTTACCGATCACAGGGAGCAGTAGATCACTGTCCTGTCACTAGGCAGAACAGGGAAATGCCTTGTTTACATAGGTAGCTCCCCATTCTGCCTCTCCGTGACACGATCGCAGGACACCGGCGGACATCGAGTCCCATTTCTTTGCCTGCCCGTGCCATTCTGCTGACGTATATCTACGTTAGGCAGTCGGCAAGTGGTTAAAATGTATTTATCTTCATATATCACATTCAGATCTACTTGATAATTACTATTTATAGCTTAAATTATGTGTAAACCCAGACACTAAAATCTCATTCTGTATAAGCTTCAACATGTTAGAGTATTTTAATAAGTCCTTCCCAATATTTTTTTATTTTGACCATTCATGAAAATAATACCTGGTGATCATGCTATTAGGGTTCCTTGTTGTTATCTGCTTCTGCTCAGGTATATTTACCAATACATGTGGAGGAGGAAGTGGAAGAGGAGAAGCCAAGAGCACCGCCGTGGGACCCCAGAAGAGATGGTTCAGGGTCACAGAACAGGTAAGTATACCATGTTTTCCTCTATAATCACTTTAATTACATGTACAAAGTCAAAATTAAGCACCAGACCAATGAAAAAGAGAGCCCAAAAACGTTTAACGGTTGTGTCCATTCAGCGGGACAATATAAAACAGCAAATGTGTTTTAGGGGCCCAGAAGTTTCCCCCTTCCTCAGGGCTTAGATATTAAATTTTTCAAACAAAGTAATTGTGGTGATTCTGCCATTTTGAGTCCTCCCAAGTTTCTGTAATATCTGAATCCTTAAGTAGGGGGATACTTCTAGACCCCAGAAATGCAATGGCTTTTTTGTATTGTCCTGCTGAACGGACACCAATGTTTTTGTTTTTTTTGGACTCTCGGGTCCTTTGGTCTGGTGCTCTCTTTGGATTTTCAAACCTTGGGTCCCCCAATTTAACCACTAGACCTCCTGAAGGTTTTATTACCTTCATGACCAGGCCATGGCAAGTTTTTTGAAGATGTAATTTTTTTGTCACAATTTTTTGGAAATTAAAGAAAATAAATAGAATGTGGGTTTTTTTTCACTATTTTTTTTTACATATTGTCACCGTGCAGTACAATGTCATCATATGACTGGTGTGGCAGTGATCAAGGATACTGACTAGTGACAGTAAGTTTAAAAATAAAAGGGGGGGGGATGTAATTGTTTTAACTTTTTAACCTTTTTTTTTTCTTTTTAACACTGTACTACTCTGGGGGGTGATCAGGGATTTGTTTTTTACACTTTGATTGCTGTTACAGTGATGATCACTGTAACAGCAATGTTTTGGACTGTCATGAATGGGTTACATTTATAACAGCTGTGATTTACTCTTGTGTGCTATGATTGGCCCACAGCTATTACATGGTACAGGGTGCTGTGATTGGCCCAGGTACCATGTGATAGCCGTGGGCAATCACAGCATTACAATACTAAGCGCAGCTGTTATGAAGGAAATTCATTTATACCAGCTTCGTTGACATTGTGATCACGTGATTGCTACGCAATCACATGATCCCCGGCCACTCAAAGCAGACGGCCACTGGGAGCTGCAATCTTATGTGTGCAGAAAACACATCGGTCATTGGAGCAGCACTGTGAGCCTCTAACATTGAAGTTGCAGGATGAATTACATGTACATGACCCTGCCTGCCCATGATGCCCTGCTGCAGTAAATGTACTGTTGCCAGGCAGCAAGCGGTTAAGGGCTCCTTCACACCAGATGCAGTCCAGGGCATTTTTATTCTGCATCAAAATGCATGAACAGTTTTTAACATGGATTACAATGGCCCTAGTTCACACCAGTGCCGTGCATTTCAGTACAGTCAACAAAAGGAAAAGCTGCATTTTGTCTGTATGGAACGCATCTGGAATTCAACAAAACACATCAAAATTGCACTAGAATGCACATGTCCTCAATTGTCCTCAAATGAGATAAAGAAAAAAAAGTGGGGAATAAATGCCATTGTGCCGCATATGAACTTCTTAGTTCCTACGTAATGCAGCAAGGGTTAAAATACCCTGTGCTTACCGCATGTTGGGGAGTCAGATGGCTGCTGTCACACACAATGTAACTGTCTATGTCTCAAGTAGTCCAACTTAAAGTAGAACGAAAGGCATTTTTTTTTCATTTTGAATAGCGTAAGTGAGAGTTATAACCCCTGCCAGTTTTTCTGCCATGTCCCATTGGGGAGATTTTGCTTCCTGTCCCATAGCCAAAACAAGAAGTTAGATCAAATCCTTCCAACGTGAGGGAATCCCTGAGTGTCACCACGGTCACCAGAACTAGAGCCCCCATTGGAAAATGTCCCCTATATTCCTGTTTTGGAGACAATCCAAAATATATGATTTTCTTTTACTTTCACTATTGATGATAACGGTACACGGGAAAATATAGGGAGGTAGACAGCAAAAAAAAAAAACCTGACAGGTGTTCTAGTCCCCCTCCAATCTATCCAAAACCCCAAAAATGACCATAGTAATGCCCATAGTAATGCCGCGTACACACGATCGGATTTTCCATTGGAAAAACCTTGGATGGTTTTTCTGACAGAATTACGCTCAAGCTTGGCTTGCATAAACACGGTCACACAAAAGTTCTCTGAACTTTTCGTGAGAACCAGCTCTTTTGTTGGGTGAAATTCCGACAGCAAAAGTCCGATGGAGCATACACACGGTCGGAATTTCTGATCGTGTGTACGCGGCATTACACTTTAAGAGTCAGGTCGTTGTATTGTGCGTGAGTGAGTGTGTGAGTATTGTGTGTGAGAGTAGTGGTCCAACTCTCCAACATGCTGCCAGCACAGGACATTTTAACACTGTGCTGCAGCAATAAGCAACAAAGATAAGTATATTTTATGTACGGTATATGCAGCCTGACATCACAGCACCCAGGGGATTTGAATTGAGCTTTACAGTAAATCACATAAATTTTTTCTTAAAATCCGGTTTTGTAGATCAATTGTCCGTATTAGAAGCCCTACCAGCTTTAGAAACTGCAAAAAAAAATCAACAGCTTATATTCAGGGATCCATTACAAAATATAGAATAAAGTCCTTCTTCAGAAAATATTAATTTTTTAATTGCTAGCAGGTAATTTGCATATGTGGGAATACAATTCGATTACTGCCAAGCTGTAAATGATTCAGACGAAGAAAAGGCGTGTTTTCATTTTCAATTTGTTCTATCCATCGTGTGACATCTGTAGTCAATGTAATCAGTAGCTTGGCTAAGTTTATGAAGCCATTATACATATTGACTTCAAACAGTCTGGCATTGAGGTCTGCATCTGCCACTTTGATCCAATTGCTGTTTTTTTTTTTTTTGTATCCATTAATGTGTTTCCCCGAAGATCATTTTGATTGGTTTTGCATAGTCGAGCCAACTTTTAAACATTAACAGCTTTTAGAGGAAATAGTAAATTGTAGCAAACGCATCAGGGGCAAACCATCAAATTGTGACCCGTATCTTGTTGTACCAAGCATGAAACTTTGCTTAAGAAAAGATAACAAGTAGTACTTAGGGGTTTTAGTAGTACTTAGGGACTATTTTACTTGAATATTTTTAGTTCTTTGTATTCAGCTTCCTTTGGACAGACACAAAACTTAAGAGAGAAGGGAACCAGATAAAAGGCATCACAAGAGCCTCTGTAGCTCAGGTAAATTGCAGCCATCTGCAATTCTTTATAGACACTTGATGCACTTTAAAAAACAAGTGTCACTCCATATACAGTGAACAATACTATAACTCTTGTGAATATTGTAGTGCTGGCTGGGCGCCTTTAAATTTGCCCAGCAGTGCACTGAACATTGCAAGCACAGACTGTTTGTTTCTTTCTCTGCTGTAATAGACAGCCAAAGGAGATAAGAGGATGCGGGAGAACTGTGGTTGGCTGCTTCTGCAGCCTGTAAAAACCTGCCCCTAGCAACCCTGGGGTAGGGAGGACTCTGACTAGGAGGACTTTTAATTGGTCATTGTCCAGCCAACTGTACTCCCCACATGGGTAGAGCGAGCTAGGACCCACGTGGAGTGAGTTGAGTGGGGACCTGCAGGCAAAGGTGGGGCACCCAGAGGAATGTTGTGTATGAGCAGAGTTACATTGTTACATTGAGCCCAGGGTGTGGCCTCAGGGACAGGGGGACACAGAGCAGCTCAGACCCATGTGGAGAGAAGGCATTTTCACCAGTTGCTGTCAGACCAGAGACAGGATTGAGGCAAGTATATGTTTAGAGTGCTGATGAGCCATGAGTCCATGTACATGGCTCAGTGCCACTGAAGTGAGATTTTCTAGAGGAGGGTTGCTGGATCCTGATCCTGAGCCTGGGCTGGGAGCTGGAGAGCTCAAGGTCTTGTGCTATGCTGCTGCTGTGAAGAGGCCACATGGCCACATGCTGATAAAGCTGTTTTCCTGGTGTCCAGTGAGAGAACTTGGGACTTGCTGCTGAGAGCCACATGTTGCTGTGTGGAACTGTAGAGCTGAGCTATTCAGAAGGAACTGAGCTGTTGCTTCCGTTTCCTGTTGTCCCCATGTCATGCTGTTCCAGTGGCATGCTGTTCCAGTGTCATGCTGTTCCAGTGTCATGCTGTTCCAGTGGCATGCTGTTCCAGTGTCATGCTGTTCCAGTGTCATGCTGTTCCAGTGTTATGCTGTTGAAGTGTTCTGCTGTTCCAGTACTCCTGCATCAGGACTTCAGAGATACTGGTAGAAGGCTACAGGCATTAGACATGTGCATTCGTTTTCGTCTGAATGCCTTTTTTGTTAGAATTTCTGGGATTTTCGCGTTCGTTTTAACAAACGATAATGAACGTGCAGAATCCGAAATCGGAAAGATCTGACATAAAAAATGCTTTATATTCGTTTCGTTGCGACAACAGTTCGATATAGATAGAAGATTCGACATGACGGTGACAATAGCGATCTGTGTCTATCGAATCTGCAGTCGAATATGCCTAACCTAACTCTATTAGTCTAAGATTATTCGACATAAAAGAGAGAAAGGAGTCGACATAGAGAGAAAATATTCGACATAGAGAGAAAAGATTTGACATTATAGAGATATGAAGATTCGACGAAGCAGCTAAAAAGATACAATCGCCGCGAGCGGACATTTATGGTCAAATGCTCCGCCCATAGGCTATAGAAGAATTCTAATGTTGGTTGACTAGTAATAATAATGAATAAATATAATTATTACTAGTCATATAACATTAGAATTCTACTATAGCTTGTGGGCGGAGCATTTGACCGGAAATGTACGATCGCAGCGTCGTACAGTTTATCTGCTTCGTCAAATCTTCTTAGAACATTCGACAGACACCATAAGCCTTCAATTGACAGATTTGATCTTAATTCATTCGGATTTTTGCACGAATGCATTTTTTAACTAAACAAAATAAATAAAAACAAATTTCGGAACTAAATAATTTTTTTTTTGGGCAAAAAATAAATTTCAAAACAAAATATTTCAGTGTGCACATGTCTAATGCCGCGTACACACGACCGCTTTTCTCGACGAGAAAAACGGCATTTTTTTTTTCGCCGAGGAAAACGATCGTCTGTGGGCGCTTTATGTCGTTTTTCTCGTCTAGAAAAACGGCATAAAAAACGACGTGAAAATTTAGAACATGTTCTAAATTTTCTCATCGTTTTTTCCAGCATTTTTTTCCGCGGCAGTTTTCCCATAGGGAAACACTGCCGCGGAGCCCACAGACGGTCGTTTTTCTCGTCAAGAGAAAAAATGACGGGAAAAACGACCGTGTGTAGGGAACCAAGGGGTTCCCTCGTTTTTCCTGTCATTATTCACGGCGGTTTTTTAACCGTCGTGAATAATGATCGTGTGTACGCGGCATAACAGTCATTGCCCATCACTAATCCATCTGGAGTGGTGTTAGGCCTCCGGTCTTTTATGTCTGCTTGCTTTCCATGTTCTTTGGGCTTTTCAAATACCCTCAGAATAGAGGGGTGAGCACTCTATCAGAGACTAAGGCCGGGTTCACAATGGGGCGACAAACGCTCCGACATTGGGAGCTCATGTCGCATGACGTGTGAAAATCAATGTTTCCCTATGGGAGCCGTCTTAACTGGTCCAACACATGTCGGTCCGACTTTGAAAATGCTCCCTGTACTACTTTGGTCCGACTTTGATCCGACTTCAGCCCATTGACTATCATTGAAGTCTGATCAAAGTCGGACCGCAGTCTTGCATGATCCGACTTTGGCATGCGACTTGTGCTCTGATGATCTTGAGGGGGAACTCCACGCCAAATTTTAAATAAAAAAAACGGCATGGGTTCCCCTCCAGGAGCATACCAGGCCCTTCAGTTTGGTATGGATTTTAAGGGGAACCCCTAAGCCGAAAAAACGGCGTGGGGTCCCCCCAAAATCCAAACCAGACCCTTATCCGAGCACGCAACCTGGCAGGCCGCAGGAGAAGAGGGGGGGACAAGAGAGCGGCCCCCCTCCCTCCTGAACCGTACCAGGCTGCATGCCCTCAACATGGGGGGTTTGGTGCTTTGGGGCAGGGGGGCGACCTGCGGTCCCCCCCACCCCAAAGCACCCTGCCCCCATGTTGATGAGGACAGGGCCTCTTCCCGACAACCCTGGCCGTTGGTTGTCGGGGTCTGCGGGCGGGGGCTTATCGGATACCGGGAGCCCCCTTTAATAAGGGAGCCCCCAGATCCCGGCCCCCCACCCTATGTGAATGAGTATGGGGTACATCGTACCCCTACGCATTCACCTGGTGGAAAAAAATGTCAATAAAAAAACACACACAGGTTTTTAAAGTAATTTATTACACAGCTCCGGGGGTCTTCTTCCAACTTCGGGGGTCTCCGGTGTCGTCTCCGCACTCTCCAGTTCTTTCTTCCTTCTGCCAGGCCTCCGCTATCTTCTTCCAGCTCTTTTGCTAGCGGGGCCCGATCTTCTCCGTCGCCTTCTTCCCTCTTCTTCTCTCACTCTCCGGTTCTTTCTTCCTTCTGCCGGGCCTCCGCTATCTTCTTCCAGCTCTTTTGCTAGCGGGGCCGGTCTTCTCCGTCGCCTTCTTCCCTCTTCTCCTCTTGTTGACACGTCGCTTCCTCCCACTGTAATGCTGGGTGTGCGGTGCGCTCCGATTTATATAGGCCTCTCATGATGTCACAGTCACATGCTCTGGGTGGCCACATGCTCCCATGACGTCACAGTCACATGCTCCTTTGGCCACCCGGAGAATGTGAATGTGATGTCATGAGAGGCCTATATAAATCGGAGCGCACCACACACCCGGCATTACAGCGGGAGGAAGCGATGTGTCAACATCGAAGAGGAGAAGAGGGAAGAAGGCGACAGAGAAGACCGGGCCCCGCTAGTAAAAGAGCTGGAAGAAGATAGCGGAGGCCCGGCAGAAGGAAGGAAGAACCGGAGAGCGTGGAGACGACACCGGAGACCCCCGAAGTCGGAAGAGACCCCCGGAGTCGGAAGAAGACCCCTGAAGTTGGAAGAGACCCCCGGAGTCGGAAGAAGACCCAACGGCCAGGGTTGTCGGGAAGAGGCCCTGTCCTCATCAACATGGGGGCAGGGTGCTTTGGGGTGGGGGGGCCGCAGGTCGCCCCCCTGCCCCAAAGCACCAAACCCCCCATGTTGAGGGCATGCGGCCTGGTATGGTTCAGGAGGGAGGGGGGGCAGCGCTCTCGTCTCCCCCTCTTTTCCTGCAGCCTGCCAGGTTGTGTGCTCGGATAAGGGTCTGGTTTGGATTTTGGGGGGACCCCCATGCTGTTTTTTCGGCTTAGGGGGTTCCCCTTAAAATCCATACCAGACCGAAGGGCCTGGTATGCTCCTGGAGGGGGAACCCATGCCGGTTTATTATTTAAAATTTGGCGTGGCGTTCCCCCTCAAGATTCATACCAAACACAGTGCCTGGTATTGGCGGGGATCCAAGTCGGATCCCCGCTCATTGAAAGTCGGACATATGTCGGCTTCATGTCGCAGGGCAAAGTCGGATCCAAAGTAGGACGGATGTCATGTCGCACAAGTGTGAACCCGGCCTAAGGGCTCAACATTGTCAGGACAGGGTTCTAGATACTGTCTCAAAGGCCGGCGAAGTAGTCAGAGGATTTTGCTCATAGATTTACTTGACCGGGCCATTTTTTGCGATACAGTACTGTGTTACTTTAACTGACAATTGCGCAGCCATGCAATGCTGTACTAAATGTAATTTGTCATTTTTTCCACAAATAGAGCTTTCATTTGGTGGTATTTGATCCTCACTGGATTTTTTATTTTTTTTGCGCTATAAATGAAGAAAGACCAACAATTTTGTAAAAAAATTATTTTTTTACTTTCTGCTATAAAGCATATCCAATATAAAACATAAAATAAAATGTCTTCATAAATTTAGGCCAATTTGTATTCTGCTACATATATTTGGTAAAAAAAAAAACATTGCAAAAAAACATATTAATTGGTTTGTGCAAAATGGTATATATGCTGGAATTTTATATTTTTTTTATTTTTTTATACTAATAATGGTGGTGATCAGCCGCTTATAGCAGGACTGCAATATTTTAGCAGATAATCTGACACTGACACTTTGTGGAAACCAGCAACACTAATACAGTGATCAGTGCTAAAAAATATGGACTAATAACACTGGCTGAGAAGGGGTTAAACATTTGGGGTAATCAAAGGGTTAAATTTGTTCCTAACCAGTGATTACCGCATGTGTACTATGTGTGCTGCTTTCACTAAGGAATGTGATAGATTTTCTTTTCCTGCTTTGCTTTGCAGGGTAAGAAAATCCATCTCATCCCCGCTGTCAGGACAGAGCTCTGCATTGTTTAAATATGCAGAGCTCTGTCCAGCCTCTCTTCTCAATGATCAGTGGGTGCCGGTGGACACGTGTATATATATATATATATATATATATACGTGATACGTGATTCTGCACAGAACGGCCACCCTGTAGCAGTAAATCTGCTTTAGGCCCGTCAGCAAGCGGATAATTAGGCAATTGGTATGCGAATTGTGTTGTCATAGCAATTTTTTTACAGAACTTTGCGTTTTATAAAGCCAATTGTGTGCCGATGATCACTCATGTATAGGTACAGTGCAGTGTGAGTCATCACTGGTGCAGCGACGGAGGACCCAAACAATCCAGAGGCTCCTCGAAGGGTAGTGCTACATGTAGGGGCATGATCCTGGATTCCTTCTAGCCCATTTTGCAGAGAGTGATAACCAAGATCAACAAGTCAAGTATTCACCATTGACCCAGTTACCAGTACTATGTTGTGAAAGAACCAGACCATCTCAGCCACCTCAGTTTCCTCAGCTAGCTAGCAGTCATGACAAGATGTCAGAGAAAAGAAGGGAATGCATAAACCCTTAAGTAAAAATGTAAAGTATATTCAATAAATGACATAACATACTGCTAATCAGAACTTAAACATGATTATTTGACAATCTAGGAGAATATTTGTGATGTAAGAAGTCAAACATCTGCAAAACCAGGATGCCAAAGATGTCACAAAAGCCTATAATATGCATCCATTGAATGATTTAATCTATGGTTTCCATCTTTGTTCTAGCAAAATAAGAAACAAGGGGAGTAATAGGAGGTGGGGTAGGTGTGGAGCCAATGTTGGCAAAATAAGGGACAGGTGGGGGAAGGATTGGGGGATATTTCTTTCCACCTGATAAAATCATTTTTAAGCAATCCGTTACAACAACAAACATGGTGTACAGTTCTTCATTAATGGGAACAATAGCAAAAACGGTATTGGTACTGGATCAAAATAATTTTACTAGATCGTTTGTTGTATACTCTGAAAATAGGCTCTGCTTTTGCCCCTGATAACTAAATCCTACTTATGAAAAGCTGTCACCAGTTCCTCAAGAGAGCCTATAACCTCTATATTCCACTGTAGTAAAGAAAAAGCGGTCAGCTTCATCCATTGTATTTATTGCTTTCTAAAGCCTTCTCTTGGGACGATGAATGAGTATCACCACATTGCTGATTCATTGTCCACTGAGCAAGAAGGTGACACATGAAGCTGTTAAGCCAAACCAATAAATAACATAGTCCTATCTTTGCTGTGCAGTATGGCAGAGGTACGTGGACTGGTTGAAAAGAATATAAATCCTTACAAACAGTTCACATACTGTATACATACTTTACAGTATACATTATTCGGCTGTGTATTTAGGCTGATTGTGAGAAGTTCCAATTGGTTGTGTTGTTTTGTATAGGTGGCACCTTCAATTTAAGTAAAGACTGCAATTTTCTATACAAAAGTTGACATTTGTGGGCTTTTCATTCATCCGTATCTCTGAGGGTTCACACATCTTCTTGGCTTTTCTCATTTCCTAATTATTTCCCCAGACAACCAGACAACTTTCTGCTTTGCTGATTTCTTTTGTTATCTCAAGAGACATGAATGACCAAGCTTTTGCCCACTGCTCCCTTACTGTTACTCATTATTTAATCCCCTGCTGTTCCCAGACCCCAGATCAGGGTGCCACTTCCGCACCAGCCTGCTGCTCAGCCGGGGGCACTCTCTGCACTCAGTGCCATTGCTGCTCCATTCCCCTCCAGTCTTATGCCGCGAACACACGATCGGACATTCCGACAACAAAACCGTGGATTTTTTTCCGACAGATGTTGGCTCAAATTTGTCTTGCATACACACGGTCACACAAATGTTGCAAAAATGGGAACAAATTCTGGACAGACGCACTCCAAAAAAGTTTTTGCCTTTTATTCAAAAATGGACATCAAAAATACATGTCACAGCAGAACAGAACGGACAGAAGGACTGACGCGTTTCACACTAACAAACAGTGCTTAGTCATAGCCATAGTCCAGAACCTGGGGGCTTCTAATCTGGAGGAAAGGCTTTTACTTTTGCTTAAACTTCCTGGAGCGGTGATATCCCTTTCTCACACAAATGTTGCTCAGAAATTCCGAACGTCAAGAACGCGGTGGCGTAGAACACTACGATAAGCCGAGAAAAATTAAGTACAATGATTCTTAGCATGCGTCAACTTGATTCCGAGCATGCATAGAATTTTTGTGCGTCGGAATTGGCTACACACAATCGGAATTTCCGAGAACAACTTTTGTTGTTGGAAAAATTGAGAACCAGCACTCAAATATTTGTTGTCGGAAATTCCGACAGCAAATGTCCGATGGAGCATACACACGGTTGGATTTTCCGACAACAAGCTCACATAGAACATTTGTTGTTGGAAATTCCGACCGTGTGTACGCGGCATTACAGTCCCTAGCAGACAGTTCAACCAAACTCTGCACAAGAAACATTCACAATGATGGACAGCGCACCCTTCTTCTGACATGCCATAAGCAGCACACATTCCCTGAGGAGGCAGCAGGAGGCAGAAAAGCTGTACAAATATGGAACAAACATCATCCCATATTGAATCCATAGGAGACACAGACGTTACCTTGAGTTGTGGGATGAGCCCATATTATACAGGACAGGTGGTAATTCTAATTATATTTCTCCAGCAATAGTAATCAACTCTCAGCATTTAAATTCAAAAGTGTGAAAGGTATTGCACTTTGGGGGGGTGCTGTTCTGCCTAAAACTATAGACAGTGGCATTTTTCAGTAGAATCATATACATTAAAGCAAGTACTTTCTGCGTATTTATTAAAAAAAAAAAATCCATTTTATGTGCCAAAATCCTGTACACCTATTTCCTATTGGGTATACATAAAAATATGATCAAAGGATTTCCTCTTACCCCTTTTCTTTCTTAATGACTCCTGAAATAAAATCCAGAGACCAATTTTGGAACTAACACCACTGTAATTGGCCCCATTCCCTCCCTACCAACATGGTTAACATGTAGTCTATATAAGAGTGATTGTAGGGAATAGGACAAATTGCAGTAGGTTGTAATAAGGGAAGGGGCTTTAGTTGCAAGGCACTAGAGGAGCTAGTGCTCGCTAGCGATAGCATTCATGCAGGAATAGTAGAATGTATAGGAGTTCATGACTATATTCTTATTTTAAGAACTTCTACAAAAGGCAAGATGAAGTCATCATTAGAAAGCTAAATTTCTCTGCATGATCGGGATTCTGGTAAACCTTTATTTTTCTTGAATCTCTCTTTATAG
This sequence comes from Rana muscosa, assembly GCA_029206835.1. Lineage (NCBI taxonomy): Eukaryota > Metazoa > Chordata > Amphibia > Anura > Ranidae > Rana > Rana muscosa. The sequence continues at coordinate 881,946,505 of CM055116.1, forward strand.
AAATGTTTTCATTTAATGTATGAATGTTTCAAAATGCTTTTTTTCAGTGTAAAAGCAGTTTGTGTTAAACTAAAGGCTTCTTTAAAAAAAAATGGGGATAACTCAACCTCCCCATTATGAACTCTGCACTAACTGTGAAGACACTGGGCCCACAGAACTGCCCACTTCCCTGTGGATGGGATAGATATGGCAGACAGTTTGCTCCGCAATAACCTCTGCAGGCTGGACGCTATACAGCACAGAAATGTGTGCAAACATTGTTTACTGGTGATGATCGAAAAGTCTCCTTCTGTCACCTATATGCTTATGGTATTTTGGAAATACACAATCTATGTAGAGGACTGTTGATAAACTTGTTGATGTGGGCAATGATAACGAAAAGATTCTGGTAAACCTTGATCACCCAGGAGCTGTAATAAAATGAAACCTTCAAATGTTCCTTAAAGCCCAACTGAACTTTCAGTTTAAATCAGGGGTCTCCAAACCTTCTAAACAAAGGGCCAGTTTCCTGTCCTTCAGGCTTTAGGTGAGTCGGACTGTGGACATTGGGAGTAGAAATGGTTCTGGCATCAGTGGGAGTAAACAGTATATCTTTGGTACTAGGGGGAAGAATAGTGCCCTGTTGTTGGTGTCAGTGGGAAGAATAGTGCCCCATTGTTAGTATTAGTTTGCAGGAATAGTGCCCATTGTTGGTGTCAGTGGAAGGGATAGTGCCCATCATTGGCATTAATGGGAGAACTAGTGCCCCATTGTTGATGTCAGTAGCAGGAATTGCACCCTATTGTTGGTGTCAGTGGGAGGAACAGTTCAAAAGGCCAGAAAAAGGCAAGCAAAGGGCCACATCAGGCCCTCAGGCCACAGTTTGGAGACCACTGGTTTAAATCATCTAAATATATTCCAGACGCAACAAAAAGTAGGCAATGTCGTACAGTTAATTTTCTTTAGAAAGCAGCCTGTGTGGAATAAAGTGCCCCCAGAATCTCCCTGCTGAACTCAACAACGCTCATGCTTGCTGATTGGAGTCCTTTAAAGAGGAAGTAAAGCCTCCTTAAAAAAAATACACCCTGCAAGACAAAGGCATAATAAGCTAGTATGCATCGCATACTAGCTCATTATGAAGTACTTACCTGATATCGAAGCCCCCGCAGCCGCCCTTGTTTGCCTCCTCCGTTGCCGCCATGTCTCCCAGAGTGACTTCCGGGTATCGTGGCTCCAGCGCTGTGACTGGCCGGAGCCGCGGTGAACGTCACTCCGGCACATGCGCGTGGGAGCCGGCACTAACGCCACAACCCCATTCACTAACGGCACGCTCAGTGCACCTGCGCCGTTGTGTACGGCGCGCATGCGCCGTAGACATCGGTGCTGTCTTTTTTGCAAATATCTCCTAAGCCGTGTAGGTTTAGGAGATATTTGTTGCACCTACAGGTAAGCCTTAATCTAGGCTTACCTGTGAGTATAAGTGGTCTGTAAGGGTTTACAACCACTTTTACTGTGACTAGGTAGGACGTGAGTCAGACCTCTGTAGAAAGATCACTGCTTCCTCACAGAAAGCAAGGGTGCTTCTCTTCATGCTGGCAAGGGACAGGCTTTTCCAACTCATGGTAATACTTTGCATTTTCATTCACCTTGAAAGTATTTAGTTAGTTTAAACTAAATGTTCAATTGGGATTTAATCATATTCAGACAAGAAAAGTCTACACATAGACCAGATTGATGTGTTCCATACAGAAGTGCTTATTCATAAGGCCACTTCTGTATGAAATGTGTCATGGTGTTCTTCGTTGATGTGTATCTGTGGATTTCAATAAACCCTCCAGTGACTTAAAGTGGTTTCTTGTTTGTATTGGTCTGCCTCCACTGGAGGTGAATGTTTGCTGGATTCCTTGGTAGCAGGTTATTTTTTATATGTGTAGCGCACCAACCCTAGACTTTACCTGCTTTTCTTCTGCTTGGCTCCTCCACAGGAAAAGAATGAGGCACACTGCACCACAAGCCTGTACCCTCCTGAATAGGGAGGCTGAGCGGTGATAGTTTCTCGGGTCTGCTTGCGACTGGTGTAAAAAGGCCTCCAGTGCTGACCTTGTTTCTGCAGTAATCAGAACATGTCTTTAAGCAACTGTCCACACCAACTGAAAGGTCCAACACTTGTTTATTCCTTTTTGCACAATAAACAGTCTCTTTTAGAGCAGACGGGTTGAGACAAACACGGGTCAGATAAGGTGGGAGGAGGTCCAGGCACAAACTTAAATTTGGGTTTCTCCTGTTCTGAATAGCACTAACAGGCTTGGAGCACAGTCGCTACCACCGACCATGAGGGGTCTCTGCCACAGACCAGGTGAATAGGGCCTCTGCCACAGGCCCGGTTGTTGGGTCTCTTCCACCGACCAGATTCACGATGGGTCTCTGCCACAGACCATGAGAACGTGCATTACCTTATAAAAGTATTGACCCCTGTCAGGGAAAGGACATCCATCCGGAGAGTTACCAGAGGCCCCACCGTCACCAGCGATGCCGCGCCGGGTTTTCGGGAAGGGTCACCTCCCTGGCCTCCTTGTCCTAGATTCGGGCACCCACTTCCAGGCAGCACCCTAGGAGCCCTCGTTGCCTTGCCGGACCCAGTCGAAGGTACTGGGCCCCGGGCCTCTCTCTCGAAGTACCTCACCCCAGACTGAAGGTGTCTGAGATGGAACAGCAGCTCCGTCTCTGGGCCTAGAGTACCCAGAGACCTCCCGACAGGCCTCCGGGCATAGGGCACCTGGAGGCGACACACCCGCACCCAGGCTTAAGGTGCCTCAGCGCAAAACGATGACCCCTCTGGAAGATGGCCGCCCCCTTTTATATCCTCTCCCGACAGGCACAGCAGGTTCCCCGCCCCGCCGCACTGCTGCAGAGAGGGGACAAAAAGGACACAACCTCGTACTGCAGTTCAACCCGGGACCCACGGCAACAGCGCCACCTATAAGCCCCAGTGAACTTAACCACCAGTACTATCTCCCAGGGATAGAAGTGGTCATTGAAACCTAACAATTGGTACATCTGAGCCTGGCTACCACTCAGATGCTTCCCCCTAAATGTAACCACCCGCTACACATCCCCCTCACTTGTGAAGACTGGTCCCCAGTGTCTGAAACCAATTTATGCCTCCTCAATCTGAGTCAACATAAGCCAGATCCAGAGACAACAAAAAAATGACAATTTAAAATTTTGTTTGTTTGTGCCGGAACCTAACATCGGAAGGAAAAACACAGATGGGAATAAGGGTGTACAAATATATAAAACAATTTAAGATCACTCAAACTTCAAGGTAAAAATTTACAATTTCCTCCCGCAGAACTCGCTAAGACCCAGCCCATACTCAGCAGTCTTGCTTGTCGATCACCTGCAGAGGAAGAAAGAAAACACATACAGTAATCCATCAATATGTACTTTAGAATGAACAGGTCTCTCCCTAGAGAAAAACCTGCTCGCTCTAACAGTAAGTGCAATGTAGAACCTTCAATGTAACCATTGTGCAACACCGCCACCTAGTGGTAGTGCCGTGGTCAGAACACCTGTTGATGACAAGAAATTTTCTTCTCTGTGAACTGTGGCCCTCACTTACTACGACCCCAAAGTCCTGGTTATCTTTGTGGTGGGAAGAGAAGGGAGAACAACAACAACAACAACTCCCATTCCTCCAAAGAGTAAAATACCCCTTTAACATGGGCAAAGTTCCTGAAGAGAGAGAAAGGAAAAAAAGTCAAACGCAAACACCAGAGTCTGGTCTCTCACAAATAGTAATGTGGATCGGGCAATACCAACGGCTTCCAATGTCTATCGAAGGTATCTATGTGATACTCCACATCATCCTTATCTTTTCTGCAGATAAGCACTTTGTCCGTATGAATGTGCCGACCCAACATCCACGCAGCTTTGCAATCTTTAAAACGCAGAGTTGCGGCAGGTGAACACGAAAAGTATCTTCTAGCGTGGGGTACCTTGAGGTGTGCCCACACAAACTCCAAATACCACCGATCCCTGCAGGCCTCAACCTCGAACAGAAGTTCCTTGGGCAGATACGGGTATTCCCACTCCTATTCACCAGCGACCTTTTGGTTAAAGAGTCTCTGTAAGCGGGACAGAGGTGTCATAGTGGCACGGTCTCCTGCGCCAGGCAAAACAACAGCATCCGGGTGTCGAGGCACTTTAACTGTCTTTGGGCCAGTTGCAGGTGCCCGCAGCTACACCGGTCCAGCAGCAGCAGTAGCGGAAGCAGGGGCTCCCGATTGTGGAAGGGTAGACAAGGGGACAGATCCCTCCTCAGGCTCGGTGGCCACCACCCGGGGTGTACTTTCCCCAGTAGACATGGGCGGGTTCCTAGGCCTACGGAACAAGGACAGGGGCATCTTATCCCATCCCTTCCTCTCAAACAGTTTGTCAATCGCGGCATCATCACCCGCATCTGAGACGGACTCCAGGTCAGAGGTATCGTACACCTCCGCAGGGAAATAATTCCTAGTGAAGGACGATTCACCCCCTCTGGCCAACTCACTAGCATGTGAATCCCCAGGGCTAGGGGCCTGTAACAAAGTCTCTCCCCCTGGCTTACCTCGGCTTGGAGAAGGACTCGGACGTCCGGGACTTTTCCCTTCAGAGACATCCGTTCCGGGTAAGCACTGGGGCGTTGCTCCACCACGGCCGCGGTAAGCCTTCACGAGACCTATCTTCCTCTTGGGCGGTGGGAGACTCTGTCGTTGCCGAATCAGCATCCTCCGGTTTCTCACTCGCTACAACGAGCTCCTCTGTGACTTCCTCCGAATTCTCGTCAGTGCGCGCAGGGGTGGCTGTACAAGCTTTGATTCCTCCCTCCGGAGTGGTGGCGCCGGTAAGGCAGTTGAGGTGGAAGGCCCTAGGCCTCTCTGTAGGTTGCTCCACCTCAAAAAAAAAATTCCTTGCAGCTCTCACATCGCCCGAATGGCTTCAGATGAACCACCAGTCCCGAGCAGCCGGGACAAATCAGACCGAGGGCCTCCACGTCTTTACACACAGAGGGCAAATCTTCCCCGGGGCTTGAGCCGAATCCCCGTATCCGTCACCAAAGCAGCAAATGATGTCATTTACATGGTATTTGAAGCTGGAACCCATGAGGCATGAGAGGACATGCTGACCACTTGCTGCTCCATCGCGCACTGACCTTTTCCGCGCCAAAGTCCCCACGTGTAACTCCATACATGGTCAGACTCCTCCCATCTTCTACATCGCTCGCGGGGTTTTCTGAATAGACACGCCCACGAACTACGCAGTCAGGGTTCTCCTCATGGCGCAGTTTCAAACATGGCCGACCTCCACGGAACTTCACTGGGGAATAAAAGTTCAGCTTCTGGGGGGTTTTCACTCCATGCCCGCAAACACATCCCGGACAAGCCCCCACATGTAGCGCACCAACCCCAGACTTTACCTGCTTTTCTTCTGCTTGGCTCCTCCGCAGGAAAAGAATGAGGCACACCGCACCACAAGCCCGTACCCTCCTGAATAGGGAGGTTGAGCGGTGATAGTTTCTCAGGCCTGCTTGCGACTGGTGTAAAAAGGCCTCCAGTGCTGACCTTGTTTCTGCAGTAATCAGAACAAGTCTTTAACTTTCCCCAGTAGTGATGAGCCGAACACCCCCGGGTTCGGTTCGCACCAGAACCCGCGAACGGACCGAAAGTTCGTACGAACATTAGAACCCTATTAAATACAATGGATGCGAACGTTCGAATTCTAAAGTGCTAATTATAACAACTATTATGCATGTTATTGTCCTAAAAAGGGTTTGGGAACCCGGGTTCTGCACCAGGGGACATGTATCAATGCAAAAAGAAGTTTTAAAAACGGTCGTTTTTCGGGAGCAGTCATTTTAATGATGCATAAAGTGAAAAAAAAAAGTCAAATATTCCTTTAAATATCGTACCTGGGGGGTGTCTAAAGTATGCCTGTGAAGTGCCACGTGTTTCCCGTGTTTAGAACTGTCCCTGCACAAAATGACACTTCTAAAGGAAAAAAAAGCCATTTAAAACTTCTTGCGGCTTTAATGTAATGTCTGGTCCCGGTAATATGGATGAAAATCTTTAAGAAAAATGGCATAGCTACCCCATGACCCCCCCCCCCCCTACCCCAGCCCATTACCAGCCCCTTTGGGTCTTGTATGGATATTAAGGGGAACCCCGCACATAAAATAAAAAAGGCCCTATATACTCTGAACAGCCGTATACAGGCGGTGCATACAAGACAGGGACTGTAGGTTTGTTCTTATGTAGAATGTGTTTGTAATTTTGAACAGGTACATTGTTGAACTGTAGCTCCAGCCCAAAAATCTATTTTTAAACTTTTTGGGAAACATAGGTAAGGGTTATCACCCCTGTAACATTTGTTTTGCTGTCTGTGCCCCTGTTCAGAACATTTCACCTCACTTTCCTTCCCAATGACAACTGTTTTTGAAATGTGGTGTTTTTCTTGAAACAAGGATTGCTGATAAAGCATCAGTACAGAGCAGACACCTTTCTCCCATATTTATTCTTACAGGAGAGAATTTTCCTTCCTAGGGGTAGATTTCCTCTCACTTCCTGTTGTCTTCTTTCGTTTGCAAGTAGGAGTCGTTTGTAAGTTGGATGTTTGAAAGTAGGGACCTGCCGTATATACTCTGCAGAAATAGGCCCCTTAGTTGTTGGTGTTGGCACAACACTGTAAGCACTCACAGTTACTCTTGGTTGGTGCTGGAACGCCCTGCTGTCAACTATTATATCAGGAATTTTAATTACATATAATTGTTGAACAGTGGTAGTAAAAATTGGGGCTTTGATGGTGGTGCTGGTGCCACAACACTGTAAGCCCTCAGAGTTACTCTTGGTGGGTGCAGGAATGGGCCCTGCTGTGAATTATTAGATCAAGAATTGTAATTACATGCCCCTTTTGAACAGTGGCTGAAAAATTGGGCCTTTCGTGGTGGTGGTGGTGGTGGCGTTGCCACAACACTGTAAGCCCTCAGACTTACTCTTGGTGGGTGCAGGAATGGGCCCTGCTGTGAATTATTACATCAAGAATTGTAATTGCATGCCCCTGTTGAACAGGGGCTGAAAAATTGGGCCTTAGGCACTGGTGGCACAACACTACAACCCCTCACAGATACTGTACTTGGAGCACAGCAATGAGCCCTGTTGCAAAGTATTGCTTCAAAAATTGTAATGACACGCCCCTGTTAAACAGGGGCTGAAAAATTGGGCCTTAGGCACTGGTGGCACAACACTACAACCCCTCACAGATACTGTACTTGGAGCACAGCAATGAGCCCTATGGCAAATTATTGCTAAAAAAATTGTAAGTACACGCCCCTGTAAAACAGGGGCTGAAAAATTGGGCCTTAGCCACTGGTGGCGGCACCCATAAACAAAAATGATCTTCCAAGCTATCATCATCAATCGTATCATTGAGGACTCGGAGGAGGAGGATAGCCAGTCAACATAACAGCACAGGCACTCAGCATCAGCATCAGTCTTGAAGGGACGTGACATGTTAAAATCAATTAGTCTGTTATATCAGCATCAGGTGTGTGGTAGCTGGTGGTGATCCAAGACTGGTTCATCTTGATGAAAGTCAGTCGATCAACCGAGTCGGTGGACAGGCGCACCCTGTGATCCGTGACAAATCCTCCAGCAGCACTGAATGTGCGTTCCGAAAGAACGCTGGATGCAGGACAGGCCAGTAGCTCAATTGCATACTGTGCAAGCTCTGGCCAGTGATCCATCCTCAAGACCCAGTAAGCCAGAGGATTTTCGGTGGGGAAGGTGTCCAAGTCTGACCTTGCCCCTAGATATTCCTGCACCATGTTTATCAGACGCTAGCGATGGTTGCTGGAACCAATCATACTTTGGGGCTGCGGACTAAAGAATTGTCTGAACGCATCGGTCAGACGGCCACCTTCCCCACCGCTCCTTCTTTGACTGGCCGAAGCCTCAGCAACTCGTTGTCCTGGACCAGGAGTTTGTAACCTCCCAGTCTCTGGGAACGCGTTGCACAGACCTTTCTGCAAGGCCTCCCGGAGTTGTCTCATCCTCTGCTCCCTCTGCGACGGTAACATAAGGTCCGCAACCTTACCCTTGTACCGTGGATCAAGGAGAGTGGCCAGCCAGTAATGGTCCCTCTCCTTGATCCGAAGAATACGAGGATCCTTCCGCAGACTTTGCAGGATCAGGGAGGCCATGCAGCGTAGGTTTGCTGAGGCATTCGCTCCGGAGTCCTCTGGGTCACTAAGGACGACATGATCCGCAGTCACCTCCTCCCAGCCACGTACAAGTCCACTGGTTTCTTGGGACTGTAAATCATCCCTAAACGACTGCTGCTGATGATGCTGAGTGCCAGCCTCCACCTCCATGCTGACACAATCCTCCTCCTCCTCCTCCTCCTCCTCCTCTTCCTGTGCGATGGGTGGGACAGAAGGAACACTGTCTGGGTAAAGGGGGCCTTGAGAGGCAAGGAAGTCCTCCTCTTCCTGCCTCTGTTCTGCCTCAAGTGCCCTGTCCATTATTCCACGCAGCGTGTGCTCCAACAGGTGGACAAGAGGTACAGTGTCACTGATGCATGCACTGTCACTGCTCACTAGACATGTGCACACTGAAATATTTCGTTTCGGAATTTCGTTTTCGTGCAAAAAATAAATTTATTTAGTTACTCCCGAAATTCGTTTTTATTTATTTCGTTTTTCGTTAAAAATTGCATTCGTCCGAAAATCTGAATTAATTAAGGTCGAATCTGTCATTGAAGGCTTATGGTGTCTGTCGAATGTTCCGCCCACAAGCAGTGATCTTTTCTCTCTATAATGTCGAATCTTTTCTCTCTATAATGTCAAATCTTTTCTCTCCTATGTCGAATCTTTTCTCTCTATAATGTCGAATCTTTTCTCTCCTATGTCGAATCTTTTCTCTCTATAATGTCAAATCTTTTCTCTCTATAATGTCAAATCTTTTCTCTCCTATGTCGAATCTTTTCTCTCCTATGTCGAATCTTTCCTCTCCTATGTCGAATCTTTCCTCTCCTATGTCGAATCTTTCCTCTCCTATGTCGAATCTTTCCTCTCCTATGTCGAATCTTTCCTCTCCTATGTCGAATCTTTCTCTCCTATGTCGAATCTTTTCTCTCTATAATGTCGAATCTTTTCTCTCCTATGTAGAATAATCTTGGACTAATAGAGTTAAGGTTAGGCACATTCGACCACAGGTTCGATAGACACAGATTGTTATTGTCAGCGTCACGTCGAATCTCCTATCTATATCGAACTGTTGTAGCAACGAAAACGAAAATAAAGCATTTGTTTATGTCGGATCTTTCGGTTTTCGGATTCTGTGCTTTCGTTTTCGTTTGTTAAAACGATAACGAAAATAGCTGAAATTCGGACGAAAATGCATTCGGACGAAAACGAATGCACATGTCTACTGCTCACCATCCTCGTGGCCTCCTCAAATGGTGCCAGGACAGTGCATGCATCCCTGATCATGCCCCACTGGCGTGGAGAAAAAAAACCAAGCTCCCCTGACCCTGTCCTGGTGCCGTAGTCGCACAGGTACTCATTGATGGCCCTCTGCTGCGTGTGCAGCCGCTGCAGCATGGCCAACGTTGAGTTCCACCTGGTGGGCATGTCACATATAAGGCGGTTCTTGGGCAGGTTCAACTCCTTTTGCAGCTCAGCCAGGCGAGCACTGGCATTATAAGATCTGCGGAAATGCACACAGACTTTCCTGGCCTGCCTCAGGACATCCTGTAAGCCCGGGTACCTGCCCAAGAACCGCTGCACCACCAGGTTAAGGACGTGAGCCACACAGGGCACATGGGTCAGTTGTCCCTGTCGGAGGGCGGAGAGGAGGTTGGTGCCATTGTCGCAAACCACCATTCCTGGCTTAAGCTGGCGTGGCGTCAACCACCTCTCGGCCTGGCCCTGCAGAGCAGACAGGACCTCTGCCCCAGTGTGGCTTCTGTCCCCCAAACACACCAGCGCAAGCACGGCATGGCATCTTTTTGCCTGCGTACTTGCGTAGCCCCGTGAACGGCTACGGAGCACCGCTGGTTCATAGGACAAACCACAGGAAGAGGCCATGGAGGAAGAAGAAGAGGAGGGGGTGGAGGAGAGAGGTGTGTCACAACCAGTAGTAGCATTTTGGAGGCGTGGCGGTGGGACAACCTCCAACACTACTGCACCTTGTCCTGCATCCTTCCCAGCTGCCAAAAGAGTGACCCAATGGGCCGTGAAAGAAAGGTAACGTCCCTGTCCATGCCTGCTGGACCATGAGTCAGCGGTAATATGCACCTTACCGCTGACCGCCCTGTCCAGCGAGGCCAAGACATTGCCTTCCACATGCCGGTAGAGAGCCGGAATAGCCTTCCGTGAGAAAAAGTGGCGTTTGGGAACCTGCCACTGAGGAACTGCACATTGCACAAACTCACGGAAGGGGGCCGAGTCTACCAACTGAAAAGGCAGCAGTTGAAGCGCTAGCAATTTAGCCAAGCTAGCATTCAACCGCTGGGCATGTGGATGGCTGGGAGTGAACTTCTTTCGACGGTCCAGCAGCTGGGGCAGGGAAATTTGCCTGCTAGAATCGGACGTCGGTGTACTGCTAGCAGAGTGGCCGCAAGTACTTGGCTGTGACACACCTAATTCTACACCTTCATTCCTCTCAGTGCATGTTTCAGAGAGGACTGAAGTTATAGTGGGGTTGGAGATCCCAGCTGATGCGGTGCAAGGAGAGGTCCGCTTTGTTCTTTGGTGTGGGTCTTTGAGGTAGGCTTGCCAATGAGCTGCATGGCAGGTCAACATATGTCTGGTCAGGCATGTGGTACCCAAGCGGCTGATGTTTTGGCCACGCGATATACGCTTGAGACATATGTTGCAAACAGCAGCTGTGCGATCTGATGCACTAGCCTCAAAAAAGGCCCACACCAAGGAACTTTTTGAATGACGGGCAGAGGCAGCGCCCTGCACAGGCGGAGCTCTGCGGTGTGATTCCGTTGGTGTACTGCCCTTACGCTGGCCACCAAAGGGCATCCTGTCTCGTTGGAGATGTGCCTCCTCCTCATCCTCCTCCTCCTCTCTCCTATTAGGCACCCACGTGGAGTCAGTGACCTCATCATCCCCTCCCTCCTCATCACTGGAGCCAATCTGGCAGTATGCTGCAGCTGCTGGAACATGACTGCCAGATTGGTGTCCTTCTTGAGCATCCCCTCTGTCTGCTCTCACCCTACTGCCTTCCTGTAGCTGGGTTTCATCATCAGACCCTTCGAAACGCTGGGCATCCTCCTGGAGCATGTACCCAACACTGTGCTCAAACAGTTCGGGGGACTCCTCAGGAGGAGGACATGGTGGGTCTAGGGAAGGAGTGACTGATGATGAGTCTGACATTGATACCAGGGAAGAGGACGCTTTGGCAGCTGCTTTGCCAGTACCCTGAGCCTGGGTGAGAGAGGATGAGGAGGAGGAGGAGGGCTTGGTCATCCACTCTACCAAGTCTTCGGCATGATGTGGCTCAACATGTCCAGCTGCGGAAAAGAAGGACAAGCGTGTCCCATGGCCATGTGCTGATGACAATGCACCGCGTCCACGACCAGCACTGTTGCCCCCAGACACAGAGCCTGCTTGCCCTCTTTTATTGCCTCCTGACTGTCTGCCTCTCCTTGTTTGCCTTCCAGACATTCAAATAGATGGCCTGCAGGGAGATGGGAAAAAAGCAATAAGGGCTACCTTCAGGTGTCCTTCTCTGTCCCTTGAAACAAGGACTTGCACAGTGAAAGAAACTGACACTCTCCCTACCTACAGTTTTCTGTCCCTAGAAAAAATGTTTTTTTTAAGCACAATATAGCACAAGGAGAATTCACTCACTGTCCTTCCAGGTCCCTAGAAACAAGGACTTGCACAGTGAAAGAAACTGACACTCTCCCTACCTACAGTTTTCTGTCCCTAGAAAAAATGTTTTTTTTAAGCACAATATAGCACAAGGAGAATTCACTCACTGTCCTTCCAGGTCCCTAGAAACAAGGACTTGCACAGTGAAAGAAACTGACACTCTCCCTACCTACAGTTTTCTGTCCCTAGAAAAAATGTTTTTTTTAAGCACAATATAGCACAAGGAGAATTCACTCACTGTCCTTCCAGGTCCCTAGAAACAAGGACTTGCACAGTGAAAGAAACTGACACTCTCCCTACCTACAGTTTTCTGTCCCTAGAAAAAATGTTTTTTTTAAGCACAATATAGCACAAGGAGAATTCACTCACTGTCCTTCCAGGTCCCTAGAAACAAGGACTTGCACAGTGAAAGAAACTGACACTCTCCCTACCTACAGTTTTCTGTCCCTAGAAAAAATGTTTTTTTTAAGCACACTATAGCACAAGGAGAATTCACTCACTGTCCTTCCCAGTCCCTAGAAACAAGGACTTGCACAGTGAAAGAAACTGACACTCTCCCTACCTACAGTTTTCTGTCCCTAGAAAAAATGTTTTTTTTAAGCACACTATAGCACAAGGAGAATTCACTCACTGTCCTTCCCAGTCCCTAGAAACAAGGACTTGCACAGTGAAAGAAACTGACACTCTCCCTACCTACAGTTTTCTGTCCCTAGAAAAAATGTTTTTTTTAAGCACAATATAGCACAAGGAGAATTCACTCACTGTCCTTCCAGGTCCCTGGAAACAAGGACTTGCACAGTGAAAGAAACTGACACTCTCCCTACCTACAGTTTTCTGTCCCTAGAAAAAATGTTTTTTTTAAGCACACTATAGCACAAGGAGAATTCACTCACTGTCCTTCCAGGTCCCTGGAAACAAGGACTTGCACAGTGAAAGAAACTGACACTCTCCCTACCTAGAGTTTTCTGTCCCTAGAAAAAATGTTTTTTTTAAGCACACTATAGCACAAGGAGCATTCACTCACTGTCCTTCCAGGTCCCTGGAAACAAGGACTTGCACAGTGAAAGAAACTGACACTCTCCCTACCTACAGTTTTCTGTCCCTAGAAAAAATGTTTTTTTTAAGCACAATATAGCACAAGGAGAATTCACTCACTGTCCTTCCAGGTCCCTGGAAACAAGGACTTGCACAGTGAAAGAAACTGACACTCTCCCTACCTACAGTTTTCTGTCCCTAGAAAAAATGTTTTTTTTAAGCACAATATAGCACAAGGAGAATTCACTCACTGTCCTTCCAGGTCCCTGGAAACAAGGACTTGCACAGTGAAAGAAACTGACACTCTCCCTACCTACAGTTTTCTGTCCCTAGAAAAAATGTTTTTTTTAAGCACAATATAGCACAAGGAGAATTCACTCACTGTCCTTCCAGGTCCCTAGAAACAAGGACTTGCACAGTGAAAGAAACTGACACTCTCCCTACCTACAGTTTTCTGTCCCTAGAAAAAATGTTTTTTTTAAGCACACTATAGCACAAGGAGAATTCACTCACTGTCCTTCCCAGTCCCTAGAAACAAGGACTTGCACAGTGAAAGAAACTGACACTCTCCCTACCTACAGTTTTCTGTCCCTAGAAAAAATGTTTTTTTTAATCACACTATAGCACAAGGAGAATTCACTCACTGTCCTCCCCAGTCCCTAGAAACAAGGACTTGCACAGTGAAAGAAACTGACACTCTCCCTACCTACAGTTTTCTGTCCCTAGAAAAAATGTTTTTTTTAAGCACAATATAGCACAAGGAGAATTCACTCACTGTCCTTCCAGGTCCCTGGAAACAAGGACTTGCACAGTGAAAGAAACTGACACTCTCCCTACCTACAGTTTTCTGTCCCTAGAAAAAATGTTTTTTTTAAGCACACTATAGCACAAGGAGAATTCACTCACTGTCCTTCCAGGTCCCTGGAAACAAGGACTTGCACAGTGAAAGAAACTGACACTCTCCCTACCTAGAGTTTTCTGTCCCTAGAAAAAATGTTTTTTTTAAGCACACTATAGCACAAGGAGCATTCACTCACTGTCCTTCCAGGTCCCTGGAAACAAGGACTTGCACAGTGAAAGAAACTGACACTCTCCCTACCTACAGTTTTCTGTCCCTAGAATTTATTTATTTTTTATGCACAATATAGCTCAAGGAGATCTCACTCACTGTCCTTCCAGGTCCCTGGAAACAAGGACTTGCACAGTGAAAGAAACTGACACTCTCCCTACCTACAGTTTTCTGTCCCTAGAAAAAATGTTTTTTTTAAGCACAATATAGCACAAGGAGAATTCACTCACTGTCCTTCCAGGTCCCTGGAAACAAGGACTTGCACAGTGAAAGAAACTGACACTCTCCCTACCTACAGTTTTCTGTCCCTAGAAAAAATGTTTTTTTTAAGCACAATATAGCACAAGGAGAATTCACTCACTGTCCTTCCAGGTCCCTAGAAACAAGGACTTGCACAGTGAAAGAAACTGACACTCTCCCTACCTACAGTTTTCTGTCCCTAGAAAAAATGTTTTTTTTAAGCACACTATAGCACAAGGAGAATTCACTCACTGTCCTTCCCAGTCCCTAGAAACAAGGACTTGCACAGTGAAAGAAACTGACACTCTCCCTACCTACAGTTTTCTGTCCCTAGAAAAAATGTTTTTTTTAAGCACAATTTAGCACAAGGAGAATTCACTCACTGTCCTTCCAGGTCCCTGGAAACAAGGACTTTGACAGTGAAAGAAACTGACACACTCTCCCTACCTACAGTTTTCTGTCCCTAGAAAAAATGTTTTTTTTAAGCACAATATAGCACAAGCACAAAACACACTGACACTCTCCCTACCTATCCTTCTCTTTCCCTAAACTAAAGGAATCCAGGTTAAGCAAGAAAGAAATAAAAGTCACTGTCCCTGCCTATGCTGCTCTATCCCTGCTCCGGAACACACTACACTAGGCCGCCGTGCTGGCGGCCTTTTATAGTGTGGGGCGTGTACTAAACACCCTCAGCAATAATTGGCCACAGGCATCCTGCCTGTGGCCAATCATTGCTCTCCTCGCTGCCGGCGCTGTGATTGGCCAAGCATGCGGGGTCACAGTGCATGCTTGGCCAATCACAGCGCCTGGATGACACTGCGATGGCGTAGTGCATTGTGGGCCGTTCGCGTCACTCGAATTTGGCGCGAACGGCCCAAATCGTTCGATCTTCGTCGAACGATCGAACAGCTGATGTTCGAGTCGAACGTATGTTCGACTCGAACACGAAGCTCATCCCTATTCCCCAGTAAGCAACTGTCCACACCAACTGAAAGGTCCAACACTTGTTTATTCCTTTTTGCACAATAAACAGTCTCTTTTAGAGCAGACAGGTTGAGACAAACACGGGTCAGATAAGGTGGGAGGAGGTCCAGGCACAAACTTAAATTTGGGTTTCTCCTGTTCTGAATTGCACTAACAGGCTTGGCGCACGGTCGCTACCACCGACCATGAGGGGTCTCTGCCACATACCAGGTGAATAGGGCCTCTGCCACAGGCCCGGTTGTTGGGTCTCTGCCACCGACCAGATTCACGATGGGTCTCTGCCACAGACCATGAGAACGTGGATTACCTTATAAAAGTATTGACCCCTGTCAGGGAAAGAACATCCATCCAGAGAGTTACCGGAGGCCCCATCGTCACCAGCGATGCCGCGCCGGGTCTTCGGGAAGGGTCACCTCCCTGGCCTCCTCGTCCTAGATTTGGGCACCCACTTCCAGGCAGCACCCTAGGAGCCCTCGATCCCTTGCGGGACCCAGTCAAAGGTACTGGGCCCCAGGCCTCTCTCTCGAAGTACCTCACCCCAGACTGAAGGTGTCTGAGATGGAACAGCAGCTCCGTCTCTGGGCCTAGAGTACCCAGAGACCTCCCGACAGGCCCCTGGGCATAGGGCACCCGGAGGCGACACACCCGCACCCAGGCTTAAGGTGCCTGAGCGCGAAACGACGACCCCTCTGGAAGATGGCCGCCCCCTTTTATATCCTCTCCCGACAGGCACAGCAGGTTCCCCGCCCCGCCGCACTGCTGCCGAGAGGGGATAAAAAGGACACAACCTCGTACTGCAGTTCAACCCGGGACCCACGGCAACAGCGCCACCTATAGGCCCCAGTGAACTTAACCACCAGAACTATCTCCCAGGGATAGAAGTGGTCATTGAGACCTAACAATTGGTACATCTGAGCCTGGCTACCACTCAGATGCTTCCCCCTAAATGTAACCACCCGCTACACATGTGTTTGTATATTTCATTAATCGTATGCACATGTTCGACTGGTAGTGACATAACAAGAGCCCCATAATAAGCTTGGAGGATTGGAATCTCATTGATCTTAATTTTGTCCTGACAATGTTCTAAAGAAAAACCTGCTCTATAACTTAATATGGTCTTTAATGTGAATAAAAAATCTCTGTGTGTGAAATATGTCTTTTAGTAGCTAGAAAATATTGATTACCCATAAATCACAATAGATGTGACTGAAAAGTTGTCTGGTCTGGTCTTTTCTGAGTTTTAATTGCTTATTAAAGGCTATGTTCCAGGGAACACTGTTATTATCCCTGGTTTTATTTTTCTCTACTTTAAAGGGCATACTTCCATTTTCTCAGAGCTCAAATAGCAAGCTAATAGAATGTTTTCAGAGTATAAAGTAACTGCCATGTTGTGCTCATTCTATTGAAAAATTCTATTGATCTGCTATGTGAACTCTAAAGAACTTGAAACATACAGTTCAGATGTAGCCCAGCGCTATTATGACGGCTTCTTCTGTTTAAGTGTAATATAAAAAATATAAGGCAATCTCTAAAGAACTGCATGGCATACGTGGTGCTGAATGTGGAAGAAGAACCCAACCTACCTCAAAGCATCAGGATGAATATTTTGCGGTATGTTTCAATATCTGTGAATTTTATGGTTTTTAGACTTATGCTTTTTGCCAGAGATACTGCCAGAAAATCAGAATGATCAATATTTTCTATTGTGCCTTTAATTGTTTATTTTGTGCCAACTTTATTTACCTTGTTGGTGCTGGATTATTTTCAGTCCCGGATCTAAAGTGAATGCTAACTACATATTGTACAGATAGCTTTACACATAAACCATGAACATGAGCCACAAAAAATTTGAAAATCAAAGCAAGATAAATTACAAAAGCATAAAAATATAAAATAATATAACAAAAATTAACCTCACAAATACTATTAGATGCTTTTAAATAGTCATGGAATATTGACTTATTATTTATCTTATATTTTACTGATTACTGTACACTGGACAATAAAGATTTTGCTTCCTGAACATTTTTGCGTGTACCTTTTTAGATTTTTGGCTGCTAATCACAAAAATAACACATAATTTAACCTCCCTGGCGGTATGATTATGTCAGATTTCTGATGTTCAAAGCGGTACAATGTTTTGCATAGAAATTTGGCGTTTTATAATGTAGGCCTGTAATTCTTAGGAATAACACACTTAAATCTGTCCAAACAAGAGTCTAGTAGACATCGTATGACAAAGTTTGAAACACAAAATCATAAATTATAATATAATAAATAACTATAAATAATTATAACAAATAATAATATAATAATAATAAAAATGATTCAATAATGTAATCAAAACAAAAACACTGAAATTTGCTCAGTTGCAGAATTGTCGCTGTCATTAGATTTAGTGTTTGATGATGAATTTCCCCATAAATCACTATCGCTCAATTCTGCAAGTGATTCTAATTTATTATCGCTGTTTTTTAGCTGGTCTAAAACCACTTTTGACGTAAAGGGACACTTTTTGGTTGCTATGGACAATCTCCAGTTTCCAGGCAGAAAGAACAGTTTTTATAATATAAAAGTGCATGCAGGACACTGGACAGACCACTAGGGACAAAGGGGATGTGTAATTATTTGATACAGTAATGTAATCAGTAAGATTACAGTATACTGTATGTAGTGTGTGTTTTTAACTTTTTGAATTATGTGCCGTGCTCAGCTTGTGTGCACAGACGCTACTCATTTTGTTTCCATGTATTTTGTTGCCATTGCTTCAAGTCATAGCATTGTCTATGTACAGGCAGTCCCTGAGTTACACATATTCGACTTACATATGACTCATACTTACAAACGGAGGGAGACAACAGGAAGTGAGAGGAAATCTACCCCTAGGAAGGGAAATTCACTCCCGTAAGAGTTATCATGGGGGAAAAGGGTATCTCCACTGAAGCTTTATCACCAATCCTTGTTTCCATGAAAACCCAAAATGTTCAAAATCCAATTGTCACAGGGACAGAAATTTGGGTGAAATCTTCTGAACAGGGGCACAGACAGCAAAACAAATGTTACAGGGGTGTTAACCCTTACCTATGCTATCCAAAAAAGAAAAAAAAAGAAAAATTTGAAAAGAAGCTACGCTTAAAAAATTTACCTGTTCCAACTTTCATGCAAATTCAAATTAAGAACAAACCTACAGAATCTTGTTTGTAACCTGAGGACTACCTGTACATGTAACTTAAAGCGGAGCTCCACCCTAAAGTGGAACTTCCGCTCATCAGAACCCTCCCCCCTCCAGTGTCACAATTGACACCTTTCAGGGGGGAGAGGGGTGCAGATACCTGTCTAAGAGAGGTATTTGCACCCACTTCCGGGAGTCCTCTTTGCGGGAAATCTGCGGGAAGCACATCACTTCCCGCAGAATACCCGTAGTGTTCTGGGAGACACTCGGCTCCCAGAACACAGGGGGACCAGTCAGAACGGCGCAGCGCGAGTCGCGCATGAGCCGTAGGGAACCGGGCGCAAGGCTTCACTTCCTGGTTCCCTCACCGAGGATGGCGGTGGGGGCAGCAGAGTGACGAGCGATTGCTCGTCCTCTGCTGCGGACGTCGCTGGACTCCAGGACAGGTAAGTGTCCTAATATTAAAAGTCAGCAGCTGCAATATTTGTGGCTGCTGTCTTTCAATATATTTTTTTCGGCGGAGCTCCGCTTTAAGTCTTAGTGTGTCTTTGAGGCTTAGATGTGCATTCACCAGAAATTAAACAGAATGTATCACAGCTGTTCAGAGATTGGCAAGACATTTCTGCTGCCCCCAGTTGTGTTAAAGTGGGGTTCCACCCACGATTTTTTTTTTTAAGTCAGCAGCTACAAACACTGTAGCTGCTGACTTTTAATAAGGACACTTACCTGTCTTAGGCGCCACTCGATCGCGGCAGGTCCCCACGCCGCCATCCTCTCTAAGGGAAACAGGCAGTGAAGCCTTGCGGCTTCACTGCCCGTTTCCTACTACACATGCGTGAGTTGCGCGGCACTTTGTGAATGGGCCGGCTGCTCTCTGGGATACACACAGTTCCCAGAAGGCAGCGCACTCCATTCACCAAAAGACACTGCGAGTAGGACGAGGAAGAAGACCAGCTGCGGAGGATGAAGAGGCAGATTAGGAACTTTCGCATAGCAACCACGCGCTGCGCCGTTCTGACTGGTCCTCCTGTGTTCTGGGAGCCGAGTGTCTCCCAGAACACTACGGGTATTCTGCGGGAAGTGACGTGCTTCCCGCAGATTTCCCGCAGAGAGGACTCCCGGAAGTGGGTGCAAATACCTGTCTTAGACAGGTATCTGCACCCCCCTCCCCCCTGAAAGGTGTCAATTGTGACAGCGGAGGGGGGAGGGTTCCGATGAGCGGTTCCACTTTAGGGTGGAGCTCCGCTTTAACTTGTTACAAAAGTGTAGGAACTGTACTTTGGTTCTAAGATTGGTGATCAAGACAAGCTCTGGGCTCTTCTTATTTGTTGTGCAAGATGTGCTGTTTATACTAGAGCTAGGCTCAGAGAAACTCAAGCTCAAAAGCAGAACTATTGGGTTCAAGACTGCAAGGATGATGTTTGCTATCACTAGGTACAAACATTTCTGTCTTTTGGCACTCTTTCCCTAATGGTAAAATGTGGACACAGGACTCCTCCAGACCCAATTCAAATACCAAACGGCACCCATCAGGATTGTCCCCTATCCCTTATTTTTTTCACCCTGATCATGGAACCACTTGCAGAATCTATTCATTCTAACCCTTGAATTTTAGCAATCACAGTCTGGAATAAGATTGGCCTTTACACTGATGATGTTCTAATCTCCTTAAACTATACTCTATAATCTCTTCCTACCATACAAAATAAATTAGAACAATTTAGCAGACTCTCCTTATATAAAACTAACTCCTGTAAATCTTGGTTAGTCCCTACCACTAAAGTGCAGATCACTAGTACAACACCTTTCTCATGGGCACCACCCTCTTTTTTAACCTATCTTGGAATACAATTACCGTAATATTACCTAGCACAAACCTCTTTCATCTTCATTATAGTGCCTTAATAATGATATGCTGTATAACAATATATAGTGAAATATATGCAGAGACCTACGATTATCACAAACTATATATAGTGAAATATATGCGTAAACCTACGATTATCACAAACTTCTTAGTCAGGTCCTATAGTTTTAACCACAATGTTTCTCTTACTCCACATAATGTATATATTCAGAATACTACCACTCCCAATACTGCTACCATGCCTATATAGTCTTCAAGTAATCCTGAACTAATTCATATGGGAAAATAAAAATCTTGGATTTGAAACATAATACAGTGCACGCCAACAACTTTTGCTGGAATGGGAGCACCCTGCATCTCTAAATATTGAAAATTAAAGTGGAGTTTCCACCAAAAATACAAAATAGCATTATTGTGCATATAATAGCCTAAAAAAAAACATTAAAAAAAATGTTTTTTTTACTCACCTGGAAGTATCTGTTGCTATGCGGTCCCACGAGATCTGCCTTCTGAATCACCTCGGATTCTAACATCATCTCCCTCAGCTCCCTACTGCTCCTGGGAAATGTGTGTCATCATTTCCCAGGATGTAGTGCGCTTCCCCTAGGGCTAGAATCACTCATCAATACAATCCAGGAAGTAAATGCTTGTGGGCTTCACATGCCCACAAGCAAAATGAAAACTTCAGCAAAGATTTTTTTAAAGTCTCTTTATGCAGTAACTCGGCAGATCGGCGGTGGTTTTTAAAATAGTAAGTCATCTTATATGTACCACTGTATTGAATGCTGAAATAAGATGCTTTTAAAAAATGAAAAATGTGATTGGAACCCCACTTTAAGTGATTAAATCTAATCCCAAAGCTCTCCTGAGCACCCTCCTGCTTCAACCTCAATCCAATTAATCATTCTTGGACACAGTCACAGCAGTTTTAAAAACCTGGAGCTCCACAGCACAAATTGGTAAGGACATACTGAAGCAAGCACTACAACATCTATCACTCTTGGGCCTCGTACACACGGCCGAGATTCTCGTCGAAAAAAACATGTCGTTTTTTTCGACGAGATTCTTGGACAAGAAAATTGTCCCGGCCGAGTGTACACACGCTCGATTCAAAGAACCCGCGGTTCTTTGAATGGAGCGTACGCGGTGACGTCATCGACTACGACGAGCATGCACTCGTCACATTCAATGCCGTCACCGCCATCTTGGTATACCCTACGTATGCCTAGGAAGCTACCGCGCATGCGTCAAATTCATTTCGAACATGCGCGGGCTTCTGGGAGGACAGGTAAGTGTACACACACTCACTTTTCTCGTCGAGAAACATGCCGACGAGAATCTCGACGAGAAAATAGAGAGCAGGTTCTCTATTTTCTCGTCGAGGTTACTTGTCGGTTTTCTCGACGAGAAACCATACACACGAACGAGTTTCTCGGCAAGACATCTCTGCCAGCAAGTTTCTTGCTGATTCTTGCCGAGAAACTCGGTCGTGTGTACGAGGCCTTATTCTTAAAACTGCTTACCGATAATGTGACTCTTCACAACTGGGTGGAAGCTAACATTAAACACATAGGAAACCTATATACTGATAGTTACCGTAGAACTTTCCTACCACATCAGTCACAATCACTTTTACAAGTATCTCTTACTTTGACACACGCTAAACTGTATCCACTGAAGCAACATTGTTTTTCTTGGTTATCGCCTAAAACTTTATGACAGCCCTACCTCTCAATGTAAGAGAATCTTGCTGATCTACAAGGTATTACTCAAGCCAGAATTCCAAAGTAATGAAACCAACAATGGAATACAATGGGAAAGGGAACTAGATGTTTCTATTTCCCCTGCAGAGTAGAATGCTGCAATTAGAAACCCCCTTAAAAAATCTGGATGTATATCCAGCTAGGAAGTGCAAAAATTGCTCCATAAATGGTATTACTCTCCTAAAAGGCTAGCAACTATCTTTCCCAACCAAACTGTCGTGGACACACTGGAACTTTAATACCTACTTGGTGGCACTGTCCACAAGTGGTTGTAAAGGCAGAAGGTTTTTTATCTTAATGCATATGCATTAAGATAAAAAAAACTTCAGTGTGCGGCAGCCCCCTCAGCCCCTTTAATACTTACCTGAGCCCCATCTAGATCCAGCGATGTTTCAGGAGTGTCTCGGCTGCCTGGGACTCCCCTCCTCATTGGCTGAGACAGCAGCGTGGCGCCATTGGCTGTCAAAGTCAGTCAGCCAATCAGTGGCGGCTGGTGCTCAAAATTTTTGGGGGGGCGCAAACAAACTGAAAAAAAAAAATCAATTGCCGCCACTGTGCCCATTAAACGCAGCCACTGTGCCCAAACGCCACCAGTTTGCCCCCTCAAATACAGCCAGTGTGCCCCCATATATATATAACCAGTGTGCCCCCATATATACAGCCAGTGTGCCCCCATATACAGCCAGTGTGCCCCCATATACAGCCAGTGTGCCCCCATATATATAGCCAGTGTGCCCCCATATACAGCCAGTTTGTCCCCATATATATAGCCAGTGTGCCCCCATATACAGCCAGTGTGTCCCCATATATATAGCCAGTGTGCCCCCATATACAGCCAGTTTGTCCCCATATACAGCCAGTTCCCCCAAATGCAGCCAGTTTGTCCCCCATATACAGCCAGTTCCCCCCAAATGCAGCCAGTTTGTCCCCCATATACAGCCAGTTCCCCCCAAATGCAGCCAGTTTGTCCCCCATATACAGCCAGTTCCCCCCAAATGCAGCCAGTTTGTCCCCCATATACAGCCAGTTCCCCTCAAATGCAGCCAGCGTGTCCCCCATATACAGCCAGTTCCCCCCAAATGCAGCCAGTTTGTCCCCCATATACAGCCAGTTCCCTTCAAATGCAGCCAGCGTGTCCCCCATATACAGCCAGTTCCCCCCAAATGCAGCCAGTTTGTCCCCCATATACAGCCAGTTCCCCCCAAATGCAGCCAGTTTGTCCCCCATATTCAGCCAGTTTGTCCCCCATATACAGCCAGTTCCCCCCATATTCAGCCAGTTTGTCCCCCATATTCAGCCAGTTCCCCCATATTCAGCCAGTTTGTCCCCCATATTCAGCCAGTTCCCCCCATATTCAGCCAGTTTGTTCCCCATATACAGCCAGTTCCCCCCAAATGCAGCCAGTTTGTGCCCCATATTCAGCCAGTTTGTCCCCCATATTCAGCCAGTTTGTCCCCCATATTCAGCCAGTTTTTCCCCCAAATGCAGCCTGTTCCCCCCCCCCAGCCCTGCACTTACCTTCCTCAGTCCGCGCCGTCCTCGATGTGTTCTCCCACCCTCGATGTCGCTTCAGCCAATCAGGTTACCGGTAACCAGATCCGGTGAACTTGATTGGCTGAAACCTCCACACAGTGTTCTCCCAGGAACGCACCCCCGTGCGTACCTGGGAGGAGTTTTTGGAAGCTGAATACAGCGTGAGAGCTGTATTCGGAAAGCCTATCAGAGCCGCTGGCTCTGATAGGCACTTCCAAGTTACACCCACCGCCGGCCGCCGCTCTAATTCATATGGCCGGCGCTCACCAGGAGGCCAGCCATATGTATAGTGGGCAGCGCGGCAGCGGTGACAATACACAGATTCATGCAATGCATGAATCTGTGTATTGTCTTTCAGTGGCGGTGCGGGAGCGAGAGGGGGCGGCGCTCCGGCGCCCTCTATGGACGCACCGCCACTGCAGCCAATGAGAAGAGAAAGGGGGCGGGGTGGGCCACTGCTCCATGTCTGAATGGCTCGGGTGCCCCCATAGCAAGCTGTTAGCTGTGAGGGCACTCAACAGGAGGGAGGGGGCCAGGAGCACCGAAGAGGGACCCAAAAAAAGAAGATCGGTGTGATAAAATGCTTTCCCAATTTCCCAATGGCGCTGTTTATATCCGGGGGGGACATTCCCTCCCACTGCTTGTAAAAGCAGTCTAGAGACTAATTATCTGCTAGGATTGCTTTTACATGAAAGCCGGCCGCTGGCTGAAAAGAATGATACCAAGATGATACCTAAACCCGCAGGCATCATTCTGGTATAAACATTCAAAGTCCAGCAACATACCAGTACATTGCTGGTCCTTGTTGGACATGTATTGTAATCTTTTTTTTAACGCAACCTGTGCCTAAAATATATATATGCCGAAGCATGGGGGCATCCTCCCGCAAAAAAGTTATGCCGCGTACACACGGTCTGACTTTTCCACGGGCAAGCCTCCGTCGGAATTTCGACCGTATGTACGCGGCATAAAAGGTTATGCTGCGTACACGCGGTCAGACTTTTCCACGGGCAGGCCTCCGTCGGAATTTTGACCGTATGTACGCGGCATTAGGAGCAAAATCGCTCCTCCGGCCCTGCTGCCCCCATGCTTCGGCATATATGCTCTTTTTTTTAACTGTGGTGGTGAAATCACCTCCTACAGCACTGGAGTCACGGCTTTATGTATCGTGGGAGCAAACGCTGTTGCTGTCAAGATAAATAATTCTGCGCTGCAGCTGAATGGCGCACCTGAAAACCAAAAATTACATACCTGAAAAGCAAGCAGGATAAAACATTGCAGAATAGAATACAGTAAAAAAGAGCAGAACAATAGAGAGAAAATAGAGAGAGAGAGAGAACAATAAAACGACAACTATTTTTGGTTTTTTTATTTTATATTTTTTTGGTTTTTTTGTTTTTACGTTTTTTTTTACACTTTTTTTGTAACTTTAACAACTGTAATGGTTCGGGTCTCTCAAAATGCGATGGCATCTTGGGAGACCTTGTGTAAGTGTGTCCTGTTCTGTGCAATGCTGTACCCTACGCTAAAACTTCACTTTTGAGTGGAAGCGTTCAAAACATTTACCAATGCAAAGACCAGGATTGTCAGGACAGCGTGGACAAAAATAACGGGTGTCACGCCTAAATCCGCGCTTGCTACAGACACGACATCTTTTTTGGGGGGCTCGTTGGGTAGGGGTACTCTCGAGGACATACGGATAATGCCTCTCATGCAGCCTGCTTACTGCATTTGGTTGGGGATGGTGAGGTGCAGAACCGCCTGGATACAGGAGTTCTGTGACTATCTCATCCTGGAATTTTAGGAGAGATAACGTCCCGCCTGAAGCTCTGTATAGCACATGAGCGTTCAGCAAAGCCAATTGGAATAAGTATAGAGACACTTTTTTGTACCAGCGTCTCGCCTTACGGTCAATTAGATACAGCGCCAACAACTAGTCGTTGAGGTCCACCCCTCCCATATTTTGGTTATATTCATGGACACAGAGGGGTTTCTCCACAACACCAGTCGCCGTACGAATTTGGACTGTCGTGTCTGCATGAAGATCAAAAAATAGGAGGTTTGTATGAAACAGATCTGTTGTGATGTAGCCAACATCCCTAACTGAATTGTATAGGAGAGTTTCCCCTCAAAGGCGGGACTTTTCAGGCATAGATTATAACAACCACTTAAGGGTATAGTATAATAAAATTATTTTATTACAAAAAAGAAGAAAATAACACATAATATGATTTCGCTTGGTATCACAGGCTTAGACAAAAACTCCTAAAATGGAATTGTCAATAGATCATACAAGGTACATGACATGCAGGGATTAGATAACCATACAGGTGATGTTGACAATGTAAACATGTATATAAAGCACGCAATTGTGTATATATTAGGTCCTACGCGTTACGGAGAGAAAAAACTCCTTCTTCAGGGACGTTCCAATATATGATTTAAGATTGTAATCTAAAACAGAAAAGGCAGATCTTTACAACATAGCATTCATTGTCGAAAACAAAAACAAAACAAATTCCCCATCAAACAATTGAATGGTGGGTCTAGTATGAAAGAGCAAGGTTTTTTTTGGGTGAAAGTGTACTTACATAGGCATGCATACATCAGGCTTGAAACTTGGATATAATAAATCCAATAGATCACATAGATAGAAAATTGTTGTATGAAAGTAGTAAAAAACTAACGAATAAAAACAGAATCCATTGAGGGGCGGATGGGAAGTCCAACGCACAGAACGTCCGGAGGCCAAACCAGGACCACGTGCGTCTAAAAAAGGAGGGGGGAAAAAATATACATAAACATGAGAAGAATGTATACCGATAAAAGTAGAAAAAGCTAAATTTGTATATTTTGGCATGATAACAAACAATCTAATGAGTATCACGTCATCAAACTTAACTTTAAACCTCCTTAATATATGAGGTCAGGGGGTAATGAAAAGCAAAGTGGAGCTACCCACATATATATTAAAAGAAAAAATCTTAGTCATATATGTATTTCTTACCTCCCCAATGATGCTGTGTAGCTTGGGGGGGGGGGGGGAGAGAGGGAGAGAGACAAGGATAGAGTAGACACTGGAATAATGTAGTGTAGTAGTTTCACCTCCGGCACAAAGTTATAAGTCGGGCCGGGTTGAGATGATCCAGCCGTACCAAAGCATGAATTATAATACAGATAACGGCGCAAAAAGAAGGAACAACAACCTAACTGATAAAAATAAATCAGATGAAAATCAATAGGATTTAAAGTATAAAAGTCTTTCTCTTTGGAAGTCCATGTAATATTGAAAGCAAGTCATATGAACATATGCACCGTTGGCAGCAATTGTAGAGCGAAGCAGACTCTATATATGGCAAAGAAAAGAAAAAACAAATGCGCCTACTAAGTGCAGTATGTTAGAAATTTATTCGAGAATAATTAAACCGGTGTCCACACTGGCATAGAGGGACAGCTCTTCTCGCATCTACCGTTCTTCTGCCATCTCCCCATCCCTGCAGCAACACCGCAGTGCACTACCTCTTCATCTTGGCAGTATTCCACCACCGGGAGACTACAGACACACGGAGTGACTCATGCCCTCCGCAGACAACTTAGAAGGATATCTATTTATGCTTTTACTCCACTTCCATCCTGTGAGTAGCCATTTGGCTGTTATTTTAATTATTCTCGAATAAATTTCTAACATACTGCACTTAGTAGGCGCATTTGTTTTTTCTTTTCCGTACCAAAGCATGGGCTAAGGAATCACAATCCAAATCCCAGTACAAGGAGACCCCAGAGAGGTACCACCGGTCCAACGGTGAAGGTAAAAAATCGCCTCAGGAGTCTATATGCAAAAGACACATGGATAACATCAGGGTTTAATATATAAAGCACCCCACCTTCCAACAATAAAGGTGGACGTGTCTAAAAGCAGGGATAGTAACAAAAAAGCACCAAGCCAACTATATGCGGAAATGCTTTTGGTCATTACCTGGTCAGTGTCGATAATAGACGTACTCTCTCCCCGCCGGTCACTGCACTAGTGATCAGACAACGGACCGGTCCTTAAATAAGGGCTCTGGTCCAATCAGCTGAATTCCCCACAGCGCGCGTGGATATCATTACCACACACGCTGGATAAATTAGACAGTGCGGTCCTCCGGGCGCGCGGCGCACAGCGTCATCCTCGCCCACGCTCTTTCATACTAGACCCACCATTCAATTGTTTGATGGGGAATTTGTTTTGTTTTTGTTTTCTACAATGAATGCTATGTTGTAAAGATCTGCCTTTTCTGTTTTAGATTACAATCTTAAATCACAAGTTATTACACTTCAAGCAGGCTCTCTCCCCCAGCCTAAGACGGGAATCTACAAGCCTCTGGGGAAAGCCCCGGCGATTAGGTCGCACAGTGCCACATGCTCCAATCTGATGATCAAACAAGTGACTAAACAGTGGCACGCTCGTGTAATAATTGTCCACATACAAGTGGTACCCCTTTCCGAATAAGGGTGACACCAAGTTCCACACTATCTTGCCAGCGCTCCCTATGTAATCTGGGCAGTTGACTGGCTCAACCTGACTATCTTTTCCCTCATAAACCGTAAAGCTCCATACATAGCCTGTTGCCCTGTCACAGAACTTATAGAGCTTGACCCCGTATCTGGCACGCTTGCTGGGAAGGTACTGCTTGAAAGACAAGCGGCCAGAAAATTTAATCAGGGACTCATCAACGCAGACAACTTGATCGGGAATAAACAAGGCTGCAAAACGTTAGTTGAAGTGGTTTATGAGGGGCCGAATTTTGTAGAGCCGGTCGTATTTAGGGTCTCCACGTGGACGACAAAGTTCATTGTCGTTGAAATGCATGAACCGCAAGATCTGCTCGTATCGTTTCCTGGGCATGGAGGCAGAGAACACGGGCATGTGGTCAATTGGGTGCGTGGACCAATAAGCACGGAATGACGGGAATTTATGTGTGCCCATGTTAAGGGAAAGGCCCAGAAAGGTCTTAAATTCGGAAACCGTAATTGGTTTCCAATCTTTGGCAATGGAAGGCAACTGGGGATTAGCGGCGATGAATTGACCAGCATATAAATTACTCTGGTCCACAATAGATCTATAGAGATCTTCCGTGAAAAACAGCGAATAAAAATCAATTGGCATAAAATCAGCAGTGAATGGGGAAGTACGGGTTCTGCAGAAGTGGTGGGGACCCAATCAGGATAGGCGAATTCTGCAGGAAGGGCACTATGGGTACGACGGGCCTGCCTTTGTCTTCTTTTTGGTGGCAGCGGGACACTGCTTGCCACCTCGCCAGCTTGAACTGCACTTATGGGACTCGCCACGTCACCACGTGATACTGCAGTGCTGGATGTACGCCCAGGCTGTACTAGGCCGCTGGTGCTTGCCAATTCACCAGAAGGAATAGCGGTGCTAGTACTACTCTGCTCCATGATACGAGAGCCCTGCGGTTCTTGCTCCTCAACAACCTCAGAAGATCGGGATCGGGTACGCCTGACCTTAGCAGGGACCTCATCTTCGTCGTCAGAGCTATCTGACATGGAGCCGCTGACTTCACTGTCTTCTACGGGAAGATATTCTGAGCCTGAATCTGACAGATGCGTGACCTCCTCTTCACTATCTGTCGTGCTCAGAATCTCGTAGGCCTCTTTATTAGTGTACCTTCGATTTGCCATTTTGGGCTCTAAATTTAGGGGTACACTAGTAAGATTCACAGGTAAAAAAGCACCTGACTGTCAGCAAATGTATCAAACGCTTCAAAAAAAACTGTTAGCGATCGCAGGGATCAGGACTGTCTCTGCGAACGCTGCAGTTATGTGTGTTGTGTTTGGTAAGTTACAGTGATCGATCGATACTGCACTTGGGTGGGCTGGGCTGGGCTGGGCTGGGCGGAGGGGCTAAACCCAGGTGCTAGCAGGTATCTGGGCTGATCCCGCTAACACTGCGTTTTTGGGAACCCTAAACCGCTGGGGACGCTATTATAGATCTGATCAGATCAGATATTGATCTGTTCAGATACTATACCACTAAGGGAGGTGTATGCTTTGCGCGTGGGTGTTAGCGGTACTGGCACTAACCTAACGCTGCCTGGGGCGACGCAGACCCTCTCTGGCGCTAAAACCTAATTGATATCAGCTGCTGGGCGATCAGGGGGTTAAACCTTTATTGGGTTATATACGGCGGGTGCCCTGATGCTATAAAAAGCAAACTAACCAACCAGCGTTACCCGTAACACTTATATGGTGATCACTGGTGAAAGGGTTAACTAGGGTTAATCAGGGGGCTAAAACCTTTATTAGGTTATATATGGGGGTACCTGACGCTATATAAAAACCTGACGGGTAACCTAAATAACTAAATAACTAACTGGCTAACCAGTGTCACCAGTGACACTTATACGGTCATTACTGGTGAAAGGGTTAACTCTAGGGGCAATCAGGGGGTTAAAATAATATATGGGGGTACCTCACGCTATAAAAACCTGCGGCGAACCTAAAAATAAATAACTGGCTATCTAGGGCACCACCGGCACTAATACAGCGATCGGAAAAACGATCGCTTAGTGACGCTGGCATTAGGGGGTGAAAGTGTTACCTGGGGGGCGATCAAGGGGTTAAACCTTTATTAGGGGGGGTTAGGGGGCTACCCTGGACCTAAAGGGGCCTAAACCCAACTGCCCTGCAACTTTTTACTGTCACAAATGACACTGATTGCAGTGATCAGTAAAAAAACACTGCAAACGGTGCACTGTGACTCGGGGTACTCGGGGTACTGGGGGTGATCTGGGGGGTGATCTGGGGGTGACTGGGGGGTGTAAGTGTGCCTACATGTACTGGTGTCAGTGTAGTGTTGGTGCACTTACTGTGAGATGTCTTCTCTCCTCGCGCCGGATCGAAAAGTCCGCCGCATGGAGAGATGACATCACTTCCTCTTCCTGTGTTTACATTACACAGGCAGAGGAAGATTCTCATTCGCCGGGAGCGATCGCGAGGGGGTGGCCGGAAACGAATGGCCGTCCCCTCATCACGGATCGCTCCCGGAACGATGCCGACCGCTCATTGTATAGAAGGGGGTCCGATGGGACCCCCCAACTATACGAAGGCAGGCACGTACAGGTACGTGATTGTGCCTGTCCGTGCCATTCTGCCGACGT
Organism: Rana muscosa; assembly: GCA_029206835.1. NCBI lineage: Eukaryota > Metazoa > Chordata > Amphibia > Anura > Ranidae > Rana > Rana muscosa. The sequence continues at coordinate 881,977,233 of CM055116.1, forward strand.
ATATATACAGTGAGCGGTCGTTAAGTGGTTAAGCCCTGCGGGACTAAGGTTCCCAGGGTGAAAATCCAGAAGGCCTCTCTCCTACATAGAATCTGGTACTTCTTGCCACTATCTAGATTGCTTGATATGGCCTTTCTACCGAACACTTTAAGGCCATCTGTACTACTATCGTGGACCTCCTTGAAGTGTCTAGGCCCTGAACATTTGTCTTTTTCTGTCAAGATGCTACTTCTATGTTCGTTCATCCTGGTCCTCATTGGTCGAGATGTACGACCAATGTACATGAGGCCACATGGGCAAAATAGACCATAGATGACATATGAGGTACCGCAGTTTATAAACTGCTTAATCTTATGGCTCCTCCCATCTACCCCAGTCACATCTTTTTTTCTGTGACACATATGTACACAGTTACCACAGTTGCCACCTCCACATCTATAACTGCCCTTTTGGTCAAAGATGGTGGTCCAGAGGTTATTCAACCCTTTGTTCTTGCTCTTCTTTACCCTACTCGGGGCAATGATGCTCCTTAGATCTTTAGGTCTCCTGAAGACTAAGTTGGGATGGGACGAGAGACATGTCTTCAAAAATGGATCAGATTCAAGTATCTTCCAGTTTTTCTTGAAGATTTTCTGTAATGTTGGGACCTTGTTATTGAACCTAGTGCAGAACCTCACCTGTGGTGGTTCGTCTTTATCGTACTTTACTGTTTTTTGCTTCACCAGGACATAGCTGGAAAACATAATCGGGTAACTGGAATCCATCAATGCTGGCTGCATGGCTAGCTGCAGCGAGGTGCACCAGACACTGAGTACAAAAAAGAATCATCAGCAGAACACTTGTTGCCCAGTTGAACTCATGCAGCGTTTTGAAAGCATTATGCAATCAATTTTTACATTATAGCCATTAAAGGTTAATTTCAAATTTCTCAAGTTTCCTATGTGATACAGCCATTCTGAAATCATATTTGTGTTCAGTTAGAAGGGGTCTATCATAATCACCAAATGTTTTCAGGAAACAAAACTTTTGAAAATCCTTTTGTCCATTGTTACTTTTTCAAAAAACAATGCACATGACAAATCACTGGTTGCAGGGTTCAGTAGCCCATGGCAACCATTCAGAATTCAATTTACTGAAGCCAAATTTTTTTGGGCTAAACCAGTACATGATACTAGTTCAATGAGACAGGTTATTGTACCTTCCACTTTGCTCCTTGCACTATTTTATTGATTAAACCTGATAATGTAAAAAATGTATACAAGTTTCCATTTAGATACATTATCATAGAGCTGGGTTTCAAGAATAGTGGTAACCTTGGGTTAAGAATTATTATTTTGAGAGCTATAATGTATTTCATACTCCCTGAAAAATGTTATATGTGAGGTTCTAGTGCAGGGATATGCAATTAGCGGACCTCCAGCTGTTGCAAAACTACAAGTCCCATCATGCCTCTGTCTCTGGGTGTCATGCTTGCTGCTGTCAGAGTCTCGTTATGCCTCATGGGACTTGTAGTTTGGCAACAGCTGGAGGTCCGCTAATTGCATATCCCTGTTCTAGTGGCATGTTAGACACCATATATGCTGCCTCATGTGTGAGCAGAGCTGTAGAATCTAGAATCTAGAAAATAGTAAGTAATATGTAATTAGGAGCCAGGCAATGGATTTCAACAGTAAAGAGACTCTACTATATAAAAATAAAAAGAGAACTAATATTAGCAGGTGAAATAAGAAGTGAGTATATCGTAGACAAGTGTAATTCAAGAAAGGCAATTTCACATAATGCAGGGTTGAGGAACTTGAGCATTTTAAGGTGAATAGCTCATGCATTTTCTATTATTATGAGTGGGATTACTTTCTAAATGAACTGTAACAAATTTCCTTACATACTTACATGTAAGTTTATACAATTGTAATAAGGGGTACATCGGCCTTATATAAATTTAGGGCTTCAAAAAAGATCTTAATGGCAGGATCATCATGAATGATTTGGTAGGCTGGTATTTGGAGAAGCTTGGACAATACAATGATGTACTGTAAAACTGGTTAAGCTAATATACAGTCAGGTTATCTGAGTAACATTTAATGCCTGTGAATTCTCTGAACACTGCATTTTATTTCTCTTGGACTAGTGGTAACATACTATTAGTTCTTTCCTTATTACTAAATAACCTGCAGTTAGCAGTGCATTTCCCCTGCTCTTACAATAAGAATCATTAAATGACTTGACTAGCACCAGCATTTTTAGGAACTAATGGGCAAATTTTGGCAGCAGTTATTCCCAATAATATTTGAAACGTTAAGAAAAAAACATTATCCAATTACAGTTTTACCCAGTCAATATAAGAGAGCTGTAGATTTGGCACAGGAGGGTTGCTAAATGGGCACTCATTCTATACTTGGCTTTCTGTTAGCTAATTCTGAATTATTTAGGAATAACTGCTTTCATACAATGTATCTGCTCAGAAGTAAAGCACAATCTGTAAATAAGTAAACAGGATAATATGCCTTTAATAGATTAAACTGCAGTTTTCACATATTGCAGCCCGCCTGTGTCCAATGTACAAAACCTGCTGTGTTTGGATTCTCAACGCCTTCATTGCTCTAGTATGCAGTTAGGAGACTTACATTAACACTGTGTTTGTCTGCTTTCCGTGCACAACGTATATCCAATAGTTTGATACAGATCCCATCACACCTGTCTCCCAACTGTACACTGGGGGCAGGTAAATGATAACTGTAGGTGTCATCGTGTAGGTAATTACAAATCTGGTAAGCAGACAGGGTGCACTGATGACAACCTGGGTTCCCTTCTCTATAGCCAACTTATCAGCATTATCAGATTTGCAGTTCTTTTTTACCCAAAAATATTTTAATGCAGATCCTTAAAATATATGGAAGCACTGAAATCCATTTAAAACAAAAATAAAATGGAATTTAATGCAAATTATTTTAAAACCTTTATTGCTGCCTGTGACTTCATATTGGGTGGATTCCACCTCACTTCCTGTCCCAGATACAGTGATGACTGACACAGGAGGTGAGGGGTATAAAACATTTTCCAAAGACTGTATTTCCTTCATTTTGGGGAACATTCCTTTTACTTTCTGTCATCTCTTCAATACAGGAAGTACCAGTAAATCCTATCAACAAGGACAAAGATGACAATAACAATATGAGCATTTTGGCTGCAGTTTTTTTTTTTCTAGGCTTTTATTATTTGCATCAACTGCAATAAAACTTTTGAGGTGTAAAGAAGACTAACTCGACTAGTTTTGGAATTCATTTAAAAAAAAAAGCACAAAAGTAGTGTTCCGGTATCATACAGATCAGCCGACGTATTCATATAGAGCAGCAAGTGAAATAAGAATAGCTGCAGGCTATGAAATATACCCCCGCAAGCTCTGTCTAACTTGAGGCATGTCCAGAGACTGTTTTCTTTACTGTCTGCATTATCTCTTCTAATATTCAGCAAATATTTAATTGTACTCTCTGTTCCACCAAGATGTACCAGATCCCAGGGCATCCACTGGTGCAATAAAACTTTTTGCCATTTCTCTTCATAAATATGTCTTTCAATTAAAAATATGTTTTAAAAGAAAATGATCAGTGTGGGTAGCATAAAAAAAAAAGATATGGGACAAAACAAACAGTTATTAAAAAGGTGAAAAGTTTTGTGAAATTTTACCGAGCTCTTAGATAATAGAACATTTGAAAAGCAAAGTGTCTACATAAACATAATGCACATTAACCGCTTCCGCACCCGGAAGGATTTACCCCCTTCCTGACCAGAGCATTTTTTGCGATTCGGTACTGCGTCGTTTTAGCTGACAATTGCGCGGTCGTGCGACATTGTACCCAAACAAAATTGACTTCCTTTTTTTCCCACCAGTAGAGCTTTCTTTTGGTGGTATTTGATCACCTCTGCAGTTTTCATTTTTTGCGATGTAAACAGAAAAAGAGCGACAATTTTGAAAAAAAAGCAATATCTTTTACTTTTTGTTATAATAAATATCCCCAAAAAATATATAAAAAAAACACATTTCTTCCACAGTTTAGGCCGATATGTATTCTTCTACTTATTTTTGGTAAATTTTTTTTAGCAATAAGTGTATATTGATTGGTTTGCGCAAAAGTTATAGCGTCTACAAAATAGGGGATAGATTTATGGTATTTTTATTAATATTTTTTTTTTACTTGTAATGGCGGCGATCTGCGTTTTTTATCGGGACTGCGACATTATGGAGGACACATCGGACACTTTTGACACTATTTTGGGACCATTGTCATTTATACAGCGATCAGAACTACCAATTGCCACTGATTACTGTATAAATGACACTAGCAGGGAAGGGGTTAAACACTAGGGGGCTATCAAGTGGTTAAGTGTGCCCTAGCGATGTGTTCTAACTGTAGGGGGGATAGGCTCACTACAACATGACAGAGATCACTGTTTCCGATGACAGGGAGCCGTAGATCCCTGTCATGTTGCTAGGCAGAACAGGGAAATGCTTTGTTTACATAGGCATCTCTCCGTTCTGCCTCTCCATGTCATGATCGCGGGCCGCCAGCGAATATCGAGTTTGCGGGACCCACGGGCACGCTCCCACAGCGCGCGCCCGCTAGCCGCCAAATTCAAAGGGACGTACAGGTACGCATATTTGCCTGCCCGTGCCATTCTGCCGACGTAAATCGGTGTGCGGCGGTCAGGAAGGGGTTAAATATAAAAGTGCTTTTCATGTTTTTCTATTTTTGTATTTATTCTCTTTTTATTCACAAATATGTACACATAGAATTGTTGTGGACCATGCTTGTCCAATGTCTTCATCTTTTACATCTTCATATACAAATTCATCATGAGTATGACATTATAATTACACAACAATAAAACAAAACAAAAAGAACGGAAAAAAAGAAAAGGAAAACAAAAGAAATTATATGAATCCTTCATTCTTTTTGGATGCCACTGTGACACTAATAACAAGGTCATTGAAATTCACCCCTGGGTAAAGGTACTATATACCGTTTTATAAACATTTAAAACTAATGTCGATATTCCTTTCCCACATACCTTTTCTGTGAAGATAAGCTGACCTCTCCCTTTTAAGTTTCTCAGCATCAGCAGCATTCAGGTAATGAAAACCCAAAATAATCTCATAATAATATAGTCCCTATCCGGCCACGGCTTTCCTAAAAATAAAAAAAAAGGAGAGTATGTTAGGTTACTTTATTTGAGGTATCATTATTATTAAGAACATGTTAGTTTATTAGGTCTGCATAGGCCTCTCATTTCTTGAATATCAAGTAATCTTCCCAAATTTCAGAGACTTAATCCAGACAGTCCTCTTACGAGTAAAATAGTCCTTGTATTAAACATATACTGTATAATCTACTTTTGTGATCGATTCTTTCACTTTTGGGATATCTTGTATATCCCAATATCTTGGGATAAGCTCTTTGGCTGCATTTAATATGTGAGGGGTTAGTGATTTCTTATACTGTGCTACCGGAGTGTCTGTGTTATAAAATAAATATGTCCATGGATATACTTTATATTCATACCAATTATTGAGTGAATACTAAAAGACAATTTCCCTCCACTATGCTTGGATTTCTGAACAGCTCCACCAAATATACACAAAAAAGGATTTACATCCTCTCCAGCAGAGACATAATACCTCTGATTGGGACATATGTGCTCTTACAAGCATTCAGTATCATCTTGCTAAAAGTTTAGGGTTCAGTTTCGCAGTTTTAAAATTCATTAATGAAGTGTGTGACAGAATCAATATTTTTACTCTCTGTCCCTCTCTGTGCATTAATCCTGAGTGGGTTAGTGTCTTTAGAAAGCTCTCAGGAGCACTGTGGTATCCAAATCAGCCCATTTAGTGAAGCCTTAAGCCTCGTACACACGACCGAGTTTCTCATTGTAAAAAACCCGTCGTTTTTCTCGACGAGATTCTTGTCAAGCTTGGCTAGCTTCTTGTCAAGCTTTCCTTGCATACACACTGTCAATTCCAAATCTCGTCGTTGTTCGTTTTTTTACGAGAAACTCAGTCGTGTGTACGAAGCTATACTCTGTGTTCTTTCTATCTTTACCCAATTTTCATAAACATTATCCCCCAACTATCCCCCACGCACAAAATAAATACTGCTTGGTAGTACTTCTTAAAATCTGGCACTGTCAGGCCTTCCTCTCTTTTTGCTTTAGTCAATACAATGTAGGGAAACCTAGGCCTACCTTACCATATTAACCTCAAAATAATTAAAGACCTCAGTGTTCTAAAATATGCCAAAGGTACAGTGCCTTGAAAAAGTATTCATACCCCTTGAAATTTTCCACATTTTGTTATGTTACAACCAAGGTACAGTGCCTAAAAAACGTATTCATACCCCTTGAAATTTTCCACGTCTTGTCATGCTACAACCAAAAACGTAAATGTATTTTATTGGGGTTTTTTGTGATATGGCAACACAAAGTGGCACATAATTGTGAAGTGGAAGGAAAATGATAAATGTTTTTTAAAATTCTTTACAAATAAATATTTAAAAAGTGTGGCGTGCATTTGTATTCAGTCAATACTTTGTTGAACCACCTTTCACTGCAATTACAGCTGCACTGGCAGATTCACGCCACTGTAAATGTATCAGGAGTTTTTGAAACGAATATAGTATCTTATTTAAAATTACCATTTTTACTATATTTATTCTGCCTACCCACGAAAGGGACACTGCCTTTAAAGAATATTATTCATTTTTAATAGAACTGAGCAATGGGATATAATTATATTTATATATGGATTTGAGATAATAGTGTTTATTTTATCACTAAATACTTAAGTTCCTTAATTTGCCAAGCAGAAAAGAACAAAGGCTGTGCTACTTGCTGCTCCTTGAATGTCACAGTGATATTCAAGATCTCAGATTTTGATAAGGTGATTTTTAAATTAGATAATCTCCCAAAGCATTGAAGGCATAGAAAAACCTTCCACATCTCCAATCCTGACCCCACCTCCTGTATATTACTATTAGCTGGGATAGAGGCCAACAGCGGTTCTAATGAAAGGACAAATAGTGGGGGGACAAAGGGCACAACTTGTTCCATTAAATGGTTCAAAAGAGTGGGACAGATTACCATTCACATGTACACTAGCAATAGGGTGATTATATATGGCACTTATCCACTGCATCATTTTAGGGCCTACTCCCAGTGCCCCCAAAGTAGCAAACATAAATCCCCAGTCTATCCTGTCAAAGGCTTTTCCAGCATCTATTGGCTGAAACAGTACTGGGGATTTCTTTCAGTTATCACTATTTATGAGTAAAGTTCATGAGGCCATTATCCTTCTCCTCCTACCCCGTACAAAGCTCAATTTGTTCATATGTATCCACTGTGTCATCAGAGATTTTAAGCTAGTAGATATTTTTTTGCATATAATTTGGTGTCTGCGTTCAGTAATAGTATCTCATAACTTCTTTTAATAATATACGCTTACAGGGATTCTCCTTGTATGATTAACTCTTCACTCATTAAATTCAGGTACTTACCAAATTTAGGGAACAGCTGTCCCTGAAATTTCTTAGAATACGTAGACTATCCAAAAGTGCTTTTCAAATTGCCACAAGAAACCACAGTGGAAATTGAAGGCTTAAAAATATTAGACAACTATATACTTTATTATATGTGACCACCACTTACTGTAGCTGTCTAAAAGGTAAAAAACAACAAAGCAGGTTGGGGAGAATCCACCATACAGTATACACCATGTCTGTTGACTAAATTGACCAATAGGTTACACTTCTGCTAATTAATGCAAATATAGAAAATAGATAGATTGATAGATTGATAGATAGATAGATAGATAGATAGATAGATAGATAGATAGACAAAAATAGAGATGGGAGATATAGCCCCACGTTTAAATCCCAGCAAACTTACAATCTAAGTGGAGCGTGTGCTGTCCTAATGGCTGTGCGGTTGTTGTCCAAATACTCCGATTTCCAAAAAACATACTACTAGGTTATTGTGGCATCCACCCAAATTTCTCCTGGTGTGGGTATGAAATGTTGTGCATTGTCAACTTCTCAGGATACCAGGGAGTAATATAAATTGATTAATATAAAGGATTGTGTAATATGTCAGTGCTATTTTAAACCTCTAAATATTGATATTTTTCAATGGTTTGAAAAAAAAATGTATTTGATATATTAGAACAAAGTACAGTCGCTCCCTCTTCTTCTTCCTATATTTTGCCAGTTTGTTTCAATTCACCTTATAGGTGTAATTTTCTCCAAAAATATGCACCATTTGCAAAAATATTACAGAAAACAGGTGGCAACAATCCCCAAAAAAGTTAGAACATAAAACTGCCAAGCAAGCAAACTTCAATTACAAATTAGCTCCTACTGGATAAAAAAAGAATTCACAGGAAAAGAGCATACCTGCCAATACAGGGTAACTTAAAATGTAAAATGTGCTTTCTCAATTGCCCTAATCTGTACAACACACAGAAAAAAAGTAAATTTTCTTTTCATGTGAATACGAGTTTGCTGTGGAAAGTTCCTTGTATACTATAGAGCACACACCCAGACTGACAATATGTCCTTCCTTTCTTTTACTAACCAGATGGCCTGGTGTGTCTGAAAATATTAATGGACTGGTGCTATCTCCTGGGGGCTATTCAACCTCAATATTGACCTAATAAAGAGTCAAATGGTTTCAGTGCTATACCAAATGTGCTTTTGTGACAATTCTCAAATATTATAGTTTAGTTGAACTTAGCCCACTTGAATTACTCACATGAATTTGTTGATCATTATTTTTAGTGTATGTAATTTTGGCACTTGAATATTGCATGTACCATTTCTTTAGTTTTGCAATCTATGATATCTGACCATTTATTAGTTGATAGTGCTCACTGCTCAGCTATCTCACACAAAGTCAATTAATGATGTCATTCAGTCCAGGTTGGGAGAATGAGCTTACATTAAATATAGTATGATTGTGGTGAAGGCATTTTAGGATCTGAAATGCTTTGAAGGTATGAAAAACTTTGATGATCCTGCCAACATCGTATATGTGAATATGTCATTGCAATTATTTCATGATGGAGAGGAACTTGGGGAATGGTATCTGAAAAAGATGCATTGCAAGTTATTATTTTGCTAATATGAATTTTGATCAAATGACCTTTCTCAAACGTAATAATCTTGATAATGTTTGACGAACCAAAATATTGATAAAGCTAGGTAAATAAGGTCATCATTAAAACAGTTTTTTGGTGTTGTTGGATCTCTAGTTTTATATGCTGTCTTGGGTATAACCTTTTTGTGCATACACTAACTAAAACTGGAAATCTAGACAGTAAAAGTGTTACTAAACCCAGGACCCTGCATTCACTATATCTGGTCTCCCACAGTACACAGAACATGGGAAAAGCAATAATTTTAGTAAATATAAACTGCTAAATACCTTTTCTCATCAGCAGTATTTAACAGTCTTGTGACTTCTATCGGTTCCTGGTAAAGCTTGTAGGAGGAGTTTTCATTCTCCCCTGATTGTCCTATGAGGCTGCAGGACCCCTGACCCTCTGTCTGAACAGTGCTGATTGACCCTGTGCTGATCACATGCACTCTCTCAAGAAAAAAAAAAAAAACTCTCTAGCAATACACACCAAACTGAGCATGTGCAGCCTTACTCCAGTAACTCTGTCTTATCCAGACCTATTCTGGAGTCAGTGGAAGAAGGGGATGATCAGCGAAGACAGAATCAAAAAGCCTGTTTACACAATGCAGAGGATTAACCCCTTAGGTTCCACAGTGAGTATAACAAGCTTGCTTTACTGCAAATACAGACTGATTTTGTGTTGTGGATTTAGTAACACTTTAAAACAATATTTATAACAGACACTGTAAAACATAATATAGTATACAGAAAAGTAAAAATCACCACTGCAATAGCCACATACTGAAATAGAGGATCACCAAATACATGGAATTATGCCCGCTCCTTAATCCCTATACCTCCTGATTACATCAGGTGTGGTCTCTTTGAAGGAAATGCATATAGAAAAAAGTTAAGGATAGCAGATCCTCACAGTAACCTTCTATAGAGACACCAGGGTTAAAGGAAAAATATATATTTTATTAAAAACAATGTAGCAAAAAGTAACATTAAGATAAAAATACCACACTACCACCAGTGCAAAAGATATAAAGTCAATGTTGTCAATGTAGATACATAGAGCTGCTAGCAGCACACCTCAATCATGCATGTCTTTCATTCACGCCACTTGGTCATGGGGGAAAGGAAATTGAACTTCAATGGAGCTGAACGGTGTAAAGCACAGATTGCACAATGAATATTGCAAATAGGTAATCACTGCTAAGAAGTTGTGTGTGGGTTTCTGTTCATGGATCTCTCATTGAATAGTCATCCCAAGGACAGGAAGTGCCCGTAATTCAAGGTGGGTGTCACAGAAAGTTGAAGCCTGGATGGATCACTGCTGCAGGATCAGCGATGTAACTGTGTAATGAAAAGGCTGGAACTGCACTAAGATAGATGATACAAACAATTAAATCCTCCCCAGAGGGACTCAACTGTCTCTTTGATCGGGGAATGTAAAGGCAGATCAGGTGTCAGGTGTTAGTAAGTCCACTCAATGAAGAGACAGGAGGAGGTATAAGAGAACCATAATTGGCAAACCATGGGAGGTAAGATCTTTAATCACTGTTGGTGAGATGACACCTTTGCTTTCACTGTGTCTGTCAGTCCCGTATTAAGGCAGATAGTCCAGCAAAATAAACAGTTCGCTGTTTCCTGGCTAGTGTAGATCCTTATCCAACGGCTATAATATCAGCATGGGTGTCTGTGTAAGCAACTCTCTGACCACGGTGATGATGTCACACTGAAAGACAAAAATCTCCTGCGCTCTCGGTGTATCGTCAAAACACTGGTAGTGTGGTTCCGTCTAAAGGCAAAGTCTAAAGTCTTGCAGCCCTCCTCAGAACAATGGGTGTTCATGTGGCTAGAAAAAAGAAAGAAAAAAGGAGGGCGCACCGACCTAGTGTATTACCACTTAGACGTTTTATTTAAATGCCGCGTCAGGACGAACTGCCTTTGCTTCTGCTTTGGGGTAAGACCCTTCGGTTCCCACCGCCCTTTACTATGTATGCTGATATCTGCCTATGCCAATACCCCTCCTTACACACACCCCCCGTATATGGGGTGACTACATCTTAATAGGCCATGCCTATGGAGGACATACATTGCTGCACTGGTGGTCTGCATCACTAGAGGACTTAATGGTCCATTAATAGCCAGCATTTCTAGAGGGTAGTGATATGGTACCCACTCTTTTCTCCCATTCTCCTCAAAAACCCCCCCCGCCCTAGTTATTTTTGAACAGCCACTAGGGTGCCTTCTATTTGTGTGGGAGGGGGGCTAGTGGAAGGCCCACCCACATGGGTGGGGTCAGTTAGGAGTGGGAGGCGGGGTTTGCTAATTGGTGGTCACCTGAGCTGAGGCCTCTGCACATGTGCACACACATATAACGGAGGGTTCTGTGGGGGAGAGCTATCATGGACCATCTAGGCTCTGAGGAAAGGGGTGCGCCCCAGAAACGCGTCAGCTATCCAGTTGTCTGAAGTACTGTCCGACCCTCTCTGTCATCGAGTCTAGTTGGCAAGTGCCAAAGAATTTCCAGCTGATTTGTCCGATAAGCTTTTATTTAAGCTCCGTTTGTGAGTAAGATTACTGCTTTTTTATATTTTAGATGATGTCACACTGACATTTTTCGCCCGCCAATTAGCGCAAGCTTCTTCAGAGCAAGGAGGGGCTGGGGTTTGGTGCCTTAAATACCCATTCCTATCATGTTGTACTTGCATATGACCACCAGATGTCCTCAGCACACACTCCTCAAATGAACACTCATCACATCTGTAGCACATAGACACAGTATTTTCTTAATCACAAAGATCTGTTGAATATCCAACTTTGTAATTGTATATATATATATATATATATATATATATATATATATATCTCAATAAAGAAAAAGAACATTAGATAATTAAAAGTAAAAAAATTGTAGTAAAGTAGTAAAGCACACACAAATATACTGAAAAATAGTATACACATATATAATAAAGCGCAAACGGCAGATGGATACTAGGGGACAATGATCAGACAGATAGAAAGAACTAGTGTTCACCACCAGGTGTCATAGGGGCCTGAAAATATATATCTAATCCCTTATTGGTTAAATTTTATAAAATAAAGACAGATTGCATTCTGTATATAACCCATTTGGCATAAGTGTACCCAAATGGAAAATCCACATTTTCTCTTTTTGTGTGAGTATAGTTTCAAAGTCCCCTCTTCTAGAGGTGAGATTCAGAGCATAGATTCCTTTAACTTTCAACCCGTCTGGGTTACCATCATGAAGCCGTAGAAAATTATTATTAAAGCGGCTGTAAACTCATTTTTTTTACAAAAATAAAAAAAGTTATACTTTCCTGCTCTGTGCAAGGGTATTGCGCAGAACAACCCTGAACTATTTCTATTGGAGAGCCTGCAGACGCTCTCCGCTCCACCTTTTCTCCTAAGTCCCCATAGGAAGCCTCGTCCTATGATGCCATAAATGTGGGCATGCTGTCTTGGGTATAACCTTTTTGTGCATGCACCAACTAAAAGTGGGGCTCTAGACAGTTAAAACAATATTTATAACAGTCAGTGTAAAACATTTCTTATCACTAAAATGGTTGTAAACTCATTTTTTCCACTAAAATAAAAAAAATTATACTTACCTTCTCTGTGCAAGGGTATTGCACAGAGCAACCCTGAACTATCTCTACTTGGGAGCCTGCCGGCGCTCTTCACTCCGCCTGTTTTCCTACAGTAGGTGACCACGAGATTGTGTTTAAAGCCAGCTCTGTATTGGCGAGATTGACCCCCTGCGAGCCCCGTCGCCTGGAGCCAGTGCCGAGCTCTGTCGCTCATTGGGAAAGGAAAAAACACATTTTCCTATTGCAGCGAGCGCGAGATGAAGAAGGGTGAGTGTTCTCTATGGAGGGGACTTGTAGTGACTGTGATCAGCAATGCCTTTTCGCTCATTGGGAAAGGAAAAAACGAATTTTCCTATTGCAGCGAGCACGAGATGAAGAAGGGTGAGTGTTCTCTATGGAGGGGACATGTAGTGACTGTGATCAGCAATGCCTTGTCGCTCATTGGGAAAGTAAAAAACACATTTTCCTATTGCAGTGAGCGCAAGATATCAGGATCGCACTAGAAACACAATCTCGCAGTCACCTACTGTAAATGTGGGCACTTTCCTGAGCTGGGCTGTGTGCATCCGTAGACACACACACACAGAAGCTCAGTCCTACCCTCCTCTCCCTCTTCACAGGATTTGATTAACAGCAGTAGCAGCCACTGGCTTGTGAGAGCACAGAGAGGGGAGAGAATAAGTGCAGACAGGCACAAGGCTGAATCAAGGTAAGTATTTACCCAGATAGCAAGGATAACTTGCCACAAACTTGTGGCAGTGTTGAATTGTAAGTCTTGTTAACTTGCTGCACATTTTCACTGGCAAGTTGTACACTTGCAGAGCACTTGAAGCACAATTTCTAGTTGACACTTTTCCAATTTGTAGTGAATTTGCATGGCAAGTCTCTAGCAAGGGTAAAGTTGCAGTGGAGAGTCTACAGCAAGAGCTCTGCAAGTCACAGTGACCCCTGTGATGGGATGAATAATGCACAACATAACTGAGCCCGAAAATGCAGCAACCCTGCAAAATTTTTGCAAAGAAAGTTGATCTGGAGTCATGCAATGCAGACTTGCTGTAATTGTGCAACAAACTTGTGAAGCCTGGCAAGTCTAGCAATAGCTTAGTAAATCATTTTCAAATTTGCAGCTCAATTGCTTACTATCTGGGTAGGGAGGGGGAGTGGAGGAACAGCAACTGGAAGTTGTTTTACCTTAATGCACAGAATGAATGAAAGTAAAAAAACTTTTTGACTTTACTTATTACAGGTACTTACCGTATATACTCGAGTATAAGCCGAGTTTTTCAGCACATTTTTTTTTTTCTTTCAAAATATTTTATTTTTCAATAATCATAAAATAAATCATAAAATAAATTAAATAATATACAGTATAACATACGAATAATTCATACAGAAGTATAATAATATTGACAGAACAAATAATATTCCATATTCAAAAAATTTTATAAAATAAAAAAAACAAATAAAAGAGCAATATATATCGTTACTAACAATAGAAAATGTATCTGATAAAGGCCAGAAAGCCTAAAAAATGCTATATAGATTTTCCTTAGCTAAACCAGAATAAAAAGAAAAATTTATTAATTGAGATCCACGCCCCTCCATGGCACCCCTATAGGGATCATGCTATGCCAGGAGAGGGGATCCCACATGTTTTAAAATGGGCTCTTAATAAAGCCCTCTAAGCCTTACAAATCAAGAGATAAAACAAATGAAATAGGATGAAAGGTCATCCAGACTATAACCTTACAATCAAAAAAAGTTGTATAAGACCCTAGGAATATTATAAGAACATGTTTCTTATAAAGATCTCCAAGATTCAGATCAGAAAAAAATAAAGATAAAAATAAAAATAGAAGACAATAGAACAAGAAAAGAAGGAAGGAGGGGGGGAGAAGAAGAGTAGTGTACATGCCTGAATTAACGATCATAAGCGGTGGAACAATGAAACAATTTAATTAAGAGATATTCCAATATAAGTAGCCCACGGTTCCCATATCTTTTCAAATTTTGGTACTGTGTTATTTAATATACTAGCTAGTTTTTCTTGAGTCATAATCCAAGAAATATTTCATTTGACATCAAAAAGGAAGGGTTTTGTTTTTTTCCAAATGTTTGCTAAGGTGATATTGGCTCCAGTGAGAATGAAGTGAATTAATAATTGAGTAGATTTAGAGATATGAGGAACATGTGCATTTAGGAGAGCGATAAATGGGGATCTGGGAATCTGGCATCCAGTTACTTTAAAGATCATATTAAAAATTTTATTCCAGAAGGGGCGAATCCTAGGACATTCCCACCAAGTGTGGGCCATTGATCCCAAAAGTTGGCATCCTCTGAAGCATGAGGGATCAGATGAAGGGTAAATAGTAGTTAATTTAGAGGGGGTAAGATACCACCTTGTTAAGACTTTAACATTGGCTTCCATCAGATATACGTTCCAGACTTTCAGGTCCAAAGTACAACTGAAGTCCTTTTCCGAAGCTGTCATGTAGGAGGACTTCTCATTAGAATGAGTAAGGGACGAGTACACTAGAGAAATTCAGCAAATTTTTTTGTGCTGAAAATGCCCCCCTCGGTTTATACTCGAGTCCCCTTTTTGCGCCTGATCTCTTGTACTTTGGGGACCCGGTACCAAACCTGGCACACTTGTAGCCCCACTCTTCCTCTACAAGTGTGCAAAGTCTTTTTTTGTCTGGGGGACCTACGGTCGGGGAGCACCGATTTTTCAAAGCCGGGCACCCCTTCCATAGACTCCAATGTTAAACGGTCATTTCTCCGGTAACTCTGGGGACGCGGTACCGGCCGGTAATAGGACCCCTGGACCCGGATCTTGGCACACGTGTAGCCCCATTTTTCCTCTACAAGTGTGCAAAGTTTTTTGTCTAGGGGACCTACGGCCGGGGAGCACTGATTTTTCAAAATCAGGCACTCCTTCCATAGACTCCCATGTTAAACGTCAGTCTAGTCATGGACACAGTGAAGCATGGGCACAGTGAGGCATGGGCACAGTGAGGCATGGACACAGTGAAGCATGCACATGGACACAGTTAGGCACAGTGAGGCATGCACATGGACACAGTGAGGCAAAGTGAGGCACAGTGAGGCATGCAGATGGACACCCTAGGCTTATACTCGAGTCAACATGTTTTCCCATTTTTTGGGGGTAAAATTAGGTGCCTCAGCTTATATTCAGGTCGGCTTATGCTCGAGTATATATGGTATATAGCACTGGTAATTTACCCAGTGATTTACATTCACATCAGTCCCTGCCCTCAAGTAGCTTACAATCTATGGTTCCTAACTCACATTCATACATACACAAGGAGCCAGTTACCTACCAGCATGTGTTTGGAGCATGGGAGGAAACCCATGCAGGCAAAGTGAGAACTTGCAAACTCCTGGCAGGTAGTGGTGTAGTTGGGATTTGAACCAACAATTTTAGTGCTGCTAAGCAAATGCGGTAATCATTTAGCCACTGTGATGACTTTAGAGTTCCTTTGAAATATCCTCCTTGCCTCCCTTCTTTTGGGTAATGCTGGTAACCCTGTGGCCAAACCACTGTATATGGCTAGCATGTGCATTTTTATGTAGGGTTTATGGGACTACAAGTATTGCCATTGACTTTTATGTCAGATGTCTACACAAAATAATCCCATTTGCCAATTTACATTAATTTAAAAAAAACATTTATGGATCTCAAATGGGTTTTGCATTCCCATAGACTTGTATGTCTTCCATTTGAGGCAGAAGCATCTTAAATTAATGATGGACACAAGCCAAAAGCCTGTTGACACAGGTCCAAAAGAACTACAGTATTTAAGGTTAAAACTTTAACGTTTGAGGCCAGGTTTGTTTTAAAGGAAAACATGCGAGTGTCGCTGTTCATATCTTTGTGTATGTTCCCAGTGATGTTGTTACTCTCCAGTAACCATATTTTAGATAAAGATATATATATATATATATATATATTAAATACATACAATAGAAGCAACTATAATTAGGATTATACTTGCCAGTTTGGACAATGCGGATGATTTTGCATCTTTAAAGAATATATCCACCACTCCAATGGACTTTACCTTTACCAGCACCGACATCTTCTCCTTCTGCTTTAGCTTGCTAAAATTCAAAGATGGATTTTCACTGAAAATATATGTTATTTATAAAATTGTTTACAATTAGGAAGATTTCCCCTATTTCCTGTTCCTGTGATGCCCATACAGGAAATTGGGTGTGTGGATGTAACAAGGACAGGAAGCCATGGACGGCAATGAAAACATTGTGAGGTGTCCCAACACTTCCCATAAAAATGGTGGTTTCGAGGGACTGCCCAGATCAAACCCAGCGGAACAAATTTCCGGTAGATCACTTTCGATTAAACTGGCACAGTATTTTTTTTCTGTCAACCTCATTTCAGTTTAATCCTTCAATAAATTGCATTGAAGCTGTTCATTTATTGCAGTTAAGCTTCACAATAAATAGAATTCTGATGGTCAAGTCAGACTTATGGGTTGTACATTGCCTAAATTCTAGCAATTACTTGTGATTTTATTAGCAATTTCTGATGGATTGGGAATGGTTTCAACTGACAGAAAATTGGTACGTGTAAGGTCAGCTTTAGGTTTAGTAGGTAAAGTGTATGTATAGCCATTTTTTTTGGCGGGGGGGCAGAATAGGAAAATAATTAAACTCTTGCCAGTTTTTTTTGCTGTCATTGTCTACTGAGGAAATTTCCCTTAGATCAGGCATGTCCAAAGTCCGGCCCGCGGGCCAATCGTGGCCCGCATTCCAGTTTCGGACAGCCTGCCTGGTCATTTTGACATGTATATCTTTTGTGGCCCCCCAACGAATCCCCGAGCGCCGGTGGCCACAAAAGAAATCCATGCTGGCTGCCTTGGAGGAGGCGGGACGAGCGCTGTGCATACAGGAGTATTTCCTGTTTGCACAGCGACCTCTGTAAAAGAAAGTCCCGCTGCCATTGGACGACTGTTCTGTCCATCATAGGAGGCGGGACATTCTATTAAAGAGGCAGCCAAAAAAACAGGAGTTTCTCCTGTATGTCTGTCGGCGCTCGTCCTGCCCCCTCCCTGTCTCCTCCAAGGCTGCAGATGGGCATGAATCAGGCTGCAATGGTGAGTTTGCATTCATGTCAAGGGGTTACTGCATTCAGGGCAAGGGGGGTGCTGCATTCAGGGCAAGGGGGGTGCTGCATTCAGGGCAAGGGGGTGCTGCATTCAGAGCAAGGGGGTACTGCAGGGGGTGCTGCATTCAGGACAATGGGGTGCTGCATTCAGGACAACGGGGGTGCTGCATTCATGGCAAGGGTGGTGCTGCATTCATGGCACGGGGTGCTACATTCATGGCAAGGGGGGTGCTGCAGTCAGGGCAAGGGGGGTACTGCATTCAGGGCAATGGGGTGCTGCATTCAGGGCAACAGGGGTGCTGCATTCAGGGCAGGGGGGGTGCTGCATTCAGGGCAAGGGGGTGCTGCATTCAGGGCAAGGGGGTGCTGCATTCAGGGCGAGGGGGTGCTGCGTTCAGGGCTAGGGGGTGCTGCGTTCATGGCAAGGGGGTGCTGCATTCATGGCAAGAGGGTGCTGCATTCAGGACAACGGGGGTGCTGCATTCAGGACAACGGGGGTGCTGCATTCATGACAACGGGGGTGCTGCATTCATGTCAAGGGAGGTGTTGCATTCAGGGCAATGGGGGTGCTGCATTTAGGGCAATGGGGGTGTTGCATTCATGACAACGGGGGTGCTGCATTCATGACAACAGGGGTGCTGCATTCATGACATCGGGAGTGCTGCATTCAGGGCAATGGGGGTGCTGCATTCAGGGCAACGGGGGTGCTGCATTTATGGGCAGTGACCCTTATTTTGATTCACATTTCTTTATTTAAAATGTAAGATTTTTTAAAGTGAAGGTGCGTGTTATACACTGATAAATACGGTATATCCAAATAACACGCCTGAGCTCATCTCTTCACCACACACAGCCACAAAAGCAAGAGAATTCTTGTTGGGCAGTGTATTAGTGCTCGAACGAACACACTTAGACAGAATTTTAATGGCTCACAGAATGTCAGGCAAAATGGTCGGCCCTCACGCATGTTCACTTCATCAAATCTGGCCCTCTTTGAAAAAAGTTTGGACACCCCTGCCTTAGATGGTTGTCAAATGTGTCCCCATCAGACAGTTTTGGTGACAACTTTGAAATTTGAAATTTCCTCTCATTTTCTTTCCTGTTGACAATGGTCACCACCCAGTATGAGAAGGGAGGAGAATCTCCACAAAGAGGACATAGACAACCATAAAAAACTAAACATGGGGTCCAACCCTTCTTTATCTAAAACAAAACAAAAAGTTTTGTGTAGAGGCACACTTTGAAATCTCAGCCCTTTGAATGCCCTGCATTGTTTTACAACAAAGCAATTAAATGTATAGCCACACTGAAATATTTACAGTGAAAAACTGACTGGTAGCCACAGGACAACACAAACAATTTTTATTTCAGGCTCTTTTTCATAATAAAGAAAATTGCAGTACAGTTACTTGGATCTGCACAGAACAATTTAGTAGTGTTTCATGACAGTCCTCAAAATATGTTTTATTCAGTGGGGATTTATTTTAATTTGGCTGCTGAAATATTAATGCATATATTTGTTTAGACTGTGTCCCGGAGAACTGAAAAGCTTATTAATGATATTAAAGTATGGAAAGTGTTAACCAATGATGTACAGATTGTACAGATCTAAGATATTGCTTCCCTTACCAAGTGTCACAACATTTTCTAAAGATAAATACATGTAGCATGTTACAGGGGAACATATTTTTTGTAAGAATTGTCAGATTATGTAGAGAAAACTGTTACATTTTGCAGGTATGGATCTTACTGCTTGTACTATGAAGAATACAATCCTCAAAGATCATAAAAAGACTCAAAAGTTATTTTTCAGTTGTTTTCTAACAGCTTAGCAACATTCACTAAGTGTTTACATTAAACGCCTGGATGAATTTCTGCACAATGCCTATAGCTACAGAGGTGAATGAGGGCTTGTGTTAAACAATTAATGACCACCCGCCCACATTGTACTGCGGACAGGCGGCCGCTGTAGGCAAAGTGACGTACTGGTAAGTTGCTGCCTACTTCTGAGTAAGGGCTCGCGCATGCGCGTTCCCTGGCCGGCTCACGCTATGATTATACACAGCGGGAGCCTGTCAGCAATTCCCGGCCAATGATGTACATTCACAGCCGAGAGCTCTGTGTTGAAATTCAACACAGAGCTCTGTACACAGGGAGTGAAGCAGGGATGAGAAACTGAGAGATCATTAGTAAAAAGCAGCAAACTGTGCACTTGTTACACATTGTTAGGCACTTATTTAACCCTCATATAGTATTATCACTAATCACTGTATTAATGGCACTGGTGATGTCAGTGGCAGTTAGTCAGTTCCCCCCAGCATCAGTTAGTGTCAGATTGTCCGTCTGCAATATCGCAGTCCTATTACAAGTTGTTGATCGCTGACATTAGTATTATAAAAATAAAAAAAATTCCAGTATATATATCATAGCTTGTATGCGCTATAAATTTCATGCAAACCAATCAATATACACTTACTGGGATATTTTTTTATCAAAGATATGTAACAGAATACATTTTGGCCAAAATTCATGAAGAAATTATTTTTATTTTATTTTACTGGATATGTTTTATAGCAAAAAGTGGAAAAAAAATTGTTTGTTGAAAAAATGCCATTTGCACTTAAAATGTTCTATGAGTGAGATTGCCATAAATCATCCCAAGCACCCACACCATGCCTCTAGGGACCACAGAGATCCCACTCATCAACAAGTAGAAGGTCCCATTAGTATATACTACAAGATGTCCGAGTCTGGAGTGTAACTATGATTAATAAGAAACTATAATCAGTTTGGTTGTGAGTGATCTAGCATCCCATCAAGCATGTTCATAGTACAAAGAAGATCAATTTTCCCCTGAAATGAATGGACTAGGAAGTGTTCAGTAACACGCATTTCAGTGTTCATGGATGGTATGTCCCAGTACCAGAAAGAAAATATAAGGACATTGATCTCAGTCTGCAGCAGAAACATCAGGGGTATGTTTAGAACTACGGTGCCTACTTGTAACAGTATATAGCAGACCCACATGGTGGACAGTGAACAATATAATAGAAAAAGGATTTAAAAGCATATTAATGTATAATACTTTGAGGCTGATATACCAAAAGAGTTGAGAATTTTTGCTCAATAAGTTGAATGAAGATTCACTTCAATTATCCAAACAAGTGAAAAGCAAATTTTCATATATTTACTTTATCCTCACATAGATGGGTATTCAAAAACACAGGTGCATGTTATTGAGTGAAAACCCTGAAAAATCAATTTTCCTATATAGCTGGCACGGAAAGCAATAATTAAGTAACATTTTTAATTATGTTGATACAGTTTTAATATTACTGATAAACCTTTAGTAAATCTAAAAACAAGTGAGGAAGACATGGGACTTTATTGATTGGTGTCTAACATCAGAAACTGCAGGGATAAGCAAGAATTTTCTGTTTGGTGTACACACAAATACTATATTTCAGTGTTGACTAGGAACAAACTTTTGAACTAAGGGGGATTTAACCTTCTCCCACCCGCGCTATAGCCAAAAGACAGCTACAGCGCAGCCTTAATTGCCGGGAGGGCGTCTATAGACGTCTTCCCGAGCATGCGCTGTCAGCACGTCCCTGCAGGGCGCACACTGCGTGTTCTGTGATCACTGAGTCTATGAGACTCGGCTAATCACAGATCGGAGAAAGGAGCCAATCCCGGCCCAATAGCATGTGATTAGCTGTCAGCCAATGACAGCTGATCACGTGATGTATACTGAATATCGGTAATCAGTCTTTTTTTCCCTCATCGTGAAGGGAAAAAGTCTATCACCAGGTTCTGTCAGAGGGACATCAGTCCCTCACATGGAGAGGCACTGCTGTTATGAAGTGCCCACCAGTGCCACCTGCCAGTGCCCACCAGTGCCACCTACCAGTACCCACCAGTGCCACCTACCAGTGCCACCTATCAATGCCCACCAATGCTGCCAAACCATGCCCATTAGTGCCTCATCATCAGTGCCACCTATCAGTGCTGCCTATCAGTGTCACCTACCAGTGCCCATCAGTGAGAAGCATCAGTGCCACCTATGAGTGCCGCCTATTAGTGCCGCCCATCAGTGCCAATTCTCAGTGCCCATCAGTGCCGCCTTATCAGTGCCTATGCCTACCAATGTCACCTCTCAGTGCCCATCGGTGCCGCCTTATTAGAGCAGCCTATCGTGCCCATCAGTGCAGCCTTATCAGCGCACATCAATGAAAGAGAAAGATGACCTGTTTTCAAAATTTTATAACAAACTATGAAACTGTTTTTTGTTTTTCAAAATTTTTGGTCTTCTTTTTGTTTTTTAGCAAAAAATAAAAAATGAAGCAGTGATTAAATACCACCAAAAGAAAGCTCTATTTATGGGGGAAAAAATGATAAAAAATTCATCTGAGTAAAGTGTAGCATGACCGTGCAAGATCTTAAGATATAGACTGCTGAAACCATTAAAAGTTGAGCTTTGCCTCTCCTCCTCCTTGTTGCAAGTTTCCCTATTGGTCAGTGAGGCCTTCATCTACAATATCTACAATAAAGGACCAATAGACAGGCTTAGGAGGCAAAAGTCACGATCGCCATAAATTTGAACTGCCTATATCTCTAGATCTACTTATCCTCTTCACATGCAGTTTTAATGTAAAATAGCCTTCAGTTAAGTGTTTTTTTTATCCTATGCTTGGTTTGAATTTCACTGGTTTGAGACAGAATTACTTTAGAA
This sequence comes from Rana muscosa, assembly GCA_029206835.1. Taxonomy (NCBI): domain Eukaryota; kingdom Metazoa; phylum Chordata; class Amphibia; order Anura; family Ranidae; genus Rana; species Rana muscosa. The sequence goes on from CM055116.1 coordinate 881,999,893, forward strand.
TTTCAATATCATTTACAGGAACATTTTACTGAGCAGATGCATCTGTCTAAATCATTTCTAATGTAGACTAGACACACACAAGCATGTGCTCACTGTAATATGACTGACAATGGCACATAACCATAATAAAATTGTTTGAAGAAATCATCTTGAATAAATGGTGGAGGCTGATATCAAGAAGTGCACAAATCAACTGCACAGAAATACTTTCTTTGTGCTCTACAGTTATCTGTAAAAACCAGAAACACTCTCCGGGACAAAACCTCTGTGGAAAAAATATGTAATGAGACTGTCCCTTCAGATTACAGACAAATGTCAAACAAGTAGTGTAAGCTATTGTATTAATATTTTCAAAGACCAGACTTTAGATTTGACTATGCAGCATATTGGCATATTCATGCCTGATGAAATTTATTGCGCAAACTTGCAGGCATGAAACCAAAATATAAGCATTTTGTTTTATTCGCTAAAACATTGGTTGGTTCTAGGAGAGTGACTAAGTGAAACACAAAGACATACATTTTATACCCTACAAATCTGTTGTTGCAGAAGCGGTATCACTACAAATTTGAAATCCTTATGGAATCCTCCAGTGGACCTAGTGCATGGAGTACTCTGTCCAGTTCCGATCCATGCGATGGTTGCTGTTGACCACTCTGCTAGCAAGCAGATTCATTTTTAAATAGGACTTAGTGAATAGGAACCTATTTTCTTCTACAGCAGGGGTGCCCAACCTTTTGAAGGCCGAGGGCCACTTAAGTGACTTACTAACCAATCGCAGGCCACAATGAGCGGAGTGGGCAGATGACAGGTCTGTGTCCAGTCTGCATTTGCAACGCAGACACACACACAGACAAATCTACTCTATGGGCCCTCTGATCCAATCAGATGGAAGAGGAGGGATCCACTTCTGTTTTTTTTTTTTTTAACAGATCGGATTGGAGGTAGGCGTGTGTAAACGGTCAAAAGTCTGTTTACATCTGCCGCTCCATAGAGATGAATGGAGGGTCCAATTGGGTCCGTTCGCGTGAAAGGGGCCCAAGGCTGCTTTTAGACTGAATGTTTGCGTTCTTTTCCCGCCAGTTAGCTGCACTTTGCCATAGACGTCTATTATATTCTGCAGGCAGAGCCGTTTGAAAGTAGTTGAGCGGGAGGGAAGGCGCCAATCGCACGATATTACAGTGGATATGCGGGGGGAATATCTTACCTCCTCCTCCCGTGCTGCCTCCTCGAGTCCTCTGGCTCCTTTCTGCTGTGCTGCCCTCTGCTGCGTGCTTGGTTTGCCTGTCCTGTTCCGGCAGCCCTGCAGGTGTGGTGCACTTTCTGAAAAGCCAAGTGCTTCCTCTACTGCCGGCTTCATTCACAACACTGATGGCAGGTCAGCAATCTGGGCTTGCCAACCAGCCATCCCAGAGCAGGAGGTCGTGGGCCACATCAGAGGGCTCCGCGGGCCACATGTGGCCCCGGGCCACTGGTTGGGCACCCCGTCACAGTCACAGTGGCTGCATTCAGGGGCTAACTCCCCACTCAGGAGCATGGGGTGGTCAGCGGGCAGTAACTCCTATGCTTCAGCATATACTTTTTTTCACTTTTTCTGGTAGAGATTTAACTCTTACATGTATGCCCAACATCAGGTGTGTGAGAGAAACTCCTAATTCTTGCCAAACACGTAATGTTTTTATAGACCCAGGACAGGTCAAACACCTCCTAAATCGACAATATTTTGGAAAGTAGACACCCTTAAGGTATTTGCTGAGAGGCATGTTGAGTCCATGGAACATTTTATTTTTTGCCACAAGTGTTTGGAAAATGACAAAAAAATATATAATTTTTTTTAAACCTAATTGTCAATGTATTGATATATTGCTCACACATGCCATGGGTATATGTAAAATGACATCCAAAAACACATTCTGCTACTTCTCCTGAGTATGGAGACTTCTTGGCAGCCTAGCCACATACAGAGGCCCAAAATCCAATGGCCACCTTCAGGGTTTCAAAGGGCGTAACTTGCACATTTGATTTCCTGACTGTCTATCACAATTTCGGAGACCATAAAAAGTCAGGATAGTACAAACACCCCCCAAATGACCCTTTTTGGAAAGTAGAAACCCAAGGTATTTTCTGAGAGGCAATGTTGAGTCTTTGGAAAATCTTACAGCATACAGACTCCATCAGAGTTCCACAACATTACACAACAGACCAGTAGGGGTCTGCTATATATTTTGGGGGACCCTTGGGGTCTGTTTGCCATTTTTTCTTTTAAAAAAGAATACGGGAGGGAAAAGGAGGATTGGGGCTGCTCTGCGCAAAACCATTTCATAGAGCAGGTAAGTATAACATGTTTGTTGTTTTAATTGAAAAAACAATGCAGGTTTAATGTTAGTTTATTGTAAAAGTCAGTGCTAAAAAATTCACTGCTCCTGGCCACATGGAATTTTTTTAAATATTTTTTGCTTTGGTACATGTTCCCCAGGACAATGCCCCCCTCCCCCATGCTGCTTTTTGACACCCCCTTACCTATTAGCCCAGAAAATTGCCTTTTGTAGTGTCTGCAGGAGTCTTCAAAAATAGTGGCCATCTATAGGCTGACCTTTTGCTCAGTGTCAGCAGGACAATGATTGGTCTTTTACAATCATAGTCATAATTAGCAGCTTCTGTGATTGTGAATGACTGCACTTGCCATTCTCAACAACAAAATGATAGCAACACAAGCTGCCAGTTATTACTCTGCTTGCTTGCAAAAGATCAATCACTGCCCTGCCAGCTCTGAGCTATGCACTGTGCCCTGGCTCTTCCAGACAGACAGCAGCATTCAGCATAAATAGAAGAACATTTGATTAAAAAAGCATCGCTCTACAAAAAGAGTGGGCAGGGGCTCAGTGTTGCCTAGTAGGAACACGTATAAACTCCCCAATAGGAACAAATAATTTGGGCTTCTGCCTGAGGTGGAAATACAGCCAGCAGAAACATAGTAAAATAATGCATATTCTTACAAAATGAAGGGTTGTATCAGAACAGGGGTCCCCTGGGGAATTGCATAAGGATTCAAAAATGTTATCTATACTTGTTCTTTAGTAGGGATTCGCACCAGAACACTGCAAACAGGCAAAATGTTCTAGCTAACATGCGAACCCTATTAAAGGCTATGAGACACGAACATGAAAAATCAAAAGTGTTAATTTTAAAGGCTTATATACAGGTTATTGCCATAAAAAGTGTATGAGGACCCAGGTACTGCCATAGGGGACATGTATCAATGCAAACAACGTTTTTAAAACCCTTTTTTCAAGAGTAGGGATTTTAATAATGCTTAAATATTCCTTTAAATATCGTGCCTGGGGGGTACCTTTAGTCTACCTGTAAAGTGGCGCATCTGTGCGATGTGTAGAACAGTGCCACAGCAAAATTACATTTCTAAAAAGGAATTTTTTTTATTTAAACTTGCTCGTGGCTCTACTGTATTGCCGACTCACGGCAATATAGATAAAAAATAAAGGAATAATGGTGTAGGGTCCCCCCTTCCTCCAGTCCATACCAGGCCCTTCAAGTCTGGTATGGATTTTAAGAGAAATTCCATGCCAACATTTTTAAAAAAATTGCCTGGGTCCCCCCCCCCAAAATCCATACCAGACCCTTATCCGAGCATGTAGTCTGGAGGTCAGGATAGGGAGGAATGAGCAAGCACCCCCCACCTCCTTAACCGTACTAGGCCACATGCCCTCAACATGGGAAGAGTGCTTTGGGGTCTCCCCCAAAGCACTTTGTCCCCATGTGAATGGGGACAAGAGCCCCTTCCAGGCAACCCTGGCCATTGGTTGTTGGGGTCTGCGGGCCGGGGGCCTGTCGGAATATGGAAGCCTGCCCCCGGCTCCAGTGTCACTGGATTTGATTGACAGCAGCAGGAACCAATTTCTCCTGCTGCTCTCAATCTATCCAATGAGGACCCTAGACAGTGGCTAGAGCTACTGGGCTTGTGAAAAGCCTCAATACTTTACAACTCCTTTAATGATAAAGGGTGTTTTTTATTTTATTTTTATTTATTTTTTGGAAAGGATATTGTTTCTGTATATCATGACAATTTTTTTTTCTTGCAGACTTTATTTTAGGATTATCCTGGGAAACATGTGAAAATGTACCTAGTGTGCCACCTGCTGGCTGGAAATTGTAAAAATGAAATAAATTATATGAAATATAAAAAAATTTACTTTTTTTTGTTCTAAACTTAGTAAAACAAGGAAATACGTATGAAATGCTTTACATTTCCCCTAAGAATGTAGGCTGTTTTTATACAACAAACTGTTGTTTCTCATGTTAGCCCCTATCTTTGTGATATTACTGCTTAGGTCTATAAACCATATATCACTATAGAGTCTGTATTGTTATTTATCACTTGTGTTCATTTCTGCCTTAGAGAAATGTGTGCAAGATAAACATGTTTTAAGAAGGAAAGACGGATCATTTCTCCCTCAGTGATCGATTGTCTCCTAATGTAGAGAGACCCTGCTGAACCTGCAAAGATAATGCCTTGTTCCTTTTACAAGGTTCAAACCGGAGAGAAAAAAAGAAGGAGCCCATAGAAAATGTAGGTCAGGACCAAAGATTGTAACACAGGATGTGAGCTGGTGCTCAGGGGATACTGGTAAAGAGATAATTGGGAAAATAAAGTTGCAGCAGGTTTCATTTTTGTTCAGAAAAAAAAAAAGATGTACCAGCATATCTTACAACACTGTGTTTTCACAGTAGTCAGGGGCAAGAAGACTGCAGCCTTCTTCGGTATCTGCTGACACTTTATAATGTATACATAGCAGGAAAGATATGCCTGAACATTTAGATGCATTATCAGCAATATCATTTATTTATGGGATTTTATTCCTTTGTCATATACATTATCCATGCATTTAATGAGAAAATTGTTTTCTTTATTTTGTTGCATGTTTAGTATACTCTGTAAGAATATTTTCATCTTTTTCATCATTCATCTATACCCTAACCCGTTGTGCCTAATCTTTTTATTGCATTGTTCTGCATCAAGCATTCTTCATATATCAGGCATTAGATCTGGGTCCAGATTTGGTTAACAGTTACTATGGACTGTGATGGTGGCATCACAATAAAATGGCAGCCATTCAGAATTTTAGTGTGTAATGTAGACTGAACTTTCCAGTAACATTAGTACATCTCCCACTCTCCATAGAGTTTGACTGACAGTCTAAGCTCAATACTGGAAGCTTTACACAAGGATAAGAATCTTTATTTTCAGCAGTGTTGTTGTAATTTCCAAATGTAATTTTACACAAGGATACGGATCTGTATTTTCAGCCATCGGACTCAAAATCTCATTGAACTCAGCTGAACATAACTGTCACTTTTTTAAAATAAGGATAGTTTCCTGGTGTTTATCCTTGTGAACTGAGCATCCATGTTATTCCTGTTAAGTATTTTTCATCACAAATCGCCTCCTGTTATGTGACTATATACTTTGTACTTCTTCCGGCTTCTAGCCTTGAAATAGAAGCAGACTAGCAGAAACATGTGACTTTATTTTAGAAGATAAGTTTAGGGTACTTTCACTATTTATTTTTTATAAATGGATGCGTTGATTGCATGTACCAGAATTTCTTCTGCTAAACTATGTATTCTAGTACTTTTATCTGTGCTTTAAATTGAAAACAAAAACTTTTTTTATGAGTAAAATCTGCATATTATTAGGTTAGAATCAAATTTGACCTACAGCACACGTAAGTGATTTACTCATATACCGTATATCCTCGAGTATAAGCCGAGTTTTTCAGCACATTTTTTTGTGCTGAAAATGCCCCCCTCAGCTTATACTCAGCTTATACTCGAGTCTGTGTCCATCTTCAACTTTGCGTGCCTGATTCCGGCCAGCCGTAGGTCCCCCTGGACCCCAAACTTGGCACACATGTACTCTTCCTCTACAAGTGTGCAAAGTTTGTTGTCCGGGGAACCTACGGCCGGGGAGCACAATGGCAAAATTAGGTGCCTCGGCTTATATTCGGGTCGGCTAATACTCGAGTATATACGGTAAGTGGACTTGTAACAACACATTTGAGAGTTGTGTAAGGTACGTTTTTTATTATTTGCAATAACAGTTAAAATTCAGGACATGCATTTGCGCTCTACCCCATTCTTCTTGGTTCAAGCAGTACTGGACCCCTGGAAGCATGTCCTACAAAATGAACTGTTGAAGCAAATAGAAAGAGTATCACATACAATACTCAAAAACAGTGTTGTTATACGTATTCTAATATGGCTACAATCAAGTGACACAAAAAGGAAGATACTGTCTATAGTCACATGAAGAAGCAGTTAACTATCTGGATTATAAGGGAAACATAGGTCAATAGTAACAATACTGCTTGGACCTTGGAGAAGGGGGTAGCATCCTGCTTTTGAAAACAGTGAGGAAAGATCAGCACCACCACTCAGTTTTTTTGTGATAATAGCATATTTGAACCAAATCCTGGGGTCCAGAAAATCACTCCATGTCCCCAGGTTGGGAGTTGCGACAGTATAAGTTTGTAGAGAATGAATTGGTTAATGAAAATCATTTCATGAATATAAATATTCATGAATTTTATGAATATAATGTAAAATGTGCATTTTTATCAGAACATTTGTGCATATTTCAGGTAGTGTGTTGACCCTTTATTAGCCAACCCTGTCTGGACATAGAGCTAAGAGTACATGAAAAATATTGTTAGGCCAATTGTCTTATAATTTAGAGTTTACTAGTGAAGGCCCTCTTTATATACACCAGCAAGCAGTTTCTGGGAAGATATTAGTTCAGAGCCCCATTTTCTGCAACCCTTACACGCCCCTTTTTTTCTTAATTCATTTGCATACCTTTTTTCCAAAGGTCCTTAGTCTGGTTGTGTGGCATCATAGGTCATCTTCCTCCTTGTGTGACATCATGGGTCTTAAATTCTACAGAGAATACAAATATAACACTGTTTTCCAGTGGCTTGATGAGAGCATGCCCTTGATGTTCTGGACTCACAGAAAGTGGGTTGAATAATGCTGAGCATCATTCAACCTGAATGAAGGTCTGTACTGGATAGCAGAGAAGTGAGTTTGATGGGAACATTATCTAAAATTAGGTGAGTATTGCATTAAGAGCTGCATTTCTTTTTACTATGGAAAAGCAGTGGATTTTAGTGAAAATTACCCATAAGCTATATTTTAGCTGTGATTTTATTTTGTGATCATTTCATAATCAAATTTTTCTGTTCACAAACATAAATATTGCAAAGGTGTGGATCTGTTATTGTTTCACTTGAAATTGATATTATTTAGCTCTATTTTATCTTATTTATGTTGAGATTTTTTGCTCTCCCTATTAGACACCTTCTTGAATCTTACAGTTATATCAGTAATTAAAGATATTTATTATATTATTTATATTATACTAGTTATTTGATTAAGTAAAAACCTGTGCAACTGCAGTAGTCATTTATTAATTCCCTAGAGTATTTATTTCTGAAACTGGTGAAAAGTGATGTTTTTGGCTTTAGCAATTAGATCTGTTAAGAGACATCCAACTTTTTACCAGTTTTCATAGCTCTATTAGTTTAGTCTGGCATTGCTAGTCTTTAGCTGAGTAGCTGCTCTGAATGAGACTGTAAGATTGTTATATGTACTTACATAGGTAACTCAAATAATTTGTTGTACTACCACAAAGAGAGGTTTCAAGTTTTGCCAACAAGGTCAAAAAGATACATGTTTGAAGCTTGTAGGAAGAAGTCAACTGTTTTTAAAAAGAAAAAATTGGAACAAAAGTTGTGATGTTACCCCTATTTACATATCATGCTGTTTATTTTTTCCAGAGAATAAAGGATGAAATAAGATTGGTAACCATGGGCTGGTTCTACACTTATATATCTATTTTTATTTTCCTCGGTGCTATAGGGCTATAGTATTATTACAATTAAAATCATTTTGAGTATTATTAGTATTATAGAATGTAATGAGAATACAAAATAGTAAAAGTTACCTGCACAATCAGCTAATAGTCATAGGGCAAATGATGAAAGGCATACCAATTTTGAAGGGGAAAGCCATATCCAAATATTTGGGACATTAAATACTTACAACCAGAACATTCTCTGCAAAAAATAAAAAATTCACATTCTCCGTGTGTTTGTATAGATTTGATGCTAAAAACATTACTTGTGAGATAAATAGCTTCTGTCTAAATTTTCAATTGAATGCAGTTGTTTGCATCACTGCTGTGATAGGAATAGTACATTGTAAGCTTCCTCTGAAAGTAGAACTATGGCCTCCAATTACAAAAAAAAAGTTGTTTTGCTTATTGTCATTCCTCTGCAAATTCTCACAAATACCTTTTGATCCCGGCATTAAAGTTTACCTTATGTAGCTTCCTGTGATGGAATGATAACACAGTAGCACTAGAATTGCTCCTGAATACAGAGCAGTGCTGTCACCATTATTAATTTATGAGGCATGCACATCACAAGGTAACTGAATTTGGGGCAAATTTAAGCTGTCACAAATTCTACATAGCAACCTTTAGATGTACTTTTAAGGAAAAGTAGGGTCAAAGTTCTTTTGGCCCTACTGATCCTGTAGGTCACAGGAGTACACTTCATTTTGCACTCTTGTGACCTGTATTCAGTCGTCAGCGGGCTAAAGTCCACTGTCAGTTGACGTCACTCAGCAGATCCAGAGCTGACTTTAATGTCGGGATCCACCCAGATGCCTGACTGGCAGCTGGCTCAGCCTCTTAGCATGCTGCTGAGAGCCTGAGCCAGCCACTCCTGCCCCCTCCACAGCCCGGCACTCCAGTGAACGCTGAATGGGCAGAGCAAAGAGCCGGTGACTGACAGTCACCGCTCTCTGCTCACTGAATACAGAGAACTGAGCAATCAGTAGTCTTTGATTGCTCGGTTCTTAGTTTTAGAGGTGGCAGGGGACAGATGCAGCATCAGATTTATAGTACATTCACCTAAGTGAGTTTGTAGGGTTTGTTTTTTTCAAACCTCATACTTCTATTTTAAGGCATAGTCCAATGTTAATGGTAGTTTAGCGTTTTAAGCCACTGCAAAATATTATTGCATGAGCATCTCTATACATGCTTCTGATTAAGCTGTTATTGTGATCATCAACTCTGTGTATAGCACTTATGGTCTTAAATTTTCCACGGTTGCCCAGTCAATAATGTTCAAATTTCGCTTGCTGTCATGTGGGACCTGTGGAGACAATGTAATGCTGTGTATACGTGAACATTGGTTAGTTATTACTGACATGCCATCAATCAAGTTATGGAGGTTAATTTACTAAAACTAGAGAATTCTAAATCTGGTGCAACTCTGCATAGAAAGCAATCAGCTTCCAGATTTTTTGGTCAAAACTTAATTGAACACACAGAAGTTAGAAGCTGATTGTATACCATGCACAGCTGCACCAGATGTTGCCCTCTCCAGTTTTAGTAAATCAACCCCACCATTTCTAGTAGGGCACATTAGCAATTGAAATGCTTTTAAATATATATTGAACAAATACAAAGCTAAAAATAAAATGCAAAATTTATTATTTCACTGTTTTGTTCCACAGCACTAGATTTGTTGCAAACATAAAGTTAACCTTTTTAACCAATTAGTAAAAAAGTAAATGATATTTTGATGAACAGTTAAAAGCCTTTGCATTACAGTTATAATACCTAAGAATGCATAATAATAATTTAATTTAATTTGCAAATGATATCATGATCTATGTAGCAGTATGAATAATAGATGAAGAACATTAACACTTTTCCATCATTTCTTTTTCAGGCGCTAAGCTGCTCTTAATCTTTACTTGCTGCATAATTTACATATTTAAAGTGGAATGTTGTCCAGAAACCTGCCTGTGCTACAATGAACCGAAAATCACCTTCAGTTGTTCACAGCAAAGACTGACTTCCATCCCTTTATACATTCCAACACAGACTCAGCGTATTTTTCTTCACAATAACAAAATAACATTTGTAAGGGCAACTAGCTTCACCTCCTGCCAGAACCTTTCTATTCTATGGATCCATTCAAACAACATCAGTCATATAGAGTCTGGAGCATTTTATGGATTAACAAAACTAGAAGAACTCGACATGAGTGACAACTATAACCTCAGATCTGTTACTCCACTCACATTTCGAGGTCTTGTTCACTTACATACTTTACACCTCAATCGCTGTGGTCTGCAGGACTTACCTCTTGGAATCTTCCAAGGCCTTTTCTCTTTGCAGTACCTCTATCTTCATGATAACAACCTTTTCTTCTTGCATGATGACACATTTGTAGATCTGGGGAACCTCACTTACTTGTTTCTTCATGGCAACAAACTAAGTACCCTATCTGAAAATGTATTTAGTGGCCTCATAAATTTAGACAGATTACTGGTTCATCAAAACAGGCTGGATTATATCCATCGCAGAACTTTTCATGATCTTAAGAAAGTAACAACTCTCTACTTGTTTAGTAACAACTTAACCGTACTCAAGGGAGAAATACTGTCACCTTTAGTATCCCTTCAATACCTACGTTTAAATGCAAACCAGTGGATCTGTGACTGCAGAGCTAAATCCCTCTGGAACTGGTTGAAAGCATTTAAAGGCTCATCATCAGAGCTGGAGTGTTATGTTCCACCAAACCTAGCTGGGAAGGACCTTAAAAAACTAGTCATCGCAGATCTTGATGGATGTGCCAATACTTCTTTCCATCAAATGAGAACAGGTTTATTTGGAGTCAAGGGCGAAGAGATTGCAGACAGCTGCTGTCAACCTCCAGTCGATAAGTCCCTAATTACTGGAACAAATGCTAAGTCTGGCCCATCTTCTCATACGAGTAGAGTTTTGCCAAATATCCCAGTCAAAGACAAAGAAAATATTTCAAAGACAAAAATCATTGGTAATGCTGACCCTAAGAAAAACAAAACTTATAAGCCTATTAATCACTCCCCTTTTGGAACATTCACAAGCAAAGTAGATAACTCTTTAACAAAGTTGAATCAAAATAATGTTTTTGATTCAGTTGAACCATCTACTGTCCCAAACAAAAAGAGGCTTCCCTGCTCAAAAAAAGTGAAGTCAAAATCACAGTGTCGAATGTACCAACCGGGAACCAACTCTGCATTACCGAATTTGCACACCATGGATCTTCTATACATAACTCTGATTTTCGTCCACCAGATGCACTTTTAAGCTGTCTATCACACACTTTCTCTCTCTCTCTCTCTCTCTCTCTCTCTCTCTCTCTCTCTCTCTCTCTCTCTCTCTCTCTCTCTATATATATATATATATATATATATATAAATATTTTTTTGGTTTAAGGAAGTATCAAAGAAAGACTATGAATGACCTAAATAAATCATTGCTACTATATACAAAAATGTGCATAAACAAATAGCTTCACAAAAGGTTATTGGTTATTTTTTATGGTTGTGTACTTAAGAGTGCAGCAAGTGCAAAAATATTGCTTTATTCCTCATATATTTAAGGATATGTTTAATCCTTTAAAGATTGAAAAAAAAAAATGCTAAACCTGAATGTTTAGCTTTTATTTGTATTTAAAGTTGTACTTAAAATGATTCAAAATGTACATTGCAAAGAAAATGCTGTTGTCTGCTCTGTTTATGACTTAGAGTTTATTGTAATTATTTCTGTCATTATATTACTGGGTAGTATTTGTTGAAGAATGCTATCCGTTTACTTAAACATTCTCCATGTATACACATATAGATATGCATTTTATTTTAACTGTGCCGAATTAAGTAAAAAATAAATCTGTTCTTTTTTTTTTCTGTGCAAAATTTTATTTCAGTATAAAAAAGGACATTGTTTTAAATTGAGGAGTCCTTGACACCACTAAATATAATAAAATTATACCTACTGTATATTTATTTTCCTTGTAATGGGGGAGCAGCTAAAAATGTTGGGGTCTTATTACTGACTGTCAGTTCTCCTGGTTGGGATGTAAGAATTGAAAGAAAAAGGAAGAAAGAAGATAGGCCTCTAGCAGTCATTTACATTCCTAATGTCATCTTAAGCATTCGACTGGCTGACCTTCAATATTGTTTTTCTTAATTAAAAAAAAAAAATTGAGGCATGCTGCACAAGGTTAGGGCAATTTCTGCAATAAACAATCAACATGCATTGCAGCTTCCTGTGGACTGTCCAGAAATGGTACATTTTTAGGCAATGCAATATAATTCTATAGCAAACCAGTTTTTTCACTGCAATACACGCAGACAATCCTGGTCCAAACTGGAAATCTGAACCCAAATAAATATTAGAAAAACACCAAAAAATTGGAAAACTAGTGTTCAAGCTCAAACCAACAACAATCCTTACAAAAACAGCATGATAACAAAATTCCAAAGTCTAACAGGCCTATTTATAAAACATTCATTGCACAAATGTCACAAGCATTTATAAAGGATGCACAAATGGTCCCCTGTTTTTTCTCTGATGCTAAGACTTCCTATGATCAACAGCACCATCTAGTGACCAAAATGCGGTATATTTTCTAATTTAGATATTTCAGAAAAATGGACCACATTTTGGCCATTGGATGGAGCTGACGGCTGTAGGAAGTTATAGTATTATACCGTGTACACACAATCGGTTTTACCAATGAAAACAGTCCGATGGACTTTTCTCATCAGACAAACCGATCGTGTATGGGCCCCATCTGTCTTTTTTCCATCGGTGAGAAAAAATAGAACATGTTTTAAATTTATCCAATGGGAAAAAAAACGATAGCAAATTCCGATCGTCTGTGTGGAACTCCATCGGACAAAAAACCCACGCATGCTTAGAATCAAGTCTACGCATGCTCAGAAGCATTGAACTTCATTTTTCTCGGCTTGTCGGAGTGTTTTATGTCACGGCTTTTGGGACGGTCGGATTTTTGACTGATGGTGTTTAGGCAAGACTGATGGAAGTCAGCTTCATTGGATTTCTGATGGAAAAATCCATCGGATTAGAATCCATAGGAAATCCGATCGTGTTTACAGGGCTTTAGAGAAAATACAGGCAAAATTTGTGCAACCTGGAAGAATGCAACAAATGTTTTATAAACAGACCAATAAACTTACCTAATGCACAACTTCTGGGCCAGGAAATAGAAATATTCCTCCAATATTTTGACCATAATGTTCAATTTTAGTCTCATCGCTCTAAATGATTTGTTCCAAAGGCTTTGAGACTTCTCTATGTGCTGTTTGGTATTTTGGAAGTGGTCTGTTCTGTGGCATTGGGGCAGCAAAAGGGGCTAACATTTTTATATGTCAAAGGTTTGCAAACTTACAGCATAAGAACAACTGAAAGTCTGTAGTGATACTGTACATAACAAAGTGGGCACCCAGGCATGAGAGTTGTAGAAGTACCTAGAAAAATAGTAAGTAAAGTAAACAGTAGGTCAAAGCGAGAAGGTAGAGCCTAGCAGAGTCAGAAGAAATGCAAATGAAACAAAAACAGGGCTAACAATGGCCAGGAACCCTGACTAGAGTCAGAGATTCTTTTTAGTTGCAATATGCAACATAATATACACAGTGCTTTGTAAATAAGATTATTATTCCAAGTTACCTACCAAAAAAACATACAATCTAATTGTGCAACAGCATGTCTAGTTATGAAATCGGGGGTGTGCATTTCCACTGTCCTTACATCTTTATGTTTATGTCATTTTAAAGGACACCCAGAGACTTTTAGTGCTATTATGCAGATTATTCCATTTTCTGGTCCTGAATTTTATATCCCTCAAGTTAAATGTTCCTAAATCGCTACACTTTTTCCCCAGGAATTTATAAACCTTGCCAGCCTTGTTCTTTTCTGCCGTGAAATATGCGACAGCTCAGTATGGGCAAAGCTATAGAAAAAGAGTTTTCTCTGGAAATATGTCTGCCTTACTCAAATGTATTCAAGGCCACTGCCAGTAACTTCAAAAAATAAAATTTCAGCCTTGGAATATAATAGCAGGTAGTAAAATAGATGTTATAGCAATAGTAAAAACTATTTTGATTTAATAAATAATCCTTAGAAGTAAAAGTAAAAAAAACTGTAAATATATTTAATATTTGAATCTAGACATTACATATTTTACTAGAATGTAAAGAAAAAATAATAGATTTTATGTTCAGAAATCAGTAAATTTCGCATAAAATTACCCTATCATTAAAAAAATAAAAATAAAAATTTCACTGGAAAACAGTCAGTTTTTTTAAGAAGGTCAATTTCTTTGTATTGATCAGTAGTTTATTTCTCCAACATGTCAATACTGTATCCAGTGGTGATCTGAAGGTTAGTTTGGGCATCAACTGAATGCTATGGTGGACTAGGGAAGTGTTGGTTTCTCAGTTGACGTTAGGATTTCTTGTGAACAGGGAAGCTATTTGGCAGTGCAGGCAGTGGGAAAGATAAATATTTTTAATGTTCGCAATGTTTTTTTAAGTTATTTTAATTCCCAAAGCATGGGACATACCTTTCTGTTAGTTAAGAATGTTGCATTTCTTTGGAGAAATAAAAGAATCATCAAGTTAACCAAGCTGAGCAAAATGGATGAATGTGCTTGGCATTTTCAAGCCATCTTGTTATGGGCTACTGTCTTGTATTTTTAAGCTATAGCACTTAAAATAGAGGTCCCCCCCAAAACTTAAATCCCTGCATCTGCAGACACACGATCTAACACTAACCTATCTAGATCTGTAAAGAAGAAATCAGTACACATACCTTTTCTGCAGCCGATCCCACTCTGAGCTGTCAGCCACGGCTTCGCTGTGGAGGCAGGTGCAAAAGAAACATCTGACAATGGAAGCCCCATAGTAACTCTATGGATGACATCACTCCCCATTCATTTCACAGCCATTGTCGGCTGTGTCCTCTGCAGGGCCGGATTTGCTCTCCCTGCCGCCCCAAGGCCAGGTTCCGCAGTGCACCCCCTCCCCGCCAACCGAATCACCCCCCCAAATCAACGGAGAATGGCAACCGGATGGCAGGGGCGGCATGGTTAGTCCGAATATTTTTTGTTTCTTTTTTTTTTACTTTTTCATCACTTTTTTATTTATTTTAATTTGTAGCTTGTCATTTACTTTTCTTTATTTTTGTATAATTTTCTTATTATTTTTCTTATTCTTTACTTTTTAATTACTTTTTTATTTTATTAATTTAATTATTATTTCTTATTATTTTTTATTTTTTTACCAATTTATTTTCACTTAACTTTATTGCTATCACACAGGAGAAAACAATTCCCTGTGTGATAGCAATTGGAGGTGACAGGTTCTCTTTATTGACCCTGTCACCTCCAAAACAGGAGTCCTAGCACTGTGCTAGAACTCCTGTCACAGCTGAGATGGGAAGAGCACAGCTCACCCCTCTCACTGTGTACATTGGCGGCAGGGACAGGAGACAGACTCGGCGGCCAGGGGGAGGACGGAGTCCCGAAGACAGAGCCAGCAGAGAGAGGTATGTGGGGGGGGGGAGAGAGAGGGGAGGACGGACAGCAGCACACATTTTACAAGTGATTTTGGCGACAAATCACTTGTTAACGAGCGAGCGGATTCCCCCACACACTACATTTAGTCCTGCTAGAAAGCAACTTACTGTCCTTAACTGTATGTTCCGCCGTCGGGGGGACTCCATGCTGCTGCCGCCCCTCAGTGCCCTGCCGCCCCGAGGCCTGGCCTCGGTGGCCTTGTGGGAAATCCGGGCCTGGTCCTCTGCAGAGCTTCCGCTGCTGGAGACCGGATCGGATCGGCTTCAGAAAAGGTTTGTACAGTTCCTTTGAAAACGTATTTATCCCCCTTGCAATTTTCCACATTTTGTCATGTTACAACCAAAAACGTAAATGGATTTTATTGGGATTTTTGTGATAGGCCAACACAAAGTGGCACATATATGTGAAATGAAAGGAAAATGATAAATGGTTTTCAATTTTTTTTACAAATAAATATGTGAAAAGTGTGGCATGCATTTATATTCAGCCACCTTTACTCTGATACCCCCAACTAAAATCCAGTGAAACCAATTGCCTACAGAAGTCACCTAATAAGTAAATAGAGTCCACCTGTGTGTAATTTAATCTCAGTATAAATACAGCTGTTCTGTGAAGCCCTTAGAGGTTTGTCAGAGAACCTTAATAAAAAAGAGCATCATAAAGGCCAAGGAACACACCAGACAGGTCAGGCATAAAGTTGTGGAAACATTTAAAGCAGGGTTAGGTTATAAAAAAAAATATACCATGCTTTGAACATCTCACAAAGCACTGTTTGATCCATCATCCGAAAATGGGAAGAGTATGGCACAACTGCAAACCTACCAAGACAAGGCCATCTACCTAAACTAACAGGCCGGACAAGGAGAGCATTCATCAGAGAAACAGCTCATGGTAACTCTGGAGGAGCTGCAGAGATCCACAGCTCAGGTGGGAGAATCTGTCCACAGGACAACTATTAATCGTGTACTCCACAAATCCGGTCTTTCTGGAAGAGAGGCAAGAAGAAAGCCATAAGAAGTCCCATTTGCAGTTTGCGAGAAGCCATGTGGGGGACACAGAAAACATGTGGAAGAAGGTGCTCTGGTCAGATGAGACCAAAATTGAACTTTTTGGCCTAAAAACAAAATGCTATGTGTGGCGGAAAAATAACACTGCACATCACCCTAGACACACCATCCAATTTTCTTCAGCAGGGACAGGGAAGCTGGTCAGAGTTGATGGGAAGATGGATAGAGCCAAATACAGGGCAATCTTAGAAGAAAACCTGTTAGAGTCTGCAAAAGACTTGAGACTGGGGTGGAGGTTCACCTTCCAGCAGGACAACGACCCTCAACATACAGCCAGAGTTACAATGGAATGGTTTGGATCAAAGCATATTCATGTATTAGAATGGCCCAGTCAAAGTCCAGACCTAAATCCAATAAAAAATTTGTGACAAGACTTGAAAATTGCTGTTCACACACGCTCTCCATCCAATCTGACAGAGCGCAAGCTGTTTTGCAAAAAAGAATGGGCAAAAATGTCACTCTCTAGAAGTGCAAAGCTGGTAGAAACATCCCCAAAAAGACTTGCAGCTGTAATTGCAGTGAAAGGCGATTCTACAAAGTATTGACTCAGGGAGGCTGAATACAAATGCACCCCACAACTTTCATATATTTATTTGTAAAATAATTTTTAAAACCATTTATAATTTTCCTTCCATTTCACAATTATGTGACACTTTGGGGGTAATTCACGAAAGGCAAATACACTTTGTACTACAAGTGCAAACTACAAGTGCAAAGTGCACTTGAAATTGCACTGAAAGTGCACTTGGAAGTGCAGTCGCTGTAGATCCGAGGGGGACATGCAAGGAAAATAATTGCACATGATTGGATGATAAAATCAGCAGAGCTTCCCCTCATTTCAGATCTACCCCTCAGATTTACAGTGACTGCACTTCCAAGTGCACTTTCAGTGCAATTTCAAGTGCACTTTGCACTGGTAGTTTGCACTTGTCGTGCAAAGTGGATTTGCTTTTCGTAAATAACCCCCTTTGTGTTGGTCAATCACATAAAATCCCTATAAAATACATTTACATTTTTGGTTGTAACATGACAAAATGTGGAAAATTTCAAGGGGTATGAATCCTTTTTTAAGGCACTGTATACAGATTTCTTTCTTACAGGGTTAGATAGGTTAGTCTTAGAATGTGGATGTCTGTAGATACAGGGATTTTAGTTTTAGGGTGGACTCACACTTTAAGGTACACTCCAAAGGCCTTCTGTCAATATACCATTTTAGAATGCCTTGAGCATCATTTAGCATGCCTTAAATCAGTTGTAAAGTCTCAGGGTTTTTCACCTAAATGCATTCTCTGTATTAAGGTGAAAAACCTTCTGTGCTGCAGCTGCCCCCCAGAGCCCCCCTTTTTCTTACTTGAACCCGATCTTTCCAGCGACGAGCACAAGCTCAGCAGCTCCAGCCGCTGTCTCGGGTCCTCAATGGATAGATTAATAGCAGCAGAAGCCATTGGCTCCCACTGCTGTCAATCAAATCCGATGACAGGAGAGGTGGGGCAGGGGGGCCGAGTCCTGCTGTATGTGTCAATAGACGCAGCAGCAGGACTCGGGAGCGTGCCCGCATGGGTGCCCCCATGTACATCGGCTCTCTGTGAGGGCACTCACCGAAGAGGAGGAGCCAGGAGCACCTCCCGGGGACCCCAGAAAAGGAGGATCGGGCTGCTCTGTGCAAAACCCTTGCACAGAGCAGGTAAGAAAATAGCAATGTTTTTTTTTTTTTTTTTTTTAAATGAACCTTTGCAATCACTTTAAGTGCCACTGCAGCTTGATGAATCAGGGCATACTGTACATTTAATCTTAAAAGTAGAACTCAAGGCAAACATTTAAATACATAGTCTACTGTTTTATCTACCAACGGATTTGTAATTGTCTATATTCAGTCTTCTGATTTACATAGGTCTGCCACACACCACAGCAATGATTACTCTACTGTTTCCTGCATTAGATTTACAGCTTCCCGACTCACTTTGCTGCTAATTAAAGGGAAGCTGTCATGGTTATGCAGTAATGTTTGTCTCTCAGCTTACAACTTCTCCATGTGTTCACCTTAGAGGCCAGCCACTCTCACCTGGCTGCTTAAATAATCTCTCCCCAAAGCATGGCTCCACACCAGGCCCTATCAGGGAACACTATATTAACCTGTGCACTGCAAGCCAGCCGTGCTTATCAACGTTGTTTGTTAAGCTATTGTGTGTTTGGGTTCCTGCTTGCCGTGTGCTATGTCTGTCTCTGTTTTACCGATCTTGGCTTGTTCTCGACTATCCCTGTCTGCTTGTGACCTTGACCTTTGGCGTGTCCTTTGCTTATCCTTGTCTATTAGTCGCCCCGACGTTTGGCTTATCCCCTCACTATCTCTTGTATCCTGAGCTGCTGCTTCCCCTCTATCCTCTATAGCAGGGATATGCAATTAGCGGACCTCCAGCTGTTGCCAAACTACAAGTCCCATGAGGCATAGCGAGACTCTGACAGCAGCAAGCATGACACCCAGAGACAGAGGCATGATGGGACTTGTAGTTTTGCAACAGCTGGAGGTCCGCTAATTGCATATCCCTGCTCTATAGCCTACTGTGAGCGTGAGCTGGGGGACTCTGGGGGTCGCGACCTGGATCCGGTTGCAGCCCAGTCCATCCTCACCACTAGAGGCTCTGGTGATCACCTGCTGGATCTTAGACTCAGTGCTCTGAGGGGAATTTTAGGCTCTAGCTCACTGTGGGATCCCTGTTAGTGCTCCAGTGGACCTGCCCTCCTTAATCACCCAGTGTTCCATCCGCAGCAGTCAGCTATAGGGTTCACTACCTTAGCGGTGCACTCCTGACCCCAACGGTGTGCATCTGTCACCTGGCTTCAGGTGACCTGACAGAAGCGATGATACTGATTCATTATCCACTTAACGACCGCCCACTGTAAATATACGTCAGCAGAATGGCACCGACAGGCAGAATCACGTACATATACGTGATTGCCTTTGTATAGTTGGGGGGTCCGATCGGACCCCCCTTCTTTACAGTGGGTGGTCGTTTTACCTTCGGGAGCGATCCGGCATGAGGGGACGGCCGTTCGATTCCGGCCACCCCCTCTCGATCGCTCCCGGCGAATGAGAGAGCTTCCCCTGCCTGCCAGGAAGGAGGAAGTGATGTCATCTCTCCTGGGGCGCTCACATATACCGAGCGCCGTACAGGAGAAGATGCAGGTTAGTACACAAAACAGCACACTGACACCAGGACACATAGGCACATAAATCGCCCCCCAGGCCCCCCCAGATCACCCCCCAGCCCCCCCCCAGCCCCCAGTCACAGTGTCACTGATTGCAGTGACCATTTATTTAGTGATCACTGCAATCAGTGACATTTGTGACTGTAAAAGTGTCACTAGATTTAGTTTTAGGTCCAGTGTAGCCCCCTAACCCCCCCTAATAAAGGTTTAACCCCCTGATCACCCCCCAGATAACCCTTTCACCCCCTATCACCACTGTCACTAAGCAATCATTTTTCTGATTGATGTCTTAGCGTCGGTGATGCTGATCGGTAGCCAGTAATTTTTTTTAGGTTCGCCGCAGGTTTTTATAGCGTCGGGTACCCCCATATATTACCTAATGAAGGTTTAACCCCCTTGATCGCCCCCCAGGTAACCCTTTCACCCCCTATCACCACTGTCACTAAGTTATAATTTTTCTGATCGATGTCTTAGCGTCGGCGATGCTGATCAGTAGCCAGTAATTTTTTTTAGGTTCGCCGCAGGTTTTTATAGCGTCGGGTACCCCCATATATTACCTAATAAAGGTGTAACCCCCTTGATCACCCCCCAGGTAACCCTTTCACCCCCTAGCACCGCCGTCACTATGCGATCATTTTTCTGATCGATGTCTTAGCGTCGGTGATGCTGATCGGTAGCCAGTAATTTTTTTTAGGTTCGCCGCAGGTTTTTATAGCGTCGGTTACCCCCATATATTACCTAATAAAGGTTTAACCCCCTTGATCGCCCCCCCAGGTAACCCTTTCACCCCCTATCACCACTGTCACTAAGCGATAATTTTTCTGATCGATGTCTTAGCGTCGGCGATGCTGATCGGTAGCCAGTAATTTTTTTTAGGTTCGCCGCAGGTTTTTATAGCGTCGGGTACCCCCATATATTACCTAATAAAGGTGTAACCCCCTTGATCACCCCCCAGGTAACCCTTTCACCCCCTAGCACCGCCGTCACTATGCGATCATTTTTCTGATCGATGTCTTAGCGTCGGTGATGCTGATCGGTAGCCAGTAATTTTTTTTAGGTTTGCCGCAGGTTTTTATAGCGTCAGGTACCCCCATATATTATCTAATAAAGGTTTAACCCCCTGCTCGCCCCCCAGGTAACCCTTTCACCCCCTATCACCACTGTCGCTATGCGATCATTTTTATGATCGTTGTCTTAGTGTCGGTGATGCCGATAGGTAGCCAGTAATTTTTTTTTAGGTTCGCCGTCAGGTTTTTATATAGCGTCAGGTACCCCCATATATTACCTAATAAAGGTTTTAACCCCCTAATTGCCCCTAGTTAACCCTTTCACCAGTGATCATCATATAAGTGTTATGGTTGACGCTGGTTAGTGATGAGCCGAACACCCCCGGGTTCGGTTCGCACCAGAACCCGAGAACGGACCGAAAGTTCGAACGAACATTAGAACCCTATTAAATACAATGGATGCGAACGTTCGAATTCTAAAGTGCTAATTATAACAACTATTATGCATGTTATTGTCCTAAAAAGGGTTTGGGAACCCGGGTTCTGCACCAGGGGACATGTATCAATGCAAAAAGAAGTTTTAAAAACGGTCGTTTTTCGGGAGCAGTCATTTTAATGATGCATAAAGTGAAAAAAAAAAAGTCAAATATTCCTTTAAATATCGTACCTGGGGGGTGTCTAAAGTATGCCTGTGAAGTGCCACGTGTTTCCCGTGTTTATAACTGTCCCTGCACAAAATGACACTTCTAAAGGAAAAAAAAGCCATTTAAAACTGCTTGCGGCTTTAATGTAATGTCTGGTCCCGGTAATATGGATGAAATTCTTTAAGAAAAATGGCATAGCTACCCCATGACCCCCCCCCCCCCTACCCCAGCCCATTACCAGCCCCTTTGGGTCTTGTATGGATATTAAGGGGAACCCCGCACATAAAATAAAAAAGGCCCTATATACTCTGAACAGCCCTATACAGGCGGTGCATACAAGACAGGGACTGTAGGTTTGTTCTTATGTAGAATCTGTTTGTAATTTTGAACAGGTACATTGTTGAAGTGTAGCTCCAGACCAAAAATCTATTTTTAAACTTTTTGGAAAACATAGGTAAGGGTTATCACCCCTGTAACATTTGTTTTGCTGTCTGTGCCCCTGTTCAGAACATTTCACCTCACTTTCCGTCCCAATGACAACTGTTTTTGAAATGTGGTGTTTTTCTTGAAACAAGGATTGCTGATAAAGCATCAGTACAGAGGAGACACCTTTCTCCCATATTTATTCTTACAGGAGAGAATTTTCCTTCCTAGTGGTAGATTTCCTCTCACTTCCTGTTGTCTTCTTGCGTTTGCAAGTAGGAGTCGTTTGTAAGTTGTATGTTTGAAAGTAGGGACCTGCCGTATATACTCTGCAGAAATAGGCCCCTTAGTTGTTGGTGTTGGCACAACACTGTAAGCACTCACAGTTACTCTTGGTTGGTGCTGGAACGCCCTGCTGTCAACTATTATATCAGGAATTTTAATTACATATAATTGTTGAACAGTGGTAGTAAAAATTGGGGCTTTGATGGTGGTGCTGGTGCCACAACACTGTAAGCCCTGACAGTTACTCTTGGTGGGTGCAGCAATGGGCCCTGCTGTGAATTATTAGATCAAGAATTGTAATTACATGCCCCTGTTGAACAGGGGCTGAAAAATTGGGCCTTAGGCACTGGTGGCACAACACTGCAACCCCTCACAGATACTGTACTTGGAGCACAGCAATGAGCCCTGTTGCAAAGTATTGCTTCAAAAATTGTAATGACACGCCCCTGTTAAACAGGGGCTGAAAAATTGGGCCTTAGGCACTGGTGGCACAACACTGCAACTCCTCACAGATACTGTACTTGGAGCACAGCAATGAGCCCTGTTGCAAAGTATTGCTTCAAAAATTGTAATTACACGCCCCTGTTAAACAGGGGCTGAAAAATTGGGCGTTAGGCACTGGTGGCGGCACCCATAAACAAAAATGATCTTACAAGCTATCATCATCAATCGTATCATTGAGGACTCGGAGGAGGAGGATAGCCAGTCAACATAACAGCACAGGCACTCAGCATCAGCATCAGTCTTGAAGGGATGTGACATGTTAAAATCAATTAGTCTGTTATATCAGCATCAGGTGTGTGGTAGCTGGTGGTGATCCAAGACTGGTTCATCTTGATGAAAGTCAGTCGATCAACCGAGTCGGTGGACAGGCGCACCCTGTGATCCGTGACAAATCCTCCAGCAGCACTGAATGTGCGTTCCGAAAGAACGCTGGATGCAGGACAGGCCAGTAGCTCAATTGCATACTGTGCAAGCTCTGGCCAGTGATCCATCCTCAAGACCCAGTAAGCCAGAGGATTTTCGGTGGGGAAGGTGTCCAAGTCTGACCTTGCCCCTAGATATTCCTGCACCATGTTTATCAGACGCTGGCGATGGTTGCTGGAACCGATCATACTTTGGGGCTGCGGACTAAAGAATTGTCTGAACGCATCGGTCAGACGGCCACCTTCCCCACCGCTCCTTCTTTGACTGGCCGAAGCCTCAGCAACTCGTTGTCCAGGACCAGGAGTTTGCAACCTCCCAGTCTCTGGGAACGCGTTGCACAGACCTTTCTGCAAGGCCTCCCGGAGTTGTCTCATCCTCTGCTCCCTCTGCGACGGTAACATAAGGTCCGCAACCTTACCCTTGTACCGTGGATCAAGGAGAGTGGCCAGCCAGTAATGGTCCCTCTCCTTGATCCGAAGAATACGAGGATCCTTCCGCAGACTTTGCAGGATCAGGGAGGCCATGCAGCGTAGGTTTGCTGAGGCATTCGCTCCGGAGTCCTCTGGGTCACTAAGGACGACATGATCCGCAGCCACCTCCTCCCAGCCACGTACAAGTCCACTGGTTTCTTGGGACTGTAAATCATCCCTAAAAGACTGCTGCTGATGATGCTGAGTGCCAGCCTCCACCTCCATGCTGACACAATCCTCCTCCTCCTCCTCCTCCTCCTCTTCCTGTGCGATGGGTGGGACAGAAGGAACACTGTCTGGGTAAAGGGGGCCTTGAGAGGCAAGGAAGTCCTCCTCTTCCTGCCTCTGTTCTGCCTCAAGTGCCCTGTCCATTATTCCACGCAGCGTGAGCTCCAACAGGTGGACAAGAGGTACAGTGTCACTGATGCATGCACTGTCACTGCTCACCATCCTCGTGGCCTCCTCAAATGGTGCCAGGACAGTGCATGCATCCCTGATCATGCCCCACTGGCGTGGAGAAAAAAAACCAAGCTCCCCTGACCCTGTCCTGGTGCCGTAGTCGCACAGGTACTCATTGATGGCCCTCTGCTGCGTGTGCAGCCGCTGCAGCATGGCCAACGTTGAGTTCCACCTGGTGGGCATGTCACATATAAGGCGGTTCTTGGGCAGGTTCAACTCCTTTTGCAGCTCAGCCAGGCGAGCACTGGCATTATAAGATCTGCGGAAATGCACACAGACTTTCCTGGCCTGCCTCAGGACATCCTGTAAGCCCGGGTACCTGCCCAAGAAGCGCTGCACCACCAGGTTAAGGACGTGAGCCACACAGGGCACATGGGTCAGTTGTCCCTGTCGGAGGGCGGAGAGGAGGTTGGTGCCATTGTCGCAAACCACCATTCCTGGCTTAAGCTGGCGTGGCGTCAACCACCTCTCGGCCTGGCCCTGCAGAGCAGACAGGACCTCTGCCCCAGTGTGGCTTCTGTCCCCCAAACACACCAGCGCAAGCACGGCATGGCATCTTTTTGCCTGCGTACTTGCGTAGCCCCGTGAACGGCTACGGAGCACCGCTGGTTCATAGGACAAACCACAGGAAGAGGCCATGGAGGAAGAAGAAGAGGAGGGGGTGGAGGAGAGAGGTGTGTCACAACCAGTAGTAGCATTTTGGAGGCGTGGCGGTGGGACAACCTCCAACACTACTGCACCTTGTCCTGAATCCTTCCCAGCTGCCAAAAGAGTGACCCAATGGGCCGTGAAAGAAAGGTAACGTCCCTGTCCATGCCTGCTGGACCATGAGTCAGCGGTAATATGCACCTTACCGCTGACCGCCCTGTCCAGCGAGGCCAAGACATTGCCTTCCACATGCCGGTAGAGAGCCGGAATAGCCTTCCGTGAGAAAAAGTGGCGTTTGGGAACCTGCCACTGAGGAACCGCACATTGCACAAACTCACGGAAGGGGGCCGAGTCTACCAACTGAAAAGGCAGCAGTTGAAGCGCTAGCATTTTAGCCAAGCTAGCATTCAACCGCTGGGCATGTGGATGGCTGGGAGTGAACTTCTTTCGACGGTCCAGCAGCTGGGGCAGGGAAATTTGCCTGCTAGAATCGGACGTCGGTGTACTGCTAGCAGAGTGGGCGCAAGTACTTGGCTGTGACACACCTAATTCTACACCTTCATTCCTCTCAGTGCATGTTTCAGAGAGGACTGAAGTTATAGTGGGGTTGGAGATCCCAGCTGATGCGGTGCAAGGAGAGGTCCGCTTTGTTCTTTGGTGTGGGTCTTTGAGGTAGGCTTGCCAACGAGCTGCATGGCAGGTCAACATATGTCTGGTCAGGCATGTGGTACCCAAGCGGCTGATGTTTTGGCCACGCGATATACGCTTGAGACATATGTTGCAAACAGCAGCTGTGCGATCTGATGCACTAGCCTCAAAAAAGGCCCACACCAAAGAACTTTTTGAATGACGGGCAGAGGCAGCGCCCTGCACAGGCGGAGCTCTGCGGTGTGATTCCGTCGGTGTACTGCCCTTACGCTGGCCACCAAAGGGCATCCTGCCTCGTTGGAGATGTGCCTCCTCCTCATCCTCCTCCTCCTCCTCTCTCCTATTAGGCACCCACGTGGAGTCAGTGACCTCATCATCCCCTCCCTCCTCATCACTGGAGCCAATCTGGCAGTATGCTGCAGCTGCTGGAACATGACTGCCAGATTGGTGTCCTTCTTGAGCATCCCCTCTGTCTGCTCTCACGCTACTGCCTTCCTCTAGCTGGGTTTCATCATCAGACCCTTCGAAACGCTGGGCATCCTCCTGGAGCATGTACCCAACACTGTGCTGAAACAGTTCGGGGGACTCCTCAGGAGGAGGACATGGTGGGTCTAGGGAAGGAGTGACTGATGATTTGTCTGACATTGATACCAGGGAAGACGACGCTTTGGCAGCTGCTTTTCCAGTACCCTGAGCCTGGGTGAGAGAGGATGAGGAGGAGGAGGAGGGCTTGGTCATCCACTCTACCAAGTCTTCGGCATGATGTGGCTCAACATGTCCAGCTGCCGAAAAGAAGGACAAGCGTGTCCCATGGCCATGTGCTGATGACAATGCACCGCGTCCACGACCAGCACTGTTGCCCCCAGACACAGAGCCTGCTTGCCCTCTTTTATTGCCTCCTGACTGTCTGCCTCTCCTTGTTTGCCTTCCAGACATTCTAATAGATGGCCTGCAGGGAGATGGGAAAAAAGCAATAAGGGCTACCTTCAGGTGTCCTTCTCTGTCCCTTGAAACAAGGACTTTCACAGTGAAAGAAACTGACACTCTCCCTACCTACAGTTTTCTGTCCCTAGAAAAAATATTTTTTTTAAGCACAATATAGCACAAGGACAATTCACTCACTGTCCTTACAGGTCCCTGGAAACAAGGACTTGCAGAGTGAAAGAAAAAAAACACTCTCCCTACCTACAGTTTTCTGTCCCTAGAATAAATGTTTTTTTTAAGCACAATATAGCACAAGGACAATTCACTCACTGTCCTTACAGGTCCCTGGAAACAAGGACTTGCAGAGTGAAAGAAAAAAAACACTCTCCCTACCTACAGTTTTCTGTCCCTAGAAAAAATGTTTTTTTTTAATCACAATATAGCACAAGGACAATTCACTCACTGTCCTTACAGGTCCCTGGAAACAAGGACTTGCAGAGTGAAATAAACTGACACTCTCCCTACCTACAGTTTTCTGTCCCTAGAATAAATGTTTTTTTTAAGCACAATATAGCACAAGGACAATTCACTCACTGTCCTTACAGGTCCCTGGAAACAAGGACTTGCAGAGTGAAAGAAAAAAAACACTCTCCCTACCTACAGTTTTCTGTCCCTAGAAAAAATGTTTTTTTTAATCACAATATAGCACAAGAACAATTCACTCACTGTCCTTACAGGTCCCTGGAAACAAGGACTTGCAGAGTGAAAGAAAAAAAACACTCTCCCTACCTACAGTTTTCTGTCCCTAGAATAAATGTTTTTTTTAATCACAATATAGCACAAGGACAATTCACTCACTGTCCTTACAGGTCCCTGGAAACAAGGACTTGCAGAGTGAAATAAACTGACACTCTCCCTACCTACAGTTTTCTGTCCCTAGAATAAATGTTTTTTTTAAGCACAATATAGCACAAGGACAATTCACTCACTGTCCTTACAGGTCCCTGGAAACAAGGACTTGCAGAGTGAAAGAAAAAAAACACTCTCCCTACCTACAGTTTTCTGTCCCTAGAAAAAATGTTTTTTTTAATCACAATATAGCACAAGGACAATTCACTCACTGTCCTTACAGGTCCCTGGAAACAAGGACTTGCAGAGTGAAATAAACTGACACTCTCCCTACCTACAGTTTTCTGTCCCTAGAATAAATGTTTTTTTAAGCACAATATAGCACAAGGACAATTCACTCACTGTCCTTACAGGTCCCTGGAAACAAGGACTTGCAGAGTGAAATAAACTGACACTCTCCCTACCTACAGTTTTCTGTCCCTAGAATAAATGTTTTTTTTAAGCACAATATAGCACAAGGACAATTCACTCACTGTCCTTACAGGTCCCTGGAAACAAGGACTTGCAGAGTGAAAGAAAAAAAACACTCTCCCTACCTACAGTTTTCTGTCCCTAGAAAAAATGTTTTTTTTAATCACAATATAGCACAAGGACAATTCACTCACTGTCCTTACAGGTCCCTGGAAACAAGGACTTGCAGAGTGAAATAAACTGACACTCTCCCTACCTACAGTTTTCTGTCCCTAGAATAAATGTTTTTTTTAAGCACAATATAGCACAAGGACAATTCACTCACTGTCCTTACAGGTCCCTGGAAACAAGGACTTGCAGAGTGAAAGAAAAAAAACACTCTTCCTACCTACAGTTTTCTGTCCCTAGAAAAAATGTTTTTTTTAATCACAATATAGCACAAGGACAATTCACTCACTGTCCTTACAGGTCCCTGGAAACAAGGACTTGCAGAGTGAAATAAACTGACACTCTCCCTACCTACAGTTTTCTGTCCCTAGAATAAATGTTTTTTTTAAGCACAATATAGCACAAGGACAATTCACTCACTGTCCTTACAGGTCCCTGGAAACAAGGACTTGCAGAGTGAAAGAAAAAAAACACTCTCCCTACCTACAGTTTTCTGTCCCTAGAAAAAATGTTTTTTTTAATCACAATATAGCACAAGGACAATTCACTCACTGTCCTTACAGGTCCCTGGAAACAAGGACTTGCAGAGTGAAATAAACTGACACTCTCCCTACCTACAGTTTTCTGTCCCTAGAATAAATGTTTTTTTTAAGCACAATATAGCACAAGGACAATTCACTCACTGTCCTTACAGGTCCCTGGAAACAAGGACTTGCAGAGTGAAAGAAAAAAAACACTCTCCCTACCTACAGTTTTCTGTCCCTAGAAAAAATGTTTTTTTTAATCACAATATAGCACAAGAACAATTCACTCACTGTCCTTACAGGTCCCTGGAAACAAGGACTTGCAGAGTGAAAGAAAAAAAACACTCTCCCTACCTACAGTTTTCTGTCCCTAGAATAAATGTTTTTTTTAATCACAATGTAGCACAAGGACAATTCACTCACTGTCCTTACAGGTCCCTGGAAACAAGGACTTGCAGAGTGAAATAAACTGACACTCTCCCTACCTACAGTTTTCTGTCCCTAGAATAAATGTTTTTTTTAAGCACAATATAGCACAAGGAAAATTCACTCACTGTCCTTACAGGTCCCTGGAAACAAGGACTTGCAGAGTGAAAGAAAAAAAACACTCTCCCTACCTACAGTTTTCTGTCCCTAGAAAAAATGTTTTTTTTAATCACAATATAGCACAAGGACAATTCACTCACTGTCCTTACAGGTCCCTGGAAACAAGGACTTGCAGAGTGAAATAAACTAACACTCTCCCTACCTACAGTTTTCTGTCCCTAGAATAAATGTTTTTTTAAGCACAATATAGCACAAGGACAATTCACTCACTGTCCTTACAGGTCCCTGGAAACAAGGACTTGCAGAGTGAAATAAACTGACACTCTCCCTACCTACAGTTTTCTGTCCCTAGAATAAATGTTTTTTTTAAGCACAATATAGCACAAGGAGAATTCACTCACTGTCCTTCCAGGTCCCTGGAAACAAGGACTTGCAGAGTGAAAGAAAAAAAACACTCTCCCTACCTACAGTTTTCTGTCCCTAGAAAAAATGTTTTTTTTAATCACAATATAGCACAAGGACAATTCACTCACTGTCCTTACAGGTCCCTGGAAACAAGGACTTGCAGAGTGAAATAAACTGACACTCTCCCTACCTACAGTTTTCTGTCCCTAGAATAAATGTTTTTTTTAAGCACAATATAGCACAAGGACAATTCACTCACTGTCCTTACAGGTCCCTGGAAACAAGGACTTGCAGAGTGAAATAAACTGACACTCTCCCTACCTACAGTTTTCTGTCCCTAGAATAAATGTTTTTTTAAGCACAATATAGCACAAGGACAATTCACTCACTGTCCTTACAGGTCCCTGGAAACAAGGACTTGCAGAGTGAAAGAAAAAAAACACTCTCCCTACCTACAGTTTTCTGTCCCTAGAAAAAATGTTTTTTTTAATCACAATATAGCACAAGGACAATTCACTCACTGTCCTTACAGGTCCCTGGAAACAAGGACTTGCAGAGTGAAATAAACTGACACTCTCCCTACCTACAGTTTTCTGTCCCTAGAATAAATGTTTTTTTTAATCACAATATAGCACAAGGACAATTCACTCACTGTCCTTACAGGTCCCTGGAAACAAGGACTTGCAGAGTGAAATAAACTGACACTCTCCCTACCTACAGTTTTCTGTCCCTAGAATAAATGTTTTTTTTAATCACAATATAGCACAAGGACAATTCACTCACTGTCCTTACAGGTCCCTGGAAACAAGGACTTGCAGAGTGAAATAAACTGACACTCTCCCTACCTACAGTTTTCTGTCCCTAGAATAAATGTTTTTTTTAAGCACAATATAGCACAAGGACAATTCACTCACTGTCCTTACAGGTCCCTGGAAACAAGGACTTGCAGAGTGAAAGAAAAAAAACACTCTCCCTACCTACAGTTTTCTGTCCCTAGAAAAAATGTTTTTTTTAATCACAATATAGCACAAGAACAATTCACTCACTGTCCTTACAGGTCCCTGGAAACAAGGACTTGCAGAGTGAAAGAAAAAAAACACTCTCCCTACCTACAGTTTTCTGTCCCTAGAATAAATGTTTTTTTTAATCACAATGTAGCACAAGGACAATTCACTCACTGTCCTTACAGGTCCCTGGAAACAAGGACTTGCAGAGTGAAATAAACTGACACTCTCCCTACCTACAGTTTTCTGTCCCTAGAATAAATGTTTTTTTTAAGCACAATATAGCACAAGGAAAATTCACTCACTGTCCTTACAGGTCCCTGGAAACAAGGACTTGCAGAGTGAAAGAAAAAAAACACTCTCCCTACCTACAGTTTTCTGTCCCTAGAAAAAATGTTTTTTTTAATCACAATATAGCACAAGGACAATTCACTCACTGTCCTTACAGGTCCCTGGAAACAAGGACTTGCAGAGTGAAATAAACTAACACTCTCCCTACCTACAGTTTTCTGTCCCTAGAATAAATGTTTTTTTAAGCACAATATAGCACAAGGACAATTCACTCACTGTCCTTACAGGTCCCTGGAAACAAGGACTTGCAGAGTGAAATAAACTGACACTCTCCCTACCTACAGTTTTCTGTCCCTAGAATAAATGTTTTTTTTAAGCACAATATAGCACAAGGAGAATTCACTCACTGTCCTTCCAGGTCCCTGGAAACAAGGACTTGCAGAGTGAAAGAAAAAAAACACTCTCCCTACCTACAGTTTTCTGTCCCTAGAAAAAATGTTTTTTTTAATCACAATATAGCACAAGGACAATTCACTCACTGTCCTTACAGGTCCCTGGAAACAAGGACTTGCAGAGTGAAATAAACTGACACTCTCCCTACCTACAGTTTTCTGTCCCTAGAATAAATGTTTTTTTTAAGCACAATATAGCACAAGGACAATTCACTCACTGTCCTTACAGGTCCCTGGAAACAAGGACTTGCAGAGTGAAATAAACTGACACTCTCCCTACCTACAGTTTTCTGTCCCTAGAATAAATGTTTTTTTAAGCACAATATAGCACAAGGACAATTCACTCACTGTCCTTACAGGTCCCTGGAAACAAGGACTTGCAGAGTGAAAGAAAAAAAACACTCTCCCTACCTACAGTTTTCTGTCCCTAGAAAA
This sequence comes from Rana muscosa, assembly GCA_029206835.1. Lineage (NCBI taxonomy): Eukaryota > Metazoa > Chordata > Amphibia > Anura > Ranidae > Rana > Rana muscosa. The sequence continues at coordinate 882,031,262 of CM055116.1, forward strand.
AATGTTTTTTTTAATCACAATATAGCACAAGGACAATTCACTCACTGTCCTTACAGGTCCCTGGAAACAAGGACTTGCAGAGTGAAATAAACTGACACTCTCCCTACCTACAGTTTTCTGTCCCTAGAATAAATGTTTTTTTTAATCACAATATAGCACAAGGACAATTCACTCACTGTCCTTACAGGTCCCTGGAAACAAGGACTTGCAGAGTGAAATAAACTGACACTCTCCCTACCTACAGTTTTCTGTCCCTAGAATAAATGTTTTTTTTAAGCACAATATAGCACAAGGACAATTCACTCACTGTCCTTACAGGTCCCTGGAAACAAGGACTTGCAGAGTGAAAGAAAAAAAACACTCTCCCTACCTACAGTTTTCTGTCCCTAGAAAAAATGTTTTTTTTAATCACAATATAGCACAAGGACAATTCACTCACTGTCCTTACAGGTCCCTGGAAACAAGGACTTGCAGAGTGAAATAAACTGACACTCTCCCTACCTACAGTTTTCTGTCCCTAGAATAAATGTTTTTTTTAAGCACAATATAGCACAAGGACAATTCACTCACTGTCCTTACAGGTCCCTGGAAACAAGGACTTGCAGAGTGAAAGAAAAAAAACACTCTCCCTACCTACAGTTTTCTGTCCCTAGAAAAAATGTTTTTTTTAATCACAATATAGCACAAGGACAATTCACTCACTGTCCTTACAGGTCCCTGGAAACAAGGACTTGCAGAGTGAAATAAACTGACACTCTCCCTACCTACAGTTTTCTGTCCCTAGAATAAATGTTTTTTTTAAGCACAATATAGCACAAGGACAATTCACTCACTGTCCTTACAGGTCCCTGGAAACAAGGACTTGCAGAGTGAAATAAACTGACACTCTCCCTACCTACAGTTTTCTGTCCCTAGAATAAATGTTTTTTTAAGCACAATATAGCACAAGGACAATTCACTCACTGTCCTTACAGGTCCCTGGAAACAAGGACTTGCAGAGTGAAAGAAAAAAAACACTCTCCCTACCTACAGTTTTCTGTCCCTAGAAAAAATGTTTTTTTTAATCACAATATAGCACAAGGACAATTCACTCACTGTCCTTACAGGTCCCTGGAAACAAGGACTTGCAGAGTGAAATAAACTGACACTCTCCCTACCTACAGTTTTCTGTCCCTAGAATAAATGTTTTTTTTAAGCACAATATAGCACAAGGACAATTCACTCACTGTCCTTACAGGTCCCTGGAAACAAGGACTTGCAGAGTGAAAGAAAAAAAACACTCTCCCTACCTACAGTTTTCTGTCCCTAGAAAAAATGTTTTTTTTAATCACAATATAGCACAAGGACAATTCACTCACTGTCCTTACAGGTCCCTGGAAACAAGGACTTGCAGAGTGAAATAAACTGACACTCTCCCTACCTACAGTTTTCTGTCCCTAGAATAAATGTTTTTTTTAAGCACAATATAGCACAAGGACAATTCACTCACTGTCCTTACAGGTCCCTGGAAACAAGGACTTGCAGAGTGAAAGAAAAAAAACACTCTCCCTACCTACAGTTTTCTGTCCCTAGAAAAAATGTTTTTTTTAATCACAATATAGCACAAGGACAATTCACTCACTGTCCTTACAGGTCCCTGGAAACAAGGACTTGCAGAGTGAAATAAACTGACACTCTCCCTACCTACAGTTTTCTGTCCCTAGAATAAATGTTTTTTTTAAGCACAATATAGCACAAGGACAATTCACTCACTGTCCTTACAGGTCCCTGGAAACAAGGACTTGCAGAGTGAAATAAACTGACACTCTCCCTACCTACAGTTTTCTGTCCCTAGAATAAATGTTTTTTTAAGCACAATATAGCACAAGGACAATTCACTCACTGTCCTTACAGGTCCCTGGAAACAAGGACTTGCAGAGTGAAAGAAAAAAAACACTCTCCCTACCTACAGTTTTCTGTCCCTAGAAAAAATGTTTTTTTTAATCACAATATAGCACAAGGACAATTCACTCACTGTCCTTACAGGTCCCTGGAAACAAGGACTTGCAGAGTGAAATAAACTGACACTCTCCCTACCTACAGTTTTCTGTCCCTAGAATAAATGTTTTTTTTAAGCACAATATAGCACAAGGACAATTCACTCACTGTCCTTACAGGTCCCTGGAAACAAGGACTTGCAGAGTGAAAGAAAAAAAACACTCTCCCTACCTACAGTTTTCTGTCCCTAGAAAAAATGTTTTTTTTAATCACAATATAGCACAAGGACAATTCACTCACTGTCCTTACAGGTCCCTGGAAACAAGGACTTGCAGAGTGAAATAAACTGACACTCTCCCTACCTACAGTTTTCTGTCCCTAGAATAAATGTTTTTTTTAAGCACAATATAGCACAAGGACAATTCACTCACTGTCCTTCCAGGTCCCTGGAAACAAGGACTTGCAGAGTGAAAGAAAAAAAACACTCTCCCTACCTACAGTTTTCTGTCCCTAGAAAAAATGTTTTTTTTAATCACAATATAGCACAAGGACAATTCACTCACTGTCCTTACAGGTCCCTGGAAACAAGGACTTGCAGAGTGAAATAAACTGACACTCTCCCTACCTACAGTTTTCTGTCCCTAGAATAAATGTTTTTTTTAAGCACAATATAGCACAAGGACAATTCACTCACTGTCCTTACAGGTCCCTGGAAACAAGGACTTGCAGAGTGAAAGAAAAAAAACACTCTCCCTACCTACAGTTTTCTGTCCCTAGAAAAAATGTTTTTTTTAATCACAATATAGCACAAGGACAATTCACTCACTGTCCTTACAGGTCCCTGGAAACAAGGACTTGCAGAGTGAAATAAACTGACACTCTCCCTACCTACAGTTTTCTGTCCCTAGAATAAATGTTTTTTTTAAGCACAATATAGCACAAGGACAATTCACTCACTGTCCTTACAGGTCCCTGGAAACAAGGACTTGCAGAGTGAAAGAAAAAAAACACTCTCCCTACCTACAGTTTTCTGTCCCTAGAAAAAATGTTTTTTTTAATCACAATATAGCACAAGGACAATTCACTCACTGTCCTTACAGGTCCCTGGAAACAAGGACTTGCAGAGTGAAATAAACTGACACTCTCCCTACCTACAGTTTTCTGTCCCTAGAATAAATGTTTTTTTTAAGCACAATATAGCACAAGGACAATTCACTCACTGTCCTTACAGGTCCCTGGAAACAAGGACTTGCAGAGTGAAAGAAAAAAAACACTCTCCCTACCTACAGTTTTCTGTCCCTAGAAAAAATGTTTTTTTTAATCACAATATAGCACAAGGACAATTCACTCACTGTCCTTACAGGTCCCTGGAAACAAGGACTTGCAGAGTGAAATAAACTGACACTCTCCCTACCTACAGTTTTCTGTCCCTAGAATAAATGTTTTTTTAAGCACAATATAGCACAAGGACAATTCACTCACTGTCCTTACAGGTCCCTGGAAACAAGGACTTGCAGAGTGAAAGAAAAAAAACACTCTCCCTACCTACAGTTTTCTGTCCCTAGAAAAAATGTTTTTTTTAATCACAATATAGCACAAGGACAATTCACTCACTGTCCTTACAGGTCCCTGGAAACAAGGACTTGCAGAGTGAAATAAACTGACACTCTCCCTACCTACAGTTTTCTGTCCCTAGAATAAATGTTTTTTTTAAGCACAATATAGCACAAGGACAATTCACTCACTGTCCTTACAGGTCCCTGGAAACAAGGACTTGCAGAGTGAAATAAACTGACACTCTCCCTACCTACAGTTTTCTGTCCCTAGAATAAATGTTTTTTTAAGCACAATATAGCACAAGGACAATTCACTCACTGTCCTTACAGGTCCCTGGAAACAAGGACTTGCAGAGTGAAAGAAAAAAAACACTCTCCCTACCTACAGTTTTCTGTCCCTAGAAAAAATGTTTTTTTTAATCACAATATAGCACAAGGACAATTCACTCACTGTCCTTACAGGTCCCTGGAAACAAGGACTTGCAGAGTGAAATAAACTGACACTCTCCCTACCTACAGTTTTCTGTCCCTAGAATAAATGTTTTTTTTAAGCACAATATAGCACAAGGACAATTCACTCACTGTCCTTACAGGTCCCTGGAAACAAGGACTTGCAGAGTGAAAGAAAAAAAACACTCTCCCTACCTACAGTTTTCTGTCCCTAGAAAAAATGTTTTTTTTAAGCACAATATAGCACAAGGACAATTCACTCACTGTCCTTACAGGTCCCTGGAAACAAGGACTTGCAGAGTGAAATAAACTGACACTCTCCCTACCTACAGTTTTCTGTCCCTAGAATAAATGTTTTTTTAAGCACAATATAGCACAAGGACAATTCACTCACTGTCCTTCCAGGTCCCTGGAAACAAGGACTTGCAGAGTGAAAGAAAAAAAACACTCTCCCTACCTACAGTTTTCTGTCCCTAGAAAAAATGTTTTTTTTAATCACAATATAGCACAAGGACAATTCACTCACTGTCCTTACAGGTCCCTGGAAACAAGGACTTGCAGAGTGAAATAAACTGACACTCTCCCTACCTACAGTTTTCTGTCCCTAGAATAAATGTTTTTTTAAGCACAATATAGCACAAGGACAATTCACTCACTGTCCTTCCAGGTCCCTGGAAACAAGGACTTGCAGAGTGAAAGAAACTGACACTGTCCCTACCTACAGTTTTCTGTCCCTAGAATAAATGTTTTTTTTAAGCACACTATAGCACAAGCACAAAACACACTGACACTCTCCCTACCTATCCTTCTCTTTCCCTAAACTAAAGGAATCCAGGTTAAGCAAGAAAGAAATAACAGTCACTGTCCCTGCCTATGCTGCTCTATCCCTGCTCCGGAACACACTACACTAGGCCGCCGTGCTGGCGGCCTTTTATAGTGTGGGGCGTGTACTAAACACCCTCAGCAATAATTGGCCACAGGCATCCTGCCTGTGGCCAATCATTGCTCTCCTCGCTGCCGGCGCTGTGATTGGCCAAGCATGCGGGGTCACAGTGCATGCTTGGCCAATCACAGCGCCTGGATGACACTGCGATGGCGTAGTGCATTGTGGGCCGTTCGCGTCACTCGAATTTGGCGCGAACGGCCCAAATCGTTCGATCTTCGTCGAACGATCGAACAGCCGATGTTCGAGTCGAACGTATGTTCGACTCGAACACGAAGCTCATCCCTAACGCTGGTTAGTTAGTTTGCTTTTTATAGTGTCAGGGCACCCGCCGTATATAACCCAATAAAGGTTTAACCCCCTGATCGCCAGGCGGGTGATATCAGTTAGGTTTTAGCGTCAGAGAGGGTCTGCGTCACACCCCAGGCAGCGTCAGGTTAGTGCCAGTAGCGCTTACACCCACACGTGAAGCATACACCCCCCTTAGTGGTATAGTATCTGATCAGCTCAATATCTGATCTGATCAGATCTATACTAGCGTCCCCAGCAGTTTAGGGTTCCCAAAAACGCACTGTTAGTGGGATCAGCCCAGATACCTGCTAGCACCTGCATTTTGCCCCTCCGTCCAGCCCAGCCCACCCAAGTGCAGTATCGATCGATCACTGTCACTTGCAAAACACAACACACATAACTGCAGCGTTCGCAGAGACAGGCCTGATCCCTGCGACTCCAGTGCTGTAGGAGGTAATTTCACCACCACAGTTAAAAAAAAAAAGCATATATGCCGAAGCATTGGGGCAGCAGGAGCGGAGGAGCGATTTTGCTCCTAATGCCGCGTATATACGGTCGAAATTCCGACGGAGGCTTGCCCGTGGAAAAGTCTGACCATGTGTACGCGGCATAACTTTTGCGAGAAGATGCCCCCATGCTTCGGCATATATAAATGGTGCATGTATGCCCATCATTAGAAGTGGGTGGATGAAGGGCGGTATTCTAATGGTGGGCATACCCACCGATCAATCTTTTTTTTTCGTTCAGCCAACAGGCTGCATGAAAAAAAAGATTACAATACATGTCCAACAAGGACCAGCAACGTACTGGTATGTTGCTGGACTTTGAATGTTTATACCAGAATGATGCCTGCGGGTTTAGGTATCATCTTGGTATCATTCTTTTCAGCCAGCAGCCGGCTTTCATGTAAAAGCAATCCTAGTGGCTAATTAGCCTCTGGACTGCTTTTACAAGCAGTGGGAGGGAATGTCCCCCCCCGGATATAAAAAGCGCCATTGGGAAATTGGGAAAGCATTTTATCACACCGATCTTGGTGTGGTCAGATGCTTTGAGGGCAGAGGAAAGATCTAGGGTCCAATAGACCCCAGTTTTTTCAAAAAAGAGTACCTGTCATTACCTATTGCTATCATAGGGGATAGTTACATTCCCTGAGATAACAATAAAAGTGATAAAAATAAATAAATATGGAAGCAACAGTTTAAAAATAAAATAAAAAAGCAAAATTAATAATAAAAAAAAAAAAAAAAGCACCCCTGTCCTGCCCTGCTCTTGCCCAATGGCGAACGCAAGCGTCGGTCTGGCGTCATATGTAAACAGCAATTGCACCATGCATGTGAGGTATCACCGCGAAGGTCAGATCGAGGGCAGTAATTTTAGCAGTAGACCTCCTCTGTAAATCTAACGGGGTAACCTGTAAATGCTTTTAAAGGCTTTTAAAAATGTATGTAGTTTGTCGCCAATGCGCGTTTGTGCGAAATTTTAAAGCATGTCGTGTTTGGTATCTATGTACTCGGCCTAAGATCATCTTTTTTATTTCATCAAACATTTGGGCAATATAGTGTGTTTTAGTGCATTAAAATTAAAACAAGTGTATTTTTTCCCAAAAAAATGCGTTTGAAAAATCGCTGCGCAAATACTGTGTAGAAAAAAAAAATGCAACACCCACCATTTTATTCTGTAGGGCCTTTGCTTTAAAAATATATATAATGTTTGGGGGTTCAACATAATTTTCTTGCAAAAAAAAATATGTTTTCATGTAAACAAAAAGTGTCAAAAAGGGCTTTGTCTTCAAGTGGTTAGAAGAGTGGATGTAAGCTTCCTAATGTTGTGTATAAAATGCCAGAACAGTTCAAAACCCCCCCAAATGACCCCATTTTGGAAAGTAGACACCCCAAGCTATATACTGAGAGGCATGTCGAGTCCATGGAATATTTTATATGTTGACACAAGTGGCTATGCGATCATTTTTCTGATCGATGTCTTAGCGTCGGTGATGCTGATCGGTAGCCAGTAATTTTTTTTAGGTTCGCCGCAGGTTTTTATAGCGTCGGGTACCCCCATATATTACCTAATAAAGGTTTAACCCCCTTGATCGGCCCCCCAGGTAACCCTTTCACCCCCTATCACCACTGTCACTAAGCGATAATTTTTCTGATCGATGTCTTAGCGTCGGCGATGCTGATCGGTAGCCAGTAATTTTTTTTAGGTTCGCCGCAGGTTTTTATAGCATCGGGTACCCCCATATATTACCTAATAAAGGTGTAACCCCCTTGATCACCCCCCAGGTAACCCTTTCACCCCCTAGCACCGCCGTCACTATGCGATCATTTTTCTGATCGATGTCTTAGCGTCGGTGATGCTGATCGGTAGCCAGTATTTTTTTTTAGGTTCGCCGCAGGTTTTTATAGCGTCAGGTACCCCCATATATTATCTAATAAAGGTTTAACCCCCTGATCGCCCCCCAGGTAACCCTTTCACCCCCTATCACCACTGTCGCTAAGCAATAGTTTTTATGATCGTTGTCTTAGTGTCGGTGATGCCGATAGGTAGCCAGTAATTTTTTTGCTTTTACAAGCAGTGGGAGGGAATGTCCCCCCCCCCGGATATAAAAAGCGCCATTGGGAAATTGGGAAAGCATTTTATCACACCGATCTTGGTGTGGTCAGATGCTTTGAGGGCAGAGGAAAGATCTAGGGTCCAATAGACCCCAGTTTTTTCAAAAAAGAGTACCTGTCATTACCTATTGCTATCATAGGGGATATTTACATTCCCTGAGATAACAATAAAAGTGATAAAAATAAATAAATATGGAAGCAACAGTTTAAAAATAAAATAAAAAAGCAAAATTAATAATAAAAAAAAAAAAAGCACCCCTGTCCTGCCCTGCTCTTGCCCAATGGCGAACGCAAGCGTCGGTCTGGCGTCATATGTAAACAGCAATTGCACCATGCATGTGAGGTATCACCGCGAAGGTCAGATCGAGGGCAGTAATTTTAGCAGTAAATCTAACGGGGTAACCTGTAAATGCTTTTAAAGGCTTTTAAAAATGTATGTAGTTTGTCGCCAATGCGCGTTTGTGCGAAATTTTAAAGCATGTCGTGTTTGGTATCTATGTACTCGGCCTAAGATCATCTTTTTTATTTCATCAAACATTTGGGCAATATAGTGTGTTTTAGTGCATTAAAATTAAAACAAGTGTATTTTTTCCCAAAAAAATGCGTTTGAAAAATCGCTGCGCAAATACTGTGTAGAAAAAAAAATGCAACACCCACCATTTTATTCTGTAGGGCCTTTGCTTTAAAAATATATATAATGTTTGGGGGTTCAACATAATTTTCTTGCAAAAAAATATATGTTTTCATGTAAACAAAAAGTGTCAAAAAGGGCTTTGTCTTCAAGTGGTTAGAAGAGTGGATGTAAGCTTCCTAATGTTGTGTATAAAATGCCAGAACAGTTCAAAACCCCCCCAAATGACCCCATTTTGGAAAGTAGACACCCCAAGCTATATACTGAGAGGCATGTCGAGTCCATGGAATATTTTATATGTTGACACAAGTTGCGGAAAAAATACAATTTTTTTTTTTTTGCACAAAGTTGTCACTAAATGATATATTTCTCAAACATGCCATGGGCATATGTGGAATTACACCCCAAAATACATTCTGTTGCTTCTCCTGAGTACGGGGATACCACATGTGTGAGACTTTTTGGGAGCCTAGCCGCGCACGGGACCCCAAAAACCAAGCACCGCCTTCAGGCTTTCTAAGGGTGTCAATTTTTGATTTCACTTCTCACTGCCTATCACAGTTTCGGAGGCCATGGAATGCCCAGATGGCACAAAACCCCCCCAAATGACCCCATTTTGGAAAGTAGACACCCCAAGCTATTTGCTGAGAGGTATTGTGAGTATTTTGCAGATCTCGCTTTTTGTCACAAAGTTTTGAAAATTGAAAAAAAAAAGAAAAAAAAAAATTTTCTTTCTTCATTTTCAAAAACAAATGAGAGCTGTAAAATACTCACCATGCCTCTCAGCAAACAGCTTGGGGTGTCTACTTTCCAAAATGGGGTCATTTGGGGGGGTTTTGTGCTATTTTGGCATTTTATGGCCTTCAAAACTGTGATAGGTAGTGAGGAGTGAAATCAAAAATTTGCGCCCTTAGAAATCCTGGAGGCGGTGCTTGGTTTCCGGGGTCCCGTACGTGGCTAGGCTCCTAAACAGTCCCACACATGTGGTATCCCCGTACTCAGGAGAAGCAGCAGAATGTATTTTGGGGTGCAATTCCACATATAACCATGGCATGTGTGAGCAATATATCATTTAGTGACAAGTTTTTGTATTTTTTTTTTTGTCATTATTCAATCACTTGGGACAAAAAAAAAAAATATTCAATGGGCTCAACAGGCCTCTCAGCAATTTCCTTGGGGTGTCTACTTTCTAAAATGGGGTCATTTGGGGGGTTTTGTGCTATTTTGGCATTTTATGGCCTTCAAAACTGTGATAGGTAGTGAGGAGTGAAATCAAAAATTTGCGCCCTTAGAAATCCTGAAGGCGGTGCTTGGTTTCCGGGGTCCCGTACGTGGCTAGGCTCCTAAAAAGTCCCACACATGTGGTATCCCCGTACTCAGGAGAAGCAGCAGAATGTATTTTGGGGTGCAATTCCACATATAACCATGGCATGTGTGAGCAATATATCATTTAGTGACAACTTTTTGTAATTTTTTATTTTTTGTCATTATTCAATCACTTGGGACAAAAAAAAAATATTCAATGGGCTCAACATGCCTCTCAGCAATTTCCTTGGGGTGTCTACTTTCTAAAATGGGGTCATTTGGGGGGGTTTGTACTGCCCTGTCATTTTAGCACCTCAAGAAATGAGATAGGCAGTCATAAATTAAAAGCTGTGTAAATTCCAGAAAATGTACCCTAGTTTGTAAACGCTATAACTTTTGCGCAAACCGATAAATATACGCTTATTGACATTTTTTTTTACTAAAGACATGTGGCTGAATACATTTTGGCCTAAATGTATGACTAAAATTGAGTTTATTCGATTTTTCTTATAACAAAAAGTAGAAAATATCATTTTTTTTCAAAATTTTCGGTCTTTTTCCGTTTATATCGCAAAAAATAAAAATCGCAGAGGCAATCAAATACCATTAAAAGAAAGCTCTATTTGTGGGAAGAAAAGGACGCAAATTTTGTTTGGGTACAACATTGCATGTCCGCACAATTTACAGTTAAAGCAGCGCAGTGCAAAATTCTGAATTCACCTCTGGTCCTTTAGCTACCAAATGGTCCGGGGCTTAAGTGGTTATCCAATGAATGAGCTAGAGAAGGAAAATGGACACAGAAAGCGAAATTGCTGAAAAAAGTATATTACCTGAAAATATTGGCTAAACAGAATTAAAAATTATTTGGCAAATAAAACAGTTTATAAACTGTTTAAAACAAATAAAACGTTTGTTATAAACTGTAAATTTTCCTCTTTGTATGTTTTTGTGTATGTACAGTAAATTTAAGTAAAAATACCATAACAAAGAAGCTTCCTATGAAGTTAATTGGAAAAACATTGTAAAACGTGCCTAATTGATGCCCTAATTGATGACATTGCCAAGTGGCTTGAACCTGGAGCTATACAGACACCAACAAAAGGGAGTTCAATCATCCACAGCCCAAGGAACCCTTGGCAACCTCAGGGGGAACCCCAAGGTTCCATAGAAGCCTAGTTGAGGATGGCTGCTCTAAGGTCAGTGCTACTAGTGCTGATGATCCTGTATTAAACCAAATGGAGATGATTTACTAAAGAAGACACTGATTTAACTTTTAGATCATACACTGAGAAAAATTATAAACACAACACTTTTGTGTTTGCCCCTACTTATCATGAGCTGAACTTAAAGATCTACAACTTTTTCTATGTCCACAAAAGGCCTATTTCTCTCAAATATTGTCCACAAATCTGTCTAAGGCCACTTTCACACTACTGCGACTTCAAAGTAGCATGATTTTACTGCGAATTTGCCGCGATTCGCGGCCGCGATTTCAGGGAATGCCTGTGTAAGTGCCATCAAAATCGGACCAAAGTAGTGCAGGGACTACTTTGAAGTTGGAGCGACTTGAAGTCGTACTAATATGAATGGTTGGCATTGGAAACTACTTGTCATGCTACTTTGCCATCGCAAATCGTGGAACAAGTCGTATACGGTAAGTGTAAAAGGGGCCTAAATCTGTGTTACGCTGGCCATATATTATACAATTTTCATACAATTTTCTGTACAATTTTCTTTAGATTTACCTTCAACTATGTAGTGCAAGGGCCTGCCTGCCTGCATACAATTGAAAGTGTCATTTAGTTTGACCTCATATTATATAGTTTTTGGTAAATCTAAAAGAAAACTGTACAAGAAAATTGAACATGTATGGCCAGACTTAGTGAGCACTTCTCCTTTGCCGAGATAATCCATCCACCTCACAGGTGTGGCATATCAAGATGCTGATTAGACAGCATGATTATTGCACAGGTGTGCCTTAGGCTGGCCATAATAAAAGACCACTCTAAAATGGGCAGTTTTACTGTATTGGGGCTCGGGGGGGTCCGAAAATCAGTCAGTATCTGGTGTGACCACCATTTGCCTCAAGCAGTGCAGCACATCTCCTTCGCATAGAGTTGATCAGGTTGTTGATTGTGGCCTGTGGAATGTTGGTCCATTCCTCTTCAATGGCTGTGCGAAGTTGCTGGATATTGGCAGGAACAGGAAAACGCTGTCGTATACGCTGATCCAGAGCACCCCAAACATGCTCAATAGGTGACATGTTCAGTGAGTATGCTGTCCATGCAAGAACTGGGTTGTTTTCAGCTTCCAGGAATTGTGTACAGATCCTTGCAACATGGGGCCATGCATTATCATGCTACAACATGAGGTGATGGTCGTGGATGAATGGTACAACAATGTGCCTCAGGATCTCGTCACGGTATCTCTGTGCATTCAAAATGTCATCAATAAAATGCACCTGTGTTCATTGTCCATAGCATATGCCGGCCCATACCATAACCCCACCGCCACCATGGGCCACTTGATCCACAACGTTAACATCAGCAAACTGCTCATCCACATAAAGCCATACACGCTGTCTGCTGTCTGCCCTGTACAGTGAAAGTCTGGATTCATCCGTGAAGAGAACACCTTTCCAAAGTGGCAGACACCATTGAATGTGAGCATTTGCCCACTCTAGTTGGTTACGACGATGAACTGCAGTCAGGTCGAGACTCCGATGAGGACGACAAGCATGCAGATGAGCTTCCCTGAGACGGTTTCTGACAGTTGGTGTAGAAATTCTTTGGTTATGCAAACCGATTGTTGCAGTAGCTGTCCGGGTGGCTGCCCTTAGACGATCTTGGAGGTGAAGATGCTGGATGTGGAGGTCCTGGGCTGGTGTGGTTACACGTGGTCTGCGGTTGTGAGGCCAGTTGGATGTACTGCCAAATTCCCTGAAACGCCTTTGGAGACGGCTTATGGAAGAGAAATGAACATTGAATTCAAGCGCAACAGCTCTGGTGGATATTCCTGCAGTCAGCATGCCAATTGAAAGCTACCTCAAAACCTGTGATATCTATGGCATTGTGCTGTGTGATAAAACTGCACATTTTAGAGTGGCCTTTTATTGTGGCCAGCCTAAGGCAACACCTGTGCAATAATCATGCTGTCTAATCAGGTGGATGGATTATCTAGGCAAAGGAGAAGTGCTCACTAATACAGATATAGACAGATTTGTGAACAATATTTGAGGGAAATAGGCCTTTTGTGTACATAGAAAAATTTGTAGATCTTTAAGTTCAGCTCATAATAAATAGGGGCAAACACAAAAGTGTTGCGTTTATAATTTTGCTCAGTGTATAAAAGGTTCAGCCCAATTCATTTTGAAAAAAAATAAAATAAAAAGATGCGGCTGCTATATTTTTTTTTTGCTTTAAGGTGTGCTGTCAGCCTATTCAAAATGAATGGGCTGCCTTAACACAGTGCACTTTAAAAAGTGAAAATATTTTGAGTTAACACCCATGCGTTAATGCAATGCATAGTGCAAATCCAGCCTTAAAGAATCCTGTTGAGCCTTGTGTTATGGGCTAAAATGTCTGCTCCTGTGAGGCAGTAATGTTCTGTCAAAACCCATTATACAACCTTTTCAACTCTGCCTGTCCCATGCTAAGCATTATACAGGCAGTGAAGGATATCACTGGGGAATACCAAGGCATCAAAACAAGTATAAAGTAGCTTCTATTGCAGACATATAATTGAAAAAATCTTATTGGCAACTCTACGCTCCCTAAATCTGAAACGCATTCCTGATACATGGGAAAACTTTGAATTTAAAATCCACAAAAGAAAACGCAGCAGCAAAAAAAAAAAAATTATAATAATAATAATAGCGAGTTATGCAAGAAAAGGAATTCAGTAGACAGGTAAAAAAAACACACACCATGCTGCAAAAAAGTCATAATCTTCATGCTTTAAATAAACAATATTTTTATTTTGTCTTTCATTTAAGCCAGCGATACATGGATCGGAATTCAGCTGGTTCAGCAGGGAGCTGCTGAATTTTGGTCCATGTATGGACAGAGTGGTTGTTTCTATCTATCTATCGACTTCTGTATAACCACCTTATTGGATTTGTGCCGTTTGATCAGCGCTGCTGGCTATAATTGGCAGTGCTGATCTGTGTACTCTGATGGTGGGGAAGCCTCCCCGTTGTCAGAAAACAAAAGCACAGCAGGAGGACTTCCTCTTCCACTTCCAATGTGTGAATGGCGAAATTGAGTCATTTTTTTTATTTGTTCAACCCCCTGTTGAAAGGAAAAAAATGAATAATCTACGGGTTGCCTTGTACTAGCAGCATTCATTGAGAATAGCACCTCAATGAACAACTACATTAGCCTGAAATGGAACTGCACTTCAGGTTGTGCATTAAGTTTTACTGTGTTAAAAAATAAAATAAAAAAATAAGCAGCGGGTCCAGTTGCAGTCCATTAATTTGGATATAATGAATTAGCTGCCTTGATGCAACACACATCAACAAGACATTTAACTTTGCTTGTCTTGTAGAACATTAGGAAATGTGAGGAGTTAAATCCTCTCTTATGCCGCGTACACACGATTGTAAAATTCCGACAAGAAAAGTCTGATGTGAGCTTTTGGTCGGAAATTCCGACCGTGTGTAGGCTCCATCAGACTTTTCCTGTCGGAAATTCCTCCAGCAAAAATTTGAGAGCTGGTTCTCAAATTTTCCGACGGAAAAAATTCCAGTCGTCTGTAGCAATTCCGACGCGCAAAATTCCGACGCATGCTCGGAAACAATTCGACGCATGCTCGGAAGCATTGAACTTCATTTTCTCGGCTCATCGTAGTGTTGTACGTCACCGCGTTCTTGACGGTCGAAAGTTCCGAGAACTTTTGTGTGACCGTGTGTATGCAAGCCAAGCTTGAGCGGAATTCCGTCGGAAAAACCATCCAAGGATTTTCAGATGGAAAATACGATCGCATTAGACAGTTGTCATCGGTACAAGTAAATAAGTGTCTTAAAAAGTTTTTTTTCCTCACTTTCAGTCCAGGTGACAATGGTCATCAGGGCAAATAGAGAGGGGTAATCTCCCTAGGGAAACAAAAACACCCACATAAACAGGGATTCTAATCCCAAACCACTTCATCCAAAACTACAAAAAAGTTTCGGCTTTAGATAGATACATTAAAAATTTTGAAACTGTATGGTTACGTTAGCATATTTGGTTTCCCTCTTCCAAACTCTGTTTCTGCCTTTAACTAAATTATAAGATTTGTGACCTTAGTTATACTACAAATAATTTATATCATTATTCTCAAATCTATAACAGTAAAGTTTTATTACTTTAAAGAAATTAAAGCCCAGCTCGCTCCAGGCTCATGCTTACCTTTTCCTGAAGCTTTCTTAACAGTCACATGTTGTGTTAGTTCCTTTCCACTTTGGCCTTAACCAACAGTAGGCAGTCTTTAATGATGCAAAAAGCAGCCTAGATACATGAACTGTGTCTGCAGCACGGAGAAGGAAGATTATCCAAGAGAAATACAGGAATATTTGATAACAGCTATGTGATAACATCAGGGCCACTCTCTGCACCATTACACAGTGAATGCAGGGCACCTCAGGGACAGAGAGTGAGCCCATGACATCCTACACGACTACTATATTCATAAGTGTGCACAGCCTATTGCATTAGGGTGTGCACTCCAAAGCCCAAACACACACTACCGATCACTCACAATGTTCATTCAGAAAGGGAAGGGGCTGGTAAATTACATATTTACTGGCCCCTTCCCCACTCCTAAAACATCCCAGCAGCAACAGATGATAGGAGAGATGGGAAGCTGGCAGCTCTGCGGGGGGAAAGATGTGGGCCAGGGCAGTAGGGAGAATCTGTGCTGCACAGAGTGATTAGGGTGTGCCTGGGCACACCTGGCACACCCTGTGCACACACCTATGACTATATTCTTAATCTTCCAGGTTGAGGGAAGCTGAGCCTAATTCAACCAGGGAGACTGAAGACATCTTGAGGTAAAAAAAAAGAGCAGACAACTGAAGAGTGAAGGTGAATATTGTCACCTGAGCTTCTTTTTTTTTTATTATTTAAAGCTGTGGTGGGACATTTGTAAAAAAATATAATTTAGCTTTGATTTGGGCTTTTACCTGTAATGGTTGAGTGTGAATCCTTGGTGTCACCTGTCAGAAGAGTTAGTACACATTAAAATACTGATTCTCATTGCTCCATTTTGTGAAGATTTAGGCTGTGTTGCATTTAAACTTAAAGCGGTTGTAAAGTCATTTTTTTAAGTTTTACCTACAGGTAAGCCTATAATAAGGCTTACCTGTAGGTAAAAAAAATATCTCCTAAACCTTTACGGTTTAGGAGATATTCCCCTCGCAATGCGCCGCTGACAGCAGCGGCGCATGCGCACAGGGGATTCTTGGGCTGAAGGCTCGGCAGACGCCGGACCTCGCCGGAACGAAGTCTCCCACGCACATGCGCGGGAGTGAGACATCGCGGCTCCAGCCACTCACAGCGCTGGAGCCGCGATACCCGTAAGACACGCCGAGGCAACATGTCATCTCCCTCGGTGTGGACCAGGTGAGTTAACGATACCTCGTTCTAAGGTAAGTATTTCATAATGAGCTAGTATGCGGTGCATACTAGCTCATTATGCCTTTCCCTTGCAGGTGACAAAAAAATTAAATAATAATTTGTGCCTTTACAACCGCTTTAAAGTAGGGTGTTTTTCCTAAGGATTTGAAATCTACATTAAACTATCTGTTCTTGTACCACAAAAAGCCCCCTCAATAGCCGGAAGCCTGCAGTTAGCTATTGAGGAACGCTTATGCAAGCAATGTTCCTTCTCAAGAAAAAAAAGCTGCAATTTTCAACCTGCTAAAATTGAAGACTTATTAGGCAACCATTACACATGAAAACACTTAAAAGAAAATACTCATAAGACACGTAGTGGTTCTACAAGAATATTTACATCCAATAGCCCATTAAGTGTACCAACTACCTCCGCCTAATATCTCTGGAGTTTGGGACACCGCCACAAGAGATGTACTGTATAAGAGTACCTGGGTTACCACACCTAGCACAGGTTGAATCAGATCTCAGAGCCCTTTTCATAGGAATCATCGCAGCCCTGTGGTACATCTTTAAAAATAATGAAGAAAGGCAAAAGCAGTGGATATACTTGAGCCTAGTACACACTAGTAGTTTTTTTTTTTCATTTAACCCAGCAAGGCTGAACGGAAAAAAAACTGACAATTCAGGAGGAGCCGCTGTACTAACTATCCGAGGTTAGTACAGCGATCTCCCCTGCTGTTCTATTGTGTTCTGAGAGGGGTGCTGAGATAGCTGATCAGGAGCCGATCGGCAGACCTTTTTCTGTCATGCCCTTATGACAGAAGCCATCTGAATGGCCGGCTTCTGTCGGACTGACAGCAGTACGCATGGGCCGAATGTCAGCTGGTTTCTATTGAATCTGCTGATGCCGCCTGACATTCGGCTCATGTGTACTAAGCTTAAGTCGTTGCAGTAAACTAGCCTGTCTGATAGCATGATTACTTTGCTCATTGAGGTCTTTGCCACTTGGCCCAAACAAGCTCTTTAACCACTTAAGCCCCGGACCATTTGGTAGCTAGAGGACCAGAGGTGAATTCAGAATTTTGCACTGCGATGATTTAACTGTAAATTGTGCGGACATGCAATGTTGTATCCAAACGAAATTTGCGTCCTTTTCTTCCCACAAATAGAGCTTTCTTTTAATGGTATTTGATTGCCTCTGCGATTTTTATTTTTTGCGATATAAACGGAAAAAGACCGAAAATTTTGAAAAAAAATGATATTTTCTACTTTTTGTTATAAGAAAAATCGAATAAACTCAATTTTAGTCATACATTTAGGCCAAAATGTATTCAGCCACATGTCTTTAGTAAAAAAAATGTCAATAAGCGTATATTTATCGGTTGGCGCAAAAGTTATAGCGTTTACAAACTAGGGTACATTTTCTAGAATTTACACAGCTTTTAATTTATGACTGCCTATCTCATTTCTTGAGGTGCTAAAATGACAGGGCAGTACAAAACCCCCCCAAATGACCCCATTTTAGAAAGTAGACACCCCAAGGAAATTGCTGAGAGGCCTGTTGAGCCCATTGAATATTTTTTTTTTTTGTCCCAAGTGATTGAATAATGACAAAAAAAAAATAAATTACAAAAAGTTGTCACTAAATGATATATTGCTCACACATGCCATGGTTATATGTGGAATTGCACCCCAAAATACATTCTGCTGCTTCTCCTGAGTACGGGGATACCACATGTGTGGGACTTTTTAGGAGCCTAGCCACGTACGGGACCCCGGAAACCAAGCACCGCCTCCAGGATTTCTAAGGGCGCAAATTTTTGATTTCACTCCTCACTACCTATCACAGTTTTGAAGGCCATAAAATGCCAAAATAGCACAAAACCCCCCCAAATGACCCCATTTTGGAAAGTAGACACCCCAAGCTGTTTGCTGAGAGGCATGGTGAGTATTTTACAGCTCTCATTTGTTTTTGAAAATGAAGAAAGAACATTTTTTTTTTTCTTTTTTTTTTCAATTTTCAAAACTTTGTGACAAAAAGCGAGATCTGCAAAATACTCACAATACCTCTCAGCAAATAGCTTGGGGTGTCTACTTTCCAAAACGGGGTCATTTGGGGGGGTTTGTGCCATCTGGGCATTCCATGGCCTCCGAAACTGTGATAGGCAGTGAGAAGTGAAATCAAAAATTGACACCCTTAGAAAGCCTGAAGGCGGTGCTTGGTTTTTGGGGTCCCGTACGCGGCTAGGCTCCCAAAAAGTCTCACACATGTGGTATCCCCATACTCAGGAGAAGCAACAGAATGTATTTTGGGGTGTAATTCCACATATGCCCATGGCATGTTTGAGCAATATATCATTTAGTGACAACTTTGTGCAAAAAAAAAAATATTTTTTCCGCAACTTGTGTCAACATATAAAATATTCCATGGACTCGACATGCCTCTCAGTATATAGCTCGGGGTGTCTACTTTCCAAAATGGGGTCATTTGGGGGGGTTTTGAACTGTTCTGGCATTTTATACACAACATTAGGAAGCTTACATCCACTCTTCTAACCACTTGAAGACAAAGCCCTTTTTGACACTTTTTGTTTACATGAAAACATTTTTTTTTTTGCAAGAAAATTATGTTGAACCCCCAAACATTATATATATTTTTAAAGCAAAGGCCCTACAGAATAAAATGGTGGGTGTTGCATTTTTTTTTTCTACACAGTATTTGCGCAGCGATTTTTCAAACGCATTTTTTGGGGAAAAAATACACTTTTTTTAATTTTAATGCACTAAAACACACTATATTGCCCAAATGTTTTATGAAATAAAAAAGATGATCTTAGGCCGAGTACATAGATACCAAACACGACATGCTTTAAAATTTCACACAAACGCGCATTGGCGACAAACTACATACATTTTTAAAAGCCTTTAAAAGCATTTACAGGTTACCCCGTTAGATTTACAGAGGAGGTCTACTGCTAAAATTACTGCCCTCGATCTGACCTTCGCGGTGATACCTCACATGCATGGTGCAATTGCTGTTTACATATGACGCCAGACCGACGCTTGCGTTCGCCATTGGGCAAGAGCAGGGCAGGACAGGGGTGCTTTTTTTTTTTTATTATTATGAATTTTGCTTTTTTATTTTATTTTTAAACTGTTGCTTCCATATTTATTTATTTTTATCACTTTTATTGTTATCTCAGGGAATGTAAATATCCCCTATGATAGCAATAGGTAATGACAGGTACTCTTTTTTGAAAAAACTGGGGTCTATTGGACCCTAGATCTTTCCTCTGCCCTCAAAGCATCTGACCACACCAAGATCGGTGTGATAAAATGCTTTCCCAATTTCCCAATGGCGCTTTTTATATCCGGGGGGGACATTCCCTCCCACTGCTTGTAAAAGCAGTCCAGAGGCTAATTAGCCACTAGGATTGCTTTTACATGAAAGCCGGCCGCTGGCTGAAAAGAATGATACCAAGATGATACCTAAACCCACAGGCATCATTCTGGTATAAACATTCAAAGTCCAGCAACATACCAGTACGTTGCTGGTCCTTGTTGGACATGTATTGTAATCTTTTTTTTCATGCAGCCTGTTGGCTGAACGAAAAAAAAAGATTGATCGGTGGGTATGCCCACCATTAGAATACCGCCCTTCATCCACCCACTTCTAATGATGGGCATACATGCACCATTTATATATGCCGAAGCATGGGGGCATCTTCTCGCAAAAGTTATGCCGCGTACACATGGTCAGACTTTTCCACGGGCAAGCCTCCGTCGGAATTTCGACCGTATGTACGCGGCATTAGGAGCAAAATCGCTCCTCCGCTCCTGCTGCCCCAATGCTTCGGCATATATGCTTTTTTTTTTTAACTGTGGTGGTGAAATTACCTCCTACAGCACTGGAGTCGCAGGGATCAGGCCTGTCTCTGCGAACGCTGCAGTTATGTGTGTTGTGTTTTGCAAGTGACAGTGATCGATCGATACTGCACTTCGGTGGCCTGGGCTGGACGGAGGGGCAAAACGCAGGTGCTAGCAGGTATCTGGGCTGATCCCGCTAACACTGCGTTTTTGGGAACCCTAAACTGCTGGGGACGCTAGTATAGATCTGATCAGATCAGATATTGAGCTGATCAGATACTATACCACTAAGGGGGGTGTATGCTTCACGCGTGGGTGTTAGCGCTACTGGCACTAACCTGACGCTGCCTGGGGTGTGACGCAGACCCTCTCTGACGCTAAAACCTAATTGATATCACCCGCCGGGCGATCAGGGGGTTAAACCTTTATTGGGTTATATACGGCGGGTGCCCTGACACTATAAAAAGCAAACTAACTAACCAGCGTCACCCGTAACACTTATATGATGATCACTGGTGAAAGGGTTAACTAGGGGCAATTAGGGGGTTAAAACCTTTATTAGGGTAATATATGGGGGTACCTGACGCTATATAAAAACCTGACGGCGAACCTAAAAAAAAATTACTGGCTACCTATCGGCATCACCGACACTAAGACAACGATCATAAAAACGATTGCTTAGCGACAGTGGTGATAGGGGGTGAAAGGGTTACCTGGGGGGCGATCAGGGGGTTAAACCTTTATTAGATAATATATGGGGGTACCTGACGCTATAAAAACCTGCGGCGAACCTAAAAAAA
Source organism: Rana muscosa (assembly GCA_029206835.1). Lineage (NCBI taxonomy): Eukaryota > Metazoa > Chordata > Amphibia > Anura > Ranidae > Rana > Rana muscosa. The sequence continues at coordinate 882,052,293 of CM055116.1, forward strand.
ATTACTGGCTACCGATCAGCATCACCGACGCTAAGACATCGATCAGAAAAATGATCGCATAGTGATGGCGGTGCTAGGGGGTGAAAGGGTTACCTGGGGGGTGATCAAGGGGGTTACACCTTTATTAGGTAATATATTGGGGTACCTGACGCTATAAAAACCTGCGGCGAACCTAAAAAAAATTACTGGCTACCGATCAGCATCGCCGACGCTAAGACATCGATCAGAAAAATTATCGCTTAGTGACAGTGGTGATAGGGGGTGAAAGGGTTACCTGGGGGGGGCGATCAAGGGGGTTAAACCTTTATTAGGTAATATATGGGGGTACCCGACGCTATAAAAACCTGCCGCGAACCTAAAAAAAATTACTGGCTACCGATCAGCATCACCGACGCTAAGACATCAATCAGAAAAATGATCGCATAGCCACGGCGGTGCTAGGGGGTGAAAGGGTTACCTGGGGGGTGATCAAGGGGGTTAAACCTTTATTAGGTAATATATGGGGGTACCCGACGCTATAAAAACCTGCGGCGAACCTAAAAAAAATTACTGGCTACTGATCAGCATCGCCGACGCTAAGACATCGATCAGAAAAATTATAACTTAGTGACAGTGGTGATAGGGGGTGAAAGGGTTACCTGGGGGGCGATCAAGGGGGTTAAACCTTTATTAGGTAATATATGGGGGTACCCGACGCTATAAAAACCTGCGGCGAACCTAAAAAAAATTACTGGCTACCGATCAGCATCACCGACGCTAAGACATCGATCAGAAAAATGATTGCTTAGTGACAGTGGTGATAGGGGGTGAAAGGGTTATCTGGGGGGTGATCAGGGGTTAAACCTTTATTAGGGGGGGTTAGTGGGCTACACTGGACCTAAGACTAAACTTTGGTGACACTTTTACAGTCACAAATGTCACTGATTGCAGTGATCACTAAATAAATGGTCACTGCAATCAGTGACACTGTGACTGGGGGCTGGGGGGGCTGGGGGGTGATCTGGGGGTGTCTGGGGGGGCCTGGGGGGGGGCGATTTATGTGCCTATGTGTCCTGGTGTCAGTGTAGTGTTGTGTGTACTAACCTGGCATCTTCTCCTGTACGGCGCTCGGTATATGTGAGCGCCCCAGGAGAGATGACATCACTTCCTCCTTCCTGGCAGGCAGGGGAAGCTCTCTCATTCGCCGGGATCGATCGAGAGGGGGTGGCTGGAATCGAACGGCCGTCCCCTCATGCCGGATCGCTCCCGAAGGTAAAACGACCGCTCACTGTAAAGAAGGGGGGTCCGATCGGACCCCTCAACTATACAAAGGCAATCACGTATATATACGTGATTGTGCCTGTCGGTGCCATTCTGCCGACGTATATTTACAGTGGGCGGTCGTTAAGTGGTTAATGGGACATTAAATGTGGCGGTAGGCTTTAAACCTTTAAAGAGGGTCTGAACAGTGGAAGGCAGATGAATGAAAAAGCACCATAACCAATATGGCCAGCAGGCTCTCTGAATCTAATAATTTCTCCTTTATTTTCTTACCGTGCCTCATTGCATGTTGTGGGGTTGATTTATTAAAGGCAAGATAGGTTGTTCATTTTGCAAGGAAAGTTGCCGTTTGAATGGGAAGTTTCCCCAGAACTTTTGTGAAACAAGTGAGTTTAGTGAAATTTCACTTTGCAAAGAATTGCTAATCACATGCAAGGAAAATGAAAACAAAGCAGTTTTACTTGCACATGATGGGATCATAGAGATCAGTAGAGCTTTACCCCATTCACTAAGTTCTGTAGAAAATTCCCTTGCAAAGTAAACAGTCTATTTGAAATCCACCCATCTGTCTCTATGTGGAGGTAGCCATCTTGGTAGACCAGTAGGGCTTTGCTTCTTCAAATCAGAGCTACCACCCCTGATGACTAGTTGGATGATGACTGGTGGAGGAATATTCAAGAAGCATCAAGAAATGGATGAAGAACAGATCCACAAAGTGAATCATCCAAAAGCAAACAGATTCTTGCACTGGAGGTATTAAAGAAGAACTCCAGCCTTTCCTCCCCAAAACAACAGATGCATTGTGCATGTAAATGAATAATAACCCCGTTGTCAGTTTGTGTGTAACTTACCTCCTGTGTCTGTGATGTCACTTCTCCTGGCTGATTTTCAAAGTTCTCTGACTTCCTGTTTCCTTCCTTTTCCAGTCCTGATACTACATGTCCCATGATCCTTTGAGCTTCTGTAGCTTCAGGGTGGGCTATGGGAGTCACTTGTAGCAGTTCTGGGAGTTGATGTGGGGGAGGGGGGGTCCTAGGGTTACTGTGTGTGTTTCTGGGCCTTCATGTGGGTGGTGAAAGGTGTAAATGTGTCATACCGCCTCCTTAACTGGGCAGGATTCAATTCTAATTGTGATCCATTCCATCCTGCCCAGAAGCACACCTAGCTTTCAGAACAGGCTGTGTATGAAGGGGTTTTCTTCTTGAATAATGCTGTGATCTGTGAGGTGGGACTTGGTAGGTTTGGACTCTTTGCGGGATTGAATGCTAATTAGGATGTATTCAATGCCACCCACAATCAGAGCAGTGAAGGAAGTTACATAATTTGCACAGTCTGAAAGATTACAAAGGGGAGTGTTACAGACTCTAGCTGCTGCAGGAAGAGCCTGTGGAAAGGACAGAGTCTATCAGCAGGATATACAGAATATCACATGATACAAAGCCACAACTAAATCCAGAATATCAGGGGATCTGCAGACAACAGAGCAACATGGTACAGAGGTATGATCTATGCTGGGACTGATCATTCTATTCAGTTCTAGTGAAAATAAAGTTGGAATTCAGCTTTAAAGTGGTTGTAAAGGCAGAAGGTTTTTTATCTTAATGCATTCTATGCATTAAGATAAAAAAAACTTCTGTATGTAGCAGCCCACTTCAGCCCCCCTAATACTTACCTGAGCCTCATCTACATCCAGCGATGTCCACGAGTGCCTCAGCCGTTCCAGACTCTCCCTCCTGATTGGCTGAGACACAGCAGCAGTGCCATTGTCAATCAAAGTCAGTTAGCCAATCAGGAGAGAGAGGGGACGGGGCCTCTGTGTCTAAATGAACACATCGAGCTGCAGCTCAGCTCGGGTGCCCCCATAGCAAGCTGCATGCTTTGGGGGCACTCAACAGGAGGGAGGGGCCAGGAGTGGCGAAGAGGGGGATCTGGGCTGCCATGTGCAAAACCAGTACACAGAGCAGGCAAGTATAACATGTTTATTATTTTTAGAGAAAAAAAAACGAGACTTTACAATCACTTTAAGGTAAAGCTTTCTATAAACAGCATAGGAAAGACATCACCAAACCTCAATCAAACTGTTGTGAGACTAGTAGTCAGAGGTACGTGCTTTAGATGATCTCACACTGCAGATATACAGCTGTGAGGCTCAAGGCAAAGTAAAGGCACTGCTACTGTATTTTCAGAAGGAAATAAAAAAGGGAGATTTTTCTGAGACAATTAACATTTCTAAATGTTCCCTAAGAGTCAGGAAATCTATATTTGAGCTCAGATTCACTTTAAGTAAAATTTATAACAGCTAAGAACATTTTATACAAAAAGAGATTTTTAAGGAGTATTTTTGCCCGATGGGCAAATACAAAATGACAAGAATTTCACTGTATTTAACTGATCTACAGTGTATGTACATTCATCTGTTTTAGCAAGATCTGAAAATATATATTTTCTCAAAAAACAGAAACAGTAGGAGCGAACTGATAAATAAATATTGCTAAACATCAGGCTATTGGCGCTGTTGTCTGACAACAACCACTAACATAGTATTTTTCCTGGAGCAAAAAATCAAATTAAAACTAATCACTGTGTATTGAACGTTTCTGGGCACATTTCTTTGCGTTGCCCAACATATAATAACAATGACCAGCAAATTAATAAAAACACCAATAATTCTTCAAAAAAAATTATCCTTGATACATTCACATTAATAAATACTTACAGAGTATTCAATTATTATATACATGATATAACGTATATACAAGAGTACTGTATATGATCTTCTTAGTCAAGCCCATGTAAACTAACCCTAAGGGCTTGTTCAAACGTGAGGTGGCTATTGTTGCCGCCTTTTTGAAAAGCAGTCTGGTAACCCTCAAAATGCAGACTCACCGTGCGGCAGCTGCATGCATTGCATGCGGTTGCAGAGGGGGTTGCAGCACAGCCTTATTCACTTACATTTGGCAGTGGTAATGCCTGTAGAATGTGTCATGCCATTTATTTTTGTGTACAGCTATGATCTGCTGCATTTCGGTATGTAGGTGGGCAGTTGGGGGTGGTAAACCTATGGCTGAACTATCTGCTTTCGTCACTCATGGGCCACTCATGCAAACAAGCGCTTAAAGTGTATTTAAGTTTAAAAAGATGTTACATTTTTGTTTAACCACCACTTGTTTTGTTTGTTGTAATTGCCTATGGCTCCACTTCCTCTCTTAAGTGACAATGCACTCTGAGAGGCTGCCTAAATGGGAACAGCATTGTCAATGTAGTATATGCGCTCCCACTGTGGGCTGTAGACTACAAATGTGAGTCTTGTCTATTCAACAGACTTTAGCACCATTCACAGACCATTGTGTGTTATTGCCTAAAGAGGAGCCCCAAAAAATTTAAAGTCAGTAGCTACAAATACTGTAGCTGCTGACTTTTAATATAAGGACACTTACCTGTCCAGGGATCCGACAATGTCGGCACCCAAACTGATTCTTCAATTGGCTTAGGGTGCAGCGGCATCTTCACTTTACCTGCTGCGCTTTCTTAATGGTTTCACCATCTTCTGGGACCTGTGTGTGTCCCAGGAGGCAGCGGGGGAAAAGGAGGCCCCGGTCAGACATACTTGAAGATTGTTGTAGCAATCTTACCCAGAAGTGGGAGCGGGTACCTGTCAAAACCAGGTACCCACTCCCCCCAAAAAGTGCCAAATGTGGCAGTGGAGGGGGAAGGGTGCAAACAAGTTGAGCGTCCCCTTTTGTTCATACCTAATCATCACACCAAGGAGAGAGAGATTCGCCCTTGGGACTTTGAGTGAGGTGAGCACTGTTAGGCCAATAAAAAAATCGCAGGAATAATTGCAGTGTATATTTATTCAGGTAAAAAGCAGTACATACATTGATGTCATGAACATGGGCCAATTCATACAAAATACAAGACCAATATAAATTAGGTAAAATGATATAACGAGTATCTGACAGTAATTATGTAAACACATAGGCATCAAAAGTAACCCGACGCGTTTCGCGAGGCTTGGCTCGCTCTTCAGGGGTAGATGCACGTAGTGTACCTAAAATAAGAGTGATATAGTATAAAGCATGATATGAAGGCACAGGGGGGGGGGCCTTGAATATGGAAAACCCCATACTCACCACTGGACATTGCCAAAAGACAGCGGGGGTGAAGCTCAAACGGCGGCAGCGACTGTCTCACCAGGGAGCTGAGGAGGCGGAGCCAAACAAAGCTCCAAATCGGAGTCAAACGGAAGGAAGGCCCAGCATGGATGGAATAGGTGTAACCCCAAGAGTGTCAGTGAATCCAAGAGGAATGTTGGCTCTAAATATAAATATGTATATTGAATAATTAAAAAATAGGAGTATACGAGTATATGGTAACATATATGTCTTTGCATGTATAAAAGACATGAGCCAAGAATGGTTAGAGTATGGAGACTGAGGGGGAGAGTGAAAAAAATGCCAGATTGACTAGTATGATTAAGGAAAGATCAGAGAGAAAAGTAATAAGTGAAAGAGAGTGTGAATGAAATGAAGTACAGGTGTGTGGTGAGGACTGTGATGAGAAAACAAGTTGCATGTAAATGCTTGCAGCGAGTAATATATAAACATATAAAAGTATACCTTGGTGAAGTAGGTCTAAGAGTAGTAAATTCCAAGGGAGGGACCTGCACTAGTGTGTCTGTCCTCAGTGAAAGAAAGCAAACAATGAGATCCATGCTGTGCAAACCTCCAATATATACCCCTGAAGGGGCCCGAGAGGCTCCGCCCCCAACACCATGTGCAAATGACCAGCAAACGAGTGCCTAAACCCACCAACCATCAAAGAGGCGGTGTGTGAGCCAAGACACTCACAGGACCATCTTGATGGTAGTAATGCCTGCAGCCACAGCGATGCTGCAAAATCGCAGACATCGCGCGGCCGACGCATTAACATGGTGCCGATGTGCAAGTGGCCCCGCCCGCTCAAAAAGGGCAGGCGGGGACAGCAGGGGACAAGGATCCCCCTTGTGATGCACATCGCAGCTCCCAGGGAGAAATGAAGTAGCACCGCCGCCAACAGAGAACACCACACCAGCTGGATTGGGATAAAAGTCCAATGCGAGATGTTATTGGATATGTTGGAATAACAAATGGCTAGTGCATGATAAAAATGTAAAATCCATACATATATGTATGTTTTTGTTTTTATTGGCGAGGGTGACCGCAGACCAGTTTTGGGCTATTGGGTGTCTTCCACCCGGGTATCTTTGAGAAAAAAGAAAAAAGAAGGGTCTGGTGTCACCAGTGACACATCTCCATCCCTGAATTTTCATGAAAGAGAGAGAGATTCGCCCTTGGGACTTTGAGTGAGGTGAGCACTGTTAGGCCAATAAAAAAATCGCAGGAATAATTGCAGTGTATATTTATTCAGGTAAAAAGCAGTACATACATTGATGTCATGAACATGGGCCAATTCATACAAAATACAAGACCAATATAAATTAGGTAAAATGATATAACGAGTATCTGACAGTAATTATGTAAACACATAGGCATCAAAAGTAACCCGACGCGTTTCGCGAGGCTTGGCTCGCTCTTCAGGGGTAGATGCACGTAGTGTACCTAAAATAAGAGTGATATAGTATAAAGCATGATATGAAGGCACAGGGGGGGGGGGGGGGGCCTTGAATATGGAAAACCCCATACTCACCACTGGACATTGCCAAAAGACAGCGGGGGTGAAGCTCAAACGGCGGCAGCGACTGTCTCACCAGGGAGCTGAGGAGGCGGAGCCAAACAAAGCTCCAAATCGGAGTCAAACGGAAGGAAGGCCCAGCATGGATGGAATAGGTGTAACCCCAAGAGTGTCAGTGAATCCAAGAGGAATGTTGGCTCTAAATATAAATATGTATATTGAATAATTAAAAAATAGGAGTATACGAGTATATGGTAACATATATGTCTTTGCATGTATAAAAGACATGAGCCAAGAATGGTTAGAGTATGGAGACTGAGGGGGAGAGTGAAAAAAGGACAGACACACTAGTGCAGGTCCCTCCCTTGGAATTTACTACTCTTAGACCTACTTCACCAAGGTATACTTTTATATGTTTATATATTACTCGCTGCAAGCATTTACATGCAACTTGTTTTCTCATCACAGTCCTCACCACACACCTGTACTTCATTTCATTCACACTCTCTTTCACTTATTACTTTTCTCTCTGATCTTTCCTTAATCATACTAGTCAATCTGGCATTTTTTTCACTCTCCCCCTCAGTCTCCATACTCTAACCATTCTTGGCTCATGTCTTTTATACATGCAAAGACATATATGTTACCATATACTCGTATACTCCTATTTTTTAATTATTCAATATACATATTTATATTTAGAGCCAACATTCCTCTTGGATTCACTGACACTCTTGGGGTTACACCTATTCCATCCATGCTGGGCCTTCCTTCCGTTTGACTCCGATTTGGAGCTTTGTTTGGCTCCGCCTCCTCAGCTCCCTGGTGAGACAGTCGCTGCCGCCGTTTGAGCTTCACCCCCGCTGTCTTTTGGCAATGTCCAGTGGTGAGTATGGGGTTTTCCATATTCAAGGCCCCCCCCCCCTGTGCCTTCATATCATGCTTTATACTATATCACTCTTATTTTAGGTACACTACGTGCATCTACCCCTGAAGAGCGAGCCAAGCCTCGCGAAACGCGTCGGGTTACTTTTGATGCCTATGTGTTTACATAATTACTGTCAGATACTCGTTATATCATTTTACCTAATTTATATTGGTCTTGTATTTTGTATGAATTGGCCCATGTTCATGACATCAATGTATGTACTGCTTTTTACCTGAATAAATATACACTGCAATTATTCCTGCGTTTTTTTTTTTGTTTTTTTTTTATTGGCCTAACAGTGCTCACCTCACTCAAAGTCCCAAGGGCGAATCTCTCTCTCTTTCATGAAAATTCAGGGATGGAGATGTGTCACTGGTGACACCAGACCCTTCTTTTTTCTTTTTTCTCAAAGATACCCGGGTGGAAGACACCCAATAGCCCAAAACTGGTCTGCGGTCACCCTCGCCAATAAAAACAAAAACATACATATATGTATGGATTTTACATTTTTATCATGCACTAGCCATTTGTTATTCCAACATATCCAATAACATCTTGCATTGGACTTTTATCCCAATCCAGCTGGTGTGGTGTTCTCTGTTGGCGGCGGTGCTACTTCATTTCTCCCTGGGAGCTGCGATGTGCATCACAAGGGGGATCCTTGTCCCCTGCTGTCCCCGCCTGCCCTTTTTGAGCGGGCGGGGCCACTTGCACATCGGCACCATGTTAATGCGTCGGCCGCGCGATGTCTGCGATTTTGCAGCATCGCTGTGGCTGCAGGCATTACCACCATCAAGATGGTCCTGTGAGTGTCTTGGCTCTCACACCGCCTCTTTGATGGTTGGTGGGTTTAGGCACTCGTTTGCTGGTCATTTGCACATGGTGTTGGGGGCGGAGCCTCTCGGGCCCCTTCAGGGGTATATATTGGAGGTTTGCACAGCATGGATCTCATTGTTTGCTTTCTTTCACTGAGGACAGACACACTAGTGCAGGTCCTTCCCTTGGAATTTACTACTCTTAGACCTACTTCACCAAGGTATACTTTTATATGTTTATATATTACTCGCTGCAAGCATTTACATGCAACTTGTTTTCTCATCACAGTCCTCACCACACACCTGTACTTCATTTCATTCACACTCTCTTTCACTTATTACTTTTCTCTCTGATCTTTCCTTAATCATACTAGTCAATCTGGCATTTTTTTCACTCTCCCCCTCAGTCTCCATACTCTAACCATTCTTGGCTCATGTCTTTTATACATGCAAAGACATATATGTTACCATATACTCGTATACTCCTATTTTTTAATTATTCAATATACATATTTATATTTAGAGCCAACATTCCTCTTGGATTCACTGACACTCTTGGGGTTACACCTATTCCATCCATGCTGGGCCTTCCTTCCGTTTGACTCCGATTTGGAGCTTTGTTTGGCTCCGCCTCCTCAGCTCCCTGGTGAGACAGTCGCTGCCGCCCTTTGAGCTTCACCCCCGCTGTCTTTTGGCAATGTCCAGTGGTGAGTATGGGGTTTTCCATATTCAAGGCCCCCCCCCCCCCTGTGCCTTCATATCATGCTTTATACTATATCACTCTTATTTTAGGTACACTACGTGCTTCTACCCCTGAAGAGCGAGCCAAGCCTCGCGAAACGCGTCGGGTTACTTTTGATGCCTATGTGTTTACATAATTACTGTCAGATACTCGTTATATCATTTTACCTAATTTATATTGGTCTTGTATTTTGTATGAATTGGCCCATGTTCATGACATCAATGTATGTACTGCTTTTTACCTGAATAAATATACACTGCAATTATTCCTGCGATTTTTTTATTGGCCTAACAGTGCTCACCTCACTCAAAGTCCCAAGGGCGAATCTCTCTCTCTTTCATGAAAATTCAGGGATGGAGATGTGTCACTGGTGACACCAGACCCTTCTTTTTTCTTTTTTCTCAAAGATACCCGGGTGGAAGACACCCAATAGCCCAAAACTGGTCTGCGGTCACCCTCGCCAATAAAAACAAAAACATACATATATGTATGGATTTTACATTTTTATCATGCACTAGCCATTTGTTATTCCAACATATCCAATAACATCTCGCATTGGACTTTTATCCCAATCCAGCTGGTGTGGTGTTCTCTGTTGGCGGCGGTGCTACTTCATTTCTCCCTGGGAGCTGCGATGTGCATCACAAGGGGGATCCTTGTCCCCTGCTGTCCCCGCCTGCCCTTTTTGAGCGGGCGGGGCCACTTGCACATCGGCACCATGTTAATGCGTCGGCCGCGCGATGTCTGCGATTTTGCAGCATCGCTGTGGCTGCAGGCATTACTACCATCAAGATGGTCCTGTGAGTGTCTTGGCTCACACACCGCCTCTTTGATGGTTGGTGGGTTTAGGCACTCGTTTGCTGGTCATTTGCACATGGTGTTGGGGGCGGAGCCTCTCGGGCCCCTTCAGGGGTATATATTGGAGGTTTGCACAGCATGGATCTCATTGTTTGCTTTCTTTCACTGAGGACAGACACACTAGTGCAGGTCCCTCCCTTGGAATTTACTACTCTTAGACCTACTTCACCAAGGTATACTTTTATATGTTTATATATTACTCGCTGCAAGCATTTACATGCAACTTGTTTTCTCATCACAGTCCTCACCACACACCTGTACTTCATTTCATTCACACTCTCTTTCACTTATTACTTTTCTCTCTGATCTTTCCTTAATCATACTAGTCAATCTGGCATTTTTTTCACTCTCCCCCTCAGTCTCCATACTCTAACCATTCTTGGCTCATGTCTTTTATACATGCAAAGACATATATGTTACCATATACTCGTATACTCCTATTTTTTAATTATTCAATATACATATTTATATTTAGAGCCAACATTCCTCTTGGATTCACTGACACTCTTGGGGTTACACCTATTCCATCCATGCTGGGCCTTCCTTCCGTTTGACTCCGATTTGGAGCTTTGTTTGGCTCCGCCTCCTCAGCTCCCTGGTGAGACAGTCGCTGCCGCCGTTTGAGCTTCACCCCCGCTGTCTTTTGGCAATGTCCAGTGGTGAGTATGGGGTTTTCCATATTCAAGGCCCCCCCCCCCCCCCCCCTGTGCCTTCATATCATGCTTTATACTATATCACTCTTATTTTAGGTACACTACGTGCATCTACCCCTGAAGAGCGAGCCAAGCCTCGCGAAACGCGTCGGGTTACTTTTGATGCCTATGTGTTTACATAATTACTGTCAGATACTCGTTATATCATTTTACCTAATTTATATTGGTCTTGTATTTTGTATGAATTGGCCCATGTTCATGACATCAATGTATGTACTGCTTTTTACCTGAATAAATATACACTGCAATTATTCCTGCGATTTTTTTATTGGCCTAACAGTGCTCACCTCACTCAAAGTCCCAAGGGCGAATCTCTCTCTCTTTCATGAAAATTCAGGGATGGAGATGTGTCACTGGTGACACCAGACCCTTCTTTTTTCTTAATCATCACACCAACAGCATATGAGTTGTTGGACATTCCATAAACATAGGCATTAATTTGGTGATACCCCTACCCCCTTGGGAATTTGTGCTTATTCAGCCAAATAATGTTTATAAGGCCAGGTAAAGTACTGATGTTGGTTGAGAAGACTTGGCTCACAGTTGACTTCCCTATTGATTCTAACAGTGTTCAGCAGTGTTGACATTAGGGCTCTCTGCAAGTTGCTTGAATTTCTCCTCAGCAAACAATTCAAAACCTGTCTGCATAGACCTGGCTTTGTGCACATTGACACAGTCATGCTGGAACAGAAAAGGCTTTCCTTAACCTCCCTGGCGGTATTCCCGAGTCTGGCTCGGGGTAAGATTTCAGTACCATTAGCGGTAACCCCGAGCCAGACTCGGGCTGCATCGCAGGATACAGGGAGAGTTACTTACCTTGTTCCCTGGATCCTGCGATGTCTCCCCGCAGTGTGTGCGAGCCGTGTCTCGCTCGATTCACACTGCCGAGTGCCGAGCTCTGTTCCCTGCGGCGCACGGGGACGGAGTTCGGCGCCAAATTCAAAAAGTGAAAAACACAGTATAGATACAGTATAATGTAAACTTACTGATTACAGTACTGTATCAAATAATTACACATCCCCTTTGTCCCTAGTGGTCTGTCCAGTGTCCTGCATGTACTTTTATATTATAAAAACTGTTCTTTCTGCCTGGAAACTGGAGATTGTCCATAGCAAACAAAAAGTGTCCCTTTATGTCAAAAGTGGTTTTAGACCAGCTAAAAAACAGCGATAATAAATTAGAATCACTTGCAGAATTGAGCGATAGCGATTTGTGGGGAAATTCGTCATCAAACACTAAATCTAATGACAGCGACAATTCTGCAACTGAGCAAATTTCAGTGTTTTTGATTTGATTACATTATTGAATAATTTTTATTATTATTATATTATTATTTGTTATAATTATTTATAGTTATTTATTATATTATAATTTATGATTTTGTGTTTCAAACTTTATCATACCCGGGATGTCTACTAGATTCTGGTTTGGACAGATTTAAGTGAGTTATTCCTAAGAATTGCAGGCCTACAATATAAAACGCCAAATTTCCATGCAAAATAATTGTACCGCTTTCAGCACCTAAAATCTGACAGAATCATACCGCCAGGGAGGTTAAACTATTTCCAAAAGTTTGGAAGAATACTACTAATCTAAAATGTGTTGAATGTTTTAGTAGTGCCCTTCACTAAAAAACTCAATCATTTAGAAGGGTGCCCACATAATGCCACGTACACAGGGTCAGAATTTCCGATAGGAAAAGTTCGATGGAAATTCCGTTTGTCTGTATGCAATTCCGACGGACTAAAAACCACGCATGCTCGGAATCAATTTGACGCATGCTCGGAATCATTGAACTTAATTTTTCTCGGCTCGTCGTAGTGATGTATGTCATCGCGTTCTTGACGGGTGGAATTTGGTGTGACCGTGTGTATGCAAGACAGCTTGAGCAGAATTCCGTCAGAAAAACCCGTCGGAGTTTATTCCGACGGGAAAACTGGTCATGTGTACATGGCACAAGTGTGGCCATGTAGTGTACTTTATCCCATACTTCCCAACTTGCTGAGATGAGAATGTGGGATACCTATTAGCAAAAGTTTGTAGGCATAGAACACACCCCTGCCGTGCCCCCCTTATAGGAGAATTACTGTATATACTCGAGTATAAGCCGAGTTTTTCAGCCCTTTTTTTAGGGCTGAAAATACACCCCTCGGCTTATACTCGAGTCAGTGTACCTGAAAATCTTCTTAGACTGCTGGCGGTGTCCATTGTTTAAATATCGCGGCTTCCTCCTGGTCCCGTTCCGTGTTGAGTGTTACGCCTATCACGGAGGTCCTCTCATTCTCGGACTCCGTTTCCCAGCAGACACTGTGTTTAGTGTTCCGCCTACCATGGACCTTCTCTTGTCCGAGGATGAAAAGATGTCCGTGATTGGCGGAACACTGAACACAGTGCCTGCTGGGAAACTGAGTCCGAGAATGAGAGGACCTCCGTGATAGGCGGAACACTCAACATAGTGTTTGCTGGAAACGCCTATCACGGAACAAGACCAGGAGGAAGCCGCGATATTTAAACAATGGGCACAGTGAGGTTGCAATGGGCACAGTGAGGTTGGGCACAGTGAGGCATGCAAATGGGCATTGCTTACCCTCTTTTCCGCTTACAGTAGCTGCTGCATTTCCCCCCCTCTAGGCTTATACTCGAGTCAATAAGTTTTCCCAGTTCATTGGGGTAATATTAGGTACCTCGGCTTATACTCGGGTTGGCTTATACTCAAGTATACACAGATACAGAACACCAAGACACTGCCAAAGCTGGCTAGACAGCGTATTCAGCTATTTAATCGGAAATAACTCTTCTGTTTCATGCTTCAGTTTCATGCTCACATAACTGTGAAATATCTTAAGACATTGAAACAGTGAAATGTTATGCTCGCAGGCATAGCCCTCATGGCTTTTCCATGTATCTGGGCTAGATCGCAAATCTAGATCGCAAATGCCCATCTCATTCTGAGGTCTCCTTGACGGATACAATATTTCAGTGTTTGGCTTGGATGCAGCAATTTCTATTCAAGACTTTAATTCAATATTACTCTGGTGAGTGTGAACCCCTAAGGGGTGTGTGTGTCACGAGGTGGATCTGGAAGATCGGTGGAAGGTGCACTCTACTTATTTCTTTAGGATCACCCATGGACATTCTTTTGAAGCACTGATACTATCTTGTATCTGTCTTAAGAACTGTTAGGTGGTGTTGACCACTGTCATTTTTCAACATTTAGCGCTGTTTGTAGTATTGACTGATACAGATTATTGTGTTCATTTTTACTATTGTTATATATACTCAAGTATACACGGTATACAAAAAATGATTAGTTAAATGCACAAGTATTTTTTTTACCACCAGTATTCCTTTATATTGGCTTTTGGAATTTACAGGTGCAGAAATTCTGAAGTTGATTATAAGGATTACCACTGTAAATCACTTTAGGATAGATACATTTTATATACAACTCTATAAATCAGACCAAAAATGAGGGAAAAATGAGGAGGAAAGAGGGACAGAGGGACATTGTTCAAAATTAGGTACATTGTTCAAAATCAGGGACAGTTGGGAGCTATGCATTATCCTCGTCCTTTGGAAATATAACCCTAGTCACAAGAAAGATCACATTCGAGACCTGCCATAATAAGGAAGTATTGCCATGATACATTAGACTGACATGTTATCAGTGAAAGCTGACATAGTAGAAGACATGGCTGGACAACACAAGAGAATGTCACATTAGCGAGATCTAATTAGCATGTTACAAAAGATTACCGTGACAGATACCATACCCATGTTTCAAAGGTTACAGCAGACTGCTTCTGACTTTTGCAGGATACTGCTAACAACTGTTGTCACATTTCAAGCAGGCATGCGTTGTTATTAATTATTTCAAACTTAAAGGGGTTGTAAAGGTTTGTTTTTTAATTTCTAAATAGGTTCCTTTAAGCTAGTGCATTGTTAGTTCACTTACCTGTTCCTTCCATTTCCCTTCTAAACTAAATTTTTCCTTGTCTGAAATTCTCACTTCCTGTTCCTCCTCATGGAGCTTGCCCCTTTCATCCGAGCCATTCTGGCTGGGGGTTAGTCATCGTGCTCGCCCTCTCCCTTGGGACTACATTACTACGTGGAGACGCTCTCTACGTTCACAGGCTCAGAGGCAGGGGGTAAGTGGGCGTGTCTATGATGCTGTAGCTCCGCCTCCCATGCCTTGGTATTCTGCTGAATTAACATCTAAGCAGCGCTGCGCCGCCTTAACTCCGCCCCCTTGCTGCATTGATATATGTATGGCCCCCCCCTAATATTTGGGGGCGCTATGTGGAAATTTAAGGGTAGTCTGAGTCGATAATTGGGCTCAGACCAATTATGATTCAATTGTTGTTCTGCTCTGGGTGTGGTACTGCCCGGCAGTAGTGTTCTCCGTTGCCTGCAGGTGGCACTGTCACCGCCGGCATAGGTTAAACTACGGGGGTATCACAGCACCTTGGGTGTCGTCTCTCGGCAGCCATGCAGTGGGCGTGGTCTACCCGCTGTGCATGCTGGGAGAGGGTACAAAATGGGCAGACGCCATTTGGCATGAAGCGATTCCAGGGGGACCCTAAGGCATTCAGGGGGGACCTCTAGTCCGGGAAGTGTGCCTCGAGGCCCGCATGGCACGAGGTGCGCGAGTGTGTTTAGGCCTCGGGCACCTTCAGCCCGAGGTCCTGTTGCTGCATTGTAGGCCCAGCTCCGCTGACTAGGGCCTACGCTTCAGAGAAGGATCCCAGGCTGCCCGCTTGAAGGGAACCCATCTTTAGGAAAGGAGTCCAGGGGAGGATCAGTCCCAGCGGAGATTAGCGACGGTACTGCTATCTCGGGCAGAGGCCTGGAGACTTACCTAGAGGGGATTCATCATCTCTGATGTCCGTGCTCCATCCCGGCTGCTAGGACCCCTCTCATAGGGACTATCCGGGCGAGCAATACCCACTCAGGCTTGAGAGGCGACGAGTGTAGATACTGAACTTAAGAGTTGCGTGCCTTAACCCTCCCCTACTTCTTTCAACTTCTGCTCTTCCTCTGTTCGAGTTGACTCAAAAAGAATAAAGCCTTGCTGATTAGGTTTAACTCATGTGTGGACATTGGCCTTATTCCTGGAGATTATTGTTTGCCTAGACAACGGAGCTAAAGGATCCACTCGGGGGAGGTAATTTGCTGCAGACCGAAGAAAAAAGAAAAACCCAGTCCGGTCCCTTAAACCAAGGGAGCGGGACCCGGTGCTACATATATATATATATATATATATATATATATATATATGTGTGTACAAGGGTAAATAAAAATCATTATTATACAGATTGTTATCTTTCTTTGTATTCGTTTTTTTGTAAAGTTACCACTACAGTTTGTGTTTCCTTAAGTTATGGGCGTGCTGGGGAGGTGGGATGGGCGTTGTAAATGGGTGGCGTGTGAACGAGAACTATGCTCGTTCTCGTTAGGTGACATGGCGAAAAAACGGCAATGCGCATGCGCGATGCCGCTAAGGCTCAAGGGAAATGTAGTTCCGTTGTTGCAGTGACGTTGATTTAATTAACGCGCACCGAAACCCGGAAGTAGAGGACAGAATCGATATAGGAAACGAGGAGGACAATAAATAGCATACTATTTGAACATTACATATTTTTAACAGAAATAATAAACGTATTCGATATCTGTATCAAACAGAGATTACTTATAGGCTAAAAAATGTTAACCTTTAAAACCCCTTTAACTCCAGCCAAAACATAATAATTTTTTTCATTTTTTTCCCCTTACTGAAAGTAAAACCAATTCAATGAACTAGGAGAAAGGGGGTCACCAAGACAGAATGGCACAGACAGTAATAAACAGAGGGTATACCCTTTGCTCGCTTTAAACGTGTTCGCTGCCTCTAATAGAAATGTGTCTTTAATACCTGTTCTCCTGACCTCTGCCATCAGGACATAAAATGAGAGAATATCTCACAGAGGTTCTAACCTTTCCTCACTTATTCCAAAAGAGAAAAAAAAAACATTTTGGCTAAAGTTGGGCTTTAAAATGAGTACAAGTACAGCTTTAATGTACAGTTTGCATGATCCCTAAACCAAATTAAAAAGAACAAATCTACCAATAAGGCCTCATTCAGATGAGAGGCACACCCTAATCATGCTGTGCAGTACAGATTCACCCTGCTGATATCTCACCCAAATAAAATTGTAAAAAAAATTAAATAAAAATAAAATAATACAAAAATAAAATAACAAAAAATAACAAAAAATAAAAAACGACTAGACATGCGCAGAACGAAAAAAAAATTGTTTCATTTTGATTAGTTATTTACATAAATTTGTTTAGTTAAATTTGATTTATTAGTTTCATTTGTTTTCGGGATTAGTTTTGTTTATTCGTTTTCAAATCAATTTCGAATAGTTTTCGAATTCCAATAGTTTTCCAATTTCCAAAAAGAATAAAATAGAATAGAAAATAAAGGAATAGATGAGGGTCCCCCCAAATATCCATACCAGGCCCTTCAGGTCTGGTATTGATTTTAAGGGGAACTCTACCCCAAATTTAAAAAAAAATTGGCGTGGAGTACCCCCAAAAATCCATACCAGACCCTTTATCCGAGCACGCAACCTGGCAGGCCGCAGGAAAAGAGGGGGGGACGAGAGAGCGCCCCCCCCCCTCCTGAACCGTACCAGGCCACATGCCCTCAACATGGGGAGAATGTCCCCATGTTGATGGGGACAAAGGCCTCATCCCCACAACCCTTGCCCGGTGATCCCGCCCCCCCCCTATGTGAATTGGTAAGGGGTACAATGTACCCCTACCATTTCACGAAGAAAGTGTTAAAAAAATGTAAAAAAAACACACAGACACCTTGGAAAAGTCCTTTATTAAAAAAAAAAAAACATTCCAGCGATGAAAAATCCAGTGTCCCGCGGCGATCCCGATGTCCAGCGCTGTCCAAACGAGACGTCATTGGCTGAGCCTGAGCGGACCTGATGGGGAACTTCCTCCGCAGTGTATTAAATGAATAGACCCGTCCCTTCGAAAGTTCCCTATCAGGTCCGCTCAGCCAATGACGTAGGTGTAAGGCTAAGCGGACCAGATGCGGAACATGAGAAGGGGCGGGTCTATTCATTTATTACACTGTGGAGGAAGTTCCCCATCAGGTCCGCCCCCTCGTATGTCAGACCCCCGCCTACGTTATTGGCTGAGCGGACCTGATGGGGAACTGCCTCGCAGTGTAATACATGAATAGACCCGCCCTTTTCACGTTCCGCATCTGGTCCGCTTAGCCTTACACCTACGTCATTGGCTGAGCGGACCTGATGGGGAACTTTAGAAGGGGCGGGTCTATTCATTTAATACACTGCGGAGGAAGTTCCCCATCAGGTCCGCTCCGGCTCAGCCAACGACGTCTCGTTTGGACAGCGCTGGACATTGGGATCGCCGCGGGACACTGGATTTCATCGCTGGAATGTTTTTTTTATTTTTTATTTTTTTATTTTTAATAAAGGACTTTTCCAAGTTGTCTGTGTGTTTTTTTTACATTTTTTTTACATTTTTTTTACACTTTCTTTGTGAAATGGTTAGGGGTACAATGTACCCCTTACCAATTCACATAGGGGGTGGGGCGGGATCTGGGGGTCCCCTTTGTTAAAGGGGTCTTCCAGATTCCGATAAGCCCCCTGCCCGCAGACCCCCACAACAACCAGGCAAGGGTTGTGGGGATGAGGCCCTTGTCCCCATCAACATGGGGACATCCTCCCCATGTTGAGGGCATGTGGCCTGGTACGGTTCAGGAGGGGGGGCGCTCTCTCGCCCCCCCTCTTTTCCTGCGGCCTGCCAGGTTGCGTGCTCGGATAAAGGGTCTGGTGTGGATTTTTAGGGGGACTCCACGCCATTTTTTTTACATTTGGGGTGGAGTTCCCCTTAAAATCCAAACCAGACCTGAAGGGCCTGGTATGGATATTTGGGGGAACTCCACGCATTTTTTTTTTTTATTTGCGGCAGGGTTCCCCTTAATATCCATACCAGACCTGAAGGGCCTGGTAATTGAATTTGGGGGGACCCCCACGCTTTTGTTTTGTTTTTTTATCAATGACTTTTCTATGTATTGCCGGGAGCCGACAATTCATTATAGCCGCGAGTGAGTTTTAAATGATTTTTTTTCCTTCAGAAATGACACTTTGTGCAGGGACAGTTCTAAGCACGGGAAACAAGCGCGACTTTACATGCATATTGCCGAACACCGGACCCGAACCCGAACATACAGTCAATTGTTCGGGGTCGGGTCCGAGACCCAAAAACCCCAAAGTTCGGTACGGACCCGAACTTTACAGTTCGGGTCCGCTCAACCCTAGTCCCTTTGTCATACTCACCATGCCAGATACCCGTCCAGCACTAAGAGCAGCCTTTCTCAACCTTTTTACATGGAGAAACCCTTAAAATAAAATTCAGGTCTCAGGGAGCCCCTGCTAAAAGTATTATATATCTCCTATTTACAGAACATTAGTGTGATCAGTAAGTTGTGAATATAAGAATGAATAAAAGATTAAGTAAAGTGGCATGAATAGCATAATTTGACCGCCAAGGGCAGGAACGGTGCTGCCACTAGGCAAACTAGGTGGCCGCCTAGGGCGAACTGCCACCTAGGGCGCAACCGGGGCCGCTGTGTACACGGCTCTATGGTGTGGAGATGACAGCAGCCTTGTGTGTAGAGCCGGGTGTCAGTCGGACAGGACAGACAAACATGAGGAGGGGGGAGGAGTGCGGAGGCAGCGTGACTCAGTCTTTGAGGCATAAGCAGCAGATTTTTGGTGGAGCCGCTCTGCACTACATGTGTATGCGAGCGATCTGCGATCCCCTCTTAGGAACAAATCAACATAGCAGCCTGGAAGTGTCTTGCCCAGCTCCCAACACTTGTCCTAGGCACTGACACATACTGATAAAGTCCTAGCTGGGGAGCCGCAGATCCCTTGTATAGGGAGACATCAGACAGTGGAGGAAGATGCAGTGACTGGTGCTTGTAAATGCCACCTTTATACACACCACTGACTCCCGACCCTTTACATTGCAACTCATGCACAGGGCTCACTGATGTGCAAACGGAGCGCTCTGTACACACTCAGGTCCACCCCATTTACTATATGACAGCAAACCGTTCTTTCGTCTTTCTGCAACTCTTAGGACAGGATGCAATGGCACCAGCTATTCCTTCTGGTAACCTTGAGCTCCCTGGAATGTCCCACCCCCTCCCCTGGTCACATTGCACAGGTCACTGCATGGCAGCTTGGAAGCAGAGGGTGTGGGTGAGTGAACTGAGTCCTGGTACACATGCTGTTACTGATATCAGTGCTGTGCAGGACGGTCAGTGTGTCGGTTCTCTTTATGCTTCTTCTGCTGGTGACTGACCACCCATGGAAAACACTGCCTACAGATTAGGTTGCTGCCCAGTAGTCCCTATGTATTCTCCTGGTCAGGGATGAGCCGAACACCCCCCTGTTCGGTTCGCACAAGAACCTGCGAACAGACAGAATGTTCGCGTGAACTTTAGAACCCTATTAAATACAATGGACTCGAACGTTCGAAATCTAAAGTGCTAATTATAAAGGCTAATATGCAAGTTATTGTCCTAAAAAGTGTTTGGGGACCCGGGTCCTGCCCCAGGGGACATGTATCAATGCAAAAAAAAGGTTTCAAAAATAGACGTTTTTACGGGAGCGGTGATTTTAATAATGCTTAAAATGAAAAAATAAAAGTGAAATTTTCCTTTAAATTTCGTACCTAGGGGGTGTGTATGATATGCATGTAAAGTCGCGCATGTTTCCCGTGCTTAGAACTGTCCCTGCACAAAGTGTCATTTTTGAAGGAAAAAAAGTCATTTAAAACTCACTCGCGGCTATTAATGAATTGTCGGCTTTTATCAATACATAGAAAAGTCATTGATAAAAAATAAAAAAAAGCGTGGGGGTTCCCCCAAATTCAATTACCAGGCCCTTCAGGTCTGGAATGGATATTAAGGGGAACCCCGCCGCAAATTTAAAAAAAATGGGGTGCGGTTCCCCCTAAATATCCATACCAGGCCCTTCAGATCTGGCATGGATTTTAAGGGGAACTCCACCCCAAATAAAAAAAAATGGCGTGGAGTCCCCCCAAAAATCCATACCAGACTTCTTATCCGAGCACGCAACCTGGCCGGCCGCAGGGGAAGAGGGGGGACGAGAGAGCGCCCCCCCTCCCTCCTGAACCGTACCAGGCCACATGCCCTCAACATGGGGAGGATGTCCCCATGTTGATGGGGACAAGGGCCTCATCCCCACAACCCTTGCCCGGTGGTTGTGGAGGTCTGCGGGCAAGGGGCTTTTTGGAATCTGGAAGACCCCTTTAACAAAGGGGACCCCCAGATCCCGGCCCCCCCCTATGTGAATTGGTAAGGGGTACATTGTACCCCTACCATTTCACGAAGAAAGTGTAAAAAAATGTAAATAAAAACACACAAACACCTTGGAAAAGTCCTTTATTAAAAAAAAAAAAACACATTCCAGCGATAAAATCCAGTGTCCCGCGGCGATCCCGATGTCCAGCGCTGTCCGTCATTGGTTGTGCCTGAGCGGACCTGATGGGGAACTTCCTCCGCAGTGTTTTAAATGTATAGACCCGCCCCCTCTAAAGTTCCCCATCAGGTCCGCGGACCAGATGTGGAACGCGAGAAGGGGCGGGTCTATTCATGTATTTGTAGCGGGGTCTCTTTTAAGGCCCCAGGACTACGTTACCCAGAACCCCATTCGGCCCCAGGGCGGAGGTTCCACCGCAGAGACTCATGGGAGGGGTTACTTAAGTGAGAGGCGAGGCGGAGCTCGCTCTCTTGGGACACGACGCGTCAAGCAACAAGTCATCCTGTGCGGATCGGCTGTGGGGCAAGGCCTGAAGCCTGAGGCCTTGCTTGAAGTCCGAAGAGCCTTCCACCATACTGCGGAGCCTGGGTGGATCCTGACCCATCGTGATAGGACGTGAGTTGGATCGGGGACTCGATCGGAGCAGACGCTGTGTGCGACACACATGAGGTGGAAGTCCCAGGCTGGGATCGCGCCTGGAGTGGTGAGCGGGCACCTGCCCATATCAATAGACTGAGTTGTGTTCAGGCCTGTAGACTGCCTACGCCCGCTGTTCGCTCACCAGTGTTTCTTGGGGGGTCCGGTAGCGGGACAGAGTTGAAGAACCTACCCCCCCCCCCATTTTGCCCTGTTATTTCAAGTTAACACCCAATGTGGATTACAAATGGTTATTTCTTCAAGTGCACCAACGAAAGCTGGCCGGTGAAGAAACCTTCCTTCCTTAGGGAAAAGAGACTCAGTTCCATCCCATGTCAGGCCTGACTTAGGCGGGGGGAGTTTAGAAAGTTTGTGTTACTACGCCATAGGAGAGCGCACGCCATAATAAATCCACGTGGTGGACACTGCGCGGCGCCATATTATTGTGCTGCACCTAGTACATTGATTGATGCAGGGCTCTGCAGGCCCATGTATATGTTGCATGTTATACCTTGAATCTTTCGTTACCAGTAAAGCTGATATATATTTATATTCTTGCCTCAGCATGTTGTCTGACTGTTTAGAGATTATTAAGTATAATACACCTGAGAGTGATAGGAGTTTAACCCTAGACTGACTGTGCCAGAGTGGGTCGAGTAAGATTGCCGGGGGTTGGCGGTACTGTGTGCAGGGCCCGAAATCAAATCAGCGGCTCTCTTAACTGGGGGTAGCGCTACACGTGGGGGCTCGTCCGGGATCCTGTTGCAGCAAATAGCAGCCAAAAAGTACCAGCATGGACCCACTAGAAGTAGTGAAGTGGTGCGCAGCAGTCAACACAGATCCAAATGGGGCAGTGATCATAGAACTCCCAGGGATCTGGCAAGAAGATGCAGTGAAACAGTTAGTGATGTCACTGTCCCCACAACAGAAGGCATTGATAGTGGATGTCAGATCAGAACCTCCTTTGACATATGTACTGATAAAATGGAAGGATGGAGTCCCAGAAGACTTCAAGAAGCCAAGCATAGAAACGGTGGATAAACAAACTTATAAGTTAATACGCGCCCCACCCAACCTAAAAGATGTAAAGAAAGAAGAGAGTCCCGGGTCGCCGCAGGGCACCCTCAGCACAGAATTATGCGCGGTTCTAAGGGAAATCATAGCGCAATGCAAGAAAGACCCGGCAGATTATCAAATATCAGGATACCAGAAACTCAGAATGTTTTCAGGAAGGAAACCTGTACCTTCAGGCAAAGAAGGATTTGAGGAGTGGTTAGACGGTGCAACTCAGGCTCTAGAGGAGTGGGAAGTCCCAGACCACAGGAAGAAGCAGAGAATTGCTGAGAGCTTGAAGGGGCCTGCTTTAGAGGCCGTACGCAACCTCAAGATGAGTAGGGATGAGCTTCGTGTTCGAGTCGAACATACGTTCGACTCGAACATCGGCTGTTCGATCGTTCGACGAAGATCGAACGATTTGGGCCGTTCGCGCCAAATTCGAGTGACGCGAACGGCCCACAATGCACTACGCCATCGCAGTGTCATCCAGGCGCTGTGATTGGCCAAGCATGCACTGTGACCCCGCATGCTTGGCCAATCACAGCGCCGGCAGCGAGGAGAGCAATGATTGGCCACAGGCAGGATGCCTGTGGCCAATTATTGCTGAGGGGGTTTAGTACACGCCCCACACTATAAAAGGCCGCCAGCACGGCGGCCTAGTGTAGTGTGTTCCGGAGCAGGGATAGAGCAGCATAGGCAGGGACAGTGACTTTTATTTCTTTCTTGCTTAACCTGGATTCCTTTAGTTTAGGGAAAGAGAAGGATAGGTAGGGAGAGTGTCAGTGTGTTTTGTGCTTGTGCTATATTGTGCTTAAAAAAAACATTTTTTCTAGGGACAGAAAACTGTAGGTAGGGAGAGTGTGTCAGTTTCTTTCACTGTCAAAGTCCTTGTTTCCAGGGACCTGGAAGGACAGTGAGTGAATTCTCCTTGTGCTATATTGTGCTTAAAAAAAACATTTTTTCTAGGGACAGAAAACTGTAGGTAGGGAGAGTGTGTCAGTTTCTTTCACTGTCAAAGTCCTTGTTTCCAGGGACCTGGAAGGACAGTGAGGTAATTCTCCTTGTGCTAAATTGTGCTTAAAAAAAACATTTTTTCTAGGGACAGAAAACTGTAGGTAGGGAGAGTGTGTCAGTTTCTTTCACTGTCAAAGTCCTTGTTTCCAGGGACCTGGAAGGACAGTGAGGTAATTCTCCTTGTGCTAAATTGTGCTTAAAAAAAACATTTTTTCTAGGGACAGAAAACTGTAGGTAGGGAGAGTGTGTCAGTTTCTTTCACTGTCAAAGTCCTTGTTTCCAGGGACCTGGAAGGACAGTGAGGTAATTCTCCTTGTGCTAAATTGTGCTTAAAAAAAAACATTTTTTCTAGGGACAGAAAACTGTAGGTAGGGAGAGTGTGTCAGTTTCTTTCACTGTCAAAGTCCTTGTTTCCAGGGACCTGGAAGGACAGTGAGGTAATTCTCCTTGTGCTAAATTGTGCTTAAAAAAAACATTTTTTCTAGGGACAGAAAACTGTAGGTAGGGAGAGTGTGTCAGTTTCTTTCACTGTCAAAGTCCTTGTTTCCAGGGACCTGGAAGGACAGTGAGGTAATTCTCCTTGTGCTAAATTGTGCTTAAAAAAAAACATTTTTTCTAGGGACAGAAAACTGTAGGTAGGGAGAGTGTGTCAGTTTCTTTCACTGTCAAAGTCCTTGTTTCCAGGGACCTGGAAGGACAGTGAGGTAATTCTCCTTGTGCTAAATTGTGCTTAAAAAAAACATTTTTTCTAGGGACAGAAAACTGTAGGTAGGGAGAGTGTGTCAGTTTCTTTCACTGTCAAAGTCCTTGTTTCCAGGGACCTGGAAGGACAGTGAGGTAATTCTCCTTGTGCTAAATTGTGCTTAAAAAAAACATTTTTTCTAGGGACAGAAAACTGTAGGTAGGGAGAGTGTGTCAGTTTCTTTCACTGTCAAAGTCCTTGTTTCCAGGGACCTGGAAGGACAGTGAGGTAATTCTCCTTGTGCTAAATTGTGCTTAAAAAAAACATTTTTTCTAGGGACAGAAAACTGTAGGTAGGGAGAGTGTGTCAGTTTCTTTCACTGTCAAAGTCCTTGTTTCCAGGGACCTGGAAGGACAGTGAGGTAATTCTCCTTGTGCTAAATTGTGCTTAAAAAAAACATTTTTTCTAGGGACAGAAAACTGTAGGTAGGGAGAGTGTGTCAGTTTCTTTCACTGTCAAAGTCCTTGTTTCCAGGGACCTGGAAGGACAGTGAGGTAATTCTCCTTGTGCTAAATTGTGCTTAAAAAAAAACATTTTTTCTAGGGACAGAAAACTGTAGGTAGGGAGAGTGTGTCAGTTTCTTTCACTGTCAAAGTCCTTGTTTCCAGGGACCTGGAAGGACAGTGAGGTAATTCTCCTTGTGCTAAATTGTGCTTAAAAAAAACATTTTTTCTAGGGACAGAAAACTGTAGGTAGGGAGAGTGTGTCAGTTTCTTTCACTGTCAAAGTCCTTGTTTCCAGGGACCTGGAAGGACAGTGAGTGAATTCTCCTTGTGCTATATTGTGCTTAAAAAAAACATTTTTTCTAGGGACAGAAAACTGTAGGTAGGGAGAGTGTGTCAGTTTCTTTCACTGTCAAAGTCCTTGTTTCCAGGGACCTGGAAGGACAGTGAGGTAATTCTCCTTGTGCTAAATTGTGCTTAAAAAAAACATTTTTTCTAGGGACAGAAAACTGTAGGTAGGGAGAGTGTGTCAGTTTCTTTCACTGTCAAAGTCCTTGTTTCCAGGGACCTGGAAGGACAGTGAGGTAATTCTCCTTGTGCTAAATTGTGCTTAAAAAAACATTTTTTCTAGGGACAGAAAACTGTAGGTAGGGAGAGTGTGTCAGTTTCTTTCACTGTCAAAGCCCTTGTTTCCAGGGACCTGGAAGGACAGTGAGGTAATTCTCCTTGTGCTAAATTGTGCTTAAAAAAAACATTTTTTCTAGGGACAGAAAACTGTAGGTAGGGAGAGTGTGTCAGTTTATTTCACTGTCAAAGTCCTTGTTTCCAGAGACCTGGAAGGACAGTGAGGTAATTCTCCTTGTGCTAAATTGTGCTTAAAAAAAAACATTTTTTCTAGGGACAGAAAACTGTAGGTAGGGAGAGTGTGTCAGTTTCTTTCACTGTCAAAGTCCTTGTTTCCAGGGACCTGGAAGGACAGTGAGGTAATTCTCCTTGTGCTAAATTGTGCTTAAAAAAACATTTTTTCTAGGGACAGAAAACTGTAGGTAGGGAGAGTGTGTCAGTTTCTTTCACTGTCAAAGTCCTTGTTTCCAGGGACCTGGAAGGACAGTGAGGTAATTCTCCTTGTGCTAAATTGTGCTTAAAAAAAACATTTTTTCTAGGGACAGAAAACTGTAGGTAGGGAGAGTGTGTCAGTTTCTTTCACTGTCAAAGTCCTTGTTTCCAGGGACCTGGAAGGACAGTGAGGTAATTCTCCTTGTGCTAAATTGTGCTTAAAAAAAACATTTTTTCTAGGGACAGAAAACTGTAGGTAGGGAGAGTGTGTCAGTTTCTTTCACTGTCAAAGTCCTTGTTTCAAGGGACAGAGAAGGACACCTGAAGGTAGCCCTTATTGCTTTTTTCCCATCTCCCTGCAGGCCATCTATTAGAATGTCTGGAAGGCAAACAAGGAGAGGCAGACAGTCAGGAGGCAATAAAAGAGGGCAAGCAGGCTCTGTGTCTGGGGGCAACAGTGCTGGTCGTGGACGCGGTGCATTGTCATCAGCACATGGCCATGGGACACGCTTGTCCTTCTTTTCGGCAGCTGGACATGTTGAGCCACATCATGCCGAAGACTTGGTAGAGTGGATGACCAAGCCCTCCTCCTCCTCCTCATCCTCTCTCACCCAGGCTCAGGGTACTGGAAAAGCAGCTGCCAAAGCGTCCTCTTCCCTGGTATCAATGTCAGACTCATCATCAGTCACTCCTTCCCTAGACTCACCATGTCCTCCTCCTGAGGAGTCCCCCGAACTGTTTCAGCACAGTGTTGGGTACATGCTCCAGGAGGATGCCCAGCGTTTCGAAGGGTCTGATGATGAAACCCAGCTAGAGGAAGGCAGTAGCGTGAGAGCAGACAGAGGGGATGCTCAAGAAGGACACCAATCTGGCAGTCATGTTCCAGCAGCTGCAGCATACTGCCAGATTGCCTCCAGTGATGAGGAGGGAGGTGATGATGAGGTCACTGACTCCACGTGGGTGCCTAATAGGAGAGAGGAGGAGGAGGAGGATGAGGAGGAGGCACATCTCCAACGAGGCAGGATGCCCTTTGGTGGCCAGCGTAAGGGCAGTACACCGACGGAATCACACCGCAGAGCTCCGCCTGTGCAGGGCGCTGCCTCTGCCCGTCATTCAAAAAGTTCTTTGGTGTGGGCCTTTTTTGAGGCTAGTGCATCAGATCGCACAGCTGCTGTTTGCAACATATGTCTCAAGCGTATATCGCGTGGCCAAAACATCAGCCGCTTGGGTACCACATGCCTGACCAGACATATGTTGACCTGCCATGCAGCTCGTTGGCAAGCCTACCTCAAAGACCCACACCAAAGAACAAAGCGGACCTCTCCTTGCACCGCATCAGCTGGGATCTCCAACCCCACTATAACTTCAGTCCTCTCTGAAACATGCACTGAGAGGAATGAAGGTGTAGAATTAGGTGTGTCACAGCCAAGTACTTGCGGCCACTCTGCTAGCAGTACACCAACGTCCGATTCTAGCAGGCAAATTTCCCTGCCCCAGCTGCTGGACCGTCGAAAGAAGTTCACTCCCAGCCATCCACATGCCCAGCGGTTGAATGCTAGCTTGGCTAAATTGCTAGCGCTTCAACTGCTGCCTTTTCAGTTGGTAGACTCGGCCCCCTTCCGTGAGTTTGTGCAATGTGCGGTTCCTCAGTGGCAGGTTCCCAAACGCCACTTTTTCTCACGGAAGGCTATTCCGGCTCTCTACCGGCATGTGGAAGGCAATGTCTTGGCCTCGCTGGACAGGGCGGTCAGCGGTAAGGTGCATATTACCGCTGACTCATGGTCCAGCAGGCATGGACAGGGACGTTACCTTTCTTTCACGGCCCATTGGGTCACTCTTTTGGCAGCTGGGAAGGATGCAGGACAAGGTGCAGTAGTGTTGGAGGTTGTTCCACCGCCACGCCTCCAAAATGCTACTACTGGTTGTGACACACCTCTCTCCTCCACCCCCTCCTCTTCTTCTTCCTCCATGGCCTCTTCCTGTGGTTTGTCCTATGAACCAGCGGTGCTCCGTAGCCGTTCACGGGGCTACGCAAGTACGCAGGCAAAAAGATGCCATGCCGTGCTTGCGCTGGTGTGTTTGGGGGACAGAAGCCACACTGGGGCAGAGGTCCTGTCTGCTCTGCAGGGCCAGGCCGAGAGGTGGTTGACGCCACGCCAGCTTAAGCCAGGAATGGTGGTTTGCGACAATGGCACCAACCTCCTCTCCGCCCTCCGACAGGGACAACTGACCCATGTGCCCTGTGTGGCTCACGTCCTTAACCTGGTGGTGCAGCGGTTCTTGGGCAGGTACCCGGGCTTACAGGATGTCCTGAGGCAGGCCAGGAAAGTCTGTGTGCATTTCCGCAGATCTTATAATGCCAGTGCTCGCCTGGCTGAGCTGCAAAAGGAGTTGAACCTGCCCAAGAACCGCCTTATATGTGACATGCCCACCAGGTGGAACTCAACGTTGGCCATGCTGCAGCGGCTGCACACGCAGCAGAGGGCCATCAATGAGTACCTGTGCGACTACGGCACCAGGACAGGGTCAGGGGAGCTTGGTTTTTTTTCTCCACGCCAGTGGGGCATGATCAGGGATGCATGCACTGTCCTGGCACCATTTGAGGAGGCCACGAGGATGGTGAGCAGTGACAGTGCATGCATCAGTGACACTGTACCTCTTGTCCACCTGTTGGAGCACACGCTGCGTGGAATAATGGACAGGGCACTTGAGGCAGAACAGAGGCAGGAAGAGGAGGACTTCCTTGCCTCTCAAGGCCCCCTTTACCCAGACAGTGTTCCTTCTGTCCCACCCATCGCACAGGAAGAGGAGGAGGAGGAGGAGGAGGAGGAGGAGGAGGATTGTGTCAGCATGGAGGTGGAGGCTGGCACTCAGCATCATCAGCAGCAGTCTTTTAGGGATGATTTACAGTCCCAAGAAACCAGTGGACTTGTACGTGGCTGGGAGGAGGTGGCTGCGGATCATGTCGTCCTTAGTGACCCAGAGGACTCCGGAGCGAATGCCTCAGCAAACCTACGCTGCATGGCCTCCCTGATCCTGCAAAGTCTGCGGAAGGATCCTCGTATTCTTCGGATCAAGGAGAGGGACCATTACTGGCTGGCCACTCTCCTTGATCCACGGTACAAGGGTAAGGTTGCGGACCTTATGTTACCGTCGCAGAGGGAGCAGAGGATGAGACAACTCCGGGAGGCCTTGCAGAAAGGTCTGTGCAACGCGTTCCCAGAGACTGGGAGGTTACAAACTCCTGGTCCTGGACAACGAGTTGCTGAGGCTTCGGCCAGTCAAAGAAGGAGCGGTGGGGAAGGTGGCCGTCTGACCGATGCGTTCAGACAATTCTTTAGTCCGCAGCCCCAAAGTATGATCGGTTCCAGCAACCATCACCAGCGTCTGATAAACATGGTGCAGGAATATCTAGGGGCAAGGTCAGACTTGGACACCTTCCCCACCGAAAATCCTCTGGCTTACTGGGTCTTGAGGATGGATCACTGGCCAGAGCTTGCACAGTATGCAATTGAGCTACTGGCCTGTCCTGCATCCAGCGTTCTTTCGGAACGCACATTCAGTGCTGCTGGAGGATTTGTCACGGATCACAGGGTGCGCCTGTCCACCGACTCGGTTGATCGACTGACTTTCATCAAGATGAACCAGTCTTGGATCACCACCAGCTACCACACACCTGATGCTGATATAACAGACTAATTGATTTTAACATGTCACATCCCTTCAAGACTGATGCTGATGCTGAGTGCCTGTGCTGTTATGTTGACTGGCTATCCTCCTCCTCCGAGTCCTCAATGATACGATTGATGATGATAGCTTGGAAGATCATTTTTGTTTATGGGTGCCGCCACCAGTGGCTAAGGCCCAATTTTTCAGCCCCTGTTTTACAGGGGCGTGTAATTACAATTTTTTTAGCAATAATTTGCCATAGGGCTCATTGCTGTGCTCCAAGTACAGTATCTGTGAGGGGTTGGAGTGTTGTGGCACCAGTGCCTAAGGCCCAATTTTTCAGCCCCTGTTTAACAGGGGCGTGTCATTACAATTTTTGAAGCAATACTTTGCAACAGGGCTCATTGCTGTGCTCCAAGTACAGTATCTGTGAGGGGTTGTAGTGTTGTGCCACCAGTGCCTAAGGCCCAATTTTTCAGCCCCTGTTCAACAGGGGCATGCAATTACAATTCTTGATCTAATAATTCACAGCAGGGTCCATTGCTGCACCCACCAAGAGTAACTCTGAGGGCTTACAGTCTTGTGGCAACGCCACCACCACCACCACCACGAAAGGCCCAATTTTTCAGCCCCTGTTCAAAAGGGGCATGTAATTACAATTCTTGATCTAATAATTCACAGCAGGGCCCATTGCTGCACCCACCAAGAGTAACTGTGAGGGCTTACAGTGTTGTGGCACCAGCACCACCATCAAAGCCCCAATTTTTACTACCACTGTTCAACAATTATATGTAATTAAAATTCCTGATATAATAGTTGACAGCAGGGCGTTCCAGCACCAACCAAGAGTAACTGAGTGCTTACAGTGTTGTGCCAACACCAACAACTAAGGGGCCTATTTCTGCAGAGTATATACGGCAGGTCCCTACTTTCAAACATCCAACTTACAAACGACTCCTACTTGCAAACGAAAGAAGACAACAGGAAGTGAGAGGAAATCTACCCCTAGAAAGGAAAATTCTCTCCTGTAAGAATAAATATGGGAGAAAGGGGTCTCATCTGTACTGATGCTTTATCAGCAATCCTTGTTTCAAGAAAAACACCACATTTCAAAAACAGTTGTCATTGGGACGGAAAGTGAGGTGAAATGTTCGGAACAGGGGCACAGACAGCAAAACAAATGTTACAGGGGTGATAACCCTTACCTATGTTTCCCAAAAAGTTTAAAAATAGATTTTTGGGCTGGAGCTACACTTCAACAATGTACCTGTTCAAAATTACAAACAGATTCTACATAAGAACAAACCTACAGTCCCTGTCTTGTATGCACCGCCTGTATACGGCTGTTCAGAGTATATAGGGCCTTTTTTATTTTATGTGCGGGGTTCCCCTTAATATCCATACAAGACCCAAAGGGGCTGGTAATGGGCTGGGGTAGGGGGGGGGTCATGGGGTAGCTATGCCATTTTTCTTAAAGAATTTCATCCATATTACCGGGACCAGACATTACATTAAAGCCGCAAGCAGTTTTAAATGGCTTTTTTTTCCTTTAGAAGTGTCATTTTGTGCAGGGACAGTTCTAAACACGGGAAACACGTGGCACTTCACAGGCATACTTTAGACACCCCCCAGGTACGATATTTAAAGGAATATTTGACTTTTTTTTTTTCACTTTATGCATCATTAAAATGACTGCTCCCGAAAAACGACCGTTTTTAAAACTTCTTTTTGCATTGATACATGTCCCCTGGTGCACAACCCGGGTTCCCAAACCCTATTTATGACAATAACATGCATAATAGTTGTTATAATTAGCACTTTAGAATTCGAACGTTCGCATCCATTGTATTTAATAGGGTTCTAATGTTCGTTCGAACTTTCGGTCCGTTCGCGGGTTCTGGTGCGAACCGAACCCGGGGGTGTTCGGCTCATCACTAAAGATGAGTAAGACAGACTGTACTGCGCAGGACTATCTAGACATTCTGCAGAATGTGTTCGGCGGAACAGAGAAGATCACTGAACTTACCTACCAACTGGAGCATTGCTATCAAAAGGCAGGGGAGAAGCTATCAGAGTTCATGATGCGCCTAGATAAAATACTGCACAAGATGATCCTAAAGAAGGGGATTGACCCGAAGAAGGTGGATGAGGCCCGGGTCCAACAGGTGATGAGAGGATCTCAACCCCTGGATCCCATCGCACTGGCGCTACGTACAAGACAGGGCGGGAAGAGCCTGGAGTACCCTGACTTGATCCGAGTAGTCAGAGAGGAAGAAGCTATGCTGGAGGAGAAAAAGAGGAGCCAACCAGTTGAGACGGTGAACCCTCCTCCGGTGACGGCCGTGACCTTAGAAAGAGATGCAGAGGTGGATACCTTGAAGTCGCAGATGTCCCAAGTGCTGGGAATGTTGACCTCCTTGATGGAAAAGGAGTCAAGGGTACCAGAGAGGGAAAGTATGAGGAAGGAATTGTTCCCGAATACCTGAGCACCCGCATCCCTGGAAAATTGGGGAAATGTGATCTGTTTCAATTGTGGGGGAGCTGGCCATCTTGTCAAAGTATGTGCCAGTCCCAAGAAGAAGAGACTGAATAACCGCAAGCCGCCGGAAAACTTCAACGGGCCCTGGTGAAGGAGTCAACCGGGTGCCCATCATCATCAAGGAACTCCATACTGAATAAGAAGCACATGAGAGAAGGGGCCAGGACCCCACAGAAGAAACCAAGGGTTCCTCAGAAGGAACGCACTCCAAAGAAACACAATAAAGTCCCTTAGCGGGTAGTTACACCCATACAGAGGAGAGAGATCAATGCATACCAGGCTCAGGAGAGACTTAGGTCCAAAGACAAAAAGAGAAAGGAAAGTCAAGAAGGGAAATGCAAAGATCCAAGGAAAGAGACCCCTTCGAAGCAGTACCCAGAGAAACTGGTGGGTCCCTCTCCAATTGTATCCATTCAAGTAGAGGGGATCTACACAAGAGCCCTGTTGGATACTGAAGCGCAGGTGACCCTGTTGTATCGAGACTTCTACGACAGGCACCTAAGTCACCTACCCATCCAGAAGATTGAAGACTTGGAGATATGGGGAATTGGAACAGAGAAGTTTCCTTATGATGGCTATCTACCCATAAGACTGACGTTTGACCCATCCATAGCTGGGAAGGGGGAAGTGTTTGACACCTTGGCTGTGGTGTGCCCCCGACCGCCTGGAGCTAACAGGAGTTCCTTGATAATATGAAGCAACACGGATCTGGTCCGAAGACTTTTGGTCCCACTAACAAGAAGGAAGAACCTCCCAGTCACGGAGATTCACCCAATGTTGAAGACCGCTTTCCAACGGCTGATCTTAGAGCAAAAGGCCCCGGAAGAGGGGGTAGGGAAGGTCTGGAGACTGGGAAAAAAAGGGATAGTGCTGCAACCTGGTGAAGTAACCTGCTTGAAGGCCACAGTGAAACTCACTTGGGAGCAGCCGGGCCCTTTTGTGATGTTGGAACCCGACCCAAGAGAAGAACCTTCAGGCTTGGAGGTAGTCCCGGAAGTGGTCCCGGTGAGGGCTCTGAAGAAGGCCCACTGCAAGGTGCCTGTGAGTGTCAGAAACACCACGGATGGTCCCATGGAAGTCCCAGCCAGGCTGTTACTGGGCTGGGTGAGCACAACCACACCAGTTGCCTCATCAGATGTGGGGAAGACAGATGGAGAGAGTACAGTGTGGGAAAAGCTTTCCATGGAGAATCCAAACCTGCCCAGGGCTTGGAGGGAGAGAGCCCGGAACCGGTTGACTCGGTGGGAGAGGATCTTCTCACATGATGAGTTTGATGTGGGGTGTGCTAGGAGTGCCACCCATCGAATCCGCCTCCAGGAAGACAAGCCCTTCAGAGAAAGGGTTAGGTGGGTTCCATTGGCAGACCTTGAAGATTTGAGGGAACAGCTTGCTGAGCTCAAGCGAACAGGTGTGATTCAAGAATCTAGAAGTCCGTATGCCTCCCCCATAGTAGTGGTCCGGAAGAAGAACGGGTCACTAAGGTTGTGTATTGACTATAGGACCCTCAACAGGAGAACCACTCCGGATCAGTATACCACTCCAAGGATAGAATATTCCTTGCAGAGCTTGTCCGGAGCCAAGTGGTTCAGTGTTATGGACTTAAAGAGTGGGTATTATCAAATCCCGATGCACCCAGAAGACAAAGAAAAGACGACTTTCATAACCCCAGTGGGGTTCTTTGAATTCAACCGGATGCCTCAAGGTCTGTCTGGAGCTCCAGCCACATTCCAAAGACTCATGGAGAAGACTGTGGGAGACATGAACCTCATTGAGGTCCTTGTATACTTGGATGACATCATAGTCTTTGGCAGAACTTTGGAGGAACATGAAGAAAGGCTGGAGAAGGTCTTGAAGAGACTGAGTGAAGAAGGACTCAAGCTCTCACCTGAAAAATGCCAATTTTACCAGTCTTCAGTCAACTATCTGGGACACATAGTGTCCGAAAATGGGGTGTCCACAGACCCTGAAAAACTGGAGGCTGTCACCTCCTGGCCAAGACCTACCACCGTAAGAGAACTCAGGTCCTTCCTAGGATTCTGTTCCTATTACAGGAGGTTCGTGGAGGGGTTTGCTCGAATAGCGAGACCCTTGAATGAGTTGCTGAAGACGGAGGGGGAAGAGGATGACTCGGGCCCCAGGAAGCCGGGGAAGTCAGTCAAGGACCAGTGGAATGAGAAGTGTGAAGGCGCCTTCCAGATGCTGAAAAAGAGCTTGACCACCGCCCCTGTTCTGGCCTATGCAGACCCAAAGAAGCCTTACGAACTCCATGTGGATGCCAGTCATGATGGTCTGGGAGGAGTACTCTATCAGGAGCATGAAGGGCAGCAGAGACCTGGGACGGGAAACCGTGATGCGGACGCCCTGTCCAGGAGGTCTCATGTCCCCACCCACAGTATTGAAGACTGGACCCAAGTGGCACCTGACAGGGCGCGGGCCCTTTGCCAAGGGGCTGAACTCCAAGCCAAGGGAGGCTCAAGAGCAGAAGAGATAGGGGTCACTATCGTAGGAGTCCCCAAGCAGTACTGTGGAGCAACCTTACTGGGGGAAGACAACTTACCCAGACTGACCAAAAAGGAGTTGAGATCAGACCAATGGGAAGACCCTATGGGGAGATTGGTCCTAGAAGCATTAGAGAATCAGAACCCAAACATACTCCTATGTCACCCCTCGAAGGAAGCTCGCCTGTTGAAAAAAGAGTGGGACAGGCTACAGGTTCATCAGGGAGTGGTCTACCGAAGGGGCCCCTCTGATGACCAAGAAGACAAGTGGCAGTTGTTCCTGCCGGAGAAACACAGGGAGACGGTCATGATTGCCTTACATGACAACCATGGTCACCTGGGAGCGGAAAGGACTTTCCAACTTGTTAGAGACCGTTTCTATTGGCCCTGCATGAGGGCTGAAGTTGAGGAATACTGTCATTCATGTGCACGATGCATACAGAGAAAGACTCTGCCCCATCAAGCTGCCCCAATGGGCCATTTACAAAGTGAAGGCCCGCTTGACCTGGTGTGCATTGATTTTCTCTGCCTCGAACCCGACCTGAAGGGACTAGGAAATGTTCTGGTAGTAACCGACCATTTCACCCGGTATGCACAGGCTTTTCCAGCCAAGGACCAGAAGGCCTCTACTGTGGCCAAAATACTCGTGGAGAAGTACTTTATACATTATGGACTGCCACAAAGGCTCCATTCAGATCAAGGGAGGGATTTCGAGAGTAAACTGATACTAGATGCCTTAGGGATCAAGAAGACCAGGACTACTCCTTATCATCCTCAAGGTGATGCTCAGCCGGAGAGGTTCAACCGAACCCTGCTCAACATGCTGGGAACTTTAAGTGGCGAAAAGAAGCAACATTGGAGTAGTCACATAGCGGCCCTTGTGCACGCTTACAACAGCACTGTCAGCGATGCTACAGGATATTCACCTTACAGACTTATGTTCGGGAGAGAAGCAAGATTGCCGGTGGATCTGGCCTACGGCACTTCCATAGATCATTGTTCTGCTGCTTCCCACAAGGGATATGTAGATAGACTTAGACACAACTTGAAGATGGTCTATGAGCAAGCTCAGGCGGCCTCGGAACAGAGGGGGGCTCGCAACAAGAGGAATTTCGACCTAAAGGTTAAGATCCAAGACCTACAACCAGGAGACAGAGTGTTGTTGCGGAACCTGGGGGTCCCTGGAAAACATAAGCTTGCAGATAGATGGAGACCAGAACCTTATGTCATTTGTAAAAAATTACCGGGCCTACCCGTCTACAGACTTAAACCCGAGGGGAAGTTGGGGCCCTTGAAGACTTGGCATCGGAACCACCTACTTCCGTTAGCTGAAGCAGTTCGGTTGCCTCCTAGGATGGATTCTCCTGAACCCATGTCCATTCTGAACACCCCTAGACCCAACACTCGGTCTCAGACCCCTCGGATAGAGGATTCAGAAATGAGTGAAGATGAGGGAGAGGAAATTGGCTGGCTTTGGCCATCCCAGGGTCCAACGACTTCTGCTATTGATCTTCCACCTGACGAAGATAACGAGGATCACACACTGAATGCAGCAGCTACGAAGTTCATTCCGTCTAGTCATTGGTCAGATGCTTGGGAGAGTGTCGGTGAACTATCCCCCGAGGAGGACCCAAGGGAAGCCATGTATCTTCCTGCTCCGGAGCCAGATGCCCCCGAATTAGAAGGAACTCCCGAGTTGGTTACAGAAGAATCTGTTCCCACAGAAAGTCCAAGGGGCCAGAGGAAGCGGAGGGCAATAAAACCTCCCAGGAGATTAACCTACCCACAAATGGGGGAGAGTGCGGAAGACACTGTATTCACTGCCAGAAGGAGTATGGAAGACCCTGACCCTCCCACTGTTCATTTGGTGGGAGGCAACCCCAGCTCACCCTCTGGCACAGTTAGACAGGATACTGTTGTTAATGTGTCCTGTGGGCAGGGGAGTTCACTGCCTCGTTTCTGGTGGGAATTTCCTCTGCCGACATCCTATGGATAATTGATGGATGTTGTTAAATGTGTAGCTTAAAGTTATGTTATCTTTGGGGACCAAAGAGTTCAAGTGGGGGGAGTGTGTAGCGGGGTCTCTTTTAAGGCCCCAGGACTAAGTTACCCAGAACCCCATTCGGCCCCAGGGCGGAGGTTCCACCGCAGAGACTCATGGGAGGGGTTACTTAAGTGAGAGGCGAGGCGGAGCTCGCTCTCTTGGGACACGACGCGTCAAGCAACAAGTCCTCCTGTGCGGATCGGCTGTGGGGCAAGGCCTGAAGCCTGAGGCCTTGCTTGAAGTCCAAAGAGCCTTCCACCATACTGCGGAGCCTGGGTGGATCCTGACCCGTCGTGATAGGACGTGAGTTGGATCGGGGACTCGATCGAAGCAGACGCTGTGTGCGACACACATGAGGTGGAAGTCCCAGGCTGGGATCGTGCCTGGAGTGGTGAGCGGGCACCTGCCCATATCAATAGACTGAGTTGTGTTCAGGCCTGTAGACTGCCTAGGCCCGCTGTTCGCTCACCAGTGTCTCTTGGGGGGTCCGGTAGCGGGACAGAGTTGAAGAACCTACCCCCCCCATTTTGCCCTGTTATTTCAAGTTAACACCCAATGTGGATTACAAATGGTTATTTCTTCAAGTGCACCAACGAAAGCTGGCCGGTGAAGAAACCTTCCTTCCTTAGGGAAAAGAGACTCAGTTCCATCCCATGTCAGGCCTGACTTAGGCGGGGGGAGTTTAGAAAGTTTGTGTTACTACGCCATAGGAGAGCGCACGCCATAATAGCTCCGCGTGGTGGACACTGCGCGGCGCCATATTATTGTGCTGCACCTAGTACATTGATTGATGCAGGGCTCTGCAGGCCCATGTATATGTTGCATGTTATAACTTGAATCTTTCGTTACCAGTAAAGCTGATATATATTTATATTCTTGCCTCAGCGTGTTGTCTGACTGTTTAGAGATTATTAAGTATAATACACCTGAGAGTGATAGGAGTTTAACCCTAGACTGACTGTGCCAGAGTGGGTCGAAATCAAATCAGCGGCTCTCTTAACTGGGGGTAGCGCTACATATTACACAGCGAATGAAGTTCCCCATCAGGGCCGCCCCCTCGGTATGTCCGACCCCGCCTACGTCATTGGCCTGAGCGGGGAACTTCCTTCACTGTGTAATTTAAATTTACACAGTGAAGGAAGTTTCCCGCTCAGGCCAATGACGTAGGCGGGGTCTGACATACCGAGGGGGCGGACCTGATGGGCAACTTCTCTCACTTTGTAATACATGTATAGACCCGCCCCTTCTCAAGTTCCCCATCAGGTCCGCTCAGCCAATGACTAGGTGTAAGGCTGAGGACCTGATGCAGAACATGAGAAGGGGCGGGTCTATACATGTATTACACAGCGAACGAAGTTCCCCATCAGGTCCGCCCCCTCGGTATGTCAGACCCCGCCTACGTTAAAGGGGTCTTCCAGATTCCGATAAGCCCCCCGCCCGCAGACCCCCACAACCACCGGGCAAGGGTTGTGGGGATGAGGCGCTTGTCCCCATCAACATGGGGACATCCTCCCCATGTTGAGGGTATGTGGCCTGGTACGGTTCAGGAGGGAGGGGGTGCGCTCTCTCGTCCCCCCCTCTTCCCCTGCGGCTGGCCAGGTTGCGTGCTCGGATAAGGGTCTGGTATGGATTTTTGGGGGGACTCCACGCCATTTTTATTTTAAATTTGGGGTGGAGTTCCCCTTAAAATCCATGCCAGATCTGAAGGGCCTGGTATGGATATTTAGGGGGGACCGCACGCCATTTTTTTTTATTTATTGCGGCGGGGTTCCCCTTAATATCCATTCCAGACCTGAAGGGCCTGGTAATTGAATTTGGGGGAACCCCCAGGCTTTTTTTTTATCAATGACTTTTCTATGTATTGATAAAAGCCGACAATTCATTAATAGCCGCGAGTGAGTTTTAAATGACTTTTTTTCCTTCAAAAATTACATTTTGTGCAGGGATAGTTCTAAGCACGGGAAACATGCGCGACTTTACATGCATATCATACACACCCCCCAGGTACGAAATTTAAAGGAATATTTCACTTTTATTGTTTCACTTTAAGCATTATTAAAATCACTGCTCCTAAAAAAACGGCCGTTTTTAAAACTTTTTTTTGCATTGATACATGTCCCCTGGGGCAGGACCCAGGTCCCCAAACACTTTTTAGGACAATAACTTGCATATAAGCCTTTATAATTAGCACTTTAGATTTCTCCCATAGACTTTTCGAATTTGCCGCGAACACCCCAAATTGTTCGTTGTTCGGCGAACGGGCGAACAGGCAATGTTCGAGTCGAACATGAGTTCGACTCGAACTCGAAGCTCATCCTTACTCCTGGTTACTGCTGATACTAGTGCAGCATTTACTAGAACTGAGCTGGAAGAACATACAGCCAATCAGTTCTAGTAAATGCTGCCCCCTCCGGTCCAGGGGTCTGTACACTTTCTGTTCCCATTATGAGCGGTTCCCACCATCCCTGTGCTGAGTTCCCGGGTCTGTACTCCTGCTGTGCCCATTATAAGGGGTTCCCACCATCCCTGTGCTGAGTCCCTGGGTCTGTTCACCTGCTTTACCCATTATGAGAGGTTCTCACTATCCCTGTGCTGACTTCCCGGGTCTGTACACCCACTGTGCCCATTATGAGGGTTCTTACCATCCCTGTGCTGAGTTCCAGGGTTTGTACACCCGCTGTGCCCATTATGTGGGGTTCCCACAATTCCTGTGCTGAGTTTCTGGGTCAGTAAACCCGCTGTGCCCATTATGAGGGGTTCCCATTATCTTTGCTCTGAAGGTCTGTACACCCGCTGTGCCCATTATGAGGGATTCCCACCATCCCTGTGCTGAGTTCCTGGGTCTGTATGCCTGCTGTTCCCCACTGATGGGCACTGATAGGCTGCACTGATGTGCAATGATGAGGTGGCACTGATAGGCTGCACTGATGGGCACTGATGAGGCTTCACTGATAGTTGGCACTGATGGGCACTGATAGTTGGCACTGATGGACACTGATAGGTGGCACTGATGGGCAGCACTGATGATCAGTGCCTTGATTATGTATCTACATATCCCCTATACAGGGCCGGCGCTACGTATAGGCTAGGTACGCTCCGGCCTAGAGCGCACATCAGTCAGGGGGTGGAGTCAGGGGTGGGGCCAAGGGGGGCGGCAAAAATTACGTTTCGCCTAGGGTGTAATAATTTCTTGCATCAGCCCTGGCCAAGGGCTGCTCTATATGACAAAATTACTTTCAGTAATTATAATGAAATTAAACAAATAAGAATAACAGTCAAAAGAAAAAATGTGAATATAAACTTTCTGGAGAAGCAAAAGATCAAGTATCTTGGCACTTGGCATAAATGCAGTCATCCAGGCACTAAATCTAAGATAGAGATATATAATAGGTCATCACAGATATATCAGTCTTAATTCGTAACAACAATTCTGAACAAACACGCTTATCAGACAACTATTATTTGATCACATACACACTTATACCGAGTATTTTATTGTGTTTTTTGTTTCTCCATAGCTGTATTTAAAATCCTGTTATTCCCTTATTTTAATGTATAACTAAAAGCAAAACTTTTTTTTTAGTTTTGAATAAAGGGGAGATGGATTGGAACACCTGTCAGTTTTTATTGCAGTCTGTGCCCACGTTAGAGAGATTTACCATCTCTATTTGTCCTGTTTACTATTATCATTGAAAGTGAAAGTAAAAGAAAATCCAACATTTTGAGTTGTACCCAGAAAAGTAATAGAGGGGAAATCTTCCAATGATGACACTAGTTCTGGTGACATGGGAGTCCCCAAGAGATTACCTTTATTTGCAGAGATTTCCTCTCACTTCCTGTTTGGCTATGGGACAGGCAGTGAAGGTAAATCTCCCCAATGGGACATAGATGGCAAAAATAAACCTTACAGGGGTTATAACAGTCCCTTGCTATATCCAAAAAGAGAAAAAAAGTTTTGCCTATAGTTCTACTTAAATTAAAACTTAAAAGCTGAAATTAATTACTCACTGTGAACTTTGTAGTGCTCCCTCACATTGGTGGTCAGTGTAAATGCTACACTTCATTGGTGGCCAATGGATGATTTTTTTTTATCAACATGTCAACCTTTAAAATTGCCTGTGAAATGGTGACAAACTTTGCTACCCAAAGTTAGATGATGCTTAACCACTTCAATACAGGGCTTTTTGTACCTATTCAATACCGGCCCTATTTTGGCACTTCTCTCCTACATGTACAAATCATCATTCTTTTGCTAGAAAATTACTCAGAACCCCCAAACATTATATATGTTTTTTAGCAGACACCCTAGGGAATAAAATGACGGTCATTGCAACATTTTTTCTTGCACAATATTTGCGCAATAATTTTTCAAACGCCTTTTTAAAAAAAAAAATGGTTTCATGAATTAAAAAATAACAAAACAGTAAAGTTAGCCCAATTTTTTGGGAACATATGAAAGATAATGTTACGCCGAGTAAATAGATACCTAACATGTCACGCTTTAAAATTGCGCACACTCATGGAATGGCGCCAAACTTCGGTACTTAAAAATCTCCATAGGCGACGCTTTATTTTTTTTTACAGGTTACCAGGTTAGAATTACAGAGGAGGTCTAGTGCTAGAATTGTTGCATGCGCTCTAACGCACGCGGCGATACCTCACATGCGTGGTTTGAACGGCGTTTACATATGTGGGCGACTTACGTGTGCATTCGCTTCTGACCGCGAGCTACCGGGGACAGGGGCGTTTTAATTTTTATTTTTTTTATTTATTTATTTATTTTACTTATTTATTTATTTTTTTACAATGATTTTACTTTTTTTTGTTTTTTGATCACTTTTATTCCTATTACAAGGAATGTAAACATCCCTTGTAATAGGAATGTGTGTGACAGGTTCTCTTTATTGAGAGATGCGGGGTCAATAAGACCCCACATCTCTCCTCCAGGCTGTAAAGCATGAGATCAGTGAAAATTTTTTCAGTGATTTCATACTTACAGCCGCAATGGCGGCTTTGTTTACATTTGAGACCCGGGCGTGACGTCATCACATCGCGCCCGGGCCTCCGACGATCATAGAGATGACTGGTGACCATCTGGTCACCAGTCATCTCTATGCTCATCACGTGACTCCACCAACGATGCCGGAAGATTCGCTCCGGGTCCCCGATCGCACGGGGGAGCCCGGAGAAGCACCGGATGGCGGCGGGAGGGGGGGTGTCCCCTCCCGCCACCTATAAGAACGATCAAGCGGCGGAACCGCCGCTATGATCGTTCTTATGGTGCACAGAATCGCCGGCACTTCAAAAGGATATCTGAAAGATGCCTCTAGCTGCAGGCATCATTCAGATATCCCCCTACAAAGCCGAGGACGTCATATGACGTCCACCCAGGATGGGAGATCCCATCTGTGGGCGACATTTGTCTATGGCTGGGTAGGGAAGTGGTTAAAAACCTCTTATAGGTCTGTAGCGCACCAACCCCAGACTTAACCTGCTTTTCTCTTCTTGGCTCCTCCGCAGGAAAGACTGAGGCACACCGCACCACAAGCCCGTACCCTCCTGGATGGGGAGGTTGAGCGGTGTTAGATTTCTCGGGCCTGCCTGCAGTTGATCTCGCTTCTGCGGTAGCCAGAAACAAGTACTTTAGTTCTCCCCAGTAAAATGACTATCCACACCAACTGAGAGTCCAACTCAATATTTATTTATGAGAACTAGGGATGAGTTTCGAGTTCGAGTCGAACTCATGTTCGACTCGAACATTGCCTGTTCGCCCGTTCGCCGAACAGCGAACAAATTGGGGTGTTCGCGGCAAATTCGAAAAATCTATGGGAAAAATCTAAAGTGCTAATTACTTTCAGTAATTATAATGAAATTAAACAAATAAGAATAACAGTCAAAAGAAAAAATGTGAATATAAACTTTCTGGAGAAGCAAAAGATCAAGTATCTTGGCACTTGGCATAAATGCAGTCATCCAGGCACTAAATCTAAGATAGAGATATATAATAGGTCATCACAGATATATCAGTCTTAATTCGTAACAACAATTCTGAACAAACACGCTTATCAGACAACTATTATTTGATCACATACACACTTATACCGAGTATTTTATTGTGTTTTTTGTTTCTCCATAGCTGTATT
The DNA here is from genome assembly GCA_029206835.1 of Rana muscosa. NCBI lineage: Eukaryota > Metazoa > Chordata > Amphibia > Anura > Ranidae > Rana > Rana muscosa. Next base: position 882,095,501 of record CM055116.1, read on the forward strand.
TAAAATCCTGTTATTCCCTTATTTTAATGTATAACTAAAAGCAAAACTTTTTTTTTAGTTTTGAATAAAGGGGAGATGGATTGGAACACCTGTCAGTTTTTATTGCAGTCTGTGCCCACATTAGAGAGATTTACCATCTCTATTTGTCCTGTTTACTATTATCATTGAAAGTGAAAGCAAAAGAAAATCCAACATTTTGAGTTGTCCCCAGAAAAGTAATAGAGAGGAAATCTTCCAATGATGACACTAGTTCTGGTGACATGGGAGTCCCCAAGAGATTACCTTTATTTGCAGAGATTTCCTCTCACTTCCTGTTTGGCTATGGGACAGGCAGTGAAGGTAAATCTCCCCAATGGGACATAGATGGCAAAAATAAACCTTACAGGGGTTATAACAGTCCCTTGCTATATCCAAAAAGAGAAAAAAAGTTTTGCCTATAGTTCTACTTAAATTAAAACTTAAAAGCTGAAATTAATTACTCACTGTGAACTTTGTAGTGCTCCCTCACATTGGTGGTCAGTGTAAATGCTACACTTCATTGGTGGCCAATGGATGATTTTTTTATCAACATGTCAACCTTTAAAATTGCCTGTGAAATGGTGACAAACTTTGCTACCCAAAGGTTCTCTTTATTGAGAGATGCGGGGTCAATAAGACCCCACATCTCTCCTCCAGGCTGTAAAGCATGAGATCAGTGAAAATTTTTTCACTGATTTCATACTTACAGCCGCAATGGCGGCTTTGTTTACATTTGAGACACGGGCGTGACGTCATCACATCGCGCCCGGGCCTCCGACGATCATAGAGATGACTGGTGACCATCTGGTCACCAGTCATCTCTATGCTCATCACGTGACTCCACCAACGATGCCGGAAGATTCGCTCCGGGTCCCCGATCGCACGGGGGAGCCCGGAGAAGCACCGGATGGCGGCGGGAGGGGGGGTGTCCCCTCCCGCCACCTATAAGAACGATCAAGCGGCGGAACCGCCGCTATGATCATTCTTATGGTGCACAGAATCGCCGGCACTTCAAAAGGATATCTGAAAGATGCCTCTAGCTGCAGGCATCATTCAGATATCCCCCTACAAAGCCGAGGACGTCATATGACGTCCACCCAGGATGGGAGATCCCATCTGTGGGCGACATTTGTCTATGGCTGGGTAGGGAAGTGGTTAAAAACCTCTTATAGGTCTGTAGCGCACCAACCCCAGACTTAACCTGCTTTTCTCTTCTTGGCTCCTCCGCAGGAAAGACTGAGGCACACCGCACCACAAGCCCGTACCCTCCTGGATGGGGAGGTTGAGCGGTGTTAGATTTCTCGGGCCTGCCTGCAGTTGATCTCGCTTCTGCGGTAGCCAGAAACAAGTACTTTAGTTCTCCCCAGTAAAATGACTATCCACACCAACTGAGAGTCCAACTCAATATTTATTTATGAGAACTAGGGATGAGTTTCGAGTTCGAGTCGAACTCATGTTCGACTCGAACATTGCCTGTTCGCCCGTTCGCCGAACAGCGAACAAATTGGGGTGTTCGCGGCAAATTCGAAAAATCTATGGGAGAAATCTAAAGTGCTAATTATAAAGGCTTATATGCAAGTTATTGTCCTAAAAAGTGTTTGTGGACCGGGGTCCTGCCCCAGGGGACATGTATCAATGCAAAAAGAAGTTTTAAAAGCAACCGTTTTTTCGGGAGCAGTGATTTTAATAATGCTTAAAATGAAAAAATAAAAGTGAAATATTCCTTTAAATTTCGTACCTGGGGGGTGTGTATGATATGCATGTAAAGTGGCGCATGTTTCCCGTGCTTAGAACTGGCCCTGCAAAAAATGTCATTTTTGAAAGAAAAAAAATGCATTTAAAACTGACTCGCGGCTATTAATGAATTGTCGGCTCCCGGCAATACATACAAAAGTCATTGATAAAAAAAAAAAAAAGCGTGGGGGTTCCCCAGAATTCAATTACCAGGCCCTTCAGGTCTGGAATGGATATTAAGGGGAACCCTGCCGCAAATTTAAAAAAAAATTGACGTGGGGTTCCCCCAAATATCCATTCCAGGCCCTTCAGATCTGGCATGGATTTTAAGGGGAACTCCACCCCAAATTTAAAAAAAAAATGGCGTGGAGTCCCCCTAAAAATCCATACCAGACCCCTTATCCGAGCACGCAACCTGGCCGGCTGCAGGGGAAAAGGGGGGGACGAGAGAGCGGCCCCCCTCCCTCCTGAACCGTACCAAGCCACATGCCCTCAACATGGGGAGGATGTCCCCATGTTGATGGGGACAAGGGCCTCATCCCCACAACCCTTGCCCGGTGGTTGTGGGGGTCTGCGGGCGGGGGGCTTATCGGAATCTGGAAGACCCCTTTAACAAAGGGACCCCCAGATCCCGGCCCCCCCCTATGTGAATTGGTAAGGGGTATATTGTACCCCTACCATTTCACGAAGAAAGCGTAAAAAAATGTTTAAAAAAACACACAAACACCTTGAAAAAGTCCTTTATATAAAAAAAAAAAAACATTCCAGCGGTGAAATCCAGTGTCCCGCGGTGATCCCGATGTCCAGCGCTGTCCTTCATTGGTTGTGCCTGAGCGGACCTGATGGGGAACTCCCTCTCAGTATTTTAAATGTATAGACCCGCCCCTTCTAAAGTTCCCCATCAGGTCCGCTCAGCGGACCAGATGCGGAACATGAGAAGGCGCGGGTCTGTACATGTATTACCAAAGTGAGAGCAGTTCCCCATCAGGTCCGCCCCCTCGGTATGTCAGACCCGCCTACGTCATTGGCTTGAGCGGGGAACTTCCTTCACTGTGTAATTTAAATTTACATAGTGAAGGAAGTTCCCCGCTCAAGCCAATGACGTAGGCGGGTCCGACATACCGAGGGGGCGGACCTGATGGGGAACTGCTCTCACTTTGGTAATACATGTATAGACCCGCCCCTTCTCATGTTCCGCATCTGGTCCGCTGAGCGGACCTGATGGGGAACTTTAGAAGGGGCGGGTCTATACATTTAAAATACTGAGAGGGAGTTCCCCAGCAGGTCCGCTCAGGCACAACCAATGAAGGACAGCGCTGGACATCGGGATCGCCGTGGGACACTGGATTTCACCGCTCCCATTTTTTTTTTTCTTTAATAAAGGACTTTTTCAAGGTGTTTGTGTGTTTTTTTTAAACATTTTTTTACGCTTTCTTCGTGAAATGGTAGGGGTACAATGTACCCCTTACCAATTCACATAGGGGGGGCCGGGATCTGGGGGTCCCCTTTGTTAAAGGGGTCTTCCAGATTCCGATAAGCCCCCCGCCCGCAGACCCCCACAACCACCGGGCAAGGGTTGTGGGGATGAGGCCCTTGTCCCCATCAACATGGGGACATCCTCCCCATGTTGAGGGCATGTGGCTTGGTACGGTTCAGGAGGAAGGGGGGCCGCTCTCTCGTCCCCCCCTTTTCCCCTGCAGCCGGCCAGGTTGCGTGCTTGGATAAGGGGTCTGGTATGGATTTTTAGGGGGACTCCACGCCATTTTTTTTTTAAATTTGGGGTGGAGTTCCCCTTAAAATCCATGCCAGATCTGAAGGGCCTGGAATGGATATTTGGGGGAACCCAACGTCAATTTTTTTTTCATTTGCGGCGGGGTTCCCCTTAATATCCATTCCAGACCTGAAGGGCCTGGTAATTGAATTCTGGGGAACCCCCACGCTTTTTTTTTTTTTTTATCAATGACTTTTGTATGTATTGCCGGGAGCCGACAATTCATTAATAGCCGCGAGTCAGTTTTAAATGCATTTTTTTCTTTCAAAAATGACATTTTTTGCAGGGACAGTTCTAAGCACGGGAAATATGCGCCACTTTACATGCATATCATACACACCCCCCAGGTACGAAATTTAAAGGAATATTTCACTTTTATTTTTTCATTTTAAGCATTATTAAAATCACTGCTCCCGAAAAAACGGCCGTTTTTAAAACTTCTTTTTGCATTGATACATGTCCCCTGGGGCAGGACCCAGGTCCCCAAACACTTTTTAGGACAATAACTTGCATATTAGCCTTTATAATTAACACTTTAGATTTCGAACGTTCGAGTCCATTGTATTTAATAGGGTTCTAAAGTTTACACGAACATTTTGTCTGTTCGCAGGTTCTGGTGCGAACCGAACAGGGGGGTGTTCGGCTCATCCCTGATGAGAACAATAAATAGTCTCTGTGAGAGCAGACAGGTTGGGACAAGAACAGTTCAGATAAGGTGGGAAGAGGTCCAGGCACAAACTTAGCGTTGATTAGTGATGAGCCGAACACCCCCGGGTTCGGTTCGCACCAGAACCCGCGAACGGACCGAAAGTTTGTACGAACATTAGAACCCTATTAAATACAATGGATGCGAACGTTCAAATTCTAAAGTGCTAATTATAACAACTATTATGCATGTTATTGTCCTAAAAAGGGTTTGGGAACCCGGGTTGTGCACCAGGGGACATGTATCAATGCAAAAATAAGTTTTAAAAACGGTCGTTTTTCGGGAGCAGTCATTTTAATGATGCATAAAGTGAAAAAAAAAGTCAAATATTCCTTTAAATATCGTACCTGGGGGGTGTCTAAAGTATGCCTGTGAAGTGCCACGTGTTTCCCGTGTTTAGAACTGTCCCTGCACAAAATGACACTTCTAAAGGAAAAAAAAGCCATTTAAAACTGCTTGCGGCTTTAATGTAATGTCTGGTCCCGGTAATATGGATGAAAATCTTTAAGAAAAATGGCATAGCTACCCCATGACCCCCCCCCCCCTACCCCAGCCCATTACCAGCCCCTTTGGGTCTTGTATGGATATTAAGGGGAACCCCGCACATAAAATAAAAAAGTCCCTATATACTCTGAACAGCCGTATACAGGCGGTGCATACAAGACAGGGACTGTAGGTTTGTTCTTATGTAGAATCTGTTTGTAATTTTGAACAGGTACATTGTTGAAGTGTAGCTCCAGCCCAAAAATCTATTTTTAAACTTTTTGGAAAACATAGGTAAGGGTTATCACCCCTGTAACATTTGTTTTGCTGTCTGTGCCCCTGTTCAGAACATTTCACCTCACTTTCCGTCCCAATGACAACTGTTTTTGAAATGTGGTGTTTTTCTTGAAACAAGGATTGCTGATAAAGCATCAGTACAGAGGAGACACCTTTCTCCCATATTTATTCTTACAGGAGAGAATTTTCCTTCCTAGTGGTAGATTTCCTCTCACTTCCTGTTGTCTTCTTGCATTTGCAAGTAGGAGTCGTTTGTAAGTTGGATGTTTGAAAGTAGGGACCTGCCGTATATACTCTGCAGAAATAGGCCCCTTAGTTGTTGGTGTTGGCACAACACTGTAAGCACTCACAGTTACTCTTGGTTGGTGCTGGAACGCCCTGCTGTCAACTATTATATCAGGAATTTTAATTACATATAATTGTTGAACAGTGGTAGTAAAAATTGGGCCTTTGATGGTGGTGCTGGTGCCACAACACTGTAAGCCCTGACAGTTACTCTTGGTGGGTGCAGCAATGGGCCCTGCTGTGAATTATTAGATCAAGAATTGTAATTGCATGCCCCTGTTGAACAGGGGCTGAAAAATTGGGCCTTTCGTGGTGGTGGTGGTGGTGGTGGTGTTGCCACAACACTGTAAGCCCTCAGAGTTACTCTTGGTGGGTGCAGGAATGGGCCCTGCTGTGAATTATTAGATCAAGAATTGTAATTGCATGCCCCTGTTGAACAGGGGCTGAAAAATTGGGCCTTTCGTGGTGGTGGTGGTGGTGGTGGTGTTGCCACAACACTGTAAGCCCTCAGAGTTACTCTTGGTGGGTGCAGGAATGGGCCCTGCTGTGAATTATTAGATCAAGAATTGTAATTACATGCCCCTTTTGAACAGGGGCTGAAAAATTGGGCCTTTCGTGGTGGTGGTGGTGGTGGCGTTGCCACAACACTGTAAGCCCTCAGAGTTACTCTTGGTGGGTGCAGCAATGGGCCCTGCTGTGAATTATTAGATCAAGAATTGTAATTGCATGCCCCTGTTGAACAGGGGCTGAAAAATTGGGCCTTTCGTGGTGGTGGTGGTGGTGGTGGTGTTGCCACAACACTGTAAGCCCTCAGAGTTACTCTTGGTGGGTGCAGCAATGGGCCCTGCTGTGAATTATTAGATCAAGAATTGTAATTACATGCCCCTTTTGAACAGGGGCTGAAAAATTGGGCCTTTCGTGGTGGTGGTGGTGGTGGCGTTGCCACAACACTGTAAGCCCTCAGAGTTACTCTTGGTGGGTGCAGCAATGGGCCCTGCTGTGAATTATTAGATCAAGAATTGTAATTACATGCCCCTTTTGAACAGGGGCTGAAAAATTGGGCCTTTCGTGGTGGTGGTGGTGGTGGCGTTGCCACAACACTGTAAGCCCTCAGAGTTACTCTTGGTGGGTGCAGCAATGGGCCCTGCTGTGAATTATTAGATCAAGAATTGTAATTACATGCCCCTTTTGAACAGGGGCTGAAAAATTGGGCCTTTCGTGGTGGTGGTGGTGGTGGTGGCGTTGCCACAACACTGTAAGCCCTCAGAGTTACTCTTGGTGGGTGCAGCAATGGGCCCTGCTGTGAATTATTAGATCAAGAATTGTAATTGCATGCCCCTGTTGAACAGGGGCTGAAAAATTGGGCCTTTCGTGGTGGTGGTGGTGTTGCCACAACACTGTAAGCCCTCAGAGTTACTCTTGGTGGGTGCAGCAATGGGCCCTGCTGTGAATTATTAGATCAAGAATTGTAATTACATGCCCCTTTTGAACAGGGGCTGAAAAATTGGGCCTTTCGTTGTGGTGGTGGTGGTGGCGTTGCCACAACACTGTAAGCCCTCAGAGTTACTCTTGGTGGGTGCAGCAATGGGCCCTGCTGTGAATTATTAGATCAAGAATTGTAATTGCATGCCCCTGTTGAACAGGGGCTGAAAAATTGGGCCTTTCGTGGTGGTGGTGGTGGTGGTGGTGTTGCCACAACACTGTAAGCCCTCAGAGTTACTCTTGGTGGGATCAGCAATGGGCCCTGCTGTGAATTATTAGATCAAGAATTGTAATTACATGCCCCTTTTGAACAGGGGCTGAAAAATTGGGCCTTTCGTGGTGGTGGTGGTGGTGGCGTTGCCACAACACTGTAAGCCCTCAGAGTTACTCTTGGTGGGTGCAGCAATGGGCCCTGCTGTGAATTATTAGATCAAGAATTGTAATTACATGCCCCTTTTGAACAGGGGCTGAAAAATTGGGCCTTTCGTGGTGCTGGTGGTGGTGGCGTTGCCACAACACTGTAAGCCCTCAGAGTTACTCTTGGTGGGTGCAGCAATGGGCCCTGCTGTGAATTATTAGATCAAGAATTGTAATTGCATGCCCCTGTTGAACAGGGGCTGAAAAATTGGGCCTTTCGTGGTGGTGGTGGTGGTGGTGGTGTTGCCACAACACTGTAAGCCCTCAGAGTTACTCTTGGTGGGTGCAGCAATGGGCCCTGCTGTGAATTATTAGATCAAGAATTGTAATTACATGCCCCTTTTGAACAGGGGCTGAAAAATTGGGCCTTTCGTGGTGGTGGTGGTGGTGGCGTTGCCACAACACTGTAAGCCCTCAGAGTTACTCTTGGTGGGTGCAGCAATGGGCCCTGCTGTGAATTATTAGATCAAGAATTGTAATTACATGCCCCTTTTGAACAGGGGCTGAAAAATTGGGCCTTTCGTGGTGGTGGTGGTGGTGGCGTTGCCACAACACTGTAAGCCCTCAGAGTTACTCTTGGTGGGTGCAGCAATGGGCCCTGCTGTGAATTATTAGATCAAGAATTGTAATTACATGCCCCTTTTGAACAGGGGCTGAAAAATTGGGCCTTTCGTGGTGGTGGTGGTGGTGGTGGCATTGCCACAACACTGTAAGCCCTCAGAGTTACTCTTGGTGGGTGCAGCAATGGGCCCTGCTGTGAATTATTAGATCAAGAATTGTAATTGCATGCCCCTGTTGAACAGGGGCTGAAAAATTGGGCCTTTCGTGGTGGTGGTGGTGTTGCCACAACACTGTAAGCCCTCAGAGTTACTCTTGGTGGGTGCAGCAATGGGCCCTGCTGTGAATTATTAGATCAAGAATTGTAATTACATGCCCCTTTTGAACAGGGGCTGAAAAATTGGGCCTTTCGTTGTGGTGGTGGTGGTGGTGTTGCCACAACACTGTAAGCCCTCAGAGTTACTCTTGGTGGGTGCAGCAATGGGCCCTGCTGTGAATTATTAGATCAAGAATTGTAATTGCATGCCCCTGTTGAACAGGGGCTGAAAAATTGGGCCTTTCGTGGTGGTGGTGGTGGTGGTGGTGTTGCCACAACACTGTAAGCCCTCAGAGTTACTCTTGGTGGGATCAGCAATGGGCCCTGCTGTGAATTATTAAATCAAGAATTGTAATTACATGCCCCTTTTGAACAGGGGCTGAAAAATTGGGCCTTTCGTGGTGGTGGTGGTGGTGGCGTTGCCACAACACTGTAAGCCCTCAGAGTTACTCTTGGTGGGTGCAGCAATGGGCCCTGCTGTGAATTATTAGATCAAGAATTGTAATTACATGCCCCTTTTGAACAGGGGCTGAAAAATTGGGCCTTTCGTGGTGGTGGTGGTGGTGGCGTTGCCACAACACTGTAAGCCCTCAGAGTTACTCTTGGTGGGTGCAGCAATGGGCCCTGCTGTGAATTATTAGATCAAGAATTGTAATTACATGCCCCTTTTGAACAGGGGCTGAAAAATTGGGCCTTTCGTGGTGGTGGTGGTGGTGGTGGCGTTGCCACAACACTGTAAGCCCTCAGAGTTACTCTTGGTGGGTGCAGCAATGGGCCCTGCTGTGAATTATTAGATCAAGAATTGTAATTGCATGCCCCTGTTGAACAGGGGCTGAAAAATTGGGCCTTTCGTGGTGATGGTGGTGTTGCCACAACACTGTAAGCCCTCAGAGTTACTCTTGGTGGGTGCAGCAATGGGCCCTGCTGTGAATTATTAGATCAAGAATTGTAATTACATGCCCCTTTTGAACAGGGGCTGAAAAATTGGGCCTTTCGTTGTGGTGGTGGTGGTGGCGTTGCCACAACACTGTAAGCCCTCAGAGTTACTCTTGGTGGGTGCAGCAATGGGCCCTGCTGTGAATTATTAGATCAAGAATTGTAATTACATGCCCCTTTTGAACAGGGGCTGAAAAATTGGGCCTTTTGTGGTGGTGGTGGTGGTGGTGGCGTTGCCACAACACTGTAAGCCCTCAGAGTTACTCTTGGTGGGTGCAGCAATGGGCCCTGCTGTGAATTATTAGATCAAGAATTGTAATTGCATGCCCCTGTTGAACAGGGGCTGAAAAATTGGGCCTTTCGTGGTGGTGGTGGTGGTGGTGGTGTTGCCACAACACTGTAAGCCCTCAGAGTTACTCTTGGTGGGTGCAGCAATGGGCCCTGCTGTGAATTATTAGATCAAGAATTGTAATTACATGCCCCTTTTGAATAGGGGCTGAAAAATTGGGCCTTTCGTGGTGGTGGTGGTGGTGGCGTTGCCACAACACTGTAAGCCCTCAGAGTTACTCTTGGTGGGTGCAGCAATGGGCCCTGCTGTGAATTATTAGATCAAGAATTGTAATTGCATGCCCCTGTTGAACAGGGGCTGAAAAATTGGGCCTTAGGCACTGGTGGCACAACACTACAACCCCTCACAGATACTGTACTTGGAGCACAGCAATGAGCCCTGTTGCAAAGTATTGCTTCAAAAATTGTAATGACACGCCCCTGTTAAACAGGGGCTGAAAAATTGGGCCTTAGGCACTGGTGCCACAACACTCCAACCCCTCACAGATACTGTACTTGGAGCACAGCAATGAGCCCTATGGCAAATTATTGCTAAAAAAATTGTAATTACACGCCCCTGTAAAACAGGGGCTGAAAAATTGGGCCTTAGCCACTGGTGGCGGCACCCATAAACAAAAATGATCTTCCAAGCTATCATCATCAATCGTATCATTGAGGACTCGGAGGAGGAGGATAGCCAGTCAACATAACAGCACAGGCACTCAGCATCAGCATCAGTCTTGAAGGGATGTGACATGTTAAAATCAATTAGTCTGTTATATCAGCATCAGGTGTGTGGTAGCTGGTGGTGATCCAAGACTGGTTCATCTTGATGAAAGTCAGTCGATCAACCGAGTCGGTGGACAGGCGCACCCTGTGATCCGTGACAAATCCTCCAGCAGCACTGAATGTGCGTTCCGAAAGAACGCTGGATGCAGGACAGGCCAGGAGCTCAATTGCATACTGTGCAAGCTCTGGCCAGTGATCCATCCTCAAGACCCAGTAAGCCAGAGGATTTTCGGTGGGGAAGGTGTCCAAGTCTGACCTTGCCCCTAGATATTCCTGCACCATGTTTATCAGACGCTGGCGATGGTTGCTGGAACCGATCATACTATGGGGCTGCGGACTAAAGAATTGTCTGAACGCATCGGTCAGACGGCCACCTTCCCCACCGCTCCTTCTTTGACTGGCCGAAGCCTCAGCAACTCGTTGTCCAGGACCAGGAGTTTGTAACCTCCCAGTCTCTGGGAACGCGTTGCACAGACCTTTCTGCAAGGCCTCCCGGAGTTGTCTCATCCTCTGCTCCTTCTGCGACGGTAACATAAGGTCTGCAACCTTACCCTTGTACCGTGGATCAAGGAGAGTGGCCAGCCAGTAATGGTCCCTCTCCTTGATCCGAAGAATACGAGGATCCTTCCGCAGACTTTGCAGGATCAGGGAGGCCATGCAGCGTAGGTTTGCTGAGGCATTCGCTCCGGAGTCCTCTGGGTCACTAAGGACGACATGATCCGCAGCCACCTCCTCCCAGCCACGTACAAGTCCACTGGTTTCTTGGGACTGTAAATCATCCCTAAAAGACTGCTGCTGATGATGCTGAGTGCCAGCCTCCACCTCCATGCTGACACAATCCTCCTCCTCCTCCTCCTCCTCCTCTTCCTGTGCGATGGGTGGGACAGAAGGAACACTGTCTGGGTAAAGGGGGCCTTGAGAGGCAAGGAAGTCCTCCTCTTCCTGCCTCTGTTCTGCCTCAAGTGCCCTGTCCATTATTCCACGCAGCGTGTGCTCCAACAGGTGGACAAGAGGTACAGTGTCACTGATGCATGCACTGTCACTGCTCACCATCCTCGTGGCCTCCTCAAATGGTGCCAGGACAGTGCATGCATCCCTGATCATGCCCCACTGGCGTGGAGAAAAAAAACCAAGCTCCCCTGACCCTGTCCTGGTGCCGTAGTCGCACAGGTACTCATTGATGGCCCTCTGCTGCGTGTGCAGCCGCAGCAGCATGGCCAACGTTGAGTTCCACCTGGTGGGCATGTCACATATAAGGCGGTTCTTGGGCAGGTTCAACTCCTTTTGCAGCTCAGCCAGGCGAGCACTGGCATTATAAGATCTGCGGAAATGCACACAGACTTTCCTGGCCTGCCTCAGGACATCCTGTAAGCCCGGGTACCTGCCCAAGAACCGCTGCACCACCAGGTTAAGGACGTGAGCCACACAGGGCACATGGGTCAGTTGTCCCTGTCGGAGGGCGGAGAGGAGGTTGGTGCCATTGTCGCAAACCACCATTCCTGGCTTAAGCTGGCGTGGCGTCAACCACCTCTCGGCCTGGCCCTGCAGAGCAGACAGGACCTCTGCCCCAGTGTGGCTTCTGTCCCCCAAACACACCAGCGCAAGCACGGCATGGCATCTTTTTGCCTGCGTACTTGCGTAGCCCCTTGAACGCCTACGGAGCACCGCTGGTTCCGAGGACAAACCACAGGAAGAGGCCATGGAGGAAGAAGAAGAGGAGGGGGTGGAGGAGAGAGGTGTGTCACAACCAGTAGTAGCATTTTGGAGGCGTGGCGGTGGAACAACCTCCAACACTACTGCACCTTGTCCTGCATCCTTCCCAGCTGCCAAAAGAGTGACCCAATGGGCCGTGAAAGAAAGGTAACGTCCCTGTCCATGCCTGCTGGACCATGAGTCAGCGGTAATATGCACCTTACCGCTGACCGCCCTGTCCAGCGAGGCCAAGACATTGCCTTCCACATGCCGGTAGAGAGCCGGAATAGCCTTCCGTGAGAAAAAGTGGCGTTTGGGAACCTGCCACTGAGGAACCGCACATTGCACAAACTCACGGAAGGGGGCCGAGTCTACCAACTGAAAAGGCAGCAGTTGAAGCGCTAGCAATTTAGCCAAGCTAGCATTCAACCGCTGGGCATGTGGATGGCTGGGAGTGAACTTCTTTCGACGGTCCAGCAGCTGGGGCAGGGAAATTTGCCTGCTAGAATCGGACGTCGGTGTACTGCTAGCAGAGTGGCCGCAAGTACTTGGCTGTGACACACCTAATTCTACACCTTCATTCCTCTCAGTGCATGTTTCAGAGAGGACTGAAGTTATAGTGGGGTTGGAGATCCCAGCTGATGCGGTGCAAGGAGAGGTCCGCTTTGTTCTTTGGTGTGGGTCTTTGAGGTAGGCTTGCCAACGAGCTGCATGGCAGGTCAACATATGTCTGGTCAGGCATGTGGTACCCAAGCGGCTGATGTTTTGGCCACGCGATATACGCTTGAGACATATGTTGCAAACAGCAGCTGTGTGATCTGATGCACTAGCCTCAAAAAAGGCCCACACCAAAGAACTTTTTGAATGACGGGCAGAGGCAGCGCCCTGCACAGGCGGAGCTCTGCGGTGTGATTCCGTCGGTGTACTGCCCTTACGCTGGCCACCAAAGGGCATCCTGCCTCGTTGGAGATGTGCCTCCTCCTCATCCTCCTCCTCCTCCTCTCTCCTATTAGGCACCCACGTGGAGTCAGTGACCTCATCATCCCCTCCCTCCTCATCACTGGAGCCAATCTGGCAGTATGCTGCAGCTGCTGGAACATGACTGCCAGATTGGTGTCCTTCTTGAGCATCCCCTCTGTCTGCTCTCACGCTACTGCCTTCCTGTAGCTGAGTTTCATCATCAGACCCTTCGAAACGCTGGGCATCCTCCTGGAGCATGTACCCAACACTGTGCTCAAACAGTTCGGGGGACTCCTCAGGAGGAGGACATGGTGGGTCTAGGGAAGGAGTGACTGATGATGAGTCTGACATTGATACCAGAGAAGAGGACGCTTTGGCAGTTGCTTTTCCAGTACCCTGAGCCTGGGTGAGAGAGGATGAGGAGGAGGAGGAGGGCTTGGTCATCCACTCTACCAAGTCTTCGGCATGATGTGGCTCAACATGTCCAGCTGCCGAAAAGAAGGACAAGCGTGTCCCATGGCCATGTGCTGATGACAATGCACCGCGTCCACGACCAGCACTGTTGCCCCCAGACACAGAGCCTGCTTGCCCTCTTTTATTGCCTCCTGACTGTCTGCCTCTCCTTGTTTGCCTTCCAGACATTCTAATAGATGGCCTGCAGGGAGATGGGAAAAAAGCAATAAGGGCTACCTTCAGGTGTCCTTCTCTGTCCCTTTACTTAAGGATTTCTAAATATGGTTGAGGATGGTTGCTTTTGCACAGAATAGCACAACGACAATTTCCCTGACTGTCCAAAAAAACAAGGATTTCAAAGATGGTTGATGAGGAATGCTTTAGCACACTATAGCACAAGGAGAATTTCCCTCACTGTCCTTCCCTGTCCCTAGAAACAAGGATTATCACAGTGAAATAAACTGACACTCTTCCTACCTATAGTTTTCTGTCCCTAGAAAAAATGTTTTTTTAAAGCACACTATAGCACAAGGAGAATTTTCCTCACTGTCCTTCCCTGTCCCTAGAAACAAGGATTATCACAGTGAAAGAAACTGACACTCTTCCTACCTATAGTTTTCTGTCCCTAGAAAAAATGTTTTTTTAAAGCACACTATAGCACAAGGAGAATTTCCCTCACTTTCCTTCTTTGTCCCTAGAAACAAGGATTATCACAGTGAAAGAAACTGACACTCTTCCTACCTATAGTTTTTGGGTCCCTAGAAAAAATGTTTTTTTAAGGCACACTATAGCACAAGGAGAATTTTCCTCACTGTCCTTCCCTGTCCCTAGAAACAAGGATTATCACAGTGAAAGAAACTGACACTCTCCCTACCTATAGTTTTCTGTCCCTAGAAAAAATGTTTTTTTAAAGCACACTATAGCACAAGGAGAATTTCCCTCACTTTCCTTCTTTGTCCCTAGAAACAAGGATTATAACAGTGAAAGAAACTGACACTCTTCCTACCTATAGTTTTCTGTCCCTAGAAAAAATGTTTTTTTAAAGCACACTATAGCACAAGGAGAATTCCCTCACTGTCCTTCCCTGTCCATAGAAACAAGGATTCGCACAGTAAAACACACTGACACTCTCCCTACCTATAGTTTTCTGTCCCTAGAAAATTTTTTTTTTAAAGCACACTATAGCACAAGGAGAATTTCCCTCACTTTCCTTCCCTGTCCCTAGAAACAAGGATTATCACAGTGAAAGAAACTGACACTCTTCCTACCTATAGTTTTCTGTCCCTAGAAAAAATGTTTTTTTAAAGCACACTATAGCACAAGGAGAATTTCCCTCACTTTCCTTCTTTGTCCCTAGAAACAAGGATTATCACAGTGAAAGAAACTGACACTCTTCCTTCCTATAGTTTTCTGTCCCTAGAAAAAAAATTTTTTGAAGCACACTATAGCACAAGGAGAATTTCCCTCACTGTCCTTCCCTGTCCCTAGAAACAAGGATTATCACAGTGAAAGAAACTGACACTCTTCCTACCTATAGTTTTCTGTCCCTAGAAAAAATGTTTTTTTAAAGCACACTATAGCACAAGGAGAATTTCCCTCACTTTCCTTCTTTGTCCCTAGAAACAAGGATTATCACAGTGAAAGAAACTGACACTCTTCCTACCTATAGTTTTCTGTCCCTAGAAAAAATGTTTTTTTAAAGCACACTATAGCACAAGGAGAATTTTCCTCACTGTCCTTCCCTGTCCCTAGAAACAAGGATTATCACAGTGAAAGAAACTGACACTCTCCCTACCTATAGTTTTCTGTCCCTAGAAAAAATGTTTTTTTAAAGCACACTATAGCACAAGGAGAATTTCCCTCACTTTCCTTCTTTGTCCCTAGAAACAAGGATTATCACAGTGAAAGAAACTGACACTCTTCCTACCTATAGTTTTCTGTCCCTAGAAAAAATGTTTTTTTAAAGCACACTATAGCACAAGGAGAATTCCCTCACTGTCCTTCCCTGTCCCTAGAAACAAGGATTCGCACAGTAAAACACACTGACACTCTCCCTACCTATAGTTTTCTGTCCCTAGAAAAAATGTTTTTTTAAAGCACACTATAGCACAAGGAGAATTTCCCTCACTTTCCTTCCCTGTCCCTAGAAACAAGGATTATCACAGTGAAAGAAACTGACACTCTTCCTACCTATAGTTTTCTGTCCCTAGAAAAAATGTTTTTTTAAAGCACACTATAGCACAAGGAGAATTTCCCTCACTTTCCTTCTTTGTCCCTAGAAACAAGGATTATCACAGTGAAAGAAACTGACACTCTTCCTTCCTATAGTTTTCTGTCCCTAGAAAAAATGTTTTTTTAAAGCACACTATAGCACAAGGAGAATTCCCTCACTGTCCTTCCCTGTCCCTAGAAACAAGGATTCGCACAGTAAAACACACTGACACTCTCCCTACCTATAGTTTTCTGTCCCTAGAAAAAATGTTTTTTTAAAGCACACTATAGCACAAGGAGAATTCCCTCACTGTCCTTCCCTGTCCCTAGAAACAAGGATTTGCACAGTAAAAGACACTGACACTCTCCCTACCTATAGTTTTCTGTCCCTAGAAAAAATGTTTTTTTAAAGCACACTATAGCACAAGGAGAATTTCCCTCACTTTCCTTCTTTGTCCCTAGAAACAAGGATTATCACAGTGAAAGAAACTGACACTCTTCCTACCTATAGTTTTCTGTCCCTAGAAAAAATGTTTTTTTAAAGCACACTATAGCACAAGGAGAATTCCCTCACTGTCCTTCCCTGTCCCTAGA
Organism: Rana muscosa; assembly: GCA_029206835.1. NCBI lineage: Eukaryota > Metazoa > Chordata > Amphibia > Anura > Ranidae > Rana > Rana muscosa. The sequence goes on from CM055116.1 coordinate 882,111,530, forward strand.
AACAAGGATTCACACAGTAAAACACACTGACACTCTCCCTACCTATAGTTTTCTGTCCCTAGAAAAAATGTTTTTTTTAAAGCACACTATAGCACAAGGAGAATTTCCCTCACTTTCCTTCTTTGTCCCTAGAAACAAGGATTATCACAGTGAAAGAAACTGACACTCTTCCTACCTATAGTTTTCTGTCCCTTGAAAAAATGTTTTTTTAAAGCACACTATAGCACAAGGAGAATTCCCTCACTGTCCTTCCCTGTCCCTAGAAACAAGGATTCGCACAGTAAAACACACTGACACTCTCCCTACCTATAGTTTTCTGTCCCTAGAAAAAATGTTTTTTTAAAGCACACTATAGCACAAGGAGAATTTCCCTCACTTTCCTTCCCTGTCCCTAGAAACAAGGATTATCACAGTGAAAGAAACTGACACTCTTCCTACCTATAGTTTTCTGTCCCTAGAAAAAATGTTTTTTTAAAGCACACTATAGCACAAGGAGAATTCCCTCACTGTCCTTTCCTGTCCCTAGAAACAAGGATTCGCACAGTAAAACACACTGACACTCTCCCTACCTATAGTTTTCTGTCCCTAGAAAAAATGTTTTTTTAAAGCACACTATAGCACAAGGAGAATTTCCCTCACTTTCCTTCTTTGTCCCTAGAAACAAGGATTATCACAGTGAAAGAAACTGACACTCTTCCTACCTATAGTTTTCTGTCCCTTGAAAAAATGTTTTTTTAAAGCACACTATAGCACAAGGAGAATTCCCTCACTGTCCTTCCCTGTCCCTAGAAACAAGGATTCGCACAGTAAAACACACTGACACTCTCCCTACCTATAGTTTTCTGTCCCTAGAAAAAATGTTTTTTTAAAGCACACTATAGCACAAGGAGAATTTCCCTCACTTTCCTTCCCTGTCCCTAGAAACAAGGATTATCACAGTGAAAGAAACTGACACTCTTCCTACCTATAGTTTTCTGTCCCTAGAAAAAATGTTTTTTTAAAGCACACTATAGCACAAGGAGAATTTCCCTCACTTTCCTTCTTTGTCCCTAGAAACAAGGATTATCACAGTGAAAGAAACTGACACTCTTCCTTCCTATAGTTTTCTGTCCCTAGAAAAAATGTTTTTTTAAAGCACACTATAGCACAAGGAGAATTCCCTCACTGTCCTTCCCTGTCCCTAGAAACAAGGATTCGCACAGTAAAAGACACTGACACTCTCCCTACCTATAGTTTTCTGTCCCTAGAAAAAATGTTTTTTTAAAGCACACTATAGCACAAGGAGAATTCCCTCACTGTCCTTCCCTGTCCCTAGAAACAAGGATTCGCACAGTAAAACACACTGACACTCTCCCTACCTATAGTTTTCTGTCCCTAGAAAAAAATTTTTTTAAAGCACACTATAGCACAAGGAGAATTCCCTCACTGTCCTTCCCTGTCCCTAGAAACAAGGATTCGCACAGTAAAACACACTGACACTCTCCCTACCTATAGTTTTCTGTCCCTAGAATTTTTTTTTTTTAAAGCACACTATAGCACAAGGAGAATTTCCCTCACTTTCCTTCTTTGTCCCTAGAAACAAGGATTATCACAGTGAAAGAAACTGACACTCTTCCTACCTATAGTTTTCTGTCCCTAGAAAAAATGTTTTTTTAAAGCACACTATAGCACAAGGAGAATTCCCTCACTGTCCTTCCCTGTCCCTAGAAACAAGGATTCGCACAGTAAAACACACTGACACTCTCCCTACCTATAGTTTTCTGTCCCTAGAAAAAATGTTTTTTTAAAGCACACTATAGCACAAGGAGAATTCCCTCACTGTCCTTCCCTGTCCCTAGAAACAAGGATTCGCACAGTAAAACACACTGACACTCTCCCTACCTATAGTTTTCTGTCCCTAGAAAAAATGTTTTTTTAAAGCACACTATAGCACAAGGAGAATTCCCTCACTGTCCTTCCCTGTCCCTAGAAACAAGGATTCGCACAGTAAAACACACTGACACTCTCCCTACCTATCCTTCTCTTTCCCTAAACTAAAGGAATCCAGGTTAAGCAAGAAAAAAATAAATGTCACTGTCCCTGCCTATGCTTCTCTTTCCCTGCTCCGGAACACACTACACTAGGCCGCCGTGCTGGCGGCCTTTTATAGTGTGGGGCGTGTACTAAACACCCTCAGCAATAATTGGCCACAGGCATCCTGCCTGTGGCCAATCATTGCTCTCCTCGCTGCCGGCGCTGTGATTGGCCAAGCATGCGGGGTCACAGTGCATGCTTGGCCAATCACAGCGCCTGGATGACACTGCGATGGCGTAGTGCATTGTGGGCCGTTCGCGTCACTCGAATTTGGCGCGAACGGCCCAAATCGTTCGATCTTCGTCGAACGATCGAACAGCCGATGTTCGAGTCGAACGTATGTTCGACTCGAACACGAAGCTCATCCCTAGCGTTGATTAGGGGAGCACTGTTCTGATTAGCACAAACAGCTTGGTGCACAGTCACTGCCACTGACTTATAAAGAGAGAAAATACTGCCCTAATCTAAAATAATAAATAAAAATAAAGCTGCTACATAAAATGTGACTAAAATTAATAAACATGGAATGAAGATGTAGCGCTAAGTGAAGAAATGAAGCCCAATAATTTGGGCCTCCAATCAAACCAAAGTGATAAATAATATCAATATAATGAGTCCATACAGTGTCCATAGAAAATTTTCATGTTGTGAAGAAAGAAAATGTAGCACTGAAGGGTCATCACATAACTCTTGTAGAAAAAGAGAGGTAGAATACTCTTACCGGAACGTTAGACCTGTGGTTTAGGCAGGTCAAATAGGCATATGAAATCCCAGTGGTACTCCTCATCAGTTAGTCTGGAAACTGGATCAGATGGGTCCCCAATGTAGACTGTCCGGTAGGCTCCCCGACTTGACAGCAGACTCTGGGTTTCACACCGATTCAGGTGGTCCTCCGATGGAACTGGAACCGCCACTCAGCAAGGAGGCTCTTTACCATGGTGAATATTAGTAACCAGTGGCCAAAGGAAGCTATTACTTGACCAACCACCCATGTGAGGAGAAAATAAGGGAAGGAATGCTCCAATGGTGCAGGTCAATGAGGGTTTATTCAACCAACATAAAAGTGATCACAAACAATAAAAACGTTTAAAAAGGGGCAGTGAATGAGGTAGTGTACCAATCCCTACGCGTTTCGAACAAATTTTCTTCAACAGGGGCATGCCACTGACTTGGTGAATAGTTGTAGTCACTGCCACTGACTTGGTGAATAGTTGTAGTCACTGCCACTGACCTGGTGTGTGCACTTTTCCTTCCTTGAATAGTTAGGCCTCTGTAGGGAGAAAACATCCCTTCGGAGAGTTACCAGAGGCCCCTTCTGTCACCATGCGCTGGGTCTTCAGAAAGGGTCACCTCTCTGGCCTCCTCGATCCTGGATATGGGTCCCCTCACGAGGTGGATCCCTGGGAGAACCCAGCCGAAGGTTGCTGGGTCCCTGGCCTTCTCAAAAGTACCTCACCCCCAGACCTAAGGTGTCTGGGGATGGAACCACAGTTCAGTCTCTGGGCCTAGGAGCACTCGGAGACCATCCTCACACACACCCAGGCCAAGGGCGCCTGGGTGTCACGAACAGCAGCCCCCAGGCTGAAGGTGCCTGGGGCTCGGACCTCGACCGGAAGATGTCTGCGCCTTTTATACCCTCTCCCGGCAGGCACGGCAGGTTCCCCGCCCCGCCGTACTACTGCCGCGAGGGGACACAAAAAGGCACAGCCCTCCAATGGTGGTTCAACCCCGGCCTATGGCGACAGCGCCACCTATAGGCCGCAGGGAACTGGACACTATTGATATCCTCCACGAACCAAAATGGTCCACAAACCCTAACAATTAGCGTACCTGAGACTTTTTACCACTCAGATACTTCCCCTAAATATAACCACCCGCTACACATCCCCCTCGCTTAATGGACACTGGTCCCCAGTGTCTGAAACCAACCCATGCCTCTCAATCAGAGTCAACATAAGCCCGATCCAGAAACAAACTACCAAAAAAAATGACAATTTAAAAATGTGAGTTTGTGCCGGAACCTAACATGAGGGAGGGAGAAGAAATACAGAAAGGAAAAGAAAATAGAACACATAGGGGTATAAACATCTTGAGATCACACAAAAAAACTCACAATAAATTTACATTTCCCTCCCACAACACTTAGCTAAGACCCACCCCATTCTCAGTAGTCTTGCTTGACGTTCTCCTGTAGAGGGAAAGAAAAAACACATATAATCTAACACAATGTGTAATTAGAATGAACAGGTTCCTCCCTGAAGAAAAACCTCTTAGTTCTAAAATAATAAGTGCAGTGTAAGGCTAACGGTATAATAGTGTCAGGAAAGGCTTCACCCGCTGGTGGTGCTGTTGGTCCTTTGGACTGCAGTGCTAGTGTCCGCCAGCAGGTGTCCTCTTGCAGCCAATATCTTTGTTGGAGGATCTCACCTGCTGGTGGTAACACATGATACTGTAGTACAGCGGGTGTATTCTGGCAGTATGGGACAGGCAGCACTTCCTGTGGTCAGCTGTGACCTGAAGCTTAATCACAGGACTTCCTTTAATACCCGGCAAGTGCAAACACTCCTTGCCCTGGTATCTCTCTTCCTGACCCAGGACCTGTGACCCGGACTTAAGCCTGTATCTTATCCCAACCTGCACCCTGCCTGACCCGATCCGACCCCTACCTTGAACCTGCACCCTGTTTAACCTGATCCCTACCTTGAGCTTATCCTGTGTTTGTCTCCCTGGTCACCCAGATCCCTGCTCTGCAGCCAAACCCATCCGTCCCCTCTTTGCTCCTGCTTCCTCCCATCCTTACCCATCTGCTGGATCCCCTTGTGTATGGCCTCGGCCTGGCTTTTACTACGATTCCGGTATTCCCCCTTTTACTGTATATATCTCCTTTTGTCACTGTGATTTGGTTTGGTTATTTGCACTGTGTTCTGTTTGAGGTGTTTATTTGTCTGTTTACTTCACTTAATAAATTATTATACTTTTACCTACACCTGTTTGGTCTCCTCTGTGCTGTCACACAGTCTGGTTTGCTAACATTCTCTGACAGTATACCAGGGCCATCTTTAAACCAGACGTGGCGACATTGAGGGACCATCCTGGTTTGTTAGACCCAGTTGAGATGGATTGTAACAAAATCATTTATTATTCTCTGCTGGCAGCAGAGGATAATGAATATTGTCGTCAGATTCTAAAGGATTGGACCAGTGACCAGCTGATAGAAACCATCCGATCAGCTTATTCCCTAGTGGGGCAGGGTTATATATCTTTTGAGGACATCCAGCCGTTAGTGCAGTTATGTGAAAAGCCAGCCCTGTCATCTATTCCCGTTGGGAAGGACGATTTTTCACCCCCTTTCAGTTTTGACCAGGTTGAATCCTTAGTGTGGTTGTTAGAGGATGATCCAGCCTATTTTTGGGAACATTATTCCTCTTGTTCCCAGCAGGTGTTGTCTGATTGCATCCATTCAGTGCAATCCCTGGTCAGACAGTCTGTGAGTGAGACAGTTTTTGCTCAACCTGTGCTGCAGGCATGGTCAGATCTCCTGCGCTTAGCCAAGCCGCAGAGTTGCAGCCCTGCCATTGATCACCTGCCTTCCCAGGAATGTATCCGCCCATCGCCTATGGTAACCCCAGCTACTGTCCAGTGTGTTCAGCCCCCCAAATACTACTACCCCGTCTCTACCTGTTGCACCTACCCTGCCTTCAATCCACCTGCTTCTTCCCTCCTATCCGTAGCCAATCCACAAGAACCTCCTCCAGCCACTGTCCCTGCACCTCTGCCATTTTCTTCCATTTGCTCAATCCCAACCTTTTCATATATTCCCCCTGTTACTTGCAAACCTGCAGTGACTAAATCCAAGAAGAAGTGGAAGTACTTCCCAACCCACACAATCCAACCTATCTCCACACCCACCAACCTGCTCCAGCCTGCAGTTCCCAAGCCAGCCTTCCAGCCTGCGGTTCCAGAACCGGCCTTTCAGCCTGCGGTTCCAGAACTGGCCTTCCAGCCTGCAGTTCCAGAGCCGGCCTTCCAGCCTGCAGTTCCGGAGCCGGCCTTCCAGCCTGCAGTTCCGGAGCCGGCCTTCCAGCCTGCGGTTCCCGAGCCAGCCTTCCAGCCTGCGGTTCCCGAGCCAGCCTTCCAGCCTGCGGTTCCCGAGCCAGCCTTCCAGCTTGCGGTTCCCGAGCCAGCCTGCGGTTCCCGAGCCAGCCTTCCGGCCTGCGGTTCCCAAGCCAGCCTTCCAGCCTGCGGTTCCCGAGCCAGCCTTCCAGCCTGCGGTTCCCGAGCCAGCCTTCCAGCCTACGGTGCCAGTGTCAGCCTGCCAGCCTGAAGTTCCCGTGCCAGCCTGAAGTTCCCGCACCAGCCCGAAGTTCCCGTACCAGCCTGCCAGCCCGAAGTTCCCGTGCCAGCCTGCCAGCCCGAAGTTCCCGTGCCAGCCTGCCAGCCCGAAGTTCCCGTACCAGCCTGCCAGCCCGAAGTTCCTGAGCCAGTGTTCCAACCTGGTATTCCGTGGCCGGCCTTCCAACTAGAGGTTCTTATGGCAGTGTCTCCGTCGGAAGATTCAGTGCCTGTGTCCTCGCCCGAAGATCCGGTGCCCGTCTCCAGCTTAAGGTTGTGGTGCCCGTTTCCCGGCCTAAGGTTGTGGTGCCCGTTTCCAGGCCTGAGGTTGTGGTGCCCGTTTCCCAGCCTGAGGTTGTGGTGCCCGTTTCCCGGCTTGAGGTTGTGGTGCCCGTTTCCCGGCTTGAGGTTGTGGTGCCCGTTTCCCGGCTTGAGGTTGTGGTGCCCGTTTCCCGGCTTGAGGTTGTGGTGCCCGCTTCCCAGCTTGAGGTTGTGGTGCCCGTTTCCCGGCCTGAAGTTATGGTGTCTGTTTCCCGACCTAAGAAGCCTGCTGCCCAGCCCGATGACCCGGAGTCTGCTGCCCAGCCCGATGACCCGGAGTCTGCTGCCCAGCCCGATGACCCGGAGCCTGCTGCCCAGCTCGATGACCCGGAGCCTGCTGCCCAGCCCGATGTGTTCCTGCCTGCTGCACAGCTCAATGACCCGGAGCCTGCTGCCCAGCCCGATGACCCGGAGCCTGCTGCCCAGCTCGATGACCCGGAGCCTGCTGCCCAGCTCGATGACCCAGGGCCTGCTGCCCAGCCCGATGTGTTCCTGCCTGCTGCCCAGCTCGATAACCCGGAGCCTGCTGCCCAGCTCGATGACCCGGAGCCTGCTGCCCAGCCCGATGTGTTCCTGCCTGCTGCCCAGCTCGATGACCCGGAGCCTGCTGCCCAGCCCGATGTGTTCCTGCCTGCTGCCCAGCTCGATGACCCGGAGCCTGCTGCCCAGCTCGATGACCCGGAGCCTGCTGCCCAGCTCGATGACCCGGAGCCTGCTGCCCAGCTCGATGACCCGGAGCCTGCTGCCCAGCCCAATGTGTTCCTGTCTGCTGCCCAGCCTGATGTGCCGCTGCCTGCTGCCCAGCCTGATGTGCCACTGCCTGCTGCCCAGCCTGATGTGCCACTGCCTGCTGCCCAGCCTGATGTGCCACTGCCTGCTGCCCAGCCTGGTGTGCCCCTGTCCGCTGCCCAGCTTGATGTGACTATTTCCTGCCCGGATGTGCCTACTGTTTGCCCGGATGTGCCCGCTGTCTGCCCGGATGTGACCTTGCCTGTTGCCCAGCTTGTTGCTATGAACTTCCCCCAGCAACAGGTCGTTGGAGCGTCCGGAGGCCACTCCTTTGAGGGGGGGTACTGTCAGGAAAGGCTTCACCCGCTGGTGGTGTTGTTGGTCCTTTGGACTGCAGTGCTAGTGTCCGCCAGCAGGTGTCCTCTTGCAGCCAATATCTTTGTTGGAGGATCTCACCTGCTGGTGGTAACACATGATACTGTAGTACCGGCATCCACCAGCGGGTGTATTCTGGCAGTATGGGACAGGCAGCACTTCCTGTGGTCAGCTGTGACCTGAAGCTTAATCACAGGACTTCCTTTAATACCCGGCAAGTGCAAACACTCCTTGCCCTGGTATCTCTCTTCCTGACCCAGGACCTGTGACCCGGACTTGAGCCTGTATCTTATCCCAACCTGCACCCTGCCTGACCAGATCCGACCCGATCCCTAGCTTGAACCTGCACTCTGCTTAACCTGATCCCTACCTTGAGCTTATCCTGTGTTTTTCTCCCTGGTCACCCAGATCCCTGCTCTGCAGCCAAACCCATCCGTCCCCTCTTTGCTCCTGCTTCCTCCTATCCTTACCCATCTGCTGGATCCCCTTGTGTATGACCTCGGCCTGGCTTTTACTACGATTCCGGTATTCCCCCTTTTACTGTATATATCTCCTTTTGTCACTGTGATTTGGTTTGGTTATTTGCACTGTGTTCTGTTTGAGGTGTTTATTTGTCTGTTTACTTCACTTAATAAATTATTATACTTATAACTACACCTGTTTGGTCTCCTTTGTGCTGTCACACAGTCTGGTTTGCTAACATTCTCTGACAAATAGTTGCGCAACACCGCCACCTAGTGGTAGTGCTGCGGTTAGAATACTTGTACATGGCAAGGAAATCCTCTTCTCCTTGAACTGTGGCTCTCAACTGACTACAACCCCAAAGTCCTCGTTATCTTTGTGGCGGGAAGAGAAGGGGAGAACAACAAACCGCAACAGCTCCCGCTCCTCCAATGAGCAGAACACCCTTTAAATTAGGGCAGAGTCCCTGAGTTCTGGAAAAGGCACTCCAGAAGAAAGCAACAAAACAGAGGAGTCTATTCTCCTAGAGGTAAAACCTTGGGTGTGGCAGTACCAGGGGCTTCAAGTGCTTGTCAAAAGTATCCACATGGTACTCAACGTCATTTCCTTCCCTGCGGCAAATAAGCACCCCGTCCGCACAAATATGCCGACCCAACATCCATTCAGCCTTGCAGTCTTTGAACCGTTTAGTGGCCGCAGGGGAACAGGAAAGATATCTACGGGCCTGGGGTACCTTGATATGTGTCCATATGAAGTCATCGTACCACCGATGTCTGTAGGCCTCCACTTCAAAGAAGAGCTCCTTTGGCAAGTAGGGGTATTCCCACCCATATTCTCCAGCAACTCTCTGATTAAAAAAGACTTTGCAAGCGGGACAGAGGTGGCATGGTGGCGCGGTCTCCCTCGCCAGGCAGAACAATGGCATCGGGATGCCGAGGCACTTTTAACTGCCTCCGGGCCAGTTTCAGGGGCCCGCAATGACTTTCGTCTCCTCACAGTGGTGGAAGCAGGTGCCTCCGAAGGTGGAAGGGCAGGTAAGGGGACAGATCCCTCCTCAGGCTCGGAAGCCACCACCCGGGGTGTACTTTCCCCAGTAGACATGGGTGGGTCCCTGAACCTACGAGACAAGGACAGGGGCATCTTGTCCCAACCCTTCCTTTCGAACAGTTCATCAATCGCGGTATCATCACCCGCATCACTGATGGACTCCAGATCGGAGGTATCGTATTCCTCCGCAGGGAGGTAACTCCTGGTGGAGGACGAGTCACCCCCCTTGGCCAATTCACGGACAGGTGAACCTTTAGGGCTAGGGGCCTTTAACAGAGTCTCTTCCCCCGGCTTACCTCGATCCTGTAGAAGAATTCGGAGGTCCGGGACTTTTCCCATCGGATGCATCCGTTCCGGGTAAGCGCTGGGGCGTTGCTCGACCACGTCTGCGGGAAGCTTTTACAAGACCGATCTTCCTCTTGGGCGGTGGGAGAAAGGACTCCGTGGTGACCGAAGCATCCTCCGGCTTCTCGCTCGCTACAACAAGCTCCTCTTTTACTTCCTCCGAAGTCCTGTCAGTGCGCGCGGGGGTGGCTTTACAAGCTCTGATTTCTCCTTCTTGAGTGGTGGCGCTGGTAAGGCAATTGAGGTGTAAGGCCCGAGGCCTTTCTGTAGGTTGTCCCACCTCGAAAATAAATTCCTTACAGCTCTCGCATCGTCCGAATGGCTTTAGATGAACCACCTGTCCCGAGCAGCCGGGTCAAATCACACCGAGGGCCTCCACGTCCTTGCACACGTAGAGGGAAAATCTTCCCCGGGGCTTGAGCCGAATCCCTGTATCCGTCAGTGAAGCTGCGAACTAAGTCATCCTTGTGGTTGTGGTAGCTGGAACCCACGAAGCATAAGTGGACATGTTGACCGTTTGCTGCTCCATCGCGCACTGACCTTTTTCGCGCCAAAGTCTCCATGTGCAACTCCATACATGGTCAGACTCCTCCCATCTCCTGCATCGTTCGCGGGCTTTTTGTATAGGCACGCCCACAAACTACGCAGTCAGTGTTCGCCTCGGGGCACAGTTCCCAATATGGCCGACCTCCACGGAGCTTCACTGGGGAATAAAGTTCAGCTTCTGGGGGGGGGGGCTCTTCCACTCTTGACCGCAGACAAATCCAGGACTCGAGCCCCCACGTGTAGCGCACCAACCCCAGACTTAACCTGCTTTTCCCTTCTTGGCTCCTCCGCAAGAAAGACTGAGGCACACCGCACCACAAGCCCGTACCCTCCTGGATGGGGTGGTTGAGCGGTGTTAGATTTCTCGGGCCTGCCTGCAGTTGGTGTTAGACTCCTCCCGAGCTGATCTCGCTTCTGCAGTAGCCAGAAACAAGTCCTTTAGTTCTCCCCAGTAAAACGACTGTCCACACCAACTGAGAGTCCAACTCAATATTTATTTATGAGAACAATAAATAGTCTCTGTGAGAGCAGACAGGTTGGGACAAGAACAGTTCAGATAAGGTGAAAAGAGGCCCAGGCACAAGCTTAGCGTTGATTAGGGGAGCACTGTTCTGATTAGCACGAACAGCTTGATGCACAGTCACTGCCACTGACTTGGTGAATAGTTGTAGTCACTGCCACTGACTTGGTGAATAGTTGTAGTCACTGCCACTGACCTGGTGTGCGTAGAGTCACTGCCACTATGACCCTTCAGAACATGCACTTTTCCTTTTTTGAATAGTTAGGCCTCTGTAGGGAGAAAACATCCCTCCGGAGAGTTACCAGAGGCCCTTCTGTCACCACGACTCTGCGCTGGGTCTTCAGAAAGGGTCACCTCCCTGGCCTCCTCGATCTTGGATACGGGTCCCCTCGCGAGGCGGATCCCTGGGAGCCCTCGATCCCTCGCAGAACCCAGCCGAAGGTTGCTGAGTCCCTGGCCTTCTCAAAAGTACCTCACCCCCAGACCTAAGGTGTATGGGGATGGAACCACAGTTCAGTCTCTGGGCCTAGGAGCACCATCCTCACACAAACCCAGGCCAAGGGCGCCTGGGTGTCACGAACAGCAGCCCCCAGGCTGAAGGTGCCTGGGGCTCGGACCTCGACCGGAAGATGTCTGCCCCTTTTATACCCTCTCCCGGCAGGCGCGGCAGGTTCCCCGCCCCGCCGTACTAGTGCCGCGAGGGGACACAAAAAGGCACAGCCCTCCAATGGTGGTTCAACCCCGGCCTATGGCGACAGTGCCACCTATAGGCCACAGGGAACTGGACACCATTGATATCCTCCACGAACCAAAATGGTCCACAAACCCTAACAATTAGCGTACCTGAGTCTTTTTACCACTCAGATACTTCCCCTAAATATAACCACCCACTACAGGTCATTGGTTTAGAGTTAACCAGGCCTGATGGCTTTAGAATTGCTGCTCATTCCAGCATGCATGGTGATATGTAACAAATAACACAATCAACAATATTGTGCGTAGATGCCCCTCCATGTGCATTTATGTACATATGTGTGTATATGTGGGGGCAGGGGGAAGGGTCAGACATTTTTGGGAGGGTTTTAGGTACTTGGGTATAACTTTAAATTTCTAAACTTTTTTTCACTTATATATATTATTTTTTTATTTATTACAGGTACTTATATAGAGCTGTTAATTTTCACAGAGCTATATTATATTATATATATTGTACATTCACATCAGACACTGCCCTCAAGAAGCTTACAATCTAAGGTCCCTAACTCACATTCATACTTACAGTACACATACTAGAGCCGATTTAAACAAAAGCCAATTAAAGTGATATTAAATCCAAGCATTTAAAAAAAACAAAAAAAACAATAAACATGTCATACTTAATTGCTCTAATGGTTTTGCACAGAGCAGCCCCGATCCTCCTCTTCTCCGTTCCCCCGCTGGCGCTCCTGGCCCCTCCCACCTGTTGTAGCTTGTAATGGAGCACCCAAGCAGACGCGCTCCCAATCCGCTGCTCTGTGGGCACACAGAGTTTCGGCTCGTCCCCGCCCCTCTCTCTCCTCATTGGCTGTCTGGCTTTGATTGACAGAGAGAGCTGATGTTCTCATACACATCGCTAGATCGAGAGGTAGCTCAGGTAAGTATTAGGGGGACAGGGACGCTGGGGGGACTGCTCCACACAGAAAGTTTTTTTACGCATGAAGGTAAAAATCTTTCAGCCTTTGGAACTACTTTAACTTACTAGCATGTCTTTGGAGTGTGTGAGGAAACTGGAGTACTCAGAGGAAACCCATGCAGGCACAGAGAGAACATGCAAACTCCACTTTTATTACTATCACCTAGTAGACCAATATGAAAAAAGTTAGCAAGCTTATGAGGCCACAAGAATTGCTCTAAGCATAAGTTGGAAGCAGCAAACTTTCTGTAAAACACCATACAGTGAACAAAATATGAAAGAAATATGGTCGCGCTAAACCTATAGATATTACAAATATGAGTGTAACCTTGTAAATATGCCAACATTTAAAAAGTGAACATACATGTGAATAATCCAAACATTCATATGAAAATTGATTGCAAAAAATAAATCATGTAGTGAAACAAAAATTCAAAAGTTCAAAGTTCATAAATAAAATAAAAATTGATGATAACTGTCCACCCGTGCAAAAATTATTGGTAACAATAAAGTTCATCCATAAGTAAGGACTCCTCAGATGTTGAAAAGAAGCCAATGTGAAATCCACCACCCAAATAAGAAAAATTCCTGCTTACCAGAGCTCCGTGATCCCCCGTGACAGAGGATCTGGAGTAGCTTAACTGAAATCACTGCTTGTTTCAAGGACACCCGAAATATGATGTATATGCAGAGAGGAGCAATGCGCTGACGTCATCACCTACACTCAGGGCAGCCATCAGGAATTTTGGGGCCCCTTACACAGCTTCAGGCATGGGCCCCCTGGAGCCGAGGAGAACCGAGGGGGGGGGTGCTGCCGCCGCAAATTGAGAGGCGGGGGGGGCTGCCGCAAATTCACAAATTGAGAAGCAGGGGGTTTGAGTGCTGACGAACACAAAAAAAAAACAGAACAAAAAAAAAAAAAAGGGGGGGGGTTGCCATCCAGGGCCCTGGGGACCTCTGGGCCCCTTACAAAAAAAAATTATAAAGAAAAAAAAAAAAATTATGAAAAAAAAAAAGGGAGGTTTCCATCCGGGGCCCTGGGGACCTCCGGGCCTATGGGGACCTCTGGGCCCCTTACAAAAAAATAAAAATAAATAAAAATAAATTAAATAAATAAAAAAAAAATTATAAAAAAATTAATAATATATATTTTTTATAAAAAGTAAATAAAAAAAGGGAGGTTTCCATCCGGGGCCCTGGGGGCCTCCGGGCCTCTGGGGACCTCTGAGCCCCTTACAAAAAAAAATGTATTAAATAAATAAATAAATAAAAAAAATTAAATAAAAAAATGAATAATAATTTTTTTTTTTATAAAAAATTTCATAAAAAAGGGGGGTTGACATTTGGGGCCCTGGGGAACTCCGGGCACCTGGGGACTTCTGGGCCCCTTACAAAATAAAAAATTATAAAAAAAAAGGGGGGCCATCCGGGCCCCTGGGGACCTCCGGGCCCCTTACAGGTGTACTGCCTGTACCCCCCTGATGGCAGCCCTGCCTACACTGCTCGTAACATCCAGACGGATGGGTTTGCCTGTTTGTGTCCGGCCGGCACAACAGGCTTAAGGCTCTTTTATCATACCAAGATTGTAAGTGTGCTACTGGGTTTTACTTCTTTCAAATAAACTCTAAGGTTTTACACTATGGAAGCATTATGACTCTTACATGCCATTTCCACGTCACGTCACGTCATTTTCCATGTCTGATTATCCACGGAGTGTGCTGATTAGTGATGAGCCGAACACCGGTTCGCACCAGAACCCGCGAACGGACCGAAAGTTCGAACGAACATTAGAACCCTATTAAATACAATGGATGCGAACGTTCGAATTCTAAAGTGCTAATTATAACAACTATTATGCATGTTATTGTCATAAATAGGGTTTGGGAACCCGGGTTCTGCACCAGGGGACATGTATCAATGCAAAAAGAAGTTTTAAAAACGGTCGTTTTTCGGGAGCAGTCATTTTAATGATGCATAAAGTGAAAAAAAAAAAGTCAAATATTCCTTTAAATATCGTACCTGGGGGGTGTCTAAAGTATGCCTGTGAAGTGCCACGTGTTTCCCGTGTTTAGAACTGTCCCTGCACAAAATGACACTTCTAAAGGAAAAAAAAGCCATTTAAAACTGCTTGCGGCTTTAATGTAATGTCTGGTCCCGGTAATATGGATGAAATTCTTTAAGAAAAATGGCATAGCTACCCCATGACCCCCCCCCCCCCCCTACCCCAGCCCATTACCAGCCCCTTTGGGTCTTGTATGGATATTAAGGGGAACCCCGCACATAAAATAAAAAAGGCCCTATATACTCTGAACAGCCGTATACAGGCGGTGCATACAAGACAGGGACTGTAGGTTTGTTCTTATGTAGAATCTGTTTGTAATTTTGAACAGGTACATTGTTGAAGTGTAGCTCCAGCCCAAAAATCTATTTTTAAACTTTTTGGAAAACATAGGTAAGGGTTATCACCCCTGTAACATTTGTTTTGCTGTCTGTGCCCCTGTTCAGAACATTTCACCTCACTTTCCGTCCCAATGACAACTGTTTTTGAAATGTGGTGTTTTTCTTGAAACAAGGATTGCTGATAAAGCATCAGTACAGATGAGACCCCTTTCTCCCATATTTATTCTTACAGGAGAGAATTTTCCTTTCTAGGGGTAGATTTCCTCTCACTTCCTGTTGTCTTCTTTCGTTTGCAAGTAGGAGTCGTTTGTAAGTTGGATGTTTGAAAGTAGGGACCTGCCGTATATACTCTGCAGAAATAGGCCCCTTAGTTGTTGGTGTTGGCACAACACTGTAAGCACTCAGTTACTCTTGGTTGGTGCTGGAACGCCCTGCTGTCAACTATTATATCAGGAATTTTAATTACATATAATTGTTGAACAGTGGTAGTAAAAATTGGGGCTTTGATGGTGGTGCTGGTGCCACAACACTGTAAGCCCTGACAGTTACTCTTGGTGGGTGCAGCAATGGGCCCTGCTGTGAATTATTAGATCAAGAATTGTAATTACATGCCCCTTTTGAACAGGGGCTGAAAAATTGGGCCTTTCGTGGTGGTGGTGGTGGTGGCGTTGCCACAAGACTGTAAGCCCTCAGAGTTACTCTTGGTGGGTGCAGCAATGGACCCTGCTGTGAATTATTAGATCAAGAATTGTAATTGCATGCCCCTGTTGAACAGGGGCTGAAAAATTGGGCCTTAGGCACTGGTGGCACAACACTACAACCCCTCACAGATACTGTACTTGGAGCACAGCAATGAGCCCTGTTGCAAAGTATTGCTTCAAAAATTGTAATGACACGCCCCTGTTAAACAGGGGCTGAAAAATTGGGCCTTAGGCACTGGTGCCACAACACTCCAACCCCTCACAGATACTGTACTTGGAGCACAGCAATGAGCCCTATGGCAAATTATTGCTAAAAAAATTGTAATTACACGCCCCTGTAAAACAGGGGCTGAAAAATTGGGCCTTAGCCACTGGTGGCGGCACCCATAAACAAAAATGATCTTCCAAGCTATCATCATCAATCGTATCATTGAGGACTCGGAGGAGGAGGATAGCCAGTCAACATAACAGCACAGGCACTCAGCATCAGCATCAGTCTTGAAGGGATGTGACATGTTAAAATCAATTAGTCTGTTATATCAGCATCAGGTGTGTGGTAGCTGGTGGTGATCCAAGACTGGTTCATCTTGATGAAAGTCAGTCGATCAACCGAGTCGGTGGACAGGCGCACCCTGTGATCCGTGACAAATCCTCCAGCAGCACTGAATGTGCGTTCCGAAAGAACGCTGGATGCAGGACAGGCCAGTAGCTCAATTGCATACTGTGCAAGCTCTGGCCAGTGATCCATCCTCAAGACCCAGTAAGCCAGAGGATTTTCGGTGGGGAAGGTGTCCAAGTCTGACCTTGCCCCTAGATATTCCTGCACCATGTTTATCAGACGCTGGCGATGGTTGCTGGAACCGATCATACTTTGGGGCTGCGGACTAAAGAATTGTCTGAACGCATCGGTCAGACGGCCACCTTCCCCACCGCTCCTTCTTTGACTGGCCGAAGCCTCAGCAACTCGTTGTCCAGGACCAGGAGTTTGTAACCTCCCAGTCTCTGGGAACGCGTTGCACAGACCTTTCTGCAAGGCCTCCCGGAGTTGTCTCATCCTCTGCTCCCTCTGCGACGGTAACATAAGGTCCGCAACCTTACCCTTGTACCGTGGATCAAGGAGAGTGGCCAGCCAGTAATGGTCCCTCTCCTTGATCCGAAGAATACGAGGATCCTTCCGCAGACTTTGCAGGATCAGGGAGGCCATGCAGCGTAGGTTTGCTGAGGCATTCGCTCCGGAGTCCTCTGGGTCACTAAGGACGACATGATCCGCAGCCACCTCCTCCCAGCCACGTACAAGTCCACTGGTTTCTTGGGACTGTAAATCATCCCTAAAAGACTGCTGCTGATGATGCTGAGTGCCAGCCTCCACCTCCATGCTGACACAATCATCCTCCTCCTCCTCCTCCTCCTCCTCCTCCTCCTCTTCCTGTGCGATGGGTGGGACAGAAGGAACACTGTCTGGGTAAAGGGGGCCTTGAGAGGCAAGGAAGTCCTCCTCTTCCTGCCTCTGTTCTGCCTCAAGTGCCCTGTCCATTATTCCACGCAGCGTGTGCTCCAACAGGTGGACAAGAGGTACAGTGTCACTGATGCATGCACTGTCACTGCTCACCATCCTCGTGGCCTCCTCAAATGGTGCCAGGACAGTGCATGCATCCCTGATCATGCCCCACTGGCGTGGAGAAAAAAAACCAAGCTCCCCTGACCCTGTCCTGGTGCCGTAGTCGCACAGGTACTCATTGATGGCCCTCTGCTGCGTGTGCAGCCGCTGCAGCATGGCCAACGTTGAGTTCCACCTGGTGGGCATGTCACATATAAGGCGGTTCTTGGGCAGGTTCAACTCCTTTTGCAGCTCAGCCAGGCGAGCACTGGCATTATAAGATCTGCGGAAATGCACACAGACTTTCCTGGCCTGCCTCAGGACATCCTGTAAGCCCGGGTACCTGCCCAAGAACCGCTGCACCACCAGGTTAAGGACGTGAGCCACACAGGGCACATGGGTCAGTTGTCCCTGTCGGAGGGCGGAGAGGAGGTTGGTGCCATTGTCGCAAACCACCATTCCTGGCTTAAGCTGGCGTGGCGTCAACCACCTCTCGGCCTGGCCCTGCAGAGCAGACAGGACCTCTGCCCCAGTGTGGCTTCTGTCCCCCAAACACACCAGCGCAAGCACGGCATGGCATCTTTTTGCCTGCGTACTTGCGTAGCCCCGTGAACGGCTACGGAGCACCGCTGGTTCATAGGACAAACCACAGGAAGAGGCCATGGAGGAAGAAGAAGAGGAGGGGGTGGAGGAGAGAGGTGTGTCACAACCAGTAGTAGCATTTTGGAGGCGTGGCGGTGGGACAACCTCCAACACTACTGCACCTTGTCCTGCATCCTTCCCAGCTGCCAAAAGAGTGACCCAATGGGCCGTGAAAGAAAGGTAACGTCCCTGTCCATGCCTGCTGGACCATGAGTCAGCGGTAATATGCACCTTACCGCTGACCGCCCTGTCCAGCGAGGCCAAGACATTGCCTTCCACATGCCGGTAGAGAGCCGGAATAGCCTTCCGTGAGAAAAAGTGGCGTTTGGGAACCTGCCACTGAGGAACCGCACATTGCACAAACTCACGGAAGGGGGCCGAGTCTACCAACTGAAAAGGCAGCAGTTGAAGCGCTAGCAATTTAGCCAAGCTAGCATTCAACCGCTGGGCATGTGGATGGCTGGGAGTGAACTTCTTTCGACGGTCCAGCAGCTGGGGCAGGGAAATTTGCCTGCTAGAATCGGACGTCGGTGTACTGCTAGCAGAGTGGCCGCAAGTACTTGGCTGTGACACACCTAATTCTACACCTTCATTCCTCTCAGTGCATGTTTCAGAGAGGACTGAAGTTATAGTGGGGTTGGAGATCCCAGCTGATGCGGTGCAAGGAGAGGTCCGCTTTGTTCTTTGGTGTGGGTCTTTGAGGTAGGCTTGCCAACGAGCTGCATGGCAGGTCAACATATGTCTGGTCAGGCATGTGGTACCCAAGCGGCTGATGTTTTGGCCACGCGATATACGCTTGAGACATATGTTGCAAACAGCAGCTGTGCGATCTGATGCACTAGCCTCAAAAAAGGCCCACACCAAAGAACTTTTTGAATGACGGGCAGAGGCAGCGCCCTGCACAGGCGGAGCTCTGCGGTGTGATTCCGTCGGTGTACTGCCCTTACGCTGGCCACCAAAGGGCATCCTGCCTCGTTGGAGATGTGCCTCCTCCTCATCCTCCTCCTCCTCCTCTCTCCTATTAGGCACCCACGTGGAGTCAGTGACCTCATCATCACCTCCCTCCTCATCACTGGAGCCAATCTGGCAGTATGCTGCAGCTGCTGGAACATGACTGCCAGATTGGTGTCCTTCTTGAGCATCCCCTCTGTCTGCTCTCACGCTACTGCCTTCCTCTAGCTGGGTTTCATCATCAGACCCTTCGAAACGCTGGGCATCCTCCTGGAGCATGTACCCAACACTGTGCTCAAACAGTTCGGGGGACTCCTCAGGAGGAGGACATGGTGGGTCTAGGGAAGGAGTGACTGATGATGAGTCTGACATTGATACCAGGGAAGAGGACGCTTTGGCAGCTGCTTTTCCAGTACCCTGAGCCTGGGTGAGAGAGGATGAGGAGGAGGAGGAGGGCTTGGTCATCCACTCTACCAAGTCTTCGGCATGATGTGGCTCAACATGTCCAGCTGCCGAAAAGAAGGACAAGCGTGTCCCATGGCCATGTGCTGATGACAATGCACCGCGTCCACGACCAGCACTGTTGCCCCCAGACACAGAGCCTGCTTGCCCTCTTTTATTGCCTCCTGACTGTCTGCCTCTCCTTGTTTGCCTTCCAGACATTCTAATAGATGGCCTGCAGGGAGATGGGAAAAAAGCAATAAGGGCTACCTTCAGGTGTCCTTCTCTGTCCCTTGAAACAAGGACTTTGACAGTGAAAGAAACTGACACACTCTCCCTACCTACAGTTTTCTGTCCCTAGAAAAAATGTTTTTTTTAAGCACAATTTAGCACAAGGAGAATTCACTCACTGTCCTTCCAGGTCCCTGGAAACAAGGACTTTGACAGTGAAAGAAACTGACACACTCTCCCTACCTACAGTTTTCTGTCCCTAGAAAAAATGTTTTTTTTAAGCACAATTTAGCACAAGGAGAATTCACTCACTGTCCTTCCAGGTCCCTGGAAACAAGGACTTTGACAGTGAAAGAAACTGACACACTCTCCCTACCTACAGTTTTCTGTCCCTAGAAAAAAAAAATTTTATGCACAATTTAGCACAAGGAGAATTCACTCACTGTCCTTCCAGGTCCCTGGAAACAAGGACTTTGACAGTGAAAGAAACTGACACACTCTCCCTACCTACAGTTTTCTGTCCCTAGAAAAAATGTTTTTTTAAGCACAATTTAGCACAAGGAGAATTCACTCACTGTCCTTCCAGGTCCCTGGAAACAAGGACTTTGACAGTGAAAGAAACTGACACACTCTCCCTACCTACAGTTTTCTGTCCCTAGAAAAAATGTTTTTTTTAAGCACAATTTAGCACAAGGAGAATTCACTCACTGTCCTTCCAGGTCCCTGGAAACAAGGACTTTGACAGTGAAAGAAACTGACACACTCTCCCTACCTACAGTTTTCTGTCCCTAGAAAAAATGTTTTTTTTAAGCACAATATAGCACAAGGAGAATTCACTCACTGTCCTTCCAGGTCCCTGGAAACAAGGACTTTGACAGTGAAAGAAACTGACACACTCTCCCTACCTACAGTTTTCTGTCCCTAGAAAAAATGTTTTTTTTAAGCACAATTTAGCACAAGGAGAATTCACTCACTGTCCTTCCAGGTCCCTGGAAACAAGGACTTTGACAGTGAAAGAAACTGACACACTCTCCCTACCTACAGTTTTCTGTCCCTAGAAAAAATGTTTTTTTAAGCACAATTTAGCACAAGGAGAATTCACTCACTGTCCTTCCAGGTCCCTGGAAACAAGGACTTTGACAGTGAAAGAAACTGACACACTCTCCCTACCTACAGTTTTCTGTCCCTAGAAAAAATGTTTTTTTAAGCACAATTTAGCACAAGGAGAATTCACTCACTGTCCTTCCAGGTCCCTGGAAACAAGGACTTTGACAGTGAAAGAAACTGACACACTCTCCCTACCTACAGTTTTCTGTCCCTAGAAAAAATGTTTTTTTTAAGCACAATTTAGCACAAGGAGAATTCACTCACTGTCCTTCCAGGTCCCTGGAAACAAGGACTTTGACAGTGAAAGAAACTGACACACTCTCCCTACCTACAGTTTTCTGTCCCTAGAAAAAATGTTTTTTTTAAGCACAATATAGCACAAGGAGAATTCACTCATTGTCCTTCCAGGTCCCTGGAAACAAGGACTTTGACAGTGAAAGAAACTGACACACTCTCCCTACCTACAGTTTTCTGTCCCTAGAAAAAATGTTTTTTTTAAGCACAATTTAGCACAAGGAGAATTCACTCACTGTCCTTCCAGGTCCCTGGAAACAAGGACTTTGACAGTGAAAGAAACTGACACACTCTCCCTACCTACAGTTTTCTGTCCCTAGAAAAATGTTTTTTTTAAGCACAATTTAGCACAAGGAGAATTCACTCACTGTCCTTCCAGGTCCCTGGAAACAAGGACTTTGACAGTGAAAGAAACTGACACACTCTCCCTACCTACAGTTTTCTGTCCCTAGAAAAAATGTTTTTTTTAAGCACAATTTAGCACAAGGAGAATTCACTCACTGTCCTTCCAGGTCCCTGGAAACAAGGACTTTGACAGTGAAAGAAACTGACACACTCTCCCTACCTACAGTTTTCTGTCCCTAGAAAAAATGTTTTTTTTAAGCACAATTTAGCACAAGGAGAATTTACTCACTGTCCTTCCAGGTCCCTGGAAACAAGGACTTTGACAGTGAAAGAAACTGACACACTCTCCCTACCTACAGTTTTCTGTCCCTAGAAAAAATGTTTTTTTTAAGCACAATTTAGCACAAGGAGAATTCACTCACTGTCCTTCCAGGTCCCTGGAAACAAGGACTTTGACAGTGAAAGAAACTGACACACTCTCCCTACCTACAGTTTTCTGTCCCTAGAAAAAATGTTTTTTTAAGCACAATTTAGCACAAGGAGAATTCACTCACTGTCCTTCCAGGTCCCTGGAAACAAGGACTTTGACAGTGAAAGAAACTGACACACTCTCCCTACCTACAGTTTTCTGTCCCTAGAAAAAATGTTTTTTTTAAGCACAATTTAGCACAAGGAGAATTCACTCACTGTCCTTCCAGGTCCCTGGAAACAAGGACTTTGACAGTGAAAGAAACTGACACACTCTCCCTACCTACAGTTTTCTGTCCCTAGAAAAAATGTTTTTTTTAAGCACAATATAGCACAAGGAGAATTCACTCACTGTCCTTCCAGGTCCCTGGAAACAAGGACTTTGACAGTGAAAGAAACTGACACACTCTCCCTACCTACAGTTTTCTGTCCCTAGAAAAAATGTTTTTTTTAAGCACAATTTAGCACAAGGAGAATTCACTCACTGTCCTTCCAGGTCCCTGGAAACAAGGACTTTGACAGTGAAAGAAACTGACACACTCTCCCTACCTACAGTTTTCTGTCCCTAGAAAAAATGTTTTTTTTAAGCACAATTTAGCACAAGGAGAATTCACTCACTGTCCTTCCAGGTCCCTGGAAACAAGGACTTTGACAGTGAAAGAAACTGACACACTCTCCCTACCTACAGTTTTCTGTCCCTAGAAAAAATTTTTTTTAAGCACAATTTAGCACAAGGAGAATTCACTCACTGTCCTTCCAGGTCCCTGGAAACAAGGACTTTGACAGTGAAAGAAACTGACACACTCTCCCTACCTACAGTTTTCTGTCCCTAGAAAAAATGTTTTTTTTAAGCACAATTTAGCACAAGGAGAATTCACTCACTGTCCTTCCAGGTCCCTGGAAACAAGGACTTTGACAGTGAAAGAAACTGACACACTCTCCCTACCTACAGTTTTCTGTCCCTAGAAAAAATGTTTTTTTTAAGCACAATATAGCACAAGGAGAATTCACTCACTGTCCTTCCAGGTCCCTGGAAACAAGGACTTTGACAGTGAAAGAAACTGACACACTCTCCCTACCTACAGTTTTCTGTCCCTAGAAAAAATGTTTTTTTTAAGCACAATTTAGCACAAGGAGAATTCACTCACTGTCCTTCCAGGTCCCTGGAAACAAGGACTTTGACAGTGAAAGAAACTGACACACTCTCCCTACCTACAGTTTTCTGTCCCTAGAAAAATGTTTTTTTTAAGCACAATTTAGCACAAGGAGAATTCACTCACTGTCCTTCCAGGTCCCTGGAAACAAGGACTTTGACAGTGAAAGAAACTGACACACTCTCCCTACCTACAGTTTTCTGTCCCTAGAAAAAATGTTTTTTTTAAGCACAATTTAGCACAAGGAGAATTCACTCACTGTCCTTCCAGGTCCCTGGAAACAAGGACTTTGACAGTGAAAGAAACTGACACACTCTCCCTACCTACAGTTTTCTGTCCCTAGAAAAAATGTTTTTTTAAGCACAATTTAGCACAAGGAGAATTC
Source organism: Rana muscosa (assembly GCA_029206835.1). NCBI lineage: Eukaryota > Metazoa > Chordata > Amphibia > Anura > Ranidae > Rana > Rana muscosa. The sequence continues at coordinate 882,134,668 of CM055116.1, forward strand.
ACTCACTGTCCTTCCAGGTCCCTGGAAACAAGGACTTTGACAGTGAAAGAAACTGACACACTCTCCCTACCTACAGTTTTCTGTCCCTAGAAAAAATGTTTTTTTTAAGCACAATTTAGCACAAGGAGAATTCACTCACTGTCCTTCCAGGTCCCTGGAAACAAGGACTTTGACAGTGAAAGAAACTGACACACTCTCCCTACCTACAGTTTTCTGTCCCTAGAAAAAATGTTTTTTTTAAGCACAATTTAGCACAAGGAGAATTCACTCACTGTCCTTCCAGGTCCCTGGAAACAAGGACTTTGACAGTGAAAGAAACTGACACACTCTCCCTACCTACAGTTTTCTGTCCCTAGAAAAAATGTTTTTTTTAAGCACAATTTAGCACAAGGAGAATTCACTCACTGTCCTTCCAGGTCCCTGGAAACAAGGACTTTGACAGTGAAAGAAACTGACACACTCTCCCTACCTACAGTTTTCTGTCCCTAGAAAAAATGTTTTTTTTAAGCACAATATAGCACAAGGAGAATTCACTCACTGTCCTTCCAGGTCCCTGGAAACAAGGACTTTGACAGTGAAAGAAACTGACACACTCTCCCTACCTACAGTTTTCTGTCCCTAGAAAAAATGTTTTTTTTAAGCACAATTTAGCACAAGGAGAATTCACTCACTGTCCTTCCAGGTCCCTGGAAACAAGGACTTTGACAGTGAAAGAAACTGACACACTCTCCCTACCTACAGTTTTCTGTCCCTAGAAAAAATGTTTTTTTTAAGCACAATTTAGCACAAGGAGAATTCACTCACTGTCCTTCCAGGTCCCTGGAAACAAGGACTTTGACAGTGAAAGAAACTGACACACTCTCCCTACCTACAGTTTTCTGTCCCTAGAAAAAATGTTTTTTTAAGCACAATTTAGCACAAGGAGAATTCACTCACTGTCCTTCCAGGTCCCTGGAAACAAGGACTTTGACAGTGAAAGAAACTGACACACTCTCCCTACCTACAGTTTTCTGTCCCTAGAAAAAATGTTTTTTTTAAGCACAATTTAGCACAAGGAGAATTCACTCACTGTCCTTCCAGGTCCCTGGAAACAAGGACTTTGACAGTGAAAGAAACTGACACACTCTCCCTACCTACAGTTTTCTGTCCCTAGAAAAAATGTTTTTTTTAAGCACAATATAGCACAAGGAGAATTCACTCACTGTCCTTCCAGGTCCCTGGAAACAAGGACTTTGACAGTGAAAGAAACTGACACACTCTCCCTACCTACAGTTTTCTGTCCCTAGAAAAAATGTTTTTTTTAAGCACAATTTAGCACAAGGAGAATTCACTCACTGTCCTTCCAGGTCCCTGGAAACAAGGACTTTGACAGTGAAAGAAACTGACACACTCTCCCTACCTACAGTTTTCTGTCCCTAGAAAAATGTTTTTTTTAAGCACAATTTAGCACAAGGAGAATTCACTCACTGTCCTTCCAGGTCCCTGGAAACAAGGACTTTGACAGTGAAAGAAACTGACACACTCTCCCTACCTACAGTTTTCTGTCCCTAGAAAAAATGTTTTTTTTAAGCACAATTTAGCACAAGGAGAATTCACTCACTGTCCTTCCAGGTCCCTGGAAACAAGGACTTTGACAGTGAAAGAAACTGACACACTCTCCCTACCTACAGTTTTCTGTCCCTAGAAAAAATGTTTTTTTAAGCACAATTTAGCACAAGGAGAATTCACTCACTGTCCTTCCAGGTCCCTGGAAACAAGGACTTTGACAGTGAAAGAAACTGACACACTCTCCCTACCTACAGTTTTCTGTCCCTAGAAAAAATGTTTTTTTTAAGCACAATTTAGCACAAGGAGAATTCACTCACTGTCCTTCCAGGTCCCTGGAAACAAGGACTTTGACAGTGAAAGAAACTGACACACTCTCCCTACCTACAGTTTTCTGTCCCTAGAAAAAATGTTTTTTTAAGCACAATTTAGCACAAGGAGAATTCACTCACTGTCCTTCCAGGTCCCTGGAAACAAGGACTTTGACAGTGAAAGAAACTGACACACTCTCCCTACCTACAGTTTTCTGTCCCTAGAAAAAATGTTTTTTTTAAGCACAATTTAGCACAAGGAGAATTCACTCACTGTCCTTCCAGGTCCCTGGAAACAAGGACTTTGACAGTGAAAGAAACTGACACACTCTCCCTACCTACAGTTTTCTGTCCCTAGAAAAAATGTTTTTTTTAAGCACAATATAGCACAAGGAGAATTCACTCACTGTCCTTCCAGGTCCCTGGAAACAAGGACTTTGACAGTGAAAGAAACTGACACACTCTCCCTACCTACAGTTTTCTGTCCCTAGAAAAAATGTTTTTTTTAAGCACAATTTAGCACAAGGAGAATTCACTCACTGTCCTTCCAGGTCCCTGGAAACAAGGACTTTGACAGTGAAAGAAACTGACACACTCTCCCTACCTACAGTTTTCTGTCCCTAGAAAAAATGTTTTTTTTAAGCACAATTTAGCACAAGGAGAATTCACTCACTGTCCTTCCAGGTCCCTGGAAACAAGGACTTTGACAGTGAAAGAAACTGACACACTCTCCCTACCTACAGTTTTCTGTCCCTAGAAAAAATGTTTTTTTTAAGCACAATTTAGCACAAGGAGAATTCACTCACTGTCCTTCCAGGTCCCTGGAAACAAGGACTTTGACAGTGAAAGAAACTGACACACTCTCCCTACCTACAGTTTTCTGTCCCTAGAAAAAATGTTTTTTTTAAGCACAATTTAGCACAAGGAGAATTCACTCACTGTCCTTCCAGGTCCCTGGAAACAAGGACTTTGACAGTGAAAGAAACTGACACACTCTCCCTACCTACAGTTTTCTGTCCCTAGAAAAAATGTTTTTTTTAAGCACAATATAGCACAAGGAGAATTCACTCACTGTCCTTCCAGGTCCCTGGAAACAAGGACTTTGACAGTGAAAGAAACTGACACACTCTCCCTACCTACAGTTTTCTGTCCCTAGAAAAAATGTTTTTTTTAAGCACAATTTAGCACAAGGAGAATTCACTCACTGTCCTTCCAGGTCCCTGGAAACAAGGACTTTGACAGTGAAAGAAACTGACACACTCTCCCTACCTACAGTTTTCTGTCCCTAGAAAAATGTTTTTTTTAAGCACAATTTAGCACAAGGAGAATTCACTCACTGTCCTTCCAGGTCCCTGGAAACAAGGACTTTGACAGTGAAAGAAACGGACACACTCTCCCTACCTACAGTTTTCTGTCCCTAGAAAAAATGTTTTTTTTAAGCACAATTTAGCACAAGGAGAATTCACTCACTGTCCTTCCAGGTCCCTGGAAACAAGGACTTTGACAGTGAAAGAAACTGACACACTCTCCCTACCTACAGTTTTCTGTCCCTAGAAAAAATGTTTTTTTTAAGCACAATTTAGCACAAGGAGAATTCACTCACTGTCCTTCCAGGTCCCTGGAAACAAGGACTTTGACAGTGAAAGAAACTGACACACTCTCCCTACCTACAGTTTTCTGTCCCTAGAAAAAATGTTTTTTTTAAGCACAATTTAGCACAAGGAGAATTCACTCACTGTCCTTCCAGGTCCCTGGAAACAAGGACTTTGACAGTGAAAGAAACTGACACACTCTCCCTACCTACAGTTTTCTGTCCCTAGAAAAAATGTTTTTTTTAAGCACAATATAGCACAAGGAGAATTCACTCACTGTCCTTCCAGGTCCCTGGAAACAAGGACTTTGACAGTGAAAGAAACTGACACACTCTCCCTACCTACAGTTTTCTGTCCCTAGAAAAAATGTTTTTTTTAAGCACAATTTAGCACAAGGAGAATTCACTCACTGTCCTTCCAGGTCCCTGGAAACAAGGACTTTGACAGTGAAAGAAACTGACACACTCTCCCTACCTACAGTTTTCTGTCCCTAGAAAAAATGTTTTTTTTAAGCACAATTTAGCACAAGGAGAATTCACTCACTGTCCTTCCAGGTCCCTGGAAACAAGGACTTTGACAGTGAAAGAAACTGACACACTCTCCCTACCTACAGTTTTCTGTCCCTAGAAAAAATGTTTTTTTTAAGCACAATTTAGCACAAGGAGAATTCACTCACTGTCCTTCCAGGTCCCTGGAAACAAGGACTTTGACAGTGAAAGAAACTGACACACTCTCCCTACCTACAGTTTTCTGTCCCTAGAAAAAATGTTTTTTTTAAGCACAATTTAGCACAAGGAGAATTCACTCACTGTCCTTCCAGGTCCCTGGAAACAAGGACTTTGACAGTGAAAGAAACTGACACACTCTCCCTACCTACAGTTTTCTGTCCCTAGAAAAAATGTTTTTTTTAAGCACAATTTAGCACAAGGAGAATTCACTCACTGTCCTTCCAGGTCCCTGGAAACAAGGACTTTGACAGTGAAAGAAACTGACACACTCTCCCTACCTACAGTTTTCTGTCCCTAGAAAAAATGTTTTTTTTAAGCACAATTTAGCACAAGGAGAATTCACTCACTGTCCTTCCAGGTCCCTGGAAACAAGGACTTTGACAGTGAAAGAAACTGACACACTCTCCCTACCTACAGTTTTCTGTCCCTAGAAAAAATGTTTTTTTTAAGCACAATATAGCACAAGGAGAATTCACTCACTGTCCTTCCAGGTCCCTGGAAACAAGGACTTTGACAGTGAAAGAAACTGACACACTCTCCCTACCTACAGTTTTCTGTCCCTAGAAAAAATGTTTTTTTTAAGCACAATTTAGCACAAGGAGAATTCACTCACTGTCCTTCCAGGTCCCTGGAAACAAGGACTTTGACAGTGAAAGAAACTGACACACTCTCCCTACCTACAGTTTTCTGTCCCTAGAAAAAATGTTTTTTTTAAGCACAATTTAGCACAAGGAGAATTCACTCACTGTCCTTCCAGGTCCCTGGAAACAAGGACTTTGACAGTGAAAGAAACTGACACACTCTCCCTACCTACAGTTTTCTGTCCCTAGAAAAAATGTTTTTTTTAAGCACAATTTAGCACAAGGAGAATTCACTCACTGTCCTTCCAGGTCCCTGGAAACAAGGACTTTGACAGTGAAAGAAACTGACACACTCTCCCTACCTACAGTTTTCTGTCCCTAGAAAAAATGTTTTTTTTAAGCACAATTTAGCACAAGGAGAATTCACTCACTGTCCTTTCAGGTCCCTGGAAACAAGGACTTTGACAGTGAAAGAAACTGACACACTCTCCCTACCTACAGTTTTCTGTCCCTAGAAAAAATGTTTTTTTTAAGCACAATATAGCACAAGCACAAAACACACTGACACTCTCCCTACCTATCCTTCTCTTTCCCTAAACTAAAGGAATCCAGGTTAAGCAAGAAAGAAATAAAAGTCACTGTCCCTGCCTATGCTGCTCTATCCCTGCTCCGGAACACACTACACTAGGCCGCCGTGCTGGCGGCCTTTTATAGTGTGGGGCGTGTACTAAACACCCTCAGCAATAATTGGCCACAGGCATCCTGCCTGTGGCCAATCATTGCTCTCCTCGCTGACGGCGCTGTGATTGGCCAAGCATGCGGGGTCACAGTGCATGCTTGGCCAATCACAGCGCCTGGATGACACTGCGATGGCGTAGTGCATTGTGGGCCGTTCGCGTCACTCGAATTTGGCGCGAACGGCCCAAATCGTTCGATCTTCGTCGAACGATCGAACAGCCGATGTTCGAGTCGAACGTATGTTCGACTCGAACACGAAGCTCATCCCTAGTGCTGATTGGTGATACATCATATTTCGAGTGTCCTTGGAACAAGCCGTGATTTCAGTTAAGCTACTCTGGATCCTCTGTCACGGAGGATCCAATGCCCCTTTAAGACCCTCCTACTGTTTTCGTGAAATTTAACTGAGCACACCCACTATTTGTTGTGATTTGAAGGGTGTGTGTAGGAGAGGGGTTTCGTGGGGCCGTGGTTAAGTTCCAGCACCTATTGTTTGAGAAAAAAAGCCCTAAATTGTTACCAATACTTTTTGCACGGGTGGACAGTTATCATCAATTTTTATTTTATTTATGAACTTTGAACTTTTTAATTTTTGTTTCACTACATGATTTATTTTTTCCAATGTGATAGTATATTTATAGTAACAGGTTCCCTTTAATGAGAAATCTGGACTCCTGATGTCTCCCCTGTACTACACTTCACTCCACAGCAGGCAGGAAAAGTGACAGCTCAAACCACAAGTCGCTCCTGGGTTCTTACTAGCTATAACATCCGTTCACTGGTCTGCCACCTCTGTACCCGGCAGTGGCCACCATGGCAAGGGGATCATGTGGGATTATTGAAAGTGATCCAGTGTATTTCAACCAGCTTTCCTTCACCAATGTCATCCACTATAGGCCACCCAGACTTTGCGCCGGGCTATGCAGACAAGGTCTTTCTAATCCAAATTCGTCCGAGCATCTACGCGCCTACCTCCTTAGGGCTGGGCCCAACTTTCGGATCTTTATGGCTCTCTCACCATCTCAGCATTGGGTAGATGGAGACTACTGCAGTTGTCTTACTTTTTACGTTCCCTCTCGGAACCAGCACGTTTTGACAGGCACCTCACCGCATTTGAAGCTCTCTGCCTCGGTGAAGTCCCCATTCGTAAATCACTTTCTTCCTCGTATCGTATCCTGCTTGACTTGTTTTCTCAGCAGGAGCCTCCATATTTATCCAAATGGGAAAAGGGCCTGAACATTACATTTACCAACGATCAAAAGCGCTGCATACTTTTCTTTGTTCACAAATCCCCCTTGTGCAGTAAATACCAAGAGACCACATACAAAATTCTGTTGCGGTGGTACCGGGCTTCCTCTGTTTTTATCTTCCCGGAACACAGCTCCTCTTGTTGGAGATGCGGAAACCAGGTCGGTACAATATTTCATATCTTTTGGGACTGCTCGAATATCCAACCTTTTTGGCAACAAGTCTTGCAGATTGTTCACATATTAATGGATGTCTCCATATTTGACAACCCGGCAGCTGTGCTTCTAAACTTAACCCCTATGTCCAGTAAGAAATACTGTAAGTCTCTACTAAAGCACTTACTAAATGCCGCTAGGGCCTGCGTCCCCAGTATGTGGAAGAACCAATCTCCACCTACTATCTCTCATTGGCTCACCAGGATAAAGGATATCCAACAAATGAAGCATTTTACAGCCGCCCTCAGAAATAAAAGTGAGGAACACAGCGCACAATGGCTTCACTGGGACATGTTTTACTACTCAGATAAATACTTAGCATTATCGTAACTTGCCAAAGACTACTGCATTGAGTTAGTTTTAAGGTCCTGTTGCGCACACCGTTGACTCTCACCCCTTCCATCCACCTTATCGTACAGTTTTTTTTTTTTTTTTTTGTCTTCTCACCCTCCTCCCTCTGACACTTTTTACTTTATCTCTTACTTTTCTTTCTCTGTTTTCTCTCTCCCACCAGACACGCTATGGTGCTTCTCTTCCCTTTCTCAAAATACTCTTTACTAAAAAATATGTAAAAAAGTTTTGAGTGTGCGTTGATAATATGGATATGAATGTTAGAAGGCCATGAGCACAGACTTTATATACTTAGAGGATTCATGAGGTTCCATAATACCTTTCTATCTTGATGGGAAATGTTTAAATTGTGAAATATACCAGTATGGTGTTAAGGACTAATTTCCTCTGCAACACAATTCTCTTTACAACTAATGATGGTTTTCCATGGTCTCTACGTACCCATTCATCAAATTGTGTACTGTTATGTTATGTCGATACATACCTTTAAATAAAAAATTTTAAAAAAACATAGAGACTATTCATTCTGTATTCCAAGACAACAACTAGAAGAGCTAATTAGACTCACTGAGATAATTCAGGAAGTGTGCACAGGACAGCTGTGAATTGTTGACATGATCTACACTATATTTTGCACTTATCGGACAGGTATAACAAAATCATTTCAATGCCATGTGTAACAGTCCAAAAAGTACAAATAAGAGAAGTTCATTGTTACGGTTTATAGACATTTTAAAGGGATAGGTGTTCAAAGAAAATATTATATCTGTACCTGTGTTGTGAAGCGGTATCAGCCAAATGATCAGACCAGTGGTGATATGCAAATTCTACTTTAGTAAGCAATGGTAATCAACATAACATTGCATAGGCCATAGGGGATATCATATGAGCAGGGGGTATAGTATAGAACGGTAGGGAACACAGTAATGGAACATATGAGAACAATTCTATAAATGGCCACTAGATGACAGTAGATGTCCTAAGTTCAGTTCAGCTTCTGAGAGAGAGATGACAAATATTTCTCACTTGTCCACCTTATGAAGGAAGGTCCTGGGAAGCTCATGGCTGCGTGCATCTGGGTTGGCACAGGCTTCGCACTGGCCCTGCTGCTGTTGTCTCCGAGGGTCAGGAGGTCCTGGTGGCTGAAGGTAGGGCCACCCCACTGGAATCTCTTCTTATTCAGCCTCCTCATCCACGTCTTGCTGTGGTTGTAATGAGGGGTACTGTGATAGGGCATCGGCCACCTAGTTGCCTTTTCCTGGTTGGTAACGCAGGGAGAAGTAAAATTTCGCTAGATGTGCCGCCCATCTTTGTCCCAGGGCACCAAGTCTGAAGATGTACTAAGGGGTTATTATCCGCCCAGGCCTCAAATTTAGCCCCTGTGAGATACTCTGCAAAACGTTCTGTGATGGCCACACCAATGCTAACAGCTCCAGCTTGAAGGAGCTGTAGTTTACAGGGTTTTTCCCGTTTGCGTGAAGGCTGTGACTGGCATAAGCAATAACCCTTTCCTCACCATCTTGCACTTGTGAGACCATGGCCCCCAGGTCCTGGTTATTGGCATCAGTCCGTAGCCAGAAGGGAAGAAAGAAATCAGCAAAAGCCAATACAGGGGCTGACGTTAACTTCTGCTTCAAGACATCAAACGCCTCTTTCTGTTCCTGTCCCCATTCCACCTTTTTGTGGCCCCCTTTCTGGTCCACTCCTTTTAGTAATTTCTGGAGTGGAGCAGCATAATGAGCGTAGTGCTTGATGAAACATCGGTAGTACCCTGGGTTTTTTTTTCAGTGTATAATTTTTCTTTATAAATTTTTCCAACATACATTATTTTATTTTTATTTATTTTTTTCTCTCATCTCTCCCTATTAGGTTGAGATGCTGAGTTTTAAAATGTAATATCACAATAGAAATTGTCATTAGAGATTAGATATCTTTTTTAGCACTTGTAATGGGGTCTTATTGTTTTTTTATTTTTTTATTTAAAAATTTCTCCTATTTTTATATTTTACTAGCACAGAAGAAATCGTCACTAGAGATTAGGAAAATTTCCCTTCCCCTTGTTTGGTTTCTTTATTTTTTTTCTCTCTCCCTTTTCCCCCCTCTCCCCTCCTCTGCAAATTCTTTTAATAAGTGGTTAGAATGTGGAGGCTATTAGGTAGGGTATATTTTATACAGGATATCTAGACCTTTCTTATAGTATAACGACTATGAATGATATAAGCTTACAGGCAGGGGATGAATTGAGATCGAGTAAATGTCTTATTATGTATTTGTGTTTTATTATCTATGTATAAATGTATGTAATATATGGTAGTACCCTGTTAACCCGAGGAAAGCTTCAGTCACAGTTGTTGGGGCTTTCCACTCCTGTATGACCTTGATCTTCTCTGGGTTGGGAAGCACTCCTTGTTTGGAGATGACATGTCCTACATATTCGGTCTCACATTTGAACAGGTGGCATTTCTTTGTTTTAAGCTTCAACCCATACTGGTGTAGCCAGGCTAGCACAGCATCTAGGTGGGCAAGGTGTTCTTCAAAGGTGGCACAGAACACCACTATATCATCTAGGTAAATCAGGATGTTATCTAAGTTCATGTCTCCCAGACAATGCTCCATTGTTCTCTGGAAGGTAGCCGGTGCATTGTTCAACCCGAAAGGCATCCTTTTGAACTGCCATAGTCCCATAGGAGTAATGAAAGCAGTTTTTGGTGATCGGTCTTGGCGACAGGGATCTGACAATACCCTCTAGCAAGGTCAAGCATAGAAAATAACTTGGCATTACCTAGAGCAGCTAGGGACTTTTCAATTTGCGGCAGAGGATAGGCGTCTCTAGTAGTAACAGCATTCAAACGTCTATAATTTACACAGAAACGGAGGGTGCCGTCCTTTTTCCAAACTAAGACAATGGGAGCCGCCCATGGGCTCTTGCTGTCTTCAATTACGCCTTGTTGCATCATTTGTTCCAACATCTGCTTGACTTCCTGATAAAGATGAGGGTGTATTCTTTTGTGGCGCTCCCGGATGGATGGACTCTCTCCTGTTCAGATCTCATGTTCAATTCCATTGCTATATCCCAGGCCAAAATCCTCCAGTGAGAACACCTCTGACCACCTATCTACCAATCGCCTTTCTGCTTCTGCTTGAGTGGGTGACAGTTCCTCAGTGGACAGCTGCAGAAGTAGGAGTATCTATCTCCAGGCCCATGTTTGGTCTGTTCCGGCTGACCACTTGGTAACATTCACTTTTGCTACATAGCGTCGTCTACGGAATTTCTGGAGCTCTAAGTGGTCCACTTTAGGAGTGATCACATCTGTAATCAGGGCCAGTTCTGCCACTGGTGTCCCTGGGGGCAGGAGAAGTGGAGTAGTTTTGCTGTTACGCATCCTAACTAACACAGTGCCTTGCCAAACTACTGTGAGGGTTCTAGCAACAAAAGGTGCCATAACCTAGGTTAAGGGTTCCACTAGGACTGGGACACCTTGCAGCCGATGGCACAATCCAACATTCATGGGAAGTACAAGCTCTTGCCAGGGAGGAATTAGGATTTCTGTCCCAAAGGGAACCCTCACAACACCAGCTTTTTCATTGATGTTTGCCATTATTGAGACAGAGTCCTTTAGTGCTTCCACAGCATGAAACAGTTTTCTGACCTCCTTAGGTGGTCCCAGGTGGGTAGGGCAACATTGCAAAAGCTCAGGCTTCAGGCCCTGAATGATATTCATGCGCTATATAACCTGCTGTCGTCCTTCTCCGGACACTCGGGTGACCACCACACCTTTTTGGCCAAGGTCCTGCCCCCACAGCTTTACTTTAATCTAGGTAATTCCGACCACTTCTATGGGAAGTTCGTTGGCAGCTGTCAATGGGATTCATGGAGTATCCTGACTCATTTTCTTCTTCGGGAAGTACCGCTTGAACAAAGGTTCTGGTAGAATAGTGACTTCCGGCCCAGTGTCAAAGAGGCACTCGACCTCCTGGCCATCAAAGTATCCATGCACCACAGGGCAATCGACCACCACATCCTCGGCCGTTCCACTTGGCCGCCCCACTCCTTGACTCCAACTCTCTTGGCATTCTATCAGGGCAATCTTTCAAGCAATGCCCCTTTTTCTTACAGCCCCAACATGTGGAGAATGACTTCTCTCGTCTAGATCGTCTCGGGGGGGTGTTCGCCTCCTCCCTCGAATTGTCTCGTTCATGCCTCAGCGTGGATAGTTCTTTCTGGAGCTGGGACAATCCTTTATGTCATTTTGTGGATGGCCTCCTCCCACGGAGCAGTTTGTTCAGTTTGTGGCAATTTGCATGGTTTATCGCCTATGCTGGCCATGAAGATGTCTGTACTGGCACGTCTTGGCTAAAAATTTGGGTCACTGTCCTTTTCTTGTAACTTTTCCCTGACTTTGTCAGACCGAAGCCCATCAACAACCTGATCATTCAGCCATCCGTCTGTGTCACTCCACCCAGTGCATCCTGGTCGCCACCTCTTCTTGCGGCGGATCTCGGCTGCTATATCCTGCAATTTCAGAGCGTACTGTGGAATGGATTCTCCCTCTCTCTCCTTCCTACTGATAAAGTGAGCCCTAAGGTCCCCTAATGCAACCATTGGAGGGTACACTGCTTCCAATCGGTTGATTATCTTGTCCAGGGAATCCTGGTCCTCTGATGGAAGGTGTAGAATTAACTTCCTTGCTTTCCCTTTAAAAGCGTTAATGGCCAGATCTGCCTGCTGTGCGGGTGGAACCCCATATGACCGTATCAAGCCCCGAAATCTCTGAATCCAGTCATCGAAATCCTGATCTGGTCCTGTGTACAGCTGTTGCAGTATCAATCCCGCCATCAATAGAGAAGTAATGGCAGAATGTTTAACCCTCAGTGCTCCAACCTAATGACTCTGCTGTCGCACTGCTCCCCTCACCACTGACTGACATGGCTGATCCTGTTCGTGACGCCAAGTGATGTGTAGTGGTATCAGCCAAATGATCAGACCAGTGGTGACATGCAAATTTACTAAACAATGGTAATCAACATTAGGGATGAGCCGAACACCCCCCGGTTCGGTTCGCACCAGAACCTGCGAACGGACCGAAAGTTTGCGCAAACTTTAGAACCCCATTAAAGTCTATGAAACTCGAACGTTCGAAATCAAAAGTGCTAATTATAAAGGCTAATATGTAAGTTATTGTCCTAAAAAGGGTTTGGGGACCTGGGTCCTCCCCAGGGGACATGTATCAATGCAAAAATAAGTTTTAAAAACAGCCATTTTTTCGGGAGCAGTGATTTTAATGATGCATAAAGTGAAACAATAAAAGTAAAATATTCCTTTAAATATCGTACCTGGGGGTGTCTAAAGTATGCCTGTGAAGTGGCACGTGTTTCCCGTGTTTAGAACTGTCCCTGCACAAAATGACATTTCTAAAGGAAAAAATGTCATTTAAAACTGCTTGCGGCCTTAATGTAATGTCTGGTCCCGGCAATACGGATGAAAATCATTGAGAAAAATGGCATGGGTACCCCCCCCCCCAGCCCATTACCAGCCCATGGGTCTTGTTTGGATATTAAGGGGAACCCCGCACCCAAATTAAAAAAAGGCCCTATATACTCTGAACAGCAGTATACAGGTGGTGCACACAAAACAGGGACTGTAGGTTTGTTGTTACGTAAAATCGTTTTGTAATTTTGAACTGGTACATTTTAGTGTAGCTCCAGCCAAATAATCTATTTTTAAGCTTTTTGGAAAACATAGGGAAGGGTTATCACCCCTGTAACATTTGTTTTGCTGCCTGTGCACCTGTTCAGAACATTTCACCTCACTTTCCGTCCCAATGACAAATGTTTTTTGAAAATGTGTTTTTTTTTATTGAAACAAGGATTGGTGATAAAGCATCAGTGGAGAAGAGACACCTTTTTCCCATATTAACTCTTACAGGAGAGAATTTCCCTTCCTAGGGGTAGATTTCCTTTCACTTCCTGTTGTCTCCTTCCGTTTGCAAGTAGGAGTCGTTTGTAAGTTGGATGTTTGAAAGTAGGGGCCTTCCGTATATACTCTGCAGAAATTTGGCCCTTAAGTCTTGGTGTTGCCACAACACTGTAAGCCTTCACAGTTACTCTTAGTGGGCGCTGGAACGCCCTGCTGTGAACTATTATATCAAGAATTGGAATTACATGCCATTGTTGAAAAGTGGTAGGAAAAATTGGGCCTTTGGTGGTGGTGGTGGTGCTGGTGCCACAACACTGTAAGTCCTCACAGTTACTCTTGGTGGGCGCAGGAATGGGCCCAGCTGTGAAATATTAGCTCAAGAATTGTAATTACATGCCCGTGTTGAACAGGGGCATAAAAATTGGGCCTTTGGTGGTGGTGGTGGTGTTGCCACAACACTGTAAGCCCTCACAGTTACTCTTGGTGGGCGCAGGAATGGGCCCTGCTGTGAAATATTAGATCAAGAATTGTAATTACATGCCCCTGTTGAACAGGGGCATAAAAAATGGGCCTTAGGCACTGGTGCCACAACACTGCAACCCCTCACAGATACTCTAGTTGGAGCGCATGAATGAGCCCTGCTGCAAAGTATTGCATCAAAAATGTTATTTACACGCCCCTGTTAAACAAGGGCTGAAAAATTGGGCATTAGGCACTGGTGCTGGTGCCACAACACTGCAACCCCTCACAGATACTCTAGTTGGAGCGCAGGAATGAGCCCTGCTGCAAAGTATTGCATCAAAAATTTTAATTACACGCCCCTGTTAAACAGGGGCTGAAAAATTGGGCCTTAGGCACTGCTGCTGGTGCCACAACACTGCAACCCCTCACAGATACTGTAGTTGGAGCGCAGGAATGAGCCCTGCAGCAGTGTTCTGCATTAAAAATTGGAATTACACGCCCCTGTTAAACAGGGGCTGAAAATTGGGCCTTAGCCACTAGTGGCGGTGCCCAGAACCAAAAATGTTCTTACAAGCTATCAGCATGATCATTGAGGAGGAAGAGGATAGTCACTCAGCATAACAGGATAGTCACTCAGCATCAGCATAGGCAGTCTTGAAGGGATCTGACATTTCAAAAAAAATTATTCGGTTACATCAGCATCAGATGCTTGGTAGCTGGTGGTGATCCAAGACTGATTCATTTTTATGAAGGTCAGTCGATCGACTGAGTCGGTGGACAGGCGCACCCTGTGATCGGTTACAAAGCCTCCAGCAGCACTGAATGTGCGTTCCGAAAGAATGCTGGATGCAGGACAGACCAGTACCTCAATTGCATACTGTGCAAGCTCTGGCCAGTGATCCATTCTCAAGACCCAGTAACCCAGAGGATTTTCGATGGGAAAGGTGTCCAAGTCTGATCTTGCCCCTAGGTATTCCTGCACCATGTAAACCAGACGCTGACGATGGTTCTGGAACCGATCATACCTTGGGGCTGCGGACTAAAAAATTGTCTGAACGCATCGGTCAGATGGCCACCTTCTCCATCTCTCCTTCTTTGACTGACCGAAGCCTCAGCAACACGTTGTCCAGGACCAGGAATTTGTAACCTCCCAGTCTCTGGGAACATGTTGCACAGACCTTTCTGCAAGGCCTCCCGAAGATGTTTTATCCTCTGCTTCCTCTGCAACGCCACGATTAGGTCCGTAACCTTACCCTTGTAACGTCGATCAAGGAGGGTTGCCAGCCAGTAATGATCCCTCTCCTTGATAGCACGAATACGAGGATCCTTCCGCAGTCTTTGCTGGATCAGGGAAGCCATGCAGCGTAGGTTTGCTTCGGCATTTGGTCCGGAGTCCTCTGGGTCACTCAGGACGACATGATTCGCATCCACCTCCTCCCAGCCACGTACAAGTCCATGGGTGTCTTGGAACTGTAATTGATCCCTTTAAGACTGATGTTGAGTGCTAGGCTCCACCTCCATGCTGACACAATACTCCTCCTCCTCCTCCTCTTCCTGTGTGATAGGCGGGCCAGCAGGAACACTGTCTGGATAAAGGGGGCCTTGAGAGGTAAAGAAGTCCTCCTCTGCCTCCCTCTGTTCTGCCTCAAGTGCCCTGTTCATTATTCCACGCAGCATGTGCTCCAACAGGTGGACAAGAGGGACAGTCTCACTGATGCATGCACTGTCACTGCTCACCATCCTTGTGGCCTCCTCGAATGGTGCCAGGACAGTGCATGCATCCGTGATCATGACCCACTGGCGTGGAAAAAAAAAACAAGCTCCCCTGACCCTGTCCTGGTGCCATATTGGCACAGATACTCATTGATAGCCCTCTGCTGCATGTGCAGCCGCTGAAGCATGGCCAACGTTGAGTTCCACCTGGTGGGCATGTCAAAGATTAGGCGGTTCTTGGGCAGGTTAAATTCCTTTTGCAGGTCAGCCAGCCGAGCACTGGCATTATATGACCGGCGGAAATGCACACACAGACTTTCCTGGCCTGCCTCAGGACATCCTGTAAGCCCGGGTACCTGCCCAAGAACCACTGCACCACCAAGTTAAGGACGTGAGCCAAACAGGGCACATGGGTCCGGTGTCACTGTCGGAGGGCAGAGAGGAGGTTGGTGCCATTGTCGGAAACCACCATTCCTGGCTTAAGCTGGCGTGGCATCAACCACCTCTGAGCCTACCCCTGCAGAGCTGACAGAATCTCTGCCCCAGTGTGACTCCTGTCCCCCAAGCACACCAGCTCAAGCACCGCATGGCATCTCTTTGCCTGCGTACTTGCATAGCCCCTGAACACCTACGGAGCACCGCTGGTTCCGAGGACAAAGCACAGGAAGAGGCCATGGAGGAAGAAGAAGAGGAGGGGTGGAGGAGAGAGGTGTGTCAGAATCACCAGTAGTAGCATTTTGGAGGCGTGGTGGCGGAACAACCTCTAACACTACTGCACCCTGTCCTGCATCCTTCTCAGCTGTCAGCAGAGTCACCCAATGTGCCGTGAAAGATAGGTAAAGTCCCTGGCCATGCCTGCTGGACCATGAGTCAACGGTAATATGCACCTTACCGCTGACCGCCCTGTCCAGCGAGGCCAAGACATTGCCTTCCGCATGCTGGTTGAGAGACGGAATCGTCTTCCGTGAGAAAAAGTGGCATTTGGGAACCTGCCACTGAGGAACCGCACATTCCACAAACTCACGGAAGGGGGCAGAGTCTACCAACTGAAAAGGCAGCAGTTGAAGTGCTAGCAATTTAGCCAAGCTAGCATTCAACCGCTGGGCATGTGGATGGCTGGGAGCAAACTTCTTTCGGCTGTGCAGCAGCCGGGGCAGGGAAATTTGCCTGGTACAATCTGACGTTGGTTTACCGATAGCAGATTGCCCGCAAGTACTTGGCTGTGACACACCTAATTCTACACCTTCATTCCTCTCAGTGCAGGTTTCAGAGAGGACTGAAGGTATAGTGGGGTTGGAGATCCCAGCTGATAAGGAGCAAGGAGAGGTCCGCTTTGTTCTTTGGTGTGGGTCTTTTAGGTGTGCTTGCCAACGAACTGCATGGCAGGTCGACATATGTCTGATCAAGCATGTGGTGCCCAAGCGGGTGATGTTTTGGCCATGCGAGATACGCCTGAGACATATGTTGCAAATAGCAGCGCTGCGATCTGATGCACTCGTCTGAAAAAAGGCCCACACCAAAGAACTTTTGGAATAACGCATAGAGACAGCAGCGGCCTGCACATGCAGAACTCTGCGGTGTGATGCTGTCGGTGTGCTGCCCTTAAGTTGTCCCCTGGAGGGCATCCTGCCTCGTTGGAGATGTACCTCCTCCTCCTCCTCCTCTCTCCTATCAGGCACACACGTAGAGTCCGTGACCTCATCATCCCCTCCCTCCCCATCTCTGTAGCAAACCTGGCAGTATGCTGCAGCTGGGGGAACATGACTGCCAGATTGCTGTCCTTGTTGGGCACCCCCTCTCTCTGGGCTCACGTTACTACCCCCTCTCTCTGTGCTCACGTTACTGCCTTCCTCTAGCTGGGTTCCATCATCGGAGCCTTCAAAACGCTGGGCATCCTCCTGGAGCATGTACCCAAAACTGTGGTCAAACAGTTCAGGGGACCCCTCAGGAGGACATGGTGGGGCTAGGGAAGGAGTGACTGATGCCATTGAGCCAAGGGAAGAGGCCGCGTTGGCAGCTGCTTTGCCAGACAAAGTACCCTGAGCCTGGGTGAGAGAGGATGAGGAAGATGAGGACGGCTTGGTCATCCACTCTACCAAGTCTTCGGCATGTTGCGGCTCAACATAGCCAGCTGCCGAAAAGAAGGACAAGCGTGTCCCACGGCCACGTGCTGATGAGGATGCACCGTGTCCACGACCAGCACTGTTGCCTCTAGACACAGAGCCTGCTTGCCCTCTTTTATTGGCTCGTGACTGTCTGCCTCTCCTTGTTTGCCTTCCAGACATACTAATGGCCTGCAGTGAGATGTAGCTGCACAAAGGTGGGATGTATATATATATATATATATATATATATATATATATATATATATACTGATTATACTGCAGCTAGCAGAATCAACTGCCTTCTGTGGTATTAGTATGAGAACACCAGCAATTGTCTTCAGTTAGTTTTAGGTGCACACTGTGCAGAGGACACAGTACACTAACTGAAAATACTTGCAGCTCCCTTCCTGTGGTATTAGTATGAGAACACCACTAATTGTATTCAGGTACCTTTAGGTGCACGCTGTGCAAAGGACACAGTACACTAAGTGAAAATAAAGCAGCTCCCTGCCTGTGGTATTGGTATGAGAACACCACCAATTGTATTCAGGTACCTTTAGATGCACGCTGTGCAAAGGACACAGTACACTAAATGAAATTAATGCAGCTCCCTGCCTGTGGTATTAGTATGAGAGCACCACCAATTGCATTGAGGTACCTTTAGGTGAACGCTGTGTAAAGGACACAGTACACTAAGTGGAAATACTGCAGCTAGCACAATCACCTGCCTGCCTGTCAGTATAGAGAATAACAGGAACGGATCTAGCTAAACTGAATACAGTGTGTAAATATATATAAACACCTAGGATGCATATATATCCTCTACACACTGTAACTGCAGCTAACTGACTCGCCTGCCTGCTCTATCTAACTCAAATAAATTACACTGTCTCTCTCTCTCTCTTTCTTTTAACCAACACCGCAACAAGCTGGCGGCCTTATATAGTGTGGAGTGTGTACAAAACCCCCTGAGACATAATTGGCCAAAGCCACCCTGCCTTTGGCCAATTATGGCTCTCCGTTTTTTCCACGCTGTGATTGGTCAAAGCATGCGGGTCATAGTGCATGCTTGGCCAATCATCAGCCAGCAATGCACTGCGATGCCGCAGTGAATTATGGGCCGTGACGCGCCACTTGAATTTGGCGCGAACGGCCCATAATGTTCGAAATTCGGCGAACAGGCGATGTTCGAGTCGAACATGGGTTTGACTCGAACTCAAAGCTCATCCCTAATCAACATAACATTGCATAGAGGATATCATATGAGCAGGGGAGTATAGTATAGAACGGTAGGGAACACAGTAATGGAACATATGAGAACAATTCTAAAAATGGCCACTAGATGGCAGTAGAGGCCCTGAGTTCAGTTCAGCTTCAGAGAAACCTTATGAAGGAAGGTCCTGGGAAGCTCATGGCTGCATGCATCTGGGTTGGCACAGGCTTCATGCTGGCACTTGCCCAGTCACTGCTGTCCCAGACGATGTCCTAGGAGATGAAACGCATCGGGAGGACTCCACTGTTGCCATATATACTTTGAAAGCGCTTATTCATCTTCTTAAATGTAAGTGTTCCTACTACATTAAAGTCTTTTTGATACTTAAATTCGGAATCACGCTATGTGGCCCCTTCATTCTCCCATTTTCTGAAATATATGCATCCATACCACCTCTGGGATTTCTCGGACCATCATCCCTCACGATATCACCTAATAAGGACACCCCCATTCTGTGGATATCCCTATCCTGATGGTATCTGGCTATCCCTGGTCCAGCTTTTTGGAGTTTACATGAGTGTACAGTTCCATCGGTGGCCCCACCATACAAAGCTCGTTTGATTCATAGAACGTATGTTCTCTTGGGTTCAAACGCTCCGGTAAGCCTTCTACCTGTCTATGGTGTTTTTTTTCACTTCAGCATTCTGTCACTTTCACTGTTTGTTTTTGCTTGATGTCAACATGAAGTTTTGAACTTTCACAGAAATAGTGCCATTTTAATTTTAATCATTCACGTCAAGGACATTCAATTGTTTACTGACATGTGCATCACTATTGTTCATTATTGATTTTACTTTTGTTCATCACCTGAGTGTTTGGATTACTTACATCCATTTGTATCACGTTACCTAATTAGCGCTACACTTTTTGTCCCTATATTTTTTCTATTTGTCTAATTGCCGTGTTAGCTGCTTATTTGAAGGGCAGCGTGGAATTATTTCCAACACCACTGCTGTCCCATCAAGCAGGGTTTCTCTGAGCCCAGGAAGCAGGGAGGAGCTGCAATTTATATCCCCTGGGCGTGTCCAAGAGCTCAGGGGATGCTGGGAGTTTGAATTAAATGGACCTGCACCTGACTGTGGATAAAGGAGCACTTTGCCACACTTGTACATTTTTCATACATGTAACTATTTAATAGTATTGGATGGAACTTTATTTGAATCACTTTTTTGCTATTCATTTAATAAATTCTGTTTTCCTTTGTAATAATCAGGCCTTATAGTATGTTCAACATTGTTCAGGAGACAAGGTGGGATTTGAACTTGATTCCCAAGAGAATGGACAGCTTTCAAACCTTTTGTGGTATCTAATAAAAGACTGTGTATTGCAAGTTTAATACCATAGCAACCACTGTTAGTTCAATAATCTCAGCCTTTGCTGACTAGAAGATCCTGTAGTAGATAAGCAGCTCTAAGCTGTCATTGTTGAGGAACTTTCCTTGACAGCAACATTTTTCATTTAGGCAAAAGAGAAAAAGGTGAAGTTTATAAACGCACAGAACTGCAGTACAATAGTTTGTGCTTCCAGGCAAACACAACGTATCAACAAAACATGCAGATCATTACAAGTTCCTTTGAAACTATAAAATTATTTCCAAATTGTAACTCTGTGGACCTAGGTTCAATTCTCAATTTTTCCCATGCTTGTTTGATGTTTTTAACATGTTCTACCGTTTTTCTTGTTCAAATTTGTTTATTGAATTTTATCAAATTACAGAGAAATAATAATAAAAAAATAAATAAAAAAATAAAGCAACAATCACAGTAATCACTATAATAGGTTCAAAATTAGCATATGAAATCATATATATGTCATGGATCAAGAGACAATTGCTTCACTCAATAATCAGAGTGAGTTACTTCACTTAGTCTAAATAAAGTGTAGACTCAGAATGAGAAATACAATTGAAGCCTTAAAGGTAAACACCTAAGGAGGATAAAGAAATGTATTAAAGCCTCAAAAGGTATGAGACAGAATGATCGCTACTATATAACTCTTAAAAATCAAGAATCTGTGCCTAAAAAAATTGAGAGGAGCATATGTAGGTATACTTGTTGAACCTATATATACATGAAAAATAAAAAATTAAAATTAAAAACACAAAAAAAAACAACCATATAAACAAGTTGAGAAAAAAAGAAGGAGAAGAGCAGGAAGAAGAGAAGAAGAGAAGGAGAAGAGGAAGTGACAGGAAGAATCCCCGGGGATAAATGCATCAATAGCCATTTGCTTATAGATAGTTACTGCGAGAGTGTAAAACATCAAGGCATCAACAAGGTGTCATCAAAGTTTGGTGGCAAAAACTGAGTTATCCATGGTTGCCAAATATCTTTAAAGGAATTTATTTTATCTTGAATTATGGCTTCCATTTTGGCATGGACCATAGCTTGGTTAATTCTATGCTTGGTTTCATTTAATACCAAATTGTCAGTTCTCCAGGCTTTAGCTATGGTCTGTTTCGCGGCTGTTGTGATCTGCAATAAAAGTTTAAATTGTTTATAGGTGAGTGTTGCCGGTTTGAGATTTAAGAGTGCTATTGAAGGTACTGGAGGGATGGATATTGCAAACAAGGCTGAGAGTATGAGAAATATATCACTCCAGAACTTTTGAACTACCGGACAATCCCACCAAGTGTGTAGATAGGAGCCAAGATCACCACAGCCACAAAAACATAATGAGGAGTAATTGGGGGCAAATTTTGCAACTCTGGAAGGGACCAAATACCAGCGGGTGAGTACTTTGTAATTAGTTTCCAAAGCTGTTATGTTTTGTGAGGAGGATTTTGTATTATTCCAGATTTCAGCCCAATCAGATATTTCAAGATTAAGATTGAGATCTGCCTCCCATTTAGCTACATAAGAAGGAGGGTCAGAAACAGGTTTAGTGATGAGCTGAGCATAGAGGTTAGAGATCAGTCCAATTGCATGGGGATCATTTTTACATTTGGTTTCGAAGTGTGATAATTTATTAAGTTTGGTTCTGCTTTGGATACAGGGTGTAAAAAAGTTTTTAATCTGCAGATATCTAAAAAGCTCAGAGTTTGGAAGACCATGTTTTTCACATAAATCTGGGAACGGTATAAAGGTAATCTGGGACAGCAGGTCATGAAGATGGATTAATTTAGAGTTAGTCCAGGCTTTAAAAGATTTGGGGAATTTCTAGGCAGGATAAAAAAGGGGATTTTTAATAAATGATAAAAGTGGAGTGTGAGGAGATTGTAGCTCATTTGTTATTTTAAATCTGTTCCAAATAGTTAATGAGTTTTTGGTAACTGGGTTAGTGATTCTTTTATGATCAGAAGGTCTCAGCCATAAAAGATTGGAGATAGAATAAGGATCGCAATCTATTGATTCTAGAGTTACCCAAAGAGGAATTTCCGAGGTTGCATGGTATTTGGTTAATTGTGCTAGTTGGGCCGCGTAGTAGTAGGTAGATAAATTAGGAAATCCCAGACCACCTTTACATTTAGGGAGGTAAAGAGTATGTTTAGGTAAACGGGGTTTAGATGTACCCCAAACACATTTTGTTATTCTACTTTGTAGTATTCTTAGGAAGTATGCCGGTAGAGAGATGGGTAAAACTCGAAAAAAGTACAGAATTTTGGGAAGTATAGACATTTTAATAATATTCATTTTACCTATCCACGATATAGGAAGAGAAGACCAATGTGTTAACAAAGAGGTGATATGGCGTAATATAGGTGGGTAATTGGCTGAGAAGAGTCCTGTAATATGAGACGTGAGGTTGATTCCCAGGTAGGGTAGACGCGTAGTGGACCAGGAAAAGGGAAGGGATACCTGTGCTTGTTGTAATTCTGAGGAAGATAAGGAGATATTGAGTGCTGAGGATTTTTGCAGATTGACGTGCAAACCTGAAATACGGGCAAATTGGTCTAACTTCTGTATTAAGTTAGGAGCAGAGATATGGGGAGAGGACATAAAAAGTAAAATGTCGTCAGCAAATAAGCAAATTTTATGCTGATGTCCAGCTATCTCAAGGCCTTTAATAGATGGATCAGAACGGATAGATTGAGCTAAGGGTTCAATGAGAAGGGCAAATAGAATTGGGGAAAGAGGACAACCTTGACGGGTTCCTCGAAGGATGTTAAATAGGTTGGATTTATAACCTGCATATTTCACATAGGCTTTGGGGTGGTTATACAGTGACGAGATCCAACTAAGGAAGTGGGGGCCAAATCCCCAGCGTTGTAGGACAAATTGGAGGTAGGGCCATGATACAGTATCAAAAGCCTTTTTGATGTCTAGGGATAACAGGCAAAGAGGTATCCGTCTTTTTTTTTGGGCAATATGGGTAAGTAAGGCCACTCTACGTACCGCATCACCAGATTGGCGTTTTGGGATAAAGCCTACTTGGTCCTTGTGGATTAAAGATCCTATTATGGGGGGCGTGTCCAGATGTGAGGAAGAGAGGACGTGTGTGAGAGAGCTCCGGCTCCTGGGTTAAGAATCCTGTGTATTTCTCCTGCGCTGAGTGGCATCCGGGCCGGCGGACAGCTGCTCCGTGCTCGGGGTCACCTCCGGAGTACACCGATGCCATCCAGGAGGAAATCGACCAAGAAACAGCCGCCTCCTAAGACGCAGGGCTCCCCAGCGGTGACACGTGCGGCGGCCATCTTGCCCTCCGGAGCGGAGTGTGCAGTGGCCATACAGACAGCCCTGCAGCTTCTGAGGGACATGGAGCAGGTGGATGGTGACCCGCAGCAGCCCCAAGGTATGGAGAAATCTGAGGGCACTGCCTCCACTGCAGTCATTTTGGCGGCCATTGAGGAGAGCAAAACCCTGGTTATGGGGAAAATAGACACGCTGGCCATGGAGTGTGGCCTCATCAGGCAAGATATGGACAAGTTTAGAGGCCGTGTAGCTGCTGCTGAGACTCGTATCTCAGATATTGAGGATACCGCGGCTATAACATCCCAGAATGTCGCTGATCTGCAACGCACGGTTAAAACCTTGATGGCGCGGTCTGAGGACGCCGAAAATAGGCTGCGCCGCAATAATGTGCGCGTGGTGGGCCTGCCTGAGGGTGCGGAGGGCTCGCAGCCAGCCAGCTTTGCTGAAACCTTTTTCAAGGATATCCTGGCGTTACAGCATGTCTCCTCTGCATATATTGTGGAGCGGGCTCATAGGGTCCCCACAGGCCCGAGACCACGGGGCGCATTGCCCAGACCATTCCTCGTGCGGTTTCTAAATTACCGCGACAGAGATCTCATTCTGGCGGAAGCCCGGAAGTCACCACAGCTCCGGTTTGAAAATACCAATGTGCACTTCTTCCCGGATTTCTCCCCAGAGTTGCAGAGGCGCCGTCGCACGTTCGTGGATGTTCGGAAGAGGCTCCGGGACAAGGGCCTCAAATACAGCATGCTATACCCCAGCAAGCTCCGTGTTGAATACCAGGGCTCTGTGAAATTTTTTGAGGTCCCCTCGGATGTCTCGGATTGGTTGGAGACTCTGGCTTAATGTACAGCATTTATTTTACTTTGATTTATTTTTCTATTTTTGGCATACTCTGTTTGGCCACCCTTACATCTGCTTCTGCTTGAGTGCACGCTGGTAGTCACATATACTTTGACTTTCATCCTACCCCATGTTACCCCCTCCAGTGAGCTGAGTATCGGTGTGCCTGGTTGGTGGATGTGATCTGGACTGTCCTTGTTTTTCCTGTACAAAATGTTACTTTCAGGAGGCTGCGGGGTGCATTTGGCTGCTTAGTGCTGCATGACCATGGAGCCGGATGCTCTCTCTGCTGCGCTGAGTAGTCGTAAAAGGCGTACGGTGTCAGCACTCACCTGGTTGACACTTTAGTCCCCTCCAAAGGGGCATATGGAATAACTCTATAGAACACTTTTCCATTTTTTGTTTTTGGTTTGGGGGATTAAGTCTGCTGGCGCTAGTTGTTCCCTTTTTATTTTTTGTGTTTTTTGTTTGCTGGCTAGACAGGGGATTACTAAGATGGGACTGTTTATGAGCAAATGTTTTGGTCTTGTTTTTTTTTATGTTTTGTCTGTTTGTCTCTGCTCCATTTTATTTGGGGCTGCTGGTTTGTGGTGTCATCCTCGGTGTTCCACAATTGGTGGGCCAAGGGACACTCAGAAACGGGCTCAGGCACAAAGTACTGTCTGTAGAGATGTTATAGTTATTCTTCAGCTTGTTGTGTGGCTCTGTGTACTTCTGGACCTCTCCTGTGCTCCTAGGCCCCCATCTTGTGGCAAATTTCGGAATTACAGTCATGTCTTTAAAAATTAAACTCATCTCTTGGAATGTCAGGGGATTGAATTCTAAATACAAGAGAGCTTTGGTGTTGAAATTTTTGCAGGCCCAACATCCTCACATAATGTTTTTACAGGAAACGCATTTATTAGGCAACAAAATTCTGGCCATGAAGCGTCCCTGGATGCACAGAGCCATACATGCTACCTATTCGTCATATGCTAGGGGTGTATCTATTTTGTTAAACAAGTCCTTACCTTGCTCCATAAATACAGTGATCACTGATCCTGGAGGAAGGTATTTAGTGGTCATAATTGATGTTTACTCTAGGAAGTTGGCCCTGGTAAATGTATATATTCCCCCTCCTTTTACAGGCAATATCCTGTATGAGGTGTTGGAGAAATTGGCACCTCACGCTCCATTTCAGTTGTTGATGGCTGGTGATTTTAATAATGTTCTCAATTATACGTTGGACACGTCCAACCCACATAGGGCTCCAAACCGTGAATTGTCACAGTGGGCGGATGCTGCGGGTCTTACTGAGATCTGGCGGTGGAAGCATCCTACGGACAGATGCTATTCTTATCTGTCCTCGGTACATGCTTCGTCCTCCAGAATAGACCTGGCGTTTGCTAATGGAGCAATGTTGCCTCTGGTGGCTGAGACGTCCTACCTTCCGGGGGGTGTCTCGGATCACACTCCTCTCCAGATCACTTTGCAAGTGGGTTCCCAGAATTCAAGGAGAGTCTGGCGTTTATTCCCTAGTTGGGTGGGGGAGCCCTCTGTGGAGGAGATACTGCAACCACACATTGACACATTTTGGCAGGTTAACGAGGGATCGGCCACATTACATACGGAATGGGAGGCCTTCAACGTAACTACTAGGGGGGAATACATATCAGCCATAAAAGCCCTGAGAATTGAGCGGAATAGTGTAGAAAAACAACTCCATGACAGGGAGCAGGAGTGCGCTAAGGCTCATGCGGACTCACCTTCTCCTGACACGTTGGCTCAGTTGCGGTTTGCAAGGAGGAACATTTCTCTCCATTACCGAGAGGCGACTACTTGTCATCTGAAAAGGAGTGCGGCGCGTGTTTTTGAACAGGGGGATAAAAACGGTAAACTATTGGCTTTTTTGACGGCTGGGGACACGTCCCCAACGGTAGTGCCTTGCGTAATGTCCCAGTCTGGACACCTGTTGAGAGACAGGGAGGACGTAGTACGGGAGTTTGTATCGTTCTATAAGTCTCTGTACTCGCCTATAGATCCCTATGACACGGGTGACCTTGGGGTCACATTGGGGGCCCTGCGGTTGCCTGAGCTGCCAGAGGAATCTCGTAATTTTCTTGATGCCGAGTTCGGGGAGGAGGAGGTGGTCTCCGCAGTTGGGTCGTTTCCTGGTGGCAGGGCTCCGGGTCCTGATGGTCTGCCAATTGACTGGTACCGTCGTTACTCGGAGATCCTGGTGCCTAGACTACTACAATTGTATGCCGACTGTTTTCAGAAGGGGGGCCTCCCCCCTTCCTTTTATGAGGCTCATATTGTACTGTTGGCCAAGCCGGACAAGGACCCAATGCTATGTTCTTCTTATAGGCCCATTTCTTTACTGAATATGGACTTCAAAATACTTACTAAGATGTTGGCTACTAGACTTATGTCGGTCTTGCACCATGTTATTTCCCCTGACCAGACAGGTTTCATGCCCAGGAAAGCCACGGATATCAATCTGCGTAGGGTTTTCACCCACACGCAGTTGGGTCCGGACAGTTCCAGCGGCGGGATACTGGTCTTTTTGGATTTGGAGAAGGCCTTTGATTCCGTTGACTGGAATTACATGAGGGTGGTGCTGGAGGTATTCGGTTTTGGGCCTCATTTCAGGAAGTGGATCGACATTCTATATCATTCCCCTACAGCGGCCATTAAGTTAAACAATATGTTGTCGGAATTTTTTTCAGTGCGGAGGGGCACTCGCC
This sequence comes from Rana muscosa, assembly GCA_029206835.1. Taxonomy (NCBI): domain Eukaryota; kingdom Metazoa; phylum Chordata; class Amphibia; order Anura; family Ranidae; genus Rana; species Rana muscosa. Next base: position 882,161,647 of record CM055116.1, read on the forward strand.
AGGGTTGCCCTTTGTCCCCGGGTCTATTTTCCATCATGATTGAACCCGTGGCTGTGGCCTTGCGGGCCTCTGAGGAGGTGCGGGGGATCATGGTGGGTGACTTGAACGAAAAGACGGCACTCTATGCGGACGACATGGTTCTTTTTCTGCGGGACTCCGGAAATTCCTTGTCGGCAGCACTAGATATCCTGAATTCTTTTGCACGTTTTTCGGGTCTGAAAGTCAACTGGGGAAAATCCCAAATTCTATCACTCAGGACGCCATCCCCCAGGTGCGAGATTCCGGTTGATTGTCCTTTACAGCGGGTGGAGGTGCTCAAATTTCTGGGGTTAAACATTTCTAATTCCGTGTCCGATTTTATTGCCTTAAATGTCGATCCACTTTTGACTAAACTGAAATCCAGGCTACAGGCATGGCAAAACTTACCTTTGACGCTCATTGGTAGGGTGAATTTAGTGAAAATGAAATTTTTACCTTTGTTTTTGTATATATTTCGGAATTCCCCTGTTTGGATACCGAGATATGTTTAAAAAAAAATAGATAGTCTCATAACAACTTTCTTATGGCAGGGACGACGCCCTCGAATAAAATTCCGGGTGTTACAACTGCCGTGGAAACAAGGGGGACTGGCGGTCCCGGACTTCCACCGGTATTTCTTAGCTGGTCAGCTGGTATTTGTCCACAGGTGGTTCACTCTACCTGAGGACGACACTGCTAATACGCTGGAGGTGGCTGTTGTGGGTTCGTATGAGGCACTGAAGCATCTCCAGCTTCGGGGAATCAGGGCTCCGTATAGGCTCACGATATCCATGCGTGCCGCCTGTAGGGCATGGGTGGCAGTGAATAAGGTGGGTGGCACCTCTGAAATTTCTCCTTACACACCACTTTGGAAGAATCCTCAGCTAGCACACTTTTGTGAGTACCCCGATCCAGTCACCTGGACTAAATATAGCATTAAGACTCTGAGGGACATAGTGGGGGGTGGGAAACTCTTACAGTTTGACGCCCTTAAAGCCAAGTTTGATCTGCCCAATACGCACTTGTTTCGTTTTCTTCAGCTCAGACATGCATTTAAGGCCCAATTTGGAGATATTGGTATCACCATGCAAACTAATGATATGGAGTCTTTACTGAGAGAGGACACTTTAGACAAGGCCTTGTCTACAATATATAAACAGCTGTTCAGTGAGGGAGGTGATCTCCTGGCAAAGTGTAGGGCGGCGTGGGGTGAGGTGTTCCCCCAGATGGACAGGGATGACTGGGATGATGTATGGGACATTAATTTTACCAGATTGGTCTCTGCCAGGGACCATCTCATCCAATTTAAATTCCTCCATCGCATCTATCTTACGCCGGCTAGACTGGCCAAGATATTCCCTACACAGTCTCCTTGTTGCTGGTGGTGCAGTTCCCCCACGGCCGATTTCATGCATGTCTTTTGGAATTGCTCATTCATCCAAGGGTTCTGGAGAGGGGTTGCCGACTGCATAGCTGGGGTGACCACCATCCAGGTACAGCCTTCAATTGAGGTATGCCTCTTGGGTCTGGTAGACAATCTAGCCCCAAGGAGAGCGACTCGTGCTCTGTTGATGATTCTCATATATTACGCCAGGAAACTGATAGTGTTATCATGGAAAAAGCCCAATCCGCCCACTGTATCAGCATGGAAGGGGGTGGTGAATAGAGCTGTACCGCTGTACAAAGCTACGTATGCTAGTAGGGGCGCACCTCAGAAATTTGATAAAGTATGGGGCGGTTGGATGAATAGTGAACTTACGGTGGCGGATTGAGGGGCACCCATTATAAATGCACTTGCAGTAAGAGTTGAATATGGTTGTGATTATGTGACATTTCCAAACAACATATGACTGTGAATGAGTTAAAGTGACTTTATAACTGTATTATTCCTGTTGATGGGTGGGGGTCTGGAGGGAGGGAGAGGGAGCCAATGCTGAAGATTTGTATATAGTTTGTGTTTGTGTTTGGCCCATTGGGTCTGTTTGTTTTGTCAAAAGCTATAAATAAAACTTTTCAAAAAAAAAAAAGATCCTATTATATTATTTAAACGTGTTGCCAAAACTTTCGCTAAAAGCTTTATGTCCAAATTAAGTAGAGAGATGGGTCTGTAATTGGAGGGAGCTGATTCATCTGAATTTGGTTTAATGTTCTACCGTTTTTAATCAAAAATTGTTTGACTATTTTCTACAGATAACTGACTGTAATTGCTCTGTAAACCATTTCAGAATTAAAGCTGGTCATAAACATTTCATTCAATATTTTATATTCATTTAATTTTTCGAATTGTTAGTGGGATCAATTCAACATTAATTTTTGACTGCAGTGATGAGAAAACTCAAAGGAGCAGGATGGAAAAAAATTGAACAAATTTCTAATAGTGTATGTGGTTTTAATTACAGAAACTCCATTCATTTTCAAATTGAATGTTAAAAGCTAACTACATTTTTTTTTTTTTAGTTCCCTTGCCCCCTCTGTCAACACTGGAGTCACATTAGGTGAGTGAGGGAGAGTGAGTGAGGGAGATGAGAAACATTGGAATACTAGTCAGTACCAGTATGTACAATATCTCACAAAACTGAGTACACCCCTCACATTTTTGAAAATATTTTATTATACCTTTTCATGTGACAACACTGAAGAAATTGCACTTTGCTACAATGTAAAGTAACGAGTGTACAGCTTGTATAACAGTGTAAATTTGCTCTCCCCTCAAAATAACTCAACACGCAGCCATTAATGTCTATACTGCTGTAAACAAAAGTGAGTAAATGAAAATGTCCAAATTGGGCCCAAAGTGTCACTATTTTGTGTGGCCACCATAATTTTCCAGCACTGCCTTAACCCTCTTGGGCATGGAGTTCACCAGAGCTTCACAGGTTGCCACTGGAGTCCTCTTCCACTCCTCCATGACGACATCACGAAGCTGATGAATGTCCGAGACCTTGCGCTCCTCCACCTTCTGTTTAAGGATGTCCCACAGATGCTCAATAGGGTTTAGGTCTGGAGACATGCTTGGGCAGTCCATCACCTTTACCCTCAGCTTTTTTAGCAAGGCAGTGGTCGTTTGGATATGTGTTTGGGGTCGTTATGTTGGAATACCGCCCTGAGGCCCAGTCTCTGAAGAGAGGCGATCATGCTCTGTACACTCACTACTTTACATTGTAGCAAAGTGTCATATCTTCAGTATTCTCACATGAAAAGATATACTAAAATATTTACAAAAATGTGAGGGGTGTACTCACTTTTGTGGGATACTGTATAGGGGTATTTGCTTAGGAAGAATATGTCCCATCTAATGTTCGGTGTCCTACAGATGTTAAGGTTGCTGCATCATGTAAAACTATTAGCTTTGTTTTTTACATTTTAGAATGGGTACCTTGACTGAAAAAAGGTCGAGAAACACTGAACCATACCTCCCTAAATGCGTAGAGTTGGCAGTGGTGTAGATGCAAATATTTTTGCTCCATGCCTGAGCTGCTTTTTGGTCCCACTCAGCAACTAATTTCCTATTAATTCAGAATCCATACTTCTTAAAGGAAAATAATGGCCAAAGCTCCTTTAGCCATACTTCTCCTGCACTTAGTCCTGCACTCCTGTGACCCAGATTTAGCCAACTTACATCTGACGTCATATAGTCGGTCCAGGCTCCTCAGGGATCTTGACAATAATGTCAGGATCCTGCTAAATGACGGACTGGCAGCTGGCTCAGCCTCTCACTCCCTCCACTGTCCAGCACTCTGGTTAGTGCTGGAAGAGCAGAGCACAGAGCGGCAACTGAAGGTCACCATTCTGTTCTCAGACAGGACCTGAAAATTGATCAGTGGTCTTTGATTGCTCAGTTCTTGGAGTATAGCCAGCAGGGGACAGCTGCAGTTCTTCGCTTCTTATTTAAGGCAACTAAAATATAAAAGGGTAATATATTGTACATCTGCCCTGATCTTAGCCTGAGTAAATATTTGGGGTGGCAAAGGTAAAGATAACTGCAACAAGCTTTGAGAAGTACAAGAATATTTACTAAAGAACAGGAGCACTGATCGATCAGGTCTCATACAGCCTTCCAAAGCTAGTGAACTATTGTATCCCTTAAATCCTTGCTACTCCAGTGCATACAGTAAATTAATAGTGTAGTTTAATTGTACAGATTGCATTGGAGATCCTAGTGCAAAGAAGGTAATTATTTTACTTTAATATTCAGAATGCTTGGCGGATAGAAAATGAAATTTCTAATGTGTTCAAAATAGGATTAATCTAAACACTTTTTTTTCCTGTCTTCCACTGCAGAGGTGTGAAATATGAAGCAGGCACCAAAGAGATGATTAAAACTAAAGAAGGGTTATACTGTATGCATATGTATATACAGTATGTATGTTTATGTAGTCAAGTGCTCATTTACTCACCATGATCAGGTGCAGGTGCAAGCTTCCTTTACTCCATTTCCAACAACTCCCTATGTCCCTGGACATGCCTAAGGGAAAAAAAAGTTCTACAGTTTCCCTCTCTCAATAGAGAGGCTACCCATGATGAGGTAGGGATAGCAAGCTTGCAGCTAGGTGAGCAGTTCTCCACTGTAAGAACTAATGTGTGGGCAGCCCACAGGAGCCTAATAGCACACAACTTCTAGGTAGACCCAGTTATTTTGGGGAGCCACTCCTCAATTGTTACCAGAGTGCTCCAGTTCCCATGGGTTTGCCCTTTGTCATTGGGCCTTGGATCCCTCCAGGTGCTCACCTGTGTTCCAAAAACGACCCTGGACTTCACAGTGAGAGGTGGTGTTTTTTGAGGATAACTGCAAGTAGCTGTAAGGTTACTGGACTAGTGATTCTCAGCTTGACTCTCTGTTGTTATAGATATAGAGTCTATGTTACCCTGATTGAGCCACAGAAACATATCTGTAAAAAGTCCATGTTTGTGCAGCTTTCAAAATCTGTTTGGTTTAATTCTGTATGCATACTCTTTGTTATTACTGTTTCCAAATTTGCACTTGTTTAGTTAACTGCAAGTTACAGTTAATCTCTATCTGATCATTCAGCCGATTACTGATTCTGTTAAATGTACAAATTTCATACTAAGGCTTGATTCACACTTGTACGGCTCTGCGAGCCAGTGCCACTTTGCACAGGCATGGCAGCCCATTCACTGCTGTGCCTCCTGAAAATTCAGGGAAAAGGTCCCTGCTCCATTTTTTGAAAACGCTTCCTGCACGGAAACCGCAAGTGCAGTGCAGTTCCCAGTGCAGGAAGCTGTGCTGCAGTTTCCAGTGCGTGGCAGCGCCATTAGGATTAAGGCCACCCCCACACATCTCATAAGCAGCAACGCATTGTTTTGTGTGAGTGGTTGCGGCTGCAGGAACAGGTGCAGTCCCACAGCGGCATTAACATGCACAGGTGTGCACCTAGGCTAAAAAAAGAGAGCTACCCAGATTTGTTTATTTTAGTTTAAACTTGATTATCACAAAAAACAATTGAGTTCACTGATAGCAGATTGTTTAGTGAACTGCAAGTGAATGCAGTACTGTAACTAAAGGGTATAACATCAGAAAAAAACGACACTTATACATGGGCATAACTAGTAATCACAAGATCTCATATAAAATGTATCTACAGTTTCCTAACTCCTTTAACATCCTATAACTCCTATAACCCCTATTAAATGTAGGCGTCGTTATACAGCAGCGTGTTAATTTTTTTTACCTATCTGCAGGCCACTTCACGCCTTCCTGTATCTGCTGCTCACTAACGTACTGCATTTCTTGGTTCTACTAACGCTGGTGGTCCTAAATATGCACACAGATATATAAAGGTGGTCAACATGCAGGAACCTGTTAACTTCAACAACCACTCCAAATGTTAGAATTGTTCAAGATACATGTTTAAACGAAAGTAGCGGGAAGTAAGGAAACTGCCAGATACACCCGGTACTATCTTGTGGAGCTTACACCCAGAGCTTATCTTGTGGAAAACCAAAGAAATAAGACAATGTCTTCTAGATCTAAGTCTAACAGATTTTTCCCCAAAGCATGATCAACAGACATTTACTGTTGCCCCTAGACCAGGGGCGGATCCAGAGTCTAGTCTCGGGAGGGGCACTGCCAGAAAATAAGATTTTTTTGCAGGCAATTTATTGGGGAAATGTCTGGTGTTAGCGCTTCAATCATCCCGGCACCATGGTTGTTATGGTGTGAGGATGATTGTATCACATTATTTCTATTATTACATTGTAATATAAAATGAAATAGTTCAACTCACCATAATGCTGAATCAGTGGGAGCCCCGAGTGTGTCACTGGCCATGTCACCTGCCACACGTTGCGGATTGTCCACTTGCCACATCCCCTGCCACGTGTTGTGGATTCTCCACTTGCCACGTCACCTGCCACACGTTGCGGATTGTCCACTTGCCACATCCCCTGCCACGTGTTGTGGATTGTCCACTTGCCACATCACCTGCCACACGTTGCGGATTGTCCACTTGCCACATCACCGGATTGTCCACTTGCCACATCACCTGCCACATGTTGCGGATTGTTCACTTGTCATGTCACCTGCCACAAGTTGCAGATTGTCACTTGCCAAGTCTAAACTCTAAACTGCAGCAACAACTGTTCCCCTATTTGAGGCTCCAGCTCCTGTCACATCGGCTCTGAGACTCACTGTGACTGACGTCACTCGTTGCTAGACGCCAGGCGGCCCAGGCGCTAGCAATGAGTGCAGGGAAGAGGCTCCACCCACCTCCTCTGACTCCTGGTCAGTGAGGCCTCGGCGTAATAACACTAGACGAGTCTCTCTCTCTGCGCCGCTGATCGGCTGATGTGAGAGAGAGACTCGGGCAGAGGCAGTGCAAGTGACAATATGTCAGTGTGGTATTTTCGGGGGGGGGGGGGCAATTGCTCTGTTGCCCCCCCCTGGATCCGCCCTTGCCCTAGACATGAGATTGCTATCAGCTGGATCGGGCAATTGTCATCCAAAAGCCATAGCTAGGATGCACACAAAACTTCAGCATTATAAAATCAGTTCAGATAGGGCAGGTACTAATTAACTGGTTTGTGAAGTTGAATATTTGTCGTAAAAGTAGGAATGTCCAAGTTGCCAGCAGGTTTAATTAATAACTATTCCACATCATTACCTGCTTTTCACCTAGTATAAGTTGACCATGTGCACCTTTTCCACTTAGAGGAGTTTATCATTGCAGAGATTTTCCCCAATCTTCTACAAACTCCCTACAAGCTGGTCCAACCTACAAATAAGTGTGAGATTATGTCCTGCAATTCGGTGCACTGATTCCCTTTGTTCTTGGGGAGATAGAGTATTAGCTTGCTTATGGCTAGCGCTTTAGTTAGCTGTCATTGCTCTCACCTCGCAGTGCCCTCGTACACAAGGTCAAACAATTGTGCAGTATAAAATGCACAGTCTTGTGATATCCTTTTCCTAATAATGTGGCCAAAAAAAACGATACCGCATCTCTTTTCGTGTGAAGGAATTTTTATCTGCAGACATAACAGATGTGAGCCAGTGCCCCTTATCACAGCCTACTGGGAGTTCAGTAAGCACACACTGAACGGTGGATTTGAGTGAGAAAGAGATCTTCAGAGGCTCTCAATTTTGCAAAAGAGCAATCAGAAACTCTTGCGCATGGTACCCTTTAATTATCATTAGCACGATTTGCTGAACTAGAAAACCATGCAATTCATCCATCGTGTATTTGGTGAATATTAATATATCCATAGATTTTTCTCTCCTACACTTTAGCTGAGTAGGATATTATTTTAAATTATTATGTTATTTATTATGCTTCCATCCCCTCCTTGCTAAAATCTGGTTTCATAAAGGTGGCTTTTTTCTACAACACTAGTATTGCTTGACCTGGAGAATAAGATGAATCTTCCTTTGGAGAAAAAATACATTTATATCCCAAAAATAAAAGAAACAGCATCCATAAAAACATTCTAATACTAATCCTCTACCAACCAACAACATCTTTGACTTCATGTGTATGATAATACTGCCATCTGGTGGATAAAGAATACAACAGATGTTGCCAACCTGAAACCGCTCTCTAATGTTTTGTACCTGACTATAGTACCATAGAGAGCTTGAGAAAGTCTTCTTTTTTTATTGATTTATTCTATAAAATATAATTTGCAGCATGAATTTTGAAGTATTCTGTTTTTAAATGTAATGGTACTATAGATTTTCTCAAGATGAAAGTCCTACTGTAATACCAACCAAGGATTTTGAATTACAGGCAAGGGATATCATTTAAAGGATGAGTGCTTGCTTCAAACACATTAGCTACTTTAATATGTCGAAGGAATTTAATTATGTTTGCAAAAACAACCTTTTTAAACTTTTCTCCATTTTACAAACTTTGAAGAGCCCAAATCTGTTTCCTTTCCTTTCCTTTCCTTTCCATTCATTACTTTTCTTTAAAATAGTAAATACCCATTTTTTGTTTTTAAAGGGGTTGTAAAGGTTCGTTTTTTTTTTTTCTAAATAGGTTCCTTTAAGCTAGTGCATTGTTGGTTCACTTACCTTTTCCTTCGATTTCCCTTCTAAATATTTTTTTTTCTTTGTTTTCTTTGTGTGAATTTCACACTTCCTGTTCCTCCTCAGTAAGCTGTTCAGTAAGCTGTTCTGGCTGACTAAACACCACTCGGATGATGGTGTGAAGTTTACTGAGGAGAAACAGGAAGTGAGAAATTCAGACAAAGAAAAAAAACATTTAGAAGGGAAATCTAAGGAAAAGGTAAGTGAACCAACAATGCACTAGCTTAAAGGAACCTATTTAGAAAATAAAAAACAAACCTTTACAACCCCTTTAAGTAGAAGGGCCAAGAGCCAGTGTCTTTTGGCTGTCAGTGACCACATTTTGGGCATTTCCCTTCACTTCTTGTCCCCTGTCACTGCAAATGAAATGAAAACTTTCCACCAGAAACTGGCAGTAATGAAAAGGTAATAAATGTTTCTCATGCCATGCAAAGCCGAAAAAAAAGTTGGGGCTTTAAAGCCAACCTTCACACCTGAGCGATTATCTGCTTAAAGCTCAAAAAGGATGGAGGAGAAAAAAATCAATTATTCTCTATGGAGATGGTTCACATCTCCACTCCATGTCGCCTGAAGCCAAACGCCTGAAGCTCAAACAAGTTCTGGAGCATTTTTTGTTGCTCAAATCGGGCAGATTTGAGCATTTTTGGCGGGTTTTTATTCTCGTAGAAATGAATGGAAATGCGCCATTCACTTGTTTTTGGGCGTATTCGTGCATTTTTCATGATTTTTTGCTTAAATTAAAATAGGAAAAAATAAAATAATAATAATATATGAATAAATAAATGTAAAATAAATACACAAATAACAAAAAATCATCATTTACTCTCCCTAATGGAGAGCATTTCCGCTCCTCTGCATATGCCAACTGTGGCACCAAGGGGGTTATTTACCTCATGGTGTGCTCTTGCAAGGCATTTTACGTGGGTAAAACCATCAGAGAGCTCAGACAACGTATAGGAGATCACATATACTATTCTGGCAATGGGAAACTGACCACCATTGGACGACACATAGGTCTATACCACCATTATGACCTATCTGCCGTGCGTTTTTTCGTCTTGGAAGTTGTTAAACCGAGCCCCAGGGGTGGCGATTGGGATAGAACTATCCTACAGAGGGAAACCCTGTGGATAGAACACCTCAATGCCACAATTCCCCCTGGAATTAATGAGATGAACTCCTATAAATCCTTTTTATAAGTTAATTTTATTATTTCTTTTTTCCTCTCCCTCCCCCCCCCCCCTCCCTTCCCAAATATGGCCTATTTATAAGTCTATATCCAACCTAACTTGCCATCAATGTGACACATTCCTGTAAATGTGCTTTTTTTCTTTCCAATCCCTTAAATTGTATATTGGTGATTTCTGTCAAACATATTGTTATTGATAGGTACCATTAATCATCTATTAAAAGCCCTATACTGCTATTACATGTACATTGTTACTACATTACATCTCTACTGTTTTGGTCTCTGGCTGCTGACGTTACATGCGATGCGGCGGCTTTCTATTTTCACCCCATTGGCGGATCAGTTCTCTTCCTGGTCGGGATGACTATGTCATCCCGTACTTGCGTCGATTGACCTGGCCCCACGGCCTTGGGTTAATTGACGCGCACTTGCACGTCAGGTGTGCATAGTGCGGAAGGGATGGCCCCGTGACGTCACGCGCCGCACGTCACTTGCGGCGCGTCTGACGGCGGGGTCGGGGAACACACATAAGCGGCTTGTTCGCAAGCCCTTGGTGTGAGTGGTGCATGCACACTCTCCCTGGAAAACCATATGTGAGGAACAGACACGCCGAGGTGAGTGCTTTATATAGCAACAAGGCGCTTAGTTGCCTTTCAATTTGTTTAAAACTGCTGTTTTTTATATGCAACTTTTTGGTTTCATATACAGCCTATAACCTTGTCCCTCTACCTCGCCGGACTTTGGGCTCCAAATCTGGTTTATCATAACCCTCTGGCTGTCTAGATCCTCCTCAGGTTTTCCTCATTACTGCAACATGTTTTAATACTGGTAAGAGCCAATTATATGTGCTGGCTATATAGTCCAGTCTTTACCCCAAGCGCCCTTTCCCCCCCCCCTTCCTTCCCATTCCCCTCTGGGTTCCTTGGTCTGTCTCCCCTTCCTCCCTGGTTTGTATCTGCTGGGCACAGTGGTCTGGTGTCTGTTGGTGTTTCCAGTACATTGGGGGTCGAGGTCGGCTCTTCCCGTATTAGAACTTTCCCCTTCCTCTCCCCCCCCATCTCTTTTCCCTCCCCCCCCCTTCCTCTTTTCCAATTCCTATTTCATCCACTTTGTCTTCTTGTCTGTTTCTCTTCTACCTTTCCCTTCTATCTCTCTCCCTCACTCCCCACTCCCATCTTTTTTTTTTTTTTCCTTCCTTCACCCCCCCCCCCTCTCAATCGTCTCCCCCTCCTCAACAACCTCTTCCCCTCCCTCCCCCCTTTTCTTTCCCCCTTTTCTCTCCCCCCTCTCCCCACGTTCCACCACCTTCCCCCCCTCCCCTTCCCCTTCCTTTCGCCCCCCTCCCCCTTCCTTTCCCCCGCTTTCCCCTTCTTTCCCCACTCCCCACTTCCTTTCCCTCCTTCTCCCCTTCCCCCTCCCTCCCCCTCCTTCCCTCCCCCCCTTTCCCCCCCCCCTTCCCACTATCAGCACTGGGTGTCCCATGTTCAATTGGCTCAAATATAAATTATCTAACCCAATATTATTCTAATCATTATTATTAGATTGTATCAATCTGCACCATATACATTTATTCCCCCTCATCCGCCGCGGGGGGGTTTACCTGGGCAGTCGCTGCACCTCTGAACGTTTTCACGGTGAGCAGTCCACAGACCTTGACTTTTTGATTATATTGTTGATATTAAATACGTTCTATATTTGTATTAATACATTGCTAGAGTATTTATTATGTATATTATGTTTTGCACAGACCCTCCTGAAGAAGCGTTTTTTCTGCCGCGAAACCGGTTGAGGCTTGGCCTGCTCCACTTTGATAGATTGTATACGGCTGTTTTGTCACCGACTCATGCTGTTCTATACTGTGGGGTTTGGTCTTTGTTTTTAAATATTATTGTTTTCTTTCGTTTATACACATTAATAAATATTTTTTATGTAATATTTGTATGTTGTCGTATCAGTGCCTGAGAAAGTCCATCAAACCTTTAATCCTGAGTAACTATTAGGGGAAGATGGCCTTAGCAACCACTACCCTATGTCTGATGGATTCCCTCCTCATACATTACTACGGATGAAGGCACAATATATTGTTAGTTTATTTTTTATAATTGAGGCTATACTCAATCCTTCTCTTCATCATAAATAAGTAAAATAAATTAATAATATGTAATAATACATTAATAGATAGATAGATAGATAGATAGATAGATAGATAGATAGATAGATAGATAGACTTTATTGTCATTGTATACATACAACAAAATTTATCCGGGTACTCTTTACAGCAGCAATAAAACACTTCTCAATAATATTTAACCTCTAACCTTAAAAAATAATAAATACATTATTATTATTAATTATTATTATTATTATTATTAATAATAATTAATAATAAAATAAAAATAAACACCCAACAAAAACATACATTAATAATAATAATAATAATAATAATAATACATTTTGTGTTAGGGTGTTTAGTTATTTATAATTATTAAAAAAATTTAAGTGGTAGGGGTTAAAGTTAAGGGTTAATTATTTATTTATTGTTACTACTAGTATTAATTTATGTATTTTTTATCTATGATTTTTATTTATGTGTGTATTTATTTTACATTTATTTATTCATTTATCATTATTCATATAATAGTAAAAAAAAAAGTGATAATACAGGCAATAGAGGCTACGCGCTCGGAGCTCCTGCTCCGTAGAGAAGGAGCAGGAGCTCCGAGCGCGTAGCCTCTATTGCCTGTATTGTCTCTTTGATCCTGTCCATCCGGTGACGTCACTTCCACCTGCGTTCCACGCTGGTTTCACTTCCTGGTGGCCACAGGACTTCTATGGAGCCGAACATCGGATGATATATCCCACGGACGGTGCTACATCGATGAACTGACTGGGACTCATCGCCCTTCCACTGACCCTCCATCTACTGAGCTGGATACTCACTTGAGTGCGTTTTTAACCTACTATTAAATGGATTGCTAAAACTCTGCACTGAGCTGGCGCTTCCTCCACTTCCTTATTCTTGTGGGGAGTTAATTGACAACAGAAAAAAAAGTGTTCATGAGGCCTTAGGCAGACATAAAAAAAGCACAATTTGATTCAGCAATGTAACCACCAAAAGTACATCATTAAATGTACTTTCTATATGCAAGTAAACAAAATACTTGAATTTGACCTGGTTTTAGCCTCTTGCAGTCTCTGTACAGCAGAGCTGGAGTGGTAGAAGAAGAAGCAGTACAAGGAGCCAATCAGTTCATGTGCTGACAAGAAACATGCTGATATGAAGAAAGAGCAGAGTAATGCTGCGTACACACAATTGTTTTTTCTGATGAAAAAAGACCCAATGGACTTTTTTCATCAGACAAACCGATCGTGTGTTGGCCCCATCGGTCTTTTTTCCATCGGTATAAAAAAATAGAACATGTTTTAAATTTTACAATGGAAAAAAAAAAACGATAGAAAATTCAGACCGTCTGTGGGGAACTCCATTGGTGAAAAAACCCACGCATGCTCAGAATTAAGTCGACGTATGCTCAGAAGCATTGAACTTCATTTTTTTCGGCTCTTCTGAGTGTTTTACGTCACAGCGTTTGGGACGGTCAAATTTTTGACTGATGGTGTGTAGGCAAGACTGACGGAAGTCAGTTTCATCGGATTTACGATGGAAAAATCCATCGGATTTTATTCCATCGGAAATCCGATCGTGTGTACAGGGCATAACAGAGAGATGAGCTCGCCACTGTCTTCTCTTGATCACAATAAGATGCTTCTAGAATATAGATTACCTTTGCATGGCACAGTTCACCGTAGATGACTTCAATTATCTAGGAAATTCTTCTTTCTGCCCCTTCTCTCCTTGGTGTATTGGATTCTCTATGCAATCTTTGTGACATTGCACAGAAATCATCACTTCAAGAATAGAAGATGTTAACTCAAACAGGTAAGAACAGCAACAAAATGTATAGTTCCTTATTTGCATCACAAAGGTACACTCGTAATCATATCTACTTCCCTTTTCAGCAAACACTGCCAAAAATGAACTACAACTGAACTATAATTAGATAAAAAAAGGAATAAATGAATGCAGTTTTGCAATCATTAACACAACAATAAATGCAGTCTTTTTAAATGCAAGCAGTGTAAGTACCTGAATTTAAACTGGAATAAGCTTCTTGCAATCCCTTGTAAAGCAGGGCTGCAATGTAAAAGGAAGTAAAAGCAGAAAAAGACCAATCAGTTCATGTGTTGATGAAAAGCATGTTGATAAGAAGAGAAAGCAGAGTGGCAGAGAGATGAGTTAATCACTGCGCTCTCCTTTTTCACGGGCTAGGGCAGGTCTAATAGGATCTGGGCTCAGACAAAATGGGTTGAACGATGTTGGCTATCAGAATGAGAACATCTTGCAGCAGAAAAAAAGTGCTGCAGGGAAATCTCTGGAATGAAGGTTAATATTGCTGAAACAGTACAGCTGTTTTTTTTTTTTTATCTTTATAGGGCTAATCAGTTCTTTTTTAGTGGACGCAATAATAACACCTACATTAGTGATCAGGGGTATCAATCCCCCCATTGGTAGCCATTGACCTTCCTGCATTGATGGTCAGTGGCAGTGCTTTTTAAAATATCCCTTCCCTTTGGTGGCCAGTGGCAGTGTTAATTAACCTCATCATGCTGCATTAGTGGCCAGTGGCAGTGTTTATGAACCCCTTCATAATGCAGCATGACGGGGTCAATTAACACTGTCACTGGTCACTAATACAGCATTATGACGTTATTTAAAGCAGAAGTAAACCTATCGATTTGATAGTTTCAAAAAAACTGTTAACATTCCCGGCATGCCGGAAATGCTAGCTGTCACATTTGCTTGTGCTCTCAACCAAACTGTCAAACCATCAAACGAATCACATGTGCAGCATCATGGCAGTTGCAGATTAAACAGAGGGCAAGGAGCCCAGGTGATGTTACTCGGGGAGAAAGCGGCTACTACGGCAACAATAATGAAGGCTATGGCAGCAACACCCTATAGGGTGAGTGGCATAAGGGCTGATATAACTTACATATATTTGTGGGTATACTTTTATAGGACCTGTCGTCCTCTCTTGTTGTATTTATAAACAGAGGCCAAGATGGCATCTTCCTTGGATAAAAACGATCAGAGGGTTTAGTTCCACTTTAACGGCCACTGGTCACTAATGTATTAGTGGCCAGTGACCAGTGACAGTGTTAATTAATCCATTCATGCTCTATTAGTGGTCATTGATAATGTTAATTAACCCTATAATGCAGCATTAAGGGTTTAATAAACACTGCTACTGGCCAATAATGCATTAGAGACCTTTGTAGGTTAAATAACCATTTTCTGCTGCGTTACTGGCCTGTGGCAGTTAGTTAATTATCACCTAACCTCACACCCCCCGCCCCCTCTATCCCCATCACATAACCCCCCAATGAGATAATGATTTTACTGAAAATGTTTATCCTCAACCTGCTTCCCTCTGCTTTTATTAATTTATTGATTTACCTATATCCAACATGCTCCCCACTGTGCCGCTGTCTCTTTTACCAGCCTCTGAATGATTTGTAGTCCCCTCTTCTTAAACAGGGGCTACTGGCTAAATTTGGCTTTGCTGGGTGGTAAGTAACCTGGCTGATTTCTAATTTATTTGATCATCTGGGGTTTTCCCTAAATCCAGTACAGCTGTAGTTCCTTTCTTTTGTCAGTGGGTGTCATTGGTACCTCTGATATTAGTACGATGAGCTGCAGTAAAACTGCCTTATGACTATTTATGCTACTCTTAGCCAACCAGTAGAAATTTCTGAGACACTGGCGCTTGCTGGGAGAGAGTATAAATATTTGGGGAGGACAAGTGATCACTCTCTTCCGCCCAGGCCCCAGCCTGGGCTGGGTGTACATGTATATACTTTGAGTCACGGTTGCTAATGGAGTATGCTGCTGCTAAAAAGGTACAGAGTGCTGGGCCAGCCTAAAGGCTTTTTTCTGTACTGTTGTCCACTGCTTTTGTAAAAGTCTGTTAGCTCCAGTTTGCTTGTTCTGGGTGTCTTGAGCCCTTACCCCTCTCTTCATAACATTTTCTTCAAGTGAGTGATAAACACTCTTTTGGTTTGTTCTAAAAGTAACTAGCATCTATCTTTCAACATCTGTTCACATCCAACCATGCCCATCTACCTACACCCTGAGGTGAAATGTGAGCGTGCCCTGATGTCAGGGTCGGGGGGTGCTACATTTTTGGCACGTGGGGCATGGTGTTATCTGTGTCATGGAAATCCCTATGAAATTCCCAGAGTGGCTATTTGTCCAGAGGATGTAAGGATTTGTCCATCCCGCCTCGACCAAGTCTGACTGGAGGATCACTGCCGGTATGTTCATCTCCAGAGAGACTGTCACCTACAGGCTATTGGCTAATGTTACGTGGAAAGTTAGCACAATTCAACACCCATGGCTTTGCGGAAAAGGTTTTTTTTTTCTGGCCATTGGTCAGGGTTCACCACTTCTATATGCCCCTGGAGCCGGTACCACAGCTGCAGAGAATTACTACTAGAAGTCGCCCATGCACCACTGCCATCCCAAGCAATGTATGTAGACTGGTTATGCAGTTATGCTACTGTCAAAAAAAACAGGTCTACCACCACTGCTGTGGCAGTCCGCTCCAGAACCTGGGAAACCGCTGAGATGGATTCATCCAGTCTATTCCTGCATATACTGTGAGTCAGCTGCTATAGGAGTCTGCTGCTGCTAAAAAGATAAAGAACGCTGGGCCAGCCTAAAGATTATTTTCTGTACCGATGTCCGCTGTTTTTGTAGGAGTCTGCTAGCTCCCGTTTGCTTGTTCTGGGTGTCCTGAGCCTTTACTCGTCTCTCCCTGAAATTTTCTTTAAGAGCAATAAACGTTATTTTCTTTTGTTCTAAAAGTGACTGGCTCCTACCTTCCACATCCCACTATCCCCAACTACCTACACCCTGAGGTGAAACGTGAGCCAGCCCTGATGTTGGGGGTTAGATGGGATGCTGTAAACATCATGTCAGAAGTAAGGACTAGCAGTCATCTGTTGGGTATAGATCACCCCAACTGACAGAAGTGCAACGTCTGACTTTCTTGTGCCACGTACAGGAGCGCAGAAAGTGCTCCAGCACTCGACACCCCACTGTCAATATCCAAGCTGAAGATGCTCTGTTCTGGGTACTCTTAGCAACAGCACTGATTTACAGACTCACTCTATCTGCACCCCCTTCCCTCACTGAAGTGTTGTGCTCGGTGCTCTTTACCCTTCTGCCCCCCACTTGTCCTGGCTTTGGTTTCTACTATAGCAAAATGTAAACATTTGCAGATTGCAAACAGTTCTGATATTTCTGCTTATACAATTCATTTTAACCACTTCAATACCATGCACTTATGCACCTTCCCGCCCAGACCAATTTTCAGCTTTCAGTACTCTCACACTTTGAATGACAATTACTTAGTCATGCTACACTGTATCCAAACAAAATTTTTATCATTTTCTTCTCACAAATAGAGCTTTCTTTTGGTGGTATTTAATCGCCACTGGGTTTTTTATTTTTTGCGATATAAGCAAAAAAACAGCAATTTTTTTTAAAAAAAAAACACTTTTTTTTAGTTTCTATTGTAAAATTTTGCAAATAAGTAATTTTTCTTCATAAATTTGTGCCAAAATGTATACTGCTACATATCTTTGGTAAAATGAACCCAAATTAGTGTATATTATTTGGTCTTTGTGAAAGTTATAGAGTCTACAAACTATGGTGGCAATCACTGAACATTTATCACATCTGATCACGCCTGATGTACTGAAGGGATATCTCATTTCTTGAGACACTAACAAGCGAGGAAAGTACAAATACCCCAAAATTACCCCTTTTTGGAAAGTAGACAGTCCAAGGTATTTACTAAGAGGCGTGGTGAGTTTTTTGAAGTTGTATTTTTTTCCCACAATTCTTGGGAAAATTTAATTTTTTTTTTTTTTTTTTTTTTTTTTTTTACACAAACTGGTCATATTAACAGTTTTTTTCTCTCACACAGCATATGCATAATTGCAACTACACCCCAAAATACATTCTGCTACTCCTCCTGAGTGTAGCGATACCACATGTGTGAGACTTTTACACAGCCTGGCCACATACAGAGGCCCAACATTGAAGTAGCACTTTCAGGCGTTCTACATGCATAAATCGCACATATCCTTTCTCAACCACCTATTACACTTTTGAAGGCCCTGGAGCACCAGGACAATGGAATTTTCCACAAAATGACCCCATTTTGGAAAGCACACACCCCAACGTATAATCTATGAAGCATTATGAGTCTTTTGAACGGTTCATTTTTTTCCAGAAGGTTTTGGAAAATGTGGAGAAAAAATGAAAATGCATTTTTTTTACACAAAGTTGTCCATTTATAAGATATTTCTAACGCATAGCATATACATAGCAAAAATGACACCCCAAAATGCATTCTGCTACTCCTCCTGAGTATAGCGATACCACATGTGTGAGACTTTTACACAGTCTGGCCATATACAGAGGCCCAACATTGAAGTAGCACTTTCAGGCGTTCTACAAGCATAAATCGCACATATCCTTTCTCAACCACCTATTACACTTTTGAAGGCCCTGGAGCACCAGGACAATGGAATTTTCCACAAAATGACCCCATTTTGGAAAGCACACACCCCAACATATAATCTATGAAGCATTATGAGTCTTTTGAACGGTTCATTTTTTTCCAGAAGGTTTTGGAAAATGTGGAGAAAAAATGAAAATGCATTTTTTTTACACAAAGTTGTCCATTTATAAGATATTTCTAACGCATAGCATATACATAGCAAAAATGACACCCCAAAATGCATTCTGCTACTCCTCCTGAGTATAGCGATACCACATGTGTGAGACTTTTACACAGCCTGGACATATACAGAGGCCCAACATTGAAGTAGCACTTTCAGGCGTTCTACAAGCATAAATCGCACATATCCTTTCTCAACCACCTATTACAATTTTGAAGGCCCTGGAGCACCAGGACAATAGAATTTTCCACAAAATGACCCCATTTTGGAAAGCACACACCCCAACGTATAATCTATGAAGCATTATGAGTCTTTTGAACGGTTCATTTTTTTCCAGAAGGTTTTGGAAAATGTGGAGAAAAAATGAAAATGCATTTTTTTTACACAAAGTTGTCCATTTATAAGATATTTCTAACGCATAGCATATACATAGCAAAAATAACACCCCAAAATGCATTCTTCTACTCCTCCTGAGTATAGCGATACCACATGTGTGAGACTTTTACACAGCCTGGTCATATACAGAGGCCCAACATTGAAGTAGCACTTTCAGGCGTTCTACAAGCATAAATCGCACATATCCTTTCTCAACCACCTATTACAATTTTGAAGGCCCTGGAGCACCAGGACAATAGAATTTTCCACAAAATGACCCCATTTTGGAAAGCACACACCCCAACGTATAATCTATGAAGCATTATGAGTCTTTTGAACGGTTCATTTTTTTCCAGAAGGTTTTGGAAAATGTGGAGAAAAAATGAAAATGCATTTTTTTTACACAAAGTTGTCCATTTATAAGATATGTCTAACGCATAGCATATACATAGCAAAAATAACACCCCAAAATGCATTCTGCTACTCCTCCTGAGTATAGCGATACCACATGTGTGAGACTTTTACACAGCCTGGCCATATACAGAGGCCCAACATTGAAGTAGCACTTTCAGGCGTTCTACAAGCATAAATCGCACATATCCTTTCTCAACCACCTATTACAATTTTGAAGGCCCTGGAGCACCAGGACAATAGAATTTTCCACAAAATGACCCCATTTTTGAAAGCACACACCCCAACGTATAATCTATGAGGCATTATGAGTCTTTTGAACGGTTCATTTTTTTCCAGAAGGTTTTGGAAAATGTGGAGAAAAAATTAAAATGCATTTTTTTACACAAAGTTGTCAATTTATAAGATATTTCTAACACATAATATGTACATAGCAAAAATTACACCCCAAAATGCATTCTGCTACTCCTCCTGAGTATGGCGATACCACATGTTTGAGACTTTTACACAGCCTGGCCACATACAGAGGCCCAACATCCAAGTAGCACCTCCAGGCATTCTAGCAGCATTAATTGCACATATCATTTTCTGACTACCGATCACATTTTTGAAGGCCCTTCATATATCTAACACATAGCAGGTACATACCAAATAACAAAAGATTACCTGTGGTTTTAGAAGTGCAGTGGTCCACAGAGGAGAGCATCGGTCCAGGCAGCAGGCAGGGATGAGGTCAGCGACAGCAAAAGCAATCATCCAGGTAGCAGGCAGGAATACTGTCCATAGTTCGCACAGGCAGAGATACTGTCAGCACAGCCAGAGCACAGCCAAAGCACAGGTCCAGGTAGCAGGCAGAGGTGTCCCGGCAGAAATGCTGTCCAAAGTCAGTAGAGGCAGCAGGCAGATATATGGTCAACACAGCCAAAGTATTGGTCCAAGCAGCAGGAAGAAACATGGTCCATAATGTCATGGGTCATTACAGGCAGTAATATGGTCAGCACAGCCAAATTATTGGTCCAGGCAGCAGGAATGACCATCAAGCTTAGGGCCAGGGGGACAGGGGTAGAGGCTTCTCCCACCCAAATCGCTTTGAAGCCTCCGGGCAACCAGACCCTGTTCTTGGAGCACAGAAAACGAAAAACTGGTTTTCTCTACTCAGAACGCTATTCTGAAGCCCCTCACATATGTGAGACCCCTGTGTACTAAAAGTAGATGGCCAAAAGATCAGTCCAAGTGGCAGGCAAAAACATGGTCGATTAACAGGCCAAGGTCGGTACACGTGGAAGTCAGAAACGTGGTTTAAATCGGCAGGCAGAGGCATCGTCGGTAAACAGGCCAGGGTCAGTTAATTAACATGGAAGGTAGTTAGTAACATGGTAGCAGGCAAATAGGGAAATGGCAGTCTGTTAATAATAAGGGTAACTAATGGATGTATGATAATTTTTGAAGCAATTTCCGATGCACAGGCCAGGTTGGGAGGGACAATCGGGACAATAATAGCTGGTGTCTCTTCTTACTCCTCCTCTGCTGCATACACGGCATTTCTTTTGGCGTCTTCTTCCAGATTCTGTGGGGGGGGATGCTAAAGGGATAGTGTCGCTCGTGAAGCCGACTCACACTATCAGAGCGAATGCTTCCTGGGGCGGGATCTTGTTGGTAAATGAGGGCATCGATGATATCTTCGATATATTGGAGGTAGTGGAGTCGGTGATTTTGAGTTGCTTTTTGGTAGCAGACAAACAAATTAAAAAGGGCCATGTGAAACAGGTGAAACGCAACTTTTTTGTGCCAATAATGGGACTTTCTGGTTGATAAGTAGGGCTGTAGCATCTGGTCGTTTAAATCCACCCCCCCCCCCCCCATGTACAAATTGTAGTCGTGGACACATTCAGGCTTTACAATGGAGCCGCGTCTTCTTGGGATCTCCACCATGGTGTCATTGTGGATCGTAGAGAGGATGTGGACATCTTTCTTGTCCCTCCACTTCATGGCCAACACCTCCTCGTTCCTCATGGATGCCGATTCTCCAGGTCGCAATTTTTTTGTCAATACATTTTGTGGGAATCCCTTCCGTTTTTTTTTTAAGGTACCGCAGGCCGGGGTTTGTTTACTGTAAAGGTGGCGAAAAAGGGGCAGGCTGGTATAATAATTATCAACATATAAATGGTAACCTTTTCCGAACAGGGGGTATGCCAACTCCCAGACACTTTTCCCACTGGTTCCAATATATGTGGGGCAATCACGGGGCTGGAGCTGGGAGTCTTTGCCTTCGTAGATCCTGAATTTGCAGACGTATCCAGTGGCTCGATCACATAATTTATTTAATTTTAACCCATACCTGGCTCTCTTGCTTGGTATGTACTGCTTGAACTGCAGTCGGCCGGTGAAATGTACGAGGGACTCGTCCACACAAATTTTTTGGTCTGGGATGAAAACTTCTTCAAATCGCTGGGAAAAGGCATTGATTAGGGGGCGTATCTTGTACAATTTGTCGTAGTTGGGATGATCTCGGGGAGGGCACTGTGAATTGTCATTGAAGTGGAGAAAGCGCATAATCATGTTGTATCTTTTCCTGGACATGACAGCGGAATATATGGGCATGTGTTGGATGGGGCGTTTGGACCAATATGAATGGACTTCGTTCTTTTTTGTAAGCCCCATATTGAACATAAGGCCCAAAAATAATTTAAATTCCTCCAATGTTAGACGCCGCCACTGGAACATGCGGGCGTAGGAAGAATCGGGGTTGGCAGCAATAAATTGGGATGCATACAGATTTGTTTGATCCACTATATTCTGCAGCAAATCTTGTGGGAAAAATAAACAAAAATAATCAAATTTAGAAAAATTTGTAGTGTCGGGCTGCACACCTGGCTGTGCGGTGAAAGGGGGGATGATAGCGGATCCTGAGTTGGCAGGCAACCATAAGGGGTTTGCCAGGGCATCGGGAAGGTAGGATTGGGGCTGGATTCTCCGGGTTGGGCGTGCATTTCCATTGCTTGTACTGGGCTCCTCTTCCTGGGGTATGGCGCTGCTGGTGGTGGGCAGTTCTCCTGATCTTGGTGCTGATCTTGGTGCCGATCGCATTCTTTTGGGAGGGACGGTTTCCTCCGGGGACTCGGACTCTGAGCCACTATCCTCCACTGGCTCATATTCCGAACCAGAATCGGATAATGGGAGCTCCCCGCTGCTCTCATCATCCGACATGGCAAGAATGGCATATGCCTCCTCAGGTGTGTAAACCCTTTGGGACATTATGGCAGTGCTTATTGGTGGGCCTGTGTAATGGTACTGCTGGTGGTAGTGGTGGCGGTCTGTGTGGTAGTACCGATGGAGGTATTAGTGGTGGGCCTGTGTGGTGGTACCGATGGCGGTATGGGTGGTGGTGGTACCAATGGCGGTACAGGTGGTGGTGGTACCGATGGCGGTACGGGTGGTGGTGGTGGCGGCGGTACCGATGGCGGTACAGGTGGCGGTACGGGTGGTGGTGGTAGCGATGGCGGTATGGGTGGTGGTGGTACCGATGGCGGTACAGGTGGTGGTGGTACCGATGGCGGTACAGGTGGTGGTGGTACGGGTGGTGATGGTACCGATGGCGGTACAGGTGGTGGTACAGGTGGTGGTGGCACTACCGACGGTGGTACGGGTGGTGGTACTGGTGGTGGTACCGATGGCGGCACTAGTGGTGATACTGGTAGCAGGCCTGTGTGGCAGTATAGATGCTGGGCCTGGTGGCGGTACTGGTGGTGGTACTGGTACCGATGGCGGTACTGGTAGCCTGTGTGGCAGTGCCAATGGCGGTACCGATGGAGGTGGGCCTGTGACAGATGATTGACAGATGGGCTGATTGATTGACAGATGGGCTGATTGATTGACAGATGGGTTGATTGATTGACAGATGGGGTGATTGATTGACAGGTGGGGTGATTGATTGACAGATCGGCTGATTGATTGACAGATCGGCTGATTGATTGACAGATGGGCTGATTGATTGACAGATGGGCTGATTGACAGATGGGCTGATTGACAGATGGGCTGATTGACAGATGGGCTGATTGGCTGGGCTGATTGATGTGCTGGGCTGTGTGACAGGTCCTCTTTATGGGGGGGGCGTGTTGTGCACTGTAAACTTATGTAGACAAACTACACTGAGCTAACTTACTGATCTCTTCTCTCTCCTCACAGATCGGTGTGTGAGGAGAGAGCAGGGATCAGGTAGTAACTCCTGTGGAGTTTGTTTACATTTGTGACCGGCTGTGATTGGACACAGCCGGTCACGTGGTAGACAGCCAATTCATTGGCTGTTTACTCTGATCGGGGACGCGCTGTGTCCAAGGGACACTCGCCTTCCCTGATCCCCGCTCTGCAAGCCTGTGGCGGCGCGCACGGAGCGCGCCGCCGAGTTTGTTTTGACAGGTGATCGGCTGTGACTTTGACACAGCCGATCACATGGTAAACAGCCAATGAAATTGGCTGTTTACCGTGATCGGGGAAGCGCTGTGTCCGAGGGACACATGCCGTCCCCGATCACCGCGCTGCGCGCCCCCGCGGGCGCGCGCAAGGCATTATCCTGCAGGACGTCATATGACGTCCAGTATCGATATTGCAACCACTTCCCGGACGTCAATTCGCTATTGACTGGGCGGGAAGTGGTTAAGCAAAAGACAGGGGTTTTGGACCATGTCTGACACTAAACACAACATATTCTGGAAAGATTTTACAAGCATGAGATATGCCTTAAGAAAAGGAAAGGTAAATGGACAAATATTTCCAGGGACAAAATTCAAAGCCTTGGACTGTCCCTCCAAAATCGGTAAAAGATGACAAATATTTTATTGTCTTTGTGTTCATCTAAAAGAGCTGAATTGTTGGTACACAAATCTAGAAATGTATCAATCCATTTTATTGAGTCATGCTACATTATGTGCTGTTAAAAAAAAAAAAAATTGCAGCCACCCTTTACACCATTTTGCTGCAGGTATTCCTATGTGACTGTTGCTAAAGCCGACTGTGGAAATATATTTTTGCAATAGATGCAGAATTAAACCTGTCACCACAAGATGTCAGTAAATTACTATTGGCTTCATGGGAATCTGACACTAACACTGTAAACACTTTAAAGGCCATGTATTTGCAAAACAGTGTCATGTAATAGTAGATGGTTTATTATACAACAATGCACTAAAAAGGTGAATCTGTGGATAAAACGCATTTTAAAAACCTTATAAGCTCTGTTTACTGTTAAAAATAACAGTGAAATGCAAAACTCCAGTGGGTGTAACAAGATGTCCGCTTACCCCCTTCTCGGTGCATCGTTACAGTGAAGGAGTGCGGGGTGTAGCAAGATGGCGGCAACGGAACGTCGCTTCCGTTACCAATTCTGACGGGTCGCCATATCTGATGGAACACCTGCTGGTGCTCCTGGCTCCTCCTCTATTTGGTGAGCCACCATAGGAAACTGCTTTTTTATTGTGGCACACCTGCAGACTCCATTTCGAGCCCCGCTGTCTGTGTCCCTTGACACAGACAGCGGGGCTTGGCCCCACCCCCTGCTCCCCTGTCAGAAGATTTGATTGACGGCAATAGAAGCCAATGGCTCTGAGGAGAGAGAGAGCAGCGCTGCTGCTCATGGGCATAGCACTTCATTGAGATCTTGCTCAGGTAAAAATAAATGGGGCATGGGGAGGAAAGTTGACACAGAAGGTTTTATACTTTAAAGTGACATACAAGGGAGCGGGGCTTAGCTCCACCCCCCACTCCCTCATCAGAAGATTTGATTGACAGCAGCAGCAGCCAATGGCTCTGAGTAGAGAGTGAGTAGAGAGAGAGCAGCGCTGCTGCTCTTGGGCATAGCATTGGTTTGAGATCTGGCTCAGGTAAGTATTAGGAGCGTCTGGGAAAGAAAGTTGACACAGAAGATTTTATACCTTAAAGTGCTATTAAACTAATCCTTAGATGTGGTGGCTTTATCAGTTTTTTTTTTTCCTTTGGCTTTTACCCCTCTGTTTTCACCTGGTGATCTGGCCAGTAACACACCTTCTGTGTGGACTCTGCAGGAATGAGTAGGGGAGGCACATCAGACATCAACATTGTCAGTCTGGGGGGGATAGGGGAGTTAAATGTACTAGCAGATTTAACAAATTGAAGCAGTTACAGCAAGCTGGGGTTTTTTTTTCATTTTGGGATAAAGGTTTTGCATGGATAAATAAAGACTGATCATTTTAATAACCCCTGCCAGTGCTAGGTGGTTTGCCTCATCCATATAAACAGATACATTCTGCTGTAGAGTTTGTTCTGTGAAAAACAACAGACTTACTGGCTGGATCACCAGATAAAAATAGAAGAAGGAAAGTGCAAAAAAGGACACTAATGCAGCCACCACATCTAAGAATTGGCAAGTGGCAATACAATAAATGTTTGTTTCGGCGGTTTAATACTGCTTTAATGCAGAGAATGCATTAAGGTTAAAAAAAAAAACATCTACCTCTACAACCACTTTAACTCCAAAGCCACTGGGGCCCTCTCAAAGCAGCTTTGCAAAACTACTATTTGCATAATCGTGTCCCATTACCCTCCCTCCCTACAACAATGCCCGAATCAGAGGATAGGCTGCTTACACTGCAGACATTGCAAAGGAGGCAGCAGGGTATTTAGTATCTTTAGGAAGAGATATTTCTGTCTCTCTTTAGAGAGAGGTAAAGGCATATGATTAGCGGTCAGGTAAGTAACCACTGACACCATCCACTGACTACCAATGCACAGGGCAACTTTACCACTGACCACTATAGCAGCCTTTCTCAACCAGTGTGCCGTGGCACACTGGTGTGCCGTCAGAGGTTCTCAGGTGTGCCGCGGGGTCAGGGGAGAGAAGAGCTGTCAGATGAGCCCGATCTCCTGCCGAACTGTACATCGGCACTGTGAGAAGCTCCTTCGGCTTCAAAAGTGAAAGTAAGGTGCAGAGGAGTGTGCTGTGCTCTCTGCTTCCCCCTAGAGTGCAGTACCCGAAACTGGAAAGGTACCGTGCTAGAAGCTAGATTCATTTTAAAAGGGCTTTATACATGTGTCTGTGTGTATGTGTGCATGTGAGTGTCTGTCTGTGTGTGCATGTGTCTGTATGTGTGTGTGTGTGTGCATGTGTCTGTATGTATGTGTGTGTATGCAAGTGGCTGTATGTATGTGTGTGTGTATGTGTCTGTATGTGTGTGTGTGTGTGTGTGCATGTGTCTGTATGTGTGTGTGTGCATGTGTCTGTATGTGTGTGTGTGTGCATGTGTCTGTATGTGTGTGTATGTATGGATGTGTCTGTATGTGTGTGTGTGCGTATGCATGTGTGTATGCATGTGTCTGTATGTGTGTATGCATGTGTCTGTATGTATGTATGCGTGTGTGTGTGTATGCATGTGTCTGTATGTGTGTATGCATGTGTCTGTATGTGTGTATGTGTATGCGTGTGTAAGCATGTGTGTGTGTGTGTGTGTGTGTATGTTGCTTTTAATCCTGACGCCCCCCCCATTCCTGTACCCAGTGCCGATCCTGACCTCCCTGGGGCCCTAAGCAAAATTCTGCAAAGGGGCCCTCTACCTGACCCGTGAATAATGGGCGTTGTTTAAGCGTAATATTGAACGTGGCTTAAAGGGGCGTGACTCCAAAGGGGTGTGGTTAGAGTCTGAGATGAACGAGGGATGGAGGGAGAAACAAAGGAAGAAAGAGAGAGAGAGAGAGAGGAAGTAAAAAAAGAGGGATGGAGGGACAGCAGGCCCAGATCCTACACCGCAATAGAAATATGAGTATTCCAGAAAGTTTAACAATCAGCAGATCAAGATTCTCCAAACACCTGTTGGCGCTTCAATCATCACGGCACCATGGTTGTTATGGTGTCAGGGTGATTAAAGCGTATTATTTCTATTATTACATTGTAATATAAAATAAAATCATTCAACTCACCATAATGCTGAATCAGTGGGAGCCCTGATGTCACTGTCCCCACCCAGCGGAGTGCCTCCTTACATTTCAGGTGTCCCCAGCCAGCGGAGTGCCTCCTTACATTTCAGGTGTCCCCAGCCAGTGGAGTGCCTCCTTACATCTCAGGTGTCCCCAGCGGAGTGCCTCCTTACATCTCAGGTGTCCCCAGCGGAGTGCCTCCTTACATCTCAGGTGTCCCCAGCGGAGTGCCTCCTTACATCTCAGGTGTCCCCAGCGGAGTGCCTCCTTACATCTCAGGTGTCCCCAGCGGAGTGCCTCCTTACATTTCAGGTGTCCCCAGCGGAGTGCCTCCTTACATTTCAGGTGTCACCAGCGGAGTGCCTCCTTACATTTCAGGTGTCGCCAGCGGAGTGCCTCCTTACATCTCAGGTGTCCCCAGCCAGCGGAGTGCCTCCTTACATTTCAGGTGTCCCCAGCGGAGTGCCTCCTTACATTTCAGGTGTCCCCAGCGGAGTGCTTCCTTACATCTCAGGTGTCCCCAGCCAGCGGAGTGCTTCCTTACATCTCAGGTGTCCCCAGCGGAGTGCCTCCTTACATCTCAGGTGTCCCCAGCGGAGTGCCTCCTTACATTTCAGGTGTCCCCAGCCAGCGGAGTGCTTACTTACATTTCAGGTGTCCCCCCCCCCCAGTGCCGGCCTAAGACATTGTGCTGCCTGGTACTAAGAATTAAATGCTGCCCCCCCCAAAAAAAATTACGCCCACCAAAAGGATATAATTTTATATCATGATAACTTAAGAGGACTTGTCATGGCTCTATTCATGTATGTAGGAAAATAAAGAGTTCCTGTCATGGCTCTATTCATGTATAGGAGTATAAAGAGGACCTGTCATGGCTCTATACATGTATGTAGGAAAATAAAGAGGACCTGTCATGGCTTTATTCATGTATAGGAGCATAAAGAGGACCTGTCATGGCTCTATACATGTATGTTGGAAAATAACTGGACCTGTCATGGCTTTATTCATGTATAGGAGTATAACGGTCATGGCACTATACGTATATATATATATAAGTATAAAGAGGACTTGTCCTGGCTCTATACATGTATATACGAAAATAAAGAGGACCTGTCATGGCTCTATACATGTATGTAGAAGTATAAAGAGGACCTGTCATGGCTCCATACATGTATATAGGAGTATAAAAGGACCTGTGTGTGGCTGCGATGTCAGCCGGCCACCCACGATCGCTCCACAGAGAGCCAGAACGGGGATCTCTCAATGTAAACAGACAGATCCCCATTCTGACAGGGAGGAGAGACAGATCTGCTGTTCCTAGTGATTAGGAACAGAGATCTCTCTCCTCCTCCAGTCAGTCCCATCCCCCCAGTTAGAAACACCTCCCAGGGAACACATCTAACCCCTTTCCTGTCAGTGACATTTACACAGTAATCAGTGCATTTTTATAGCACAAATCGCTGTATAAATGTCACTGGTCCCAAAAATGTGTCAAAAGTGTTCGATCTGTTCACCGCAATGTCACAGTCTCACTGAAAATCGCAGATTGCCGCCATTACTAGTAAAAATAAAATATTAATAAAAATGCCATAAGTCTATCCCCTATTTTGTAGACGCTATAACCTTTGTGCAAACTAGTCAATATACACTTATTGCGTTTTTTTTACCAAACATATGTAGAAGAATACATATTGGCCTAAACTGATATAGAAATACCACCAAAAGAAAGCTCTATTTGTGGGAAAAAAGGACGTAAATTTTGTTTGGGTACACCGTCGCACGACCGCACAATTGTCAGTTAAGTCGACGCAGTGCCGTATCGCAAAACAAAATTAGTGAAGTGCATCATTTCTATTATTACATTGTTATATAATATATAAAATAGTTCAACTCACCATAATGCCGAATCAGTGGGAGCCTGAGCGTGTCTCTTGCCAACGTCACCTGCCACCAGATGCGGATTGTCACCTGCCACATGTAGCGGATTGTCACTTGCCACAACGCCACCTGCCACACATTGCGGGCTGTCACTTGCCACACGTTGCGGATTGTCACTTGCCACAATGTCACACATTGCGTTTTGTCACTTGCCACAACGTCACTTGCCACACATTGCGGATTGTCACTTGCCACAACGCTACCTGCCACACATTGCAGATTGTCACTTGCCACTTCACCTGCCACATGTAGCGGATTGTCACTTGCCACGACGCCACCTGCCACACATTGCGGGTTGTCACTTGCCACACGTTGCGGATTGTCACTTGCCACGACGTCACACATTGCGTTTTGTCACTTGCCACACATTGAGGATTGTCACTTGCCACAACACTACCTGCCACACGTTGCAGATTGTCACTTGCCACTTCACCTGCCACATGTAGCAGATTGCCATTTGCTGTGTCCCAGAGTGAAGGCAGGGGAGGGGGGGCAGCTGACATTGAGGAGGGGGGCAAATGACATTGAGGGGGGGGCAACTGACATTGAGGAGGGGGGGCAACTGACATTGAGGAGGGGGGGCAACTGACATTGAGGAGGGGGGGGCAACTGACATTGAGGAGGGGGGGGCAACTGACATTGAGGAGGGGGGCGGCTGACATTGAGGAGGGGGGGCGGCTGACATTGAGGAGGGGGGGCAGCTGACATTGAGGAGGGGGGGCGGCTGACATTGAGGAGGGGGGGGCGGCTGACATTGAGGAGGGGGGGCGGCTGACATTGAGGAGGGGGGGTGGCTGACATTGAGGAGGGGGGGCGGCTGACATTGAGGAGGGGGGGGCGGCTGACATTGAGGAGGGGGGGGCGGCTGACATTGAGGAGGGGGGGCGGCTGACATTGAGGAGGGTGGGGCGGCTGACATTGAGGAGGGGGGGCGGCTGACATTGAGGAGGGGGGGCGGCTGACATTGAGGAGGGGGGGTGGCTGACATTGAGGAGGGGGGGCGGCTGACATTGAGGAGGGGGGGCAGCTGACATTGAGGAGGGGGGGGCTGCTGACATTGAGGAGGGGGGGCAACTGACATTGAGGAGGGGGGGCGGCTGACATTGAGGAGGGGGGGCGGCTGACATTGAGGAGGGGGGGCGGCTGACATTGAGGAGGGGGGGCGGTTGACATTGAGGAGGGGGGGGTTGACATTGAGGAGGGGGGCGGCTGACATTGAGGAGGGGGGGCAACTGACATTGAGGAGGGGGGGCAACTGACATTGAGGAGGGGGCGGCTGACATTGAGGAGGGGGGGCGGCTGACATTGAGGAGGGGGGGCAACTGACATTGAGGAGGGGGGGCTGACATTGAGGAGGGGGGGCAACTGACATTGAGGAGGGGGGGCAACTGACATTGAGGAGGGGGCGGCTGACATTGAGGAGGGGGGCGGCTGACATTGAGGAGGGGGGGCAACTGACATTGAGGAGGGGGGGCGGCTGACATTGAGGAGGGGGGGCAACTGACATTGAGGAGGGGGGGGGAACTGACATTGAGGAGGGGGGCGGCTGACATTGAGGAGGGGGGGCGGCTGACATTGAGGAAGGGGGGCAGCTGACATTGAGGAGGGGGGGCGGCTGACATTGAGGAGGGGGGGTGGCTGACATTGAGGAGGGGGGCGGCTGACATTGAGGAGGGGGGGCGGCTGACATTGAGGAGGGGGGGGCGGCTGACATTGAGGAGGGGGGGGCAACTGACATTGAGGAGGGGGGGCGGCTGACATTGAGGAGGGGGGGGCGGCTGACATTGAGGAGGGGGGGCGGCTGACATTGAGGAGGGGGGGGCGGTTGACATTGAGGAGGGGGGCGGCTGACATTGAGGAGGGGGGGGCGGCTGACATTGAGGAGGGGGGGGCGGCTGACATTGAGGAGGAGGGGGCTGCTGACATTGAGGAGGAGGGGGGGCGGCTAACATTGAGGAGGGAGGGCGGCTGACATTGAGGAGGGGGGCGCGGCTGACATTGAGAAGGGGGGGGCCGGCATTGAGGGGGGGTGGCTGACATTGAGGAGGGGGGGGCGGCTGACATTGAGGAGCGGGGGCTGCTGACATTGAGGAGGAGGGGGGGCGGCTGACATTGAGAAGGGGGGGCGGCTGACAGAGGATGAGAGAGACGGACCTCAGGAGATGGGGTGACACTTGGCGAGTTAGGAGCACGCCCCCCCTCCCTTTGAGCCCTTCTATAGCTCAGCAGCGGTGAGGGGGGAACAAATCAGAGGCGGAGCCGGCCGGCTGCAGTGGGCTGCGGCACCGCCCACCCCTTTCCCCCACAGGTCACAATCTCAGATGACAGACCGGGGGTGGGGGTGGGCGGCGCCGCAGCGCTATTTCGGCAGGATCCCTCCCTTTCCCTGGTCTTCGGGAAAATGGCGGCCGGTGGAGACATTATCTCCGCCGGCCGCGGACCTCTAGCGGCAGCGGGGCCCCGAGTATTACTCGGGGCCCTACGCAGCTTGCGTAGTCCGCGTATAGGGCGGATCGGCCCTGCCTGTACCATCAGAACAGATTTTGTAGGGCTTGTTTGTTAGCAGCAAGGACTGATGCTCCTCTGAAAAGCAATCCATGCACAGATCGCTTTTCAGAGGCATTTGACAGGCGTAAAGAGGCATTATGTTGCCTCCTCAGCACCTGTTTTAAGCCCATAAATGCAGCATCGCTACACCACAACAGTGCAATGCACACAGTTGTGGGGTAGTTGCAGTGCAGCCCCATTCACCCTCGGTATACCTCCAGTTGCAGCCACAGCATGTGTACACCCCAGTTGCTGCCTCTGCAGCTAAAGGTGGAGAAGTTGGGGGTGGTAAAAACAGCTCAACCATGTGGTATTACCACCCCTCTGACATGTGAACAAGCCCTTGGTTCACATCTGTGTGGCTGTGTGCTGCGTGTAGGGGCAGCCCATTCATTTCAATGGGCTTCCGTACCCACAAAAATTCAGGGAAACAAGTCCCCAACCTTTTTTTTTTAATTGCACTGCAGCAAAAGCACCCCACATTTTCCAATGTGTGGGGTGCCTTTAAGAATGAATGGTACCCCTAAAAAGCAGAGCATTTGTCTGTGTGTCAGGAATGAGCGCAATTTTGCGCGTTTTCTGCAACACACCATAATGTGAACCAAGCCTTGGACTGGGGTGCCTCAAGACTGAAAATACTTTTTAAGGGCGCCCCGACTGGAAAAAGGTTGAGAAACACTGCACTATATAGTCCATGCCAGCACCAGAAGTATGCAGTCACCGCAGGCTGGTGCATTGATCCACAACCAAGACTGATGGATCTGCCAGCCAATCTATATACGTATAGTTCCAGTACAGGAACCATAAAAGAAACATCAGGTTAAGGTTATCACTATAACCATTACCAGTAACCAGCTGGGGTATCCCTTCCTAACCCAGGAAGTTCAATCTACACACCAAATGTAACTGTATTCAAGATGTGCCAGTCCACACCACTCAGACTTGTGGCTTTTGTCTGATAAGCAGCTGAAAGTACAACCAGACAGCCCTGTACGGACGCTGGAGAGCTTGTCATCCAACTGCTGAAATGGTGGTTGAGGATTGGCCTTATTGTGTGGCAGCCCGAATGTGGAATATAGGGGTGGAGGTCATTACACATATATATTTGGGAGCCATAGCTTACCCCTCACTAAGCCTACATAGCTATTCCTCCTTAAGAATCCCCTCACTGTGTACCCCCTTGTTGCTTTATTACTTCTCTGCTCACGTTTGTGGATCTTTTTACCATTGAATTTTTTGGTGGTACATATTCCAACCTACGTTTTACAATACCAGGACAACTCTTGGCAGTTGATTATTATTGACTACGGTACTTACTTCAAGCTCCTGAAGAAGCACGTCAGCTCCGAGCTATTCTACCCTCTACATCGGTGTTTCTCAACTCCAGTCCTCAAGGCGCCCCAACAGGTCATGTTTTCAGGCTTTCCATTATTTTGCACAGGTGATTTTATCAGTTTCACTGCCTTAGTAATTACCACAGCCGTTTCATCTGAGGGAAATCCTGAAAACATGACCTGTTGGGGCGCCTTGAGGACTGGAGTTGAGAAACACTGCTCTACATCAACCCATACCAGGCCTATCCAAATACCGATGACTGCATTTGTACAAACCCCATGCTAAGTTACAGTTTGGCCTTATGAATGGTTATGGTGATGTGTATGTGGTAGCTTTACTAGCACTTGTTGCTAGGAATTTTCAATTTATTTGTCATTTAAATTTTTTGTACACATAAAATACATATTTTTAGATGACTATGTGTGTTGTGGTGCCTAAAATGTAAATTTGGAGCCTATTTGTTGAATTTTGTCTAACATTTTCTAACATCTTAAAGTAGCTTTCTTAATTGGCAAACTAACTTTAGGAACTTTGGGGGAGCGGCCGCCGGACCAGTCACCACTGACAGAGGAATACTTCACTCATTCCTTACTCCTTCTAAAGCCAGCACTCACCTCCATTTCTTATATGTAATTGGAGGGGGTGGGGGGGGGGCTTGTCACCCTTACATACAATCCATGACTGCTGGCCCTGCATTACACATGATGACATGATCAGCTAAAAGGAGCAGCTGTGAGGGAGTCCTATGGTGGGGAGAAAACCAGCAGTATGTCTACTTTTTCCTGATCCTCGAGACTAAATGAGCATTTAAAAATTAATGGGGGCAGGGGGGGAAACTAATGCTATTTTATGGCTGACTGGCATTCAGCTTTAACATTTATGTTATTAAATTAAGGCTGTAAGCAGATATAACCTAATTACATCTCAGGGAACTATTATGGTCATAGAGTGTGCACTGCCATGCATTAGTGTATTTTCTGAACACTCAACAGAACAGCTAAACCTATCATATTACTTTTGACCCAGAAGCAATAAATAATGATGCGGCTTTGCTCCTGGTTTACTCTTGAAGTTAAAGCACAAAAATCACCTCTGTGTATAAAAGGGGACTTTAATGATTTGGGTCAGGTTTTTTTTTTAGTTTATTAAGTTAAATTGTTGTTTTTTATCTGTTTTGTTATTTACTTTATTTATGTTTTTGCTTTACAAATAAACACTTAATAATGGATGTCCATTATATCCAGAGTAATATGGTTGTCCAAATGTCTAGAGTAATATGTTTCTAAATAGAGTTTGTGATTGAAACCTCAGTTGTATGGGTTTAGGGGTTTTTCCCTGACATTCTTAACATATGTGTAAATTTCAGCTTCAGCTATAGCACTCTGCAAACAACAGTTTTTTTATCAACAGAAGGTGTGTAAAAACTGGAAACATCAGTAAAAGGAGACTAAAGTGCCATCTGCTGACAAGATAAATAATATATAATGTCTATATGTAATATTTCTTTTTTTAACTGATTTAAAAAAAATATCATTCTAAACACATGTGACCATAATATAGTGGGAGGGTGTGACCAGCCATAGGACCAACCATTGGATGACTGTTTGCAGTTGACGTTGTGAATTGGAAAGGGTTTGGTTGGTGCCACATAAGGGTAGTGGTTGTCGTTGTCTTTTTTATTTCCCTTTCTTCTTTCCCACTTTCCTCCTCCTCAGTATGTGGTGGTGAAAAGCAGATTTCCATCTTATCTTATGTTTTCTTTTATATATACAATTTGTAATTTTATTTAGTATTTTTGTAGATGGATCTTAATTTATTATTGGAACTTATATGAAAGCACAATTTCAGTCCTGAAGAAGCAGGATCACTGCAAAACACGTAGAATAAGCCAGATATATCATATTAGGGCATCTTTAGCTTTCAAATGCATGTTTGTTGTAACTCATAAGAAGATCCTTTTTATCACATTAGTTTTGTGGTATTTTAATACTATGTTTACAATAAATGTGCATTCTTTTAACTGATATTAGTTGTATTTGATCAATGCATAATTTCACGGGTGCATATTTAGAGCCCTTTAAATATTTTGTTCTTTACAATTATTCCAATTGGAATGATGCCCCATGGAAATAGTTTACTGACATTGAAATGGCTCCACATGTTTTTTGGTAGCCTACAAAAAATTTATGTACTTAACCACTATACATTACAGTTGAAGTGCACCTTTTAGTAACTTTAAACTTTATAAGTCTGCATAATATAAATAATAATAATAAATACACAGTATAAGTATAACTTAAAAAAAACAAAAAAAACAAACATTTATTTTATCCTAAATCCTTGAGCTCCAGTCAAGTGTATTTGTCTAGACTAAGGTGATGCTCTCTCCCATGTGCAGTAAAGCCTCGTACACACGGCCGAGAATCTCGTCAAGAAAAAACACGTTGTTTTTCTTGATGAGATTCTTGAACAAGAAACTTGTCCCGGCCGAGTGTACACACGCTCCTTTCAAAGAACCCGCGGTTCTTTGAATGGAGCGAACGCGGTGACGTAATCGACTACGACGAGCGTGCGCTCGTCACATTCAATGCCGTCGCCACCATCTTGCTACACCCTACCTATGCCTAGGAAGCTACCGCGCATGCGTCAAAGTCATTTCGAGCATGCGCGGGCTTCCCGGAGGACAGGTAAGTGTACACACACACACTTTTCTCGTCGAGAAACCTGCTGACAAGAATCTCGACAAGAAAAAAGAGAGCAGGTTCTCTATTTTTCTCGTCGAGATTCTTGTCGGTTTTCTTGACGAGAAACATGATTAGCCGCGTACACACGACCGATTTACTCGGCAAGAAAGCTCTGCCAGCAAGTTTCTTGATGGTTTTCGCTGAGAAACTAGGTCGTGTGTACGAGGCTTAAGACTCTGAATAATTTCTAACCAAAGATAGCCCACTTACACATTACTACACATGCATGAACCTAACATAAAAAATATACATGATACTAGGTCCACTTTAAGTTGCCTGCTCATTAATATGAAAGAAGATTTAAACCACTATGCTACAGCTGTATGTTTATAAATAGTAGAATGGTGAACTGCTATTTTCTCAGTGCTTTTTTGCAGCTTAAGAATTTGCCCGTAGTAGGATGTTGCATCCATTATTGACTCTGAATGGAGTGGCTCTCTCAGATGGCTTGGTTCACAGATACCACCTACAGAGCTGACCCAAGTGGCTCTGTACCATGCAATTACTGTGATGACCAATCACAGCGATCACAAAGGTAAACACACTAATGTTTACAGTGAAGATCCTTCCCATTGCATCCATTAATGGCTCCAAACAGAGTCGTTCTCAGACGGCTGGGATCACAGATACCATGTACAGAGCTGATCCAATTGGCTCTGTACAATGCAGTCATTGTGATGATCAATCACAGCGATCACAAAGGTAAACACACTACTATTTACATTGTTGATCCCCCCCCCTTTCTCCTAGAAAAGACGAAGCAGAGGAAATAGTAGTAACCAGTAAATTGGAAATTAATTAATGCATTAGAAGCAGCTGCTGCTAATCCATTTATTCATTGTTACTTATTCTGAAGTTTTTAACCCATTCACCCCTCCCCCCTCTGCACATCTGAACTCCAGCCTGTATCTATACATGACCTGTAAATTACCCTGCTCCTCTATTATTTTGCACATCTGTACTTTAACCCCCTCATCTCCATCTTCACACTGTGTGTGATTTTACATTAACCCCTTCCCCTGCTCCTATCTCTGTATGCATCTGTACTGCATCTAGTGCACTATTACCCAGCACTGTGTTTTTTTTTTAAGAATATTGTTTTATTAATTTTAAGTACATGCAGACAAGGGGTGCAGATTCAGAAGCACACCATATGACCACTCTCCCAGGTTTCCTATTTCAGGGTGACTCCCTTCTCTTGCAGCATCCTATGGAGCCTCTCCTACATGCAAGGAATTAGAGCTAGGATAACAAGACACCCACAAGTTGCCAGTTGCCCCAGAGCTTAATAAATGTGTGAAGTGTTTACTATGCAAAAAAAACACCCAATCACATGCAAGGAAACTTTTAAAAAACAACATTTTGCTTGCACATGATTGGATGATGGAAGACAACAGAGCTTCACCTCATTCACTAAGCTGTGGGGCAAATTCCTTCCAAAGTGACCAGTCTATTTGCCTTTAGTAAATCAACCCCATTATGTCTCGGGAAGTCATTGTAGAGCCGCACTACAATCCAAGTGAGATCATGTGAGATTAAAAGTCCTACAATAAGTTTTAGTTATTTGTTATAGCAGCATTTTAAAAAAAAAAAAAAGGTTTCTAGATCATCAGGGAAGAAGTATCCCACACAGGATAAACAGCTCTGTCCAAGATGAAACTGGCCTGCACTAGGCATCAAATAGCAATAGCAGGTTTTAAGAGACAAGACTACAGATCTGCATTTCACTTCTGAGGACTATATGCAAGTCTTTGTGTCTGCCTTCTTTCACTAGCACCCTGGCTGTTGCTCCGTTGCTGATCAGGCATCAGCCGAGATGAGATCACTTCTTACTTGAATCCCAACTTGGGTTTCATAGCCGCCCCTCAGCCTCAAAGAAGACAGCTGAACCTTTCTGGATAGACCCCTTTCTGTGCACTGAATTTTCCATGTCTCAAACTCCTTCCAGTCCAGAAATCAAAAGGGCTTTAGAAGAGAGCCCAGAGACTAACATTGACAATGAATCCACGCCACCTCCCATGCCCAGCAATTACCTGATCTTATCGATATTCGCCTGTTTCTGCCCTGCATATCCTATAAACATTGTCGCATTCGTGTTCTCTATAATGGTAAGTACTAAACATTTACTTTCTTGATAACGGATGCTGTCGCAATTAAACGCACCAGCCTGTTTGCTAAGGAATGCATAGAGCGGTGATGATGCGCAAAGTGCAGTAACTACTAGCAACAAATTAGATGCAACCTTCCATCGATTTAGGGCTGAAAATAATTGCTTAATGGGTGATAGGGATTGCTACACTTTGAACATTGCATTCATTTTAGAAATGTATATTTAAAAAAATATATATATATATATATATATATATATATATATATATATATATATATATGTAACGACACCCCAAGTATCATAAACGGCTTTAATCCCTTTCATACTTGGGGTGTCGTTACAATATATATATAATTTAATTTAGACAGTTTATATAAACCATGTGATAAATAGGATTTAAAAACCAACACACTTGTAATTGAAAGCGATTCGTGATTTATTTCCTGTCCATTGACTCATTTTACAAATATAGAGGCCAGTATGTGGCAGAAGAGAGTCCAAGTCAAAGCTAGCAGTACCACAGTGGAAATATCAGTGTGCATAAATCATTGACTGGTATCACTATTTATTAGCTGATGTACATACATTTTGGAGCTGCAGAATTTATGTATATTAGATACTGGCATTCATGTAGCTTTAATATAATGAAATAATGCTAATATGATAATGCTTTGCTAATGACTTTCATATCTAATTTATGTGAATGGGAGTTAAAGTGATTCTCAATATGCTTTATACTGATTGTAAA
This sequence comes from Rana muscosa, assembly GCA_029206835.1. Taxonomy (NCBI): domain Eukaryota; kingdom Metazoa; phylum Chordata; class Amphibia; order Anura; family Ranidae; genus Rana; species Rana muscosa. The sequence goes on from CM055116.1 coordinate 882,200,356, forward strand.
AATATTAAGTGGCGGCCATAAAATAAAGGCAAAGTGTCCTTGGTATTAAAGTTATTAAGACCATCAATCTCCAGAAGGACATTTGTCCATTAGACAGGGCGTGAGTCTTAGTGGTAAAGTAATGGGTAATCTTGAAGCAATTTACAATTCTACAAATGGTTGTATATTATCTCTGCTCTGAAATACCAATTATACATTAGAAGTACATCATCATGTGAGCGGCGGCTGTCATTAAGAAAATGACTGGCCTGCAGTGACAACTGTTGGGTACTTTAATGAAAATAAAAGCAAAGGAAACATAAGATGGTTGCTGATAACAATTAGATGTATCCTTAAAGCCTATTTAAACCCAGTACCAAAAATTTTACATATTGCAGTTTACCAAGCCTTATGCGGCGTACACACGATCGTTTTTCATGCCGTTAAATTTTTAAAAATGGACATTAAAACCGATCGTGTGTATGCTCCAGAGCATTTTTAACGACGTGAAAAACGGGCATTAAAAATTTCGAACATGCTCTATTTTTTCAAGTCGTTTTTCATGTCGTTTTTTTTAACGACGTGAAAAACGTCGGGTTAAAAAATGGCATGAAAAACGATCGTGTGTACGCCGCATTAGATATGGTGGCTGCATTAGTCTTCTTTTTTTAGTTATTTTATTCCTTTTAATTTCGTGTAGTGATCCAGCCAATAAAATACTTCCTGTTTTAAACTGGCCTTAATTGTTGTTTTCAGAACAATTGTTTGATTAACTCTATTAAAAATCTACTTCAACGAGATTGAGTGAAAAAATTGAAAGACAAGAATAGAAAATTCTTATCAAATCTAATAGGAAAATTTCTAATCGTTGAATTTACTCCTGGCTGAGAAAAAACATAACTAGTCTTATGTGCATGCCCTTGTCACAGTTAATCCAGAAGTAGATTACTAATTTTACAAAAATCAAGACATTGACATGGTACTTGAATGAAAATTCATTCAAAATCTGGTGAATCCATGAAGGCACTGTGGAATGGTTGAACAAGTCATTTTTATACTTTCTCGTTTGAATGTTTAAAAAAAATTGTACAGATGTAGATCAACATTAGGGGGTCTCCTTTATCTGTGAAATAACACTCTGAGACAGCAGCACTGTCTGGAGAGGGTAGTGTTAAGCCGTCCATAGACGGTTTGAATCTTGGCCGGCTCAGGAGCTGATATTCGAACCATGTATGGGAAAACAGATTTTACCCAAGTTGATTGATCGATCAATTTGGGTACAACCAGCCTGTTTGGTATTTCATCCGATGATTGCCAGTGGTTATAGCCGCTGGCAATGATCACTGTGAGTTCTCCTGACCAGGACAAGCTGTGCTTTGAATTCATACCAGAAGGAATGCCATTATAGGTCCAGTTCACTTCTCGTTCGCTTTGTTGCCGGTCAAGCCCTTATCAAGGGGGCACTTAGACACCCAAAAACACGTTGGATACTTTTTGAATTGTACCCCTGACCTTAGATGGAATAAAGTTGTATCTGGACCTCTTAGTAGCGGTGTGATGCTTCAATTTCAACTCTTTTTACTTCACACTACAAGCCAAGGAGACTGTGGAGATCCTCTGGGGTATAGAAGCCACTTGCCAAGGAAGCAGATCATTTACACTAACAGTAATACCTTAAGATAAAATTTCCAGTAAACTAAACCTACGGGTCTAGCTTCATCTTTATACTTTCCTCATTTTTTTCAGTTTGACCACAAGCCATCTAGCAGTGCAGAGGTGTGGGTGCATTGGCTTTATTAATAATGCAGTTACACTAATGATTGGCATATTTTTCTGTATATTGAGGTGTTTGTGCATATTTTCTACATGTCCTGCTGTATGGTTCTAGAATGGGGTTGAACTTTTACAACATACTAAATTACTTTTTAGCAAATCATCTTCTAATCATCTAGAAATGCAACTGCTTAAATGGTAGAGGGAACTCTAAACCTCATTTACTGATATGCAATGGTGGAAGGCCATTCTTTATAGCATGTATATTCAAAATGTAAAAAAAAAAAAAATCACTTGACATGGTATATAACCCCCTATACAGTAACCAACTTTGCAACACCACCAGACAACTCTTGTTGGAAGGGATGTGGCTTAGTAGATATCTTAACACAAATGTTATGGTCCTGTCCTGATGTATGCAGCTTTTGGAGGGTGGTATTAATACAGCTTTCATCAAGTACAGGGCTGATCTTAAAACCTATTCCAGAACTTGCCCTTCTTAGTATTGGAGTAGAAAAAATACCTGTTGACCTAAGGCCTTTTACCATGCATATCTTATTTGCTGCTAGGCTCTCAATAACTAAATAACTAGTGTTTCTCAACTCCAGTCCTCAAGGCGCCCCAACAGGTCATGTTTTCAGGATTTCCCTCAGATGAAACAGCTGTGGTATTTACTAAGGCAGTGAAACTGATCAAATCACCTGTGCGAAATAATGGAAAGCCTGAAAATATGACCTGTTGGGGCGCCTTGAGGACTGGAGTTGAGAAATACTGAATTGAACACTAATGAGACTCCAAGTATCATGGAAGTGAAAAGACAAATTAGCTTTGATCCATAAATATGAAGAACATATGGTATATATACTTTTTTAAGCTGACAAGTTTCACAAGTCTTGGGCCATTTGGGAAACATATTTCAACAGAACATAGCTAATGGGAGTGTTTCAGATCTCTTGTTAACCGTGCAAAATATACTGTACTTACCACTATGCAGTACAGTGTGAGTTACTATTTTTGATGATTTTTCTTTGTTGTTTTTAAGATTTTTTATTTTTATATATGTGTAGCGGGGTCTCCTTTAAGACTCATTTGGACTACCTTTCCCAGAACCCCCTTGGCACCCAGGGTGCAATGTTGTCACCACAGAGACTCATGGGTGGAGCTATATAAGGAGGAGGCGAGGCTAAGCTCGGCCTCTTTGGGACACGAGACTTCAGTGGAGAGATCTTCCTGTGCGGATCCGCTGTAGTGCAAGGCCCAAAGCCTGGGGCCTTGCGCCGCTATCCAAAGAGCCTTCCACCCCATTGCGAGTCTGGGGGGCATCTGACTCGGTCATCCTCAACCGCTGCTGAGCCGGAGACCCGACCGCTGCAGACGCTGTGTGTGGAGACACAGCAGGTGGAAGTCCCCAGACTGGGATCGTGTCCGGAGGGGTGAGCGAGCACCTGCTCAATCCATATACTTTACACTATTGTTAGGCCTACAGACTGCCGTGGCCCACCAGTTCATATTTGAGTCCTCACTGGAGATCCATAGCAGAACTGAGTCAAACGGATCTCTAGTGAAGTGTTCCGTGTTGGTACTTTTACCCCCCCCCCCCTTTGGATTACAAATGTGTTCCTGAAATGTGCACCACCATTTAAAGACTTGCATGCAAAGAATTCATCTCCTAGAGACTGAGTTATAGGGTCAGGCCTGACCGGGTATTAGAGTTTAGTAGCTGCGCCACAGGGCGCTTAGTTAACGGTCGCCCCACGTGGCACGCCATTACTGTGTTCCATTAATGTGTAGTGTATCATTTGCTGCAGGGCTCTGCTAGAAGCACATGTTATCTGTTTTTTTTTCTGTTGATTTATCTTAATAAGAGAGAGTAAACTCGATATTCTTTTACTATTTGTATTGGTGTCTGAATATTCCATAGAGCCTAAGATATATTACCCTATATTAACTGTGCCAGAGTGGGTCGAGTAAATTGCCGGGGGTTGGCGGAGCTGTCTTTAGGGCCCAAAACTAATACTGCGGCCCTCTTAGCTGAGGGTATCGCTACATGTGGGGGCTCGTCCGGGATCCTGATACAGAGTTGAACGCCAGAAGTGCCGGCATGGACCCCATGGACCCGCTAACAGTAAAAGCGTGGTGCGAAGCATCTAAAGCAGAGCCAGACAAGTCGGTAGTCATCAGCCTCCTGGGGGAGGAGTGGTCAACAGAGGCGATAGAGCAGCTAATGCTGTCCGTGTCCCCAGATCATACACCGTGGGTGACGGAGATAAAATCAGATCCAGATATCTCGTATCAGTATGCACTAGTGGAGTACTGGGGGGGGATGCCAGAGACTTTCAAGCGCAACTGTGTGTGGACGCCAGACAACAAAACCTATAGGTTGGCGCACGCAGTAACTGTAAAAAAGGAACCATCACCAACAGGATCACCGCAGGCTGCGGCCCGTGCCCCACATGAAAGAGGAGACAGGGCGACGCCTCAGGTGGCACCTGCACCTGTCGCTGCTATATCACCAGAACTGATAAATGCAATAGGGGATCTGCTAACCAAGTGTCAGAAGACAGGCACGGTGCATGTGGAGACTAGCTACCGGAGACTAAAGACATTCTCAGGGAAGCTCCCTGTCCCTGCAGGGGAGGAAGACTTCGATACTTGGGTGGAACAGGCATTACAAGCAGTGGAGGCATGGGAGGTGCCTGAAGCGCAGAAGAGGCAACGAGTGATAGAAAGCCTTAAAGGCGCAGCAGCAGAAGCAGTGAAAAGTTTCCGGTTTGGGAATACAGACTGCACCGCTCAAGACTGTCTAGCCATGCTACAGGAAGAGTTCGGTCAGTTAGAAAAGGTGACAGAGATGGTCTACCAATTTGAACATACTTTCCAACAGCCGAATGAAAAGCTTTCAGAGTATGTCAGAAGACTGAACAAGTTGCTGTGTAAGATTGTCTTGAAGAAGGGAATGATGCCCCAATATACAGATGCGGCAAGAATGAAGCAAGTCTTAAAGGGAGCGTTGCGCTCGGATCCAGTCTGGTTGCACCTGAAAACCTTGGGAGGAGGAACGTCACTGACTTACTCTGATTTGATAAAAATCATCAGAGATGAAGAGGCACTGCAGAAGGATCAGCAAATGATAAAGACAAGTCATGCTCCTACACCAGTGATAGTCAACTCGCTGATGACTCCAGAAAGGGACTCAGAAGTGGACACTTTGAAATCACAAATGTCTCAGGTGTTAGAGATGCTGACCTCTCTGATGGCGAAAGACACACAGGGTCCAGAGAAAGAGGTAGCGAGGAAGGAGCTGTTCCCAGTTGTTTCAGCACCCGCATCCCTACAAGACTGGGGGGATATAATCTGTTTTAACTGTGGGGGAGTTGGCCACATCGCAGCTACATGTTCCAGTCTCAAGAAAAAGAAAACAGATAACCGCAAGCCGGCGGGAAACTCCAGAGGGCCCCGGTGAAGGAGTCAACCGGGTGCCCATCATCTTTAGTGAGCTCCAAACTGAATGAGAAGCTAAAGAAGAGAGGAGACAAAACCCCTCAGAGGAAACACAGCATCCCTCAACAGAGATACACCCCAGAGAAAGGGGGCAAGACCCCTCAGAAGAGGCACTGCATTCCCCAAAGGGGATGCACATGTAAGAAAAACAATAATATCCCTCAGCAGGTCTGTACACCCATTGAAAGGAGGGAAATCAATGCATACCAGGCTCAAGAAAGACTAAAGTCCAAAGGGAGTTGGACAAGAGAAAGTCCGAAGGTAAAAGACCAGAAGAAGGCAACCACTGTCAGGCCGTATCCGGAGAAGCTGGTAGGCCCATCTCCTGTAGTGCCCATTCAAGTGGAGGGAGTCTACACCAGAGGCATCTTGGATACTGGGGCACAAGTGACCCTATTATACCGGGATTTCTACGATAAGCACTTGAGTCATCTACCCATCCAGAAGATAGAGGAACTGGAAATATGGGGAATAGGAACCCAGAGCTTCCCTTACGATGGCTATTTGCCCATAAAGATGACTTTCGACCCATCCGTGGCTGGGAAGGCCGAAGTGTTTGACATCCTGGCAGTTGTGTGCCCTCGGCCGCCTGGAGCCAACAAAAGTTCCCTCATAATAGGGACAAACACTGACCTGGTTCGGAGACTCCTGACCCCTTTAGTGAAAGAGAAGGGCCATGCAGCCACCAAAATCCATCCCATGCTGAAGACGGCCTACCAACGACTGGTCCTAGAGCAGAAGACCCCTGGAGAGGGGATAGGGAAGGTATGGAGACTTGGAAGAGAAGGGGTAGTGTTGCAACCCGGCGAAGTAACCTGTCTCAGGGCTACTGTGAAGCTTACTTGGGAACAACTCGGACCCTTTGTCATGCTGGAGTCCGGCCCAAGGGAAGAGTCCTCCGGTCTGGAAGTGATACCAGAAGTGGTTCCGCTGAATGTCCTGAAGAAGGCCCATTGTAGAGTTCCGGTGAGTGTTAGGAACACTACAGGTGGCCCCATTGAAAACCCTGCCAGAATGCTGCTGGGCCAGGTGAGCCCTGCTGCCCCGGTTACCCTATCAGAAGTCAAGGGGACGGGTGAAGGAGGAGATGTTTGGGAGAGAAGCAAGGTTGCCCGTGGACCTGGCCTTTGGCACGTCCTTGGACCATTCCTCAGCCACATTCCACAAGGGATATGTGGACAGGCTCAGACACAGCCTGAAGGTAGCCTATGAACAGGCCCAAGCGGCCTCAGATCAAAGGGGAGCTCGAAATAAAAGAAACTTCGACCTGAAGGTCCGGGTCCAGGATCTACAGCCTGGGGATCGAGTACTACTGCGCAATCTGGGGGTCCCCGGTAAACAAACTTGCGGACAGATGGAGGCCCGAACCCTATGTCATCTGTAAGAAGCTGCCAGGCCTACCTGTTTACAAGTTGAAGCCAGAGGGGAAGGTAGGGCCACTGAAGACCTGGCACAGGAACCATCTGCTCCCACTTGCCGAAGCAGTCAGGATACCTCCAGCGAGGGACTCTCCTGAGCCAGCCTCCATCCTAGATACCCCCAGACCAAACACTAGGTCCCAGGCCTCTCGAGCTGAAGATGTAGAGGCCTCTGAACTCAGTGGAGATGAAGGAACAGAACTTGATTGGCTGTGGTCTTCCCCAACTCCAGGAACTTCTGCTATAGATCTTCCAACCACTGAAGACACTATAGATGGAACACTGAATGCAGAAGCCACTGAGTTCATCCCATCTAGTCCTTTGTCAGACCATTGGGAGGAAGCCTGTGACACTTACTCAGAAGAGGACCCTAGAGACTCTATGTATCCTTTGGCTCCTGAAGCAGATGTTCCAGAGCCCGCCGTGTTGCCCGAGCCTGCTACGGAAGAAGAGCCTGTGGTGCCAGAGCCAGAAACCCCAAGAGAGCAAAGAGCTCGAAGAGTCATAAGGCCTTCCAGAAGGTTGACCTACCCACATATGGGAAATAGCTCAGAAGATTCTGTGGTCACTGCCAGGAGGAGTGCAGAGAACCCGGATCCCTCCACTGTTCATTTGGTGGAGGGCAGCCCCAACTCACTCTCTGGCACAGTTAGGCAGGCCACTCAGAGTAGTGTGACCTGTGGGCAAGGGAATTCAATCCCTCAGTTTTGGTGGGAATTCCCTCTGCTGACATCATATGCAACGTTATCTAGGGTTGTACGCAGTGTATGTTAGAATTATCTTTGGGGACCAAAGAGTTTAAGTGGGGGGAGTGTGTAGCGGGGTCTCCTTTAAGACTCATTTGGACTACCTTTCCCAGAACCCCCCTTGACACCCAGGGTGCAATGTTGTCACCACAGAGACTCATGGGTGGAGCTATATAAGGAGGAGGCAAGGCTAAGCTCGGCCTCTTTGGGACACGAGACTTCAGTGGAGAGATCTTCCTGTGCGGATCCGCTGTGGTGCAAGGCCCGAAGCCTGGGGCCTTGCGCCGCTATCCAAAGAGCCTTCCACCCCATTGCGAGTCTGGGGGGCATCTGACTCGGTCATCCTCAACCGCTGCTGAGCCGGAGACCCGACCGCTGCAGACGCTGTGTGTGGAGACACATCAGGTGGAAGTCCCCGGACTGGGATCGCGTCCGGAGGGGTGAGCGAGCACCTGCTCAATCCATATACTTTACACTATTGTTAGGCCTACAGACTGCCGTGGCCCACCAGTTCATATTTGAGTCCTCACTGGAGATCCATAGCAGAACTGAGTCAAACGGATCTCTAGTGAAGTGTTCCGTGTTGGTACTTTAACCCCCCCCCCCCCCCTTTGGATTACAAATGTGTTCCTGAAATGTGCACCACCATTTAAAGACTTGCATGCGAAGAATTCATCTCCTAGAGACTGAGTTATAGGGTCAGGCCTGACCGGGAATTAGAGTTTAGCAGCTGCGCCACAGGGCGCTTAGTTAACGGTCGCCCAACGTGGCACGCCATTACTGTGTTCCATTAATGTGTAGTGTATCATTTGCTGCAGGTCTCTGCTAGAAGCACATGTTATCTGTTTTTTTTCTGTTGATTTATCTTAATAAGAGAGAGTAAACTCAATATTCTTTTACTATTTGTATTGGTGTCTGAATATTCCATAGAGCCTAAGATATATTACCCTATACTAACTGTGCCAGAGTGGGTCGAGTAAATTGCCGGGGGTTGGCGGAGCTGTCTTCAGGGCCCAAAACTAATACTGCGGCCCTCTTAGCTGAGGGTATCGCTATATATATATATATATATATATATATATATATATATATATATATATATACTCTGTATAAGTCATATTTCATGTCATGACTTAACAGTGCTTGTGTTAGAAGAAATATGCCAATTGTTGTTAAGAAGGCATATAGTCTACATTGCTGTATTGCAAATAGCTATATTTACTTTTCTTTGTGCAATCAACTCCATTGTGAAACAAGCATTGTAACCATTAGAATATAAACTGTTATGAGTCAGACAGCTACTGTATGTTACCTCTGTGCCTTAATGAAAACCAATACAAATCTATTGAATTTAGAATGGGGTAGAACTGTAGCTTGGGACCACCAGTCTACATATGTGATCATTACCAAAGACTGGTGGAGGGAAAATATATATTAAGCGCAGGTGAAAAAAAAATACATTTCCTTATTCCCAAACATTGAAATTTGGCTTTAATTTAATATGGATTTTGGGTTTATTTTTCAAAGAATGGAGTTTAGGCCAACTAAGTGATTTTTTGACAAAAGTCCAAAACTATAGAAAATTTGATTTTGCATTTAATAAATACAACCCTAATTCTTCTAACAAGGCCAATTACATAGGGGTTTACAGAGTCTAAGCAGACAAGAGCAATTCATATTAGTCCTTTGACTGCCAGGCACAATTTATATCCCAGACCCCTGTCTGTAACCTCTCCATACATTGTATATATCATGGCAGCCAAAGGGTGCTGCAGTGGCAACCATGATCATGTTTTTTTTGAGATTCATCAATGAGAGGATCATTTGCATAGCATGGTGTTAGCATAGGTAAACATTCTAAATAGTGTAGACAATCTCGAAATCCAGGAGTAAGATGAGGGGTAAAGTCTAGCATACCCCGACACCCCATCCGGGGGGATCAAACTGTGCCGGGGTTGGGAGACAACCATGATCTTGTTTTAATCCATGGCCCTTACACTAAAGTTAGAAGCAATCTGAGATGTTGAATACTACTACCAACTAGAAGTCCTTCACAGACTTTCACGTCTGTAATGTGCATGCAAAAAATAGCAACGTTGGGTTTGCCATTTGATGTGCAAAACAGGAAGCAGTGCCCAGCAGAGCAGCAGAGCAAGTGTTAAAGTAGTTTTTCATTATATGCTCTGTCTAGTCTTGTAACAGGTTTAAAGGTAATATAGCAGACATAAAGGATCCAAATCAATGCAACACATCATAATATGTATTTTTTAAATGTTAGCAGTGTAAGTACCTGAATGATATCTGCTATCAGTCTGCTGCAATACCTGTACAGCACAACCTATTCTGGGGGAAGGGGGGAAGAACAGAGAGACAGTTGTGCTGAAATAGTTATATGCCAACAAGGAGCATACTGACAGGAAGAGAAAGCAGAGTGACAGAGAGATGAGCTCATCAATGTGCTGTTTTTTTTTTTTTACTCTCCAGAAGAAGGGGCAGGGGGGACCTGTAAGGGTTACTTAACACATTCAGCCCCGGAAGATATGGCTGCTCAATGACCAGGCCATTTTTTTGCGATACGGCACTGCGTCACTTTAACTGACAATTGTGAGGTCGTGCGACGCTGTACCCAAACAAAATTTACGTCCTTTTTTTCCCACAAATAGAGCTTTCGTTTGGTGGTATTTGACAATCCATGCAGTTCTTCTTTTTTTGCACTATAAAAAAAAGAGCGTCAATTTTGAAAAAAAAACACGATACTTTGTACATTTTGCTATAATAAATATCCCTTTTTTTTTTTAAAGAAGCTATTTTTTTTCTCAGTTTAGGCCGATATGTATTCTTCTACATATTTTTGGTAAATCGCAATAAGCGTATATTGATTGGTTTGCACAAAAGTTATAGCGTCTACAAAATTGAGAATAGATTTATGGCATTTTAATTTTTTTTACTAGTAATGGCGGCGACCTGCGATTTTTATTGGGACTGCGACATTATGGCGGACACATCAGACACTTTTGACACATTTTTGGGCCGATTGACAATTATACAGCAATCAGTGCTATAAAAATGCACTGATTACTGTATGAATGTCACTGGCAGGAAAGGGGTTAACACTAGGGGCGATCAAGGGGTTAACTGTGTTCCCTGTTGTGTGTTCTAACTGTGGGGGGATGGGACTGACTATAGGAAATGACAGATCATGGTTCCTAGCTATTAGCAACTCACAATCTGCATCTCCTCTCTTCACAGAACAGGGATGTGTGTGTTTACACACACACGTCCCTGTTCTGTCTCTCGTGCCCGCGATCGCACATGGCTGGCGGTCATCGTGACCGCCGATCACAAGCATCGCCCCTCGCAGTGCAGCGCACGCGCGCGCCTGCTATCCCGCTTAAAGGGACCGACGTACAGCTACGACGGTTCACGGGATCGTGCCGACCTGCCGCAGTATAATTACGGCTGCTGGACGGCAACTGGTTAACTGAAGTAAAGATAAATCATGTCTCCTGCTGGACAAGAATGTGCTGTGTGGCAGCACATTTCAGGACTGGGTGGACAGAATTATATATTTTTTTAATTTGCACGTAGAACAGCTTACATGTGTGTATTTAGCCGTTTTCCTGCAGTTCAGCTTTAATTTCAGAGAAAAACAGCTCTTCTGCCAAATACCAGTAATAAATCGTTGCCAACCTACAGTAGGTTTCTGGTGTAAAAAAACTCTGGTAACATAATTTCCTCTTTCTCATACATCTTGTGTCTTCTTCATATTTACCACCACTCCGCAGGTTAAATTAAAGGTTTCCCACAGCTGTAAAAAATACACTCACCGGACACTTTATTAGGTTCAATTGCTTGGTAACACAAATTGCTAATCAGCCAATCACGTGGCAGAAACTCAATGCATATAGGCATCTAGGCGTGGTGAAGACGACTTGTTGAAGTTCAAACCGAGCATCAGAATGGGGAATAAAGGGAATTTAAGTAACTTTGAATGTAACATGGTTGTTGGTGTCAGACGGGCTGCTCTGAGTATTTAAAAAACTTCTGATCTACTGAGATTTTCACACACAACCATCTCAAGGGTTTACAGAGAATGGTCTGAAAAATAAAAAAAATCTGGTGAGCCGCAGTTGTGTGGACAAAAATTCCTTGTTGAGGTCAGAGGAGAATGGTTCGAAATGATAGAAAGGCAACAGTAACTTAAATAACCACTTGTTACAACCAAGGTATGCAGAATACTATTTCTGAAGAAACAACACATCGAACCTTGAAGCAGATGGGCTACAACAGCAGAAGACCACACCTGGTGCCAATCCTGTCAGCTAAGAACAGGAAACTGAGGCTACAATTCGCACAGGCTCACCACAATTGGACAATAGAAGATTGCAAAAATGTTGCCTTGTCTGATGAGTCTCGATTTAAGCTGTGACATTCAGATGGTAAGGTCAGAATAAACAACATAGAAGCATGGATCCATCCTGCCTTTTATTAGCGGTTCAGTCTGGTGATAGTGGTGTAATGGTGCGGGGGATATTTTCTTGGCACGCTTTGGGCCCCTTAGTACCAATTAAGCATCGTTTAAACACCACAGCCTACCTGAGTATTGTTGCTGACCATGTCCATCTCTTTATGACTACAGTGTACCCATCTTCTGATAGCTACTTCCAGCAGGATAATGCACCATGTTACAAAGCTCCAATCATCTCACCACTGGTTTCTTCAACATGACAATGAGGTTACTGTACTCCATTGGCTTCCACAGTCACCAGATCTCAATCCAATAGAGCACCTTTGGGATATTTGCATAATGCAGTGTTTCTCAACTCCAGTCCTCAAGGCGCCCCAACAGGTCATGTTTTCAGGCTTGCCATTATTTTGCACAGGTGATTTGATTAGTTTCACTGCCTTAGTAATTACCACATCCGTTTCATCTGAGGGAAATCCTGAAAACATGACCTGCTGGGGTGCCTTGAGGACTGGAGTTGAGAAATACTGGCATAATGGATGTGCAACCGACAAATCTGCAGCAACTGCATGATGCTATCAATGTCAATATGGACCAAAATCTCTGAGGAATGTTTCCAACACCTTGTTGAATCTATGCCATGAATAGGGATGAGCTCGGTGTTCGAGTCGAACATAGGTTCGACTCGAACATCGGCTGTTTTGGGCCGTTCGCGCCAAATTCGAGTGACGCGAACGGCCCACAATACACTGCGCCATCGCAGTGTAATCCCGGCGCTGTGATTGGCCAAGCATGCACTGTGACCCTGCATGCTTGGCCAATCACAGCGCCGGCAGCGCGGAGAGCAATGATTGGCCACAGGCAGGATGCCTGTGGCCAATTATAGCTGAGGGGGTTTAGTACACGCCCCACACTATAAAAGGCCGCCAGCGCGGCGGCCTCGTGTAGTGTGTTCCGGAGCAGGGAAAGTGAAGGATAGGCAGGGACAGTGTCAAATCCATTCTTTGCTAAACCTTGTGTGTAGGGACAGAGAAGGATAGGCAGGGAGAGTGTCAGTGTCATATTCTTTGCTAAACCTTGTGTGTAGGAAGAGAGAAGGATAGGCAGGGAGAGTGTCAGTGTCATATACTTTGATAAACCTTGTGTGCAGGGAGAGAGAAGCATAGGCAGGGAGAGTGTCAGTGTCATATACTTTGATAAACCTTGTGTGTAGGGAGAGAGAAGGATAGGCAGGGACAGTGGCAGTGTCATATTCTTTGCTAAACCTTGTGTAGCGGGGTGTTCCCCTTTAATGCAGAGAGACAAGAAGTTCCAGGTGAGAGGTGAGTCTGGAGGAAGTAAGGAGACATTATGGAAGTGAAAGCAGAGGAGAGAGAGACTACATCTCCCAGTACATCTTGCAGCACCCAGGGTACATTGCTCCGGAACTGAGACTGCTGGGGCAGACTTTATAAAGGGGAGGTGGCGTTTGTTCAGTCTCTTTGGACACCCCCTCTCCTAGCAAGAGGATCTCTGTGCTGAACTGCTGTATGCACAAGGCCTGAAGCCTGGGCTTTGTGCTCCTTTCCAAAGAGCCCTCTGCCAGCCTAGCAGAACCTTAGAGACATCTTCTCATCCTTGCTGCAGTACGCCAGAAGGATTGAAGACTTGGATGTCGGTGGATTCCTGTTCCCAGACGAATCGGCGGAGGAAACGGACTTGGACTTGTCCGGGTGGTGAGAGCTGTTTAAAGACAGATACTTTATCTTTACTATTCGTTGGGATTACAACGTTGTTCTTCAAGTGCACCACCGAAAGATTGCTAGCGAATATTGTTTCACTGAACTTCCATTTAGATCAGTCAGGCCTGACTGCATAGGTAGACATTGCTGGGTGTTAGTCTACCCATGAGGGGAAGTAGCTGTAAAAGGGCAGCGCTAGAGTTGCATAGCAATACTTTATTATTCTGATTACTCTGTTTATCTTTATTACTGTTTATTGTAGGGATCTGCAACTTGTTATACTGTTGTTTATTACTTGCCCATTAGCCTCAGTAAAATATCTGGGTCAAGTACATTGGTGTCAGTTTCACTTACTTTAATAGAAGTTTTAAAGTATATCACTGTGTGTGTTTGCCATAGGACTGCGTCACCTAGAGTTGCGGTCACGCGGTCCTATCTCCCCTTGCTAGCTGTGCCACGGGAGGTTAGAGCCGATTGCCAGGGGTTGACAGCGGTGCACTACAGGGCCCAAATCAATACCAGCGGCTCTCTTAACTGGGGGTAGCGCTACACTTGTGTGCAGGGAGAGAGAAGGATAGGCAGGGAGAGTGTCAGTGTCATATACTTTGATAAACCTTGTGTGCAGGGAGAGAGAAGGATAGGCAGGGGACAGTGTCAGTGTCATTGTTGCTAAGCCTCCTGCACATTATACACCTGAACTTAGCCTGTATTGCTGCTTTTTCCTGGTGTGTTACACCAACAGGATTTTGCGGCACTTACAGCGGGCGGAGTGTGCCTCCTGACCATATTACACCTGAACTTAGCCTGTATTGCTGTTATTTCCTGGTGTGTTACACCAACAGGATTTTGCGGCACTTACAGCGGGCGGAGTGTGCCTCCTGACCATATTACACCTGAACTTAGCCTGTATTGCTGCTTTTTCCTGGTGTGTTACACCAACAGGATTTTGCGGCACTTACAGCGGGCGGAGTGTGCCTCCTGACCATATTACACCTGAACTTAGCCTGTATTGCTGCTTTTTCCTGGTGTGTTACACCAACAGGATTTTACGGCACTTACAGCGGGCGGAGTGTGCCTCCTGACCATATTACACCTGAACTTAGCCTGTATTGCTGCTTTTTCCTGGTGTGTTACACCAACAGGATTTTGCGGCACTTACAGCGGACGGAGTGTGCCTCCTGACCATATTACACCTGAACTTAGCCTGTATTGCTGCTTTTTCCTGGTGTGTTACACCAACAGGATTTTGCGGCACTTACAGCGGGCGGAGTGTGCCTCCTGATCATATTACACCTGAACTTAGCCTGTATTGCTGCTTTTTCCTGGTGTGTTACACCAACAGGATTTTGCGGCACTTACAGCGGGCGGAGTGTGCCTCCTGATCATATTACACCTGAACTTAGCCTGTATTGCTGCTTTTTCCTGGTGTGTTACACCAACAGGATTTTGCGGCACTTACAGCGGGCGGAGTGTGCCTCCTCCTGACCATATTACACCTGAAGTTAGCCTGTATTGCTGCTTTTTCCTGGTGTGTTACACCAACAGGATTTTGCAGCACTTACAGCGGGCGGACTGTGCCTCCTGACCATATTACACCTGAACTTAGCCTGTATTGCTGCTTTTTCCTGGTGTGTTACACCAACAGGATTTTGCGGCACTTACAGCAGGCGGAGTGTGCCTCCTGACCATATTACACCTGAACTTAGCCTGTATTGCTGCTTTTTCCTGGTGTGTTACACCAACAGGATTTTGCGGCACTTACAGCGGGCGGAGTGTGCCTCCTGACCATATTACACCTGAACTTAGCCTGTATTGCTGCTTTTTCCTGGTGTGTTACACCAACAGGATTTTGCGGCACTTACAGCGGGCGGAGTGTGCCTCCTGACCATATTACACCTGAACTTAGCCTGTATTGCTGCTTTTTCCTGGTGTGTTACACCAACAGGATTTTGCGGCACTTACAGCGGGCGGAGTGTGCCTCCTGATCATAGTACACCTGAACTTAGCCTGTATTGCTGCTTTTTCCTGGTGTGTTAACTTACACCAACAGGATTTTGCGGCACTTACAGCGGGCGGAGTGTGCCTCCTGATCATATTACACCTGAACTTAGCCTGTATTGCTGCTTTTTCCTGGTGTGTTACACCAACAGGATTTTGCGGCACTTACAGCGGGCGGAGTGTGCCTCCTGACCATATTACACCTGAACTTAGCCTGTATTGCTGCTTTTTCCTGGTGTGTTACACCAACAGGATTTTGCGGCACTTACAGCGGGCGGAGTGTGCCTCCTGACCATATTACACCTGAAGTTAGCCTGTATTGCTGCTTTTTCCTGGTGTGTTACACCAACAGGCATTTGCAGCACCTACAGCAGGCGTAGTGTGATTCCTGCAAAATATACTCCTGAAGCTAAGCCTTATTGCTGGTTTTCCCATTTCCCTGCAGGCCATTAGAATGTCTGGAAGGCAAACAAGGAGAGGCAGACAGTCAGGAGTCAATAAAAGAGGGCAAGCAGGCTCTGTGTCTAGAGACAACAGTGCTGGTCGTGGACGCGGTGCATCGCCATCAGCACGTGGCCATGGGACACGCTTGTCCTTCTTTTCAGCAGCTGGACGTGTTGAGCCGCATCATGCCGAAGACTTGGTAGAGTGGATGGCCAAGCCCTCCTCATCCTCCTCATCCTCTCTCACCCAGGCTCAGGGTACTGGCAAAGCAGCTGCCAAAGCGTCCTCTTCCCTGGTATCAATGTCATCATCAGTCACTCCTTCCCTAGACCAACCATGTCCTCCTGAGGAGTCCCCCGAACTGTTTGAGCACAGTGTTGGGTACATGCTCCAGGAGGATGCCCAGCGTTTCGAAGGGTCTGATGATGAAACCCAGCTACAGGAAGGCAGTAGGGTGAGAGCAGACAGAGGGGATGCTCAAGAAGGACACCAATCTTGCAGTCATGTTCCAGCAGCTGCAGCATACTGCCAGATTGGCTCCAGTGATGAGGAGGGAGGGGATGATGAGGTCACTGACTCCACGTGGGTGCCTAATAGGAGAGAGGAGGAGGAGGAGGAGTAGGAGGAGGATGAGGAGGAGGCACATCTCCAACGAGGCAGGATGCCCTCGGGGGGCCAGCGTAAGGGCAGCACACCGACGGAATCACACCGCAGAGCTCCGCCTGTGCAGGGCGCTGCCTCTGCCCGTTATTCAAAAAGTTCTTTGGTGTGGGCCTTTTTTGAGTCGAGTGCATCAGATCGCACAGCTGATGTTTGCAACATATGTCTCAAGCGTATATCGCGTGGCCAAAACATCACCCGCTTGGGCACTACATGCTTGACCAGACATATGTTGACCTGCCATGCAGCTCGTTGGCAAGCCTACCTTAAAGACCCACACCAAAGAACAAAGCGGACCTCTTCTTGCACCGCATCAGCTGGGATCTCCAACCCCACTATACCTTCAGTCCTCTCTGAAACCTGCTCTGAGAGGAATGAAGGTGTAGAATTAGGTGTGTCACAGCCAAGTACTTGCGGGCACTCTGCTAGCAGTACACCGACGTCCGATTCTAGCAGGCAAATTTCCCTGCCCCAGCTGCTGGACCGTCAAAAGAAGTTCACTCCCAGCCATCCACATGCCCAGCGGTTGAATGCTAGCTTGGCTAAATTGCTAGCGCTTCAACTGCTGCCTTTTCAGTTGGTAGACTCGGCCCCCTTCCGTGAGTTTGTGCAATGTGCGGTTCCTCAGTGGCAGGTTCCCAAACGCCACTTTTTCTCACGGAAGGCAATTCCGGCTCTCTACCAGCATGTGGAAGGCAATGTCTTGGCCTCGCTGGACAGGGCGGTCAGCGGTAAGGTGCATATTACCGCTGACTCATGGTCCAGCAGGCATGGACAGGGACGTTACCTTTCTTTCACGGCCCATTGGGTCACTCTTTTGGCAGCTGGGAAGGATGCAGAACAAGGTGCAGTAGTGTTGGAGGTTGTTCCACCGCCACGCCTCCAAAATGCTACTACTGGTTGTGACACAACTCTGTCCTCCACCCCCTCCTCTTCTTCTTCCTCCGTGGCCTCTTCCTGTGCTTTGTCCTCGGAACCAGCGGTGCTCCGTAGGCGTTCAAGGGGCTACGCAAGTACGCAGGCAAAAAGATGCCATGCCGTGCTTGCGCTGGTGTGTTTGGGGGACAGGAGCCACACTGGGGCAGAGATTCTGTCTGCTCTGCAGGGGCAGGCCGAGAGGTGGTTGACGCCATGCCAGCTTAAGCCAGGAATGGTAGTTTGCGACAATGGCACCAACCTCCTCTCCGCTCTCCGACAGGGACAACTGACCCATGTGCCCTGTGTGGCTCACGTCCTTAACCTGGTGGTGCAGCGGTTCTAGGGCAGGTACCCGGGCTTACAGGATGTCCTGAGGCAGGCCAGGAAAGACTGTGTGCATTTCCGCAGATCTTATAATGCCAGTGCTCGCCTGGCTGAGCTGCAAAAGGAGTTGAACCTGCCCAAGAACCGCCTTATATGTGACATGCCCACCAGGTGGAACTCAACGTTGGCCATGCTGCAGCGGCTGCACACGCAGCAGAGGGCCATCAATGAGTACCTGTGCGACTACGGCACCAGGACAGGGTCAGGGGAGCTCGGGTTTTTTTCACCACGCCACTGGGGCATGATCAGGGATGCATGCACTGTCCTGGCACCATTTGAGGAGGCCACGAGGATGGTGAGCAGTGACAGTGCATGCATCAGTGACACTGTACCTCTTGTCCACCTGTTGGAACATACGCTGCGTGGAATAATGGACAGTAGGCTTGTGCAATTCGTTTCGTAACGAATTGAAATTCGTCCGAATTTAGCAACTTTCGGACATTCGGAAGCATTCGAATTTCCGAACAAAGCAATTACGAATAAGACCGAATCCGAAATAAATTATACCGCAAATAGCGAATGCCCGAATGTCTTCGGCATAATTCGTTATGAAAAAGTTACGAATGTACGAATCCATACGAAGCACAATAACATTCACTCTGCTCTGCTCTCTGCTTCTCCCACACCGTGCTGAACTCCCTCTCAAAATGGTGTACAGGGGCGGAGGTTATAGCCGCATGTAAAAAACGAAAGTAAAATACGAGATTTCGAATCCATTCGAAGCACAATAACACTCACTGTGCTCTGCTCTCTGCTTCTCCCACACCGTGCTGAACTCCCTCTCAAAATGGTGTACAGGGGCGGAGCCTATAGCCGCATGTTAAAAACGAAAGTAAAATACGAGATTTCGAATCGTTACAAATAACCGCAATGTATTTAGAAAAGTACAAATCCATTCGAAGCACATTAGGCATAATAGGCAGCGTCGTTGTGAGAGAGACACGGAAAATTACGAATCAACGAACCCAAAAAAAGTTACGAAAGTAGGAGTTGTGTCCAGAATCAACGAAAAACAACGTACTCTACCGAAAGTACGAACCCAAAAAAAGTTACGAAAGTAGGAGTTGTGTCCAGAATCAACGAAAAACAACGTACTCTACCGAAAGTACGAATTATAAAGCAACAAAAAATTCAACGAAAAATGTCGCTTGCAAAAATACGAATGAGTCCGAACACGAAAAATCCCGTCTAGCAAAATTACGAATGATTACGAATCAACAGGACCGGAAAGAAACGAACCGAAACGGAACGAATTTTTCCGTTGTGCACAAGTCTAATGGACAGGGCACTTGAGGCAGAACAGAGGCAGGAAGAGGAGGACTTCCTTGCCTCTCAAAGCCCCCTTTACCCAGACAGTGTTCCTTCTGTCCCACCCACCGCACAGGAAGAAGAGGAGGAGGAGGAGGATTGTGTCAGCATGGAGGTGGAGCCTGGCACTCAGCATCATCAGCAGCAGTCTTTTAGGGATGATTTACAGTCCCAAGAAACCAGTGGACTTGTACGTGGCTGGGAGGAGGTGGCTGCGGATCATGTCGTCCTTAGTGACCCAGAGGACTCCGGACCGAATGCCTCAGCTAACCTACGCTGCATGGCCTCCCTGATCCTGCAAAGTCTGCGGAAGGATCCTCGTATTCTTCGGATCAAGGAGAGGGACCATTACTGGCTGGCCACTCTCCTTGATCCACGGTACAAGGGTAAGGTTGCAGACCTTATCTTACCGTCGCAGAGGGAGCAGAGGATGAGACAACTCTGGGAGGCCTTGCAGAAAGGTCTGTGCAACGCGTTCCCAGAGACTGGGAGGTTACAAACTCCTGGTCCTGGACAACGAGTTGCTGAGGCTTCGGTCAGTCAAAGAAGGAGCGGTGGGGAAGGTGGCCGTCTGACCGATGCGTTCAGACAATTCTTTAGTCCGCAGCCCCAAGGTATAATCGGTTCCAGCAACCATCGCCAGCATCTGATATACATGGTGCAGGAATACCTAGGGGCAAGGTCAGACTTGGACACCTTCCCCACCGAAAATCCTCTGGCTTACTGGGTCTTGAGGATGGATCACTGGCCAGAGCTTGCACAGTATGCAATTGAGCTACTGGCCTGTCCTGCATCCAGCGTTCTTTCAGAACGCACATTCAGTGCTGCTGGAGGATTTGTCATGGATCACAGGGTGCGCCTGTCCACCGACTCTGTTGATCGACTGACCTTCATAAAGATGAACCAGTCTTGGATCACCACCAGCTACCAAACACCTGAAGCTGATATAACAGACTAATTTATTTTCAAATGTCACATCCCTTCAAGACTGATGCTGATGCTGAGAGACTGTCCTGTTATGTTGACTGACTATCCTCCTCCTCCTCAATGATCCGATTGATGATGATAGCTTGGAAGAACATTTTTGTTTCTGGGTGCCGCCACCAGTGGCTAAGGCCCAATTTTTCAGCCCCTGTTTAACAGGGGCGTGTTATTACAATTTTTTATGCAATGCTTTGCAGCAGGGCTCATTCCTGCACTCCAACTAGAGTATCTGGGAGAGGTTGCAGTGTCGTGGCACCAGCACCAGTGGCTAAGGCCCAATTTTTCAGCCCCTGTTTAACAGGGGCGTGTAATTACAATTTTTGATGCAATACTTTGCAACAGGGCTCATTGCTGTGCTCCAAGTACAGTATCTGTGAGGGGTTGCAGTGTTGTGGCACCAGTGCCTAAGGCCCAATTTTTCTGCCCCTGTTTAACAGGGGCATGTAATTACAATTCTTGATCTAATAATTCACAGCAGGGCCCATTCCTGCGCCCACCAAGACTAACTGTGTGGCCTTACAGTGTTGTGTCAACACCACCACCACCACCACCACCAAAGGCCCAATTTTTCAGCCCCTGTTCAACAGGGGCATGCAATTACAATTCTTGATCTAATAATTCACAGCAGGGCCCATTCCTGCGCCCACCAAGAGTAACTGTGAGGGCTCACAGTGTTGTGGCAACACCAACATGTAAGGGGCAAATTTCAGTATATACGGCAGGCCCCTATATTCAAACATCCAACTTACAAACGACTCCTCCTTGCTAACGGAAGGATACAACAGGAAGTGAGAGGAAATCTACCCCTAGGAAGGGAAATTCTCTCCTGTAAGAGTTAATATGGGAAAAAAAGTGTCTCCTCTCCACTGATGCTTTATCACCAATTCTTGTTTCAATAAAAACCTCAAATTTTCAAAACACATTTGTCATTAGGACGGAAAGTGAGGTGAACTGTTCTGAACAGGTGCACACTGCACAGACAGCAAAACAAATGTTACAGGGGTGATAACCCTTCCCTATGTTTTCCAAAAAGCTTAAAAATAGATTTTTTGGCTGGAGCTACACTTAAACAATGTACCTGTTCAAAATTACAAACAGATTCTACATAAGAACAAACCTACAGTCCCTGTCTTGTATGCACCGCCTGTATATGGCTGTTCAGAGTATATAGGGCCTTTTTTATTTTGTGTGCGGGGTTCCCCTTAATATCCATACAAGACCCAAAGGGGCTGGTAATGGGCTGGGGTGGGGGGGGGGGGCTGTGATGGGGTAGCTATGCCATTTTTCTTAAAGATTTTCATCCATATTACCGGGACCAGACATTACATTAAAGCCGCAAGCAGTTTTAAATGGCTTTTTTTCCTTTAGAAATGTAATTTTGTGCAGGGACAGTTCTAAACATGGGAAACACGTGGCACTTCACAGGCATACTTTAGACACCCCCCAGGTACGATATTTAAAGGAATATTTGACTTTTTTTTTTTTCACTTTATGCATCATTAAATGACTGCTCCCGAAAAACGGCCGTTTTTAAAACTTTTTTTGGGATTGATACATGTCCCCTGGTGCAGAACCCGGGTTCCCAAACCCTTTTTAGGACAATAACATGCATAATAGTCGTTATAATTAGCACTTTAGATTTCGAACGTTCGCATCCATTGTATTTAATAGGGTTCTAAAGTTCGTGCGAACTTTCGGTCCGTTCGCGGGTTCTGGTGCGAACCAAACCCGGGGGTGTTCGGCTCATCACTAGCCATGAATAATTAAGACAGTTCTGAAGGCAAAAGGGGGGCCAACCCGATACTAGCAAGGTGTCCCTAATAAGATGGCTGGTGAGTTTATATATCGTGAGGCCTGGCAATTATACTGTACAATGTATGACTGCAGAGAGCACTGTGAAGTTTATACATTATGATTAATGTAAAGAAATTTACCACTAGAAATATCATTAAGCTACTAGGTAATTAAAAATTTCCTGTGTGGCAGGTCAACAAGATTTCATTTTTAAGATTAATCCCCTAATAATGTGCAATTAAAACTCACTCTCATTACCGCAAGTCAGAAAGAATTCACCTCTTCTCCTGTTTCAGTGACTATTTTTCTATTGGTGGGCATAGACTGACATTCTATTTAAACTTTAATGAATGGTTCATCCATCAAAATATTATTAATTTAACCAGCAAGCAAAACCTATTTTGTGTAATAGAATGCCTCTTGTACTGGAAAAAAAAATGTGCTGTACCCATATACCATTTCATTTATCTCTGTTACATAATATCATTCAACCGGAAAACAAACTCCCTTTGCATTCAAACCCAACCAACCAGAATCCCTGAATCCTCTCTTACCACGGCCTATTGGAGTGATTACTGTTCACTTTACTAGAGAGCCTCTTGTCTTATTGCAATACCCAATAAAAACTACACCTCATTTAATTTTCTTTCCTTCCAAACATGTTTCAGGTCTCGTTTACAGTATGTGCATTTTTCTGCACTTAAAAAGCACAGGTCTCAGCAAGGGGCACACAGAAAATATGTGCAAAAAGCAAAACATGCACTGCCTTGAAAAAGTATTCATGTCCCTAGTAATTGTCCACATTTTGTCACATTACAACCAAAAACGTAAATGTATTTTATTGGCATTTTATGTGATAGACCAACACAAAGTGGCACATAATTGTGAAGTGGAAGGAAAATGATAAATGGTTTTAATTTTTTTTTACAAATAAATATCTGAAAAGTGTGACGTGCATTTGTATTCAGCCCCCTTTACTCTGATTCCTCTAACTAAAATCTAGTGGAACCACTTGCCTTCAGAAGTCACCTAATTAGTAAATAGAGTTTAATCTAATTTAATCTCAGTATAATACAGCTGTTCTGTGAAGCCCTCAGAGGTTTTTTAGGGAACATGGTAGAGAAAATTGATGGACAGCCGCACTCCAAAAAAACGTAGATGGTTGTCTTTATTGTAAAAAAAGGAGAATAAAAGCACTAAAAATCACAGCAGAAAAATACAGGGATGTGCAGCCTACGCGTTTCACACTTGACACAAATGAGTGCTTAGCCATGACTGCCGGCACTCGTGATTTCCTGGGAGGACACTGATTGTGGAAGCATATCCACCTGGAGCGGTAACTCCCTTTCCCCATTCATTTTTTAGGGAACCTTAGTGAACAAACAGCATCATAAAGGCCAAGGAACACACCAGACAGGTCAGGGATAAAGTTGTGGAGAAGTTTAAAGCACGGTTAGGTTATAAAAAAATAATGTGCACAGTATGGCACAACTGCAAACCTACTAAGAAATGGCCATCCACCTAAACTGACAGGCCAGACAAGGAGAGCATTAATCAGAGAACCATGGTAACTCTGGAGGAGCTGCAGAGATCCACAGCTCAGGTTGGAGAATCTGTCCACAGGACAACTATTAATCATGTACTCCACATATCTGGCCTTTATTGAGGAGTGAAAGGAAGAAAGCCATTGTTGAAAGAAAGCCATAAGAAGTCACATTTGCAGTTTGCAAGAAGCCATGTGGGGGACACAGCAAATATGTGGAAGAAGGTGCTCTGGTCAGATGAGACAAAAATTTTACTTTTTGGCCTAAAAGCAAAACACTATGTGTGACGGAAAACTAACACTGCACATCACCTTTAACCCACCATCCCCACCATGAAACATGGTGGTGGCAGCATCATGTTGTGGGGATGCTTTTCTTCAGCAAGGACAGGGCAGCTGGTCAGAGTTGATGGGAAGATGGATGGAGCCAAATGTAGGGCAATCTTAGAAGAAAACCTGTTAGAGTCTGCAAAAGACTTGAGACTGTGGCAGAGGTTCACCTTCCAGCAGGACAACGACCCTAAACATACAGCTATAGCTACAATGGAATGGTTTAGATCAAAGCATATTCATGTGTTAGAACGGCCCAGTCAAAGTCCAGATCTAAATTCAATTGAGAATCTGTGGCAAGACCTGAAAATTGCTGTTCACAGACGCTCTCCATCCAATCTGACAGAGCTTGAGCTATTTTGCAAAGAAGAATGGGCAAAAATTTCACTCTCTAGAGCAAAGCTGGTAGAGACATCTCCTAAAGACTTGCAGCTGTAATTGCAGCAAAAGGTGGATCTACAAAGTATTGACTCAGGAGGCTGAATACAAATGCCCCCCACACTTTTCACATATTTATTTGTAAAAAAAAAATGAAAACCATTCATCATTTTCCTTCCACTTCACAACTATGTGCCACTTTGTGTTGTTCTATCACATAAAATCCCAATAAAATACATTTATGTTTTTGGTTGTAACATGACAAAATGTGGACAATTTCAGGGGGGTAAGGATACTTTTACAAGGCACTGTATGCACCCCATTCACGCTACAATGAAGCAGAGGGTTGCTGAGTGGAAAGGTGCAGAAAAATTCAGCATGTCTGTATTTTTACGCCTCGCATGGGAGCTCCATCCTTTGATGGTTTTATTTGTCGTTTTGTGAAACGTCAATAAAGTAAAAAAAAAGAAAGGTAAACAGTGCCTTGTGCTGTAAAATGCGAGGCACCCAGTCCCGCCCCCCACTGCTTGTACAGTATGGATACCATCCCGCACAGTAGAGCTGCACGATTCTGGCTAAAATGAGAATCACAATTTTTTGCTTAGAATAAAGATCATGATTCTGTCATGATTCTCAGCGTAACATCATCTTTCACATTGTACAAAAAAAATTGAGCTAACTTTACTGTTTAGTTTTTTTTTAATTCATTGAAGTGTATTTTTTCCCCAAAAATTGCTTTTGAAAGACTGCTGCGTAAATACAGTGTGACATAAAATATTGCAACATCCGCCATTTTATTCTTTAGGGTCTCTGATATATATATATATATATATATATATATATATATATAT
Organism: Rana muscosa; assembly: GCA_029206835.1. Taxonomy (NCBI): domain Eukaryota; kingdom Metazoa; phylum Chordata; class Amphibia; order Anura; family Ranidae; genus Rana; species Rana muscosa. The sequence goes on from CM055116.1 coordinate 882,225,551, forward strand.
ATATATATATATTTTATGTAGCGGGGTCTTTAAATTTAGGTGGGGTACACCTGGGTGGAAGTTCAGGTGTGTAAGTATGGGAGTGATGACCATTTGTATTCGTGGAGGATTCGGCGGTGTAATAATCTCCTTGGCCGGTGGGTGGTGAGTGCCCGCAGGCTCAAGGTAGATTCGCTGCCATAGTGCTGTCCTTTTTGTCCCTTCTCGGAGATGGTACGGCGAGGGCGGGGAACCTGCCGTGGCGTCATTGGAGGGGATAAAAGGGGGAGACGCCCTGGTCACGAGGTCTTGCTCTTCTGGAGGTCGATCATCACGCGCCCAGGCACCTTAGGCCTGGGTGCGGGCGGGTTCGGATTCCGGCTCGGGTGCCCTAGGCCTGACCGGAATGGAGTTGGAGTCCATCCCAGGCACCTTCAGCCAGGGGTGAGGTACTAAACCAGGAGGCCTGGGGCCCAGTGACTTCGACTGGGTCCCGCGAGGGTGGAGAAGTCCGAGGGTCCCTGAAGTGGACAGGGCCCATATCTGAGGTGAGGAGGCCGGGGAGGTTACCCATTCGGAGAGTCTGGAGCAGCATCAACCCAGTGACGGATGGGCCTCTGGTAACTCCCTTGGAGGGACATCTTCCCCTGACAGGGGCCGCAGCGCAGCGAAGGTACTCCTATCTACGTTCTCTTGAGTCGCTGGTAGAGACTCTCGAGTTCGAAGTCCTTTCAAGATATGGTTATAGTAACCGCTGGCGAGATCGCAGTGGTTTAGCTAAGAATTAGGACAGTGCCTCGACCTGCTCATCCCCTGTATCAAAATGTTATCAAGTTGCAACCAGTTGGCTACTGAAGCACTGTTTATTGTGGGAAATGCAATAAAACAAGAGTTGGACTGTGATCGGTGTGTGGAACTCTGGTTAATGGGAGCAAAGAGAAGTGTTGGCACAGCAGGACTTAATCCTTTACAGAAGCACATAGGCCCGAGGAAATATCTGGTACTGGCCTTCACCTCACCCACAGCTATGGGGAGGACATGGGCCATAGCGCATCTCACCCTGTCGTGTGACATACCCCTAGACAAAAGAGATGGGGTGAGCCCGCTACATATATATATATACATAATGTTTGGGGTTCTAAGTAATTTTCTAGCAACAAATGCTGATTTTAACTGGTACGCAACAAGTGTCAGAAAAAGGCTTAAGCCCTGTACACACGATCGGTTTGTCCGATGGGAAAAAAAAAACGATAGGAAATTCCGATTGTCTGTGTGGAACTCCATCGGAGAAAAAACACACGCATGCTCAGACTGAATTAGGAGACGGGAGCGCTCGTTCTGGTAAAACTAGCGTTCGTAATGGAGATAGCACATTCGTCATGCTGTAACGGACTGAAAAGCACAGAGACTGAAAAGCGCGAATCGGCTCTCACCAAACTTTTACTAACACGCGGTAACACGAAATCAGCAAAAGCAGCCCAAAGGGTGGCGCCATTGGATTTGAACTTCCCATTTATAGTGCCGTCGTACGTGTTGTACGTCACGGCGTTTGGGACGATCGCAATTTTGTCTGATGGTGTGTAGGCAAGACTGATGGAAGTCAGCTTCATCGGAATTCCGATGGAAAAATCCATCGGATTTGATTCTATTGGAAATCCGATCGTGTGTACAGGGCTTTAGACTTTAAAGCACCTTTCACATGGGGCAGATCCATTTTGACAGACTCCGCTAGCTCAGCGGGGATCGCTTCGTTGATCTCCACTGAGCAGGTGGATAACAGGTCCTTCTTCGCTCACTGTGCTGAGAAGGACCTGTCAGAGCCCTGCTCTCATTTATAGGGAGATCAGATGAAAACGGTCCGTTTTCATCCGATCCAATCTGATCCAATCCGTTGGACGGATGGCGAACGTATCGCCATATGTCTATTTTCAGCAGATCTTGTCGGATCGGATGTCAGGCGGGTGTCAGCGGACACATATCCACTGGCATCCACCTCCCCATAGAAAGTCAATGGGTGGCCCGATTGGATCCACCTGGAAAATGGACATCGTGTGAAAGGGGTCTAAGTGGTTAATCTAACCTCATTTGCAGACCAAAGTTCATTCCTTTGATCTAAAAGAACCAAATGATACATTGTTTATTTTTATTTCAGCGCTGAGCAATGTTGTGATAAACTTTGACAGCTCTGAGCAGAGAACGGCTCTGCACTTGTTACATGAATCGTGGAAATGCCGGGTTAAGATCGTGAAGGGGATTGAATCGAGATTGCGATTTTTAAACGATTAATCGTGCAGCTCTATCGCACAGGAAAACGGCTAATTTTTCTTTGCAGGTTGGTATCAACAAGTCCTAAATTACAGGTGGAGTCTCGTGGTCAATTCGCAGTGATATGTTCCTCTGATGGTTAATTTTGCTGCCTACATTAGATTCTCTGTCCTCTGGGTTATGCAGCAGGAGAAGTGTGAATACTTAACCACTTCAATACCATGCACTTATACACCTTCCTGCCCAAGCCAATTTTGAGCTTTCAGCGCTGTCGCAATTTGAATGACAATTGCGCGGTCATGCAACACTGTACCCAAACAATTTTTTTATAATTTTGTTCCTACAAATAGAGCTCTCTTTTGGTGGTATTTGATCGCCTCTGCGATTTTTATTTTTGCACAACAAATAAAAAAGAGCGGAAATTTTGAAAAAAACTATGTTTTTCTTTGTTTCTGTTAATTTTTTTTGGAAATAAGTACCTTTTCTACTTCAATGACGGGCACTGATAAGGCGGCACTAACGGGCACTGATAAGGCGACACTGATGGGCACCGATTAGGTGGCACCAATGAGGTGGCACTGATGAGGTGGCACTGATGGGCACTGATGATGGGCACTGATAGGCGGCACTGATGGGCACTGGTATGCGGCACTGATGGGCACTGGTAGGCGGCACTGATGGGCACTCATAGACGGCACTGATGGGCACTCATAGGCGGCACTGATGGGCACTTATAGGCGGCACTGATGGGCACTTATAGGCGGCACTGATAGGTGGCACAGACGGGCACTGATAGGTGGGCACTTATGGGCAGAGATGGGCACGGATGGGCACTGATAGGTGGCACTGATGGACACTGGTAGGTGGCACTGATGACACTGGTAGATGGCACTGATGACACTGGTGGCTGGCATTGCTGGGCATCACATGCCATGATGGTGCCATGATAGTGCCAGTCAGTGCCCATTTGTGGGCACTGATTGGCATATGTTTTGTGTGTATTTGTGCATGTGGATGGCCTTGGGGGACTTACCTGGCCATCCACATGCTTGGGGCTTCCCTGGTGGTCCTGGGGGGCTTCCCTGGTGGTCCAGTGTGGGTATCTGAGGGGGGGCTGCCCTGATAAACAATCAGCGCGAACCCCCCCTGTCAGGAGAGCCACCGATCGGCTCTCCTCTACTAGCGTCTGTCAGACGCGAGTGAGGAAGAGCCGATCAACGGCTCTTCCTGTTTACATCGTGATTAGCCGTGATTGGACACGGCTGATCACGTGGTAAAAAGCCTCCGTCAGAGGCTCTTTACCGAGATCAGTGTAGCGGTGTGTCAGACTGACACACCGCTCCACCGATCGCCGCGATGCGCGCCCCCCGGGCGCGCGGCGGCTGTTATCCTGCAGGACGTCATATGACATCCAGTGTGGATAACTGAACCACTTCCCGGACGTCAATTGCCTATTGACTGGGCGGGAAGTGGTTAAGGGTCTATTTATAAATTTTTCCACACACAATTCACAAAACTTTCACCTAGGATTTACATGAGAAATCTTAGGAGGAAATTGTGTGAATTTTGGGTAAAACATTTATAAATAGACCCTTAAAGCAGTAGTAAACCACAGAAGAAAAAACAAAAAAATCTTCTCCCTGCAAGATAAAGATCCCTGCAAAGCAGAGATGAGAAACTGAGAGATCAGTTAATAAAAGTAGCACACTCCACACACATTGCACATAGGCAGGCACATATTGAACCCTTTGATTGCCCTAGATGTTAACAATGACAGTGTATAGTATCACCACTGATACTGTATTATTGTCACTGGTGATGTCAGTGGCAGTTAGTGAGTCCCCCCCCCCCCCCGTGTCAGTTAGTGTCAGATTGACTGTTGTTGCAGTATAACAATCGTTATATTAGTAGTATAAAAAAAAAAAAAAAATTCCAATATATACCATAGTTTGTAGGCGATTTTTTTTGATTGGATATGTTTTATAGCAAAAACTAAAAAATAGTGTTTTTTTTTTTTTTTAATTTCGGTTTATTTCACAAAAAATATAAAACCCAGTGGTGATCAAATACCATCAAAAACAAACTCTATTTGTGTGAGGCAGGGAGGGCTTTTTTTTTATTGTTGTTCGTTTGTTTACCACTTGCTGACCAGCTCACGTACTTATACTGCGGCAGGTAGGCAGCGCTGCGCAAATCACCGTACATGTACGGCGGCTCGTACAGGCGCAGTTGCGGGTAGGAGTGTGCCCTGTGGGTCGGGCGGGCTCGATGTCCCACGATCGCCTAGTACAGAGGTAGAACGGGGATCTGCCAGAGTAAACAAGGGGATCCCCATTCTGACAGGGGACACGTCAGAGAGCTTCTGTTCCCAGTGATCGGGACCAGTGAGTGCCAAGCTGGGGACCCAGGGACCCAGCAGAGAAGGGGGGGGGGGGGTGACGCTTGATGAAGATACTACGGTCAAGGTTGGAAGAGCTCAAGGGATTCAGTGGCATTGAATCATCTAGTCTAGTGAGAGAGAGACTGGGAGCTCAGTGGGCTGAAAAACTACAAGAAGTGATTGTAGTGGAAGTGCAGGAACTGTTACACTTTGTGTAAGGAATTGTTCAAGACTGTTGCCATAGGAGACAGCATTCCTACACATGCAGATGTGACATCTTGCTGGATGCCTTTCCCTGCATGGCTGTCTACCTGTAGAAGTCTCAGAGTCTGCCAATTAACATTGCAACCACCTAAGGGTGTCCTGGCCCTAACCCTCTCTCCCAAAGTTCTGTTAAGAGAAATAAGATCTCTTAGCATTCAAGAAGTGTCTTGCGCCCAATTAATATACCTTATACTACACCCACAATGCCTTGCAACCCACCGTATACAGAAGGCTGTCAGCAGTTCTTGGCTCTAAAAGTTCTCATTAGACCAGAGGAGGCCCTGGACCTTGCTACATATATTTTGAGGTGAATCATTCTATTTATCGAAATAAAAATGTTGTAGATGAAGTGGCTGATTTCGTTTTCTTTTTTCATGTATTATTTCCATTATTTCCACATAGCAATACTGCAAGTAACTAGTTTTCTGTCTTTCAGCGGCTATACTCACTCCTACAGTATCTATACAGGGAGTTATGGTAGTCACCTAAGCTTAGCTTCAAACATGTGAACATATTTGCCAGCACACCATGGATCAACACTTCTGTCCAAAGGTTTCTTTTATTTAGAAAGATCACATCACAAAAATAGGTGCAACGTTTCGGAGATGTGCAGGGCCCCTTCGTCATCACATGCCTGACGAAGGGGCCCTGCGCGGCTCTGAAACGTTGCACCTATTTTTATGATGTGATCTTTCTAAATAAAAGAAACCTTTGGACAGAAGTGTTGATCCATGGTGTGCTGGCGAATATGTTCACTTGCTTGATGTTTCCAGGACCCAACTGGTAATCACTACAGCACCCACCATTTTAAGAGCTATACTTTCCAGGAACGTGTGCGATCAGAATATTGACAAGAATTAGCTTCAAACATATCTGCCTTTGTAAATCTCTATCACATGGGGGGTGGGGAGATTAGAGGCTTAACCACTAATATGACATCCTCCCAGGATCACGGGCTGCACTTTGGTGTGATCTGTCACCTGCCGTGTTCACTGGACACGGCCAATGACAGATCACTGGACCAGCCTACTACCGGTACCATGTGATCACTGTGGCCAATCACAGCAGATCACATGACAGTTGTACTTATGCTTTGTGATTGATCACAGTGATCACATGGTACAAACAGGGCCAAACACAGCCTATCTGTACCATGTGATTAGCTGTGGCCAACCACAATGAATCACAATAGTAAACACAGAATGAACGGTATTCATTCAGAAAAAATTGTTGCTTATAACTAAAAAAATCATAGTTTAACCACTTAACGACCGCTCACTGTATATATACGTCGGCAGAATGGCACCGACAGGCACAATCACGTAGAGCATACGTGATTGCCTTTGTATAGTTGGGGGGTCCAATCGGACCCCCCTTCTGTACAGTGAGCGGTGGCTAAGTGTCCGGGAGCGTTCCGGGATGAGGGGGCAGCCATTCGTTTCTGGCCACCCCCTCGCGATCGCTCCCGGCGAATGGAAATGCCCCCTCTGTCTGTGTCAGACAGAGGGAGCAGGAGGAAGTGATGTCATCTCTGGTGCGGCGCTCACATATACCGAGCGCCGTACAAGAGAAGACATCAGGTCAGTGCACACAACACTACACTGACACCAGGACACATAGGGACATAAATCGCCCCCCCAGGCCCCCCCAGACACCCCAGATCACCCCCCAGATCACCCCCCAGCCCCCAGTCACAGTGTCACTGATTGCAGTGACCATTTATTTAGTGATCACTGCAATCAGTGACATTTGTGACAGTAAAAGTGTCACCAAAGTTTAGTCTTAGGTCCAGTGTAGCCCCCTAACCCCCCCTAATAAAGGTTTAACCCCCTGATCACCCCCCAGATAACCCTTTCACCGCCTATCACCACTGTCGCTTAGCGATCATTTTTCTGATCGCTGTCTTAGCGTCAGTGATGCCGATCGGCAGCCAGTAATTTTTTTTAGGTTCGCCGCAGGTTTTTATAGCGTCAGGTACCCCAATATATTATCTAATAAAGGTTTAACCCCCTTGATCGCCCCCCAGGTAACCCTTTCACCCCCTATCACCACTGTCACTAAGCGATCGTTTTTCTAAACGCTGTCTTAGTGTCTGTGATGCAGATCGGTAGCCGGTAATTTTTTTTAGGTTCGCCGCAGGTTTTTATAGCGTCAGGTACCCCAATATATTATCTAATAAAGGTTTAACCCCCTTGATCGCCCCCCAGGTAACCCTTTCACCCCCTATCACCACTGTCGCTAAGCAATTGTTTTTCTAAACGCTGTCTTAGTGTCGGTGATGCAGATCGTAGCCAGTAATTTTTTTTAGGTTCGCCGCATGTTTTTATAGCGTCAGGTACCCCAATATATTATCTAATAAAGGTTTAACCCCCTTGATCGCCCCCCAGGTAACCCTTTCACCCCCTATCACCACTGTCACTAAGCGATCGTTTTTCTAAACGCTGTCTTAGTGTCTGTGATGCAGATCGGTAGCCGGTAATTTTTTTTAGGTTTGCCGCAGGTTTTTATAGCGTCAGGTACCCCAATATATTATCTAATAAAGGTTTAACCCCCTTGATCGCCCCCCAGGTAACCCTTTCACCCCCATCACCACTGTCGCTAAGCGATCGTTTTTCTAAACGCTGTCTTAGTGTCGGTGATGCAGATCGGTAGCTGGTAATTTTTTTTAGGTTCGCCGCAGGTTTTTATAGCGTCAGGTACCCCCATATATTATCTAATAAAGGTTTTAACCCCCTGATTGCCCCTAGTTAACCCTTTCACCAGTGATCACCATATAAGTGTTACGGGTGACGCTGGTTAGTTAGTTTGCTTTTTATAGTGTCAGGGCACCCGCCGTGTATATAACCCAATAAAGGTTTAACCCCCTGATCGCCCAGCGGGTGATATCAATTAGGTTTTAGCGTCAGAGAGGGTCTGAGTCACACCCCAGGCAGTGTCAGGTTAGTGCCAGTAACGCTAACACCCACGCGTGAAGCATACAACCCCCTTAGTGGTATAGTATCTGAACAGATCAATATCTGATCTGATCAGATCTATACTAGCGTCCCCAGCAGTTTAGGGTTCCCAAAAATGCAGTGTTAGCGGGATCAGCCCAGATACCTGCTGGCACCTGCGTTTTGCCCCTCCGTCCAGCCCAGGCCACCCAAGTGCAGTATCGATCGATCACTGTCACTTACAAAACAAAAACACACATAACTGCAGCGTTCGCAGAGACAGGCCTGATCCCTGCGACTCCAGTGCTGTAGGAGGTGATTTCACCACCACAGTTAAAAAAAAAGCAAATATGCCGAAGCATTGGGGCAGCAGGGGCGGAGGAGCGATTTTGCTCCTAATGCCGCGTACATACGGTCGAAATTCCGACGGAGGCTTGCCCGTGGAAAAGTCCGACCATGTGTGTGCGGCATAACTTTTTTGCGGGAGGATGCCCCCATGCTTCGGCATATATAAATGGTGCGTGTATGCCCATCATTGGAAGTGGGTGGATGAAGGGCGGTATTCTAATGGTGGGCATACCCACCGATCAATCTCTTTTTTCGTTCAGCCAACTGGCTGCATGAAATAAAAAGATTACAATACATGTCCAACAAGGACCAGCAACGTACTGGTATGTTGCTGGACTTTGAATGTTTATACCAGAATGATGCCTGCGGGTTTAGGTATCATCTTGGTATCATTCTTTTCAGCCTGCGGCTGGCTTTCATGTAAAAGCAATCCTAGCGGCTAATTAGCCTCTGGACTGCTTTTACAAGCAGTGGGAGGGAATGCCCCCCCCCGGATATAAAAAGCGCCATTGGGAAATTGGGAAAGCATTTTATCACACCGATCTTGGTGTGGTCAGATGCTTTGAGGGCAGAGGAAAAATCTAGGGTCTAGAAGACCCCAGTTTTTTCAAAAAAAGACTACCTGTCACTACCTATTGCTATCATAGGGGATATTTACATTCCCTGAGATAACAATAAAAATGATAAAAAAAATAAATACTTGGAAGGAACAATTTAAAAATAAAATAAAAAAGAAAAATTAATAATAAAAAAAAAAAAAAAAGCACCCCTGTCCTGCCCTGCTCTTGCCCAATGGCGAACGCAAGCGTCGGTCTGGCGTCATATGTAAACAGCAATTGCACCATGCATGTGAGGTATCACCGCGAAGGTCAGATCGAGGGCAATCATTTTAGCAGTAGACCTCCTCTGTAAATCTACTGGGGTAACCTGTAAAGGCTTTTAAAGACTTTTAAAAATGTATGTAGTTTGTCGCCAATGCACGTTTGTGCGAAATTTTAAAGCATGTCGTGTTTGGTATCTATGTACTCGGCCTAAGATCATCTTTTTTATTTCATCAAACATTTGGGCAATATAGTGTGTTTTAGTGCATTAAAATTAAAAAAAGTGTATTTTTAACCCAAAAAATGCGTTTGAAAAATCGCTGCACAAATACTGTGTAGAAAAAAAAAATGCAACACCCACCATTTTAATCTGTAGGGCCTTTGCTTTAAAAATATATATAATGTTTGGGGGTTCAACATAATTTTCTTGCAAAAAAAAAATGTTTTCATGTAAACAAAAAGTGTCAAAAAGGGCTTTGTCTTCAAGTGGTTAGAAGAGTGGATGTAAGCTTCCTAATGTTGTGTATAAAATGCCAGAACAGTTCAAAACCCCCCCAAATGACCCCATTTTGGAAAGTAGACACCCCAAGCTATATACTGAGAGGCATGTCGAGTCCATGGAATATTTTATATGTTGACACAAGTTGCGGAAAAACGATTTTTTTTTTTTTTGCACAAAGTTGTCACTAAATGATATATTGCTCAAACATGCCATGGTTATATGTGGAATTACACCCCAAAATACATTCTGTTGCTTCTCCTGAGTACGGGGATACCACATGTGTGAGACTTTTTGGGAGCCTAGCCACGTACGGGACCCCAAAAACCAAGCACCGCCTTCAGGCTTTCTAAGGGTGTAAATTTTTGATTTCACTTCTCACTGCCTATCACAGTTTCGGAGGCCATGGAATGCCCAGATAGCACAAAACCCCCCCAAATGACCCCATTTTGGAAAGTAGACACCCCAAGCTATTTGCTGAGAGGTATTGTGAGTATTTTGCAGATCTCGCTTTTTGTCACAAAGTTTTGAAAATTGAAAAAAAAAATATATATATATATATTTTCTTTCTTCATTTTCAAAAACAAATGAGAGCTGTAAAATACTCGCCATTCCTCTCAGCAAATAGCTTGGGGTGTCTATATTCCAAAATGGGGTCATTTGGGGGGGGTTTGTGCGATTTTGGCATTTTATGGCCTTCGAAACTGTGATAGGTAGTGAGGAGTGAAATCAAAAATTTGTGCCTAGAAATCCTGAAGGCGGTGCTTGGTTTTCGGGGTCCCGTACGCAGCTAGGCTCCTAAAAAGTCCCACACATGTGGTATCCCCGTACTCAGGAGAAGCAGAAAAATTTATTTTGGGGTGTAATTCCACATATAACCATGGCATGTGTGAGCAATATATCATTTAGTGACAACTTTTTGTAATTTTTATTTTTTTTTTGTCATTATTCAATCACTTGGGACAAAAAAAAATATATTCAATGGGCTCAACAGGCCTCTCAGCAATTTCCTTGGGGTGTCTACTTTCTAAAATGGGGTCATTTGGAGGGGTTTTGTGCTATTTTGGCATTTTATGGCCTTCGAAACTGTGATAGGTAGTGAGGAGTGAAATCAAAAATTTGCGCCCTTAGAAATCCTGAAGGCGGTGCTTGGTTTCCGGGGTCCCGTACGCGGCTAGGCTCCCAAAAAGTCCCACACATGTGGTATCCCCGTACTCAGGAGAAGCAGCAAAATGTATTTTGGGGTGAAATTCCACATATAACCATGGCATGTGTGAGCAATATATCATTTAGTGACAACTTTTTGTAATTTTTTATTTATTTTTTTAGTCATTATTCAATCACTTGGGACAAAAAAATAAAAAATTCAATGGGCTCAACATGCCTCTCAGCAATTTCCTTGGGGTGTCTACTTTCCAAAATGGGGTCATTTGGGGGGGGGTTTGTACTGCCCTGTCATTTTAGCACCTCAAGAAATGAGATAGGCAGTCATAAATTTAAAGCTGTGTAAATTTCAGAAAATGTACCCTAGTTTGTAAACTCTATAACTTTTGCGCAAACCAATAAATATACGCTTATTGACATTTTTTTTACTAAAAACATGTGGCTGAATACATTTTGGCCTAAATGTATGACTACAATTGAGTTTATTCGATTTTTCTTATAACAAAAAGTAGAAAATATCATTTTTTTTCAAAATTTTCGGTCTTTTTCCGTTTATATCGCAAAAAATAAAAATCGCAGAGGCAATCAAATACCATTAAAAGAAAGCTCTATTTGTGGGAAGAAAAGGACGCAAATTTCGTTTGGGTACAACATTGCATGTCCGCACAATTTACAGTTAAAGCAGCGCAGTGCAAAATTCTGAATTCACCTCTGGTCCTTTAGCTACCAAATGGTCCGGGGCTTAAGTGGTTAAGCAATCATAGTGTGCAGGAAAAAAAAATCACCTCCCCAGAGTAGCACAGTGTTATCATGGTAACACTGTATTGCTCTGGTCACTATATATAAAAAATAAAAAAATAAATTAAAAGGGGAAAAAAATGTTATAACAAAATTTAATTGTGAAAAATAAAAAAAATTTAATTTCCTAATTTTCCCAAAAATTGTGACAAAAAAATTACAACTTTAAAAAACTCACCATTCCTAATACTAAATACTAAGTACCCTGGTCTAGTTTCCAAAAAGGGGTCATTTGGGGGATATTTGTACTGTCCTGGTATTTTCAGGCCTTTGTCAGTACATCAAGATTGATTGATTTTCAGATATATACTCTATAACTTTCCTACAGACTAAATAATATACACTGATTTGGGGTTTTTTGACCAAAGAAATTTAGCAGAATACATTCTGGCCTAAATTTATGGCTTAAGATTATTTGCAAAATGTTATAACAGAAACAAAGAAAAACATGTATTTTTTCAAAATTTTTGTTCTTTTTTAGTTTATTTGTGTGAAAAAATTCATAAAAATTTCATATGGGTACAGTGTTGCATGACCGCTCAATTGTCATTCCAAGTGTGACAGCGCTGAAAGCTGAAAATTGGCATGGCCAGGAAGGGGGTGATAGTGTCCAGTATTGAAGCGGTTAAAGAAGGAAGATAACACGGAAGTGATCTAATCTTCCATGTTATCTGGAAAGTGATCCAGTTATCTGAACTGGAAAGTTCAGCTCACAGAAAGTGCAAAGGATGCTCATTTCTGGCAAGATCAACAAGCCTTTTCTGTACCGCTGGCAATTTTCTTCACCTGAAAAACAAAACTGACAGAGCCGCCACATCTAAGGACCAGTAAGCTGCAATATTTTATATTTTTCTTCTTGGATTTAATTACCCTTCAATATTAATACATGTTTACTTTATGGTTTTGTAAACCAGGCCCACTCCTATTTTCTATTATAATTTTTCACAAAGTAAAGTTACACTGTATTTTCTATTGTTAAAAAAAAAAAGGGTACACTGTATACTACCTGATCTAATCGAATCTACCGTATATACTCGAGTATAAGCCGAAATTTTAAGCACAATTTTTTGTGCTGAAAATGCCCCCCTCGGCTTATACTCGAGTCACCTTTTTGCACCTGATCTCCCAGACTTTGGGGAGCCGGTAACGGCCGGCCGTAGGTCCCCTGGACCCCAAACTTGGCACACATGTAGCCCCACACTTCCTCTACAGGTTTGCAGTGTGCAAAGTTTCTTGTCCGGGGGACCTACGGCTGGGGAGCACCGAAGTTTCAAAACCGGGCACCCCTTCCATAGACTCCCATGTTAAACAGTAATTTCTCTGGTGACTTTGGGGACCCGGTACCGGCCGGTCGATCTAATCTAATCTACCGTATATACTCGAGTATAAGCCGAGTTTTTAAGCACAATTTTTTGTGCTGAAAATGCCCCCCTCGGCTTCTACTCGAGTCACCTTTTTGCGCCTGATCTCCCGGACTTTGGGGAGCCGGTACCGGCAGGCCGTACGTCCCCTGGACCCCAAACTTGGCACACATGCAGCCCCACACTTCCTCTACAGGTTTGCAAAGTTTCTTGTCCGGGGGGACCTACGGCCGGGAAGCACCGATTTTTCACAGCCTGGCACCCCTTCCATGGACTCCCATGTTAAACGTCAGTCTAGTCATGGACACAGTGAGGCATGGACACAGTGAGGCAAAGTGAGGCACACCCTAGGCTTATACTCGAGTCAATAAGTTTTCCCAGTTTTTGTGGTAAAATTAGGTGCCTCGGCTTATATTCGGGTCGGCTTATACTTGAGTATATACCGTAATCACTTGAAGTTTATTTAGCTCTGTCAATTTGAGATATTTTCCAACTGTGCACATCACCATACTACTAGGCAATTTTTTTCTCTACTGCACAGCTTGACCACTTCAGCCCCGGAAGATTTGGCTGCTCAATGACCGGGCAATACGGCACTGCGTCGCTTTAATTGCGCGGTTGTGCGATGCTGTACCCAAACAAAATTTATGTCCTTTTTTTCCCACAAATAGAGCTTTCTTTTGGTGGTATTTTATCACCTCTGCGGTTTTTATTTTTTGCGCTATAAACAAAAGAAAAACCGACAATTTTGAAAAAAAAAACACAATGGGGGTCATTTACTAAAGGCAAATCCACTTTGCACTACAAGTTCAAACTACAAGTGCAAAGTGCACTTGAATCTGCACTGAAAGTGCACTTCTAAGTGCAGTCGCTGTAGATCCGAGGGGGTCATGCAAGGAAAATAAAAAACAGCATTTTAGCTTGCACATGATTGGATGATAAAATCAGCAGAGCTTCCCCTCATTTCAGATCTACCCCTCAGATTTACAGCGACTGCACTTCCAAGTGCACTTTCAGTGCAATTTCAAGTGCACTTTGTACTTGTAGTTTTCACTTGTAGTGCAAAGTGGATTTGCCTTTTGTAAATAACCCCCAATATCTTTTAATTCTTGCTATAATAAATATCCCAATTAAAAAAAATCAAAAAAAATGTTTCCTCAGTTTAGGCTGATATGCATTCTTCTACATATTTTTGGTAAAAAAAAATCGCAATAAGCGTATATTGATTGGTTTGCGCAAAAGTTATAGCGTCTACAAAATAGGGGATAGATTTATGGCATTTCTATTACTATTTTTACTAGTAATGGCGGTGATGTGCGATTTTTATTAGGACTGCGATATTGCGGCGGACAGATCGGACACTTTTGACACATTTTTGGGACCATTGACAATTATACAACGATCAGTGCTAAAAAATCCACTGATTACTGTATAAATGTCACTGGCAGGGAAGGGGTTAACACTAGGGGGCGATCAAGGGGTTGACTGTGTTCCGCACCGCCTGCAGCGTCTTAAAGGGGCAACGTACAGTTACGGCGGCTCGCCCAGGGGAGCCATTCTGCCGCAGTAAAACTGCGGCGGCCGGTCGGGAACCGGTTTAAGCAGTATTAAATCCAAAGCCAAAAATGTAATATATTGAAGCTTACCAGTCATTAGATGTGGTAGCTGCAGTTTTTTTGGCTTTTTCCCCTGGTGATCTGGCCAGTAACACACCTCCTGTATAAGAGTGACTCCACTCTGGATGATGGAGAACAGGGCCACCTTTGGACAGCAGCATTGCCACACTGGGGGAAGGGGAGTGTTAGATGTACTAGAAGAGTGAGATACATGTTGAAGCCAAATTTTAGCTCACACTGCAGTTACACAAGCAGTTATAGCAACAGTTTTTTTCTTTTGGAATTAAAGTGGTTGTAAACCCTCACATTTACCCAGTGAAGTGAATAGCCTCAGGTGATACACAGAGATGAAACACATTTCCCTACATACTGTACGTTTTAATTGTTTATCTGCTGTCTTTCCCTTTCTACACTATTTGGAAAGTGCAGATTGTGTTAGAAATCTTTCTTCCTCTTCCAGCAGTGGGTGGGGAGTCTTAGCTTACACTGTGTGAGAGCTGATTGGAGGAAAGGCACACATCTCTCCTCCACATAGGCAGAGGAACAAAGGAACATGCAGAGTTGTAGTCTGAATAAACAAGCTCTCTGCTTATCTACCTCTAAGCTCCCTCCCCGACACAAATTTTCAGCTGCTATTATCTCATGTGTAGGAGAACTTGTCAGAAGTGACTCATGCTGATAACAGAGGATACAGAGCTACAGATATAAATGGCACTTAGAGCTTTACAGAGAGATAAGTAAACACTACAGATATATGTGCTTAGGTCAAATTCTATGAAAAGGTGATCATTGTAAGCACTCCTGTCGATGGCAAATGGTTTGTCTCAACACTCTAACTGATAAAATTGCAGGAGAGCTTTTTCTATTGAAAACAGACTTACTGGCCAGATCACCAGAAGAAAATAAAGGTAAGAAGGCTTAAAAACATAATGCAGCCATCACATCTAAGAATTACCGCTTTAATTTACAACCTCATAAGGTTGCTTTTATTGACATTGCACCGCCCTAGGACATGGACGGTGCATTCCATCCGAGTTACGACATCACTTCAGGCATTAACTGTAAGTGATGTCAACAGCTCCATGGAACGCACGGCCCGAGCAGAGCACTCTGCACTGTGTCCCCTGACCGGCCGACCCACCAGCCGCCGCTACTCGTATCTCTGTTTTTTCATATGGCACAGTGCTCCATTAACAGTTCTTATGAATACCTTCCATGCCTGTGTTCTAGGTGTCATGCGCTACTTTGACCTCTTCTTCAAGCCCCATATGCAATTGGTAACTGTGGCTTGTAGCTTTACTTTTCTAAAATGTAGTCTTTTTAACTAAACATTTTTTTAACTCTTACGTTTTTAACCTTTTACTCTGCCCACTATTCTTCAATATGCAGCCAGAGTTAAAATTAATTTGTCAGTAGAAAAAAACCTGAAGATAAGTTCCTCCTGTAAAGAAAAGACTTAAACCCACAACAGTAAAATCAGTCTGTATATGCAGTAAAGCATGCTTGTTATACTCACTGTGGAATCTAAGGTGTTAATCCTCCGCATTGTGTAAAAGGCTATTTGATCCTATCTTATCCAATTCTTCCTGTAACGGGAGGTCCCGTGGAACCCAGAATCCTTTAGAAAGTATGAGATACCCTTGCTTCAGCTCCCCATACACCTCTTATGTCTAAATCACCCTATGTCCATTAGGGGCATAGGGTGATGGAGAAAATATATCTTGGACTACCTAAAATGAGGACAGTAATATTCATTAACAATATCTCTCAAGAAATATGAATGTTATTTGGGCATTCCAGGAAGTTCAATGTAACAGGCCGACCGTCTATTGCTTAACGATGCTAATGTCATCACCCCCAGACACCTGTCTGTTGTCTGTTGTAATGTTAATGAATCCAGACTAACGTCTAAGGATCCTTTCATGGGGGCTTGGGCTAATTAACCCTGTATTGTATGAAAAGATTCCTGTGATAATGTGTATTGAAGTTCAGGAGACAGCCAGGCTAGGAAACTCTGAGACAGCCAGGCTGTTAAAAGGAATTAGGTAATTAGCATGTTAATTAGGTCTGATCACAGGTGTATTTCCAGAGTAAAATGATGCACCTCCTCTTTTGACAGTGTATACAACTTGTGGTCTTTTCAATAAAGATTGTCAGTCCTGCTTGAACCTCTAGACAGAGCTAAGTCTTGTTATTGGGGGAGAATTATTCTTATGGGTCTCGTTCGCCTGACTGGAGTGTCGGTAGCTGCCTTGTGTTCGGGAATGGAATATCCTAAACAACGTTAACCCCTTTCCTACACAGGGTGTCATTACACTTCCCTTCTTCCACTGTCTCCAATCCATCTCCTGAAAAGACAGGGCCTTTGGAGTCACTCTGCACATGCTCAGTTTGGTGTGTATTGCTAGAGAGCTTTTTTTTTTCTTCTTGGGAAAATGCATGTGATCGGCACAGGGTCAATCAGCACAGTCAAGACAGAGGGTCAGGGTCCTGCAGCCTCATATGACAGTCAGAGTAGAATAAAAACTCCTCCTAAAAGCTTTAACCAGTGTGACAGGAGGGTCACTTTGGATACAGGGTGAGCCAGGAAATTATGGGCATTAAGAAATATATCTTGGGCTACCTAAAATGGGTCTGTAATATTTATCCACCATATTCCCCAGGATATCTGCAAAGAACTGTTTACTATTTAATTATGACCTCAACAGGGTAATTGAAAAGTGACGCCTTCATGATGTTGGGACACATACTGTCAGATGCTAATGTCATCACCCCCAGCCCCTGCCTTTTGTGTAATCATTGCTGTGAGGAATTAAGGTGTTTTGCATTCTATTGTTCATTGTGACTGGGGAAGGTCTGGTGTGAATAGAGGTAATTAACACTATACTTGTGTGTATTGTAAAGGCGTCGTTTAGGATATTCCATTCCCGAACACAAGGTCAGGGTCCTGCAGCCTCATATGACAGTCAGAGTAGAATAAAAACTCCTCCTAAAAGCTTTAACCAGTGTGACAGGAGGGTCACTTTGGACACAGGGTGAGCCAGGAAATTATGGGCATTAAGAAATATATCTTGGGCTACCTAAAATGGGTCTGTAATATTTATCCACCATATTCCCCAGGATATCTGCAAAGAACTGTTTACTATTTAATTATGACCTCAACAGGGTAATTGAAAAGTGACGCCTTCATGATGTTGGGACACATACTGTCAGATGCTAATGTCATCACCCCCAGCCCCTGCCTTTTGTGTAATCATTGCTGTGAGGAATTAAGGTGTTTTGCATTCTATTGTTCATTGTGACTGGGGAAGGTCTGGTGTGAATAGAGGTAATTAACACTATATTTGTGTGTATTGTAAAGGCAGACTGGGATTTACAATACAAAGGGATTTAAGATGTAAAGGGATTAGAACTTGTTGTCTCCTGACAGACCGTCTGCCAAACACTTTGTGATAAGATGTGTATTGGGGATCTTTAGGATCTATTGTGTGAAGCCTGTTGTCTCCTAACAGACGTCAAAATAATGTGTTGTCTTGTAAGGTGTGGGTGGAGCTGGACCCTTGTTCATGTTAACTAATGTGTATTGAATTGTGTATAAAGTTACAATGTTTCGCAATAAAGAAGCCATTCTACCCCAGAAGAATACAGAGTGTGTCTCGTTTCTTGCAGAGGGATTGGTTCCTATGGGAAGGGGTCGTTTGGCTGTGGAAGATTGGTAGCGAGTGGATGTGTGTCCAGGAGAGGGGACATCATAAACGGCGTTAATCCCCTTCGTATTTGGGGTGCCGTTACATTGGTTGGCAGCAGCGGGATTTTCCCTCCAGTTCCTGGGACACTCCAAACCACCACAGTGAATGACCAGCTATGCAGCCGAAGGAGGGTGATGCAGGACCCTGGTCAGTTGAAGATTTGTTTCAGCAACGAGTGCGACAGCGGTTGGCATTATATGGTGCTAACCCATCAGAGACCGCCATACAGGAAGCCATTAGAGACATCGAGCGGCAGGATGAGCGGCAACATGAGCAGAGAATGGCGGAAATACGGCAATCGGAGACAACACCTAAAGAAGCAGCACCAACTGAAAGGAGAGGAGAGATACAGATACCAGCCGACATGGAAAAGGAATTCAGAAGGAGGTTGCGAGAGATGCAGATACAGCATAGAGGACCAGTATCAGAGGAGGTCCTGCTGGGATGGTCTGATTCAATCCGCTGCAAACTCTGGAAGAAAGTGCTAGCTCTCGAGCAGCAACACCAGGGAAAAGTTCTCCCCTCCATCCATGTAAGGTACTGGTCGCAGTATGAAGTACGAATGCTGTTATTGGGGGAACAACCAAAGCAGGAGTGGACAGCTGAGTTAAGCAGGCTGATCCGGGCAGAGATGCGGTTGGACGAGAGCTACAGAGCCCTCCAGTGGTATGTAGCCCAAGAGTGCCCATGGTCAGCGGATGACAGCCCCACAGAAGGCTTTGACTATGATGGCCTGGGATTTTTGTATTGGGGGCTGTCCAGTGACCCTGACTTTGGGAGTGATCGGGAGTGGCGTTTGGAGGAAATAATGGAGCACAGAGAACAAAGACTGAATGTCTCGGAAGGGCACTGGGCACAGGAAGATTTGGAGTTTCTGGCCGTTCAGGAATGGGAGCTGGAGATCGCCTACAAACAGCTGCTAGACTCCGCTCAGCAGCAGGGTGGGGCTCCCTTTGCCTGGGACTATCAGGAAATACCAGTTGACAACTCTGAAATCCTGGCTGAAGAATCGGCAGTGGAAAAGCTGAAGATTGCCCTCCCTAAAGCCGAAGTGGATGATATGGAGTTTCAGGGAGCTAGGGCAGTTGACTCATCTCCCCAGCCACAGATTACAGAAGGTATGGACTTAAGGGACTGTTCGGAGGATGTTAGGGATTATGCATCGCCTGCCCAAGTACTGGCAGCAGGACAGAGTACTACAAACCCCTGCTCTACACCCGTGGCAGTTTTGGAGGCCCGAGGTGAGAAGGCGATGGTTCCTCTTTCCGAGTGGATTTCAGAGATGCAGGGAGGAGAAGCAGCCATTTTCCCTCCCCAACAGGTAGCCAGAGCAGATGGTGTGGAGTCCCCAGCAGAAGTGCTGGCAGCAGGGCAGAATGCTACTGGCCGCTGCACACAACTGCCACTTGAGCAGATATCGGTGGATGGGACTGCGGTCTCCACTCACAGCAACCCAGCACAAGAGCTGGCAACAGAGCAGAGTGCCGCGGGCCTCTGCTCTCAACTAACAGAAGAGGGAGTTCCTGTGGTACTGGATGGGACTTCGGTCCTCACTGACACAACCCCAGAAAATGGTGTGACACTGGGACAGGAGGATGTCAGCCTTGCTTTGCAAGCACTGGGGGATTTTCACCTACCACAAGTGGATGGGATTTCAGTCTCCACTGGTATACCCCAGGGATGCCGGGCAGTCGACCCAGATCCCCAACAGCATGACGGACTGAGCCCAGTCACCCGGTCTCCTCTCTAGCGGCTGAAAGGACTCCAGGGAGAAGGGCCAGTCCAGGCCTCTCCCCAGCGGCGGGTATATTCTCTGAGAGAGGCAGAGGTTGGCTGGGTAAGTAGTGCTCTGTTTGGAGCAATTTATTTGGGGTACTGTGTGGATACCGGCATTAGAGGAATGGACCTATGGACTAACTTCGGAGTCAACCCGTCTGGGGTCGCCTCCTCTGTTAGTCTCCTGCCGAAAGGGGAGATGTGTGACAGGAGGGTCACTTTGGACACAGGGTGAGCCAGGAAATTATGGGCATTAAGAAATATATCTTGGGCTACCTAAAATGGGTCTGTAATATTTATCCACCATATTCCCCAGGATATCTGCAAAGAACTGTTTACTGTTTAATTATGACCTCAACAGGGTAATTGAAAAGTGACGCCTTCATGATGTTGGAACACATACTGTCAGATGCTAATGTCATCACCCCCAGCCCCTGCCTTTTGTGTAATCATTGCTGTGAGGAATTAAGGTGTTTTGCATTCTATTGTTCATTGTGACTGGGGAAGGTCTGGTGTGAATAGAGGCAATTAACACTATACTTGTGTGTATTGTAAAGGCAGACTGGGATTTACAATACAAAGGGATTTAAGATGTAAAGGGATTAGAACTTGTTGTCTCCTGACAGACCGTCTGCCAAACACTTTGTGATAAGATGTGTATTGGGGATCTTTAGGATCTATTGTGTGAAGCCTGTTGTCTCCTAACAGACGTCAAAATAATGTGTTGTCTTGTAAGGTGTGGGTGGAGCTGGACCCTTGTTCATGTTAACTAATGTGTATTGAATTGTGTATAAAGTTACAATGTTTCGCAATAAAGAAGTCATTCTACCCCAGAAGAATACAGAGTGCGTCTCGTTTCGTCCAGAGGGATTGGTTCCAATGGGAAGGGGTCGTTTGGCTGTGGAAGATTGGTAGCGAGTGGATGTGTGTCCAGGAGAGGGGACATCGTAAACGGCGTTAATCCCCTTGATATTTGGGGATCCGTTACAACCAGAAACTAATAGAAGTCACAAGACTGCTATATACTGCTGACGAGAAAAGGTATTTAGCAGTTTATATTTACTAAAATAATTGCATTTCCATGTCCTATGTACTGTGGGAGACCAGATATAGTGAATGTAGGGTTACTGCTGCATAAGAATCTTCAGTGGTCGACACCTCAGGCGTGCTGGATACCTTATACCTGTTACCCCTCTGTGCTCTGTGATTCAAACCACCATATCCAATGTCACTACAAGATACAGTAGAGACAAAGAGGGTGGGGTGGATCAAGTCACAGTGCCTAACGGGGGACCTCACATCTGAAGAAACAACTTTAGCTCCTCAAGAGAGTAAAAAATGACTGGCACAGGGGGCAGGACTGGTAAAGTATTAGTTCTTTTTAAAAGCAGTAATTTTTTTTTTTTTCTAGAGTGACTTTAATTAATGTGTTACCTGTATTTCTATGGAAAAGCTGGTATTTAACACCAAGTGTGTGTGTTCCTCAAAATCTTTAAAGCCCTGTACACACGATCGGATTTCCTATGGATTTTAAACCGATGGATTTTTCCATCGGAAATCCGATAAAAGCTGACTTCCATCAGTCTTGCCTACACACCATCATTCTAAAAACCGATCGTCCCAAGCGCTGTGACGTAAAACACTCCGACGAGCCAAGAAAAATTAAGTTCTATGCTTCTGAGCATGCGTCGACTTGATTCTGAGCATGCGTGGGTTTTTTATCCGATGGAGTTCCCCACAGACAAAAGTAATTTGCTATTGTTTTTTTTCCACCGGATAAATTTAAAACATGTTCTATTTTTTAACACTGATGGAAAAAAGACAGATGGGGCCCATACACGATCGGTTTGTCCGATGAAAAAAGTCCATCGGACTGTTTTAATTTGTAAAACTGATCGTGTGTACAGGGCTTAACTGTTTCTATGACATTGTAACTAAAAAGGTCTATTTGAGTCAGACAGCTCAATAAACACAACTGGCCGTTAAATTGACATTTGAAGGGTTTGATGTTGTCAGGTTCTGATGTTAGATATCCAAGAAAGCCCATAATTTCCTCTCCACATACCTGGGTACATAGTGAACAAGAAGTCATCTTGGAAATTTTCAAAAGATGAGAGCTTGGTGCTTCACCTTTATAACCCTAAAGAATCTTATATAATAGCTTTACCCTATAAAGCAGTTTCCAACTTTTCAGGATTCTACTTATTCTTATGTGAAAGCTACAGATAAGGCCTTTCCTGGTCCGCTTCCTCAACTACCGGGACAGGGACAGGATTCTCTCTGAGGCCCGCAAACATCCCACACTCAAGTATTGCAACACCTCAGTTCTTCTTTTCCCTGACTTTTCAGCAGATTTGCAAAGAAAGAGAAAGACCTTCAATGATGTCCGCAGACGACTCAGGGACAAGAACATTGAATATAGCATGCTTTACCCCAGCCGTCTGCGAGTCCAACATGACGGAACGGTCCGCTTCTTCGACAACCCTGCGGATGCTGATAGCTGGCTAACCACCTTGCGGTGAAAGATTCTCCTCATTAGTCCATGTGATGCACGATTCTTCTTCATCCTGGTTTGCTTTATCCTATTTTATCCCTGTAAACACCGGAGTTACCCCAAATGTACCTCTACAAGTTTTCCACAGTTGACCCCCCCCCCCATTGGGGTGTTTTTTTTTTTCTCTTGAAGAGCGGAGGATCTGGTAACCTACTTCTACCTGGGGCACTCCCGCGACCTGGAGGGACTATACTACTGCTCCAGATTGCCAGGTCCCCCCTCACTGCGATGGGATGCAGGTTCCCTCAACCTCGCCTACTGTTATAGGTTGAACTCACGCTGAGGTTATCCCAGGAACTTTGAGCCTCCAGAAGGCGACATCTACTATTGAAGTTTAGGGTAAGAAACTGCCTTGGCGACAGTTGGGGTTATGCCAGGTGGTAGGGCGTTACATGTACTCTTGTTTAGTTACCACACCTGCTCAGGTTCCGCACCATTCTTCTTGCTGGACTATGTTGTCTTCATCTTGTTCTTTTCTCCTGTTCACCTCTTTTCTCTACAGACTCACTGGACTGCTACATCTTCTGAACTGCCTCCGCAGCGGGCCTATGGCCAGGACGCTACTGGATGTGGGTCTTCTATGATCCTGTTGTTATTGAGCTTCCCTATTCTAAATGGGTATAGATTTAAAGTTGATATCTTGGAATATTAGAGGACTGAATGACAAGGTGAAAAGGTCATTATTGTTTAAATTTCTGCAGTCTCACAAACCTCACGTTTTGTTTCTTCAAGAAACTCACCTGACGGGCAGTAAAATTCTAACACTTAAACGTGCATTGGTTAAACAAGGGTTCCATGCCACATATTCCTCCTACGCGAGGGGCGTGACTATTCTGCTGAACAAGTCGCTCCCTTACTCAGTGAAACAGGTCTTCATGGATCCAGGGGGACGATACCTCATCCTAATTCTTGAACTGTATGCCCAACGCTGGGCAATGGTCAATGTATATATCCCTCCTCCGTTTGATTCCTCCATCCTGTACACCATCCTTACAAAAATAGCCCCTCTCCAGGTCCACAATATTCTAGTTGGAGGGGACTTTAACGCCATTCTAGATCATAACAGAGACACTACAAATCCCCTTAGACTTGCCCCCCCTGATTTGGCCCTCTTGGCGGACACTTTTGGTCTCCAGGAAATCTGGCGGTGGAAGCATCCGGAGGATAGGATGTATTCACACATCTCAGCACCGCATAGGTCTGGGTCTCGCATAGACTTCATATTTGGGTCGGCTTCTGCTCTGTCTCAGGTCGGAGCGGTCTCCTATCTCCCGGCAGGTCTTTCAGACCACTCACCGCTGGAGCTGGGCCTGACTCTGGGTACCTCCCGCGAGCCGGGATGTTGGAAGCTAGCGTCCCATTGGATAGGCAATCCTCAAATCCAGGAGTTGGTGGAGCCCAAACTTGTAGACTACTGGCTAACAAATGTGGGGTCGGCTTCCTTTGATGTGGTCTGGGAGGCGGGCAAGGCTTATGCCCGAGGGGAATATATCTCCTCTATTAAGGCAGTGAGATCCGGCTTTGCGTCGCAGACCACTCAATTGGAACAGAACGAAGGGACGGCACTGGAACTTTTTACGGGGCATCCGACACCTGAAAATTATTCTGCTCTAGCCCAGGCGAGGAGAGATCTGAAGCTCCATTACACCTCGCTGGTGCACTCTGATACGCGGAAGTTTGTAGCCAAGCTTTTCGAATCAGGGGACAAGAATGGCAAACTACTGGCCAACCTAGTGGCAGAACCCACGCTCCAAACGGTAATCCCTAGAATTCAGACTTCCACTGGTTGCCAAGTTACTGACCCCGAGGGTATACTGAGGGAATTTCATCTCTTTTATAGCAAATTGTACGATGACCCATTCTCTGGCTCAGCTCTTGCTGGGTTGGAGGAACTAGGGGGAATTACTTTGCCTCTTCTTTCTGAGGAGGACAGGGTCGCGCTAGATAAGCCCTTGACACGTCTAGAAATAGAAGCTGCAATCTACTCCTTGCCCAACAATAAATCCCCGGGCCCCGATGGTTTACCTGGGGACTGGTACAAAACACACGCTGCCTTACTGGCCCCCAAGCTAACACAGTTGTTCACAGATTGCTTGGAATCCGATAGGATACCGGATAGCATGTACCAGGCACATATAGTGCTGCTGCCCAAACCAGGGAAGGACCCCACTTGCTGCTCGTCCTATAGACCTATTTCGTTGCTGAATTCCGATCTTAAAATACTCACCAAAGCACTAGCCAGTAGAATCATAACAGTTTTACCATCCCTTGTCAATATAGATCAGACAGGCTTTATGCCTGGCAAGTCCACGGACATTATCATTAGACGAGTCTTTACCCATCTCCAGCTCCCACCCGAGGAGACTGCCTCCCGGGTCCTGGTATCTCTCGATATCGAAAAGGCTTTCGATACAGTTAGATGGTCTTATATGATGCAGGTTCTGGAGGGTTTTGGCTTTGGCCCAACTTTCCGGAAATGGATCGGCTTACTATATAGGGCCCCACTGCCCGTATCAAACTAAATGGTAGGCTCTCGCCCTCCTTTCCGATTAGGAGGGGGACAAGACAGGGATGTCCTCTATCACCTGCGCTGTTTGCCCTGGTGATGGAGCCTTTAGCTGAGGCCTTGCGGAGGTTGAGCGAGGTGTCTGGAGTGCGGGTCGGCTCGGTGACCGAGAAGCTGGCATTGTATGCCGATGATTTAATCCTCTTCCTCCGGGACCCTGGTCCCTCGCTCGCCGGGGCGCTTCGGCTTCTGGATCATTTTTAGACTCTCTCTGGCCTCCGAACCAACTGGAGCAAATCCTTAATTTTGCCCATAGATCCCGGGGCAAGGAGGCTGAGTGATCCTACTTCACCTCTACAATGGGCAGATACCATTAGATACCTAGGAATTAATATCTCTCCCAACACCCAGGATTTTTTCAAACTTAATTTGTCCCCGGTGCTGCAGTGGTGTAAATTAAAACTGAAGGCCTGGTTGAACCTCCCATTATCTCTTATAGGGAGAATTAACTTAATTAAAATGAAACTACTCCCGGTCTTGCTGTATATCTTGCGGCATTCTCCGGTCTGGATCCCCAAGTCTCTTTTCCAGCAGCTAGACTCCTCAGTGGCTTCCTTCTTGTGGCAATCACACCCGGCTAGATTCAGTAAAAAGATCTTGCGTAGACCATGGACACAGGGGGGACTTGCCTGCCCAGACTTTCACACCTACTATTTAGCAGCAATGCTCACCCATGCACATAACTGGCTGATCGCGGACGACACCAATGCATCAGTCGTCCTAGAGGCAGCACGCTTGGGATCCTTTGAGGCCCTTCGCAACACACTCTATAGGGGGTCGGGGGGCTCCCCGGTACCTTTACCTCCGGCTATGAAAGCGATTATTAAGGCATGGTACATAGTAGTGATTAAACCTAATTTGGCAAGGGCCAGATGGTCCCCTAATACACCACTTTGGTGTAATCCAAGGTTGCGGGAATTCCACTCTCTACAGGACCCGGGTTTGTGGGCCGGTAAGGGCATCAAGTATTTGAGGGATATCTGCGATGTGTTGGGGTTATTTACATTCGATAGGCTAAAGCAGCGGTCCCCAACCTTTTTGGCACCAAGGACCGGTTTTGTGGAAGAATATTTTTCCAAGGCCCGGTAGGAGGGGGGGGAGGAATCACGACGTGTGGGTCGGTTCACACTGCTGCGGTGCGGGAACCCTGCGAATCCACTGCAGGTTCCCGCATCGCAGGTTTTCCGGTGGCAGGTCACATTGCCCTATGCGAACTGCTGGGAGTGTCAGTTAAAAGTTAACGACACCCCCAAATCAGTTCGTATATCTCAGTGCGATCTGCAAACTCTGACAGGAATCGGATCGCATGGGTGTAAACACCCATGCGATCTGATTCTGCTGCGGACAAAAAAAAGGGTCCTGTGTGAGTTTGATGCGTGTGAGTTTGATGCAAATTCAGCCATACGATTTGTATGGCTGAAATCGCACATAGATCGCATGTGATGTGCACTGCAGTGCGGTGTGGTGCGAATCACATCCGAACTCTGACATCGCTGCAGTGTGAACCGGCCCTAAATGTCCCAGTATAAAAATATTATTACATGTCCCAGTATAAAAATATTATTAAATGTCCCAGTATAAAAAAAATCATTAAATGTCCCAGTATACAAAAATCATTAAATGTCCCAGTACACAAAAATCATTAAATGTCCCAGTACACAAAAATCATTAAATGTCCCAGTACACAAAAGTCATTAAATGTCCCAGTACACAAAAGTCATTAAATGTCCCAGTACACAAAAATCATTAAATGTCCCAGTACACAAAAATCATTAAATGTCCCAGTACACAAAAATCATTAAATGTCCCAGTACACAAAAATCATTAAATGTCCCAGTACACAAAAACCATTAAATGTCCCAGTATACAAAAATCATTAAATGTCCCAGTATAAAAAGTCCCTCTGCAGTGCCCACTGTACTTACAGTCTCAGCACGGGAAAGTCAGGGGGAGCCGTTGGAGATTGCGGGAATGTATTGAGCTGGTACATAGCGAGGGTGGGCGGAGAGATGACGTCATTCTCGCCTTTGTGTAGCGTAGCCTTGCAGCGCCGTATGTTAGGGCAGGACAGCAGCGCGCCTCTGCGTAGCGCAGAGAGATGGTGTCATCTCTCTGCTCGGGCAGCTGCATCGCTGATGGTCTCCTCTGTGGCCCGGCTATAGCGGAGGTACGGCACTGACAGTGTCATTCACGTTGCGGCCCAGCTAGAGAGGCGGTACGGCCCGGCTTTGGGCCGCGGACCGGGGGTTGATGACCTCTGGGCTAAAGAACAAATTCCAGCTTCCGAACTCTTTCTTCTTCAGGTTCCTGCAGCTCCGCCACGCCTTTAATTCGCAATTCATGTCGGTTCAGCTTCGGCTGGAGCTTGATGACTTGGAGATTCTGCTAGACGATGCCGAGCTTCCAAAACCTTTATCCAAAATTTATAGAGCACTTCTACCGTCCATCCAGGTTGGACTGGATGATCTGCGCGGCCTGTGGCGGGCGGAGATGCAGGAGCTGGACAGTGAGGACTGGGAGGACATGTGGGACTATCCATTCCAGCCACTGGTCGCAACTAGGGACAAACTGATCCAATTCAAAATCCTCCACAGGATCTATTACACGCCCCAACGCCTTCATCGCATATACCCAGCCCTGTCGGCTGGCTGTTGGAGATGCTCTGCTACTCCTGCGGGCTTCACACATATATTCTGGGACTGCCCACAGATTCAGGACTATTGGCGGGAGGTAACTCAATTTATTCACAACCTAACTACCATTCCCATTTCCCTGACAATTAGTGTCTGCCTTCTCGGCCTGGTGGAGCAACTGGCACTGTCCAAAGCAACACGTACCCTTATAGGTATCCTTCTCTTTTATGCAAGAAAAGCCTTAGTATTAAAGTGGAAGTCAACCACCCCCCCCCCCCCACCCTGACCTCTTGGAAACAGCTAGTTAACACAATGATACCCCTCTATAAAGCGACGTATCTGTCTCGAGGATGCCCCAAAAAATATGAAAAAGTCTGGCATTTGTGGACAGACTCTGAATCCACAACTGATGACCAGCCTCAGGGGGAGTGACTTAGATGGATCTCCTGGGTACCCACCTGGGGTGCTTGGCACTGAGGTCCTAATCCGAATAGGTAAACGGAGGTGTAAGCATAGTCAAAAAGATGATCGTGCCTACTCCTAATTGCTCCAGTACAGTTCTATACAGGCAGTTAGGAACGAGATGAGGTCCTACAAGAAACAATAACTCCTGCTGAAATCCTATCATGGGTAACCTGAGAGGTGTTTATGTTGTGTTTAGCTAGAAGTATTTAGCGTTAGGGTGTGATGGTATTTTCTTTTGTTGTGCATGTGGTTATGCGCAATGTTTGGCTGGGGTATGCCCCTATGGCCTTGTTTTGTAATTCAACAGTACAAAAAAGCATTAATAAAAAGAATAAAAAAAAAAAGCTACAGATAAAACCTGTTACCACTCCCTTTATCACCTTAACACTTACCTCCAGGACTTTTCTAGCACAACCCTTCTTCTCAGGGATACCCTGCCTTATCCTCAATGACCAACCACACTGCCTCCTATTTTGTACCTTGGTTGACCAAATAAATGTTTCTATTTTCACACATATTACACTATTAAAAGTTTGTAAGCAATCCCCCAAACCATACGTATATTTTCTAAAATAATTTATAGAATATAAGGATGATAAATGTTTACCAAAATCATATTCTGGCTAAAAATACACTAATTTTCCCACTAAACATAAACAGATAATACTTTACTGAGTTTAAAAAAATAAGAAATGTTTTTAAATGTAAAATTGTACATTTTTGCAAAACTGCCATATTCATATTTTATTAATTAGGAATTGGGGGTCTCTGCAGCTTTTGCAGCCATAAACTTGGTTTGACCCTTGGATGTCCATGATGGACTGCATATGTCATTAGCCACCTAAAATGAGTACAGACAAAAAGTCTGGAACAGGCATTTGATAGTCAGAAGTTAACGCTAGACTCCAGACAGACAGTTAAACTACTTACACATCAACAAAATTACCTGCCAAAAGTTTTGTAATTTTTTCCAGCCAGTCCTGAGATTTAAACAGCTCTGCCATACAGAAAAGCCAGGTTGTTGGCCTTGTTTTTTTACACAGCCTGTATGTGACTGGGCAATGAAAGAGCAAGGGGTCATCTATCTTCTTCTGTTAGCAAGTTCCATATCAGCACATGTGCCTGCAGCAAAGTCTCATAAGCTCCTACATTTGGTCCTCCTTTTAACAGAATAGTGTTCTAATCCAAAGGGGATTACAGGAAACAGATTCAGGTACTTGCCACTAATTGTATTCAAAATATATTTAATTTGTTTTAATAAAAATAAAATTTGCAATAAATTGTGTTTTTTTTATTTACTTGCCATTTAGCTTTAGTATCCTTACTATTTTAATCTCTGGAAACATATTTTTTTTAGAGAGGATTATGTAACTCACTCTCCTCCTTAATGATCTCACCACTTTACATCCAACCTGCTCACATGTCACCACGTCGTATGACAACTTATGCCCTTAAGACTGTAAGCTTGAATAAGAAAGTTCATTGCTTTAAAAATAGCACCATGCCAATTGCTGGTGGTTTATAAATACTGAATAATAATATCTAAAAATAATTTATTTCATTATTTCAGGAAAATTGTGTTTTGGTTTTTTTTGGGGGGCAATTCTGTTTTTCATGCTAATTTTTTATTGTTATTTTTAAACAAATCATTGTACAAAAACACTGGACAGTGGACATCAATAGAATATTTCCAGCTAATTTGGATTTTCGATTATTTTTAGATATAACATAATTTACATAGAAAGCATACAAATCATTTACATTTGGCCATTTGACAAATTTTCTTTATAAACTGTTTCAATTTGACTAAGTAAAAAATTGCAATTTGATCTTTTCCATAATTCAATCAACCTTTAAAAGATATCTAAATCCAAGAGCAAAAATGTAATAAACTGCAACTTATCAGTCCTTAGATGTGGTGGATGCATTCCTTTTAATATTTAAGGTTAATAAAATTTATAGAAATTACCCGTTGATACTGTCAGAGATGTAATTTCCTCTGAGCAGAAATTAAAGCATAAAAAATGTTATCTTCTTTCTGTAAACTATTAAACCCACCACCCCCCATGTAATGGAGATAAAAAGAGGAAGATAAGTTTGAAGTCCAGCCTGGAAGGCAACCATGGCTCCCTACATTTACACACTGTAGTGAGTCAGCATAGCCATCCTAGGACAGGTAGTGTGTTATTTGAAGGTTTTCCACACGTTAAAATAATGGGAAAAGCTTGCCACAAAACAAAACGACTTCAGTCACCATTTCTAAGAAGAGGTAAACAGCTATCTTATCCAGTACTCCAGTACTCAGAGGGAAGATGGCAAGTTGCGCCCTTGTCGTCTTTTACAGTGGGGATCTATGATACTAGCACCACAACGCCACCTCCATCTGTCTAATGCCGCATACACACAGTTGGAATTTCCGACAAGAAATGTTCGATGGGTGCTTGTTGTCAGAAATTCGGACCGTGTGTAAGCTCCATCGGAATTTCCGACAACAAAAAAAACAAATTTTCGACGCACAAAAGTCCACGCATGCACGGAATCAGGCAGAAGAGCCGCATAGGCTATCGAAAGTCATTGTTTTCGGCTCGTCGAACGTGTTGTACGTCACTGCGTTCTTGACGTTCGGAATTTTCAACAACATTTGTGTGACCTTGTGTATGCAAGACAAGTTTGAGCGAACATCCGTCTGAAAAAAATCCACGGTTTTGTTGTCGGAATGTCCTATCGTGTATGTTTGCGGCATAACAGTTGCAAGATGCAACCAAAAATTTGCCTGGCGGCCAGGAGTCCACTACTCCCAGAGTGCTGGTATCTAGTGTGGACAGCTCCCCCATAAATACACGACTGGTGCAGACAATGGACATCATCAAGTTTAGATACGCTTTAATATATGGTAGAATTCCACTGTTCTACTTTTATAGGCATGAATATACATGGATAACACATATTTCTAGAATATCATGCTATGTTTTTCTTAATAGTTTATGTCATATTACAGAATTAGAATTAAAGTGATAATAAAGGCTAAAAAAAAATTGTTTAAAAATAACAAACATGTTATACTTACCTGCTCTGTGCAGTGGTTTTTCACAGAGCGGTCCAGATCCTCCTCTTCTCGGGTCCCCCTTCGGCACTCCTGGCCCCTCCCTCCTGTCGAGTGCCCCAATAGCAAGCAGATGCGCTCCCAAGCTGCCGCTCTGTGTGTCCATTCACACACAGAGCCGTGTTTCAGCCCTGCCCCTTCTGCCTCCTGATTGGCTAACTGGCTGTGATTGACAGCAGCGGGAGCCAATTGCTCCCGCTGCTGCCAAAAGCCAATTAGGAGCACAAGCCCCTAAAGAGGCAAGGCTCTCGTGGACATCGCTAGATCGAGAGGGGGCTCAGGTAAGTATTGGGTGGGGCTGGGGGGGGTGTAAAAT
The DNA here is from genome assembly GCA_029206835.1 of Rana muscosa. Lineage (NCBI taxonomy): Eukaryota > Metazoa > Chordata > Amphibia > Anura > Ranidae > Rana > Rana muscosa. The sequence continues at coordinate 882,257,141 of CM055116.1, forward strand.
ATCTTGTGTCTTTACAACCACTTTAAAAATAAAGTACAACAAAGGGGGTACAGTGTTACTCAGAACTCCAAAAAGATTTGGAGTCACTCAATTAAGATCATTATTAATATTGAGCAAATACTGTGGCCAGGCAGTGGGAAAAGCAAATAGAATTCTGGGGTTCATCACTAACGGATTGCCAGCAGAAGAAGAAAGGTCCTGATTCCATCATATAGAACTCCCATTTAGAATACTGTGACCAGTTTTTAAACATTACTTAAAAAAACAGATCTAGAAAAAAAAAATGAGTACAGAGATAGGCAATAAAAGTGGTGCAAAGTCTAAAGCCTCGCACACACGGCCGAGAATCTCGTCAAGAAAAAACACGTCGTTTTTCTTGACGAGATTCTTGGACAAGAAACTTGTCCCGGCCGAGTGTACAGACGCTCCTTTCAAAGAACCCACGGTTCTTTGAATGGAGCGAACGCGGTGACATAATCGACTACGACGAGCGTGCGCTCGTCACATTCGATGCCATCGCCGCCATCTTGCTACACCCTACCTATGCCTAGGAAGCCAGTGCGCATGCGTCAAAGTCATTTCGAGCATGCGCGGGCTTCCCGGAGGACAGGTACGTGTACACACACACACTTTTCTCGTCGAGAAACCTGCTGACAAGAATCTCGACCAGAGAAAAAAGAGAGCAGGTTCTCTATTTTTCTCGTCGAGATTCTTGACGGTTTTCTTGACGAGAAACATGATAGCCGTGTACACGCGACCGATTTACTCGGCAAGAAAGCTCTGCCAGCAAGTTTCTTGCTGGTTCTTGCCGAGAAACTCGGTCATGTGTACGAGGCTTAAGGGATAACACATATCAGGAGAGACTGGAGTAACTTAATAACTACTATCTGGAGGAAAGAAAGGGAAAAGGGGCACATGAGAAACTTTTACGTAAAATGTGAATCAAGCTAAGGAAGACGGTATTTTCAATATGAAGCTGAGCTGATGAACAGAGGGACATAACCTTATACTAGCAGAAGGAAAGTTCAAAGGTAATGTTAAAAAGTATTATTTTCCTGAAAGAATATTGGATGCTCACAGTAAGTGAGGTAAACATAAGTTTATATTAGGGAAATGTCTATAAAAAAGGGCAAACTTAATGGACTACGTAGGGGTGTATTTATAAAAAAAATAAAACCATGCATAGCAATTTGGCCATTGTACATTCATTCTTGGCAAACTAATCGAAAAACAAATGTTTTTGGGCTATTTCCTGTGCTGGACAAATACTTAGCACCGTTTAGTTACCAAGTGCAGTATTTTCCATTTTAAATCATTTGTCCATCACAGGAAATAGCCTAATAACATTTGCTTTTTGCCCCATAACACACTGAATGCATGCGCATGCACTTTATTGGGGAACTGCTTTGCAAATGGTTGTTTTTTTTTATATATATATATATATAAATACACCCTTAAGGCCCGGTTTACACAGGGGCGGCACGACTTCGGGGACGACCTCGGCGGCGCGATCTCAAGACGACTTGAGACGCCCGCCGAGGCGATTTGCATAATGCATTCTGTATAGAAGTCAATGCAAGTTGCCCTGCGTCGCCCCCAAAAGTAGTACAGGAACCTTTTTCTAAGTTGGGGCGACTTCATTCAATTTAAACTATACTCCATTTCACACCTATAAAAGTAGAAACCCTGCCTAATGCCACGTACACACGATCGGTTTTCCCGTCTGAAAAAGTCTGATGTGAGCTTTTGAACAGAAATTCCGACCATGTGTATGCTCCATTGGACTTTTTCTGTCGGAATTTCCGCCAGCAAAAGTTTGAGAGCAGGTTCTCTATTTTTCCGACGGAAAAATTCCTATCGGAAATTCCGATCATCTGTATGTAATTCCGACGGGAAAAAAACCATGCATGCTCGGAAACAATTTGCTCGGAGGCATTGGACTTCTTTTTCTCGCCTCGTCGTAGTGTTGTACGTCACCGTGGTCTTAACGCTCCAAAGTTCCGAGAACTTTTGTGTGACCGTGTGTATGCAAGCCAAGCTTGAGAGGAATTTTGTCGGAAAAAAACATCCAACTTTTTTCCAACGGAAATTCCGCAGTACGCAGCATTAGCCTAGGTTCACACATATTCGGTTGGTGTGTGCAAGAAAAAGGTCCTGCACCTTTTTAAAATCACAGCCACCCAAAAATTACATGGCGCTTTTGCACCATGCGGTTTCCCGTGCCTGAATGAGTGGGGGGTGCCATTAGGAATTAATAACACCCCCGCATGTTTGCTAAAAAGTATCATGTTTTGCCTGCAGGTTCCTGTGGGTGAGGGAATACATGCAATTTACATGTGTAGCGGGGTCTTCAAAGTTAGTGGGATACACCTGGGGGTAGAGTGACCCAGGTGTGTAATTATGTCAGGGTTTAGACCCCTTTTTGTTATTCGTGGAGAATTGGGTGGTGCAATATTCTCCTTTGCCTGTGGGTGGCGGAGTACCTACAGGCTCGAGGTAGAATCACTACCACAGTGCTACCCTTTTTGTCCCTTCCTGGAGATGGTACGGCTGGGGCGGGGAACCCGCCGTGGTGTCGATGGGAGGAGATAAAAGGGGGAGACGCCCACGCCACGAGGTCTGTCTTCGGGGATCATCTCTTCACGTACCCAGGCGCCCTAGGCCTGGGTGCGGGCGGTTCAAGGTTCCGGCCTGGGCACCCTAGGCCTGGCCGGAATGTAGCTGGAGTTGGAGTCCATCCCAGGCACCTTCAGCCTGGGGTGAGGTACTTTGTAGAAGGCCTGGGACCTGGTGACTTCGACCGGGTCCCGCAAGGGTGAAGTGATTCCAGGGTGCCCCTTGCGAGGGGACCCGCATCTGAGGTGAGGAGGCTGGGGAGGTCACCCGTCTGAAGACTCCGGAGCAGCGTCAACCCGGTGACGGACGGGCCTCCGGTAACTCCCTTGGAGGGTCATCTTCCCCTGATAGGGGCCGCAGCGCAGCGAAGTTGTTCTAATCAAGACTCCTGCAACCCCTGGTCATAGCACAGGGGGTGTAGGGACTACAATCCGGATAGTGCCTCGGCCTGCTCATCCCACCGTATCCTGCCATACATTGTTTGTTGTGGAGCTACGAAATAAAACTAACAGTTGGACTGTGATCGGTGTATGGACTCTGTTGATGGGAGAAAAAGGGGGATTCCAGCATAGCAGGGCTAAGTTCCGCAACCCAATGCACATTTGGCCTGAGGAAGATATTGATACTGGCCTTCACCTCACCCACAGCCATGGGGAGGACATGGGCCGTAGCGCACCTCACTCTCGAAACCCAGGTACCCCTAGACAAGAGCTATCGGATAACCGATAAACATGTGAAGGGGGTGAGGCCGCTACACATGTATTCCTGCACCTGCATATATGTGAACCTAGCCTAGCCTACAACAAGACAAGATTCCAGCTATTATCTTTTACAAAGAAAGATGTCTTCCGTGCCCTTCTGATTTTGTTTTCTTATATTATTTTTTTCCCTGCCATTCTAGCAGTTTAATCAGTTTATTTAGCTTAACCACTTCCCTACCCAGCCATAGTAATATGACGTCCACAGATGGGATCTCCCATCCTGGGTGGACGTCATATGACGTCCTCTGCTTTGTAGGGGAATATCTGAATGATGCCTGCAGCTAGAGGCATCATTCAGATATCCTTTTGTTCTGCCAGCGATTCTCTGCACCATAAGAACGATCATAGCGGCGGTTCCGCCGCTTGATCGTTCTTATAGGCGGCGGGAGGGGGCACCCCCCCCCTCCTGCCGCCATCCGGTGCTTCGCCGGCTCTCCCAGGTACCGTTGTGTTCCTTAGGACACAGCAGTTCCCTGATGGGGGTAAATGAGTGGCGGCGGAGCAGCAGCGGCGGGCAGCAGAGCTTTCTGTGCGGCGCGGCGGGCAGCGGAGCGGCTTACCGGCTCCCATATGCAGAGCTGCAGCAGCGCGTGCACGGGGCGCGCAGCGCGGCGATCTGGGATCCGGTGTGTCCCTCTGGACACACCGATTCAAGTAATGTGGCGGCGGGCGGCGGAGATTCCGGTATAAACTTACCGGAATTGATGATGCAGAGCTGCGCAGCGCGGCGATCGGGGCTGAGGTTTTTCCCTTGGATACAGCCCAGCCTCGATCAGGGTAAAGAGCCAATGAAATTGGCTCTTTACCACGTGACCGGCTGTGTCCAATCACAGCAGGTCACTAAATGTAAACAAAACACACAATTGTGTGTAACTCACTGTTGCCTGGTTCTCCTCTTCACACACCTGTGAGGAGGAGATCAGCTAACAGTGAGTTACACATATGTTATACACATATACATATGTACTACTGTGCCCAGATTGCCCCCCCTAAATAAAGAGTACCTGTCATCTAGTACCTGCCACCAGATCACCCGCCACCCACCTGTCCATCAGGAGTACCTGTCCATCAGGAGTACCCGCCACCTCAGAGTACCCGCCACCTCAGAGTACCCGCCACCAGTCCATCAGGAGTACCTGTCCATCAGGAGTACCTGTCCATCAGGAGTACCCGCCACCTCACCTGAGTACCCGCCACCTCAGAGTACCCGCCACCAGTCCATCAGGAGTACCTGTCCATCAGGAGTACCTGTCCATCAGCAGTACCCGCCACCTCACCTGAGTACCCGCCACCTCAGAGTACCCGCCACCAGTCCATCAGGAGTATCTGTCCATCAGGAGTACCCGCCACCTCACCTGAGTACCCGCCACCTCAGAGTACCCGCCACCAGTCCATCAGGAGTACCTGTCCATCAGGAGTACCTGTCCATCAGGAGTACCCGCCACCTCACCTGAGTACCCGCCACCAGTCCATCAGGAGTACCTGTCCATCAGCAGTACCCGCTACCTCACCTGAGTACCCGTCACCTCAGAGTACCCGCCACCAGTCCATCAGAAGTACCTGTCCATCAGGAGTACCTGTCCATCAGGTGTACCAGCCACCTCACCAGGAGTACCCGCCACCTCACCAGGAGTACCCGCCACCAGTCCATCAGGAGTACCTGTCCATCAGGAGTACCCACCACCTCACCAGAGTACCCGCCACCTCACCAGAGTACCCACCACCAATCCATCAGGAGTACCTGTCCATTAGAGTACCCGCCACCTCACCAGAGAACCTGCCACCAGAGTACCTGCCACCTCACCAGCGTACCCACTATGTCCAGAAAGGTGTACACCCCAGAAGAAGCATATCAAATACTCAGTCTGACCGATGAGAGCAACGGGGAGCTCTCACCGCTCAGTTCTGATTCCGATTCTGGTTCGGAATATGAACCCCCCGAAGGCAGCACATCCGGATCCGAATTAGAGGAGGACACAGTCCGTCCAAAAAGAAGACGGTCTGAACACCAGGCAGCGACCAGCAGTGCCAACGGCGGTAGACCCCAGGAGGCGAGGTCCAGTGCAAGCGCTGCTAGACCCCAGGAGGAAAGGCCCAGTGCAAGCGCTGCTAGACCCCAGGAGGAAAGGCCCAGTGCAAGTACACGCCAAAGAAGTAGGACCCGAACCCAGCTTCCAGATGGCTTGGCAAACCCATTGTGGCTGCCTTCTACCTCAGGGTCAGCCACGATCCCCCCTTTTACAGCACAGCCAGGTGTGCAGGTCAACACTGAGGGTTTTTCCAAACTTGATTTTTTTAATTTATTTTTCCCTGATGAATTGGTTCAAGGCATTGTGGAGCAAACTAATCTTTTTGCTCAACAATTCATTGAAAACAACCCCAGCTCCAGCTATGCCCGCCCTTTTGAATGGAGACCCCTAACAGTGGTGGAGCTTAGATTGTTTTTAGGCCTAACGTTTAACACGGGGCTTACAAAAAAAAATGAAATGAATAGGTATTGGTCGAAGAAACCCATCCACCATATGCCAATTTTTACATCGGCCATGTCCAGGTCCCGATACGAACTTATAATGCGGTTCCTGCATTTCAGTGACAACTCACAGTGCCCCCCCCGAGATCACCCAAACTTTGACAAATTATATAAAATTCGCCCCCTAATTAATTTTTTTTCCAAGAAGTTTGCCGAACTTTATGTCCCTGACCAAAACATTTCTGTGGACGAATCCCTGGTGCATTTCACAGGCCGGCTGGGAATCAAGCAATATATCCCCAGTAAGCGGGCGAGGTACGGCTTGAAGCTCAACAAGCTCTGTGAAAGCGCCACTGGTTATGTGCACTCATTCCGCATGTACGAAGGCAAAGATTCCCAGCTCGAGCCCCCTGAGTGTCCATCGTACATGGGAATAAGTGGAAAAATTGTTTGGGAGTTGGTATTTCCACTCCTCCAAAAGGGGTATCATATTTATATGGACAACTATTATACCAGCCTGCCCCTTCTCCGCCACCTCTACCTAAAAAAAACTCTGGCGTGTGGTACAACAAGAATAAACAGAAAGGGCTTCCCACAGCGTCTTGTCACCACAACCATTCAAAAGGGGGAATCGGCAAGCTTGAGGAACGAGGAAGTGTTGGCTGTGAAGTGGAGGGATAGGAAAGATGTGTACATCATGTCCACCATCCACGATGACACCTCGATGGAACTTCACAGAAGACGCAGTACCGTTCGCAAGCCTTCCTGCATCAATGAGTAAAATAAATTCATGGGGGGTGTGGATTTAAATGATCAAATGTTGCAGCCCTATCTTTCAACCCGAAAATCCCTCTTCTGGTATAAAAAAATCGCAATTTACTTTTTTCATTTGGCCCTGTTAAATTCTTTCATAGTCTACCAAAAATCCACACATAGACCCACCACCTTCATGAGATTTATTGAAGACATTGTCACTGCCCTGATCTACCAACAAACATCCCCCCCAGAAAGCATTCACTCAGATTGTGTCAGCAGACTACATGAGCGCCATTTTTCAGACCATATTCCACCATCACGATCCGGAAGACGACGCCAAAAAAAATGTCGGGTGTGCACCAGAAGAGGAATTAGGAAAGACACCAGCTTCCATTGTCCCGACTGTCCCTCCCAACCTGGCCTTTGCATCGGAAAATGCTTCAAGCGATATCACACTCTCGAAAACTATTAGCCCATATTTCTAATACTGCCATTTCCCCGTTTTCAATATGTCCTGAATATTTCCCTGCCTCAACCAACCATATCATTGTCTTCCATGTGAACTGACCCTGGCCTGTTTCTCGACTATGTCTCTGCCTACCGTCTGCATTGTTTATCCGCCATGTTTCTGCCTTTCACGTGAACTGACCCTGGACTGTATGGATTATGCCTCTGCCTACCGTTTATTTCTGCCTTTTACCTGCACTGACCTCGGCCTGTTGACCATATTTTTGCCTGCCCCCTTGGACTGATCTTTCACCCTGCTACACAGGGGTCTCACATATGTGAGGGGCTCCAGAATAGTGTTCTGAGTTCAGAAAACCAGTTTTTGGTTTTCTGTGTTCCCAGAACACGGTCTGGTTGTCCGGAGGCTTCAAAGCGATTTGGGTGGGAGAAGCCTCTACCCCTGTCCCCATTCTTTCCTGACCGTTGATGGTCCTGCCTGCTCCCTGGACAAATACTCTGGCTGTGCTGACCATACCTCTGCCTGCTGCATGTACTAACTATGGACAGTATTCCTGCCTGTTGCATGGACGATCCTTTGTTCCTTTTGCTACTGCTGACCACATCTCTGCCTGCTATCTGGACCAATGCTTTGGCTGTGCTGACATCATCTCTACCTGTACTGACTATTCCTGCCTGCTGCCTGTTTTGCTGTCGCTGTCCACGTTCCTGCCTGCTGCCTGGACCGATGCTCTCCTCTTTGGACCACTGCACTACTAAAACCGCAGGTAATCTTTTCTTTACCCTTTTTCTCAGAAGAATGTATTTTGGTTTATAATTGGTATGTACAGTACATGCTATGTTTTAGAAATATGAAGGGCCTTCAACAATGTGATAGGTTGTCAGGAATTTATGTGTGTAATTTATGCTCCTAGAACACATGACGGTGCTACTTAGATGTTAGGCCTCTGTATTTGGCCAGGCTGTGTAAAAGTCTCACACATTTGGTATCGCCATACTCAGGAGGAGTAGCAGAATGTATTTTGGGGTGTCACTTTTGCTATGTACATGCTATGTGTTGGTAATATCTTATAAATGGACAACTTTGTATAAAAAAAATGCGTTTTCATTTTTTTCCCACATATTCCAAAAACTTCTGGAAAAAAATGAACCGTTCAAAAGACTCATTATGCCTCATAGATTATACGTTGGGGTGTTAGCTTTCCAAAATGGGGTCATTTTATGGGAGTTTCCATTGTCCTGGTGCTCCAGGGTCTTCAAAACTGTAATAGGTGGTTGAGAAATGAGATGTGTAATTTATGCTCCTAGAATGCCTGAAGGTGCTATTTCAATGTTGGGCCTCTGTATTTGGCCAGGCTGTGTAAAAGTCTCACACATTTGGTATCGCCATACTCAGGAGGAGTAGCAGAATGTATTTTGGGGTGTCATTTTTGCTATGTACATGCTATGTGTTGGTAATATCTTATAAATGGACAACTTTGTATAAAAAAAATGCGGTTTCATTTTTTTCCCACATATTCCAAAAACTTCTGGAAAAAAATGAACTGTTCAAAAGACTCATTATGCCTCATAGATTATACGTTGGGGTGTTAGCTTTCCAAAATGGGGTCATTTTATGGGCGTTTCCATTGTCCTGGTGCTCCAGGGTCTTCAAAACTGTAATAGGTGGTTGAGAAATGAGATGTGCAATTTATGCTCCTAGAATGCCTAAAGGGGCTATTTCAATGTTGGGCCTCTGTATTTGGCCAGGCTGTGTAAAAGTCTCACACATTTGGTATCGCCATACTCAGGAGGAGTAGCAGAATGTATTTTGGGGTGTCACTTTTGCTATGTACATGCTATGTGTTGGTAATATCTTATAAATGGACAACTTTGTATAAAAAAAATGCGTTTTCATTTTTTTCCCACATATTCCAAAAACTTCTGGAAAAAAATGAACCGTTCAAAAGACTCATTATACCTCATAGATTATACGTTGGGGTGTTAGCTTTCCAAAATGGGGTCATTTTATGGGAGTTTCCATTGTCCTGGTGCTCCAGGGTCTTCAAAACTGTAATAGGTGGTTGAGAAATGAGATGTGTAATTTATGCTCCTAGAATGCCTGAAGGTGCTATTTCAATGTTGGGCCTCTGTATTTGGCCAGGCTGTGTAAAAGTCTCACACATTTGGTATCGCCATACTCAGGAGGAGTAGCAGAATGTATTTTGGGGTGTCATTTTTGCTATGTACATGCTATGTGTTGGTAATATCTTATAAATGGACAACTTTGTATAAAAAAAATGCGGTTTCATTTTTTTCCCACATATTCCAAAAACTTCTGGAAAAAAATGAACCGTTCAAAAGACTCATTATGCCTCATAGATTATACGTTGGGGTGTTAGCTTTCCAAAATGGGGTCATTTTATGGGCGTTTCCATTGTCCTGGTGCTCCAGGGTCTTCAAAACTGTAATAGGTGGTTGAGAAATGAGATGTGCAATTTATGCTCCTAGAATGCCTAAAGGGGCTATTTCAATGTTGGGCCTCTGTATTTGGCCAGGCTGTGTAAAAGTCTCACACATTTGGTATCGCCATACTCAGGAGGAGTAGCAGAATGTATTTTTGGGTGTCATTTTTGCTATGTACATGCTATGTGTTGGTAATATCTTATAAATGGACAACTTTGTATAAAAAAAATGCGTTTTCATTTTTTTCCCACATATTCCAAAAACTTCTGGAAAAAAATGAACCGTTCAAAAGACTCATTATGCCTCATAGATTATACGTTGGGGTGTTAGCTTTCCAAAATGGGGTCATTTTATGGGCATTTCCATTGTTGTGGTGCTCCAGGGTCTTCAAAACTGTAATAGGTGGTTGAGAAATGAGATGTGCAATTTATGCTCCTAGAATGCCTAAAGGGGCTATTTCAATGTTGGGCCTCTGTATTTGGACAGGCTGTGTATAAGTCCCACACATTTGGTATTGCCATACTCAGGAGGAGTAGCAGAATGTATTTTGGGGTGTCATTTTTGCTATGTACATGCTATGTGTTGGTAATATCTTATAAATGGACAACTTTGTATAAAAAAAATGCATTTTCATTTTTTTCCCACATGTTCCAAAAACTTCTGGAAAAAAATGAACCGTTCAAAAGACTCATTATGCCTCATAGATTATACGTTGGAGTGTTAGCTTTCTAAAATGGGGTCATTTTATGGGCGTTTCTATTGTCCTGGTGCTCCAGGGTCTTCAAAACTGTAATAGGTGGTTGAGAAATGAGATGTGTAATTTATGCTCCTAGAATGCCTGAAGGTGCTATTTCAATGTTGTGCCTGTGTATTTGGCCAGGCTGTGTAAAAGTCTCACACATTTGGTATCGCCATACTCAGGAGGAGTAGCAGAATGTATTTTGGGGTGTCATTGCAAGTATGCATGTGCTGTGTGAGAGAAATAACTTGTTATTATGACAATTTTGTGCAAAAAAATAAAAATTTAAAAAAATGTAAAAAATTTCCCAAGAATTGTGGGAAAAAAGTACAACTTCAAAAAACTCACAATGACTCTTACTAAATACATTGGAATGTCTGCTTTCCAAAAAGGGGTAATTTGGGGGGTATTTGTACTTTCCTGGCTTGTTAGGGTCTCAAGAAATGAAATAGGCCTTCAGTACATCAGGTGTGATCAGATGTGATAATTTTTCAATGATTTGCACCATAGCTTGTAGACTCTATAACTTTCACAGAGACCAAATAATATACACTTTTTTGGTTATTTTTACTAAAGATATGTAGCAGTATACATTTTGGCCCAATTTTATGAAGAAAAATTACTTATTTGCAAAATTTTACAATAAAAACAAAAAAAAAGTGTTTTTTTTTTAAAAAATCTAAGTTTTTCGCTTATATTGCAAAAAATAAAAAACCTAGCGGTGATTAAATACCACCAAAAGAAAGCTCTGTTTGTGAGAAAAAAATGATAAAAATTTGGTTTGGGTACAGTGTAGCATGACTGAGTAATTGTCATTCAAAGTGTGAGAGCGCTGAAAGCTACAAATTGGTCTGGTAAGGAAGGGTGTATAAAAGCCCTGTATTGAAGTGGTTAAAGCAGAGTTCCAGCCTGTAAAAATATTTTTTAAGTCTGCTAACTTTTAATATAAGGACGCTTACCTGTCCAGAGATCCCGCAATGTTGGCACCCCAAGCCAATTCTTCCATCAGCACTGGCATTGCAAGCGCCGGCATTGCAAGCGCTGGCATTGCAAGTAAGGGAAATTGGCAGTGAAGCCTTCAGGCTTCCTGAATGGTCCCATAGTCTTCTGGGACACACAGGTCCCAGAAGGCAGTGGGGGGAAGGAGGAGGGGCTGGACATGACGCAGATGACTTTGCGGTGATCTTACCAGGAAGTGGGAGTGGGTACTTATCAAAACCAGGTACCCGCTCACCCCAAAAAGTGCAAAATGTGGTAGTGGAGGGGGAGGAGGGTGCAAAAAAGCAGGGCTTCCCTTTTTCGGTGGAGCTACGCTTTAATATATTGCAGCTTGTCATTCTTAGGTGAGGTGCTTGCATTAGTTTTCTTTTTCAAGGCTGTTTCTTTTTATTTTCACCTGGTTATCCTGCCAGTAACACACCTACTGTCCTTACTCATTTATTCATTCACTCACTGTACTGTGTCCATTAAGAAACAGCATTGTTACCCACAGTCAGAAAGTGTGTTAGAACTACAAAACACCACACCCTCTCCTCATTCCCATAACATAAGGGGGTGTTCTGTAGTTCTGCAGAGAGCTTATAACACTGTTTAAGACTTCAGTGCAGCACAGACACTCGGGAGAATTCAATAACGCACTACCAATAGTTTTCTAGCACTATGGTCCTTTAAAATGACCTGTGCCAGATTCAAAAATCCCTGCCATCCATTTCAGTAACTTTACCAGCACTAATAATGCACAACTGCGCAAATGCAAATAAAAAAAACAATTACCTCCAGTTCGTAGATAACAAAACTGGAGATAATTAAAGTGGTTGTAAAGCTTTGTGTTTTTTTCACCCTAATGCATCCTATGCATTAGGGTGAAAAAACACCTTGCAGTCACCGCCCCCCCGAGCCCCCGTTTTACTTACCTGAGCCCCGAATCTCCGTGGGCGTGATACCACGTTGCTTTCCCCCAGCTCGTGCCGGCTCTTCATTGGATGATTGGCTCCCGCTGCTGTCAATCACATTCAATGAGGTGGCCACCGGGGGGCAGGGCCGAGTCATAAAATTGGCGGCTATGGACGCCGATTGTATGGCATGGGAGTGCGCCCGCAAGCTAAACCCCTCTGGAGAGAGCTTCCCAGAGGGGGTTAGCTCTTGCGAGGAAGAGCCGTGAGAGCCGCCGTGGGACCCCAGAAGAGGACGATCGGAGCCACTCTGTGCAAAACTAACTGCACAGTGAAGGTAAGTATGACATGTTTGTTTGTTTTTTCAAATAATATTCAAACCTTTACAACCCCTTTAAGACCTGCTCCAGCTTGACGTACAGAGACAGACAGAGTGCCTGTCTCTGTACACAGTCAATAGACTTCTAGCAACCAGCTATGTTGCAGTGGGCAGAGCCTGATGGGGAAGTTGAGACACTATTTCCCCATCAGTTCTGCCCTTGCCTTTGACAACAGGCAGTGGGCAGATTCTATAGCCAATAGCCTGCTGTCAGTCACAAGAGGAGTGGACCGGATGGAGAACTAGTGTCTCTAAATCCCCATCAGGCTCTGCCCCCCAGGTACAAAACTACCTGCCACTGCATTGTCTGAAAGTGTGAATCGGTGGAGAGGACACATACAGTAGTTGCACTGTATAGGGTAGCATGTCCCACTACTATGTACCAATCTGTCGCCACATCTTAATTCTAAAAATGATCTTAGACACTCTTTATTAATTCCACTGTCTGTGTTGTCAGTTTACAGGAAGTTAGAAGCTTCCCCACCAAACCATTTACAAGCATGATGTTGTCTGTAAACACATGATACCACTTCAAGAATCAGTAGTCTATATCCCTTAAAATAAAGAAGCAAAGTAGCCAACTTGGTAGCAGTTCATCTCTTCTGGCAAAAAGACTAAAGAGTGTACATAGTACCCGTCTTTTGTAACTATTGCTGTAAAAGATATAACCAAGCTTTAGTGTAAACTAATAAAGATAGATATACTGTAGGTCAATGTGGAATGTGTGTCTGTTTACATGAATGTATAACAAACTGTCCAGTCCATCTGTAATGTTAAATGTCAAATGCTGCAGATAGTAGCTTGAACAGTTCAATTACCCATTTATATAATGTATAGCAGCCACAAATTATGATTTTATTAGTCCATATGTAATACACTCACAATGCATCTACCATTCCCCAGATCTCACAGGCTGCGTCAGCATTTCGCCAACCATCAAGTTATCAGATTAGTTCATAGTCTCTCTGATACAATACGCTGAATTGGCTCAGACAGTCACATATAACTGAGTCCATACATTCTTGCATGCTGCCTCTAGGTTATTCAACGCTTAGGACTTCATTGGTAAACTCAAGACGTAGAACATGGTCCACAAAAACACAGGTACAGCTCAAGGGGTAAAGAGTCTGGGCAGATAGCCTACTGTGTGTTTAGTCAGCACTTGGCTACCCAGGTCACAGGGAAGGAGTTAATGTTTCTTGCAGCCTCCCTACCATGTGCAATAAAAGGGAATAGGTTCGGGTCCTAGGGGGCTCGGGGGTTAGAGAAAGTACATGTGCCTTGGGGCAGCCACAGTTAGGTATAGTTAGGAGAAGGACGCTTATTCATGTAATACATGCTCCGTTGAATTCTCAGTAAAAGTTGTTCCAGCTGCCGTGAACCTGGTCTGAAGTTATTCAACGGAGGGCATGTTGGGTTTTGGTGTGTATTCCTAAGAGCCTTGGGTCTGTAAAAGCACTATAGGGTATGTGTAACACCACCAGAAGAGGTTGAACTTAAAGGCAGAGAAGAGGAGTTAGTTGCCATGGGTAACCCCAAGGAAGAACAGCTACAGCAGCCAGTCGTTTGGCCTGGTACCTGGTTATGTGACAGGTCCATCGGTAGTGATGGGTTCAGTGTTTTGACTCCCTCCCTAGCTTTCCGTCTCCTACAGTCACTGGGATCAGACTAGTGTTACAGAGAACTAAGACCTGATCTCTAGATACGGGGAAGGAAGAGTTAATGTAGGACACGTATGAGGCCTCGTACACACGGCCGAGATTCTCGTCAGGAAAAAACTTGTCGTTTTTTCTGACGAGATTCTTGGACAAGAAACTTGTCCCGGCCGAGTGTACACACGTACCTTTCAAAAGAACCGCCGTTCTTTTGAATGGCACGAACGCGGTGACGTCATCGACTATGACGAGCGTGCGCTCGTCACATTCGATGCCGTCGCCGCCATCTTGCTACACCCTACCTATGCCTAGGAAGCTACCGCGCATGCGTCAAAGTCATTTCGAGCATGCGCGAGTTTCAACGGCGACAGGTAAGCGTACACACACTCGGGTTTCTCGTCGAGAAACAGGCCGACGAGAAACCTGACGAGAAAATCGAGAATCCCGACGAGAAAATAGAGAGCAGGTTCTCTATTTTTCTCGTCGAAATTCTTGCCTGTTTTCTTGACGAGAAACCTGAAAGCCGCGTACACGCGACCGATTTACTCGGCAAGAAAGCTCTGCCAGCAAGTTTCTTGCTGGTTCTTGCCGAGAAAATCGGTCGTGTGTACGAGGCTTGAGACCCATGCTTTGTGTCCGGCAGGGTTTCATTTCATTACTGGGAGTGAGGTAGCGGAAGTATGTTGGACTGGTGGATAGGGCAATGACTCTGCATGTCCCCCCGAATGCAACACATACATCAATACAAGAGTGTAGTTACTTGGGACAAAACATCTTAAGGAAGACCTCTGTACATTATGCTACACACAAGTGGCTCATCTCTGAGTCAGGTACCGCCTTAATATTTGATTCTTCACATGACCACAGCCTCTGTCTGGTCCCAGGCATTGGTGAGCATGCCTTCTGGTTTGTGTTACAAAATGTGCATGAACGCAGCTAGATCCCGCCCACAAGAGAAGAGCAACGTGTTTTCGATCCAACAGGATTTGTACCTAACCAGCATGTTACATACATATTTAGACTATAAATGTAGCACTACCCCCGTAGGAGCTGCTGGTTAGTTTTGGGTTTTGCACGTTACCTCTTCAGCTTCGTTGTCCGGGTAGGACAGTCTGTAGTAATGCAATGTCCACACAGATGTAAAACCTTCAACAGTCAGGCTTTATTTTCTTATGCAGTAAACGTTGAGAAAGTAGAAGGTATAGAAGAGCAGGGGAAGGTTCAGGCACTCGCCACAAAAATCACAAAGGTATCAGTTCAAAGTCACTCACCACTCTCAATGTTAGCGTGGGTATTGGTCAACCGGATAGTCCCCTCTCAAATGGCCTAGCAGCCGGGATGACACACGAATCAGCAACAGGGCAGTCTCTGCCACAGACTGCCCAAGATGAATTGGGTCTCTGCCACAGACCTGTTAAAGTGAACAAATGGATAGTCCAGGAATCCTCTGTCACAGGATTTCAATGTCCCAAACTTCCAGCGATACAGTTAAAGAGCCTTTAAGCCAATCCGGTGAACTGCAGGGCTTGTATTATAATGGATCCCTCCTCAATAAAGTTACCGGGCCTAACCCAAGATGTCAGCACTTTGCCGGTCTCCTCCAGGGCAGGTCCTCCCCCGGTCTCCTTCACCAAGACAGCTTCCTCCCCATTTGGATGGACAGCTTGGGATCCCTTCTTAGTTTGCAGGCCCCAGCCAGACTAGCTGGGCCTACTAGACAGTGATGCAGCCTTGGGCCAACGTGGCCCGAGACCAGAACCACACACACACACCTCGAGCCCGGAGGGCCGCGAGGTGGAAAACGGACCCCAATCAATGGCATCTGCCCCTTAAGTATCCCCTCCCAGCAGGCACAGCAGGTTCACTACTCCCACCGTACCACTGCTGAGAAGGGCCACTCAATGCATCATGGTTTGCCCGTGTCCAACAGGTGCCTGAGGTGGTAATGCCACCTACAGGCAAAAAGGGAAATTACTCTCAGGCAAACCACAACTAGAACAGAGGAGAATTTCAATGTAAATTCAACCGCCTGAGCCCAACTACTGGCTCAGACATCCTTCTATATTTTAAATGGCGTCCCAACCTTTTGGGAAGGGCGCTACATATGCAATTATATACTTTTATTTTATTTTTTTCTTGCTTTTATTTAAGCTAGTTTCTTCACTATGTATACAGCCAATGCCTATACAGTATATCCGCCAACTGGACTACTTTAAATTAGAAAAGAAGGATAGAAGACAAAGTCAAGTGTTTGTGTTATCCACACCTACCAAGCAGATTCAGAGATCTGCGTACCTACTTTATTTACCTAGATCTTTTTAGCTTTATCATATTATGCAATGCTTTACTATCTATCTCTATTTTCTAGAATTGGAAATTGCTATTCAGTAGGTGTTTTCTTATGTGGTTTCTCAGAGCTTGTAACGTAGCTTAACATATGTCCCATATATTATCCTTGTAGTTTATTATGCTTTCACACTCTAATGACATCCCTTCAACTTTTTTTAAATTGTTTTTAATCAAATGTTTTATACAGCATATACTGTAAGTACATTCTTTGGTTTCCAGTAGGCTTGTGCACAACGGAAAAATTTGGTTAGTTTCGGTTCGTTTCTTTTCGGTCCTGTTGATTCGTAATCATTCGTAATTTTGCTAGACGGGATTTTTCGTGTTCGGACTAATTCGTATTTTCGCAAGCGACATTTTTCGTTGAATTTTTAGTTGATTTATAATTCGTACTTTCGGTAGAGTACATTGTTTTTCGTTGATTCTGGACACAACTCCTACTTTCGTAACTTTTTTTGGGTTCGTTGATTCGTAATTTTCTGTGTCTCTCTCACGACGACGCTGCCTATTATGCCTAATGTGCTTCGAATGGATTTGTACTTTTCTAAATACATAGCGGTTATTTGTAACGATTCGAAATCTCGTATTTTACTTTCGTTTTTTACATGCGGCTATAGCCTCCGCCCCTGTACACCATTTTGAGAGGGTTCAGCACGGTGAGGGAGAAGCAGAGAGCAGAGCAGAGTGTTATTGTGCTTCGAATGGATTCGAAATCTCGTATTTTACTTTCGTTTTTTACATGCGGCTATAGCCTCCGCCCCTGTACACCATTTTGAGAGGGAGTTCAGCACGGTGTGGGAGAAGCAGAGAGCAGAGCAGAGTGAGTGTTATTGTGCTTCGTATGGATTCGTACATTCGTAACTTTTTCATAACGAATTATGCCGAAGACATTCGGGCATTCGCTATTTGCGGTATAATTTATTTCAGATTCGGTCTTATTCGTAATTGCTTTGTTCGGAAATTCGAATGCTTCCGAATGTCCGAAAGTTGCTAAATTCGGACGAATTTCGATTCGTTACGAAACGAATTGCACAAGCCTAGTTTCCAGTGACAGTACAGCAGTAATCAAATTTACAGCTGGTCCCTTCTAATCAAAATTAGTTTGAGGACTCCTTGGGATTGATTTAGGCTAGGTTGACACTTACGCGGTTTTCCTGTGGCCGTGTTTGCATGGGCACAGCAGCTCATTCATGCGTTGAGAAATGCAGGGAAAAGGTCCCTGAACCGTTTCTACAGCCGCAACCACATGGTGCTACGTGTTTTCACACATGGGGAAATGAGCTGTGATTTCCAAAAATTAATGGCACCCCCATGCATCTACTAATCAGCAGCGTGTTTTTGCTCTTCAGCAGCTAAACAGACAGAAATAAAACTGATTTGCTTTAGTAAAGTAGAGTAAGGCTGAATCCCTGTAATATTTTTCTTGTTTTCTGTGCCTGCTGGAGATTTCCTCTTCTCTTTTCTGATGAAACCTTGCAGGACAGTAAGACAAGAAGTAAGGGAAAATCGTGTTATTTGAGCCCCCTGATAGCAGTACAAACCTGACAGGGGCTTCATTCTTTCACGCTCTATCCAAACCTATCCAAAAAAAGTTTTTGGCTTGACATTCACATTCCACATTTCCACAAGGGAAAGTTAAAAACAGTTTTTTTGCTTGCACCTGATTGGATGATTTAAATGGGTTGTAAAGGTGAAGAATAAATTACAGCCAGCTCCTCAGTTCTTTTAATCTCTCCTACAATGTGTAATTAATTTTTTTAAATAATGCCTGCAAATACCTTCTCTTTAAACTTTTATGGCCGGTCACGTGACCTCTGGCTTCGCTATTCCTCTGATCTACGGACTGCAGAGTTCCCCCTCTGACATCACCTGGTGTTCTATCAGATAGTGCCCGCTATCGAGAAGTGCCCGGGATGTACTGCACATGCGCCGCACATGTGCCGTACGGAACAGCTGTGACGGCGCCTGCGCACAATACCTGACAGAAGAACTTTTCCTGTCAGATTGTGCCTCGCACTGCAGAGGCGTGTTCATGTCGGTGAGGGTGGATTTTTACATGTTGGGGGCGGATTTTTAAATGATGGGCAGTGCTGCAAAGATGGGGGTGGATTTTTAAAAGATGGCCAGTGCTGTTCCGTACGGCGGATGCGCAGTACATCCCAGGCACTTCTCGATAGCGGGCACTATCCGATAGAACACCGGCCCTCACCAACATGAGCCATCATTTAAAAATCCACCCCCATCTTAGCACCACTGCCGATCATTTAAAAATCTGCCCCCAACATGTACTAATCCGCCCCTCACCGTCATAAACATGCCTCGGCGTCGACTATAGTGCGCAGGCGCCGTCTCGCCGTCACAACAGCTGATCGTAAAATCAGCTGTTGTGCTGTTCCGTACGGCGCATGCGCAGTACATCCCGGGCACTTCTCAATAGCGGGCACTATCCGACAGAACACCGGGAAGGTCAGAAGAGATCAAAGGTATTTAAATGCAGGCTTCTTTTTTTTTAAAAAAACAAACATTTACACAGTGTAGGAGAGATTGGTATAACAGAGGAGATGGCTGTAATTGTTCTTTACTTTTACTGCCAGCTACTAATAGTGGCAGGAGAGAGGGGGGCTGAAATGGGGAGAGACACACAGGAGCTGACAGGCAGGGGGGGAGAGAGAGCAGAGCAGCGGGATGACGAAGGCAAAGGCACGTAACATGGTAATCAGGGATCAGCAGCCACGATTACCATGGTCAGTGCACAGAGGGGGACACAGGAACAGGCAGGATCAACAAGGTTTTTTACAGCTTAGAAAGGGGCAGATTAGACAGCACAAGCACTATGCTGTTTAATCTGCTATAAGGGAACGGGATGTCTCTTCTTTTTTTTTTTAGGGTACAACCACTTTAAGTGAATATAGTTTCACCATATTCACTAAGCTAAGTAAACATTTACATTGTGTTCTCAACAATATGCTTTTTACAACATCCTTAATATAAGACACTGTGCAGTATGTGAAAAGGAGCCTGGGTATTACCTGCTGGCTAAATACAAGACTACATGATATTTTCATACATACAGTACCCAACCATAAAATGCATTTTTCTGACCATGAAAAAAAAATGAATTCTTTACATTCTGCTATCCTTTAACTTAAAGTGGATGTAAACCTGATTCATGAAATTTGAGCTGTGGACATATATCTGCAGTGTTTTCTTATCTCTCTTCAAAGCCCTGTGTCCCCTAGCTGTCTCCTGCTCTGTTCTTTTGTTATCAGCCTGATAACCTCTGACAAGTTCTCCGTCACATATGATAAAAGCAGCCTGAGTTTTGTGTTGGGGAGGTTGCTATAAATAGATTAGCAGAGCCCTGAACTATTCAGCGAACGGAGCTGAAAGTCTCTACCTATGAGGAGAGGGGGTGTGTGCCTTTTCTCCAATCAGCTGTCTTGGCTGTATGCCCAGGCTTCACTGCAGTGTTGAACAGGAAGAGAAAATCTCCTAACACAGTGGTTCTCAACTCCTGTCCTCGGGACCCACTAACAGGCCAGATTTAAGTATTACCTGGGGAGATGCAGACTAGAATCCTGCAATCACTGAGCAGCAAATGTTATCACCTGTCATGTATTTCAGTTATCTTGCAAACCTAGCCTGTTAGTGGGTCCTGAGGACCAGAGTTGAGAACCACTGTCCTAACACGATCTGAACTTTCTAAACAGTATAAAAAGCTGAAGACAGCAGATAAACATGTAAAACTTATGTAGGGAGATTTGTTTCATCTCTGTGTATCATCTGAGGCTGTTCACTTCACTGGGTATATGTGAGGGTTTACATCCACTTTAACATATTCAAGGAAGTAAATGTGTGGAATTCTTCACAAAGTAAGTTTACAAACTTCAAGGTCACTAATAGGCGTAGACTTAAAATAATTGAAATATAATGTGGAAATTATTATACGATTATACATTTTGGTCATAGATACACTTTATATTGTTTGAAAGTACTGTTATCCTTTAAAGACAATTTTGCAATTCATTGAATGCTTATGTGCAACTGAAATATGCTTTCTATTTTCAGTACTAACATGATAAAATGATAACCTAGTTATTAAGAAAAAAAGCACATTCTGATATAAAAAGATAAATGTATTTTGTATTTTTACTACTGCAGGCCCTAAACAGCTATAATGATGGAGATATCGATGGATCGAAGAGGTTGGGACGTAATGCCTTGTATGTTGCGATTGCGTCAATATTAATTGGTCTAGCAGTTATTACGACGTACTGTGTTGTTCATTTCACAACGGTATGCATTATTTTTATTGTTACTGTATATCAAATTGCATTCATTTTCTTCTTTCTATTGCTTAATGGTGTGAGGATCAAATAAATGAATTTGCTGATTCTGGCTGTTTGAGGACAGTCATGCGTTACAGAATATGCTGCCTGCTAAGACCACAAAGGCTAAAAGATAGAATAACTTGCATGAAGAGATAGTGGTAACAATTAAAAATATGTGCTTAGGTGCAGGGTGTTCTCTCCGTTATAATCCCTTCATTCTGAACACTGTTGACTGATTGTGACTTTCAAATAAATTTTACATAAGAAGAAGGCTTGGTACTGGAATATGGAATATATTTACCAGCATTTTAAAATTTCTATTTCAGCTTTAATGTACCTTTCAGGGTATGTTCACAGGGTCAGTTCACAGCACAAAAACGCACTCCAGATCCGTTCTGGATGCAATTCTCTATGCGCGTTTTTAATGTGTTTTTGATGCGTTCTGGTGTGTTTTTGTGCGTTTTTGATGTGTTTTCGGATGCATTCCAGGTGCTTTTTTTTTTCTTCTTTCTTCCTGTTTTTTTTTTTTTTACTATACCAGGGTCTAGTGCATTTTTTATGCGTTTCAGTGCATTTTTTATGCATTTTTACTGCGTTCCAGTACAGTCCAGTGCAAAATGCAGCATGTTCTACTTTATTTTCTGGAACTGAAAAGCCCTGGAACTGACTGCACTGATGTGAACTATGCCATTGGAAACCATATAACCTACTTTCCATGTATTTTTGATGCAGAACAAAAATGCACTGGACTGCATGTGGAGTAAACTGGCCCACACTAATGGATTAACAGCAGTATATCTTGGGGTCACCATACACAATACAATTTGACCATATATAATCACTGTACAATAGACCTTAGATTTATCAAAACTTTATAATATGATCACCTACGTAAAGTGGTTGTAAACTCTGTTACACCACTTGTACCTACAGGCAAGTCTATAATAAGGCTTACTTGTAGGTACTGTGAATATCTCCTAAACTTGCACAGTTTAGAGATATTCAGAGTGCATGCAGCCGATGACATCATCAGCGCATGCACTATGAAAGGTGAGCGTCATCGCACCCCTGGCCACTCATGCATAGAATGCATTAAGATAAAAACCTTCTGCCTTTACAACTCCTTAAAAGCGGAGGTCTGCCCACCGCTGCAAAAATTAAAAGCCAGCAGCTGCACATACTGCAGCTGCTGTCTTTTAATAATTGAACACTTATCTGTCCTGGAGACCAGCGATGTCGGCACTGCAGCTGATGTTTCCATTAGCTGTCGGGTGCATGCCTCCTCCATTGCGACTTTGAGGCAGTTGAAAGACCAGTAGTAAAGTTAAAAGGCTAATGCCAATTTATTGGTATATAATCATAAAATGGACAAAAGTCCATAAAACATGAATAAAAAAATGCATAATACAAATAAATATATGTACACACACACAAGAAATATAATGGAGATACACAAAACTGTGGGATACAACCCAAAATAGCTGCCAAGGAATGAACTAGCTATGGGGATCCCTTATTGCACCCCAAAATGTTTCAGAGTGGTTCCTACTTCTGTTTTTTTTTTTATATATATTAGGGGTACACAGAGTTCTATGAAAAAATAAATGAAAGTTAACATTAATGCCGCGTACACACGATCATTTTTCCCGTCGGGAAAAATGACATTTTTTTTTTTCGCCGACAAAAACGATCGTCTGTGGGCTTTATGCCGTTTTTCTCGTTGAGAAAAACGGCAGGAAAAACGACGAGAAAAATTAGAACATGTTCTAAATTTTCTCATCGTTTTTTCCATCATTTTTTTCCGCGGCAGTTTTCCCATAGGGAGACACTGCCGCGGAGCCCACAGACGGTCGTTTTTCTCGTCAAAGAAAAAAATGACGGGAAAAACGGTCGTGTGTGGGGGAACATGCCGTTCCCTCGTTTATCATTTTTTTTCATGCCGTGATTCACGGCGGTGTTTTCACCGCCGTGAATCACGATCGTGTGTACGCGGCATAAGGCTCCATGCACACTGGGCTAAAAAAAGTCTGTTTTCATGGGAGTAAAAAACGCTCATATAGAGCATTTTTTGTACAAAGTCTAGATGAATTTAGAAGACTTTTACATTTTTTCTGCCAGTTAGCTCCAATCAGAAACACGAACCAGAAGGTTTTTTTACTGCCTCTAAACGTTGAGCTCAAAATATGCCTGTAAACGTCTTAATGTACATGGACACATAAGATAATATTGAGTTGCTTCTACAGGCAGAACACAAAACTCCTGTAGAAGCAATGTTTTTTAAAGTGGTTGTAAACCCACTTTTTAAACAAAGACCTACAGGTAAGCCTAGATTAAGGCTTACCTGTAGGTGCATGAAATATCTCCTTAACCTACACGGTTAAGGAGATATTTGTATGTAAATGCGGCGACGCTGACGTCACCCCATTCACAAATTCGGCTAGGTCGCAACATTCGACGACGTAGCCGAATTTAACAGCTCACGCGCGCATGCGCGGAGTCACGTCTTCGCCGCTCCGGCCAATCACAGCGTCGGAGCTGCGCTGTGATTGGCTGCAGCGGCGATACCCGGAAGTAACATTCTGGCTATCGCCGCAGCGATGGATGCGGCTAGAGGAGGGACACGGACGACTTCGGGGGCCCCGATCGAAGGTAAGTGGTACATAATGAGCTAGTATGCTAGTCATACTAGCTCATTATAGCTTTGTCTTGCAGGTTAGAAAAAAAACAAAAAACGACAAAAGGGTTTACAACCACTTTAAGCCAGTGTGCTTGGAGACATAGAGGAACAAACTATCTATAGTGAATTACATAATAATGCTCCTTTCACACTGGGGTGGTGTCGGCGGTAAAGCGCCGCTATTTTTAGCGGCGCTTTACCGTCGGATTTGCGGTGCTGTACGGCCGCTAGCGGGGCGGTTTTACCCCACGCTAGCGGCCGAGAAAGGGTCCCTCACACTGGAGAGACAGCAGCGGCTGTTTCAGGTCGGTTTGCAAGCGCTATTTTGCAAACCTACCCAGTGTGAAAGGGGTCTAAATGTACATATATATATTTATATATCTAGCGCACCCACCCCAGACTTTACCTGCTTTTCTTTACTTGGCTCCTCCGCAGGAAAGACTAAGGCACACTGCACCACAAGCCTGTACCCTCCTGGATGGGGAGATTGAGCGGTGTTAGTTTTCTCGGGCCTGCCTGCGGATGGTGTTAGAATCCTCCCGAGCTGATCTCGCCTCTGCATTAGCCAGAAACAAGTCCTTAATTCTCCCCAGTAAAGTAACTGCCCACACCAACTGAAAGTCCAACTTCTGTATTTATTTCACCACGGATAACAAATAGTCTCTATGAGAGCAGACAGGTTGATACGAGACACAGGTCAGATAAGGTCGGAGGAGGTCCAGGCACAAACTTGATTTAGTTTCTCTTACTGTTCTGATTTCACGAACAGGTTTGGGCGCACAGTCTCTGCCACAGACCGGGTGAATATGAAAGTCACTGCCACTGACTTGTTGAAGTTGGTCACTGCCACTGACCTGGTGAATAGGGCCTTGCCCTATTTGGTCACTGCCACTGACCTGGTGTGCGTAGAGTCACTGCCACTATGACCTACAGAACATGCACTTCCTTCTTGAAGAAACTTGGCCCTTGTTAAGGAGAAGAACCTCCCTCCGGAGAGTTACCAGAGGCCCCCACTGTCACCACGACTCTGAGCTGGGTCTTCAGAAGGGGTCACCTCCCTGGCCTCCTCGATCCTGGATATGGGTCCCCTCGCAAGGCAGTACCCTGGGAGCCCTCAATCCCCGGCGGAACCCAGCCGAAGGCGCTGGGCTCCGGGCCTCCAAAATAGTACCTCACCCCAGACTGAAGGTGTCTGGGATGAAACAGGAACTCGGCCTCCGGGCCTAGGGCACCCGGAGACGACACACGCACCACCCAGTCTGAAGGTGCCTGGGCGCGACGACCCTCTCTGGAAGATGGCCGCCCCTTTTATACCCTCTCCCGACAGGGACAGCAGGTTCCCCGCCCCGCCGTCACCACTGCCGAGAGGGGACAAAAAAGGCACAGCCTTGCATCAGTGGTTCAACCCTGGCCCACGGCAACAGCGCCACCCGTAGGCCACAGGGAACCGCACACCAACACCATCTCCCAGGGACAGAAATGGTCCAAGAAACCTGACAATTTCTGAGCCTAATTACCACTCAGATACTCCCCCTAAATAAAGCACCCCGCTACACACATATATATATATATATATATATATATATATATATGCAATGGATATAAAAAAAGTCTACACACCCCTGTTAAAATGTCAGGTTTCTGTGATGTAAAAAAAATGAGACAAAGATACATCATTTCAGATTTTTTTTTCCACCTTTAACCACTTCAGCCCCGGAAGGATACGGCACTGCGTCACTTTAACTGCCAATTGCGCGGTCGTGCGACGCTGTACCCAAAAAAATTTATGTCCTTTTTTTCCCCACACATAGAGATATATTTTGGTGGTATTTGATCACCTCTGCAGTTTTTATTGTTTGCCCTATAAACAAAACAAAAAAAACAATTAAAAAAAAAAACAATATTTTTTACTTTTTGCGATAATAAATATCCCCAAAATGTTTAAAAACATATTCTACATATTTTTGGTAAAAAAAATAAAAATAATGTGACCTATAAACTGTACAACTGAACAAATGGTTCCATAAGTGTGCACACCCTTACACTAATACTTTGTTGAAACACCTTTTGATTTTTATTACAGTACTTAGTCTTTTTGGGTATGAGTCTATCAGCATGGCACATCTTGACTTGGCAATAATTGCCCACTCTTCTTTGCAAAAGCAATCCAAATATGTCAGATTGCACAGCCCTCTTCAGATAACCCCACAGATTTTCAATCGGATTCAGGTCTGGGCTCTAGCTGGGCCATTCCAAAACTTGAATCTTCTTCTGGTGAAGCCATTTCATTGTTGATTTGAATGTATGCTTTGGGTCGTTCTATTGCTGAAAGATGAAGTTCCCCTTCATGTTCAGCTTTCTAGCACAAGCCTGAAGGTTTTTTTGTGCCAATATTGACTGGTATTTGGAACGGGTCATAATTCTCTCTACCTTGACTAAGTCCCCTGTTCCAGCTGAAGAAAAACAACCCCAAAGCATGATGCTGCCACCACCATGCTTCACTGTGGGTATGGTGATGTGCAGTGTTGTTTTTGCTCCAAACCTATCTTTTGGAATTATAGCCAAAAAAGTTCCACCTTGGTTTCACCAGACCATAACATATTTTCCCACAAGCTTTTGAGAGACTTCAGATGTGCTTTTGCAAAATTTAGCCAGGTTTGGATGTTTTTCTTCACAAGTAAAAAGGCTTCCGTTTTGCCACTCTATCCCATAGCCCAGACCTAATTTTTTTCCTCAGTTTAGGCCGATATGTATTCTTCTACATATTTTTGGTAAAAAAAATCGCAATAAGCGTATATTGATTGTTTTGCGCAAAAGTTATAGCGTCTACAAAATAGGGGATAGATTTATGGCATTTTTATTATAATTTTTTTTTTATTAGTAATGGCAGCGATCTGCAATTTTTATCGTGACTGTGACATTGCAGCGGACACATCGGACACTTTTGACACTATTTTGGGACCATTGTTATTTATACAGCGATCAGAGCTATAAAAATGCACTGATTACTGTGTAAATGACACTGGCAGGGAAGGAGTTAAACACTAGGGGGCAATCAAGGGGTTAAGTGTGTCCTAGGGAGTGATTCTAACTGTGGGGGGGTGGTCTCACTAGAACATGACAGAGATCACTGCTACTGATGACAGGGAGCAGTAGATCCCTGTCATGTTGCTAGGCAGAACAGGAAAATGGCTTGTTTACAAAGTTAACACAGAGTCCGTGGGAACCGCGGGCACGCTCACGGAGCACGCGGCGGGTGCGCGCGCACACAATGCCGTGATTTAAAGGGGACATACAGGTACGCCCATTTGCCCACTGCTGCCATTTCAGCTCAGACCTGAATCCAATTGAAAATCTGTGGGGTGATCTGAAGAGGGCTGTGCACAGGAGATGCCCTCTCAATCTGACATATTTGGATTGTTTTTGCGAAGAAGAGTGGGCAATTATTGCCAAGTCAAGATGTGCCATGCTGATAGACTCATACCCAAAAAGACTAAAGCCCTGTACACATGTAGCGGGGTATTCCCCTATATTGGGAAGAAACTACATTACCCATAACCCCATTCTTGTGATGTTCCACCGCAGAGACTCATGGGAGGGGTTATAAAAGGAGGAGGCGAGGCCGGGCTCGGCCTCTTTGGGGGACACGAGACTTCACAGACGGATCCTCCTGTGCGGATGTGTCGGAGTGCAAGGCCTGAAGCCTGAGGCCTTGCTCTGCACCAAAGAGCCTTCCACCCTCCCCTCTGCGAGCCTGGGTGGCATCTGACTTTGTGAGCTACAGCCTTGTCGGATCGGGGGCCCGATCGTTGGAGAGATCGAGTGTGTGTGACACGACCGGTGGAGGTTTCCCGGACTGGATCCGTAGTCCGGCGGGTGAGAGGGCGTAAGCCCAGCTAAGATACTGTTGCTGTATATAGGCCTATAGACTGCTGTGGCCTACAAGTTATTTTCATACCCCTTGGATTACAAAGTTATACTCTGTTTAAAGTGCACCACCATTACAGACCTGCCGGTGAAGAAAGAAGGACTAAGTTTAAATATTAGAACCAGGCCTGGTGGGGATTCTAGCGTGTTTGATTACTGCGCCATAGGGCACTTAGTTAACGGTCGCCCGTATGGCGCACCTGTAGCGTGTGTTACTATATAGTGTGTTAGAGTGGCAGGACGCTGCCCTTAGGAGTGATTATCTTGAACTGTGATTACTGTTACCCCTTTATCCATATTGAGAATTAATGAGTAAAACACTTTACCTATTACAATTCATTACTGTGTCCTTGCTTAGTTATTCTATTGCATAGGACATATCATTGATTGTTAGTACTAGCTGTGCCAGAAGGGGGTAGAGCCTATTGCCGGGGGTTGGCGGAGCTGCACTCAGGGCCCAAATCTAATTCTGCGGCCTCCTTAGTTGGAGGTATCGCTACACGTGGGGGTTCTCGTCCGGGATCCTGATGCAGCAAGCGAACGCCAGAAGTGCCGGCATGGACCCCATGGATCCAAGAGCGGTAGAAGAGTGGTGCAAAGCCGCTAATACAGAGCCAAAACAGTCGATAGCCATTAGTCTCCCTGGCGAGAAATGGTCAAGTGAGACGGTAGAGGAACTGATGAGTTCAGTGTCCCCAGATCACACACCATGGGTGATAGACATGAAGACAGACCCAAACATCTCATATCAATACGCATTAGTGGAATATTGGGACGGGATGCCAGAGGCCTGTAAGCACAAGTGTCTGCGGACGCCAGACAACAGAACATTTAGGCTGGCGCACGCAATAACTGTAGAAAGGGAACCATCCCCTACGGGATCGCCACAGGCTGCGGCCCGAACTACACCTGAAAGAGAAGACAGGGCGACACCCCCGGTGGCACCTGCATCGGCCACTGCTATATCACCAGAACTGATAAATGCAATAGGGGATTTGCTAGCCAAATGTCAGAAGACAAGTACGGTGCATGTGGAAACTAGCTACCGGAGACTAAAAATATTCTCAGGGAAGCTCCCTGTCCCGGCAGGGGAAGAAGATTTTGATACTTGGGTGGAACAGGCATTACAGGCGGTGGAGGCATGGGAGGTGCCTGAAGCACAGAAGAGGCAGCGAGTGTTAGAAAGCCTTAAAGGTGCAGCAGCAGAAGCAGTGAAAAGTTTCCGGTTTGGGAATGCAGGGTGCACGGCGCAGGATTGTCTAGCTATGCTGCAGGAAGAGTTTGGTCAATTAGACAAGGTGACAGACGGTCTACCAGTTTGAACACACTTTCCAAAAACCGGAGGAGAAACTTTCCGAGTATGTCAGAAGGCTAAACAGGCTGCTGTGCAAGATTGTGTTAAAGAAAGGGATGAAGCCCCAAGATGCCGATGCGGCAAGAATGAAGCAAGTCTTAAAGGGAGCGCTACGCTCCGATCCAGTCTGGCTGCACCTGAAAACCTTGGGAGGAGGAATGTTGCTGACTTATGCTGATTTAATAAAAATGATCAGAGAGGAGGAGGCGCTGCAACAGGACCAGCAGAAGGATAAGACAATTGTTGTACCCGCACAGGTGCTGGTCAATCCAGTAATGACCCCTGAAAGAGAGGCGGAGATAGACACCCTAAAAACTCAGATGTCCAAGGTGTTAGAGATATTGACCTCTCTGATAGCAAAAGACACAGAGTGACCCAAGAAGAAGGAAAGTCCAAGGAAGGAATTGTTCCCGATTGCCTCAGCACCCGAACCTTTACAAGAATGGGGAGATATAGTCTGCTTCAACTGTGGGGGAGTTGGCCACATTGCAGCCACATGTTCTAGTCCGAAGAAGAAGAGACCAGACAACCGCAAGCCGGCGGGAAACTCCAGAGGGCCCCGGTGAAGGAGTCAACCGGGTGCCCACCATCTTCAGTAAACTCCAAGCTGAATGCGAAGAAAAACAAAAAGAGAGATAGAACACCAAAGGGGAAACGCAATACCCCTCAACAAAGCTATACTCCAAGAAGAAGGGGGGAGACCCCTCAGGAGAGGCACGGCACCCCCCAAAGGGGGTGCCCACCCAAGAAAAATAATAGTACGCCTCAGCGGGTTCCTACACCCATTAAAAGGAGGGAAGTCAGTGCATACCAGGCTCAAGAAAGGTTCAAGTCCAAAGGGAATAGGACAAGAGAGAGTCCAAAGGGAAAAGGTCTGAAGAAGGCGGCTCCTGCCGGACCATATCCAGAGAAGCTGGTAGGCCCATCCCCTATAGTGCCCATTCAAGTGGAGGGAGTCTACACCAGGGGCCTCCTGGATACCGGGGCACAAGTGACCCTACTATACCGGGACTTCTACGACAGGCACCTGAGTCATCTGCCTATCCAGAAGATAGAGGAGCTGGAAATATGGGGAATTGGAACCCAGAGTTTCCCTTACGACGGCTACCTTCCCATCCAAATGACCTTTGACCCATCCGTGGCTGGGAAGGCCGAAGTGTTTGACACCCTGGCAGTTGTGTGTCCTAGGCCGCCTGGAGCCAACAAGAATTCCCTTATAATAGGGACAAACACGGACCTGGTCCGAAGACTCCTGACCCCTCTCGTGACAGAAGAAAGACAAGCAGCTACCAAGATCCATCCCATGCTGAAGACAGCCTACCAACGGCTGGTCCAAGAGCGGGAGACCCCTGGAGAGGAGATAGGGAAGGTGTGGAGACTTGGAAGAGAAGGGGTAGTGTTGCAGCCCGGTGAAGTAACCTGTCTCAGGTCCACTGTGAAGCTTACTTGGGAGCAGCCTGGTCCCTTTGTCATGCTGGAGCCAGACCCAAGGGGTGAGTCCTCAGGCCTGGAGGTGATACCAGAAGTGATTCCGCTGAAGGTCCTGAAGAAGGCCCATTATAGAGTTCCAGTGAGTGTTAGGAATACTACCAAAGACCCCATGGACATCCCAGCCAGAATGTTGCTAGGCCAGGTGAGCCCGGCGGCCCCTGTTACCCTGTCAGAAGTGAAGAGGACAGGTGAAGAAGGGGATGTTTGGGAGAAGCTGACCATGGAAAACCCGAATCTGTCCAGGGCTTGGAAAGAGAGAGCCAAGGCCCAGTTGAATAGATGGGAGAAGATCTTCTCTAAGGATGAGTTTGATGTGGGGTGTGCAAGGAGTGCCACCCATCGGATCCGCCTCCAGGAAGATAAGCCCTTCCGAGAGAGGGTCAGGCGGGTCCCGCTAGCAGATCTGGAGGATCTGAGGGAACAACTTGCAGAACTCAAGAGGACTGGTGTGATACGGGAGTCCAGAAGCCCCTATGCCTCTCCCATAGTGGTGGTCCTAAAGAAGAATGGATCATTGAGGCTCTGTATAGACTACAGGACTCTCAACAGGAGAACCATACCTGACCAATACACCACTCCGAGGATAGAGGATGCCCTACAGAGCTTGTCTGGAGCCAAATGGTTCAGCGTTATGGATCTCAAGAGTGGGTACTATCAGATTCCGATGCACCCAGCAGACAAGGAGAAGACAGCTTTCATAACCCCAGTGGGGTTCTTTGAATTCGACCGGATGCCCCAAGGTCTGTCTGGAGCCCCAGCTACTTTCCAACGCCTCATGGAGAAGACAGTAGGGGACATGAACTTGATCGAAGTCCTTGTATACCTAGACGATGTCATTGTCTTTGGGAGAACCTTGGAGGAACATGAAGAGAGGCTGGAGAAAGTGTTGAGAAGACTCAGTGAGGAAGGACTTAAGCTTTCGCCTGAGAAGTGTCGGTTCTACCAGTCTTCTGTGAACTATCTGGGGCACATAGTATCTGAAGAAGGGGTGGCCACAGACCCTGAGAAATTGGAGGCAGTTACCTCCTGGCCACAGCCCACTACAGTAACAGAACTCAGATCCTTCTTGGGCTTCTGCTCCTACTACAGGAGGTTTGTGGAGGGATTTGCCCGAATTGCTAGACCATTGAATGAGTTGTTCAAGACTGAAGGAGAGGAGGATGGATCGGGGCCCAGGAGGCCAGGAGAGTCCATCAGAGATCAGTGGAATCAGAAGTGTGAAGAGGCTTTCCAGGAATTGAAGAGGAGCCTGACCACTGCACCAGTCTTGGCCTATGCAGACCCAACCAAACCCTATGAACTGCACGTGGATGCTAGTCATGACGGTCTGGGAGGAGTACTCTACCAAGAACATGAGGGGCAATTGCGGCCTGTTGCCTATGTGAGTAGGAGCCTGACCCCCTCTGAGAAGAACTACCCCACTCACAAGCTGGAGTTCCTGGCCCTCAAGTGGGCGGTAGTAGACAAGCTCAAAGACTACCTGTATGGAGCAGAGTTCACTGTGAAGACCGACAACAACCCCCTTACCTACCTGTTCACCACGGCCAAGCTGGATGCCACTGGACACAGGTGGCTGGCCGCACTGTCTGGATTCAACTTCAGCCTTAAGTATAGACCAGGAGTGGGGAATCGAGACGCAGACGCCCTGTCCAGAAGATCTTATTCCCCGACCATTGAAATAGAAGATTGGACCCAAGTGGCACCGGACGGGGTGCAGGCCCTTTGTCAAGGAGCTGCATTCCAAGCCCGAGGATGCTCCAGAGCAGAGGAAATAGGAGTTACCACGGTGGGAGTCCCCAAACACTACTGTGGAGTAGCTCAATTGGAAGAGGACAACCTACCAAGACTGTCCAAGAAGGAATTGAGGTGTGACCAATTGGAAGACCCCATGGGGAGATTGGTCCTGGAGGCCTTGAAAAATCAGGATCCAAACATACTCATGCGTCAACCTTCAAAAGAAGCTCGCCTACTGAGGAAGGAGTGGGATAGGTTGCAGTTACATCAGGGAGTGGTCTACCGAAGGGGCCCCTCTGATGACTCAGAAGATAAGTGGCAGATGTTCCTCCCAGAGAAACATCGGGAGACTGTTCTGATGGCCTTGCATGACAATCATGGCCACCTAGGGGCTGAAAGGACCTTTCAACTTGTCAGAAGTCGGTTCTATTGGCCCTGCATGAGGGCAGAGGTAGAGGAGTACTGCCACTCATGTGCGCGATGCATCCAGAGGAAGACTTTGCCTCATCAAGCTGCCCCAATGGGCCATCTACAGAGCCAAGGGCCCATGGACCTGGTGTGCATTGATTTTCTCTGCCTCGAACCCGACCTGAGTGGACTAGGAAATGTTCTGGTGATAACCGACCATTTCACCCGATATGCCCAGGCCTTCCCCACCAAAGATCAGAAGGCCTCCACCGTGGCCAAGGTACTTATGGAGAAGTATTTTGTCCATTATGGGCTGCCACAGAGACTCCATTCAGACCAAGGGAGGGACTTCGAGAGTAAGCTGATCCGGAAGCTCTTGGATTCGTTGGGGATTAAGAAGACTCAAACTACACCTTACCATCCTCAGGGAGATGCTCAGCCGGAAAGGCTCAACCGAACCTTGCTCAACATGTTGGGGACTCTGGAAAGCGAGAAAAAGCAACATTGGAGCAAACACATAGCAGCCATAGTACATGCTTACAACTGCACCATCAGTGATGCTACAGGCTACTCCCCATATCGACTCATGTTTGGGAGAGAAGCGAGACTACCGGTGGACCTGGCTTTTGGCACCTCACTGGACCATTCCTCAGTCACCTCCCACAAAGGATATGTGGACAGGCTCAGACACAGCCTGAAAGTAGCATATGAACAAGCTCAAGCGGCCTCAGATCAAAGGGGAGCTCGGAATAAAAGAAATTACGACTTGAAGGTCCGGGTACAAGACCTACAGCCCGGGGATCGAGTACTGTTGCGCAATCTGGGAGTCCCCGGAAAGCACAAACTTGCAGACAGATGGAGATCTGAACCCTATGTCATCTGCAGGAAGTTGCCGGGCCTACCTGTCTACAAGGTGAAGCCAGAGGGAAAGGTAGGCCCACTGAAGACATGGCATCGAAACCACCTGCTCCCACTTGCGGAGGCAGTTAGAATGCCTTCCGTGGGAGACTCCCCTGCACCGGCCTCTATCTTGGATACTCCTAGGCCGCACACTCGGTCACAGACCTCCCGAGCTGGAAATGGAGAAGCCTCCCAACTTAGTGGAGATGAAGAAGGAGAGCTTGATTGGCTGTGGTCTTCCCCAACTCCAGGAACTTCTATCATAGATCTTCCAGTCACCCAAGATACCACAGATGAAACACTGAACCCAGAGGCTACAGAATTCATCCCTTTCAGTCCTTCAGCAGATTACTGGCAAGATGCCCATGATAGCTGCTCTGAGGAAGAGGAGCCTGTGGCGCCAGAGCCAGAGATTCCAGGAGAGCAAAGAGCTCGAAGAGTCATTCGACCTCCTAAGAAGCTGACCTACCCCCAGATGGGGAACAGTTCGGAAGACTCTGTGGTCACTGCTAGGAGAAATGCTGAGATTCCGGATCCCTCCACTGTCCATTTGGTGGAGGGCAACCCCAGCTCACTCTCTGGCACAGTTAGGCAGGCCACCCATGATAATGTGACCTGTGGGCAAGGGAATTCAACCCCTCAGTTATGGTGGGAATCCCCTATCCCAACATCGTTTTCAGAATTGTCCAATGTTGTATATAGTTGTTGCTAAAATTTATCTTTGGGGACCAAAGAGTTTAAGTGGGGGGAGTGTGTAGCGGGGTATTCCCCTATATTGGGAAGAAACTACATTACCCATAACCCCATTCTTGTGATGTTCCACCGCAGAGACTCATGGGAGGGGTTATAAAAGGAGGAGGCGAGGCCGGGCTCGGCCTCTTTGGGGGACACGAGACTTCACAGACGGATCCTCCTGTGCGGATGTGTCGGAGTGCAAGGCCTGAAGCCTGAGGCCTTGCTCTGCACCAAAGAGCCTTCCACCCTCCCCTCTGCGAGCCTGGGTGGCATCTGACTTTGTGAGCTACAGCCTTGTCGGATCGGGGGCCCGATTGTTGGAGAGATCGAGTGTGTGTGACACGACCGGTGGAGGTTTCCCGGACTGGATCCGTAGTCCGGCGGGTGAGAGGGCGTAAGCCCAGCTAAGATACTGTTGCTGTATATAGGCCTATAGACTGCTGTGGCCTACAAGTTATTTTCATACCCCTTGGATTACAAAGTTATACTCTGTTTAAAGTGCACCACCATTACAGACCTGCCGGTGAAGAAAGAAGGACTAAGTTTAAATATTAGAACCAGGCCTGGTGGGGATTCTAGCGTGTTTGATTACTGCGCCATAGGGCACTTAGTTAACGGTCGCCCGTATGGCGCACCTGTAGCGTGTGTTACTATATAGTGTGTTAGAGTGGCAGGACGCTGCCCTTAGGAGTGATTATCTTGAACTGTGATTACTGTTACCCCTTTATCCATATTGAGAATTAATGAGTAAAACACTTTACCTATTACAATTCATTACTGTGTCCTTGCTTAGTTATTCTATTGCATAGGACATATCATTGATTGTTAGTACTAGCTGTGCCAGAAGGGGGTAGAGCCTATTGCCGGGGGTTGGCGGAGCTGCACTCAGGGCCCAAATCTAATTCTGCGGCCTCCTTAGTTGGAGGTATCGCTACACACACGATAGGTTTTACAGATGAAAAACAGTCCGATGGACTTTTTTCATCGGACAAACCGATCGTGTATGGGCCCCATCGGTCTTTTTTCCATCGGTGTTTAAAAATAGAACATGTTTTAAATTTATCTGATGGTTAAAAAACCGATAGCAAATTACTATCGTCTGTGGGGAACTCCATCGGATAAAAAACCCATGCATGCTCAGAATCAAGTCGACGCATGCTCAGAAGCATAGAACTTCATTTTTCTCGGCTCATCGGAGTGTTTTACGTCACCGCATTTGGAACGGTCGGTTTTTTGACTGATGGTGTGTAGGCAAGACTGATGAAAGTCAGCTTCATCAGTTTTCCGATGGAAAAATCCATTGGTTAAAAAACCATAGGAAATCCGATCGTGTACAGGGCTTAAGTGCTGTAATAAAAATCAAAAGGTGTTTCAACAAAGTATTAGTGTAAGGGTGTGCAGACTTATGCAACCATGTTTTTTTATTTTTTTATTTTTACTTCCCTCCACATAAAATATTTCAGTTTGTTGTTCAACTGAGTGGTACAGTTTAAAGGTCACATTAACCTCTTGCCGACCAGCCACCGTCATCATACTGCGGCAGGTTGGCTCTCCTGCGCAAACTGCCGTAGCTGTACGTTGGTCTGTGCAGGGAGGCTAGCGGGCGCGCACCGTGGGAGTATGCCCGTGGGTCCCGCGGACTCGATGTCCCCCGGTGACCCGCGATCGCAGTGTACAGAGGCAGAAAGGGGAACTGCCTATGTAAACAAGGCAATTCCCCATTCTGCCTAGTGACATGTCAGAGATCTTCTGTTTCCAGTCATCGGGAACAGCCATCTATGTCATGTGCTAGGTAGCCCATATCCCCTACAGTTAGAACACACCCAGGGAACATACTTAACACCTTGATCACCCCCTAGTGTTAACCCCTTCCCTGGCAGTAACATTTATACAGTAATCAGTGGCTATTTTTAGCTCTGATCACTGTATAAATGTCACTGGTCCCAAAAAAGTGTCAAAAGTGTTCCATCTGTCTGTCGCAATGTTGTAGTCCTGCTAAAAATCGCAGATCGCTGCCATTACTAGTAAAAAAAAATGTTTTAGAATAAAAATGCTATAAATCTATTACCTATTTTGTAGACACTATAACTTTTGCGCAAACCAATCAATATAAGCTTATTGCGATTTTTTTTACCAAAAATATGTAGAAGAATACATATTGGCCTAAATTAATGAAGAAATTTGATTTTTAAATATTCTGGGGATATTTATTATAGCAAAAAGTAATAAATATTGCTTTTTTTTTCAAAATTTACGCTACGCCTATGTCGTTTACATTTAACAAGCTGCTGGTAGTTGCACAGACCACAAACATATGCATGAATAAAGCTTTATGGGCCTCTGCTCCTATGTGAGTAAGCCCTAAGTCTATAGGACATTAGGGAACAAGCATGGGCAACCTGGTAATCTTACTTGCCTTGTTTCTTGCTCCATTAAGGGTTGCCAACCCCCTGCTAATTCACAAAGAGTTTGTAAAAACCTTTCTTCCTCCCCCTTCTTTCCCCCTGCCCTTCGCTCTTTTTCCCACCTCCCCTCACTTTCTCCCCCACACCCATCCCACCCCACACACACACACACACTCTGTTCTTCCTCCTCCACTCTCTCTTCCACGCACTTCCTCTATCTTTTTCTCTTACATCTCTTCCCCTCCTCCATTTTATCTTCACTCTCAATCTCTCTCCCCTCCCCCCTTACTCTCTCTTTCACCCTTTTCCCCTCACTCTCTCTGCCTCCTCTTACTCATTTACTCTCTCGCCCACCTTTTCTGCCACCCCTTCCTCGTGCTGACTGCTCCAATATATATTCTGTTTGTAACTTGCTACTTAACCCTGCATGCTATACACTAAGGCCCCTTTCACACTGGGGCGGGCAGGTGCGGTGGCGGTATAGCAGCGCGATTTTCAGCGCTGCTATACTGTCGTTCTTACCGCGGTATGCGGTCGCTAGGGGGGTTAATTTAACCCCCGCTAGCGGCCGAAAAAGGGTTAATACCGCCCGCAAACCGCGGCTATTGCCACGGTTTGCGGGCGGTATTACCGCGCTGTCCCATTGATTTCAATGGGAGACCGCGGTAAAGGAGCGGTGAACACACCGCTCCTTTACCGCTGTAAAGAAGCGGCTAGCAGGACTTTTGGAGCGGTCCTGCTAGCGCACCGCTTCAGTGTGAAAGCCTTCGGGCTTTCACATTGAAGGCACAGGGCAGGATTTTTTCATGCGGTATAACAGCGCTATTATTAGCGCTAAACCGCATGAAAAACGCCCCAGTGTGAAAGGGGCCTAAATAGTACATTACATAGTCCTGACCAAAGTATTCATTGTCTCAAACGGTTGCTGATTTTCAGTTTTTCTTTAAGGCAGGCTGAGACAAAGTGATTTATTTTGTGTGCAGAAAAGCAAATGTAATGGAAATGTATTTATTTTTAATGATTATTTGTCCTGAGGTTTATGTGTGTCTGTGAGACTGTCACTTATGGCACAGTAATTACAGGAGTAATTACCTGCCCCCTGTGCTCTCCGGGCCCCCTAGTGCTCTACAGCCCCCTGTGCTTTCAGGCTCTTCGCCCCCCCTGTGCTCTCCAGCCTCCCATGCTCTCAGGCTCCCCCCTGTGCTCTCCAGCCCCCTAGTGCTCTTAGCCCCCCGCCCTGTACTTTCAGTGCCCCCCATGTTCTCAGGCTGTCTCCTAGTGCTCTCAGGCCCCCCACCCTGTGCACTCAGACTTCCCCTTGTGCTCTCAGCTCCCCCCAGTGCTCTCAGCTCCCCCCCAGTGCGCTCAGGCCCCCATGTGCTCTCAGGCCCCCCATGTGCTCTCCACCCCACCCGTGCTCTCAGACCCTCCCCATGCGCCCTCCACCCCCCCCCAGTGCTCTCCTCCCTGTGTTTTTCACCCCCCCTGTGCTTTCAGGCTCCCTACCTCCCTGTGCTTTTTCCCCCCGTGCTCTCCAGCCCCCCAGTGCTCTCAGCGCCCCCATGCTCTCAGGCTCCCCCTGTGCTCTCCAACCCCCTAGTGCTCTCAGGCCCCCCCTGCCCAGTGCTCTCAGACTCCCCCTTGTGCTCTTCAGCCCCCCAGTGCTCTCAGGCCCCACCATGTGCTCACCACCCCCCAGTGCTCTCCATGCCCCAGTGCTCTCTGACCCCGCTGTGCTCTCTGACCCCCCCTGTGCTCTCTAAATCCCCTGTGCTCTCTGACGCCCCTGTGCTCACTGACCCCCCATGCGCTTTCCACCCCCTCAGTGCTCTCTCCCCCTGTGCTCTCCAGCCCCCCATGTGCTTTCAGGCTCCCCTCCTAGCTCTGCTTTTTGTGCTTCCCTGTGCTCTCCAGCCCCCCCCCAGTGCTCTCAGCTCTCCCCCATGCTCTCAGGCTCCCCCTGTGCTCTCCAGCCCCCTAGTGCTCTCAGGCCCCCTGCCCTGTGCTCTCATACTCCCCCCTGTGCTCTCCAGCCCCACAGTGCTCTCAGCTCCCCACCATGCTCCCCCTATTGCTCTCAGGCCCTCTGTCCTGTGCTCTGAAACTCCCCCTGTGCTCTTCGGCCCCCCAGTGCTCTCAGCTCCCGCCATGCTCTCAGCCCCCCCATGAACTCCACCCCCCCGTGCTCTCCAGTCCCCCCCTGTGCTCATCAGCCCCCCCCCCACAGTGCCCTTTACTCCCCCATGTTCTCCAGACCCCCCCATGCTCTCTGCTGTCCCCTTGTGCTCTCCGCCCCCCATGTTCTATGACCCCCTCTTTCCCGGTCCCCTTCGTCTCCATTAGGATGGAGATTGGGGAAGGGGACGGTAAATAAGCCATGGGCTGCTCAGTCTAAAATGCCTGGGCCTATTTTTTCTCCCAGTCCGGGCCTGCCTACAAGATAACAAAGCTTGCTGACCTTCAAGTTTAAAAGAAAATTATATATTAACAGCACTAAAACTACATGTAGTTAGTTGAGAAGTTTGCAGATAATAA
This sequence comes from Rana muscosa, assembly GCA_029206835.1. Taxonomy (NCBI): domain Eukaryota; kingdom Metazoa; phylum Chordata; class Amphibia; order Anura; family Ranidae; genus Rana; species Rana muscosa. The sequence continues at coordinate 882,296,162 of CM055116.1, forward strand.
GGGTTCCTTCTGAAATAGGAAATTATTTGTAACTGTAGCTAGAGTATACGTGTTACTTTCCCCATTTACGAATTGGTTGTATACTTAAGATATAACTAAAGGCAAAAGATTTTTTTTCGTTTTGGATAGAGTGCAGAGGGATTAGAACACCTGTCAGTTTTTATTGCTGTATGTGCCTCTATTAACCACTTCAGCCCCGGAAGATTTGGCTGCTCAATGACCAGGCCATTTTTTGTGATACGGCACTGCGTCGCTTTAACTGACAATTGCTCGGTCGTGCCACGCTGTACCCAAACAAAACTGACATCCTTTTTTTCCCACAAATAGAGCTTTCATTTGGGGGTATTTGATCATCTCTGCGTTATTTATTTTTTGCGCTATAAACAAAAAAAGAGTGCCAATTTTTAAAAAAACACAATAGTTTGTACTTTTTGCTATAATAAATATCCCAATTTTATTTATTTTTTTAAAGCAATTTTTTTTCTCAGTTTAGGCCAATATGTATTCTTCTACATATGTTTGGTAATAAAAAACTCAACAAGCATATATTGATTGGTTTGCACAAAAGTTATAGTGTCGGCAAAATAGGGGATAGATTTATGACATTTTTATTATTATTTTTTTTTTTACTAGTAATGGCGGCGATTTGCTTTTTTTATCATGACTGACATTATGGCGGACACATCGGACACTTTTGACAAATTTTTGGGACAATTGACATTTATACAGCGATCAGTGCTATTAAAATGCACTGATTACTGTATAAATGTCACTGGCAGGGAAGGGGTTAACACTAGGGGGCGATCAAGGGGTAACTGTGTTCCCTAGTGTGTGTTCTAACTGTGGGGGGAGGGGACTCACTATAGGAGATGACAGATCGTGGTTCCTAGCTATTAGGAACTCACGATCTGCATCTCTTCTCCTCACAGAACAGGGATGTGTGTGTTTACACACATGTACCTGTTCTTCCTCTCGTGCCCGCGATCACGCATGGCCGGCCGTCATCGCGACCGCTGGTCACGAGCACCAGCACCTCCACAGTGCAGCGGGCGCGCGCCTGCTATCCCGCTTAAAGGAGCCGACATACAGCTACAATTGCTTGTGTGGTTGTGCCGACCTGCCGCAGTATAATGACGGCATCAGGTCGGCAAGTGGGTAAGGATATACAACCTGCCTATTTGTCCTGTTTACCATTATCATTAAGGGCCGGTTCACACTACTGCAACTTAAAAATAGCGCGATTCTACTGTAATTTCGCGTCCCGATTTTGCCGCGATTTCAGGGAATGCCAGTCTATAGAGCTGAATTCGTATCGCACATGGATCAAACTCGCACAGGACCCTTTTTTAACGCAGCTTAGATTCGCAACGCATTGATGTGAACGGCATTCATGGAAAACTATGTTAGTAAAATGACTTGCGAATTTGAGCAATCGCAACGGATCAAATTCGCAATAGAATTTGCAGCAGTGTGAACCGGCCCTAAACGAGAAAGAAAGAAAGAAAAAGAAAATCCAAAATGTTGGGTTGTCCCCAGAAAAGTAATAGAGGGGAAATGTTCCAATGGGTACACTGGTTCTGGTGAGCTGGGGGTCCCCATTTTGGGTTGTCCCCAGAATCGTAATATAGGGGAAATCTTCCAATGGGGATACTGGTTCTGGTGAGCTGGGGGTCCCCAAGGAATTCCCTTAATTTGCAGGGATTTCCTCTCACTTCCTGTTTGGCTATGAGATAGGAAGTGTAGGAAAATCTCTGCAATGGGACACAAATGGCAAAAAAAAAAAAAAATTTGAAAGGGGTTATAACCCTCCCTTGCTCTATCCAAAATAATAAAAAAAAGTTTTGCCTATAGTTCTACTTTAAAGTGGAACTACACTGCATCTGAGCACTGCAAACCAAAAATACTACTTAAATCATTTTTAATATTCAAAGCAAACTCACCAATCCATCAATGTCCCCATGCTTTATTTTGCTGGGAAATCACCTTGAAAGCACACCCTAACATTTCATAAAGCATTAACTTTCTGGAATCCATATCCCCTTAGCTTCGGCATACAAGCAGGAGTATGTGCTTAGTTGAGAAAACACCTCGTTCCCTCCTGAAGACTCCTGGAGGCATGGAAGCTAGGAAGTAAGGGACAACATTTTAAAAAGTTTAGAGCAAGTAAATATGACATACTTTCCTATCTATTTACTAATACTAAACAGCAAAAGGATTAAAATAGTGTTGATTCAGAGAGAGAAGATCCCCTTTAATATGACATCATGACTGTCACTGTGTTCTGTAAAAGTTACGGGACTCAAAATAGATGTTCCACATCTAGATACAGGCTCATTGGATTACACTGCATGCTTAAACAGGAACAGAGCCATAAATAAAAACATTATGTGACGGTAATTATACGTCAGAATTTGTGGTGAATATGAATAATATGTTGTAGTAAAGATCGTTGGGTCTTGTATTTTCTGTGCTGTAACTGTAATTATTTTACCAGACCAGGCAAGTTTTGTAGTAGGTATCAGCTGCTTGATTGCATTTAAAGGAGACAAAAAGGCATTTTCTGATTTGCTGTATACCTTGCAACTTGGCCAATGATTAAACCAGTGGTCCCCAAACTATGGTCTGCAGGCCATGTTGTGTTACACTATGTGATTTATTCTTGCGCTGTGTCTTTAAGATCTGTCCCCTTCTGTCCAGCTGAACTCTCTCTCTCACCGTAGTTCTTTATATTTCTCCTCCACTTCCTGCTTCTCATTTATTAGTCCTGTATACCTCAATGTAGAAACATCTTCCATGTGGCTTACAACTGCAATGTTTTTCTACCTATGAATATCCATCATTAAACGGAACATTCGAAAAGGATTCATTGTCTGTCTTCCTAACAGTGAGTTATTCATCGAGTTAAACTGCCTGTATCGATGCAAGGGTTGAATAGTACACCAGATTGTGTAAGGCCTACATCAACCTGGAGATGAACTTCATCGCTTGAGACAGAACAGTAGAAAAACTGAGTTTCACAGCCTAATTACAAGATTTCTGCATACAGTACTGATAGACAAGATTTACTGCCCTCATAGCAAGAAAGAAGAAGAGGGCAGCACATGGCAGCCTTATAGCTTGAGTTTGTCTGCATGGTGTCATATCTAAGCACACAGATCCTGCCTGCTATCACAGTCAGTCTGCTATCATGAGTGACCAAGCTTCTGAATGTGAACTTACATGTAGCGGGCATCCCAAATTTGGGGGTCGCTATGTTCTAAATTTACATAAAGGGAAGACGCCAGAGGAGCGGGGGAGTGTGCCCCATGGGGGTGGTGTGCCGGGGGGATTCCAAAGAGGACCGCTGGTGGCAAAGTTGCGCCCTTAGGCCCTGCTGGCCGGGGGGTGCGTGAACTGGCCGTGGAGTCTCCGGCACTTTTAGCCCGAGGCTACAACATTCCAGGTAGGCCCAGTACCTTCAACTGGGTCTACAGCAAACACACTGGAGTCCCAGGGAGCCCGTGTGAGGGTGGCCCGCTCTGAAAGAGAGGAAACCGGGGGAGGACCTGTCCGACGGATCGGTGATGGAGTTCACAATGAAGGAGAGGCCTATCAGAGGAAAGATTCGTGAGTTGCAGTATAGCCCCTGTAGTTTGTCCCACTGGCACCTATGGTCTCTACTAATCTACGGGGTTTTGTTCAGAAGTCATAATTCAATCATTAGGGATTCTGTGGCAGAGGATCTCTAGGATTTGTCCGTGAAGGGGACTGAATTCAAATAGCAACTGTTCGTGCTTCACTCCGGCTGCTGGGACTGTGGGGGGGGGGATCTGTCCGGTTGAGCAAAATTCATACTCAGGCTTGAGTAAAGAATAGGGTAACTGGGTGCCGCGTGCCTGAACCTATCTCCCTACCTACTTTGTCGCTATCTTCAACCTGTTCCCAAATCTGTTTGAGCAAGATAAAAATAAACTCGGCTGTTTGGAGTTTGAATACTGTTTGGACATTGAGTTTCTTTGGGGAAAGAACACAGACTTTTTTCTACATTCTAGGGACAAGAACCAGTGAATGGAAGGTAACTCGCTGCAGGACCCAAAAATAAAGAACACCGCTCAACCTTCTAAACCAGGAGGATCTGGGCATGTGGCATGGTGTGCCTTTTATCCCTGCAAGAAAAAGGTAGGCAGGAGAAAAGGGTCCGTGTGCTACATACATCTACCTCTCCACAAGTTCCTGAAGAAACTGAGTTACCAAAAACGCTCAGTTAAACCCACTTGGAAAGTAATGGAGAATTATGAAAATATAAGGACTGAATTGTCAAATAGCTTGGAATTAGTCTGGGAGAAAATTCTTGCTTGCAGACTAATACAGTGTCTGTTGAACGTGAACTACTGACACTAGAGGGCGCCATTAAACAACTTTCTGCCTCATATAAACTTTATCAGTTTAGCAGCATCAAAATCACTAATGTCTTACAAAACATGAATTCAGAAGATTCACTGGCGCAATTAAAGTGCGTCAACGCTCTTAATCTTGAAAGAGACAGTTTTATCCAGCAAACCAGATTAAAGGCAGAAGCAAAGATAAATCTGTTACAGGACACTGCATCTCACAGATCTGTTTCCACCAGACATTCTAAAAAGTCTCTTAGAACCCATAGTCCAAGATACTCAACACTCAGTGAGTGACTTATTAATGCCTGCACTGAAGTGGAAGCCAGCAAGGTGCAGGTGGCATATGCAGAAAAAAGAGCAGAGTTGGAAGCTCAGTCAGCACGTCAAAGAGCAGAGTTGGAAGCTCAGTCAGCACGTCAAAGAGCAGAGTCGGAAGCTCAGACAGCACGTCAAAGAGCAGAGTAGGAAGCTCAGACAGCACATCAAAGAGCAACAATAGAAACCTTAAACGAACAGTGTAAACATGATGCAGCTATGGCAAAGCTAAGGGTCCTACAGCAAGCTATCAGTGCAGAGGAAGGTGTAAGTGAGAAAGACAGCATCAACCTAAGCATAGCAGATATGGAAGACCCCCTCAAACGCACTAAAGACTATGTCCTAAGCCACTGCAGTGCACACTCCATCGTCTCCAATGCTCCTGACTACATAGAGACTCCTTCACAGCTTCAAGTTAAAGAGGTTCCAGCAACTTCCTGCACACAAAATCACTCCAGAGCATTTCCTACCTGCCTACCTTGCCTGCCTTCATACGCCACAGAGCTTTAGAGAAAGCTGGCTCCTTCAATGTAAGACAAAGAATTCATCAAGGTAATGGACAATGAGTTCTTTCAAGATGACTCCAATAACTGGGTAGCACCCCTACCCTTTCGTCTCCCAAGAGAGAGATTGCCCAACAACTTACAGCAGGCCATCAGTAGATTCTCCTCCTTAAAGCAAAACTTAAGCAGGAAACCAGAGATGCTAAAGCACTTTGTGGACTTTATGCAAAATGTATTTGACAGAGATCATGCAGAGCCTGCACCCCCACTAAAGGAGGGAGAAAAATGCTGGTACCTTCCATCCTTTGGCGTGTATCACCCACGCAAACCAGACCAAATCAAAGTTGTCTTTGATTCCAGTGCTCAGCATGAAGGTGTTTCTCTTAACAACATGCTCCTTACGGGGCCCAACTTGAACAACAGTCTAATAGGAGTCTTGATTCGCTTCAGACAAGAGCATGTAGCAGTAATGGCCGAAATTCAACAGATGTTTCACTGCTTCATCGTCAGAGAAGACAACAGAAACTACCTCTATGGCACAAGGACAATGACATCAACAAGGAAGTTATAGATTATCGCATGAAGGTACATGTCTTCGGTAACAGTCCTTCCCCAGCAGTGGCAACTTATGGGCTAAGGAGAACAGCTCAGACTGGAGAAGTTGAATATGGATCTGATGCCCGTCAATTTGTTGAAAGAAACTTCTACGTTGACGACGCACTTAAGTCTTTTCCAACTGCTAAAGAAGCAATTGATCTTCTCACCAGAACAAAGGAGATGCTATCTGTAGCAAACCTTAGACTGCACAAGATTATATCCAACAGCCAGGAACTTATGAATGCCTTTCACTCTGAGGACTATGCCACTAGTCTAAAAAACCTTGATTTAGATACAGATGTGCCTTCTGTACAGCGAAGTCTGTGTTTGTTGTGGAACATCAAACAAGACAGATTCACCTTTCAAGTGTCAACTTGTGACAAACCCTTCACTAAGAGAGGAATCCTGTCCGTGGTGAATAGCATCTATGACCCACTGGGTTTCCTTGCTCCAGTTACCATTCAAGGTAAGATTTTACTAAGACAGTTATCTACTGAGAACATAGACTGGGATACTCCCTTGCCTAGTGAGAATCAAGTGGGAAAGGTGGAGTCATTCTTTGAAGTCACTAGAAAAACTTCAAAGTTTTTCCACTTCAACTGCCACCCGGAGAGAGATTCATATTTTCTCTGATGCATCAGTTGAAGCTATTGCTGCAGTAGCCTATTTGAAGACATCTGAACTGAATGGAGAATCACACTGTAGTTTTTTCCTAGGCAAGGCAAAACTAACTCCCAAGCCTGCACATACCATACCAAGACTTGAACTTTGTGCAGCCGTGCTAGCAGTAGAAATTGCCAAGGTCATATGAAGTGGAATGGACACTAGAATTGATTCTTTCACCTTCTATACAGACAGTAAGGTAGTACTCGGTTACATAAACAACCAAACAAAACAATTTATGTGTAAGTCAGCAACAGGGTTGAACGTATCAAGAGATTCTCTCTACCAAGTCAATGGCATCACGTTCCCACTGAACTCAACCCAGCTGACTGTGGGACCAGAGCCATGTCACCTGCTGCTCTCAAGGACAGCTTATGGCTGTCACCTCCAAGGTTTCTGTGTGAGGACTCCTACTCACCCCCTTTTGACACCACTCATGGGCTAGTAAACCCTGAAGATGATAAGGAAATAAGAACTGTGAACATCTCACAACACACTTCTGTAAATACAAAACAGAAACCGCGGTCACAATATTACAGGCATCAATGGAAGCAGGTGCAGCATCTAGCCAATGTGTTTCGGCATCGCTGGAGCAAATGGCAAGCATCTAAGCCGAATCTTAAGGTTGGAGACCTCATCCTTCTAAAAGACAAGGAGGTTTGTCGGAATGAGTGGCCTATGGGTCTTATTACTAAAGTTATTCCCAGTGGGGGTGTGTCCGGGATGGCGCTGGGAGCAGACGTGCTTGTCTGAGCTCCCCAGGACCGGCGCTATATAAGTTCTTCTATAGGGTGCAGACCCTCCCAGATTCCTCCTCCTGTGTCCCCCTAGCCCTGGGACCCTGCCCTGGACAGCTCGGGGGTGAGATTGGCCAGCAGTGACCCCAGGAAGGGCCGCGGCCGGACATCGCGGACTAGGCCGAAGCCGGAGACTCGCCTAGAATCCCGGCCCGAAGCTCCGTGGGGCCGGCGTGGTACGACGCCTCCGATCCTTCTCTCCTGCATCTCCCCAGCCTTGGGACCCTATCCGGACGCTGGTGAAGTGGGGATGGCCGGCTGTGACTCCAGGAAAGTTGCAGATCGGGCGTTGTTGACTAGGCCGAAGCCGGGGACTCGCCTGGAATTCCGGCCCGGACATCCGCAGGGCCGGCGCAGTAAGACCTTTTTTTTTTTTTTTTGCTTTTGGGCATAAAACCCCTCCTGCCATCCTCCTCTGCCTCCTGATCCCCTGTAGTTTCCCTGGGGTATGCAGAGGAGGAAAAGTCAACCACGCTCCAAGAAGAAAGCCGCAAAGTTAGACGCTGCGGACAAGGCCGCAGCCGTGGCCTCACCAAAAGCCTGTGCCCCGATGGAAAACCAGGTTGAAGACCCTGACCGGCTGCCTGCCACGGCGGTCGATTTTAAAGCGGTCCTGCATGCCATAACTACCCTGACTGGTAAGGTGGACCATATACAGGCAAATGTGGAGTTTATTAGAAAAGACTTTGACGCTTTTCGTGTTAGAATGACTGAGGTGGAGCACAGGGTCTCCCAGACCGAAGACACGGTACGCGAACATGGGGCCGACATTCACTCACTTAAGGCCAGGGTCAAGGTGCTGGAGTCCCGGGCAGAAGACGCAGAGAATCGCAACAGAAGAAATAATTTGCATGTTCTGGGACTCCCTGAGGGGGCTGAGGGTGCTGACCCCACGGCCTTTGCTGAACGCTTATTACAACAAATACTCCCTTCAGCACGCTTCTCTCCGTTTTTTACTGTGGAGAGGGCTCATCGCATACCCGCCACCAGGGGGCCCCAGGGAGCACCGCCCCGCACTTTTATCCTTAAACTTCTCCACTTCCGGGACAGAGATACAGTGATGAAGGAGGCCAGGGCTCAAGGTGAATTACGCTTCGACAACGCCAAGCTTCTAATCTTTCCGGACTATTCGCTGGAAACCCAGAAACAGCGTAAATCCTTTGATGCTGTGAGAGCTCGGCTTCGCTCCAAACACATCAAGTACAGTATGTTGTTCCCGGCCAGGCTGAGGGTGGAAGATGGCGAGTCTCTTCGGTTCTTCGTGTCCCCAGAGGAGGCCTCCATGTGGATCGACACACTCCCGCGAGGATGAGTATTCCTGCTGATTGCCTACTGATGTGGGCTGTTTCAACTGATGTCTTTTCTCACGTGCCTTGTTATTTTCTATTTTTGTATCCCTTTATTTTTTCTACACACTGGCCTGGCTCTTCTTCCTGGGTCCTGACGGGCCATACGTGCTACTGTGTACTCCAATCCATGGCCCCCGGGGCCGGGAGGCTGTGACTTCAACTTTTCGCTGCGGCCTCACTGTTGGAGGATTGTCCGAAACTTGTCCTGTTTCTGCCCCTTCCTCCCCCCCTTCTCCACGTCCTGAGGCCCAGGCCCTCGAGTTTGTCAGCACGTACTCCAATATCGCTTAAGTTTGTACCCCCGGCATAGCCGGGAGACTGCACCCACATTTATTTTTTCTATTTGCTCCGGTCCCCGGTGGGGGACTGCATGCGTGTCGTTTAACCGCTGGACTGTGGATGCCGTTCCGCACACGTTTCCCCATTGCAGGCGTGTTCGCCTTTGTTTCCAGTTGGAATCCTAAGCCTCCCCATAGTTGGGGTTGGGGGTGGCGGGGTGGGGGGTGGGGGGGATGGTTGGGACTGTTTGGTTATGTTTTGTTATTTTCTTATATTTTTACAAGCGATGTTTTACAGTGTGACTTAGGATGTATGGGTCGTATGTTTTGATTTCTGTAATGGTCCGGGTCCGGTTCCAGGGTCCGGTAGTCTTGTTCCGGCTCTATCTAGTACCACAGGGTGAATATGGCTGAGTGCACCATAGTTTCGTGGAACACTAGGGGTCTCAACTCCTCTATAAAGAGGTCACTGGTGTTTCAGTTCCTTAATGCTCACCGTCCCCAGATACGTATCCTTCAAGAGACGCATTTAACTGGCAGCAAACTTTTAAGCCTGAAGCGTTCCTGGGTGGGACACCTCTAACACTCCACTCATACCAACTACTCCCGGGGAGTTAGCATTCTAGTTCACAAATCCCTGCCTTTTAGGTTGCTGGCGCTGGAGCTGGACCCAGATGGGAGATATGTCATAATGCATGCTGTGATAGATAGGGTGGAGCTGGTGGTGGTGGGTCTTTACCTTCCCCCCCGGCCTCCATGAGAATACTCAACCAGCTAGTTTCTAAGATTGTTGTGTTTGGTACGGATAATGTGGTGATCATGGGCGATTTTAACCTGGTCCCGGACCCTGGGTTGGACAGACTTTCCGGTGTGGCGGGCCCAGTTTTGGACCTGTCCTCCTGGGCAGAGGCCTCCAATTTGACTGATGTGTGGCGGTGGCGCTACCCTGATCAGCGGGCCTACACATGTCACTCGGCCTCACTTAAAACATTCTCGCGCATAGATCTGGCCTATGTGGGGGGTCTGTCCTCCCTACGGTCAGGGGCGTCTCCATCCTTCCTCGGGGCATCTCGGATCATGCTCCTCTGCAATTGAGGCTGGGTGTGTCCGCGGCTCCGGGGGAGGGATTGTGGAGATTGTCCAGATTTTGGCTGTCCGACTCCAGGATCTCTGAACCTTATCGTTCTGAGGTGATACAATACTGGTGAGACCTGGACCCTACTATACCCCTGACCGTGTCTTGGGATGCATTCAAGGCCTTCTCTAGGGGCAGCCTGCAGACGCATATCCGGAGGACTCGCAGGGACATGAGGGAGGATATAAAGCGGGCTGAGGCAAGGGTGACTACACTTGAGACAGAATACACTGCTACCAGGGACTCTGGGGTATACTCTGACTTTCAGGCCGCACTGAGGGATGTGCTTCTGCTCCGCACATCCGCTACCAAAACTAAATTTCTGCACCAATCCCAACGCATATTCGAACATGGGGAGAAAACGGGTAGCATGCTGGCGTGGCTGTCAAGGGAGAGCTCTTCACCTGTGACCATATCGGCAATAGCTGACTCGGATGGGTCGCTGCTGACCGATCCCGCCGCCATCAACAGCCGCTTTGCATCCTTCTACCAGGAGCTGTACAGCTCCCGGCTGACATACACGGACGAGGAGCTCACGGCATATCTGGAGGAGACGGAGCTGCCCTGCTTGACGTCCGCCTGCAGAGATGCATTAGACGCCCCTATCACGCTGGACGAGATTCGGCGGGCGGTGTCCTCCCTACAGGGAGGTAAGACGCCGTGCCCGGATGGCATCCCTGCCGAACTCTTTAAGACGTATGTGGAGGAGCTGCTTCCCGCATTTAAACTTATGCTACAAAAGGCTGCGGAGGGGGATTGTCTCCCCCAGACCATGGCCGAGGAAGTTATAGTAGTCATTCTCAAACCAGGCAAGGCCCCTGACCAGTGCTCCTCGTACCGGCCGATATCTCTCCTAAATGTCGATGCCAAGATATTGGCCAAGGTATTAGCCGGACGCCTGAATGTTGTGATCACTGCATTGGTGCACGCTGATCAATCTGGGTTCATGCCGGGGTGGGGAACTGATATTAATATACGACGGCTCCTCACACATCTTGCCAGGGCGGACGGGGGCGATCCGGGGGTGGTGGCCTCTCTAGATGCGGAGAAAGCGTTTGACTCAGTGGAGTGGCGCTACCTCTGGGCCGTCCTGCGTAAATTCGAGTTTGGCCCCCAATTTGTTAAATGGGTCCAAATGTTTTACCGCGACCCCACGGCTCGTAATCGCACAAACAACTCGCTTTCGTCTCCATTCCCCCTGTCCCGGGGCACTAGGCAGGGCTGCCCACTCTCCCCTGGCTTGTTTGCGTTGGCCATGGAACCCATGGCGGCACGTATTAGGACAGCTCCCTTGGTTGAGGGCATCCCTGTGGGGGTGGTCACGGACAAAATATCCCTATATGCTGACGATACCCTCCTGTTCCTTAAGGATGTTTCTTCCCTCCCACCGGCTCTCCACATTGTGGATGTGTTTGGCTCGTTTTCTGGAATTAAGGTAAACTGGGGAAAGTCACTCCTTTTTTCACTCCATCTGTCGGGACCCCACCCCCCCACGGGTACCCCCTTAAACTGGACGTTGGAATTCAAATATCTTGGGATACTGATTAGAGCGCCCCTGTCCTACATAGAATTGAATCTCATGCCACTGCTGAAGACCTTCTCGAGGAGATGCGCGGCCTGGAGATCCCTCCCTCTTTCACCGGTGGGTAGGGTCAATCTGGTGAAAATGGTCTACCTTCCTAAATTCCTATACTTTTTTTGTAATTCCCCATTGATCCCCCCGGCCTCATTTTTCGCCACATTAAATGGTATCATATCCTCCTTTGTGTGGAATGGCAGACCTCCACGGCTGGCCATCTCCACCTTACAGCTCCCCATTGCGCGAGGTGGCTTGTCCCTACCGGATTTCCAGGTGTATTTTTGGGCGGCGGTTTTGGTCACAGTCAGGTGGTGGTTCTCTCAGCCTAATGACAACCCTGCGGTGACCCTTGAAGCGGCGATTATGGGTTCATACTCCTCCCTCAGCAACTTGGTGTTCAGGGGTCCGAAATCTCACCCCGGCCTTACGGAGCCTATGCGTACGACGATATCAGTGTGGTGCAGGGTTAGCGCACGTAATAGCTCCCCTGTTACATACTCCCCCCATCTCCCACTATGGGGTAATCCCACCCTTCCACACTTGAACACGGTAGCGGACCCCCAGGTTTGGGCAAAGAAAGGGATAGTGAACCTTAAACACATAGTTGCCGGCGGTAAATTGCGCTCGTTCCCCGACCTCAGAGATGCCTATCAGTTGCCGGGCTGGATGTTGTTTCGTTATTACCAACTACGCCATGCGTACAATAAGCAATTTCCACCTTCCATTGCCCTCGGATCGGACTCTGTGGAGAGACTTCTTACTGCCAGGGTCATAGATAAACCCCTATCCTCCCTGTACTTCTGTTTGTCCGTAAGCCCCAATGGAAAGCTTGAGAAAGCTATGATTAAATGGAGGGGGGGACATCCCTGACCTGACGGAGGAGGAATGGGAGTCTACCCTATCCTCCTTTGTGATGAACATGATCTCGGCAAAAGACCAATTTTTGCAGGTTAAGTTCCTCCACAGGGCCTACTTCACTCCAAAACGACTGATCCTTATGATCCCAGAGACCCCGGTGAATTGTCCTTGGTGTGACCTGCAGGCTGCCTCCTTCCTACACATGATCTGGACCTGCCCACGTCTGGTGGATTACTGGACGGGGGTAGTGGACAGCCTCAATGGAATAGCGGCCCTGGACTTGGGACCTGATTCTCGGGCATTGCTGCTTAACATCTTTGGGGCAACGGTCCGGGGCAAGTATACCAGGCTGTTTCTGGGCTATGCCACCTTTTATGCATGAAAGGTGATATTCCTCCATTGGAAAGACCCGGCGCCACCTACAGTTTCTATGTGGCGTACGGTTGTGAACTCAGTGTTACCACTCTACAAACTTACCTACCTTAATCGGAACTGCCCCAACAAATTTGATAAAATATGGTCGGGATGGATAGATGCCTGGGAGGAGGGGCCCCTGGAGAACGCACGGGATGGGGTGGCTGGGGATGCACCACAGCCCTGAATCCATAGGTTGGTTCTCCTGTGAGTTGATGACCTGTTTTGTTATGTTGTTTATCCATTTACTTGAGGTTCCTTCTCTTCCCTCCCTCTCTCCCTTCCCCCCTCTCTCTCCCTTCCCCCCTCCCCCCCTTCCTTCCCTTCTCCCCCCTCCCTTCCCCCTCCCTTTCCCCCCCTCCCCCCTCTCCCTTCCCCCCAAATCGGTTATCCTAGAATATTATGCTGTAATGTATACCTCCTGCTCTAACGTTGGAAGTTCCTGAGACCTTATTCTCACTCATCCTGTGGTTAATATTGTTGTGGTTTTCTAAGTTACTGAGTATTGTCCTTCATGTAAAGGATTGTGTGTTTGCATCGCTTGTATTGTAAAGATCAGAATAAAAAAAATTCTTCTTGTTAAAAAAAAAAAAAAAGTTATTCCCAGTGATAAAGTTCGGAAGGTAGAAGTCAAGGTAATCAAGGGAGGATCGACACAAACCTTTAGTCGACCAATTACAGAGTTAGTACTTCTTTTGCCAAGTGAGTGACTTGTGCAAGGATTAGCCATGCTGTTGGCATGGCGGGGAGTACATTTCTGCCATCTACACGTTCTACTCAGAACTTTGAAACTCTTTGAAGATGTCATACCTTGGACTTCATGTTCTCCATCCTGTTGAACTTATGTTTATGTTTGCTTGTTGCAAGTTTTTCATTACAGGTTCCAGGACATTCACCAACAGTGGACTTATTGAATATATATATTAGTTTATAGTTATGAAATCTAAAGATTTCAGACGGGGAGTGTTGTGTTACACTGTGTGATTTATTCTTGCTCTGTGTCTTTAAGATCTGTCCCCTTCTGTCCAGCTGAACTCTCTCTCTCACCGTAGTTCTTTATATTTCTCCTCCACTTCCTGCTTCTCATTTATTAGTCCTGTATACCTCAATGTAGAAACATCTTCCATGTGGCTTACAACTGCAACGTTTTTCTACCTATGAATATCCATCATTAAACGGAACATTCAAAAAGGATTCATCGTCTGTCTTCCTAAATTATTCATCGAGTTAAACTGCCTGTATTGATGCAAGGGATGAATAGTACACCAGCTTGTGTAAGGCCAACATCAACCTGGAGATGAACTTTATCGCTTTGTAGTTGAGACAGAACAGGCCAGTCACGGCCTGCTGGTTGCCATAGACCGGCCTCTGTAATGAGAAGGCTCAGGATTTCCAATTGCATTAACCGATGTGCAGCATGCCAGGCACTGAGAAAGAGAGCATTTCTGCACCCAGCAATGTAACAGACTACAGGAATATGGCGGTGTATTCTCCTTCCAGATGGTGGGTGTATAGTCCCGGCCAGGCCATCACTATGAGGCGCACAATGGGATATAGAGAGCCACTGAACATCAATGAAGAACCATTATTTCCACTGACATAGGGGAAAAGTGTCACAAGGGCACCATTTTCAATATCCAGTGACACAGAGACACTGTTTCCATTGACTAGTGACACAGGAGCGCAGTTTCCGCTGATTTCAGAAATAATGGGGAACATTTCTATTGACCATTTGTAGGCAGACAGAGTTTATTGCTACCCCAGCCTGAAAAACTAGTGTTAACTATATTCCCAGATTTTTCTTGGCGTTTTTTTTTGGGTCCAACCCTCTGGTCCTGTATGCTATAAAAGAGGACAAGGGCCCGGACCTAGGGGATTCACGCTCACACGAGAGAGAGAGAAAGAGAGAGAAATATGTGGGAATTGCTCATTGCCGATGCCGGAGCTCGGATCGCCAGTGCTATGCCAAGTTTGAAGTTCTCGCTATTAAGGGAAAGTTCTGGGAATAGCCCTCCCTGAAGATAACATCCATGGACTCTGCCAAGCATGGACTCTTTCCTATGCAGGAATGCTGGGCAGCCACAAGGAAAAGACTGCACTTAAAGCGGAAGTAAACCCATCCATTTAACAGTTTAAAAAACTGTTACATTTCCGGCAGGTGTCGGGAACGTAACACTCCCATTGGTTGTGCTCTCAACTAAACTGTCAAACCATCCAATGGCTGGTGTCATAGCTGATCACATGTGCAGCATCATGGCAGTTGTATATCAAACAGAGGCCAAGCTTCCTTGGCTGAAAACGATAGGAGGGTTTACTTCCACTTTAATGTTAAACTGTTATGTTAATTTATTCTTCAGTAAAAGCTTTGAAACTTTGGTTTTGCCTGGTCTGAAGTTACTCAAGGGGTGTAATGCAAGTAACTGGCACATATTCGAATCCCAACCACGACACTACCTGCCTGGAGTTTGCATGTTCTCCCTGTGCCTGCGTGGGTTTCCTCCGGGTACTCCGGTTTCCTCCCACACTCCAAAGACATGCTGGTAGGTTAATTGGCTTCTGTCTAAATTGGCCCTAGTATATGAATGTGAGTTAGGGACCTTAGATTGTAAGCTCCTTGAGGGTAGGGACCGATGTGAATGTACAATGTATATGTAAAGCGCTGCGTAAATTGATGGCGCTATATAAGTACCTAAATAATAATATTAATAATAATAATAATAATAAATATATAAAAAGAGAGACCAGGAGAAAATGGGACTTTGTATGAAGCATGTGCGGGAAAAGTTAGGATTAATTGGGGGTAATTAACATATCTGAAATACATTGTATAATTAATAATTTATTGCTTTCACATAATGCATCGTACATGACTATATTGCATTATGGAAGAAATCATTAAAACATGCACAGATATAGTAAGGGGGGGGGGGGGAATTGTTCAAGCAGAGACCCGAATACATAATCAATAAACATAATAAAATATACTGCAGTGATACATATTTGACGCATGAAGTAGGTAACTCTACGCGTTTCGCGACTTTGGTCGCTCATCAGCAGGGATGAGCCGAACACCCCCCTGTTCGGTTCGCACCAGAACCTGCGAACAGACAAAATGTTTGTGTAAACTTTAGAACCCTATTAAATACAATGGACTCGAACGTTCGAAATCTAAGTATTAATTATAAAGGTTGATATGCAAGTTATTGTCCTAAAAAGTGTTTGGGGACCCGGGTCCTGCCCCAGGGGACATGTATCAATGCAAAAAAAAGTTTTAAAAACGGCCGTTTTTACGGGAGCGGTGATTTTAATAATGCTTAAAATGAAAAAATAAAAGTGAAATATTCCTTTAAATTTCGTACCTGGGGGGTGTGTATGATATGCATGTAAAGTGGCGCATGTTTCCCGTGCTTAGAACTGTCTCTGCACAAAGTGTCATTTTTGAAAGAAAAAAAGTCATTTAAAACTGACTTGCGGCTATTAATGAATTGTCGGCTCCCGGCAATACATTCAAAAGTCATTGATAAAAAAAAAAAAAAAAGCGTGGGGGTTCCCCAGAATTCTATTACCAGGCCCTTCAGGTCTGGAATGGATATTAAGGGGAACCCCGCCGCAAATTTAAAAAAAAATTGACGTGGGGTTCCCCCACATATCCATTCCAGGCCCTTCAGATCTGGCATGGATTTTAAGGGGAACTCCACCCCAAATTTTTAAAAAAAATGGCGTGGAGTCCCCCTAAAAATCCATACCAGACCCCTTATCCGAGCACGCAACCTGGCCGGCCGCAGGGGAAAAGGGGGGGACGAGAGAGCGGCCCCCCCTCCCTCCTGAACCGTACCAGGCCACATGCCCTCAACATGGGGAGGATGTCCCCATGTTGATGGGGACAAGGGCCTCATCCCCACAACCCTTGCCGGTGGTTGTGGGGGTCTGCGGGCGGGGGGCTTATCGGAATCTGGAAGACCCCTTTAACAAAGGGGACCCCCAGATCCCGCCCCCCCCTATGTGAATTGGTAAGGGGTACATTGTACCCCTACCATTTCACGAAGAAAGCGTAAAAAAATGTTTAAAAAAAACACACAAACACCTTGAAAAAGTCCTTTATTAAAAAAAAAAACATTCCAGCGGTGAAATCCAGTGTCCCGCGGCGATCCCGATGTCCAGCGCTGTCCTTCATTGGTTGTGCCTGAGCGGACCTGATGGGGAACTCCCTCTCAGTGTTTTAAATGTATAGACCCGCCCCTTCTAAAGTTCCCCATCAGGTCCGCTCAGCGGACCAGATGCGGAACATGAGAAGGGGCGGGTCTATACATGTATTGCCAAAGTGAGAGCAGTTCCCCATCAGGTCCGCCCCCTCGGTATGTCAGACCCGCCTACGTCATTGGCTTGAGCGGGGAACTTCCTTCACTATGTAAATTTAAATTACACAGTGAAGGAAGTTCCCCGCTCAAGCCAATGACGTAGGCGGGTCCGACATACCGAGGGAGCGGACCTGATGGGGAACTTTAGAAGGGGCGGGTCTATACATTTAAAATACTGAGAGGGAGTTCCCCATCAGGTCCGCTCAGGCACAACCAATGAAGGACAGCGCTGGACATCGGGATCGCCGCGGGACACTGGATTTCAGCGCTGGAATGTTTTTGTTTTTTTTTATTATTTTAAATAAAGGACTTTTTCAAGGTGTTTGTGTGTTTTTTTTAAACATTTTTTTACGCTTTCTTCGTGAAATGGTAGGGGTACAATGTACCCCTTATCAATTCACATAGGGGGGGCCGGGATCTGGGGGTCCCCTTTGTTAAAGGGGTCTTCCAGATTCCGATAAGCCCCCGCCCGCAGACCCCCACAACCACCGGGCAAGGGTTGTGGGGATGAGGCCCTTGTCCCCATCAACATGGGGACATCCTCCCCATGTTGAGGGCATGTGGCCTGGTACGGTTCAGGAGGGAGGGGGGCCGCTCTCTCGTCCCCCCCTTTTCCCCTGCGGCCGGCCAGGTTGCGTGCTCGGATAAGGGGTCTGGTATGGATTTTTAGGGGGACTCCACGCCATTTTTTTAAAATTTGGGGTGGAGTTCCCCTTAAAATCCATGCCAGATCTGAAGGGCCTGGAATGGATATTTGGGGGAACCCCACGTCAATTTTTTTTTTAATTTGCGGCGGGGTTCCCCTTAATATCCATTCCAGACCTGAAGGGCCTGGTAATTGAATTCTGGGGAACCCCCACGCTTTTTTTTTTTTTTTTATCAATGACTTTTGTATGTATTGCCGGGAGCCGACAATTCATTAATAGCCGCGAGTCAGTTTTAAAAGACTTTTTTTCTTTCAAAAATGACACTTTGTGCAGGGACAGTTCTAAGCATGGGAAACATGTGCCACTTTACATGCATATCATACACACCCCCCAGGTACGAAATTTAAAGGAATATTTCACTTTTATTTTTTCATTTTAAGCATTATTAAAATCACTGCTCCCGAAAAAACGGCCGTTTTTAAAACTTATTTTTGCATTGATACATGTCCCCTGGGGCAGGACCCCGGTCCCCAAACACTTTTTAGGACAATAACTTGCATATAAGCCTTTATAATTAGCACTTTAGATTTCTCCCATAGATTTTTCGAATTTGCCGCGAACACCCCAATTTGTTCGCTGTTCGGCGAACGGGCGAACAGGCAATGTTCGAGTCGAACATGAGTTCGACTCGAACTCGAAGCTCATCCCTACTCATCAGGAGCAATAATGCATTGTGTTTCTGTAACGACATAAGCACATTTCAGGTTGATCCAGGGCAACTGACATTCAGGAGACAATGAACAAGTCAGAGTCCCAGATGGTACTCACCAGGTAAGCATATGTTGCCGGCATGGAAGTGCAACCAAGCCCCGAACGGGCTCTGCTCCAATCCAGGGGCTGCGACACGCACTGCCCTTCCCCTCATCCCGCTCTACTTTGATGCGCGGATGTGTGGGCGGGCACTGTGTGTCGATGTCACGCCTTCAATGCCGACTTGCTCTCTGTGCGGTTGTTTGGCATGACAGCTACGAGTGGTGTGGGTAGTGAAGTTGGCGCCAAACTACCAGGCGGCTCTTCCGCATTGGTGTAGGCGCCTCTCCTCCCCACCCCCTTGCGTGCGTGACGTTGGTGGAAATCTTGGATGGCGGCGCCTATGTAAGGGCGCTACCTATGGTGTTTCAGGCATTCGGCTCCTTGCACGTCACAGACCAACATGCAGCACACCGCTACACATGGGTAATTTCCTTCCTCACATAGTACATTTTTTCATTGATTTTTGTTGTTTTATTCATAGTTTTAGTTCCTTGTCCTTCCCTTCGCACACACTCCATTTTCCCTTCTCATTGTCATCCCTATTTAAGCACTCACCCTTCATCTGTTTCTTATTTTACAGCCACCATTATTCACTGATACTGGCCCATACATCACTTCTTGCCTGATGCCTGTCCGACCTGGGTGCGCCCTGTGTGGGGGCCGTCTGCCGTTAGCCCCTACCAGGGACTGTGGCAAGATACTATCTCAGCCCATGGGGCTTGGTTGCACTTCCATGCCGGCAACATATGCTTACCTGGTGAGTACCATCTGGGACTCTGACCTGTTCATTGTCTACTGAATGTCAGATGCCCTGGATCAACCTGAAATGTGCTTATGTCGTTACAGAAACACAATGCATGATTGCTCCTGATGAGCGACCAAAGTCACGAAACGTGTAGAGCTACCTACTTCATGCGTCAAATATGTATCACTGCAGTATATTTTATTATGTTTATTGATTATATATTCGGGTCTCTGCTTGAACAATTCCCCCCCCCCCCCCCCTGACTATGTCTGTGCATGTTTTAATGATTTCTTCCACAATGCAATATAGTCATGTACGATGCATTATGTGAAAGCAATAAATTATATAAATTATTAATTATACAATGTATTTCAGATATGTTAATTACCCCCAATTAATCCTAACTTTTCCCGCACCTGCTTCATACAAAGTCACGTTTTCTCCTGGTCTCTCTTTTTATATAATTAACAGGGATGGAGGTAATTTGACCCATTACCTCATATAAAGTCCCAAAACCCCCCCCCCTTTCTGAAATAATAAATATAGCCTACAGCTCGGGTCCCTAGGCACAGTACCATAGTTAATAAAGTGTGGAGATACAGTGGCTACCAAGGGTAACAAAGGTGTCTCTAGCAGCCTGTTGAAAGCATGTACAAGTGACAGGTGGGACAGCTTCTTGCAGGAGGAGTTGCTGACAAAACTCTCTCCCTGTGCAGGTCCATCTCCCATAGCAATTGGAGCAAATCAGCACAGCAGAGGTCCCCAGCCTGTACACAGCTACAGAAGAGGAACAGTTAGCTGAAGTGCACGCATGGAGTCAGTGCTACGTTCATGGTGGGGCTCCATACTGTTACTGGGAGTGAGGTAGTGGTGATACGCTGGACAGGTGGAGAGGGCAAGGGCTCTTCATGTCCCTCCTAAATGCACAAGTAATCATGGTGATGTACAGTAACAACAAGAGAGTATATTAGAGTTCAGTCATCGTTTTAAGTTAAGGTATCCCGTTTGTTAAGCAGTCACCATTTCCAAAGTGCATAGCGTAGCCCAGAAGAACTTACCCCGGGGTAGGCATCTCATGTGACCCTTGCTTGGTGCCCAACATGGGGCTATGCCTACTGCATACACCTGAAGACCCCCTCTAAAGGGACAGTGGTAGTAGCTAGCTAGTTAGAACTTGTCCAGGCTTGTCCAGCAATAGTCCACGTGAACTACACATGTCTGCTTCCTGATTGGCTCCTGCGTGAGACTCCAGCACTAAATTGGTGGACATCCTGATAAGGGGCGTATATAGTAACCAGACCTGAAAAAGAAGCTCAGATTCTCCACGTGCATTTATACCAGCTACTATGGCCAGCCACCAGCTTCCATGGAAACCAATTCTTTCATTCTGCAATACCAGGAAATGGTATAAGCTGGTGCATGGGTTTTCCCTCTGCTGTTCGGGCAACTGGGAAGAAGTCCAAGTCCTCTGCCCAACCTACAAGAGGCGCCTGGCAACACTTATCCCTCAGACTTGCTGTCACATGTGCAACACACCGCTGTCCCAGTGTGTCTTCCATGAGAAACCCACCATGTGATCGGCCTTGATAGCTTGCCCAATTCTACCCCCGCAGCCAGAGATGTTACCTCAGCCAAACATCCGACAAAGATCCTCAAGCTGTGCCGAAGCCAGCCCTCTGGAATGGCTTGCCCCCCTGCTCTTGGGTCGACATCAAAAGACTGTCTGGATACCACCAGCTCTTCCATGCACATGTCCACCAGACATGTACATTGTGACCTTCTCCAATAGCCCTGGCTCCTTGTCTGGGCTATCCTCCCTATCACCAGACACTTATCAATTTGTCCCTGTCACTCATGGATCACCGATAATGGCAGTCTACTCTCCTTAGCAGCCAGTGTCGACAGATGTCCACCAGAATTATTCTCAATTGTCATCCACAGAAGACAAGAATGATTCTCTGCTGCAAGCTTCTAGCTTCCCCTTCACCTTGCAATTTTCAAGACCACTGCAGAGTTTCCACTAGAAAAATTAGTACAGTGCAGGTGGTGGAACTCTGCCTTACAGGTTTTACAATACAGGAAGACACAACTTCATAGACCAGGCAGAGATATTTAAGCACTGTTATATATTATGCCCTGCACCTTGTTGTTCATGCCTTGTATATGTGAAATGTTTATTGTGTTATGCAGCCTGGACGGGTTGCTTTTTATGGGAGATGTGTGTAGGCAGGTGGAGTTTAAAGAAGAACTCTAGCTTTTCCTCCCCAAAACAGATGCATTGTGCATATAAATAAATCACAACCCCAATATCAGTGTGTGTGTATCTTAACTCTCTTAGTTGAATACAGCAGGTTTCTGTGTCTGTGATGTCACTCGTCCTTCTGCCCCAATTTCAAAGTTTTCTGACTTCCTGTTTTCTTCTTTTGCCAGTCCTGATACTACATGTCCTATCATGCTTTGAGCCTCTGTAGTTTCAGGGCGTGCTATGGGAGTCACTTGGAGCAGATGTTGAAGTTGATGTGGGCGGGTCTAGGGATTACTGTGGGTGTTTCTGGGCCTTCATGTGGGTGGTGATTGGGGGAGGAATGAAAGTGAACGTGGAAACTTCCCCACATGGAAGTAAAAGTGGAAATTATTTCCATGAAAAGGCTCACCAAAATCTTCAGCACCAGGCCCATGATGCTCTTAATCTGGCCCTGGCCAGTGCCATGCCATTCCGAGTTCGCAGTCTTTTCCCAACATCCCCAGTCAGAGTTAGGGACTAGGGATGTTAGGGTAAGAATGCATTTTATTTTATTCTTCAATAAAAGCTTTGAAACTTTGCCTTTGCCTGGTCTGAATTTACTCAATGGGAATAATGCAAGTAACCGGCACATATAGCCTACAGCTCGGGTCACTAGGCACGGTGGGGTATGAAGACAACAGTATCAATACAGTGTGAAGATACAGTGGTTACCAAGGGTAACAAAGATTTCTCTAGCAGTCTGTCATAAGAGTGTACATGTGACAGGTGGGTCAGCACCGCAGAGGTTTCCAACAGGAACGGAAGAGGAAGAGTTATGTGAAGTGCACACACACGGCGGGACTCCATACTGTTACTGGGAGTGAGGTAGTGGTAATATGCTGGACAGGTAGAGAGAGCAAGGGCTCTGCGTATCCCTCCTAAATGCACAAATGACCATGGTGATGAACAGTAACAACAATAGAGTTTATTAGAGTCTAGTCATTTGTTCAAGCAAAGGCACCCCATGTGTGAAGCAGTGACCCTTTCCAGAGTGCCTAGCGTAGCCCAAAAGAAACCCATCCCCGGATAGGCCTTTCATGTGACCCTTGCTTGGCACCCAACGAGGAGAAAAACATGGAGAACGTGACAACCACCCCATTACCCTACCCCCTCTTACACACTGATGCAGAGGCACCATTTCCACTGACACAGGGGTACCATTCTGACCACTGGTATAGGGTCATATATCACTCCCACTGACGCAAGGGCCCATATTATTCTCACTGTTCACTGATGCAGGGGTATTTTTACTTCTATGGATGCATTTATTACTCTCACTGACCATCCATGCAGGGACATTTATTCCTCCTACTGACCACTGATGCAGAGACATTTATTACCCCTATTGACACAGGGATATACACTTATAATACAGTAACTGTCAATGCAAGGAAATGTACTATTCCTACTGACCACTACTAGTGACTGCCAACACAGGGACCATTTATGTCTTCTACTTACTTTTGATGCACGGACATTATTCCTCCCACTGCTCACTGATGCAGAGGCATTTTTAGTCTAAAAAAATAAATAAAAAGCTTTTAAAGCCATTGAACGTGAAAGAAAAACTTTCTTATTTATGCAGAGTGTTGTAATTGTATAAGTATTAAAAGCATGACATCTAACAAAGGAATAGCAATTTTGTAAATGTTATGACCTTACTTAATATATTCATGCTGTAAATGTCTCTTAATGATTTCCTTCTAATTGTTTATTTCAGAATACAGTGTGAAGGCCAAACAAGAGATCATGCTTGCATCAGTCATGCATTAGGCAAATCTCATCTGCACATGGGAAGAGGCAAGGTCTTGCATTTGAGAGTCCTAACCGTCAAAGCAGCCACAATGGAAGCAGTTGATTTGTATACATCTATAAGTGTGTGTGCACGCATATATTCTGTATGTATATACATAAGTGGCTTTAGACATAAAAACAGGTGACATTTTGCACATGCAGATTTTTATTTTTTATTTTTTGTTTATTGTTCCTCATACTGGTATAGCCATGGAAGTTCAAAACACAAATGCTAAGCAATCTAAGATTAGGTTACACAACATACCTTCTGATTTTCTGCAATGGAAATATGACACTCACAATGACCCATGGCATGGCCAACTTCGCAAAGTGTTCTCTGGACTTCCTGCGCTATAAAATATTTATAAGTGCTATGCCTACCGGCTTTCTAAAACCTAGACTTAAATCCAAAGAAATGGAATGCTCTGAATTTTTGTAATATGAAAACATTTCATGTTTACATGTGATATTTGTCTAGAATAGCACAGTCAGCTACACCATATCAAAATAATATTTTTCATATCACCACTATTCTTCTTCATCATTATTAATCACCAATTTAACCGCCTTAAAATACACCTTTTTCCTGCTAACATGAATAACAATAATCATAACAATAAATCATGAACTAAATACACGCCCAAGAAATGGGATATGTCATGACGGAAAAGTTTGTGTGTATATGTGTTGACCTGAAGATTATATTCATTTTGATAACTATTCTATATTTATTAATGTTGGTTTGTAGATTTTCTTAACTTTGTACTTGAGTAAATTAAATGTTTATTCTATATTTTGGTTGTGACACTTGAACTATATAATATTTAAGAGCAAGCAGGGACTGAAATATCTATATTATTGATAGCCCTTTGTATAAAATGTATTTTCCAAAAATATAAAACATCTTCAATGTATACTGGGATTTCTGTTTATATAAACGCACGATTTACCATGGCTTCATCCAGAACAATTTTTAGTTCAAACCTATTCAAGGCAGAATGAACATTTAAAACTGAATTTCAGGCAAACAACTAAGTGCACAGGTGAAATACATTAATGAGAGTCATTTTCCCAGCCAAAAGATATGCATATCTATCCATCAAAAAAGTGAGAGGACCGGATTTTTCTTATGTCGCGTACACACGGTTAGACTTTCCAACGGGAAAACCTCAGTTGGAATTTCCGACGGAAAAATAGAGAACCTGCTCTCTATCTAAGTCCGTCGGAAATTCCGACAGAAAAAGTCAGATGGGGCATACACACGGTCGGAATATATGACGAAAAGCTCCCATCTGACTTTTTCTGTCGGAAATTCATAAGCTGCAGTTTCAATTTCATTTACATGTCTCCTCCCCATACCTACTCTGAGACTGGTGACAGCAGAAGCAGCAGACTTAGCTTGTTTCTCTGTATTCTGTTCTATCCACATGCTTCTTGTACTGTTTCATACCTGTTTGGCTCCTTGTGCTGCTTCTCCTTGCCCTTTTCTGAGATCTACTGTATAGCGACCACAAACGATTGATATCAAGTAAAATTTATGTATTTACACTGCTTGAATTATAATAATTAGTATTATAATAATTAAAATAATATTATAATTGAATTATAATTAAAATAATATTAGGATTAAAAAAATACCTTTAATTACGTTATAATAATTACACATCTGCCTGGAAGTTTTGCTTTTAGCATCATGTAAGCCCTATGAGGAGTCTTGACAAGTCGTTAGCTGTTATTGTTTTTTTTGTTCAACCAATGGCGAGGTGGATGAAGGCATTGTATTTTGACAGTGAGACCCTCCAGAAGGCTCTGTACTGGGTCCTGTTCTATTTAATCTCTATGTAAGCGATACAGTGGGGAAAATAATTATTTGATCCCCTGCTGATTTTTTAAGCTTGCCCACTTACAAAGAAATTAGGGGTCTATCATTTTTATCATGGGTGTATTTTAAATGATAGAGACAGAGTATTAACCAAAAATCAAGAAAAAACACATGATACAAATGTTATAAATTGAGTGGCAGTTCAGTGAGTAAAATACGTATCTGATCCCCAAGCAAAACATGACTTAGTACTTGGTGGAGAAACCCTTGTTGGCAAGCGCAGAGGTAAGACGTTTCTTATAATTAGTTAACAGGTTTGCACACATCTCAGGAGGGATTTTGGTCCACTCTTCTTTACAGATCTTCTCTAAATCCTTAAGGTTTCTTGGATGTCGCTTGGCAACTCGAAGTTTCAGCTCCCTCCATACATTTTCTATAGGATTAATGTCTGGAGAATGGCTAGGCCACTCTATGACCTTAATATGATTCTTCTTGAGCCACTTCTTTGTTGATTCGGCGGCATGTTTTGTGTCAATGTCATGCTCAAAGACCCATCCATGACCCATCTTCAGTGTTCTGGCTGAGGGAAGAAGGTTCTCATCCAAAATTTTACAATATATGGCCCCATCCAATGTGGCAAAGTCGGTCTGTACCTTTAGCAGAGAAACAGCCCAAAGCATAATGTTTCCACCTCCATGCTTGACTGTATGTATGGTGTTCTTAGGGTCATAGTCAGCATTTTTCTTCCTCTAAACACGGCGAGTCCCCCTCCTCAATAAGGCACATGTACAGTCATGCTAATGAACATCTAAATGATTCAGAGAAGGATTGGGAGAAAGTGTTGTGGTCAGATGAGGCCAAAATTGAGCTGTTGGGCATTAACTCGACTCGCTGTGTTTGGAGGAAGAAAAATGCTGATTATGACCCTAAGAACACCATCCCTACAGTCAAGCACGAAGGTGGAAACATTATGCTTTGGGGCTGTTTCTCTGCTAAAGGTACAGGACTACTTTGCAGCATTGAGGGGCCAATGAGCAGGGCCATGTGTAGCGATACCCCCAGCTAAGAGGGCTGCCAGTATAATTTTTTGTCCCTGTAGTGCACCGCTGTCAACCCCAAGTAATCAGCCCTAACCTCCCTTGGCACAGTTAGTAGGGGATGATAGGACTGTGTGGCCTGCAACTCATGGAGACACAATCCTATAATAAAACACACAGCAATAAAGTGTAGCTATCCTTAATCGTCTCTCCTACAAAGTAAATTACACAAACACCAGTATACTTAACCCTTGCACATTTACTCAGATTTTTGGGTAAGCATGTAATCAACAGTGTACATATCATGTGCAGAGCCCTGCAATAAAAGAGTATCTCAACAAACAGACAGGTATACAGTACTATGCATAACACTAACGGTCCCCGCTGCAGCTATCTCCCCTCGTGGACAAAATGGCGCCCAGAAATGTCTAAGCTAAGTCAGGCCCGACTGTACTGTGTATAAGTTCTATAGGGGAAAATCTTCGCCAGCAAACGGTGGTGCACTTTTGAAGAAATAAACTGTAATCCACAGGGTAAAAGGAGTTTGGATAACTTGGTGAATTAAGAACAAATATCTAAAGTTACTCCGATGCACTGTCTCTCCGGTGCGCAGCAGCAAACACTAGTGATAACTCTGGACAACAGTTATTGGGCCTAGAGATCCTATATAGTTCTCTGAGCAGGTGCTCTCTCACCCAATCGGACCAGTCCGTGTCCGTATCTTCCGCTGCTGTGTCTCGGTACACAGATCTCACGACCTCCGGGTCTTCGGTTCTCCTAGCGATGATGCAGCAGCAGTAGGAAAAGACGTCCCTCGGGTTCCTCAGTGAGAGCGGAAGGCTCTTTGGAGAAAGGCCCAGGCTTCAGGCCTTGTAACTCAGCAGGCTCGGAAGAGAGTTCCTCTTGCTGGGCGGGCGGTGTCCAAAGAGACCGAATTCAGCCCCACCCTTCGGTTAAATACCGCACCCCAGCAGTCCTTGTGCGGGGCAATGCACCCTGGGTGTCCCTTTGCTCACTGGGTACTGTAGTCTCTGGGGGATTAAAGGGCAATACCCTGCTACACACTCCCCCCACTTCAAATCTTTGGTCCCCAAAGATAACACTAGCATTATCTACATGCAATGCAATTTACAGTAGCAAAAGAACTTGGCAGGGGAACCTCCCACCAAACTTGGTATGTTGGATTGCCCTGCCCACAGGTCATATTAGTAGAAGTGACCTGCCTAACTGTGACAGAGAGTGAGCTGGGGTTGCCCTCCACCAAATGCACAGTAGAGGGCCCAGGTTTTTGTATTGTCCTTCTTGCAGTTGTCACAGTGTCCTCAGAGCATTCTCCCATCTGAGTGTATGTCAACTTCCGAGCGGGCGGATAGATCTCTTCACTCTTTGTTCTCGAGGAGTTATGACCTCTGGTGCTAAGGGTGCTTCCATCAAGGCAGGTGTGGTAGGACTTGCTGCTTCAGGGGCATCCGACTCAGGTGCAGGGAGGTACATTGAGTTCCTTGGGTCTTCATCTGGGACTGATTCCAGTGCATCTTCCCATTCTTCACTCTGAACATTGGACGGGATGAACTCAGCAGCTTCAGCATTCAAGGTGTCACTTATGGGGAAGTCAAAGGGCGGAGGATCCACCACTAGGGATTCAGGTGCCAGAGACGGCCAGGTGAGTTCCAGCTCCTCCTCTTCACTTTGATCTGAAATTTCCTCCTCCCTAGGTAGAGTTGCTTAAGACCTGGTATTAGGTCTAGGAGTACAGGGAGTTGAAGGCAGCTCCAGGGAATCCAGAGTAGGAGGCATCCTGACTGCTTCAGAAAGGGGAAGCAGATGGTTTCTGTGCCAGGTCTTCAGTGGCCCCGCTATTCCGTCAGGCTTCAACTGGTACACTGGTAAACCAGGCAGCTTTCTACAAATCACATAGGGCTCTGACTTCCATCTGTCTGCCAGCTTGTGTTTTCCTGGAACACCCAAGTTTCTCAGCAACACTCTGTCTCCAGGCTGCAGATCCTGGATCCGGACCCTAAGGTCGAAGTTCCGTTTGTTGCGGGCCCCTCTCTGGTTAGAAGTCGATTGGGCCTTCTCATAGGCCAGCCGTAAGCTCTTCCGCAGTCTGTCCACATATCCCTTGTGTGAGGCAGCTGATGTGTGGTCCATTGAGCTGCCAAAGGCCAAGTCAACTGGTAGTCTTGCTTCTCTGCCGAACATCAGTCTATAAGGGGAATACCCTGTGACATCACTGGTGGTACTATTGTAGGCGTGCACTATGGCAGCTATGTGCTTGCCCCAATGTTGCTTTTCCTTACTGCTCAGAGTCCCCAACATGTTTAACAAAGCCCTGTTGAATCTTTCAGGTTGGGCATCGCCCTGGGGGTGATAAGGGGTGGTGCGAGTCTTCTTAATGCCCAAAGAGTCCAGTAACTTCCGAATCAGTCGGCTTTCAAAGTCTCTCCCTTGATCCGAGTGAAGGCGTTGAGGTAACCCGTAATGCACAAAGTACTTCTCCACTAGTATTTTGGCTACAGTGGATGCCTTTTGATCTTTAGTTGGAAAGGCCTGAGCATAACAGGTGAAATGGTCGGTTATCACCAGAACATTTCCATGTCCACTCAAGTCAGGTTCCAGACTTCCAGACACAGAAAATCAATGCATACCAAGTCCAAGGGTCCTTGACTCTGCAGGTAGCCCATTGGGGCAGCTTGATGTGGCAATGTCTTTCTCTGTATGCAGCAAGCACATGAGTGACAGTACTCTTCCACTTCAGCTCGCATACAGGGCCAGTAGAATCTACTCCTTACGAGCTGAAAGGTTTGTTTGGCCCCTAGGTGGCCATGGTTGTCGTGTAGGGCAGCTAAGACAGTCTTTCGATGTTTTTCTGGCAAGAATAATTGCCACTTATCTTCCAGGTCATCAGAGGGGCTCCTTCGGTAGACCACCCCTTGATGAACCTGTAGCTTGTCCCATTCTTTGCGGATTAATCGTTCCTCCTTGGAGGGATCATGCAAGAGCCTGTCCAGATCCTGATCCTCCAGAGCTTCCAGGGCTAATCTTCCCCAGGGGTCTTCCAACTGATCCCATCTTATATCTTTCTTGGACAGTTTTGGCAAGTCGTCTTCGCCCATCTGGGTCACATTCCAATAGTATTTGGGTACCCCCACCACCGAAACTCCAATTTCTTCGGCCCTGGATCAGCCACTAGCTTGAAGCTGTGCTCCCTGACACAAGGCCCGCATTCCCTCTGGGGTCACCTGGGTCCAGTCTTCTGTGCGACAAGCGGGAGCATGAGACCTTCTGGACAATGCATCGGCATCTCGGTTTCCAGTCCCAGGTCTATACTTTAAACTAAAGTTGAATCCAGAGAGGGCTGCCAACCAACGGTGGCCGGTGGCATCCAGCTTGGCTGTGGTGAAAAGGTAAGTGAGTGGGTTATTGTCTGTTTTCACTACAAAGTTAGCTCCATACAAATAGTCTTTGAGTTTGCCTACAACAACCCACTTTAAGGCCAAGAATTCCAATTTGTGGGTGGGGTAATTCTTTTCTGCTGGCGTAAAACTCCTACTCACATAGGCAACTGGTCTTAGCTGTTCTTCATACTCCTGGTACAGCACACCTCCAAGACCATCATGACTGGCATCCACGTGCAATTCATAGGGTTTCTGGGTGTCTGCATAGGCCAAGCCAGGAGCAGTGGTCAGACTTTTCTTCAACATTGTGAAGGCCTCTTCACACTTCTCCATCCACTGGTCTTCCACGGACTCTCCTGGCTTCCTGGGGCCAGAGTCATCTTCCTCTCCTTCTGTCTTCAGTAACTCATTCAGAGGTTTGGCAATTCTCGCAAATCCTTCCACAAACCTGCGGTAGTAAGAGCAGAACCCCAAGAAGGTTCTGAGCTCAGTCACTGTAGTTGTTCGGGGCCAGGAGGTAACTGCCTCCAGTTTGTCAGGGTCTGTAGATACTCCCTCTTCAGACACTATGTGTCACAGGTAATGGACTGAGGATTGGTAGAACTGACACATCTCCCTTGAGAGCTTAAGTCCCTCATCACTGACAAAACAATGATGTCGTCTAGGTACACCAGGACTTCAATGAGATTCATGTCCCCCACTGTCTTCTCCATCAGTCGCTGGAAAGTGGCAGGAGCCCCCGACAGACCCTGAGGCATCCGGTTAAACTCGTAGAATCCCACTGGGGTGATGAATGCCGTCTTCTCCCTATCATCTGGATGCACTGGGATTTGGTAATACCCACTCTTCAGGTCCATGACCCTGAACCACTTGGCTCCAGACAGACACTGTAGGGCATCCTCTATCCTAGGGGTGGTGTACTGGTCAGGTATGGTCCTCCTATTGAGAGTCCTGTAGTCTATACAGAGTCTCAGTGACCCATTCTTCTTCCTGAAAAATACAATAGGGGAGGCATAGGGGCTTCTGGACTCTCGAATAACCCCAGTTCTCTTGAGCTCTGCCAGTTGCTCACGTAAGTCCTCCAGATCAACCAGTGGGACTCGCCGGACCCTCTCCCGGAAAGGATTGTCTTCTTGCAGATGGATCTTGTGGGTGGCACTCCTCGCACACCCTACGTCAAATTCGTCTTTTGAGAAGATCTTCCTACATCTGGTCAACTGGGCCCTGGCTCTCTCTTTCCACACCGGTGGTAGGGTCGTGTTCTCCAAGCAGAGTTTCTTCAGCATGGGTTCTCCTCCCTCCGCCTTCTCTATGTCAGACAGGGCCACTGGGGTATCAGGGTTTACTTTGCCCAGCAACATCCGGGCCGGAATCATCACAGGTGAGCCAGTGATATTCCTGATGCTCACTGGTATCCGTCCATTCGCCTTCTTCAACGCTCTCAGCTGGACCACCTCGGGGATCACTTCCAATCCCGGGTGGGTGTCTAAGGGGTCTGGTTCCAGAACCACAAATGGGCCAGGTTGCTCCCACGAGAGTATCACAGTAGCCTTCAGACAGGTCATTTCGCCAGGCTGCAATACTCTCTCCTTCTTGGACACTCTCCAGACTTTCCCTACCCCCTCTTCCGGGGCCTTTTATTCCAGGACCAATCGCCGGTAGGCTAACTGTAACATTGGGTGGATCCTGGCTTCTGAAGTACCCTGCTCCTGTGCTAGGGGAGCCAGTAGTCTCCTGACCAGGTCAGTATTGGTCCCTATAATCAGGGAACTCTTGTTGGCTCCTGGTGGGCGAGAGCGAACTACTGCCAGGGTGTCAAAGACCTCTGTCTTTCCTGCTACAGAGGGGTCAAAGGCCAGTCTGATGGAAATATAACAGTCGTAAGGAAAACTTTGGGTGCCAATTCCCCATATTTCTAGGTCCTCCAGTTTCTGCAGGGGCAAATGACTCAGGTGTCTTTGATAAAAGTCTCGGCATAGAAGGGTCACTTGGGCCCCTGTGTCCAGGATGGCCCTCGTGTAGACTCCCTCCACTTGAATGGGGACCACAGGGGAGGGTCCCACCAACTTGGCTGGAAAACTCCTCGGGGAGGCCTCTTTCTTTGGACTCACAGACTTTCCCTTCGGGGTTTTCTTCTTTTTCCACCTTTTTCTGGATCTTAATCCCTGTTGGGCCTGGTATGCATTGATCTCCTGCGGGTTTTGTGGTTCTAACTTCCGACAAGTGGTGTTGAGTATTTTGGGAGGGGCATTGTTTCCCCTCTCCCTTATCTCTTCTGACTTTAGGATTTTAGTGGAGCTTTCTGCAAATAGTGGTCACCCGGCTGACTCCTTCACCGGGGCCCTCTGAAGTTTTCTGCCGGCTGATGATAGGAGCCTCGGTTCTTCCTTGGACTGGGACACACTCGCCCAAAGTGGCCAACTCCTCCACAGTTGAAGCAGACAGCTTCTCCTCTTTTCCGCGGGGAGGTTGGTGTTGAGGCGCTCTGGTACGGTTCTCTCCTGCTTTCCTCTTTTTCATTGACTCCTGAGTTCTTTGCCATTAGAGAGGTCAAAAGATCCAGCACTTGAGTCATCTGAGACTTTAAGATCTCCACTTCCGAGTCCCGTTCAGTGGCTATGGCTGATCTGACTCCCACTGAGGGGGGGGTGTGGTTTTCTCGACCGCCTGTTGGTCCTTCAGTAGAGCTTCTTCATCCCTTATGATCCGCACAAGGTCTGGGTAGCTCAGGGACATGACTCCTTCAGAGGTCTTCAAGTGGAGCCAGACTGGGTCCGAACGCAATGCTCCCCTCAGGATCTGCTTCATCCTGGTTGCGTCTATGACTTGTGGCAGCATCCCCTTTTTAAGAACAATTTGGCAAAGCATCTTTTTTAACCTTCTGACATATTCAGACAGTCTCTCTCCCGGCTGTTGAAGGGTATGCTCAAACTGGTTCAGTCACCTTTTCCAGCTGGCCAAATTCTTCCTGTAACATAGCCAGATAATCATAAGCAGTACAAGCAGCATTTCTAAACCTAAGATTCTTTACAGCTTCAGCAGCAGCACCCTTCAAACTGTCACTTATGCGCTGCTTCTTCTGGCTTTCTGGTACTTCCCATCCCTCTACAGCTTGCATCGCTTGCTCAATCCAGGTGTCAAAGTCTTCTTCTCCGAGGGGGACTGGTTGTTCCCCGGGGAAAATCCTAAGCTTCCGATACCCGGCTTCCACATGTACCGTATTACTCTTCTGGCACTTTGTGACAAAGTCTCCCAGAGCATTCAATAGTTCAGGCCCTATAGTGGCCAGGGGTGTCCCCGAGGTTATCGTCTCCTGAGACTTTTCTGCTTTAGGGGATAGTGGTGGAGATAGTGGCGGGGGTGATGACAGAGGGGTTTGTAGAGGTTCTCCCTTCACGGCCTCCGTATGCGCCAATCGGTATATCTGGTTATCTGTGGCCTGTATGTTCTGACCTCTAAAGTCTTCTGGTATTCCGTTTCTCCATTCCACTAATGCGTAAGTAAACAAGGTCTCTAGAGCTGGCTTTAAATCCATCACCCATGCCTTCTGGCTCGGGGACAGCGACCGTATGAGCCGCTTTACCTCCTCTTCCGGACAGTTTTCCCCCGGGAGTTGGATAACTACCGCCATGGTTGGATCGGCGCCAACTGTTGCGCACCACCGTGTCACTGCTAGCGAGTCCGTGCTGGTGCTTCTGGCAGGCTTAATTGCAGTGTGCGGTGTACAGGAATCCCGGACTCGAGCCCCCACGTGTAGCGATACCCCCAGCTAAGAGGGCTGCCAGTATAATTTTTGGGCCCTATAGTGCACCGCTGTCAACCCCAAGTAATCAGCCCTAACCTCCCTTGGCACAGTTAGTAGAGGATGATAGGACTGTGTGGCCTGCAACTCACGGAGACACAATCCTATAATAAAACACACAGCAATAAAGTGTAGCTATCCTTAATCGTTTCTCCTACAAAGTAAATGACACAAACACCAGTATACTTAACCCTTGCACTTTTACTCAGATTTTTGGGTAAGCATGTAATCAACAGTGTACATATCATGTGCAGAGCCCTGCAATAAAAGAGTATCTCAACAAATAGACAGGTATACAGTACTATGCATAACACTAACGGTCCCCGCTGCAGCTATCTCCCCTCGTGGACAAAATGGCGCTCAAAAATGTCTGCGCTAAGTCAGGCCTGACTGTACTGTGTAGAAGTTCTATAGGGGAAAATAGAACAAGTCCAGAGACAGGTAATAAAAATGATGAAAGATCTGGGGATAAAACATATCGAGAGCGACTTCAGGAACTTAAAGCGGTTGTATACCGCAAAACTTTTTTTTTTTTCAACCTGCAAGGCAAAGGCATAATGAGCTAGTATGACTAGCATACTAGCTCATTATCAATCACTTACCTTAGATCGAAGCCCCCGCAGTGGTCCTCGGACACGTCCTCTGTCGCCGCCATGATACCGGGAGTGACTTTCGGGTATCGCCGCTCCGGCATTGTGATTGGCCGGAGTGGCGATGACGTCACTCCCGCGCATGCGCGAGGAACGGCACGATCCCCGCGCATTAACGAAATCCATCAGTGTCCGGCGGGCTGCCATTCAAGAGCCGCCGCGCTCAGTGCGCCTGCGCTGTAATCTACGGCGCGCATGCGCCGTAGATATCGGTACAGACTTTTTTGCAAATATCTCTGAGACCGTGTAGGTCTTGGAGATATTGCAAGCACCTACAGGTAAGCCTTAATGTAGGCTTACCTGTAGGTGCATTTCATTATTTTGGGTATACAACCGCTTTAATATGTACAGTCTGGAGGAAAGACAATATGAAACCAAAATCAAGAACATGACCTCAAACTAACTGGAGGAAAGTTCAAAACTAATCTTAGAAAGTATTATTTTGATTAAAGGGTAGTTGATGCTTGGACTAAACTTTCAGCAGAGGTGGTGAGACAGTCAACAGTAAATGGCTTTAAACATGCTTGGGACAAACATAGATCTATCCTCAGACAAAAAAGTTAAAGAAAAAAACAAACATAAAAAAAGGGCAGATTTGACGGACTACTCTGTCTTTTTTCTGCTGTTACTTTTCTATGTTTCTATGTACACCCACATTGACTTTTGGGGTGAAGGTCTGCTTTAAATACTTTTTGTGTCACTGACCCAGAACAAGTCTGTAGAATAGGAAATTCAAAGAAATGTCAGAAGTTCCAATCTGAATTCTTGAGTATTGACGTAGGGGGATCATCATTTCAACCAGGAGCTAGCATTTTCAGAAAGTTCAGTAATGGCAGGCTCCATATTTCTTCCATGACAAGTTTCCTTTAATGGCTCTGTAGCACATGGACATTCTCACCTGGCTCACTTGTGAGATAAGGCACACCATACTATATGCCCGTAGTAGGCTTGTGCAATTAGTTTCGTATCGAATCGAAATTCGTCCGAATTTAGCAACTTTCGGACATTCAGAAGCATTCGAATTTTTGAACAAAGCAATTACGAATAAAACCGAATCCGAAATAAATTATATCACAAATAGCGAATGCCCGAATGTCTTCGGCATAATTCGTTATGAAAAAAGTTACGAATGTACGAAACCATTCGAAGCACAATAATACTCGGCTCTGCTCTCCGCTTCTCCCTCATCGTGCTGAACTCCCTCTCAAAATGGTGTACAGGGGCGGAGGCTATAGCCGCATGTAAAAAACGAAAGTAAAATACGAGATTTTGAATCGTTATAAATAACCGCTATGTATTTAGAAAAGTACAAATCCATTCGAAGCACATTAGGCATAATAGGCAGCGTCGTTGTGAGAGAGACACGGAAAATTACTAATCAACGATCCCCAAAAAAGTTACGAAAGTAGGAGTTGTGTCCAGAATCAACGAAGAACAATGTACTCTACCGAAAGTACGAATTATAAATCAACTAAAAATAAGGCTTACATTAATTCGAATCATTCCGATTCAACTAAAAATGTCGTTGCGAAAATACGAATTAGTCCGAACACGAAAAATCCCGTCTAGCAAAATTACGAACGATTACGAATCAACAGGACCGAAAAGAAACGAACCGAAACTAAACAAATGTTTCCGTTGTGCACAAGTCTAGCCCGTACCCTCTTGTTTGAAGAGGTTAAGCGGTGTTCACAATTGTTGGGTCCCTCAGCGAGTTACCTCCCCTTGGCTGGTTCTCACCCCCAGAGTGTAGGGAAGAGTCTGTTGTAGGTGCACCAATAAGGCCAATGTCCAGACAAGGTTAAACCTTAATGAAGGAAGATTTATTTTCTTTTTACTAAAAACTGGATAGGAAAGATGAAGTTGAAGAATAAAGGAACAGGGAGGCAACTGGATAGGAAAGATGAAGTTGAAGAATAAAGGAACAGGGAGGCAGGTTCAGGCACACAGCACTTAATCTCACCACTCAATCCCCAGTGTCTCTGCTTATCCGGATAGTCCCCTCTCACAGTCTTGGCAACCGGAATGACACTCGGGCGTTCACTTAGGTTTCTAAGATACGATCGGGAGATCCTCTGCCACAGATACTCTGAGCCCCGAACTTCTCAGCGCTTGTAACTCAAGAACAGGTGCAAGTTGCTGCACATTACAAGGCCTTAGATCAGTGGTTCTCAACTCCACTCCTCAGGACCCACTAACAGGCCGGATTTTAAGTATTACTTTGGGGAGATGCAGACTAGAATACTGCAATCACTGAGCAGCAAATGATATCACCTGTGATGTATTTCAGTTATCTTGCAAACCTGGCCTGTTAGTGGGTCCTGAGGACAGGAGTTGAGAACCACTGCCTTAGATGAATAGTGGAATCCCTCTAGAAGTTTACCGGGCATCTCTTTCACCGTGAACTCTCACCGCTCCATCAGAAAGGTCCTCCCCCGGCCTCCTCTTCTTAGCGTGGATCCCCTCTCAGGGGCACCCTGGGATTCCTCCTCTTAGAGATGAGCCCCAGCTAAAGGTGCTTGGCCCAATGGCAAAGCTGCAGCCCCAGGCTGAAGGTGCCTGGGACCGATGCACACACGCACACGGCTAGGTCACGCGACCCGAATTCCAGAACTCCCCCACTCCAGGCGGCGTCTGTCCCATATGTATTCTCTCCCGGCATGCACAACAGGTTGACCACGCCCACTGTACTACTGCCGAGAGAGGACACCCTTAGGCACAGCACTGTCACCAGTGGTTCAACCCTGACCTGTCATGGCAGTGCCACCTACAGGCCACAGGGAACTGCACACCAGTACAACACCCGCAGAACAAAGTAACAGAACCTATCAATAAAAGCGGTCTGAGCCTGGCTACTAGCTCAGACCAACCCCCTAAATTTAGGCACATAGCACCCCTCAAAGTAGAGGGGCACTACAGCTCAAACATCACAGCATTGGTAAAATGTACAGCTTTGCAAAACTGTTTCTTTTTCTTTTTATCTCAAAGGTCTATCTGTGTTCTAAGAAGTCTAACTTAATGTTTTGGTTTTGGTTTTATTTTTTTAACTAGGTTCAGTGCTCATTGCTCTTTTATGCCTTCAGCACAAAAGAAAAGTACAATATTAGGAACTCAAAACTGGACACTGAGCTCCCTGATTATCACAAAAGAGCTAATGGTTTCAAATTTCTCATACTAGCTGAATATGGTTATATAATAGTAAAATGTAATATGTTGTTGTAAGATAATATTATTGGCTACCCAGAAGGGACTATCCAGAACCAGATCTGCAATTGCTGCTTGCCAAGAAACCTTGAAATATAGTTGGGGGTTATCATTTAATTGTAGCAGATCTGGCAAATTATTATTACATGTAATAATAACAATCTTACTTACAAATAAAATATTATAACCTGGATTAAAGTAGTTATACATCCATTGCCACAAAAGCAACCCCTTGTGATGCTGGCTTTATTCTACTGGAAAATATTTGTTTGCAAGCTGTGATTGGTACAGCTCCAGCTGTATTTTCAGCCCAATTTATTGTAAGCCCTGTAAGTCTCATAGACTCAAAGACTATGGTCATGTCTCTACCTCCTTTTCCTTCTGGCCATTTACGAAACGCTCTACCCCAAGCTTTGTTTTGTGCATGGCCAGGAGGAAAAGGAGACAGAGACACGTCTTTGGGTTGCTTTTGTATCAAAGGAATGTATAACTGCATTAACCTGGGTAAGTTCATTGTTTGTGGTTCCCACTTCCAGAGCACAGTGGAGTATCCCTCTGGCACTTTGACACAAAATCTCCCATAGCAGTGAAGAACTCTGGCCCAATTAAGCCCGAGGGTGTCATCGATGGGACTTCTTCCTTCATGGCCTCAGCTTGGCCAGAACTTGCTGGAGACATGTCTGATGTGCTTAGCTGAATTAGACGAGATGCAGTCTTGTCAGCCAACTGTACACTGGTTCCTTGGAAACTGTCAGGAATCCCTAACTTCCACTCTAGTAGTGCATAGGTGCGAGAGAGGTCTCTTGGTCTGGTCTGACATCAATCAACCACATCCTCTGGTCTGAAATCAATATTTTCACCTCTTGGCTGATCTGTTCTTTAGTCCAAGCCTCCCCTGGGAGCTCAAAGACTACGCTTGACTACGGGCGGGCGTCTTCTTCACGACACCACTGTGTCGCAGCAGCAGGGTCCATCTTAGCACTTGTAGGGGTGCGGACTTGAGAAGTTGATTGCAAAGTAGCGGTAAATATCCCAGACAAGTCCCCACGTGTAGCGCTACCCCCGTAGGAGACGCTTAAATTTGTTCAGTCCATTACTCTGTCTCTCAACCCCAATAACAGTCTCAGCCCCCTCTGGCACACCTGACAATAGTGTAAGTGGAAGGACTAATGAGAAACACACACATTAGGATAAAACACAGAAATTGTCTTTACTGTGAGCTTTCTGTGGAAAAGTAATGAACAGTAACAATGCACATATGTCAAGTCAATCAGTTGAACAATAATACCAAAGACCAAGAGCAATATAGCTCAATACTGTATTCAGGCTGCTACCAGGGGATTCCCAGCCTGAGAATAACCCCAAGAGCAGAGGCAAACACTTAACAATGACAATCCTATAGTAGATTAGTTACCTCTATCTAAATTGGCTCTATGAGTCCAGGCAGAAGAGCAGAAAAATTACCCTTTCTTATGTCAGACCTCTCCATTCTGACTCCTGAGACCACAGGAAGGACAACAAACACTGTATTCAAATCAATATTTAATAGCTTATCTTCCCCGATAAACCGTCCCACACACCCACTACATATACAGAGCCCTGAGTATGTGCATGCCCATGTGCAACTAGTAATTCAGTCCCTTTGAATAAAGATGAGGCTTGGTATCTTCAGCTAGCCACTCTCGTTGGTGCACTTAAACTCCTGAATAGCAGGGCCAAACAACACAACTGGCCTGGATTATCAAATAAAGAATGCAGGATCTTCCTCAGTAAGGTGAAAGGACATTGGTGTCTGTATACATTGTCTCTGTATCTGAATAGCCTTGTGTCCTGTGGCACTACAGGTGTCAGCAAGGTCACTAGGAGCAATGATGTCTGTATATTGTTTCCACACAACTCTACCTGTGTGCAGGGTCCTTGTTTCCTGCAAATGGGCAAGTGCCCCCTCAGCCAAATCCTGTGGTTAGGCCCAAACAAACATCTTGGAACAGGCAGGCTCTTCTGGTGACCCGACTGGTAACCTCACACTGGAACGCTTCCCCACCATCGATGCAGGTGCACCTGGATGTGAACCTAGGATCCCCCTCTCTCAGGCTGGATGTCCCTGACCGGCTGTGGATGCCTGAAATCACATGGACTGACCTGGGAGGCAGCACCTCTCCCCTAGGTCCAGTCTTTTATCTTGCCTTGTGGTGTCTGACCATCTCCTCAGATCAGCAAGATGGAGTCTCTAGTTCATTTGCTCCCAGAGCATGCTGGCTCTTGTAGTTCTGTGTCCATAGTCAGCTATGGGGCCGCTTTAGACGGGGACTACATATCCCAGAATCCTTTGCAACTGCTGCTGCTTGTTAAGTACTTCTGATTAGCTCATGTCGTTGCTTCTGTCATTGGCTTTCCTCCTTCTGCCAATAGGGACACAGGGGATGGAACAGAATGAGCAGCTCTGTGTGAGTCATTGAAGAGGAAAAGGGGAAGGGGTAAATTCCTCTGTAGAACCTGACAGGCCCTTTCTCCCTCACAGAAGAACCTTGGCCAGCTTGGCCAGGCCATGGGATATGCAGGGAACCTGCTACATGTACCATGACCCCCTGAAATCAGAGTGCTGTTTACTAAGATATTTAGCAACTGACAAGTTTCCACAT
The DNA here is from genome assembly GCA_029206835.1 of Rana muscosa. Classification (NCBI taxonomy): domain Eukaryota; kingdom Metazoa; phylum Chordata; class Amphibia; order Anura; family Ranidae; genus Rana; species Rana muscosa. The sequence continues at coordinate 882,336,219 of CM055116.1, forward strand.
GCTTAAAGCAGTTCTTTGCCCTAGGAACAAAAAAATCAAGGCCAGCTTCTACAAATACTGTAGCTGCTGACTTTTAATATAAGGACATTTAGCTGTCCAAGGATTCAACACCGTCCTCACCCAAGCTGGTTCTTCACCGGTCTTCAGATCCTTGATGCTGGCATCTTAAGTGTAGGATGCCGGCTGTGATTCCTTGCAGCTTCACAGCCTGCCTCCCACTGCACATGTGCAAACCGTGCTGCACTTTGTGAATTGTCCCGCAGCTTTCTGGGACCTGTGTCATGCCCCAAAAGGCTGCGGGCAAAGGGGGGAGAACTTCTGCTTGGATCGCCTAGGTGATCTGAGCGGAAAACCCAAAATGTTTTATTTAAATCCAAGCGAGGTCGCCAATCAAACAAGCGGCCGCTATAAAACTGTGATATCAGTCAATCAAAATTTACACAAAAAAGCAGCGCTAATAACAAATAATTAACAAAAAATAAATAGAAAATAAGAAAATCTACATTTTTTAAATCAAGTGAAGTACAAAAGGAAATACTGTATAAATCACCCTACAATCAAGTGATCAGATACATACACAAAGAATGTTGATATGTAACAATAGATTGAAAAGTCAATTTAAATGTGAACAAAAGAAAGAAAAAAAAACAATAAAGTCTATCTTTAACACTCGTTCTTCCATGTGGAATCCATTCCATAAAGGTTGAGTAAAGATAAATTCTCATCAATTAATGTGATATAGTCCACCAACCATAGAGGAGGTTCCACCACCCTGTGACACGGTTTAGTAAATGTAGGAACCCTCTTGGAGTGTGACAATCAAGGCACAGGCTCAAAAAATCTATTACATAGGTAAAAGCAATGAAAAAAATGTATTTATACAAATATTCAATAAAAGGCAGTTGCAATTCATAGACAGTGGCTGTACATTGACAAATGGAACATCTCACAATGGTGAAAATTCAAATGGGAAACCCAAAACAGACAACTGACGCTTTTGAGATAGGATTTTAGTTCTCTTCTTCAGAGGTGCCTAATTATAAATTAGAAAATCCAAATGCAATGTTCCCCATGCACACATCCAAGAAAAGTGGCTGTTCAGTGATGCTGGGCGCTGTAATGACCATAGGCTAAAAACCGTGGATAATCAAAGTGAAGAAAATGTCATCAGTAGATCAAGGATTCTACGAAAGGGTCCAAAGCTTTATTCTGTGGTCACATGATAAATATACAGCAACATTTCGGTGTTACCGCCTGATGAAGGGGCCCTGTGTTGCTCTGAAACGTTGATGTATATCTATTATGTGAACACGGAATAAAGCTTTGGACCCTTTCGAGGAATCCTTGGTGTGCTGATGACATTTTCTTCATTATAAATTAGGACCCATTTGTGAGACATTGGTGAAAAAAGAAGAAAAGGAGATTAAAAACAAAATTTCCACTGTCGCCTTTCAGATGTCTCCTCCAACACTGAAAAAGGGGAGGTCGAAGTGCCACACAGGTCACGGCTGCTGATGTAGCCAAGCAAAGCAACAAAGCTAGAATCCATCAAGAATAATGCAAGTGTTTCATCACTGAATGACAGTAAATAAGTCAGACATGGCAGGATGGCCTTGAAATGTTGCTTTGAAGTAGATTGTGGGACAACTAGCAAGATGACCAAACATGAGGCGTGGTTCTCATGATGGTTAATGCGATGTGTACCAAAGGCGTGCCCATGGCTCGTTCGTGACATCATCATGCATTGGTGTCGGCATCGGTCTGTGCTGTTTGCCGCTCCAACTTAGCGTTGCATATACCGGAGCTATCATCCTGCTATATGTATGTATTTTTTTTTGGTCAAGAATCTATTAATTGTTGCTTTATACCCATGTAATGTGGATGAGGGGATTGCTTTTTTAAAGAAATAAAGGGACAGTGATTTTTAACATATTTCATGTTGGGAGGCTGTTTATTTTTCATCCATTTGTGACATCGGCTGTTGAGGGCATTTGTTTGCCATGGTGGAGCCATCCTTGGATTTGATGTGCTGAGCCTAGTAAGTTGATGAGAATTGATATTTACTCACCCTTTATGAAATAGATTCCACATGGAAGAACAAGTGTTAAAGATAGGCTTTGTATTTTTTTTCTCTCTTTTGTTTACATTTAAGTGGACTTTTCAATCTATTGTTACATATCAACATTCTTTATGTATGTATCTGATCACTTGATTGTAGGGTGATTTATGTTGTCTTTTGTACTTTACTTGCTTTCTCATATGTTTTGATTTTCTTATTTTCTACAGTAAAACCTTGGTTTGATAGTAACTTGGTTTGAGAACGTTTTGCAAGACAAGCAAAATTTATTTATAAATTTTGACTTGATATACAAGCGATGTCAAGTAGCGTCATATCACAACTGAGTATAAAAGAGACTCAAATGCCCCGTACACATGACCGGGTTTCCCGAAGGGAAAACTGCAAGAGAGCTTTTGGCCGGGAATCCCGGCCGCGTGTAAGCTCCCTTGCAGTTTTTCAGATGGGAAAACTGCCAAAATCGGCCAGCTAAAAAAAGAGAACCAGCTCTCTTTTTTCCCGGCGGGTTTTCCGATGGACTTATTTCCGTCAGAAAACCCGGCCGTGTGTAGCAGAAAACTGACATTTTTGGCAGTTTTCCTGTGGGGAAAAGCTCCAATGGAGCAAACCCAGGGTCGGGATTCCCGAGGAAAAGCTCTCATCTGAGTTTTCCCGATGGGAAAACCGATCGTCTGTACGGGGGAAATGTAGAGAGCAGGCTCTCAGTTTTCCACTCGGGATTTCCGATGGATCTTTTCCTGTCGGGAAACCCGGTCGTGTGTACAGGGCATAAGTGTAGCAATATGGTTACATTTAATGAAGGTACAACATTAGCAACATATTGCTACACTTAGAGGCGCCTCTCTTCTCTTTTATATTCTGTAGCTCCTGCTGGATTTTGCTTCTAATTCCCTTGTGGAGGCTTCCACTTGTGGATGAACATTTTATGGTTACACAACCTATCAAATTGCTATAATATTTTTATATGCACTATAAACTGAAAGACCTATGAATAAATGGTTGTGGAACAAATCATTTGAATTTCCATAATTTCTTATGGGAAAATTTGCTTTGATATACAAGTGCTTTGGATTACAAGCATGTTTCTGGAACAAATTATGCTCGCAATCCAAGGTTTTACTGTATTTGTTTTTGGTAAATTGTTTGTTATTAGTGCTGCATTTTTGTTTACATTATGATCTAAGCGGAAGTGAGAACGGGTACCTTTCAAAGCCAGGTACTCGCTTCCCACGAAAAAAAAAACTGTCCAAAGGTGGTAGAGGGGGTGGAAAAGTGGAACTCCTCCTTTTAACTTCAGATCATGCTGACTTTTTAATACACTGTGGGCAGTTAAAGGGCTTGTTGTGGATATGGGCATTTGTCCGCTTCTTAATCACTTTCCTTGTTCCTACAAGTCAATGTCAATACAACTGCAGCACAAAACAATTCAAAAACAGCCTAAAGCAAATCATAAGCACATCAGTAGTCAAAATCAAGTCAAAGCAACTCAAGCATGACTCAAAACAACACAAAAGCATAGTGCAGTTGACTTGTTTCTATGCCTAAAGAACATGCACACAAACCCATACTTGTTTGTAGCAGACTACGGGCTTGTGTACTAAAGCAAATCAATGTAAATGCAAAAGGAGCTTGAATACGCTCTAAAAAGTCTCAGAAGCATGCTGAAGAAAGTCAGAAGCTAATAATTTCACATTCAATCCATGTTAACAAGGGAAGGAAATAAGTTCTCTCAGCACTCACAGTGTAAATTCCCAAACACTTGCACTATAAATACTAATGAAAATGTTAAAAAAATGACCGAACAAGTCTGCTAGATTGGAAAAGATTAAAAAGTACTTGTTCCAGAGAGTGCTGGTCCAGGGTGGATGAAACCACACAGGGATATTGCAAGGCAATGACTGCATAAGAATAGCAGATAGAGAAGATCAGGGATAGATGATTGGATGGATGAATGAATGGAGAGTTGGATCAGACAGATCTAGGGCTGAGACACATCAAGAAGAATCGCTAAATGGATGAAGGATGATTGGATGGATGAATAGATGGATGAGTGGATCACAGGTCCTGTAGCTCAGGCAAATCAGACCAGGGAAGATCTTCAGCAGTGTATGAGAAACATAAATAGCCAAAGCGCAGGAGTTAGTGAATCCATCATAACATTAAATAAAAATGTAGCGACCTCACCTCTCACTCCCTCCTTCTCTGTCAATGTCAATGGCTCTCGTCTAGGGGACCAGGGAGGAGAGTGTGACTCACCCCCTACTAACATCCTCCAGTGTGTAGAGGTGTGAGCTATAACCAATTACCTTAGGGCCTGTGCCCCTGTCCAGAGCCCCTGGAGAATGACCGTTAACTCCCAGAAAGCCAAGTTCCACACCATTGAAAGTCCAACACTTATTTATTCTTTTAGAGCAATAAATAGTCCTTTTAGAGCAGACTGGTTAGACAACGAACAGACAAGGTGGTGAGGAAGGTCCAGGCACAAACATGAACTTGTTACTCTCCTGTTTCGATATGCGCAAACAGGCTTGGCGCACGGTCGCTGCCACCGACCGTGAGGATGGTCGCTGCCACCGCCTGGGTGAATTGGACTTGAGGTCTCTGCCACCGACCTGGGTTTCAGTTGGGTCGCTGCCACTGACCATGAGAACGTGGACTACAGTAGGTCCCGCCGATTTTGTGTCAATCTCGCCTCTTCTAGCGGCGAGATTGACACCCTACGAGCCCCTAGCTATGAATAAGCACTAGCACAGTGCGAAACATGTCAGCCAAATTTTTTTGACCTGTGTACCGTTGTACAGTGTGTATTTTGGATTCCTTATTTTAAAATAAAGGCTTTTATTTTTGAGTGCTGCAGTCCAGAAGACTTTTTCGTTCCTGTTTGCTGTCAATAGCATTGCTTGCACCTTTGTCTGCTGGGAGGAGGTGATTTGAAGGATTCCCACACCTGAGCGGCTCCCTTTCTCTTACCCTACGAGCCCCGTTGTGAGAGCCAGCGCCGAGATGTCTCGTCATCGGGAAAGGAAAAATTTTGTTTTTCCTTTCGCAATGAGCGATACGCATTGCTGACATTGAGGCCGGTAGACGGAGATCCGACGTGGATTCCCGCCAATACCAGGCACTGTGTTTGGTATGAATCCTGAGCGGGAACTCCACGCCAATTTTTAAATAGTAAACCGGCATGGGTTCCCCCTCCAGGAGCATACCAGGCCCTTCGGTCTGGTATGGATTTGAAGGGGAATCCCCTAAGCTGAAAAAACGGCGTGGGGGTCCCCCTCAAAATCCAAACCAGACCCTTATCCGAGTACGCAACCTGGAAGGCCGCAGGAAAAGAGGGGGGATGAGAGAGCGGCCCCCCTCCCTCCTGAACCGTACCAGGCCGCATGCCCTCAACATGGGGGGTTTGGTGCTTTGGGGCAGGGGGGGCGACCTGCGGCCCCCCACCCCAAAGCACCCTGTCCCCATGTTGATGGGGACAAGGGCCTCTTCCCGACAACCCTGGCTGTTGGTTGGCGGGGTCTGCGGGCAGGGGCTGATAGGAATCCGGGAGCCCCCTTTAATAAGGGGGCCCCCAGATGCCGGCCCCCCACCCTATGTGAATGAGTATGGGGTACATCGTACCCCTACCCATTCACCTGATGGAAAAAAATGTCAATAAAAAAACACACACAGCTTTTTAAAGTAATTTATTACACAGCTCCGGGGGTCTTCTTCCGACTTCGGGGGTCTCCGGTGTTGTCTCCGCGCTCTCCGGTTCTTCTCTCGCTCTCCGGTTCTTTCATCCTTCTGCCGGGCCTCCGCTATCTTCTTCCAGCTCTTTTGCTATCGGAGAGGCCCGGTCTTCCCCGTCGTCTCGTCCGGCTCTCTGTTGTCCTTCTGCCGGCCCCTCCACTATCTTCTTCCAGCTCTTTTGCTAGTGGAGGGGCCCGGTCTTCCCGTCGCCGTCGGCGTCTTCTTCCCTCTTCTCCTCCTCGATGTTCACTCGTCGCTTCCTCCCGCTGTAATGCTGGCTGTTCGGTCCGCAACAATTTATATAGGCTTCTCATGACGTCACAGTCACATGCTCCGGGTGGCCCCGGAGCATGTGACTGTGACATCATGGGAGCATGTGACTGTGACGTCATGAGAAGCCTATATAAATCGAGACCCGGCAGAAGGAAGAAAGAACCGGAGAGCAAGAGAAGAACCGGAGAGCGCAGAGACGACACCGGAGACCCCCGAAGTCGGAAGAGACCCCCGGAGTCGGAAGAAGACCCCTGGAGCTGTGTAATAAATTACTTTAAAAAGCTGTGTGTGTTTTTTTATTGACTTTTTTTTTCCACCAGGTGAATGGGTAGGGGTACGATGTACCCCATACTCATTCACATAGGGTGGGGGGCCAGCATCTGGGGGCCCCCTTATTAAAGGGGGCTCCGGGATTCCGATCAGCCCCCGCCCGAAGAGCCCCACAAACAATGGCCAGGGTTGTCGGGAAGAGGCCCTTGTTCCCATCAACATGGGGACAGGGTGCTTTGGGGTGGGGGGCCGCAGGTCGCCCCCTGCCCCAAAGCACCAAACCCCCCATGTTGAGGGCATGCGGCCTGGTACGGTTCAGGAGGGAGGAGGCGCTCTCTTGTCCCCCCTCTTTTCCTGCGGCCTGCCAGGTTGCGTGCTCGGATAAGGTTCTGGTTTGGATTTTGAGCGGGACCCCCACGCCGTTTTTTCAGCTTAGTGGATTCCCCTTCAAATCCATACCAGACCGAAGTGCCTGGTATGCTCCTGGAGGGGGAACCCATGCCGTTTTTTTATTTAAAAATTGGCGTGGAGTTCCCGCTCAGGATTCATACCAAACACAGTGCCTGGTATTGGCGGGAATCCACGTCGGATCCCGTTCAATACCGTGCCGCGTCTCCTTCTCGCTATTGCAGCGAGCGCGAGATGTCACCACCCTGTCGCCAAGATGTCGGCACCCTGTCAACGAGAATCTCAGATGGGATCACAATGAATATACAATGTCGGCGGCACCTACTGTACCTTCTTGAGATGCGGCCCCTGTCAGGGGAGTCATCCATCCGGACGGTCACCAGAGGCCTCCACCCTCACCAGCCAATGCTGCCCTGGATCTCCAGGAAGGTCACCTCTCTGGTCCTCCTCACCCTAGATTCGGGTGTCCAATACCGGAGGACACCCTAGGAATCCTCCATCCCTTGCGGGACCCAGTCGAAGGTACTGGGCCCCAGGCCTCCAGAGAGTACCTCACCCCAGACTAAAGGTGTCTGGGGTGGAATCGCAGCTCCGTCCCCGGGCCGAGGGCGCCCGGAGACCACCAGCACTCACACCCAGGCTGAAGGTGCCTGGGCGTGGCCCCCGAGCGGAAGATGTCTGCCCCTTTTATCCCCTCTTCCAGCATGCACAGCAGGTTCCCCGCCCCGCTGTAGCGCTGCCAAGAGAGGACAAAAAGGCACAGACCTACAATGGTGGTTCAACCCTGGCCTATGGCGACAGCGCCACCTATAGGCCGCAGGGAACTGGACACCTCTGATATCCTCTACTGGCATAAATTGGTCCATGAGCCCTAACAATTGCTGCATCTGAGCCTGTTATCACTAAGATGCCTCCCCTAAATGTAACCACCCGCTACAAAAAAAAAAAGGGATTTTTATAACAGCTTACCTGTAAAATCCTTTTCTTGGAGTACATCACGGGACACAGAGCGACTTAGTCATTACTAATGGGTTATATAGTTTACCTTCAGGTGTTGGCACTGGCCAATTCCAAACCGGAAGTACCCTCCCCTATATAAGCCCCTCCCACCCGGGAGCACCTCAGTTTTGTAGCCAAGCAATAAGTGTCCCAAAAAGAGGGGTGGGAGCTCTGTGTCCCGTGATGTACTCCAAGAAAAGGATTTTACAGGTAAGCTGTTATAAAAATCCCTTTTTCTTTTTCGTACATCACGGGACACAGAGCGACTTAGTCATTACTAATGGGACGTCCCAAAGCAATGCCAAATGAGGGGGGGGTACATAAGCTGGGCGCCATCAGGCATGAGGATCTTTTGCGGCCTGCAACACACTGCGCCCAAAGGCGACATCCTCCTGACTTCTAACGTCTACCTGATAGAATCTAGTAAACGTGTGTACCGAAGACCATGTTGCGGCCTTACATACTTGAGCCAGGGAGGCCTGGTGATGCACTGCCCATGAAGTTCCAACCGCTCTTGTGGAGTGCGCCCTAACTTTGAACGGAGGCGGTCTCTTTCTCAAGCCATAGGCTTGTATTATGACCTGTCGAATCCACTTGGCTAAAGTAGATTTTGATGCTGCCTGACCCCTTCTGGGGCCTTCCGGCAGAACAAACAAAGAATCCGTTCTGCGAATCTGAGCAGTGGCTTTTAGATAAGCTTTAACTGCTCTTACCACATCCAAAGAATGTAATAACTTTTCCTCTACTGAGATAGGTTTGGGGAAAAAAGAAGGAAGAACCACATCTTGGTTCAAATGAAACCTCGATACCACCTTAGGAAGAAAGGCTGGATGAGGACGTAATACTACTCTGTCCTTATGGACAACCAGATATGGCTCCTTACAGGACATAGCTGCTAATTCCGACACTCTTTTAGCCGAACAAATGGCTACTAAGAAAACCAATTTCCTGGTGAGAAGAACCAAGGAAATGTGTTGTAATGGTTCAAACGGTTGTTTCTGTAGAACCGACAGAACCAGGTTTAAGTCCCAAGGACATATGGGAATACTAACCGGAGGGCTAATACGCATCACTCCTTGTATAAAGGCTTTGACTAGTGAATGCGAAGCCAAGGGCCTTTGAAAAAATATTGACAAGGCCGAAATCTGACCCTTGATAGTACTCAAGGCCAGCTTCCTATCTACAGCCCACTGTAGAAAGTCCAGAATCCTCCCTATCATGTACTTACGTGGATGCCATTTCTTGGTCTCACACCACGTAATGTACGCTTTCCAGATCCTATAATAGATCTGCCTGGATACCGGTTTCCTGGCATTGATCATGGTAGATACCACAGAATTAGAGAGCCCTCTCTTTTTCAGAATGTGGGCTTCAATAGCCAGGCCGTCAAACCTAGGGCTGGTAAGGAAGGGTGGTATATCGGTCCTTGCGACAGCAGGTCCGGACGAAGTGGGAGGGTCCAAGGACTCCTCACTGACATTTTTACCATCTCCGCGTACCATGCCCTTCGGGGCCACGCTGGAGCCACCAGAATCACTGGTTTCTTTTCTACCCTGATTCTGCGGAGTAATCGCGGTAACAATTGTGGCGGTGGGAATGCATATATCAGCTTGAACCGATCCCAAGGGAACACTAGGGCATCCGAGCCGCAAGCTAGGGGATCCCTTGTGCGAGACACAAACCTGTCCACCTTTGCGTTGAATCTGGATGCTAGCAGATCTACATCCGGTGTTCCCCACCGCTGGCATATTGCCTGGAAAACCTCGGGGTGAAGAGACCATTCCCCCGGGCATAATTGTTGGCGACTTAGAAAGTCCGCTCTCCAATTTTCCACTCCTGGGATGAAAACCGCGGATATGGCTGGGACATATCTTTCTGCCCACTCCAGGATGCAATTTGCTTCCTTCTGGGCTGCACGACTTTTGGTGCCACCCTGATGATTGATATATGCCACTGCCGTGGCATTGTCTGATTGAATTCTGACAGGGGACCCCTGGAGTTTGGATGTCCATGCTACTAGGGCATACCGGGCTGCTCGTATCTCTAAGAGATTGATGGGCAGGGCCTTTTCTGCTTCTGACCACCTGCCCTGGAGAGACCATTGCTCCAGCACTGCCCCCCAGCCGATGAGGCTGGCATCTGTAGTGACCACCTTCCAAGAAACCGGACTGAAGGGTTTCCCTCTTTCCAGATTCTGGGGCACCAACCACCAATGGAGGCTCTTGCGAACGGAAGGGGACAGGGACATTGGTAAGTCTAAAGCCTGAACTTTTTTGTTCCAGGCTGACAGTATGGCCCTTTGCAAATTCCTTGAATGGAATTGACCGTAGGGTACCGCTTCGAATGAAGCCACCATCTTTCCCAGCAGCCTCATGCAGAGACGTATGGATGGTTTTCTTTTTGTACCCACTAAGTGGGTCAAATTTCTTAAAGACGACACCTTCTCTGGAGGTAAGAAAATCTTTCTCTGATTTGAATCCAGCCTTAGCCCTAAGTATTCCAGACTTTTGACTGGTCTTAGAGCTGACTTGTCCCGGTTGATAATCCAACCGTGATATTCCAGATACTCGATTGTCTTGTGAATAGCTACTTCCAGCTTTTCCACTGAGTGGTCTATTAGTAGCAGGTCGTCTAGATATGCCATTATCGTTACACCCTGTGTTCTTAGATTGGCCAATAATGGGGCCAGAATTTTTGTGAACACTCGTGGTGCTGTGGCCAGACCGAAAGGTAAGGCTCTGAACTGAAAATGGCGCCCTTCTACTGCAAAGCGTAGAAATTTCTGATGGGCCGGAAAGATGGGAATATGCAGATAAGCATCCCTTATGTCGATCGAGGCTAGCCATTCCTGCCCTTGTAGGGCGGTGGCCACTGATCGGATCGTCTCCATCCGAAAGGTCCTGATATTTAGGAACTTGTTTAGCCCTTTTAGATTTAATATGGGCCTCACGTCCCCATTTGGTTTGGGGACTGTGAAAAGGTTCGAGTAAAACCCGAATCCGCTTTCTTCCAGGGGAACCTTCATGATTACCCCTTGGAGCAATAGTTGTTCTAGTGCCAGAAGGAGGGATCCTCTCTTTTGGGGATCTCTTGGCACGTTTGACCTCATAAATTGGGCAGGAGGAGTGCCTTTTAACTCCAGCTTGTATCCCAGACTTACTGCGGAGAGCACCCATCTGTCTCTGATGGTGTCCCGCCAGGTCTCTGTGAACAACTGAAGTCTTCCCCCCACCCGATTGAGCGGGGGCAATACTTCATGCCTTAGGGGGAGGTTTTGTACCTCTCTTGATCCAGGGCTTCTTGTTACCCTGTGATTGTCCCTGATTTCTGCCCCCTGAATTTGACCGCGGAGGCCGTCGGAACTGCTTCACAGCCGATGTGCCCGGGACTGGAGAGGTAGGCCTCTTAAAAGAAGGACTTCTACCCTTGTTCTTAACCGGTAAGAGTGAACTTTTACCGGCAGAAATTTTCTGGATATATTTGTCCAGATCTTCTCCAAATAAGCGTTCTCCATGAAATGGGAAGCTAACCAGCAGTTTTTTACAGGGAGCTTCAGCAGACCAGTTTTTGAGCCACAGAAGCCTACGCATATGTACTATAGACAGCGTAAAGCGGGAGGCCTGTTGGATTGTATCCTTTATGGCGTCCACCGCAAAACACAAGGCTCTAGGCAGGTCAGCTAGGGCATGAGCCTGCTGATCTGGTAAGTCCCTTAAGACTTGTTTCAACTGATCTTTCACTGCTTGGCAGACTCCAATCGCTGCTACCGCAGGTTGTGTCACCATACTTGCTGTAGAGAAAGCAGATTTTAGTAAAGACTCCAATTTTTTATCTATTGGGTCTTTGAACATTGGAACATTATCTACTGGACATGTCAGTGATTTGTTAACAGAAGAGATGGCTGCGTCCACTATAGGGACCCTCCATTTTCTTATGAACTTATCCTCCATGGGATAGATCACCGGAAATCTCTTGGGGGGAGCAAATATTTTATCAGGATGCTCCCAATCCTGGTAAATAAGCCCTTCTAATAAAGGGTGGATTGGGAAGGAACAGACCGCCTGGGGAGCTTTTAGCGACCCCAGCGAGGAAACCGTAGTGGATGGTGGTTCCGCCAGAGGCATTTTAAATGCTGATCGGACCATGTTAGTCAGAGACTGAACCCATAATCTTTCAGCCTGAGAAGCTGAGAAAGGTTCTTCCACTGTTGATTCCTCTATAAGTGAATCAACCTCATCCTGATCCCCTTCAGGTAGGTCGATCTCTGTGTGGGGCTGTTCCTCCACTAACAGGCACTCTGAAGGAGGAGACGGAGATCGGACGCGCTTTTCCTGTGACAGGGAAGCAGCGATCAATGCTGTTAATCTCTCTTCCAATCCTCCCAGAGTTGAGGATAAAACCTCCTCTGTTATATATACAGGAGCAGGTGGACTGGGGACAGCCGCAGCACCAGGCATTCCTGCGGGGTTTCTACGGCTACTGACCTCTGCATTCTCAGGGGAGATTGGTGCAGTGCAAGCATGCCCAATATCCTCAGAGCCCGATGGAGACCCCTTTGGCTTCCTGGAAGATCTATTTCCGGAGCGTCTGGACGACATATCCTTTAAGCACAAAGCTGAGGTATTCCCGTCGTCATACACCAATTTTTGCTGGTAATAGTCTAACACAGGTGCTGCTATATACCAGCTGGTGTCCACTAAAGTGCCTTTCTATGGGGATGCCTGCATCAACCGCCTCTGTGTGCCACTGTTTGTTGCTAGCTCTGTTTGCATGCAGCTGACACTTGTACTGTGTCTTTTAACCATGCTGGGACGCCCGCACATGCGCAGAAGCGCCGCGGCGCGCATCGAGCGTCATCCACCCGCCCCGCCCCTTTTTTTTCATAGGAGGCGCGTGCACGCGCCCGCGCGCGCGCCCGTGCGCCAATGGCGCCCTTTTCGAAAACCAACAGAGGACTAGGAGCCAGGGCCCTTTTTGCCGGAGGGCCTGTGCGGTGGATGAACGCAGCAACAGGGCAGAGGAAGTGGATTCCCTCAGAGAAACTTACCAGCTGCCTGGATCTTTTGAGTTGAGAAAACCAAAGATCCACATTTACAAGAAAAATGGACTACAGCGGCCTCTAGTGGTTTAACACAGGTACCGCGGTCCCTGTTTTTTTTTTTTTTTTTCTTGACTACTATTAAAATTTTACATTTTCAGTAGTTATAGGCAAACACAGATATTTAGCGGGAATACCGTTAGGTAACAGACAGAAAGACAAATTAGGCTTGGGGGTCCCCCAATAGAACCAAGTTCCTGAGGGCCCCCACTTACCTGATCCCCGCCGCAGGACTTTGTTTGGTCCACAAAAGTCCAAACTTCACCTATCACGGCAGGCATTGTAATTAAACCTTCAGGGACCGGGTTCCCAAGGATTCCACTCCCCTGGACCTGTATAGCACCCTGCACAGACAGCGTCTTGGTCGTGGGTATGACCAGAGCTCTGGATCCCAGGGTCCAGCCCTCCTAAGAGAAGCATTACAGGCAAAACCTTGCTCTTCTGCTGCAAGGCCCGGGTACCGACCGTTTAGCTATGAAGCTTTTTTGGTGGGATCCGGAACAGCTTACTAAGGCCCAAAAGAACCTGTACGCAAGCCCAGTGAAAACACATGTTACTCTTTGGCCAACACCTTAGACACTGGCAAAAAAACTGAGGTGCTCCCGGGTGGGAGGGGCTTATATAGGGGAGGGTACTTCCGGTTTGGAATTGGCCAGTGCCAACACCTGAAGGTAAACTATATAACCCATTAGTAATGACTAAGTCGCTCTGTGTCCCGTGATGTACGAAAAAGAAATAATGGCACAATTACATAAAAGTAGGAGATGTGCTGCTGGATCGTGGAGGGAATCTGATGTCAACGGGGTGAAAGCCAAAGTCTGCGGAGTGACAGCAGCCAAGACCTGGTAGCCGGACAAATAAAACATTTCAAATATAGTATTATAATAAATATATTTTACAATAATATGAATATGGTATATATTTAGCTGCTGTCAGGCTACAATCCTGTTTTAAAGAAAAGCATACTGATGGTAAATCATACAAGCAGTCTCAGAGTAAGGCTACATTCACACTGAGGCGCTGGATGCGCTGGCGGTATAGCAGCGCTATTTTTAGCACCGCTATACCGTTTTTTTTGCCGCGATTTGCGGGGCTATTTTAACCCCCGCTAGCATCCGGAAAAGGGTTAAAAACGCCCGCAATAACGCCTCTTTGCGGCGTTTTGCGGGCGTATTGGAGGCGCTACCCCATTGAATTCAATGGGCAGGGGCGCTATAGGAGCGGTATTTTTACCGCTCCTATCGCGCCTCAAAGATGCGGCTTGCAGGAGTTTTTTGACCCTCCTGCAAGCGCAACGCTCCAGTGTGAAAGTCCACATTGGATACAATTGAGCGGCTTTTTTGGGGCGCATTGCAGGCGCTATTTTTAGCGCAATAGCGCCTGCAAAGCGCCTCAGTGTGAAAGGGGCCTAAATGATGATACCTTTAAAAACACCGGGCCCCTGTTGTGAGCGGCTCCATGCTGCAATGTGAACACAGCCTTATAATAATTCCCTTATTCTTCGTGGTTTACCCTTTTTACATTTGACACTTAATTGAAAAAGGGTTTTTATGTTGATTTTAAGTAGATTATAGATCACAGACTAGCCTTGCATTTGGAAACAATTTTAATAAATAATGCATTTTTCCCATTTCTTTCAATTGGCATGTTAAGGTTATTAGTGTGCTAAAACGACGTTCTAATACTCTATTTTCCCTTTTACTTAAAATGGAAATCACAGTAATTAACTAACTAAATGCAGACACATGAAAATGCCTGCAGGTGTCTTTGCAGGTGCATTATTGCAGACTAAAAATAAACGGTACAAGGGGACAGCTATTATGCAATAGTGAAGGCAGTTCTCAGAAAGTTAGATGTAAAACAATGTAATATTGCACAACATAAGGAAAAAAGGTACATCTCATATTTAGTCATAAATATACAATTTGCCACTGATTTGAATGTTTGTTCAATTAATAGATTTAGATCATGGTTTAACCAAAATGATGTGTAGTAAAAATTGGAAAGCAGACACCGAAGGTGAGAAATCATATTTCCTGGTGCCTCCATGGCAGCATACCTGTGATAGAGCTCCGCCTCGACTCCTCCTTCAGGACTAGTGAATAGCATAAATTAAAGGCATAGTCCCTCCCCCAACATTCTCCTTTTTTTCCTCATACCTTCCTGTGCTGGTGAAAAGTAGCAGTATGTCCATACCTCTGCAGTCGGCAGCGTCCGCCAGGTTTAGCCTTTCCCGTGCGCAGTCCCTGTTCTTGGGCCGCTCACAGCGCTGATAAGACTGGGAAACTGGGAACCCCTCTGTGGATCTGTTGGGGTCTTTCGCAGAGTTTCCTCACAGGAACGCAGTCTGCTATCACATCCATGATGAATGCAGTGGAAGTCGCAAAAGGATCGGCTCCATCTTCCCAGGCTGGTGGTTTCCATTTTTTATTACAGGCATTTGTGTTTTTCCCCTTTCTTTTCCTCTCTTCCCCTCCCCTCCCCTTTCCTTTGCTTGTTAGGCGCCTTTAAAATGATTATTGTCTTACTTTTTTGTTCCTTTAAAACTGTGCAACTGGATAGGGCAGGTGTCTCTCTGTGCAACAACATTGTGGTGCTTATTTCCGGGTTCGGGGGGCTACCGGTGCTCTGTACGTCCCGCCAGGTAGGAGAGTGTCACGGCGCGGTGTCCTTGCCGCCGTCTGCGCATGCGCGATTCGGGAGTGATACAGAGCCGTAGTTTCTCGGCTCTCTGTACTGGGCGACGCTGGATCTTCTGCGCGTGCGCATGCATGGTCGCTTGGTTCAGTCTAGCCATCTTGGATTCTGGAAAGAAGGCTAGATTTGCCCTTTTTTTCAATCCATTCCAAATAGTTGTTTATGGGATTAGCCCACGCACCTTGAGCCTATTTAGGTTCAGATTCAGGGATTGCTGTCAGTCTCCTCAGCTGTGCCCTGCTAGGTCTCTCTGATGCTGCTTTGTGGTAGGTACTTTTTATTTTCTCAAAAAAAAAAAAAATGTTGCCGATCAAAAATGTTTGTTTAAAAAAAAAAAGATGACGATATAAAAATGTTGTTTAAAAAAAAAAAAAAAAGATGACGATATAAAAATGTTTGTTAAAAAAAAAAAAAGTGACGCCAAAAACTCCTGATTCTTTTCCCTTTCTTACTATATTTCCGGAGCTGATCCTTGTGCCCAACTCCGCAATGAGTCATTCATCTCACAGCAAAGATCCTCACACTTCTATTAGGTATGTGACCAACTATACGTGAGTATAAAAAAAAAAGTGCGCTCACTGGTCTAGCGTTCCTTACATCGTAGCCCTACCCACTCCAAGGGGTCCCGCTCATCAGGGCGTAGGTCCCATTCTTCACATCGTAGTTTAGAGAGGTCAAGATCCAGAGGACATGATCGGTCCCCCTCTCCTAGGACCTATAGCAAGAGAAATGCTGGACATGTGGGGCTACACCGCTACCAGACAGAGTGGTCTGTAAGGACTGTTTTCCGGACTATGCATCCAACCGCGAGCTAGATAATCAGCACGCTGTAGATCTGCTCAAGCGAACAATGAAGGACTCCTTCTCTGAGCTTTTGACTTTGGTCCCCGCTCAACCACTTCAGCAGATATCCCAGGTTCAGGATATAGAGCCTAATCTCCCTGGTCCGTCAGCAGTCAGTACACCTCTGCCACCGTCAGGCCGACCAGCTAGAGATTCACCACCTGAAGACTCTTCAGGGGACTCTTGAGAAGAGTCAGAAACTTCTGGCTTCAGTCTCTCCTTGGTAAAGCCATTCATCCAGGCAGTCAAAGTCGCTTACCAGAGTCGGGAACGCAGTCACTAAACTCCATGCCAGTGGTAGACACGTTGGTGGTGCGACTCGCAAAAATATAACTTTGCCAATGGAGGATTCCGCTTCCTTCAAAGACCCTCTAGACAGGCGAATCGACCTGGAGCTGAAGAGGAGCTACTTGGCCGTGGGAGCAGCGTGTAAGCCAGCTATTGCCCTCACATCAGTATCAAATGCCATAAGATCTTGGACAGATAACATTGAGACGGCATTGCGTCAGGATGTCCCCATGGAGGATATAATTAAAGCCTTGGAAGAGCTTAGATTGTCGGCAGACTTTGTCGGGGTAGCGGCCATTGACACGATCAGGTGCTCGGCAAGATCCATGTTGCATTCAGTAATGGCGAAGAGGGCCTTGTGGCTGAAACCCTGGACGGCTGATTTATCTTCCAAACAAAATTAGTGCAAAATCCCGTTCGATGGTAAAGCACTATTCGGAGACAAAATGGATAAAGCTATCTCCAGGCTGTCGGGAGGGAAGTCTGGTATGCTTCCACAGGACAGAAGGATGCGAAGATTCAGAGGTGGCTCCTCTAGGTTCCGCCAGTCAAACCCAAGGGATTTTAGGCAGTCGAGACAGCCCAGGGACAACAAAAGACCTTGGAAAGGTACTCGGGGATCCTTTTTGTATAGGAAGATGAAAGCCCTTCCGGCTCCACAGGAGCAGAAGCAGTCTTTTTGACGCCAGAGGAACCCAGGCACTCCCGGTGGGAGCCATGCTAAAGTCTTTTGTCCCAGTCTGGGCCACCTGCTGCCACGACCCCTGGGTTCTGTCAACAATTCAATGGGGGCACTTTTGGAATTTCTCTTACCCCCCCCCACCTCGAACTCTTTCAAAGGAACAGAGATTCCATCCTCTCCACTGAAAGCTCAAGCTCTAAAAAAACTTCCTAACGTCACTCCAGCTTCAGGGGGCGGCTGTTCCGGTTCCCTTGGCAGAGCGCTTGGCAGGCTTCTACTCCACCCTATTTCTGGTCCCAAAGAGGACAGGTGGGTGGAGGCCTGTGATAGACCTAAAGAGGTTCAGCCGGTATATCTGCCCCGAAAGCTTCAAAATGGAGTCCCTGCAGACGATTATTCAGGCAGTCCAGCCATCAGATTGGATGATTTCGGTTGATCTGCAGGATGCGTACCTACACGTGCCAATTCTACCTGCATTTCAAAAATATCTGAGATTTGCAGTGGGACGGACCCACCTACAGTTTCAAGCCCTGCCTTTCGGTCTGTGCACCTCTCCCAGGGTGTTCACCAGGATACTAATCTGCTTTGGTTCCCCTGGGGGAGAGGGGCTTGAGGATATACCAATACCTGGACGACATCCTCCTCCTAGCAAGCAATCCGGATCAGTTGGTATGTCACCGGGACATTCTTCTACAGTCCCTAAAAGAGCTAAGGTGGCTGGTGAATTCCGACAAGTCAACTAATGCCAACACAGCAGATAATCTATGCGCAACGTTCTACACTCAGTGTCATTACCACCGCCGAAGGCAAGGATTGTCATCCAGAGAATGATCAAAGCCATCCGGAGCCCGTATCTGACGGCTTCACAATGCCTGAGCCTCATTGGCACAATGTCTTCCTGTATACCCATGGTTCCTTCGGCACATTGGCACTTGAGGTATTTCCAGACTGGTTTCTTGGCGCAGTGGAAGAAACCTCAACTATCTCAGACGATCCTGCTGGCAGGAAAAATGCGCAGGAGCCTTCACTGGTGGACAGTTCTGGAAAACCTCTCCAAACCTCCTCACCTGGGCTCCCTTCCTTGGATCACAATTGCGTCCGCTTGCAAGCAGACAGGGCTGGGGAGCCCATTGCGGGCAAACCAGAATACAGGGGAGATGGTCATACACCACCCAGGGAGTGGTATCCAACATCTTTGGAGATGAGGGCAGCCTTCTTGGCACTGACCTCTTTGGCACCCCAAATCAGAGGCCAGAGAATACTCCTACGCCTAGACAACAGGGCAGCTGTCGCTTATCTGCAGAAGCAGGGAGGCACTCGCAGCAGGTCACTCCTCAAGGAGGTAGAGCCGATCATGCTCTGGGCGGAGCAGAACCTCCTGGACCTCAGAGCAATGTATCTGCCAGGCAGGTTGAACACGGAAACAGACACGTTATCCAGAAACTTCCTGGACAACAACGAGTGGGCTCTCCACCCTCATGTCTTCCTTCAGATTGCCAACATATCGGATCCCCCTCAGGTAGATCTGTTCGCCTCCCCAAAGAACGCCAAGCTGGATAGGTTCTTCTCTCGGCTGCCGCACCCACAAGCCGAGGCAGTGGATGCCCTGTCATATCCCTGGAGGTTCACCACGGCATATGCCTTTCCTCCCAGGCCATTAATATTCAAATTCCTCCTGAGGCTCCTCAGAGAGCCAGTCCAGGTGGTGGCAGTACTTCCGTATTGCGCCTCAGTGTGGGCTCTCCAATCAAGATCCATCCTTTCCCTCAACTTCTGTCGCAGGGCAGTCTAGTTCATCTAAACCCTCAGAAGTTGAATCTTCGAATCTGGAGGTTGAGAGGCGAAGGTTCGAATCCCTAGGGTGTTCCCCAGGAGTCATAACAACCCTTCTAAAAACCAGGAAGCCTGCAACTAATGCCATATATTCAAAAATCTGGGACAAGTTCTTGTCATTTGCTTCCGGAAATGGATTTGATCCAATCCTTCCCTCTACTTCCCATGTTCTAGGATTCCTTCAGACAGGACTTGATCTGGGACTTGGTCTGAGCTCCCTCAAAGTGCAGGTAGCAGCAATCTCTGCCGCAACAAATAAGAGATGGGACGGAGGATCCTTTAGTAGTCACTTACCTCAGAGGTGTATTGAAGATTCGCCCTCCTGTCAGACGATCATTTCCTAAGTGGGATCTGTCCCTAGTCCTGGAAATTCTATCTGACCATCCCTTTGCTCCAGTGGAACAAGTAACAATATGGAACCTGACACTAAAGACGGCTTTCCTGCTAGCCATTACATCTGGCAAAAGGATCTTGGAACTTCACTCTTTAGGGATAGGTGACGACCACATCTCCTTCTTCTCCGACAGAGTGGAACTTCGCCCCCTTCGGGGGTTCACACCAAAGGTCACTACTCCAAGCCACCTGTTGGAACCCTGGGCACTACCAGTGTTTACAGACACGGATTCAGAGTCTTGTCACGAACTGGATGTATCCAGAGTGCTCAGGGCCTACCTAGAAGCCACCAGCCCCTTCAGAAATTCTGAGAGACTTTTCATCGTACCGTTCGGTAAATACAGGGGCAAAGAAGCTTCCATCAGAACTCTGACATCTTGGGCTGTAAAGTTAATCCAGAAGGCCTACAGGGTGAAGAATATGGAGCCTCCATCCCGAGTGAATGCTCATTCTACAAGGGCAGTCTCAGCTTCCTGGGCAGCAAGGGCTAATGTTTCGTTGGAGACGGTGTGCAGGGCTGCCACCTGGTCTTCTCACCATACATTCCTCAGACACTACCATATTGATCCAGGAGCCCTCACGACTGTTGAGTTTGGAAGGAGGGCAGTTCAGGCTGCTATGTCCTCTTCTAATTAAACATTTATTGTTAAGCAATTATCCCACCCATGTCAGCTAGTTATTTATCACAGGTATGCTGCCATGGAGGCACCAGGAAAACGGAAAATTGTATCATACTTACCAGTAATTTTCCTTTCCTGGTGCCTATCCATGGCAGCATACGCTCCCACCCTTGGTATTCTATATTACAAAGAATGTTGGGGGAGGGACTATGCCTTTTAATTTATGCTATTCACTAGTCCTGAAGAAGGAGTCGAGGCGGAGCTCTATCACAGGTATGCTGCCATGGATAGGCACCAGGAAAGGAAAATTACTGGTAAGTATGATACAATTTTCAGTTTTTTAATGAATCCCTCATCTGCATACTGCTATGGGATTCTCCATAGGTTGGGGCATTGCTTGTGCTTTGACTTTGTTCAAATCAAAATTTGAATATGTATATTTGAGAGGCTCCAGGTGAGAATTGGCATACTGTATGTACTTCAGAGTGGCTTCAGGGCATTCTTGGGGGGCCAACAATGTAGTGAACCATATAATGTGGCAATCTGTGGCACCTTATATTTTATTCTGAAACTGTTAATTTTTTTTTTTTTTTTTCATACAGGTATACTTTTATCATTTCAGAATCCATGTCTGTCTAAACCAAATAGGATTGATCACAAATAAATCTAAAAAGACTTATAGTTTTCTGTAGCATCCTTGATATAGAAGCAATGGTGGTCCCACTAATACACATGTTAGTTTCATTCATCATCTATAGAAACTGAATTGCATCTTTAGCCGATTAACCAAAAAAGCTTCAGTCCTACAGTAATGCCGCGTACACGCGACCGTTTTTCCCGTTGAGAAAAATGAAATTTTTCCCTTTGGACGAGAAAAACGATCGTCTGTGGGCTTTTTGTCGTGTTTCTCGACGGGAAAAACTGCATTAATCACGCCGAGAAAAATTAGAACATGCTCTAATTTTTCTCGTCGTGATTCCCGTCGTTTTTTTCCGCGCCAGTTATCCCATAGGGAAACACTGCCGCGGAGCCCACACATGGTTGTTTTTTTCGACCAAAAAAAAAATGTCATTTAAAACGGCCGTGTGTGGGGCCAAGAACAAGCTGTTCCTCGTTTTTAACGTCGATTTTCTCGACGGTGTTTTCACCGTCGAAAAAATCGATCGTGTGTACGTGGCATGATACAATTTAAAAAACTGTCCTCTGACATTAAGTATAAATTATTGCTTTTTGAATTACATCAAATTCAAGTTCCAGATAAGGTAAGACACTACCAGTAGTAGCTGGAAGCTAAACTGACCCACTTGCACACTTGAGAACATTGGAGTCTCACTTAAGGCTTGTGTTACATGATGTTTAAGAAGGTCATAATTATCCCTCAAGAAAAATGTAGCTCTGACACTTTTCCTGTCTCAAAAAGAAACCTTCAGCTGTGGTAGTGCTGCTGATGGCCCTATGTCACTTTACAACTTAAGAATGACAAATTCTTCACAGCAGGAAAACACAAAATCTCTTGTGACACAACTAACACCAACGTAAAAAAAGAACCTCCGAGAATGTTCCAAATCTGTAAGTGGAGGTTAGACGATTTTTTCATGTTCTATGGGTATTCATTAAAGGCCTTCTAAACTTAGAACATAAAACCATATCTTAAAACAGTACAACATTTTAGAATAAATATATAAATAATAAATGTACTAAACTTTAGACATTTGTATTTGCCCAAGGAGCCTCTAAACAACAGCAGTAGGATGTTTATTAAAGTGATACTAAACACAAACTGTTTGATTTACATTGCCCCTTCTATTTCTGTATGTGGATAATGGCACTTTAATTATTTTAATAAAAAAAAATCTAAGTACCTTTTTCCTAATTGATATACAGCTGTCACATGACACAGATCTTTCACAGCCTGTCTGCAGGGAAACATAAGCAGGAGCTTCTAGTCCTCTGCTACTGGTCACATGTTCAAAAAACAAAACAAAAAAACAGCCTTTGGAATACAGAGTAAAAATAAATAAATAATATAAATAATATCAATAAACTGTTTTAAATTGACATACAAATATATATTTGAAATTAAATCTTTATTATTTTGTAGAAATAACATACCATGGTGTGGGTGGATTTCTGGCAGTCACAGTCTGTATCACACCCCTACAGCCTGTGTCTTAGAATAAGAGGGAGGTGAAGCCGCAATCAATCTACATGTAATATCCCACCCATATTGTGTTTAGCTGGTTAGTGGGTATGGAGGAGGGAGGGAGGGAGAGGGCTGTCATTTACTATAGTGTATATGTCCGCATGTGTGACCCTTTAGTCACATGGGCTGCTCAGATGTGATAGGAAGAAAATGTTCAGCATAGAAACTTAATGAAAACCGAGCATGTGCAGAGTTGCCTCTAGAGCTGCAAAATCCCTAGCTGAATTGGGGACATGAACAGAAGGTGGAGATAGAGAGCAGCAGGATCAACCAGGTTTTTTTTGCAGAATACAGAAAGCAAATCTCATAGTGACTGAGTGATTATGAACAGCATATATTACACCATTTATTGATATTTTTTTATGATGGTTTAGTGACACTTTAATGATAAGTCCTGTTTCCAGCAATACTGTTTAGTTCTGAGTACTTCCTATTATGCACTAAACAAATCTAGTCCTTGTACATAGATTGCCATCCTCCCAATTTGTAGAGCAGCCTCTAGCAGTCGCCATGACATGCTTGTTCACATCAAAGATGGAAACAAACACTGGACCAGGCCATGCTATGGAAAGAGGATTGATATTTTATAAAAGTAACCCATCATGTTGGCATTTGTTTTCATACGTCAGCAGATGGCAAGTACTAAGGCCCCTTTCACACTGGGGTGGGAGGTGGAGTGGCGGTACAGCGCCGCTATTTTTAGCAGCGCTTTACCGGCGGAATTGCTGCGGTATTCGGCCACTAGCGGTGCGGTTTTACCCCCGCTAGCGGCCAAAAAAGGGTTAATACCGCCCACAATGCGCCTCTGTAGAGGCACATTGCCGGCGGTATAGCCGCGGTGTCCTATTGCTTTCTGTGTGTTTACCGCTCCTTCACCTCTCCAAAGATGCAGCTAGCAGGACTTTTGGAGCGGTCCTGCTAGCGCACCGCTCCAGTGTAAAAGCCCTCTGGCTTTCACACTGGAGAAACAGCAGCCGCTGTTTCAGGTGAGTTTGCAGGCGCTATTTTTAGCGCAATAGCACCTGCAAACTGCCCCAGTGTGAAAGGGGTCTTAAGCATAATGTTTAATGTAACACTAAACTTTATCTTATCCCGGACTTAAAGGAGTTGTAAAGTCTCAGGGCTTTTCACCTTAAGGCATTCTATGCCTTAGACCCCTTTCACACTGGGGCGGTTTGCAGGCGCTATTGCGCTAAAAATAGCGCCTGCAAACCGACCCTAAACAGCGGCTGCTGTTTCTCCAGTGTGAAAGCCCCGAGGGGTCTCACACTGGAGCGGTGCGCTAGCAGGACGGGAAAAAAAGTCCTGCTAGCCGCATCTTTGGAGCGGTGAAGGAGCGGTGTGTATACCGCTCCTCCACCGCTCCTGCCTATTGAAAGCAATAGGACACCGCGGCTATACCGCCAGCAAAGCGCCTCTGCAGTGGTTTTTAACCCTTTTTTTTTGGCGCTAGTGGGGGGGTAAAACCACAGCCGAATACCGCCGCAAATCCGACGGTAAAGCGCCACTAGAAAATGCGTCGCTTTACCGCCACTGCACCTGCCGCGCCAGTGTGAAAGGGGCGTTACAGAGAAAAACCTTCTGTGCTGTAGCTGCCCCCCAGAGCCCCCCTTTTTCTTACCAAAACCCGATCGTTCCAGCAACAAGCACAAGCCCAGCAGCTTCAGATACAGCTTCAGCCGGAACTCCTCCTAGCAATGCTCCTTTGACATGTTTGCCCTGCCTTTGGGGCTGAGGGACATTGCTAGGAGGAGTTCTGGCTAAAGCCGTATGTAGTCATGGCCCCGACCTCTGAAGAGCTGATGATGAACTTCAGGGTCAGGAAGAGCTGACATCCATTCTCACAGTGTGGGTCACTAGGCATAGTGGGTGCAGAGTAGTGTAGATTAAGTTGGGCGCCAGACACTTTGATGAAGCAGAACAAAAGAGATTTATTTTTTCTCAAAGAAGTATGGAGGAGATGGTTAGGGCCACAACGCTCTTTGAGCAGGTGCAAAAGCACTTAACAGGGTTATATAGCTCCTTTAAAGCTGAACTGCACCTAAAAGAACTGTTCCCATTAGCAACTATACTGGTATTTTGACTTCAACACAGATCTGTACACATCTGTACACATACCAACTTGGTATCCCCATTGTGTAGGATTTGGCCTCCATCTCGCAGGATCCTGTTGCCGCTTCTTGAACTTAAACTCAGTCTATCTTGAAGACTCCTCGGACCCCCACTGTGACTGGGTCCCTTGAACTTCACACAGCCAACTGCTGTATCTTCCGAGTACTACCTACGCTGACCCTCTTTATCTCTGACTTTGGTTCAAGTTTTGCCTCTGGCGACAGGAATGGTTGTCCTCCGTTAGCAACTCTGTCCCTTCACCTCCGTCAAAGAGGAGTTCTCCGGCTGGTAGAACCCTTTCAACTTGGTCAGGCTTCCGACATGAAGCCCCAACCCTAAGCTGCTTCTTCTGTCCCTGGATAGGCCTCAACTGCTTAGCAACCAGGGAACTCCCAGATAGGACTCAACTGCCTAGCAACCTTTCAACACACATTCCCCCAGAAAGCCACCCAGGTTGCACCGAACACCCTGATCACCTGACTCCTCCAAAATAAATAGGCTCTCCCAGCAGGCCATGGGGCTCAAGAAAACCCCTGCCAATTGGCTAGAGCAACCTATCCACTCATACTACAAGTTCATCTGCACCTTATCATTCCAATGCCATAGGTAACCATGCCACCCAGCGGCAAAGGAGAGAGGTACATCAAACTCAGAAGTAGGAAAATAGTCAGGATATCTCCTAACAGTTGGCTAGGTTAGTTACCACCAAGCAAACTAGATTTGACAGCATCCTTGTTCAAGACCAGGGTGCTACGCATATCTTTATCTCTCCTCTTTATATAGTGGCTGGGTTCAGGTGTGCGATGTTTCCACATTATGTCTTCTGAAAGATAGGCAAGTAGGCCCCGCCCACAAGCCCACTGCCCAAGCTCTGACACCAATTGACTCTGGAGTTTTCACAGGCAGAGATGCTGCAACAGGAAAGAAGCAAGGTCTTAACTGAGCAAAGTGATGGTGTCTCTTTACATGGGGGGTAGGCCCCCCCACCCCAAAGCACCTTGCCCCCATGTTGATGGGGACAAGGGCCTCCTCCCAACAACCCTGGCCGGTGGTTGTTGGGGTCTGCGGGCGGGGGCTTATCCGAATCCAGAAGCCCCCTCTACATTGTACCCCTACTCATTCATCAAAAAAAAGTAGTGTAGTGTGACAAAAGACAATAGACAGTTTTTGACAAGTCCTTTATTAAAAATGTCTTCTTCTTCCCCCGCTTCTTCCTCCTCTGGGATTCTCCTTCACCTGATTCTTCTTCCGGTCTTCTTCTTTCTCCGGTCTTCCTTGTCCAGTGTTCTTCCTCCGCCACCGCTCCCACCAACGACCCTCCTCCGATGCTGCGTCCCGCTGATCTGTCTGAGCCGATGTCAAGCATTTCTTAGATATATATGGGGTGTGGCCATCGAATGACGTCATCTGGAGGCCCCGTCCCCTTGTGATTTCACCGCCCAGGGCATGATGGGTCCGTGATGTTATAGTTATCTAAGAAATGCTTGACATCAGTGTGGACAGATCAGCAGGACACAGCATCGGAGGAGGGTCATCGGCAGGAGCGGCGGCGGAGGAAGAACACAAAGAAAGAAGACCGGAGATAGAAGAAGACTGGAAGAAGAAGTGGGAGAAGGAGAAGACTGGAGGAAGAAGCGGGAGAAGGAGAAGACCAGAGGAAGAAGCGGGGGGAAGTAGGAAGAAGAAGACATTTTTAATAAAGGACATGTCAAAAAACTGTCTATTGTCTTTTGTCACAATACATTGCTTTTTTTGGCAATGTTTTCAGAGTGCGGCTGTCCAGAAATATACTTTCTTATTCCTGCCTTGCTGAATGCATTGCCAGCACCTGTGGTCTCTGTGAGGTGGATCACCATCAAGGCTTCTTACCTGGAGCGGCTACCTATTTCTCCTGCTTTTTTTGGTGACTGGGTAGGGGTACAATTTACCCCATACTCATTCACATGGGGGGGGGCTGGGATCTGGGGGCCCCCTTGTTAAATGGGGGCTTCTGGATTCTGATAATCCCCCCCCCCACCTGCAGACCCCGACAACCACCCGCCAGGGTTTTCGGGAAGAGGCCCTTGTCCCCATCAACATGGTAACAAGGTGCTTTGGGGGTGGGGTGCGCAGAGCACCCAAAGCACCCACCCTCCATGTTGAGGGTATGCGGTCTGGTATGGTTCAGGAGGGGGCGCTCGCTCATCCCCTCCCTTTCCTGCTGCATGCTCGAAAAAGGGTCTGGTATGGATTCGAATCAATGCTAGATCCAAGGCCCTGCTTTGGACCTGGAGGGGGCCCCCGTGCTGGGGTTTTTTTCACATTTTTTTTTTTTTTAGCTGGCAATTCTTTTTTTTACATTCAGCTGTCAGCGGGCTTTGACTCATGGGTTGTTAAGGAAGCGATGGCCGGCTTCCCGGTCCCCTCCTTAGCAATCAGCTATATACAGTGTAAAAAAAAAACGCAAATCGTGGCAAAATCACAGTAAAAGCGCAGAAAGCACAGCAAAAAGCACTGCAGAAACGCTCAAAAGCAACATGCATAGAGCTGAATCAAGCCTAAAGTCAAGTGTTTACGTTTCCGTATCAGTGAATGTTTTGTGTAGTCATTATACAGAACACTGCCTGCGGTATAAGGCTAAGTTTACACAGGGGTGACATTTAAAGGCCTGGTTCGCACCTATGCAGGTTGCTGTTTGCATATTCCAGGTGAATTTTGCATTTTTCAATACACGTTTTTGATCCATTGAAGTGGACCAAAATGGAACCAAAAACCAGAAAAGGTCCCTGGTGCTTTCCATAAAATGCACAGATGCGAATGTGACCCATAGGAAAACTGAAAATTTAATTCAAATACTTACCGTAATTTTCCTTTCCTGACGAGCTCCATGTCAGCACAGCTGGGTGAGGCTCCGCCCACCCCCACGTGATCAGGACTTAACTATAAATTTTTCACTCACCTCAACCTCAGCGTTTCGTAACTATTACTACTTAACTGGGCGGGTTCTGTGCTGACATGGAGCTCGTCAGGAAAGGAAAATTACGGTAAGTATTTGAATTAAATTTTCCGTTTTCCTGACAGCTCCATGTCAGCTGGGAATTAACTAGCCAAAACAGGGGAGGGATAATGCTACACACTCCAATTCTGACTAAAACGGTAAAAGAAACCATAATGCCTCTGACAAACCCAACTGTCATGAATATGAAAATTTAGTATTACGGATAGTTTGAGACACCCAGCCTGCTGTCACCCTCAAGGTCTGGACCTTTCTAGTGAGAATGCCGTGACTCTCCTGGCACAACCAGCCTTACAACCTGCAGGCCAAGGAGATGAGGTTATCAACCAAGAGATAATGATTTTACGACTCCCAGCAAGATTATTATGTGTTCCACCTGAAAAGGACAACAGATGTACAGAGCTCCTGATGGCAGGAGTCGCCTTGATTAAATATTTTAGCGCTTAGCCCACATCCGATGGGCTAACTTTTTGAGTACTCCCCAAAGGGAACATAGGAAGGAAAACCTCTTGTGTGATATGAACTCTAAAGGTCAGTTCAGGCACATATTAGAGCATTGGCATGAGCACCATTCTGTCTGGGAAGTACGCGAGTATGGCTTCTTTAAACCCAAGGACACCAATGCTGATGTAATTGCCACCAGTAAATCAGTTTCAGCGAGAAAGTACCACAGGGTGATTGAAGGCATCCGATGAAATAACATCCATCAGCATTGGTATATCTCATTCCGGAAACAAGTTTGGGGTTTCAACCAAATTGAATTTTGAAAAACTGTATAATTAAGCGTTGGAAGCTTGCTGAATGCCGGTGAAGACAGCGATAGCCAAAATGCATTTCTATAGCATGCTTGCGTATAGAATTAAGTCAAGCCATGCCTGTAGACATTCGAAGCAGGCTTCTGAAGAGTCCAGCGTAAAATCTTGATCAGCGAATATACTGGGCATATATGTCCTGTTCTACTATAGGCGTGCTTAGCGCTGACCTTTCTCGTTTCGTAGAACTGTTCAAATCTTCACAGAGCATTCGACATCCATTAGGCTATCCCTCTCTTGACCCAGGCCATCAGCCTGAGCCTGTCGGATGCTGGATGAATGGGACTGGAGAAGATTTGATCTACCAGGCAGAGGGCGTCACCCCTTGGCACTCATCAGGATGAGTAGCGGGTACCAAAACTGTCACCTTCCCTCGCCCCAGCCTTAGCTGGAAGCTGAGAATCAGAGGGAGCAGCTGAAAAAAACCATCAGCAGTCTTGGCGATCCATTCTGCGGTCAGCACCTCCACTCCGAGTGCTTGCGGCTCCTGGGCCCTGGAATGTAACTTCAGCGACTCAGTGCCGACTGGGAATGTAAGCGGTCTACCTCTGGCAGACAAAACACCAATCTCTGTTAGTTCTCGAAAAAACTCGCAGCAGTCTGGATCATCCATTGTCGTCAGACTTGACCTGGACAAATAGATTGTCTGAAGATTCTTCCGACCAGGCACATAGGTCGCAAATCGTTGGGAAGATTGACTTGGGTGAATTCTAGAATTAGAGAAAACTTCAGAAGTGAGAGACTGAGCCTTGTTTCCAGATGTAGGCCACAGTCGTTGTGCTGTCCAACTTTCCCAGGACAGGCTTACTCTGGATGAGATGACTGAAGGCTAAGAGCCTGAAAAGGTTGCCTTCAACTCCAAGACGGAGTCTTGGATCCTTGACAAAAGACCATTGGTCCTGAGCTCATTGTTACTGAAGAAGGGCTCCCCTAAACTGGCTGGTATCTGCCTGTACCACCAGATCGTCCGAACTGCTGGGGCGAGGCAATTTCTATGGCTCAATCTGAGACGTGAAGGATGAAAGATCTCCAAATATGGCCCAAAATGCTTTCCTTAGGAGACCACGTGTCCATCCACAAGCCGTCCCTATGTTCACAGAGAAATCACATAGTGCCCCTAGGGCATGGATATGCAATTAGCGGACCTCCAGCTGTTGCCAAACTACAAGTCCCATGAGGCATAGCGAGACTCTGACAGCAGCAAGCATGACACCCAGAGGCAGAGGCATGATGGGACTTGTAGTTTGGCAACAGCTGGAGGTCCGCTAATTGCATATCCATGCCCTAGGGCATGTATGGGGGGCCCAACCCAAAATAAGAGAAAGCATCCTGACATGGAAGTTCTTATTGACTTCTTGTACTAAGCATTTGCTTCCTTGTCTTTCCTGGACTACCATCCAGAAAAGCGCAGGAGCTACGCTCTCTGGCGTGAGCGTGGACAATAACTCTTGAGTTTTCGTACTTCTTTAACTCAGTAGACCTTCATCTTGAGGCAGGAGGCTAGACTGGCCACTATTTAATTTAGGCTTGCTCTTCTGCGATTAAGAAAAAAAATGCAGTGAGCGCGTTTGTCCTTGAGGGTCGCACCTTCTGATGGTAAGGTCATGTGAATGGCCGATCCCACAAGGGACACATACTAACCAGCGGGGTGGTCCCAACCCCTGGACCTCTATTCGTTCCAAAGGGCGTAACTTTGACATCCTGCTGTGACAATATCCTCCAATCTTGACGAACAAGCACTTGATCCATTCAACATCCAACCGTCTTTTGGAGGTATTTAAAATACTTCCAAAGTTTCACCTCTATACACAGGCATTTCACCAACCTTAGCAATCTGGACACAGGTTGTCCTCTTTCTCCTGTTCAGAAGAGACTGGAGAGAGTTGATTGGACCAAGAAGGCCCTGAAAGAAGGCTGGACATTGCCAAACAGATGGTCCCCATATGAGAAGAATCTAGTCATTCCTTCAGAGTGTCTTGACCATCTGCTTAATTGTGACAACTGGTTAGGTGTCGTCATCTTTATCCTAGGTTGCTTGAACTAGGTAGCATCCTTGCCGTCTGTTTCTTAATGGAAGGATCTGAAGCGGATTGTTTGCTTGGGAAGGCTTGGAGAATTCACAGGGTGAGTGGAAACACTCCTTTAGAGCGTATTGACCACATGTTTCATTAGTGCGACCACCTGTTAGGCGCCGTCATCCATATCCTTGGTTGCTTGATAAAGCAGACTGTGTGCAGTCATGTCCATCTGGAAGTTTGGAGAATGGGCTGCTTCACCTGGTATGGACAGGCGGCTTCTCATTATCAGAGCAGATAACCCTTTCATATGGTGAGCCGAAAACACCCCTTTAGAGTGTATTGGCAATTTGTTTATTGGGTGTAACACCTTTTAGGTGTCACCCTCCTCCCTGGCTGTTTAAGCCAGTGGGATACATACTGTCATGCTCATCTGGAAATTTGGAACATGCGCAGCTTCCCCTGGTGTGGACAGGCAGCTTCTCATTGTCAGAGCAGATGACCCCTTTTACAGGGTGAGCCGAAAACACCCCTTTAGAGCGTATTGGCAATTTGTTTATTGGGTGTAACACCTTTTAGGTGTCACCCTCCTCCCTGGCTGTTCCAGCTAGTGGAATACATACTGTCATGCTCATCCGTAAATTCTGAAAATTGGCTGTTTCACCTGGTGTGGACAGGCAGCTTCTCATTGTCAGAGCAGATGACCCTTTCACAGGGTAAGCCAGGAACACCCCTTTAGAGCGTATTGGCAATTTGTTCATTGGGTGTAACACCTTTTAGGTGTCACCCTCCTCTCCGGCTGTTTAAGCCAGTGGGATAAATACTGTCATGCCCATCCGTGTATTCCTCTTATAGAGCTTGAGGACGGATGTTTGCTTGGGAAAGTCATGAGACTGCTCCTTCATGTTCATCCATGTTTTCTTATTGAAGGGCCTGAAGCCTGTTCGTTCTGAGATTGGTAAACACTAATAGATAACCTCACCACAGGGCTTGTACACCATTCAGCAAACCAACCCATAGACCCGGATCACACTGGTGCGTTTTTAAAATGCGACCCGACCAGTCAAATCGCATGAAAATAATATGCGGCAATCGCACCACCCTAATCGGTGCAACGCTGCATCAGCGGCGACATGCCAACTTCAACAAAGGCAGTTTTGTACTACCTTGCGATTTCGGGTTGCGACCTATATTGACACCCGCACAGAAACTTGCACAGATGTCTCTGAAAATTGCGACCGGAACCGAGACTGACCAGTGGGAGGCAATGCTGAATAGCACAGCCTTATTCCCGCAACCCAGTGCGACCCTGGACTAGGGAAAAAAATTGTTAAATGCAGTAAATAGATTGTTTAGTAACAAACCCTGAGGAGTTAAACACAGCTAGAGGGAGGCAGAAGCTTCCATCTACAGCCCTGTTAACCAGATGGAGGTTAATTTGGCTAGGATCTAATCCTGGGAATCAGGTTATGATGAAAATGTTTGTTTCAGAACAGCACCACAAAGGTAGGAATTTGTAACAAAATTACAACCATCTGCAGTGTACACAAACCAAGGGAATTGTAGACATCATAAACATGCTTCTCCAAACTCTTTTTTCTTCTTCTTTTTTTTTTTTTAAGGAAGACCAAAATCACATAGAAAAATACAAGGATATCCCATGTCTCCAAAGGCCATGGCTGGATTCAGTAGACATTTTTCAGGTGTGCTCCACATACCTTCTCTGCAAAATGCTGGTCTTTGGAGGGGTTTGGCATAGTGGCATGACAGTAAGCAAAACATGAGCAGCCTCCAACAGATTATATCCATGTGTGAACAGACAAAGTGTTACTTTGTGTATCTGTTATGCAGAGTACTCCCTGTCCAGTAATGCAGCATACATTGGATACAAAGCATTTAGCTCATCCAACCTCCGTCATCCGACCGTCGACGTTGGCACAGCGCGGGTGCGCGTGCATAGGGGAGTACTCTGCCACAACCGCTGTCCATCTTGTTTGGACCAAGCGGACCCCCGACACGGCTGTTAGCCATGATAAAGACGCCCCGAGGACCAGCAGCGGGGCTCCCTGGATTATGGTCATTTCGACTAGACACCAGGGACTTCGTCCAGCTTCATCCACACGTATGGACGGTCCGCCAGCCATTTAGACCGGCTAGGTAGAGGAGCACACCTCCGTCCTGCACATAGGAGGAAAAGAGAAGAACGCTGAGGTTGAGGTGAGTGAAAAATTTAGTGTTAAGTCCTGATCACGTGGGGGTGGGTGGAGCCTCACCCAGCTGTGCTGACATGGAGCCGTCAGGAAAAGATGTTGAATGGACTGTAGTGTGTTTCTGCAAAACTGAAAACGCACAAAAAAATGCATAGGTGTGAACAAGGCCTCAAGCAGCATTTAGCCCTGGTTCACATTGCAGCGATTTGGCATGTAATTTGACATGTCAAATCGTATGCCAAATCGGTGGCTATTGCCAGCAAAGGCACCGTCTGAATCAGTGCGACACCGGTGCGATCCCAAAAGTAGTTTCTGTACTACTTTTGGCGACTTCGTGGTGCGATTTCAATAGACATCGGTGCAGAAACCCACACAGATGTCTCTGAAATCGCCCCGGCCCGAAGTCGGGACTGACATGCGGGAATGAAATTATGCGAGTTCAGCTGAACTCGCACTATTTCATTCCCACTCTCAGTGTGAACCTAGGCTAATGCCCCGTACACACGATCGTTTTTAATGTCATTTTTTAAACCAACGTTTTTCTCCTCGTTTTTTTCATGTTTCCTCTCAAGCCTACCTTGCGTACACACCATCATTAAAAAAAACGATCAAGCAAAGCGCAGTGACGTTCAACACGTACGACGGCACTATAAAGGGGAAGTTCCGTTCGAATGGCGCCACCCTTCATGTTAGTAAAGTTTGTTGAGCGACGATTCGCGCTTTTCAGTCCGTTACTGTGTAATGAATGTGCTATCTCCATTACGAACGCTAGTTTTACCAGAACGAGCGCTCCCGTCTCATACTTGATTCTGAGCATGCGCGTTTTTTTTTCACGTCGTTAAAGCATACACACTATCGTTTTTCACGTCGTTAAAAAAAACGACATGAAAAACGACGTGAAAAAAGAGAGCATGTCCGGAATTTTTAATGGCCGTTTTTCACGTCGTTAAAAATGCTCTGGAGCATACACACGATCATTTTTCAGGGCCATTTTTTAAAATGGCAGTTTTAACGGCATGAAAAACGATCGTGTGTACGGGGCATAAGGCCTGGTTCACCCCTATGCATTTTTTTGTGTGTTTTCAGTTTAGCAGAAGCACACTACAGTCCATTTAACATGGTTTCCTATGGATGTAGTTCTCATGTGTGCATTTTATGGAAAGAGCCAGGTACTTTTTTCTGGTTTTTGGTTCCATAATCGTCAATGGATCAAAAACGTGTATTGAAAAACTCAAAATGCACCTGGAACATGCAAACTGCAACCTGCATAGGTGTGAACCAGGCCTTAGCACGTATTATTATGCTTTCAGCATTAATGCACATTTCAGATGCGCTGATCAGACATCCAAGTCACGTCAAGCAATGCTCCTCAAATACCCTGTGAGATTTTTATTTAAAAATGTTTACAATGCTAGAATGGGAAACGATCATTTTTGATGTTCTGCAACCCCATCGTAAATTTGCGC
Organism: Rana muscosa; assembly: GCA_029206835.1. Classification (NCBI taxonomy): domain Eukaryota; kingdom Metazoa; phylum Chordata; class Amphibia; order Anura; family Ranidae; genus Rana; species Rana muscosa. The sequence goes on from CM055116.1 coordinate 882,370,245, forward strand.
CTTGTTTCAATAGAAGTGAGTGGAGATGGCTACAAAATATCAACACCTGCCAAAAAGCTCTTTCACGCAAACGCTGAAAATATGTGGTTGGTTTTACCATTTCCCAACCACCTATTAACACCACTCAAAATTGTTAAAAAATAGGGAGCTAATGGATGTGTACACACAGCAGCTTTAGCGTTGCCCCCTGTTACAATGAGGCAAAAATATTGTTGTCTGCAGAGTTTGGCAGACATTGAACCTTTGCATCCGCCTCTATTCAGTTCTATGCACCACATGTAGGTAGGTGCAGCGTCATGCGATGGGTAGAAAATACTCGAAACCCAGGTGCTATAAGAAAAAATATATTGTAATAGAAGTCCAGCAATACACAACAGACTCGATGGAAAGGCAACTCAACCGGGGACACAAGATGTAACAGCAATGAGACAGCAGGTTGGTGACTAAGAGATGCCGACAGCATCTGTTTTAAGGAGCGGAATGCAGCCTGGCCAGTCCGTACCCAAAGGTGAGGCTTCCAGGAAGGATGGCGTGTTCCTGCACTTTCCCTACTCCTCTGGAATATTTCCCTGGCGCTAAGCACTGTTCCTGACAAATGGGTGACTTGTCCCTACTCTAGCCACTCGCAAAATGCACTCCAAACGTGGGAGTCAAGGTTCTAAGTAGACTCTGCCTGACCCAAGATGCCTGAAAACTGCCTCCCATACCGCTTGAATGTGAAAGCCTAAGTGCTTTCAGACTGGGGCGGTGCACTTGCAGGACGTTAGAAAAAGTCCTGCAAGCAGCATCTTTGGGGGCGGTATACAGCGCTCCCAGAACGCCCCCGCCCATTGCAATGAAATGGGCAACGCCTGAAAAGCGATTCCGAAGCGCCGAAACACAGATGCTTTTAACCCCTTCTTCGGCCGCTAGAGGGGGTTAAAAGCTAAAAACGAGCGTCGCTTTAGCGTTGAGGTGGCCGCGGCTCAGTGTGAAAGGGGTCTTAAAGTCCTGCATGCGGCATCCCTGGTGTGCTTTTCAAAAGGAGCCCCAAAAACGCATCTCCCGTTTATTTTTATAGAAAATGCACCAAAAACGCACCGAGGTTCTGTTTTTATGAGACATATGTCCAAGTTTCACAGGTGCATAATTGGAATTAGGAGTCCATAAAACGCAACAAAAACGCATATTAATTTTTACCATGTTTTTTTCTAAATCTGTTGTGTACCCCTCCATCTGCTCCCTGTTTCAACAAATGGGCGTTTGGGAAGAGGTTAAAAAAAAGCACCTATTTTCAACAGCTGTGAGAACGAGGCCTAATTCAGGTTTACAAGTCGTTAATGAAAGAAAAGTATGATAATCACTGGGTTGTAGATCACATACGTTTCCCATGAAAAGATCTTAATCCATCAAATGGTGCAGATTTCAGTTTTCATACAAGCGACTAGTGTAGGCTTTAGAGAAACACGCTCTCATATGTTCTCCTGCTTGTTATAAACGTGGACAGATGGTCAGGTTAAAGTGCTGGCCTCAGCTCCTGTACTTAGATTAGCACCTGCCACTTCGTGTAGGACAGCTGCATTTTGCAAGACTGCAGTGTATCTGTATTCTGATATGTAACTCTAGAGCGGGGACTTCTAAATATATTTTTTTTTTTCAATTTTCACTTGTAAAAATGTTTTCACGTAAATAATATACGGTGTTCATCCACAAAGCCTCAATATGTGCAAGTAGAGGCTGCTATTTATTTCCCATTTGACGCAATCACCAACACCTTGTATACATTCGATTATGGAATACTCTACAACGGCAGGGGATTTGTTCATCTGACTCTTCTCCCAGCTGGTACTCTGAAATTTCCTTGCTATGTACAGAAATCTCCTGCTCAGACAAAGGATTCCTGTAGAAGGAGCCAATAGTATAGATCGGAAGAACACAACCCCAATAATAAGTGTCTGAAATAATTACATACATACTGTATCCGAGTAAATCAAGACAAGTTGTAATTTAAAAATGTCGGTGTTAAAGGGCACAGAGGAACAAAGATTGAAAAAAAAAAAAACATACACTGATTCAATGAGCTAATCATTTAGCTAGAGAAAAAAATATTGTGCTTGGTGCATTAAAGATCGACAAAGTGCATGGTACTTGGATCGATTATACTAATTACTATTTGTTTCTAAAGCCCTGTACACACGGTCAGACTTTTTGCCGACAAACTTCAAAATGAGCAAGTTTTCAAAAAAATCCGACCGTGTGTACGCTTCATTGGACAAACTTTTTCGGTTTTAATCGGACAAAAGTTCGCTCTGCAAACGGACAAACTTTTCGGCAACAAAAGTCCGGTTGTGCAAAGTCCGACCGTGTGTACAGAAATCCATCGGACTTTTGTCCGAAGTACAAATACGCATGCACATAACCAATGTTAAAATCAACCAACAATAGCAAAACTTGACCAAAGGGTGACGGTAAAGAGCAGAAAAACCACGTGATGTTGGGAAAGTTTTGGGAAAGTTTGCAGAAAAGTCCTGCCGTGTGTATGCTATGGGTGTGCCCGGCCAACTCCCTTCGGACGAAAATCCACGGAAAAGTTTGTTTGAAGTCCGACCGTGTGTACGAGGCTTAAGGCTGGCCATACATTCTACAGTTTTCTTACAAATTGAAAGTGTTTAAGTTTGACCTCATATTATATAGTAAATCTAAAGGCAAGTTCACAAGAAAATTTGTATAATGTATGGCCAGACTAAAGCCTTGTACACACGGTACGATTGTTGGCCAACCGGGCGTCTGATTTTTGTCAAAAGGGCATGTGCCAGGATCTTGTCTTGCATACTAACGGTACACAATTGTCGTGCCACAAACACGAACGTAGTGACGTACTACGAGGAATTTAAGCGCTTGAGCACCACCCTTTGGGCCCCTTCTGCTAATTTCGTATTTGGTGAACATTGATTCTGAGCATGCGTGTTTGTACTTTCGACTTTTGTGTGACGAATTTGTGTACTGACCATACGAAAATCTGATGTCAAACTGTTGTCTGTTGGAAATTTACTAGTGCTGGTAGGTGGCACTGGTGGGCACTGCTTAACAATACTAATTTGCACTGGTAGGTGGCACTGGTGGGCACTGGTAGATGGCACTGCTTAGCAGCAGTGGGTGTCCGTGTGCAGGACCGATGTCCTGTTTACACAAGCTGATAATCAGCTCTTTTTTTTCTCCTCATGCCGTCAGCATGAGGGGGAAAAAAAGCTGATTACCAGCTTCTGTTTACATCACATAATCGGCTGTCATTAGCTGCAGCTGATCACGTGGTAAAGGGCCGGGATCGGCCCCTAAGGCCTGGTTCACACTAGGGCGACAAACGCTCCGACATTGGGAGCTCATGTCGCATGACGTGTGAAAATCAATGTTTCCCTATGAGAGCCGTCTTAACTGGTCCGACACATGTCGGTCCGACTTTGAGAATGCTCCCTGTACTACTTTGGTCCGACTTTGATCCGACTTCAGCCCATTGACTATCATTGAAGTCGGATCAAAGTCGGACCGCAGTCTTGCATGATCCGACTTTGGCATGCGACTTGTGCCGTGCTGCTCTTGAGGGGGAACTCCAGGCCAAATTTTAAATAAAAACCGGCATGGGTTCCCCCTCCAGGAGCATACCAGGCCCTTGGGTCTGGTCTGGATTTGAACGGGCACCCCTACGCCGAAAAAACGGTGTGGGGGGTCCCCCCAAAATCCAAACCAGACCCTTATCCGAGCACACAACCTGGCCGGCCGCAGGGGAAGAGGGGGGGACGAGAGAGCGGCCCCCCCTCCCTCCTGAACCGTACCAGGCCGCATGCCCTCAACATGGGGGGTTTGGTGCTCTGGGGCAGGGGGGCGACCTGCGGCCCCCCCACCCCAGAGCACCCTGCCCCCATGTTGATGAGGACAGGGCCTCTTCCCGACAACCCTGGCCATTGGTTGTCGGGGTCTGCGGGCGGGGGGCTTATCGGAATCCGGGAGCCCCCTTCAATAAGGGGGCCCCCGGATCCCGGCCCCCCACCCTATGTGAATGAGTATGGGGTACATCGTACCCCTACCCATTCACCTGGTGGACAAAAAATTGCAATAAAAAAAACACACAGCTTTTTAAAGTATTTTATTGCACAGCTCCGGGGGTCTTCTTCCGACTTCGGGGGTCTCCGGTGTCGTCGCCGCGCTCTCCGGTTCTTTCTTCCGCCGGGCCTCCGCTAACTTCTTTTTAGCTCTTTTGCTAACGGGGCCCGGTCTTCTCCGTCGCCTTCTTCTTCTCCCGCTCTCCGGTTCTTTCTTCTGCCGGCCCCTCCACTAACTTCTTTAGCTCTTTCGCTAGTGGAGGGGCCGGGCTTCCCGTCGCCGTCGGCGTCTTCTTCCCTCTTCTCCTCCTCGATGTTGACGCGTCGCTTCCTCCCGCTGTAATACTGGCTCTCCGCTCCGCTCCGCATTAATATAGGCTTCCCATGACGTCACAGTCACATGTTCCCATGACGTCACAGTCACATGCTCCGGGGCCATGCCATGTTGAGGGCATGCGGCCTGGTACGGTTCAGGAGGGAGGGGGGCCACTCTCTCGTCCCCCCCTCTTCCCCTGCGGCCGGCCAGGTTGTGTGCTCGGATAAGGGTCTGGTTTGGATTTTGGGGGGACCCCCACGCCGTTTTTTCGGCATAGGGGCGCCCGTTCAAATCCAGACCAGACCCAAGGGCCTGGTATGCCTCTGGAGGGGAACCCACGCCGGTTTTTTTATTTAAAATTTGGCCTGGAGTTCCCCCTCAAGATTCATACCAAACACAGTGCCTGATATTGGCGGGGATCCAAGTCGGATCCCCGTTCATTGAAAGTCGGACATATGTCGGCTTCATGTCGCAGGGCAAAGTCGGATCCAAAGTAGGACAGATGTCGTGTCGCACTAGTGTGAACCCAGCCTTACTCTGATCTGTGATCAGCCGATTCTCATGGACTCGCTGATCACAGAGCGCACTGCCTGCGGCTGGGAAGAGGTTAAAACATATCTAAGGAAAATAATAATGTAAAAAAAGAAAGAAAGATAAATTGACTAAAAGCATTTTACTCTCCATTTAATAAGATAAATACTTACAAAGCTTTCTTAGTAACTGCACACATTTTTACTGATAGAAATTAACAGTATTATTATTATTTATTTATTTCACAGTTTTAAATTTACTGCTGTATGTGCCACTCTAGGATAATGCCACTTGCTTGACGTAAAAAAAAAAAGTGAGATTACAAATGAACTATGTCTAGTATGACAGAACTGCTTCTCTTAATTATTGATGCCAAGTATGCACTTCAGGGGGTGACATGGTGTCATTCACATGCTACAGAGACTTAAACCACCACTACAGCACGGCAGTGCCAGTATAATATGATACTAATCTCATGATTTGAAAGCACTGCAATAACAATTTAAAAAGAACAAGTATGCAAGCAATAAACAATTTCCACAATGATTATGGGCTCCATTCACAGAATGAACTTGCATGAGATTTTTAGGTGTCAGGAAACATTTTGCCTATATATCTCATGCGATCCTGAAACTGTCAATTTACCAGACCGTTTGTGCGGTAATTACCGAAAAACGCTTGGTAAATAACGCATGAATAGTCGTTAAAATCCATTCACAGAAGGAAATAAATAATTAAATGCATGCGGAAATTAAGTAGTGGTCCAGGAATGTGGTATTTGTGGAATATGTACTGGCAAGCAGCCGTCCGCTCCTTAACAACCAGTAAATATCATGGTTGTTAAGGAGCGGGCGGCTACCACGTCCTTAAAGCGATATTAACCACTTAACGACCGCCCACCACCGATTTACGTTGGCAGAATGGCACGGACAGGCAGAATCACGTAGATCTACGTGATCGCCTTTGTGCAGTTGGGGGGTCCATCCGGACCCCCCTTCACTGCAGTGAGCGGCCGTTAAGTGTTCGGGAGCGATCAGGCATGAGGGGGCGGCCGCTCGATTCCGCCCCCCCCCTCGCGATCGCTCCCGGCCAATGAAATTGCTTCCTCCGCCATGTGATGTAAACACAGGCTGGAGGAAGTGATGTCATCTCCCTCGCCGCGGTCTTTTCGTTCCCGGCGCCGAGGAGTGAAGACAGAGGTTAGTGCTCCAACAGTCCACTGACACGTAGGTACACATAGGCACACAAATCACCCCCCAGTCACCCCCAGATCACCCCCCAGGTCACCCCAAAGCCCCCAATCACAGTGTCACTGATTGCAGTGATCATTTATTTTACTGATCACTGCATTTAGTGTCATCTGTGATTGTAAAAAGTTGCAAGGCAGTTAGGATTAGGCCCCTTTAGGTCCAGGGTAGCCCCCTAACCCCCCCTAATAAAGGTTTAACCCCTTGATCACCCCCCAGGTAACCCTTTCACCCCCTAACTTCAGCGTCACTAAGCGATTGTTTTTCCGATCGCTGTATTCGTGTCGCTGGTGTTTTAGATAGGCAGTTATTTTTTTTTTAGGTTCGCCGCAGGTTTTTATTGGTGTCAGGTACCCCCATATTTAACCTAATAAAGGTTTTAACCCCCTGATTGCCCCTAGTTAACCCTTTCACCAGTGATCACCATATAAAGGTTACGGGTGACGCTGGTTGATTAGTTTGCTTTTTATAGCATCAGGGCACCCGCCGTATATAACCCAATAAAGGTTTAACCCCCCTGATCGCCCGGCGGGTGAGATCAATTAGGTTTTAGCGCCAGAGAGGGTCTGCGTCGCCCCAGGCAGTGTTAGGTTAGTGCCAGTAACGCTAACACCCACGCGCAAAGCATACACCCCCCTTAGTGGTATAGTATCTGATCAGATCTATACTAGCATCCCCAGCGGTTTAGGGTTCCCAAAAACGCAGTGTTAGCGGGATCAGCCCAGATACCTGCTAGCGCCTGCGTTTAGCCCCTCCGCCCAGCCCAGCCCAGCCCAGCCCACCCAAGTGCAGTATCGATCGATCACTGTCACTTACCAAACACAACACACATAACTGCAGCGTTCGCAGAGACAGGCCTGATCCCTGCGATCGCTAACAGTTTTTTTGTAGCGTTTGATATATTTGCTGACGACAGTCAGGTGCTTTTTTTCCTGTGAATCTTACTAGTGTACCCCTAAATTTAGAGCCCAAAATGGCAAGACGAAGGTACACTAGTAAAGAGGCCTACGAGATTCTGAGCATGACAGATAGTGAAGAGGAGGTCACGTATCTGTCAGATTCAGGCTCAGAATATCTTCCCGTAGAAGACAGTGACGTCAGCGGCCCCACGTCAGATAGCTCTGACGACGAAGTTGAGGTCCCTGCTAAGGTCAGGCGTACCCGATCCCGATCTTCTGAGGTTGTTGAGGAGCAAGAACCGCAGGTCTCTCGTATCATGGAGCAGAGTAGTACTAGCGCCGCTATTCCTTCTGGTGAACTGGCAAGCACCAGCGGCCTAGTACAGCCTGGACGTACATCCAGCACTGCAGTAACACTTGGTGACGTGGCGAGTCCCATAAGTGCAGTTCAAGCTGGCGAGGTGGCAAGCACAAGTAGTGTCCCGCTGCCACCAAGAAGACAAAGGCAGGCCCGTCGTGCCCATACTGCCCTTCCTGCAGAATTCGCCTATCCTGATTGGGTCCCCACCACTTCTGCAGAACCCGTACTTCCCCCATTCACTGCCCAACCCGGTATTCAGGTGGAAACAGCTGATTTTATGCCAATCGATTTTTATTCGCTGTTTTTCACGGAAGATCTCTATAGATCTATTGTGGACCAGAGTAATTTATATGCTGGTCAATTTATCGCCGCTAACCCCCAGTTGCCTAAAATTGCCAGAAATTGGAAACCAATTACGGTTTCCGAATTTAAGACCTTTCTGGGCCTTTCCCTCAACATGGGCACACATAAATTTCCGTCATTGCGTGCTTATTGGTCCACGCACCCAATTGACCACATGCCCGTGTTCTCTGCCTCCATGTCCAGGGCACGATACGAGCAGATTTTGCGGTTCATGCACTTCAACGACAATGAACTTTGTCGTCCACGTGGGGACCCTGAATACGACCGGCTCTATAAAATTCGGCCCCTCATAAACCACTTCAACGAACGTTTTGCAGCCTTGTTTACTCCCGATCAAGTTGTCTACGTTGATGAGTCCCTGATTAAATTTTCTGGCCGCTTGTCTTTCAAGCAGTACCTTCCCAGCAAGCGTGCCAGATACGGGGTCAAGCTCTACAAGTTCTGTGACAGGGCAACAGGCTATGTAGTGAACTTTACGGTTTATGAGGGAAAAGACAGTCAGATTGAGTCGGTCAACTGCCCGGATTACATAGGGAGCGCTGGCAAGATAGTGTGGAACTTGGTGTCACCCTTATTCGGAAAGGGGTACCACTTGTATGTGGACAATTATTACACGAGCGTGCCACTGTTTAGTCACTTGTTTGATCATAAGATTGGAGCATGTGGCACCGTGCGACCTAATCGCCGGGGCTTTCCCCAGCGGCTTGTAGATGCCCGTCTTAGGCTGGGGGAGAGAGCCTGCTTGAAGTGTAATAACTTGCTCGCTATGAAGTGGAGGGACAATAAGAATGTTTTCCTTCTTACCTCCCTTCATGCAGACACGACAGTCCAAATTCGTACGGCGACTGGTGTTGTGGAGAAACCCCTCTGTGTCCACGAATATAACCAAAATATGGGAGGGGTGGACCTCAACGACCAGTTGATGGCGCCGTATCTAATTGACCGTAAGGCGAGACGCTGGTACAAAAAAGTGTCTCTATCATTATTCCAATTGGCTTTGCTGAACGCTCATGTGCTATACAGAGCTTCAGGCGGGACGTTATCTCTTCTAAAATTCCAGAATGAGATAGTCACAGAACTCCTGTATCCAGGCGGTTCTGCACCTCACCATCCCCAACCAAATGCAGTAAGCCGGCTGCATGAGAGGCATTATTCGTATGTCCTCCCGAGTACCCCTACCCAAAGCCACCCCCAAAAAAGATGTTGTGTCTGTAGCAAGCGCGGATTTAGGCGTGACACCCGTAGTTTTTGTCCACTCTGTCCTGACAAGCCTGGTCTTTGCCAAGGTGAATGTTTTGAACGCTACCACTCAAAAGTGAAGTTTTAGCGTAGGGTACAGCATTTCACAGACTAGGACACACTTACACAGGGTCTCCCAAGATGCCATTACATTTTGAGAGACCCGAACCATTACAGTTGTAAAGTTACAAAAAAAAATGTAAAAAAGAAAAAAAAAAACGTAAAAAACAAAACACAAAAAAATATAAAATAAAAAAAACAAAAATAGTTGTCGTTTTATTGTTCTCTCTCTCTCTATTTTCTCTCTATTGTTCTGCTCTTTTTTACTGTATTCTATTCTGCAATGTTTTATCATGCTTGCTTTTCAGGTATGTAATTTTTTGTTTTCAGGTGCGCCATTCAACTGCAGCGCGGAATTATTTATCTTGACAGCAACAGCGTTTGCTCCCACGATACATAAAGCCGTGACTCCAGTGCTGTAGGAGGTGATTTCACCACCACAGTTAAAAAAAAGAGCATATATGCCGAAGCATGGGGGCAGCAGGGGCGGAGGAGCGATTTTGCTCCTAATGCCGCGTACATACGGTCGAAATTCCGACCGTGTGTACGCGGCATAACTTTTTTGCGGGAGGATGCCCCCATGCTTCGGCATATATATATTTTAGGCACAGGTTGCGTTAAAACATTTTTTTATTTTTTACTAGGTTTTGTTTTGGTATTTGCTTTGCAGGTATGGCATGGTAAGGTCTTACTGTTGTACTGTAATGTTACTTTGTTTTAATGTTAACCACCATTTGCTTAGCAGGTACGCCATTCAGTTGCAGCGCGGATCTATTTATCTTGACAGCAACAGCGTTTGCTCCCACGATACATAAAGCCGTGACTCCAACGCTGTAGGAGGTGATTTCACCACCACAGTTAAAAAAAAAGAGCATATATGCCGAAGCATGGGGGCAGCAGGGGCGGAGGAGCGATTTTGCTCCTAATGCCGCGTACATACGGTCGAAATTCCGACCGTGTGTACGCGGCATAACTTTTTTGCGGGAGGATGCCCCCATGCTTCGGCATATATATATTTTAGGCACAGGTTGCGTTAAAACATTTTTTTATTTTTTACTTGGTTTTGTTTTGGTATTTGCTTTGCAGGTATGGCATGGTAAGGTCCTACTGTTGTACTGTAATGTTACTTTGTTTTAATGTTAACCACCATTTGCTTAGCAGGTACGCCATTCAGTTGCAGCGCGGATCTATTTATCTTGACAGCAACAGTGTTTGCTCCCACGATACATAAAGCCGTGACTCCAACGCTGTAGGAGGTGATTTCACCACCACAGTTAAAAAAAAGAGCATATATGCCGAAGCATGGGGGCAGCAGGGGCGGAGGAGCGATTTTGCTCCTAATGCCGCGTATATACGGTCGAAATTCCAACGGAGGCTTATCCTTGGAAAAGTCCGACCGTGTGTACGCGGCATAACCTTTTATGCCGCGTACATACGGTCGAAATTCCGACGAAGGCTTGACCGTGTGTACGCGGCATAACTTTTTTGCGGGAGGATGCCCCCATGCTTCGGCATATATGCCCATCATTAGAAGTGGGTGGATGAAGGGAGGTATTCTAATGGTGGGCATACCCACCAATCAATCTCTTTTTTTCGTTCAGCCAATAGGCTGTATGAAAAAAAAGATTACAATACATGTCCAACAAGGACCAGCAACGTACTGGTATGTTGCTGGACTTTGAATGTTTATACCAGAATGATGCCTGCGGGTTTAGGTATCATCTTGGTATCATTCTTTTCAGCCAGCAGCCGGCTTTCATGTAAAAGCAATTCTAGCAGATAATTAGCCTCTAGACTGCTTTTACAAGCAGTGGGAGGGAATGTCCCCCCCCCGGATATAAAAAGCGCCATTGGGAAATTGGGAAAGCATTTTATCACACCGATCTTGGTGTGGTCAGATGCTTTGAGGGCAGAGGAAAGATCTAGGGTCTAACCCCCCAATTTTTTTCAAAAAAAGAGTACCTGTCACTACCTATTGCTATCATAGGGGATATTTACATTCCCTGAGATAACGATAAAAATGGTAAAAAAATAAAATATGGAAGGCACAGTTTAAAAATAAAATAAAAAAGCCAAATAAATAATAAAAAAAAAAAAAAAAAAAAAAAGCACCGCTGTCCCCCCCTGCTATTGCGCAAAGGCGAACGCAAGCGTTGGTCTAGCGTCATATGTAAACAGCAATTGCATCATGCATGTGAGGTATCACCGCGAAGGTCAGATCGAGGGCAGTCATTTTAGCAGTAGACCTCCTCTGTAAATCTAACGTGGTAACCTGTAAAGGCTTTTAAATGCTTTTAAAAATGAATGTAGTTTTGTCGCCGCTGCGCGTTTGTGCGCAATTTTAAAGCATGTCGTGTTTGGTATCCATGTACTCGGCCTATGATCATCTTTTTTATTTCATCAAACATTTGGGCAATATAGTGTTTTTTAGTGCATTAAAAATAAAAAAAGTGTGTTTTTCCCCCAAAAAATGTGTTTGAAAAATCGCTGCGCAAATACTGTGTGGAAAAAAAAATGCAACACCCACTATTTTAATCTGTAGGGCCTTTGCTTTAAAAAAATATATAATGTTTGGGGGTTCAACATAATTTTCTTGCAAAAAAAATTTTTCTTTCATGTAAACAAAAAGTGTCAGAAAGGGCTTTGTCTTCAAGTGGTTAGAAGAGTGGATGATGTGTGACATAAGCTTCCTAATGTTGTGCATAAAATGCCAGGACAGTTCAAAACCCCCCCAAATGACCCCATTTTGTAAAGTAGACACCTCAAGCTATTTGCTGAGAGGCATGTTGAGCCCATTGAATATTTTTTTTTTTTGTCCCAAGTGATTGAATAATGACCAAAAAAAAAAAAATGTACAAAAAGTTGTCACTAAATTATATATTGCTCAAACATGCCATGGGCATATGTGGAATTACACCCCAAAATACATTCTGTTGCTTCTCCTGAGTACGGGGATACCACATGTGTGGGACTTTTTGGGAGCCTAGTCGCGTACGGGACCCCAAAAACCAAGCACCGCCTTCAGGATTTCTATGGGTGTAAATTTTTGATTTCACTCCTCACTGCCTATCACAGTTTCGGAGGCCATGGAATGCCCAGATGGCACAAAACCCCCCCAAATGACCCCATTTTGGAAAGTAGACACCCCAAGCTATTTGCTGAGAGGTATGTTGAGTATTTTGCAGATCTCGCTTTTTGTCACAAAGTTTTGAAAATGTAAAAAAAGAAAAAAAAAAAGAAAAAAAAATGCCTTTCTTAATTTTCAAAAACAAATGAGAGCTGTAAAATACTCACTATGCCTCTCAGCAAATAGCTTGGGGTGTCTACTTTCCAAAATGGGGTCATTTGTGGGGGTTTTGGGCTATTTTGACATTTTATGGCCTTCAAAACTGTGATAGGTAGTGAGGAGTGAAATCAAAAATTTATGCCCTTAGAAACCTTGAAGGCGGTGCTTGGTTTTTGGGGTCCCGTACGCGGCTAGGCTCCCAAAAAGTCCCACACATGTGGTATCCCCGTACTCAGGAGAAGCAGCAGAATGTATTTTGGGGTGTAATTTCACATATAACCATGGCATGTGTGAGCAATATATCATTTAGTGACAACTTTTTGTACATTTTTTTTTTTTCTTTTTGTCATTATTCAATCATTTGGGACAAAAAAAAAAATATTCAATGGGCTCAACATGCCTCTCAGAAAATAGCTTGGGGTGTCTACTTTCCAAAATGGGGTCATTTGGGGGGGTTTGTGCCATCTTGGCATTTTATGGCCTTCAAAACTGTGATAGGTAGTGAGGAGCGAAATCAAAAATTTATGCCCTTAGAAACCTTGAAGGCGGTGCTTGGTTTTTGGGGTCCCGTACGCGGCTAGGCTCCCAAAAAGTCCCACACATGTGGTATCCCCGTACTCAGGAGAAGCAGCAGAATGTATTTTGGGGTGTAATTTCACATATGCCCATGGCATGTGTGAGCAATATATCATTTAGTGACAACTTTGTGCAAAAAAAAAACAGTTTGTCATATTCCCGCAACCTGTGGCAAAATATAAAATATTCCATGGACTCAACATGCCTCTCAGCAAATATCTTGGGGTGTCTACTTTCCAAAATGGGGTAATTTGGGGGGGTTTTGTGCTATTTTGGCATTTTATGGCCTTCGAAACTGTGATAGGTAGTGAGGAGTGAAATCAAAAATTTACGCCCTTAGAAATCCTGAAGGCGGTGCTTGGATTTTGGGGCCCTGTACGCGGCTAGGCTCCCAAAAAGTCCCACACATGTGGTATCCCCGTACTCAGGAAAAGCAGCAGAATGTATTTTGGGGTGCAATTCCACATATAACCATGGCATGTGTGAGCAATATATCATTTAGTGACAACTTTTTGTACATTTTTTTTTTTTCTTTTTGTCATTATTCAATCATTTGGGACAAAAAAAAAAAATATTCAATGGGGTCAACATGCCTCTCAGCAAATAGCTTGGGGTGTCTACTTTCCAAAATGGGGTCATTTGGGGGGGTTTTGTGCCATCTTGGCATTTTATGGCCTTCAAAACTGTGATAGGTAGTGAGGAGTGAAATCAAAAATTTATGCCCTTAGAAACCTTGAAGGCGGTGCTTGGTTTTGGGGTCCCGTACGCGGCTAGGCTCCCAAAAAGTCCCACACATGTGGTATCCCCGTACTCAGGAGAAGCAGCAGAATGTATTTTGGGGTGTAATTTCACATATGCCCATGGCATGTGTGAGCAATATATCATTTAGTGACAACTTTGTGCAAAAAAAAAAAAGTTTGTCATATTCCCGCAACTTGTGGCAAAATATAAAATATTCCATGGACTGAACATGCCTCTCAGTAAATAGCTTGGGGTGTCTACTTTACAAAATGGGGTCATTTGGGGGGGTTTTGTGCTATTTTGGCATTTTATGGCCTTCGAAACTGTGATAGGTAGTGAGGAGTGAAATCAAAAATTTGCGCCCTTAGAAATCCTGAAGGCGGTGCTTGGTTTCCGGGGTCCCGTACGTGGCTAGGCTCCTAAAAAGTCCCACACATGTGGTATCCCCGTACTCAGGAGAAGCAGCAGAATGTATTTTGGGGTGCAATTCCACATATAACCATGGCATGTGTGAGCAATATATCATTTAGTGACAACTTTTTGTAATTTTTTTATTTTTTTTGTCATTATTCAATCACTTGGGACAAAAAAAAAAATATTCAATGGGCTCAACATGCCTCTCAGCAATTTCCTTGGGGTGTCTACTTTCCAAAATGGGGTCATTTGGGGGGGTTTTGTACTGCCCTGCCATTTTAGCACCTCAAGAAATGAGATAGGCAGTCATAAATTTAAAGCTGTGTAAATTTCAGAAAATGTACCCTAGTTTGTAAACGCTATAACTTTTGCGCAAACCAATAAATATACGCTCATTGACATTTTTTTTACTAAAGACATGTGGCTGAATACATTTTGGCCTAAATGTATGACTAAAATTGAGTTTATTCGATTTTTCTTATAACAAAAAGTAGAAAATATCATTTTTTTTCAAAATTTTCGGTCTTTTTCTGTTTATATCGCAAAAAATAAAAATCGCAGAGGCAATCAAATACCATTAAAAGAAAGCTCTATTTGTGGGAAGAAAAGGACGCAAATTTCATTTGGGTACAACATTGCATGTCCGCACAATTTACAGTTAAAGCAGCGCAGTGCCGAATCCCAAAAACAGGCTTGGTCCTAATGGCCCGAAATGGTCCGGGGCTTAAGTGGTTAAAGCCTTTTTTTTTTTTTCTTTTTTTTTTTTAAATAACAAGCATGTTATACTTACCTGCTCTGTGCTGTGGTTTTGCACAGAGCAGCCCCGATCCTCCTCTTCTCAGGTCCCCTGCCGGTGTTCCTGGCTGCTCGCTCTTGCCGGATGCCCCCACAGCAAGCAGCTTGCTGTGGGGGCACCCAAGCAGGTGTGCTCCTGTGCTGCGGCTCTGTGTGCCCATTCACACACAGAGACGCGGCTCGGCCCTAACATGCCCCCTCTGTCTCCTGATTAGCTCACTGGCTGTGATTGATAGAAGCGGGAGCCAATGGCTCCCGTTGCTGCCAAAAGCCATACAGGAAGGTGAGTCCCTGGAAAGGCAAGGCTCTTGTGGATATTGCTGGATCAAGAGGGGGAGCTAAGGGGCTGCTGCACACAGAAGGTTTTTTACCTTCAAGCATAGAATGCTTTAACAATCGATAAATCATCAGCTGCCCCCCCCCCCCACCCCAAAGAATCTTGTTGATGGGGATAATCTATACGTATCATGAAAATTTGAGAATCTCTATTGCTGTAATTGTCAAGTGGCTGACGCGTTTCACATTCTTGCTTCTTCAGAACCTTAAATTCTTGACTACCAGCAAAGACCTTAATCAGAAATAGAAACAAATATAGATATAATTCCAAATTAGATTCTCCATGGATGCAAAAGAACCCTTTATACATCTTATCATCCTGTCAGATGGTATAGGTAGTAAATAACTTTCCATGTATAAAATAGGGTCAAAAGACTTCACTCACATGCATAGGTGTGCGCAGCCTATTACATTAGGGTGTGCACCCCAAAGCTCAAACACATACTACCGATCACTCACGATGAAAGGGAAGGGGCCGGTAAGTTACATATTTACCAGCCCCTTCCCCCACTCATCCTAAAACATCCCTGCAGCAACAGCCGGAGGGAGAGGAGAGTAGGGAAGCCGGTAGCGCTGCGAGGGGAAGGAGGGGGGAGCCTAGGCAGTAGGGGGAATCTGTGCTTCCTAGGGTGATTAGGGTGTGCCTGGGCACACCTGGCACACCCTGTGCGCACGCCTATGCTCACATGATATGAGATTCCTACAGGATTATTATTGGCAGTGTGCCAGGTGCGTGGGAGAGTAACTCAAACACAACGTGTCCTTCAACAACAGATCAGAGTAATTTTATAAGTAATCACTAGACATTAGGTAACAATGCTTTCAATCTAAACAAAAAGATCTTATATTGCTGCACATAAATACTCACTAAGACAAGTAGCTGAATAAGGAATAGGGTGAACTTGTTCCTCTAATAGTAGTAGAGGTCCAGGATTTCCTGTAGACAATCCTTTCACCAATCTTCTATCTAAGATGGAAGCCCAATATAAAATCATTATGTAGTAAATCAGTTTTTTTCCATGGATAACTCATGAGGAGGAAATCCATATAACATATCCAGTTTCTACCTTATTTTACTTGAAAAGTAGAGTTTAAAGCTGTTTTGAAGATTTTGGGTCATCTCTCTAGTTTACCCCCCATCACAGGGGCGGACTGACAACTCATGGGGCCACCGGGCAATAGAAGATTATGGGGCTCCCGGGCTTACAGATGGCCGTCACGCCAGGAGTAAGTAAGTAACAAACAAACAAAACAACATATAGAGTACAGCAGTCAGGATGAGCGCCACGCTCACATCAGAGTCCTCCCTTACATCAAAGTCCCAACATTCTCCCTATACATCACAGTCCGCAGAGTGCCACCCTACGGCAGAGCCCCCCAGTGTGCCACCTTCCATCAGTGTCCCCTTACACACACCTTTGCACCTTAGTGCTTGGTGTGGCAGGCAGCTGTTGGGAAAACGCTTTTAATTAGAAAAAATCCACTTGTTGCAGCCTCTGCGCAAGTGAGTCGTAGAGCCAGCGGAATAGTGAACTTCTGTAGTTTGCCTCAGATTGGGCAGCGGGGCATGTGAATAATGGCCATGCTTGATGTGTGCCATGATGTCACTGCACAGGTGTGCACCGAGACCTGCCCTGCTGCCTGATCCGAAGTCGAGCTCTGCAGTGCACCAATCAGATGGCTCCAAATGGCAACAAGTGCATTTTTCACGGGCATGGGATTGTTAGAGCCACTTCTGTTGAGCAGCAGTGGGCACACATGGATCATACAGTATACACACACGCATGCACAGTATACAGTACATACACATAGACACACAGTATACATACAGTACATACACACACTATACATACCGTATATACTCGAGTATAAGCCGAGATTTTCAGACCTTTTTTTTTGGGCTGAAAGTCGTCGTCGCCCCCCCCCCCCCCCCCCCCCCCCTCGGCTTATACTCGAGTCAGCGAAATTTTACATTGTAAATAGTACCTGAAAAAAAGTTGAGAGGCTGCGGCGTCCATCGTTTAAATCCCGCGGTCTCTTCCTGGTCCCGTCTGTGATTGGCGGAACACCGAACACAGTGTCTGCTGGGAAACTGAGGATGAGAGAACGTTCGTGATAGGCGGAGAGTGTCTGCTGAGAATCGCCTATCACGGAAGGGACCAGGAAGAGACCGTGGGATTTAAACGATGGACGCCGCAGCCTCTCAACTTTTTTTCAGGTACTATTTACAATGTTAAATTTAAACAGTGAGGATAGGAACAGTGAGGATAGGAACAGTGAGGATAGGAACAGTGAGGATGGGAACAGTGAGGATGGGAACAGTGAGGATGGGAACAGTGAGGATGGGAACAGTGAGGATGGGAACAGTAAGGATGGGAACAGTGAGGCATTGTTGACCCTCGGCTTATACTTGAGTCAGTAAGTTTTCCCAGTTTTTTTGTGGCAACATTAGGTACCTCGGCTTATACTCGGGTCGGCTTATACTAGAGTATATACGGTATATATACACACACTATACATACAGTATATATACACACACACTATACATATATATATATATATATATATATACACACACTATACATACAGTATATACACACACACACTATACATACAGTATATACACACACACACTATACATACAGTATATACACACACACTATACATATATATAGCGCACCCACCCCAGACTTTACCTGCTTTTCTTAACTTGGCTCCTCCGCAGGAAAGACTGAGGCACACCGTACTACATGCCCGTACCCTCCTGGATAGGGAGGTTGAGCGGTGTTAGTTTTCTCTGGCCTGCCTGCGGTTGGTGTTTGAATCCTCCCAAGCTGATCTCACTTCTGGCTTGCCAGAAACAAGTCCTTAATTCTCCCCAGTAAAGTCACTGTCCACACCAACTGAAAGTCCAACTTCTGTATTTATTTCACATGGATAATAAATAGTCCCTTTAAGAGCAGACAGGTTTAGACGAGACACAGGTCAGGTAAGGTGGGAGAGAGGTCAAGGCACAAACTCAAATCTTGGTTCTCTTACTGTTCTGATATGCACGAACAGGTTTGGCGTGCGATCTTTATCACAGACCTAATGAATATGAAAGTCACTGCCACTGACTTGTTGAAGATGGTCACTGCCACTGACCAGGTGAATAGGGCCTTGCCCTATTTGGTCACTGCCACTGACCTGGTGTGCGTAGAGTCACTGCCACTATGACCTACAGAACATGCACTGCCTTCTTGGAGAACTTGGCCCATGTCAAAGAGAAAAAACATCCCTCTGGAGAGTTACCAGAGGCCCTCACTGTCACCACGACTCTGCGCTGGGTCTTCAGAAAGGGTCACCTCCCTGGCCTCCTCGATCCAAGATACGGGTCCCCTCGCAAGGCGGTACCCTGGGAGCTCTCGATCCTTAGCGGACCCCAGCCGAAGGTTGCTGGGCCCCGGGCCTCCTATTTAGTACCTCACCCCAGACTGAAGGTGTCTGCAGCAACTCCGCCTCCAGGCCTAGGGCACCCGGAGGCAACACACACACCCAGGCCTCCGGGCCTAGGGCACCCGGAGGTGACACCCACACACCCAGGTCTAAGGTGCCTGGGCGTGGACGAACCCCGACTGGAAGATGGCTGCCCCTTTTTATACCCTCTCCTGACAGGCACAGCAGGTTCCCCGCCCCGCCGCACTGCTGTCAAGAGGGGACAAGAAAAGGCACAACCCTGTACTGCGGTTCAACCCGGGCCTATGGCAACAGCGCCACCTATAGGCCCCAGGGAACTACACATCAGTACTATCTCCCAGGGACAGAAATGGTCCATGAACCCTAACAATTTGTGTATCTGAGCCTTATTACCACTCAGATACTTCCCTTAAATATAGCACCCCGCTACACATATATACACACACTATACATACAGTATATACACACGCACTATACATACAGTACAGGGGGTCCCCGACCTACGAACGCCCGACTTAGGAACCACTCCTACTTACAAACAGGGCGCTGCGGGGTCCCTCTGCCGTTCTGCGCGGACCATCTGCCGTTCTGCGAATGCGCGGCCAGACGGAGCCTCGGAAAATGTCGGAAATGTCCGTAATTGGCCACGCATTCGACGTAACATCAGAAATGTCTGTAATTGTCGTTCTGCGCATGCGCGGCTGACTTACGAACATTTCCGGATTACAAACAGGAGGAAAGTCCCTAACGGGTTCGTAACCCGGGGACCCCCTGTATATACACACACTATACATACAGTATATATACACACACACTATACATACAGTATATGCCCACATACAGTATACATACAGTATATACACACACATACAGTATATACACACACACTATCCATACAGTATATACACACTATACATACAGTATATACACACACTATACATACACTATACATACAGTATATACACACACTATACAGTATATACACACACACACACTATCCATACAGTATATACAAACATACAGTATACATACAGTATATACACACACACTATACATACAGTATATACACACACACTATATATACAGTATACATACAGTATATACTCACACTATACATACAGTATATACACACACACTATACATACACTATACATACAGTATATACACACACAATATATATACAGTATACATATAGTATATACTGTGACAGCAGGCAGGTAAAATCACCAGGTTGCATCCAGGATGGAAGATATATATGTCCTAGATTCAGGCTTTATGCCAATTTATACCACTAGGGGGAGTGCTGGGAGTCTTGCAGGGGAAGAGTTAAGCTGAAGTAAGTGGGCTCATTAGGGCCTCTACAAGAACTCCCAGCATGCTAAGGGAGATGCTCCAACCTGGAACCAGATCTGTTTGGATAGTCTGGGGAGTGTGATCTCTGTGCAGTGAGCCAAAGCCTGTGTGGTTATTGCTAAGAACTTCTAAAAGCAGGGAGCTAGGGACTGGGACAGCACAAGGCTGTACCCAGTTGTTAGTTAGGGACACCAACGTGTGTAGTGAGCGGTCAAGTTGACCAGGATTTCTTTTCCTGTTTCTTTTGTTTTCTGCTATATTTTTTGTCTGTATATAGTTCAAATAAAACCACACCCTTTTGTTTTCTCCTACCACTGTCTGCTGTGCCTAATCTTGTGTGGTGAACCCTTCCAGGGGGTCTCACACACCCGCTGCCGAGCTAACCCCCTCACAGTTGGTGGAGAATGCGGGCAGTTTTTTTTTAAAGGCCAGCATGGAGGAGATACTGAAACAGCTGGCTCTAGCAAATACCAATCAGCAGCAGACAGATGCAGGTTTGCCAAAGAGCCTTGCAGCTCAACAACAGACAAATGAAAATTTGCAACAGAGCCTTGCAGCCCAGCAGCAAGCTCATCAACAGAGTCTGGCAGCCCAGCAACAAGCCCCGCAGCAATCTGAGGCCCGCTTCATAGACCTGTTGCAGATGCAAGAACAGAGACTACAGCAACAAGTGGAGACATTAATGCAGCAACGTCCGCAGACCAGTGAGGCAAGTAGTTCCATTAATACTGCGTCCTTTGGGGTGAGTCGTTTACTGACAAAAATGACTGGAGAGGATGAACCAGAGGTGTTTTTGACCACATTTGAAAGGACTGCTGAAGGGGAAAAGTGGCCTAAGGAGCAGTGGGCTGGACTGGTGGCCCCTCTGTTAACTGGTGAATCGCAGAAAGCTTACTATGACCTAGAGCCTGACCACCCTGGCCGTCAGGGCTCAGCGTGTGCATAACTGGACTTTCCGGCTTGGAAAACCCCCCAGGTCTCAAATGTATGATCTCATTCACCTGACCTGTTGCAGAAGCAAGAACAGAGACTACAGCAACAAGTGGAGACATTAATGCAGCAACGTCCGCAGACCAGTGAGGCAAGTAGTTCCATTAATACTGCGTCCTTTGGGGTGAGTCGTTTACTGACAAAAATGACTGGAGAGGATGATCCAGAGGTGTTTTTGACCACATTTGAAAGGACTGCTGAAGGGGAAAAGTGGCCTAAGGAGCAGTGGGCTGGACTGGTGGCCCCTCTGTTAACTGGTGAATCGCAGAAAGCTTACTATGACCTAGAGCCTGACCACCCTGGCCGTCAGGGCTCAGCGTGTGCATAACTGGACTTTCCGGCTTGGAAAACCCCCCCCCCCCCAGGTCTCAAATGTATGATCTCATTCACCTGAGCAGGAAGTGGCTACAGCCAGAGACTTTGTCCGCACCAAAGATTGTGGAACGTGTTGTGATGGATCGTTTCCTGAGAGCTCTTCCTACTGCCATCCAAAGTGGGTAAGCCATGGAGACCGAGAAACGGCCGATAAGCTTGTGGATCGTGTAGAGAAGTACTTGGCTACAGAGAACCTGACTGCCTCTTCCAGAGACTCACGGACTTTCCACCCTAAGACCAGACCATTCCCAGTGGCGGGTAAGATGATTCCAAGGGGTGAGGGTGGAGAGAATGAGAGGGTGAGAGTTCTACCTAATGTCTGGCGAGAACAGCCTGGGAAGTCAGGGGCTCAAGAGGCAGAAAAAAGGATTGTTTGCTACCGCTGTTGGCAAGAGGGACATATTGCAGCAAATTGCCCGGTTGTGGATGAACCCATGCAATGTGACTTTCTAAGGGACAGACGTCAGTCGCTGTTTGCGACAGTTGCATGCACTGCCATTCGGGGAACTGAGAAACATTTGTGCAAAATGTGTATTAATGGTAAAAATGTTGTTGTGTTGCTGGATTCAGGTAGCCTGGTAACACTGATAAAAGCTGAATTAGTCACTACAGAGGTCTTAGGGAATAACAAGGTAGCTGTTATTTGTGTGCATGGGGACACCCGAGAGTATCCTGTGACTACAGTGTGTTTTGAGACCTCCAAAGGTAACCTCTCATCAGGTGGGGTTAGTGTCTCACTTACCACATGATGCCATTGTGGGAAGGGATTTTCCAAAGTTCTGGGAACTCTGGCTTTGTCCTGAGCCCCGCACTGGTGCCCCTATATACCAGGAATGTGATAGCCAGAATTCCTCTGAGAGTGGTGAGGACTCTCCAGAATTCCCCTTTTCGGTATTGGCAGGGGAGACTCGAGAAACTGGGGAGGAGCCAACATCCTCAGACGAAAACATGCCGTCTGTGGAGTTTTCTGATCTCGAGGTTCACAAGGAAAATTTTGCCACAGAACAGTTAAAAGACCCCACCCTAATAAAGGCACGGGAAAACGTAGTGAAAATAGATGGCGAGTTAGTGAACCCAGATAAGACCTGCACTTACCCATACTTCATCGTGGAAAAGGACCTACTGTATCGGGTCGCTAAAAGGGCAGAAGAAACCATTGAGCAGCTTGTGGTGCCCAAACTTTACAGGAAGTTGGTGTTAGAGTTGGCCCATGGGCACATTCTTGGAGGTCATCTGGGGACAGAGAAAACCCGAGAGAGAGTATTGCAGAGATTCGATTGGCCTGGGGTCATGAAGGAAACAGAAAATGATTGTTCCTCCTGCCCTGTGTGTCAGAGGTTGGCACCGATGCCACATTTCCGTAACCCGCTGGTACCTCTTCCCATCATTGAGGTCCCCTTTGAGAGGATTGCAATGGATTTGGTGGGTCCGATAATGAAGTCCGCTAGGGGGCATCAGTACATTTTGGTTATATTGGACTATGCCACCCGTTATCTGGAAGCGATTCCTCTCCGAAATACCTCGGCCAAAACCATAGCCAAAGAGCTATCTCTTGTTTTTAGCCGTGTGGGTATTTGTAAGGAACTGCTTACAGACCAAGGTACACCCTTTATGTCCCGGGTTATGAAAGAGCTGTGCAAGTTGTTCAAAGTGACACAATTGCGTACCTCCGTGTATCACCCCCAAACAGATGGGTTGGTTGAAAGATTCAACAAAACCCTAAAACAAATGTTAAAGAAGGTGGTGGATAGAGATGGAAAGGATTGGGACTGTCTAATTCCCTATTTAATGTTTGCCATTCGGGAGGTACCCCAATCCTCTACGGGTTTCTCACCCTTTGATTTACTCTATGGGAGACACCCAAGAGGGCTGTTGGATATCGCCAAGGAAACTTGAGAAAGTGAGAGTTCTCCCCACAGGAGTGTGATTTAGCATGTCGCCCTGATGCAAGATAGAATTGCACAGGTAATGCCAATCGTAAAGGGACATTTGGCCCAAGCGCAGTTGGCACAGCAGAGAGTGTACAACCGTGGGGCCAAGACCCGTACCTTTTCCCCGAGGGATAAGATATTGGTACTTGTCCCTACGGTTGAAAGCAAATTTCTCGCCAAATTGCAAGGCCCCTACGAGATAATGGAAAAGGTGAGCGAAGTGAATTACAAGGTCAGACAACCAGGAAGGCGAAAGCCCGAACAGATCTATCACATTAATCTGTTGAAAGCCTGGAGGGATAGGGAATCCCTAGTCGCAGGAAACTTTGTCATCAGCTCAGTCTGATTGCGTGATTCCTGAGGTTGGAATAGCAGTCACCTTGTCAAACCCCCAACAACAGAAGGTTAAATAGTTTGTGCTTCGCAACAAGGAGGTTTTCTATGAGCTGCCGGGACAAACGTCTGGGGTAGAGCATGATATTATTACCCCGCCCGGTGAAAGGGTGAAGCTAAAACCCTATCGGATCCCAGAGGCCCGATGGGAGGCAATACGTGAGGAAGTACAGAAAATGCTTGAATTGGGGGTGATAGAGGAATCCCAAAGTGATTGGTCCAGTCCCATAGTGTTAGTGCCTAAACCGGATGGGAGCTGGCAATTTTGTAACGATTTTCGACAACTGAACAAAGTTACAAAATTTGACACCTACCCCATGCTACGTATAGATGAGTTGATCGACCGGCTGGGAACAGCCCGATTCATGACAACTCTCGATCTCACAAAAGGGTATTGGCAAATTCCCCTGGCCAAATCGGCCAAGGATCAAACCGCGTTTGTAACTCCAGACGGGGCGTTCCAATATAAAAGAATGCCGTTTGGATTACAGAATGCACCGGCAACATTCCAGCGGAAAATGGACCAGATAATGAGGCCCCATCAGAAGTATGCTGCGGCTTACCTGGATGATGTAATGGTCCATAGCACAGATTGGGCCTCACATCTGCCAAAAGTGCAAGCAGTCCTAGACTCTATCCCGGAAGCTGGGTTTACGGCCAACCCCAAGAAGTGTACCATTGGACAGGAGGAGGCCAAATATCTTGGGTACACCATTGGGAGGGGAGTGATAAAACCCCAAGTCAATAAAGTCGAGGCCATACAGAATTGGCCACGTCCCAACAACAAGAAGCAGGTACGAGCCTTTCTGGGAATCGCTGGTTATTATCGGCGATTCATTCCCCACTTTGCCTCTCAGGCTGTGCCCCTAACCAACCTGACAAAAGGGAAAGAGTCTGTCATGGTTAAATGGACCCCAGAGGCTGAGGCAGCATTCCAATTCTTAAAAAAAGCCTTATGTAGCCAGCCAGTGTTGTACTCACCAGACTTCTCTAGGGACTTTGTCGTACAAAGTGATGCATCAGACGTTGGGTTAGGAGCAGTATTGTCCCAGTTCTGGAATGGGGAAGAGCACCCAGTCATTTACCTCAGCAGGAAATTGAAGTCCCATGAGGTAAATTACGCCACGATTGAGAAGGAGTGTTTAGCGGTGAAGTGGGCTCTAGATTCCCTTCGGTACTATCTGCTAGGTAGGCACTTTGACCTGATCCCGTGAACACGTCTGTTGATGACGAAACGCGTAGGGAGGAGCCACGTTCTGACGTCATCGCGCCCACGCTACCCAGAGACATACGGGCTGCATATACTTTGAAGCCGGCCGGCTATTTACACGCTCGTTTATTCTGCATAACTGTAAGTGTGCATTCGTTTTTTATAAATAAATGTGTAAAAGGTTTTAAACTATTTGTCCATCCCTTTCTTTATTTACGGGGACCTTGGGTCCTATCCATGTGAGTGGCTGATCATCTGTTAAGAGACGCCATCCCGCAGACGCTGTATGCCCCATACCCCTGGCTGGGGAATAGCCACAGGCGTTCTTTGATCCCCTGTGACAAGGGATCCATCTTTTTCGGTAAGAGGCAGCATTTTTACTGGTGGAGGCTGTCCTATACTGCACTTGTTCCTGGTGTACAACCTACTTTGGATCATACACGTCACGGTGGAGGATTTATATTGGTTACACACATCCACATGAACTTGGTTTTGTTGATGGACATTACTAGTGGTTTATGGACATTATATATCGTCAGGATTATTTTCAGTCACATCTATCACCGTATCTTACATCATTACAAACTGGTGTGCTTATTGATTTATGTTTATTCACCTCATTCACTATATTATTAATTTGTCACTTATTTAGCGCAACTTTTTTCTTTTTACTACTTGTTTTGGTGTTGTATAACACTTATTGTTGCAGCTTTTTTTATTTTATTCATCAGCGCAGTTTTTTTCTTTACAACTTTGACCTGATTACTGATCACGCTCCTTTAAAGTGGATAGCACAAAACAAAGAGACAAATAGGAGAGTAAATAGGTGGTTCCTGGCCCTACAAGAATTCAACTTTACGGTAAAGCGTCGCCCTGGCGTTCAAATGGGGAATGTGGATGCTTTGTCTCGAGTACATGCATGCCTGATTGCTTGTGTTCCAACCCCAAGGTTAAAACAAGAGGGGGGGGTATGTGACAGCAGCAGGGGCGGATCCAGAGTCTTTTCTCGGGAGGGGCACTGCCAAAAAATGTTTTTTTGGGGGAAATTTATCGGGGAAATGGCTGGTGTCGGCGCTTCAATCATCCCGGCACCATGGTTGTTATGGTGTCAGGATAATTTAAGTATCCTATTATTACATTGTAATATAAAATTAAATAGTTCAATGCAGAATCAGTGGGAGCCCCGAGTGTGTCACTTGCCACCGTCGCCTGCAATTAGTGGGAGCCCTGAGCGTGTCACTTGCCACACGTTGCGGATTGTCACTTGCCACGTCACCTGCCACATTTTGTGGATTGTCACTTGCCACACCTTGTGGATTGTCACTTGCCACATCACCTGCTACACCTTGCTGATTGTCACTTGCCTGCCACCAGATGCAGATTGTCATTTGCCACGTCACCAGACACAATTTGCGGATTGTCACTTGCCACGTCGCCTGCCACACCTTGCGGATTGTCACTAACTTGCTTGTTAAGGTGTAGTTTTGGTTGTCTCTTGCTTTGTCCCAGACTCCCAGAGTCAGGCAGCAGAGAGATAATGTAATCTCTCTGCTGCCTGCAGGAATGCAGGGCAGGCACGGGCGGTGAGAGATGATCTCATCTCTCTGCTCCCCCGGTCCCGGCTAGCTGATTGGCCAGCTGCCACACTGAGCCTGCTCTCTCACTCTCACCTGCGCTGCCAACACACTGAGCAGCACGGTCTGCCCACGAACCGCGCCGCCCGCCCACAAACTGCACCGCAGGCGGAGTTGCCCGCTTTCTTACCCGTCTGTGAAGCCGCACGCTATCGCACCTGCCCGCAGAGTGGCCCGACGTGACTCACTGACGTCACTCGTTGCTAGACGCCAAGCGGCCCAGGCGTTAGCAACGAGTGCAGGGAAGAGGCTCCACCCACCTCCTCCTCCGCTCCTGGTATCGTGTCAGTGCGCCGCGTAACTACATTAGACGAGTCTCTCTCTCAGCGCCGCTGATCGGCTGATGTGAGAAACTGAGAGAGAGACTCAGAGAGGCAGCGGCAGCCGCAGAACAAGTACTGTATATACTCGAGTATAAGCCGACCCGAATATAAGCCGAGGCACCTAATTTTACCCCAAAAAACTGGGAAAACGTATTGACTCAAGTATAAGCCTAGGGTGTCCATCTGCATGCCTCACTGTGCCCATGCCTCACTGTGCCCATGCTTCACTGTGCCCATGACTAGACTGATGTTTAACATGGGAGTCTATGGAAGGAGTACCCGGCTTTGAAAAATCGGTTCTCACCGGCCCTAGGTCCCCCAGACACCAAACGTTGCACACTTGTAGGAGACATGGGGCTACATGTGTGCCAAGCT
Organism: Rana muscosa; assembly: GCA_029206835.1. Taxonomy (NCBI): domain Eukaryota; kingdom Metazoa; phylum Chordata; class Amphibia; order Anura; family Ranidae; genus Rana; species Rana muscosa. Next base: position 882,397,525 of record CM055116.1, read on the forward strand.
TGGGGTCCAGGGGACCTACGACCGGCCGGTACCGGGTCCGCAAATTCACCGGAGAAATGACCATTTAACATTGGAGTCTATGGAAGGGGTGCCCGACTTTAAAAAATCGGTGCTTCCCGGCCGTAGGTCCCCCAGACACCAAACTTTGCACACTTGTAGAGGAGACATGTTTGGGGTCCAGGGGACCTGTGGCCGGCCAGTACCCTGTCCCCAAAATCCGGGAGATCAGGCGCAAAAAAAAAAAACAGAGCAAGCAAGTGAGTGTGACAGATGGTCTCGGGGGGGACAATTGCCCTGTTGCCCCCCCCCTGGATCCGCCCCTGGACAGCAGGCAGTGAAAATCACCAGGTTGCATGATATATATGTCCTAGATTCAGGCTTTATGCCAATTTATACCACTAGGGGGAGTGCTGGGAGTCTTGCAGGGGAAGAGTTAATGAGCCCAGCTGAAGTAAGTGGGCTCATTAGGGCCTCTACAAGAACTCCCAGCATGCTAAGGGAGATGCTCCAACCTGGAACCAGATCTGTTTGGATAGTCTGGGGAATGTGATCTCTGTGCGGTGAGCCAAAGCCTGTGTGGTTATTGCTAAGAACTTCTAAAAGCAGGGAGCTAGGGACTGGGACAGCACAAGGCTGTACCCAATTGTTAGTTAGGGACACCAACGTGTGTAGTGAGCGGTCAAGTTGACCAGGATATCTTTTCCTGTTTCTTTTGTTTTCTGCTATATTTTTTGTCTTTTAGTTCAAATAAAACCACACCCTTTTGTTTTCTCCTACCACTGTCTGCTGTGCCTAATTTTGTGTGGTGAACCCTTCCAGGGGGTTGAACACACCCGCTGCCGAGCAAACCCCCTCACAATACTCACACTATACATACAGTATATACACACAGATGCCGCGTACACATGATCGTTTTTCACGTCGTTAAAAATGCCATTTTTTAACTTGGGCATTAAAAACGATCGTGTGTAGGCTCTAGAGCATTTTTAACGACGTGAAAAACGGCCTAAAATTTTTTAGAACCTGCTCTATTTTTTCACGTCGTTTTTCATGTCGTTTTTTTTCCCGTCGTGAAAAACGGTAGTGTGTATGCTTTTACGAGGGGGAAAAAAACGCGCATGCTCAGAATCAAGTATGAGACGGGAGCGCTCGTTCTGGAAAACTACGTTCGTAATGGAGATAGCACATTCGTTCCGCTGTAACGGACTGAAAAGCATGAGGCTGAAAAGCGCGAATCGTCGCTCAACAAACTTTACTAACATGAAGGGTGGCGCCATTCAAACTGAACTTCCCCTTTATAGTGCCGTCGTACGTGTTCTACGTCACTGCGCTTTGCTCGAGCATTTTTTTTAATGAACGTGTGTATGCAAGACAGGCTTGAGAGGAAACAAGAAAAATCACGTAGAGGAAAACGTCGTTTTTGAAAATGACATTAAAAACTATTGTGTGTATGCGGCAACAGTATACATACACACACACACCAGCACTTTTCACCCAAAAATCAGCCTGATTGAACACACTGCTGCCCCCATCCCCATCTCCTGGCATGCTGGGACTTGTAGTGCCCCAGCAGCTCACAGACACATTAGTTGGTAATACAGGATAGGAGGGGACTGTGCCTGTGTATTGGTGGGCAGGCAATGAGTAGGGAGGTGTAGCAGAGACTGGGGGAGACATTGAAGTGGAGGTCCACCCGAAAAAATTTTTTTTAAAAGCCAGCAGCTACAAATACTGCAGCTGCTGACTTTTAAAAAATGGACACTTACCTGTCCAGCATGCCTGCGATGTCGGCAGCCGAGGCCGAGCAAGTGCTCGTCTCTCAGCTGCCCCCGCCGCCATCCTCGGTGAGGGAATCAGGAAGTGAAGCGTTGCCACTTCACTGCCCGGTTCCCTACTGCGCATGCGTGAGTAGCGCGGTGCCCTCACTGGTCCCCGCTCTCTCCTGGGACCAGTGTGTTTCCCAGGAGACAGCTGGGGGGGGGGGGAGTGGCGTGACTCCCACAGGAGAACGACCGAACAGACAGGTCCGCTCACACACCGACGTTCACATCACCTGCCATCAATCGGCGCCAGTCAAAAACGCCCCAGGTGAACCACTGAGCAGTCCAATGCCATCCACAACAGTATTCAAACAGTCCAGGCAAAGAAAGACATTAACTGACAATAAATGGTATTTTCCCCCCGACTCCTACCACCGCTACTCCACCACCATGGTAAGGCATAGGGTTTATCATCCCTAATGCCCCCCAGAGTAATAACCATGCCAGGGGTCCCAATTTGTCAGAGTCCCGCCTGGATCAGTCTCTCCACCCACATCAGCACGCCACCAAACACCACAGCAGGTTTCATATCACATTGGAGGATAAATATAAAAATAAATAAAAGGTTACTGAATTATTTGCTGTATTGGGCTTCAATATGCATCCATTTTGACATCCAAATCTCATCATTTATATTTCAAAAAATAATAATAATACATTTTAACATATGTGATAAATTCAAGACAGATTACAACAGACATAGAACAGAAACTGGATCGGAGTGTGGTAACCATTCGATATTACAGTACCCTTCTAAAAAACATATTTCAAGGTCCAGAGTTATATATCTACAGATGACATAAGATCAGCCCAAAAAAGGGCTTATAGCTAAGAGACTCATTAAGGGCAGGTGACCAGGTGGCATTGTTCTCCCAGTCAGAGGCCCACTTAGGACATCCCTAATAGGGTTGCCACCTTTTCATCAAGCCAAACCCGAACATTTTTGCGGCGCACGGCAATTTTTTTGTAGTACACGCTATAGGATTGTAAAATACCTGGGACACCTTTTGGGTTACCCAAACAGAGTAGTAATGAGGTGTGCGACAATGAACAGTGGCTGTGGCCAAATTGCATTAACAGTGGGGGGACTTAAAGGGGCTTAGTTAAATAAAACTAAAGCATTCGTGTAGCCATAAAGTTTGATTTAATTAATAAAAGAAATGTCAGTTAAAATATGAAACTAGCCTACCTTAAAAGTGGACAATGTCAGCCAGTAGAACAGTGGACGGTGTCAGTAAAACAGTGGACGGTGTCAGTAGAACAGTGGACGGTGTCAGTAGAACAGTGGAAGGTGTCAGTAGAACAGTGGACGGTGTCAGTAGAACAGTGGAAGGTGTCAGTAGAACAGTGGAAGGTGTCAGTAGAACAGTGGAAGGTGTCAGTAGAACAGTGGACGGTGTCAGTAGAACAGTGGAAGGTGTCAGTAGAACAGTGGAAGGTGTCAGTAGAACAGTGGAAGGTGTCAGTAGAACAGTGGAAGGTGTCAGTAGGGCAGTGGACGGTGTCAGTAGGGCAGTTGAAGATGTCAGTAGAACAGTGGACCGTGTCAGTAGAACAGTGGACGGTGTCAGTAGAACAGTGGAAGGTGTCAGTAGAGCAGTGGAAGGTGTCAGTAGAGCAGTGGACGATGTCAGTAGAGCAGTGGACGGTGTCAGTAGAGCAGTGGACGGTGTCAGTAGAGCAGTGGACGGTATCAGTAGGGCAGTGGACGGTGTCAGTAGAACAGTGGACGGTGTCAGTAGAACAGTGGACGGTGTCAGTAGAACAGTGGACGGTGTCAGTAGAACAGTGGACGGTGTCAGTAGAACAGTGGACGGTGTCAGTAGAACAGTGGACGGTGTCAGTAGAACAGTGGAAGGTGTCAGTAGAGCAGTGGAAAGTGTCAGTAGAGCAGTGGAAGGTGTCAGTAGAGCAGTGGAAGGTGTCAGTAGAGCAGTGGAAGGTGTCAGTAGAGCAGTGGAAGGTGTCAGTAGAACAGTGAAAGGTGTCAGTAGAGCAGTGGACGGTGTCAGTAGAGCAGTGGACCTCAATCCAAAAACCTGAATCAGCTCTACTGAACCCAACCCCATACAAACTGTTCACAAAGTGGCACTGTACAATCTACAACCCTTCCAAGCACCTTTTAATTACAAAAAAAATCCCCAAAAATTCAAAAGCAATCCACAGGCACCCACAAATAGAGAAGAAAATAACTGATTAAATATCAGCTATTGGGGAGGCACAAATGTTGTGCCTCCCCAATAGAGACCTCCATTACAGCGAGACAAAAAAAAACCTTACCTTCCAGGAGCCGCTGTAAAGATGTGTGTGTGAACCTGTTAGGGGGCAGAGTCTGTAATATCATGCTTTCTCCTGCAAAAGCATCCCTGGTTGCTAGGACACCAGTCCAGTGGCCCTCCATTCACTGTCTCTGGTGGCATCTGTGGCATCGGCGCAGGCGGCTGGGTTGGGGAGAGAGAGTGCACAGACAGACAGTGCAGCATGACCCGGCTGCAGGACATTAGCCCCGCTGGAGCGGGGAAAGAAAGGGGGGGTTTGCATGCTGTTTGGGGGGGTAGCTGACAGAGGGGGGGTGGGTAGCTGACAGAGGAGGGGGTGGCTTACAGAGAGGTGCGGGCTGACAGAGGAGGGGGGTTGCTGACAGAGAAGGGGGTTGCTGACATAGAGGGGGCTGACAGGGAGGGTTGCTGACATAGAAGGGGCTGACAGGGAGGGTTGCTGACATAGAAGGGGCTGACAGGGAGGGGTTGCTGACATAGAGGGGGCTGACAGGGAGGGTTGCTGACATAGAGGGGGCTGACAGGGAGGGTTGCTGACATAGAGGGGGCTGACAGGGAGGGTTGCTGACATAGAAGGGGCTGACAGGGAGGGTTGCTGACATAGAGGGGGCTGACAGGGAGGGTTGCTGACATAGAGGGGGCTGACAGGGGGGGTTGCTGACATAGAGGGGGCTGACAGGGAGGGTTGCTGACATAGAGGGGGCTGACTAGAAGGGGCTGACAGGGAGGGGTTGCTGACATAGAGGGGGCTGACAGGGAGGGTTGCTGAAATAGAAGGGGCTGACAGGGAGGGGTTGCTGACATAGAAGGGGCTGACAGGGAGGGTTGCTGAAATAGAAGGGGCTGACAGGGAGGGGTTGCTGACATAGAAGGGGCTGACCGGGAGGGTTGCTGGCATAGAGGGGGCTGACGGGGGGTTGCTGACATAGAGGGGGCTGACAGGGAGGGTTGCTGACATAGAAGGGGCTGACAGGGAGGGTTGCTGACATAGAAGGGGCTGACAGGGAGGGGTTGCTGACATAGAGTGGGCTGACAGGGGGGGTTGCTGACATAGAAGGGGCTGACAGGAAGGGTTGCTGACATAGAGGGGGCTGACAGAGGAGGGGGGCTGCTGACATAGAAGGGGCTGACAGGGAGGGGTTGCTGACATAGAAGGGGCTGACAGGGAGGGTTGCTGGCATAGAGGGGACTGACAGGGGGGTTGCTGACATAGAGGGGGCTGACAGGGAGGGTTGCTGACATAAAAGGGGCTGACAGGGAGGGGTTGCTGACATAGAGGGAGCTGACAGGGAGGGGTTGCTGACAGAGGGGGCTGACAGGGAGGGTTGCTGACATAGAAGGGGCTGACAGGGAGGGGTTGCTGACATAGAGTGGGCTGACAGGGGGGGTTGCTGACATAGAAGGGGCTGACAGGGAGGGTTGCTGACATAGAGGGGGCTGACAGGGAGGGGTTGCTGACATAGAGGGGGGCTGACAGAGGAGGGGGCTTGCTAACATAGAAGGGGCTGACAGGGAGGGTTGCTGGCATAGAGGGGGCTGACAGGGGGGTTGCTGACATAGAGGGGGCTGACAGGGAGGGTTGCTGACATAGAAGGGGCTGACAGGGAGGGTTGCTGACATAGAGGGGGGCTGACAGAGGAGGGGGGTTGCTAACATAGAAGGGGCTGACAGGGAGGGTTGCTGGCATAGAGGGGGCTGACAGGGGGGGTTGCTGATAGAAGGGGGGTTGCTGACAGGGGGGATTGCTGACAGGGGGGTTGCTGATAGACATAGAAGGGGCTGACAGGGAGGGGTTGCTGACATAGAGGGGGGCTGACAGAGGAGGGGGCTTGCTAACATAGAAGGGGCTGACAGGGAGGGTTGCTGGCATAGAGGGGGCTGACAGGGGGGTTGCTGACATAGAGGGGGCTGACAGGGAGGGTTGCTGACATAGAAGGGGCTGACAGGGAGGGGTTGCTGACATAGAGGGGGCTGACAGGGAGGGTTGCTGACATAGAAGGGGCTGACAGGGAGGGTTGCTGACATAGAAGGGGCTGACAGGGAGGGGTTGCTGACATAGAGTGGGCTGACAGGGGGGTTGCTGACATAGAGTGGGCTGACAGGGGGGGTTGCTGACATAGAAGGGGCTGACAGGGAGGGTTGCTGACATAGAGGGGGCTGACAGGGAGGGTTGCTGACATAGAGGTGGCTGACAGAGGAGGGGGGTTGCCGAAATAGAAGGGGCTGACAGGGAGGGGTTGCAGACATAGAAGGGGCTGACAGGGAGGGGTTGCAGACATAGAAGGGGCTGACAGGGAGGGTTGCTGACATAGAAGGGGCTGACAGGGGGGGTTGCTGACATAGAGTGGGCTGACAGGGGGGGTTGCTGACATAGAGGGGGGCTGACAGGAGGGTTGCTGACAGGAGGGTTGCTGACAGGGGGGTTGCTGACAGGGGGGTTGCTGACAGAGAGGTGGCTGACAGAGAGGGGGGCTGACAGGGGGGGTTGCTGATAGAGAGGGGGGCTGACAACAGGGGGGGCTGACAGGGGGGTTGCTGATAGAGGGGGTTGCTGACAGAGGGGGGGAAGTTGCTGACAGAGAGGGGGGGCTGACAGGGGGTTGCTGACAGAGAGGGGGCTGACAGGGAGGGTTGCTGATAGAAGGGGGCTTGCTGACAGGCGGGTTGCTGACAGAGAGGGGAGAGTTGCTGACAGAAAGGGGGGCTGACGGGGGGGTTGCTGATAGAAGGGGGGTTGCTGACAGAGAGAGGAAAACAATAGCAAATGCAAGCGCTTGGGAAGCCTGCACAGACAAACACTATTAATCCTAAATGTGTAAAGGATATTATACAAAGGTTGAAAATCAAAAAACAAAAAAAGTATTCCATTCGGGTGGACATAAAGTTATTATTGTTACCAAGGGATGGCAGGTAGCATAAGGTTTTGAAAAACTCTATAGTAACAATTGTGGATAGGAAGTCTTTAATAAAAACTCAGTTGCCCAGAGCAGCTCTTCTCCAAGTTGAAGCCGACTCAAGGAAAATGACATGAAAGGAAAAATAGAAAAGCGCCTCTTAGCAAAACAGATTTATTATGTAGCAGACAATTTGTATCAAACACTTACATCATGGTAAGTTTCAGGTGTCATCCAGTAGGATCAATGTTTATATTGCGTCCAGGATCTCTGAAACCCAAGAGAATAAAATCGCCAGAAAAACCGGTTGTTCGATTTGTCACTGGGTTCCATGGACAGTATAGAAACATGGAACATATCATTCATAAACACTGGAACATCTTGAAGCAAGACCCCCACCTAGCTACAATTGCTTGTGATAAACCTAAAGTTACCTACAGAAGGGCACCGACTCTAAAAAACAAAATAGCGCCTAGCTAGTTAAAACACACTAAACCAATTAGTGCTATTTGTCCGGCCCCCCTTAAAGGGATGTATAGATGCAATAAAGCCCTGTGCAAAACTTGCAATTTTGTCCAACATGGACAAAAAAACTTCTCTCATAGGGATAAGACTTATCAACTTGACAATTTTTTCAACTGTTCAAGTGATTATGTAGTTTATTGCCTAACATGCCCATGCAAAATGCTATATGTGGGTCGCACTATTAACCCACTAAGACAGCGTTTTGGCAAACATCGTCGCTTTGTGGAAACTGGTTGTGATGAACACAGTGTACCACGGCACTTCTTGGAATTTCATGGCCAGTCCACGGAGGGCCTACAGGTTTGGGTGATAGAAGCCATACCTAAAGGCCTATCTGAGGCCGAGCGTTTTTCCAGACTGTGTGAGCGCGAAACTTATTGGATCTTTACTCTGGATACCCTTGTGCCGAATGGGTTAAACGAGGAACTAGAGGTTAACACGATCCTCTAAAAAATGTTCCCCTTTTCTTATTTGCCCTCTCCCTATGATGCACGGTTGCAAGTGTGCATGTACATATTGTAGTGTTAGCACCTATATGTGTGTGCTTTTCCATTAAGGAATCTTATGGCTTCTTCTTTTTACATATTTACATATATATATATAATCCCTTCATTTATTATCATTTATTATAATTATACAATACTATTATTACCATTATCATTTTTTAATTTTAGCTCTTCTGTTACACAGCGCAAGCCTCCACGCATGTGTGGGCGAGCGCTTGTGTGCACTAGCATATATGTGTATGTGTGTCCCTTTATACGTGTGTGTGCACGTGGGCACACATAGGCACACGAGCATATATATATATATATATATATATATATATATATATTTTATTCTTATTATTTCCTTCTGTTTTGTATACAGCTACACTGATAATCCTCTATAATGACTAGTGATTGATGATTATTCACTGTGCCTATATCATACTCATTATATTTTATTACTTTGATTGTATTTATCGTAACATTTAAGAGCTTGCACCCAAACATTTTGTTGGCAGGCATCATATCCCTGTCATATATTAATAATTTTTTTTAAAAATTTTTAACACTAAAATGTCTATATAGACATTCCCTTAAAAAGCTTTTATCATACAATAATAATTTTTTGCTATTATAAACGTTATGCCTTAATTACTTCATAATTATTTTATTATGAGCAATATTATTTCATTACTATTCATTACCTTTATTATCATTATTATTTTTATTATATATATATTTTTTTATTAATTTTATTATTTTCTATTTTATTATTATTATTTTTCTGCTATTTAAGCTATCCCAAGTTAGTGGGGTTAAAACTCACGTTTTGTTCCATGCAACACACTTGTCATAGCAATTATTGAATTCTGCTGCGCTGACGGGCAGAATTACTTTTAAAACATCCGTCCTTCCTGTCTCCTTGTACACTTGAGAAAGGAGCGCGCATGCCCTGTACGAGAGCTGCGCATGCTCTGAAACGCGTTGTGGTTCCCTGCACCATCCAGCTGACATCAGACGCTCCTCTCCGGACCGACCGTTGCCATCTTTCGCTGCTGTCTCCTATCACGGACAAGCCAGCCTGCATCCCGGCTACTTGCGGCCGCCATAACCGGGACCTGGGAAATCCGTGGACTAGCGTCAGAGATCCTGGACGCAATATAAACATTGATCCTACTGGATGACACCTGAAACTTACCATGATGTAAGTGTTTGATACAAATTGTCTGCTACATAATAAATCTGTTTTGCTAAGAGGCGCTTTTCTGTTTTTCCTTTGCTGACAGAGAGAGGGGCTGATGACAGGGGGGGCTGACAGGGGGGTTGCTGATAGAGGGGGGCTGACAGGGGGGGTTGCTGATAGAAGGGGGGTTGCTGACAGGGGGGATTGCTGACAGGGGGGTTGCTGATAGAAGGGGGGGTTGCTGACACAGAGGGGGGAGTTGCTGACAGGGGGGGTTGCTGATAGAGGGGGCTGACAGGGGGGGTTGCTGATAGAAGGGGGGTTGCTGACAGGGGGGATTGCTGACAGAAGGGGGGTTGCTGACACAGAGGGGGGAGTTGCTGACAGGGGCGATTGCTGATAGAGGGGGGCTGACAGGGGGGGTTGCTGACAGGGAGGGTTGCTGACATAGAAGGGGCTGACAGGGAGGGGTTGCTGACAAAAAAGGGGCTAACAGGGAGGGTTGCTGACATAGAGGGGGCTGACAGAGGAGGGGGGTTGCTGACATAGAAGGGGCTGACAGGGAGGGGTTGCTGACATAGAAGGGGCTGACAGGGAGGGTTGCTGACATAGAGGGGGGCTGACAGAGGAGGGGGGTTGCTAACATAGAAGGGGCTGACAGGGAGGGTTGCTGGCATAGAGGGGGCTGACAGGGGGGGGGGTTGCTGATAGAAGGGGGGTTGCTGACAGGGGGGATTGCTGACAGGGGGGTTGCTGATAGAAGGGGGGTTGCTGACACAGAGGGGGGAGTTGCTGACAGGGGGGGTTGCTGATAGAGGAGGGCTGACAGGGCGGGGTTGCTGATAGAGAGGGGGGATGGCTTACAGAGAAGGACGAGCTGACAGAGGGGGGTGGCTTATAGAGAGTGGCGGGCTGACAGAAGGTGGGGGCTTACAGACGGGCGGGTTGAACAGCGGATGGCAGAGAGACCTCACCTCAGAGAAACAGCGCGCCAGGCAGGGAGGCGGGACTCCGAGTGGCTGCGATCACCCACAGCCCAGCCCCGCCTCCACATGTGACTATTTACCAGCTCCACCAGGCCAATCACAGACCGGAGCGCGGCACGCATATGACTCATTCAGCCAGTCACAGGCAGTGTGTGTATGTGATGGTGGCGGGCTCGGGAATCGATGCGCCCGCTCTAGATGTTGCGGCCGGGGCCACAGGACAGTTGTTGAACAGTTGCTATATGTGTCCGGGTTTCAGGCGGGTTGAAACCCGGGCATATGTGTCAAAAACCGGACTGTCCGGGTCAAAACCGGACAGGTGGCAACCCTAATCCCTAACCTGAGGCCAATTGTCACATAAAGGAATGTCCACTCTCGAATGCATTTTCAGCACTTTACTGCAATTAAAGCTTCTTCCATTAATACATTACATTAGATTAGATATACTGAAAGGATCTTTGGTGTCGAGCAACACTGGTAAAATCATACATCCTCTAGCAGTCTTTCTCATACTATGCCATCTTCCCTTCTAGGAAGCAAAACAGAGATGGAAGAGCTACTCAATAGTTCCTGAGCCCTAGACATTACAACAAAAAGTCACAAGGCCCACAGCTAAGGGTCAGGGGTGGCAAGGTCCCTCCATTAGCATACTTACAGGCAAGTGCAGTCTACTTTCTCCACAACAGGTAGCACTCTCATGTAGCAGCACTGTTGTTAGTGTAGCACACAGATCCCTGGCCTTACCTCCTCAAGGCGGGACACACCGTACCACAATGCCCAGGTTCCCTCCTGAATAAGAGGGTGAGCAGTGTTCAGAAATTTTTGGGTTACCTTCCCTCGGTTGGTTCTCACCCCTAGAGTGTAGGGAAGAGTCTGTTGTAGGAGTCTGTTGTTGCACCAATAAGGCCAATGTCCAGACAAGGTTAAACCTTAATGAAGGAAGGTTAATTTTCTTTATGCTGACAACTGGATAGGAAAGTTGGAGTTGAAGAATAAAAGAAACAGGGAGGTAGGTTCAGGCACTTGGTATCACCACTCAATCCCGAGTGGACTCTGCTCACCCGGATAGTCCCCTCTCACGGTCCTAGCAGCCGGAGTGATGCACAAACTTTACTTCACTTAAGTTTCTTTGGAGATACGATCGGGAGATCCTCTGCCACAGAATCTCTGAGCCCCGAACTTCCCAGCTCTTGTAATTTAAAAACAGGTGCAGGTTGCTGCACATTACAAGGCCTCAGATGATTAGTGGAATCCATCCAGAAGTTTACCGGGCCTCTCTTTCACCGTGAAACTCTCACCGGTCCTTCAGAAAGGTCTTCCCCCGGTCTCTTCTTCTTAGAGCGGGTCCCCTCTCAGGGGCACCCTGGGATTCCTCCTCTTAGAGCTGAGCCCCAGCTAAAGGTGCTGGGCCCAATGGCGAAGTTGCAGCCCCAGGCTAAAGGTGCCTGTGACCGATGCACATGCGCACCCCTGGCCTGGAGGGCCAGGTCACGCGACCCGAACTCCGGAGCCCCGGAACTCTGGAACAACAACCCCGCTCCAGGCGGCGTCTGCCCCTTATGTATCCTCTCCCCGGCATGCACAGCAGGTTGACCATGCCCACTGTACTACTGACGAGAGAGGACACCCTAAGGCACAGCACTGTTACCAGTGGTTCAACCCTGACCTGTCATGGCAGTGCCACCTACAGGCCACAGGGAACTGCACACCAGTCCAACACCTGAAACCACAAATAACCAAACCTATCAATAAAAGCGGTCTGAGCCTGGCTACTAGCTCAGACCAACCCCTAAATTTAGGCACACAGCACCCCTCAAAGTAGAGGGGCGCTACACGCACCCCCTCCTAAAGTAGACACTGTCCCCAGTGTCTGAAATAAACTCAACCCATCTCAAGCCTGAGTAGGTAAGAATTTATTTCCGAACCTATATACAAATTTGAACATTGGTGCCTGAACCAAAATAGAGGGAAGGGACAGAAAAGAAGGATAGAAGAACAAAGAATACAAAAATATATATATACATTCTTGACATCCCATTCTCAATGTCATACTTATAAAATACACATTATACAATCCACCCCCTCCTGACTAACTACTCCACCCCATTCTCAGTAGAGTTGCTTGCAGTTTCACCTGTAGAGGGAGAGAAAACAATTCACACAATAAAACATCCTATCTTTACACTATCTACAAGAAGTGAGCTGCCCCTCCAAAAAGGGACAACTCCCTTCAACAGAAGTTGCATATACTAAGCCTAGCACATGCTACAAAACTTTTCTCAATGGAAGTGCATAAAAGAGTTCTGCAAATCACCCCCATCTGGTGGCAGTGCTAAGTCACTACAACCAACAGTTGTTCCGTAGAAATGCAGCCAGAAATCAGGCATTTCCTATTTTGAACTTGACGGGTCTCCAGCCTTTGCCCTAACTCATCTACCCAAAAGTTCAGTTCTTCGTGGTGCTGAAGATGGAGAGAAAACGCAACAGCTCTCCTAATCCTCAGCAGAGTAGATTACCCCAAGTAGTAAAGGGCAAAGTTATTGAGTTCCAAAGACAGGAAAAAAACACAGCAAACAAAGTCCTGTCTTTCAAGTGTAGAACTGAGGATCCGGCAAAACAAGGAGTTTCCATTTTGTGTCAAAAGTCTCAATAGAGTACACAGCATCCTCTCGCTCCTTGTTGCAAACTACCACTCGGTCTGCATGTATGTGCCGACCATATGTCCATTCTTGCCGGCATCCTTTGAAACGATCGGCCATAGCAACTGAGCACACAAAGTATCTACGGGCATTAGGTACTTTCAGGTGGTCCCAAACAAAGTCAGCATACCACCTCTCATGGTAGGCCTCAATTTTAAACAAAAGTTCCCTGGGAACATAGGGGTATTCCCAGCCGTATTCGGCAGCCACTTTCTTGTTGAGGAGCCGCTGCAACCTTGAAATGTGAGGGAGGGTTGCACGGTCTCCTCTCCCGGGTAAAACAATAGCGTCCGGGGATCTAGGCACTTTTACTGCCTCAAGCTTTTGCAAAGGTGCCCGCAGTGGCACACGTCCAGCCTCAGCTGTAGGCGCTGGCGATGCAGGTGCGGGCAATGCAGGTGTGGGAACACTTCCTTCCTCACGTGTAGGGGCCTCCACCAGGGGTGTAGTTTCCCCAGAGTCCATAGGTGATCCCTCTATAATGCTTCGGGGTGAGGTTACATAGTCCATCCAGTTCAACCATAAAAAATAAATAAAAAAATAAAAAATAAAAAATATCGTATAATCCCATATACCCAATTCTATACCCACAGTTGATCCAGAGGAAGGCAAAAAACCCCAGCAGAGCATGATCCAATTTGCTACAGCAGGGGAAAAAATTCCTTCCTGATCCCCCGAGAGGCAATCGGATATTCCCTGGATCAACTCTACCTATAAATGTCAGTACTCAGTTATATTATGTACAATTAGGAAAGTATCCAGGCCTTTCTTAAAGCAATCTACTGAGCTGGCCAGAACCACTTCTGGAGGGAGTCTGTTCCACATTTTCACAGCTCTTACTGTGAAGAAACCTTTCCGTATTTGTAGATGAAATCTCTTTTCCTCTAGACGTAAAGAGTGCCCCCTTGTCTTTTGTGTTGACCGTAAAGTGAATAACTCATCACCAAGTTCACTATATGGACCCCTTATATATTTGTACATGTTAATCATATCCCCCCTTATTCTCCTCTTCTCAAGAGTGAATAAATTCAGTTCCTCTAATCTTTCTTCATAGCTGAGCTCCTCCATGCCTCTTATCAGTTTGGTTGCACTTCTCTGCACTTTCTCCAGTTCCCCGATATCCCTTTTGAGAACTGGGGCCCAAAACTGAACTGCATATTCCAGATGAGGTCTTACTAATGATTTGTAGAGGGGCAAAATGATATCTCTCTCTCTGGAGTCCATACCTCTCTTAATACAAGAAAGGACTTTGCTCGCTTTGGAAACCGCAGCTTGGCATTGCATGCCATTATTGAGCTTATGATCTACCAAAACCCCCAGATCCTTCTCCACTACGGATCCCCCCAGTTGTACTCCCCCTAGTATGTATGATGCATTCATATTCTTAGCCCCCAAGTGCATAACTTTACATTTATCAACATTAAACCTCATCTGCCACATAGTCGCCCAATTAGACAGAGCATTGAGGTCGGTTTGTAAATTGGCGACATCCTGTAAGGACGTTATTCCATTTCATAGCTTAGTGTCATCTGCAAAGACAGAAATGTTACTTTTGATCCCAGACCCAATATCATTTATAAAGATATTAAAAAGGTTAACGGAATTCTGTCCCAACCCTTCTTGACAAACAGCTCATCCACCTCAAAATCATCCCCCACGTCTGAGTTCGAGTCCAGGTCGGAGGTGTCGTACTCCTCCGCTGGCAGGTAGTCTCTAGTAGACACAGACTCACTGTCTTTTAAAAGTTTCTGCGGGTTGGGTATCCAAGCATCTCCAATGGTACGGACACTGAGCTTCTTCCCCTTCCCCCTTTTTACCACAATGTCCCCAGCCTCCTTTCCACCCCCAGACGTGGATCTCCTGGAGGTCCCTCCGGGCTGGATCTCTGGTTCAGGCAGGCGCTGGGGTGGACCTCGACCGCGGCCGCGGGAGGCTTTCACGTAGCCCACCTTTCTCTTAGCAGTCGGGATGGACGTCTCAGTGGTGACGGAGGCAGCATCCGCTGTAACATCCGTCGCTGGCTCTGCGGTGGCTGGGATTTCATCCTTTACATCCGCTACAGCCGTAGTGATGCGCGTGGGCCCGGCCACTGGGGCGTGTTTCCCTTCCGCAGAAGTAACCATCCCCATAAGAAGTTGACCTGGTACACTCGGGGTGACTCGGTGGGTTGTTCCACTTCGAACAAGAACTCTCCACAGGTCAGGCATCTTCCGAATAGCCGTATCTGCACGGCCAGTCCTTGGCAACTCGGACAGAGCACGCCCAGGCCCTCTGCATGCTGGCAGGTATAGAGCGCGAAGCGGCCTCGGGCTTTGAGCCGGATGCCTGTATCTATCAGGGGGGCAGTGATAGAAGCGATATAAATGGTTGAAGTAGTCGGGAACATTCGGGGTCCCGGTGGAATTGGAATCAATGGAGTAGTAGCGGACATGTTGCTTCTTCTTCACTGGTTTGGCTCGTACTGTCCCTTTGGTGCCAAAGACACAACTTGCAACACACACTTGGCGGGGGCTCCTCCCCTTTTCCTTTTCTGCACGCAGCTCGCGGGCTTTTCCTAGTTCTGGACACGCCCACAAACTACGCACCTAGAAAAAACTCAAACACAGTCCTGTACCTCCATTTTCTTCAATAAAACCTGGCGCAGTCCAACTTTCACAATGGCCGAAAAACAGTCCAACCTCTGGGGGGGGTAGCTGCAGAAATCCCGGACTCGAGCCCCCACGTGTAGCACACAGATCCCTGGCCTTACCTCCTCAAGGCGGGACACACCGTACCACAATGCCCAGGTTCCCTCCTGAATAAGAGGGTGAGCGGTGTTCAGAAATTGTTGGGTCCCGCAGCGAGTTTCCTTCCCTCGGTTGGTTCTCACCCCCAGAGTGTAGGGAAGAATCTGTTGTAGGTGCACCAATAAGGCTTAAACCTTAATGAAGGAAGGTTTATTTTCTTTATGCTGACAACTGGATAGGAAAGTTGGAGTTGAAGAATAAAGAAACAGGGAGGCAGGTTCAGGCACTTGGTATCACCACTCAATCCAGAGTGGATTCTGCTCACCCGGATAGTCCCCTCTCATGGTCCTAGCAGCCGGGAGATCCTCTGCCACAGAATCTCTGAGCCCCGAACCTCTCAGCTCTTGTAATTCAAGAACAGGTGCAGGTTCCTGCACATTACAAGGCCTTAGAGACTAGCGGAATCCCTCCAGAAGTTTACCAAACCTCTCTTTCACCGTGAAACTCTCACCGGTCCCTCAGAAAGGTCCCCCGCCGGTTTCTTCTTCTTAGAGCGGGTCCCCTCTCACAGGCACCCTGGGATTCCTCCTCTTAGAGCTGAGCCCCAGCTAAAGGTGCTGGGCCCAATGGTGAAGTTGCAGCCCCAGGCTAAAGGTGCCTGGGATCGATGCATATGCGCACCCCTGGCCTGGAGGGCCAGGTCACGAAACCCGAACTCCGGAGCCCCGGAACCTGGAACAACAACCCTGCTCCAGGCGGCGTCTGCCCCTTATGTATCCTCTCCCGGCATGCACAGCAGGTTGACTACGCCCACTGTACTACTGCCGAGAGAGGACACCCTAAGGCACAGCACTGTTACCAGTGGTTCAACCCTGACCTGTCATCGCAGTGGTTACCAGTGGTTCAACCCTGACCTGTCATCGCAGTGCACCTACAGGCCACAGGGAACTGCACACCAGTAAAACACCTGAAACCACAAATAACCGAACCTATCAATAAAAGCGGTCTGAGCCTGGCTACTAGCTCAGACCAACCCCTAAATTTAGGCACACAGCACCCCTCAA
This sequence comes from Rana muscosa, assembly GCA_029206835.1. Taxonomy (NCBI): domain Eukaryota; kingdom Metazoa; phylum Chordata; class Amphibia; order Anura; family Ranidae; genus Rana; species Rana muscosa. Next base: position 882,414,189 of record CM055116.1, read on the forward strand.
AGTAGAGGGGCGCTACATTAGAGGAAGATGTCAAGAGGAGCTGGGTTCCTCTATGGTTTCCTTGGGTCACTGGGGAAGCTATCCCATTGGATGCTGCAACCCCATGTGACTCTAGCAGCCATCTTGGGTCAGGCAGAGCCTATTTTAGGCCCTGGCTCCTGGGTTTTGCATGCTTTATGTGTGAGTAGCGTAGGGAGAGTTACCTGCTTGTGAGGGGCAGTAGGGTACAGGATGGCCAGGCCACATTCTGCTCTCTTCACAGATGCCATGAGTGTACCCAGCTGGGCAGACACCCCCCCCCCAGTTCTGATGTGAACCATTACTGCATTCTTCAATACAAGTTCTTTACAGCACCTGTCTGTGTGAATTACTGCTGCCACACCCCACCTACATACTGCTACTCTCAAAATGTTCTCTCTCCAGTCCTGCCCAACTGGGCACCCTTTCTGATGATACTTGCTCCAAGGGTGCCTGCTCCCACACACACAAGTGAACACTTACTTAGGCCATGAGGTCATATGCACTACCAAGCTACAGGACCTGCAGCTGTCAGTTCCCCAAGTGCTCTGTAATGCTAAATATTTTACACTCTCAATCACTCTCCCTGGGAGTTTAGCCCTGCGTAGGGATCTTGTGATGGGTTCAGTTCAAGATACATCTTGACAGATCAAGGTTGTAATAGTCCCATGTCCCCGTACTCCCTGGGCCCCACCCACCCACCCACAGCTGGTATTATATGGATACTAGCTCCACCCATGACATCACTATGTGAACAGCAGAACTTAAAGTGGTTGTAACCTCAGATGTGAAATATGAACAAAGCATATCCATCTAAGGTGTGTACTGGTCTCAATCCAGAGCACTAAGTGCCATTTCTGTCTGCTGCTTCGTTCCTCTGCTATCAGCATGAATACTGACACCAAGAGAAAAAAGGTGACAGGGGCAGGAACTCCAGCTGATTAACAGCCTCAGCTCTGTTACTGTGTGCTGTGTGAAGGGGGTGTGTCCCTTCCTTTCAATCAGCTCTCAGAGCTCTCCACACTGAGCTCTGCAGAGTGTAACTTCAGCTCTCCGTCCCCTGTTTTCTAACAGCTCAGACAAGCTGTATAAATTCTGGACTTTGAATGGATGCAGATAAGGGAAGACTGTGGATAAACAGGTACAACGTATGTGGGAGGATTTGTTTAATCTCTGTGTATCATCTCTGGCCAGTCACTTCACTGGGTTTACAACCACTTTTAGGGGAACCTAAACCTGCCAACATGTTGTTAAAGCCAAGGCAGCTGCCATCCTATTCTCTGTTTGATCTGCAGTTGCCATGGTGCTGCACATGTAATCAGTTATAACATCAGCCATTTGATTGCTTGACAGTTCAGTTTCGAGCTTTTAACTGCCTTGATTGTAACTGTTTTGGTCATTCCTTGTGACAGCACTAAAATTGCTAAAAAAATTAAAAGAACAGTGTAAAAATAAATAAAATAAAATAAATAAAAAATAATTTATAATATTAATAATATTTTTTTTTAAAGTGCCCCCATCCCCCCATGCTAGTGCGCAAAAGCAAACGTGGTCCCGCACGCATGCATACAGTGATCATCCCACACATGTGAGGTATCGTCGCGAATGTCAGATCATGGGCAATAATTCTAGCACCAGACCTCCTCTGTAGATATAAGGTGGTAACCTGTAAGGCCCCTTTCACACGGGCTGTTCGATAAGGTCCGCCGGTCAGTTTTTTAGGTGGACCTGATCGGATACTCTATTCACCTCTATGGAGCAGCTGATGTCAGCGGTAAAATGTTTTATCACATCCTCTATCTGATCCGATCCTCTTCGCCAAAAGCTGAAGGATGGTGACCCTATTTTCCATCTGTCTGACCAATCGGATCGGATGAAAACAGACAAGCGGTCTGTTTTCATCAGATCTCCCCATAGAGGAAAGCGGGACTCTGTCCAACTCTGCTCTGCTTAGTGAGCGATGACGGACCTGTCATCCACCTGCTCAGCGGAAAATAGTGGAGCGATCCCCCGCTAAGCAAATGGATCCCGCAGAACGAAGGCGCCCGTGTCAAAGTAAAATTTACGTTGTTTGTCGATGCTGCGTGGGTGTGTGCAATTTTAAACCGTGACATGTTTGGTATCTATTTACTCAGCATGACATCATCTTTCATTGTTTGCAAAAAAAAATTGGGTGATGTATTGGGTTTTTTTTGCATTCAATTTAAAAAAAAAGTGTATTTTTCCCCCAAAATTGCGTTTGCAAAACCGCTGCCCAAATACCGTGTAACATAAAAAATTGCAAAGCCAACCGATTTATTCTCAAAGGCCTCTGCTTTAAAAAAATATATACTGTGTGTAACGACAGGAGTTAACGTTGTTTAAATATATTCAATTTCCGAACACACAGCAGCTACCAGACACTCCAACCAGCCGAATAAGACCCCATACAAATATTTCTCCCCGCACAAACGAGACAACGCTCTGTGTTGAAGTTCCAAAAACAGGGAATGAATCTTTATTACAAGCACATGGTAACACTTCCCTTCAAAACACTTCCCTCCCATCCTTGGGGAACAGGGCGGGTTAAACTGTCCAATGACAATGGTGATACAGGTCAGGTGTGTTCAAACTTCTCCTTCAGTAAACAGTCTTAGCAGGAGGGGTTGCTGGAGTGATTCCCCCCCCCCCCCTTTCCTCACAGCAAGACACTTAAACATCCCATAATAGGCAGCCAGACGGTCTACCAGCTCCAATCCACATCACCACAAACAACAATGAAAATGTCTTTGGAAGATAGTCTGGATTTAATCTAGATTACACAGGCAGCCAGGTGGTTAGAGTTGAACACATCAGCATCTCTCAATTAACCTGTTGCGTTCAGAATCAAACAACCAGTAATTCTCAATGTCCATTATTTTCTGGCTCATACTTTCTAAGAACTTCTGGGTTCCACTGGCCCTCCTGTTTACATCTCTCCCCTTTCGGCAGGAGACTAACACAGGAGGAGACCCCAGACGGGTTGACTCCGAAGTTAGTCCATAGTTCCATTCCTCTAATGCCTGGACAACCCATCAGCATTGCCATTTTGCTTACCGGGTCAGTAGCTGATGGTGAAGTGGTAAGGTTGTAGGGCGAATAATGGAATTCAGTTCTGGAACAGTCACTTGCTTTGCTCTCTCAATGGCTCCCAAAACTTGTTGCTGACGCTCTTGGGAGAGGTAAGGCAAAACCTGGGCGCAAATCCCATTTAACCTTTTGACAATTTCAGCCTGTTTGTGCATTTCAATGTTCAAGCCATGGGACATCTCATAATACATGACGTAGTGTCGTTGCATCTCCGATTTCTCACTGACCAACTTGTCACATTCCAATTTTAGACTGTGGTATTGTGCCTGATCTAAGGTACATGTCAGGGAAGATAGTCTTACCCGGGTCTCGGCAGCAAGCGGGTCGGTTCCAGCAGCACGGGTCTGGGCACAGGTAGTCACTGAGTTGGCTTCAGCGGGGCCCATCGCGGCGCAAGGAGAAACGAGGGGGGCCAAATCATTCCCCAGTAGTATATCCGCTGGCAAATCCTTCATCACCCCCACATTCACGTGTCCCGAACCAACCCCCCAATCCAGGTGAACACGGGCAACGGGTAGCCGGAAGACGGTGCCTCCCGCTACTCTTACGGCTACAGTGTCTCCGGTATGTTGTCTCTCTGGGATGAGGTTCTTCTGTAGTAGGGTCATGGTGGCGCCAGTATCACGTAGGCCATTGGCTACCTTTCCATTGACCCAGACAGTCTGCCTGTGTTGCTGCCGGTTGTCCCGGTTAGCTGCTTGTATTGGATCAGCCTCGTGCAGGACGCACCAATGTTCTTCCTCCTCAACGCAGTGGGCCGCAGGCATGGATGTGTGGGGGTTCCCTCTTGCTGGCTGTCTCTATGACTGGGACTGCCTGGCTGGATTCAACTGACAGTCTGGCTTTTTGTGCCCTAGCTGTTTACACCCGAAACATCTGATGGGTTGTGAGTAGCCCTGGGAGTTGGACCTGGGCTGCTGAGAATAAGTGGCCGCTGGGGGTGGTGCTGTAGGGTGGCACGACTGGGGTTGGTAGGCGATAGCCGGAGGGGGTGCCACTGATCGATAATCCACCCGAGCTGTTGTCTTGACCACAGGGTTATCCAGTTTGCGGGCGTCTGTGTATTCGTCTGCCAAGCGAGCTGCTTCAGGCAAGGTGAAAGGTTTTCGGTCCCGGACCCACTCTCTGACTTCCAGGGACAGTTTGTCAAAGAAGTGCTCCAGCAGGAACACCTGCAGCACCTCTTCCCCGGATTCTGCTTGGCATCCAGCGACCCAGTGGGATGCAGTGCGGTGTAGGCGGCATGCCCACTCGGTATACGAGTCTCCAGTCTGCTTGCTCGTCTCTCGGAACCGCCTCCGGTGTGACGGCATACCTGGCCAAAAGTGCTTCTTTTACCAGTCCATAGTTCATAATATCCTCGTGTGGGATGGCCCTGAACGCTTCACTGGCCCGGCCAGACAGTTTCCCAGACAAAATGGTAACCCATTCCTCTGTGGGCACCCGGTGTAGGGCACATTGCCGTTCAAAATCAGCAAGGTACCCATCAATCTCTCCTTCAGTTTCAATGAAATTTTTAAAAGCAGTAAAATGTATCTTTCTCCTTTCAGTTGGTGCTGCTCTGACTTCTGCTACTGCAGCACCTCTTTGCGGTAGCAAATTTACGTCCACAGCCGCTATAACTCGGTCTATGATCTCCGCTGTAGGGTTAGGACCTAATGTGCCAGTCTTATGTTAACAGCCCGATCAAAACTTGCCTCTTCGGGTGTCCTGTCTGTTACGCTGGGCCTTTCGGTTCCATCCATTTCGACTAGTTCTCTGATAATGTCCCTCTTCTTACGGTTGTTGGCCGGTCTTCCCCGGTTCTCCAGTAAGTCCTTGAGGGTAGAGTGCTTTAGCCGTTCATACTGTGCCTCCATTGGCCTGTGTCCTCTTGTAGCTGTCCTTCCGGCTGTGGGAATCAATCCCACTGCTGCCACCAATGTAACGACAGGAGTTAACGTCGTTTAAATATATTCCATTCCCGAACACACAGCAGCTACCAGACACTCCAACCAGCCCAATAAGACACCATACAAATATTTCTTCCTGCACAAACGAGACAACGCTCTGTGTTGAAGTTCCAAAAACAGGGAATGAATCTTTATTACAAGCACATGGTAACACACTTCCCTTCAAAACACTTCCCTCCCATCCTTGGGGAACAGGGCGGGTTAAACTGTCCAATGACAATGGTGATACAGGTCAGGTGTGTTCAAACTTCTCCTTCAGTAAACAGTCTTAGCAGGAGGGGTTGCTGGAGTGATTCCCCCCCCCCTTTCCTCACAGCAAGACACTTAAACATCCCATAATAGGCAGCCAGACGGTCTACCAGCTCCAATCCACATCACCACAAACAACAATGAAAAGGTCTTTGGAAGCTAGTCTGGATTTAATCTACATTACACAGGCAGCCAGGTGGTTAGAGTTGAACACATCAGCATCTCTCAATTAACCTGTTGAGTTCAGAATCAAACAACCAGTAATTCTCAATGTCCATTATTTTCTGGCTCATACTTTCTAAGAACTTCTGGATTCCACGGGCCTTCCCGTTACACCGTGTTTCCCCGAAAATAAGCCGGGTCTTATATTAATTTTTGCCACCAAGAACACACTAGGGCTTATTTTCGGGGTAGGGCTTACAATTTAACCCCCAGTGTGCACAGCATAAAAGTGCTTGCAAACTGCCATAATCCTTGCCACCACAGCAGAATATAATGCAAAGGGTATGTCACATACCTTCCCACAGCGCCGCTCGGCGCTTCCGTGACCCGCCAGATTGTTCTTCCATGGCACAAGCACTGCAGAGGGAGGGGGGCCCAAGATCCCCCGATGACAGCCGGCAGAAGATGAGGGCAGCGGGGATCAGCTGAGCGCGGCTCGGCACTTCCGTGACCCGCCTGAGCTCTCTTATCTGCTCCGAGCTTTGCAGAGGGAGGGGGGCCCGAGATCCCCCGATGACAGCTGGCAAAAGAGGAGAGCAGCGGGGGTCATCTGAGTGCGGCTCGGCACTTCCATGACCCACCTGAGCTCTCTTATCTGCTCTAAACTTTGCAGAGGGAGGGGGGCCCGAGATCCCCCGATGACAGCTGGCAAAAGAGGAGAGCAGCGGTAATCATCTGAACGCTGCTCGGCACTTCCGTGACCTGCCTGAGTTCTTCTTCCCCCTCTGAGCCTTGCAGAGGGGGGGGGGCTGAATTCCCCCGCCAACAGCTGGGGGAAGGGGAGGACTCCAGCAGCAATAGAGAGAACTCCATCAGCCCACAACCAGCCTAAATTAGGGCTTATTTTCGGGGTAGGGCTTGTATTGCAGCCCTCCTTGAAAATCGGGGTAGGTCTTATTTTCAGGGTAGGTCTTACTTTGGGGGTTCTAAGTCATTTTCTAGCAAAAAAAAAAAAAACAACAACTGATTGTTACATGTAGAAAGAAGTTACCGCTCAGACGTGGCTGTTGATCTGCTCACTGGATCCGAAGCCGTGGGTGCAGGCGATTGCATATAACAATGCAGATACTAAAGAAAAGCTTGGACAGCCGCACTCCAAAAAATTTGTTGGTTCTTTATTTAAAAAAACATGGTCACATCAACACATATGACAGCAAAAAACAGCAAGAGGAGCTGACATGTTTCACACTGCAAATCAGTGCTTAATCATAGCTCTGATTAAGCACTGATTTGCAGTGTGAAACATGTCAGCTCCTTTTGCTGTTTTTTGCTGTCATATGTGTTGATGTGACCATGTTTTTTTAAATAAAGAACCAACTAATTTTTTGGAGTGCGGCTGTCCAAGCTTTTCTTTAGTTTCTGCATGATTGTTACATGTGAACAAAAAGTGCCAGAAAAAGCCTGGTCTTTAAGTGGTTAAAAGCAAAACTACTATTCTACTTTTTATTCATAATAACAGCGGCCAGCTTCAGATTTCTAAACCTAAAATGCTTCATCTGATTTCAAAAAGCCCACACTGCTTTTCCAGCTGTTGATTTTCAGAAAGACAACGTGGGCGGGGCAACCCACACCAATCTCAGTGCCATCAGTTCGGTATCGAGGCGTGGAACGCACAGTGCGTGCCAGCCTTACCGGAAACAGGAGGCGGAAGTAGAGGAGACATAAATAAAGTCCTTTAGGTTGTACGCTCGCCGGTTGTTGTGCTTCGGAGATGGGGAATACGAGCAGCGAGAGGCCCGGACCCCTGAAGGGGCGAAGGGACAGCGGCGGCGGAGCCGCCAAAGGGGAGGACAGGGCGAAAATATTAATGGACAGTCCAGAGGACGCTGACATGTACACCACTGAGGAGAGCAAGGTGAGGCGGAGTGCTGGGCACTGGTCGGCTCTGTCATTGCCAGGTCCTGAGGAGGAGACGGAGGGCTAGGCCGCAGAGAGCCAGGACATGTCTGTGAGGTGATGACAGACTGCAGTGACAGACGCAGACATGTGGGGGGGGTGTGAGGACTCCATACACAGGAGATATGCTCACACCTGCTCTATACACTCCTATCCACAGTGTAGGGGGAGCTCCACACTAATAACACGAATCATTACTATGAAATCTCCTGCGTTTAATAGCCCCACTTTCATTGTCTTTTTCCTAATGTTGTTCCCAAACGTCTTCTTTTTATAGAGGGGACAGCTGCTGTGTTCATCTCCCTGATCTTCCCATTGGGGAGCAGAACATCTCCCATGGAAAGGCCCTTGACTGGGAAATCAGCTGTCACTCTTAGAAGCTGGTCATGTCTTAGTAGAGTTTTGTTTTTAGAACATTCGTTGGATTCTCAAATCATTAGTGGAGTCAACGTTTGGTGGAGCAGGAAGCAAATTAACAGCCATTTGTGGTTTTCGTTCAGGAAAGTCTGTTCTTTCCAAACGCAAATAAAGTTTTGAAGTACTTTTTTGAATGGCGTTTGATCAAGTCCGTCGCGTGTACTGGTCAGAAGTTTTGTATGAATGTTTGAAATGTACTGGTGTATGACTAGTTTTAAAGCGGAGTTCCAGTCACTTATGTGTTTATTAAGTCAGCAGCTACAAAAAACTGTAGTTGCTGACATTTAATGAACGCTCACTCCCCTGTCCCAGCGGTTTTCTCCCTTGGCGCCGCTGTCTCTACTATGGGCACCCGGCTGTGACAGCTTGCTCTGCGACTGGTCCCAGAAGGCTTCTAGGACCTGTCGTGGGTCCCAGAAGGCTTCTAGGACCTGTCGTGGGTCCCAGGAGGCTTCGAGGACCTGTCGTGGGTCCCAGGAGGCTTCGAGGACCTGTCGTGGGTCCCAGGAGGCTTCGAGGACCTGTCGTGGGTCCCAGGAGGCTTCGAGGACCTGTCGTGGGTCCCAGGAGGCTTCGAGGACCTGTCGTGGGTCCCAGGAGGCTTCGAGGACCTGTCGTGGGTCCCAGGAGGCTTCGAGGACCTGTCGTGGGTCCCAGGAGGCTTCGAGGACCTGTCGTGGGTCCCAGGAGGCTTCGAGGACCTGTCGTGGGTCCCAGGAGGCTTCGAGGACCTGTCGTGGGTCCCAGGAGGCTTCGAGGACCTGTCGTGGGTCCCAGGAGGCTTCGGGAGGGGGAAGGAGAGCTTCCGGACGCCCACGGTGACCGGAACGGGAGTGGCAAGCGGGTACCTGTCAAGAATTCTGGGAGAGTACTGTACACCTGGTTTTGATGCAGCACTTTTGTAGTGTGAAACGCTTTTGGGCCCCCCCCCCCCCCCCGTTTGCTTTCTGTGATGCGTTTTTTTTTTGTTTTTTTCATACATTTTTGTGCTGCAATAATTTTTAGTTTCGTAATTTATGTTTGGGTGTGCAGCCATCCGGAATTTATTTATTTTTTCTATGGCAATACTACAGCTGCGACTGGATTATCACCCCACACGATCCAATTTCCAGCTGATCCACCTTGGAGCTGTGTGTTCCTGTGTGTTCCTGTGTGTTCCTGTGTGCTCCTTTTTTAATAAAATAAAACTTCTAGAACTACATTTCCCCCTTCTTTTTTTTTTTATTATAGGTCTTCCTTCCCACCGTGCTTCTGTCAGCAAACATAACTGACTTTAACGCTGATCTCCAGCTTTACTTTAACTAGTGAGCCCTACATTAACGGGTGCACTTTCTGGTGGTGTATAAACTGTATGTAGCCTCAGCTTATACATTGCTGTTTGGCTTTGGGCCATGAACATCCCTTTCCACACCCAAAATTGAGTTGGGCTGGGTGGCTGTCAGCCATTCATAGGCAGCTTAGCCAATCAGAGAAAGCTTTGAATTAATTCAGAAAATACAAAGCTGCTTATAAATGGCTGAGCTTTAACCACTTCAATACTAGGTGCTTTCACCCCCCCCCCCCCCCTCCCATGTCAATTTTCAGCACTGTCGGACTTTGAATGACAATTGTGCGGTCATGCAACACTGTACCCATATGATATATTTTTATCAGAAAGACAGAGCTTTCTTTTGATGGTATTTAATCACTACTGGGTGTTTTTATTTTTTATTTTATGCTAGATGAAAAAAAGACAGAAAATTAAAAAAAATTGTTTGTTATAAAAAATTAGCAAATAAGTAATTTTTTCTCCTTCACTGATAGGCCGCACTGATGATCAGTGTAACTGTCCCCTGTCACACTTGTTGATTACTGGCTCTCCTCATTCTGTGACCGAGTGTGAGGAAAGGAATGCGATAACTGGCAAGTTTGTTTACATGTGATTGGACACAGCTGATCACATGGTTAAGAGCTGCTGTGATTGTCCCTTTATCGCGATCAGAGCGTGCCCCAGGTGGTGTGTGGGGGCATAGTCCTGGAATGTGCTCCCAGAACAAGAATGCTGCGCTGTAGCAGTCTTGCCATGACCATGAAGTGGTTATAAAGCGAATTATTTTTTTTTATTTTTTTGTTTTTGTTTTTTTACCTTTAAAGCCGCGTTCGGCGAAGAGAAAATTTAAGTCGGCAGCTAGAAATATTGCAGCTGCTAAATTTTAATATTAGGACACTTACCTGTCCGGGGCACCCGCGATGTCCTCAACTAAAGCTGATTTGTCCCTCGGCTCCTGGGTACAGGCGCCGGCATCTTCAGTAAGGGAATTGGGAAGTGAAGCCTTGTGGCTTCACAGCCTGGTTCCCTACTGCGCATGCGTGAGTCGCGCTGTGCAGCCTCACTTGTCCCTGCTGTCTTCTGGGACCTGTGCGTCTCCCAGAAGACAGCGGGGGGGACAGAATCTGCGGTGATCTATCGCCGGAAGTGGGAGCAAATACCTGGATTATACAGGTATCTCCCCCCCGAAAGGTGCCCAATGTGACACCGGAGGGGAGGAGGAACAGGAAAAGCAGAAGTTCCATTTTAGGGTGGAACTCCGATTTAAAGCTGAATTGCACAAATTCAGCAACTATGTAAAAAGTGCAGGCACACCATGTGTTAAGTCTAGGGTTGTCCCGATACCGATACTAGTATCGGTACCGATACCAAGCATTTGCGCGAGTACTTGTACTCGCGCAAATGCTCCCGATGCTTCACCCGATACTTTTTTTTTTTTTTTTGTGGCGGGAGGAGTCAGTGGCTGGGGAGGGCAGGAGAGAGGGGCGGGGGAGTCTGGCCGGAGAGGGCGGGAGGAGTCAGTGGCTGGGGAGGGCGGAAGAGGAAAGTGCGGGCGGAGTCTGGCTGAAGAGGGCGGGCACAGTCGGTGGACGGAGTCCGCGGGCGGAGAGCGAGTCCCTCACCTGCAGTTGAACCTGGTAAGCTGGCAGGGGTTCAGGGCGCATCAGGATCGGTGACCGATGCTGTCACGTTCGGTCGCCGTCAGCGGCTGAACGTCCCCACGCCCATCTTGGTACACCCTGCACTCGGCTGCAGTAAGCAGCAGCAGACATCTTGTTACACCCAGCCCGAGCTATATGGGCTGGGTGTAACAAGATGTCTGCTGTTGCTTACTGCAGCCGAGTGCAGGGTGTACCAAGATGGGCGTTGCAGCAGTTTTTTTTTTTTTCTTAAATCCTGTGTCATTTCCCCCCCACCCCCCGCAGCATTTCAGTGCCAGCCACCTATCAGTACCCACAAGTGCTACCTATCAGTGGAATCAGTGCCATCTACCAGTGCCACCTATCAGGTGGCACTGGTAGATGCCACTGATTGCACTGATAGGTGGCACTTATGGGCACTGATAGCACTGATAGGTGGCACTTGTGGGCACTGATAGATGGCACTAATAGTGCAATCAGTGCCGCCCACAAGTGCCGCCCACAAGTGCCGCCCACCTGTGCCCATCTTTCAAACTGTCACATGACATTGAAAAAAAGTATCGGTATCGGCGAGTACTTGAAAAAAAGTATCGGTACTTGTACTCGGTCTTAAAAAAGTGGTATCGGGACAACCCTAGTTAAGTCCTAATATAGCTGCCTGCTACATCTAGGTTTATCTGTATTTTTATCTGACAGGTTTATGGCCCTGCTGGGGGATAGACTCCACACTGGAGTCTGAGAGAAAGGAGAGAAGCACAGAGCAGCTATGCCCACCATTCACCTCTGCTGCCCACTCTCAGAAATCTTGGTATTGTAATACCAAGGCTTCTGTGATTGGGTGGGAGGGGCAAGCATAGTCGCTGCACCAACTCTACACGTGAGCACAATAAGCCTGTCCGATATAAATAATAGCTATAAGCCCAGGAGGTGACATGCACCTCTTTGGACTTAACTCAGAGTGCTTTCACTTTTTAAAAATTTGCTGCATTCCTGCAATTTGGCTTTAATGCATTCCCTGCAAGCGGAGCTAAACCCATCAATTTTAACAGTTTCAAGAACCGTCATAATCCTGGCCTGTGCTGGGAATATAACTTGTGCTCTCGACCAAACTGTCAAACCATCAAATGACTGGTGTCATACCTGATCACATGTGCAGCATCATGGCAGTTGAAGATTAAACAGAGTCAAAGATGGCAGCTTCCTTGTCTGCGAGCAATAGGGGGGGGCTTAGTTCTTGCTGTCCTCCCCCTCCCTAAATACTTGAGTCCTAAATTGATCCAGCGCTGTGCAAAGCTGGATCTCTTCTCTTGTCCTCTTCATGCAGGGTAGTCAGGCAGCAGCAGGAGCCATTGGGGCTTTAAGGCTGGATCAGTGGCCCTATTTGCTGCCTTCAAAGTGACATTTTGCAAGAGGCAGTAGCTCTGTAGTAGAGCATATTTCTTTATTGGGGTGATATCAGCATCAAAGTCAATGGAGGGAGATGGGTATAGTCTGAAGATGAATACAGTGCCTTGAAAAAGTATTCATACCCCCTTGACGTTTTTCACATTTTGTCATGTTACAACCAAAAACGTACGTTTTATTTTATGTGATAGACCAACAAAAAGTGGAACATAATTGTGAAGGATAAAGAAAATTATAAATGGTTTTCTGCATTTTTTACAAATATGTGAAAAGTGTGGCGTGCATTTGTATTCAGCCCCCCTGAGTCAATACTTTGTAGAACCAGCTTTCGCTGCAGTTACAGCTGCAAGTCTTTTTGGGGATGTCTCTACCAGCTTTGCACATCTAGAGACATTTTTGCCCATAATTCTTTGCAAAATAGCTCAAGCTCTGTCAGATTGGATAGAGAGTGTCTGTCAACAGCAATTTTCAAGTCTTGTCACAGATTCTCAATTGGATTTAGGTCTGAACTTTGACTGGGCCATTCTAACACATGAATATGCTTTGATCTAAAATGTTCCATTGTAGCTCTGGTTGTATGTTTAGGGTCATTTTCCTGCTGGAAGGTGAACCTCCACCCCCAGTCAAGTCTTTAGCAGACTCTTAACAGGTTTTCTTCTAAGATTGCCCTGTATTTGGCTCCATCAACTGACAAGCTTTCCTGTCCCTGCTGAGGAAAAAAAGCATCCCCACAGCATGATCATGATGTTGGCACCACCATGTTTCACGGTGGGGATTATGTGTTCTGGGTGATGTGCAGTGTTAGTTTTCTGCCACACATAGCATTTTGATCTTATCTGACCAGAGCACCTTCTTTCGCATGTTTGCTGTGTCACCCACATGGAGGGAGGGAGATGCCCTTGCAATCTGACCGATTTGGAGTTTTTTTTTGCAGAGAGTAAAAGTCAAGCTGTGCCATGCTGATACTCATACCCAAAAAGACTAAGTGCTGTAATAAAATTAAAAGGTGCTTCAACAAAGTATTTAAGGGTGTGCACACTTATGCAACCATATTTTAGTTTTTGTTTTTTGTTTTAGTTTTTTACTTCCCTCCCACCAAAAAAAAAATAAAAAATAATAAAAAAATAAAAAAAAAAGATTTCAGTTTGTTCAACCGAGTTGTACAGTTTTATAGGTCACATTAAGACTGTGTTCCCCACATCAAATTTGCAATAGCAGGAGATTTTGACCGGCTCTCTATGGAGCTGGTTCACATATCTCCGCTGGGGCTCTGGTGCGATTTGCACAGGGGTCCTGTGTATCTTTTGGTCTTTTTCAGGTCTGAATTCAGCCAAAAAATTGCACCAGCCTAAAGGTGGGAAAAAGTTCTAAAGTGACTGATCTTTTGTCATATTTTTTTATTTCTTTTTTTTTACATCACAGAAACCTAACACTTTAACAGGGGTGTATAGACTTTATATCCTGTGTCTTACTTTTTAGGCCGGGTTCACACCTATGCGAATTGGTTGCGGCTTACACCGCATCCAATTCGCATAACATTAAAAAATACATTCTTTTCAATGAGGCTGGTTCACATATGTGCGATGCATTCGCACTGCGCATTACCAAAAATCCGCGTGCGTTTTTCTAGACATTGCGGTGCGAATTCAGGTCCATTATCTTCTATGGCCACGCATTTGATTCGCAGATGTCTTCCGTTCTGAACAGGACTTTTTTCAATGCTCACTACACTTCCCCCCCCCCCCCCCTCCCAGGTCAACAAGTTTGCATGTTCCACTGCACACAACAAGCTCTCTTATCTCCTTGCAGAGAGAACAGCTGGAATTCGCACTGCACAAGTGTGAACCCAGCCTTAGAGTGAGGGCTTGTTTTGGGCCTAAGTGTAGCAGCAGTGTTTGCATCACGTTAGAATTTTTTTTCCTTTTACAGGGAATTCTGTGATTGGTCTGTTTAAATCCGTGCATTGCATAATTCGATTTTTTTTATTAGCAAAATATTTTTACCTACTACTGTTTTAGGTGATAATAGCTATGTTGACCTTGCAGGCCCCCATGGAAAAAGATGAATTTTTGGCATGGCAGCATGATTTAGAAGTAAATGACAAAGCTCCGACTCAGGCTCGACCAACGGTATTTCGGTGGACTGGAGGAGGGAAAGAAATTTACTTAGCTGGGTCGTTTAACAACTGGGGGAAAATCCCTCTCATAAGAAGGTATGCCTCCTTTTTCTTTTCTGATTTTACTCTGCACGTTTACATTTTCCTGTACACGCTACTCCCGCCCTCTAGTTCATATTTAACGTATATACTCGAGTGTAAGCCGAGATTTTCAGCTCTTTTTTTTGGGCTGAAAATGCCCCCCTCTGCTTATACCAGAGTCAGTGTACCTGAAAATATTGAGAGGCTGCGGGCGTCCATTGTTTAAAACTCACGGTCTCCTCCTGTTCCCTTCCGTGATAGGTGGAACTGTGTCTGCTGAAACGTTTCTCAGCAGACACAGTTCCGCCTATCACGAACGTTCTCTCATCCTCACTCATCCCAGCAGACACTGTGTTCAGTGTTCTGCCAATCACGGACGCCTTTTCATCCTCGCACAAGAGGACGTCCGTGATTGGCGGAACAATAAACGCAGTGTCTGCTGGGAAACAGAATCCGAGGATGAGAGAACGTTCGTGATAGGCGGAACTGTGTCTGCTGAGAAACGCCCATCGGGGAAGGGACCAGGTGGAGACCGCGAGTTTTAAACAATTAATGGACGCCCGCAGCCTCTAAATTTCAGGTACACTGGCAATGGGCACAGTGAGGATGCAATGGGCACAGTGAGGATGCAATGGGCACAGTGAGGATGCAAATGGGCATTGTTGACCCTTTTTCCAGCTTACAGTAGCTGCTGCATTCTCACCCTCGGCTTATACTCGAGTCAATACGTTTTCCCAGTTTTTTGTGGTAAAATTAGGTACCTTGGCTTATACTCGAGTATATGCGCTAATCAAAATGCCGTAATGTGATCTAAATATGATGTTTATGTGACATGACTGGTCCTCAGGACCTTGTGTCTTACCCAGGGCCGATGATAGAAATCATGGGGCCCCATACAGCCCCACCATCAACCCCACCCCTGCCCCTCCCCAGACCTCACCTGTGTCCTTCTTCTTCTTTTTTTTTTTTTATGCTAGTAATGGCGACTTATAGCGAAACTTCGATATTGCGGCAGACAAACCGGACACTAACTGACACTTTGTGGGAACCAGTTACACTAATACAGTGCTAAAAATATGTACAGTCACTGTACTAATGACACTGGCTGGGAAGGGGCTAACAGGGGCACTCAAAAGGTTAAATGTGTGCCTAACAAGTGTTTGTCTTACTGTGTGGGAGTTGCTTTTACTAATGAAAGGCATAGATCCCCGTCCCTGCTTTTCAGGAACACGGGATCAATGTCTTCCATACTGACAGAACAGTGATCTGCCTTGTTTACATAGGCAGACTGCCGTTCTGCCTGTGTACAGAACGATCAGCAGGTACAGGCGGACAGCGAATCCACTGGACCTGCTGATCGGCTGCTAAACCCATAAGTGTGTGTGTGTTATAATAGATCCTGCGTGGCCGCCCCGTAGCTGTAAATCTGCTGGTTAAGATCATCAGTATTTTAACTCTCGGGCACTCTGATCATGGCTCTGGCTGGTACTGTCAGTGTGTCACATAACATGGCTGTTGGGTGCTGATTTTGTTAACTTATGACAAGTAAGTTATGTGACGAGCACTGCCAGCCAGAGCCATGATAGAGTGCCTGCTGCCAGTGAGTTATGATACCATCCATGATGCCAGAGACAGTGCAATGTAGTCTAATCACACCCCCAAGTCACACCTGTGTTGAAGGCACTGGCAGATCCACGATCCACTTCCTCTCTGTTCCTGCTGGACACTGTCAGCTGAGTTGCCTGTCGCCACCGCCCACCTCACAGCCTGTCAAGTCTCGCTCTCCAGGCCCCGGCTACTACTGGGTGGGGAGCGGAGCTGAGCGGAGGAAGATCACTCCATCGGGGAAGGCAAGAAGATAGGCAGGTGGCTAGCCGTGACTTGAGCCAAGCCAGAAAAACAAGCGAAGAGGGAGCGGAATGGGCATGCGCCCAAAACTGGTACCTCCACTCCGGCTAGTAGGAACGGAGGAGGGGGTGTCATTTCAGATATTATTTTTATTCTGCACTCTGCCTTTGAGGTTGCCTGGACCCACCCTGCTGAGTTCAGGACGCTGGGCCCAGTACAACAGGGCCGGCTGTACTGGCTTATCAGTGGCCCTGGTCTTGCCCACTGCGTAAGTGAACATTCCCCTTTTTGGATGTGCTGTAGTCAAATTCTTGCACGTCCCTGAAGCATCCATCGGGAGTAAGGTGGGTGAGAAAGTGTTTTTGTGCCCGGATCCCAGAGCTGCTTACTGCTGCCCTTTGACTTGCTTTACTCCACAGATCACACTACCATTCACTTCCCTATCATTGTCATAGGGAAAATAAAATGTGAGCCTAGTTTAATGGTAGCTATATAGAAATCAGAGTGCAATGCACATGTCCAGCATTTTAATAGTTTGCCTTTGCAATGTTGATAATCTGTTTGATAATGTAGACCTAAAGGTTTAGATAAAATTGTTGTTCACCCAGGCTAAACTTTAGGAAAAAAGGCACTTGTATAGTGGCAGCATACACTGACAGATTCAGCTATAACATGATTAGGTGTGCTTTTACAGCTGTTGGATGTGCAAGGAATAGATAAAAGGCCTTCTTTGCCACAATAAGTGACTTGTGTATTGGCACCCATATGCTGATTACTTATCAGTAGGTATAAAAGGTTACCTCTTATATAAGCTATACCATTCTAGCGATAGGTGCTTGGAAGAAAATTTTGCAAATGTAAATTCAAGAAATAACCTAAAGAAGTAGAATTAATCCTCATGCAAACCAGCAAATATACTTTTTTTTATTTTTATTTTTGTGACTCTCATACTACACAACCAGTAAGATGACCCTCCTGCCTAAACCTGCAAATAGCTGAGTTATTGTTCAGGCTATGCATTGTGACATGGGTGTGGGGAATTATAGGGCTAGTTGAACAGAGTTGTAAATCATTTTGCAGATCAATAGTTCACATATATTTTGCAACTGTAACTGCAACATTTTCTTTAAAGCCCAGCTTATTAAACTGCACTAGTAAATATTAAAATCTGGCTGCAAAAATCACACCATCTTCTTAATCTATGCTGTACCTTTCAGACTCGCTGCTCTCCACTCCACAGCTGATCATTGTCTGGATTGATAGCGTTATTTAACTCCTATTGTCAAGCCACCCTGTGCTCAGGATACTGGTGCGATTGCCACCACTTCATTAGATGGGCTGAACCTGGAGTTGGACTGTAGAGTTCCTTCACAATAAATAAAATTTCCTAACTGGCTACCTTCATCTCAGTTTGACGTTTTGTGCTTCATTAATTTGAGATTTAATATTTAGCACGTTCTGTAGTCTGTTAAATGGGTTTTCTTTTTGTTACAGCCACAACAACTTTGTAGCAATATTGGATCTTCCAGAAGGGGAGCACCAGTACAAATTTTTTGTTGACGGCCAGTGGACTCACGATCCGGCTGAGGTAATCTTGTTGTGGTTTTTTTATGAAAAAAAGATTGTTTATTCGGATTTATTGTGCAGTCATTTCACAAACTGTTTTGGGTTACTCATGCTTACCTCTGTCCTGCATACAAGATCAGGCTACTGATGGTTGCGTTATAATTTTTGTTTTTGTGCAGCCAGTAGTAACTAGCCAGCTTGGGACAATAAACAATATCCTTAATGTGAAGAAAACTGATTTTGAAGTCTTTGATGCCTTAATGGTCGACTCACAGAAAGGCTCTGATGCGTCAGGTATGAAAAGTCCAGCCATAAATACTTCATATTGCAGTGCACATTGAGATTTTTATAGCCCAGTCATAAAACTAGAACACTGTAAATGTATAACACAAGAAGCTATTCACTTGCTAATACAGCCATTTCTTTGTCAAAGTACAACGTAGTAGATTTTAAATGGGGTGTGTTCATGGAGGACCGAGGCAGTGTAGAATTTTTTTTTAAACCCCCCCCCATATTTAATTTTCTATATCTGGGATGAAGAGTTTAAGGGCTCGTTCCCACCATACATGCATGAAAACTGTGCAGATTTCACTTGCAGAGACACAAGCTTACATCAGTTTTCATGCATGTTTTCAGTCAGTTTCTATGCACGTTGACATCAGTTTTCATGCACGTCGGTTTTGTGCCCTGTTCACACCAGGTACGATGTTGCGTCCGCTTGGTAAAAATTTTTACCACACAGAAAACTGCGTACACGGTGCAGATTCCTGTGCAGAAAAATTCTGCACGTGATACCAGTGTTAAGTGAACAGGACACATGGAGAACAATTTTTGTTTTTGTGCCCTTGCAGAACGTGTGCAGAAAAACTGACGTCTCTGCACCACTGTGTGAACGAGGCCTAAATTGAAGTTTATTCTCCCTGCATTTCATCTTACCTGGTTCCTCACAACTGGCATTTTTTCCTAACTGCACTTGTTTGTATATGTATCACCCAAGGCAAGAGCTGTATAGAGTGAAAGCAAAGTGAACGACCAAAATGTATTGCAGAGCTTCTTCTTTCACAACTGTAATCTTCCAGCGCTTCCTTCTATAACCACTTGACCTGGGGTAGATATTTACCCCCCCTTCATGACCAGGCCATTTTTTGTGCAATGGCACTGCGTTACTTTAACTGACAATTGCATGGCCACAGTCCTACAATCTTTCTTTTTGGTGGTATTTGATCACCACTGCTATGTTTTTTGTTCTTTGCGCTGAAAAACAAAGACCAATAATCAAAAATAAAACTATTTTACTTTCTGCTATTAAACGCATCCAATATAAAAAAATCGAATTTCTTCATCAATTTAGGCCAATATGTATTCTGCTACATACATTTATGGTAAAAAAAATTCCAATAAGCGTATACTGACTAATTGGTTTGTGCAAAAGTTATAGCGTCTACAAACTATAGGATATTTTTTTTTAACTAGTTATGGCGGCGATCAGCGACTTATAACGGGACTGCGATATTGCAGCGGACAGTCTGGACACTAACTGACATTTTTGGGGACCAGTGACACTAATGGTGATCAGTGCTAAAAATATGCATGGTCACTGTACTAATGTCAGTGCCTGGGAAGGGGTTAATATCGGGGGTGACTAAAGGGTTAACTGTGCCTAGCCTGTTTCTGTGTATTATGGGAGGCACTTTCACTAGGGGGAGACAGATCCTTGTCCCTGCTTTGCAGGGACACAGGATCCATGCCTTCTGTACTGACAGAACGGCGATCTCTGCCTTGTTTACATAGGCAGACTGCCATTGTACCGAAGGATTGGTGGGTGCCGGCGGGCTTCAAGTCGGCGGTACACGCTGATCAGCTCGCGTTGTGTATAATCGCAGTGGGAGTGGGCCACCCGCATGACCCAGAAATGCAGGATCATGTACTAGATGGCAGCAGTGCCACTTGGCGACCGTATAACCTACATATATGGTGGCAAAGTGGTTAAAGCAGTAAATGTAATCTATTACAGCATAGCAATCCTTAGGTTCACATTTATGTGTTGCCTGATGTATGCAAAATTGCATGCTTTCCCACAATGTATAAAAAAACGCACAGCCCTTTTGCAGACGTGTGGCGGTGCCATTATTTCTTAAAGGTAATTCTTAATGGCACTCCCACGCTAACGTTTGAACCAAAATGCATGGTAGCAAAGTACCAGGTGTTTTTTTGGTGATTTTTTTTTTTTTTGAAAGAGAGAATGCAGTCGCCACATGTAAGAAGAATTGGTGAGCTAGAATTTAATAAATTTGTGTCTTAGGCGTTTACTGTAATGCACCAACTTTAAGTGGTATTAAACCCCAATTGAATATTGCCCTCGCTTAGAGAAAGGGGACCCAGTAGGATAAATCTGTCTTAGCACGAAACTTATATATTTCTTTGGTTGATTGGGGGGAGTGGTCAGAAATCTGACTTTCTCTTCACAGATGCTGTCTGATGAGGCTAAAGCTGGGTATACACTAATGGAATTTTGGTATGAAAATTCTTAGTACATTCGAATGTCGTTTTGAAAATAGCTCAAGATTTAGTTTTGCAGTGTTTTTACAAAAAAAAAAAAAAATCTGTATTTATTGAGGGAAAAACATACATTAACCACTTCAGCCCCGGACCATTTTGTTAAAGGACCAGGCCCCTTTTTGCGATTCAGCACTGCGTTGCTTTAACTGACAATTGCGCGGTAGTGCGACGTGGCTCCCAAACAAAATTTACGTCCTTTTATTTTTTTCCCCACAAATAGCTTTCTTTTGGTGGTATCTGCGTTTTTTTTATTTTTTGCACTATACACAAGCATCTCCCCGCTCTATACCTCCGTGAGACGATCGCGGGGATCCCCGTGGCGACTGAGTGGTTAAAGGTTGTACTCTGATTGGAAGGGTGTAACCAGTGCCTAAAGTACTTTTATGTCAATTTGCTCCAAATTGTGGCCCTTGTGGAATAGTTGTTTATGCTCAGTGCTAAATGTTCTTCTAAAAGCATAGATCACAATGAATGGCCTTTTGAATCTATTGTTTTTTTTAAATTAAATTCACTACACCTGGACTTTTAACATGGTGCATTCTGTGTATGTCTTTATTTTGCCAGAGCTTTCCAGCTCCCCTCCTGGTCCTTACCAGCAAGATGCATATAATTGTAAGCTGGAAGAACGTTTCAAATCTCCCCCTATCCTCCCACCGCATCTGCTTCAAGTTATTCTAAATAAAGACACAGGCATTTCAGTAAGTATGCAAAAATTCAGCAGATGTCAAATCGGTTTGCTTTTTTGGACTGTGGGAATTCTGACTGTACTACCTGCATGATAAAATAACCTAAATGTATTATTTTTATTATTATACAGGATTTATATAGCACCAACAGTTTGTGCAGCGCTTTACAACATGAGGGCAGACGAGATATTTAAAATACAATTCAATACAGGAGGCATCAGAGTCCTTCTCATTAGAGCTTTCAATCTAAAAGGGAGGGTCAAGTGGATACAAAAGGTATAAACTGATGGAGTACAGTTGTTAGGTGGGGGCCAGATGGGCTTCCCTGAAAACCCTTCTCTTCAGAGATCGCCTAAAAGTGGATAGAATAGGGGACAGTCCTGCAGGTTGGGGTAGAGTTGCAGAGGTTGGGAGAGGCTCTGGAGAAGCCTACTTCTGGAGGTGAGCATGGGATGTGACGACAAGGGAGACCGAGAGCAGGAGGTCTTGGAAGGGAGAGAATGATTTGGTTAGTATTTTGAGAATAGGTTAGTGATGTAGCTGGGGGCTGAGTTGTGGATGGCTTTGTAAGTTGTTAGTAGTTTGCACTTAATTTGTTGGGTTAGGGGGGGGATATTATGAGATCAGTTTTGGATAGATTGAGTTTGAGGAAGTGGTGCGACATCCAGATTGATATGTCTGTTGGTGATACGTGAGGAGACTGATGGAGTGAGTTGAGGGGTGAGGGATACATCTGGGTGTCATCGGCATAGCCTCACATGGCTTTTAATACCATTTCTATCAACTGACCCAGAGAGGAATTTTAGATAGAGAATAGAAACGGTCCAAAAACAGAACCTTGGGGGACCCCAATGGAAAAAAGAGGAGGAAGTAGAATTGAAAGTGATGCTGAAGGTGCGATGGGATATGTAGGTTGAGAACCAATAAAGAGTACAGTCATGGAGCCCAAAGGAGTAGAGTTTTTTTTTTTGTTTTTTTTTTGAGGAAGAAGTGATCAACAGTATCAAAGGCAGCAGGGAGGTGCAGGTGTAGGAGTACACAATAGTGACCATTGGTCTTAGCCATTAGTAAACCTTTTGCGTTTTTAGGAGAGCAGTTGCTGTGGAATGTTGAGGGTGAAATCCAGACTGAAGGGGATCAAGAGGGTTATTCTCAGTAAAGTGGTAGCTCAGTCGGTTGTAAACCAGGCATTCAAGGACTTTAGCGGAAAAGGGGAGCAAGGATATGGGACGTAGGTTAAGATTGGTGGGATCCAATTGGGGCTTTTTAAGTAAGTGGGGGTGACTAGTGCATGTTTTAGAGAGTTGGGGAATATGCCAGAAGAGAGGGAGTGATTGAAGATGTGAGTTAGAGAGTGTTAAAGCGGTATGGCTAATTTGGTGACTCGTTTGGTCAGGTAAGATGGGCTTGATTGGGTGGGAAACTGGGATAATTTCAACCAAATGCTCCTGGCCAGCATTGGTCCAATACTAATAACTGAAAGATTTTAATTTTTTTTTATTCAATTTTTTTTTTTTATATTAACAGTGTGATCCAGCTTTGCTCCCGGAGCCCAATCATGTCATGCTGAATCACCTTTACGCACTATCCATCAAGGTACATATTTTTCTGCTTTTCTCTTGCAATTACTCCCTCTAGCTACATCATTCACAGTTGTTGCGTCTTTTGTGTTCTTCTTTTAGGATGGTGTGATGGTGTTGAGTGCTACTCATCGTTACAAGAAGAAGTATGTCACCACACTGCTGTACAAACCCATATGAGCTGCCTCCAAAGACTGTACTCATTGAAATTTTATGCCTTTTTTCACTTTTTTATATATTAAATGCATTAAATATTTGCGGAATAAGCTATAGCTGTCGGTAATGCATTGAGCATTATATTGGTTCACAATTCACTGTTGGATCTATATTGATAGTGCTGCAGTTGTTCTAGATCTGTCTCAATTGCACATTTATTTGGCAAAAGTAGGGGTAGCAACTCTTTTTTTTTAAATTAAGCTTGCACTTTCCCGGCCTAGAAAAGTGCCCTGCTGGGTTGGGCAAGGGACGGCAGTAGTGAATAGAATTGATTTTTCCTGCAGCAGTTTTTCAGCAATATT
Source organism: Rana muscosa (assembly GCA_029206835.1). Classification (NCBI taxonomy): domain Eukaryota; kingdom Metazoa; phylum Chordata; class Amphibia; order Anura; family Ranidae; genus Rana; species Rana muscosa. Next base: position 882,437,358 of record CM055116.1, read on the forward strand.
ATATTACTGTAGATGTTTGGCACAGGTTGTGTGAAGATCAATAATGGGCTGTAATGCAGATCCCCCTCCCCGCTTCTGTGTTCTGCAGTGAGCTGACTGTGGACATCACAGCTGTACTGTTAGTTTTACATAGGGTTTAAGGCAACTCTACCAGTCACTTTATTTATTCTTTTTCCTTGGTAACGTCTTTTCTCTCAACTGAAATAAATGACTTCTATAAGGTATATCTAGGAAAATCTTAAGTCGTTGATATGTGTTTCTTAATTATAAAGCCATCTGCACATAGGATAAAACATAAGCCACTGAGGTAGTGTGTATGTTGAAGCCTATAAACCCATATGCGTGTGACCTTGGGAAGGGGCATTATTGTAAGGATGGAATGTTATCCTCCCCTTTTTTTTTTTAAAGTGGAACTAAACTCTCCTGTCCTCTACAGGTAAGAAAGCGGCCATCTTAGTCTCTGTTTGGTTTGCAGTTGCCATGGTGCTGTGATCTGTTCTGATACCAGCTATTTAATGACTTGATAGTTCAGCAGAGAGCACAAGCAACTGACAGTTATCATTCACGGCATGCCTTGAATGCAACTGTTTTGCCATTTAAATCAATGGGTTTAGTTTCACTTTAACTTCATTTAACAAACTTCATTCAGTATTTTACATCTATGTCTGTTTATAATAATGTACAGTGTGTTTTATCTGTGCCCTTTTTTTTTCCTACAAAAAGTATCTAAACCTGTTTAAACAAACAAAAAAGTGTCTCGTTTTCATGTGTTATGCATGCAGGTTTTTGTGGAGACCTAGGCTAGCCATACATCCTTCCCTTGATTTCTCTCATTCTGCCCAGTGTCCTGAATGAGAGAAATCAATAGATTTTTCTATCCATGCTAAACAGTGTGTATGCATAAATCTTACCTGCTGGCTATTGTATTCTGACAGCTATGGCTGTCATAATACCCAAATATTGACTGCATCTGATGGGTTGCAGTTACATTTCGGCAAGGGAGATATAAATAATAGTTTCTCTTGTCATCCATGGACTGACACAGCGTGTCTTATACACCTTTACACGTGGGTTATGTCCCTGCTTGCAGGAGAAGACCTAGGCAGAATGTGAGATGTTATACATACATTCTAAACAGCCAGAGCTGAACAGCCCCGCCCAGGGGGCGGTCCCTCCGGGCATAACCCTCCCACTGCAGTCAGCAGACCTCAGTTTTTTTCTGCCTAGCAGAAGGAGAAGACGTGGCTCTCTCAGGAGCCAGTCTCCTGACCTATTTTTATTCTTTTGGGAATTGTTTTCCTATTTTTTTTTTTTTTTTTTTGAGATCTTCTATCAACTGTCGGCTGGGCAACAGGTTGGGTACAAGATATCCTCGTAGTCTTCCCTGTCCGACCATCGAGCGTGCTGATCCTCGCCTTGTGTGCGTGAGACTCAGTTCACGACATGCCCCACGACTCCAGGGGTGGCCGGTGGGCTTCCAGCTCCGCGGTCCTCTCAAGATAGAACAGTCCGGCTGTATCTTTCGCGGTGGACCGGGCCGACAGCTACTCAGTACCGCACTGTGATAGTTCTGTCAGAAACACACCAGCGGGTCCCTCAGGGGACGGGCAAGTAGTCTCTCCTGGCTGCAGGTGAGTACATGCTGTGTGTTTCTTGTGTGGGGGGATTTCCCTGTCTCCCCCTGTGTTTTTAATGTCACTCTCTGTTCACTAGGCTGGCGCTGTACTATGGGGGGTGCCTGGGGGCCATACTGTCCGGGGGGGGGGCTCATGCTGCTCTGCACTCGCTGGGGCTGTTTTGTTTTTTGAGGTGAGGGGCCTGGGCGCCGTTCGGCGCCATGTTTTGTGTGTGCTCTGATTTTTACATTGGCGGCCATCTTGCCGGGGCCCGCCGGAGCACATTGCGGCGGCCATTTTCTTGTAGCCGCACGTCTTTTCTGGCACTAGTTTGGCCTCTAGCACCGCTGGAAACGGCGCGAATCTCCTCACACTCTCTCCTCTCAGCTCACTCAGGCTGAGCGGCGCAGTGAGACAGAGCGGCGGAACCGAGCGGTCCTGGTCAGGTTGGTGGGTTCCCTGGGCATTCCCCTACTTCAGTCTGCACGGCCTGTGGGTGGTCTGAGAGGGACATTATGGAGTCAGAGTCACCAGCTTCCCCTAACATGCCAGAGGCAGCAGCCAGTGCTCCAGCACCTGTGGTCCCTATGGACCAGTTGTCGGCAGTCCTGGAATCATTTCTGACCAGGATGGAAGCTCTGTGTGAGCAAAAGGGAGCAAAAAAGCGCCCTCTCCCCACTTTATCTCCACAAGGGGAGTGCTCTGCTTCAGATATGGGCCTAGCTATTGCTGCTCAGGACCCTAGCTCTGAATATTTGGATGGTTTTGAACAGGACATTCCTTGTGAGGAAGACTCCAGTTCTGAGTCAGTAAATGACAGGGCGCTTGTTAGTGAACTCATTGATGCTGTGAGGGACACTCTCAAGCTAGATGCTGCGACCGCAGAACCTCAGGCGGATACAGTCTCCTTTGGTTCTTTTAAGACCAAGCCTTCTAAAAAGGTTTTTCCATATGTACCTTTCTTTGACCAGCTCATTGACCAGGTCTGGGAAAAGCCGCAGAAGACTTTTATGGTCCCGCGGCGTTTGTCTATTAGATACCCCTTTGAAGACGCCCTGCTTAAAAAGTGGGCTTCTCCCCCGGTGGTCGACCCTCCAGTCGCCCGTTTAAACAAGGCCACCACTCTCCCGATGGAGGGGACTCCTGCGTTTAAGGACCCCACTGACAGGAGGTCAGAAGTGGTGAGTAGAGCCATGTTCGCCTTGTTGGGATCCGCCCTACGGCCCGTAGTAGCGGCGACCCTTGTGTCTCAGACACTCACGGAATGGGCAAAAATTTTGCACCAAACTGTGCAGGAGTATAACCTTCCTCCAGACACTATTGCTCTGGCCCACCAGATGGTGCAGGGTCTGATATATGTGTGCGACGCCACGTTGGACGCGGCCCCTTTAATATCCAGGGCCTCTGTCTCGGCGGTGGTATTGCGTCGTCTCATCTGGTTGAAATGCTGGTCTGCTGACCTAGCCTCTAAGAAGCTCCTGACGGATCTACCTTTTAAGGGTGGTAGACTTTTTGGTGCTGCTCTGGATGACATCATCAAGGATGTAACGGGAGGTAAAAGCACTCTCCTTCCTCAAACTATCAAGGGTAAGGAGGCCCGACGTAAACCGGGTCCTTCCTTTCCAGCAAAAAAGGGTTTTTTTCGTCCGTCAGAGTCCATGGGTAAGCCATCCCAGACTGACAACAGTGCGGCTGGCGGGCACAAGCGCCCCTGGGTGCGTAAGCCGAACAAGCCGGCTCCCAAGTCCGCCTCCGCGTGAAGTCTTGCCCCCGCCCGTCTCTGGGGTGGGGGGACGACTTCGCAGGTTCACGGATCGGTGGACCTCCCGGATCTCCGACCGGTGGGTGTGCGAGGTGGTCACCTCAGGATACAGAATAGAGTTCCGCTCCTGGCCCCCAGACAGATTCTTTCCCTCAAATCTCCCTCTCCTTCCTGCCCGTCAGGCAGCCCTCTTGGGGGCTGTACAGGATTTGATCGGGTCCGGAGTAATTGTGCCGGTTCCGTCCCAGGAGAGGTTTCAGGGGTTCTACTCGAATCTGTTTGTTGTTCCAAAAAAGGACGGGGTTCGGCCGATCCTGGACCTCAAGGCCCTGAATGCCTTCGTGAAGGTGCAAAAATTCCGCATGGAATCCATTCGCACGGTGGTCGCTACACTCCGTCAAGGGGATTTTCTGGCATCCTTGGACATCAAGGACGCCTACTTGCATGTTCCGATCTGCGCAAGCCACCAGAAGTTTCTGTGCTTTGCGGTCGGCGAAGTCCACTATCAATTTGTGGCTCTTCCCTTCGGCCTGGCCTCGGCACCGAGGGTGTTCACCAAGGTGCTTGCTCCGGTCCTAGCTTTGCTGAGACAGCGAGGCATTGCTATCGTGGGCTATCTGGACGATTTCCTTCTAAGAGCAGACAGTGGCTCAGAATTGGAAGAAAGTGTGACTATCGTCAGTCAGACCCTCAGGGAGTTTGGGTGGCTCCTGAACGTTCAGAAGTCGGTTCTAGTCCCGACTCAGCGTCTGGAGTATCTAGGTCTGATTCTGGACTCCTTGGAAGCAAGAGTCTTCCTACCTCCAGACAAACTACTGACACTTCAGTCTGCAGTACGGGTGCTGACGTCCCGAAAATGGTCGTCAATCTGCTTTTGCATGAGAGTCCTGGGACTCATGGTGGCCTCCTTCGAGGCCGTTCCTTATGCCCAAGCGCACACCAGGGCCTTACAGAAAGAGATCTTGTCCACTTGGGACAAATCCCAGTTGTCCTTGGATCTTCAGATCCAGGTGAGTCACCTGGTCAGGGCATCCCTGACGTGGTGGTTGAGGTCCCCGGCTCTTCGGTCCGGGAAGTCGTTCCTCCCCATCCAATGGACGGTGATCACGACGGACGCCAGCCTGACGGGCTGGGGGGGAGTCTGGGGAGTCCTGTCGGCCCAAGGGCTTTGGACTCTGGACGAAGCCCTCTTACCGATCAATGTGCTGGAGATACGGGCAATCAGACTGTGCCTCTCCTCATGGTCGGAGAAACTACAGGGTCACTCCATCAGGATACAATCGGACAACGCCACAGCAGTGGCGTATGTCAACCATCAAGGGGGGACTCGGAGCTCAGCTGCGGCTTCCGAGGTCGCCCGCATCCTGAGGTGGGCCGAAAGAAGCGTGCCGGCTCTGTCGGCCGTCTACATTCCGGGCGTAGACAATTGGCAGGCGGACTATCTAAGTCGCCAGACGCTGGACCAGGGGGAGTGGTCCTTGCACCCGGAGGTCTTTCAACTCCTTTGCAGATGGTGGGGCACGCCTGGATGTGGACCTGATGGCTTCTCGACTCAATCGCAAGGTGTCGAGGTTTGTGGCCAGATCCAGGGATCCCTGGGCGGATGCCTAGGATGCGTTGGTGGCCCCATGGGGTCAGTATCGCCTGATATACGTTTATCCTCCGCTGCAGTTGCTCCCTCGCCTGCTCCGCAGGGTAGCGACCAAGGGAATTCCGGTGATCCTCATTGCTCCGGATTGGCCTCGGCGTCACTGGTACGCCGATCTGGTACGTCTCGTCGCAGACGTTCCCTGGCGGTTACCGATACGGGGGGACCTTCTGTCTCAAGGTCCTATATTTCATCCTGCTTTACAGTCTCTGGTTTTAACGGCATGGTTATTGAAAGCCAGGTGCTGAGAGACCGAGGTCTCTCAGATTCGGTCATTTCGACCATGTTAAGGGCACGGAAGTCTTCCTCCAGAAGGATCTATCACCGTACTTGGAGAGCTTACATCGCCATGTGCGAAGAGCTGGACTGGCGCCCACGAACGTATTCCGTTCCCAGAATCCTGCATTTTCTGCAGTGTGGCGTGGCCCAAAAGCTCGCTTTGAGTACCATTAAGGGTCAGATTTCGGCCTTGGCCATCTTCTTTCAGCGACCGCTGGCCGGTCATCCCTTGGTTAGCACCTTTGTGCAGGGGGTTCGCCATGTGCTCCCCCCTGTCAAGCCTCCTCTCCCCCCGTGGGATCTGAATTTGGTGCTCTCGGTCCTCCAGGAACCTCCCTTTGAAAATATTAGAGATATTCCCCTCTTGACTTTGTCTCAGAAGGTGGCCTTCTTGGTGGCCATTACTTCCATTAGACGAGTGTCTGAATTGGCGGCCTTGTCCTGCAAGTCGCCCTTTTTGATCATCCATAAGGATAAGGCGGTGTTACGTCCGCGACCTTCCTTTCTGCCAAAGGTGGTCTCGGCCTTCCACTTAAACGAGGACATTGTCCTCCCGTCCTTGTGTCCTCACCCATCGCATCCCAGAGAGTTTGCGCTACACACTTTGGATGTGGTACGAGCCTTGCGGTTGTACCTGTCTGCTACTGCTTCTATTCGGAAGTCTGACTCACTATTTGTGGCTGTCTCTGGGCCAAAACAGGGCCAAGCGGTTTCGTCTGCCACCATTTCTAGGTGGATCAGACAAACCGTCATTCAAGCTTATGCTCTCAAGGGGCGGGCGCCTCCCTTTCCGGTTACGGCACATTCCACCAGGGCAATTGGTGCTTCCTGGGCTTTCCGACATCAAGCGTCGGTTGCACAAGTGTGCAAGGCGGCGACCTGGTCGTCTGTTCATACCTTTTCTAAGTTTTATAAGGTTGATGTGGCTGCATCTTCGGATGCTTCCTTCGGCCGCAAGGTGTTGCAGGCCGCTGTTTGATGTTGCAACTCCTCCGTTGAGGAGCTCTGCCTTGTTTGGAGTGAAGTTTTTGGTTTTCCATTTATACTGCTCCCATCCCTCTTGACACTGCTTTGGGACATCCCACGTGTAAAGGTGTATAAGACACGCTGTGTCAGTCCATGGATGACAAGAGAAAATAGGATTTTTGTACTCACCGTAAAATCCGTTTCTCTGGCATCCATGGACTGACACAGCACCCACCCTTCTTTTTAAGTTTGTACTGCTTTGTTACGAACTGAGTTCTGCTGACTGCAGTGGGAGGGTTATGCCCAGAGGGACCGCCCCCCAAGGCGGGGCTGTTCAGCTCTGGCTGTTTAGAATGTATGTATAACATCTCACATTCTGCCTAGGTCTTCTCCTGCAAGCAGGGACATAACCCACGTGTAAAGGTGTATAAGACTCGCTGTGTCAGTCCATGGATGCCAGAGAAACGGATTTTACGGTGAGTACAAAAATCCTATTTTTCTCTTATGTTTGGCTAGCATTACTGGATGGATTAATTGAATTGGAAGCAAAGATTATGCCACTTTTTTTTTTTTTCCTTTTTTCTGTGTTTTGGAACATAAGCAAGCAAAGTCGAATCTAATTGGCTGATACTGTCTTACTTCAGGCCTTAAATGTGCATCTGATTGTGCATCTGATTGTGCATCTTTTCCATTAAGTTCATACTTAAAGGTTTATTTTATAACTATTTGTTTACAGGGCACATATACCCCCTTCCTGCCCAGGCAAATTTTGAGATTTCAGTGCTGTCACACTTTGAATCACATTTGCACGGTCATGCAACACTGTACCCAAATTAAATTTGGGTACAGTGAATTTTTTTTTTCACACAAATAGAGCTTTCTTTTGGTGGTTTTTATCACCACTGGGGTTTTTTTTTTTTTGCTAAACAAATGAGACTGAAAACTTTGAAAAGAAAACAAAACATTTTTTCATATTGGTTTTTTGTTTTATGTTTTTTAATTTTGCAAATGGGTAATTTTTTTCTCTTTCACCGATTTAGCAGCACTGGTGCTTGCTAAGGGTACCGATGTCCCTCTAACAGAAGCCAGATAGGAGTTTCTTATTTTCTTCATGCTGAGGGGACTGGGTGCAGAGTCAGTCTGGGAGGACTGTGTAGAAGAAGCCAGGAAAGCTAGAGAAAGGGGCAGCTGCAGCCAAGCGGGCTGGCAGTGCCTGAAGAGGTGGTACTGGGAGCAGTAGCCATAGAGGACAACAGCTAGCACCAAAGACCTAATTACTCTTTCGTCCATGGACCGACACAGCTTCTCTATTGACAAAGTGGGTATTATCCGTTAATTAGGAGTGACTAGGCAGAAAAACTTGTAAAAAGTGTTGCATCACACCTTCTACAGTACCGCCCAGGGGGCGGACCCTCTGGGTATACCCACTCAGTCTGCACATCGCAGATCAGTTTTTTTCTGTCTAGCAAGGAGTAGGACATGGCTCCCTTCGGGCCCATTGGTCCGGGGAAAAAAGATTTTATATATATATATATATATAATTTTTATTTTTTTTGCTACATTTGTTGTTTCCTGCGATCAACTGCCGACTGGGTGACAGGCTGGATCCTCGATCCTTGTAGTCTCCCCAGTTTCGGCCATCGAGCGTATGCCGACCCTAGCTACGCGCTGGGTTTTCCACGACATGCCCGTCGCTCCACGGGTGGCCGGTGAGCTTACGCTCCAGGGCCTGCATCGGACCGCTCAGCTTTGGCTGACCTTACGGCCGAGTCGCAGCAGCCTGGCCAGTGAGCTTACGCTCCAAGGCTTGCATCGGACCACTCAGCTTCGGCTGACCTTACGGCCGAGTCGCAGCAGCCTGTCCGGTGAGCGTCATGCTCCAGGGCATACATATGATCGTCCCTTCTGGGTCCAATCACAGCATGCCTGGCCAACAGTCACCTTCCGTGCACGGACGATGATCTGTTTGGAATGTCTTCCAGCAGAATACATGCAGGATAGGTAAGTAAAACTCCCCTGCCTCGGCTGGGTGATTTAGCTGGACATTCCTGGAGAGATCAAGTAAGTGGTTGTGGCCCCTTTCTTCCCTCTCTCCCTGCCTTTCCCTCCTCCCTGGGCTTCTAGCTAAAGGTTGCTGGGTGCTGGGGGTCCCACTGGAGCGGGGCTGGCTGTAACTAACATTTAAAAGAAATGTCATTTTTTCTTACCTGTGTTTGTGTCCTTCCTCCTCCATGCTGTCGGTGGCCATTTTGGGGTGGTCCATGCCAAGTTTGGCCTCTTGTGACTGCCCGGCGGCCATCTTCCTGTGGTTTGGCCACACCCACTGGCCCCTATCAGCTGATCGGCGGCCGTGTTTGTCCACCCTGTATGCAGATATTGCCGTTCGGCGGCCATCTTTTTGTGGGCTATGGCTGCTTGACCTCTATCTTCTGTCGGCGGCCATTTTCTTAGAGCCCACATTATCTTCCATACAGACGTTTTTGGCAACCATTTTTCGAGAGCCTCCGGCCTCTAGGGTGCATTACACTGGCGCAAAAATTCACACAGGAAGTGCTGATAAAAGAAGCAGACTGACACAGCAGCAGGGGGACAGCATCACAGGCGCAGCATAGCAGTACCTATCCAGGGTGGTGAGTCCTCTGGGTGACCCGGCCTCTCTGCAGCACAGGAGGGTGGCCTATTGATATCTTGCCTGGAGCCCTGTGAGTGTCAGCGTGTGGTCAGCATGGCATCTGAGCCAGATGTCTTCTCCCCTGAAACACCAGATTTAGCAGCGGGTGCCCCTGAGGTGTCTATGAACGCTATGACTGCAATCCTAGAGGCGTTTGCTGCCAGGGTGGAAGCAGCACACGGGAATACAGGGGGTAGTAAACGCCCCATCCCCTGCAAGCTTCTGGGGATAATTCTGGTGCAGAACCAGGTCCAGCTACGGCTCGGGGCCCAGATTCTGACGCATCAGAGACTGCAGACCGTGACCGGACAGTGAGAATGACTCAAAGTCCAGGTCAGTACGCAAGACGGCTTTGGTATCTGACCTTATTACTGCAGTGCGGGATATGCTAAAATTGGAAAATACTGCAGAAGCAGCAGAGACTCCGGTCCACTTGGGTTTCATAGACCTGCCCGCACTGCTAAGGTGTTCCCTTGTGTGTCTTTTGATAAACTCTTATACAAGGAATGGGAGAACCCACTGAGGGTCTTTACAGCCCCAAAGAGGTTTGCGGTACGGTACCCCTTTTGAGGAGAGTTTTCTGAAGAAATGGACCTCTCCCCCCCTATAGTGGACCCTCCGGTGTCCAGACTTGATAGAGCCACCACAATTCCTGTAGAAGGGGCTCCTGTTTTCAAGGACCCTGTGGATAAGAAGGCTGAGGCACTCGCTTGCTACCTATAGTCAGTGGTAGGCTCGGCAGTACGCCCGGCATTGGCGGGGGCCCTAGTGTCTCACACACTTACTGAATGGGCAAGATTGCTACTCCAGGGGTTAAGGAGCGAGATGCTCCTCCTGATGAGATAACATTGGCCGACCTGTTGGTCCAGGGCCTTAGGTTTGTCTGCGAGTCAGACATGAATACTATTCCCCTGCTGTCTAAAACTTTGGTTTATGCAGTAGCAATACGCCGCCTGATCTGGCTAAAAGGCTGGTCTGCGGACCAGACTTCCAAGAAAGCCCTGTTGGATCTGCCTTTTAAGGGCGACAGACTTTTTGGGGCTTCTCTGGATGACATCATCAAGGATGCCACAGGAAGTAAAAGCACTTTGCTTCCCCAAATTAGCAAGGGTAAGGGGCCACGCCAAGGGCAAGGGCCCTCCTTTACTGCACGCAAGTGTTTTTTTCGTCCCCCTAGGGCGACAGGGAAGAGACCCCAGGCTGATAAAGCGCCTGCCCAAGGACAAAAGCGTCCCTGGTCCCGCATACCCAATAAGCCTGCGGACAAATTTGCGTCCGCATGAAGGTCCACCCCCACCCAGCTCTCGGGTGGGCAGACGTCTTCGCAAATTCGCGACTCAGTGGACAGCACTAATCTCCGACAGGTGGGTTTGCGAAGTAATCTCCTCAGGCTACAAGATAGAGTTTCTCTCTTGTCCACCAGACAGATTCAACACCTCCAATCTCCAGCTACTACCGACCCGCCGGGAGGCCCTGTATGGGGCGGTCCAGGGTCTACTGGAACGCGGGGTAGTTATTCCAGTTCCAGAACTGGAACAGGGTTTTTACTCAAATCTGTTCATTGTGCCAAAGAAGGAGGGGGTTCGTCCAAGCTTGGATCTCAGAGCCCTCAATTGCTTTGTGAAGGTACAAAGTTTTCGGATGGAGTCGGTTCGATCTGTAGTCACGGCTCTCCATCCGGGGGACTTTCTGGCCTCCTTGGACATCAAGGACGCATACCTGCATGTCCCCATATACTCCAGACACCAGAGGTTTCTGTGATTTGCTATCGGGAAGGACCACTACCAGTTTGTGGCCCTCCCGTTGGGCCTTGCCTCAGCACCCAGGACGTTCACCAAGGTGCTAGCTCCGATTCTGGCACTTCTAAGACAGCGGGGTATCGCTATCACAGGCTACTTAGACGACCTTCTGCTGAAGGCCCCTTCAAGCTCAGAATTAGAGGTAAGCGTGTCTATTACCTGTCAGACTCTTCGAGACTGTGGTTGGATACTAAACACGCAAAAGTCAGTATTGGTGCCCACTCAACGCCTAGGGTACCTGGGGTTGATTCTGGATTCTTCAGAGGCAAAGGTATTCCTCCCTGTGGAGAAGTTGCAGACCCTCCGGGCTGCAGTACGGCAGCTGACTTCCAGGAATTGGTCGTCACTCCGTTTTTTGCATGCGAGTGTTGGGCCTCAGGGTAGCCTCCTTCGAGGCGGTTCCATATGCTCAATACCACACTCGAGTGTTACAGAAGGAAGTTCTGTCCAGATGGAACAGATGCCCTTCATCTCTGGATTATCAAATCCGAGTGAGCCACCTAGTCAGGAGATCCCTGGTATGGTGGCTGACAGCACCGGCTCTAATGGCCGGGAAGTCCTTTCTTCCGGTTTACTGGATAGTGATCACGACGGACGCCAGCCTTACAGGTTGGGGGGGGGGAGTCTGGGGTGTCCAGTCGGCGCAAGGTCGCTGGACCCCAGAGGAAGCCCTCCTGCCGATCAATGTCCTGGAGATCCGGGCGATCAAGCTGTGCCTCTTCAAATGGTCTGAGGCTGCAAGGGCGTCCAGTCAGGATCCAGTCAGACAACGCCACAGCAGTGGCATATGTCAATCATCAGGGAGGAACAAGCAGCTCAGCTGCAGCATCGGAGATCGCTTGCATCCTGAAGTGGGCAGAGAGGAGCGTACCGGCACTGTCGGCCGTGTACATTCCGGGTGTGGAAAACTGGCAGGCGGACTACCTGAGCCGCCAGATGCTGGACCAGGGAGAATGGTCCTTACACCCGGAGGTGTTCCAACTCCTCTGCCAAAGATGGGGCACGCCAGACGTAGATCTTCTGGCTTCCCGACTCAATCGGAAGGTATTGAGATTTGTGGCCCGGTCAAGAGACCCATGGGCAGACGCAACGGACGCGTTGGTAGCATCGTGGGGTCAGTATCGGCTAATCTATGCCTTCCCTCCCTTAAGGCTTCTTCCTCTTCTGCTCCGCAGAGTGGAGGCAGAGGGAATTCCAATGATCCTAATCGCTCCAGATTGGCCTCAGCGTCCTTGGTACGCCGATCTAGTACGTCTGGTAGCAGACGTCCCCTGGCGCCTACCACTACGGAAGGACCTGCTATCGCAAGGTCCCATATTCCATCCTGCTTTACAGTCATTGGCTTTAACTGCATGGCTGTTGAGAACCAGGTACTGAGAGACCGGGGCCTGTCAGTCTCAGTAATCTCTACTATGGGAAGTGCTCGAAAACCGTCCTCTAGGAAGGTCTATCACCGCACTTGGAGGGCCTACATCTCCATGTGTGAGGAAATGAAATGGCATCCGCGTACCTATTTGGTTTCCAGAATCCTGCTGTTTTTACAGCATGGGGTGGACCAAAGGCTTGCCCTAAGTATGATTAAGGGACAGATATCTGCCCTGGCTGTCTTTTTTCAGCGACCCCTGGCGACTCACTCTCTCGTGAGTACATTTGTGCAGGGGGTCCAACATGTGGCCCCTCCGGTCCGTCCCCCGTTACCTCTGTGGGACTTGAACCTGGTCCTCTCGGTGCTCCAGAAGGCACCGTTTGAGAATATTAGAGATATTCCCCTGTTGACACTTTCTCAAAGTGGTCTTTTTGGTGGCTGTTACGTCAGTTAGACGAGTCTCTGAGCTGGCAGCCTTGTCCTGCAAGGCCCCCTATTTGATTTTCCACAAGGATAAGGTGGTGCTGCGGCCGCAGCCTTCCTTTCTTCCGAAAGTCGTTTCGGCTTTTCATCTCAACGAAGACATTGTACTTCCATCCTTGTGTCCTCAGCCGTCGAATCCTAAGGAGTCGGCGTTGCATTCCTTGGACGTTGTCCGAGCTTTGAGAGTATACATATCTGCTACTTCCCTGTTCCGGAAGTCAGACTCAGTTTGTTTCGGGGGCTGGTCCCAAGAAGGGCCAAGCAGTCTCATCGGCCACCATCTCTAGGTGGATCCGACAGATAGTAATCCAGGCTTACGCCTTAAAGGGTCAGGCGCCCCCCTTTCCTGTCACGGCGCATTCGACCAGGGCAATAGGTGCCTCTTGGGCTTTCCGACATCAAGCGTCTGTTTCCCAACTATGTAAAGCGGCTACTTGGTCGTCTGCTCACACTTTCACAAGATTCTACAAAGTTGATGTAGGTGCATCTTCGGATGCCTCTTTCGGCCGCAAGGTTTTGCAGGCGGCTGTTTAGAGTTGCAACTCCTCCGTTGGAGGAGTGCTGTTTTCTGTTTTGGGGTGAAGTTTGTTTTTATGCTGTTACCACCCCTCCTTTTTTCTCTGACACTGCTTTGGGACGTCCCACTTTGTCAATAGAGAAGCTGTGTCGGTCCATGGACGAAAGAGTAAATAGGATTTTTTACTCACCGTAAAATCCTTTTCTCTGAGTCCATGGACCGACACAGCACCCACCCCTCCTTTTAAGTTTGTACTGCTTTTTGACGAACTGATCTGCGATGTGCAGACTGAGAGGGTATACCCAGAGGGTCCGCCCCCTGGGCGGTACTGTAGAAGGTGTGATGCAACACTTTTTACAAGTTTTTCTGCCTAGTCACTCCTAATTAACGGATAATACCCACTTTCTTGTTCATACATCACGGGACACAGAGCAGCATAGTCATTACTATGTGGGTTATATAGAATTACCTTCAGGTGCTGGCACTGGCAACTTCCAAAACAGGAAGTACCCTCCCCTATATAAGCCCCTCCCATCCGGGAGTACCTCAGTTTTTTGCCAGTGTCTAAGGTGTTGGCCAAGGTTAACATGTATTCATCTGGGCTTGTGTACAGGTTCTCTGGGCCTTAGCAAGCTATTCCGGATCCGACCAAAAAAGCTTCATAGCTAAACGGTCGGTACCCGGGCCTTGCAGAGAAGAGCAAGGTTTTGCCTGTAATGCCTCTCTTAGGAGGGCTGGACCCTGGGATCCAGAGCTCTGGTCATACCCAAAACCAAGAGGCTATCTGTGCAGGGTGCTATACAGGTCCAGGGGAGTGGAATCCTTGGGAACCCGGTCCCTGAAGGTCTAGTACAATGCCTGCCGTGAAAGGTGAAGTTTGGGCTTCTGTGGACCAAACAAAGTCCTGCGGCGGGGAAAAGGTAAGTGGGGGCCCCTCAGGAACTTGGTTCTATTGAGGGGACCCCCAAGCCTAATATGTCTTTCTGCCTGTTACCTAAAAGGTATTCCCGCTAATAGCTGTATATGCCTAAGAAATCCTAGAAATGTTTTTTCATAAAGGAAGTTTTAAAAACTGTAAACCTGGAAATGTTTTTCATAAAGGAGGTTTTAAAAAAAAAAAAAAAAAAAAGACAAAAGTGCGGTACCTGTGTTTGTCCACTAGAGGCCGCTGTGGAACGTCTTTTTTTTTCTTGGGACTATTCCTTCCATGGTGAAAGTCCAGGCAGATGAGTGAGCTCTCTATCAGGGAAGCTGCATTCCTCTCATGCTGCCAAGTAGTTTCCTTCCATCCCCGAGTCCTGGTGAAACAGGGACCCTGGCTCCTCTCCCTACAGGGTGCCAAGAGCGCACACGTACGTGCGCGCGCGCACACACGCTTTCTTTTTATAGATTTAGCTTCAAAAAGTGGGCGGAGCCTGGCGGATGACGCGCTCTGTGCGCCCAGCGCTTCTGCGCATGTGCGGGCGTCCCAGCAAGATAAAAGGACTCAGTCCACGCTGCTTGCTATGGACACAGAGCATGAAAAGGAGCTGGTAGCATGGTATAGGGGCTTACAGCGGGCGGTTGATACAGGCATCCCCAGAAAGACTCATTAGTAGACACCCACTGATGTACATAGCAGCAGATTGCATTAGACTATTTCAGTAAGGGGTGTATTGCGGCTGGAATACCTCAGCTTTGAACTAAGGAATATGCCGCCTAAAAAACTCAGAGATATACCTCTCAGGAAGTGTAGGAGGTCTCCATCGGGCTCTGAGGATCTGGAGCAGTCATCTGCACCCTCCTCCCCTAAAAAATCAGAGGTTAATACCCATAAGGAACCCCCGGGAGTGCCAGGTACTGCGGCTGTTCTCAGTCCACCTGCTCCTGCATATATAACAGAGGAGGTTTTTTCCTCAACTCTGGAGGGATTGGAGCAGAGATTGGCAGCATTGATCGCTTCTTCTTTACAGGAAAGAAAGCGCGCCAGATCTCCATCACCTCCATTAGAGTGCCTGTTGGCAGAGCAACAGTCCCAGGAAGGGACCGACCTACCTGAAGGGGATCAGGAGGAGGTTAACTCCTGTTTTTGAGGAATCGACAGTAGATGAACCATTTTCAGCATCACAGACTGAAAGATTGTGGGTCCAGACCCTAACTGACATGGTTCGATCTGCATTTAAAATGCCTCTTGTTGAACCATCAACTACTGCTGTCTCCTCATTGGGGTCGCTAAAAGCTCCCCAGGTTAATTGCTCCTTTCCAATACATCCATTATTGGAAGGACTTATATACCAGGACTGGGAACATCCTGATAAACTATTTGTTCCGCCTAAGAAATTTCCGGTGATCTATCCCATGGAGGAAAAGTTCACCCAGAGATGGAATGTTCCTACGGTGGATGCAGCCATCTCTTCTGTGAACAAATCACTGACATGTCCAGTAGATAATGTTCAAATCTTCAAAGATCCAGTAGATAAAAAATTGGAATCTTTATTAAAATCTGCTTTTTCCACAGCAGGGGCTGTTACACAGCCAGCAGTGGCAGCTATTGGGGTCTGCCAAGCTTTAAAGGATCAAATGAAAATGGTCCTGAGGGATTTGCCAGACCAGCAGGCCCAGGCTCTGGCTGATCTGCCTAGAGCATTATGCTTTGCGGTTGACGCCATCAAGGATTCTATCCATCAGGCCTCCCGCCTCACGCTGTCTTTGGTACATATGCGTAGGCTTCTGTGGCTCAAAAACTGGTCTGCTGAAGCTCCCTGTAAGAAGCTCTTAGTTAGCTTCCCATTTCATGGGGAACGCCTTTTTGGCGAGGACCTGGATAAGTATATCCAGAAGATTTCCAGTGGTAAAAGTACTCTCTTACTGAGTAAGAAGAGGTCTAGGGGTCCATCTTTTAAGAGGACTACCTCTCCTATCCCTGCGACGTCTGCTACTAAGCAGTTCCGACGGCCTCCTCGGTCAAACTCAGGGGGTAAAAATCAGGGACAGTCACAGGGTAATAAGAAACCCTGGATCTGAAGGGGTACTAAACCAGCCTCCAAGTCAAGCCTATGAAGGGCTGCCCCCACTCAAACGGGTGGGGGGAAGACTTCAGTTGTTCGCAGAGACCTGGTGGGAGACGATCAAAGACAGATGGGTGCTCTCCGCAGTAACTCTGGGATACAAGTTGGAGTTAAAAGAGTCTCCTCCTTCCCATTTTATGTGGTCAGGCATGCCAAGAGACCCTCTGAAAAGAGGGTCTCTCCTATTGGCGTTAGAACAACTATTGCTCCAAGGAGTAATTATGGAGGTTCCTATGGAAGAGTGGGGGTTGGGTTTCTACTCAAACCTTTTCACAGTCCCGAAGCCTAACGGGGACATAAGACCCATATTGGACCTAAAGAGTCTAAACAAATTTCTAAACGTCCGGTCTTTCCGGATGGAGTCGATCCGATCGGTCACCGCTGCCCTACAAGGGGAGGAATGGTTAGCCTCGATCGACATCAAAGATGCTTACTTGCATGTTCCCATCTTTTCAGGTCATCAAAAATTTCTACGCTTTGCAGTAGAAGGGCGCCATTTTCAGTTCAGAGCCTTACCATAGGGTCTGGCCACAGCACCACGAGTGTTCACAAAAATTCTGGCCCCACTGTTGGCCGATCTAAGAACACGAGGTGTAACGATAATGGCATACCTAGACGACCTGTTGTTGATGGACCACTCAGTTGCCAAGCTAGAAGTGGTAATTGTCGATACAATCAAGTATCTAGAATCTCACGGTTGGGTCATCAACCTGGACAAGTCAGCCCTACAGCCAGTGAAAAACCTGGTATATCTAGGGCTACGGCTGGATTCAGACCAGAGGAAGATTTTCTTACCTCTAGACAAGGTATCCTCTTTGAGGGGCTTGGTCCGTTTGCTTTGTGCAAAAAGACAGCCGTCCATACGCCTGTGCATGAGGCTGCTAGGAAAGATGGTAGCATCATTCGAAGCTGTGCCATACGCCCAATTCCACTCAAGGAATTTACAGAGGGCCATATTGTCAGCCTGGAACGGAAAAATTCAGGCTCTAGACTTCCCGATGGCTTTGTCCCCTTCCGTTCGGAAGAGTCTCTGCTGGTGGTTGATCCCCCAGAATCTCCAGAAGGGAAAACCCTTCAGTCCGATATCTTGGAAGGTGGTCACTACAGATGCCAGCCTTATAGGCTGGGGGGCAGTACTGGAGCAATGGTCTCTCCAGGGCAGATGGTCAAATGTAGTAAAAACCCTGCCCATCAATCTCTTAGAGATACGAGCAGCCCGGTATGCCCTAGTAGCCTGGACATCCAGACTCCAAGGGTCCCCTGTCAGAATTCAATCAGACAATGCCACAGCAGTGGCATATATCAATCATCAGGGAGGCACCAGGAGTCGTGCAGCCCAGAGGGAAGTAAGTCACATCCTGGAATGGGCAGAAAAGCATGTCCCATGTATATCAGCTGTCTTCATTCCAGGGGTGGAGAATTGGAAGGCGGACTTTCTGAGTCGCCAACAGTTATGCCCAGGGGAATGGTCCCTTCATCCCGAGGTCTTCCGAGCAATATGTCAGCGGTGGGGAACACCGAATGTAGATCTGCTAGCATCCAGATTCAACGCAAAGGTGGACAGATTTGTCTCCCGGACAAGGGATCCCCTCGCTTGCGGCTCAGATGCTCTGGTGTTCCCTTGGGATCAGTTCAGACTGATATATGCATTCCCTCCGCTACAATTGTTGCCTCGACTCCTTCGCAGAGTCAGGTTGGAGAAGAAGCCGGTGATCCTGGTGGCTCCAGCGTGGCCCCGAAGGGCCTGGTCCGCGGAGATCATCAAAATGTCTGTGGGGAGTCCTTGGACCCTTCCACGTCGTCCGGACCTGCTTTCGCAAGGACCGATATACCACCCTTCCTTACTAACTCTAAGTTTAACGGCCTGGCTATTGAATCCCACATCCTAAAGAAGAGAGGTCTCTCTAACTCTGTGGTATCAACTATAATCAATGCCAGGAAGCCTGTATCCAGGCAGATCTACTATAGAGTTTGGAAGGCGTACATCACTTGGTGCGAGGCCAGAAAATGGCATCCACGTAAGTACGTTATAGGCAGAATTCTGGACTTCCTGCAGTGGGCTGTAGACAGGAAGTTTGCCTTAAGTACTATCAAGGGCCAGGTTTCGGCCTTATCAATACTATTTCAAAGGCCCCTGGCTATGCATTCACTTGTCAAATCCTTTATGCAAGGGGTGACTCGTATTATTCCACAGATTAAAGCTCCCATATGCCCATGGGATCTAAATTTGGTTCTGCAGAAGCAGCCGTTTGAACCTTTGCGGCACATTTCCTTGGTTCTACTCACCAGAAAATTGATATTTTTAGTAGCCATATGCTCGGCTAGAAGAGTGTCGGAATTAGCCGCCATGTCCTGTAAAGAGCCATATCTGGTTATCCATAAGGACAGAGTAGTATTACGCCCTCACCCAGCCTTTCTTCCTAAGGTGGTATCGAGGTTTCACTTGAACCAGGATGTGGTTCTTCCTTCTTTTTTCCCCAAACCAAGCTCGGTAGAGGAAAAGTTATTGCATTCTTTGGATGTAGTAAGAGCAGTTAAAGCTTATCTAAAAGCCACTGCTCAGATTCGTAGAACGGATTCTTTGTTTGTTCTGCCGGAAGGCCCCAGAAAGGGTCAGGCAGCATCAAAATCTACTTTAGCCAAGTGGATTCGACAGGTCATAATACAAGCCTATGGCTTGAGAAGTAGACCGCCTCCGTTCAAAGTTAGGGCGCACTCCACGAGAGCAGTTGGAACTTCATGGGCAGTGCATCACCAGGCCTCCCTGGCTCAAATTTGTAAGGCCGCAACATGGTCTTCAGTACACACGTTTACTAGGTTCTACCAGGTGGACGTTAGAAGTCAGGAGGATGTCGCCTTTGGGCGCAGTGTGTTGCAGGCCGCAAAAGATCCTCATGCCTGATGGCGCCCAGCTTATGTATGGTGTATCCCCCCCCCCCTCATTTGGCATTGCTTTGGGACGTCCCACATAGTAATGACTATGCTGCTCTGTGTCCCGTGATGTATGAACAAGAAAGTAGGATTTTTAAAACAGCTTACCTGTAAAATCCTTTTCTTGGAGTACATCACGGGACACAGAGCTCCCACCCCTCTTTTGGGGACACGTATTGCTTTGCTACAAAACTGAGGTACTCCCGGATGGGAGGGACTTATATAGGGGAGGGTACTTCCTGTTTTGGAAGTTGCCAGTGCCAGCACCTGAAGGTAATTCTATATAACCCACATCGTAATGACTATGCTGCTCTGTGTCCCGTGATGTACTCCAAGAAAAGGATTTTACAGGTAAGCTGTTTTAAAAATCCTACTTTGTCAATAGAGAAGCTGTGTCGGTCCATGGACTCAGAGAAAAGGATTTTACGGTGAGTAAAAAATCCAATTTTTTGCTACACCAAAGGGGCCTGTGGTCCCTGCCTGCAAAGGGCATTTTCTATGGTCTGAATACGCTCTTGTCATACCATCCACAAAGTGCTAGCTGGTCCTGGGAGTATTAGTTCTACAAGTACGTTTGTCCCGGAGGTAGAAGAAAGTGTGTGTGTAAACCAGATGTATATAGGTTGAGTCCCTGAAGAGTTCTGCTGATCAAGTGGATGTACCATATTAACCCTTCCCCCATCCAAGTTCAAATCCCCCTGATAAAAAAAACAAAGCTGCAAGGACTGTTTCTTGACTCCAGAGTGTATGGGAAAATTTGTTTGTCTGGCTGTGCAGGGTGGGAGAAAACCATCACCAGCGGCTCCTACGGGGGTATCGCTACATGTCTTTTCTGTTACATTGTAACTTGAAAACTTTCAATAAATATTTTCTACTGTTAAAAAGAAAAACACGTTAGGGTCCTTTCACACGGGGCGGATCCGTGCAGACAGTGTGAGTGGACTTGGATCAAAGAAGACCTGTCAAGTGATGAGAGCCACTTTGCTCATGGACTGAAATCTGCTGAAACGACCTGCAACAGAAAAAGGGCTAAGGAAAGTTGTTGCCCACTTACACTTCAAATTACTGGAAAAACAACCTCCCTATTGCATTCATCTGAAGTAAAGCTACATTTGATTCAAATTCTGTCTTATTTATGAGGGAAGCTTCCTGTGGATTCTGCCAATTCAACAAGTGGCCATACTGTATGCACAGTCTAGGAGTCCCTATTCTCTTTTGGGTATTTTATCCTATGGGCCCCATGGAGTTACATCGCTAGAAGCAGGGAGCATTTATCCATCTACTATAGCAGCCATAGCTATATGGAGACACCTACGTCCGTCCATTCACCCATCTGTCTGCGGTTGATTTGTTTTTGCTCATAGCCTGGTACAATCTGGTAAGAAGATTACCTGCGAGGTGGCGGTTCACTCTGTGGTGGATTTCTCACAATTCTTATAAACTGGTCAAGGCTTGATTATATGTTTTGTTTGGTAAGGAGATTACTTATACGGTGGTGGTTCACTCTTATCAACTATCACACGCTTGGTGTTGTCATGTTTTCCATACTCCATAGCATTTATCCCTTTTAGGATAATTTTGTGTGGCAGGATTAAGCTATGTTTTTTTTTCTTCTTTTCTACACCCAAAAACTTTTGGACTCGTATACCTGCTCATATTGTGGAGTCACCATTCCATTGCTGCAGTATACCATCTCTGGAGAATTTAGCACTGGTGTGCTAACCAAAGGCCTGGGCTGGGTTATAACCATCTGTCTGCTTGGCTTACTGTCTGGTAAGCATGTATTCACACAAGTTTATACAGGATCTATGTGTTTCTTTGGCATTTGTCTACTCCAGTATCCCTTAATTGAATTTTTCTCTCCAAGTCCAAAAAAAATCCAATCACCTTGGACTCAATGCAATTTCTTTCCCATTTATTACTCTGTAAATGTCAGACAGGGAAGGGGATAACACTAGGGGGCGATCAAGGGGTTAAATGTGTTCCCTCAGCATGTTCTAACTATGTGGGGATGTGAGTGACTAGGAGAGAAGCCATATTGTTTTTACTACTTCGAAGGAAGAAACCATATGGCTCCTCACCTCTGACAGCACAGGGAATTACACACACGCACACCCCCCGTGCTGGCACTCGTGCATGTAATTGCGCTCGCCGGACATGCGCATCGGGTGCCCTCTGGTGGGCAAAAACGGATATGATGTACCCGTATGGGATTTTGCCCAGCAGTGCTATTGTGCCGCAGTATATCTGCGTGACATGGTCAGCAACTGTTTAAATACCCTTTTTGCGATTTCCAGCACCTTCCTACTCAAGTTATAAGCCATTATTGGTTTATTTCTGTTTCTCCTTATTACATTTTTGTTTTTCTTTCCTTCCCCCCCCCCCCCCCCCCAGTCTTTTTCTTGCCCTCTATTCACACCTAAGCGTATTGCAGCAACACCTTCTGCACTGTTTTTTTTTTGTGCTGCATTTTGAATGGGCCAACTTCCACTCCCAAAAAAAGTGCCAAAGATGATATATATATATATATATATACTAGTGATAATCTTTTTTTTTTTTTTTTTTATTTCCAGTGGCTTAAATCCTCGTTCACATTGGAGTTGACTGGTCAAATTGCATGACAAGTCCTACCCTATTGTCAGCAATGCCCATGTTCAAATCCGTGCAATGCCGAATTTGCAATTCCTGCACTACTTGTGGAGATTTCAGGTGCGTCTTGCAAAGACATCTGTGCGTGAAGCCAAACGGATGTCTCCAAAGTTGACATGAGACTTTGAAATTGTGTGATTTCAGATGTAGTTGCATGATTTCAAAGCCAAGCTCAATGTGAATGAGGGCTAAAAGCGGTTGTAAACTTCAGACAATAAATATAGAGAAAAATGGTGACCGGAAGGGAACTCCAGCACATTGACAGCCTCAGCTCTGTTCCAGTGGGAAGGGGAATGTGTCCCTTTCCTCACTGCAGAGTGTAATTTTAAGGCTAGTTTTTGTATGAATTGATAGATAAATTCACTGTTGACCGGGGTGGGGTTAGGTGGTGATTTACTATGTAAGCTGCTAAACAGTCTCATCCTGGAATTTATTAATCTATGAAGTGGACAGTCAGTATGTGTGTTTTTTTTTTTATTTTATTTTTTAAGAGCAAGGCCTAGTTCACACTGGGCTTACTAAAGTGTATGCCTGTAGAGGGCCATGTTTACCTGCATGCTGAGATGCACAGGGGTTCCGTGCATTCCCATGCAGGCAGTCCCAATAAAGTCAATTGAGATGCAGCAGCTGCATGGACACAGGCGCTGCTTCCAATTTGACTGCACTCACACAGATGTAAACATGGTCTTGCATGGGAAAACATTGATACGCCCTATGTAAATGAGGCCTCCTGAGAAATCTTTGGATGTCTACAAATATATGGAATTATAGTTGTGGTGGGAAAAAAAATGTATTGTCTTTTTTTTTTTTTTTTATAGCAAAAAGGGTATTTCTACCACCTTCCTACTCAAGTTATAAGCTATTGTTGGTTTATTCTGTTTCTCCATATTACATTTTTGTTTTTCTTTCCTTTTTGCTCAGTCTTTTTCTTGCCCTCTATCACACCTAAGCGTATTGCAGCAACACCTGTTGCACCGTGTCGTTTCGTTTTTTTAGCGCATTTTGAATGGGCCTCCCGCCACTCCTCAAAAAAGCGCCAAAGAAGCTCATGTACCAAATTTTGGCACAGAGCCAGGTGCGTTTGGCGGTGAGATTTTTGCAACGATTTTACTGCATTTTATCGCTCGACAATCACAGCACAAATCACACTGCGTTTGGGGTGCTATTAAGAAATGATGGTATTGCAAACACGTCCCATGTTTTGCTGCGATTCCAGTATGCTCAGGTGTGAATGGAGCCTGAAGTTAAAATCTATTATATTCCCACCCTGGCCAAAATCCCACTGGAACATAACCTGGCTAGAGTGCATTGCTGCATCATTCAGGCGCTAAATGCAACAGGCATCTAATCTATACAAACAACCATCTGACTGTCCATGCCAGCTGCCCTCAGGTCAATACTCAGGAATATTTAACAAATGAAGATAGTTTGGCAAATGAGTACCAGGGTTAGGATCAACTGAACAGCAGAACCCATCTTCTTGAAGCAAGATATGAGCAGAATAGGATGTCTTCTGCAAGGAGATAAAGCATCATAAAATGTTGAAAGAAGCCGAAGTAATAGTTAAAGCTGAACTCTGGGCTTAAAAAAAATTGTCCCCATTGTTGCTGGTGCTTTCCTGCCTTGTGCAGATATGTAGTCAATTTATTTCTTCATTCTGTAGTTTAACCACCTCAATACCAATGTAATATATGGCTTCCTATTGATGTGGTTTTCCTGGTATGTTTTTTTTTTTTTTCTCAGCTGCGGACTTGCTTTATTTGGTATGGAGCCACTTGTTTTCTTTTCCCCCTTCCCACCACTGCCTTTTATTGCACTCTCCTGTTCGATCAGGAAGCCCGATAACAATGCAACCAGTTTGCAGGCCCTGGGAAGAACTGAAGTTCCCACCCTTTTCTGTGACATCAGAAACTGAAAGCGATGAGGATTTTAGTCACTTCCGGTTTGTTTGTTGACAAGCCGTTAGCGGCTTGTATAGCATATAATCAAACTCAGTTTGGTCAGATGCTTTGGGGGCCAAAGGAGAGATATAGGGTATAATTGACCCCAGACCTCTCCATAAAGAGGACCTGTCATGGCCCAAGCTATCGCAAGAGATGTTGTTCATCCTCTGTGGTAGCAATAAAGTTGTAGTGTAGGTTAAAGTGTAAAAACAAATGTAAATAAAATTAAAAAACATTTTTTTTAAATTGCCCCCATTCCCCCTGTGCAAATGTGAATGCAGAAGTAGGTCCCACGCACATGTAAACGGTGATTGCACCACACATGTAATGTATTTGCTGGGGACGTCAAAGTGAGAGCAATAATTCTAGCACCTGACCTCCTGTGGTAACCTGTAAAGGCTTTTAAAGCTTCACCTATGGATGTATCGTAGTTTGTTGCCATTCCACAGACATGCGCAATTTTAAAGTGTGACAAGACCGGATCCTCCACACCACCTTAAATAAGGGGCCTGGATAGAGGATGGCGCTGGTAGGACTTCCAGGACGGCAGCATGGACGAACCAGGGGGCCATGGAAGCAGGTCTGGAGACGCAATCACTAGAATCCAGCCCTAAGGTAAGAAAATAGGGGGCTCAGAAGCTCCGGTTTCTTTTCTTACCCTCCTGTGGTGGGGGCACGGGGGGGGGGGGGTTTGTAGGGCCAGTTTATTTTTTGCTTAGTAGACAGGTGTCTCACATTACAGCATAGGCTCCGGGGGTGGGTACCTAAAATTCTTAGACTAGAATTGTGTTATCCACCAGGTGTTTGCATATATGGTACATGCTTCAGTGGAAGTAATATGGGGTGGGTCTGTCCTCTTGATTTATTTCAGGACAAAGCCCATGAGTCCAAAGACCGCAAGGCAGAGGCAGACAGAAAAAGGTGCCCAGTGGGCTCCAAGAAAATGCCTTCTGGTTGGAAGAAGACTGCATGCCAAGATTGTATCAATAATCTCATGAAAGGGTAAACAGGCCTGTTCTCAAAGGTTTTCTAGATTCAATGAAAAACCCCAGGCACGAGAATCGGGTGCGGAACCCGTCCCCAGTGCATCCGGCTCCAGCACCAGTGCAAAGCCAACAGCCTCTGTTTTCGCACGGGTAATCCAGGATCAGGGGGTACTGGAGGAATTGGAAGAGAGCTCAAAGTCAGACTCAGATTCTGAGGAAGGGGATCTCAAGGAGGATAAACCGAGCAAAACCCAAAGATTTCTGTTTCCTTCAGAGGAATTATTGAAAGCTATATACGATACCCTGGAGCTAGAAGAGACAGAAAACAAAGAATTGTTGGTTCACTACCTTTTATACTCAGGCCTTCAATCCAAACAGACCAGAACCTTTCCGGTTCATGCGTCTTTAAAAGAAACAGTACTCCAAGAATGGAAAAATCCAGAAAAAGTCTTCTTTCCTAAAAACCTTTCCCCAAGAAACAACAATAAAAAGGAATTTCTCTTTCGTTCATGGACGGACACAGCACTTTAGTCTTGACCTTAGGGTTATACTGCCTCCTATCAGGAGAGGACTAGGCAGAACATATAAAACATGTAAAAACAGCAAAGCTGAACAGTACCGCCCAGGGGGTGGTCCTACTGGCTATAACCCCTCACACTGCATCCAGCAGCTGTTTTTTTTTCTGCCGAGCATAGGAGAAGGACCTGGCTCCCTGTGGGGACCATTGGTCCTGGAGATTTTTTGCTTTTTTCTAACTTTTTTGATCCTAAGATCTACTATCAACAGCAGGCTGGGTGACAGGCTGTATAATATAGATCCTTGT
This sequence comes from Rana muscosa, assembly GCA_029206835.1. NCBI lineage: Eukaryota > Metazoa > Chordata > Amphibia > Anura > Ranidae > Rana > Rana muscosa. The sequence continues at coordinate 882,462,844 of CM055116.1, forward strand.
AGTCTCCCCAGCCCAGCCGTTGAGTGTGAGCAGACCTTTAGCTACGCGCTGGGTCAGCCACGACATGCCCAGTTTTCTCCAGGGGTGGCCGGTGAGCTATATGCTCCAGGGCACACATATGACCGGGCTGCTGCTGTCCGAGTCAATGTGCCGTGGCCAACAGCCACCCCGTACCGCTCGGGTGATGGGTCTGTCCGGAATGCGTCCAGCAGTCCCCGCAGGATGGGTAAGTACGGTTCCACCTGTCTCTGCAAGATGGGCATTCCTGGGGAGGTCGACTAGGGGGTCTCTCACTCTCCCTTTCTTCTCTCCCTGTCCTTTCCCTCCTCCCCATGCTCTGTGGTGGCTGGGCCTGCTGTGTACCTGACCGGGGGGCTCCGAGTCCTGGATGGGGGCTGCGCTGGGTTTGGGTGGTCCGCTCTCCATAGGGGGTGTCTCGGTATGTACAGGGGTGAAGGCCCCCGCGTGGTGGGTCAGCGTGCCGCGGCCATTTTCTTTTACCTCAGAGATAGACCGGCGGCCATTTTCTTGTAGCCCCAGCTTGGTTTTTGCCTCTAGCGCTGGGAATGTTGCTTCTGAGCGGCGCACGCTGCACAGAACACCTCGTGACTGACGGGAGAGCGGTCGGCAGTGCTATGCCTGGGTCAGGGTGGTGAGTCCTGCGGGGGGTCCCTAGGTCTGTAGCAGCTAGAAGGGTGGACGTTTGTGCACCCTAACTTTGTCTCAGAAGGGTGTCAGGCGAGCGTAGGTCAGCATGGCGTCAGAAGCTGGTGCTTCTTCCCCAGACATCCCTGTGGTGGCAACCGGTTCCCCTGCATCTAGGTGCCTATAGACGCTTTGTCAGCGGTCCTGGAGTCCTTGTTGCCAAGGTGGAGGAGGCTTGCGGGCACAGAGGGGGGTAATAGAATGCCCCCTCCCCCCACCGTCCTCTGGGGAATGATCTGATTCAGACTCGGCCTTGCTGTGGTAAATGGCCCCTGTTCTGACGTGTCAGAAGATGCGGGCCAGGACCATTCGGACAGTGAGTAGACTCTGTGTCCGGGTCAGCGCAGGAAGGCACTTGTTGGAGCACTTATCACCATGTGCGGGATCCCCCAAAAAATTGAGGATACAGTGAGGGCATCTCCTGAGGTGTCTGTCCCTTTGGGGTCCCACAAGCCGGCCTGCTTCCCCTACCTAGCTTATTTTGATAAGTTTATATACAAAGGATGGGAAAGGCTGCAGCCCGAAATGCATGGCAGTCCATTATCCCTTTTGAGGAGAGTTTCCTAAAAATTTTACATCTCCCCCTATTGTGGGTCCCCCGGTATCCAGGTTTGATAAGATTACCACGATTCCGGTGGAGGGGACCCCTGCTTTTAAGGACCCTGCAGACAGGAGGGCCGAGGCGGTGGCCCTGGCCCGGCCCGGCCCATGTTCACGGTATTGGGGTCAGCATTGCGGCCACTGTTGGCCATGACCCTGGTGTCACTGACGCTTCCTGAATGGGCAAAACATTGGCTGCACCGTGAGTTGAAAAGAAACGGGCTCCCCTGGTCTGCGTGAAACTAGCGGACCAGTTGGTGCATGGCCTTAAGTATGTCTGCAATGTGGCCTTAGATGCAGCTCACTTGCTGTCCAGAGCCTCAGTATCTGCTGTGGGGCTACGCCGCCTTATTTGGCTGAAATGCTGGTCCATGGGCCCAGACGTCCAAGTAGGCTCTGGCGGATTTGCCCTTCCAGGTTAAGAGGCTATTTGGAGCCTTGCTGGATGACATTATTAAAAATGTCATTTGGGGTGAGAGCACGTGCCCCCACAATCCAAAAAAGGTAAGGTGCCACGCTGTAGGCCAGGGCCCTCCTTTTCCGCTCACAATCGTTTTTTTCGTCCGCTTGGGCTCGCAGGTAAGCGTTCCCAGGCCGACAGGGTGCCCGCTGAGGGACAAAGCATCCCTGTTTTTCGCAAACCAATACATGCCTGCGAGCAAACCTGCGGCAGCATGGAGGTTTGCCCCCGCCCGACTCTCGGGTGGGGGGGTCACTTTTGAGAGTTTGCAGCTCGGTGGACCTCCCTACTTCCGACCAGTGGGTCTATGATATGTGGTCTCAGCGGGGTACAAGATGGAGTTTCTCTCTTGTCCACCAAACAGATTTTTTTCCCCTCCAACCTTGCCGGGACGCCCTGTTTGGGGCAGTGCAGGACCTGCTGATGCGCAGGGTGATAGTGCCTGTGCCGGTGCCGAAAAGGTTTTCAGAGATTCTGCTCCGATCTGTTTGTAGTCCCAAAGACGGGAGGGGTCAGTCCGGTTCTGGATCTCAAGACCCTCAACAGCTTTGTGAAGTGCAAAGGTTCAGGTTGGAATCAGTTCGCTCTGTGGTTGCTGCACTCCATCCGGGGGATTTTCTGACATCCTTGGACACCAAGGACGCATATATTGCAGTCCCCATATGCGTCAGGCATCAGGGATTTCTGCGGTTTGCAGTCGGGGACGAGCACTACCAATTTGTAGCTCTACCTTTTGGCCTGGCGTCGGCACCAAGATGCTCACCCCGTTCCTGGCCTTGCTGAGGCAGCAGAGGATCGCAATCTGGACGACCTCCGTCTGAGCAGCTCCGCCTCAGAATTAGGGGAGGTTGTGGAGATCGCCAGTCAGACTCTTCGGGAGTTTGGTTGGGTACTGAACCTCCAGAAGTCGGTGTGGTGCCGACTCAACGCCTGGAATACCTGGGCTTGATTCCGGACTCCTCAGAGGCAAGAGTTTTTTCTTCCTTCGGACAAGTTGCAGACTCTTCAGGCTGCAGTGAAGCTGTTGGCGTTCCGCAGGTGGTCGTCACTGTGCTTTTGCATGCGAGTCCTGGATCTCATGGTAGCCACCTTCGAGGCGGTACTATATGCTCAATTCAACACTAGAGTCTTGCAAAAAGAGATCCTGTCAAAATGGGACAAATCTCCGTTGTCCCTGGATTGTCAAATCCGGGTGGGCCGGCTAGTCAGGGATTCCCTGATCTGGTGGCTGAGGTCTCCGGCCCTTCAATCAGGGAAGTCGTTCCTTCCTTTTCACTGGACGGTGATCACGACGGACACCAGCCTGACCGGTTGGGGGGAAAGTTTGGGGCATACAGTCGACACAAGGTCGCTGGACGCAGGAAGCATCCAGCCTGCCGATCGATGTGCTGTAACTTCAGGCGATCAGGCGGTGCCTCTCCACATGGTCACAGAGGTGGCAGGGACCTCCAGTCAGGATCCAGTCGGACAACGCCATGGCATATGTCAACCATCAAGGAGGAACAAGAAGCTCGGCTGCAGCATTGGAGGTCGCTCACATCCTGCGGTGGGCAGAGCGGAGCGTGCCGGCTCTATCGGCCGTATACATTCCGGGCGTAGAAAGCTGGCAAGCGGACTACCTAGTCGTCAGATGCTGGACCAAGGAGAATGGTCGCTATACCCGGATGTGTTTCGAATCCTTTACCTGATATGGGGCATGCCAGATGTAGATCTCCTGGCTTCTCGACTCAATCGGAAGGTATTGAGATTTGTGGCCAGATCCAAAGATCCCTGGGCGGACGCGCCAGACGCGTTGGTGGCTCCGCGGGGACAGTATCGGCTAATTTATCCTTCCCTCAGCTAAAACATCTTCCTAGTCTGCTTCGCAGAGTAGAGACTGAGGGGATTCCGGTGATTCTAATTGCCCCAGATTGGCCTCGGTGTCCCTGGCACGCCGACTTAGTGCTACTGGTGGCAGATGTTCCTTGGCGACTGCCGATGCAAGAGGACCTTCTGTCGCAAGGTCCTATTCTTCATCCTGCTTTAGAGTCGCTGGCTTTCACGGCATGGCTGTTGAAAGTCAGGTGCTAAGGGACCGAGGCTTGTCGGACTCTGTAATTTCCACAATGCTGAGGGCACGGAAGTCATCTTCTCTGAAGATTTATCATTGTACATGGAAGGCCTACATCTCTGTGTGAGGAGATGGAGTGGCGTGCACGTACATATTAGGTTCCTGCTGTTTTTACAGCGTGGAGTGGATCAGAAACTTGCCTTAAGCACCATTAAGGGGCAGATGTCAGCCTTGGCTGTATTCCTTTAAACGACCTTGGCGGCTTATTCACTGGTAAGTACGTTTGTGCAGGGGGTTCGACATGTGGCCCCTCCGGTTCGACCACCGCTGCCCCCGTGGGATTTGAATCTGGTGCTCTTGGCACTTCAGAAACCACCGTTTTGAGAACTTTAGAGAGATTCCCCTATTGACGCTCTCTCAGAAGGTAGCTTTTCTGGTGGCTATTACAACAGTCGGAAAGGTTTTCTGAGTTGGCGGCCTTGTCTTGCAAGGCTCCCTATTGATCTTCCACAAGGATAAGGCGGTGCTACGCCCGCAGCCTTTGTTTCTTCCTAATGTTTCGGCCTTTCAGCTAAATGAGGACGTTGTGCTTCCATCCTTGTGTCCTCCGCCATTGAATCCCAAAGAGATTGCTTTGCATTCCTTGGACGTGGTCCGAGCTCTGCGGGTGTATCTGTCTGCTGCGGCTCCGTTTCGGAGGTCAGACTCACTATTTGTGTCGTGGTTGGCCCAAAGAAGGGCCTGGCGGTCTCGTCGGCCACCATTTCTCGTGGATCAGACAGATCGTAATTCAGGCTTATGCCCTAAGAAGGCGGGCGCCTCCCTTTCCTGTCACGGCGCTTTCAACTCGGGCACTAGGTGCCTCTTGGGCTTTCCGACATCAAATGTCTGTTTCCCAGGTGTGTAGGCGGCGACCGGGTCGTCCATTCACACTTTCACTAAGAATTACAAGGTTGATGTGAGTGCATCTGTGGATGCTTGCTTCAGCCCCAAAGTTTTGCAGGCCGCTGTTTAAGGTTGCAACTCCTCCATTGAGCTCTGGTTGTTTTGGGTGGAGGTTTGTTTGTTTGCTGTTCCCACCCCTCGTTTTTTTGACACTGCTTGGGGACGTCCCTAAGGTCAAGACTAAAGTGCTGTGTCTGTCCATGAACGAAAGAGAAAATAGGATTTTTGTACTCACCGTAAAATCCTTTTCTCTGAAGTTTACCCCTCCTTTTTATGTTTGTACTGCTTTTTGACGAACTGAGCTGCTGGATGCAATGTGAGGGGTTATAGCCAGTAGGACCGCCCCCTGGGCGGTACTGTTCAGCTTTGCTGTCTTTACATGTTCTGCCTAGTCCTCTCCTGATAGGAGGCAGTATAACCCTAAGGTCAAGACTAGAGTGCTGTGTCTGTCCATGAACTTCAGAGAAAAGGATTTTACGGTGAGAACAAAAAAACTATTTTTTTGTTCCTTCCAAGGGCCAGGTGGGGGCAGAGGGGACAGACATCAGCATAACAAAGATTACTCTTTCGTTCATAGACCGACACCGCTTCCTATTGACATAGTGGGTATTATCCGTTATTTAGGAGTGACTAGGCAGAAAAACTTGTAAAAAGTGTTGCATCACACCTACAGTACCGCCCAGGAGGCGGACCCTCTGGGTATATCCCCTCTCTCTGCATCTCGCAGATCAGTTTTTTTCTGTCTAGCAAGGAGAAGGACATGGCTCCCTTCGGCCCATTGGTCCGGGGGGAAAAAAATTCTACATTTTATTTCCTGCGATCTTCGATCAACTGCCGACTGGGAAGGGCTGGATCCTCGATCCTTGTAGTCCCCCCCAGTTTCAGCCATCGAGCGTGTGCTGACCCTAGCTACGCACTGGGTTTTCCACGACATGCCCGTCACTCTACGGGTGGCCGGTGAGCCTATGCTCCAGGGCCTGCTTCGGACCGCTCAGCTTCGGCTGACCTTACGGCTGAGTTGCAGTAGCCTGTCCGGTGAGCTTACGCTCCAAGGCTTGCATCGGACCGGTCAGTTTCGGCTGACCTTACGGCCAAGTCGCAATAGCCTGTCCGGTGAGCTAGCGCTCCAGGGCATGCATACGATCGTTCTCTAGGGTTCAATCACAGCATGCCTGGCCGACAGATACCTCCGTGCGCGGATGATGGTCTGCCCGGAATGTCTTCCAGCACGATCCATGCAGGAAAGGTAAGTAGCTCCCCTGCTTCGGCAGGGTGACTTGGCTGGACATTCCTGGAGAGATCAAGTAAGTGGCTGTGGCCCCTTTCTTTCCTCTCTCGCTGCCTTCCCTCCTCCCTGGGCTCTGAGCTAAGGTTGCTGGGGGGCTCCATCTGGAGCGGGACTGCGCTGTGTTGTCATTTAAAAAGATGTAATTTTGCTTACACGTGTGTGTGTGTGTGTGTGTGTGTATATATATATATATGTATATATATGTGTATATATATATATATATATATATATATGTGTGTATATATATACATATATGTATATATATATATATATATATATTGTGACAGCAGGAAGGTAAAGTCACCTGGTTGCATCCAGGGGGGTAGATATATTTCGCCCAGATTCAGGCTTTACGCCGACTTATACAACTAGGTGGAGAGTTGTATAAGGCTAGTGGGCTCATGGATGACTCATACCTCTAGGGAGAGTGTGGGGCGTCGTGCAGACAGAGATGAGGAGACCAGCTGAACCTTGTCAGCTCATTTAGGCCTCTATAAGAACTCCCAGCTTCATTAGATGTTAGCTCATGCCTGGAACCAGACCTGTGTGGACTGTCTAGGGAGAGTGAACCCCTGTGCGGTGAGACAAAGCCCGTGTGGCTATTTGCTTGGACATTTAAAACCAGGGACTTAGGGACTAGGACAGCACTAGGCTGATCCCAGTTGTTAGTTAGGAAACCTGTATGTTTAGTTAGAGGTCAAGTTGACCAGGATTTATTTTGTTTATGTTTCTTTTGCTTTGCTGTGTTTTGTCACTGTAAATAGAAAATAAACCGCACCTTTTTGATTTTGAAAACCACAACCTCCGTTTGCTGGGCCTGTTTTTGTGTGGGGAGCCCATCCCGGGGGTCACCCACACCCGCTGCCGAGCTAACCCCCTCACAATATATATATACACATACACAATCATACACACACATTTTTTTTGTGGTTCGCGCCCGCTTTGGCCTCTATCGACTGCCCGGCGACCATGTTTCTTATGATTCATGCATGTATGTAGATACCGCCACTCGGCGGCCATCGTTTTGTGGCCCGCGGCCGCTTTTGCCTCTATATTCGGCTCGGCGGCCATTTTCTTAGAGCCCACATTGTTCCATACAGCCGCTTGGCGGCCATTTTGCGGTAGTCTCCTGCCTCTAGGGTGCACTTTCAGCGGCGTGAATTCACACAGGAAACGCTGATAAGAATCAGACTGACACTACAGCGGTGGGATAGCATCACAGGCGGAACACACGGCAGCAGTAGCAGTACCGTTCCAAGGGTGGTGAGTCCTCTGGGAAAAACCCTGCGTCTCTGTATCAGCTAGGGGGGTGGCTTATTGATACCTTGCCTGTGGGTCTCGGCACGTGGGTCAGCATGGTGTCTGAAGCAGACGGTTTTTCCACTGAAACACCTGATTTGGCAGCTGGTGCCCCTGATGTATCTATGGACGCTATGTCAGCAATCCTAGAGGCCTTTGTTGCCAGAGTGGAAGCAGCACACTGTCCCCTGCAATCTTCCGGGGATAATTCTGATGCAGAACCAGGCCCAGCTTTGGCTCATGGCCCGGATTCTGATGCATCAGAGACTGTAGACCATGACCAATCGGACAGTGAGAATGACTCAAAGTCCAGGTCAGTACGCGATAAGGCTTTGGTATCTGACCTTATTACTGCAGTGCGGGGATACGCTAAAATTGGAGAATGCTGCAGAAGCAGCAGAAACGCCAGTCCCCTTTGGGTTCCGTAAACCTGCCCGCACTGCTAAAGTGTTTCATTGTGTGTCTTATTTTGATCAGCGCTTATACAAGGAGTGGGAAAACCCACTAAGGGTGTTTACATCCCCAAAGAATTTTGCGGTACGGTACCCCTTTTGAGGAGAGTTTTCTGAAAAAATGGACCTCTCCCCCGATAGTGGACCCTCCGGTGTCCAGACTTAATAGAGCTACCACAATTCCAGTGGAAGGGGCTCATGTTTTCAAGGACCCTGCGGATAAGAAAGCTGAAGCACTCGCTACTTATACTCAGTGGTGCGCCTGCCATTGGCCAGGGCCTTAGTGTATCAGACACTTGCTGAATGGGAAAAATTGCTACTCCAGGGGTTAAAGGAGCGAGATGCTCCTCCTGATGAAACTGATAACTTTGGCCGACCAGTTGGTACAGGGCCTTAAGTTTGTCTGCGAGTCAGACATGGATACTATTCCCTTGCTGTCTAAAGCTTTAGTTTATGCGGTACCAATACGCCGATCTGATCTGGCGAAAAGGCCGGTCTGCGGACCAGGCGTCCAAGAAAGCCCTGTTGGATCTGCCCTTTAAGGGCGACAGACTTTGGGGCCTCTCTGGATGACATCATCAAGGATGCCACAGGAAATAAGAGCACTTTGCCTCCTCAAACCAAGGAGGGTAAGGGGCCATGCCAGGGGCAAGGCCCCTCCTTTACTGCACGCAAGCGATTTTTTTTCGTCGGCCCAGGGCGACAGGGAAAATACCCCAGACCGACCAAGTGCCTGCTCAAGGATTGAAGCGTCCTTGGCCCTGCAAAGCCAACAAGCCTGCGGACAAATCTGCATCCGCATGAAGGTCTGCCCCCACCCATCTCTCGGGTGGGGGGGGACGTCTTTGCGAATTTGCGACACAGTGGACATCTCTGATCTCTGACCGGTGGGTTTGCGAAGTGATCTCCTTAGGCTAGAAATTCTCTCTTGTCCACTGGACAGATTCGTTCCCTCCAACCTCCAGCTACAGATGAACCGTCGGGAGGCCCTGTACGGGGCGGTCCAGGGTCTGCTGGAACGCGGGGTGGTCAGTCCAGTTTTAGAGCAGCAACGATTTCAGGGTTTTTACTCTAATCTGTTCATAGTGCCAAAGAAGGATGGGGTTCATCCTATCCTGGATCTCGGGGCCCTCAATTGCTTTGTGAAAGGACAAAGATTCCGGATGGAGTCGGTTTGATCTGTAGTCACTGCTCTCCATCCAGGGGACTTTCTGGCAACCTTGGACATCAAGGACGCATACCTGCATGTCCCCATATACTCCAGACACCAAAGGTTTCTGTGATTCGCAATCGGGGACAACCACTCTCAGTTTGTGGCCCTCCCGTTTGGCCTGGCTTCGTCACCCAGGACGTTCACCAAGGTGCTCGCCCCAATTCTGGCCCTCCTAAGACAGCGGGGCATCGCTATCGTGGGCTACTTGGACAACCTTCTTCTGAAGGCCTCTTCAAGCTCAGAATTAGAGGTAAGCGTGTCCATAACCTGTCAGACTCTCAGAGCCTGTGGTTGGGTACTAAACACGCAAAAGTCAGTTTTGGTGCCGACTCAACGCCTAGTGTATCTAGGGTTGATTCTGGATTCCTCAGAGGCAAGAGTATTCCTCCCTGTGGAAAAGTTGCAGACCCTTCAGGCTGCAGTGCGGCAGCTGACATCAAAGAGTTGGTCGTCACTACTCCGTTTTTGCATGCAAGTTTTGGGCCTCATGGTAGCCTCCTTCGAGGCGGTCCCATATGCTCAATATCATACACGGGTGTTACAGAAGGAGGTTCTGTCCAGATGGAACAGATGCCCATCATCTCTGGATTATCAAATCTGGGTAAGCCACCTAGTCAGGAGATCCCTGGTATGGTGGCTGCCATCACTGGCTCTGCTGGCCGGGAAGTCATTCCTTCCTGTTCATTGGATGGTGATCATGACGGACGCCAGCCTTACAGGTTGGGGGGAGTCTGGGGTGTTCAGTCGACACAAGGTCGCTGGACCCCGGAGGAATCCCACCTGCCGATCAATGTCCTGGAACTCCTGTGCCTCTTCAGATGGTCTCAGAGGCTGCAAGGGCATCCAGTCAGGATCCAGTCGGACAATGCCACGGCAGTGGCATATGTCAATCATCAAGGAGGAACAAGAAGCTCAGCTACAGCATCGGAGGTCACTTGCATCCTGAGGTGGGCAGAAAGGAGCCTACCGGCACTGTCGGCTGTGTACATTCCGGGTGTGGAGAACTGGCAGGCGGACTACCTGAGTCACCAAATGCTGGACCAGGGAGAATGGTCCTTACACCCGGATGTGTTCCAGCTCCTCTGCCAAAGATGGGGCACGCCAGACGTAGATCTGGCGTCCCAACTCAATCGGAAGGTATTGAGGTTGGTGGCCCGGTCAAAGGACCCATGGGCAGACGCAACGGATGCGTTGGTAACATCGTGGGGTCAGTATCGGCTAATCTATGCATTCCTTCCCATGAGGCTCCTTCCTCATCTGCTTCGCAGAGTGGAGGCAGAGGGAATTCCAATGATTCTGATTGCTCCAGATTGGCCTTAACGTCCTTGGTACGCCGATCTAGTATGTCTGGTAGCAGACGTCCCCTGGCGCCTACCACTACGGAAGGACTTGCTATCGCAAGGTCCCATACTCCATCTTGCTTTACAGTCACTGGCTTTAATGGCATGGCTATTGAGAACCAGGTACTGAGAGACCGGGCCCTGTCAGATTCAGTAATCTCTACTATGAGAAGTGCTCGGAAGCCGTCCTCTAGGAGGATTTATCATCGCACTTGGAAGGCCTACATTTCCATGTGTGAGGAAATGAAATGGCATCCGCATACTTATTTGGTCTCCAGAATCCTACTGTTTCTACAACGTGGGGTGGACCAAAGGCTTTCCCTAAGTATGGTTAAGGGACAGATATCTGCCCTGGCTGTCTTTTTTCAGCGACCCCTGGTGGCTCACTCTCTTGTAAGTACATTTGTGCAAGGGGTTTAACATGTTGCTCCTCCGGTCCGTCCCCCGCTACCTATGTGGGACTTGAACCTGGTCCTCTCGGTGCTTCAGAAGTCACAGTTTGAGAATATTAGGGATATTCCCTTGTTGGCACTTTCTCAGAAAGTGGTCTTTTTGGTGGCTGTTATGTCAGTTAGACGAGTTTCTGAGCTGGCAGCCTTGTCATGCAAGGCTCCCTATCTGATCTTCCACAAGGATAAGGTGGTGCTGCGTCCGCAGCCCTCTTTTCTTCCGAAAGTCGTTTCGGCTTTTTCATCTCAATCAAGAGATTGTACTTCCATCCTTGTGTCCTCCATCCGTCGAATCCTAAGGAGTCGGGGTTGCATTCCTTGGACGTGGTCCGAGCTTTGAGAGTATACCTATCTGCTACTGCTTTGTTCCGGAAGTCAGACTCACTGTTTGTTTCGTGGCTGGTCCCAAGAAGGGCCTAGCAGTCTCGTCGGCCACCATCTCGAGGTGGATCCGACAGATAGTAATCCAGGCTTACGCCTTAAGAGGTCAAGCGCCCCCTTTCCTGTCACGGCGCATTCAACCAGGGCAATAGGTGCCTCTTGGGCTTTCCGACATCAAGCGTCTGTTTCCCAATTATGTAAAGCGGCGACGTGGTCGTCCGCTCACACTTTCACAAAATTCTACAAGGTTGATGTAGGTGCATCTTCAGGATGCCTCTTTTGGCCGCAAAGTTTTGCAGGTGGCTGTTTAGAGTTGCAACTCCTCCGTTTGGAGGAGTGCTGTTTTGTGTTTGGGGTGAAGTTTACTTTTATGCTGTTGCCACCCCTTGTTTTTGTTTTACACTGCTTTGGGACGTCCCACTATGTCAATAGGAAGCTGTGTCGGTCCATGAACAAAAGAGTAAATAGGATTCTTTACTCACCGTAAAATCCTTTTCTCTGAGTTCATGGACCGACACAGCACCCACCCTTCCTTTGTACTGCTTTTTGACGAACTGATCTGCGAGATGCAAAGAGAGGGGATATACCCAGAGGGTCCGCCCCCTGCGTGGTACTGTAGAAGGTGTGATGCAACACTTTTTTTTCAAGTTTTTCTGCCTAGTCACTCCTAAATAACGGATAATACCCACTAAGTCAATAGGAAGCTGTGTCGGTCCATGAACTTGTGAGCAAAAAAAATCCTGTTTTTGCAATTAAACAAGACCAAAGAAAAGGGTGGCAGTATAGGAGGGAAAAGGGTACAGGTGGCTTCCCTTTCAAACCCTCCCAGCCAAAGGACCCTTCTCAGTGACTCATCTGGCCACGTGGGAGGAAGGTTGGGGGGGCGTTCCTCCCACAATGGCATGATATTGCCAGCAACAACTTTATCCTGAATCTAAACCAGTGTGGGAACAGGGTAGAGCCACAGGGTGGGCTGTCCCTCTCAGAAATTTCACCCAACAATCCTACCGAGAAACAAAGAGAAAGCGACAGCAATGTCCTCCCTCCTGCAGAGTATGCTGGAGGAGAATGTGATAAGTTACCCCACCTCCCCCCCCCCCCCAAATCCGAGAAGGGGTTGATTTTATTCTCACATTTTTTTCAGAAAATACATCAGGGAAATTTTGGCTCATTGTGAACCTGAAGTTCAAGATGGAGTCCATCTACACCACCAGAAGGTTGTTAACCCCAGGAGTCTTTATGGTCTCATTAGACTAAAGGGACACCTATCCTCACGTCCCAATTCAGATAGAGTCCAGGAAATACCTCAGGTTCACGGTGAAGAACAGGTTCAAGATGCTGTATTTCCAGTTCAATTCTCTGCCATTCGGACTAGCATCAGTGCCATGCAGTTCTGGCAGAAGCTCTTCACATCCTGAAGTCGGAGGGGATTCAAATAATCCCTTATCTAGATGACCTACTGATATTTGCAAACTCTGCAAAAGAAGTGGAACAAGACCTGAGCAAGACTATCGAACACCTTCAGTAGCTGGGGTGGCTGGTAAATCAGGAAAAGTCACAACTCGTCCCTACTCAAAATATAGTATTTTTGGGGTACTTGATAAACTCCAACATTTTTCTGACGGAAGAAAAAAATTGCGACACTAATCGCAGAGGTGAGCAACCTCTGTGCAAGCTTGGAGACCTCATTTCAGAGCTAATGAGGGTTCTCGGATTGATGACCGCAGCCATTCCAGGGGTCCAATGGGCTCAATATACAAGAGCACTACAAGCATTAATACTCTCGATGTGGGATGGAAAGAAGGAGTCTCTTCAAAGCCGGGCAGAGATCATGTAGGAAATAAAACTCTCAATCAGGTGGTGGTTGAACCCGGCAAATCTCTCAGCGGGTCGGCTTTGGTCTCAACACCACCCAGTGACCATCACCACGGATGCCAGTGGTCGGGGGTGGGGAGCCCACTCTGACATACAGATGGCCCAGGGACTCTGGAACTATCTGGTAGCCTGCTTCTCCTCCAATGCAAGAGATCTGAAAGCAGTTCAAAAGGCCCTAATAGCTTTTGGTCCGGCTCTGAGGAGAAGACACGTACAAGTCCTTTTAGGCAATGCTACCAGCGTAAGCTACATTAACAAACAGGGAGGTACGAAAGTGGCAGGCCTTCTGAGTATAGCAGAAGAAATCCTACAGTGGGCTGAAGCAAATTTGCTATTCCTATCTTTGATTCACTTGAAAGGGGAATTAAACTCTCTGGCGGATGCCCTAAGCTGGGAGACTGTCTCAAACGGAATGGTGTTTAAATTGAACAGTGTTCGAACAAATCGTGCAGAAGTGGGGGGCCCCCCCAGATAGTGTACAATATAGTGTAGCGCTGATGGAAAGACATAAAATACAATAAGTGATATGAGAATCACACAAGTGATGTGTAAAATATGAGTCACATGAACTCTGAAAAAACACATGGAGATAGAACTAACCCCAAGTGATATGAGTGACAACTCATAAAGTGGTGCATGAACCACTAATGTGTGATAATATAGGCGACTTATCTCTGAAAAAAAAAGAGTCCCGACAGGGGCTGGTAAACAATGTAGTCCGTGGCTGGAAGTATACCCTGCAGGGAAGAAAACTGGGAACCATGTGTTTCAAACAAGGGGAACTGTGGAGGTGCCCAAGTTGACATCAAATCTTCAAGAAAAGGTAAAGTAGATGGCTACTCTTACTGACTCCGGTGGACACACATACCATATGGCAGTGGGTCAATCAGACTTAAAACGAGCAATCTTTGGGCTCCAAAGGTATGATGAAAGGATGGAGTTCAATCCAAATGAGGGATCAGTTCAACTTGTAGATCCGATAGTGGACGTTCTGGAGGCTGAGGCTGGCTTTATAACAGAAGGAAGTGATGTCTCCTGATTTCAGGCAGACCTCTTTGCTACGAGGGAGAACAGACAAGTGGACCAATATTTCTCCCTCCAGAGAGACCACCTCAGTTTGGGCCTAGATGCCCTATCCCAACCCTGGGAAGCAAACCTGGTGTACGCATTTCCCGCATCACATACGCGTGGTGAGGGGCTATGTTGTTGCAGGTCCCGGCGTGAGGAGTGGGCATTCGGTGACATCGGTCCAGGTCTGCGGTGGCGTGGTCTCTGGCGTGCAGCTTTCGGTGACGGGTGGAGCGAAACAGGAAGCCAGGGTTCCGCTGGGAAGTAGAGCGCGTACCAGTCAGGCAGTTCCAAGTTGGGCAGGTCGAGTTGTTTACAAAACGCCTGAAGGTCCTCCGGTGTGCGAAGCAGGGCAGAGCGCCCCCTTGCGGATGCAGACAGGCCAAACGGGAATTTCCAGCGGTACTGGATATTTCTCGCACGCAAAGCATCTAACAAAGGTCGTAGTGCTCTCCTATTTTGGAGGGTAATCTGTGAGAGGTCCTGGAATAGTTTCACCTCCGTGCCATTATAAAGAATACGTCCCCTTTCCCTTGCCTTGCGGAGAATCTCTTCCTTAAGGGGGAAGCTGACTATACAACATATAATGTCTCTGGGGGGTTCGTTGTCTCGGGGTATGGGGCGGAGAGCGCGGTGGGCCCTTTCCATATCAATGGGGGAGTCCGCAGGGCGCTCAATCAGGTCATTAAAAATGGCGCTGACGGTTTGCTGTATGGCGGTGGGGTCTACGGTTTCGGGGACCCCCCGTACCCTAACATTGTGCCTCCTTCCCCGGTTATCCAGGTCTTCCACGTGTCTGTGGAGCTCAAAAACTTGGGCAAGTTGGGAATCATATGCCGACTGTACCTGGCGAATGGCCGCCGCGTGTGTCTGGGTCGTTTGCTCCACGCTATCCACTCGGTGGGCGACCGCGAGCATTTCGGCCTTCAGGTCTGCTATGGCAGCAGTGACTGTGTTTTTGATATCCGTAGCGACTTTCTCCAAGTCGAATAAGCTGGGGGGGAGGGCCCCGTTGGAACTGGGAGAGGATGTACCCGGCATATTGGCGGATGGCGGTCTGTCAGGCGAGGCCGCGGCTTGGGCCTGTGCTGGCGCGTGGGTCTGCAATGGCGCAGAGGCCTGTAGCTTTTGAGACCGGAATATGTCCGGTATATTCCTCCCCGAGTGGGTCTGAGAGTCCTTGGAGGTGCGAGAGGTGGACGAGCTCCTTGTGGATCTGTGCATAGCAAGATTAGGACGGTAGGCTCCCGTTTAAGATGATGAATCAGCCCGGTCGCACAGGAGCTCTCAGATTAGGCGTCCATCTCGGTCTCCGCTCAGGCCACGCCCCCCCGGTGTACGCATTTCCACCGTTTGCACTCATACCGAAAATCATTCGGAAGATGAAATCCCGAGGGCAAAAGTTAGCTTAATCACTTGTTTCTGATCAAGGAGATCTCGGTCCTCAGGGCTACTAAAACTCAGCACCTTGGAGCAGTGGCGGCTGGTGCTCAAAATTTTTGGGGGGCGCAAACAAACTGAAAAAAAAAAAATCAATTGCCGCCACTGTGCCCAAACGCCACCAGTTTGTTTCCATATACAGCCAGTGTGCCCCCATATACAGCCAGTTTGTCCCCATATATATATATATATATATATATATATATATATATATATATATATATAGCCAGTGTGTCCCCATATATATATATATAGCCAGTGTGCCTCCATATACAGCCAGTTTGTCCCCATATACAGCCAGTTCCCCCCAAATGCAGCCAGTTCCCCCCCCCATATACAGCCAGTTCCCCCCAAATGCAGCCAGTTTGTCCCCCATATACAGCCAGTTCCCCCAAATGCAGCCAGTTTGTCCTCCATATACAGCCAGTTCCCCCCAAATGCAGCCAGCGTGTCCCCCAAATGCAGCCAGTTCCCCCAAATGCAGCCAGTTTGTCCCCCATATACAGCCAGTTCCCCCCAAATGCAGCCAGCGTGTCCCCCATATACAGTCAGTTCCCCCAAATGCAGCCAGTTCCCCCCAAATGCAGCCAGCGTGTCCCCCATATACAGCCAGTTCCCCCCATATTCAGCCAGTTTGTCCCCCATATTCAGCCAGTTTGTCCCCCATATTCAGCCAGTTCCCCCCAAATGCAGCCAGTTTGTGCCCCATATTCAGCCAGTTTGTGCCCCATATTCAGCCAGTTTGTGCCCCATATTCAGCCAGTTTGTCCCCCAAATGCAGCCTGTCCCCCCCCCCCAGCCCTGCACTTACCTTCCTCAGTCCGCGCCGTCCTCGATGTGTTCTCCCACCCTCGATGTCGCTTCAGCCAGATCCGGTGAACCTGATTGGCTGAAACCTCCACACAGTCTTCTTCCAGGAACGCACCCCCGTGCGTACCTGGGAGGAGTTTTTGGAAGCCGAATACAGCGTGAGAGCTGTATTCGGAAAGCCTATCAGAGCCGCTGGCTCTGATAGGCACTTCCAAGTTACACCCACCACCGGCCGCTGCTCTAATTCATATGGCCGGCGCTCACCAGGAGGCTGGCCATATGTATAGTGGGCAGCGGTGACAATACACAGATTCATGCAATGCATGAATCTGTGTATTGTCTTTCAGTGGCGGTGCGGGAGCGAGAGGGGGCTGCGCTCCGGCGCCCTCTATGGACGCACCGCCACTGCCTTGGAGACTGCCCTATAGAACAGACCTCATACATCAAGGGGCGGTGTATCATCCGGAGGTGAACTCTTTCTCTGATGGCCTGGCTACAGCGAGGGAGCTGTTAGAACAGAAAGGGCTATCAGCAAGAGTAATCAACACTATTCTTAGTAACCGGAAACCGTCCACTAACACTATAACACAAAATCTGGAATTCGTTTGGGGCCTGGGGCATGCTCAACAGAGGGTCAGGGGCTATAATCCCAGCGGTCCTAGATTGAGCACATCAAGGAATGGCGATCCTCCACGAGCCTGTTTGTGTTGTTTGCAGGTCCAAACAAAGGTAAAAATACCATCGCAAGGTGGATGAAACCAGCCATCACCGAAGCATACAAAACAGCATCCCTGACACCACCTTCAAAAGTAAATGCTCATTCCCATAGGCGTGCGCACAGGGTGTGCCAGGTGTGCCCAGGCACACCCTAATCACCCTGTGCAGAACAGATTTCCCCTACTGACCTGGCTCCCCCTCCTTCCCCCGCAGCACTGCCGGCTTCCCTCCTCTCCCACCGGTTGTTGCTGTGGATGTTTTAGAATGAGTGGGGGAAGGGACCAGTAAATATTCCATTTACCAGCCCCTTCCCTTTCTGAATGAACATCGTGAGTGATCGGTAGAGTGTGTTTGAGCTTTGGGGTGCACACCCCAATGCCAAAGGCTGCGCACACCTATGCTCATTCCACAAGAGCGGTATCCACATCTTGGGCTGAAAGGGTCGGAGCGTCTCCCCTCCAGATATGCAAGGCTGTAACCTGGTCCGGGTTCCAGACGTTTTCAAAACATTACAGGCTGGATCTGCTTGCCAGCCAAGACCAGTCCTTCGGCAGAAAAGTGCTGCAGGCTGTGGTCCCGCCCTGACCAGGTAGTCCTATTTTGTCCTCTCTGTAAGCCGTCCTAGAAGATGACTCGGAAAAACAGTGTTATTTCCTGTTAACTCACTTTTTACAGGAATCTTTCAGGACGGCGTCCATTCCCTCCCTATTTTTTTGTGGACTATGTAGACATAAATGAGGCTACGCTAATGAAAGTATTTAAAGCGGAGTTTCACCCAAAAATGGAACCTCCGCTTTTCGGAATCCCCCCCCCCCCTCCGTTGTCACATTTGGCACCTTTCAGGGGGGGAGCAGATACCTGTTTTAATACAGGTATTTTCTCCCACTTCCGGGCACAGATATCCGTGGATATCTACGCCACATCCAGCGCCTCTTCCCCCCCCTGCTGTCTTCTGGGAGACACACAGGTCCCAGAAGACAGCAGGGACCGATCGGATCGCGCAGCGTGACTTGTGCATGCGCAGTAGGGAACCAGGAAGTGAAGCCGCAAGGCTTCACTTCCTGATTCCCTTATCGAAGATGGCGGCTGCAGCACCCGAGAGCCGAGGGGCAGATCGGCTTCGGGTGCCGACATCACGGGCGCCCTGGACAGGTAAGTGTCCATATTTTAAATGTCAGCAGCTGCAGTATTTGTAGCTGCAGACTTTTAAAAATAAATACAAATTTTGGCAGAACTCCTCTTTAATATCGTATTGCTTGTTCTGTGCCTTTCGTTATTGTAGTGAAGTAGTATAGTGGTTTCCAGTTGATAATTGATGTTTAGTTATTAGTAGTGATGAAATAAGTTGTGTCCCGCAGCAAACGCCCAAGTTCTCCAGAGGATGCGCTTTATTGACTTCCGATACAGAACAAAATAGTTGTACAGATGACAACAAACCCAACAGAGTATATTCTAGACCTGTGCTTTCATATTCCTACAGAATATATCCTGTGCCTTCATCCTTCATGATCATGCAGGAATATAAATGACTAGCCTGAATATTAGCTTTATATATCTTATCTATTGAATGACTGAGCAATTTGATTGGCTGTCTTTGATCCACACTCTGTCATTCAGGATGACAGAGAATGACCCCCAACCTAGCCGGAGACGACCACAGCCATTATTTGCATTCTTGCATAATAACATCAACAAGCTGTCTTTTGACATATGCAATTAGATTGCGGAGACGGAAGGTGACCTGAATACCGCCTTGATATGTAAAGATAGACTCGTCCTGGAAACAAGTCCCCTTGATAAGATTAACACATCAAAGCTGTCTTCTAGCCTCCCTCACATGTGTAATCCAGTTGACTGACAACTGCTGGCCTGGTCAATATTGTATTCACATATATATATATATATATATATATATATATATATATGTCCATACATATACACATATCTAATAAATCAGCCAACATATTACAACAGTTATTTGTTAATATTTAGGGGCTACTGCCTCTGGTTGCACTTTTATAATGTGGATTATGTGTTTCCTGTGCTAGGTGGGAGGAGCCCATCTCTGTAAGCCGACCTGGAATGAGTTAACAGGTAATAACACTGTTTTCTCATAACTGAGTGGGCTGCATGTGACATGATCCCTGGATTTTAACCTCTTCCTAGGGCCAGCAGAAGCTGCTATTTACTAAATTGCAGTGATGACATCATCAATATTGCATTTGATTTGTCCTAAACATTGAGGTTTATAAATAATTTACTTGATTGCATTTTATAGGTCGGTGTGCTGATTTTTTATTTATTTTTTTACATCCCGGAGTTCTTCATTAACCACTTAAGCCCCGGACCATTATGCAGCTTAAAGCGGAGGTTCACCCACATATTTGACTTTACATACATTACTTGCTCTTAGCATGTACATAAGCGGATCACTAACCTTTTTTTTTTTTTCCGAAGTAGTTTAGCAAATAAATGTTTATATGATCCTTCTTCCGGTATTTACTCCCGCGGGAGTAGGCGTGTCCTTTCCTACCTCGTATTAGCGCAGTGGCTCCTGGGAGCAACTTGCCCAGCTTCCGATTCCTAATATCTACCCTCCTTCCAGCGAGATCTCATGATAATTGTATCGTCACGTGACTCGTCTAGCCGGTCACGTGACGGGGGCGGATCTAATTCCGCCATTTTAGATAAGGGCATGCAGGGAAGTGTTGACGGCGCTGCTCGCCGTCAACACTGCGCGTGTGCGAGATCAGCGCTGAATGCCGGGAGAGAGGAATTCTTCTCTACCCGGAAGGATATGCTTGTGGGCTTCAAGATGCCCACAAGCAAAATGGCAAAAGCAGGAATAGTTTTATAAACTTTTTTTTAACCGCAAAACTGACGGGGATTGATTTAAAGAGCCGCAGACGTGAGTAAATACATTGCTAATGTTTTTACATACAATGGATATAAAAAAAAAAAAAGTATGCACCGCATAAAGACCATAGGTGTTTTTACAATTTGGCACTGCGCTGCTTTAACTGGTAATTGCGCGGTCATGCAATGTTCTACCGGTCTACCCAAACAAAATTTGTGTCCTTTCTTTCCTACAAATAGAGCTTTCTTTTTATGGTATTTGACTGCATCTGTGATTTTAATTTTTTGCGATCTAAACGGAAAAAGACCGAAAATTTGGAAGAAAAAAATATATTTTCTACTTTTTGTTATAAGAAAAATCTAAAAATCTAAAACTCAATTTTAGTCATACATTTAGGCCAAAATGTATTCAGCCGCATGTCTTTAGTGAAAAAAAAAGTCAATAAGCGTATATTTATTGGTTTGCGCAAAAGTTATAGCGTCTACAAACTAGGGTACATTTTCTGGAATTTACACAGCTTTGAATTTATGACTGCCTATCTAATTTCTTGAGGTGCTAAAATGGCAAGGCAGTACAAAACCACCCCAAATGACCCCATTTTGCAAAGTAGACACCCAAGGAAATTGCTGAGAGGTATGTTGAGCCCATTGAATATTTTAAGTGATTGAATAATGACAAAAAAAAAAAAAAATTTACAAAAAGTTGTCACTAAATGATATATTGCTCACACATGCCATGGTTATATGTGGAATTGCACCCCAAAATAAATTTTACTGCTTCTCCTGAGTACGGAGCCTAGCCGCGTACGGGGCCCCAAAAACCAAGCACCGCCTTTAGGATTTCTAAGGGCGCAAATTTTTGATTTCACTCCTCACTACCTATCATGGTTTCGAAGGCCATAAAATGCCAAAATAGCACAACCCCCCCCCCCAAATGACCCCATTTTGGAAAGTAGACACCCCAAGCTATTTGCTGAGAGGCATGTTGAGTCCATGGAATATTTTATATTTTGCCACAAGTTTCGGGAATATTACAAACTGTTTTTCTCATTTCGACGGACACAGCCTTCTTAATTCTTGACATATGTTCCTGTTCATAGGAGAGGACTAGGCAGACATGTTAGATATTTAAATACATGTTACTTTAACAGAGTTAAACAGCCCTGCCCAGGGGGCAGTCCCTCCAGACATAACCCTCCGCCCTGCAGTTAGCAGCTCAGTTTTGTTCTGCCTAGCAGAGGAGATGGACGTGGCTCCCTTTGAGTCCTGAGGAAAATTTTTATTTTATTTTATTTCAATTTATTTTATTTTGTGATTCTTCTATCAACAGTCGGCTGGGCGACGGGCTGGATATATAGATCCTTGTAGTCTTCCCAGTCTGGCCAGCGAGCATGTACAGTCCCTTGCAAATAGGCGTCGGGTCTGTCATGACATACCCCATGGCTTCAGGGGTGGCCGGTGAGCTTCTGCTCCAGGGTCCACATACGACTGGGCTGCTTGCTGTCTCACTCACAGTGGACCGGGCCAAAAGCTACTCCGTACTACTTGGTTCTAGTCTGTCAGGGACGCACCCGCAATGTCCACGCATGGACGGGAAAATACAGTTCCTTCCTGGAGGGTCATTAGAGTGTCCCCTGTCCTCCCTTCCCTCCCTCTGTTCCCTCTCTTTCCTCCTCCCCATTGCGGGGCCTGTTGCGTCGGCAGGGTGTACCTGTGGGGGTCCACTCCCTATAGCCTCCGCTCGGCATTCCTGCGGCCTTCTCGTCCACCTCAGTGTGCTCGGGTGCCATTTTTGGTAGCGCCGGCGCCATTTTCTAGTGTTTTTTTTCTGTATTGAAAAATTCCATTGGCAGCCATTTTGTCGTAGCCGCGCTGTGGCGCGGGTCTTCATTGCGGGCGGCCATTTTCTTGTAGTGCGCGCCCTTTTTTCCCTGAGGAGCCCGGCGGCCATTTTGGGAATGTTTTTTTTTCACTGTGTGGCTTGGCCTCTAGCGCTGGAAGATTCCTGAATAGCGCTAATCGCCTCACAGATTACCTCAGGTGTGTGAGGCAGAGCGGACAACGGTGCTGTGCAGTCTCTGGCTGGGTGGTGTGGCCCTGGGTAACCCCCCGGTCAGCGCAGTTAGGAGGGTGAATTGTCAGTAAAAACATATACATTATGTTTTTACACACACATTAATACATATACACTAAATACATACACTGTATGTATTATACTAATGTGTTGACTTAGTCCCTATGGACTGGTAGTGGGTCAGAATGGAGTCTGAAGCAACAGGCATGCACAGTATGTGTATGTATGCCCCTGCACAATTTGTCTGCAGCCCTGGATTCGGGCGTTAGGGGGGTATCAATTGCCCCCTCCCCCCGCCATATCCTGGGGAATGCTCTGACTTTGACTCAGGACCACTGTTCGGAGGTGTCAGAGGATGCCATCTGCCTGGAGTTTGAATGTTCATGTCTGCGTGGGTTTCCTCCCACTCTCCAAAGACATGCGCGCACTCGGTACAATACACAGTATAAACATGCACAGTATGTGTATGTATTATTACTTTCTGTGGCTGCGTGGGTTTCCTCCGGGTACTCCAGTTTCCTCCCACGCTCCAATAACGTGCGCGCCTTCGGCGCAATACACAGTATAAACAATGTGTTTGTACAAACAGCATTTATCAATGTAGTAACTGCTGGGACATCCACTGAGGTGTCAATCCTTTTTTGGGTCGCACTAACCAACCCGCTCTAAATATGTTTTTTCCTTATGATTGATTTATTTGATGGATCATAGATAAGGAATGGGGACTGCCACAGAGGTCCTTTTTGGTCCCTCAGCGCACGGCGGTCCATTATCCCTTTCAAGAGCATTTAAAAAAATAAAATAAAAAATTGTTTTTTTTCCCCCCATGAAGTTGACCACTTGATATCAGGGGTACCACTATCCCGGTAGGGGGGACACCTGCTTTTAAGGACACTACTGATAGATGATCAGAAGTGGTGGCTCGGACTGTGTTCTCCATGCTGGGGTCAGCATTGCGCCCGTTAGTGGCTGCGACTTTGGTGTCTCTGACACTCACTGAATGGACAAAACATTTGTACCAGACAGTGGAGAAGCATCAGCTCTCTCAAAAAGTTGTGACACTGGCCGACCAGCAGGTGCAGGGTCTGGTGTACATAGGTGCAGCAATCCTGGATGTGACTTCTTAGTCTCCAGGGCCTCTGTGTCCGTGGTGGTCTTGCACCACTTAAGAGGGCTGCTATTCTGGTCCGCTGACCGAGCTTCTATGGAAGCTCTGACAGATTTATCTTTCAAAGGTGGGAGGCTCTTTGGTGCCTCACTGGACGACGTTGTTAAGAATGTCACAAGAGGTAACTGAATACTTCTACCTCAGTCCACTAAGAGTGGATGGCTGCCCCGTGAGCCGGGACCTTCCTTCCCCGTACAAAAGCGGTATTTTTGACGTGGGGTTGTCATACCCATACCGCCGCAGGACAGGTTTCAGGGATTCTACTCTAATCTGTTCATGGTCCCAGAGGAGGACAGAGTTGTCCAATCCTAGACCTCAAGGCCTTCAATGCCTTTGTGTAGCCTTCCTGTTTTCCGACCGGTGGGTTTGCGAAGTGGTCTCTTCAGGGTACAAGATCGAGTTTTTCCTTCTAGTTCACTAAAAGGGTTTCTTTGCCTCAAATCTTCCTCTCCTACAGTCTCCTCGGACTGCCCTGATGGGGCAGTTCAAGACTTGCTGGATATTCAGGATGGAGTCGGTTCGCTCCATCCCGGGGGCATCAGGGACACGTACTTGCATGTCCCCATATGCGACAGACACCATGGTTCCTGCGTTTAGTGGTCAGGGAGGACCGCTATTAATTTGTGGCTCTCCCTTTTGACCTAGCGTCGGCACCAAGAATTTCACCACGGTGCTCGCCCCGATTCTAGCCTTGCTGAGTCAGCGCGGCATTGCCTTCGTAGGTGGTTTAGATGGTCTTCTTCTGTAACCTGTTTCCAGTTAAAATTAGATGAGGACGTGTCTATAGTCAGTCAGACTCTCCAAGACTTTGGGTGGATGCTGTACCTCCAGATGTCGGTGCTAGTTCGGACTCGGCGCCTAGAATACCGGGGGCTGATTCTGTACTCATCGGAGGCGAGAGTTTTCTCCCTCCAGAGAAGTTGCAGACGCCCCAGGCTGCAGTGAGTGGGCCTCCTAGTAGCCTCCTTCGAGGCAGTACCGTATGCCCAATTCCACACTCGGATTGGAACAAATCCCCGTTGTCTCTGAATCATCAGATTCAGGTAAATCGCCTAGTCAGGACCTCTCTGACTTGGTGACTGACATTCCCGGCACTTCAGTCCGAGAAGTTTTTTTTCCTTCTTTTCTATTTGGATGCCAGCCTCACAGGTTGGGGAAGGAGTCTGGGGGGTCCAGTCTGCCCGGGTTTGCTGGACTCTGGATGAATCCCATCTGCTGATCGATGTTCTGGAACTTTGGGCGATCAGGCTGTGTCTCTCCTCGTGGTCGAGGAGACTACAAGGGCGCCCGATCAGAATCCAGTCGGACAACGCCACGACTGTGGC
Source organism: Rana muscosa (assembly GCA_029206835.1). Lineage (NCBI taxonomy): Eukaryota > Metazoa > Chordata > Amphibia > Anura > Ranidae > Rana > Rana muscosa. The sequence continues at coordinate 882,487,359 of CM055116.1, forward strand.
TTATGTCAACCATCTGGACATCCTGCGGTGGGCAGGAAGAAGCGTGCCAGCTCTATCGGCCGTCTGAATTCAAGGTGTAGAACTCTGACTTACAGACTATTGAGTCGCCAATTGCTGGACCAAGGGGACTGGTCATTGCATCCGGAGGTGTTTCAACTCCTTTGCCGGAAGTGGGGCACACCGGTCGTGGACCTCCTGGCTTCTCGTCTCAATCGCGTGGTGTCGAGATTTGTGGCCAGGTCCAGAGATCCCTGGGCAGACAAGTCAGTCGCGTTGGTGGCCCGTGGGGTCAGTATCGGCTAATTTCTGCCTATCCCCCACTGATGTTGCTTCCTCGTCTGCTCCACAGAGTGCAGACCGAGGGGATCCCGGAGATCCTAATCGCTCTGGATTGGCCCTGGCGTCCTTGGTACGCCGCCTTCATACGCCTGGTGGCAGATGCACTGGCAACTGCCAATGCAGGAGGACCTTCTGTCTCAAGGTCCCATACTTCTTCCTGCTTTACAGTCACTGGCTTTGACGGCATGGCTATTGAAAGCCAGGTACTAAAGAAACCAAGGTTTTTCGGATTCGGTCATCTCGACCATGCTGAGGGCACTAAAATCTTCCTACAGGAAGATCTACCATCGCACTTGGAAGGTATACATCTCTATGTGCGCAGAGATGGAGTGGCGTCCACGGACGTATTCGGTTTCCAGGGTCCTGCTGTTTTTACAGCGTGGAGTGGATCAGAAACTTGCCTTAAGCTCAATTAAGGGTCAGGTTTCAGCTTTGGCTGTTTTCTTTCAATGGCCTTTGGCGACCGTTTCCCTGGTGGGTACCTTTGTACAGGGGGTTTCGGCATGTGCTTCCCCCAATTAGACCACCTCTCCCTCATTGGGATTTGAACCTGGTGCTCTCGGTTCTTCAAGAACCTCATGTTGAGAACATCAGAGAGGTTCCTCTCTTAGCACTATCTCAGAAGGTTTCTAGTGGCCATTACGTCTGTCAGATGGGTTTCTGAATTGGCGGCCTTGTCTTGCAAGTCACCATACTTGGTCTTCCATAAGGATAAAGCGGTGCTACGCCCGCAGCCTTGGTTTCTTCCAAAGGTGGTTTCGGCCTGCCACCTGAATGAGGACATTGTATCCATCCTTGTGTCCTCGGCCGGTGCATCCCGAAGCGACTGCGCTCCATACTTTAGACATGGTACGTGCCTTGCGGGTGTACCTGTCTGCTACGGCTCCGTTCCGGAGGTCTAATTCACTGTTTGTGTCAGTGTCTGGTCCACAAAAGGGCCTAGCGGTCTCGTCGGCCACCATTTCTCGGTGGATCAGGAAGACCGTTGTGCGGGCCTATGCCCTCTAGGGGTGGGCGCCCCTCCTTTACGGTCACGGCATTTTCAACCAGGGCAATTAGTGCTTCCTGGGTTTTCCAACATCAAGTGTTTTTCTCTCACAGGTGTGCAGGGCGGCGACTTGGTCGTCCGTGCGCACCTTCTCAAAATTTTACAAGGTTGAGGTGCGTGCATCTTCAGATGCTTCCTTCGGCTGCGAGGTTATGCAGGCAGCTGTTTAACCACTTAACGACCGCTCACTGTATATATACGTCGGCAGAATAGCACGGACAGGCACAATCACGTACCTGTACGTGACTGCCTTCGTATAGTTGGGGGGTCCCATCGGACCCCCCTTCTATACAGTGAGCGGTCGGCATCATTCCGGGAGCGATCCGTGATGAGGGGACGGCCATTCGTTTCCGGCCACCCCCTCGCGATCGCTCCCGGCGAATGAAAAGCTTCCTCTGCCTGTGTAATGTTGACAGACAGGAGGAAGTGATGTCATCTCTCCTGCGGCGCTCACATATACCGAGCGCCATTGAGAGAAGACATCAGGTTAGTGCACTAAACAGCACACTGACACCAAGACACATAGGCACACGATCGCCCCCCCCCAGTGACCATTTATTTACTGATCACTGCAATCAGTGACATTTGTGACTGTAAAAGTGTCAGGGCAGAGTGTTTTAGGTCCAGTGTAGCCCCCTAACCCCCCCATAAAAGGTTTAACCCCTTAATCGCCCTCCAGGTAACCCTTTCACCCCCTAGCACCACTGTCACTAAGCGATCGTTTTTCTGATCACTGTATTAGTGTCGGTGATGCCGATAGGTAGCCAGTTATTTTTTTTTAGGTTCGCTGCAGGTTTTTATAGCGTCGGGTACCCCCATATATTATCTAATAAAGGTTTTAACCCCCTAATTGCCCCTAGTTAACCCTTTCACCAGTGATCACCGTATAAGTGTTACTGGTGACACTGGTTAGCCAGTTAGTTATTTTGTTATTTAGGTTCCTCGTCAGGTACCCCCATATATTACCCAATAAAGGTTTAACCCCCTGATTGCCCCTAGTTAACCCCTTTCACCAGTGATCACCATATAAGTGTTACGGGTGACGCTGGTTGGTTAGTTCGCTTTTTATAGTGTCAGGGCACCCGCTGTATATAACCTGTGACAGGGGTCACTTTGGGCACAGGGTGAGCCAGGAAATAATGGACATTAAGAAAGTCTTGGATTGCTTTAAAATGGGACAGTGATATTTTTCCACAATATTCCCCGGGATATCTGTAAAGAACTATTTACTGTTTGATTATGAACTCAACAGGTTAACTGAAAAGTGACTCCTTCTTCATGATGTTGGGACACATACTGTTAGATGCTAATGTCACCACATCCAGCCCCCACCTGTGTCTGCTAAGATGTCAGAGGTGTATTGGGAGACAGTGAGGCTAGCCTAAAGGTCATGTGTCAGTCATCACTGTAGTTAATTAGCTCATGTAAATTAGGTCTGGTCAAAGGTGTATTGTCTGAGGAGAATGTGAGAACCTCCTCTCTGTGTGTATAAAACGGGGAGTTTGTCATTAAAGATTGTCAGTCCAGTTGGAAACTTCATACAGAGTGTTGGTCTCGTATGTTTGGAAGGATTAATCCTATGGGAAGCGGTCGCCTGACTGTGGAGGATCGGCAGTGGATGTGTGTCCAGAGAGGGAATATCCTAAACGGCGTTAAACCCTTTCATACTTGGGGTGCCGATACATAACCCAATAAAGGTTTAACCCCCTGATCGCCCGGCGGGTGATATCAATTAGGTTTTAGCGTCAGAGAGGGTCTGCGTCGCCCCAGGCAGCGTCAGGTTAGTGCCAGTAACGCAAACATCCACGCGTGAAGCATACACCTCCCTTAGTGGTATAGTATCTGATCAGATCTATACTAGCGTCCCCAGCAGTTTAGGGTTCCCAAAAACGCAGTGTTAGCGGGATCAGCCCAGATACCTGCTAGCACCTGCGTTTTGCCCCTCCGTCCAGCCCAGGCCACCCAAGTGCAGTATCGATCGATTACGGTCACTTACAAGACACAACACACATAATTGCAGCGTTCGCAGAGATAGGCCTGATCCCTGCTACTCCAGTGCTGTAGGAGGTGATTTCACCACCACAGTTAAAAAAAAAAGAGCATATATGCCGAAGCATGGGGGCAGCGGAGCGATTTTGCTCCTAATGCCGCGTACATACGGTGAAAATTCCAACGGAGGCATGCCCGTGGAAAAGTCCGACCATGTGTGTGCGGCATAACTTTTGCGGGAGGATGCCCCCATGCTTCGGCATATATAAATGGTGCATGTATGCCCATCATTAGAAGTGGGTGGATGAAGGGAGGTATTCTAATGGTGGGCATACCCACCAATCAATCTATTTTTTTTCGTTCAGCCAACAGGCTGCATGAAAAAAAAGATTACAATACATGTCCAACAAGGACCAGCAACGTACTGGTATGTTGCTGGACTTTGAATGGTTATATCAGATTGATGCCTGTGGGTTTAGGTATCATCTTGGTATCATTCTTTTCAGCCAGCGGCCGACTTTCATGTAAAAGCAATCCTAGCGGCTAATTAGCCTCTGGACTGCTTTTACAAGCAGTGGGAGGGAATGTCCCCCCCGGATATAAAAAGCGCCATTGGGAAAGCATTTCATCACACTGATCTTGGTGTGGTCAGATTCTTTGAGGGCAGAGGAAAGATCTAGGGTCCAATAGACCCCAGTTAAAAAAAAAAAAAAGAGTACCTGTCACTACCTATTGCTATCATAGGGGATATTTACATTCCCTGAGATAACAATAAAAATGATAAAAAAATAAATAAATATGGAAGGAACAGTTTAAAAATAAAATAAAAAAGCAAAATTAATAATAAAAAAATAAAAGCACCCCTGTCCCGCCTTGCTCTTGCGCAATGGCGAACGCAAGCGTCGGTCTGGCGTCATATGTAAACAGCAATTGCATCATGCATGTGAGGTATCACCGCGAAGGTCAGATCGAGGGCAGTCATTTTAGCAGTAGACCTCCTCTGTAAATCTAACGTGGTAACCTGTAAAGGCTTTTAAAAATGTATGTAGTTTGTCGCCACTGCGCGTTTGTGCGAAATTTTAAAGCATGTCGTGTTTGGTATCTATGTACTCGGCCTAAGATCATCTTTTTTATTTCATCAAACATTTGAGCAATATAGTATGTTTTAGTGCATTAAAATTAAAAAAAGTGTATTTTTTCCCCAAAAAATGCGTTTGAAAAATCGCTGCGCAAATACTGTGTGGGAAAAAAAAATGCAACACCCACCATTTTAATCTGTAGGGCCTTTGCTTTAAAAAAATATATAATGTTTGTGGGTTCAACATAATTTTCTTGCAAAAAAAAAATATGTTTTCATGTAAACAAAAAATGTCAAAGGGCTTTGTCTTGTGTATAAAATGCCAGGACAGTTCAACCCCCCCCCCCCCAAATGACCCCATTTTGGAAAGTAGACACCCCAAGCTATATACTGAGAGGCATGTCGAGTCCATGGAATATTTTATATGTTGACACAAGTTGCGGAAAAAAGACAATTTATTTTTTATTTTAATTTTTTTTGCACAAAGTTGTCACTAAATGATATATTGCTCAAACATGCCATGGGCATATGTGGAATTACACCCCAAAATACATTCTGTTGCTACTCCTGAGTACGGGGATACCACATGTGAGACTTTTTGGGAGCCTAGCCGCGTACGGGACCCCAAAAACCAATCACCGCCTTCAGGCTTTCTAAGGGTGTAAATTTTTGATTTCACTCCTCACTGCCTATCACAGTTTCGGAGGCCATGGAATGCCCAGATGGCACAAAACGCCCCCAAATGACCCCATTTTGGAAAGTAGACACCCCAAGCTATTTGCTGAGAGGTATGGTGAGTATTTTGCAGATCTCACTTTTTGTCACAAAGTTTTGAAAATTGAAAAAAAAATATATATATTTACTTTCTTCATTTGTAGAATAATGAATAAGGAATGATGACAAAAAATAAATAAAAAATTACAAAAAGTTGTCACTAAATGATATATTGCTCAAACATGCCATGGTTATATATGTGGAATTGCACCCCAAAATACATTTTGCTGCTTCTCCTGAGTACAGGGATACCACGTGTGGTACTTTTTGGGAGCCTAGCCGCGTACGGGGCCCCGAAAACCAAGCACCGCCTTCAAGATTTCTAAGGGCGCAAATTTTTGATTTCACTCCTCACTACCTATCACAATTTCGAAGGCCATAAAATGCCAAAATAGCACAAACCCCCCCAACTGATCCCATTTTGGAAAGTAGACACCACAAGCTATTTGCTGAGAGGCATGGTGAGTATTTTACAGCTCTCATTTGTTTTCGAAAATGAAGAAAATAATTTTATTTTTTATTTTTTCAAAACTTTGTGACAAAAAAAAGAAAAAAGCGAGATCTGCAAAATACTCACCATACGTCTCAGCAAATAGCTGAGAGGTATGGTCTACTTTCCAAAATGGGGTCATTTGGGGGGGGGGGGGGTTTGTGCCATCTGGGCATTCCATGGCCTCCGAAACTGTGATAGGCAGTGAGGAGTGAAATCAAAAATTTACACCCTTAGAAAGCCTGAAGGCTGTGCTTGGTTTTTGGGGTCCCGTACGCGGCTAGGCTCCCAAAAAGTCTCACACATGTGGTATCCCCGTACTCAGGAGAAGCAACCGAATGTATTTTGGGGTGTAATTCCACATATGCCCATGCAGGGTTGCCAACTTTCAGTAAATTTACGAACAGTTTGTAAAATCTGTACTTTTTGCATCTGTCCTTGAATGTCCATTATGGACATGTAGGTTGCATGTCCGTAACTGACATTCATGGACAGATGCAACAATTATGGATTTTACAAATTGTTTGTAAATTTACTGAAAGTTGGCAACCCTGTGCCCATGGCATGTTTGAGCAATATATCATTTAGTGACAACTTTGGCATTTTATGCACAACATTAGGAAGCTTATGTCACACATCATCCACTCTTCTAACCACTTGAAGACAAAGCCCTTTCTGACACTTTTTGTTTACATGAAAACATTTTTTTTTTTCAAGAAAATTACATTGAACCGCCAAACATTATTTTATTTTTTTATGTTGCATTTTTTTTTCCACACAGTATTTGCGCAGTACAACACATTTTTTGGGGAAATAATACACTTTTTTAATTTTAATGCACTAAAACACACTATATTGCCCAAATGTTTGATGAAAAAAAAAAGATGATCTTAGGCCGAGTACATGGATACCAAACACGACATACTTTAAAATTGCGCACAAACGCGTAGTGGCGACAAGCTACATACATTTTTAAAAGCCTTTACAGCAGTGGTTCTCAACTCCAGTCCTCAGGGCCCACCAACAGGCCAGGTTTGCAAGATAACTGAAATGCATCACAGGTGATATAATTTGCTGCTCAGGAATTGCAGTATTCTAGTCTGCATCTCACCAAGGTAATACTTAAAATCTGGCCTGTTCGTGGGTCCTGAGGACAGGAGTTGAGAACCACTGCTTTACAGGTTACCACATTATATTTACAGAGGAGGTCTACTTCTAAAATTACTCGATCTGACTTTCACGGTGAAACCTCACAAGCATGGTGCAATTGCTGTTTACATATGACGCCAGACCGACGCTTGCGTTCGCCTTTGCGCAAGAGCAAGGGGGGGGGGGGGGGACAGGGGTGCTTTTTTTTATTATTATTTATTTTGCTTTTTTATTTGATTTGTAAACTGTTACTTCCATTTTTATTAATTTTTTACCATTTTTATTGTTATCTCAGGGAATGTAAATATGCCCTATGATAGCAATAGGTAGTGACAGGTAGATCTTTCCTCTGCCCTCAAAGCATCTGACCACACCAAGATCGGCGTGATAAAATGCTTTCCCAATGGTGCTGTTTATATTACCTCCCACTGCTTGTAAAAGCAGTCTAGAGGCTAATTAGCCGCTAGGATTGCTTTTACATGAAAGCCGGCCGCTGGCTGAAAAGAATGATACCAAGATGATACCTAAACCCGCAGGCATCATTCTGGTATAACCATTCAAAGTCCAGCAACATACCAGTAAGTTGCTGGTCCTTGTTGGACATGTATTGTAATCTTTTTTTTCATGCAGCCTGTTGGCTGAACGAAAAAAGAGATTGATCGGTGGGTATGCACACCATTAGAATACCTCCCTTCATCCACCCACTTCTAATGATGGGCATACATGCACCGTTTATATTTGCCGAAGCATGGGGGCATCCTCCCACGAAAAGGTTATGCCACATACACACGGTCTGACTTTTCCACAGGCAAGCCTCTGTTGGAATTTCGACCGTATGTACGCGGCATTAGGAGCAAAATCGCACCGCTGCCCCCATGCTTCGGCATATATGCTCTTTTTTTTTTTTTTTTTAACTGTGGTGGTGAAATCACCTCCTACAGCGTTGGAGTCACGGCTTTATGCATCGTGGGAGCAAACGCTGTTGCTGTCAAGATAAATAAATCCGCGCTGCAACTGAATGGGGTACCTGCTAAGCAAATAATGGTTAACATTAAAACAAAGTAACATTACAGTATAACAGTAAGACCTTACCATACCTGCAAAGCAAATACCAAAAAAAACACATAGTAAAAAATAAATTAACCTGTGCCTAAAATATATATTGTAGCGGGTGTTAAAATTAGTGGGGTGTATCTGGGCCATAGATGGCCCAGATACATTGATTTTAGGGATTTATGGACACTTTGGTGTGTGGGAGGTATGAATGGTGTCATGTTCCCTGCGGCCCCTGGCTGGCGCTTGGGACCGGGGTTGAACTACCATTCTAGAGCCGTGCCCTTTTTGTCCTCTCGCGGCAGTAGTACGGCGGGGAGCCCGCTGTGCCTGCTGGGAGAGGATATAAAAGGGGGCAGACATCTTGAACACGAGGTCCATTCCCCAGGCACCTTCAGCCTGGGGGCTGCTGTGGTTCGTCTGTGCCCAGGGGCCCTTCATCCCAGGCACCTTCAGCCTTGGGTGAGGTACTATACCGGGAGGCCTGTGGCCCAGTACCTTCGACTGGGTCCCGCGAGGGCGAAGCATTCCTAAGGTGCCCCCGGTATTGGGTGCCTGAATCCTGGGCGTAAGGGACCGGAGACGTGACCTCCCCGTAGAGCCAGCACAGCATTTGCTGGTGCCGGTGGAGGCCTCTGGTGACCGTCCGGATGGATGTCTTCCTCTGACAGGGGTTGTTTGTTCTAAAGAAGGTACTTCATGTTCTCATGGTCTGTGGCAGGCCTGTGGCAGGCCTGTGGCAGGGGCCTCGACGTTCACCCAGGTCAGTGGCAGAGACCAAATTCCCGGTCGGTGGTAGCGACTGTGCGCCGAGCCTGTTTGCACTAAACGGAACAGGAGGAACTTTAATTCATTAGTTGTGCCTGGACCTACTCTTCCCTACACCTTGTCTGTTCTTTTAAAAGTCAACCAGTTTCAAGTCAATAAAACAGTGTTGGACTTTTCTTGGTGTGGAACTCGTGTTACTGGAAGCTAAGTGTCCCTGTCAGTAAAAGTGGCAATTATCCTCCATAGGAGAAGCTGAGGTTCCGGCCTAAAACGCAGACCGGAGGGTAAATGGTTTAGCTCATATCTCTGCATCCTACATCAGAGAGCCGAGCTGGTGGTGTGCATCTTTCTCCCTTCTCCCAGATACCACTAGACAAGTAAAACTAGCGATGAAGAGAGGGGAGAAGCTGGGGGAGGACCGCTACATATATATGCCAAAGCATGGTGGCATCCTCCCGCAAAAAAGTTATGCCGCGTACACACGGTCAGACTTTTCCATGGGCAAGCCTCCGTCGGAATTTCGACCATATGTACGCGGCATTAGGAGCAAAATCGCTCCTCCGCCCCTGCTGCCCCCATGCTTTGGCATATATGCTCTTTTTTTTTTTTTTTTTTAACTGTGGTGGTGAAATCACCTCCTACAGGACTGGAGTCACGGCTTTATGTATCGTGGGAGCAAACGCTGTTGCTGTCAAGATAAATAAATCTGCGCTGCAGTTGAATGGCGCACCTGAAAACAAAAAATTACATACCTGAAAAGCAAGCATGATAAAACATAATAAAACATTGCAGAATAGAATACAGTAAAAAAGAACAGAACAATAGAGAGAGAGAGAGAGAGAACAATAAAAAGAAAAAACGAATTTTAGTTTTTTTTTTTACACTTTTTTTGTAACTAACAACTGTAACGGTTCAGGTCTTTCAAAATGCGATGGCATCTTTGGAGACCCTGTGTAAGTGTGTCCTAGTCTGTGAAATGCTGTACCCTACAACTTCAATAGTTTGTGGAAGCGTTCAAAACATTTACCAATGCACAGACCAGGATTGTCAGGACAGCGTGGACAATAATAACGGGTGTCACGCCTAAATCCGCGCTTACTACAGACACATCTTCTTTGGGGGGCTCGTTGGGTAGGGGTACACAGAGGACATATGGAAAATGCCTCTCATGCAGCCGGCTTACTGCATTTGGTTGGGAATGGTGAGGTGCAGAACCGCCTGGAATTTAAGGAAGGATAAAGTCCCACCTGAAGCTCTGTATAGCACATGAGCGTTCAGCAAAGCCAATTGAAATAAGTATAGAGATACTTTTTTTGTACCAACGTCTCGCCTTACGGGCAATGTGATACAGCGCCAACAACTAGTCGTTGAGGTCCACTCCCATATTTTGGTTATATTCGTTTCTACACAACACCAGTCGCCGTACGAATTTGGACTGTCGTGTCTGCATGAAGGGAGGTAAGAACGAAAACATTCTCATTATCCCTCCACTTCACAGCGAGCAAATTATTACACTTCAAGCAGGCTCTCGCCCCCAGCCCAAGACGAGAATCTACAAGCCTCTGGGGAAAGCCCCGGCGATTAGGTCGCACGGTGCCACTTGCGCCAATCTGATGATCAAACAGGTGACTAAAAAGTGGCACGCTCATGTATTAATTCTTTCCGAATAAGGGTGACACCAAGTTCCACATTATCTTGCCAGAGCTCCCTATGTAATCTGGGCAGTTCTCCGGCTCTACGTGACTGTCTTTTCCCTCATAAACCGTAAAGCTCCATACATAGCCTGTTGCCCTGTCACAAAACTTATAGAGCTTGACTCCATATCTGCCACACTTGCTGGAAAGGTACTGTTTGAAAGACAAGCGGCCAGAAAATTTAATCAGGGACTCATCAACGCAGACAACTTGATCGGGAGTAAACAAGGCTGCTGCAAAACGTTTGTTGAAGTGGTTTATGAGGGGCCGAATTTTGTAGAGCCGATCGTATTCAGGGTCTCCACGAGGATGACAAAGTTCATTGTCGTTGAAGTGCATGAACCGCAAGATCTGCTCGTATCGTTTCCTGGACATGGAGGCAGAGAACATGGGCATATGGTCAATTGGGCGCGTGGACCAATAGGCGCGCAACGACGAGAATTTATGTGTGCCCATGTTGAGGGAAAAGGCCCAGAAAGGTCATAAATTCGGAAACCATAATTGGTTTCCAATCTCTGGCAAGGGAAGGCAACTGGGGATTAGCGGCGATTAATTGACCAGCATATAAATTACTCTGGTCCACAACAGATCTATAGAGATCTTCCGTGAAAAACAGTGAATAATAATCAAGTGGCGTAAAATCAGCTGTTTCCACCTGAATACCGGGTTGGCCAGTGAATGGGGGAAGTTCGGGTGCTGACTAAGTGGTGGGGACCCAATCAGGATTGGCGAATTCTGCAGGAAGGGCACGATGGGCCTGCCTTTGTCTTCTTCTTGGTGGCAACGGGAAACTACTTGTGCTTGCCACCTCGCCAGCTTGAACTGCACTTATGGGACTCGCCACGTCACCAAGTGTTACTGCAGTGCTGGATGTACGTCCAGGGTGTACTAGGCCGCTGGTTCTTCCCAGTTCACCAGAAGGAATAGCGGCGCTCGTACTTCTCTGCTCCATAATACGAGAGCCCTGCGGTTCTTGCTCCTCAACAACATCAGATCGGGATCGGGTATGCCTGACCTTCGCAGGGACCTCACCTTCGTCGTCAGAGCTATCTGACATGGAGCCGCTGTCTTCTATGGGGTTGTATTGTGAGCCTGAATCTGACAGATGCGTGACCTCCTCTTCACTATCTGTCATGTTCAGAAACTCGTAGGCCTCTTTACTAGTGTAACTTCGATTTGCCATTTTGGGCTCTAAATTTAGTGGTACACTAGTAAGGATTCACAGGTAAAAAAGCACTTGACTGTCAGCAACTGTATCAAACGCTACCAAAAAAACTGTTAGCGATCGCAGGGATCAGGCCTGTCTCTGCGAACGCTGCAGTTATGTGTGTTGTGTTGTGTAAGTGACAGTGATCGATCGATACAGCACTTGGGTGGGCTGGGCGGAGGGGCTAAACGCAGGTGCTAGCAGGTATCTGGGCTGATCCCGCTAACACTGCGTTTTTGGGAACCCTAAACTGCTGGGGATGCTAGTATAGATCTGATCAGATCAGATATTGATCTGTTTAGATACTATACTTCGCGCGTGGGTGTTAGCGTTACTGGCATTAACCTGACGCTGCCTGGGGCGACGCAGACCCTAACTGACGCTAAAACCTAATTGATATCACCCGCCTGGCGATCAGGGGGTTAAACCTTTATTGGGTTATATATACGGCGGGTGCCCTGATGCTATAAAAAGCAAACTAACAAACCAGCGTCACCCTTAACACTTGTACAGTGATCACTGGTGAAAGGAATAACTAGGGGCAATCAGGGGGTTAAAACCTTTATTAGGTAATATATGGGGGTACCTGACGCTATATAAAAACCTGAGGGGTAACCTAAATAACTAACTGGCTAACCAGTGACACTTATACAGTGATCACTGGTGAAAGGGTTAACTCTAGGGGCAATCAGGGGGTTAAAACCTTTATTAGGTTATATATGGGGGTACCTGATGCTATAAAAACCTGGCGGAGAACCTAAAAAAAATAACTGGCTACCTAGCGGCACCAGCGACACTAATACAGCGATCAGAAAAACGATTGCTTAGTGACACTGACGATAGGGGGTGAAAGGGTTACCTGGGGGGCAATCAAGGGGTTAAACTTTTATTAGGGGGGGGGGGTTAGGGGGCTACCCTGGACCTAAAGCTATTTGCCCTGACACTTTTTACTGTCACAAATGACACTGATTGCAGTGATCAGTAAAAAAAAATGACCACTGCAAACGGTGACACTGTGAATGAATGAATGACTTGTATAGTGCTACAATTGCGAACTGAATCGCCTCAAGGCGCTTTTTGCAGCCAGTGTCTGCTTGGCTGCTGCGGTCATTTTACCCCATAGGATCTCGACACGCTTGAGACACACATATACCAATGGCCGCCCCCTCATCCCAGATCGCTCCTGAACCGAAATGGACTGCTGCATGTACGGGGGGGGGTCCGATCGGACCCCCACCCGTGGGAAGGCAGGTTCGTTAATGTGCCTGTCCATGCCATTCTGCCTACGAATATGTACATGCGGCGTTCCTTAAGTGGTTAAGCACTTTCAGCAGCTGATTTAATCATTTACTGAGTATACAGTTTCTCCATCTTAATCCTTGCCTGTGTTCCAGTTTCAGCTGGTGGCATCACTACTGCCCCAGGTTTCCTGTTTCAGGGTAGCTTCTTTCTCTTGCAGCATCCAGTAGTTTACTAAGTAATGTTTATGGTGATCAATGTGTTAAACCAGGGATGCCCAAACTTTTGACTTTCCTGTGCCACACTGGAAGAAGAGTAATTGTCTTGGTCCACGCATAAAATACACTAACAATAAGGATAGCCGATGAGCAGAAAAAATGGGGCAGATCACAAGTTAACAATCACTGATATGGATAATGTACTGATCTGAGTAACATTTTGTAATGTTTTCTATTATATAAGTAAAAGGGGGCTACATAAAACTAGTGAGATATTCAACACTGTTTTCGATAAACAAACGCATTAATATCTGGTTCGATGAATGGAGTAGCAATTCTCAAGGCGCTCATCATAAATTTGGGTTATAATTTTGCCCTTCATGCGCTTCATCCTTAAAAATACTTGCTCACAAACATAGGTGCTGCTGATGACATGAATAAGGCGCGATTGTAGATGTATCCACCGTTGATTTCTGCTTAGCCCTTAGAAACTATACAGCAATATGCACATTGTAGACCATGAATTTACTATTTATTCTTTATAATAGAAATATGTAGTCAATGTTCTACAACCATTATAAATGCATGATCTGTACATATCTGCTACATTTCTTTCAATAAAATACTTTAACACGGAATAAGGCGCAATTGTGAAGAATAGGGCATTTTTCTCTGGGAAGATAAAACTTTAAAAAATTCCAGTAGAGACACTGTAAAAAAAAAAATCTTCAGCTGCATGTGTAAGGCCCCTTTCACACTGGGGCGGTTTGCAGGCGCTATTTAGCTAAAAATAGCGCCTGCAAACCGAGCCTAAACAGCGGCTCCTTTCTCTCCAATGTGAAAGCCCTGAGGGCTTTCACACTGGAGCGGTGCGCTAGCAGGACGGTAAAAAAAGTCCTGCTAGCCGCATCTTTGGAGCGGTGAGAGGAGCGGTGTGTTTACCGCTCCTACACCGCTCCTTCCCATTGAAATGCATGGGATACCGCGGTAATACCGCCCGCAAACCGCGGCTGTAGCCGCGGTTTGCGGGTAGTATTAACCCTTTATTGGCCGCTAGTGGGGCTTAAAACCGCACCGCTAGCGGCCGAATAGCTCAACAATACTGACGTTATAGCGCCGCTAAAAATAGCGGCGCTATACCGCCACCGCCCCCACCGCCCCAGTGTGAAACCAGCCTTAAAGAAAATGTAACATTTGATTTTGTTTTGGGCCACACCCCTGTGTTAAACTAAAAAAAATGCTGAGAGTTTATTACAAATTTAGCTACAGTAGAGAAAAAAAATCAGGTCTTCCTTGTCAGACAGGGCAGTGCTATGTTGTTGCTCAGCAGCTGCTGTCAAGTTGTTACTCCTTGTGGGGAGTTCCATACTGGTTTAAAAACAGATCTGCAAAGTCACTGTTTCCTCGGTCCATCCAAGTTTTATCCCGTGTTGCACCCTGATGACAAGGGGTGGCGTGTTGTTCCCATTATGCATTGCCTGTTTTTTTTATATGATTTTTTTTTAAATCAAAAATTAAAACCATCATCGACTTTTTCATCTATTTTGGTATGGCGCGCCTTTCTGCATTTCTATGGTTTAGGTCAGCCCTCAAAATTTTCACTCACCTGCTCGCATTTGGAGAGTGAAAAAAGCATGCGGGTGAGTGTGGGGCTGCCTCAGAAGGGAGGATCGAGTCCCGCCAGTAAGCGGGGTTCCCCCCAGCGACTGGCTAGGGGAAGAGAAAAGAGGAGAGCCGGCCAAATCATCATACAGAGCTGGGATCACCCGCTGTGACAGCTTTAATTTGAATTGATTGGCGGCCACAGTCGCCTCCTGGACCGACTCCTTTGATAGACAAAACACTGATCCAATGCCAGGACATGTGACGTCTATCATAAGAGCCGAAACTGTGTGACTGCGGGCGCTGGGCAAATCAAAGCTGTCACAGTGGGCGATCCCTGCTCTGTGTGATGATCCGGCTGGCTCTCCTCTGCCATCTCTGATCCCTGTGCATTTGTCAGGCTACACTGATGGGTACTGGTGAGACTGCATTGATGGGCACTGGTGAGGCTGCGCTGATCAGGCTGCAATGATCGGCACTGGTGAGGCGGCACTGATAAGCTGAACTGATAAAGTTGTCAATAGTTATTTTTGTAACTTAATTCTGCATGAAACATTTGACAGTGTAATTTCATGAGATAGTTTATGAGGGCGGGTTTAGGGGTTGGGTGGGGCAACTGGTGGCGAGTAACCCTTAAGGCCTGGCTAGTAGCACAGGACTTTGAGTCCTGGTTTAGGCTACTGTGTGGCAGAGCCAATTAAATCACAAGACTGGATACAGCATCTCCCCGCTGTGCTTTTCTGTTCTGACGGGGGGGGGGGGGGCACCCCCCCCCCTCACCAGATCACACCGGTTAGTGCTCGCATGCTCATTCGTCAGAAGCCAGTTTGACTAACGGCTGATTTCGGCCAACATTAGCCTGTGTAACGAAGGTGCAATGACTGATTTCGGCCAACATTCATGTTATTGTACATTTTGTTTTATCACCTGACAAAAAAAAAACATAAAACGTTGAGTGATTTTTGGTTCAGGGAGAATTAAAAAAAAATTGACTTACCTGCAAAATCCTTTTTTTTTAAAGTGCATCATAGGACACAGGCATGGGTTAATTCTTAGACCATTTGCTTTGTGTCCAGATGGTTGGACAATGGCCAATTGCAGGGCAAAGCTTAAAGTGATTGTAAACGTTTGACTTTTTATTTTCTATTAAAATAACATAAGTCATACTTACCTGCACTGTGCATCAGTTTTGCACAGAGCAGCCACAATCCTCTCTCCCACCTTGTAATTATATAACAAATATGCATATATTCACAAAATATTAAAATATAATAAACTTTGAAGTACCACCAAAGTGATAGAAATAGAAACATCCACCATGAGTGAAGACAACGTGTTGTCCTTTCCACCAACATACAGATGCACAGCACACTCACTAGACTTTATTGACCCCCTATTACAAGGTAGTCAAAAACAGCAAGGGGGATGATTCCAGAGAAAATAAAAGGTTGTTCACCAAACACCCGAATCCATGGTGAGGAATTTCTCAGAGATGCATGGCGCTCCAATAAAACTCAGCATGAGTATGCAGATGAGAGGGGAGAGAGAACTTCAAAATTAGAAGTAAATTTCACCTGAGGAAGGAACCCCTGAAGGAGAATGTGAAAATCTGGAAGCGGATTCTGATCCATAGCCAGTTTGTCCCATGACAGAATTTGTAGAAGGAAGGCAGTCACCTGTCCTGGGCTTTAGGTTTTCCATTTCTCTTGGTTCAAATCCACACCATGCCAGCAGTACGTCAGAAGAGGTGAGCTACTTACAACAATGGATACAGTGGAGGGGGGTGCTTTCACAGTATCCCTGGAGGGCACAGAGACCCCGGGTCGCACTGTGGCGTGTACTGTACAATCTGCAGGAGCTAAAAGGGATGCGTACAGCGGGGTCAGTGTCCTAGATCCAGATAGGTGAATCCAAGAAGTGCATCGTTAAACTAAGTGGGCTGCACTTATGTATTACTCTGGGTGGCCAGTGCACTTGCAAACCACCAGAGGCCCAATAGGCAGGACAATGGTCACAATGGACTACACACCTCTCCTCCCACAACCCTGGGAGTGCCCCCAAATAGCCGAACTGGCATACCCTAGAGAGGCCAAAGGTGGGACCCTAAAACAAGGTCAACCACTTACACTAAGAATGCTGTAGAGCTGTGGAATGGCACACCCTGCAGGGTCTTTAGGGACTGAGCTCCACCGCAGCAGATCATGTCCAAGAACCTGTATAGCTCCCAGCCAGCTACCTCATGAGATGCAAATGCCTGCCAAGGTGAGTGTTTTCTGCAGGCTCCAGAGCATGCAGCAGCTTACAGGCCTTTCCTATTCTCCCCAGGGTCTGGGTACAGCCCCTCTATGATCCCTAGTCCTTAAGCCCTGTACACACTAGTAGTTTTTTTTTCGTTCAATCTACCAGGGATATGATCAACATGTACAAATACAGGTATATAAGGGGTCCATATAGTGAACTTGGTGTTGAGTTATTCACTTTACGGTCAATACAAAAGACAAGGGGGCACTCTTTATGTCTAGAGGAAAAGAGATTTTACCTCCAATTACGGAAAGGTTACTTCAAAGTAAGAGCTGTGATAATGTGGTATAGACTACCTGCAGAGGTGGTTCTGGCCAGCTCAGTAGATTGCTTTAAGAAAGTCCTGGATTCTTTCTTAATGTAGATAATATAACTGGGTACTAACATTTATAGGTAAAGTTGATCCGGGGAATATCCGATTGCCTCTCGGGGGACCGGGAAGGAATTTTTCCCCCTGCTGTAGCAAATTGGATCCTGCTCTGCTGGGGTTTTTCACCTTCATCTGGATCAACTGTGGGTATAGAATTAGGTATATGGGATTGTATGATATTCATTTTTTTTTATGGTTGAACTGGATGGACTTGTGTCTTTTTTCAACCTGACTAACTATGAACGAAGAATAAAAAAAAACTGACAGCTCAGAAGGAGCCGATGTACCCAGCCATTGGTTGAGGATGTAGACCTTTTTCAGGCAGACCGTTTGCTATGGGGGCACTGACATGGACTTGACTTTGAGACACATGGAGCGTGGTTTTTCCCTGCCCCCCACAGGCTGTGATTGACAGCAGCAGGAGCCAATGGCTTCCACTGCTGCCTCTCTATCCTGTGAGGAGAGAGAGAGCAGTGCTGCTGCTCCTGGGCACAGCACTGGATCAAGCTTAAGTAAGTACTTAGGGGGGCTGGGTGGGATCCTGTGCGCAGGGAATGCATTACGGTAAAAACCTTCTACCTTTACAACCACTTTAAAGTTTTTAATTTGCCAGTAATTACCTGGAGGTGGAGCATAACTCAGTTGTCTAAGAATCACCAATGTAATGTACGCTAAAGAAATGTATTGATTAATGCAGAATTATTCATTAATTTTCTATGAACACGTTTACTGCCTGTGTGTTGTGTAATCTAGCGGAAACATGATGGTTGTTAGTATTCCTAACAAAAAATAGGATTTTTATAACAGCTTACCTGTAAAATCCTTTTCTTGGAGTACATCACGGGACACAGAGTGGCATAGTCATTACTATGTGGGTTATATAGATACCTTCAGGTGCTGGCACTGGCAACTTCCAAAACCGGAAGTACCCTCCCCTATATAAGCCCCGCCCATCCGGGAGCACCTCAGTTTTGTAGCAAAGCAATAAGTGTCCCCAAAGAGGGGTGGGAGCTCTGTGTCCCGTGATGTACTCCAAGAAAAGGATTTTACAGGTAAGCTGTTATAAAAATCCTATTTTCTTTCTCGTACATCACGGGACACAGAGCGGCATAGTCATTACTATGTGGGATGTCCTAAAGCAATGCCCAATGAGGGGGGGGATACACCATACATAAGCTGAGCGCTATCAGACATGAGGATCTTTTGCGGCCTGCAACACACTGCGCGCAAAGGCGACATCCTCCTGACTTCTAACGTCCACCTGGTAGAACCTAGTAAACGTGTGTACTGAAGACCATGTTGCGGCCTTACAGATCTGAGCCAGGCAGGCCGGGTGATGCACTGCCCATGAAGTTCCAACTGCTCTCGTGGAGTGCGCCCTAACTTTGAACGGAGGCGGTCTCCTTCTCAAGCCATAGGCTTGCATTATGACCTGTCGAATCCACTTGGCTAAAGTAGATTTTGACGCTGCCTGACCCCTTCCGGCAGAATAAACAAAGTATCCGTTCTGCGAATCTGAGCAGTGGCTTTTAGATAAGCTTTAACTGCTCTTACTACATCCAAAGAATGCAATAACTTTTCCTCTACCGAACTAGGTTTGGGGAAAAAAGAAGGAAGAACCACATCTTGGTTCAAATGAAACCTCGATACCACCTTAGGAAGAAAGGCTGGATGAGGACGTAACACTACTCTGTCCTTATGGATAACCAGATATGGCTCCCTACAGGACATAGCGGCTAATTCCGACACTCTTTTAGCCGAACAAATGGCTACTAGAAAAATCAATTTCCTGGTGAGAAAAACCAGGGAAATATGCTGTAATGGTTCAAATGGTTGTTTCTGTAGAACCGACAGAACCAGGTTTAAGTCCCATGGACATATGGGAATATTAACCGGAGGGCTAATACGCATCACTCCTTGTATAAAGGCTTTGACTAGTGAATGCGAAGCCAAGGGGCTTTGAAAAAATATTGACAAGGCCGAAATCTGACCCTTGATAGTACTCAAGGCAAGCTTCCTATCTACAGCCCACTGTAGGAAGTCCAGAATCCTACCTATTACGTACTTACGTGGATGCCATTTCTTGGCTTCACACCAGGCGATGTACGCCTTCCAGATACTATAGTAGATCTGCCTGGATACCGGCTTCCTGGCATTGATCATGGTAGATACCACAGAATTAGAGAGCCCTCTCTTTTTTAGAATGTGGGCTTCAATAGCCAGGCCGTCAAACCTAGGGCTGGTAAGGAAGGGTGGTATATCGGTCCTTGCGAAAGCAGGTCCGGACGATGTGGGAGGGTCCAAGGACTCCCCACAGACATCTTTACAATCTCCGCGTACCATGAAATTCGGGGCCACACTGGAGCCACCAGAATCACTGGTTTCTTTTCTACCCTGATTCTGCGGAGTAATCGAGGTAACAATTGTGGCGGTGGGAATGCATATATCAGCTTGAACTGATCCCAAGGGAACACTAGGGCATCCGAGCCGCAAGCTAGGGGATCTCTTGTCCAAGAGACAAACCTGTCCACTTTTGCGTTGAATCTGGATGCTAGCAGATCTACATCCGGTGTTCCCCACCGCTGACATATTGTCCGGAAAACCTCGGGATGAAGGGACCATTCCCCTGGGCATAATTGTTGGCGACTTAGAAAGTCCGCCTTCCAATTCTCCACTCCTGGAATGAATACCGCAGATATGGCTGGGACATATCTTTCTGCCCATTTCAGGATGCAATTTACTTCCCTCTGGGCTGCACGACTCCTGGTGCCACCCTGATGATTGATATATGCCACTGCCGTGGCATTGTCCGATTGAATTCTGACAGGGGACCCTTGGAGTTTGGATGTCCATGCTACTAGGGCATACCGGGCTGCTCGTATCTCTAAGAGATTGATGGGCAGGGCCTTTTCTGCATCCGACCATCTGCCCTGGAGAGACCATTGCTCCAGTACTGCTCCCCAGCCTATAAGGCTGGCATCTGTAGTGACCACCTTCCAAGAAATCGGACTGAAGGATTTCCCTCTTTCCAGATTCTGGGGAACCAACCACCAACGGAGGCTCTTGCGAACGGAAGGGGACAAGGACATTGGTAAGTCTAGGGCCTGAACTTTTTTGTTCCAGGCTGACAGTATGGCCCTTTGCAAATTCCTTGAATGGAATTGACCGTAGGGTACTGCTTCGAATGATGCCACCATTTTTCCCAGCAGCCTCATGCACAGGCGTATGGATGGCTGTCTTTTTGTACCCACTAGGTGGATCAAATCTCTCAAAGACGACCCCTTTTCTTGAGGCAAGAAAATTTTTCTCTGGTCTGAATCCAGCCTTAGCCCCAAGTATTCCAGACTTTTGACTGGTTTTAGGGCTGACTTGTCTCGGTTGATAATCCAACCGTGATATTCCAGATACTCGATTGTCTCGTGAACAACCACTTCTAGTTTTTCCACTGAGTGGTCTATCAGCAACAAGTCGTCTAGATATGCCATTATCGTTACACCTTGTGTTCTTAGATTGGCCAATAATGGGGCCAGAATTTTTGTGAACACTCGTGGTGCTGTGGCCAGACCGAAGGGTAAGGCTCTGAACTGAAAATGGCGCCCTTCTACCGCAAAGCGTAGAAATTTTTGGTGGGCTGGAAAGATGGGAATGTGCAAATAAGCATCTTTGATGTCGATCGAGGCTAACCATTCCTCCCCTTGTAGGGCAGTGGCCACCGATCGGATCGACTCCATCCGGAAAGTCCTGATATGTAGGAATTTGTTTAGCCCTTTTAGATTTAATATGGGCCTCACGTCCCCGTTTGGCTTCGGGACTGTAAAGAGGTTTGAGTAAAACCCAAACCCCCATTCTTCTAGGGGAACCTCTATAATTACTGCTTGGAGCAATAATTGTTCTAGTGCCAACAGGAGGGATCCTCTCTTCTGGGGATCCCTTGGCACGTTTGACCTTATAAAGTGGGAAGGAGGGGAGTCTTTTAACTCCAATTTGTATCCCAGACTTACTGCGGAGAGCACCCATCTGTCTCTGATCGTGTCCCGCCAGGTCTCTGTGAACAACTGAAGTCTTCCCCACACCCGATTGAGTGGGGGCAACCCTTCATGCATTTGACTTTGGGGGAGGTTTTGTACCTCTCCTGATCCAGGGCTTCTTGTTACCCTGCAATTGTCCCTGATTTTTACCTCCGGGATTTGACCGAGGAGGCCATCGGAACTGTTTCACAGCCGATGTCCTAGGGACTGGAGAAGCAGGCCTCTTAAAAGAGGGACCTCTAACTCTGTTTTTAACCGGCAAAAGTGTACTTTTACCGCTGGAAATTTTCTGGATATATTTGTCCAGGTCTTCCCTGAATAAGCGTTCACCATGAAATGGGAAGCTGACCAGCAATTTTTTACAGGGAGCTTCAGCAGACCAGTTTTTGAGCCATAGAAGCCTGCGCATATGTACTATAGACAGCGTAAGGCGGGAGGCCTGATGGATTGAATCCTTTATAGCGTCCACCGCAAAGCATAAGGCTCTAGGTAGATCAGCTAGGGCAAGAGCCTGCTGATCTGGCAAGTCCCTTAAGACCTGTTTCAACTGATCCTTCACTGCTTGGCAGACCCCAATAGCTGCCACTGCTGGTTGTGTCACCAAGCCTGCTGTAGCAAAAGCAGATTTTAATAAGGACTCTAATTTTTTATCTATTGGGTCCTTGAACATTTGGACATTATCCACTGGACATGTCAGTGATTTATTCACATAAGAGATGGCTGCGTCCACTGTAGGGACCCTCCATTTTTTGACGAACTTATCCTCCATGGGATAGATCACCTGAAATCTCTTGGGAGGAGTAAATATTTTATCAGGATGCTCCCAATCCTGGTAAATGAGCCCTTCCAGTAAAGGATGGATCGGAAAGGAACAAACAGTCTGGGGAGCTTTTAGCGACCCCAACGAGGAGACAGAAGTGGATGATGGCTCCGCAAGGGGCATTTTAAATGCTGATCGGACCATGTTAGTCAGGGACTGAACCCATAATCTTTCAGCATGTGATGCTGAGAATGGCTCTTCCACTGTTGATTCCTCTACAACAGAATCGACCTCATCCTGATCCCCCTCAGGTAGGTCGATCCCTGTATGGGACTGTTGCTCCGCTAACAGGTACTCTGAGGGAGGAGACGGAGATCGAGCGCCTTTTCCCTGTGACAGGGAAGCAGCGATCAATGCTGACAATCTCTCTTCCAGCCCTCCCAGAGCTGAGGAAAAAACCTCCTCTGTTACATACACAGGAGCAGGTGAACTGAGGACAGCCACAGTACCAGGTACTCCTGAGGGTGCTCTACGGTCACTAACCTCTGATTCTTCAGGGGAGATTGGTGCAGCCGAAGCATGCCCAAGATCCTCAGAGCCCGATGGAGACCCCCTATGCTTCCTGGGATTTTTAGTCCCGGAGTTTTTAGACGGCATATTCCTAAGCCCAAAGCTGAGGTATTCCAGCCGAAATACACCACTTACTGACAATAGTCTAGCACAAATGCTGCTATAAAAACAGTTGGTGTCTACTAATGTGCCTTTCTATGGGGATGCCTGCATCAACCGCTTGCTGTATGCCTTTTTTTAAATGTTGCCAGCTCTGTCTCTGCACTCCATAGCCAGCTCACAACACATAATTGTGTTTTTTAACATGCTGGGACGGCCGCACATGCGCAGAAGCGCTGCGCACAGAGCGTCATCCCCCAAGCTCCGCCCCCTTTCCCAGCTCACCTCTATATATAGAGGCGCGTGCACGCGCGCGGGAACGTGCGCTTTCGGCGCTCTTTTTTTAAAAGGGAAACTAGGGACAAGAGCCAGGGCCCCTTTTGCCGCAGGCCGGGGAATGGACGAGCATTGCAACATGGCAGAGGAAGCAGTTTCCCACAAGAGAACTCACCATCTGCCTGGACTTGCTCTGATGAAAAGAAACTAGTCCACATGACAAGAAACGTTCCACAGTGGCCTCTAGTGGATTAACACAGGTACCGCAGTCTATATATTTATTTATTTTTTCTTGACCACTATTAAAAATATAAATTTTTTTAGTAGTTACAGGCATGCATAAATATTTAGCGGGAATACCGTTAGGTAACAGGCAGAAAGACATATTAGGCTTGGGGGTCCCCTCAATAGAACCAAGTTCCTGAGGGGCCCCCACTTACCTGTTCCCCGCCGCAGGACTCTGTTTGGTCCACAGAAGCCCAAACTTCACCTATCACGGCAGGCATTGTAATTAAACCTTCAGGGACCGGGTTCCCAAGGATTCCACTCCCCTGGACCTGTATAGCACCCTGTACAGAAAACATCTTGGTCGTGGGTATGACCAGAGCTCTGGATCCCAGGGTCCAGCTCTCCTAAGAGAAGCATTACAGGCAAAACCTTGCTCTTCTCTGCAAGGCCCGGGTACCGACCGTTTAGCTATGAAGCTTTTTTGGTCGGATCCGGAATAGCTTACTGAGGCCCAAAAGAACCTGTACGCAAGCTCAGTGAAAAACACATGTTACTTCTTGGCCAACACCTTAGACACTGGCAAAAAACTGAGGTGCTCCCGGATGGGAGGGGCTTATATAGGGGAGGGTACTTCCGGTTTTGGAAGTTGCCAGTGCCAGCACCTGAAGGTATCTATATAACCCACATAGTAATGACTATGCCGCTCTGTGTCCCGTGATGTACGAGAAAGAAAGAAACATACCATAGTGGAACTAATGAGAGACTACAATCATAATTAAACAGATCAATTATTTAAATTACGGTGTTATCAGAGTCTATAGAAAGTCACAGAACGTCTATAAAATGTCCATAAATGTCCCCATTGACTAGTGCTGGCTCCAGCATGCCAGTACTGGCTTAAGATTTAAAAGGTTGCCAGCTCGAAAATCTGGACTGCCACAGCGCTCTACTTTCTCTCTGGAGATTGGAAGAAACTTTCTTTATGCTGCAATCTACATCATATGTGAGTGGATATTGTTGTTTATTAAAAATGTTCTGTGTCCTGTGCTTGTGCTCTTATCTTTGCATTAGTACTCATGTTGGTTAATATGGCTCTCATGCATCAGCTTTATGCATGGTAAAATGTTGACTGATGCTGCTCCTTAACCAATCTCCTTCGCTTCTACAGTATGTCTGGTCATTGTTTGCCATTCTTTAGCATTACTAATTTGGCTACTTTTCTTCAAACTGTTTCAGGTTGTACACTTAATGTGTAACAGTTTTTTACATTTTTCTTACACAATAATAAATATGTCGTTTAAAAAATCCAAAACCAGGAATGGCCAAATTTTCAAATATGACTGCATGTCCGCAGGTGTTAAATGAACACAGTGTGATATATGATAGCGGAGAACATCTTATAGTGCAATTTCTACCTAAATGTAATGCATAAAAAGTAATTTGACAGTTTGTATATTTTACTTCAGGCCATATGTTTAAGAAGGTTTTAGGTGCATTTATTTTGTTTTGTACAATATTAGCAAAGCATAGTAAATCAAGCATTCCACACCGAACAAGCACCTCCTTAGCTCATACACCAATGATCTAAGAACAGTGTGCTTGTCTGCTTGTGCCCTCCACGCATTTCACAAAAGGCAAAATTCAAAAATGCACAGTTTACCTTAAAAAAGTAGAAACATATTCAATTTTATGAATATAAACTTTCTGATAAAGTATATACAATCCTCATGTATAGTTAAGGAAGCATTGGAAGGGACACTTAACATACATCTCCAGCAGATTGGGACTGGGCATAGTTAGTTAGCATTACCGAAATAAACAGATTAAATGTGACATTTACGTAAATCAGGAATGTTCTGAGGCTTCCTGGGTGACAGATCCTTCATGCATTATGCATAACAGAGCAACAGAAATATATACTTTTATATATATATTTATATGTACATAGTCAAAGTCCAGCTTACCACATATACACATTTTTTATCAGAATTAGGGGGACTACAAACTTTCTCAAAGTGAAAATTGAAAAATGAGGATCCAATATTAGTTCTTACTCAGTGAACCTATAAAAGATTTAGCACCTTTTCAGACATATTACCCCGGAACATAAACGTGATGGTTTATAAAGCAAAAACCTTGACTGAGGTAGCAGAAGCATTAAGAAGTAATTCAGCGCAGCATAGAGACTATAGTAACTGTCACATAACTTTTTGCACTTTCTGTATAGTGTAGTGTGCTCGTTAGTGTGAAAACTCTCAGACAGCTGTGCCTTTACCAGTGATGCTAGAGTTAATGCAAAGCTATATAAATTATACTTAGCATCATGTAAAGAAAAATGCATGTGTTGTTAAAAACATTCCATATACTAGTATTAGCTAGTAACTATAACCAGAGCCATTGACCTATTACTGTAACAGAAGTAAAAAAACAAAAAAAGAAGAAGATGCAGAGCTGAGGGTTGCTTTGTGATGGCACAAAAAAAGTTAAGGTGGTCCGCTACAATCTGAATATAAAAAGCATTTGCCTGTATAAATCAGACATTAAAACATTCCTTCGTGTTGGCTTCAGTTGTTTGTAGACACAGGTCCTTTATGGTTATACAGAAGACTGGTCCCAAACCTGAAGAAGAAATAAAGGAAATGTGTATTAACACAATATAGTACATCAAATAAACGTGGGTTAAGAATGTTTATTTTAATTGATTAATGAACATAAAATAAGAATATTTTAACCACTTAAGCCCCGGACCATTTCGGACCATTAGGACCAAGCCTGTTTTTGGGATTCGGCACTGCGCTGCTTTAACTGTAAATTGTGCGGACATGCAATGTTGTACCCAAATGAAATTTGCATCCTTTTCTTCCCACAAATAGAGCTTTCTTTTAATGGTATTTGATTGCCTCTGCGATTTTTATTTTTTGCGATATAAATGGAAAAAGAACGAAAATTTTGAAAAAAAAAGATATTTTCTACTTTTTGTTATAAGAAAAATCGAATAAACTCAATTTTAGTCATACATTTAGGCCAAAATGTATTCAGCCACATGTCTTTAGTAAAAAAAATGTCAATAAGCGTATATTTATTGGTTTGCGCAAAAGTTATAGCGTTTACAAACTAGGGTACATTTTCTGAAATTTACACAGCTTTAAATTTATGACTGCCTATCTCATTTCTTGAGGTGCTAAAATGGCAGGGCAGTACAAAACCCCCCCAAATGACCCCATTTTGGAAAGTAGACACCCCAAGGAAATTGCTGAGAGGCATGTTGAGCCCATTGAATATTTTTTTTTTGTCCCAAGTGATTGAATAATGAGAAAAAAAAAATTACAAAAAGTTGTCACTAAATGATATATTGCTCACACATGCCATGGTTATATGTGGAATTGCACCCCAAAATACATTCTGCTGCTTCTCCTGAGTACGGGGATACCACATGTGTGGGACTTTTTAGGAGCCTAGCCACGTACGGGACCCCGGAAACCAAGCACCGCCTTCAGGATTTCTAAGGGCGCAAATTTTTGATTTCACTCCTCACTACCTATCACAGTTTCGAAGGCCATAAAATGCCAAAATAGCACAAAACCCCCCCCCCAAATGACCCCATTTTGGAAAGTAGACACCCCAAGCTATTTACTGAGAGGCATGTTCAGTCCATGGAATATTTTATATTTTGCCACAAGTTGCGGGAATATGACAAACTTTTTTTTTTTTGCACAAAGTTGTCACTAAATGATATTTCTTTCTCGTACATCACGGGACACAGAGCGACATAGTCATTACTAATGGGTTATATAGATACCGTCAGGTGCTGGCACTGGCAACTTCCAAAACCGGAAGTACCCTCCCCTATATAAGCCCCTCCCATCCGGGAGCACCTCAGTTTTTTGCCAGTGTCTAAGGTGTTGGCCAAGAAGAAACATGTGTTTTTCACTGAGCTTGCGTACAGGTTCTTTTGGGCCTCAGTAAGCTATTCCGGATCCGACCAAAAAAGCTTCATAGCTAAACGGTCGGTACCCGGGCCTTGCAGAGAAGAGCAAGGTTTTGCCTGTAATGCTTCTCTTAGGAGAGCTGGACCCTGGGATCCAGAGCTCTGGTCATACCCACGACCAAGATGTTTTCTGTGCAGGGTGCTATACAGGTCCAGGGGAGTGGAATCCTTGGGAACCCGGTCCCTGAAGGTTTGATTACAATGCCTGCCGTGATAGGTGAAGTTTGGGCTTTTGTGGACCAAACAAAGTCCTGCGGCGGGGAACAGGTAAGTGGGGGCCCCCAGGAACTTGGTTCTATTGGGGGACCCCCAAGCCTAATTTGTCTGTCTGTTACCTAACGGTATTCCCGCTAATATCTGTGCATGCCTGTAACTACTAAAAAAATGTAATAATTTTAATAGAGGTCAAGAAAAAAAAAAAAAAATTTTTATATATATATATATTTAATATATTAGACTGCGGTACCTGTGTTTATCCACTAGAGGCCGCTGTGGAACGTTTCTTGTCATGTCGACTAGTTGCTTTTCATCAGAGCAAGTCCAGGCAGATGGTGAGTTCTCTTATGGGAAACTGCTTCCTCTGCCATGTTGCAATGCTCGTCCATCCCCCGGCCTGCGGCAAAGAGGGGCCCTGGCTCTTGTCCCTAGTTTCCATTTTCGAAATTAGCGCCGAAGGCGCACGTGGCCGCGCGCGTGCACGCGCCTCTATATATAGAGGTGAGCCGGGAAAGGGGGCGGAGCCTGGGGGATGACGCTCTGTGCGCGCCGCAGCGCTTCTGCGCATGTGCGGGCGTCCCAGCATGTTAAAAACCACAATTTTGTGTTGTGAGCTGGCTATGGAGTGCAGAGACAGAGCTGGCAACATTTAAAAAAGGCATACAGCAAGCGGTTGATGCAGGCATCCCCTAGAAAGGCACATTAGTAGACACCAACTGTTTCTTATAGCAGCATTTATGCTAGACTATTGTCAGTAAGTGGTGTATTTCGGCTGGAATACCTCAGCTTTGGGCTTAGGAATAATGCCGTCTAAAAACTCCGGGACTAGAAATTCCAGGAAGCATAGGGGGTCTCCATCGGGCTCTGAGGATCTTGGGCATGCTTCGGCTGCACCAGTCTCCCCTGAAGAATCAGAGGTTAGTGACCGTAGAGCACCCTAAGGAGTACCTGGTACTGTGGCTGTCCTCAGTTCACCTGCTCCTGTGTATGTAACAGAGGAGGTTTTTTCCTCAGCTCTGGGAGGGCTGGAAGAGAGATTGTCAGCATTGATCGCTGCTTCCCTGTCACAGGAAAAAAGCGCCCGATCTCCGTCTCCTCCCTCAGAGTGCCTGTTAACAGAGCAACAGTCCCATACAGGGATCGACCTACCTGAAGGGGATCAGGATGAGGTCGATTCTGTTGTAGAGGAATCAACAGTGGAAGAGCCATTCTCAGCATCACATGCTGAAAGGTTATGGGTTCAGTCCCTGACTAATATGGTCCGATCAGCATTTAAAATGCCCCTTGCGGAGCCATCATCCACTTCTGTCTCCTCGTTGGGGTCGCTAAAAGCTCCCCAGACTGTTTGTTCCTTTCCAATCCATCCTTTACTGGAAGGGCTCATTTCCCAGGATTGGGAGCATCCTGATAAAATATTTACTCCCCCCAAGAGATTTCCGGTGGTCTATCCCATGGAGGATAAGTTCATCAAAAAATGGAGGGTCCCTACAGTGGACGCAGCCATCTCTTGTGTGAATAAATCACTGACATGTCCAGTGGATAATGTCCAAATGTTCAAGGACCCAATAGATAAAAAATTGGAGTCCTTATTAAAATCTGCTTTTTCTACAGCAGGATTGGTGA
This sequence comes from Rana muscosa, assembly GCA_029206835.1. Taxonomy (NCBI): domain Eukaryota; kingdom Metazoa; phylum Chordata; class Amphibia; order Anura; family Ranidae; genus Rana; species Rana muscosa. The sequence continues at coordinate 882,516,466 of CM055116.1, forward strand.
CACAACCAGCAGTGGCAGCTATTGGGGTCTGCCAAGCAGTGAAGGATCAGTTGAAACAGGTCTTAATGGACTTGCCAGATCAGCAGGCTCTTGCCCTAGCCGATCTACCTAGAGCCTTATGCTTTGCGGTGGACGCTATAAAGGATTCAATCCATCAGGCCTCCCACCTTACGCTGTCTGTAGTACATATGCGCAGGCTTCTATGGCTCAAAAACTGGTCTGCTGAAGCTCCCTGTAAAAAATTGCTGGTCGGCTTCCCATTTCATGGTGAACGCTTATTCGGGGAAGACCTGGACAAATATATCCAGAGAATTTCCAGCGGTAAAAGTACACTTTTGCCGGTTAAAAATAGAGTTAGAGGTCCCTCTTTTAAGAGGCCGGCTTCTCCAGTCCCTAGGACATCGGCTGTGAAACAGTTCCGACGGCCTCCTCGGTCAAATCCCGGAGGTAAAAATCAGGGACAATTGCAGGGTAACAAGAAGCCCTGGAGCAGGAGAGGTACAAAACCTCCCCCAAAGTCAAATGCATGAAGGGTTGCCCCCACTCAATCGGGTGGGGGGAAGACTTCAGTTGTTCACAGAGACCTGGCGGGACACGATCAGAGACAGATGGGTGCTCTCCGCAGTAAATCTGGGATACAAATTGGAGTTAAAAGACTCCCCTCCTTCCCACTTTATAAGGTCAAACGTGCCAAGGGATCCCCAGAAGAGAGGATCCCTCCTGTTGGCACTAGAACAATTATTGCTCCAAGCAGTAATTATAGAGGTTCCCCTGGAAGAATGGGGGTTCGGGTTTTACTCAAACCTCTTTACAGTCCCGAAGCCAAACGGGGACGTGAGGCCCATATTAAATCTAAAAGGGCTAAACAAATTCCTACATATCAGGACTTTCCGGATGGAGTCGATCCGGTCGGTGGCCACTGCCCTACAAGGGGAGGAATGGTTAGCCTCGATCGACATCAAAGATGCTTATTTGCACATTCCCATCTTTCCAGCCCACCAAAAATTTCTACGCTTTGCGGTAGAAGGGCGCCATTTTCAGTTCAGAGCCTTACCCTTCGGTCTGGCCACAGCACCACGAGTGTTCACAAAAATTCTGGCCCCATTATTGGCCAATCTAAGAACACGAGGTGTAACGATAATGGCATATCTAGACGACTTGTTGCTGATAGACCACTCAGTGGAAAAACTAGAAGTGGTTGTTCACGAGACAATCAAGTATCTGGAATATCACGGTTGGATTATCAACCGAGACAAGTCAGCCCTAAAACCAGTCAAAAGTCTGGAATACTTGGGGCTAAGGCTGGATTCAGACCAGAGAAAAATTTTCTTGCCTCAAGAAAAGGGGTCGTCTTTGAGAGATTTGATCCACTTAGTGGGTTCAAAAAGACAGCCATCCATACGCCTGTGCATGAGGCTGCTGGGAAAAATGGTGGCATCATTCGAAGCAGTACCCTACGGTCAATTTCATTCAAGGAATTTGCAAAGGGCCATACTGTCAGCCTGGAACAAAAAAGTTCAGGCTCTGGACTTACCAATGTCCTTGTCCCCTTCCGTTCGCAAGAGCCTCCGCTGGTGGTTGGTTCCCCAGAATCTGGAAAGAGGGAAATCCTTCAGTCCGATTTCCTGGAAGGTGGTCACTACAGATGCCAGCCTTATAGGCTGAGGAGCAGTACTGGAGCAATGGTCTCTCCAGGGCAGATGGTCGGATGCGGAAAAGGCCCTGCCTATCAATCTCTTAGAGATACGAGCAGCCCGGTATGCCCTAGTAGCATGGACATCCAAACTCCAAGGGTCCCCTGTCAGAATTCAATCAGACAATGCCACAGCAGTGGCATATATCAATCATCAGGGGGGCACCAGGAGTCGTGCAGCCCAGAGGGAAGTAAATTACATCCTGAGATGGGCAGAAAGATATGTCCCAGCCATATCTGCGGTATTCATTCCAGGAGTGGAGAATTGGAAGGCGGACTTTCTAAGTCGCCAACAATTATGCCCAGGGGAATGGTCCCTTCATCCCGAGGTTTTCCGGACAATATGTCAGCGGTGGGGAACACCGGATGTAGATCTGCTAGCATCCAGATTCAACACAAAAGTGGACAGGTTTGTCTCTTGGACAAGGGATCCCCTAGCTTGCGGCTCGGATGCCCTAGTGTTCCCTTGGGATCAGTTCAAGCTGATATATGCATTCCCACCGCCACAATTGTTACCTCGATTACTCCGCAGAATCAGGGTAGAAAAGAAACCAGTGATACTGGTGGCTCCAGCGTGGCCCCGAAGAGCATGGTACGCGGAGATTGTAAAGATGTCTGTGGGGAGTCCTTGGACCCTCCCACATCGTCCGGACCTGCTTTCGCAAGGACCGATATACCACCCTTCCTTACCAGCCCTAGGTTTGACGGCCTGGCTATTGAAGCCCACATTCTAAAAAAGAGAGGGCTCTCTAATGCTGTGGTATCTACCATGATCAATGCCAGGAAGCCGGTATCCAGGCAGATCTACTATAGAATCTGGAAGGCGTACATCGCCTGGTGTGAGGCCAAGAAATGGCATCCACGTAAATACGTAATAGGTAGGATTCTGGACTTCCTACAATGGGCTGTAGATAGGAAGCTTGCCTTGAGTACTATCAAGGGTCAGATTTCGGCCTTGTCAATATTTTTTCAAAGGCCCTTGGCTTCGCATTCACTAGTCAAAGCCTTTATACAAGGAGTGATGCGTATTAGTCCTCCGGTTAATATTCCCATATGTCCATGGGATCTAAACTTGGTTCTGTCGGTTCTACAGAAACAACCATTTGAACCATTACAGCATATTTCTTTGGTTCTTCTCACCAGGAAATTGATTTTTCTAGTAGCCATTTGTTCGGCTAAAAGAGTGTCGGAATTAGCAGCTATGTCCTGTAAGGAGCCATATCTGGTTATCCATAAGGATAGAGTAGTGTTACGCCCTCATCCAGCCTTTCTTCCTAAGGTGGTATCAAGGTTTCATTTGAACCAAGATGTGGTTCTTCCTTCTTTTTTCCCCAAACCTACTTCGGTAGAGGAAAAGTTATTGCATTCTTTGGATGTAGTAAGAGCAGTTAAAGCTTATCTAAAAGCCACTGCTCAGATTCACAGAACGGATACTTTGTTTATTCTGCCGGAAGGCCCCAGAAAGGGTCAGGCAGCGTCAAAATCTACTTTAGCCAAGTGGATTCGACAGGTCATAATGCAAGCCTATGGCTTGAGAAGGAGACCGCCTCCGTTCAAAGTTAGAGCGCACTCCACGAGAGCAGTTGGAACTTCATGGGCAGTGCATCACCAGGCCTCCCTGGCTCAAATCTGTAAGGCCGCAACATGGTCTTCAGTACACACGTTTACTAGGTTCTACCAGGTGGACGTTAGAAGTCAGGAGGATGTCGCCTTTGGGCGCAGTGTGTTGCAGGCCGCAAAAGATCCTCATGTCTGATAGCGCTCAGCTTATGTATGGTGTATCCCCCCCCTCATTGGGCATTGCTTTAGGACATCCCATTAGTAATGACTATGTCGCTCTGTGTCCCGTGATGTACGAGAAAGAAAATAGGATTTTTATAACAGCTTACCTGTAAAATCCTTTTCTTGGAGTACATCACGGGACACAGAGCTCCCGCCCCTCTTTGGGGACACTTATTGCTTTGCTACAAAACTGAGGTGCTCCCGGATGGGAGGGGCTTATATAGGGGAGGGTACTTCCGGTTTTGGAAGTTGCCAGTGCCAGCACCTGACGGTATCTATATAACCCATTAGTAATGACTATGTCGCTCTGTGTCCCGTGATGTACTCCAAGAAAAGGATTTTACAGGTAAGCTGTTATAAAAATCCTATTATTGCTCACACATGCCATGGGCATATGTGAAATTACACCCCAAAATACATTCTGCTGCTTCTCCTGAGTACGGGGATACCACATGTGTGGGACTTTTTGGGAGCCTAGCCGCGTACGGGACCCCAAAAACCAAGCACCGCCTTCAAGGTTCCTAAGGGCATAAATTTTTGATTTCACTCCTCACTACCTATCACAGTTTTGAAGGCCATAAAATGCCAAGATGGCACAAAACCCCCCCAAATGACCCCATTTTGGAAAGTAGACACCCCAAGCTATTTGCTGAGAGGCATGTTGACCCCATTGAATATTTTTTTTTTTTTGTCCCAAATGATTGAATAATGACAAAAAGAAAAAAAAAATGTACAAAAAGTTGTCACTAAATGATATATTGCTCACACATGCCATGGTTATATGTGGAATTGCACCCCAAAATACATTCTGCTGCTTTTCCTGAGTACGGGGATACCACATGTGTGGGACTTTTTGGGAGCCTAGCCGCGTACAGGGCCCCAAAAACCAAGCACTGCGAACGCTGCAGTTATGTGTGTTGTGTTTGGTAAGTGACAGTGATCGATCGATACTGCACTTGGGTGGGCTGGGCTGGGCTGGGCGGAGGGGCTAAACACAGGCGCTAGCAGGTATCTGGGCTGATCCCGCTAACACTGCGTTTTTGGGAACCCTAAACCGCTGGGGATGCTAGTATAGATCTGATCAGATCTGATCAGATACTATACCACTAAGGGGGGTGTATGCTTTGCGCGTGGGTGTTAGCGTTACTGTCACTAACCTAACACTGCCTGGGGCGACACAGACCCTCTCTGGCGCTAAAACCTAATTGATCTCACCCGCCGGGCGATCAGGGGGGTTAAACCTTTATTGGGTTATATACGGCGGGTGCCCTGATGCTATAAAAAGCAAACTAATCAACCAGCGTCACCCGTAACCTTTATATGGTGATCACTGGTGAAAGGGTTAACTAGGGGCAATCAGGGGGTTAAAACCTTTATTAGGTTGAATATGGGGGTACCTGACACTATATAAAAACCTGACGGGTAACCTAAATAACTAAATAACTTACTGGCTAACCAGTGACACCAGTGACGCTTATACGGCGATCACTGGTGAAAGGGTTAACTCTAGGGGCAATCAGGGGGTTAAAATAATATATGGGGGTACCTGACACTAATAAAAACCTGCGGCGAACCTAAAAAAAAATAACTGCCTATCTAAAACATAGCGACACGAATACAGCGATCGGAAAAACAATCGCTTAGTGACGCTGAAGTTAGGGGGTGAAAGGGTTACCTGGGGGGTGATCAAGGGGTTAAACCTTTATTAGGGGGGGTTAGGGGGCTACCCTGGACCTAAAGGGGCCTAATCCTAACTGCCCTGCAACTTTTTACAATCACAGATGACACTAAATGCAGTGATCAGTAAAATAAATGATCACTGCAATCAGTGACACTGTGATTGGGGGCTTTGGGGTGACCTGGGGGTGACTGGGGGGTGATTTGTGTGCCTATGTGTACCTACGTGTCAGTGGACTGTTGGTGCACTAACCTGCTTCTTCTCTGCTCGGCGCCGGGAACGGAAAGACCGCGGCGAGGGAGATGACATCACTTCCTCCAGCCTTGTTTACATCACATGGCGGAGGAAGCATTTTCATTGGCCGGGAGCGATCGCGAGGGGGGGGCGGAATCGAGCGGCCGCCCCCTCATGCCTGATCGCTCCCGAACACTTAACGGCCGCTCACTGCAGTGAAGGGGGGTCCGGATGGACCCCCCAACTGCACAAAGGCGATCACGTAGATCTACGTGATTCTGCCTGTCCGTGCCATTCTGCCGACGTAAATCGGCGGTGGGCGGTCGTTAAGTGGTTAACTTGTAAAAACTAAATTTAGGAATCATAAAATATTACTAATCTATACCCAATGGCCACCGTCTACAAGTTTTTTCTTCTTCCGTGCAGGTAGGCATTTGCATTGCTAGTGTCCCCAGTGTAATGAAAATACTACTCTACCTTGCAGTATTAAACTCCACCTTCTGAGTTGTATACTTTATAATACAGCTTACCAATCCTTGGATGTTTGTTGTGCCTGCATTTGTTCTTTTGTTTTTCAGGCTTATTTTCTGTGCAATGCTACCAGTAACACACTTTCCTGTCCTAAGGTGACTATGGAGGAGCTGCATTGTCACCTTAGGTTGCTGACTCCTGGTTTACACTATAGTACCCTTCTACTCATTTCTATAACATAGGGGAAGGTGTTCTGTAGTTACAAGTTTACTAAATTTTTGGCAGGTGCAACAGGCTTTCTTTATCATACATCACGAGACACAGAGCACCATAGTAATAACTATGTGGGTTATACGCCACCTATAGGTTCATGGACACTGGCACACCCAAAAGACAGGAAGTCCCCCTCTATATAACCCCTCCCACACTGGGAGTACCTCAGTTTTTTTGCCAGTGTCTAAGGTGTTGGTCACGGTTATTGATGTGCTAAAAAGAACTCCGCTAAAAAATCCCTGACGGGATCAAGGGGCTATGCAATCGGATCCATCTAAAGTGCCTGAGAGAGCCAAATTGATGGTACCCGAGCCTCGAGGAAGAAGAACGAGGTTTTGGCCTGTAATGTTTTTCTTTGAGAGCTGGACCCTGAGATCCGTCACCTTGGTCATGTGTATACTATACCAAAGAGTTGCTCTGGCAGGGTGCTGTACAGGTCCAAGGGAGTGGACCCCATATATAAGGGGGGCCCAGTCCTTGAAGGTCTGTCATGACATGGCCCACTGTAATGGGTGAAGATTGGGTCTGTCTGTGATTTCCAGCAGTGTCTTGCGGAGCAAACGCTCCTGCGGACAACATTGCTCCTTCTTTACTCTGTCAGGCCAAATCAGTAGGAGTTTTTGAGGGACCATCCGCCTCCAGCACAGCGGTCATGATGCCCTCGACTCCACCAGCCGTCCCCACCATGGGACCGGGCTGTTTGTGCGTGGGAAGAGTCCCCTTTTTTTTTGTAAAAAAAAGGGGAGCAGGAGCATTCTGGGAACACGGGGCGTGGCTTAGACGCTGCCGGCGTGCACGTGGAAATGGCGTGCACGTGATACACGGCGCAGGCTTACTGGCTTTAAAAGCTTTTCACTCTGGAAGTGTCTGGTTGGCTGACAGTGGGACACAGAACATACAAGGGCATGTAAGCTCTATGGGTATTGGATACAGGCATTTTTAAGACACATCTACTCAGCATCAGGCTGAGCAATTATAGCGGCATAATAATCATTTGCTGGACTAGAGCTCGGCAGTATATGCACTTTGTTAGTACCTCTGCCTTTTCTGCTTAGGACCATGTCTTCCCGTAGTAAAAGGGGAATACAGGAGTGGGGGAGTGCAAGGTCGCTGCGGTCAGGGTCTGAGGCTTCTAGTCGCACGTCCGCAGTTCAATCCTCCCCTGAAAGACCTGGAGCAACTGGTCAATCTGAGCCACCTAGACTCTCAGGTGCTGTAGCTGCTTCCAAAATGTCAGCCTCTGCATACGTCACTAAGGACGATTTGGCCTCAGCACTGGCTGGTTTGGAAGGGAAGATAGCTGAGAGGCTCCCCTCTTCCTCCCAGGATGGGAGAAAATGTGTCAGATCCCCCTCTCCGGCCCTTGACCTTCCTGTATTAGAACCGGAATGGGCAGGAGCTATTGAAATACCTTTGGGGGATCAGGCAGAGAGGCATACGGATGACTCCTCTTCTGAGGGTTCAGCATCTGAAGAACCTTTCTCAGCCTTGCAATCCCAGAAATTGCTGATTCAATCCCTTACGGAGTTGGTCCATTCTGGATACAAGTTTCCCCCAGCAGAGGTGGATGATGTTTTCTTTTCCTCTTTGAGTTCGCTAAAACCTCCACAAGGTTCACATGCTTTCCCTGTACACCCATTGCTGGAGCAATTAATTTATGCTGTCTGGAATCGCCCAGATAAGCATTTTCTTCCTCCTAAGAGGTTTTCTCTTCTTTATCCCATGGAGGAAAAGTTTACAAAAAAAGTGGGGTTTGCCAGCAGTAGATTCTGCCATCTCCTCTGTAAACAGAAGTTTGACTTGTCCAGTGGACAATGTCCAAATGTTTAGGGATCCAGCTGATAAAAAACTGGAGTCCTTGCCTAAAGCCTCATTTGCTGTAGCCGGTGCAGTAACACAACCTGCAGTAGCGGCAATAGGCATTTGTCAATTCCTCAGGGATGAAATTAAGCAGGTTATCAGGAAGGTACCAGCTCAAGGAGAAGAAGCCCAAGATTTAGCTGAGCTACCTAGGGTCTTATGCTCTGCGGTAGATGCTATCGAGGATTCTATCCATCAGGCGTCTCGCCCTGCACTTATGTTGGTACATATGCGTAGAATTCTGTGGCTAAAGAATTGGTCAGCCGAATTGCCATGCAAGAAGCTCTTGGCTGGTTTTCCCTTTCATGGGGAAAGGTTGTTTGGGGAAGATTTGGATAAATACATCCAAAAAATTTCTAGTGCAAAGAGTACTCTTCTGCCGGTTAAGAGAAGGAGTAGGTATCCTTCGTTCAAACGTGCTTCCTCCCCAGTGCCAGGGGCAACAGCCTCCAGGCAGTCATGATGGCCTCCGCCGTCAGGGTCAAAGGGTAAGCCTCAGGGTCAAGCACAGGGCCAGAAGAAGCCCTGAGGTCAGAAGCCCACAAAGCAAAATCCCAAGACTTCCTTATGAAGGGGCGCTCCCGCTCGATCGAGTGGGGGAAAGACTTTGGTGGTTTTCGGAAACTTGGCAAGAGGAGATCCAGGACAAGCGGGTCATCTCTGTGGTAGCCCTAGGCTACAAGCTAGAGTTTCAAGAGAGTTTCCACAGTTTCGTTTTCTAAAATCAAACGTTCCCAAAGACCCAGTAAAGAGCGAGTCGTTATTTCTGGCACTAGACCGATTGATGTCTCAGGGGGTGATAGTAGAGGCCCCCTCAGAAGAGCAGGGCATGGGTTTTTATTCAAATCTGTTCACGGTACCAAAACTGAATGGAGATGTCAGACCCATTTTAGATCTCAAAGATCTGAATCGCTTCCTAAACATCCGCTCTTTTCGCATGGAGTCAATCCGGTCAGTTGTATCCACCCTACGGGAAGGAGAAGTTCTAGCATCGATAGAAACCTAGACGACCTGCTGCTGGTAGATCAGTCAGTGGCATGGTTAAACCAGGGGATGTCCATTACGGTCAATTATCTGGAACACCTGAGAAATCATCCTTACGACCAGTAAAGAGACTGGAGTATTTAAGCCTGGTCATAGATACAGTCCAAGAAAGAGAGTATTTTTGCACAAGGCAAAAGTCAATGCTATAAGGGAGCTGGTTCAGGTGGACAGAGAGAGGAAGGGTCCTTCCATTCGCCTTTGCATGAGGTTGCTAGGGAAAATGGTGGCTTCATTCAAAGCAGTTCCCTATGCCTAGTTTCATTCAAGACTGTTGCAATACAGTATTCTGTCTGCTTGGAACAAGAAGATCCAAGCCTTAGATTATCCAATGAATCTGGCCCCAAAGGTGCGCCAGAGTCTCAGTTGGTGGTTGATGACCAGTAATTTACAGAAAGGGAAATCCTTCATTCCGGTTACTTGGAAGAGGGTAACGGATGCCAGCCTATGGGGCTGGGGAGCAGTCCTAGAGGAGACCACTGTTCAAGGGAAGTGGTCAGAGTCCGAGAAGACCTTGCCCATCAACATCCTAGAGATTCAGGCAGTACGTCTGGCTCTAATGGCCTGGACATTCAGGTTGCGGAATTGTCCGATCAGGATACAGTCAGACAATGCCACAGCAGTGGCCTATATCAATCACCAAGGGGGCACCAGAAGTCACACAGCCCAGAGAGAGGTGTACCATATTGTGACTTGGGCAGAGGAACATGTTCCTTGCCTAGCTGCAGTCTTCATCCCAGGAGCGGAGAATTGGCAGGCGGATTTCTTGCACTGCCAACAATTGTTCCCGGGAGAATGGTCCCTACATCCCGATGTCTTTCTGGCCATATTCCTAAGATGGGGTACACCGGACATAGATCTGTTGGCATCCAGGTTCAACAAGAAGTTTGACAGCTTTGTGTCCAGAACAAGGGATCCACTCGCGCTTGGGACAGATGCGTTAGTCACCCCGTGGGATCAGTTTTCACTGATTTATGTATTCCCCCAGTTCAGCTGCTACCGCGGCTTCTTCGCAGGATCAAGGAGGAAGAGAAGCCGGTAACTCTAGTAGCCCCGGCGTGGTCCAGGAGATCCTGGTATGCAGTAGGGGATTCATGGACTCTTCCATCTCGTCCAGACCTGCTGTCGCAAGGGCCGATATTCAATCCCGCCTTAACGGTTTGGCTATTGAAGCCCACATCCTAAAGAGTCAAGGGCTTTCAGGTTGAGTGATTACCACCCTGATTAATGCTAGAAAGCCGGCCTCTAGGACCATTTATTATAGGGTCTGGTGGGCCTATGTTTCCTGGTGTGAAGCCAAGGGTTGGCACCCTCCAAAGTATGTCATAGGGAGAATTCTTGCCTTTCTACAGTTGGGGGTAGAAATTAAGCTGGCCTTGAGTACGATCAAGGGTCAGATCTCGGCCTTGGCAGTATTTTTCCAAAGGCCGTTTGCTTTGCTTTCTTTGATCCGGGCCTTTGTACAAGGGGTAACTCGGAAAACTCCGCCAGTCAGGTCACCCTTGTGCCCATGGGATTTGAATCACTTTTTGCAAAAGCAACCCTTTGAGCCGATACGCAATATTCCTTTGCTTCTTTTGACAAGGAAATTGGTGTACTTAGTTGCGGTAACCTCCGCAAGAAGAGTGTCAGAATTAGCTGCTTTTTCGTGTAAAGAGCCATACTTAATCATTCATAAGGATAAGGTGGTGTTGCGTCCTCACCCAACCTTTTTGCCTAAGGTAGTGTCAGGTTTTCATCTGAACCAGGATGTTTCCCTGCCTTTCTTTTTTCCAGAACCTCGTTCTGCATTAGAAAGATTGTTACATTCTCTCGATGTAGTGAGAACAGTCAAGGCCTATCTGAAGGCGACAACTCAGATACGGAAAACTGATGTTTTGTCTGTACTGCCAGAAGGCCCCAGAAAGGGCCAGGCAGCATCAAAATCAACTATTGCTAAATGGATTCGTCAGGTGATTAGTCAGGCTTATGGTCTGAAGAGAAGGGTTCCGACTTTTCAGGTTAAAGCGCACTCTACCAGGGCAGTCAGTGCTTCATGCGCAGTGCATCACCAAGCTTCTATGGCTCAGATTTGCAAGGTCGCTACTTGGTCGCCAGTACATACATTAACAAAATTCTACCAGATGGATGCAAGATGGCAGGAGGATGCCGCCTTCGGGCGCAGTGTGCTGCGGGTGGCAGTACAAGTCCTCACGCCTGGCGGGGGACGTTTTTGCTTTGTGTCTCCCTCCCCTCAGATGGCATTGCTTTGGGACATCTCACATAGTTATTACTATGGTGCTCTGTGTTGAGTGATGTACGATAAAGAAAATAGGATTTTTATAACAGCTTACCTGTAAAATCCTTTTCTTGGAGTACATCACAGGACACAGAGGTCCCTCTCCCCTCTTATTGGGATATATATATATATATATATATATATATATATATATATATATTGCTTTGCTACAAAAACTGAGGTACTTCCAGTGTGGGAGGGGTTATATAAATGAGGACTTCCTGTCTTTTGGGTGTGCCAGTGTCCATGCACCTATAGGTGGTGTATAACCCACATAGTTATTACTATGGTGCTCTGTGTCCCGTGATGTACTCCAAGAAAAGGATTTTACGGGTAAGCTGTTATAAAAACCAATTTTTTTTTGTAATTAGCGTTTTTAAAGAGGCAAAACATTATAGAAATGTTCATGTATTGCAAAGATGTACGACATATGTTTAAGGCCTCATGCACACTGGACGTTTTTGGACGGTTTTACAGCAGCTGTTATTGGCAGTAGACATTTTTTCCTACAGTCATTAACCACTTCAATACAGGGCTTTTATACACCCTTCCTTACCAGACCAATTTGTAGCTTTCAGCGCTCTCACACTTTGAATGACAATTACTCAGTCATGCTACACTGTACCCAAACCAAATTTTTATCATTTTTTTCTCACAGAGTTTTCTTTTGGTGGTATTTAATCACCGCTAGGTTTTTTATTTTTTGCAATATAAGCGAAAAAAGTTAGATTTTTTTTAAAAAAACACACTTTTTTTTTTTGGTTCTATTGTAAAATTTTGCAAATAAGTAATTTTTCTTCATAAAATTGGGCCAAAATGTATACTGCTACATATCTTTAGTAAAAATAACCAAAAAAGTGTATATTATTTGGTCTCTGTGAAAGTTATAATAGGATTTTTATAACAGCTTACCTGTAAAATCCTTTTCTTGGAGTACATCACGGGACACAGAGCGACATAGTCATTACTAATGGGTTATATAGATACCGTCAGGTGCTGGCACTGGCAACTTCCAAAACCGGAAGTACCCTCCCCTATATAAGCCCCTCCCATCCGGGAGCACCTCAGTTTTGTAGCAAAGCAATAAGTGTCCCCAAAGAGGGGCGGGAGCTCTGTGTCCCGTGATGTACTCCAAGAAAAGGATTTTACAGGTAAGCTGTTATAAAAATCCTATTTTCTTTCTCGTACATCACGGGACACAGAGCGACATAGTCATTACTAATGGGATGTCCTAAAGCAATGCCCAATGAGGGGGGGGATACACCATATATAAGCTGAGCGCTATCAGACATGAGGATCTTTTGCGGCCTGCAACACACTGCGCCCAAAGGCGACATCCTCCTGACTTCTAACGTCCACCTGGTAGAACCTAGTAAACGTGTGTACTGAAGACCATGTTGTGGCCTTACAGATTTGAGCCAGGGAGGCCTGGTGATGCACTGCCCATGAAGTTCCAACTGCTCTTGTGGAGTGCGCTCTAACTTTGAACGGAGGCGGTCTCCTTCTCAAGCCATAGGCTTGTATTATGACCTGTCGAATCCGCTTGGCTAAAGTAGATTTTGACGCTGCCTGACCCTCTCTGGGGCCTTCCGGCAGAATAACCAAAGTATCCGTTCTGCGAATCTGAGCAGTGGCCTTTAGATAAGCTTTAACTGCTCTTACTACATCCAAAGAATGCAATAACTTTTCCTCTACCGAAGTAGGTTTGGGGAAAAAAGAAGGAAGAACCACATCTTGGTTCAAATGAAACCTCGATACCACCTTAGGAAGAAAGGCTGGATGAGGACGTAACACTACTCTATCCTTATGGATAACCAGATATGGCTCCTTACAGGACATAGCTGCTAATTCCGACACTCTTTTAGCCGAACAAATGGCTACTAGAAAAATCAATTTCCTGGTGAGAAGCACCAAAGAAATATGATGTAATGGTTCAAATGGTTGTTTCTGTAGAACCGACAGAACCAAGTTTAGATCCCATGGACATATGGGAATATTAACCGGAGGACTAATACGCATCACTCCTTGTATAAAGGCTTTGACTAGTGAATGCGAAGCCAAGGGCCTTTGAAAAAATATTGACAAGGCCGAAATCTGACCCTTGATAGTACTCAAGGCAAGCTTCCTATCTACAGCCCACTGTAGGAAGTCCAGAATCCTACCTATTACGTACTTATGTGGATGCCATTTCTTGGCCTCACACCACGCGATGTACGTCTTCCAGATTCTATAGTAGATCTGCCTGGATACCGGCTTCCTGGCATTGATCATGGTAGATACCACAGGATTAGAGAGCCCTCTCTTTTTTAGAATGTGGGCTTCAATAGCCAGGCCGTCAAACCTAGGGCTGGTAAGGAAGGGTGGTATATCGGTCCTTGCGAAAGCAGGTCCGGACGACGTGGGAGAGACCAAGGACTCCCCACTGACATTTTACAATCTCCGCGTACCAGGCTCTTCGGGGCCACGCTGGAGCCACCAGAATCACTGGTTCCTTTTCTACCCTGATTCTGCGGAGTCATCGAGGTAACCATTGTGGCGGTGTGAATGCATATATCAGCTTGAACTGATCCCAAGGGAACACTAGGGCATCCGAGCCGCAAGCTAGGGGATCCCTTGTCCGAGAGACAAACCTGTCCACCTTTGCGTTGAATCTGGATGCTAGAAGATCTACATCCGATGTTCCCCACCGCTGACATATTGTCCAGAAAACCTCGGGGTGAAGGGACCCTTCCTCTGGGCCTAATTGCTGGCGACTTAGAAAGTCCGCCTTCCAATTCTCCACTCCTGGAATAAATACCGCAGATATGGCTGGGACATATCTTTCTGCCCATTTCAGGATGTAATTTACTTCCCTCTGGGCTGCACGACTCCTGGTGCCCCCCTGATGATTGATATATGCCACTGCTGTGGCATTGTCTGATTGAATTCTGACAGGGGACCCTTGGAGTTTGGATGTCCATGCTACTAGGGCATACCGGGCTGCTCGTATCTCTAAGAGATTGATGGGCAGGGCCTTTTCTGCATCCGACCATCTGCCCTGGAGAGACCATTGCTCCAGTACTGCTCCCCAGCCTATAAGGCTGGCATCTGTAGTGACCACCTTCCAAGAAATCGGACTGAAGGATTTCCTTTTTTCCCGATTCTGGGGAACCAACCACCAACGGAGGCTCTTGCGAACGGAAGGGGACAAGGACATTGTAAGTCTAGGGCCTGAACTTTTTTGTTCCAGGCTGACAGTATGGCCCCTTGCAAATTCCTTGAATGGAATTGACCGTAGGGTACTGCTTCGAATGATGCCACCATTTTTCCCAGCAGCCTCATATACAGGCGTATGGACGGCTGTCTTTTTTGTACCCACTAAGTGGATCAAATCTTTCAAAGACAACACCTTTCCTCGAGGCAAGAATATTTTTCTCTGGCCTGAATCCAACCTTAGCCCCAAGTATTCCAGACTTTTGACTGGTTTTTAGGGCTGACTTGTCTCGGTTGATAATCCAACCGTGAGATTCCAGATACTTGATTGTCTTGTGAACGACCACGTCTAGTTTTTTCACTGAGTGGTCTATCAGCAACAAGTCATCCAGATATGCCATTATCATTACACCTTGTGTTCTTAGATTGGCCAATAAAGGGCCAGAATTTTTGTAAACACTCGTGGTGCTGTGGCCAAACCGAAGGGTAAGGCTCTGAACTGAAAATGGCGCCCTTCTACTGCAAAGCGTAGAAATTTTTGGTGGACTGGAAAGATGGGAATGTGCAAATAAGCATCTTTGATGTCGATCGCGGCTAACCAATCCTCCCCTTGTAGGGCAGTGGCCACCGATCGGATCGACTCCATCGGAAAGTCCTGATATACAGGAATTTGTATAGCCCTTTTAGAATTAATATGGGCCTCCCGTCCGCGTTTGCTTCGGGACTGTAAAGAGGTTTGAGTAAAACCCGAACCCTCATTCTTCCAGGGGAACCTCCATAATTACTCCTTGGAGCAATAGTTGTTCTAGTGCCAACAGGAGGGACTCTCTCTTCCGGGGATCCCTTGGCACGTTTGACCTCAAAAATGGGAAGGAGGAGAGTCTTTTAACTCCAAACTGTATCCCAAACATACTGCGGAGAGCACCTATCTGTCTTGATCGTGTCCCGCCAGGTCTCTTGCGAACAACTGGAGTCCTCCCCCCACCCGACTGAGTGGGGGCTTCAATGAATTTAACTTTGGGGGAGGTTTTGTACCTCCCCTGACCCAAGGTTTCTCATTACCCTGCTATTGTCCCTGTTTTTTACCCCCGGGAATTGACCGAGGAGGCCGTCGGAACTGTTACACAGCCGATGCCCCAGGGACCGGAGAAGCAGGCCTCTTAAAGAGGGACCTCTAACTCTGTTTTTAACCGGCAAGAGCGTATTTTTACCGCTGGAAATTTTCAGGATATATTTGTCCAGGTTTTCCCTGAATAAGCGTTCACCATGAAATGGGACGCTAACCAGCCATTCTTTACAGGGAGCTTCAGCAGACCAGTTTTTGAGCCATAGGAGCCTACGCATATGTACTATAGACAGCGTAAGGCGGGAGGCCTGATGGACTGAATCCTTTATGGCGTCAACCGCAAAGCCTAAGGCTCTAGGTAGATCAGCTAGGGCAAAGCCTGCTGATCTGTCAAGTCCCTCAAGACCTGTTTCAACTGATCCTTCACTGCTTAGCAGACCCCAATAGCTGCTACTGCTGGTTGTGTCACCAAGCTTGCTGTAGAAAGAAGCAGATTATCATAAGGACTCCAATCTTTTATCTATTGGGTTCTTGAACATTTAGACATTATCCACTGGACATGTGAGTGATTTATACCTACAAGAGATGGCTGCGTCCACTGTAGGGACCTTCCATTTTTTTTTTTTTTTTTTGATGAACTTATCCTCCATGGGATAGACCACCGGAAATCTCTTGGGGGACTAAATATTTTCTCAGGATGTTCCCAATCCTGGTAAATGAGCCCTTTCAGCAAAGGGTGAAGTGGAAAAGAACAGACAGTCTGGGGGCTTCTAGCGACCCCAACGAGGATACAGTAGTGGTTGATGGTTCCGCAAGGTGCATTTTTAAATGCTGATCGGACCATGTTAGTCAGAGACTGAACCCATAATCTTTCAGCTTGAGATGCTGAGAAAAGGTTCCCCCACTGTTGATTCCTCTATAACAGAATCAACCTCATCCTGATCCCCTTCAGGCAGGTCGATCCCTGTATGGGACTGTTGCTCTGCTAACAGGCACTCTGAAGGAGGAGACGGAGATCGGGCGTGCTTTCCCTGACAGGGAGGCACAGATCAATGTTGACAATCTCTCTCTAATCCTCCCAGAGCTGAGGAAAAAACCTCCTCTGTTACATACACAGGAGCAGGTGAACTGAGGACAGCCACAGTACCAAGTACCCCTGCGGGGTCTCTACGGTCACTTACCTCTGAACTTCAGGGGAGACTGGTGCAGCAGAAGTATGCCCAAGATCCTCAGAGCCCGATGAGACCCCCTTCGCTTCCTGGAAGATTCAGTTCCGGAGCTTCTGGACGGCATATTCCTAAGCCTAAAGCTGAGGTATTCCAGCCGTAATACACCACTTTTACTGAGAATAGTCTAGCACAATTGCTGCTATATCACAGTTGGTGTCTACTAAAGTGCCTTTCTAGGGGATGCCTGCATCAACCGCCTCTATGTGCCTTTATATTGTTGCTAGCTCTGTCTGTGCACTTCAACAGCCAGCTCTAATGTGCTTCAAAACATGCTGGACGCCCGCACATGCGCAGTAACGCCGCGGCGCACACCTGAGCGTCATCCACCCGCTCCGCCCCTTTTTCCAGATCGCCTCTATGAATAGAGGCGCGTGCACGCGCACGCGCGCAGGCACGTGCGCCTTTTTTGAAAACAACCAGGAGCTAGATGGGAGCCAGGGTCCCTTTGCCGCAGGGCCCGGGGATGGATGAGCGCAGCAACAGGGCAGAGGAGACAGCTTCCCAGCAGAGAACATACCAACTGCCTGGATTTAATTCTGGAAGAAAAAAAACCATAGCGGCCTCTAGTGTCTAACACAGGTACCGCGGTCTTACATTTTTTTTTTTTTTTTCTTGCCTACTATTAAAATTTTTACATTTTCTCAGTAGTAACAGGCATTAGGCTTGTGCAATTCGTTTCGTAACGAATTGAAATTCGTCCGAATTTAGCAACTTTCGGACATTCGGAAGCATTCGAATTTCCGAACAAAGCAATTACGAATAAGACCGAATCCGAAATAAATTATACCGCAAATAGCGAATGCCCGAATGTCTTCGGCATAATTTGTTATGAAAAAGTTACGAATGTACGAATCCATACGAAGCACAATAACATTCACTCTGCTCTGCTCTCTGCTTCTCCCACACCGTGCTGAACTCCCTCTCAAAATGGTGTACAGGGGCGGAGGTTATAGCCGCATGTAAAAAACGAAAGTAAAATACGAGATTTCGAATCGTTACAAATAACCGCAATGTATTTAGAAAAGTACAAATCCATTCGAAGCACATTAGGCATAATAGGCAGCGTCGTTGTGAGAGAGACACGGAAAATTACGAATCAACGAACCCAAAAAAAGTTACGAAAGTAGGAGTTGTGTCCAGAATCAACGAAAAACAACGTACTCTACCGAAAGTACGAACCCAAAAAAAGTTACGAAAGTAGGAGTTGTGTCCAGAATCAACGAAAAACAACGTACTCTACCGAAAGTACGAATTATAAAGCAACAAAAAATTCAACGAAAAATGTCGCTTGCAAAAATACGAATGAGTCCGAACACGAAAAATCCCGTCTAGCAAAATTACGAATGATTACGAATCAACAGGACCGGAAAGAAACGAACCGAAACGGAACGAATTTTTCCGTTGTGCACAAGTCTAACAGGCATACACAGAATATTAGCGGGAATACCGTTAGGTAACAGACAGAAAGACAAATTAGGCTTGGGGGTCCCCCAATAGAACCAAGTTCCTGGGGGCCCCCACTTACCTGTTCCCCGCCGCAGGACTTTGTTTGGTCCACAAAAGCCCAAACTTCACCTATCACGGCAGGCATTGTAATCAAACCTTCAGGGACCGGGTTCCCAAGGATTCCACTCCCCTGGACCTGTATAGCACCCTGCACAGAAAACATCTTGGTCGTGGGTATGACCAGAGCTCTGGATCCCAGGGTCCAGCTCTCCTAAGAGAAGCATTACAGGTAAAACCTTGCTCTTCTCTTCAAGGCCCGGGTACCGACCGTTTAGCTATGAAGCTTTTTTGGTCGGATCCGGAATAGCTTACTGAGGCACAAAAGAACCTGTACGCAAGCTCAGTGAAAAACACATGTTTCTTCTTGGCCAACACCTTAGACACTGGCAAAAAACTGAGGTGCTCCCGGATGGGAGGGGCTTATATAGGGGAGGGTACTTCCGGTTTTGGAAGTTGCCAGTGCCAGCACCTGACGGTATCTATATAACCCATTAGTAATGACTATGTCGCTCTGTGTCCCGTGATGTACGAGAAAGAAAGAGTCTACAAGCTATGGTGCAAATCATTGAAAAATTATCACATCTGATCACACCTAATGTACTGAAGGCCTATTTCATTTCTTGAGACCCTAACAAGCCAGGAAAGTACAAATACCCCCCAAATTACCCCTTTTTGGAAAGCAGACATTCCAATGTATTTAGTAAGAGTCATTGTGAGTTTTTTGAAGTTGTACTTTTTTCCCACAATTCTTGGGAAATTTTTTAAATTTTTATTTTTTTGCACAAAATTGTCATAACAACAAGTTATTTCTCTCACACAGCACATGCATACTTGCAATGACACCCCAAAATACATTCTGCTACTCCTCCTGAGTATGGCGATACCAAATGTGTGAGACTTTTACACAGCCTGGCCAAATACAGAGACACAACATTGAAATAGCACCTTCAGGCATTCTAGGAGCATAAATTACACATCTCATTTCTCAACCACCTATTACAGTTTTGAAGACCCTGGAGCACCCGGACAATAGAAACGCCCATAAAATGACCCCATTTTGGAAAGCTAACACCCCAACGTATAATCTATGAGGCATAATGAGTCTTTTGAACGGTTCATTTTTTCCAGAAGTTTTTGGAACATGTGGGAAAAAAATGAAAACGCATTTTTTTTTATACAAAGTTGTCCATTTATAAGATATTACCAACACATAGCATGTACATAGCAAAAATGACACCCCAAAATACATTCTGCTACTCCTCCTGAGTATGGCGATACCAAATGTGTGAGACTTTTACACATCCTGGCCAAATACAGAGGCCCAACATTGAAATAGCACCTTCAGGCATTCTAGGAGCATAAATTACACATCTCATTTCTCAACCACCTATTACAGTTTTGAAGACCCTGGAGCACCAGGACAATGGAAACGCCCATAAAATGACCCCATTTTGGAAAGCTAACACCCCAACGTATAATCTATGAGGCATAATGAGTCTTTTGAACGGTTCATTTTTTTCCAGAAGTTTTTGGAATATGTGGGAAAAAAATGAAAACGCATTTTTTTTATACAAAGTTGTCCATTTATAAGATATTACCAACACATAGCATGTACATAGCAAAAGTGACACCCCAAAATACATTCTGCTACTCCTCCTGAGTATGGCGATACCAAATGTGTGAGACTTTTACACAGCCTGGCCAAATACAGAGGCCTAACATCTAAGTAGCACCGTCATGTGTTCTAGGAGCATAAATTACACACATAAATTCCTGACAACCTATCACATTGTGGAAGGCCCTTCATATTTCTAAAACATAGCATGTACTGTACATACCAATTATAAACCAAAATACATTCTTCTGAGAAAAAGGGTAAAGAAAAGATTACCTGCGGTTTTAGTAGTGCAGTGGTCCAAAGAGGAGAGCATCGGTCCAGGCAGCAGGCAGGAACGTGGACAGCGACAGCAAAACAGGCAGCAGGCAGGAATAGTCAGTACAGGTAGAGATGATGTCAGCACAGCCAAAGCATTGGTCCAGATAGCAGGCAGAGATGTGGTCAGCAGTAGCAAAAGGAACAAAGGATCGTCCATGCAGCAGGCAGGAATACTGTCCATAGTTAGTACATGCAGCAGGCAGAGGTATAGTCAGCACAGCCAGAGTATTTGTCCAGGGAGCAGGCAGGACCATCAAGCTTAGGGCAACGGTCAGGAAAGAATGGGGACAGGGGTAGAGGCTTCTCCCACCCAAATCGCTTTGAAGCCTCCGGACAACCAGACCCTGTTCTGGGAACACAGAAAACCAAAAACTGGTTTTCTGAACTCAGAACACTATTCTGGAGCCCCTCACATATGTGAGACCCCTGTGTAGCAGGGTGAAAGATCAGTCCAAGGGGGCAGGCAAAAAAAGGGATTTTTATAACAGCTTACCTGTAAAATCCTTTTCTTGGAGTACATCACGGGACACAGAGCGACTTAGTCATTACTAATGGGTTATATAGATTACCTTCAGGTGTTGGCACTGGCCAATTCCAAACCGGAAGTACCCTCCCCTATATAAGCCCCTCCCACCCGGGAGCACCTCAGTTTTGTAGCCAAGCAATAAGTGTCCCAAAAAGAGGGGTGGGAGCTCTGTGTCCCGTGATGTACTCCAAGAAAAGGATTTTACAGGTAAGCTGTTATAAAAATCCCTTTTTCTTTTTCGTACATCACGGGACACAGAGCGACTTAGTCATTACTAATGGGACGTCCCAAAGCAATGCCAAATGAGGGGAGGGATACATAAGCTGGGCGCCATCAGGCATGAGGCTCTTTTGCGGCCTGCAACACACTGCGCCCAAAGGCGACATCCTCCTGACTTCTGACGTCTACCTGGTAGAATCTAGTAAACGTGTGTACTAAGGACCATGTTGTGGCCTTACAGTACTTGAGCCAGGGAGGCTTGGTGATGCACTGCCCATGAAGTTCCAACTGCTCTTGTGGAGTGCGCCTTAACTTTGAACGGAGGCGGTCTCCTTTTCAAGCCATAGGCTTGTATTATGACCTGTCGAATCCACTTGGCTAAAGTAGATTTTTGATGCTGCCTGACCCTTTCTGGGGCCTTCCGGCAGAACAAACAAAGTATCCGTTCTGCGAATCTGAGCAGTGGCTTTAAGATAAGCTTTAACTGCTCTTACTACATCCAAAGAATGCAATAACTTTTCCTCTACCGAACTAGGTTTGGGGAAAAAGGAAGGAAGAACCACATCTTGGTTCAAATGGAACCTCGATACCACCTTAGGAAGAAAGCTGGATGAGGACGTAATACTACTCTGTCCTTATGGATAACCAGATATGGCTCCTTACAGGACAAGGCGGCTAATTCCGATACTCTTTTAGCCGAACCAATGGCTACTAAGAAAATCAATTTCCTGGTGAAAAGAACCAAGAAAATGTGCCGCAATGGTTCAAATGGTTGTTTCTGTAGAACCGACAGAACCAGGTTTAAGTCCCATGGACATATGGGAATACTAACCGGAGGGCTAATACGCATCACTCCTTGTATGAAAGCTTTGATTAATGAATGCAAAGCCAAGGGCCTTTGAAAAAAAAAATATTGACAAGGCCGTCTGACCCTTGATAGTACTCAAGGCAAGCTTCCTATGTACAGCCCACTGTAGGAAGTCCAGAATCCTACCTATTACGTACTTACGTGGATGCCATTTCCTGGCCTCACCCCACGTGATGTACGCCTTCTAGATCCTATAATAGATCTGCCTGGATACCGGCTTCCTGGCATTGATCATGGTAGATACCACAGGATTAGAGAGCCCTCTCTTTTTTAGAATGTGGGCTTCTATAGCCAGGCCGTCAACCTAGGGCTGGTAAGGAAGGGTAGTATATCGGTCCTTGCGAAAGCAGGTCCGGACGATGTGGGAGGGTCCAAGGACTTCCCACTGACATTTTTACAATCTCCGCGTACCATGCCCTTCGGGGCCACGCTGGAGCCACCAGAATCACTGGTTTCTTTTCTACCCTGATTCTGCGGATTAATCGCGGTGGGAATGCATAGATCAGCTTGAACTGATCCCAAGGGAACACTAGGGCATCCGAACCGCAAGCTAGGGGATCCTTTGTGCGAGACACAAATCTGTCCACCTTTGCGTTGAATCTGGATGCTAGCAAATCTACATCCGGTGTTCCCCACCGCTGGCATATTGCCTGGAAAAGCTAGGGGTGAAGAGACCATTCCCCCGGGCATAATTGCTGGCGACTTAAAAAAGTCCGCTCTCCAATTTTCCACTCCTGGGATGAAAACCGCGGATATGGCTGTGACATACCTTTCTGCCCATTCCAGGATGCATTTCGCTTCCCTCTGGGCTGCACGACTCCTGGTGCCACCCTGGAGATTGATATATGCCACTGCTGTGGCATTGTCTGATTGAATTCTGACAGGTGACCCTTGGAGTTTGGATGTCCATGCTACTAGGGCATACCGGGCTGCTCGTATCTCTAAGAGATTGGTGGGCAGGGCCTTCTCTGCTTCTGACCACTTGCCCTGGAGAGACCATTGCTATAGTACTGCCCCCCAGCCTATGAGGCTGGCAACTGTAGTGACCACCTTCCAAGAAACCGGACTGAAGGGTTTCCCTTCCCAGATTCTGGGGCACCAACCACCAATGGAGGCTCTTGCGAACGGAAGGGGACAGGGACATTGGTAAGTCTAAAGCCTGAACTTTTTTGTTCCAGGCTGACAGTATGGCCCTCTGCAAGTTCCTTGAATGGAATTGACCGTAGGGTACCGCTTCGAATGAAGCCACCATTTTTCCCAGCAGCCTTATACACAGGCGTATGGATGGTTTTTCTTTTTTGTACCCACTAAGTGGGTCAAATCTTTCAAAGACGACACCTTCTCTGGAGGTAAGAAAATCTTTCTCTGATTTGAATCCAGTCTTAGCCCCCAAGTATTCCAGGCTTTTCACTGGTTTTAGGGCTGACTTGTCTCGGTTGATAATGCAACCGTGAGATTCCAGATACTTGATTATCTTGTGAACGACCACTTCTAGTTTTTTTCACTGAGTGGTCTATCAGCAACAAGTCGTCTAGATATGCCATTATCGTTACACCTTGTGTTCCTAGTTTGGCCAATCGTAGGGCCAGAATTTTTGTGAACACTCGTGGTGCCGTGGCCAGACCGAAAGGTAAGGCTCTGAACTGAAAATGGCGCCCTTCTACTGCAAGGCGTAGAAATTTCTGGTGGGCCGGACAGATGGGAATATGCAAATAAGCATCCCTTATGTCGATCGAGGCTAACCATTCCTGCCCTTGTAGGGCGGTGGCCACCGATCGGATCGACTCCATCCGAAAAAAGTCCTGATATGTAGGAACTTGTTTAGCCCTTTTATATTCAATATGGGCCTCATGTCCCCATTTGGTTTGGGGACTGTGACAAGGTTCGAGTAAAACCCGAACCCGTTTTCTTTCAAGGGAACCTTCATGATTACCCTTGGGGCAATAGTTGCTCTAGTGCCAGAAGGAGGGATCCACTCTTCTGGGGATCGCTTGGCACGTTTGACCTTATAAAATGGGCAGGAGGAATGTCTTTTAACTCCAGCCTGTATCCCAGACTTACTGCGGGGATCACCCATCTCTGATGGTGTCCCGCCAGGTCTCTGTGAACAACTGAAGTCTTCCCCTCACCCGACTGAGTGGGGGCAACCCTTCATGACTTAGGGGGAGGTTTTGTACCTCTCTTGACCCAGGGTTTCTTGATACCCTGTGATTGTCCCTGATTTCTGCCCCCTGGATTTGACCGCGGAAGCCGTCGGAACTGTTTCACAGCCGATGTGCCAGGGACTGGAGAAGTAGGCCTCTTAAAAGAAGGACTTCTACCCTTGTTCTTAACCGGTAAGAGTGAACTTTTACCGGCAGAAATTTTCTGGATATATTTGTCCAGATCTTCTCCAAATAAGCGTTCTCCATGAAATGGGAAGCTAACCAGCAGTTTTTTACAGGGAGCTTCAGCAGACCAGTTTTTGAGCCACAGAAGCCTGTACTATAGACAGCGTAAAGCGGGAGGCCTGTTGGATTGTATCCTTTATGGCGTCCACCGCAAAACACAAGGCTTTAGGCAGGTCAGCTAGGGCAAGAGCCTGCTGATCTGGTAAGTCCCTTAAGACTTGTTTCAACTGATCTTTCACTGCTTGGCAGACTCCAATCGCTGCTACCGCAGGTTGTGTCACCATGCTTGCTGTAGAGAAAGCAGATTTTAGTAAAGACTCCAATTTTTTATCTATTGGGTCTTTGACATTGGAACATTATCTACTGGACATGTCAGTGATTTGTTAACAGAAGAGATGGCTGCGTCCACTGTAGGGACCCTCCATTTTTTTATGAACTTATCCTCCATGGGATAGATCACCGGAAATCTCTTGGGGGGAGCAAATATTTTATCAGGATGCTCCCAATCCTGGTAAATAAGCCCTTCTAATAAAGGGTGGATTGGGAAGGAACAGACAGCCTGGGGAGCTTTTAGCGACCCCAGCGAGGAAACCGTAGTGGATGGTGGTTCCGCCAGAGGCATTTTAAATGCTGATCGGACCATATTAGTCAGAGACTGAACCCATAATCTTTCAGCCTGAGATGCTGAGAAAGGTTCTTCCACTGTTGATTCCTCCATAACTGAATCAACCTCATCCTGATCCCCTTCAGGTAGGTCGATCTCTGGGACTGTTCCTCCACTAACAGGCACTCTGAAGGAGGAGACGGAGATCGGACGCGCTTTTCCTGAGACAGGGAAGCAGCGATCAATGCTGTTAATCTCTCTTCCAATCCTCCCAGAGTTGAGGATAAAACCTCCTCTGTTATATACACAGGAGCAGGTGGACTGGGGACAGCCGCAGCACCAGGCATTCCTGCGGGGTTTCTACGGCTACTGACCTCTGAATTCTCAGGGGAGATTGGTGCAGTACAAGCATGCCCAATATCCTCAGAGCCCGATGGAGACCCCTTTGGCTTCCTGGAAGATCTATTTCCGGAGCGTCTGGACGACATATCCTTTAAGCACAAAGCTGAGGTATTCCCGTCGTCATACACCAATTTTGCTGGTAATAATCTAACACAGGTGCTGCTATATACCAGCTGGTGTCCACTAAAGTGCCTTTCTATGGGGATGCCTGCATCAACTGTTTGTTGCTAGCTCTGTTTGCATCCAGCTGACACTTGTACTGTGTCTTTTAACTATGCTGGGACGCCCGCACATGCGCAGAAGCGCCGCGGCGCGCATCGAGCGTCATCCACCCGCCCCGCCCCTTTTTTTTCATAGGAGGCGCGTGCACGCCCGTGCGCCATTGGCGCCCTTTTCGAAATCAAACAGGGGACTAGGAGCCAGGGCCCTTTTTGCCGGAGGGCCTGTGCGGTGGATGAGCGCAGCAACAGGGCAGAGGAAGTGGATTCCCACAGAGAAACTTACCAGCTGCCTGGATCTTTTGACTTGAGAAAACCAAAGATCCACATGACAAGAAAAATGGACTACAGCGGCCTCTAGTGGTTTAACACAGGTACCGCGGTCCCTTTTTTTTTTTTTTTCTTGACTACTATTAAAATTTTACATTTTCAGTAGTTACAGGCAAACACAGATATTTAGCGGGAATACCGTTAGGTAACAGACAGAAAGACAAATTAGGCTTGGGGGTCCCCCAATAGAACCAAGTTCCTGGGGGCCCCCACTTACCTGATCCCCGCCGCAGGACTTTGTTTGGTCCACAGAAGTCCAAACTTCACCTAAAACGGCAGGCATTGTAATTAAACCTTCAGGGACCGGGTTCCCAAGGATTCCACTCCCCTGGACCTGTATAGCACCCTGCACAGACAACATCTTGGTCGTGGGTATGACCAGAGCTCTGGATCCCAGGGTCCAGCCCTCCTAAGAGAAGCATTACAGGCAAAACCTTGCTCTTCTGCTGCAAGGCCCGGGTACCGACCGTTTAGCTATGAAGCTTTTTTGGTGGGATCCGGAACAGCTTACTAAGGCCCAAAAGAACCTGTACGCAAGCCCAGTGAAAACACATGTTACTCTTTGGCCAACACCTTAGACACTGGCAAAAAACTGAGGTGCTCCCGGGTGGGAGGGGCTTATATAGGGGAGGGTACTTCCGGTTTGGAATTGGCCAGTGCCAACACCTGAAGGTAATCTATATAACCCATTAGTAATGACTAAGTCGCTCTGTGTCCCGTGATGTACGAAAAAGAAACATGGTCAACAGGCCGAGGTCAGTGCAGGTAAAAGGCAGAAATAAACGGTAGGCAGAGGCATAATCCATACAGTCCAGGGTCAGTTCACGTGAAAGGCAGAAACATGGCGGATAAACAATGCAGACGGTAGGCAGAGACATAGTCGAGAAACAGGCCAGGGTCAGTTCACATGGAAGACAATGATATGGTTGGTTGAGGCAGGGAAATATTCAGGACATATTGAAAACGGGGAAATGGCAGTATTAGAAATATGGGCTAATAGTTTTCGAGAGTGTGATATCGCTTGAAGCATTTTCCGATGCAAAGGCCAGGTTGGGAGGGACAGTCGGGACAATGGAAGCTGGTGTCTTTCCTAATTCCTCTTCTGGTGCACACCCGACATTTTTTTTGGCGTCGTCTTCCGGATCGTGATGGTGGAATATGGTCTGAAAAATGGCGCTCATGTAGTCTGCTGACACAATCTGAGTGAATGCTTTCTGGGGGGGATGTTTGTTGGTAGATCAGGGCAGTGACAATGTCTTCAATAAATCTCATGAAGGTGGTGGGTCTGTGTGTGGATTTTTGGTAGACTATGAAAGAATTTAACAGGGCCAAATGAAAAAAGTAAATTGCGATTTTTTTATACCAGAAGAGGGATTTTCGGGTTGAAAGATAGGGCTGCAACATTTGATCATTTAAATCCACACCCCCCATGAATTTATTGTACTCATTGATGCAGGAAGGCTTGCGAACGGTACTGCGTCTTCTGTGAAGTTCCACCGAGGTGTCATCGTGGATGGTGGACATGATGTACACATCTTTCCTATCCCTCCACTTCACAGCCAACACTTCCTCGTTCCTCAAGCTTGCCGATTCCCCCTTTTGAATGGTTGTGGTGACAAGACGCTGTGGGAAGCCCTTTCTGTTTATTCTTGTTGTACCACACGCCAGAGTTTTTTTTAGGTAGAGGTGGCGGAGAAAGGGCAGGCTGGTATAATAGTTGTCCATATAAATATGATACCCCTTTTGGAGGAGTGGAAATACCAACTCCCAAACAATTTTTCCACTTATTCCCATGTACGATGGACACTCAGGGGGCTCGAGCTGGGAATCTTTGCCTTCGTACATGCGGAATGAGTGCACATAACCAGTGGCGCTTTCACAGAGCTGTTGAGCTTCAAGCCGTACCTCGCCCGCTTACTGGGGATATATTGCTTGATTCCCAGCCGGCCTGTGAAATGCACCAGGGATTCGTCCACAGAAATGTTTTGGTCAGGGACATAAAGTTCGGCAAACTTCTTGGAAAAAAAATTAATTAGGGGGCGAATTTTATATAATTTGTCAAAGTTTGGGTGATCTCGGGGGGGGCACTGTGAGTTGTCACTGAAATGCAGGAACCGCATTATAAGTTCGTATCGGGACCTGGACATGGCCGATGTAAAAATTGGCATATGGTGGATGGGTTTCTTCGACCAATACCTATTCATTTCATTTTTTTTTGTAAGCCCCGTGTTAAACGTTAGGCCTAAAAACAATCTAAGCTCCACCACTGTTAGGGGTCTCCATTCAAAAGGGCGGGCATAGCTGGAGCTGGGGTTGTTTTCAATGAATTGTTGAGCAAAAAGATTAGTTTGCTCCACAATGCCTTGAACCAATTCATCAGGGAAAAATAAATTAAAAAAATCAAGTTTGGAAAAACCCTCAGTGTTGACCTGCACACCTGGCTGTGCTGTAAAAGGGGGGATCGTGGCTGACCCTGAGGTAGAAGGCAGCCACAATGGGTTTGCCAAGCCATCTGGAAGCTGGGTTCGGGTCCTACTTCTTTGGCGTGTACTTGCACTGGGCCTTTCCTCCTGGGGTCTAGCAGCGCTTGCACTGGGCCTTTCCTCCTGGGGTCTAGCAGCGCTTGCACTGGACCTCGCCTCCTGGGGTCTACCGCCGTTGGCACTGCTGGTCGCTGCCTGGTGTTCAGACCGTCTTCTTTTTGGACAGACTGTGTCCTCCTCTAATTCGGATCCGGATGTGCTGCCTTCGGGGGGTTCATATTCCGAACCAGAATCAGAATCAGAACTGAGCGGTGAGAGCTCCCCGTTGCTCTCATCGGTCAGACTGAGTATTTGATATGCTTCTTCTGGGGTGTACACCTTTCTGGACATAGTGGGTACGCTGGTGAGGTGGCAGGTACTCTGGTGGCAGGTTCTCTGGTGAGGTGGCGGGTACTCTAATGGACAGGTACTCCTAAAGAATTGGTGGTGGGTACTCTGGTGAGGTGGTGGGTACTCCTGATGGACAGGTACTCCTGATGGACTAGTGGCGGGTACTCCTGGTGAGGTGGCGAGTACTCCTGGTGAGGTGGCTGGTACACCTGATGGACAGGTACTCCTGATGGACAGGTACTTCTGATGGACAGGTGGCGGGTACTCTGAGGTGGCGGGTACTCAGGTGAGGTGGCGGGTACTGCTGATGGACGGGTACTCCTGATGGAGTGGTGGCGGGTACTCAGGTGAGGTGGCGGGTACTCCTGATGGACAGGTACTCCTGATGGACTGGTGGCGGGTACTCTGTGGTGGCGGGTACTGCTGATGGACAGGTACTCCTGATGGACTGGTGGCGGGTACTCTGAGGTGGCGGGTACTCAGGTGAGGTGGCGGGTACTCCTGATGGACAGGTACTCCTGATGGACTGGTGGCGGGTACTCTGAGGTGGCGGGTACTCAGGTGAGGTGGTGGGTACTGCTGATGGACAGGTACTCCTGATGGACAGGTACTCCTGATGGACTGGTGGCGGGTACTCTGAGGTGGCGGGTACTCAGGTGAGGTGGCGGGTACTCCTGATGGACTGGTGGCGGGTACTCTGAGGTGGCGGGTACTCAGGTGAGGTGGCGGGTACTGCTGATGGACAGGTACTCCTGATGGACAGGTACTCCTGATGGACTGGTGGCGGGTACTCTGAGGTGGCGGGTACTCAGGTGAGGTGGCGGGTACTCCTGATGGACAGGTACTCCTGATGGACTGGTGGCGGGTACTCTGAGGTGGCGGGTACTCAGGTGAGGTGGCGGGTACTGCTGATGGACAGGTACTCCTGATGGACAGGTACTCCTGATGGACTGGTGGCGGGTACTCTGAGGTGGCGGGTACTCAGGTGAGGTGGCGGGTACTCCTGATGGACAGGTACTCCTGATGGACTGGTGGCGGGTACTCTGAGGTGGCGGGTACTCCTGATGGACAGGTGGGTGGCGGGTGATCTGGTGGCAGGTACTAGATGACAGGTACTCTTTATTTAGGGGGGGCAATCTGGGCACAGTAGTACATATGTATATGTGTATAACATATGTGTAACTCACTGTTAGCTGATCTCCTCCTCACAGGTGTGTGAAGAGGAGAACCAGGCAACAGTGAGTTACACACAATTGTGTGTTTTGTTTACATTTAGTGACCTGCTGTGATTGGACACAGCCGGTCACGTGGTAAAGAGCCAATTTCATTGGCTCTTTACCCTGATCGAGGCTGGGCTGTATCCAAGGGAAAAACCTCAGCCCCGATCGCCGCGCCGTGCACGCCGCTGCGCAGCTCTGCATCATCAATTCCGGTAAGTTTATACCGGAATCTCCGCCGCCCGCCGCCACATTACTCCAGAGGGACACACCGGATCCCAGATCGGCGCGCGCGGGCGCCGTGCACGCCGCTGCTGCAGCTCTGCATATGGGAGCCGGTAAGCCGCTCCGCTGCCCGCCGCGCCGCACAGAAAGCTCCGCTGCCCGCCGCTGCTGCACCGCCGCCACTCATTTACCCCCATCAGGGAACTGCTGTGTCTTAAGGAACACAACGGTACCTGGGAGAGCCGGCGAAGCACCGGATGGCGGCGGGAGGGGGGGTGCCCCCTCCCGCCGCCTATAAGAATGATCAAGCGGCGGAACCGCCGCTATGATCGTTCTTATGGTGCAGAGAATCGCCGGCAGAACAAAAGGATATCTGAATGATGCCTCTAGCTGCAGGCATCATTCAGATATTCCCCTACAAAGCAGAGGACGTCATATGACGTCCACCCAGGATGGGAGATCCCATCTGTGGACGTCATATTACTATGGCTGGGTAGGGAAGTGGTTAAACTCTCCATCATGTTATCCTATGTGTCCATGCACACATAGGCTGTTATCAGCAGTTTTGGACAGTGGCGTTTTTGAGCAGTAAAAAAAACAAACAAAACTAGTGGGTTCTGAGAGACGTTTTTCAGCTGTAAAAACGCTCTAACGCTGATAAACGATCAAAAACGTCACTCACCAGCATTTAACGTTTTCGATCCATTGAAGAAAAAAAAAAAAAAACGCTAATGCAAAAACGTTGAAAAAAAAGCTGAAAAAGTTGAAAAACTCACTGCAAAGCTACTGGCTTTTTTATAACGTTATTTTAACGTCCAGTGTGCATGAGGCCTAAAGGCTCAGCCCACCTAAACAGATATTTTAGTTATAGGCAGTCCTTTCCAAAACCTCCTTTTTTCAGTGTGTGTGTGGTCTGTGTCATTCAATATTGTGTATCTATCTAATATTTGCCCACTTTTCCCAGTAGGATATACCAAGAAACGTTTGCAGTTGTTTTCTGATTACTCGATTACTCGTTATATTGTTTTGTCTGTGAGCATTACTACTACCCCAATGGAAATTATGTATTGGCAAAGTAACAGAAGCAATAATATGAAAAAAAAAAAAATAGTACCACAGATGCCCTCTAGATACATAGGAAAACAATGTGATTTACATTAGCAACTAACAAAACCAACAGTATCAGTTTTGGGTGAAGAAACCTATGCAAATAACATGTCTTTGCATACTAAATGTATGCGACAATCTCATCATCGCCTTCACATTCTTTATTCTTATACTGAAGGTTTGTGTATAACTAGAAAACATGGAGATTTATCCTACCTTATTAACTTGTGAGAGTGGAGTCCTCGCTCCCCCTGTAGGTACTCGGCCTCTACCACCGTCATCAAACAATCGTGCAGGCGACCTTTCCCTTCTAGTGCTCAGAAGTCTCCCAGGAGACTTCTCCCTTTCCAAAGGCCTCCCAGGAGACTTGTCCCTGCGCATTTCAGTCCTTCCTTCTCGATATCGGTGTGGTGTACTAGGCTCCCGGACTAGCCCTTGGACCTCACCTGGCACAGGGCTAGCTGCTATTCTTTTTGTTATGTGGTCATTATACGAAGGTGGACCTCTCTTGTTTGGACTGCAATACAGAAAACGTAAAGTATTTTTTTCAGGTATGCAGCTGAGCATGCATTCTATTACTTAATCTTTTCAGTCATATTCCCTATTTCAATGGATGTGAAATTTGTAGGTACAAATGAACATTCATTCTGGAAAGTGATTCATAAAAGGCAGGAGGGAAGTGCCAGTGGTTGCTAAAGAAAAGTTTAATGATGTAACCTACATTGGAAAACTTTATCTTACTGGTTGCAACAGGCAACATACACATTTTATTCTTCTTTTATCTTAATCCGTTCCCTGATGCCTCAAAGGTACTGCAAACGATTGAAATTGATCTTGGCAAATACAATTAATATTTCCAGTGTATCGGTGTATTTCCATCTCACTATTTGTGTATTGCTAATGTTCTGAGATCAAATGGGCCAAAGATATTAACTGGTCATTAACCACTTAAATACCAGGCACTTACGCACCTTCCTGCCCAAGCCAATTTTCAGCTTTTAGCGCTGTCGCAATTTGAATGACAATTGCGCGGTCATGCTACATTGTACCCAAACAATTTTTTTATCATTTTGTTCCCACAAATAGAGATTTTTTTTGGTGGTAATTGTTCACCTCTGCGATTTTTATTTTTTGTGCAACAAATAAAAAAAGACCGAAAATTTATAAATAAATGTTTTTCTTTGTTTCTGTAAATTTTTTTGTAAATAAGTACGTTTTCTTCTTCAATGACGGGCACCGATAAGGCGGCACCGATGAGGTGGCACTGATAGGTGGCACTGGTATGCGGCACTCATGGGTGGCATTGCTGGGCATCACATGTTTTTTATTGACCATAATGTTGCCAGTCAGTGCCCATTTGTGGGCACTGATTGGCATCTATTGTGCTTATTTTTTTCTTTTTCGTACATCACGGGACACAGAGCGACTTAGTCATTACTAATGGGTTATATAGATTACCTTCAGGTGCTGGCACTGGCCACTTCCAAAACGGAAGTACCCTCCCCTATATAAGCCCCTCCCATCCGGGAGCGCCTCAGTTTTTTGCCAGTGTCTAAGGTGTTGGCCAAAGAGTAACATGTGTTTTCACTGGGCTTGCGTACAGGTTCTTTTGGGCCTTAGTAAGCTGTTCCGGATCCCACCAAAAAAGCTTCATAGCTAAACGGTCGGTACCCGGGCCTTGCAGCGGAAGAGCAAGGTTTTGCCTGTAATGCCTCTCTTAGGAGGGCTGGACCCTGGGATCCAGAGCTCTGGTCATACCCACGACCAAGATGTTGTCTGTGCAGGGTGCTATACAGATCCAGGGGAGTGGAATCCTTGGGAACCCGGTCCCTGAAGGTTTAATTACAATGCCTGCCGTGATAGGTGAAGTTTGGGCTTCTGTGGACCAAACAGAGTCCTGCGGCGGGGATCAGGTAAGTGGGGGCCCCCAGGAACTTGGTTCTATTGGGGGACCCCCAAGCCTAATTTGTCTGTCTGTCTGTTACCTAACGGTATTCCCGCTAATATCTGTGTATGCCTGTAACTACTGAAAATGTAAAATTTTAATAGTAGTCAAGAAAAAAAAAAGAAAAAAGAGGACCGCGGTACCTGTGTTAAACCACTAGAGGCCGCTGTGGTCCATTTTTCTTGTCATGTGGATCTTTGGTTTTCTCAAGTCAAAAGATCCAGGCAGTTGGTAAGTTTCTCTGTGGGAATCCACTTCCTCTGCCCTGTTGCTGCGCTCATCCACCGCACAGGCCCTCCGGCAAAAAGGGCCCTGGCTCCTAGACCCCGTTTGGTTTCGAAAAGGGCGCCAATGGCGCGCGGGCGCGTGCACGCGTCTCCTATGAAAAAAAAGGGGCGGGGCGGGTGGATGACGCTCGATGCGCGCCACAGCGCTTCTGCGCATGTGCAGGCGTCCCAGCTTGTATAAAGACACAGTACAAGTGTCAGCTGGATGCAAACAGAGCTAGCAACAAACAGTGGCACACAGAGGCGGTTGATGCAGGCATCCCCATAGAAAGGCACTTTAGTGGACACCAGCTGGTATATAGCAGCAACTTTGTTAGACTATTACCAGCAAAATTGGTGTATGACGACGGGAATACCTCAGCTTTGTGCTTAAAGGATATGTCGTCCAGACGCTCCGGAAATAGATCTTCCAGGAAGCCAAAGGGGTCTCCATCGGGCTCTGAGGATATTGGGCATGCTTGTACTGCACCAATCTCCCCTGAGAATTCAGAGGTCAGTAGCCGTAGAAACCCCGCAGGAGTGCCTGGTGCTGCGGCTGTCCCCAGTCCACCTGCTCCTGTATATATAACAGAGGAGGTTTTATCCTCAACTCTGGGAGGATTGGAAGAGAGATTAACAGCATTGATCGCTGCTTCCCTGTCACAGGGAAAGCGCGTCCGATCTCCGTCTCCTCCTTCAGAGTGCCTGTTAGTGGAGGAACAGCCCCACACAGAGATCGACCTACCTGAAGGGGATCAGGATGAGGTTGATTCAGTTATGGAGGAATCAACAGTGGAAGAACCTTTCTCAGCATCTCAGGCTGAAAGATTATGGGTTCAGTCTCTGACTAACATGGTCCGATCAGCATTTAAAATGCCTCTGGCGGAACCACCATCCACTACGGTTTCCTCGCTGGGGTCGCTAAAAGCTCCCCAGGCTGTCTGTTCCTTCCCAATCCACCCTTTATTAGAAGGGCTTATTTACCAGGATTGGGAGCATCCTGATAAAATATTTGCTCCCCCCAAGAGATTTCCGTTGATCTATCCCATGGAGGATAAGTTCATAAAAAAATGGAGGGTCCCTACAGTGGACGCAGCCATCTCTTCTGTGAACAAATCACTGACATGTCCAGTAGATAATGTTCCAATGTTCAAAGACCCAATAGATAAAAAATTGGAGTCTTTACTAAAATCTGCTTTCTCTACAGCAAGCATGGTGACACAACCTGCGGTAGCAGCGATTGGAGTCTGCCAAGCAGTGAAAGATCAGTTGAAACAAGTCTTAAGGGACTTACCAGATCAGCAGGCTCTTGCCCTAGCTGACCTGCCTAGAGCCTTGTGTTTTGCGGTGGACGCCATAAAGGATACAATCCAACAGGCCTCCCGCTTTACGCTGTCTATAGTACATATGCGTAGGCTTCTGTGGCTCAAAAACTGGTCTGCTGAAGCTCCCTGTAAGAAACTGCTGGTTAGCTTCCCATTTCATGGAGAACGCTTATTTGGAGAAGATCTGGACAAATATATCCAGAAAATTTCTGCCGGTAAAAGTTCACTCTTACCGGTTAAGAACAAGAGTAGAAGTCCTTCTTTTAAGAGGCCTACTTCTCCAGTCCCGGGCACATCGGCTGTGAAGCAGTTCCGACGGCCTCCGCGGTCAAATTCAGGGGGCAGAAATCAGGGACAATCACAGGGTAACAAGAAGCCCTGGATCAAGAGAGGTAACAAAACCTCCCCCCAAGTCATGAAGCGTTGCCCCCACTCAATCGGGTGGGGGGAAGGCTTCAGTTGTTCACAGAGACCTGGCGGGACACCATCAGAGACAGATGGGTGCTCTCCGCAGTAAGTCTGGGATACAAGCTGGAGTTAAAAGGCACTCCTCCTGCCCAATTTATGAGGTCAAACGTGCCAAGAGATCCTCAGAAGAGAGGATCCCTCCTTCTGGCACTAGAACAACTATTGCTCCAAGGTGTAATCATGAAGGTTCCCCTGGAAGAAAGCGGATTCGGGTTTTACTCGAACCTTTTCACAGTCCCCAAACCAAATGGGGACGTGAGGCCCATATTAAATCTAAAAGGGCTAAACAAGTTCCTAAATATCAGGACTTTTCGGATGGAGTCGATCCGATCGGTGGCCACCGCCCTACAAGGGCAGGAATGGTTAGCCTCGATCGACATAAGGGATGCTTATCTGCATATTCCCATCTTTCCGGCCCACCAGAAATTTCTACGCTTTGCAGTAGAAGGGCGCCATTTTCAGTTCAGAGCCTTACCTTTCGGTCTGGCCACAGCACCACGAGTGTTCACAAAAATTCTGGCCCCATTATTGGCCAATCTAAGAACACAAGGTGTAACGATAATGGCATATCTAGACGACCTGCTACTAATAGACCACTCAGTGGAAAAGCTGGAAGTAGCTATTCACAAGACAATCAAGTATCTGGAATATCACGGTTGGATTATCAACCGGGACAAGTCAGCTCTAAGACCAGTCAAAAGTCTGGAATACTTAGGGCTAAGACTGGGTTCAAATCAGAGAAAGATTTTCTTACCTCCAGAGAAGGTGTCGTCTTTAAAAGATTTGACCGACTTAGTGGGTACAAAAAGAAAACCATCCATACGCCTCTGCATGAGGCTGCTGGGAAAAATGGTGGCTTCATTCGGAGCGGTACCCTACGGTCAATTCCATTCAAGGAATTTGCAAAGGGCCATACTGTCAGCCTGGAACAAAAAAGTTCAGGCTTTAGACTTACCAATGTCCCTGTCCCCTTCCGTTCGCAAGAGCCTCCATTGGTGGTTGGTGCCCCAGAATCTGGAAAAAGGGAAACCCTTCAGTCCGGTTTCTTGGAAGGTAGTCACTACAGATGCCAGCCTCATAGGCTGGGGGGCAGTACTGGAGCAATGGTCTCTCCAGGGCAAGTGGTCAGAAGCAGAAAAGGCCCTGCCCATCAATCTCTTAGAGATACGAGCAGCCCGGTATGCCCTAGTAGCATGGACATCCAAACTCCAAGGGTCCCCTGTCAGAATTCAATCAGACAATGCCACAGCAGTGGCATATATCAATCACCAGGGTGGCACCAGGAGTCGTGCAGCCCAGAGGGAAGCAGATTGCATCCTGGAGTGGGCAGAAAAATATGTCCCAGCCATATCCGCGGTTTTCATCCCAGGAGTGGAAAATTGGAGAGCGGACTTTTTAAGTCGCCAACAATTATGCCCGGGGGAATGGTCTCTTCACCCCGAGGTTTTCCAGGCAATATGCCAGCGGTGGGGAACACCGGATGTAGATCTGCTAGCATCCAGATTCAACGCAAAGGTGGACAGATTTGTGTCTCGCACAAGGGATCCTCTAGCTTGCGGCTCGGATGCCCTAGTGTTCCCTTGGGATCAGTTCAAGCTGATATATGCATTCCCACCGCCACAATTGTTACCGCGATTACTCCGCAGAATCAGGGTAGAAAAGAAACCAGTGATTCTGGTGGCTCCAGCGTGGCCCCGAAGGGCATGGTACGCGGAGATTGTAAAAATGTCAGTGAGGAGTCCTTGGACCCTCCCACATCGTCCGGACCTGCTGTCGCAGGGACCGATATACCACCCTTCCTTACCAGCCCTAGGTTTGACGGCCTGGCTATTGAAGCCCACATTCTGAAAAAGAGAGGGCTCTCTAATTCTGTGGTATCTACCATGATCAATGCCAGGAAGCCGGTATCCAGGCAGATCTATTATAGGATCTGGAAAGCGTACATTACGTGGTGTGAGGCCAAGAAATGGCATCCACCTAAGTACGTGATAGGCAGGATTTTGGACTTCCTACAGTGGGCTGTAGATAGGAAGCTGGCCTTGAGTACTATCAAGGGTCAGATTTCGGCCTTGTCAATATTTTTTCAAAGGCCCTTGGCTTCGCATTCACTAGTCAAAGCTTTCATACAAGGAGTGATGCGTATTAGCCCTCCGGTTAGTATTCCCATATGTCC
The DNA here is from genome assembly GCA_029206835.1 of Rana muscosa. Lineage (NCBI taxonomy): Eukaryota > Metazoa > Chordata > Amphibia > Anura > Ranidae > Rana > Rana muscosa. Next base: position 882,553,861 of record CM055116.1, read on the forward strand.
TTGGGACTTAAACCTGGTTCTGTCGGTTCTACAGAAACAACCGTTTGAACCATTGCAACACATTTCCTTGGTTCTTCTCACCAGGAAATTGATTTTCTTAGTAGCAGTTTGTTCGGCTAAAAGAGTATCGGAATTAGCCGCCTTGTCCTGTAAGGAGCCATATCTGGTTGTCCATAAGGACAGAGTAGTATTACGTCCTCATCCAGCCTTTCTTCCCAAGGTGGTATCGAGGTTTCATTTGAACCAAGATGTGGTTCTTCCTTCTTTTTTCCCCAAACCTAGCTCGGTAGAGGAAAAGTTATTACATTCTTTGGATGTAGTAAGAGCAGTTAAAGCTTATCTAAAAGCCACTGCTCAGATTCGCAGAACGGATACTTTGTTTATTCTGCCGGAAGGCCCTAAAAAGGGTCAGGCAGCATCAAAATCTACTTTAGCCAAGTGGATTCGACAGGTCATAATACAAGCCTATGGCTTGAGAAAGAGACCGCCTCCATTCAAAGTTAGGGCGCACTCCACAAGAGCAGTTGGAACTTCATGGGCAGTGCATCACCAGGCCTCCCTGGCTCAAGTATGTAAGGCCGCAACATGGTCTTCGGTACACACGTTTACTAGATTCTACCAGGTAGACGTTAGAAGTCAGGAGGATGTCGCCTTTGGGCGCAGTGTGTTGCAGGCCGCAAAAGATCCTCATGCCTGATGGCGCCCAGCTTATGTATCCCTCCCCTCATTTGGCATTGCTTTGGGACGTCCCATTAGTAATGACTAAGTCGCTCTGTGTCCCGTGATGTACGAAAAAGAAAAGGGGATTTTTATAACAGCTTACCTGTAAAATCCTTTTCTTGGAGTACATCACGGGACACAGAGCTCCCACCCCTCTTTTTGGGACACTTATTGCTTGGCTACAAAACTGAGGTGCTCCCGGATGGGAGGGGCTTATATAGGGGAGGGTACTTCCGGTTTGGAAGTGGCCAGTGCCAGCACCTGAAGGTAATCTATATAACCCATTAGTAATGACTAAGTCGCTCTGTGTCCCGTGATGTACTCCAAGAAAAGGATTTTACAGGTAAGCTGTTATAAAAATCCCCTTTTTATTCTTCTTTTATCTTAATCCGTTCCCTGATGCCTCAAAGGTACTGCAAACGATTGAAATTGATCTCGGCAAATACAATTAATATTTCCAGTGTATCGGTGTATTTCCATCTCACTATTTGTGTATTGCTAATGTTCTGAGATCAAATGGGCCAAAGATATTAACTGGTCATTAACCACTTAAATACCAGGCACTTACGCACCTTCCTGCCCAAGCCAATTTTCAGCTTTTAGCGCTGTCGCAATTTGAATGACAATTGCGCGGTCATGCTACATTGTACCCAAACAATTTTTTTATCATTTTGTTCCCACAAATAGAGATTTTTTTTTGGTGGTAATTGATCACCTCTGCGATTTTTATTTTTTGTGCAACAAATAAAAAAAGACCGAAAATTTATAAATAAATGTTTTTCTTTGTTTCTGTAAATTTTATTGTAAATAAGTACGTTTTCTTCTTCAATGACGGGCACCGATAAGGCGGCACCGATGAGGTGGCACTGATAGGTGGCACTGGTATGCGGCACTCATGGGTGGCATTGCTGGGCATCACATTTTTTTATTGACCATAATGTTGCCAGTCAGTGCCCATTTGTGGGCACTGATTGGCATCTATTGTGCTTATTTTTTTATATGTGAATGGCCATGGGGTACATACCTGGCCATCCACGTTTCCCCCTTCCCTGGTGGTCCAGTGTGGGCATCCGCGGGGGGCAGCTGCGCTGATAAAGAATCAGCGCAGACCCCCCTGTCAGGAGAGACGCAGATCAGATCTCCTCTACTCGCATCTGTCAGACGCGAGTGAGGAAAAGCCGATCAACGGCTCTTCCTGTTTACATCGTGATCAGCCGTGATTGGACACGGCTGATCACGTGGTAAAAGGCCTCTTTACCGAGATCGGTGTAGCGGTGTGTCAGATTGCTGCGATGCGTGCCCCTCCCGGCGCGGCGGCTGTTATTCTGCTGGACGTCATATGACGCCCAGTCAGGATAACGCAACCACTTCCCGGATGTCAATCTGCTATTGACCGGGCGGGAAGGGAGGATTTTCCAATTAGATACCCACAGATCAGAAATTTTCTATTTAGCTTATTATATTCTTGGTTTTTCAGTGTACTGGACCCAAGCATTATAAATGAACAAATTAAATACTACTTATTATTTGAATTATCACAATTAAATCACAGCCGCAGGAGGAGAAGTCCTAGGACCCCATGGGTATAAGGCAATAGTGATGTCTGCTTGGTGGTGGATCGCCTTTACATCTCCCCCAGCCCTTTGAGCACTGTCAGCGGCCGTGATTTGCTATCATTGGCAGGACCGTGACAGCTATGTAGATTTTGCATTTGTCCAGATATATACTTTAAAGCAGAGGTCCACGAAAAAAAAATATTAAAAGCCAGCAGCTACAAATACTGCAGCTGACTTTTAATAAATGGACACTTACCTGTGTCCAGGGTGCCCGCGATGTCGGCAGCCGAATCGCTTGTCTCTCGGCTGTCCCCGCCACCATCCTCGGTGAGGGAATCAGGAAGTGAAGCGTTGCGGCTTCACTGCCCGGTTCCCTACTGCGCACTTTGTGTGGACCTCCGCTTTAAGTTCTAACATTTTTAATAAACTGCCCATTAGATGGTGCTTTTCCCTTTACACACACACGAAATCACATGCAATTCAGACAGGAATCAAATCACATTTCTGTTAAAATCGCATATGATTCTTTGCATTGCGATTTGCGCTCATTCATTTTCTATTGACGCAAATCACACCCCGAAGTGGAGCGTTTACGCAAGTATCGATGCTCACGCAAATTCTTGGTATCTGCACCGATATCGGTGCATCCCTATATTAAACCCTCACCTCCCTTATCCTGCACATCAACTCCATCTTTATTCTCCCACTGTATGAGGCCTGTAGATAAACCCCTTCACCACCTTCCTGCCTCTGGGGTTTATTTATTAAAGTTGGAGAGTGCAAAATTAGGCTCACTTTCACATAGAAACAAATCAGCTACCAGGTTTTATTGCCAAAGCTTAATTGAACAAGCTGAGTTTAGAAGCCGATTGGCTACCATGCACAGCTGCATCAGATTCTGAGTGCACCAGCTTTAATAAATCTACAACCCATATGCGCTGTACAGGAACTAGTGCACCATAACCAAGCTCCAGGTTTTTATCCCTCAATAACTGCATGTTTTTTCATTTCCAAAAAATGCGTCAAAAACGAGATTGCATCGAGGAGTCTACTATTCTAAAAAATAAGTCATTTTGGGGGTGTTCATTGCAATTTAACAGAAAGTTACCATTTTGTTTTCATTTGTTTTTTATTCCTAAATATTAAAAATATTTGCAGCAGTTATAAAATGCCACCAAAAGAAAGCTCCATCCGACACAGAAAAATAATACAAAAATTAACTGGATATAATTGTCAGTCAAAATATCACAACACTGGAAACTGAAAAATGGCCTGCTAATGAAGGGGTTAAGACAAGCTGGTAATCAAGTGGTTATAATGCCCAAACATGTTAATTTAAAGGGGTAGTGCACTTAGAAATGTTAAGGGTGTGTAATGGTCAGCAAAATTACTATTGTAATATCCTCTGAAAAAAAAAATGTATATACACATACCTCCTTGTTGATGGTGCACGATGAAGATCATTTGCATTGTCTTTTACCAGATTGCCCTTGCAGCAGATCACTCTCAGTTTATCCTGGTAAACAGATGCCAAGTAAATGGCACTAGAGGAGATTGCTGGTCCCAGATATCGTGGATTTGGAATATCCAAATGGGCTCTGGCCGGAGCACTGCAATGATAAACTGTTTTAATGTCCCACTTTATTGTTTATTGAGCTTAATTTATTTGTTTTAACAAGACGACTTACCCTAGAGCAGCACGCCCCTGAATCTCAATTACTTCCAAGGAGTTAAAGTGTGTAACAAATAAGTATGGTTCTCTGTACGCTAAACAAAGAAAAAGAAAGGCTTAGCCATTAAAATAGAGAAGAGGCAGGTTCCTACAGTGTAATTGTAATAAATCTCTAAGCAAACAATATTTCATAGGGGTATGCTATATCCAGCTGCTGGTTTGATGCCCGCTGCACTGTTTTCTGACAACCTTTTTAGTTTACAATAGCTAAAGCCAAGCATGGCAGAACGTACCTCGATCTTAAATGTTTTGAATTCATCGAGAAATGTTGCAGACAAATGTGAAAGAAAACAGGATTTTTGTATTTGGCATAAAATCCTTTGCTTGGAGTTCTTTAGGGCAATGGTTCTCAACCCTGTTTCTCAAGTACCCTCAACAGGTCATGTTTTCCTTCATCTTGCACAGGTGCTTTAAATAAGAGTCATGGGCTTGGTATTTTGGACAGCTATTTTATCTAAGAGAAATTTCCAAAACATGGCTTGTTGGGGGTACTTGAGGACAGGGTTGAGAACCACTGCTTTAGGGAACATAGTTAATTCTGATACAAGAGTGTTTTGCTACACGAGTTTGGATAGTAGCCACAAACAAAGTCAGCCAGATATAACCCCTTCCCACTGCCATCAGGCTCCAGTTTTATGGAAAAGGCAGTAGTAAGAGTGAATCATAAAGAGGGGTGGGACAGGTTTCCCCTAGTGAAGCCCAAGAAAAAGATTAAATTAGGTACACTAATCATTTTCCCTAATATTCATTAGAGAACACAGTTGGTTCTGAGACATGAGGCAGATCCAAAAGCAGTCCAACTGATTGCTGAACACAGCAACTGAAACGCTAACAAGTGCTCCTAGATGACAGTGTACAACTGGTGTAGCTTGCAGCACAAAGCTCCTTGAAAGGCCGTAGCTATCTGGCAGATGATCTGCCTCAGTTGCCTAGAAATACTGGAGAGAGAAGCAGGTTGTCCCTTTGGGAATTATAAATAAGGAGTAAATCTCTCGGATAGAATCCACAGCTGAGAGATAAACTTGAACAGTTTGTACCACATCCAAACCGTAACGAGGTAGCTCCTTGGGATGTACAGATGCAAGAAGGTAGGGTTGTAAGTATAGTGTGCTGGTTATGGTAAAAGGAATAAAGCACCTTGGGAAGAAAGGAGGCCTCAAGACAACCTTGTCCCGGTAGCACCGCCACCAGAGGTAATGGCAACAATGGAAGATGCATAGTATGTGGGAGCAGACAGAAGAATCTCTCTGGTGGGTTCAAAAGTGTTTGTGTTTTTTTTTTTTTTTTTTAAGAACCAACAGAACCAGGCTGAAATCTCAGGTAGATTTACAGGGGAAGCTATGTAAGCAACGCCCTGTCATATGCAGCCTGCCAGTGCCCATCATTTGCAGCTTGCCAGTGCCCAGCAGCTTTACCAGTGCCTATCATATGCAGCCTGCCTGTGCCCGCATCAGCGGCGATCTCCGTGTGTCAGAAGGTCCCACCATTGGACCAGTGTGCCGTCTATCACAGGAGGCTGTTACTGTTACTTTGGCTGGGCAATTCAGCTCAGTAAAACACAGAAATCAAGGCGAGGAGAGGAGGGAGGGAGGACTGGGCGCTCCAGGATGACACTCCAGCAATGGGCGGCCCCCGGGGCGGACCACGCCCCCTTTCGGTATCGGCTGTTTTTTTTTCATTCGAATGAATGAAACACCATTTTCGTCCAATAATTTTCGGCGCACCTCTAATATATATATATATATATATATATATATATATATATATATATATATATATATATCTAAATCGCTGTGAATATTATGTATTCTAGGATGGTTTTTAACTATTTGTACCAATAAATGACCAAAACCTTTTATTGTTAATACTCTTTAGTTTGTGCCTTTATAGTCCCATTCCCTAGAGGGGTATCTGTTCTATGTAGGGAAAGGGATGGTTGGCACTCAGGATGACATCTAGAAAATGGTATTCCTTTATTAAAAAGACACGTACAACACTGTAAAATAGCCTATGCATTTCGGACGTTAGTTTGGACTAACGTCTGAAACGCATAAGTTGTTTTTACAGTGTTGAACATGTCTTTTCAATAAAAGAATACCATTTTTTGGATGTCATCCTGGGTGCCGACCATCCCTTTCCTTACCCTGGAAAGTTGAAGGCGTCGGCGGCATCGAGGTCTGAGCTGTTTTGTTGGAAGGTTGTAGTGCCTACACACGTTTTCCCACATTATAGCGCATACAGCAGGGCATATTACATGGGTGCAGGGCTCAGTACATTGCAACACTGTATCCAAACAACATTTTTATAATTTTTTTCCCAGAAATACAGATTTCTTTTGGTGGTATTTGATCACCACTGTTTTATTTTTTGCGCTACAAATAAAAAAGGACCGAAAATTTAGAAAAAAACAAAAAACGTTTTCTTTGTTTCTGTTATAAAACTTTGTAAATAAGTAAGCTTTCTCTTTCACTGATGAGGCTGCACTGATTAGGAGGCACTCACAGGCATCACTGATGGGCTGTGGTTGGACACAGCTGATCACATGGTAAAGAGCGTACATCATATGTTCTTTACCAGGATCGGAGATGCGGTGTGTCAAACTGACACACCACACCACTGATCGCCGCCCCTGTGAGCACGCGCTAGAGGCTTATCCTGCTGAATAGCATATAACGCCAAGTTAGGATAATACAAACACTTTCCGGCCATCATTCTGCTATATGGTGGGTGGGAAGTGGTTAAGAAGGGAAAAGCAACAGGTTCACTTTTATATTGCTTAACAAGCAACACATATTTACCTTTTCTTTACTGCCCTGTTGCACTGCTCAGCTGCCCAAAATGAAAAAAAAAAAAAAGAAATTCTCCCACACCCATGTGACAGTGCATGGGGAAAAGCTGTGCGCCATAAATTTCCCATGGAGTGAGTCACAATCTCCTTCATACCTGGGCTGGAAGCAATAAATACCTTTTCAGCCTTGGCAGCTGAAGGGAGTGGTGGATAAGCAAAGCAAAAGGGAAGTACATGCTACTGGAGAGGAGAGCATTAAGGCAAATCACAGGTCAGGTTTATGTAAGTTACATTAGTTATACATTAATTATACCTCTTTAAAAAAAAAACGTACACACTTACCGAATGCAAGAGGGAGCCGACTCCATTTCAGATCATCCGTTCGGCTTCGCCTTCCATAAGAATCGACAAAAACACCAAACTCTTCAGAGAAAAAAATGGAGAGAATCATCACAAAATACTAGTAAAAAAAAAATATATAAAAGCAAATATTACTTAAAATAAACAAATATCGTTACCATGGAAACAGAGGAGGTATTCTTCCCTCTGACCTGTGCTGTTCACCTGCATTATAGCAATGGGAAAACTATTCGATGAAGAAGCAAATACCGCTGAGGCCAAAGAGTGGTCATTTTTATCCAGGAATTCTAGAGAAAACAGTGATGGGTTTAATATATATATATATATAGAACAATCAAAACTTACTATAAACATAGTTGTGTTCAAACAAAGTTTATTGGATTTCCATGACCATCACATTCCATGGTAACAGGCTGGCCATACACCAGTAAGGCCCGGTTCACATAGGGGCGACTCCTCAGGCGACTTGGTCGCCTGAGGAGTCGCGTCCCGCTCTGTGCTATGGAACCGTTCTAATAGGAGCGACCTGAGTCGCTCCGACTTAGAAAAAGGTTCCTGTACTACTTTGGGGGCGACTTGCAGAAGTCATTTTGCAAATCGCCTCTCAAGTCGTCTTGAGATCGCCTGCACGATTCGCCCCCAAAGTCGTGTCGCCCCTGTGTGAACCGGCACTAAAAGTTAAGGTTTGATGTTAGATCAGCACAATGTAAAAGCTACACCCATGTAGGAACTGGAACTATTATGCAGCTTGTGAGTCAGAGAATGGCAGCTTCTTTCAGAGGCTTCTGAGAAAGGCATTTTGCTTACTATTAAAGATTCTCTTCAAGTAATCTGTGCACAACATTTTTTGGATCCTGCCCTTCAATCACCAATCCAGGAACTAACAGTTCAAAAACTGAATTTACTGTAAAACTTCTTGATTGCTTTTGTGAAGCTCGCTTCATCATGTTATAAAAGATCATCTCTGATGATGGAAAATTGTTTCACAAATATATTTTTTCGATTTGTAGGTCCCAAGATTGCTAAATACTTTTGGCTGTGACATTCATTTGACAAAAATAACATAGGAACACAAGTCAGTTCATTTATAACACGGAATACCTAAAATTGTTCCTTAAAAAGGAACAAACCATGTCCTTCTAAAGTGTGTCCTTGCCTCAATCCAAAGCACTCGGTGTAAATCTTGTCTGCTCTCTCCTTTCTCTGCTATCTGTAGAAGTCACGTCTGACAGTTAAACTCCACACCAAGCAATCCTGGAAGAGGGCCTGCCCATCCTGCAGCACACAGCATGTGATTGACAGCCTCAGCTGTGCATATTTTCCTATGAGATTGTGTAGAGGAGGGGTGTCATTTCCATCCCACTCGGGTCCCAGATTACACTTAGCTCCCTGCTGTGCAATGTGTGACATCAGATCCCCCACACCCTGCCTTAGTTAAACTATAACTGAATGAGTGTTTTTTGAGTCTGTTTGTATATAAAATGACTATGTTATGAATGCTGATTGGCTCCATATCAAAGCGTTTGTTAAACCCCCCCCCCCCAATTTTTTTTTATCCTGTCCCCTTAAAACATGAATAACAGCACAGTGCTTGTGCTGTGTATTTTGGCCCCCTGTAGCACCTGAAATACCTGGCTGATCCTGCCAGTTTCTACCCTCCCCTCTGTACGTTGACCATGGTATATCAGGGCATATCATGGTATACACAGGACCATGGTCAGTGTTCATGCCTCCGTCATACACTGCTATCTGCAGCTCTCCTCTGTCTCCCTTTGTCCTCCTCCCCCCTTCCCTCCCTGTCAGCTCTCACTAGCGCCGCTCTTCTCCACTCCCCACTGCTTCAAAACGAACTGATCATTATATCATCCCCTCGGTCACATAAAAACCTGTATCCTAGTGCCTGTACTTTATATTAAAAAAAAGCAGATTTCTATCTGTTTTAACAGGGTCTTCCAGCGATCACATGACTCCAGGCTCTCTGCTCCTCTCCTCCCCGGCTGACGTCAGCATGGGAATGTTGGCCCTGCTCGCTGGAGATATCAGACGGGGAAAGCCGAGAGCCTGGAGTCATGTGATCGTTGGAAGACACTGTTAAAAAAGGTAGAAATCTGCTTCTTTTTTTTTTAAAGCACAGGCACAAGAATACAGGCTTTTATGTGACAGAGGGGGTGATATAATGATGAGTTGGTGGCTTAACAACCACTTTAATAGAGATTAGAGTTGTTGGGCACCGCACAATGACAGCTAGCAGCAGGCTCCTGTGCACACTGTTAGTTAAACAGGGAACATAGATTAATGTTCTTTCAGAAAAGGGTATCATTAAGAAATTTGAATCCACAAATTACAGTCAGAAAGGGTTTTCTGCTGGCACCATTTAGCATGTACCTCTAGGTTCCCTGTTTCATCATCTAGGTGTAGCGCCTTGCTCCTGTTCTGTACATAGTTCAGATTGAATATTATGGCTAAATTAGCCTCTGCTCCAGCATTGTCGTCTGTAGGTGTCGTTGTCACCACAGGCCAGTGATGGAAGGACAACAGGCTAAGGTGTATTGGGTGTCCCTTTCCCCAGAAACAGCCCAGTGGGAGTGGTTAGTCACTGTGCATTCTGGGAGAGGATACTTAAGGGGAAGACGCCATTTTTCTCTCTCTCTCTCACCTCATGGCCCGCCTGGCCTAAGGTATGTGACAACTCCTCTTCTTCCTCGGGGCCCTGCTGGCCCGAGGCTACGTTACTGCAAGTAGGCCCAGAAGCGGTCTGGGGCCTACTGGTTCAGAGGTGTTCCTGTGCTGTCTGTCTGTGGGAAGAAGCCAAGCAATTGAAAGGATCCGGGGAAGGACTCATCTTGGAGAGGACCGAGCGAAAGGCTGGTATCTCAAGAGGAGCCTTGTGACTCAATTGGAGGATGCCTCCTAACCAATCTACCTCACAGTACTGCCCGATGGGCTTAAAGGGACTTTAGGTACTGTGTAGCTGTGTTCGCTTGTCTATCGCTGATCATCGAATCCTGTGGCAGAGGATTGTACAAATAGTTGTTGCTATCATCAAGTCTGTGGCAGAGACTTTTGTCCGTGCATCATTCCGGCTGCTAGGCCAGTGAGAGAGGCCTATCCGTTTGAGCAAGATCCGCTGACAAGGAGTTGTATTTGTCTTCTGGATCTCAAGTTCCTCAGTGATCTGAACAAGGTATCTGAACTTTCCCCTAACCCTCCATCCCTCTACTGTTCAAGTTGTTTAATAAAAAGCATTGGAAAAATAACTAAGTGACTGGTGCATACATCCGTGGGCGCAAGGCCCAGTATAGACTCTAAGTTTCTGACCTGGTGAACTGTGGGTAGGGGTGACGGCAAAAACACAAAATAATAACCAGCAGCTCCTACGGGGGTAGTGCTACATAGGGTTCACAAAACCTTGGACATCCTGGTATGCAAATATTGACCATGTTTTCTGGTTCCACTTCTTCTGCCTCCCAAGCCTCAATAGTGGCCAGTGGGACCTTCCCCTCACTAACCTACATTCTTCTCATATCAAAAATGTCTTAAAACTGTCAGACCAGCATTCGTTTAATGTAAAATATAAAATGTACTGCCTTTCAATGTAACAGAAAAGCCAGAGGCCACAGCTCTGGGTCTAACATCCTCATTGACCATCCAACAGATATCCTGAGTTTAGTGCACAGTAAAGGTAACTAGAAGGCCACCTGTCTTTAGGTTACCTCAATGCATACATCCACATCTAGTATCTCACCTTCAAGAGTGTATTGCTTCATCTCAATTTCATAGAATTTATTGGTTCCAATGATGATGCTGTAGCCAGTAAAATAAATACAGCTGCATGGCTCGGATGTCTCAATTTCCTATAAAACATGAATCCACATCAGAGATTTACTAAACCCCTCCTGCAGAAAGTATATGGAAAATCTAATACAAAAATTTAAAAATCACAATCTTTGAAGCGTTCTATTTTGGTTCCCAGTGTCAAAGTATATGGCCCAATGCGCACAGGGCGTTTGCCCAGCTCTCCCTTCTTCCTTGCAGCAGCGTTTTGGCATAAAAAATGCTTTACAAATGTAAACGCATCTAGACCCGTCAAGCGATTGGACGCTCATTCATTTCCCTCTCCAGAATATATTATTCTGGCCAGTGAAATGAATTAATGCTCAAGCGCTTGATGCGCCTATTGTTAATGTGTTTAGACACATCAAGCATCTTTTCTGCCAAACCGCTGCTGCTCCTGGACACGCTGGCAGTAGTTTATTTTTTTTTTCTGCTTCCAAACGCTTATGTGTGCATGAACACATAGGCCAACATTGAGAGGCGTTTAGAGGCCAAAAAAACGCAAGATGCCTCTAAAAGCAGCGTTTTTAACGCTCAGTGTGCAGGCCTATAAAGCAGTGAGATTCTCTATTTAACCAGATTATGTGTGGTATGTGTCCCAGAATGTATCATAATTTATGCTCTTAAAAGTAAGCTTATATTGGGATTATTCAGATAAAGGCTATAGAAGTTTACCAATATTCCCTATTTTAATACATGCACTGTGCACACATTAGGAAACAAAAAGGAATTCTACTCAAATTCAGAACAGAAGAAGACTTTTGAACAGAAGGGAAACACTAGAGAGCAATCCCACAAAATAGGTTGGAAAGAGTTATTTGATGTGATTCTCATCATTGTACACAATTATTGTGCGAAACATGTGGTATAAATAATGTATCTGGATCAGCTTGTCTCTAGAGGCTATAACTTTATCCATATACTCTTTAGGACCCCCCTCCTCCAATTATTCCTCTGAAGACAGCAGGGAAGAATCTCACTTCCATTTGACCCAAATCCTAATTGTGTTAGATGATTAAGATTCCATGACTAAAGATTAAATATAAGTAATTTAGTATTCGGGCCAATAAACACCTCTTCAGTGAGTATTTTTTAAAGCCGTATTAAACCAAAATACAAAAAATGTAATATTGGTTGAAATAGATGGATTTTTTTCCACCTGTGTAATATATTGCAGGTAACCAATCCTTAAATGTGGTAGATGCATTATTTTTCTTAGGCTTTTTTTCTTTATTTTCAACTTCCTTTAACCAAACTAGGTGTGTGTACTTTACAAGCCGACTATTGGCTTTCTCCTAGAGGTGGGTTCACTTCCACAGGCATGGAAGCACACTGCCTTCCCCTATCATGTATTCCAGGGCTCCACCGTCCTACCTGCAGTCCAAGGACCAGCATTAATGGGTGTTGCTGGTAGAATGGAAGGAGCTCACTGAACATCCATTCGCTAAACCTCCCACCAGTGAATGTACCGTGAAGTGACGTGTATTACATTACTAACTGGTACAGAGATGTCATTTTCCGTGAACTCTGGCTGGAGAAGGAGCTCATGGAGCATGACCTGTGCTCCATTAGCTTCAGTGGACTGTGGGGGAGACATGGGAGGTCTAAGACTCCTGATGTCTCAGTAAAGAGTACATGTCAAGTTATTAAAGAATTCATGTTGCCATTGTTCCCCCATGCAATAGCAAGTTTTACGAAGTTAAAGTAACAGAGAGAAAAAAAAAACTGTAAAGCTCCCGCCCACAAATACACACATCTGTCAGGTGTGGCTATATACGAAAACAGCAATAGCGCTACAAATGTTATATGTCGTCGTAAGTGCCAGAGTGAGAGCAATACCTCTAGGGTCCTTAATAACAGTTAACTCTATACTGATGACCTGAAAGAGTTTTTAAAGTTTCACCTTAGGATTTTTTGGGTAGGGTTGGTTGCCATTTGACCTGTGGGGTATCTATTTACTCTAGGCAATCTCCTCTTTTATGTTTTACCCCAAAAAATGGGTAATATTGTGCTTTGGTGGCCTAAATATAAAACTTTTAGTGTATTTGTTATTGAACATAGGCAAAAGATAATCTGTAACTACCACCACCACCACCACTACCACCTGCAAAATCTTGGGGCCAAAACATGCATCCAAAGATGCCCAAACATCAACTTTGTAAAACTTGCTAAAAGTTTGCACAAATGACCAGGTCTGTGTATGAAAATCTGCAGCCTCGCATAATGAAATGTAAGCCTTCCAAGTACAATGGTAAATCTTTTGAGATGTAGATTTACGTGCCTTTAACATGGTAAGGATAACAGAGCCTGACAACCCCGTTTCTCAGAATCGGTCTTTCAAGGGCCAAGCCATCAAAAGTAAGACATAGTGGAAGATTGGACCTTGATCTACCCATAGAAGCCACCAGGGGGCTTCCATGACCAGTTGCTCCACATTGTACCAGGGTCGACAAGGCCAATCTAAAGCCACTGGAATGACAGGGATCTCTTCGGCCTCTATCCTGCGCAGCAGATGAGGGAGAAGCTTGAGAGGAGGAAAGGCATAAATAAGCCGATAATGGCTCCACGGGGCCACCAGAGTGCCTGTCGCATCCACCAAGAAATCCCTTGCTCGTGCCATGAATCTCTACACCTTGCAGTTTAGACGGGATTCCTGAAGATCAACGTCTGGGGTGCCCTACTGCAGAAAGAGAAGATGAAAAACATATGGGTGCAGTGAGCACTCTTCTTCTTCCAGGTCTGACGACTGAGGTAACCTGCCAGTTTTCTATGCCTGGAATGTACACAGCGCAGAGAGCTGGGACGTGAAATGTGTTAGGCCTCCAGCTCCAATGCTAAGCTCCTTCTCCCACCTCCCACCCTGTTGAATGACATAGGCCTGTGTTGTGGCGTTGTCCGACGAAATACTGACCAGGCGCCTGCAAAGACACTCCATTCAATGGGTTAGCTACAATGGGTTGTAGCTCCAGGACATTGATAGGTAGCTGAGACTCCTCTGCCGTCCAGCAACCCTGGGCCAACCGAACTCCCCTCAACTGGACAAGCTGACCTCTATCATGATCTCTGTCCAATGGAGAGGGAGAAATTACTTATTGGCCTGAAGAGACAGAAATTGAAGCCACCAGAGGAGGGAGGCCATGACTGATCATCCCACATGGATTTGGTTGTCTAAAGACTTAGGAGACATGTCCCATTTGGATAAGATTTCCTTCTGCAGGACCCTCATATGGGACTGTGCACACGAGATCTCCTTGAAGGTGGACACGACGCCAAGAATCTGCATGCAAAACTGCAGAGCAGACCACCTGTGGGACAGCAGTAACCAAACTGCAGTCCACAGTTTTCGAAGTTTATCCAGTGGTAGTAACACCTTGGCCTGTGCAGAGTTGAGAATATTCCAGACCCCTTGTCGGGGTCAGGCAGACTTATTGAGGTTCAGAACCCAGCCAAACTCCTACAGAGTGCGCATGGTGATTGCCGCATTGTACATCGAGGCAGAGTGAGACTACACTCGCAGCAGGCGGCCATTCAGATAGCCTGCCTATCACAGCAAACCCCTGTTGTCTCAGTAATGCCAGGACTGGACCGAGCACCTTGATAAACACATGGGCAGTGGAGGCTAAACAAAAAACTGAACACTACATATTGACTGCAAAGCACAGGAAGCACTGGTGCCTGGCACAGATGGGAACATGTAAGTATGCGTCCTTGATATCTATGGAGGCCAGGAAATCCCCCTGATGAAGAGAGGTCATCATCAAACAGATAGATTTCATCCTAAACTTCTGCACTTTCAAGCAATTCAGGTCCATGATCGGATGGGCTCTTTCCTTCTTTGGGACCGTAAGCAGGTTGGAATAAAACCCCTGAAACCTCTCGGGAACTGGGCTATCACACCCTGGAGAAGCAGATAATGCACCGCCCAAGTAAAGCATCTCAGGTAGAGACAGGGAGGGATGAAGATTGTAAGGAAAGAACATTTCTGGCGGAGAGAGGATAGAATTTCTAATTTTGTAGCACAACAAAATAAGCTTGCGGACCTGCTTTGGGCCACCCGTGGGGGCCTTAAAGGGCTTGTATCCCTTGTCAGAAGGGCCTGACGAATGAATAAGCTGCTTGTGTGCAGAGAGGGACGGACCCTGTTTGCAGCGCAGCTCCTTCTCTTTCCCGGATATCAGGAGAAAAGTAAGATTCCTGATGATGTTGTCCAGGGTAGCACCAAAAAACTGCTCTACTTGGAAGAGTAAATCGGCAAAGGCTTTCTTATATGTCTGGTCCACAGACCAACACTTAGGCTAGAGAACTCACAGGAGCACCGCAGCCGAGACTGAGAACGCAGAAAGCAATGGAGCCGTATCCAAGGACGCATCACACATGTACTTGAGGCCCTAGACCAGTTGTTGTTTGCCAGTTCCATGTAAACTGGGGCCATGGCCAAAACCGGGTGAAGTGCAGATTAGCAACTGTAAACAAAGAGCAGGCAATGGATTCCGCCTTCTTGTCTGCAGGATTCTTAAAGAAAGGAGACTCCTCGACCGATATCATAGTTGCCTTGTTCATCCTAGAGATGGGATCGTCCATGACAGGAGGAGAACCACTTCTTCAGAAGGGCCTCCTCAACGGGGTAACCAACTGAAAAACTTTTTGGGACTATAAAAGGATGCTTCAGGCTTTCACAATCTTTGTAAATAAATTTATCAAAATAGGCAGGATAAGGAAAAAAAAACTTTAGCAGAATGAGCCGGTTTGTGAGTACAAAAAGGGACAGCCACCTCCTTGGCACCCCAAAAATATTAATTTTTAAAGTCTCCCACACAGAGGTTTTGAGTGCGACCACCAGCGCCCTTTCTCGAGAAGCATCGGTGGCAGAAGAATTGGGGACCTCATACTCTGGGTCCGCAGGAAGAGGGGGACCTGCTGTGGCCAAACCTGACTCTAACTTGGAATCATCTGAATGGGGCATTTCTTCCTTCCCATTCGCCTGACCACCACTTCCACCTGGGAGACAAATGGCTCAAGGACTGCCGACTGTGTTTCCAAAAGAACAGAGGACCCTGATGACCCTACCAAATCCATAAGGGGTCTGGTGGACATGCATGCTCTTGAGATGTTATGCACAAGCACACATTCCCCCCCCCAACCCAAGCACTGCTGTGAAACAAGCCCATAGAGAGTATGAGAAAACACCCCCAATGGGCTGCAACAGAGAGAGGGGGGCCCCAGCAGGACTCCCCATCAAACCAGGACCACCTGAAATGCAGTGCTGTGAGCCGCATACACTTCACAAATGTGGCCCTGTATCTAGAGGCTATGGCCACCAGCAATAAAATGGCTGCCCTCCAGAGATAACCAGACCAGACTTGCGCAGGGAAAGGTACTCCCCAAAATGGCTGCCTAGCCACTCGCCATCAAAATGGCCACCAAAATAGGCCCAGGTAAAGGGTCTGCTGCATACACATGCAAGGCCCACCAAAATAACCACCGCGGCTACACCAAGATGGCTTCTGGCAACGCACCAGGAGAGCAGTCCCAGAGCCCGCCCAGGATGAAGACCCACTCGCCCAGGCCAGGAGACCCACAGGTGAACAGGGGAAGAGGTGGAAGACACCCTGCAGATCCGGACACCCTGGGGAGTGCCCACAGCACGCCACTGCACCTGAGAAAAAAGGAGGATATCCTATTATCAGTCCTGCGGAGGTAGTGGGTAACACACCCAAAAGACTGTCTCCCACCTAGGTGGGGAAGCGGTCGGCCAGGGAAACACTGTGACAAGGATGTCCGGTGCCTGGTCATATGTGTCCCCGTGAGACATTTAACTCGCTGGCTTTCCCGGTTCAGGATGAGGCTGCTGCAGCTGTGTGTTGCGTTTGATAAACAATGTATATGATTTCAATTTTTTTTTAATCAGACTTAACATTACATGGGACAATCTGTTTAGTAGTTGGTCACAGAAACAGAAATCAGGTTGTGTTTGAGTGGATGCCTCTCAAGTGAATGCCTTGGTAACAAGTATACAGGCTGTCCTCAAACAATGGGAACTTAGATATCGCTCTGGCAGCAAAAGGGTTAAAGGAAATAGAAAAAAATCGTACATACCTTTCTAATGCAGAACTTGTTAAGGCTTTCATTATATCTCAATATGACAACTTTATTTACCATGGCTGCACAAATGCACAACCCATTCTCAATCTAGAAAATAAAACAAAAAATACTCAAATAAAGTGCAATATATGCAAAATATGAGGCAATAATTTTACCGTATATGTAAAATGAAGCACAATTATGATCTATTTTATATATATATATATATATATATATATATATATATATATATATATAGGCCCTGCATTGTTGTTTAGTTTCAGCAAGTTCCATAAATTCCATGTAATAAAGTATCACGCTGCAGGCACACATATTAAATATACTCATTTACGCTGGATCTTTCTGGCAGGAGCTGGCAGAAAAATCCAGCATAAAAACATTTTTGTGTATAATTAACCACTTGCCTACTGGGCACTTTTACCCCCTTCCTGTCCAGGCCAATTTTCAGCGCTGTCACACTTTGAATGACACTTGCACGGTCATGCAACACTGTACCCATATGATTTTTTTTTTTTTCACACAAATAGAGCTTTTTTTTGGTAGTATTTAATCACCACAGTGTTTTGAATTTTTTGCTAAACAAACGAAAAAAGACAGAAAAAAAACAAAAAAAAAACACAGTTTTCATAGTTTGCTATAAAATTTTGCAAACAGGTAATTTTTCTCTGTCACTTAGGTGCGCTGATGAGGCTGCACTGATGGGCAATGATAGGTGGCACTGATAGGCGGCATTAATTAGCAGCACTGATGGGCACGGATTTGCAGCACTGGTGGAACTGCACTGATAATCAGGACACTGATAATCAGTGTCAATGTCCCTTTAACACAACTGTCATCATGGCTGTCATGCTGTCAGCATGAGGAAAGAAAAGCCAATAACCGGCTTGTGTTTACCTCCTGTAATCAGCTGTCATTGGACACAGCTAAAAACGTGGTAAAGGGCCGCTGTGGCTTTGCCTTTACCCCGATCTGTAATCAGCCGAGTCTGAAGGACTGGGCGATCACAGAGCACGCCACGGTCTGTGCAAGCGTGGGCAGCGCGATCATGGAAGGATGTCTATGGACAACCTGCCAGCAAACTAAGCCTGCGCTGTAGCTGTCTTTCTGCTATAGGGCGGGCAGGAAGTAGTTAAGTGCATTTATGGTATATGGAATTTAGAAGTGTATACATGTAAACTACTACTGACTAGAATAATTTAATCTAGCCATTAGAATAAATTGACATTTTTACATGCTTTTAAACACGTTTATGTGCGTAAATTATTTCCCTCCAAATTCAGGTTTGGGGGATTTTTTTTTATCTTCCTAAACACTGCTTTAAAATATGAATCTAAAAATGGTACAACATTGATACAGTTGCTGAAATAGAGCAGTGTTCAAGGGTTTAAAAAAAATAAAATAAAGGAAAATTCCTCTAAATGCTGTGTTTTTTTTTGAGGTCTTAGTTACCTGTGTAGGAAACTAGAACTATCGATACACACCAAGCCATATCGCAAAGAATGTAAAATACATAAACAATGTGATAGATCTAGAACTTTTGTATATGGCTAGTTTGTATGTTTCCTTTGAACTTCGTTTCATTAGGCAAGGACTGAAGCATACATCACTGTATGAGTAGTAGTTGATTGTACCCCCTGAGCAAGTGCTAAGCAACAGTATATTTTTTTAAAGGAAACTACCTTTTATTATTAAAAACAGCCCATGAGCTTGAATCAAGCGAGTCCCTTTCCCACAGTGATCAGGCTGCAACATGACAACTTTATAACAAATCACTGTGAGAGGTTATAGCAGGTGCTGATCTGTATCAGACAGGTGAACACAGCCAAGAACTACAAGATTGTGTCATCTCTGAGCCACCATCTCAGCCTAGAAAGTAGATGATGAACCAGGAAAATGCCTAAACAAAGATGGCATAATTTTTCTGGAGAGAAAAGCAAATGAAGGCACAGACAATGGTACTAATGTGGTTTCTGCATTAATTAATAAATAATTTTTATAATATTTAGCATGAATGCACTTTTAATAATAGAACCACTTTAAAGTGAATTTAAAGGTTTGTTTTCTTTTTAAAAAGAATAAACACATTATACTTACCTGCTCTGTCCAGTGGATTTGCACATTGTGGGCCAATCTTCCTTTTCTGGGATCCCCCGTGGGGTTCTCAGTTCCCCCTTTTCTCTATGTGCACGCGTGTGGGCTCGATACTCAGCCAGGCAGCAAGTGTTTATTGACACAAATAATGTGGCTTGGCTCCACCTCCCGCTCCCTCCTCACAGGATTTGATTGACTCCCAGTGAGGAGAAAGAGAGCAGAGTGTCTGCTCCCGGGCCCAGCACCGAATCAAGATTGGGCTCAGTTCAATATTTAGGGGGGCTGGGGGAGATGAACATGAAAGGTTTAACTTAATGCAGAAAATGTATTAAAGTAAAAAACCTTTAATATTTACAGCCACTTTAAACATGTTTACTGTCTAGCAATTTCTACATGAAACCTTTGTGCAATATGGTCTGCACACTATTCAACATGCAAGTGACATGAACACTACTCAAATTTATTCTCAGACATCATATTACTTATTCAGCTATTAGGCCTCATGCCCACGGACGTTTTTACAGCCACTTTTATGAGCGTTTTTTGCCGTTTAAAAACGGCTCTCCATGTTAGCCTATGGCCTCATGCCCACCATGACGTTTTTGAGCTGTAAATGGGATAGGCGTTTTTGAGCTGCAAAAAAAACCCAGGACCAGTGCGTTCTGAAGCTCCAGCGTTAGAGCTGTAAATACGTCAGACGCCGGCAAATGGTGTAAAAACGCAATGTAACGAGGCTTAACGCTGTGTTAAGCCTCGTCCAGCATTTCTTTCTCTATTCCAAATCAATGGTTCCCATAGGAGCCCATTGATTTGAATAGAGGTCGCAACAGAAGTCGGATCAAGATGATCCGACTTGCAGGGCGACTCGTGTGCGGATAAATCTTAAAAGGGGAACCCCGCAAAAAAAAAAAAAAATTGCGTGAGGTTCCCCCTTAGGACGATACCAGACCCTTCGGTCTGGTATGGATCTTAAGGGGGAAACCCCATACCAGACCCTTATCTGAGCACGCAGCCTGGCCGGTCAGGAAGGGGGGGACAAAGAGCGCCCCCCTCCTGAACTGTACCAGGCCGCATGCCCTCAACATGGGGGGTGGGTGCTTTGGGGTAGGGGGGCCTCTTCCCGACAACCCTGACCGTTGGTTGTCGGGGTCTGCGGGCGGGGGGCTTATCGGAATCTGGGAGCCCTTTTAATAAGGGGGCACCCAGATCCCAGCCCCCCCACCCTATGTGAATGAGTATGGGGTACATCGTACCCCTACCCATTCACCTGGGGGAAAAGTGTCAATAGAAAAAACACACTAGACAGGTTTTTAAAGTAATTTATTAGGCAGTACAGTAGAGGAACACAGATCAGTCTCCTCCCCTTGTGGGTCCCCTCCCCCTACAGTTAGAATCACTCACTAGGGAACATATTTAACCCCTTCAGTGCCCCCTAGTGTTAACCCCTTCCCTGCCAGTCACATTTACACAGTAATCAGTGTAGTTTTATAGCACCAATCGTTGTATAAATATGAATGGTCCCAAAAATGTGTCAAAAGTGTCTGATATGTACGTCGCAATGTCACGGTCAAAATAAAAAATCGCAGATCGCCGCCATTACTAGTAAAAAAATAAAAAAAAATAAAAATGCTATAAATCTATCCCCTATTTTGTAGACGCTATAACTTTTGAGCAAACCAATCAATATACGCTTATTGCGATTTTTTTACCAAAAATATGTAGAAGAATACGTATCGGCCTAAACTGAGGAAAAAAAATGTTTTTTACATAGATTTTTTGTGGATATTTATTATAGCAAAAAGTAAAAAATATTGCATTTTTTTCAAAATTGTCGCTCTATTTTTGTTTATAGCGCAAAAAATAAAAACCACAGAGGTGATCAAATACCACCAAAAGAAAGCTCTATTTGTGGGGAAATTTTTTTTTCGGAACCACGCCGCACGACCGCACAATTGTCAGTTAAAGCGACGC
The DNA here is from genome assembly GCA_029206835.1 of Rana muscosa. Taxonomy (NCBI): domain Eukaryota; kingdom Metazoa; phylum Chordata; class Amphibia; order Anura; family Ranidae; genus Rana; species Rana muscosa. Next base: position 882,575,015 of record CM055116.1, read on the forward strand.
AATGCCGAACCGCAAAAAGTGCTCTGGTAAAGAAGGGGGTAAATTCTTGCGGGGCTGAAGTGGTTAAAAAAAAACTAACAAAAAAACTAAGGGTTTATAATCTTTATTTTTTCTGAAACAGTGGAACACTCACCTTTCCTGCTGCAAATAGATGACATCCTTTAACAGCCTCAAATATTGTAAGTGATATGTCAGGTTGAGCTGGCAGATGTGCTTGGGCCAAGGACTGCTTCACCTTCTTCACATCGATCAGGCACAAAGCACGTTCCTCTCCTTAAATCACACATAAGACTACTCAAAATTTGTAATATATTGAAAAATATAAAAGACTATATGTTGTGTTCTCAAGTTACATTTGCTGCACCTCATTACACCATAACAGACACTTTTCCACCCAGCAGTAGAACAGTGATCTCTTAAATTTGATTTTAGTTATTGGCAGAAAACTCGAATAAGCTTCACCTTTTTTCACTTATTTTACCGTATGATGGCAGTAAATTACAAAAGCATAAAACACAAACGCAAAACAAAATATTTACAGTACAATTCCCCAGTTCACATCCTCAATGGACAAAAGCCAAAGAAAATTTAAAGTGGCTTGACACAGCTTGGTAGGTCTGGAGCACCCCCAAAAGTACTCAGAATCATCTCAAGCTGATCACAAATTCAAGCTGAATTCAAACCTGCTGCATTTGCCCATCTACTCAAATTCTTAAAATCACAACTGCACAAGTTCTTAAATGGCCATGTTGCCTCCATCTTTATATCGCCAATGATTATGTTACCTGCTATTAGTAGGAGTTTATCCAGCTCTTTAACAATATGAATCTGAAACACGGCCCCAACTCCAGGGATATGAGTGAGAGAATTCTTCAGCACATTCAGTGCATACAAGCCCTCTTCTGCACCAACTAGAACAATCTGAAAGAAAAAACCCCCCACAAAATTATACAATCTTTACCTCTAAATAAGCCCCACTGTCCATATGCAATCATTTTATTGTAAACATTCAAAATGAGTTTTTTTAGCAGATGATGCAGCTGCTGGAGGGCCAGTTCACAGTTTTCTGTTTATGGTGGCATGTGAAAGAGCAAGTGTAAGCATTGGATTCAATCTAAATCGTGTTGCATGCTAATGCATAAGAACCTCATGTATCTTCTATACTGTTCTTTCATGTATCCTTTTTAGTTATTCATAGAAGGTTTAGGGGTTAGAAGCTAGCTTTCAGGAGCATAGGGTTAAAGTGGTAGCAAAGTCTATTGTTTGTGTTTTACCTACAGGTAAGCCTATAAGGCGGCTTACCTGTAGGTAAATATCTCCTAAACGTGCACCGTTTAGGAGATGTTTACTTGTGTAGCAGCTGGTGATGTCATCAGCGCATGCGCTCTGAAGGAACGACATACCGCGCAGCAGGGAGGTCATCCTGGCTCAGCCATTCAAAGGACCGGAGTCCGCAAACTTGGAAGGAAGACCGGGTGAAGATGGAAGCCCTGTCAGCAGGGACAAAGCGCTGCTGGAGGGCCTAGTTTTAAGGTACGTTTCACATGTGTGAACAAGATGTGACTTTTTGTGGTTAAGCTAATCTTTCTTCTGTGTAACAGGCATGTATATTTAGGTTGAAATGTGACTTTGTGGTTAGACTTTTTCCGGGAAAAAGTTTATCTCACTTCTGCTTTTTAACTGACAGATTGACCACACTGACATCTGGCGTTTCTTATCTTCCTGTTTCAAATGTCAGAACATGTCTAGTTTGACCACAATTGACGTATGTTAACTGACCGCTTTTGCAGAAGTCAAAAAACCTGTTAGAATTTATTTTTGTCTAACTCATGAGGTTTTTGCTTATTGCTGATAGGTCCATAGGAGGGAGGCAACTTTTCTCGCTGTGTATAAAAAAGGACATGTAACCATTAAACCACATATTCTTGTATACCTATTCACTGTGTATCGGTGTCTTGAATATCCGACCGGTCAGAGAGACTTCCACAGATCCTGAGTCCAGCTCAAGCCAAGAAGGTCCAACAGAACCAAACAGAACCAGAACCTTTCAGTGGTACCAGAAGTGGGGTGATCCAATTGAACAGGTAAGACCCCCTTTAATTATTATTGGGAACAACAGTCTTGCCTTGTCAATTGGTTCACCATAAAGTAGACTCTCGAGAAAACTACAAGTTTTCTGGGACTCTGTTAAGATTGAAAGGTAGATTTAGAATAGATACAGAAGGTCTCGCTAGGTTGGCCAGACCAGGTTATTAGATTGAGAAAGAATCTTAAATTCTTCTCTACATAGGACGGATCTGTGGAAACTCTATATCTAAAGGTGTACACAAAAAGGGTTACCTTTTTAAATGTCAACTGTATATTGTTGTCCTGAATTTAAAACTGGTTTATTGTTTGCTTATAAAGGGAAGACCACGTCATTAGTGGCAATTGTTCCAGGGGGGTATCATGTCAAAATTGGCAAGGGTCCTATGTTCCAGGGATCAAAACAACATATGTTAAGGTTTAATATACACAACATACTACCCCCCAGTGCGGTGTTCGAGGGACTAAGTGTAGCAGAAATACAGTGTAGGGTTGTATTTAAAAAAGGAGAACACTGGGTTCCTTGTCATAAATCTATAAATTGTCATAAGTTTAAGGACATTTTCCGCCCCTGGAACGAAATAGAGAAAGCAAGACAGAATTTTTTTAATTTTAAAGTATAAGTATTATTGTTTGCTATAATGGGTAATCAAGCAGGAAAGGAAGCTGAAGGTAAGCAGCACCAACCCTCTCCGATTGATTACATTAAAGTCAATTATGGGAAAAATTATACTGATCCTTTTTGGTCACTAGTTTTAAAAAGAGCACATCAGTTAGAAGTGCCATGTTTGGGGGAATACGGACCATGTTCCGAGGAAGAGTGGGAGGAAGTAACCAGAATATGTGGCCAACATAAACAGTATAATTATCCCATAAAAGACCTTGACAAAGATTACATGACTAAATGTTGTAAGATTTGGGCAAAGGGTATGAAGGAATATAGAAAGAAATATACAAGTGTAAAAATGGAAAAGAAAGAGCAATTAGAAGACGCAATAGGAAGTCCATCAGCTCCCCCTAATTTTTATCAAGAAAAACCCCCTCCATATGCTATGGTAAAAGATGAATCCCTTGTCCCAAAGAAAAATAGGATTTTTATAACAGCTTACCTGTAAAATCCTTTTCTTGGAGTACATCACGGGACACAGAGCGACATAGTCATTACTATGTGGGTTATATAGATACCTTCAGGTGCTGGCACTGGCAACTTCCAAAACCGGAAGTACCCTCCCCTATATAAGCCCCTCCCATCCGGGAGTACCTCAGTTTTGTAGCAAAGCAATAAGTGTCCCCAAAAGAGGGGTGGGAGCTCTGTGTCCCGTGATGTACTACAAGAAAAGGATTTTACAGGTAAGCTGTTATAAAAATCCTATTTTCTTTCTCGTACATCACGGGACACAGAGCGACATAGTCATTACTATGTGGGACGTCCCAAAGCAATGCCCAATGAGGGGGGGATACACCATACATAAGCTGAGCGCTATCAGACATGAGGATCTTTTGCGGCCTGCAACACACTGCGCCCAAAGGCGACATCCTCCTGACTTCTAACGTCCACCTGGTAGAACCTAGTAAACGTGTGTACTGAAGACCATGTTGCGGCCTTACATACTTGAGCCAGGGAGGCCTGGTGATGCACTGCCCATGAAGTTCCAACTGCTCTCGTGGAGTGCGCCCTAACTTTTAACGGAGGCGGTCTCCTTCTCAAGCCATAGGCTTGCACAATGACCTGTCGAATCCACTTGGCTAAAGTAGATTTTGACGCTGCCTGACCCTTCCTGGGGCCTTCCGGCAGAATAAACAAAGTATCCGTTCTGCGAATCTGAGCAGTGGCTTTTAGATAAGCTTTAACTGCTCTTACTACATCCAAAGAATGTAATAACTTTTCCTCTACCGAGCTTGGTTTGGGAAAAAAAAAGGAAGAACCACATCTTGGTTCAAATGAAACCTCGATACCACCTTAGGAAGAAAGGCTGGATGAGGACGTAACACTACTCTGTCCTTATGGATAACCAGATATGGCTCTTTACAGGACATAGCTGCTAATTCCGACACTCTTTTAGCCGAACAAATGGCTACTAGAAAAATCAATTTCCTGGTGAGAAGAACCAAGGAAATATGCTGTAATGGTTCAAATGGTTGTTTCTGTAGAACCGACAGAACCAGGTTTAGATCCCATGGACATATGGGAATATTAACCGGAGGACTAATACGCATCACTCCTTGTATAAAGGCTTTGACTAGTGAATGCGAAGCCAAGGGGCTTTGAAAAAATATTGACAAGGCCGAAATCTGACCCTTGATAGTACTCAAGGCAAGCTTCCTATCTACAGCCCACTGTAGGAAGTCCAGAATCCTACCTATTACGTACTTACGTGGATGCTATTTCTTGGCCTCACACCAGGCGATGTACGCCTTCCAGATTCTATAGTAGATCTGCCTGGATACCGGCTTCCTGGCATTGATCATGGTAGCTACCACAGGATTAGAGAGACCTCTCTTTTTTAGAATGTGGGCTTCAATAGCCAGGCCGTCAAACCTAGGGCTGGTAAGGAAGGGTGGTATATCGGTCCTTGCGAAAGCAGGTCCGGACGATGTGGGAGAGTCCAAGGACTCCCCACTGACATTTTTACAATCTCCGCGTACCATGCTCTTCAGGGCCACGCTGGAGCCACCAGAATCACTGGTTTCTTTTCTACCCTGATTCTGCGGAGTAATCGAGGTAACAATTGTGGCGGTGGAAATGCATATATCAGCTTGAACTGATCCCAAGGGAACACTAGGGCATCCGAGCCGCAATCTAGGGGATCCCTTGTCCGAGAGACAAACCTGTCCACCTTTGCGTTGAATCTGGATGCTAGCAGATCTACATCCGGTGTTCCCCACCGCTGACATATTGTCCGGAAAACCTCGGGGTGAAGGGACCATTCCCCTGGGCATAATTGTTGGCGACTTAGAAAGTCCGCCTTCCAATTCTCCACTCCTGGAATGAATACTGCGGATATGGCTGGGACATATCTTTCTGCCCATTTCAGGATGTAATTTACTTCCCTCTGGGCTGCACGACTCCTGGTGCCACCCTGATGATTGATATATGCCACTACCGTGGCATTGTCTGATTGAATTCTGACAGAGGACCCTTGGAGTTTGGATGTCCATGCTACTAGGGCATACCGGGCTGCTCGTATCTCTAAGAGATTGATGGGCAGGGCCTTTTCTGCATCTGACCATCTGCCCTGGAGAGACCATTGCTCCAGTACTGCTCCCCAGCCTATAAGGCTGGCATCTGTAGTGACCACCTTCCAAGAAATCGGACTGAAGGATTTTCCTTTTTCCAGATTCTGGGGAACCAACCACCAACGGAGGCTCTTGCAAACGGAAGGGGACAAGGACATTGGTAAGTCTAGGGCCTGAACTTTTTTGTTCCAGGCTGACAGTATGGCCCTTTGCAAATTCCTTGAATGGAATTGACCGTAGGGTACTGCTTCGAAAGATGCCACCATTTTTCCCAGCAGCCTCATGCACAGGCGTATGGACGGGTGTCTTTTTGTATCCACCAAGTGGATCAAATCTCTCAAAGACGACACCTTTTCTTGAGGCAAGAAAAATTTTCTCTGGTCTGAATCCAGCCTTAGCCCCAAGTATTCCAGACTTTTGACTGGTTTTAGGGCCGACTTGTCTCGGTTGATAATCCAACCGTGAGATTCCAGATACTTGATTGTCTTGTGAACGACCACTTCTAGTTTTTTCACTGAGTGGTCTATCAGCAACAAGTCGTCTAGATATGCCATTATCGTTACACCTTGTGTTCTTAGACTGGCCAATAATGGGGCCAGAATTTTTGTAAACACTCTTGGTGCTGTGGACAGACCGAAGGGTAAGGCTCTGAACTGAAAATGGCGCCCTTCTACTGCAAAGCGTAGAAATTTTTGGTGGACTGGAAAGATGGGAATGTGCAAATAAGCATCTTTGATGTCGATCGAGGCTATCCATTCCTCCCCTTGTAGGGCAGTGGCCACCGATCGGATCGACTCCATCCGGAAAGTCCTGATATGTAGGAATTTGTTTAGCCCTTTTAGATTTAATATGGGCCTCACGTCCCCGTTTGGCTTCGGGACTGTAAAGAGGTTTGAGTAAAACCCGAATCCCCATTCTTCCAGGGGAACCTCCACAATTACTCCTTGGAGCAATAGTTGTTCTAGTGCCGACAGGAGGGATTCTCTCTTCCGGGGATCCCTTGGCATGTTTGACCTCATAAAATGGGAAGGAGGAGAGTCTTTTAACTCCAATCTGTATCCCAGACTTACTGCGGAGAGCACCCATCTGTCTCTGATCGTGTCCCGCCAGGTCTCTGCAAACAACTGGAGTCTTCCCCCCACCCGATTGAGTGGGGGCAACCCTTCATGAATTTGACTTTGGGGGAGGTTTTGTACCTCTCCTGACCAAGGGTTTCTTATTACCCTGCGATTGTCCCTGATTTTTACCCCCGGGATTTGACCGAGGAGGCCGTCGGAAGTGTTTCACAGCCGATGCCCCAGGGACTGGAGAAGCAGGCCTCTTAAAAGAGGGACCTCTAACTCTGTTTTTAACCGGCAAGAGTGTACTTTTACCGCTGGAAATTTTCTGGATATATTTGTCCAGGTCTTCCCCGAATAAGCGTTCACCATGAAATGGGAAGCTAACCAGCAATTTTTTACAGGGAGCTTCAGCAGACCAGTTTTTGAGCCATAGAAGCCTGCGCATATGTACTACAGACAGCGGGAGGCCTGATGGATTGAATCCTTTATGGCGTCAACCGCAAAGCATAAGGCTCTAGGTAGATCAGCTAAGGCAAGGGCCTGCTGATCTGGCAAATCCCTTAAGACCTGTTTCAACTGATCCTTTACTGCTTGGCAGACCCCAATAGCTGCCACTGCTGGTTGTGTCACCAAGCCTGCTGTAGAGAAAGCAGATTTTAATAAGGACTCCAATTTTTTATCTATTGGGTCCTTGAACATTTGGACATTATCTACTGGACATGTCAGTGATTTATTCACACAAGAGATGGCTGCGTCCACTGTAGGGACCCTCCATTTTTTGATGAACTTATCCTCCATGGGATAGACCACCGGAAATCTCTTGGGGGGAGTAAATATTTTATCAGGATGTTCCCAATCCTGGTAAATGAGCCCTTCCAGTAAAGGGTGAAGTGGAAAGGAACAGACAGTCTGGGGAGCTTTTAGCGACCCCAGCGAGGAGACAGTAGTGGTTGATGGTTCCGCAAGGTGCATTTTAAATGCTGATCGGACCATGTTAGTCAGGGACTGAACCCATAATCTTTCAGCTTGAGATGCTGAGAAAGGTTCCTCCACTGTTGATTCCTCTATAACAGAATCAACCTCATCCTGATCCCCTTCAGGCAGGTCGATCCCTGTATGGGACTGTTGCTCCACTAACAGGTACTCTGCAGGAGGAGACGGAGATCGGGCGTGCTTTCCCTGTGACAGGGAGGCAGCGATCAATGTTGTCAATCTCTCTTCTAATCCTCCCAGAGCTGAGGAAAAAACCTCCTCTGTTACATACACAGGAGCAGGTGAACTGAGGACAGCCACAGTACCAGGTACTCCTGCGGGGTCTCTACGGTCACTAACCTCTGAATTTTCAGGGGAGACTGGTGCAGCAGAAGCATGCCCAAGATCCTCAGAGCCCGATGGAGACCCCCTTCGCTTCCTGGAAGATTTAGTTCCGGAGCTTCTGGACGGCATATTCCTAAGCCCAAAGCTGAGGTATTCCAGCCGTAAAACACCACTTTTACTGATAATAGTCTAGCACAATTGCTGCTATATAACAGTTGGTGTCTACTAAAGTGCCTTTCTAGGGGATGCCTGCATCAACCGCCTCTGTGTGCCTTATTCTACTGTTGCTAGCTCTGTCTGTGCACTTCAATAGCCAGATGACACCTGTGATTGTGCCTTTAAACACGCTGGACGCCCGCACATGCGCAGAAGCGCCGCGGCGCGCACCGAGCGTCATCCACCAGCTCCGCCCCTTTTTCCAGGTCGCCTCTATATATAGAGGCGCGTGCACGTGCGCCTTCAGCGCTCTTTTTTAAAATAAGGAACTAGATGGGAGCCAGGGTCCCTGTTTGCCGCAGGGCCCGGGGATGGATGAGCGCAGCAACAGGGCAGAGGACACAGCTTCCCCGCAGAGAACTTACCAACTGCCTGGTTTGACTTTGGAAGAAAAAAATCCACATTACAAGAAAAAAAGAACCACAGCGGCCTCTAGTGATTAACACAGGTACCGCGGTCTTACCATTTTTTTTTTTCTTGCCTACTATAAATTTTTTTTACATTTTCTTAGTAGTAACAGGCATGCACAGAATATTAGCGGGAATACCTTAGGTAACAGGCAGAAAGACAAATTAGGCTTGGGGGTCCCCCAATAGAACCAAGTTCCTGAGGGCCCCCACTTACCTTTTCCTCACCGCAGGACTCTGTTTGGTCCACAGAAGCCCAAACTTCACCTATCACGGCAGGCATCTTAATTAAACCTTCAGGGACCGGGTTCCCAAGGATTCCACTCCCCTGGACCTGTATAGCACCCTGCACAGAAAACATCTTGGTCGTGGGTATGACCAGAGCTCTGGATCCCAGGGTCCAGCCCTCCTAAGAGAGGCATTACAGGCAAAACCTTGCTCTTCTCTTGCAAGGCCCGGGTACCGACCGTTTAGCTATGAAGCTTTTTTGGTCGGATCCGGAATAGCTTACTGAGGCCCAAAAGAACCTGTACGCAAGCTCAGTGAAAAACACATGTTACTTCTTGGCCAACACCTTAGACACTGGCAAAAAACTGAGTTACTCCCGGATGGGAGGGGCTTATATAGGAGAGGGTACTTCCGGTTTTGCAAGTTGCCAGTGCCAGCACCTGAAGGTATCTATATAACCCACATAGTAATGACTATGTCGCTCTGTGTCCCGTGATGTACGAGAAAGAAATATACCCCTCGTTAGATCCAAATGTTATAGCAGGAGTATTAACCATAGCTAAACAAAAGGGAACTAATTGGTTACGAGAGGGGGAAGATAGAAGACAGATACAGGAACGTTTAAGTCAATTAGTAAAGGAGGAAGAACAGTGTATTAAAAAAGAGGAAGATGAAGAAAAAGTGATAGAAGGAGAGCTGAGAGAGTTATAGGAACGTAGAGATAGATTAGGAGAAATAAAGGGGATAATACGTGGACTTAGAAACTCGGGCTACCCAGAAACCAATCTAGTAAAGAAGGCTGATTATATATCTGGAGATGGGTTAAGTAAGGATTTTCAGAGTAGCTTAAGTATGACCCCTCAACGCCAGGCACCCACACCATCAGATGATGAAGAGGATCAGACAGCTCCAATTAGTCTGGTTTTTCCTTTCATTACAATGGGAGATACACAGGTGCAAATACCATTACCATTGGGTACGGTCAAGGAAATTAGAGACACATGTCCCAAACCAAGAAAGGACCCCAGACAGGCGGTGACCTTTCTGCAAAGATACTGTTCAGGAACAAGAATGTCTCCTGAAGATCTTAATACCATACTTCAAAATGTAGACCCCGATTCCCAAGCTGACATAAATATAGGTCAATGGGCCAAGGATGCAAAGTTATATGAGGCTGGGGAGGATTGGAATATTTTTTGGAACTCATTGTTACAGGCTTGGCTCAAGGCATATAAAAACACCACTATGTTGCATGATTTGATATCTTGCAAACAACAGTCAGGAGAGGATTTCTACACCTTTGTCACTAGATTACATAAATTATATAAAAGTTGTGGAATAGACAATGATCAACTATTCGTGAGTACAGCCATAAATGATTGGATGATAAAAAAGGGATTTTTATAACAGCTTACCTGTAAAATCCTTTTCTTGGAGTACATCACGGGACACAGAGCGACATAGTCATTACTATGTGGGATTATATAGATTACCTTCAGGTGCTGGCGCTGGCAACTTCCAAACAGGAAGTACCCTCCCCTATATAAGCCCCTCCCAACCGGGAGTACCTCAGTTTTGTAGCAAAGCAATACGTGTCCCCAAAAAGAGGGGTGGGAGCTCTGTGTCCCGTGATGTACTCCAAGAAAAGGATTTTACAGGTAAGCTGTTATAAAAATCCCTTTTTCTTTTTCGTACATCACGGGACACAGAGCGACATAGTCATTACTATGTGGGACGTCCCAAAGCAATGCCCAAATGAGGGGAGGGATACACCATACATAAGCTGGGCGCCATCAGACATGAGGATCTTTTGCGGCCTGCAACACACTGCGCCCAAAGGCGACATCCTCCTGACTTCTAACGTCCACCTGGTAGAACCTAGTAAACGTGTGTACTGAAGACCATGTTGCGGCCTTACAGATTTGAGCCAGGGAGGCCTGGTGATGCACTGCCCATGAAGTTCCAACTGCTCTCGTGGAGTGCGCCCTAACTTTGAACGGAGGCGGTCTCTTTTTCAAGCCATAGGCTTGCATTATGACCTGTCGAATCCACTTGGCTAAAGTAGATTTTGACGCTGCCTGACCCTTTCTGGGGCCTTCCGGCAGAATAAATAAAGTATCCGTTCTACGAATCTGAGCAGTGGCTTTTAGATAAGCTTTAACTGCTCTTACTACAGCCAAAGAATGTAATAACTTTTCCTCTACCGAACTAGGTTTGGGGTAAAAGGAAGGAAGAACCACATCCTGGTTCAAATGAAACCTCAATACCACCTTAGGAAGAAAGGCTGGATGAGGACGTAACACTACTCTGTCCTTATAAATGACTAGATATGGCTCTTTACAGGACATGGCGGCTAATTCCGACACTCTTCTAGCCGAACATATGGCTACTAAAAATATCAATTTCCTGGTGAGTAGAACCAAGGAAATGTGTCGCAAAGGTTCAAATGGCTGCTTTTGTAGAACCGATAGAACCAAATTTAGAACCCATGGGCATATGGGAGCTTTAACCGGTGGAATAATATGAGTCACCCCTTGTACAAAGGATTTGACAAGTGAATGCATAGCCAGGGGCCTTTGAAATAGTATTGACAAGGCCGAAACCTGACCCTTGATAGTACTTAAGGCAAACTTCCTGTCTACAGCCCACTGCAGGAAGTCCAGAATTCTGCCTATAACGTACTTACGTGGATGCCATTTCCTGGCCTCACACCAAGTGATATACGCCTTCCAGACTCTATAGTAAATCTGCCTGGATACAGGCTTCCTGGCATTGATTATAGTAGATACCACAGAGTTAGAGAGACCTCTCTTTTTTAGGATGTGGGATTCAATAGCCAGGCCGTTAAACCTAGAGTTAGTAAGGAAGGGTGGTATATCGGTCCTTGCGAAAGCAGGTCCGAACGACGTGGAAGGGTCCAAGGACTCCCCACAGACATTTTTACAATCTCCGCGTACCAGGCCCTTCGGGGCCACGCTGGAGCCACCAGGATCACCGGCCTCTTTTCCAACCTGACTCTGCGAAGGAGTCGAGGCAACAATTGTAGCGGAGGGAAAGCATATATCATTTTGAACTGATCCCAAGGGAACACCAGAGCATCCGAGCCGCAAGCGAGGGGATCCCTTGTCCGGGAGACAAATCTGTCCACCTTTGCGTTGAATCTGGATGCTAGCAGATCTACAACCGGTGTTCCCCACCGCTGACATATTGCTCTGAAGACCTGGGGATGAAGGGACCATTCCCCTGGGCATAACTGTTGGCGACTCAGAAAGTCCGCCTTCCAATTCTCCACCCCTGGAATGAAGACAGCTGATATGCATGGGACATGCTTTTCTGCCCATTCCAGGATGTGACTTACTTCCCTCTGGGCTGCACGACTCCTGGTGCCCCCTTGATAATTGATATATGCCACTGCCGTGGCATTGTCTGATTGAATTCTGACAGGGGACCCTAGGAGTTTGGATGTCCATGCTACTAGGGCATACCGGGCTGCTCGTATCTCTAAGAGATTGATGGGCAGGGTCTTTTCTGTATCTGACCATCTGCCCTGGAGAGACCATTGCTCCAGTACTGCCCCCCAGCCTATAAGGCTGGCATCTGTAGTGACCACCTTCCAGGAAATCGGACTGAAGGATTTTCCCTTCTGGAGATTCTGGGGGATCAACCACCAGCAGAGACTCTTCCGAACGGAAGGGGATAAGGACATCGGGAAGTCTAGAGCCTGAACCTTTCTGTTCCAGGCTGACAGTTTGGCCCTCTGCAAATTCCTTGAGTGGAATTGGGCGTATGGCACAGCTTCGAATGATGCTACCATCTTTCCCAGCAGCCTCATGCACAGGCGTATGGACGGCTGTCTTTTTGCACAAAGTAGGCGGACCAAGTCCCTCAAAGAGGATACTTTGTCTTGAGGTAGGAAAATCTTCCTCTGGTCTGAATCCAGCCGTAGCCCTAAGTACACCAGACTTTTGACTGGCTGTAGGGCTGACTTGCCCAGGTTGATGATCCAACCGTGAGATTCTAGATACCTGATCGAATCGAGAATTACCACCTCTAGTTTGGCAACTGAGTGGTCCATCAACAACAGGTCGTCTAGGTATGCCATTATCGTTACACCTCGTGTTCTTAGATCGGCCACCAGTGGGGCCAGAATTTTTGTGAACACCCGTGGTGCTGTGGCCAGACTGAAAGGTAAGGCTCTGAACTGAAAATGGCGCCCTTCTACCGCAAAGCGTAGAAATCTTTGATGACCTGGAAAGATGGGAACATGCAAGTAAGCATCTTTGATGTCGATCGAGGCTAACCATTCTTCCCCTTGTAGGGCAGCGGCTACCGACCGGATCGACTCCATCCGAAAGGATCGGATGTTCAGGAATTTGTTTAGACCCTTTAGATCCAATATGGGTCTTATGTCCCCGTTTGGTTTCGGGACTGTGAAAAGGTTTGAGTAGAAACCCAACCCCCACTCTTCCATAGGAACCTCCATAATTACTCCTTGGAGCAATACGCCAACAGGAGAGACCTCCTTTTTAGAGGGTCTTTTGGCATGCCTGACCACATAAAATGGGAAGGAGGAGATTCTTTTAACTCCAACTTGTATCCCAGAGTTACAGTGGAGAGCACCCATCTGTCTCTGATCGTCTCCCGCCAGGTCTCTGCGAACAACCGAAGTCTTCCCCCCACCCGTTTGAGTGGGGGCAGCCCTTCATAGGCTTGACTTGGAGGCTGGTTTAGTACCTCTTCGGATCCAGGGTCTTTAGTTACCCTGTGATTGTCCCTGATCTTTACCTCCGGAGTTTGACCGAGGAGGCCGTCGGAACTGCTTAGCAGCAGATGTCCCAGGGATTGGAGAGGTAGGCCTCTTAAAAGATGGACCTCTAGACCTCTTTTTAACCGGTAAGAGAGTACTTTTACCACTGGAAATCTTCTGGATATACTTATCCAGGTCTTCGCCAAATAGGCGTTCACCATGAAATGGGAAGCTAACTAGGAGCTTCTTACAGGGAGCTTCAGCAGACCAGTTCTTAAGCCACAGAAGTCTACGCATATGTACCAAAGACAGCGTAAGGCGGGAGGCCTGATGGATAGAATCCTTAAGGGCGTCAACCGCAAAGCATAATGCTCTAGGCAGATCAGCCAGAGCCTGGGCTTACTGGTCTGGCAAATCCCTTAAGATCAGTTTCATCTGATCCTTCAAAGCTTGGTAAACCCCAATGGCTGCCACTGCTGGCTGTGTAACCGCCCCTGCTGTGGAAAAAGCAGATTTTAACAAGGACTCCATTTTTTTATCTATTGGATCCTTGAACATTTGAACATTATCTACTGGACATGTCAGTGATTTGTTCACAGAAGAGATGGCTGCGTCCACCGTAGGAACACTCCATCTTTGGGTGAACTTATCCTCCATGGGATAGATCACCTGAAATCTCTTAGGTGGAACAAATAGTTTATCAGGATGTTCCCAGTCCTGGTATATAAGTCCTTCCAGTAACGGATGAACTGGAAAGGAACAATTAGTCTGGGGAGCTTTTAGCGACCCCAATGAGGAGACAGAAGTAGTTGATGGTTCAACAAGAGGCATTTTAAATGCTGATCGAACCATGTCAGTTAGGGTCTGAACCCATAATCTTTCAGCTTGTGATGCTGAGAATGGTTCTTCAACTGTCGATTCCTCAAAGACAGAGTCAACCTCATCCTGATCCCCTTCAGCTAGGTCAATCCCTTCTTGGGACTGTTGCTCTGCCAACAGGTACTCTGACGGAGGTGACGGAGATCTGGCGCGCTTTCTTTCCCGTAGGGAAGAAGCGATCAACGCTGCCAATCTTTCCTCCAATCCTCCCAGAGTTGAGGCAAAAACCTCCTCTGTTATATACACAGGAGCAGGTGGACTGAGGACAGACACAATACCTGGCACTCCTGGGGGTTCTCTATGGGTGCTAACCTCTGATTTCTCAGGGGAGGTAGGTGCAGATGCCTGCTCCAGATCCTCAGAGCCCGATGGAGACCCCTTACACTTCCTGAGAGGTAAGTCCCGGAGTTTTTTAGGCGGCATATTCCTTAGTCCAAAGCTGAGGTATTCCAGCCGCAGTACACCCTTTACTGAAATAGTCTAATGCAATTTGCTGCTATGTGTATCAGTGGGTGTCTACCAATGTGCCTTTCTAGGGGGATGCCTGTATCAACCGCCTGCTGTAAACCTGCTATGACATGTTACCAGCCCCCTCTTTTGCTCTGTTCTCCACAGCTAGTGCATCGGACTGAGTCCTTTTACCTTGCTGGGACGCTCGCACATGCGCAAAAGCGCCCGGTGCACAGAGCGCGTCAGCCGCCCGGCTCCGCCCCTTTTTGTGGCCTGTCTTTATAAAAGAAAGCGTGTGCGCGCGCGCGTGCACGTGTGCGCTATCGGCGCTATCCAGGGAGAGGAGCCAGGGTCCCTGTTTTCACCAGGACCCGGGGATGGAAGAGACTTTCTAGGCAACATGACAGAAGGATGCAGCTTCCCTTACAGAGAGCTTACCATCTGCCTGGACTTTTACCATGGAAGGAATAGTCCCAGAAAAAAAGACGTTCCACAGCGGCCTCTAGTGGACAAACACAGGTACCGCACCTTGTCTTTTTTTTTTTTAAACTTCCTCTATGAAAAAACATTTCTAGGATTTAGCAGTTTTTTAGGCATATACAGCTATTAGCGGGAATACCGTCTAGGTAACAGGCAGAAAGACATATTAGGCTTGGGGGTCCCCTCAATAGAACCAAGTTCCTGAGGGGCCCCCACTTACCTTTTCCCCGCCGCAGGACTCTGTTTGGTCCACAGGAGCCCAAACTTCACCTCTCACGGCAGGCATTGTACGTAGACCTTCAGGGACCGGGTTCCCAAGGATTCCACTCCCCTGGACCTGTATAGCACCCTGCACAGAAAACATCTTGGTCGTGGGTATGACCAGAGCTCTGGATCCCAGGGTCCAGCCCTCCCAAGAGAGGCATTACAGGCAAAACCTTGCTCTTCTCTGCAAGGCCCGGGTACCCACCATTTAGCTATGAAGCTTTTTTGGTCGGATCCGGAATAGCTTGCTGAGGCCCAAAAGAACCTGTACGCAAGCCCAGTGAAAAAACACATGTTACTCTTTGGCCAACACCTTAGACACTGGCAAAAAACTGAGGTACTCCCGGTTGGGAGGGGCTTATATAGGGGAGGGTACTTCCTGTTGGAAGTTGCCAGTGCCAGCACCTGAAGGTAATCTATATAATCCCACATAGTAATGACTATGTCGCTCTGTGTCCCGTGATGTACGAAAAAGAAATAATGGAGATCCAAGGGCCACCCAAATAATCAAACTGATAAACACAAAATGGGCGGTAATGACCTCAGATAGATTCATAGCTGACATAAAGGAGAGGGCATCCTCAGGGGTATTTAACACTAAAGGAGGATTGTTCACCTCTATTACAGAAGAAAATCCAAACATAGCTATGGTCAGTGGACCAAGTTCAGGAGCCATACCTAGAAGGAATTATCCTCCCCATAATCAGGATCAGGGTTGTTTTAATTGTGGGGATCCAAACCACTGGAAATCAGAATGTCCCCAAAGAAAGGGAGCCAGGGATAACTTCCCTAGGGGAGGCTACAGAGTGAGATCTCAACCAAGATCTCAGTATCTGCCCAGACCAAGATATGACACACAACAACAGCAGCCACAACAGAGATCCCAGTCAGTTCCAGTACACCCCCAATATAGGCAACATCAGCAGTTATACCAAACAAGATCACCCAGAAACACCACAGAAGAGATACAGGTACATTGGCCAGGATATCAGGACGAAAACCCCCAATAGGGATGCCCGGGGCAGTACCCATCCTTGGTGATGCATTTTTTCTCCTCACACTGGAAAACCCTGCCTCAAGTGGTTTTAAAAGTAGAAGGCAGGGTGGTCAAATTTCTGTTAGACACAGGGGCGTCGACCTCGTGTCTTAAGGACCCCCACTTTGAAAGTAAAGAATGCACCGAGGAATGCTCTATGGGAATAAATGGGACAAGCGTCAACCACAAAATCACACCGCCACTGCTAGTAACGGACATGCAAGATAATTACCTTACTGAAATGTCCTTTGCAGTTTTACCAGACTGTCCCCTGTCCCTTATGGGAAGGGATTTAATGTCTGCATTACAAATTATTGTAAAATTTGACCAACAAGGGGGCATCATAGCCAAATCGGCTAAATGTGACCTCACTATGCCAAAAAGGAAAGACCTTTTGGGTTACTTTATGTCACTGCCAGCCACAATAGAAAACCATGACATCTGGGCAGGAACTAAAACGGAAGTAGGACACATACCCTGTACACCTTATGTGCCCACTATGCGGCCTAATACACTCCCCTATTATCAGAAACAATACCCATTGTCTACTGAAAAGGTATCGGGAATACAGCCCCAAATAGAGGAATATAAAAAGTTGGGAATCCTCAGGGAAATTGTCAGTCCCTGGAATACTCCCATTACTCCAGTTAGGAAAGCGGATGGTACCTGGAGGTTGGTTCAGGATCTGAGAGGGGTAAACAAGCGTGTGATTCCTCTTCCCCCATTGGTATCTGATATTACCTCAATTTTTACCAATATACCTGCAAACTCCAAGTGCTACACCGTATTGGATCTTTCAAATGCATTTTTTAGTATTGATGTTGATCCACAATTCCAACACCTATTTGCATTTGTCTGGGGAGGGGGTCAGCTGACCTGGACACGCCTCCCTTTAAGGGTTTATTGATAGCCCCGCGGCTTTTAGCATCGTTTTGAAAAAAACTATGGACGATTGGATGCCCTCTGAAGGCTCCACAATCCTGTTGTACGTAGATGACCTACTTGTTTGTAGTGAGAGCAGGGCACAGTGTGAGAAGGACACAGTAAGCCTGATGAATCACCTCGCCCTAAAAGGTCACTTGGCGTCTAGGAAAAAGATCCAGTGGTGTAGGGACAGAGTTGAATATCTTGGCTGTATTATCACAGATGGGACCAGATTGAAATCCCGGGCACGAGTCCAAGCTCTCCGCTGTCTCGGCCCACCAAAGGACAAAGCTGCATTGCTTTCCTTTTTAGGCTCAATCGTCTACTGTGGATACCTGACTGTTCTTTTTGGGATTCCATTTTACGTCCAGCTACAGCTGCAGTGCCCCTAAAACAATTGAATATACAGAGGATATGAAAGAGGCCTTCCTCGCTCTTCTGACTTCCCTCTCGCGGGCTCCTGCTTTAGGTCTCCCTTCCTATGACAAACCGTTCTCACTTTACTGTGTGGTGCGAGGGCCTTCGTTTGCAGCAGTATTGGCCCAACCCCATGGGACAAACTTAAGACCAGTGGCATACCTATCAAAGAAACTGCCACTCCAGGTACAGGGAATGCCAGGATGCCTGCAAACTCTTGCAGCAAATGCAATGGCAGTTAAGGAAGCTTCTAAAATCACTCTGGGCACACCCACTATTCTCTATACCACACATTCAGTAGCACAATTGTTACAAAATATGCATACCCAGCATATGACAGCCGAAAGGTCCAGTGGGTATGAAATTATACTTCTGAATACAACACATTTGGAAATAAAATCTTGTTCAGAAACTACTCCTGCAGTACGATTGCTACACGCACTATTGCAGCTTCCATATACTGAACCAGAAGTAAACCATAATTGTAATGACAATTTACTTCAACAAACATTGCCAAGGGTGGATTTAACTGATAAACCAAACCCAGATTTCCTGGATGTATTTGTGGATGGCAGTTGTTCCAGGCCTAATGATAACACATATAAGACAGGCTATGCAGTAGTGATGCTACCTGATGTTGTGGTTGAGGCTTCTCCTTTAGGGGCCAATTCAGCACAACAAGCTGAGCTCCATGCACTCACCAGAGCATGTCAACTATTTAAAGATAAAGATGTAAATATATATACTGATAGCAGATATGCTTTTGGCGTAATTTTCGATTATGGACTCATTTGGAAAAAACAAGGGTTTAAAACTGCAGACAACAAACAAATTGCCAATAAGGAATTTGTTCTTGCCTTACTCACAGCCCTACAGATGCCCAGAAAAATCAATGTTATAAAAGTAAAGGGACATTCATTTGACAAGTCCAAAGAAGCTCAGGGCAATGCCTTGGCAGACAGAGTTGCTAAAACAGCAGCCGATTCGGCACACGAGGCCCAGCCCAATCTAACACTGTTTGCCACAGATTTCAGTTCACCAGAATTCCCAAATACTGTGAGAATGTTACAGGACAAAGCATCAAGAGAGGACATAGCTTTCTGGGAAGGTCAGAACTTGACCAGCGTGCCAAGTGGCATCTGGTCAAGCAAGGAGGG
Source organism: Rana muscosa (assembly GCA_029206835.1). Classification (NCBI taxonomy): domain Eukaryota; kingdom Metazoa; phylum Chordata; class Amphibia; order Anura; family Ranidae; genus Rana; species Rana muscosa. The sequence continues at coordinate 882,593,920 of CM055116.1, forward strand.
AGTAATAGGTATACCAGAGTCAGCTGCCCCTCTTTTGATTTCTTACTTACATGGTCCAGGTCACCTAGGAAGGAAAACAGTTTTGACAATGTACAGACAGTCTTTCAGCACGGTCAATGATACACACCTCGTTGCTCAGTTGATAGACTCATGTCTTACTTGTGCACAAAACAATGTACAGTGCAAGAAGCAGGGTATACATGGAAACTTGCCCCCCCCCTATAGGCCCCCTCCAAGATCTACAAATAGACTTTACACATATGCCAAAACAGAAAGGAAATGTAAAATATCTTTTAGTTATAGTGGACAAGTTTAGTTCTTGGGTCGAGGCTATCCCAACTACAGGAGAGACAGCCAAAATAGCATCAAGAGCACTAATAAATCACTGGATTTCGAGGTATGGGTTACCAGCCAAAATCTGGTCAGACCAAGGTCCAGCTTTTACAGCTGCTCTTACCCAGGATCTTGCAAAACTCCTGGGCATTCAATGGAAATTACATATTCCATATCATCCACAAAGCGCAGGAATAGTGGAAAGAATGAACAGAAATATAAAGGATAAACTTAAAAAGGCAACAGGAGGAACCATGAAAGGGTGGATTGATTACCTCCCAGCAGTTTTGTTTCAAATTAGGACAGCCCCTAATTCTAGAACAGGATTGTCACCATTTGAAATACTTATGGGTAGGCCAGCACAGAGGAAACCTGATGAGGGAGAGGAGTTTAATCTTTACAGGAAGAGTACGTGAAACATCTGGTAAGTAGCCTTAGTGAAACAGAGGACAAGGTTGCTGTCACTTTCCCTCCTCTCTCCACAGAGCCTACACATCCGTATATCCCAGGAGACAAAGTATTGATAAAACAACTTGCCGTCCGGAAACAACCAGGCCCTATCTTCCAAGGACCATTTGAAATTCTGAAGGTTGCCAGAACAGCCGTTCTTACAGATCAAGGACCACAATGGATCCATGCATGCAGACTAAAGACATTTCCGAAGGGAAACTGGAAGAAGGTGAAGGAGAAGACAAAGACCTCTGTTCTGGAGAGTATTCCAGAAAAGGATCCGGAAAATACTCCCTAGTGGACCATAAAAAACAAGAAACTCAGAGTTCCATACCCATAGACACTAATGGTCAAAAAGGAGGGGTCACTTCGGCAAAACTTTTTCTTTTTTCCTTAATGATTACATTGTTTATTTTAATGCTCATAATCGTAGGACACTGTTGGTCAGATAATTCTAACAGACCAAAAAGAAGTATGGAAGACAATTTTAGTGGTAAAATGCTGCTGCTTAAATTTAAGTATGCTTATGCTCTAAAATCAGGATATGAAAAATGTTGGATATGTAGTAAACTCCATCCTAGCACTGCTAGGATCCCCCTAATGGCAGTACCTCTAAACTTCACCCCTCTCCTAAACGGCACACCACCTGTCGTCCTTACAAATGTCGCAAGAACGCTTTCAGATAATAACCTTACTTTCCAAATTATTGGTAGAAGTCATTCCCCAGACTGGTGTTTTAGGTTGGGAAACTCCACAAAGGGAGCTAAAGTGTGCCAACAAGCTACAATTAACTTTTCAATGACTTCAATTGAAAGGCCTTTCTTTCATACTTCAGAACCTGCCCTAAACTCCACTCTAATAAACTTTCTTAAATCCAGTTCCACTTCCACAGTAGGAAAATTATTGTCAAGTTTAACCTTCTCTGGTTTTTCTGATGAAATGATGACAATATTTAACAAACGACCTTTAGCTCTAGGAGACAGTATTTATATTTGTTGTGGAAAAAGCTGTTACCCTTGGATCCCCACTGAACCCCAAGGATGGTGTTATCTTGCATCCCTAGTCCCCATTATGGACATAGAAGGAGATAGCAAGGGAACACACCTCCTTGAAGCTAGCATGCATCCTAGGTACCCCCTCAAACACAGAAATAAAGGAGTTATTTTTCGAAAAAGATATGGCTTGGGCCTGGTTCCCTTCCTGGACAGGTTGGGGGATAGATTTAATGAAAAGGCTTAATAATTATACAAATATTATAGATGATGTATTAGTAAAGAACTCTGATGATATTACTAGTTTAAACATTGAAACTAGAGCAATCAGAAAACAATTAGAACTTCATGATCTTGCTATTGAAAGCATGAGTGCTGCACTCACTGGCCTGTGTGAAGTTACGGAGGATTATGAGTGCTGCACTTGGATCCACAACACATCTGTTGAGATTCCTGATTACTATGATGTAATTGCCCAACATAGGAAAGAGGTAAATAAATTGCAACAGGAGGCGAGGGATATCGCGAAAACATGGAGCCCCTTTGGAGAGGGAGGATTCGGGGGCACAGGTATTTTCTCATTTCTCAGACAAATGGCTATAACAGTAGTAATGGTGTTAATCTTCATTCTACTGTTATATTTAGTATTTAAGTTAATTGTCTGGACAATTGGAAAGATCACTAGTAAAAAGAAACAGGGTTCTAAGGAAACAATCTTGATGATGTCCACGGTACATACTAAACGAAAATGGTATAATGAATAATCCAATGATCGATGGGCTTCAATTCTTGAAGCCATGATCATAAGGAGGGGTTGTAAGGTATAAGAAGATCATGAACCAATATTCATGGTTAGAGTTCTCCTCAAATAAAAATATATTTTACAGAAAATGTTTCTCTGACATGAGTGTGAACAAGATGTGACTTTTTGTGGTTAAGCTAATCTTTCTTCTGTGTAACAGGCATGTATATTTAGGGTGAAATGTGACTTTGTGGTTAGGCCTTTTCCGGGAAAAAGTTTATCTCACTTCTGCTTTTTAACTGACAGATTGACCGCACTGACATCTGGCGTTTCTTATCTTCCTGTTTCAAATGTCAGAACATGTCTAGTTTGACCACACTTGACGTATGTTAACTGACCGCTTTTGCAGAAGTCAAAAAACCTGTTAGAATTTATTTTTGTCTAACTCATGAGGTTTTTGCTTATTGCTGATAGGTCCATAGGAGGGAGGCAACTTTTCTCGCTGTGTATAAAAAAGGACATGTAACCATTAAACCACATATTCTTGTATACCTATTCACTGTGTATCGGTGTCTTGAATATCCGACCGGTCAGAGAGACTTCCACAGATCCTGAGTCCAGCTCGAGCCAAGAAGGTCCAACAGAACCAAACAGAACCAGAACCTATCAGTGTGCTAGTATGTGAGGCATACTAGCACATTATAACCTTTTTTTTTTTACTTTACTACTGCTTTAACCAAATCAGGTAGGCCTTTATCCTTCAGGAACCGGACTTTAACAGCCAGGCCTTTCAAAACTGCATGGGCTATGGAATCACTGGAATGCCCTCCATCTCAACTCTGTGGAGCAGGCGAGGAAGAAATTGGTTAAACTGAGGATTCCAGGACCTGAAGACAAACTTGGAAGTTAGTTGCTGAATCTGAAAGCCATGAGGTCCACATCCAGCATCCCCCACCCGTAACAGAGGTCTTGAAACACCTCTGGGTGAAGAGACTTTTCCCCTGACCAGACTGATTACTGGGAAAGTTTTCTTGGCAATTGTACACACCTGGAATGTGTATGGCAGAGAGGGCTAGAATATGCAGCTCCACTGGTGCTAGAATCTGATCAGCTACTCTTCGAGCTGTGAGAATTCTGGCCATGGTGGTTGATGTAAACCAGCGTGATGGCACTGTGTGACTGAATTCCAGTCGAGTGATTTTGAAGGTGAGAGATCCAGCGCTGAAGGGATCACCCAAATCACTTTGAGTTTGAGAAAGTTGATCAGGAACCACGATTCCTTTGGTAGCCAAATGCCTTGCATCGTCCAGAACTCCTCCCCAGTCGACAGGCAGAACGTTCCAACAAGTACCTTCTAGATTAGTGGGAGGAAAACTCTGGTGTAGGCTTGACCCACCAGGTCAAGGAAAGCCTGGTCTTGGGATTCGGGCATAAGCGATGGTCCAGTGACTGGGGCTTCTTGTTCCACGCAGCTAGAACGTTAGGTTGCAATCGTTTGGAGTAAATTTGCCCAACCCAGCGGGTTGAACAAAAAAACTCACAGCTCAGATCGGAGCTGCTGTACTAACAAACCAATGTTAGTACAGCCATCTCCCCTGCTATTGTGTTCTGACAGGAGGACGACCCCCCCCCCCCCGCCAGAACACTCCATTCAGTGCTCTCAGCCATTGGCTGAAATCGCTGATCGCGAGCGGGTCAACTGCTGGTTTTACAGCACACACAACCGGCTTCTGTGAGATTGGCTGCCATACACACGGGCTAAATCTCGGACGGTTTTTATTAAACCGCCCGATATTCGGCCCATGGGTAGCAGTGGTTGTAAAGGCTTGTTAAAAAAAATAATAATAATAACAACAACAAACATGTTATACTTACCTCCTCTGTGCAGTTGGTTTTGCACAGAGCAGCCCAGATCCTCCTCTTCTCAGGTCCCTCTCTGCTGCTCATAGCCCCTCCCTCTTTTGAGTGCCCCTCAGCCAGCAGCTTGCTACAGGGGGCACCCAAGCCAAGTCAGAGCTCCGTGTATCCATTCAGACACGGAGCCCAACCTGGCCCCGCCCCCTTTCTCCCTTGATTGGCCGACTTTGATTGACAGCCACGTGAGCCAATGGGGGTGCTGGGGTGGCTACTACACACAGGTTTTTTTATCTCAATGCATAGAATGCATTAAGATAAAAAACCTTCTTCCTTTACAACTCCTTTAAGTATCTCACTATAGAATTCTCTAAGCATGTAATAGAGCAAGTACAGAGGCTAGAACCTTGGAAACCCAAGGTGCAGTTTTGAACCTAAAAGAAGGTGTTAAGAAACTTTAGGTTTAAAATGGGCCAACTGAGTCCCCTTCCCTCTGGAAACTGAACAGATTTGAGTAGAAATCCTGGTATCTTTCCTTTTTAGGAACACTGGCTATAACCCCTTGAAAGAGGAGCTGTGCCAGGATGAAAGCCTGCTTGTTTTAAAGGGGACATTGGCAGGTTTGACAACTTGAAGCAGGCAGAAGTAGAGGCCAAAATTCTAGCTTTTAGTCCCTGGATAAAACATCCTGGGCCCAGATGTCTAAAATATCCTGGGATCAGGTGGCCAGACATACCCTGACAATTAGGGCATCTCCTTATTGCCAGTAAAACTTGCTTGCCAGTTTGAGGGATTTGGGAGTTCAGGACTTATAGTGGAACCGAGTTCCAGGCTTTGTCTTGGATTTGGAGGCCTGGGAAAAACTGAGGTAGACGGTTTCCCAAGTACAGGCTTAGGCTTCTTTAATTGAGATAAAAGGGTGCTCTTTTGCCCTGGGAATGTCCTTAATAAAGAAGTCTAGGGATTTGCTAAGATCCATTAACACAGTAGAGCAGGGCAATGGGCATGAGCTCCAGCTTGGTCCAAATGAACCATTAAAAGCTCATTAAAGTTCATTAAAAGCTGGAGATCAACTTGAAAGTACACCAAGGCAAAGCCTTCACTTATAGCAGCAATGGTCCTGAAACACCCTCTGGTCCCCAAAGAAAATGGAGAAATGATGAAGGATCCAGGAGAATGCCCCATTCAAACAGCCTTTGGCTATCAGGTGAATGCAAATCAGTCCTGAACCTGTAAAGCAATCTGTGGCTAACTCACATGGTACAATGAGGGTGTCTAGGAGAGAACCTAACACAGAGTCCAATGCTTCAGGAGGGCACATTACAGGCCAGCCTGTTTCTTCCTAAAAGCAGAGTCTGGGTACAGCCTCCAGGGATAAGCTAAGGATCAGCCAATCTGGAAGCTGGAAAATGAGCCCCTGTGGTTTTGCAGTAACTGAAGAATCTTGCCGGAAGAGAAAATGTCTTGATAAAAAGCAGAAAAAAAGTAACAGCTTGGTTCTCAGAGTAGAAAAACATGCATTCTTCTAAAGACACTAAGAAAACCGAGGCATGATGGGAGTATATTTGAAATATACATTTGAAACCTCTTTTCTGGTGAGCTATTATTCACATTATATATATTTTTTATGCTTTAGCAGACATTTTATCTTTAATGCTCTCTCCTAAAGTAGCAATCTGACAAAACTCTAATTGGGACAATCTCTGTTACAATATGAAGGGCAGTGTTCCTGTAAAAGTATAGGTGTCCTTTGTATCCCAGGAAGTTACTATAGTTTTTCTGTAACTTGGACAGCCTCTGACAGTCTTTTTTTTATAACCTAACAGTCTTGTGTAACATGGCAGATGTAAAAGTGGGTGTCAGGTAGGGTTGGAGAGAAATTGCAACTGGATTCAAAAGCAGGTTAAGGGCATGGCATTTTCAGGCATTGTGGGTCTGAAGAACAAAACCCACATAGATCTCTACTGCAAACATTTTGAGAAATTAAACACTATGGCTCTTAGTAGCGATAAATCAATTACACAAAAAAATAGATGACCAACATGTACCAACAGTTCTACAAAAATATTCAGCTTATTTTTCAATGCGTGAAATCATCTGAAACATTTACATTGCATACAATACTGTGCAACAACTTACCTGTTCTGTGAGAGGTATAGTGCAGTTTATATCTAGACGGTCTTCTCCTTCTAGTTTCAAAAGGGAATTTCCAAGCAATTTCTATGTAATATAGACAAAAGAAAACAATCATCCATTATGTCAGAGAACAGAAAATTCAAGCGAATGGAGTTTAATTCCAATCTCATGGCAACATCCACTGCTTCTAGCAGGACCTGTACCCATACAGGTCTATAAAATCTCTGATACTCAAGCAGCTGTGTCTGATCTAAAAGTGTATACCTATGGCCTTTAGAAGAGCAGAAAGGGGGCCCTGAAGTAAATTAATGTATTAAACTAGGGCTTACTTTACCACCTCCTTCACAACTGCTGAGATAAGCCCTAATTCAAATACTCACCTTTTCCTACATTCTTTACCAAACTTTTTGTCTTTAACCCTGACCCAGCATTTAACAAACATAAAAATCGATAAAAACCAATATCAAAAAACAGATCGAACATATGCTATTTACACAATTCCATCTACCAGGAAGGCACAAAGTGACAGTGACACAATAGGATTTTTATAACAGCTTACCTGTAAAATCCTTTTCTTGGAGTACATCACGGGACACAGAGCGGCATAGTCATTACTATGTGGGTTATATAGATACCTTCAGGTGCTGGCACTGGCAACTTCCAAAACTGGAAGTACCCTCCCCTATATAAGCCCCTCCCATCCGGGAGCACCTCAGTTTTGTAGCAAAGCAATAAGTGTCCCCAAAGAGGGGTGGGAGCTCTGTGTCCTGTGATGTACTCCAAGAAAAGGATTTTACAGGTAAGCTGTTATAAAAATCCTATTTTCTTTCTCGTACATCACGGGACACAGAGCGGCATAGTCATTACTATGTGGGATGTCCTAAATCAATGCCCAATGAGGGGGGGTACACCATACATAAGCTGAGCGCTATCAGACATGAGGATCTTTTGCGGCCTGCAACACACTGCGCCCAAAGGCGACATCCTCCTGACTTCTAACGTCCACCTGGTAGAACCTAGTAAACGTGTGTACTGAAGACCATGTTGCGGCCTTACAGATTTGAGCCAGGGAGGCCTGGTGATGCACTGCCCATGAAGTTCCAACTGCTCTCGTGGAGTGCGCCCTAACTTTGAACGGAGGCGGTCTCCTTCTCAAGCCATAGGCTTGCATAATGACCTGTCGAATCCACTTGGCTAAAGTAGATTTTGACGCTGCCTGACCCCTTCTGGGGCCTTCCGGCAGAATAAACAAAGTATCCGTTCTGCGAATCTGAGCCGTGGCTTTTAGATAAGCTTTAACTGCTCTTACTACATCCAAAGAATGCAATAACTTTTCCTCTACCGAACTAGGCTTGGGGAAAAAGGAAGGAAGAACCACATCTTGGTTCAAATGAAACCTCGATACCACCTTGAAAATGAAAAGAGAAAATGGGCTGTGGGACTTTAAATGAGGCATGGATGGGCGTAGGAAAAAGTCTAGGATATCAAGAATGAGTAGACATCACTGTCCCGTTGGGGAATAGTCTGTAGCCATATATACATGCTGCATAGTCAGTCTAAAGAATGGAGATCAAGGCATGGATATAAATATAAAAATGTATTGTATCATGGTAAAAGTACACATGGATCATGCAAACAAAGGCATAGTATAAATAGGGGTTATCACAAAAACATGATCAAAATTCACTGTTGAGACATGGCTGAAGCAAGTAATGACAGTTAAATGGACATACAGAAACAGTGAAAATGATTATCCGGTTAAAAAGTCAAGAATACACTTAATAGATTCATAGTTGGGCAAGCTTTACTTGACATGCCAGAGCATGGACTCATGGATGGGCATGGGGAAAAGGGTCTAAGATATCAAAAATTGGTAAACATCACTGTCCCGTTGGGGAGTGGTCTGTAGCCAGGTATACATGCTGCATAGTCAGTCTAAAGAATGGAGATCTGTATCATGGTAAAAGTACACATAGATCATGCAAACAAAGGCATAATGTAAATAGAAGTTATCACATAGACATAATCGCAATTCATTGTTGAGACATGGCTGGAGCAAGTAGTGACAGTTAAATGGACATACAGAAACAGTGAAATTAATTATCCAATTAAAATGTCAAGAATACACTTTGTAGATTCGTAGTTGGGCAGGCTTTACTTGGCATCCCTGAGCATGGACTCGACGCGTTTCTTGGCGTTTAAAGCCAGTCATCAGGAGTGGGGTGCATGTCATTTGACAATGGCAAAACCCGGAATGGGGTTGTCCCAAGCATTTGAAATATGGCGTAGAATGGTGGTCCTGGATACAGTGTCTCACCCGGGGCTGAGGCGGGGAAGGCCCCCCAATAAACACTTCAACGGCCACTCGATCAAGAGGAGAGTCAAAGAGAAGATGGCATGGGACATCCATCAAGGAGAAACCCGGACAGCCACGGCACAGCACCAAACTGACGGAGAGGCACAGACAGGGTGCAAGGGCAGAATGCTTGAAGTGTAGAGAAAGAGAGAAACTGGAACCTCTCATCAGATGGATGTCTGTGAAGTGAAAAAATATTGACAAGGCCGTCTGACCCTTGATAGTACTCAAGGCAAGCTTCCTATCTACAGCCCATTGTAGGAAGTCCAGAATCCTACCTATTACGTACTCACGTGGATGCCATTTCTTGGCTTCACACCAGGCGATGTACGCCTTCCAGATTCTATAGTAGATCTGCCTGGATACCGTCTTCCTGGCATTGATCATGGTAGATACCACAGGATTAGAGAGCCCTCTCTTTTTTAGAATGTGGGCTTCAATAGCCAGGCCATCAAACCTAGGGCTGGTAAGGAAGGGTGGTATATCGGTCCTTGCGAAAGCAGATCCGGACGGTGTGGGAGGGTCCAAGGACTCCCCACAGACATCTTTACAATCTCCGCGTACCATGCTCTTCGGGGCCACGCTGGAGCTACCAGAATCACTGGTTTCTTTTCTACCCTGATTCTGCGGAGTAATCGAGGTAACAATTGTGGCGGTGGGAATGCATATATCAGCTTGAACTGATCCCAAGGGAACACTAGGGCATCCGAGCCGCAAGCTAGAGGATCCCTTGTCCAGGAGACAAACCTGTCCACTTTTGCGTTGAATCTGGATGCTAGCAGATCTACATCCGGTGTTCCCCACCGCTGACATATTGTCCGGAAAACCTCGGGATGAAGGGACCATTCCCCTGGGCATAATTGTTGGCGACTTAGAAAGTCCGCCTTCCAATTCTCCACTCCTGGAATGAATAAAGCAGATATGGCTGGGACATATCTTTCTGCCCATTTCAGGATGCAATTTACTTCCCTCTGGGCTGCACGACTCCTGGTGCCACCCTGATGATTGATATATGCCACTGCCGTGGCATTGTCCGATTGAATTCTGACAGGGGACCCTTGGAGTTTGGATGTCCATGCTACTAGGGCATATCGGGCTGCTCGTATCTCTAAGAGATTGATGGGCAGGGCCTTTTCTGCATCCGACCATCTGCCCTGGAGAGACCATTGTTCCAGTACTGCTCCCCAGCCTATAAGGCTGGCATCTGTAGTGACCACCTTCCAAGAAATCGGACTGAAGGATTTCCCTTTTTCCAGATTCTGGGGAACCAACCACCAACGGAGGCTCTTGCGAACGGAAGGGGACAAGGACATTGGTAAGTCTAGGGCCTGAACTTTTTTGTTCCAGGCTGACAGTATGGCCCTTTGCAAATTCCTTGAATGGAATTGACCATAGGGTACTGCTTCGAATGATGCCACCATTTTTCCCAGCAGCCTCATGCACAGGCGTATGGATGGCTGTCTTTTTGTACCCACTAGGTGGATCAAATCTCTCAAAGACGACCCCTTTTCTTGAGGCAAGAAAATTTTTCTCTGGTCTGAATCCAGCCTTAGCCCCAAGTATTCCAGACTTTTGACTGGTTTTAGGGCTGACTTGTCTCGGTTGATAATCCAACCGTGATATTCCAGATACTCGATTGTCTCGTGAACAACCACTTCTAGATTTTCCACTGAGTGGTCTATCAGCAACAAGTCGTCTAGATATGCCATTATCGTTACACCTGTGTTCTTAGATTGGCCAATAATGGGGCCAGAATTTTTGTGAACACTCGTGGTGCTGTGGCCAGACCGAAGGGTAAGGCTCTGAACTGAAAATGGCGCCCTTCTACCGCAAAGCGTAGACATTTTTGGTGGGCTGGAAAGATGGGAATGTGCAAATAAGCATCTTTGATGTCGATCGAGGCTAACCATTCCTCCCCTTGTAGGGCAGTGGCCACCGATCGGATCGACTCCACCTGGAAAGTCCTGATATGTAGGAATTTGTTTAGCCCTTTTAGATTTAATATGGGCCTCACGTCCCTGTTTGGCTTCGGGACTGTAAAGAGGTTTGAGTAAAACCCGAACCCCCATTCTTCCAGGGGAACCTCTATAATTACTGCTTGGAGCAATAATTGTTCTAGTGCCAACAGGAGGGATCCTCTCTTCTGGGGATCCCTTGGCACGTTTGACCTTATAAAGTGGGAAGGAGGGGAGTCTTTTAACTCCAATTTGTATCCCAGACTTACTGCGGAGAGCACCCATCTGTCTCTGATCGTGTCCCGCCAGGTCTCTGTGAACAACTGAAGTCTTCCCCCCACCCGATTGAGTGGGGGCAACCCTTCATGCATTTGACTTTGGGGGAGGTTTTGTACCTCTCCTGATCCAGGGCTTCTTGTTACCCTGCAATTGTCCCTGATTTTTACCTCCGGGATTTGACCGAGGAGGCCGTCGGAACTGTTTCACAGCCGATGTCCTAGGGACTGGAGAAGCAGGCCTCTTAAAAGAGGGACCTCTAACTCTGTTTTTAACCGGCAAAAGTGTACTTTTACCGCTGGAAATTTTCTGGATATATTTGTCCAGGTCTTCCCCGAATAAGCGTTCACCATGAAATGGGAAGCTGACCAGCAATTTTTTACAGGGAGCTTCAGCAGACCAGTTTTTGAGCCACAGAAGCCTGCGCATATGTACTACAGACAGCGTAAGGCGGGAGGCCTGATGGATTGAATCCTTTATAGCGTCCACCGCAAAGCATAAGGCTCTAGGTAGATCAGCTAGGGCAAGAGCCTGCTGATCTGGCAAGTCCCTTAAGACCTGTTTCAACTGATCTTTCACTGCTTGGCAGACCCTAATAGCTGCCACTGCTGGTTGTGTCACCAAGCCTGCTGTAGCAAAAGCAGATTTTAATAAGGACTCTAATTTTTTATCTATTGGGTCCTTGAACATTTGGACATTATCCACTGGACATGTCAGTGATTTATTCACACAAGAGATGGCTGCGTCCACTGTAGGGACCCTCCATTCTTTGATGAACTTATCCTCCATGGGATAGACCACCTGAAATCTCTTGGGAGGAGTAAATTTTTTATCAGGATGCTCCCAATCCTGGTAAATGAGCCCTTCCAATAAAGGATGGATCGGAAAGGAACAAACAGTCTGGGGAGCTTTTAGCGACCCCAACGAGGAGACAGAAGTGGATGATGGCTCCGCAAGGGGCATTTTAAATGCTGATCGGACCATGTTAGTCAGGGACTGAACCCATAATCTTTCAGCATGTGATGCTGAGAATGGCTCTTCCACTGTTGATTCCTCTACAACAGAATCGACCTCATCCTGATCCCCTTCAGGTAGGTCTATCCTTGTATGGGACTGTTGCTCCGCTAACAGGCACTCTGAGGGAGGAGACGGAGATCGAGCGCTTTTTCCCTGTGACAGGGAAGCAGCGATCAATGCTGACAATCTCTCTTCCAGCCCTCCCAGAGCTGAGGAAAAAACCTCCTCTGTTACATACACAGGAGCAGGTGAACTGAGGACAGCCACAGTACCAGGTACTCCTGAGGGTGCTCTACGGTCACTAACCTCTGATTCTTCAGGGGAGATTGGTGCAGCCGAAGCATGCCCAAGATCCTCAGAGCCCGATGGAGACCCCCTATGCTTCCTGGGATTTTTAGTCCCGGAGTTTTTAGACGGCATATTCCTAAGCCCAAAGCTGAGGTATTCCAGCCGAAATACACCACTTACTGACAATAGTCTAGCACAATTGCTGCTATAAAAACAGTTGGTGTCTACTAATGTGCCTTTCTATGGGGATGCCTGCATCAACCGCTTGCTGTATGCCTTTTTTAAAATGTTGCCAGCTCTGTCTCTGCACTCCATAGCCAGCTCACAACACATAATTGTGCTTTTTAACATGCTGGGACGCCCGCACATGCGCAGAAGCGCTGCGGCGCGCACAGAGCGTCATCCCCAAGCTCCGCCCCCTTTCCCAGCTCACCTCTATATATAGAGGCGCGTGCTCGCGCGCGGGCACGTGCGCCTTCGGCACTCTTTTTTGAAAAGGGAAACTAGGGAAGAGACAGGGCCCCTTTTGCCGCAGGCCGGGGGATGGACGAGCATTGCAACATGGCAGAGGAAGCAGTTTCCCACAAGAGAACTCACCATCTGCCTGGACTTGCTCTGATGAAAAGAAACTAGTCCACATGACAAGAAACGTTCCACAGCGGCCTCTAGTGGATTAACACAGGTACCGCAGTCTATATATTTTTTTTTTTTTCTTGACCACTATTAAAAATATTACATTTTTTAGTAGTTACAGGCATGCATAAATATTTAGCGGGAATACCGTTAGGTAACAGGCAGAAAGACATATTAGGCTTGGGGGTCCCCTCAATAGAACCAAGTTCCTGAGGGGCCCCCACTTACCTTTTCCCCGCCGCAGGACTCTGTTTGGTCCACAGAAGCCCAAACTTCACCTATCACGGCAAGCATTGTAATTAAACCTTCAGGGACCGGGTTCCCAAGGATTCCACTCCCCTGGACCTGTATAGCACCCTGCACAGAAAACATCTTGGTCGTGGGTATGACCAGAGCTCTGGATCCCAGGGTCCAGCTCTCCTAAGAGAAGCATTACAGGCAAAACCTTGCTCTTCTCTGCAAGGCCCGGGTACCGACCGTTTAGCTATGAAGCTTTTTTGGTCGGATCCGGAATAGCTTACTGAGGCCCAAAAGAACCTGTACGCAAGCTAAGTGAAAAACACATGTTACTTCTTGGCCAACACCCTAGACACTGGCAAAAAACTGAGGTGCTCCCGGATGGGAGGGGCTTATATAGGGGAGGGTACTTCCGGTTTTGGAAGTTGCCAGTGCCAGCACCTGAAGGTATCTATATAACCCACATAGTAATGACTATGCCGCTCTGTGTCCCGTGATGTATGAGAAAGAAACAAGGAGTGTGTGTAAAAACACTGGTCAGTGTAAAGCCCCGTACACACGGTCTGACTTTTGGCCAACAAACTTCATCTTGAGCAAGTTGGACCAACAATCCGACCGTGTGCACGCTCCATCAGACAAACTTTTTTTTTTTTCTTCGATGGAGCAAAGTCCGACTGTGTGTACAGAAAACCATCGGACTTTTGTCCGATGGACAAAACAAATAATGTTAAAATCAACCAACAATAGCAGAAGTTGACCAAAGGGTGGCGGAAAAGAGCAGAAAAACCACATGATGTTGGAAAAAGTTTGCAGAAAAGTCCTGTGGTGTGTATGCTATGGGTGTGCCGGGCCAACTCCGTTCGGACAAAAATCCACGGAAAAGTCCGATGGAAGTCCGACCGTGTGTACGAGGCTTAACAAGAACAGAATGCAAAGACAACAGACTTGTGTCAGAAGTGTTCATAGGAATATTTACCTTTTCTATCACCTCCAATACACTCATCCTGATATCATGAAAAGAGCAACACACAGTTACACACTAATCTTGTGCCAAGGAGGTTATACAGTTTTGACACTATTGTTCAAATATGCTAGAAAGCGGATTGTCCTCTCTTGGAAAAAACCTACAACTCCTGATGCTCCGGCCTGGAAGGCACTTATTAATAAAGCCCTTTCCTTATACAAAGCCACGTATGCTAATAGAGGAATACCCAATACATTTGAGAAAGTATGGGGCGGGTAGACAAATAGTGAGTCTACAGTATCTGACTAAATGAACATGTTATGATGCTTATGGTAGTTGCAAAATCTCCTGTGGGTGGAGTTTGGTACTGATAACTTGAGATTGTGTATTGCGATTCCTTTGATGTGGGCTGGGCATGTGTGATGTATATTCCGGAGCTGTTGACGTGTAATGCTGACAAATATTCCATTCTTTAAACTGGGAGCCAGCAGATGTCATAATATAATAATATAATGATTACCATCTGTCATCTACGTACAGCGGGATTGCTGCAGTTACGGCTGTGTATTAGTCTTAGAGCCAAGTCAATGGCCTAGTGCTAAGGTCTTGAGTGTTTAATGTGTTATGTGTGGTTGTCGGCCTGTCTCTAATTGTTTTGTATGTGTTCTTTCTATTGTTTTGAAAAGTCAATAAAAAAAAAAAGCTGAATTCCTGCCAAACCGCTAAATACAAATTTGAGACACAAATTATGCCACATGATTGTCCATTCTCTGCAACACGACTTGTGACCCAAAAACCCTACCAGACAACAAGCATGGTCCAAGACAGCACTATTTTTTTAAAATTTCTTATATCTTTATTGTAAATCTTTTGTCATTACAAATCAACATATATTATTATTAAATATTTTACTTGTCTCTTATACAGCTTATACATAAATACCTTAATTCTAACACCTTACATATGGTCAATTCAAAGCAAGTTCTAAGTTTTTCTTTTTTTCTTACATATATTCTGTAGACATCATATCCAATATTTAATCACAAATAATAACCGCTTATTCATAAACATACTAAAAACAAACAACAAAAAGAAAAAAAGAAAAGGAAACCCTCCTCAAGCAAATCAAATAACTGTACCGTATCCTGCCCACCATAGTATCCTATATAGCTATACCTATACAAAAAGTTACCTCTGCCGGCTGTGCAAGTCAGTAATTTCTTTTCTACCCCCGGATATAACCCTCTACCTCCATTTCCCGTCTTATACCATATTTTACTACCCGTAGCTACACTTGCCAGCCCTTCTAAAAATCAGCAGGAGCCAATGAGGATGGGGCTAGCCGTGGAACCGAGATCCATGGCTTCCATAGTTTATACAGGTAATTGGGTATGCCTCTGTTACAATAGACCTTTTGTTCTTTCAAAATATCATCGTTTACCTGAAGGCGCCATTCCTCAAATGAGGGCGCACTTGGAGATATCCACCTTAGGGCAATTAGCTTACGTGCCATAAACAGTAATCTGCTTACTGGTGTCAAAATCTCAAGGGACATAAATTCTTCATCGAGATAGCCCAGCAAGCAGATTTTGGGGTCATTATGGATATATGTATTAAAGGTTTCATTAATTGTATTCACCACCCCTCGCCAGTACCTAGCTAGTTTAGGACAGTTCCATATCTTATGTATTAAATCAGCAGATTTTTGGCAACGTGGGCAGTCCGGGGAATCACGCCTTCCCCACTTGAATAATTTGACAGGGGTTCTATATACCCTGTATATTATAAATAGTTGTGTCAAACATTGTGCCGGTGATCATGACACTAGCGGTACCCTTTCTAATATTGTTTGCCAAGTATCATCTGACATAGCCCCTATATCTAGCTTCCATCCTCTTCTGCCCAGGCTGACACCCTCCTCTCGATATGATCTCATAAGTTGGACATATAGAGATGAGATCAAACCTTTTTTTTTTCAGTCAACCGTGCTAATAAAGTTATAAGTGCCATTGATTTTATCACTTTCTTTTCCCCTTTAAACTGAGCTTGTACCGCAGCATGCCGCAGTTGTAAATATTTTAAAAAAAATATGATGAGGAGGTAAATGAAAAGATTCTTGCAGGTCCTGAAAGGAACGTAGAACATTCTGTGAATACAACTGTGCTATATACTGAAGTCCCTTAAGCCTCTTTCACACTGAGGAGTTTTTTAGGCATTTTGCGCTAAAAATAGCGCATAAATAACGCCTGAAAAAATCCTGCCCCAGTATGCTCAATGTGAAAGCCTGAGGGCTTTCACGCTGAGGCGATGCGCTGGCGGGAGGAGAAAAAATCTCATGCAAGCCGCATCTTTGGAGCGGTGAAGGAGCGGTGTGTATACCGCTCCTTCCCATTGAAATCAATGGGACACCGCGGTAATACCGCCCGCAAACCGCGGCTGTAGCCGCGGTTTGCGGGCGGTATTAACTCTCTTTCGGCCGCTAGCGGGGGTTAAAACGGCACCGCTAGCGGCTGAATATCGGTAAATACGACGGTATATCGGCGCTAAAAATCGCGCCGCTATACCGCCACCGCACCTGCCCGCCCCAGTGTGAAAGGGGCCTTAGAGTGCCAGCTTTCGAATCCCTCCAGTTTACCTAATTCTTTATATTGCCTATTCCCCCAAAGTGGTGAGTACTCCGAGGCACCCTTAAATTTCAATATGCTCCTCATTTCCTTCCAAACTTTATTCATAAGAGACATTTTTGGGCTCTTGTAGGTATAGACGATGGCCCCAGATTCCAACTGGGCCAGGAGGTTATAGTGAGAATTGTTACTTAACAATAGGGCCTGTATAGGGTCCTCCCACTTCACTACTCCCCAGCCTGCAAAATGCTGAAGCTGGGAAGCTATGAAATAAAGTCTGGGCTGGGGTATAGCCAATCCGCCCCCATCTCTTTCTTTCTGGAGAATTGAAAACTTAATACTGGGATTTTTTCCTTTCCATAGTAACCTTCGAAATATTGATTCTATATTTTTGAACCATTTGAGAGGTATCCATATCGGTGAGTTGTGAAAAATATATAATAATTGAGGGTCCCAGATCATTTTTATAAGGTTTGCATGACCCACCACCAATAATGGCAACTTAATCCATGCCGTGCACTTAAGACAGCACTATAGAAGTACCCGGACACACATTTTACTTGATAACTGGACATTAAAGCAGTAGCAACACACCAATGAGCTCCTTTGATTACTCTTTTTTCCTGTCAGAATTTACATGCAGCAGAACCTGATTGGTTCCCCGTGTTAACACTCCCTTCCCAGGCCTGAGCACTGGTAAACAGGGGATTGCAGTAGGCCGTTATAAAGTCATTTTAAGGTACTTACATTAGTTTCATTTAAAATTATATTTCATAGGTTGTTTAAAAGTGAAACGTTTTTGCCTATACTGTGGGTTACAGGAGTACACTTCCCTTTGCATTCCTGTTACCCAAAGTCAGCTGATAGCGGGCTATTGCCTGCTATCATCTGACAACAGAGATGCTCCAGGCTCTGGAAGGATCCTGACCATATTGTCAGGATCCACCCAGCTGCCTGATTGATGGCTGGCTCTGGCTCTCTATGTGCAGTTGAAAGTAGGAGGCAGCCCACCCCTGTCCAACCCCATGCCCCAGTGAACCCTGAAGGGCAGAGCCAAATCGGGTACTTTGACCAGACTTGAGAACTGAGAGATCAGTGGGCATGTAAAGGTCTTAGAGCTCACCTGGAACAACTGCAGCATCACACCGAAGCTGCAGTATTAAGGTGTGTATGTGTGTTTATTTTTTTATAACCTTAAACTTCTCTCTTTTAAAGCCGAGTTCCGCTCACCCCAACAAAAAATTAAAAGTCAGCCGCTATACATACTATTAATATTAGGACACTTACCTGTCCTGGAATCCAGCGATGTTTGAACCCCAGCCAATGTTTCCAACGGCTAAGGGTAACCAACAGTGAAGCCTTTTGGCTTCACAGCCGGTTCCCTACTGCGCATGAGCGAACCGCGCTGTGCTTTACGAATAGCCCGGCGGCTGGGGAAGGAAGGAGGGGGGCCGAACTTCTGAGTGATCTCATCATGGCGAGATCTCTCGGAAGTGGGGACGGGCCAAATGTGGCACCGGAGGTGGGGGGGGTTATGGCAGATAAGCGGCGCTTCCACTTTTGGAACTCCACTTCATTAAATATATAATTACATAAATTTTCTGTCTCTCTGAAATACAAGAAAACGTATCGTACGATGCCATCTAGCAGGCTGTGAGAAGCACCATTGTGTTCTTTTTAAAGGCAATGTTTTTTTTTTTTTTTGCAAATTATTTTATGTTTGAATTTGTAAGTATATAAGGTACAAAACAGCGCCTTATGAGAATACAAAGAACAGAAAAAATAAAACAGAAAAAAATAAAAAATAAAAACAGATACAGTATGAACACAAACAGAAGCAGCCTGGTACTATAGCCACTCAGATCAGGCCATAAGCAGATTAAGTACATAGAGAAGAGGACAGCTCTTTGAAGCTTCTCTTAGAATGGTAATACTTTACTTGCTCCAAGTTTCCCAGTATCCACTCCCCTACTAAAATTCAGGGGGGACCTCAGTTTCAAAGGGGGTCCCCAGGTCAATCCCATATAACCCACACAACAATAAGGATTAATTTCTACTGAGGTCAAAGGCAATGTTTAAAGCCTAATATATCAAGCAGTCGTTTTGTTAGATACCGCATCATAAAGTTCACGCTTGCAAGGATGATTGCAGGTTCAGTCATGCCAAGACTCTTACCCTTAGCCCTGAGTTCTCACACTGTACAACTAGACTCCACCACCAAACCTATCTGCTTAAAGTAGCTCTGTCATGATGAGACAAGTATGGGGGCTGCTACTTACTGCACACCTCCTAAGCAAATGCTGGATGTCTGGCTGTGTATGACACAAGTGTGTTTCAGTCACAGTTCTGCAACGAGCATGCTGTAAATGGGTGCCGCTATAGTTGTTCTGAGTCAGCAAATCATTGAAGTCAAAGTATCAGAATGACAGACAGAGAGCTAACATTCTCAAAGGAGAGTTCAGTAACTGAAGCCTTCTTTAATGACAATGTCCACTGAAGGATCTGTGACTTAAAGGGGAACCAAACCCAACAATTTAATGGCTTCCTTGAATGAGAACTGTTACAGTTACAAGTGGGCTTATGTTAGCTCATAACTGAACTATCAAGCCATCATATGGTTATGTCATTACTGATGACATGTGCAGCACCATACCAACTGCAAATCAAACAAAGGTTAAAATGGCAGCTTCGCTGGCTGTAAAGGATAGGAGGATTTCCTTCCACTTCAATCTCTGTCAAATGTGTCACCTTAAAAAGAATTCACCCACAGCCTTAAAAAAAGTAGCTTAGCTGAAGCATTGATGTAACTCACTATATGATTTTCAGTTTAGTACTGCTACGTTTGTTATAAAATGCAGCAGAAAATGTTATAGCCAATTCCATCTTAAAACAATGGGGGCTATGTACGAAAGGCAAATACACTTTGCATTACAAGTGCAAACTACAGTTGAAATTGCAGTCACTGTAGATCCGAGGGGGACATGCAAGGAAAATAAAAAACAGCATTTTAGCTTGCACATGATTGGATGATAAAAAAGGGATTTTTATAACAGCTTACCTGTAAAATCCTTTTCTTGGAGTACATCACGGGACACAGAGTGACTTAGTCATTACTAATGGGTTATATAGATACCTTCAGGTGCTGGCACTGGCAACTTCCAAAACCGGAAGTACCCTCCCCTATATAAGCCCCTCCCATCCGGGAGCACCTCAGTTTTGTAGCAAAGCAATAAGTGTCCCAAAAAGAGGGGTGGGAGCTCTGTGTCCCGTGATGTACTCCAAGAAAAGGATTTTACAGGTAAGCTGTTATAAAAATCCCTTTTTCTTTTTCGTACATCACGGGACACAGAGCGACTTAGTCATTACTAATAGGACGTCCCAAAGCAATGCCAAATGAGGGGGGGGGGGATACACCATACATAAGCTGGGCGCCATCAGGCATGAGGCTCTTTTGCGGCCTGCAACACACTGCGCCCAAAGGCGACATCCTCCTGACTTCTAACGTCCACCTGGTAGAATCTAGTAAACGTGTGTACTAAGGACCATGTTGTGGCCTTACAGACTTGAGCCAGGGAGGCTTGGTGATGCACTGCCCAAGAAGTTCCAACTGCTCTTGTGGAGTGCGCCCTAACTTTGAACGGAGGCGGTCTCCTTTTCAAGCCATAGGCTTGTATTATGACCTGTCGAATCCACTTGGCTAAAGTAGATTTTGATGCTGCCTGACCCCTTCTGGGGCCTTCCGGCAGAATAAACAAAGTATCCGTTCTGCGAATCTGAGCAGTGGCTTTTAGATAAGCTTTAACTGCTCTTACTACATCCAAAGAATGCAATAACTTTTCCTCTACCGAACTAGGTTTGGGGAAAAAAGAAGGAAGAACCACATCTTGGTTGAAATGGAACCTCGATACCACCTTAGGAAGAAAGGCTGGATGAGGACGTAATACTACTCTGTCCTTATGGACAACCAGATATGGCTCCTTACAGGACAAGGCGGCTAATTCCGATACTCTTTTAGCCGAACAAATGGCTACTAAGAAAAATCAATTTCCTGGTGAGAAGAACCAAGGAAATGTGCCGCAATGGTTCAAATGGTTGTTTCTGTAGAACCGACAGAACCAGGTTTAAGTCCCATGGACATATGGGAATACTAACCGGAGGGCTAATACGCATCACTCCTTGTATGAAAGCTTTGACTAATGAATGCAAAGCCAAGGGCCTTTGAAAAAATATTGACAAGGCCGTCTGACCCTTGATAGTACTCAAGGCAAGCTTCCTATGTACAGCCCACTGTAGGAAGTCCAGAATCCTACCTATTACGTACTTACGTGGATGTCATTTCTTGGCCTCACACCACGTGATGTACGCCTTCTAGATCCTATAATAGATCTGCCTGGATACCGGCTTCCTGGCATTGATCATGGTAGATACCACAGGATTAGAGAGCCCTCTCTTTTTTAGAATGTGGGCTTCAATAGCCAGGCCGTCAAACCTAGGGCTGGTAAGGAAGGGTAGTATATCGGTCCTTGCGAAAGCAGGTCCGGACGATGTGGGAGGGTCCCAGGACTTCCCACTGACATTTTAAAATCTCCGCGTACCATACCCTTCGGGGCCACGCTGGAGCCACCAGAATCACTGGTTTCTTTTCTACCCTGATTCTGCGGATTAATCGCGGTGGGAATGCATATACCAGCTTGAACTGATCCCAAGGGAACACTCGGGCATCCGAACCGCAAGCTAGGGGATCCCTTGTGCGAGACACAAATCTGTCCACCTTTGCGTTGAATCTGGATGCCAGCAGATCTACATCCGGTGTTCCCCACCGCTGGCATATTGCCTTGAAAACCTCGGGGTGAAGAGACCATTCCCCCGGGCATAATTGCTGGCGACTTAAAAAGTCCGCTCTCCAATTTTCCACTCCTGGGATGAAAACCACGGATATGGCTGGGACATATCTTTCTGCCCATTCCAGGATGCAATTCGCTTCCCTCTGGGCTGCACGACTCCTGGTGCCACCCTGGTGATTGATATATGCCACTGCTGTGGCATTGTCTGATTGAATTCTGACAGGGGACCCTTGGAGTTTGGATGTCCATGCTACTAGGGCATACCGGGCTGCTCGTATCTCTAAGAGATTGATGGGCAGGGCCTTCTCTGCTTCTGACCACTTGCCCTGGAGAGACCATTGCTCCAGTACTGGCCCCCCAGCCTATGAGGCTGGCATCTGTAGTGACCACCTTCCAAGAAACCGGACTGAAGGGTTTCCCTTTTTCCAGATTCTGGGGCACCAACCACCAATGGAGGCTCTTGCGAACGGAAGGGGACAGGGACATTGGTAAGTCTAAAGCCTGAACTTTTTTGTTCCAGGCGGACAGTATGGCCCTCTGCAAGTTCCTTGAATGGAATTGACCGTAGGGTACTGCTTCGAATGAAGCCACCATTTTCCCAGCAGCCTCATGCACAGGCGTATGGATGGTTTTCTTTTTTGTACCCACTAAGTGGGTCAAATCTTTCAAAGACGACACCTTCTCTGGAGGTAAGAAAATCTTTCTCTGATTTGAATCCAGTCTTAGCCCCCAAGAATTCCAGACTTTTGACTGGTTTTTGGGGCTGACTTGTCTCGGTTGATAATGCAACCGTGAGATTCCAGATACTTGATTGTCTTGTGAACGACCACTTCTAGTTTTCTTTTTCGTACATCACGGGACACAGAGCGACTTAGTCATTACTAATGGGTTATATAGATTACCTTCAGGTGTTGGCACTGGCCAATTCCAAACCGGAAGTCCCCTCCCCTATATAAGCCCCTCCCATCCGGGAGCACCTCAGTTTTTTGCCAGTGTCTAAGGTGTTGGCCAAAGAGTAACATGTGTTTTCACTGGGCTTGCGTACAGGTTCTTTTGGGCCTTAGTAAGCTGTTCCGGATCCCACCAAAAAAGCTTCATAGCTAAACGGTCGGTACCCGGGCCTTGCAGCAGAAGAGCAAGGTTTTGCCTGTAATGCTTCTCTTAGGAGGGCTGGACCCTGGGATCCAGAGCTCTGGTCATACCCACGACCAAGATGTTGTCTGTGCAGGGTGCTATACAGGTCCAGGGGAGTGGAATCCTTGGGAACCCGGTCCCTGAAGGTTTAATTACAATGCCTGCCGTGATAGGTAAAGTTTGGACTTCTGTGGACCAAACAAAGTCCTGCGGCGGGGATCAGGTAAGTGGGGGCCCCCAGGAACTTGGTTCTATTGGGGGACCCCCAAGCCTAATTTGTCTGTCTGTTACCTAACGGTATTCCCGCTAAATATCTGTGTTTGCCTGTAACTACTGAAAATGTAAAATTTTAATAGTAGTCAAGAAAAAAAAAAAAAAAAAAAGGGACCGCGGTACCTGTGTTAAACCACTAGAGGCCGCTGTAGTCCATTTTTCTTGTCATGTGGATCTTTGGTTTTCTCAAGTCAAAATATCCAGGCAGCTGGTAAGTTTCTCTGTGGGAATCCACTTGATCTGCCCTGTTGCTGCGCTCATCCACCGCACAGGCCCTCCGGCAAAAAGGGCCCTGGCTCCTAGTCCCCTGTTTGATTTCGAAAAGGGCGCCAATGGCGCGCGGGCGTGTGCACGCGCCTCCTATGAAAAAAAGAGGCGGGGCGGGTGGATGACGCTCGATGCGCGCCGCGGCGCTTCTGCGCATGTGCGGGCGTCCCAGCATGGTTAAAAGACACAGTACAAGTGTCAGCTGGATGCAAACAGAGCTAGCAACAAACAGTGGCACACAGAGGCGGTTGATGCAGGCATCCCCCTAGAAAGGCACTTTAGTGGACACCAGCTGGTATATAGCAGCAAGTTTGTTAGACTATTACCAGCAAAATTGGTGTATGACGACGGGAATACCTCAGCTTTGTGCTTAAAGGATATGTCGTCCAGACGCTCCGGAAATAGATCTTCCAGGAAGCCAAAGGGGTCTCCATCGGGCTCTGAGGATATTGGGCATGCTTGTACTGCACCAATCTCCCCTGAGAATTCAGAGGTCAGTAGCCGTAGAAACCCCGCAGGAATGCCTGGTGCTGCGGCTGTCCCCAGTCCACCTGCTCCTGTATATATAACAGAGGAGGTTTTATCCTCAACTCTGGGAGGATTGGAAGAGAGATTAACAGCATTGATCGCTGCTTCCCTGTCACAGGAAAAGCGCGTCCGATCTCCGTCTCCTCCTTCAGAGTGCCTGTTAGTGGAGGAACAGCCCCACACAGAGATCGACCTACCTGAAGGGGATCAGGATGAGGTTGATTCAGTTATGGAGGAATCAACAGTGGAAGAACCTTTCTCAGCATCTCAGGCTGAAAGATTATGGGTTCAGTCTCTGACTAATATGGTCCGATCAGCATTTAAAATGCCTCTGGCGGAACCACCATCCACTACGGTTTCCTCGCTGGGGTCGCTAAAAGCTCCCCAGGCTGTCTGTTCCTTCCCAATCCACCCTTTATTAGAAGGGCTTATTTACCAGGATTGGGAGCATCCTGATAAAATATTTGCTCCCCCCAAGAGATTTCCGGTGATCTATCCCATGGAGGATAAGTTCATAAAAAAAATGGAGGGTCCCTACAGTGGACGCAGCCATCTCTTCTGTTAACAAATCACTGACATGTCCAGTAGATAATGTTCCAATGTTCAAAGACCCAATAGATAAAAAATTGGAGTCTTTACTAAAATCTGCTTTCTCTACAGCAAGCATGGTGACACAACCTGCGGTAGCAGCGATTGGAGTCTGCCAAGCAGTGAAAGATCAGTTGAAACAGGTCTTAAGGGACTTACCAGATCAGCAGGCTCTTGCCCTAGCTGACCTGCCTAGAGCCTTGTGTTTTGCGGTAGACGCCATAAAGGATACAATCCAACAGGCCTTCCGCTTTACGCTGTCTATAGTACATATGCGTAGGCTTCTGTGGCTCAAAAACTGGTCTGCTGAAGCTCCCTGTAAAAAACTGCTGGCTAGCTTCCCATTTCATGGAGAACGCTTATTTGGAGAAGATCTGGACAAATATATCCAGAAAATTTCTGCCGGTAAAAGTTCACTCTTACCGGTTAAGAACAAGGGTAGAAGTCCTTCTTTTAAGAGGCCTACTTCTCCAGTCCCGGGCACATCGGCTGTGAAGCAGTTCCGACGGCCTCCGCGGTCAAATTCAGGGGGCAGAAATCAGGGACAATCACAGGGTAACAAGAAGCCCTGGATCAAGAGAGGTACAAAACCTCCCCCCAAGGCATGAAGCGTTGCCCCCACTCAATCGGGTGGGGGGAAGACTTCAGTTGTTCACAGAGACCTGGCGGGACACCATCAGAGACAGATGGGTGCTCTCCGCAGTAAGTCTGGGATACAAGCTGGAGTTAAAAGGCACTCCTCCTGCCCAATTTATGAGGTCAAACGTGCCAAGAGATCCCCAAAAGAGAGGATCCCTCCTTCTGGCACTAGAACAACTATTGCTCCAAGGTGTAATCATGAAGGTTCCCCTGGAAGAAAGCGGATTCGGGTTTTACTCGAACCTTTTCACAGTCCCCAAACCAAATGGGGACGTGAGGCCCATATTAAATCTAAAAGGGCTAAACAAGTTCCTAAATATCAGGACTTTTCGGATGGAGTCGATCCGATCGGTGGCCACCGCCCTACAAGGGCAGGAATGGTTAGCCTCGATCGACATAAAGGATGCTTATCTGCATATTCCCATCTTTCCGGCCCACCAGAAATTTCTACGCTTTGCAGTAGAAGGGCGCCATTTTCAGTTCAGAGCCTTACCTTTCGGTCTGGCCAGGGCACCACGAGTGTTCACAAAAATTCTGGCCCCATTATTGGCCAATCTAAGAACACAGGGTGTAACGATAATGGCATATCTAGACGACCTGCTACTAATAGACCACTCAGTGGAAAAGCTGGAAGTAGCTATTCACAAGACAATCAAGTATCTGGAATATCACGGTTGGATTATCAACCGGGACAAGTCAGCTCTAAGACCAGTCAAAAGTCTGGAATACTTAGGGCTAAGGCTGGATTCAAATCAGAGAAAGATTTTCTTACCTCTAGAGAAGGTGTCGTCTTTAAAAGATTTGACCCACTTAGTGGGTACAAAAAGAAAACCATCCATACGCCTCTGCATGAGGCTGCTGGGAAAAATGGTGGCTTCATTCGAAGCGATACCCTACGGTCAATTCCATTCAAGGAATTTGCAAAGGGCCATACTGTCAGCCTGGAACAAAAAAGTTCAGGCTTTAGACTTACCAATGTCCCTGTCCCCTTCCGTTCGCAAGAGCCTCCATTGGTGGTTGGTGCCCCAGAATCTGGAAAAAGGGAAACCCTTCAGTCCGGTTTCTTGGAAGGTAGTCACTACAGATGCCAGCTTCATAGGCTGGGGGGCAGTACTGGAGCAATGGTCTCTCCAGGGCAAGTGGTCAGAAGCAGAAAAGGCCCTGCCCATCAATCTCTTAGAGATACGAGCAGCCCGGTATGCCCTAGTAGCATGGACATCCAAACTCCAAGGGTCCCCTGTCAGAATTCAATCAGACAATGCCACAGCAGTGGCATATATCAATCACCAGGGTGGCACCAGGAGTCGTGCAGCCCAGAGGGAAGCAAATTGCATCCTGGAGTGGGCAGAAAAATATGTCCCAGCCATATCCGCGGTTTTCATCCCAGGAGTGGAAAATTGGAGAGCGGACTTTTTAAGTCGCCAACAATTATGCCCGGGGGAATGGTCTCTTCACCCCGAGGTTTTCCAGGCAATATGCCAGCGGTGGGGAACACCGGATGTAGATCTGCTAGCATCCAGATTCAACGCAAAGGTGGACAGATTTGTGTCTCGCACAAGGGATACTCTAGCTTGCGGCTCGGATGCCCTAGTGTTCCCTTGGGATCAGTTCAAGCTGATATATGCATTCCCACCGCCACAATTGTTGCCGCGATTACTCCGCAGAATCAGGGTAGAAAAGAAACCAGTGATTCTGGTGGCTCCAGCGTGGCCCCGAAGGGCATGGTACGCGGAGATTGTAAAAATGTCAGTGAGGAGTCCTTGGACCCTCCCACATCGT
Source organism: Rana muscosa (assembly GCA_029206835.1). Lineage (NCBI taxonomy): Eukaryota > Metazoa > Chordata > Amphibia > Anura > Ranidae > Rana > Rana muscosa. The sequence continues at coordinate 882,620,829 of CM055116.1, forward strand.
CCGGACCTGCTGTCGCAGGGACGATATACCACCCTTCCTTACCAGCCCTAGGTTTGACGGCCTGGCTATTGAAGCCCACATTCTGAAAAAGAGAGGGCTCTCTAATTCTGTGGTATCTACCATGATCAATGCCAGGAAGCCGGTATCCAGGCAGATCTATTATAGGATCTGGAAAGCGTACATTACGTGGTGTGAGGCCAAGAAATGGCATCCACGTAAGTACGTGATAGGGAGGATTTTGGACTTCCTACAGTGGGCTGTAGATAGGAAGCTGGCCTTGAGTACTATCAAGGGTCAGATTTCGGCCTTGTCAATATTTTTTCAAAGGCCCTTGGCTTCGCATTCACTAGTCAAAGCTTTCATACAAGGAGTGATGCGTATTAGCCCTCCGGTTAGTATTCCCATATGTCCTTGGGACTTAAACCTGGTTCTGTCAGTTCTACAGAAACAACCGTTTGAACCATTGCAACACATTTCCTTGGTTCTTCTCACCAGGAAATTGATTTTCTTAGTAGCCGTTTGTTCGGCTAAAAGAGTATCGGAATTAGCCGCCTTGTCCTGTAAGGAGCCATATCTGGTTGTCCATAAGGACAGAGTAGTATTACGTCCTCATCCAGCCTTTCTTCCCAAGGTGGTATCGAGGTTTCATTTGAACCAAGATGTGGTTCTTCCTTCTTTTTTCCCCAAACCTAGCTCGGTAGAGGAAAAGTTATTACATTCTTTGGATGTAGTAAGAGCAGTTAAAGCTTATCTAAAAGCCACTGCTCAGATTCGCAGAACGGATACTTTGTTTATTCTGCCGGAAGGCCCTAAAAAGGGTCAGGCAGCATCAAAATCCACTTTAGCCAAGTGGATTCGACAGGTCATAATACAAGCCTATGGCTTGAGAAAGAGACCGCCTCCGTTCAAAGTTAGGGCGCACTCCACAAGAGCAGTTGGAACTTCATGGGCAGTGCATCACCAGGCCTCCCTGGCTCAAGTATGTAAGGCCGCAACATGGTCTTCGGTACACACGTTTACTAGATTCTACCAGGTAGACGTTAGAAGTCAGGAGGATGTCGCCTTTGGGCGCAGTGTGTTGCAGGCCACAAAAGATCCTCATGCCTGATGGCGCCCAGCTTATGTATCCCTCCCCTCATTTGGCATTGCTTTGGGACGTCCCATTAGTAATGACTAAGTCGCTCTGTGTCCCGTGATGTACGAAAAAGAAAAAGGGATTTTTATAACAGCTTACCTGTAAAATCCTTTTCTTGGAGTACATCACGGGACACAGAACTCCCACCCCTCTTTTTGGGACACTTATTGCTTGGCTACAAAACTGAGGTGCTCCCGGATGGGAGGGGCTTATATAGGGGAGGGTACTTCCGGTTTGGAATTGGCCAGTGCCAACACCTGAAGGTAATCTATATAACCCATTAGTAATGACTAAGTCGCTCTGTGTCCCGTGATGTACTCCAAGAAAAGGATTTTACAGGTAAGCTGTTATAAAAATCCCTTTTTTTCCACTGAGTGGTCTATCAGCAACAAGTCGTCTAGATATGCCATTATCGTTACACCTTGTGTTCCTAGTTTGGCCAATCGTAGGGCCAGAATTTTTGTGAACACTCGTGGTGCTGTGGCCAGACCGAAAGGTAAGGCTCTGAACTGAAAATGGCGCCCTTCTACTGCAAAGCGTAGAAATTTCTGGTGGGCCGGACAGATGGGAATATGCAAATAAGCATCCCTTATGTCGATCGAGGCTAACCATTCCTGCCCTTGTAGGACGGTGGCCACCGATCGTATCGACTCCATCCGAAAAAGTCCTGATATGTAGGAACTTGTTTAGCCCTTTTATATTTAATATGGGCCTCACGTCCCCATTTGGTTTGGGGACTGTGACAAGGTTCGAGTAAAACCCGAACCCGCTTTCTTCCAAGGGAACCTCATGATTACCCTTGGAGCAATAGTTGTTCTAGTGCCAGAAGGAGGGATCCTCTCTTCTGGGGATCGCTTGGCACGTTTGACCTCATAAGATGGGCAGGAGGAATGTCTTTTAACTCCAGCCTGTATCCCAGACTTACTGCGGAGATCACCCATCTGTCTCTGATGGTGTCCCGCCATGGTCTCTGTGAACAACTGAAGTCTTCCCCTCACCCGATTGAGTGGGGGCAACCCTTCATGACTTGGGGGGAGGTTTTGTACCTCTCTTGACCCAGGGTTTCTTGTTACCCTGTGATTGTCCCTGATTTCTGCCCCCTGGATTTGACCGCGGAGGCCGTCGGAACTGTTTCACAGCCGATGTGCCAGGGACTGGAGAAGTAGGCCTCTTAAAAGAAGGACTTCTACCCTTGTTCTTAACCGGCAATTGTGTACTTTTACCGGCAGAAGTTTTCTGGATATATTTGTCCAGATCTTCTCCAGATAAGCGTTCTCCATGAAATGGGAAGCTAATCAGCAATTTCTTACAGGGAGCTTCAGCAGACCAGTTTTTGAGCCATAGAAGCCTACGCATATGTCTACAGACAGCGTAAAGCAGGAGGCCTGTTGGATTGTATCCTTTATGGCGTCCACCGCAACACAAGGTTCTAGGTAGGTCAGCTAGGGCAAGAGCCTGCTGAACTGGTAAGTCCCTTAAGACTTGTTTCAACTGATCTTTCATTGCTTGGCAGACTCCAATCGCTGCTACTGCAGGTTGTGTCACCATGCTTGCTGTAGAGAAAGCAGATTTTAGTAAAGACTCCAATTTTTTATCTATTGGGTCTTTGAACATTGGAACATTATCTACTGGACATGTCAGTGATTTATTTACACAAGAGATGGCTGTGTCCACTGTACGGACCCTCCATTTTTTTATGAACTTATCCTCCATGGGATAGATCACTGGAAATCTCTTGGGGGGAGTAAATATTTTAACAGGATGCTCCCAATCCTGGTAAATAAGCCCTTCCAATAAAGGGTGGATTGGGAAGGAACAGACAGTCTGGGGAGCTTTCAGCGACCCCAGGCGAGGAAACAGTAGTGGTTGATGGTTCCGCCAGAGGCATTTAAAATGCTGCTCGGACCATGTTAGTCAGAGACTGAACCCATAATCTTTCAGCCTGAGATGCTGAGAAAGGTTCTTCCACTGTTGATTCCTCTATAACTGAATCAACCTCATCCTGATCCCCTTCAGGTAGGTCGATCTCTGTGTGGGGCTGTTCCTCCACTAACAGGCACTCTGCAGGAGGAGACGGAGATCGGACGCGCTTTTCCTGTGACAGGGAAGCAGCGATCAATGCTGTTAATCTCTCTTCCAATCCTCCCAGAGTTGAGGATAAAACCTCCTCTGTTATATATACAGGAGCAGGTGGACTGGGGACAGCCGCAGTACCAGGTACTCCTGCGGGGTTTCTTACGGCTACTGACCTCTGAAATTTCAGGGGAGATTGGCGCAGTACAGCATGCCCAAAATCCTCAGAGCCCGATGGAGACCCCTTTCGCTTCTTGGAAGACTTATTTCCAGAGCGTCTGGACGACATATCTATAAGCACAAAGCTGAGGTATTCCCGTCGTCATACACCAATTTTTGCTGGTAATAGTCTAACACAGTTGCTGCTATATACCAGCTGGTGTCCACTAAAGTGTCTTTCTATGGGGATGCCTGCATCAACCGCCTCTGTGTGCCACCGTTTTGTTGCTAGCTCTGCTTGCATCCAGCTGACACTTGTACTGTGTCTTTTACACATGCTGGGACGCCTGCACATGCGCAGAAGCGCCGCGGCACGCATCAAGCGTCATCCACCCGCCCCGCCCCTTTTTTTTCATAGGAGGTGCGTGCACGCACCCGCGCACGCGCCCGTGCGCCATTGGCGCCCTTTTCGAAACCAAGCAGGGACTAGGAGCCAGGGCCCTTTTTGCCGGAGGGCCTGTGCGGTGGATGAGCGCAGCAACAGGGCAGAGGAAGTGGATTCCCACAGAGAACTTACCAACTGCCTGGATCTTTTGACTTGAGAAAACCAAAGATCCACATGACAAGAAAAAATGAACCACAGCGGCCTCTAGTGGTTTAACACAGGTACCGCGGTCCTCTTTTTTTTTTTTTTTTCTTGACTACTATTAAAATTTTACATTTTCCAGTAGTTACAGGCATACACAGATATTAGCGGGAATACCGTTAGGTAACAGACAGAAAGACAAATTAGGCTTGGGGGTCCCCCAATAGAACCAAGTTCCTGGGGGCCCCCACTTACCTGTTCCCCGCCGCAGGACTCTGTTTGGTCCACAGAAGCCCAAACTTCACCTATCACGGCAGGCATTGTAATTAAACCTTCAGGGACCGGGTTCCCAAGGATTCCACTCCCCTGGACCTGTATAGCACCCTGCACAGAAAACATCTTGGTCGTGGGTATGACCAGAGCTCTGGATCCCAGGGTCCAGCCCTCCTAAGAGAGGCATTACAGGCAAAACCTTGCTCTTCTCTTGCAAGGCCCGGGTACCGACCGTTTAGCTATGAAGCTTTTTTGGTGGGATCCGGAACAGCTTACTAAGGCCCGTAAAAGAACCTGTACGCAAGCCCAGGAAAACACATGTTACTCTTTGGCCAACACCTTAGACACTGGCAAAAAAACTGAGGTGCTCCCGGATGGGAGGGGCTTATATAGGGGAGGGTACTTCCGGTTTTGGAAGTTGCCAGTGCCAGCACCTGAAGGTATCTATATAACCCATTAGTAATGACTAAGTCGCTCTGTGTCCCGTGATGTACGAAAAAGAAATCAGCAGAGCTTCCCTCATTTCAGATCTACCACTTAGTTTTACAGCGACTGCACTTCCAAGTGCAATTTCAGGTGCACCTTGCGATTGTAGTTTGCACTTGTAGTGCAAAGTGGATTTGCCTTTCGTAAATAACCCCCAATATTCGCAACTGTGTCCAAATTATATGGACATGCGGGTTGAAGGGAAAAAAATATTTACTAAATAATTACTAGTGAAAATATTTACTAACAGGTCAAACAAAACAAACATATTTACAGACCAAGCTTCACACCAGGCAATGTCAAGAATGTACTGTATATTTCAGTTTTCCATAAAATCTGGCCACTATGTGTTTTCCCTTTCTGACCTCATAATGTTGCAGATTCGCCTACATTACTGTGATATAAAATCTCATACTACCCAGCAACTATATAAAGTTGCACCCTTGGTGCCCACACTGAAGCCCTTTGGCACATATTGTGCAGCCCTGTGCCCCTGCAGACAGTAGTCTGTGTTTTCCTTACCTAGGTATAAATCTATTAGACTGCCTTCTAAAACAAAAATGGTTTAGTTTAGTGTACTGTCCATCCCTTCCTTTTATGCTTTTTTTTCCCTCTAAACTTTTATAATGGATCTTGCTAAATATCAACCGAGACGTGAAAGCATTTTTATCTGGGAAATCTCCTGCTGTCAGAATAAAATAGCTCTGCAGAAGGGATTCCCCACCATCAATGAATGTGTTAATGGGGGAATCAAGCAATTTTCTTTTCTTCAACCTGTGGTTGAAGGAAAGAAAATTGTATAATGTATGGCTTGCTTAAGTTATTCTGAAAGCTTGCTCTCTTAATAACTTAAGTTAGCCAGTAAAGGGGATAACTTAAGCTCACAACTTTCTGCATTAATCAATGGTTAACACAGTACAAGCCCTCTACGACTTCTGTAGTTTCTTTTGTAACTCTTGGCCAATTAAATATTAAACCGCGGCGGCGGTTAATGATGGGATGTGGGGTTCCAGCACCTTGTACCTCTGGACCCCTTTACAATACACAGCACCCTGCACCTCTGGACCCCTTTACATTACACAGCACTAGTGGTGCAACGGATCGGTGACGATCCGTGATCCGAACGGGTCACCCCGTTCGGATCGGCACACACCGCGATCCGCGGCCTCGGCCTTAGGAAAGGCCGCGGCTTCGGCCTAGCTCCGGAGCCATGGCCATCTTGGTACACCCGGGGGCGGCGGCCGCCTTGTGACGTCATCACCCCTCGCTGCTCGTGGATTTGAACTGGCCGGCGGGAGAGACTGGTAAGTGGGGGAGATGCCCATTACTGGGGGAGATTGTGGATATTACATACGGGGGGAGATTGTGGATATTACATACAGGGGGAGATTGTGGATATTACAGGGGGAGATTGTGGATATTACTGGGGGAAGATTGTGGATATTACTGGGGGAAGATTGTGGATATTACTGGGGGAAGATTGTGGATATTACTGGGGGAAGATTGTGGATATTACTGGGGGAAGATTGTGGATATTACTGGGGGAAGATTGTGGATATTACTGGGGGAAGATTGTGGATATTACTGGGGGAAGATTGTGGATATTACATACGGGGGGAGATTGTGGATATTACATACGGGGGGAGATTGTGGATATTACATACTGGGGAAGATTGTGGATATTACATACAGGGGAAGATTGTGGATATTACATACAGGGGAAGATTGTGGATATTACTGGGGGAAGATTGTGGATATTACTGGGGGAAGATTGTGGATATTACTGGGGGAAGATTGTGGATATTACTGGGGGAAGATTGTGGATATTACTGGGGGAAGATTGTGGATATTACTGGGGGAAGATTGTGGATATTACTGGGGGAAGATTGTGGATATTACTGGGGAAAGATTGTGGATATTACTGGGGGAAGATTGTGGATATTACTGGGGGAAGATTGTGGATATTACTGGGGAAAGATTGTGGATATTACTGGGGGAAGATTGTGGATATTACATACAGGGGGAGATTGTGGATATTACATACAGGGGGAGATTGTGGATATTACATACAGGGGGAGATTGTGGATATTACATACGGGGGAAGATTGTGGATATTACATACGGGGGAAGATTGTGGATATTACTGGGGGAAGATTGTGGATATTACTGGGGGAGATTGTGGATATTACTGGGGGAGATTGTGGATATTACTGGGGGAGATTGTGGATATTACATACAGGGGGAGATTGTGGATATTACATACAGGGGGAGATTGTGGATATTACATACAGGGGGAGATTGTGGATATTACATACAGGGGGAGATTGTGGATATTACATACAGGGGGAGATTGTGGATATTACATACAGGGGGAGATTGTGGATATTACATACGGGGGGAGATTGTGGATATTACATACGGGGGAGATTGTGGATATTACATACGGGGGGAGATTGTGGATATTACTGGGGGAAGATTGTGGATATTACTGGGGGAAGATTGTGGATATTACTGGGGAAAGATTGTGGATATTACTGGGGAAAGATTGTGGATATTACATACTGGGGAAAGATTGTGGATATTACATACAGGGGAAGATTGTGGATATTACATACAGGGGAAGATTGTGGATATTACATACAGGGGAAGATTGTGGATATTACATACAGGGGAAGATTGTGGATATTACATACAGGGGAAGATTGTGGATATTACATACAGGGGAAGATTGTGGATATTACTGGGGGAAGATTGTGGATATTACTGGGGGAAGATTGTGGATATTACTGGGGGAAGATTGTGGATATTACTGGGGGAAGATTGTGGATATTACATACAGGGGGAGATTGTGGATATTACTGGGGGAAGATTGTGGATATTACTGGGGGAAGATTGTGGATATTACTGGGGGAAGATTGTGGATATTACTGGGGGAAGATTGTGGATATTACTGGGGAAAGATTGTGGATATTACTGGGGGAAGATTGTGGATATTACTGGGGAAAGATTGTGGATATTACTGGGGAAAGATTGTGGATATTACTGGGGGAAGATTGTGGATATTACTGGGGGAAGATTGTGGATATTACTGGGGGAGATTGTGGATATTACTGGGGGAGATTGTGGATATTACAGGGGGAGATTGTGGATATTACATACAGGGGGAGATTGTGGATATTACATACAGGGGGAGATTGTGGATATTACATACAGGGGGAGATTGTGGATATTACATACAGGGGGAGATTGTGGATATTACATACAGGGGGAGATTTTGGATATTACATACAGGGGGAGATTGTGGATATTACTGGGGGAAGATTGTGGATATTACTGGGGGAAGATTGTGGATATTACTGGGGGAAGATTGTGGATATTACTGGGGGAAGATTGTGGATATTACTGGGGGGAGATTGTGGATATTACTGGGGGGAGATTGTGGATATTACTGGGGGGAGATTGTGGATATTACTGGGGGGAGATTGTGGATATTACTGGGGGGAGATTGTGGATATTACTGGGGGAGATTGTGGTGGGGAGATTGTGGATATTACAGTGGGGGGGATGACGTGGATATTAGTAATTTTTTTTTTTTTGCCGATCCGAAAATGATCCGATCCGTGGCTCTGATCCGAGGATCGATCCGATCCGTGAGTTTTTTGATCCGTTGCACCCCTACACAGCACCCTGCACCTCTGGACCCTTTTACAGTACACAGCACCCTGCACCTCTGGACCCCTTTACATTACACAGCCACCCACAGTTTTTTACACAGACACCCCCTAACAGTTCTGGACCCCCTCCCTACAGTACAGACCCCCTCCCTACAGTACAGACCCCCTCCCTACAGTACAGACCCCCCTACAATACAGAACCCCCCCACATTTCATACCCCCTTCAATACAGACCCCCCTACATTACAGACCTCCCTACATTACAGACCCCCCTACAATACAGACCCCCCTACAAAAATACAGAACCCCCTAAAATACAGAACCCCCCGCAATACAGAACGCACCTACATTTCGGCTGTGTGAGACAGCCGAGCCGAGACTGATCAGATCATCAGTGCCGCGGCCACCTTGCCAGAGAGAAGGGGATCGTTGCGGGTCCTGGCCCCCTGATGTGCCGACGGGTGTCACTGTCACTCGAGTGCGGCTCCGACTCGCAGCTGAGAGTGCACTGGGGCAGTGGCGTCACTAAGGTTGGTGTCACCTAGTGCGGAAAAACATGGAGTCACCCCCCTACTGTCTATCCTGCCCAGCGCCCTGCAGACAGCGCATGGTCACGAGGCGCACCCCCAAATGACCCCTGTAAATTAAATTATAGGGTGGTATTGGGCGATATAGGGCAGGTTGAGGTAATATAGGGCAGGTTGCAGTGATATAGGACAGGCTGGGGTGGCATAGGGCAGGTTGGGGTTGTATAGGGCAGGCTGGAGTGGTATAGAGCAGGTTTGGGTGGTATGGGGCAGTTTGCAGTGGTATATGGCAGGCTGGGTGGCATAGGGCAGGTTGGGGTGATATAGGGCAGGGTGTGGTGGCATAGAGCAGGTTGCGGTGGCATAGGGCAGGTTGGGGTGGTATAGAGCAGTTTGCGGCGGCATAGGGCAGGTTGCGGTGGCATAGGGCAGGTTGCAGTGGCATAGGGCAGGTTGCAGTGGCATAGAGCAGTTTGCGGTGGTATAGAGCAGTTTGCGGTGGTATAGAGCAGTTTGCGGTGGTATAGAGCAGTTTGCGGTGGTATAGAGCAGTTTGCGGTGGCATAGGGTAGGTTGGGATGGTATAGAGAAGTTTACGGTGGCATAGGGCAGGTTGCGGTGGCATAGGGCAGGCTGGGGTGGTATAGGGCAGGTTGCGGTGGCATAAGGCAGGGTGCGGTGGCATAGGGCAGGGTGCGGTGGCATAGGGCAGGGTGCGGTGGCACGCATAGAGCAGGTTGGGGTGGCATGCATAGTGCAGGGTGCGGTGGCATAGGGCAGGCTGGGGTAGTATGGTGCCAGGATAGGACTCTATGTAGTGACACGTGCAGCAGTGCAGTAACTTACAGCATGCCTGGAGATGAAGACACTCTGGCTGCTGTGTCCGTCCTCATTTCTTTCTCCATCAGCTGTGGGATCAGCCAGAGTGAACGAGTCTGTGGGAGGAGTGGAGGGGGCAGCCACACCCCCAGCTCCGCCCACCAACCCTGGCTGCCTCCGGAGACATTGGAGATGATGGGGAAGACGTGACATGATGTCCGGCGGCCCGCGGGCCTTCGTGGGCCGTCGCGGCCCACCGGGCATTTCCCCAGTATGCCCTATGGCCAGTCCGGGCCTGCCTTCAGTAGTGAGATGTGTCAACTTAAAGAGGAAGTAAACCCTGATGGGTTTTACTTCCTTTTTAGTTCCCTGCAAAGTAAACGCATAATGTGCTAGTATGCACATACTAGCACATTATGTGCCACTTACCTGCAAACGAAGCCTGCGATGTCCCCGCTGGAGGCCGCTTCGCCCTTCTTTCTTTCCAGGGACGTCGCGTGACGTCACTCCCGTGCATGCCAGTCACGGCATTTGCAAGTGAAGAAACAGCACAGAGGGCCATTTGTTCACAGCGCATGCGCCAATGACGACATCATCGCCATACTACAAGGTAAATATCTCCTAAACGGTGCACGTTTAGGAGAGATATACTGTATCTATAGGTAAGCCATATTATTATAGGCTTACCTATAGGTACAACTTTCGGCATTGTGGGTTTACAACCACTTTAAGCAACATGATTTGTTTCAGTGTTCTTAAAGCGGACCTTCAGTCATTTTTTCACCTTTCCATCTAATAAATCTTCTGCCCTTGTTGTTTTAACTTTGGATAGCAAAACATTTTTTCTCTGCCAGTAAATACCTTATACAGCCAACTTCCTTTTTTTTTGTCTGGTCATTAGCTTAGGCTAATGACATCATGCACAGCTCTCTATGTCACTCTCATGAGAGTTTGCCAGCAAGGGAGGGGGGGCAGGAGAGTGGAGGAGGGATGAGTCATAGGAGCATTGCAGAGCTGGAGGGGGCTGGATGAGGGCAGAGATTGGAGGTGACTGCAGAGTTCCACATGTATTCATTGAGAGAGGAGAAATGTGCAGGCAAGCAGTGGTGTGAGTGTGTCTGTCTGTATGTATATGTATGTCTGTATATACAGTATGTGTGTGTGTGTCTGTGTAAATCCAGGAAGTGAACAGGCAGCAGCTTCAGCTGCCCACAGTTAAAATGGCTGCAGCCAGACTCAGTGGAGGGAGATTAATGTAGCATATTTGGCAAGTACAGAATCACAGTATATATAAAATAATATGCAAAGTGGTTGGAGAATGGCAAAGATGTTTTTATTACAAATTATGTGAGCAGATTGTAATATCCACCTTTTTTTTCAAGGTAACGCTATGCATAAACTTAAGTTAAAAAAAAGAACACAACGGGGGCGTGACCGGATGTGATTGCGGCAGGACGTGTCTGCCCGGAGCTCCGGCTTTCATCCGGCTCTATATCCTGATTGCAGCTGACTAAATACCCGGTACTCGGTGCTGCACTGCTCCGGTGAAAGGGGAACTGCCGCGGCACCTAACGATGCCATCCTCGGCTTCGAAGAAGCAGCAGAAGCACCTTAATCAGCCACCTTTAGAACAGAGGCAGTTGCGCTCTCAGGGCAACATGGCGCTTGGCTCCGCCCACGCCATCTTGGTTCCTGTTAACTCGACACAGCGCGCCAAACCACAGACCTCCAGGATGACGCAGCCAGTGAGTATGGCGTCGCAGGTACAGGAGGCACCATCTCCCTTGCCGCAAGAAATAGAGGTGGATACGGCAGCCATAACAGGTCCAATCCTGGAAGCTATTGCGGCTTCTAAAACGGAGCTTATGACACGTATTGACTGTTTGGCCTCGGAGTGTAACCTTATCCGGCATGATCTGGACAAGATCAGAGGCAGGCTATCTACAGCGGAGGATCGCATCTCTGGAGTGGAGGACGCTGCCCATACTCAGGGTTTTCAACTCGGGGAGCTGAAAGATATGGTCCGGTTCTTGCAGCACAGAGCAGATGACGCCGAGGACCGCCAGAGAAGAAACAACATAAGAGTTGTGGGGTTACCTGAAGGGGCTGAGGGGGTAGCCACTACTACTTTTGCCGAGCAGTTCTTCAAATCACTGCTGGCTTTAGGGGATCTCCCCCCCACATATGTTGCTGAGAGGGCACACAGGGTCCCCACTGGAGCTCGGCCATCGGGTGCCCCACCTCGTCCTTTTCTGGTCCGGTTCCTAAACTATAGGGACCGTGACATGTTACTGGCGGAGGCAAGAAAACATAAGGAGCTGAAATATGACAACGCACGCATCATGCTTTTTCCGGATTTCTCGGCGGAGACTCAGAGGATGCGTCGCTCCTTTACAGATGTGAAAAGAAGGCTCAGAGAGAAAGATCTGAAATACAGTATGTTGTACCCCAGCCGTCTCCGAGTGCAGCACAAGGGTTCAGTAAAGTTCTTTGAAACTCCACAGGATGCCTGCGACTGGTTGGACCAGAACCCGTGATGCCGTACGAGGTTTACCTGTCCACCTTGTTACTGTTATGATTTTTCTATTTTTTATTTTCTGGTCTGTTGTTTTTTGCAAGGGAACTGCCTCTTTACTCCTGTAGACTTACTCTATTTTCCCCTTCTCTTTTTGGGGCATCACGCATTGCTATACTCTCAGGATCAGATTCAGGGGGCAAGATGTTTTCTTTTGCTATTTTTTTTCCCCTGGGACCCCAGTATTATGGCTGAAATCCGGAGCCCTTGGATCTGCTTTATTGTGGGGCCACCATCTCACTATTCCTCTGTGAGTGCTCTTTTTCAGAGATGCACAAATGTGGCAGCTGCATTGTATTTTTGTGGTAACGACTACACAATGATACATTCCCACGGTTCAGGTTGTACCCACAAGGGGTTCTTTGTGCACGGTCAGCTGCTACTTCTATATCATGGACAGCCGTAGGAGTCTGGTGCGACTGGCACGGATTTTTATTTTTTATTTTTCCAGCTTCAAATGCCGAACTGTCAACGCTTCAGGTTGAACTCCTACAGGTTTGTTTGTTTTGGGACTAAAGCTGCATACCGGAAGATTTTCGTTTTTGTTCAGGTTTTGGATTTTATGTTGATTTTGTATTTTTTTGGTAGATTAGTAGTTTGTGGTATGACAGCAGGGGTGTTTTTTTGTTTTTCTGACCAAGGCCATGGAGCTTCTCCCGGATTTGCACAACTACTGGCTGAAATGTGTATGTCCTCCTATATGATAATTGCAATTGTTTTCCCTCCGCTAACTGTTTTCATGTGGTTATCATATCTCTTTGATTTTCATAATGGATAGTAAACTTAAAATACTTTCCTGGAATGTCAGGGGTCTAAATAATAAATTTAAGAGGGCTGCAGTTTTCCAATACCTCAAACGGGTCAAACCACATGTTGTCCTCCTACAGGAAACTCACTTGGAGGGCAGTACGATTTTGTCGTTACGCAAGCCCTGGATTCAAAGGGCGGTTCACGCTACCTATTCCACATACTCTAGAGGGGTTTCCTTGCTAATCAGTAAGGCAATTCCATGCACAATACATCAAGTGTTTACTGACTCGGGAGGTCGATATGTGGCAGTCCTCTTGGAAATATTCTCCCATAAAATCCTACTGGTGAATGTATATTTGCCCCCTCCTTTCAAGGTTAATTTACTATGTGATTTGTTGGTAACATTGGCCCCGTATCTCCATCTGCCGATACTTTTCATGGGGGATTATAATGCCATCTTAGACCCGGTGCTGGACTCCTCCAATGCTGGGAGACCGGCCTCGGCGGATCTCTGCTCCTGGATGTCTATGGCGGGTCTGACTGAACTGTGGAGGTGGAAGCATCCGGATACGGTATCCTACTCGCATCTGTCTTCCACTCACAAATCTTCCGCTAGGATTGATTTGGCGTTTGGCAATGCTTCCATTCTGCAGTATGTATCTGAGGTGAACTACTTACCTGGGGGAACTTCGGATCATAACCCACTTATGGTCACTATGGCCTTTCATATGAAGAAAAGGGAAGGGGGGTGGAGATTGTCACCAGGTTGGTTGTTAGAGGATCAAGTGCTGGCTCAGATTCAACAATCCACAGACGCCTACTGGGAGGCAAACGAGGGATCGGCTGATCCCTCGGTGGTATGGGATGCTTTCAAAGCAGTGGCAAGAGGGGAGTATATTTCCGCAATAAAGTCAGTCAGGAAGGATCATATCCAGGAGAGTGAGCTTCTCATGGCTCATGAGCGAGAGAGTGCTAAAGTAAATGCAGACTCTCCCTCAGAGGCCAATTATGTATCCTTACTGGAAGCTAGACGCTTAGTGGCATTACATTTTACGGATCTGGCGCACACTGAGGTGCGTCAGAGGGCAGAAACGGTGTTCGCTGAGGGTGACAAAAATGGCAAGTTGTTAGCTAACCTTGCCGCTGACCAAAAAATACCAGTTAGTATACCGGTGATACGGAATAAAGGGGGGACCTTGATTACAGATCCCACAGACATATTAAGGGAATTTGTTCAATTTTACTCGTCCCTGTACTCGCCTATCCCTTCTTACGATCCCTCGGAACTGAATGAGTTGTTGCTGAGCCTCTCCATACCGAGATTGTCAGATACTGATGCTATTATGTTAGATGAACCTATTTCTGTATTGGAAATTGAAGCAGCTATGCTCGCTTTTCCCCCACAGAAGGCGCCGGGTCCGGATGGATTTCCGGCGGATTTCTACAGAGCGTTTAGGTCCCGATTGGCCACAAGACTAAATGTGCTCTTTCGTCACTGCTGGGAGCGGGGGGCCTTGCCGGCGTCAATGATGGAGGCCTACATGGTGCTCCTCTTGAAGCCGGGGAGGGACCCACTAGAATGCTCATCATATCGCCCGATTGCGTTGCTAAATGTAGATCTGAAGATCCTTGCTAAAGTGCTGGCGTCAAGGTTGTCCAGGGTAATTTCGTCCCTGGTGGACATTGACCAGACGGGCTTCATACCCGGCATGTCGACGGACACTAACTTGAGGAGGTTGTTCACGCATATTCAGCTAGGTACCACTGACTCCCTGGCCAAGGTAATTGTCTCGATAGATATAGAGAAAGCATTTGACTCGGTTGACTGGTGCTACATGCATAGGGTGTTGGAGGGAATGGGCTTTGGACCCGGTTTCCGTCGATGGATCACTCTATTGTATACTAATCCTCGAACAGCGATTCGGCTCGGTACAATAATCTCTGAATTTCTTCCGTTAGGTAGGGGTACTAGGCAGGGGTGTCCACTCTCCCCCTTTCTTTTTGCATTAATGATGGAACCAATTGCTAGAGCACTTAGGCGCTCCAGTGGGGTGGGGGGTATCCGAGTTGGCTCAATTACAGAATGTGTAGCACTATATGCTGATGACTTGCTCCTATTCCTTAGGGACCCTGGGCCCTCCCTCAGGGCTGTTTTGCAGATATTAGATTTATTTGCCTCCTTTTCGGGTTTGCGGGTGAACTGGAGCAAGTCATCTATTTTGCCGCTGGGCCCTGAAGCACAGATGCTTAGAGATAACGACTTACCGTTGCAGTGGGTCTCTACTATTACCTACCTGGGTGTCAGAATAACTGCCCATATTGGAGATTATATGGCTTTGAACCTTCTCCCGCTGGTGTCTCGCCTCAGAAAAAAAAAACTCAGGTCTGGCAAAAACTGCCTCTCTCCCTGATAGGGAGAATAAGTCTACTCAAAATGAAATTCCTACCAGTACTCCTATACTTCCTGCGTCACTCTCCAGTGTGGATTCCCAAAGATTTCTTTAAAACATTGAATAGTATAGTGGGGGCTTTTCTTTGGTCTCCACCATCCCCTCGTATTAGTATTTCGGTCCTGCAGGAGCCCCTGGGGCAGGGGGGGTTGGCGCTTCCGGACTGGCAAAAGTATTATCTGGCTGGCCAGATGGTGTTTGCTAGGCGCTGGCTGCTGGCTGATGACGGCGATTCGGCCACGCTCCTGGAAGCGGCTCATTTGGGATCATATGAGAGCTTACGATTGGCCTTATTTAGGGGTCCCGGGTCCAGTCTCCCTTTAACAGTCTCTATGAAGGCCACCATTAGGGCCTGGGAGGTCACTACTGCTCTGATGTCCCCTTCCTATCTGGGAGTTTCGCCTTCGGCCCCTCTCTGGTTGAACCCAAACTTATCAGATTTTTGCTCCCTCCCGGATCCAATGATTTGGGCTTGTGGGGGGATTAAAGTGTTAGAGGATATTACTAGGGAAGGTGAGCTTATTTCTTTTGATCAATTAAAAGCAAGGCATGATCTGCCAAATTCCTTCTTCTTTCGCTATCTGCAGCTGCGCCACGCTTTTCAGGCGCAGTTCAGTGGCCAAAGAGTCGAGTCCCTTCCATCCCCACTGGAGACCCTTTTGAAAGACAAAGACCT
Source organism: Rana muscosa (assembly GCA_029206835.1). Taxonomy (NCBI): domain Eukaryota; kingdom Metazoa; phylum Chordata; class Amphibia; order Anura; family Ranidae; genus Rana; species Rana muscosa. Next base: position 882,637,012 of record CM055116.1, read on the forward strand.
AGCCAAACCTCTGTCCACTGTTTACAAATCCCTATTTAAAAAAATACCGTTGGGGGTAACTAGGTGTAGAGAGAGGTGGGAAAGGGAAATTCCAGAGATACAGGGGGAGGATTGGGAGGATATGTGGGATCACCCATTTAGGCATTTGGTTTCTGCTAGAGATCGTCTAATACAGTTCAAATTTCTGCACCGTATATATTTCACTCCTGCTAGGCTTTCTCGTATATATCCTACCACCAGTGGTCAATGTTGGAGGTGCACATACTCCCCAGCAGATTCGGAACATGTTTTCTGGACGTGCCCACAGATTCAGACCTTTTGGTCTGGGGTGGTGGAGTGCATGTCGGAGGTGCTTGGAGCTCCGGTCCCCCTGGCGCCCAGGGTTTGCCTCATAGGTTTGGTGGAGGGGGTGGTTCCATCATTGGCACACCGCACATTGCTAATTATTGGGATGTTTTATGGCAGAAAGGCTATTTTATTAAAGTGGAAGAACGCTAGTGCCCCCACACTCTCATTCTGGAAAGGTCTGGTTAACTCAGTTATACATCTATATAAGGCTACGTACAGGGCACGTGGATGTGGGAAAAAGTTTGACAAGGTCTGGCAGGCATGGCTGGACTCTTCTGCAACAGTAGGCTGATCTGATCAATGGAATTGACGGTCGGTCAAAGATAACATGATTATAAATTTACTACTGTATAGCTGACATGTGTTCCACATGGTTTTCCTGGTGAATATAGGCTCTTTAGGAGGATAGTGGATATAATAATAGGAGGACAGACTGTGATGTTAGGATTGATGCAAGAATGTCTTATGTGTTATATATATAACGGTGGCCTTGGTCGGGATGGGGGGGGGGGGAAGGGGGGTTATAGTTATAGATGAACTATGTTAGTTCTGGTAGAGTGGGCCTTGCATGGCCGCGGTCGAGAAGGTATGTTGCCTACTCGAGTATGTGTTTTAATGTTGTACTGTACTGTACTGTAAGAAAATCTAATAAAAAGAATTTATAAAAAAAAAAAAAAAAAAAAGAACACAACAAGTTTGGCACTGCCAGCATTCTACAATCTGCTTTGTTTCTGCCTATACTGACTGCAGCGAGCATGAAAGTAACAAATTAACTATTCTGAGGTCTGTTTTTATGAATGGATGTGATGTAGAAAGCTAGAGATTCAAATGGAAAAATCATACCTCATTTATTTGTAGAGGGCATTTTTGTTTTTGGATTAAGGGCCCTTAAACTATTTTATACAGAAAGCTAACTTTGAAGAACTCCTACCACTTACCGCATCAGCTTCTGCCTTTTCCCTGGACACTCTCCCACCAGCAACCACAGACTCCAAGGCGTTGACCCAGCGCTGCTTGTCGGGAAAACTGGGTGCTAACAGATACAGTGTGCGCCCAGGCCAGCAGGTGGTATGCGGATGAGACTCCACCTTCAGTACATATGGCACATCTAATCAAAAGAGAATAAACATGTGCATTCAAAAACTCACCATTAGGTAATTTTTTTGTTTAAAAATAAAAATGAGTAATAGAATATCTAAATATTTATATATATATATATATATATATATATATATATATATATATATACACACATACATACACACACACACACACACATATATATATATATATATATATATATATATATATATATATATATATATATATATATATATATATATATATATATATATATTGTGAGGGGGTTAGCTCGGCAGCGGGTGTGTGTGACCCCCGGGATGGGCTCCCCACACAAAAACAGGCCCAGCAAACGGAGGTTGTGGTTTTCAAAATCAAAAAAAAGGTGCGGTTTATTTTCTATTTACAGTGACAAAACACAGCAAAGCCAAAAGAAACATATAAACAAAATAAATCCTGGTCAACTTGACCTCTGACTAAACATACAGGTTTCCTAACTAACAACTGGGATCAGCCTAGTGCTGTCCTAGTCCCTAAGTCCCTGGTTTTAAATGTCCAAGCAAATAGCCACACAGGCTTTGCCTCACCGCACAGGGGTTCACTCTCCCTAGACAGTCCACACAGGTCTTGTTCCAGGCATGAGCTAACATCTAATGAAGCTGGGAGTTCTTATAGAGGCCTAAATGAGCTGACAAGCTTCAGCTGGCCTCATCAACTCCCTGTCTGTACGACGCCCCACACTCTCCCTAGAGGTATGAGTCATCCATGAGCCTACTAGCCTCAGCTGGGCTTATACAACTCTCCACCCTAGTTGTATAAGTCAGCATAAAGCCTGAATCTGGGAGAAATATATCTACCCCCCTGGATGCAACCAGGTGACTTTACCTTCCTGCTGTCACATACCCCCCCCCCCCTCTTGTTTTAACCTTGGGGTTGGAACACCAGCAATCAGGCATTCATGTACTCGAGACAAAGCATCCACATTCCCCATTTGAACGCCAGGGCGATGCTTTACTGTGAAGTTGAATTCCTGTAGGGCCAGGAACCACCTATTCACTCTTCTATTTGTCTCCTTGTTTTGAGCCATCCACTTTAACGGAGCGTGATCCGTAACCATGTCAAAGTGCCTACCTAGCAGATAGTACCGAAGGGAATCTAGAGCCCACTTCACCGCTAAACACTCCTTTTCAACCGTGGCGTAATTTACCTCATGGGACTTCAACTTCCTGCTGAGGTAAATGACTGGGTGCTCTTCCCCGTTCCAGACCTGGGACAATACTGCTCCTAACCCCACATCTGACGCATCACTTTGTACGACAAAGTCTTTAGAGAAGTCGGGTGAGTACAACACTGGCTGGCTACATAAGGCCTGTTTCAAGAATTGGAATGCTGCCTCAGCCTCGGGGGTCCATTTAATCATGACCGACCCTTTCCCTTTCGTCAGGTTGGTTAGGGGCACAGCCTTAGAAGCAAAGTGGGGAATGAAGCGCCGATAATAACCCGCGATTCCCAGAAAGGCCCGTACCTGCTTCTTGCTGTTGGGACGTGGCCAACTCTGGATGGCCTCGACTTTGTTGAGTTGGGGTTTTATTACTCCCCTCCCAATGGTGTACCCAAGATATTTGGCCTCCTCCTGCCCAATGGTACACTTCTTGGGGTTAGCCGTAAACCCCGCTTCCCGAACAGAGTCCAGGACTGCTTGCACTTTTGGCAGATGTGAGGCCCAATCTGTGCTATGGACAATTACGTCATCCAGGTAAGCCGCAGCATACTTCCGATGGGGCCTCAGCATCTGGTCCATTTTCCGCTGGAATGTGGCCGGCGCATTCTGTAACCCGAACGGCATTCTTTTATATTGGAACGCCCCGTCTGGGGTTACAAATGCGGTTTTCTCTTTGGCCAATTTGGCCAGGGGGATTTGCCAATACCCTTTTGTGAGGTCAAGAGTCGTCATGTATCGGGCTGTTCCCAGCCGGTCGATCAACTCATCTATACGTGGCATGGGGTAGGTGTCAAATTTTGTAACTTTGTTCAACTGACGAAAATCGTTACAAAATCGCCAGCTCCCATCCGGTTTAGGCACCAACACAATGGGACTAGACCAATCACTTTGGGACTCCTCTATCACCCCTAAGTTCAGCATTTTCTGTACTTCCTCCCGTATTGCCTCCCGTCGGGCCTCTGGGATCCGATAGGGTTTTAACTTCACCCTTTCACCGGGCGGGGTAATGATGTCATGCTCTACCCCAAATGTTTGTCCCGGCAGCTCAGAGAATACCTCCTTGTTGCGAAGCACAAACTCCTTAACCTCCTGTTGTTGGGGTTGTGACAAGGTGGCTGCTATTCCAACCTCAGGAATCACGCAACCAGTTTGAGCTGGTGACCAAGTGTCTGCGACTAGGGACTCTCTATCCCTCCAGGCTTTCAACAGATTAACGTGATAGATCTGTTCGGGCTTTCGCCTTCCTGGTTGTCTGACCTTGTAATTCACTTCACTCACTTTTTCCATTATCTCGTAGGGGCCTTGCCATTTGGCAAGGAATTTACTTTCAACCGTAGGGACAAGTACCAGTATCCTATCCCCCGGGGAAAAGGTACGGGTCTTGGCTCCACGGTTGTACACTCTCTGCTGTGCTAACTGCGCTTGGGCCAAATGTTCCTTCACGATGGGCATTACCTGTGCAATTCGGTCTTGCATCAGGGCGACATGCTCAATCACACTCCTGTGGGGAGAACTCTCACTTTCCCAAGTTTCCTTGGCAATATCCAACAGCCCTCTTGGGTGTCTCCCATACAGTAACTCAAAGGGGGAGAATCCCGTAGAGGATTGGGGCACCTCCCTAATAGCAAACATCAGATAAGGAAGTAGACAGTCCCAATCCTTTCCATCTCTATCCACCACTTTCTTCAACATTTGTTTTAGGGTTTTGTTGAATCTTTCAACCAGCCCATCGGTTTGGGGGTGATACACAGATGTACGTAATTGCGTCACTTTGAACAATTTACACAGCTCCTTCATAACCCGGGACATAAAGGGTGTACCTTGGTCCGTAAGCAGTTCTTTACAAATACCCACCCGGCTAAACACAAGAGATAGCTCTTTGGCTATGGTTTTGGCCGAGGTATTTCGGAGAGGGATCGCTTCTGGATAACGGGTGGCATAGTCCATTATAACTAATATGTACTGGTGCCCCCTAGCGGACTTGATTATAGGACCTACCAAATCCATGGCGATCCTCTCAAACGGGACCTCAATGATGGGTAGAGGGACCAGCGGGCTACGGAAATGTGGCATCGGGGCCGACCTCTGACACACAGGGCAGGAGGAACAATAATTTTCTATGTCCTTCATCACCCCCGGCCAATAGAATCTCTGTAATACCCTCTCTCGGGTTTTCTCTGTCCCCAGATGACCTCCAAGAATGTGCCCATGGGCCAACTCCAACACCAACTTCCTGTAAGGTTTGGGCACCACAAGCTGCTCAACGGTTTCTTCTGCCCTTTTTGCCACCCGATACAGTAGGTCCTTCTCTACGCTGAAGTATGGGTAAGTGCAGGTATTATCTGGGTTCACTAACTCGCCATCTATTTTCACTACGTTTTCGCGTGCCTTTATTAGGGCGGGGTCTTTCAACTGTTCTGTGGCAAAGTTTTCCCTGTGAACCTCAAGATCAGAAAACTCCACAGACGGTAGGTTTTCGTCTGAGGAGGTGGGCTCCTCTCCAGTTTCTTGAGTCTCCCCTGCCAATACTGATAAGGGAAATTCCGGAGAGTCCTCACCACTCTCAGGGGAGTTCTGGCTATCACATTCCTGGTACATAGGGGCACCAGTGGGGGGCTCAGGATCATCCCACAGTTCCCAGAACTTCGGAAAATCCCTTCCCACAATGGCGTCATACGGTAACTGAGATACTAAGCCCACTGGATGAGAGAGGGTACCTTTGGGGGTCTCGAAACACACTGTAGTCACTGGATACTCTCGGGTGTCCCCATGCACACAAATAACAGCTACCTTGCTATTCCCAGAGACCTCTGTTTTAACTAACTCAGCCTTTATCAGGGTCACAAGGCTACCTGAATCCAGCAATACCACAACATTTCTACCATTAACACACATTTTGCATAAATGTTTCTCAATTCCTCGAATGGCAGTGCATGCGACTGTCGCACACAGCGACTGACGTCTGCCCGTCAGAAAGTCACACTGCATGGGTTCCTCCACAACCGGGCAATTGGCTGCAATATGTCCCGCTTGCCGGCAGCGGTAGCAAACGATCCTTCTTGCCGCCTCTTGAGCCGCTGATTTCCCAGGCTGTTCTCGCCAAACTTGGGGTAGAGCTCCCACCCTCTCACTCTCTCCACCCTTACCCCTTGGAATCCTCTTATCCGCCCCTGGGGATGGTCTGGTCTTAGGGTGGAAAGTCCGAGTGTCTCTGGAAGAGGCCGTCAGGTTCTCTGTAGCCAAGTATTTCTCCACACGATCCACAAGACCATCGGCCGTCTCTGGGTCTCCATGGCTTACCCAGTTTTGGATGGCAGTAGGAAGAGCTCTCAAAAACCGATCCATTACAACACGTTCCACAATCTTTGGTGCGGACAAAGTCTCTGGCTGTAGCCACTTTCTGCTCAGGTGAATGAGATCATACATTTGAGACCTGGGGGGTTTTCCAAGCTGGAAAGTCCAGTTATGCACACGCTGAGCCCGGACAGCCTGGGTGACACCCAGCCTTGCCAATATCTCAGCTTTTAGCATCACATAGTCTTTTGCTTGGTCAGGCTCTAGGTCATAGTAAGCCTTCTGCGATTCACCAGTTAACAGAGGAGCCACCAGTCCAGCCCACTGCTCCTCAGGCCACTTTTCTCTTTCAGCAGTCCTTTCAAATGTGGTCAAAAATACCTCTGGATCATCCTCTCCAGTCATTTTTGTCAATAAACGACTCACCCCAAAGGACGCGGTATTAGTGGGACGGCTTTCCTCACTGGTCTGCGGACGTTGCTGCATTACTGCTTCCATTTGTTGTAGTCTCTGCTCTTGCTTCTGTAACAGGTCTATGAAGCGGGCCTCAGATTGCTGCTGGGCTTGTTGCTGAGCTTCCAGACTCTGTTGGTGAGCTTGCTGCTGGGCTGCAAGGCTCTGTTGATGAGCTTGCTGCTGGGCTGCGAAGTTCTGTTGTTGAGCTGCAAGGCTCTTTTGCAAACCTGCATTTGTCTGCTGTTGATTGGCATTTGCTAGAGCCAGCTGCTTCAGTATCTCCTCCATGCTGGCTTAAAAAAAACTGCCCGCGTTCTCCACCAACTGTGAGGGGGTTAGCTCGGCAGCGGGTGTGTGTGACCCCCGGGATGGGCTCCCCACACAAAAACAGGCCCAGCAAACGGAGGTTGTGGTTTTCAAAATAAAAAAAAAGGTGCGGTTTATTTTCTATTTACAGTGACAAAACACAGCAAAGCCAAAAGAAACATATAAACAAAATAAATCCTGGTCAACTTGACCTCTGACTAAACATACAGGTTTCCTAACTAACAACTGGGATCAGCCTAGTGCTGTCCTAGTCCCTAAGTCCCTGGTTTTAAATGTCCAAGCAAATAGCCACACAGGCTTTGCCTCACCGCACAGGGGTTCACTCTCCCTAGACAGTCCACACAGGTCTTGTTCCAGGCATGAGCTAACATCTAATGAAGCTGGGAGTTCTTATAGAGGCCTAAATGAGCTGACAAGCTTCAGCTGGCCTCATCAACTCCCTGTCTGTACGACGCCCCACACTCTCCCTAGAGGTATGAGTCATCCATGAGCCTACTAGCCTCAGCTGGGCTTATACAACTCTCCACCCTAGTTGTATAAGTCAGCATAAAGCCTGAATCTGGGAGAAATATATCTACCCCCCTGGATGCAACCAGGTGACTTTACCTTCCTGCTGTCACAATATATATATATATATATATATATATACACACACACACAGAATTTCTGCATTAAATATGCAAGACATAGGATGTATAGGCAAATAAATATTTTCCCATGTTCTGCAGTGATGGATACTCACCTGACTTGGCAGTATTTACAAGTTCTGTAGATCCTACAGCTCCATGAACTGTGACATCACCATCGGGAAGACAAAGTTCAAACTCCTCAGATGGTCTCTGGCTGCCTATGTGCAATAATATAATTCTTAAAATTCATGAGTTAACATCACATGATTGTAATACAAGCAACCACGAGCTACGTCATACATAATAAATAAAAATATTAAAATATAAAACAATTAATCTTAAATGGAAAGATTGTCACTTGGAAGGAATAACACAATTACATATTAGACTACTTACAGTCACAAGAGTGAGGGTTACATAAATCACTCCAGCTTCAGACCCATAGAATGAAAAGACTCCCCTATCCACAGTAAAAAAAAAAAAAAAAAAAAAAGTACCAATACATACCTTCTTTTACTTCAGAATCATATAATAAAATCTTTGTTCCTTCTAGCACAACATATTTTTTGTCCCAGCCTTGCTGACCACGTTTATTGTTTCTAGAAAGTAAGAGACCATTAGTATGAAACCTTTCTTTAAAACCAGGCCTACTTCTTTACTGCTAGAATTGTTAACACATATTTAGGATTTTTTTTAAACCTTTATAAGAATTATTTTGCACTTCATTGTACAATGATAAGTCATAATATAAAAGGTACAAACAGGGATATTATACAAAGGTGCAAAGAGATAATACAATGATTTAAGACTTATATGAACCCTTTTTTAAACTGATGTTTTCATAAATTTTATTACAAAGTAGTCACCTTTTGCAGATAAAACCAAACAAAGCAATCGTTCTACATTGAAAATCAAACATGGTTCAGAAAGCTTTACCTAACATTCATACAGATGTTCCTACAAATCAAAAAATTTCCGGCTGTCACCAGAACTGGAATACAGAGGAAATCTTTCATAAAGGATATACTAGTTCCTGTAATCCTGATGACAACCAGGAAATTCCTTATTTTGGAGGGATTTCCTGTAACTTCCTGTTTTGGCTATGGGACAGGAAATGAAAGGAAATCTCCACAATGGAACCCAAATGGCAAAAAATAAATAAAAATGATTATAACTTTCTCTTACTCTATCTAAAATGAAAACAAAAATAGAGCTAAATGCAAAACCTAAGTCTGGAGATTGTGCTGGCCATTCTACAATTTAGGCTAGGTTCACACTGCTGCGATGTCAGAGTTCGCATGTGATCTGCACTGCACTGCAAGTGCACATCACATGCGATCTCTGTGTGGTGCGATTTCAGCCATACAAATCGTATGGCTGAATTTGCATCAAACTCGCACAGGACCCTTTTTTTTGTTTGCAGCAGAATCGGACCGCATGGGTGTTCACACCCATGCGATCCGATTCCTGTCCGAGTTTGCAGATCGCACTACGATATGCAAACTGATTTGGGGGCGTCATTAACTTTTAATTGACACTCCCAGCAGTTTGCATAGGGCAGTGTGAAACTGCCGCCGGAAAACCTGAATGCGGGAACCCGCAGTGGATTTGCAGCTTTCCCGCATCGCAACAGTGTGAACCTAGCCTTAAAGTCTACCGTTCCTTCCTTTTGAAGCAGCTCAGAGAAAGGACCAACTGGGTAAAGACTAGGGGGTGTTTGCATGGAGTTGCATAATTCTGTAGTGGGTCGTTTGATTCACAGAGCTAGTGCATGACACAGGGTCTGGATCCAGCAAATGGTCACAGAGCACTAGGCTTTCTCAGCTGTGTTTGACTGTTGGTATCACACATTGAAGAACTACCGTATTTTTCGGACTATAAGACACACTTTTTTCCCCCAGAAACATGGGGGGAAATGTCCCTGCGTCCTATGGTGCGAATAGATGACAGGCACTGCATCCCCCCCCCCCCGCACATCGCCTCCACCACCGGAAGAGAGGCAGGAGAGCGGGGGCCAGACTTCCAAATCCCCCGTGTGCGCCATGTGATCTTCCGGCTGGTTCCTGAGACAGAGGAAGGCGGAAGTGATAACATCAGGCAAGGCTGCGTTTGTAGCAATGGTCACTCGCCATTTTCTATGGGCAATGGTCACTCGCCATTTTCTATGGGCAATGGTCACTCGCCATTTTCTATGGGCACTGGAAAATATTTGCGTACACCATTTGGTTCAGAATTTTTTTTCCTCCTCTAAAACCTAGGTGCGTCTTATGGTCAGGTGCGTCTTATGGTGCGAAAAATATGGTATATTATTCCCCTACTTGTACAAAATCCCTGCATGATAAACCAAAGATTCCAAGTTTTGAGTCATCGGCCCTCAAGTCCTTTTTCAATCTTCAATAGTCCACACTGGTGGTTAATTCCCCTTTTTTACTGACCCTCAACCAGTCAATCCTTCAGCTCAAAGTATTCTCTTCACAATTAAAAGTTAGGCTTGCATACTTCGACCACTGTTAAGCTGTTGTCCTCTGAGGTGTCAATCATGCAAGCTTTTGACTCCCAGAAATATGTTCTGATTTTGTTGTGTCTTTGGGTCTACTAGACCTGTTTTTTTTTTTCAGAGTTTACTCCAGTTTCTAAGTGCCTTTGGATGGGTCTAGGACACTACTCACTGGGCTTTCTTTGTAAGTTTTCTAAAGAAAATACCTACACCTTTCAGGGTTTTAATATTTAGTCAGTCTTCGTTAGTTAATTGCATTTTCTCATTATAAGAGCAATATACTAACTTCTGCATTGCATTTTTTCCAAATAATACATTAAAGGGTGTGGTATCAGTTTGTTTCAACACTATTTTTATACAGAGTGTTTTTATGGTTTGCTGTGTCCCTAATGGTGGCGATACTGAAAGCTCATTGACTTAATATGGCCATGTCACAAGCATATGCCCCATGGGGGTGAGTAACTGTATTTTTTTTTTTAGTTCACCATTAAAAATAAATAAATGCACTTTTTTTTTTTACAGGTAAAACACAAATGTTAATACAATTGAGAGGAAGACACTTTACTCCACATAATCTGGCCTTGGCTGGCCCTAAAAGGATAAGACTTTTGGACTGCAGTGTTTACAACAATACACAAGGTGACGGATGTGTCTCTTGTGGGAGATCCAGCTGCATTGTTTACTTCATGTTACCCCGATGTCCATCAAACGCTACAACAACTCTCTCCTAAAACATCTGCTTAACGCAGCTAAGGCGTGTATACACTTCCACGTTGAAGAAATCTTCTCCACCCACTATTACACAATGGCTGGATCATGTAGCTGCCATACAGTTGATGGAGCAGCTGATGTCAGAGAACAAACGGAAAAACATTTTAAAATCTGGACTCCTTGGTTCATATACAGGGAGTCTGGGCCCTCATCCTAATCCGTTTTACTCTAATTTCCATACCCTCTTTTTTCACCCAGAAAAAAGGAAAACACAGTCAGAGCAGCGACTGCACTTGAATATTTGAGCCTGTTCTCGCTCATACATATTTATAATTTAGGTGAGAATGTCTCAGCGCTTTAGAACTTACTCTCCTTTGAAACGAAAGATGTTTGACTTGCGTGTCATCCAGTAATGTTAGTTTCTGTAACCGTTTGCTCTGCTCTACTGCAGTTTGAAAATAAAGAATGTATTTTTCTCAGGGGGCTGTAAAGCATTGCATCTGCAATCAACAGATTGCAGGTGCAATGTCAGGCACCTACAGACTGTCAGTATAGCTGTCTGCTTGCATCTCTGATCTGGGCAGGCAGTTACTGCAGCCCAGAAAGCTCAATAGACTATGAGAGTGCTTACGCAGTTCATTGAAAACTACAAGCCGCCAGCCATAATAGCTGACAAGTACTTGTAGGTTTCATTCACAAAACTCTGGATGAATGACATGGCCATGTGGGCGGAGCCCCGCATGACCACATTCCTTTCAAACAGTGACAGCAGGCGCGGTGAGAAGTTCCCTGGCCCACCATCACAGGGAAGGGGGCGATCAAGGGGTGAGCTGCAGGAGCAGGAACAAGGTACACCATAAAAACGTGTGGAACATGTCACATTTTTTAAAAGTGGACTTATCCTTTAAACAGCTTTTTACAGCAGGAGGTAAGGAGTTCCTGGAATATATTCAGTGAAATGTTGCCGACAGCTTCAACTGCTGGAGAGAGTTACCGCTCAGATGCGACTGTTGACTCATTCACAAGATCCAGAGCCGTGGGTGCAGGCAATGCATATGACAATGCAAAAAATCTGAGGAAAACGCTTGGACAGCCGCACTCCAAAAAAGGTTCTTTTATTTAAAACAAAAGCACAAACAACATGCCACAGCAAAAAAACAGCGAGTATGAGCTGACGTTTCGCACTGCGATTCAGTGCTTAAATCATAGCTCATATTTTTTGCAGCTTAAACTGCTGGTTGCACATGAAAATACAAAAAAAAAAATCATATGGAAATTGAAATATTTGTCTAACTATAAAAGATTTTTTTTTTTTAACATTATTTATTTAGTCCTAGCCAAAACATCAAAAAAGTACAGAAAATATGTTCTAAGTTACTTTTAAAAGTTATTATATTTTTTATTTGTTGTATATATTTTTTATTATACAGGATTTATATAGGGCCAACAGTCTGCACAGTGCTTCACAAAATGGAGGGAGACAATTCAAACAAGGAGGATCGTTAGAGCTTACCCTGATATTTCATAATCAGTTGTTTATTCCTAGGTAGGGCTAGGGCTCTAAATATTGATCTGCGTGCATGCAGTGTATTTTATACCTTGGTATCTTCATCCAGCCTTCCAGTCGCACAGAACCGTTTACATCCTTCATCTGCATCCCTGGGGAGTTCATTTTCTCTCTGCAGAAGGCCTCGTTGAAATGTGAAGCATATTCTGCAGGAAGGCCACACGTAGCTGGGAGGCAGGAGGAACACTTTGGGTGACACATGACCTGACATTCTTACAGAAAAACAAACAGAAATGCAGGTTAACAAATCTGCCCAGCAAGTAAATAGATGGGTCCACACACCGAGACAGCTGCCCTCATTAGCATGGTATATGACACAGCAATCTTAAATGAAGCGTGACTTACCTAAACATTTTGCACCTTGTCGGCCAAAGTGCACAGTATCCAAACACACAGAACATTTGGCTGCTCGCATTGTGAGCCCAACATTAAATCTGTGAGGGATATTATGATGCATTCGCTCCTTAAGGCGGCGGCTAAACTCTAATGAAAAAACAAGAAAATAAAAGTACAAAAATGCAGGTATAAAAGCTGCATACATTTACAGTTTTACAATATCTGAAGGTACAATTACATGATCAGTGAGAAATGTTATCATGGGTCAGTTGTTAACCCTGGTGGTTGTCTCATCCTGTTATTTGACACTATGTAGTCTAAAAGCGTAAAAAAATACCCAACTCTTTTTTTTCAATAATCTGAGTATTCACAAACCCCTTTTACTTACCTTTTTATATTCAGGTGTAGTCAGTCTCAAACACACCCAACTATAGGCACCTTCCTTTCTGTCCCTTTTAGATACAAAGTTTGACTGGTGATAAAAACAGTACTAGCTGATGTAGCACCCTCTAGTGCTAGAAGTAAAAATTGTTTTTTTGTTTTATTTTTAGCAAAGGTAAAACTATGCAGGCTTGGCTGGTAGCCAGGCCTGTCTTTTTGTTTCCTGGGTTGGGCAAATATCCAGGGAGCGCTGGATAACTCGCAGGTAGCATCACTGAGACCTCCCAACCCTCTCTTTCTAGAATGCACTAGAACCTTCTTGAAAGAAGGAGGGGAGGTAAGGTGGAGCTGCCTGGAGTATTCTGAAGGCCCTGACCAATCCTGGAAGCTGGAGATGGAGTGTTAGGCTGTTGTGGCCTTTGAGGGAGCTCCCCAGAATTGGAAGGGGAGTGACCTTGGGCCTGGGCTCGGGTGCGGACAGGACCCTTTCAAGATATACGGCGGTGTCCTGGACAGGAGGCACGGGAGCAAGGAGAGGACAGCGGGAGAAGACTGCCAGGCAAGTTTCCAGAAGGAACAAGGAACAGCCAGGGAGGCTGGTGAGTGACACACAGTCAGGAGGACTGGGAGGCACGCCTGAGAGGACTGGGTGCAAGCAGTCTGGGATGGGTGCAGAGCCAGTAAGGAGGACTGTGGTGGCACGGGCAGTGAAAGTAGGCAGTTGCAACCAGGAGGGCTGGCAGGCCTGAAGAGGTGGTAACTGGGATCAGTAGTAAGGTGGGTCAATTAGCACTAGAACTACCATATTTTGCTACACCATAGGGGCCCGCGGTCCCTGCCTGCAAAGGGTATTTTGCTTTGTGCTTAGTTGAGCCAGTGTCGGGCCTGCCATTCAGTGCTAGCTGGTCCTGGGAGTTGTAGTTCTACAAGCAAGTTTGTGCTGGAGGTAGAAGAGGAGAAGTGTGTGTAAATACCGGATGAATATATTTATGTCCATGAAGAATTCTTATTGATCACATGGGCATCCCATATGTACCCCATCCAAGTTAAATCCCCTCAAAAAAAAAACAACTACAAGGACTATATGTTGACTGCTGTATGTCTGGAAATTCGTGGGACTGGCTGTGCAGGGTGAGAGACGGACCACAGTCACCAGCAGCCTCTACAGGGGTACCGCTACACTGAGGGAGGAGGCCTATGTATATTAGGGTTTTTGCACGTGCCAAAAAATCTATTTCTTGGAGTTGACTGAGGGACCCAGGAAGACTTAAACCTTCAGGTTATACTGCAACCTACTGGAGGATTGGACACTGATAAAGCAGGAAAAAAAAAAAGTAGGCCACCCCTCCTACTAGCAGCATGCCTGTTTTGTAGCAAAGCAGTATCCAGAACATTATCATAAACACAGAGTGATGGGACCTGTGTTTCTCAATGGAAAAAAAAAATGTTGTTACAGTGAGTACAAAAATATTTTCTTTCCCATTCATTGATGGACACAAAAAAAGTCTTTAATCTTTGGGACATCAACAAGCAGTCTAAGGCCCCATGCACACAGGGCGTTTTTGCAGCTGCTGTTAGCAGCGTTAGACGTTTTTTTTTCCAGCTGCAAAACGCCCATCCATGTTATTCTATTGTGTCATGCACACATAGAGCTTTTATGAGCTCCAAGTGGCATAGGCGTTTTCCAGCTGCAAAAAAAACCCAAGACCAGTGCGTTCTGGAGCTCCAGGTTCGAGCTGCAAAAACGCCCAACGCTATTAAACGCGCATAAACGCAGCAAAAACGCGCAAAACCGCTGCAATTGCGTTTTTGAGCTCCAGCATTTTTTTTTTAAAAAAGGTCAAAAAATGTTTACAAAACATGGACAGGTGTGCATGGGGCCTAAAGGGTGGGAACCATAGCAGACAAATGCTAATAGGCCCAATTAAAAACCAACAAAACTGGGGACTGCCATCCCAGTTTGGGAGAGTTGCTCAAAGCTGGCATCAAATTTCTGAAATATCCACCTGTTGGAACCTGTGAGAATGTGTGAACAGAAGAACAAAGTAGTAGCCTTGCAAATCTGAAAAAAACAGTTGTCTAATGCAGCCTTTCTCAACCGTTGTGCCGCGGCACACTAAGGTGCCACCAGAGGTCCTCGGGTGTGCCGGGGAATCAGGGGAGAGAAGGGCTGTCAGATGAGCCGATCTCCCTATCCTCTGCCGAAATGTACATTAGCACTGTGAGGGAGCTCCGTCAGTTTTAGCAAAGTGAAAGTAAAGAGAAGGGGAGTGTTCTGTGCTCTCTGTGCTGTTCTGTGCTCTCTGCTTCCACACAGTGCAGTACCCGGCTGTGTGAAGGAAAGGTACTGTGCTAGAACTTTTAAAAGGGCTGTATACATGTGTGTGTATACATGTGTGTGCATGTGTCTGTGTACATGTTTGTACATGTTTGCATGCGTCTGTTTGTGTGTGCATGTGTCTGTATGTGTGCATGTAAACACGTGTGTACATATACATGTTTGTGCATGTGTATGTGTGTTTACATGTGTCTGTGTGTGTGTGCGCGCATGTATGTATGTATGTGCGTGCATTTATGTTTGTGTGTGTGTGTTTGTACATGTGTTTGTATGTGTATGCGTGTACACATGTTTGTATGTGTGTGCATGTTACTTTTAACCCTGACCCCCCTATTCCTGTACTGTCAGAACTGCTTTTTTAGGACTCGTTTGTGATTGCAGGAACTACTGCTGCTCCTCTGAAAAGCAATTCATGCTCAGATCGCTTTTCAGAGGCATTTAGCAGGCGGTAAAGAGGCAATATGTGGCCTCCTCACCACCTGTTTTAAGCCCGTAAATGTAGCATCACCACACAGCAACCGCATGCAATGCACACAGTTGCGGGGTGGTTGCAGGGCAGCCCCATTCACATTGGGTATACCTCCAGCTGCAGCCACAGCACATGTACACCCCCAGCTGCTGCCTCTGCAGCTAAAGGGGGAGCAGTTGGGGGGGGTGTTAAAAACAGCTCAATCATGTAGTTTTACAGCCCCTCCAACCTGACATGTGAACAAGCCCTTGGTTCACATCTGTGTGGATGCGTGCTGCATGTAGGGCAGCCCAATCATTTCAATGGGCTTCCCTACCCGCTAAAATGCAGGGAAAGAAGACCCAAAACCTTTTTTTAAGTTGCGCCGCACCAAAAGCACCCCATGTTTGCCCACGAGTGGGGTACCATTAAGAATTAATGGCACCCCTAAAGAGCAGAGCATTTGTCTGTGTGTCAGGAACGAGCGCGGTTTTGCACGTGTTCCACGATGCACAGTAACGTGAACCAAGCCTTGAACAGGTATGCTTTAAGACTAAAAATACTTTTCAAGGGCGCCCCGACTGGAAAAAAGTTGAGACACTGGTCTAATGCCATAATAGAGTGTGCCTTGACAGAAAAGTGTGGAACCCAATCCTTGAAGCCATCGACTTGTATGAAGATTTGCTTGAGACATCTAGAGATGGTAGAACAAGAATCACTACCTTTTGAGCAAAGTTGAAGAGAGAAAAACGTCTCTAATGTGTTTAAACAGGGGCTTCTGAAGTGCAATAGGTACCAGATTCCACAGACAATGAAGAGGGGGAACTACATGTGAAACCCTAGTCTATGAAATTCCTAATTAGAAAGTGAGAGGCCAACAGTCTCTAAAACAGAATATAAAATGGCATAAACCTCACCCTTGATACTGCTAAGAGCCAAACACACCCACCTTCAGGAAGGAGAGGAAACTCCTGAGGTGGAAGCCGTGAGACTTACACCAGGTGAAGTTATGCCTTCCACTTCCAATGATAGACCTTGTAGGAAGTAGACTTCCTAGCTTTCAACATCGTATGAATCACAAACCAAAACATGCTCCTGTCCATCAGAATCTGGGCTTCAACAGTCATGCCCTTAAAGTCAGCAACCATGAAGCAGACTTGAGGCCAAGACCTTGTAGGTGTAATTGAAGTCAAGCTTGGGGGGTCATGACGAGAAGGTTGAGGATGTGGAATGATGATAAGGACATTTAACAGTCAGAGAGGGTGAAGACACCACAGTCTGTTCCTTAAGCTTCTTTCTCTGAGAAAGATGGATGCTTTTGCCACCAGTTGCATCCCTGATAACATCATCGTCAAGAGCCGGTATGAAGAGACGTCTCTTGAAGGCCATGTGAATTAAGCAATTTTCTACAAGGGTTTTGCAGTCCAGCCCTTTAGCCAAAGTTTTGTTTGCATACGTACATGAGGCACACTCTCACACTAAAGTTTAAAACCATTTGCTCCATGCGTTAAATAAGGATTTAACTTCAGCAGTGGTTAGATCACTTTTAAGAGATATTGACAAGTACATTTTTCACCAGGATTGGGTGAAGGGCAGAGCTCTAGAAGGGTTGGGTCCTTGAAGAGAGGTGCATCCTCTACCCAAAAAGTAAGTGCCTTGTTATGGAGGCACGCAGCCAGGATGGACACTTCTGTACAACATTATTACCAAATGGATAAAAGGCTAATAGTCACTTGGGGGGGAGTAAGGCCAGGTGGTTTAAATCTCCATATATCAGACAGAGTATCTGCAGCCGATGGCTCTGAAGCATCTAAGGCCATAGGCAAATAAGATATAGAATCAGAAGGAGAGGACACATGAGTGCGCGTTTGCGTCCTCAACCGAGACCCAGCAAACCAAGTGGTGATTTGGGCCATAGAGCTTTATAAATTTGAAAACCAACCAGGGAAACCAGACTTCTTCTGCCAACATCCCTTTATATAACATAAAATTGAAATCACCTCCATTGGAACTTTATAGGTGAATATTGTACACAATTGTAACATACTCACAAAATCGATATTTTTATTTAAATATAATTAAACAAATACGTTAAAACCACATAATGGCTGACTGTCTTTGTACATCACAACATTTTAGATCTGTTTATGCATTTTTGAAGTATATCCAAGGACCTAGTATTCATATACTCTATGAACAGGAGATATCTCTCATGAGCAGGGTTTTGAATTTTGCACAAAATTATTTGAAACCAACAGCAGGAAATTTATACCTGCATTAATAGAGCTGCCATCAGCCAAAATTAATACATAAGATACCAAAGAGTCAATTTTGCAAACTTAGCACGGAACAAAAGACGAGGATTACATTAACCAGAGGTCTATTCTCAAAAAGATAGTTTCAGAGAAAAGATATCAAAGTGAGTTAGTGGAGAAGGTGTATTGCTTAATTTTTTTTGTAGATCTTTTTTTAGACATTGTGCATTTACAAAAGATTGTGCCATTACTACAATAAATGTGAGCAAGAGCTCCGCAAAGAACCAGCAATAGCTTGCAAGAGCACAACCTGGCAGTAGTTTTCCAGTATCCGATAACACTAGACGAGGTACATAATGTCTACATAAGAGACTGGTAAGATACCAATCAAATAAACTGGAAATGAGGGGTAATGATCCCAAAATACACAATGTATGACTTTGACCTCCTTCACCTTAAACCATGGGAACAGGAGTATTCCTTTTATCTGAGGCTGGTGGGGTAGATCAGACAATGGTAACAATATGCCCTCTGTAAGATTTATAACCCAATACCCTAGTCAATTCAGTAAAACGGACGAACATTAGCCTATTCTCCTGCAGGACCCTTGTTGAAGCAAACAGTCCTTAAAAAAAAAAACTGAGATTCTCATACAGAAGAGCATCAAAAGTAAGGTGGCAAGCATCCACCACCACAAAAAAAAAATAGTTCAGTTACACCTGGTAATTTGTTTCATAATCTGGTAAGTTAGTTGCAATGCAGGAAGAAAATGTGCTTTACCTGCAAACATGTCCAGCATGGCCAAAAAACATTCTCTGGCAATAGAAAAACATGATTTTTTTACAACTGTTCATACCAATTTGTAGTGTATTGTCTTTACTTGTCCATGCAGCCTTTTATATATTGGTAGGACGATCAAAACCGTTCATAAAAGGCTTGGTGGGCATCACCGCCTGGGTAGGAAGGCAGCACCAAACAGTGTGCCTAGACAATTTGCTGAACACTATGGAAAATTGTCAGATGACCTTATACTGTAGTTATTGATTTCTGGTGACGTTCCCATGGCAAAATGATTTTTTTTCAAATCAAAAAAAGTTTTATTGAATGTTGCCAAACATACCATACACATTGTACATGAAAAAGGTCCATGAATAAAACAGAAACATTACATTAGAATCGTCACAGTGCATTGCACAGATTCAGAACATTCCTCATAGTGCAAAGAAAAAGATTCAGTGTATGTAACAACAAAATATCAGTCAAACCTTACAAAAAGTACATTAAGGCACATATCCTACAGTTAACCTCTCTCTCTTCTCCCCCCTAACCCCCAAATGGTGTCGTATAGCAGGTGATCACACTGCACGTGTACCCCCCGCCCACCATCATATTATGTGGTTCCAAAATGCCCATCACGATCTATGAAATCAATCCCCCCTATAGTTCGGCACAGCTTTTAGCATTGCAGTAGTCTGTCTTTAACCAATTGGTGGGGTGCTAACCCCGGGACATCAAGCCAGGCCTGCCACATTGAGTTAAACTTATGCGGTGCATTCCTATGCTGATATGTCAGTTTTTCTCTAATTAGTAGTTTGTTCACCCGATCAATCCACTGTCTTCTGGTGGGTACCCTGGGAGTAATCCAAAGCTTGCGTGCCACATATAGTAAACGGATAATTGCCGTAAAAACCGGTGGAGATAGGAGTTCCTCACCCAGGGCACCCAGCAGACATACAACGGGTGATCTCGGGACAGCGAAGGTGAACACCTGTGTAATCACATCAAGCACCTCAGTCCAGTATCGGAAGAGTTTGGGGCATTTCCAGAACATATGCATGAGGTCACCATGATCCCTCATGTACTTGAGGCACAGCGGGGAGTCTGAGTCCCCAATCATGTAGCCTGGCCGGAGTTCTATATACCCTGTGCAGCAGGTCTAAATGTGACAGCCTCTGAGAGGGAGACACACGAGACCATAGGAGCAGCCATCAAACAGACATTCCACATTTCCCCATCGATAGGCCCCACATCTTCCTCCCACTTAACCCTAACATGGTAAACTAGTTGGAACCTGGAGCGCGTTGAGCAAAATATTGTAGCCCCGTGAAATCATACCCTTTTTTTCTCCTTCCATAAAAATCCCCTGGATTATGGCGTGGTCCGTTAGTCTAAGTGGCCTCTGCCTGGATTGTTCCTGTAGTGCATGACGCAGCGACAGGTACTTAAAAAAGTGAGAGCGAGTTTTTAGTAGGATCAGAGAAGGGGTCCCACCCAACAAATGTGCATGGCCAGCCTCCAAGCCAGACAACGCGGAGGCCTCGTCTGTCGGAGTGGCCAGAAGTCTACAGATAGGGTCCAATGTATCTACCAGTCCCCAACCTCCCAGCTGCTGTAGTTGAGCTGCTAGAAAATAGGTTCTGGCGTGTGGAACCACCAATCCCCCTTCATCCTTGTTATACTGTAAGGTAGAGAGTCTAATCCTCGCCGTTTTCTTGCGCCAAATCAGTTCTCTAAATTGGGAGTCAATCCTATCAAACCAATAGCGTGGAATCCACACCGGGGAATTATGACTTATGTATAATAGAGGTGCCCATACCATTTTTATAAGGTTCACCCTCCCAACTACCGATAAGGGTAATTTACACCAGGCACTACACTTGGCCCTAAATTTAGCAAGTAACGGGGCGATATTGAGAGACGTCCGGGGACACCTGCACCCCCAGATAGCGGAAGGATGACACAATTTCTACCATCGATGCACAGTCCGGGAGGGGCACCATCAGGGGATCTAACGGCATGAGTACCGACTTATTCCAGTTAATGGAGAAGCCAGACAATGCGCCAAAGGTCTTGATGCAGTGCATAACAGCAGACAAGGAGCCCTGCGTATCACCCAGGTATAGTAGGGTATCAAAAATAGAAAGGAAAAAAGCCCTAGGGCTAACGTTGCGCTGGAGAAGCAATTGAAATTAGTAAAGTGATCAGTGATCCAAAGACAGCAGCTAGCATAAATAGCTAAATACTAAAACTATACAAAACATAAAAAACAAAGGTATGCAGCGCTGAAATAAGATCTCCAAAATAAAATTAGGAGAACATAAAATGGGTTGATAATCAACTAAATAATTAAACACAAAATATAAAGTGAATTATAAATAAGTGCAGTAGTGAACCACAAAAAAATTATTAAATAAGTAAATGTTGACAATATAAATAATGTTAACAATTAATCCGTGAAGAAGTTCATAAACAAAGTCCATCAAAGGAAACCTCCTTAGTGCAAAAATAAACAACAATCCAATGTGAAGTGAAGTGTTCCAAAAAAAAAGAGAAGAAAGCTTGCTCCCAAACGTGAAGTAATGGATACAATGGTGACACCTGGGTGAGAAAGATATATATCCTGCTTACCAGATGCTCATGACTGCATCCAACAGTCTCACCCAGCACAGGGAAATTAGGCTTCCCCCACAGCCTTTAAATTTCAATGGTGTAGATTCCTCGTCCAACCTTAAACTCAGGCATGAAAAAAGAATTCCATAGGGTAGTATGTCAAACCAGCTTAGTTTATTAAAAAGTATTGCACTTACAATGTCGAAGATCGTTGAAAGCAGTGATCACAATACAACGATATGGCAGTAACAGCTCCGGCGTTAGTCTGTGTCTCTCGTTCCTGTTTGTTCCGCGGCACTTCCTCGTATTCAAAAAATGCGTGATGACGTCACTGGCCCCCTCCCTACGCGTTTCGTCACGATAGGACTTCAACTGGGGATTGGCCGAGGCGAACGTCAGCACGCTGAAGATATATATACATAACAGCGCCATTTTGAAAATTGGCAAACCGTTAAAATGCAGCGGAGAAAAAGGGCAAACCATTGAATGGCTAATAATACACAGGATGTTTGTAGGATCTATGTATTTTGATTTATATTTATCCTATATTTGATCACCAGCGTTTTAACTATTTAGTTTATTTATTTTATATGTTATGTTAGCTGTGAGCGTGGGTCCATGTTCATCTCCTATTCCTGTTATGCACTGCTGCACTTTTCTAATTAGCCACAAGATGGTGCTATTAATTCCTGTCTATAATCTTTCGTTTCCTGTGTATTATTAGCCATTCAATGGTTTGCCCTTTTTCTCCGCTGCATTTTAACGGTTTGCCAATTTTCAAAATGGCGCTGTTATGTATATATATCTTCAGCGTGCTGACGTTCACCTCAGCCAATCCCCAGTTGAAGTCCTATCATGACGAAACGCGTAGGGGGCCAGTGACGTCATCACACATTTTTTGAATACGAGGAAGTGCCGCGGAACAAACAGGAACGAGAGACACAGACTAACGCCGGAGCTGTTACTGCCATATCGTTGTATTGTGATCACTGCTTTCAACGATCTTCGACATTGTAAGTGCAATACTTTTTAATAAACTAAGCTGGTTTGACATACTACCCTATGGAATTCTTTTTTCATGCCTGAGTTTAAGGTTGGACGAGGAATCTACACCATTGAAATTTAAAGGCTGTGGGGGAAGCCTAATTTCCCTGTGCTGGGTGAGACTGTTGGATGCAGTCATGAGCATCTGGTAAGCAGGATATATATCTTTCTCACCCGGGTGTCACCATTGTATCCATTACTTCACGTTTGGGAGCAAGCTTTCTTCTCTTTTTTTTTGGAACACTTCACTTCACATTGGATTGTTGTTTATTTTTGCACTAAGGAGGTTTCCTTTGATGGACTTTGTTTATGAACTTCTTCACGGATTAATTATTAACATTATTTATATTGTCAACATTTACTTATTTAATAATTTTTTTGTGGTTCACTACTGCACTTATTTATAATTCACTTTATATTTTGTGTTTAATTATTTAGTTGATTATCAACCCATTTTATGTTCTCCTAATTTTATTTTGGAGATCTTATTTCAGCGCTGCATACCTTTGTTTTTTATAGTAGGGTATCATCTGCATATAGGGAGATAACATCCGTCCCCGTGTTACGCCTGAATCCCACTATCGCACTGTCCCCCCTTATTCGTGCGGCAAGAGGTTCCAGTGCCAGGGCAAACAGCAGGGGGGAGAGCGGACACCCCTGCCTAGTGCCTCTGAACAATGGAAATGGGCCCGAAAGCTCCCCATTAACCCTGACTCTGGCCGATGGGTTAGCATACAGTAGTTTGACCATTAATAAAGTTAACACCCAGCCCTGCCCGTTCTAACACACCTTCCACAGATAGGGCCATTCGACACTGTCGAAGGCCTTAGTTGCGTCCAGTGACAAAATGGCCCTGTTGCCTGTATTCTCCACTGGCAGCTGTAGGTTTAAGAAAAGTCGCCTTATATTTTGAGCTGTGGATCAAGTAGGTATGAATCCCGACTGGTCCGCATGGACCAGCTTGTGGACCACCTTTGACAATCTCGTTGCCATCACCCGCGCCAATAACTTGACATCGGTTGTAAGCAAAGAGATAGGCCTATAGGAGTCAGGCTGTGAGGCTTCCTTACCGGGTTTCAGCAGAACTATTATAACAGCTTCATTCATTGAGTCCGGAAGTACACCCTCTCTAAGTGCCTCATTATAGACCCTTACGAGCATAGGTAACAATGTGGCAGCATATCGTTTGTATACCTCGGACGGGATGCCATCTGCCCCCGGAGATTTGTTATTCTGAGTCTGTTCTAATGCAGTAGCCAATTCGTTCTCCGATATAGGGGCATCAAGCAGAGCTGCGTCCGAAGTAGACAAACGGGGCAGTTCACATTCCCCCAGAAATCCTAGTATGTCTCCCTCCGTGGGCTGTACTTTTGAAGTGTATAGATCAGCATAGAATGATCTGAAGATTTGCGTTATTATAGAAGTTTGGGTGTGGGCTATCCCCTGGGAATCACAGAGGGTCGAAACCATTGAGGTAGACCTCTGCGTCCTCGCCAATAAGGCCAGCATGTGGCCAGTCGACTCCCCTTCCTCAAAATGGGATTGCTGCAGGAAAAAAACCCGTGTTTTCAGCAAGCTGCAGAGCCAGCTGGGTTGACATTGCCTGTGCCCCCAACCAGACCCTCTTTGTATCCGCAGTGGGGTTAGAAATATATGCCTCCTCGGATTCCCTTAGTGTCCGGCAAACCTCCCCTTCCCAGGCCTTTGTGTCTGTTTTTATCTTGTTAATAGTGGTAATACATTGCCCTCGCAGAAAAGCCTTAGCAGTATCCCAGACAACCCCCACCCTGGCGGAGTCTATATTCTCCTGTAAGAACCACTTCAAGTTCTCCCTTATCGGGTCTGGGCTCGGGAACAGAGAAAGCCAGAACGGATTTAGTTTCCAGCTTTTAGGTTTAACAGTAGTAGGTAGCGTAATCGTAACCCACATGGAGGAGTGGTCAGATATATGTCTGTCTCCGTATCCAGAGTCAATCACCAGCTGTAACAATGGGGCATTACCTAATCCCATATCAATTCTAGATAGGCTCCCATATGATGTGGAACAGCAAGAATACTGTTTAACCTGAGGATGGCTCACTCGCCAAACATCCGTCAGCCCAAGCTCCTCAAGTAGTCCGGCAATGATGTGGACCCATCATTTCGGATGGACACATTGGCTGGCACTGGCAGTTTGTCCAGATTGTGGTTAATATAATTGTTAAAGTCACCCACTGCCAGCAGCGGAACATCTGGGAACCGCGCCATAAAGTTTGCCAGACACCTGAGGATCTTGGCCGAATAAGGAGGTGGGATATACATACCCGCCACAATACATGAAACATGTGATATATTACACAATAAGAACACATATCTTTCCCCCCCGGGTCAATGAGCTTTTGTATGCATTGGAACTGTACATCCTGATGAATCAGAACGCTCACCCCCCTGGCATAGGCAGAGTAAGTAGAGTGAAATTGTGATATATATACCCGGGGACTAAAACTGGGAGTGCTATCTGAGGGGAAGTGTGTCTCCTGTAAACATACAATAACCGCCCCAGCAGCTTTTAGATGTCTAAGAACTGCCAATCGTTTCACAGGACTACCCAATCCCCTGACATTCCAGGACGCAATTTTAACATTCGCCGACATAAGGGCCCCTCCAGGACCCCCAATAGAATAACCACTAAAGTCATAAGGGGTACAGTTGCCTGTAAAAGAAAAACCAGCATGAGTTGTCCAATGGTAGCATGACCTTAGATACCTTATACCGTCTGGTGTTGTCCAGCCAGGCAGGGGGCTAAGTCCATACAGCAGGGGGCCAAGATCATTGCAAAGTCTGGTAAGGAGAGGGAGAGAGCAACACAATCAAGAAAATAAAAAAACAACTGTAAAATCAAACTTTGAGCCAACCAGGCTCTCAGCCACTGGGGCCGAAGTGCAAAGATCCCCCAGAGAAATGCTCCGGGGGGGGGGGGGGGACAGCAGTGGAAACTCCCACAGAAGTATTTTCTGGGTGGTAAGTGGCGTTTCACATTTGCAGTCAACATGTACTAAACAGTGATACAAAAGTCTCTGTATCCTCCATCATCCGCCTGAACTAAGAAAATAAATAAAAGGCTCCTCCTTATAGCAGCACCTTATTCCTGGGCAGGACGTTGTTGTCTGGCAGCTCTAAGCGCTCCGTCCTCATGGTCTAGCCATTGCGCGGCCG
The DNA here is from genome assembly GCA_029206835.1 of Rana muscosa. Taxonomy (NCBI): domain Eukaryota; kingdom Metazoa; phylum Chordata; class Amphibia; order Anura; family Ranidae; genus Rana; species Rana muscosa. Next base: position 882,662,530 of record CM055116.1, read on the forward strand.
CGGATGGACGATCAAAGAAGTGGGCTTCTCCCAGGGCAGTTACTCGGAGCCGAGCAGGGTATAGCATGGCATACTGCAGGTTGAGGTCCCTGAGTCTCTTCTTAACTTCATTAAAGTTAGCCCTCCTCTTTTGCAGTTCCGCAGAGAAGTCAGCGAATAAAGATATTTTGGAATTATCAATCGCCATTTTCCCAGCTGAGGTTCTGGCTTTGGACAGAATAGCATCCCTGTCTTTATAATTAAGGAGCTTGAAGAGAAAGGCCCTGGGGTGGTATCCCGGGGGCAGAGGGCGGGATGGCACCCTGTGAGCCCTCTCTACAGCAAAGAGGGGTGAGAAAGCGTCCCTACCAAACATGGATGTAAGCCACTGTTCAATAAAGTCCACAGGGTTTTTACCCTTGGCACGTTTAGGAATGCTCAGGGCATGTATATTATTGCGCCTCATGCGATTCTCCATTTCATCGAGGCGCGTTGCATGCGCTTCAATGAGGTGGCAATTATGTGTCAAGTCCCTTTGCATGGGGGGTAAATCATCCTCCACTGTACTCAATCTGCCCTCAAGCGCAGCGGTTCTCTCCCTCGGTTTTTGCATGGCATGGCGCACATATGTAATTTCAGCTTTTACCCCTTTAATGTCATCAGATAGAGCAGTGATAGACAGGTTGCAGGATGTTATCGCTGTGAGTATATCTCTCAGCGTGGGTTCTGCAGCATCTGAGTCTGGGGAGGTAGACTGAGGCCTAATGATAGTGTCTTTAGGAGTACTCACTGTGTGCCACTCAGGCGACAATCCATCCGCATCCTCCAAGGGGACCGTATCATCTGCCTCCATTGTGCTCCCAGAAGATTCTCCACCAGCAGGGGAGTTAGCTAGCATATCCTTGTAGGACTTTCCGCCAAATAAACGTTTTTGTGCGGCCTCCATGTGTTGTTGCTTAGCTGCACGTTGCTGGTCGGCGCCATCTTGGACATGGACTTCAGCCTGAGTCTTCCCAGAATTTGTCCTCCTAGACATGGTTCCAAGCGTTGCGGAGGGTATCACCAGGATCCGGATGTCTCACCGATGTCGGCACTGCGATGTGCGGTGCTGTTAAATGTCAGGATCAGGTAGGAGAAGGATAAATGCACGGATGGCCGGCGGAGCTGGAGGTGCACACGTCCTTCTACATCTGCTGCTAGGCCACGCCCCCCGGCAAAATGATTTAAGAAACTATGTGCACAGGAGACATAATGGATACACTTTAAAACACCAGGAGGTCATAATGAGGAGATCAAGATTAATATTGTCATGTAATCCTGTTGTCCAGTATGTGGCTCTCAGGACCTTCTGGTTTTGAGGTATTATCATGCCACTACATTAAAAAGGTAGACAGTATATGTATACTAGTACACTAGTACATTAGTGTGTATATATATTACTTTTTTTAAATTACTGTATATACGCGAGTATAAGCCGACCCGAATATAAGCTGAGGCACCTAATTTTACCACAAAAAACTGGGAAAACTTATTGACTTGAGTATAAAGCCTAGGGTGTCCATCTGCATGCCTCACTTTGTCCATGTGCATGCCTCACTGTGCCCAATCTCCCTACCTGATCTCCTGCGCTGTGTGACTAGACTGACGTTTAACACGGAAGTCTATGGAAGGGGTGCCCGGATTTGAAAAATCAGTGCTCCCCGGCCATAGGTCCCCTGGACAACAAACTTTGCACACTTATAGATAGAGTGGGGCTACATGAGTGCCAAGTTTGGGGTCCAGGGCCGACCGTTACCGGGTCCCCAAAATCACCAGAGAAATTACCGTTTAACATGGGAGTCTATGGAAGGGGTGCCCAGGTTTGAAAAATCGGTGCTCCCCGGCCCTAGGTCCCCCGGACAACCAACTTTGTACACTTGTAGAGGAATAGTGGTGCTATATGTGTGCCAAGTTTGGGATCCAGGGGACCTACGGCTAGCCAGGATCAGGCGCATAAAGATGAACACAGACTCGAGTATAAGCCGAGGGGGATATTTTCAGCACAAAAAAAATGTGCTGAAAAACTTGGCTTATACTCAAGTATATACGGTAGGTAATTGATTATTATAGTTTTTTATGTTACGGTAATATTTAGCTCCATTTTTATTAATCGGTTTCTAACTATTACATCTTATGTTTATAATGTTTACCAATTATTATACTTAATAAGTGGACAGATTCATTACAAATAACAACGCAGGTGTAAAAAATATAATATAAAAAAAAAGATATACAATGCATATACATATTAATAGACAAGTATGTCTTATGAGTGACCGTTGACCCCATCTTGTGGTTCGTTTGGGGTATGACACACAGCTAGTTCCTGTATATTAGTTTTTTCCTTTTCAGGAGAACACTACCAGTTATTGATAATTCTATAAATATTAACATTTTATGCTCTCATGAGTACTTTATTTTTTTTTATATTTTCACAAATTTTTGATTTGAATACACTACAATTTACCATTACTTTTTTATTCAACCTTTTGATATAATTTTATGAATTTATTGTTTACAATAATGCAATTTTATGTTTTATAGCCTTCGCATAGTTCTTTTCTTGGGGGCTTCTTCCATTTTTTTCCTTTTTCCCCTCATATATCTCCTACTGAGTTGTTTTTATATAATATTTAGTGATGGAGGCATTTTGGCAGGGTTTTTAGGCTGGGACAGGTCTCATTCACTTTTATTCCTTGTACAGAAGGAACTGTGTTTTTTTCACAAAAAAACAATGGATTATGGCGCAGTAAACAAGAGGCGGGGTATAGCAATCATGGGACCACTTGTACAACTATGGATGGGGATAACACAGTCATTCATAGTCCATCAAAGGTTAATTCCAGTGTACATTAGCTACAGCACCTCACAGACTAAAGAAAATTTCTATCTCTCTAAGTGATGAATTCAATCCATATAGTAAAATGTTATGATGTACAACGATATGTCAGCCATTATGTGGTTTTAGTTTGTTATGCTTTACGATATATTAAATAAAAAATATAGATTTAATGATTTTTGCAGGATCATGGTAAAAACTTCAGTCAAAATGACAGAACATACAGCCAACACCCATCAATACTAAAGAAGACTCTGGGGCATAATAGACATAAAGAGCAGTGGAAATCATGATTCCCAGGCTGTGGACATCAATCAGCACCTTCAGTAAGCACACTTGGGGGAACTTGGTACAGTGGGACTGCACATTATCCTCCCCCCACCCCTCAAGGCCCTAGGTACCTCAAGAAATAGAGACAGCTGGTACCAAGTGAGGGTCAGATGGCCAGATGTGACCATAGTCACTGTAGGTGGGTAGCAGAAAGGGATCAAAGATCCATGTGGGTTTGCAACCATGAGTAGCAGCAAGGAGATGTTTCATCGACACTGTGTGGCAGGTAAGAAAGCATGGAATTCATGCACGACACTCTACCCAGCAGTTGACATCAGCTATGGCATTAACTCATTCCACTGGAAAAAACAAAAACGTCAGGAACGAGGAACAAAGGCACCCACTAACCTATGCAATTGTGGTGGCTTTCAGTGCTCAGGCAATGGAAAGCGCTCCACAGCCAACTTTTACCAGAATGGAGTCTTTAAAGTGTTCTATAGGGAACCCAGTGGCCAAATTTCACTTCCAGGCTAGCCCTGCAAGGTCCAGTCTGAATGTGGTGCTCAAAAAGCCAGACTGAGGAGGATTATGCCAAATAGCGTAAATTGAAGAGACAAAGCTCCAGAAGCAATGTAGAGAAGAGTCTTAATTGAAGAAAACAAAATCGATGGCAAAGAAAGTGCTAGAAATAAATTGGTTATTCATTAAAAAGTGTATCTAAATTCAAAACCAAAAACGTAATATATTGCAGCATACTAGTCCTTGCATTTATTTTAATTATTTAATGTTTTTATTTTTACCTGGCAATCCTTTAAATAAACACACTTTCTGTCTCTGGGGGGCTACATCACACCTCCACTTTATCTATGGGAGGCATGGTTGTTACCCTAGGTTGCTCCCTTAATATGGATTCTGACCACGTCTGTTTTTCTTCATCTCCAATACATGGGGGCAAGGCGATTAGTAGTTTACAGAAGATATTCTTCTGTGCAACTCACAAAAAAAATTCATAAATAATAGAGCAATAGCACAGTAAGGCTGGGTTCACAACTGTGCGATGCGGCAGCACGTGTGTTGCCTTGCATTACTATGAATTGCAGTAGGGCAGTCCATTCATTTGAATGAGCTGCCTGCCCCACCTAAATCACGCAGAGGAAGTGAAATTCTTTTTTGTTTTAAATTGCACCATACCAAATTGCATTTTTGGTAGCAAGGTGCGTTGGGGTGCCATTAAAATTAACAGCACCGCAGTGCGCCTGCAAATAAGGATGCACTTTTTTTGTGTGCATTGGAGAAATGTGAACAATTTTCCATACAGTCCTGCATTGCACAAGAGTGAAAGAAGCCTAAAGGGATAGAACATTCTGATATTTAGCCGTAGATACATTTCTCACCTTCAGGTGCTGAAGATTCTTTCCTTCTGCTGGATGGATTAGCAAGCAAACTGACTGCATTTGGTTGATGCTCTGGAGATCGAACTAGAGCAGACATAATAATCTGCTGTCTTGCTGTACCAGGTGTAGATGGAACAGGATGCTCAACCACCTTGAGATGTGCTGCTGTAGAAGACAGAAACTTTTCAGAAGATCATATACAGACTTTCAACTGTAAGTGTTCACAGATTACAGAGGTATGTACACCTATATTGTCACTCCAAAGATTGGCATTTGGCTCTGATATGAATTCAAAATGATTACAACAGAAAATAGCACTTGATTAAGCAGAAAAAGCATATAGTTTCCTTTCAAGGTGTAACTATGGCCCATTTTTTTCCCTTTAGCTTTGGATATAGTGCGGAAGGATTAGAACTCATGTCAGGTTTTACAACCTTCAGTGGCTTCATTTGAGAGATTTCTTCACTTTCTGTCTGGTAGAAAGGCTGTCCCCAGGACAGGAAGCAAGGGGAAAAGCTCTCTAACAGCAACAGATATAAACAAAATAATAAAAAAAAAATATGTATTTGCCTTTGGTAATATCTTTTTTTTTTTAATTCTACAACTGTTGGGCTTTACTTTCATCTTCAAGAGTTTGAAACACTGGCAAACAAGAAACAAGCAGGCCTGCCCCCATATAACCCCACCTCAAACCGTCATGCAACAGTTTTTGTAAACAAGGAGTAAAGAAGGACAATAAAACACAAGAGTCCCCGTGTCCCTCAATGGACTTCAAGAAAAAGATTTTAAGCACTTCCAGAGGGCGAGGCGAGCGTGATGTTGTAAACTGTGCAGTCCCGCCCGATGTGTTATCACTTTCGACTTTATCAAGGGATACAAAGGCCTGGAATGAAACTGTACAAAGAGAACTGCCTCAGAGGAGGCTACTGTTTTTTCCACAACCCTCATTTGCAAAATCAAATGGACGAAATTGTCAGAGTTTGAGGCAACTTCACCTGAGTTTGCTGAGCAAGACATTTGTCTTGGGGAAGCGTTACTCTGGAATTGACTGTGTCCAGCATCAGGCGTAAATATTCCAACCTTTGGATTGGGACTAAAGCTGACTTCTGAAAATTCGAAACATATCCAAACCTTTTTCAAGTTTGCACCGTCCAAGTCACAGTGTGCTCCAGAAGCAGAGCTGACTGCTCGATTAGAGGCAACTCACCCAGGTAACATATGACAGGAATACCCTGAATACGTAGGAGCCCCAAGACCAGGGATAGCATCTTGGTGAATACTCTGAGAAGTGAATGCAAATTGAAAGTGGCAGTCTTCCACTACAAACCATAGGAACCATTGGTGAGGTGCAATATTGGGATGTGCAGATATCCACAGATGCCATAAAAAAAAAAACAGACAATTCCATCCAGAACTTCTGCACTCTGAGAAACTTAATGAGCTTCTTGAAATCCAGCATGGGATGAACAACTCGAGAAACCGTGAAATTTTTCACTCTCCGGAAACCGGGACAATCACTCCCTGAGATAGCAGTCAAGTGGCCCAAAAAGGACAAGCTTTTTTGCAGATTCATAGAAATATTTAAAAGCATAAAATGCAGAGGGGTAAAGCACTGAAATTCCAGCTTGTTGCGGACCCATTTGTCCACAATGCCAAACGTCCACTCCATCCAAACAAATGTTTTCTTGCAGAACTGGGGCTTGAATACCAAGGCTTGTGGTTGGCGAAAAGAATGTAGAAAGTAAAAGGCCGGGAAGGCTTTTGTACCTTGGACTTTGATTTTGTCTTAAGCATCAACAGGGTACACCTTTTGGATAGAATCATCCAGAGGAAGAAAAAAAAACTAATTTCTTCATAAAATTTAAGCCAATATGTACTCTGCTACATATTTATGGTAAAAACATTTTTTTGTGTATGAACTGGAATTTTTACATTTTTTTATCCTCTTCGCCAATTAGAGGGTCCCAGCAATCACTGTCTGGGACCCACTGATTGCCTTGTGCTGTGACTACTTACAGCACAGTTGGCATGGCAGGCATGCATGCCTCCTGCCCAGAAGAGCTGGATCATGTATTAGATAAGTGATCCAGTGCAGGAGAGCTGCTCTGTCGCCCTACTCCTGCGTAAGACCGTCGGAAAGCGCACAAACTTATACATACATTTCACAAAAGAATACTCAGCCTTCTGTAATGAAGCTATAAAAATAGGATTTTTATAACAGCTTACCTGTAAAATCCTTTTCTTGGAGTACACCACGGGACACAGAGCTAGTCATTACATAATGGGTTAAGGGTCACCAGTGGTGATTGGACACTGGCACAACCAATGGAAGACAGTTCCCCTCCATATAACCCCTCCCATCAGGGAAGTACCTCAGTTTTGTAGCAAAGCAGTAAGGTTCCCATAAGAAGGGGGGGACCTCTGTGTCCCGTGGTGTACTCCAAGAAAAGGATTTTACAGGTAAGCTGTTATAAAAATCCTATTTTCTTTATCGTACACCACGGGACACAGAGCTAGTCATTACATAATGGGACGTCCCAGAGCAATGCTCATATGAAGGGGGGGAGACACAGATCAAAACAGGCCGTTGCGGGCCAGAAGCCCTATACTGCTGCCTGCAGCACACTTCGCCCAAAGGCGGAATCCTCATGTCCTTTCACATCTATTTGATAGAATTTGGAAAATGTATGGACTGAAGACCAAGTTGCAGCTTTACAGATCTGAGCCATCGAAGCCTGGTGGTGCACTTGCCCATGAAGCACCTATCGCCCTGGTAGAGTGCGCCTTAACAGGAAAAGGAGGAGTCCTGTTCTTTAAACCATAAGCTTGAATAATTACTTGTCTAATCCACCTGGAAATGGTGGATTTTGATACCGCTTGGCCCTTCTTGGGCCCATCTGGTAAAATAAACAAAACATCTGTTTTACGTATCTGAGCGGTTGCTTGCAGATACCCCTTTACCGCTCTCCCTAGATCTAGAGAGTGTAATAATTTTTCCCCCGCCGTCCGCGGGTTTGGAAAAAAGGAAGGCAGAACAATGTCTTGATTCAAGTGAAAAGCCGACACCACCTTAGGTAGAAAAGCCGGATGGGGTCGTAGTACGATTTTGTCCTTGTGACAAAATAGACAAGGCTCTTTACAAGAAAGAGCTGCTAGCTCTGATACTCTCCTAGCAGAAGCTATAGCAATCAGAAAGGCCAACTTCCTACTTAATATAATTAAAGGAATATGGCGAATAGGTTCAAAAGGTTGCTTTTGCAACACTGACAATACCAAATTCAAATCCCATGGACACAAGGGAGTCCTAACTGGAGGATTTATCCTCAGTACCCCCTTAATGAATGTACGAACTAGGAAGTGAGATGCCAATGGTCTCTGAAAGAAGACTGATAGAGCCGATATTTGCCCTTTGATGGTGCTAAGGGCTAAATTCATATCCACTCCTAACTGGCAAAAAGCAAGAATCCTACTTATTTCATACTTCTGAGGATTCCAACATCTGGATTCACACCAGGAAACGTATGCTCTCCAGACTCTCTGATAGATGAGTCTGGAGGCTGGCTTTCTAGCATTAATGAGCGTAGAAAGAGCCGGACCAGAGACCCCTCTCTTTTTAAAAATGTGGGTCTCAGCAGCCAGGCCGTCAACTTTAGCCTTTGTAAGGAAGGGTGGAATACTGGACCCTGTGACAGCAGGTCGTGTCGGAGTGGAAACTTCCAGGGCCTTCCTAACGCCGTTTTTACAATCTCGGCGTACCAAGGCCTCCTGGGCCAGTTTGGGGCCACTAGGATTACTGGTATTCCCTCCTCCTTGATCCTGCGAAGCAGTCTTTGTAGAAGAGGGATCGGAGGGAATGCCTAGATCAGTGAGAACTGATTCCATGGAGTTATTAGAGCGTCTGTATTATTAGAGCGTCTGTCCCGTAGGCTAGAGGATCCCTCGTTCTGGACACAAAGTTGTCCAATTTCTTGTTGAACCTGGCAGCTAGCAGGTCTACATCTGGGTTTCCCCATCTCAGACATATGGCCTGAAAGATCTCGGGGTGAAGAGACCACTCCCTGGTAGCAGCTGCTGACGACTCAGGTAGTCTGCTTGCCAATTTTCCATCCCTGGAATGAAGATTGCAGAAAGGCAAGGTACATGCTCTTCTGCCCATGCCAGGATCCGGTTCACCTCTCTTTGGGCTGCCCGACTGCGGGTGCCTCCTTGGTGATTGATGTAAGCTACTGCAGTAGCATTGTCGGATTGAACCCGAACTGGGTAGCCCTGTAACCTGTATGTCCAGGTTTTGAGGGCTAGATATACCGCCCGGATCTCTAGCACATTGATGGGCAGGATCCCCTGAGTCTTGGCCCAGGTTCCCTGGGTAGAAGCCTCCTCGAATACTGCACCCCAGTCCAATAGGCTGGTATCCCTAGATACCACCTTCCAGGCCACTGGGAGGAAGGACCTTCCCTTCCGTAAATTCCTGGCTTCTAGCCACCAATCGAAGCTGTGGCGTACCTGTGAGGACAGGCGCATGGGTATATCCAGAGCTTGGCTCTTCCTGTTCCAGGAAGCTAAAATACTGCCTTGAAGTAGTCTCGAATGAAACTGGGCGTAAGGGACCGCCTCGAAGGAGGCTACCATCTTTCCCAATAGTCTCATGCAAAGGCGAATAGACGGCCTCTTGTTTGCTTTGACCTTGTGGATCAGGTCTTTCAGAGACTGTATCTTCGGTTCTGGCAGGTATACCCCGTTTTGGGCTGTATCTATGATCATGCCCAGGTACCCTATCCTTCTTTGGGCCTGGAGAGAGGATTTTTGTAAATTTATAATCCATCCTAAATGCTCCAGGTATCCTACTGTAGTGTGTACAGCGTGACCCAATCCGTCCTTTGACTGATCTATTACTAGTAGATCGTCCAGATAGGCTGTTACCGCAATGCCCCGTGTTCTTAGGTTACTAACAGAGGAGCTAGCACCTTTGTGAATACTATGGGCGCGGTGGCTACACCAAACGGCAGAGCCACAAATTGAAAGTGGCGATCTTCTACCGCAAACCTTAGGAATCTTTGGTGAGCGGGGAGGATGGGTATGTGTAAATGTGCGTCCTTGATATCTATGGGCGCCATGAATTTTCCGCCCTTTAAAGTGGCGGCCACGGATCGGATCGTTTCCATTCGAAAATGGCGATCGTTCAGGAACCGATTTAGGGATTTTAGATCCAGGATGGGTCTGACATCTCCATTTGGCTTTGGAATCACAAAGAGGTTTGAGTAAAAACCTGAACCTCGCTCTTTTTGGGGTACGTCTGTAACTACCCCTTGAGCCATTAAGTGATTCAAACCTTTGAAGAAGGATTCTCTTTTTTGTGGATCCTTGGAGAGTCTTGAACCTCGGAATTGAGAAGATGGGATCTCTCGAAATTCCAGTTTGTACCCTGAGGATATTGTGGATACTACCCAATTGTTCTGGATTTCTGACCACCAAGTCGCTCAGAACTGACAAAGCCTTCCTCCCACTCGGCCGAGCGGGGGCGCCCCTTCACTGAGAGGCTTTGGGGGCTTGCTTATTAGCTCTTGCACCCCACGGCTTCTTGTTCTTCTGAGCTTGCCCCTTGGCTTTTGTGGGCGGCTAAAACAGGCCGCCGCCACTGGTTGGAGTCAGATTTCCCGGGAGCTGGGGAGAGAGCGTTTAAAACAAGATCTCTTGTTTTTCTTTCTCTCAGGTAAAAGTCGTTTTACCACTTGATCTTCTGTATATATTTTTCTAAATCTTCCCCAAATAGGCGTTCGCCATGGAACGGGAACTTGCCAACAGCTTTTTGCATGGGGTCTCCGCTGACCAATGCTTAAGCCAAAGTACTCTGCGCATCTGTACCAGCTGGAGTGTAAGGCGTGATGCCTGTATGATAGAATCTCTCATGGCATCCACTGTGAAGCATAAGGCTTTAGGCAAATTTTTCCCAATTTCTAGCCTGCTCTGAAGGCAGATCCTTCAGCCCCTGCTTTACCTGTTGGCTGATGACCTGACCCATACCGACTGCTGCTACTGCAGGTTGGGTAATTGAGCCGGCCAAAAGGAAGGAGTATTTCAACTTCCTCTCAGAAGGATCTTTTAAACCCTTGTACATTATCCACCGGACATGTCAGGTTTTTATTTACACAAGAAATAGCCGCAACTACCGCAGGCAGGCTCCATTTCTTTAAAAAAAAAAAAAATTCCCCCATAGGATAAAGAATGTTAAACCTTTTTGGAGGTGAGAAACGCTTATCTGGATGTTGCCAGTTTGCGTATATTAGATCCTCTAGTAACGGATGAACCGGGAAGGAGCATGCACCTTGCAGGGATCTTAATGACCCTAGGGAGGAGACAGGTAATTCCGTTACCTCCGCAGAGGTTAACTTAAATGCACTGCTATAGCATTGTACCTGTGACCTTAAAATCTGGCTCCTCATCCTCTGCTGATGTAGCCTCCTCCTCCTCATCCTCCTCCCTCAGGTACTTCTGAAGGGAGGTCCAATACTGGAAGAGACCTGCTTCGCTTATTGTTCCTTTTTAGAGGACTTAGCGATTAAGGTAGCAATTTTTTCCTCCAGATTATTTAGGGCAGCTGATAAAGTGTCCTCAGTGACATATACAGGCCCAGGCTCCACTGGGGAAGCCGCCATACCTGACAGAGGTAATGGCTCATCCTGAACAGGTGCATTTAGCAACACAGGAGAGAAAGGTACCGAGTCAGCACAGTTAGAGCCTCCTCTCAGGCGGTGGTGCTTTCTTATCTCTTTTTGTCCGTATTACTTCCCCTGGAAGGCTTACCGTTTAGACAAAATACAAGGTACCTAAATGCATATACTACCGTGTTCAGTTTAGCAAATACATTAAGTATGCAACTTTTAACACATAACTATGCATAACATGGATGTCTTCTAGAAAGTACCCAATCCAACCACATGGAGTCTTACGTCCCTGTATAGCTGCTGTGTTTCTCTGCCAGGAATAAGAGAACTAACGAGCTTGCTTGCTGCTGCAGTGCTTCTCACACTGAAAGTCTTTTAAAATTGGCGCCGTTTCTGTGCCCGCGCACGCCTTCGCCCCCTCCGATAAAGCGCGCTCCCGCGCGCGCGCGGCCCTTAGCGCTATGGCGGTGGCCATAGTGAGAGAGGACTCTCATCAGCCCTTGTTCCCACTTACCTGCATCTGCAGGTGTCTGGTCGGCCACCGAAAGGAGGATCGGGGTGTCCCAGCAAGCTCAGCAGCGGAGGTGACGAGCAGTGTACTTCGCCGAAGCCGACACTGAACAGAGTGAGGTGAGTATATTCAGCTCTTTACTCCCCCCAGTGGTGGAAAAAAAGAAGACATCCACTTTTTGAAAAAGGTCCCAACCTAGTTATGGACCTTCTAATCTCACCTTATCCACGCCGCAGGTTTTTCTGCTGAAAGATTTCAGACAGATACCAAACTTCACCCTTCACGGTGGGCTATGTGTGCCAACCTTCAGGGATATGGGTTCCTATTTAAAGGATACCTCTCCCCTGGGCCTTGTACAAGACTCTTACCAGGACTTTATAGCGAAATAGCGAAAGTGCTGGATCTTAGAGCCCAGTCCTCCGAAGAGAGACATTACAGGCGACGCCTCATGGATGAGGCCCGGATCCCATCCAGATTCAGCTCATTTGTAGGCGTCTTGGATGGATCCGAAAGCATAGCTCTTTTACCCCCAGAGGGTCTCTTTGGTAGAGCTTTCCTTTAGCACCTCCTAACGCGTCCAACACCTTTCGACACTGGCGAAAAAACTGAGGTACTTCCCTGATGGGAGGGGTTATATGGAGGGGAACTGTCTTCCATTGGTTGTGCCAGTGTCCAATCACCACTGGTGACCCTTAACCCATTATGTAATGACTAGCTCTGTGTCCCGTGGTGTACGATAAAGAAAAGACTCCAGTGGGGATGATCCTAAAGTAATAGGTGTCCCAGGATCTAGGTTACAGGTATACTGAGTATTTGCCTCTCGAAGCAGTAGTGGAGGATAGGCTGAGATGATCCATTGTTGTGGAACTGTACTGTGCATCTTTGAAGAGACACGATACACCACATATCAGAAAACAGCTATGTATGGCAAATTGAGGCAAGATCTCTCTACATACAAACCCAAGCAGCAAGTGCTGATGAGAGTCCTAGGCAGCCCAGAGGTGAACAAATCACTGAAACAAACCACAAGGTGCTTTAGAAGCAGAAGAGTGCTTCCTCTAAGCTGAATGGCAGTAAAAAAGTGTGGAGCACAACATTCCACCTAGGGGATGATGACAGAACTTTTTAAATGGCACCAACAGATACCAACTGTGAGGTAGCTCCTGTTGCTTCAGCCCTACTGGCTTTACTATGTGAGTCTTCAGAGACTGGATCATACCAGAGGCTGTTTCACGGCTCTAGACCTGGATAGCGCTCTGCAAAAAGGGCCAGCCTGAACTGATTTAGCAGGACTTAATTTTCTGACTAAAGCTCCACTTTAAATATAATCCCACTACTAGGATTTATGTCATCCTAAAACAATAACAAAAGCTGCAGCTGTGCTCACAGCAAGGCCATAATAAAAATACAATGCTGCTATTGCTACTAGTATTGAGCTTCACAACAGTAAAGCCCCTTTCACACTTGTGCGACTTGTACTGCGACTTGGGACTGCAAAGTCGCATGACAAGTCATACCCCATGATTTCCAATGAGTACCATTTATATCTATTGCGACTTTAAGTCGCACCTACTTCAAAGTAGTCCCTGTACTACTTTGGTCCAACTTTGATGCGAGTTGAGGTCCATAGACCTCAAGTTTACACAGGCGTTCCCTTAAATCGCAGTAAAATCACTCCAAAATCACACGACTTTCAAGTCGCGGCAGTGTGAGAGGGGCCTAAGAATGTGTGCCTTGGCTTCACCTTTTGACCAAAAATAATAAATGCACATTTTTGCAGGTAAAAACAATGCACATTGGCTCCTGCTGCTGTCAATCAAATCTTATGATGAGGGAACAGGCCCATACAAGTGCCCTCATGGAAAGTGTTTCAGTGGGTGGGTGGGGGGTCAGGAGCACCAGTGGGGGACCCCAGAAGAGGAGGATCAGGGCAGCTCTGTGCAAAACCATTGCACAGAGCAGGTAAGTATAACATGTTTGTTATTAAAAAAAAAAAAAAAAATGTCCAAAGGTTTACAATCACCTTAATGCTAAAGAAGCATCCATTGTTAAAACACCACAGACCTCAAATAAGTCAGGTTTGGAGTTTTTGCAGTATAGGTGGAGTTTCTGACAGTCAATTAAAGCATTTGGCCAACAAGTAGAAGTATGACTAGAAGATGGCTAATGAACAAAGGTACCTTCCTCCCTGGCTGATCGTAGTTCTATTCTCGTTTTTTGGAGAGCTTCCTCAAGTTCTGCAGTCCGTGCCTTCTCTTTATCTAGAGCTACTTTTAGTTCATTGTACTGCAATGGAATCTGCGAATTTTGATTAGGGTCATCTCTCCGTCTACCAAACAAACCCTACAATGCAAATGAGAAACACATTTTAACCGTTAATTGTTAAAATGCTACACATTTTTGAAAGATGCTATAGCTCAATAGCAGTTAACAAAAGAAACATCTATGGAAGAAAGTCATTGTAGTTGTTAAAGTACAACTTTTACTAAACATAACACATTTGTACTTGTCCTTGTAGTCTAAAAATGCCAATATGGTATGAGGATTACCTTTACTAAAGATAATTCTGTACTCCAGCAGCATAGCCTGCTGGTGTGATTGCATTTAACTTTACTGTAAACAAGCTATGGCTTGCTACTGGTAGAGGGTGACATTGAAAAAGGGAGCTGTGCTTTGCATTAAGTTGAATAAGCTGTCTTCCAGGAGCAGATTTTTCAGAGCTCAGAATAAACTACTGTACTCAAAGTCAGGAGGCTGCAGGCAGTATTTCTGGAAGCAGGAATTCCCTTCAGTAAAGTTAACATATATTAGGATTTTTCTCAGAGACTGCAGGCACAAGTATAAATACTTTTCAGTGAACTGGCAGTTATACTTTCTAGAATGATGGTATAATAACAGACATATTCACCTTTTTCTTCTTAGATGGCTGATCCATTTTAGCTTGTAAGAAATCAATAAGCTTGGTCTGTTGAGAAATTGTTCCTTCCATTTTCACCTTTTCATGAGAATAAAGAACCTAACACAAACAAACACAAATGCTGGTTAAGATTTTTGAATGAATTATGAATATGATGAGCCGAATAAGACAAGAGCAAAGAATAGCGGCTTTCATTTCTAAAGTAGGTTTGGTACATCATATGCATTAAAAGAAATAGAGCTGAACTCTAGGAATTCAGCTACCGTATTTATCGGCGTATAACACGCACTTTTTTCCCCTTAAAATCAGGGGAAAATCGTGGGTGCGTGTTATACGCCGATACTCCGAATTCCCCTGCTGAAAATGAGCGAGAGGAGCGAGCGGAGCCGAAGCCGAAGTACAATCGGCTTTACTCGGCTCCTCTCGCAGTCCCGCCCATCTCTGACTGCGCCGCTGACGGAGAAAGCCGAGTGTACTTCGCCTAGTCTCGGCTCCTCTCGCAGTCCTGCCTGTGACTGTGAGCAGACACGAGTCTAGGCGAAGTACACTCGGCTTTCTCCGTCAGCGGCGCAGTCAGTGGAGATGGGCGGAACTGCGAGGAGCCGAGTCCAGCCGAAGTACACTCGGCCCCGCTCGCTCCTCTCCACAGAAATCGGCGCCAAATTTTAAAAACCGCCGCGACTGACACGATCGCAAAGGCACTGGGCACGGCTGCAGATGGACAGATGAACACTGGGCACGGCTGCAGATGGACAGATGGACACTGGGCAAGGCTACAGATGGACACTGGGCACGGCTGCAGATGGACAGATGGACACTGGGCAAGGCTGCAGATGGACAGATGGACACTGGGCACGGCTGCAGATGGACAGATGGACACTGGGCACGGCTGCAGATGGACAGATGGACACTGGGCACGGCTGCAGATGGACAGATGGACACTGGGCAAGGCTGCAGATGGACACTGGGCAAGGCTGCATGCTGCATTTAAATGTAAGTTTTTTTTTTTTTTTTTTTCCTTGAATTTCCCTGCTAAAAGTTTTTTTCCTTTAAATTCCCTCCTAAACTTGGGGTGCGTGTTATACGCCGGTGCGTGTTATACGCCGATAAATACGGTACTTTGTTAGAAGTGCAGACATACTATGAGTTAAGTCCAAGGAGGTACCTTGCATACTACCTTCTGGACTTATTTCTACAATTTTCATCTGACAGTGTTATGGAGCTCCTTGAAGAGAGCCATCTATAGTTTCCTGCTGGACTATAACTGGACCTGGTCGCAGTTACTTTAGCAGTCCATGCAGCCATCTCTTCCTCCTCCTGCCTAATCACAGAAGCCTTTGTATTATGTGAACTACCGTATTTATCGGCGTATAACACGCACTTTTTCCCCCTTAAAATCAGGGGAAAATCGTGGGTGCGTGTTATACGCCGATACTCCATCGAATTCCCCTGCTGAAAACGAGCGAGAGGAGCGAGCGGAGCCGAAGTACAATCGGCTTTACTCGGCTCCTCTCGCAGTCCCACCCATCTCTGACTGCGCCGCTGACAGAGAAAGCCGAGTGTACTTCGGCTAGTCTCGGCTCCTCTCGCAGTCCTGCCTGTGACTGTGAGCAGAGCCGAGTCTAGCCGAAGTACACTCGGCTTTCTCCGTCAGCGGCGCAGTCAGTGGAGATGGGCGGGACTGCGAGAGGAGCCGAGTCTAGCCGAAGTACACTCGGCCCCGCTCGCTCCTCTCCACAGAAATCGGCGCCAAATTTAAAAAACCGCCGGGACTGACACGATCGCAAAGGCACTGGGCAAGGCTGCAGATGGACAGATGGACACTGGGCAAGGCTGCAGATGGACAGATGGACACTGGGCAAGGCTGCAGATGGACACTGGGCAAGGCTGCAGATGGACACTGGGCAAGGCTGCAGATGGACAGATGGACACTGGGCAAGGCTGCAGATGGACAGATGGACACGGCTGCAGATGGACAGATGGACACTGGGCAAGGCTGCAGACGGACACTGGGCAAGGCTGCAGATGGACAGATGGACACTGGGCAAGGCTGCAGATGGACACTGGGCAAGGCTGCATGCTGCATTTAAATGTAAGTTTTTTTTCCTTGAATTTCCCTCCTAAAAGTTTTTTTCCTTAAAATTCCCTCCTAAACTTGCGTGTTATACGCCGGTGCGTGTTATACGCCGATAAATACGGTAATTCATAAAATACAAAGGCTTCTGTGAATGGGCAGCAGAGAGGGGCGGGCAGAACTGTTGTGTGCTTCTCTTCTCCAAGAACCCAGAATCTCTCCTCCTTGAGCACCATAAACCTGTCAAATTTTTAATAGAAATAAATCCAGGAGGTGGCACCTCATTGGACTTAACTCATAGTATGCCTGTACTTTTTACAAAGTGGCTGATTTCCTGGAATTCAGCTTTAATGCTGGCAGGATCTAAATAAGGTAGATTGTTTGACTTACCTGTAAGATCACAAGAAGGATCTTTAAAAGGTCAAAATCCCCCCCCCCCCAAAAAAGCATGGCCTACTCACGAGTTGCCTAAAGGACTTTGTGACAGAGGCCAGTTTGTGACTAATTGCCCAAGCCTAGAATGTGCATAGCAGATGGGAACATGAAGTTATGCCCGAGCTAAAATCAGAGTCACTTCTTTTTGATTTGCGTGACTTCTGGTGCCTCCCTGGTGATTGATGTATGCCACCCTCATGGCATTGTCCAACTGTACCCTAACATGTTTACTCCAGACCCAAAAGGACCAGTGCAGATACGATAGGTGTATCACTCTGAGCTCCAGTACATTGATCAGAAGCTGAGCTTCCTGAGTACCACGCCCCTTGAACTGAGAAGGAACCCAGGCCAGGACTCCTACACAGCTGGAGAGGTTGGTGTCCCTCATCAGAACTATCCAAGACACCAAAACTAACACTAACTTGGTCTTGCTGGTCAGATGCATGGTGAGAGCCAAAGAGTGAATCTGTTTGTTACAAGCCTCCAGAATGTTGAGCTGCAATGGCTTAAAGCAGGAATTCTCAACCTGGGGTCGGGACCCACTCTGGGGTCAAATGACAATTTGCCAGGGGTCACCAAGTCCTGGGCTGTTACTGAAGCTCGCGCTGCTCTCCAAGCCTTTTTGCGTCTGCCCAGCAGGGCTGTCCCTGGAGGCCGCCCAAATGGGCTGTTCCTGGAGCCCGCGGCCGCCCAGATGGGCTCTTTGCAGCCGCCCATTCAGTTCACGGCATGGCTGGGGGGCAGAGACTAGAGGTCAGCTGACTGATGAGGAATGTGAAGTGGGAGGGGCTGGAGGAGACCCTTTCTCCTGATTTCGGCATAGGTGTCACTGCTAAGAGACACCACAAAGTCGGAGACACAGTGAGCAACTCTACCTGTGATTATAGTTGCCATTAAAAGTCCCCACTACAGTTCAGCAGATGACCTTGATCAAGAGCACCTAAGTTGGCCGATCAGAACTCCCCCCAGCATTGCCACTTATCCCATTCCCCACCAGCATTGCCATTCATCCTATCCCCCCACCAAGGAGTAAGAGGGGGAGGAACAAAGAAAAAAGGGAGAGAAAGAATAAGGGAGAGAACAAAAAAGACGGCTAGAGAGAGGGATGGGGGGACAGGAAATGAGCATAGAGAGGGATAAAAAGGGAAAGAAAAGAGAACAAAGAGACAGAGTGGCACATCCTAAAATGTACCATAAGGGGTTTTAATACTCTACGAGTGAAAGGGACTCAGGGAACGCTAAATGTCTGCGTTTTAGGGGCGCAAATTACTTGTCTGGGCTAGGCTGCTGACAACCCAAGCTATAAAAATAATTGTACTGTTAGGGGTCACCACAACTTGGGAAATTTTATCAAGGGGTCACAGCACTAGGAAGGTTGAGAACCACTGCCCTAAATTAAAACTGGGCATACAGGACCGCTTCCAGGGAAGCCACCATCAAGGTCAGAACTTTTGTGCAGAAAAAAATTGAGGGTTTCTCATGTTAACTCAGGACCTTCACCTGCACTTGGGAAGACAGGAGCTTGTCCTGGGGAAGGAAGACCCAAAATACAACTGTGTCAAGGAATAGACCCAGGTACTCCACTGGATAAGAAGTCAAAGCGGACTTTTTAAGGGTTCAAGATCCAACCGAAGTTCTGTAGTGTTAAAATGCTTAAATCTCTAAAGGTACTTCTTCTTGCAAGGGGGATAACCAAGGCGGGGCCCAGGTTAAGGAAAATATAACAAAGATATGGAATTATAGCAGACCAATATAAAAGTGTGGCTAAAATGATGAGACAGTTGAATAAGAATTTTAAAAACTTTTATTGTTTGCGAAAGAGTAACTAACGTTAATGTAAAGAAGATGTTATGCGTAAAATAACAGAACTGTTGTATAGATGTATTTTATGTAATGCTGTATTAATATCTTTGTGACAGAAAAATCGAAATAAAGAATTTATAAAAAAAAAAAATGCTAATAAACCCAAAACGCAAAAAAAGTTTGTATTGCAGCATACCAATTCTTAGATGTGTCTGCATTCGTTTTTTAGGCTTTCTTACCTTTGTTTTTACCTAGTGATTCTGTCAGTAAGTCTGTTTTTAAACAGAATAAGCTCTACTGCAAATATAGCAGCTAGAGTCTTGAGACAAACCATTTACCACTGACTTGGGCACCAACAATGAAAAGCTTTTATTTATAAGTGTAAAACCTTTAATCAAAAAGAAAAAATAATGTTGCTTTACCATCTTATGTACCTGCAGAGTAAGCTTGAGTTTGGCTTCAAGGTGTTGGTGTATGTAAATCTGCTAGTACAACCGATACTCCCCTCCCCCTAGACCCCTAGACCAGGGGCTAGCTCCCGGCCCGCCACCGCTAAATGTCAGTGCTCGTGATTAATTCAAGGGCACCCAGCCAGCGGACATTATGGGCCGCTGTCCTCTTCATTGGACAGCGGCCCGTATTACAAGGCTGGATGGGGGGCGGGAACCGCTGGAGTTAACTTTTTACATTAAACAGCAGATGATTGGTTGCCGGGCGATCCTAGCAACCAATCACCAGCTTATTAATCTGAAACGTTAACGTCAGCAGTTCCCGCCCCCATCCAGACCTGTGATGCCGATCTCTGCTCTGCTGTACACCTGTACACCCATAGCCAAAACAAGAAGTGAGAGCAAATCCCTCTAAAGTGAGGGAAACCCTTGTTGCAACAAGGGTCACCAGAACAAGCATCCCGATCGAAAAATATCCACACTATACCTGTTCTGGGGACAACCCAAAATCTGGGATTTTATTTTACTTTTGTTGATAATCGTAAACAGGAGAAATAAGAAGTGTGAATCTCCCTTGGCACAGACATCAATAAATACCTGATGGGAGTTTTAATCCCTTTCCACTTTATCCAAAACTAAAATAAAAAAAAAAGAAGATTTGCCTTTAGTTATTCTTTAATACTCTAAAGCCATACCCTAAAGGAGAAACTTCCAAGAAGCTCATAAAAAGAACCAGTAAGGCTTTGTTCACACATAGGCATTTTGAATCAAGGGCGGAATTGCTGCGATTCTGCCTGCGATTTAAAGAAATTATGTTAAAATGTCAAAACGCACATCAGAATGCCCAAGTGGCATTCATTTCAATGGCCCCTAAAAACGCGGTGTGATTCTGCCACATTTGTCACGCGATAAATCACGCTGCAATCGCAAAAACCAAATCACACAGCGCACATCGCTCAAAAACATTCCTGAAACGTATTTTGAGCGACAATTTGTCGCATGACAATCGTGGCAGAATAACCCCATGTTTTTAGGGGTCATTCATTTCAATGAACACGCTGATATGCGATTTGACATTTTAAAAGCGTGTTTTGAAATCGCAGGCTGAATCGCAGCAATTCTGCCCGCGACTCAACATTCCTTTGTGTAAACAGAGCATAAAAAGGAAAAAAAATTTTTTAAATTCTCTCATCAGGGAATGATAAATAGTTATCTCCAAAGGACACTAGAAAAACTTTGAAGGCATGCTGTAAGTGTGAGGGTTTTTCAGGCCTGTATTACAGCTTTGTGTTTTGCCAGCATTCGTGGCCTGGAGATAGAACACAAGCAATTAGTCTAAGTGCCGGTTCACACAGGGGCAACCTGACTTACAGCGTGACTTTGCAAGGCGACTTCAGTGCGACTTGGAGCAACTTACAACATGACTTAAAGTTGCCTCCAGGACAGGCGGCTGTGGCCAATCACAGAATAATCAGCTCTGTGGGAGGGAGGGGTTTGTCTGAGTAAACCATTTTCTTTTCCTGTAAAGTTGCTTCAGTTAAGATGGAGATCCGACTTTGGAGGCAACTTCCATTGAAATCTATGGGCACAAGTTGCCTAGAAGTCGCCTTGAAGTAGTACAGGAACCTTTTCTGAAGTCAGAGCGACTTCAGTAGTGTACATTAAGACGGCTCTCATTGACCAACATGGGATTTCTGATGTCAAGCGACTTGGGGCGACTTGAGGTCTGACAAGTCGGATCCCAAGTCGCTGTAGTGTGAACCGCCACTAAGAATTAAGCTTCCTGTCATAAACGATAACGAAAAAAAGATTTACAGCAGGCTACAATGAGATTGCAGTGAGTAATGTTGACTGCAAGCAAGCCAAACCTGACTAAGTCAATGAGAAGATCCAGAGAGGCTGCCAGAGTAAAGCTGACCATACACTATTAGAATTTGACAATTTTTTAGTTTTAAGAAAGTTTGTTAAATTTTATAATTGTTTTTGGCGCCAAATCGACGTCCGTTTTCGACTGCAGTGACAAAAAACATTTTGAAGGATGGACCATTTTTTATCCAACAATCTCAGTATATGGAGGTTTTCATTTGAGAAAGTCCATTCATTTCAAAAGCAAAAAGCAAACAAAAATGTAAGTATTTTAGAGAGACATTTACCATGTTATTGAATGAACTGAGAATATTTGTACAAAAGCTCATTCAAAAATATACTAGTGAATGGGAAGCTTGAGAGTGGCTATGTAGAACTTTCACCCTTTCCCCCAACTACAGTAAGAGCCTCTGCAAAAACATCCTAATCTTTGTCCATACACCCAATATCCTTAAAGTAGAATGATGGGCAATTTGTTTTTTAACCATCTGTGTCCCAGTCAAAGTGAGAGGAAATCCCTGCAAATTATTGGAATCCTTTGGGCCCCCCCAGGACATCAGAACTGGTGTCCCCATTGGCAGATTTCCAATCTATTACTGTTGTGGGGACAACCCAAAATTTGGGATTTTATTTTACTTTCACTTATAAGGATAAACTGGACAAATAGTAAGGAAGAATCTCCCTAATGGCAGCACAGACAGCAATAAAAACAGGTGTTCTAATCCAACTCCACTCTATCCAAAAAAAATGTTGCCTATAGTTATGCTTTAAGCTGGGTATACATGGGAGTTTTTTTTTTTGTTAAACAAAAAAAAGCTCACGGATCCTCGCATCAACACAAGTAATGTTGATGCAGGGATCTCTTATGCTGTGTCTTTGTATTTTGACAACATGGGCCCCCACCACGTCAGAATACACAGATTAAAACTGCAGTCATTGGCTGCAAAAGCTGACCAAATGCTGGTTTCCCAGCATGACCAGCTTCTGTTGAACAGCCAGCCATAGGCACGAACCGAATGTTGGCCGATTACTGCTGAACCAGCTGACTTTCGGCATGTGTATACCTAGCTTAACATTTGTCACTTTCTGACATAATTAGACAACCGCGATGTATATTTGCTAATAGTGGCAGATACATCTGTCTATTCCAGTGGTTTTCAACCCTGTCCTCAGGACCCACCAACAGGCCAGGTTTGCAAGATAACTGAAACACATCACAGGTGATATAATTTGCTGCTCAGTGATTGCAGTATTCTAATCATCACCCCAAGGTAATACTTAAAATCTGGTCTGTTAGTGGGTCCTGAGGACAGGAGTTGAGAACCACTGGTCTATTATATTCCATTGTATTGTAAATTTGATCGCACGCAAAAAAAAAGAAAAAAAAAGAAAAAAGAAAAAAAACTATAAAACCAAATAGAATGGAAATTAGGCAGCAAGCCAGTGCTTTTTACAAGTGTGAACCATTTATCTATGAATGTGTGACTTTTGTTGTTGATTTGCCATCCCTGAACCATTGAAAGAAGTGAATGTACCTTCGACGAAGAAACCTGAATTTGCAGAATCAGCCTATTTTGGAGTGTGGATCAGAAATCTTACCTGCATATTTTCTAGCTGATATTCTAAGTCACTTCTCTCTGTTTTCAGCAAGTCTGCGCGATCCAGGGCTTCCTGAAGTCCTTGGGTCAAACGGAAGATGTGATTCTTCTGAAGATCCATTTGTTGTTGTAACTTGGCTTGCTACTCCCCAAAAAACAGGACATTTCATTAGATCGAAAAGTACCTCTTTATTTATTTTACAGAACCATTTAAGTTGGTCTATGCCACCAAGAAAATTTACAATATTATGCAACAGAAAAAGAACATACACCCATGGTGAAAATCAAAAAACGGACACTAGTATAAACTAAAAAAAGGCATATATTCATACCTCCCAACTTTTGAACTTGACAAAACAAAAAGGAAAAATTTAGAAGGGACATTAAGTGGTGCGAAAAATTGGTATGGTCAGCAAAACGTGGGCATTAAGATATGGGTGTGGTTTAAAGACAGACCTGCAGCAGCTTTGATAAGAATCATACCTGGCACTGGAAGATTTATCATATTAATGACAGAAGCACATGCAAGAAGGTATTGTTATTTAATAAAATTGTTTATGTATTTGTTTAGCTAGGTACAACTTTTAGTACAGCCTATTTCTAGACCCAAAAGCTTTTGCAAAGAATTCAGTGAAACACTAATTACACTGCAAACATGGTTGTCATGGAATATTTTGAAACCATCATTTGACACTGAGCTTTCAGCTAAGTACTGCAACCCTGTTGAGCCTACTCACTGTATACATAGCACACATATGCCACCATCCATTTACCTCAAAAAATATGCATTAATGACTAGGCCACAATTGGGAGTCTAATAGACATGTGCAAACTTCTGCACACTAATTAAAAAAAAAAAATGAAACTGATCAATTATTTATGCTTTTCTACACACAGTCTGACTTAAAGAACTGCGGGAGCATATAGTGTGCTTAGAGTGCAGTGGTCAGGAGTAAGGATGAGCTCCGGCATGTTCGCACAGTCCACGTGCAGAGCCCACCAGGAAGTCGGCACTGCGCTGATCACAGGCAGTGAAACATTGTCCCGATGCGTGGCTGCAGAGATCGAGAAATGTCTCACTGCCTGTGATTAGCGCAGCGCCGACTTCCTGGCGGGCTCTGCACGTGGACTGTGTGAACACGCCGAAACTCATCCTTAGTCAGGAGTATGAAATGTACAACAAGTACAAGATCCAGTCGTGCATAATCCACAGGGTACAAAGGTCTAAAGTGTGTAACACTCAGAAAGCAGGGGTCAGGAGTACATATTGCACAGAGCGCAGGGGTCAGGAGTGCATAACACACAGAGTGCAGGGATTAGGAGTACATATCTCACAGAGTGCAGGGGTCAGGAGTGTGTGATGCACAAACTTCAGAGTCATTAGTGTACAATAACAAATCCTCCCACCCAAATACAGATCTCCCCCACAGCCCCAGTTTCCGACAGTACAGACCACCCCTACAGTACAGACTCCTCTCCAAGCCCCAACATAATATACACTCTACCTCCCAAATAGTACAGACCCCCAAATCCAGTGCCGACCCTCCTTTCTCCCCACCAGTACAAACTCCCCTTCCTGCTGTACAAACCTCCCCCCTCCCAATCAGTACATACATGCCCCTCCAATACATACCTCCCACCTCCAGTACAGACCCCCTCCCCACTAATAGAGATCCCCTTTCTTCACTACCAGTACAGACAAATCCCTCTTTTTCCTTACTCAACTGATGCAATGGAGAGATGCAGTGGCAGCAGGAATTCGGCAGTGCAATGTGACTGGAGCTGAGGAGGAGCTTCCCTCAGCTATACATATGAATAACCCAATGAAGCTTGATCATATAAAAATCCTGCAGTCCACTTATTCATATGAAAACTAGGGGCAGAGCCTTTGCTGAGCCCCTGTACAGAGGACAGCGAAGTAGGCTGATAGTCGAGTACTGTTGGGAGGTATGTATATCTGCTCGTTTTGCCAATTCAAAGCAGGATTGCTCCATCTGAAGACTTCACCAGTGTAAAAATAAATGAAGGGCCCTTCCACACAAATGTTCACTCTGAATTCATCTGTCAGTTTTTAGACGAATCCAGACGAAATCACATTGCATGTCTATAAACAGACGTAAATCCATTTGCATTCACTTACACCCAAGCCCATTTATGTCTGCAAAAAAAGACAGAAAAGGTTTGCCCTTTTTTGAGGCCATACAGTGCCTTGAAAAAGTATTCATACCCTTTGAAACGTTCCACATTTTGTCATGGAACAACCAAAAACGTAAATGTATTTTATTGGGATTTTATGTGATAGACCAACACAAAGTGGCACATAAATGTGAAGTGTATGAAAATGATAAATGGTTTTTATTAATTTTTTTACAAAAAATACCTGAATAGTGTGGCGTGCATTTGTATTCAGCCCCCTTTACTCTGATACCCCTAAATAATTTTTTTTTAACCAATTGCCTTCAGAAGTCACCTAATTAGAAAATAGAGTCCACCCGTGTGTAATTTCTCATTATAAATAACAGCTGTTCTGTAAAGCCCTCAGAGGTTTGTTAGAGAACCTTAGTGAACAAACCGCACCATAAAAGGTCAAGGAACACACCAGACAGGTCAGGGATAAAGTTGTGGAGAAGTTTAAAGCAGGGAAAGGTTATGAAACAATATCACAAGCTTTGAACATCTCATGGAGCACTGTTCAATCCATCATCCGACAATGTAAAGAGTATGACACAACTGCAAACCTACCAAGACATGGCCGTCCACCTAAACTGACAGGCCAGGCAAAAAGCGCATTAATTAGTGAAGCAGCCAAGAGGCCCAAGGTAACTCTGGAGGAGATGCAGAGATCCACAGCTCAGGTGGGAGAATCTGTCCACACGAACAAATATTAGTTGTGCACTCCACAAATCTGGCCTTTATGGAAAAGTGACAAGAAGAAAACCATTGTTGAAAGAAAGCCATAACAAATCCAGTTCGCAGTTTGCGAGAAGCCATGTAGGGGACACAGCAAACTTGTGGAAGAAGGTGCTCTGGCCAGATAAGACCAAAATGTAACATTTTGGCCTAAAAGCAAAATGCTATGTGTGGCAGAAAACACTGCACATCACCCTGAACACACCATCCCTACCGAGAAACATGGTGGTGGCAGCATCATGTTGTGGGGATGCTTGTCAGAGTTGACGGGAAGATAGATGGAGCCAAATACAGGGCGATCTTAGATGAAATCATAGAGTCTGCAAAAGACTTAAGACTGGGGCGGAGGTTCACCTTCCAGCAGGACAACGACCCTAAACATACAGCCAGAGCTACAATGGAATGGTTTAGATCAAAGCATATTCATGTGTTAGAATGGCCCAGTCAAAGTCCGGACCTAAATCCAATTGAGAATCTGTGGCAAGACTTGAAAATTGCTGTTCACAGACGCTCTCCATCCAATCTGACAGACCTTGAGCTATTTTGCAAAGAAGAATGGGCAAAATGTCACTCTCTAGATGTGCAAAGCTGGTAGAGACATCCCAAAAAGACTTTCAGCTGTAATTGCAATGAAAGGTGGTTCTACAAAGTATTGACTCAGGGGGGCTGAATTCAAATGTACACCACACTTTTCACATATATATTTGTAAAAAAAAAAATTAAAACCATTTATCATTTTCCTTCCACTTCACAATTTTGTGCCACTTTGTGTTTGTCTATCACATTAAACAATACATTTATGTTTTTGGTTGTAATATGACAAAATATGGAAAATTTCAAGGGATAAGAATACTTTTTCAAGGCACTGTAAATGGATATAAATTGAGGTCATCTGTTTTAGGCAAGAAACATTTTTTTTGCTTGTACTTTTATCCACCTATAACTATTTTCTTCAACATAAAAAAAAAAAAAATCATGTATTCTGACAAACCGAACTGAAGATGGATGCAAGTGATAATGCTCTTGTGAAAGGAAGTGCCTCCCACCCTGGTGACAAGCATTGTAGGCACTGTCTCCATTAATCTTTAACCACTTGTCTACCGCCCACCGTCAAATGACGGTGGGCGGAAGACTCTCTCGTTCTGACCGGACGTCATATGACGTTGCGGCTTTAACCACTTCAACACCGGGCTTTTTGTACCACTTCAATACCGGGCCTATTCTAGCACTTCTCTCCTACATGTACAAATCATCATTCTTTTGCTAGAAAATTACTCAGAACCCCCAAACATTATATATGTTTTTTTAGCAGACACCCTAGGGAATAAAATGACGGTCATTGCAAGTTTTTTTCTTGCACGATATTTGCGCAATAATTTTTCAAACGCCTTTTTTAAAAAAAAAAAAAATGGTTTCATGAATTAAAAAATAACAAAACAGTAAAGTTAGCCCAATTTTTGGGGAAAATATGAAAGATGATGTTACGCCGAGTAAATAGATACCTAACATGTCACGCTTTAAAATTGCGCACACTCATGGAATGGCGCCAAACTTCGGTACATAAAAATCTCCATAGGCGACGCTTTAATTTTTTTTACAGGTTACCAGGTTAGAATTACAGAGGAGGTCTAGTGCTAGAATTGTTGCACGCGCTCTAACGCACGCGGCGATACCTCACATGTGTGGTTTGAACGGCGTTTACATATGTGGGGGACTTACGTGTGCATTCGCTTCTGATCACGAGCTACCGGGGACAGGGGCGTTTTAATTTTATTTTTTTATTATTATTATTATTATTTTTTTTTACTTTTTTTTTTTTTTACAATTATTTTACTTATTTATTTTTTTTTGATCACTTTTATTCCTATTACAAGGAATGTAAACATCCCTTGTAATAGGAATGTGTGTGACAGGTCCTCTTTATTGAGAGATGCGGGGTCAATAAGACCCCACATCTCTCCTCCAGGCTGGAAAGCATGAGATCAGTGAAAATTTTTACACTGATCTCATACTTACAGCCGCAATGGCGGCTTTGTTTACATTTGAGGACCTGGGCATGACGTCATCACATCGCGGCCGGGCCTCCGACGATCATAGAGATGACTGGTGACCATCTGGTCACCAGTCATCTCTATGCTCGTCACGTGACCCACCAACGGCGCCGGAAGATTCGCTCCGGGTCCCCGATCGCACGAGAGAGCCCGGAGAAGCACCGGATGGCGGCGGGAGGGGGGGAGGTCCCCTCCCGCCGCCTATAAGAACGATCAAGCAGCGGAACCGCCGCTATGATCATTCTTATGGTGCACAGAATCGCCGGCACTTTAAAAGGATATCTGAATGATGCCTCTAGCTGCAGGCATCATTCAGATATCCCCCTACAAAGCCAGGACGTCATATGACGTCCACCCAGGATGGGAGATCCCATCTGTGGACGTCATTTGACTATGGCTGGGTAGGGAAGTGGTTAAAAGCAGCTAGGGGCGCGCGCATGCACACCGCGTCGCTGGGGACCCGATGCGCGGGACCGGCGGCTGCGATGGCCGCCAGGCACCCACGATTGCCCAGTAACTGAGTAGGGCCGTGGATCTGTGTGTGTAAACACACAGATCCACGTCCTGTCAGGGAGAGGAGACCGATGGTGTGTCCCTTGTACATAGGGACACAGATCGGTCACCTCCCCCAGTCAGCCCCCTCCCCCCACAGTAAGAATCACTTCCAGGGAATATATTTTACCCCTTCCTTGCCCCCTAGTGTTAACCCCTTCCCTGCCAGTCACATTTATACAGTAATCAATGAATTTTTATAGCAGGGATCGCTGTATAAATGTGAATGGTCCGAAAAATGTGTCAAAAGTGTCCGATGTGTCCGTCGCAATATCGCAGTCACGATAAAAATCGCAGATCGCCGCCATTACTAGTAAAAATAAAAATGCTATAAATCTATCCCCTATTTTGTATCTGCTATAACATTTGCGCAAACCAATCAATATACGCTTATTGCGATTTTATTTTACCAAAAATATGTAGAAGAATACATATCGGCCTAAACTGAGGAAAATTTAAAAAAAAATGGATATTTATTATAGCAAAAAGTAAAAAATTGTGTTTTTTTTTTTCAAACTTGACACTTTTCTTTTGTTTATAGCGCAATATATAAAAACTGTGGAGGTGATCAAATACCACCAAAAGAAAGCTCTATTTGTGGAAAAAAAAGGACGCAAATTTTGTTTGGGTACAGCGTCGCACGACCGCGCAATTGTCATTCAAACTGTGACAGCGCTGAAAGCTGAAAAATGGCTTGGGCAGGAAGGGGGTTTTAGTGCCCGGTAGGCAGGTGGTTAATAATCATTTCTCCTTACAGAAGAGGAGTAACATACCTCTTCCAGAAGCCTCTGCTTAAGTTCTCGCTCAGTCTCCAATTTCTGTTGTAAGCTTCGTGCATTCATTTCCAGCATTGTATGCTTCTTCTCTAAATCATTCAGCTACACAAGGAAAAAAAAAAATCATAAAAAAAAACTAATAAAAAAACAGAACAAGGGTGCTAGCCCAAAGAGCTTATATTCCCCACACTGACTGACCTTATCAGACAAACTTTCTGTCTTGAGTTTCTGATCTTTTAATGCCTGCTGAAGTGCCAAAATTTCTGCTTTGTGTTCCTTGACTGCCAGCTCCACCATCTGGCGAGACTCGGTACTACGTTGATCAGCTCGTACTCTAGATGAAAAACTATGATACATTACCCATATCATAGGATTCTGCATATGAACAATAAATAATATAATAATACAATAATAACATAATACATTCACCTCTTGATCAGATTAAACATTATCAGGAACAGTTCATGTTCACCTTTTACACCTGAGCCTTTGGAAACTTTAAACCTGAAAAGTCAAGTTATGTCATAGGGCCGACTTTTTTTAAATTCCTTCCAATGTAAAAATTCTGTGTTTTCAAACTGTAGTACATTTACTACTAGTGGTACTCATATACTTGGTGACCTTGGGGGGTTGTTAAAATAAATAAATAAATCAGAGCCCATAAATAATGGATAGAGCCCACACAAGAGGACAGCTCAGGTATAGTTTCCTTTATCAGAACAAAAAAATAGGATTTTTATAACAGCTTACCTGTAAAATCCTTTTCTTGGAGTACATCACGGGACACAGAGCGACATAGTCATTACTAATGGGTTATATAGATACCTTCAGGTGCTGGCACTGGCAACTTCCAAAACCGGAAGTACCCTCCCCTATGTAAGCCCCTCCCATCCGGGAGCACCTCAGTTTTGTAGCAAAGCAATAAGTGTCCCTAAAGAGGGGCGGGAGCTCTGTGTCCCGTGATGTACTCCAAGAAAAGGATTTTACAGGTAAGCTGTTATAAAAATCCTATTTTCTTTCTCGTACATCACGGGACACAGACCGACATAGTCATTACTAATGGGATGTCCTAAAGCAATGCCCAACGAGGGGGGGGATACACCATACATAAGCTGAGCGCTATCAGACATGAGGATCTTTTGCGGCCTGCAACACACTGCGCCCAAAGGCGACATCCTCCTGACTTCTAACGTCCACCTGGTAGAACCTAGTAAACGTGTGTACTGAAGACCATGTTGCGGCCTTACAGATTTGAGCCAGGGAGGCCTGGTGATGCACTGCCCATGAAGTTCCAACTGCTCTCGTGGAGTGCGCTCTAACTTTGAAAGGAGGCAGTCTCCTTCTAAAGCCATAGGCTTGCATTATGACCTGTCGAATCCACTTGGCTAAAGTAGATTTTGACGCTGCCTGACCCTTTCTGGGGCCTTCCGGCAGAATAAACAAAGTATCCGTTCTGCGAATCTGAGCAGTGGCTTTTAGATAAGCTTTAACTGCTCTTACTACATCCAAAGAATGCAATAACTTTTCCTCTACCGAAGTAGGTTTGGGGAAAAAAGAAGGAAGAACCACATCTTGGTTCAAATGAAACCTCGATACCACCTTAGGAAGAAAGGCTGGATGAGGGCGTAACACTACTCTATCCTTATGGATAACCAGATATGGCTCCTTACAGGACATAGCTGCTAATTCCGACACTCTTTTAGCCGAATAAATGGCTACTAGAAAAATCAATTTCCTGGTGAGAAGAACCAAAGAAATATGCTGTAATGGTTCAAATGGTTGTTTCTGTAGAACCGACAGAACCAAGTTTAGATCCCATGGACATATGGGGATATTAACCGGAGGACTAATACGCATCACTCCTTGTATAAAGGCTTTGACTAGTGAATGCGAAGCCAAGGGCCTTTGAAAAAATATTGACAAGGCCGAAATCTGACCCTTGATAGTACTCAAGGCAAGCTTCCTATCTACAGCCCATTGTAGGAAGTCCAGAATCCTACCTATTACGTATTTACGTGGATGCCATTTCTTGGCCTCACACCAGGCGATGTACGCCTTCCAGATTCTATAGTAGATCTGCCTGGATACCGGCTACCTGGCATTGATCATGGTAGATACCACAGAATTAGAGAGCCCTCTCTTTTTTAGAATGTGGGCTTCAATAGCCAGGCCGTCAAACCTAGGGCTGGTAAGGAAGGGTGGTATATCGGTCCTTGCGAAAGCAGGTCCGGACGGCGTGGGAGAGTCCTAGGACTCCCCACTGACATTTTACAATCTCCGCGTACCACGCTCTTCGGGGCCACGCTGGAGCCACCAGAATCACTGGTTTCTTTTCTACCCTGATTCTGCGGAATAATCGAGGTAACCATTGTGGCGGTGTGAATGCATATATCAGCTTGAACTGATCCCAAGGGAACACTAGGGCATCCGAGCCGCAAGCTAGGGGATCCCTTGTCCGAGAGACAAACCTGTCCACCTTTGCATTGAATCTGGATGCTAGCAGATCTACATCCGATGTTCCCCACCGCTGACATATTGTCCAGAAAACCTCGGGGTGAAGGGACCCTTCCTCTGGGCATAATTGCTGGCGACTTAGAAAGTCCGCCTTCCAATTCTCCACTCCTGGAATGAATACCGCACATATGGCTGGGACATATCTTTCTGCCCATTTCAGGATGTAATTTACTTCCCTCTGGGCTGCACGACTCCTGGTGCCCCCCTGATGATTGATATATGCCAATGCTGTGGCATTGTCTGATTGAATTCTGACGGGGGACCCTTGGAGTTTGGATGTCCATGCTACTAGGGCATACCGGGCTGCTCGTATCTCTAAGAGATTGATGGGCAGGGCCTTTTCTGCATCCGACCATCTGCCCTGGAGAGACTATTGCTCCAGTACTGCTCCCCAGCCTATAAGGCTGGCATCTGTAGTGACCACCTTCCAAGAAATCAGACTGAAGGATTTCCCTTTTTCCAGATTCTGGGGAACCAACCACCAACGGAGGCTCTTGCGAACGGAAGGGGACAAGGACATTGTAAGTCTAGGGCCTGAACTTTTTTGTTCCAGGCTGACAGTATGGCCCCTTGCAAATTCCTTGAATGGAATTGACCGTAGGGTACTGCTTCGAATGATGCCACCATTTTTCCCAGCAGCCTCATGCACAGGCGTATGGACGGCTGTCTTTTTTTTTTTGTACCCACTAAGTGGATCAAATCTTTCAAAGACAACACCTTTCCTCGAGGCAAGAATATTTTTCTCTGGCCTGAATCCAACCTTAGCCCCAAGTATTCCAGACTTTTGACTGTTTTTTAGGGCTGACTTGTCTCGGTTGATAATCCAACCATGAGATTCCAGATACTTGATTGTCTTGTGAACGACCACGTCTAGTTTTTTCACTGAGTGGTCTATCAGCAAGAAGTCATCTAGATATGCCATTTTCATTACACCTTGTGTTCTTAGATTGGCCAATAAGGGCCAGAATTTTTGTAAACACTCGTGGTGCTGTGGCCAAACCGAAGGGTAAGGCTCTGAACTGAAAATGGCGCCCTTCTACTGCAAAGCGTAGAAATTTTTGGTGGACTGGGAAGATGGGAATGTGCAAATAGGGCAGTGGCCACCGATCGGATCGACTCCATTGGAAAGTCCTGATATACAGGAATTTGTATAGCCCTTTTAGAATTAATATGGGCCTCCCGTCCGCGTTTGCTTCGGGACTGTAAAGAGGTTTGAGTAAAACCCGAACCCTCATTCTTCCAGGGGAACCTCCATAATTACTCCTTGGAGCAATAGTTGTTCTAGTGCCAACAGGAGGGACTCTCTCTTCCGGGGATCCCTTGGCATGTTTGACCTCAAAAATGGGAAGGAGGAGAGTCTTTTAACTCCAAACTGTATCCCAAACATACTGCGGAGAGCACCTATCTGTCTTGATCGTGTCCCGCCAGGTCTCTTGTGAACAACTGGAGTCCTCCCCCCACCCGACTGAGTGGGGGCAACCCTTCAATGAATTTAACTTTGGGGGAGGTTTTGTACCTCCCCTGACCCAGGGTTTCTCATTACCCTGCTATTGTCCCTGTTTTTTACCCCCGGGAATTGACCGAGGAGGCCGTCGGAACTGTTACACAGCCGATGCCCCAGGGACTGGAGAAGCAGGCCTCTTAAAGAGGGACCTCTAACTCTGTTTTTAACCGGCAAGAGCGTATTTTTACCGCTGGAAATTTTCTGGATATATTTGTCCAGGTTTTCCCTGAATAAGCGTTCACCATGAAATGGGACGCTAACCAGCCATTCTTTACAGGGAGCTTCAGCAGACCAGTTTTTGAGCCATAGAAGCCTACGCATATGTACTATAGACAGCGTAAGGCGGGAGGCCTGATGGACTGAATCCTTTATGGCGTCAACCGCAAAGCCTAAGGCTCTAGGTAGATCAGCTAGGGCAAGGCCTGCTGATCTGTCAAGTCCCTCAAGACCTGTTTTAACTGATCCTTCACTGCTTAGCAGACCCCAATAGCTGCTACTGCTGGTTGTGTCACCAAGCTTGCTGTAGAAAGAAGCAGACTTTCATAAGGACTCCAATCTTTTATCTATTGGGTTCTTGAACATTTGGACATTATCCACTGGACATGTCAGTGATTTATACATACAAGGGATGGCTGCGTCCACTGTAGGGACCTTCCATTTTTTGGATGAACTTATCCTCCATGGGATAGACCACCGGAAATCTCTTGGGGGAATAAATATTTTCTCAGGACGTTCCCAATCCTGGTAAATAAGCCATTTCAGTAAAGGGTGAAGTGGAAAAGAACAGACAGTCTGGGGGCTGCTAGCGACCCCAACGAGGATACAGTAGTGGTTGATGGTTCCGCAAGGTGCATTTTTAAATGCCGATCGGACCATGTTAGTCAGAGACTGAACCCATAGTCTTTCAGCTTGAGATGCTGAGAAAAGGTTTCCCCACTGTTGATTCCTCTATAACAGAATCAACCTCATCCTGATCCCCTTCAGGCAGGTCGATCCCTGTATGGGACTGTTGCTCTGCTAACAGGCACTCTGAAGGACGAGACGGAGATCGGCGTGCTTTCCCTGACAGGGAGGCAGCGATCAATGTTGACAATCTCTCTCTAATCCTCCCAGAGCTGAGGAAAAAACCTCCTCTGTTACATACACAGGAGCAGGTGAACTGAGGACAGCCACAGTACCAAGTACCCCTGCGGGGTCTCTACGGTCACTTACCTCTGAACTTCAGGGGAGACTGGTGCAGCAGAAGCATGCCCAAGATCCTCAGAGCCCGATGAGACCCCCTTCGCTTCCTGGAAGATTCAGTTCCGGAGCTTCTGGACGGCATATTCCTAAGCCTAAAGCTGAGGTATTCCAGCCGTAATACACCACTTTTACTGAGAATAGTCTAGCACAATTGCTGCTATATCACAGTTGGTGTCTACTAAAGTGCCTTTCTAGGGGATGCCTGCATCAACCGCCTCTGTGTGCCTTTATACTGTTGCTAGCTCTGTCTGTGCACTTCAATAGCCAGCTATAATGTGCTTTAAAACACGCTGGACGCCCGCACATGCGCAGTAGCGCCGCGGCGCACACCTGAGCGTCATCCACCCGCTCCGCCCCTTTTTTCAGATCGCCTCTATGAATAGAGGCGCGTGCACGCGCACGCGCGCGGGCACGTGCGCCTTCGGCGCCTTTTTTGAAAACAATAAGGAGCTAGATGGGAGCCAGGGCCCCCTTTGCCGCAGGGCCCGGGGATGGATGAGCGCAGCAACAGGGCAGAGGAGACAGCTTCCCAGGAGAGAACATACCAACTGCCTGGATTTGATTCTGGAAGAAAAAAATCCACATTACAAGAAAAAGAACCATAGCGGCCTCTAGTGTCTAACACAGGTACCGCGGTCTTACATTTTTTTTTTTTTTTTCTTGCCTACTATTAAAATTTTTACATTTTCTCAGTAGTAACAGGCATACACAGAATATTAGCGGGAATACCTTAGGTAACAGGCAGAAAGACAAAATAGGCTTGGGGGTCCCTCAATAGAACCAAGTTCCCGAGGGCCCCCACTTACCTTTTCCTCGCCGCAGGACTTTGTTTGGTCCACAGAAGCCCAAACTTCACCTATCACGGCAGGCATTGTAATCAAACCTTCAGGGACCGGGTTCCCAAGGATTCCACTCCCCTGGACCTGTATAGCACCCTGCACAGAAAACATCTTGGTCGTGGGTATGACCAGAGCTCTGGATCCCAGGGTCCAGCTCTCCTAAGAGAAGCATTACAGGCAAAACCTTGCTCTTCTCTGCAAGGCCCGGGTACCGACCGTTTAGCTATGAAGCTTTTTTGGTCGGATCCGGAATAGCTTACTGAGGCCCAACAGAACCTGTACGCAAGCTCAGTGAAAACACATGTTTCTTCTTGGCCAACACCTTAGACACTGGCAAAAAAATGAGGCGCTCCCGGATGGGAGGGGCTTATATAGGGGAGGGTACTTCCGGTTTTGGAAGTTGCCAGTGCCAGCACCTGAAGGTATCTATATAACCCATTAGTAATGACTATGTCGCTCTGTGTCCCGTGATGTACGAGAAAGAAATATGAGCATTGCAATGGCTAATTTTATCCCACTTTTATTTGTTTGATGAATCACTGGCCTGAACATCCATATGCATAATAGGTCACTGTAAAGCTGGCCATACATTATACAATTTTCATATTCAATTACCTTTAGATTTATTGTCAACTATGTAGTGGAAGGGCCTGCCTGATTGCATACAAATTGAAAGTATTTAGGTTTGACCTCATATTATATGGTTTTGGTAAATCTAAAAGAAAATTGTACAATAAAATTGTATAATGTATGGCCAGTCTAAGTACTGAAGAAGAAAAGTTGACAGTTCTGTATGCTGCACCTTCAAATACATACCAGCAGCAATGGTAGCTCCATTTTTATCCTAACAGGTTTTTTATTTTTTAACCCCATCCAGTAATTAAAGTGACCTTGTCACCAGAGGGCCACTTGTAAAGGAGTTGTAAAGATGTCTTCAGATGCAGCCACTTTACTGCTTCATGGACACTGTAGATATTTCACACCTCTAGGGGTTTGAATACCTGTTCCTCCCGCAGGCTTGTACACCCGGTAGTGAAAGCGTAGGGAATCCTAGTGTGTGGTGAGGGGAGCAGGTATCTGATACACCACCAAGGATGTTAAATAAAGTTCTGTGCTGCCACCTGAAGCACACAATGGAAATCACTGTGGTATCCAGAGCTGGGCTGCAGAGCGCTGTGGGGGGAGATGGAAGATTTGACTAGTGACTGCTCTGAGTGGTTGCCAATCAAATAGAGAGCATAATCAACTCTTTCAAAGGCCACAGCTGTAGCTGTGTTATGGCATGGAATTGAAAGGATGTAAACAATCCCAGGGCCTCAGTTTGTTGTGAGTTGCTCATGCCCCTTGTCAGACACATGTAGAAGTGGACCAATGAGGGCTCATCGGGGCCATTGTGATAGTAGCAAATAGATAATAAAGAAATTTACACTTAGCACACACGCAGTTTGCACATGTGTACATAAATAATTAAAATTAATGAGCTGTAAAGCCCTCTACACACGATCGGATGTCCTATGGATTCTAATCCGATGGATTTTTCCATCGGAAATCCGATGAATCTGACTTCCATCAGTCTTGCCTACACACCATCAGTCAAAAATCCGGCCGTCCCAAACGCTGTGACGTAAAACACTCCGACAAGCTGAGAAAAATGAAGTTCAATGCTTCTGAGCATGTGTCGACTTGATTCTGAGCATGCGTGGGTTTTTTGTCCGATGGAGTTCCACACAGAAGATCGGAATTTCCTATCGGTTTTTTTCCCATCGGATAAATTTAAAACATGTTCTATTTTTTCTCACCAATGGAAAAAAGACCGAAGGGGCCCATACATGATCGGTTTATCCGATGATAAAAGTCTATCGGACTGTTTTCATCGGTAAAACCGATCGTGTGTACACGGCATAACAGTGTTTAATTTGCTTCCTATTTACAATTATTGGTATCTTCATTTTTTCCTCAGTTTGTAAGTGCCTGCAGCTTTTAGCCTAGAAATATATATTATTTGTAAGTCAACACAGTCTCATCTTTTTTGTTTAACCTGTTTGCAAAGGCCCTCCTGTACAATCCCACGTCATCCCACCCCAGCCGATTAATATATAGCTACTGACCTGGAAAATGCCTAATATTTAGAAATCTAAAACATACACACTTGTTTATCAACAATGCAGTGCTGGCATATGTATGAAAACTTACATATATTTGAGTTACCTGAACTAGACATAACTGGAAAGAAAAAAATTGTGAAAATACTTGGAATATTAATAATGATACAAAATGTGTTATGCATTAAACAAACTAAACTGCATTTTTCTCCGCTTATTATAAAAAAAATATTCATGGTACATTTAAAAACAATTTACAAAATGATGGCCTCATATATGCAGAAAAGTTCATTTTGGAATGCAAAGAGGATACGAAGTAAGAAAGTGCATACTAAAACGTCAAAATGTGGTCGGATCACGAAAGTTTTTATTATACTTGAAAGGGTCAATAGCAGAAAATCCAATTGAGGCTGGAGAAAAAAGCTGCCCAATAAATGTATTAGGAACATAAGCAGATATCTTAGAAGATCAGCAAGTTTTAAAGCTGAAGTCAAGGCTAAAAAGATCTATATAGAAGAGCAATGTGTATTCTTACTTTAGGCCCCTTTCACACTACTGCAACTTCAAAGTCGCGTGATTTTACCGCGATTTCGTGGCCGCGATTTAAGGGAGACTTGAGGTCTATGAACCTGAACTCGCATCAAAATCGGACCAAAGTAGTGCAGGGACTACTTTGAAGTCGGCACGACTTGAAGTCATACTAATATGAATGGTAGTCATTGGAAATCATGGGAAACGACTTGTCATGCTACTTTGCCGTCCCAAGTCGTACAAGTGTGAAAGGGGCCTTAAAGTGGTTCTAAACCCAGATAGGTTTCCCATATCTTCTACATGAGGCACACCCTCCGCAAATAATTTATAATGTAAACATTTAATAAAATTCCAGATAAAGCTTCATTCTGGGTCATGTGACTTTTTTCTCCTTCCCCTCTATATGGTCATGGGTGGAGCTAGGCTGCAGCATGTCACATGGTGTGGTGACATCACTTCAGCCTTTTCAAGACTCCACTGTGCTCTGCATCATCAGCCTAATAAGGCTGAAGTGACATCACCAGGTCAAGTGAGCTGCCATGGGCTTAACCCGGGCAATGCTGATATATGAGGATTACTCAGTAAGCCATGAGTAGAAACGGCTTACTGAACAGAAGAACGGAAGCGCAGTGTGGTGCCAACACTGCAGAGATTGTTGTCACATATTGTTTCCCAATGCTTCCCTTCTGCCAATGGCACACAAACATTTAAAAAGTTATTAGAAAGCTTTTACAGATATTTTAATATTGGTCACCTGCTTGACATATCTGCATCTATTCCCTGTAGTTTTCTGCAGGCATCCAACAGTGGGTGGAACTGTTGGGTCCTTCCAGGACCTCTGCTTAATGCAAAGGTGATGTGCAGCATAGCGATGATGTCATAATTACTTTTAAGTAATATCAGGGATTGTAAAGAGATTTGGTGTCCACAAAGGAAGACATAGTTTTGTGCCGTCAGTTCAGCTTTAAAGTGGTTTTAAATGCACAAGTTTTTCTTTTTTAATCTTAATGCAGCAGCCCCCAATTCCCATTCCATTAGATGAGGCCAAAATGTCAACCAGCCAAAACTTAAACATGTAAACAGAAGACCAGGTATGAGCCTGCAAATCTGGGAAAGAGCGGCTTGGTGCCAAAAAGCACTCACAGTTCTAGTAGACTGCATCCTGACAGGCTTATAATGGTCTGCTTAAAACACATACAGGTAGTGCAACAAGAAGTCGGAGCACCCATTTGGGATGCATCTGAGAGGACAATTAACTAATCAGTTTGAGAGGAGCAGTAGCTGAGAGATTCTCACAGCCGAAGGAACGACGATGAAGGAACATTTCCTCTTGGTAAACAAGAGCAGGACAGATGGATGGAAGAACAATGTCCTAATTAAGGTAAAAGGCAGAAACTACTTTAGGAAAAAGGGAGTCCTGGGATCCCACACCACTCAAACCCTGTGCACAACCAAAAAGGAGTTCTTTACAGGATAAGGCTGCAAGTTCGGACACCTGATGATGGCTACAAGAAAAACCACCTTGTGGGTGAGAGTAGAGAGAGGAATGTCTGTAATAGGTTCAAACGGCCATTTCTGAAGTGCAGAGGACCATATTTAGGTCCCATAGTGTCACTAACAGAACTAAGGACTCCAAAAGCAGAGGGCAACATGACTTCAGGCTGCAGACATCAACATGATTCCAGGATGGATGAAATATGTCAGGCATGCTAGAGCTGGCATTTGTAATTGTTTTGACTTGGTTGTAAATTGATTGGAGTTATACAAAGCTGATTTTTTGTTTCGTTTTTCTTTTTAAACTCTGATTGTGTATCAAATTCCTGCCAGATATACTTGAGGCGAGGTAGAAAGTTCCATGTGTTCTGAAGCTGCAAACCTGTTCAGCTGTGCTGCTGTATAGCTCCAGAGTAACCAAAGAGCTAGGAGGAAGAACAGCAATGGCCAATTACTGCTGCTACAGATGATTACCTGGAGAACTTGTGAACGGGAGGCTGTAACAAAAGCCCCTTTATAGACCTTCAGAAATGTGGTTGTGATGCTTCTGATGAGCTCTGAGGTGGATGAGTATTTGTGTTTAATTGAAATCATAGCTGTTGGAATGCTATCATCATTCACATCTGATTCACGCTGGTAGTAGGAGTTATCCCGGTGTTACATTCGTCCTGTCTCTCCCCCCCCCCAATGTCTAATCCTCTTGTAGGCAGTAGTAAAACCTGGACCGACTTCATGTGTCACTCAATGGATATGAAAGAAATACCTTTATATAGTGCAAATATCTTCATCATAATACATTTTGAATCCTCACCTGCCCTGTTTTTCATTATCCAGCAACCTTTGCACCTCCCGAAGTCTGCATTCAAACTGAGTCTTTTCATCCTCTAATGAACTTCTCCAGCTCTCCCACTGGCGTTCCTTTTCCAGCAGCTCATCGTTCAGTGCTTCCAGATCCATTACCTGTTCCTCCAACATAGTGCATGTGGTTTTTAGGGCTTCCATTGTCTGCAATTATAACACCACAAAGGACAAAAAAAAACAATTAAAAATGCTGGCTAAGATCTGGTAACAAAGATATCTATCATGTGCCTCTCAAGGCTTGAAGCCAATGTCTGCTCTACTTAATCAACTACCACAAACTATATATATATTTTATTTACTTTGACAAGATGTATTATTTACCCTGTAACCTAAGATCCATAAGCCGCACATCATGAAGCAGACCCATGAGCATGGGTCGAGATGAATGACAGCCTCAGCCCGGACTCCAGACAGGAACGACCCCCCCCCCCCCCATGCATTTAACTCTGCCCCTTGGAGCTTAAAGTGATTGTAAAGTCTAGGTTTTTTTTTTTCCAATAAAAGAACAAACACGCTATACTTGCTTGCTCTGTGCAGTGGTTTTGCACAGGGCAGCCCGGATCCTCCTCTTCCCGGGTCTCTGGCTGGAGCTCCTGGCCCCTCTCTCCTGTTGAGTACCCCCACAGCAAGCAGCTTGCTATGGGGGGCACCCGAGCTGCAGCTCCATGTATCCATTCAGACATGGAGCCAAGGTTAGGCCCCGCCCCCTCTCTCTTCTGATTGGCTAACATTTTGATTGACGGCAGCGGGAGCCAATAGCACCACTGCTGTGTCTCAGCCAATCAGGAGGGAGAGTCCTAGACGGCCGAGGTACTCGTGGACATCGCTGGATAGAGAGGAGGCTCAGGTAAGTATTAGGGGGAAAATAGAATGCATTAAGATAAAAAAAAACGAATGCCTTTACATTCACTTTAAAGTGTTTGTTAACCCCCCCAAAAAAATAAAAAAAATATTGAGATCCTGGTCCATTAACCGATAGCCGACCAGCCGCTACAGTTATACTGCGGCAGGTTGGCACGGCTGCATAAATCGCCATAGCTATAAGTCGCTCCTTTAAAACGTCATAGCAGGCGCGCACTACGTGTCCCCAGAGCCGATGCGCATGCCAGGCGGACGCGATGTCTGCCGGGCACCCGCGATCGTTCGTGACAGAACAAGAATGGGGATGTGTGTTTGTACACACAAATCCCGGTTCTCTCAGGGGAGAGGAGACAGATTGTGTGTTCATACTAAGTAGTAACACTGATCGGTCTCCTCCCCTAGTCAGTCCCATCCCCCCTACAGTTAGAACACGCCTAGGGAACACTGTTAACCCCTTGATCGCCCCCTAGTGTTAACCCCTTCCCTGCCAGTGACATTTATACAGTAATCAGTGGCTACTTTTAGCTCTGATCGTTGTATACATGTCCATGGTCCCAAAATAGTGTCAAAAGTGTCCGATCTGTCCGCCTCAATGTTGTAGTCCTGATAAAAATCATGATCGCCGCCATTACTATTAAAAAAATAATAATAATAATAAAAATGACAAATCTGTCCCCTATTTTGTAGACGCTATAAGTTTTGCGCAAACCAATCAATATATGCTTTTTTTTTTTACCAAAAATGTGTAGAAGAATATATATCGGCCTAAACTGATGAAGAAATATTTTTTTTAGGATGTTTATTATAGCAAAAAGTACAAAATATTGTGTTTTTTTCAAAATTGTTGCTCTTTTTTTTTGGTTTATAGCGCAAAAAATAAAAAAAACAGCGGTGATAAAATATCACCAAAAGAAAGCTCTATTTGTGGGGAAAAAAGGACATAAATTTTGTTTGGGTACAACGTCGCACGACCGCGCAATTGTCAGTTAAAGCGGCGCAGTGCCGTATCGCAGAAACTGGCCTGGTAAGGAAGGGGGCAAATCCTTCGGGGCTGAAGTGGTTAAAGCAGATTAAACAGCACAGTGCTTGTGCTGTGTAATCTGTCCCCCTCAAAACTGTAAAAAAAAAAACTGACTGAACCTGCCATTTCCTGTATCCCCCTCTCTGTGCTGACCATGAAAATTAGATCTGCTGAGCCTTGACCACCGTGGTCAGTGCACATCCCTCTGTTATCCGCAGCCCTACTCTCAGCTCTCCTCTCTCCCCCTCACCCCCTCCTCCCTGCCTATCAGCTCTGTGTTTGTGTCTCTGTCCACCCTATCCCTGTCGCTATTAGTAGAAATAAAAGTTTATATGGTCACTGCCAGCCCCTGTATTATAGTTAGGCATAGGACACTGTATAAATCTTTTATAAAAACGAGGCTTGCAACTACAGGCGCTCCCCGGGTTACAAACAAGATCGGGTCTGCAGGTTTGTTCTTAAGTTGAATTTGTTTGTAAGTCGGAACAGGTACATTTTCCAGCGTGTCTCCTCTTCCACAGCACTAGGCATCCAAAAGGATAGACTGGCGCTTTGGCCAATTGGGAAACAGGTCTCACTGACCTGCCTCCTAATTGGCGGGAAATAATTAGCGTAAAAAAATTGCGAAATTTCGTTCGCTATGGTCACACAATTGGGTGGGATCGGGGCGCACTCTCAGCACC
Organism: Rana muscosa; assembly: GCA_029206835.1. Classification (NCBI taxonomy): domain Eukaryota; kingdom Metazoa; phylum Chordata; class Amphibia; order Anura; family Ranidae; genus Rana; species Rana muscosa. The sequence goes on from CM055116.1 coordinate 882,705,307, forward strand.
CCAAGCCCACCCTATTTTGAAGCCGATTAGAGCCTCTGGCTCTAATCAGGTGCTTCAAATAACACCCCCGCCATAGGAATTCATGTGCCCGGCATCCTGAAAGGGGCCTGGCATATGGATAGGGAGGGCTGCGAAGGTGTTAGGGGGGTGGCGTCTGCACGCCCACAATGCATTAGCCGCCCCTGTATCACAATAATCACGAATGTTTAGGCGTTTGTGGCGCAGTAAATGTTTTTACAGAACATACAGGAAGTGACAGACACAAAAGTGTTATCCCCCTCACATACCTGCTATGAAGTTTATTCACTGTGTTTATGAATAATGAAAACAGAAATTCAGTTGAAGGTGTTTTTATACAGTATATAAAAGAAAGTAACGTATAATGAAAGGGTGTCAAAATCAATCCTTTCGATCAAGTGGAAAACAAGTACTTTGTCCCAAAGAAGAAAACACCATACCTGTTTCTGACTAGTGAGCTGCATCTCCCGCTCTGTAATTTCACGTCTCAGATGATCTACTTCACTCCGGAGTTGTATAATTTCCCCCGTGGCTCCTGAAACATCATTCAGCTGTTTGCTCAGAAAGAAGTTTTGATCGTTAAGCTCTGCATTTTCTTCACTCATACGGTTAAGTTGGTCTTCCAGTTCTGTCAGAACCTAGCGTACAAAAAAATAAAATAATAATAATAATAACAAATAGGGATACACATCTTACTGATAGAAACACTTTTCCATTTTAAAAAGACAAAGTCTCATTAGTAGATGTGATTGTTTTCTTTGGGTGCTGTCAGAGTAGTGTTCTGACACAATGGGGTTGATTTACTAGAACTGGTATCCCCAATACTGGTTCAGGAAAATAGGAGGAAGCCTGTACTAGGGAATCATACCGCGCTGCCCAGATCTTAAATATGCCCATTTTTAATTGCAGCCTGTGACCTCGCTGGGGAGACTCGCACCTTTTTATTTGTCCTACTGACTATTGTCACTGAGACAAAAAGTGAGGAAAAATCCAAATTTTTAGAGCTGCCACCAGAGCAGAACCGTATCAGAGGGTTGGATGGGGAGGGGAACTGCTGGAGTTAACTTTTCACATTAAACAGTAGGTGATTGGTTGCCGGGCGATCCTAGCAACCAATCACCAGCCTGTTAATGTAAAAAGTTAACTTTAGCAGTTCCTGCCTCCATCCAGCCCTGTGATACCGGCCGATCTCTTCTCTGCTGTACACCTGTGTAAGGTAAGAGAGTTCGACCTCCACAGTGTGTGTTTGTGTGTGGGGTAGGGTGCAGGGTGGGCAGAGGAAACTATGGGGGTACAGAGGACACTACAGTAGGGGGGGGAGCAGAGGACACAGCTTTGGGGTGCACAGGAAACTGCTATGGGAGCAGAGGACACTATGGGAGTGATTTAAAGGGGGCAGAGGACACTGCTATGGGGGTACAGAGGACACTGCAATAGGGGGGACCCTATTAGGCACCCCATCACCCCTGGGGACAGGGACCACTTCTCACCTAGGGACGGGACCCCCATCTCTCTTAGAGACAGGGACCTCCATCTCTCCTAGGGACAGGGACCCCCTTCTCACCTCATTCCAGCATGACAATGGCGCAAAACACGCGGCCAAGGCAACAAAGGAGTGTCTCAAGAAGAAGCACATTAAGGTCCTGGAGTGGCCTAGCCAGTCTCCAGAACTTAATCCCACAGAAAATATCTGGAGGGAGCTGAAGGTTCGAGTTACCAAAAGTCAAAAACTTTAATGACTTGGAGCCAAAATCCCTCATGAGATGTGTGCAAATCTGGTGGCCAACTACAAGAAAAGTCTGACCTCTGTGATTGCCAACAAGGGTTTTTCAACTAAGTACTAAGTCATGTTTTGTGAGGGGGGGGGGGGGGTCAAATACTTTTTTCATTTATTAAAATGCAAATCAATTTATACATTTTTTTTAAATGCGTTTTTCTGGATTTTTTTGTTATTATTTGGTCTCTGACTGTTAAAATAAACCTACCATTTAAATTATATGTAGCAAGGTCCCAGGCCTCCTTTAGTCTAATGAGAACCTTCGGAGCCAAGGATAGCTGAAATCCTTCTGTATAGAGTGGGCTGCAAGGCATAGTTGGTGTAGTGCAAGGTAGATTCATTGGCGCCAGACACTTCTTGAATGCAAAGAGATTTATTTTCTCTTGAACAGAACTGTGGGAGAGAGGGTTAGGGCCAGGACACCCTTAGGTAGTTGCAATGTTAATTGGCAGACTCCGAGACTACTACAGGTAGACAGCCATACAGGGAAAGGCATCCAGCAGAACACCACATCTGCATGTGTAGGAGTGCCAACTCCTGTGGCAACAGTCTTAGAACAGTTCCTAACACAAGTTTTAACAAACTCCTTTACTTTTTCCAGTCACTTCTTCTAGATTGGGCAAATGGCTGTTCAGCCGCGTCTCTTGCTATTGCAATTCCATGCTTGATTTTTTTTAACTTGATGTAAGAGTCTAATTTTTAATAAACTAAACCCCCCATTTACATACAATATCACGCTATTGGAGGCCTTTTCTTCTTTTTTCCTCTTCCGTTTTCCTCCCCCCTCCCTGAGTTAACCCTATAACATGGGTGACAAGTGACTAGGAGTCTGGAAATAGAAGTGAGAACAATATAGGCGGACCATTCTATCACCCCACAGCAGACGGCAACAGGGAGGAGAGAGAGAGAAGTCGGGAACACTTACTCCATAGCGGTGTACACAATATGCAAATTTGGTCAACCATTAAGGTGAGAGTTCTGGGAGACTGGGCAAGGAGAGGAGGGCCTTTTCTATAGTGCAGTGTAATTCAACCACACACAGCATCTGAAAAGGGTTGTTTAACCCATCCTGCCACCACCCATTGAGGACTGTACAAACGGCCGCAAGGGGGAGAAATCCCACCGTATTTGAATTTCTGAGGACATTTAACACATTGCTAACCCTTAGACACTCCATTTTATATTGTTGTCACAATCTTTTTTATAGTATTGAATATATTTTATCACTTACTCTCTGTTATATTCACTATCAGCACTAATATCTTTGATTGTAGTTTGGTTGATGTTCATTATTATTGTGCGTTTGTCTTCAGCGCAAGTCACTTTTTTATTTTCATTACTTTAAGCCTGGTAACATTTACAATGTCCTGCATTTTAATGGTTGTAATAATTGCTCTTTCAATAAAATTCTTTATTGTGAAAAAAAAAAAAAAAAGTGCACAACCTGTATATCTTTTTAGAGATCAAGAGGTCAGCAACATTTTCAAACAGCTACATATAATGAGGGTCTAATATACCTTTCCTGGACATAAATTTAAAGGATTGTTTGGGTAGTGGTTTATTGGCAAGTATTTAGTAGAGCTGCACGATTCCTCGTTAAAAAATAGGATTTTTATAACAGCTTACCTGTAAAATCCTTTTCTTGGAGTACATCACGGGACACAGAGCGGCATAGTAATTACTATGTGGGTTATAGAGCTTACCTTCCCCTCCATACCGGGAGTACCTCAGTTTTGTAGCAAAGCAATGTGTCCCCAAAAGAGGGGTGGGGAGCTCTGTGTCCCGTGATGTACTCCAAGAAAAGGATTTTACAGGTAAGCTGTTATAAAAATCCTATTTTCTTTCTCGTACATCACGGGAAACAGAGCGGCATAGTAATTACTATGTGGGATGTCCCAAAGCAATTCCCAAAATGAGGGGAGGGAGACACCATACATAAGCTGGGCGCCAACAGACATGAGGAACTAAATTGCAGCCTGCAGCACGCTGCGCCCAAAGGCGACATCCTCCTGACTTCTTACATCCAACTGGTAGAACCTAGTGAACGTGTGTACTGAAGACCAAGTTGCGGCCTTACAGATTTGAGCCATGGAGGCCTGGTGATGCACTGCCCAAGAAGTACCAACTGCTCTCTTAGAGTGTGCTTTAACCTTGAACGGAGGCAACTTCCTCTTCAAGCCATAGGCTTGAACAATGACCTGTCAAATCCACTTAGCCAGAGTAGATTTCGACGCTGCCTGACCCTTCTTTGGGCCTCCTGGCAGAATAAACAAAATATCCGTTTTCCGAATCTGAGCGGTGACTTGTAGATAAGCCTTAACCGCTCTTACTACATCCAAAGAATGCAACAATTTATCTTCCCTTGAGCTAGGTTTGGGAAAGAAAGAAGGAAGAACCACATCTTGGTTCCAATGAAAACTTGTCACCACCTTGGGAAGAAAGGCTGGATGAGGACGCAGAACCACTCTGTCCTTATGGATAACCAAATATGGCTCCCTACAAGACATAGCTGCCAATTCCGACACCCTCCTGGCCGAGGATATGGCTACCAAGAAGATTAACTTCCTGGTGAGAAGAACCAAGGGAATGTGATGCAGGGGTTCAAACGGCTGTCTCTGTAGTACTGACAGAACTAGGTTTAGGTCCCATGGGCATATGGGGGCCTTAATCGGCGGGTTGATACGGGCCACCCCCTGCAAAAAAGACTTAACTAGCGAATGTGAAGCTAGCGGTCTTTGAAAAAAATATTGATAAGGCCGAAACCTGACCCTTAATAGTACTTAAGGCTAATTTCTTTTCTACTGCCCACTGTAGGAAGTCAAGAATTCTGCCTATCACATATTTACGTGGATGCCAGCTCCTGGCCTCACACCATGCCACATACGCCTTCCAAACTCTATAGTAAATATGCCTAGGCACCGGCTTTCTGGCATTGATTATAGTGGATACCACAGAGTTAGAGAGACCTCTCTTTTTTAGGATGTGGGATTCAATAGCCAGACCGTTAAACTTAGAATTTGTAAGGAAGGGTGGAATATCGGACCTTGAGAGAGCAGGTCTGGACGAAGTGGAAGGGTCCAAGGACTCTCTACAGACATTCTTACAATCTCCGCATACCAGGATCTCCGGGGCCATGCTGGAGCTACCAGAATCACCGGCTTTCTTTCCAATCTGATTCTGCGAAGGAGACGAGGTAATAACTGTAGCGGCGGGAATGCGTATATTAGTGAGAACTGATCCCAAGGGAACACCAGCGCATCCGATCCGCAAGCGAGAGGATCCCTCGTCCGAGATACAAAGCTGTTCACCTTTGCGTTGAATCTGGATGCCAGCAAATCTACGTCCGGTGTCCCCCACCTCAGACATATTGCCTGGAAAATGTCAGGGTGAAGAGACCATTCCCCTGGGGCCAACTGTTGGCGACTCAGGAAGTCCGCCTTCCAATTTTCTATTCCCGGAATAAAGATCGCGGATATACATGGCACATGTTATTTTGCCCATACCAGGATGTGATTCACCTCCTTCTCGGCTGCCCGACTTTTGGTGCCCCCCTGATGATTGATGTATGCGACAGTCGTGGCATTGTCCGATTGAATCCTGACAGGGGACCCCCGGAGTTTGGATATCCATGCTTCCAGGGCCAAACGAGCTGCCCGAATTTCCAGTAGGTTGATGGGCAGGGTCTTCTCGGAATCCGACCATTTCCCCTGGAGCGACTATTGCTCCAGAACTATAGTAGTAGTAACCAAAAAGACCCTACAGAACTAAAATTCTGGGCTATTGAAAAAATTAAACCCCATTGGAGGGGTAGCCATAAAGTGAGGGACCTTAGTCAAAGTGAGTCCAGATGGATACATCAAATGCGTACTCTTGCGCCTCGTGGTTTAAATATCGAATTTGATTTAAATTGTTTTATATCCAATTATTAAATTGTCCTTAATTTTTTTTTAAATCTTATATTGAATTTTAATATTGGTGTCCTTATTTTAATATTTAATATATTTTAGGAATATATATTGTATTTTACACATTTTATTTGAATATTGTATAGTATTGGTTCTGTCCAGGTTCAAGAGTTATCATATTAGTATTACAATATGTATTTATTTTCGTACATCACGGGACACAGAGCGACTTAGTCATTACTAATGGGTTATATAGATACCTTCAGGTGCTGGCACTGGCAACTTCCAAAACCGGAAGTACCCTCCCCTATATAAGCCCCTCCCATCCGGGAGCACCTCAGTTTTTTGCCAGTGTCTAAGGTGTTGGCCAAAGAGTAACATGTGTTTTCACTGGGCTTGCGTACAGCTTCTTTTATGGGCCTTAGTAAGCTGTTCCGGTTCCGACCAAAAAAGCTTCATAGCTAAACGGTCGGTACCCGGGCCTTGCAACAGAAGAGCAAGGTTTTGCCTGTAATGCCTCTCTTAGGAGGGCTGGACCCTGGGATCCAGAGCTCTGGTCATACCCACGACCAAGATGTTGTCTGTGCAGGGTGCTATACAGGTCCAGGGGAGTGGAATCCTTGGGAACCCGGTCCCTGAAGGTTTAAATACAATGCCTGCCGTGAGAGGTGAAGTTTGGGCTTCTGTGGACCAAACAGAGTCCTGCGGCGGGGAACAGGTAAGTGGGGGCCCCCAGGAACTTGGTTCTATTGGGGGACCCCCAAGCCTAATTTGTCTTTCTGTCTGTTACCTAACGGTATTCCCGCTAATATCTGTGCATGCCTGTAACTACTGGAAGATGTAAAATTTTAATAGTAGTCAAGAAAAAAAAAAAAAAAAGGAGACCGCGGTACCTGTGTTAAACCACTAGAGGCCGCTGTGGTCCATTTTTCTTGTCATGTGGATCTTTGGCTTTTTCAAGTCAAAAGATCCAGGCAGTTGGTAAGTTTCTCTGTCCTGTTGCTGCGCTCATCCACCGCACAGGCCCTCCGGCAAAAAGGGCCCTGGCTCCTAGTCCCTGCTTGTTTTCAAAAAAGAGCGCCGAAGGCGCAAGGGCGCGCGCGGGCGCGTGCACGCGCCTCCTATGAAAGGAAAGGGGCGGGTGGATGACACTCGATGCGCGCCGCGGCGCTTCTGCGCATGTGCAGGCGTCCCAGCATGGATAAAAGACACAGTACAAGTGTCAGCTGAATGCAAGCAGAGCTAGCAACAAAACGGTGGCACACAGAGGCGGTTGATGCAGGCATCCCCATAGAAAGACATTTTAGTGGACACCAGCTGGTATATAGCAGCAACTGTGTTAGACTATTACCAGTAAAATTGGTGTATGACGACGGGAATACCTCAGCTTTGTGCTTAAAGGATATGTCGTCCAGACGCTCTGGAAATAAGTCTTCCAAGAAGCCAAAGGGGTCTCCATTGGGCTCTGAGGATTTTGGGCATGCTTGTACTGCACCAATCTCCCCTGAAATTTCAGAGGTTGGTAGCCGTAGGAACCCCACAGGAGTACCTGGTGCTGCGGCTGTCCCCAGTCCACCTGCTCCTGTATATATAACAGAGGAGGTTTTTTCCTCAACTCTGGGAGGATTGGAAGAGAGATTAACAGCATTGATCGCTGCTTCCCTGTCACAGGGAAAGCGCGTCCGATCTCCGTCTCCTCCTTCAGAGTGCCTGTTAGTGGAGGAACAGCCCCACACAGAGATCGACCTGCCTAAAGGGGATCAGGATGAGGTTGATTCGGTTATAGAGGAATCAACAGTGGAAGAACCTTTCTCAGCATCTCAGGCTGAAAGATTATGGGTTCAGTCTCTGACTAACATGGTCCTATCAGCATTTAAAATGCCTCTTGCGGAGCCATCAACCACTACTGTCTCCTCGCTGGGGTCGCTGAGAGCCCCCCAGACTGTCTGTTCCTTCCCAATCCACCCTTTATTGGAAGGGCTTATTTACCAGGATTGGGAGCATCCTGATAAAACATTTACTCCCCCCAAGAGATTTCCGGTGATCTATCCCATGGAGGATAAGTTCATAAAAAAATGGAGGGTCCCTACAGTGGACGCAGCCATCTCTTGTGTGAATAAATCACTGACATGTCCAGTAGATAATGTTCCAATGTTCAAAGACCCAATAGATAAAAAATTGGAGTCTTTGCTAAAATCTGCTTTCTCTACAGCAAGCATGGTGACACAACCTGCAGTAGCAGCGATTGGGGTCTGCCAAGCAGTGAAGGATCAGTTAAAACAAGTCTTAAGGGACCTACCAGATCAGCAGGCTCTTGCCCTAGCTGACCTACCTAGAGCCTTGTGTTTTGCGGTGGACGCCACAAAGGATACAATCCAACAGGCCTCCCGCTTTACGCTGTCTGTAGTACATATGCGTAGGCTTCTTTGGCTCAAAAACTGGTCTGCTGAACCTCCCTGTAAGAAATTGCTGATTAGCTTCCCATTTCATGGAGAACGCTTATTTGGAGAAGATCTGGACAAGTATATCCAGAAAATTTCTGCCGGTAAAAGTACACTCTTGCCGGTTAAGAACAAGGGTAGAAGTCCTTCTTTTAAGAGGCCTACTTCTCCAGTCCCTGGCACATCGGCTGTGAAACAGTTCCGACGGCCTCCGCGGTCAAATCCAGGGGGCAGAAATCAGGGACAATCACAGGGTAACAAGAAACCCTGGGTCAAGAGAGGCACGAAACCTCCCCCCAAGTCATGAAGGGTTGCCCCCACTCAATCGGGTGTGGGGAAGACTTCAGTTGTTCACAGAGACCTGGCGGGACACCATCAGAGACAGATGGGTGATCTCCGCAGTAAGTCTGGGATACAAGCTGGAGTTAAAAGACACTCCTCCTGCCCATTTTATGAGGTCAAACGTGCCAAGCGATCCCCAGAAGAGAGGATCCCTCCTTCTGGCACTAGAACAGCTATTGCTCCAAGGTGTAATCATGAAGGTTCCCTTGGAAGAAAGCGGGTTCGGGTTTTACTCTAACCTTTTCACAGTCCCCAAACCAAATGGGGACGTGAGGCCCATATTAAATCTAAAAGGGCTAAACAAATTCCTACATATCAGGACTTTTCGGATGGAGTCGATCCGATCGGTGGCCACCGCCCTACAAGGGCAGGAATGGTTAGCCTCGATCGACATAAAGGATGCTTATCTGCATATTCCCATCTTTCCGGCCCACCAGAAATTTCTACGCTTTGTAGTAGAAGGGGCGCCATTTTCAGTTCAGAGCCTTACCTTTCGGTCTGGCCACAGCACCACGAGTGTTCACCAAAATTCTGGCCCCACTATTGGCCAATCTAAGAACACGGGGTGTAACGATAATGGCATATTTAGACGACCTGCTACTAATAGACCACTCAGTGGAAAAACTGGAAGTAGCTATTCACGAGACAATCAAGTATCTGGAATATCACGGTTGGATTATCAACCGAGACAAGTCAGCTCTAAGACCAGTCAAAAGTCTGGAATACTTGGGGCTAAGGCTGGATTCAAATCAGAGAAAGATTTTCTTCCCTCCAGAGAAGGTGTCGTCTTTGAAAGATTTGACCCACTTAGTGGGTACAAAAAGAAAACCATCCATACGCCTGTGCATGAGGCTGCTGGGAAAAATGGTGGCTTCATTCGAAGCAGTACCCTACGGTCAATTCCATTCAAGGAACTTGCAGAGGGCCATACTGTCAGCCTGGAACAAAAAAGTTCAGGCTTTAGACTTACCAATGTCCCTGTCCCCTTCCGTTCACAAGAGCCTCCATTGGTGGTTGGTGCCCCAGAATCTGGAAAAAGGGAAACCCTTCAGTCCGGTTTCTTGGAAGGTGGTCACTACAGATGCCAGCCTCATAGGCTGGGGGGCCAGTACTGGAGCAATGGTCTCTCCAGGGCAAGTGGTCAGAAGCAGAGAAGGCCCTGCCCATCAATCTCTTAGAGATACGAGCAGCCCGGTATGCCCTAGTAGCATGGACATCCAAACTCCAAGGGTCCCCTGTCAGAATTCAATCAGACAATGCCACAGCTGTGGCATATATCAATCACCAGGGTGGCACCAGGAGTCGTGCAGCCCAGAGGGAAGCGAATTGCATCCTGGAATGGGCAGAAAGATATGTCCCAGCCATATCCGCGGTTTTCATCCCAGGAGTGGAAAATTGGAGAGCGGACTTTCTAAGTCGCCAGCAATTATGCCCGGGGGAATGGTCTCTTCACCCCGAGGTTTTCCAGGCAGTATGCCAGCGGTGGGGAACACCGGATGTAGATCTGCTAGCATCCAGATTCAACGCAAAGGTGGACAGATTTGTGTCTCGCACAAGGGATCCCCTAGCTTGCGGCTCGGATGCCCTAGTGTTCCCTTGGGATCAGTTCAAGCTGATATATGCATTCCCACCGCCACAATTGTTACCGCGATTAATCCGCAGAATCAGGGTAGAAAAGAAACCAGTGAGTCTGGTGGCTCCAGCGTGGCCCCGAAGAGCATGGTACGCGGAGATCGTAAAGATGTCAGTGGGGAGTCCTTGGACCCTCCCACATCGTCCGGACCTGCTTTCGCAGGGACCGATATACCACCCTTCCTTACAAGCCCTAGGTTTGACGGCCTGGCTATTGAAGCCCACATTCTAAAAAAGAGAGGTCTCTCTAATCCTGTGGTATCTACCATGATCAATGCCAGGAAGCCGGTATCCAGGCAGATCTATTATAGGATCTGGAAGGCGTACATCGCGTGGTGTGAGGCCAAGAAATGGCATCCACGTAAGTACGTAATAGGTAGGATTCTGGACTTCCTACAGTGGGCTGTAGATAGGAAGCTTGCCTTGAGTACTATCAAGGGTCAGATTTCGGCCTTGTCAATATTTTTTCAAAGGCCCTTGGCTTCGCATTCACTAGTCAAAGCTTTCATACAAGGAGTGATGCGTATTAGCCCTCCGGTTAGTATTCCCATATGTCCATGGGACTTAAACCTGGTTCTGTCGGTTCTACAGAAACAACCATTTGAACCATTGCAGCACATTTCCTTGGTTCTTCTCACCAGGAAATTGATTTTCTTAGTAGCCATTTGTTCGGCTAAAAGAGTATCGGAATTAGCCGCCTTGTCCTGTAAGGAGCCATATCTGGTTGTCCATAGGGACAGAGTAGTATTACGTCCTCATCCAGCCTTTCTTCCTAAGGTGGTATCGAGGTTTCATTTGAACCCAGATGTGGTTCTTCCTTCTTTTTTTCCCAAACCTACCTCGGTAGAGGAAAAGTTATTGCATTCTTTGGATGTAGTAAGAGCAGTTAAAGCTTATCTAAAAGCCACTGCTCAGATTCGTAGAACGGATTCTTTGTTTGTTCTGCCGGAAGGCCCCAGAAAGGGTCAGGCAGCATCAAAATCTACTTTAGCCAAGTGGATTCGACAGGTCATAATACAAGCCTATGGCTTGAGAAGGAGACCGCCTCCATTCAAAGTTAGGGCGCACTCCAAAGAGCAGTTGGAACTTCATGGGCAGTGCATCACCAGGCCTCCCTGGCTCAAGTCTGTAAGGCCGCAACATGGTCTTCAGTACACACGTTTACTAGATTCTACCAGGTAGACGTTAGAAGTCAGGAGGATGTCGCCTTTGGGCGCAGTGTGTTGCAGGCTGCAAAAGATCCTCATGCCTGATGGCGCCCAGCTTATGTATAGTGTATCCCTCCCCTCATTTGGCATTGCTTTGGGACGTCCCATTAGTAATGACTAAGTCGCTCTGTGTCCCGTGATGTACGAAAAAGAAAAAGGGATTTTTATAACAGCTTACCTGTAAAATCCTTTTCTTGGAGTACATCACGGGACACAGAGCTCCCACCCCTCTTTTTGGGACACTTATTGCTTTGCTACAAAACTGAGGTGCTCCCGGATGGGAGGGGCTTATATAGGGGAGGGTACTTCCGGTTTTGGAAGTTGCCATTGCCAGCACCTGAAGGTATCTATATAACCCATTAGTAATGACTAAGTCGCTCTGTGTTCCGTGATGTACTCCAAGAAAAGGATTTTACAGGTAAGCTGTTATAAAAATCCCTTTATTACCATTTGGGTGTAATACTACTAAAACACCACTTGAGGGAGTATTTGATGTATAAATAGTGATATGCAGTATTCGTTTTTAAGTAGTTTTTAATTGAGGTTTATTATTATGTAGTCTCTTGAAGAGACGATTAAAGTTGGTTTTATGTTATGTATCAAATCTATATTGTGAAGCATATGTTTATATTGCCTGTCAGCGATGATGACTTGGTGATCCCCAGGTGTCGTTATGGCAACCAGTACGTCATTTGTGTATAAATACACGGTTCTTCCTGGTACATGGCTAACCCATGACTAAGTCACGTGACGTGTGACGCAACGCGTAGGGGGAGGAGCCTAATCACGCTACCAGCGAGACATTGGAAGCTGGAGCAGTGAAGAAAGATCGCTCTGACTGAGCTGAACTGTGGCTATTTATGCACAATATCTATCTACGGTCACGTGAGTGAAAGCGCCTAATGTGAAATCATTGCTGGCAGGTTATACTAGCATTGCGCAATGATTTTTTACTCTTTTTTTCCCCATGGTTCAATTGGCATGAGCTCACCGTTTAGACTGTTCAGATCAGGAATATACACAGCCATCCCAGCCGCTGACCAGCTAGATAAGAGGGACACACCAAGGAGATTTTTTGGTGTCTATTTGGACTTAGCACCAGTGTGTGTTATATCTTATAGAGCTGCTGTGTACTAGTAGTGTCTAAGGTTATTATATGCTGCACTAGATTGCACCTATTAGGGTGTTTTGGAACTATTTTTGCACTTGGGAAATTTCTGCACTTTTGTAATTTGCACTTGCAGTTTTGCACATATTTTGTAGTTTGCAATTGCCTTTAATTGCTATTTATATTTTATAACGGATCATCTGTATATGTCACTTAGGGTTGATTTTAGCGCATCAATATTACTTATATCATTCACATTTAGTATTAGAATTACTTTGATTGACTGCGGCTTTAATTATTTGGTTATTCTTAGTTGATTGGTTTTACAGTGGTTTAATTTTTGCACTTTTGTTGTGCACCATTTTAGCGCTTCAGTATTTATTATATTTATATTCTTCACTGTTTTTTCTGACACTCCACTGAAGCAGCAATAATGGATATATTTAAATTTGTAGAAAACCGTACAGTAGATCTTAAAGATGTCTTTACTACAAATCCCAATACAGAAACTGGGGACTTAGACACTAATTTTAGGAAGTTTGGCCACCTCATGGAAAAGAATGTGAGCCTTTGGTGGGATCTAACATCCCATGAGCAGTACATTAAAGAAGGGCTAGAACCTAGAAGATTAAGGTGGGATGTCTCAATTAATGACGGTTTGCTCGACAAAGAATCGGTAGAGGAATGGTTACAATTTTTTAATGCAAAAGGTATAGAGGTGCTGCAATTCTTAGTAAAACGGAAACAACGTAAACTTACTAATATTAATAAACAGATTACGGATTGCAAGGTTGTATTGGAGGGATATAAGGACACTCCCTCCTTTATAACACTCACCAATCAGTTAAATAAGGTACTGGAACAAAAAGATAATGAGTTAAAACAAAGAAAAAAGAGAAAATACTTAAGGGACACTAATGATTACAAATTAGAACAGGCCTACAAGTGGCAACTTAATTTGAAAGATGGTAGTATACATATTGTAATACTAATATGATTACTCTTGAACCTGGACAGAACCAATACTATACAATATTCAAATAAAATGTGTAAAATACAATATATATTCCTAAAATATATTAAATATTAAAATAAGGACACCAATATTAAAATTCAATATAAGATTTAAAAAAATATTAAGGACAACTTAATAATTGGATATAAAACAATTTAAATCAAATTCGATATTTAAACCACTAGGCGCAAGAGTACGCATTTGATGTATCCATCTGGACTCACTTTGACCAAGGTCCCTCACTTTATGCCTACCCCTCCAATGGGGTTTAAATTTTTCAATAGCCCAGAATTTTAGTTCCGTAAGGTCTTTTTGGTGGCATAGTGCAAAGTGTCGAGAAACATTATGTTTCGGAAAACCGTTTTCAATATTTTGCCCGTGCTCCCTTATTCGCTTCCACATGGGTCTTTTTGTACGCCCTATGTATTGGAGTGAACAAGAGCACTCCAGCATGTATACCACCCCCTCAGTCCTACACGTAATCAAATCTTTTATTTCATAACTTTGTTGTGTAGCGTTAGATTTGAATTTAGAGCATTTTTGACCATTCAGGTTTGTCTTCCTGCAAGCGAAACACCTCTTACAAGGAAAAAAAACCTTGCCCTGAAAAAAAGTGAGCGCGTTCAACTTGGTTGGTGGATCGGGTACATTTTTAGCCACTATATCTCTCAGTGTTGGGGCTCTCCTATAAATAATCCTGGGTACCATTGGCAATATGCTCTGTAGTTGACTATCTGCCTTGAGTATTGGCCAATGCTTTTTGAATATAGATTCGATTTGTCTGTGTTGAACATTAAAGTTCATTATTATAGGTAATTCTTGAAATTCTTGAAAAAGTGTATTTGTCTTTTCCTTATCATGCACGAGGGTAGCCCTCGGAATCTCAAAAACTTCTTGTATTTTTGTATTGACAAATTCTTCATTATATCCCTTTGCAATAAACTTCTTTCCCATCATTTTGGCTTGTTCCAGGAATACTTGTTCATCCGTGCAATTTCTGCGCAGTCTGATCAGCTGTCCCTTTGGTATATTGATAAGCCATGGTTCGAAATGGCAGCTGTCTACTGGAATATAGCTGTTTCGTTCCACTGGTTTGAAATAGGTTTTTGTGGTTATTGCATTCCCTTCCAGTGAAATTTCCAGATCCAAAAACTGTATGGTTTTATTGCTCATTGTATACGTTAATTTTATATTCTGTTCATTATCATTCAATTTTTCAAAAAATTGGACTAAGGTATTTGCATCCCCATCACAGATTACTATGCAATCGTAAATGAATCTTCTGTATAGCACTAGTTGTTCAGGTATATTTTCATAGATGGCTAACTCCTCCCACTCGGACATGAAAATATTCGCCACACTTGGTGCATACTTTGCACCCATCCCAATTCCATTGAGCTGCCTATAGTAATTAGAAGAATGCCAGAAATAATTGTGCTGGAGACCAAAAGCCAAACTTCTTAAAACAAACCGTTTTTGTTTAGAAATAAGATCACTAAATTTGTCCAAGGCCCATTTAGAGGCCCTAATCGCATCTTCGTGATCTATTACCGTATACAATGATGCGACATCCGCCGTGGCTATCAAGTACTCATGTTCTGGGTTAATCACTACTTTATCCAAAATCTGGATTAGGTGTTTCGTATCCCTCAAATAGGATCGTGTTTTTGGGACCAATGGCTGCATGAATTTGTCAACATATTCACCGATCCTTGAATTTATTGATTGGATTCCGTTTATTATGGGCCTTCCCGGTGGTTTTTGCAGATTCTTGTGTATTTTGGGTATCGTATATATGATTGGAACCCTACACATATCCGGAACTAGATACTTTTCTTCCTTCTTGGACAAAATATCCCTCATAGTTCCCCTAAGTACCAACTCAGACAATTCTTCTTTATATTCCCTTGTAGGGTTTCCACTAATTTTAAAATACGTGTTCGTATCATTTAATTGACCCAGTAATTCCTCGTGGTAATAGTCTTTAGACATGACCACAATGGCGCCCCCTTTGTCGGCCAGCCTTATTACCACTTGTTTGTTTTGTTCCAATTCTTTTATACCCTGATGTATAGCTATAGGGTCAGCCATTCCTTTGACTTTTAGTCTCTCTACATCTCTCAGAACCATTTTGTTAAACACCTCAATATGCTCATTATTGTGTACTTGTGGGTTAAAAAGAGATTTATTCCTCAGCTCACTGTGTACTACAGTTCCTGTTGTATTTGTAATCTCTTTTTCCCTCATTGGTGGTTTGTTCAACATGTATTTTTTAATGTTGAGTCTCCTTGTGTATTTTTGAATATCTACATATACATCAAATTTGTTCAGTTTTCTCTTCGGCGCATACTTTAATCCTTTATCCAATGTTATCATTTCTGTCCTTGTAAGTTCAACTCCACTAATATTGTATATACCCTCGCCTACTTCATTCTTCTTTTTTTGGACTTTGAATCCTCCTCGGCAACCCCTCTTCCGTTTCGACCTTGGCGCTTGTCATTTGCTCGTATCGAGGAGGAGTTCTGTCTCTCCTGCGATACTCCAAAAAAGACCTTATTTCATCTTCTTCCCTATAATTGGTTAATGGGTCATATCTATTTTGTGTATGAACCAGGCTTTTTCTATTTTCATATTGGTACTGGTCCTGATTCTGGGGCCCATGATATTGATATTGCTGGGCATAACCACTTTGGTGATGCTGGGTTTGATAGGGATATACATCTCTTGAGTCCCTTCTTTCCTGGTTATACTGGGTATAATTACCACGATTTCCTTGTTGATACCCCACCTGATAACCAGGATAATTTTGAGGAGGATTAGGGGGTTTTTGATTATTCCTTTTATTCTTCCAAAACGTTTTTTTTTGGGGGATTTTGACCATGGTTTTTGATTACTCTTATTCTTCCACCATGGTTTTGGTGTTCTAGGACCAGTATGGTCATCCCTATATGGTCTTTCATTACCATTATCTCTATAGGGCCTATCATGATTGCCCACATGCTCTCTATATTGTCTAGATGGTTCAGGTGATCTATATCTATGGTCCCTAGAGGGCGATACAATGCGTACCTCCCTGACCGGAGAAGATGTCACCGATCCCTTCCTACCATCTTTCAAATTAAGTGGCCACTTGTAGGCCTGTTCTAATTTGTAATCATTAGTGTCCCTTAAGTATTTTCTCTTTTCTTTGTTTTAACTCATTATCTTTTTGTTCCAGTACCTTATTTAACTGATTGGTGAGTGTTATAAAGGAGGGAGTGTCCTTATATCCCTCCAATACAACCTTGCAATCCGTAATCTGTTTATTAATATTAGTAAGTTTACGTTGTTTCCGTTTTACTAAGAATTGCAGCACCTCTATACCTTTTGCATTAAAAAATTGTAACCATTCCTCTACCGATTCTTTGTCGAGCAAACCGTTATTAATTGAGACATCCCACCTTAATCTTCTAGGTACTAGCCCTTCTTTAATGTACTGCTCATGGGATGTTAGATCCCACCAAAGGCTCACCTTCTTTTCCATGAGGTGGCCAAACTTCCTAAAATTAGTGTCTAAGTCCCCAGTTTCTGTAATGGGATTTGTAGTAAAGACATCTTTAAAATCTACTGTACGGTTTTCTACAAATTTAAATATATCCATTATTGCTGCTTCAGTAGTTTTTAATTGAGGTTTATTATTATGTAGTCTCTTGAAGAGACGATTAAAGTTGGTTTTATGTTATGTATCAAATCTATATTGTGAAGCATATGTGCATATTGCCTGTCAGCGATGATGACTTGGTGATCCCCGTGTGTCGTTATGGCAACCAGTACGTCATTTGTGTATAAATACACGGTTCTTCCTGGTACATGGCTAACCCATGACTAAGTCACGTGACGTGTGACGCAACGCGTAGGGGGAGGAGCCTAATCACGCTACCAGTGAGACATTGGAAGCTGGAGCAGTGAAGGAAGATCGCTCTGACTGAGCTGAACTATGGCTATTTATGCACAATATCTATCTACGGTCACATAAGTGAAAGCGCCTAATGTGAAATCATTGCTGGCAGGTTATACTAGCATTGCGCAATGATTTTCTTTTCTTTTTTGCTCTTTTTTTCCCCATGGTTCAATTGGCATGAGCTCACCGTTTAGACTGTTCAGATCAGGAATATACACAGCCATCCCAGCCGCTGACCAGCTAGATAAGAGGGACACACCAAGGAGATTTTTTGGTGTCTATTTGGACTTAGCACCAGTGTGTGTTATATCTTATAGAGCTGCTGTGTACTAGTAGTGTCTAAGGTTATTATATGCTGCACTAGATTGCACCTATTAGGGTGTTTTGGAACTATTTTTGCACTTTTGTATTTTGCACTTGGGAAATTTCTGCACTTTTGTAATTTGCACTTGTAGTTTTGCACATATTTTGTAGTTTGCAATTGCCTTTAATTGCTATTTATAATTTAGAACGGATCATCTGTATATGTCACTTAGGGTTGATTTTAGCGCATCAATATTACTTATATCGTTCACATTTAGTATTAGAATTACTTTGATTGACTGCGGCTTTAATTATTTGGTTATTCTTAGTTGATTGGTTTTACAGTGGTTTAATTTTTGCACTTTTGTTGTGCACCATTTTAGCGCTTCAGTATTTATTATATTTATATTGCTCCAGAACTGCCCCCCCAGCCTACAAGACTGGCATCTGTAGTTACCATTCTCCAAGAGATTGGACTGAAAGACTTCCCCTTTTGTAGATTTTGGGGTACCAACCACCAACAGAGGTTTTTCCGGACTGACGAAGTCAGGGGCATTGGGAAGTCTAGAGCCTGAACTTTTTTGTTCCATGCAGATAAGATGGCCCCTTGCAACCTCCTTGAGTGGAACTGGGCGTATGGGACTGCTTTGAATGAGGCCACCATCTTCCCCAGCAACCGCATGCACAAGCGTATGGATGGTTTGTTTTTTTCCAAAACCACCTTTATTAGCTCCCTCAAGGAAAAATTTCCTCTGATCTGAGTCTATGAGCAGCCCCAAATATTCTAGTCTCTTTACCGGCTGTAAAGCTGACTTGTCCAGGTTGAGGACCCAGCCGTGAGATTCCAGATACCTGATCGTGTCGTGTATCACTATCTTTAAGTTGGTAATTAAGTGATCTATTATCAACAGATCGTCTAGGTATGCCATTATTAATACCCCTCGAGTCCTTAGATCGGCCAACAGAGGGGCCAAGATCTTCGTGAATACCCTCGGAGCCGTGGCCAGACCGAAGGGTAAGGCCACGAACTGAAAATGGTGCTGCTCCACCGCACAGCGTAGAAACTTTTGATGACTGGGAAAAATGAGGACGTGCAGATAGGTGTCCTTGATGTCGATGGATGCTAGCCATTCTCCCCCTTGTAGGGTGGCGGCCACTGACCGAATCGACTAAATCCGAAATGACTGGATGTCTAAGAAATTGTTTAGACCCTTGAGATCTAATATGGGCCTTACATCCCCATTTGGCTTTGGGATTGTAAAGAGGTTTGAGTAGAATCCCAACCCCTGTTCCTCCACAGGAACTTCCACGATTACCCCTTGGGATAATAGTCTGTCCAACGTCAAAAGGAGAGATCTTCTCTTTAGGGGATCTCTTGAAATGCTTGATGATAGGGAGTGGAGGCGTATCCTTCAACTCCAATTTGTATCCCAGGGACACTGTGGAGAGAGCCCATCTGTCCCTGACCGACTCTCACCAAGCTTCTGAGAACCACTGAAGTCTTCCCCCCACCCGATTAAGTGGGGGCAACCCTTCATAAGACCGACTTGGAGGCTGGTTTAGTACCTCTTCGGTTCCAGGGCTTTTTACTACCCTGTGATTGTCCTTGAGGTTCACCTCCAGAATTTGATAGGGGAGGCCGTCGGAACTGCTTAGAAGCAGAAGTCCCTGGGACTGGAGAGGTAGGCCGCTTGAAGGAAGGGCCCCTGAACCTCTTTTTGACCGGTAAGAGGGTACTTTTCCCACTGGAAATTTTCTGGATATACTTATCCAGGTCTTCCCCAAATAACCGCCCGCCATGGAATGGGAATCCAGCTAGGAGCTTTTTACAAGGCGTTTCAGCTGACCAGTTCTTTAGCCATAGCAGTCTACACATGTGTACCAATAACAGCGTGAGGCGGGATGCCTGATGGATTGAATCCTTAATGGCATCCACTGCAAAACATAATGCTCTAGGTAGATCCGCCAGATCATGAGCCTGGTGAGCTGGTAAGCCTTTTAAAACCAGTTTCATCTGGTCCTTTAGAGCTTGACATACACCAATAAGCTGCTACTGCCAACTGCGTTACAGCCCCAGCTGTAGAGAAAGCCGACTTTAATTAGGACTCCAATTTTTTATCTATTGGATCCTTAAACATCTGTACATTGTCAACTGGACATGTCAGTGATTTGTTCACACAGGATATGGCTGCGTCTACTATAGGTAAACTAAATTTTTTGGTGAACTTTTCCTCCATAGGATACACTACCGAAAACATTTTAGGAGGAAGAAATATCTTATCAGGCTGTTCCCAACCCTGGTAAATGAGTCCCTCCAGTAAAGGATGTACTGGAAAGGAACAATTAGCCTGTGGTGCTTTCAAAGAACCTAATGAAGAAACAGAAGCAGTTGCTGGTTCAGAAAGGGGCAACTTAAAAGCTGACCGAACCATGTCCGTCAGGGACTGAACCAACAATTTTTCAGCTTGAGAGGCTGAAAATGGTTCCTCCACAGTCGACTCTTCTGAGGCAGAGTCATCCTCAGGCTGATCCCCCCCAGGCAAGTCAACCAATTTGTGGGACAACTGCTCTGCCGTTAGGTACTCCAACTGACGAGACGGAGATCTGGCGCGCTTCTTTTCCGGTAGAGAAAAAGTGATCAATGCTGCCAATCTTTGTTCTAATCCCCCCAGAGCTGAGGCAAAAGCCGCTTCTGTCACAAATACAGGAGCAGGTGAACTGAGGGCAGCCGCAGCACCTAGCACTCCTGAAGGCTTCCCTCGGATAGCAACCTCTGATTTATCAGGGGAGGATGGTACAGCGGAAGCATGCCCCAAATCCTCAGAGCCTGATGGCGAGCCCTTTTGCTTCTTGGGATTTTTGGTCCCAGAGCCCTTGGACGGCATATTCCTAAGCCCAAAGCTGAGGTACTTACTGCCAAAATACACCACTTACTGAGCTATAGTCTAGTAACAAACTGCTATATGTGTCAGTCAGGTGTTTCCACTAATGTGCCTTTCTGGGGATGCCTGCATCATCACCTGCTGTATGCCCTGGAAGTACTGTCCACCAAGCCCACTGCTCTGTGTCCCTCCACTCACCTGTGTGTTTCACAGAGACTGGTGCTTTTTGAAGGGTAGGGACGCCTGCACATGCGCAGTAGCGCACTAGCGAGCACAGAGCGTCATTCCGCTAAGCCCCGCCCCCCTCCGTGCTCATTTCCTATATCTCAGACCATGTGCGCGCGCGCGTGCACGTATGCGCCGGATCTGGAGAAGCCAGAGAGAGGAGAGGAGGCAGGACCCAACTTGGCCGACCTGTACACGGAGCTCCGCGGCCCCCACTAGTGCAGGTATGACAGGGCACATGGTGGACACTGATAGGATGATTATTGGAGCTTCTCACAACGGGAGCTCCTCCAACTGTCTGGGCTTTACACTAAAAACAGGAATAGCCCCAATAGACATGTACATAGCGGCCTCTACTGGCTGAAACTAGGTAAATCAGCATGTCCCCCCTTTTTTTTTTTTTTAAATAGGCAAACCATAGCTTAGTGGCAGATTGCAGGCAAAAAAAGGCACAATAGATTGAAGGTTCCCTGCTGAACCAAGTTCCTCAGAGACCTCCACTTACCTTTTCCCCGCCGCAGGACCCTGTTTGGCACAGTAGCCCAAACTTCGCCCCTCTCGGCGGGCAATGTCAGAGACCTTCAGGGACCGGGGTCCTACTTAAAGGAACACCACTCCCCTGGACCTGTATAGCACCCTGCCAGAAACATCTTGGTTTTGGGTATGACCAGAGTACTGGAACCCAGGGTCCAGCCCTCCTTAGAGAGGCATTACAGGCCAAACCTCGTTCTTCTTCACCGAGGCCCGGGTACCGTCCGTTTGGCTATGAAGCACTTTGGACGGATCCGGAATAGCTTGCCTAGGCCCAAAAGAACCTATACACAAGCTTACTTGATACATGTTTAACCGTGACCAACACCTTAGACACTGGCAAAAAACTGAGGTACTCCCGGTATGGGAGGGGTTATATAGGGGAGGGGACTTCCTGTCTTGGGTGTGCCAGTGTCCATCACCTGAAGGTAAGGTCTATAACCCACATAGTAATTATCTGCCGCTCTGTGTCCCGTGATGTACGAGAAAGAAAATTGTGATTGCGATTTAACCCCCCTCACGATCTTAATAAAGCATTTCCCCAATTTATGTTAAACAAGCGCAGAGCCATTCTCTGCTCAGAGCTGTCAAAAAAAAAAAAACTCAGCCGGCAAATGTTTATCAACAGTGATAAAGAGAAACAATGTATATCTTGGTTCTCTTAGATCAAATGAATAAACTTGCGTCTGTAAATGAGGTCAGTTTAACCACTTAAAGTGGATGTAAACCCGATTCATGAAATTTGAGCTGGGCACTTATAGCTGCAGTGTTTTCCTATCTCTCTTCAAAGCACTATGTCCCGTGTCTTTCTCCTGCTCCGTTCTTCAATTATCAGCCTGATAACTCCTGACAAATTTTCCAACACATATGATAAAATCAGCCTGAATTTTGTATCAGGGAGGGTGCTATAAATAGATTAGCAGAAAGCTGCTTTACTCACAGGACAGCTTTGAAAGTCTCTGCCTATGTGGATGTGCACTTTCTAAAAATTATATAACGATAAAGACCGCAGATATACTGTACATGTAAAACTTATGTAGGGATATTTGTTTCATCTCTGTGTATCATCTGAGGCTGTTCACTTTTCAGGGTATATGCGAGGGTTTACATCCACTTTAAAGACTAAACATTTTTTGACACTTGTTGCTTACAAGTTAAAATCTGTACTTTTTGCTAGAAAATTACTTAGAACGCCCAAACATTATATATATATTACATATTTTTTTTTTTTAGCAGAGACGCTAGAGAATAAAATGGGGATCTTTGCAATATTTTATGTCCCACTGTATTTGCGCAGCGGTCTTTCAAAAGCTATTTTTTTTAGAAGAAAATACACTTCAATGAATCAAAAAAACTAAAAACAGTAAATTTAGCCCACTTTTTTGTATAATGTGAAAGATGATTACCACGAGAATCGTAATCTTTATTCTAAGCAAAATAATTGTGATTCTCATTTTATCCAGAATCATGCAGCTCTATATTAAAGCGTTTGTTAACCCAGAAAAAATAAAATAAAAATAGATCCTGCTCCTTTAACCACTTCAATACCAGGCACTTTCGTCCCTTCCTGCCCAGGACAATTTTCAGCTTTCAGCGCTGTCGCACTTTGAATGACAATTGCGCGGTCATGCCACACTGTACCCAAACTACATTTTTATAATTTTCTTCCCACAAATAGAGCTTTCTTTTGGTGGTATTTGATCACCACTGGGGTTTTTCTTTTTTGCTAAACAAACTAAAAAAGATCGACATTTTTGAAAAAAAAAAGTTTTTCTTTGTTTCGGTTATTACATTTTGTTTTCTCTTTCACTGACGGGCACTGAGGAGGCGGCACTGATATGCAGAATTGATGGGCACCAATAGGTGGCATTGATATGCAGCACTGATGGGCACCAATAGGTGGCATTGATATGCAGCACTGATGGGCACCAATAGGTGGCACTGATGGGCACTGACAGGCGGCTGTGATGGGCACTGACAGGTGGCACTGATGGGCAGCACTGATCATGAGGTACTGATGAGGTTTTGACAGGTGTTACTGAAGGGCACTGATTGGCAATGTGATGGGCACTGATTGGCACTTTATTGGGCACTGACGGGCAGCTGATGGGTACCTTTTTGGCACCTGTGGTGATACACCTGATAGGGCTATGCTGATAATCAATGTGCCGATTATCAGCTCAGCCCCCCCCCCACCCCTCTGACAGGCAGACCGGCTGATCGGCTCTGTCAGCGCAAACCGTGGAATGACGTTTACCGGTACTTCCTGGTTCACGCGATGATCAGCTGTGATTGGTCACAGCTGATCACATGGTAAGAAGCATGCCGCCATGTTATCCTGCTGGATGTCATACGACGCCCAGTCAGGATAACAGAACCACTTCCCGGCCGTCAATCTGCTATAGGCTGGGCGGGAAGTGGTTAAAGCATTTTATACAGCACAGTGCTTGTGCAGTGTAATTTGGATCTTTATAACACCTAAAAAACCTGTATGATCCTGCCATTTTCTTCCCTCCCCCTGTAAACTGACCACGATAATTGTGGCTACTGAGCCCTGACACCCTGGTCAGTTTACGTGCCTCCATCATCCGCAGCCTGCTCTTATGTGCCCCCCCCCACTGCGTGTCACCTATTGACATTGCCACCCCATCCCCCTCCTGCCGCAGGAATAACATATATATCTGTATACTATCCGTTCTGTCTCTTCTTAATGCAGTGTCTCTGCATTTTATTTTTTTTAAAAAATAGGGTTTCTATCTGTCTGAATTTAGCAGATCGGAGCGGATCAGATGTCAGCGAACATGTCACCGCTGACATCCGTCACGCCATAGACCATGGAGCAGCCGGTCAGGTCCGCCTAAAAAAACTGACAGGCGGACCTAAACGGTCCGCCCGTGTGAAAGGGGCCTTAATATGTTATCCAAAATACTGTCTGACTTTTCACAGACAGGTGGTGCAGAATGTCTGAGGAAACAGGAGAAACTGACAAAAATTATACCAAATTCCATTGTTTAGGGCCTCCTTTAGCATTGTCACCTATAGCTATTACAAATGTTCATTATATCGCTCAACCAGTAGGTTGAATGAAAAAAACTGACTTGATTCCCCAGTTCACACATTCGATGTGGATGGGGGAATCCTCCTCGTCGAGCTATTGAAGTCTGAATACACTGACAGCTATAGCCTGCAGCACTGATCGAGCAGTAATAATCTGACAGGGCAGTTGTACAGAAGTTGATCGGCTGAACCGGCTGAATCTTGATCCATGTATGGTCGGCTTTGGGAAGAGAGCTAGCAGTGCACCTACAGGATAGAATTTATGTTGGTTAAATGTTCATTTTTTTAAATGTCAGTGACGCTGGACTTTTCAAGATTTATTGAGTGTGATTGCGAAACAACGTTTATTATGCAAAAATATTCAGATTTAACTTTTCCGATGAATAGATTAAAGAACTCAGGGCAAGATACAATGTTCAATTAAAAAGCAAAAATAAAAGCTTTTGTGCTTTTTGTTTTATGGCGCACTTTATCCAATTAAATCTAATGTTCTATCATTTTTTTAAGAAATTTAAAGTAAGAAACTAAGCCAGTTTTTAGAAAGATCCTTCTTTCTGTTTTAGAAATGACAAGTGCAGTACTCTCCTCCAAAGAAAGGATTCAAAATAATAGCTCCTTCCACAATACAATAATCACACCAGCGTTTAATGGAGTGGGAGACTTCCAACCTTAATAAAGTGAAATCATAACGTTTAATGCAGATTCTGTTTGATCCCAAGAACATGAACACACTTTTGTAATAATATAGGCGTAAAAACTCTCTAACAATGAACTCCATCATACTTAGAGAAAAATGTTAAAACATAGGCATGTAGGCAGATTGGTCAGTAAGGAAAATCTAAAAGTGCAGTAATACAAATCAACCCATAAAAAATCATCTTTCAATCATCTGGTTGTAGTAGGCTGAAATCTGAGTGCTATAAAAATGTAAAATATTTTAGCAATCTTAGACTGAAACTAGCAAGATTTCTCATCAACTGTAATGTGCTGCCCCAGCCTAACTAAAATGCCTTGCAAGTAGTCATTGAGAAATGTTATTTAGCTTTATAATATAATGCAGATACCTATCCAAAAGCTGCTCCATTCACGAGAAATGGTCCTTCCAATGCCACTGGCTCTTGCTAGTTCCTTCTGTTGATCTCCATGTAACTATAGGATAGAATGCTTTCTTTTTTTTTTTCTATCTATAATGGTCAGGTACATTTCAATAAGCATGCATATGAATACTATGTAGTATTTCATCTGGAAAGCAAGTTGAGTCCCTGGCTCATTTTCACAAGCTGTACAATTAAAGTGTTTGTTACCCCAGCACTTCAAATTCCTGATTCCTGATGTGCCTGTTGCACCATCTCTTTGTATTGCTTCCTTTTTTGAGAAATCCCTGGTTTTCCTGCTAAACACTGACCACATTAGGCAGGAGAGCTCACAGTGGTCAGTTCCTTAGCTGTGCAGGGAACTCAGGCTGCTCTCCTCAAATAATCAGACTTGTCCTGACATGCCCCCCTTGCACAGCCTTTCACTGAGAAGATCATGATGTTGCTTCTCCTCCCCCAGCTCTTATGCAGCTCAGAACAAGGGGGGGGGGGGAAGGGTAATTATAGTGTTTTTTTTATATCTAAACACAAATGTTTGCATTTAATTTAAATTTTAAACTGAATGGGTTGTTTTACAAGGTGATCATTTACAATCACTTTAATACCACTTTAAAACCAAATAGATAGGGGTTCAAATTCCTTAACCACTTCCCGCCCCGTCAATAGCAGATTGACGTCCGGGAAGTGGTTCAGTTATCCACACTGGACGTCATATGACGTCCTGCGGGATAACAGCCGCCGCGCGCCCGGGGGGGCGCGCATCGCGGCGATCGGTGGAGCGGTGGGTCAGTCTGATCCACCGCTACACTGATCTCGGTAAAAAGCCTCCGTCGGAGGCTTTTTACCACGTGATCAGCCGTGTCGAATCACGGCTGATCACAATGTAAACAGGAAGAGCCGTTGATCGGCTCTTCCTCACTCGCGTCTGACAGACGCGAGTAGAGGAGAGCCGATCGGCGGCTCTCCTGACAGGGGGGGTTCGCGCTGATTGTTTATCAGCGCAGCCCCCCCTCGGATACCCACACTAGACCACCAGGGAAGCCCCCCAGGACCACCAGGGAAGCCCCAATCATGTGGATGGCCCCCATGGCCATCCACATGTAGTAAAAAAATAAAAATAAAATAAAAACATAAAAAAAATATGCCAAGCAGTGCCCACAAATGGGCACTGACTGGCACTTTCACAATGTGTGGTGGCTGGCATTGCTGGGCACCAGTGCCACCAATGCCACCTACTAGTGTCCATCAGTGCCCATCCGTGCCAATCTGTGCCCACCTATCAGTGCCCGTCCATGCCACCTATCAGTGCCGCCTATGAGTGCCAATCAGTGCCGCCTATGAGTGCCAATCAGTGCCACCTATGAGTGCCCATCAGTGCCGCATACCAGTGCCACATATCAGTGCCCATCAGTGCCGCCTATCAGTGCCCATCATCAGTGCCCATCAGTGCCACCTCATTGGTGCCACCTCATCGGTGCCCATCAGTGTCGCCTTATCAGTGCCCTTCAGTGCCGCCTTATCAGTGCCCGTCATTGAAGTAGAAAAGGTACTTATTTACAAAAAAATTAACAGAAACAAAGAAAAACTTAGTTTTTTTTAAAAAAAATCGCTCTTTTTTTATTTGTTGTGCAAAAAATAAAAATCGCAGAGGCGATCAAATACCACCGAAAGAAAGCTCTATTTGTGGGAACAAAATGATAAAAAATTTGTTTGGGTACAGTGTAGCATGACAGCGCAATTGTCATTCAAATTGCAACAGTGCTGAAAGCTCAAAATTGGCTTGGGCAGGAAGCTGTATAAGTGCATGGTATTGAAGTGGTTAAACAATCAGGTTATCATGTTAATCATTCACTGCATATGGTGCCATCTGTCATTTAAAGTTTGCAGTCTGGTAGTCTGAGGTGCCAGGCACATAATGCTGCACAACCACATTTCACAATTTACCTGATGTCATCCTACATCTGAGCTTCTTCTCTAGGATGTTTCCTGCATTTATATCCTTCCCTCCAAAATGTCTTTTCCGAGGACTCCCGAAAAAACACAGACATTCAGGAGGTGACAGGATCACCTCACGATCACATGATAGCGGCTTTAACGCAGATAGCTTTTCCGAGCACTGGCTAGTCTGAACCTAGCCTTAAGGAAAAAAGACGGTCGGAAATGTACAAAGGGAATCTAGTGAAAAGGACACAAAAAATGATGTAGATATTACTCACTGTACAACTGTCCCTCAATGTATCAAACTTGCGTTGAATCTCATCTCGGTGAGCCTAAGAAAACAAACAAAAAAATACAAAAGATAATAGCATTTAGCTATTCCCTGATGCAAATCAACAGTACTGTTTTTCTAGAGAAATAGCCAATTACCCTTAAGGCTTGGATTTCCTCTTCAGCCTCTGCAGTGGTTTCTTCCAGCTCAGTTTTTGATAGGTGTAGCTGATTTTCCAGAGAAGAACGTGCAGACTGTATGGAAGCCATCTGGGATTCCCTTTCCTGTAATGTCAGCTGCAGCTCAGTCAACTGCCTCTTCAGCTCCAACTTCTGCTCCTCATGCTCCAGACTAATCTGGAATGAAGACCAAGGTAAGATTAGCTAGCACAGTAAATCTACACATTCTCTCTTTCATCACTGTAGTTTGTGGTTATAGTTAGCTAGAGTTGAGCATGAATAATCAAAAGAGCTGAATATATACAGTAAATTTGTTTAATCTTTGAAGCCACACGAGTTGGCCTACAAATGCTAGAACATTTCCATTCCTTTTTGTTCATTGGGTCTCTACAGACTTGTTCCTGAAAGTACGAGTCCTGGTTGTGACTTAAGGAGTAGGCAGGAGGAAAAAAAGAGACAAGTATGTTGTCCAGTTTAGACACTGTTGTTAATATTCTAGTGCAGGGGGTGTCCGACCAGTTCTCAACAGCACCTTTATTTTTGAGCAACCATATTCAAGAATGAAGCCCACAAAAGGCAAAATTAGAACCAAAATATCCGATGAGCACCTTGAGAATTCATTGAGAATTTCCATTACATCCATCAGACCAGATATCGAAGAGTTCGTTTATCAAAATCAGTATCAATTATCGCACTAGTTTTGTGTTGCCCTCCTAATTTTATAATAAAATATGTTACAAAAAAATGACGTTTTATTACTCAGATGGGTAATGTCTATATGAGCAATTGTAAAAATTGTGATCTGCCCAACTTTTTCTGCTCATCAGCTATCCTTGTCGTTAGTGTGTTCCAAGACAATTCCTCTTCTTCCAATGTAGCAATGGAAAGTCAAAAGGTTGGACACCCCTAGTCTAGTAAATGTGGCTGGAAAAAAAAAACAAAAAACATTTGGATGTCCCCACCACTTCAGTATATTGAAAACTAAAAACACCACATTTCAAAATGGTTTATCAGTTGTGTATAAAAAGAAAATCAATAAATTTTATGTTTTACTTGCTCATAATATATATTTAATACACTTTATATTTATGAATATTATTCTGAACATGGAATTTCTTGTACTATTTCTAATGCATTTTTTATATAATGTTATTTATACCCCCCCCTTTTTTTTATGTTGAAAAATTTAATAAAAACATTGAAACCAAAAAAAAACTCTAGCACAAATTTTTAAAAATTAAATGAACATTTAATTGTCAATTTAATATTTGATTGGTTCTATTTTTAGATTTATTGATAATACAGACTCTAACACGGAATAGAGGAACAAACTATATTTCAGAGGTCACCCAATTTTTGTCTACATATACCCTTTCTTGTAGTGGCTGGAAAATGTAGAGAGGCCCTAAATCATCAACGATTCTCTATTTTTTGCCCATTCTAAAATAAAAAACAGTGAACTTTATTGTTGGAGCATTTGATCTAGTTATTAAAAAAGTAGTTCTGGACCTGGGGGACTGTTACAAATGTATTTCTTCAGAGGCAGTAGAAGCACAGATACCATTAACAATTGTATTTCAGAAAAAATTACCTCACGAAGCCTCGTCTCAAGCTCTAGAAGTCGTGTCTTGTCAGTATGTTCCTGGTTATTGATCTTCTCTAGCTGTTCTTCCAATTTTTGATTTTGAGCCTCAATTTTCCCAGCTTGGGTCTCCAAATAGAATTTTTGTTGCCTAAGTTCTGAAATCATCTCTTCCTGCGCTTTCCTAAAATCACAACATTAACACAGATGTCTATAAAATGGGTCTTCGGGCTTGCATTCTTTCCTGTTCTATAAAAAAAGCTAAATGGAAACACCCACATTGATAAAGGCATACACATGCACTACTGCGCAAAAGTTTTAAGTAGGTGTGAAAAATGCTGTAAATCAAGACCGCTTTAAGAAATAAACGTGTTAATATTTTATTTTTAGCAATTAACAAAATGGAAAGAAAATGAACAGAAGAGAAATTGAAATCAAATCAATATATGGTGTGACCACCTTTTGCCTTCAAAATAGCATTAATTATTCTAGGTACACTTGCACACAGGTTTTAAGGGATATCGGCAGTTAGGTTGTTCCAAACCTCTTGGAGAACGATACCACAGATCTTGTGTGGATGTAGGCTTCTCACATCCTTCTGTCTCTTCATGTAATCCCAGACAGACTCAATTGATGTTGTAGGAGCCAACCATCACGTTCAGGACTCCTTGTTCCTCTTTACGTTGAAGATAGTTCTTAACCACTTCAACCCCGGGCTTTTTTTACCACCTCAATACTGGGCCTATTCTGGCACTTCTCTCCTACATGTACAAATCATCATTCGTTTGCTAGAAAATTACTCAGAACCCCCAAACATTATATATGTTTTTTTGGCAGACACCCTAGGGAATAAAATGATGGTCATTGCAACTTTTTTTCTTGCACGGTATTTGCGCAATAATTTTTCAAACGCCCTTTTTCTTGGAAAAAAATGCTTTCATGAATTAAAAAATAACAAAACAGTAAAGTTAGCCCAATTTTTTGGGAAAATATGAAAGATGTTACGGCAAGTAAATAGATACCTAACATGTCACGCTTTAAAATTGCGCACACTCATGGAATGGCGCAAAACTTAGGTACTTAAAAATCTCCATAGGTGACGCTTTATTTTTTTTTTACAGGTTACCAGGTTAGAGTTACAGAGGAGGTCTAGTGCTAGAATTGTTGCACGCGCTCTAACATGTGTGGTTTGAACAGCGTTTACATATGTGGGCGGGACTTACGTGTGCGTTCGCTTCTGATCGCGAGCTACCAGGGACAGGGGCGTTTTAAAAATAAATAAATATTTTTTCTTTTTTTTTTACTTAATTTTTTAAAATTTTTACACTTATTTTACTTTTTTTTGATCACTTTTATTCCTATTATTACAAGGAATGTAAACATCCCTTGTAATAGGAATGTGTGTGACAGGTCCTCTTTATTGAGAGATGCGGGGTCAATAAGACTCCACATCTCTCCTCCAGGCTGGAAAGTATGAGATTGTGAAAAAAATTTCACTGATCTCATGTTTACTAGCCGCAATGGCGGCTTTGTTTACATCTGAGGACCCGGGCGTGACATCACATCGCGCCCGGGCCTTCGACGGTCATAGAGATGACTGGTGACCATCTGGTCACCAGTCATCTCTATGCTTCCTATCGTGCGCCGGACGATTCATTCTCCGGGCCCCCGATGGCACGGGAGAGCCCGAAAAAGCACCGGATGGCGGCGGGGGGGATGTCCCCTCCCGCCGCCTATAAGAACGATCAAGCGGCGGAACTGCCGCTATGATCGTTCTTATGGTGCACAGAATTGCCGGCAGAACAGAAGGATATCTGAATGATGCCTCTAGCTGCAGGCATCATTCAGATATTCCCCCACAAAGCCCAGGACGTCATATGACGTCCACCCAGGATGGGAGATCCCATCTGTGGGCGTCATTTGACTATGGGCGGTAGGGAAGTGGTTAAAGAATAAGCTCAATTAAAAAAAAAAAAGTAGAAAAAAATTAGCATTTTTTTTTTTTTTTTGAGCCTGTAAAGCATTGCACCCGCGATCAGCAGATCATGGGTGCCATGCAGGACTCCTGCAGACTTGTCTGTGTATCCGTCTGCTTGTACCTCTTATGGGCAGGCAGATACACACTGACAGGAAGAGAGAATGAACTACCAAAGTGCTTAACAGCTCCATGGTAGTTCCCTGAAACTACAAGTCGACAGCCGCAAAGGTGGTCCGGTACTTGTAGTTTCCCATTCACAGAGCACTGCAAATGAATGACGTGGTCGGCCAGACGGAACCCTGCATGGACACGTTCTTTTCAAAGAGTGACAGTGGGCACCCAAAGAAGGTGCCTGCTCGCTGTCACTGGGGAGGGAAAGGGGGAATGGCTGCCACTGCTGGAACATGTTACATGCTCCACCCTAAATAGGGATGGGACATGTAGCATGTTCCAAAAGATTAACTTATCCTTTAATGACATTGGCTCATTGGCTTTATGTTTGGGGTTGTTGTCCTGCTGCAGAATAAATTTGGAATCAAATCACACACCTCTCTCTGGTGGAATGGCATAATGAAAAATTATCTGCCTGTATTTCTCAGCATTGAGGACACCACTGATCCTGCAGCCCCAAACTTTCAAGGAACCTCCACCATGCTTCACTGTTGATTTGCAGACACTCATTATTGTACCACTGTTCAGCCCTTCAGTGAACAAACTGCCTTCTGCTACAGACAAACATTTAAAATTTTGACTCATTAGTCCAGAGCACCTGGTGCCATTTTTCTGCACCCCAGTTCCTACGTTTTCCTGCATAGTTGAGTTTCTTAGCCTGGTTTCCACATCAGAGATATAGCTTTTTGGCCACAATTCTTCCATGAAAACCACTTCTTGCCAGACTTTTCTAGACAGTGGATGGATGTGCCTGGGTCCCACTGGTTTCTGCCAGTTCTGTGCTGATGGCATTGCTGGACATCTTCTGATTTCAAAGGGAAGTAAGCATGATGTGTCTTTTGTATACGGCACTCGACCTTGCCATTTCTTTGTGCTTCTTCAAAAGAGCTTGAACAGTATATCTTAAAAACCCAGTCTGCTTTGAAATCTTTGCCTGGGGGAGACCTTACTGATGCAGTATAATACTTTGGGACTTGTAGTTGTGCTTAGTCTTGCAATATTGTATGACCTGTGACATGAAACAATCTTCTACAACGTCACCTTAGTAGCAAAGTTTGGCTGTTCCTCACCCAATTTTTCAACCTCTATATTTATACTTGGTATAATTGGTTAATCATACACCTGACTCTGAACCTATAAAATCCCTGACTTTGTGCAAGTGTAAGAATTGATGTTCATTTGAAGCCAAAAAAGGGTAGTCACACCAAATATTGATTTGATTAAAAATTTTCTTCTGTTCGCTCATTTTGCATTTTGTAAATTGATAAAAATAAACAAATAAAAATAGGATTTTTATAACAGCTTACCTGTAAAATCCTTTTCTTAGAGTACACCACGGGACACAGAGCCAGTCATTACATAATGGGTTAAGGGTCACCAGCGGTGATTGGACACTGGCACAACCAATGGAAGACAGTTCCCCTCCATATAACCCCTCCCATCAGGGAAGTACCTCAGTTTTGTAGCAAAGCAGTAAGGTTCCCATAAGAAGGGTGGGACCTCTGTGTCCCGTGGTGTACTCCAAGAAAAGGATTTTACAGGTAAGCTGTTATAAAAATCCTATTTTCTTTATCGTACACCACGGGACACAGAGCCAGTCATTACATAATGGGACGTCCCAGAGCAATGCTCATATGAAGGGGGGGAGACACAGATCAAACCGACCGCTTGCGGACCAGAAGCCCTATACTGCTGCCTGCAGCACACTTCGCCCGAAGGCGGAATCCTCATGTCCTTTCACATCTATTTGATAGAATTTGGAAAATGTATGGACTGAGGACCAAGTTGCAGCCTTACAGATCTGAGCCATCGAAGCCTGGTGGTGCACTGCCCATGAAGCACTTATCGCCCTGGTAGAGTGCGCCTTAACAGGAAAAGGAGGAGTCCTGTTCTTTAAACCATAAGCTTGAACAATTACTTGTCTAATCCACCTGGAAATGGTGGATTTTGATACCGCTTGGCCCTTCTTGGGACCATCTGGTAAAATAAACAAAACATCTGTTTTACGTATCTGAGCGGTTGCTTGCAGATACACCCTTACCGCTCTCACTAGATCTAGAGAGTGTAATAATTTTTCCCCCGCCGTCCGCGGGTTTGGAAAAAAGGAAGGCAGAACAATGTCTTGATTCAAGTGAAAAGCCGACACCACCTTAGGCAGAAAAGCCGGATGGGGTCGTAGTACGATCTTGTCCTTGTGACAAATTAGATAAGGCTCTTTACAAGAAAGAGCTGCTAGCTCTGATACTCTCCTAGCAGAAGCTATAGCAATCAGAAAGGCCAATTTCCTACTTAATATAATTAAAGGAATATGGCGAATAGGTTCAAAAGGTTGCTTTTGCAACACTGACAATACCAAATTCAAATCCCATGGACACAAGGGAGACCTGACTGGAGGATTTATCCTCAGTACCCCCTGAATGAATGTCCGAACTAGGGAGTGAGATGCCAATGGTCTCTGAAAGAAGACTGATAGAGCCGATATTTGCCCTTTGATGGTGCTAAGGGCTAATTTCATATCCACTCCTAACTGGCAAAAAGCAAGAATCCTACTTATTTCATATTTCAGAGGATTCCAACTTCTGGATTCACACCAGGAAACGTATGCTTTCCAGACTCTATGATAGATGAGTCTGGAGGCTGGCTTTCTAGCATTAATGAGCGTAGAAAGAGCCAGGCCAGAGACCCCTCTCTTTTTCAAAATGTGGGTCTCAGCAGCCAGGCCGTCAAATTTAGCCTTTGTAAGGAAGGGTGGAATACTGGACCCTGTGACAACAGGTCGTGTCGAAGTGGAAGCTTCCAGGGCCTTCCTATCGCTATTTTTACGATCTCGGCATACCAAGGCCTCCTGGGCCAGTTTGGGGCCACTAGGATTACTGGTATTCCCTCCTCCTTGATCCTGCGAAGCAGTCTTTGTAGAAGAGGGATCGGAGGGAATGCATAGATCAGTGAGAACTGATTCCATGGAGTTATTAGAGCGTCTGTCCCGTAGGCTAGAGGATCTCTCGTTCTGGACACAAAGTTGTCCAATTTCTTGTTGAACCTGGAAGCTAGCAGGTCTACATCTGGGTTTCCCCATCTCAGACATATGGCCTGAAAGATCTCTGGGTGAAGAGACCACTCTCCTGGTAGCAGCTGCTGACGACTCAGGTAGTCTGCTTGCCAGTTTTCTATCCCTGGAATGAAGACTGCAGAGATGCAAGGTACATGCTCTTCTGCCCATGCCAAGATCCGGTTCACCTCTCTTTGGGCTGCCCGACTGTGGGTGCCTCCTTGGTGATTGATGTAAGCTACTGCCGTAGCATTGTCGGATTGAACCCGAACTGGGTAGCCCTGTAACCTGTATGTCCAGGTTTTGAGGGCTAGATATACCGCCCGGATCTCTAGCACATTGATGGGCAGGATCCCCTGAGTCTTGGCCCAGGTTCCCTGGGTAGAAGCCTCCTCGAATACTGCACCCCAGCCCGATAGGCTGGCATCCGTAGATACCACCTTCCAGGCCACTGGGAGGAAGGACTTTCCCTTCCGTAAATTCCTGGCTTCTAGCCACCAATTGAAGCTGTGGCGTACTTGTGAGGACAGGCGCATGGGTATATCCAGAGCTTGGCTCTTTCTGTTCCAGGAGGCTAAAATATTGCCTTGAAGTAGTCTCGAATGAAACTGGGCGTAAGGGACCGCCTCGAAGGAGGCTACCATCTTTCCCAATAGTCTCATGCAAAGGCGAATAGACGGCCTCTTGTTTGCTTTGACCTTGTGGATCAGGTCTTTCAGAGACTGTATCTTTGGCTCTGGCAGGTATACCCTGTTTTGGGCTGTATCTATGATCATGCCCAGGTACACTATCCTTCTTTGGGCCTGGAGAGAGGATTTTTGTAAGTTTATAATCCATCCTAAATACTCCAGGTATCCTACTGTAGTGTCTACAGCGTGATCCAATCCCTCCTTTGACTGATCTATTAATAGTAGATCGTCTAGATAGGCTGTTACCGCAATGCCCCGTGTTCTTAGGTTTGCTAACAGAGGAGCTAGCACCTTTGTGAATACTCTGGGCGCGGTGGCTACACCAAATGGCAGGGCCACAAATTGAAAGTGGCGATATTCTACCGCAAACCTTAGGAATCTTTGGTGAGCGGGGAGGATTGGTATGTGTAGATATGCGTCTTTGATATCTATGGACGCAATGAATTCTCCGCCTTTTAAAGTAGCGACCACGGATCGAATCGTTTCCATTCGAAAATGGCGAACGTTCAGAAACTGGTTTAGATTTTTTAGATCCAGGATGGGTCTGACTTCTTCGTTCGGTTTTGGAATCACAAAGAGGTTTGAGTAAAAACCTGAACCTTGCTCCTTTTGGGGTACCTCTGTAACCACACCTTGAGCTATTAAGTGATTCAAACCTTTGAAGAAGGATCCTCTTTTTTGTGGATCCTTGGAGAGTCTTGAACTTCGGAATTGAGAAGATGGGATCTCTCGAAATTCCAGTCTGTACCCTGAGGATATTGTGGATACCACCCATTTGTCCTGGGTTTCTGTCCGCCAAGTCGCTGAGAACTGACGAAGCCTTCCCCCCACTCGGCCGAGCAGGGGCGCCCCTTCAATGAGAGGTTTTGGGGGCTTGCTTATTAGCTCTTGAACCCCACGGCTTCTTGTTCTTCTGAGCCTGTTCTTTGGCTTTTTTGGGCGGCTGAAAAGGCCGTCGCCACTGGCTGGAGTCAGATTTCCCGGGAGCTGGGGAGAGAGTGTGTTTAAAACAAGGTCTCTTGTTTTTCTTTCTCTCAGGTAAAAGTGTCGTTTTACCACTTGATATCTTTTGGATATATCTTTCTAAATCTTCCCCAAAAAGGCGTTCGCCATGGAACGGGAAACTTGCCAACAACTTTTTGCATGGGGCTTCCGCTGACCAATGCTTAAGCCAAAGTACTCTGCGCATCTGTACCAGCTGGAGTGTAAGGCGTGATGCCTGTATGATAGAATCTCTCATGGCATCCACTGTGAAGCATAAGGCTTTAGGCAAATTCTCCCAATTTTTAGCCTGCTCTGAAGGCAGCTCCTTCAGCCCCTGCTTTACCTGTTGGCTGACGACCTGACACATACCGACTGCTGCTACTGCAGGTTGGATAATTGAGCCGGCCAAAAGGAAGGAGGATTTCAGTAAGGATTCCAACTTCTTCTCAGAAGGATCTTTAAACACTTGTACATTATCCACTGGACATGTCAGGTTTTTATTTACACAAGAAATAGCCGCATCTACCGTAGGCAGGCTCCATTTCTTTAAAAAATTTTCCTCCATAGGATAAAGAATGTTAAACTTTTTTGGAGGTGAAAAACGCTTATCTGGATGTTGCCAGTCTGCGTACAATAGATCCTCTAGTAACGGATGAACCGGGAAGGAGCATGCACCTTGCAGGGATCTTAATGATCCTAGGGAGGAGACAGGTGATTCTGTTACCTCCAAAGAGGGTAACCTAAATGCAGCTCGCACGGCTCCTGCATAGCATTGCACCTGTGACTTTAAAATCTG
The DNA here is from genome assembly GCA_029206835.1 of Rana muscosa. Classification (NCBI taxonomy): domain Eukaryota; kingdom Metazoa; phylum Chordata; class Amphibia; order Anura; family Ranidae; genus Rana; species Rana muscosa. The sequence goes on from CM055116.1 coordinate 882,742,422, forward strand.
GGATACCGAAAAAGGCTCATCCGATATCCCTGATCCGTCTGACTCCTCATCCTCTGCTGATGTAGCCTCCTCCTCATCCTCCTCCTCCTCAGGTACTTCTGAAGGGAGGTCCAATACTGGAGGAGATCTGCTTCGCTTATTGTCCTTTTTAGAGGATTTAGCGATTAAAGTAGCAATTTTCTCCTCCAGATTATTTAGGGCAGCTGATAAAGTGTCCTCAGTGACATATGCAGGCCCAGGCTTCACTGGGGAAGCCGCCATACCTGACAGAGGTAATGGCTCATCCTGTACAGGTGCTTTTGGCAACACAGGAGAGGAAGGTACCGAGTCAGCACAGCTAGAGCCCCCTGTCTCAGGCGGCGGTGCTCTTTTATCTCTTTTTGTCCGCATTACTTCCCCTGGAAGACTTACTGTTTAGACAAAATACAAGGTACCTAAATGCATATACTACCGTGTTCAGTTTAGCAAATACATTAAGTATGCAACTTTTAACACATAACTATGCATAACATGGATGTCTTCTAGGAAGTACCCAATCCAACCACATGGAGTCTTACGTCCCTGTATAGCTGCTGTGTTTCTCTGCCAGGAACAAGAGAACTAACGAGCTTGCTTGCTGCTGCAGTGCTTTTTACACTGACAGTCTTTTAAATTTGGCGCCGTTTCTGCGCCTGCGCGCGCCACGTGCCCGCGCACGCCTTCGGCCCCCCCCCCCTCCGATAAAGCGCGTGCGCGCGGCCTTTAGCGCTATGGTGGTGGCCATAGTGAGAGAGGACTCTCATCAGCCCCTGTCCCCACTTACCTGCATCTGCAGGTGTCTGTATCGGCCACCGGAAGGAGGAGCGGGGAGCTCAAGCAAGCTCAGCAGCGGAGGTGACGAGCAGTGTACTTCACCGAAGCCGACACTGAACAGAGTGAGGTGAGTATATTCAGCTCTTTACTCCCCCCAGTGGTGGAAAAAAAGAAGACATCCACTTTTTTGAAAAAGGTCCCAACCTAGTTATGGACCTTCTAATCTCACCTTATCCACGCCGCAGGTTTTTCTGCTGAAAGTTTTCAGACAGATACCAAACTTCACCCTTCACGGTGGGCTATGTGTGCCAACCTTCAGGGATATGGGTTCCTATTTAAAGGATACCTCTCCCCTGGGCCTTGTACAAGACTCTTACCAGGACTTTATAGCGAAATAGCGAAAGTGCTGGATCTTAGAGCCCAGTCCTCCGAAGAGAGACATTACAGGCGACGCCTCATGGATGAGGCCCGGATCCCATCCAGATTCAGCTCATTTGTAGGCGTCTTGGATGGATCCGAAAGCATAGCTCTTTTACCCCCAGAGGGTCTCTTTGGTAGAGCTTTCCTTTAGCACCTCCTAACGCGTCCAACACCTTTCGACACTGGCGAAAAAACTGAGGTACTTCCCTGATGGGAGGGGTTATATGGAGGGGAACTGTCTTCCATTGGTTGTGCCAGTGTCCAATCACCGCTGGTGACCCTTAACCCATTATGTAATGACTGGCTCTGTGTCCCGTGGTGTACGATAAAGAAATCTATTTTTGAAAGCTTTCTTACTTTACAGCATTTCTTCACACAAAGACAAAAGAAGTCCATGATCTTTATATCATGGAAAAGTCCCCAATCACCGTGATAATATACCAAATGTGAAAATAATTATTTCTTCTTCTTAATTAAAATAGCGCTTCTCCAAGTAAAATGTGTCTTTTCATCAATTGTTAAATTTTACAATTACAGAGATTGTTTATTACTATGCACTAAAAGGCTAGCGCATGTTTTTTAATGGTTTGGCAAGTTGGAAGTGTTTTACACTTAAAGGGGCAGCTGAGTACATTTTTTTCACAGTTTACTCAAGTGTAACCATTGGTTAATGTAACTATATTTTAACATCAGCGCCTTCATATTTTTTTTTTTTTTTTATATTTCTTCACACCTGCCTAAAACGTTTGCACAGTACTGTACATACATATACAAGGGATCACGTACGTACACACATACATACATTTAAAAGACCTGCTAGTTCATGAAGCATTCAGAAAATGTTGCGACTTTGTGTGTGGTATGTGATGTATACGAAGAAGGAGTTTCCACAAGTCAGTCTGACAATAGGGATAGGTAGTGCTTGAAACAATACTTGAATCTGTTGTACTCCTACACATCTTGCCTAATGGCTATGATTAGGGCGCACACAAGGCTGAAACGTGTAAGTATTGGGATCCTCCTGCAACTTTTTTATCCTGTGATCAATAATGAGGAAAAGCGATCTTCTATACCAGTGCCGCTTTATGCTTTCATATTGGATGGATGGCTGACAGGAGCCGGCAGTATGCACCACTAACCTGCACTGAAGTAACAGGATACCCTGAGGTAGAACAGTGGCAAGTCTGTTTTTCCCAACATTTTGCCTATTACATGGGAACCCTGAATAACAGTGCTATGGTGCAGTCGCTGTGTTAATAAAAATCTTTCTGTGAGTATCTGTGTCTGCTCTTGTCATCAAGAGAAGTAGCTGGCATGGAGAGATAGATTGATATGCACATACAATTGTTTTTTCTTTAGATCGATTTCCAATCATGTCTGATACTTACATGTTCCTTTGGGTAAAAAGACTGCTATTTGCTGCCAACTTGTTGGCTTCTGATAGTTCTGCTAATCTTTGTTCCAATGACTGGATCTTTGACTCCAATGCATTGATCATCTGCAAGATTTAAACGATCTTAAATTATTTCTTTTGGAATTTAGCCGAATGGTTTCTTTGAAACCTGTTATTCCAAAGAGGTCAATAAAATTTCTAAGGTGGTATTTGCATCAATCTCAAAACAATAGCCACACAACACTTTTTCCAGCATTACTTACTGCCTTCTGTTCACTAAGTAATCTATTCTTTTCGCAAACTTCCTCTTCATTTTTAATTCGACGTTGATCAAGAGACTCATTCTCTGCAACGTCTTTCTTAATTTGTGCTTCAAGATTCTGTTGGGGAAATACCATGTTTTTTTTTTTTTAATTGTCTGACTACAAAAAGCCACCACAGAAATTCAACAATACAATTAATGGGAAACTTTCCACAAAGTTGAAAAAACACGGAATATATTTACTCTGACTTTCTCTTCATAGACTTGTTCACTTTGCTTAATTTGAATATCCAAATGCTGGGTTCCCATTTGAGCTTCTCTGTACTTCTCTTCCAGTTCCTAAATATAAACATGAATACAGTAACTATGAAAAAATTATGGTTATACAATTTACCCACCAACAAAAAAATAATAATTAAAACGCTACATCTTGTGCCTAATAATAAATATCAATTTGAAGCAAATGAATAAGATATGGTTACCATTAGTCTCCGGGTCTTCCCTGGCGGACCCAAGGGACATCCCTGGCCACCAGCATCTCGTGTGGGTTGCCCTGGGTCCTGACACTGTCTATGTTAGGATTTAGTGCTGCAGTGACACCTGCACTGCAGCTGCCAGCTTCTTCAGACCTCTGGTTCCTCTGAGGCCTGATGTGTGGACTATACTGGGGAAAAGGTTTGTACTGGGGGATTTAGGTTGAGAAAGTGCTCTGTACTGCAGTCCATATTTTACGCACTCTTGACCCCTGCACTTCTTGGGTTATGCATTCTTGACGCCTGTGCTCCATACGTCACACACTCCTCATCATATATGCTCTGTGCTTTACACACTCCTGACCCCTGCACAATACATACTCCTGATCCCTGCATGTTACATATTCCTAATCCCTGTACTAAGCACTAGGCAGTTCGGACCTATTTTTGCAGTACACACTCCTGAGCCCTGCACTCTGTGTTACACACTCCTGACACCTTTAGTCAGTGCATTATGCACATTTGACCTATAGCAGAAGTAGGCTTAGGTTTTATTTACTCATACTTCTTTAAGACCCTCCTGCTGTTACCACAATTTGGCCACATCTACAATTTGTTGATGTCGTGCTATGTGTGCCACATCTGTTTTTCTGCTCATATTGCCCAAAGCATTGTATATCTTTATACCTTCAATGTCTGCCTCTTATTCCAAAAGTCTGTCACCAACGCTTTAAATACTTAAAAAAATGTAAGTGTAATGGTGTGGGTGTGGCTACAGATGAAGTGCAGTTAAAGTGGATGTGGCCAGCAAGGTGTACCTGGATTTAATTTTCGAAATGTGGTAACCTTATACTAAGGGACAAATACAAACTAGACACATTTGTCTACAGTAGTTAATGTTTAGTGTTCCAGTGGTGGCAATCATTTTCACTATAGCTTGTGTACAGCAGGGCTTGGAATAAAGTACTGAAAATATGTTCACTCTAGTTTCAGCTACAAGTAACCAGCAATAAGGATAGAATATATATTTAGCCAACTAGTTATATCTGCTTCTAAGGATCCAGGGTCATTCTGGAGACAGCGACATACGTAGTGAACTCTAACCCGCTATAGCTGGCCATACATGGACCGAAATTTGGCTGGTGCAGCAGGGATCAGCCAAATTTCAATCCGTGTATGGGCGGGCTGGTTGTACACAAGTCAATTTATCAATTGACTTGTGTACAACCAACCTGCTGAAAAATGTTCTCTCAATTAGCTATAGCCGGTGGTGCTGATGAGTGTATTCTGATAGTGGGGAAGTTATCCCTCTGTCAAAATACAATATTGCAGCAGGAGGGATTTCCAAATCCACATAGAGTGTGAATGGGGGAAATCGAGTAATTTTCTTTTGTTCAACCCGCTGGTTGAACGAAAAAAAAATGACTCATGTATGGCCAGCTTAAGAGGACAATGGGTTGGGATGCAAATGAAGAGAATGCATGCAAGGAACCTGCAGGAAGGCGGGATTTGGTTTTTGCGAGTTTCTTGATCAAAACTGTGTATTGATATCCAGTCCAGCAAAAGCAAAATAGATGGGTGGACACAAACTAAGATTTCAAAGAAAAATGCAGTACTCAGACAGTGTCAGACATGACACTGTGCTATTGCTCTATGGTAAATGACTGCTGCTTGGAATGTCCATGTTTAACAATCTCCAAGCTATGTATGATAGATAAATTATACTGTACTACTGAGACTATGGTAAATCCTCTAATATCCTTAAACTTGTCTATATTTTTGGTGATTGATTCTCACCTTCTTTTGCCTTTAGTGATCAATGAATCAATATCTTTTTTGATTTGTGGCTGTGTCCGGTCAGTTTTTTTGACAATTTGCCCTTCCATTCAAGTTTCTCTTATCAGTTCCTAATTGATCAATTAACAAATGCTGGGGGCGTGGCCTAGCTATGGAGGAGTGAGGACGTGTGACTCTTCAGCTCCTCACACACCGCCGCATCTACAGCACTAACGAGGGGAGATATCACTCCCGGAACGCCAGCATTCATGTCACAGGGACGGCGGGCGCTCTCCCAGCAATCGAGGGCGGATGGGACCCGACAGGAGCAGCTGGATGCCTTCTTCAGCGGGTCCCATGGCCCGGGACACGAGGCCTCCAAGATGGCGCCGAAGCAAAAAACAACCAAGGCACCTAAGGCTGCTCAGAAAGCGCTGGCCCAGCAGCAGCAGCAGCAACAGCTCCAGGACTCCCAGATCCCCTCTCCACAGATGGTGAGCGACACTGCCCCTCCACTCTCCCTGGGATCCTCAGCCCCCCCTGATCAGGGCTCTGATGTGACTGATTTCATGGGAGATGGAGACAGAGATATAAAGCGCCATATTTGGTCCCTCCCTACTCGAGAGGATCTTGAAAAATTTACAGCCAGGGTGGAGAGGGCCTTCAGGGAGGATATTGCCAAGCTTAAGGCTGACACTAACCACTTGGGGGCTAGGATGGAAACAGTGGAGCAGAAACTTGATGAGGTCCTACCTGCCATCTCTATGCTTCAAGCCAGATGCTGTGCCCAGGATCAGAAAATTGAGACTTTACTGTGTCAGTTGGATGATTTTGAGAACCGTAGCAGGCGAGCAAACATTCGCATACGAGGCCTGCCTGAAGCCACGGCACCTAAAGACACTATTCCTACTCTGGAGGATGTATTTAGAGAGATTTTAGGCCTGCCTGCTACTGCACCCATAGAGATAGACCATGCTCACAGGGCCCTCAGGCCACCCTCTCAGGATGTGGAAAACCCTAGAGATGTCATATGTAAGCTCCACAAGTATACACTGAAAGATAAGATCATGCAAAAGATGCGTGGGAAGCCATACTTTGACTTTGATGGGGCCCACCTTTACTTCTACCAGGATATTTCCAGAAGGACCCTCATGCAACGCAGGGCTCTCCGCCCCCTGCTGGAAGCAATCCAAAAGGCAGGCTTGCCTTATCGCTGGGGATTTCCCTTCTATTTGCAGGCGTCCAAAGAGGGCAGACAAGCCACGCTACGCACCAAGGACGACCTACCACACTTTCTGAGCACCCTGGGACTGGAGCCAGTCAACTTCCCAGACTGGAGGACCCCACAAGATCACCCTGACCTGCAACTCCCTCAACCCTGGCTACCAGCTACCCGCAAGAGCCGCAGGAGGAACCGCAGGCGCCCCACTTCTGCCTCCCCCTCTGGCCCTGTGTCGCTGCGACACTAAATGGCAGCTCCCTTCCCCCTGACTTGTTTGTTGCCTTCATGAAAGGTCTGTTTCCTTCAGTACTGGTATCCTACTTGCTCTTTAAGTGGGTCCCGGGCCCGCTAAATTCACTGATGCCTGGATCCGAGACTTAGCCGCTCAGTATGTTGCTGTTCGTTGGCCCTCCTACTGGACCATTTGCCTTTATAACCGTGACTGATCACAGGCCCCTGTTGTTGTCCTTTGGGAGAGTCTTGAAGCTATGGCCCGGCAAACCCATTTCCCGGATACCTTGTACTCGTTTTCAATTTTTTTTTTCTTTTTTACTTTTTTACCTTTCAAATTAGAGCTTCGCTCCTCAGGGGCTTTTTTATTTTTTATAGCACTTTCTCCCCCCTTGAATGTTGCCTACTTGTTAGTACATGGCGGTGGACGGGGACCGACCCCCGCACCCTTCCCTCCAGTGTTGGTCCGCGTTCCCCACGTAGACCGTACCTTATTAGGTATATTTCCTCGTTTGGAGATGGGGACGGGACTCGGGCGCTCCTCCCCTGTGGGGCTGAGCCCGACGCCTGCCCCCCAGGTATTTTATGTCATGGTATTGTTACCATTGTTGTCTTTCGTGTCTTATGTATGTTATCCTGCCTCTCGCTGTTTTCTCTTTTCTCCCTTCTGTTCCTCTTTTTTTACTCCTTGCCTCTTTATAGGAACTGCCTCCGGCTCCGTCTTCCGCCCTGCGCCCGCAGCCATGCTACGCGACTCAATCACCCCACGGACTCCCTATGGCATCGCTTAAGGTAATTTCTTATAATGTGCGCGGTCTCTGCTCCCCCTGAAAAACGAAGTAAGCTCTGGTGGGAACTGAAGCAGTCAGGGGCACACGTGATTCTTTTGCAGGAAACGCACTTTACCCCCCAGTCAACCCCCAAATTGCCCACCCATCTTTATAGCCAGTGGTTCTTGAGCAACTCACCGGTTGCAAAACCTAGGGGCACGGCTATCGCCATTCATAAATCTTGCCCCCTCCAGGTCATTGAGAGCAAGGTCGACCCTCAGGGGAGGTATGTTTTCCTAAAGGGGGTTATAGCGGGCCAAAAGCTTACAGTGGCTACGATATATGCCCCTAATTCCAACCAGCTTAGCTTTCTAGACAGTGTTCTAGACAGCCTGACAGATTTTAGAGAGGGTCCTCTGATTTTAGGAGGTGACTTTAATGTAAGCCCTGACCCCCAACTCGACACCTCGCACCGACGCCCCTCCCACTCTCACGCGTTTCTTAAACATTTTCGCAAATCCCTGCAGTCTCATCGCCTCCTGGACAGTTGGCGGTTGCTTCATCCCTCGGATAGGGATTACAGCTATTATTCAAAGGTCCATGATGTCTACACCCATATTGACCTGATATGTGTGGACCACTTCGCTCTGGAGCTGCTACAGGCCTCTTCCATCGGGAATATAACTATCTCTGACCATGCCCCGGTGATGGCCACTTTGGCCCTGCCTCGGGGCAACCGTAGGGCATGGTCATGGCGCCTGAATGAATCCCTGTTGGACGACGCAGCCGCGGTCTCCGGAGTCATGGCCGTCCTGTCCCACTACTTCAAGGAAAATGCCACAGAAGGTATGAATAAAGGGGTTATCTGGGAAGGACATAAGGCGGTGGTGCGGGGAGAACTGATCTCTCAGGGAGCTAGACTTAAGAAGGCCCGACAAGCGGACTTTACTAGGGTACTCCAGGCGCTACAGCAGGCAGAACTTGAACATAAGCAGGGCGGGGGCCCGGAGGCTCTTGGGAAACTGACGGAGTTGAGAGAATTATTCTTACGCTTATTGGACCGACAGGCGCGCACACAACTACGCTTCCTGTCGCATAAATATTATGAACATGGCAACAAATGTGGCCGCATGTTGGCCAGAGCCCTTAGGAAGTACCGCGCGCTCATGTATGTACAGAAGCTGCGCCTTCCCTTGGGTGAGCTCAGGGCCAGATCTTCCCAAATTGCCTCTGGGTTCCGAGAATATTATGCCACCCTCTATAACCTAGATTCGACCCGGACCCCTGAGGCTCAGACTGAGAGACTGAACGACATAAGAACTTACCTGACCGCAGCTGGCCTTCCCCCGCTGACGGACGATCAGTGTTCCATGTTGGAGTCCCCTATTACGCCTGTTGAGCTTGGGGCTACGGTGGGGTCCTTGCCTAATGGGAAGAGCCCTGGTCCTGACGGGTTCACCAAAGCTTACTACAAACTGTTCCTACCCCTGCTATCGGAGTCGATGTGCAGCTACTTTAATTCTATAGCAAACGGGAATGCGATCCCTAGTGAGGCCCTGCTAGCCCACATCACCGTGATTCCCAAGGAGGGGGAGGACCCCACTGTGCCCCAGAGCTACAGGCCTATATCCCTTCTTAATGTGGACATAAAAATTCTTGCTAAAATTCTTGCGTCTAGGCTAAAACACCTAATCCCACTCATTGTCCACCCGGACCAGACGGGGTTTGTCACAGGCCGAGAGGCTAGGGACAACTCCATCAGGGCTATACACCTTATACACTGGGCTCGTGCTATTCCTGACCCCCCCCCCACCTGATCCTGTCAACCGACGCAGAGAAGGCCTTCGATCGGGTTGACTGGACTTACTTGCGCGCTGTACTGGAGGCTCTCGGCTTGCGCACGCATATGTTAGCATGGATCATGGCCTTGTACTCAGATCCGAGTGCTCAGGTCAAGGTCAATGGCTTTCTCTCCCCTAGATTCTCGATCAGGAATGGTACGAGGCAGGGGTGTCCTCTTTCTCCTCTGTTGTTCGCCCTGGTGCTGGAACCATTTCTACGCACTGTACGGGCGAACACTGATATCAAGGACTGACGGTGGGTCACACGGAGCACAAACTTTCGGCGTACGCCGATGATGTGCTCTTCCACCTGACGGACCCCCTGATCTCTTTGCCTAACCTGATGCAAGAACTCCGACATTTCGGGTCACTTTCTAATTTTAAGATCAATTACGCAAAGTCAGAGATATTGCCCATTCAGTTATCACCCTCTCTGACGGGTAGGCTACAAACTGCCTTCCCATTCACCTGGGCTAAATCGTCCTTGAAATATTTGGGTATACGGCTGACGGATAGGTTTGACACCCTGTACGCGACTAACTTCCCTTCCTTACTGACAACTGTGAAGAAGGACCTGGTCCTATGGACTAAGACAGCATTCACCTGGATGGGGCGACTTAATATCATAAAAATGAATATTCTTCCACGCATACTATTCTATTTGCAAATGATACCCATGTCCTTGCCTAGGCGTTTTTTTCACACAGATGTCCAGCCTGATCTCGACCTTTGTGTGGAATAATAGGAGGCCAAGAATTGCGCTCAGACTGTTGAGCCGACCGAGAGACGCAGGGGGTCTAGGCCTGCCAGACATTTAAAGGTATTATAGGGCCATCGTCCTCCAGAGGATCCTTAACTGGCGCTTCCACACTAAATCCAAACTCTAAAATATATGGCGGGCAGAAACTTGTCCTATGCCCCGTGGTTGGCCCGGGAACACAGGGGGCTGTCTGATTTTGCTTCTCCACTGACGGTCCAGGCTCTTCAAACCTGGGATCACCTCAATGCCACTCTACCAATGGCACCCCCTGTCTCCTCGCTGGCGCCACTGGGGAGGTTACCTGTGGTCCCCACCAGGTGAGCAGACGGCCTTTTTTGGCTCTTGGGTAGACGGCGGTGACGCCAGTTGTGGAAAACTTATGAAAGATGGTAAGCTGCTCTCTCTTGGCGACCCTTCGAGGCCGTACGGGGAGTTTCCCTATGGACTTTTGGCGCCATAGACAACTCCACCATTTTTTTATGGCTCAGGGGAACTCCATACGAGATATCTCCACCCTCACGCCCTTTGAACATCTCTTTGTAGCAGAAGAACCGGTCCCGCGTGTGATTTCTGAGCTCTACCACCTGCTTGGCTCCACTGCCTCAGTAGTGAAGCCAGCATACATTGGGGCCTGGGAAAAGGACCTGGAGACGGTCTTTACACCTAACCAACTGTCTTCTCTTTACCAACTTACTCGGTCTAGTTCTATTGACTCCAGGACACAAATTTCAAAATATTGCTACGCTGGTACCGTGTACCGGCGGAGCTAGCCAGGATTTACCCATCCATGTCGGATCGATGCTGGAGGGGTTGTGGTCACAGGGGCACCCTTCTGCACATCTGGTGGGACTGCCCGGTGATTAGACCCTACTGGGAGGACATTGGGACCCAGATCAAAGTTATAACGGGTACGGACATCCCTCTCTCCCCGGTTCACTTCCTGCTACACGTTCCTCCCATGCCAGTGAGCTGATACAAGAAAAGTGTGCTGCCTCACTTATTGAATGCAGCTAAGCGATTGCTTCCCATATACTGGAGGCGTCCGCAAATTCCAGGCAGGGAGGAATGGCGTCGTAAGGTGGGAGACATCAGGGAGGCAGAGGATTGGATTGCCACCTGCAGGGGTACCCGAGATAGCTTCACTGCAACTTGGCCAACCTGGGATGCACATGTCCTGGATCCCGGCCACGTGTCCTCCAGCTTGGATGTGGCCCTGTTGGAGCTCGCGGAGCCATCCCTCAAAGGGCGGCCTCGGGGTTCTCAGGTGGGAGCAGTGGGCTGAAGCGCACTAGAAATGTCACATGGATGTCCAGCCGATAGTAGGAGCTGGGACGAGTGGTCCTCTTTTTTCTTTCTTCTAGCTACATAATATGTGCTAAGGGCTGGCGGGGCCCAGGGCGGAGGCGGAGCTGGACGTGGGACTCCAGGTATGCTATATTCTATCTTGCTCTTTTTCCTTTCCTAGTTTGTATCCCCCCTTTTTATTTATTTTTTTTTTATTTTTTTTTTGGTTTACTTTGGTTTCAGTCTGTAAAGACCGTCTGTTAGTAGTCCGCTTGATAAGCATTAGGTGACAGGTGCGGGGCTGGAGGGCCGGCTGGCTTGCCGGGCTAAGGCACTCTGCTATCACGGATTCCCATGGACAGTTCGGGGGATCGACACTTTTGTGTCACCATGGTGCGGGGGCCTCGAGTTGGGAGGGCCCGGGCGGGGCAGTGTGTCGGAGGGAGGTTAGTTGGAGGTGCATTGTTGCCCCCCTCCCCCCGTGCGCGCCCGCCTGATCCTCCCTTCAAGATTTGCGATTCTCTGCACTATTGGTCCGGAGAGCTGGTCGGCCTAGCCACATGTTTGCTAACATCTCTTCGGAGGTGAATTTTGTCTTATATTTTGCTGTTTGGCGATTGGGGACTCTGCTCACTTATTGTGAGGTTGTAGTCCTCGCCGCTAATGTGTCACTTGATTTTTTTTTTGTTTTTGTTTTTGCATTTCGTATGCTTATGACTGATTTAACCGTTTCTTTCTTGTAAAACTATGTAATTTATGTCATTTATGTTTTTGTACCTGTCTGTTGTGGAATAACAAACAAAAAGGAAGGACTGGCACATTACTTGATGTTTTTACCTATGGATACTGTAACCAGAGCTGTAATGTCCTGTCTTCCATAAATAAAGATTATACAAAAAAAAAAAAAAAATTAACAAATGCTTTCCTGCCCGATCTCATCTCCCTATAAATTTAGATCAGCTTATGGGGAAAGTCGCAGACAAGTGTCAAATCACAGATAAAGAATTTTTTGAACAAGAGTTAATGCAGTTTAAACACAGCAGTATTACTAAAGCAGTAGGAAGATGCAACAAGAACTACTATGCTCCATCCCGGAAAGACTGCAAGAAAACCAACATTTTGTGAATCATTTCTTATGAATTCTGATTTCCACTCTCTAATCCCTCTAATATGCTCCCTTCTAACTTTCCTTCTCACATTGGTGTCCTCTGTCCTCAAATTCTCTTTACTTTACCCCTATTCTTCACCCCACACAGCTTATATCACCCTCACTCCTACCCTCCCCCTATTACTGCACTCATCACTTCCTGCAAATACAGACCCCACATGCTGACCTAAACATCAAATCACGACACTGAGATATGTGCGCTCATACACATTCAGCTCCCATCTTACTTTCCTCACACTCCTCCTAATCTCTGGAGACATTTCCTCTAATCCTGGCCCTCTATTCTCTAACTGAAACCTCCACATCCGGTACTCTTCTTTCTCTGGCAAAAGCCACAATTCCCTCAGTTTAATTTTTTCCTTCTGCTTCCAAAAACCAGCCCCCGCTCCCCATCTCATGTGCCCTCTGGAATGCCCACTCTGTATGTAACAAGCTCACATCTGTGCATGACCTTTTTATCTCCCATTCCTTTAACACACTTGCCATTACTGAAACCTGGCTTCAAGAATCTGACTCTGCTTGGCCTGCTGCCCTGTGCCACGATGGCCTCCACTGGATTCATTCACCCAGACCCAGTGGACGGAAAGGAGGTGGTGTTGGATTCCTTCTATCCCCACTGAGCACCTTTCAAATCCTTCCTACACCCTCCCCCTTTTTTGAGACTGACTGTATTTGTCTGTTTTCTCCAATTCCTCTGAGGATAACCGTGATTTAAACGCTTTGATTACTTCTTTGCCTGGTTACCCTACTTTCTCTCCTCTGAAATACCCACTAACACTCTTGGTGACTTTAACACCCTTGTTAATGTGAACAGCCCGGCTACATCTCAAATTCTCAATCTAACCTCATCTTTTGACCTAACACAATGGACACACACTTGTCGATGGTACCAGCCTTGACCTTGTATTCTCCCATCTCTCCACTCCTGGAAACCCCACCAATGCCCCCTTTCCTCTCTCTGATCACAACCTCATCAGTTTCACAATGTCCTTGTCTTCAATCACCTGTCTCTCTAAATATCAAATGATTACTTATAGGAATTGTCGCCACTTTGAAGCCTCGTACACACGTCCGAGAATCTCGTCAGGAAAAAAACCTGTCGTTTTTCCGGACGAGAAAACCGGCCGTGTATACGAGGCGCTTAACCCTTCACTTCTCTGTTCTGCTACTGAGCACCTCTGACAAAATCTCAACCCCTGTCCTGCCCTAACCTGGCAACCTCTGTCTAAAACAGTTCACTCCCATCCACACAGGATGCACTTGCTGCTCTAACTACATACAGAATCAGGCCTTGACCATTACAACCTTGGCAAATTGTCGAAAACAGAAATCTCAAGCAACATAGATTTACTCTTGAGTGACTGTGGCGTAAAACAAAATCCCTGCAAGACTTTGCCCTATACAAATCTGTCCTCCTAAAATACAGTTCTTGCCTCCATGCTGCCAAACAAACCTACTTTGTCACTCTTAATACCACCTTGTCATCCAGTCCACCACCTCCACCTACTAACTCACTCATTGCCCAAGAGATTGCCAATCACGTCAAAAACAAATTTGATGCAATTAGTGAGGATATCTTCACTGTACAGATATCTTCTCCACTTAAAATACTAAGTCTAACATCACATTCAATATTTTTTTTTACCTAGCTACTACTGAATAGGTTACCAAACTTTTCTCAGCTGCCCACCTAACCAATTGTCCCCTGGATCCTGTTCCCTTTCAACTACTACGGTCACCCTCTTCTTCTATCCTATGCTCACTCACATCTTCAATCTCTCCTCAGGCAGTCCCTGGGTTACAAACCAGATAGGGTCTGTAGGTTTGTTCTTAAGTTGAATTTGTTTGTAAGTTGGAACAGGTAAAATTTTTAAGTGCAACGCCAGCCAAAAAAATAGGATTTTTGTACTCACCGTAAAATCCTTTTCTCGGAGTTCATGAACGGACACAGCCTTAATCTTGACAAAGTGGGTATTAGCCTTCATTCAGGAGTGACTAGGCAGAAACTTATAGAAAGTGTTAAACACATCACACCTAATACAGTACCACCCAGGGGGCGGACCCTCTGGGTATAACCCCTCTCTCTGCATCTCGCAGATCAGTTTGTCAAAAAGCATCTCAAACTTAAAAAAGGAGGGGTGGGTGCTGTGTCCGCCCATGAACTCAGAGAAAAGGATTTTACGGTAAATACAAAAATTCTATTTTCTCTTATGTTCATGGACGGACACAGCCTTAATCTTGACAAAGTGGGACGTCCCAAAGCAGTGTCAAAAAAACAAGGGGTGGGAACAGCATAAAAATAAACTTCACCCCAAAACAGAGCTCTTCAACTGAGGAGTTGCAACTGTAAACAGCCGCCTGCAAAACTTTACGGCCGAAAGAAGCATCCGAAGATGCACTTATATCAACCTTGTAAAATTTAGTGAAAGTGTGAACGGACGACCAGGTCATCGCCTTACACACCAGATGAAACCCCTTAGGTGACCCCCAGCACCCAGCAACTTTACTCAGAGCCCAGGGAGGAGGGAAGGCAGGGAGAGGAGACAGAAAGGGGCCACAACCACTTACTTGATCTCTCCAGGAATGTCCAGCCAAGTCACCCTGCCGAAGCAGGGGAGCTACTTACCTATCCTGCATGTCTCATGCTGGAAGACATTCCAAACAGATCATCGTCCGCGCACGAAAGGTGACTGTTGGCCAGGCATGCTGCGATTGAACACAAGGGGACGATCATATGTATGCCCTGGAGCGCGACGCTCACCGGACAGGCTGCTGCGACTCGGCCGTAAGGTCAGCCGAAGCTGAGCGGTCTGATGCAAGCCTTGGAGCGTAAGCTCACCGGTCAGGCTACTGCGACTTGGCCGTAAGGTCAGCCGAAGCTGAGCGGTCCGATGCAGGCTCTGGAGTGTAAGCTCACCGGCCACCCGTAGGGCGACGGGTATGTCGTGGAAAACCCCGCGCGTAGCTAGGGTCGGCACACGCTCGATGGCCGAAACTGGGGGGACTACAAGGATGGAGGATCCAGCCTGTCACCCAGTCGGGAAGATAATCAAAAAAACTAAATGTAGAAAAAACATTTTTTTTCTCCCCTGGACCAACATGGGCCCGAAGGGAGCCATGTTCTACTCCTTGCTAGACAGAAAAAAACTGATCTGCGAGATGCAGACTGAGGGGATATACCCAGAGGGCCCGTGATGCAACACTTTTTACAAGTTTTCTGCCTAGTCACTCCTAATTAATTGATAATACCCACTTTGTCAATAGAGAAGCTGTGTCGGTCCATGAACGAAAGAGTAATAATTTTTTGTATAGCATAGGGAAGGGTTTACACCCCTGTAATGTTTGTTTTGTTGTATGTGCCCCTGTTCAGAAGATTTCACCTCACTTTCTGTCCCAATGACAATTAGATTTGGAAAATGTTGGGTTGTTGTAGAAACAAGCATTGGTGATAAACCTTCAGTGGAGACATCTTTTTCCCATGATAACTCTTACAGGAGTGAATTTCCCTTGCTAGAAGTAGATTTCTTCTCACTTCCTGTTGTTTCCCTCCGTTTGTAAGTAAGAGTAGTTTGTAAGTCGGATGTTTGTAACCCGGGTACCACTTGTACTGGCACCTTCCCCTCACCTCTAAAGCATGCACAGATTACCCCCATATTTAATCAGTTAACAACCACGCCATAGCCGAATGACAGCTACAGCGCAGCTCGATAACTCTGGGAGGGCGTATTTTGATGTCATCCCAGAATCACGCTCTCACGCGCACCCGGCAATATCCGTGACCGACGGGTCCAGGGGACCCGGCACATTATGGATCATGGTAAATGGCCAATGAAAGCGGCCATTTACCACGTGATCGCTCCGTCAAATGACTGAGCGATCAGTTGTAAACAAGCCGGCGCATGCCCAGCTTAGCTCTCCCCTCTCCGTAACGATCGGTACAGTGTGAAAGGAGAGGGGGAGGGATCAGGTGCAGCAGCGCTGTTGGCTGGATCTGTAGTGCCCACAGCACTGATCTCTGCCCATTCCTGCATCATCCATCAAGCCATCCCCATCCATGGCTCATTTATGCCTCATCCATGCCACATCAGTTCTCATCCTTGCCACTACAGTAACTCACAATAGTGTAATAGGTAGTCAAATTAGAGTTGAAATTTATGTCCCTAGACAACATGACGGTGCTCCCTGCATGTTGGGCCTCTATGTGGCCAGGCTGTGTAAAAGCCTCACACATGTGGTAGCACCATACTCAAGAGGAGTAGTAGAATATATTTTGTGGTGTAATTTTTGCTATGTACATGCTATGTGTTATAAATATCGTATAAATGGACAACTTTGTGTAAAAAAAAAAAAAAAAAAAATGCAATGTCTGCAGGAATTCCATGGCTGGTCTGTCATAAGATTTACAATGTCTGCATACCACATTTTTTTAAGGCAAGCAGATGCAATCAGTCACTGGAATGTCCTCCAACTTTAACCTGTGCAACAGACAAGAAAGAAGCTTTAGTGGAATAAAGGCATAGATCAAAGAAAACTGATCCCAAGGAGTCACCAGGGCATCTGTCTCAAACACTTGTGGATCCCTGATTGAGGACTGAGAAAGTCCAAATGCCAATTTTCTAAGCTATGAAGGTGCATAGTGGAGAGGGCCAGAATGTGCAGATCTGCTCAAGACAAGCTCAGGTCTGCTTCTCCATCTGTGGTTTGACTTCTTGACCCTCCTTGATGGATGATGTATGCCATGGGTGAGGCATTGTCCAACTGCACCCTCACAGAAGACCCCAAAAAGGTAGACAGACAGGTGTAGGAGAGCCAGCTAAATCGCCCCAAGTCCCAGGATGTTGATTGTCATCCACCGCTCCTTTAACGACCACCTTCCTTAACCTTACCTAAAGTTATCCAGAACACCTCCCCAGCCCAACAGGCTGACATCCATTGTCAAGACTTAACAATTAATTGGAATAAAGGATTTCCCAGCTTTCGGCATCTACGTGGATATACACCCTTCTAAAGCCAAATGGGGCTGAGATCCTGGCAGGATACATGGGAACTCCTACCCCATTGCTACAATAAATGTGGGAACCATGGCCTCAAGGAGATCTGTAAAGCATGGTGAAGATCGCTGACCTAATGGTTATCTGGACAGAAAACAATAGACTGTTGCTCCTGGACTGTAGGAAAGGTAGGAAACACAATCAAACTGAGGGACAAGGAGAAGTGGGAGGAATTTTTTTACTCTTCTATTGTGGTTTCTGTAGAATGAGGTTGCTGTCCTTGAAGATGTTTTGGGAAATACCAGATAACAGCAGGGATTTAGAGCTAATCGGACTCTTTGGGGAGCCATTGCAGGACAAACCTTGCAGGGGGGTGATCCCTACTTGTTAGAGGGATTTGAGAGCCTACCTTATTGTCATCCCTACCATCACCTCTCTGCCTGCACGTGGCCATTGCTTTCTGAGGGTTAGAAAGACCTGTAAAGCCCAGAGAGGATCGGGCACCCAGCTGAAAGGAATGCTGACCTATGCCAGAACACCTATGCGGCATGTCACCCTAGTAGACAAGTGTTGCAGTACTTGCTGTATCCTGGTACTGAAGTAGTAGCAACTGCAGCTATGCAGGGCTGAATGTAGAATGGCACTGAATCTGAGTCAATGCCAGTGCGTTGCGACAAGTGCAAGAACAGGAGCTTAGATTGCATTTGTACTGCACCCAGGATCTGTTAAAAATTGGTGACCGCACACAGGCCGACAGTCACACACGGTCCCCTCTTTTTGTGTTTCTCCACTGCTACATATCGCTGTGCATGGAAGAAACTGCCCAAACTGACCCATAACACACAGAACACTGCTAGGGGAAACTGCCACATGCTCCACTAACATCCGAGGCAATCACCAGTTCATACCATGCATGGTCAAGCAGACCTAATCTTTACCCATCATAGCAGGGCCTTAAAGCGGAACTTCAGTCAGTTTTTCAACTTTCCATCTATTAAATCTTCTGCCCTTGTTGTTTTAACTTTGGATAGCAAAACATTTTTTTTCTGTCAGTAAATACCTTATACAGCCCACTTTTTGTTTCTCGTCTGGTAAAAAGCCTATGCTTATGACATCATGCACAGCTCTCTCACTCACGTGAGAGTTTGCCAAGAAGGGAGGGGGGATGAGTCATAAGAGGTCCAATGAGAGCTGCAGGGTTGCAGAGCTGGAGGTGTGCCTCTGTGTGTCTGTGTAAATCCTGGATTCAGCTGCCCACAGTTAAAATGGCTGCAGCCAGATTCAGTGGAGGGACATTTCTGCTGCATATTTGTCAAGTACAGAATCACAGTATATATAAAATAATAAGCAAAGTGGTTGGAGGGAAAATTCAGAATGGCAAAGCTGTTTTTATTACAAATTATGTGAGCAGACTGCAGTTCCTCTTTAAGGGATCAACTCCTCTCTACACTGAACCTGTATAGCGCCCTGTCAGCAAAGTTACCAGATAAACTGTACCCCAGAGATCGCTGTCCACAGGATCCAGTGCCACCTGGCAGACATTACAGGCCGATCTTGGTTTTGCATGTAAGGCCTGGTTATAGTCCCTCTTAGCTATTAGGCTGAAGCAACTGAACTGAATAAAGCCCTCCTCTACTCTCATCAGGGGTGTTAGGAACAGGCCAGGGTATCAGGACTAAAGCCTCGTACACACGACCGGTTTTCTCGGCAAGAAAACTGCTGGGAGAGCTTTTTGCTGTGAAAACCGGTCGTGTGTATGGTTTCTCGTCGTGAAAACTGCCAGGAATCTCGATGAGAAAAATAGAGAACCTGCTCTGCCGAGAAAAACGTTCGCGAGTATGCTTACCTGTCCCAGGTAAGCCCGCGCATGCTCGATGAGACTTTGACGTGTGCGCGGTAGCATACAAGGGTAGTGTAGGGTGTAGCAAGATGGTGGCGACGGCATCGAATGTGACGAGCGCCGGCTCGTCGTAGTCGATGACGTCACTGCGTTCTTGCCATTCAAACATACGGCTGTTCTTTTGAATGGCTGTCTATACACAGAGCTTGGCAAGGTAAGCTTGCCAGGAATCCCGTCAGGAAAGCCGACGGTTTTCTAATAGACGGGATTCCCGCCCGTGTGTACAGGGCTTCAGCCCTTACAAGTAAAACCTTCAGAGACACTTCTATAGGTGCAGTAGCTAAAAACTAAGGCTTAGCTGAGCTAAGAGGGGTTATGCCTGTGCAGAGGTTCCTGGATTTTTTTGGCCAGTGTCCATTCACCCGAAGGTGGCAGCGTAACCCAAGTAGTCATGCATATAAGGTCCTCTATGTCCTGTGATGTACAATTAACATCAATCAATAAACAATAGATGATCATTATTTAAATATAGTAACCCACACTACAGCATTGCAGATACACAACGCTTTTAATTAAGGGAGGGAATGTTTCCTGTACCGATATACTTCCGACTAAGTGGATGTAAACCAGATTCATGAAATTTGACATGGGCACATATATCTGTAGTGTTTACCTATCTCTCTCCCAAAGCCCTAAGTCCTGTGTCTTTCTGCTGCTTCGATCCTCTGTTATCCACATGATAACTTCTGACAAGCTCTCCGACACAGGAGATAAAAGCAGCTGAAAATTTTGTGTCAGGGAGGTTGCTATAAATAGATTAGCAGAGAGCTGGTCTATTCACAGCACAGCTCTGCATATTTCTTTCTTCCTCTGCCTATGTAAAGGGGGGGGGGGTGTACCTTTCCTCCAATTAACTGTCCCACAGTGTATGCCCAGACTCCTCTCCCACTGCTGAAAGAGGAAGTAAAACTTCTAACACAATGTTCACTTTCTAAAGAAGACAGGAAGCTGAAGACAGCAGATATGCATGTATAACTTATGTAGGAAGATTTGTTTCATCCGAGGCCGTTCACTTCACTGGGTATAGGAGAGGGTTTACATACACTTTAAGCAGTGCTTTATTGAGTGCAAAGAACAGTTCACATCAGTCATCTCACAATCTAAAGTCACTACCACATATACACTAGGGGCAATTTAGGAAGAAGCCAATCAACATACCAGAATGTTTTTGGATTGTGGGAGGAAACCCAGATCATCTGGAAGAAGCCCACGCGAACACGAAGAAGAATATACATGTTACTAACAGCAAATATTTCAAATTTAATAGGAACTTAATATGAAACAGATATTCACAAAGACACTTTTGAAAATTGTATAAGAATTTAAAACCGATTTAAAAAAGATGCAAGTCCCTTTTTTTTTTAGAACATAAAACTTACCATTATTTTTTCAGCCATTTGCTGGATTTGCTGAGATTTAGTTTGAATATCTTCCTTCAACTTATTCTCTCTGCGTTCTACATTCTCCAGTCTCCTGACTTGGTTTTCCAGGGAAAGGCGTCTCTCCTACATAAAATAAAACTACCAATTGTTATCCCTCTTTCATGTTAATGGAAAATATAATCGAAGTGGTATGTTTAATCATACAAGAGAACACTTGTCAACAAAATATCCTGAACGCTAAAATACATACTCACAGGCAGACAATATGTATGCAGTAATCACTCCACAAAATCACTGAAGATATAAATAACCTCAGATGACACACATATATATATATATATATATATATATAATAAACTGGTGTCATGAAAATGGCTATTACTATCACAGGAAATGAAGAGGTATAAAAATACCCAGCAGCATATGGTGTTAAGCTCATATTTATTTACACAAAAGTCATGCTTGTATATCTGTGTGGGTTCAGGTCTTCCAGAAGCTGCATCATACAGATACACGTTATCCTTAACTGCAATTGTGTGGGTGGAAAACACTGCAGATACATTAGAGACACGATAAACGTCCTATATCCTGGGGACAAGAATATCTCTCTAGTAAGGCAGTAAGAAAAGGCCACAGAGACAGGTCTATTCCAGCTCATTACCTGCCTTAATTGTGCTAATACAGAATGTACTAGGCTATAGGTACAACTAGATGGAAATGTGTTAAACAAGGAATGAGTGCCAACAAGAAAGCTGGACAACAATAAAAAGGTTTATTCATACAGTGATACAATGGTAAAGCACAATGACCGTGAAAGTCTATTAAACTAGAAGGCAGAATGGAGGCGGTGTCACCTTTGGCAACCTGTCTAATGCTTTAACTCATTTTATACCTCTCAGAAAAATTGACTTCACCCTAATTATGTGCAAAAGGGGAGCTCTTTTCTTACAACTCTTAAAGCAAAAGCAGCAGGAGCCACATAATCTTTTACAAATGTATCCTGTAGGATACATCTGTACCTAAGCAAAACGTGTAGAAATACTTGGCCTGCTGTGTAGTGTCTGCAAGGCAAAGCAACAGGTACATTTTAACATAGAGCTTAGCAGATGCATACTGTATACTTGCTTTGTTTTTGCTCCCTCGCTGTTTTGTTCAACCACCAGGAGTAAAAGCAAAACTCTGTGTAAGCTACCTGTCACTAGAGTTGTAGCCAATACAGGGCTGTGGACCTGTGATGGCACCGATTGGCCAATTACTATAATTTTCTCCATTGTACCTGAAGTACTAAGTATTTTCTAAATCAACTGAAGCTAAAAGGAGCAGCAGAAAAGCAAAGGAAAGATTAAAGGAATAGAGAACGTTTTATCAGGTGAGAGAGATTGAAGAGATAGTACACACGAGCAATGAAACTATGGCCTCATATCTCTACATGGACAAGATGGTTCTTGTTCAAAGACTCCAAACTTTATAAAAAATCACCACCCCTCCTGAAAAACCTGTCCTGGGCTTCTTCCTCATTGATCTTGGAGGTCTTCATGTTCCAAAAAATCACCTGCAGAGCCGGCCAACATTCCCCAGGGATCTCCGCCCCCTATGTTCCTTTCCTGCACCATCCTTCCTTCCTTCCTTTTTTTTCCTTCTCCCCTAGGACCCTGCTTGGACCAATAGCTATCATTTTCACTGACCTTTATATCTAATCCCATTCCTTCCTCCTACCTGAGTATGATCTTCATCTGGTTTGTCATTCTATTTCTCCACTTACTACCAGATTCGCCTGGTTTCCTACAGCAGGCGACAGCCCACCTTAGAAGTTCATTGTTAGTTTTTCTTACGTTTACCGTAACTAAAGGACGATTCTGGCTTATTACTATTGCCTTTCTTATACCGACTTCTCTACAGTGTAATTGTATACGGTTTGCAATTGTCCCTTTCGGATGATTTCTGCATTATTCTTTTGGCTTTACT
Organism: Rana muscosa; assembly: GCA_029206835.1. Lineage (NCBI taxonomy): Eukaryota > Metazoa > Chordata > Amphibia > Anura > Ranidae > Rana > Rana muscosa. The sequence goes on from CM055116.1 coordinate 882,765,052, forward strand.
CAAAAAAAACCTTTATAGAAAAAAAGAATAGGTAAAGCACATTCTCATTAGATTTGGAATCCTCAGCTTTCCCAGAAGACCGCAGAAAGGCTGAGTGCTGTCTCCAGCAACTAGGTAAGCAGGCCAGAAGATGTGGTCTAAAATAAGTAACTCATTTGTTTTAGGATGGGGACTACCATATAGATGTTTTTTTATGTTAAAGGTGAATGGTCCGCTTTAGTGTGGAAGTTGTTGTGGTTACAAGGTTGCTCCCATTAATTAAGCATTGTATTATCACTATAAAATATTAAATAGATATATTTATTAATTTCTGAACAGTGGGTTTGGGTTTTGCTTCTGTTCTGCCTTTTTAATAAAGATAAAATATGATTCCACAGCATTTTAATATAGGCTAGAGGTTGGCCGATATATCAGCCGATATTTGCAGTTTTTTCATTAATCGGCATGGGCCGATTGTTTAAAAAAAAAAAAAGCCGATTTAAACTTCAGAGCGACTTGCAAATAGCTTCTGTCAATGCAAGTTGCCTGAGAAGTTTCCCATGGAAGCGACTTCTCCCTCCTGAGCAGCCTGCCAAGTGTGAGGTGAGATAAGATACAATGTTTAAACTTCAAAGGACAGAACTCCATGTGTAGGAGTTCTCAGTTTAACCATTTAAAGACAATCTTTTTTGACACTTGTTGCTTACAACAAGTAAAAATCCAGTATTTTCTGCTAGAAAATCACTTAGAACCCCCAAACATTATATATTTTTTTTTTAGCAGAGACCCTAGGAAATAAAATAGCGATTGTTGCAATATTTTATGTCGCACGGTATTTGCGCATCAGTCTTTTAAACGTTTTTTTGGGGGAAAAAATACACTTTAACGAATAAAAAAAAACTAAAAAAAAAACTAAACAGTAAAGTTAGCCCATATTTTTTTTCGTCCAAAAGTTTTGATTACCTGTTTTTGTGTATTTAAGAGATGTATGTATAATTTAGATAAAAAATATATATTATATATATATATATATATATATATATATATATATATATGTGCATTGATTGGAGGCTTGTTGTGTTTAATATAAATGTTTACATTTTAAGAAATTTACTGTCTCACTTATTACTTAGCGGAGTAATAATGGAACTTCCGCTTTTCGGAATCCTCCCCCTCCGGTGTCACATTTGGCACCTTTCAGGGGGAGGAGGGAGCAGATACCTGTGTAATCCAGGTACTTGTTCCCTCTTCCGGGCATAGATAACCGCGGTGACCTACGCCACATCTGGCGCCTACTCCGCCCCCCCCCCCCCACTGTCTTCTGGGAGACACACAGGTCCCAGAAAACAGCAGGGACCAGTGGGATCGCGCAGCACAGTAGGGAACCAGGAAGTGAAGCCGCAAGGCTTCACTTTCTGATTCCCTTACCGAAGATGGCGGCGCAGGAACCCGAGGGAGAGATCGGCTTTGGGTGCCGACATCGCGGGCGCCCAGGACAGGTAAGTGTCCATATATTAAAAGTCAACAGCTGCAGTATTTGTAGCTGCTGACTTTAAAAAAAAAAAAAAATTTGCGGAACTCCGCTGCTTTCACACTGGACCGTCATTCTAGCGGTGCTATTTGGCTGCTAGCGGGGAGCTTATATCCCAGCTAGCGGCCGATGAAGGGGTTAAAATCCTCCCGTGTAGCGCCACTGCAGAAGTGCTTTGCAGGTGCTTTGGCAGAGGTGCCAGTTCATTTCAATGGGCAGGAGTGGTGGAGGAGCGGTATACACCGCTCCAAAGATGCTGCTTGCAGGACTTTTTTTTTTAACGTCCTGCCAGCGCACCGCCTCAGTGTGAAAGCACTCGGCTTTCACACTGAGACTGCAGGGGAGCCGTTTTGCAGGCACTTTACAGGCGCCATTTTTAGCCCAAAAGCGGCTGAAAAACGCCCCAGTGTGAAAGGGGTCTAACCGTTAGATTTTATGAGATGAAGGGGGGGGGGGGAATGGCCTAACATATCGGCCCAAAAAAATCGGCATCATATATCGGCCATCGGCCACCGCAATTTCTAAATATCGGCATCGGCCAGAGAAAAACCCATATCGGTCGACCTCTAATATAGGCATTTAAGTAGTTTTGGAATATTTGTTATGTTCTATAGTATTCACTCGTTTAGGTTGGGTCTTTTTGGTTTCAAAATATGTTCTGAGCTAAATCTCATTTGTTTCCTTAGGATAGTGATAATAAATATATACTCTGCTTCTCTTTACCTGCATGAAAAAGCCAGAATGATAATGCTGGGTTACAAAACTGTATTTCTTTTTCGTACATCACGGGACACAGAGCGACATAGTCATTACTAATGGGTTATATAGATACCGTCAGGTGCTGGCACTGGCAACTTCCAAAACCGGAAGTACCCTCCCCTATATAAGCCCCTCCCATCCGGGAGCACCTCAGTTTTTTGCCAGTGTCTAAGGTGTTGGCCAAGAAGAAACATGTGTTTTTCACTGAGCTTGCGTACAGGTTCTTTTGGGCCTCAGTAAGCTATTCCGGATCCGACCAAAAAAGCTTCATAGCTAAACGGTCGGTACCCGGGCCTTGCAGAGAAGAGCAAGGTTTTGCCTGTAATGCTTCTCTTAGGAGAGCTGGACCCTGGGATCCAGAGCTCTGGTCATACCCACGACCAAGATGTTTTCTGTGCAGGGTGCTATACAGGTCCAGGGGAGTGGAATCCTTGGGAACCCGGTCCCTGAAGGTTTGATTACAATGCCTGCCGTGATAGGTGAAGTTTGGGCTTTTGTGGACCAAACAAAGTCCTGCGGCGGGGAACAGGTAAGTGGGGGCCCCCAGGAACTTGGTTCTATTGGGGGACCCCCAAGCCTAATTTGTCTTTCTGTCGGTTACCTAATGGTATTCCCGCAAAATTCTGTGCATGCCTGTAACTACTAAAAAAATGTAATAATTTTTAATGGTGGTCAAGAAAAAAAAAAAAAAAAAAAATTTTTTTTATATATATATTTAATATATTAGACTGCGGTACCTGTGTTTGTCCACTAGAGGCCGCTGTGGAATGTTTTCTTGTCATGTGGACTAGCTTCTTCTCAGCAGAGCAAAGTCCAGGCAGATGGTGAGTTCTCTTATAGGAAACTGCTTCCTCTGCCATGTTGCAGTGTTTGTCCATCCCCCGGCCTGCGGCAAAGAGGGGCCCTGGCTCCTGTCCCTTGTTACCATATTTGAAATTAGCGCCGAAGGCGCACGTGCCCGCGCGCGTGCGCGTGCACGCGCCTCTATATATAGAGGTGAGCCGGGAAAGGGGGCGGAGCCTGGGGGATGACGCTCTGTGCGCGCCGCAGCGCTTCTGCGCATGTGCGGGCGTCCCAGCAGTTTTAAAAAAAACACAATATTGTAGTGAGCTGGCTATGAAGTACAGAGACAGAGCTGGCAACATTTAAAGGCATACAGCAAGCGGTTGATACAGGCATCCCCTAGAAAGGCACATTAGTAGACACCAACTGTGATATAGCAGCAATTGTGCTAGACTATTCTCAGTAAAAGTGGTGTATTACGGCTGGAATACCTCAGCTTTAGGCTTAGGAATATGCCGTCCAGAAGCTCCGGAACTGAATCTTCCAGGAAGCGAAAGGGGTCTCATCGGGCTCTGAGGATCTTGGGCATACTTCTGCTGCACCAGTCTCCCCTGAAGTTCAGAGGTAAGTGACCGTAGAGACCCCGCAGGGGTACTTGGTACTGTGGCTGTCCTCAGTCACCTGCTCCTGTGTATGTAACAGAGGAGGTTTTTTCCTCAGCTCTGGGAGGATTAGAGAGAGATTGTCAACATTTATCGCTGCCTCCCTGTCAGGGAAAGCACGCCCGATCTCCGTCTCCTCCTTCAGAGTGCCTGTTAGCAGAGCAACAGTCCCATACAGGGATCGACCTGCCTGAAGGGGATCAGGATGAGGTTGATTCTGTTATAGAGGAATCAACAGTGGGGGAACCTTTTCTCAGCATCTCAAGCTGAAAGATTATGGGTTCAGTCTCTGACTAACATGGTCCGATCAGCATTTAAAAATGCACCTTGCGGAACCATCAACCACTACTGTATCCTCGTTGGGGTCGCTAGAAGCCCCCAGACTGTTTGTTCTTTTCCACTTCACCCTTTACTGAAAGGGCTCATTTACCAGGATTGGGAACGTCCTGAGAAAATATTTATTCCCCCAAGAGATTTCCGGTGGTCTATCCCATGGAGGATAAGTTCATCAAAAAAAAAAAAAAAAAAAAATGGAAGGTCCCTACAGTGGACGCAGCCATCTCTTGTATGTATAAATCACTGACATGTCCAGTGGATAATGTCCAAATGTTCAAGAACCCAATAAATAAAAGATTGGAGTCCTTATGAAAATCTGCTTGGTGATACAACCAGCAGTAGCAGCTATTGGGGTCTGCTAAGCAGTGAAGGATCAGTTGAAACAGGTCTTGAGGGACTTGACAGATCAGCAGGCTTTGCCCTAGCTGATCTACCTAGAGCCTTAGGCTTTGCGGTTGACGCCATAGAGGATTCAGTCCATCAGGCCTCCCGCCTTACGCTGTCTATAGACATACGCGTAGGCTCCTATGGCTCAAAAACTGGTCTGCTGAAGCTCCCTGTAAAGAATGGCTGGTTAGCGTCCCATTTCATGGTGAACGCTTATTCAGGGAAAACCTGGACAAATATATCCAGAAAATTTCCAGCGGTAAAAATACGCTCTTGCCGGTTAAAAGCAGAATTAGAGGTCCCTCTTTAAGAGGCCTGCTTCTCCAGTCCCTGGGGCATCGGCTGTGTAACAGTTCCGACGGCCTCCTCGGTCAAATCCCGGGGGTAAAAAACAGGGACAGTAGCAGGGTAATGAGAAACCCTGGGTCAGGGGAGGTACAAAACCTCCCCCAAAGTTAAATTCATTGAAGCCCCCACTCAGTCGGGTGGGGGGAGGACTCCAGTTGTTCGCAAGAGACCTGGCGGGACACGATCAAGACAGATAGGTGCTCTCCGCAGTAGGTTTGGGATACAGTTTGGAGTTAAAAGACTCTCCTCCTTCCCATTTTTGAGGTCAAACGTGCCAAGGGATCCCCGGAAGAGAGAGTCCCTCCTGTTGGCACTAGAACAACTATTGCTCCAAGGAGTAATTATGGAGGTTCCCCTGGAAGAATGAGGGTTCGGGTTTTACTCAAACCTCTTTACAGTCCCGAAGCAAACGCGGACGGGAGGCCCATATTAATTCTAAAAGGGCTATACAAATTCCTGTATATCAGGTCTTTCCGATGGAGTCGATCCGATCGGTGGCCACTGCCCTACAAGGGGAGGATTGGTTAGCCACGATCGACATCAAAGATGCTTATTTGCACATTCCCATCTTTCCAGTCCACCAAAAATGTCTACGCTTTGCAGTAGAAGGGCGCCATTTTCAGTTCAGAGCCTTACCCTTCGGTTTGGCCACAGCACCACGAGTGTTTACAAAAATTCTGGCCCTTTATTGGCCAATCTAAGAACACAAGGTGTAATGATAATGGCATATCTGGATGACTTGTTGCTGATAGACCACTCAGTGAAAAAACTAGACGTGGTCGTTCACAAGACGATCAAGTATCTGGAATCTCACGGTTGGATTATCAACCGAGACAAGTCAGCCCTAAAAACCAGTCAAAAGTCTGGAATACTTGGGGCTAAGGTTGGATTCAGGCCAGAGAAAAATATTCTTGCCTCGAGGAAAGGTGTTGTCTTTGAAAGATTTGATCCACTTAGTGGGTACAAAAAAGACAGCCGTCCATACGCCTGTATATGAGGCTGCTGGGAAAAATGGTGGCATCATTCGAAGCAGTACCCTACGGTCAATTCCATTCAAGGAATTTGCAAGGGGCCATACTGTCAGCCTGGAACAAAAAAAATTCAGGCCTAGACTTACAATGTCCTTGTCCCCTTCCGTTCGCAAGAGCCTCCGTTGGTGGTTGGTTTCCCAGAATCTGGAAAAAAGGAAATCCTTCAGTCCGATTTCTTGGAAGGTGGTCACTACAGATGCCAGCCTTATAGGCTGGGGAGCAGTACTGGAGCAATAGTCTCTCCAGGGCAGATGGTCGGATGCAGAAAAGGCCCTGCCCATCAATCTCTTAGAGATACGAGCAGCCCGGTATGCCCTAGTAGCATGGACATCCAAACTCCAAGGGTCCCCTGTCAGAATTCAATCAGACAATGCCACAGCAGTGGCATATATCAATCATCAGGGGGGCACCAGGAGTCGTGCAGCCCAGAGGGAAGTAAATTACATCCTGAAATGGGCAGAAAAAATATGTCCCAGCCATATCTGCGGTATTCATTCCAGGAGTGGAGAATTGGAAGGCGGACTTTCTAAGTCGCCAGAAATTAGGCCCAGAGGAAGGGTCCCTTCACCCCGAGGTTTTCTGGACAATATGTCAGCGGTGGGGAACATCGGATGTAGATCTTCTAGCATCCAGATTCAACGCAAAGGGGGACAGGTTTGTCTCTCGGACAAGGGATCCCCTAGCTTGCGGCTCGGATGCCCTAGTGTTCCCTTGGGATCAGTTCAAGCTGATATATGCATTCACACCGCCACAATGGTTACCTCGATTACTCCGCAGAATCAGGGTAGAAAAGAAACCAGTGATTCTGGTGGCTCCAGCGTGGCCTCGAAGAGCGTGGTACGTGGAGATTGTAAAATGTCAGTGGGGAGTCCTTGGACTCTCCCACATCGTCCGGACCTGCTTTCGCAAGGACCGATATACCACCCTTCCTTACCAGCCCTAGGTTTGACGGCCTGGCTATTGAAGCCCACATTCTAAAAAAGAGAGGGCTCTCTAATTCTGTGGTATCTACCATGATCAATGCCAGGAAGCCGGTATCCAGGCAGATCTACTATAGAATCTGGAAGGCGTACATCGCCTGGTGTGAAGCCAAGAAATGGCATCCACGTAAGTACGTAATAGGTAGGAGTCTGGACTCCCTACAATGGGCTGTAGATAGGAAGCTTGCCTTGAGTACTATCAAGGGTCAGATTTCGGCCTTGTCAATATTTTTTCAAAGGCCCTTGGCTTCGCATTCACTAGTCAAAGCCTTTATACAAGGAGTGATGCGTATTAGTCCTCCGGTTAATATTCCCATATGTCCATGGGATCTAAACTTGGTTCTGTCGGTTCTACAGAAACAACCATTTGAACCATTACAGCATATTTCTTTGGTTCTTCTCACCAGGAAATTGATTTTTCTAGTAGCCATTTGTTCGGCTAAAAGAGTGTCGGAATTAGCAGCTATGTCCTGTAGGGAGCCATATCTGGTTATCCATAAGGACAGGAGTAGTGTTACGTTCTCATCCAGCCTTTCTTCCTAAGGTGGTATCGAGGTTTCATTTGAACCAAGATGTGGTTCTTCCTTCTTTTTTCCCCAAACCTACTTCGGTAGAGGAAAAGTTATTGCATTCTTTGGATGTAGTAAGAGCAGTTAAAGCTTATCTAAAAGCCACTGCTCAGATTCGCAGAACGGATACTTTGTTTATTCTGCCGGAAGGCCCCAGAAGGGGTCAGGCAGCGTCAAAATCTACTTTAGCCAAGTGGATTCGACAGGTCATAATACAAGCCTATGGCTTGAGAAATAGACCGCCTCCGTTCAAAGTTAGGGCGCACTCCACGAGAGCAGTTGGAACTTCATGGGCAGTGCATCACCAGGCCTCCCTGGCTCAAATCTGTAAGGCCGCAACATGGTCTTCAGTACACACGTTTACTAGGTTCTACCAGGTGGACGTTGGAAGTCAGGAGGATGTCGCCTTTGGGCGCAGTGTGTTGCAGGCCGCAAAAGATCCTCATGTCTGATAGCGCTCAGCTTATATATGGTGTATCCCCCCCCTCATTTGGCATTGCTTTAGGACATCCCATTAGTAATGACTATGTCGCTCTGTGTCCCGTGATGTACGAAAAAGAAAATAGGATTTTTATAACAGCTTACCTGTAAAATCCTTTTCTTGGAGTACATCACGGGACACAGAGCTCCCACCCCTCTTTGGGGACACTTATTGCTTTGCTACAAAACTGAGGTGCTCCCGGATGGGAGGGGCTTATATAGGGGAGGGTACTTCCGGTTTTGGAAGTTGCCAGTGCCAGCACCTGACGGTATCTATATAACCCATTAGTAATGACTATGTCGCTCTGTGTCCCGTGATGTACTCCAAGAAAAGGATTTTACAGGTAAGCTGTTATAAAAATCCTATTTTTGATATAGGCGAGTTTTGAGTAGTTTTTGAATATTTTTGATGTTCTATAGCAGGCAGTAATCTGCCATAAAATGTGATCTGATCCTCATCAAAGTCACAACAATAGACACACGCAATGTGCTTAAGCTCATAACACAAACAATTCAAATGTCTCATGTCTTTGTTGAGCACACCCATTAAACATTTACAGTGCTGGAGGAAAACCTAAGGGCCAGTACACACCAGAATGCGCTGCGGGAAACCCATGTTTCATGCACATTTCCCTCACCAGGTTCAAAACCCACTGCAGTTGCAATTTGCAGCCGGTATCAATATTGAGTTAATGACACCCCAAACGCAGGTCGTAAACACAATGTGTTTGCCTACACGGTATAGAAGTACCATGCAAAGCGGTTGCAGCGAGTTTCCAAAAGTAGGGCATGTACTCATTTTGGTGAGGTGCGATTTTAGCCCAATTAAATTGAATGGGCCGAACTGCAAGTGAATCGCACAGGAACACGCTGGTGTGAATCGGCTCAAGAATTTAATAGTTGGTCGAACCTCCTTTGACAGTATTGTCTTCAAACAAGTGCTTTTGGTAGCTCTGGATCAGACCTGCACAACGCTCAGGAGGAATTTTTGACCATTCCTCTGTACAAAACTGCTTTAGCTAAGACGCATTTGTAGGATGTCTGGTGTGAACCACCCTCCTGAGGTCATTCCACAGCATCTCTATGGGGTTAAGGTCTGGGCCACTCCAAAATAGTGCATTTTATTTTTCTGAAGCCAGTCTGTGGTAGATTTACTTTGCTGCTTAGGGTCATTGCCCAACTTCTACGAAGCTTCAGCTGGTGGACAGTCAATTTCCACTCAATAATAAGTGGTCCAGGCCCTGAGGCAGCGAAGCAAGCCCAAATCAGGAGGTTCCCCTTAAGGAGCATAGCAACAGCCAGAGGAAGTTATAGACACCCTGGGGGGGGGGGGGGGATTCTATGCAGAAATTCAGACAGGGTGGCCTAGATAAAAGAGAGAAGGGGTGTGTGTATATAAGGGAGCAATGAAGGCCTCAGAGAAAGTAAGTGACCCAGACTGGGGACAGTGATCAGAGGTAGTACAGTGCCTTGAAAAAGTATTCACAGCCCTTGAAATTTTCCACATTTTGTCATGTTACAACCAAAACGTAAATGTATTTTATTGGGATGTTATGTGATAGACCAACACAAAGTGGTACATAATTGTGAAGTGGAAGGAAAATGATAAATGGTTTTCCATTTTTTTTTTACAAATAAATATCTGAAAAGTGTGGCGTCCATTTGTATTCAGCCTACTTCACTCTGATACCCCTAACTAAAATCTAGTGGACCCAATTGCCTTCAGAAGTTACCCAATTAGTAAATACAGTAAAACCTTGGTTTGAGTGTAACTTGGTTTGAGAGCGTTTTGCAAGACAAGCAAAAAATGTTAATTTTGACTTGATATACAAGCAATGTCTTGAAATAAGAGTAGCGTCATGTCACAACTGAGTATAAAAGATAAGAGAGGCGCCTATAAGTGTAGCAATATGGTTACATTTAATGAAGGTACAACATTTAGCAACATATTGCTACACTTCGAGCCGCCTCTCTTCTCTTTTATACTCTGTAGTTCCTGCTGGATTTTGCTTCTAATCCCCTTGTGAAGGCTGGCAATTGTGGATGGACATTTTATGGTTACATAACCTGGTCACATTGCTATAATCTTTTTATATGGACTATAAACAAAAGGACCTATGAATAAATGGTTGTGGAATGAATCATTTGAGTTTCCATAATTTTTAATGGGGAAATTCGCTTTAATATACAAGTGCTTTGGATTACAAGCATATTTCTGGAACAAATTATGCTCGCAGTCCAAGGTTTTACTGTATAGTCTACCTGTGTATAATTTAATCTCAGGATAAATACAGCTGTTCTGTGAAGCCCTCAGAGGTTTGTTAGAGAACCTCAGTAAACAAACAGCATCATGAAGGCCAAGGAACACACCGGACAGGTCAGAGATAAAGTTGAGGGAAAATTTAAAGCCGGGTTAGGTTTTCAAAAAATTTCCCAAGCTTTGAACATCTCGCAGAGCACTGTTTAATCCATCATCCAAAAATGGAAAGAGTATGGCACAAATGCAAACCTACCAAGACATGGCCGTCCACCTAAACTGACAGGCCGGGCAAGGAGAGCATTAATCAGAGAAGCAGCCATGAGGCCCATAGTAACTCTGGAGGAGCTGCAGAGATCCAAAGTTCAGGTGGGAGAATCTGTCCACAGGACAACTATTAGTCTTGCACTCTACAAATCTGACCTTTATGGAAGAGTGGCAAGGAGAAAGCCATTGTTAAAAGAAAGCCATAAGAAGTCCCATTTGCAGTCTGCAGGAAGCCATGTGGAGGCCACAGCAAACATGTGGAAGAAGGTGCTCTGGTCAGATAAGACCAAAATTTAACTTTTTGGCCTAAAAGCAAAATGCTATGTGTGGCGGAAAACTAACACTGCACATCACCCTGAACACACCATCCCCACCATCCCCACCATAAAACTTGGTGGTGGCAGCATCATGTTGTGGGGATGCTTTTCTTCAGCAGGGACAGGGAAGCTGATCAGAGTGGATCGGAAGATGGATGGAGCCAAATACAGTGCAATCTTAGAAGAAAACCTGTTATGCCGCGTACACACGACCGTTTTTAATGTCATTGAAAAAAACTGAATTTTTCTCAACGTGATTCTTCTCAAGCCTGCCTTGCCTACACACTATCGTGGAAAAAAATGCTTGAGTAAAGCGCGGTGACGTACAACACGTACGACAGCACTATAAAGGCGAAGTTCCATTCGGATGGCGCCACCCTTCATGCTAGTAAAGTTTGTTGAGAGACGATTCGCGCTTTTCAGCCTCGTGCTTTTCAATCCGTTACAGCGTGACGAATGTGCTATCTCCATTACGAACGCTAGTTTTACCAGAACGAGCGCTCCCGTCTCATACTTGATTCTGAGCATGCGCATTTTTTTTCACGTCGTTAAAGCCTACACACGGCCGTTTTTCATGACGAGAAAAACGACGAGGTGAAAAACGACGAGAAAAATAAGAGCATGTTCCAATTTTTTCATTGCCATTTTTCACACACGATAATTTTTAATGACCATTTAAGAAAATTGCATTTTTCTCGTCATTAAAAACGGTCGTGTGTACGCGGCATTAGAGTCTGCAAAAGACTTGAGACTGGGGCGGAGGTTCACCTTCCAGCAGGACAATGACCCTAAACATACAGCCAGAGCTACAATGGAATGGTTTGATCAAAGCATATTCATGTGTTTAAATTGCCCAATCAAAGTCCAGAACTAAGTCCAATTGCGAACCTGTGGCAAGACCTGAAAATTGCTGTTCACGGACGCTCGCCAGCCAATCTGACAGAGCTTGAGCTATTTTGCAAAGAAGAATGGGCAAATATTTCACCCTCTAGATGTGCGAAGCTGGTAGAGACATACCCAAAAAGACTTTCAGCTGTAATTGCAGGGAAAGGTGGTTCTACAAAGTATTGAATAAGGGGGGCTAAATACAAACGCACGCCACACTTTTCACATATTTATTTGTAAAAAAATTGTAAAACTATTTATAATTTTTCTTCCACTTCACAACTATGTGCCACTTTGTGTTGGTCTATCACATAAAATCCTAATTTTTGGTAATAGGGACAGACCGTTATAGAAAAAAAAAAAAGGTTAAAAACATGACCCCACCTCAGCTTCAAACAGTTTCTTCTTTATGCCATCATTTGAGTCTTCTCTGTTCTTAAGCTTCTCCAACTCTTTCTCTGCTCTCTCTTTTGCGTGGCGAATGTTTTGAAGCAATTCTGTAGCTTCTGAACTGGCTTTTACTGCCTGAAATAACATTAAAAACAATAAAAACAAAGCCACTAAAAATGTTCATACATTACGGCAAGGCTAATGGACTGCAATCAAATTCTTATGGGAGTCAGTTTAAACCATAGTACTCAGTGGTGTAAGCCATTCGTTTTCAACCCTTGCTACGTGTAATGTGTGTGTGCACTGGGGACAGGGAGGAAGATGGTACTTTCATCAAAACACAATAAATCACTTTTAAAAATGGAGAAAGGGTTAAGTTCTTGAAATAGGCAATTTATTGTTTGAAAATGTTTCTATAAAAGCCAAGGGGTTCCTGAGATAAGCTAACTTGGTATTAATAAAAAAAAGAGGCCAGTAAAGCCAATAAAATGTGCTGTTTTATGCTGTAAATTCAGCTTCACCACTGCATCTAGAATCAGATGCATACCATATGCTGATATATTACATTCAGCAAATGCACAATATATTTTTTCCCTTTTGAAAAAACTATGGTGTATTGGTGATAAAGATGTCATGTGGTTGAGTCAAATGTGGGAAAAAAAAGTTCCTGCAAGAAAATACAGCTTTTCATTCCTCACTCCATTTGCATTCCTTTTGCCTATGCTTGCCTTGGGCAAGTGCTGGGAGTTGGGGACATGCACTCGCTATCACAGCAGACTTCTCCTTGCTAGCTACAGTGTCTGGGAGCTGTTTGCCATGGGGGTCACATTGTCTGACATCACAGCTATCGTAAAAGGGCACCGAAGGAGATGGAACAAAGTATTTTGTCCCATCATAAACAGAATGTAAAAAAAAAAAAGAGAATTCTTCAGGGTCCCTTTCACACAGATCAGTTTATGTGTTTTTGAGGTTTAAAAAAAAAAAGCAGAAGAAAATGAAAAAAAAATATCCCTTTAAATCCTATGGAACTCTTCACACCAGTGTGCTGCGGGTGCATTTTTAAAAGTCCTGCAAGCTGCATATTTAATGGACTTTTCGTAGATGCACCAAAAACACATTTCCCATTGATTGCTATAGAAAACGCCGACCAAAAACGGTGCATTTTTATGGTCCGTTGTTTGCGTCACATGCCAAAGTTTCAAAGGTGCCTGAGTGAAGTCAGGAGTCCAGAGAATGCGGCAAGAACACATCAGAAACGTGGCAAATGCATATGCATTGCAGCGTTTTTTTTTTAACGGAGCAGTGCAAAAGGGCCCAAAAGGGCTAGTAAGGAGGCAACATATCGGGACAGTGATGTCACAATCTCCACCTCGCCCAATTGGAGAACACTTTGCATTCATGAGAAATTGCAAAGTGCTCTCTGAATGGCAGCTGTGCCAAGCAAGCGACCTCCTGTGTTTAGCAAGCATCACAGTAGCTGCTCGGCAAAGGCGCAAGCAGTGCTTTCTACTAGGGCCGAAACAACTAATCGATTAATCGACAACTAATCGATTATGAAATTAATCGATTAAAATTTTCATAATCGATTAATCTGCCAGTAACATAATGGGGTTAAAACAAAACTAAAATTAGCCCTTTATAGTACAAAAAGAGCAAATGACTACTGTAAATATTACTTTCACTGCCCCACAGTAAAAAATTAACCCCTTACAGTAGCGATTATTTGCTCTTTTTGTACTAATTTTAGTTTTTTTAACCCCATTATGTTACTAAACATCTCAGGCCTGGGTCACTCCTCTGTGGTTTTTGGTGCTTTTTGCAGAAACACACTACAGTTCATTTACATGGTTTCCTATGGGACACGTTCACATCCATGATTTTTTCAGCTGCTGCGTATTTGGAAAGGGCAAGGACTTTTTTTAATGCAAAATGGTGCTATTTAGTTTTTTTGGGTTTAATATACTTCAATGGAGAAGCTGCAGAAAAGCATGTAACGTTTTTTTGCGGCAATTTGTGTTTTGTAATCTGCCCAACAATAAATTGGGCAAAAAAAATAATAAAATGCAAATCGCAGCAATAATACCTTTTTTTTTTTACTTTTATTAACCGATTAGTCGATTAATCGAAACAATAATCGGCCAACTAATCGATTATGAAAATAATCGTTAGTTGCAGCCCTACTTTCTACAGTTATTTTCAGCTTCCACAAGAATCCTACTGGTATGACATTTACATATTTATGTTGGTCCAATACGGAAACATTGCCATACTTAGAATTCAGCTTTAATTCTTGCATTAGAAAGCAGCCAAAACCTTAGTAGAAAAGCCTATCCTCTGTCAGCATACTGCAGAGAAGGACCCTTGATGTCTGTGCAGAAGCAGCAATCTTTCTGCAGAGGTCCAACATACCCCTTACGGAGTCAGAACTAGACCTCTCCAATCACCAGAGATTATAGAAATTGCTGACAAAGAACTATAGGTGTCAGATGTCTGCAGGGAGATCACCACTTCTGCAAAGAGAGCAAGGGTCCTTTCTCTGCAACATGCTGGCAAGTGAGAGGCTTGCTCTCTAAACAAAACAAGCTGTAAGACTGTGCACACATTATGTTTTGATGTACCTAGAATGCTATAAGTAGATTTAAACTGAAAGTGCAGTTGGGCCTTAAAGTGGATGTAAACCCAATTCATGAAATTTGACCCAGGTGTTTACTTATCTCTCTCCAAAGCCCTGAGTCCCGTGTCTTTTTGCTGCTTCGTTCCTCTGTTATCAGTGTAGCACACAGATTCCTTTCCTGCTTACCTCCGCTAGCAGGTGGGACACACCATGCCACATGCCCAGTGTCCTTTTGCTAGCAGCCGGTGTGGAGCACGGAACATTCACTTGTAATTTCCTGGGGATACGATCAAGAGACAGCTTCCAAATCTTGAACTTCCCAGTCTAGTAACACTTGAGTCCTTAGGTGCCAATGGGGCACGTTACTAGGCTTGTGGCGGACTACGGAATCCTTCCCTCCGATAGGTAACCAGGCCTCTCCCAAGACAGTGACTTCTCTCACCGATCCCCTTGGGTAGATCCTCCCCTGGTTGCCTCTCCTTCAGAGCGGGTCACCCCTCACTTGGGTACCCTGGGATTGCTCTTCGGGTGTAGACTCCAGCCAAAGGTGCTGGGCCTACTTTCAGCGGTGCAGCCTCAGGCTAAAGGTGCCTGGGGCTGGTACACATGCACCCCTGGCCTGGAAGGCCGGGAGGCGCGAACTGCTTCCCGAATAATGGCGTCTGCCCCTTATGTATCCTCTCCCAGCATGCACAGCGGGTAGACCATGCCCACTGTACAGCTGCCGAGAGAGAACACCCAATAACGCTGCAACGCTACCTGTGGTTCGACCTGAGCCTGGGGCTGCAGTGCCACCCACAGGCCACAGGGAACCGTACTGCCAGGTAACATTACCTCAGAGCAGAAGCCAGTTTATTTTTTTGAAGAGTACAACAGCCTGAGTCCAACTATGGGCTCAGTCTACCGCCTAAATTTAAGCATAGCGACCCCCAATTATTGGGGGGTCCGCTACATCAGCATGATAACTTCTGACAAGTTCTCTGAGACGGGAGATAAAACCAGCCTGAAATGTGTCAGGGGGAGGTTGCTGTAAATAGATTAGCAGAGAGCTTGTCTTGTCACAGCACAGCTCTGCAAGTCTCTGTCTATGTGGAGTGGGTGTGTGCCTTTCCTCCAATCAGCTGTCACACAGTGTAAGTCAAGACTACACTCCTACTGCTGAATGAGGAAGTAAAAATTCTAACACGATGTAAGAATTCTAAAGAATAATGCAAGCTAAAGACAGCAGATATGCATGTAAAACTTATGTAGGGAGATTTGTTTAATCTGAGGCTGTTCACTTCAGTGGGTAAAGGAGGGGCTTTACATCCACTTTAACATGCACTACTAGTAGGGAGGTGACAGTCAGTAGTTAGGGCAGCAAGTTTCAGATTTTACATGAAGTCTGACCATGAGTCACAAGTTAAAAAAAGGGGCATATACAACTTTTTTTTTTTTAAGAATGCCTACACAGGACACATTTTGCAAGCAATTCTTTAAAAATAAATATTCAGATTCTCGCAAAAACCTAGTTATGATTGGTTCTATTTAGGTATGTGTTGGCTTCAGTCCAGTTGACAATAATGAGTTTAAAACATAAAATTGGCCCTAGGTTTTCAGTGCACTCTTTACTCAAATAAATATATGTCTCCCTAAGTCTCAGAAGGGAAGGCACAAAAAACTACTGCGTGCTAAAATGGTATTGGGGTCACAGCAATTTATGCACAGGAAATTATGAAGTCATGCACTTAAAGGGTATAAGAATTACATCAGATAAATAATGAAGCAAATGGCTACATCCTTTATACAAAGTAATCCCTACACTTAAAGCATTTGTTACCCCAACACTTCATATTCCTGATATGTGCCTGTTGTACCATGTACTAAAATGAGAAAGTATCCTATTCTCTTTGTATTGCTTCCTTTATGTGAAATCCCTGGTGTTACTGCCAGCCCCTCTGCTTTACTATTAAAAACTGACCACACTATGCAGAAGAGCACACCATGCTCAGTTCTCTAGCTATGATAGGAACTCAGTGTGCTCTCCTCCAATAATCTGACTTGTCCTTACATGCCCCCACTGCACAGCCATTCACTGGGAAGCTCAGAGTGCTGCTGCTTCTCCTCCCCCCAGCTCCTATGCAGCTGAGAACAGAGCCAATGTGATCAATTATAAAAATAAATTAAAAAAAGACAGATAATACCGCTGAAACATGTTTTATATATACTGTACATAAAGTATTCCAACTTTAAAATGAGCAAAATATGTGTATCTTTAAAATAATAATCATAAAAATAAAAAACTAATGTAATGATTATAAATGAACAATAAATAAATTACACATATGAACTGAAATAAATTCAAAATTTTTACATGTTGGTATATTATCTCTCCTAAAAAGCATAAGTTCGCCTTTCAAAAAAAGGAATACATACACATTTTTTTGCAGGTAAAGGTTTTTTTTTTTTTTCTTTTTAGGAGCCTGTTAAGCATTGCACCTCTGATTAGCAGATTGCAGGCAATAATCTGTGTAGCTATCTGCCTGTACCTTGTATGGGCAGGCAGTTAGTCAATGACAGAGAGAATCAATGAACTACTTAGAGCACTCACCAGCACCCTTGGTGTTCATTGAGAACTACAAGCCGTCAGCCACAAAGGCTGTCGGTACTTGTAGTTCATGCAATCACAGAGCTCTGTGTTCTTTTCAAATTGTGACACATGGTGTGGAAGAAGATCCCCAGTTAACTGTCACAATTAGAAGAGGGGCCGGGGATAGGCTGCGGGAGTGGGAAAATGTTACATGTGCAACCCTAAAAACGGGTAGTACGTGTAACATGCTCTCAGGTGAAAACTTTTTTAGTCCTGGATGGAGTGGCGTGGGATTAGAACACCTGTACATTTTTATTGCTGTCTGTGCCCCCGTTAGGGAGATTCAACTTCTCTAGTTGCCCTGTAGTCCATTATCATCAACAGTGAAAGTAAAAGAAACCCCAAATTATGGGTTGTCCCTAGAACAGTAATAAAATACATTTTCAAATAAGGGCACTAGTTCCAGGGACTACCTGTTTTGCCTATGGGACGGGAAGTTAAGGGAATACTCCCAAATGGGACACAGATGGCAAAAAAACCTGACACGTATTACAACCCTCCTTTACTCTCTCCAAGATGAAAAAAGTTTTGCCTTTAGTTCTACTGTAACTATACTGGAATGATTATTATAAATCAACAATGGGAGAACTAGAGCTACTGTTGTTCGAGGAGGATTTCGATTTTGTAGGAACTTCAGAGACTTGGTTCAACAGCTCTCATGATTGGCTGGTAGCCATTCAAGGGTATTCCCTATATTGCAGCGATAGAGAGGGTAAAAAAGAGGAAGGTGAATGCCTGTATATCAAAAATTATGTACAAGTGAATGTGAGGAAGATTGCTTTAAGAAAGGCCTGGATTCTTTCCTAAATGTACATAATATAACTGAGTACTAACATTTATATGTAAAGTTGATTCAGGGAAAATCCGATTGCCTCTCGGGGGATCAGGAAGGAATTTTTTCACCCGCTGTAGAAAATTGGATCGTGCTCTGCTGGGGGTTTTTCACCTTCATCTGGATCAACTGTGGGTATAGAATTGGGTATATAGGATTGTACGATATTTTTTATTTTATTTATTTTTACGGTTGAACTGGATGGACTTGTGTCTTTTTTCAACCTGACTAACTATGTAACTATGTGAGAAATGACATCACTAAGGGAGGAGGTAGAATCCTCATGGGTAGAGCAGCAAAGGGATGAAATTAAGGGGAAAGTAATACTGGGAGTAGGGATGAGCTTCGAGTTCGAGTCGAACTCATGTTCGACTCGAACATTGCCTGTTCGCCCGTTCGCCGAACAGCGAACAAATTGGGGTGTTCGCGACAAATTCGAAAAATCTATGGGAGAAATCTAAAGTGCTAATTATAAAGGCTTATATGCAAGTTATTGTCCTAAAAAGTGTTTGGGGACCGGGGTCCTGCCCCAGGGGACATGTATCAATGCAAAAAGAAGTTTTAAAAACGGCCGTTTTTTCGGGAGCAGTGATTTTAATAATGCTTAAAATGAAAAAATAAAAGTGAAATATTCCTTTAAATTTCGTACCTGGGGGGTGTGTATGATATGCATGTAAAGTGGCGCATGTTTCCCGTGCTTAGAACGGTCCCTGCAAAAAATGTCATTTTTGAAAGAAAAAAAGTCATTTAAAACTGACTCGCGGCTATTAATGAATTGTCGGCTCCCGGCAATACATACAAAAGTCATTGATAAAAAAAAAAAAAAAAGCGTGGGGGTTCCCCAGAATTCAATTACCAGGCCCTTCAGGTCTGGAATGGATATTAAGGGGAACCCCGCCACAAATTTTAAAAAAAAATTGACGTGGGGTTCCCCCAAATATCCATTCCAGGCCCTTCAGATCTGGCATGGATTTTAAGGGGAACTCCACCCCAAATAAAAAAAAAATGGCGTGGAGTCCCCCTAAAAAGCCATACCAGACCCCTTATCCGAGCACGCAACCTGGCCGGCCGCAGGGGAAAAGGGGGGGACGAGAGAGCGGCCCCCCCTCCCTCCTGAACCATACCAGGCCACATGCCCTCAACATGGGGAGGATGTCCCCATGTTGATGGGGACAAGGGCCTCATCCCCACAACCCTTGCCCGGTGGTTGTGGGGGTCTGCGGGCGGGGGGCTTATCGGAATCTGGAAGACCCCTTTAACAAAGGGGACCCCCAGATCCTGGCCCCCCCTATGTGAATTGGTAAGGGGTACATTGTACCCCTACCATTTCACGAAGAAAGCGTAAAAAAATGTTTAAAAAAACACACAAACACCTTGAAAAAGTCCTTTATTTAAAAGAAAAAAAAACAACATTCCAGCGGTGAAATCCAGTGTCCCGCGGCGATCCCGATGTCCAGCGCTGTCCTTCATTGGTTGTGCCTGAGCGGACCTGATGGGGAACTCCCTCTCAGTATTTTAAATGTATAGACCCGCCCCTTCTAAAGTTCCCCATCAGGTCCGCTCAGCAGACCAGATGCGGTACATGAGAAGGGGCGGGTCTATACATGTATTACCAAAGTGAGAGCAGTTCCCCATCAGGTCCGCCCCCTCGGTATGTCGGACCCGCCTACGTCATTGGCCTGAGCGGGGAACTTCCTTCACTGTGTAATTTAAATTTACATAGTGAAGGAAGTTCCCCGCTCAAGCCAATGACGTAGGCGGGTCCGACATACCGAGGGGGCGGACCTGATGGGGAACTGCTCTCACTTTGGTAATACATGTATAGACCCGCCCCTTCTCATGTTCCGCATCTGGTCCGCTGAGCGGACCTGATGGGGAACTTTAGAAGGGGCAGGTCTATACATTTAAAACACTGAGAGGGAGTTCCCCATCAGGTCCGCTCAGGCACAACCAATGAAGGACAGCGCTGGACATCGGGATCGCCGCGGGACACTTGATTTCACCGCTGGAATGTTTTTTTTGTTTTTTTTTTAAATAAAGGACTTTTTCAAGGTGTTTGTGTGTTTTTTTTAAACATTTTTTTACGCTTTCTTTGTGAAATGGTAGGGGTACAAGGTACCCCTTACCAATTCACATAGGGGGGGCCGGGATCTGGGGGTCCCCTTTGTTAAAGGGGTCTTCCAGATTCCGATAAGCCCCCCGCCCGCAGACCCCACAACCACCGGGCAAGGGTTGTGGGGATGAGGCCCTTGTCCCCATCAACATGGGGACATCCTCCACATGTTGAGGGCATGTGGCCTGGTACGGTTCAGGAGGGAGGGGGGGCCGCTCTCGTCCCCCCCTCTTCCCCTGCGGCCGGCCAGGTTATGTGCTCGGATAAGGGTCTGGTGTGGATTTTTGGGGGAACTCCACGCCATTTTTTTTTTAATTTGGGGTGGAGTTCCCCTTAAAATCCATGCCAGATCTGAAGGGCCTGGAATGGATATTTGGGGGAACCCCACGTCAATTTTTTTTTTCATTTGCGGCGGGGTTCCCCTTAATATCCATTCCAGACCTGAAGAGCCTGGTAATGGAATTCTGGGGAACCCCCACGCGCTTTTTTTTTTTTATCAATGACTTTTGAATGTATTCCTGGGAGCCGACAATTCATTAATAGCCGCGAGTGAGTTTTAAATGCCTTTTTTTCTTTCAGAAATGACATTTTTTGCAGGGACAGTTCTAAGCACGGGAAACATGCGCCACTTCACATGCAAATCATACACACCCCCCAGGTACGAAATTTAAAGGAATATTTCACTTTTATTTTTTCATTTTAAGCATTATTAAAATCACTGCTCCCGAAAAAACTGCAGTTTTTACAACTTTTTTTTGCATTGATACATGTCCCCTGGGGCAGGACCCAGGTCCCCAAACACTTTTTAGGACAATAACTTGCATATTAGCCTTTATAATTAACACTTTAGATTTCGAACGTTCGAGTCCATTGTATTTAATAGGGTTCTAAATTTCACACAAACATTTTGTCTGTTCGCAGGTTCTGGTGCGAACAGAACAGGGGGGTGTTCGGCTCATCCCTGACTGGGAGTATGCTATAGGCCGCCTAACCAGGGAAGAGGCGGACCTCCTATAACAATTTGGATTAGCGGCAAGGATGGGAAGTGTCATCATAATGGGGAATTTAATTATCCAGACGCAGACTGGGTGGAAAGAACCACGCATTCATCTAAGGCTCGTCAGTTCCAAAATGTCTTGCAGGACAATTTCATCGGTCAGATGGTAAATGCACCGACTAGAAACAAAGCGTTACTAGACTTACTGATTATCAATAATACAGACTTCATCATGAATGTAGAAATACAGGGCAATTTAGGAAACAGCGATCACAGGTCAATTAGCTTCAGTATAAATCACACAAAGGCCCCTTTCACACTGGGGCGGTGGAGTGCGTCGGTGGTAAAGCGCTGCTATTTTTAGCGGCGCTTTACCGCCAATTTCGCGGCGCTATTCAGCCGCTAGTGGGGTGGTTTTACCCCCGCTAGTGGCCGAGAAAGAGTTAAAAACCACCGCAAAGCGCCTTTGCAGAGGCGCTTTGCCGGCGGTATAGCCGTGGTGCCCCATTGATTTCAATAGGCAGGAGAGGTGGAAAAGCGGTATTACACACCGCTTCTTCGCCGCTTCAAAGATGCTGCTAGCAGGACTTTTTTTACCGTCCTGCTAGCGCACTGCTCCAGTGTGAAGGCCCTCGGGCTGTTTCAGGTCGGTTTGCAGGAGCTATTTTTAGCGCCTGCAAAACGACCCAGTGTTAAAGGGGTCTAATAGGAAACATAAGGGGAATACAAAGACACTACATTTTAAAAGAGCCAACTTCACTAAACTACGAGCATTGCTAGAAGATATAAATTGGGATAAAATCTTAGGAAAAAAGAACACAGAGGAGAAATGGGTAAGCTTTAACCCAGAGGTCCTCAAACTACGGCCCGCAGGCTGCATACAGCCCACCATGGTGATTTACCCGGCCCACGGACTGACCCTTTCACAAGATCGCAGCACTTCCCCTCCCCTCCGCTACATTATTCACACTAGACGCGATGCAGGACAGGTCCAGACAAAGGGTGGGACTTTTCGAGTTAAGAAGCTGGTAATTGGTTACTAGGCAGGCGGGGCGGTCCCAGCAATCAATCATCTGCCTTTCACTTGAAAAGTCCTGCGCTTTGTCCGGACCTCTCATGCTTCGTGTCTTGTGTGATAAGGTAGGGGAGTGTTGCGATCTTATGGAAGGGACCGTGTAATATCGCTGGGGACGACGACTCTGCGATATGGGGGATGGGGGGGGACTCTGCGATATGGGGGGGGGGACTCTGCGATATATGGGGGGGGACTCTGCGATATATGGGGGGGGACTCTGCGATATATGGGGGGGGACTCTGCGATATATGGGGGGGGACTCTGCGATATATGGGGGGGGACTCTGCGATATATGGGGGGGGACTCTGCGATATATGGGGGGGGACTCTGCGATATATGGGGGGGGACTCTGCGATATATGGGGGGGGACTCTGCGATATATGGGGGGGGACTCTGCGATATATGGGGGGGGACTCTGCGATATATGGGGGGGGACTCTGCGATATATGGGGGGGGACTCTGCGATATATGGGGGGGGACTCTGCGATATATGGGGGGGGACTCTGCGATATATGGGGGGGGACTCTGCGATATATGGGGGGGGACTCTGCGATATATGGGGGGGGACTCTGCGATATATGGGGGGGGACTCTGCGATATATGGGGGGGGACTCTGCGATATATGGGGGGGGACTCTGCGATATATGGGGGGGGACTCTGCGATATATGGGGGGGGACTCTGCGATATATGGGGGGGACTCTGCGATATATGGGGGGGGACTCTGCGATATATGGGGGGGGACTCTGCGATATATGGGGGGGGACTCTGCGATATATGGGGGGGGACTCTGCGATATATGGGGGGGGACTCTGCGATATATGGGGGGGGACTCTGCGATATATGGGGGGGGACTCTGCGATATATGGGGGGGGACTCTGCGATATATGGGGGGGGACTCTGCGATATATGGGGGGGGACTCTGCGATATATGGGGGGGGACTCTGCGATATATGGGGGGGGACTCTGCGATATATGGGGGGGGACTCTGCGATATATGGGGGGGGACTCTGCGATATATGGGGGGGACTCTGCGATATATGGGGGGGACTCTGCGATATATGGGGGGGGACTCTGCGATATATGGGGGGGGACTCTGCGATATGGGGGGGGACTCTGCGATATGGGGGGGACTCTGCGATATGGGGGGGACGGGAGTCTGTGATGGGGGGAGGAGTCTGTGATGGGGGAGGAGTCTGTGATGGGGGGAGGAGTCTGTGATGGGGGGAGGAGTCTGTGATGGGGGAGGAGTCTGTGATGGGGGAGGAGTCTGTGATGGGGGAGGAGTCTGTGATGGGGGGGAGGAGTCTGTGATGGGGGGAGGAGTCTGTGATGGGGGATGGGATCTTTCATGGAGAGGAGTCTGTGATGGGGGGGGGGATCTGTGACGGGGAGGGGGGGGTCTGTGATGAGGGGATTCTGTGAAATACTAATAAGTTCATGTTGATTAAAACTGTTTTTTGTGCACTACAAAAAAAATATGTGCAGTGTGCAAAGGAATTTGTTTATATTTTTTTTCAAACTATAGTCCGGCCCCCCAACAGTCTGAGGGACCGTGAACTGACCCCCTGTTTGAGGATCCCTGCTTTAACCACTTCAGCCCCAGAATATTTGGCTGCTTAAGGACCAGGCCATTTTTGCGATACGGCACTGCGTCGCTTTAACTGACAACTGCGCAGTCATGCGACGTGGCTCCCAAACAAAATTTACATCCTTTTTTTCCCACATATAGAGCTTTCTTTTGGTGGTATTTGATAATCTCTGTGGTTTTTATTTTCTTCACTATAAACAAAAAGAGAGCGACAATTAAAAAAAACAAAAAAAACACATTATGTACTATTTGCTATAATAAATATCCCAATTTTTTTTAAAAAAAGCTTTTATTTCTCAGTTTAGGCCGATATGTATTCTTCTACATATTTTTGGTAATAAAAATTGCATTAAGCGTATATTGATTGTTTTGCGCAAAAGTTATAGCGTCTACAAAATAGGGGATAGATTTATGGCATTTTTATTATTATTTTATTTTTTTTACTAGTAATGGCGGCGATCTGCGATTTTGAATCGGGACTGCGACATTGTTGCAAACACTTTTGACACATTTTTGGGACCATTGGCATTTATACAGCGATCAATGCACTGATTACTGTATAAATGTCACTGGCAGGGAAAGGGGTTAACACTAGGAGGCGATCAAGGGGTTAACTGTTCCCTAGTGTGTGTTTTAACTGTGGGGGGAGGGGACTCACTATAGGAGAAGACAGATTGTGGTTCCTAGCTATTAGGAACTCACGATCTGCCTCTCCTCACAGAACAGGGATGTGTATGTTTACACACACACACACACACACACACACGTCCCTGTTCTTCCTCTCGTGCCTGCGATCGTCACCCCCGCGACTGCCTGCTATCCCGCTTAAAGGAGCCAACGTACAGCTATGATGGCTCGCGGGATCGTGCTGACCTGCTGCAGCATGGATTCATGAAGAATCGTTCTTGCCAAACCAATCTATTAACCTTCTATGAGGAGGTGAGCTGCCATCTAGATAAAGGAAGGCCCATAGATGTGGTGTATCTGGATTTTGCAAAAGCATTTGACACCGTTCCCCATAAACGTTTACTGTACAAAATAAGGTCTGTTGGCATGGACCATAGGGTGAGTACATGGATTGAAAACTGTCTATAAGGGCGAGTTCAGAGGGAAGTGATAAATGGGGAGTACTCAGAATGGTCCGGGGTGGAAAGTGGGGTCCTCCAGGGTTCTGTCCTGGGACCAATCCGATTTAATTTATTTATAAACGACCTGGAGGATGGGATGAACAGTTCAATCTCTGTATTTGCGGACGATACTAAGCTAAGCAGGGCAATAAGTTTTCCGCAGGATGTGGAAACCTTGCAAGAAGATCTGAACAAATTAATAGGGTGGGCTATGAGGTTTAATGAGGAAAATAATGCATTTGGATGGCAAAAATTTGAATGCAGTCTACTCAGTAGGGGGAGAACCTCTGGGGCAATCTAGGATGGAAAAGGACCTGGGGGTCCTAATAGATAATAAGCTCAGCAATGGCATGCAATGCCAAGCTGCTGCGAGCAAAGCAAACAGAATATTTTCATGCATTAAAAAGAGGATTAACTCCAGAGATAAAACAATAATTCTACCACTCTACAAGACTCTGATCCGGCTGTACCTAGAGTGTGCTGTCCAGTTCTGGGCACCAGTCCTCAGGAAGGATGTGCTGGAACTGGAGATAGTCCAGAAGGGCAGGAAAACTAATAAGGGGTCTGGAGGACATTAGTTACGAGCACTGAACTTGTTCTCTATGGAGAAGAGACTCTTGAGAGTAGATATAATTTCAATGTACAAATACCATACTAGTGATCCCACAATAGGGATAAAACTTTCAATTCAATAAGACACGCCATTCACTAAAATTTTAAGAAAAGTGGTTAAACCTGTGTATAGGGTTCTTTACTGTAAGTGTGGTTAGGATGTGAATTCTCTTCCACAGGCAGTGGTTTCAGCGAGGAGCATCGATAATTAAAAAAAAACGATTAGATAAGCACCTGAACGACCACAACATACAGGGATATACAATGTAATACTGACATAAAATTACACACATAGGTTGGACTTGATGGACTTGCTTCTTTTTTCAGTCTCGCCTACCATTTAACTATGTAACAATACTCAGAATACACATATAAAGTGAAAAAAAACACACACTAATTTATATTTAAAAAGAAAACGTATAGTATATTTACTTGTTTTAAACTTTTAAAACTTTTTTTTTTATTATTTCTTCAGTTACTTACTGGTTTAAGCAAATTATGTCATACATCCCAGGATGCTTCAGGAGGGGAGAAGGGGTTTTCTTGGCTAAGTACACTCTCTTGCATGCATGCCTGAGCTAAGGGCAGATGGATTACAGGAAGTAAATGCTACAGGAATGATTTGCCCTTACACAAGATGGCCATAGCCAAACATGCTAGGGGATGTTTTTCAAAATGATGCCCAACAAAATAAAGCAGGGAGAGATAGATGGATGGGAGTTTGCTTTGAATATTAAAAACGAATAAAAAAAGCGTTTTTGGATTGTGTTGTTCAAATGCAGTCTAGTTCTTCTTTAAGTATGCCAACTACCTTTGCAAGTTTGTCTTGCAGATCCTGAATCTTGTTCTGTTGTTCAGCATTAATCTAGAAGATAGAAGGTGAGTTGCATTAATTATTGAATTATCACAAATACCGAGAAGCCTCATCAGCAGAAAGTTACTATGAATTTCAAAGTTCTTACACTGCACTTTGCAATTGCACACTGCACTTTGGAAAGCCCTACATCCCACTAAGCATTAAAAGTGGTTTGCCATCCAATAAAGAGCTTGGAATTCTCCTTGGATTTTTAAATGCATATTGTTAGACAGGTTAATCTGGTTGGTCGCAGGCTGGTCGATAAGTAGAGGTTGGAATTCTCCTTGGATTTTTTCCTTGGTCCTTTTTGTTATCCAGTAAAGAGATGGCCACAATTAAATGTGGGATGTGATGGGACATGCGTAAGTGCGACATTCTCAAAAGTTGAAACATGCCATCTGCCTGGCACCATTAGGTAGATGTTGCCCAATATCAAAGCTTATTGACAGTTTTTATATCTTGTTCTAAAACATAGGTACTCTTTAACCTAGATGACCCAAAGACACAAAAAAAAGCCTTTTATGGAATAAAAAAAAAAAGAAACTATGGATTTTTGGCCAGATAAAAGGGAAGTGTGTTCATAAGGCAATTTTAACCTAAAACTGAACTCCAGGCATTGTTCACCACCCTAACTAGTTGCTGATTTAATGGGGGTGGGGGGACCTATTCTACCAGGTCATAAATCTTCCATGTTTTTCAGGGTACATCTTCAGGTGTGTGTCATTGCCTGGGTGACATGGACATGTGCTAATGCTGTCCAGTGGCGGGTCTCTCACGATCCAGAAAACAGCAGCCATGTGATGACATCACAAAGAGATGACCAATGAGCACAGATACAGACTACAGCACTGGATCCACCGGTTGTCACTCCTGGAAGTGGCACCAGCATAGGACATATACAGCTGACATAATGAATATAAAAAGAGTTTTACCAAATAATATTTATTACGAACTTCAAAGTTTTTACACTGCTCTTTGTAAACCCCATTTCCAATTCACACTACATCTCATAAAGTGTTTTGGCATCCAACAAAGCGTTGACCACAATGCTATGTGGGAGGCATATACAACAAACAATGAGAATACCAAAAATGTTGCTAAATATTTATATTTGTAATAACTGCTAAATGTGTGAGAGGTGGGTGGAAGGGAATGAGTGATGGAAGAACTTTGTCCAAAGATGGGCTTTAGGCTCGGTTTACATTGGTGCGCTGTCCGACATCGCATGTGATTCGCACCGCACTGCTGTACAAATCACATGCAATGTCTGTGCAATGCGAATTCAGCCATACAGATTGTATGGCTGAATTTGCATCGCATTCGGACCCAAGTCGTGCAGGACCCTTTTTTTGGTCCGCACCAGAATCGGATCGCATGGGTGTTCACACCCATGCAATCCAATTCCTGTCCGAATTTACAGTTCGCACTGCAATATGCAAACCGATCTGGGGGTGTCATTAACTTATTATTAACACTCCCAGTGGTTCGCATAAGGCAGTGTGAACTGCCTGCGAGTCAGGTATGATGCGGGAACTCGCAGTGGATTTTCAGGGTTACCTGCATTGCACCAATGTGAACTGAGCCTAAAACAGAGAATATTAAAAGTATTTACTGATCATTTTCCTTTATTAAATAATTTGAAATGCATAACAAAAGAAGAATAAACACGAACCTTCTCAAGCTTTGAATGCAGTTCACCTACTTCAGCTTTACCATGATCTTTTGCCTGCATTAAAAAATAAACCATAAGTGTTAATGAAAAGACATAAGATACCTATATTGCCAGTATGCAGTTCATTATTTGTAATATTTTGCTTTTGTCTTTAATAGGAAAAAAATAGATTTTTGTACTTACAGTAAAGTTTAGTTTATTGAAGGACAAGAGAAATTCAAAGACTCTCAGGTTATACTGCTGCGTTTAGGAGACTTGGACAAACAATAAAAAGAAATTGTAGCCAGCCCAGTATAACCCCTCTTACTCCCAGCATTCCTTGGTTGTGTAGTAAAGCAGTCCCAAACAGCATTATCATAAACAAAAAGGGGGTTGGACCTGTGCCCCTCAAAGAACTTGAAGAAATGGGTTTTACGTCTAGTAAAAAATTTCAGTTTTCGCATAACACGAACAAGCCCACTAAAAACAACAGAACTGGGCACTGCTTGTAGCTCAAAGAGCCTCTTGAAGAATGTTATATCCCAAACATGGCATCACAAGAGGCCTGAACATCCATCTGGTAAAATGTAGAAAACATGTGAACAGTAGACCAGGTAGCAGGCTTGCAACTTTGGGAAACAGTTACTTGATGCCGGAAAGCCCAGGAAGTGCTCATAAATCTAGTGGAGTGTGCATTTACAGGAAAGGGTAGAACCTGATCATTGAGACCATAAGCTTTGATGATGGTCTGAACCACCAAGAAATGGTGGAACAAAAAGTTAGCCCCCCTTTACATGGACCCTGAGGAATGACAAAAAGTGAGTACATTTTTCTAATGGAAGCAGTGGCTGACAGAGTAGGTCCAAACAATGGAGGGAGTGGCTGACAGAGTAGGTCCAAACAATGAAGAGACATTTAATTCTAATGAACTGGAGCCAAAGTTGAAGGGCTTAAATTACCTTAGTAAGGAAGGAAGTTCGGGGCCCCAACACCACCATGTCCCTTGTCTAAGACCAGAAAGGGTCCTTTACACGATAAGACTGCCACCTCAGATATCCGCCTCGCCAAGATGATGGCATCAAGAAACGTAATCTTTTGCATGGGAACGGAGAGGGGAATGAGGGGAATATCCCTGATCAGCTCAATGGGTGTTTTTGGTGGAGCGCAGAGAACAAAATGAGGATCCCGGGGGGGGGGGGGGGGGACCTGTACTAGTAATGCTAGAGGATCTCTGTACCTGGAAATAAACCTTCCCAGATTGTTGTTGGGCCTGGAAGCAAAGAGGTCTACATTTGGTGACAGAGGTCTTGAACACCTCTGGCTGTAGGAAGCAATCCATTGGGTTCAGGTGCTGCCAGCTGAGGCAGTCTGCCTGTCAATTCTCCCCGTCTGGGATGTAAATATCAAGGAAAGTTCCAAGAGATTGATTGGGAAATGACATTCCATTGACCTACAAATCCCTTGCCCCAACAGGGTGTCTAGAATCTCTTCCTAACCTGGCAGGCTGCAAAAACCGTGGGGATCTTCCAGTGCACCGGAAGGACTTTCCTGACTCCAGAGCAGGATTTCTAAACCGCCAGGCCAGGGACAACCTGGTCCTCCATGCCAAATGAACTGGTCTGCCCAGGGATAGGACTTGTCCCCCAAAGACGAAATGTTGTATTTTAGCAGTCTGCCGTAAAACTGGGTAAATTGGACTGTGTGGAAGGAGGCTTCTATCAGTCTCATGATTTTCAAGCAGAAGCGAAGAGTCGGGCAACTCCTGAACTGTAGTGTACAAATCCGCAGTAGTGAGTTTGAAGTTTCATATGAGAAAGGGAAAAAAATAGCTTGAGCTGCAACTAGAACAATGCCAAGACATTCCAAGCAAAGTGTTGGTTCCAGCACTGACCAATGAAGGTTCAGGACATAACCAACGTTCTACAAGTTTTGGACTTTGTACATGGTATGCAAGCACCTGTTCTTGTCATGAATGTTCCCACAGGAGCGGGTTGTCTAAATATGCCACAATGGAGATGCCCTTGAAGCACAGCAAGGCTATCACAGGGGCCAGCACCTTAGTGATAATACAAAGTAAAAAAGACAAGCTGAAAAGCAGGGCCATAGGCTGAAAATGCACAGAAACCAAAGCAAAAATAGGATTTTTATAACAGCTTACCTGTAAAATCCTTTTCTTGGAGTACATCACGGGACACAGAGCGACATAGTCATTACTAATGGGTTATATAGTTACCGTCAGGTGCTGGCACTGGCAACTTCCAAAACCGGAAGTACCCTCCCCTATATAAGCCCCTCCCATCCGGGAGCACCTCAGTTTTGTAGCAAAGCAATAAGTGTCCCCAAAGAGGGGCGGGAGCTCTGTGTCCCGTGATGTACTCCAAGAAAAGGATTTTACAGGTAAGCTGTTATAAAAATCCTATTTTCTTTCTCGTACATCACGGGACACAGAGCGACATAGTCATTACTAATGGGATGTCCTAAAGCAATGCCAAATGAGGGGGGGGATACACCATATATAAGCTGAGCGCTATCAGACATGAGGATCTTTTGCGGCCTGCAACACACTGCGCCCAAAGGCGACATCCTCCTGACTTCTAACGTCCACCTGGTAGAACCTAGTAAACGTGTGTACTGAAGACCATGTTGCGGCCTTACAGACTTGAGCCAGGGAGGCCTGGTGATGCACTGCCCATGAAGTTCCAACTGCTCTCGTGGAGTGCGCTCTAACTTTGAACGGAGGCGGTCTACTTCTCAAGCTATAGGCTTGTATTATGACCTGTCGAATCCACTTGGCTAAAGTAGATTTTGACGCTGCCTGACCCTTTCTGGGGCCTTCCGGCAGAATAAACAAAGTATCCGTTCTGCGAATCTGAGCAGTGGCTTTTAGATAAGCTTTAACTGCTCTTACTACATCCAAAGAATGCAATAACTTTTCCTCTACCGAAGTAGGTTTGGGGAAAAAAGAAGGAAGAACCACATCTTGGTTCAAATGAAACCTCGATACCACCCTAGGAAGAAAGGCTGGATGAGGACGTAACACTACTCTGTCCTTATGGATAACCAGATATGGCTCCTTACAGGACATAGCTGCTAATTCCGATACTCTTTTAGCCGAACAAATGGCTACTAGAAAAAACAATTTCCTGGTGAGAAGCACTAAGGAAATATGCTGTAATGGTTCAAATGGTTGTTTCTGTAGAACCGACAGAACCAAGTTTAGATCCCATGGACATATGGGAATATTAACCGGAGGACTAATACGCATCACTCCTTGTATAAAGGCTTTGACTAGTGAATGCGAAGCCAAGGGCCTTTGAAAAAATATTGACAAGGCCGAAATCTGACCTTTGATAGTACTCAAGGCAAGCTTCCTATCTACAGCCCATTGTAGGAAGTCCAGAATTCTACCTATTACGTATTTACGTGGATGCCATTTCCTGGCCTCACACCAGGCGATGTACGCCTTCCAGATTCTATAGTAGATCTGCCTGGATACCGGTTTCCTGGCATTGATCATGGTAGACACCACAGCATTAGAGAGCCCTCTCCTTTTTAGAATGTGGGCTTCAATAGCCAGGCCGTCAAACCTAGGGCTGGTAAGGAAGGGTGGTATATCGGTCCCTGCGAAAGCAGGTCCGGACGATGTGGGAGGGTCCAAGGACTCCCCACAGACATTTTTACAATCTCCGCGTACCATGCTCTTCGGGGCCACGCTGGAGCCACCAGAATCACTGGTTTCTTTTCTACCCTGATTCTGCGGAGTAATCGAGGTAACAATTGTGGCGGTGGGAATGCATATATCAGCTTGAACTGATCCCAAGGGAACAGTAGGGCATCCGAGCCGCACGCTAGGGGATCCCTTGTCCAAGAGACAAACCTGTCCACTTTCGTGTTGAATCTGGATGCTAGCAGATCTACATCCGGTGTTCCCCACCGCTGACATATAGTCCGGAAAACCTCGGGATGAAGGGACCATTCCCCTGGGCATAATTGTTGGCGACTTAGAAAGTCCGCCTTCCAATTCTTCACCCCTGGAATGAATACCGCAGATATGGCTGGGACATATCTTTCTGCCCATCTCAGGATGTAATTTACTTCCCTTTGGGCTGCACGACTCCTGGTGCCCCCCTGACGATTGATATATGCCACTGCTGTGGCATTGTCTGACTGAACTCTGACAGGGGACCCTTGGAGTTTGGATGTCCATGCTACTAGGGCATACCGGGCTGCTCGTATCTCTAAGAGATTGATGGGCAGGGCCTTTTCCGCATCCGACCATCTGCCCTGGAGAGACCATTGCTCCAGTACTGCTCCCCAGCCTAAAAGGCTGGCATCTGTAGTGACCACCTTCCAAGAAATCGGACTGAAGGATTTCCCTCTTTCCAGATTCCGGGGAACCAACCACCAACGGAGGCTTCTGCGAACGGAAGGGGACAAGGACATTGGTACGTCCAGAGCCTGAACTTTTTTGTTCCAGGCTGACAGTATGGCCCTTTGCAACTTCCTTGAATGGAATTGACCGTAGGGTACTGCTTCGAATGATGCCACCATTTTTCCCAGCAGCCTCATGCACAGGCGTATGGATGGCTGTCTTTTTGAACCCACTAAGCGGATCAAATCTCTCAAAGACGACCCCTTTTCTCGAGACAAGAAAATTTTTCTCTGGTCTGAATCCAGCCTTAGCCCCAAGTATTCCAGACTTTTGACTGGTTTTAGGGCTGACTTGTCTCGGTTGATAATCCAACCGTGATATTCCAGATACTTGATTGTCTCGTGAACAACCACTTCTAGTTTTTCCACTGAGTGGTCTATCAGCAACAAGTCGTCTAGATATGCCATTATCGTTACACCTCGTGTTCTTAGATTGGCCAATAATGGGGCCAGAATTTTTGTGAACACTCTTGGTGCTGTGGCCAGACCGAAGGGTAAGGCTCTGAACTGAAAATGGCGCCCTTCTACTGCAAAGCGTAGAAATTTTTGGTGGACTGGAAAGATGGGAATGTGCAAATAAGCATCTTTGATGTCGATCGTGGCTAACCAATCCTCCCCTTGTAGGGCAGTGGCCACCGATCGGATCGACTCCATCGGAAAGTCCTGATATACAGGAATTTGTATAGCCCTTTTTGAATTAATATGGGCCTCCCGTCCGCGTTTGCTTCGGGACTGTAAAGAGGTTTGAGTAAAACCCAAACCCTCATTCTTCCAGGGGAACTTCCATAATTACTCCTTGGAGCAATAGTTGTTCTAGTGCCAACAGGAGGGACTCTCTCTTCCGGGGATCCCTTGGCACGTTTGACCTTAAAAATGGGAAGGAGGAGAGTCTTTTAACTCCAAACTGTATCCCAAACCTACTGCGGAGAGCACCTATCTGTCTTGATCGTGTCCCGCCAGGTCTCTTTGCGAACAACTGGAGTCCTCCCCCCACCCGACTGAGTGGGGGCTTCAATGAATTTAACTTTGGGGGAGGTTTTGTACCTCCCCTGACCCAGGGTTTCTCATTACCCTGCTACTGTCCCTGTTTTTTACCCCCGGGATTTGACCGAGGAGGCCGTCGGAACTGTTACACAGCCGATGCCCCAGGGACTGGAGAAGCAGGCCCCTTAAAGAGGGACCTCTAACTCTGCTTTTAACCGGCAAGAGCGTATTTTTACCGCTGGAAATTTTCTGGATATATTTGTCCAGGTTTTCCCTGAATAAGCGTTCACCATGAAATGGGACGCTAACCAGCCATTCTTTACAGGGAGCTTCAGCAGACCAGTTTCTGAGCCATAGGAGCCTACGCATATGTCTATAGACAGCGTAAGGCGGGAGGCCTGATGGACTGAATCCTCGATGGCGTCAACCGCAAAGCCTAAGGCTCTAGGTAGATCAGCTAGGGCAAAGCCTGCTGATCTGTCAAGTCCCTCAAGACCTGTTTCAACTGATCCTTCACTGCTTAGCAGACCCCAATAGCTGCTACTGCTGGTTGTATCACCAAGCAGATTTTCATAAGGACTCCAATCTTTTATCTATTGGGTTCTTGAACATTTGGACATTATCCACTGGACATGTCAGTGATTTATACATACAAGAGATGGCTGCGTCCACTGTAGGGACCTTCCATTTTTTTTTTTTTGATGAACCTATCCTCCATGGGATAGACCACCGGAAATCTCTTGGGGGAATAAATATTTTCTCAGGACGTTCCCAATCCTGGTAAATGAGCCCTTTCAGTAAAGGGTGAAGTGGAAAAGAACAAACAGTCTGGGGGCTTCTAGCGACCCCAACGAGGATACAGTAGTGGTTGATGGTTCCGCAAGGTGCATTTTTAAATGCTGATCGGACCATGTTAGTCAGAGACTGAACCCATAATCTTTCAGCTTGAGATGCTGAGAAAAGGTTCCCCCACTGTTGATTCCTCTATAACAGAATCAACCTTATCCTGATCCCCTTCAGGCAGGTCGATCCCTGTATGGGACTGTTGCTCTGCTAACAGGCACTCTGAAGGAGGAGACGGAGATCGGGCGTGCTTTCCCTGACAGGGAGGCAGCGATAAATTTTGACAATCTCTCTCTAATCCTCCCAGAGCTGAGGAAAAAACCTCCTCTGTTACATACACAGGAGCAGGTGACTGAGGACAGCCACAGTACCAAGTACCCCTGCGGGGTCTCTACGGTCACTTACCTCTGAACTTCAGGGGAGACTGGTGCAGCAGGAGTATGCCCAAGATCCTCAGAGCCCGATGAGACCCCCTTCGCTTCCTGGAAGATTCAGTTCCGGAGCTACTGGACGGCATATTCCTAAGCCTAAAGCTGAGGTATTCCAGCCGTAATACACCACTTTTACTGAGAATAGTCTAGCACAATTGCTGCTATATCACAGTTGGTGTCTACTAATGTGCCTTTCTAGGGGATGCCTGTATCAACCGCTTGCTGTATGCCTTTAAATGTTGCCAGCTCTGTCTCTGTACTTCATAGCCAGCTTACTGCAATAATGTGGCTTTTTAAAAACCTGCTGGGACGCCCGCACATGCGCAGAAGCGCTGCGGCGCGCACAGAGCGTCATCCCCCAGGCCCCGCCCCTTTTTCCGGCCACCTCTATATATAGAGGCGCGTGCACGCGCACGCGCACGGCCACGTGCGCCTCGGCGCTAATTTTCAAACATGGAAACCAGGGACAGGAGCCAGGGCCCCCTTTGCCGCAGGCCGGGGGATAGACAAACACTGCAACATGGCAGAGGAAACAGTTTCCTGTAGGAGAACTCACCAGCTGCCTGGACTTTGCTCTCTGAGAAGAAACTAGTCCATATGACAAGAAAAACATTCCACAGCGGCCTCTAGTGGACAACACAGGTACCGCAGTTTAATATACTAAACATATATAAAAAAACATTTTTTTTTTTTTTTTTCTTGACCACCATTAAAAATTATTACATTTTTTTTAGTAGTTACAGGCATGCACAGATATTAGCGGGAATACCGTTAGGTAACAGACAGAAAGACAAATTAGGCTTGGGGGTCCCCCAATAGAACCAAGTTCCTGGGGGCCCCCACTTACCTGTTCCCCGCCGCAGGACTTTGTTTGGTCCACAAAAGCCCAAACTTCACCTATCACGGCAGGCATTGTAATCAAACCTTCAGGGACCGGGTTCCCAAGGATTCCACTCCCCTGGACCTGTATAGCACCCTGCACAGAAAACATCTTGGTCGTGGGTATGACCAGAGCTCTGGATCCCAGGGTCCAGCTCTCCTAAGAGAAGCATTACAGGCAGAACCTTGCTCTTCTCTGCAAGGCCCGGGTACCGACCGTTTAGCTATGAAGCTTTTTTGGTCGGATCCGGAATAGCTTACTGAGGCCCAAAAGAACCTGTACGCAAGCTCAGTGAAAAACACATGTTTCTTCTTGGCCAACACCTTAGACACTGGCAAAAAAACTGAGGTGCTCCCGGATGGGAGGGGCTTATATAGGGGAGGGTACTTCCGGTTTTGGAAGTTGCCAGTGCCAGCACCTGACGGTAACTATATAACCCATTAGTAATGACTATGTCGCTCTGTGTCCCGTGATGTACGAGAAAGAAATTAAGGAAATATGCTTGTGTGCTGGATAGATGGGGAACATGTTTCTGATGTCCAAGGAGCCCAGAAAGTCTCCCTGATGAAGTGAGGCTATAACAGACTTGGTGGATTCCATATCGAATTTCTGAGCTTTAATGTAGACATTTACAGCCTTGAGATTCAAGATGGGACAGAATCCCCATTTTGGTTTTGGAACTGTGGAGTAAAACCCCTGGAACCCTGTGACTGGCCAGGGCTGTATAGAGATCTTCTAACTTGTGGTGATGCAGGCATATTGGAAACCATGAAACTGGGAGGCAGCTGGAAGGAAAACTCTAGCATGAAGCCCCTAAAACCATCTTTAGCACCCAAGCATCTTATATGCAGGTTGTCCAAGTAGGTTAAAAGATGTAAACCTACTTTGGAAAATGGAGGTGCCCCCTCATGCTGAAGAAGATTAATGTGAGAACTCGGAGTCCAGGGTTTGCAGACAGACTAGTAACTTGGTTCTGGCTTTGGAAGGAAAGGTCTGGGAGTAATGAAAGGAACTCCTCTTGGTCTTAGATGATGAGCGCTAAGCCTTTATCTGCTGAGCAATATGGGTACTCTTACCCCATGACTAGTTTTTTTATGAAACATTTTGTCAATACAAAAACATATATACAGCAAGGTAGGAACAACCAAAAGAGATGCTCCCAATGACATACAATAGAATGTGCAAACAAAACAAACAAAATTAAATAAAATGAAATATAAGGAAATATAGTTAAGTTAGGGTCAAACACTAAGGCTCTGTTCACATCTAGGCGTTTTTCTGCTCTAAAAATGCCCAACAAGACAAATACCATTCATTTCAATTGCTCCTGTTCACATCTGAGCGTTTTGTCACCTAAAGAAAAACGCCTGTCGCTCAAAAAAGTACAGGAGCTTATATTTTGGGCGATTACAAGCATTTTTCATTCTTTTACATTGGTGACCTTTTGACCTGTACAAAAGCATGGTAAAAATTGCACGCATGCCTATTAACCTTATTCGACCAGACCACTTTTAAACCGCCAAACCTATTTCCACCAGAAACAGTTAGTTACTATCCTCTATGTTATTGGATGGGGCATCGTGTAGTGAGTTATTAGAAACCACACAGTAGGACCATACTTTTTGAAACTTTCTAGGGCATCCTCTACATTTGTATGTTAGTTTTTTTCTTCTTAATGTAAAGTTAGGATTCTCATGCCACTGTTTATGTGTTGGAGGTGCAGGGGAGGTCCATTTTTGTAATATGAGTTTGCGTGCTTAATATAAGGACCTTGTCCACATAATGTGCATCTCAACTGGGAGTATTTCCTCTGGGACTATTCCCAGAAGTGCACATTTTTGGGTCCCCTGCCACCTTTGTTAAACATAATGAATTTAAAGTTGTGAACACCTTTTCCCAATAACGATGACGTTTGGAGCATCGCCAAAGCATGTGAATAACAGAGCCATTAGCTGGAGGTACAAAGAAGACATAATGGTGTTGTGGATTTTCCACAAGCATAAAGCTTTTGTGGGGTATAATGAACCCTATGTAAAATAAATAATCGAGTCAGACGCTGAGAGGGTGAGAAAGACATTCGGTCTGACCTCCAGTGCAAGAGTCCACTCCTCTTCGTCCAGTGATTCCAAGTCCCTTTGCCAGGAAATAAAGCTATTTACCTGTATTCGGGCTCTAACTGCAGGGTGGAGTAAAGGTCTCCTATTAACCCCCTTTTCCTACAGAATGTAGAGATAGCCAAGGACAAAATCGAGGCAGGATTGCAGCTGGAAGATAGATGCGTGGCATTGTAGTGCATGGCGTAATTGAAGGTTTTGGTAAAAAAATAGGATTTTTTACTCACCGTAAAATCCTTTTCTCAGAGTCCATGGACCGACACAGCTTCTCTATTGACCTAGTGGGTATTATCCATTAATTAGGAGTGACTAGGCAAAAAACTTGTAAAAAGTGTTGCATCACACCTTCTACAGTACCGCCCAGGGGGCGGACCCTCTGGGTATATCCCCTCAGTCTGCATCTCGCAGATCAGTTCGTCAAAAAGCAGTACAAACTTAAAAAGGAGGGGTGGGTGCTGTGTCGGTCCATGGACTCAGAGAAAAGGATTTTACGGTGAGTAAAAAATCCTATTTACTCATTCGTCCATGGACCGACACAGCTTCTCTATTGACATAGTGGGACGTCCCAAAGCAGTGTCAGAGAAAAAAACGAGGGGTGTTAACAGCATAAAAATAAACTTCACCCCAAACACAAAACAGCACTCCTCCAACGGAGGAGCTGCAACTCTAAACAGCCACTTGCAAAACCTTGTGGCCAAAAGAGGCATCCGAAGATGCACCTACATCAACCTTGTTGAATTTTGTGAAAGTGTGAGAGGACGACCAAGTCGCCGCTTTACATAATTGGGAAACAGACGCTTGATGTCGGAAAGCCCAAGAGGCACCTATTGCCCTGGTCGAATGCGCCGTGACCAGAAAGGGGGGCGCTTGACCCTTTAAGGCGTAAGCCTGGATTACTATCTGTCGGATCCACCTAGATATGGTGGCCGATGAGACTGCTAGGCCCTTCTTGGGACCAGCCACCGAAACAAACAGTGAGTCTGACTTTTGGAACAGGGAAGTAGCAGATAGGTATACTCTCAAAGCTCAGACAATGTCCAAGGAATGCAATGCCGACTCCTTAGGATTCGACGGATGAGGACACAAGGATGGAAGTACAATGTCTTTGTTGAGATGAAAAGCCGAAACGACTTTTCGGAAAAAAGGAAGACTGCGGCCGCAGCACCACCTTATCCTTGTGGAAAATCAAATAGGGAGCCTTGCAGGACAAGGCTGCCAGCTCAGAGACTCGTCTGACGTAACAGCCACCAAAAAGACCACTTTCTGAGAAAGTGTCAACAGGGGAATATCGCTAATATTCTCAAACGGTGCCTTCTGAAGCACCGAGAGGACCAGGTTCAAGTCCCACGGAGGTAGCGGGGGGACGGACCGGAGGAGCCACATGTCGAACCCCCTGCACAAATGTACTCACGAGAGAGTGAGTCGCCAGGGGTCGCTGAAAAAAGACAGCCAGGGCAGATATCTGTCCCTTAATCGTACTTAAGGCAAGCCTTTGGTCCACCCCATGCTGTAAAAACAGCAGGATTCTGGAAACCAAATAAGTACGCGGATGCCATTTCATTTCCTCACACATGGAGATGTAGGCCTTCCAAGTGCGGTGATAAACCTTCCTAGAGGACGGTTTCCGAGCACTTCTCATAGTAGAGATTACTGAATCTGATAGGCCCCGGTCTCTCAGTACCTGGTTCTCAACAGCCATGCCGTTAAAGCCAGTGACCGTAAAGCAGGATGGAGTATGGGACCTTGCGATAGCAGGTCCTTCCGTAGTGGTAGGCACCAGGGGACGTCTGCTACCAGACGTACTAGATCGGCGTACCAAGGACGCTGAGGCCAATCTGGAGCGATTAGGATCAATGGAATTCCCTCTGCCTCCACTCTGCGGAGCAGAAGAGGAAGAAGCCTTAAGGGAGGGAAGGCATAGATTAGCCGA
This sequence comes from Rana muscosa, assembly GCA_029206835.1. NCBI lineage: Eukaryota > Metazoa > Chordata > Amphibia > Anura > Ranidae > Rana > Rana muscosa. The sequence goes on from CM055116.1 coordinate 882,804,721, forward strand.
TACTGACCCCACGATGCCACCAACGCGTCCGTTGCGTCTGCCCATGGGTCTCTTGACTGGGCCACAAACCTCAATAACTTCCGATTGAGTCGGGAAGCCAGAAGATCTACGTCTGGTGTGCCCCATCTTTGGCAGAGGAGTTGGAACACCTCCGGGTGTAAGGACCATTCTCCCTGGTCCAACATCTGGCGGTTCAGGTAGTCTGCCTGCCAGTTTTCCACACCCGGAATGTACACGGCCGACAGTGCCGGTATGCTCCTCTCTGCCCACTTCAGGATGCGAGCGACTTCCGATGCTCCAGCTGAGAGCTTCTTGTTCCTCCTTGATGATTGACATATGCCACTGCTGTGGCGTTGTCTGACTGGATCCTGACTGGCCGCCCTTGTAGCCTCTGAGACCATCTGAAGAGGCACAGCCTGATCGCCCGGATCTCCAGGACATTGATCTGTAAATGGGATTCCTCTGGGGTCCAGCGACATTGTGCCGACTGAAAACCCCAGACTCCCCCCCAACCTGTAAGGCTGGCGTCCGTCGTGATCACTATCCAGTAAACCGGAAGAAATGACTTCCCGGCCATTAGAGCCGGTGCTGTCAGCCACCATACCAGGGATCTCCTGACTAGGTGGCTCACTCGGATTTCATAATCCAGAGCTGATGGACATCTGTTCCATCTGGACAGAACTTCCTTCTGTAACACTCGAGTGTGGTATTGAGCATATGGGACCGCCTCGAAGGAGGCTACCATGAGGCCCAACACTCGCATGCAAAAACGGAGTGACGACCAATTCCTGGAAGTCAGCTGCCGTACTGCAGCCCGAAGGGTCTGCAACTTCTCCACAGGGAGGAATACCTTTGCCTCTGAGGAATACAGAATCAACCCCAGGTACACTAGGCGTTGAGTGGGCACCAATACTGACTTTTGCGTGTTTAGTATCCAACCACAGTCTCGAAGAGTCTGACAGGTAATGGACACGCTTACCTCTAATTCTGAGCTTGAAGGGGCCTTCAGAAGAAGGTCGTCCAAGTAGCCCACGATAGCGATAACCCGCTGTCTTAGAAGTGCCAGATTAGGAGCGAGCACCTTGGTGAACGTCCTGGGTGCTGAAGCCAGGCCAAACGGGAGGGCCACAAACCGATAGTGGTTCTTCCCGATTGCAAATCGCAGAAACCTCTGGTGTCTGGAGTATATGGGGACATGCAGGTATGCGTCCTTGATGTCCAAGGAGGCCAGAAAGTCCCCCGGATTGAGCGCCGTGACTACAGATTGAACCGACTCCATCCGAAATCTTTGTACCTTCACAAAGCAATTGAGGGCCCTGAGATCCAAGATTGGACGAACCCCATCCTTCTTCGGCACAATGAACAGATTTGAGTAAAAACCCTGACCCCGTTCCTGTTCTGGAACTGGAATAACTACCTTGCGTTCCAGCAGACCCTGGACCGCCCCATACAGGGCCTCCCGACGGGTCGGTAGTAGCTGGAGATTGGAGGTGACGAATCTGTCCGGTGGACAAGAGAGAAATTCTATATTTTAGCCTGAGGAGATTACTTTGCAAACCCACCTGTCGGAGACTAGAGCTGTCCACTGAGTCGCAAATTTGCGAAGACGTCCCCCCCACCTGAGAACTGGGTGGGGGCGGACCTTCATGCGGACGCAGATTTGTCCGCAGGCTTGTTGAGTCTGCGGAACCAAGGAAGCTTTTGTCCTTGGGCAGGCGCCTTGTTGGCCTGGGGTCTTTTCCCTGTCGCCCTAGGGGAACGAAAAAACCCTTGCGTGCAGTAAAGGAGGGCCCTTGCCCTTGGCGTGGCCCCTTACCCTTGCTAGTTTGAGGAAGCAAAGTGTCTTTACCTCCTGTGGCATCCTTGATGATGTCATCCAGAGAGGCTCCAAAAAGTCTGTCGCCCTTAAAAGGCAGATCCAACAGGGCTTTCTTGGAAGTCTGGTCCGCAGACCAGCCCTTTAGCCAGATCAGGCGGCATATTGCTACTGCATAAACCAAAGCTTTTGACAGCAGGGGAATAGTATCCATGTCTGACTCGCATACAAACTTAAGGCCCTGGACCAACTGGTCGGCCAAAGTTATCTCATCAGGAGGAGCATCTCGCTCCTTTAACCCCTGGAGTAGCAATTTTGCCCATTCAGTAAGTGTCTGAGACACTAGGGCCCCCGCCAATGCCGGGCGTACTGCCGAGCCTACCACCGAGTATAGGTAGCAAGCGAGTGCTTCAGCCTTCTTACCCACGGGGTCCTTGAAAACAGGAGCCCCTTCTACTGGAATTGTGGTAGCTCTATTAAGTCTGGACACCGGAGGGTCCACTATAGTGGACCGGTCCATTTCTTCAGAAAACTCTCTTCAAAGGGGTACCGTACCGCAAACCTCTTTGGGGCTGTAAAGACCCTCAGTGGGTTCTCCCATTCCTTGAATAAGAGTTTATCAAAAAAAGACACACAAGGGAACACCTTAGCAGTGCGGGCAGGTTTACGAAACCCAAAGGGGACCGGAGTCTCTGCTGCTTCTGCAGTATTTTCCAACTTTAGCATATCCCGCACTGCAGTAATCAGGTCAGATACCAAAGCCGTCTCGCGTACTGACCTGGACTTGGAGTCATCCTCACTGTCCGAAAGGTCATGGTCTGCAGCCTCTGATGCGTCAGAATCTGGGCCATGAGCCGTAGCTGGACCTGGTTCTGTCTCAGAAATATCCCCAGAAGATTGCAGGGGACGGGGGCGTTTACTACCCCCTGTATTCCCGTGTGCTGCTTCCACCCTGGCAGCAAACGCCTCTAGGATTGCCGACATAGCGTCCATAGACACCTCAGGGGCACCAGCTGCTAAATCTGGTGTTTCAGGGGAGAAGACATCTGGCTCAGATGCCATGCTGACCACGCGCTGACACCCACAGGGCTCCAGGCAAGATATTAATAGGCCACCCTCCTGTGCTGCAGAGATGCTGGGTCACCCAGAGGACTCACCACCCTTGGATCAGTACCACTATGCTGCCGTGTGCTGCGCCTGTGAAGCTTTACCACCGCTGCTGTGTCACTCTGCTTCTTTTTCAGCGCTTCCTGTGTGAATTTCTCACGCCAGTGTAATGCACCCTAGAGGCCGGAGACTCTCGCAAAATGGCCGCCAAACGGCTGTATGGAAGATAATGTGGGCTCCAAGAAAATGGCTGCCGAGCCGAAGATAGAGGCCAAAGCAGCCTTAGACCACAAAAAGATGGCCACCGTACGGCGGTATATACATACAGCGTGAATCATAACAAACATGGCCGCCGATCAGTCGATAGAGGCCAGTGGGTGTGAACTACAAGAAAATGGCGCAGAGCGGTGACCTAACTATAGACGCGAAACTACAGGAAAATGGCCGCCGGGTAGTCACTAGAGGCCGATACAGGCATGGACCACAGCAAAATGGCTGCCGACAGCATGGAGGGGGAAGAAGCACACACACACAGGTAAGCAGAAATGCCATTTTTTAAATGTTAGTTACAGCCAGCCCCGCTCCAGTGGAACCCCGTAGGTGACCCCCAGCACCCAGCAACCTTAGCTAGAAGCCCAGGGAGGAGGGAAGGGCAATGAGAGAGGGAAGAAAGGGGCCACAACCACTTACTAGGTCTCTCCAGGAATGTCCAGCCAAATCACCCAGCCGAGGCAGGGGAGTTTACTTACCTATCCTGCATGTATCATGCTGGAAGACATTCCAAACAGATCATCGTCCGCGCACGAAAGGTGACTGTTGGCCAGGCATGCTGTGATTGAACCCAAGGGGACGATCATATGTATGCCCTGGAGCGCGACGCTCACCGGACAGGCTGCTGCAACTTGCCCGTGAGGTCAGCTGAAGCTGAGCGGTCCGATGCAAGCTTTGGAGCGTAAGCTCACCGGCCAGGCTGCTGCGACTCGGCCGTAAGGTCAGCTGAAGCTGAGCGGTCCGACGCAAGCCCTGGAGCGTAGGCTCACCGGCCACCCGTGGAGCGACGAGTATGTCGTGGAAAACCCAGCGCGTAGCTAGGGTCGGCACACGCTCGATGGCCTAAACTGGGCAGACTACAAGGATCAAGGATCCAGCCTGTCACCCAGTCGGCAGTTGATCGCAGGAAACAAAAAACATAGAAAAATATATTTTTCCCCCGGACCGATGGGCCCGAAGGGAGCCATGTCCTACTCCTTGCTAGACAGAAAAAAAGTGATCTACGAGATGCAGACTGAGGGGATATACCCAGAGGGTCCGCCCCCTGGGCGGTACTGTAGAAGGTGTGATGCAACACTTTTTACAAGTTTTCTGCCTAGTCACTCCTAATTAACGGATAATACCCACTATGTCAATAGAGAAGCTGTGTCGGTCCATGGACGAAAGAGTAATTACTGTTGGACAACTGATAGAGTTCTTTAAGTACATTAAAAGGTAACAAGATATCTTTGATGTATAACTGATGTAGGAGAGTTATGCCAGCCTGTTTCCATGTATCAAACCCGACTAACTTATTTAATTCAGACAAACATGCATTGTCCTAGATAGGCATACCCCTAGACATCCTGCTGAAATCATTCAGGGCAGCTCTGACAATATACTATCCCCAGAAGGGTGTGCAAATCAACCCTTTCTTGCTTGCATGTTCCGCAGCACAAAGCTTTAGTCAGGGGGTCATTCTCAAATTCAATGACATCCTGGAAATGGGGCAGAAGGACTTTCAACAACCTGTCCACGTTATAGTTCAAAGATGCAGCTATGAGCTGTAGAACTGGATGCACTTCAGGGCTTGCCAGTGGGAACAAAGCTCTGGAAAGGGCCTCCAATCGCTTGTCAATGGGGACATTAAAGACATGTGCAACCTCCACAGGGATGGTAAAGCCTCGTTAAGTCGGAACACTGCTGGATGCACACAGTGAGCTCTCTGTGCTGGATGCACAGAGAGCTCAAACTATAGAAATACATAAATGAGAACCAGACCAAAAACGGAACAAGAGTATAAGATCATTTTAATTGTTGGTAAAAATCATATAAAACCACCAATATGTTTTGGGGGCAAAACCACTTTGCCCTTCACCAGGGCTTCAGTATTAAACATAAAACCGAGCCATAATGATAAAAAAATAAAAAAGTCTACATAAGTATATTTATCATTATGATCATGTTTTAGGTTTATTCTTGAAGCCCTAATCAAGGGGGAGTGGTGTGGCCCCCAAAATGCATTGGCTGTTTTATAATAACTTTTTTTTTACCAACAACTAAAATGATCTTGGACTATGATGTAAATCCCAATATACAGTATATTTACATATCCACCTCTCCTCTGGCAAACTTTGCCAGAGGAGAGGTGCATATGTACCTACCACAATATATAGATATTGGGATTTACATCGTTTGGAGTATATTGCTATACACCGGACATTTATTTCCCCCTTTTGGATATTTAGGTTTACTTCTGCCTTAATAGGTCCAGACTATATCATGTGGGCCTGTAGGCAAAACATCTGAGACAGATCCTGTATTCCTCTCCTCTGTTGTTTTAATGATTTATGATATTGAGTAAAAAACTCTGTATATAACACACTTGCAATATATGTATGCTCCTGAAGAAGCGGAGAATCCAACGTAACGCATAGACCAGCTACAAGTACATGTATCCATCAGATTTACATATTTTTGTATTTATCGCAAAGTTTCTTTATGCATATCTATGTTTTTATTAATGTGTTTATGACCATGTTATATATGTAATAAAATAACATTTGGCATATTGAAAGTCCCACTACTTTTGTTTTCAAAAATACCATCTACATAAATATAGACTGCAGTCTGTCAGTACACCGGAAAGGTCTTGGCACACTTAAAGGGGTTGTTAAGTCAGAAGGTTTTTAATCTTAATGCATTCCATGCATTAAGATAAAAAATCTTTCTGTGCGTAGCAGCTCCGCTCAGCCACCCTACTACTTACCTTAGCCCCATCTCTGTCCAGCGATGTCCACGAGTCCCTCAGTTATCCCGTGACTCCCCTCCCAAATGGCTCCTGCTGCTGTCAATCAATGTCAGTCAGCCAATGAGGAGAGAAAGGGGGGCGGGGTCAGGACATGGCTCCGTGCCTCAATGGGTCCAGGGAGCTGTGAATTGGCTTGGGTGCCCTCATAGCAAGCTGTTGCTGTGGGGGCACTCACAAGGAGGGAGGGACCAGGAGAGCCAAAGTGAGACCCAAGAAGAGGAGGATCCAGGCTGCTCTGTGCAAAACCAACTGCACAGAGCAGGCAAGTATAACATGTTTGTTTTTTTTAAAAGCGAAGCTTTACAATCAATCACTTTAAGAGCCTAGACTGGGGACAGCACTAGTAGAGCTACATGCTGAACCTCAAGTTTAATAGTGGTGTGCACTGCATAAATGATGGCTTTCACCATATCGGAAGAGAGATATCAGAAGACTGCATCGCCTTTTGTGTCTCATGTGTTAATGACTTATAGGACTCTGTATCAGACAACGTCTTGATGACTGAAGGTATAGAAGCCTTTAAGGCTGAGAAAATAAGATAAGGATTCTAAGAAGGGACTCTGCAGTCAGAGTCAAAGTTGCTACCTGGCCCAAAAAATCCTACAGGACGACTGTGAAAATCATCCTGCATAAGACCAAAAAAAGGGCAACACCCGATGGGGCTAGGGAAGGGCATTGACTCTAACAGAGGGCAAAATTCTAGGCGGTCTGTGTCTGGCACCTCGAAGGCACACTGCAGGCAGCCAAGGAAGCATTAGTGGAGTGTGAGCTGGAGGTAACTGGTACAGCGGGATTGCCTCCCTATGTCTAGGATCAGACATAGCTCGAGGTACCAGGCTAGGCTTCAGATACACACAAACCCATCTGCTGGGTGGCAGGAGAAGGGTCAGGCGGCCGAAGGATTCCACATCACTTGCACTCCAGAGCAGCGACGTGAAAGTGCTTCCTAAACCCTAAATGGTGGAAAAAAAGACAACGGAGCAAGCGTGCGACATTCGACCCAGTGGATGATGTCAGCGCTCAATCCTTCACGGTTACCCATTCAATGGCCCAAATATTAATATATAAAAAAAAACAAAAAAAAACACACAATTTAAAAAATGTATAATTTCTTAAGAAATTATTAAACTAACCCTAACATTGGCCAAAAAGGTGCCAGGATGCAGTACCAGTGCTGTAATGCATGCACATATATTTGTGTTAGTGTTCAAATAATACTCATACTAGGCCGTACACAGGGTCTCAATTTCTCACAAGGGTAATGACCCTTTTCTTTCTCGTACATCACGGGACACAGAGCGACATAGTCATTACTAATGGGTTATATAGATACCTTCAGGTGCTGGCACTGGCAACTTCCAAAACCGGAAGTACCCTCCCCTATATAAGCCCCTCCCATCCGGGAGCGCCTCAGTTTTTTGCCAGTGTCTAAGGTGTTGGCCAAGAAGTAACATGTGTTTTTCACTGAGCTTGCGTACAGGTTCTTTTGGGCCTCAGTAAGCTATTCCGGATCCGACCAAAAAAGCTTCATAGCTAAACGGTCGGTACCCGGGCCTTGCAAGAGAAGAGCAAGGTTTTGCCTGTAATGCCTCTCTTAGGAGGGCTGGACCCTGGGATCCAGAGCTCTGGTCATACCCACGACCAAGATGGTTTCTGTGCAGGGTGCTATACAGGTCCAGGGGAGTGGAATCCTTGGGAACCCGGTCCCTGAAGGTTTAATTACAATGCCTGCCGTGATAGGTGAAGTTTGGGCTTCTGTGGACCAAACAGAGTCCTGCGGCGAGGAAAAGGTAAGTGGGGGCCCTCGGGAACTTGGTTCTATTGAGGGACCCCCAAGCCTATTTTGTCTTTCTGCCTGTTACCTAAGGTATTCCCGCTAATATTCTGTGTATGCCTGTTACTACTGAGAAAATGTAAAAATTTTAATAGTAGGCAAGGAAAAAAAAAAATGTGTAAGACCGCGGTACCTGTGTTAGACACTAGAGGCCGCTATGGTTCTTTTTCTTGTAATGTGGATTTTTTTCTTCCAAAATCAAATCCAGGCAGTTGGTAAGTTCTCTGCTGGGAAGCTGTCTCCGCTGCGCTCATCCATCCCCGGGCCCTGCGGCAGGGACCCTGGCTCCCATCTAGCTCCTTATTTTTTTCAAAAAAGGCGCCGAAGGCGCGCGTGCACGCGCCTCTATATATAGAGGCGATCTGGAAAAAGGGGCGGAGCGGGTGGATGACGCTCGGTGTGCGCCGCGGCGCTACTGCGCATGTGCGGGCGTCCAGCGTGTTTTAAAGCACAATCATAGCTGGCTATTGAAGTGCACAGACAGAGCTAGCAACAGTATAAAGGCACATAGAGGCGGTTGATGCAGGCATCCACTAGAAAGGCACTTTAGTAGACACCAACTGTTATATAGCTGCAATTGTGCTAGACTATTCTCAGTAAAAGTGGTGTATTACGGCTGGAATACCTCAGCTTTAGGCTTAGGAATATGCCGTCCAGAAGCTCCGGAACGGAATCTTCCAGGAAGCGAAGGGGGTCTCATCGGGCTCTGAGGATCTTGGGCATGCTTCTGCTGCACCAGTCTCCCCTGAAGTTCAGAGGTAAGTGACCGTAGAGACCCCGCAGGGGTACTTGGTACTGTGGCTGTCCTCAGTTCACCTGCTCCTGTGTATGTAACAGAGGAGGTTTTTTCCTCAGCTCTGGGAGGATTAGAGATTGTCAACATTGATCGCTGCCTCCCTGTCAGGGAAAGCACGCCCGATCTCCGTCTCCTCCTTCAGAGTGCCTGTTAGCAGAGCAACAGTCCCATACAGGGATCGACCTGCCTGAAGGGGATCAGGATGAGGTTGATTCTGTTATAGAGGAGTCAACAGTGGGGGAACCTTTTCTCAGCATCTCAAGCTGAAAGATTATGGGTTCAGTCTCTGACTAACATGGTCCGATCAGCATTTAAAAATGCACCTTGCGGAACCATCAACCACTACTGTATCCTCGTTGGGGTCGCTAGAAGCCCCCAGACTGTCTGTTCTTTTCCACTTCACCCTTTACTGAAAGGGCTCATTTACCAGGATTGGGAACATCCTGAGAAAATATTTATTCCCCCCAAGAGATTTCCGGTGGTCTATCCCATGGAGGATAAGTTCATCAAAAAATGGAAGGTCCCTACAGTGGACGCAGCCAACTCTTGTGTGTATAAATCACCGACATGTCCAGTGGATAATGACATGACATGTCCAAATGTTCAAGAACCCAATAGATAAAAGATTGGAGTCCTTATGAAAGTCTGCTTCTTTCTACAGCAAGCTTGGTGACACAACCAGCAGTGGGGTCTGCTAAGCAGTGAAGAATCAGTTGAAACAGGTCTTGAGGGACTTGACAGATCAGCAGGCCCTTGCCCTAGCTGATCTACCTAGAGCCTTAGGCTTTGCGGTTGACGCCATAAAGGATTCAATCCATCAGGCCTCCCGCCTTACGCTGTCTGTAGTACATATGCGTAGGCTTCTATGGCTCAAAAACTGGTCTGCTGAAGCTCCCTGTAAAGAATGGCTGGTTAGCGTCCCATTTCATGGTGAAAGCTTATTCAGGGAAGATCTGGACAAATATATCCAGAAAATTTCCAGCGGTAAAAATACACTCTTGCCGGTTAAAAACAGAGTTAGAGGTCCCTCTTTAAGAGGCCTGCTTCTCCAGTCCCTGGGGCATCGGCTGTGTAACAGTTCCGACGGCCTCCTCGGTCAATTCCCGGGGGTAAAAAACAGGGACAATCGCAGGGTAATGAGAAACCCTGGGTCAGGGGAGGTACAAAACCTCCCCCAAAGTTAAATTCATTGAAGGGTTGCCCCCACTCAGTCGGGTGGGGGGAGGACTCCAGTTGTTCGCAAGAGACCTGGCGGGACACGATCAAAACAGATAGGTGCTCTCCGCAGTATGTTTGGGATACAGATTGGAGTTAAAAGACTCTCCTCCTTCCCATTTTTGAGGTCAAACGTGCCAAGGGATCCCCGGAAGAGAGAGTCCCTCCTGTTGGCACTAGAACAACTATTGCTCCAAGGAGTAATTATGGAGGTTCCCCTGGAAGAATGGGGGTTCGGGTTTTACTCAAACCTCTTTACAGTCCCGAAGCAAACGGGGACGGGAGGCCCATATTAATTCTAAAAGGGCTAAACAAATTCCTGTATATCAGGACTTTCCGATGGAGTCGATCCGATCGGTGGCCACTGCCCTACAAGGGGAGGATTGGTTAGCCGCGATCGACATCAAAGATGCTTATTTGCACATTCCCATCTTTCCAGTCCACCAAAAATTTATACGCTTTGCAGTAGAAGGGCGCCATTTTCAGTTCAGAGCCTTACCCTTCGGTCTGGCCACAGCACCACGAGTGTTTACAAAAATTCTGGCCCTTTATTGGCCAATTTAAGAACACAAGGTGTAATGATAATGGCATATCTAGATGACTTGTTGCTGATAGACCACTCAGTGAAAAAACTAGACGTGGTCGTTCACAAGACAATCAAGTATCTGGAATCTCACGGTTGGATTATCAACCGAGATAAGTCAGCCCTAAAAACCAGTCAAAAGTCTGGAATACTTGGGGCTAAGGTTGGATTCAGGCCAGAGAAAAATATTCTTGCCTCGAGGAAAGGTGTTGTCTTTGAAAGATTTGATCCACTTAGTGGGTACAAAAAAGACAGCCGTCCATACGCCTGTGCATGAGGCTGCTGGGAAAAATGGTGGCATCATTCGAAGCAGTACCCTACGGTCAATTCCATTCAAGGAATTTGCAAGGGGCCATACTGTCAGCCTGGAACAAAAAAGTTCAGGCCCTAGACTTACAATGTCCTTGTCCCCTTCCGTTCGCAAGAGCCTCCGTTGGTGGTTGGTTCCCCAGAATCTGGAAAAAGGGAAATCCTTCAGTCCGATTTTTTGGAAGGTGGTCACTACAGATGCCAGCCTTATAGGCTGGGGAGCAGTACTGGAGCAATGGTCTCTCCAGGGCAGATGGTCGGATGCAGAAAAGGCCCTGCCCATCAATCTCTTAGAGATACGAGCAGCCCGGTATGCCCTAGTAGTATGGGCATCCAAACTCCAAGGGTCCCCTGTCAGAATTCAATCAGACAATGCCACAGCAGTGGCATATATCAATCATCAGGGGGGCACCAGGAGTCGTGCAGCCCAGAGGGAAGTAAATTACATCCTGAAATGGGCAGAAAGATATGTCCCAGCCATATCTGCGGTATTCATTCCAGGAGTGGAGAATTGGAAGGCGGACTTTCTAAGTCGCCAGCAATAATGCCCAGAGGAATGGTCCCTTCACCCCGAGGTTTTCTGGACAATATGTCAGCGGTGGGGAACACCGGATGTAGATCTTCTAGCATCCAGATTCAACGCAAAGGTGGACAGGTTTGTCTCTCGGACAAGGGATCCCCTAGCTTGCAGCTCGGATGCCCTAGTGTTCCCTTGGGATCAGTTCAAGCTGATATATGCATTCCCACCGCCACAATTATTACCTCGATTACTCCGCAGAATCAGGGTAGAAAAGAAACCAGTGATTCTGGTGGCTCCAGCGTGGCCCCGAAGAGCATGGTACGCGGAGATTGTAAAATGTCAGTGGGGAGTCCTTGGACTCTCCCACGTCGTCCGGACCTGCTTTCGCAAGGACCGATATACCACCCTTCCTTACCAGCCCTAGGTTTGACGGCCTGGCTATTGAAGCCCACATTCTAAAAAAGAGAGGGCTCTCTAATCCTGTGGTATCTACCATGATCAATGCCAGGAAGCCGGTATCCAGGCAGATCTACTATAGAATCTGGAAGGCGTACATCGCGTGGTGTGAGGCCAAGAAATGGCATCCACATAAGTACGTAATAGGTAGGAGTCCGGACTTCCTACAGTGGGCTGTACATAGGAAGCTTGCCTTGAGTACTATCAAGGGTCAGACGGCCTTGTCAATATTTTTTCAAAGGCCCTTGGCTTTGCATTCATTAGTCAAAGCTTTCATACAAGGAGTGATGCGTATTAGCCCTCCGGTTAGTATTCCCATATGTCCATGGGACTTAAACCTGGTTCTGTCGGTTCTACAGAAACAACCATTTGAACCATTGCGGCACATTTCCTTGGTTCTTCTCACCAGGAAATTGATTTTCTTAGTAGCCATTTGTTCGGCTAAAAGAGTATCGGAATTAGCCGCCTTATCCTGTAAGGAGCCATATCTGGTTGTCCATAAGGACAGAGTAGTATTACGTCCTCATCCAGCCTTTCTTCCTAAGGTGGTATCGAGGTTCCATTTGAACCAAGATGCGGTTCTTCCTTCCTTTTTCCCCAAACCTAGCTCGGTAGAGGAAAAGTTATTGCATTCTTTGGATGTAGTAAGAGCAGTTAAAGCTTATCTAAAAGCCACTGCTCAGATTCGCAGAACGGATACTTTGTTTATTCTGCCGGAAGGCCCCAGAAAGGGTCAGGCAGCGTCAAAATCTACTTTAGCCAAGTGGATTCGACAGGTCATAATGCAAGCCTATGGCTTGAGAAGGAGACCGCCTCCGTTCAAAGTTAGAGCGCACTCCACGAGAGCAGTTGGAACTTCATGGGCAGCGCATCACCAGGCCTCCCTGGCTCAAATCTGTAAGGCCGCAACATGGCCTTCAGTACACACGTTTACTAGGTTCTACCAGGTGGACATTAGAAGTCAGGAGGATGTCGCCTTTGGGCGCAGTGTGTTGCAGGCTGCAAAAGATCCTCATGTCTGATAGCGCTCAGCTTATGTATGGTGTATCCCCCCCCTCATTGGGCATTGCTTTAGGACATCCCATTAGTAATGACTATGTCGCTCTGTGTCCCGTGATGTACGAGAAAGAAAATAGGATTTTTATAACAGCTTACCTGTAAAATCCTTTTCTTGGAGTACATCACGGGACACAGAGCTCCCACCCCTCTTTTGGGGACACTTATTGCTTTGCTACAAAACTGAGGTACTCCCGGATGGGAGGGGCTTATATAGGGGCGGGTACTTCCGGTTTTGGAAGTTGCCAGTGCCAGCACCTGAAGGTATCTATATAACCCATTAGTAATGACTATGTCGCTCTGTGTCCCGTGATGTACTCCAAGAAAAGGATTTTACAGGTAAGCTGTTATAAAAATCCTATTTTTTCTCACCAAAGACTGAGCCTTGTCCCTCCTGGAACAAAATTTAGCTCTCTATCATTTAAACATTTGAAGCCTGAACCTCAATTGGCATTAGAGGGTCTGGCAAGGGGCGTGGCCTGACGCAGCATGTGAGCAGACGTTCCTCTCTGCAGCTCCAAGATCCCTCTGCACAATCCTTTGCAATCCTGCTAACCTGCCAAACCAATCGGCCCAAAACTTTCTCCAGACACCCAAGAGGGACCCTGCTACTCATCCACGGAAGAATTTTGGTGGATGGGAGGAAGAAAAGGGAGAAAACAGCCCCCGGTCAGGATGAATATTACCACTCGGTCCTCCCAAGATGGCCGCCGCTCCACCATGCTACATGTGCCTCTCTCATCTACACCGGAACTCTTCGGTGACGATCTGGACCCCTCACTACCACCATCCCCTGGGGCTTCAGCCCCTTCAATACCCCTGGCCCACCCCGCTCCGAGTGATGACGGTCTCGAGGAGGGGCCGGAACCGGAGCCACCTTGCTGGATGTTCTTAAAATCCTGAAGGTAAATCATTCTGATATTATGGGGAAGGTGGAGGAACTAAAGCTGGACATTACTATAATGCGCCAGGACATGCATAAGGTCAGGGACCGGGTCGCTGAGACAGAACGCCGCATTAGTGACCTGGAAGACACTGTAGGCCCGGCCCTGCCTGTGCTGAAAACCCATGGCAACAGAATTCAATCGTTGGCAGATAAGATCGACGATTTGGAAAATCGTTTACGTAGGAATAACCTGCGCCTGGTGGGCCTCCCAGAACGGGTCGAGGGTGCAGACCCGGTATCCTTCCTTGAATGCTGGTTTACCCAGGAATTTGGCAAAGACTGCCTGTCCCCATGTTTTGTGATCGAACGGGCCCACAGGGTCCCTGGGAGACCGCTCCCTGCTGGAAACCCCCCTCGCACCATGGTTATCCGTCTCCTAAATTATAGGGACAGGGACGCTATCCTGAGGGCTGCTCGCATAAAGGGAAGCCTGAAAATCAACAACGCATCGGTCTCCCTCTACCCAGATTACTCCCCAGCAGTTCGTGCTGCGAGAGCCAAGTATCAACATGTTAAACAGAAGTTGAGAGAACAGACCATACAATACTCCATGCAATTTCCCGCGACGCTGAGAGTCGTCCACCAGGACCAAGTGCACTTTTTTCAGAACCCTGCTACTGCGCTTTCCTGGTATGAATCCCTGTCCAAACCTGGCCGCGCATCTGACCGACCACCTGCAACCTGATCGGGGTATCCCCCCCGCACTGGCTACAAAGCCACTTCATTTTCTTTTTCTCGCCCCAATCGGGGGCTCTTTGTGCCTATGGCAGGTACCTTATTCTACAGCTCGACAAGAGGCTATGGATCTTTAAGGGGAAGATTGGGATGCTGCAGTTGTTTTCCTTTTTCTTTCCCCTTTGGTTGTTTTTTTTTTTTTTTTTGTTCTCTGATCATTGACTGATCGAAATAGTTTGCTGACTTGCCTGTATTGGCCATGTTCCTAGTGTCTACTAGCAGTTTTGGGACAAAGCCGGCCCCTTGTTCTTGGGGTACGGCAGGGGTAGTAACGAACTCAATGTGGATTTCAACTGGTAATGTATGTGTAATGGTTTGTGTGTTTGCATGGATGGTGGTTGTGTGGATGTGTTCATGGGTACTCCTTTTCTCCTGCTCCCCCCAGTGTTGGATTGCAGCCGCGCCGGTGACAAGTGTCTGATTTGTATTACCATATATGGGCCCCTTTTTAACCCCCCGCCATGTCTATAATCACATGCATCTCCTGGAATGTCCGGGGGTTAAATTCTAAATTTAAAAAAGAGCATCCTTATTTGAATTTCTCAAGCCACATAGGCCACAGATACTATGCCTACAGGAGACACATCTCCTAGGCTCCAAAATACTTGCTTTGAAAAAACACTGGGTGTCACAGGGGTATCATTCCACGTACTCAAATTATGCTAGGGGAGTCTCTGTCCTCATAAGGAAGGGACTCCCTTTCTCCTGTGACCAGGTAGTTATTGACCCAATGTATGCCCCCCCCCCCCCTGTCACGGCTGCAATCTTCACTGACTTGAGTTTACAGTTTTCTAAATTGCCGGGTCTGCCTACCCTTGTGCTGGGGGATTTCAATTCTGTCCTGGACCCAGGTCTGGACAGGTTGAGGCCCCTCCAATATGAATCCAAGCTATTTAGCCACTGGTGTGCCTCCTTTGGTTACGTCGACCTTTGGCGGCGTGGCCATTCACTGATAAAAGAATACTCCTGTCAATCCAGAACATATGGTACTCTTTCCAGGCTGGATTATGCCCTGGGAACCTCTGATATGGTCCCTTCTGTTAAGTCGGTCGCATACATCTCGCAGACAATCTCAGACCATTCGGCCCTTAAGATAGAGTTGGTGATGGGTCACCGACCCTCTTTTCGGCAGTGGAGGCTCAGCCCTTGCTGGATCTCCACCCCCAAAATACAGGACCCGGTGGGACAGGACATGTCCCACTTTTGGGTGGATAATGAAGGATCTGCCTCCCCTGGCCCCACATGGGACGCCTTTAAGGCGACTGTGCGGGGTTCATACATCTCTAACACTACCAGACATAAAAAAAAACCTCCAGGCCACTCTTTTAGCCCTAGAGTCCTCCTTGGAGATTGCGAGGGCCCAGTATTCTGCGTCCCCCACCCCGGACTCCCACGGGGTCCTGGTAGGGGCGCATAGGGCCCTGGATCTCCACAGGGTGGATGTAACGCAGAAACAACAGAGATATCTGACGGCCAGGCTGCTTGAACACAGTGGGAAAAATGGCAAGATGTTGGCATATCTCTCCCGCATGGACTGTGTTGATAGGACTATTCTGCAAATCCAGGTGCCGGATGGCTCCATCGCTTCAGACCCTAGGACCATTAATCTAACTTTTAAATCCTTCTATGAGGACCTATATTCGTCCCAGCCCTCTCCACCTGAATGGGAAACTATGGGTTTCTTCGAGTCTCTCCGGTTCCCTGTACTGGAGGACTCACACAGATCCATCTTAAATGAACCTTTGACGGTAGAAGAAATTACCACTGCCATATACTCACTCCCCCCGAACAAAACTCCTGGATTGGACGGTTTGCCCGCTGAATGGTACAAACACTATGCTGGGGACTTGGCACAGAGGTTGCACTCTCAGTTTGGGCAGGCAATGGATGAGGGCGTTCTCCCCTCCTCCATGTGTGAGGCCCTGATTGTGGTGATCCCCAAGCCTGATAAAGATCCAACGCTATGCGGCTCATACCGTCCAATCTCCTTACTCAATAGCAATGTTAAGATACTGGCCAAGGTACTGGCAGTGAGACTACAAAAGATTATCCTACACCTTATCCATAGGGACCAAACTGGATTCATGCCTGGAAAGAGTACATATGACAACATTAGACAATTGTTCATACATATCCATAGAGCTGACACTGAGCATAAAAGTGGCCTGGTGTTGTCACTGGATGTAATGAAGGCCTTTGATACTGTGAAATGGACCTTTTTGTGGGAAGTCATGCACCGAATGGGTTTTAGTCACCAATTTATAAAATGGGTTCGCCTGCTATATATCAATCCCAGGGCAAGAATATGTACTAACAAGGATGTATCGGATGTCTTTTCTTTACACAGGGGAACACGGCAGGGCTGCCCGCTCTCGCCACTCCTGTTCGCACTTGCCATAGAGCCTTTGGCTCTGGCGGTGCGACAGACGGCGTCGGTGGGCGGCATATGTTATGGTAATCTTACAGAGAAGATCTCATTATATGCTGATGACGCATTAATATACCTTGATGGCACAGAACAGTCCTTTAAATCTTTAATGGAAGTGGTGGAGGAGTTCGGGAGGGTCTCGGGACTAAAGGTGGGCTGGGAAAAGTCTGTTGCTTTTCCCATAGGCCCCAAACAGGACTATACTTACTTATCTCACTCTAAACTGTCAGTCAGATCCACATTTAAATATTTGGGCATTCACATTAATGCAGACCTGGCCCTCTTTGAATCTCTTAACATTGCCCCAGTTGTTACACACATGGAGACCAGGTTGCAAACTTGGGCCTCATTACCTTTGAATTTGATAGGGCGGGTGAACATATTTAAAATGATATACCTACCTAAATTTTTATATGCCTTTAGGGCATCCCCTATTTTTCTCTACAAAAAGCTCTTCAAAAGAATAGACTTCCTATGGCAGGGGACCAATCCCAGAATAGCGAAGGCTTCCCTCCAGGCCTCTAAGGGTGATGGGGGACTGGTCTGCCCCAACTTGCGACACTATTTTATAGCAGCCCAATTAACCTATGTCTATGAATGGTTCCAGGGGGCCTCCGCATCCTGCTCTACCTATCTACTGCAGGCACTTGCTGGCCTAGAGACCCCATTGGTAGATATTATGCATAGATCTTTACCAAAACGATGCTCCCGCGGCTCCCCGATAGAAGTGAGTTGGTTGGCCTGGCATGAAGGGAATAAGACGATTTCAGAATTGGGGGGGGGGGGGTCTCACCGAAAACCCCCCTATGGCATGACCCCAATCTTCTGGAGCTCATGGGTCACCCCGATGCATTGTGGTGGACACGGCTGGGCATTACCCACGCTGCCCACATTTTTCTCAATGGTGAATTTATCTCGTTTGAAGTCCTAAAAGCTACAAGTGGATTGTCAAATAAATTCTATTTTAAATATCTTCTCATACGACACGCTGTCCGTGCGCAGTTTCATGGCCTGACTCTTGAGCTCGCTGAATCCCCGCTTGAGGCATTGATGTCGTGTTCTGGCATTACGAAATTAGCCACAACCATTTACTCCCGACTGCAGACGGGTGGGAGTTCTCCCTTCCGTGCTGCACAGCGGAAGTGGATGGTCGACATCCCTGGGCTTTCAGAGGAGGGGTGGGAGGAGGCCTCTGGGGCCTGTTTCTTGGATATTGTTGGGTCTAACGACCAATATATACAGTTCAAATTTATTCATCAACTGCATTACACGCCGGCCCATCTGGCTCGCATGGGTTATGTTTATGGGGCCCTCTGCCCTAGATGTAAGTGCACCAATGCTGGTTATGTACACATGTTTTGGTCCTGCCCGGCCCTCTTGGGGTTCTGGGTGGACCTATTCTCTTTTTTTGAAACCAATCTATGCCTAGTGACCCCCCACACTGTTGAAGTGGGGCTCCTGGGCATCCTTAATGACCACATACCCAGAACCCACGAACGGACCCTAGTCCGCTTGATACTCTTTTATGCCAGAAAACTGATATTACTACAATGGAAGTGTGAATCTGCTCCCAACATCCAACTGCTGTACCGCATGATAAACAAAGTCGTACCAACCTTTAAACTAATCTATAAAGGAAGGGCCTGTATACAGAAATTCTACAAGATCTGGCAACCTTGGCTGGATATAGACAGCTCCTTTTGGAAGGATACCCCTCTGTCTCAGCAGTAGTGGGCCCTGATTCAGCCCCTCCTGTTTGATGGGGGGGGGGGGGGAAGAACTACCTCCTATCCTAAATAAAGAAGCTGGGGACATGAAACATATCCCACATAAATGTGGGGGGGAGTAGGAGGAGTGCCCCCCCCCCAGCTGTAGTTTCGGCTGGGGAAATGGGTGGAAGTGCTGGGTGAATGGGTATGAGTGTTGTGTGAGTGAATGCAAGCACTTAAGTATTACTGAATAAGGATAACCGAATGAGTCCTGTGAAAATCACAGTTAAATACTCTCGATACACCTTTGGTATTAGGGTTTTGTGTTTCTTTTTTTTTTTTTTTTCTTCTCCTCCGTTGAGGAACTGGGACACCTATGTGGCCATGTGGCCACAAGCTGTAGGCCTTATTAGGCTTGAATGTTATTTCGAGACTATATTGTTTATGCTCCCGCTTCACGGTGTAATACTGGTATATTGCTACTGAATACAAGAAAATAATGTGTAAGCGTGGAGGTTGATATGCTCTGTAATTTTTCTCTGTTCAATGGAAAAATCAATAAACATAAATAAAAAATAAAAAAAAGAGGGTCTGGCAAGTGGCCACGCATAGTTGCAGTGATTTGTAACATGCTGCAGGACCTGGAAGGAAGCATTCCTGGTGCACTGCTGCCCTGGTAACTGGCTTACAGTGCTAGCATCCCATTCTCTTGGCTATATTTCTAGTGCTTAAGGGTTTGTGGGATTTTAACCTTGCTTTGTCACTGGGGGTTTCGTCTCGAGAAAGTCAGGCTGTGCCCTTCCAAAACATTGATTTGAATAAAAAAATGCTTTTGAATATAATCTCTTTTGTCATGTCCCATGGTGCATCTATATATGGATCATGTTACTGGAAGTTTTTTATTTATTTTTGATTATAGTTTTTTATGATTAAAAAAAATTAGCAAAAAATAAAGCAGCATATGTTAAAACAAGAGGATACAAAAAAAATTATACTCAGTGCTGCTCCAAAAAATATACAGAACAAATAATTACAGGTAAATTAAAGTGCAGTGCAGTGCAATCAAAAGGTAAAGTCCATTAGTGCAAATGGTGCCCAAAAACGTGTTCACTTCCGCTTGTGAGGATTCCAGTGTCACTCTGTGCTCCCCTCCTGGGTCCCCACTCACCAGCAGTAATCTTTAAACATGCACAGTCTTTAGCCTACATCAATGGCAAAGATGTCCTCTTCCAACAGCAAACTTTAAAAGGACTCCGAGATCTTTGTTCCACATCTATAGTTAGGGTATCTCCTTCCTATAACTTCAGTATTAAATCTCCATTGCAGTTGTATGGATATATGAGATTCCAATGAAGAGAGATGCATATAGCGTAATATTGCTAAGATTTATTGGTAAAATCACACCGGAATTGCACTTACATCAAAGAAAGGCATACAGGTAAAAATCTCCTCCTTGGCTACTAAAGATGTCCAGTGGGAGGGGCAAAACGCGTCAAGCAGGGAATAGATACACAAGGTTCACTGACGGCTGACAACACGCCAAGGCAGCGATTTTTTTACCTGTATGCCTTTCTTTAAAGTAAGTGCAATTCCTAGGTGATTTTACCAATAAATCTTAGCAATATTACGCTATGTGCATCTGCCCTCTTCATTGGAATACCATATATCCATACCACTGCAATGGAGATTTAATACTAGAGTTATAAGGATATACCCTAACCCTAGATGGGGAACAAAGATCTCAGAGTCCTTTTAAAGTCTACTGTTGGAAAGAGACATCTTTGCCACTGATGTAAAATAAGACCGTGCGTGTTTAAAGATTACTGCTGGTGAGTGGTGAGGTGACCCAAGAGGGAAGCACAGAGTGACACTGGAATCTTCACAAGCAGCAGTGAACACATTTTTGGGCACCATTTGCACTAATGGACTTTACCTTTGATTGCACTGCACTTTAATTTACCCATACTTATTTATTTGTTCTGTACATTTTTTAAAACAGCGCTGAGTAGAATTTTTTGTATAATTTTTTTTTTTACCTTACACGTCAACAGCAGCCCATCGAGTCAATTCACTTGTTTATATAATTATTGTATGTACCATGGCGCTGGCACTTTACACAATTTTCATATGTTTAACCACTTCCATACAGGGCTTTTTATACCACTTCCATACCGGACCTATTCTGGCACTTCTCTCCTACATGTACAAATCATCATTCTTTTGCTAGAAAATTACTCAGAACCCCCAAACATTATATATGTTTTTTTTAGCAGACACCCTAGGGAATAAAATGACGGTCGTTGCAACTTTTTATCTTGCACGGTATTTGCGCAATAATTTTTCAAACGCCTTTTTTTTGTAAAATATGAAAGCTTATGTTACGCCGAGTAAAAAGATACCCAACATGTCACGCTTTAAAATTGCGCACACTCATGGAATGGCGCCAAACTTCGGTACTTAAAAATCTCCATAGGCGACGCTTTGAAAATGTTTACAGGTTACCAGGTTAGAGTTACAGAGGAGGTCTAGTGCTAGAATTGTTGCACACGCTCTAATGCACGCGGCGATACCTCACATATGTGGTTTGAACGGCGTTTACATATGCGGGCGGGACTTATGTGTGTGTTCGCTTCTAAGCGCGAGCTATTGGGGACGGGCGTTTTAAAAAAAAAATTATTAATTTTATTTTCCTTTTTTTTTCCTTTTTTTTTTTTTTTTACACTTTTATTCTTTTACAAGGAATGTAAACATCCCTTGTAATAGGAATGTGTGTGACAGGTCCTCTTTATGGAGAGATGTGGGGTCAATAAGACCCCACATCTCTCCTCCAGGCTGGAAAGCATGAGATCAGTGAAAAAAATTTCACTGATCTCATACTTACAGCCGCAATGGCAGCTTTGTTTACATTTGAGGACCCGGGCGTGACGTCATCACATCGCGCCCGGGCCTCCGACGATCATAGAGATGACTGGTGACCATCTGGTCACCAGTCATCTCTATGCTCATCACGTGACCCACCACCGGCGCCGACGATTCTCTCCGGTTCCCCGATCGCACGGGAGAGCCCGGAGAAGCACCGAATGGTGGCGGGAGGTCCCCTCCCGCCGCCTATAAGAACGATCAAGCGGTGGAATCACCGATATGATCGTTCTTATGGTGCGCAGGATCGCCGGCTCTAAACAAGGATATCTGAATGATGCCTCTAGCTGCAGGCATCATTCAGATATCCCCCCTCAAAGCGGAGGACGTCATATGACGTCCACCCGGAGGGAGAGAGGGTTCCTGCCGGCGTCATTTCCCAATGGCCCGGTATGGAAGGGTTAAAAAAAGGCATTATTTTTGTTACAAGAAAGATTTAAATATTTGTTACCTTCTGCAGCCTTTGTTGGCATTCTGTTGCTTTACGTTTAAACTCCTCTGCAGCAGATTTAGACTCTCTTAGCTCTGCTTCATACAGGTCGCTACGCCTGCGTGCAGCAGACAGGTCTTCTTCTAACTGGTGCATCATCAGCTTCATTTCTTCTAACTGGGCTTGAAATTCCTAAAAAAAAAAAAAAAAATTATGGCAAAAGAGGAGTATGAAAGTGTGATTGCAAATATAGTCACAGTATCAGTGGGAGTATTCATTTTCTACAACAGCCAGAAAGCCAGACCTGCTCTGTCAACTGACTGTAACTAGCTCTACCCAAATTATTTTGCTGCAAAGGCAGCCCACATGCCTTTCTTTGGGGACCCCTTCCTCCAGGGCAGAACGTGTGGAACATAGGAAGAAGGCTGACATGTCTGGACTACGGCAGAGCCAAAGGCCCCTGACACATGAGATTATTCCCCTTCATGCCTAAGCCTTTTTCTGACATTTGTTGCTTACAAGTTAAAATACGTATTTTTTGCCAGAAGATTACTTAGAACCCCCAAACAATATGTTTTTTTAGCAGAGCCCCCAGATAATAAAACAGCGATCACTGCAATATTTTATGTCACACTGTATTTGTGCAGTAGTCTTTCAAATGTAATTTCTTTGAAAAAAATGTGCGTTCATGAAAAAAACAAACAAAAAAAAAAAAACAGCCTAATTGTTTGTATAATGCGAAAGATGATGTTACGCCGAGTAAAAAGATACCCAACATGTCATGCTTTAAAATTGCGCATGCTTGTGGAAAGGCGACAAACTACGGCACTTAAAAATCTCCATAGGTGACGCTTTAAAAATTTCGACAGGGTACCAGTTTAGAGTTACAGAGGAGGTCTTGTGCTAGCATTATTGCTCTCGCTAAAATGATCGCAGCGATACCTCACATGTGTGGTTTGAACACCGTTTACATTTGTGGGCGCAACTTAGGTACGAGTTCACTTCTGTGTGCAAGGAGGGATGGGGGGGGGATATAATTTTATTTATTTTTTTCATATTACATTTTTTGTTTACACTGTCCCTTTAAAAAAAAAATTCTGATCACTTTTATTGCTGTCACAAGGAATGTAATTATCTATAAGACCCCAAATTCTTCCATTGCATTTAAAAGCATTAAAAACGCAAAGTTTGGCAGTTTTGAATAGTCACTTTTTTTAAACGTGGTGTCTTTAAGTCTTCCGTAACCCGAAAGTGATGTCATGACATCGCTTCCAGGTTACTAGATCCGAGACCTTATTAAAGCCGATTCTTGGGGGGGGGGTGTATAACAGCAGAGCGACTTCTTAGCCGCATTGGTTGTTATCACAAGAAAGCCGACTGTCGGCTCTAAAAAAAAACCTTACCGGGGTGATGGATGCAGCTGCATGCATCACCACCGTACAACCCCTTCAAGCTGAAGGCCACATATTTGCATTACATCGGTGTGGTGAAGGGGTTAGGTTAGGGAGTATGTTATATTCTGGCAATGGCAGTCTGACACTATGATTTTGATGCCCAGTAGAAGTGGAAGTAGTGAAAGCAATAGTTCTGCCCGAAATGCCCAAAGAGCTCCAAACTATCCCCTATGGCACTAAAGCACCCGATTATATTTTATGCTACCCACTTGCATCTTCTAAAATGAGCCATTAAAGCAGATGTAAAACCTAACTTAAAAAGGTCCACTTCAGGAAAAGAATGACCCGTATAGTTATCTAACCAATCTTGTAGGATTTTTCTTTTTCTTTACCTTGTGAAGCAAGTTATTGTCACCCAAGTCCCTCATCCAGTTCCCTTGCTGGTGCAGTTTTCAAGTGTGGGGTCTACTACTTCAGTGCTGCTGATGAGTCATTAACACTTAAAAGTGTTACTAAACTCACAACAGTAAAATCAGCCTGTATATGCAGTAAAGTATGCTTGTTAAACTCACTGTGGAACCTAAGGTGATAAAAATCCTCCACATTGTGTAAAAAGGCTGTTTGATCCTGTGTTCTCTGATCTTCCCCTTCTTTCACCATCCCTAATCCATCTGCCGATAGAATGGAGCCCTAGGAGACACTCTGCACATGCTCAGTTTGGTGTGTATTGCTAGAGAGATTTTTTTTTTTTTGGGAGGGTGCATGTGATCAGCACAGGGCCAATCAGCACTGTCTAGACAGAAAGTCAGGGGTCATGCAGCCTCATAAGACAGTCAGAGGAGAATGAAAACTCCTTCAACAAGCTTTAACCAGTGCTCGGCAAGACATTGACAGTCACAAGACTGTCATATACTGCTAGGAGGGGGAGAGAGGGTTGGGACTTTAAAAGGGGCAATGAGTGGGTAGGTTCATCTGCCTCCATTCCTATTATATATTAAAAGAGGGGGGTTGTTGTGACTTTGTATGAAGCACAGATAAGGGAATTGAATATGCAATCACATGTTAATGGATTCTAAAAAAAATATGCATAGCATAGTAAGGATAACAAGATAAACAAAAGGTAACACCTTTACAATTTATTGTATATAATGATAGCATGATTCACAATATAATGGTAATAATTGCATAAATATGATAAAATCATTGCAATTCATAATGAAAATAATTATGTTGTTGGTGATAATAGAAGTCTGTATTAATCAATCTCAAAATTACATGATTGCAATGATGTAGCATAAGGCTGGGCTCTACGCATTTCACTTCATACAAAGTCCCAACAAAACCCCTCTTTTAATGTTATATACTGCTGATGAGAAATAGTATTTATGAGTTCATATTTACTAAAAATAATTGCATTTCCATGTTCTGTGTACTGCGAGAGACCAGATATAGTGCAGGGTCCTGGGTTTAGTAACATTTTAACCTCCTCCTCAATACCAACTCAGCCAGAGACCTTAGCCTCAAAACCCAACACTGGGCTAACTAAACCCCTAAGTCTCTTTCTGAATCATACCTTATCCTGTGGAGGGAGACTACTGTATATGCTGAAAAATATAACATGTCCCACTCTTAAATACATAAGTGTCAGGAAGGAAATTGCAAAAAAGTGACGTTAACACTGAAAAATAAGAGAAAGTATATAAATGTATTGTGCACTTTCAACTTAAACAGTGTTTTGTTTAAGAAAGTCAAGGTAGAGTATGCCAGACATCTTAAAATGGCATAACAGTGAGGTCCCTCCCTGGGAGAATTCTAAACTAATTAATGTAGGAGATAGATTGTACCTGCTCCTTAATATCCTGCAACTTTCTGCTCTGTTCTCGGATGTCATGTAGGAGCTGCAGAGCTTTGTCATCCTCCTGGGAAACCTCCATTCGGGCCTGCTCCAGGCTGCGCTTTAAACTCTGCAAAATGGAACATTTTTAATGCATAATACATTTGATTACACTTATTAGGAAAGAACAGAAGCCATGTTTAAAAATTTCATATGCATTAACAAAATAGGCTAAGTATCTAAAAACTCCTCCAAAAATGTCATACATTCCAAACAGAGACAAGTGGCACAGTACACATAAACCAGCTACATGTTAAAGTAAGCCTTTAGGCTGGGTTCACACTTGTGCGACACGACAGCCGTCCTACTTTGGATCCGACTTTGCCCTGCGACATGAAGCCGACATATGCCCGACTTTCAATGAATGGGGATCCAATTTGGATCCCCGCCAATACCAGGCACTGTGCTTGGTATGAAACCTGAGCGGTAACTCCACGCCAAATTTTAAATAAAAAACCAGCATGGGTTCCCCCTCCAGGGGCATACCAGGCCCTTGGGTCTGGTATGGATTTTAAGAGGAACTCCTACACCGAAAAAACGGTGTGGGGGTCCCCCCAAAATCCAAACCAGACCCTTATCCGAGCACGCAACCTGGCAGGCTGCAGGGGAAGAGGGCGGGCCGAGAGAGCGGCCCCCCTCCTGAACCTTACCAGGCCGCATGCCCTCAACATGGGGGGTTTGGTGCTCTGGGGCAGGGGGGAGACCTGCGGCCCCCCCACCCCAAAGCACCCTGCCCCCATGTTGATGAGGACAGGGCCACTTCCCGACAACCCTGGCCGTTGGTTGTCGGGGTCTGCGGGCGGGGGGCTTATCGGAATCCGGGAGCCCCCCTTTAATAAGGGGGCCCCCAGATACCAGCCCCCCACCCTATGTGAATGAGTATGGGGTACCCCTACCCATTCACCTGGTGGAAAAAATGTCAATAAAAAAAACACACACAGCTTTTTAAAGTAATTTATTACACCGGGGGTCTTCTTCCGACTCCGGGGGTCTCTTCCGACTTCGGAGGTCTCCGGTGTCGTCTCCGCGCTCTCCGGTTCTTCCTTCCTTCTGCCGGGCCTCTGCTATCTTCTTCCAGCTCTTTTGCTAGCGGAGAGGCCCGGTCTTCCCGTCGTCTTGTCCGGCTCTCCGTTGTCCTTCTGCCGGCCCCTCCACTATCTTCTTCCAGCTCTTTTGCTAGTGGAGGGGCCGGTCTTCCCGTCACCGTCTTCTTCCCTCTTCTCCTCCTCGATGTTCATGCGTCGCTTCCTCCCGCTGTAATGCTGGCTGTTCGCTCCGCAACGATTTATATAGGCTTCTCATGACGTCACAGTCACATGCTCCGGGGCCACCCGGAGCATGTGACTGACGTCATGAGAGGCCTATATAAATCGGAGCGCACCGCACAGCCAGCATTACAGCGGGAGGAAACGACGTGTCAACATCGAAGAGGAGAAGAGGGAAGAAGGCGACGGAGAAGACCGGGCCCCGCTAGCAAAAGAGCTGGAAGAAGATAGCGGAGGCCCGGCAGAAGGAGGGAAGAACCGGAGAGCGCGGAGACGACACCGGAGACCCCCGAAGTCGGAAGAGACCCCCGGAGTCGGAAGAAGACCCCCGGAGCTGTGTAATAAATTACTTTAAAAAGCTGTGTGTTTTTTTTATTGACTTTTTTTTCCACCAGGTGAATGGGTAGGGGTACGATGTACCCCATACTCATTCACATAGGGTGGGGGCCAGGATCTGGGAGCCCCCTTATTAAAGGGGGTCTCCCGGATTCCGATAAGCCCCCCGCCCGCAGACCCCGACAACCAACGGCCAGGGTTGTCGGGAAAAGGCCCTGTCCTCATCAACATGGGGGCAGGGTGCTTTGGGGTGGGGGGGCCGCAGGTCGCCCCCTGCCCCAGAGCACCAAACCCCCCATGTTGAGGGCATGCGGCCTGGTACGGTTCAGGAGGGAGGGGGGCTACTCTCTCTCGTCCCCCCCTCTTCCCCTGTGGCCTGCCAGGTTGCGTGCTCGGATAAGGGTTTGGTTTGGATTTTGGGGGACCCCACGCCGTTTTTTCGGCGTAGGGGTTCCTCTTAAAATCCATACCAGACCCAAGGGCCTGGTATGCTCTGAGGGGGAACCCATGCCGGTTTTTTATTTAAAATTTGGCGTGAGTTCCCCCTCAAGAGCAGAGCACAAGTCGCATGCCAAAGTCGGATCATGCAAGACTGCGGTCTGACTTCAATGATAGTCAATGGGCTGAAGTCGGGTCAAAGTCGGTCAAAAGTAGTACAGAGAGCATTTTCAAAGTCGGACCGACATGTGTCGGACCAGTTAAGACGGCTCCCATAGGGAAACATTGATTTTTCACACGTCATGCGACATGAGCTCCCAATGTCGGAGCGTTTGTCGCCCCAGTGTGAACCCGGCCTCAACCATTAGCAAAATCACAGCTGACTGCTATATGCAATTTCTTTAACACGTTCTGAACCATTCTGAACAACTTCCAAGGGGCTGAAAATTTAGGGTTTCTCAAACCCGGACTCCTGGCTGCCTTTAACATGCAGAATGATGAAACTTTCTTCTAGCCAAAAAACACTGCACAGCAAACACAGGAATAGAACTCTCATCTACATGAACCCTAAAGCACATTTTGTTGCAGAATGTAAAACAGCCCCCGCTTTTGTGAACAGCTGAATGAAAAAGTAGGATTTTTAAAACAGCTTACCTGTAAAATCCTTTTCTTGTAGTACATCACGGGACACAGAGCAGCATAGTCATTACTATGTGGGTTATATAGAATTACCTTCAGGTGCTGGCACTGGCAACTTCCAAAACAGGAAGTACCCTCCCCTATATAAGCCCCTCCCATCCGGGAGTACCTCAGTTTTGTAGCAAAGCAATACGTGTCCCCAAAAGAGGGGTGGGAGCTCTGTGTCCCGTGATGTACTCCAAGAAAAGGATTTTACAGGTAAGCTGTTTTAAAAATCCTACTTTCTTGTTCATACATCACGGGACACAGAGCAGCATAGTCATTACTATGTGGGACGTCCCAAAGCAATGCCAAATGAGGGGGGGGGATACACCATACATAAGCTGGGCGCCATCAGGCATGAGGATCTTTTGCGGCCTGCAACACACTGCGCCCAAAGGCGACATCCTCCTGACTACTAACGTCCACCTGGTAGAACCTAGTAAACGTGTGTACTGAAGACCATGTTGCGGCCTTACAAATTTGAGCCAGGGAGGCCTGGTGATGCACTGCCCATGAAGTTCCAACTGCTCTCGTGGAGTGCGCCCTAACTTTGAACGGAGGCGGTCTACTTCTCAAGCCATAGGCTTGTATTATGACCTGTCGAATCCACTTGGCTAAAGTAGATTTTGATGCTGCCTGACCCTTTCTGGGGCCTTCCGGCAGAACAAACAAAGAATCCGTTCTACGAATCTGAGCAGTAGCTTTTAGATAAGCTTTAACTGCTCTTACTACATCCAAAGAATGCAATAACTTTTCCTCTACCGAGCTTGGTTTGGGGAAAAAATAAGGAAGAACCACATCTTGGTTCAAATGAAACCTCGATACCACCTTAGGAAGAAAGGCTGGGTGAGGGCGTAACACTACTCTGTCCTTATGGATAACCAGATATGGCTCCTTACAGGACATGGCGGCTAATTCCGACACTCTTCTAGCCGAGCATATGGCTACTAAAAATATAAATTTTCTGGTGAGTAGAACCAAGGAAATGTGCCGCAAAGGTTCAAACGGCTGCTTCTGCAGAACCGACAGAACCAAATTTATATCCCATGGGCATATGGGAGCTTTAATCGGTGGAATAATACGAGTCACCCCTTGCATAAAGGATTTGACAAGTGAATGCATAGCCAGGGGCCTTTGAAATAGTATTGATAAGGCCGAAACCTGGCCCTTGATAGTACTTAAGGCAAACTTCCTGTCTACAGCCCACTGCAGGAAGTCCAGAATTCTGCCTATAACGTACTTACGTGGATGCCATTTTCTGGCCTCGCACCAAGTGATGTACGCCTTCCAAACTCTATAGTAGATCTGCCTGGATACAGGCTTCCTGGCATTGATTATAGTTGATACCACAGAGTTAGAGAGACCTCTCCACAGACATTTTGATGATCTCCGCGTACCAGGCCCTTCGGGGCCACGCTGGAGCCACCAGGATCACCGGCTTCTTTTCCAACTTGACTCTGCGAAGGAGTCGAGGCAACAATTGTAGCGGAGGGAATGCATATATCAGTCTGAACTGATCCCAAGGGAACACCAGAGCATCCGAGCCGCAAGCGAGGGGATCCCTTGTCCGGGAGACAAATCTGTCCACCTTTGCGTTGAATCTGGATGCCAGCAGATCTACATCCGGTGTTCCCCACCGCTGACATATTGCTCGGAAGACCTCGGGATGAAGGGACCATTCCCCTGGGCATAACTGTTGGCGACTCAGAAAGTCCGCCTTCCAATTCTCCACCCCTGGAATGAAGACAGCTGATATACATGGGACATGCTTTTCTGCCCATTCCAGGATGTGACTTACTTCCCTCTGGGCTGCACGACTCCTGGTGCCTCCCTGATGATTGATATATGCCACTGCTGTGGCATTGTCTGATTGAATTCTGACAGGGGACCCTTGGAGTCTGGATGTCCAGGCTACTAGGGCATACCGGGCTGCTCGTATCCCTAAGAGATTGATGGGCAGGGTTTTTACTACATTTGACCATCTGCCCTGGAGAGACCATTGCTCCAGTACTGCCCCCCAGCCTATAAGGCTGGCATCTGTAGTGACCACCTTCCAGGATATCGGACTGAAGGGTTTTCCCTTCTGGAGATTCTGGGGGATCAACCACCAGCAGAGACTCTTCCGAACGGAAGGGGACAAAGCCATCGGGAAGTCTAGAGCCTGAATTTTTCCGTTCCAGGCTGACAATATGGCCCTCTGTAAATTCCTTGAGTGGAATTGGGCGTATGGCACAGCTTCGAATGATGCTACCATCTTTCCTAGCAGCCTCATGCACAGGCGTATGGACGGCTGTCTTTTTGCACAAAGCAGACGGACCAAGCCCCTCAAAGAGGATACCTTGTCTAGAGGTAAGAAAATCTTCCTCTGGTCTGAATCCAGCCGTAGCCCTAGATATACCAGGTTTTTCACTGGCTGTAGGGCTGACTTGTCCAGGTTGATGACCCAACCGTGAGATTCTAGATACTTGATTGTATCGACAATTACCACTTCTAGCTTGGCAACTGAGTGGTCCATCAACAACAGGTCGTCTAGGTATGCCATTATCGTTACACCTCGTGTTCTTAGATCGGCCAACAGTGGGGCCAGAATTTTTGTGAACACTCGTGGTGCTGTGGCCAGACCGAATGGTAAGGCTCTGAACTGAAAATGGCGCCCTTCTACTGCAAAGCGTAGACATTTTTGATGACCTGGAAAGATAGGAACATGCAAGTAAGCATCTTTGATGTCGATCGAGGCTAACCATTCCTCCCCCTGTAGGGCAGCGGTGACCGATCGGATCGACTCCATCCGGAAAGACCGGACGTTTAGAAATTTGTTTAGACTCTTTAGGTCCAATATGGGTCTTATGTCCCCGTTTGGCTTCGGGACTGTGAAAAGGTTTGAGTAGAAACCCAACCCCCACTCTTCCATAGGAACCTCCATAATTACTCCTTGGAGCAATAGTTGTTCTAACGCCAATAGGAGAGACCCTCTTTTCAGAGGGTCTCTTGGCATGCCTGACCACATAAAATGGGAAGGAGGAGACTCTTTTAACTCCAACTTGTATCCCAGAGTTACTGCGGAGAGCACCCATCTGTCTTTGATCGTCTCCCGCCAGGTCTCTGCGAACAACTGAAGTCTTCCCCCCACCCGTTTGAGTGGGGGCAGCCCTTCATAGGCTTGACTTGGAGGCTGGTTTAGTACCCCTTCGGATCCAGGGTTTCTTATTACCCTGTGACGGTCCCTGATTTTTACCCCCTGAGTTTGACCGAGGAGGCCGTCGGAACTGCTTAGTAGCAGACGTCGCAGGGATAGGAGAGGTAGTCCTCTTAAAAGATGGACCCCTAGACCTCTTCTTACTCGGTAAGAGAGTACTTTTACCACTGGAAATCTTCTGGATATACTTATCCAGGTCCTCGCCAAAAAGGCGTTCCCCATGAAATGGGAAGCTAACTAAGAGCTTCTTACAGGGAGCTTCAGCAGACCAGTTTTTGAGCCACAGAAGCCTACGCATATGTACCAAAGACAGCGTGAGGCGGGAGGCCTGATGGATAGAATCCTTGATGGCGTCAACCGCAAAGCATAATGCTCTAGGCAGATCAGCCAGAGCCTGGGCCTGCTGGTCTGGCAAATCCCTCAGGACCATTTTCATCTGATCCTTTAAAGCTTGGCAGACCCCAATAGCTGCCACTGCTGGCTGTGTAACAGCCCCTGCTGTGGAAAAAGCAGATTTTAATAAAGATTCCAATTTTTTATCTACTGGATCTTTGAACATTTGAACATTATCTACTGGGCATGTCAGTGATTTGTTCACAGAAGAGATGGCTGCATCCACCGTAGGAACATTCCATCTCTGGGTGAACTTTTCCTCCATGGGATAGATCACCGGAAATTTCTTAGGCGGAACAAATAGTTTATCAGGATGTTCCCAGTCCTGGTATATAAGTGCTTCCAATAATGGATGTATTGGAAAGGAGCAATTAACCTGGGGAGCTTTTAGCGACCCCAATGAGGAGACAGCAGTAGTTGATGGTTCAACAAGAGGCATTTTAAATGCAGATCGAACCATGTCAGTTAGGGTCTGGACCCACAATCTTTCAGTCTGTGATGCTGAAAATGGTTCATCTACTGTCGATTCCTCAAAAACAGAGTTAACCTCCTCCTGATCCCCTTCAGGTAGGTCGGTCCCTTCCTGGGACTGTTGCTCTGCCAACAGGCACTCTAATGGAGGTGATGGAGATCTGGCGCGCTTTCTTTCCTGCAGAGAAGAAGCGATCAATGCTGCCAATCTCTGCTCCAATCCCTCCAGAGTTGAGGCAAAAACCTCCTCTGTTATATATGCAGGAGCAGGTGGACTGAGGACAGCCGCAGTACCTGGCACTCCCGGAGGTTCCTTATGGGTATTAACCTCTGATTTCTCAGGGGAGGAGGGTGCAGATGACTGCTCCAGATCCTCAGAGCCCGATGGAGACCCCCTACACTTCCTGAGAGGTATATCTCGGAGTTTTTTAGGCGGCATATTCCTTAGTTCAAAGCTGAGGTATTCCAGCCGCAATACACCCCTTTACTGAAATAGTCTAATGCAATTTGCTGCTATGTACATCAGTGGGTGTCTACTAATGCGTCTTTCTGGGGATGCCTGTATCAACCGCCCGCTGTAAGCCCCTATACCATGCTACCAGCTCCTTTTCATGCTCTGTGTCCATAGCAAGCAGCGTGGACTGAGTCCTTTTATCTTGCTGGGACGCCCGCACATGCGCAGAAGCGCTGGGCGCACAGAGCGCGTCATCCGCCAGGCTCCGCCCACTTTTTTGAAGCTAAATCTATAAAAAGAAAGTGTGTGTGCGCGCGCGCGTGCACGTGTGCGCTCTTGGCGCCCTGTAGGGAGAGGAGCCAGGGTCCCTGTTTCACCAGGACTCGGGGATGGAAGGAAACTACTTGGCAGCATGACAGAGGAATGCAGCTTCCCTGATAGAGAGCTCACTCATCTGCCTGGACTTTCACCATGGAAGGAATAGTCCCAAGAAAAAAAGACGTTCCACAGCGGCCTCTAGTGGACAAACACAGGTACCGCACTTTTGTCTTTTTTTTTTGTCTTTTTTTTTTTTTTAAAGCCTCCTTTATGAAAAACATTTCCAGGTTTATAGTTTTTAAAACTTCCTTTATGAAAAGACATTTCTAGGATTTCTTAGGCATATACAGCTATTAGCGGGAATACCTTTAGGTAACAGGCAGAAAGACATATTAGGCTTGGGGGTCCCCTCAATAGAACCAAGTTCCTGAGGGGCCCCCACTTACCTTTTCCCCGCCGCAGGACTTTGTTTGGTCCACAGAAGCCCAAACTTCACCTCTCACGGCAGGCATTGTACTAGACCTTCAGGGACTGGGTTCCCAAGGATTCCACTCCCCTGGACCTGTATAGCACCCTGCACAGATAGCCTCTTGGTTTTGGGTATGACCAGAGCTCTGGATCCCAGGGTCCAGCCCTCCTAAGAGAGGCATTACAGGCAAAACCCTGCTCTTCTCTGCAAGGCCCGGGTACAGACCGTTTAGCTATGAAGCTTTTTTGGTCGGATCCGGAATAGCTTGCTAAGGCCCAGAGAACCTGTACACAAGCCCAGATGAATACATGTTAACCTTGGCCAACACCTTAGACACTGGCAAAAAACGGAGGTACTCCCGGATGGGAGGGGCTTATATAGGGGAGGGTACTTCCTGTTTTGGAAGTTGCCAGTGCCAGCACCTGAAGGTAATTCTATATAACCCACATAGTAATGACTATGCTGCTCTGTGTCCCATGATGTCTGAACAAGAAACAAATGTTTTAAAACTTTCCCTACCAATGTGATAAAGGGCGTAAAAAAAAATATACAAAATGATTGCCCTTCTGAAGACATCTGTGAGATGATAAATACTAAGTTATAAATAGGAGCAAAAGGGATGACTTATTATTCATGGGTGTATGGAGGTTTAGTGAGTGGTACTACAGCTTGCTGTATGCTCTTTATGCCATTAAAAAATAAAGCTCAATGTGGCAGTTAGGGCTCATTTCCACATGCTTCGGCTTCAACGCACATTAAGGGCTAGTTTACACTTGCTTCAAAACAAGGCTTCGGACACGCTTTGGTAAAGCTCTCTGAACGCCAGTCAAAGCTCCTGTCACTAAATAAAATGGTTAACTTGCAGTCCTGTTTACACCTTGCTTTTGCTTTGCTTCAAAAATTATGACCCATGTCACTTTAGTTGTGCTTGAACGGGTCTTCAAAGCCTCCATAGAAGTCTATGGCAAAGCTAGCTTGAAGCCCCACTGAAGGCTCATCGAAGCCCCACTGAAGGCTCATCGAAGCCCCACCAAAGGCTCATCGAAGTCCCACCGAATCACCAAGCAAAAGCAGGGTGTAAACAGGACTGTAAGCTAACCATTTTATTTAGTGACAGGAGCTTTGACTGGCATTCAGAGAGCTTTAACAAAGCGAGTCCGAAGCCTTTTTTGAAGCAAATGTAAACTAGCCCTTAATGAAAGTTCACGTGACTTACTCCTAAAGCTGACAGTTGACAGTGTGAATTTATACCAGCATGAGGAAAGCACATCTAAAAATAAGCTATAACAAAACTCCAGAGGTTGTTCTAGTCCAATAAAGTAAGGCAATGAAAGAAGCAAACTGCACTTAAAAGCAATCAATAAGATTGAAATGAAATAATTTTAAATAGTTCCTGTAGGATACCGCACTTTGCATATTGCTCTATGCCTTACTAAATTAAAGTGAATGTTCCCGGGAACTAAGGAGTAAAGCAAAGGTCCTCAAATACTGTATGTTCAGTTCTGCACTTTAGCATCTTCCACCTCGAATGCCAGGGTGCTTTTATATGTCACAGCCCAAAGAAGTCTGCTTTTGCAGGCTCTGGTAGCATATTGTAGTAAGAAAAGCACTGCACGCTTTCTATTGGAGCATTCAAGGTTGGGATGGAAATGCAGAGGGCCCGTTGAGAAACCTGTTTGGATAAGAGTATTTATCTAGTATAAATATGGCACTGCTGTATTTATCTGTGTCCATTACACATGATAACATTTAATTGAGTAGGTATCACTCAAACATTGCAAAAGCCCAGTTGCAAAATGACCAATGTTTGAGAACAATTGCAAACTCTATTCTTACAAAATACCCTAAAATATTGTTCAAAATACGTATTACATCAAAAGATAAAGTTAATTTGTCCATGTTCTTTTGATGTTAAACTACAGTCTAAATACCATGACTACCCTTATACATACATGTTATTAGAGGGTTTACAAAAATAGGATTTTTATAACAGCTTACCTGTAAAATCCTTTTCTTGGAGTACATCACGGGACACAGAGCGACATAGTCATTACTATGTGGGTTATATAGATACCTTCAGGTGCTGGCACTGGCAACTTCCAAAACCGGAAGTACCCTCCCCTATATAAGCCCCTCCCATCCGGGAGTACCTCAGTTTTGTAGCAAAGCAATAAGTGTCCCCAAAAGAGGGGTGGGAGCTCTGTGTCCCGTGATGTACTCCAAGAAAAGGATTTTACAGGTAAGCTGTTATAAAAATCCTATTTTCTTTCTCGTACATCACGGGACACAGAGCGACATAGTCATTACTATGTGGGACGTCCCAAAGCAATGCCAAATGAGGGGGGGGGATACACCATACATAAGCTGAGCGCTATCAGACATGAGGATCTTTTGCGGCCTGCAACACACTGCGCCCAAAGGCGAATCCTCCTGACTTCTAACGTCCACCTGGTAGAACCTAGTAAACGTGTGTACTGAAGACCATGTTGCGGCCTTACAGATCTGAGCCAGGGAGGCCTGGTGATGCACTGCCCATGAAGTTCCAACTGCTCTCGTGGAGTGCGCCCTAACTTTGAACAGAGGCGGTCTCCTTCTCAAGCCATAGGCTTGCATTATGACCTGTCGAATCCACTTGGCTAAAGTAGATTTCTTTCTCGTACATCACGGGACACAGAGCGACATAGTCATTACTAATGGGTTATATAGATACCGTCAGGTGCTGGCACTGGCAACTTCCAAAACCGGAAGTACCCTCCCCTATATAAGCCCCTCCCATCCGGGAGCACCTCAGTTTTTTGCCAGTGTCTAAGGTGTTGGCCAAGAAGAAACATGTGTTTTTCACTGAGCTTGCGTACAGGTTCTTTTGGGCCTCAGTAAGCTATTCCGGATCCGACCAAAAAAGCTTCATAGCTAAACGGTCGGTACCCGGGCCTTGCAGAGAAGAGCAAGGTTTTGCCTGTAATGCTTCTCTTAGGAGAGCTGGACCCTGGGATCCAGAGCTCTGGTCATACCCACGACCAAGATGTTTTCTGTGCAGGGTGCTATACAGGTCCAGGGGAGTGGAATCCTTGGGAACCCGGTCCCTGAAGGTTTGATTACAATGCCTGCCGTGATAGGTGAAGTTTGGGCTTTTGTGGACCAAACAAAGTCCTGCGGCGGGGAACAGGTAAGTGGGGGCCCCCAGGAACTTGGTTCTATTGGGGGACCCCCAAGCCTAATTTGTCTGTCTGTTACCTAATGGTATTCCCGCAAAATTCTGTGCATGCCTGTAACTACTAAAAAAAATGTAATAATTTTTAATGGTGGTCAAGAAAAAAAAAAAAAATATATTTTTTTATATATTTAAGATATTAGACTGCGGTACCTGTGTTTGTCCACTAGAGGCCGCTGTGGAATGTTTTCTTGTCATGTGGACTAGTTTCTTCTCAGCAGAGCAAGTCCAGGCAGATGGTGAGTTCTCTTATGGGAAACTGCTTCCTCTGCCATGTTGCAATGCTCGTCCATCCCCCGGCCTGCGGCAAAGAGGGGCCCTGGCTCTTGTCCCTAGTCTCCATTTTTCAAAATTAGCGCCAAAGGCGCACGTGGCGGCGCGCGTGCGCGTGCACGCGCCTCTAGATATAGAGGTGAGCCAGGAAAGGGGGCGGAGCCTGGGGGATGACGCTCTGTGTGCGCCGCAGCGCTTCTGCGCATGTGCGGGCGTCCCAGCATGTAAAAACCACAGTTTTGTGTGGTGAGCTGGCTATGAAGTACAGAGACAGAGCTGGCAACATTTAAAAAAGGGCATACAGCAAGCGGTTGATACAGGCATCCCCTAGAAAGGCACATTAGTAGACACCAACTGTGATATAGCAGCAATTGTGCTAGACTATTCTCAGTAAAAGTGGTGTATTACGGCTGGAATACCTCAGTTTTAGGCTTAGGAATATGCCGTCCAGAAGCTCCGGAACTGAATCTTCCAGGAAGCGAAGGGGGTCTCATCGGGCTCGGAGGATCTTGGGCATACTTCTGCTGCACCAGTCTCCCCTGAAGTTCAGAGGTAAGTGACCGTAGAGACCCCGCAGGGGTACTTGGTACTGTGGTTGTCCTCAGTTCACCTGCTCCTGTGTATGTAACAGAGGAGGTTTTTTCCTCAGCTCTGGGAGGATTAGAGAGAGATTGTCAACATTTATCGCTGCCTCCCTGTCAGGGAAAGCACGCCCGATCTCCGTCTCCTCCTTCAGAGTGCCTGTTAGCAGAGCAACAGTCCCATACAGGGATCGACCTGCCTGAAGGGGATCAGGATGAGGTTGATTCTGTTATAGAGGAATCAACAGTGGGGGAACCTTTTCTCAGCATCTCAAGCTGAAAGATTATGGGTTCAGTCTCTGACTAACATGGTCCGATCAGCATTAAAAATGCACCTTGCGGAACCATCAACCACTACTGTATCCTCGTTGGGGTCGCTAGAAGCCCCCAGACTGTCTGTTCTTTTCCACTTCACCCTTTACTGAAAGGGCTCATTTACCAGGATTGGGAACGTCCTGAGAAAATATTTATTCCCCCAAGAGATTTCCGGTGGTCTATCCCATGGAGGATAAGTTCATCAAAAAAAAAAAATGGAAGGTCCCTACAGTGGACGCAGCCATCTCTTGTATGTATAAATCACTGACATGTCCAGTGGATAATGTCCAAATGTTCAAGAACCCAATAGATAAAAGATTGGAGTCCTTATGAAAATCTGCTTCTTTCTACAGCAAGCTTAGTGACACAACCAGCAGTAGCAGCTATTGGGGTCTGCTAAGCAGTGAAGGATCAGTTGAAACAGGTCTTGAGGGACTTGACAGATCAGCAGGCTTTGCCCTAGCTGATCTACCTAGAGCCTTAGGCTTTGCGGTTGACGCCATAAAGGATTCAGTCCATCAGGCCTCCCGCCTTACGCTGTCTATAGTACATATGCGTAGGCTCCTATGGCTCAAAAACTGGTCTGCTGAAGCTCCCTGTAAAGAATGGCTGGTTAGCATCCCATTTCATAGTGAACGCTTATTCAGGGAAAATCTGGACAAATATATCCAGAAAATTTCCAGCGGTAAAAATACGCTCTTGCCGGGTAAAAACAGAGTTAGAGGTCCCTCTTTAAGAGGCCTGCTTCTCCAGTCCCTGGGGCATCGGCTGTGTAACAGTTCCGACGGCCTCCTCGGTCAATTCCCGGGGGTAAAAAACAGGGACAATAGCAGGGTAATGAGAAACCCTGGTTCAGGGGAGGTACAAAACCTCCCCCAAAGTTAAATTCATTGAAGCCCCCACTCAGTCGGGTGGGGGGGAGGACTCCAGTTGTTCGCAAGAGACCTGGCGGGACACGATCAAGACAGATAGGTGCTCTCCGCAGTATGTTTGGGATACAGTTTGGAGTTAAAAGACTCTCCTCCTTCCCATTTTTGAGGCCAAACGTGCCAAGGGACCCCCGGAAGAGAGAGTCCCTCCTGTTGGCACTAGAACAACTATTGCTCCAAGGAGTAATTATGGAGGTTCCCCTGGAAGAATGAGGGTTCGGGTTTTACTCAAACCTCTTTACAGTCCCGAAGCAAACACGGACGGGAGGCCCATATTAATTCTAAAAGGGCTATACAAATTCCTGTATATCAGGACTTTCCAATGGAGTCAATCCGATCGGTGGCCACTGCCCTACAAGGGGAGGATTGGTTAGCCGCGATCGACATCAAAGATGCTTATTTGCGCATTCCCATCTTTCCAGTCCACCAAAAATTTCTACGCTTTGCAGTAGAAGGGCGCCATTTTCAGTTCAGAGCCTTACCCTTCGGTTCGGCCACAGCACCACGAGTGTTTACAAAAATTCTGGCCCTTTATTGGCCAATCTAAGAACACAAGGTGTAATGATAATGGCATATCTAGATGACTTGTTGCTGATAGACCACTCAGTGAAAAAACTAGACGTGGTCGTTCACAAGACAATCAAGTATCTGGAATCTCACGGTTGGATTATCAACCGAGACAAGTCACCCCTAAAAACCAGTCAAAAGTCTGGAATACTTGGGGCTAAGGCTGGATTCAGGCCAGAGAAAAATATTCTTGCCTCGAGGAAAGGTGTTGTCTTTGAAAGATTTGATCCATTTAGTGGGTACAAAAAAGACAGCCGTCCATACGCCTGTATATGAGGCTACTGGGAAAGATGGTGGCATCATTCGAAGCAGTACCCTACGGTCAATTCCATTCAAGGAATTTGCAAGGGGCCATACTGTCAGCCTGGAACAAAAAAGTTCAGGCCCTAGACTTACAATGTCCTTGTCCCCTTCCGTTCGCAAGAGCCTCCGTTGGTGGTTGGTTCCCCAGAATCTGGAAAAAAGGAGATCCTTCAGTCCGATTTCTTGGAAGGTGGTCACTACAGATGCCAGCCTTATAGGCTGGGGAGCAGTACTGGAGCAATGGTCTCTCCAGGGCAGATGGTCGGATGCAGAAAAGGCCCTGCCCATCAATCTCTTAGAGATACGAGCAGCCCGGTATGCCCTAGTAGCATGGACATCCAAACTCCAAGGGTCCCCTGTCAGAATTCAATCAGACAATGCCACAGCAGTGGCATATATCAATCATCAGGGTGGCACCAGGAGTCGTGCAGCCCAGAGGGAAGTAAATTACATCCTGAAATGGGCAGAAAGATATGTCCCAGCCATATCTGCGGTATTCATTCCAGGAGTGGAGAATTGGAAGGCGGACTTTCTAAGTCGCCAGCAATTAGGCCCAGAGGAAGGGTCCCTTCACCCCGAGGTTTTCTGGACAATATGTCAGCGGTGGGGAACATCGGATGTAGATCTTCTAGCATCCAGATTCAACGCAAAGGGGGACAGGTTTGTCTCTCGGACAAGGGATCCCCTAGCTTGCGGCTCGGATGCCCTAGTGTTCCCTTGGGATCAGTTCAAGCTGATATATGCATTCACACCGCCACAATGGTTACCTCGATTACTCCGCAGAATCAGGGTAGAAAAGAAACCAGTGATTCCGGTGGCTCCAGCGTGGCCCCGAAGAGCGTGGTACGCGGAGATTGTAAAATTTCAGTGGGGAGTCCTTGGACTCTCCCACGTCGTCCGGACCTGCTTTCGCAAGGACCGATATACCACCCTTCCTTACCAGCCCTAGGTTTGACGGCCTGGCTATTGAAGCCCACATTCTAAAAAAGAGAGGGCTCTCTAATGCTGTGGTATCTACCATGATCAATGCCAGGAAGCCGGTATCCAGGCAGATCTACTATAGAATCTGGAAGGCGTACATCGCGTGGTGTGAGGCCAAGAAATGGCATCCACATAAGTACGTAATAGGTAGGATTCTGGACTTCCTACAGTGGGCTGTAGATAGGAAGCTTGCCTTGAGTACTATCAAGGGTCAGATTTCGGCCTTGTCAATATTTTTTCAAAGGCCCTTGGCTTCGCATTCACTAGTCAAAGCCTTTATACAAGGAGTGATGCGTATTAGTCCTCCGGTTAATATTCCCATATGTCCATGGGATCTAAACTTGGTTCTGTCTGTTCTACAGAAACAACCGTTTGAACCATTACAGCATATTTCCTTGGTGCTTCTCACCAGGAAATTGATTTTTCTAGTAGCCATTTGTTCGGCTAAAAGAGTATCGGAATTAGCAGCTATGTCCTGTAAGGAGCCATATCTGGTTATCCATAAGGACAGAGTAGTGTTACGTCCTCATCCAGCCTTTCTTCCTAAGGTGGTATCGAGGTTTTCATTTGAACCAAGATGTGGTTCTTCCTTCTTTTTTTCCCAAACCTACTTCGGTAGAGGAAAAGTTATTGCATTCTTTGGATGTAGTAAGAGCAGTTAAAGCTTATCTAAAAGCCACTGCTCAGATTCGCAGAACGGATACTTTGTTTATTCTGCCGGAAGGCCCCAGAAAGGGTCAGGCAGCGTCAAAATCTACTTTAGCCAAGTGGATTCGACAGGTCATTATGCAAGCTTATGGCTTAAGAAGGAGACCGCCTCCGTTCAAATTTAGAGCGCACTCCACGAGAGCAGTTGGAACTTG
Source organism: Rana muscosa (assembly GCA_029206835.1). Classification (NCBI taxonomy): domain Eukaryota; kingdom Metazoa; phylum Chordata; class Amphibia; order Anura; family Ranidae; genus Rana; species Rana muscosa. Next base: position 882,845,973 of record CM055116.1, read on the forward strand.
ATGGGCAGTGCATCACCAGGCCTCCCTGGCTCAAATCTGTAAGGCCGCAACATGGTCTTCAGTTCACACGTTTACTAGGTTCTACCAGGTGGACGTTAGAAGTCAGGAAGATGTCGCCTTTGGGCGCAGTGTGTTGCAGGCCGCAAAAGATCCTCATGTCTGATAGCGCTCAGCTTATATATGGTGTATCCCCCCCTCATTTGGCATTGCTTTAGGACATCCCATTAGCAATGACTATGTCGCTCTGTGTCCCGTGATGTACGAGAAAGAAAATAGGATTTTTATAACAGCTTACCTGTAAAATCCTTTTCTTGGAGTACATCACGGGACACAGAGCTCCCGCCCCTCTTTGGGGACACTTATTGCTTTGCTACAAAACTGAGGTGCTCCCGGATGGGAGGGGCTTATATAGGGGAGGGTACTTCCGGTTTTGGAAGTTGCCAGTGCCAGCACCTGACGGTATCTATATAACCCATTAGTAATGACTATGTCGCTCTGTGTCCCGTGATGTACTCCAAGAAAAGGATTTTACAGGTAAGCTGTTATAAAAATCCTATTTTTGACGCTGCCTGACCCTTTCTGGGGCCTTCCGGCAGAATAAACAAAGTATCCGTTCTGCGAATCTGAGCAGTGGCTTTTAGATAAGCTTTAACTGCTCTTACTACATCCAAAGAATGTAATAACTTTTCCTCTACCGAAGTAGGTTTGGGAAAAAAAGAAGGAAGAACCACATCTTGGTTCAAATGAAAACCTCGATACCACCTTAGGAAGAAAGGCTGGATGAGGACGTAACACTACTCTGTCCTTATGGATAACCAGATATGGCTCTTTACAGGACATAGCGGCTAATTCCGACACTCTTTTAGCCGAACAAATGGCTACTAGAAAAATCAATTTCCTGGTGAGAACCAAGGAAATGTGCTGTAATGGTTCAAATGGTTGCTTCTGTAGAACCGACAGAACCAGGTTTAAGTCCCATGGACATATGGGAATATTAACCGGAGGGCTAATACGCATCACTCCTTGTATAAAAGCTTTGACTAGTGAATGCAAAGCCAAGGGCCTTTGAAAAAATATTGACAAGGCCGAAATCTGACCCTTGATAGTACTCAAGGCAAGCTTCCTATCTACAGCCCACTGTAGGAAGTCCAGAATCCTACCTATTACGTACTTACGTGGATGCCATTTCTTGGCCTCACACCACGCGATGTACGCCTTCCAGATTCTATAGTAGATCTGCCTGGATACCGGCTTCCTGGCATTGATCATGGTAGCTACCACAGGATTAGAGAGACCTCTCTTTTTTAGAATGTGGGCTTCAATAGCCAGGCCGTCAAACCTAGGGCTGGTAAGGAAGGGTGGTATATCGGTCCTTGCGAAAGTAGGTCCGGACGATGTGGGAGAGTCCAAGGACTCCCCACTGACATTTTTACAATCTCCGCGTACCATGCTCTTCGGGGCTACGCTGGAGCCACCAGAATCACTGGTTTATTTTCTACCCTGATTCTGCGGAGTAATCGAGGTAACAATTGTGGCGGTGGAAATGCATATATCAGCTTGAACTGATCCCAAGGGAACACTAGGGCATCCGAGCCGCAAGCTAGGGGATCCCTTGTCCGAGAGACAAACCTGTCCACCTTTGCGTTGAATCTGGATGCTAGAAGATCTACATCCGGTGTTCCCCACCGCTGACATATTGTCCAGAAAACCTCGGGGTGAAGGGACCATTCCCCTGGGCATAATTGCTGGCGACTTAGAAAGTCCGCCTTCCAATTCTCCACTCCTGGAATGAATACCGCGGATATGGCTGGGACATATCTTTCTGCCCATTTCAGGATGTAATTTACTTCCCTCTGGGCTGCACGACTCCTGGTGCCACCCTGATGATTGATATATGCCACTGTTGTGGCATTGTCTGATTGAATTCTGACAGGGGACCCTTGGAGTTTGGATGTCCATGCTACTAGGGCATACCGGGCTGCTCGTATCTTTAAGAGATTGATGGGCAGGGCCTTTTCTGCATCCGACCATCTGCCCTGGAGAGACCATTGCTCCAGTACTGCTCCCCAGCCTATAAGGCTGGCATCTGTAGTGACCACCTTCCAAGAAATCGGACTGAAGGATTTCCCTTTTTCCAGATTCTGGAGAACCAACCACCAACGGAGGCTCTTGCGAACGGAAGGGGACAAGGACATTGGTAAGGCTAGGGCCTGAACTTTCTTGTTCCAGGCTGACAGTATGGCCCTTTGCAAATTCCTTGAATGGAATTGACCGTAGGGTACTGCTTCGAATGATGCCACCATTTTTCCCAGCAGCCTCATGCACAGGCGTATGGACGGCTGTCTTTTTGTACCCACTAAGTGGATCAAATCTCTCAAAGACAACACCTTTTTTCGAGGCAAGAATATTTTTCTCTGGCCTGAATCCAGCCTTAGCCCCAAGTATTCCAGACTTTTGACTGGTTTTAGGGCTGACTTGTCTCGGTTGATAATCCAACCGTGAGATTCCAGATACTTGATTGTCTTGTGAACGACCACTTCTAGTTTTTTCACTGAGTGGTCTATCAGCAACAAGTCGTCTAGATATGCCATTATCGTTACACCTTGTGTTCTTAGATTGGCCAATAGTGGGGCCAGAATTTTTGTGAACACTCGTGGTGCTGTGGCCAGACCGAAGGGTAAGGCTCTGAACTGAAAATGGCGCCCTTCTACTGCAAAGCGTAGAAATTTTTGGTGGACTGGAAAGATGGGAATGAGCAAATAAGCATCTTTGATGTCGATCGAGGCTAACCATTCCTCCCCTTGTAGGGCAGTGGCCACCGATCGGATCGACTCCATCCGGAAAGTCCTGATATGCAGGAATTTGTTTAGCCCTTTTAGATTTAATATGGGCCTCACGTCCCCGTTTGGCTTCGGGACTGTAAAGAGGTTTGAGTAAAACCCGAACCCCCGTTCTTCCAGGGGAACCTCCATAATTACTCCTTGGAGCAATAGTTGTTCTAGTGCCAACAGGAGGGACTCTCTCTTCCGGGGATCCCTTGGCACGTTTGACCTCATAAAATGGGAAGGAGGAGAGTCTTTTAACTCCAATCTGTATCCCAGACTTACTGCGGAGAGCACCCATCTGTCTCTGATCGTGTCCCGCCAGGTCTCTGCGAACAACTGGAGTCTTCCCCCCACCCGATTGAGTGGGGGCAACCCTTCATGAATTTGACTTTGGGGGAGGTTTTGTACCTCTCCTGACCCAGGGTTTCTCATTACCCTGCGATTGTCCCTGATTTTTACCCCCGGGATTTGACCGAGGAGGCCGTCGGAACTGTTTCACAGCCGATGCCCCAGGGACTGGAGAAGCAGGCCTCTTAAAAGAGGGACCTCTAACTCTGTTTTTAACCGGCAAGAGTGTACTTTTACCGCTGGAAATTTTCTGGATATATTTGTCCAGGTCTTCCCCGAATAAGCGTTCACCATGAAATGGGAAGCAAACCAGCAATTTTTTACAGGGAGCTTCAGCAGACCAGTTTTTGAGCCATAGAAGCCTGCGCATATGTACTACAGACAGCGTAAGGCGGGAGGCCTGATGGATTGAATCCTTTATGGCATCAACCGCAAAGCATAAGGCTCTAGGTAGATCAGCTAGGGCAAGGGCCTACTGATCTGGAAAGTCCCTTAAGACCTGTTTCAACTGATCCTTCACTGCTTGGCAGACCCCAATAGCTGCCACTGCTGGTTGTGTCACCAAGCCTGCTGTAGAAAAAGCAGATTTTAATAAGGACTCCAATTTTTTATCTATTGGGTCCTTGAACATTTGGACATTATCCACTGGACATGTCAGTGATTTATTCACACAAGAGATGGCTGCGTCCACTGTAGGGACCCTCCATTTTTTGATGAACTTATCCTCCATGGGATAGACCACCGGAAATCTCTTGGGGGGAGTAAATATTTTATCAGGATGTTCCCAATCCTGGTACATGAGCCCTTCCAGTAAAGGGTGAAGTGGAAAGGAACAGACAGTCTGGGGAGCCTTTAGCGACCCCAGCGAGGAGACAGTAGTGGTTGATGGTTCCGCAAGGTGCATTTTAAATGCTGATCGGACCATGTTAGTGAAAGACTGAACCCATAATCTTTCAGCTTGAGATGCTGAGAAAGGTTCCTCCACTGTTGATTCCTCTATAACAGAATCAACCTCCTCCTGATCCCCTTCAGGCAGGTCGATCCCTGTATGGGACTGTTGCTCCGCTAACAGGTACTCTGAAGGAGGAGACAGAGATCGGGCGTGCTTTCCCTGTGACAGGGAGGCAGCGATTAATGTTGACAATCTCTCTTCTAATCCTCCCAGAGCTGAGGAAAAAACCTCCTCTGTTACATACACAGGAGCAGGTGAACTGAGGACAGCCACAGTACCAGGTACTCCTGCGGGGACTCTAACCTCTGAATTTTCAGGGGAGACTGATGCAGCAGAAGCATGCCCAAGATCCTCAGAGCCCGATGGAGACCCCCTTCGCTTCCTGGAAGATTTAGTTCCGGAGCTTCTGGACGGCATATTCCTAAGCCCAAAGCTGAGGTATTCCAGCCGTAATACACCACTTTTACTGAGAATAGTCTAGCACAATTGCTGCTATATAACAGTTGGTGTCTACTAAAGTGCCTTTCTAGGGGATGCCTGCATCAACCGCCTCTGTGTGCCTTTTTACTGTTGCTAGCTCTGTCTGTGTACTTCAATAGCCAGCTGTGATTGTGCCTTTAAACACGCTGGACGCCCGCACATGCGCAGTAGCGCCGCGGCGCACACCGAGCGTCATCCACCCGCTCCGCCCCTTTTTCCAGATCGCCTCTATATATAGAGGCGCGTGCGCCTTCGGCGCTCTTTTTTGAAAAAATAAGGAGCTAGATGGGAACCAGGGTCCCTGCCGCAGGGCCCGGGGATGGATGAGCGCAGCAACAGGGCAGAGACAGCAGCTTCCCAGCAGAGAACTTACCAACTGCCTGGATTTGACTTTGGAAGAAAAAAATTCTTATTACAAAAAAAAGAACCATAGCGGCCTCTAGTGTTTAACACAGGTACCGCGGTCTTACCATTTTTTATTTTTTTTTCTTGCCTACTATTAAAATTTTTACATTTTCTTAGTAGTAACAGGCATGCACAGAATATTAGCGGGAATACCTTAGGTAACAGGCAGAAAGACAAATTAGGCTTGGGGGTCCCCCAATAGAACCAAGTTCCTGAGGGCCCCCACTTACCTTTTCCTCGCCGCAGGACTCTGTTTGGTCCACAGAAGCCCAAACTTCACCTATCACGGCAGGCATTGTAATTAAACCTTCAGGGACCGGGTTCCCAAGGATTCCTCTCCCCTGGACCTGTATAGCACCCTGCACAGAAAACATCTTGGTCGTGGGTATGACCAGAGCTCTGGATCCCAGGGTCCAGCCCTCCTAAGAGAGGCATTACAGGCAAAACCTTGCTCTTCTCTTGCAAGGCCCGGGTACCGACCGTTTAGCTATGAAGCTTTTTTGGTCGGATCCGGAATAGCTTACTGAGGCCCAAAAGAACCTGTACGCAAGCTCAGTGAAAAACACATGTTACTTCTTGGCCAACACCTTAGACACTGGCAAAAAACTGAGGTACTCCCGGATGGGAGGGGCTTATATAGGGGAGGGTACTTACGGTTTTGGAAGTTGCCAGTGCCAGCACCTGAAGGTATCTATATAACCCACATAGTAATGACTATGTCGCTCTGTGTCCCGTGATGTACGAGAAAGAAAAGCTGATTTTAAAGGGTTTACTTTTTTTTATTTTATATAACAAACATGTCATACTTCCACTGTGCAGTTGGTTTTGCACAGAGTGGCCCCGATCCTCCTATTGTGGGGTCCCTCATCGTTGATAGTAGCTCCTCCTCTTCTCAAGTGCCCCGTCGGAGACGCGTTCTCCTTTGGGACACCCGTGTGGGCGCGCTCCCGAGTCCTGCTTCTGCATCTATTGACACAAAAAGCAGGACTCGGCCCCGCCTCGCACGTCATTAGATTTGATTGGGAGCCAATGGCTGCGCTGCCATCAAACTATCCAATCAGGACACGAGACACCAGCTAGAGCTGGTGTACTCGTCCCCGGGGAGAAAAAGACAGGGCTCAGGTAAGTAAAACAAGGGCACTGGGAGGCTGCAGCATCACAGAAGGTTTTTCACCTTAAGGCATAGAATGTATTAGGCTGGATTCACACTTGCACATTGCGTTTTTGAGCACCGGACTCTTTGGCTAGATATCAATCAGTGGTTCAGCGGTTCTTCTGCGTTCTAGCTGCAGATTTGCTGACCTGGGAGAGGAGAGGGGAGGGAAGCCGCTGTTATCATGAGGGGGGAACTCCATGCCAAATTTTAAATAAAAACCGGCATGGGTTCCCCTCCAGGAGCATACCTTAAGCGGAACCCCCTACGCCGAAAAAGCGGCGTGGGGGGTCCCCCCAAAATCCATAGCAGACCCTTATCCAAACACGCAGCCCGGCCGGTCAGGAAAGGGGGTGGGGACGAGCGAGCACCCCCCTCTACTGAACCGTACCAGGCCGCATGCCCTCAACATGGGGGGTGGGTGCTTTGGGGCAGGGAGGCGCCCTGCGGCCCCCCCACCCCAAAGCACCTTGCCCCCATGTGGATGAGGACATGGGCCTCTACCCGACAACCCTGGCCATTGGTTGTCGGGGTCTGCGGGCGGGGGGCTTATCGGAATCCGGGAGCCCCTTTTAATAAGGGGGCCCCCAGATCCCAGCCCCCCATCCTATGTTTATGAGTATGGGGTACATGGATAGATTGATGGCAGCGCAGCCATTGGCTCCCAATCAAATCTAATGACGTGCAAGGCGGGGCCGAGCCCTGCTTTTTGTGTCAATAGATGCAGAAGCAGGACTTCGGGGGTCTCCTCTTCTGCTCTCCGGTGTCGCGCTCTCTGGTTCTTCTCCCGCTCTCCGGTGCCTTCTTCCTTCTGCCGGGCGCTGCCGCTATCTTCTTACAGCTCTTTTGCTATCGGCGGCCCGGTCTTCTCTGTAGTCTTCTTCCCTCTTCTCTTTTTCGATGTTGACACAACGCTGCCTCCTGCTGTAATGCCGGGTGCGCAGCGATTTATATAGGCATGGGGCGTGGTCACGGGCGATGCCACCCGGTGACCCCGCCCCCGTATGACATCACAGTCCCAGGGAATGACCCACAGTCCCGGGGGGTAACCGGGTGGCATCACCCGGTGACCACACCCCATGCCTATATAAGTCGCTGCGCACCCCACACACGGCATTACAGCGGGAGGCAGCGTCATGTCAACATCGAAGAAGAGAAGGGGGAAGAAGACTACGGAGAAAACCGGGCCGCCGCTAGCAAAAGAGCTGGAAGAAGATAGCGGAGGCGCCCGGCAGAAGGAAGAAGGCACCGGAGAGTGGGAGAAGAACCAGAGAGCGCGGAGACAACACTGGAGAGCAGAAGAAGCGACCCCCGAAGTCGGAAGAAGAGCCCTGGAGCTGCCTAATAAATTACTTTAAAAACCTGTGTAGTGTGTTTTTTTATTGACATTTTTTTCCACCAGGTGAATGGGTAGGGGTAAGCTGTACCTCATACTCATTCACATAGGGTGGGGGGCCGGGATCTGGGGGCCGGGATCTGGGGGCCGGATTCCGATAAGCCCCCCGCCCGCAGACCTCGACAACCAAACGGCCAGGGTTGTCGGGTAGAGGCCCTTGTCCTCATCAACATGGAGGCAAGGTGCTTTGGGGTGGGAGGGCCGCAGGGCGCCCCCCTGCCACAAAGTACCCACTTCCCAATGTTGAGGGCATGCGGCCTGGTAAGGTTCAGGAGGCGGGGGTCGCTCGCTCGTCCCCATCCCCTTTTCTGACCGGCCGGGCTGCGTGCTCGGATAAGGGTCTGGTATGGATTTTGGGGGGACCCACCACGCCGTTTTTTCGGCGTAGGGATTCCGCTTAAAATCCATACCAGACCTACGGGCCTGGTATGCTCCTGGAGGGGAACCCATGCCGGTTTTTTATTTAAAATTTGGCGTGGAGTTCCGCCTCATGATTCATACGTACTGTGTTCAGAACGCAACACATCTGCGAATCAGATGCGTTCCCATAGAACATAATGGGCAGACAATTCGCACCGCAATGCATAGAAAACACACACGGTTTTTGGAAAATGCGCAGTGCGAATGAAAAGCACATATGTGAACCAGCCTCATTGAAATCAATATATTTTAAAATGTTATGCGAATTGGATGCGGTTTAAGCCGCAACCAATTCGCATAGGTGTGAACGGGACCTTAAGGTGAAAAACTAAGACGGTTTACAACCCCTTTAACTATGGAGACCAGCAACACAAAGAAGCAGTGGCGAGGTCTACTTACACACATTGTTAAAAAAGGCTCCTAAAATTTTGGAACCAAGAGTCACTCTTAACCACTTAAGCCCCGGACCATTTTGTAGCTTAAGGACCAGAGGTGTTTTCAGAATTTGGCACTGCGCTGCTTTAACTGGAAATTGTGCGGACATGCAATGTTGTACCGAAACGAAATTTGCGTCCTTTTCTTCCCACAAATAGAGCTTTCTTTTAATGGTATTTGATTGCCTCTGCGATTTTTATTTTTTGCGATATAAACGGAAAAAGACTGAAAATTTTGAAAAAAAAATGATATTTTCTATTTTTGTTATAAGAAAAATCGAATAAACTCAATTTTAGTCATACATTTAGGCCAAAATGTATTCAGCCACATGTCTTTAGTAAAAAAAATGTCAATAAGTGTATATTTATTGGTTTGCGCAAAAGTTATAGCGTCTACAAACTAGGGTACATTTTCTGGAATTTACACAGCTTTTAATTTATGACTGCCTATCTCAATTCTTGAGGTGCTAAAATGGCAGGGCAGTACAAAACCCCCCCAAATGACCCCATTTTGGAAAGAAGACATCCCAAGGAAATTGCTGAGAGGCATGTTGAGCCCATTGAATATTTTTTTTTCTTGTCCCAAGTGATTGAATAATGACAAAAAAAAATAAAAATTACAAAAAGTTGTCACTAAATGATATATTGCTCACACATGCCATGGTTATATGTGGAATTGCACCCCAAAATACATTTTGCTGCTTCTCCTGAGTATGGGGATACCACATGTGTGGGACTTTTTGGGAGCCTAGCCGCGTACGGGACCCCGGAAACCAAGCACCGCCTTCAGGATTTCTAAGGGCGCAAATTTTTGATTTCACTCCTCACTACCTATCACAGTTTCGAAGGCCATAAAATGCCAAAATAGCACAAAACCCCCCCAAATGACCCCATTTTGGAAAGTAGACACCCCAAGCTATTTGCTGAGAGGCATGCTGAGTATTTTACAGCTCCAATTTGTTTTTGAAAATGAAGAAAGTAAATAATTTTCCAATTTTCAAAACTTTGTGACAAAAAGCGAGATCTGCAAAATACTCACAATACCTCTCAGCAAATAGCTTGGGGTGTCTACTTTCCAAAATGGGGTCATTTGGGGGGGTTTTGTGCCTGCAGGGCATTCCATGGCCTCCGAAACTGTGATAGGCAGTGAGAAGTGAAATCAAAAATTTACACCCTTAGAAAGCCTGAAGGCGGTGCTTGGTTTTTGGGGTCCCGTACGCGGCTAGGCTCCCAAAAAGTCTCACACATGAGGTATCCCCGTACTCAGGAGAAGCAACAGAATGTATTTTGGGGTGTAATTCCACATATGCCCATGGCATGTTTGAGCAATATATCATTTAGTAACAACTTTGTGCAAAAAAAAAAAAAAAAAAATTGTCTTTTTTCCGCAACTTGTGTCAACATATAAAATATTCCATGGACTCGACATGCCTCTCAGTATATAGCTTGGGGTGTCTACTTTCCAAAATGGGGTCATTTGGGGGGGTTTTGAACTGTTCTGGCATTTTATACACAACATTAGGAAGCTTACATCCACTCTTTTAAGCACTTGAAGACAAAGCCCTTTCTGACACTTTTTGTTTACATGAAAACATTTTTTTTTTTTCAAGAAAATTATGTTGAACCCCCAAACATTATATATATTTTTTTAAAGCAAAGGCCCTACAGATTAAAATGGTGGGTGTTGCATTTTTTTTTCCACAGAGTATTTGCACAGCGATTTTTCAAACGCATTTTTTTGGGAAAAAATACACTTTTTTTAATTTTAATGCACTAAAACACACTATATTGCCCAAATGTTTGATGAAATAAAAAAGATGATCTTAGGCCGAGTACATAGATACCAAACACGACATGCTTTAAAATTTCGCACAAACGCGCATTGGCGACAAACTACATACATTTTTTAAAGCCTTTACAGGTTACCACGTTAGATTTACAGAGGAGGTCTACTGCTAAAATGACTGCCCTCGATCTGACCTTTGCGGTGATACCTCACGTGCATGGTGCAATTGCTGTTTACATATGACGCCAGACCCACGCTTGTGTTCGCCATTGCGCAAGAGCAGGGCAGGACAGGGGTTCTTTTTTTTTTTATTATTAATTTTGCTTTTTTATTTTATTTTTAAACTGTTCCCTCCATATTTATTTATTTTTTATCATTTTTATTGTTATCTCAGGGAATGTAAATATCCCCTATGATAGCAATAGGTAGTGACAGGTACTCTTTTTTTGAAAAAACTGGGGTCTATTGGATCCTCGATTTTTCCTCTGCCCTCAAAGCATCTGACCACACCAAGATCGGTGTGATAAAATGCTTTCCCAATGGCGCTTTTTATATCCGGGGGGGGGGCATTCCCTCCCACTGCTTGTAAAAGCAGTCCAGAGGCTAATTAGCCGCTAGGATTGCTTTTACATGAAAGCCGGCCGCAGGCTGAAAAGAATGATACCAAGATGATACCTAAACCCGCAGGCATCATTCTGGTATAAACATTCAAAGTCCAGCAACATACCAGTACGTTGCTGGTCCTTGTTGGACATGTATTGTAATCTTTTTTTTTCATGCAGCCAGTTGGCTGAACGAAAAAAGAGATTGATCGGTGGGTATGCCCACCATTAGAATACCGCCCTTCATCCACCCACTTCCAATGATGGGCATACACGCACCATTTATATATGCCGAAGCATGGGGGCATCCTCCCGCAAAAAAGTTATGCCGCACACACATGGTCTGACTTTTCCACGGGCAAGCCTCCGTCGGAATTTCGACCGTATGTACGCGGCATTAGGAGCAAAATCGCTCCTCCGCTCCTGCTGCCCCAATGCTTCGGCATATATGCTTTTTTTTTTTTTAACTGTGGTGATGAAATCACCTCTTACAGCACTGGAGTCGCAGGGATCAGGCCTGTCTCTGCGAACGCTGCAGTTATGTGTGTTGTGTTTTGTAAGTGACAGTGATCGATCGATACTGCACTTGGGTGGCCTGGGCTGGACGGAGGGGCAAAACACAGGTGCTAGCAGGTATCTGGGCTGATCCCGCTAACACTGCGTTTTTGGGAACCCTAAACTGCTGGGGACGCTAGTATAGATCTGATCAGATCAGATATTGATCTGTTCAGATACTATACCACTAAGGGAGGTTTATGCTTCACGCGTGGGTGTTGGGGTTACTGGCACTAACCTGACGCTGCCTGGGGTGTGACGCAGGGTTAACTAGGGGCAACTTGGGGGTTAAAACCTTTATTAGATAATATATGGGGGTACCTGATGCTATAAAAACCTGCGGCGAACCTAAAAAAAATAACTGGTTATCTATCGGCACCAGCATAACTAATACAGCAATCAGAAAAACGATCGCTTAGTGACACTGGCAAAAGGGGGTGAAAGGGTTACCTGGGGGGCGATCAAGGGGGTTAAACCTTTATTAGGTAATATATGGGGGTACCTGATGCTATAAAAACCTGCGGCGAACCTAAAAAAAATAACTGGCTACCTATCGGCATCACCGACAATAAGACAGCGATCAGAAAAACGATCGCTTAGCGACAGTGGTGATAGGGGCTGAAAGGGTTACCTGGGGGGCGATCAAGTGGGTTAAACCTTTATTAGGGGGGGTTAGGGGGCTACACTGGACCTAAAACTAAACTGTAGTGACACTTTTACAGTCACAAATGTCACTGATTGCAGTAATCAGTAAATAAATGGTCACTGCAATCAGCGACACTGTGACTGGGGGGTGATCTGGGGGGGGCGATTTATGTTCCTATGTGTCCTGGTGTCAGTGTGCGGTTTGTGCACTAACCTGTGCGTCTTCTCTTGTACGGCGCTCGGTATATGTGAGCGCCGCATGAGAGATGACATCACACAGCAGAGGAAGCTTTCTCATTCGCCGGGAGTGGCCGGAATCGAACGGCCGTCCCCTCATCCCGGATCGCTCCCGAACAATTAACGACCGCTCACTGTATAGAAGGGGGGTCCGATGGGACCCCCCAACTATACAAAGGCAGTCACGTACATGTACGTGACTTTGTCTGTCGGTGCCATTCTGCCGACGTATATATACAGTGGGCGGTCGTTAAGTGGTTAAAGCGCAACTTCACTTTCTCAATCAACATGGACTATTATTAAAGTGGAGCTCCACCCTAAATAGCAACTTTTGCTATTTGGAACCCTCCCCCCCCTCCGGTGTCACAATTGACACCTTTCAGGGGGGAGGAGGGTGAAGATACCTGTCTAAGACAGGTATTTTCACCCACATCCGGGAGTCCTCTCTCCGGGAATCTGCGGGAGTTACGTCACTTCCCGCAGACTTCCCTTGGTGTTCTGGGAGACACTCGGCTCCCAGAACACAGGAGCACCAATCAGAACGGCGCAGCGCGACTCGCGCATGCGCCGTAGGGAACCGGACATGAAGCCGCAGGGCTTCACTTCCTGGTTCCCTCAGCGAGGATGGCGGAGGGAGCAGCAGAGTGACGAGCGGTCGCTCGTCCTCTGCTGCGGACGTCGCTGGACTCCAGGACAGGTAAGTGTCCAAATATTAAAAGCCAGCAGCTGCTGTAGCTGCTGGCTTTTAATATATTTTTTTCCGGCGGAGCTCCGCTTTAATCCTTATGCTGCTAGCATTAGTAAATAGATAGGAAAGTATAGCATAGTTACTTGTTTTAAACTTTTTTTTTACATTTCTTCAGCTACTTCCTAGATAAATGATGCCATACATCCCAGTAGTCTTCAGGAGGGGAGGTGCTGTTTTCTCAACTAAACACACCCTTCTACATGCATGCCTGAGCTACAAATACTACATACTTTTCCCTTACTCAAAATGGCCACAGGCCGACATGCTAGGGATGTTTATCAAAGTGATTTCTCAGCAAAATAAAGCATAGAGACATGGATGGATGGGGGAGATTGCTTTGAATATTAAAAATGAATTAAATAGCATTGTTGGTTTGTGGTGCTCAGATGCTGAGAAGATCTGCTTTAACCCTTTCCATACAGGGCTTTTTATACCACTTCCATACCGGGCCTATTCTGGCACTTCTCTCCTACATGTACAAATCATCATTCTTTCGCTAGAAAATTACTCAGAACCCCCAAACATTATATATATGTTTTTTTTAGCAGACACTCTAGGGAATAAAATGACGGTCGTTGTAACTTTTTATCTTGCCGGTATTTGCGCAATGATTTTTCAAACGCCTTTTTTTGGGGGAAAAAAATGGTTTCATGAATTAAAAAATAACAAAAAACAGTAAATGTAACCCAATTTTTTTGTAAAATATGAAAGCTTATGTTACGCTGAGTAAAATGATACCCAACATGTCACGCTTTAAAATTGCGCACACTCATGGAATGGTGCCAAACTTCGGTACTTAAAAATCTCCATAGGCAACACTTTGAAATTTTTTACAGGTTACCAGGTTAGAGTTACAGAGGAGGTCTAGTGCTATTATTGTTGCACGCGCTCTAACGCACGCGGTGATACCTCACATATGTGGTTTGAACGGCGTTTACATATGCGGGCGGGACTTACGTGTGTGTTCGCTTCTAAACGCAAGCTATTGGGGAAGGGCTTTTTAAAAAAAAAATATATTATTTTTTATTTATTTTACTTATTTTTTATTTTTACTTATTTTTTTTTTTACACTTTTTTTTTTTGATCACTTTTATTCCTATTACAAGGAATGTAAACATCCCTTGTAATAGGAATGTGTGTGACAGGTCCTCTTTATGGAGAGATGAGGGGTCAATAGGACCCAACATCTCTCCTCCAGGCTGGAAAGCATGAGATACTTACAGCCGCAATGGCAGCTTTGTTGAGGACCCGGGCGTGACGTCATCACATCGCGCCCGGGCCTCCGACGGTCATAGAGATGACTGGTGACCATCTGGTCACCAGTCATCTCTATGCTCGTCACGTGACCCACCACCAGCGCCGGACGATTCTCTCCGGGTCCCCGATGGCACGGGAGAGCCCGGAGAAGCACCGGATGGCGGCGGTAGGGGGGGTGTCTCCTCCCGCCGCCTATAAGAACGATCAAGCGGCGGAACCGCCGCTATGATCGTTCTTATGGTGCGCAGGATCGCCGGCTGAAAACAAGGATATCTGAATGATGCCTCTAGCTGCAGGCATCGTTCAGATATGCCCCCTCAAACCCAGGACGTCATATGATGTCCACCCGGAGAGAGAGAGGGTTCCTGCCGGCGTCATTTTACAATGGCCCGGTATGGAAGGGGTTAAGGATTATTGGCTACAAAGTTCCTAGAATTTGTCCATGTCCAATTAAAACTATATCCACTTTGTAATGTTATTATTATAAAAAATATTCAACAGAAAGCTACGTCAACTTTCATAGGATATGCCATTACCCTTTATGTCTAAAAAAATGTAAGTAAAAAAATATTAATCAAAAAACGCAAATATTGCCACTGCTGCATTTTAGGCCCCTTTCACACGAATGGGTTGATTGGGTCCGTCTGTCAGTTTTTTAGGTGGACCCGATCGAACCATCCATTCTTCTCTATGTAGAGATGGATGTCAATGGACATTTGTCCGCCAACACTCGCTGACATCCGATTCTGTCCGCTAAAAACAGACGGATGGTTGATCAAATGACTGTCAGATGGAAAGGGACAGGTGGTCCGTTTCCATCCAATAGCCCATAGAGGACAGCGGGCTGTGTTCATGTTTGCTCTGCATCAGCGGAATGAACTCGGACCTATCATCCACCTGCTCAGCGGGGATCAGCGGAGAGATCCCTTGCTGATTAGGTAGATCTTCTGGGCACTCTATAAGGGCTGGGCCTTTATAGATGACACACAAACCCAAAACAACAATGGGGTAGCTGGTAAAGTAAATGCACAGGTATACTAACAGGTTTCAGCTGTGATATTTTGATTGCAAGTTAGAAAATGGAAGCCAACATTTGAAAAGCTCATACAAAATACCTCAATAATGTTAATAATAGGATTTTTATAACAGCTTACCTGTAAAATCCTTTTCTTGGGAGTACATCACGGGACACAGAGCGACATAGTCATTACTAATGGGTTATATAGATACCGTCAGGTGCTGGCACTGGCAACTTCCAAAACCGGAAGTACCCTCCCCTATATAAGCCCCTCCCATCTGGGAGCACCTCAGTTTTGTAGCAAAGCAATAAGTGTCCCCAAAGAGGGGCGGGAGCTCTGTGTCCCGTGATGTACTCCCAAGAAAAGGATTTTACAGGTAAGCTGTTATAAAAATCCTATTTTCTTTCTCGTACATCACGGGACACAGAGCGACATAGTCATTACTAATGGGATGTCCTAAAGCAATGCCCAATGAGGGGGGGGGGATACACCATATATAAGCTGAGCGCTATCAGACATGAGGATCTTTTGCGGCCTGCAACACACTGCGCCCAAAGGCGACATCCTCCTGACTTCTAACGTCCACCTGGTAGAACCTAGTAAACGTGTGAACTGAAGACCATGTTGCGGCCTTACAGATTTGAGCCAGGGAGGCCTGGTGATGCACTGCCCATGAAGTTCCAACTGCACTCGTGGAGTGCGCTCTAACTTTGAACGGAGGCGGTCTCCTTCTCAAGCCATAGGCTTGTATTATGACCTGTCGAATCCACTTGGCTAAAGTAGATTTTGACGCTGCCTGACCCTTTCTGGGGCCTTCCGGCAGAATAAACAAAGTATCCGTTCTGCGAATCTGAGCAGTGGCTTTTAGATAAGCTTTAACTGCTCTTACTACATCCAAAGAATGCAATAACTTTTCCTCTACCGAAGTAGGTTTGGGGAAAAAAGAAGGAAGAACCACATCTTGGTTCAAATGAAACCTCGGTACCACCCTAGGAAGAAAGGCTGGATGAGGACGTAATACTACTCTATCCTTATGGATAACCAGATATGGCTCCTTACAGGACATAGCTGCTAATTCCGACACTCTTTTAGCCGAACAAATGGCTACTAGAAAAATCAATTTCCTGATGAGAAGCACCAAAGAAATATGCTGTAATGGTTCAAATGGTTGTTTCTGTAGAACCGACAGAACCAAGTTTAGATCCCATGGACATATGGGAATATTAACCGGAGGACTAATACGCATCACTCCTTGTATAAAGGCTTTGACTAGTGAATGCGAAGCCAAGGGCCTTTGAAAAAATATTGACAAGGCCGAAATCTGACCCTTGATAGTACTCAAGGCAAGCTTCCTATCTACAGCCCATTGTAGGAAGTCCAGAATCCTACCTATTACGTACTTATGTGGATGCCATTTCTTGGCCTCACACCACGCGATGTACGCCTTCCAGATTCTATATTAGATCTGCCTGGATACCGGCTTCCTGGCATTGATCATGGTAGATACCACAGGATTAGAGAGCCCTCTCTTTTTTAGAATGTGGGCTTCCATAGCCAGGCCGTCAAACCTAGGGCTGGTAAGGAAGGGTGGTATATCGGTCCTTGCGAAAGCAGGTCCGGACGACGTGGGAGAGTCCAAGGACTCCCCACTGAAATTTTACAATCTCCGCGTACCACGCTCTTCGGGGCCACGCTGGAGCCACCGGAATCACTGGTTTCTTTTCTACCCTGATTCTGCGGAGTAATCGAGGTAACCATTGTGGCGGTGTGAATGCGTATATCAGCTTGAACTGATCCCAAGGGAACACTAGGGCATCCGAGCCGCAAGCTAGGGGATCCCTTGTCCGAGAGACAAACCTGTCCCCCTTTGCGTTGAATCTGGATGCTAGAAGATCTACATCCGATGTTCCCCACCGCTGACATATTGTCCAGAAAACCTCGGGGTGAAGGGACCCTTCCTCTGGGCCTAATTGCTGGCGACTTAGAAAGTCCGCCTTCCAATTCTCCACTCCTGGAATGAATACCGCAGATATGGCTGGGACATATTTTTCTGCCCATTTCAGGATGTAATTTACTTCCCTCTGGGCTGCACGACTCCTGGTGCCCCCCTGATGATTGAATTCTGACAGGGGACCCTTGGAGTTTGGATGTCCATGCTACTAGGGCATACCGGGCTGCTCGTATCTCTAAGAGATTGATGGGCAGGGCCTTTTCTGCATCCGACCATCTGCCCTGGAGAGACTATTGCTCCAGTACTGCTCCCAGCCTATAAGGCTGGCATCTGTAGTGACCACCTTCCAAGAAATCAGACTGAAGGATTTCCCTTTTTCCAGATTCTGGGGAACCAACCACTAACGGAGGCTCTTGCGAACGGAAGGGGACAAGGACATTGTAAGTCTAGGGCCTGAACTTTTTTGTTCCAGGCTGACAGTATGGCCCCCTGCAAATTCCTTGAATGGAATTGACCGTAGGGTACTGCTTCGAATGATGCCACCATTTTTCCCAGCAGCCTTATGCACAGGCGTATGGACGGCTGTCTTTTTTGTACCCACTAAGTGGATTAAATCTTTCAAAGACAACACCTTTCCTCGAGGCAAGAATATTTTTCTCTGGCCTGAATCCAACCTTAGCCCCAAGTATTCCAGACTTTTGACTGGTTTTTAGGGCTAACTTGTCTCGGTTGATAATCCAACCGTGAGATTCCAGATACTTGATTGTTTTGTGAACGACCACGTCTAGTTTTTTCACTGAGTGGTCTATCAGCAACAAGTCATCTAGATATGCCATTATCATTACACCTTGTGTTCTTAGATTGGCCAATAAAGGGCCAGAATTTTTGTAAACACTCGTGGTGCTGTGGCCAAACCGAAGGGTAAGGCTCTGAACTGAAAATGGCGCCCTTCTACTGCAAAGCGTAGAAATTTTTGGTGGACTGGAAAGATGGGAATGTGCAAATAAGCATCTTTGATGTCGATCGTGGCTAACCAATCCTCCCCTTGTAGGGCAGTGGCCACCGATCGGATCGACTCCATCGGAAAGTCCTGATATACAGGAATTTGTATAGCCCTTTTTAGAATTAATATGGGCCTCCCGTCCGCGTTTGCTTCGGGACTGTAAAGAGGTTTGAGTAAAACCCAAACCCTCATTCTTACAGGGGAACCTCCATAATTACTCCTTGGAGCAATAGTTGTTCTAGTGCCAACAAGAGGGACTCTATCTTCCGGGGATCCCTTGGCACGTTTGACCTCAAAAATGGGAAGGAGGAGAGTCTTTTAACTCCAAACTGTATCCCAAACATACTGCGGAGAGCACCTATCTGTCTTGATCGTGTCCCGCCAGGTCTCTTGCGAACAACTGGAGTCCTCCCCCCACCCGACTGAGTGGGGGCAACCCTTCAATGAATTTAACTTTGGGGGAGGTTTTGTACCTCCCCTGACCCAGGGTTTCTCATTACCCTGCTATTGTCCCTGTTTTTTACCCCCGGGAATTGACCGAGGAGGCCGTCTGAACTGTTACACAGCCGATGCCCCAGGGACTGGAGAAGCAGGCCTCTTAAAGAGGGACCTCTAACTCTGTTTTTAACCGGCAAGAGCGTATTTTTACCGCTGGAAATTTTCTGGATATATTTGTCCAGGTTTTCCCTGAATAAGCGTTCACCATGAAATGGGACGCTAACCAGCCATTCTTTACAGGGAGCTTCAGCAGACCAGTTTTTGAGCCATAGAAGCCTACGCATATGTACTATAGACAGCGTAAGGCGGGAGGCCTGATGGACTGAATCCTTATGGCGTCAACCGCAAAGCCTAAGGCTCTAGGTAGATCAGCTAGGGCAAAGCCTGCTGATCTGTCAAGTCCCTCAAGACCTGTTTCAACTGATCCTTCACTGCTTAGCAGACCCCAATAGCTGCTACTGTTGGTTGTGTCACCAAGCTTGCTGTAGAAAGAAGCAGACTTTCATAAGGACTCCAATCTTTTATCTATTGGGTTCTTGAACATTTGGACATTATCCACTGGACATGTCAGTGATTTATACATACAAGAGATGGCTGCGTCCACTGTAGGGACCTTCCATTTTTTTTTTTTTTTTGATGAACTTATCCTCCATGGGATAGACCACCGGAAATCTCTTGGGGGAATAAATATTTTCTCAGGACGTTCCCAATCCTGGTAAATAAGCCCTTTCAGTAAAGGGTGAAGTGGAAAAGAACAGACAGTCTGGGGGCTTCTAGCGACCCCAACGAGGATACAGTAGTGGTTGATGGTTCCGCAAGGTGCATTTTTAAATGCTGATCGGACCATGTTAGTCAGAGACTGAACCCATAATATTTCAGCTTGAGATGCTGAGAAAAGGTTCCCCCACTGTTGACTCCTCTATAACAGAATCAACCTTATCCTGATCCCCTTCAGGCAGGTCGATCCCTGTATGGGACTGTTGCTCTGCTAACAGGCACTTTGAAGGAGGAGATGGAGATCGGCGTGCTTTCCCTGACAGGGAGGCAGCGATCAATGTTGACAATCTCTCTCTAATCCTCCCAGAGCTGAGGAAAAAACCTCCTCTGTTACATACACAGGAGCAGGTGAACTGAGGACAGCCACAGTACCAAGTACCCCTGCGGGGTCTCTACGGTCACTTACCTCTGAACTTCAGGGGAGACTGGTGCAGCAGAAGTATGCCCAAGATCCTCAGAGCCCGATGAGACCCCCTTCGCTTCCTGGAAGATTCAGTTCCGGAGCTTCTGGACGGCATATTCCTAAGCCTAAAGCTGAGGTATTCCAGCCGTAATACACCACTTTTACTGAGAATAGTCTAGCACAATTGCTGCTATATCACAGCTGGTGTCTACTAAAGTGCCTTTCTAGGGGATGCCTGCATCAACCGCCTCTATGTGCCTTTATATTGTTGCTAGCTCTGTCTGTGCACTTCAACAGCCAGCTATAATGTGCTTCAAAACACGCTGGACGCCCGCACATGCGCAGTAGCGCCGCACACCTGAGCGTCATCCACCCGCTCCGCCCCTTTTTCCAGATCGCCTCTATGAATAGAGGCGCGGGCACGTGCGCCTTCGGCGCCTTTTTTGAAAACAACAAGGAGCTAGATGGGAGCCAGGGTCCCTTTGCCGCAGGGCCCGGGGATGGATGAGCGCAGCAACAGGGCAGAGGAGACAGCTTCCCAGCAGAGAACATACCAACTGCCTGGATTTGATTCTGGAAGAAAAAAATCCACATTACAAGAAAAAGAACCATAGCGGCCTCTAGTGTCTAACACAGGTACCGCGGTCTTACATTTATTTTTATTTTTTTCCTTGCCTACTATTAAAATTTCTACATTTTCTCAGTAGTAACAGGCATACACAGAATATTAGCGGGAATACCGTTAGGTAACAGACAGAAAGACAAATTAGGCTTGGGGGTCCCCCAATAGAACCAAGTTCCTGGGGGCCCCCACTTACCTGTTCCCCGCCGCAGGACTTTGTTTGGTCCACAAAAGCCCAAACTTCACCTATCACGGCAGGCATTGTAATCAAACCTTCAGGGACCGGGTTCCCAAGGATTCCACTCCCCTGGACCTGTATAGCACCCTGCACAGAAAACATCTTGGTCGTGGGTATGACCAGAGCTCTGGATCCCAGGGTCCAGCTCTCCTAAGAGAAGCATTACAGGCAAAACCTTGCTCTTCTCTGCAAGGCCCGGGTACCGACCGTTTAGCTATGAAGCTTTTTTGGTCGGATCCGGAATAGCTTACTGAGGCCCAAAAGAACCTGTACGCAAGCTCAGTGAAAAACACATGTTTCTTCTTGGCCAACACCTTAGACACTGGCAAAAAAACTGAGGTGCTCCCAGATGGGAGGGGCTTATATAGGGGAGGGTACTTCCGGTTTTGGAAGTTGCCAGTGCCAGCACCTGACGGTATCTATATAACCCATTAGTAATGACTATGTCGCTCTGTGTCCCGTGATGTACGAGAAAGAAAAATAAGTATACTCTAGTCTAACATGCTGACCTTCGTTAAAATAAGCGGACCAATGTGCAGTAACCAGCAGAAAGCAAAGTTAGATTAGCTTGTCTACACTTAAATATAAAAGCAGGTCTCAGATTACTACAGGTTACCACATATTAAGGATATTATTGCATTGTTATTAAATCAAGCTTCATAACTCTAATCCACTTTGAGACCCACACTAAGCAATCTATAGAGTATGTGGGCATTATATCCAATAATGGATATGCTCTGATGCTCACGCTGCATTCTGTGATGTAGGTTGCCAGGTCTTGTTCCAGGAGAGACCTCTGGGTTTCAGATGCTTTTAATTCAACTTCTTTCTGGCTGAGAACAGCCTCCACTTCCGACACCCGACGATGTAGTCGAGTCATTTCTTGCTCCATCTGTAACATACACAAAATGAAAAAAAGGATTTAACCAGCTCACTGGGAGCCAAAACCGGTGCCTAAAACGCAGAACAACATAATGCCACAACTAGTGCACAGAACTGGTCACAGCGAGCTCACTTCTTCTAATGGTGGGCTCACAAAGTCATCCACAGGATTGCTGTTCACATATACACACAGTCCGAAGAAAATCCCCACAGCACACAGGTTTTCAATAAGATAGTCATTTTCACCTGCATGTGTCCCTTCAGTATTATCCCAAATCCAGCTCTGATGAGAAGACGGTTTGCCTCATCATCACATAAATCAAGAATAAACCATATGAGTCCTTCATAAAGTCTCCAATATGTAGGGGTAATCAGATTCCAGCCAGTTTCTTTGCCCAAGATCATAAGTTATGTACAATGAGTAAAGTTTAAGGATTTATATGCACAAGGCCTTAAAGTCTATTTTCATTTGAGAAAACTGAAAGACCTCATAGAAATCAGATTATAGTTTCCACCGATGGAGAAAGTTGTCCTCCTTACCCAAACAAGAGGCTTCCTAAACACGATTAAAGGTGGGAGATCCAGAGAAGTCACTTGAGAATTTAGAGAATAAAGAGGGCATCTGTATGTTGGCAGTGTTGCTGGAAAAGTGCTCTACGCCCCAAAAGTTTAAAACAATTTCTTGATCCCCAGGTACGCATTGGAAGGAAATTTCTGCGGCAAACAGGAAGGCCAAACGCTGGTTTAAATACCTTGTGGCATTTGTCCTGTGTGTCCTGTAGTTCTTTGCTCTTGAGAATTAACTTCTTCTCCATGGAGCTCGTCTTGGCTGGAGAGTCCAAGCCAGACAGAATAGACCTAAAGTAGGAAACAAAGAAATACAAATTTTCAGGAAAACCACATGATTAGCACAACATTTACTCTAATATGCAAAAATATTCCCGGACAAATTTGCTCATCCCCAGACAGCACACAACTCAATCATCATAAATCACCATAAAACAAGATTCATCCACCCTGCAATCAGATAATTCTGTAAACCCTTGTTAATTTTATTTTCAGCTCCACTCATTTCCATTTATTACTAACAAACAATTGTCCATCAAACTAACAAATGCAACAGAGATGTAGCATCACCTACAACATACTCCACCAGTTTCTTAGGATGGGCAAATCCTAGGCTGGCCATACATAGTGCAAATTTCTTTTCTGCAGAAATTCACACGATTCCCCCCCATCAACAGATAGTATTGACAGGGAATCAGCAATTGTGCTCTCCCGGCGGAGGGCGGGGGAAGCTATCCCCACCGGGAGAAGACCATGATTATTGCTAGCTGCTGTAGCAGCCACTAGCGATAATCGCAAGAGAATCCAGCAGGCTGATTTTACCCAAATTTTGATCGATTAACTTGGGTACAAGCAGCTTGCCAGATTCACTTGCGATTATCGCTAGCAGCTGCTATATTAACGGTTCGAATCTCAGCCGGTTCCTGCTGACATCTTCCTTGTAAAATACTAGTTTGTTAGAAGTATTTTTAGCAGAGAAAAACATCTCAGATGATTTGCCATCACCTGTGTGGTCCAAGCAACAATATTCCTATAGAAGGATTATTATAAAATAATAGAATAAGATGCAAGCTTTCCAGACATGAGATCCTTCCTTAGGCAATATGCAATTATATAATGCCTGAAGACATCTAAGCCCTGAAAGCGTGCTTGTTGAGTAACTTAAAGTGATTGTAAACCCTTACATATACAGGTCCTTCTCAAAAAATTAGCATATTGTGATAAAGTTCATTATCTTCTGTAATGTACTGATAAACATTAGACTTTCATATATTTTAGATTCATTACACACAACTGAAGTAGTTCAAGCCTTTTCTTGTTTTAATATTGATGATTTTGGCATACAGCTCATGAAAACCCAAAAATCCTATCTCAAAAAATTAGCATATTTCATCCGACCAATAAAAGAAAAGTGTTTTTAATACAAAAAAAGTCAACCTTTAAATAATTATGTTCAGTTATGCACTCAATACTTGGTCGGGAATCCTTTTGCAGAAATGACTGCTTCAATGCGGCGTGTCATGGAGGCAACCAGCCTGTGGCACTGCTGAGGTGTTATGGAGGCCCAGGATGCTTCGATAGCGGCCTTAAGCTCATCCAGAGTGTTGGGTCTTGCGTCTCTCAACTTTCTCTTCCCAATATCCCACAGATTCTCTATGGGGTTCAGGTCAGGAGAGTTGGCAGGCCAATTGAGCACAGTAATACCATGGTCAGTAAACCATTTACCAGTGGTTTTGGCACTGTGAGCAGGTGCCAGGTCATGCTGAAAAATGAAATCTTCATCTCCATAAAGCTTTTCAGCAGATGGAAGCATGAAGTGCTCCAAAATCTCCTGATAGCTAGCTGCATTGACCCTGCCCTTGATAAAACACAGTGGACCAACACCAGCAGCTGACATGGCACCCCAGACCATCACTGACTGTGGGTACTTGACACTGGACTTCAGGCATTTTGGCATTTCCCTCTCCCCAGTCTTCCTCCAGACTCTGGCACATTGATTTCCGAATGACATGCAAAATTTGCTTTCATCCGAAAAAAGTACTTTGGACCACTGAGCAACAGTCCAGTGCTGCTTCTCTGTAATCCAGGTCAGGCGCTTCTGCCGCTGTTTCTGGTTCAAAAGTGGCTTGACCTGGGGAATGCGGCACCTGTAGCCCATTTCCTGCACACGCCTGTTCACGGTGGCTCTGGATGTTTCTACTCCAGACTCAGTCCACTGCTTCCGCAGGTCCTCCAAGGTCTGGAATCGGTCCTTCTCCACAATCTTCTTCAGGGTCCGGTCACCTCTTCTCGTTGTGCAGCGTTTTCTGCCACACTTTTTCCTTCCCACAGACTTCCCACTGAGGTGCCTTGATACAGAACTCTGGGAACAGCCTATTCGTTCAGAAATTTCTTTCTGTGTCTTACCCTCTTACTTGAGGGTGTCAATGATGGCCTTCTGGACAGCAGTCAGGTCGGCAGTCTTACCCATGATTGCGGTTTTGAGTAATGAACCAGGCTGGGAGTTTTTAAAAGCCTCAGGAATCTTTTGCAGGTGTTTAGAGTTAATTAGTTGATTCAGATGATTAGGTTAATAGCTCGTTTAGAGAACCTTTTCATGATATGCTAATTTTTTGAGATAGGAATTTTGGGTTGTCATGAGCTGTATGCCAAAATCATCAATATTAAAACAAGAAAAGGCTTGAACTACTTCAGTTGTGTGTAATGAATCTAAAATATATGAAAGTCTAATGTTTATCAGTACATTACAGAAAATAATGAACTTAATCACAATATGCTAATTTTTTGAGAAGGACCTGTACCCAGTGAAGTGACCGGCCTCAGGTAATACACAAAGATGAAACAAACCATCCTGCATAAGTTGCACTTGTTCATCTGTAGTCTTCTCTACAGCCATGCAAAGTACAGGATTTATACAGCTTCTCTGAGCTTACAGGGCACGGAGCTATGACACTCTGCAGAGCTCAGTGAAGACAGCGGATTGGAGGGGAGGACCCCCCCCCCTCTTCTTCACACAGTACACAGGAACAAACCTGAGGTTGTCAGTCAGAGGCCATGTGCGGACAAGGAAACTTGTCATATGTGACTTATGCAAATAGAGAAACGAGGCAGCAGACAGAAATGACACGTAGGGGTTAATTTACTAACTGGAGAGTGCAAAATCTGGGTCAGCTCTGCATAAAAAACAATCAGCTTCCAAGTTTTTTTTTTTTGTCAAAGCTTTTTGAAGAAGCTGAAGTTAGAAGCTGATGGGCTACCATGCACACCTGCACCAGATTTTGCACTCTTCGGTTTTAGTAAATCAACCCCTTCGTGCTCTGGATTGAGACAAGTACACAGTATACAGGGGTATGCTTTGTTCATATTTCATGTCTGAGGTTTAAGTTGCCAATAAAAGGCATCATTTGAACTCCAAACTTTTGGCATTATTCGATGGCTAACATGGTACAAGACTCTACTAAACTTGAGAACAAAAAATGTATTATATTACAGCCTGCAAGTCCTTCGATGCCGTGGCTGCATTCGTTTTCTATTTTTGCCAGCACATTTTTTACCAAGAACGGAAAAATACCTGTTTGTCCTTTTAGAAATGTTGTATCTTTGTAATTTCCTGGGCACTGAACTGAAATCTCAAACAGTGTTAACACCTTTCTCAGCTATGTTCTGTAAACTACAAAGTAACGCCCTTCTATGTAATAGAGACAAGTAGAGGAAAATGTTTTTGCACTTCACATCAGAAGCACAGCCTAGGGCAGTAATGGCGAACCTTGGCACCCCAGATGTTTTGGAACTACATTTCCCATGATGCTCAAGCACTTTGCAGTGTAGTTGAGCATCATGGGAAATGCAGTTCCAAAACATCTGGGGTGCGAAGGTTCACCATCACTGGCCAAGGGTAGGACGCTGCCTCTCCATAGACGCAGTGCACAGAGTGAGAAATGACAGCTTAGGACGGGAAGTATGTTACTGGCAGGATCACCAGGTGAAAATAAGTCTGGTTTGGGGCTGAGGGCGCAGCCCTGAAGTCCTGGGAGGAAAGACTGGCTAAGATGAGACAAAAGTTTGGACTTTGGAGCCTCAGAGAACTCACGATCGAAGGAAAAACACTGGTACTCCGCAGCGAGATTCTTCCTGCGTTGCAGTACCTCGCCCAGGCTTGACCCCCCCCCCCCCCGGGTCAACACCTGCAAGGCCATCACCAGGGCGGTGTTTCACTTCATCTGGAGCTCCAAAATGGACAGAGTGAACTGGCGATTATGTTCAAGGAACCTCTCAAGGGCGGTAAGGGCGTGCCCAACATCGCCACCCTACTGAGGGTGTTCTTTGCTTGTAACTGCATCCGCGGGACCTTGGTTGACAGAACTGTGGACTCTGGCGGTAACTCCATGTCCTGTTTTTTCCTCCTGCCTCTTTGGAGGTCTCTCGGATGGGACAGTTCCATCCCCTACAACTGGGACACTCCCTGGCATTACTTGGACACTTTCAAGTTTATCAGGGAGCTGGGGCTGCATGGAGTTAAACCCGACTTGTGGAAGCAAAAACCTATCCACAAGTTGATTAGAGCATCGGACATTCTTGAGACTGTTCCAGGCCTCCCTTCAGCCACTTGCAAAGTGGTCTGGAGAAATGTTTCTTCAAAAAGACTCACCAACAGGCACAAAAATCTGGCATGGATGGCAATCCAGGGGGGACTGCCACTCAGAAAATTCATGCATGCCAGAAACCTGTGCAGATACAGGCACTGCCCTTTTTGTATCATCCAGGAGGAAACTGCTTTTCATGTTTTCTGGGAGTGCCCCTTTGCACAGGACCTGTTGAGGGCCTTGGAACCTGAACTTTAAGACTTAGTACCACAAACTGCTATCACACACTTTGGTGTGTTAAACGGACTCTTCTGTGGAACTCATTCACAGGAGGACATTGACAGCGCCTGGTGGGTGCTGTGCTGCTTTAAGGACGCTCTATGGTGCGCCAGAAAGCACCTCATCCACCAGCGGGAGAGGATGTCCATCAAGGACTGTCACAGACTGGTTCACAGTCTGCTCAGAGACTATCACTTGATGGACTTTGAGGAAGAGGACGTCTGGAGATTTCCCCCCCCCCCCACCTGTGTGTATCCACTGGCAGTTCAATAAAGCTTCGGGCCTGTGAACTCTTTTTTTATTTTTTCCCTAACAGTCACTTGAAGGATGTTGAGAAATCTTTGCACCATTTACAAGTAAATAGAAAGGGTGTTAAAGTAAACCTATACTGAAAGAAATAAAGGGACTATAACTGCTAACCTCCCTCTGAAAATGCTAGTTGCTTGGTTGTCTCTGACTTCAGTACTCTGAAGTGTGTAGCACCCAAAGTCAGAGCGGGGTTAAAACAGCTGACCTGTATATTTTTGGGGGGTTATTTAAAAAAGTATTGAATCAGCATGACAGCCAGACAACCAGCATTTTCAGGTCACAAAATGAACCCCCAAATGTTCTCAATACACATTTCCTTTAAGACTGAAAACATGTCACAAAGCCACCAAGAGGTCCCTTTAAAATTAACCTATCAGAATGGAGAATATTGGAAGTTGCCGTTATCTGGCTTGTTTTTGAGGATGTAAGGTGTGAGAATGGTCTTCAACCTTCCTTTACTGCTGATCTTGAACAAGCAGGTGCACATATGCTCACCTAAATTGCACATCATTGTTCCAGATCAGTGGCTTGCTAAGCAGTAATGGAAGGTAAGGATTACAAGCCTTAAAATTTGCACCATCTAAAAACAAAATCAGCAGTGGCAACTTGTGTATTTCTACCCACTAAATCTTGCAGCAAGCATAATTACATGTGCATAAAATTAAATTGGTTGTAAACCTCAGACATGAAATATGAACAAATCATATGCCTCTATAGTGCGATCTGGTCTTAATCCAGAGCACTAAGCCCCCGTTTACACCGGTGTGGCTTTGAAATCACACTACATTGCGGCTTGCAAATTAATTTAACAGAAGTCTATGCAAGTCGCAATGAAATCGGAAAAAAGTAATGCAAAAACCTTTTTCGCAATCGCTGCAACATGAGTTCCATTGTCGGCATGCAATTTGGAACTGTCAAATCGCATGACAAATCACATTGGTTTGAATGGGGGCTTAGATTCATTTCTGTCTGCCGTTTCGTTCCTCTGCCATCACCATGAATCACTTCTGAAAAGTTTTCCTGACACCAAGAGAAAAATGGTGACATGAAAGTGAGCTCCAGCTGATTGAAAGTCTCTGCTCTGTTCCTGTTTGCTGTGTGAAGGTGCCCCTGCCCTCCAATTAGCTCTCAGAGCTCTCCAGAGTGCAACTTCAGTTCCCCGCCCCCAGTTTTCTGACAGCTCAGAAAAATTCTGGACTTTGAATGGGTGTAGAGAAGAGAAGACTGCAGATTAACAAGTACAACTGGAGGAGGATTTGTTTCATCTCTGTGTATCATCTGAGGCCAATCACTTCAGTGGGCATATGTATATCCATTTTGGATACTCCTAAAAGAGGTTATCTTATTTTAGTTTTCATGGGGCAGATGGCAAAAAAGGTTTTATCAGGTTCTTAAAATGCTGGGCATTCCAAATCTCACAAGTGGAGGGAAATAGCGACCACACTATAACTTTGCTTACATTGAAAAACTTGTGACATAAAAATTTAGAGTTTTATTAGGTTCAGAAAGTAGAACGTGGGTTGTACAAGTTCACTAGTTATGGTTCAATCACACCAGATGCGATCCTATGCCGTTTTCTTAATTCCGAACCACAGGCAAACTGCATGCCTACTTTAAAGATCACACATAGCAATGGATGCTAAATGGTGGAGGATACAGCATGGTTCTTAACTACATCTAGCATGACAATCACCAAGGAACCCATATGGGAAACTGGCGAGAAAAAAAAAAAAAACACACTATATCACTCAAACTCAAGATCGATAGATTGGCATATGCTCACATAATTTGAATATAACATATTTACACAGTAAGAGCGAGCTACCAAATGTTACTGTTTAAATTGTAATCTGTTATATTTTTGAAGCATGTTCTTGAAAAAATGACATCTGATTGGTCCTTATGGGTCATGTGTCACAAGAGAACATATCACAGAAAATAACTCCTCTACTGTATTAAAAATAAAATAAAAAAAAGTATAATATTAAGGTTTGAAAAATCCAATGATAAGCAGAGCACAAAAAAAGTAAAAACATATTATATATCCTAAACTTTATGTTCATGTCTTTTTAATATTGAGTCATGGGGGAAGAAAAAAAAATCTTTGCCACGCACATCCTAGACTAGTCTCAAAATAGAAGGGCAATTTAGAATGAAGCTCACGAATGCATAAACAGTGATTGCATAACAGCAGCCAGGTTATTAAAGTGCTGCTACACTTAATACAATGTAGATGTGTCACACTTGCAATGCTGCAGGAACTATGCAGATGAAATTGCTTGTATGGAACATCACACACCTATCCAAAAAATCTTAATGTGCTGTTTTTTTTTTGTTTTTTTTCAAAGCGGTCATAACCGTAATAAATGCAGCGCTTACTATGTCATCAGTAACACGGTTCAAAAGCATGCCATGCGATTTGATCGCAGCTTTACTGCATCTTTATTTATGTCAGGCGCTGAAATAAGGGATCCACCCATCCTATATAAAGTTTGCTTGAAGTACCTTCCTGCCATATTAAAAAAAAAAAAAGCCACACAATATTTTTTTTAGGTAGTCCAAAAATGTCACTAGCATAGAGTGAGATACAGCATCCTTGCTTTAAAGGAGCAAGGAGGTCACAAGCCACCAACTGATTGTGAGGCTTTTCAGATGTGATCCATACATAAATATTGATACATTTAATTGGCCTCGTCATTATTTTATGTTTTAATGCTTGGCACCCGATTAAATTAGATGGTTTCAAAACCTCAATAAATTCAGCACACAGCAAAACAAAAAGTGTGCTTTTAATCCTTTGCGCTATAGAAGGCTTGCATGTCAGATATTTGAGTGAAACTCAGAACGCTGTCTTCTGCACAGCAGCAACATTACAGGGGAAAGGGAAGGATCTGGCTAGATGTATACGTATTCATGTCAGCAGGGGTAGTGTGATGCAGATAGCATACAAACACAACTGCGGGCCACATAAACCTGCATTCTCCAACCAAGTCAGGACAATCACTCGTTCGTTTTACTTACTCAGATTTGGCGAATGCACCAAGAGCCTTTATGTACGAAAAGCCCACGAACGGCAAATCTTCGCCCGAGAAACCTGCAGCGTTCAGGTGGCGCGAAGGGGGTACAGCCCGTAAATTCTTCTCTGGCTCGTCAAAATTTGAGGTGTCATCGTCAGACTTCAAGGTAGGAACGAATGGAGGAGGAGCTGGTCAGAATGAGAGAAATGAGGATTACAACCCAGGAACCTGCTTCATTAGCTGCACCAGCACTGCAGCTTGTGCTCTCTCAGGAACTGGCAGACTGAGTCACTGCTATGAAATCTATTACAGCAACAAGATATTAACCCCTCCATTACCGCTACGCAGGAACATCCCCTCTCTAAAAATCACTTGTTTCCCCTGGATCATTTCACCTGCCTAGGAAAAGCAACCATTAGCTATAGTTTTACCCACAAGGTACATTGTTCATTTACAAGGGATGTGTCCTGCTTTCTTGTTTTGCTGCTGATGGCAAGATGGTATCTAGATGTGAGATGTGAAATATCCAGATGATTATCAGATAATACACAGACTGTGCGATTACCAAATCCTTTGGCTTTTACGGCTGCTTGAGATGTGAGGGAGTGTCGATCCATCTATTTCAAGGGCCATGTAAATACACAACGTGTTGCCTGGAGAGGCCATGAAGCAGCGCCTGAGATAGAAGCCTAAGGAGGCATTGTGATATTGAAGATCCTCCTGGTTCTAATACGGTTACCATGGATCCAGAATAAATCTCCTCTGGGCCAATAGGATATGGGGGAAAAAAAAAAAAAAAGGAAATATCCCACTCTACACAGACTGTCATCTAGATTTCACCATGGTGTTTCAATTCAAGCCGATGGGGAAAAAAAAAGGAAAAAAAAAACATATGTGCGGTTATTGTGGCTCACACAAACAAGATAATGCTGGCATAGGACACAGAAACAACTTAAATGCTGCCATTATAGTACATTGTTTAATAAAACGGAGCAGCCAGCTCACAGACCGCTCAGGATTTTGCCTAGTTTTTTTTATTTTAGGGTCACTTAGGCCATGGAATGCAGCATCTCATTTCTGCACACTGAGCAGGAACAATGAGTGAGAGAAGCAGCACAGGCCACACTGAGCAGGTCAATTTAAATTTCAATGAGACCACTGGTTGAAAAGCAGTCTTCATTACAGCCATCTACACAGCTCACACAGTATATGCACAAGGGCGCAGATCTGAAGAAACCATTAAATTAACCACTTGTAGTAAAAGAAAAAAAAAAAAAAAAAAAAACAGCAGTAAACGTGTGCATCTTAAAGCAACACATTAGGTATAAACGGGCCTGCAAGCATGTACCTATCTTCCAATGAAAAAACAGGAATACATCCAGTTATATATTTACACCTACGCACTGAAGCCGGCCTTGATATTTTCCAGTTGTCAAACTAAGCGTAAACATGTGACAATCTTGTGCGTGAGCGCATATTCAGAAGCAAAATAATGGACAAAACTCCCTCACCTCCTGCATTTAGGTTATCTAAACACAGGAGAAATTATCTGCGAAAGCAGAAAAAAGGTTCTTCCTCCCAGATCGAGTTCTCCTGAGTTCAGCTGTACTTGACTTTACCCAGGTTTACTCAAATTTATGTGCATTTTGACACGTTTGAGTGTTTAATTTGCCTCGATGCACAGAATTCTATTTTCTCTAAACACAGCTAATCTAAAAAACACCTAAACACAAAACACCCAGTGTGAATTAGCCAATTATAATCATTATACGGATTTACAGTGCATTCATAAAGTATTCAGACCCTCTTCACTTTTTTAAATTTTGTTATGTTGCAGCCTAATACTACAGTTGTTTATAAGAATGCACCGATATGAGTACCGATACCAATTACTGGACTCCTATTTTACCCTTGGATGCATTTTTTTTTTTATGGTTCACAGATTTATCATGCCATTTGACAGTTCAAAATCGCATGACAAGTCCCACCCGATTTGTAATTTCATTGCGGCTTGCATTGACTACTGGTTAAAGTTGCAATGAAATCAGGTGGTCTAAATTGCACTGATCTGTGGCTTTTAAATTGCGCTGAAGCAACACGATTTCAAAGCTGCACTGTAAACCAGCTGCCATATGCATGAAGAGCATAAACCCCTCCAAAAAGTTTGCGGGAATGTGAGTTCTAGCGATTTGAAAATGTAAACAGGGCCTGACAGCTGAGTATCTCCATTTACTCCTTCCTATGTACTTGTATAAAGATGGTCATACACTATGCAATCTGATTATATAATCTCTGTACAATTTCCTTTAGATTTACTAGAACTATGGAACAGGAGGACCCACCTGAACAATCTATCAATTTGAATCAAATCAGGTACGCCCTTGCACTACATGGGAGATCAAAAAGGAGATTGTACATTTTGATTGTAATGGATATGGTCACCTTAAAGCAGGGGTCTCAAACTGGTGGCCCTCCAGCTGTTGCAGAACTACAATTCCCATGAGGCATTGCAAGGCTAAACAGTTACAAGCATGACTCCCATAGGCAGAGGCATGATGGGACTTGTAGTTCCGCAACAGCTGGAGGGCCGCAGGTTTGAGACCCCTGCCTTAAAGCCTAGTACACACGGGTCGAATGTTGGGCGACAACTGCCATTTCAATAAGAACTGACCGACATTTTGCCCGTGTATATGGTGGCTGGCTTCTGTCAGACATGCATGCGGGAAAAACAGTGGTCGACCGGCTTCCAATCAATGCTCTCAGCCAATGGCTGAGAGTTATGACCGGAGTGTTCTGGCTGAGAGCGATGACCGGAGTGTTCTGGCGGGGGGCCGTCCCCCTGTCAGAACACAACAGCTCAGCAGAGGAGATATTTAGGGGGGATTGTTAGTACAGTGGCTCAGAATGGATCTAGGTCGTATGGAAAAAAACTGATAGTCTGTACTAAGCTTAAAGCGGAAGTAAACCCATAGATTTAACAGTTTCAAAAAGCAGTTACATTCCCAGCATGCCGGGAATGCCAACTGTCACATTGGTTGTGCTCTCAACCAAACTGTCAAATCATCCAATGGCTGGTGTCATAACTGATCACATGTGCAGCATCATGGCAGTTGAAGATTAAACAGACGATATTAATTGGTGGGAAGGGGGGGAGGGGGGAAGTAGGAATGGAAGAAAGGGGATCAGTCTGTGTAGAGCAGACCGAAAGCGGTTACTATAGGCAACAGATTATAGATCCAGAGGCGGAAATGATTTTAAATTAATCATTTATTCCTGTTATCATTCCAAATAGATGTAAGAGGAAACATATGAAGGTGCAGCATTATTTTCAAAAGGTGAATGATCATACATTACATGAATTAATTGGAAACATCTAGTAGACAGACAAGACAAACAAATAACTAAAACATATAACAACACACTTGTCCGGACGTATGGTTCAGTCTTATATAAGTATGTGACCCAGTGAAGGATAATATTGTTTTATATATTGATTACCGTCCACCAGGGAATATAGGGTAATCTCGGCCACCTGCTAATAAGTGGATTTATTAATTAAGGTCAAATGGGTTTAACATTTAATATAAAACTGAACCTGATGGGGTGGGAAAGGGGGACCGGGGGAGGAGGGTATTAGCGCTGAGGGCATGCATTAGGACTAGTACAAATCGAAGCTGTTTGCCTAAATGCAGTGTTTGCATTGGGTATACTCTGGGAATCCACTAATGGAAAAGTTCTTTGAAGATTGAAAGAGTTAATTGATGTTAGTAAAAGGGCTGTTGTATTGGCACAATGGTAATGAATAAATGTCCTCCAAAAGTTGCTAGCAAAGAAGGTTCATCAATACGGTTATTAGTACAGAAATCTGTGATGCTTTTACAACATAGCTCTGGTTTGCACATGTAGGCAGTGTGTAATTAGTCTCTTTATCATTGTCTGCAGCTCAATTTGAACCTACAAGTCAAAGTACTTTACCATAGGTCCCGGGTTACCTGGTATTTGGCAGCTGATTTGAGGGTGTTATTTTGGCCATACCTATTTGTTGTGTTGGCCGTCAACCCGAACGGATATTGTGATAAAAGTCCAGGTCCCCCAAGCGTTACCTGCGCCGGTGTCAAAGTGGGATCCAATGTGGCTGCTTTGCAAATGCCTAGTGTCAGTTGCCGCGGTCGTAGCCGCTATCGTGTGTACTGACTATGGCTTACGAGCTCCGTGCCATGTCGATCCGCCCACTCCATTCAGAACAACGTCACGTGACTGTGTGGGATGTGACGTCAACGCGTTTCGCCGTGCTCTGTGGCGTAGCTTCGTCTGGACGTATCACGTCACTGGACAGGACCCATATTTATGTTTCACTGAAACCAGTGACGCGCATCATTAGGGGGTTGGGTTTTGTGAAAGACAACCCTTAGTTGCGTCCTGTCTGGATTTATTCCAATTTCCTATGTGACATTCACCTGTTTGAGGTTAATCTTCATTGCAACGCGCATAAAGGGGTCAGTTGAATTCTCATTTTTTGTTTGTTTGCTGAGAGTCACTGAACGTATTGACAAGAGGGACTTTATACATTTTCAATGTATTTTACAAAGGAGGAAAACAAGGAGATGGACACTTGGTGCATATATAGAGGAGGTCAATGCTGGTAACGGCCCATATTGAGTACATTTTGGTAAAGGGGGGGGGGAGGGGGAAAGGGGGAGGAGAAGGGAAGGGGGGGATTTAGGTAAAAGAAAAACCACACATAATGATGATCTAATATTAATCATTTTCCTAAGCTTAATTTGATGTGTTATTAGAAATACTTGAAAGACCCTTATGTATAGGGAATGGCAAGAAAAAAGTAGAAAAAGCAAAAACATAATAATAAATGAACAATGTTTGAATTAATTAATTATATAGTTCAACTATCAAGGAAAGATATTGGTAAGGTAATAGTATTGATGAATATCATCAAGTCACAACATGTAGTGTTAGCAAAGGAAGGGAAAGGGGGAAGGAAGGGGGGAAAAAAAGGAGGTGGGGGAGGGGAAGGGGAAGCGAAGGAGAAGAAAGAGGGGGGGGTTTTGGAAAGGAGGAAAAAAGGGGGGGAAGGGAAAAGAGGGGAGGGGAGGGGGGGGGGGGAAAGAGGGGTGGAAGGGGAGGGAGGATTTTATTTATGGCCCACCTCTAGGTTGGCAGAAACACCTGCAAATTTAACTCCGTGTTTAGGCCAACAGGAACAAGGGATTTTAGGCGATATACCCACCATTTCTCCTTTTGTAGGAGGATGCGATCGTAGTCGCCTCTTCTGGTGGGAAGCTTAAGGACATATATCCCTTTGACCATCAAGCCCCTAGAGCTACGCCCATGATACTGGGCGAAATGTTTGGCTAGGGGTTTCTCAGGAATTTTTTCTTTGTTATTGATTTCTCTCAAGTGCTCACCGACTCGTATCCTCAGCGATCTCTTGGTCTTGCCCACATAAATCTTAGGGCAAGGACAAGTGATCATGTATATGACACGAGTCGTCGAGCAATTTATAAGATCCCTAATCTGAAAGGATCTAGTACCCAAAGAGTCGGTGAAGGTATTAGTTCGATGGACATAGGGGCAAACCTGGCATCTATTACACGGGAACATCCCTGTTGCCCGTGGGTATTCACTGAGCCAGGTAGTTTGTGGCTCTTTAGTAAACTCTGATTTCACCAGCATGTCTCCAAGATTTTTGGCTCGCCGTGCCATCAAAATAGGTGATTTACCAACAACCCTGGCCAGGTCAGGGGTGTTGGTCAAGATGCCCCAATGCTTTTCCAGTGTTTTTCGTACTGGTTCCCACTGTGACCCAAATGTTGTAATAATCCGTATTGGGTCATTAGTTTGTGGTGTATCCTCATTAGTTACTTGTTTTTTTGGGGCTAGAAGGTCAGAACGCTCTCTACTTGCTGCTCTCTTCCTTGCCTGTTTGATCTGTCTGTGTGAATAACCTCGTTCACGAAATCTAAGGTATAATTCATGACTTTCTCGTCTATAGTCCTCTACACTGGTACAGTTCCGTTTAATACGTAAGAACTGGCCCAGCGGGATCCCGTTTTTTAACCAATGGGGGTGGTGACTTGTAGAATACAGCAGCGTATTGGCCGCTGTATCTTTGCGATATGTGCAAGTTTTTAGTCTACCCTGTTTGAATGTAATTAGGAGGTCAAGGAAGGGCAATTTCTCATAATCAAATGTGTAGGTTAAGTGTATGTTCCGTTGGTTGATATTAAGTTCCAACATAAATTGATGTAACTGTTCTGGTGTTCCTCGCCATAGCATCAAAACATCGTCGATGTACCGCCACCAGGTCATCACATGGGGACGGTACATCGTCGAGGGGTAAACATCCTCCTCCTCCCACTGTCCAAGATGGATACAGGCATAGGCCGGGGCCCAGGCTGCCCCCATAGAGGTGCCCCTTATCTGATGGTAGAATTTGTTCAAAAATTGAAAAAAATTATTGTGCAGAGCAAAATTCAATAATTCGGTTATGAACTCATTTTGGGGTCCCAGTAGGGGGTAATGTAACTCTAAGAAGTTTTCAACAGCCTGGATACCCACCGAATGGGGAATCGAGGTGTACAGGGACTCCACATCAATTCCAACCAGTAACACTTCCTGTGGTTGTTCACAGTAGCCTAAGTCATCGATCTTGGCCAGAACTTGACGTGTATCTTGTACGAAGGATTTTAGATTGGTAACGATGTCTTTAAGAAGTGAGTCTAGGGGGGCGTGGCCTGGACATGGCGGTGTGAGGTTGTGTTTTCATCGAGCTCCGGGCCTGATCCCCTATACCCCGGCAACTCCTAGATAGTAGACCGGCATGAGCTCGCTCAAAAAGCACAGGA
Organism: Rana muscosa; assembly: GCA_029206835.1. NCBI lineage: Eukaryota > Metazoa > Chordata > Amphibia > Anura > Ranidae > Rana > Rana muscosa. The sequence continues at coordinate 882,883,227 of CM055116.1, forward strand.
CTCGAGCAGCGGCAAAGGGGTCCCCAGTAGGCAAGTTTCCGGGTGATATACACCGGTATTTCACCGCCAAAGAAGCCTCCTCCGGGACGAAAGCGGCAGCGGCACGTGGCACAACGCGTGGAGGACAGCGAAAGACACAAACACCAGACACTGAGGCTCCGGGACCGGAGTCCCCCGTGGTACCTGACTGCTCCCGGGATTCGTCTGTCGACCCCCCGAGAGCCGAGATGTCCTCCCCGCACAGGCCAGAGGAGGCAGGTCTGGACCAAGACATCCGCAAGATGCTGCAGGCCCTCCCAACCCAGACAGCCATAGAGGCCTTGATCCTCCGACTTGAGGAAACACATCGCAGAGACATTCAGGAAGTGAGGGGAGAGGTATCTACCCTGGCGGACAGAGTCGGAGCGGGTGAAAATTCCCTGTCCTCCCTCGAAAGCAGGGTCTCCGACCTGGAGAGGTCGAGAGACCAACACCGGGACACAGCGATCGCCCCCCAGCTACACTTGGAGGACATCGAGGACCGCAGCCGACGCAACAACCTACGGCTGAGAGGTGTCCCTGAGTCCCTGATGGATGTCGGGGCTGCGGTAACGGAAGTGTTCCGGACGGTACTGGAGGACCCTGCGGCGGAGGTCATATTGGACAGGGCGCACAGGGCCCCAGGACCTAAATCTGTAGACCCGGACAGGCCTCGAGACGTGATCTGCAGATTGCACAGGTACGCGCAGAAGGAGGAGATCCTGAGGGCGTCCTGGGATCATGGCGACGTTGAGAAGGGAGACGCGCGGATCCGGATCCTGCCGGATCTCTCGAGAGCGACTTTACGGAGGAGAGCACTGCTCCGACCGGTCCTGGAAATAGCAAAACAGAAGGACGTGTCCTATAGATGGGGGTACCCGTTCTCGGTGACCTTCCGCAGGGAATCCGGATCATTCACGCTCCAGACCGCAACTGACCTGCCTGCCTTATTCCGGTTCCTGGAGGTGGCACCAGTCCAGGTCCCGGACTGGCTTCAGATACTTCCACGCCAGATGGGCAGACCGGGACCAGCCGCCCAACAAGGCCCGCTGCCGCCCCGCCGGCAGAGGGGTAGGCGAAGACGAAGGTCGGCATCTGGAGGAGAACTACGTGAGTAGGCCCTGGGCCGTCCTAACTTGACAATTACGCACCAGACAGCCCTGAGATGCCCGTGAAATCCCACCTGAACGGTCCCCCCGGCCACTCTCCCTTCCCCATACGATTTGTTGTGCGGCGCCCTACAGGGAGTCATCCGCTCCCCTCCCCCTGTCCCGGTCCATACAGAACACTGTGCAAGTGGGGGGAGAGGGGAGACAACACATAGCTGGAGAGGTAGATGGAACTATATTTGTGAATTCCCCCGGAGTGGGGTAACCCTACAGGATTCAGGAAATGGATGTACTCCTAATGATGCCTTAACACACTGGCAATACCATGCACGCCTGGCCGAGACAGGGCGAACGGCTGGGGTGGCGGGACGTGGGGGGGCGCTGGAAGCATTCAAACACTGGACCGATCGACATGGTGCCCTGCCCCGGGAGGGGGAGGGGGAAGGCAATCAGCGGACTGTGGAGGTGAACTCTCGCGGCTCTGGTTTATCATTATCGATTTCTTTTTGGTTGTTACACATTCCAGCTGCCCGGAGCTAATAGCAGCCCGACACACTGACTGATGCACGCTGTGGATCTCCTGCGGGAACTGCACACTAATGGGACACGGTGCCCGTGTCTGATTTGGGGGAGGGGGGAGGGGGGAGAACGACGGATGGGAAGGGACATAAGGCTCAGGGCCTCTGTGATGTTGCACTGCCTGAAGTAATGCTATAGCTTAAGCCTGCACTAAATGGTTCAATGTTCAAGGAAGGACATTCCTATATGCCAATGTTAAATGTTGCTTGTTAAATTAATACGGTCTACCACTTACATTATGTTCATAGGTTGCCGGGGGTGGGTGGAGAGGGCCGGGGGGCTCGTATCACGGCCTTGTCTACCCACTACCCCAATTAGGACTGTGCTCCAGCTCTGGGATCTTCCCAGGGAGCGCCCAAGCCCTTAGGGCTAATTTAGTTTCTCTCTAGTTGCTGCACCCTCTGGTGCTGGCCTCCTAATCTTACTGTCTCTCTCTTTACTCTGATTTATCTTTATCTTTATCTACCTCTCTTTGCTACTCTTCAGCCCCGTCTTACCTTACTGGTTTTTATCCAAACCCCACGTACCCCCCTCCCCTACTTCCCTCCCTCCCCCCCTGGTTCAGTGCACCTGACCCGACCTAATTCACACTAGACAATGGGAGACATACATGTTGTGTCCCTGAATGCTAAGGGTCTCAACACCCCCGAAAAGCGGCGGATGCTGCTACAGGACATGAGACGCATGAGGGCGGACATAGTTCTTGTCCAGGAGACGCACTTCCGGGAAAATAACATACCGATACTGACAAATAGACACTTTCCCTCGGTGTTCCATTCAAAGTACACAGACGCGAAATCTAGGGGGGTGTCCATCCTCATCTCGGCAAGGGTCCCATGGAAGACTATAGACACTGCGACGGATGTGCAGGGCCGCTACTTATACTTAAAAGGCATGATGGGGGACAAAAAGATCACCCTAGCTAATCTCTATGCCCCGAACGATCACCAGGACACATTCATCAGGAAGCGCATGGAGCAGCTCCAACGCTTCGCTGTGGGACAGCTCATAGTGGGAGGGGACCTGAATTTGCCAATGATCCCGACGGAGGATACTTCATCCGGGACTTCCTCTACCTCTCGAGACATGCGCAAGCGTATTGGAAATACGCTTAGTTCTGCCCAATTGATAGACGCCTGGCGCCTTATGCACCCAGGAGAACGTGACTTCACCTTTTTTTCAAAACCACATCAGTCATACTCGCGTATTGACTATTTCCTGATTCCCCATAGGCAACTACACGCGATCCGGGAGACCTACATCGGATCTATCACGTGGTCCGACCATGCCCCAATTGGACTTAGGTACTCACTGACCGACACGATGGGGCACCGCCACCCGTGGAGACTAAATGAAAGCCTCTTACAGGACCCGTGGTTCTGGCCGACTTGGTCAGGGAATTGGAATGCTACTTCAACACAAACAAGACCGGAGATAGCGACCCCGGGGTGGTGTGGGAGGCCCACAAGGCGGTGATCCGGGGGACCCTCATCAGCCATGGTTCCAGGCTAAAACGCGAGCGAACAGCGCAGCTTGACCTACTCCTTGCCAAATTACAAGACCTTGAAGCAGCCCATAAGGCTGCACCATCTAGACAGGTGGGAGTGGAACTAGACTTGGTACGGTCACAGCTGAAAGATCTCCTCCTATTTAAGGCTAAAGCGGCGATGCAGATTTGCCGCAGGAAATCATACGAGGCAGGTAATAAATGTGGTAGGATGCTGGCCAGAACGCTGCAGGCGCAGCGGGCGGCGGCCTACATACCACACATTCAGGCCACAAACGGGCAGAGGGCTAGCCTTCCCCAACACATCACACGAGAGTTTGGGGCCTTTTACCGCACACTCTACAATCTACCAGACGCTAATCCCACACCAGAGACCATACAGGATTACCTAGACCGCTCCCTCATGCCCTCACTCTTGGGGGCGACACGTACCGCCCTCGAGGAACCAATCACGCTGACGGAAGTCCAGGTGGCCCTTAAGAGCACCAAGCCGGGCAGGGCCCCAGGCCCTGACGGCTTGACCACTGCCTATTACAGGACCCTGTTGCCCTCACTGGGCCAGCATATGGTGGATCTCTTCAACAACATAGGCACGGGGGCACTCTTCCATGCCACCACACTCCTGGCACAGATCTCCGTCATACCAAAGGAGGGCAAGGACCCGGGGCTGTGCGGGAGCTACCGCCCGATCTCCCTACTGAACACAGACCTCAAGATCTTTACCAAGGTCTTGGCCTCTAGAATGCAAACACATCTCCCCGACCTGATCCATCTGGATCAGGTGGGCTTTGTCCCGTTCAGAGAGGCCAGAGACAACACCACTAAGGTCCTCAATCTGCTACACATCGCGGCCCAATCTAAGACGCCCTGCGTATTCCTGGGTACAGATGCCGAAAAGGCTTTCGACCGGGTCCACTGGGGGTTCCTGTTTGCTACACTGAGGCACATAGGACTGGGGGCGAAGATGTTAAATTGGGTGAACGCAGCCTACACGGCACCGACGGCCAGGGTGAGGGCAAATGGGGTGCTGTCGGACCCGTTCCCCATCCGGAATGGGACCCGACAGGGATGCCCCCTGTCACCGCTGTTGTTTGCCCTGACCCTGGAACCCTTCCTTTGTCACGTACGCCGGAACCCGGACATCTCGGGGGTGGAGAAGAAGGGGTCGCAGTATAAGGTCTCGGCGTACGCTGACGACCTGTTGTTCTCCCTTACAAGCCCCGAGAGGTCCCTCCCGAATCTTATGAGAGAGTTTGGGATCTATGGAACCCTCTCTAATCTAAAGATCAACTTCTCCAAATCGGAGGCCATGGGAGTGGGGATGGCTCAATCCCTACTTAAGCAACTTAGGGAAGACTTTAGCCTGAAATGGACTGACACGGCCCTGAGGTACCTGGGGACCTCCATACCCATGTCCCTAACCAAACTGTTCACACTTAATTTCCCTCCCCTACTGAAAACGGTCAGGGGACTTTTGGAGGGCTGGGACAGCGGTCTACATTCGTGGTTGGGCCGGTGCGCCATCCTCAAGATGACGATACTGCCTAAGTTCCTATACCTCTTGCAGGCCCTCCCGATAGCTATACCGGGGTCCTATTTCAGACAGGTCCATGCTGTGTTCACCAAGTTCCTATGGGCCGGGAAACACCCACGCCTGAGCAGGAGCGTACTATGCCTACCAAAGTTATATGGGGGCCTGGCACTGCCGGATGTCCGTGCATACTACAGGGCGGCCCACCTTAGTCGTCTCCTGGATTGGTGCAGACACAGAGACGCCAAGCTGTGGACGACTATTGAACAGGACCAGAGTGACATACCCCTGGACAGAGCTCCTTGGTGCCACTCAGATCTACCACCACCCCTGAAAAGGCACCCCTTGATAGGCACCACCCTGGGTATATGCTCGACATTGCTGACTCGGCCTTCAATTTCGACGCCAGTCTCCCCGCTGCGGCCGGTTCTGGGCCACCCCCGTTTCTCCCCAGGGCTACAAGATAGGAGATTTCTCACACTAAGGGAGGCGGGGCTCTACCAGGCATCCCACTTTAGTTCCCAAGGGAGATGGAGGTCATACGAGGAGCTGTCGGACCCGAGGGGCATGTACGGCCTTGACTATCTGAGAGCTCGACAGTTAAGCCACTTCCTCGCGAGTATCCCACCCCCACCCAATGACGCCAGCCATCTCCCCACCCAGTTGGAGGAGATGTGTATGGCATCGGGAAAGACCCAACACACGCTGTCAGTGTGTTATGCAATGTTGGTGACACCGTCGGGACCCCTACAGGTTCCCTGTCTGGCTAGATGGGAGCGAGACCTCGACTGCCAATTTACAGACGGCATGAAACGACATATACTGCAGTTCACCCATAAATCGTCAGTGTGCTCCAAAACCCAGGAAACCAATTTCAAACTGCTCACGCGATGGTATAGGACCCCTTCCATCTTACACAAAATGTTCCCAGACACCTCTGACCGCTGCTGGAGATGCCAGAGGGAGGAGGGGACGCTCTTACACATCTTCTGGTCCTGCCCACGACTGCAGAGTTTTTGGGAGGGAGTGAGGCGAGTGACACAGAAATTCACTGACCGTATCGTCCCTGAGACACCGGCCTACTTCCTCTTTCATGCAAATGACACACCTGCAAAGGTATATAGGAAATCAGTGATCAGTCACTTACTGGACGCTGCTAGAGCATGCATACCCCAAAACTGGAAGTCCCCCACCCCACCGACCATTGCACAATGGCTCAGAAGAGTAGACGATATCAGCCTCATGGAGGACCTGATCCTGTCTAGTCAGCACAGACGAGAGACATACTCTAAGACCTGGCAGTTATGGAACATCTTTAGATTTTCAGACGAAGGGCGGACCCTTAGGGAGGCTGAGCAGCCCACCTGAGCCCCTGCCTGGAACACCCACACCCCGGAGGGGTCGTCGCATCGGCGCCCACTGCCCTCGGTGTGCCGGAGACCCACAGGGGACTTGGAAATTGTATAGTAATGTCACCCGGGGAGGGAGACAGGTATACCTGACCCCCCTAACACCCCCCCCTTTTTCCTCCCCTTTTTTCCTTCTTTGCCCCCCTTGACCTTTTCTCTCGCTCGTTTCCTGCTTTTAGCTTTCCTCTCTTTTCTATATCTTTCTTCTTTCTTTTGGGCTTTACCCAACTCACTTCACAGGAGGCACTATGCCTCCAAGTTCTGTTTCCTTTTAGATAAACGGGAAAATAAAGGGGGAGCTGTGTCCACGGGACCCGGGCACTCTGGCATCTGCAAATCCCTGACGGATATATCCCGAAGGTAGATGAGTAGCTATATTGGAGCCCCGGGGGACCTCACCCCCCCCCTGAGGAGTGTACACATACCAAAGGGGCATGGGTGGGAGGAGGATTCCACCCTATGCTTCCCACGAGAATTGCCAGCTGTATAATTTACTGTATGTGTATGTAAGATATGTACTACCGGGTTCCATGTGGGCCGGCTTCCCTGATGAAAAATAAAAAATTTTGAAAAAAAAAAAAAAAATAAGTGAGTCTAGGTACTTTCCTACCCTTTCCAAGGGTCCTTGACAGGCCGAAACTATCGGTCTTCCCGGAGGGTTCTGCAAATTTTTATGTACTTTAGGTATAATATAAAATGTTGGTATGTTATACTCATGGACGTAAAGATAGTTATAGTCCTTTACTGTCAATAAACCCTCATCTTTTGCGTATTTTAATTTTTTATTCAACTCATCAGTCAGTAGGGGAAAGGGGTTGTGGTCAAGTTGATGATAGGTTGATTTATCCATTAGTTGTCTGTTGACTTCTAATTCGTATTGCTGTGGGTTCAGTAAGACCACATTGCCCCCCTTATCGCTATTTTTAATAACGATATCCTTCCTACTCTCCAAGTCCAAAAGGGCTTGTCTTTCACCAGCTGTTAAATTATCTGGTGATTTTTTTTGTCCAATCAATCCTCTCCAGGTCCATTTGGACCATGTCCAAGAAGGTGTTTAACCGTCTATTTTTTGACAATGGAGGCATCTTTTGGGATCGTATCTTTAAGTTTGCTCGTCTTATTGAGGGAGCTGATTCCTCATCGGGTATGATGTTCTCATCCAGCAGTGAATTTAGGATATCGAGAGCCAGCTGATCCTCTGGATCTGTCGGCTGAACCATCACTGTTCCAGTATCCTCTGTACTATACAATAATCGAAAGAAGGCCTTTCTTAGAAATAATGTAATATCCTTGAAGACTGTAAATTCGTCCATGTTAGCTACTGGAGAGAAGGTCATACCCTTTTGCAGGAGGTTTAGGTGGTCTGGGTTTAGATTAAACAGAGGCCAAGATGGCAGCTTCCTTGCCTGAAAATGATAGGAGGGTTTACTTCCACTTTAAGAGAAGAAGTAGGTGGTGGCAGTAATGAAGGAAGTGTGGTCCAGACTGGTAATTCATGCCCTATCACACCCTTTTCTGTGATGCAAAAACACAGAGAATAATGGGAGCGGACCTACAGGAAGTGGTGCAATCAGAAAAAGTTTTAAAACAGACGACAGAAACAATAAATGTCAAATCCTTTAAAATTGCGCACACTCATGGAATGGAGCCAAACTTCGGTACTTAAAAATCTCCATAGGCGACGCTTTAATATTTTTTTTTTACAGGTTACCAGGTTAGAGTTACAGAGGAGGTCTAGTGCTAGAATTGTTGCACGCGCTCCAACGCACGCGGCGATACCTCACATATGTGGTTTGAACGGTGTTTACATATGTGGGCGGGACTTACGTGTGCGTTCGCTTCTGATCGCGAGCTACCGGGGACAGGGGCGTTTAAAAAATTTTTATTATAATTTTTTTTATTTTACTTATTTTTTTATTTATTTTTTACACTTATTTTCCTTTTTTTTATCACTTTTATTCCTATTACAAGGAATGTAAACATCCCTTGTAATAGGAATGTGTGTGACAGGTCCTCTTTATTGAGCGATGCGGGGTCAATAAGACCCCACATCTCTTCTCCAGGCTAGAAAGCATGAGATCGTAAAAACATTTTCACTGATCTCATACTTACTAGCCGCAATGGCGGCTTTGTTTACATCTGAGGACCCGGGCGTGACGTCATCACATCGCGCCCGGGCCTCCGACGGTCATAGAGATGACTGGTGACCATCTGGTCACCAGTCATCTCTATGCTCGTCACGTGACCCACCACCGGCGCCGGACGATTCTCTCCGGGTCCCCGATGGCACGGGAGAGCCCGGAGAAGCACCGGATGGCGGCGGGAGGGGGGGATGTCCCCTCCCGCCGCCTATAAGAACGATCAAGCGGTGGAACCGTTGCTATGATCATTCATATGGTGCACAGAATCGCTGGCACAACAAAAGGATATCTGAATGATGCCTCTAGCTGCAGGCATCATTCAGATATCCCCCCACAAAGCCGAGGACGTCATATGACGTCCACCCAGAATGGGAGATCCCATCTGTGGACGTCATATGACTATGGCTGGGTAGGGAAGTGGTTAAACTCCTCTCTTAAAATTGGGGTGCGTGTTATACGCCGATAAATACGGTATTTAAATATATTAATAGAAAAAAAGGTCAGGTCTGAGCATGTAGGCCCTTTACAAAATAATCTAGAGTGGGTCACAGGGGACAAAGAGGAGGCAAAATGTATTATATACTTTATTCAGCTCTGTGTATACAAAGGAGCATGGAGGAGCGCATGTGCATAATGGGGGTGTTAGTGACAAAGCCCCAAATGATCCACAATGGCTCAAAAGTGATATGGTCCAGAAATATTTAGACAGAATAAAAGGTGGATAAAGCACCTGGACCAGATGGCATACACCCAATGATACTAAAATAATTGAGCTCTGTCATTTCAAGGCCATTGTTTCTAATATTTAGGGACTCGTGAATGACTGGAATGGTACCACTGGATTGGCGCAGGGCCAATGCGGTGCCCATATTTTAAAAGGGATCAAAGTCTTTACCAAGTAACTATAGACCTGTTAGTTTAACTTCTATAGTCGGGAAGATACTGGAGAGTTTAATAAAAGACCATATAGAGGAGTTCTTGCTGTAAAAAAAATATTTTAAGCAACATAGATTCATGAAAGACAGAAGTTGTCAAACAAACCGGATTTATTTTTATGAGGAGGTAAGAAAAACCTTGGACAGAGGGGTGGCTGTGGATGTGCTAAACTTGGATTTTGCAAAAGCGTTTGACACAGTTCCCAACACACGACTAATGTGTAAGGTAAAGTCTACAGACTTGGAAAGACTTGGAAAGATCAATTTGTAAATGGTTAGAAAACTGGCTAAAAGACAGAATTCAGAGTAGTGGTTACTGATTGTTACTAAGGTTATCAGTGGTGTACCCCAACGTTCAGTGTTGGGACCCTTACTTTTTAATATCTTTATAAATTATATAGGGTCTGGGATTAAAAGTAACATTTGTCTTTGCAGATGACAACAAGCTATGCAGTGGAATAACGTCCTTACAGGATGTCTCCAATTTACAATCCGAACTCAATGCTCTGTCTAATTGGGCAACTAAGTGGCAAAGGAGGTTTAATGTTGATAAATGTAAAGTTATGCACTTGGGGGCTAAGAATATGCATGCATCATACATACTAGGGGGAGTACAACTGGGGGAATCAATGGTGGAGAAGGATCTGGTGGTCTTGGTAGATCATAAGCTCAAAAATAGCATGCAATGCCAAGCTGCAGTTTCCAAAGCGAGCAAATTCCTTTCTTGTAATAAGAAAGGTATGGACTCCAGAGAGAGAGATATAATTTTTCCCCTGTACAAATCATTAGTAAGACCACATCTGAAATATGCAGTTAAGTTTTGGGCACCAGTTCTCAAAAAGGATATCGGGGAACTGGAGAAAGTGCAGAGAAGGGCAACCAAACTGATAAGAGGCATGGAGGAGCTCAGCTATGAGGAAAGATTAGAGCAGGCATGTCCAAAGTCCGGCCCGCGGGCCCATCACGGCCCGCGTTCCAGTTTCGGACGGCCCGCCTGGTCATTTTGACATGTATGTCTTTTGTGGCCCCCAACGAATCCCCGAGCGCCAGGGGCCACAAAAGAAATACATGCTGGCTGCCGAGAAAACAGGAATTTCTCCTGTATGTCTGTCGGCGCTTGTCCCGCCCCCCCTGTCTCCTCCATTGCTGCAGATGAATGAATCAGGCTGCAATGGTGAGTCTGCATTCAGGGCAAGGGGGGTGCTGCATTCAGGGCAACGGGGGTGCTGCATTCAGGGCAACGGGGGTGCTGCATTCAGGGCAACGGGGGTGCTGCATTCAGGGCAACGGGGGTGCTGCATTCAGGGCAATGGAGGTGCTGCATTCAGGACAACGGGGGTGCTGCATTCATGGCACTTGTGAGGCTGTATTGGATGGGCAGTGACCCTTATTTTGATTCACAGTTCTTTTTTTTAAATTTAAGATTTTTTAAAGTGAAGGTGCGTGTTATACGCCAATAAATACGGTATATCCAATAACACGCCTGAGATCTCTTCACCACACACAGCCACAAAGGCAGGGGAATTCTTGTTGGGCAGTGTATTAGTGCTCGAACGAACACACTTAGACCGAATTTTAATGGTTCACAGAACGTCAGACAAAATGGTCGGCCCTCACGCATTTTCACTTCATCAAATCTGTCCCTCTTTGAAAAAAGTTTGGTCACCCCTGGATTAGAGGAACTGAATGTATTCGCTCTTGAGAAGGGGAGATTAAGGGGGATATGATCAACATGTAAAAATACATAAGTGGTCCATATAGTGAACTTCGTGTTGAGTTATTCACTTTAAGGTCATCACAGAGGACAAGAGGGCACTTTTTACATCTAGAGGAAAAAAGATTTAATTTCCAAACACGGAAAGGTTTTTTCACAGTAAGAGCTGTGTAAATGTGGATTAGACTCCCACCAGAGGTGGTTCTGGCAAGCTCAGTAGATTGACTTAAAAAAAAGGCCTGGATTCTTTCCTAAATGTACATAATATAACTGGGTACTAATATTTATAGGTGTAGCACCCTGCGTTTTAGTGAGGGAGCTCCTTGCCAAATTCCTTGTCAGGAGTAGCTACTGTAGTTAAAAGGGGTTGTAAACCCTCATGGTTTTTGACCTTAATGCAACGGGCACGGTGGAGAATCGGGAAACTTCAGGCGGTGATCAAGTCAGGGACCCAACCAGTGGAGGTGACGCTTGCAGAGCAGCCTTGTGTGCCAAGCTAGGGATCGAGCCAGTCAGCAGAGGTGAAGCTTGAAGGTATCCGAAGTGTCAAGCCAGGGATCCAGCAGGGAAGCGTGGGTGACGCTTGAGGGAAATACCAACACAAAAGCCTTGAGGAACTCATGGGATTCAGAGTACTTAATCAGAGGGTCTAGTGAGAGACCAGGAGCTCAAGGGGGCTGAAGAACTTCAAGGAGAAGTTGTAGTACAGCTGAGAGAACCGTTTATTTGCGTTAGGAACTGTTTAAGTACTGTTACCATAGGAGAAAGCATTGCTGCACGTGCAGAAGTGTAACCTTGCTGGGGCCTTTCCCTGTACGGCTGTCCTCCTATTGAAGTCTCAGAGTCTGCCAATTGAAATTGCAACTACTTAAGGGTGTCCTGGCCCTACCCTCTTTCCCTAAAATATAAAAAGGACTGTCAAAGAAATAAAACCTCTTTTACATCCAAGAAGTGTCTGGCGCCCAATGACTTATCACCTTTGCACCCACTATGCCTCACAACCCACCACATATTGAAGGATGTCAGTTATCTTTGTCCTTGAAGGTTCTTCTCATTAGACTGGAAGAGGTAAGAGATTCTGCTACATAGGTAAAGTTGATCCAGGGAAAATCCGATTGACTCAAGGTATCAGGAAGGAATCTTTTCCCCTGCTGTAGCAAATTGGAGCATGCTTTGCTGGGTTTTTTCACCTTCCTTTGGATCAACTGTGGGTGATGGATTGTGTATATGGGATTGTATTATTATGATGTATTTTTTCAACTCAACTATGTAACTATGTATGGCAGCCAGTCCCAACAGAAGCCAGACGTTTGGAAAACCAGCAGCCGACCAGTTCCTGATCAGGGCTCTCAGCCAATGGCTGCGAGTCCTGAAAGAAGAGTTCTGGCGGGGGGGGGGGCTGTCCCCCTGTCAGAACACAACAGCTCAGTAGGGGAGATCGCTGTTCTAAAGTCGGATTGTTAGTACAGCGGCTCTGACCGAAGGGAACAGTTTTTTCCGTTCAAGCAAAAACTCATAGTGTGTACCAGGCTTTATTGCCTTTTTGCAAGTACACCGATTTAGTGTTTATGAAAGTACTTGCTGTCATAAAAACTAAAGAAAACGTTTATTATTTTGCAGCTTACTGATTCTTAATTGCGATAGCTGCATTGATTTTCTTTTAAGGCTTTCTTTCCTTTATTTTCATCTGGTGATCTGGTCAGTAAGATTTTAGTTTTTTGCAACAGAACAAGCTGTCCTGCAGATGTAGCAGTTAGAGGGTTGAGACAAACCATTTACCACTGACAGGGGCACTTACAACAATCAGCTGTGTTTTTTAATGCATAACCTATATCCCCCAAAAAACTAATTATCCAGTAACCTACTTAAAAAGTGTCAGCTGGAGTTTGGCTTCAATTTATTAGTGTATCTAAATATGCTAGTACATCCAACATTCCCCACCACCCAGATTAACAATAATGCTGTCCAAAAGGTGGCTCCGTTGCTCCTCCATCCAGAATGTAGGCACTATATTACAGGTAGTGTGTTACTGGCCAGATCATCAGGTGAAAAACAGGAGGGGAATGTGCCCTCTGAAGAGCGATCCGCCATGGATCTCTGTTCAAAAGGTCACACAAGTGTAACTCCTTGTTAAAGATATGTAAAAAATATGTTCATAGTCAGGGCACAGGTGCACTTTAAAGGATCAAATGCATTCAGGCATGTTATTCTGAACAGATACAGTATTAGCACTTGAACGCCTTTTGGATTATGAGAAGCTGCCAAGCAGAATGTTCTATTTCAGTATATTGATATGTCAGCCACTGTCATCAACAGAGCAGAAGTAACTATATGCATGAGATTTGTGGAACAAACTTTAGAAAGCCTTTATAAGAAGATCAACAAGAATATTAAAATTAAAAAAAAAACATGAAAGAAACTATAAGAAATCTATTCTGTTTTTAAAAGAAATCTTCTTAAAAAAAATGACACTTAAACAATGAATGTTTTTCATCACGGCGATAAAGCAATGGCATTTCTCTTTCATAGGAAAGGAAGCTAGTTACTGCATTGTAGAGCTCCTAAGCAAACCACTAATCATAAACTATAAAGCACAGATAGTGTACATTAGAGGAGAGAAAACAAGAAATGTATATTGGAGTGGATAGATAGAGGTGATACAATTTGTAAAAATAGGATTTTTATAACAGCTTACCTGTAAAATCCTTTTCTTGGAGTACATCACGGGACACAGAGCGGCATAGTCATTACTATGTGGGTTATATAGTTTACCTTCAGGTGCTGGCACTGGCAACTTCCAAACCGGAAGTACCCTCCCCTATATAAGCCCCTCCCATCCGGGAGCACCTCAGTTTTGTAGCAAAGCAATAAGTGTCCCCAAAAGAGGGGTGGGAGCTCTGTGTCCCGTGATGTACTCCAAGAAAAGGATTTTACAGGTAAGCCGTTATAAAAATCCTATTTTCTTTCTCGTACATCACGGGACACAGAGCGGCATAGTCATTACTATGTGGGATGTCCTAAAGCAATGCCCAATGAGGGGGGGGGATACACCATACATAAGCTGAGCGCTATCAGACATGAGGATCTTTTGCGGCCTGCAACACACTGCGCCCAAAGGCGACATCCTCCTGACTTCTAACGTCCACCCGGTAGAACCTAGTAAACGTGTGTACTGAAGACCATGTTGCGGCCTTACAGATTTGAGCCAGGGAGGCCTGGTGATGCACTGCCCATGAAGTTCCAACTGCTCTCGTGGAGTGCGCCCTAACTTTGAACGGAGGCGGTCTCCTTCTCAAGCCATAGGCTTGCATAATGACCTGTCGAATCCACTTGGCTAAAGTAGATTTTGACGCTGCCTGACCCTTTCTGGGGCCTTCCGGCAGAATAAACAAAGTATCCGTTCTGCGAATCTGAGCAGTGGCTTTTAGATAAGCTTTAACTGCTCTTACTACATCCAAAGAATGTAATAATTTTTCCTCTACTGAACTAGGTTTGGGGAAAAAAGAAGGAAGAACCACATCTTGGTTCAAATGAAACCTCAATACCACCTTAGGAAGAAAGGCTGGATGAGGACGTAACACTACTCTGTCCTTATGGATAACCAGATATGGCTCCCTACAGGACATAGCGGCTAATTCCGACACTCTTTTAGCCGAACAAATGGCTACTAGAAAAATCAATTTCCTGGTGAGAAGAACCAAGGAAATATGCTGTAATGGTTCAAATGGTTGTTTCTGTAGAACCGACAGAACCAGGTTTAAGTCCCATGGACATATGGGAATATTAACCGGAGGGCTAATACGCATCACTCCTTGTATAAAGGCTTTGACTAGTGAATGCGAAGCCAAGGGCCTCTGAAAAAATATTGACAAGGCCATAATCTGACCCTTGATAGTACTCAAGGCAAGCTTCCCATCTACAGCCCACTGTAGGAAGTCCAGAATCCTACCTATTACGTACTTACGTGGATGCCATTTCTTGGCCTCACACCAGGCGATGTACTTCCAGATTCTATAGTAGATCTGCCTGGATACCGGCTTCCTGGCATTGATCATGGTAGATACCACAGGATTAGAGAGACCTCTCTTTTTTAGAATGTGGGCTTCAATAGCCAGGCCGTCAAACCTAGGGCTGGTAAGGAAGGGTGGTATATCGGTCCTTGCGAAAGCAGGTCCGGACGATGTGGGAGGGTCCAAGGACTCCCCACAGACATTTTTACAATCTCCGCGTACCATGCTCTTCGGGGCCATGCTGGAGCCACCAGAATCACTGGTTTCTTTTCTACCCTGATTCTGCGGAGTAATCGAGGTAACAATTGTGGCGGTGGGAATGCATATATCAGCTTGAACTGATCCCAAGGGAACACTAGGGCATCCGAGCCGCAAGCTAGGGGATCCCTTGTCCAAGAGACAAACCTGTCCACCTTTGCGTTGAATCTGGATGCTAGCAGATCTACATCCGGTGTTCCCCACCGCTGACATATTGTCCGGAAAACCTCGGGGTGAAGGGACCATTCCCCTGGGCATAATTGTTGGCGACTTAGAAAGTCCGCCTTCCAATTCTCCACTCCTGGAATGAATACCGTGGATATGGCTGGGACATATCTTTCTGCCCATTTCAGGATGCAATTTACTTCCCTCTGGGCTGCACGACTCCTGGTGCCACCCTGATGATTGATATATGCCACTGCCGTGGCATTGTCCGATTGAATTCTGACAGGGGACCCTTGGAGTTTGGATGTCCATGCTACTAGGGCATACCGGGCTGCTCGTATCTCTAAGAGATTGATGGGCAGGGCCTTTTCTGCATCCGACCATCTGCCCTGGAGAGACCATTGCTCCAGTACTGCTCCCCAGCCTATAAGGCTGGCATCTGTAGTGACCACCTTCCAAGAAATCGGACTGAAGGATTTCCCTTTTTCCAGATTCTGGTGAACCAACCACCAACGGAGGGCTCTTGCGAACGGAAAGGGACAAGGACATTGGTAAGTCTAGGGCCTGAACTTTTTTGTTCCAGGCTGACAGTATAGCCCTTTGCAAATTCCTTGAATGGAATTGACCGTAGGGTACTGCTTCGAATGATGCCACCATTTTTCCCAGCAGCCTCATGCACAGGCGTATGGATGGCTGTCTTTTTGTACCCACTAGGTGGATCAAATCTCTCAAAGACGACACCTTTTCTTGAGGCAAGAAAATTTTTCTCTGGTCTGAATCCAGCCTTAGCCCCAAGTATTCCAGACTTTTGACTGGTTTTAGGGCTGACTTGTCTCGGTTGATAATCCAACCGTGAGATTCCAGATACTCGATTGTCTCGTGAACAACCACTTCTAGTTTTACCACTGAGTGGTCCATCAGCAACAAGTCGTCTAGATATGCCATTATCGTTACACCTCGTGTTCTTAAATTGGCCAATAATGGGGCCAGAATTTTTGTGAACACGCGTGGTGCTGTGGCCAGACCGAAGGGTAAGGCTCTGAACTGAAAATGGCGCCCTTCTACTGCAAAGCGTAGAAATTTTTGGTGGACTGGAAAGATGGGAATGTGCAAATAAGCATCTTTGATGTCGATCGAGGCTAACCATTCCTCCCCTTGTAGGGCAGCGGCCACCGATCGGATCGACTCCATCCGGAAAGTCCTGATATGTAGGAATTTGTTTAGCCCTTTTAGATTTAATATGGGCCTCACGTCCCCGTTTGGCTTCGGGACTGTAAAGAGGTTTGAGTAAAACCCGAACCCCCATTCTTCTAGGGGGACCTCCATAATTACTGCTTGGAGCAATAGTTGTTCTAGTGCCAACAGGAGGGATCCTCTCTTCCGGGGATCCCTTGGCACGTTCGACCTTATAAAATGGGAAGGAGGGGAGTCTTTTAACTCCAATTTGTATCCCAGACTTACTGCGGAGAGCACCCATCTGTCTCTGATCGTGTCCCGCCAGGTCTCTGCGAACAACTAAAGTCTTCCCCCCACCCGATTGAGTGGGGGCAACCCTTCATGCATTTGACTTTGGGGGAGGTTTTGTACCTCTCCTGACCCAGGGCTTCTTGTTACCCTGCGATTGTCCCCGATTTTTACCCCCGGGATTTGACCGAGGAGGCCGTCGGAACTGTTTCACAGCCGATGTCCTAGGGACTGGAGAAGCAGGCCTCTTAAAAGAGGGACCTCTAACTCTGTTTTTAACCGGCAAGAGTGTACTTTTACCGCTGGAAATTTTCTGGATATATTTGTCCAGGTCTTCCCCGAATAAGCGTTCACCATGAAATGGGAAGCTGACCTGCAATTTTTTACAGGGGGCTTCAGCAGACCAGTTTTTGAGCCATAGAAGCCTGCGCATATGTACTACAGACAGCGTAAGGCGGGAGGCCTGATGGAATGAATCCTTTATAGCGTCAACCGCAAAGCATAAGGCCCTAGGTAGATCAGCTAGGGCAAGGGCCTGCTGATCTGGCAAGTCCCTTAAGACCTGTTTCAACTGATCCTTCACTGCTTGGCAGACCCCAATAGCTGCCACTGCTGGTTGTGTCACCAAGCCTGCTGTAGCAAAAGCAGATTTTAATAAGGACTCCAATTTTTTATCTATTGGGTCCTTGAACATTTGGACATTATCCACTGGACATGTCAGTGATTTATTCACACAAGAGATGGCTGCGTCCACTGTAGGGACCCTCCATTTTTTGATGAACTTATCCTCCATGGGATAGACCACCTGAAATCTCTTGGGAGGAGTAAATATTTTATCCGGATGTTCCCAATCCTGGTAAATGAGCTCTTCCAGTAAAGGATGGATTGGAAAGGAACAAACAGTCTGGGGAGCTTTTAGCGACCCCAACGAGGAGACAGAAGTGGATGATGGCTCCGCAAGGGGCATTTTAAATGCTGATCGGACCATGTTAGTCAGGGACTGAACCCATAATCTTTCAGCATGTGATGCTGAGAATGGCTCTTCCACTGTTGATTCCTCTACAACAGAATCAACCTCATCCTGATCCCCTTCAGGTAGGTCGATCCCTGTATGGGACTGTTGCTCTGCTAACAGGTACTCTGAGGGAGGAGACGGAGATCGGGCGCGCTTTCCCTCTGACAGGGAAGCAGCGATCAATGTTGACAATCTCTCTTCCAGCCCTCCCAGAGCTGAGGAAAAAACCTCCTCTGTTACATACACAGGAGCAGGTGAACTGAGGACAGCCACAGTACCAGGTACTCCTGAGGGTGCTCTACGGTCACTAACCTCTGATTCTTCAGGGGAGATTGGTGCAGCCGAAGCATGCCCAAGATCCTCAGAGCCCGATGGAGACCCCCTATGCTTCCTGGGATTTTTAGTCCCGGAGTTTTTAGACGGCATATTCCTAAGCCCAAAGCTGAGGTATTCCAGCCGAAATACACCACTTACTGACAATAGTCTAGTACAATTGCTGCTATATAAACAGTTGGTGTCTACTAATGTGCCTTTCTATGGGGATGCCTGCATCAACCGCTTGCTGTATGCCTTTTTTTAAATGTTGCCAGCTCTGTCTCTGCACTCCATAGCCAGCTCACAACACATAATTGTGCCTTTTAACATGCTGGGACGCCCGCACATGCGCAGAAGCGCTGCGGCGCGCACAGAGCGTCATCCCCCAAGCTCCGCCCCCTTTTCCAGCTCACCTCTATATATAGAGGCGCGTTTTTTTGAAAAAGGAAACTAGGGACAGGAGACAGGGCCCTTTTGCCGCAGGCCGGGGGATGGACGAGCATTGCAACATGGCAGAGGAAGCAGTTTCCCACAAGAGAACTCACCATCTGCCTGGACTTGACTCTGATGAAAAGAAAAAGTCCACATGACAAGAAACGTTCCACAGCGGCCTCTAGTGGATTAACACAGGTACCGCAGTCTGTCTATTTTTTTATTTTTATTTTTTCTTGACCACTATTAAAATTATTACATTTTTTAGTAGTTACAAGCATGCACAGATATTTAGCGGGAATACCGTTAGGTAACAGGCAGAAAGACATATTAGGCTTGGGGGTCCCCTAATAGAACCAAGTTCCTGGGGGGCCCCCACTTACCTTTTCCCCGCCGCAGGACTCTGTTTGGTCCACAGAAGCCCAAACTTCACCTCTCACGGCAGGCATTGTAATTAAACCTTCAGGGACCGGGTTCCCAAGGGTTCCACTCCCATGGACCTGTATAGCACCCTGCACAGAAAGCATCTTAGTCGTGGGTATGACCAGAGCTCTGGATCCCAGGGTCCAGCTCTCCTAAGAGAAGCATTACAGGCAAAACCTTGCTCTTCTCTGCAAGGCCCGGGTACCGACCGTTTAGCTATGAAGCTTTTTTGGTTGGATCCGGAATAGCTTACTGAGGCCCAAAAGAACCTGTACGCAAGCTCAGTGAAAACACATGTTACTTCTTGGCCAACACCTTAGACACTGGCAAAAAACTGAGGTGCTCCCGGATGGGAGGGGCTTATATAGGGGAGGGTACTTCCGGTTTGGAAGTTGCCAGTGCCAGCACCTGAAGGTAAACTATATAACCCACATAGTAATGACTATGCCGCTCTGTGTCCCATGATGTACGAGAAAGAAAACTAAACTGTCACCTATAATGAGCAGGTTATGCAGTGTGCCAATTCCAGGCCATTTACCCTGAAAGCTGCATAATTCACAAAAGTCATTAGCCTTCCAATGAATAAAAACACTCATGAGGTCACAACTCATATTGCAGGTTATGTGCCCTAATGTCACCATTAGGTTATGGAGCCACAATCGAAGCACCAAGCAGCTCACAGGTAATTGCAATCAACGCTAACACTTTTTGCTAGATTAAAATGAGGATGGATTAGAAACTCTAGTTTTATTTACATTTTGTGTCCCTGTTGAGAATTTTCTTTACATTCCACCCCAGTGTCAATGGCCAACAACGTCCACAAAGACCAACAGATGTCATCCCACTTTTGAAAGTGGGGTGCCCCCTCATGCCTGGATTCGTGGATGGATTCGTGCCAGACTTGGGTTTGGCTTTGGAAGTTGAGACCTGGGAGTAATGAAAGGGACCCTTCTTGGCCTCCAATGAGTGTGTTCCCAGACTGAGCCCTAGGCTTATTCTGAGGAAGTTGGTTACTCTTGATGCTAGCAACATCCTCAATGATGACAACTAGAGCAACGCTAAAAGAGACCTCCCTAAAAGGCATACAGAGTAAATGCTTTTTGCTCGCAGACTTCGCAGTCCAACACTATAGCCAAAGGAAGTAGAGAAGGGATGCAGACCTAGAACTGTTAGTAATGCTCACTGGCAGGAGATCCATACAAAAGATGAGGCACAAGACCTCCAACAACTCGTCCACGCTGCAGTTCAAACCTGCGGTCTTGAGTGCCAAATGCTCTATGAACAAGGAATCCACTGCCGGGTTCCTTTGAAATGCATTAGATCAATCAGCTAGAGCACTTATGTTAAAAACAAGGCCTGTGGGCCAAATCCAGCCCGCCAGGCCTTGTTATATGGCCCTTACACCCAGTTTTGTACCTGGAATGTGTCTCTCGCTCGCCTATCCCACTCCCCACTGTCACTTAAACACAGAAGCCTTTTGTGCTTACAAGAGACAGCTTTGCTTTCAGTGGCCCCCAGATGTAAGATTCCTGCACACACTCACTCATGATGGGGGACAGATCTCCAGCGAGAGAAAATGATCTCCCTGTAAGGCGAGGCAGAGTCGCCTACACAGGGAGATACTAAAGCCGGGTCAAGTAGGATTAGAGATGAGAAGAACCTTTGGGGGGGTGGAGATGGGGTTGCACTCTGTATATAGCGCACCCCTAAACCCTGCACATAGTGCATCCCTAGAAGTGCATTCCCTACTTAGCGCACCCCTGAACTCTGCACTCTGTACGAAGCCTAATCCTGAGCCCTGCACTCGGTGCAAAGCGCACCCCAGATACGACTGGCCCTTAGAGGGCATCCATACTGCATACATACATAAATGTAACAGGGATTGCTCTGTAAAGGGGGCGTTGTAACGTAAAGGGGGCACAGTGATATAAAGGAGAATGCATTGTAAAGGGAGAACTGTGATATAAAGGGGACAGCACTGTAAAAGGGGGGCTGTGATATAAAGGGGACTGTACTGTAATGTAAAGTGGGGCTGTGATGTAAAGGGGGCACTGTGCTATAAAGGGGACTGCACTGTAACAGTGCCCCTTTTACAATGCAGTCCCCTTTATATTACAGTGCCCCCTTTACATTACAGTGCCCCTGCACAGTCTGCCCCCTCCTCTCTTTTCCTCTATAACATCAATCTCTGCCTCCCATGCTCAGGACTCCTACCTGCAGAGCAGAGGCTGTTAACAGTCCGTGTGTCCTCTCCTAGCTCCTCTTCCCACCAGTCCGGCCAACTATGTTAGTCTATTAGCAGGGCAGGGGGCAGAAGGAGCTCTCTATTCCGATTCTGCAGTTCCTCCCATCCCCTGCCCTGCTGATACGATGACATTGTCGGCCAGAGATGTCACACACAGGCATGGCCACACAGCAGGAGATGAGCGGCGACCACGGTCTGTAATAACCCTTTGCGGACCACGGCCACCGCTCATCTCCTGCTATGCAGCCCAGTCAGCTACAGACCACAGACCAGCACCAGTCGGCAGCCAGGGGTTGGGGACCCCTGTTTTAAAAGAATCACCACCAGAGTGCTTCTTCCACCTTCCAAACAGGCTGCTTACCTCAGATTTTGGCCTACAGAAAATTAGGTCAATATGCGCCTTGCCCTTTAAAAGGGCTTTGTCTCCAATGCGAACTTTCACCTGTGTTTTTCTCCACATATGAGCACCTTTCCTCCAAAAGTAGCTCAAAAGGAACAAAAAGAACCTCATTGTACAATATATCAGCTTACCAGATCAATTTATTAAAACAAAAAGGTAAAAATTTCACTCATAAAATAAGTGCACTTCATCTAGTGCACATAGAAACAATTCTCTCTTCAAGACCCCTTTTACACTTACAGCGCGGCTGCGTCAGCGGTAAAGCGCTGCTAGTTTTAGCGCCGCTTTACCGTTGTTTTAGCGGTGCTTTTCGGCCGCTAGCGGGGTGCTTTTAACCCCATGCTAGCGGCCGAAGAAAGGGTTAAATGCGCCCGAAAAGAGCCGCTGTCGAATAGCTTTGCAGGCGCTTTGGCAGCGGCGCCCATTCATTTCAATGGGCAAGGGGAGTGGAGGAGCGATGTATACACCACTCTTAAACTGCTCCAAAGATGCTACTTGCAGGACTTTTTCTAACGTCCTGCAAGCGCAGCGCCCCAGTGTGAAAGCACTCAGGCTTTCATACTGCGGCTGCGGGGGAGGCATTTTTTCAGGCGCTATTTTTAGCCCTTCAGCGCCTGAAAAACGCCTCCAGTGTGAAAGGGGTCTAAACAAGCATTTGCCCCTTAAGGTTAGACTTTGGTGTCCGATACCTATGGTGGCTGCATTATGACTTAATCTGGCCACGCCCTTGACTGCTTCAGAAGGACTTTATATAATAATTTATATTATTTATTGAATTTTCCTTCACAATTTGCGTCGTAGTGCGGGAGACTCTGGTAAAGTCTAACTGGATAGATTTTTTTTTTTTTTAACGATTCTAGCAGGTATGCATTAATGGTGGTAGAGACTCTATCGCTCTTCTGCTATAAATTCTCTTCCTCTGCTGGAAATGTTTTACTACACTGACAGCTGCACACAGGCACAGCTCAGTGTTAGGTTCTGCCACAAAGTACCTTTGTTGGGCATGTGGAGAGTTGCTGCATACAAGGCAAGCCTTTGGAGAACAGGGAGGACTTCAGACCTGGAAAGAGACCAGGAGAAGATGGCACCTTTTTGCTGAGAGATAGCATACAGCAAGTTAGTAGTGCATCACAGCTGCAAACATACTGACCATGTTGAAAGAGAGTTTTAAAGCTAGCAGCACAAGGGGATGAAAAGATTTGGAATGGCAAGCGGTACAGTTACTCGGCGCGTCATGTCAGCATTACTGTTAATATCATCCTAACCTAGAAAAGCCATTTAAAATGATTACCTCCATTAAAAAAGAAAAAAAATGAAGTAGACAATAGCTTAAATATAGCAACTATCATACCCACAACAGCTATTTAAAATTCTTACTTCTGTAACAAACAAAAAAAAAAAAAAGCAGCAAATAGGCTAGATGGATAACAATTTCACAAACATGACTCAGCTTTGTAATGTCAAGGCTTTCATATGCAACAATGTAAAACATTATAGTTAAAAAGGTATTGATTTTCAGTATAATGACATAAAAGACTATTATAGTTAGAGGTCCACCGATATGGGTTTTTCTCTGGCCAATGTCGATATTTAGAAATCGGGGCGACCGATGGCCGATATATGATGATGATTTTTTATTTTAGGCTGATTTTTCTTTTTCTTCATCTCAAACTTACCCACTGCCACTCCACTCCCCCTGCTTGCTCCTGTCACTCTACCACATACTTGATGTCCTCAGTACAGAACACTGATTGAAAGCACTGGAACTGGTAGGTCAATGTTAATCGGCCTAATTTACATAATAATATAACCGATATATTGGTCGACCTCTAATTATAGTTTTACTCACTGTTTCGAATATTGTCCCAGTCAATACTAGCAAAAAATGGATGACAGCATAAATCTTCAAAATTTAGTCTCTCCTTTTGCCCACATAGCAAGCTTTGGATCAAGTCGATAAAGTTTTTGCTGATTTTTGGTTCTTCCGGAAATTTCAAGAAACGCTGCAAAAACAAATAAATAATAAATTCTGTGTTCACTTTCTTACAAAAAGAAATAAACACCAAAAATAACAAAACCTGAAAATTCATGATGTTATTGAAGGTTTTTGTTGAGGTTCCCTCTGTGAATGGAGATTTTCCATAAAACATTTCATATGCAACAATGCCCACAGACCACCAATCACATTCAGGTCCATAGGTTTTTCCGTCACCGTTCATCACTGTGAGAACTTCAGGAGCTATGTAGTCTGGAGTACCGATAGGAAGCTGGGCATTTACCTAAGGTACAGGGAGAGAAGTTAATGAATGTGCTATCATTGCGAGATCATACAAGCAAAATTGAAAGAAATCAGGCATACTTACAATTTTATTTGAAGTCATTCTTGCTGCTGAGCCAAAATCTACAAGTTTACAATGACCAGTCCGATCAATGAGAATATTCTCTGGTTTAATATCTCTGTAAAATATAACAATTTATTTTAATCAAAGCTTCAAAACACATATAAAATTACCAAAAGCAATTCTAGCTATCAGATTGGTGAATGAAGGTATGTTTTAGTTTTCATTTTGTGTCATACCTTAAATCAGCATTTTGCCCACTTGGATTTATTTTATTTTTTTAAAGAGGTGGTAAACTTCCTCTGCAGACATTTACCTATAGGTAAGCCTACAATAAGTCTTACCTATAGGTAGTGTAAATATCTTCTAAACGTGCACCATTTAGGAGATATTTACATTACATGCAGCCAGTGACTTCACTGGCGCATGCGCTTTGAAGGAACTGCCACTGGTGCCGTTCCTTCCAAGACCTGTGCCGTGAGCAGCGGCTCCCGCGCGCATGCACGGGAGTGATGTCACCACGGCTCCTGGCCACTCACAGTGCTGGAGTCCGCAAACCCGGAAGAGACTCCGGGAAAAATGTCAGCCGTCTCAGCGGTGTGCGGGCACCGCTGGAAGGCATCTTTTAATGGTAAGTATTACATAATAAACTAGTATGCGATGCGTACAGAGTTTTTTTTCTCTCTTTTACAGAGTTTACAACCTCTTTAACTTCTTTCGTTATTGAAACATAGATTTACAAAAGTAGGTCACAAAACAAGGACTATTGGGCATTCCCAGGCCAGAAAAACTTTAAAATAACAACAATAGAAAACAAAGCAGTTACACTAAAAGAGTAACTTATGCTAATAAACAGCGAAAAAAAAAAAAAAAAAAAGGGAAAGAAACAATTCCTCAATCTTAGAATTGCACAATCACCAAGGTCCCTGCAGAGCTGATGGGTGCCTAATACAATATGTGGCTCATCCGTATCAAAATACTACTACGGACTCAGAAGAGCCTATGTAAGGATGAATTGGGCAACAGGGTAGCACTTACTTAGGAAGGCCCACTTTTTGAATTTTGTGGCTCAGAGGGAAGAACATAAAAAAGTTTTTTGAGAAGGATGTACCAAAGCCAAGAAAAAAAAACAAAAAAAAAACAACAACACACACACACGGTTGGGACCTGTATCCCCTAATAGACTCAAAGATAAAGATTTTACCATAAGTACAAAAAATAGGATTTTTATAACAGCTTACCTGTAAAATCCTTTTCTTGGAGTACATCACGGGACACAGAGCGACATAGTATTAACTATGTGGGATTATATAGATTACCTTCAGGTGCTGGCACTTTAAAACAGGAAGTACCCTCCCCTATATAAGCCCCTCCCATCCGGGAGTACCTCAGTTTTGTAGCAAAGCAATAAGTGTCCCCAAAAGAGGGGTGGGAGCTCTGTGTCCCGTGATGTACTCCAAGAAAAGGATTTTACAGGTAAGCTGTTATAAAAATCCTATTTTCTCTTTCTCGTACATCACGGGACACAGAGCGACATAGTATTAACTATGTGGGACGTCCCAAAGCAATGCCCAAATGAGGGGAGGGATACACCATACATAAGCTGGGCGCCATCAGACATGAGGATCTTTTGCAGCCTGCAACACACTGCGCCCAAAGGCGACATCCTCCTGACTTCTAACGTCCACCTGGTAGAACCTAGTGAACGTGTGTACTGAAGACCATGTTGCGGCCTTACAGATTTAAGCCAGGGAGGCCTGGTGATGCGCTGCCCATGAAGTTCCAACTGCTCTCGTGGAGTGCGCCCTAACTTTGAACGGAGGCGGTCTTCTTTTCAAGCCATAGGCTTGCATAATGACCTGTCGAATCCACTTGGCTAAAGTAGATTTTGATGCTGCCTGACCCTTTCTGGGGCCTTCTGGCAGAATAAATAAAGTATCCGTTCTTCGAATCTGAGCAGTGGCTTTTAAATAAGCTTTAACTGCTCTCACGACATCCAAGGAATGTAATAATTTTTCCTCTACCGAACTAGGTTTGGGAAAAAAGGAAGGAAGAACCACATCTTGGTTCAAATGAAAACTCGATACCACCTTAGGAAGAAAGGCTGGATGAGGACGTAGAACTACTCTGTCCTTATGAATAACCAGATATGGTTCCCTACAGGACATGGCGGCTAATTCCGACACTCTTCTAGCCGAAGATATAGCTACTAAAAAGATCAATTTCCTGGTGAGTAGAACCAAGGAAATGTGCCGCAAAGGTTCAAAAGGTTGTTTTTGCAGAACCGATAGAACCAGGTTTAGGTCCCATGGACATATGGGAGCTTTAACCGGTGGGTTAATACGGGTCACACCTTGTACAAAGGATTTGACAAGTGAATGCAAAGCCAGGGGCCTTTGAAATAGTATTGATAAGGCCGAAATCTGACCCTTGATAGTACTTAAGGCAAACTTCCTGTCTACAGCCCACTGCAGGAAGTCCAGAATCCTGCCTATAAAGTACTTACGTGGATGCCATTTTCTGGCCTCACACCACGCGATGTACGCCTTCCATACTCTATAGTAAATCTGCCTGGATACAGGCTTCCTGGCATTGATCATAGTATATACCACAGGGTTAGAGAGACCTCTCTTTTTTAGGATGTGGGATTCAATAGCCAGGCCGTTAAACCTAGAGAAAGTAAGGAAGGGTGGTATATCGGTCCTTGCGAAAGCAGGTCCGGGCGACGTGGGAGGGTCCAAGGACTCCCCACAGACATTTTTACAATCTCCGCGTACCAGGCTCTTTGGGGCCACGCTGGAGCCACCAGGATCACCGGCTTCTTTTCTATCCTGACTCTGCGGAGTTGTCGAGGCAACAATTGTAGCGGTGGGAATGCATATATCAGTTTGAACTGATCCCAAGGGAACACCAGAGCATCCGAGCCGCAAGCTAGGGGATCCCTTGTCCGAGAGACAAATCTGTCCACCTTTGCGTTGAATCTGGACGCTAGCAGATCTACATCCGGTGTTCCCCATCGCTGACATATTGCTCGGAAAACCTCCGGATGAAGGGACCATTCCCCTGGGCATAACTGCTGGCGACTCAGAAAGTCCGCCTTCCAATTCTCCACCCCTGGGATGAAGACCGCGGATATGCATGGGACATATTTTTCTGCCCATTCCAGGATGTGATTTACTTCCCTCTGGGCTGCACGACTCCTGGTGCCCCCCTGATGATTGATATATGCCACAGTCGTGGCATTGTCGGATTGAATTCTGACAGGGGACCTTTGAAGTTTGGATGTCCATGCTTTTAGGGCATACCGGGCTGCTCGTATCTCTAAGAGATTGATGGGCAGGGCTTTCTCTGCATCTGACCATCTGCCCTGGAGAGACCATTGCTCCAGTACTGCCCCCCAGCCTATAAGGCTGGCATCTGTAGTGACCACCCTCCAAGAAATCGGACTGAAGGATTTCCCCTTTTGCAGATTCTGGGGAATCAACCACCAACAGAGACTTTTCCGAACGGAAGGGGACAAGGACATCGGGAAGTCTAGGGCCTGAACTTTTTTGTTCCAGGCTGACAGTATGGCCCTTTGCAAATTCCTTGAGTGGAACTGGGCGTATGGCACAGCTTCGAATGATGCCACCATCTTTCCCAGCAGCCTCATGCACAGGCGTATGGACGGCTGTCTTTTTGCACCCACCAGGTGGACCAAGTCCCTCAAAGAGGATACTTTTTCTTGAGACATGAAAATCTTTCTCTGGTCTGAATCCAGCCGTAGCCCCAAGTATTCCAGACTTTTGACTGGTTGTAGGGCTGACTTGTCTCGGTTGATAATCCAACCGTGAGATTCCAGATACTTGATCGTATCGTGAATTACCACTTCTAGTCTTGCAACTGAGTGGTCCATCAACAACAAGTCGTCTAGGTATGCCATTATCGTCACACCTCGTGTTCTTAGATTGGCCAATAGTGGGGCCAGAATTTTTGTGAACACCCGTGGTGCCGTGGGCAGACCGAAAGGTAAGGCTCTGAACTGAAAATGGCGCCCTTCTACTGCGAAGCGTAGAAATCTTTGATGAACTGGAAAGATGGGAACGTGCAAATAAGCATCTTTGATGTCGATCGAGGCTAACCATTCCTCCCCTTGAAGGGCAGCGCCTACCGATCGGATCGACTCCATCCGAAAAGACCGGATGTCCAGGAATTTGTTTAGCCCTTTTAGATTCAATATGGGTCTTACGTCCCCGTTTGGTTTCGGGACTGTGAAGAGGTTTGAGTAAAAACCCAACCCCCACTCTTCCATAGGAACCTCCATAATTACTCCTTGGAACAATAGTTGTTCTAATGCCAACAGGAGGGATCCTCTCTTCAGGGGATCTTTTGGCACGCTTGACCACATGAAATGGGAAGGAGGAGACTCTTTTAACTCCAGCTTGTATCCCTGAGTTACTGCGGAGAGCACCCATCTGTCTCTGATAGTCTCCCGCCAGGTCTCTGCGAACAACTGAAGTCTTCCCCCCACCCGTTTGAGTGGGGGCAGCCCTTCATAAATTTGACTTGGAGGCTGGTTTAGTACCCCTTCGGACCCTGGGTTTTTTATTACCCTGTGATTGTCCCTGATTTTTACCTCCGGAATTCGACCGAGGAGGCCGTCGGAACTGCTTAGAAGCAGATGTCCCAGGGATTGGAGAGGTAGGCCTCTTAAAAGAGGGACCTCTAAACCTCTTCTTAACGGGTAAGAGAGTACTTTTACCGCTGGAAATCTTCTGGATATATTTATCCAGGTCCTCGCCAAATAAGCGTTCACCATGAAATGGGAAGCTAACTAGAAACTTTTTACAGGGAGCCTCAGCAGACCAGTTCTTGAGCCACAGAAGTCTACGCATATGTACTAAAGAAAGCGTAAGGCGGGAGGCCTGATGGATTGAATCCTTGATGGCGTCAACCGCAAAGCATAATGCTCTAGGCAGATCAGCCAGAGCATGGCCCTGCTGATCCGGCAAGTCCCTTAAGACCAGTTTCATCTGATCCTTCACAGCTTGGCAAACCCCAATAGCTGCCACTGCTGGCTGTGTAACCGCTCCTGCTGTAGAAAAAGCAGACTTTAATAAGGACTCCAATTTTTTATCTATTGGGTCCTTGAACATTTGAACATTATCTACTGGACATGTCAGTGATTTGTTCACACAAGAGATGGCTGCGTCCACTGCAGGCAAACTCCATTTTCGGGTGAACTTATCCTCCATGGGATAGACCACCGGAAATCTCTTAGGGGGAACAAATAGTTTATCAGGATGTTCCCAATCCTGGTATATAAGTCCTTCCAGTAATGGATGAATTGGAAAGGAACAATTAGTCTGGGGAGCTTTTAACGACCCCAACGAGGAGACAGAAGTGGTTGATGGTTCAACAAGAGGCATTTTAAATGCTGATCGAACCATGTCAGTTAGGGACTGAACCCACAATCTTTCAGCTTGAGATGCTGAGAATGGTTCTTCCACTGTTGATTCCTCTAAGACAGAGTCAACCTCATCCTGATCCCCTTCAGGTAGGTCAATCCCTTCATGGGACTGTTGCTCTGGTAACAGGTACTCTGAGGGAGGAGACGGAGATCTGGCGCGCTTTCTTTCAGGTAGGGACGAAGCGATCAATGTTGCCAATCTTTGCTCTAATCCTCCCAGAGCTGAGGCAAGAGCCTCCTCTGTTACATACACAGGAGCAGGTGAACTGAGGGCAGCCGCAGTACCTGGCACTCCTGGGGGTTCCCTACGGGTACTAACCTCTGATTTCTCAGGGGAGGCTGGTGCCGCAGAAGCATGCCCCAGATCCTCAGAGCCCGACGGAGATCCCCTATGCTTCTTGGGAGTTTTAGTCCCGAAGTTTTTGGGCGGCATATTCCTAAGTCCAAAGCCAAGGTATTCCAGCCGCAATACACCCTTTACTGACAATAGTCTAGCGCACTTGCTGCTATATGTATCAGTTGATGTCTGCTAATGTGCCTGTCTAGGGGATGCCTGAATCGACCGCCTGCTGTATGCCTGCATAGAGCCTGTTACCAGCCCTTTTGCTCTGTCCTCCACAGCCAGACACAGAAAAACTGTGTTTTTCACTAAGCTGGGACGCCCGCACATGCGCAGAAGCGCTCCGGCGCCGACAGCGCGTCATCCGCCAAGCTCCGCCCCTTTTCCGGCCTATTTGCTATTTAGGAATGCGTGCGTGCGCGCGCACACACGTGTGCGCCATCGGCGTTCACACACCTGGAAACAGGGAGAGGAGCCAGGGCCCGGGGATGGAAGAGCATACGGCAACATGACAGAGGAATCAGCTTCCCTTCCACAGAGCCTACCATCTGACTGGACTTTTACCATAGAAGGAATAGCCCAAAGAAAAAAGGACTTTCCACAGTGGCCTCTAGTGCTCAACACAGGTACTGCACACTTGTCTTCAAATCCTATGTGAAAAAACATTTTCTAGGATTATCAATCTAGGCATAGGCAGATATCAGCGGGAATACCGTTTTTAGGTAACAGGCAGAACAACACATTAGGATTGAGGGCCCCCCAATAGAACCAAGTTCCTGAGGGACCCCCACTTACCTTTTCCCCGCCGCAGGACTCTGTTTGGCACAGAAGCCCAAACTTCGCCTCTCACGGCAGGCAATGTCCATAGACCTTCAGGGACCGGGTTCCCAAGGATTCCACTCCCCTGGACCTGTATAGCACCCTGCACAGAAAACATCTTGGTTTTGGGTATGACCAGAGCTCTGGATCCCAGGGTTCAGCCCTCCTAAGAGAGGCATTACAGGCAAAACCTCGTTCTTCTCTGCGAGGCCCGGGTACCGACCGTTTAGCTATGAAGCCTTTTTGGTCGGATCCGGAATAGCTTGCTAAGGCCCAAAAGAACCTACACACAAGCCCAGATAACCTTGGCCAACACCTTAGACACTGGCAAAAAAACTGAGGTACTCCCGGCTGGGAGGGGCTTATATAGGGGAGGGTACTTCCTGTTTTAAAGTGCCAGTGCCAGCACCTGAAGGTAATCTATATAATCCCACATAGTTAATACTATGTCGCTCTGTGCCCCGTGATGTACGAGAAAGAAATCACAAAGCCTAACCCCGGATACACAGGGGCAGGTTTTTGTGCAATGTTAGTACAGTGATCTCCCCGATGAGCTATTGTGTTCTGACAGGGGGACTGTCCCCCTCAGAACACACCGGTCAGCGCTCACATCCATTGGCCATTTACTAAACTATTGTGTGCACTTTCTGAGCGTGCTGTAATAACTGTAATAACTGTAATTAGCCTCACAGTACAGTATAAAGTGCTGTATATAGGCAATGGGATGGGAGTTGCTGATCCCACTCCCGGAACAAAATAGAGTCAGGCTGAGTGCTACATAACCATTCACAGGGAGCTTTGTATTCATTCATTCTAAATCGTTATACTTTTCCTTCACTTACAAGAAATTCAACCCATTCTGGCACACAGTGGCATATCAAGGTTTTGGCCAATTCAAGGACAAACCTTTTTCAGTGGCATTAAACCCCCCCCCCCCCCAAAAAAAAAAAAAACACAGGTGGGATTTTTTTTAACAATTCTCCCCGTCTTTCATCTGAGAACACTGAGCTAGGCATGTGCAGCTCAGCGCTGTACCGTGATGTGACCCTAGTGCGCATGCGTAGGAGTGAAATTACTTGGGCAAGGCCAGTCAAGCAGCCAAAGCACCAAAACCTGCAAAGACGACCAGAAGATGACAGAGGCCATGACCAACAGGAGCACTGCAGCGCTGGAAGGGATCACTAGCCAGATAAATTTGTCATAATCTGCTAATATGCTGTGCATACTAGAACATTATGGCTTAAAGCTCCTGGGGTATTGTTTTTTTTTCTAGAAGGTTTAATTATGCTTTAACGCAAACTTAAGATTTTTGGGGGGGGGGGGGAGAGTTCGCCTGCCTGTCAGAGAAATCCTTAAAAGGTAAGCACACCGATGGTTTACCGATGCATCCACGGCCTCAAATAATAAATTCCTTCTCAATGGGAAAAAGTTCCAACACACTCTCAATTGAAGCCCAGGAACTTTAAGGGTGTTTTACAATCCTCACAGAAGAAGGAGTCAAATGGCAGATGTAGCGAAAAGTAGGATTTTTAAAACAGCTTACCTGTAAAATCCTTTTCTTGGAGTACATCACGGGACACAGAGCAGCATAGTCATTACTATGTGGGTTATATAGAATTACCTTCAGGTGCTGGCACTGGCAACTTCCAAAACAGGAAGTACCCTCCCCTATATAAGCCCCTCCCATCCGGGAGCACTTTAGTTTTGTAGCAAAGCAATACGTGTCTCCAAAAGAGGGGTGGGAGCTCTGTGTCCCGTGATGTACTCCAAGAAAAGGATTTTACAGGTAAGCTGTTTTAAAAATCCTACTTTCTTGTTCATACATCACGGGACACAGAGCGGCATAGTCATTACTATGTGGGACGTCCCAAAGCAATGCCAAATGAGGGGGGGAATACACCATACATAAGCTGGGCGCCATCAGGCATGAGGATCTTTTGCGGCCTGCAACACACTGCGCCCAAAGGCGACATCCTCCTGACTTCTAACGTCCACCTGGTAGAACCTAGTAAACGTGTGTACTGAAGACCATGTTGCGGCCTTACAAATTTGAGCCAGGGAGGCCTGGTGATGCACTGCCCATGAAGTTCCAACTGCTCTCGTGGAGTGCGCCCTAACTTTGAACGGAGGCGGTCTACTTCTCAAGCCATAGGCTTGTATTATGACCTGTCGAATCCACTTGGCTAAAGTAGATTTTGATGCTGCCTGACCCTTTCTGGGGCCTTCCGGCAGAACAAATTAAGAATCCGTTCTACGAATCTGAGCAGTGGCCTTTAGATAAGCTTTAACTGCTCTTACTACATTCAAAGAATGCAATAACTTTTCCTCTACCGAGCTCGGTTTGGGGAAAAAGAAGGAAGAACCACATCCTGGTTCAAGTGAAACCTCGATACCACCTTAGGAAGAAAGGCTGGGTGAGGACGTAATACTACTCTGTCCTCATGAATAACCAGACATGGCTCTTTACAGGACATGGCGGCTAATTCCGACACTCTTCTAGCCGAGCATATGGCTACTAAAAATATCAATTTTCTGGTGAGTAGAACCAAGGAAATGTGCCGCAAAGGTTCAAATGGCTGCTTCTGCAGAACCGACAGAACCAAATTTAGATCCCATGGACATATGGGAGCTTTAATCGGTGGAATAATACGAGTCACCCCTTGCATAAAGGATTTGACAAGTGAATGCATAGCCAGGGGCCTTTGAAATAGTATTGATAAGGCCGAAACCTGACCCCTGATAGTACTTAAGGCAAACTTCCTGTCTACAGCCCACTGTAGGAAGTCCAGAATTCTGCCTATAACGTACTTACGTGGATGCCACTTTCTGGCCTCGCACCAAGTGATGTACGCCGAGGGGATCCCTTGTCCGGGAGA
Source organism: Rana muscosa (assembly GCA_029206835.1). Taxonomy (NCBI): domain Eukaryota; kingdom Metazoa; phylum Chordata; class Amphibia; order Anura; family Ranidae; genus Rana; species Rana muscosa. The sequence continues at coordinate 882,916,720 of CM055116.1, forward strand.
CAAATCTGTCCACCTTTGCGTTGAATCTGGATGCTAGCAGATCTACATCCGGTGTTCCCCACCGCTGACATATTGCTCGGAAGACCTCGGGATGAAGGGACCATTCCCCTGGGCATAACTGTTGGCGACTTAGAAAGTCCGCCTTCCAATTCTCCACCCCTGGAATGAAGACAGCTGACATACATGGGACATGCTTTTCTGCCCATTCCAGGATGTGACTTACTTCCCTCTGGGGTGCACAACTCCTGGTGCCTCCCTGATGATTGATATATGCCACTGCTGTGGCATTGTCTGATTGAATTCTGACAGGGGACCCTTGGAGTCTGGATGCCCAGGCTACTAGGGCATACCGGGCTGCTCGTATCTGTAAGAGATTGATGGGCAGGGTTTTTACTACATTTGACCATCTGCCCTGGAGAGACCATTGCTCAAGTACTGCCCCCCAGCCTATAAGGCTGGCATCTGTAGTGACCACCTTCCAGGATATCGGACTAAAGGGTTTTCCCTTCTGGAGATTCTGGGGGATCAACCACCAGCAGAGACTCTTCCGAACGGAAGGGGACAAAGCCATCGGGAAGTCTAGAGCCTGAATTTTTCCGTTCCAGGCTGACAATATGGCCCTCTGTAAATTCCTTGAGTGGAATTGGGCGTATGGCACAGCTTCGAATGATGCTACCATCTTTCCTAGCAGCCTCATGCACAGGCGTATGGACGGCTGTCTTTTTGCACAAAGTAGGCGGACCAAGTCCCTCAAAGAGGATACTTTGTCTTGAGGTAGGAAAATCCTCCTCTGGTCTGAATCCAGCCGTAGCCCTAGATATACCAGGTTTTTCACTGGCTGTAGGGCTGACTTGTCCAGGTTGATGACCCAACCGTGAGATTCTAGATACTTGATTGTATCGACAATTACCACTTCTAGCTTGGCAACTGAGTGGTCCATCAACAACAGGTCGTCTAGGTATGCCATTATCGTTACACCTCGTGTTCTTAGATCGGCCAACAGTGGGGCCAGAATTTTTGTGAACACTCGTGGTGCTGTGGCCAGACCGAATGGTAAGGCTCTGAACTGAAAATGGCGCCCTTCTACTGCAAAGCGTCGAAATTTTTGATGACCTGGAAAGATGGGAACATGCAAGTAAGCATCTTTGATGTCGATCGAGGCTAACCATTCCTCCCCCTGTAGGGCAGCGGTGACCGATCGGATCGACTCCATCTGGAAGGACCGGACGTTTAGAAATTTGTTTAGACTCATTAGGCCCAATATGGGTCTTATGTCCCCGTTTGGTTTCGGGACTGTGAAAAGGTTTGAGTAGAAACTCAACCCCCACTCTTCCATAGGAACCTCCATAATTACTCCTTGGAGCAATAGTTGTTCTAACGCCACTAGGAGACACCTTCTTTTCAGAGGGTCTTTTGGCATGCCTGACCACATAAAATGGGAAGGAGGAGACTCTTTTAACTCCAACTTGTATCCCCGAGTTACTGCGGAGAGCACCCATCTGTCTTTGATCGTCTCCCGCCAGGTCTCTGTGAACAACTGAAGTCTTCCCCCCACCCGTTTGAGTGGGGGCAGCCCTTCATAGGCTTGACTTGGAGGCTGGTTTAGTACCTCTTCAGATCCAGGGTTTTTTATTACCCTGTGACTGTCCCTGATTTTTACCTCCTGAGTTTGACCGAGGAGGCCGTCGGAACTGCTTAGTAGCAGACGTCCCAGGGATAGGAGAGGTAGTCCTCTTAAAAGATGGACCCCTAGACCTCTTTTTAATTGGTAAGAGAGTACTTTTACCACTGGAAATCTTCTGGATATATTTATCCAGGTCTTCGCCAAAAAGGCGTTCTCCATGAAATGGGAAGCTAACTAAGAGCTTCTTACAGGGAGCCTCAGCAGACCAGTTCTTGAGCCACAGAAGCCTACGCATATGTACCAAAGACAGCGTGAGGCGGGAGGCCTGATGGATAGAATCCTTGATGGCGTCAACCGCAAAGCATAATGCTCTAGGTAGATCAGCCAGAGCCTGGGCCTGCTGGTCTGGCAAATCCCTCAGGACCATTTTCATTTGATCCTTTAAAGCTTGGCAGACCCCAATAGCTGCCACTGCTGGCTGTGTAACAGCCCCTGCTGTGGAAAAAGCAGATTTTAATAAAGATTCCAATTTTTTATCTACTGGATCTTTGAACATTTGAACATTATCTACTGGACATGTCAGTGATTTGTTCACAGAAGAAATGGCTGCGTCCACCGTAGGAACATTCCATCTCTGGGTGAATTTTTCCTCCATGGGATAGATCACCTGAAATTTCTTAGGTGGAACAAATAGTTTATCAGGATGTTCCCAGTCGTGGTATATAAGTCCTTCCAATAATGGATGAATTGGAAAGGAGCAATTAATCTGGGGAGCTTTTAGCGACCCCAATGAGGAGACAGCAGTAGTTGATGGTTCAACAAGAGGCATTTTAAATGCAGATCGAACCATGTCAGTTAGGGTCTGGACCCACAATCTTTCAGTCTGTGATGCTGAAAATGGTTCATCTACTGTTGATTCCTCAAAAACAGAGTTAACCTCCTCCTGATCCCCTTCAGGTAGGTCGGTCCCTTCCTGGGACTGTTGCTCTGCCAACAGGCACTCTAATGGAGGTGATGGAGATCTGGCGCGCTTTCTTTCCTGCAGAGAAGAAGCGATCAATGCTGCCAATCTCTGCTCCAATCCCTCCAGAGTTGAGGCAAAAACCTCCTCTGTTATATATGCAGGAGCAGGTGGACTGAGGACAGCCGCAGTACCTGGCACTCCCGGGGGTTCCTTATGGGTATTAACCTCTGATTTCTCAGGGGAGGAAGGTGCAGATGACTGCTCCAGATCCTCAGAGCCCGATGGAGACCCCCTACACTTCCTGAGAGGTATATCTCGGAGTTTTTTAGGCGGCATATTCCTTAGTTCAAAGCGGAGGTATTCCAGCCGCAATACACCCCTTTACTGAAATAGTCTAATGCAATTTGCTGCTATGTACATCAGTGGGTGTCTACTAATGCGTCTTTCTGGGGATGCCTGTATCAACCGCCCGCTGTAAGCCCCTATACCATGCTACCAGCTCCTTTTCATGCTCTGTGTCCATAGCAAGCAGCGTGGACTGAGTCCTTTTATCTTGCTGGGACGCCCGCACATGCGCCGAAGCGCTGGGCGCACAGAGCGCGTCATCTGCCAGGCTCCGCCCCCTTTTTTTAAGCCAAATCTATAAAAAGAAAGCGTGTGTGCGCGCGCGCGCGTGCGCGCGCATGCACGTGTGCGCTCTTGGCGCCATGTAGGGAGAGGAGCCAGGGTCCCTGTTTCACCAGGACTCGGGGATGGAAGGAAACTACTTGGCAGCATGACAGAGGAATGCAGCTTCCCTGATAGAGAGCTCACTCATCTGCCTGGACTTTCACCATGGAAGGAATAGTCCCAAGAAAAAAAGACGTTCCACAGCGGCCTCTAGTGGACAAACACAGGTACCGCACTTTTGTCTTTTTTTTTTTTTTTTTTTTAAAACCTCCTTTATGAAAAACATTTCTAGGTTTACAGTTTTTAAAACTTCCTTTATGAAAAGACATTTCTAGGATTTCTTAGGCATATACAGCTATTAGCGGGAATACATTTAGGTAACAGGCAGAAAGACATATTAGGCTTGGGGGTCCCCTCAATAGAACCAAGTTCCTGAGGGGCCCCCACTTACCTTTTCCCCGCCGCAGGACTTTGTTTGGTCCACAGAAGCCCAAACTTCACCTCTCACGGCAGGCATTGTACTAGACCTTCAGGGACCGGGTTCCCAAGGATTCCACTCCCCTGGACCTGTATAGCACCCTGCACAGATAGCCTCTTGGTTTTGGGTATGACCAGAGCTCTGGATCCCAGGGTCCAGCCCTCCTAAGAGAGGCATTACAGGCAAAACCCTGCTCTTCTCTGCAAGGCCCGGGTACCGACCGTTTAGCTATGAAGCTTTTTTGGTCGGATCCGGAATAGCTTGCTAAGGCCCAGAGAACCTGTACACAAGCCCAGATGAATACATGTTAACCTTGGCCAACACCTTAGACACTGGCAAAAAACTGAGGTGCTCCCGGATGGGAGGGGCTTATATAGGGGAGGGTACTTCCTGTTTTGGAAGTTGCCAGTGCCAGCACCTGAAGGTAATTCTATATAACCCACATAGTAATGACTATGCCGCTCTGTGTCCCGTGATGTATGAACAAGAAAAACAGCCTGACAAGGGGTAGACTGTTTGGACTTAGAGTTGCCACCTCATCCCTTTAAAACCGAACACATATTAATTACACAGGTTCTGTGGCTGATTAAGGTGGTAATTAAACTCACTTGGTGCCTTACCTGAATTAAATTAGCCTCAGAACCTGTGTAATTCATATGTGTTCGGGTTTAAAGGGATGAGGTGGCAACCCTATTTGGACTCCGAATCTGAATCATAGGCAATGCGCACAAGGTCAAATTTACTAGTTGGATGTTCAGAGCCACACTGCAGCAATCTTAGAACCTCTGCAGGCAGAAGGTCCCAGTATTTCAGCAGCACCAGACAATTAGGAGTTAGACTATGAGGACAATTCATTGACAATAGGGGGCTCGGGTTCCAGATTACATGTGTTCGTTCCTTCTGAGCATATGCAGTGTCACTTAAATGCCACCTGAACCACTAGGAAGCATGGGCTGAGGTCGCCAGTGGGACTGTTCTTTGTGTGTCCTAGCGAAAACATGCTGCTTCCACAAAGCAACTAGGTCCAACGTGACAAAAGGCCTCAAGTACCAACAAACCTGGTCAGCTTTTGCTTATGAGGGGCTCAGGCGGCCAGAGGTTAGAGTCATTGTAGGTGGGCTGTTGAAAAGACTGAAGATTCATGTGGCACATTGAGAGCAGGGGCAGCAGCAGGATGACGCTTCCTTCAGGCTAAATGGCGGTACAGAGGGTTCCAAACGGATTAGGTCAGCGATTGATCCCTGAGTCTTAACCCTTACTGCGGTAAACCTGCTGTGGGGGGAATTTCAAATGGCGCAGTGAGCTAGCTCCCAATGCTTCAACCTAACCAGCTTTATTCACTAAGTGAGTCTTCAGAGATAGGGTTACACCTCAGGCTGTGCCATGACTCTGATCCTGGAAAGTGTTCTGTGGCACCCGGTACACCTAGGTCTGGCAAGTGCAACAACATAGAACCCAAAGACCAAAGGTCACATTTCAGGCTGGCCCTGCTAGTCCAGTCCAGCTGGATCCGGGTAGAGCCTCCAAAGCTAGTCTTACATAAATAGGTTGAAAGAGGACACAAGTCCATCTGTTTAACCAATTTAAAAAAAAAAAAACAATCATACAATCCGCGTCTTGGGGAGCTACTGTGTAGAGACCAACTCAAATAACAGTGTGTAGGCAGGTGCCTACAAAGATTTGTTTTTGTGTAAGCAAGTTAGTTGGTCTGCCCCGGCTGGGAAGGGGTTAATTGGCTCTGGACTCCTTTCTGGGGGCTTTTTGGGCTCTGCCTTGCTTCCCAGTGCATATTTATATAGGGGGAAGGCCGGGTCCTTAGGGGAGTCTACACATGGGACACTGAGAAGGAGCTGATGCGCCATGTAGTCCCACAGAATACCAGAGAATCTGCCAGCTCTGGAGGACACCAGTTATGGACTACACCTTATAAGGTACGCTTGGGCAGCCCAGCTTAGTAAGTTAGGGTTGGAACTGCACGACACTTGTATAGACATGGTCGCTAAAAAGTGTTCCCAGTAAAGTCTTCCAAAACGCTCTAAGCCTGATCTGAAGTTTAAGGGGTGCATGGTAACATATGGTGCATAACAAGAACAGGGCCTGTAAAGCACACATGGGCACAAAGCAAGGCCACTACAAATGGAGAGCAGGTAACCAAGAACTGGTGGGAATGTATAGAGCCGGTCAAAGGAGCTGTACCTGGTGTAGGTGACAGGTCATCTGGTAGCCAATGGCTCTGTTCTGCCTCCCTCCTTAGTGGTCAGAAAAGTCCTGGGACTGAACCCGCAGTATGAAGACCCCAATCACTTAACACATTCACTTTCCTGTACCATGTGACTAAGTGAGAGAACACATGAGGTCGGCGTTTGTGCGCAGCAGGACCCCATTCTGTCATTGGGAGTGAGGTGGCAGGACTGGTGGAGAGGGCACAGGCTCAGTGGTGTCCTTTCTAAATGCAACATACATCAAGGATGGTGCGTAATAACACGAGACAAAACGTTTTACAGAGAAACGCTGCACATGTATCTATTGCACACAGTGTAAAGCTCAAATCTAAGCTGGGGCACTGCCATAATGTTTGACTTCCACATTAACGAGGCCCTGCCTGGGCCCAGGCATTGATGAGTTTGCTCACACGAAAGGTGACTTGACTAGAAAAATACCATGAGATTAAAAAGCTACCAAAGTTAGACCTTTCTTACAAAAGATAAGGAAAACCTCCTGGGACACTAGCAAAAAAACAGAGGCATGCTGGGTAGAGGAGGGGTTGTAGGGGGGCTGGCATAAGACTTGTTTCTGTTTTTCCAGTGTCCTAACCTCTTGTAGGCAACAGTTCCTGAATTTCTGTGTTCCTCAAAGGACAATCAAAAAAAAAGAAAAAAAAATACAGCCCGATTAGTTTATTAACCACTTGCCTACTGGCCACTTTTACCCCCTTCCTGACCAGGCCAATTTTCAGCTTTCAGCGTTGTCACGCTTTGAATAACAATTGCTGGGTCATGCAACACTGTACCCATATAAAATTCTTATAATTGTTTTTACACAAATAGAGCTTTCTTTTGGTAGTATTTTTTTTTTTTAAAGGGTAAATTTTTTATTGTACATTTCAGCATTAGCATACAGTGACATAATACAGTACACATTTTCATACACTATGATTTGCGCATGTCAACCTATTCAGCATCTTGTAATCAAATCATGTCTCTTTTCCTTCCCTTGTTCCTACCTTCTCTCATCCCCCCCCTCTCCTCTTCCCTCTTACCCCCCTCCTCCCTCCTCCTCCTCCTCCCCTCCCCCGGATAACAGGAAAAGCTTGTATATTAACATCACTGTCCAAACATAAATGAGCTAATTGTATTACAAAAATCGAACTACAAAAAGAAAACAAAAACAAAAACAAAAGGTCTTTCCCTTTTTCCTGAAATACCTGTAAATCTACAGGAGTAAACACTGGAAGAGTTATGACTCCCACTTTACAACCTAGTCTTTCCTATCCTTCATTTCCCCAGTTATCCCCCGCCAAACCCTAGGTATGTACTACTATTACACCTCCACTTCTCCCGAGACTCTATCCAACCATCCCGCCCACACTTTCTCAAATTTTTTAGGGCACCCTCTCGCCATATAAGTAATTTTATACATCGGTAGGGCCTTATTCACCAATGTCACCCAACCCTGCAAAGAGGGGGGTGACGCGCTCCGCCACTTAATAGCTACCGCCTTTTTAGCATAACAAAACAGGATTCTGAGCAGAGTTTTTTGTGAGGTGGATATATCCTCCCCCTCCAGGTCACCCAAAAGACATCTGGCCGGGGAGTAAATATTTGGTAGTTCCAGGGTACCCTCTAGAAATGTAAGTATCTCTTTCCAGAAGTTCTCTATTCGGGGGCACTGCCACACCATATGGAAGAAATCTCCTTCCTCCGCATGGCATCGAGGACACTCAGCAGACTCCCTCCTACCCATTTTATGAAGTCTTTTGGGGGTGTAATATATCCTATGAAGATAATTAAATTGTGTCAATTTATCTCTAGCCGAGACCATTGAGGGCACCAATGTACCCAATGCTCCCGACCAGTTCTCCTCCGTGAGGGACGGTATATCCGTCTGCCATTGTGCCAGCATCTTCCTCATTCTGGGAGAGGAGGATGTGAGAAGCCTGAAGTAATATCTAGAAATCAGCTGTGAGTGATCCCCCTCCGTCACCACCCTTTCCATACTGGAGGGGGAGAGCGCCACTATCCCCCCCCCCCCCCGTACTGAGCCGTAGCCGCATGGCGCAGCTGAAGATAACGAAAAAAAAAACACATTGGGGATCCCAAATTCTGTCCTCAAGTCCAGGAAGGTCCTGAACACCCCCTCTCTAAACAGTTGGTGAGCGTATTTAATGCCATAAGTCGCCCAACATGTACCGTCCGGCACTTTGGCTATTTCATGGAGTTGGGGGTTATGCCACAGAGGAGCATTAGGAGAGGTTGCCAAACTGGATCCCCCCACGTTAGCATTGCAGATGTGGAATATTTTATACGACAATTTCAGTAGTCCCGCCCCCTTTACCGGATAAGGTCCGTTCCTATAGAGGACATTAATCAGTCCTTCATACGAGTGGACCTGTGCCGCCTGGGTTGCCACAGATGCAATATTCAGATCTGGGAAACCCCACCAATGCACATGTGTCAGTTGGGCTGCTAGGTAGTAACACTGCAAATTTGGTAGGGCTAATCCCCCCTCCTTTATAGGCAAATAAAGTGTGTCCAATGAGACTCTAGCCGGCCTAGGGCCCCAGAGAAATGCAGAGAGCATTTTATTAATGCCCGCAAACCATTTCTTAGGGATATAAACCGGTGCGTGCCAGAGCAAGTACAAAAATCTAGGTAGGTATATCATTTTAAATATATTGATTCGACCGAGGAGACCAAGCGGCAGCCTGGCCCAAGTTTGGAGACTGTCCCTCAGCCGTGCTTTCATAGGCGCTAAGTTATTATCTATATATACACTGATCGGCAACTGCACATCCACCCCCAGGTATCTAAATTTAGAGACTATCTTTAGGGGGGCCCCCGGAGGGAGGTCCGGGACATACTCAGGATTAAAGGGGAAAATAATGGATTTGTTCCAGTTCACCTTAAATCCTGAAAATCGTCCAAATTCCGAGATTTTGCCCAGAGCAGTGGTCAACGATCCCCCTGCCTCAGCCAAATACAATAACATATCATCAGCGTAGAGGGATGTTTTTTCCTCCAGCTCATTAACCATGCACCCCTTCACTCCAGCATCCGCTCTCAGGAGGGCCGCCAGCGGTTCTATAGCCAGGGCAAACAACAGGGGCGACAATGGGCAGCCCTGCCGAGTGCCTCTCGCTATATTGAACGATTCTGTGATGGTGTTATTGACCCTGAGCTTTGCCCGTGGTTCCGCATATAGTATCTGGACCCATTTTATGAATCTCGGGCCAAACCCCAGCCGCCCAAGGACCGCCACCAAGTATGGCCATTCGATAGAGTCAAACGCTTTGTGCGTATCCAGGGAGAGCACCACTCGAGTATCCGGCGTGGGCCCCTCAGATTGTAGGATAGTGAACAGACGACGCAAGTTGATAGCCGTCGACCTTTCAGGTATAAAGCCCGTCTGATCCCGATGAATAACTGAAGCAATAACTTTATTCAGGCGTCTGGCCAGTAATTTAGCTAGGATTTTCGCATCTACATTAATTAAGGATATCGGTCTATAGGATTCGCAGAGATCATGATCCTTGTGCGGCTTAGGGATCAGCACAATGAGTGCCTCTCTCAGAGACCCAGGAAGCACCCCCCCCTCCATAAGCGTCCATGTACATTTTGAGCAGCTGGGGGGCCAGATGTTCAGCAAATGTGGCGTACCATTCCGCTGGATATCCGTCCGAGCCCGGGGTCTTATTTGTATTTAATGATCCGATTGCCGAGACCACTTCCTCCACTGTAAGGGGGAGGTCCAAGTCCTCCGCCACCTCCCCTGAGAGTTCCAGGAGGGGTATTGGAGCCAAATATTCCTGAACCTCATCCCTACTGTGTGTAACTCTCGAAGCATATAGCTCAGAGTAAAAGTCCACAAAGGCCTTAGCAATCTCTGTTTGTGACGTACAAAGATGCATCTGTGCATCATATATACGTGGGATAGAGGTCGGTGCCTGGTGTGAGTGTGCCAGATAGGCCATCAGCCTACTGTTCTTATCTCCGAATTCGAATACCCGTTGTGCCTGATAAAGCAGTTTCTTTTGCGTTTTTTCTACCAGAACCAGGTCTAATTGTCGCATATTCTCCCTCCACCTTTTATAAGTAGCATGATTAGGATCCTTGATGTAGTCTATCTCAGCCTCAGCAGCTACCTGTTCCGCGTCCCTGAGCTTCTCTATCCGATTGGAGTCGCTTGATGTCCGTTCTAATAATTCCCCTAAGCGTGGCCTTGAACGCATCCCACGTAGTTCCTGCTGGGACCTCCCCTCTATTCTCTAGCCAGAAAGTATTAATGGACCTGGCGGTGGACCTCTCAAAACATTCCTCCTTAAGCCAGAGGGGGCTCAGCCTCCAGAGAGCATGCCCCCGGGGCCTCTCCATATCAAAAGTGATAAGCAGGGGGGAATGGTCCGATACCGCCCTCGGTAAATATTGGACTCCCACCACCCTTGGGAGGAGTATCCTGGATACAAAGCACATATCCAACCTAGATAGGGTATTAAATGTGGAGGAAAAGCATGAGTACGCTCTAGTATCTGGGTTCTTCCATCTCCATGCCTCCTCCAAATCATATTGTGCCACACATGCTCCCAACGGGGATCCCCCCACAGCCGCCATCCCAAACCTATCACTTTCGGGGGACAACACTGCGTTCATATCTCCAGCCAGGACAACAGGGCCCTCTGCCACTCGAATCACCTCCGCCATTATTTCATCCCACACCCCTACTGTAAAAGGGGGTGGTATATAGATTGCAACAAAGGTATATGGTTGGTTATTAATAGTCAACACCAGGGCTACAAATCTACCCATTGGGTCTAGTTTCACAGATTGAACTGTAAATAGTAAGGATTTGCAAACTAGGATCGAGACCCCCCTGGCGTAGGTGGAGTACGCAGAGTGGAAAGCCCTCCCCACAAAGGCCCTATGCAGTGCCAATGTCCTGGACCCTACCAAGTGCGTTTCCTGGAGAAATATGATATGCGGTCTGCGTTTCAGGATATATTTAAACACCAGCGCCCTTTTAATCTTGGAGTTAAGCCCCCGTACGTTCCAGGACAGTAAATTAAGGGTCTGCATCCCAGCTGCTAAGGGCATATCCACCCATAATAACCTGCGGCCCAGGAGGTGGCGATAGTTGTCCACCTCTCAAGCTCGGACAGATCACACACATCATTAACAGTAGTATTGGTACATACATCTTGGCTTCAGAATAAGCATGTGCTAGGGTCATACATGTACGTGGGTGGTCTAAATGCATAACATTCAAGTACAGTTGAGGGCTTAGGTCGATAGGTTTCGAAGGCATATTCAAATACTGGGAGAGATCAAAATGAAAGCAGAGAAGAGCCAATAGGAAAAAGGAAAAAAAACCAAAAAAGGACAAAACATGAACCATCCCGGATCCACAATGGCGGATCCCAACACCCGTTCCCCCCACCCTGCCTGCAGCCCCAAACATCCCACAGGCTTCCTCCCCAAACTTCAACAACAAAAGTCTCCCTAAAGGGGGGTATATTTCCTGCACCAGCCGGGCAGGAAAATTTAGGGGGTAAGTACTTGATTCCATGTAGAGCTGAATCCAGACCGCAGTGAACAGTAGACCCCCACCAGTGTTCCCACTAAATAGGGGTCAGGTAGGGTCTCTCGAACCGGGAAAAGTTATAAATGGTGCTTCAGGATGGGCCACATCTCATGCAGAATTGTCTGAAAATCAATATAGCAGCCCCCCCCCTGGGAGCTCACCCCCAGGGTTACCGTGGAGCGCATCCCGCATCATAGAAAAGGGAGTGTTACCCATGTCCCAGCGATTCCAGCCAGCGATTAGCCTCCTTGGGCGACATGAAGAACTGTGTCTTTCCCCCGTGTACCACACGGAGCTTGGCAGGATAAAGCATGCTGTATGGTAGACTGCGCTCCCTCAGGCGTTGCTTCACACTCTGGAACGCTGCCCTCTGTTTCTGCGTGGCCGCCGAGAAGTCCGGATAGATGGAAATTCTGTTGTTGTTATAAGGCAGCTCAGGCATATTGCGAGCCTTGCGGAGAATGGTTTCCTTATCTTTAAAGTATAGGAAGCGTGCTATCAGTGGTCTAGGGAATCTGCCCGGAGGGGGTGCTTTCAGAGGGATCCTGTGCGCCCTCTCTATGGCAAACAGGTGGGAAAAGCTGTCATCTCCGAAGACCTGCTTGAGCCATGTCAGTAAGAATCCCTCCGGGTCCCTTCCCTCTGACCCCTCAGGAAATCCCAGGAACCTCAAATTGTTCCTTCTAAGCCTGTCTTCAATTTCTCCCAACTTGGCCTCGTGGGACTTGTGGTTCGCCGCCATATCTCTCACCTGCACCATCAGAGGGTTAAGATCATCTTCCATATCACTAATGCGCTGCTCGGTCTGCGTCACCCTCTGCCGTACCTTTTGCACATCATCCTTGAGGATGGCAAAGTCCACTCTGATGGTATCAATCTGTGTGGACAAGGCAGCGTGGCAGCTTTTTATGGTATCCATTATCTGCAGCAGCGTCGGCTCACCCTTGCGTGTACCGGAGCCATCCTCCCCCTCAACAGACTGGGGAGAAGGCAGGGGAGACTCCAGTGGATCGGTCAGGTCCGGCCACTCACCATCCCCCTCGGCACCTTTGCGATTCGGTGGAGCAGATGAGGCCCTCCGCTCCGAGCGGGCGCCATTTTGGGAGGCCTCGTGAGCAAATTTAGCCAGCTTCTCCGCGGGCGTGGGCTCCACGCTGGGGCCGTATTTCACCATTATTTGGTGCTCGGTACTATCCCCCGTCGATTCCGGTAAGTATCGGGGCACTGGGACAATTCTGGGGTCCGTCAGGATATTGCAGGATTCTAATGCGGCCGGAGCTCTGTGAAGAAGCGTCCTCACATACCGGAAGTTGGTCACGCCCCCCCTCTCTTTTGGTAGTATTTAATCACCACCGTGTTTTTTATTTTTTGCTAAACAAAAAAAAAAAAGACGAAAATTTTGATTTATTTTTTTAGCAAACAGGTCATTTTTCTCCTTCACTGAGGTGCGCTGATGAGGCTGCACTGATGAGGCGGCACTGCAGGGCACTGATAAGCAGCACTGATAGGTGACACCGACGAGGAGGCACTGATTGGTGGAACTAATGAGCACTGATTGGCAGTACTAGTGGGACTGCACAGTGTCCCGATTATCAGTGCCGATGTCCCTTTAACATAAGTTATCGGCTTTCTTCTTCTCTCCCCGTGCTGCCAGCGCGAGGAAAGAAAAGACGATAACCGGCTTATGTTTACATCCTGTGATCAGCTGTCATTGGACACAGCTGATCACGTGGTAAAGGGCTGCTGTGATTGGTCCTTTACCATGGTCTGTGATTAGTGGAGTGCCAAGGATTTGGCGATCATAGAGCACACCGTCCATGGACTCCCTCCCAGCAAATGAAGCCTGTGCTGTAGCCATCTTTCGGCTATAGCACGGGTAGGAAGTAGTTAAACTCACCTGTGTACATAACCCAGCTGATGAACACTACGAGTAGCTAGAATTATTTCCGCCAGATAAAACTGAGCCATACTTTCATCAAACTGCTCATCATAACGGTTTAATAAAGACAGCATATCGCCTCCTGGCTGGTACTGCATGACCTGTGAAATATTTAAACAAATTATCATCAGGCCTTTGAAAATAGTGTTCTATGGTTCATTCATAAAGAATAAAAAGATAAAGTCAAGGGTACGTATTACTGCCTCCAGCTTTCTGTTACATGTAATACTATGGTACACCATTCAATACTAGTAGAAAAGCAAGGTTAAAACTATAATATAGTATTGTAACACTACTTTAATTTCCACTCTAAACATGTTATGGGTGATTGTACATGTAATTCTGGAAAATACAACTAAACAATCATTATCCTTCCCTTGTTAAAAAAAAAAAAAAACAATCACTATCCCAAATTAATTATATGGTTGGCTATATTAAAACAGATTTTAGAGACCTACCAATAGAATATAAATACCAACATGCAGTGTAAGGCCCCTTTCACACTGGGGCGGGAGGTGCGGTGGCGGTATAGCGCCGCTATTTTTAGCAGCGCTATACGGTCGAAATTGCGGCGGTATTGGGGCGCTAGCAGTGCATTTTTAACCCCCGCTATCGGCCGAAAAAGGGTTAATACCGCCCGCAATGCACCTCTGCAGAGACGCATTGCCGGCGGTATAGCTGCGGTTTCCCAATGATTTCAATGGGAAGGAGCAGTAAACACTGCTCCAAAGATGCTGCTCGCAGGACTTTCACACTGGAAACACAGCAGCCGCTGTTTAGGGTCGGTTTGCAGGCGCTATCTTTAGCGCAATAGCGCCTGCAAACCGCTCCAGTGTGAAAGGGGCCTTAGGGCTCAAGGAAAAACGTGCATTTCTGAACAACTATAACGGACGCTCCAAAAAAGAGACAGCTGTAATTAATAAGGCTGCTTTCACACCGAGCAGCGTTGGCCGGTAAAGCGTCGCTATTTTTAGCGGCGCTTTACCGTCTTTTTTGCCGCGCTAGCAGACTGCTTATATACCCCCGCTAGCGGACGAAAAAGGGTTAAAAATCGGCCGTAGCGGCGCTTTGCCGGCAGTTCGGCGGCGCTGCCCATTGATTTTAATGGGCAGGGGCGCTTTAGGAGCGCTCCTACAGCGCTGCAAAGATGCAGCTTGCAGGACTTTTTTTAGCATCCTGCCAGTGCACCACTCCAGTGTGAAAGTCCTCAGCATACGGACTTGGCCACCTGCGGGCACTTTTTAGGTCCGGCAGGTACGGACCTGGCAGCTAAAGAGTTAAAGTCTATGGGCACAAGTCGTATAGAAGTTGTCTTGAAGTAGTACAGGAACTTTTTTTTTTCTAAAGTCGGAGCGACTTTAGTAGTGCTAAATAAAACAGCTCTCATTGACTAAAATGGGATTTCGAATGTCACGCGACTTGGAGACACGCAAGTCTGATCCCAAGTCTCGGCAGTGTGAACCGAGCCTAAGTTTAGAGCCAATTCACACCCAACCTTGTGGCAAGCATTTCATATGCGTTAACAAGCGTTGTGGTAAGTTAATCCATTCGTTATTAAATGAGCTGTCAACACACTGCAACCAAAAGATACACTGCTTATTAGCAATGCAGTGCATTACAAGCACAGTACGTGAGTGCAGGCACCACAAAGCACATTAAACAGGTGCCTTGTGGCAACTTGCCCATTTTAGTGCTTTTTACTCCAATGCCCAAGGCCCTTACTATTTTTCTAAAACTTATCAGAATATCCTAGGTAAATATTGTATAGTTCAGCCATGTTAATATAGCAATAAATTTCAGAAATGATATTATTTGGTCACCATCAATAAGCTTTCCAGTAACTTGATATATCACTTACCAGATAAAGGTGCTCTTTATCTTGAAAGGCATAATGTAATGAAGGTATCCAAGGACTTGTGTGATTACTTAATATGCTTCGCTCTTCTTCAAAAAATGAAACCTAAACAGGTGACAGTAAATTATTCTGTTATCCCTAAAAATTTACCAAAACTTCATATTTACTTGTTTTTCAAAATTAAAAAGTACACAAGAAAACTTCAATGAACAGGAAGTTTAATTTCAACAACCACTATTACCAAAGTTACATTACTTGGTTTACATTAAAAAAAGTTACTTACCGTATATACTCGAGTATAAGCCGACCCGAATATAAGCCGAGGCACCCAATTTTACCACAAAAACTGGGAAAACGTATTGACTAGAGTGTTAGCCTAGGGTGTGCCTCACTTTGCCTCACTGTGTCCATGCCTCACTGTGTCCATGACTAGACTGACGTTTAACATGGGAGTCTATGGAAGGGGTGCCCAGCTTTGAAAAATCGGTGCCCCCCGGCCGTAGGTCCCCCGGACAAGAAACTTTTCAAACTTATAGAGGAAGAGTGGGGCTACATGTGTGCTAAGATTGGGGTTCAGAGGACCTACGACCGGCCGGTACAGTGTCCCCAAAATCAACAGAGAAATTACCGTTTAACATAGGAGTCTATGGAAGGGGTGCCCGGTTTTGAAAAATCGGTGCTCCCCGGCCGTAGCTCCCCTGGACAAGAAACTTTGCACACTTGTAGAGGAAGAGTGGGGCTACATGTGTGCCAAGTTTGGGGTCCAGGGGACCTACGGCCGGCCGGTACCGGCTCCCCAAATTTCGGGAGATCAGGCGCAAAAAGGTGACTCGAGTATAAGCCGAGGGGGGCATCTTCAGCACAAAAAATTGTGCTTAAAAACTCGGTTTATACTCGAGTATATACGGTACTGATGCATGTTATTTTAAATTTAGAACTAATATTGAATCTAAACTTACTATCTGGCCACACAATTGATCCGTATACACGATTGGCTCAGACCAGGGAGAGATAATGGTTGTGCAGCAGCAAATGCTGCCATTATGTCTTCATCTGTATACCGAAATGTTTTGGGGAAATACAGGGTACCTCTTTTATTAACATTAACACCTCCCTCAGGTCAATACAATACATTACATTAACACTATCATATGCTCTACTAAATGGACTGACTCCATAAATAATTCAATATAGGGTAACCCACTCCCTTTCTGAATTCCTGTCAGCACCAAGTGCAGGATATTGGTTTTTCTTGGACCTTAAAAAGGAGGTTTTTTGTTTTGTTTTTAAAGAAAAAAAAACACATGCCTATACTTACCTGCTATGTGCAATCGTTTGGCACAGAGCAGCCCCAATCATCTTCTTTTTCTAGGGTGTCCCACCGGCACTCGAGGCTTTTCCTTCTGATCTGGTGCACCCATGCGGGCTCGCTCCCGAGTTGACACATACAGGTGAAACTCGAAAAAATTTGAATATCGTGCAAAAGTTTATTTCACTAATGCAACTTAAAAGGTGAAACTAATATATGAGATCGACTCATTACATGGAAAGCAAGATAGTTCAAGCCGTGACTTGTCATAATTGTGACGATTATGGCTTACAGCTCATAAAAACCCCAAATCCACAATCTCAGAAAATTTGAATATTGTGAAAAGATGCAATATTCTAGGCTCAAAGTGTCCCACTCTAATCAGCTAATTAAGCCATAACACCTGCAAAAAGTTCATGAGCCTTTAAATGGTCTTTCAGTCTGGTTCAGTAGGGATCACAATCATGGGAAAGACTGCTGACCTGACAGTTGTGCAGAAAACCATCATTGACCACCTCCATAAAGGAGGGAAAGCCTCAAAAAGGTAATTGCAAAAGAAGTTGGATGTTCCCAAAGTGCTGTATCAAAGCACATTAATAGAACGTTATGTGGAAAGGAAAAGTGTGGAAGAAAAAGGTGCACAAGCAGCAGGGATGACCGCAGCCTGGAGAGGATTGTCAGGAAAAGGCCATTTAAAAGTGATGGGGACTTTCACAAGGAGTGGACTGAGGCTGGAGTCAGTGCATCAAGAGCCACCACACACAGACGGATCCTGGACATGGGCTTCAAATGTCGTATTCCTCTTGTCAAGCCACTCCTGAACAACAAACAACGTCAGAAGCGTCTTACCTGGGCTAAAGAAAAACACACCTGCTCTGTTGCTCAGTGGTCCAAAGTCCTCTTTTCTGATGAGAGCAAATTTTGCATCTCATTTGTAAACCAAGGACCCAGAGTATGGAGGAAGAATGGAGAGGCACACACTGCAAGATGCTTGAAGTCCAGTGTGAAGTTTCCACAGTCTGTGTTGATTTGGGGAGCCATGTCATCTGCTGGTGTTGGTCCACTGTGCTTCATTAAGTCCAGGGTCAACTCAGCCGTCTACCAGGAGATTTTGGAGCACTTCATGCTTCCTTCCTTAGACGAGCTCTATGGGGTAGCTGATTTAATTTTCCAGCAGAACTTGGCACCCGCCCACACTGCCAAAAGCACTAAAACCTGGTTCAATGACCTTGGGATTACTGTGTTTGATTGGCCAGCAAACTCGCCTGACCTGAACCCCATAGAGAATCTATGAGGCATTGCCAAGAGAAAGAGAGACATGAGACAGAACAATGCAGAAGAGCTGAAGGCCGCTATTGAAGCATCCTGGTCTTCCATAACACCTCAGAAGTGCCACAGGCTGTGAGTTTCCATGCCACGCCGCATTGAGGCAGTAATTGCTGCAAAAGGGGCCCAAACCAAGTACTGAGTACATATACATGCTTATATTTTTCAGAGGTCCGATATTGTTCTATGTACAATCCTTGTTTTATTGATTGCATGTAATATTCAAATTTTCTGAGATTGTGGATTTGGGGTTTTCATGAGCTGTAAGCCATAATCATCACAATTATGACAAATCACGACTTGAACTATCTTGCTTTGCATGTAATGAGTCTATCTCATATTATTAGTTTCACCTTTTAAAGTTGCATTAGTGAAATAAATGAACTTTTCCACGATATTCAAATTTTTCGAGTTTCACCCGTAAAGCGGGACTTGGCCCTGCCCCTGCTCCCATGTAATTGGATTTAATTAACAGCAATGGGAGCCATTGCTATCAATCTGTCCAATGAGGAGAGAGACAGCAGCTGGAGATTGTGCACATCGCTGAAATGGATCAGGCTCAGGTAAGAAAAAAGGGGGGTCTGGGGGGAGCTGCAGCACAGAAGGTTTTTCACCTTAATGCATAGAATGCATTAAAGTGGTACTAAAGCTTTGTGTTTTAAAAAAATAAAAATAACAAACATGTCATACTTACCTCCACTGTGCAGTTCATCTTGCACAGAGTGGCCACGAAAATACTCTTCTGGGGCCCCTCGGCGGCTCTCGCGGCTCCTCCCCGCATAAGATGACCCCCTCTGGGAAGCTCTCTCCCGAGGGGGTTACCTTGCGGGAGCGTTCCCATGTCATACACTCGGCGTACATAGCCGCCCAGTGTATGACTCGGCCCCGCACCCCGGCAGCTGCGTCATTGGATTTGATTGATAGCAGTGGGAGCCAATGGCTGCGCTGCTACCAATCTATCCAATGAAGAGACGAGAAGCCTTTGGGAGAACGACGCGGGATCGCACCCACGGAAGTCCGGGGCTCAGGTAAGTAAAACGGGGGCCGGACAGTGCAAGGTGTTTTTCACCTTAATGCATAGGATGCACTAAGGTGAAAAAACATGTGGCTTTACAACCCCTTTAAGTTTGTGCATCAGGGGGAAAAAAAACGTATGTACCGTAAGTGTTAAAATTTACTAGAGCGCTGAAGTGAACAAATAAACGTGAACCAAAAAATTAGGATGATCAAATGATGATTGCTGCCATTATTGTGTTGTGTACTGATATCACAAAAATTAAAATAGAAGTATGGGTTAATAAAGCGCTATCATCAACCTTAACTATTGCACAGTGATCCAATATGTAGACAATTATAGTGATCCAATATGTAAACAATTATATTAATATCCAGTGAACCTCCACTAAAATAAATGAATAAATAAAGTGGTTCCGAAAATAAATGAATTCGCATTTATTTTCGGAACCACTTTATTTACTCATTTATTTTAGTGGAGGTTCACTGGATATTAATATAATTGTTTACATATAGAATCACTATAATTGCCTACATGTTGGATCACTATAATTGTCTACATATTGGATCCCTGTGCAATAATTAAGGTTGATGATAGCGCTTTATTAACCCTTACTTCTAGAAAAAAAAAAAAAACGTAGCGATTCTAAAAGTAATTAAAAAAAATAAATAACGGGGGGCGTGTCCGGATGTGAGAGCCGGCGGACGTGTTTTTGAGGAGCTCCGGCTATCCTGTTTGAATCCTTTGCCATCCGTGCATTTCCATCGACTTAAAAGAGTAAATACTCACTCCAGCCTGTTCCCCTGTGTCCCCTGTCTCATCCTGGGACAAAATTGTGGAGACTCTCTGCCCGGATCGCCTGCACGCCTGAACCTCCACTCACCTGCGGCCGCCACCATCTTCCCGGCCTGCAACTGTGTTGTACTGAAAGGACCCGATCCCAGCTTGCCTGCAGGTAAGAGACTGTCATCCGGCCACATCTGCCTGCCCATCCACCTTCCTGGCCCGATCCGGAGGTCCGCCGGGCCGAAAAAGGGATCCGTGGAGGCCGCGACCCGGTGCGGCCTAGTGCGGCCTGTGAAGCACCGGTCTTTCCTAAACCGCCGCCCCGCCGGAAGTGCACCGCGGCCGACATCGACGAGCGCAACAGCGCGGATCGCCTGCCTTCTCACGCCCTGTCATCCCTGCCAAGGCCTGGGGTACTGTAGCACTGAAATTGCCTAAATTGGAGCAGCTGCGTTACCCCTGGAGCCCAACTTCTCCGGTCCTCCGCCACCCCTCTGCCTCAGCCTTGCTGCTCTGGTCCCAGCTTCTCATCCTTACCACCCTGTCCCTACTTCTTTGTCTGCTGTGGGGTGGGGGGCTGCCGGTAACCACTGACGGCCTGCCCTGCTGAAGGGCTATCTTTACCTGGTGTCTGCAGTGGAGCCTGACTGGTGGCGGCACCTGACATAATCTCTCCTGAGACACCTGCTGTGGCCTGGGTCGCCCCTTACCTACCTCCTGGGTGCTCGTCTGAACACCGACAAATCTCCTGAGAGTGGGCCCCCCCTGGCGAACTGTCTGATGTCCTCCTCCTCCAAAAAAGGGAACAGGTCCTCTAAAGCCGCAAAGACCAACGTACCACTCCTGCAGCCACCGCCATCTTCCCCACAATCTGATCCCATACTTCTGGGTCGGCTTCGGGCCTTGCTGGCTGGCTTAGAAATGGATCCCATTGAAGCTCCGCCGACAGAGGGGCCAGCCCCACTGGCTAAGGATGGTACAGCGGTGATCCTCGCTGCGATCGAGCAGAGTAGGACCTCGCTTTTGGTGCATATTGACCACCTCGCTGAAGAATGTAACCTCATACGAAACGACCTTGACAAAATGAGGGGTAGAATGGCGGAAACTGAGTCCAGAGTGTCGACCACTGAAGATCTTACGGCCTCCCATGCCGCCTCCATTGCCGAGCTGCAGCGCACAGTGCAGTCCCTCGTTGCAAAGTCAGATCATGCCGAGAACAGGCTGAGGCGCAACAATGTCAGAGTCCTAGGTTTGCCTGAGGGGGAAGAGGGAGACCACCCTGCTATATTTGCGGAGGAGTTCTTTAAAAATCTCCTGGGCCTTACAGACGTTCCCCCTACCTACGTGGTGGAGAGGGCCCACCGGGTGCCCGCGGGCCGAGCCACCCCGGGGAAACCCCCCAGGCCCTTCTTAGTCCGTTTCCTTAACTATCGGGACAGGGACAAGATTCTGTCGGAAGCCCGCCAGCATCCCACGCTCAAATATTGTAACTCCTCTGTCCTCCTCTTCCCTGACTTTTCGGCGGACTTGCAGAGAAAGAGGAAAACCTTTAACGATGTCCGCAAACGACTTAGAGATAAGAACATTAAATATGGCATGCTTTACCCAAGCCGCCTACGAGTCCAACATGAGGGGGCGGTCCGCTTCTTTGATAACCCAGCGGATGCTGACGACTGGCTGACCAACTTGCGTTGAAGGGATCTTCTCACGGACTCCTATGATGCACGGATCTTCCACATCCTTGTTTGCTCTATCCTACTACACTTTCTTCAACCACCGGAGTTACTTCAAATGTACCTTTACACGAGACCCCCACGAGGCTTTAGATTGCCCTTGTTTTCGCTTTTGTTTTTGTTTTTTGTTTTTCCTCTTAAAACACAGACTTTATTTTCCGCTGACTTTGAGGATACAGGTTTATGGGATAGATATCCCACGTCCCTCTGCTCCTTGTTCTTACGAGACAGACGAGACACTGCCCGTCGACAGAGTGGATGAACTACTACCAGAAGTGTAGGGCCCCCAGTGTAAGGGTTCACTAGCACTCTTTATAAAAGTTTTTCTTTTGGGTAAAAACTGTTCCCAGACCTTCCCCCCCCTGTTAGGAGGTAGGCTGGGTATAGTAGGATAGGCACCGTGCCTGGGAAGTTAGATTAGGGATTTAGTCATCCCTTGTTCTTATGGTTTTCTATTTCTTATTTGTATACTTTTGTTTTGTGTTACGCTTAGGTACTGTCAGCATTTTCTGCAGTGTGACCGGGATCTTGCTGCTTGTGGGGTGCACCGGTACATGCCCTCTAGAGTATCTCCTTAATTGTTCTTCCCCTTCACCCAATGGCTAGTCAAGTGGCAGACTCCTTCACCGTTCTCTCCTGGAATGTCAGGGGTCTTAACTCCAAATTTAAGCGAGCCCTTTTATTCAAATACTTAAAATCTCACTCCCCCCAGCTTATTCTCCTTCAGGAGACTCACCTCACGGGCAGCAAGATTTTGACTCTCAAGAAACCGTGGATACAGCGAGCGATACATGCCACATATTCTACATACGCCAGAGGTGTATCGGTCCTTGTCCACAAGAATTTCCCCTGTGTTATTGAGGAGATCCGTACTGATCCCCAGGGGAAATTTGTGATAGTGGTGTTCACGCTATGGTCTGTCAGGTATATTGTTCTTAATGTATACATCCCTCCCCCGTTTTCATCCGCATTATTGTATGAGGTTCTAGAAAAAATTTCACCTTTCTGCCCAGGGAAGGTTCTGGTAATGGGTGACTTTAATGCCATTTTATCGCCTGAGCTAGATAGACCTGCCCCGACTAAGAAACAGTGTATGGACCTCTCTGCCTGGGCTCAGGCGGTGGGGCTGGTGGAGATCTGGAGGTGGAAGCACCCTACCGCAAGGGCCTATTCATGTTTTTCGCATCCTATAAGACTGTGTCGCGGATAGACCTAGCCTTCTCCAACCCTGCACTGTTAGCGGATGTTCTGGAGACGTCCTATCTGCCTAGCGGTCTGTCCGATCATAGTCCCTTAGTGGTGGTGCTTCGCTCCCCGGCTTCCCGGAGCGCTGCGCTCTGGAGGTTGGGCACACAATGGGCCTCTCATCCTGACCTCGCTGGCCAGCTGCCACCCCTGCTGTCTGAGTTCTGGGAAAATAATAAAGACTCCTCTTCTCCCGATATTGTATGGGATGCCTTTAAAGCTTTCACGAGGGGACAGTATATTTCTTCTATTGCTAGCATCAAAAAACAACAATCGGCTGCAGCGCTGGCGCTGCAGAAGGCTGTTGATGATCACACTGCTACGTATAGCAATGACCCCACCCCAGTTCACTTTGACCTACTAATGGCGGCTCAGAGGGAACTGCAGTTGCACCTGGCTGAGGTCACGCGACTCGAGTCGTATAGAGGTAAACAGAGGGCCTTTGAACAGGGTGACCGGAATGGCCGCCTGCTAGCCATGATGGCACAACACGACCAACCCCTTACCCTTGTATCCACCCTACAGACCCCGGGGGCGGGACGGTGTCCTCCCCCTCTGATATTCTACAGACGTTTAACTCCTTTTATGGCAAGTTATACTCGTCCGGTCTGTCCTCAGAGTTTCAGCCGGAGTCGCTGAACGGTCTGTTAGACCCGTTGGCGCTTGGCTGGCTCTCGGACCACGAAAGAGAGATTTTGGTCCAACCTTTTACGGTCTCGGAGGTCGTAAAGGCTATCCGATCCTTCCCCCCCCGGCAAGGCGCCGGGGCCGGATGGGCTTCCAATAGACTTTTATAGGGCTCATGTGGAACTTCTAGCACCCCTGCTGGCACAACTGTATACTGTATGCCTGGCAGACGGTAGTCTGCCTGTTTCAATGTACCACGCATACTTGACACTGATATATAAGGCTCCCAAAGACCCCACTTCCTGTGCTTCATATCGTCCTATTGCATTGCTTAATTCTGACTTTAAAATTCTGACTAAGCTTCTGGCCCTTCGGTTGTACCCCATGCTACCCTCAGTGATAGACCCAGACCAGACGGGTTTCATGCCCCGTAGGTCCACGGATGTGAATCTCAGAAGACTATTCACCAACATACACGCTCACCACCTCAATAAGGGATCTCGAACTGTGGCCTCTCTGGACGTGGAAAAGGCCTTTGATACGGTCGAGTGGCCCTTCTTGTGGGAAACTTTATGCAGGATGGGGTTTCCTCTGCTGTTTATCAGGTGGCTCCAGGTGATCTACAAATGCCCCACTTCCTCGGTGCGCTTGGGAGGTGGACTATCGGCCCCCTTCGGGCTTACCAGGGGAACGAGGCAGGGCTGCCCTCTCTCTCCGGCTTTGTTTGCCCTCGCTATCGAACCGGTGGCGGAGGCACTTCGCACCTCACCGCACATTAGGGGTCTCCGACTCGGGTTGCTGGAGGAGAGGGTGGCCCTGTACGCAGATGACATGCTACTCTTCCTAAATGATGCCGGCCCGTCCCTGCAGGGAGCGCTAAATATTCTGGACACCTTTGCAGAGGTCACCGGTCTTAGGGTAAATTGGTCTAAATCCCTCCTGTTCCCAATTGATCCAGCGGCTAGGTCCACATCCCCTCCTGATAGCCCCCTCCTGTGGGTAGACTCCTTTACATACTTGGGGGTACATGTCTCTGGTTCAGCCTCAGACTATATATCCTTAAATCTAGCCCCGTTACTATTGGAGTCCCAGACGAAGCTCAAATCCTGGAGTAACTTGCCCCTGTCTTTATGGGGGCGAGTTAATCTCATAAAAATGAAGATTATTCCCAAACTGACATATCTTTTCCGCCACTCCCCACAATGGGTGCCCAAGTCCTTTTTTTAAAAATTGAACTGCATCTTTTCTTCCTTCTTATGGGGCCCCTCTCCTCCCAGATATAGATTGACAACTCTAATGAGGCCACGAACGCAGGGTGGCATGGCATTCCCGGACTGTCATAAGTATTACCTCTCCGCGCAGTTGGTGACTGCGGCGTGGTGGCTACAGCCGGACAGAACGAACTCGTCGACTGTGCTGGAAGCAACAGTGGTCGGTTTGTGGGAAGCTCTTCAATTATTACTTTTTAGGGGCCCTCGTGCCCCGTATCCTCTGACCCCTTCTATGCTTACCACCCTGCGGGCATGGCGGACAGGATTAGCCATTGAGAAATGTAAACAGTCTGAAATCTCCCCCAATGCCCCTATCTGGCTGAACCCTAGTCTATCTCACATTTACAAGATCCCTGACCCCTACGCGTGGACAAAATACGGTATCAAACTTGTGTCTCACATAATATCTCAAAACTCCCTACTCCCCTTCTCGCACCTTTCCTCCCAATACAACCTACCAAACCATTTCCTATTTAGATATCTGCAACTGTCCCACGCATTTGCGGCGCAATTTCCGCAATCTTCGTGCATCGTGGCCCAGTCGGAACTGGAGAGGACACTTAGATTTAGCTGTGAAGACAAACCCACCTCACATCTTTATTCGTACTTGATCTTTGTGTCTCTTCCACCTCTGGATAAACTCTGGAATAAATGGCAGACTGATATCCCCACATTAGATAGGGATGACTGGGACGACGTGTGGGACCTCCCCTTCAACTCCTTAGTCTCCATGCGTGACAGGTTAGTGCAGTACAAAATAGTTCATAGAGCTTATTTCACCCCACACAGACTGCATAGGATGGACCCTGCCCACTCCTCGGGGTGTTGGAGATGCGGCGCCTCACCAGGCGACTTCTCCCATATCTTCTGGCGGTGTTCAGGGGTCCAGCAGTATTGGGAAATGGTGCTGGATCTAATTAACAGAGTTGCCTCAGTCGCTGTGCCTTTGTCAATGGAGGTGTGCCTTTTGGGGCTCATTGAGACCATTGTACCATCCTCTGCCAAACGCACGCTAATTTCCTTGCTGCTCTTCTATGCCCGAAAGAATATTGCTATGCAGTGGAAGAAGCCTGCCCCCCCCCTCTTTGGCGCAATGGAAACACTTGGTAAACGGCAGCCTTCCTTTATACAAAGGTACCTATGCCAATTGGGGCTGCCCACTGAAATATGACAAGGTCTGGCGCAATTGGTTAGATGAGCCCGAAACAGCCTAGTGAGTTGGGGGTGAACCAGGTCATCGTGTCAAGGTCTTGCCTTGCTCTTCTACCTTCCTCTTCCTCCGATGACCTCTGATATGTTTTCATTGACTAGTGGGTCTTACCATACTGGATGCCCTCCTAGATTTTATTTGGGCGGTGCTGCTGTACCCTTCCATGACTGTGCATTGTATCGCTGGGTTCACATTGCAATTGTATTCTCATCTGTACATGTTCTTTTTCTATGACTGTAGGTGCTTAAGCTGTATGTTTTGTACGTGTTAGAAAATTCAATAAAAAACAATTATAAAAAAAATAAAAAATAAACATGTTATACTTGCCTGCTCTGTGCAATGATTTTGCCCAGAGCAACCCCTAAGTCACACAGAGTGCAGCTCAGCTCGGCAAATAGCCCCACCCCCGTTCCTTCCTCAATGGCTGTCATTGACAGCAGTGAATGCCAATAGCCCCCGCTGCTGTGTCTGAACAAATGAGGATGGAGAGAGCAGAGAAAGCTTTTGCTCTCGTTCACTTTGCTGGATTGAAATTGGCCTCAGGTATGTACAAGGGGGGTCTGGGGGACTGCATGCAGGTTTTTTACCTTAACCATTTGACCCCCAGAAGATATACACCCCTTCATGACAAGGCCATTTTTTGCAATACGGCACTGCGTTACTTTAACTGACTATTGCTGTACCCAAATAACATTTATGTTGTTTTTTTCCCACAAATAGATATATTTTGGTGGTATTTGATCACCACTGCGTTTTTTATGCTATAAACCAAAAAAAAAAAAAAAAAAAAGCGACAATTTCTTCATAAATTTAGGCCAATATGTATTCTGCTACAAACAAATCCCAATAAGCGTGTATTGATTGGTTTGTGCAAAAGTTATAGTGTCTACAAACTATGGGATATATACTGGAATTTTTATTTATTTTTTTATTCTAGTAAATGGTGGCGATCAGCGACTTATAGCGGGACTGCGATATTGCAGCGGACATTATGACACTTTGTGGGAACCAGTGCTAAAAATTTGCACTGTCACTGTACAAATGACACTGGCTGGGAAGGGGTTAAACATCTAGAGTGATCAAAGGCTTAACTGTGTGCCTAACATGTTTATGTGTGTATTACAGCGCCTTGGAAAAGAATGTATACCCCTTGAAATTTTCCACATTTTGTCATGTTACAACAAACGTAAAATGTATTTTATTGGGATTTTATGTGATATGTGCCACTTTGTGTTGGTCTAATTGTGAAGTGGAAGTAAAATGAAAAATGGCTTTCAAATTTTTTTTACAAATAAAAATCTGAAAAGCATGGCCTGCATTTGTATTCATATTACTCTAAAGCCACGTACACACGATCGGATTTTCCGACAACAAATGTGTGATGGCAGGGTTTTGTCGGAAAATCCAACCGTTTGTATGCTCCATCGGACAATTGTTGTCGGAATTTCCGACAACAAATGTTTAAAGCATGCTTTAAAACTGTCCGACAACAAATGTGTGTACACAAGTCCGTCGGAAAAAAATCCAAGGTACAAACACGCATGCTCCCAACCAATGCTAACCATAAGACATTAGCAGAAGTTGCCCAAAGGGTGGCACTAAAGAGCAGAAAAATCACGTTGTTTCATGTATGTTGGCTGAAAAAGAATTCAGTGGAACCAATTGCCTTCAGAATTCGCCTAATTAGTAAATAAATTCCACTTGTGTGTAATTTACTCAGTATAAATACAGCTGTTCTGTGAAGGCCTTAGAGGTTTGTTAGAGAACCTTAGTGAACAAACAGCATCATGAAGGCCAATGAACACACCAGACCAGGTCAGGGATAAAGTTGTGGAGAAGTTTAAAGCAGGGCACTCACTGTATGTTGTGGTTTTACTAAGGGATGTGATGGATTTTATTCCCTGCATTGCCACTAACAGGACAGAGCTCTGCCTTGTTTACTTAGGCAGAGCTCTAATCCTGTCTCTCTCCTCGCCGATCAGCGGGTGCTGGTGGACATTTATTGTCCGACACCCACTGATTGGCTTGTGCTTTGTCTAATTATAGCACGATTGAGTTGCCGGCGGTGTGCGTGTGTGCCCCCTACACAGAAGTGCCAGATCACATACTAGGTACATGATCTGGCACAGAAGTGCCACTCTGCTGCCATACCTCAATGTGATGCGGGCAGCAAGCGGTTATGGAATAGAATGCATTAAGGTGAAAAACCTTCTGCCATTAGAACTACTTTAAGGATTTGCAAATCCTGCAACGTGAATTTAAAGTTCAAAATCTTCTTCTATTATCAACACAGAGTCTCTAGCCAATAACTAAAATAGCTTGAGGTTCCACGCAAACAAACATCTCTGGAAAACTCTTATTTTCTACTTATATCAAATTGGTTTCCAAATACGATTTTAAGTGCCTCACTAATAAAACATCCCGTACCTCCCAAATTCAATCCAAATGGCATGTTATAATACCACAATGGATGTGGCAGCAGTATGGGGAGAAGTTCCCCATACTAGCTGTCAATATTTGAAAACAGCACAGCCGTGCGGGGCTGTCCACGCAGCCGCGTCATTCATACACACAGCACTGTGTGTCTGAATGAACTACAAGCCACAACATCCTCAGAAAGCAGCTGTCAGCTTGTGGTTCTCAATGAACTACTACGGCACTGTAGAGCGCTGTGGTAGTTCATGGAGTCTTCCTGTCAGGGAGTATTGGCTTACCCGTAGGGGATATATGGTCCCACAAATACACTGCCAGTGTGCAGGAGACCTGCATGCCATCAGCGATTTGCTGATCACTGGTGCAATGCTTTACAGGCTCCTACTACAAAAAATTATAAATGCACATTTTTTACCTGCAAGAAAATGTGCGTTTATTTTTATTTTTTTTAAAGTGAACTTATGCTTTAACATTTGATTTTGGAATGAATGGTCTTTACCAAACAAAAACCACAGACACAGTTAGTAATTCGCTTAAGAAAATTTTTCCATCCTGCTCCTTCAAATTTTCTCATCACTGCAGTAAAAGATGAACGTTGATTTGACCCACTAACGATTAGAAAAGTGAACATACTTTCTTAGAACATTCTTTTCCTCAGCATTTTCGTTTGAAAGTCTACCCATCTAGGTTACTTACATTTAATGCGAAGTGTCCCTTGTGCTGGTGCCAGCTGTTATAGTGAAAATCCATAGTCCCTAGTCCCCTTCCCATACCCTGCAGCAGTATTCTTCAGATGCTGCTGAGGTTAAAGGGTTACTAAACCCTCATGTTTTATTTATTTTTAAATCACAAACATGTCATACTTACCTCCACTGTGCAGTTAATTTTGCATAGAGTGGCCTCGATCCTTCTCTTCTGGGGTCTCCCGGTAGCGCTAGTAGCTCCTCCCCGTATCCTTGGGGGTACCCATGCGGGCGCGATCCTGAGTCCAGCTTTGCTTCCATAGACACAGAAAGCCGGACTTGGCCCCGGCGACCGCATCATTGGATTTGATTGACAGCAGCGGGAGCCAATGGCTGCTCTACTATGAATCTATCCAATCAAGAGCCGAGACCCCGGCCAGAGAGGGTGTGCGCGTCTCTGGCATGGGAACGAACTGGCTCAGGTAAGTAAAACAGGGGGGCTGCTCAGTGACAGATGTTTTTTCACCTTAAAGCGGAGCTCCATCCTATTTTACAACATTAGCAGAATCACATTACAGCAATGTATTCTGTTAAAAACTGATATATTTTTTTTCTACAGTACCTGTGTTTGCCTGGTGTTCCTCTGTTTCCTGTCTTTGTATTCTGTGGATATGGGCGGGTATTCTGTGGGTATTTTGTAATTTCCTCTCTGCCGCAATGTCTCCTGGGAGCTTGTGTCATTGTTCCCAGGAGTCATTGCGGAGGCCCGCCGCGAGTTCTCGCGGGATTTACAACTGAGTTCAACAGTACAACGGTGTTCCCGCGCCGTTACAACTGAGCATGCGCGGGACCACGCAAGGAATGCTGGTAGCTCAGCATCGCTGGCAGCAGGAAGTAAATGCTTTTGGGCTTCAAATGCCCACAAGCAAGATGAAAATGGCCGTCCCAGTTTTTTATAACTTCATCTTTGCAATGAAACCGGACATCGGGCGAGGTAATTCTCCAAAAAAGTAAGTTTGCAAGTGTCAGTGTGTGATTTTGTTACTGTTTGCAAAAAAAAAAAAAAAGTCAGTGGAGCTCCGCTTTAATGCAGATGATGCATTAAGGTAAAAAAATAAAATAAAATAAAAACACATGGAGGGTTTACAACCCCTTTAATACCAGCACAGGACCTGTAACAGGCACCCATCAAGAGTGCCAACTATGCCAGCCCTTTCCTACCCCTCCTCCATTCATAGAAGCTGTGCTACAGCTTCCATAAATGCTCTATGAATGGGGAAGGCAGACCTTTTATTTATCCTCCTGTGGGCAAGTGACATCCCTTTGGCTTTTACCTAAACTTAGGCTTTAACCTTTTACTTCTCAATTATTGCATATAAAATATACAGCACTCCAAGTACCTGTTCCTGTGCTAGAAGTGCTTTCTTCTTCATCACTTTCATAGCAAAGGTATCTCCAGTCACTTTCTCTTTGACAACATGCACATCTGCAAAATGGCCTCGTCCAATTATATTCTTGACTTCAAAATCCTTCACATTAGGCTGAAAGTCACGTAATTCTGCAACAGTGTCCGAATCTAGGAGAAGGAATATTATTAAAAGATCACTGCAAAATGTTACAGTTCCAACAAAACAAATGTTTGATCAAATACATGGTAGACATCGTTTTTAAAAACAGCTCCAGTCGAAATAAAATACACTATCTTAAAAAAAAAAAAAGAAAACAAAAAAAAAAAAAAGAAAAGGAGTAAATAAAAGCAAAAACACATGGGAAAATACCTTATTTGCAACCCTTTACCTTACACCACTGAAAATTATGTATTTTTTGTAGCCCACCACTATGTTATTTGCACATAAGCATGAAAAATGTTCATTTGCATGAGCATTATGTTTTTTGTTCAGACCTGCTCTGCTATCTTAGGTTGAGGTGGGGAATTAAATACATAAAAGGAATTCTAAAACGTACAGAATTCTGACAGATGAATAAGTGCTCTTTGATAATAACATTCAGAATATGTAATCTGGGCGTTTTATACAAAGTTTTAAATTACATAACATAGCTAAAGTAAAAAAACAGTGCTAAAGAGTAGGCACCTTGTGGTAAGTATTTGCATGTGTTAGTCTTTAGATAAATTTATGTGTCTGTGGAGTCCCTTTGATTCTTCATTCAAGCCATTCATAGGGCCTCAACTTCTCTTCAAGTTAATACAAAATCTGAAACAACCTTGTGCTAAACTCCATCTGCATTAATTTAACTACCAAATGTCAAAGCGTCTACAGTCCACTGAGGACCTGGCATTTAACCACTTAACGACCGCTCACTGTATATATACGTCGGCAGAATGGCACCGACAGGCACAATCACGTAGAGCGTACGTGATCGCCTTTGTACAGTTGGGGGGTCCGATGGGACCCCCCTCCTATACAGTGAGCGGCCGTTTATCGTTGGAGAGCGATCAGAGATGAGGGGGTGACCATTCGATTTCGGCCACCCCCTCGCGATCGCTCCCGGCCAATGAAAATGCTTCCTCCGCCATGTGATGTAAACACAGGCAGGAGGAAGTGATGTCATCTCCCTCGCGGCGGTCTTTTCGATTCCGGCGCCGAGGAGAGAGGAAGCAGGTTAGTGCACCAACAGTCCACTGACACATAGGTACACATAGGCACACATTTCACCCCCCAGGTCACCCCCAGATCACCCCCCAGGTCACCCCCCAGCCCCCAATCACAGTGTCACTGATTGCAGTGATCATTTATTTTACTGATCACTGCATTTAGTGTCATCGTGATAGTAAAAAGTTGCAGGGCAGTTAGGTTTAGGCCCCTTTAGGTCCTGGGTAGCCCCCTAACCCCCCCTAATAAAGGTTTAACCCCTTGATCGCCCCCCAGGTAACCCTTTCACCCCCTAACGCCAGCGTCACTAAGCGATCGTATTTTCGATCGCTCTATTTAGTGCCGGTGGTGCCCTAGATAGCCAGTTATTTATTTTTAGTTTCGCCGCAGGTTTTTAGAGCGTCAGGTACCGCCAGATAATATTTTAACCCCCTGATTGCCCCTAGAGTTAACCCTTTCACCAGTGATCACCGTATAAGCGTCACTGGTGACACTGGTTACCCAGTTAGTTATTTAGTTATTTAGGTAACCCGTCAGGTTTTTATATAGCGTCGGGTACCCCCATATTTAACCTAATAAAGGTTTTAACCCCCTGATTGCCCCTAGTTAACCCTTTCACCAGTGATCACCATATAAAGGTTACGGGTGACACTGGTTGGTTAGTTTGCTTTTTATAGCATCAGGGCACCCGCCGTATATAACCCAATAAAGGTTTAACCCCCTGATCGCCCGGCGGGTGAGATCAATTAGGTTTTAGCGCCAGAGAGTGTCTGCGTCGCCCCAGGCAGCGTTAGGTTAGTGCCAGTAACGCTAACACCCACGCGCAAAGCATACACCTCCCTTAGTGGTATAGTATCTGATCAGATCTATACTAGCGTCCCCAGCGGTTTAGGGTTCCCAAAAACGCAGTGTTAGCGTGATTAGCCCAGATACCTGCTAGCACCTGCGTTTAGCCCCTCCGCCCAGCCCAGCCCACCCAAGTGCAGTATCGATCGATCACTGTCACTTACCAAACACAAAACACATAACTGCAGCGTTCGCAGAGACAGTCCTGATCCCTGCGACCGCTAACAGTTTTTTTTGTAGCGTTTGATATATTTGCTGATGACAGTCGGGTGCTTTTTTTCCTGTGAATCTTACTAGTGTACCCCTAAATTTAGAGCCCAAAATGGCAAGTCGAAGGTACACTAGTAAAGAGGCCTACGAGATTCTGAGCATGACAGATAGTGAAGAGGAGGTCACGTATCTGTCAGATTCAGGCTCAGAATATCTTCCCGTAGAAGACAGTGACGTCAGCGGCCCCACGTCAGATAGCTCTGACGACGAAGTTGAGGTCCCTGCTAAGGTCAGGCGTACCCGATCCCGATCTTCTGAGGTTGTTGAGGAGCAAGAACCGCAGGGCTCTCATATCATGGAGCAGAGGAGTACTAGCGCCGCTATTCCTTCTGGTGAATTGGCAAGCACCAGCGGCCTAGTACAGCCTGGGCGTACATCCAGCACTGCAGTATCACGTGGTGACGTGGCGAGTCCCATAAGTGCAGTTCAAGCTGGCGAGGTGGCAAGCACAAGTAGTGTCCCGCTGCCACCAATAAGAAGACAAAGGCAGGCCCGTCGTACCCATAGTGCTCTTCCTGCAGAATTCGCCTGATTGGATCCCCACCACTTCTGCAGAACCCGTACTTTCCCCATTCACTGCCCAACCCGGTATTCAGGTGGAAACAGCTGATTTTATGCCAATCAATTATTATTCGCTGTTTTTCACGGAAGATCTCTATAGATCTATTGTGGACCAGAGTAATTTATATGCTGGTCAATTCATCGCCGCTAATCTTCCATTGCCAAAGATTGGAAACCAATTACGGTTTCCGAATTTAAGACCTTTCTGGGCCTTTCCCTCAACATGGGCACACATAAATTCCCGTCATTGCGTGCTTATTGGTCCACGCACCCAATTGACCACATGCCCGTGTTCTCTGCCTCCATGCCCAGGAAACGATACGAGCAGATTTTGCGGTTCATGCACTTCAACGACAATGAACTTTGTCGTCCACGTGGGGACCCTGAATACGACCGGCTCTATAAAATTCGGCCCCTCATAAACCACTTCAACGAACGTTTTGCAGCCATGTTTATTCCCGATCAAGCTGTCTGCGTTGATGAGTCCCTGATTAAATTTTTCTGGCCGCTTGGCTTTCAAGCAGTACCTTCCCAGCAAGCGTGCCAGATACGGGGTCAAGCTCTATAAGTTCTGTGACAGGGCAACAGGCTATGTATGGAGCTTTATGGTTTATGAGGGAAAAGATAGTCAGGTTGAGCCGGTCAACTGCCCGGATTACATAGGGAGCGCTGGCAAGATAGTGTGGAACTTGGTGTCACCCTTATTCGGAAAGGGGTACCACTTGTATGTGGACAATTATTACACGAGCGTGCCACTGTTTAGTCACGTGTTTGATCATCAGATTGGAGCATGTGGCACCGTGCGACCTAATCGCCGGGGCTTTCCCCAGCGGCTTGTAGATGCCCGTCTTAGGCTGGGGGAGAGAGCCTGCGTAAAGTGTAATAACTTGCTCGCTATGAAGTGGAGGGACAATAAGAATGTTTTCCTTCTTACCTCCCTTCATGCAGACACGACAGTCCAAATTCGTACGGCGACTGGTGTTGTGGAGAAACCCCTCTGTGTCCACGAATATAACAAAAATATGGGAGGGGTGGACCTCAACGACCAGTTAATGGTGCCGTATCTAATTGACCGTAAGGCGAGATGCTGGTACAAAAAAGTGTCTCTATCCTTATTCCAATTGGCTTTGCTGAACGCTCATGTGCTATACAGAGCTTCAGGCGGGACGTTATCTCTTCTAAAATTCCAGAATGAGATAGTCACAGAACTCCTGTATCCAGGCGGTTCTGCACCTCACCATCCCCTACCAAATGCAGTAAGCCGGCTGCATGAGAGGCATTATACGCATCTCCTCCCGAGTACCCGTTATTATTGTCCACTCTGTCCTGACAAACCTGGTCTTTGCCTTGGTGAATGTTTTGAACGCTACCACTCAAAAGTGAAGTTTTAGCGTAGGGTACAGCATTTCACAGACTAGGACACACTTACACAGGGTCTCCCAAGATGCCATTACATTTTGAGAGACCCGAACCATTACAGTTGTTAAAGTTTAAAAAAAAAGTGTAAAAAAGAAAAAAAAAACGTAAAAAATAAAAACACAAAAAAAATATAAAATAAAAAAAAACAAAAATAGTTGTCGTTTTATTGTTCTCTCTCGCTCTCTCTATTTTCTCTCTATTGTTCTGCTCTTTTTTACTGTATTCCATTCTGCAATGTTTTATCATGCTTGCTTTTCAGGTATGTAATTTTTTGTTTTCAGGTGCGCCATTCAACTGCAGCGCGGAATTATTTATCTTGACAGCAACAGTGTTTGCTCCCACGATACATAAAGCCGTGACTCCAGTGCTGTAGGAGGTGATTTCACTACCACAGTTAAAAAAAAATAAGAGCATATATGCCGAAGCATGGGGGCAGCAGGGGCGGAAGAGCGATTTTGCTCCTAATGCCGCGTATATACGGTCGAAATTCCGACGGAGGCTTGCCCGTGGAAAAGTTTGACCGTGTGTACGCGGCATAACCTTTTATGCCACGTACATACGGTCGAACTTTCGACAAAGGCTTGCCCGTTGAAAAGTCCGACCGTGTGTACGCGGCATAACTTTTTTGCGGGAGGATGCCCCCATGCTTCGGCATATATGCCCATCATTAGAAGTGGGTGGATGAAGGGAGGTATTCTAATGGTGGGCATACCCACCGATCAATCTCTTTTTTTCGTTCAGCCAACAGGCTGCATGAAAAAAAAGATTACAATACATGTCCAACAAGGACCAGCAACGTACTGGTATGTTGCTGGACTTTGAATGTTTATACCAGAATGATGCCTGCAGGTTTAGGTATCATCTTGGTATCATTCTTTTCAGCCAGTGGCCGGCTTTCATGTAAAAGCAATTCTAGCAGATAATTAGCCTCTAGACTGCTTTTACAAGCAGTGGGAGGGAATTCCCCCCCCCCCCCGGATATAAACAGCGCCATTGGGAAATTGGGAAAGCATTTTATCACACCGATCTTGGTGTGGTCAGATGCTTTGAGGGCAGAGGAAAGATCTAGGGTCTAACCCCCCATTTTTTTTCAAAAAAAAGAGTACCTGTCACTACTTATTGCTATCATAGGGGATATTTACATTCCCTGAGATAACAATAAAAATGATAAAAAAAAAAAAAATATGGAAGGAACAGTTTAAAAATAAAATAAAAAAGCAAAATAAATAATAAAAAAGAAAAAAAAAAAAAAAAACACCGCTGTCCCCCCCTGCTCTTGCGCAAAGGCGAACGCAAGCGTCGGTCTAGCGTCATATGTAAACAGCAATTGCATCATGCATGTGAGGTATCACCGCGAAGGTCAGATCGAGGGCAGTAATTTTAGCAGTAGACCTCCTCTGTAAATCTAACGTGGTAACCTGTAAAGGCTTTTAAATATGAATGTAGTTTCTCGCCGCTGCGCGTTTGTGCGCAATTTTAAAGCATGTCGTGTTTGGTATCCATATACTCGGCCTAAGATCATCTTTTTTATTTCATCAAACATTTGGGCAATATAGTGTTTTTTAGTGCATTAAAAATAAAAAAAGTGTGTTTTTCCCCCAAAAAATGCGTTTGAAAAATCGCTGCGCAAATACTGTGTGGAAAAAAAAATGCAACACCCACTATTTTAATCTGTAGGGCCTTTGCTTTAAAAAAATATATAATGTTTGGGGGTTCAACATAATTTTCTTGCAAAAAAAAAATGTTTTCATGTAAACAAAAAGTGTCAGAAAGGGCTTTGTCTTCAAGTGGTTAGAAGAGTGTATGATGTGTGACATAAGCTTCCTAATGTTGTGCATAAAATGCCAGGACAGTTCAAAAACCCCCCAAATGACCCCATTTTGGAAAGTAGACACCTCAAGCTATTTGCTGAGAGGCATGTTGAGCCCATTGAATATTTTTTTTTTTTGTCCCAAGTGATTGAATAATGACAAAAAGAAAAAAAAAAAGAAAAAAAAATGTACAAAAAGTTGTCACTAAATTATATATTGCTCAAACATGCCATGGTTATATGTGGAATTGCACCCCAAAATACATTCTGTTGCTTCTCCTGAGTACGGGGGTACCACATGTGTGAGACATTTTGGGAGCCTAGCCGCGTACAGGACCCCGAAAACCAAGCACCGCCTTCAGGATTTCTATGGGTGTAAATTTTTGATTTCACTCCTCACTGCCTATCACAGTTTCGGAGGCCATGGAATGCCCAGATGGCACAAACCCCCCCAAATGACCCCATTTTGGAAAGTAGACACCCCAAGCTATTTGCTGAGAGGTATGTTGAGTATTTTGCAGATCTCGCTTTTTGTCACAAAGTTTTAAAAATTGAAAAAAGAAAAAAAAAAAATATATGACTTTCTTCATTTTCAAAAACAAATGAGAGCTGTAAAATACTCACCATGCCTCTCGGCAAATAGCTTGGGGTGTCTACTTTCCAAAATGGGGTCATTTGTGGGGGTTTTGGGCTATCTTGGCATTTTATGGCCTTCAAAACTGTGATAGGTAGTGAGGAGTGAAATCAAAAATTTGTGCCCTTAGAAATCCTGAAGGCGGTGCTTGGTTTTCGGGGGCCCGTACGCGGCTAGGCTCTCATAAAGTCCCACACATGTGGTATCCCCGTACTCAGGAGAAGCAGCCAAATGTATTTTGGGGTGCAATTCCGCATAGAACCATGGCATGTTTGAGCAATATATCATTTAGTGACAACTTTTTGTACTTTTTTTTTCTTTCTTTTTCTTTTTGTCATTATTCAATCACTTGGGACAAAAAAAAAATATTCAATGGGCTCAACATGCCTCTCAGCAATTTCCTTGGGGTGTCTACTTTCCAAAATGGGGTCATTTTGGGGGGTTTTGTGCTATCTTGGCATTTTATGGCCTTCAAAACTGTGATAGGTAGTGAGGAGTGAAATCAAAAATTTATGCCCTTAGAAACATTGAAGGCGGTGCTTGATTTTTGGGGTCCCGTACGCGGCTAGGCTCCCAAAAAGTCCCACACATGTGGTATCCCCGTACTCAGGAGAAGCAGCAGAATGTATTTTGGGGTGTAATTTCACATATGCCCATGGCATGTGTGAGCAATATATCATTTAGTGACAACTTTGTGCAAAAAAAACAAAGTTTGTCATATTCCCGCAACTTGTGGCAAAATATAAAATATTCCATGGACTGAACATGCCTCTCAGTAAATAGCTTGGGGTGTCTACTTTCCAAAATGGGGTCATTTGGGGGGGTTTTGTGCTATTTTGGCATTTTATGGCCTTCAAAACTGTGATAGGTAGTGAGGAGTGAAATCAAAAATTTATGCCCTTAGAAACATTGAAGGCGGTGCTTGGTTTTTGGGGTCCCGTACGCGGCTAGGCTCCCAAAAAGTCCCACACATGTGGTATCCCCGTACTCAGGAGAAGCAGCAGAATGTATTTTGGGGTGCAATTCCACATATAACCATGGCATGTGTGAGCAATATATCATTTAGTGACAACTTTTTGTACATTTTTTCTTTTTATCATTATTCAATCATTTGGGACAAAAAAAATATTCAATGGGCTCAACATGCCTCTCAGCAAATAGCTTGGGGTGTCTACTTTCCAAAATGGGGTCATTTGGGGGGGTTTGTGCCATCTTGGCATTTTATGGCCTTCAAAACTGTGATAGGTAGTGAGGAGTGAAATCAAAAATGTATGCCCTTAGAAACCTTGAAGGCGGTGCTTGGTTTCCGGGGTCCCGTACGTGGCTAGGCTCCTAAAAAGTCCCACATGTGGTATCCCCGTACTCAGGAGAAGCAGCAGAATGTATTTTGGGGTGCAATTCCACATATAACCATAGCATGTGTGAGCAATATATCATTTAGTGACAACTTTTTGAAATTTTTTTTTTTTTGTGTGTCATTATTCAATCACTTGGGACAAAAAAAAAATATTCAATGGGCTCAACATGCCTCTCAGCAATTTCCTTGGGGTGTCTACTTTCCAAAATGGGGTCATTTGGGGGGGTTTTGTACTGCCCTGCCATTTTAGCACCTCAAGAAATGAGATAGGCAGTCATAAATTAAAAGCTGTGTAAATTCCAGAAAATGTACCCTAGTTTGTAGACGCTATAACTTTTGCGCAAACCAATAAATTTACGCTTATTGACATTTTTTTTACTAAAGACATGTGGCTGAATACATTTTGGCCTAAATGTATGACTACAATTGAGTTTATTCGATTTTTCTTATAACAAAAAGTAGAAAATATCATTTTTTTTTCAAAATTTTCGGTCTTTTTCCGTTTATATCGCAAAAAATAAAAATTGCAGAGGCAATCAAATACCATTAAAAGAAAGCTCTATTTGTGGGAAGAAAAGGACGCAAATTTCGTTTGGGTACAACATTGCATGTCCGCACAATTTACAGTTAAAGCAGCGCAGTGCAAAATTCTGAATTCACCTCTGGTCCTTTAGCTACCAAATGGTCCGGGGCTTAAGTGGTTAAGAGATGCATGCCATGGACAAGGCTTAGACCTGGGAGGGGTGGTGCTTAATCTTGACTTGTTTTTTTAGAACTGTTGTCACCACTTTTGATCCCAGGTAAGGCCCCCTTTTCTAAAGATTAGTTATAGCTGAATGACTCATTGTGGAATGTTTATTTTAGAGGAGTGTTGCTCAAACTTCTAGTGTCCCACCATCAAAACCTATTATGTAAATATCAACACCAAAAGGTAAAACAGGATTTTTTTTTTTTTTTTTATAAATTCTTTTTATTAGATTTTCTTACAGTACAGTACAGTACAACATTAAAACACATACTCGAGTAGGCAACATACCTTCTCGACCGCGGCCATGCAAGGCCCACTCTACCAGAACTAACATAGTTCATCTATAACTATAACCCCCCTTCACCCCCCCCATCCCGACCAAGGCCACCATTATATATATAACACATAAGACATTCTTGCATCAATCCTAACATCACAGTCTGTCTTCCTATTATTATATCCACTATCCTCCTAAAGAGCCTATATTCACCAGGAAAACCATGTGGAACACATGTCAGCTATACAGTAGTAAATTTATAATCATGTTATCTTTGACCGACCGTCAATTCCATTGATCAGATCAGCCTACTGTTGCAGAAGAGTCCAGCCATGCCTGCCAGACCTTGTCAAACTTTTTCCCACATCCACGTGCCCTGTACGTAGCCTTATATAGATGTATAACTGAGTTAACCAGACCTTTCCAGAATGAGAGTGTGGGGGCACTAGCGTTCTTCCACTTTAATAAAATAGCCTTTCTGCCATAAAACATCCCAATAATTAGCAATGTGCGGTGTGACAATGATGGAACCACCCCCTCCACCAAACCTATGAGGCAAACCCTGGGCGCCAGGGGGACCGGAGCTCCAAGCACCTCCGACATGCACTCCACCACCCCAGACCAAAAGGTCTGAATCTGTGGGCACGTCCAGAAAACATGTTCCGAATCTGCCGGGGAGTATGTGCACCTCCAACATTGACCACTGGTGGTAGGATATATACGAGAAAGCCTAGCAGGAGTGAAATATATACGGTGCAGAAATTTGAACTGTATTAGACGATCTCTAGCAGAAACCAAATGCCTAAATGGGTGATCCCACATATCCTCCCAATCCTCCCCCTGTATCTCTGGAATTTCCCTTTCCCACCTCTCTCTACACCTAGTTACCCCCAACGGTATTTTTTTAAATAGGGATTTGTAAACAGTGGACAGAGGTTTGGCTAGGTCTTTGTCTTTCAAAAGGGTCTCCAGTGGGGATGGAAGGGACTCGACTCTTTGGCCACTGAACTGCGCCTGAAAAGCGTGGCGCAGCTGCAGATAGCGAAAGAAGAAGGAATTTGGCAGATCATGCCTTGCTTTTAATTGATCAAAAGAAATAAGCTCACCTTCCCTAGTAATATCCTCTAACACTTTAATCCCCCCACAAGCCCAAATCATTGGATCCGGGAGGGAGCAAAAATCTGATAAGTTTGGGTTCAACCAGAGAGGGGCCGAAGGCGAAACTCCCAGATAGGAAGGTGACATCAGAGCAGTAGTGACCTCCCAGGCCCTAATGGTGGCCTTCATAGAGACTGTTAAAGGGAGACTGGACCTGGGACCCCTAAATAAGGCCAATCGTAAGCTCTCATATGATCCCAAATGAGCCGCTTCCAGGACCGTGGCCGAATCGCCGTCATCAGCCAGCAGCCAGCGCCTAGCAAACACCATCTGGCCAGCCAGATAATACTTTTGCCAGTCCGGAAGCGCCAACCCCCCCCTGCCCCAGGGGCTCCTGCAGGACCGAAATACTAATACGAGGGGATTGTGGAGACCAAAGAAAAGCCCCCACTATACTATTCAATGTTTTAAAGAAATCTTTGGGAATCCACACTGGAGAGTGACGCAGGAAGTATAGGAGTACTGGTAGGAATTTCATTTTGAGTAGACTTATTCTCCCTATCAGGGAGAGAGGCAGTTTCCGCCAGACCTGAGTTTTTTGTCTGAGGCCAGACACCAGCGGGAGAAGGTTCAAAGCCATATAATCTCCAATATGGGCAGTTATTCTGACACCCAGGTAGGTAATAGTAGAGACCCACTGCAACGGTAAGTCGTTATCTCTAAGCATCTGTGCTTCAGGGCCCAGCGGCAAAATAGATGACTTGCTCCAGTTCACCCGCAAACCCGAAAAGGAGGCAAATAAATCTAATATCTGCAAAACAGCCCTGAGGGAGGGCCCAGGGTCCCTAAGGAATAGGAGCAAGTCATCAGCATATAGTGCTACACATTCTGTAATTGAGCCAACTCGGATACCCCCCACCCCACTGGAGCGCCTAAGTGCTCTAGCAATTGGTTCCATCATTAATGCAAAAAGAAAGGGGGAGAGTGGACACCCCTGCCTAGTACCCCTACCTAACGGAAAAAATTCAGAGATTGTTGTACCGAGCCGAATCGCTGTTCGAGGATTAGTATACAATAGAGTGATCCATCGACGGAAACCGGGTCCAAAGCCCATTCCCTCCAACACCCTATGCATGTAGCACCAGTCAACCGAGTCAAATGCTTTCTCTATATCTATCGAGACAATTACCTTGGCCAGGGAGTCAGTGGTACCTAGCTGAATATGCGTGAACAACCTCCTCAAGTTAGTGTCCGTCGACATGCCGGGTATGAAGCCCGTCTGGTCAATGTCCACCAGGGACGAAATTACCCTGGCCAACCTTGACGCCAGCACTTTAGCAAGGATCTTCAGATCTACATTTAGCAACGCAATCGGGCGATATGATGAGCATTCTAGTGGGTCCCTCCCAGGCTTCAAGAGGAGCACCATGTAGGCCTCCATCATTGACGCCGGCAAGGCCCACCGCTCCCAGCAGTGACGAAAGAGCACATTTAGTCTTGTGGCCAATCGGGACCTAAACGCTCTGTAGAAATCCGCCGGAAATCCATCCGGACCCGGCACCTTCTGTGGGGGAAAAGCGAGCATAGCTGCTTCAATTTCCAATACAGAAATAGGTTCATCTAACATAATAGCATCAGTATCTGACAATCTCGGTATGGAGAGGCTCAGCAACAACTCATTCAGTTCCGAGGGATCGTAAGAAGGGATAGGCGAGTACAGGGACGAGTAAAATTGAACAAATTCCCTTAATATGTCTGTGGGATCTGTAATCAAGGTCCCCCCTTTATTCCGTATCACCGGTATACTAACTGGTATTTTTTGGTCAGCGGCAAGGTTAGCTAACAACTTGCCATTTTTGTCACCCTCAGCGAACACCGTTTCTGCCCTCTGACGCACCTCAGTGTGCGCCAGATCCGTAAAATGTAATGCCACTAAGCGTCTAGCTTCCAGTAAGGATACATAATTGGCCTCTGAGGGAGAGCCTGCATTTACTTTAGCACTCTCTCGCTCATGAGCCATGAGAAGCTCACTCTCCTGGATATGATCCTTCCTGACTGACTTTATTGCGGAAATACACTCCCCTCTTGCCACTGCTTTGAAAGCATCCCATACCACCGAGGGATCAGCCGATCCCTCGTTTGCCTCCCAGTAGGCGTCTGTGGATTGTTGAATCTGAGCCAGCACTTGATCCTCTAACAACCAACCTGGTGACAATCTCCACCCCCCTTCCCTTTTCTTCATATGAAAGGTCATAGTGACCATAAGTGGGTTATGATCCGAAGTTCCCCCAGGTAAGTAGTTCACCTCAGATACATACTGCAGAATGGAAGCATTGCCAAACGCCAAATCAATCCTAGCGGAAGATTTGTGAGTGGAAGACAGATGCGAGTAGGATACCGTATCCGGATGCTTCCACCTCCACAGTTCAGTCAGACCCGCCATAGACATCCAGGAGCAGAGATCCGCCGAGGCCGGTCTCCCAGCATTGGAGGAGTCCAGCACCGGGTCTAAGATGGCATTATAATCCCCCATGAAAAGTATCGGCAGATGGAGATACGGGGCCAATGTTACCAACAAATCACATAGTAAATTAACCTTGAAAGGAGGGGGCAAATATACATTCACCAGTAGGATTTTATGAGAGAATATTTCCAAGAGGACTGCCACATATCGACCTCCCGAGTCAGTAAACACTTGATGTATTGTGCATGGAATTGCCTTACTGATTAGCAAGGAAACCCCTCTAGAGTATGTGGAATAGGTAGCGTGAACCGCCCTTTGAATCCAGGGCTTGCGTAACGACAAAATCGTACTGCCCTCCAAGTGAGTTTCCTGTAGGAGGACAACATGTGGTTTGACCCGTTTGAGGTATTGGAAAACTGCAGCCCTCTTAAATTTATTATTTAGACCCCTGACATTCCAGGAAAGTATTTTAAGTTTACTATCCATTATGAAAATCAAAGAGATATGATAACCACATGAAAACAGTTAGCGGAGGGAAAACAGTTGCAATTATCATATAGGAGGACATACACATTTCAGCCAGTAGTTGTGCAAATCCAGGAGAAGCTCCATGGCCTTGGTCAGAAAAACAAAAAAACACCCCTGCTGTCATACCACAAACTACTAATCTACCAAAAAAATACAAAATCAACATAAAATCCAAAACCTGAACAAAAACAAAAATCTTCCGGTATGCAGCTTTAGTCCCAAAACAAACAAACCTGTAGGAGTTCAACCTGAAGCGTTGACAGTTCGGCATTTGAAGCTGGAAAAATAAAAAATAAAAATCCGTGCCAGTCGCACCAGACTCCTACGGCTGTCCATGA
Organism: Rana muscosa; assembly: GCA_029206835.1. Classification (NCBI taxonomy): domain Eukaryota; kingdom Metazoa; phylum Chordata; class Amphibia; order Anura; family Ranidae; genus Rana; species Rana muscosa. The sequence goes on from CM055116.1 coordinate 882,960,643, forward strand.
TATAGAAGTAGCAGCTGACCGTGCACAAAGAACCCCTTGTGGGTACAACCTGAACCGTGGGAATGTATCATTGTGTAGTCGTTACCACAAAAGTACAATGCAGCTGCCACATTTGTGCATCTCTGAAAAAGAGCACTCACAGAGGAATAGTGAGATGGTGGCCCCACAATAAAGCAGATCCAAGGGCTCCAGATTTCAGCCATAATACTGGGGTCCCAGGGGGAAAAAAAAATAGCAAAAGAAAACATCTTGCCCCCTGAATCTGATCCTGAGAGTATAGCAATGCGTGATGCCCCAAAAAGAGAAGGGGAAAATAGAGCAAGTCTACAGGAGTAAACAGGCAGTTCCCTTGCAAAAAACAACAGACCAGAAAATAAAAAATAGAAAAATCATAACAGTAACAAGGTGGACAGTTAAACCTCGTACGGCATCACGGTTCTGGTCCAACCAGTCGCAGGCATCCTGTGGAGTTTCAAAGAACTTTACTGAACCCTTGTGCTGCACTCGGAGACGGCTGGGGTACAACATACTGTATTTCAGATCTTTCTCTCTGAGCCTTCTTTTCACATCTGTAAAGGAGCGACGCCTCCTCTGAGTCTCCGCCGAGAAATCCGGAAAAAGCATGATGCGTGCATTGTCATATTTCAGCTCCTTATGTTTTCTTGCCTCCGCCAGTAACATGTCACGGTCCCTATAGTTTAGGAACCGGACCAGAAAAGGACGAGGTGGGGCACCCGATGGCCGAGCTCCAGTGGGGACCCTGTGTGCCCTCTCAGCAACATATGTGGGGGGGAGATCCCCTAAAGCCAGCAGTGATTTGAAGAACTGCTCGGCAAAAGTAGTAGTGGCTACCCCCTCAGCCCCTTCAGGTAACCCCACAACTCTTATGTTGTTTCTTCTCCGGCGGTCCTCGGCGTCATCTGCTCTGTGCTGCAAGAACCGGACCATATCTTTCAGCTCCCCGAGTTGAAAACCCTGAGTATGGGCAGCGTCCTCCACTCCAGAGATGCGATCCTCCGCTGTAGATAGCCTGCCTCTGATCTTGTCCAGATCATGCCGGATAAGGTTACACTCCGAGGCCAAACAGTCAATACGTGTCATAAGCTCCGTTTTAGAAGCCGCAATAGCTTCCAGGATTGGACCTGTTATGGCTGCCGTATCCACCTCTATTTCTTGCGGCAAGGGAGATGGTGCCTCCTGTACCTGCGACGCCATACTCACTGGCTGCGTCATCCTGGAGGTCTGTGGTTTGGCGCGCTGTGTCGAGTTAACAGGAACCAAGATGGCGTGGGCGGAGCCAAGCGCCATGTTGCTCTGAGAGCGCAACTGCCTCTGTTCTAAAGGTGGCCGATTAAGGTGCTTCTGCTGCTTCTTCGAAGCCGAGGATGGCATCGTTAGGTGCCGCGGCAGTTCCCCTTTCACCGGAGCAGTGCAGCACCGAGTACCGGGTATTTAGTCAGCTGCAATCAGGATATAGAGCCGGATGAAAGCCGGAGCTCCGGGCAGACACGTCCTGCCGCAATCACATCCGGTCACGCCCCCCCGGAAAACAGGATTTTTGACATACCAGTAAAAATCGGTTTTCTGGAGTACAGTATAAGACAGGGGTGCCCAACCAGTGGCCTGAGGGCCACATGTGGCCTGCGGAGCCCTCTGATGTGGCCCGCGACCTCCTGCTCTGGGATGGTTGGCTGGCAATCCCAGATTGCAGGTTGCCGACATGCCATCTGAGAGCATCAGTGTTGGAAATGAAGCAGGCGGTAGAGGAAGCAAGCGGCTTTTCAGGAAGTGCACCACTTCTGCAGGATATAATAGACGTCTATGGCAAAGTGCAGCTAACTGGCGGAAAAACCACAGGTACATTGCGCTGCAATAGACCACAGACCATTAGTGTAACAGCAGCCTTATGCCCCTTTCACGCGATCAGTCCGACCCAATTGGACCCTCCATTCACCTCTACGGAGCGGTAGATGTAAACAGATTTTGTTCATTTACACCTGCCTACCTCCAATCCGATCTGCTAAAAAAAAAAAAAAAAAAAAACAGAAGTGGATCTGTCCCCTTCCATATGATTGGATCAGAGGGCCCATAGAGTAGATAGGGCTGTGTCTGCTTTGCATATGCAGACTGAACACAGACCTGTCATCTGCCCACTCCGCTCATTGTGGCCCGCGACTGGTTACTAAGTCACTTAAGTGGCCCTCAGCCTTCAAAAGGTTAGGCACCCCTGGTATAGGTATAAGACATCTACAGTGATCAGAAAATTGCTAAAAATACAACCTGCAGGGACATTCTCCTATGTAAACCCTCCCAACTAGCTTTAGTTTTGTAGTAAGCAATAAGGAACTCATAAGAACAGAGGGGAGGGTCCTGTGCCCTGTACTGTACTCCTGTTCAGACTTTTTAATTCCTTACTAGTGGGACATGCAAAAGCAGTCCAACTGAGTGGTGAGCAACACAGCAAACGCCAAAAGACTCATATACCAAACAGGTCAATAAGGACTCAATAGACTTAAAAAGCAGGTTCTAGTACCTTATCCCAGAAAGTGGCATCAGAGGAGGCCTGAACATCCACCTGGTAGAAGTTAATAAACGTGTGTGAAAATAAAATGCCACTTGTAGGTCACTGTAACTCAGGATCAGCGAGAGTAAACTGCTATTAATATGACCTCCATATCTAGAACCAGATGTTGCTCAGCTGGTGTCCTGAACCCAAAGAGGAAGAGGTAGGGCAGTAGCCTCCCTCAAAGGAATGTGTTACACATGCAGAGAAGGCACTTAAGGCCACACAGGCACAGTACAGTGCTACATCAGGAGCCTTTCAGTAGGACAACTGAAACTAGCACAAATGCTATTGAGCCTGGTATTTCTGGAATGGCTGACCAAATCACTAGCAGTCCTTGAATACCCCAAACTAAGGTATGAAATGGGCACCCTCTGCAAATGTTTAAGGGGCTCTCACCCTGTACTCACCACTTCAGTAGCATGAAGAGAAATGTAACCACAAACCTTGCGTCGCCCTCCACAATTGGCATGGGCTGCTGCGTTGGAGAGCTGCTTGCCATGAATATTTGCACCACAGTGTCAAAGAAAGACTGGGCTGCCACATCTGCACAGATGTCAGATTTATAGTAAGCAGGAGGAACAGGGCGTCACCTGTTCTGTGAGCGATCGTAACTACAGGGTCCTGAGTCCCCACCAATTACGAGGGAGAGGAGACTTAATTACAGACTGAAAAGTATTGAGAGGTCATCCAGTTCTTCGACTGCATGTTGCTGAGGGGCTGCTGCCCACAACTTTCTTACCAACTTCTTAAAGGGATGGTGACACCTTGTTTGGGCAAACAATTTGGGTATTTACACCCTATATCGTACGGTCCACCTAAACCTGAGGGCTCCAATGCAGGAACTTTGGGCCCTGACGTTTACTAGTACACTGGCCAGTGGAAGACATCGGGACAGACTGAAAGACCTTTTTGCTTCCAGTATCGCTCCTTTAAGCCAGCCATAGATTGTTCAAAATTCGGCTTGTTCAGCATGAACCGGCCGAGTTTTGATCGGTTCATAGGCAGGCTGGTTGTGCTGAAGTCGATCCATTAAATCGACTTAAGTACATCCAGCCTGTTGAGGTTTTTTTTGCCTGACCACTGCCAACAGTATAGCTGCCAGCAGTGATCATTGTATTGTACCAGTGGGGAAGGCTCTGGGAGGAATTGCATAATGTATGGCTTGCCTTGATTAGGACCTCGCTAGATTCAGGTACCAGGACACTTAAGTTTTGTATAACATCACAATGAGAGGTCCTCTTATCTGTCATTGCTAATTGCTAATCCCAATCTGTATGCTACTTTGTGGGGAGAATATCCCAAAATAAAACCTTTAGCCTTTATGTACCGGAGGGTGTGACATTGCCAGAAGGGCAGTTGGGATCCAGAATCTGGGAACCCATTCATCAGCAGCTCCTTCGGGGGTAAGCACAACACTAAGATGCTATCTACTCCACTTGCATACATAAGATGTTTCTTTCAAAGTATTCACTGCTTATAGGGCTTGAGAAGAGATATAGGAAACATTGCTCTAGATCAGCATGAACTGACTGAAGAGAGCCCATTCATTTTAACAATCTTCCCAAATTTATTTGTGCATTTAATGTATTTAGACATGCATTTTATCTGTAAAAATCCAAAAGCCCCGAGACTGCTGCTGGGCACCACCATCTTGGATGTGATGTCAGCAGCTCCAGCAGACTCAGACGGGTCACTCAATTGACCCCTTGAAATTTTCCACATTTTGTCATGTTACAACCAAAAACATAAATGTTTTTAATTGGGTTTTTATGTGATAGACCAACACAAAGTGGCACATAATTGTGAAGTGGAAGGAAAACGATAAATGATTTTCAATTTTTTTTACAAATAAATATCTGAAAAGTGTGATGTACATTTGTATTCAGCCTCCTTTACTCTGATACCCTTAACAAAAATGTAGTGCAACCAATAGCCTTCAGAAGTCACCTAATTAGTAAATAGAGTCCACCTGTGTGTAATTAAATCTCAGTATAAATACAGCTGTTCTGTGAAGCCCTCAGGAGGTTTGTTAGAGAACCTTAGTGAACAAACAGCATCATGAAAGCCAATGAACACATCAGACAGGTCAGGGATAACGTTTGGGAGAAGTTTAAAGCAGGGTTAGGTTACAAAAAAAAAAAAAAATGCCAAGCTTAGAACATCTCACAGAGCACTGTTCAATCCATCATCCGAAAATTGAAAGCGTATGGCACAACTGCAAACCTAACAAGACATGACCGTCCACCTAAACTGATAGGCCGTGCAGGGAAAGCATTAATCAGAGAAGCAGCCAAGAGGCCCATGGTAACTATGGAGGAGCTGCAGAGATCTATAACTCAGGTGGGAGAATCTGTCCACAGGACAACTATTAGTGCCGATTCACACTGGGACAACACGACTTCCAGCGCAACTTTACAAGGCAACTTGGAGACGACTTCAGCGCTACTTGGAGCGACTTACAATGCGACTTCAAGTCCCCTCCAGGACAGGTGACTTTGCCAGTGGCCAATCACATAATAATCAGCTCTGTGGGAGGGAGGGGTTCGCCTTAGAAAACTATTTTCACTTCCTGGAAAGTTGCTTCAGTTAAGACAGTGATCCGACTTTGGAGGCAACTTTCATTGAAATCAATGGGTACAAGTTGCCTAGAAGTCGCCTAGAAGTAATACAGGAATCTTTTATGAAAATCGGAGCGACTTCAGTAGTGTACATTAAGACGGCTCTCATTCACTTCAATGGAATTTCTCATGTCGGGTGACTTGGGGCGACACAAGTCGGATCCCAAGTCGCTGTAGTGTGAACCGGCACTTAGTCGTGCACTCCACAAATCTGGCCTTTATGGAAGTGGCAAGAAGAAATCCATTGTTGAAAGAAAGCAATAAGCAGTATCATTTGCAGTTTGTGAGAAGCCATGTGGGGGACACAGCAAACATGTGGAAGAAGGAGCTCTGGTCAGATGAGACCAAAGTTGTACTTTCTGGCATAAAAACAAAACGCTATGTGTGGTGGAAAACTAACACTGCACATCACCCTGAAACATGGTGGTGGCACCCTGTTGTGGGGATGCTTTTCTTCAACAGAGAAGCTGGCCAGAGTTGATGAGAAGATGGATGGAGCCAAATGCAGGGCAAGCTTAGAAGAAAACCTGTTAGAGTCTGCAAAAGACTTGAGACTGGGGCAGAGGTTCACCTTCTAGCAGGACAATGACCCTAAACATACAGCCAGAGCTACAATGGAATGGTTTAGATCAAAGCATATTCATGTGTTCGAATGGCCCAGTCAAAGTCCAGACCTAAATCCATTTGAGAATCTGTGGCAAGACTGTTGCTGTTCACAGATGCTCTCTAACCAATCTGACAGAGCTTGAGCTATTCTGCAAAGAAGAATGGGCAGAAATGTCCCTCTCTAGATGTGCAAAGCTGATAGAGACATCCCCAAAAAGACTTGCAGCTGTAATTGCAGTGAAAGGTGGATCTACAAAGCATTGACCCAGGCGGGCTGAATACAAATGCACCCCACACTTTCAGATATTTGTAGAAAAAAAAATTAAAACCCATTTATAATTTTCTATCCACTTAACAATTATGTACCACTGTGTTGGTCCATCACATAAAATCCATTTATGTTTTTGGTTGTAACATGAAAAAAAAAAAAATGGAAAATTTCAAGGGGTATGAATACTTTTTCAAGGCACTGTATTACCTCCCATTTACTCCTCCCCAAATGGCTACATTATATAGGAAGAGTACAGCTATGACCTAATTTATGGACTGCCGAGAGAAGAAATATTATAGTGACTTACATTTTTTGACAAAGTTTGCTACATGTTTGATCTTCATTAAGGCTGGGCTGTTGCATTCTTCGAAGAGTACAAATAAGGAATCTAAAAGTCCTTCTCTGCTGAGGGCTGACAGTTGTTGATGGTGAAATGGAGGCAGACATGATGATTTTCCCTAAAAACAAGAATAGCAAAATGAACATCCACAAAGCACCTTTCATTTTCAAGAAGCCCGCAAGAGAAATACAGGTGCTGCCACTGATGACCTTCTTTTAAGTTAAGTTACAGACCCAGTATGCAGATAAGAAGTTTTGACTTTTCTTATCCCTTGTTCCAGGTCAGTGCCCTAGAATTACTAATTATATATATATATATATATATATATATGTGTGTATGTATGTGTGTGTGTGTGTGTGTGTGTGTGTGTGTGTGTGTGTGTGTGTGTGTGTGTGTGTGTGTGTGTGTGTGTGTGTGTGTGTGTGTGTGTGTGTATGTATGTATGTATGTATGTATGTATGTATGTATATATATATATATATATATATATATATATATATATATAGTAAGATTTTAATCAATATCTCAATGAACACTCATTACATGAAAGTCAAAGGGGTTGTAAAGTTGCATTAAAGTGGAGCTTTACTTCCTGATTCCCTTACTGAAGATGCTAGTGCCTCAACCCGGAGCCGAGGGACGGGTCATCTTCAGGTGAGGACATCGCGGGCGCCCTGGACAGGTAAGTGTCTTTTTTAAAGTCAGCAGCTGCAGTATTTGTGAATAGTGAAAATAAAAACTCTGCGCCAATAAAAAAAATTCTTTATAAGATAGTAATAGAAATAAATATAAGAAATGCTGCTCCCCTTGAAGAGTGATAGACTCCTAATGACATAAAATGTGGGGTAGGGGGCGCTAGGGCTGTGACATATATACAATTAATCAAAACCCATTGATAATCACACCATAGACAATTATACTAATAAACGACTTGAAAATTAACAAAATGAATGTCCATCAGTGAAAAAAAAAATAAGTGAATTGATAAGTCCCAACAATTGTGATATAATTCAAAGTCCATAAGTATCCACAAAGGAAATCTTGCGACTGTTATAATATCTTCCAAAAATATATTAAGTGATCCTTCACCAAACACTTAGGAAAACGACACCCAAAGTGGACGGATATGTATTCTGCTTACCTGAAAGATTTGACTTCTTTAATTAAAAAAAGAGTCAAACAGCGCTTTGGCAGGATAGTGCCTTCTCACATGGAATAAGACTGGAGATGTATAGGAAACCTTCCTCCTCATAGTTAGATGCAGGATACGTGAAAAGAATGGTAGACATCCATAGCCTAATACCATTTATTTGAACTAAGATGCGTTCCACCGACCGCGTACGACAACCAGAGGGACCCGAAGTGGCGTGTTGTAGCGTGACCATGTACCGCCTCGACGTAGGTTTCGTGATTACGTCTTCAGGAAGCGTACCTGGTCACTAGTGGTCACGATTTTTAGCCCACGTTCACACTGGGGCTGCGGGAGTGAAGCCTGCGAGTTCAGCTGAACTCGCACGATTTCACTCCCGCTGGCAGTCCCGATTTCAGGCATGATTTCAAAGACATGTGAAACAGATGTCAATGTAAATCGCGGCTGAAATCGCAAAAAGTAGTACAGAAACTAGTGCCGGGATTAGGCACTTTTAAATGTAAGGAGTCATTTGGCTATATTTTTATATCTTAGTTCACATAAACGGTATTATGCTATGGACGTCTACCATTCTTTTCACATATCCTGCATCTAACTATGAGGAGGAATTTCACAAATGCCTGCACATAAGGCTCCGGGCCTAGACGGTTTCCCGACTGAATGGTATTCACAATTTAAAGACCTTTTGTGCCCCTTTCTTTTGCAAACCTATAACAAAGCTCTAGATGTCGGGATCCTCCCCCCAACGATGCGAGAGGCTTTTATTGTACTTCTATTAAAACCCCATAAGAACCCACTTAAATGCGAATCTTACCATCCAATTTCTCTTATTAATGTGGATATTAAGATTCTGGTCAAAATATTAGCAAAGCGTTTGAACACTGTAGTCAAGTCCTTGGTCAATAGTGACCAAGGGGGCTTTATACCCGGCAGGTCCACCAGAATGAATATCCGCAGGCTGTTTCACAACCTTCAATACCTACATGACTGTCCTCCCACTCGTGCTATTGTGTCTTTGGACACTTGCAAGGCATTCGACAGTGTGGAATGGCCATATCTGTTTCGGGCGTTACGGATGTATGGCTTTGGCCACTGTGTTGTAACATGCATAAAACTCCTTTACACCTCCCCAGTAGCTCAGGTGCGGGTCAATTCCTCCATCACTGACCCCTTTCCGATTACTAGGGGCACACGACAGGGGTGCCCATTGTCACCCCTCGTTTGCCCTGGCCATGGAGCCGCTTGCGGTTTGCATTCGCTCCTCCCCCTCGATTAAAGGACTCCCAATTGCTAATATAGAGGAGCGCATTTCACTTTATGCGGATGACACATTGGTGTATCTGGCTGATACTAATGACTCACTTCAGGCCCTGTTGGTGGAGATTAATACCTTTGGAGACTATTCTGGCTACCGGGTGAATTGGGATAAGTCTAGTCTTTTCCTCCTAGACGTGGCTGAGCCTCCCTCGATTCACCCGGATTCCAAGCTTCAAGTGGTATCCTTTAGGTACCTTGGGGTTCTGGTGCAGACCCCTTTATATTCATATGTCGCCAATAACCTAGATCCTCTATTGGTCCACCTTCAGGAGCAGACCAAGTACTGGATCTTATGGGGAGGGCCAACTTCCTCAAAATGATCTACCTACCGAGATTACTCTATATCCTTGCCAAGTCCCCTTGCAAAATACCTAAATCTATTTTTAAATGCATAGATTCAATATGTACTACTTTCCTGTGGAAGGGTGGCTCCCCCAAGGTAGCACTTGAAACACTACGGTTGCCAGCACACTTGGCAGGCCTGGCATTTTCCAACTTCTTTCTATATTATTTGGCATCCCAGTTGGTGCACATCCACGATTGGCTGAGCCCGGTTCCGGACAATGCCTGTACCTCCACGGAGGGAGCCATCGCATCTTCCCTGCAAACCCTACATAATATTATCTACAGAGGCCGGGTCCCCGATCGCCCGGAACCTCAATACTAGAGGTCGACCGATATATCGGCCGATATTTGGCCATTTTTGATAAATCGGCATCAGCCGATTATTATTAAAATTAGGCCTATATTTTACACTAACCGCCGCTCCTCCTCATTTCTCCACACTCATCGGCTCTGGCAGCATCAAGCGCCGCGCTGAGTGTGTCAAACTGACATATAACAGAGAGGAGCTGTCAGCTCGATGTTGGGGGTGGGCGGGACCTGGCCGGGGTGGGCGGGACCCAGCAGCTGTATTACACCAGCCAATGGGATGGCATCTGGGCGGGCCGCTACATGTATGTGGCCCCGCCCCCTTCTAAAGCAATAATTTAGCTGCTGGGTCCCGCCCACCCCCACATCGAGCTCATTCTGACAGCTCTCTCTCCTCTCGTCAGTTTCACACAGTTACACTCGGCTTAGTGTGAAACCTGCCAGCGCCATCTGTCAGTGCCAGCAAGCGCCATCTGTCAGTGCCAGCAAGCGCCATCTGTCAGTGCCAGCAAGCGCCATCTGTCAGTGCCAGCAAGCGCCATCTGTCAGTGCCACCAGCCACCGCCAATCAGTTCCATCTGTCAGTGCCACCGCCAATCAGTGCCAACTGTCAGTGTCACCCGCCACTGGCAGCCAGTGTCACCGCCAATCAGTGCCACCTGCCAGTGGCAACCAGTTCTAACTGCCAGTGCCAATCAGTGCCACCTACCAGTGCCATCTGTCCCAAACAAGTGCCATCTGTCAGTTCCAAATCAGTGCCAATCAGTGCCACCTGTCAGCGCCACCTGCCAGTACCATCTGTCAGTTCCAAACCAGTGCCACCTGTCAGTTCCAAACCAGTGCCACCTGTCAGTTCCAAACCAGTGCCACCTGTCAGTCCCAAACCAGTACCACCTGTCAGTCCCAAACCAGTGCCACCTGTCAGTCCCAAACCAGTGCCATCTGTACTAAGAACATCAAGTGTGTGCTAGAGTGACAGGAGTAAGCAGGAAGGAGTGGAGTGGGCGTTTTTTTTTTTTTACATCGGCCTAAAATATCGGCATCATATATCGGCCATCGGCCGCCCCAATTTCTAAATATCGGCATCGGCCAGAGAAAAACCCATATCGGTCGACCTCTACTCAATACTTGCCACTTCCCTTTCCTCTTTTCGTTATATGGTCACAAAAGTATCCAGGCACACCTGGCTGAAATCTCCCAACAACCCCCTGTGGTTTAACCCTAATCTGCAGGAACTATACTCCCTTCCCAATCCCAATCGCTGGTACTACAGGGTGGTTAAATATTTATGCCACCTGTTCAACGCTCAGGGCATTAAATCTTTTTCTCAGCTACGTTTAGATTTCGATCTACCAAGATAGTACCTATTTTACTACTACCAGCTCAGGCACGCTATTCGTGCCCAGTTTGGCTCCCTGGATGATCCCACTGACCTGCCCCCGTTGGAAAAACTGTTCAGACAGCCAGATCCCACTAAACTTGTCTCCACCTATTATGCAGCCTTAATGACCGACTTTAAACCCCAGGTTTCACAAAGCTCAGGTAAAATGGACCTCTCTGGACATCTCCCTGGTAGACGAGGACTGGTCAGAATTTAGTGATACGTATAAAACTTCTGTTCTTGCTTCTTGGGACCGCATCACACAGGTCAAAATTTTTCAAACCCACCTCACACCGGCTAGGTTACACAAGATGGGTCTCTTGCCCTCGGCTGCCTTTTTCCGCAGCTGTGGCCAAGAGGCCGATTTCTTACACTGCTTCTGGTCCTGCCCGGTAGTCCGGGACTTCTGGGAAGAAGTGGGTGCTTTCATCTCATCGGCGCTAGGCCTCCCAAACATAATCCACCCCAAGAACTGCCTATTAGGCATTTTTGGCGAATTACACCTATCATCACATGCCAAGAGACTGCTCCGTATACTCTTCTATGTTAAAAAAGCTATTTTACTGTCCTGGAAAGGCGCACAGACCTCTCTGAAATCCCTCTGGTTAAAACTTATTAATGACGCTATCCCACTGTATAAACTTACTTTTGAACTCCGGAAACGGAACAAAACCTTCCACAAAATTTGGGGTAGATGGTTGGCTAGTCCGCTAACCCTCTCCCAGCACTGATTGTACTACTCTTGCTTGACCATTGATGGGCCGTGCCTCAGGGATCTCTAATGTCTGGACCTCCGCTTTTGCTATATCCCGGTATTATACCTGAGCCTTTTACCATTGTGCCTACTTTATATTTTGCACTGATGTCAGTTTATTTTTCTATGTTTGAGTGTATTGCCTAATGTTTATGACCAGGTTGTCTGGTGGTATTGCTTTTTTTTTGTATGTTTGTTTGTTGGCTTGTCTTAAACCTAATAAAAAGATATCTTTAAAAAAAAAAAAAAACTACGAGGAGGAAGGTTCCTATACATCTCCAGTCTTATTCCATGTGAGCAGGCACTATCCTGCCTAAGTGCTGTTTGACTCTCTTTTTAATTAACCACTTGCTTACTGGGCACTTAAACCCCCTCCTGCCTAGACCAATTTTCAGCACTTTGAATGACAATTGCGCGATCATGCAACACTGTACCCAATTTTTTTCCCCACAAATAGAGCTTCCTTTTGGTGGTCTTTGATCACCTCTGCGGTTTTTCTTTTTTGTTAAAAAAAATTAAAAAAAGACAGATTTTTTTTTTTTATTATTATATTTTTTTATATTTTGTTCTAAAATTTTGCAAACAGGTAATTTTTCTCCTTCTTAGATGTACGCTGATGAGGCTGTGCTGATGGGCACTGATGGGATGCATTGATGGGCACTGATGGGATGCATTGATGGGCACCGATAGGCGGCACTGGTGGGCGGCACTGAGAGGTGGCACTGATAAGTGGCACTGATAGCTGGCAGTGATGGGCACTGATAGGCAGCATTACTAGGTGGCACTGATTGGCATCATAGGTGGGCATTGATAGGTGGCACTGTGGGCATTGATAGGTGGCACTGTGGGCACTGGCAGGTGGTATTTTTGGGCACAGGAGGAAGCAGCTGTACCTCCTTCCTCTTCGGGACACCGATGTCTCTTGTAAACAAGCCGGTGATCAGCTTTTTTTTCTCCTCACGTGGTTAGCAAATCCGACTGTAAAACGCCCCTAAAAATAGCGGCGTTTTACCGCCGATGCCCGGGGCGGCTCGGTGTGAAAGGGCTCTTAGAGACCTACTAATAGAATATAAAATACCAAAATGTAGTGCAAGGGCCCAGGGGGGTGTCACCAAAAGCTTTACCCGTGTCCAATCACCCAAAAGTACAATCCTATAACCCAGGGTCTATGAATACTTGCGTCTTGAACTGTATGAATAAGGAAGTATTTAACTAGAAATGTATTACTATTAAACAGTGTACATTGTCCAGGGGTAGGGGAGGGGACTGAGGGAAACAATTACTTTGATGTCCAGAGGTCTGCTTTAATTTTCCATTTCCAAGCTCTATTTACTACACTGTGCATTTATGCTCTGAAGATGGATATTATCATTTAAATAAGAAGCTCTATACCTGCTGAAAAAAGTGCTGGGTGGGTGTCTAGAGTTGCCATAAGGTCTACCCCGGGTATCCTCCACAGATTGAACACCTCCACAAGATATTTCGGGTTCAGTATCCACTCCGTGTTGCTGGAGAAGTTGCGACTGAGGCGGTCCGCCAAGGTGTTTTGAATCCCCGGGAGATATGCCCACTGACAGATCTAGGAGGTGAATTTCGGCAAACACGAAGATCTCTGCTGCAATCTGGAGAAAGCGTAGACTTCTTGTTCCTCCCTGCTTTATCACTGTCACATAAGAAACTGCTGTCCTGTTGTCCATCAGTAGTTTGACCCTCTTGCCTCGAATGATGGGAAGGAAAGCCTTTAGAGCTTCCCTGGCCACTCTGAGTTCCAGTAGGTTTCACGAACTGGGACTTGCATCCAACATGATCGTGATCCAGCCCCCAGGGTTGATGGGTTTGCCCTGGGCTAGGTTGTTTCTCCTGCTCCACCACTACAGATCGTTGCGAATAAAGAGCAGGATGTGAATTTTCTCATGCAGCGAACCACGACTCCATTGGCTGAGAAGACCTAATTAAAATCTTCTTGTGTGCCATTGCGCACATGGGTCTGCCGGAATACAGGCCCGTCGAGCTCCCTAAAAAACTCAATCCTCTGTGTACTGCGATTATATGAGTGGCCGCCATCTCCAAAGCTTCTGCTGAAATGCAAACTATTTTGTCTTCTGGAAGGAATACTTTGTATTGGAGCTTGTCGAAAGACATGCCCAAATAAACAAAAGGTTTGGCAAAGAGTGAGATGGCTTTTCTGTGTAATTATCATCCATCCAAACTGCGTTAAAGGTGGCAAGAACTTGATCTCGGGGCTGTAGCAAAAGGTTCTCGGATTGAGCAAGAATTAGGACATCGTCCAATGAAATATTCTTATTCCCTTTTGCCGAAGATAGCCAATCACTGTTACTAGAACTTTTGTAAAATTTCTTGGAGCCAAGCTGAGGCCAAAGGGAAGGTACATGAACTGAAAATGGTTTCCCGCATAGAAAAACCTCAGAAAGCGCTGAAGAACTCCGGCCACCGGGATATGGAAAGAAGTATTCTCAAGGTCAAACGGAGACCATCCAGACGCCCCGGCAAATTACTGCTGAAATAGTCTTGATGGATTCCATCCGGAATTACTGTGGCTTCAGAAAGGAGTTCACGTCTCTTAGATCCAAGACAGGGTGCCACTTTCGTGACATCTTCGGGATGAGAAAGAGAGGGGAGTATACCCTCTGATCCTGCTCTTCCTGTGGCACTGATACAATAGTGTGAAGTGTGAGTAACTCTGCTATGCATGCTTCCAGCAACGCTCGCAATCCTCTGAAGTGAGGATTTTTGTTGAAACAAAGAACCTTCTTGGAGAACTTTGGAACTGAAGATGAAGGCCATTCCGAACCCTTTCCAAGACCCAGAAATCTGTTATTCTTTCCACCCAGATACCGCTGTAGATGGCTAGCCTTGCCCCTACTGGCGATTCCTGGACAGGCCAACCCCCTTCAGAACGACTTAGCTGTAGATTTGGAAGCCTGAGGGGTTTTCGATTTGGAGTGATCAGCAAAGGTGCCGTGATTTTGTCAGGAGAAGCTTGAGAACTCTCTACCCGGGCAATTAGAACTGATCCCGAGGTCTTCTATTAGTCCGAAATGACTGCAGACGACGTTTCCGATCCTGGGGGAGAAGACCAGACTTCCCTTCAGTCACCTGGCAAATTGCCTCTTCTAATGTTTTACCAAAGAGAGTGCATGGAATATAAAGCCTGTTTTGAGGCAGAGTCTGCGGACCAGTGTTTGAGCCAAAGAGCCGGCTAGCCGTGACCGAGAGAGCCATGATGCAGGGAAGTGAACCTAAGTCCAATGCGGCCTCCGCAATTAGTTCAGCTGACAATTTCAGGCCCTGAAGACTTAATGGGAATAATTCTTTATCCGACCGGGAACCTAAGGCTCTGGCAATTGAGATCAGGGCCACAGTCGGCCTGCAGTGGTGAAGACCTGCTTCAGTTTCGAATCAGCCTTCCGCTACATAGAATCCTTAAAGCATACAGATGCATCTACTTTAGGAGGTGTATCCCACAATTCCACATCTGTTTGTCGGAATGGGTACAACTTTTTGACTCTTTTGCAGTGCCAGTCTTTTGTCCGGCTTAGACCATTCTTCCTCCATTAACTCCTTAATTTCCGCTATGAAAGGAAATTTTGGAAGCTCCCTCTTTAGATTCGGGTAATATTTTTTCGGTTCTTGCGTGCTTGATGATTCTTCCTCCCAATCAATGGCCTGTTTGATATAAATGAGGGCACTAGAGAAAAGTCAAAAGAATATGCATCCAAGCCATCCTGGCCAAACTCTGAGTCCACCTCTGAATCTGAACTAATAGCCCCAGGTTCAGGAGAGCTATTCTTAGGTTCAAGAAGCAGTTCTTTGACATTTAGTTCTTCTTACACGAGAAAGGTCAGGCAACAGAGCCTTCACCCCTTCTTCCACTGCTCTCTTAATGTACAACTTGATGTCTACCTCAACCATCTGGTCAGTCTGGGAAGCTTCCCTGTGAAGCACAATTCACACAGGCGTTTAGAAGGCAATGGTACCACGCCGCAAGCCCAGCAAGTATTGGCGACCATATCCAAAGAAGCAGCTGGCCCATGGTTAGTGGGTGGTCGATGATGCCTAGAAGACGGGCCTGTGGAGTCCGCTGAAGGACTGCGTTGAATGTGGTGGCGTTTTGACTTTGCCTTGGAGTAGGAAGCCCGAGGAGGAGAATGATGATCGCTAGAGGAAGAAATGGCGCTCTTGCGGCTCCCGAGTGAAGGACCTCTCCCCCTGCAAGGAGGAACCAATAGTAACCCGGAGGACTTCCCTAGGGGGAGGGGTGAAAGAGCTGAGGCTGCAGGGGAGAGGCTGCAGGGGAGAAATACAAAAGCTTGTGCAATATCTGCCTGGGGGGGGGGTCAGAGTGAATACAAACGCATTCCCACTTTCCAACATGCTGCTTATCGGCCTGGGCGTCTGAGCCTAGTCACTGACCATCACAAAGTGAAAACTGTCTCAGGAGCTTTTAAAATCGCCACCCTCTCGTTGTTGGTCAAAATGAAGCCGCGGCTGACCAGCCAATCCGGAAGGGTGTGGTAAAGTCATCTGCCCGCACCGGCTTCACTGGGACGCAGATGGAATGCAGAGCACCAGGAAGAGGAAAGGAGCCGAGAAAGAAGCCGGCCTAATGTTATTGCCCGCCATCCAGCCAGACTTACACGTATGGAGGACATACGTATGGAGGACATACAGGCGCTCCAGGTGAAGTCAAACCAGACGAAACCGGTAGAGCGGACAAGCTGAATGTCACAAACACTTCCAGGATCTGTCAGCATTTGTCTTACATGCCTGTTTGATACAGCTCAAATGTGAGTAACATTGCTAAAAGTTCAACAAAGGTGTTTTTATTACGGAATTACACTATTTGGGATTCCTTCCTTTCCCTCTTACTCTGAGATAATACTGGGATTACCACAAAGGGACCAGGGAGACGAGACACCGCCAGAGTGCTGCACAGTGGCATACACTGTGAACGTTTTTCACCCCAAGAGGGTGTGAACATCTGGTGAGTGTAGTCTTTGTTGGAGCACGCTTTGCTGTGGGCACCAGTTTTGAAGATTATAAACGGTCACATCACTAGGCACTGGGCACCTAGCATCTGAAAAACTACAATATCATTGGACAATTACATTGCTCAATCGCATGAGGTTGCATATGCACTTTACTGCATAGTCGCTCAATCAAATCGCATGATGTTGCATTTGCACTTTACTGCATAGTCGCAAGATTTTTTATACCTAGCATAGTCGCTGGGCACCTAGCATCAAATCATTGGACAATCACATTGGTTTATCAATTTGCACGATTTTGCATTTTTGCACTTTATCGCATAGTCGCAGAACATTTTGCATGCATACATTTTATCTTAAATTTATTATAATCATCACGGTTTTACACATTGGTTTACCTTTTTACACTGTTATCACCATTAATTGTTCACCAAAATTATTTATTCATTTTTTTATATCCGCATCAATCTAGATTTATTATCACGCACTCATATTTATCAGTGAAGTATTTAGGAGTTACACTAAGGCACCAATTGACACTAGTATAATATAGGGGTATTTATTATTTGTATTTATTCACTTGCACTTTAGAGCAAGTAAGTCCATGAACTGTAATTAGCGCCAATTCTACACCTCCCTTCAGTTTACTCATTTACTCCACCCAGGTGGATTAATTATGTAGAGGCAGCTCCTTACTTATTCATTACAGGACGTTTTTCTACACCCCTGTTGTGAGTTTCTACTGGCATATCAGGTCCATTGCGCGGATTCACACCCATACTCTATACCAGGGGTCTCAAACTGGTGGCCCTCCAGCTGTTGCAGAACTACAATTCCCATGAGGCATTGCAAGGCTAAACAGTTATAAGCATGACTCTCATAGGCAGAGGCATGATGGGACTTGTAGTTCCGCAACAGCTGGAGGGCCGCAGGTTTGAGACCCCTGCTCTATACCAACGCTGTATCCTGGCCTAGGCCAACAAGGCCCAGGCCTAGGGCAGCACTTTGCAGGGGGGCAGCATGGAAAGAGTCCCCGACGGCTTGTGCTACACTGTTAGTGTAACGCAAGCTGCTTCTAATTTTGAGTGTTCTATTGTCCTGGACCACAAACCTTCCTCACTGCGCTACATGTTTCTGCTGCACCATTGATATGGTTATATCTTCTTAGTCCTCTCCATAAAATTATCAGAAATTTTTGCTTAAAGTAGAACTATAGGCAACACTTTATCTTTTTATTTTGGATAGAGAAAGGGAGGGTTATAGCCCCTGTCAGTTAATTTTTTACCATCCCTGTCCCATTTGCAGAGATTTCCCTTCACTTCCTGCCCCATAGCCAAACAGGAAGTGAGAAGAAATCTATGCAAATTAGGGGAATCCCATGCCCCCCCCCCCAGGCCTAAGAACTAGTGTCCCCACTCGAAAAGGGGGTGGGTCTTAAACAGTAAAGGGTGTGGCCTTGACAGGAAGGGGTGGGTTATATTTAAATTAGGGGGTGCACAAGTTTAGTCAGGCCTAGGGCAGCACAAAACCTAAATACACTACTGCTCTATACAGGGAACCCCAAAACACTAGCTGCGCCTGAGCCAGATGGCATGCTTCAAATATTTTAAAAATAATAAAGGCCAGGATGGCTGCCCAAGCGCGACTTAAGGCATTTATGCCTGCGCTCCGCTCCGGCACCAGGAGAGCCACTATCAGAGGGATTTACCCTCAACAAGAGACCTTCCAACGCAGGGACTCACAGCAGGAAAAATCATAACAGGAATGTCCGGAGCAAGGACAGAATAAGAACGTCTGCACCAGGTACTGCCTGTCTTATCTGTCTATTCAGGGATGTCCTACATAGGGTCAAGGGGCAGAGTTGACCTGAGGTTGTGCTGGCATGAGGCTGAGCCAGGAAAGAAATAATATACAGGTAACCAATTACAAGCGCTTAATACATTGAATTGATTGAAAATCCCTCAGAGCTGTTGGCTTTGCTCTCAGGTGTCAATATTTTGAGCTTGCCTAATAATTAAACTATTTTGGACAGCTGCTCAATCCAATACTGTAAATAATAAGTGGAGAGATATTCATAGGTGGAGGGATTATAAACAAGAAATATTCCAATTACATGCTTGGGTATCTCTGTATCTCCAAAAGGTATCCTTCAGAAGTCACTGAAAAGGAGTTCTTTGGTAATAGCATGCAGACATTGTAAATATAATACAAACAATCGTTTTTTTGACAATCAAATATTAGACTATTCTTTCATGTTATTATTGCTGCCTGTCTGCTGGCCAATTCTTTCCCCAAATTCCTGGATTCCCTGCATGCTTTGCAGCTTCTACTCTATTTATTTTCATTTTCTAAGGACTACATATCTCATGGTACCTTGCTGCCAGAAAGCAGTGATCCCTGTACTGACTGACTCCTGAAACTCCTCCTCTCAGCATCTCTGTAGTTCAGAAGACAGGCTCTGTGAAGTGTGTGACACAGCAGTGTCTACCCACAGGGAGGAAGTAAATGTGTGTGGATTTTTACAAAGTTTACAAGATGGTTCAGATTAATAGGCTGGAAATAATCGAAAATACAATGTGTAAATGATTACAGCAATACCTCGGATTGCGAGTAACGCGGTTAACGAGCGTTTCGCAATACATGCTATTACATTTAAAAAATCCTGACTCGGTTTGCGAGTGTTGTCTCGCAAGACGAGCAGGATTCAAGCCTCTGCGGTGTTCAGTACCGCATTTGGCTAGAGGTGCGGGGGCGCTGGTGACACTCGGAGACGTTCGTATGCACTCGGAAACACTCTGTTCCTGAGTGTTTCCGAACCTCTCCGAGGGTTTCCAAGTGCATCTGTGCAGTCTGAGTATTTCCGAGTCTCTCTGCCCCCCACCTCTGGCCGAATGCAGTACTGCATACAATAGAAGTCGATGTGGAACAAATTCTCTTTATTTCCATTGACTTCTATGGGAAAACTCGCTTTGATATGCGAGTGCTTTGGATTACAAGCATTCTCCTGGAACGGATTATGCTCGTAATCTAAGGTTCCACTGTATATGATTTCACATTTCAATCTCGGTTTTATTGAATTTTTACAAACAAATATACATACATTAATGGTATTATCATACCATCAAAACATACAAATACATTATACAACTATCTTAACCAGAACATCAAACTAACGGGAAAAAAAAAAAGGGGGGGTGGAGATGGCAAAGGATTATGACATATGGACATACCTCACTGAAACCCTGTTAAATCATATTTTAGGTTCTATTCTAGTTCCATTTTACCCTCTAATTTCCAGTTGATTCCCTAAATGTCCTCCAGGGGGCCCATATCTGACAAAAATTTTCATGTGTCCAATTCATGTGACAGAAGGGTCACCATCTTCTCAATTAGGTCCATTTCCACTGTCCATTCATCCACTGATGGAGTTTGTATTGATCGCCAATGTCGCGGAATAACCAGTCTCGCCGCTGTTAACCAATGTCTGAGCAAACCCTTTTTGATATTTTTATATGAGCCTGGTAAAATGGATAACAGGGTAATTTGAGGTGTATTGGGGATTAACTCCCATGTAACTATAGTATACAGCTGCATGATCCTGTCCCAGAATTGGTTAATTTGGGGGCATTCCCACCATATGTGTTTTAACGAGCCCTTGGCAGAATGACATCGCCAACATTTATCCAATGCGTCTGAATATATTCGTTGCATGGTTGTTGGGCATCGGTACCAACGAGAGACAAGCTTATAGCTTGTCTCTTGGGCTTTAGTTGCCAATGACAAGCAATGTATGAGGGTAAACGACTTCTCCCACTCTTCTGCTCCAATTTGAATATTAAGTCACCTGCCCATTTAATTGATTTCACATTTCAAATCCTAGATATGTTTTATTAAATGCAGCCACAAGTTCGAGCCCCAGTCTTAAAGGTCACCACATCCTCACCCAGCAGATGGAAGATAACGTGCACACTAAACAGGATAGGATTTCTAGTTACCATAACAGTTAGTACTGCTAGACATTTAAAAACAAGTCCAGACTATCTTTCTATTTTAAAAACCAGAACAAGATGGACTCCTAATTTATAGGCTATAACAGTACAATAAGCCAATTGTATAACCTGTAAACATATGGCTGAACGTACAGAGATTCGGGGGGGGAGATTGAATTTGAATCCTAGCTTGGCACACTTTTATTCCTTACCCTCTGAGTTAGACCCCTTTTACACTGAGACAGTTTTCAGGCGCTTTAACTTCTAGAAATAGCCTTTGAAATGCGCCTGAAAGCTGCCTCCCATTAATTTTCATGAGTGCTTTCACACTCTGGCGGTGCGCTTGTGGAATGTTAGAAAATGTCCTTGCAAGTAGAATCTTTGGGACGGCTTTAAAAAGTGCTCCAAAAACACCCCTGCCCATTGAAATTAACGGGCAGCGCTTTCCGAAGCATCTTAAAAGTGCTTTGACAGTGCCGTAAAACTTGTCTTTTTCTGATATTTTCAAGGTCACATTCTCACGTGACTAAGAAAAACAACCGCTAGCACCCGAAAAGCACCGTTAAATCACCGCAAAATTGACCGGCGCTTTAGCGCTGTTTTAGCGCTGCTTCAGTGTGAAAGGGGTCTTACTTACCCGTTTTCACCATTTTGTTCTCATAAGTCTAAAGTTATCTATATCAGGAGACCACAGAGCTAAATGGGTCACTATAAACTCTAATAAGATGACTGGGAAGAGGGTGTGATACCTTGATACACTAGGATGGCTAGCCAGGTTACCTCTTTTTGTTCTATTATATATATATATTTTTTTTTTTTTTTTTGATAACTCTATATTCTTATTGCACAGTGTGTTGTCATATCATAATGCCATTTTGACTACCATTGTAAACAATAATGTATATGCATAATGCTGTAAGTTTGTGAAGAAAGGAAACTAGGACCTACCAGTGTATCCGCAAATAAAAGGCAGGCAGAAGTTATCTTTCTTAGCTAAGTGGTGTTCATTTAACCAGATGACATAATTTTTGAAATTCCCACTAAAATGTAGTCATGAAGCTGACCTCAGCTAACCCCAACATACAATCTCTGAAAACCGTGCTGCATCTTTGCTTGCTATCTCAGTGAAAAACAGCAACACTCCTCATCACACCATTTGAACTGCAAAGCAAATATTTAGTGAGCTTCATTTCCCAATTACCATTTCTCATAAGCCATACAACTGCCATAACCCAAAGTGAAATCATTTTGATTCTTTATGGATTCTGCTGCACAATTTTACAGCTAAAGACAGTTCTGTTTATTCTATAGTATTTAGACACAGCAAATATAGACATTTTAGTGGAAGGATAAAGTTGGCACCTGAAAAAAGCTGTTCAGCCGCGCAGCCCTGCTAGTAATGGGCTCAGAAGATAAGGAATCAGTTGCCCCACGTGGTCCAAACTTGAATTTCAACATTTCTGAAACCACAAATGAAATTAATACATTACATATATATATATATATATTTATGAGAACGATCACCCTATATAAAAAAAGACGTGAGCCAAGGTAAGCAAAATTGCTATTCATTAAAACATACAATAACCAATAGTCTTGTGATCCAGCCAGACAGCCCTTCAAAGACCGTAACCTCTGGTGCAGTTAAAGAGGAACTGTAGTCTGCTCACATAATTTGCAAAAAAAAATAAAATGTTGCTATTCTGAAGCTTCCCTCCAATCACTTTGCATATTATTTTATATATACTGTGATTTTGTACTTGCCAAATATGCTGCAGAAATCTCCCTCCACTGAGTCTGGCTGCAATCATTTTAACTGTGGGCAGCTGAAGTTGCTACCAGTTCACTTCCTGGATTTACACAGGCACACCTCCAGCTCTGCAGCTCTCATTGGCCCTCGTATGACTCATCCCCCCTCCCTTCCTGGCAAACTCACAAGAGTGAGAGAGAGAGAGAGAGCTGTGTATGATGTCATAAGCCTAGAGCTGGGCGATTTTGGCCTAAAAAAAACTCTGGGATTTAAAAAAAAAAAAAACTTGATTCACGATTCGAATCAAGTTTTTTTTCCTGATGGACACCGCGCCGGTCCTAAGAAGCTGCGGGCAGGAGTTTTTAGGCGAGGCCGCGGCTTAGGCCTAGTCCGCCGCGATCTTGGGAAAAGGCTGCGGACTAAAAACTCCTGCCCGCAGCTCCTTAGGACTGGCGCCTGCAGCTTGCCGCAATGCTGGGAAAAGGCCGCGGCTTCGGCCTAGTGCGCGGCGTCCGGCCTCGCTGCCTTTTCCCAGGATCTTTTAGGCAAGGCCGCGGCTTCGGCCTAGTCTGCGGAGTGCCGAGCCTATGAAAAAAGAAAAATCGATTTGGTCGAAATCTGAATCGATTTGCCCTTGCAACTTGATTCAAGATTTAAATCTATTTTTTCCCCAGACCCACATAAGCCTTTTACTAAGAAACAGGAAGTGGGCTGTAGGTATTTACTAGCAGAAAAAAAAAACTTTTACTATTCAAAGTTAAAACAACAAGGGCAGAAGATTTAAAAGATGGAAAAAAAAAAGACAGAAGTTCCACTTTAAGTAGCACGGTTTGTTCTAAGAACCACTCTAAACCCTTGAGGTTTTTTTCTGCTAGTAAGCTCATATGCCTGTAAACGCCTAAAGTGTGCATGGACACATTGGCCAACATGGAGGGAAGAGAAAAAGATGAGAATGGTACGCTTATTCAATAATGTGCCATAATGTTAAAGCGGAGCTCCGCCGGAAAAAAAATATTAAAAGCCAGCAGCTACAGCTACAGCAGCTGCTGGCTTTTAATATTTGGACACTTACCTGTCCTGGAGTCCAGCGACGTCCGCAGCAGAGGACGAGCGAGCGACCGCTCCTCGCTCTGCTGCTCCCTCCGCCATCCTCGCTGAGGGAACCAGGAAGTGAAGCCCTGCGGCTTCATGCCCGGTTCTCTACGGCGCATGCGCGAGTCGCGCTGCGCCGTTCTGATTGGTGCTCCTGTGTTCTGGGAGCCGAGTGTCTCCCAGAACACTACGGGAAGTCTGCGGGAAGTGACGTCACTCCCGCAGATTCCCGGAGAGAGGACTCCCGGATGTGGGTGAAAATACCTGTCTTAGACAGGTATCTTCACCCCCCTCCCCCCTGAAAGGTGTCAATTGTGACACCGGAGGGGGGGAGGAATCCGAGTAGCAGCAGTTAAAAATTAGGGTGGAGCTCCACTTTAATACTCAAAGAATGAATATGATGAGTATCCGAACATACAAATAAATAAATATAAATAAAAGTCCAGGAAGTCACGTGACCAGTGACGTAACGTGTCGGGTGGAGCCTTGTGACGTCAGTTCCGGTGGTGTTTTAAAGGAAGTACGGTGAGGAGGCGAGTGTGTCACTACTCCCATTGATTTTTACCCTTACTTGATGTAAGCAGTTTCTTTTACTAAATACATTTACTTTTCATTTGGCAATATTGCACTATGGCTGTTCTTTGTTTCCTTTGAGCGCCATTCACATAAGAAGTGTCATTCCTTGGAGCAAGCGTTTCCTCTATATATGGAATTACCGAAGATGTTTTGATGCCAAGTTTTGGACGTAGTTCTTCGTCTTCGTCTGGAACCTGGATGCCTTTACAGATCCATCAGCAGGATTCCTTATCTGACTATCCGATGAGCCTTGTTTGACCCTTGGGTCATTGTTGGAGGTGAGCGGCCAATGCATAAATTATGTTTGGATTGATGTTTTATCAGTTTTTTCTTCTATCAAGTTATCCCTATGAGATTTTTACCTTTATATGAACTGACTCCTATCATTGGGCGTTAGTTGGACTTTATTCACATTTATTTATTTGTATGTTTGGAAACTCATCATATTCATTCTTTGAGTATATAACTTTTTGGCACATTATTGAATAAGCGCACCATTCTCACCTTTTTCTTTTACATTTATTACGCAGTGTTTTTTGAGTACACTACTAAGTGGTTGCAACTAATTCACGATCACTATACATACACGTACTATATATTTTTTTTTTTCTGAGTTTATTTTCACTACATTCACTGGAGGCTGATATTTGCTTAAAAGTTAGAACATAGTAGCACACAAGTTTTTCCCCTTATATAACAGAGGGGAATTTCCAGGCAGAGAAAAATAAAATCTAAAATGCCATAGGAGTATCTTCTTTGAGCTGCAGTGTGCACGAGTCCTTAGCATGCTTATTGGACAATCAAGGTGCAAAAGCACAGTGATGAGGTCCTTTCTGTGTTTCTCTCCTGTATGCAAGTAAGGGTTGAACTCAAATACTCAAAGTAACTCTATCATAACAGAAATGTGAAGGCTGCCACTGCCAACCTCTTCTTCTGAAAATGATAGTTGACTGGCTCTCATGACAAACCATTTGCTTTAAAGTGGATGTAAACACTCCATACACCCAGTGAAGTGAACAGCCTCAGATGATACACTGAGATGAAAAAAATCTCCCTATATAAGTTTTACATACATATCTGCCGTCTTCACATTTATATACTGTTTAGGACATTCAGATTGTGTTAGGAAATTTTCTCTTCCTGTTTAAAAGAGAAGTAGAGGTTTGTTTTCCCTAATCATACTTGCCTTGGTGGATGGAGCATCAGACCGATGCTCCATCTGTCCCCCGGCGTCTCTGCACTGAGAACTGAGCCACTGAACACCGCCGATGGCTCGGTTCTCAATCCTCCCCGAGCAGAGCAATGCTGACTGTCAGTCAGCATAGCTTCTGCTCTACTTCTCAGCGCTCACTGGAGAGCTGAGCAGTGGAGGGGCGGGGAGCGTCCGTCTCAACGGCTCGCTGATACACTGAGACTGCCATCAAACAGGGCAGCTGGTGGATCCAGACTTGGAAGTCGGGATGACGCGCTGCCCGGACTGATGGCAGTGACGCCAGTGGAGAGCGGACTTCAGACCGCTCTCGGACTTCAGACCGCTCTCCACTGAAAACGGGTCACAGGAGTGCAAAACGAATTGCACTCCTGTGACCCAGAGGAGAAGCCCAGCCGAAAAAGCTCAGGCTGGACTTCTTCTTTAAGCTGCAAAGGCAGCCGGATGACACAAACATGCTACAGCCATGATGTTTTGCTTCACGGTACAGTAAAGATTTTCCTCCATGTGACATTCGGTGGGCAGCAACGGCAGTATTATTAGGCCACAGTCATTCAGGAATTCACAATAACAGGAGATTTTGATCGGCTCACATATCTGGCAGGTCCGATGCGTTTTGCAGAAAAACGCTGTGCATCTTTTGGTCTGTTCCAGCCCAAAATTTTGGCTGAAAGCGGACCTGAAACGGTGAACCAGCACGCACTGGACCCCTGCTGTGAGCCGAGCATTAAATTAATATAATTGTGCAGTCCTATTTATGAAATATTTATACTAGCAACAGCCAGTCAGGTGTGCTTTATGCAAGTGTGCAGATATCCTTATGAGCAGACTTGCATAAAACATACTTGACTGGCTGATAGGAGAAAAGAACAGAGTAAAAAGAGAGATGAGCTCAATAGTCTGGTGATGCTCTTTCACTGTTCAGTCAGCAGGCTTTGAACACCACTGTATTCATTGAAGTGTTTATAAGGCTAAAACATATGTATACGTTTTGTTTGGCGTAGACAGATTTAGAACCTGCTGAAGATTTTTATTGCGGTCTGTGTACCCTCTAGGTCAGTGGTTCTCAACTCCAGTCCTCAGGACCCACTAACAGGCCAGGTTTGCAAGATAACTGAAATGCATCACAGTTGATATAATTTGCTGCTTAGGGATTGCAGTATTCTAGTCTGCATCTCCCCAAGGTAATACTTAAAATCTGGCCTGTTAGTGGGTCCTGAGGACAGGAGTTGAGAACCACTGCTCTAGGTTGATTCACCCTCTGTATTTGTCCTGTTGACTAATGTCTTTCCTCAGAAAGTAATGGGGAATACATATTGCCGAGACAACTAATCGATTATGAAAATAGTTGTCAACTGTTTTCATAATAGATTCATCGGTCAGCTGATTAATTGGCCTGCATACAGAATTCATTATATATTTACATATCAGGAAATACAGTGCAGCACACATACAGCTCAGTACACCATACATGTCAGTAAGTGCCTAAGAACTTGTGAATGTGAGAGGAGCAATGGTTCATGGGACATGTAGTCCTGGGCAGGAAGGGAATGGTTCTAAAGGCAGAAGATTTTTAAACTTGCTATAGGGGCACTCTATACTATACATTGCAGCTTGCTATTGGGGCCCTCTGAAGGCAGGAGAAGCCAGAAATGTCGGTGGGTGACCCCAGAAGAGGCGAATCAGGGCTGCTCTGTGCAAAACCATTACACAGAGCAGGTAATAATGACATATTTGTTGTTTTAAAAAAAAAAAATACTTTAAAGATTCTGTGCAGGGAAGATCAGCATCTAAACCCAGAGAAGGTGGAGGCTGATAGACTGGATGTAAAACGCATTGGAATTAACTTTTACCAGTATTGTGCATTATATTTAAAATGATCATATCAATGAAAAAAAGTCTCAGCTTTTAGAACTAATTTAATATAAAAGAATCTCCTGTGAGAGATTCCATTTCTTTATTTTTATCCTTGGAGTCGATTTATCAAACTTATGCCCATGATCACTATGATCTTCCCATAGTTAGGGAATCTGATCGCCCATTCCATGGGGAGCAACTTTACAGCTATCCATCCTCTAAAACACTCTTAAGTGCTGTACATGTGGCCTCTGTTGTCATAACTGGCCATGGCCTTATGGTCTGGACCACTTCAGCCAGCTGGTTTGTTGGTCACAGGCCACCTTATCAGAATAAAGCCCCTTTGGGGTGATGCACTGCTCTCCGGGAATGGGAGATATACCGGAGGGTACTCAGCGTGAAGCTTTTCATGACTTGGCCCTGTTGCAGGAGACGTGAAATTTTCCGAACTGAACTCACTTTTATGGATCATGTTTACATGTATACTATAGATGAGTGTGATTTCATGGTTATGGTTACTATTGGACCATTGATTTTGTGGTTCATGGAGGCTCATATTACCTCATGACGGACTCCAGGGAGGGGTCGCTGGTGGTGTTGCATGTACTCTTGGCCCTATTTCCTTCTCTTTTCCCCCCTTAGGGGGTGGGGCGGAGGTATAGGGCTCTTAGATGGTTACGTGTTGCATTATTTGCCGTTCTATCTATCCTCAACTTACCTTTTGCCGGGGTGGGTGGGGCAAGTTGGAGGCTCCTATTTTACTGGGCTTAGTCTAACCGCTCTCCCACTTATGTCTGCGCACTGATATCTGACTGATTGTCGGAGTGCGCCTTAGCAATATTTTGCTAACTTAGCACTAGAGGCTGAGTACTCCATTCTGTCAGCCTACTAAAAACTCTCTTAAAGTCATTTTCTTCTACACCTTTTTCTTTGCCTGCCTGTTTAGACCCCTAATATCTCACCAAAGCCCACCAACAGGGCTGATAAGAAAGAAAAAAAAAATTGCAATAAATATTACAAAATAAAATTGTAAAACAAATATAAAATAAAGAACTACTGACACCACTCCCCCCTACTGACACTGTCCACTGCCCCAACCCCTTCCCCCCAAAAAGCATTGTAAAAAAATAAATTGTAAAAAAATAAATACATAAAAATAAAAAAAACTACTGACATCTGATGGGCCAGTTGAGTAAAGGGGGAGGAGCTCTCCTCTTTGTGAGCAGATGTGCAGACAGTGTCCCCATGTAAGGAGAAGCGTTACTGGAGACACTGTGAGGTTTATTTAACAAAGGCAAATCCACTTTGCACTAGAAGTGCAGTCGCTGTAGATCTAAGGGGGACTTGCAGGAAAAAAAAAAAACAGCATTTTTGCTTGCACATGATTGGATGATAGAAATCAGCAGAGCTTCCCCTCATTTCAATTTTCTCCTCAGATCTACAGCAACTGCACTTCCAGGGCAAAGTGGATGTTCCTTTAGTAAATCAACCCCTGCGAGTCCAGACTGAGAGAACTGAGCAAGGAGAGGGAATCCACTGAGAGAAGGTGAGTGCCACCATCCCTCTGCCCTTGATCCCATCCCTCCACCACCATCCCTCTGCCCTTGATCCCATCCCTCCACCACCATCCCTCTGCCCCTGATCCCATCCCCCGCCACCATCCCTCTGCCCCTGATCCCACCCCCCCGCCACCATCCCTCTGCCCCTGATCCCACCCCCCCGCCACCATCCCTCTGCCCCTGATCCCACCCCCCCGCCAC
This sequence comes from Rana muscosa, assembly GCA_029206835.1. Classification (NCBI taxonomy): domain Eukaryota; kingdom Metazoa; phylum Chordata; class Amphibia; order Anura; family Ranidae; genus Rana; species Rana muscosa. Next base: position 882,989,540 of record CM055116.1, read on the forward strand.
CATCCCTCTGCCCCTGATCCCACCCCCCCGCCACCATCCCTCTGCCCCTGATCCCACCCCCCGCCACCATCCCTCTGCCCCTGATCCCATCCCCCCACCACCATCCCTCTGCCCCTGATCCCATCCCCCCACCACCATCCCTCTGCCCCTGATCCCACTCCCATCCCTCTGCTCCTGATCCCACCCCCCGCCACCATCCCTCTGCCCCTGATCCCACCCCCCGCCACCATCCCTCTGCCCCTGATCCCATCCCCCGCCACCATCCCTCTGCCCCTGATCCCATCCCCCGCCACCATCCCTCTGCTCCTGATCCCACCCCCATCCCTTTGCTCCTGATCCCACCCCCCCACCACCATCCCACTCCCCTGTTCCCATCTCCCCGCCACCACCCCCCCCCGCCCCTGTTCCCATCTCCCCGCCACCATCCCTCCGCCCCTGTTCCCATCTCCCCGCCACCATCCCTCCGCCCCTGTTCCCATCTCCCCGCCACCATCCCTCCGCCCCTGTTCCCATCTCCCCGCCACCATCCCTCCGCCCCTGTTCCCATCTCCCCGCCACCATCCCTCCGCCCCTGTTCCCATCCCTTCTTCACACTACTGCCACCGATCCCAATAGGGCACTCTGGAGGTACTGTTTTAGTACCTCCAGAGTGCCCCCTTATATCTACCAGAGTTCTCCCTTACATCCTCCAAAATGCGTACGTCACTGCCTGTTTCAGGTGCATGCTCCCACCCACCTACTCCCCTGTTAACTCTTTGCCCTGGGCACCAAATTACCTTGTCCCGGCACTGGACAGGGGACTGCCAAAGAGGAGAGGTAAAGGACGGTTTTGTGTAATATCATTGCACAGGGCAGGCAAGTATAACGTCTTTTTTATATTTTAATTTTAAAAAAAGAGCCTTTAATATCACTTTAAATGCCACCAAAAAAAAGAAAAAAAAAAAAAGGAGGAGGAGGAGGAGGAGGACGTGTCTCAGGAAAATGACATAAAAATCATTGGGGTGCAGTGTTGAAAACAGAGTGATTATCTGAGTACTGAACACTGGCCTGACAAAGAAGGGGTTAAGAATGGTGACTGGAAAGCAGGTGCAGCATACAGGACTATGGCTTGACACACACACAGCTGACAGTTGTATGTTGACAGTCAGCTGTAATAACAACACCGCCCGGTCTTCTCAGTACACAGCCTGTACATGAGGCCATACACCCAGGCCGAGCGCCCCCTCACCTTCCATTACACGGCCTGCCCTCATACATATCATACATAACCAGCCCTTATTCCATAACAATAGAATTCACTCACCCAGCAGCGCTCCTTACCGCCATTAAATTCAAACCCAATATGAACGTCGTGTCGTCATTTCCGGGGCGTCCCGGGGGAAACCTGTCATTCCTTCTCCCAGGGCCAATTATAATGAGCCTATCCATTCGGAAACAGTAGGATACAAAATAAGCGCGACGATTTTATTTCATATGGTCAATGTCGTGTGATAACAACAGCTTGTAGCACTAGACGAGCTTTCTGAAGGTTTCGCAGTGTTCTTCCCTGAAGTAAGATGTCGGATGCGGCATCAATCAGTCACCGCCCTTATCACTACCAAGACTTGAGTTGTGTTCATACTGCTGCCCTCTAGTGGAAAAGTTATAACACTGATAACTGTCAGATTCTAGAACTGTGAGCTTGAGATTGACTAATGCCCCGTACACACGTTCCGATTATCGGATGATAAAAATCGCTTTCGGAGCGATCGTTCGATAATCTGATCATTAGTACACAGCTTTCGACAGCCGATCACGACAGTCCGTCCAACCAAATCCGAAGGGGCAAACACGAAAACTTTGCTCGCACGAAAGCCCGTCGTACGATAATCGTGTAATCAGTACAGTAATCGTCAGATAAAAATCGATCGACAAACACCACGCATGATCAGAAACACGAAAATAAACCAGAAGGACACAGGGGTCACACGTTACGTTGCTACGCACACTGGAAGGTTTTTCCGGAATCGTACGACAAAAATCTAGCGCACATTTTCATTATTGGATTCGATATTTGCTTAATGCAACTACAGTCGGACGATCTGTCGTACGATAATATGATCGTGTGTACGGGGCATTAAGCCCCGTACACACAATCCGAATATCGTACGAAAAATGTCGTCCGAGGAAGAATCGTACGATAATCGGATCGTTAGTACAGAGCTTCGAGAGCCGATCATGACAGTTCATCCGATATTATTTTATCGGACATGCACGAAAATTTTCCTCGTACGATACCAGATCGTATGAGTTTCGTTTAGTCAGTACATTTGTCGTTCGAAAATACAATACAAATACATTACAACACATGACATCACTTCCGATTTTTTTTTCTGTCGTATGAGAATTTTCGTGACTTTAATAACCTATTTCATATTTCTTGCGACTATTAAGCGAAAAAAGTCGTACGATCTGTCGTACGATATTCGGATCGTGTGTACGGGGCTTAAAGTTATAACTTAGTAGGAAAGAAGACACTTAAAGTGGATGTAAACCCACTCTCATCCTTTCTAAACTACTGCCATAGTGCTGATCTATAAGGATATAGATGTCTCCTGCATGTATCCTTACCTGTCAAATGTCTCCCCTCTGTCTGTTATAAGAACTGAAAAACTGCAGATTCTATGGGTTTTTTGGTGGTATTTGATCACCTTTGCAGTTTTTCTTTTTTGCACTATAAACAAAAATAGAGTGACAATTTTGAAAAATATTCAATATTTTTTACTTTTTGCTATAATAAATATCCCCAAAAAATATATAAAAAAACGTTTTTTTCCTCAGTTTAGGCCGATACGTATTCTTCTACATATTTTTGGTAAAAAAATCGCAATAAGCGTTTATTGATCGGTTTGCGCAAAAGTTATAGTGTCTAAAAAATAGGGGATAGTTTTATGGCATTTTTATTAATATTTTTTTTTTTACTAGTAATAGCGGCGATCAGCGATTTTTATCGTGACTGTGACATTATGGCGGACACATCGGACACTTTTGACACATTTTTGGGACCATTGTCATTTTTACAGCGATCAGTGTAATAAAAATGCACTGATTACTGTTAAAATTACACTGGCAGTGAAGGGGTTAACCACTAAGTGGCGCTGAAGGGGTTAAGTCAGTACTAGGGAGTGATTCTTACTGTTAGGGGGCGTGGCTACATGTGACACGTCACTGGTGATGACCGTTCCCGATCACGGGGAACAGTCATCAGTGACAGTTTCACTTGGCAGAATAGGGGAATGCCTTGTTTACAAAGGCATCCCCCTGTTCTGCCATTGCCGACCGCAATCGCGGGCCGCCCGGGAACATCGAGTTCCCGGTACCCGCGAGCACACTCGCGAGGCACGCGGCGGGCGGCAAATTTAAAGGGATGTACCTGTACGCCCATTTTCCTGCCCGTGCAATTCTGTCAACGTATATCGTCGTGCGGCGGTCCTTAAGTGGCTAACCCAGAGGTAAAAAAAAGAAAGAAACACGTAACCCCGTAGCCTAGGATTTTGGTCACACATGTTCATGATTTTCTTTTTTGGTAGGGATTTGCTACTATTATAAGCGCTCCACTGTGTTTTGTTCTGGATGTTGATTTTAATGTGGGGGTGGTACACATATGTGCTAACGTCTTCTTTTTGGAGGTTTACTAGCTGTTGCTCCCTGGGAACAAATTTTGATTTACATCTTCTTCCTTGCCATCGAAGAACCTCAGATGTTCATAGATATGGTTAAAAAAAAAAAAAAAAAAGTAATGTCCCTCAGGAAGGATGATTTACTAAAGGCAACTTATACTGTGCACTGCAAGTGCATTTACTCTAGATCTGAGAGTAAGCTCTGAAATGAGGGCAAGCTCTGCTGATTTCTATTATCCAATCATGCACAAGCATAAATGTTGATTTTTATTATCCTTGCATGTGATTGAGTATTCTTTGCAAAGTGAAGCTTTACCTCATTTACTAAGTGCAGTGCACAGTATATTTGCCTTTAGTAAATCAAACTCATAGTGTTACACTTAGGAGCCCGTACAGCCTACCTGGCGGGCCACCAATATATCAAAACAAGATTTTCCCTAAAAATACACAAAAATCATTATTAGCGGACACAAACATAATAGAGAACCTGTGTGAATTAGCTCTTTTTTAATCGTTTTTTTTTGGTTTTACATTTTAAAAATGTATAATTAAAAAAAAATGTTTACAATATTTTTTTTTAACAGGACAGGGAAGCTAACAGTGCCATAGGGAGGGGGGGTGCAGCACAGTGACAGGGGGGCACATGGGGGGGATCACAAGTAGGCAGAACAAGGAGGGAGATTGGTGCGGGGGAAGGAATTACAGGAACGATGCCCTGTGTCTGTGTCTCTCCCTGCAGCAGCTGAAAGCCAGTGGGAGGGAGAAAACCCGACTTTCAGCAGCTGTTTTACAGTTTTTTCTGCTTTGAGGAAGATTATTGTGTACAACAAATTGTTCCCGCTATGGCAGCCAAGTTTCCCCCTAGCTTGGGCAATTTGTATATGGACTAATGGGAGAGGGAATTTATATATGGCAGGGTGTGGCCCATCTCGTAATGTACAAATCCTATATTGACAATATTTTTTCCTAAAAGGAAGGGTGGTGAGAGATCCCTCAGTGCCGGTTCACACTTGTGCGATGCCCAGACATTGCATGTAATTCGCAGCGCACTGCTGTTCACATTACATGCGATGACTGTGCGGTGCGATATCAGCCATACAGATAGTATAGCTGATATCGCACCGCATTCGGTCCAAAGACGCACAGGACCCTTTTTTCTGTTCGGACCAGAATCGGAACGCATGTGTGTTCACACATATGCAATCCGATTCATGTCCGAACTGTCAGTTTGCACTGCGATACGCGAGCTGAAATGGGGGTGTCGTTAAGATATAATGAAACTCCACAGCAATTCGCATATGGCAGTGTGAACGTCCGTGCGTGTCGGGTGCGATCCGGGAACCCGCAGTGGATTTGCGGTGTTCTCGCATCACACAAGTGTGAACCGGCACTTCATGTTTGTCTGGAGGAACCTAATCTGAATACATATGGGATTAAAGCAGGGCTTAAAATTTCAAGTCTAGACCTACTAGCCAGGCAAAAACCTTACTCTCCACCAGTTGCCACACCAAAACTTGCCGCGGTCCGACCCCCAACCCCGCCCCCTTAAAGCTTATGAAATTACATTTTTCTTTAGAATAAAGAGTCGAAATTATAAAAAACTGCAATTACATCAGTGTCCCCAGAGAGCACCCCCTTATATCAGGGTCCCCAGAGGCCCCCCTAAATAAGTGTCCCAAGAGCCCCCCTAAATCAGTGTCCCCAGAGGGCCCCCCTCTTAAATCAGTGTCCCACAGAGGGCCCCCTCTTATATCAGGGTCCCCAGAGAGCCCCCTTACATCAGGGTCCCCAGAGAGCCCCCCTTACATCAGTGTCCCCAGAGCACCCCCATACATCAGTGTCCCCAGAGAGCCTCCCCTTACCTCAGTGTCCCCAGAGAGCCTCCCCTTACATCAGTGTCCCCAGAGAGCTCCCCTTACATCAGGGTCCCCAGAGAGCACCCCCATACATCAGTGTCCCCAGAGAACCTCCCCTTACCTCAGTGTCCCCAGAGAGCCTCCCCTTACCTCAGTGTCCCCAGAGAGCCTCCCCTTACCTTAGTGTCCCCAGAGAGCCTCCCCTTACATCAGGGTTCCCAGAGAGCCCCCCTTTACATCAGTGTCCCCAGAGAGCACCCCGATACATCAGTGTCCCAAGAGAGCCTCCCCTTACCTCAGTGTCCCCAGAGAGCACCCCCATACAGTGTCCCCAGAGAGCCTCCCCTTACCTCGGTGTCCCCAGAGAGCACCCCCATACATCAGTGTCCCCAGAGAGCACCCCCATACATCAGTGTCCCCAGAGAGCACCCCCATACATCAGTGTCCCCAGAGAGCCTCCCCTTACATTAGGGTCCCCAGAGAGCCCCCCTTTACATCAGGATCCCCAGAGAGCACCCCCATACATCAGGGTCCCCAGAGAGCCCCCCTTTACATCAGTGTCCCCAGAGAGCCCCCCCATACATCAGTGTCCCCAGAGAGCCCCCCTTAAATCAGTGTCCCCCAGAGAGCCTCCGCTTACATCAGTGTCCCCCAGAGAGCCACCCCTTACATCAGTGTCCCCCAGAGAGCCCCCACTTACATCAGTGTCCCCAGAGAGCCCCCCCATACATCAGTGTCCCCAGAGAGCCCCCCCCCTTAAATCAGTGTCCCCCAGAGAGCCTCCGCTTACATCAGTGTCCCCCAGAGAACCACCCCTTACATCAGTGTCCCCCAGAGAGCCCCCACTTACATCAGTGTCCCCAGAGAGCCCCCCATACATCAGTGTCCCCAGAGAGCCCCCCCTTACATCAGTGTCCCCCAGAGGGCCTCCCTCTAAATAAGTGTCCTCAGATGGCTCCCCATCTTACCTTAAGCTGGTGGGTGTAGGGATGTGCACCGTTGGCAGGCGGCCTCTTCTCGTGTCCCCCACGGCGATGGAGAGCGGACCTCTCCTCGTGCCCCCTGCGGCGGTGGAGGGCGGACCTCTCCTTGTTTCTCCCTCAGCGGTGGAGAGCGGAACTCTCCTGCACCTGTCCCCTGTAATGGTGCTGCCGAAGAAGAAGCCGCAAACCGGAAGTCGGAAACCGGAAGTCGGCTTCAAAATAAGGCTTGGAGCGCAGGTGCACAGCAAATCAATCCCCGGGGCCTGGGGATCACATTGCGCTCTGTTACTGCACTCGCCAAATGGCAATTTATGCTCGCATTTGGCGAGCGGGCGAGTGCAATTTTCAAACCCTGGATTAAAGTATCATGGATTACAACAAAGAGAGTGTGACGTTCTTGTATTTGGATATCGGTGTAGCGGGTATGTACTTTCCCGGGTGTAATTTTGAATTTGGCAGAGACATCAGTGATGTGTAATTCCCTGCAGCCCGGTGGGTGGCGCTGTCGCCCTGGGCTGGGGTTGAATCATTGCTGTGTGCCGTCCTCCTTTTTGTCCTCCCTCGGCAGCGGTATGGTGGGGCGGGGAACCCGCCGTGCTTGCTGGGAGAGGGTATAAAGGGGGCCGGCCATCTTGGTCACGGGGTGGACGTCCCAGGCACCTTCAGCTTGCGGACGGTGGGTCGTGTTGCTCCTCTGGGTGGCTTAGGCCTAGAGGACAGCGGAGGTCGAGTTCCATCCCAGGCACCTTTGGCCTGGGGTGAGGTACTTGGATGGAGGTCCGGAGCTCAGTGCCCAACACTGAGTTCCGCGAGGGAAGGAGATCCTAGGGTGCCCAGGGATTGGGTACCCGAATCCGGAAGGCGCAATTGTTACCGGCCTCAAAATGTGAATTAAGAGAGCCGATAATTGTAGACGTGATGAGATAAGGTGATCAGCTTGGCGTGGACTGCAAAGAATCACACAACAGCATAAGACAGGACCACTGGGTTTTATGGCTGGAAATCGTTTGACTTTTACATAACAATACATCTTTTACATTTTTATAATCACATGTTTATAACTATTAACAATATATAATACAGATTTTAACTGAAGTATTTTAAACCGTAGTTACACAAAAAACATTGTTATATTTTAATAACATATATATTCCTGTTATTCCGTGTTATAGATGATGATGTACACTTTAACTGTGCAATAATCATATTGCCAATGCCATGCTTTAATACAAACATTATTTCGGTAGTTCTCTTTTTTAACCACTAGATGGTGCACATGAAGCAATGCATAGCTTTACATATAGGTTTTTCTTAAGAATATCAGTTTTCAACATGTGCTTTTCTAACTTTATGGAACTTGTATAAACCAAGTTTCAATATACTTATTTAGAACGGTTTAGTGCTTCTAATAGACATTTGTTCTGACTAATGCAGTATTTTCATGTTTTTATGTCCTTTTCACTTGTTTCTCACACATGCTGTTCTGACTTCTAATAGCAGTAAAACTATAACATACAGTCTGCTGTAACTTTCCCTGCATCTGCTACAGATGTTTAAGAATCTTTCTATTATAGTTTAATGCAGATTAGGAACGATTTAGAGTACATACCTGCAAAGAATCACACAACAGCATAAGACAGGACCACTCGGTTTTATGGCTGGAAATCGTTTGACTCCAGTCACATGGTGGGTGGCCTTATATAAACTCTGTTTGTGTACCTTCTCTGCCATCTACTGGTTCTTGATAGAATAGCAGGAAGGTATTTCTTTGCTAGAAATAAAATAAAATAAATGAGTATGTACTTTGCTTTGGGGTGTCTGTTTTGTGACCATATAAACCCCAGTCCGTCACACTCTCCCCTCCTTCAGTTAATGGCTCCCGACATTAAACTCAATGGTTATCTGAACACTGTTTAGTGATTTAAGTAACCCAGATAGGTACTTGTTGCCACCAAGGAGCTATGTTAACTACCTGGCATGTCATGGGAGTAGCTAGCATTGTAGGAGTTTGTACGGTGTGAATCTGACTTGGTATGTATCTTGGTTGACCTAGTGTGTCATATGTAAAGATCTCTTTAGGCTTAGCTTGTCTGGTAGATCTTCTGACAGGAGTTGAGTCATCTCCATCAACATCATTCTCCATTTGCATATCTTGGCTCACAGGTAAGTCTTGACTTAATGAGGGTAATTCTGCAGTGTCTAGTCTCACCATGTCTGTAGCCCAGATTTGGTCGCCAACTAATGTTCCATCATTTTGTTCTTGTTCAAGATTGGGTGTGGTAGTTGTAGAATAGAACTCTTCAGCAGAAACTCTTAAAGGGATTTTCTGTACGTTTTGAGAGTTTTGTTGAGACACAACACGATCATGACTTTCTGTAGTCTCTGGTATATAAGGATAATACCATCTTTCTTCATCTGAACATTCCTCCTCTTGGTCCAGATCCATTCTGGTCTCCTTTCTGTTACTTGATTGTCTTTGTTTCATTGGTACTCTTGGAATGTGTCCTTCAATTGGTAGGTCATTTACTGGTAGTAAAAGATTTCTGTGCAGCACTCGAATAGTCTTTTTACCACTTTCAGGCTGAATTTTGTACACAGGCCCATCTTTGATTCTTTCTTTTAAACTTTGTGTACTGATTCTTCCCAGTATGAACGAAGTTTACCAGGTCCTCCTCTTTCAGAGAGATTTCGTACTAAGACCCTATCACCCGGTTGAAGAGGTGCTCCTTTTAGCTTCTTGTCATAGTACTTCTTCCCTTTAGCAGATGATTTTTGGCTATTCTCGGATGCGATGTTGTAAGCTTCTTGCATTCTGGATGCCCATTTTTGAGTAAATATGTGTTGACTTTCTGATTCCTTTTCCAAATTTAGGTTGAGCATTAGGTCAATAGGCAAACGAGGAGATCTTCCATACAATAGAAAGAATGGCGAGTATCCTGTGGCTTCATGCCTGGTGCAATTGTATGCATGAACCATATGTGGAAGATATTCTTTCCAATCTGACTTTTTCTCTTCCTCTAAGGTGCGAAGCATCTGTAACAAAGTACGGTTCAGTCTCTCCACTGGGTTACCCTGTGGATGGTACGGAGTAGTTCTTGAATGAGAAATCCCTGCCAATTCTTGCAATGTCTGAAACAAGTTGTTTTCAAATTCTCTTCCTTGGTCATGGTGGAGTTTCTCTGGATAGCCAAAACGTGGTATGAAATCTTGAAAGATCTTTTCTGCCGCCGTTTTTCCAGATTTGTTCTTAGTGGGATACGCTTGTGCAAAGCGTGTGAAGTGGTCAACTATTACAAGTATATACTCATATCCTCCTTTGCTTTTTTCCAAGTGAAGATAATCAATGGATACTAACTCCAAGGGTGAACTGGTAGTAATCGAAACCATAGGTGCTCTTTCGGTGATATTTGGACGCTTTCGTTTGATGCAGTTGCACTTCTTCAGCACATATTCATCAATGTCTCTTTGCATAAATGGCCAGTAAAATCGTTCACGTGCTAGGTGGGTTACCTTGTCTGTACCAATGTGACCCATGTCATCATGAAGATTTTTGAAGACCAATGGTTTTAGCTTTTCTGGTAGGACTAGCTGTTTTCGGGTTCCAGCGTGTCGGTAGAGGATTCCTTCATCAACTCTGAGTTTGTTCCATTCATGTATCAAATGTCTTGTTTTACTGGTCATACTCTCCTTTTCTTTGTGGTTTGGAATCCAGTCGTTTTCCTTAAGCCAGACAACTTTTCTAATGTTGGTATCGTCTTGTTGTAATGCTCTGATGTTCTCCTGAGTCATTGGGCAGATGGTCTGTCCTTTCAGCAATTCTTCGGCCACATCACTTTCTGAGTGAAAAGTCAATGAAGCCACCCATAGTGCCTCTTCTTCGTCGACAGCTTTGCTCCCTTGCCACATAGCTGACACAACCTCAGATGGTACAAGCTCTGTGTACTCACTCAAATTCTTTGTGAGTTCCACCGGAAATCGTGACAGTGTATCCGCGTCTGCATTCTGTTTACCTGGCCTGTACTTGATACCAAAGTGGAAATCGGCCAACTCGCCAACCCAGCGATGACCCACAGCATTCAGTCTGGCAGTACTCAATACATATGTCAATGGGTTGTTGTCTGTGTAGACTGTGAATGTTGGAGCGTAGTACAAGTAATCTCTGAATTTGTCACAGACTGCCCACTTGAGAGCTAAAAACTCAAGTTTACCAGAGTGAAGATGGTAATTGTGCTCTGCTGGAGTCAATGTTCTGGAGCCAAACCCGATAACACGAAGTTTTTCTCCTTGTCGTTGGTACAGTACAGCACCTAGGCCTTCATTGGAAGCATCAGTGTGTAAAACGAAGGGTAGGTCAAAATCAGGGTATGCTAGTATTGGTGGATTGGTTAGCATGTCCACCAGTCTGGATACTACAGCTTGATGTTTGGGTGTCCATTGAATCGGTGTTTTAGATGGCACTTGTGTTTTGTTCCCATTTTTCTTTGTAGGTTTCCCTTGATTGTTTTTGGTAATGGATGTAGCAGATTCTTTCTCAGTGTTCTGCAAAAGTTCATACAGTGGTTTAGCAAGTCGAGAGAAATCTTGAATGAAGGACCTGTAGTAGCTCAGGAATCCTAACAAAGATCTGACTCCTCCCACTATTTTTGGTTCTTTCCTTTTCAAATGTAATACCGCTTCAAGATCTTTTGGGTCAATTTTTATGCCTTCTTCTGACACCATTCGTCCAAGGTATCGAATCTGTCATTTAAATAGTTCACACTTCTGCGGTCTAAGTTTGATACCATGCTCGCGCATTCGACTAAGCACTTGCCTAATATCATTGACATGCTCCTGAAAAGTTTTGGAGTAGCAAAGTATGTCATCCAGGTATGGAGAACAACATTTGTCTCTGATGCCCTCTAGTACATTTTCCATGCATCTCTGAAAAGCTGCTGGGGCATTAGTTAATCCGAATGGAATACGATTCCACTCCAGGAGTCCCCAGGGGGTGCTAAAAGCCGTCAGATGTCTGGAGTCTTCATGCACAAAGCCTTGATGATACGCACTACCCTGGTCCAGGATTGAGAACCATGTAAATCCTCCTAAGCTATCCAGCAGATCTTGTATTCTGGGTAGTGGATGTCTATCTGGGATAGTCTTTCGGTTTAACTCTCTAAAGTCAACACATAGTCGTAGGCTACTGTCCTTCTTTCGAACACAGACAACCGGTGATGAGTATGCGGAAGAAGATTTTGTTACCCAACCTCGGTCAAGAAGGTTTTGGATATATTCTTTCACTTCCCTGTATAGGGGTTTCGGTATTGAATTGTAGCGTTTCTGGACAGGAGTTTCATCTTTCAGATTTATCCTCAATTTCAGGTTAGGAATGCATCCTATGTCTCCCTCATCTTGAGCAAAGACATCTGATTCATCATATAACATTTGTCTCGCTATCTCCTGTTCTTCTTCTGAGAGATCTTCCAAATTGACAGGTGGGTGCCACTTAACAGATTTGTTAGTGGATAGCTGATTTCCAGTGTCCACTTGATTCAACTGGTTTACATGAAACACCCTTTTCTTCTGGTCAATTCCCTTTCCATCGTCTTTGTTTGGAGACAATGGTAGAATCTCAGCTGCTGGAGAAATGGTACCCAATACTGTTCTGGGCGGAAGGTAGATGTCATGTTGAGCACGGTTCAGTATAGGTATCTTCACCAGTTTAGAGAACCCATTTGGCACATCTACCACTGAAGGAAATAGTTCAAGTCCTTCCTCAACTGGATATTCTGGAAGTGGTTCAAATGGCATGATTCCTCCTTTTGGCCATGCTCTAATTCTGCATTTGACTTCACAGATCTCGCCTCCTTTAATCTGGAGTCCCTTCTTCCCCACTTTGACCATACGACTATCGGATATTTCTCCTGGGTCAGTTGCTTGACTGACAACATTGACAATGTTATTCGCTACACTCTGTCTTACTTTCATAGCTTCACTCAGCAAGATAGTCAGGTTTTGGGTGCTGTTTGGTCGGTCACGGTTTTCTCTGATCAATTCTTCGATCACATTAAACCCAAGAATTGGATTGCCATTACAGCAGTCACTCACCAGCATTGGCACATAGATGGCTGAGTTTTCATGTCCACTACTTTCGAATTCCAGGCAGACTTCAATCCATCCGATGAATGGAATGATAGAACCATTTGCAGCTGTAATAGATAAGTTGTCATCACAAAGTAAATCTTGTATGTGCCTAATGGAGACACTGGGTAGAAACTTTTCTAACCATGCCTTCCCGACAATGCTGACCTGAGCTCCTGTGTCCATCAACATGTCAACCGGAACACCATTCATCCGACATGACAGTAGGCATTTTCCTCCAATTAATTGTGCTACGTGTTGTTTGGAGAATCCCTTCTCTTTTGGGAGTGTTCTAGTTGACCGGTGGGTGAATACCCTGTTTACCTTCGCACGGGACAGATCATTTGAGGTGGTCACTGGTTGTCCCTTCCCGGTGACCGTCTGTCGTTTCCCGACTGCCTTTCTTTTCTTCAAGCAATCAACCGCTCTGTGTCCTGTCCAACCACAGTAGAAACAGTGGTAGCAGTTCTGACTCTCTCGTTTAATGCAATCATCACACCTGGGTTTGCAGTGAGCTGTATCTGGAACTTGAACATTGGTTAGTGGCTTAGTCCTTTGGTTTCCAACAACAGGAGTTTGCTTCATCATCTTTTCCAGGTTTTTTGTGAGAGCAGAAACCTGTGTTGTTAGTTCCGTTAATGCAGTGTGATTTGCTCTAGCATCTTCCTCAACTCTCTTTTGCAAGGTGTCTTTTTCACTATTACCTGGTGTCTGTGATGAATGAACAGTAAGAGGTTTATGTTTAGGTGCACTGTTTAAGCGTCTCTGTCTTTCTGTTTCCTCATCAACTGATCTGGTGACCTGCTCTATGATAAAGTCATCCGTTACTGTCAAATCAGACACGTAAGGCTTGATATCTCGTCTAACATTAGAGTTTCTTTCGTTTAGTCCCTGATACAGTGTATGAAGGAATATGCCTTGCACCAGTTTTTTGTCATAGTTAAGCTCTCGCCTATTATGTTGTGATGTGGACAGAACTTTTTGTTTTAACCCCACTAGCCTGTAAACAAATTGTTGTGCTGTTTCTCTTTCTTGCTGGGTAGCATTGCTAAGGTCCTGAAATAACTCATTACCACTTTGTTCTCTCATATGTGACTTCAAAAACCTTTTCAATTCAGCAACAGTAAGATCATCTTTGTCAGTCAACATATCTTTAAAATGACCAGGTTTGATTATTCTCAACACGGTGCGTATAATTTCAGATTCAAGGAATTTTTCTGTTAGACCCTCGTCAATTTGTCTGCACGCGCTACTGTAACTCATGTCCGAACCATGATCTGAAATTACACCACCATGCATTTTGAATTCTCTACGTGGCAATAAAGCAACAACGTCAGTTAATCTCACCACCTCCGATACCTGTTCAGTCCTTGCAGTCCCACTACTTATTTTTTTTGCAGCGGTTGCAATGTCCACAGTTGGTGTACTTTCCTTGTTAAGTTTTAGTTCATTGATCTTGTCTTGGATGATGAGTAGGTAAGACATGCCTTGATCTTCTAACTTCTCCAGCTGCTCGCTTCTCATGTAGTCTACAATAAATTCAACGAGTTCCATTTCATTGGTACCAGTCACTGATGGAACGTTCACGTCTCTTTCATCTTCCAGCATAATAGCGAGGCTATGCAGCTGTTCTTCACGAAGCAGATGAGGTTGTTTCCGGATATCCCACATCAGCGCACGACGAGGAGACGCCATATCTGTTGCACTCTGAAGACTTGCACTCACAAGGCAGACGACACTCACGACTCTCCTTGTAGCTCTGTAGTAGGCTCACGCTTGTCTCGCGCTTCCCTCTCACTGGTAACACAACGAATCCCGGCACGAGCCCCCAAAATGTTACCGCCTCAAAATGTGAATTAAGAGAGCCGATAATTGTAGACGTGATGAGATAAGGTGATCAGCTTGGCGTGGACTGCAAAGAATCACACAACAGCATAAGACAGGACCACTGGGTTTTATGGCTGGAAATCGTTTGACTTTTACATAACAATACATCTTTTACATTTTTATAATCCCATGTTTATAACTATTAACAATATATAATACAGATTTTAACTGAAGTATTTTAAACCGTAGTTACACAAAAAACATTGTTATATTTTAATAACATATATATTCCTGTTATTCCGTGTTATATAGATGATGATGTACACTTTAACTGTGCAATAATCATATTGCCAATGCCATGCTTTAATACAAACATTATTTCGGTAGTTCTCTTTTTTAACCACTAGATGGTGCACATGAAGCAATGCATAGCTTTACATATAGGTTTTTCTTAAGAATATCAGTTTTCAACATGTGCTTTTCTAACTTTATGGAACTTGTATAAACCAAGTTTCAATATACTGTGACAGCAGGAAGGTAAAGTCACCTGGTTGCATCCAGGGGGGTAGATATATTTCGCCCAGATTCAGGCTTTACGCCGACTTATACAACTAGGTGGAGAGTTGTATAAGCCCAGCTGAGGCTAGTAGGCTCATGGATGACTCATACCTCTAGGGAGAGTGTGGGGCGTCGTGCAGACAGGGAGTTGATGAGACCAGCTGAAGCTTGTCAGCTCGTTTAAGGCCTCTATAAGAACTCCCAGCTTCATTAGGGGTTAGCTCATGCCTGGAAGCAGACCTGTGTGGACTTCCTGGAGAGAGTGAACCCTTGTGCGGTGAGACAAAGCCTGTGTGGCTATTTGCTTGGACATTTAAAACCAGGGACTTAGGGACTAGGACAGCACTAGGCTGATCCCAGTTGTTAGTTAGGAAACCTGTATGTTTAGTCAGAGGTCAAATTGACCAGGATTTATTTTGTTTATGTTTCTTTTGCTTTGCTGTGTTTTTGTCACTGTAAATAGAAAATAAACCGCACCTTTTTGATTTTGAAAACCACAACCTCCGTCTGCTGGGCCTGTTTTTGTGTGGGGAGCCCATCCCGGGGGTCACACACACCCGCTGCCGAGCTAACCCCCTCACAGTTGGTGGAGAATGCGGGCAGTTTTTTTAAGCCAGCATGGAGGAGATACTGAAACAGCTGGCTCTAGCAAATGCCAATCAACAGCAGACAAATGCAGGTTTGCAAAAGAGCCTTGCAGCTCATCAACAGAGCCTTGCAGCTCAACAACAGAACTTCGCAGCCCAGCAGCAAGCTCATCAACAGAGCCTTGCAGCCCAGCAGCAGACAAACGCAACTTTGCAACAGAGTCTGGAGGCTCAGCAACAAGCCCAGCAGCAATCTGAGGCCCGCTTCATAGACCTGTTGCAGAAGCAAGAGCAGAGACTACAACAACAGATGGAAGCAGTAATGCAGCAACGTCCGCAGACCAGTGAGGAAAGCCGTCCCACTAATACCGCGTCCTTTGGGGTGAGTCGTTTATTGACAAAAATGACTGGAGAGGATGATCCAGAGGTATTTTTGACCACATTTGAAAGGACCGCTGAAAGAGAAAAGTGGCCTGAGGAGCAGTGGGCTGGACTAGTGGCTCCTCTGTTAACTGGTGAATCGCAGAAAGCTTACTATGACCTAGAGCCTAACCAAGCAAAAGACTATGTGATGCTAAAAGCTGAAATATTGGCAAGGCTGGGTGTCACCCTGGCTGTCCGGGCTCAGCGTGTGCATAACTGGACTTTCCAGCTTGGAAAACCCCCCAGGTCTCAAATGTATGATCTCATTCACCTGAGCAGAAAGTGGCTACAGCCAGAGACTTTGTCCGCACCAAAGATTGTGGAACGTGTTGTAATGGATCGGTTTTTGAGAGCTCTTCCTACTGCCATCCAAAAGTGGGTAAGCCATGGAGACCCAGAGACGGCCGATGGTCTTGTGGATCGTGTGGAGAAATACTTGGCTACAGAGAACCTGACGGTCTCTTCCAGAGACACTCGGACTTTCCACCCTAAGACCAGACCATCCCCAGGGGCGGATAAGATGATTCCAAGGGGTAAGGGTGGAGAGAGTGAGAGGGTGGGAGCTCTACCCCAAGTTTGGCGAGAACAGCCTGGGAAATCAGCGGCTCAAGAGGCGGCAAGAAGGATCGTTTGCTACCGCTGCCAGCAAGCGGGACATATTGCAGCAAATTGCCCGGTTGTGGAGGAACCCATGCAGTGTGACTTTCTGACGGGCAGACGTCAGTCGCTGTGTGCGACAGTCGCATGCACTGCCATTCGAGGAACTGAGAAACATTTATGCAAAATGTGTGTTAATGGTAGAAATGTTGTGGTATTGCTGGATTCAGGTAGCCTTGTGACCCTGATAAAGGCTGAGTTAGTTAAAACAGAGGTCTCTGGGAATAGCAAGGTAGCTGTTATTTGTGTGCATGGGGACACCCGAGAGTATCCAGTGACTACAGTGTGTTTCGAGACCCCCAAAGGTACCCTCTCTCATCCAGTGGGCTTAGTATCTCAGTTACCGCATGACGCCATTGTGGGAAGGGATTTTCCGAAGTTCTGGGAACTGTGGGATGATCCTGAGCCCCCCACTGGTGCCCCTATGTACCAGGAATGTGATAGCCAGAACTCCCCTGAGAGTGGTGAGGACTCTCCGGAATTTCCCTTGTCAGTATTGGCAGGGGAGACTCAAGAAACTGGAGAGGAGCCCACCTCCTCAGACGAAAACCTACCGTCTGTGGAGTTTTCTGATCTTGAGGTTCACAGGGAAAACTTTGCCACAGAACAGTTGAAAGACCCCGCCCTAATAAAGGCACGGGAAAACGTAGTGAAAATAGATGGCGAGTTAGTGAAACCAGATAATACCTGCACTTACCCATACTTCAGCGTAGAGAAGGACCTACTGTATCGGGTGGCAAAAAGGGCAGAAGAAACCGTTGAGCAGCTTGTGGTGCCCAAACCGTACAGGAAGTTGGTGTTGGAGTTGGCCCATGGGCACATTCTTGGAGGTCACCTGGGGACAGAGAAAACCCGAGAGAGGGTATTACAGAGATTCTATTGGCCGGGGGTGATGAAGGACATAGAAAATTATTGTTCCTCCTGCCCTGTGTGTCAGAGGTCGGCCCCGATGCCACATTTCCGTAGCCCGCTGGTCCCTCTACCCATCATTGAGGTCCCGTTTGAGAGGATCGCCATGGATTTGGTAGGTCCTATAATCAAGTCCGCTAGGGGGCACCAGTACATATTAGTTATAATGGACTATGCCACCCGTTATCCAGAAGCGATCCCTCTCCGAAATACCTCGGCCAAAACCATAGCCAAAGAGCTATCTCTTGTGTTTAGCCGGGTGGGTATTTGTAAAGAACTGCTTACGGACCAAGGTACACCCTTTATGTCCCGGGTTATGAAGGAGCTATGTAAATTGTTCAAAGTGACGCAATTACGTACATCTGTGTATCACCCCCAAACCGATGGGCTGGTTGAAAGATTCAACAAAACCCTAAAACAAATGTTGAAGAAAGTGGTGGATAGAGATGGAAAGGATTGGGACTGTCTACTTCCTTATCTGATGTTTGCTATTAGGGAGGTGCCCCAATCCTCTACGGGATTCTCCCCCTTTGAGTTACTGTATGGGAGACACCCAAGAGGGCTGTTGGATATTGCCAAGGAAACTTGGGAAAGTGAGAGTTCTCCCACAGGAGTGTGATTGAGCATGTCGCCCTGATGCAAGACCGAATTGCACAGGTAATGCCCATCGTGAAGGAACATTTGGCCCAAGCGCAGTTAGCACAGCAGAGAGTGTACAACCGTGGAGCCAAGACCCGTACCTTTTCCCCGGGGGATAGGATACTGGTACTGGTCCCTACGGTTGAAAGTAAATTCCTTGCCAAATGGCAAGGCCCCTACGAGATAATGGAAAAAGTGAGCGAAGTGAATTACAAGGTCAGACAACCAGGAAGGCGAAAGCCCGAACAGATCTATCACGTTAATCTGTTGAAAGCCTGGAGGGATAGAGAGTCCCTAGTCGCAGACACTTGGTCACCAGCTCAAACTGGTTGCGTGATTCCTGAGGTTGGAATCGCAGCCACCTTGTCACAACCCCAACAACAGGAGGTTAAGGAGTTTGTGCTTCGCAACAAGGAGGTATTCTCTGAGCTGCCGGGACAAACATCTGGGGTAGAGCATGACATTATTACCCCGCCCGGTGAAAGGGTGAAGTTAAAACCCTATCGGATCCCAGAGGCCCGACGGGAGGCAATACGGGAGGAAGTACAGAAAATGCTGAACTTAGGGGTGATAGAGGAGTCCCAAAGTGATTGGTCTAGTCCCATTGTGTTGGTGCCTAAACCGGATGGGAGCTGGCGATTTTGTAACGATTTTCGTCAGTTGAACAAAGTTACAAAATTTGACACCTACCCCATGCCACGTATAGATGAGTTGATCGACCGGCTGGGAACAGCCCGATACATGACGACTCTTGACCTCACAAAAGGGTATTGGCAAATCCCCCTGGCCAAGTCGGCCAAAGAGAAAACCGCATTTGTAACCCCAGACGGGGCGTTCCAATATAAAAGAATGCCGTTCGGGTTACAGAATGCGCCGGCCACATTCCAGCGGAAAATGGACCAGATGCTGAGGCCCCATCGGAAGTATGCTGCGGCTTACCTGGATGACGTAATTGTCCATAGCACAGATTGGGCCTCACATCTGCCAAAAGTGCAAGCAGTCCTGGACTCTGTTCGGGAAGCGGGGTTTACGGCTAACCCCAAGAAGTGTACCATTGGGCAGGAGGAGGCCAAATATCTTGGGTACACCATTGGGAGGGGAGTAATAAAACCCCAACTCAACAAAGTCGAGGCCATCCAGAGTTGGCCACGTCCCAACAGCAAGAAGCAGGTACGAGCCTTTCTGGGAATCGCTGGGTATTATCGGCGATTCATTCCCCACTTTGCTTCTAAGGCTGTGCCCCTAACCAACCTGACGAAGGGGAAAGGGTCGGTCATGATTAAATGGACCCCCGAGGCTGAGGCAGCATTCCAATTCTTGAAACAAGCCTTATGTAGCCAGCCTGTGTTGTACTCACCCGACTTCTCTAAAGACTTTGTCGTACAAAGTGATGCGTCAGATGTGGGGTTAGGAGCAGTATTGTCCCAGGTCTGGAACGGGGAAGAGCACCCAGTCATTTACCTCAGCAGGAAGTTGAAGTCCCATGAGGTAAATTACGCCACCGTTGAAAAGGAGTGTTTAGCGGTGAAGTGGGCTCTAGATTCCCTTCGGTACTACCTGCTAGGTAGGCACTTTGACATGGTTACGGATCACGCTCCGTTAAAGTGGATGGCTCAAAACAAGGAAACAAATAGAAGAGTGAATAGGTGGTTCCTGGCCCTCCAGGAATTCAACTTCACAGTAAAGCATCGCCCTGGCGTTCAAATGGGGAATGTGGATGCTTTGTCTCGAGTACATGAATGCCTGATTGCTGGTGTTCCAACCCCGAGGTTAAAACAAGAGGGGGGGGTATGTGACAGCAGGAAGGTAAAGTCACCTGGTTGCATCCAGGGGGGTAGATATATTTCGCCCAGATTCAGGCTTTACGCCGACTTATACAACTAGGTGGAGAGTTGTATAAGCCCAGCTGAGGCTAGTAGGCTCATGGATGACTCATACCTCTAGGGAGAGTGTGGGGCGTCGTGCAGACAGGGAGTTGATGAGACCAGCTGAAGCTTGTCAGCTCGTTTAAGGCCTCTATAAGAACTCCCAGCTTCATTAGGGGTTAGCTCATGCCTGGAAGCAGACCTGTGTGGACTTCCTGGAGAGAGTGAACCCTTGTGCGGTGAGACAAAGCCTGTGTGGCTATTTGCTTGGACATTTAAAACCAGGGACTTAGGGACTAGGACAGCACTAGGCTGATCCCAGTTGTTAGTTAGGAAACCTGTATGTTTAGTCAGAGGTCAAATTGACCAGGATTTATTTTGTTTATGTTTCTTTTGCTTTGCTGTGTTTTTGTCACTGTAAATAGAAAATAAACCGCACCTTTTTGATTTTGAAAACCACAACCTCCGTCTGCTGGGCCTGTTTTTGTGTGGGGAGCCCATCCCGGGGGTCACACACACCCGCTGCCGAGCTAACCCCCTCACAATACTTATTTAGAACGGTTTAGTGCTTCTAATAGACATTTGTTCTGACTAATGCAGTATTTTCATGTTTTTATGTCCTTTTCACTTGTTTCTCACACATGCTGTTCTGACTTCTAATAGCAGTAAAACTATAACATACAGTCTGCTGTAACTTTCCCTGCATCTGCTACAGATGTTTAAGAATCTTTCTATTATAGTTTAATGCAGATTAGGAACGATTTAGAGTACATACCTGCAAAGAATCACACAACAGCATAAGACAGGACCACTGGGTTTTATGGCTGGAAATCGTTTGACTCCAGTCACATGGTGGGTGGCCTTATATAAACTCTGTTTGTGTACCTTCTCTGCCATCTACTGGTTCTTGATAGAATAGCAGGAAGGTATTTCTTTGCTAGAAATAAAATAAAAAAAATGAGTATGTACTTTGCTTTGGGGTGTCTGTTTTGTGACCATATAAACCCCAGTCCGTCACACAATGGACCGGCGGGAGCTCCTCATTTGAAGACCCGGTGCAGCATATTGCCGGTGACAAGTGAGTCTCTCGTCGGATACCGCCTGGAAGGAAATCTACCCTCGTGCGGAGACCAGGATACACTTCTAGGAAGGGAAGTGGCAGCTACATTGTGTCTGGGCCTGTTCGCATCCACACCTCCTTTTCTGTTCTGTTCTATCAAGGGAGTTCAACTGTTTGTGTTCAGACAAGGAGAATAAAGAAGTGTTGAACTTTAATGGTGTGGAGCTCATTTTCTGATAGACATGGTTCGTGGTGACTCTTGGAGGGAGGATCCAGGTGCACAGCACTGACCCGAAGGTAATACAGAACTGTTGCTTATACCACACTAACACCTGTGGTGGAAGCCAGGCGTGGTGTCCTCGCTCCCTCCCCTCTAAGATACCCCTAGACAAGAGAAAGACGAGACAAAGAGGGGAGTGTGAGGAGCAGCCGCTACATAGGAATCCAAGGAAGTCATTTATAAAGTATTATATACTCGTTATATACAGTACACACATTCTGCTCAATGTTGCTGAGGGTTTACAACTACTTGAAATAGTAAACAAAACAGTGTTAAAAATGAATAATATTATAATAAAATTAAAAAAGAATAAAAAAAGATTAAAAGCACCCCTGTCACCCTGCACACACATATACAAGTGCACATAGGGCATGCATGTGTATGTGAATGAGTATGCAACACATATTAGGCACTGCCTTTTACATCGGAATGAAAGAATAATTCTAGGAATCTCAATTCTGGTCAATTCTAAACTGTAACCTTTTTTTATTTTGGATACCGTCATTTCTCTTATCGTCCATGGACTGACACAGCTCTCATACTGATTACGTGTGGGTATATGTCCCTGCTTGCAGGAGAAGACCTAGGCAGAATGTTAGATGTTAAAACATTCTAGAACAAACCAGACCTGAACAGCCCCGCCCAGGGGGGCGGTCCCTCCAGACCATACCCTCCCACCTGCATCTAGCAGCCTCAGTTTTTTTCTGCCTAGCAGAAGGAGAAGACGTGGCTCTCTCAGGAGCCAGTCTCCTGGAAGATTTTACTTTTAATTTTTATTCCTTTGGGAATTTTATTATTTTATTTTTGAGACCTTCAATCAACTGTCGGCTGGGCAACAGGTTGGGTACACTGGTATCCTCGTAGTCTTCCCTGTCCGACCATCGAGCGTGCTGATCCTCGTCTTGTGTGCGTGAGACTCAGTTCACAACATACCCCATGACTCCAGGGGTGGCCGGGTTGCTTTCATGCTCCCGCGGTCCTCTCAAGATTGAACAGTACCTGACTGACTGTATCTTTCGCGGTGGACCGGGCCGACAGCTACGCAGTACTACTCTGTGATAGGTCTGTCTGAAACAAGCCAGTGGGTCCCTCTAGGGACGGGTAAGTAGTCTCTCCTGATGCAGGTGAGTTCATGCTGGCTGTGTTTCTTTATGTGGGGGGTTCTTCCTGTCTCCCACTTGTTATGCTGCTCTCTGCACCCTGTACTGGTGCTGTGCTGTGTGGGGGTGCTTGGGGGGTCACTCCGGCCTGAAGGGGGCGTTCATGGCTGTTGGTGAACTCTGGGAAGTGTTCTGGTGTGGAGTGTGTGAATCTGTATTGCGTGCGCCATTAGCGCTGTTTTTTTTATTTAAATAGTGCGCTCGGCGGCCATCTTGCCGCGGCTCAAATGCGCAGTTATACAGGCGCCCGGCGGCCAATTTCTTGTAGCCGCGGCACTTTCACTTTCAATTTTGGCCTCTAGCGGCGCTGCTGACGGCGCAAAATTCCTCAGTCTCCTCACAGATTCTTCACTCTCCTCAGGCTTCACTCGCGCTGCAACACGGCTAAGGGTGGTGAGTCCTCCGGGTATCCCCTCCTCAGCCTCAGCACAGCCAGTGGGTGGACTATATTATTCACTGTAATAGTGAATAAGGTCTCAGAGGGTGGCAGTATGGAGTCTGGTTCACCTGCTTCTCCACACTTGTCAGAGGCAACTGGCAGTGCTCCTGCACCTGCGGTCTCTATGGACCAGTTGTCGGCAGTCCTGGAATCATTCCTTGTCAGGATGGAAGCAGTGTGCGAACACTCGGGGGCTATAAAGCGCCCCCTCCCCACACAATCTCCACATGGGGAGTGCTCTGACTCAGATATGGGCCTAGCTACTGCTGCTCAGGACCCTAGCTCTGAGGATTTTGATGTATTTGGACAGGACATTCCTTGTGAGGAAGACCCCTGTCTTGAACCACCAACTGACAGGGTGCTTGTAAGTGAACTCATTGATGCTGTGAGGGACACTCTCAAGCTGAATGTTGAGACGGAGGAACCTCAGGTGGAAGCTGTATCCTTTGGTTCCTTTAAAGCCGTTTCTTCAAAAAAGGTTTTTCCATATGTGCCTTTTTTTGATACATTCATTGACCAAGTCTGGGATAAGCCGCAGAAGACTTTGACGGTCCCGCAGCGCTTAGCTTTAAGGTACCCCTTTGAGGAGAACCCGGTTAAGAAGTCGACTCTCCCCCCAGTGGTCGACCCCCCGGTCGCCCGTTTGAATAAGGCTACCACACTCCCGATGGAAGGGACTCCTGCATTTAAGGATCCCACTGACAGGAGGTCAGAAGTGGCGAGTAGAACTATGTTTACCTTATTGGGGTCCGCGTTACGCCCTATAGTGGCGGCGACGCTTGTGTCTCAGACACTTACAGGATGGGCAAAGATTTTGCACCAGACAGTGCAGGAGCATAATCTCCCTCCTGAGACCATTGCCCTGGCTCACCAACTTGCGCAGGGTTTAGTCTTCGTGTGCAATGCCACTTTGGATGTGGCCCCTTTAATAACAGGGGCCTCTATCTCTGCTGTGGTGCTGCGTCGCCTTATCTGGCTGAAATGCTGGTCGGCCGACCTAGCTTCCAAAAAGCTCCTGGCTGACTTGCCCTTTAAGGGCGGTAGACTGTTTGGGGCCGCCCTGGATGACATTATTAAAGATGTCACAGGAGGTAAGAGCACCTTCCTTCCCCAGTCTATTAAGGGAAAGGAGCCCCACCGCAAGCTGGGCCCTTCCTTTCCGGCGAAGAAGACGTTTTTTCGTCAGTCAGATTCCACGGGTAAGCCCGCCCAGACTGAAAAAAGTGCGGCTGGAGGACAATGACGTCCCTGGGTGCGTAAGCCTACTAAGCAAGCTCCCAAGCCCGCCACCGCATGAAGTCATGCCCCTGCCTGACTCTGGGGTAGGGGGACGTCTTTGCAGGTTCTCGGTGCGGTGGACCTCCCGGATTTCCGACTGGTGGGTGTGCGAGATGGTCACCTCGGGATACAGGATAGAGTTCCGCTCATGGCCCCCAAACAGGTTCTTTCCCTCGAACCTCCCTCTCCTTTCTGCCCGCCGGGCGGCCCTCTTGGGGGCTGTACAGGATTTGCTCGGGTGCGAAGTAATTGTGCCGGTTCCGTCACAAGAGAGGTTTCAGGGGTTTTACTCAAACCTGTTTGTTGTCCCGAAGAAGGACGGGGTCGGGCCAATCCTGGACCTCAAGGCCCTGAATGTCTATGTGAGGGTACTAAAATTCCGGATGGAATCCATTCGCACGGTGATCGTGACACTCCACCAAGGGGATTTTTTTGGTGTCCTTGGATATCAAGGACGTTTACTTGCACGTTCCAATCTGCGCAAGCCACCAGAGGTTTCTGCGCTTTGCCATAGGCGAAGTCCACTATCAGTTCGTGGCTCTTCCCTTCGGCCTAGCATCGGCACCACGGGTTTTCACCAAAGTGCTTGCCCCGGTTCTAGCTTTGCTGAGACAGCGAGGAATTGTTATTGTGGGCTATCTGGACGATCTCTTTCTCAGAGCAGAAAATGGCTCAGAATTGGAGGAAAATGTGACAATAGTCAGTCAGACCCTGCGGGACTTCGGATGGCTTCTGAACACGCTGAAGTCGGTTCTAGTCCCGACTCAACGATTGGAGTATCTGGGTCTGATCCTGGACACTTCGGCAGCAAAGGTGTTTCTACCCTCAGAGAAGTTACTGACACTTCAGTCGGCAGTGCGGGTTCTGACGTCCCAAAAATGGTCGTCAATTCGCTTCTGCATGAGAGTCCTGGGACTAATGGTGGCCTCCTTCGAGGCGGTTCCGTATGCCCAATCACACACTCGGGCATTGCAGAAGGAAATTCTGTCTGTTTGGGACAAGTCCCCATTGTCATTGGATCTTCAGATTCATGTGAGTCACTCTGTCAAGGCGTCCCTGACGTGGTGGCTGAGATCCCCGGCTCTTCGGGCCGGGAAGTAGTTCCTCCCCATCCAATGATTGGTGGTCACAACGGACGCCAGCCTGACGGGCTGAGGAGGAGTGTGGGGAGTCCTGTCAGCTCAAGGGCTCTGGACTCCGGACGAATCTCGTCTCCCAATCAACGTCCTGGAATTGCGGGCGATCAGACTGTGTCTCTCCACGTGGTCGAAGAGGCTACAGGGCCGCTCGGTCAGAATCCAGTCGGACAACGCCACGGCCGTGGCGTATGTCAACCATCAGGGGGGCACTCGGAGCTTGGCTGCGGCGTCCGAGGTCGCCCACATCCTAAGGTGGGCGGAAAGAAGCGTGCCGGCGCTGTCGGCCGTCTACATTCCGGGCGTAGAAAACTGGCAGGCGGACTATCTGAGTCGCCAGTCCCTGGACCAGGGGGAGTGGTCCTTGCATCCGGAGGTGTTTCAACTCCTTTGTCGGCGGTGAGGCACTCGGGATGTGGACCTGATGGCGTCTCGACTCAATCGCAAGGTGTCAAAGTTTGTGCCCAGGTCCAGGGACCCCTGGGCGGATGCCTCGGATGCGTTAGTGGCCCCGTGGGGTCAGTATCGCTTAATGTATGTCTACCCTCCGCTGCAGTTGCTTCCTCGTCTGCTGCGCAGGGTAGCGGCCGAGGGCATCCCAGTGATCCTCATTGCCCCGGACTGGCCTCGGCGTCACTGGTACGCCGACCTGGTACGTCTCATCGCGGACGTCCCTTGGCGCCTGCCCTTGAGGGAGGACCTTCTATCTCAAGGTCCTATCTTTCATCCTGCTTTACAGTCTCTGGCTTTAACGGCATGGCTATTGAGAGCCAGGTGCTGAAGGACCGAGGCCTGTCGTATTCGGTAATTTTGACCATGCTTAGGGCAAGGAAGTCTTCTTCTAGGAAGATCTATCACCGTACCTGGAGAGCTTACATAGCTATGTGCGAAGAGCTAGACTGGCGTCCACGGACGTACTCTGTCCCCAGAATCCTGCGGTTCTTGCAGCGTGGTGTTGCACAAAGGCTGGCTTTGAGCACTATTAAGGGTCAGATTTCGGCCTTGGCCGTTTTCTTTCAAAGACCCCTAGCAGGTCATTCCTTAGTTAGCACTTTTGTGCAGGGGGTACGCCATGTGGTTCCCCCTGCCAAGCCTCTGCTCCCTCCTTGGGATCTGAACTTAGTGCTCTCGGTTCTTCAGGAACCTCCTTTTGAAAATATCAGAGATATTCCTCTTTTAACTTTGTCTCAGAAGGCGGCTTTCTTAGTGGCCATCACTTCTGTTAGACGGGTGTTTGAGTTGTCGGCTCTGTCATGCAAGTCGCCTTACCTGGTCCTCCATAAGGATAAGGCAGTGTTGCGACCGCGACCGTCTTTCCTTCCTAAGGTGGTTTCGGCTTTTTCACCTTAATGAGGACATTGTCCTTCCGTCCTTGTGCCCTCATCCATCGCATCCTAGAGAGGTTGCGCTTCACAATTTGGATGTAATGTGTGCCTTACGGGTATACCTGGCGGCTACTGCTTCTATTCGGAAGTCTGACTCACTGTTTGCCCCTGTTTCGGACCAGAGACAGACACAATCGGTGTCGTCTGCCACCATTTCTAGGTGGATCAGACAGACTGTTATACAGGCCTATGCCATTAAGGGGCAGGCGCCTTCCTTCCCGGTTACGGCGCATTCCACCAGGGCAATTGGTGCTTCCTGGGCTTTCCGACATCAAGCGTCGGTTGCACAAGTGTGCAAGGCGGCGACCTGGTCGTCCGTTCAAAATTCTATAAGGTTGATGTGGCTGCATCTTCGGATGCTTCCTTCGGCCGCAAAGTGTTGCAGGCCGCTGTTTAATGTTGCAACTCCTCCGTTGAGCAGCTCTGCTGGTTTGTAGTGAAGTTTTGGTTGTTCCTTACTCTTTTGCTCCCACCCTTTTCTTATACTGCTTTGGGACGCCCCACATGTAATCAGTATGAGAGCTGTGTCAGTCCATGGACGATAAGAGAAAATAGGATTTTTGTATTCACCGTAAAAATAGGATTTTTATAACAGCTTACCTGTAAAATCCTTTTCTTGGAGTACATCACGGGACACAGAGCGACATAGTCATTACTAATGGGTTATATAGATACCGTCAGGTGCTGGCACTGGCAACTTCCAAAACCGGAAGTACCCTCCCCTATATAAGCCCCTCCCATCCGGGAGCACCTCAGTTTTGTAGCAAAGCAATAAGTGTCCCCAAAGAGGGGCGGGAGCTCTGTGTCCCGTGATGTACTCCAAGAAAAGGATTTTACAGGTAAGCTGTTATAAAAATCCTATTTTCTTTCTCGTACATCACGGGACACAGAGCGACATAGTCATTACTAATGGGATGTCCTAAAGCAATGCCAAATGAGGGGGGGGATACACCATATATAAGCTGAGCGCTATCAGACATGAGGATCTTTTGCGGCCTGCAACACACTGCGCCCAAAGGCGACATCCTCCTGACTTCTAACGTCCACCTGGTAGAACCTAGTAAACGTGTGAACTGAAGACCATGTTGCGGCCTTACAGATTTGAGCCAGGGAGGCCTGGTGATGCACTGCCCATGAAGTTCCAACTGCTCTCGTGGAGTGCGCTCTAACTTTGAACGGAGGCGGTCTCCTTCTCAAGCCATAGGCTTGTATTATGACCTGTCGAATCCACCTGGCTAAAGTAGATTTTGACGCTGCCTGACCCTTTCTGGGGCCTTCCGGCAGAATAAACAAAGTATCCGTTCTGCGAATCTGAGCAGTGGCTTTTAGATAAGCTTTAACTGCTCTTACTACATCCAAAGAATGCAATAACTTTTCCTCTACCGAAGTAGGTTTGGGGAAAAAAGAAGGAAGAACCACATCTTGGTTCAAATGAAACCTCGATACCACCTTAGGAAGAAAGGCTGGCTGAGGACGTAATACTACTCTGTCCTTATGGATAACCAGATATGGCTCTTTACAGGACATAGCTGCTAATTCCGACACTCTTTTAGCCGAACAAATGGCTACTAGAAAAATCAATTTCCTGGTGAGAAGCACCAAGGAAATATGCTGTAATGGTTCAAATGGTTGTTTCTGTAAAACCGACAGAACCAAGTTTAGATCCCATGGACATATGGGAATATTAACCGGAGGACTAATACGCATCACTCCTTGTATAAAGGCTTTGACTAGTGAATGCGAAGCCAAGGGCCTTTGAAAAAATATTGACAAGGCCGAAATCTGACCCTTGATAGTACTCAAGGCAAGCTTCCTATCTACAGCCCATTGTAGGAAGTCCAGAATCCTACCTATTACGTATTTACGTGGATGCCATTTCTTGGCCTCACACCAGGCGATGTACGCCTTCCAGATTTTATAGTAGATCTGCCTGGATACCGGCTTCCTGGCATTGATCATGGTAAATACCACAGCATTAGAGAGCCCTCTCTTTTTTAGAATGTGGGCTTCAATAGCCAGGCCGTCAAACCTAGGGCTGGTAAGGAAGGGTGGTATATCGGTCCTTGCGAAAGCAGGTCCGGACGATGTGGGAGGGTCCAAGGACTCCCCACAGACATTTTTACAATCTCCGCGTACCATGCTCTTCGGGGCCACGCTGGAGCCACCAGAATCACTGGTTTCTTTTCTACCCTGATTCTGCGGAGTAATCGAGGTAACAATTGTGGCGGTGGGAATGCATATATCAGCTTGAACTGATCCCAAGGGAACACTAGGGCATCCGAGCCGCAAGCTAGGGGATCCCTTGTCCAAGAGACAAACCTGTCCACTTTTGTGTTGAATCTGGATGCTAGCAGATCTACATCCGGTGTTCCCCACCGCTGACATATTGTCCGGAAAACCTCGGGATGAAGGGACCATTCCCCTGGGCATAATTGTTGGCGACTTAGAAAGTCCGCCTTCCAATTCTCCACTCCTGGAATGAATACCGCAGATATGGCTGGGACATATCTTTCTGCCCATCTCAGGATGTAATTTACTTCCCTCTGGGCTGCACGACTCCTGGTGCCCCCCTGACGATTGATATATGCCACTGCTGTGGCATTGTCTGATTGAATTCTGACAGGGGACCCTTGGAGTTTGGATGTCCATGCTACTAGGGCATACCGGGCTGCTCGTATCTCTAAGAGATTGATGGGCAGGGCCTTTTCCGCATCCGACCATCTGCCCTGGAGAGACCATTGCTCCAGTACTGCTCCCCAGCCTATAAGGCTGGCATCTGTAGTGACCACCTTCCAGGAAATCGGACTGAAGGATTTCCCTCTTTCCAGATTCTGGGGAACCAACCACCAGCGGAGGCTCTTGCGAACGGAAGGGGACAAGGACATTGGTAAGTCCAGAGCCTGAACTTTTTTGTTCCAGGCTGACAGTATGGCCCTTTGCAACTTCCTTGAATGGAATTGACCGTAGGGTACTGCTTCGAATGATGCCACCATTTTTCCCAGCAGCCTCATGCACAGGCGTATGGATGGCTGTCTTTTTGAACCCACTAAGTGGATCAAATCTCTCAAAGACGACCCCTTTTCTTGAGGCAAGAAACATTTTCTCTGGTCTGAATCCAGCCTTAGCCCCAAGTATTCCAGACTTTTGACTGGTTTTAGGGCTGACTTGTCTCGGTTGATAATCCAACCGTGATATTCCAGATACTTGATTGTCTCGTGAACAACCACTTCTAGTTTTTCCACTGAGTGGTCTATCAGCAACAAGTCGTCTAGATATGCCATTATCGTTACACCTCGTGTTCTTAGATTGGCCAATAATGGGGCCAGAATTTTTGTGAACACTCTTGGTGCTGTGGCCAGACCGAAGGGTAAGGCTCTGAACTGAAAATGGCGCCCTTCTACCGCAAAGCGTATAAATTTTTGGTGGGCTGGAAAGATGGGAATGTGCAAATAAGCATCTTTGATGTCGATCGAGGCTAACCATTCCTCCCCTTGTAGGGCAGTGGCTACCGATCGGATCGACTCCATCCGGAAAGTCCTGATATGTAGGAATTTGTTTAGCCCTTTTAGATTTAATATGGGCCTCACGTCCCCGTTTGGCTTCGGGACTGTAAAGAGGTTTGAGTAAAACCCGAACCCCCATTCTTCCAGGGGAACCTCTATAATTACTGCTTGGAGCAATAATTGTTCTAGTGCCAACAGGAGGGATCCTCTCTTCTGGGGATCCCTTGGCACGTTTGACCTTATAAAGCGGGAAGGAGGGGAGTTTTTTAACTCCAATTTGTATCCCAGATTTACTGCGGAGAGCACCCATCTGTCTCGGATCGTGTCCCGCCAGGTCTCTGTGAACAACTGAAGTCTTCCCCCCACCCGATTGGGTGGGGGCAACCCTTCATGCATTTGACTTTGGGGGAGGTTTTGTACCTCTCCTGCTCCAGGGCTTCTTGTTACCCTGCAATTGTCCCTGATTTTTACCTCCGGGATTTGACCGAGGAGGCCGTCGAAACTGTTTCACAGCCGATGTCCTAGGGACTGGAGAAGCAGGCCTCTTAAAAGAGGGACCTCTAACTCTATTTTTAACCGGCAAAAGTGTACTTTTACCGCTGGAAATTCTCTGGATATATTTGTCCAGGTCTTCCCCGAATAAGCGTTCACCATGAAATGGGAAGCTGACCAGCAATTTTTTACAGGGAGCTTCAGCAGACCAGTTTTTGAGCCATAGAAGCCTGCGCATATGTACTACAGACAGCGTAAGGCGGGAGGCCTGATGGATTGAATCCTTTATAGCGTCCACCGCAAAGCATAAGGCTCTAGGTAGATCAGCTAGGGCAAGAGCCTGCTGATCTGGCAAGTCCCTTAAGACCTGTTTCAACTGATCCTTCACTGCTTGGCAGACCCCAATAGCTGCCACTGCTGGTTGTGTCACTAATCCTGCTGTAGAAAAAGCAGATTTTAATAAGGACTCCAATTTTTTATCTATTGGGTCCTTGAACATTTGGACATTATCCACCGGACATGTCAGTGATTTATTCACACAAGAGATGGCTGCGTCCACTGTAGGGACCCTCCATTTTCTGATGAACTTATCCTCCATGGGATAGACCACCGGAAATCTCTTGGGGGGAGTAAATATTTTGTCAGGATGCTCCCAATCCTGGTAAATGAGCCCTTCCAGTAAAGGATGGATCGGAAAGGAACAAACAGTCTGGGGAGCTTTTAGCGACCCCAACGAGGAGACAGAAGTGGATGATGGCTCCGCAAGTGGCATTTTAAATGCTGATCGGACCATATTAGTCAGGGACTGAACCCATAACCTTTCAGCATGTGATGCTGAGAACGGCTCTTCCACTGTTGATTCCTCTACAACCGAATCGACCTCATCCTGATCCCCTTCAGGTAGGTCGATCCCTGTATGGGACTGTTGCTCTGTTAACAGGCACTCTGAGGGAGGAGACGGAGATCGGGCGCTTTTCTCCTGTGACAGGGAAGCCGCGATAAATGCTGACAATCTCTCTTCCAGCCCTCCCAGAGCTGAGGAAAAAACCTCCTCTGTTACATACACAGGAGCAGGTGAACTGAGGACAGCCACAGTACCAGGTACTCCTGAGGGTGCTCTACGGTCACTAACCTCTGATTCTTCAGGGGAGACTGGTGCAGCCGAAGCATGCCCAAGATCCTCAGAGCCCGATGGAGACCCCCTATTCCTCCTGGAATTTCTAGTCCCGGAGTTTTTAGACGGCATATTCCTAAGCCACAAAGCTGAGGTATTCCAGCCGAAATACACCAGTTACTGACAATAGTCTAGCATAAATGCTGCTATAAGAAACAGTTGGTGTCTACTAATGTGCCTTTCTAGGGGATGCCTGTATCAACCGCTTGCTGTATGCCTTCTTTAAATGTTGCCAGCTCTGTCTCTGTACTTCATAGCCAGCTCACCACACAAAATTGTGGTTTTTAACATGCTGGGACGCCCGCACATGCGCAGAAGCGCTGCAGCGCGCACAGAGCGTCATCCCCCAGGCTCCGCCCCCTTTCCCGGCTCACCTCTATATATAGAGGCGCGTGCACGCGCACGCGCGCGGCCACGTGCGCCTTCGGCGCTAATTTCGAAAATGGAAACCAGGGACAAGAGCCAGGGCCCCCTTTGCCGCAGGCCGGGGGATGGACGAGCATTGCAACATGGCAGAGGAAGCAGTTTCCCATAAGAGAACTCACCATCTGCCTGGACTCGCTCTGATGAGAAGAAACTAGTCCACATGACAAGAAACGTTCCACAGCGGCCTCTAGTGGACAAACACAGGTACCGCAGTCTAATATATTAAATATATATATATATAAAAAAATTTTTTTTTTTTTTTCTTGACCACCATTAAAAATTATTACATTTTTTTAGTAGTTACAGGCATGCACAGAATTTTGCGGGAATACCATTAGGTAACAGACAGAAAGACAAATTAGGCTTGGGGGTCCCCCAATAGAACCAAGTTCCTGGGGGCCCCCACTTACCTGTTCCCCGCCGCAGGACTTTGTTTGGTCCACAAAAGCCCAAACTTCACCTATCACGGCAGGCATTGTAATCAAACCTTCAGGGACCGGGTTCCCAAGGATTCCACTCCCCTGGACCTGTATAGCACCCTGCACAGAAAACATCTTGGTCGTGGGTATGACCAGAGCTCTGGATCCCAGGGTCCAGCTCTCCTAAGAGAAGCATTACAGGCAAAACCTTGCTCTTCTCTGCAAGGCCCGGGTACCGACCGTTTAGCTATGAAGCTTTTTTGGTCGGATCCGGAATAGCTTACTGAGGCCCAAAAGAACCTGTACGCAAGCTCAGTGAAAAACACATGTTTCTTCTTGGCCAACACCTTAGACACTGGCAAAAAACTGAGGTGCTCCCGGATGGGAGGGGCTTATATAGGGGAGGGTACTTCCGGTTTTGGAAGTTGCCAGTGCCAGCACCTGACGGTATCTATATAACCCATTAGTACTGACTATGTCGCTCTGTGTCCCGTGATGTACGAGAAAGAAATCTGTTTTTCTGACGTCCATGGACTGACATAGCACCCACCCATCCTTTAAGGTTTGTACTCCTTTGTTACGAACTGAGGCTGCTAGCTGCAGGTGGGAGGGTAATGTTCGGAGGGACCGCCCCCCTGGGCGGGGCTGTTCAGCTCTGGTTTGTTCTAGAATGTTTTAACATCTAACATTCTGCCTAGGTCTTCTCCTGCAAGCAGGGACATATACCCACACGTAATCAGTATGCAGGGCCGTGGGAACAGGACAGGCAAACTAAGCAACTGCTTGGGGCCCCCAGCTGGGCTGGGGCCCCAGCAGGGCTGCCTCCCCTCCCGCGATTGGCGGCCCCCCTACCCGCGATTGGCGGCCCCCTCCTCCCGCGATTTGGCGGCACCCTCCTCCCGCGATTGGCGGCCCCCTCCCGCGATTGGCGGCCACCCCCACCCGCGATTGGCGGCCCCCTCCTCCTGCGATTTGGCGGCCCCCCTCCCGCGATTGGCGGCCCCCCTCCCGCGATTGGCGGCCCCCCCTCCCGTGATTGGCGGCCCCCCCACCCGCGATTTGGCGGCCCCCCCCCTCCCGCGATTGGCGGCCCCCCTACCCGCGATTGGCGGCCCCCCCGCGATTTGCAGCCCCCCTCCCACGATTGGCGGCCCCCCCTCCCACGATATTGGCAGCCCCCCTCCCACGATTGGCGGCCCCCCCTCCCACGATATTGGCAGCCCCCCTCCCACGATTGGCGGCCCCCCTCCCACGATATTGGCGGCCCCTCCTCCCGCGATTGGCGCCCCCTTCCCGCGATTGGCGCCCCCTCCTGCGATTGGCGGCCCCCCTCTCGGGATCGGCATCGATATCCCGTGTTAGCACCCCCCCTTCTCCAAAAAAAATCAGTAGCACCCCCCCGCTTGGGGGCCCCAAATTCTCAATCTGCTTGGGGCCCCCAAATTCCTTCAAATGGCCCTGTCAGTATGACAGCTGTGTCAGTCCATGGACGTCAGAGAAACGGATTTTACGGTGAGTACAAAAATCCTATTTTTTTGACATTTCACTCACAGGTGCACACAGTTTAGAGGCTTGACATATTTTGTATCTAATTACTCGGCTTTGCTAATCTTTTATTTTGTACAGGGAAATTAGGGATTAAATTGTGCGTGCACACTAAAATGAAAGCGGAAGTTCGAGCTAAACCTACCTAATCTCAAACCTTCTCCCATTTCCATTAATCAAGCCCTATACTAACTAGCACGTAGAGGAAAGATGTCTATACTTACCCATTCTAAGGATACTCCGCCTGGTCAAGTGATCAGCACCCATCTCTGGCTGAGAGAGAGTAGTGGCAAAGTCTGCAATGGCCATAGGTTTACTATGGGGCCATGGGCGTCCGCAGGTAGGGGCAAGCATCTCCCCCCCCCCCAGAATCAGGGATCAGCAAGGTGTCACGCCTGGATTCTGCACCCTGTACATAGCACATGCCTAAAATAAAGTCTGCCGTTTCTCCTTTAAAAAGAAATACTTGCAAGCCCCTCCCCTTCATGACATTGTCGAAAGGGGGCGGAGCATGGGTGACCTTAAAATGATGCCCCCCCCCCAGAAAAAAGTTCTGCGGATGCCCATGTATGGGGCATTTGTTGTTGTCTGTCCCTCCTCTCCCCTGAAGCTCGTGCTGGGAGCCCATCACATGACCAGACCAGAGCTGGGGCATAACATTGCATGGTTAGGATCCGCACCACAGAGATATGGGGCATACCATTGCATGGTTAGAGCTGGATAATAGAGAGCTGGAACATAATATTGCATGTTTATATCCGGAGCACAGAGAGCTGGGGCATACCATTGCACGGTTAGGATCTGGACCACAGAGAGCTGGGGCATACCATTGCATGGTTAGGATCTGGACCACAGAGCTGGGGCATACCATTGCACGGTTAGGATCTGGACCACAGAGAGCTGAGGCATACCATTGCACGGTTAGGATCTGGACCACAGAGAGCTGGGGCATACTATTACATGGTTAGATCTGGACCACAGAGAGCTGGGGCATACTATTACATGGTTAGATCTGGACCACAGAGAGCTGGGGCATAATAATGCATGGTTAGACCCGGACCACAGAGAGCCGGGGCATAACATTGCATGGTTAGGATCCGGACCACAGAGATCTGGGGCATACCATTGCATGGTTAGGATCTGGACCACATATAGCTGGGGGCTGGGCATTCCATTGCATGGTTAGGATCTGGACCACATAGAGCTGGGGGCCGGGCATACCATTGCATGGTTAGGATCTGGGCCACAGAGAGCTGGGGCATACCATTGCATGGTTAGGATCTGGACCACATATAGCTGGGGGCTGGGCATTCCATTGCATGGTTAGGATCTGGACCACATAGAGCTGGGGGCTGGGCATACCATTGCATGGTTAGGATCTGGGCCACAGAGATCTGGGGCATACCATTGCATGGTTAGGATCTGGACCACATATAGCTGGGGGCTGGGCATTCCATTGCATGGTTAGGATCTGGACCACATATAGCTGGGGGCTGGGCATTCCATTGCATGGTTAGGATCTGGACCATATAGAGCTGGGGGCTGGGCATACCATTGCATGGTTAGGATCTGGGCCACAGAGAGCTGGGCATACAATTTCATGGTTTGGATCTGGACCACAGAGAGCTGGGGGCTGGGCATACCATTGCATGGTTAGGATCTGAACCACATATAGCTGGGGCCTGGGCATTCCATTGCATGGTTAGGATCTGGACCATATAGAGCTGGGGGCTGGGCATACTATTTCATGGTTAGGATCTGGACCACATAGAGCTGGGTGCTGGGCATTCCATTGCACGGTTAGGATCTGGACCACATAACTTGCACACCCAACCCAACTCCTGAAGTCGGCAGTCTGGCATCCCCATGTGATCGGCCGGCCACTAGAGGTGTGCACACACAGCTGATCGCGCAACCATCTGTGCCCAATGAGCGGCTCCCAGCGAACAGGTGTTGGTGATGTCACGGGCTGCGCACGCACCGCCAGAGCCTTGCAGAGATGGGTGCGGGGGAGCGCGGCGCTAAGGGGCGAGGAGAGCGCAGCGCAGCCCGAGGCCTGCGGGGCCCAACACGTCCGCATTAGATTCCGCGGGGGGGAAACGAGCGGGGCCGGGAACGGGGGGAGGGGGCCGGGGGTACCGAATTAGAAGAAAGACCGGCACACTGACAGGGAAGAGCACCGTTTTCATTTTCTCGAATGCCTCCGGGCCCCGTGTACGCGGTGTGAGCCGGGGAGGGGAGCCCCATTGGATGAGGAACCTTTAACCCTCGCTGCCCCGACCACACTGAGCCGACAAGTTGTCTGGAAGGGACAGGAGGAGCGGGGGGCCGGATTGGCTGACTTCTTCCCCCTTATCAGCGAGGAAGATCCCAGCTTCAGCACCAGCCGCCCCGGACAGCGCCCTATGGAGCTCCCTATCAGAAGGCGCTCTGTAACCTCCCCGGACCGACAGGACCAAGCAGAGCTGGGGCGGGGGCTGCTGGAGCTGGACGAGGAACTGGACGAGGAACTGGTACTAATGGCCGCAGAGGGAGAAGGGGAGCCGGGAGACCAAGAGTCCGGGGAGGAGGAGCCGCCTCTACTCTCCGACATCCGGCAGAAGGACAGGGACCTGGTGCTGGCGGCCAGGCTGGGGAAGGCTCTGCTGGAGAGGAACCAGGACATGAGCCGGAGATACGAGGACATGCAGAAGGAGCTCACTGATCGCCTGGAGGTCAGACACCTAATCCTACATGGCTGATACCCCCCCACATGGCTGATAACCCCCCCTACATGGCTGATAACCCCCCCCCTACATGGCTGATAACCCCCCCCCCTACATGGCTGATAACCCCCCCCCTACATGGCTGATAACCCCCCCCCTACATGGCTGATAACCCCCCCCCCTACATGGCTGATACCCCCCCCTACATGGCTGATAACCCCCCCCCCTACATGGCTGATACCCCCCCACATGGCTGATAACCCCCCCTACATGGCTGATAACCCCCCCCCCTACATGGCTGATAACCCCCCCCCCTACATGGCTGATAACCCCCCCCCCTACATGGCTGATAACCCCCCCCCCTACATGGCTGATACCCCCCCTACATGGCTGATAACCCCCCCCTACATGGCTGATACCCCCCCCTACATGGCTGTTAACCCCCCCCCCATACATGGCTGATAACCCCCCCCCTACATGGCTGATAACCCCCCCCTACATGGCTGATACCCCCCCTACATGGCTGATACCCCCCCTACATGGCTGATAACCCCCCCCTACATGGCTGATAACCCCCCCCTACATGGCTGATAACCCCCCCTACATGGCTGATAACCCCCCCTACATGGCTGATAACCCCCCCCTACATGGCTGATAACCCCCCCCTACATGGCTGATAACCCCCCCCTACATGGCTGATAACCCCCCCCTACATGGCTGATAACCCCCCCCTACATGGCTGATAACCCCCCCCCTACATGGCTGATAACCCCCCCCTACATGGCTGATAACCCCCCCTACATGGCTGATAACCCCCCCCCCCCTACATGGCTGATAACCCCCCCCTACATGGCTGATAACCCCCCCCTACATGGCTGATAACCCCCCCTACATGGCTGATACCCCCCCACATGGCTGTTAACCCCCCCCTACATGGCTGTTAACCCCCCCCTACATGGCTGTTAACCCCCCCCATACATGGCTGATAACCCCCCCCCTACATGGCTGATACCCCCCCCTACATGGCTGATACCCCCCTACATGGCTGATAACCCCCCCCCCTACATGGCTGATAACCCCCCCTACATGGCTGATAACCCCCCCTACATGGCTGATAACCCCCCCCATACATGGCTGATAACCCCCCCCATACATGGCTGATAACCCCCCCCATACATGGCTGATAACCCCCCCCCATACATGGCTGATAACCCCCCCCCATACATGGCTGATAACCCCCCCCCCATACATGGCTGATAACCCCCCCCCCATACATGGCTGATAACCCCCCCCATACATGGCTGATACCCCCCCCTACATGGCTGATACCCCCCCCTACATGGCTGATACCCCCCCCTACATGGCTGATACCCCCCCCTACATGGCTGATACCCCCCCTACATGGCTGATACCCCCCCCTACATGGCTGATACCCCCCCCCTACATGGCTGATACCCCCCCCTACATGGCTGATACCCCCCCCTACATGGCTGATACCCCCCCCTACATGGCTGATACCCCCCCTACATGGCTGATACCCCCCCTACATGGCTGATACCCCCCCCTACATGGCTGATACCCCCCCTACATGGCTGATAACCCCCCCTACATGGCTGTTAACCCCCCCCCTACATGGCTGATAACCCCCCCTACATGGCTGATGCCCCCCCCTACATGGCTGATACCCCCCCTACATGGCTGATACCCCCCCTACATGGCTGATACCCCCCCCTACATGGCTGATAACCCCCCCCCTACATGGCTGATAACCCCCCCCCTACATGGCTGATAACCCCCCCCATACATGGCTGATAACCCCCCCCCATACATGGCTGATAACCCCCCCCCATACATGGCTGATAACCCCCCCCCCATACATGGCTGATAACCCCCCCCCCATACATGGCTGATAACCCCCCCTACATGGCTGATAACCCCCCCCTACATGGCTGATAACCCCCCCCTACATGGCTGATAACCCCCCCCTACATGGCTGATACCCCCCCTACATGGCTGATACCCCCCCCCTACATGGCTGATACCCCCCCCTACATGGCTGATAACCCCCCCCCCTACATGGCTGATAACCCCCCCTACATGGCTGATAACCCCCCCCTACATGGCTGATAACCCCCCCCCCCCTACATGGCTGATAACCCCCCCTACATGGCTGATAACCCCCCCTACATGGCTGATAACCCCCCCTACATGGCTGATACCCCCCCTACATGGCTGATAACCCCCCCCCTACATGGCTGATAACCCCCCCTACATGGCTGATAACCCCCTACATGGCTGATAACACCCCTACATGGCTGATAACCCCCCCCTACATGGCTGATAACCCCCCCTACATGGCTGATAACCTCCCCCCTACATGGCTGATAACACCCCCCCCTACATGGCTGATAACACCCCCCCCTACATGGCTGATAACCCCCCCTACATGGCTGATAACCCCCCCCCCTACATGGCTGATAACCTCCCCTACATGGCTGATAACCCCCCCTACATGGCTGATAACCCCCCCCTACATGGCTGATAACCCCCCCCCCTACATGGCTGATACCCCCCCACATGGCTGATAACCCCCCCTACATGGCTGATAACCCCCCCTACATGGCTGATAACCCCCCCCTACATGGCTGATAACCCCCCCTACATGGCTGATAACCCCCCCCTACATGGCTGATAACCCCCCCCTACATGGCTGATAACCCCCCCCCTACATGGCTGATAACCCCCCCCTACATGGCTGATACCCCCCCTACATGGCTGATACCCCCCCCTACATGGCTGATACCCCCCCCTACATGGCTGATACCCCCCCCCTACATGGCTGATAACCCCCCCTACATGGCTGATAACCCCCCCACATGCCTGATAACCCCCCCTACATGGCTGATAACCCCCCCCCCCCACATGGCTGATAACCCCCCCTACATGGCTGATAACCCCCCCTACATGGCTGATAACCCCCCCCCCCTACATGGCTGATAACCCCCCCTACATGGCTGATAACCCCCCCCTACATGGCTGATAACCCCCCCCCCTACATGGCTGATAACCCCCCCCTACATGGCTGATAACCCCCCCCCCTACATGGCTGATACCCCCCCCTACATGGCTGATAACCCCCCCCTACATGGCTGATACCCCCCCCTACATGGCTGATACCCCCCCCCCTACATGGCTGATACCCCCCCCTACATGGCTGATACCCCCCCCCTACATGGCTGATAACCCCCCCTACATGGCTGATAACCCCCCCCTACATGGCTGATAACCCCCCCACATGCCTGATAACCCCCCCTACATGGCTGATAACCCCCCCTACATGGCTGAAAACCCCCCCTACATGGCTGATAACCCCCCCCTACATGGCTGATACCCCCCCCCTACATGGCTGATAACCCCCCCCAAACTACATGGCTGATAACCCCCCCCAAACTACATGGCTGATAACCCCCCCCCCCCCACATGGCTGATAACCCCCCCCCCTACATGGCTGATAACCCCCCCCCTACATGGCTGATAACCCCCCTACATGGCTGATAACCCCCCTACATGGCTGATAACCCCCCCTACATGGCTACTAACCCCCTCTACATGGCTACTAATCCCTACAAGGCTGATAACCCCCTACAAGGCTACTAACCAGTACATGGCTGATAACCAGTACATGGCTGATAACCCCTTCATGGCTACTAACCCCCCTACAGGGCTGATAATCCCCCCTACAAAGCTGATAACCCCCATCCCTCTCTCATCTGTCCACACCACACACTGCTAAATAAGATTAGATCCTTTGTCACATCTGTCCACACAACACACACTGCTAGATAGGATCTGGTCATATGTCACAGCACTGATCACATCTGTCCACACAACACACTGCTAGATTTAATCATATATCACATTCCTGATCAAATCTGTCCACGCAACACACTGCTAGATAGGATCTGGTCATATATCACAGCCCGGATCATATCTGTCCACACAACACACTGCTAGATAGAATCTGGTCATATATCACAGCCCGGATCATATCTGTCCACACAACACACTGCTAGATAGAATCTGGTCATATATCACAGCCCGGATCACATCTGTCCACACAACACACTGCTAGGTAGGATCTGGTCATATATCACAGCCCGGATCACATCTGTCCACACAACACACTGCTAGATAGGATCTGGTCATATATCACAGCCCGGATCACATCTGTCCACACAACACACTGCTAGATAGGATCTGGTCATATATCACAGCCCGGATCACATCTGTCCACACAACACACTGCTAGATAGAATCTGGTCATATATCACAGCCCGGATCACATCTGTCCACACAACACACTGCTAGGTAGGATCTGGTCATATATCACAGCCCGGATCACATCTGTCCACACAACACACTGCTAGATAGGATCTGGTCATATATCACAGCCCGGATCACATCTGTCCACACAACACACTGCTAGATAGGATCTGGTCATATATCACAGCCCGGATCACATCTGTCCACACAACACACTGCTAGATAGAATCTGGTCATATATCACAGCCCGGATCACATCTGTCCACACAACACACTGCTAGGTAGGATCTGGTCATATATCACAGCCCGGATCACATCTGTCCACACAACACACTGCTAGATAGGATCTGGTCATATATCACAGCCCGGATCACATCTGTCCACACAACACACTGCTAGATAGAATCTGGTCATATATCACAGCCCGGATCACATCTGTCCACACAACACACTGCTAGATAGGATCTGGTCATATATCACAGCCCGGATCACATCTGTCCACACAACACACTGCTAGGTAGGATCTGGTCATATATCACAGCCCGGATCACATCTGTCCACACAACACACTGCTAGATAGGATCTGGTCATATATCACAGCCCGGATCACATCTATCCACACAACACACTGCTAGATAGAATCTGGTCATATATCACAGCCCGGATCACATCTGTCCACACAACACACTGCTAGGTAGGATCTGGTCATATATCACAGCCCGGATCACATCTGTCCACACAGCACACTGCTAGATTTAATCATATATCACATTCCTGATCAAATCTGTCCACACAACACACTGCTAGATAGGATCTGGTCATATATCACAGCCCTGATCACATTTGTCCACACAGCACACTGCTAGATAGGATCTGGTCATATGTCACAGTACTGATCACACCTGTCCACACAACACACTGCTAGATAGGATCTGGTCATATATCACAGCCCGGAACACATCTGTCCACACAACACACTGCTAGATAGGATCTGGTCATATATCACAGCCCTGACCACATCTGTCCACACAGCACACTGCTAGATTTAATCATATATCACATTCCTGATCAAATCTGTCCACACAACACACTGCTAGATAGGATCTGGTCATATATCACAGCCCTGATCACATTTGTCCACACAGCACACTGCTAGATAGGATCTGGTCATATGTCACAGTACTGATCACATCTGTCCACACAACACACTGCTAGATAGGATCTGGTCATATATCACAGCCCGGAACACATCTGTCCACACAACACACTGCTAGATAGGATCTGGTCATATATCACAGCCCGGATCACATCTGTCCACACAACACACTGCTAGATAGGATCTGGTCATATATCACAGCCCGGATCACATCTGTCCACACAACACACTGCTAGATAGGATCTGGTCATATATCACAGCCCGGATCACATCTGTCCACACAACACACTGCTAGATAGGATCTGGTCATATATCAAACTTCTGGTGGAAGTGGCGGTTAGAACTTTCAGAAAAAAATGTTTACCACTGACAATAGTCAGCTTCTATTAATTTAAAGCGGAACTTTACCCATAACAATTTGATAAAAAAAATAATGTTCTTTAGACCCCTTTCACACTGGGGCGGTTTGCAGGTGCTATTGCTCTAAAAATAGCGCCTGCAAACCGACCTGAAACAGCGGCTGCTGTTTCTCCATTGTGAAAGCCCGAGGGCTTTCACACTGGAGTGGTACGCTAGCAGGACTGCTCCAAATGTCCTGCTAGCCGCATCTTTGGAGCGGTGAAGGAGCAGTGTGTTTACCGCTCCTCCACCGCTCCTGCCCATTGAAAGCAATGGGACACCGCGGCAATACCGCCGGCAATGCGCCTCTGCAGAGGCGCATTGCCGGCGATATTAACCCTTTTTTGGCGCTTTACCGCCACCGTACCTCCCGCCCCAGTGTGAAAGGGGCCTTAGCAAAGAACATGCATTCCACATTAATAATTATATTATCAACATAAGTGTCTGCTGTAAATTGCCTCCAGCATTGTTCCTGTTTCTTCTTGCAGGAGGCTGCCATTTTGCTGAAGCACAGAGTCCCTGAACAGCAGTGCATCATAAAGCAGAATTAACCCATCGGTTTTCTGGTTTCAAAAAAACTGCTACATTCCTGAAATGCCAGGATTGCTGTCACATTTTTCCCCCTCAACCAAACTGTTATTAAACCATCGAATGGCTGGTGTCATAACTGATCACATGTGCAGCACCGTGGCAGTTGCAGATCAAATAAAATGAGCTTCCTTGATTGTAAAGGATAGGAAGGTTTAATTCTGCTCGGAAGTAAACCCATCGATTTAACAGTTTAAAAAAACAGTTACATTCCTAGCACGTGTCTGGGATTTAACTGTCACATTGGTTGTGCTCTAATGCCGCGTACACACGATCGTGACGACATGAAAAAAAATGAAAAACGAGGGAACGGCATTTTCCCCCACACACGACCGTTTTTCCCGTCATTTTTTTCTTTGTCGAGAAAAACGACCGTCTGTGGGCTCCGCGGCAGTGTCTCCCTATGGGAAAACTGCCGCGGAAAAAAATGATGGAAAAAACGATGAGAAAATTTAGAACATGTTCTAATTTTTCTCGTCGTTTTTCCTGCCGTTTTTCTCAACGAGAAAAACGGCATAAAGCCCACAGACAATCGTTTTTCTCGGCGAAAAAAAAAATGACATTTTTCCCGACGGGAAAAATGATCGTGTGTACGCGGCATAAGGCCGGTTTCACACTGGGGCGGTGTGTGCGGTGGCGGTATAGCGCGGATTGCTGAGGTATTCGGCCACTAGCGGTGCGGTTTTAACCCCCGCTAGCGGCCGAAAAAGGGTAAATACCACCCGCAAACCGCGGCTAAAGCCGCGGTTTGCGGGCGGTATTACCGCGGTGTCCCATTCATTTTAGTGGGAAGGAGCGGTAAACACACCGCTCCTCTCACCGCTCCAAAGATGCGGCTAGCAGGACTTTTTTTTAAGTCCTGTTAGCGCACCGCTCCAGTGTGAAAACCCTCGGGGCTTTCACATTGGAGAGACAGGAGCCGCTATTTAGGCTTGGTTTGCAGGCGCTATTTTTAGCAAAATAGCGCCTGCAAACTGCCCCAGTGTGAAAGGGGCCTTAACCAAACTGTCAATGGCAGTTGAAGATTAAGCAGAGGCCAAGATGGCAGCTTCCTTGGCTGAAAACGATAGGAGGGTTTACTTCCACTTGAAGGTTGTCAGCAGATTGGTCTCTACAATCTCGGCAGTGCCTAAAAATGGAGGGCAACTGAGCATGTGCAGAGCAGGGTGAGGCAGTGTA
Organism: Rana muscosa; assembly: GCA_029206835.1. Classification (NCBI taxonomy): domain Eukaryota; kingdom Metazoa; phylum Chordata; class Amphibia; order Anura; family Ranidae; genus Rana; species Rana muscosa. The sequence continues at coordinate 883,034,267 of CM055116.1, forward strand.
TTGCTGTATTTTAAACAGTATAGGCACTTATTTTTAATGTTGCTATACCTACAAAAGGGGCCAGCCTGAAGTGATCTAGCAGGACTTAATTTTCTGACCAAAGTTCCACTTTAAATAAAACCTTTATTCCCGAGGATAAAAACTGTTCCTGTAATGGCTTAAATAGTGTTAGCTGGAGCTGAGCCTTAAAGCAGAACTAAACCTTCCTATCCTTTTCAGCCAAGAAAGCTGCCATCTTGGCCTCTGTTTGACCTGCATCTGTCATGATGTTGCACATGTGATCAGTTATAACACCAGCCATTTGATGGTTTGACAGTTGCACAAGCAGTTGTGACAGCTAGTATTCCTGTCATGGTTATGACTAAGGCTTTATAGGCTGAAACGCGTCAACTGTTCTCATTTGCGTTTTTTCACTGTGTCTTGTTAATAAAAACGAAGATTTTTTTAAAGAGCAACGACCAGAGTGCGGATCATCTTTTCCTCAGTATTCCTGTCATACCAGGAATGTAACTGTTCTTTGAAACTGTTAAAGCGGAACTAAACTCATCCATTTAACGGTTTCAAAAAACAGTTACATTCCTGGCATGCTGAGATTGCTAACTGTTCCATTTGCTTGTAACCAAATTGTTAAACCATCAAATAGCTGGTGTCATAACTGATCGCATGTGCAGCACCTTGGCAGTTGCAGATCAAACAGAGGCTAATGCTGGCCATACACACACAGAATTTTGGCCGAAACTGGTTGTTTACGGAAAGATCGTTCGAGAATCGTGCCGTTAGTGGACCCAACTTTACCGACGATTTTGGCCGTGGACCCGGCTAATGTCGATGGATCTGAAGCGAAAACTTTTACCGTTTTAACTAAAGTGTATACGTGTATGTTGTAATCTAAACAATAAGAATATTCTGTCTTGTATAATTTATATATGTTTTTGTTGTTATCCAATGATCACTACGAACATGGAAACGATCATGTAAACAAGTTTATTCTGTTGGTTAGTGGCCTATTTGCTTTCGACCGACGAATAATCGTTTAGTTTGCAAACGGCCGAAATTCTGTGTGTGCCAGCATTAGATAGCAGCTTCCTTGGCTGAAAAGGATAGTAGAGTTTAATTTGGCTTTAAATCGATGGGTTTGGTTCTGTTTAAATTTTTGGTCAAGTCTATCTAAATCTGCTAGTGTATCCAACACTATCGTCTCCCCAGATTGACAATACCACTGTCCAAAGCTGTCTCCATTGCCCCTCCAGTGGTGGCAAGCGGAGGTACCCTAAGACAAGCAGTTCTTTACTGTGTGCTACTGGCTCTTGTCTTCTGCCACCTTGAGTGTGACAATATTGAGAGGTCCACCGACTCATCCAGGTTCAGCCCACGTGCCTCCTGATGACCCAGTGCTAAGCACACCCCCCTCTTCCTTTGTGAATGAAGGGCTATGCCTCCTGTGATATGTGATGTGCATAGCCCAGGAGGCACATCATTCGCCTCGGAGAGTGACCTGCTTGGGTATAAGCATATTCAAATCTATTTTGAGAAAAAAAAAATATGCCATACCTTCCCAATCATAACACCTAGATGCACATTATTTTAAACTTGAAATTTAAATATTTAATTAAATAATTAAATTTTTATATCAAGTATTGTTCATAATCTAGAATGTTAAATGATATAATATCTAGTGCTGTAACTCTAAGACCCCTGTCACACTGAGGCCGGGTTCACACTATTGCGAATTGGATGTGGGATCTCCGCACCCAATTCGCAATAGCAGGAGAATGTGAATGGCTCTCTATGGAGCCGGTTTACATATCTCTGATGCGGCTCTGGTGCAAATTTGCACAGGAGCCCTGTGCGTCTTTTGGCCCGTTTTCAGGTCCGAATTCAAGGCCAAAATTCGGGCTGAAATTGGACCTGAAACGGTGAACCGGGACGCACAGGACCCCTGCTGGGAGCTGCATCGGCATCCAGTGTGAACCGAGCCTGAGGTGGTTTTTAGACGTTTTAGCTCTAGAAATAGCCTCTAAATAGTACCTGAAAACCGCCTCCTATTCATTGCAGTGTGTCTTTTCACACTGGGGCGGTGCGTTTGCAGGACGTTAGGAAAAGTCCTGCAAGCAGCATCTTTGGGGCGGTTTGGGAGAGCTTTATACAGCGCTCCCCAAATGCCCTGCCTATTAAAATGAATATGAAAGGAAGATCCTGGACTGCCGCACTCTGTGGAAGATGCTTCTTTATTCAAATAAAATCCATCACAGTACAGCAAGTACACCCAAAAAAATGAAAACAGGAACAAGCTGGATTTTATTTGAATAAAGAAGCATCTTCCACAGAGTGCGGCAGTCCAGGATCTTCCTTTCATTTGCCTACATTGTGCAGAGCCAGCACCTGTGCGTGTTTAAAGTGGGGCGGGAGTGTTCCATGGACTTAGAAGCTTCAGAGCGGTAACTTTCTTTATGTATTAAAATAAATAGGCAGCACTTCCAAAGCGCCTGAAAAGCGCCTTCGGAAGCACCGCAACAACATTTTTAACCCCTTCTTTGGGGTTAAAAGTGCACCGCTGGCGTCTGAAAAGTGCTGCTTAAACAGCGCTAAAGCACCACTAAAATGAGCGGCGCTTTAGTGCTAATGCGACCGCGGCCCCAGTGTGAAAGGGGTCTAAGGAAAAAGTTCACTGATATTTTAAAGCAAAATAATCTTTTTACTTGATTTAAAGCCAAATCTGTGTTAGAGTCTATACACTGGGAGTTGTGTAGAGGTGAAAATGTAAGTTGTTACTTGTTGCTCATTTGGTATGGGTCCTTTATAAATACCGTATTTATCGGCGTATAACACACACCCTAACTTTAAGAGGGAAGTTTCAGGAAAAAAACGTTCCACAGCCCCCTGCGTATAACACGCAGGCACAGTTTACCCTCTATTTTCAGGGTAAAAAAGTGAGTGTTATACGCCAATAAATACAGTACTTGTGTAACTAAAGGCAAACTTTTTTTTTTTTTTTTGGATAGAGTAAGGGAGATTATAACCCCTGTCAGTTTGTTTGCCATCTGTGTCCTATTGGGGAGATTTTCCCTCACTTTCTGTCCAATAGCCTAAACAGGAAGTGAGAAGAAATCCTTCCAAAGTGAGGGAATCCTTGGGTGTCACCAGAACTAATGTCTCAATTGCAAGATTTCCCTTCTATTTCTGTTCTGTCAACCCAAATTTTGAGATTTTCTTTTACTTTTATGCCGCGTACACACGATCGGAATTTCCGACAACAAAACTGTGGGGTTTTTTTTTTCCCACAGGTGTTGGCTCAAACTTGTCTTGCCTACACACGGTCGCACAAATGTTGCTCGGAAATTCTGATTGTGTGTACGCGGCATAACTTTCAATGATAATGGTAAACAGGACAAATAGAGAGGGGGGATCTCCCTGATGGGGGCACAGACTGCAATAAAAACTGACAGGTGTTCTAATCCACCTCTATCCAAAACTTTAAAAAAAAAAGTATATATTTTAGTTATACTTTAATATAGATAATGACTTTCTGGGTAATGAAAATGATTAAAGAGACATGATTGCAAAGCATGTACAGGTAAACTGCATCCATTCTGTTAGAATAGTACCACACGGCACATATCCATGCTTTCTCAAGTCGTCTTCCAGGACGGCACAATGAGAGATGACTGGCTCCACCTGACAGGAAACACAATCAATTCAAAGAGGTTAAAGCACCCGCCCCTCCCCGTGCTCCTCAGTTCTTGATTGTGTTTCCCCACAGCGAAACCGTTTATTTTTTTTTCCCACAGACTGAAGGCCTGGGGCTGGAAGTCCCCCCCCGGGAGCTGAGCCGAATGCCTGGGAAGCCTCTGGGCCTAGCAGGACTCTATTTGTCCGTCCTGGGGGGTATCCCATTCCTTCTCAGGGAGGGCAGTTGAAGAGCCTCCCTGAGCACTGAAGCTCCCTAGGTGCGGGGCTGTACCCGGGACTTCAGGGGCCAGATATCCTCCTTCCTCCCTCCTACCTGTTTGGGTGTCCATCCTGGAGGGGGGGGCTGGCAGGTTCCTCCGTCCGCTCGCGCGGTCTGTTTGCTTAGGGCGCCACTCTATGCAGGTGCATAGCATTGCGGCGCCATTTTCCCGGCGTCTAGGACATTCGTCCTCTAGCGTCAAGGATGACGCCATCGCGTGCCGCGTCATTTCCGGTCTCCGGCAAAATGGCGGCGGCCGGCGTCTGCTACCGCATTCAAAAACGGAGGGACGCCAGGAAGGAGGCGCCCTTTTTTCTCCTCCAGTGGAACTGCGATCGGGAGCAGAGCATCTCACCTACATGGAGCATGAGGAGAGGCCGACTACGGCCGCGGCTACAGAGGAGACCACAGGGGGTGAGTCAACCCAGCCAGCAGGGGTCATGATGGGGGATGGTACCCCGACTCTTTCCCCTTGCCTGTCACAGGGTTCTTTTTGGTTGTTAATGTATTCCTGTGTACTCTTACATTGCAGGAGAGGACGTCACTGCCCAGGGGGTTGCCAGTCGTTCCTCTAGAACCCCTGCCCGCTCCAAAAGATGCGGTTACTGTAACGAGAAGTTACCCTCAACCCATTCCAAGCCCTTCTGCTTCAAATGTATCCAGAAGCTGGCTGGGAAGGAAACATCTCAGGTGATGAGAGACTTTCTCTCTGTCCAAACCCAGATGCTTGCCACCCTTAAGGATTTTCAAGCCTCCCTTAAAGCTAAGGAACCAGAGCCCCAGACAAGCAGGGAGGGCCCTTCCTCACAGGAGTTTTTCTCCTCAACCAGGAGAGGACACCCAGAATCCCTGAGATCCCTCCTGTCTCAGGACTCAGAGGCAGAGGAGGATTCGGAGATCCCTGATCAGGGACTATCCGATGAGGGCCTGATAGATAGTCAGGCTGAGGAGGAGGAAGAAGGCTCTAGGTCAGGAAGACACATCTTCTCAGCTGACGACATGGAAGGCCTCCTTGGTGCAATCTACACCTCTGAAGAAATTCAGGAGCCGACGGAACAGGTATCCGCACAGGATAGATTGTACCGAGGCTTGGTAAGGGCCCAACCCAGAACCATCCCGGTTCACCAGGCTCTCCATGATGTGATTCTTAGAGAGTGGAAGGAACCTGAGAGGAAGCTTCTGAAATATAAAACTTGGAAGCGTAGGTGCCCTTTTAAGGGGGAGGATGAGGAGAAACTCTTTAAGATTCCCAGATTGGACGCCTCTTTGGCACAGGTGTCAAAGCAATCCGACCTCTCCTTTGAGGACGCAGGTAATATCAAGGATCCTATGGATCGCCGTACTGAGACGACCTTGCGTAGAGCCTGGGAAGCCAATGCGGCAGCAATGAGCCCCGCGCTGGCTTCAGCTTGTATAGCTAGGAACGCGGATACATGGATAACCAAACTAATAGAACATGTTTCCCGTGTGTCCAAGTCCAGGGAAGTCCTAGACTCCCTACAGGTAATAGGTAGCGCAGTGGCATACCTAGCAGATGCTGCAGTTGAGACCGTGCGAACCACCGCAAAAACGGGTGCCCTCGTAAACTCGGCTCGCAGAGCCGTATGGGTCAAAACATGGGATGGGGATAACGCATCCAAGACCCGCTTATGTGGACTCCCATTTGAGGGCTCACTCCTTTTTGGTACAGGGCTGGACCAAGCCCTATCAAGATCTACCGAAAAGGGCAAAAAGTTCCCCACTAAACCTAAAAGGGACCAAAAAAGATTTTTTCGAGGCCCCCAGGGTAGAAATCGTTTCTCGAGCAAGAAGCCTGCCGGTAATAGGAAGTGGGGCGTTGGGAAGGATAAGCAAAAAGGAGGTATCCTCTTTTCCAACCAAAAGTCAAATGAAAAAGACTTTAAGTGACGTAAGGGTAGGGGGAAGACTTTCCCAATTCCTTTCCAGGTGGGAGAGTATTACCCAGAGCCCTCATATTCTCAACATTATAAAGGAGGGCTACAGGCTGGAGTTTCTTCATCCCCCCCCTCAAAGTTCCTAGTAACGCATCTCCCCAGGGACCCCCTCAGGCAGCAGGTCTTCTGCAAAACATTTCAGAACTAGCAGAACAGGGAGTTGTAGTCCCGGTACCTGCGGGACAACGTGGACTGGGGGTCTACTCCCACATCTTCGTTGTCCCAAAGCCGTCAGGCAAGTACCGGTTGATAATAAACCTGAGACCCCTGAATACCTCCTTGCGTCACAAGAAATTTCGCATGGAAAGCATATACACCCTCAGAAGACTCCTTCTGAAGGAGGTATACATGGTAACGATCGCCTACCTTCACGTCCCGATCTTTCCAGGACATCAAGCCTTCCTCAGATTCGCAATCGGGTCTCCTCAGGGGATTCAACACTGGCAGTTTGCTGCCCTCCCCTTTGGACTGGCTTCCAGCCCAAGGGTATTTACAAAAATCGTAGCAGAGGTGGTTGCCTTCCTACACCTAGAGGGTATAACGATAGTCCCTTATCTCGACGACCTTTTACTTTACAACCAGAGTCGAGATCTCCTCCTCGCAGACCTGGCCAAGGTTGTGAGTACCTTGGAATCCCTGGGTTGGATCATCAACCGAGAGAAGTCCTCGATGATCCCGGACCAAAGGAAGATTTACCTGGGTTTCCTGATAGACTCCTTACAAAGGAAGCTTTGTTTACCCCAGGAGAAGGTCCAGGGCCTCATAACAGCGGTCAGGTCTCTGTTGGAGGTAAGGGAGTCCTCTTTCAGAGGCATCATGAGGGTACTGGGTCTAATGACCTCTTGTATACCTGCGGTTCCGTGGGCTCAGCTCCACTCCAGACCCCTCCAACAATTCCTCTTATCCTCCTGGGACGGAACAAGAGGAACATTAGACCACAGAATCTCCATCCCAGAGGTAGTAAAGGACTCTCTGAGCTGGTGGCTTCTTCCTCAGAAGTTGCAGGTGGGTCATCTATGGACTCAGACAGACCCCCTCAGGATAACGACGGACGCAAGCTCCTGGGGTTGGGGGGCCCACTTAGGCGAACTCCGAGCCCAGGGTTCCTGGAATCAGGATCAGAGACACGCCTCCTCAAACTTCCGGGAATTATTGGCGGTCGGGGAGGCCCTAAAAGCGTTCGAGGAAAGGATCCGAGACCGGGAGGTCCAGATCCTCTCCGACAATGCGACCACGGTGGCCTTCATAAATCATCAGGGGGGAACCAGGTCTCCCTCCCTGCTGACCTTGTCTCTAGGGATTCTGGGCTGGGCAGAGCTTCGGATTGCCTCTATTACGGCAGTACACATAAAGGGAAGGTACAACATAGAGGCGGACTATCTAAGCCGTCATCGGATTCTCCAGGGGGAATGGGAGCTGAACCCAGAGGTGTTCAACCTGGTGTGCCAACATTTTGGAAGGCCAGAAATAGACCTCTTTGCCCGCAAGGAGAACAGGAGAGTAAGAAGATTCTTTTCCCTGTCCCGAGAGTGGGGCTCAGGGGGGGTGGATGCACTGGCTCAGGTATGGAGTTTTCACCTGGCTTATGCTTTTCCCCCTCTGAGTCTCATTCCAAGAGTCCTACAAAAACTAGGTCTCTCAGAGACCAGACTCATTCTAATTGCTCCTTGGTGGCCCAAGAGAGCCTGGTTTCCCGCTCTACAGAACTGGTCTGTAGCACCTCCCCTCCATCTACCAGTTCGGGTGGACCTTCTTCGGCAGGGACCAGTCTTTCACCCAGATCCCAGCTTCTTCAAGCTGACGGCCTGGTGCTTGAGAGGCAGAACCTGCGGGAGAGGGGATGTTCCGAGAGAGTGATTAACACTCTCCTCTCAAGTAGAAAAGAAGTCACCAGACGTATCTACAGGAAGGTGTGGGGAGTCTTCTCTCACTGGTGTCTAGTGAGAAAGGTATCCCAGCAAGAAACCTCGGTCATCCTGGACTTTCTCCAGGATGGCGCCGACTTAGGTCTCGCTACCAAGACTCTAAGAGTACAGGTAGCAGCCTTATCGTATTTTTTGGACAAAAAGTTATCACTGGACCCTCTAGTTAAAAGATTTCTAATGGCCAGGGATAGATTGTCCCTGGTGCGGATCTCTAGAGTCCCGCCCTGGGACCTTACATTAGTTTTGGAACAATTAACTAAGGCTCCGTTTGAGCCACTAGAAGATATTTCAGTAAAATTACTGACATTTAAGTTTGCTTTTCTTCTTGCAATTACTACAGCCAGAAGAATAGGCGACATGCAGGCTCTGACGATTAAAGAGCCTTTCTTTAGTTTATTCGAGGACAGAGTTATTCTTAGGCAGGACCCCCTGTACCTCCCTAAGGTAGCGTCAAAGTTTCATAGATCACAAGCTTTCGGGGTATGTCCCCTTCTTCAAGGTCCAAGCAGTACTGATTCACAATTTTTTTAGCAGAATGTTGAAACAAAACAAGAAAAAAAAAAAAAAATCTCAGAGGGAAAGGAAAAAAAACACATACAAATCAATGGTAATAAAGATAGCAGCAGAGTTAGTGAGATAAGACAGAGTTAGTGAGATAAGACAGAGGGAGAGCTATAGACTTGAGGGGGGAGATGCTAGTCACAGAGGGGGTCATAAAACCTTAGTATAATGGGTAAGGAAACCAATATCTAAATTTAGGCCATTCGTTTTTGTGTTAAAAAGAATTATCATTCTTAGTTCAAATGTTTTCCTTTCCTGGATAGTTCTGAAATTCCCTTTAAGAACTAAAACATTGAGGTCTTCTATAGTGTGGTCTGGTTGTGAGAAGTGATGTCCCACAGGTGTGCAGAAACTCTCTTCTTTATGTTCCTTGATGGTATGTCTGTGAAAATTCATCCTTGCTTGCAACTTCTGTCCTGTTTCACCAACATAAGATCCTTTGCCACACCTGTTGTATTGGATGAGGTACACAACATTACTGGAGGTACAGTTGTAAGATCCCATGATGGTGAAGGTCCCATTTGTGTGTGTGACACTTTTGGATGGATTGATCTGGTTGCACAGTTTGCAGCGTTTTTTATTGCAGGGTTTGCTTCCATTATTTGTGACTTCATAATCAGAGTGAAGTTTCCTGCTGATTAGTTTGTGTCTGAGGTTGGGTGGTTGTCTGAAAGCCAATAATGGGGGTTGTTGGAATATTTCTTTCAGAGTTTCATCCTCTGTTATAATGGGCTGTAAATCTTTGATTATCTTTTTGATCCCTTCTAGTGTTGGGTTGTATGTGGTGACTAGAGGTACTCGGTTATTTGTTTTTTTCTCTTTGTATTGGAGGAGATTTTCTCTTCGGGTTTTCAAGGCTGTGTTTATGCTGTTGTTGATGGTTTTGTCTTTATATCCTTTCTTCTGGAAAGAGCCTGCCAGTGTTCTGAGATGTTTATCTCTGACTTCTGGGTCTGAACAAATTCGGTGGTATCTGATGGCCTGGCTGTGTATGATGGCTCGTTTAGTGTGTTGGGGATGAAAACTGGAACTATGAAGATAGCTGCATCGGTCAGTCGGTTTTCTGTATATGGAAGTGTGAAGCTTGTCATCCCTGATGTATACTGTAGTGTCTAGGAAGTTGACATGTGTGTTCGAATAGTCCATTTTTAGTTTGATAGATGGGTGAAAAGTGTTGATCAATGAGAAGAATTGGTTTAGATTTTCTTCACCTTCAGTCCATATCATGAAGATATCATCAATATAGCGATAATATCTGTATGGCTTTTGTTGTATGCTGTTCAGGAATTTGTCCTCCAGGTCAGCCATAAATAAGTTTGCATATTGGGGTGCCATTTTGCTTCCCATAGCAGTACCCATACATTGGAGATAGATGTCATTGTTGAAAGTGAAGTAGTTGTGTGTAAGAATAAATTCGATGAGCTGTGTAACATCCTCAGCCGTGTATTTGTGGTTTGGTGTGGATGATAAGAATCTGTGACATGCTGCCAACCCATCCTTGTGAGGGATGTTACTGTACAGAGATTCTACATCCATAGTGACTAGAAGTGTATTTGGTGGTAATTGTTGTATATTGTTAAGCTTGTTCAGAAAATCAGTGGTGTCTTGCAGGAAACTAGTAGTGTTCATGACTAACGGTTTTAACATGTTTTCTACAAGGCCTGAGATATGTTCGGTAAGTGTATTCATACCTGTTATAATGGGTCTGCCTGGATTTCCTGGCTTGTGAATTTTGGGCAGCATGTAGAAGTCTCCAATATCTGGATTATCTGGAATCGCATTGATGAGTTCTGAATGCAGGTGGCTTGGTATGGTCGCAATCAGACCTTTTAATTGCTTAGTAAAATCCTGGGTCGGATCATAATCCAGTTTTTTGTAGTAAGTAGTATTTGCCAGCTGCCTCTGACCCTCTTGTATATATTTGTCTGTATCCATCACAACGACTGCTCCCCCTTTATCTGCTGGTTTGATGGTTATGGCCTGATTCTTGCGCAGATCGTGTACAGCTCTTCGCTCCAGTGGTGAAAGGTTGTATAATATTTTCTTTTGCTGGGTGGATATCAGAGATGTTACTCGCAGCCTGAAGCTGTCAATATAGGTATCCAGTTTGGGGTTGCGTCCTTGTGGAGGTGTGAAGTTGCTGTTCTTTTTCTTTTTATCACCTCCTATTGTCCTAGGATTCCTTTCATTACTGTGAAAATATTCTTTGAGCCTCAGTCTCCTAAAGAATTCCTCCATATCTGACCATACCTGTAAATTATCCAATTTGGTGGTTGGGCAGAATGTGAGGCCTTTGGAGAGGACTGTTGTTTCTGGTGCAGAAAGTTTATGAGCTGACAAATTTATGATTCCAAGATCCTCTGTTATATCCACATTTTCTGTCAGGTCAGCATTTACACAAGGGATACCTTGGGATTCTGGATCGGGTTCCAAGTTGCTGATAGCAGGAGTTATAGAAGTTGTGTTTGTTTTGTGTTGTTTAGGTTGTATCCAAAAGGTCTGCTCTTGGTGTAGCTTTTGGAGTTTTTTTTGCTTCCTGTTCATGGCATGTTTTTGCAGTTGTCTTTGTAAGGTTTCAATTTCATTCTTAATTTGGCTGATGTTTGTAGGGTCCAGTGATGTTGAGGTTTCAAACACCAACTGCTTTTGTTTCCTGATTGTCTCCCTTTTACCATACAGTTTATGAATGAGGTTGTTCCTTAACCTTTCGCTGGTACGTCTGCAGAGTCCTTCTGCATAAGGAGAGTTCAGTGTATTGGCACAAGGATTTTTAATCCGGAGACCCTGTGGTATGAGATTCCTCTTTTTGCATCTTGAGAGAAAGAAGATGTCGCTGCTAACCTGTGTTTCCTTTGTGATCAGGATGGTTAACTGCTTCTTAATGCGGCTATATGCAGTATCTTCCATCATACTTGACGTAATTGTAGCCGTATTAGTGCAATTGTGACAGAGAAAATTAAGTACTGTCCGTGATACTTTTTTTATTTGCACTAACATAGAATTTTTCAGGACAAGCTTTCGGGGTATGTCCCCTTCTTCAAGGTCCAAGCAGTACTGATTCACAATTTTTTTAGCAGAATGTTGAAACAAAACAAGAAAAAAAAAAAAAAAATCTCAGAGGGAAAGGAAAAAAAACACATACAAATCAATGGTAATAAAGATAGCAGCAGAGTTAGTGAGATAAGACAGAGTTAGTGAGATAAGACAGAGGGAGAGCTATAGACTTGAGGGGGGAGATGCTAGTCACAGAGGGGGTCATAAAACCTTAGTATAATGGGTAAGGAAACCAATATCTAAATTTAGGCCATTCGTTTTTGTGTTAAAAAGAATTATCATTCTTAGTTCAAATGTTTTCCTTTCCTGGATAGTTCTGAAATTCCCTTTAAGAACTAAAACATTGAGGTCTTCTATAGTGTGGTCTGGTTGTGAGAAGTGATGTCCCACAGGTGTGCAGAAACTCTCTTCTTTATGTTCCTTGATGGTATGTCTGTGAAAATTCATCCTCGCTTGCAACTTCTGTCCTGTTTCACCAACATAAGATCCTTTGCCACACCTGTTGCATTGGATGAGGTACACAACATTACTGGAGGTACAGTTGTAAGATCCCATGATGGTGAAGGTCCCATTTGTGTGTGTGACACTTTTGGATGGATTGATCTGGTTGCACAGTTTGCAGCGTTTTTTATTGCAGGGTTTGCTTCCATTATTTGTGACTTCATAATCAGAGTGAAGTTTCCTGCTGATTAGTTTGTGTCTGAGGTTGGGTGGTTGTCTGAAAGCCAATAATGGGGGTTGTTGGAATATTTCTTTCAGAGTTTCATCCTCTGTTATAATGGGCTGTAAATCTTTGATTATCTTTTTGATCCCTTCTAGTGTTGGGTTGTATGTGGTGACTAGAGGTACTCGGTTATTTGTTTTTTTCTCTTTGTATTGGAGGAGATTTTCTCTTCGGGTTTTCAAGGCTGTGTTTATGCTGTTGTTGATGGTTTTGTCTTTATATCCTTTCTTCTGGAAAGAGCCTGCCAGTGTTCTGAGATGTTTATCTCTGACTTCTGGGTCTGAACAAATTCGGTGGTATCTGATGGCCTGGCTGTGTATGATGGCTCGTTTAGTGTGTTGGGGATGAAAACTGGAACTATGAAGATAGCTGCATCGGTCAGTCGGTTTTCTGTATATGGAAGTGTGAAGCTTGTCATCCCTGATGTATACTGTAGTGTCTAGGAAGTTGACATGTGTGTTCGAATAGTCCATTTTTAGTTTGATAGATGGGTGAAAAGTGTTGATCAATGAGAAGAATTGGTTTAGATTTTCTTCACCTTCAGTCCATATCATGAAGATATCATCAATATAGCGATAATATCTGTATGGCTTTTGTTGTATGCTGTTCAGGAATTTGTCCTCCAGGTCAGCCATAAATAAGTTTGCATATTGGGGTGCCATTTTGCTTCCCATAGCAGTACCCATACATTGGAGATAGATGTCATTGTTGAAAGTGAAGTAGTTGTGTGTAAGAATAAATTCGATGAGCTGTGTAACATCCTCAGCCGTGTATTTGTGGTTTGGTGTGGATGATAAGAATCTGTGACATGCTGCCAACCCATCCTTGTGAGGGATGTTACTGTACAGAGATTCTACATCCATAGTGACTAGAAGTGTATTTGGTGGTAATTGTTGTATATTGTTAAGCTTGTTCAGAAAATCAGTGGTGTCTTGCAGGAAACTAGTAGTGTTCATGACTAACGGTTTTAACATGTTTTCTACAAGGCCTGAGATATGTTCGGTAAGTGTATTCATACCTGTTATAATGGGTCTGCCTGGATTTCCTGGCTTGTGAATTTTGGGCAGCATGTAGAAGTCTCCAATATCTGGATTATCTGGAATCGCATTGATGAGTTCTGAATGCAGGTGGCTTGGTATGGTCGCAATCAGACCTTTTAATTGCTTAGTAAAATCCTGGGTCGGATCATAATCCAGTTTTTTGTAGTAAGTAGTATTTGCCAGCTGCCTCTGACCCTCTTGTATATATTTGTCTGTATCCATCACAACGACTGCTCCCCCTTTATCTGCTGGTTTGATGGTTATGGCCTGATTCTTGCGCAGATCGTGTACAGCTCTTCGCTCCAGTGGTGAAAGGTTGTATAATATTTTCTTTTGCTGGGTGGATATCAGAGATGTTACTCGCAGCCTGAAGCTGTCAATATAGGTATCCAGTTTGGGGTTGCGTCCTTGTGGAGGTGTGAAGTTGCTGTTCTTTTTCTTTTTATCACCTCCTATTGTCCTAGGATTCCTTTCATTACTGTGAAAATATTCTTTGAGCCTCAGTCTCCTAAAGAATTCCTCCATATCTGACCATACCTGTAAATTATCCAATTTGGTGGTTGGGCAGAATGTGAGGCCTTTGGAGAGGACTGTTGTTTCTGGTGCAGAAAGTTTATGAGCTGACAAATTTATGATTCCAAGATCCTCTGTTATATCCACATTTTCTGTCAGGTCAGCATTTACACAAGGGATACCTTGGGATTCTGGATCGGGTTCCAAGTTGCTGATAGCAGGAGTTATAGAAGTTGTGTTTGTTTTGTGTTGTTTAGGTTGTATCCAAAAGGTCTGCTCTTGGTGTAGCTTTTGGAGTTTTTTTTGCTTCCTGTTCATGGCATGTTTTTGCAGTTGTCTTTGTAAGGTTTCAATTTCATTCTTAATTTGGCTGATGTTTGTAGGGTCCAGTGATGTTGAGGTTTCAAACACCAACTGCTTTTGTTTCCTGATTGTCTCCCTTTTACCATACAGTTTATGAATGAGGTTGTTCCTTAACCTTTCGCTGGTACGTCTGCAGAGTCCTTCTGCATAAGGAGAGTTCAGTGTATTGGCACAAGGATTTTTAATCCGGAGACCCTGTGGTATGAGATTCCTCTTTTTGCATCTTGAGAGAAAGAAGATGTCGCTGCTAACCTGTGTTTCCTTTGTGATCAGGATGGTTAACTGCTTCTTAATGCGGCTATATGCAGTATCTTCCATCATACTTGACGTAATTGTAGCCGTATTAGTGCAATTGTGACAGAGAAAATTAAGTACTGTCCGTGATACTTTTTTTATTTGCACTAACATAGAATTTTTCAGGACAAGCTTTCGGGGTATGTCCCCTTCTTCAAGGTCCAAGCAGTACTGATTCACAATTTAAATAATAAAAAATTTAAATAATAAAAAAAGTATCACGGACAGTACTTAATTTTCTCTGTCACAATTGCACTAATACGGCTACAATTACGTCAAGTATGATGGAAGATACTGCATATAGCCGCATTAAGAAGCAGTTAACCATCCTGATCACAAAGGAAACACAGGTTAGCAGCGACATCTTCTTTCTCTCAAGATGCAAAAAGAGGAATCTCATACCACAGGGTCTCCGGATTAAAAATCCTTGTGCCAATACACTGAACTCTCCTTATGCAGAAGGACTCTGCAGACGTACCAGCGAAAGGTTAAGGAACAACCTCATTCATAAACTGTATGGTAAAAGGGAGACAATCAGGAAACAAAAGCAGTTGGTGTTTGAAACCTCAACATCACTGGACCCTACAAACATCAGCCAAATTAAGAATGAAATTGAAACCTTACAAAGACAACTGCAAAAACATGCCATGAACAGGAAGCAAAAAAAACTCCAAAAGCTACACCAAGAGCAGACCTTTTGGATACAACCTAAACAACACAAAACAAACACAACTTCTATAACTCCTGCTATCAGCAACTTGGAACCCGATCCAGAATCCCAAGGTATCCCTTGTGTAAATGCTGACCTGACAGAAAATGTGGATATAACAGAGGATCTTGGAATCATAAATTTGTCAGCTCATAAACTTTCTGCACCAGAAACAACAGTCCTCTCCAAAGGCCTCACATTCTGCCCAACCACCAAATTGGATAATTTACAGGTATGGTCAGATATGGAGGAATTCTTTAGGAGACTGAGGCTCAAAGAATATTTTCACAGTAATGAAAGGAATCCTAGGACAATAGGAGGTGATAAAAAGAAAAAGAACAGCAACTTCACACCTCCACAAGGACGCAACCCCAAACTGGATACCTATATTGACAGCTTCAGGCTGCGAGTAACATCTCTGATATCCACCCAGCAAAAGAAAATATTATACAACCTTTCACCACTGGAGCGAAGAGCTGTACACGATCTGCGCAAGAATCAGGCCATAACCATCAAACCAGCAGATAAAGGGGGAGCAGTCGTTGTGATGGATACAGACAAATATATACAAGAGGGTCAGAGGCAGCTGGCAAATACTACTTACTACAAAAAACTGGATTATGATCCGACCCAGGATTTTACTAAGCAATTAAAAGGTCTGATTGCGACCATACCAAGCCACCTGCATTCAGAACTCATCAATGCGATTCCAGATAATCCAGATATTGGAGACTTCTACATACTGCCCAAAATTCACAAGCCAGGAAATCCAGGCAGACCCATTATAACAGGTATGAATACACTTACCGAACATATCTCAGGCCTTGTAGAAAACATGTTAAAACCGTTAGTCATGAACACTACTAGTTTCCTGCAAGACACCACTGATTTTCTGAACAAGCTTAACAATATACAACAATTACCACCAAATACACTTCTAGTCACTATGGATGTAGAATCTCTGTACAGTAACATCCCTCACAAGGATGGGTTGGCAGCATGTCACAGATTCTTATCATCCACACCAAACCACAAATACACGGCTGAGGATGTTACACAGCTCATCGAATTTATTCTTACACACAACTACTTCACTTTCAACAATGACATCTATCTCCAATGTATGGGTACTGCTATGGGAAGCAAAATGGCACCCCAATATGCAAACTTATTTATGGCTGACCTGGAGGACAAATTCCTGAACAGCATACAACAAAAGCCATACAGATATTATCGCTATATTGATGATATCTTCATGATATGGACTGAAGGTGAAGAAAATCTAAACCAATTCTTCTCATTGATCAACACTTTTCACCCATCTATCAAACTAAAAATGGACTATTCGAACACACATGTCAACTTCCTAGACACTACAGTATACATCAGGGATGACAAGCTTCACACTTCCATATACAGAAAACCGACTGACCGATGCAGCTATCTTCATAGTTCCAGTTTTCATCCCCAACACACTAAACGAGCCATCATACACAGCCAGGCCATCAGATACCACCGAATTTGTTCAGACCCAGAAGTCAGAGATAAACATCTCAGAACACTGGCAGGCTCTTTCCAGAAGAAAGGATATAAAGACAAAACCATCAACAACAGCATAAACACAGCCTTGAAAACCCGAAGAGAAAATCTCCTCCAATACAAAGAGAAAAAAACAAATAACCGAGTACCTCTAGTCACCACATACAACCCAACACTAGAAGGGATCAAAAAGATAATCAAAGATTTACAGCCCATTATAACAGAGGATGAAACTCTGAAAGAAATATTCCAACAACCCCCATTATTGGCTTTCAGACAACCACCCAACCTCAGACACAAACTAATCAGCAGGAAACTTCACTCTGATTATGAAGTCACAAATAATGGAAGCAAACCCTGCAATAAAAAACGCTGCAAACTGTGCAACCAGATCAATCCATCCAAAAGTGTCACACACACAAATGGGACCTTCACCATCATGGGATCTTACAACTGTACCTCCAGTAATGTTGTGTACCTCATCCAATGCAACAGGTGTGGCAAAGGATCTTATGTTGGTGAAACAGGACAGAAGTTGCAAGCGAGGATGAATTTTCACAGACATACCATCAAGGAACATAAAGAAGAGAGTTTCTGCACACCTGTGGGACATCACTTCTCACAACCAGACCACACTATAGAAGACCTCAATGTTTTAGTTCTTAAAGGGAATTTCAGAACTATCCAGGAAAGGAAAACATTTGAACTAAGAATGATAATTCTTTTTAACACAAAAACGAATGGCCTAAATTTAGATATTGGTTTCCTTACCCATTATACTAAGGTTTTATGACCCCCTCTGTGACTAGCATCTCCCCCTCAAGTCTATAGCTCTCCCTCTGTCTTATCTCACTAACTCTGTCTTATCTCACTAACTCTGCTGCTATCTTTATTACCATTGATTTGTATGTGTTTTTTTTCCTTTCCCTCTGAGATTTTTTTTTTTTTTTTCTTGTTTTGTTTCAACATTCTGCTAAAAAAATTGTGAATCAGTACTGCTTGGACCTTGAAGAAGGGGACATACCCCGAAAGCTTGTCCTGAAAAATTCTATGTTAGTGCAAATAAAAAAAGTATCACGGACAGTACTTAATTTTCTCTGTCACAATTGCACTAATACGGCTACAATTACGTCAAGTATAGATCACAAGAAATTATTCTTCCTTCCTTTTGTTCAAATCCACAAAATGAAAGAGAGGCCTCCTTTCATTGTCTGGATGTCAGACGGTGTCTGCTAGCTTATCTGGATAGAGTGGGTGAATTTAGGAAATCCAGCCATTTACTAATTAATTTTTTTGGACAGAAAAAGGGCCAACAGGCATCTAGAGCATCCATATCTAGATGGATCAGACAGACAATCTCCATAGCTTATGACCAGGCTGGTAAGACAGCCCCGAAAGTTAAAGCTCATTCTACTCGCTCTTTGGCAACCTCCTGGGCAGAAAGAGCCGGAGCTTCGGTGGAACAGATCTGTAAAGCGGCGACTTGGTCAAGCCAGAATACATTCCTAAGGCATTACAGAGTGGAGTTGCTGTCACCTCAGGACCTGTCCTTTGGTAGAAAGGTCCTGCAAGCAGTCGTCCCACCCTAAGGTAGGCCTGAAGCTACTTGCTTCTCTCTCATTGTGCCGTCCTGGAAGACGACTTGAGAAAGTGACCAGTTACACTTACCGGTAACGGTGTTTCTGGGAAGTCTTCCAGGACGGCAGGCCTACTTCCCACCGCTTTGGTTGATACATTGGTTTGTATAGAGTTATTTGGGTGTGTGTTTTCTCTCTCGTGCACTGGTGTGGGTCTGTACTTTTTCATAACTGAGGAGCACGGGGAGGGGCGGGTGCTTTAACCTCTTTGAATTGATTGTGTTTCCTGTCAGGTGGAGCCAGTCATCTCTCATTGTGCCGTCCTGGAAGACTTCCCAGAAACACCGTTACCGGTAAGTGTAACTGGTCACTTTTGGTATGTTTCCTTCAGAAGCGAATACATTGTCATATATACAAAGCCCTGGGACAGAGTGCTTTGCCTGAGGGAAACAATCTGGGGTTGATTTACTAAAGGCAAATAGACTGTGTACTTTGCAAAGTGCAGTTGCACTCTGCAGGTGCAATTGCTCCAGAGCTTAGTAAATGAGCAGAAGCTCTGCTGACTTCCATCATCCAATCATGTGTAAAGAAATATGCTATTTTATTTATTTTCTGTGCACAAGATTTGGTTCTCTTTGCAAAGTGAAGCTTTACCTCATTTACTAAGCTCTGGGGCAACTACACTTGCAGAGGGCAACTGCACTTTGCAAAGTGCACAGTCTATTTGCCTTTAGTAAATTAACCCCTCTGTGTCACAAACACAGCCCTGTAAAAGGATTGTGGGAAGATCACTAGCAAAGATGGGGTTTTCTCGGCTGTAGGGTAGGCTACCCTTATTGTGCCCTAGGCTTCAATTATCAAAGTGGCTGTTTTGCCCTTCAGACCAGTGTTTCTCAACCTTTTTTCAGTCAAGGCACCCTTTAAAATTCCATACAATCTCGAGGCACCCCATTCTAAATTTTAAAAACAAAACTAATAGTTTTACATAACGCAGCAACAACCACACATGTAGGATGCCCAACGCTAGAGGAGATTAGTCTTCCAAAGCAAACACACCTTTGCATGCTGGTACTGATTAGTATTCCAATGTTCCTCTTCTCCCTCAGTTTCTCTCCCTTAGCCCACATTCACACTGGGGCTGCGGGAGTGAAGCCTGCGAGTTCAGCTGAACTCGCACGATTTCACTCCCGCTGGCAGTCCCGATTTCAGCCACGATTTCAAAGACATCTGAAACAGATGTCAATGTAAATCGCGGCTGAAATCGCAAAAAGTAGTACAAAAACTACTTTTTTGTAATCGATGCAGCGCCGCAGATGCGGCGGCGCACCGATTAGGACGGTGCCATTGCCCGCAATTTGCGGCAAATTTCGCACCAGTGTGAACCAGGACTTATTCAGCTAATGTGACCCCAGAGCTGATGGAGAGGGGTAGGGGACAGGCAAACAAGGATGATGTGCAGGCACCCAACATCCTACTTATCAACCGATGATGTCATTGGTTGTTAGGACGCCGGTGGCTGGAAGGTTGTAATGGTGCACAATGAAAACTTGTGGCTTTATGTAACTAATAGGCAGGCTTGATCCACCCACTGGCTTGTATACATTTGGGCAATTTCTAGGCATTTTGCCATGGCACCCTTGAAGACACCTGAAGGCACCCAGTTTGATAAAGGCTGCTACAGATTCCAATCAGATGCAAACCTTCACTGGGAAATGATAGTTTGGTGACTGAAAGAAGAATCTGATTGGTTAGGAAGGGCTAGTGAAATCAGCTGACAAAGGACTCCAGGAATTCGGACACTTTTTTTAAAAAGCAATGGTTTACAATGTGTTAAAGAATATGTAAACCCAACACTTCATATTCCCGATATGTACCCGCTGCACCATGTACTGGTATGAAAAACGATCCTGTTCTTTCTTTTAGTATTGCTACCTTTGTGTGCAATCCGTGGTGTTCCTGCTAGTCCCCCTGCTTTCCCTATTAAGAGCTGACCACACTTAGGCCCCTTTCACACTGGACAATCTGTGAGGATCTGCCCCGTGAACCTCCGCTTGCTCCGCTGATCCCTGCTGAGCCGGCGGATGACAGGGCGGTCCCCGCACACTGTGCAGGGACCGCCCTGTCAGATCTCCGCTCTCCCCTATGAGGGGATCGGATGAACACGGACCGTCTGTCCGTGTTCATCCGATCCGCTCTGAAGACGGATAGAAAAATAGGATTTTCCTCCGTCTGCAGAATCGGGGGATTGCGGACACGGAGGAGATCGGGTGTCAGCGGATGTTCATCCGCTGACACCCGCGATCTCATAGGGACCAATGTATGTCCCTTTTTCATCCGTAAACGGATGGATGAAAAAGCGGACATATGGTCTGCTAGTGTGAAAGGGGCCTTAGTAGAACACACAGTGGTCAGTTCTCTAACTATGCTGGGAACTAGCCTGTTCTCCTTCAATGATCAGAATTGTCCAGACCCCGTCCCCCGCACAGCTATTCACTGGGAAGATCGTTTACATATACTTTAGGTCCAACGCGGTATATGTCACCTCCTGGACTTACCATGTTAGTTCAGTTAGTTGACCTTTAGAGAACTAACCCTTTAAGGATTGTCTGTCTAAATAATTACAGGGCCATTCTCTGTGCTGCCATCTAAATCAACTATACAGTTCACATTATCTAAAATAGTTGATTTGCAGATGAATTAAAGGAGGTATCTAATAAAGTTGCAAGCTATAGCTATTTCATGATATACAAATTACAAAGAATCATAGCACTACAACGATATATATAAGGCATTGGTGCTGGTCAGGGTTGCCAACTTTCAGTAAATTTACAAACAGTTTGTAAAATCTGTACTTTTTTGTATTGTCCCAGTGCTGTTCACACAGTTTGATCTGTTGCTATAGATAGCTATCTTAATTCATCACAACTTTATGTTCACAAATAAATAATGCAATTAAGTAAACTTGCAGAAAAATAATGAAATGATGTAAACTTGCATGCATGCCTAAGAAAAAAAAGTCCACAGAAATCTATATGGACATAAGTACCAGTTATTGGTTTGTTGAGTCATTTTGCCCTTATATGCAGGAATAGATAGTAAATGAGTATTAATAATGTAATATAACCAGGTACTCAATTCTGATGTATTTTGTTTTATAGCACCTGGAGCAAGAGAAGCACGAATTGAAAAGACGATTTGATAATCGTGAAGGAGAATGGGAAGGGCGAGTGTCGGAGCTGGAGAGTGACGTGAAACAGCTACAGGAAGAGCTAGAGAAGCAGCAGGTGCATTTGAGAGAGGTTGATCGGGAGAAATGCACAGCAGTCCAGGAATTATCAGATCAAAACCAAAGACTCTTGGAACAGCTCAATAGGGTGAGTGTCCTTGGCAGTCATAGCTGATCAGTTTAATGTCAAGGTTAATAATATCCATAGAGTAAATCTCACTAAACAAGTCTGGGTAACGTTATTTTTAATAACACAAACTCCTTACTTCATCAAATATTCTTTAGGTCAAATATTATATCAAGTAACACCTCTAAAGGCCCATACACACGATCAGACTTTTTGACAACAAACCTCAGACGGACCTGTTTTTGCTGAAGATCGGACCGTGTGTACGCTCCATCGGACAAACTTTTTCGGTTTTCATCGGACAAATGTTCGCTGTGCAAACAGACAAACTTTCCGGCAACAAAAGTCCGATGGTGCAATGTCCGATTGTGTGTACAGAAGTCCATCAGACTTAAGTCCAAAGTACAATCACGCATGCTCAGGACCAATGCAAATAATTCGACAACAATACAGAAGTTGACCAAAGGGTGGCGGTAAAGAGCTGAAAAAACACGTGATTTGGTGAAAGTTGGCTGAAAAAGTCCTGCCGTGTGTATGCAGAACAAGTTCACGGCCAACGCCCTTCAAAACAAAAATCCACCAAAAAGTTGGTTTGAAGTCCGATCGTGTGTATGAGGCTTAAGAAAATCTGTTAACGGGTTCAGTGCAAATTTATGGTCAGATCAATGGTTACTTTTGTTACTCTTTGGCCTCGTACACACGGCCGAGATTCTCGTCGAAAAAAACATGTCGTTTTTTTCGACGAGATTCTTGGACAAGAAACTTGTCCCGGCCGAGTGTACAGACGCTCGATTCAAAGAACCCGCGGTTCTTTGAATGGAGCGTACACGGTGACGTCATCGACTACGACGAGCATGCGCTCGTCACATTCGATGCAGTCGCCGCCATCTTGGTATACCCTACGTATGCCTAGGAAGCTACCGCGCATGCGTCGAATTCATTTCGAACATGCGCGGGCTTCCGGGAGGACAGGTAAGTGTACACACACTCACTTTTCTCGTCGAGGAACATGCCGACGAGAATCTCGACGAGAAAATAGAGAGCAGGATCTCTATTTTCTCGTCGAGATTACTTGTCGCTTTTCTTGACGAGAAACCATACACACGAACGAATTTCTCTGCAAAAAATCTCTGCCAGCAAGTTTCTTGCTGGTTTTTGCCGAGAAACTCGTTCGTGTGTACGAGGCTTCAGTCTAAAGCCTTGTACACACAATGAGAATATCGGCCGAACAATCGTCCATTTTTTTTTTTTTTTGCATGCTAGTCTCACATTGAAAATGAAGAGGTTACTCAACTTACGAAAATTCTCGTATGACAGAATAAAGCCTCGTACACACGATCGGATTTTCCAACAACAAATGTGTGATGGCAGGGTTTTGTCGGATAACCGATCGTTTGTATGCTCCATCGGACAATTGTTGTCGGATTTTCCGACAACAAATGTTTTATAGCATGCTTTAAAAATTTTCAACAACAAATGTGTGCCGTCGGATTATCCGATCGTGTGTACACAAGTCCGTCGGAATAAAATCCAAAATACAAACACGCATGCTCCGAACCAATGCTAACCATAAGACAACATTAGCTGAAGTTGCCCAAAGGGTGGCGCTAAAGAGCTGAAAAACCACGTCGTTTCGTGAATGTTGGCTGAAAAAGTTCTACCGTCTGTATGCAGAACAAGTTTACGGCCAACGCCCTTCGCACAAAATTCCACAGATTTGTCTGATAGAAATCCAATCGTGTGTACCAGGTTTTAGGGATGGGCTCAGGCGTGTTCGCAGCCGCACGTGCAGAGCCCGTCAGGAAGTCGCCATTTTCCCGATCCGCAGCTGCAAAGATCAGGAAATGTCACACTGCCTGTGATTAGCGCAGTGCAGTGCCGACTTCCTGGCGGGCTCTGCATGTGCGGCTGCGAACACGCCTGAGCCCATCCTTAGACAGAATACAACTTTGGATGTAATGTATTGTATTTGTATTGTATTTTCGGACGAAAACTGTACCGATTAACCACTTAAGCCAGGAAGGATTTGCCCCCTTAATGACCAGACCATTTTTTGCGATACGGTACTGCGTCGCTTTAACTGACAATTGTGCAGTCGTGCAACGTTGTACCCATACAAAATTTACGTCCTTTTTTACCCACAAATAGAGCTTTCTTTTGTTGGTATTTGATCACCTCTTCGGTTTAAATTTTTTGCGCTATAAACAAAAACGTCAAAAATATTTTACTTTCTGCTATAATACATATACAAAAAAATATATAAAAAAACAAATTTATTCATCAGTTTAGGCCGATCTATATTCTTCTACATATTTTTGGTAAACAAAATCGCAATAAGCATATATTGATTGGTTTGCGCAAAAGTTATCGTGTCTACAAACTACAGGATAAATTTAGGGACTTTTTTTTTTTTTTATTGTTTTTACTGGTAATGGCGGCGATCTGTGATTTTTAGCAGGACTGCGGCAGACAAATCTGACCCCAAATTACACTTTTTGGGGACCAGTGACATTATTACATTGATCAGTGCTTTAAAAAGGCACTGATCAATGTAAAAATGACACTGGCAGGGAAGGGGTTAACACTAGGGGGCGATCAAGGGGTTACGTGTGTTCCCTGGGTGTGTTCTAACTGTAGGGGGGATGGGCTCACTGGCATATGACAGATCACTGTTCCTGATCACTGGGAACAGAAGATCTCTGACATGTCATTAGGCAAAACGGGGAAGCGCCTTGTTTACATCTGTGCACATCGACCGTGGGTCGCCGACGGACACCGAGTCTGCGGGACCCGCGCCCGCTATCCTACTTGCACAGACCGACGTACACCTACGGCGGTTTGCGCTGGAGAGCCGACCTGTCGCAGTATGATGACGGCTGGTTGGCAAGAGGTTAAACAAAAATCGTACGATCTGGCATCGTGCAAGAAAAAAATCTCGTGTTTGACCCTTCGGATGAACTGTCGTCATCGTCTCTCAAAAGCTGTGTACTAACGATCGGATTATTGTACGATCGATTCCAAAGAGGTATTTTTCGTCTGATTTTGTCATCGAGTGTACTAGGTTTAAGCCCTGGTTCACACTGGTGCGATTTGACATGTGAAATCGCATGTCAAATCGGCGATATTTGCCGCAAATTGCCGGCAATGGCACCATCCTAATCGGTGCGACGCCGCATCTGCGGCGCTGCACCGATTTCAAAAAGTAGTTTCTGTACTACTTTTTGCGATTTCGGGCCGCGATTTACATTGACATCTGTGCAGAAACCTGCACAGATGTCCCTGTAATCGCGGCCGAAATCGGGACTGCCAGCGGGAGTGAAATCGTGCGAGTTCAGCTGAACTCGCACGGCTTCACTCCCGCAGCCCCAGTGTGAACCTGGGCTAAAGGTGAGATGAAATTACTGGGCCACTGTTGTCACAATAATGGCAATAATGTTAATAATCTTCCAAAATTTGATGAAACTTGAATGCTAGGTATACACTGTAAAGGGATGCTGAAATAATAATGAACAACATATTTATGCACAGCTCAGAAGGATAGGAAGCGAGAGAAAGGTCATCCTTGTGATTGCAGCACGCCATGACTTTTCTTCCTGACTCAACATTTGACGCACACATGGTGAAGGAAATATAAATTCTTCTTGAAGCTTTTCTAACCTTTTCAAAAATCTCTGTGGGTGATGAGTACTTCCATTGTTTGTACATGTTCATTATTGCCCAGGTGTTGACGCTTGCACCGCCTAAGCATCACTGTCTGACTGGGGTTAGCACTGGTCATATCTCTTGTAATCATCATTATATTAAAGTAGTTCTAAAGGCAGAAGGTGTTTTTACCTTTATGTATTCTATGCATGAATTTAAAAAACGTTCTGTGTGCAGCTCCCCCCAGCCTCCCCTTATACTTACTTGAGCCCCATCTGGATCCAGCAACGTGCATGAGAGCAGCGGCTCTCCCAGGTCTATCTCTTCTCATTGGCTCACACAGCAGCAATCACAGCCAGGGAGCCAATGAGGAGAGAACGAGCGGCGGGGCCACACCACGCTCTGTGTGTGTGTGTGTGTTGACAATGTCTATTTACAGGAGCAAGCCTACTTGAGGCTTGCTATTGGGGGCACTCAGCAGGAGGGAGGAGCCAGGACCAGGGCACCCAAAATAAAGAGGATCGGGGCTGCTTTCTGCAAATCCATTGTACAGAGCAGGTAAGTATAAAGCCCCGTACACACGGTCTGACTTTTTGCCAACAAACTTCATTTTGAGCAAGTTTGACAAAAAAATCCGACCGTGTGTACGCTCCATCGGACAAACTTTTTTGGTTTTCATCTGACAAAAGTTCGGTCTGCAAACGGACAAACTTTTGGCCAACAAAAGTCCGATGGAGCAAAGTCCGACTGTGTGTACAGAAAACCATCGGACTTTTGTCCGATGGACAAAACAAATAATGTTAAAATCAACCAACAATAGCAGAAGTTGACCAAAGGGTGGCGGTAAAGAGCAGAAAAACCACGTGATGTTGCAAAAAGTTTTGGGAAAGTTTGCAGAAAAGTCGTGTGGTGTGTATGCTATGGGTGTTCCCGGCCAACTCCGTTCGGACAAAAATCCACGAAAAAGTCTGATGGAAGTCCGACCGTGTGTATGGGGCTTTAGATGTATGATATTTTTTTTATTCCAACTTTTGGAATCACTTTAAATGTAGGTTTTTTTTTTTTTTAAACATGGCATACAGCAGTAAGAACTCGGGCATACAACTAATTACATAGATGAAATACATATATGAGTTGGTTTATCTGCCAAAGGATTTGTATGCCTGTCCATCTAGTCCCTTTCACACAGCACATCCCTTTCTGCTACAGTTTCACTTTCACTTACCGGTCCCACCCCCACCCTACCGGTATGACTGGATAATGAAAGGAGAAGCAGCAGACTGATGGGTTAATTTTAGTAAACCACTCTCTGCTGTCCACAGAACACTGCAGTGTTTATACTATGCCTGCATTTTTTTAGGTAATTCATCACAGTGTGTGTCCTGCAATGCCCTACAAGGTTTTATCTGCATAACACTGCAGAGAGCACCCCGTAAACGTAAAAAAAAAAAAAAGGCAGTGTCAGGAGGAGGAAAACCCAGTTACATGAGTGGTCACGTAACTTCACCTCCTGACAATTCTTTTAGTGCATTTGTTGGAATGAGTGGACTTTTACTTGCTTGAGGCTGGGTTCACACCCTTGCGAATTGGAATGCGGATTTTTGCTGCATCCAATTCGCATAGCAGGAGATTGTGACCGACTCTCTAAGGAGCTGGTTCACATATCTCCGCAGTGGCTCTGGTGCGATTTGCACAGGCATTCTGTGCGTCTTTTGGTCCGTTTAAGGTCCGAATTCAGCCCAAATTTCTGGCTGAAATCGGACCTGAAAATGTGAATGGATGAAATTGTGAATGGAGACACACCGGACTCCTGCTGTGAGCCACTGCATGTTATAGTGTGAACCCAGCCTTAAAGTCCCAAAGCAAGCAAAATGTAGGTCCAAGCTTAATGTTTTTCATCCTCATCTTTATTTCTATTGAACCGACCGATGCCGCCGATATTCAGCCCTGTGTACGGCCCTTAAGTAGTGAAGCAAAGATGAGGATACAGTGCATTTGTGAGGCCAGGCACTGATGTTGGACGAGAAGGCCTGGCTCACAGTCTCTGCTGTAATTCATCCCAAAGGTGTTCTATCGGGTTGAGGTCAGGACTCTGTGCAGGCCAGTCAAGTTCCTCCACCCCAAACTTGCTCATCTATGTCTTTATGGACCTTGCTTTGTGCACTGGTTCAAATCATTTGGTGGAGGGGGGATTATGGTGTGGGGTTGTTTTTCAGGGGTTTAGCTTGGCCCCTTAGTTCCAGTGAAAGGAACTTTTAGGGTGTCAGCATACCAAGACATTTTGGACAATTTCATGCTCCCAACTTTGTGGGAACAGTTTGGGGATGGCCCCTTCCTGTTACAACATGACTGCGCACCAGTGCACAAAGCAAGGTCCATAAAGACATGGACTTAGCAAGGGTGGTGGAAAATTTACTTCAAGTGCAATACTTCACATTATAATCATAACTAAAACATATATTTAATATATAATATATAATATAATTAAGTGCAACAATCTAAAAAATAACAATTCCAAAGTTATATAATGATGTGAATCTCCTAACTAAAAAGTTGTTGCACTAGAAGGTAATTTGTTTTGCAATTATCTGTAGAGAGGTTTCCACCATCCCTGCTAAGGCAGCACTGATGGGCACTGATAGGCAGCACTGATTGGCAGCGTTGATGGGCACTAATTGGTAGCACTGATGGGCAGCACTGATAAGCAGCATTGATAGGCAGCACTGATTGACACTGATAGGTGGCACTCATTGGCACAGGTAGGCAGCACTGATATGCAGCACTGATGGGCTCTGATTGGCAGTACTTATGGGCACTGATAGGCAGCACTAATTGGCACTGATAGGCAGCACTGATGTGCACTAATTGTCAACACTGATGGACACTGGCACTGATAGGCAGCACTGAAGGGCACAGATAGGCAGCACTGATGGGCACTGACTGGCAGCACTGTTAGGCGGCACTGATGGTCACTGATATGCAGCACTGATGGGCTCTGATTGGCAGCACTTATAGGCAGCATTGATGGGCACTGATAGGCAGAACTGATGGGCATTGATTGGCAGCATTGATTGGCACTACTAGGCAGCACTGATTGGCAGCATTGGTTGGCACTGATTGGCAGCATTGGTTGGCACTCATAAGCAGCACTGATTGAAACTGATAGGCAGCATTGGTTGGCACTGATAAGCAGCACTGATAGGCAGCATTGATTGGCTCTGGTTGGCACTGATAGGCAGTATTGATTGGCTCTAGTAGGCACTGATAGGCAGCAATGCAGCATTTGTTGGCACTGATAAGCAGCATTGGTTGGCACTGATAAGCAGCACTGGCACTGATAGGCAGCATTGGTTGGCACTGATAAGCAGCACTGGCACTGATAGGCAGCATTAGTTGGCACTGATAAGCAGCACTGGTTGGCACTGATGGGGGAGAGGGGGAGTTTCACAATCGGCAGATCGTGATTTTTGACAGAGCTGTTCAGCGTATGAAACTGTCAGGTAATGTCACTGCATGCAGGGAGAGAGACCAGCTGTCATAAGTCGGAGGTGAGTGTGCTCAGCCGCAATGTCGGGGGTTGGTAGGACCAAGCTCTCTCAACACCAGCCAATGATTGAGCTGCTTCAGAGAGGGGACGGAGCCAGAGAAATGTAGTGGTCCGCCCAGATCCCATCCTATTGGCTGTTTTTTTTTAACAGTTCGGTCCCGCCCACCCCGACATCACCTCCGACTTTTGACAGCTGGTCTCTCTCCCTGCATGAAGTGACATTAGCTGACAGTTTTTCATACACTGAACAGCTCAGGCAAAAATTACGATCTGCTGCCTGTGAAACTGTTTCACAGGCAGCGCAGGTTACATACTCTCTTGGATGCAGAATTTCGGGGCAGATCTCTGGAGACATGAATAGTGCGTCTCCAGCGCTTGCCTAGTGCATATGGTGGATATGTGGGATCAAATGAGAGCGTGAAGGTGAATAAATACGTGAAAATGAAATCGCTGCTCAATCTATAAAGTGTACATGTGTACTAAAAGTTGAATGGAAAAATAACGATAAGCGCAACTTCTATGATAAGTGTATAAAGGTGTAGATGCATAAACATTAATAAATAATGGCGTGATAAAGTCCAAAATTGCTTTAATGAATGTGAATCCAAAGATAAAACCAAAATGCAAATAAGTCCTGAATAAAAGTTGAATTCTTGCAAATAACGTGTCCTACAGTGCTTCTTATAGTGGTCTTCCTTATGTTAAATGCTCTCAGAGCGCTTACCTCACCTGTAGGTAAAATGAGCCTTAGAGATCTCCCAAACAGCTGAATGGACCAGAGATGACCGTTTCACTAGCCTTCCGTAGTGTCTGCAGCTCCGGTGATGACCCGTGGTATCAGTAATGGTATCCGCGGTATCCGGTAAAACACAGCTCACACATGTAGATAAGGGAAAGAGAAAAGGCCTCTCATAGTGTAAGATGTAAACAAAGGGAGGTTTATTAAAAGCCAAAAATGGGCGCTTACAAGCAGCAATGAAAGAACGGGCAAAATAGTAAAAACTGTATGGTGTGGATGATAACAACGTCACTTCCGGTCACACGCAATAGTTCTGACGCGTTGCGTCATCTCACGTGACTTCATCAGAGCATTTAACATAAGGAAGACCACTATAAGAAGCACTGTAGGACACGTTATTTGCAAGAATTCAACTTTTATTCAGGACTTATTTGCATTTTGGTTTTATCTTTGGATTCACATTCATTGAAGCAATTTTGGACTTTATCACGCCATTATTTATTAGTGTTTATGCATCTACACCTTTAAACACTTATATTTATCATAGAAGTTGCGCTTATCATTATTTTTCCAGATCTCTGGAGACAGCATGGGGTGATTAGGGTGTGCCCAGGCACACCACGTGTGCACTCCTATGGTTACAGCAGTATTCCAAAATGGATTAAATTCATTATTTTCTTAAAAATTCTACAAACAATCCCCATAATGACACGTGAAAGAAGTTTGTTTGAAATCTTTGCAAATTTATTAAAAAAATAAAAATAAATAAATAACATGTACATAAGTATACTTTGTTGAAGCACCTTTGGCACCAATTACAGCCTCAAATCTTTTTTGAGTATGATGCTTCAAGCTTCCCCCTTTTTTTTGGCATTTTCTCCCATTCTTCTTTGGAGGACCTCTCAAGCTCCATCAGCTTGGATGGGGAGCGTCGGTGCACAGCCATTTTCAGATATCTCCAGGGATGTTCAATTGGGTTCATGTCTGGGCTCTGGCTGGGCCACTCAAGGAAATTCACAGAGTTGTCTCGTAGCCACTCCTTTCTTATCTTGGCTGTGTGCTTAGGATCTTTGTCCTGTTGGAAGATGATCCTTCGCCCCAGTCTGAGGTCCAGAGCGCTCTGGAGCAGGTTTTCATCAAGGATGTCTCTGTACATTGCTGAAAGCATCTTTCCCTCAGTCCTGACTAGTACCCCAGTTCCTGCAGCTGAAAAAGATCCCCACAGCATGATGCTGCCACCACCATGCTTCACTGTATGGATGGTATTGGCCAGGTGATGAGCGGTGCCTGGTTTCCTCCAGACATCCTGCTTGCCATTCAGGCCAAAGAGTTCAATCTTTGTTTCATCAGACCAGAGAATTTTTGTTTTTCATGGTCTCGGAGTCCTTTAGGTGCCTTTTTGGCAAACTCCAGGCGGGCTGTCATGTGCCTTTTACTGAGGAGTGGCTTCCATCTGGTCAATCTACCATACAGGCCTGATTGGTGGAGTGCTGCAGAGATGGTTGTTCTTCTGGAATAGGGATGAGCTCCGGCGTGTTCGCACACTCCATGTGCAGAGCCCGCCAGGAAGTCGGCACGGCGCTGCGCTAATCACAGGCAAGGAGACATGTCCCGATGCGCGGCTGCAGAGATCGGGACATGTCTCCCTGCCTGTGATTAGTGCAGCGCCGTGCCGACTTCCTTACGGGCTCTGCACATGGAGTGTGCGAACACGCCGGAGCTCATCCCTGTTCTGGAAGGTTCTCCTCTCTCCACAGAGAAATGCTGGAGCACTTTCAGAGTGACCATCGATACAATCCTGTCTCGGAGGTCTACAGACAATTCCTTGGACTTCATGGCTTGGTTTGTGCTCTGACATGCACTGTTAACTGTGGGGCCTTTATATAGACAGGTGTGTTCCTTTCCAAATCATGTCCAATTAACTGAATTTACCACAGGTGGACTCCAATTAAGTTGTAGAAACATCTCAAGGATGATCAGTGAAAACAAGATGCACCTGATTTTTTCGATTCTTAAGCCTCGTACACACGGTCGGACTTCAATCGGACTTTTCCATGTTTTTTTGTCCGAACGGAGTTGGTTGGGAACACCCATAGCATACACACCACAGGACTTTTCTGCAAACTTTCTTAAAACTTCTTACAACATCACGTGGTTTTTCTGCTCTTTACCGCCACCCTTTGGTCAACTTCTGCTATTGTTGGTTGATTTTAACATTGGTTGTTTTGTCCATCGGACTAAAGTCCGATGGTGTTCTGTACACACGGTCGGACTTTGCTCCATCGGACTTTTGTTGGGCAAAAGTTTGTCCGTTTGCAGACCCAACTTTTGTCCGATGAAATCCAAAACCAAATGAAAAAAGTTTGTCCGATGGAGCGTACACACGGTCGGATTGTTGGTCCAACTTGCTCAAAACGAAGTT
Organism: Rana muscosa; assembly: GCA_029206835.1. Taxonomy (NCBI): domain Eukaryota; kingdom Metazoa; phylum Chordata; class Amphibia; order Anura; family Ranidae; genus Rana; species Rana muscosa. The sequence continues at coordinate 883,066,173 of CM055116.1, forward strand.
TGTTGGGCAAAAGTCCGACCGTGTGTACGAGGTTTTAGGCCCGGTTCATACTTGTGTGATGCGAGAACACCGCAAATGCACTGCGGGTTCCCGCATCGCACCTGACATGCACGGCAGTTCACACTGCCATATGCGAACTGCTGGGGAGTGTCATTATATCTTAACGACACCCCCATTTCAGCGTATCGCAGTGCGAACTGACAGTTTGGACATGAATCGGATTGCATATGTGTGAACACACATGCGTTCCGATTCTGGTCCGAACAGAAAAAAGGGTCCTGCGCGTCTTTGGACCGAATGCGTTGCGATATCAGCCATACTATCTGTGTGGCTGATATCGCACTGCACAGACATTGCATGTAATGCGCTGCGGATTACATCCGAATTACATCTGACATCGCACAAGTGTGAACCGGGCTTTGTTTTTAATAAATTTGCAAAGATTTCAAACAAACTTCTTTCACGTTGTCATAATGGGGTATTGTTTGTAGAATTTAAAATGTATTTAATCAATTTACAATAAGGCTGTAACATAACACAACGTGGAAAAAGTGAAGCGCTGTGAATACTTTCTGGATGCACTGTAATGGCCTTTAGGCAAATCTGCCAATTGTCTATTCAGCACATAGTCTTTGCCCTTCGTTGCTTATACTTACCTTCCCTGTGCTCCCGTGTCATACTCTTTAGTCTCGTACACACGATCAAATTTTCCGATGGGAATTGTGTGTTGACAGACCGTTGGCCTAAAATCCGACCGTTTGTACGCTCCATCGGACAACTGTTGACGGATCTTCCGCGAACAAATGTTGGATGGCAGGCTTTAAAATTTTCCACGGACAACGGTCTGTTGTCAGATTTTCCGATCGTGTGTACACGAGTTCTTCAGACAAAAGTCGAAAGTACAAACACGCATGCTCGGAAGCAATGCTCACCAAACACAACATTAGCAGAAGATGTCCAAATGGTGGCGCTAAAGAGCTGAAAAAACACGTTCGTGTTTGTTGGCCGACAATTGTGTGCCATTTGTATGCAAGACAAGTTCCTGGCCAACGCCCTTCGGACAAAAGTCTGACGCTTTGTCTTTGGGACTTTGACAGGCAAACAAGGCAACAGGGACGTGTGGGGAAGTTTAGGATCAGTAGCCGACGAGATTGGCTGTTAACCGCTTTTGTCCTGAATGAGCAAGATGGCACGTTAATTTTGTTTATATAAAATTTAATACAACATTTAATCATTTGTATAAAATGGAGATATAAGGATAACAATATAAGGAAGACCTATGCCGGAAACAAAATAAATCTTCATAATGTACACCTACAAAACAGCTGATGTGGTTTTCTAATTTTCTAGTAAGAGAGGAGGGCTGTCCCTCATTCCTGGCGTGATCTACTAACATTGATTGATCATTTCAAATACCCAATCAGGGTGAAGGGAATTAAATAAATAATATATATATATATATATATATATATATATATATATATATATATATATATATATATATATATATATACCCAGAACCTTTTAATATATTTTAAGTTAACATAAGTGTGGCTGAAAATGATTTAATGTTGCTTTAGTAAATGAACCCCTCTTTGTCTTCAGATAATCTATATATAGACCATGAAATAAATGACTCTGAAGCTGACACAGGACCAGCTAATAGGATTGGGGTCTTCAGTGTCAAAGTGATTTCCACCTGCCATGACAGCAGGAGACTATGACATACTTCTGTGGATTGAGCTATGTAATGACATTTTCTCATTGTTTAAATCTAGTGTTATCCAGACATGTATAATTCTGAAAATCATGCAAGCTGTTCGTGGAAAACACGCACAAACACACATAGGGGCTGATTTACTAAATGCGCATAACCTGTTCACCTTGCAAGGGAGTTTTCACTTTGGAAGGGAATTTTCCCCATAGCCTAGTGAATGTGGTTAAAATTCACCTTACAAGTGTAGCGGGGGTTTAAATTTAGGGGGATACACCTGGGTGGTAGTATGACCCAGGTGTGTATAAATCATAAGAGGATTTAGACCATTTAAATCGTGGAGGACTTGGTGGTGTACTATTCTCCTTGGCCTGTGGGTGGCGGTGTTCCCACAGGTCAAGGTAGAATCACTGCCGCAGTGCTGTCCTTTTTGTCCCGTTCCGGCGGTGGTACATCGGGGCGGAGAACCTGCTGTGGCGTCACAGGAGGGGATAAAGGAGAGAGACGCCCTCGCCAGGATGTCTTCTCGAGTGGGCGCCCAGGCACCTTAGGCCTGGGTGCGGGCGGTCCGGAGTTCCAGCCCAGGCGCCCTAGCGGAGTTGGCGTCCATCCCAGGCACCTTAAGCCTGGGATGAGGTACTACCCCGGAGGCCTGGGGCCCAGTGACTTCGACCCTGAGGTGGATGGGGCCCATGTCTGAGGTGAGGAGGCCGGAGAGATTACCCGTCTGAAGAGTCCGGAGCAGCATCAACCCGGTGACGGAGGGGCCTCTGTTAACTCCCTTGGAGGGACATGTTCCCCCTGATAGGGGCCACAACGCAGCGAAGGTACTCCAATTCATATTCTTCAGAGTCGCTGGTAGAGACTCACAAGTTTCAAGTTTCTCTCTCTAGCCAATGGCTATAGCAACCGCTGGTGAAACCACAGTGGTTTAGTTTATTGTTAGGACAGTGCCTCGACCTGCTCACCCCACCGTATTGAACTGTTTATGGGTCTCAACCTATCGGCTGACAAAGAACTGTTTTAATTGTATGCTACAATAAAACAAGTGTTGGATCCTTATCGGTGTGTGGAACTCTGGTTAATGGGAGTGAAGGAGAATGTCAGCACAGCAAGACTTGGTTTTTAATAGAAACACACAGGCCCGAGAAGAATAACTGGTACTGGCTTTCACCTCACCTGCTGCAATGGGGAGGACATGGGCCGTAGCGCATCTCACCCTCACGTACAACATACCCCTAGACCAGAAAGAGGGGGTGAGGCCGCCACACAAAAAATACCCAATCACACCCAAGGTAAAAAAAAAAAATTGCTTAAATGATTGGATGATAAAAAACATCTGAGCGTCACCACATTCCATTGCAAAGTGATAATTCCCTTGCAAAGTAAACAGCCTATTTGCCTGTAGTAAATTAACCCCATAGATTTATGTGAGAGAGTATTTTCTGCCTGGCATTTGTTTCCTTGAGGAGCAGTGCTTTAGAAACAGATTCTTTGGCAGAAGCATTTGGCAGTTCCTAAAATATCATAGTGTCATCCTTCACACTGAGAAAGGCTTGTTTACAGTCCTTTTTCAGTTTTTTTAATAGTGTTTCTCTGTGCGAATTAACTGCTTAGGGGACACCGCGACAGTGCTTTCGTGGCCATTCTTGATATTTTCACTTTTGGTAAAGCCTGACAAATCTACAGTCTTGGCAGAGCTTCAACCTGTCCCGCCTTATACCTACAGTACTAGACATGTATAATAAAATATGAATCTTTCGACTTTAAAGCATTTGTTAACCTAAAAAATTATAATAATTGGATCCTGTTCCCTTTAAAGCATGTTATACAGCACAGTGCTTGAGTTGTGTAATTTGGACAAAAAAACCTGATCCTGCCAGTTTCTACCCTCCCCGCTGACCACAATATATCAGGGCTGCTGAGCTCTGACACTGTGGTCAGCGTACGTGCCTCCGTCATCCGCAGCCTGCTCTCTTGTGTCTCCCTCTGTCCTCTCCCCCTCCTCTCCTCCATCCCATCTGTACGCTGACCACGATATAACAGGGCTGCTGAGCTCTGACACTGTGGTCAGCTTACGTGCCTCCGTCATCCGCAGCCTGCTCTCCTGTGTCTCCCTCTGTCCTCTCCCCCCTCCTCTCCTCCCTCCCATCTGTACACTGACCACGATATATCAGTGCTGCTGAGCTATGACACTGTGGTCAGCTTACATGCCTCCGTCATCCGCAGCCTGCTCTCCTGTGTCTCCCTCTGTCCTCTCCCCCCTCCTCTCCTCCCTCCCCTCCCCCCTCCACTCCTCCCTCCTCTCCCCCCTCCACTCCTCCCTCCTCTCCCCCCCTCCTCTCCTCCCTCCTCTCTCCCATCTGTACGCTGACCACCATATATCAGGGCTGCTGAGTCCTAACACCGTGGTCAGTTTCCGTCCCTCTGTCATTAGCAGCCTGCTCTCCTGTGTTTCCCTCTCCTCTCCGCTCCCTGCCTGTCAGCTCCCTGATCCTCCCCTCCTGCTCTAAAAAAAAACATGTAATTTATAAAAATATGCGGTATAATGGCTTACTTCAGATTGTCATTCGGCGCTCACGTGACTGCCCACCGGTCTCCTCTCCTCCTCTCCTCTTCCTGGCTGGAGTTTCTCAGCACCTCCTCTTGCAGCTATCAGATCAGGAGAAGAGATCAGCGGACAGTCAGCTGAGCAATTATAAGTAAGCTATTATACTGCATATTTTTTATAAATGACCTCCACTGGGGAGCTTAATGGTATATATCAGAGGTAACTATAGAAGAAAAATGTTACCTTAACAAACACTTTAAGTATATCTAAAGCCAAAACCTTTTTTTTTTTTTTTTTTTTTATTGGATATCATAGGGAAAGGTTGGAATTGCTGTCCCCTTGGGTAGAGTCACCATCTCTGTGTCCTGGTGACTTTTGTCACAGGGACAGGAAGTGAGGAGAAAAATAAAAGTTTGAGTTGGCACTGGAACAGGAATAGACTGATGATCGCTCAGTTTTCCCCTTGGCTCTGAGCAGAGAGCGGTGACAGTCAGTCACTGGCTCTCTGCTCTTCCCCCTCCAGCGCTCACTGGAGATCTGAGCTGGGAAGGGAAGGGAGCAGCTGGCCAGTCTCCCAGCGGCACCTCTAAGAGGCTGAGCCAGCTGCCAGTCCAGGCATCTGTGTGGATCCTAAATGTAAAGTTGGGATCTTTGCCCAGCTTGGACCAGCTGAGTGACATCAGCTGACAGTGGGCTTTAGCCTGCTATTGGCTGAAAGCGGGTCACAGGAGTACAGAATGAACTTCACTCCTGTGATTCATAGGAAAAGTACAGCCAAAAAAGCTTTGGCCATACGTCTCCTTTAACAAAACATACTTCCAAACCTTACACTGTTTTTGGAGATTATTGGTTAGTATATGGAGCAGATTGATTCGTTTGTTTAAAAAGTATTAGGCAGTTAGACCAAATGTTCTTAAAGCGGAGTTCCAGTCATATTTGTTTTATTAAAAGTCAGCCGCTACAAAAAGTGTAGTTGCTGACTTTTAATAAACAGCCACTCTCCTGTCCCATGATCCAGCGGTGCACTTACCTGGGCTGTGTTCTCCCCGTGTCCTCCCTCGGCGGCCCCGGCATTGCTACTATGGGAACCCGGCTGTGACAGCTTGCAGCTTCACAGCCGGGTGCCCACTGAGCATGTGCGAGCCACGCTGCACTTCTTAACTGGTCCCAAAGTCTTCTAGGACCTGTCCCAGAAGACTTCGGGAGGAAGAGCTTCTAGGCTGAATGGAACGGAAGTAGGAGCAGGTACCTGTCAAATTCAAATTCAGGTACTTGCTCCCCCCCCCTCCTCCCCAAATGCTCAATTTCACAAACAATAGCTGGGAAGGAGGCTTTAAAGCGGAAGTTCCACTTTTGAGTGGAACTCCGCTTTAACGTAGTCAGGGCAGTTATAGCAATAACAAATGACTGTAAAGTCTGGCTAGAAGGATTTTCCAAAGCAAAATGAATGAGAAACTGGTAGGTGATTTAGCTCGCAAGGCTATACCCATAGCTGCAATATCAATTTTGGATTTTGAATGATAACTGTGTATTGTTCAAATCCTTCCAGGTGCCATGTGATATTTAGGGTCTAAAAGTTTGAAACGATAAATGGATATGAGGGAAAATGAAGGTTTCTAAATTGAACCTGTCACCGCACATGTTCATTTCCTTAAAATCTGCTGATTCATATATGCATATCTGTAATTTCAGCTCAGCACTTAGACGTTCCTTCTTCTCTAGAGGCATAATAAGAGAAGCAAGTAGGCCAGGCTGAAAGGCAGAGGGGGCTATTTCTGGCTGTATATAGAGCATGCTTTGTAAGGATGCCCCTTCTACATTGCTAAGTGATCTGCCTAGACCTAGCAGAAGAGAGGTTTAAACAGATATAGCTGTATACAATACTTAAAGGGGTTGTAAAGGTTCATTTTTTATTTTCTAAATAGGTTCCTTTAAGCTAGTGCATTGTTGGTTCACTTACCTTTTCCTTCGAAATGTTTTTTTTCTTTGTCTGAATTTCTCACTTCCTGTTTCTCCTCACTAAACTTCACACCATCATCCAAGTGGTGGTTAGTCATCCAGAACAGCTTACTGAACAGCTTACTGAGGAGGAACAGGAAGTGAGAAATTCAGACAAAGAAAACAAAGAAAAAAAACATTTAGAAGGGAAATCGAAGGAAAAGGTAAGTGAACCAACAATGCACTAGCTTAAAGGAACCTATTTAGAAAATAAAAAACAAACCTTTACAACCCCTTTAAAGTGGTTAAAAAGTTTCAGACATGAAATCTGAACAAAGCATATTTCTAAGGTGTTTACTTGCCTCTCTCCAAGGTGTCCTTTCTCTCTGCAGTCTAGTTCCTTTGTTATCAGTCACTTCTGACAAGTTTTCCTGACATCAATAGCGAAAGAGGTGACAGGGGAGGGACTTCCAGCACACTACCTGTGATTGACAGCCCTAGCTCTGTTCCTGAGTGATGTGTGAAGGGGGGGTGTCTGTTCCCTCCAATCAGCTCTCACAGCTCTTGTACGGTGTGTAACTGCTGCTCCCCCATCCCTTGCTTTTTTAGTGTGAAAAATTATTTTCATATGAGTTTTGCAAGGCTGTACAGGACAAAGGCTGCAGATACAGGTGCAACTTATGTAAGATGATTTGTTTCACCTCTGTGTATCACCTGAAGCTAGCCACTTCACTGGTTATATGTTTACAACCACTTTCAATCATCTTTTTGTCAAGTACAGCAGATAGGCATGGTATGAATGGGCAGAGGTGGGGGAGTCACAAGCAGGTGATAAAGATGTGTATCTCCTGGTTATCATATATTCCTGAGATGCATGAAAAGAGGTTTTATAATTAAATAGAATATCATATTCAATTTGTCCAATCACAGGCGAAACACCCTAGTAGATAGGCACCACATCCCATATAGAATTATTAGAAAAGGGAAGTAGAAACAAAAAGGGATTTTTACGGTGCAGTATAGATCATATAGTAATGAGAAAGAATTTGTTATTCATACAAAAATATAAGTTTTATTAGATACATATCAAAAGGTTTAAAAACCGATCCTAGGTGGATTTGATACAACAATGAGCATATTAAGGCAAATAGTGGTCATAATATCGCAGGTTACAATCAAACCAGATGCAAAAAATCGCATATGCCCCACATGTTTCGCTTAACAAAGCTTCCTCAGGGGTATGCGAAGACAGTCCATGCTCATCATTATGACTGTGCAGAGATAGAAAAAGCACAGAATTATACATAAGAATAACTTTACAATAATAACTCAAGAAAAAATAGAAACAAATTAAAACATTATAAGGCCCGGTTCACATAGGGGCGACTCGTCAGGCGAGTAATATATATAAGGCAATAGCACAGCGCGGTAATCCACCACGTGCAGCTATTGCTATCTACACGCCCTATGGCGCACTAAACAATATTCTATCTCCCCTCCCTAGTCAGGCCTGACATGAAATCAAACTCAGTCTTGTGAACAGAGATTTCTTCGCATGCAAACTTGAAATGGTGGTGCACATTCAGGAACAATATTGTAATCCACAAAGTAGGCAGTCATAAGGAACACTATGCTGGAGACCCTTTTAACTCTGTCCTGCAACCGGTCTCCAGCAGAACAGTGAATAAATGAATGGTGGGCTGAAGCAGTCTATAGGCCTAAACACAGTACAACCGATTGGATTGAGCAGGTGCTCGCTCACCACTCCGGACGCGATCCCAGTCCGGGACTTCCACCTGCTGTGTCTCCACACCCAGCGTCCGCAATGATCGGGTCCCCGATCCAACTGATGTCCACAGCAAACTCTGTCAGGTGCCACCCAGGCTCCACAGCGGGATGGAAGGCTCTTCGGAAGTCTCACAAGGCCCCAGGCTTCAGGCCTTGCACTGCAGCAGATCCGCACAGGAAGAAGCTGTTGCTAGCAGCGCGGTGTCCAAAGAGGCCGAGCTCCGCCTCGCCTCCTCCTTAAATAGTCTCTCCCATGAGTCTCTGCGGTGGCAACACTGCACCCTGGGTGCCAAACAGGACTCTGGGAGATGTAGTTCCAGGAGTCTTAAAGGAGACCCCGCTACACATGTAAAAGCTTTTTTTTTTTCATTTTGGATGACGTAGGGGTATCTGTTTCTCTTTAGGCAGATTTATCTTCACTTCCTGTCTTAAAAACTCAGCAGAAGGAGAGAGGATATCTTTCCAATGTAAGGGAAATTCCCACTCAGACAGCTGTCACAGGAACATCATAATTGGAAGATTTTACCTCTGTTCTTGTTTTGGTGGCAAATTTTTGATTTACCTTCACTTTTATTCCGGGTGACATTTGGGATCTGAACAGAGGGCAAATTTATCGGGGACACATAATGTAATGAAACCTGACAGGGGTTCTAACCCTTTACTACTCTATCCAAACCCAAAAAAAGTTTTACCTTTAATTATACAGTAAACATCACCCTGTTAAAGCGGTAGTAAACTGCTAAACAAAAAAAAACCTCCAAAAAAACCTGCAAGACAATGGCACTATGTGCTATTAGTATCCATCACATACTAGCACATTATGAAATACTTACCTTAGAATGAAGCCCTCCAGCGGCACACTGACAGGGCTTCCATCTTCACCCAGTCTTCCTTCTTGGTTTGAGTGCTCCGGCCGTCTGTTTGGCGGAGCTGTGATGACGTCACTCCCACACATGCGCACGCATGGGATTCACGTCGGTGGCACAGAGCACTAAAGGGACGGCATGCGTATGCCATCCCTTCAGAGTGCATGCGCTGGTTACGTCACCGGCTGCATGCAGTGTGAGTATCTCCTAAACAGTGCAAGTTTAGGAGATATTCACCGTGCCTACAGGTCAGCCTTATTATAGGCTGACCTGTAGGTACAAGTGCAAAAAAATGCTTTCTTACCACTTTAAACTTTTAAATATTTCCTACTTGTAGCACAAGCTTAAAGGAGAAATGTGGGGTAGTTAAAAAAACATACATACTCTCCTTGATGCTGCAGCATCGCTCTGATGCTGCAACTGTCCCCCACCGGCTCTAATGCCGCGTACATACGACCGTTTTTAATGTCATTGAAAAAACCGGCATTTTTCTCGACGTGATTTTTCGTGTTTCCTCTCAAGCCTGCCTTGCCTACACACTATCGTGGAAAAAAATTATCGAGTAAAGCGCGGTGACGTACAACACGTACAACGGCACTATAAAGGGGAAGTTCCATTCGGATGGCGCCACCCTTCATGTTAGTAAAGTTTGTTGAGCGACGATTCGCGCTTTTCAGCCTTGTGCTTTTCAGTCCGTTACAGCGTGACGAATGTGCTATCTCCATTACGAACGCTAGTTTTACCAGAACGAGCGCTCCCGTCTCATACTTGATTCTGAGCATGCACATTTTTTTTCACGTCGTTAAAGCCCACACACGGCCGTTTTTCATGACGAGAAAAACGACGATGTAAAAAACGACGTGAAAAATTAGAGCAGGTTCCAATTTTTCTCGTTGTGATTCTCTGCGTTTTTCTCATCGGGAAAACTGCTGGAAAGCCCACACACGATCATTTTTAATGACCATTTTAAAAAATTTAATTTTTCTCGTCATTAAAAACGGTTGTGTGTACTGAGAACTGAGCAATTACATGACCGCTGACCACTCCGTTTTCGGTCTGCTTAGAGCGGAGAGTGGTGACTGTCATTCACTTCTCTCCGCTCTGTTCCTCCAGCGCTCACTGTATGCTGAGAGGCAGAGCTAGCTGTCAATCAGGCAGCTGGGTGGATCCCGACAATATGGTCGGGATGCTTCCAGATCCTGCTTTGCTCTGTGATGTCAGCTGACAGCAGGCTTTAGTCCACTGTCATCTGATTCTGGGTCACAGGAAAACAAAAGTAATTGAACTCCTGTGACCCAGAAGATACCCAGAAAAGATTTGGCCATACTTCTCTTTTAAATTACCTGATTAAAAACTAGAAGTTTCTTTCGGGCAGAAAGCCAATGTGACGTCTTGTAATCATTTACTAGCATGTACCGCCAGTGAAAATATTTGCAGCTGCTTATGTTTTGCTTAGCACCTTAATCACCCTGCTATTTATTATAAATGATAGGTTACTGTATGTGAGGATCAGAACCTGAATATTCAGAAGCCTTTGCAGATCAAATTCTGGTTTTCTTCCAAATCTCCCAAAATGAAAAGTCCAGCTGAAAGTCCTGTTTGGTTTTTAGAAATACTAAAATCTTTATCCCAGTTGCTAGGCTACACCATATTATACTGTCACAGTCTAGTGATGTTACCATAGAGATGTGATTTTATTGCCTTTCTCTTGAGTTTAGACACAACGTGCCTGTGACATCAGAAATATTACTCAGACATCACTCACTGGTGCAAACTGAATGCATTGGAACAGTTTCACCACCAAAATAGGTTGAATTATCAATGAAGTGTTTATATTGCCAATGGAATAAAAAATGGGTTGTTTTTGCTGTCATACATCAGGTTTAGTGACACATTTATTTATACTGTCATGTGCCACTTACCTTGTCAACAACGGGGATTGAGAGACTGAAAATGGCAGTCCACCTACTTTGTGTCAGTACACCTTATATTCACCTCTAAAAGAGCAGGAAAGGATGTTGCCCTACTCTGATAGAAGTTTGGTTCTGGGTGCATGGACCCAATGTCACCTTACTCTGATAGAAGTTTCATTCTAGGTGCATGGACCCAATGTCACCCTACTCTGATAGAAGTTTCATTCTAGGTGCATGGACCCAATGTCACCCTACTCTGATAGAAGTTTCATTCTCGGTGCATGGACCCAATGTCGCCCTACTCTGATATAAGTTTGGTTCTAGGTGCATGGACCCAATGTCACCCTACTCTTAGAAGTTTCATTCTAGGTGCATGGACCCAATGTCGCCCTACTCTGATAGAAGTTTCATTCTAGGTGCATGGACCCAATGTCACCCTACTCTTAGAAGTTTCATTCTAGGTGCATGGACCAAATGTCACCCTACTCTGATAGAAGTTTGATTCTAGGTGCATGGACCAAATGTCACCCTACTCTAATAGAAGTTTCCTTCTAGGTGCATGGACCCAATGTCTCCTTACTCTGATAGAAGTTTGGTTCTAACTGCATCGACCAAATGTCACCCTACTCTGATAGAAGTTTGGTTCTAACTGCATCGACCAAATGTCACCCTACTCTGATAGAAGTTTGGTTCTAACTGCATCGACCAAATGTCACCCTACTCTGATAGAAGTTTGGTTCTAACTGCATCGACCAAATGTCACCCTACTCTGATAGAAGTTTGGTTCTAACTGCATCGACCAAATGTCACCCTACTCTGATAGAAGTTTGGTTCTAACTGCATCGACCAAATGTCACCCTACTCTGATAGAAGTTTGGTTCTAACTGCATCGACCAAATGTCACTGTCATGGAAACCCTGTCAGGAACAGACGCCCTGGACTTCCTGGTTCCCGCCCCCGCAGGTGACGCCCGAAGGGCTATTTAAACTCCTCACTTGCAGACAGTCCCTGCTGTCTGCTCTACAGCGTTTATCCCAAGTGACCTGATCTGCCTTGTTTACCTGTATCTGACCCGGCTTCCTGTGACCCTCCTGCTATCTGCCTGTACCTGACCATCGGCCTGTTTTCTGACTTCGGTATTGCCTGATCCTTTTGTGCCTCGCTGCCTGCCAGTTTACCCGACCCCGGCTTGTCTGACGATCCTGCCTGACCTTGGCTCTTGTTCACCTGCTGCTGCCTAGTGGTTCCAGTTTACCTGCTGTGCCTCCCGGTCCGGGTCATCTGCTGAGTTCCTGGTTCCTGTCTGCTCATCTGCTGGTTCCTGTCTGCTCATCTGCTGGTTCCTGTCTGCTCATCTGCTGGTTCCTGTTCACCTGCTGCTGCCTAGTGGTTCCAGTTTACCTGCTGTGCCTCCTGGTCCGGGTCATCTGCTGAGTTCCTGGTTCCTGTCTGCTCATCTGCTGGTTCCTGTCTGCTCATCTGCTGGTTCCTGTCTGCTCATCTGCTGGTTCCTGTTCACCTGCTGCTGCCCAGTGGTTCCAGTCTACCTGCTGTGCCTCCCGGTCCGGGTCATCTTCTGAGTTCCTGGTTCCTGTCTACTCACCTGCTGTAGTTCCTGGTTCCTGTCCACTCACCTGCTGTTGTTCCTGGTTCCTGCCTCCTCACCTGCTGGTTCCTGATCACCTGCGGTAGTTCTTGATCCTGCCAGGCACTCGTACCCCTTCCACCTCCGTGCTTCCTGTTATACCACCAGGGGCCGCCGGTGGGAGCCGTAAGGGAGGCCTCCCTCTGCTAACCGGGCTCGTCACCGTCAGGTACGTGACAGTAGCAGACAGGCATGTCTGAGCCCGAGCAGGGAGCCTCACCTATGGAGGAACTATGCCGACACCTGGCGGGACTGACCGAGGCTGTTAAGAGCCTCCAGCAAGGCTACACTCACCTGGAAGGACAAGTGCGGGCCCTCACCAACCCCGATGGAGCTCAAGGGGGTCCACGTGCCTCCACTTCTTCCGCCGGGGCAGGAGCTGCGCCCACGGTGGTCATGCTTCCCCCTGAACCCAGGGTCCCTACACCCGAAAGATTCTCCGGGGACCGGAGCAAGTTCAGGGCTTTCCGGAACTCTTGTGAGTTGTACTTTGCCTTACAGCCCCGCACCTTTTCCTTAGAAGCTACCAAGGTGGGCTTTGTCATTTCGCTGCTATCCGGAGACCCACAGAACTGGGCCCACCGCCTGCTAGAACGCAAAGATGCGTCCTTGGACAGCCTTACACTTTTTTTTGACGCCATTGCCCAATTGTACGAGGACCCTCAGCTCTCGGTCACTGCAGAGAACGCCCTGCGGACCCTTCAGCAGGGACGCAGAGCAGCGGAAGATTATGTAGCTGAATTCAGGCGCTGGAGCGCAGACACCAGCTGGAATGACGCTGCCCTCCGTCACCAGTTTCGCATAGGCCTTTCTGACCCATTGAAGGACGAACTGGCTAGGGTAGGAATACCAGAAAATTTGAACCTACTGATCGATCTGACAATTCAGATCGACCGACGCCTGAGGGAACGGAGGGTTGAGAGGGCCACGGGCTTCACCCGGCCGACCTGGATGCTTCCCCGGGTCCCCAGTCATCCGCACCCAGCTTCTGCAGCACCCTTGACCCCCTTGTACGATGCTCCTGAACCCATGCAGCTTGGGGTCCTCCGCCCTTCCCTTACTCCGGAGGAACGCCAACGCGCGCACAACCTGTACCTGTACTGCGGGGAGCCCGGTCACTTCGTTAGGAACTGTCCCCTGAAGTTCCGTAAGTGCTTGTCAGTATTCCCTGCTGTGATCAACCCTCAGACTAAATCCTCCTCTCACTTCGCTCTTTCTATCTCCCTGCAGCTCCCAGGAAGGACCCTGCAAGTCGTCGCAATTATTGACTCTGGGGCTTGTAGTTGCTTCATGGACTCAACTTTTGCCCGTACTCAACTTATTCCTCTACTTCCCAAGACCCATGGACTACGGGTTCACCTGGCTGATGGGTCCCTTATCAAGTCGGGCCCGTGGTCGAAGAGACGGCTCCCCTACCTGTCACTGTCTTCTCCTCTACCGGGGTGCACCGAGAATATCTACGGCTGGATATTATCTCCTCTCCACTGTTCCCCATAATTCTCGGTATGCCCTGGCTACAAGCCCATAATCCTACCATTAACTGGGTCACGGGGGTGATCACGTTTCCTTCCTCCTACTGCCAACGGTCCTGTGGCTCACACAAACCCCCTGGGCCTGCCACCTTAATGTGTACCGACACTGAGGCCGGAATACGTCAGGCCATCCCTGACGCTTACCTGGACTTTCTCGATGTGTTTAGTAAACAGGGGGCAGAGACACTACCACCCCACCGAGCCTACGACTGCCCCATTGATCTACTTCCCGGAGCAGCTATTCCTTTCGGTAGGATTTTCCCTTTAACGGAGGTGGAACAGGGGGCCCTGAAGGACTACATCGATGAGAACCTTTTAATGGGGTTCATTCACCCCTCTACGTCGCCAGCAGGCGCAGGCATTTTCTTTGTAGAAAAGGACCATGGGAATGTTACCAGACTCAATAGATAAATACACTAAAACATTTCTTCATGAGACACTGTTTTCAGCCAGAAAAATCATTGCTAAAAAATGGATGAGACAAGCGCCTCCCAAAATAGTAGAATGGAAAATAGAAGTGAATAATACCCTGCCATACAAGAAATGCATATATATCAACAGGGGCTGTCCCAATAAATACAATAGGATATGGGACCGCTGGCTTCAAGAGTCGAGTACTTGTACATAACAAAACCATATTAGTTAGACATGAGGGCTCAGACATATGTTATTCTAGGTAGTAATTGGATGTACAATGTATTCGTATAGAGCACGCTCACATGACAATGATGATGAATATTTTGCTTTGCCTACCTCAAATATGACTCTCAATGTATCAGTTACCAAATGTATATGTAAAGTATGCTTCACATGTATGCACCCTTTGATCAATAAAAACCTGTGTTTAACGTTAAAAGAAAAGAAGGACCATACCCTCAGGCCATGTGTGGACTACCGTGAACTAAATAAGGTCACCATTAAAAATCGTTATCCTCTTCCTCTGGTACCAGAGTTGTTCCAAAGATTGGGAGCTGCCGTTATTTTCACTAAGCTTGACCTCCGGGGAGCCTATAACCTGGTCCGAATCAAGGAGGGCGATGAGTGGAAAACCGCCTTCCGCTCCCGGTTCGGACATTTCGAATATTTAGTGATGCCCTTCAGGCTGTGCAATGCCCCTGCCACCTTCCAGTATTTAATTAATGATGTTCTTCGGGACTTTTTAGATCTCTTTGTGATTGCTTATTTAGATGACATACTAATCTTCTCTTCCTCCCTTGACTCTCATCGCAGGCATGTCAGAAGTGTGTTAGACCGGCTTCGGCAGCATAAACTATATGCGAAGGCTGAGAAATGCGAGTTTGAGCGGGAGAGCATAGCATTTCTGGGATTAATCATCTCTGGCGAAGGCATCAGGATGGACCCACAGAAGATCACCGCAATCTTGGACTGGCCAGCGCCAGTGGATAAGAAGGGAATCCAACGGTTCGTTGGATTCGCCAACTTTTATCGTAAATTCATCCGGGGGTTCTCCGCCATCATTGCACCCATTACTCAGCTAACCAAGCAAGGTACCCACTTCCACTGGTCCCCTGAGGCCCAAAAGGCCTTTGAGGATCTCAAAGGGCTCTTCACCTCTGCATCCATCTTAAAACACCCAGATTCCTCCCTACCATTTGTACTTGAGGTAGATGCTTCTGAGGTTGCAGTAGGGGCAATATTGTCACAGAGGCAAGGAACCAAGGCTTTGCTTCATCCGGTGGCTTTCTTTTCTCGCAAATTATCTGCGGCAGAAAAGAACTATGACGTCGGAGACCGGGAACTCTTGGCGATTAAGTCCGCCCTGGAAGAATGGAGGTACTTACTTGAAGGTGCTGCTCACCCGATCTTAGTATTCACCGACCATAAGAACTTAGAGTACCTGAAAACTGCAAAAAGACTAAAACCACGACAAGCCAGATGGGCCCTGTTTTTTTCCCGGTTCTCCTTCCATGTGACATACCGCCCCGGTGCCAAGAACACTAAACCTGACGCCTTGTCCCGAATGTTTCATGGATCCAAAGAACTCTCCTCACCCGATACAATCCTCGCTCCTGGGAATTTTCTCCTACTTCAGGAGGACCTACTCTCCCGGATCAGACAAGCCACCACTAGACAGGAACCCTCTCCTGAACTGGATCTGCAAACCAAGGATGGATTACTCTGGCACCAAGACAGGATATTTATACCAGAAGAACTAAAGATAACCGTGCTAGAGCTCTGCCACGATCATGCCCTTGCTGGGCACTTTGGCGTGGCTAAGACCACTGAGTTGGTACAACGTACCTTCTGGTGGCCTCGACTACGCGAGGATTGCAGGAGGTTCGTGGAGTCCTGTACTACCCGGAATAAAGGGTCCAGATCCAAAGCCTGGGGACTACTGAAGCCCTTACCCGTTCCAGAGAGACCGTGGAAAATGCTTTCTATCGACTTCATAGTTGAACTCCCCCCGGCTGAGAATCACACCACCATCTTTGTGATTGTGGACCGTCTGTCCAAGATGGCACATTTTGTTCCTATGAGAGGGACCCCCTCGGCCCCGGAAACTGCACAAATGTTCATTAAAGAAGTCGTCAGGCTCCACGGGGTACCTGCTAATATAGTCTCCGATCGGGGGGTACAATTTACCTCCCGGTTCTGGAGGTCCCTCTGCAAGACTCTGGGAATAGAGCTATCATTCTCTTCGGCTTACCACCCTCAAACCAACGGACAGACTGAGAGAACAAATCAGACCCTCAAGCAATATTTGCGTTGTTTATCCTCCTTTGCTCAGAATGACTGGCTCTCCCTGCTTCTGCTAGCGGAGTTCTCCTACAATAACTCCATCCACTCCGCAACTAACCAGACCCCATTTTTTGCGACCTTCGGGTTTCACCCCACATTTCTGCCCAACTCTCTCCCTGAGTGCTCAGTGCCCGCAGTTCTGGAAAAAGTGAATTTCTTCTCCTCTAACAACCAGCTTCTACGCGAAGCCATGGCAAGAACTCAGGAGTATAACAAGATGGTCTACGACAGGAGGAGACGGGGTGAATTAGCGCTGGCACCGGGCGACCAAGTATGGCTTTCCACCATCAATCTAAGATTGGCTTGCCCATCCAAGAAATTGGGCCCCAAGTTTCTAGGGCCTTTTCCTATCAAAAGGAAAATCAACGAGGTGGCCTACGAGCTGGAGCTCCCCGACTCCCTGAGGGTCCACCCTGTTTTTCATGTTTCTCTATTGAAACCGTCAGTCTCCAACCCATTCCCAGGTCGGACCCCGACTCGCCCTGATCCCGTCATCATAGACGGGGAACAGGAATTTGAGGTAGAAGCTATTTTAGACGCACGAAGAAGAAATAGCCAGAGTCAATTTTTAATAAAATGGAAGGGTTACGGACCAGAGGAGAACTCCTGGGAACCCGAAGAGAACATTCACGCCAAAGACCTGATACAAGCCTTCAGGAGGTCTCACCCTGAGAAGTTTGCTCCTAGGGGCATCCGGAGGCTGCCCCTTGGGGGGGGGGCAATGTCATGGAAACCCTGTCAGGAACAGACGCCCTGGACTTCCTGGTTCCCGCCCCCGCAGGTGACGCCCGAAGGGCTATTTAAACTCCTCACTTGCAGACAGTCCCTGCTGTCTGCTCTACAGCGTTTATCCCAAGTGACCTGATCTGCCTTGTTTACCTGTATCTGACCCGGCTTCCTGTGACCCTCCTGCTATCTGCCTGTACCTGACCATCGGCCTGTTTTCTGACTTCGGTATTGTCTGATCCTTTTGTGCCTCGCTGCCTGCCAGTTTACCCGACCCCGGCTTGTCTGACGATCCTGCCTGACCTTGGCTCTTGTTCACCTGCTGCTGCCTAGTGGTTCCAGTTTACCTGCTGTGCCTCCCGGTCCGGGTCATCTGCTGAGTTCCTGGTTCCTGTCTGCTCATCTGCTGGTTCCTGTCTGCTCATCTGCTGGTTCCTGTCTGCTCATCTGCTGGTTCCTGTTCACCTGCTGCTGCCTAGTGGTTCCAGTTTACCTGCTGTGCCTCCTGGTCCGGGTCATCTGCTGAGTTCCTGGTTCCTGTCTGCTCATCTGCTGGTTCCTGTCTGCTCATCTGCTGGTTCCTGTCTGCTCATCTGCTGGTTCCTGTTCACCTGCTGCTGCCCAGTGGTTTCAGTCTACCTGCTGTGCCTCCCAGTCCGGGTCATCTTCTGAGTTCCTGGTTCCTGTCTACTCACCTGCTGTAGTTCCTGGTTCCTGTCCACTCACCTGCTGTTGTTCCTGGTTCCTGCCTCCTCACCTGCTGGTTCCTGATCACCTGCGGTAGTTCTTGATCCTGCCAGGCACTCGTACCCCTTCCACCTCCGTGCTTCCTGTTATACCACCAGGGGCCGCCGGTGGGAGCCGTAAGGGAGGCCTCCCTCTGCTAACCGGGCTCGTCACCGTCAGGTACGTGACAGTCACCCTACTCTGATAGAAGTTTGATTCTAGGTGCATGGACCAAATGTCACCCTACTCTGATAGAAGTTTGGTTCTAGGTGCATGGACCAAATGTCACCCTACTCTGATAGAAGTTTGGTTCTAACTGCATCGACCAAATGTCATCCTACTCTGATAGAAGTTTGGTTCTAACTGCATCGACCAAATGTCATCCTACTCTAATAGAAGTTTCATTCTAGGTGCATGGACCCAATGTCTCCTTACTCTGATAGAAGTTTGGTTCTAACTGCATCGACCAAATGTCACCCTACTCTGATAGAAGTTTGGTTCTAACTGCATCGACCAAATGTCACCCTACTCTGATAGAAGTTTGGTTCTAACTGCATCGACCAAATGTCACCCTACTCTGATAGAAGTTTGATTCTAGGTGCATGGACCAAATGTCACCCTACTCTGATAGAAGTTTGATTCTAGGTGCATGGACCAAATGTCACCCTACTCTGATAGAAGTTTGGTTCTAACTGCATCGACCAAATGTCACCCTACTCTGATAGAAGTTTGGTTCTAACTGCATCGATCAAATGTCACCCTACTCTGATAGAAGTTTGATTCTAGGTGCATGGACCAAATGTCACCCTACTCTGATAGAAGTTTGATTCTAGGTGCATGGACCAAATGTCACCCTACTCTGATAGAAGTTTGGTTCTAACTGCATCGACCAAATGTCATCCTACTCTGATAGAAGTTTGGTTCTAGGTGCATGGACCCAATGTCAAACTATACTATTCCACCAATGAAAATGCACAGGATGTTCAGGGACAGTCAAAATCCTTTTAGTATACACTTTTTTTTCAAATTCTTTATTCATCCCCCCGTTTTCAGTATATCCATACAATTAAGAAATGAATGAGGTACAGCCGTAGAGCTAGGGTTTTATAAAAAAAAGTGGAGGCAGGGAGCAAAAAGAGTGATAAGTGAAACTGAAAATAGAGAGGGAGAGGAGGCAGAAGAGAGGAAAAAAAAAGGGGGGGGTTAAGGTTTACCTGTCGGAGAGGAAGGAACCATCTGCACCCATCAGCCTGTGGAACTTATGGCAAAGAGGGCTTTTACCCTCCTCAGACTCCATTCACACAGGGGCAACACGACTTCCAGTGCGACTTTACAAGGCAACTTGGACACGACTTGAGTATGAATCACAGCGCGACATGAAGCAACTTACAAGGCAACTTCAAGTTGCCTGCAGGGCAGGAGACATTCCAGTGGCCAATAAAACAAGAATCGGCTCTGGGGGAGGGAGGGGTTTGCCTGAGAAATGTATGTCCTCTTCCTGGAAAGTTGCTTCTGTTAAGACAGGGAATCTGACTTCTGAGCAACTTCCATTGAAATCAATGGGTACAGGTCGCCTAGAAGTCGGATTGAAGTAGTACAGGAACCTTTTTTTAAGTCGGAGCGACCGCAGTCGTGTACATTAAAACAGCTCCATTTATTGTAATTATTTTTAAAAATTGCGCGACTTGGGGCAACTCGGGGTGACCAGAAGTCGCGTCCATAGTCGCCCCTGTGTGAACCGGGTCTGAGAGTAGACAAACATGTTTCACAAAGTCCCGATTTTGGATTATAAGTTGTGTTTTTACTGGCTGTTAGAAGCAAGGTGTGTGGGGAATGCTTTAGGCCACAGCTGAGGCAGCTTGTGTAGAAATGTACATTAACCACTTCCCGCCCCGTCAATAGCAGATTGACGCCTGGGAAGTGGTTGTGTTATCCACACTGGACGTCATATGACGTCCTGCGGGATAACAGCCGCCGCGCGCCCGGGGGGGCGCGCATCGCGGCGATCGGTGGAGCGGTGGGTCAGTCTGACCCACCGCTACACTGATCTCGGTAAAAAGCCTCCGGCGGAGGCTTTTTACCACGTGATCAGCCGTGTCCAATCACGGCTGATCACGATGTAAACAGGAAGAGCCGTTGATCGGCTCTTCCTCACTCGCGTCTGACAGACGCGAGTAGAGGAGAGCCGATCGGCGGCTCTCCTGACAGGGGGGGTTTGCGCTGATCGTTTATCAGTGCAGCCCCCCCTCGGATACCCACACTAGACCACCAGGGAAGCCCCCCAGGACGCCCCAGGAAGCCCCAAGCATGTGGATGGCCCCCATGGCCATCCACATGTAATAAAAAAAAAAATATGCCAATCAGTGCCCACAAATGGGCACTGACTGGCACTATGATGGCACCACCACAATGTGTGGTGGCTGGCATTGCTGGGCATCAGTGTCCATCAGTGCCACCTACTAGTGTCCATCAGCGCCACCTATCAGTGCCCATAAGTGCCCACCTATCAGTGCCCGTCCGTGCCGCCTATAAGTGCCCATCAGTGCTGCCTATGAGTGCCAATCAGTGCCGCATACCAGTGCCGCCCATCAGTGCCGCCTATCAGTGCCCATCATCAGTGCCCATCGGTGCCACCTCATCAGTGCCACCTAATTGGTGCCACCTCATCGGTGCCCATCAGTGTCGCCTTATCAGTGCCCGTCATTGAAGTAGAAAAGGTACTTATTTACAAAAATAATTAACAGAAACAAAGAAAAACTTTGTTTTTTTCAAAATTTTCGCTCTTTTTTTATTTGTTGTGCAAAAAATAAAAATCGCAGAGGCGATCAAATACCACCGAAAGAAAGCGCTATTTGTGGGAACAAAATGATGAAAAATTTGTTTGGGTACAGTGTAGCATGACCGCGCAATTGTCATTCAAATTGCGACAGCGCTGAAAGCTCAAAATTGTCTTGGGCAGGAAGCTGTATAAGTGCATGGTATTGAAGTGGTTAAACAATGTTTAAGATATGTTTTGAATGTAAAAGGGTTTTCGAGATAAAGAAAAACTGTTGGAAAACAGCCCAAAACAGTGCTGAATAAATATATGTCGGCTATATAATTTATTTTTAGCCAATCTTCTGATACAGGCACTCCTACCAGATAGCTTAGTCTGGTTGGTGACCTCACTTTTTTCTTCACTGTGGTTAAAAAATAGACCTTGGTCATTGATCTGACTCGATGGTGCTGATTGAGATAGCATCACCTTACTGATGAGGCAATCGCGCTGCTCTCTTTTACTATCGGCAAGCTCCCGATGTTGGACTGACGGCAGTTAACAATGCAGTTGGCCCTGATTGGCTCACAGTGCTGCCACTTCCTTTTCAAGTCTGAGTCACACTGCACAAGGGATTACAGGAAGCTACAATCAATACAAGATAAACTAGAATGACTTAAAATGCATTTAACTACTTTTAGCTCAAATAAGCCTTTACTCAAGTTTTCAGACAATAGATCATATAAAGTAATTGTACAAGACAGAACAGTTACAAATTATGAGGGGGGGGGGGGTGGTACATAGTACAATAGTTGGTACATTGGGGTCCATAATACACCAAATCAGAGGCATTTGAGGATAGCAACATGTCAAGAAAAGGGTTACACAAAGCCTTAAAGCGGAGCTCCACCCAATAGGGGAAGCTCCGCTTGTTTGCTTCCTTCTCCCCTCCGCTGTCACATTTGGCACCTTTCAGGGGGGAGCGGGTACCTGTTTTTGACAGGTACCCGCTACCACTTCCGGGTGACTTTGCAGTAGGGTACTGACTGTGAAGCCGCAAAGCTTCACTGCTGGTTTCCCTTACATGAAATGGCGGCGGCAGCACCCGAGAACCAATTGAAAAATTGTCTGGGGTGCCGACATCGCAGGTTCCTTGGACAGGTAAGTGTCCCAATATTAAGTCAGCTCCTGCAGTATTTGTTGCTGCTGACTTTTTGAATTTTTTGGTGGGTGGGGCGGGATATGTGTGTAGGCTGGAGCTCCGCTTTAAAATATAACTAAAGGCAAAACTTTTTTTTTTTGGCTTGGGTTGAAGTGGAGAGGGATTACAACCCCTGTTACTTTTTATAGCTGTCTGTGCCCCCCGTTTAGAAGATTCACCCTCTCTCTTTGTCTTGTTTACCATTATCATTGAAAGTGAAAGTAAAGTAAATCCCAAATTTTGGGTTGTCCCCAGAAATGTATGAGGGGAAATTTTCCAATGGGGACACTTGTTCTGGTGAGCTGGGGGTCCCCAAGGAATTCCCTTAACTTTTCACTTCCTGTTTAGATATGGGACAGGAATTGAAAGGAAATCTCCCAAATGAGACACAGATGGTGAAAAAAAACCTCCCTTGCTCTAGTCAAAATGAAAAAAAAAAAAAAAATAGCCTACTGTTCTACTTTAAAAAAAGGGAGACAGATGGGGACACCACTCTAAAGGTTATAGGTGTAACACACTGAGGTGTTGAATCAAGGCAGTAAAAGAATCGGTCCCTATAGGTCAGCCAACAGGTCCATGTCCAGGCCTCCTCACATTTGTTTTGGTCAGAGGACCTCTGAGTCTCCATTAAGAATCTATACCCAATTCTATAATGCCACATACACACGATCGGATTTTTCAGTCGGAATAAGCTAGATCACAATTTCATATTCGTATAGTAAACTTTGCACTGCTACTGTATGAGTAACTATAAAAGAAAAGAACACATTTGAAATGAATGATAAAACTCTTTAAAGGGACCATATAATGTTGTACAGTGTTTGAATTGTAACTCCACTTTCACTGAGAAAACAAAAACAACCCTTTTCTTTTCAGTTTTAAAAGGCTGGGTTCACATATGTGCGGCTGCGGTTTGCAGCCCAGGGTTTGGTGCGTCCCTGTTCACCGGTTCAGATGCGAATCGGGTCCCAATTTTTGCCTGAATTCACACCTAAAACACGCACAGAACCCTTTTGGAATGCGGACCGTGGCCGCCCTGGACATGTGCGAACCGGCTCCATTGAGTTATGTGAACTGGATGTGGAGAAAACCTGCATCCAATTTGCACATTTGTGAACCCGACCTTATAGTGCATGGTACCCATATATCAGATCTGTCTGCTACATTCACAAAATCAGTCCTAGTGTTGTATTTAGAATGCTGGGAAAAGAAGTGAGACAGTCACTTGAGTGGTAAAAGGACATGTTGGGGTAATTCTGCACACACACAAGGATGCCCCAATTGGCACTAGTGTTGACATAGTTACAAAGAAGCCACATTTAATTTTTGAAACCCTCTGATAGCTGCAGATTAAAAAAGGTACGGTAATTTTGTATTGGCAGCAGTTTAGAAAATGGCTTGTGTGGTAAT
This sequence comes from Rana muscosa, assembly GCA_029206835.1. Classification (NCBI taxonomy): domain Eukaryota; kingdom Metazoa; phylum Chordata; class Amphibia; order Anura; family Ranidae; genus Rana; species Rana muscosa. Next base: position 883,089,698 of record CM055116.1, read on the forward strand.
TAATTATATATTATATCAGTGTTTTAAAAAAAAAAAACAAGTTCTGCTTTTGTCCCATGACACATGGGGCATGCATTTTCCTTTGTTGAGGCACAGCATGTGCTTGTGATCCACCGCAGGTGAATTGGCAGCTACAGTATGTTATTGTTGGGGTGCCATTCTAGATGAAAGGCACTGCGACGCAACCTACATAGCACAGTGAGTAACGCTGGATAAAAAAAATATTTATAAAAAAAAAAGTAATTAAAAAAAAGTGTTAACTTTTTTAAGTCATTATGTTTTATATTAATTCCATAAAAACCTGAATTAATTACACCCTATTATTATATTATATTATATTACACACAATATTGTATTGCATTATGACAACATCCTATCTGCGGAATGCTGGAAAGCAATACTGATAAGTGCAATTAGCAAGCTGTTTGCTGATAATGTTCAGACGTACTAATACTCCAGTAAAGCTCACAAATCTGCCTAATATACGTTTTCATGCCACAAATCTAATCACTGAAAAATGCATTTGTGTGCGTTGATCTTACTTCTGTTTGAGGTGCCTGTTTCGACATTTTTTATGTGCAACTGACTTCCTATCAATAAACTGAGTGCAGAAATCTTTTTAACTAGAATAGATGTTTTTAAATTACGAAATTTCAGAGGAATGTAAACCATTATTAGGAATGGAAGAATACCAAAACATGATTGCATGAATAACCTAAATGACCTCTGTGGTGTTTACTAATGCCAAAACTAATTGAGCTAAGTAGCTTTGAAGCTTTGGTTAGCAAGCACTAAAATTAATCCTCTGTTACTTGTGGCAATAGTCTTTTGAAAATCAAGCATGAGGGAAAAATACTTTACTCCAGTTCTTCTAACCACCAGCTCTTTGTGCATAAATGTAACATTTATTTCATTAGGAATAGCCAGCCCTTCTTGGCACATAGCTGAACTTGTCTGAAACGGGTTGAAGGGGACCAATCAGTAGGCAAACCATGGGTTGCAGGAAAAAAAATTGCTAGATTCCCCCAACAACACAGACAGTGTGGTTACAGGAATCCCTCCTGCCGGGCCGCTGTCTTCTCCACGCGGGAGAACTAAACTTGGTACATTCAGCCTGCCCATACAAGGCCAAGATTTGAACTGTGTATGGGTTGCAGACAGTCCTGTCCCTTCTTGTATACCTCTCAGTGGCTGTTGCCCACCCCTCAGTCAGATGTCCTGACTGTATCTAAATTCTTGTGTCTCAGGTAATGAGAAAGAAGATCCAATTTTTGGACAATCTAGGTTGCGGGCGGACAGCCCTGTGGTGGGCGGCGGCTTCTATCACGTCTCCTCCCCCTCTGCATCACAGCGGCTTCCACCATGCGTCTCTTCCCTCCTCCTAGGCGTCCAATAGGATCGCCTGTCCTTTCAGCCAATTCACACAACTGGGTGGGCTCAGAACGCAGTGCTCTGCGCCCCGAGCCCACCCTTTTTTGAAGCCTATTAGAGCCTCTAAACACCTGCTTCAAACCCCCCAATTGGAATCCATGCGTCCAGTGCCCTGCACGTAGATTAGGGAGCTGGACCCATGGAAGGGGGGGTGGTGCCCGTGCGCCCCTTAATAAATGGGCAGCCACTGATCACACCCTTCTGTGTTTCTTGCTCTTGCCCTTGGTACTGCTTTTCTACTGAACTGAGGCATACTGGTTAGATAAGGGAGGTGCAGCGGCTGGCTTGCAATTCTTCTGTTTAGCAGTGTCCTAAACTTCTATACGTGACAGCATAGCTCGATTTATATCTGAATTCTTGTGTCCCGCAATGGACTCCAAGAAATAGATTTTATGGTAAATACAAAAACCTTATTATCTGATCCAAAGTCCTCTTAAAAATGCCAAAGTTTACATGATGAAGTAGTTGCGTTCTACAGACTCCCTTTCTATATTAGGGGTTTCAATTCCTTTTTACCATTAACTAGTTATCTTGAAGGGGACGACATAATTTAACGACAGTAATGTCATTAATCAGAAATAGCTGATGCACCCTTTTTAAGTTAGCAGCAACTATCGTAGTCTAAGTGGTGCTGCCTATGCGGGAAAAGTGTTAGCAGTGCATAGAGATCTAGCTTCCTAGGCCTCGGACTGTGTTGGGTGCTTTAAAAAATTATTAGTTATTACTTAAAATTGTGTTTCCTGTTCAGAATTAGATTTTTTTTTTTATTACATCACTTTAAAAACTTTAATTTTTCTATGTATATTAACAAACAGGCTACAGAAATGGAAAGGCAATTGTCGCTGCAGGTCAGTGTGCTTCAGGAGGAGTTCCGTGAGAAGAGTAAGTCTGCAAGTCAACACATTTCACGGCTGGAAAATCTTCTCTCAGAGGTAAGCTTCTACTTATATAAATGATAGCATTGAGGGACTTGACTAAAGAAATGAATGACATATACCTGTAGCCTAATTTAATTGATTGTATTAACATTTCTCTTTTAATTTCTATTAAGGGTAACCTGTAGGGATACTGTATACAGTGGAACCTCGTATTGCGAGTAACGCGGTTAACGAGCGTTTCGCAATACGAGCACTGTATTTTGAAAAATCCTAACTCGGTTTGCGAGTGTTGTCTCGCAAAACGAGCAGGATTCAGGCCAAAGCGGTGTGCAGTACAGTGTTTGGCCTGAAGTGGGGGCGCCAAAGCCGAACGTCGCCGTTCGGAAATGCTCGGAAATACTATGTTGTCCTCTGCATTTCTGCTTCTGAGGCTCTCCGGCCCCCCCCCCCGCCTCTGGTCGCATGCGGTATTGCATGCCATTGAAGTCAATGCGGAACAAATTATTTTTGTTTCCATTGACTTCAATGGGGAAACTCGCTTTGATATGCGAGTACTTTGGATTACGAGCATTCTCCTGGAATGGATTATGCTCGTAATCCGAGGTTCCACTGTACTGTAAATGTTCTTAGACATCACTGTCTGCATGTTTTTAATAAGTCATTGTCTTAATAGGCACAGTAGCCAAGATCAGGTAACAGCCTTAGATAATGCAACTTTAAATACAGGTGCATCTCTAAAAATTTGAATATCATAAAAAAGTTAAATATTTTCAGTAATTCAAATTAAAAAGTGAAACTACTATATCATATAGATTCATTACACATATGAGTTTCACTTTTTGAATTAAATTACTGAAATAAATTTAACTTTTTGATGATTTTCAATTTTTTGGGAGATGCACCTGTACAAGTCAGCAATTGCAGCTCTTTAATTTCTCTTCTCAAAGGTTCCCTTTAAAGTAAAAGTTCCATTCAAATTTGCTCTTTTAGTATTTGGTAGTTGCTATGGGGTTAAACCACCTAATGTTTTTTTTAAATACTGTATCTTAGTAACCCTTGTGGTAACTCTCTGTTTTTTGAACTGTAAATAAGTACCATTGGGTGAAAGGAGATATCACCATAATGTGCAAGTATTCACATACTATATCGGGGTGCCTATACCAATAATCATAATTAGGTTTCATGGTCATAAACATCTCACGCCCTCTGACCATCCTAACCCCTCTACCCCTATGATTAAGCCCAGGGGTCTCCAAACTTTGGCCCCCCAGTTGTTCAGAAACTACAATTCCCATCATGCCTAGTCATGTCTGTGAATGTCAGTTTTTCAATGCCTCATGGGACGTGTAGTTCCGCAACAGTTGGAGGGCCCTAGTATGGACATCCCTGATTTAGCCCATCGGTCAAACCTCTGAGGAGTGGTTCGGGGGGTGGGACCCTTGTGCAGAAACTTGTTGACTGACTGATTACATTTTTGCCTGTGAAGTCATCATCAGTGTGTGGCTTTTCCTTTGGATTACACTAAGATATGTCTTTAGGAATTATGGACTCCAAGCCAGCATCTTATTCCAGCATATTAGGCAATCCTTTTGAGGGCTGAAGTGGTGCACTTTACTTTGATTGTGCAAACTGTAAGAATATAAGTTCTGCTTTAAATTTCCAGACCTGAATTCCTGCCTCCCTTTGAATTAATTGAGAATATTGGGAACACCCAAAGAAGAAGAACAAAATATTGCCACTGGATATCCTGGGATATATAGGAGTTTGGCAGGTGACAAAGCTCTGTGTAGTGGAAAAACCCTTGCGCCACCATAAATAACCAAAATGTGAATAATAAATTATAAACAATAACTGAAAATTAATAACTACTAAGAAAATGCAGCTGCTGTTTACTGCCTCTGCTAGAGGTCTAAACTTAAAAATGATTAATCTGAACAGTGCATGCTATAATGTGTAAATAACATCAATCTGTATGGTGTTGTGCTCCGTTCAGTGATCATATAACATTGCTTTTCCATAAAGCCAAAACTATAAAATACCCATATAATATATATCAAATATATGTGACAAACTTAGTCCATTAATGAAACAAATAGTCTATATGTCAAAATTATATATACAGCACTCTGAATAGTCCTTATAACCTTCAAAAGCCTTTTCTTCCACATTCCCATGTACTGCACTCACCAGATGTCAGTGACCCCTTTACTGTACAGTAAGAGAAGTCAGCAGCGCTTGTTACGTTACTATGGGACCTGTCCTGATCTTTCTATCAGCCTCTGTTGTGGGTCCTGTCCCCTTCCTTGTTGTGCTCTTGGTCTTCATTAAAATTTATAAAAAAACGCTACAAAGCCACAATGTGTAATAGCATTGGCCCACCGTATGACAAGAAAAATGGATGCCGCCCGTGGCCATCTTCAGAAGCGTCACGTATTGATGATGAAACGCGTTAAGCGGAATTTCTGGTGCAACATTTCTGGTCTGTAGGTGGAACGCACGCCTGATCACAGGCTGCATCCATTTTCCTATATATGGCGGACCGATGCTATTACGCGTTGTGGCTTTGTAGCATTTTTTTAATACATTTTTTAATAAATTTGAAGGGATTTACACTATGAGAGGACTACTCTCCTTCTTCATGTTACTCCTTCTCCATTAAATCGAGTGGAGGAAGAGCAGGACCACAAAAAAAGGGGACAGGACTATAGCTGGCGGCACTGATTGTTCAGGAAAAACCTGACAGCCTGTCCATACATGGATTGTATTTTGACCGGTCCCTGCTAAACCAACTGAATTTCAATCCATGTATGGCCAGCTTTTATGTGAAGTTAGTCTTGAAAATCACATTTTGGAAAGATTCTGATCATGTAAAGGGGACAAAATGTATTCTATTCTAAAACCTATAATTGTCTTAAAGCCTAATTGTCTGTAAAGCCTGATGTTTAAGGCAGGGTTCACATAGATGCGGGTTTCCATGCATCCAATTCGCATGACAAGCGAGTGTGACCGGCTCTTAATGGAACTGGTTCACACAGGTCTGGGGTGGCCACGGTCCATATTGCAGAAGGGTCCTGTGCGTGTTTGGGTCTGGTTCAGGTCAGGTGCGACTTCAGGCAAAAATTTGGACCTGGATCACACCTAAACCGGTAAACAGGGACGCACTGGACCCCATGCTGGCTACCGTTGCCAGAGATATGTGAGCCCAGCCTGAAGGACCGCTATCCAAAACAATTTTGTATTCTGATAACTGCATGGAGTTAAAGTCTAATTCTAATCCAAATCATTTTGGTTTTATTTAGGATAGTTTGGGAAAGTATTAAAACCTCTACTATACTAGATTTATAGTATATATATAGTGAGTGGAGACTAACCTGTCATCTGCCTGCTCAGCGGAGATCAATGGATCGATCCCCGCTGAGTAAGCAGAGTCCATAAAAATGGACGTGTTATAGTTTGCTCTAGCTCTGTCACTGTTACATTGAAGGACAGTTTGGTCTGCATGTATATGTAGGAAAAAAATCGAAATAAATAAAAAAATCGCTGTTATCATTGTATGTATTAACAGCAACACTTATCAGAATACAACATTTTCACAATAATGTTCCTTTAAAACACAGGCAAGGATATTATAAAAGGCATAACCGCCTTTTAAGTGATGGCAAATCACAGAAAGCCATTGCCAACCAATCAGATTTTAGATTACTACCATCACATTAAATAAAGATAATAGCTGACTGGTGGTTTAGATTACTGCACTTAAAGCGGACCTTCAGTAATTTTTTTCAACTTTACATCTATTAAATCTTCTGCCCTCGTTTTAACTATAGATAGTAAAACATTTTTTTTCTGAAAGTAAATACCTTATACAGCCCACTTCCTGTTTCTTGTCTGGTGAAAAGCATAGGCTTATGACATCATGCACAGCTCTCTCTCTTACTCTCGTGAGAGTTTGACAGGAAGGGAGGGGGGGAGGTGTGCCTCTGTGTAAATCCAGGAAGTGAACAGGCAGCAGCTTCAGCTGCCCACAGTTAAAATGGATGCAGCCAGACTTAGTGGAGGGAGATTTCTGCAGCATATTTGGCAAGTACAGAATCCCAGTATATATAAAATAATATGCAAAGTGGTTGGAGGGAAGCTTCAGAATGGCAAAGATGTTTTTATTAGAAATTATGTGAGCAGACTGCAGTTCCTCTTTAACATACTGTCACGTTTGTTAAAAAATCCATAACTGGATAAGTCAAGCCACTTTATTTATTGAAGCTGTTCATATATATAGTGGTGCTGAGTGAGCCCTATCATTAATGGTCTTTGTTTATGAGAGGGATGACAAACATGAGCAGTTTTATTCATCCTCAGGGAGGAAAAATAAAATTTCCCTATGGATACCTCATCATTTCATTCAGTAACCTGTACTTTGACTCTTCTTTACTGCGGTATTCATTTTAGTGCAATACAGATATTGGGCCTCCATCAGAACAGACTGCGCACGTTTTCTAGAATTGATTTTAGATTGGACAGATGGCGAATATTGGCAGTTTAATTGATTGTAGTCAGGGAGCTGCACAAACAATTCATCGTCGGGGAGAAAAAAAAAATGAAACTTCAAAACTTAGAAAATTTCACTGTGGATACCTTATGATCATTTCATTCAGTAACCTGTACTATGACTCTTCTTTACTGCAGCATTCATTTTAGTGCAATACAGGTATTGGGCCTCCATAAGAGCAGACTCTACGGCCCCTTTCACACTGGGGCGTTTTTCATGCGGTTTAGCGCTAATAATAGCGCTGTTATACCGCATGAAAAAATCCTGCCCTGTGTCTTCAATGTGAAAGCCCGAAGGCTTTCACACTGAAGCGGTGCGCTAGCAGGACCGCTCCAAAAGTCCTGCTAGCCGCTTCTTTACAGCGGTAAAGGAGCGGTGTGTTCACCGCTCCTTTACCGCGGTCTCCCATTGAAATCAATGGGACAGCGCGGTAATACCGCCCGCAAACCGCGGCAATAGCCGCGGTTTGCGGGCGGTATTAACCCTTTTTCGGCCGCTAGCGGGGGTTAAATTAACCCCCCTAGCGACCGCATACCGCGGTAAGAACGACAGTATAGCAGCGCTGAAAATCGCGCTGCTATACCGCCACCACTCCTGCCCGCCCCAGTGTGAAAGGGGTCTAAAAGTACAAATAGATTTTAGATTGGACAGATGGCTGATATTGACAGTTTCATTGATTGTAGTCAGGGAGCTGCACAAACAATCACCACACATATTGACTATTCCATTGTAATGCTGGGTAAGCTGTCATCTATAACCTTTCCAGGAAGGGCATGAATTCCACAGAAAAAGAAAGAACATCCTGTATATGCATTTACATGTAATGATTACTCCTAAGATCTTTCCAGTGAGAACACATTAGCCAGGAGATTATTTTATAGACAGTGCTGGATTTTCATCCCTGGGTTCTGTAGGGAGACAACTTTATCCATCAAAGCAACACTCCTCTGCTAAGTACCGGTACTTTACACAAAACATTTTTATTTTACTTTTGCTAACCTGGTTTAGAATAATCTCACAATGTATTAAAACTTTATAATAGTGCTAATGATGGGAAAAATATGCAGGTAATAACCATGGCTTTTTTCTCAGAGAAGAGGTGCAGAAACTCCCCCCCCCTTCTGAGTCCCCCCTTTACTCTGCACCCTATGCACCTCCAAGAATCGTCCCTTGGTTCCATCCCCTACCCACCTCCCAGTACTGCCCTAAGTATCATTTTGTGGTGCTAAATAATTTGTATGGAATTTGTTCTTGTCTAATAACAAGAAAAGCAGTAAAATAGATCTTCTGGAGTCAGCGACAATAGTTCCCCCTCCCTGCAACAGTAGACCCCACCCCGGCAACATTGGACCCCAGCAGCAGCAGCAACAGATCTCCCAATGGCCAGCATCAATAGACCCTCCAGCAGCCAACAACAATAGACCTCACCCTCAATAGTTAATTCCTACCAGCAACACAAGACCCCTCGGCAACAATAGACCCTCACACAAAAACAGATCCCCACCATTGACAATAAGTCCCCGAGCAGACAGCATCATTAAACTCTCCAGCACACCCCTTGCTATTACATACATTCAGTGCTGGAGGTGCCGGAACTGCTTTCCCCCACGTTCCCGCTGAAAAAAGTCCAGGTAATAACTTTGCCTCCGCTGTTTGTTGGCTCCAGCTAACTGACCCAAAATATATATCCAGCCCTCTTTATAGAGTAAAGGTTAAACTTTTTGGTTAAATTGTGAGATATAATTATTTTCAAATTTCCAAAGATATTATCTATCAACTTGGACACAGTGATTTACTGATATCTTTTGTTCTATTGGATGCCTTTTCACGTTGAACTAAATTCCATGCTAAATGTAATTACTGTATTTATTGGCGTATAACACTCACTTTTTTACTCTGAAAATAGAGGGTAAACTGTGCCTGCGTGTTATACGCAGGGGGCTGTGGAAAGTTTTTTTCCTGAAACTTCCCTCTTAAAATTAGGGTGTGTGTTATACGCCGATAAATACGGTACTAAGCTAATACTACCATAATAATTATTTCATTTGCATAGAGATAGGTACATGAAGCAAACCAAAAATTAAGTATGGGGGGAAATAACTCATCTTACATGAGCTCCCCTGACCTCCAATGTTACCTGCCTTTCTGAAATTTCTTAGGTTTCCCACTTCACCGGGTACCCTTACATATACTTGGTGAAGTGACTGGCCTCAGGTGATACACAGAGATGAAGCAAATCCTCCTACATAATTATACCTGTTTTATCTGCAGTCTTCTCTTCTCTACAGACAGCTGGAGCTCCCTCCCCTGTCACCATTTTTTTCTTGGTGTCAGGAAAACTTGTCAGAAGTGACTCATGCTGATAACAGAGGAATGAGACGGCAGACAAAAATGACACTTAGTGCTCCTGAGACAACTACACACTATAAAGAGATATTTTTTGTTTCATGTTTGAGGTTTACAACCACTTTAATATCCGTTTTACAACATGAGGGATCGTGATGGAACTGCTGTTATTTGTTAGTCACCACCAAGGCTCCCATCCTACACGTTTTTTTTTTTAAACGCTAGGAGCAGAGTATTCTGAACCTCATTTACGTGTATATTAAAGCTGCAGAAAAAGTATATGTAATCTAACCTCTATACAATTTTTGGAAAAAAGGATTGGGTCACTGTCCAAAGGTTTGCCAGCCATATGGTTACTTAAAAGTGCAGAGAAAATACTGATTTGCTTCCACATTGTCACCGAATAGATGACTTGGTGATCACTTCCTTGCTTGTGGTAATGCTGCAGAATGTCACTGGGCAGTGATGGGGCAATGTCTAGTTCATCTGGGCAGGGAGTCAGGAACACCATGGAAGTAGGTAAGTATTTCTTTACCCTGTAAAGTGATCCTGTTGCTAGTGATATGATCGTATGACATGGCCCTTAAAGGGGTTGTAAAGGTTCATTTTTTATTTTCTAAATAGGTTCCTTTAAGCTAGTGCATTGTTGGTTCACTTACCTTTTCCTTCGATTTCCCTTCTAAATGTTTTTTTTCTTTGTCTGAATTTCTCACTTCCTGTTTCTCCTCAGTAAACTTCACACCATCATCCGAGTGGTGTGGAGTCAGCCAGAACAGCCTACTGAACAGCTTACTGAGGAGGAACAGGAAGTGAGAAATTCAGACAAAGAAAACAAAGAAAGAAAACATTTAGAAGCGAAATCAAAGGAAAAGGTAAGTGAACCAACAATGCACTAGCTTAAAGGAACCTATTTAGAAAATAAAAAACGAACCTTTACAACCCCTTTAAGCCCAGTACAACAGGCCGAATGCCGGCCGACATCAGCTGGTTCAATAAAAACTATCCGACATTCAGCCTGTGTGTATACCAGCCAGTCCGTCGGTGGAAAACCAGCAGCCGACCAGCTTCCGATCAGCGCTATCAACCAATGGCAGAGAGCGCTGAGCTGTTGTGTTCTGGCGGAACACAACAGCTCAGCGTGGGAGATCGCTGTACTAATGTCGGATCGTTAGTACGTACGGCAGCTCTGGCCAGAGCTCACAGTTTTTATTTTTTCGTCAAACCCAACGGGCTGCACCAGGCTTTAGTAAGGTCACTCTGCCACTTCCTGGTTTGCTATTTCTGCTTCCAAGGTTATCTCCCTGAAAAGTGGACAGATGGGATAACGCTGATTCACTGTCTAGGAAGCTGACGGTGTGGAGGTGACAAAGGGAGGCTGATTTATAGAACCAGGAGGATGAATTCAGCCCTGTACACATGGGCCGAATGCTGGCCGACATTGGCTTCTGTCGGATGAGCATACTGGAAAACCAGTAGCCGACTGCCTCTTGATCAGCTCTCTCAGCCAATGGCGGAGAGCCCTGATCGGAGTGTTCTGGCGGGGGGGGGGCTTTCCCCCTGTTAGAACACAGTGGGGGAGATCGCTGTACTAATGTCAGATTGTTAGTACAATGGCTCCGACCGGCTCCGACTGTTTTTTTCTGTTCAATCCACTGGGTTAAACAGAAAAGGAATAATAGTGGATCACTTTTCAGAGTGTGGCTAAGGAGTTTATTTTGGTAAACTGCAGTTTATAATGGGGCTAGTGTACCGCATGGGTGTGACAGTGTGGTGTTTGACAGGCAGTGCAACCTTTCAACTCAGCATGTCATGTTAAATCACAAAGTATCACAACTGCGGCATATGATCAGCCTCCTGCGGCTGTATCTTACTCTTTAGGCGGCCAGCTCAGCTTGCTGTTTTTACCGCAGCTCATGTGAAAGAAGTCTAAAGCCCTGTACACACGATAGGTTTTACCGATGAAAACAGTCCGATGGACTGTTTTCATCGGACAAACCGATCGTGTATGGGCCCCATCGGTCTTTTTTCCATCGGTGTTTAAAAATAGAACATGTTTTAAATTTATCTGTGGGGTACTCCATCGGATAAAAAACCCACGCATGCTCAGAATCCAGTCGACGCATGCTCAGAAGCATTGAACTTCATTTTTCTCGGCTCATCGGAGTGTTTTACGTCACTGCGTTTGGAACGGTCGTTTTTTGACTGATGGTGTGTAGGCAAGACTGATGGAAGTCAGCTTCATCGGTTTTCCGATGGAAAAATCCATCGGTTAAAAAACCATAGGAAATCCGATCGTGTGTACAGGGCTATAGACTGTGTGGCAGGGAACTGTGGAAAAAATGGAAAATTGTATACTTACCTTTCGGTAATTTTCCTTTCCTGGCGCATCCAATGGCAGCACACACGCTGGGTTGTGACTCCGCCCCCACAACCTGATAGGACTGCTTAGCTATAAGTGTTTGAAGAGGAGCCCCCCACCTCATTCTCAGTATATATTACCTCATACGGGTGGGAAATAACTCGCAACAAGGGTGGGTACTTTTGAATGCATTGTCTATTTTTTTATTTATTTTTTATTTACAAGATATGGAAGAGTTAGTTTGAATCACTGCTCTCCCAAACTCCGTCGTCGTTAAACATGCCGGGTCTATTCTGTAATGAGACATGAACGTGGTTCTGGAAGACCAGGTAGCTGCCTTACATATCGTCTCTGGTGACACTCTGCAGTATGCTGCCCAGGATGTTGCCACTGCCCTGGTCGAGTGAGCTTTCAGATCGTCGGGTATCGGAAGGTGTTGGATTGCGTATGTCTTCTTGATGATTTTAACTAGCCAACTTGCTATTGTTCGAGATGAAGCTGCTTGGCCTTTCTTGGGCCCGTTTGGTATTATAAGTAGGTTCTCCAACTTCCTGAATGGGTTAGTCGCTTTCAGGTATGATGATATATTGGACTTGATATCCAGTGGATGTGGAGTTCCTTGGTTAGTGAGAAGAACTGGTAGACTGATTTCTGGATTGAAATGAAACGCAGATGCTACTTTTGGCATGAATTGTTCCGATGGTCTTAAGACGACCCTGTCGGGATAGAAGGTTAGGTGAGACTCCTTCATGGATAGTGCTTGTAGCTCGGATACCCTTTTTGCTGAGGTCATCGCAATCAAAAATGTTCCCTTTAGTGTTAAATCTCCCAAGGATATCTCCGTTAGAGGAAAGAAGGTTTTTTTTGACAAGGTGTCCAGAACTATAGACAGGTCCCAGGTTGGGAATGACGGTTTTCTTGGTGGCCTTATTTTGAGGCATGCTCTTTGGAACTGGACTATGAGAGGGTTAAATGCCCACTTGGTTCCCGTCATGGCCGATAAAGCAGACGTTTGGACTTTTAAGGTGCTTGAACTTAGACCCCTGTCTAGGCCTAGTTGGAGGAATTTGAGAATTTGTGCTACCATTGGAGACATCGGATTCCATGATTGCTGACGTGCTAGTGCGGTGAATTTTTCCCAAACCTTGCTATACACACACCGTTAGTTGATTTCTTCCTGGCCTGTTGTAATGTGGCCACTACTCTTAGGGAGCATCCCTGGTTTAATAGCCTCCCCCTCTCAACTTCCAAGCCGTCAGATGGAGTTTCTCTGGTGCTGGGTGAAGAAACTGGCCTTGTGAAAGTAGGTCCGGAATTACTGGAAGTGTTAGTGGGTCTTCTATGTTCAGCTGTAGAATGGTCGTAAACCATGGCCTCCTTGGCCAGAAGGGAATTATCGCTATCACTGTAGACGTTGAGTTCCTCAGTCTGGCTAGGAATCTGGCTATTAGGGGAACAGGAGGGAATATATATCCCAGGTGGAATTCCCAGGGATGTAGGAGGCAGTCTACCCCCTCCGCTGTCGGATGAGGAGTCCGTGTTAAGAATTTTGGACATTTGCTGTTCCATGGTGTTGCTGCCAGATCGATGTCGGGTATTCCCCATTTCTGTGTTATAAGGGAGAATACTTAATGGTTCAGTGACCATTCATTGTTTGAGATATGTCGCCTGCTTAGGTCGTCTGCAAGTTGATTCTGCGTCGCTGGAACATATATTGCTTTTAGGTCTTTCAAGTGAACTTGTGCCCACTCTAGGATTGGTCGTACCTCCTGTATAAGGGAGTTGCTTCCTGTTCCACCTTGTCTGCGGATGTAGCTCACTGCTACTGTGTTGTCCATCCGTATTATAACGCTCTTCCCTATGATGAATGGTCTGAACGCTAGAAGTGCCTGGAAGGTGGCCCTGAGTTCCAGGATATTCGACACCACTCCTTGAGGACGGAATGCCCAGTGACCTTGTGCTGCCAACTCTTGGTAATGTGCTCCCCAGCCTTGAAGGCTGGCGTCTGATGTGACCACTTCTACCGGAGGGTGAATAATGGGTCGGTGACGTTTCAGATTGTCGATCCGTGTCCACCACCACATTGATTGTTTTACCGATGTGCTGATGCGTATCCATTGTTTCAGAAACGAAATTTGGAATGTTCTTGTATGCCACTGTGCCCACTGGATCATCAGAAATGTGGAAGACATGGTGCCTAGGATGCTCAGGCATGTTCTGGCTCGTAGATGTGATGCTCCCATCAATGTTTTTATTCTGTGTATGAGTGGATCTATCTTCTCCTGTGGTAGCCCCACAGTGTTGGCATTGGTGTTGATTTCTGCGCCTAAAAAGATCATGTTCTGGGTTGGTTCTAGGCTGCTTTTTTTCCAATTTATTATCCAACCCAAGTGCTGTAGGGTGGAGGTTAGTATCTCTCGATGTTGTAGCAACAGTTGTCGATTGTCGGCTAGTAGGAGGATATCGTCGAGATAGTGATGGACTCTGAGCCCTTTTTCTCTTAAATGGGCTATTACTGGGAGTAGAACCTTTGTAAACGTCCTGGGGGCTGTTGATATCCCAAACGGCAGGCTTCGGAACTGGAAATGTTGTTGTCCTATTGCGAAACGCAGATATTTTTGAAAATCTTGGTGTATAGGTATATGAAGATAAGCGTCGGATAAATCGATCGATAACATCCAGTCTCTTATGTTGATCGCTAGCAGTATTGATTGGAGACTCTCCATCTTGAAAGACTCTACTTTGATTGACCTGTTGAGGTTTTTTAAGTCTAGCACCGGTCTGAGGTCCCCTGTCTTTTTCTTTACGAGAAAGAGAGGGGAATAGAAACCCTGGGTTCTCTGATGTAGGGGTACCTGGATTATTGCTTGTTTCTGTATCAGTTCCAAGACATATTGGATTAGAAATTTTCTTTTGGTTATGGATGCTGGGATCCTTGTGACTTGAAAGTGGTCTTTGGGGGTTCTGGTTTTGAAACCCCATCTGTGTCCTTCCTGGATTGTGGATATTGTCCATGGATCCTTTATATGGTCTTCCCACACCCGAGTAAATAGTTTGAGCCTTGCTCCCACTGTTACGGGTTGGGTGACCAACCCATCAAAAGGACTTACATAGTTACATAGTTAGTCAGGTTGAAAAAAGACACAAGTCCATCCAGTTCAACCGTAAAAAAAAAAAAAATAATAAAAAAAAAAAAAAAAAAAAAAAAATAAACATATATCGTACAATCCCATATACCCAATTCTATACCCACAGTTGATCCAGAGGAAGGCAAAAAAAACCCAGAAGAGCATGATCCAATTTGCTACAGCAGGGGAAAAAATTCCTTCCTGATCCCCCGAGAGGCAATCGGATATTCCCTGGATCAACTTTACCTATAAATGTCAGTACCCAGTTATATTATGTACATTTAAGAAAGAATCCAGGCCCTTCTTAAAGCAATCTACTGAGCTGGCCAGAACCACCTCTGCAGGGAGTCTATTCCACATTTTCACAGCTCTTACTGTGAAAAAACCTTTCCGTATTTGGAGGTGAAATCTCTTTTCCTCTAGACGCAAAGAGTGCCCCCTTGTCCTTTGTGTTGACCGTAAAGTGAATAACTGAACACCAAGTTCACTATATGGACCCCTTATGTATTTGTACATGTTGATCATATCCCCCCTTAATCTCCTCTTCTCAAGAGAGAATAAATTCAGTTCCTCTAATCTCTCCTCATAGCTGAGCTCCTCCATGCCTCTTATCAGTTTGGTTGCCCTTCTCTGCACTTTCTCCAGTTCCCCAATATCCTTTTTGAGAACTGGGGCCCAAAACTGAACTGCATATTCCAGATGAGGTCTTACTAATGATTTGAACAGGGGCAAAATGATATCTCTCTCTCTGGAGACCATACCTCTCTTAATACAAGAAAGGACCTTGCTCGCTTTGGAAACCGCAGCTTGGCATTGCATGCCATTATTGAGCTTATGATCTACCAAAACCCCCAGATCCTTCTCCACTACGGATCCCCCCAGTTGTACTCCCCCTAGTATGTATGATGCATTCATATTATTAGCCCCCAAGTGCATAACTTTACATTTATCAACATTAAACCTCATCTGCCACATAGTCGCCCAATTAGACAGAGCATTGAGGTCGGCTTGTAAATTGGCGACATCCTGTAAGGACGTTATTCCACTGCATAGCTTGGTGTCATCTGCAAAGACAGAAATGTTACTTTTGATCTCAGACCCAATATCATTTATAAACATATTAAAAAGTAAGGGTCCCAGCACTGAACCTTGGGGTACACCACTGATAACCTTGGACCATTCAGAGTAAGAATCATTAACCACTACTCTCTGAATTCTGTCTTTTAGCCAGTTTTCTATCCATTTACAAACTGATATTTCCAATCCTGTAGACTTTACCTTACACATGAGCCGTGTGTGGGGAACTGTATCGAACGCTTTTGCAAAATCTAAGTATACCACGTCCACTGCCACCCCTCTGTCCAAGGTCTTACTTACCTCTTCATAAAAAGAAATCAGGTTTGTTTGACAACTTCTGTCTTTCATGAATCCATGCTGTCTGTTGCTTAAATAGTTTTTTTCCAGCAAGAACTCATCTATGTGGTCTTTTATTAATCTCTCCAGTATTTTCCCAACTATAGAAGTTAAACTAACAGGTCTATAGTTACTTGGTAAACACTTAATTCCCTTTTTAAATATAGGCACCACATTGGCCCTGCGCCAATCCAGTGGTACTATTCCTGTCATTAATGAGTCCCTAAAAATTAAATACAATGGCTTTGAAATTACAGAGCTCAATTCTTTTAGGATCCGTGGGTGTATGCCATCTGGTCCAGGTGCTTTATCCACCTTTATTCCATCTAAATATTTCTGGACCATATCACTATTGAGCCATTGTGGATTTGGGGCTGTGTCACTACCACCCCCATTTTGGACATGAGCTCCCCCATGCTCCTTTGTATACACAGAACTGAAGAAAGTATTTAATAAATTAGCCTTCTCTTTGTCCCCAGTCACCCACTCTAGATTATTTTGTAAAGGGCCTACATGCTCAGACTTGACCTTTTTACTATTAATATATTTGAAGAATTTTTTGGGGTTTGTCCTACTATCTTTTGCAATCTGTCGTTCTTTTTGAATTTTTGCATCCTTGATTTCCTTTTTACATATCCTGTTATATTCTTTGTAACATTTAAATGACACTAGTGTTCCCTCATTTTTATATTTTTTAAAAGCTCTTTTCTTATAGTTTATAGCTTTTTTAACTTTGGCAGTGAGCCACATAGGTTTTATTTTTAGCCTTTTAAACTTATTGCCCATGGGAATATACTTTGCAGTGAGTTCACAAACAGTCTTTTTGAAGAATTCCCATTTCTGTTCTGTGCCCATTGATGCCAATATTCCTTCCCAGTCTAAGTCCTGGAGAGCAGCACTCATCCTTGGAAAATTTGCTCTCTTGAAATTAAGTGTTTTTATCTTTCCTGTATGTGATTTTTGCTTACAACTAACATCAAATGAAATCATGTTATGGTCACTGCTACCCAGGTGTTCCTTTATCTGAACATTAGTAATACGCTCTGCATGGTTTGAGATTACCAGGTCCAACAGAGCATCATTCCTAGTTGGGGCCTCAATAAACTGGACCATAAAATTGTCCTGCAATAGGTTTATACATTTTTGCCCTTTAACTGTCCCAGCAGTTCCATTACTCCAGTCAATTTCTGGGTAGTTAAAATCCCCCATTATTATCACCGTCCCAGCCCTTGCAGCCCTTTCCATCTGTGCAAGGAGCTGAGTCTCTAACTCCTCATTAACATTGGGTGGTCTATAACAAACTCCAATGATTAGCTTTGAACTACGCACATCTGTATGCAGTTCCACCCATAATGCTTCAGACTCATCACACTCTCCATCCACCAGGTCCTCTTTCACACTCGCTTTGAGATCACTTCTCACATAGAGACAGACCCCTCCACCCTTCCTTTTTACCCTGTCTTTCCGAAAGAGTGCATAGCCAGGAATATTAATAGCCCAGTCATGTGAGGAATGAAGCCAAGTTTCAGCAATACCGATTACATCATAGCTCTCCTCATGCACCAGAGCTTCCAACTCACCTATTTTGCTTGGCAGACTTCTGGCGTTGGTGAACAGACACTTTAATGCATTAATATTATTTGACCGGTCACATACTATCCTCTTGGGTGTTCCCAGATTGCAACTAGGACTTGCTACTATACTTACCTTGGGTTTATGTTCTTTGGTTACCCTACCACTAATGCCCCTAATGACTTCTGTTGTTCCCCTGTGATGGCCAGCTTGGGCTTTTGTGTCCTCAGATAGGATGATTGGGTATTTCTCCAATTGCGTCTAAAGTCCTTGCCTGGCTTGTACGATCTTGCTTCTCTATACCTTTCTGGTAAGTTCCTTCTAAAGGGAGGGAGTTTTTGTTGTTTTGGCCTTCTGTCTGATGGTATTAGACCAGACTTTCCTCCTGTGACCTTGGATATTGCTAGATCCAATTTTGGGCCGAATAAATTGGTTCCTTCATACGGGATTTTACACCAGTTTGATTTTGATATTCCGTCTGCGACCCATGGTTTTAGCCATAGTGCTCTTCTGGACGTAACTGATGATAACATTGACCTGGCTGATGATCGGATGATGTCGACGGAAGCTTCAGCTACGAAGTCCCCTGCCAGACTAAGTTCCTATTCTATCTTGGTCTGCTGCTTCTAATAGTAGCTTTTCAATATTTGATGTCCAGCTTGTGATTGCTCTGCCGACCGCTGCTAGAGCGATGGCTGGTCTGCATGCGCCTCCGGCCGATGAGTAGGCCTTTTTCATTTCAAGGTCCATCTTCCTATCCAAGACGTCCCTGAAGGTTACTGCATCTTCTATGGGAAGTGTCACGTGTCTTGCCAATCTCATTAAAGATGAGTCTACTATAGGGGCAGAAATAAGGGGATTTACTGCCGGTTCCCTTAACGGATATAGTTTTGCTATCCTGTTATTGATGCTCGGTTTTTTGTCAGGTTTTTCCCACTCATCTCTTATTAGTTCTTCTAGTTCGTCAATGAAGGGGAATGTTTCCGGATCATTCTTCAGGCTGGGGAAATATTTTCTGATTTTACGAGGTGTCTCTTTTGATTCATCCCAGCCGATGGCTTCTTTGACTGATCTTGTGAAAGGATCTATAAGGGAAAAGTCAAACCCAACCGAAAAGGGTGTGTCCTCCTCCGCCACGGAATCGTCTGACCCCTGCAGGCTGTACGGGGTTGAAGGCGATATTGTCTGGGCTAACCTCACTGGTTCCGAGACCGAAGCTTCCAATATTGATTCTTTTACTGAATCTCTAATAATATTTGACACTTCTACTGCGCCCGATTCTCTATCTCTCGTGGCTTCGTCCGCACAAGATTGGCAGGCTAGTTTATTTGGGAGGGCCTGTGCTCCGCATACCCAGCAGGCATTAGCCGCAGGACGGGTTTGATGGCTATCTTTCTTCTGAGAAGATGATTTGTGATGGTGGGAGGATGTTCTTGATCTACTTCTCCTAGAGTGTGAATGTCTTGAAGGAGAGCGTTCCCTACGTCTGGAATGGGACGATCTTGACGATCTGCCAGGGCTATCGGAAAAGGTGATATTAAAGGCCATGCACTCTTTTAATCAACTCTTCAATACTTACCCTATACCTTGCTGCCTCTTACCTTACTGGCTGTGGATGGTCTACTTCGGCAGTGGCTTCCATAAGGATAGAAAGAGTGTACCTGAAGGAAGGTATTTTTTTCAGGCAACAGAGACTCTCAAGATGACAGAGTAAAGCAAATAAAAGAAAAACGTTTTTTTTTTTTTTTTTTAACATAGAAAAACGATTGCCAATGTAGTAAAATAGGAAGGTACACTTACCAGCTTGTGGGCGCTGTTCCTAGCTTCTCTTGCTTGCAGCAGATGAATGTTGCAGAGAATAAGCGAGCGGACAGCAAAATAGCATATGTGGTATGTTTTTAAATATACCGCCGTCGCCGCGTAAATGACGCACCGCCACGCATGCGCACCAGCGGCTAGAGCGCGCCGCTGCCATCTTTAAGACTGGCAAACAGTTAATAAGGCATGAGGTCACTTCCGGTCGCGGCGGCGATCAGTGTAATGTGAGAATGGGAGCAGGGAGGAAGCGCTGCTATGAGAAAAACAGTCATAAGGGAAAAAGAAAGAGAAGGTAAACTGAAATAAAAGAATGGTAGCCATGCCCAGAAATGAAAACCTGTTTAAGGCTTGTAATCTGTCTAGTGCCCCTGAGACCATCAGAGTGGGGGTCCCTGTAATATGGCTCATTTAGAGACCGTAAAGACAGGGCTTCCAAACTAGGAGAGGCTGAACCTAGCTGGGGTGAGAGTGGTAAGGGGTCTTACGCTACTGCTGTCAGTCCTGGTTCAATGAGGAAGAAAAAGACAATGAGGCGGGGGGCTCCTCTTCAAACACTTATAGCTAAGCAGTCCTATCAGGTTGTGGGGGCGGAGTCACAGCCCAGCATGTGTGCTGCCATGATGCGTCAGGAAATGTGTAAATCACAAGATTGACAAGATTCACAGAGTTACAGATCAATTGCACGTAAAGCATGGTGGAATATACTGTATATGTAGTTCAGTTGTTTAAAAAAAAAAACAGACCCCTATACTCAGCAGTAATACATAGTAAGGGCTCATTCACATTGGCACTCGGCCCCATACAAAGTGCAGAGCTGTTCTAGTGCTGAAATGTGTGCAGGCAGGCCATATTGGTGAATGAACAAGCATCGGCTATAGAGACTCACCTGCACAGCTGAATTTGACAGGTACGCAGAGGTAGGTACAAGGCCCTGGTTGTACAGATTCTGTGTGGGGGGGAGGGGGGGGAGAACCTGTGTGAATGACTCCTAAGTATGTCATCTTCCTGGGAGCCCAATAGCAAATACGTTAAACAAAAGTTAATATATGGCTTTGCAGTGCATTCCAGATTAAGCATGATCCTGTGTTAGTTGTGGAATTGATCTAGATCTGAACTTTTCTTGACAAAATCACAGAAGTAACTGCAGGTCATACCTTTTAATTGTAAACTGCAGTGGAAATGGCAAATATTGAAGTGAAACAGAGGGGCTACATAACATTAAAGGTATTGCAATCATTTACATGGTCGATTATTTTGCCAAAATTTGTAATTCTCACTTTAAATCTAGATCTAGAAAAGGAATACCTGTTTGATTGAATTGTTGTTTGCATAGAGAAAATAGGTGTTTTTGAATGAGCCGTTGTGAATTAAGCTCCCCCTGTTCCTCTTAACCAATCCTTGTGGGTTACCAGTCTACCCTGTTTATGTCTTATGCCGCGTACACACGACCGTTTTTAATGTCATTGAAAAAAACGAAGTTTTTCTCGACGTGATTCTTCTCAAGCCTGCCTTGCCTACACACTATCATGAAAAAAAAACACTCGAGCAAAGCGCGGTGACGTACGAAATGTACGGCGGCACTATAAAGGGGAAGTTCCATTTGGATGGCGCCACCCTTTGGGCTGCTTTTGCTGATCCTCGTGTTAGTAAAGTTTGGTGAGAGACAATTCGTGCTTTTCAGCCTCGTGCTCTTCAGTCCGTTACAACGTGACGAATGTGCTATCTCCATTACGAACGCTGGTTTTACCAGAACGAGCGCTCCCGTCTCATCACTTGCTTCTGAGCATGCGCGTTTTTTTCACGTCGTTAAAGCCTACACACGGCCGTTTTTCATGACGAGAAAAACGACGACGTGAAAAACGCAGAGAAAAATTAGAGCATGTTCCAAATTTTTAATGCCCATTTTTCACGTTGTGAAAAATGCTCTAGAGCCCACACACTCCAGAGCACTTTTTAATGACCAAATAAAAAAATGGCATTTTTCTCGTCATGAAAAATGGTTGTGTGTACGCGGCATAATTGTAAACCAAATGCATATTGGTGGAACAAATCTATATTGTGTGCAAAACCTAAACTAAAAATAGATTGTGTTCCTTGGTCTCTGTCACTCTCCTTCCTTTCCATTCAATTCCCTTTTTTTCCTTTCTCTTTTTTTACCTGGTGCGGAGCAGCAGATCCTAGAAGTAAGTACAGCTGCTATCCTGGAACGCATGAGTTAACCTGTCATGTGTAGCTCTAGTTATTGTCTGCATGCTGTCTTGCTGTTTTTTGTTCTTTCTGGACAAATTGTTTTTACAACTCCATCCAGCCATTGGCTTGCCAACATCCCAAACAATCAGAAAGGGAGTAAAACTATGTACAAAAGTGCACGTCACATAAGATACGTACAACACAAATGTTACCATTGCAGATGCATTTTTATCTGAAAACACATAGGCAGCAAAAAGGAGTCTTAGTCATGTTTCTGGCTAGTATGTGCTTTCACAGCAAGATTCTACACCGTATAAAGGTTAGAGTAATACAGATTACAAGTATGTCTCACTACATACTCAGGACTACAAAGAAATTAAAAGCAAGTAAGCCTAAAGTATGTTTTACATTGATTTAAACAGCTGGCATGTAAACCTTTCCATGTGAGTATAACATTGGAAGTTTGCCATGGTATTCTTTTTCACTATATTGATTTTAGACCCCATTGTTCTGTGTTATCAGCAGTTTTAGAAAATAAAAAAGGAAAGAACCGTCTCATACAACATACCAATTAATCAGATTTAAAGGGGTTGTAAAGGTTCGTTTTTTATTTTCTAAATAGGTTCCTTTAAGCTAGTGCATTGTTGGTTCACTTGCCTTTTCCTTAGATTTCCCTTCTAAATGTTTTTTTCTTTGTTTTCTTTGTCTGAATTTCTCACTTCCTGTTCCTCCTCAGTAAGCTGTTCAGTAAGCTGTTCTGGCTGACTCCACACCACTCGGATGATGGTGTGAAGTTTACTGAGTAGAAACAGGAAGTGAGAAATTCAAAGAAAAAAAACATTTAGAAGGGAAATCGAAGGAAAAGGTAAGTGAACCAACAATACACTAGCTTAAAGGAACCTATTTAGAAAATAAAAAACGAACCTTTACAACCCCTTTAAACACATATATACAGTGGGGCAAAAAAGTATTTAGTCAGCCACCAATTGTGCAAGTTCTCCCACTTAAAAAGATGAGAGAGGCCTGTAATTGTCATCACAGGTATACCTCAACTATGAGAGACAAAATGTGGAAACACATCCAGACAATCACATTGTCCGATTTGGAAAGAATTTATTTGCAAATTATGGTGGAAAATAAGTATTTGGTCAATATCAAAAGTTCATCTCAATACTTTGTTATATATCCTTTGTTGGCAATGACAGAGGTCAAACGTTTTCTGCAAGTCCTCACAAGGTTGTCACACACTGTTTCTGGTATGTTGGCCCATTCCTCCATGCAGATCTCCTCTAGAGCAGTGATGTTTTGGGGCTGTCGCTGGGCAACACAGACTTTCAACTCCCTCCAAAGGTTTTCTATGGGGTTGAGATCTGGAGACTGGCTAGGCAACTCCAGGACCTTGAAATGCTTCTTACGAAGCCACTCCTTTGTTGCCCGGGCGGTGTGTTTGGGATCATTGTCATGCTGAAAGACCCAGCCACGTTTCATCTTCAATGCCCTTGGTGATGGGAGGAGGTTTGCACTCAAAATCTCACGATACATGGCCCCATTCATTCTTTCATGTACACGGATCAGTCTTGCTGTTCCCTTTTGCAGAGAAACAGCCCCAAAGCATGATGTTGCCACCCCCATGCTTCACAGTAGGTATGGTGTTCTTTGGTTGCAACTCAGCATTCTCTCTCCTCCAAACACGACGAGTTGTGTTTCTACCAAACAGTTCTACTTTGGTTTCATCTGACCATATGACATTCTCCCAATCCTCTTCTGGATCATCAAAATGCTCTCTAGCAAACCTCAGACGGGCCCGGACATGTACTGGCTTAAGCAGGGGGACACGTCTGGCACTGCAGGATCTGAGTCCCTGGCGGCGTAGTGTGTTACTGATGGTAGCCTTTGTTACGTTGGTCCCAGCTCTCTGCAGGTCATTCACTAGGTCCCCCCGTGTGGTTCTGGGATTTTTGCTCACCGTTCTTGTGATCATTTTGACCCCACGGGGTGAGATCTTGCGTGGAGCCCCAGATCAAGGGAGATTATCAGTGGTCTTGTATGTCTTCCATGTTCTAATTATTGCTCCCACAGTTGATTTCTTCACACCAAGCTGCTTGCCTATTGCAGATTCAGTCTTCCCAGCCTGGTGCAGATCTACAATTTTGTTTCTGGTGTCCTTCAACAGCTCTTTGGTCTTCACCATAGTGGAGTTTGGAGTGTGACTGTTTGAGGTTGTGGACAGGTGTCTTTTATACTGATAACAAGTTCAAACAGGTGCCATTAATACAGGTAATGAGTGGAGGACAGAGGAGCCTCTTAAAGAAGAAGATACAGGTCTGTGAGAGCCAGAAATCTTGCTTGTTTGTAGGCGACCAAATACTTATTTTCCACCATAATTTGCAAATAAATTCTTTCCAAATCAGACAATGTGATTGTCTGGATTTGTTTCCACATTTTGTCTCTCATAGTTGAGGTATACCTATGATGACAATTACAGGCCTCTCATCTTTTTAAGTGGGAGAACTTGCACAATTGGTGGCTGACTAAATACTTTTTTGCCCCACTGTATGTAGGCGACAATGTATTTTCTGTATTGCGTATAATTCGGTATACCTAAACGCTATAATTGATTTAAATGAAAAATTCCTCTGTGGTTCTGTCTTTTTTTTTTTTTTTTTTTATGCGTGCGGAGGGAGGCTAATCCTAGCCTAAAACTTTTCATATGATACAGTGATCCTGCTCTAATCCTGTACTAGTGAATAAGACTACAAAACGGCTTAAGAAAAATCGCAATGCTAATTGCGAAAGTGACTTTGTTAATTTCATGTCACGTTTTTAAAAAATGTCTACTTGTATACAATTCAGGGACAGGTACGTGAATCTATCAAAGCCCAGCACTGAGGTTGGAGTGTCCATACTGGATTACCCTTCCTCCCCAGCCACTGTGCCCATCTCACTGACAGGCACATGGCTGAGGAGTTTGGTAGTCCAGTGAGTGGAGCGGAACCTGAGGCAGAACTGAAAGACTAGTTCCTCATCTGGTCTACCATGCTGTTTATTGACCTAGCCATAGCCACTATTCTTTTCAATGGCAGTTTTTGAATCTTACCTCTGCTGTCGATCAAAAGTAAGGCAGACCTGATGGGGAACTAGTCCCCATCAGGCTCTGCCCACCCAATGACTGAAGTAATTTCCCAAATATGAGCATAGCCATATCTGGGTACTGGACATCACCGGTATATCCAGCCCCTTGGTGTACATTTAGCTTTCAGCTGGGGAATCTCCTGGCAACCAGCTAAATGGGGCTGAGAATAGAGCTGCTCTCGGTACTGGCCTACCTCTCTACACAAGCTCTGGGTAGGTATTACCCCCAGTTTACTAATCGGTAGTAAAGCTGGCCATAGATGGTACGATTTTCTTTCCAGCAACCACGGGTTGCAGGAATAAAAATCACTAGATTCCCCCATCAACACAGTCAGTGTTAATGGGAGAATCCTTTCCGCTGAGCCATTGTGTTCTCCCAGCCGGGAGGGGGGAGGTGGGTAAGCTGTCCCTGCTGGGAGAACACACATTGATTATTGCTAGCGCCATTATTTTGTATAATGTATGGCCAGCCTTATAAGGACCTTCCACTCATATTTTAGCTCAGTGAAATTTTATTTGACTAAGCTTATGAAGCTTGATCTAGATATGTTATATTGCTTATGAAAGCTATACGAACATTGAAAATGTTGTTTATTTTGCAAATGGTAGAAAGGTAGCAATAAGGTTGTCACTAGCTGTTCAGCTGAAAACTGATAAGTTTACAAAAGGTATAGAGAAACACTTGTGCCCAACATGTTCCTGTTCACTCCATTCATATATAAGTCAAACATCTAGAAACGCTTGGATGCTTCTTTCTTCATTGTGCACAGAAAATACATACATACACATACATACATCTTTATTAAGACTATATATATATATATATATATATATTGTGACAGCAGGAAGGTAAAGTCACCTGGTTGCATCCAGGGGGGTAGATATATTTCGCCCAGATTCAGGCTTTACGCCGACTTATACAACTAGGTGGAGAGTTGTATAGGCCCAGCTGAGGCTAGTGGGCTCATGGATGACTCATACCTCTAGGGAGAGTGTGGGGCGTCGTGCAGACAGGGAGTTGATGAGACCAGCTGAAGCTTGTCAGCTCATTTAGGCCTCTATAAGAACTCCCAGATTCATTAGGTGTTTGCTCATGCCTGGAACCAGACCTGTGTGGACTGTCTAGGGAGAGTGAACCCCTGTGCGGTGAGACAAAGCCTGTGTGGCTATTTGCTTGGACATTTAAAACCAGGGACTTAGGGACTAGGACAGCACTAGGCTGATCCCAGTTGTTAGTTAGGAAACCTGTATGTTTACTCAGAGGTCAAGTTGACCAGGATTTATTTTATTTATGTTTCTTTTGCTTTGCTGTGTTTTGTCACTGTAAATAGAGAATAAACCGCACCTTTTTGATTTTGAAAACCACAACCTCCGTTTGCTGGGCCTGTTTTTGTGTGGGGAGCCCATCCCGGGGGTCACACACACCCGCTGCCGAGCTAACCCCCTCACAGTTGGTGGAGAACCAGTGGCAGTTTTTTTTTAAGCCAGCATGGAGGAGATACTGAAACAGCTGGCTCTAGCAAATGCCAATCAACAGCAGACAAATGCAGGTTTGCAAAGGAGCCTTGCAGCTCAACAACAGAACTTCGCAGCCCAGCAGCAAGCTCATCAACAGAGCCTTGCAGCCCAGCAGCAAGCTCACCAACAGAGTCTGGAAGCTCAGCAACAAGCCCAGCAGCAATCTGAGGCCCGCTTCATAGACCTGTTACAGAAGCAAGAGCAGAGACTACAACAAATGGAAGCAGTAATGCAGCAACGTCCGCAGACCAGTGAGGAAAGCCGTCCCACTAATACCGCGTCCTTTGGGGTGAGTCGTTTATTGACAAAAATGACTGGAGAGGATGATCCAGAGGTATTTTTGACCACATTTGAAAGGACCGCTGAAAGAGAAAAGTGGCCTGAGGAGCAGTGGGCTGGACTGGTGGCTCCTCTGTTAACTGGTGAATCGCAGAAAGCTTACTATGACCTAGAGCCTAACCAAGCAAAAGACTATGTGATGCTAAAAGCTGAAATTTTGGCAAGGCTGGGTGTCACCCAGGCTGTCCGGGCTCAGCGTGTGCATAACTGGACTTTCCAGCTTGGAAAACCCCCCAGGTCTCAAATGTATGATCTCATTCACCTGAGCAGAAAGTGGCTACAGCCAGAGACTTTGTCCGCACCAAAGATTGTGGAACGTGTTGTAATGGATCGGTTTTTGAGAGCTCTTCCTACTGCCATCCAAAAGTGGGTAAGCCATGGAGACCCAGAGACGGCCGATGGTCTTGTGGATCGTGTGGAGAAATACTTGGCTACAGAGAACCTGACGGCCTCTTCCAGAGACACTCGGACTTTCCACCCTAAGACCAGACCATCCCCAGGGGCGGATAAGAGGATTCCAAGGGGTGAGGGTGGAGAGAGTGAGAGGGTGGGAGCTCTACCCCAAGTTTGGCGAGAACAGCCTGGGAAATCAGCGGCTCAAGAGGCGGCAAGAAGGATCGTTTGCTACCGCTGCCGGCAAGCGGGACATATTGCAGCCAATTGCCCGGTTGTGGAGGAACCCATGCAGTGTGACTTTCTGACGGGCAGACGTCAGTCGCTGTGTGCGACAGTCGCATGCACTGCCATTCGAGGAACTGAGAAACATTTATGCAAAATGTGTGTTAATGGTAGAAATGTTGTGGTATTGCTGGATTCAGGTAGCCTTGTGACCCTGATAAAGGCTGAATTAGTTAAAACAGAGGTCTCTGGGAATAGCAAGGTAGCTGTTATTTGTGTGCATGGGGACACCCGAGAGTATCCAGTGACTACAGTGTGTTTCGAGACCCCCAAAGGTACCCTCTCTCATCCAGTGGGGTTAGTATCTCAATTACCGCATGATGCCATTGTGGGAAGGGATTTTCCGAAGTTCTGGGAACTGTGGGATGATCCTGAGCCCCCCACTGGTGCCCCTATGTACCAGGAATGTGATAGCCAGAACTCCTCTGAGAGTGGTGAGGACTCTCCAGAATTTCCCTTGTCAGTATTGGCAGGGGAGACTCAAGAAACTGGAGAGGAGCCCACCTCCTCAGACGAAAACCTACCGTCTGTGGAGTTTTCTGATCTGGAGGTTCACAGGGAAAATTTTGCCACAGAACAGTTAAAAGACCCCGCCCTAATAAAGGCACGGGAAAACGTAGTGGAAATAGATGGCGAGTTAGTGAACCCAGATAATACCTGCACTTACCCATACTTCAGCGTAGAGAAGGACCTACTGTATCGGGTGGCAAAAAGGGCAGAAGAAACCGTTGAGCAGCTTGTGGTGCCCAAACCTTACAGGAAGTTGGTGTTGGAGTTGGCCCATGGGCACATTCTTGGAGGTCATCTGGGGACAGAGAAAACCCGAGAGAGGGTATTACAGAGATTCTATTGGCCTGGGGTGATGAAGGACATAGAAAATTATTGTTCCTCCTGCCCTGTGTGTCAGAGGTCGGCCCCGATGCCACATTTCCGTAGCCCGCTGGTCCCTCTACCCATCATTGAGGTCCCGTTTGAGAGAATCGCAATGGATTTGGTAGGTCCTATAATCAAGTCCGCTAGGGGGCACCAGTACATATTGGTTATAATGGACTATGCCACCCGTTATCCAGAAGCGATCCCTCTCAGAAATACCTCGGCCAAAACCATAGCCAAAGAGCTATCTCTTGTTTTTAGCCGGGTGGGTATTTGTAAAGAACTGCTTACGGACCAAGGTACACCCTTTATGTCCCGGGTTATGAAAGAGCTGTGTAAATTGTTCAAAGTGACGCAATTGCGTACATCTGTGTATCACCCCCAAACCGATGGGCTGGTTGAAAGATTCAACAAAACCCTAAAACAAATGTTGAAGAAAGTGGTGGATAGAGATGGAAAGGATTGGGACTGTCTACTTCCTTATTTGATGTTTGCTATTAGGGAGGTGCCCCAATCCTCTACGGGATTCTCCCCCTTTGAGTTACTGTATGGGAGACACCCAAGAGGGCTGTTGGATATTGCCAAGGAAACTTGGGAAAGTGAGAGTTCTCCCCACAGGAGTGTGATTGAGCATGTCGCCCTGATGCAAGACCGAATTGCACAGGTAATGCCCATCGTGAAGGAACATTTGGCCCAAGCGCAGTTAGCACAGCAGAGAGTGTACAACCGTGGAGCCAAGACCCGTACCTTTTCCCCGGGGGATAGGATACTGGTACTTGTCCCTACGGTTGAAAGTAAATTCCTTGCCAAATGGCAAGGCCCCTATGAGATAATGGAAAAAGTGAGCGAAGTGAATTACAAGGTCAGACAACCAGGAAGGCGAAAGCCCGAACAGATCTATCACGTTAATCTGTTGAAAGCCTGGAGGGATAGAGAGTCCCTAGTCGCAGACACTTGGTCACCAGCTCAAACTGGTTGCGTGATTCCTGAGGTTGGAATAGCAGCCACCTTGTCACAACCCCAACAACAGGAGGTTAAGGAGTTTGTGCTTCGCAACAAGGAGGTATTCTCTGAGCTGCCGGGACAAACATCTGGGGTAGAGCATGACATCATTACCCCGCCCGGTGAAAGGGTGAAGTTAAAACCCTATCGGATCCCAGAGGCCCGACGGGAGGCAATACGGGAGGAAGTACAGAAAATGCTGAACTTAGGGGTGATAGAGGAGTCCCAAAGTGATTGGTCTAGTCCCATTGTGTTGGTGCCTAAACCGGATGGGAGCTGGCGATTTTGTAACGATTTTCGTCAGTTGAACAAAGTTACAAAATTTGACACCTACCCCATGCCACGTATAGATGAGTTGATCGACCGGCTGGGAACAGCCCGATACATGACGACTCTTGACCTCACAAAAGGGTATTGGCAAATCCCCCTGGCCAAGTCGGCCAAAGAGAAAACCGCATTTGTAACCCCAGACGGGGCGTTCCAATATAAAAGAATGCCGTTCGGGTTACAGAATGCGCCGGCCACATTCCAGCGGAAAATGGACCAGATGCTGAGGCCCCATCGGAAGTATGCTGCGGCTTACCTGGATGACGTAATTGTCCATAGCACAGATTGGGCCTCACATCTGCCAAAAGTGCAAGCAGTCCTGGACTCTGTTCGGGAAGCGGGGTTTACGGCTAACCCCAAGAAGTGTACCATTGGGCAGGAGGAGGCCAAATATCTTGGGTACACCATTGGGAGGGGAGTAATAAAACCCCAACTCAACAAAGTCGAGGCCATCCAGAGTTGGCCACGTCCCAACAGCAAGAAGCAGGTACGAGCCTTTCTGGGAATCGCTGGGTATTATCGGCGATTCATTCCCCACTTTGCTTCTAAGGCTGTGCCCCTAACCAACCTGACGAAGGGGAAAGGGTCGGTCATGATTAAATGGACCCCCGAGGCTGAGGCAGCATTCCAATTCTTGAAACAAGCCTTATGTAGCCAGCCAGTGTTGTACTCACCCGACTTCTCTAAAGACTTTGTCGTACAAAGTGATGCGTCAGATGTGGGGTTAGGAGCAGTATTGTCCCAGGTCTGGAACGGGGAAGAGCACCCAGTCATTTACCTCAGCAGGAAGTTGAAGTCCCATGAGGTAAATTACGCCACCGTTGAAAAGGAGTGTTTAGCGGTGAAGTGGGCTCTAGATTCCCTTCGGTACTACCTGCTAGGTAGGCACTTTGACATGGTTACGGATCACGCTCCGTTAAAGTGGATGGCTCAAAACAAGGAAACAAATAGAAGAGTGAATAGGTGGTTCCTGGCCCTCCAGGAATTCAACTTCACAGTAAAGCATCGCCCTGGCGTTCAAATGGGGAATGTGGATGCTTTGTCTCGAGTACATGAATGCCTGATTGCTGGTGTTCCAACCCCGAGGTTAAAACAAGAGGGGGGGGGTATGTGACAGCAGGAAGGTAAAGTCACCTGGTTGCATCCAGGGGGGTAGATATATTTCGCCCAGATTCAGGCTTTACGCCGACTTATACAACTAGGTGGAGAGTTGTATAGGCCCAGCTGAGGCTAGTGGGCTCATGGATGACTCATACCTCTAGGGAGAGTGTGGGGCGTCGTGCAGACAGGGAGTTGATGAGACCAGCTGAAGCTTGTCAGCTCATTTAGGCCTCTATAAGAACTCCCAGATTCATTAGGTGTTTGCTCATGCCTGGAACCAGACCTGTGTGGACTGTCTAGGGAGAGTGAACCCCTGTGCGGTGAGACAAAGCCTGTGTGGCTATTTGCTTGGACATTTAAAACCAGGGACTTAGGGACTAGGACAGCACTAGGCTGATCCCAGTTGTTAGTTAGGAAACCTGTATGTTTACTCAGAGGTCAAGTTGACCAGGATTTATTTTATTTATGTTTCTTTTGCTTTGCTGTGTTTTGTCACTGTAAATAGAGAATAAACCGCACCTTTTTGATTTTGAAAACCACAACCTCCGTTTGCTGGGCCTGTTTTTGTGTGGGGAGCCCATCCCGGGGGTCACACACACCCGCTGCCGAGCTAACCCCCTCACAATATATATATATACACAGTATCTCACAAAAGTGAGTACACCCCTCACATGTTTGTAAATATCTTATATCTTTTCATGTGACAACACTGAAGAAATTACACTTAGCTACAATGTAAAGTAGTGAGTGTACAGCTTGTATAACAGTGTAAATTTGCTGTCCCCTCAAAATAACTCAACACATAGCTAATAATGTCTAAACCACTGGCAACAAAAGTGAGTACACCCCTAAGTAAAAATGTCCAAATTGGGCCCAATTACCCCTTTTGCCTTCACTGTGTCATGTAACTCGTTAGTGTTACAAGGTCTCGGGTGTGAATGGGGAGCAGGTGTGTTAAATTTGGTTTTATCGCTTTCACTCTCTCATACTGGTCACTGGAAGTTCAACATGGCACCTCATGGCAAAGAACTCTCTGAGGATCTGAAAAAAAGAATTGTCGCTCTACATAAAGATGGCCTAGGCTATAAGAAGATTGCCAAGACCCTGAAATTGAGCTGCAGCACGGTGGCCAAGACCATACAGTGTTTTAACAGGACAGGTTCCACTCAGAACAGGCCTCGCCATGGTCGACCAAAGAAGTTGAGTGCACGTGCTTAGCGTCATATCCAGAGGTTGTCTTTGGGAAATAGATGTATGAGTGCTGCCAGCATTGCTGCAGAGGTTAAATGGGTGGGGGGTCAGCCTGTCAGTGCTCAGACCATACGCCGTACACTGCATCAAATTGTCTGCATGGCTGTCATCCCAGAAGGAAGCCTCTTCTATAGATGATGCACAAGAAAGCCCACAAACAGTTTGCTGAAAACAAGTAGACTAAGGATATGGATTACTGTAACCATGTCCTGTGGTCTGATGAGACCAAGATAAACTTATTTGGTTCAGATGGTTTCAAGCGTGTGTGGCGAAAACCAGGTGAGGAGTACAAAGACAAGAGTCTACAGTCAAGCATGGTGGTGGGAGTGTCATGGTCTGGGACTGCTGCCGGCAATGGGGAGCTACAGTTCATTGAGGGAACCATAAATTCCAACATGTAGTGTGACATACTGAAGCAGAGCATGATCCCCTCCCTTTGGAGACTGGGCCATAGGGCAGTATTCCAGCATAACGACCCCAAACACACATCCAAGACGACCACTGCCCTGCTAAAGAAGCTGAGGGTAAAGGTCATGGACTGGCCAAGCATGTCTTCAGACCTAAACCCTATTAAGCATCTGTGGGGCATCCTCAAACAGAAGGTGGAGGAGTGCAAGGTCTCTAACATCCACCAGCTTCGTGATGTCATCATGGAGGAGTGGAAGAGGACTTCAGTGGCAACCTGTGAAGATCTGGTGAACTCCATGCCCAAGAGGGTTTAGGCAGTGCTGGAAAATAATGGTGGCCATACAAAATATTGACACTTTGGGCCCAATTTGGACATTTTCACTTAGGGGTGTACTCACTTTTGTTGCCAGTGGTTTAGAGACATTAACGGCTGGCTGTGTGTTGAGTTATTTTTGAGGGGTAGCAAATTTACACTGTTGTACAAGCTGTATACTCGCTACTTTACATTGTAGCAAAGTGTAATTTGTCACATGAAAGGATATAATAAAATATTTACAGAAATGTGAGGGGTGTACTCACGTTTGTGAGATACGGTATATATTAAGCGCAGTAACCCAAAACAACCAGGAGTTTAAATTTCATTGGTTTGCTTGGTTGCCATGGTTAACTGCACATCACTGAATGTTTTAGAATTTACAGCTAAATTTCAAAAAGTGATGTAAAAACTGGACTTGTTTTAATATCCAACTCCATACTGAAAAAAAACCCCTTGCTTACCTTACACCCAACTCCCGCATTCTCCTCTTCTGTATCTGGTACTCTGAGCTGTGGATGGCTCCCTGGTGTCATTGCGTACAATACAGGGCTATTAAACCTGGACTGTATGTGGAGGATGCAGGAGTATGACTTACAGAGGAGGCTTTGCAGAACCAGTCACACCACTGGAAGGACCCTGCTGGAGCGAGGAGTGATGTATTGCATCATGTTGCTCTACCCCTAGGCATTTAACCCTTGCATGTGGAGGGGCACACTGTAAGGATAGTTTCTTCTTTTGCCCAGTGTTGGGCTTTAATGTTGGGGATTAGAATCTCTGTCAGGATTATACTCCTTTCTGTGTCTGTTTGGTTTATTTTCCCTTCACTTACTGTCCTGGTGACCAGTGTCACTGGAACAAGAAGTAAGGAAAATCTATCCTTAAGCCCAGGTTCACACTGGGGCTGCGGAAATGAAGCTGTGCGAGTTCAGCTGAACTCGTGCAATTTCACTCCCGCTGGCCGTCCCAATTTCGGCCGTGATTACAGAGACATCTGTGCAGGTTTCTGCACAGATGTCGATGTAAATCGCGGGCCGAAATCGCAAAAAGTAGTACAGAAACTACTTTTTGAAATCGGTGCAGCGCCACAGATGCGGCGTCACACCGATTAGGATGGTGTCATTGCCGGCAAATGCCCCCGATTTGAAATGAGTTTTGACATGTCAAAACGCAGCAGTGTGAACCAGGGCTAAAAGATACATACATCAGTAAAAACCTGAGGAGTCCACCCCATCTTAATTCTACTTAAAAAAAGTTCTCTCTGTGTTCCATTTGGGAACTTTTGCCAGCAATGGCAAATCGCAACAACATGAATGCAAATGGCAATAAAAATTTACAAGTGTTCTAATCAGGGGCGTATCATGAAATCAGTGGGCCCATGTGCAAGATCAAAAGTGGACTATTAAAAAAATTAAACAGTGGGCTTAGTTTAAAGTGCGCTAAATATTGAGCTTGGCTTAAAGGGGGTGTGGTTGAAATAGAGTATTAGATTACTTACATGCACAGTGCAGAATGTGGTAATGTTAAGTAGGGAATGTACAGTGTAGAGTGTTCAGCGGGTGGGTAGTATGTGAAGGATGGTGTCAGTATTTCTTTATTTTATTTTTTTCTATCACTATTTTTTTTTTTCACAATGGTTTTTTTTTTTGGGGGGGGGGGGGTTGGGGCAGTGGACGGTGTTGATAGGGCAGAGGAGGGTGTAACTTTTTTCTTTTTTTATTATTACTTTAAGGGGGGGGGGTTGTCAGTAGTTTTTTGTTGTTGTTGTTATTATTATTATTATTTTATTTTTTTTACAATTACATTTTTTTAGATTTATTGCAGTTTTTTTTTTTAAAAGGGGGCTTTGGTGAGATATCAGGAGTCTAAACAGACCCCCGACATCTCCCCTTTGAGACAGGTAAAGGAATTGAGGACACAGATTCCCCAGTCCCTTTCTCTGCAGCCTCAGCTGCACTAAAGATGAATGTACAGGAGACAGAGGCTCCACTTCATAAAAAACTGAAGCAAAGTAAACTCAGAATCGATTGCTCACTGTGTCCAATTCAGAAAAGGAGATCAACCAGGAGATCATGCATGGGTGCAGTGTGGGGGTCACAGTGCCCTCCCCCCTCGGGACCCATGTTCCCCTGGATGATTGGTTATATCCTTTTCCCCACTCTCTCCTAACCAAAGTTATAACTGGACTAGCATAAGAAAAGCCTATAGATACAATAACAAAAACCCTACAGAGCGGCTGGAATCATGGGACACTTGCCCACCTTGTACTTATTTCGCATTCATATTAACTAAGGCGAGTGAAAATTAATTCACTGGTTACCTAGTTTTCTACGCAAGTACTGTATTTAAAAGTTGAGTTTATGATCAAATTCAGTTTCAGAACTGAGAACTCAGTTTCGGGTTACAGCCAGCGAGCACGAGGTCAAGATGAAGAGTTAACCCACGGATGAGATTTATGTTGTACTTTATCTCCTGGCATTCCTCCGCACTCCCACACTGCTTGTTTCTGGTCCCTGGTTCCACAGAACATCACATTCTTTATGTTGTACCTCCCCATTCCATGTAGGCATCTCAGAGATTCCAGAGAGTTGGTTTCTATCATTCTTAACAAGATAGAAGAAGAAGCACAGGCAGCATTGTGTTCCCTCTGCCTTGTTTACCAGACTCCTTTCATTTTGTGGCTTTCAGATAAAGATGCTTTCTGATCGTAAACGGGAGCTTGAGGAGCAACTGAGCACCATAATGGAAGAAAACGATCAACTTCAGGGAATTGTAGAGGAGTTGCATGATCGAGAGTTAGCCCTAAATCAAGAGAGCTGTGCCAAGGAACATCAGGTACATACTTTTGTAAATAAGTGTATTCTGTTAGATGAACAAAAGTATGATTTTAGTGAATCTTGTAACCTAATATTTAACTTAACTGAAGAAGAATACATGACGGTTAACATACACAAACTCTTTTATTTGCAATAGTTTATAGTAGTAGTAGTACTAGTGATAGTATGTGGTGGTTATATAAATGCATATAGTTCTTCAGTTAAAAGCTGAACTCCAGGCAAGCAGCTAAATGCATTGACATTGTTCAAATATATGCATGCTTTATAACCTGTCATAAGATTTGTGTTTCTGTTCACTCAGTCATATGATTTACACGCAGTTCAGCAATACACCCTGATCACTTTCTTACCCCCAGCCTGTGATTGAATAGAGGAGGAGCAGCAACAGATTGATGAAGTCCCCTCTTTGCTCTCTCCTCCCCTCAGTATTTTCATTGTCCGCACATTTGCAAGCAGCACGACAGAATTCTCCCCAGAATCATTATTTCCTGCTTGCGTGATTGGCTCACCAATTTTCCCAGAAGTCTGCACTAAGATACAAGTCGGATTTCAGGCATCCCCTGCAACAAAAATTACATTTTTGGTGAGATACTCCCAATAGGAAATCACGTCTAAAGGGATTCAGGCCAGGCAGCTTTCCTTATTAGTGCCCTGCAGGTGCACAACTGATTGATAATTATAAAACCACTCCCATTAGACTCATTGGGCACAGGGGCACAGAGAAACACACAGGGATTTCTTCAGAATAACAAAAGGCAAGATTCTGCAACAAAGTTTGTTAAAATCCTTGTATGTACCTAGATCACCCAGAGTGGAGTTACGCTTTAAGCTTGTTACATTAAAAATACATTTAAGGGGGCGTGGCCTAGCGCATGGAGCTGTAAGACGCACTTCGCGGCTGCTCCCGGTCCTTGCGGCTCCCACGGGGATTTCATTACAGATCCAGCACACACATCTGCCCTAAACTGCTCCGATGGGTAAGGGGAAGCCCAAAGACCACTCTAAGCCCGTTGGCGACCGGATCCAGGGAGATATCGGCCGTTTTGTGACCCGCTCGTCCGCGGCCTGCATGAACCAACAGCCCTCCAAGATGGCGTCGGCTCCTCCATCCCCAGCCCGCTCTGGACCTGCGGACGCTGCACAGGTACACAGCTTGGGCCGCTCAGCCTCCCTGGCGGACTTAGACCCCCCCTATACAATCCACAAAGCCCGCACAGCCTTTCTCAAGCATCGCTGTGTTCTGGGGATGGATGGGACATGGAATCCCAGATGCGATCCATGCACGCATACCTGCGCTCCCTGCCAACCAAACATGATTTTGAGCACTGTGTCTCCCGCCTGGAGAAAAGTTACAAGAGGGAGATTGCAGACCTGAAACGGGACTTGGGGACACGCATGGAAGACATAGAAAGCACAACAGAGGGCATTAGCGACACTTTGCAGGCGCATGAGGAGACCCTTAACTCCCACACAATCATGCTGCAGCAGCTTATGTATCACCAAGATGACATTGAGAACCGTAACAGGAGGAACAATGTCAGGATACGTGGCATTCCCGAAACGGTCGAACCCAAGGACTTAGCAGGGGCGGTAACCGCCATCTTTAATCAGCTTCTTCAGAAACCCAAAGATGCCCATATAGAGCTGGACAGAGTTCACAGGACATCGGGCCCCAGAAGTACTGACTCCTCCTTTGTCAGGGATACGCTTTGCAGAGTACACTTTTACAAGGTCAAAGAGGAGATCATGCGGGCTGCCAGTACACAGGACTCCATCCGTCTGGATGATGTCCCAGTTATGCTCCTGCCTGATCTCTCCCGCCAGACCCTGGCCATGCGCAGGGCACTTAAACCCATCACATCGGTCCTCCAGGAGAAACAAATAAAATACCAATGGAGATTTCCTTTTCAACTCCGGGTCCACCATGCAGGGAAGACCGCACTATTCCGAACACTTGGTGACCTCCCTCGATTCCTAAGCACGCTGGAACTACCGCAAATAGCACTACCAGACTGGCCACTTCAACCCTCTACCCCAGGATTGCCATTCAAGTCCAAGTGGCAGAAGGTCGGTAAGGACAGGCGCCACAGGGGTTCCCCACATGGACCCCCGGAGGATTGACACTCACATGGCGGACGCCATTGTTGCTTGTGATTCAGTTGCCAGGACTGCTTCCTATGTCCCCGTGCCTGTTGCGCGCCGACCAACCGTGGGCTGTTGGGAGGGATCTCAGGAGCACCTGAACGCCTTACGTTCCTTCAATACTTGACCATATGAGCATGGATTGAACTCCCACATTTTTGTTTCCACTCATATAGTTGTTTTTTTTTTTCTTTTGTTTGGGGACCCTTTGTGCTTCCTTTATTTTTGTTTTGATGACTGTTTAGCATGCCATTTTACTCTCCCCTGAGAGGCCACGCCGCAAGCTTGAGCCTGCACCCCTCCTGGGTCACCAACCTACATTGTCACACTGCCTTGATGATATGTCGCAACTCCAACTTCTGTTATGAGCCTCTCTGCACCATTCCTACACTGGCCATGTTAGCTACCCTGCACGGGTGGCAGAGGACACCGCAAGCAGACTGTCTTAAATTGAGATGGCCAGGCCTTTTTACAAAGATGAATGTTGCCTTTTGTTTTGGAGAGGGGTGTTATTCCCTTTTTTTTTTTTTTTTTTTTTTTTTTTCACTGGCTCATGATTTATGGCTCATCCTTACCCATATACAGTTGCTTGTGTACTTAGATGTTGGTTACCTATTGTTGATCTTTGCTACCGCACCCCCGTGGGGCCCGGGTCCGGGAGGCGCTCTATGTGCCTGCCACAGTTACCCCCCACTAGGACCACTAGTGCCGATTAGCGCACTGTGTTTTTTTTTTTTTTCCTCTCTGTTAGTTTGATACAGTTTCCCTCCCCCTTTCTCTTTTCTTCTTCCTCTCTCTTTCCTTCCTACCATATTTCTTGCTTGCTTGCCACTGCCACACAGTGGCCTGATGTCCCTTTACCTTCCCAGCTTGACTCCTACTCCTCACTCTTCTCTCCTCCCCCCGCCTGTCCCCTTCCCCCTCCCACTCCCCCCTGTCTGGTCCGGGCAGATCTCCATGCTTACACAGATGGAGACCAGTATTCCCCCTACCCACCACTATTATGATGTCACTTGATAACATAACTTTGGCCTCCTTTAACTGCAGGGGCCTCAACACCCCTGAGAAGAGAAGCCAGGTGTTATACCACTTCCATAAGTCCAGGACCAAAATACTACTACTGCAGGAAACGCACTTTCGGAGCTCGGCGATTCCGACTCTTAAAAATCCCCACTATCACCGGTGGTTTCATAGCACTAACCCAGAGGCAAAGTCCAAGGGTGTATCCATAGCCTTTCACAAATCATTTTATCCTGAAGTTCTAGACTCCCTTATTGACCCACTAGGACGATTCCTGTTTCTTAAACTAAAGTGTAATTCTTCTATCTTCACAGTGGCCAACGTATATGGACCTAATCAGGACCAGGCGTCCTTCCTTTCTAAGGTTATAGGCAAATTGCTCTCATTTGGAGGTCCCTGCTTCATCCTAGGTGGCGACCTCAACGTGTCCCTTTCTCCGGTCCTGGACTCTTCCTCGGGTAAGTCAAATATATCACACACGGCACTCACACAAATAAAGACACTCCTGCACTCTGCGCAATTGGTGGATGTGTGGCGGGTGCAGCACCCGTTCGAAAGAGATTACAGCTGTTTCTCCGTAGCACATGACTCTTACAGTCGCATTGATTATTTTTTAATTTCCCAATCCCTACTCGATACACCACTAAAGGCCTCCCTGGGTAACATATTGTGGTCAGATCATGCCCCCGTACATCTCAGTCTAGCCCCCCTTCAGACGTCCCACATGCGGTCGTCATGGAGACTAAACGACAATCTACTGAAAGACACTCCATGTGTTGCATCAATAGAACGAGCGATCCAGGACTTTATTGAGATCCATCGCTCTGATGACACCAACCCACTGACCAAGTGGGAGGCCCTGAAGTGTGTACTAAGAGGTGTATTTATTCAACACGGCTCCCACCTTAAAAAGGCCAGAACGGCAGATATTTCTCGTCTACTGGCGACGATAAAATCGCTCGAAACACTGCACAAAAGAGACGCCAATCCGGTAACATATGTAGATTTTTCTAATGCCCGTAGAGAACTACTTAGCCTCTTAGACGCACATTCCCTCATAGCCAGAGATAGAGGCCGCAACCACCACTACGCTTTTGCAAACAAATGCGGACAACACCTTGCCAGGGTTCTGCACCCGCGCCCCCCTCGCACACCGATTCCACACATCTGTACACCGGATAATCGGAAAATATGCAACCCCCGAGGCATATCGGAGGCCTTTAAATCGTATTATTCCAACCTCTATAACCTACACCCTCCACCAGTAGTACACACCAAGAATGACACACACCTCGATGATATGAGGAACTATATAATGGAGACTGCCCTACCACAAATTGACCCTGAACAGGCATCTACTTTGAACGAACCTCTGCTGTTGGCGGAATTTCTCGTTGCTATCAAGGGTTTAAAATCGGGTAAATGTCCAGGTCCTGATGGCTTCTCCCCTAGGTTTTATAAACAGTTTGGCCAACCGCTTGCCCCGTTACTAGCCTCGGCATTTAATTCAATTGATGACACCCATTTACCCTCCCACAACCTTCTATCAGCTAATATATCAGTTATCCCGAAACCTGGCAAGGATCCCTCCCAATGCGGTAGCTATAGGCCGATATCGCTACTCAATATTGATGTCAAGCTGTACGCTAAAGTTCTAGCGACTCGTCTCTCCCCCCTCTTACCTCCTATTATACATAGGGACCAGGTAGGCTTTGTCCCTGGACGTGAGGCCAGGGACAACACTACGAAAACCATCCACCTTATCTCTTACGTACAGAAACACAACCTGAAGGCCTGCATGCTATCGTTCGATGCGGAGAAGGCCTTTGACCGAGTCAACTGGGACTTCTTACGCCTCTCTCTTGAACAGATAGGTCTTGGACCTGCGTTCGTGTCCAAAATAATGGCACTATACTCTAATCCCTCCGCCTCAGTCTTGGTCGGTGGCTCTCCCTCCGCACCGTTTCGGATATCGAATGGCACTAGGCAAGGGTGCCCCCTATCCCCGCTGCTTTTCGTTCTAGTGATAGAACACCTAGCCCAGGCAATAAGACGCAACACCTCCATTGTAGGGATACAGACATCCTCCTCAGAGTACAAGCTATCTCTATACGCTGACGATCTTCTGGTCTATATGCAGCAACCACACACATCCTTGCCCTCGTTGATGCTGGAATTCAGTAGGTTTGGAAAATTCAGTGATTTTAAACTTAATATAGCTAAAACGGAAGCCCTTAACATTTCCCTCCCCGCAAATACTCTAGCCCGCGTGCAAGCCAACTTCCCTTTCCAATGGAGTACTAGAAGCATATCTTATTTAGGGATACAGGTCCCTTCTGACTTA
This sequence comes from Rana muscosa, assembly GCA_029206835.1. Lineage (NCBI taxonomy): Eukaryota > Metazoa > Chordata > Amphibia > Anura > Ranidae > Rana > Rana muscosa. The sequence goes on from CM055116.1 coordinate 883,130,664, forward strand.
TCGGAACTATATGCCCTAAATTACTTACCCCTTTTGACCCGGTTACGTAGAGACCTAGAGAACTGGAACACTTCACCTTTACCGTGGTTCGGCCGCATAAACACCCTGAAAATGGACACCTTACCCAAACTACTTTATATATTCCAGACGGTACCCATTGCAGTCCCCAAACGCTTCTTCACCTCATTGTGCTCCATGTCCATACGATTTGTATGGCACCGAGGTATGTCCCGCATTAAACATACTTTACTCACGTACCCCAACACCCAAGGGGGCGCGGGTCTCCCCCACTTCGAGTTATACTACAGAGCGGCGCTTCTGGCCAGGCTCATTGAATGGTTTCCCCGTCCCTTCACCAAAGCGTCCACCATGGTAGAACAGGATCTATCCCCGCATGACCGCCGAGCTCTACTCTGGGGACATGGACAGCACATACATATGTTCTCATCTTCCCCATTAACGTCTGCTGCCCTACACTTATGGTATAGAAAAGGTGTGCAGTCACTCCTGTCCTCTGAACCGTCCCCTCTCACACCCTTATTTGACCACCCAGCTGTGCCCCAAGGCGAAGGTTCCCATACGATAGGCCCTTACTCCCGTGCGGAGTGGCCTGTTGCGGGCTCGTTTGTAGATTCCATCTCCGGCAAGCCGGTATTACCAGAGGACCGGGGCAATTGGCTCACGGCCCTTCGGATCGCCTCTTTCTGTTCTACCCTCTTCTCAAGTCCATAGACCCCTCACGGAATTTGAACAGCTGTGCTCTCTTTCTGAACCTCCACGACATGCGCTCTCCACCATGTACACCATGCAACATACGTTGACACATAAACAACCCCCTTGTTACACCAGGAGGTGGTCCATGGATCTGGGAAAGGAACTCACCGCTTCTGAATGGCAGAAATCATATTATTTTACGCACAAGACTTCAACTTCCTGTTATACACAGGAGAAGAACTTCAAGCTCCTTGCGAGATGGTACAGGGACCCTCAATCCCTGCACAAAATCTTCCCATCAGTGCCCCCCACTTGCTGGAGGTGTGGATCGGCGGATGGCAGCTACTTACATATATGGTGGAAGTGTCAATCTGTCCAACCTCTTTGGACACAGGTCTTCTCAATTTACAGTAACCTATATGATGAACCTCTACAGCCGACACCTGAAATTGCTCTATTGTCTGTGCTCCCGGGCCCAATATCCTCACAAAGACACTCTTTGCTACGTTTCTTTTTGTCAGCCGCAAGACAAATTATCCCCATATTCTGGAAAACCACCACCAGCCCCCCCTTAACTTTATGGGTCTCCACAGTTAACGACATAATGCGGATGGAGGAGATGTTGGCCCTGGAGCACGACAATTTTGAGAAATATAAGCTCCAATGGCTCATATGGATAGAATACTCGTCCTCGGACTCCCTGAAGAATTTACTATCACCCTAGGGAGCAGGTTAAGTTGCGATTTGCACCTATTGATCAGATGTGCTGCGCTGGGGTCTGCCCGGACCCCCTTCCCCCCCTCTACCTACCCCCCCTGTTCTCTTCTTTCTCCCCTTCTTTACCTTTTCTATTCTATTTATCCAGAATTAGATGTCGTGTTTTTCACGGATATAAATTCCGATGGGTGCTAATACAGTTACTATTGCATAACTTGTTTGAAAATGGGAAATTTATACCCTTTATTGAGCTGATGATTTTATGATGTGAGATTATACCTTATGCACGCCTGCACCCTCTGTTGACATCTGAAAGTTATCTGTACAACTTATATTGCTTAATATTTAAATCTAATAAACATATATTTGACTCTAAAAATACATTTAATCCTTTTTTTTTTTTTTTTAGATATATGCATAACTGTATTCATCTGTGTTTTCTTATCTGCCTGGAGTTCAGCTTTAGGACACTTTAAGAGCACATGCATTTTGATTTGTGTCTTATATATTATTTATGTTAGACTGTAATCTCTAACAAATAGGGTCCCCATACCTTTTGTTTCTAGTTATTTATTAGAATACATGTGTGATGTACTCATTACTCATTGCAGGATAATAGTATTATTTCATTATCATAACATTTTCTGTGGTTCTGCACTGTAGGAAATAATCTAAGCATATGGTTAACAAAAATGTAACTAACTAACAAACAAAAAAAAAAATAACGCAGATTTATGTAATGGGTGCCTAAATAAATGTAGCATATTACCCGACTGTGCTGCCTGTTAAATGCATGGGCATTTAGGTGATTGGAAAAATTATTTAAATTGTATCTAATGTTTTGTAATAGATGCATTGTCTACAACTTGGTGTCCATGGTACAGCGTGAAACATTAAAAGTAGCCTAACCCCCCACGCCTGGATGATTTCATGAGGTTACCTTAATGCAGCTGGTTACAGAAAACCAGCACAGCTAGGATCAGGTTAAACCTTTGTTACATCATTCTTTTATTCATGTATTCATGTTTATCCTCCTGGGAAACTGAAAAAATTTATTTTTACAGAGGCATTCCTCTGTAGTTACACATAGCGGTCCCGTGCTTTCAAAGCCCTCATCCTACTCTTGAATTGCTTGGTGTACTGTAGTCTGAGCACAAAATACAATTGTTATTTTAAAGGAACAACTGTATTTTCAGGGCACATTTACAGGTAAAATTTGTTATAGCAAACCTTTGCTGCAGGAACTCCGAGTGGGGTAGGAGGCAAGGTCACCAGTTTGATAGAGAGTAGTCAAGTGGTGGCTGGTGGAATTTCATTTCCACCGTCGGTCGGTCTGTATTGCTTCCCCCTGCTCGGCAGTGGCGGCCTCCCGTTCTCCTGCTCTCCATCACTGGCGGCTTCCCCTGCTCGGTGGCCTCCTGTTATCCACGGCTTCCGTTTCCTCCCTCCTCCTATGCGGCCAATCGGGAGTCTTCTCTTTTCGGCCAATCGGAAAACGGGTCTCACACCCACTTCTGTTTGGCCAGATAGAGGATCAGTGTTTCAACAGCGAATATTCATTCGCTGTTCTAACACACCTGGATGGGCTTTAGGTCGCATGCTCTGCAACCCAAGCCCACCCTATTTTGAAGCCTATTAGAGCCTCTGGCTCTAATTAGGTGCTTCAAAAAAATCACCTGCCACTATAATACGTGAGAAAGGGGACGGCGCCCCTAACAGAGAAGTCCCTAAAAGGTGGGGATTTCCGGTTTCCTGAAATCCCTGTTAAAATATTGATTATGAAAAATGTTTTATATGTTATATGTGTTCTCCTTTAGGTGTTACAAAGCTGCCTGATCACTCCTACAAGATTTTAAAATGGACAGCCAAACAAACATACCAACACCTGCCATACTTCTGATCTCCTCATCTTTTCTTGCTACTTAAGCCTCGTACACACGGTCGGACTTCCATCGGACTTTTCCGTGGTTTTTTGTCCGAACGGAGTTGGTCGGGAACACCCATAGCATACACACGCTCTGACTTTTCTGCAAACTTTTTGCAACATCAAGTGTTTTTTCTGCTCTTTTCTGCTCTTTACCGCCACCCTTTGGTCAACTTCTGCTATTGTTGGTTGATTTTAACATTAGTTGTTTTGTTAATCGGACAAAAGTCCGATGGTTTTCTGTACACATGGTCGGACTTTGCTCCATCGGACTTTTGTTGGGCAAAAGTTTGTCCGTTTGCAGACCCAACTTTTGTCCGATGAAAACAAGAAAAAAGCAAAAAAAGTTTGTCCGATGGAGCGTACACACGGTCGGATTGTTGGTCCAACTTGCTCAAAATGAAGTTTGTTGGCCAAAAGTCCGACCGTGTGTACGAGGTTTAAGAATGGCAAGCTTGGAGATCTGTCCTAAGCACTTTCAGATCAGGAACCCTGTGCCACTGATCCTTCTTTAGAAGAGATATTATTAGTCATAACCATTATTTTAATTTATTCATTAGATATTCATGCATATTTCTAGAGTTTTTAGAATATATATTTTTTTTTGCAATAGATTTTTATTCAAAGGTTTAACAAAGGTTTTTTTAGGATACAAACAGTATCAGATAGATAAGAAATTATTATTGCACCCTCAAAAAAAAAATCAAGGGTTAGATCATTATAGACATAGTACAAAAAACAACTTTAAAGGTAAATTATTAGGCTACTGCTTGCCCCGGGCATCAGCAAGATGTATATAATTGCTTATATATCAGAAACAATGCATGGACATTACTTCAAAAAACCATACTGCAACATATAATCAATTGTTAACGCAGTAGCATGGAAAAAATGGGAGCACTAATTGCCAGAGTGAGTCTAGCACCTCAAAACACACCTTGCTCCCATATTGACCTTGAAATGTGAGTGGCCCAAAGAACTCTCCATTTGCATCCATATACAGTATATAGTAGCAGAGTTTTTAGAATAATTTTAAAGAGACATTGCACTCAATCCATTCAGTTCATTGTGACAGAGTTTCTGACCAAAAAGAAGTTACTGGTATATTATATTAAACAAAAAGCAAACAAAAGGACAAAGAATGGTTTCCCATTCCTGAATATCGAGAGCTTGTTCAATTCCGCATAAGTAGAATTATGGTAAATAGGAGTGCTGTGTATAAAACCTGTAATGCCCAACATAGACCTAGTACTGTACATGTCCATAGAGTTTTCAGCAAAACAGGGCGTTAGCAGGTGGATGAGAAAATCCAGCCTCCAGGTGTGTTAATGCAGAATTAACCAAACCTAAGGGCACTAAAAGACTACAAATAGGGTTAGATTGATCAGAAAGGCCCCAGCCCACTATATGTTGCAATTCAGAAGCGATATAGTAAGTCTTGGAATGGGGGGCTGCCAGATCTCCCTGCTCTTTTCCAAACTGTAATGAGGAGAGTTTGATTCTAGCTGTTTTCTTATGCCAGATTAGGTCTCTAAAAAGGGAATCTATGCAATCAAACCCCTTGCAGGGAATCCAAATGGGAGAATTATGAAAAATATATAGTAGCTGTGGAGCCCAGACCATTTTAGTTAAATTAACTCTGCCAATAACTGACAAGGGAAGCTTGCACAAAGCTTAAAACTTGAGGCGAAAGCTATGTAATAGAGGGACTAGTTTCAAGTCTATGTACTATTTAGGGTCTGCAGTGACATGAATACCTAAATATTTAAAAGATGGTGCCACTTGTATGGAACTAGCACATTCTGGCAAAGGGGCAGTTAGCACGTTTAAAGGCATTAGAATGGACCTTTCTCAATGAGCGCCATGACATTTTGAAGGGATTTATGCATGCCACCTAAATAAAGTAGGGTGTCGTCAGCATATAGAGAACCCATGTCCTTTCGTGGCCCCTTCAGAAATCCCTTAATATTATATGAGGCTCTAATATGGGCCGCCAAAGGCTCTAGAGCAGGAGCAAACAGCAGGGGCGGCAATGGGCGCCCCTGCTGTGTGCTCCTATATGAAAAAAAGGGGACTGATAATTTGCATTAATCCGCAGCCTAGCAGTAGGGGCCACATAAAGCAGCTGTACCCACTTCATGAAATTGCAGCCTAGCTCAGATGTCTCTAACAAGCCCCCACCGATACTTTCACTCAACAACGCTGTAAAAAGGTTACCAGGATTATCTACCAGGAGTTGTAGTTTGAGAAAAAGGCATCTCAGGTTCAAGATATAGAAGTTATGAAACCCCACTGGTCTCTGTGAATTAACTTGTCTATACCTTTTACTTGTCTGGTCGCCAGTACTCTTGCCAAAAGCTTAACATTTGACGTTAATAGGGAAATTGGCCTGTATGAATTGGGCAATAGTGCATCTGTCCCTTGTTTGAGTAAAACGATAATAATTCATAGACAGAGGCAGAGCCCCCCTGCTCAAAAGCACTATTCTAGGTATATAAAAGGGACAGTAGCAAATTATCTGCATAGCGCTTGTATACCTCCAAAAGAAGACCATCCACCCCAGGCGATTCTCCACGGGGCTGCCTTAACGCAGTGTACATTAACATGTGACACAATGTGTGTAAAAATGCTTTCCTTTACATAACAAAGAAAAAATGGCAAAATGTTATTGAGCTCTAAGGCCTCATTTACACAGGGTGTATGTAAGCCCACCACGGTGGATGGCTATGTTTACGCATCCCTGTGCAGGCAGTCCCATTGCTGTCGATTTGGGATGCAGCGGCTGCACACACTGACTGGCCCTGTACACACAGATGTCACATTTTAGAGCAAGGGTTGTGTCTGTGCAGCTGCTGCGTCCCAATTGACAGCAGTGGGACTGCCTGCACAGGGATGCAGTAAACATGGCCCCCCACCAGGGTATGCTTATTTATGCCCTGTGTGAATGAGGCCTAAACGAAAAAGGTTTTGGCGTTACATACAGTTTAAACCACTTCCATACCACAGTCCATTATATGATGTCCTGGGCTTTGAGTGGGGATATCTGAATGATTCCTGCAGCTGCAGGCATCATTTAGATATCATCTTTTTCAGCCGGTGATTCCCTGCGCAGTGAGAATTGATTGTTTTTACAGGCGGCGGGAGTGGATGTCCCCCCCCCCCGCCGCCCTCTGGTGCTTCTATTGGCCCACCATAGAGAATACCGCAGACCAGATGGTCCCTGGCAGTCTCTATGACCTTCGGAGGCCGGACACGACATTATAACGTCATGTCCGGCCTCGGCAGTTGTAAACACTGCCATGTATTCGGCTGGAAAGCGAAGATCTTTCTTTTTTTTTTTTTTTTTCTTGATCTCAGGCTTTCCAGCCTAGAGGAGAAATGTTGGGTCTTATAGACCCACATCTCTCCACAAGGAGGACCTGTCATGCCCTATTCCTATTACAAGGGATGTTTACAAAAAATGTAAGGGAAAGTGTAAAAGTAGAATTTTTTTTTTAAAGCCCCCGCACGCAGAAACGAGTGCATATGTAAGTCGCACCCAAATATGTTAACGGCATTCAAACCACACATGTGAGGTATCATCTCAAATGTTAGAGCAAAAGCAACATTTCTATCCCAAGACCTCCTCTGAAGCCTCGTACACACGACCGAGTTTCTCATCCAAAACCGACAAGAAAAGTGCCAAGAGAGCTTTATTGTCGAGAAAACCGTTCGTGTGTATGGTTTTACGACGAGAAAACTGCCGTGAATCTCGACGAGAAAAATAGAGAACCTGCTCTCTATTTTCTCGTCTGGATTCTAGATTTTCTCGTCGTGTTTCTCGTCGGCCTGTTTTGCGACGAGAAAATGGTTCGTGTGTATGCTTTTACGACTCTTAAAAAAGCGCGCATGCTCAGAATCAAGTATGAGACGGGAGCGCATCTTCTGGTAAAACAAGCCTTCGTAATGGAGATAGCACATTCGTCCCGCTGTAAATTATTGCATCGTTTAAATGTTGTGCATTTAAATCTTCTTTAGAATGTTACAATAATGAAAACTAATGAACTTGTTTTTCTGCTGATATTTACACAGAGTTCTGACTATCTATTTTAAACCTTTTTCATGCTGCTCTTAAGAAGATTTAGCTGTATTATATCGTGCAAGATCTTCTGAATATTTTAATGTTTTACATTTTTTAGACAGATGTTAATTTTAATTTGTCTATGTTTTGATAGTGATCTCCAAATTATTTTTTAACATTTTGTTGTGTCAAGTTTACCCCCTATTTTTTTTAAAGAACACCTTTAATGATATTTTGTTTTGTTATCTGTCCCTTTTATTTTTTGTGTTCAAATGTATCTGCTTACTCCAAAGGGAAATAAATAATTATTATAAAAACACATAGTCAAGTATGAACTTAAACAAAATAAACATTTATTCATGTCTAGAACAAAATAAATAGAAGGCAGCGCTGGAGAACCTGCTGCCATTTGTGCATCCCTGGAACCCCAGAGCACACATCAACCCTGTGTGGACACTAAAATTGGGAGCTTGAGAAGCACAACAGTTGTGAGCACAATCTGATGCTGGCCTCCCAGAGGTCAGGAACAGCAGCAGGTGATATATATGTCCCAAGTCTGTGGTACTACAACAGGCTGCCTTCTGTCCGACCACAATGAAGCAAGGCCATCACTTCCTGGTCTTCTTGGCAGCCTTCCCTGCAGCCTTCCCTGAAGCCTTCTCTGCAGCCTTCCTTCTGCATGTGGCTGGAGGCTGGGCCACTGGAGGGGTACTCCTGTCAGGAGGAGGAGAAGGAGGTGGAGGAGAAGGGGGTGGCGGAGAAGAAGAAGGTGGAGGAGGAGGAGGTTGAGGTTGTGGTTGTGAAAGCTGGGCCACCTCAAATATGGCCGTATTGGGGGTAATTCTCTCCATCACCCCCTTGTTCAGCAAGGTGATGAGCAGGTGCTTGCATAGGAGGCGTTGCTCCATGCTCATCACCTTGAACTTGGCCTCAACTAGGCCGGCAATGGCCTCTTCAGGGGATGTGGGCTCCTGGAGGGTGGCATGTGCCTCTCTAATAAGGGCCATTGCTGCCTCACTTGTGGTCCTGTCCCTCCTGCTTCTTTTAGGAAGGCGGATGAGAGGCACCTGAGATCTTGTGCTTCTACTCGTGCCGGCCACCTCCTGTCTGCCACTGGGCCCAGCCACCTCCTGTCTGCCACTGGGCTCAGGCACCTCCTGGCTGACAGTGGGCCCTGCCTCCTCCTGCCTGACAGTTTCCAGACCCTCCTCCTGGCTGATTTCATCCTGTGTATGAAAAAGGGACATAGTTTAATATTTTGGTTTTTTGTTTTCACACAAATTTGAGATCATAAATGTAGCAATTTGAATGTAAATCAAGAGAAAAGACAAATAATTTTAGAAACACATCAGATTTCCTTTTTTGCACCCAATTTATGGCAGACTAATGTCTAGAGATATTGATTTCACTTTTGTATCCCAAATTATTTTAGGATTTTCATATTGGCTTATTTTTCCTGCTTTAATTTTCTCAGAATACCTTTTCATTAATTACTATACCTGGCTCCAGATGTCCAAATCAGCTTCTTCCAGGATGGCTGCCTCCTCTTGCTCCAGAGAAGGCTCAGGTTGGCTGCAGGGAAGTCTGGGGGGAAGAGTGGACAGTGATGGCCTTGCCTCAATGTGCTCATCCAGAAAGGACATCCTGCTGTAGTACCACAAATTCGGGACATACACATCATCTGCTACTGCTCCTGACCTCTGAGAAGCCAGGACTTTAGAGCGTTCAGTCGTGTATGTGCCTCTCAAGCTCCCAATTTTAGTGTCCACCTGTTTTGCTGTTGCTGTGGGCACCTTGGTATGCACAAATGGGAGCAGGGTCTCCAGCGCTGCTTTTCTTACACCTTTTTTTCGATGTATGGGGTTTTTTGTTTCCCACAAAGCGGGCAGCTCCCTTACCCGGTCTATAAATTCGGCAAGAAATTCCTTATCACTGATAAAGACATTCATTTTGGGTCTGCAAGCCAAAAAAAAAAAAAAATTAATGTTAGTCACACAGTCTAACCTCCTGTAAATCTTATTCACCATATATATCCTCCAACATTCTCTAGACAGTATAGGCCACCAATTTCCCCAAGTCTCAAAATCACATACCTTCGTTCTCACGTCCGTCACTTTTACTCCTCTCTTCGCACACCGAGCGTAGTCTAGTCACATGTGTGTTTGCTATATATACACCACGCATTCGTAAAACTACTCACACGTCGCCCGCCCATGACGTTCTAAGTAACATCTTTTCCCCGCCCCTTCTCTTTCGGCGCGCAGACAGATATGGCGGATTCACAGCAGGTGTCTGCTAATTCCTCAAATAACGAGGAGGAGACAAGCCCGGAGACTGAGGAAACGTCACGACCAGGGAGGAGATTCAAGGCATCTAATATGTCTTACGCGGAGATGGCGGAGATGGTGGACATATTGCTAAAGTCGGATTATGACGCAAAGCATGGGCCGTATAGCAAACCTAATCGAAGGAAGGCCAAAATCATGAAGAAAGTCGTGAAGAGTCTGAAGAAGAATTTCGGGGTGAAACGCTCAAATGAGCAGCTCAGAAATAGGTGGTCTGACCTCAAACTGAGGGAGCCAGAGCAGTTGAGGAGCATTAAGAGAATGCTTGAAAAAAGTAAGTACTTTTTCCCCATTTTTCCTATTATTGTATTTCACAACTTGCATGTTGCTCCATGTTATTGCATTTTCCTAGTGTACCTTACAAAATGTCGTCATAGTTTGAACTTGGTTTGGCACAGTAATCGTTCGTTACAGACACATCGTTCGGCCACTATGCACGATTTTTATAGATTATACAGGGTTAAAATAATTTACACAGCTGCCTGTTTTTATTCAATAGTTGTTATAACATTGTTGGCTAGATGATGTGTTTGTAAAGATAATGAAATGCAAACTTTAATCAGTGTAAAGGAGAGGACACTCAGCAGCTGGTTCCACATCTGTACTTTTGAGCACTATAGTGTGGGCCACCAGAACCGCCTTTTTTGGGTGTCCCACACAGGTGCATCAGTGAATTTTTGTGGTGCCTCCATGTATAAAAATTGACAGCAAAAGGTGAATAGTAAAAAATATAGTTTTTAAAAAGAATGTCTTCATCTTGAAATCCCACCCAAACAGACACTTGTACCCCACTTCCAACCAATGTATCATGTTTTTGTTTTTTAGACAAAATTTCTGTGTGATAACTATACCTTTTTACCTTTTGTTTGATTCTCATAGGGGAGAAAAGACTGGGAGGAGAACACTCCAGGGAGCACAGGAACCCCACACCTTCTAAACAACCCCAACCTCACCAAGACCCACAACCTGAGGGTGTTGAGGAAGTTGAAGAGGTGGAGGAAGGAGAAGTGGATGACGTGGTGGAACTGGTCACCACAACAGGTCAGTATCTGTCACCACAGTTTCAGGTAAGAGATGTAGGCCTGCAGAGTTATAATACCTTTTGTATTTTTTTATAGGGGATGTAAATGTTGTGGTGAAAGAAAGTATGCGTTTCTCTGCTGACAGTGCCCTACGAATCATACAGCAAGTGATGGAATGTAGCACAGAACTGGACAGAATTAAGCAAAGAATTCATGTGATGGATCAAACCTTTAAAGACATCCTAGATGTTTTGGGGAGAATTGAATAAGGCATCAAAACCCCCATTTTTTGTTTGAGATTGTTCTTCCCCATTTTTTAAACTTTTAGACAATCAATCAAGCCAAAAATTGAATATGCACACAGTGTGTCAACATGTGCCATCTGCCATCAGGGGATATCCATGTACGTTTTTTGGGGGTGCAACCCCTTCCTCGTATCTCAAGTAGGTGAACTGAAGAAGGGGTTGCACCCCCAAAACTCGTCCATTGATCACCCCTGATGGCAGATAGCACATGTTGACAATAGGGATCAGGAGTCTAAAATCCCTATTGGAAATGACTTCCAATTGTGTGCATATTCAAATTTTGGCTTGGCCAGGGGTGCCAATAGCCCATATTAGGACGGCCAGATAGAGACATATTTTGTGTAAGTGAATGTCTCATATTGCCAAGAGGTATCCAATGTTGTAGTTTGTTGAATGCTACTGATGGTTTTGTATTTTCTTAAAAAAAAATTTGTGGCCAGCCAAAAAAAAATATATACATACTGTTCTATTTACCATGTGTGTGAATGTGCACAGAGTAAAATTTTGGAACAACAACAAAGTGTAGCTTCTTTTTCAAATACGCTCTAACCTTATTTGTGTATATTTTTGTGGTTCATAGTGAAATGGTTGGTATTTACTAAAGGAAAATACACTTGGCACTACAAATGCACTAAGACAAACTAGGAGACAGGAAAAAACAAAAGATAAAAGATTTAATCAGATTTTTATTTAGTTCTTTCTCCAAGAAGATTTAGACATGGCCTGGCATAGGAATTGACCCCCTACCCGTGAAATATTCCAGATATTTCTCACGAACCTCACAGGCATTTTGGGGGGGCAAGCCAGGACGGGCAGATTCGAGGCCCGGCAGGGTATTGCCATATGAAAGTCCTGCCTCAGGCAATATTGAGGCCATATAATTTGTTGATTTTCGGCTCAGAAAATTATGGAGCACACAGCAACATAAAACCACATAGTTAATCTTGTACTCTGCCAAGTGAATAGGAGTCAAATAAAAGGCAGAACCGGCTGGCCATTATCCCAAAGGCATTTTCTACGACTCTTCGGGCCCTGGCCAGCCGGTAGTTGAACACCCTCTTCTCTGGGGTCAGTGTCCTCTGGGGAAATGGCCTCATGAGGTGCGGTCCGAGTCCGAAGGCTTCATCAGCCAAAAAAACAAAGGGGAGTCCTTCAACATTCCCTGCATCCGGTGGCAATGCAAGGTCGTCACTCTGGAGACGGAGGGTAAACTCCGTCTGGATGAAGGATCCCCCATCGGACATCCGGCCATTCTTCCCCACATCCACATAGAGGAATTCATACCGTGCTGACACCACCGCCATCAGCACAATGCTATGAAACCCCTTGTAGTTGTAGTAGTAGGACCCAGAACGGGGTGGCGGCACGATGCGGACGTGCTTCCCGTCAATGGCTCCACCGCAGTTGGGGAAGTCCCACCGCGTGGCAAACTCCGATGCCACAGTCTGCCATTCCTGTGGCGTGGAAGGAAGCTGTGGAGTCAAACAAGATAAAAATATATTAGTACTTTTGCACATAACATTGCAAGCAGATTATAATAAAATACATTCGAGCCCAACATCATTCTAAATTTCCGTTTAATGTGTTTTTAAAAAGTATAATGGAAGGCTCAAGTATCATATTCATCACCCCCTCTGATGGTCCATTATAATCAAATTTGGGGGGGGGGCTAGATGTGTTTGGCCACAGGATAGCATTGCAGTGGCGGTGCGTCCAGAGTGGGTGCTGGAGCGCTGCCCCCTCTCTCCTGCGCCCGTCACTCAGAACAATACATAGGTTCATGCCTTGTCAATGCCGCCCACTATTCAGGTGGATGGCCCCCTGTTGAGCGACGGCCATATGAATAACTGCGGCATTTTTGTGGTTAAAATTGCCCATCAGAGCCAGGGGGCAAATAGCCTTGGCGATTACATCCTGAGGGATGTAATTGGCTTCATAAAAGTTAACCAGGGGACGCAGGGGGGGGGCATTCCTTGGGTAAACACTGACAGGCTCCTCTGCCAATCATGTTCACCAAGTCTGTTTACCGGTAACCTGATTGGCTGATGCAACATCGAGGGCAGAAGAAGACATCAAGGACAGAAGAAGGATGGCGCTGACCAGAAGAAGGTAAGTGCAGGGCTGGGGGTGAACTGGCTGCATTGGAGGGGGCAAACTGGCTGCATTGGAGGGGGCAAACTGGCTGAATTGGAGGGGGCAAGCCGGCTGCATTGGAGCGGGCAACTGGTGGTGTTTAATAGGCACAGTCGCAAAAATGTAGGAAGTTTATATATAAAATTTTGAGGTGGCCCCCCAAACATTTTGAGCAACAGCCGCCACTGATGGAGAGGTTAGTGAAGGGAAATATGCATGGAGGAGAAAAAAGGGGCATTTAAAAGCTTCCAGCATGCATGAGGACAAAGGGGACATTCTCAGCACATTACAATCATGGTAATTAGGGAAGGATGAAAGAAATACAATACATTAGCATACATGAAATACATAAAATGTGATGTTAATGGAGAAAACTTACCCTAATATCGTCCTCCTGCAGGACTTGTATAATGGCAGAACAGGTGTCTGGGATTATGAGGCCCAGAGCATGGGGGGAGATGCCTGTCGTGAACTTCAAGTCCTGAAGACTTCTCCCAGTCGCCAGGTAGCGTAACGTGGCGTTGAGCCTCTGCTCCGCACTGATTGCTCCCCTTATAACGCTGTCCTGCCTGGATATATATAGGGACACCCAAGTCAAAATATGCTGAAAAACGGGGTCAGACATCCGCAGAAAATTCCTGTAGTCCTCAGGATTATTCTCCACGATCTCCCGCAGCAGAGGCAGATGGCAGAATTGGTCCCGCTGGAGCAACCAATTCTTGGTCCATGAACTACTCCTCACCCTGTTCATGGACTCATCTTGGTCCAAAACAAGCAGACCAACACCAAGCGCACGCACAGCACGAACTCGACAACGAGAACGTACCTGCGACATGGCTAGGAAACGGTCGTCTTATCAGAACGTACTAAACAGAACGCACTTTAGAACAGCAAGGCCTATGAAGAACGAACTGAAATTCAGAAACGAACAGGCAAGAACGCACTGTAAAACAGATACGACCTGCCTACACACCCTGAAAGACAAGATACGAACCCACAAGCACAAACTGAACCGCAGAAAACGAACTGAAGGCACGAAGACTGAAAAGCGCGAATCGTCTCTTCCCAAACTTTTACTTCACACGCGGTAACACAAGATCAGCAAAAGCAGCCCAAGGGGTGGCGCCAAGAAAATCGATCTTCCCCTTTATACTGCTGTCGTACGTGCTGGACATGACCGCTCAGAACAACGACGAGATTTGGAATTGTCAGTGTGTACGCATGGAAAGCTTGACGAGAAACTCGTCAAGGTTAACAAGAATCTTGTCGAGAAAAACAACGTGTTTTTAATGACGAGAAACTTGGTCGTGTGTACGAGGCTTAACTCTAAACAGGTAACCTGTAAAACTTTTTAAAGTGTTGCCTTTGGAGATTTTTAAGTACCAAAGTTTGGCGCTATTCTACGAGTGTGCGCAATTTTAAAGATTGACATGTTCGGTATCTATTTACTCTGCGTAACATCATCTTTTACATTGTACAAATTTTTTTTTAGCTAACTTTGGTGTTTTTGTTTTTTGAATTCATTAAACAGTTTTTGGTAAAAAAAAAAAACGCATTTGAAAAATTGCTGCGCAAATACTGTGTGACATAAAAAGTTACAATAACCGCCATTTTATTCCCTAGGGTCTCTGCTAAAAAAAAACGTATATAATGTTGGGGGGTTCAGAGTAATTTTCTAGCAAAAAATTATGATTTTTACATGTAGGAGAGGGGTGCCAGAATTGGCCCGGTATGGAAGTGGTTAAAAGAGAAGCTCGGGTTTATTAAAAAATTTACATTTTTATTAACCTAGGTGGATGCAGCATCGGGCTGATTCTGCATCTGTCCCCTGCTGGCTCTGCCCTGAGAATTGAGCGATCAAAGACCACTGATCGCTCAGTTCTCCCTTCCACTCTGAGCAGAGAGCCAGTAACTGTCAGTCACTGCTCTCTGCTCTGCCCCTCCAGTGCTCACTGTAGCCATGGGCTGTGAAGGGGGCGGGAGTGACTGATGTAGCCTCTCAGCAGCTCACTGAGAAGCTGAGCCTGCTGTTGGTCCAGGCATTTAGGTGGATTCCGACTTTGAAGTTGTGATCGATCCAGAGCCTGAACCGGCTGAGTGACATCAACTGACAACAGGCTTTGTAGCCCACTGTTGGCTGAAAACAGATCACAGGAGTACAGAAGGAACTTCTCTCCTGTGATTGATGGAGAAGTAGGGCCAGAAAAGCTTTGGCCATACTTCTCCTTTATGTCATTTCAGTGATATGAAGCTAGATACACTGTAATATTAGTCAGAAGGAAAACATGTTTACTTCAATTATAGCAGCCAAACTTAATCCAGTTTTCCAGTATGCATTAGACAAATGTAGCTAATAGCGTAATTGCCGTTGGAAACATATTTCCTCAATTTAGTTTTTTATACATGCAGTGCATTGTGCTTTGGCACTTTACTTAGGGCCAGCTCACACCATAGAAATGCAGTCCAGATGCGTTTCAGGGGCTTTTCTGCCTGTATGTTTGTGATGTGTTTTTGATGCAGTCCAGTGCATTTTTCTCCCTATTTTTCTTAACCTTTAATAAGGACATGTATGTTCCAGTGTGTTTTTAATGTTTTCCAGTGAGTTTTTGATGTGTTTTACAGCATTCCAGTACAGTCCAATGCAGGAAAAATGCAGCATGTTCTACTTTTTTTCTGAAATTGGAACGCACTGGAACTGCAAGCACTGGTGTAAACTATGCCATTGAAAACCATATAACCTACTTTCCATGCATTTTTAATGCAGAAAAAAACGCAATGGACTGCATGTGGTATGAACTGGCCCTAAAAGAAAAGCAAAAATACAATTGGCCAGCAGTAAGATATTTTATTGCAAAAGAGACATACCAGGTTTCATCTGCAATAAATTCTTCTTACGTTCCTGCTTGCAAACTTCTTTATAGTGTACTGTACTCTGAGCTGGGCATGCATAAATCAGTGTACACTAACTCAGGGGTCCCCAACGCCTGGGCTGCGGACCGGTGTCGGTCCCCAAAGCAGTGCCTAGAGAAGCACAGTTTGCCAGTTGCTGTGGTTTGAACAGCTGGTCACCGGAAAAAGCAGGTGTGCTTAAGGGGTACCAGGTAAACTTGTCAGATGAGCAAACCGGGAACAGAACCAGGAACCATGCCTGGGGTCATATACGGTGAGACAGATTGCAGCGGAGTCGGTGAGCCAAGCCAAAATCAACACAGTGGAGAAGACAGGAGCAAAGTCAGTATTACAAGCCAAAGGTCAAACTTGGAGATCAGGATAATCGGTCAGGGCAAGCTGGGTCAGTAACGGGGAAATCAAGGATCCAGATACACCGGAGCAAAGGAAAACAGGGGAGCTGATGATAATCCAACAATGTACAGGTCTCAGCAGCATTGTTATATAGGCCAGGGGACGCCAGCATCTGTCACGTCATGTGCGCGCCATTGCGCCTGCCCGTTCACACTGACGCGCATTTGCATGCACCTGATACAGCCATGATGGCCAGATTGCAAGTTGTTCGGTCATTTCCCTGACAATATCACAGTACCCCCTTTACAGTGCAGCCCACTTACAGAACAATCCCCCCAGCACAGTCCCCCCTTTATATTTAGTGTCCTCAGTTCTGCTTCACATCACAGCCCCCATTTACATTACAGTGCCCCTATTACAGTGCAGTCACCTTTAGATTACAGTGCCCCTTTACATTAATGTAATGGGGACTGCTCTGTGAAGAGGGCACTATAATGTAAAGGGGGGCTGTGATGTCAAGGAATACTGAGGACACTTATATAAAGAGGGGACTGTGCTGTAAAGGGGGCCTGAGGACAAACTCCACGAATGGCCCCCCATCCCAAATCTCCGATCCCTGGGAAAAATTGGCTGCCATGAAACTGAAACTGGTCCCTGGTGCCAAAAAGGTTGGGGGCCGCTCCACTAACTGATATGCCTGGGTTTCTGCATGATTTAACATTATCCAGATAATTGAGATGGCTGAACATGCTGAACCTGAAAAATAAAGCGGAGAATATGTCAAGGTTAGCGATGGAGCTTGCAGATGTCACTTCACTGCAGCAGATGTAAGTTTAGTTATGCTCTAAGCTCATGACAGCCTTGTCATTTTTCTTATTTAATATCTTTTACTTGTTTAACTATTACACATTGTTAAAAGTATTTAGGTGTTTATTAACTGTACTACTAGAGCTTTTGTTAACATTTTCTCTTTGAATGTGACAAGTTTTTGTGTTGTTCTGCAGTTGGGGGAGAGCCAGATGGAACTGGAGGAGCTAAGGCTTTCTTATCGGCAGCTGCAGGTGAAGATGGAAGAACTCAGAGATGAAAAGAGTCTCCAAAATCTAAACAGCACAAGTACCTCACTGCTGTCAGAGATTGAGCAAAGTATTGAGGCCGAGGAGCAGGAACAGGAACGGGAACAGGTATATCCAACTTGCTTTCTAAAAGACATAACATTAGAAATTTATTTTGAGGGGTCATCTTTGGGCAAATTTTGATTGGACAGCAACCCTGCCACTTGGTGCCTATGTATTAATGGTGAATGGCAGGATCTACCCTTGCATAGAAAACTTTAATGTGATCAGCTGAGTTCACTGTCAGTAACCCCTACCATCTGTAAGGGTCCTAAGCAAATACACTTTTTATTTGAGACCGTTTGTGCAGTAATACTATTCTTTAGAACTGAGCTGTAAAAGGTCATGCATTTTTAGATACAGATGCTGTTTGTCATATTTGGCCATACATACCTGTGTCCTAATCTCTTATAGCTGTGTCCTCGAATTGAAGACAAAGCACAGGATCAGCCAAGGCTTCATTACAGTATGTTCACTCAGACCTCTCCCTTGTTGATACTGTGGATGTGTTAGAAGTGTAATCTCTGTGATGGAAGCTTTGTCCTTGTCACTCACTGGAAGCCTTATAGATAGAGCTGTCGGCATAACTTTATGTTTAAAGGCATTCTGATAACAATATGTGAAATATCTTGAGGATGGGTCACTGGGCAAACAGCAAAATACACTGTTGAAATACATATAACAGAACAGTCTTACCTGTCAAAAGGTTTTTTATTTTCAGCCAGTTTTGTGATTCAAATTTAAAGGAGATGGGCTGCACACGATGACATCTTGGGAATCCAGTTAGCTTTACTGAGCAACCAAGCAACATACAGCAAGCACACACTGCTGACCTTCCACCTGAGGACTCCCCTTTAACGCATTTCACCCAGAGCAGGGTTTATTCACTGAGTTTGTTGCTCAAGCTAACTGGATTTTCAGGACATCAGTGTTTCAGTTGAATTTGAGTGCAGCATGGAGCAAGAGCGGGCTCCTGGGCTTCAGAGCAAGCTTACTTTTTTGCACTACAGTTAAGCATTACAGCTTGATCACTGACATGCCCCAAATCTACTTATAGGACTATGAGCATAGTTACACTCATAAGGCCATGACTTCACTCATCTTATTTTCTCCCCCTGTTAATAAACTCCTAGTGTTAGATTGACAGTCCTCTAAAAAGTACTAGAACCTTCTTGCATCACAGTTCTTCTCCTACCCCTTCCTCTCCCAGCCTCAAACCTGCTGTACAGCGATTACATAAAGATAATATACAGACACCTATAAAAATATTTCTCTCTTACTAGCCTATTTAAAAATAAATTTAAAGCGTATGTTTATTTAATTTATTTTACATTTTGGATAGAATATGGAAGTGTCAGGTTTTTACTGCTGTCTGCGTCCCCACTTGGAAGACTGAGGCCTCGTACACACGGCCGAGATTCTCGTTGAAAAAAACATGTCGTTTTTTTCGACGAGATTCTTGGACAAGAAACTTGTCCCGGCCGAGTGTACACACGCTCGTTTCAAAGAACCCGCGGTTCTTTGAAAGGAGCGTACGCGGTGACGTCATCGACTACGTCGAGCATGCGCTCGTCACATTCGATGCCGTCGCCGCCATCTTGGTATACCCTACGTATGCCTAGGAAGCTACCGCGCATGCGTCTAATTCATTTCGAACATGCGCGGGCTTCGGGGAGGACAGGTAAATGTACACACACTCACTTTTCTCGTCGAGAAACATGCCGAGGAGAATCTCGACCAGAAAATAGAGAGCAGGTTCTCTATTTTCTCGTCGAGGTTTCTTGTCGGTTTTCTCGACGAGAAACCCGATAGCAGCGTACACACGACCGATTTACTCGGCAAGACCTCTCTGCCAGCAAGTTTCTTGCTGGTTCTTGCCGAGAAAATCGGTCGTGTGTACGAGGCCTCACTCTCACTATTGGTCCTAGGGAGCACTGCCTCCTGTAAAGAATGTTATGAGAAATCCAAACTGTCACAGGAACAAGAGAAGAGGTTTGGGGAAATGTTCAATATGGTAAACCTGTTGCAGTTACATCTAAGAGGGGAATGCCCCTCACTTTAGAGAGATCTAAAGATAACTGTGGAACAGGAATCAAAAGGAAAGCTCCTCAACAGAGCACAGACAGAAAAAAACTGGCAGTGGTCTTAACCATTCCTTACTTTATTCAAAACAAAAATGTTATCTTAATCACACAGTGTAGGATCCAGGAGTTGATTCTTAGACCATGGGTTATATGCCACTAGCTTCAGTTAATTGGACACTGGCAAATGCTTTGCAGGGAATCGCCCGCCAATGTACCCATACAACCCCGCCCACTTATTGAGGCTCCAGTTTTTTGCTAGTGTCCTTAAGTGATTGACCCCTTTTCCTGTTGTAGAACATTTTTTTTCTATTATCAGTTTTCCTCCTTTGTTCAACTGAAAGTTCCATCAAGATCCTACTGCTTATTGCCTTATGGCTCATTAGCAGTTTCTGTATCGGTTACCCTTTATGAACATCATGGGAACCTTGCCCAGACCCTTAACAGCAGGCCCAGCCTGTAAAGTTTGTTTCAGGCACTGGATCCTGCGTTTGGTGCTCACCTTGGTACGTGATGTAACAAGTGAGTTGGGTGCAGGGTGCTATACATGTCCACAGTCATGGTCTATCCTTATGGCATAAAACCCTGAATACTGTGATGGGCGAAGCATGGATCCCTTGGCAAGGTAAGATAGGGTACCTTTACAGATACCGGTTACTGGCTATATATGTCTTTCTGGATTATTACCTGGATATGTAGTAGATATGTAGTAGATACTACCCTAGATCCTTATTCTACAAGACATACCGCAGTGCTAGACACACAAGGCACAGGATCTGACTATTATTGTCTTGTTTACTCAGCCTTACAGGTAACGTTATTATAACATTTACTTACAGTATTTAAAACTGTCTTTTCTTCCACTTCTTTACCAGAGGTTTTTTTCTAACTAAGTAAGTTGCATAGTGCTCATAAGACTCATGACTGCGAACTTCCAGCCACAATTTCTGAGAACATGTCATCTCACTTGTTGCCTGATGCCTCAGAGACACATGCACAAGATATAGGTTAGCACCTGCGTTATTGCGTTTCCTTTCAACCAGACACACTGAACACCCTCAATCTGTATCCATTCAGTGAGTACTTCACAGTGAACGATCCTTCCTTAGTAACCTAAGGACTACAGGCACCCGGGAGAAGAGCACATTGAGCAAACAATGGACATTCTGCTGCAAACTCTAAAGAACCTCTAGTACGTCTCAGGTTGACACACAAGATGTTACCTGTCTGACTAAAGAGAACTCTCTGTCTCTGTTTTATCTATTCCAAAAGCCATCACTGCTTCTGAAATCAGCAGGTACAAAAATCCGTACGTGCTCCTTTGTCTTTCCACCCCGTGATTATTTTAAGATAATACAGTCTGAACTTTCTAGTTCACTTCTATTTGCAGAATGCAAAGGGGTTCTAACATTTTAGCAGAGACTGTGGATGATTTTTCATGAAATTATTACTTTGGCTTCTTGCCATATGCTGGCTACTAAGGACTGATTAGTTGAAGCAGGGCTTTCTAGGCTCTGGAAAGATGCACCTAGTGCTCCTCATCCCCTACCTATTCATATGTGCATGACACAGAAGGCAATTCCAAGAAAGCCTTTCCCTATTCTTGATTAAGCCAAGTGGGACTTGTATAATGAGAGGTTATTCCATCCTCCTGATAATATTAATGCCTTGTACCCCATGGAATGGGAGTTTAAGAAGTATTGGATTGTTCCCAGTGTAGACCCAGCTATCCCACTGTGGGCCCAGCCTGCAACCAGCTATTGCCACTAGGTTAGTTATCCAGACCATGGCAATGTACTTCTATGTTTATGCCATGGAGAATGTGATCGGTCAGATCTCCAGAATGTGTTTACTTTCTGTTCATGTGCGCAGAATCTTAAGGCGTAAAGCCTGGTTGGCAGAACACCCTCTTGAAAAGTGTCTTTTGTGCATATCTTTTTAGGGTGAACTCCTCTTTGGAAGTTTTCTTGGGGAATACCTTAAGGCAGCTACTGAGGGAAGTGGGTTCCTGCCTCACTATCCTCAATCACGGTTTCCTGTATTCCTGTTTCGTGGACCTCCTGTACCGTACGGATCTGATCTGTTCATCCCCTCAGGGAGTCATCATCTACTGCAGGTCCTTCACTTTGTGGCAGCTCCATTACCACTTGACCCACCATCCCTGCTCAAAAGACTTCTTTGCATTAAAAGTCGCCACCACCCCTTGACAAAAAGAGCGGGGGGAGGGAGACTGTTAACAATTGCTTCACATTTGTCTACGTGTCCCTACCCTTTCTTTCACTGTGACCTTTGGAGAGGTACACAAAGAATCTCTTTTGCTGTCTTTTCTCTTATAATTACATTCCTTTCAGCACAATAATTTGTCTATTACTGATTCCATCTTGCTCCCGTCTGTTGCATCTCCAGGTCCTACTGGCAGAATCCTTAAGGACAACCAATGCCCAGCTTCTCTACTCAGTCACTGGAACTCTACTCCTCACTACATGCAGAGGTTAGCTCCTTTATATGGGCTCCCTCTCCTACACAGGCTTGCTGGCCTACAATCCTCATACTCGGCCCTGAGTTTTGATATGCCCTCCCTCCCTGTATCAGGGTCAAACATCACCAGGCTGCCTGTTTTAAGAGCTGATAATTCCTGCTCTCGCCTCCTCAAAATGTACTGGCCTTTATGAACAGTTGACTTCTTTTCTGATACTGGAAAAGGTCACAGGCCTCTGTTCTCAGTACCTCCTTATGTACATGTTTCCTATCCACATGCAGTCTGTAGGTATCCCGGCACTTGCTTGCAGATCTCAGTGTACATCTTTTAATCATGTGACTACTCTACAGACTCTTGTGCGAAGATCTTCCAGCAATTCTTTGATATTTTTCCATTTAGGCACAGACTAACCTCTGAGTCTCAGGGGCATGAAGATCGTTACATCCCCCCCCACACACACACACACACACACTCTATAATCTGTTACGTGAGGTAGTTCTCATATACTGTAGCTTGTCGATAGGGGACCTCATCCTTGAATGCGTTCCCATTTCTCACGCTACAATCTTTTTCCTGTTGAAATCTTAAAACACCTAGCCCCTGGTTGGACCTTGCATATCCTCTTCCTAATAACTTGGCTTTGAAACGCCTTGCGTACTCCCTTTTGTAAGAGGTTGCTCTTCTTTAATCTTGCAATTTTTCTGGGGCCTTCCTCAGGTGTTCATTGCCCATGCAGAGCCCTCCCTTTGTGCTCAAATAGGTTATTCTCTTACAAGGGCCTCTGTAAGACTAGAACCTTTTCTATCTTTTAACTATAATAGCTGTAGTTCTGTCTTGGGTTCCCTTGTGTTATTCCTGGGGACCCCCTCATTTTCTTATGCTGCATAGGGATGAAGTACCCTGAAAACCTGTCCTTATTGTGACCCTAGGATTCCTTTTATTGCCTTCTGTGGAAATGTCAATCTCTCTCTGTGCCCTGCCTTGAAGGCATGTCAAATATTTATTGCAGAGGTCCGGACTGTTGTCTTATGGCGGTCTGCTTTGTATTTCCGTACTTCCTGTCTAGAGCCTCCAGCAAACGAAACACAAGAATTCTGCAATGAGCTATCTGATTTTTTTTCATTGACAAAATCACAAACATTTGTGAAATAATTCAGCAGAACATAGCAAGCAACCCCACTCGGCCAGAGCAAGAAGAAAAAGACCATACAAATATTCTACAATCACAGAGATTTACTCTGGTCCCAATCACCATCGACACCACCAAAACCATCATCAGAAGCCTCCGAGACAGCACATCGCAAAACGACATTATTCCCACAAAACTTCTGAAAGAATGTACCGACATCTTGGCACCCACCATAGCACACCTCATAAACCAATCATTCAAGGAAGGAATCGTTCTGATCTCCCTCAAGCAAGGCATAATCAAACCCCCTCCTAAAGAAGCCCAACCTCGACCCCAAAGACCCAATCTACCACAGACCTGTTACAAGCCTCAACACCATCTCCAAGATTATCGAGAAAGCAGTAGTACAACAGCTACAACCCCATTTGGACACCCACAAACTCTTGGACCCACTACAATCTGGTTTCCGCCCTGGCCACGGGACAAAAACTGCACTTCTCAAAATCTGGGATGACGCTCTCGAAGCAGCAGATGAAGGAGAATCGTGTCTCCTGGTGCTGCTGGACCCCAGTGCAGCTTTCGACACAGAAGACCACAAAACCCTGCTCACTCGTCTCTCAGAAGTAGCTGGAGTCGTAGACTCAGATCTACTCTGGTTCGCATCCTTCCTAGAGAACCGATCCCAGAAAGTGTAACTAGGAGCTTTCACTTCAGAAGCACGTAAAATTACATGCGGAGTCCCTCAAGGATCACCCCCGTTGCCTGTGCTCTTCAACATCTACCTCTGTCCACTCCTCAAAATCATCAGAAACCAGGACTTGCTCCATCACTCCTACGCTGATGACACCCACCTTTACCTACGCATCACCAACAAAAAAGACCAATACCACGCACTGTAAAGCTGCCTCTCATTGATCGACGATTGGATGACAGAGAGCTCCCTCAAACTTAATTGATCCAAAACAGAACTCCTCTTCCTCCATGCAAACCGAAACAAAAACCCTAGCACGACGTTCACACCACCCACCATCCTTGGACAAACCATCACCCCCAGCACTAAAGCCAAAAACCTCTGAGTCATCTTTGACTCAGACATGACAATGGATGCACAAATAGGATCAGTAGTCAGCGGATCTCACCACCTTCTTCGCCTGTTGCGTAGACTCATCCCCTTCATCCCGGAAGGAGACACAGTAGCAGTAGTTGGAACAATCATCAGTTCCCGACTCGACTACGCAAACTCCCTCTACCTAGGACTTCCCAAATACCAAATTTCATGTCTACAAGTTGTCCAGAACACAGCAGCCAGACTGGTAACTGGGAAAAAAACCCTGGGAATCAATCACTCCGTCCCTGAGGACCCTCCATTGGCTAGCCGTGAAGGATCGGGTTACATTTAAGACCCTTTGCCTCACTCACAAATGTACACAAGGAAAAGCCCCGCAATACCTCTGTGAAAAAATAAAGCACTACACCCCATGTCGCCCCCTCCGGTCATCTAACCAGAACCTCCTCCACATTCCCAAGACCTGCTACAAATCAAAAGGCGAACGAAGATTCACAGTCCAAGGACCCCGGCTATGGAACGCTCTACCCGTGGACATCCGCTTGGAAGAAAACCATCTGGCCTTCAGGAAGGAGCTTAAGACCCATCTCTTCTGAAGATACAGGTGGACACTGGCTGCAAAAGCGCCTTGATGCGATTTAGTTCGCTTTTTTAGCGCTGTACAAGTTACTCATTCATTCATTCAACGCCTCTTCTGTTCCTCAAAGATTCATCCGTCTATGGGATTCCGCCCTACTTCCAGGGCTTCTGCCCTTAAGGGAATAAATTCCTCCTACCCTACTTGAACACATGCTCCTAGGAAGTTGAGATTTTCAGGTTCCCTACGGCATCTATCATTGGTCATTCTGAAGGGTCGCAGGACCACTGATTGTTTTTCTATTCGCATTTATTTGTCCTTTTTTTTTTTTTGCTCAGTGATTTTTCCTTCTAACCTCTATGCATTATAGGATAGAGTAGAAATGTGGAGGTCAGCAGAAGGAACCAGTGAGCACTGCAGGGACCCCGGCATTTGTCACCCCTGAAAGTGTTGATTTCCCTGCAGACTTCAAATGAAGACTTATTGTAAACAGAACAGTGTGTGAGTAGCAGGAAAAATAAGTAATTACAGTTTTTTTTTTTTTTTTTTGTTTTTTTTACAGGTATGCTTATTTGGAGGTTTTTGATGTAATGACAGCCGGTCACTTTACATGGTGGCCTTTTACAGTATGTTAGCCTGAAGTTCTGATTTGACATGCAAACCCACATCACAAAGATATTTGTCAAGTATTAAAAAGGGTTTTGGCTTTCACTTAAAAATAGAAGCAACAAATGAGTCCCTTCTTTTGCTGACACTGGCTGGGACTGTGGTAATCACATTTTCAGCAGAAGAGTCCCTTTAGGTGTTGTCTGGTATAAAGGCTCATCGCATACGCTATGTGCGCATGAATTGGCATCCAAACTAATGAAGACAATAGTAGGGTGTAGGACACGTATTTTAATAACTAGTAAATTGTGTTGGGTGTTATATGTAATTGTGTGTATATATGATTTATGTTAGAACATGGAAGAGTTTAAAAAGACCCTGTCGTATGCCCATTTATTTAAACAAAAATTTCCCATAACATTATATTTGCATTTAACATATTTTATGCATGTTATTTACAGTGCGTGCAAAAGTCTCCCTAGTTCAAACATCCAAAAGCCCTGAGCTGGCTGCTGCCATCTTGGATGTGGTGTCAGCAGTCCCAGCAGACTCAGAGATGATGTCACTCAGGTGACACGCTATAGTATTCCCCTTCACTCCTCTCCCAACAGCTACAAAAGGTTTATGTAGGGAGGTAATGGGATGGGTGGAGGAGCTGGGTTAGCACAAAAAGTAATCAGACACTTCTGGGGGAGGGTATGACATACAAGCAGGGAAGGGGCTGTTCAAGGGAAATGATTAGTGAACCTTTCTAGTACGTTCAAAGTCACATTGTAAGTGAATACAAAAATTATTTATATAAAAGAAAAACAATGCAAGCATTTAAAATACTTGACTTTTTTCTGCGCTTTTACCTGAAGTTTTTTAGGTTGGTGAGAGGGTCTCTTTAACGTTCACTTTTGAATTACAATGGGAATGGAAAACCCATTATATAAATAAAAGTTCACACCCCAGTTTCAACATAAGAAAAAGAGAGAACAGGGTGGGACTTTGAATGAGACACGCAGTCAGCAGTAGAGAGCTAGAAAATTGTATATTTATATGTAAATCAAATAAAAATCCATAGGTAAAATGCATAACATCATAGGAAAATTCATCTATGTACTTAAGGAACATGATAAGACATGACAGTGGGTAGGGGTATGTGCTACACCATCTGAGAAACTTCCTGTAGCATAAAAATCTCAATGACCATGATAATGTGCAAAAGTCCATATGAGTATAAAGAATTACATTGCATGTACGGGGCTCGACGCGTTTCGTGGAGTATTGATATCCACTCTTCAGGAGCAGCAATGTCTTGTCTGAAATGAGACAAAGTGTCTGTCACTATCCTGGGGGAACAAAGGGTAACCACTATAAAGAAGGATGGTATATATTAAAAACTGTGTGGCCTATCTGAAGGTACTCATGAACACTATGGTGCCTTGAGAGCTGAGGACAGCCCTGAATTTCAACATAATAACATTGCAATGTTTTGTGTGGTTTTTTTTTTTACTTCTAGTTAAGGTTGCAGCTCTGGGAAGCCCACTGCCAAGTCCGATCTCTTTGCTGCCAGCTCAGAGGCAATGAAAGTGCAGATTCTGCTGTATCCACAGACTCCTCTATGGATGAATCTTCTGAAACCTCATCTGCCAAAGACGTGCCAGCTGGGAGCCTCCGCACTGCCCTGAGTGAACTGAAGAGCCTTATACTTAGCATACTGGACACTTGTGAAGCAGCGGTAAACTTTAATGTCATTTCACTCTTTATCTAGAGACCCTGCCTGTATGTATTAATAAGTGCAGTGTATGTGTGTATATACTGTGTGTGTGTGTGTGTGTGTGTGTATATATATATATAATGTGCAGCATATATACCTTACTGTACATTTGCACTAGACATTATTATCATGTTATAAAAATTATTTATTGTAGAGAATATCATAGTGCATAATTATGTCCAACCAAAACTTTTTTTCTTTGGAATAGAATGGGGAAAGGTTGAAACTTCTGTCAGGTTTTTATTGATTTGTGTGTCCCATTTGGGTAGAGTTCACATCACTTCCTGTCTCTTTGTCAGTGGCATAGGAAGGTGTGAGAAGTTTTCTTCAACTGAGGCGCAAACATCAATAAACTGTTTTCTGCTTGAAATTGGTCTTTATTGTATACCTGTATATTGCCCCTAAAGTGAAACTTATTTTATCTATGCTCCCCTGCCTCCAGAGTCTCAAAACAACACATGGTACTACTTGTGCTTGGGAAACCTGTTACTTTGCCTTGAATGAGCAACATACAGCTTTGCTTTGCTTTTTATGAGCAAAGTACAGGTTCCCAAGTGCATGGCAATTAACATTTTGTATGACAGAGATAAATTCTAAGCAGGCAGAGGCATAACATTTTTGGTCAACCTTTCTATAAGCAATGGATATTCCCCAGAGATCATGTCATCTCTCTCAATAAATTGAAATACAAATTTAACCAGTTGTGTACACTGGGGTATTATTTACAGATGTCCAAAAAAACATGATCAAAGTACATAGGACATCTTTAGTACATCTTGTTCTTCTGTTTCTCTGCCTTCCCCACATCGCTCTTTCCAGCAATTCCCAGTTGTCAAATGGCAGTCAGGAGTTGCTGTGTAAATGCTGCAGCTATAAAAAAAAAATGGATCATCTGACACCATGTTTATAAACACTGTTCAGACATGAGACTTATGCCCCTTTCACACGAAGGGTCCAATCAGGTCCACCTGACAGTATTTCAGATGGACCTGATCAGATGGTCTATTTACCCCTATGGACCAGCAGGCGTAAACGGACTTGTTTACACCCGCCTACCTCCGGTCCGATTTGGTCCGCTGAAAGAAAGTGGAAGGGCATCCCATCTTCTCCGTCTAGGTGAACTGGATTGGAGGTCAGTTGGGTGTAAATGGACAGCAGAGTCCGTTTACCCCTGGCTGCCCATAGAGCAGAGCGGGCTCTGTCTGTGTCTGCTCTGCATAAGCTGAGCAGACACGGATGTGTCATGTGCCCACTCTGCTCTGATCAGGGGGCCTTATAGATACAAAGTGACATTGTTTCTTTTGTACCTACTCTGTTTCATTCAGCTACAGATCAAAAGGATAAGCTTTATTCTGAAAATGTTGTCAGTTAGGGCACTTTCACACTGGGGCGTTGGGGGCGTCAGCAGTAAAGCACCGCTATTTTTAGCGGCGTTTTAGCGGCGCTTATTGGCCGCTAGCGGGGCGCTTTTACCCCACTAGCAGCCGAATAAAGGGTTAAAAGCGCACGCAAAGCGCCACTCACACTTTCAGTGTGAAAGTAGCCTTAGGGCTTATTACTTATGTCCCATTCAGGGCGCAGCACCGCCACCGAAAGCAACCCCATTTAAGCTTGAATGGAGATGTGGCCTGTTGGTGCGCCATTTACAAAGTTAAAACAGGAGGTGAGGAGGCATCATATCACATCCTCACCGTCTGTCAAATATCTTTGAAATTCGTCCGGTGTGCGGATCGCTTTTCAGAGGCGTGGCAGGTTAGATACAAATCTAAACTTTGCTTTAAAGTAGTTGTGAAGTTCATTTATCATATACACATTTTTGAGTATGTGTGTGTATATGTATGTATATATATGTGTATATATATATATATATATTTTTTTTTTTATATATATATATATTGTGAGGGGGTTAGCTCGGTAGCGGGTGTGTGTGACCCCCTGGATGGGCTCCCCACACAAAAACAGGCCCAGCAGACGGAGGTTGTGGTTTTCAAGATCAAAAAGGTGCGGTTTATTTCTCTATTTACAGTGACAAAAACACAGCAAAGCAAAAAGAAACATAAACAAAATAAATCCTGGTCAGCTTGACCTCTGACTAAACATGCAGGTTTCCCTAACTAACAACTGGGATCAGCCTGGTGCTGTCCTAGTCCCTAAGTCCCTGGTTTAGTAAATGTCCAAACAAATAGCCACACAGGCTTTGTCTCACCGCACAGGGGTTCACTCTCCCTAGACAGTCCACACAGGTCTGGGTCCAGGCATGAGCAAACACCTAATGAACCTGGGAGTTTTTATAGAGGCCTTAAACGAGCTGACAAGCTTCAGCTGGTCTCATCAACTCCCTGCCTGCACGACGCCCAGCACTCTCCCTAGAGGTATGAATCATCCATGAGCCCACTAGCCTCAGCTGGGCTTTTTTTAACTCTCTCCCTAGTTGTATAAGTCGGCATAAAGCCTGAATCTGGGAGAAATATACCTACCCCCCTGGATGCAACCAGGTGACTTTACCTTCCTGCTGTCACATACCCCCCCCCCCCTCTTGTTTTAACCTTGGGTTTGGAACACCAGCAATCAGGCATTCATGTACTCGAGACAAAGCATCCACATTCCCCATTTGAACGCCAGGGCGATGCTTTACTGTGAAGTTGAATTCCTGTAGGGCCAGGAACCACCTATTTACTCTTCTATTTGTCTCCTTGTTTTGAGCCATCCACTTTAACGGAGCGTGATCCGTAACCATGTCAAAGTGCCTACCTAGCAGATAGTACCGAAGGGAATCTAGAGCCCACTTCACCGCTAAACACTCCTTTTCAACCGTGGCGTAATTTACCTCATGGGACTTCAACTTCCTGCTGAGGTAAATGACTGGGTGCTCTTCCCCGTTCCAGACCTGGGACAATACTGCTCCTAACCCCACATCTGACGCATCACTTTGTACGACAAAGTCTTTAGAGAAGTCGGGTGAGTACAACACTGGCTGGCTACATAAGGCTTGTTTCAAGAATTGGAATGCTGCCTCAGCCTCGGGGGTCCATTTAATCATGACCGACCCTTTCCCTTTCGTCCGGTTGGTTAGGGGCACAGCCTTAAAAGCAAAGTGGGGAATGAAGCGCCGATAATAACCCGCGATTCCCAGAAAGGCTCGTACCTGCTTCTTGCTGTTGGGACGTGGCCAACTCTGGATGGCCTCGACTTTGTTGAGTTGGGGTTTTATTACTCCCCTGCCAATGGTGTACCCAAGATATTTGGCCTCCTCCTGCCCAATGGTACACTTCTTGGGGTTAGCCGTAAACCCCGCTTCCCGGATAGAGTCTAGGACTGCTTGCACTTTTGGCAGATGTGAGGCCCAATCTGTGCTATGGACAATTACGTCATCCAGGTAAGCCGCAGCATATTTCCGATGGGGCCTCAGTATCTGGTCCATTTTCCGCTGGAATGTGGCCGGCGCATTCTGTAACCCGAACGGCATTCTCTTATATTGGAACGCCCCGTCTGGGGTTACAAATGCGGTTTTCTCTTTGGCCGACTTGGCCAGGGGAATTTGCCAATACCCTTTTGTGAGGTCAAGAGTCGTCATGTATCGGGCTGTTCCCAGCTGGTCGATCAACTCATCTATACGTGGCATGGGGTAGGTGTCAAATTTTGTAACTTTGTTCAACTGACGAAAATCGTTACAAAATCGCCAGCTCCCATCCGGTTTAGGCACCAACACAATGGGACTAGACCAATCACTTTGGGACTCCTCTATCACCCCTAAGTTCAGCATTTTCTGTACTTCCTCCCGTATTGCCTCCCGTCGGGCCTCTGGGATCCGATAGGGTTTTAACTTCACCCTTTCACCGGGCGGGGTAATAATATCATGCTCTACCCCAGATGTTTGTCCCGGCAGCTCAGAGAACACCTCCTTGTTGCGAAGCACAAACTCCTTAACCTCCTGTTGTTGGGGTTGTGACAAGGTGGCTGCTATTCCAACCTCCGGAATCACGCAACCAGTTTGAGCTGGTGACCAAGTTTCTGCGACTAGGGACTCTCTATCCCTCCAGGCTTTCAACAGATTAACGTGATAGATCTGTTCGGGCTTTCGCCTTCCTGGTTGTCTGACCTTGTAATTCACTTCGCTCACTTTTTACATTATCTCGTAGGGGCCTTGCCATTTGGCAAGGAATTTACTTTCAACCGTAGGGACAAGTACCAATATCCTATCCCCCGGGGAAAAGGTACGGGTCTTGGCTCCACGGTTGTACACTCTCTGCTGTGCCAACTGCGCTTGGGCCAAATGTTCCTTCACGATGGGCATTACCTGTGCAATTCGATCTTGCATCAGGGCGACATGCTCAATCACACTCCTGTGGGGAGAACTCTCACTTTCCCAAGTTTCCTTGGCAATATCCAACAGCCCTCTTGGGTGTCTCCCATACAGTAACTCAAAGGGGGAGAATCCCGTAGAGGATTGGGGCACCTCCCTAATAGCAAACATCAAATAAGGAAGTAGACAGTCCCAATCCTTTCCATCTCTATCCACCACTTTCTTCAACATTTGTTTTAGGGTTTTGTTGAATCTTTCAACCAGCCCATCGGTTTGGGGGTGATACACAGACGTACGCAATTGCGTCACTTTGAACAATTTACACAGCTCTTTCATAACCCGGGACATAAAGGGTGTACCTTGGTCCGTAAGCAGTTCTTTACAAATACCCACCCGGCTAAAAACAAGAGATAGCTCTTTGGCTATGGTTTTGGCCGAGGTATTTCGGAGAGGGATCGCTTCTGGATAACGGGTGGCATAGTCCATTATAACTAATATGTACTGGTGCCCCCTAGCGGACTTGATTATAGGACCTACCAAATCCATTGCGATCCTCTCAAACGGGACCTCAATGATGGGTAGAGGGACCAGCGGGCTACGGAAATGTGGCATCGGGGCCGACCTCTGACATACAGGGCAGGAGGAACAATAATTTTCTATGTCCTTCATCACCCCAGGCCAATAGAATCTCTGTAATACCCTCTCTCGGGTTTTCTCTGTCCCCAGATGACCTCCAAGAATGTGCCCATGGGCCAACTCCAACACCAACTTCCTGTAAGGTTTGGGCACCACAAGCTGCTCAACGGTTTCTTCTGCCCTTTTTGCCACCCGATACAGTAGGTCCTTCTCTACGCTGAAGTATGGGTAAGTGCAGGTATTATCTGGGTTCACTTACTCGCCATCTATTTCCACTACGTTTTCCCGTGCCTTTATTAGGGCGGGGTCTTTTAACTGTTCTGTGGCAAAATTTTCCCTGTGAACCTCAAGATCAGAAAACTCCACAGACGGTAGGTTTTCGTCTGAGGAGGTGGGCTCCTCTCCAGTTTCTTGAGTCTCGCCTGCCAATACTGACAAGGGAAATTCTGGAGAGTCCTCACCACTCTCAGAGGAGTTCTGGCTATCACCTTCCTGGTACATAGGGGCACCAGTGGGGGGCTCAGGATCATCCCACAGTTCCCAGAACTTCGGAAAATCCCTTCCCACAATGGCATCATGCGGTAGTTGAGATACTAACCCCACTGGATGAGAGAGGGTACCTTTGGGGGTCTTGAAACACACTGTAGTCACTGGATACTCTCGGGTGTCCCCATGCACACAAATAACAGCTACCTTGCTATTCCCAGAGACCTCTGTTTTAACTAATTCAGCCTTTATCAGGGTCACAAGGCTACCTGAATCCAGTAATACCACAACATTTCTACCATTAATACACATTTTGCATAAATGTTTCTCAGTTCCCCGAATGGCAGTGCATGCGACTGTCGCACACAGCGACTGACGTCTGTCCGTCAGAAAGTCACATTGCATGGGTTCCTCCACAACCGGGCAATTTGCTGCAATATGTCCCGCTTGCCGGCAGCGGTAGCAAACAATCCTTTTGGCTGCCTCTTGAGCCCCCGACTTCCCAGGCTGTTCTCGCCAAACCCTGGGCAGAGCTCCCACCCTCTTACTCTCTCCACCCTCACCCCTTGGAATCATCTTATCCGCCCCTGGGGATGGTCTGGTCTTAGGGTGGAAAGTCCGAGAGTCTCTGGAAGAGGCCGTCAGGTTCTCTGCAGCCAAGTATCTCTCTACACGATCCACAAGTTTACCGGCCGTTTCTGGGTCTCCATGGCTTACCCACTTTTGAATGGCGGTAGGAAGAGCTCTCAAGAAACGATCCATCACAACACGTTCCACAATCTCCGGTGCGGACAAAGTCTCTGGCTGTAGCCACTTCCTGCTCAGGTGAATGAGATCATACATTTGAGACCTGGGGGGTTTTCCAAGCTGGAAAGTCCAGTTATGCACACGCTGAGCCCGGACAGCCAGGGTGACACCCAGCCTTGCCAATATTTCAGCTTTTAGCATCACATAGTCTTTTGCTTGGTCAGGCTCTAGGTCATAGTAAGCTTTCTGCGATTCACCAGTTAACAGAGGAGCCACCAGTCCAGCCCACTGCTCCTCAGGCCACTTTTCTCTTTCAGCAGTCCTTTCAAATGTGGTCAAAAATACCTCTGGATCATCCTCTCCAGTCATTTTTGT
Source organism: Rana muscosa (assembly GCA_029206835.1). Classification (NCBI taxonomy): domain Eukaryota; kingdom Metazoa; phylum Chordata; class Amphibia; order Anura; family Ranidae; genus Rana; species Rana muscosa. Next base: position 883,164,489 of record CM055116.1, read on the forward strand.
CAATAAACGACTCACCCCAAAGGACGCGGTATTAGTGGGACGGCTTTCCTCACTGGTCTGCGGACGTTGCTGCATTACTGCTTCCATCTGTTGTTGTAGTCTCTGCTCTTGCTTCTGCAACAGGTCTATGAAGCGGGCCTCAGATTGCTGCTGGGCTTGTTGCTGGGCTGCGAAGCTCTGTTGTTGAGCTCTAAGGCTCTTTTGCAAACCTGCATTTGTCTGCTGTTGATTGGCATTTGCTAGAGCCAGCTGTTTCAGTATCTCCTCCATGCTGGCTTAAAAAAAAACTGCCACTGGTTCTCCACCAACTGTGAGGGGGTTAGCTCGGTAGCGGGTGTGTGTGACCCCCTGGATGGGCTCCCCACACAAAAACAGGCCCAGCAGACGGAGGTTGTGGTTTTCAAGATCAAAAAGGTGCGGTTTATTTCTCTATTTACAGTGACAAAAACACAGCAAAGCAAAAAGAAACATAAACAAAATAAATCCTGGTCAGCTTGACCTCTGACTAAACATGCAGGTTTCCCTAACTAACAACTGGGATCAGCCTGGTGCTGTCCTAGTCCCTAAGTCCCTGGTTTAGTAAATGTCCAAACAAATAGCCACACAGGCTTTGTCTCACCGCACAGGGGTTCACTCTCCCTAGACAGTCCACACAGGTCTGGGTCCAGGCATGAGCAAACACCTAATGAAGCTGGGAGTTTTTATAGAGGCCTTAAACGAGCTGACAAGCTTCAGCTGGTCTCATCAACTCCCTGCCTGCACGACGCCCAGCACTCTCCCTAGAGGTATGAATCATCCATGAGCCCACTAGCCTCAGCTGGGCTTCATCAACTCTCTCCCTAGTTGTATAAGTCGGCATAAAGCCTGAATCTGGGAGAAATATACCTACCCCCCTGGATGCAACCAGGTGACTTTACCTTCCTGCTGTCACAATATATATATATATATATACTTTTTATAAATCCAGATGTATATTCAAAAAAACACTTGCCATTTATGTGTTTTCCAGCTTGCTAAGTACAGGCCATGTGATCGCTGTTTATGCCAGAGCGATTCATGGACCTGCGGTTGGACATATACAGAGGGGGGCCACCACATCAATTGCAGCTTCACAACGAGGAGGAGAAGGATCGGCTGGCCAGGATGCCACCATCAATCAAAGGAGAAGACACGGGTGGGGAGGGTGGTCTTACAAGGACCCACAGAAGATACAGACATGCTGTGCACTTGCACAGTGTGTCTGTATCTAACAGAAGAATGACGTAGGATGTAAACTGACCACACTAACATGGATTGGCTACCATGCTTAGTGTGGTCAATTTACTACCAGGAAGAAGGGAGCAGGCAGGATCAACCAGATAAAAGGGAAGCACAGCAGGCACAAATTAAACAGTGATATTAAAAAGCTCATATGAACTCCTTACAGAAACAGAAAATGCTTTTTTATTTGTAAGGTTACAAACGCTTTAAGCAACCTCACAAAAGAAAAAAGTTGTGTTTTTTTTAAAGTAAAGTATATATTTTTTATTTATTAACTTATTCTCCTGATGATTTTTAGAAAAAACATTATTATTTAAACTTTTTTTTCATTTATATTTGTTTTTCTCTGTGCTGCAATAAAAAAAAAAAACACAGATTAAAAAAAAAATCTTTATTTCTTTTGTAAATAACTTTATACTAGAAACATTATTTTAGTGTCATTTTAAATAGGATGAATTATAGAATATAATTCATCCTTTTTATCTACAGTAAATTGTTTTATTTAATAGTTTTTTTCTTTTTTATTCTGTACTTTTTTTGTCTATGGAGTGCATAACAAAGCATATCATTTTTTACAAGACAGTATCACAAAAAGAAAGTGTGATTTGTCCTACAAAAAAAAAGTGATTACTTTTGTTATCTTAGGTAATTATTATTATTATTATACAGGATTTATATAGCGCCAACAGTTTACGCAGCGCTTTACAATATAATTATAAAATGATTGACGAATCAGTAGGCTCACAGAAGAAATGTAAAAATTGCAGTAAGATAAAAAAAACTTCTGCATGTAGCTTTCCCTGCAGCCCCCCCCCCCCCCCCCCCAAGTAGATACCTAAGCCTGACCTTGATCCAATGATGTGCATGAGAAGTAAGGCTCTCTCCCTACTCATTAGCTCAGAAACAGCAGGAGCTATTGCAGTGATGATGAGATTGTTACCGAAAATTTTATATCTCTTCTGAGTTCTTGCAGTAGCCATTTCGGTTTATTTTTTTTTAATCCTTCAGAGACCTGCACATTGCTATATTTGGGATGCTTTAAAGCCTAGGTTGCCACAAAGTACTTTATTCCTATCCAGATTGAATGTTGGCGTTGGCCTATCCCACTTTTCCAGTTACTACTACACCAGTTGGCCCAGCTAATCAAATACCATGCTACATAGAAAATCCCGCGTTGGCTGTGTCTTGACAATGCGCCATCCATTAATAATGGCCGGTGGCTAACTTCCTCCGAACGCCTAAGTTTACCAAACCCTTTAACACTTCAAGCCCTGTAGCTGTGGGACTGCCTAAAAAATAAGTTCTCTCTTATGTCTCTACATCGCCCTATGTTATCTTTCCTACATCCTCCATTGTTCTAGCAGGTGATTGAATCACAGCAAGCATTCACTCCCTGATTTGCACTGAACCTTACTATATTGCATCAGCTAGCTGACCCTACAGGCATCCTTCCCTACAGGTGGCTCAGTTTTACCAGGTGGATGTTTGAGCCTTGGCGGATACTGGCTTTGGTCAGAAAAGTCCTACAGGTGGCCCTCTCAATTATACCTCTTCTTGTTATGTTAAGAGGATTTTTCTTGTTGGACCTGTTAGCTGTTTGCTGTTGCCTGCTCCTCATGGGATTGCTCAAAAATTACCTCCTCCTGTTTCCAGTGATAAACAGGATTTTTGAATTGTCTTTAAAATCATTACACAAACATATGGTTTCACATTTAATATTGACAAAATTGAGGCAATACTGGGAGTGGGGGGTATTATGCTGGGTGGTGTCAAGCTTTGTTGTTAGCCAGTGTCCAATCACCTGAATGTGAGGCATAACCCAATAGTCTAGGAATAAACTCTTCTATGTCCTGTGATGTACTCCAAGAGAAGGATTTTATAAGTAAGGCCCCTTTCACACGGGACGGATGATCCCCGCTGAGCCGGCGGATGACAGGGTGGTCCCCGCACACTGTGCAGGGACCGCCCTGTCAGATTTCCGCTCTCCCCTATGGGGGGATCAGATGAACACGGACCGTCTGTCCGTGTTCATCCGATCCGCTCTGCAGACGGATAGAAAAATAGGATTTTCCTCCATCTGCAGAATCGGAGGATTGTGGACCCGGATGAGATCGGGTGTCAGCGGATGTTCATCCGCTGACACCCGCGATCTCATAGGGACTAATGTATGTCCCTTTATCATCCGTAAAAGGGGCCTAAGTCAAAAATCCAATTTTTTCCTAACGGCGTAAACAGTAAACAATCTCATTTGCTTACAGCAGTGTATCCCATGTGCCAAATAAAATTGATAGCACTCAAATTGCCTGATCTGTTATTCCAGCCACAATGTTTGCAGGTGCTGGTCAGGTTGAATTCTAGCTCATCAGACATATCAAGGACTACAACAAAATGGTGCCTGTCCACACACTGCCTCAGCATATTAGTGAGCTCATCTTAGTAAAAAATGGTCTCCTACTCATGGGAGAACCTCCTCTAACATGTTTTGCCCGGTTGGGACCTAATCGTATCCCATATATTTCATTAGTACAGTATTACTACACCTGCTCATTTTTAATGGGTAATGTAAGCATCAGTTATAATATTACCGTATATACTCGAGTATAAGCCGACTCGAGTATAAGCCGAGGTACCTAATGTTGCCTCAAAAAACTGGGAAAACTTACTGACTCGAGTATAAGCCGAGGGTCATCCTTACTGTTCCTATCCTCACTGTTCTCCTATCCTCACTGTTCTCCTATCCTCACTGTTCCCTAGCTCGCTATTTTACATTGTAAATCGTACCTGTAAAGAAGTTGCGGCTGCGGCGTCCATCGTTCGAATTCCGCGGTCTCTTCCTGTTCCTTCCGTGATAGGCGATTCTCATCAGACACTCTCCGCCTATCACGATCATTCTCTCATCCTCAGTTTCCCAGCAGACACTGTGTTGGGTGTTCCGCCAATCACAGACGTCTGCTGGGAAACTGAGGATGAGAGAATGATCGTGATAGGCGGAGAGTGTCTGATGAGAATCGCCTATCACGGAAGGAACAGGAAGAGACCGCGGAATTCGAACGATGGACGCCGCAACGTCTTTACAGGTACTATTTTCAATGTAAAAAATTTCGCTGACTCGAGTATAAGCCGAGGGGGGGGGGGGGGACTTTCAGCCCAAAAAAAGGGCTGAAAATCTTGGCTTATACTCGAGTATATACGGTAACAAATATTACGGTTTTCTCTCCAATGGAGATCTTTAATACCAAGGGCAAGAGTATTTTCATCTACCCTGTAACAATAGAATATACAATTTTGTTGAATGTGAAAAATTGAAAATTTATTCTGATATCAACATTTATATTGTTCTGGTTTGAAGGAGATAGGCATAAGGGTAAAATGGTTCTGTATGCTGTATGTTGGTACATGTTAAATTGAACTTCAGGAAATAATCGTGTATGCCCGTAAAGTGGTCAAATTTTGTATTTCCCTAATAGAGTGCACGAAAATGTGAGGATGATGGCTTGGAAGAACAGATCAAACGGACAAGTGAAGACTCCAAACAACTCAGAGAGCTATTACAGGGAGAGCAAGTGAGAATGAAGCAAACATTTGAAGAGCTTCAGCAACTTCATAAACAGGTAAAAGACCACAGTAAATAATTGTAATTGTATATGAAATCACTTCTGAGCAAAATCAGATTTACACATAGAGGAGAAAATGTCATTTTAAGTACCGTATATACTCGAGTTTTTCAGCACATTTTTTTGTGCTGAAAATGCTCCCCCCCCCCCCCCCTCGGCTTATACTCGAGTCACCTTTTTGCGCCTGATCTCCCGGACTTTGGGGACCCGTTAACTTGGCACACATGTAGCTCTACTCTTCCTCTACAAGTTTGTTGTCTGGGGACCTATGGCTGGGGAGCACCGATTTTTCAAAGCCGGGCACCCCTTCCTTTGACTCCCATGTTAAACGGTCATTTCTCCGGTGACTTTGGGGAACCGGTACCGGTTCATGTAGCCCCATTTCTCCTCTACAAGAGTGCAAAGTTTGTTGTCTGGGGGACCTACGGCCGGGCACCCCTTCCATAGACTCCCATGTTAAACGTCAGTCTAGTCATGGACACAGTGAGGCATGGGCACAGTTAGGCACAGTGAGGCATGCAGATGGACATCCTAGGCTTATACTCAAGTCAATAAATTTTCCCATTTTTTTGTGGTAAAATTAGGTGTCTCGGCTTATACTCGAGTATATACGGTATATTAGTTTGTTTTAAAGGACCACTATACCTAAAATGGAAAAGATTTAAAAGAGAAGCATGGCCAAAGCTTTTTTAGTCATGCTTCTCCTCTGAGTCACAGGAGTGCACATACTATTCCATTTGTTCTAGGTATGTCCTGGAATTACACCTTTAAAACCCAGTAAGCATTGGCAGCTCTCTATTTCAGTTTTTATAACATGTCGTGATATCTCCGAAAAAAGACTAAAAACAATTTACACTTAAAATAATAAAAATAGAATATAAACAGTCCAAAGCATCACTATGCAGTTACAGCTGCTGTAGGCTACACAGTTTCTTGGTTCATCAATACAGCACTCAAAGAACTTGTGAAATCCAATTATGTGTCAAACAGACAACACAGTTAATGCAGCGTTTGTGCTCATCCCGCCATTGTGAAGGATACATTTTTTTCATCTAGTGCATTCACAATGGGCCTGGCAAGTCTCCTGATTACCGCAGCCACTACTCAGTTGTATGCCTGTTTATGGACATTGCAAATAAGCTTTCAGGGCCCTATGACAGATGCAGTAACATGTTTTTAGGTGTTTTTATGCTCATTTTCAATTTTTTCTTCAGTCATTATGTAATGAAGAAGAAAGCCTTATGCCGCGTACACACGACTGTTATTCATGTCATGCAAAAAAACAATGTTTTTCTCGTCGTGATTCCTCTCAAGCCTGCCTTGCATACACACGTTCATGAAAAAAAACGCTCGAGCAAAGCGCGGTGACGTACAACACGTACGATAGCACTATAAAGGGGAAGTTCCATTCGGATGGCGCCACCCTTTGGGCTGCATTTGCTGATCCTCGTGTTAGTAAAGTTTGGTGAGAGACGATTCGCGCTTTTCAGCCTCGTGCTCTTCAGTCCGTTACAGCGTGACAAATGTGCTATCTCCATTCTGAACGCTAGTTTTACCAGAACGAGCGCTCCCGTCTCATAACTTGCTTCTGAGTATGCGTGTTTTTTTTCCCCTCGTAAAAGCATACACACGAAAAAGAACGACGTGAAAAAGCGACGAGAAAAAATAGAGCAGGTTCTTAAAAAAATTCCGGGCAGTTTTCTCGTCGAGAAAAATGCTATGGAGCCTACACACGGCCGTTTTTCACGAACAATCTAAAAAATGTAATTTTTCTCGTCATGAAAAACGGTTGTGTGTACACGGCATTAGTTTGGTGCTAAAAATACAAATGCTTTACAATACTTTTTTTTTAGTATGCCATTCGTTTCCGTGGCAAAGGATAATGCAAATGCACAAAAAATGCAGCATGTCCTATATTTTAAAGAAGCCCTAGATTGCAGCCATAAATGTGACCTACCCATGTAGGAATATAATACAAAAATTATAAATACATACACACATACATATACACACACTACTGTACTGTGCAAAAGTTTTAAGCAGGTGTGAAAAAATGCTGTAAATTAAATGCCCCGTACACACGACCAGTTTTTCCGTCGGGGAAAAAAAAAACAATGGTTTTCCCAACGGGATTCCTCTCAAGCCTGCCTTGCATACACACGGTCACACAAAAGTCCGGTGAACTTTTGTCTGCCAAGAACGCGGTGACGTAAAAGACTACGACGAGCCGACAGAATTAGGTTCTATGCTTCCGAGCATGCGTCGAATTGTTTCCGAGCATGCACGTTTTTTTTTCCCGTCGGAAAAGCATACAGACGAACGGTTTTCCCGCTAGGATTTTTTCCTGATGGGGAAAAAAGAGATCCTGCTCTCTCTTTTTTTTCCGGCAGTTTTCCCGTCGGAAAAACTGCGATGGAGCATACACACGGTCAGAATTCCCAGCAAAAAGCTCTCATCGCAGGGAACACCGGTCGTGTGTACGGGGCATTAAGAATGCTTTTGCAAAAGAAGTGTTAATATTTTCTTTTTATCAATTAACAAAATGGAAAGAAAATGAACAGAAGAGAAATCCAAATCAAATCAATATTTGGTGTGACCACCTTTGCCTTCAAAACAGCATCAATTCTTCTAGGTACACTTACACACAGTTTTTGAAGGAACTCGGCAGGTAGGTTGTTCAAAACATCTTGGAGAACTAACCACAGATCCTCTGGGGATGTAGGCTGCCTCAGATCCTTCTGTCTCTTCATGCAATTCCAGACAAACTCGATGATGTTGATCAGGGCTCTGTGAGGGCCAAACCATCACTTCCAAGGACTCTGCATTCATATTTACACTGAAGATAGTTCTTAATGACATGGGCTGTATGTATGGGGTCATTGTCCTTCTGCAGAATAAATCTGGGGCCGTATTTCTCAGCATTGAGAACACCATTGATTCTGACCAAATCTCCAACTCCATTTGCGGAAATGCAGCCCCAAACTGGCAAGGAACCTCCACCATGCTTCACTGTTGCATGCAGACACTCATTAATGTACCGCTCTACAGCCCTTTGGGGAACAAACTGCCTCCTGCTACAGCCAAATATTTCAAATTTTGACTCATCAGTCCAGAGCACCTGCTGGCATTTTTCTGCGCCCCAGTTCCTATGTTTGCCTCTTCATTTCTCTCTTGACAGGTTTACTTTAATAAATTGCTACTATAACCAATTTTAAACACAGTGTCTTCATTTGGAGACCTAGAATAGTTTGAAATGAAATAAGGAAATCTCTTAAAAAAAATGTTTATTTCCTATGAATTGTTAAAAAAAACGTTTATTAAAGAAAAAAAAAAAACACCACTTCCAGTGATTTGAATAGCATTCACATATCAACTAATAATAGTGGTTAATATATTTAATACTTTTTTTACCCTATATTCTATTAAAAGACTATACATACAGTATGTAAGTATTAACTGTTATATTTCTAATGCCAAAATGTCTTCTATCCAGGTAACTCTACTGAGTGTTGAAATGACTGCACTGAAAGAGGAGCGGGATCACCTCTTGGAACTGACCCAGAATAAAGATATGCACGAACAGCTACTGAAGGCCATAAAGGACCGAGATGAGGCTATTGCCAAGTAATAACAAATTCTATGCTAAGTAAAAATGATCACACTTGGCAAAATTTCTTCATATACTCCAGTTATTCCTGTTTATACTAGGTTGTGTTCTATACACTTAACACAATCAGTGTAAAGAAATGTAAAAGGACTTGTTTATGACAGTTTTGTGGTGTATTCATCAGGTATACAGTTATTTTTTTAAAAAATTTTCCCTCATTTTATGGGATGTTTGACGTGAAATTAGGTTAATTTCACTTAAAGGAGTTGTAAAGGCAGAAGGTTTTTTATGTTAAGGCATTAAGATAAAGGGCCTTCTGTGTGTAGCAGCCCCCCTATTACTTACCTGAGTCCCACGACTGTCTCAGCCGTCTGAGACTCTCTCTCCCGATTGGTTGAGACACAGCAACGGCGCCATTGGCTCCTGCTGCTGTCAAAGTCAGTCAGCCAATCAGGAGAGAGGGGGTGGGGCCAGGCCACAGCTCCATGTCTAAATGGACACACAAAGTCGTGACTCGGCTCGGTCACCCCCATAGCAAGCTGCTTGCTGTGGGGGCATTTAACAGGAAGGAGGGACCAGGAGTGCAGAAGAGGCACCCGAGAAGAGGAGGATCGGGGCTGCTCTGTGCAAAACCACTGCACAACCCAAAATACATTCTGCTACTGCTCCTGAGCATGGCGATGCCACATGAGTGAGACTTTCACAGCCTGGCCACATACAGAGGCCCAACATGCAGGGAGCACCATCAGACATTCTAGGGACATAACTTACAGATATAATTTCTAGACTACCTCTTACACTTTTGAAGGTCCTGGAGCACCAGGACAATGGAAACGCTCCAATAAATTGCCCCATTTTGAAAAGTAAACACCCCAATGTATATTATATGAGGCATAATGAGTCTTTTGAATATGTCATTTTTCTCCACAAGTTTTTGGAAAATGTGGAAAGAAAATGAAAACCCATTTTTTTTTTTACACAAAGTTGTCTATTTATATGATATTTCTAACATATAGCATGTACATAGCAAAAATTAGACCCCAAAATACATACTGCTACTCCTCCCAAGTAAAGCAATACCACATGTGTGAGACTTTTCCATAGCCTGGCCACAATTAGAGGCCCAACATGCAGGGAGCACCTTCAGGTGTTCTAGGGACATAAATGTAAAATCTAATTTGACTACCTATTACACTTTTGTAAAGCACTGATGTGGCATGGATGAGCACTGATGTGGCACCGGATGTGGCATGGATGAGAACTGATGTGACATGGATGAGAACTGATGTGGCACGAATGAGCACTGATGATCACTGAGAAATGTACTGGAGATTTAGTCGACTAAAACTAAAACAATTGCATATGACTAAAATGGGACTAAAACTAAAATGGTATTTTAGTCAAAAGACCAAAACTTAAGAGAAATTTGCTACCAAAATGAACATTGCTCGACAGAAGTTGATTGATTGACTTCTGTTGAAGGGACATGCTGGAAAACTTTATTGATCACTGCCAGTTGACTACAGTTGCTGAGCCACTGTATTTTGAAAGCTGCGTGAGCCACTTTCAGAATACAATGACCCGGCAGAGTGGATTCCTCCATCCACCGCGTTTGTGTGGAAGGAGGAATCTGTTCTTTTTTTTTTTCTTTCACCCCGCTGGCCGATTGAAAAACAACAACAGTCTGTGGCCAGCTAAACACTATAACATTTAGAATAGCTCAGGGGTTGATTATTTCTTTTAGCACTGTATATGTCTAAATTTGTATAACGATTTTCTCTCCAGAAAGAATGCTGTGGAAATGGAACTGGCGAAGTGTAGAATTGACTTGATGTCACTGAACACTCAGTTACTAGATGCCATTCAACAAAAGGTCAACTTGTCTCAGCAGTTGGAGGCATGGCAGGTGAGTACACACACTATGACTTTATGTTTTTTGTTTTTTCATCATTACAAACATTTGCTTTATCAGAACAGGAAAACACCACTAAAGCCTGCCATAGATGGAGAGTGATTTTCTTTCCTGCAACCACTCAGTGTTGATGGGGGAATCCCTCCCACAGAGCTATTGTGTTCTCCCAGCGGGGGGAAGGGGGGGAGCCATCCCCGCCAGGATGGCACAGTGATTATTGCTAGCGGCTATAACCCGGGCAGCCATCAGGAATTTTAGGGCCCCTTACATAGCTTTAGGCCTAGTCAGAAACCCCCCCCCCCCTCCCGGGCCTGACCACCAACATTACCCAGGGCCCGCCAACTAGCAATCCCATTGAATCCACCCACTGGCCATCTTACAACTTAATATATGAAAATGCCACGTCATCGTGTGCTTTCAAGATTTAACAGTGAGGAACTACAACCCTCCCTTTACCTCAGATATTTCCTCTGTGGTGCAGGAATCAATCAATATGACAACTCCTGACTGCCTAAAACACAATACCTTTATTCTCCTTAATATCCGTGTTTATGTTTTATGTTAACAGACATAAAACATAAACACGCTAATAAAAACCACCCAACCATCAGGTCCCCAAATCTTTTAAACAATCTTATATTCCTTTTATATAGTCTTTATGTACATATATTTGCATGAATAAATAATCGCCAAGACTATCAGCTTTAGATTGAAGGCAGGGATTCAGATAGGCTGCTGTATCTCGAATAGTATAGTAGATGAGGATACAAAATTGTGGATCTAATAACTACACCAGTAAACTATACTGGCAAATATCCTCACCCCTCTTTACATTGTAATCTTATCATCCACTTTAATCTGCATAGTTAACCTCAAGATCTTGCTCATTCCTCTCCATATCTGTCCCCATCATCCTTATCCCTCTCCACAATGTAACTATAAACTTCATCCCTCTTCAAAATCATCCTCATCACACTCCACAATGTAACTTCAACATCCTTATCCCTCTCCACAATGTAATTCCATCATCCTCATCCCCCTCCAGAATCATCCTCATCCCCGTCCAGAATCAGCCTCATCTCTCTCCACAATGTAACTCCATCATCGTCATCCTCCTCCAGATCAGCCTCATCCCTCTCCACAATGTAACTCCATCATCCTCATCCCTCTCCACAATGTAACTCCATCATCGTCATCCCCCTCCAGAATCAGCCTCATCTCTCTCCACAATGTAACTCCATCATCATCCTCATCCCTCCAGCAGCCTGTATCCTTCCCTCTGTCTTTCCATAATAACCATCATCCTCATCCCCACCATCCTTTTTACCATCATCTTCCTCATCCCTGTACCTCCTTTCATTCCTTATGAGAGAGGAGACTCTTCTGATGTCAGGGTGTATGATGTCCAGGCAAATTAGTACAGTCCACAAGCCACATTTCCATCCCTCCATGTTGCTCTCTCGAGTCGTGCATGCACCAGAGGAGGCAGACGGGATGTCCCGACTTCCGAGGCCGACCATACTCCCTCCCCGAGTCCCGCCCAATCACAATCCTAGCAGCAGGCTCTGCCTCAGGGGTGTTCTGAGTAGAAGCGAGTGCCCGATCAGCTGCTGGGAGGGAGGGTAGAGGGAGGAATCAGTGTCCCCAGCTTGTGTGCTTTTCTGTAGCTGCAGTGTTCTTTTTGGGCCACTGGCCCATCCTGGTGTCCTAACAGCTGCCAAAGGTGCCTTATGCTGCTGGTGCCGGCTCCTACACTTGTATGGGCTGTCTCCCCCTGATGGCGGCCCTAGCTATAACAGCCGCTAGCAATAATCGCATAACGATCAACTTGGATACATTCAGCGTGCCCTTATATGGTTTTCTGGATGCATGGGACCCTCTTACACCTCTCAAAGTTTCTAAAAGCTATGCTTCTTTATATAATTTTTTCAATTGAACATTCAAAAAATCTTTTCTGACCTCTTTCTCAGGGATAGTATATTGTGAGTTGCAATTGGCACTGTGTTCATTGTCAAAATGGAATTGGAAGGTGCAGCCACCAGGAGACCTAACGTGAATTTTTACAATACTAAGACAACATTAATGTACAGTATTATTTGGATCTGCATGGTGCTACACCCACCTTGTATCCTTCTGTGTAAGCATCAGTGACCAGTTGATCCCTCTGTTTGCACAGGAAGAGGCCAGTATTTGCTGAGATGCTATACTGGTATTAATTCACACTTATGTTTCCTTTGTAAGTAAGTGTAAAAAATTTGGACGTAGCAGGTAATGGTAAACAAATTATTTTTTTAGTTTTTTTAACCTTTTTGGCTGTAACGATCAGTGGGTGCAGAATAAAGAAAAGGGGAGGGGGAGGTCTGCATAGAGGATGTTTCAGAAGCAAATTTTTCCAGTGTTATGAACAGATGACGTCCCCTCATATTTAAAAAATCAGGCAACAGTTTGAACAGAGTGAGTGATCCCTGTCGGGTTTTAGAATGAGGGTGATATGGGCCTTGAGTAATTGTGTGGAAAATTAAGTTGGCAGAGACAGAGTTGAAGATTCTTGTCAGAAATGGAGAAAGTAGATCCATGTAAGTTTTGCAGAATTTAGGTGTAAAACCATCATTTTTGCAGATAGCAATAAGTAATTCTTCTTTTGTGAAAGGGGAATCCTGAATCTCTTGTGTGCTGGGGTTAATAGTTGGAAGTGTTGTCTCTTCTTAAAAGTCACGTATTGTCCGATTGTTTTGTTGGTGCTCTGTGGTGGTGGCAGAAGTTTTATAGCATTGAGAATTAGTCACTGAATGTTTGAAGAATGTGGGTAGGAGAGGTTTTAGCTTCTTTCTGGGGCCTTTGATTAAGGGTATGTATGGGTTGTATGGAGATGAAGGGATCATGTTAAAGACCTACCTCACTTGTTGATATGCTGCTAGGCCTGGGTAGAAACTCTGTTTTTGTAGTCCTTGTGGGCCTGTAAATATAATTAGAGAAGTGGAGTTCATGCTGCAGAAATCTCTGCTAAGGTGGCTGGTGATTATGACTGTTTGGATTTGGTCTCAGGAATTGTAGGAATTATGTTTGGTCTCAAAAGCTTTTAGAAATTGTAGTTTTTAATTGTCATTTGTTGGTTCTTACCTGAGTCAGCTCATTGTTGTATGAGGGTCCCCCTGAGTACTGCTTTTACAGCTTCCCATTGAGAAGAATGTAGAGCAGTGGTTCTCAACTCCTGTCCTCAGGACCCACTAACAGGCCAGATTTTAAGTATTACCTTGGTGAGATGCAGACTAGAATACTGCAATCCCTGAGCAGCAAATTATTATTATTTTTTTGTTTAATTAGTTTTTATTGAGACAAAGAAATAATAAGAACAATACAGTTCAAGGTAAGATAAAATCAAGAAAAAGAAAATAAATAAAAAAGTATACAGATGGGGTGTGCGAAACATAGTGGGTTACAGAACATAAAACCGTCTAGACTCACCGACTAGTCTCATAGTAGGAATTTCCCATCAGCTAGGGGTTGTGAAAAGTGGAAATGACAGAATACTCTCCGCTATGTCGTGCACCCAACATAAAAACAGAACTTATTAGGAGGGGAAAGGCAGAAAAAGAGAGAGAAGAGAAGAAATGGGGGGGGGGGGAGGGAGGGAGTGAAGGAAGGGAGGGGGGGGGGGGTCTGCCCAGGTCAGGCATTGACAACATTCAATATTGTTGCAATCAGACATTAAACAGTACTAGACAATAATTCAGCGTAGTCAGTCTTATACTTAAAGTCAAACCAGCAGGACCAATTTTTTTTTTGCCAAATCAGTTTTACCTCTGAGAGAGAGCGTGAGGTCTTCCATATGGTATATATGGTCGACCTCCAGCAGCCATTGGCGTAGGGTTGGGACGTTGGATTGTTTCCAATAACGTGGAATAAGCGCTTTTGCAGCATTAAGCAGGTGGGGTGTTAAAGATTTCTTGTATGCTCCCACTGATTTGCCCGTACAATGAAGCAAGACTACCCCAGGATCATCAGGGATGTCAAAACCTTGAATCACACTGGCCCAGTGTAGGATTGCCGCCCAATAGGGGCGTATCAGGGGGCAGTGCCACCATATATGAGCATGTGTTGCTCGTTCTCCACAGCCTCGCCAGCATAAAGGTGACGTGTGCGGGAAAAAGTTGTGAAGTACCACTGGGGTGTAGTGCCACCTCGTCAACAGTTTATCATTTACTTCCGCCATCTTAGAGGCTATGGAGGTAGTGTGAGCTAGTAATAGAATGGAGTTTCGTTCAGCAGCTGAGAGTTCCTTGTGAAGGTCTTCCTCCCATTTACGGAGGAAGGCGGGGCCTTCCGAGGAGGCCAAGGCTTGCAGGGATTGGTAAAAATAGGAGATGGGTCTTTCCACAGGTTTGTCTTCGGCAAGAGCCATTTCGATGGGAGTCAAGTCCGAGATGGAACGTAGAGGTTTTGGTAGTGAACAGGCGAATGCTGCAAGTTGGCGGTAGCGCCAGTGGTCCAGGGGTGTTGTAGTAGCAGGAGGTACTAATGTGTACAAGGGAGCAATACTCAAGGAGGTAGTTACATGGTGCAAAAAAGTGGCAGAGCCGAGTTCCCAAATCTGAGTATTGGGACCCGTGTTCCCTGGTGGGAAGTAGTTGTGACCCCGTAAATGCATAAGTGGTGAGTTGTACTTCCAATCCTGCTTGAAGCATAAAGAGTCCCATGCCATTAGGGTAGAGCGAGTAAGCGGTGATGTGGTCGGGGCCAGAGTCCTATGCTTTCTGGGTATCCAGAGTTGTGAAAAGAGGTCTGTCCCACTGAGTGCTATTTCCAAAGTCACCCACAACTTAGTGGCTTTGTGATACTTCCAGTCAGAAATTCTATTCAACACAATTGCTAAGAAATATTTCTTAAGGTCTGGCAGTGCCAAACCACCTTCCCTTTTTGGTCTGGTAAGGAGGGACCTGGCAAGTCTGGGACGCCTTCTGTTCCATATATATCTGCCAATAAGAGACCTGACTAAAGTATAAAAACCTACAGGGATTTTAAAGGGGATCATTTGCAGCAAGAACAGTAACCTAGGTAGGACATTCATCTTAACAACACTGATTTTTCCCAACCAGGAATGGGCAACCGTAGACCACCTTTGCAAGTCTGAACTGATTGTGTTCAATAGGGGCAATAAGTTGGCGCGGAACAAGGAAGCCGGGTTGGTGGTGAGATAAATTCCTAGATACTTCATCTTGCGTGTCTGCCACGCAAAAGGAAAGGACCGTGTCAAATGAGACACGAGGGTACTCGGAACAGAGATATTTAGGATTTAGGATTTTGACATATTAATTTTAAAATTAGAGACGTCACTGAACGCAGAAAATGCCGACATAAGGTTAGGAAGAGATATTAAAGGTTGCCGTATGTAGAACAGGATGTCATCTGCATATGCAGCATATTTATGTTCAAGACCACCCACCGTGATCCCATGAATAGAGGGATTGTTTCTAACCCTGGAGAGAAAGGGTTCTAAGGATAGGGCAAATAATATGGGCGACAAAGGGCAGCCTTGACGGGTGCCATTGTATAACGTGAAGGGGGCGCTCAAAGTACCATTGATGCGTAATTGGGCTGTGGGGGAGTTATAGAGGACAGAGATTTGACTTCGGAAGGATTCGCTGATGCCGAGGTGGGTCAGCGTCTCCATTAGATACTCCCAGTCCACCCTATCGAACGCCTTTTCAGCGTCTGTCGACAGCAGGAGGGTGGGCTGGGAGGATCCACGCGCGTATGACATCAGGGACAGGGTACGGAGGGAGTTATCACGAGCTTCCCTACCGGGGATGAAGCCCGTCTGGTCACACGAGATCCACTGTGGGAGGAGGGGGAGGAGCCTATTTGCAATTGCTTTGGCATACAGTTTGGCGTCAATGTTTAGCAGGGAGATGGGGCGATAGCTCCCGCAAACACTGGGGTCCTTTCCAGGTTTGGGTATCACCGTAATGTGGGCATGAAGGGTCTCAGACCGGAAGGAACCACCATCAGGTATAGCATTGGCATAGCATGTCAGGTGCGGTAGTAGAACCTCAGCGAAGGAACGATAATAGGCTACCGTAAAGCAATCTGGGCCCGGCGCCTTACCATTGGCCATGGCCTTCAAGGCGATGCTTAACTCTGAGGTGGTGAACTCACCATCTAAAGTCGCGAGCGTCTCTGGGGGTAAGGCTGGTAAATTGGCTTGGGATAGGTAGTCTCTAATATGCTGTAACCTAGTGTCGCGATCAACTATGGAGTGTTGAACATGATAAAGGTGTTGATAGAATGCCCGGAACTCTTTAGCTATGGCAGGGGTATCATGTACCAATTCAGAAGATGCTGTCTTAATCTTGGCTATAAAGGAAGCACTTTTCTTTTGCTGTAATGAGTGAGCCAAAAGCCGGCCCGGCTTGTTGCCCTATTCATGGAAGCGTTGGGATAGAAGACGGGCTTGTCGCTTCTGTTCAACATGAAGGAGTGCTTTCAGTTCCTCCCTTTTCAGGGTCAGGGTATGAAAGACCTCTTGGGATTGCCTAGCCTTATGCTGTTGCTCAAGTTCCCGAATCTCCCGTACCAGTACTGACTGCTGGTGTGTTCGCTCTCGCTTTTTCCTAGATCCAAGTTCAATAAGTTTACCCCTGATATGGGCTTTATGCGCTTCCCAGAGCACACCCGGGGAAAGGTCGGGGCTCGTGTTGTCTGTAAAATAATGGGACAATTCTTCTCCCAGCATTTTCTTGTCTATGTCATCATTCAAGAGGTCATCGTTAAGCTTCCAGTTGGTTACCCTAGGGGGCAATGAAGGGATCTTAAGCGTAAGTAAGATCGGGGAATGGTCAGAGATGAGGGAGGTGCCAATGTCGGTGTCAACCGCTAGGGTGAGATGGTGGTGGTCAATAAAGAAGTAATCGATCCTATTGAGCAGCAAATTATATCACCTGTGATGCATTTCAGTTATCTTGCAAACCTGGCCTGTTGGTGGGCCCTGAGGACTGGAGTTGAGAACCACTGATGTAGAGTGCTGTCATCTATGTGATCAAATAAGAAATTGGAGATATTCGTTTTAATTGTCTGGTGGCATATCGGGGTCTTCTAACAGGTGCCCTGTCCACATTGAGAATGGTGCGGGATGGTATTTCGAGAGTTGGCATATTTGGTGAGTGGTCAGACCACACTAGTGATGCTCTTTATTCAAAACTAAAAAAAAAAGGTTTTACCTTTTAGTTATATTTTAAGTCTACTAATACATTTAGATCAATTGTAACATTTGAAAAAGAGGTGTCTGTCTCCAAGGGGTAAGAACCATTTAAAGGATAAGTTCTCCTTTGTTCAACTTCCAGGCCCCCTATGTACCAATATAGCATTAATATACCTATTTTGCAAGAATGAAACAGCTTTCCATTTATTCTACACACGCTTACCTCAATGTCTTTATGGATGCTTCAACACACTGCTCCATTACTTCTGCCTTACTCCCTGACACAGAAAGGAGTTGACCAGCTGATCTCATTAGCACACACACATCATCTACTCTCAGCTGGTCAACTCCTTCCTGTGTCATGACCTAAAGCATATTCAGGAAGTAAGGCAGAAGTAATCGAGCAGTGTTTTGAAACAGCCATTCAGATAGTGCGGTAAGCTTGTGTAGAATAAATGGAATTTAGAAAAAAGAGCCACCTATAAACATGAGTCATGAAATAAAGATGGCACATAATCGTATAGCACCCTCACAGGGTAGTCAAACAAGATGGAATCTAGGGGTTAAGAATGTCAAAAGGGGGCATTGTTAAAACAAAGTTTTGTACCATCATCTTGACATTGTCATGTTTAAAGGTGAACTCCGGGTACATAAAAATTGTATTCATTTAAATTTATTCCTCAATAACCACAAAGAATCCACTTTGTGTGCACAAAATGTCTTTGTAAACCCCGATATTACCTTATAAAAGCAGCAGTGACATCATCACTATGCTGTACATAGTTTGTGCAGAGGATGGAGCTGTGGGAGGCATCCACTACAGACTGCCTGCAGAAAACAGGAGGGGGTGGAGGCAAGACCAGTCACCTTGTATAAGGAGAGAGCAATAGTGACAGGTCTATATTACAGGAAGTGCCTGCACAGAGGCAAAGTTCCACAATGGAGTAATGCTCAGATCTGGAAGCAATACATAAAGCACACCAAGCATCAAGAATACAAATGGCTCTAATATTTACTGTAGCTAATTATGGCTTTGTTTGCTATGTTATCTTTCAATAAAACTTGATTGTGGAAAAAAAAAAATATGGCTTATCCTGGAGTTCAGCTTTAAAATGAAAACTCAAACAAAAGTAAAAGAAAAACATTTTATTTTCCTAAAGATTGAAGTAATAAAAAAATGGCCTTATGTCTATTATAAATACATACTGTACTGTAGTGCTGGATCCAGTCTATTAGTTCTTCACAACTTTCTTGTCTCTGGGCTCTAGTTTGCTTCCTCAGGGCTTTTCACTATATGGCTCCTTTGGTTTCTGATCTAATGGCCTTTATCAGTTCCTGTACCGACAACGTTAGTCATACACCCTTCCTGCCTTAGAGGTGAGATCACCAGTCACTGTATTGATGTACGTGGCTTCTTCATCACATCAGCCTTTCATTCTCAATGCAAACTAGTTTATATTCATCAATGACCATCCATCTGCTGTGCCCATTTCTAATGTCATTTGCTTGCCTCCTAGTAATTCTGTTTCAGTTTTGTGGTTATCCTGTGTACTAATGCGAGGGACATAAACTTTTTTTTTTAGTCTTGCAATTTCAACTATTGCACTTCTGCAGGTCAGAATGGCATTAGTACTCAGATGGAGGTCAAGGTCAGGAAACATTGCATGCCTGCAATGTTTATTTTAACTGAAAATTTGTTTTAAATTCCATAATGAGTTGAAAATCACAATACCAACTCTGTGAATAATAATAATATACTGCATGTATTTAAAAAGATAGTCAGTTACCAAATTTCTAAAGCCTCATTTAGGGATTAAAGTGATACAAAAGTCTAGTTTTTTTTTTTCTTTAAAAATAACACATATGTTATGCTTACCTGCTCTGTGTGCGGTGGTTTTGCCCAGAGCAGCCTGGATCCCCCTTTTCGCGGGTCCCTCTTCGGCACTCATGGTCCCTCCCTCCTGTTGAGCTTGCCATGGGGGCAACCGAGCCGCAGCTCTGTGTGTCCATTCAGACATGGAGCCGTGACCCAGCCCTGCCCCCTCTCTCTCTCTCCTCATTGGCTCACTGACTTTGATTGACAGCAGTGGGAGCCAATGGCTCTTCGCTGCTGTCTCAGCCAATGAGGAAGGAGAGTCTGGACAGCCGAGTCTCTCCTGAAACATCTCTGGATCGAGATGGGGCTCAGGTAAGTATGAGGGGGGGGCTGCTGGGACAGAAGGTTTTTTATCTCCATGCATGAAGATAAAAAACCTTCTGCCTTTACAACCACTTTAATACAGTATGTAAATGTAATGTAAAGTCCTTTCCAATATTTCAGTATTTATAAGAGCGTGGGATGGCTGGCTTTCGGCTAGTGTGGATGGCATCAGTTTAAGAAGCTTCTGAGATCAATTAGAATTCATTTGATCTATAGTTGACCATCTTCAGATCTGCCTTTGATGGATTTAATGGAAACTGCAGATTTAAGGCCCATGCCAACTGCTTTCTGTCAAGGGGGTTTACATTCGTTTGGACTTTTATGGGTATGCAAACGCGTTTGATACAAAAAAAAAAAAGCCTTTCAACAAAGGCCCTAAATCTGCAGTTTCCTTAAAAAAAATTATTAAATACCCAGTGATCTATTCATGTAGGATGTTGTACAGGCACTTCCTGGCACAAGATCAAAACATTGTCCCTGTCTCAGTTTGCATCTCATGTCATCACCTTATCCCACGTTCTCTTAATGAAAACTACATGCAGACTCCGATTGCATAGACATGTTCCTCCACTGTTGTCACCACCAGGAAACTCAGAAATGACATGCAGCAGTTGCATTAGTGCATGTAGACATGACGTGTATCGCAGAGGGATTGCAGGAGTTGAGCAGTACTGATCTGCAACAAAAGATGAAAAGTAATTTAATAAAATTATAAAACACGGCAGCTGATTATGGAACATAGCTCTTTGTTAAAAAATAAATGTCATCCATTTAGGGTTGACTCGTTCTGTAAAATAAAAACTTCCCTTTGTCAGTGAAAGGGAATGACTTACTGAGCACCCATGTTTTAAATGCATTCTAAGAACACACTCAGACATTCCCCAGTCCTTTTTTTATTTTTAGGTAGTGCAGAACAATTACATGGCAGAAATAGACATTCAAGCACAAGCTAATCACTGGAATCAGTAGATCTTAATCGTACAGTACAGGATACAGGGTTGTATGCGTAGACCATGGGTTATAGGCAGGCTACCTTTAGGTGATCGGACACACCTAATACATGTATCCCATATAACCTCACCCACTCCGTGTGACAGTTTTTTTTTTTTATGCTTAGGTGATGGACTTCTTTGGAGTTTTTTTTTTTTCTTTACCATTCCTTTTTTCATTTGACGCTTCTTTCAAGATCTGACTTATTGCTTATTGCCTTGGGCTATCTAGCAGTTTTTGGAACTGTAACTCTCATTGTTATACTTTGAGGACTATAGCTCGACTCCATTGTGTGGGGCCAGCCTCTAATGTTTGCTTGGGGCACTGGATTCTGTGTTAGGCACTCACCTTGGCACAAAGTGCCTGTAGTTAGCCACATGTTGTCCAGGCCATGGTCCATCTCTGTGGTTCCCAAACACTGAAAACCCCTTCGGTGGTATACTCACCATGACATATGAAGCCTGGACTCCTAACGGGCCCAGTGACCTGGATAAGATAAAACAAGGTTTCCATGTATTTTGGGACTAGTTCCTGGATATCAATAGACCATACACAGTGGTGAGCACACAATGTGAATACATTAGGCAGGGGAATGGGGAGTTATTCAGGATTTATATAGCGCCAACAGTTTGCGCAGCGCTTAACAAAATGAAGGCAGACATTACAGTTGGATTACAATTTGGTACAAGAGGAATCAGAGGGTCCTGCTCGTTAAAGCTTACAATCTAAGAGATAACTTTATTGTGTTACTCCCTGTTCTAAAGTTTAAATGTGGCATTTTTTCCTTCTTTCTGGACTTAGTCTCAGTATAATGACTTAGTTGACACACGCCTCTTGGCTGATGCACTACCATATCCGCCATAAACGCACACAGCACATTTGCTGTACTTCCTGTTGCCTTCTGCTATAAAGACCCAGCCACAGGAACACCATCAGTGCCTGGGTTAATATAACTCCTGCATTCTGGATATTCAAACCCCGTAGGGCAGGGGTCATCAACCCTGTCCTCAGGGCCCACTAAGAGGCCAGGTTTTATGTATTACCTTGGGGAGATGCAGACTAGAATACTGCAATCACTGAGCAGCAAATGATATCACCTGTGATGTATTTCAGTTATCTTGCAAACCTGGCCTGTTAGTGGGCCCCGAGGACAGGGTTGATGACCACTGCCGCAGGGGATCGATCCACTTAAGCAACCAGAGATCTCAAGTGCAAGGGAGTGCTAGGTAAAAAGCTCACATGATAGCTGTTTCCTTGTTCCGGAGCAATGTCCTGTTGTGACATCGCTCCCTTCCTCTGAAGCTAGCTTCCTCTCAGGGGCACAGTATGCATTTCTCTGCCACTATGTCGCAATTCTTTGGAAAACTTTTGGCACTCTTAGAACCTTCAGTTTCCAGGGGCCAAAAACACTATACTTCCTCTCTCTACCCTGACTCTATTCATGAATCAGAGTTGAGACCTCTAAACCTGTTTGATGAAATGAGGGAAAGCAAGGGGAAGCAGATATTCTAGTGAAAGCTGCAGAGGATCTACAACCCGTGCATTTTTAGAGCCACTAGCTATGGCTTCTCAACAAAGTTTTCCACTGTTGACACACTGTAGTGCACATTTAATTTGATACTCCACAGCCAAAACAAGCCACGATGAGGGCATGAAGAGCCTGGCAAAGTAAAAAAATGTTTTTTCCTATTTTACACAAAAATTTAACGTGCACTACACAATGACTGGCCTTAATCTGAAAGGATATTCACTTCTCCTAAGCTTTTTACTGAAATTGGCTGTTTCAGTAGTAGATCCTGCCATTTCAGTCCTACACCCTACAGTTCCTACTGATGTTTCCATTTTTAAAGATTCTATTGTCCTTGCAGACAATAGAATCAAAGTCCTCTTAAAGGTTTCTGTTGCCCTTGCAGGTCCAGCCCTGCATCTAGCAAATGCTGCCATGTTTATTTGCCAGACTATTGCCAACTGGACAAGATAAATGAATAGAGAACATGGACCTGTATTTGGTCACCCCGTTCTCTTAGAACAGTTACATCAGTAGATATACAAGATACCTATCTACACGTGGCCATCTTCCCATCACATCAACGCTTTCTGAGTTATGCTGTGAGATATCAACACATGGTAGAACTACCATTTGGACTCTCCTCTGTGCCCCAAGTGTTCACAAAAGGCTTGCCCTGCTTCTTACTCTTCTGCAGACCCATGGCATTTATGTCCAAGGGTACTTGGATGACCCCCCGCTAAAGGACTGCTCAGTCACAACCTTGTCTAAAGGACAATTCAGATCCTTTAAAACTTTGGCTGGGTAATCATGTTTCCAAAATCTGCCCTTCCGCCCTCAGCTCCCCATCAATATTTTGAAACTGAGAGCCATCAAATTACCTGTACAACACTGGAACCCCTTCTGAAAGGTCACCCAGTCATGGTGCAGTCGGACAATGCCACAACAAAGGCCTACGGTACATAAACTATCAGAGGGGAGACAAATTTGATCCTCTCCTGTGGGTAAATTCAAATTCCAGCTCTCTATCTGCTGTCCACATCCCTGGTGTGGACAATTGATATAAACTATTTGAGGAAAAGTCCGCACTCAGGATAACATCAAATGGCGGTATTCCTTTTATTGCAATGACATGAATAACAGCTGTAAAACAGCCAACCCGTTTTGGCTGTCAGGTCTTAATCATGCAGTCATGAACATCTAGAAGAAAAAGATACCCGAAGGACCAATGCCTGAGAGAGGGAGGAGAACCCTAAAAAGACAGAGGCACTACCATGCTTAGGGGGAGATCCAAGAGGATCAACTTGATATTTCAGAACAGAGCAGCTACCTCGAAGGATGATGCCAAGGGGTTGCTTCAGCCTGAACAGTCTTACTTACTAAAGCTAGGTTCACACTTCTGCGGGTGGTTGCAGGTGTGGGCAGTCAAAACACGCTGCTCTTAACAGATAAGGGAGGCTGCCTTATCTTATTCCCCCCCCCCCCCCCAGGCATCTAAAAATGCAGAAAGGATGCAGGAAATCTTTTGCACCATGCAATTTTCCTGCTGCTGCATTTGAAAAAAAAAGTTGCAGGAAACTTTTTCCTGCATGAAACACAGGCACATCAGCCCATTCAAATGAATGGGCTGGCATGCCCTTGCTAACGCAGGTCACAGAACTGCAAAGAGGTGAACCAGGCCTTAGTGAGTTTTCAGAGACAGGGTCACAACTGGGACTATGCCATGGCTCTAGGCTCGGAAAACACTCTGCAGCTAACTAACGCAGCATATTAAGGTCTGGAAAGTGGCACAGTGCAGAGCCCAGTGCCCACAGGTCATTATCCAGGCTAGCCTCATATGTTCAGTTCAGCAGGGTCCAGGTACGGCCTCCAAAGCTAGTGCTGAGAAGCTGGTGATCCAGATAGCTGCTGCGTAGAGACCAGTTCAAGCAGCAGTGGAGCAATGATTCTTGATTAAAGTCACCAAGGAAAAATGCCATAAAAATGAAGAGGGTAGCAGAAGTTAGATGGTTTTCAGCAGAACTGAAAAAAGTGTCCAACCTCTAGGACAGGACAGTCGCACAAAACCGAGGCATGCTGGGTAGAGGAGGTGTTATACAAGAACTCGCTTACATATTTTTCTGTTTGCCAGTGTCCCAACCTCTTGTAGGTGGCAGTATAACTTGACGGTCTCTGAATTCCTGTGTCCCTCTATAGACAACGAAGAAATTTGATTTTCTTGGTCATACATTACAGAACACAGGATGGTAATTCTGGAACCAATGATTTATGCCTTCAGGTGATTGAACTCTGGCAAAGAAAAGCTGTAAAAACAGCCCGCTGTTCCCCCCCCCCTCCCCCAATGCCATAATGCTTTATTTACTTGCTAGTCTTCCTAGAAGAATGGACAATTTTTCTCTGCTCTGAAAATAGTAAACAATTTTTCCTTCATTTTTTTTTCTTTAAGAATCTTCTATCCCACCTGAAGAAGATGCAGGGCCAACCTATAATGTTGCTTTGGGCACTGGATTCTGCTTTAGGCACTCACCTTAACATGCCGCAGGGTGTACTATACAGGTCCATCTGCCAGTGGAATCCTGTCCCTGAAGACCCCTTAGGGGGTGAGGCTGTTGGAACGGTGAACATTTTGAGGGGGCTTGTCTCAATAATCCACCTTCAACTGACATGGGAGGATTGTGAGGTGCGTGGTTAGCCAGGGCTTCAGCCCCACCCGGGCATCAAGTGTACTGTTGCGCTCTAGTCCCTTCAGTGTTATTGGCTGTGATTTTTTTTTTTTTTTGCAGCCAGCCGCAGGGGACAGTACAAAAACTTTTCAAATTTAGTGCCTTTGCTATGGCCTGGGGCCACTTGGGCACCTGCTCAACTTCTTTCCTGCTTGGCTGTACTGTGTGCACTATTTTCTTTCTCCTAGCACGCTGACTGGCTGCTCCTCTGCTCCCTGCCAGGACTCACAGCATAGCAATCTATAGTCATACTGAGCCACTCTGCCTATGATGACCAGTCACAGAAGCACCTATTCCTGCTCTGCAGTAAAGGTCATGAATATCCCTTACCACACACGGCAGATCATGGGAACAAGGGGTCTGGGTCTGCCAACTCTCATCTAGCTAGCAGCCCCCCTAAGGGCTCTGATTCTGCAGTCCACATTGTTTACCCCATACTGCTCACTATCTGGCTCTGGGACTTCTACCCCTTCAGGGAGCAACTTTCTGTAGCTATGCCTAAATTGATAGGGAAATTATCTGCCCTTTGGAAGGTCTCATACTGGACTGGCCAAAAGCGAGCCCCCTCATCCTTACCTCCCCAGAACCTCCTTTTGACCTGTCTCTGTCTGCCCTTGTGCTTTCGGATGAGGAAGTGGAGGATGTTGCTGTCTATTTTTGAAGACAGGAGGAGGACCGGTCCCACAGACATTTCTCCTAAACTCAAGGATACTAGTTTTATCCTTGTACAATGAGCACATGTGTAAAACTAGAGCATCCTGTGTCCAGCTTATGAAATGTCACTAGGCTGAGATTCTTAAAAAATACCTTGGTCCGCAAAAATCCTCCCTATAGACTCGCTTTTACACTGTGTTATATGGCGACTGGCTTTAAAATTTTGCTCAGCAGTTACCCTAAAGAGGGGTTCTTGAAGTGGACACTACCTGTTGTAGACCAAGCGATTTCCTGCCTTAAATAGTACCTTTACAGCCCCTGTTGAGCATATTCCTGTATTTAAGGTCTCTGTGGGCAAGAGGTTAGAAGCCCTCTTAAAGGCCTTGCTCACACTGCTATGCAACATGCCATTGCCACCATGGCTTTGTGCAGACTACTGTCATCTGGTCCAAATCCATGGCTTAGAATACATCTGTACTCCAGCAGCTGGCGCTCTTCCCAGTGGCACTATGCTATTTATTGTATTGACAGGCTAGTAGATACTCTTCACCAGGTATCCAAGACGGGTCTTTAGCTCATATAAGATGGATCATTTGACCCAAGTGATGGTGAGCACCTGTTTGGCAAACCCTTAGAGCCCTAGATCAAGAAACTCATAGGGAATAAGAGTACCTTTCTGCCAAAGGCAAAACCCCCAGAAGGTAAAACCTCTGCTTCTGCAATGGAAAGTGTTTGCTTCATTTTTCTTAGGCCTCCAGAGCCAAGTCTACGTCCGAAACTCAGTTGCCAGGAACCCTGGCCCTCGAATTCTGCCAAGTCTGGGATCAAGCTCTCTTCTTAATGAAGGGACACCCCCACTAATCAGAAAAGTGGGGATGTCTGTTGGCCTACACAGCCATCTGGTCCCTGGACATTTCACATGCTTGAGTCCCGGACCTCATATCCAAGGGATACAAATTAGAGTTTCACTCCCTACCTCATTTTATTCTGTCAAATTGGCCAGCCTTGGAGCAACTCTTCTCTCCAGTGGTCATCACCCCAGTCCAGTCCAGGGGCAGGTGGAAATGGCCTACAGCTATGCCCCTATGTTAAACAACATTTAAGAAAATAAGATTCACTATATATTTAAACCTATTGGGGTTACTTGTGTGAATAGGCTATTTTATTAAAACACTAGCCTTCCATGGGAATGAGGGCAAAAGACTTTTGAAACAGAATCACTAGAGTGAAAATCTGTCACCTAATGGGTGCGTCAAAAGTAATTCATTCCCAAACCCAAGAGACCAAGCAGAAATGTGAGATAAAGAGACTGGGAACCGGGTAAGTAGAGTGGGAGTCATGGTTACTAAGAAGCAGAAATAATATAGAGACTAAACTGAAGGTTCAAATTGTGACTATTCTTCCACATGTACACTCACCGGCCTCTTTATTAGGTCCATCTTGCGAGTACCCGGGTTGGACCCTCTTTTGCCTTTAGAACTGCCTCAATTCTTTGTGGCATAGATTAAATAAGGTGTTGAAATCATTCCAGAGATTTTGATCTATATTGACATAATAGCATCACGCAGTTGCTGGAGATTTGTCAGCTGCACATCCATGATGCAAATCTCCCGTTCCACCACATCCCAAAGGGGCCCTATTACAGTGGTTCTCAACCTCAGTCCTCAAGTACTCGCAAGAGGCCATGTTTTCAGGTATTCCTTTACTTTGCACAGCTGCTTTAAATCAATGACCTGGTATTGATAAGAGCTATTTTATCTTAGGGAAGTTCCCAAAACATGGCCCGTTGGGAGTACTTGAGGACTGAGGTTGAGAACCACTGCTCTATTGGATTGAGATCTGGTGACTGTGGAGGCCAATGGAGTACAGTGACCTCATTGTCATGTTCAAGAAACCAGTGGTGAGATGATTTGAGCTTTGTGACATGGTCCTTTATCCTGCTGGAAGCATCCATCAGAAGATGGGTACACTGTAGTCATAAAGGGATGGACATGGTCAGCAACAATACTCAGGTAGGCCGTGGCATTTAAACAATGCTCAATTGGTACTAAGGGGCCAATAAAATATCCCCCACCCATTAAACCACCACCAGCCTGAATCGTTGATACAAGGTAGGATGAAACCATGTCTCATGTTGTTAATGCCAAATTCTGACTCTACCATCTGAATGTCACAGCTGAAGCGATACGCCTCAGACTAGGCAGCACTTTTCCCATCTTCTATTGTCCAATTGTGGTGAGCCTGTGCAAATTGTAGCCTCAGTTTCCTGTTCTTAGCTGACAGGAATTGCACCCAGTGTGGTCTTCTGCTGCTGTAGCCCATCTGCTTCAAGGTTTGATGTGTTGTACGATAAGAGAGGGTATTCTGCATACCTTGGTTGTAACAAGTGGTTATTTGAGTTACGGTTTCCTTTCTCAGACCATTCTCTCTGTAAACCGTACAGATGGTTGTGTGTGGAAATCCCAGTAGATCAGCAGTTTTTGAAATATTCAGACCAGCCCATCTGGCACCAACAACCATGCCACTTTCAAAGTCACTTACCGTATATACTCGAGTATAAGCCGAGTTTTTCAGCACATTTTTTTGTGCTGAAAATGCCCCCCTCGGCTTATACTCGAGTCACCTTTTTGTGCCTGATCTCACGGACTTTGGGGACCCGGTACCGGCCGGCCGTAGGTCCCCTGGACCTCAAATTTGGCACACATGTAGCCTCCCTCCGTCTCTGAAAGTGTACAAAGTTTTTTTGTCCGGGGGACCTACGGCCGGGGAGCAACGATTTTTCAAAGCCGGGCACCCCTTCCATAGACTCCCATGTTAAACGGTAATTTCTTCTGTAAATTTGGGGGCCCGGTACCGGCCGGCCCTAGGTCCCCTGGACCTCAAGCTTGGCACACATGTAGCTCCATTTCTCCTATATAAGTGTGCAGTTTTTTGTCTGGGGGACCTACGGCTGGGGAGCACCGATTTTTCAAATCCGGGCACCCCTTCCATAGACTCCCATGTTAAACGTCAGTCTATTAATGGACACAGTGAGGCACAGTGGAGGCATGCAGATGGACACCCTAGGCTTATACTCGAGTCAATAAGTTTTCCCAGATTTTTGTGGTAAAATTAGGTGCCTCGGCTTATATTCGGGTCGGCTTATACTCGAGTATATACGGTAAATCCCCTTTATTTGCCCATGCGGATGCTCAGTTTGAACTTCAGCAAGTCCTCTTCACCACGTCTAGATGCCTAAATGTATTGAGTTGCTGCCATGTGATAGGCTAATTAGAAATTTGTGCTGCCAAGCAATTGAACAGGTGTACCTAATAAAGTGGCCAGTGAGTGTACAGTCAGGTCCATAAATATTGGGACATCAGACACAATTCAATTTTTTTTGGCTCTATACTCCACCACAATGGATTTGAAATGAAACAAACAAGATGTACTTTAACTGCAGACTTTCAGCTTTAATTTGAGGGTATTTACATCCAAATCAGGTGAACGGTGTAGGAATTACAACAGTTTGTATATGTGCCTCACACTTTTTAAGGGACCAAAAGTAATGGGACAATTGGCTGCTCAGCTGTTCCATGGCCAGGTGTGTGTTATTCCTTCATTATCCCATTTACAAGGAACAGATAAAAGGTCCAGAGTTCATTTCAAGTGTGCCATTTGCATTTGGAATCTGTTGCTGTCAACTCTCAATATGAGATCCAAAAACCTGTCACTATCAGTGAAGCAAGCCATCATTAGGCTGAAAAAACAAAACAAACCCATCAGAGAGATAGCAAAAACATTAGGTGTGGCCAAATCAACTGTTTGGAACATCCTTAAAAAGAAAGAAAGAGCACCGGTGAGCTCAGCAACACCAAAAGACCCGGAAGACCATGGAAAACAACTGTGGTGGATGACCGAAGAATTCTTTCCCCGGTGAAGAAAACATCCTTCACAACAGTTGGCCAGATCAAGAACACTCTCCAGGAGGTAGGTGTATTTGTGTCAAAGTCAACAATCAAGAGAAGACTTCACCAGAGAGAATACAGAGGGTTCACCACAAGATGTAAACCATTGGTGAGCCTCAAAAACAGGAAGGCCAGATTAGAGTTTGCCAAACAACATCTAAAAAAGCCTTCACAGTTCTGGAACAACATCCTATGGACAGATGAGACCAAGATCAACTTGTACCAGAGTGATGGGAAGAGAAGAGTATGGAGAAGGAAAGGAACTGCTCATGATCCAAAGCATGCCACCTCATCAGTGAAGCATGGTGGTGGTAGTGTCATGGCGTGGGCATGTATGGCTACCAATGGAACTGGTTCTCTTGTATTTATTGATGATGTGACTGCTGACAAAAGCAGCAGGATGAATTCTGAAGTGTTTCGGGCAATATTATCTTCTCATATTCAGCCAAATGCTTCAGAACTCATTGGACGTCGCTTCACAGTACAGATGGACAATGACCCGAAGCATACTGCGAAAGCAACCAAAGAGTTTTTAAGGGAAAGAAGTGGAATGTTATGCAATGGCCAAGTCAATCCCCTGACCTGAATCCGATTGAGCATGCATTTCACTTGCTGAAGGGAAAATGCCCCAAGAACAAGCAGGAACTGAAGACAGTTTCAGTAGAGGCCTGGCAGAGCATTCCAGGGATGAAACCTAGCGTCTGGTGATGTCTATGCGTTCCACACTTCAGGCTGTAATTGACTGCAAAGGATTTGCAACCAAGTATTAAAAAGTGAAAGTTTGATTTATGATTGTTAATCTGTCCCATTACTTTTGGTCCCTTAAAAAGTGGGAGGCACATATACAAACTGTTGTAATTCCTACACCGTTCACCTGATTTGGATGTAAATACCCTCAAATTAAAGCTGAAAGTCTGCAGTTAAAGCACATCTCGTTTGTTTCATTTCAAATTCATTGTGGTGGTGTATAGAGCCAAAAAGATTAGAATTGTGTCAATGTCCCAATATTTATGGACCTGCCTGTATATGACCATTAAATGCATGCAAAAATTAGTAAACAGTTATTTCCCACTAAATGTATACTAGTTATTCACAATTTGGGTTCTGTATTGCCATTTGTTTATATGGAACCAGCGGTTAGCAGAGTAAAAGAAAAATACCGGTAGTTGGCATGTTCTATGGCCAATAGGATTTTTGTACTCACAGAAAAATCTTTTTCTTGGAGTTCAGTGAGGGACACAGTCATTACCGGCGGGTTTCGCTGGTGCCTACAAGGGGATTTGACACTGGCAAACCCCAAAAAAATATTTATTCCAGGATAACTCCTTTTACAACTGGCCTGCCTCAGTTTAAGCAAGCAGATCATAAAGCAAGAGGGGTGAACCAGAGTGCCTCAATAGACCTCATTCTTTTTTTTTTTTTACTCCTCTATCGAGGCACACAGGACATAAATAACTATTAGGATGTCCAAAAGCAGTCCAAATGAGGGATTTGCAGCAGTAAAACTGCTAACAGGCACAATGTAACTGGGAGCTGTTTGCAGACCAAGAGCGACCCAAAGATTAGACCACATGCGAATGAACCCTCTTGTAAGGAGGAGGACAATACCAGAAGGAAGGGGAACCATGCCTGATACCTGAAAACTAAGAATGGCTAGAGAAGCAGTAAGGAGGCCTTGGCATGGCAGACCAACTAAAGAACATACAATAAATTGGTCAAACAGCTCCAAGCAGAAGGATGGAACAATATTATCATCCTATAGGGAAAACCCACAACCTGAACCATGGTCAACAAGAGGAGAGAGAGGTCCCTCATAATAACTGTGACCAGACAGACATAGGACCCCAATAGACCTGGTAGAAGGAAAAGAACAAAGAGTCTAATAGAAAAAGACCAAGTCTCAACTCACCTGATCCCATAAGAATTAAAGGAACAAGGAAATCCATGGCAAGAATGTCTGCCTGAGCAGACATTCAACTTGTGAAGATTGCCCTTGGAAAGAACAGAGGGGTAGGGACTGACAGTTTGACAGCAAGAAAACCTGCTCCTCCTCAAAAGCTTTTCTTATCAGAAGAACCATCCAAGAAAACATTCTGTGATGTACAAAGAACCACCTGTGCTGGAGCTCCAAAATGAAGGCCAAGAGACGATAGTTCTGCGATTATATGACCTTCCAAGAGGTGAAATACCTTAAGCTGAAAATCTCCAAGTCAGAAACTGCTATATAAAAAAGGGAAATAGTCGCACTAAATAGATATGTGAAAAGTATATAGTGTAATATTGAAAGGTGGAAAGAATCCACCAAATTATCAGTACATTGAACAAATAACTCTCAGAAAAAAATAAATAAAAAATTGATGACTAAATAAATCAATAAAAAGTCCACTACATCCAAGGAAAAAATTATATATAGGTCCAGTTCCACAATGTGACAAAAGGCAGAGTGAACAAGGAGTTGAGGTTGAAAGTATAGTTGTAGCTGACTATCCACCAACACCAAGGGATGAGCTCCTCCTCGTGAGACACACTACAGATAATGGGGACCCTTACCGGATCGGGTGGACCTCCCGATAGTAGCAAGGTCACAGATGCCTGCAGATATAACCCTCTGCGGGGTCTTGGGCTCACCAGGGTGGTCAGAATCTCCAGTTCCTATCAATCTCCTCACCGCAAGTTGCTGTATTGCAGTCCTGAGTGTAGCTGGAACACTCACAAGGGTCTAAGCCTTCTCTCGGATCGGGGGACAGATGTGGAGCGGGATGAGAAAGGACTAGGATAGTGCGTTAACTTTTAAAACACTGGGTGGTTTATTAAACTTCCATCATGGTAAATAACAACAAAAACTATTTAAAATAGCCGGCAAAAGAAGTAAAGTTAAAAATCGTACGCCCGTGCTTCCGGGGTCAAGTAAGGACATGGTGATGTCAATACGTAGCACCGCCCTGACATGTTTCGGCAGAAAATTACGTTTTCAAAGGGCACGGGCGACGCATTGAACCATCACTATATATATATATATATATATATATACACACACATATATACACATATACACACACACACACACACACACACACACACACACACACACCCACACACACACGGCAGTTTAACCAAACCTCGCTTTCGTTTGGCGGCCATATTGATGAAAACGGAGTCAGTCCTCATTTTGGATTGTGACCAGGGGGGAGAAGAGCGGGCGGGAGTAATACATTCCCCTCCAAAGCTCGCTCCGCCCTGGTAGCAAAGGGTAAACCAAGCCTCACTTTGACTCAGTAACCAAACCGATGACATGCAAAGCGAAGACATATTCCAAAAGGCAAGTTAATTATACACAAGTACACACGTCATACCTAAAACAGACATGTCTTACGGAATTCTGAGAATTATCGTTCTAAGACATAAAATATCTTCAGTATTAAAAAATAATATGAAAAATAAAAACAATACAGATCGTGAGCTGCGCTTAGTAATACAAAAAAGGGGCAAACAGTGAAGAATGTAAATTAATTAGACGCTTCATCCTACAGATATCCAAGTAATAGGCCAAATATAAAAAAATTAGGGGAAAATGTACCGATCTATAATATGACCAATAAGATATGTACATCAGTGGAAATAAGTGATATAATTAATGACAATAGTCATATTCACAAAAAAAAGGGACTAAAAAAAAAAGAAGAACTTCCAGAATTCAGATAAAATCATGACATCTATTGTACACAATAGTCTTCATCTCCAAAGAAAAAAATATTATTTTAGAGATCCATTCAAAAATTATCAATGAAGGCGTTGATTTCAATATCAACGTTGAGACCGAATGGCTTAAGACAGTTCACTCTATAAATCCAGCTCATTTCGAGCTTAGATATTGCCCTTCTCTTAGGCCCCCCTCTCCAGTGACATTTAAGTTGGTCTATGGCTAAAAATTAGGTACCCCTAGGATCTCTGTTGTGTACCTCCTGGTAATGCCTTGATACAGAGTGTCCCC
Source organism: Rana muscosa (assembly GCA_029206835.1). Lineage (NCBI taxonomy): Eukaryota > Metazoa > Chordata > Amphibia > Anura > Ranidae > Rana > Rana muscosa. Next base: position 883,198,092 of record CM055116.1, read on the forward strand.
TGAAGCCCCCTCCTTATGTTGCCTATATGCTAATTTAGCCTCACCTGGATCGGTCTAATAGTATGTCCAATGTACTGTAACCCGCATGGGCAGGTTAGAAGGTAGACTACATGAGTAGTAGAGCATGTGATGAAAGATTTAATTTCAAAGGTTTGGGAAGTACTATTGGAAACAAAATTGGTAGTTTTACGGTCTTTAATATTATTAATACTACAGACTGCACATCTTTTGCATTTGTGATATCCAACCCAGTTTTGAAAAAACATAGGTTCATTACTAGGGGGGTGTCTTTTAGGGAGGGAACTCCCCTAAATACAACCTGTGGTCCTAATACTGCATTATCTTTAATAAGATGCCAGTGTTTGTGCCCTAATTTTCTGACCAGATAGAGTTGGTCAGAAAAACCAGTGACAAACGGCCAGGCAAAATCATTTTGCCCTCCAGTCACCTGTTTCTCAGCCAAAGGTGTACTCCTATCTAGGTTTTCAACCTCCAAGACCTGTTGTTCCAGCTTTCTTATGGTATATCCCTTCTCCACAAACCTCCCCGTCAACACCCTAGCCTGCTCCCTAAAGTCATCCAACTTGGTGCAATTACATCACAGGCGTACATATTGGCTTTTCGGTACTGAATTTAGCCACGAGTGGTGATGACAACTATCTCGGGGAATGAAGGCATTTCTGTCTGTGGACTTAAAATATGTTGGGGTAAGGAATTGTCCCTCCTCTATACCTATCTGCAAACCTAGGAAATTAATAGAATGTTGATCTGCCTCTTACTTGAAATGTATGGCACCTATCATTATCGTTCAAGGATTCCCTGAAGGTGTCAAGCGAATCCTTGGGCCCTTTCCATAGGAGGACGTTGTCTATATACCTGGTCCACAGAACCAATTCTGGCCTGCGGTCAGCATAGACGACATCCTCCTCCCATTTACCCATGAATCGGTTGGCCAGGCTGGGGGCAAATTTAGCCCCCATAGCCACACCCCTATTCTGTAGGTAAAATCGATTGTTGAACTAAAAGAAGTTATGCATGGTCGCAAACTTCAAGAGTTGGTAGACCTGAGTCTCTATCTAGAAAGAATTTGACAGCGGAGATTCCTAGTTGGTGAGGTATAATAGTATACAGAGACGTCACGTCTGCAGTGACCATCCATATATCCTCCTCATAAGGGAAACTACTCAAAAGGTTAATGACATGCTTACTGTCTCTGAGGTAAGCCGGCAAGGATTTAACTAAAGGTTGGAGATACCCGTCGATATACTTCCCTGCCCTTGATGTAATGGAGTCCATCCCACTAATGATGGGACGACCTGGGGGATGAACAGATAATATATGACAGGTATCCTAGATGATGGGCAGATAATATATGACAGGTATCCTAGATGATGCTGGTACAAGAAAGGCTTTTTCTTTTTTGTTTAGAATGCCTGAACTGAAGCCACATTCTACAATAGCTTCCAAGGTTTTCCTATATGATGGACAAGTCTCTAAGGAGAACGTCTAAGGAGAACTTCTCTAAAAACCCTAACAGAGGGGGTTGAAAAGATACGCATTTGCCAAGTTTGAGTGTTGCACATTTGGCAAACCAATCCGGTTCATTTTGATCGGGTTGGACATAATGTACCTTTTCACACTCAATTTTCTGGTGTACTTGTGTATGTCCATATATGTCTGAAATTTGTTTCATTTTTGCGGTAGAGAAAACTTTAATCCTTTATCAAGAAGGGATAGTTCATCCTGGGACAAAACAGCAGAGCTCAGATTATAGATTCCTTGACCTGCTATACTCTTTTCCTCCTTTGATCTCTGCCCCCCTCTGACTCCTCTCTTTGTTCTATAGGCCTTTGCTGGTACTGCTCCGGCCTGGGAAAACAGAGTACGAGCATCCTGATGATGATCCCATTATCTTTGGTAAGGTTCTCCATATGGGTAGTAACCATCATGGAGAGGTTGAAACCGGTTGAAGGTGGGTACTCGATATTCTCCATATTGTCCACCCTCATACAGTCTCCTAGGGGGGCCATAATATCTTCTGTCTTCATAATGATCTGACTGTGGTTTATGGTTCCTGGACTTGTTCCTCCAGGCTGGAGACCTTACCAAAGAGAATGGGATCATCATCGGGATGCTCGTACTCCGACTAGAGGGAGTTGGAATGATAGATCTTATAGCCAATATCCTGCCCCCCCTCCTCCACCTGTAAGAGGAGAACATTTACCAGCAGGAACCATGGCAAAATAGAAATTACTCCCAACATTGGGGTTTTCCCAGGCCGGAGCAGTACCAGCAAAGGCCTATAGAACAAAGAGCGGAATCAGAGGGGGACGGAGATCAAAGGAACAAAAGGAAAAGAGTATAGCAGGTCAAGGAAACTATAATCTGAGCTCTGCTATTTTGTCCCAGGATGAACTATCCCTTCTTGCTAAAGGATTAAAGTTTGCTCCACCGCAAAAATTAAACAAATTTCAGACATATATGGACATACACAAGTACACCAGAAAATTGAGTGTGAAAAGGTACATTATGTCCAACCCAATCAAAACGAAACGGATTGGTTTGCCAAATGTGCAACACTCAAACTTAGCAAATGCATCTCTTTTCAACCCCCCCGGAGGGTTAACCCCCTCGGTTAGGGTTTTTAGAGACGTTCTCCTTAGCAAAAAAATAAGGTTAAAAAAGCCAAGCTGCCAAAAATCCTTGCAATCTGGTTTAGAGCACCTATGTGAGAATAAGGATATCATTATCCGCCCCGCTGATAAAGGGGGCGGGATTGTTATTCTCAATAAGACCGACTATGTTAGAGAGTTGGAACTCCTGGTGGGTGACGTAGAGACTTATGTCCCCCTTCCAGCAGACCCACGTCCATCATATAGGAAAACCTTGGAAGCTATTGTAGAATGTGGCTTCAGTTCAGGCATTCTAAACAAAAAAGAAAAAGCCTTTCTTGTACCAGCATCTTTTAGGATACCTGTCATATATTATCTGGCCAAAATACATAAGAATCCTGTTCATCCCCCATGTCGTCCCATCATTAGTGGGATGGACTCCATTACATCTAGGGCAGGGAAGTATATCGACGGGTATCTCCAACCTTTAGTTAAATCCTTACCGGCTTACCTCAGAGACAGTAAGCATGTCATTAACCTTTTGAGTAGTTTCCCTTATGAGGAGGATATATGGATGATCACTGCAGACGTGACGTCTCTGTATACTATTATACCTCACCAACTAGGAATCTCCGCTGTCAAATACTTTCTAGATAGAGACTCAGGTCTACCAACTAGACAAAGGAGATTCATTATGGAACTCCTAAAGTTTGCGACCACGCATAACTTCTTTTGGTTCAAGAATCGATTTTACCTACAGAATAGGGGTGTGGCTATGGGGGCTAAATTTGCCCCCAGCCTGGCCAACCGATTCATGGGTAAATGGGAGGAGGACGTCATCTATGCTGACCGCAGGCCCGAATTGGTTCTGTGGACCAGGTATATAGACGACGACGTCCTTTTCCTATGGAAAAGGCCCAAGGATTCACTTGACACCTTCATGGAATCCTTGAACGATAATAATAGGGGCATACATATCAAGTACGAGGCAGATCAACATTCTATTAATTTCCTAGATTTGCAGATATGTATAGAGGAGGGACAATTCCTTACCCCAACATATTTTAAGTCCACAGACAGAAATGCCTTCATTCCCTGAGATAGTTGTCATCACCACTCGTGGCTAAATTCAGTACCGAAAAGCCAATATGTACGCCTGCGATGTAATTGCACCAAGTTGGATGACTTTAGGGAGCAGGCTGGAGTATTGACGGGGAGGTTTGTGGAGAAGGGATATACCATCAGAAAGCTGGAACAACAGGTCTTGGAGGTTGAAAACCTAGATAGGAGTACACTTTTGGCTGAAAAACAGAAGGTGACTGGAGGGCAAAATGATTTTGCCTGGCCGTTAGTGTTGGTCGGAAAAACCAGTGACAATCTGGTCAGAAAATTAGTGCGCAAACACTGGCATCTTATTAATGATGATGCAGTATTAGGACCCATTCTGCCTGAAAAAACACAGGTTGTATTTAGGGGAGTTCCCTCCCTAAAAGACACCCTGGCACCGAGTGCCTGTGATCCCCCTAGTAATAAACCTATGTTTTTTCAAAACTGGGTTGGATATCACAAATGCAAAAGATGTGCAGTCTGTAGTATTAATAATATTAAAGACCGTAAAACTACCAATTTTGTTTCTAATAGTACTTCCCAAACCTTTGAAATTAAATCTTTCATCACATGCTCTACTACTCATGTAGTCTACCTTCTAACCTGCCCATTCGGGTTACAGTACATTGGACATACTATTAGACCTCTCCAGGTGAGGCTAAATGTGCATATAGGCAACATAAGGAGGGGCTTCAGGGGACACTCTGTATCAAGGCATTACCGGGAGGTACACAACAGAGATCCTAGGTGTACCTCATTTTTAGAAAAACAACAATCTCCTGCGCTCTCAGTGTACAGTCAGGGTACGGGTAGTGTGGTTCCGTCTAAAAGCAAAGTCTGAAGTCTTGCAGCCCTCCTCAGAACAATGGGTGTTCACATGGCTAGAAAAAAGAAAAGAAAAAGGAGGGCTTGTACTTAAGCTCCGTCTGTGAGTAGGACCATTGCTTTTTATTTATATTTTAATAAAACTTTTAAGTGGTAATGCACGAGGTTGGTGCGCCCTCCTTTTTCTTTTCTTTTTTCGTACCTCATTTTTAGCCATAGACAAAACTTAAATGTCACTGGAGAGGGGCGGCCTAAGAGAAGGGCAATATCCAAGCTCGAAATGAGCTGGATTTATAGAGTGAACTGTCTTAAGCCATTCGGTCTCAACGTTGATATTGAAATCAACGCCTTCATTGATAATTCTTGAATGGATCTCTCAGAAATAATAATATTTTTCTTTGGAGATGAAGACTATTGTGTACAATAGATGTCATGATTTTATCTGAATTCTGGAAGTTTTTTTTTATTAGTCCCTTTTTTTGTGAATATGACTATTGTCATTAAATTATATCACTTATTTCCACTGATGTACAAATCTTATTGGTCATATTATAGATCGGTACATTTTCCCCTAATTTTTAATATTTGGCCTATTACTGTCTGTAATTAATTTAATTTACTTTGTTCACTGTTTGGCCCTTTTTTGTATTACTAAGCGCAGCTCACGATCTGTATTGTCTTTATTTTAGTTCATATTATTTAATACTGAAGATATGTCTTAGAACGATAATTCTCAGAATTCCGTAAGACATGATGTCTGTTTTAGGTATGACGATTGTACTTCTGTATAATTAACTTGCCTTTTGGAATATATCTTCGCTTTGCATGTCATCGGTTTGGTTACTGAGTCAAAGTGAGGCTTGGTTTACCCTTTGCTACCGGGGCGGAGCGAGCTTTGGAGGGGAGTGTATTACTCCCGCCCGCTCTTCTCCCCCCTGGTCACAATCCAAAACAAGGGCTGGCTCCGTTTTCATCAATATGGCCACCAAACGAAGGCGAGGTTTGGTTAAACCGCTGTGTGTGTGTGTGTGTGTGTGTGTGTATATATAGATATAGTGATGGTTCAATGCGTCGCCCGTGCCCTTTGAAAATGTAATTTTCTGACGAAACATGTCAGGGCGGTGCTATGTATTGACATCGCCACGTCCTCACGTGACCCCGGAAGCACAGGTGTACGATTTTTAACTTTACTTCTTTTGCCGGCTATTTTAAATCGTTTTTGTTATTTACCATGATGGAAGTTTAATAAACCACCCAGCATTTTAAAAGTTAACGCACTATCCTAGTCCTTTCTTCTCCCGCTCCTCGTCTGTCCCCCGATCCAAGGGAAGGCTTGGACCCTTGTTGTGAGTGTTCCAGCTACACTCAGGATGGCGATAAAGCAACTTGCGGTGAGGAGATCGATAGGAACCTAGAGATTCTGACCACCCTGGTGAGCCCAAGTCCCCGCAGAGGGTTATATCTGTAGGCATCTGTGACCTTGCTATCGGGAGGTCCACCCGATCCGGTAAGGGTCCCCATTATCTGTAGTGTGTCTCACGAGGAGGAGCTCATCCATTGGTGTTGGTGGATAGTCAGCTACAACTATACTTTCAACCTCAACTCCTTGTTCACTATGCCTTTTGTCACATTGTGGAACTGGACCTATATATAATTTTTTTCCTTGGATATAGTGGACTTTTTATTGATTTATTTAGTCATCACTTTTCTATTTATTTTTTCTGAGAGTTATTTGTTCAATGTACTGATAATTTGGTGGATTCTTCCAGCTATAGGTCATTGATATCTTATATTTCTCACTGAACTCATTGTATGTTTTTTGGGTTTATATATGGTTGGTTACTTTGTAACATTGAAGATAAACCATATTTGGTTAATGAGCACATTTAATATCACTCAATTTACCTTTTAATATTACATTATATACTTTTCACATATCTATTTAGCGTTACTATTTCCCTTTTTACATACTATTTTACATGATTATCACATGTTTTGTGTCGCCGCTTGGCTTTTTTTGGCACTTATTTCTCATTCACATTAGCACAGTATTTGTCCCCTTATTACACAGAAACTGCTGTAGTCTGCTTAGAAACTTGGTACACAACCAAAGGAAAATATGGGAAGAGGCTGGAGTAAAGAAAGCACTTGGAAAAGGATTCTACTGCAAGTTATGGGGGGGGGGGAACATGAAAGTGAGGAAGCCATAGATTGCACAATTGTAGAACTATGCAGGTTTAAACTGCCTACACTCAGGGAAAAGCGTCCAGTCAATACAAAATCCATCGTAATCTAGGATAGATTTGGACCAATAGGAAGACATTGTCCACTAGAGCCCACATCAATAGATATCTCCAGAGGGTCAGTTGAGTGTCCCACAAGAAGGCACTAGGTGCCAGTCCTCTGAAAGGAACTCAAGATACAGAGGTGAGGCTGGAATCACAGAGTCCCAGAAGGATGGGGATCCAGCTGTACATGTTCTAACTGACCATAAGGTAAAGATTTTCAAAGGGTCCCACTGGGAAGGGACAAGGTTGTTGGATCTGAGGGAAACCATGTACAACTTCTGCACATAAGTCCCAAATGAGACAAATGTCTACTATGTAAGAAATTACCTAAGAGGCAGGCATACAACTTCTAAGGCCAGGTTAGTACAGGAGCTAGGACAAAGAACTTTAGGGGAAACTATACCTAAATGCTTTTGGACAGCAAACATCGCTAATTTAGAAATGTGGGAGGCACACTTCATTCTACTGAATGCTTCCCTGCAGGTGGCCGGAGAACCACCTCTTCTGAAGGATCAGGACAACACTGGATGCAAGCGCCTTAAGGTGATTTAGTTTGCATTTATAGCGCTATATAAAAGTTACTCACTCACTCAACCAGGTGTGGAAGACCTGGGCATACCCAATCCAGGTCGTAATGCAAGAAAAGGGGCATGATCAACCATTTTTTTAGTCACCTCATGCTTAGGCAACCTCCAGTGATATCCTTGACGATAACATTAAGGGTAGATCAAAAGAGATATCATCTCCCGAAGACCAGTCGGGTCACGCGCTTCTTGGACAGTGTCTGCATTCCAGCACTTTAACCAGAGTGCTCTGCACATTTGTATGAACATCAGACTCATACAAGACAAGCCAGGGTGCTTCCACCAAGTCACCACCACTGAAGCCTAAAAGGCTCCAGCTGTATCCTCCTCACGCCTAATCAGACCTAGTGGTCTACCTGTTCAGGAGGAACACTGTCAGATCTACTGTAGTTATAGACCACCATTTAGAAAAATCCTTCCCAAATGAGAACAAATTGAATAAGTGCTTTGGGGGGTGTCAACAAACTATCAAGGGTGCTTCCAATCCCCATACAGGAATATCTCAGAGTGGATGTGGTTCCCTCCCACATTCCAAAGAACATGGTAGGTTAAATGGCTCCGGTCTAAATTGGCCCTAGGATGTGTATGCATGCATATGAGATAGGGACCTTAGATTATAAGCTCCTTGATAGAAGGGACTGATGTGAATGTACAATATATATGTAAAGTGCTGCTTAAATTGTCAGCTCTATATAAATACCTGAAATAAAAATATTAATATGGCCGCAAAGCCTTATGTGAATTTAGTAGAGGTCCTCTGGCTAAGACAGGGATCTCTGATGACAACGTAATCTCTAAAATCATATGGTAACAGGATTCTGGATTGCAGTTGTCAGTGCTTTCAGGAGGCACAGAGCAAATGTCTCAAGAATCATTAGGAGTGTGTAAACTATGGTCACCTATTGCAGCAGGACCTTTCCCTCTGTGTCTAAATACAGAAATGTTGTGGCAGCAAAGCAACTACACTCAGGGTGCAAGGAAAGGTCTCAGGTACCCACAAACCAAGGCAGCTGGCAGCCAGTGAGAGTTGGATGTTCAGAGGTGACCACAGTGACTGTAGAGGGGCAGGAGGATTGGAACAAAGAGATCGGCAATCCTCCCATCTCATTGCAAATTGGGAGCAGGGAGACACTTTTTCAACACAGACACTCCTCCCAGTGGATTACATCAGTGCCCCTTTCCTCAGCATTAACCTCTTCTGGAGGTTGAGACAAGCAGAGTGTGGGAATTTTAAAAGGTGCCAAGTGGTCTAACCCATAAGGTGGCTACTGATGCTCAGCCTACTCATATAATGAGGTTTTAGATACAGGGCAGGCGCTGAGGCAATGCCAACATCTTTGGACCTGAAAATCACTCCATAGCTAACTTTTTAGCAGAATGGGGTCTTGAAAGCAACTTAAGTGGAACCAAGTGCCAGTTGGTCACTTCCAAGCTAGCCCTGCAACATCCAATACAGCAAGATCAAGGTGTGGCACTCTAAAAGCCAAGCAGAGGGATAGGCAGCTCAAACCATAGAGCAGTGATGTAGAGCTCTAGCTGAGATGTAAGAATCTTGGTTAAAGAAAAAAATGCCAGCAAATAGATTTTTTTTCCTCAAGCAAAGACATCAATTGTCCTAGGACATTACCAAAAAACAGAGATACCAGTGGTAGGAGGGTGTTATCCTGGGTTGCCCTACAATTTTTTTTTTTGTTTGCCAGTGTCCAGTTGGCAGCAGTAGGAAGCTTTTTTTGTTATATTAGCCAACAGGGAATAGGTCCAGATCTGCAATATTCTAGTCGAAGAGCTTTATTAGTGTACAGCTCTGGCCAAGTTTTGAGCATGACAAATATAACATTTTCACAAAGTCTGCTGCCTCAGTTTTTATGATGGCTATTTGCATATACTTCAGAATGTTATGAAGAGTGATCAGATGAATTGCAAAGTCCCTCCTTGCCATGAAAAATAATTTATCCCCCAAACAACAAAAAACATTTCCACTACATTTCAGTCCTGCCACAAATGGAGCAGCTGACATTATTGCAGTGATTCTCTCCTTAACACAGGTACCAGCAATGAGGACAAGGGAGGGTGGTGCTTAAAATCATTGTTGTTCTTCTGTTAACCATGGTTACCTGCAAGGAAACACATGCAGTCATCATTGCTTTACACAAAAAAGGATTCACAGACAAGGATATTGCTGCTACTAAGATTGCACCTAAATCAACCATTTATCGGATCAAGAACTTTAAGGAGAGAGGTTCAATTATTGTGAGGGCGGCTTCAGGGCACCCAAGAAAGTCCAGCAAGTCCCGAGATCATCTCCTACAGTTGATTCAGCTACACAGTGCAGAGCTTGCTCAGGATTGGCAGCATGCAGGTGTGAGTACATCTACACGTACAGTGAGACAAAGACTTTTGAAGGATGGCCTGGTGTCCAGAAGGGCAGCAAAGAAGCCACTTCTCTCCAGGAAAAACATCTGGGACAGATTGATATTCTGCTAAATATACAGGGATTGGACTGCTGAGGACTCGGGTAAAGTAGTTTTCTCTGATAAATCCCCTTTCCGATTGTTTATGGTATCCTGAAAAAACTTCTCCAGAGAAGAAAAGGTGAACGTTACTATCGGAGTCCTGTGTCATGCCATCAGTAAAGCATCCTGAGACCATTCATGTGTGGGGTTGCTTCCCAGCCAAGGGAGTGGTGGGCTCACTCACAATTTTGCCTAAGAACACAGCTATGAATAAGGAATAGTACAAAAACATCCTGTGAGCAACTTCTCCCAACCATCCAAGAACAGTTTGGTGGCAAACAATGCCTTTTCCAGCATGATTGAGCACCTTGCCATAAGGCTAAAAGTGATAAGTGGCTTAGGGAACAAAACATTGAAATTTTGTGTCCATGGCCAGGAAACTCCCCAGACCTTAATCCCATTGAGAACTTATCGTCAATCCTCAAAACACAGGTGAGCAACAAAAAAAAAAGCCCAACAAATCTGACAAACTCCAAGCTATGATTATGCAAGTATAATGGGCTGCCAGTCAGGATGTGGCCCAGAAGTTGATTGATAGCATGCCAGGGTGATTTGCAGAGGTCTTGAAAAAGAAGGGTCAACACTGCAAATATTGACTTTGTATAAACTTCATGTAATGGTCAATAAAAGCATTTGGCACTTGCTTTTAATTATACCACAGTATACCATAGTAATATCTGACAAAAAGATCTAAAAACACAGAAGTAGCAGACTTTGTGAAAATCGGTATTTGTGTAATTCTCAAAACTTCTGACTACGGCTGTACACTATGTGCTAACCTAATTACTGAGACCTAGCCCCTAGTCACTTTTTCTAAAATATCAGCATTGATATTTTAATTATTCTGGTAGTGGTAGGTCTCATTGCTGCTAAAATACAATTATAACAAAAATCAAGGGTTCAAATGACTATTCTTTAATTGTGTTGTGATATTCAGGCATTACCTGAAGAAATTACTAAGCGGACACATTTTGTCTTGAGGTACCACTGAAATAGAATAGCACAGACAAGTGTTTTACTCTCTACATACAGCCACACATTTAGGTTAGGGCTAACAAAAATCTATAACAATGCTGCACTGTTCACATTACTAGTGTGCATATTTGTGCAGCTGCCACTAACAAAGATCCATTTTAGCGCTGAGGGCTGTTGTATAGTCTCACTGCATCAACAGCAGGTAAATATTCATGCTGAATTCACGGTCTTATGTGATAGAAATTTGGGTTATAATGCATGTTGTTCTAACAGGTTCACTTTATTGCTATAGAGTCATCCCCCACTACTCCTTCATTGCTCATTTAGTCTGTGTATAAAAACATACTTCTTGGTACATTAATTTGCCCTGTCTTGCAATGACAAGTTACCATTTTGTGTAGTTAATGCTGTCATGTACTGACTGATTTACAATAACCTTTTTTGTTTTATAATAATAGGATGACATGCACAGAGTCATTGACCAGCAATTGATGGACAAACACCAGAAGGAATGGAGCCAGTCTGTGTATTCCTTCTCCAGGGGCCACCACGTTAAGCACTGTGGCAAAGTTAGCACTCTGAATCGCACAGAGAGGCCAGGAGAAGAGCCCATTGGTTCTGAAGGGAGAAGTCTCTTTTCATTTCTAAAGAAAACAAAAGCTTAACTGCAACTGTATTACAGTTGAAGTATTATGAATCATGGTGAACTTTTGTTTGGGTAAAAATCATTCTGAGGGGATTTTAAAAAGTATTACCATCGATGATCCCTAAAGCCATCCTAAGGCTGCCCATAGACGGAGCAATTATCTTTCCTAAAAGAAAATCGCTTGGATTCCCCCATCAACACAATCAGAGTTGATGGGGGAATCCCTCCCACAAAGCCATTGTGTTCTCCCAGCACGGGGGGGGGGGGGGGGGGGAGCCATCCATGCTGGTAGAACACAGTGATTATAGCTAGTGGTTGTAACAGCCACTAGCAATAAATGCATGTCAAATCTGACAGGCTGTTTGTACCCAAGTTGATCGATTGAACAAAACGGTTATAATCAGGCTGCCCATACATGGTTCGAATCTTGGCTGAGATTTGAACCGTCTATATATAGCTCGCTTAAGTGAGCAAATTCGTAGTCAAACTTACAGCCAGGCACCTCGGCATGTTAAAAAAATAAATAAACTAAGAGTATTATTCTTAGCCTCTGGGGCTAAGCTGCATTCACACTTTACTTTCCTTTTAGATTTGTTTTCTATTTTGTAGAACAATGCTTTGTTCACTGGATTTTATCCATAGAGAACACCTTGCACTATTAGAGCCATCTGTTTCTATTCACTTCACAGCTTCCTTGACAAATGAATTTAGCAGGTATAAAACTGTTGTAGACAGGTCCTGAGCTGCTCTCATTCCAAGGAATAGACTCCCTACCTCTGGTCTTCCAGACAGAGCACAGCAGAGGAACTGCCCCTGACCCTACCTTACAGCTCAAGTATTGAGAAATGCTCTATGTATATAGACAAAGCAGAGTTTTTATATTGCATACAGTTTTCTTTTTATAACAAACAGATATAAAAATGATGTCATATTTTAGTACAAATTATGCTTTTTATTGTAAATTCTGGAATAAAATATTTCTATGATTTTCCATGTTTCTTGTGCTTACCTTTGATGTCATTATCTGCAAGGTTCTGTAAAAGACCAGCTGCACCCAAATGTTTTTTTTTTTTCAGTTTTGCATGGATTTACAAAGCTGGCTTCTTGTAGACCTTGCAGTGGTAAATTTAAAAAGGAATGCCAAGTTCTGTCCATCTGCAGGCATGATGCAGAACAAATAATGTGGAGACAAACTACAATAAGACCTATTGCTTAGGGCCATGTGAAAAGGCCCCAAGCTGTTAGGAAGGGACTGAAGTTTGAGTCCCTCACTAACCACCACTAAGTTTTGGATGCAGCTAGCCTTTTAATTACACATTGAAATACAGTCAGTCATTCACAGATAGATATAATTTACCACTTTATCAGAGTTAATCCAAGAGAAATGTGGTATGATATGGGGATAGTCCTTTTCCTACACACCTCTTTTATTCAGTTTTTCAAAAGTAGAGTCAATGCTAGCTTTAATCATTTTTGCCTAAAAGTTATGCTCACAGACCAAGAATTTCCAGAGCAAAATTTAATGGAACATGTGAGCACAGACATAAGGTAGCTGCCATTGCTGCGTTGGCTCTAAAGCTGCAGCCTCCAGGAAATATCGCCCTGCTTTCACTACCAAGTGAGTCACTAACCAGGAAAGGCAGTGGCAGAAGGGTACAATTCCCAGGGTGCATATTTCAGATTAGTGACTCATTAACTAGTGAAGCCAGGATCAGTATAAAATCTACAGAGCTTGCACCCTTACAAATCAGCAGTTGTAGGTCTAACTGAAACAGTAGTTGGTTTCACGAAGATGGACTGCTGATCAGGACCATTATTAACGAGCTGGGGTATATGACAGCCAGAAGTGAATCCTGACCCCTTTTCACACACACATACACACAATGTTTGGTCACAGAGGCATGTGCTAGATTTCCAACCTCACAGGTTTTCAAGATCCATTTACTACAGGTATAACCAGTGCGTGACAGATGAATGCACAAATCCAGAGCTAGTCAATTTTTTAAATAAAAATATGAATTCCTCGGTTGGGTGATGGAGTTCTAAAATGGGTTTTGTTCCACAGCTACAGCACTTAAAAAGGTACTTCAATCATACGTTTGGATGTGTCGATGCTGTTCCCCTGCTGTGGTTCCTCCTGCTGGTCCCTCCATCACTAATGGGTCCTATGGTGACAGTGTGTCAGAGAGTAGAACCACAGTGGGGGGACCAGGAATCAGACACAGCAGGAGTGTTTGGTGATGAAGATTCTTCAGTGGCAAAGTCTTTCAGGAGATTGAAGTTAGAGCTTGCAGCCTACCAGAGGTATTACCAGTAAGGGGGGGGGGGGGGGGAGAATTATGCTACCACTATAAACAGAAGAAGCTTAAAAATGTTTGGTGCGCAACCCCTACAGGTAGCAGATATACGAGGCCACAATAGGCCTGCCGTGTCCCTCCATTAAATTACAGAAAGTTGGATACATAGCTTCTGAAATGTATCCACTTCTAGGCAGACTCGCTTTAAGATGTATATTTCTGAATATGGTAAAAAGATTTTCTAGGAAAGTATCACCTCTGTTCTGGGTTTATTGGTTTTTTAATGCCCATCTGAACACAGCCAGTGCAAAGCTACCCTCTACTTCCCACACTGACATCACGAGACAACTGCCTATTTTGTTTTAAATTCAGGACCCAAAGTTTACATTTTTTTTTTTTTTTTATTAACTTTGATCCCATTTATGAAGATGGTACAAAAATTTGGCAGAGTTTTTTTTTTTTTTAACCCACATAATTTGTTAAATTCACAATTTTTTTTTTCTGAAATAGAGATTGTAACAAACAACTGCTAACAGTTCAGGATCCATCCAGCTTTTCATTAAAAACAAAGTGACTTTGTAGTCGCAAGTCCTGCTCTGGTCAATGTAATAGATGGTTGGTTTTCTTTAGCATGGTTTTAAATATTGACAAAAAAAACTAAACAGCAGGGAAGCAAAATAACAGCAAGGCCTAGTGATTCTTCCCCTAGTAGGCAGGACAGACACCAGGCTCAAGGTTAAAGATGCCAACTGTCCTAAATCTTTAAAAATGTGATCAGTTTATATTTGCGCAATACGACAGTTTGGCGATCGGAAGGTGAAAGCCAAAGCGAAAGGAGGGAGGCGAGGCTGGTTAACGCAATATACAGTATGTACAAACTCTTGTTAATCAGTCCAAGGGGTAGGCACTGCAACTGTCCTTTCCTAGCAGACGCTCCAGAAGAGCAGGGGTGACAAGGGGATGACAAGGATCCACAACACCTTGTTGGCACAGCAATAAAAAGGTGTCAGCGCCTCTCAATAGAAAACCTTGAGAAATTCTTAAATTAACAGCACAAAACTGAGAAAATGCCCCAACCCCTGAAAGCTGGGCACTGCCCATGGCACAGTTACTCTTCATTCCAGGAACGAATGTTCGGATTAAGAGCAGCCTTTGTGTGCTGTGCCTGCACCTAGCAGCATCGCTTTTTCCTTTTACTGTTTTTGGTTAATTTCACCACGTCATTCTGTTGCTGCTGTTGTTGCTTTGCCAAGTTTTCTTTCTTTGCTCGAAGAACTAGCTCAGTAATGCAATTAAACATCTGTAAAGACAAACAAAAAGGAGGTTGTAAACTTTATAAGTAAAAACAGAATTTCAGGAAAAACGTGGCGATTAGCTGTCCTTTCAGTGTAGTGCATGGCAGTAGAGAAAAAAGGCTGCCATTGCAAATTCACTTTTTGAAGGTACATGGCCTGGTGCGGTTATAATCCTTCTGCCATGATCTGACAAATAACAGAGCTGGAACAAGTGTGAGCTTATCGGTTATGTCACCTGCTAATGCTTGTTCTGGGTCAGTGACTCACCAGATAATGAAGGAACTATGACACACCTTGAGCTTTACCCTTTTAAAAAGAAGTGCAATGGCAGATCCTATATTCTGTATTTGATAATCCAACCAAAATCTAAACATCGTGGTTTATAAGCATGCATACAAGTATGAAGAGAAGGCAGCCTTGGTGTTTATTTATAAAAAGAATCAGATCTTGCTCTCCAAAGATGTATTATTGATTTCTCCAGTGATCTGCAACTAAATTATCTTAGCATGGAAATCCCTGTGGTGTATTTGTCAAACCTCCTTTCCTACTCATTGATTTGTGTTTGTATATTGCTGCTGATAAACCAATCTGCAAGTTGGGTAAAGTGTTAAATACCTCCCCACAGGGATACTTATCACAAGAGAAATGAGCCCTGGCCAAGAGATGACTTGGTTGGAGATTGGTAAAACTACCGCTGTGAAATCTTTAACTAACACACACACACACACACACACACACTTTCTGAAAGAACACAATGGGGGGAAAACAAGATGCTGCTATTTATTTTGTACCCATGGAGCCAATCCAGTAGTGCAACAGCTTTGCCCTTCCCCAATGGCCAGGATGAAGAGAAGTGGTTATGTAATGCCATTAAACAAAGTGGCTGATAATCTTTCACCTTTATCCACTTCAATGCCAGACATTTTTACCCCCTTCCTGCCCAGACGGGTGGCACGCTTATAACCTGCTGATCACGTCAGCTTTGCCACAAGCACAAAGCATCGCAACATGTAAAACACCCCCATCCGTGCATTTAAACCCTCCCAAACGCATTGCTGAATGAAGTCTAAAAGCATAAACAAATTAACTAAAGATGGTGCAAAAGATAAGTGTATGGCATATACAGTGAATCCTTCCCACCACAAAAAAAAGTCTGTAAACTCCAAAAAAAACACTTGTTAAATAAATTGACTTCCTAGGCCTAATGAAAAAAAAAAAAAAAACTACATTTTGACATCTTTAAAATGTATATGGGAAGATACATGATTATTTTTATTTGCCTAGTCTTATATGGAATTACCTCAAGAACTGAAGTTGATATGTTCTGTTGAACCATGGGCGGTTAACAGTCTGTTGATATCTATATTATTTTAGCTCTGGGTATTTCATTTTGGAAAGGATGTTACATCCTTTCCACAAGATGGCAGTGTTCCAAGGCATATATATAAGGCTGTTATCAGCCAAAGTCTCACTAGCTTGACAAAGGAGCGCGCCCTGAGTTCCATCTACCAGTGCGCATGCTCCCAAACGCTGTTGCAACCCACTAGTGACGTCATCACGCCTGGCGCCACGTTCCAGCCCTCACTAATCGGCCTTATCCAAGCCTCAACCAAGGTTATATCGCCATGGTCCCCGAGATCCTGCTGGCTAGGATTTCTCCCCCACAGGCAGCAAAATCAGCTCTTCAGAACGCCGCTCTGCAGTAAATGCCACGCCAGTGTGGATGGACTCGTGCCTTACTTCCTTAACCTCCATGTAAGTGGATAATGCACCTGTATCTCATTAAAATGTTTACAGTTCTAATCTAGAGGCGCCTGTGTTTCTCTTATTAAGGCTGCCAAGGTTGTTTTGGACTGCTAAAGTAATCTATACAGGTCTCCCTTCTTCAACTCTCCCCCTCCACATATACTGTGTATCCACATCAAGGACTTATTAATGGACTAATGTATTAAATCTCATACTATTTAGCAGCGCCATTACCCATTTTTTTGTCAATTAAACTCATCAACTGTTTGCCGTAGCCATTAAAGGGATACTAGGATGCTTTTGACGCTTTGTATTTTACTTTTGTCTAACCACTTTAGCCTCGAAAGGATTTGCCCCCTTAATGACCAGGCCATTTTTTGCGATACGGCACTGCGTCGCTTTAACTGACAATTGCGTGGTCGTACGACGCTGTACCCAAACAAAATTGATGTCCTATTTTCCCACAAATAGAGCTTTCTTTTGTTGGTATTTGATCACCTTTGCGTGTTTTTTTTTTGAGCTATAAAGCAAAATAGAAATTTACTTTCTACTATAATACATATCCAAAAAAAAAAAAAAATGTATTCATCAGTTTAGGCCGATATGTATTCTACTACATAATTTTTTTTGGGGGGGGGGGGGGGGGAAATCACATTAGGCATAAATGAATTGGTTTGCGCAAAAGTTATCGCATCTACAAACCATGGGATAGATTTAGGGACTTCATTTTTTTATTGTTTTTACTAGTAATGGTGGCAATCTGTGATTTTTAGCAGGACGACACAGGTGACACTTTTTGGGGACAAGTGACATGGTTACATTGATCAGTGCTATAAAAATGCACCGATATATGTAGAAATGACACTGGCGTGGAAGGGGTTAACACTAGGGGGCGATCAAGGGGTTAAGAGTGTTCCCTGGGTGTGTTCTAACTGTAGGGGGGGATGGGCTCACTGGGACATGACAGATCACTGTTCCTGATCACTGGCAACAGAAGATCTCCGACATGTCATTAGGCAGTTGCCTTGTTTACATAGGCAGTCCCCCATTCTGTCTCTGCACACAGCGATCGCAGGTCGCTGGCGGACATAGAGTACAGGTACATCGGTTCGCAGGGGAGAGCCAACCTGCCACAGTAAAATTTAGGTGTATGTGAATCCGCGCAATGGAGAAAGTACCAGCAGAAAAAGTGCTTATGGAGAAAACAAGAGAACTGCTGCCTCTACTGATTACGGCCACCTAAGTGTAGTAAATGATTGAGAAAACTGGGGAAGTAGGTGTGGCGCTGTTCTATGTTATCTTATTGGGTTAATTCCCTTAATAAAGTGCAATTGATGTGCGAGCAAATAAAATGCTAGTGCTTCAATAAATACTAGTGATATACCGTGAAAATTAATAAATATAAATTAATTACACACACATATATATATATATATATATACATATACATATATATATATATATATATATATATATATATACACACACACACACACACACACACACACACACACACACACACACACATATATATATATATATACACACACACACATATATACATACATACACATTACTGAATAAACGTGTAATGATATGCAAAACTGTTATGGATAAAAATAGTCAAAAAACGGTGCTGAAAAAAACAAAAGTTAATAATGATGGTAGTGTAACTTGAATCATTAAAAGTTCATCATAAGAAAAATTATATGCCATAAAAATGAATGTCTCAAGTGTTTGATAAATGTTTGTGATGCGTGCCTTGTGGAAAAGAACGTTGTTGTATCTTTGTAAGTGGTCACAGCAAACGTGGCTATCCGTGCTCTTATATAAGCTGCACTCACCAGATATTCCTTACCCACTAGGGGTATGAGACATTCACAGTGTGCCACTGTGGGGCACTCTGGCAGTTCGCCTATCCCTGTTGCGCTGGTGGTGGAACTCCAGTGGTAACCCGTATGAAGGGAGAAAAAGGGGACGCCCAATAGTGTATTACCGTTTAAACACAGTTTTATTGATTAAAAAGTGTGAAAGGGTACTCACATTTGGAACAAAGTAAAAACGCATATAGTGCTGACAGCCGGAAGTGATGCGAGCATGTGCTGACTCCGCCCTACCGGTTTCGTCGTACTGACATCATCTGGAGCGCTACTTTGTTCCAAATGTGAGTACCTTTTCACACTTTTTAATCAGTAACACTGTTTAGACGGTAATACACTATTGGGCGTCCCTTTTTCTCCCTTCATATGGGTTACCACTGGAGTTCCACCACCAGCGCAACAGGAATAGGCGAACCGCCAGAGTGCCCCCACAGTGGCAGACACTCTAAATGTCTCATACCCCTAGTGGGTAAGGAATATCTTGAGAGAGCAGCTTATATAAGAGCACGGATAGCCACGTTTGCTGTGACCACTTACAAAAGATACAACGTTCTTTTCCACAAGGCACGCATCAAACTTTTATCAAACACTTGAGACCTTAACATTTTTAATTTTTATGGCATATAAATTTTCTTATGATGAACTTTTAATGATTTAAGTTACACTACCATCAGTATTAACTTTTGTTTTTTTGACGATTTTTACCCATAATAGTTTTGCATATCATTACACGTGTTTATTCATGAATGTTTATATATAAATTTTCACGGTATATCACTAGTATTTATTGAAGCACTAGCATTTATTTGCTCGCACATCAATTGCACTTTATTAAAGGGAAATAACCCAATGAGATAACATAGAACAGCGCCACACCTACTGCCGCAGTAAATGTACGTGAGCTGATTGGCAAGTGGCTAATTTACCTTTTCTAATTAACGTTAAATGTTTTCTATTTTTTACTACCTAAAAAGAGAGTCTTATACCACTTGAATAAAAATCAGAAGCTGCTCTTCTGACAAGCTCTACCGAGCCAAATGACCAAACGGTGCAGAAATTAGTCTCAGCTCTGTCCTGCTCCACTGGAACCTGAGCTTTTGTAAAAACAAATTTTTTCAGCAATGCAGAAAAAGATTGCCTGGAAAACATTTTGAGGGAGCATACTAACTTAAAATTAAAATGCATAACTTTCATATGCAATATTTCATATTTAACCTAACCATTTTTTCAAATCGTATTTTTGGTCTTTAAGTGGCTGTAAAGCTTTTTTTTACATTAAAACAATGTGAGGTCCATATAGATGTCAAACTTCTCTCCATACTATTTTCTGTATGTTCAAATGTACAAATTTTGTTACATTGTAACTTTAAAACTTATACTATATTTAAAAAAAAAAAAAAAAAGCTATACTTACCTGTTCTGTGCATTGGTATTGCACAGAGCGGTCCCTTACTCCTCTTCTGGAGTCCCCCTCCAGCCCTCTCTGCACCCAATTTTCTCTGAATACCCCCATAGCAAGCTGGCTGCTGAGGAGGCACTCGGGCTGATGCACTCCCAAGCCAGGCCGTTTCCGGCCAAGTCCTCCCACTCCCTCCTCACAGGACTTGACTGACCGCAGAAGGAAACTATGGCCTATGGGAAGGGACACAGGCATTTGAAGGTTGCTTACCTTAATGCACAGCATGCATAAGGCCTCATGCCCACGGGCGTTTTTTCAGCCGCGTTTTTTGAGCGTTTTTTACAGCTTAAAAACGCCTGTCCATGTTAGTCTATAGCTTCATGCCCACCTAGGCGTTTGAGCTGTAAAAGAGCATAGGCGTTTGTAAGCTGTAAAAAAAAAACCAGGGCCAGTGCGTTCCTCAGCGTCAGAATTAGGCAGAAAAAAACGCGCAAAAACGCGCACTAACGCGCAAAAACCGCGCACTCGCGTTTTTAGCTCCGACGTTTTTTTTTTTTTCAAAAAATAAAAAAATAAAAAATATTTACAATAACATGGACAGGCGTTTTTAAGCTGCAAAAAACGCAGCTGTAAAAACGCCAGTGGGCATGAGGCCTTATGGTTAAAAACAAACAAACACACACACACAACCTTTGCCTTTAGAACGACTATACTCAAAGAAAAGGTGAAAAATATTGCCCACATTTGCCTATGCTTTGTGGTGTACTTGACTGGCCACCCAGTCAAGAGCAGAGCAAATCTAGAAAACTCAAATACAAGCATGGTGTAAGCAGAGCCAGTACACACCTCCTCAACATTTAGATTTTCTTTGGCGCTAGTCTCAAACAGTTGTATATCCATCTGTGCAGCAAATTTATGGGCGTCTTCTGTCTCCACCACTTTCCGCTCAGGATCATCGTTCTTATTCCCCACTGTTCGTAGAAAAACAACTTGCATTAAGAAACAATTGGAACGGACTTGTATTTTGTGAGAACGTCACATAGGAACGCTTACCTAATATTCGACACACATCGTCACAATTCTGATTTATTTCATGTAACCATCTTTTTACATTTACAAAGGACTCTGCACTGGTAACGTCATAAACAACAATAACACCATGTGTCCCTCTGTAATATCTGCAAGAAAAAAAATATACATATATGACACACTTTTAGAAATGAGGTGTACCATTAGTATACCTCATCTTACACATAAAGAAAGGTACCTAGATGCTACTATGCTATACGTTACTATGAAAACTTTATGGCCCTTTCTGGGGATTTGTTTATGCAGAAAACATGATGTACTCTGTAACTGGAGATAATGTTAACAATAGCTAAAACAGCTGAGGAAATACGGATGGAAACTCAACTTTTGTGAAAAGGCCATTATTAAAAAAAAAAACAAAAAAAACAAAAAAACATGAAATAGCCAGTGGCGCAACTAGAACCTTCAGGGCCCCGCCGCAAAAACAAAATTGGGCCCTTCCCTCTGAGCCTGGTCTCAAGTGTGACCTTTGTGACCCCGGTAGCTCCGCCACTGGTATTAGTAATTTTTTCTTTATTTCAGCTTTTTTTTACCATTTTATTTTTACAATATTTTTGTACTTTTTTTTTTTTTTTTTAGGAGCCCTGTTGGGGATTTGGTGAGATTTCAGGGGTCTAAACAGACCTCTGATGTTTTACCTTTGGGACACAAGTCCTCAATCTCCTCCTCTGCAGCCTCATCTGAAATGAATAAATGGAGAGCTGTACAGAGCTTCTCCCCAGTTCACAAACTGAAACATAGTAAACACAGTTTACTGTTTTAGTTATGAATGGACAGAGTCAGTGATCGGTACAGATCACTGACTCTCCAGTCAGAAAAGGAAGGGTCTGGAAAATGGCAAATTTTCCGTCCCCCTTCCCCACCCCGACAGATCCACTGCAGCAGCCAGCAGGAGAGGGGACGGGGGAACCCGGCAGAGCTGCGGGGGGAAGAGGGAGGGCCAGGCGAGAGCTCAGGGGGGCTGGAAAAGAAAAAAAGCTGGATAGGAGAAGCGGCTGCATGTAGACACAGGGGTCTCAAACTGGCGGCTCTCTAGCTGTTGCTAAACTAAAATGCTTGTAACGGTCAGCCTTGCAATGCCTCATGTGACTTGTAGTTTCACAACAGCTGAAGGGCCACCAGTTTGAGACCTCTGATGTAGAGGAACCGATCTCTCCATTTTCCTCCTGCACCGGCTGAATGTTCACTTCTCCTCTCTCCTCGCAGGCATTCAGCGGACGCAGGAGGAAACAGGAGAGAGATTGGTTCCTCTACATACATGCTGCCACCCTCGCCTCTACTCCTAACCAAGCGACCCCTGCAGGTACGCCCCTGGAAATAGCCATTAGGAGGCCTATGATAGGTTATAGTATACGATCTGCATAAAGCTGGTTATGCATGTTACATTCGGGTTGTGCTTTCTCTCTGTACAATCTACTTTTGATTTACCAATTTATAAAATTAATCTAATATATACTAAGTTATGCAGGCCCTGCGCTTCATAGTTGTTGAAAGACATAAAAGGAGACTGTATATTTAGATGTGTGTATGGTAATCCCAAGTAGTGTAATGCCTGGTACACATGGTAAGTTTTGTTCGTTCAACCCAGCGGGCTGGATAAAAAAATGAAAAAAATACACAGAGGAGCTGGCTGTACTAACTGATCGGATGTCAATCAGCTGCTGGTTTTCCAGCATGCTCGTGTGATCAACTTCTGTCAGACAAGCAGCTGTACACACGGGCCAAATGTTGTCCGGTTTCTACAGTACTTCATGTTTTTAGATGATATTCTGTCCGTGTGTACGTGACTTTAAGAGAATGACATAAGAGCAGAAAGTTTACAGGGTAAATTACCAGGCTATTTACCAAAGAAAACTCGGAAGCTAAAGATGTTCTTTAGTATGAAGGACACAGAATTTAAATCAAAGGAAAAGCAAAAAGGCATGTATATCACAGAACTAAGGGACAATGGGCAAGATATGCAAATGCTGAAAACATGTAGCACTAGCTAGCTTAGCAGAAAAGGACAGACTGGTTTATAAAACGGTTTTAAATATCATCTGTCTTGTTGCTTAGAGCCAGCAGTTAATTAAACATTCAGATTTCAAAGGGCACGCCAGCGTGCTGATAGTACATGTATTATACACTTTAAAGTGGTTGTAAAGGCTGAAGGTTTTTTACCTTAAAGGTAAAAACCCTTCTCTGTGCAGGTCCCCCCTTATACTTACCTAAGCCCCATATCAATCCAGCGATGTGCACAAGAACGGAGGCTCTCTCCGCTCTCACCCTCTTCAGACAGAGCAGCGGGGAGCCATTGGCTCCCACTGCTGTCAATCACAGCCAGTGAGGAAGGAGTGGGAGTCAGGTGTCTTATGAAAACAAAGGGCTGGCTTGGGAGTAAAAATGCACGAGTGCCCCCCATAGCAAGTGGCTTGCAACGGTGGGGACTTGGTATAAGAGAAGAGCCAGGAGCACCAGTGCGGGACCCAAGAAGAGGAGGGTTGGGGCTGCTTTGTGCAAAATTATTGCACAAAGCAGGTAAGTATAACTTGTTTGAAAATAAGTTATGTCTTTACAATCACTTTAAGGCACATGTATTACTAAAATATTCTCAAATTTAAAACTGATAGGTACACAATTCTCATGCAATTTAAATACCAACCATGCCTAAATGAAACATTAATGTGGTTTATTAACCATATACAAACAAACTACATGCGACTTTTTAAAGTGGAAGAGACAAAAACAGAATGTATGAACAGAGCTGAAACTAGCATCTTTAAAGAATGTCATTTCCCGTACAGAACAGCAGCATCTCACCAACACCACACAATACCCGGACATATTGCTTCCTGTGCATTCTTACGTTGATGTTATTGTCCGAAATCTCTCCTGCCCGGCAGTGTCCCAAATCTGCAGTTTCACCTTCTCCCCATTGATTTCCACTGTTCTGATTTTAAAATCAACTCCAATTGTTGTGATGTAGCTGCCTATAAAGAAAAAAAAAAAAAAAGTAACATTAAGTGCGTAACTTGTACAAAAATTGATTTTGTATTTTATTGCAATTAGATTTGTATGGCCATTTATATCAGATGTGAATTCTGTTTTTTTTGGGGGGTTTTTATGGAGCAATTTGCTGACAGAAAGAAGGCATTGCATAGGACTCAATTATAGAAAATGTTAAAACTTAATTTAAATGGTTTCAAATATTTTACAGGCAAGTCTCAATTCGCTGTCTGTATAAATACAATTAAAGATTTATTTAAATGGGTGATGAGGACCTCACATCAACACAGTACAGTGTATTTCTGCACCTGGTAGCAGCCTGTATAAATCAATAACAGGCTGACAGACACCACAATTGGTTGTGTGTGTACAGGGTCAGATCAGCAGCTCTGGACACAAATTTCCCCACAATTCCTGGTAACTGCACAGGAAGTAATAAGCATCTGCCAATAAGAACTAGGACTGACAAAAGTTCTTAACTCGCAAACACAAAAAAAGAAAAAAAGAAGAATGCAGCTCTACTTGTTATACTCACTGTGGAACTTAAGGGGTAATCCTACACATTATGAAAAAAAGCTGTTTGATCCTGTCTTCTCTGATCCTCCCTATCTTTTACAGTCCCCAATCCATCTGCTAATAGCACAGATCCTTGGTGGCAATCTGCACATGCTTCATTTGGTGTGTATTGCTAGAGATTTTATTTTTCTTGGGAGGAGGATGCATGTGATCAGCACAAGGTCGATCGGCACTGTCCAGATAGAGGGTCAGGAGTCATGCAATCTCATAAGACAGTGAGAGGACAATAAAAACTCGTCCTAAAAGCTTTAACCAGTGCTCGGCTGGACACTGATAGAAGTCACAAGACTGCTATATACTGCTGATAAGAAATGGTATTTAGCAGTTTATATTAACAAAAAAAAAAATTGCATTTCCATGTTCTGTGCGAGACCAGATATGCATTGCATGGTCCTGGGTTTAGTAACACTTTAAGGTTATAACACACAGACAATCCTAAATTACTTGTGTCTTTATTGTACACCCCCATTAAACATTCACAGTGCTGGAGGAAAAAAGTATGTTTGGAGGTGTGGTTCAGAGCCATTTTGCGTGATAAAAAGACAAACATTTTAAGATTGCCGTTCATATAAGCATCCGCTGATGTGAACCATGCCATGCAATAAGCAGCTCTCTGAAGACATACTATCAAGAGTAGCTGATCTGCATAAGGCTGGAAAGGGATACAAAGCAATCTCAAAGTGCTTAGGCATCCATCAGTCAACAGACAAATGGTCTATAAATGGAGACAGTTTAGTAGTGTGACTATATTTCCTAAAGGCGGGCGCCCAGCCAAGATGACTCAAGGCACAATGCAGAATCCTCAATGAGGTAAAGAAGAACCCATGAGTAAAGAGCTAAAGGCTTGAAGATATCACTGGAATTGGCAAACATTCCTGTTCATGAGTCTACCATACGTAAGCCTTTGAACAGGCAGGGTGTCCATGGCAGAACACCACAGAGGAAGCCATGCTCTCAAAAATAAAATAAGAAATAAAACATTGCTATGCGCCTGAAGTTTGCCCAAGAGCACCTTGACAAACCACAGCAATACAGGGAAAAATGTTTTGTGAACAGCAGGAAGAATACCAAGCACTATGTATGACACAAAAAAAAACAAAAAAAAAAAACAAAAAAAAAACACAGCTTACCAACATCAAAATATTATCCCAATGGTGAAGTATGGTAGAGGGAACATCATGTATTGGCCTTACTTTGCTGCCTCAGGGCCTGGACCACTTGTTCTTATCGAGGGGAAAATGAATTCCCAAGTTTAACAAAATATCCTACAGGATAATGTCAGAGTGGCTCTCCGTCAGCTCAAGGTTAGCAGAAGTTGGGTAATGCAACAGGACAGTGACCCTAGACCCTAAGTATCGAAGTACAGTGCCTTGAAAACGTATTCAAATTTTCCAAATTTTTTCATGTTACAACCAAAAACGTAAAATGTATTTTATAGAGATATTATGTGCTAGACCAACACAAAGTGGCACATAAATTATGAAGTTGAAGGAAAATGATAAACGGTTTTCATATTTATTTATTTTTACAAATAAATATCTGAAAAGTGTGGTGTGCATTTGTAACCCCCATTACTATGATACGCTTAACTAAAATCTAGTGGAACTAATTGCCTTCAGAAGTCGCCTAATTAGCAAATAGAGTCCACCTATATGTAATTTAATCTCAGTATAAATACGGATGCTCTGTGAAGCTCTGAGGTTTGTTAGAGAACCTTAGTGAACAAACAGCATTATGAAAGCCAAGGAACACACCAGACAGGTCAGGGATAAAGTTGTTTAGAAGTTTAAAGCAGGGCTAGGTTATAAAAAGAAATATCCCAATCTTTTAACATCTCACGGAGCACTGTTCAATCCATCATCCAAAAATGAAAAAAAAAAAAAAAAGGGAGTATGGCACAACTGCAGACCTACCAAGACATGGCCGTCCACCTAAACTGACAGGCCGGGCAAGGAGATCATTATTCAGAGAAGCAGCCAAGAGGCTCATGGTAACTCTGGAGGAACTGCAGAGATCCACAGCTCAGGTTGGAGAATCTGTCCACAGGACAACTATTAATCGTGTACTCCACAAATTTGGCCTTTATTGAAGAGTGGCAAGAAGAAAGCCATTGTTGAAAGAAATCTATAAGAAATCCCGTTTGCAGTTTGCAAAAAGCCATGTGGGGGACACAGCAAATATGTGGAAGAAGGTGCTCTGGTCAGATGAGACCAAAATTTTACTTTTTGGCCTAAAAGCAAAATGCTATGTGTGGCGGAAAACTAACACTGCACATCACCCTAAACACACCATCCCCACCGTGAAACATGGTGGTGGAAGCATCATATTGTGGGGATGCTTTTCTTCAACAGGGACAGGGAAGCTGGTCAGAGATGATGGAAAGATGAATAGAGCTAAATACAGGGCAATCTTAAAAGAAAACCTGTTAGAGTCTGCAAAAGACTGGGACAAAGGTTCACCTTCCAGTAGGACAACGACCCTAAACATACAGCCAGAGCTACAATGGAATGGTTTAGATCAAAGCATATTCATATGTTAGAATGGCCCAGTCAAAGCCCAGACCTAAATCCAATTGAGATTCTGTGGCAAGACTTGAAAATTGATCTTCACAGACGCTCCCCATCCAATCGGACAGAATTTGAGCTATTTTGCAAAGAAAAATGGGCAAAAATTTCACTCTAGATGTGCAAAGCTGGTAGAGACATATCCAAAAAGACTTGCAGCTGTAATTGCAGCGAAAGGTGGTTCTACAAAGTATTGACTCAGGGGGGCTGAATACAAATGCACGCCACAATTTTCAGATATTTGTAAAACAAAATTGAAAACCATTTATCATTTTCCTTCCACTTCACAATTATGTGCCACTTGGTGTTGGTCCATCACATAAAATTACAATAAAATAAATTTACATTTTTGGTTGTAACATGACAAAACGTGGAAAATTTCAAGTGGTATGAATACTTTAAAGGCACTGTAAATCTACCGCAGGCTGGCTTCAGATAATGTGCCCTTTGGATTGTTCCAGTCAGAGCACAGACCTTAACCGCATAGAAATGGGGTGGAATGACGTTGAGATGTCTTTTCACACCAGACATCTACAAATGTGTCTGAACTAAACCAGTTTTTAGTGGAATGGTCAAAAATTCCTCCTGAACATTGTGCAGGTCTGATTTGGAGCTACTGAAAGCACTTGCTTGAAGTCATTTCCTGTCAATGGAGGTTCAACCAGCTATTAACTCCAAGAATATGCTTACTTTTACCTCCACAGCTGTGAAAGTTTAATGGAGGGGGGTGTTCAATAAAGACATGAGAAATTCGAATTGTTTGTGTGTTATCAGCTTAAGCACAATGGGGGTTATTTACGAAATCCACTTTGCACTACAACCTACTACAAGTGCAAAGTGCATTCGAAATTGCACTTAGAAGTGCAGTCGCTGTAAATCTGAGGGGTAGTTCTGAAATGTGGGGAAGCTCTGCTGATTTTATCATCCAATCATGTCCAAGCTAAAATGCTGTTTTTTATTTTCCTTGCATGTCTCCATCGGATCTACAGCGACTGCAATTCCAAGTGCACTTTTAGTGCAAAGTGGATTTGCCTTTCGTAAATAACCCCCATTGTGTCTGTCTGAAGTTCCACTTTAATTGTTAAAGGAAAGAAGTTGAGGATGAGTGCTGAGGGGAAGGGTGTTAAATGTTAAAATGTTTTCAATTAGAAAAACCCTGGACAGCAACCGTTTTCAAATTAGGTTCCTTTGCCAGTGATAACCAGCAGTGCTGGATTCATGGTATCGAAAGTAAATGTGTAATAATTTCTCTATAAAAATGACGAATAACTAGTTAAAGTGCAAACGTAAATATATCAACCTGTCTATGCGAGAGTCTCCAGTAATCCCCTGCACATCAGGACTGACAGAGAAAGGGGCAGCAGGCTGTATTACATTGCACAATGCTGGGAATTAAGTTTGCCAGTGTTAGAGAGCACAGCAGTGAATGACCCAATGTGCATTCACTACCCAAAAGCAATGGAGAGAAGTGGTCAGGACTTTCTATAGTATCCAGTCTGGATTAAAAAACTTGCTCAACGCGATTACAAATTTTCTCTTTCAAAAGGGAAAAGGAACTCACAATTACATATTTTAAAGGCGAAGTTCAGCTGTGCCACATTTCCTTTTGGACCATTTAGCATTTCCCACGTCCTGCTTTGTTGTTAGGACATGCACTCCCTGCATTAAAGTGGTTTTAAAGTCTGTGCTCACAATTACTGCCAGCCCCTTGGCTATTCTACACAGTGTCCGATTTTTTTGTTTTTTTTAAATTCTGTGGCTAAATACAATTTTTCCCCCCATCGCCGATGTGCGGTCACGCGACTCCCTGCCGCTCTCATTTCCCAATCTAAGCACTAAAGTGGGAGGGGCCGAGATTCCCCTCTGACTTAAGCTGGGTGGTCACGTGACATCGGCAATGTGAACAAAGGTATTTAGTTGCAAAATAAAAAAACACAAACACATACACTGTGTAGTATATCTTGTTCTAACAGAGGGGCTGACAGTAATTGTCATCACCAACTTTACTGCCACACGGAACAGCGGCAGGAGGGGAGGGTTTGTCGTTCAGCTCATGCACTAGGAAGTGACAGGCAGGGAGGGAGAGCCTAACACATCGGGATGACAGAGGCATGAAAACTGACCACGATATCATGGATCGGCACAACTAGAACGACACAGTAACAGGCAGGATCAACTAGGTATTTTACAGCATGGAAAGGGACATATGACACTGCACAAGCACTATGCGGATTAATATGCTTTAAAGGACCCTTTTTTTTTCTAGGGTTACCATCCCTTTAACCACTTCCCGCCCAGTCAATAGCAGATTGACATCCGGGAAGTGATTCTGTTATCCACACTGGACGTCATATGACGTCCTGCGGGATAACAGCCGCCGCGCGCCCGGGGGGGCGCGCATCGCGGCGATCGGTGGGTCAGTCTGACCCACCGCTACACTGATCTCGGTAAAAAGCCTCCGTCGGAGGCTTTTTACCATGTGATCAGCCGTGTCGAATCACGGCTGATCAGGAAGTAAACAGGAAGAGCCGTTGATCGGCTCTTCCTCACTCGCGTCTGACAGACGCGAGTAGAGGAGAGCCGATCGGCGGCTCTCCTGACAGGGGGGGTTCGCGCTGATTGTTTATCAGCGCAGCCCCCCCTCGGATACCCACACTAGACCACCAGGGAAGCCCCCCAGGACCACCAGGGAAGCCCCAATCATGTGGAAGGCCCCCATGGCCATCCACATGTAGTAAAAATAAATAAATGAAATAAAAACATTAAAAAAAATATGCCAATCAGTGCCCACAAATGGGCACTGACTGGCACTTTCACAATGTGTGGTGGCTGGCATTGCTGGGCACCAGTGCCACCAATCAGTGCCCGTCCCTGCCTGCCAGTGCCCGTCCCTGCCCGTCCGTGCCCGTCCGTGCCAGTGCCCGTCCGTGCCAGTGCCCGTCCGTGCCAGTGCCCGTCCGTGCCAGTGCCCGTCCGTGCCAGTGCCCGTCCATGAGTGCCAGTGCCCGTCCATGAGTGCCGCCCATGAGTGCCACATCAGTGC
Organism: Rana muscosa; assembly: GCA_029206835.1. Lineage (NCBI taxonomy): Eukaryota > Metazoa > Chordata > Amphibia > Anura > Ranidae > Rana > Rana muscosa. The sequence continues at coordinate 883,228,516 of CM055116.1, forward strand.
CGCCCATGAGTGCCACATCAGTGCCGCCCATGAGTGCCACATCAGTGCCGCCCATGAGTGCCACATCAGTGCCGCCTATCAGTGCCCATCATCAGTGCCACCTCATTGGTGCCACCTCATCGGTGCCCATCAGTGTCGCCTTATCAGTGCCCTTCAGTGCCGCCTTATCAGTGCCCGTCATTGAAGTAGAAAAAGGTACTTATTTACAAAAAAAATTTAACAGAAACAAAGAAAAACTTTGTTTTTTTAAAAATTTTCGCTCTTTTTTTATTTGTTGTGCAAAAAATAAAAAATCGCAGAGGCGATCAAATACCACCGAAATAAAGCTCTATTTGTGGGAACAAAATGATAAAAAATTTGTTTGGGTACAGTGTAGCATGACCGCGCAATTGTCATTCAAATTGCGACAGCGCTGAAAGCTCAAAATTGGCTTGGGCAGGAAGCTGTATAAGTGCATGGTATTGAAGTGGTTAAAGAAGTGAAAACAAAAAAAAAAAAAAAAAAAATGTTTTTCATGTCCTAACAACTAAGGACGCGAGGTATGCCAACTGGGAAATTTTCAGCAAGGCTTTCAGGGGTACCCATTGGTCTTACAATAAAATTGATAAACATTGTACAAAAGCTGAACAGATTTTAATAGCTACTGGTGTACTTAGACTGCATGGGCTAATTTCTGGAAAGGGTGAACCTAACCTTTAACTGAAATGTTAACTCTTTCTACACTAACAGATGTAGGGCTGCAACTAACAATTATTTTCATAATCGATTAGTTGGACGATTGTTTTGATTAATCGGTTAATTACCTTAAAAAAAGGGTGGTGTATAATTTAGTTCATATGTAAAGTTTAAAAAAAAGGCAGTTTATTCTTAAATATTTCTATGCAGTGGTAAATATAAATAACCAATTCTATGGTTAGGGAGCAAAATCTCTAATCCACTCTGAGAATAACAGACAGATTAGATATACTGTATATACTATTAGAGGGTGAATCTGGTAAATATCAGATATCATTATTAGAAATAATAGAAAACTTCTTGGTCAAAGGAATTTTCAGACAGTGTATGTGGTTTTCGTTCAGAAATTACATCCATTTTAAAACTGAAGCTGAAAATTTCAAACATTCTTTCATTCAGCAAATGTACAAAGATTTTTCATATTAATATTCTCGTCTGAAAATTGATCCATCTGGCCAGCATAAGGCTCAATACACACCTTTTGCTCTGTTTCTGCAGTGTGTTTTGCTGTGAGTTTTGATTTTTGCGCACGTGATTTTGCTGCGATTTGCGCGTTTGCTTATGCTTTTTTTTTGGCCAATTTGTTGTTGGGCAGATTAAAAAACAAATTGCTGCAAAAACGCATTACATGCTTTTCTGCAGCTTCTCCATTAAAGTATATTGAACCAAAAAACACAGTTCTGCATTGAAAAAAAGTCCTTGACCCTTTCCAAATAAAGCAGCAGCTGAAAAAAAAAGCATAGATGTGAACGTGTCCCATAGGAAACCATGGTAAATGAACTGTAGTGCGTTTCTGTAAAAAACGCATAGGTGTGAACCAGGCCTAAGACGTTTGGTAACATAATGGGGTTAAAAAATAAAATAAAAATTAGCCCGTTATAGTACAAAAAGAGCAAATAATTGCTACTGTAAGGGGTTCCTTTTTTTTACTGTGGAACATTGAAAGTAATATTTACAGTAGCGATTATTTGCTCTTTTTGTACTATAAAGGGATTTTTTTTTTTTATACCCCCATTATGTTACTGGCCGATGAATCGATTATGAAAATGGTTGGTTGTCGATCGATTAGTTGTTTCAGCCCTAAACAGATGTGTGGTCAAACCCAGTTTGCTAATCATTCAGTCAAATAGATCAAAATGTGTAAATTTAGAGCATTTGGGAGAATCCAGTATGGGTTTGTATAGCGCAGCTAACAGGCAGCTCATAATAGTGCACAAAAGCCTGCCACCCCAGCCATAACGCACACGAATGCTACTATAGGACCAGCATGTTCAAACTAGTGCTGCAATGGTGTGTTAACAAAATAAACAAAATTACCTGAAAAAGTGTTATCGGCAAACCTTAGCAGTAAACTACTCTTCCCAACACCTAAAAAAAAAAACAAAAACAAAAAAAAAACAAGGAATCAGAAAATACAACTTTTTTAATTTCAAGTGTTATAAAGCATTCTTAGAAATTAGTGCAAAAGAGGTATACTATCAGTAGTATAAATGTAAGTGGACCCCGATTTGGGCACACATGGGGTGAGAAAGGATTCCTGGGAGTTTCCAATGCAAGAGAGGGGGAAGAGGGCAAAATGAAGTCATAGCAGAAAGAGCATTGAAAGAAAAAGATCAGGGAAAGTGAATTTTAAACAAGCACCAAAAGGTGACAGTGCCCTGCAGCTGGCTGCTGTCTAATAAAACATGACACAGCTAGGTGCAGTGGTTGCTATGTGGTTGAAAACAAAGCCTGTCCTTCTCCACCTTGCCCCAGTTTGTTACAAATTTCTCCCACTGCCACTACACAAGACAGCGCCAGAGGTGGAAGCAGGAGTCTGTACAAAATGTAATGTCTGTTTTTGCACACATGAAAATCTTCATTTTGGCAATAAAAATTACCCCCCAAATACCGGGTATATATTTTCTGAAAGCAGAGGACCTGTAGAATAAAAAGATTATAGTTGCAATTTCATATGTCACTTGATATTTTTGCAACAGTTTATTAAATGCAAATTTTCAGGAAAATATATAAAAAAATTCTAATGCAAACACACAAATGTCATCTTTTATATTTATATAAAAAAAATGGGTAAGTCTTAAAATTGTGTGCGCCCATTGTATCGCAGAAAACTACCGTACCCAAAAATCTCCATAGGCAATGCTTTAAAAGCCTTTACAGCTCATCAGTTTAGAGCAGGGGTCTCCAATCTATGGCCCTCCAGTTGTTCAGAAACTACAATTCCCATCATGCCTAGTCATGTCTGTAAATGTCAGTTTTACAATGCCTCATAGGATGTGTAGTTCCGCAACAGCTGGAGGGCCGTAGTTTGGAGCTCCCCGGTTTAGAGTTAACCAGGAGCTCTTGTGCTAGAATTATTACTCTTGCAGCAATATGTCACAGGTGTGGTGCAATCGCAGTTTACACACGCAGGCGCACCCTGGATGTGCATTTTTTTTTTTTTTACTTTATTTTATTTATTTTTACTTTATGGCCCTCACTAAAGGTTAATATACCCCATGTGATTGCATTGGGCAGGTGACAGGTAGTCTTTATGGAGCCATTAGAGATCCAATAGACCCCAATGTCTCCCCTGCCCTTTACAGCACCTAGAAAAACATGAAAGGGCGCACCAGCCTAGCGCATTATCCAAAAAAACATCATAAAAAATTAATACATCTACTCACAGACAATATGACTGACAAATCAACACAATCTATCCGTCCACTCCGAGTGCTCCTGAGCTTGGGAGGACATCACTTAGGATACAAATTATTTATGGATTTCGAGGGTAACACACTCTTCCGCAGAACCAAAGGCTTTGAGTATCCTAGGGATGTCCTCCCAAGCTCAAGAGCACGCAGAGTGGACGAAACTATTGAGGTACTTTGATGTGCTTTGTCAGTCATATCGTCCGAGTAGATTTACATTTTTTTATAATAAATGTTTTTGGGGATAATGCGCTAGACTGGTGCGCCCTCTTTTCTTGTGTTTTTCTAGTTTTATTGGGACACCCCCAGTCCGAAGGCACTGTGCGTTTATATCTCTAGTTGTAAATCAGATGTACAAGTACTGGCATTTGACCACCACACTCACGTGCAGGTGGTGTTGTGCATTACTTCACAGCATCTAAAATGAGAACAGATCTGCTGGGTTAGATATTCCCCTAGCTGTAGCAGGCAGAAAATGGAGGATCTGAAAGCGGGAGTTACAAAATCATCATCGCTTTCAGTTTCTTTGTTTACAGGGGAGATTGAGGCAGGGATGTACCTCGGTCTCCCTCCACTCTCCATCCTCAAGTTAACGAATGTGGTCCCGGGGCTCCCTGTAAGAGCGAGAGAGCCCAGTAATAACAGGGTGAAAGGTGTACTAGCTGAAATAGTTAAGAAAAGTATGACATTTCCAAAAAAAATAAAAATAATAATAATTATCCTCACCTTGGGTGGATGCAGCATCAATTTGATGCTGCATCTGTCCCCCACCGTCTCTGCACTGAGAACTGAGCGATCGAAAACCGCTCAGTTTTCCCCCTCGACTCTTAGCATATTTCTAGCACACGCTGGAGCACTGGGCTGTGGTGAAGGTGGGAGCAGCTGGCTCAGGTCTCCCAGCAGCTCGCTGAGAGAGCTGTCAGGCACATGGGTGGATTCCGGCTGTAAAGTTGGGATTGATACAGCGCTAGGATCAGCTGAATAATGTCAGTCGACTGGACTTTAGCCCGCTTTTGCCTGAAGACGGGTCACAGGAGTTCAGAATGAACTGCATCAATGTGATCCATAGACGCATGGCCAAAAAAGCTTTGGCCATTCTTCTTTAAATACATGAGATGCCATGTTAGGTACCATTAAAGTCTAATGCTGGCCATACACTATGCGAGAAAAAAATAAATAAAAATCGTCCGAAAATCGATGTAGACACTTTGTTCGTTTTTCAGCAAGTTAATGGGCACAAATCGTTAATCGTTTGTGAAAAAAAAAAAAAAAAGAAGAACGGCAAGTTTGGAAAACTTCTGGCGAACGAACGATAAATTGAAAGATTAATGTGTTTCCCCTTCGAACTGTCTGCACTAGGTATATGTAAAAAATACGAACCAAATTTTTTTTATGTCCTCTGAACGATTTATCGGTCATTACATGATGGCACCATCGTTTGCGCTCACGGCCAAATGTTCATGTTTCGAAAATGGGTTTGGCCGATTTTTCGTATAGTGTATGGCCAGCATAACTCCAACTAGTTTTTTTCTAGAAATAGTAACTTCTCTAAAATTTCTCCAATGAGCCTCAACAGAAAAAAAAAAAAAAAAAAAAAAAAATTAATACACCTGTACATCCATATCTGTGCGTTGTGGTGCACTGTAGTGCAGATTTTGTTTATAATGAATATGGGCAATTGGGTGCGATTCATAATAAATGGCAGCACATACACATAGGTGTGCATGTGCTGCCATTTCCTTTAATATTCCTTCATATAATCCCGAGAGCATACAGTACACTGTAGTTTATAGCAGGGGGATAGGATATCCTTACACTTCTACTCAGATAGGAAGAGAAAATCAAATGATGTAAGCTGAAAACTGCATCTGCAGAAGACTGGACATCTACTTGGTAGAATCTTGAGAAGGTATGAAGAGAGTTGACAAGTTGGCCAGCCTTGCACAGCTAGGCTACTGAAGCCTGGTGTCAAAATGCCCAGAAAACTCCCACTGATCTGACATGTAAAAGCATAGGAGGAGACTTGTTATTGGGAGTGCAAGCTGTAGTGATCAGATTTCTAATACATTTCATAATGCTGGATTTAAAAGACGCGTGTCCCTTGTGAGGTCCTGAGAAAAAGGCAAACAGGGAAAATGTGCTGCAAGGGGTGCTTTATGTAAAATGAGTGAAGCCAGAAATCTTTGAAAGGACAGGTTCTCAGCCTTGTCCATTCTTCTGGTGAAGACCTGATTGCAGGAAGCCCAGAATGCAAGGCACATAGTAACCTCTGGGAATAAAGTGTCTGTGTTCACACCAGGCAAAGAAGGATTAAAGTGGTTGTAAACCCAATAATGTTTTTTTTTTTTCACAACCACCTGTAAGAGAAAGGCATAATGAGCTATTATGACTAGCATAATAGCTCATTATGCACCACTTACCTTAGATCGGGGCCCCCGAAGCCGTCCTCAGCCGCATCCATCGCTGCGGCGATAGCCGGAAGGTTACTTCCGGGTATCGCCGCTGCAGCCAATCACAGCGCCGCGATTGGCCGGAGCGGCGGAGACGTCACTCTGCGCATGCGCGCGAGAGCCTTTTCATTCGGCTACGCCCAGCGATTGCTGGGAAGTAGCCGATTTTGTGAATGGGATTAACCCCATGAATGCGCCGTTATCTACGGCGCGCATGCGCCGTAGACAGCGGCGCCTGTCTTTAGTAAATATCTTCTAAACCGTGTAGGTTTAGGAGATATTTCTTGCACCTACAGGTAAGCCTTAATCTAGGCTTACCTGTAGGTGCAAGTTGAAAAAGTTTACAACCACTTTAACAGGTACAGTAGTAGTGGCAGTTTACTTTTTAGCAAGGTTGGAATAGCAGACTCAGAGACCCCTCTTGTCTTTTAAAACCTTGGCTTTAACTATGCCGTTAAAGCCAAAGACTGAGATGCAGGATAAAATAGAAAGCAAATCTTGCCTGTTGGGAACAGACCAGGGATCTTCTGCTAGAGGTCTGAGTATTTGTGTACCAGGTTTTTTTGGGTCAGATCTGTAAAATTAAAATCTATTTTGCTTTTTTGCTTTCTCTTCTTGAGCAGAAGAGACATAATTTGCACTGGATGGAAGGCATAGATTAGCCTAAACTGAGACCAGGGAATTATTAGGGCATTCGAAGCTAGCGCTAGAGAATCCCTGGTCCTGGCTACAGAGGAAGTTTGTTTTTGAATCTGGAGGTTAAGACGACTAGATCCAGAGTCCCCCATTTTTTACATCAAATTGAAGATGTCTGAGTGAAGGACCCATTTTTCTTGATCCAAGTGGTGGCGGCCAAGTTAGTCCACTTTACAAATTTACACTCCTGGGATGTGAACTGCAGAGATTACAGGACAGTGAGTTTTCCAATCGATGAGATTATCTGGCTTGCGTCCTTCAAGGCTGGATGACCCCCTTGGGCTGGGGGGTCCCCTTGATGGTTGATGTAGGCCACAGCCCTGGCATTATCTGACTGCACCCTGACTGGGTGTCCTCGCAGAAGGAGGGGTCCAATGCTGTAGAGCCAACAGAATTGCCATGATCTTCAGGATGTTGATGGGCAGCTTGGATTCCACCGGTGACCATGTTTTCTGCATCGTCAGGCACTGGAACACTCCTGCTCTGCCTGAAAGACTGCCTCCTGTTCCAGTGATAGGGAAGGAAAGACCACCCTATTGTTAGGACTGGGCTTGAAACCCACCAAGATAGGGAGTCCCTTGCTTGACTGGACAGGAGTGCAGGTAGGTTTAAAAAAAAAAAAAAAAAGATTGTTGGCAAGCTCTTTAATGAAGCTGGGCAAATGATACAGCCTCAAATAGGAGGTTATAACGAGGCCTAGAACTCTCATGGGATGTCTCGTATCAATTCTCAAGCATGAGCTCTGAGAGAAAATTGTCCCTTTCTGGAAGGAAAACCTTTGCTTGGGATTTGTCCTGGACCAGACCTAAATATTCCAGGTGAAGAGTAGACTGAAAAGCAGATTTTTTTTAAGTTGCTCACTCCTTCAAATGCCTGAAACATTTGAATTGCCCTGTGGATGTGTTCTGACAACTAGATGAACACGAATCCCTTCAGAAGGTCATCTAGAAAGCCTGTGACATGGATGCCCCAAGTTCTAATAAGGGCAAGAAAAGGACCTTTCCTAGGGATCTTTGTGAATACGCTGGGAGCAGGTGATGGGCTAAACAGCAGAGTGAAAAACCTGAAGTGATTGTCTGCCACTGAAAAGTGGAGAAAGCGCAGACGAGGTGGGTAAATGGGAACATGTACTGTAGCTAGGCATCTTGGATATCTATAGATGCAATGTATTACCCATGTCGCCAAGAGGCAATTACTGTCTTTGTGGTTTCCATCCAAAATTTTTAAATTAAAAAGATATTTGTCCAGAGTAAGTTGAAAGCCCCCTTTGGACTGTGGTACTGTAAACAGGTTTGAAATGAATCCTTAGAACCTGTCTTGTGGAGGTACTGGACTACTCCAGTTGGTATGGACCACTCCCCTGAGACAAGAGCGGATACAGGGGCATTCTGCAATTATGTCTATCCTTGGGCAGTTTTTGGTTAATTTGAGAATAGTAAGCAGTGAAGGCACAGGGTTTTGAAACCACCAAATTAACCCTCAGGTCTGGGACCTAGAGGGAGGCAAACTAACAGACTTTCCCCGCGGTTAGAGGTGGGGGCACCGCTTCATTGGAAAGAGGGCTTTCTGGAAAACTTTCTGGGCTTTTTTGGCCAAGATATGTACCAAAAAGGGCTGGGTGCTTTGCATTTTGAAGAAGTAGAAGCTCCTGAGGTGGGTTTTGGGACCTTCTGCTGGGGGTTTAAAATCTTTCTTCCTGTGATGTGTCAGTGTCCTTAAAAACCGTGTAGTGTCCAATCACCTGAAGGAATTAGCAGGGTCTATAAATCCTTTGCCTTTGTCCAGTAGTAAATGTTTAAACCAGGGATATGCAATTAGCGGACCTCCAGCTGTTGCAAAACTACAAGTCCCATCATGCCTCTGCCTAATGGGACTTGTAGTTCTGTAACAGCTGGAGGTCCGCTAATTGCATATCCCTGGTTTAAACTAAGAAAATGTGCTATATTTTGACATATCAATTAGAGTAATGTAAAATTGCAAGAGCATCAAGTTTGTAATAAATATTATATATATATATATATATATATATATATATATATATATATATATATATATATATATATATATTTTATCTTGTGAAGTTTTCTAACCACTAACTGCCAATGGATTGTTTACTTTTTTTTGCAGAATTCTAGGATATTACATATTATTCCTCTACCCTTAAATCCTTGCAATGTTGGGGGCCCCACTGCAAAGGATATTTTTTCCTGTCTGGAGTGGGGATTTAAAGATAATGAAAAATTGTATTTGGTAGCATTAAAGTTTTACAGTATGGCTGAGGGTACCATTTATTTTAATACACAGCCCTAATACCCAAGGTAAAACAAGAACTGACAACACAACAGGCAAATAAAGAACCACATAACCACAAAAAGCAATTGGAAACAAAGTATTAAAGGAAATGTTTTTACAGAAGATATGGTACATAATCACTGCCAAATATAACTTTTAACACTTATTTCCAGTTGATCTTAGCTAGCATTCACACTTAAGCAGAGTGTATTCCTAGCTATTTTGGCCATTTTTACAAGCTTTGTACAAGTGTTTTTGCACTTGTATCACAGTTCAGGCATTTGTTTTCTGGGTTGGGCAAGGGGACGAGCGCAGTTCTGGAGGAGGAGTTTACAGGCACGAAAATTCACATGTCACGAGTTTACAGATTTTAACTGCTTCCCACCCAGTCGTATATCTAGAGACTAGCACCATTCGGGGAGGACATATTTGTACATCCTCCACAAATCACAGATCAGAATACAGGGCTGCTGTGCTTGGCCCTGTATCATGCAATTGCTGTGGCCAATCACCATGTAAACACAGGCTGCAATGCATCTGCACATCCTGCTGACTATTTTCTTGTGAGACGCCAGTCCCAGCCACAATGTAATCACAGCCTGCAAAGCTACAGCCCATCAAGTCTCTCCCCTCACAGTTATCGGCTGTCAGAGGAGAAAGAACGTGTAGTACAGTGCCATCTGCACGTCCTTCTGACTACATTCTTGTGAGACCCCAGTCCCAATGCTACCAGTACTAGCAGGCTAGGCTTGTTTGGCTCATAGGAATGGGCAACGCTATGGATGACGCTACACCAAGTTATATTCCCTTACCATTCCTAAAGAAGCGACCATTACAGTACATTGATTTCTATGTCCTGTACATAATTAGCCCAAACACTGAAAAAATCTCATACGTGGCATCCCATTCACGGGAGAAGGCGCAGAATGTGTTTTCGGGTGCAATTCCAAGTATGCCTATGCTGTGTGAGAAATATCTTATAAAACAGACAGCTTTGTGTAAAGAAAATATTTTTCACTTTCCACATTTTCCAAAACTTGTGGCAAAAAAATGTAAGTCTTCAAAAGATTCACTGTGCCTCCTAAAAATACATTGGGTTGCTTACTCTCCAAAACTAGGTAATTTTGTGGGCGTTTCTACTGACCTGGTGCTCCAGAGCCTCATAAAAATGTAAAAGTTTGGCAGAAAATTAGACGTGTAATTTATGCTCATGGAAAGCCTTAAGATGGTCCTAGGATTTTGGGCCCCTCTATGTGGTTAGGCTGTGAAAAAGCCTCACAAGTGGTGATGTCATACTCAAGAGGAGTAGTAGAATGTGTTTGGGGGTATAATTCTAAGTGCGCCTATATTGTCTGCTAGAAGTCGCTTATTGACAACTTACATTTTCATTTTATTTCTACATTTTCCAAAACAAATTTGTAAAAATACACAAAAATGCATTATGCCTCTAAGAAAATACCTTGGGTGTTTGGTTTCCAAAATGTGATAATTTTGTGGGCGTTTCCACTGTCCTGGTGCTCCAGGGCCTCCGAAAATGTGATAGGCAGACAGAAAATTAGATGGGTAGCCTATGCCCCTAGAAAGCCTGAAGGTGTTCTTGTATTTTGGGCCTCTCTATGCAGTTAGGATGTAAAAGTCTCACACATGTGGTAACCCCTTTCTCAAAAGAATGTTTTTTGGGATGTAACTGTAACCATGCCTATGTTGTGTTTTAAAAAGAAATCTTGTTAAAATGACAACTCTGTGGAAAAAAAAAATGTATTTCATTTCTCATTTTCCCCAAAAAGTGGCAAAAAAAATTACAACTTCAAGGTATTTAGTGAGTGGCATGGCAATTTTTTTGGACTATTTACTTTCCAAAAAGGAGTAGTTTGGGGGGTAATTGTACTAAGAAATGAGATAAGAAGACAATACATTAGGATTGGTCAATTTTCAAATACACATACCATTAATTTGTGATAACGTTTACATGTTCAGTCTTTCCTTAGAGCAAAAAAACTAACAAAAAAAAAAAAAACTGATTGAATAGCATCAAAAAAAAGCACTCTGTCAAAGAAAAAATAAATAAATAAATAAGTTTATTTTTGGGTACAGTGTTGCATGACTAATTATTGACATTTAAAGTGTGACAGCGCTGAAAACTGTAAAAAATGGCATGGGCAGAAAAGTGGTGAAAGTGTCTGGTCTTGAAGTGGTTCAAGTCTATGTGGCAAAAATGCCTGCTTACACTTACATAAAATAGCACATGTACGTATTTGAGCATAGAGTGTCATGCGTACAAGCAACAAAGCACTGAAATATGAACAGGTACAACTACAAACAATGGGATTCTGCATGTTTAGATAGACAAAACAGTGTGTGAATGAGGGCTTATTGTAAAATGTATACAAAGATATTAAAAGTATAGAAGAATATATAACCCGGAATTTGAAAAAAAAAATAAGGATTTTTGTACTCACCGTAAAATCAGTTTCTCTGATGTCCATGGACTGACACAGCTGGATACTGTAAACGTGTGGGTATATGTCCCTGCACGCAGGAGAAGATCTAGGCAGAATGTTAGAAACATACATTCTAGAACAAACCAGAGCTGAACAGCCCCACCCAGGGGGGCGGTCCCTCCGAACATTACCCTCCCCCACCTGCAGCTAGCAGCTTCAGTTCGTAACAAAGCAGTACAAACCTTAAAAAGGAAGGGTGGGTGCTGTGTCAGTCCATGGACGTCAGAGAAACGGATTTTACAGCGAGTACAAAAAAACCTTTTTTTTCTTATCGTCCATGGACTGACACAGCTGGATACTGTAAACGTGTGGGACGTCCCAAAGCAGTATCAGAAGGGTGGGAGCAGTAGTAAAGGAACAACCAAAACTTCTCCAAACAAGCAAAGCTCCTCAACGGAGGAGTTGCAACATTAAACAGCAGCCTGCAATGCTTTGCGGCCGAAGGAAGCATCCGAAGATTAACACTAACCTTATAAGATTTTGAAAGGGTATGAACGGACAACCAGGTCGCCGCCTTGCACACTTGTGCAACCGACGCTTGATGTCGGAAGGCCCAGGAAGCACCATATGCCTTGGTGGAATGCGCCGCAACCGGAAAGGGAGGCGCCCACCCCTTAAGGGCATAGACCTGTATGACGGTCTGCCTGATCCACCTAGAGACGGTGGCAGACGACACCGCTCGGCCCTGTTTTGGACCAGAGACAGACACAAACTGAGTCAGACTTCCGAATGGAAACAGTAGCAGACAGGTACACCCGTAAGGCTTGTACCCATCTTATGTATGAAGCGCAAACTCTCAGGGATGTGATGGGTGAGGACACAAGGACGGAAGAACAATGTCCTCCTTAAAAGGTGAAAGGCCGAGACCATCTTTTGAAAAGAAGGACGGTCGTGGACGCAACACCGCCATATCCTTGCAGAACAAGGCCGCCAACTCAGACACCTGTCTAACCGAAGTAATGGCCACTAAAAAGGCCACCTTCTGGGACAAGGTCAAGAGAGGAATCTCTCTGATATTCTCAAAGGAATGTTCTTGGAGAATCGAGATGCATCAAATTCAGATCCCAAGAAGGGAGAGGAGGCTTGACAAGGGGGATCATATGGCGAACCCCCTGCACAAAAAGGTGTCAAGCAAGGAATGGCCCCGGTGGTGGTCGTTGAAAAAGACAGCCCGGGCCGAAATCCGACCCTCAAAAAAGGTATGCAAGGCCAGCTTTTGGGTCACACCACGCTGGAAGAACAGCAAAATCCTGGGAACAGAATACGTCCGAGGACGCCACTCAAGTTCCTCGCACAAAGCGATGTAAGCCTTCTAGGTACGGTGATATTTCCCATGCCAACAACATAGAAGAGATGACCGAATCCGAGAGAACTTGGTCCTTCAGCACCTGGCTTTAAACAGCCATGCCATTAAAGCCAAGGACTAAAGCAGGATGAAGTATGGGATCATGAGACAGAAGGTCCACCCCAATAGGCAATCGCCAAGAAACGTCTGCGACTAGCCGAAGTAGATCGGCGTACCAATGTCGCCGTTCCGGAGCAATGAGGATCAGCGGAATGGCCTCAGCCCCTACTCTGCGAAGCAGGCGAGGCAACAACAGTAGCGGAGGGTAAGCATATATCAGACGATACTGCCCCCAAAGGCCTCCAACGCGACTGACGCGTTTGCCCAGGGGTCCCTGGACCTGGCCACGATCTTGCCACCTTGCGAGTGAGTCGAGAGGCCATAAGGTCCACATCCGGTGCCCCACCTCCGGTAAAGGAGGTGGAAACACCTCCGGATGCAAGGACCCTTCCCCTGCAATGCACACGGCCGACAGGAGCGTCTTGCAGCGAGATGTATGAAAATCCCAAAGAGACTCCGCAATGTATCGGAGAAGAGGCCCCGGTAAACAGGGTGCCTCAACTGTTGACCAATAAAGGCAACTTGACAGAGCTTCCCTAGAAACTCGGTCAGAGGACCAGTACCTCAGCTTCCACAGGTGGCGCAAACCCACCACGGGCACAGAGACCCTAAAGGCTAAAGCAGTTGCAGAGCACCTGCTAGTCGACGGATAGATGAAGCAGAGGCTTTTGCCCAGTCATTGAGCTACAGAAACGCCAGAGACGCAGCCACTAACGGGCGTGACGCTAACCTCAGCCTGGCGAACACAGTCCAAGCCAGTGCTTCTGATCACCACTGAAAGCAGGTGGAAAGTGGTACCCGTGAAACCAGGGATCCTTAGGATAATGCTCCATCCAGCAGCTACCCATGGATAAGTGCTGATTGTACAAACACGTAGTTTATACTATGTATTGCGTCAAACGCGCAAATAGAGTGTGGGAGGAAACCCACCCAGCCACAAAGAGCATAATACCACCACATACGGCGTATGTAGTTTAGTATGTGTGGATAAACCTATTAAACACGTTTATACTGTGCCAGCGACGAAGGCGCGCACATCATCGGGGCTTGGACGTAAACCAGCCACGGAGATTGCGTACACAACCCTGTAGGTATGTTAGCCCGCGAATAAACAAATAGCACATGTTTATATTGTGCATTGCGCTGAAAATGCGCACACCATTGGAACGCGGGGGAGAAACTGGAGCACCCGGATAAAACCCACGCAGACTGCATACGCATACCGTGTAGGTTTTATAGTATGTGTGCTAAACATTTTGCACAAGCCTATGTGTGCATAGCACCGAAGGCGCGCACACTGTTGGCGTGTGGGAGAAACCGAAGTACCCCACGCATACCCAGAGAACGCAATAACTACAACTACTGTGAATGTATTTAGTGTTGTGTATAAACATAATGTGTATGTTTACACCGTGTATTGCTCCAAAGGCACGCATGTCATGTAGCGTGGGCGGAAACCCGGAGGAAACCCACGCAGACTGCACAGACATACCGGGTAGGTATGTTAGTAGGTGGATATCAAATCGCACAAATTTAGGCTGTGCATAGCGCCAAAGCGCCCATACCAATGGAGTGTGGGAGGGAACCGGAGTACCCGGAGGAAACCCACACAGACTGCATACACATACCGTGTAGGTATTATAGCATGCGTGATAAACATTGAACATGTTTAACTGTGCAGAGGGCCAAAGGCGCACATACCGTCAGCACGTGGGAGGAAACCGGAACACCCGGAAGAACCCCACGCAGACAGCACACAGATACCATGTAGGAATGATAGCATGTGAATAAACATATTGCACATGTTTATGCTGTGCATTTCCATTGGAGCGTGGGGGGAAACCGGGTACCCGGAGGAACCCCACGCAAACAGTATACCCATACTGTAAACATGTATAGTATGTGCAACATATTGAACATGTCTATACTGTGCAGAGAGCCGAAGCGCACATACCATGAGAGTGCGGGAGGACACCGAAGCCCCCGGCGGAAACCCGCGCCGACTCAGAGAGTATAATACATGCATATACTGTGAATGTATCTAGAGTCGTGCATAAACATATTTTGTACGTTTATATCATGTATGGCACTGAAACACAGCAATGGAACGTGGGGGGACACCCACGCAGACACAGAGACCAATAACACATACATACACTGTGAATGTATGCAGTGTAAAGGTATGGGATGAGTTTAAATTATGGCGCAGAAGCCCATAATCTTCTCTGTATCATTCCAACCTGCTTGACTGTGCTGCCGAAGCAGCATGCAGATAACAGGTAACCTCTGATCCTCAGACCGTGTGTCTGTCAGAGCCCAGAGCGTTCCCCAGGAAATGGCGGGAAACCACAGGTGCAGAGACCCTGTTGTTGCCTCAGGACATCACACAGAAGGCTCACAGGGACTAGAGACATAAATGAATAAAGTCCCCCCCCCCCACCATGCTACACCGACCAGGGGGAGGGAAACACTGTGTACCACTGTATCATCCATGCTGCTCTTGACGCAGCGTGTGAGGAAAACAGTGAGGAAGCTGTGTAAAAGAAAAGCTTGAAGGAACCAAGGGAAGCAGCGCCCACCTTAGGTACCTCAGCCACAGCACCCAGCTTGAGAGAGTGTTTTTGACATCAATGAATTCACTTACAAGTGCCCTGTCATTCACTGACACAGAACTTGAGTCTTCCTCACAAGGGAATGTCCTGTTCATGAACATTAAATATTCAGAGCTATGGTCCTGAGCACAGTAAGTCCCACCTTGAGTGCACCTTAAAAGTCCCAATTTCTTTTATTTATTTCCTGAGCACAGTAGCTAGGCCCATATCTGAATCAGAGCACTCCTTCACTAAAAGAAGTTTGTGGGGAGAGGGGGCTTATAGCTCCTTTCGCTCGCACACCACTTCCATTCTGACAAGGAATGATTCCAGGACTGCCGACAACTGGTCCATAAGGACCGCAGGTGCAGGAAAACATATGAACATGTTTAACTGTGCAGCACTGCCAGTTGCCCCAGGCAAGTGTGGAGAGCAGGTGTATCAGACTCCATAAACGCCACCCTCTGAGACCTTATACACTATAAAGTGAATATACAGTCCACCCACTGGCTACGCTGAGGCTGAGGAGAGGATACCCGGGAGGACTCACCAACCCTTAAGGACCGCTCAGTCCTGCTGAAGAAACCGCGTTGTGAGCCTGAGGAGAGTGAAGTATCTGTGAGATTTGCGCCGCAGCGCCGCCGCTAGAGGCCGAAACCAAAAGTAAATACGCGGCGGCTACAAGAAAATGGCCGCCGGCCTCAGCAATAAGAACCACGCCAAGATGGCTGCCGAGCGCGAAATTCAAAGCTCTAATGCGCGCTAATGGCGCACGCAATATCACCTCACACACCAGAAAAAACTGCCCCTCTCTCCAAAACTCACTACAGACACGAGCGCCCAGCCAGGCCAGAGTGACCCCCAAGCACAGCACCAGTACAGGGTGCAGAGAGCAGCATAACAGAGGGGAGACAGGGAGAAACCCCCCATATAAAGAAACACAGCCAGCATGTACTCACCTGCAGTAGGAGAGACTACTTACCCGTCCCTTTCAGGGACCCACTGGCTTGTTTCAGACAGACCTATCACAGAGCAATACTGCGTAGCTGTCGGCCCGGTCCAGTCCACCGCGAGAGATACAGTCAGTCAGGTACTGTTCAATCTTGAGAGGACCGTGGGAGCATGAAAACAACCCGGCCACCCATGGAGTCATGGGGCATGTCGTGAACTGAGTCTCACGCACACAAGGCGAGGATCAGCACGCTCGATGGTCGGACAGGGAAGACTACGAGGATACCAGTGTACCCAACCTGTTGCCCAGCCGACAGTTATTTGAAGGTCTCAAAAATAAAATTCCCAAAAGGAATAAAATTTAAAAGCAAAATCTTCCAGGAGACTGGCTCCTGAGAGAGCCACGTCTTCTGCTAGGCAGAAAAAAACTGAGGCTGCTAGCTGCAGGTGGGAGGGTAATGTCCGGAAGGACCGCCCCCCTGGGTGGGGCTGTTCAGCTCTGGTTTGTTCTAGAATGTATGTGTCTAACATCTAACATTCTGCCTAGATCTTCTCCTGCGAGCAGGGACATATACCCACACGTTTACAGTATCCAGCTGTGTCAGTCCATGGACGATAAGAGAAAAAGGACATTTTGATATGGAAGTATCAGCTGATTGAATGGGTTTACTACAGGTAGTACTAGCTTTCATGGGCATCCCAATGAAACGCCAGTGACAATTTTTAAGATTTTTTTTTTTTAAAGTAAATTCAGAATTTTTAATTGTGCAGCTATCAGTTAAAGCAGAGGTAGAACATTGTTGTGGAATTCAGGAGCCAGTCAGTCCCAATCCAGGAGCCACTGACAACTAGCCTTCAAAAGTTAGGAGCCAACTGTAAGGCTACTTTCACACTGGCAGCGCTGACCATTAGCGCTAAAGCGCTGCTTGTTTTTGGGCCGCTAGCAGGTGTTTTTTACCCCCCCCCCCAAAAAAGGGTAAAAACTTGGTTTGAAGTGCTTTGGAAGCGCTGCCCATTCATTGCAATGGGCAGGGCGTTTTAGGAGTGCTAAATACTGCGCTCCCAAACCGCCCGCCCCAAAGATGCTGCTTGGAGGACTTTTTGTAATGTCCCACAAGCGTACCGCCCCAGTGTGAAAAGACACACTGCAATGAATAGGAGGCGGTTTTCAGGTGCTTTACAGAGGCCATTTCTAGTGCTAAAACACCTGAAAACTGCTCCCCATCAGTATGAAAGTAGCTTAATATTTGAGAATTGGCTAAATGGCTACTGGGATTTGCTCAGCCCTGAGTTAAGGTATGACTAAAAGGGGGCGTGGCTAAGCGGCTGATGTAGAAGGACGTGTGTGTCTCCAGCTCCGCCGGCCATCCGTGCATTCATCCTTACCTTACTGCTTCTGAACCGCCAAGGTACTCCATACTGCTGCTCCAGAACCTGGGTGACATCCGCACCCTCACAGAACCCGCTGTAGCCGCCGCAAACATGTCCAGAAGGACAACCGGAGGCAGGGGACAGACTGACTCACATGACCAAGATGGCGCCGGCTCACGCCGCACGACTAAGGAGGAATACAGGGAGGCAGCCCAAAAGCTCCTGTTTGGTGGAAAGACACAGAAAGATGCCTTAACAGAGCCCTGCGACGGGGGGCACTTCAGGGGGCTCTCTGGAAGCGGATGATACAGTCCCCTTGGAGGATGCCGACGGATTGTCCCCTGGCTGGAACACAGTGAGTACTCCTAGGGGTGATGTGCCTGGGTCCCGGGTCAGTTCTCCCTGTGCGGATGATGCAGAACACACACTCAGAGACATATTTGCAGCCGTTACATCCTGCAATCTCTCCATAACTGCCCTGTCAGATGAGATCAAGGGTGTGAAGGCTGAATTATCCTATGTACGCCAGGACATGCAAAAACTCAGGGAGAGGACATCTGCATTGGAGGGCAGGGTGAGCACAGTAGAAGATGATATGGCCCCCATGCAGAGGGACTTGAGGTATAACTGTCGCCTTACTGAACAACAAGCCATGCGACTCGACGAAATGGAGAATCGCATGAGACGCAATAATGTCCGTTCCATAGGCATTCCGGAGAGAGCTGAGGGTAAAAATCTGGTTGAATTAATTGAGAACTGGCTTATTCCTACATTTGGCAAAGAATCGTTCTCGCCACTCTTTGCCGTTGAGCGGGCTCACAGGGTGCCTTCCCGCCCCTTGCCGCCGGGCAACCATCCCAGACCTTTCCTATTCAAGCTACTTAATTTCAAAGATAAAGATGTGATCCTGTCTAAAGCCAGGGCC
The DNA here is from genome assembly GCA_029206835.1 of Rana muscosa. Lineage (NCBI taxonomy): Eukaryota > Metazoa > Chordata > Amphibia > Anura > Ranidae > Rana > Rana muscosa. The sequence goes on from CM055116.1 coordinate 883,247,123, forward strand.
CTGTCTGGTAAAATGGTGATTGATAACTCCAAGATCTCCCCGTTTCCTGATTTCTCGGCTGAACTGCAAAAACGGCGTGCAACATTTAATGATGTTAAAAAACGGCTCAGAGATTTGAATGTGCAATATGGAATGCTGTACCCTGCCCGGCTTCGTGCAACTGCTTTTGGTACCACCCACTTTTTTGAACGCCCTACTGCTGCTGCACAATGGTTGGATCGGGAGGACAGAGCACTCAGGGATGCTAGACAGCAGCGTCCTGCTTGACTTTGAGGATCGTTTGTTCCATGCAAGTGAGGGGTATATCCTTTCAATTCCGGCGGAGAGAAGAAGACTGTGTGACTTCTGAACCACGAATTGTTCCATGTTGCCTGCAAAGGTGAAACCCCACGTACCAACCAGAAGAAGTTATTTCTGTGGGTGTTTCCACTCCTTCCCCCCCCCCAGGGCGGAGGCCTGGGGGTTTCTACAAACATGGCCCAAGTGGCTAGGAGCCCGGTTGGCTCCTCAACTAACACTAATGTTGATTTGTTTTCTCCGGTTGTTCCTTTTTCTTTTTTTCCCCTCTTTTTTTTCTTTTTTCAGAATATTTTGGGACTATGTATGCCTGCCCGGTAGGGGTGCAACGGATCGGATCGATCCTCGGATCAGGGGTCACGGATCGGATCATTTTCGGATCGGCAAAAAAAATAAAAAAAATAAATAAATTACTAATATCCACGTAATTTCCCCCTCACTGTAATATCCACAATCTTCTCCCCCTGTAATATCCACAATCTTCCCCCCCTGTAATATCCACAATCTTCCCCCCCTGTAATATCCACAATCTTCTCCCCCTGTAATATCCACAATCTTCTCCCCCTGTAATGGGCATCTCCCCCACTTACCTTAGTCTCTCCCGCCGGCCAGTTCAGATCCACGAGCAGCGAGGGTGAGGGGTGATGACGTCAGCACGCACAAGGCGGCCGCCGCCGCCGGGTGTACCAAGATGGCCACGGCTCTGGAGCTAGGCCGAAGCCGCGGCCTTTCCTAAGGCCGAGGATCGTGGTGTGTGCCGATCCGAACAGGGTGACCCGTTCGGATCACGGATCGTCACCGATCCGTTGCACCACTACTGCCCGGCCAATCAGCTATACTGCTGCGGTTCCCTACTGATGTGGACAATCATAGACTGGTTAGAGGTATCTCAGGTGTCAACAACACCAGGTCTACTGTATATAATGTTTTAGTATCAAATGTTTCTCGAATGCACTATCGTTTTACGCTGGGTCCCAGCGTGGCTATGCCTATACTAATGAAACTGCGACTGAATGGCTGCGACTGAGGAAAGGAAAAACGTACCGCTCAAAAGCTTGAGAATTCACCAAATAGCTGCTTCCGCCCGGTCACTCACACAGGTGCTGGCTCTGCACTGAAGCATGGGAGAAAAAGAAACCCTGGACTGCCGCACTCTGTATAGACAGTTATTTATTCCAAAATTTCAGGTAAAAAATCCAAATTCAAAATAAATCCATAAATCCAAAACAACAAATGCAGATGGTGTGCATGCAGGGAAGGGTGGCTAACGCGTTTCACGTCACGAATTGACGCTTACTCATAGCTGAATGGCTGCGACTGTAAAACTTTTGTCCTGGAATGTCAGGGGTCTTAGTAATCCTGTTAAGAGATTAGCTGTTCTCAGGCACCTTAAATCAACCGGGGCGGGGAGTGTGTTTACAGGAGACCCACTTTTCACCAGGTGCCACTCCCAGCTTCAGTCCCCGGGCGTACGGTACTCAATTTCATGCTACATACTCTGCCTATGCCAGTGGAGTGAGTGTGTTGATTCGTCAGGACACCCCATTCCACTGCTCTCAAAAAGTCATAGATCCAGGAGGGAGATTTGTATTTTTATTATGCACAGTGTCTCATATGGTGTGTATTATAGCTGGTATATATATACCGCCTCCATACTCGTCTGAAGTTCTCAGATGTCTAGCGAGGTTTATGGCGCAGTTCCCAGATGTACCCTTGGTAGCGGTGGGTGACTTCAACAACTATCTGAACCATAACTGGGATAAGTTGCCTATTCCCACCAATGTACCTATCCGTTCTGGAGGGGCCACCCCCTTTGCTGGTCTACTTGAAGAACTTGGCCTGACGGATGTGTGGCGTAGAAGTCACGCTCAAGCCAGACAATACTCGTGCTGTTCCTCAACGCATGGGAGCCTGTCTAGGATTGACCTGGGCTTGGGCAATGAGGTGTTACTTCCATTAGTTGTAAACTCTGGGTATGGGAACAGGCATGTCTCAGATCATTCCTCATTCTGGGTCGAGATTGCTCTGCCTACTGATGCCAGGCCCAGGAGCTGGAAACTCAATCCTTTTTGGCTCTCTCTGTTTCCAACCCCTGATCCGATCAGAGAGCGACTCAGACTCTTTTTGCAGGACAATCTGGGCTCGGCTCAGTTGGGGGTTGTTTGGGATACCACTAAGGCATTCTTGCGAGGTCAATTTTAGGGCTGGGCGATTTTCCCCCAAAAAAAAATCTGCGATTTTTTTATAAAAAACTCGATTTACGATTCGATTTTTTTTTTATTATATTAATTAAAGTGCATCAAACAAAATTGCAAAGGCAAACCCTTTCTCTAACTGCAAAGTCAGTGTGCAACAAACACACAATATATTCCAGCGCTCATGGAACATACATTATTAACTATTGAAAACTCTTGAAACTGTGTGATTCCTTCTGTCCCAGCCTTGCTGCGATCCTGGCTCTGCATCCTTTTGGGTTGGAGGGCCCCCCACACGCTGGTCTGCCTGCTGTCCATCATTCAAGGTACTGTGCTCACACGGAGATCATGCCACAGGCTTTGTTTTGACTTTTTTAACCCCTCCTTGCTCCACGGATGTCACTGCAAGTTTAACAAGTTTGTCACCACTGGCAACTGGAGAGTTAAGATTCATTTGCCCTCTGCACATTTGGGATTGGATCCCTCTCTTTATTGTGATTAATAAATGGACTAAGCTTTTTTATCAATTCTTCAAGAGTTTTCAATAGTTAATGTATGTTCCATGAGCGCTGGATTATATTGTGTGCATGTTGTGTATTTTGTACTTCTGGGTACGGATTTTTTCTTGCTGCGCTGGATCCTGTTTTTTCCCCCTTTTGGATACTTTGTACTTCCCAAAACATTTGGGATTTTTTTCTTATTATTATTATCATCCATTATATTTTTTTCTTTATCCACCAATTTAGCGCTTGTGACCTTTTGTTGTTTTTTGCAGTGTGCAACAAAGATTGTTAAGCATCCAAATTATTAATACTGTATTTGGATTTAGCTAATAAAACAACAAAAAATCCTGAGGTTACTCTTAGTTGAATTGAACTGTGTCCGTGTCTCACTGTACCCGTGCCTCACTGTGCCCATGCTTCAATCACTGTGCCCGTACCTGATGCAGATTTTCATGGTATACGGATTTTACTGCTACACCGGTGGCCATTCCAGTATTCAAAAGCTGCGCCTCCTTCTCGTCTGTGATAGGCGGAACACTCAATTTCCCAGCATTCAGTGTTCCGCCTATCATGGTCATCCTCATAACACAGACGAGGATGAGAGGATGTCCGTGATAGGCTGAATACTGCCTGCTGTGAAATTGAGTGTTCCGCCTATCACAGACGACGAGGACTCGGGAGGCGCGGCTTTTGAACACTGCAATGGCCGCCGTCTGTCTGCATGACACGCTGATCAGGTAGGCAGACGGCGGCTGCAGCGAGTAGATGTAATTGGGGTAACGCTGCCCAGTGCCATTCCGGATACGCCCCCTGCAGTCCTGCTACGGAAACTTTGAAGGGAAGGGAAAAATTTTTTTTTTTTTTTTCGAAAAAAAATAAATAAAAAAAAATAAAAAAATAAAAAATCTAAAAAAAATCGATTTTCTTCAAAACTGAATCAATTTGAGCTCAAAACTCGATTCAAGATTAAAATCGATTTTTTTCCCAGCCCTAGTCAATTTATAACTACTATCAATAGGATAAAAACAAACACTAAGGCTTGGGAAATGGAGGTTTGCAAAGTCCTCAGGGAATCGGAGGATGCTTATATCTCCGATCCCACTGAGGATACAAAAAAAGCTTGGTTGGGGGCGCAGTCTACGTCTAGCCAGTTGGCACTACAGTTAGCCGAAAACAAGAGATTTTTCTTGCAGCAGACCCACTTTGAGGAGGGGGAGTCCACTGGGCACATGCTGGCTTTACTAGCACGAGCACAGAGGTCTACCTCTTTGGTTACAACCCTGTGTGATACACAGGGGGTTGCCCAAACGTCTACCTCAGCGGTGATACAAAGCTTTCGTTCATTCTATGCTGACCTATACACCTCTAAGGTGCACTCCACTGATAATGACATAACAGGTTTCCTTGAGGAGTGTGATCTGCCTCGATTGTCGGCCTCGGACGCGGCCTTACTTGATGCTCCAATTACGGAGGATGAATTGGCTTCAGCTTTGAAACAAACTCCTAATAATAAGTCTCCTGGAGCTGACGGTATCCAGTCTGAGGTATACAAGAGATATGCCGACACATTACTGCCCATGCTTCTGAAGGTCTACAATGACGCTCTGAAATCGGGCACGCTACCAAACTCCATGAATGAAGCGATAGTTGTGGTGCTACTGAAACCTGGTAAGGAGCCTACGTCTGACTCATATAGGCCCATTTCCTTACTCACGACCGATGTTAAACTCTTAGCCAGGGTTTTGGCGACGAGATTGTCCCAAGTGGTCCAGTAGCTGGTTCACAGGGACCAATCTGGATTCATACCCACCAGATCCACGGCACAAAATATTAGACGCCTGTTTTTGAACATTCAACTCCCGGTTGAGAATCATGGTAATCTGGCCATTTTTCACTTGATGCAGCTAAGGCGTTCGACAGTGTTGAGTGGCCTTACCTGTGGAAAGTCTTAGATCGCATGGGCCTGGGGGCCACATTTATTAGCTGGCTTAAATTGCTCTATGCTCACCCGTCGGCACAAATTAGGGTCAACGGGGACCTTTCAGAGTCGTTCCCATTGTTCAGAGGCACCAGACAGGGGTGTCCATTGTCGCCCCTGCTGCCTGCCCTGGCTTTGGAACCGCTCGCGGCAAGAATAAGAGGTGATAGTGGGATCACTGGCTTCCGACGTAACACGGGGATGGATGTGGTGTCATTATATGCGGATGATACCTTACTATACTTGGGGGATACACAGGGTTCTCTAGTCGCAGTTATGACTCATTAAGGCCTTTGGCGCATTATCCGGCTTTCTATCAATTGGAATAAGTCGGCACTAATGCCCCTAGATCCACTGAAAGTGCCCCTACCGGAATGTGCCACGATGATCCAGATAGTGTCGTCTTTTCGTCATCTGGGCGTACAGGTCTCCCCAGATGTTTCGTAGTATCTGTCTCTTAATCTTACCTCTCTGCTTACTAAATTCAGAGAGAAAAGTACTGCCTGGTGTAAATTACCTTTGTCAGTGGTAGGAAGAGTGAACCTTATCAAAATGGTGTGGGCACCACAACTCATGTATATATGTCATAATTCTCCGGTGTGGATTCCCCGGCGCTGGTTTGACAAAATAGACTCCCAGTTTAGGGAATTGATATGGCGCAAGAAAACGGCTAGAATTAGCTTATCCTCTGCAATATCCCAAGGAGGAAGGGGGATTGGCGGTCCCGCATGCCAGGGCCTATTTCCTTGCTTCCCAGATTCAGGAACTGGGAGGCTGGGGATTGGCGGATACCTTAGATCCCATACGCAGACTTCTATGCCCCCCGGCGGACGACTCCATTGCGTTGTCCACCTTGGAAGCAGGATTCGCACATTTAGACGGAAAACTCCCGTCCATAGCTCTGATGAGAACATTGTGGTCATACACCAAACGCTTGCTGCATGTCAGAGGCTTCCTTGCACTCACCCCCATATGGAGAAATCTGAACTATAGGGAGCCGCTTAAGCTTAAGGGGTTTGGCGGCTGGGAGGGAGTGGGGCTCCGATTCCTATCACAGCTGTACACTGGTCAGGTTCTCAAGTCCTTTCTGGAACTCCAGGCGGAATTTGGTATCCCCCGCACTAACTTCTTTAAATACCTTCAACTGAGACATGCAATCTAGACATCACTCAGGTTAACTGATCATGCCATGGTACAGGGGATTTTGCTAGAGGATGAGAGAAGGGGTATGATCTCTAGAGGATATGGTATAATTCTTAACGCACTCCAGGACCCCGCCAGGCTACCCTGTAGGCAGAAATGGGAGGATGTGGGCCCCTTGGATGGGGAGGAGTGGAGTATGTGCCTTGCCTCCGCTCCAGTGGTTTCAGTGTCGGCCTCGCAAAAGTTATCCCACCTTTACTTACTACATAGGGCTTACAGAACACCTGTCAAACTTCATAAATGGGGACTTCGTGATACTCCTCTCTGTCCAAAATGTATGAGGGACAATGGGGACCTTATGCACATGTTTTGGAGATGCCCAAAACTTTTTAGGTATTGGTCTGAAATTCTGGAAGTAATTTCTCGGGTGTTCACTTTTCACGTTCCAAAAACTCCTGCAGTGTGCCTGTTGGGTGCCTTGGATGAGAAGACATTGACTCCCTCTACTCGCACAGCGATTATTCATTTACTTTACATAGCTCGGAGGTTGATAGCTCAGCTCTGGATTACACCCGGGGTGCCCACCAGGCAACAATGGATTGACCAAGTGAACAAAATGCTTATAAGGGAGAAACTGACATACCAACACAGAAATGCGCCCCGCAAATTTTCTGCAATGTGGCAGGATTGGCTGTACCGGGCCTAGCGCCCCATCAGTTGGTCAAGGATAGATTGTTACAAGGATAGGCTTCAAATTCAGTGGGATAGGTTTAATTTCACTGGCAAATGTATGTACTATGAGGGATAACTGTTGGTGAAGATAGGCTGGGCAGCCCAATTGACCGAGTTAAATTCCCAGGGACCTGGGAATAGTTATATTCTTATGATGTACAGTGTGTGCTGTAGATCACATGTTTTTTTGTGTTTTTTTATTTTTTCCTGTGTGTTTCTCTTTTTTTTCCCCTCTTTGTTAGAGCCCATTCACACAGGGGCGTCTTTGGATCCGACTCCAATTCGCCCCAGGTCGCCCCTAGTCGCCTCAGGTCGCGCTGGCTGAAGAAATCAATGTAAGTTAATGGAGCCGTCCTTATGCACACTACTGCAGTCGCTCCGACTTCAAAAAAGGTCCCTGTACTACTTCAATCCGACTCCTAGGCGACCTGTAACCATTCATTTCAATGGGAGTCGCCTCTCACTGTCTTAATAGGAGCAACTCTCCAGGAAGAAAACATACATTTATCAGGCAAACCTCTCCCTCCCACAGAGCTGATTCTTGTTTGATTGGCCACTGGAATGTCTCCTGTCCTGCAGGCAACTTGGAGTTGCCTTGTAAATAGCTCCAGGTCTCGCTGTGATTCATTCTCAAGTTGTGTCTGAGTTGCCTCAAAATCGTGCTGGAAGTCGTGTTGCCCCTGTGTGAATGGGCTCTTAGTTTGTTGTTTGGTTCTCTTTTTTGCTTCACAATGCCACCTCAACTTCAGGATCTTTTGGCCTTGTTGATTTTCTGTTGGTTGATGCAAAATTGTGTCTTGGCTAATTCAAAGGATCTCACATATTGTATGATATCTCCTGGCTTTATGTCATTGTTATGTATGACTTGTATGTGGCACTGTGGAATACCAAATAAAACGTTGTTTCTGATAAAAAAAAAAAAAAAGGTATGACTAAAAGCAAAACATATATTTTTTAGATTTGGATAGAAGCCATAAGGGAGATTTACACCCTCCAACTGTCCCTATAGATAGATAGATAGATTTACACACACACACACACACACACACACACACCTTAAACAGTATCTAAACCCCAAATTTTAACAAAAATCATGAAATTATATTTAAATAATCTTTTAAACATACTTTTTTGATGTTTGATTGCATCGTGCCTTGTGCAGAACTATGTTTTCCTGGGCTGACTTTTCCATCTGTATGATTGTTGCTGTGCAATGATGTGCCCACAAAACCTCAGCAGAGTTGGACAGTAGTCTTTTATGCTGTGTAGCGTCAAACACTAGCTGGCAACCACATCAGTAAAGGTAAAAAAATAAAAAATAAAAAAAATAAAAAAAATATAGCAATCTGGGCATTGACAAGTACTGACGCAGGAATGCGTGTCCTAGGATGACCACTCTATGCCTCCATAGACATACACCTAGGGCTCGTTTTTATGTTGTGGGCTGCTGTCTGTTCAGTATGGGCAGTATTGGGGTTTACAACAGTGGTTGTACCCTGTTCTTAAATACCCCCCAACAGGCCATGTTTGCAGGTTTTCCTTTATCTTGCACAGGTGCTTTAAATCAGAGTCAAGGGCTTGGTATTTTGGACAGCAATTTTTTTCTAAGAGAAATTCCCAAAACATACCCTGTTGGAAGTACTCGAGGACAGGGTTGAGGAACCACTGCTTTACAACACAAGGCAGTGTTCACCTTTTCTGGTGGTAGCTTAACTGTTCCAAAATCACATTTTATTCAATTCTTTGCACTGTAGCAGAGGAACACATGGGTCGATTTAATAAAAGTTGAAATTGCTAAATCTGGGGGCGCAGCGGATCGGTGACGATCCGTGATCCGAATGGGTCACCGTTCGGATCGGCACACCACGCGATCCGCGGAGCGCGCCTCAGCCATAGGAAAGGCCCCGGGTTCGGCCTAGTTCCTGAGCGGAGGCCATCTTGGTACACCCGGCGGCAGCTGTCTCGTTAGGAAGTGACGTTTCGTCGCCGCCATCTTGCTCCACCCCACACTCCTGCACAGTAATGATAGTGAGAAGTGGGCAAGCGGACATCTTGTTACACCCAACAGAGTTTTAGATTTCAGTTATTTTCAACACAAAACGGAGCTTATATGCTTAAATACATTATTTGGAAATCCAACGGACTGTTTACATGTAAAATTTTAAAAGCAGCAGCAAACCTTACATGCTTGCCAATGTGACAGAACACCTCCGATTTTCACATTTAGTTAAATGTGAAAATCAGGTGTTCTGTCACATTAGCAACCAAGTAAAGTCAGCAGGTTTGCTGCTGCTTTTAAAATTTAACATGTAAACAGTCCGTCGGATTTACAAATACTGTATTTAAGCTTATAAGCTCCGTTTTGTGTTGAAAATAACTGAAGTCTAAAACTCCGGTGGGGGTAACAAAATTTGTCTTTTTTTTTTTGCTGATCCAAAAAATGAGCCGATCCGTGACTCTGATCCGAGGATCGATCCGATCAGTGAGTTTTTTGATCCGTTTCACCCCTTACACCCAACTTCCACGCAGGTGAGGGTAATGCTGCAGTGCTTCTGGTGAGAACTTGGCAATGCGGAGGATCCCAAAATATCAAGAACAGATGATCCTGCAGTGTGTTAGAATGTCTTTCCTTGAGATTTAGGATACTTCAAGGACCTCAGCAATAGCGTTGCAATGCCACCATCGACTGGGTATCAAACTTTTCTCCACATATGTTTTCGAAGATGGCAGCAGCAGCATCCGAGAGCCGAGGGAGAGATCGGCTTTGGGTGCCGACATTGCGGGCATCCTGGACAGGCAAGTGTCTTTATTTTAAAAGTCAGCAGCTGCAGTATTTGTAGCTGCTGACTTTAAAAAAAATATTCGGCGGACCTCCGCTTTAATATGTGAGCTGGTTTTGCATTGGGTGCAAGGTTTGCTTTAAGGCTGACAAAGATGTCCAGTTATTACAGAAACATTAGAAAATGCAAAAATTATCGCGCCCAATATAAATGAAGAAGAATACTAAAATATTCTAAATGTGAATTAAAAATTACAATAAAAATTATGCAAAAGTCATAAAATAAAATGAACATCCACAATAGTGTCTAGATCCGCAACCACCCTGGGTGAGGCTCGAGGTGATATAGGGATCAGGAAATCAGTGATCAATAGATGGTAACCATAAAGTCACAATAAAGTAACGTAAGGTGCTGTGATAAAAAAAGTCCCTTGAAAAACTTATTTTTTTAAAACACCAAAAATTGTAAAAAGAAAAAGAAAAAACAGAAAAAAAGGGGGAGGGGGGTTAAAAAGCAAAAACTTGTCCAATAAAGCTATTGCTTCACAGAGGAGAAATGGAGTGCTCTTCTAAAGATGTTTGAAAACAGAAGAAATATCCCAGAAAAGTCCACACAGGCCAGAAGGAAAATCACATCCACCACGGTGAGAATGGTTAGAAGATGGTTACTTTACCAGAAGTGTTGGACCTCCTCTGTGGCAAGGTCTAAAGAGCCTGCAGATATCACCCTCTGCGGGGTACAGCTATTGGTTCCAGGAATCCAGAAAGATGTCACCAAACCGAAATCCTGGTGCTAACTCCTAGCACACGCTGTGTTTGTTCATCCACTGGGATCACGGTCGCTTCAAGCTTTAGGCCTTGTGCACACTGGACGTTTTTACAGCTGCCGTTTTTGGCTCCAGACTTTTTTTTTTCCTGCAGGCAATAAACTCCCCAGCATGTTATCCTGTGTGTCCATGCACACATAGGCTGTTATCAGCAGTTTTTGGCAACCCCAGAACTAGTGAGTTTTGAGAGGAGTTTTTCAGCTGTAAAAACACTCCAACTCTGATAAAAGCTTAAAAGCGCTGAAACGTGTTTTTGAGCCATAAGCTTTTGTGGGAGTATGGTCTTCCTAAAAAAAAAAAAAATGCTAATGCAAAAACGCTGAAAAACTCCTTCTACAGCTACAGCTTTCTACAGGTAACTCCACTGGAATTTTTATGTCTAGTGTGCATGAGGCCTTAATGGTTATGTTAAAAAAAAAAAAAAAAAAATCAGGGCTTGGCACATTTGCTTTGAATTTAGGAGCCAGCTAAAAAAAATAATAATTTACGTAGCCATTTTTTTTTTAACTGACAAAGCTTCAGTGACAAAACCCCTTCTCTTATGTAGCCCTGATGTGTATCTTTACAGATGCACAACTCTGGTTTACACAGAAGGTGCCGGTATTTGAAGAAGCAATAAAAAAGAAAAAAATAATAATTAATAATAAGCAGCAAACCTTAAGTTTTTTTGTTTTTGTTTTTTGTTATACTGCGCACTCCTCACCTTCTTCCTGTCCAGGTAAATTTACAGCGCTGTCACACTTTGAATGAGAATTGCGCAGTCACGTAACACTGTACCTACAAAAAATGTTGATAATTTTTTTTTGAGACACTGATAGACTGCACTGTTGAGGTGGCACTGATGAGGTAGCACGGATAGGCACTACTGAGGCTTCTCACCTAGCTGACATGGTACAGGAGCCACTGCAGCATTTAGGCTGGGTTCACACTAGTGCAACACGACATCTGTCCTACTTTGGATCCGACTTTGCCCTGCGACATGAAGCCGACATATGTCCGACTTTCAATGAACGGGGATCCGACTTGGATCCCCGCCAATAGCAGGCACTGTGTTTGCTATGAATCTTGAGGGGGAACAATTTTTAAATAAAAAACCGGCATGGGTTCCCCCTCCAGGGGCATACCAGGCCCTTGGGTCTGGTCTGGATTTGAAGGGGAACCCCCTACGCCGAAAAAACGGCGTGGGGGTCCCCCCAAAGTCCAAACCAGACCCTTATCCGAGCACGCAACCTGGCAGGCCGCAGGGGAAGAGGGGGGGGGACGAGAGAGCGGCCCCCCTCCCTCCTGAACCGTACCAGGCCGCATGCCCTCAACATGGGAGGTTTGGTGCTCTGGGGCAGGGGGGGCGACCTGCGGCCCCCCCACCCCAGAGCACCCTGTCCCCATGTTGATGAGGACAGGGCCTCTTCCCGACAACCCTGGCCGTTGGTTGTCGGGGTCTGCGGGCGGGGGGCTTATCGGAATCCGGGAGTCCCCTTTAATAAAGGGGCCCCCGGATCCCGGCCCCCCCACCCTAAGTGAATGAGTATGGGGTACATCGTACCCCTACCCATTCACCTGGTGGAAAAAAATTGCAATAAAAAAAAAACACACAGCTTTTTAAAGTATTTTATTGCACAGCTCCGGGGGTCTCCGCGCTCTCCGGTTCTTTCTTCTGCCGGGCACATGGCCCCGGAGCATGTGACTGTGACGTCATGGGAACATGTGACTGCCGTCATGAGAAGCCTATATTAATGCGGAGCGAACAGCCAGTATTACAGCGGGAGGAAGCGACGCGTCAACATTGAGAAGGAGAGGAGAGAAGAAGACGGCGACGACGGGAAGACCAGCCCCTCCACTAGCAAAAGAGCTAAAGAAGTTAGTGGAGGGGCCGGCGGAAGAAAGAAGCGGGAGAAGAACCGGAGAGCGGGAGAAGAAGAAGGCGACGGAGAAGACCGGGCCTCCGCTAGCAAAAGAGCTAAAGAAGTTAGTGGTGGCCCGGCAGAAGAAAGAACCGGAGAGCGCGGCGACGACACCGGAGACCCCCGAAGTTGGAAGAAGACCCCCGGAGCTGTGCAATAAAATACTTTAAAAAGCTGTGTGGTTTTTTTATTGCAATTTTTTTCCACCAGGTGAATGGGTAGGGGTACGATGTACCCCATACTCATTCACATAGGGTGGGGGGGCCGGGATCCAGGGGCCCCCTTATTGAAGGGGGCTCCCGGATTCCGATAAGCCCCCCACCCGCAGACCCCGACAACCAGGGTTGTCGGGAAGAGGCCCTGTCCTCATCAACATGGGGGCAGGGTGCTCTGGGGTGGGGGGGCCGCAGGTCGCCCCCCCTGCCCCAGAGCACCAAACCCCCCATGTTGAGGGCATGTGGCCTGGTACGGTTCAGGAGGGAGGGGGGCCGCTCTCTCGTCCCCCCCTCTTCCCCTGCAGCCTGCCAGGTTGTGTGCTCGGATAAGGGTCTGGTTTGGATTTTGGGGGGACCCCCCCGCCGTTTTTCGGCGTAGGGGTTCCCCTTCAAATCCAGACCAGACCCAAGGGCCTGGTATGCTCCTGGAGGGGGAACCCATGCCGGTTTTTTATTTAAAATTTGGCCTGGAGTTCCCCCTCAAGAGCAGCAGAGCACAAGTCGCATGCCAAAGTCGGATCATGCAAGACTGCGGTCCGACTTCAATGATAGTCAATGGGCTGAAGTCGGATCAAAGTCGGACCAAAGTAGTACAGGGAGCATTCTCAAAGTCGGACCGACATGTGTCGGACCAGTTAAGACGGCTCCCATAGGGAAACATTGATTTTCACACGTCATGCGACATGAGCTCCCAATGTCGGAGCGTTTGTCGCCCCAGGCCTCAGTCCCCCAGTAGTTTATCCACCCACCCACCCCCCCTTGTGCAGCTTCCCCCTTACCCTCCAAGCTCTGGAGTACCGAAGAGCTGATCTCCCTGGGCAGCGGATCCCATTAAGTTTGACACCTCCGGCTGGGTACTGCTGGATCACTTCAAAGCTAACTCGCTCCCCTGGGATCCCGACTGGATCTCTTCTTCAGCAAGGCAGCAAGCAGGCCGAATCCCCAGCAGGGTCTGGCTCCCCTCCCCTATGATCAATGGCATAACAGCAAGGGCTGGCATTGAGTAGCCGGGCTAGGCAGAATCCCCGGCCGGGGTCCAGCTCCTCTCTGCGATCAGTGGCAAGACTGACTCACCAAGCAGTCAGGCTAGGTAAAATCCCCAGCCAGGGTCCGGATCCAAGCAGCTGATGGGCAAGAGTTCTGCATATCTGTGAATGCAGCTGCCAGCTCGGGTCAGTCTGTGAAAGAATCAGTCCAGCAAGTTTGCAACCTCCCATACCCAGAACCGATAGGCTGACAAAAGTCCATGCACCAGGATGCAATTTCTAGTCGCCATGGTGACCTGGTGCTGGGATTTGTCGAGCCCTGTAATAAATGTACATATATTTGCATAGTAAAAATGTGAATTTATAATTTTTGGGGAAAGTTAACCTGCAAAGCACTGCAACTGTGATCAGTGGACTGCAGGTGCAATGCCAGGCTCATGCAGATGCTTCCTCCAGATCTATGCCTGTACTGAGGTAAAGGCTTTTAGAGAGCGGCAGGAAATGTCAATGGACTACAAAAGCAGCAATCACCAGTCTTGTGTTCTATTGAGAACTAAAAGTCTGCCTGCTGAGGTGGCAGACAGGACTTGTAGTTTCCCTACAAGTCCCTTGTTGATGCACAGGTGTTGCACGCCTTTCCATGCCAGCAGTCCCATTGTTGCCTATTAGGACACAGACGCTGCTCCCAATATGACATCCATGTGGGTGCACAGCCATGAACACAATGCATCCTGGGTGAGTTTGGAGACATACATCCACACAGATGTCAGGTTGGAAGTCAGCGGCTGTGTTCATGCAGCCACTGCGTCCCAACAGACAAAAGGGCTGCCAGTACGGGGATGCACGCAATACCTGTGCATCCCTGTGTTGGCAAAACACAGCCCTGCAGGAAACATGCATGTAATTGTCTCGTGTAAATTAAGCCAAAGTCTTCCACAGTACACATACTGAGCAACTCCCACATTTCCCAAAGTACTGGCCTCATTACCAAACAAAATTTGGTTTACTTGGTTTCATCTACCATTCCATGGAAAGGCACATCCTATTTTCTCCCACACTCCCCAAAGTACACCCATCACCGTTTGGCTGCACTCACAACACATACTAGCATTATTACACATGTAATCCCATGACCAGACACAGAACATATACTGACCAGATCCCACACACTCCATTTCAATGGCATCACTGCACCTATCATCCCACAAATACAAAACACATACCAACATCATTACATCCATCATTGCACGGCTGGAGTATGGGCTGGCTCTAACTCTACCCATAGTATGGGCATCATTACACTCAACACACCATTACCAGAAGCAGAATGCTTAGTTGCATCAGAACACCCACCATCCCCATTACTTCTACCATCCCACAGCCTAACAGGGCACATACTGGCCAGCTCCCATACTCCACACAGTACAGGCATTATCACATAACCAGACAAAACCCATACAGGTCAGCTCTCCCCTCCCACCAACAGTAATGGCATCAATACAACTATCATCTAATGGCTGAGCACAGGACACATAATGGCATAATTACACCCATCATATCCCATGGCCAGAGACAGAGCATGTACTAGCCAGTTCTGACATTCCACATAGTAGTAGGAGCATCATTACACCCAGCACCCCATGGCCAGACACAGAACATGTACCGAGTGCCTACCACACACCTAAGCCACCCACATTCCCAATTTTACTGGCATCATTACACCCATCATGCCCTGCCCCTAATACAGGACATAGGGCTGGGCGATTTCCCCCCCCA
Organism: Rana muscosa; assembly: GCA_029206835.1. Classification (NCBI taxonomy): domain Eukaryota; kingdom Metazoa; phylum Chordata; class Amphibia; order Anura; family Ranidae; genus Rana; species Rana muscosa. The sequence goes on from CM055116.1 coordinate 883,262,455, forward strand.
AAAAAATCTGCGATTTTTTTTTTTATAAAAAAAAACTCGATTTACGATTCGATTTTTTTTTTTATTAAATTAAGTGCATCAATAAACAAAATTGCAAAGGCAAACCCTTTCTCTAACTGTAAAGTCAGTGTGCAACAAAGATTGTTAAACATCCAAATTATTAATACTGTATTTGGATTTAGCTAATAAAACAACAAAAAAATCCTGAGGTTACTCTTAGTTGAATTGAACTGTGCCCAATGCCTCACTGTGCCCGTACCTGATGCAGATTTTCATGGGATATGGATTTTACTGCTACACCGGCGGCCATTCCAGTATTTTAAAGCTGCGCCTCCTCCTCGTCTGTGATAGGCGGAACACTCAATTTCCCAGCATTCAGTGTTCCGCCTATCATGGACATCCGCTCATCCTCATAACACAGACGAGGATGAGAGGATGTCCGTGATAGGCTGAACACTGCCTGCTGTGAAATTGAGTGTTCCGCCTATCACAGACGACGAGGACTCGGGAGGCGCGGCTTTTGAACACTGCAATGGCCGCCGTCTGTCTGCATGACACGCTGATCAGGTAGGCAGACGGCGGCTTGCGGTTAGTTAGTGTTACGTTACATCTACTCGCGGCGGCTGCGGCGAGTAGATGTAATTGGGGTACCGCCGCCCAGTGCCATTCCGGATACGCCCCCTGCAGTGCAGCCCTGCTATGGAAACTTTGAAGGAAAAAAAAAAAAAAAGAAATCTAAAAAAAACAAAAAACTATTTTCTTCAAATCTGAATCGATTTGAACTCAAAACTCGATTCAAGATTAAAATCGATTTTTTTTCCCAGCCCCAACAGGACATGTAGTATTGACATCAATACACCTAACATTCTATGTCTTCCAATGCTCCCCATACATAGTACCATCATCACACCCTCATCCCATGGTTGGACCCATACTGGTTAGCTCCCATACTATCATTAGACCCATCATTCTGTAGACGCTGATCCCATAGTATCAATACACCCAACATTACCATGGTCTCCCACACTTCCCATAGCACCGTTACACCCATCATCCCCTGCCTTAATACAGAAAATGTAGTATTGACATCAACACAACCAACATTCCATGTTCCTCCATACTCCCCACAGTGAAGGCATCATCACACATCTCATCCCATGGCTTCACACATACTGGCCAGGTCCCACACCTCCTATACAATCAATAAACCCATCATCCTAAAGACTTCCATAGGCTCCATAGTACCAATGCACCCATCATCCCCTGCCCCGATACAGGACACATAGTATTGATATCAAAGCACCAAACATTCCATGTCCTCACATACTCCCCCCACAGTATTAAACCTCCCATCCCATGGCTGGACACTGACCAGCTCCCACACTTTCCATAGTATCATTAGACCTATCACCCTATAGACTTCCAGAATACCAATTCATCCAACATTCCATGGGCTTCATCACCCCCATAGTACCATTAACTCATATCATAGCCTCCCACACTTGCCATGGTATCATTACACCCAAAATCCCATGACCTCCCACACTCCTTATGGTACCATTATACCCATCATATCATGGCCTCCCACACTTCCCATATTACTATTACATCCATCAACTCCCCTAGAACCATTATATCCATCATCCTTTGTCCTTACGACACTTGCCATGGTATGATTACACCCCTCATCCCCTGCCTTAATACATCCAACATTCCATGTCTTCCAGTGCTCCCCATACATACCCGTAGTACCATCATCACACCTCTCATTCCATGGTTGGACACATACTGGCCAGCAACCACACTTTCCATAGTATCATAAGACCCATCACCCTATAGACTCTCATACCCCCCCCCATCATACAATGGCCTTCCACACTTCCCATAGTACCATCACACCGATCATCCTTTGTCCTATGACACTTGTCTTTACAACCATCATCCCCTGCCTCAATAAAAGACATCAATACACCTAACATTCTATGTCCTCCAATGCTCGCCATACATAGTACCATCATCACACCACTCATCCCACAACTGGACACATACTGGCCAGCAACCACACTTTCAATAGCATCATTTTAGACCCATCATCCTGTAGACTCTCATACCCCCCATCATCCTTTGCCCTAAGACACTTGCCATGGTATCATTACACCCATCATCCTTTGCCCTAAGACACTTGCTATGGTATCATTACACCCATCATTCTTTGCCCTAAGACACTTGCAATGGTATCATTACACCCATCATCCTTTGCCCTAAGACACTTGCAATGGTATCATTACACCCATCATCCTTTGCCCTAAGACACTTGCCGTGGTATCATTACACCCATCATCCTTTGCCCTAAGACACTTGCTATGGTATCATTACACCCATCATCCTTTGCCCTAAGACACTTGCCATGGTATCATTACACCCATCATCCTTTGCCCTAAGACACTTGCCGTGGTATCATTACACCCATCATCCTTTGCCCTAAGACACTTGCCATGGTATCATTGCACCCATCACCCCCTGCATTAATACAGGACGCATAGTATTGACATCAATACACCTAACACTCCATGTCCTCCATACTCCCTCCCACAGTATCCCATTGCTGGATACATACCAGCCAGCACCCACACTTTCCATTAGACCCATCATCCCATAGTACCAATATACCCAGCATTCCATGGGCTCCACCACCCCCATTGCCTCTACATCCTATAGCCTTCCACACTTGCCATTGTATCATTCCAGCCATGAATCCTCCTAGTACCATTCCCCCCATCCCCCATGACCGGTGACACAAGGTGAGCTGCCTAGCCATAGACAGCCGGTCTCAGCCCCTCTGTGCTCTGTATAGAGTGACCAGGAAGACACAGGCAGTGACAACTCTACGGACAGCTCCAGAGTTGACAACGAACTCCGGGGTGAGGCAACAGAAGGGAGCCCCCCTCCGGGGTCAGTCCCGCCCTCCTCCCCCTGTACCCGGTGCTGCAGCTGACCAGAAGGGCCTCTCCCAGAATGGCCCCATATCCTCCATCCCTGACATGCGCTCTCACCGCTGTCTCCGATGATAAGCAGCTTGAAGAGATGGTCGTAATCCCTGGCCATGGCAACGGCGGCCTGTGCAGTGAGTGGGCCGGCTCCCGGGATCCGCGCTTTCCGTTCCGACCGAATCCGCTTCCCGGACAAACAGCCGGAAGTGACAGCGAGACCGCGCGGACAGGCGCATGCGCACACCCCGCCCACAGGAGCCCCACCTGGGTGCGCGCTCGGGGCGGCTCCCGTCCAAAGGCTTGGGAGCGAGCGCTGTGTGGTCAGACACCATTTTGTGTGCTGGCGGCTATGGGGGTTCTTGTTTCTACGAGGTCCACCTATTCCCCATGAAATACTAGTTCTGTCAGTAATGTCCTCCTTCTGAGGAATTCAGGAGGTTCTGAGTCACCAGATAACACTGGGCTCAGGCCGGAGAGAGCTCTCGTCTGATTAGATGTCCTTTGGGGAATACAGGAAAGGGACATGGTGACAAACAGTCCTCACAGCTACATATTGAACCTTGTATACATCATGTCTCTAATACCCCTCATCTATTACAACCTAAAACACAAAAGTCTGCCACTGCAATTGCTTACTTGCAACGTTGCCTTTCCAGAATTAATTTTCTTTTACTTGCAATGAGATTCTGAATACCAAATGTGACCACTTCAAAGAGTCAATCCCCTAGGGCAGAGGTGTCAAACACAAGGCCCTCGTCCTCCTCAAGACCCTTACTTTCTGCTTTTAAGCAATGCATCCAGCTTCTTCCCAGCAGCAGCATAAGGAAAGGGGGGTACACTGTGATGTAAGGGAGAGTGGGGGACTCAACTTCTGATGGTGGGGTGGCTGACATCTAATGTAAGGGGAGGGGATGCTCTGGACATCTAATCTTACAGATACAACCGGCCCTTTTGAGGGCAATCATAATGTTGATGCGGCTCGCGATGAAATTGAGTTTGATACCCCTGCTCTAGGGTGTCAAACTCAATTTCATCGTGGGCTGCATCAGCATTATAAGATTGCCCTCAAAAGGGCCAGTTGTATCTGTAAGATTAGATGTCCCCTCCCCTTACAATAGATGACAAGAGCCACCCCACCATTAGAAGTTAAGTCCCCAACTCTCCCTTACATCACAGTGTACCCCCCTTTCCTTATGCTGCTGCTGGGAAGAAGATGGATGCATTGCTTGAAAGCAGAAAATACAGGGTCTGAAGGAGGAGCAGTGGCGGTGTGTCCATAGAGGGCGCCGGAGCGCCGCCCCCTCTCGCTCCTGCACCGCCACTGAAAAACAATACATAGGTTCATGCATTGCATGAACCTATGTATTGTCACCCCTGCCGCACCGCCCACTATTCAGATGGCCGGCCCCCTGGCGAGCGCCGGCCATCTGTATAACGTCAGCTGGTTGGCTGTGGAAGTGTCTATCAGAGCCAGAGGCTCTGATAGGCTTTCCGATTACAGCCTGAGGGCTCTAATCGGCTTCCGAATAGCTAATTAAGAGGTGCATGGGGGGTGCGTTCCTTTGTTTGGACTGACACGCATCTCAGCCAATCAGGTTCACCGGATCTGATTACCGGTAACCTGATTGGCTGAAGCGACATCGAGGGCGGGAGAAGACATTGAGGATGGAAGAAGACATGAGGGAGCATGGAGGAGGACGGCGCTGACTCGAGGAAGGTAAGTGCGGGCTGGGGACAAACTGGCTGCATTTGGGGACAAATTGGCTGCATTTGGGGACAAGCTGCCTGCATTTGTGGAAAAACTGGCTGCATTGGGGGAAAAACTGGCTGCATTGGGGGAAAAACTGGCTGCATTTGGGGGGAAACTGGCTGCATTTGGGGGGGAAACTGCCTGTATTTGGGCGTTTAATGGGCACAGTGGCGGCAATTGATGTTTTTTTCTTATTTTTCAGTTTGTTTGCGCCCCCCCAAAAATTTTGAGCACCAGCCGCCACTGTGCAGGAGAGGTGCAAGGGCCACATGAAATGGCCCGCAGGCCATGTGTTTGACCCCTGTGCCCTAGAACATCCCTCCCTCCATGCCGTTATAGCCCTCTGTTTTTCTGGGAGTGCCATTGCTTCTGTGATGGCCCAGCTCCTCCACCCCTTCTTTCACCTTCCTACATAACCTTTTATGTAGCTGCTGGAGCAGTAATGAAGGGGGAATATTATAGAATAGGGATCTATCCAAGGAAGCGCAGCCATGCCATGATTGCCCTAATGCTTCCTCTCCTTATATACAGAGCAGCGCAGGGAAGTGGCTGTTGATATTTACTACTACTTGTACTGGAGCTGCTCCCACTATCCTCCTCACACTTGTGTCACATACAGTTGCTTGGGATGGACGCGAGGGGGAGCAGCACTCAAACAAGTAGTATTAAATATCTTGCAGCCCCTTCCCTGTGCTGCTCTGCATAGCAGGAGGGGAAGCACTTTTATTACTGACCTACTGATCTCTGCACACTGTATTACTTATTAATGAGCTCTGTACAGTACACTGCATTACTTACTACTGTTCTCAGTGTAGCGGACCCCCAAAATTGGGGTCGCTATGCTCTAAATTTAAGGGCAGCCTGAGCAATAGTTTGGCTCAGGTTCTCCAATTCTGCTTAGTTTGGACTCTGCTCTGCTGTAATGTTTCCTGGAGTATAGTTCCCCTTGTCCTGTGGGTGGCGCTGTTGCCTAGGTCTTGAGGAGAGCCACAGGTGGCGTTGCGGTGTGGTTGGGTGTCCTCTCGGCTACCGTGCGGTGGGCGGGTTTTGCCTGCGGTGCATGCCGGGAGAGGGTACACGAGGGGCAGACGCCATGATCTGGTGTGGTGTGCCGGGGGGATTCCAAGGAGGACCCCTGGTGGCGAAGTCGTGCCCTGCTGGCCAGGGGGTGTGTGAACTGGTCGAGGAGTCTCGGGCACCTTTAGCCTGAGGCTGCAGAGTTCCAGGTAGGCCCAGTACCTTCAACTGGGTCTACAACCAACCACTGGAGTCCCAGGGAACCTGAGGGAGGGTGGCCCGCTCTGAAACAGAGGAAACCGTGGGAGGACCTGTCCGATGGACCGGTGAAGGAAGTCACGGTCTCGGGGAGGCCTGGTTGCCTATCAGAGGGAAGGATTCATGAGTTGCAAGATAGCTCCTGTAGTGTGTCCCATTGGCACCTATGGTCTCTAATAATCTACAGGCATTAGGAAGTTCTAAATTCAGGAACTAAAGGATTCTGTGGCAGAGGATCTCCTGAACTTGTCCATGAAGGGGACTAAAACTAAAGTGTTATGTTTGTGCTACACTCCGGCTGTTAGAACTGTGAGAGGGATCTATCCGGGTGAGCAATTCATACTCAGGCTTGAGTGGAGAATAGGGTAACTGGGTGCCACGTGCCTGAACCTATTTCCCTACCAAATCCTATTGCTGTTTTCAACCTTTTCCCCAAATTTGTTTCAAGCAAAGAAAATAAACTTGTTTGTTGGAGTTTGAATACTGTCTGGACATTGGCTTCTTTCGGGGAAGAATAGACTTGTCCCTATATTCTGGGGACGAGAACCAATGGAGGGGAGGTAACTCGCTGCAGGACCCAAAATTGTAAGAACACCGCTCAACCTCTTATACCAGGAGGATACGGGCATGTGGCATGGTGTGCCTTTACTCCTGCAGGTGAAGGTAGGCAGGAAAAAAGGGTCTGTGTGCTACATCAGCACAACACATTACTTGTGAGTGACCTTTGCACACTGTAATACTTACTACTAACCTCAGAACACTACATAACTTATTACTGACCTCGGCAAACACTGCAGTAATTATTACTCACATCTGCATACTGCATTGCTTATTACTGTTATGCATTTATTACTGACCTCTACACACTGCATTACTTTCAACTGACCTTTGCAATACCTTTTATTGATCACTGCATTCTGCATGACTTATTACTGACTTTTGAACTCTGCATCTCTTACTGCTCATCTCTGCATTACTTACTTCAGTCCCCTGTTTTCTTTAGAGTTGACTTCTTTGGATTAAAAAAAAAATGTCCCAGTATGTAAAGAACTGCTGTCTGTGAGGAAGTCACGCTCTTCACAGCAATCTGACATACCTCCTTTATAGGAGCTAGAGCTCACTATTCATTGAGAAGCAAAAGCTTTGCTGATTGCTGTGCATGGTTGCACATTATGGCATGACGACCCCCCATACAGCTGACTTTAGTTCTGCTTTACAACCCCTGGTAGGCTTTTTTTTTGCTGCCTGTGTTCCTGATGAGATTCATAATTTCTGCTTTTTCCAGTGACCATTGTTACTAGACAGAAAGTGGTAGAAAATCCCAAATTTTTGTTGAACTACAGGTGAAACTCAAAAAATTTGAATATCGTGCAAAAATTCATTTATTTCACTAATGCAACTTAAAAGGTGAAACTAATATATGAGATAGACTCATTACATGCAAAGCAAGATAGTTCAAGCCGTGATTTGTCATAATTCTGATGATTATGGCTTACAGCTCATGAAAACCCCAAATCCACAATCTCAGAAAATTCGAAAAGGTGCAATATTCTAGGCTCAAAGTGTCCCACTCTAATCAGCTAATGAAGCCATAACATAACTGGTTCAGTAGGAATCACAATCATGGGAAAGACTGCTGACCTGACAGTTGTGCAGAAAACCATCATTGACTCCCTCCATAAGGAGGCAAAGCCTCAAAAGATAATTGCAAATTCGGATGTTCCCAAAGTGCTGTATCAAAGCACATTAATAGAAGTTATGTGGAAGGGAAAAGTGTGGAAGAAAAAGGTGCACAAGCAGCAGGGATGACTGCAGCCTGGAGAGGATTGTCAGGAAAAGGCCATTCAAAAGTGTTGGGGACTTTCACAAGGAGTGGACTGAGGCTGGAGTCAGTGCATCAAGAGCCACCACACACAGATGGATCCTGGACATGGGCTTCAAATGTCGTATTCCTCTTGTCAAGCCACTCCTGAACAACAAAAAACGTCCGAAGCGTCTTACTGAGTTAAAGAAAAACACACCTGCTCTGTTGCTCAGTGGTCCAAAGTCCTCTTTTCTGATGAGAGCAAATTTTGCATCTCATTTGGAAACCAAGGACCCAGAGTATGGAGGAAGAATGGAGAGGCACACACTGCAAGATGCTTGAAGTCCAGTGTGAAGTTTCCACAGTCTGTGTTGATTTGGGGAGCCATGTCATCTGCTGGTGTTGGTCCACTGTACTTCATTAAGTCCGGGGTCAACGCAGCCGTCTACCAGGAGATTTTGGAGCACTTCATGCTTCCTTCCACAGACGAGCTCTATGGGGATGCTGACTTCATTTTCCAGCAGGACTTGGCACCTGCCCACACTGCCAAAAGCACCAAAACCTGGTTCAATGACCATGGGATTACTGTGCTTGATTGGCCAGCAAACTCGCCTGACCTGAACCCCATAGAGAAAGATGAGACATGAGACCGAACAATGCAGAAGAGCTGAAGGCCGCTATTGAAGCATCCTGGTCTTCCATAACACCTAAGACGTGCCACAAGCTGAGAGTTTCCATGCCACGCCGCATTGAGGCAGTAATTGCTGCAAAAGGGGCCCAAACCAAGTACTGAGTACATATGCATGCTTCTACTTTTCAAAGGTCCGATATTGTTCTATGTACAATCCTTGTTTTATTGATTGCATGTAATATTCTAATTTTCTGAGATTGTGGATTTGGTGTTTTCATGAGCTATAAGCCATAATCACCACAATTATGACAAATCACAACTTGAACTATCTTTCTTTGCATGTAATGAGTCAATCTCATATTATTAGTTTCACCTTTTAAGTTGCATTAGTGAAATAAATGAATTTTTGCACGATATTCAAATTTTTAGAGTTTCACCTGTATATAAAGAGGGGATTTCTTCCCACTTTGAAAAGATTTTCACTCACTTTCTGGTATGTCTGTGGGACAGGAAGTAAAGGGAAGTCTCATCAACTGAACAAAGAAAGATTTCTAACCATTCAATACACTATCTACTAGGGGTGCAACGGCTCAAGAAACTCACGGATCGGATCGATCCTCGGATCAGAGCCACGGATCGGAACGTTTTCGGATCGGCAAAAAAAAATAAAAAAATAATGTTATACCCACCGGAATTTTCGATTTCACAGTTATTTTCAACACAAAACAGAGCTTATAAGCTTAAATACAGTATTTGTAAACCCAACGGACTCTTTACATGTTACATTTTAAAAGCAGCAGCAAACCTGCTGACTAGGGATGAGCTTCGAGTTCGAGTCAAACTCATGTTCGACTCGAACATTGCCTGTTCGCCCGTTCGCCGAACAGCGAACAAATTGGGGTGTTCGCGGCAAATTCGAAAAATCTATGGGAGAAATCTAAAGTGTTAATTATAAAGGCTAATATGCAAGTTATTGTCCTAAAAAGTGTTTGGGGACCGGGGTCCTGCCCCAGGGGACATGTATCAATGCAAAAAGAAGTTTTAAAAACTGCCGTTTTTTCGGGAGCAGTGATTTTAATAATGCTTAAAATGAAAAAATAAAAGTGAAATATTCCTTTAAATTTCGTACCTGGGGGGTGTGTATGATATGCATGTGAAGTGGCGCATGTTTCCCGTGCTTAGAACTGTCCCTGCAAAAAATGTCATTTTTGAAAGAAAAAAAGTCTTTTAAAACTGACTCGCGGCTATTAATGAATTGTCGGCTCCCGGCAATACATACAAAAGTCATTGATAAAAAAAAAAAAAAAAGCGTGGGGGTTCCCCAGAATTCAATTACCAGGCCCTTCAGGTCTGGAATGGATATTAAGGGGAACCCCGCCGCAAATTTAAAAAAAAATTGACGTGGGGTTCCCCCAAATATCCATTCCAGGCCCTTCAGATCTGGCATGGATTTTAAGGGGAACTCCACCCCAAATTTAAAAAAAAAATGGCGTGGAGTCCCCCTAAAAATCCATACCAGACCCCTTATCCGAGCACGCAACCTGGCCGGCCGCAGGGGAAAAGGGGGGGACGAGAGAGCGGCCCCCCCTCCCTCCTGAACCGTACCAAGCCACATGCCCTCAACATGGGGAGGATGTCCCCATGTTGATGGGGGACAAGGGCCTCATCCCCACAACCCTTGCCCGGTGGTTGTGGGGGTCTGCGGGCGGGGGGCTTATCGGAATCTGGAAGACCCCTTTAACAAAGGGGACCCCCAGATCCCGCCCTCCCCCCCCATGTGAATTGGTAAGGGGTACGTTGTACCCCTACCATTTCACGAAGAAAGCGTAAAAAAATGTTTAAAAAAACACACAAACACCTTGAAAAAGTCCTTTGTTAAAAAAAAAAAAAAAAAAAACATTCCAGCGGTGAAATCCAGTGTCCCGCGGCGATCCCGATGTCCAGCGCTGTCCTTCATTGGTTGTGCCTGAGCGGACCTGATGGGGAACTCCCTCTCAGTATTTTAAATGTATAGACCCGCCCCTTCTAAAGTTCCCCATCAGGTCCGCTCCCTCGGTATGTCGGACCCGCCTACGTCATTGGCTTGAGCGGGGAACTTCCTTCACTGTGTAATTTAAATTTACATAGTGAAGGAAGTTCCCCGCTCGAGCCAATGACGCAGGCGGGTCTGACATACCGAGGGGGCGGACCTGATGGGGGACTGCTCTTACTTTGGTAATACATGATTAGACCCGCCCCTTCTCATGTTCCGCATCTGGTCCGCTGAGCGGACCTGATGGGGAACTTTAGAAGGGGCGGGTCTATACATTTAAAATACTGAGAGGGAGTTCCCCATCAGGTCCGCTCAGGCACAACCAATGATGGACAGCGCTGGACATCGGGATCGCCGCGGGACATTGGATTTCACCGCTGGAATGTTTTTTTTTTTTTTTTTAAATAAAGGACTTTTTCAAGGTGTTTGTGTGTTTTTTTAAACATTTTTTTACGCTTTCTTCGTGAAATGGTAGGGGTACAATGTACCCCTTACCAATTCACATAGGGGGGGCCGGGATCTGGGGGTCCCCTTTGTTAAAGGGGTCTTCCAGATTCCGATAAGCCCCCCGCCCGCAGACCCCCACAACCACCGGGCAAGGGTTGTGGGGATGAGGCCCTTGTCCCCATCAACATGGGGACATCCTCCCCATGTTGAGGGCATGTGGCCTGGTACGGTTCAGGAGGGAGGGGGGGCGCTCTCTCGTCCCCCCTTTTCCCCTGCGGCCGGCCAGGTTGCGTGCTCGGATAAGGGGTCTGGTATGGATTTTTAGGGGGACTCCACGCCATTTTTTTTTTAAATTTGGGGTGGAGTTCCCCCTAAAATCCATGCCAGATCTGAAGGGCCTGGAATGGATATTTGGGGGTACCCCACGTCAATTTTTTTTTTTAATTTGCGGCAGGGTTCCCCTTAATATCCATTCCAGACCTGAAGGGCCTGGTAATTGAATTCTGGGGAACCCCCACGCTTTTTTTTTTTTTTTTTTTATCAATGACTTTTGTATGTATTGCCGGGAGCCGACAATTCATTAATAGCCGCGAGTCAGTTTTAAATGCATTTTTTTCTTTCAAAAATGACATTTTTTGCAGGGACAGTTCTAAGCACGGGAAACATGCGCCACTTTACATGCATATCATACACACCCCCCAGGTACGAAATTTAAAGGAATATTTCACTTTTATTTTTTCATTTTAAGCATTATTAAAATCACTGCTCCCAAAAAAACGGCCGTTTTTAAAACTTCTTTTTGCATTGATACATGTCCCCTGGGGCAGGACCCGGGTCCCCAAACACTTTTTAGGACAATAACTTGCATATTAGCCTTTATAATTAACACTTTAGATTTCGAACGTTCGAGTCCATTGTATTTAATAGGGTTCTAAAGTTTACACGAACATTTTGTCTGTTCGCAGGTTCTGGTGCGAACCGAACAGGGGGGTGTTCGGCTCATCCCTGCTGCTGACCTTACATGATTGCTAATGTGACAGAACACCTCTGATTTTCACATTTAACTAATGTGATGATCTGATCCGAACAGGGTGACCCGTTCGGATCATGGATCACCGCCGATCCGTTGCACCCCTACTATCTACAACTAAAAACAGGATTTTTGTACCCACTGTAAAATTATTTTATCCTGGGACAAAGAATCAGTAACATTGGGTTATACTCCCACCTTTAGGAGGCATTTGACACTTGCTAACAAAAAGCCATTGGCCAGCCAAGTATAATCTCTCCCACTCCTATGATGCTTCAGTTTTTTAGAAGCAGTACAAGAAGATCATAAACACAGAGGGAGTAGGACCGGTGTCTCTTGATGAAAGCCAAGAACAAAAAGCTAACAGCCCAAGAACAAAAGAACAGTGAAATACATAGAGTGCAGCGTAAAGGGCTGCCTGCAGGACCTTAGGTCCACAGTGTGCATCTGCAGATATATCCACCTAAAAAAACAGAGTTTGAATGAAAGACCAGTTGGTGGCTTTGCAAATCTGGCAAACAGAAGCTTGATGCTAAAAGCCCCGGATGCACTCGTGGAGTGCATCTTGACTGGGGAAGGTGGAATCTTATCCTTAATGTGACTTTAAAGCCGTGGGACTTGTTTACACTTGCTTCAAAATGTGGCTTCGGACAGGCTTTATTAAAGCACTCTGAATGCTAATCAAAGCTCCTGTCACTAATTAAAATGGTTATCATACAGTCCTGTTTACACGCTGCTCATACCTCCCAACTTTGTAAAGTCCCTTCGCGGGACATTCTGATGTCCCCTCTCCCCTGCCAACCAGAGTTGTTGATCTGATGAACAGTGGTACTAATGAGCTGGGGATCTGCTGACTGAGGGCACTACTGAGCTGGGGATCTGCTGACTGAGGGCACTACTGAGCTGGGGATCTGCTGACTGAGGGCACTAATGAGCTGGGGATCTGCTGACTGAGGGCACTACTGAGCTGGGGTTCGTCTGGGCCCCTTTAAAACAAATAGAAAATCAATGCGCATGCACACACAGGGCAGCGGGGGCTCAGGAGCGAGCCCACACCCAAGTGGTTTGCTGGGGATATACTAGGAAGTAGGAAGGAGCCAGGAGCATCTGCGGGGGACCTTAGAAGAGGAGGATCTGGGCTGCTCTGTGCACAACCATTGCACAGAGTATGTAAGTATAAAACATTTTTATAATTATTTATTTAAAAAAAATTAAAGGCTTAAAATCATTTTAAGCCAGTAGGCTTGAAAAGTAACCTGCCTGAGCCACCAAGAAATAGTAAAACATGAAGCAGACTGTCGCTTATGGGGACCTTCAGGAATGACAAAAAGAGGAGTCAGTCTGGCTAAGGCTGGATTCACACCTATGCATTTTTAGTGCATTTTTCAGATTTGCACTACTATCCATTTACCATGGTTTCCTATGGAACACGTTCTGTAGTGCAAATCTGCAAAATGCAAAAGCACTAAAAATGCATAGGTGTGAATCCAGCCTAAAGGCAGATGTAGCTGAAGAGAAGACACAAACTGCTTTAGCAATTTAGGGTAATTGTCAGAGAGATGTTAGAACAATGTCCTGTTGAAGGTGGAGGGATTCTTTCACAAGACAAGGCTGCCAACTCAGACACTCACCTAGCATAGGTGATGGCGATGGGTAAAGCTACCCTATGAGTTTAAGAAATCAAGGGATATCTCTGATGGGTGTGCCATGAAAAAGTATTCATACCCCTTGAAATTTTCCACATTTTGTCATGTTATTACCAACAACTTAAAAAAATGTAGGAAGGAAAATGATAAATGGTTTTCAACATTTTTTTACAAAAAAAATATGTGAAAAGTGTGGTGTGCATTTGAATTTAGCCCCCTTTACTGATACCCCTAACTAAAATCTAGTGGAACCAATTGCCTTCAGAAGTCACCTAATTAGTAAGTAGAGTCCACCTGTGTATAATTTAATCTCAGTGTATATACAGCTGTTCTGTGAAACCCTCAGAGATTTGTTAGAGAACCTTAGTGAAAAAACAGCATTGTGAAGGCCAAGAAACACACCAGACAGGTCAGGGATAAAGTTGTAGAGAAGTTTAACCCCCTTAGCGGTAATCCCGAGTATGGCTTGAGGTGAGTTTTTCATACCAAAAGCGGTAACCCAGAGCCAGACTCGGGCTGCATCGCAGTATCCAGGGAGAGTTACTTACCATGTCTCCCCGCAGTGTGTGCGAGCCGTGTCTCACTCGATTCACACTGCCGAGTGCCGAGCTCCGTTCCCTGCAACGTTGCGGCGCGCAGGGACGGAGTTCGGCGCCAAATTCAAAAAGTGAAAAAGACAGTATAGATACAGTATACTGTAATCTTACTGATTACAGTACTATATCAAATAATTACACACCCCCTTTGTCCCTAGTGGTCTGTCCAGTGTCCTGCATGCACTTTTACCGTATATACTCGAGTATAAGCCGAGATTTTCAGCCCTTTTTTTGGGCTGAAAGTCCCCCCCTCGGCTTATACTCGAGTCAGCAACAATTTTTACATTGAAAATAGTACCTGTAAAGACGTTGCCGCTGCGGCGTCCATCGTTCGAATTCCGCGGTCTCTTCCTGTTCCTTCAGTGATAGGCGATTCTCATCAGACACTCTCCGCCTATCACGATCATTCTCTCATCCTCAGTTTCCCAGCAGACGTCTGTGATTGGCGGAACACCCAACACAGTGTCTGCTGGGAAACTGAGGATGAGAGAATGATCGTGATAGGCGATTCTCATCAGACACTCTCCGCCTATCACGGAAGGAACAGGAAGAGACCGCGGAATTCGAACGATGGACGCCGCAGCCGCAACTTCTTTACAGGTACGATTTACAATGTAAAATAGCGAGCTAGGGAACAGTGAGGATAGGAGAACAGTGAGGATAGGAGAACAGTGAGGATAGGAGAACAGTGAGGATAGGAGAACAGTGAGGATAGGAGAACAGTGAGGATAGGAGAACAGTGAGGATAGGAACAGTAAGGATGACCCTCGGCTTATACTCGAGTTAGTAAGTTTCCCCAGTTTTTTGAGGCAACATTAGGTACCTCGGCTTATACTCGAGTATATACGGTATATTATAAAAACTGTTCTTTCTGCCTGGAAACTGGAGATTGTCCATAGCAACCAAAAAGTGTCCCTTTATGTCAAAAGTGGTTTTAGACCAGCTAAAAAACAGAGATAATAAATTAGAATCACTTGCGGAATTGAGCGATAGCGATTTGTGGGGAAATTCATCATCAAACACTAAATCTAATGACAGCGACAATTCTGCAACTGAGCAAATTTCAGTGTTTTTGATTTTTTTACATTAGTGAATAATTTTTATTATAATTACTTATAGTTATTTATTATAATATAATTTATGATTTTGTGTTTCAAACTTTATCATACCCGGGATGTCTACTAGACTCTTGTTTGGTCAGGTTTAAGTAAGTAATTACTAAGAATTGCAGGCCTACGATACATAACACCAAATTTCCATGCAAAATAATTGTACCGCTTTTGGTACAAAATTCCAGACAGAATCATACAGCCAGGGAGGTTAAAGCAGGGTTAGGTTATAAAAAAAATCCTAAACTTTGAACATCTCACAGAGCACCATTCAATCCATCATCCGAAAATGGAAAGAGTATGGCACAACTGCAAACCTACCAAGACATGGCCGTCCACCTAAACTGACAGGCCGGGCAAGGAGATCATTATTCAGAGAAGAAGCCCATGGTAACTCTGGAGGAGGTGCAGAGATCCACAGCTCAGGTTGGAGAATCTGTCCACAGAACAACTATTATGCCGCGTACACACGACCGTTTTTAATGTCATTGAAAAAAACGACGTTTTTTTCTACGTGATTTTTCGTGTTTCCTCTCAAGCCTGCCTTGCCTACACACTATCGTGAAAAAAAATGCTCGAGCAAAGCGCGGTGACGTACAACACGTACGACGGCACTATAAAGAGGAAGTTCTATTCAGATGGCGCCACCCTTTGGGCTGCTTTTGCTGATCCTCGTGTTAGTAAAGTTTGGTGAGAGCCGATTCACGCTTTTCAGCCTCGTGCTCTTCAGTCCGTTACAGCGTGACGAATGTGCTATCTCCATTACGAACGCTAGTTTTACCAGAAGGAGCGCTCCCGTCTCATACTTGATTCTGAGCATGCGCATTTTTTTTCCCCTCGTAAAAGCATACACACTACCATTTTTCACGACGTTAAAAAGAACGACGTGAAAAACGAAGTGAAAAAATAGAGCAGGTTCTAATTTTTTTTAGGCCATTTTTCACGTCGTTAAAAATGCTCTGGAGCCTACACACGATCGTTTTTCATGACCAATTAAAAAAATTGCATTTTTCACGCCATGAAAAACGGTCGTGTGTACGCGGCATCAGTCGTGCACTCCACAAATCTGGCCTTTATGGAAGAGTGGCAAGAAGAAAACCATTGTTGAAAGAAAGTCATAAGGAGTCCCGTTTACAGTTTGCCAGAAGCCATGTGGGGGACACAGCAAATATGTGAAAAAAGGTGCTCTGGTCAGAAGAGACCAAAATTGAACTTTTTGGCCTAAAAGCAAAACGCTATGGTGTTGTCCGTTTAATAAACGGAGATGTTTTTTCTCAGTTCAGTTCTCTGCAGTTCTCAGAGGAAAATTATCTCCTCTGCAGCCGGTTTAATAAACTGAGAACTTCAGTTCTCAGAGGGAGAACACAGGAGAAGTGTTTCCTCTGAAAACGGCCGAGATCTGTGTAAAAGTGTGTGGGCTGCCTGTAATCTTGTGAGATTACGGTGCAGCCGAGTTCAAAAAGTGAAACTAAAGTTTAAAAGAACATGTACCGTATTTATCGGCGTATAACACGCACTTTTTTCCCCTTAAAATCAGGGGAAAATCGTGGGTGCGTGTTATACGCCGATACTCACCTATGCCCGGCGATCTCCGCTGACTGTGAGCGGAGCGGAGCGATCGCCGCCGAGATACACATAGCCGAGTGTATTCGACTATACTCGGCTTTTCTCGGCTCCGCTCACAGTCACGCCCAGTCCCGCCATTGGACCTGTGATATGTCCATCATAGGGCGGGACTCGGCGTGACTGTGAGCGAAGCCGAGAAGAGCCGAGTACACCCGAATACACTCGGCTATGTGTATCTCGGATCCGCCCAGTCCCTGCGTTCTCAGCGGCGTTCGCCCCGCTCCGCCCTGTATCAGCGGCGATCTCGGCGGCGCCATATTTAAAATTCAAGGCTGCAATAAACACTGGGGGGGGGGCAAGGCTGCAATGTGACAAGGCTGCACTGAACACTGGCAAGGCTGCACTGGACACTGGCAAGGCTGCACTGGACACTGGCAAGGCTGCACTGGACACTGGGCAAGGCTGCACTGGACACTGGCAAGGCTGCACTGGACACTGGCAAGGCTGCACTGTGACAAGGCTGCAAATGACACTGGTAAAAATGAAAAAAAAAATTTTCTTAAACTTCCCTCCTAAAAGTTTTTTTCCCTAAAATTCCCTGCTAAACTTGGGGTGCGTGTTATACGCCGGCACGTGTTATATGCCGATAAATACGGTAATTACATGTTTTCAGACGTGATAACTATATATATATATATATATATATATATATATATATATATCCTGTATATATACACACACACACGTGTGTGTGTGTGTGTGTGTGTGTGTGTGTGTGTGTGTGTATATATGTATATAGCACACGGACCTTTTTCTCACCTGGCTCACTTGTGTGATAAGGCACACCATACTATATGCCCCTACCCTCTTGTTTGAAGAGTAGGGATGAGCTTCGTGTTCGAGTCGAACATACGTTCGACTCGAACATCGGCTGTTCGATCGTTCGACGAAGATCGAACGATTTGGGCCGTTCGCGCCAAATTCGAGTGACGCGAACGGCCCACAATGCACTACGCCATCGCAGTGTCATCCAGGCGCTGTGATTGGCCAAGCATGCACTGTGACCCCGCATGCTTGGCCAATCACAGCGCCGGCAGCGAGGAGAGCAATGATTGGCCACAGGAAGGATGCCTGTGGCCAATTATTGCTGAGGGTGTTTAGTACACGCCCCACACTATAAAAGGCCGCCAGCACGGCGGCCTAGTGTAGTGTGTTCCGGAGCAGGGAAAGAGCAGCATAGGCAGGGACAGTGACATTTATTTCTTTCTTGCTTAACCTGGATTCCTTTAGTTTAGGGAAAGAGAAGGATAGGTAGGGAGAGTGTCAGTGTGTTTTACTGTTCGAGTCCTTGTTTCTAGGGACAGGGAAGGACAGTGAGTGAATTCTCCTTGTGCTATAATGTGCTTTAAAAAAACATTTTTTCTAGGGACAGAAAACTCTAGGTAGGGAGAGTGTCAGTTTCTTTCACTGTGCAAGTCCTTGTTTCTAGGGACAGGGAAGGACAGTGAGTGAATTCTCCTTGTGCTATAGTGTGTTTTAAAAAAACATTTTTTCTAGGGACAGAAAACTCTAGGTAGGGAGAGTGTCAGTTTCTTTCACTGTGCAAGTCCTTGTTTCTAGGGACAGGGAAGGACAGTGAGTGAATTCTCCTTGTGCTATAGTGTGCTTTAAAAAAACATTTTTTCTAGGGACAGAAAACTCTAGGTAGGGAGAGTGTCAGTTTTTTTCACTGTGCAAGTCCTTGTTTCTAGGGACAGGGAAGGACAGTGAGTGAATTCTCCTTGTGCTATAGTGTGCTTTAAAAAAACATTTTTTCTAGGGACAGAAAACTCTAGGTAGGGAGAGTGTCAGTTTCTTTCACTGTGCAAGTCCTTGTTTCTAGGGACAGGGAAGGACAGTGAGTGAATTCTCCTTGTGCTATAGTGTGCTTTAAAAAAACTTTTTTTCTAGGGACAGAAAACTCTAGGTAGGGAGAGTGTCAGTTTCTTTCACTGTGCAAGTCCTTGTTTCTAGGGACAGGGAAGGACAGTGAGTGAATTCTCCTTGTGCTATAGTGTGCTTTAAAAAAACATTTTTTCTAGGGACAGAAAACTCTAGGTAGGGAGAGTGTCAGTTTCTTTCACTGTGCAAGTCCTTGTTTCTAGGGACAGGGAAGGACAGTGAGTGAATTCTCCTTGTGCTATAGTGTGCTTTAAAAAAACATTTTTTCTAGGGACAGAAAACTCTAGGTAGGGAGAGTGTCAGTTTCTTTCACTGTGCAAGTCCTTGTTTCTAGGGACAGGGAAGGACAGTGAGTGAATTCTCCTTGTGCTATAGTGTGCTTTAAAAAAACATTTTTTCTAGGGACAGAAAACTCTAGGTAGGGAGAGTGTCAGTTTCTTTCACTGTGCAAGTCCTTGTTTCTAGGGACAGGGAAGGACAGTGAGTGAATTCTCCTTGTGCTATAGTGTGCTTTAAAAAAACATTTTTTCTAGGGACAGAAAACTCTAGGTAGGGAGAGTGTCAGTTTCTTTCACTGTGCAAATCCTTGTTTCTAGGGACAGGGAAGGACAGTGAGTGAATTCTCCTTGTGCTATAGTGTGCTTTAAAAAAACATTTTTTCTAGGGACAGAAAACTCTAGGTAGGGAGAGTGTCAGTTTCTTTCACTGTGCAAGTCCTTGTTTCTAGGGACAGGGAAGGACAGTGAGTGAATTCTCCTTGTGCTATAGTGTGCTTTAAAAAAACATTTTTTCTAGGGACAGAAAACTCTAGGTAGGGAGAGTGTCAGTTTCTTTCACTGTGCGAGTCCTTGTTTCTAGGGACAAAGAAGGAAAGTGAGGGGAATTCTCCTTGTGCTATAGTGTGCTAAAGCATTCCTCATCAACCATCTTTGAAATCCTTGTTTTTTGGACAGTCAGGGAAATTGTCGTTGTGCTATTCTGTGCAAAAGCAATCATCCTCAACCATATTTAGAAATCCTTAAGTAAAGGGACAGAGAAGGACACCTGAAGGTAGCCCTTATTGCTTTTTTCCCATCTCCCTGCAGGCCATCTATTAGAATGTCTGGAAGGCAAACAAGGAGAGGCAGACAGTCAGGAGGCAATAAAAGAGGGCAAGCAGGCTCTGTGTCTGGGGGCAACAGTGCTGGTCGTGGACGCGGTGCATTGTCATCAGCACATGGCCATGGGACACGCTTGTCCTTCTTTTCGGCAGCTAGACATGTTGAGCCACATCATGCCGAAGACTTGGTAGAGTGGATGACCAAGCCCTCCTCCTCCTCCTCATCCTCTCTCACCCAGGCTCAGGGTACTGGCAAAGTAGCTGCCAAAGCGTCCTCTTCCCTGGTATCAATGTCAGACTCATCATCAGTCACTCCTTCCCTAGACCCACCATGTCCTCCTCCTGAGGAGTCCCCCGAACTGTTTGAGCACAGTGTTGGGTACATGCTCCAGGAGGATGCCCAGCGTTTCGAAGGGTCTGATGATGAAACCCAGCTACAGGAAGGCAGTAGGGTGAGAGCAGACAGAGGGGATGCTCAAGAAGGACACCAATCTGGCAGTCATGTTCCAGCAGCTGCAGCATACTGCCAGATTGGCTCCAGTGATGAGGAGGGAGGGGATGATGAGGTCACTGACTCCACGTGGGTGCCTAATAGGAGAGAGGAGGAGGAGGAGGATGAGGAGGAGGCACATCTCCAACGAGGCAGGATGCCCTTTGGTGGCCAGCGTAAGGGCAGTACACCGACGGAATCACACCGCAGAGCTCCGCCTGTGCAGGGCGCTGCCTCTGCCCGTCATTCAAAAAGTTCCTTGGTGTGGGCCTTTTTTGAGGCTAGTGCATCAGATCGCACAGCTGCTGTTTGCAACATATGTCTCAAGCGTATATCGCGTGGCCAAAACATCAGCCGCTTGGGTACCACATGCCTGACCAGACATATGTTGACCTGCCATGCAGCTCGTTGGCAAGCCTACCTCAAAGACCCACACCAAAGAACAAAGCGGACCTCTCCTTGCACCGCATCAGCTGGGATCTCCAACCCCACTATAACTTCAGTCCTCTCTGAAACATGCACTGAGAGGAATGAAGGTGTAGAATTAGGTGTGTCACAGCCAAGTACTTGCGGCCACTCTGCTAGCAGTACACCGACGTCCGATTCTAGCAGGCAAATTTCCCTGCCCCAGCTGCTGGACCGTCGAAAGAAGTTCACTCCCAGCCATCCACATGCCCAGCGGTTGAATGCTAGCTTGGCTAAATTGCTAGCGCTTCAACTGCTGCCTTTTCAGTTGGTAGACTCGGCCCCCTTCCGTGAGTTTGTGCAATGTGCGGTTCCTCAGTGGCAGGTTCCCAAACGACACTTTTTCTCACGGAAGGCTATTCCGGCTCTCTACCGGCATGTGGAAGGCAATGTCTTGGCCTCGCTGGACAGGGCGGTCAGCGGTAAGGTGCATATTACCGCTGACTCATGGTCCAGCAGGCATGGACAGGGACGTTACCTTTCTTTCACGGCCCATTGGGTCACTCTTTTGGCAGCTGGGAAGGATGCAGGACAAGGTGCAGTAGTGTTGGAGGTTGTCCCACCGCCACGCCTCCAAAATGCTACTACTGGTTGTGACACACCTCTCTCCTCCACCCCCTCCTCTTCTTCTTCCTCCATGGCCTCTTCCTGTGGTTTGTCCTATGAACCAGCGGTGCTCCGTAGCCGTTCACGGGGCTACGCAAGTACGCAGGCAAAAAGATGCCATGCCGTGCTTGCGCTGGTGTGTTTGGGGGACAGAAGCCACACTGGGGCAGAGGTCCTGTCTGCTCTGCAGGGCCAGGCCGAGAGGTGGTTGACGCCACGCCAGCTTAAGCCAGGAATGGTGGTTTGCGACAATGGCACCAACCTCCTCTCCGCCCTTCGACAGGGACAACTGACCCATGTGCCCTGTGTGGCTCACGTCCTTAACCTGGTGGTGCAGCGGTTCTTGGGCAGGTACCCAGGCTTACAGGATGTCCTGAGGCAGGCCAGGAAAGTCTGTGTGCATTTCCGCAGATCTTATAATGCCAGTGCTCGCCTGGCTGAGCTGCAAAAGGAGTTGAACCTGCCCAAGAACCGCCTTATATGTGACATGCCCACCAGGTGGAACTCAACGTTGGCCATGCTGCAGCGGCTGCACACGCAGCAGAGGGCCATCAATGAGTACCTGTGCGACTACGGCACCAGGACAGGGTCAGGGGAGCTTGTTTTTTTTTCTCCACGCCAGTGGGGCATGATCAGGGATGCATGCACTGTCCTGGCACCATTTGAGGAGGCCACGAGGATGGTGAGCAGTGACAGTCCATGCATCAGTGACACTGTACCTCTTGTCCACCTGTTGGAGCACACGCTGCGTGGAATAATGGACAGGGCACTTGAGGTTGAACAGGGGAGCAGGAAGAGGAGGACTTCCTTGCCTCTCAAGGCCCCCTTTACCCAGACAGTGTTCCTTCTGTCCCACCCATCGCACAGGAAGAGGAGGAGGAGGAGGAGGAGGAGGATTGTGTCAGCATGGAGGTGGAGGCTGGCACTCAGCATCATCAGCAGCAGTCTTTTAGGGATGATTTACAGTCCCAAGAAACCAGTGGACTTGTACGTGGCTGGGAGGAGGTGACTGCGGATCATGTCGTCCTTAGTGACCCAGAGGACTCCGGAGCAAATGCCTCAGCAAACCTACGCTGCATGGCCTCCCTGATCCTGCAAAGTCTGCGGAAGGATCCTCGTGTTCTTCGGATCAAGGAGAGGGACCATTACTGGCTGGCCACTCTCCTTGATCCACGGTACAAGGGTAAGGTTGCGGACCTTATGTTACCATCGCAGAGGGAGCAGAGGATGAGACAACTCCGGGAGGCCTTGCAGAAAGGTCTGTGCAACACGTTCCCAGAGACTGGGAGGTTACAAACTCCTGGTCCTGGACAACGAGTTGCTGAGGCTTCGGCCAGTCAAAGAAGGAGCGGTGGGGAAGGTGGCCGTCTGACCGATGCGTTCAGACAATTCTTTAGTCCGCAGCCCCAAAGTATGATCGGTTCCAGCAACCATCGCCAGCGTCTGATAAACATGGTGCAGGAATATCTAGGGGCAAGGTCAGACTTGGACACCTTCCCCACCGAAAATCCTCTGGCTTACTGGGTCTTGAGGATGGATCACTGGCCAGAGCTTGCACAGTATGCAATTGAGCTACTGGCCTGTCCTGCATCCAGCGTTCTTTCGGAACGCACATTCAGTGCTGCTGGAGGATTTGTCACGGATCACAGGGTGCGCCTGTCCACCGACTCGGTTGATCGACTGACTTTCATCAAGATGAACCAGTCTTGGATCACCACCAGCTACCACACACCTGATGCTGATATAACAGACTAATTGATTTTAACATGTCACATCCCTTCAAGACTGATGCTGATGCTGAGTGCCTGTGCTGTTATGTTGACTGGCTATCCTCCTCCTCCGAGTCCTCAATGATACGATTGATGATGACAGCTTGGAAGATCATTTTTGTTTATGGGTGCCGCCACCAGTGGCTAAGGCCCAATTTTTCAGCCCCTGTTTTACAGGGGCGTGTAATTACAATTTTTTTAGCAATAATTTGCCATAGGGCTCATTGCTGTGCTCCAAGTACAGTATCTGTGAGGGGTTGGAGTGTTGTGGCACCAGTGCCTAAGGCCCAATTTTTCAGCCCCTGTTTAACAGGGGCGTGTCATTACAATTTTTGAAGCAATACTTTGCAACAGGGCTCATTGCTGTGCTCCAAGTACAGTATCTGTGAGGGGTTGTAGTGTTGTGCCACCAGTGCCTAAGGCCCAATTTTTCAGCCCCTGTTTAACAGGAGCGTGTCATTACAATTTTTGAAGCAATACTTTGCAACAGGGCTCATTGCTGTGCTCCAAGTACAGTATCTGTGAGGGGTTGTAGTGTTGTGCCACCAGTGCCTAAGGCCCAATTTTTCAGCCCCTGTTCAACAGGGGCATGCAATTACAATTCTTGATGTAATAATTCACAGCAGGGCCCATTGCTGCACCCACCAAGAGTAACTCTGAGGGCTTACAGTGTTGTGGCAACGCCACCACCACCACCACCACGAAAGGCCCAATTTTTCAGCCCCTGTTCAAAAGGGGCATGTAATTACAATTCTTGATCTAATAATTCACAGCAGGGCCCATTGCTGCACCCACCAAGAGTAACTCTGAGGGCTTACAGTGTTGTGGCAACGCCACCACCACCACCACCACCACGAAAGGCCCAATTTTTCAGCCCCTGTTCAAAAGGGGCATGTAATTACAATTCTTGATCTAATAATTCACAGCAGGGCCCATTGCTGCACCCACCAAGAGTAACTCTGAGGGCTTACAGTGTTGTGGCAACGCCACCACCACCACCACCACGAAAGGCCCAATTTTTCAGCCCCTGTTCAAAAGGGGCATGTAATTACAATTCTTGATCTAATAATTCACAGCAGGGCCCATTCCTGCACCCACCAAGAGTAACTCTGAGGGCTTACAGTGTTGTGGCAACACCACCACCACCACCACCACCACCACGAAAGGCCCAATTTTTCAGCCCCTGTTCAACAGGGGCATGCAATTACAATTCTTGATCTAATAATTCACAGCAGGGCCCATTGCTGCACCCACCAAGAGTAACTCTGAGGGCTTACAGTGTTGTGGCAACACCACCACCACCACCACCACGAAAGGCCCAATTTTTCAGCCCCTGTTCAACAGGGGCATGCAATTACAATTCTTGATCTAATAATTCACAGCAGGGCCCATTGCTGCACCCACCAAGAGTAACTGTCAGGGCTTACAGTGTTGTGGCACCAGCACCACCATTAAAGGCCCAATTTTTACTACCACTGTTCAACAATTATATGTAATTAAAATTCCTGATATAATAGTTGACAGCAGGGCGTTCCAGCACCAACCAAGAGTAACTGTGAGTGCTTACAGTGTTGTGCCAACACCAACAACTAAGGGGCCTATTTCTGCAGAGTATATACGGCAGGTCCCTACTTTCAAACATCCAACTTACAAACGACTCCTACTTGCAAACGCAAGAAGACAACAGGAAGTGAGAGGAAATCTACCCCTAGGAAGGAAAATTCTCTCCTGTAAGAATAAATATGGGAGAAAGGTGTCTCCTCTGTACTGATGCTTTATCAGCAATCCTTGTTTCAAGAAAAACACCACATTTCAAAAACAGTTGACATTGGGACGGAAAGTGAGGTGAAATGTTCTGAACAGGGGCACAGACAGCAAAACAAATGTTACAGGGGTGATAACCCTTACCTATGTTTTCCAAAAAGTTTAAAAATAGATTTTTGGGCTGGAGCTACACTTCAACAATGTACCTGTTCAAAATTACAAACAGATTCTACATAAGAACAAACCTACAGTCCCTGTCTTGTATGCACCGCCTGTATACGGCTGTTCAGAGTATATAGGGCCTTTTTTATTTTATGTGCGGGGTTCCCCTTAATATCCATACAAGACCCAAAGGGGCTGGTAATGGGCTGGGGTAGGGGGGGGGGGGGGTCATGGGGTAGCTATGCCATTTTTCTTAAAGATTTTCATCCATATTACCGGGACCAGACATTACATTAAAGCCGCAAGCAGTTTTAAATGGCTTTTTTTTCCTTTAGAAGTGTCATTTTGTGCAGGGACAGTTCTAAACACGGGAAACACGTGGCACTTCACAGGCATACTTTAGACACCCCCCAGGTACGATATTTAAAGGAATATTTGTCTTTTTTTTTTTCACTTTATGCATCATTAAAATGACTGCTCCCGAAAAACGACCGTTTTTAAAACTTCTTTTTGCATTGATACATGTCCCCTGGTGCAGAACCCGGGTTCCCAAACCCTTTTTAGGACAATAACATGCATAATAGTTGTTATAATTAGCACTTTAGAATTCGAACGTTCGCATCCATTGTATTTAATAGGGTACTAATGTTCGTACGAACTTTCGGTCCGTTCGCGGGTTCTGGTGCGAACCGAACCCGGGGGTGTTCGGCTCATCACTATTGAAGAGGTTAAGCGGTGTTCACAATTGTTGGGTCCCGCAGCAAGTTACCTCCCCTCGGCTGGTTCTCACCCCCAGAGTGTAGGGAAGAGTCTGTTGTAGGTGCACCAATAAGGCCAATGTCCAGACAAGGTTAAACCTTAATGAAGGAAGGTTTATTTTCTTTATGCTGAAAACTGGATAGGAAAGATGAAGTTGAAGAATAAAGGAACAGGGAGGCAGGTTCAGGCACGCGGCACTTAATCTCACCACTCAATCCTCAGTGTCTCTGCTTACCAGATAGTCCCCTCTCATGGTCCTAGCAACCGGAATGACACTCGGGCGTTCACTTAGGTTTCTTTGAAGATACGATTTGGAGATCCTCTGCCACAGAATCTCTGAGCCCCGAACTTCTCAGCGCTTGTAACTCAAGAACAGGTGCAAGTTGCTGCACATTACAAGGCCTTAGATGAATAGTGGAATCCCTCCAGAAGTTTACCGGGCCTCTCTTTCACCGTGAACTCTCACCGGTCCATCAGAAAGGTCCTCCCCCCGGCCTCCTCTTCTCAGAGCGGGTCCCCTCTCAGGGGGCACCCTGGGATTCCTCCTCTTAGAGATGAGCCCCAGCTAAAGGTGCTGGGCCCAATAGCGAAGCTGCAGCCCCAGGCTAAAGGTGCCTGGGACCGATGCACACGCGCACCCCTGGCCTGGAGGGCCAGGTCACGCGACCCGAATTCCGGAACTCTCCACTCCAGGCGGCGCCTGCCCCTTATGTATCCTCTCCCGGCATGCACAGCAGGTTGACCACGCCCACTGTACTACTGCCGAGAGAGGACACCCTAAGGCACAGCACTGTCACCAGTGGTTCAACCCACCTGTCATGGCAGTGCCACCTACAGGCCACAGGGAACTGCACACCAGTCCAACACCTGCAGAAACAAAGTAACAGAACCTATCAATAAAAGCGGTCTGAGCCTGGCTACTAGCTCAGACCAACCCCTAAATTTAGGCACATGGCACCCCTCAAAGTAAAGGGGCGCTACATTATATATATATATATATATATATATATGTAGCGGGCAGTTCCTCCCCTCTCCCCGTCCCCTCTATTAAAGTTCTGCTCGCAATGTCTCTGGTCTAGGGGTATGATAGGGGAGGGAGAGGGTGCGCTACGCCAGGCTTCCACCACAGGTGTATAAGTGGTATCAGCAATGCCTTTCTTTACCTTCGGGCCTGTGTTGTGCATCGGATCCTCCCTCCAAGAGTCTCCGAGAACCTCGTCTGCCAGGAACTGAGCCCCACACCGTTAAAGTCCAACACTCCTTTATTTAACACATAACATGGACTCCCTTGGCTATAGAACAGAAAAGGGGGTGTGGGTGCGAATAGGCCCAGACACAAGTTCGATCCTCCACTCTCCTCCAAAGAGTGGGTTATGGTCTCCGTACGAGGGAAATTCACCTTCCGGACGGTCTCCGACAAGAGACTCACCCGTCACCGGCAGTGTGCTGCACCGGGTTTTCAGATGAGGAGCTCTTCCCGGTCCATTACGCCCACCTCAGATTCAGGCATCCATCTCCGGAGTACCTTAGGATCCTTCCCTCGCGGAACTCAGTGTTGGGCACTAAACTCCGGACCGCCGTCCAAGTACCTCACCCCAGGCTAAAGGTGCCAGAGGTGGAACACGACCTCCGGTGGTCCTCTAGGCCTAGTCCGCCTACAGGACAAGCACGAACTCCGTCCGCAGGCTAAAGGTGCCAGGGACCAACAACCCTGTGACCAAGATGGCCGGCCCCCTTTATCCCCTCTCCCAGCAAGCACGGCGGGTTCCCCGCCCCACCATACCGCTGCCAAGAGAGGACAAAAAGTAGGCTCAGCACACAGCGGTATCCGTCCGTCGGCCCATGGTGACAGCGCCACCCAGTGGACCGCTGGAGACACACCACTGGTGTCACTGAAAAATTCAAAAATTACCCTGGGAAAGTAAGTACCCGCTACATACTCCCCCTGTCATTTGACACTGGTCCCCAGTGTCTGGAGTAAACCACATCCTCAACAACTGACATGATCCAGTCCAGAAACCATTAACAATTGAAAAACAAAAACTTTTTGGAAACTCTATCCTAACGAAGAAGTTGTGTCTGAGCCCCTGTAATAAAAGAGGAGTGAAAGACAACACATTCAACATGAAAATCACATTTCAACATTTTACTTTTCCCTCCCCATCCTAACTAAAGACCTCCCCAGAGTATGTAATCTTGCTGGGATGTTCTCCTGCAGAGGGAAAAGAAATAGAATTTAACATGTAAAACCCTGACACATGTATCCGTGTGTATGAGGAAAAGAAACTTCTCTGTTTCTCCAAAGAGTGAGTGCGTGAAAAGTGTTTATAACGTTGCGCGACACTGCCACCTGGTGACAGCCTCGCGGTAACTGCACCCGTGGAACTTCTCCTTTCTCTCTAACCCTATCTACCCCAGAGTCTGTGATCTCCTTGCAGGAAGATAGAAACAAACAGGAACAGTCCCTCTTTTTTTTTTTTCTTTGGGCACACAAAACACAATTTCCCCAGAAAGTTCAGCAGCATGATAATATTGGAGTCTTTCTCTCCTAAAGGTAAAAGCGGGGATGTGGCAGAATCAGTGGCTTCAAGTGCTGATCCATAGTCTCTAGATGGTATTCTACATCTTCGCCTTCTTTGCGTCTGATCACTACTTTGTCTGCGTGGATGTGTCTTCCCACCATCCATTCTGCCTTGCAGTCTTGAAGCGCTGTGAAGCCTTTGGAGAACATGTTAGGTATCTGCGGGCGTGTGGAACTTTGAGGTGGGTCCACACAAAGTCATTGTACCAGCGCTCCCGGCACACTTCCACCTCATATAGCAAGTCCTTCGATAAGTAGGGGTACTCCCATCCGTACTCCGCTGCAACCTTTTGGCTAAATAAGCGCTGTAGTCTTGCCAAAGGAGGCATGGTAGCTTTGTCCCCTTCACCAGGCAAAACAACTGAGTCTGGATGACGAGGTGCCTTGACCACCTCCATTCTGGGCATTGGGGGCCGCAGCAACAGTCTCTTAACCCCAGCGTCAGATACAGATGGCGCCGGGGATGCAGGGACAAGTTGAGGAAGGGATTCTCCTTCAGGCGCTGAAGCCTCCACCCGGGGTGTGCTCTCTCCTATGGACATAGGTGAATTCCCAATTCCACGGAATGAAGCAAGCGGTATCTTGTCCCAGCCCTTCTTGGCAAACAAGTCATCTATCAGGGCATCATCTCCCATATCAGAGAGAGATTCCAGGTCGGAGGTGTCACACTCCTCCGCGGGTATGTAGCCCTGTGTGGAAACAGAACATCCACACTCCGGGGACTTGCTAGGCCATGCCTTCTCGACACCTCCTCCCTCACACCAAGTCTTCTCTGCCGGCTTACCTTGGCCTTTCCTGGGACGTCCGGAACTCCCGTCAACGGATCCCTCTGGGTCTGGCGTAAGCATGCGAGAGGGTCCACCACCACCGCTGGTCGGGGCTACCACGCTGGTTCTTTTCTTCGGTGGCGGATGCTGTGAGACAGTGGTGACCGAGTCAGCATCCTCGGATTTCTCCCGTTGATGTTTCACGACCTCCTCCGCGTTCGTTGCAGTTAGCGCAGGGGTGACTCTCACAGCCGCGATTCCTCCCTTCTGAGTGGCAGTACCTGAAGCCCGGCCTGGGTAGATAGTTTTCGGCCTCTCACCCACCGGATCCACTTCGAACGTGAATTCCCCACAGGCCTCACAACGTCCGAACGGCTTCAACAGGCACACCAGTCCCGAACACCCGGGGCAAATCATACCCAGGGCCTCAACGTCCATACATGAGTATAGGGCGAATCGACCCCTCGGCTTCAGTCGGATCCCCGTATCCGTTATCGGAGCAGCAGCAGTCAATGTTGTAGTCGCCGGATGAACCGGAATCGATGAGGCGGGTCCAAACATGGCGACCTGTTGCTGTTCCATCTCACACTGCAGAGTTTTCGCGCCAATGTCCCACGTGTAGTCCGTCACACGTATTGGACTCCTCCCCTTTTGCTCTAGTTCGCGGTCTTTTCCACTTTGGCTTGGTTGAGACACGCCCACGA
The DNA here is from genome assembly GCA_029206835.1 of Rana muscosa. Classification (NCBI taxonomy): domain Eukaryota; kingdom Metazoa; phylum Chordata; class Amphibia; order Anura; family Ranidae; genus Rana; species Rana muscosa. The sequence continues at coordinate 883,292,438 of CM055116.1, forward strand.
ACTAAGCGGTGGGGGTTGTGTCTGGTGGCGCAGTGCAATTGAAAACCCCCACGTGTAGTCCGTCACACGGCTGGGTTTTCCCCCTTTCACCACTCTTCCTGCGCGGGCCTTTCCCCTTCTGAGGTCATGTCCACGACTTTCGAGCAGGGCTGCACTTTAGCCTATTCGTTTAACTCTGTCCGGCAGACACCTTCTACCAAGTGATGCACAACACATATCCCGGACCCGAGCCCCCACGTGTAGCGGGCAGTTCCTCTCCTCTCCCCGTCCCCTCTATTAAAGTTCTGCTCGCAATGTCTCTGGTCTAGGGGTATGATAGGGGAGGGAGAGGGTGCGCTACGCCAGGCTTCCACCACAGGTGTATAAGTGGTATCAGCAATGCCTTTCTTTACCTTCGGGCCTGTGTTGTGCATCGGATCCTCCCTCCAAGAGTCTCCGAGAACCTCATCTGCCAGGAACTGAGCCCCACACCGTTAAAGTCCAACACTCCTTTATTTAACACATAACATGGACTCCCTTGGCTATAGAACAGAAAAGGGGGTGTGGGTGCGAATAGGCCCAGACACAAGTTCGATCCTCCACTCTCCTCCAAAGAGTGGGTTATGGTCTCCGCACGAGGGAAATAACCCTTCCGGACGGTCTCCGACAAGAGACTCACCCGTCACCGGCAGTATGCTGCACCGGGTCTTCAGATGAGGAGCTTTTCCCGGTCCATTACGCCCACCTCGGATTCAGGCATCCATCTCCGGAGTACCTTAGGATCCTTCCCTCGCGGAACTCAGTGTTGTCCGAGTACCTCACCCCAGGCTAAAGGTGCCAGAGGTGGAACACGATCTCCGGTGGTCCTCTAGGCCTAGTCCGCCTACATGACGAGCACGAACTCCGTCCGCAGGCTAAAGGTGCCAGGGACCAACAACCCCGTGACCAAGATGGCCGGCCCCCTTTATCCCCTCTCCCAGCAAGCACGGCGGGTTCCCCGCCCCACCATACCGCTGCCAAGAGAGGACAAAAAGTAGGCTCAGCACACAGCGGTATCCGTCCGTCGGCCCATGGTGACAGCGCCACCCAGTGGACCGCCGGAGACACACCACTGGTGTCACTGAAAAATTCAAAAATTACCCCGGGAAAGTAAGTACCCGCTACATATATATATATATATATATATATATATATATATATATATATATATATATAGATATATACACACACACACACACACACACACACACACACACACAGTATTTATATATATATATATATATATATATATATATATATATTGTGACAGCAGGAAGGTAAAGTCACCTGGTTGCATCCAGGGGGGTAGATATATTTCGCCCAGATTCAGGCTTTACGCCGACTTATACAACTAGGTGGAGAGTTGTATAAGCCCAGCTAAGGCTAGTGGGCTCATGGATGACTCATACCTCTAGGGAGAGGGCTGGGCGTCGTGCAGGCAGGGAGTTGATGAGGCCAGCTGAAGCCTGTCAGTTCGTTTAAGGCCTCTATAAAAACTCCCAGATTCATTAGGTGTTAGCTCATGCCTGGACCCAGACCTGTGTGGACTGTCTAGGGAGAGTGAACCCCTGTGCAGTGAGACAAAAGCCTGTGTGGCTATTTGCTTGGACATTTAAAACCAGGGACTTAGGGACTAGGACAGCACTAGGCTGATCCCAGTTGTTAGTTAGGAAACCTGTATGTTTAGTCAGAGGTCAAGTTGACCAGGATTTATTTTGTTTATATGTTTCTTTTGGCTTTGCTGTGTTTTGTCACTGTAAATAGAAAATAAACCGCACCTTTTTTTTTGATTTTGAAAACCACAACCTCCGTTTGCTGGGCCTGTTTTTGTGTGGGGAGCCCATCCCGGGGGTCACACACACCCGCTGCCGAGCTAACCCCCTCACAGTTGGTGGAGAACCAGTGGCAGTTTTTTTTAAGCCAGCATGGAGGAGATACTGAAGCAGCTGGCTCTAGCAAATGCCAATCAACAGCAGACAAATGCAGGTTTGCAAAAGAGCCTTGCAGCTCAACAACAGAACTTCGCAGCCCAGCAGCAAGCTCACCAACAGAGTCTGGAAGCTCAGCAACAAGCCCAGCAGCAATCTGAGGCCCGCTTCATAGACCTGTTACAGAAGCAAGAGCAGAGACTACAACAAATGGAAGCAGTAATGCAGCAACGTCCGCAGACCAGTGAGGAAAGCCGTCCCACTAATACCGCGTCCTTTGGGGTGAGTCGTTTATTGACAAAAATGACTGGAGAGGATGATCCAGAGGTATTTTTGACCACATTTGAAAGGACTGCTGAAAGAGAAAAGTGGCCTGAGGAGCAGTGGGCTGGACTGGTGGCTCCTCTGTTAACTGGTGAATCGCAGAAGGCTTACTATGACCTAGAGCCTGACCAAGCAAAAGACTATGTGATGCTAAAAGCTGAGATATTGGCAAGGCTGGGTGTCACCCAGGCTGTCCGGGCTCAGCGTGTGCATAACTGGACTTTCCAGCTTGGAAAACCCCCCAGGTCTCAAATGTATGATCTCATTCACCTGAGCAGAAAGTGGCTACAGCCAGAGACTTTGTCCGCACCAAAGATTGTGGAACGTGTTGTAATGGATCGGTTTTTGAGAGCTCTTCCTACTGCCATCCAAAAGTGGGTAAGCCATGGAGACCCAGAGACGGCCGATGGTCTTGTGGATCGTGTGGAGAAATACTTGGCTACAGAGAACCTGACGGCCTCTTCCAGAGACACTCGGACTTTCCACCCTAAGACCAGACCATCCCCAGGGGCGGATAAGAGGATTCCAAGGGGTAAGGGTGGAGAGAGTGAGAGGGTGGGAGCTCTACCCCAAGTTTGGCGAGAACAGCCTGGGAAATCAGCGGCTCAAGAGGCGGCAAGAAGGATCATTTGCTACCGCTGCCGGCAAGCGGGACATATTGCAGCCAATTGCCCGGTTGTGGAGGAACCCATGCAGTGTGACTTTCTGACGGGCAGACGTCAGTCGCTGTGTGCGACAGTCGCATGCACTGCCATTCGAGGAATTGAGAAACATTTATGCAAAATGTGTGTTAATGGTAGAAATGTTGTGGTATTGCTGGATTCAGGTAGCCTTGTGACCCTGATAAAGGCTGAGTTAGTTAAAACAGAGGTCTCTGGGAATAGCAAGGTAGCTGTTATTTGTGTGCATGGGGACACCCGAGAGTATCCAGTGACTACAGTGTGTTTCGAGACCCCCAAAGGTACCCTCTCTCATCCAGTGGGCTTAGTATCTCAGTTACCGTATGACGCCATTGTGGGAAGGGATTTTCCGAAGTTCTGGGAACTGTGGGATGATCCTGAGCCCCCCACTGGTGCCCCTATGTACCAGGAATGTGATAGCCAGAACTCCCCTGAGAGTGGTGAGGACTCTCCGGAATTTCCCTTATCAGTATTGGCAGGGGAGACTCAAGAAACTGGAGAGGAGCCCACCTCCTCAGACGAAAACCTACCGTCTGTGGAGTTTTCTGATCTTGAGGTTCACAGGGAAAACTTTGCCACAGAACAGTTGAAAGACCCCGCCCTAATAAAGGCACGCGAAAACGTAGTGAAAATAGATGGCGAGTTAGTGAACCCAGATAATACCTGCACTTACCCATACTTCAGCGTAGAGAAGGACCTACTGTATCGGGTGGCAAAAAGGGCAGAAGAAACCGTTGAGCAGCTTGTGGTGCCCAAACCTTACAGGAAGTTGGTGTTGGAGTTGGCCCATGGGCACATTCTTGGAGGTCATCTGGGGACAGAGAAAACCCGAGAGAGGGTATTACAGAGATTCTATTGGCCGGGGGTGATGAAGGACATAGAAAATTATTGTTCCTCCTGCCCTGTGTGTCAGAGGTCGGCCCCGATGCCACATTTCCGTAGCCCGCTGGTCCCTCTACCCATCATTGAGGTCCCGTTTGAGAGGATCGCCATGGATTTGGTAGGTCCTATAATCAAGTCCGCTAGGGGGCACCAGTACATATTAGTTATAATGGACTATGCCACCCGTTATCCAGAAGCGATCCCTCTCCGAAATACCTCGGCCAAAACCATAGCCAAAGAGCTATCTCTTGTGTTTAGCCGGGTGGGTATTTGTAAAGAACTGCTTACGGACCAAGGTACACCCTTTATGTCCCGGGTTATGAAGGAGCTGTGTAAATTGTTCAAAGTGACGCAATTACGTACATCTGTGTATCACCCCCAAACCGATGGGCTGGTTGAAAGATTCAACAAAACCCTAAAACAAATGTTGAAGAAAGTGGTGGATAGAGATGGAAAGGATTGGGACTGTCTACTTCCTTATCTGATGTTTGCTATTAGGGAGGTGCCCCAATCCTCTACGGGATTCTCCCCCTTTGAGTTACTGTATGGGAGACACCCAAGAGGGCTGTTGGATATTGCCAAGGAAACTTGGGAAAGTGAGAGTTCTCCCCACAGGAGTGTGATTGAGCATGTCGCCCTGATGCAAGATCGAATTGCACAGGTAATGCCCATCGTGAAGGAACATTTGGCCCAAGCGCAGTTAGCACAGCAGAGAGTGTACAACCGTGGAGCCAAGACCCGTACCTTTTCCCCGGGGGATAGGATACTGGTACTTGTCCCTACGGTTGAAAGTAAATTCCTTGCCAAATGGCAAGGCCCCTACGAGATAATGGAAAAAGTGAGCGAAGTGAATTACAAGGTCAGACAACCAGGAAGGCGAAAGCCCGAACAGATCTATCACGTTAATCTGTTGAAAGCCTGGAGGGATAGAGAGTCCCTAGTCGCAGACACTTGGTCACCAGCTCAAACTGGTTGCGTGATTCCTGAGGTTGGAATAGCAGCCACCTTGTCACAACCCCAACAACAGGAGGTTAAGGAGTTTGTGCTTCGCAACAAGGAGGTATTCTCTGAGCTGCCGGGACAAACATTTGGGGTAGAGCATGACATCATTACCCCGCCCGGTGAAAGGGTGAAGTTAAAACCCTATCGGATCCCAGAGGCCCGACGGGAGGCAATACGGGAGGAAGTACAGAAAATGCTGAACTTAGGGGTGATAGAGGAGTCCCAAAGTGATTGGTCTAGTCCCATTGTGTTGGTGCCTAAACCGGATGGGAGCTGGCGATTTTGTAACGATTTTCGTCAGTTGAACAAAGTTACAAAATTTGACACCTACCCCATGCCACGTATAGATGAGTTGATCGACCGGCTGGGAACAGCCCGATACATGACGACTCTTGACCTCACAAAAGGGTATTGGCAAATCCCCCTGGCCAAATTGGCCAAAGAGAAAACCGCATTTGTAACCCCAGACGGGGCGTTCCAATATAAAAGAATGCCGTTCGGGTTACAGAATGCGGCGGCCACATTCCAGCGGAAAATGGACCAGATGCTGAGGCCCCATCGGAAGTATGCTGCGGCTTACCTGGATGACGTAATTGTCCATAGCACAGATTGGGCCTCACATCTGCCAAAAGTGCAAGCAGTCCTGGACTCTGTTCGGGAAGCGGGGTTTACGGCTAACCCCAAGAAGTGTACCATTGGGCAGGAGGAGGCCAAATATCTTGGGTACACCATTGGGAGGGGAGTAATAAAACCCCAACTCAACAAAGTCGAGGCCATCCAGAGTTGGCCACGTCCCAACAGCAAGAAGCAGGTACGAGCCTTTCTGGGAATTGCTGGGTATTATCGGCGATTCATTCCCCACTTTGCTTCTAAGGCTGTGCCCCTAACCAACCTAACGAAGGGGAAAGGGTCGGTCATGATTAAATGGACCCCCGAGGCTGAGGCAGCATTCCAATTCTTGAAACAAGCCTTATGTAGCCAGCCAGTGTTGTACTCACCCGACTTCTCTAAAGACTTTGTCGTACAAAGTGATGCGTCAGATGTGGGGTTAGGAGCAGTATTGTCCCAGGTCTGGAACGGGGAAGAGCACCCAGTCATTTACCTCAGCAGGAAGTTGAAGTCCCATGAGGTAAATTACGCCACCGTTGAAAAGGAGTGTTTAGCGGTGAAGTGGGCTCTAGATTCCCTTCGGTACTACCTGCTAGGTAGGCACTTTGACATGGTTACGGATCACGCTCCGTTAAAGTGGATGGCTCAAAACAAGGAAACAAATAGAAGAGTGAATAGGTGGTTCCTGGCCCTCCAGGAATTCAACTTCACAGTAAAGCATCGCCCTGGCGTTCAAATGGGGAATGTGGATGCTTTGTCTCGAGTACATGAATGCCTGATTGCTGGTGTTCCAACCCCGAGGTTAAAACAAGAGGGGGGGGTATGTGACAGCAGGAAGGTAAAGTCACCTGGTTGCATCCAGGGGGGTAGATATATTTCGCCCAGATTCAGGCTTTACGCCGACTTATACAACTAGGTGGAGAGTTGTATAAGCCCAGCTAAGGCTAGTGGGCTCATGGATGACTCATACCTCTAGGGAGAGGGCTGGGCGTCGTGCAGGCAGGGAGTTGATGAGGCCAGCTGAAGCCTGTCAGTTCGTTTAAGGCCTCTATAAAAACTCCCAGATTCATTAGGTGTTAGCTCATGCCTGGACCCAGACCTGTGTGGACTGTCTAGGGAGAGTGAACCCCTGTGCGGTGAGACAAAAGCCTGTGTGGCTATTTGCTTGGACATTTAAAACCAGGGACTTAGGGACTAGGACAGCACTAGGCTGATCCCAGTTGTTAGTTAGGAAACCTGTATGTTTAGTCAGAGGTCAAGTTGACCAGGATTTATTTTGTTTATATGTTTCTTTTGGCTTTGCTGTGTTTTGTCACTGTAAATAGAAAATAAACCGCACCTTTTTTTTTGATTTTGAAAACCACAACCTCCGTTTGCTGGGCCTGTTTTTGTGTGGGGAGCCCATCCCGGGGGTCACACACACCCGCTGCCGAGCTAACCCCCTCACAATATATATATACAGTATCTATATACACACACACACACACACACACATATATACAGTGTGTATGTATATATATATATATATATACACACACACACACACACATACAGTATTTATATATATATATGTATATACACACACACACACATATATACAGTATCTATATACACACACATACATATACAGTATTTTATATATATTGTGACAGCAGGAAGGTAAAGTCACCTGGTTGCATCCAGGGGGGTAGATATATTTCGCCCAGATTCAGGCTTTACGCCGACTTATACAACTAGGTGGAGAGTTGTATAAGGCTAGTGGGCTCATGGATGACTCATACCTCTAGGGAGAGGGCTGGGCGTCGTACAGACAGGGAGTTGATGAGGCCAGCTGAAGCTTGTCAGCTCATTTAGGCCTCTATAAGAACTCCCAGATTCATTAGGTGTTAGCTCATGCCTGGAACCAGACCTGTGTGGACTGTCTAGGGAGAGTGAACCCCTGTGCGGTGAGGCAAAGCCTGTGTGGCTATTTGTTTGGACTTTTACAAAACCAGGGACTTAGGGACTAGGACAGCACTAGGCTGATCCCAGTTGTTAGTTAGGAAACCTGTATGTTTAGTCAGAGGTCAACTTGACCAGGATTTATTTTGGTTATGTTTCTTTTGCTTTGCTGTGTTTTGTCACTGTAAATAGAAAATAAACCGCACCTTTTTTGATTTTGAAAACCACAACCTCCGTTTGCTGGGCCTGTTTTGTGTGGGGAGCCCATCCCGGGGGTCACACACACCCGCTGCCGAGCTAACCCCCTCACAATATATATATATATATATATATATATATATAATGTATGTATAAACACACACACACACCTATATATACAGTATTTATAGATGTATACACATATATATATATACATTATTTATATATATGTATACACACACATATACAGTATTTATATATATGTATACACACACACATATATATATATATACAGTATATATATATATATATATATATATATATATATATACACACAGGGCTCAAAATTTCAAGTCCTGAGCTACTAGCCAGGCCTCAAGGGTTACTCGCCACCAGTTGCCCTGCCCCTAAACGCGCCCTCATAAATTATCTCATGAAATGACACTTAAATGTTTTATGCAGAATTAAGTTATAAAAATAAATATTAACAACTGTATCCGTGCCCATCGATGCAGGCTGCCTGTGCCCATCAATGCAGCCTTGTGTCCACCAAATGCAGCCTTGTGCCCAGTGTCCACCAAATGCAGCGAGTGTCCACCGAATGCAGCGAGTGTCCACCAAATGCAGCCTGTTCCCACCAAATGCAGCCTGTGTCCACTATGCAGCCTACCTGTACAGGGGAGGAGAGGACCAGGAGAGCCATCCAGGTGATCAGAGCGTAGCGCGGGGAACATACGATAACCGTTTTCATTTTAATTGCCGCGTTCCCGCCGCTCAACGTCATATTCAGCCCCGCCCCCTGGCTGGGGAACTTTGATGGACAGATCACCCGTCACCAGGATTGGACGGGTGATCTGTCTATCAAAGTCCCGGGACCGGGAGACGGGACTGTATCTGACAGCGAGCGGCGGGGAACACGGCAATTAAAAAAGGAAACTGTTATCACTGTGACTGTTCCCCGCGCTGCGCTCTAAACATCCGGGCGGCTCTCTCTCTCTTCCCCTCCACAATAACTGGGAGAAGGACTCCCATTCCACACAGGCTGCCGGCGGTGCTCGCCCCCCCCCCCCCCCCGGCTCCCAGGCAGCCCTTCCTCGCCAGCCCTCAAAATTCACTCGCAAAATGCGAGCAGGCGAGTGCAATTATTGAGGGCTGTATATATATATATATATATATATATATATATATATATATAATGTAGCACACAGACCCTTTTTTCCTGCCGTCCTCCGTCCGCAATCGGGCACACCTGCTACTTCAAATTGCCTTACACTATCGTGTTCGGCGTGTAAACGTCTACAAAAAGACCTTACTGGTAGGTATAGCAGATAATCCCAGTTCCAACCAATTCACTGCCAGAAAGCTCCGCATGTAAATAAAAGAAGTGCTCAAAATAGCGTGATACCGTAAAATCAGTTTAATATCACACTTAAATCTTCAAATATAGCACTCACATTAATCAAAAAAATAGAGCAATACACTGCACAGCAAACACTCGTTCAGAAATGAACCGAAAACCAAGCATATTGGTCGCGGCGGACCCAAGATGTCCACTGATCGCTCACCACCTCCCCGCTGTTCCTTTCTGGATCTCCGCTTCCTCGATCGGCCTTGATACGTCACACGTTCACTTCAGATGGTTGCCGCACAGCCACGCCCTGACATGTTTCGTCATAAAGACTTAGTCATGGGATTGATGGGATTGGCTGTGCAGCGCAGCAAACCCTCCTTTTATCCCCCCCAACGTGAACTCAGGGCGAAAGTAAAACACCATCCCCCGACTATGGGCGGAAGAATGATCTCCACTATCGCCTCTCCATAGGCTCAATGGGTGTCCCCACGACCTTAATACACTCGCTTCTGGTTACAATATTTCAATTAGATACAATATGTCTCCATCATTAAAACATTCCTACAATCCCTCCGCAAGTGTACCATAATCGTAGAGTTCATAAATGCAATGATAAAATATATTAATTAAAATTAACTCCGAGCATTATGAGATTGACTCCTAAGTAATGGATAAAGAGAAAATGCAAATAATATGCAAAAGAGTATATATTAGATCTCACTAACCTGGATGTGTGGTAGAGATAATATATATATATATATATATATATATATATATATATATATATATATATCCTCGATTAATTGTTTTGATCAATCAAAATTCTTTTGATTGGTACTCACCTCTCCCCCGGCTTCCGGGTCTTCAGGGAGATCCGGTGACGTCATGGACACCGGCGGGGCTTGCCGTGTCCATCTGAAGGGCTCCTTTGCTGTGCCTTCATATCTGCATGTCGGCGGGACCTTACTATCTGCCACACGCAAGGGCTGTTACACTTCCCTCTATCACTTCCCTCTATCAACCTGGGATTCTACAGCCATCCACTGGGAGTTGTAATAGTTCCCTTCACGGGACATCTACATGCCGACGGACTGATGTTAGCCCCTCCTCATCTGGATTCAGCAGTGGTATCGTTGTACACATTTTTATACCAGTATCATACTTAGCTACATGTTTTAATGACTGCTTTTGCTACCGTTTGGTATTACTCGCACCATTTTTACAGTTTATGTAGCTACATCAATTTTATCTCCAGTGCAATATTTATTTTGTTACCTACTTGAAGACTATAAAAGTTTTAATGCTATTCCCATCGAGCGCTGCCTTTGTGTGTTTTTTTGTATCCTGCTATCCATTTTTCCAGTGGTTGGTAGCTGCCCTGGGAATCAGCCTGCAAGGAGATCAGCTAAAAGTAGTTGGATCTGTATGTGTGTTATAATTAATCGAAATTAGTCGATTAATCGATTTAAAAAAAATCGATTAATCGAACACAAACATTTTAATCAGTAACAGCCCTAATATATATATATATATATATATATATAGTGACAGCAGGCAGGTAAAATCACCAGGTTGCATCCAGGATGGAAGGTATATATGTCCTAGATTCAGGCTTTATGCCGATTTATACCACTAGGGAGAGTGCTGGGAGTCTTGCAGGGGAAGAGTCAATGAGCCCAGCTGAAGTAAGTGGGCTCATTAGGGCCTCTACAAGAACTCCCAGCATGCTAAGGGAGATGCTCCAACCTGGAACCAGATCTGTGTGGATAGTCTGGGGAGTGTGATCTCTGTGCGGTGAGCCAAAGCCTGTGTGGTTATTGCTAAGAACTTCAACAAGCAGGGAGCTAGGGACTGGGACAGCACAAGGCTGTACCCAATTGTTAGTTAGGGACACCAACGTTTGTAGTGAGCGGTCAAGTTGACCAGGATTTCTTTTCATGTTTCTTTTGTTTTTGCTGTATTTTTTTGTCTGTATATAGTTCAAATCAAACCACACCCTTTTGTTTTCTCCTACCACTGTCTGCTGTGCCTGTTTTTGTGTGGTGAACCCATCCAGGGGGTCACACACACCCACTGCTGAGCTAACCCCCTCACAAAAACAAACAAAAAATATATATATATATATATATATATATATATATATACATATACATACATATCTGCACATATATATATATATATATATATACTAAAAAATGCGTCTATAGCATTCCCAATGTGACTACAAATAAATACACCATCACTCACAGCAGATACCCACGTATGTAATGTATATTATCTGATAAAATATACTCATACTTTTCTGTATTAAAAATAAATTACCATTCACTACACTAATTCATTAGTATGGGTGCATTAACCATAGAATAGTGCAAAGATGTAGATGTCAAATCAATAATTAAAAAATATTTTAAAAATATATATAAAAAATATTAATTAAATACTTTAAAAGTTATTAATAAAACAGTTGAGGTCTAACTCAATATTAAGGCCCCTAGGATAAAGACTCTTTTTAAAATAAAAATTCATTTGGTCTCTCTTTGTGACAGATCCCTTGCACGATTAGATCCCCTCCATGATGAATGCACATGATCTATGCCACAAAATTGGATCAGGGACGAATCCTGCTGGTGTTTCTCTTTAAAGTGTAATGACACACTATGATACTTAAAGCCATTCCTTATATTCGTCAGGTGCTCGGCTATACGTACTCTAAGTAATCTTTTTGTTCGCCCTACATAGTACAACCCGCAGGGACACCACATGAGGTATACCACATATGATGTGTTACATGAAATAAATTCCTCTATGTTAAAAGTCAATTTTTAAAAACTGTTCATCAGGAGGGTCCAGAATTTTATGTACCACTCGATCCCCAAAGCTCGGGGCACGTCTATATATAAATTTGGGTTGTTTCGGTAAGACCTCCCCTAAATGCCTATCACGACCTAAAATGTGCCAGTACTTTTTAAAAATAGTCTCTATTTCTTTATACTGAAAATGGAAACCTGTTATAAATCCCCATTGGTGCTGGTCATTAATTGGTTGAGCTTCTTTCTTCTTAAAATATTGATCTCTGGGGGTATCTCCTACTTCCTGTATTAATTTCTGTAGGTTTTCTTCCGGATACCCCTTCTGTACAAATTTCTCTGTAGTCACATTGGGAATGCTATAGACGCATTTCCTGACAGACTCCATGGCAGACTACGTGTGGGTTAACCCCGCCTCCTCTCCACAGCTATAGGACCCCTTACCCATAAATTTGAGCTCACCTCCACAGACAGGTGTTCCTTTTTTGTCCTCCTGACATGGACCTTCATCATGCGATTCTGTGCGATGTCCAGGATGTGTGGATACTTGGTACTGTCATCTGCGGTGCACCCAGGGCCCAGCTATGAACGGGCGAGTGGTTTCAGGGCTGGAAAATACCCCTATGGTGGAAGGGATGTGGCCCCAGAGTACCGGATCGGATGTCGCAGGAATCCCCGGCTGGCAAGGTCTGAAGATTTTGTTCACCTTTTCTCTCATGGCAGACAAGTTTGTGTATGTTGTTTGTATCCCTTGTCTCATTCCTCGTGTATTGTGGCATGTGGAACGCTTCTGCGCTCCAGGACGCCATAACTCTTCCTGGTTCCCGGTCCACCACGCATCTGCGCATGCGCCGAGCCGCGGTGAAACGGAGGCTTGGTTTTCGCGCATGCGCGATGCGGCGGAGGGGTCAGGGGGCGCGCAGGCGCAGTGGGTCTGGTTCCCTTCGGCACATGCGTGCAGCGGGACAGGCCGTGACATCATTCCGGCGGTTTATTTAACCACTTGACCACTAGGCACTTAAACCCCCTTAATAACCAGACCAATTTTCAGCTTTCGGTGCTCTCACATTTTGAATGACAATTACTCAGTCATACAACACTGTACCCATATGACATTTTTGTCCTTTTTTTCACACAAATAGAGCTTTCTTTTGGTGGTATTTAATCACTGTTGGGTTTTTTATTTTTTTGCGCTATAAGAGAAAAAAGACTGAAAATTCTGTAAAAATAATTTTTTTTTTCGTTTCTGTTATAAAATTTAGCAAATTTGTATTTTTTCTTCATAAATTTTGGCCAAAATTTATACTGCTACATATATTTGGTAAAAATAAGTACAAATTGGGGCATATTATTTGGTCTTTGTGAAAGTTAGAGTCCCCATTCCCAACTATGGTGCCAATATCTGAAAATTGATCACACCTGAAGTACTGACGGCCTATCTCATTTCTTGAAACCCTAACATGCCAGAAAAGTACAAATACCCCCCAAATGACCCCTCTTTGGAAAGAAGACATTCCAAGGTATTTAGAAAGCGGCATGGTGAGTTTTTTGAAGTTGTCATTTTTTCCCACAATTCTTTGCAAGATCAAGATTTTTTTTTTCTTTTTTCACAAAATTGTCATATTAGCAGGTTATTTCTCACACACGGCATATGCATACCACAAATTACACCCCAAAATACATTCTGCTATTACTCCTGAGTATGGCGATACCACATGTGTGAGACTTTTACACAGCGTGGCCACATACAGAGGCCCAACATGCAGGGAGCACCTTCAGGCGTTCTGGAGCACCCAGGCCAATTCTGACATTTCTCTCCTACATGTAAAAATCATCATTTGTTTGCTAGAAAATTACATAGAACCCCAAAACATTATATATGTTTTTTTAGCAAAGACCTTAGAGAATATAATGGTGGTCATTGCAACTTTTTATCTCGCACGGTATTTGCGCAGCAATTTTTTTAACAGGTTTTTACGGAAAAAACAGTTTTGTGCTTAAAAAAAAAACAGTAAAGTTAGCCCAATGTTTTTGCATAAAGTGAAAGATGAAGTTACGCCGAGTAAATAGATACCCAACATGTCACCCTTCAAAATTGAACACGCTCGTGGAATGGCGCCAAACTTTGCTACTTAAAAATTCCCATAGGCGACGCTTTAAATATTTTTACTGGTTACATGATTTGAGTTACAGAGGAGGTCTAGGGCCAAAATTATTTCTCTCGCTCTAACGTTCGCAGAGATACCTCACATGTGTGGTTTGAACACCATTTTCATATATGGGCGGGACTTATGCATGCGTTCGCTTCTGTATGCGAGCTCACGGGGACAGGGGTGCTTTAAAAATATATATATATATTGTATTGTTCATTTATTTTAGTTTGACATGTTTTTCGGCCCCAAACTTTTTTTTGATCACTTTTATTCCTATTACAAGGAACGTAAACATCCCTTGTAATAGGAATATGGCATGACAGGTCCTCTTTACAGTGAGATATGGGGTCAATAAGACCCCACATCCCACCTCTAGGCTGGGAAGCCTGAAAACAAAAACGAAAAAAAAAAAACAATCTTGGCTTTGATCGTAGAAGCACCGGAGGGTGGCGGGGGACATCCCCTCTCGTCTCCCGTAAGAATGATCAAGCGGCGGAACAGCCGCTATGATTGTTCTTATGGTGTAGGGAATCGCCAGCTGAAAAAGCTGATATCTGAATGATGCCTGTAGCGGCACCCATCATTCAGATATCCCCGCACAAAGTCAAGGACGTAATATGACGGCCGGCGGGAAGTGGTTATTGCAGAGTATTGCGGAGTATTGCCGGGTATTGCGGAGTATTGCCGGGTATTGCGGAGTATTGCCGGGTATTGCGGAGTATGGCAGGGCATTGCGGAGTATGGCAGGGCATTGCGGAGTATGGCAGGGCATTGCGGAGTATGGCAGGGCATTGCGGAGTATGGCACGGTATGGGCAGGGTATTGCACAGTATTGCACAGGGTATTCCAGAGTATTGCACAGGGTATTCCAGAGTATTGCACAGGGTATTGCACAGGGTATTGCAGAGTATTGGCAGGGTATTGCACAGGGTATTGCAGAGTATTGCACAGGGATGGCTGAGCAGGGATGGATGGAGGGCTGGATCTGTGACTGCAATTGTCACAGATCCAGCCCACAGCGCTGCTGACATGATCCGCTCCCTCCCCTCTCCTCTCACACTGTACCGATCGGTACAGAGAGGGGAGAGAGGAACCGGCGTTATCACATGACACCGGTCTGTTTACAAGTGATCGCTCCGTCATTTGACGGAGTGATCACGTGGTAAACGGCCGCTATCAGCTATCAGCGGCGATTTACCGTGATCCGTGATGCGCCGGGTCCTCCGGAGACTCCCGTGTGTGCGCCCCAGGGAGCGCGATTCTGGGAGGACATTATGTAACGTCCTCCCAGAGTTAAGCAACCACCCTGTCGATGTTATTTGTCGGCAGGCAGTGGTTAAGTGGTTAAACCGCTGAAGAGCCCTATACAGGTGGGATAACCTGTGGGTATATAGCGGCAGCCTCCCGGAGCCTCAATACTACCAGGACGGGGTAAGCACTTCTTTTACAATGTAATGTTTGTAATGCTTAGTGTCTCTTAAAGGGACAGTTTAAAAAAAAAAAAAAAAAACTTTTTTTGTGTGCTTCCTTGCATTGATTTGCTTATCCTTAGTCTAGGTAGTGTAGTTTCGGATTTCTGTGTCTCCCTCGTCATTGACTCATCTTCACTGCCGTGTGGCCAGCCCTCCCGCACAGGTATGTGCGGAGTGGGTAGGGGGTTGGTGTCTTTTGTGCCTTTGCTAGTGGTCGCTAACGGTTAAATCCTGCCCACCTTCCTCCCCCTCCCTCTGTCTGTATTATCTCTTACAGCCCGGCTATATCAGTTCATCAGTCACAAGACAGGGACCTTGCCAGGCCGCATCAGCATCATCATTCATACTCCAGGTCCAGACGCGGCACTACGTCTAGGACCCATCATCATAGGGGACGTTCACATTCCCCCTCTAGACATAGGAGACGTTCCCATTCCTCCTAGTCACCGCAACCACCACCGCGATAGTCGCTCTGACCACAGAGCCTGTTGGGGATGTAAGACCAGAATCCCGGAGGGCAAATCACTATGCGACCAATGTTATGCCCGAGTGGTCGGTGAGAAAGAGACCGAAAAATCTTGAGTCTCTTCTGAAACGTGTGGTACAGCAATCTATGAAGGAAATAGTTGCCCCCCCCACACGAGGAGCCAGTCCACCACCTTGTCTGGCTCCTTGGCTGACGAGGCCCAGGAGGATCCAGGCCAATTCCAGCCCCATGATTCCTCCCATAATTCCTCGCAAGACGAGATGGAGGGAGATGATTCTACGGTGGGATTCGACTACGCTTTAGTCTCTCCACTAATCAAGGCAGTGAAGGAAACTTTAAAGTTAGAAGATACCACTGCCTCCCAGAGAAACAAAGAAAACTGTTTAAGCAACTGGGGAAAAAACGCTCCAATTTCCCACTTCCCTCTGAGCTGAAAGGAGTGTTTGAGGAAGAATGGAGCAAGGGAGATAAGAAGGTTTCTATGCTAAGCAAAACCTCTAGACTGTATCCCTTTAAATCTGAGGACGTTAAGCATTTGGAAAATGCTCCCCTCGTAGATGCAGCAGTACTGCGCCTAGCGAAGCATGTCACCCTCCCGCTAGATGATACTGTATCTTTTAAAGATGGTCTGGATCGAAAGATTGACCAAGACCTCAAAAGAATATATAGCCTGACCGGAACGGCCTGTAAACCAGCTTTAGCCCTTGCAGTTACCTCCAAAGCAATGGAGGCCTGGGTGGAAAATGTAGACTCCGTTCTGAAAGGTGTCTCGGAGGAACTAGCTCAAAGTTCAGCAGTGCAAGAACTTAAACTGGCAGTCGCCTTTTTGGGGGAAGCATCAATTGACCTCATCCGTTTACTGGCCAGATCAATGTTGTCTTCGGTCACGGCCAAACGAGCACTGTGGTTATGCCCCTGGCTTGCTGATCCAGCCTCCAAGCAGGCGTGGTGCATAATTCCCTTTGAAGGGACTTAATTGTTTGGGAACAAACTTGATAACACCATTTCAAAAGCTACAGGCGGAAAGTCGGGTTTCCTTCCCCAGGACAGGCGCCCGTTTAACCAGAGAAGACCTCAACGGAGACGCAGTACAGAGCGTTCAAGGGAGGCACACTCCTATAAACCCGGACGGGATTTTAGGAGAAGCTGGAACTGGAATAGAGGTCAAACTTCCTTTCAAAAGTCTGGCAAGAAACAGACGCCCGGTGGGCGTGAGCCATCCAAGTCCTTTTGAGATTGGGCCCGCCCAGGCGGGTCAGGTAGGGGCTCGCCTACGCCTCTTCCGACAAGTCTGGGTGGCCTCGATCTCAGATTATTGGACCATCAAAACGGTCTCAACAGGCCACACATGGTCCTTCACCAAGATCCCTCCATGCAGACCAATGCAAACTTCACTTCCTCAATCAGAAGAAAAACAACAAGTTCTTCTTTCATATGTGAATGTCCTGAAAGATCAAGGAGCAGTGGTGCCCGTGCCAAAGGACGAGGAATTCCAGGGGGTATACTCCCTCCTCTTTCTAGTACAGAAGAAAAACGGCTCTTGGCGCCCAGTTATAGACCTCACCTTTCTAAACAGATATATAAAGCATGAGAAGTTCAAGATGGAGTCACTCTCAACTATCCAAAAAGTCGTTCAACCAGGCGACTGGTTGATCTCAATAGATCTAAAGGATGCGTACTTTCATGTTCCCGTGGTGGAAGATTTTCACAAATATCTTCGGTACCAGGTCGAACAAGAGCACTTACAATTTATTTGTCTTCCATTCGGGCTAACGACTTCTCCAAGAGTCTTTTCCAAGGTGCTGTTGGCAGTTGTGTCCCTTATCAGAATACAGGGTGTGCGTCTGTATCATTATCTGGACGATTTACTAGTACTGTCGCAAGACAAGCAGCAGTAGCTGATCCACAAAGATCAGGTGATCTCTACACTGTTGGAGTTCGGATGGCTCCTAAACCGGGAGAAGAGTCAGCTAGAACCGACCCAGTGCTTAGTCTATCTAGGAGCTCAGTTCGACACCATAGAGAATACCATCTCTCTTCCAGAAGAAAAAATACCGATCATTCGGGAAAGATTCTCCTTAGCCCTAGACTCCTCACACCTAAGGGTGTCACAGTGCCTGAAGATAATCGGCACGATGGTGGCCACATCCCCTATGGTCAAATGGGCAATGTGGAGACTTTGTCTTTTTCAGTCAGGTTTCCTCCAGCAGTGGAGGTCAGACGATCTCAATCAGTTGATCCGGATAACACAGTCAATGAGGAACAGTCTCCTCTGGTGGCTTCAAACCAAGAACTTGTTAACTTGCCACTCCCTTGCTCCCATCCAGTGGGTGACTGTTACATCCGATGCCAGCAATGCGGGCTGGGGGGCCCATTGTGGGGCAGAACTGGCTCAGGGCAAATGGGATGCCCGTCTCCACACTCCAGGTTCAAACATTCTGGAGCTACGTGCGGCATGGTGTGCCCTTCAAGCTTTTTCCCACCTCCTGAAAGGGAAGTCGGTCCTACTCAAAATGGACAACACCACTGCGGTGGCATACGTGAAGAGGCAAGGGGGCACTCAGAGCTCGGCCCTTCTCCAAGAGGTCAAGCCCATCATGACCTGGGCTCAGAGGAACCTGCTCAACTTGACAGCAGTCTTCATTCCAGGGGAGCAGAACATTCAAGCGGACTTCCTGTCACGCAGCAATCTAGACAACAACGAATGGTCACTGCATCCACAAATATTCAAGTGGATCCTATTGTTGGAATTCGATCCAGAGGTGGATCTGTTTGCATCCCCCTGCAATTACAAGATCGACAGATACTACACTCGAGGTCGGTGCAGTCAAGCTTTCGGAGTAGATACATTAACGAGTCAATGGGATTTCAACAGGGCATATGCCTTCCCTCCACCTCCGATCATGCTAAAATTCCTACAGCGGCTTCAGTTGGAGACAGTCGAAGTGGTAACAATAGCACCATACTGGCCGAGCAGGCCGTGGTTTCCTCTCCTGAATAGGGATGAGCTCGGTGTTCGAGTCGAACATACGTTCGACTCGAACATCGGCTGTTCGATCGTTCGCCGAACAACGAACGATTTGGGCCGTTCGTGCCTAATTCGCGGCCCACAATGCACTACGCCATCGCAGTGTCATCCAGGCGCTGTGATTGGCCAAGCATGCACTGTGACCCCGCATGCTTGGCCAATCACAGCGCCGGCAGCGAGGAGAGCAATGATTGGCCACAGGCAGGATGCCTGTGGCCAATTATTGCTGAGGGTGTTTAGTACACGCCCCACACTATAAAAGGCCTCCAGCACGGCGGCCTAGTGTAGTGTGTTCCGGAGCAGGGAAAGAGAAGCATAGGCAGGGACAGTGACATTTTTCTTTCTTGCTTAACCTGGATTCCTTTAGTTTAGGGAAAGAGAAGGATAGGTAGGGAGAGTGTCAGTGTGTTTTACTGTGCTAATCCTTGTTTGTAGGGACAGGGAAGGACAGTGAGGGAAATTCTCATTGTGCTATACTGTGCTAAAGCATTCATCATCAACCATCTTTAAAAAAACATTTTTTATAGGGACAGAAAACTATAGGTAGGGAGAGTGTCAGTGTGTTTTACTGTGCTAATCCTTGTTTGTAGGGACAGGGAAGGACAGTGAGGGAAATTCTCATTGTGCTATACTGTGCTAAAGCATTCATCATCAACCATCTTTAAAAAAACATTTTTTATAGGGACAGAAAACTATAGGTAGGGAGAGTGTCAGTGTGTTTTACTGTGCTAATCCTTGTTTGTAGGGACAGGGAAGGACAGTGAGGGAAATTCTCATTGTGCTATACTGTGCTAAAGCATTCATCATCAACCATCTTTAAAAAAACATTTTTTATAGGGACAGAAAACTATAGGTAGGGAGAGTGTCAGTGTGTTTTACTGTGCTAATCCTTGTTTGTAGGGACAGGGAAGGACAGTGAGGGAAATTCTCATTGTGCTATACTGTGCTAAAGCATTCATCATCAACCATCTTTAAAAAAACATTTTTTATAGGGACAGAAAACTATAGGTAGGGAGAGTGTCAGTGTGTTTTACTGTGCTAATCCTTGTTTGTAGGGACAGGGAAGGACAGTGAGGGAAATTCTCATTGTGCTATACTGTGCTAAAGCATTCATCATCAACCATCTTTAAAAAAACATTTTTTATAGGGACAGAAAACTATAGGTAGGGAGAGTGTCAGTGTGTTTTACTGTGCTAATCCTTGTTTGTAGGGACAGGGAAGGACAGTGAGGGAAATTCTCATTGTGCTATACTGTGCTAAAGCATTCATCATCAACCATCTTTAAAAAAACATTTTTTATAGGGACAGAAAACTATAGGTAGGGAGAGTGTCAGTGTGTTTTACTGTGCTAATCCTTGTTTGTAGGGACAGGGAAGGACAGTGAGGGAAATTCTCATTGTGCTATACTGTGCTAAAGCATTCATCATCAACCATCTTTAAAAAAACATTTTTTATAGGGACAGAAAACTATAGGTAGGGAGAGTGTCAGTGTGTTTTACTGTGCTAATCCTTGTTTGTAGGGACAGGGAAGGACAGTGAGGGAAATTCTCATTGTGCTATACTGTGCTAAAGCATTCATCATCAACCATCTTTAAAAAAACATTTTTTATAGGGACAGAAAACTATAGGTAGGGAGAGTGTCAGTGTGTTTTACTGTGCTAATCCTTGTTTGTAGGGACAGGGAAGGACAGTGAGGGAAATTCTCATTGTGCTATACTGTGCTAAAGCATTCATCATCAACCATCTTTAAAAAAACATTTTTTATAGGGACAGAAAACTATAGGTAGGGAGAGTGTCAGTGTGTTTTACTGTGCTAATCCTTGTTTGTAGGGACAGGGAAGGACAGTGAGGGAAATTCTCATTGTGCTATACTGTGCTAAAGCATTCATCATCAACCATCTTTAAAAAAACATTTTTTATAGGGACAGAAAACTATAGGTAGGGAGAGTGTCAGTGTGTTTTACTGTGCTAATCCTTGTTTGTAGGGACAGGGAAGGACAGTGAGGGAAATTCTCATTGTGCTATACTGTGCTAAAGCATTCATCATCAACCATCTTTAAAAAAACATTTTTTATAGGGACAGAAAACTATAGGTAGGGAGAGTGTCAGTGTGTTTTACTGTGCTAATCCTTGTTTGTAGGGACAGGGAAGGACAGTGAGGGAAATTCTCATTGTGCTATACTGTGCTAAAGCATTCATCATCAACCATCTTTAAAAAAACATTTTTATAGGGACAGAAAACTATAGGTAGGGAGAGTGTCAGTGTGTTTTACTGTGCTAATCCTTGTTTGTAGGGACAGGGAAGGACAGTGAGGGAAATTCTCATTGTGCTATACTGTGCTAAAGCATTCATCATCAACCATCTTTAAAAAAACATTTTTTATAGGGACAGAAAACTATAGGTAGGGAGAGTGTCAGTGTGTTTTACTGTGCTAATCCTTGTTTGTAGGGACAGGGAAGGACAGTGAGGGAAATTCTCATTGTGCTATACTGTGCTAAAGCATTCATCATCAACCATCTTTAAAAAAACATTTTTTATAGGGACAGAAAACTATAGGTAGGGAGAGTGTCAGTGTGTTTTACTGTGCTAATCCTTGTTTGTAGGGACAGGGAAGGACAGTGAGGGAAATTCTCATTGTGCTATACTGTGCTAAAGCATTCATCATCAACCATCTTTAAAAAAACATTTTTTATAGGGACAGAAAACTATAGGTAGGGAGAGTGTCAGTGTGTTTTACTGTGCTAATCCTTGTTTGTAGGGACAGGGAAGGACAGTGAGGGAAATTCTCATTGTGCTATACTGTGCTAAAGCATTCATCATCAACCATCTTTAAAAAAACATTTTTTATAGGGACAGAAAACTATAGGTAGGGAGAGTGTCAGTGTGTTTTACTGTGCTAATCCTTGTTTGTAGGGACAGGGAAGGACAGTGAGGGAAATTCTCATTGTGCTATACTGTGCTAAAGCATTCATCATCAACCATCTTTAAAAAAACATTTTTTATAGGGACAGAAAACTATAGGTAGGGAGAGTGTCAGTGTGTTTTACTGTGCTAATCCTTGTTTGTAGGGACAGGGAAGGACAGTGAGGGAAATTCTCATTGTGCTATACTGTGCTAAAGCATTCATCATCAACCATCTTTAAAAAAACATTTTTTATAGGGACAGAAAACTATAGGTAGGGAGAGTGTCAGTGTGTTTTACTGTGCTAATCCTTGTTTGTAGGGACAGGGAAGGACAGTGAGGGAAATTCTCATTGTGCTATACTGTGCTAAAGCATTCATCATCAACCATCTTTAAAAAAACATTTTTTATAGGGACAGAAAACTATAGGTAGGGAGAGTGTCAGTGTGTTTTACTGTGCTAATCCTTGTTTGTAGGGACAGGGAAGGACAGTGAGGGAAATTCTCATTGTGCTATACTGTGCTAAAGCATTCATCATCAACCATCTTTAAAAAAACATTTTTTATAGGGACAGAAAACTATAGGTAGGGAGAGTGTCAGTGTGTTTTACTGTGCTAATCCTTGTTTGTAGGGACAGGGAAGGACAGTGAGGGAAATTCTCATTGTGCTATACTGTGCTAAAGCATTCATCATCAACCATCTTTAAAAAAACATTTTTTATAGGGACAGAAAACTATAGGTAGGGAGAGTGTCAGTGTGTTTTACTGTGCTAATCCTTGTTTGTAGGGACAGGGAAGGACAGTGAGGGAAATTCTCATTGTGCTATACTGTGCTAAAGCATTCATCATCAACCATCTTTAAAAAAACATTTTTTATAGGGACAGAAAACTATAGGTAGGGAGAGTGTCAGTGTGTTTTACTGTGCTAATCCTTGTTTGTAGGGACAGGGAAGGACAGTGAGGGAAATTCTCATTGTGCTATACTGTGCTAAAGCATTCATCATCAACCATCTTTAAAAAAACATTTTTTATAGGGACAGGAAACTATAGGTAGGGAGAGTGTCAGTGTGTTTTACTGTGCTAATCCTTGTTTGTAGGGACAGGGAAGGACAGTGAGGGAAATTCTCATTGTGCTATACTGTGCTAAAGCATTCATCATCAACCATCTTTAAAAAAACATTTTTTATAGGGACAGAAAACTATAGGTAGGGAGAGTGTCAGTGTGTTTTACTGTGCTAATCCTTGTTTGTAGGGACAGGGAAGGACAGTGAGGGAAATTCTCATTGTGCTATACTGTGCTAAAGCATTCATCATCAACCATCTTTAAAAAAACATTTTTTATAGGGACAGAAAACTATAGGTAGGGAGAGTGTCAGTGTGTTTTACTGTGCTAATCCTTGTTTGTAGGGACAGGGAAGGACAGTGAGGGAAATTCTCATTGTGCTATACTGTGCTAAAGCATTCATCATCAACCATCTTTAAAAAAACATTTTTTATAGGGACAGAAAACTATAGGTAGGGAGAGTGTCAGTGTGTTTTACTGTGCTAATCCTTGTTTGTAGGGACAGGGAAGGACAGTGAGGGAAATTCTCATTGTGCTATACTGTGCTAAAGCATTCATCATCAACCATCTTTAAAAAAACATTTTTTATAGGGACAGGAAACTATAGGTAGGGAGAGTGTCAGTGTGTTTTACTGTGCTAATCCTTGTTTGTAGGGACAGGGAAGGACAGTGAGGGAAATTCTCATTGTGCTATACTGTGCTAAAGCATTCATCATCAACCATCTTTAAAAAAACATTTTTTATAGGGACAGAAAACTATAGGTAGGGAGAGTGTCAGTGTGTTTTACTGTGCTAATCCTTGTTTGTAGGGACAGGGAAGGACAGTGAGGGAAATTCTCATTGTGCTATACTGTGCTAAAGCATTCATCATCAACCATCTTTAAAAAAACATTTTTTATAGGGACAGAAAACTATAGGTAGGGAGAGTGTCAGTGTGTTTTACTGTGCTAATCCTTGTTTGTAGGGACAGGGAAGGACAGTGAGGGAAATTCTCATTCTGCTATACTGTGCTAAAGCATTCATCATCAACCATCTTTAAAAAAACATTTTTTATAGGGACAGAAAACTATAAGTAGGGAGAGTGTCAGTGTGTTTTACTGTACTAATCCTTGTTTGTAGGGACAGGGAAGGACAGTGAGGGAAATTCTCATTGTGCTATACTGTGCTAAAGCATTCATCATCAACCATCTTTAAAAAAACATTTTTTATAGGGACAGAAAACTATAGGTAGGGAGAGTGTCAGTGTGTTTTACTGTGCTAATCCTTGTTTGTAGGGACAGGGAAGGACAGTGAGGGAAATTCTCATTGTGCTATACTGTGCTAAAGCATTCATCATCAACCATCTTTAAAAAAACATTTTTTATAGGGACAGAAAACTATAGGTAGGGAGAGTGTCAGTGTGTTTTACTGTGCTAATCCTTGTTTGTAGGGACAGGGAAGGACAGTGAGGGAAATTCTCATTGTGCTATACTGTGCTAAAGCATTCATCATCAACCATCTTTAAAAAAACATTTTTTATAGGGACAGAAAACTATAGGTAGGGAGAGTGTCAGTGTGTTTTACTGTGCTAATCCTTGTTTGTAGGGACAGGGAAGGACAGTGAGGGAAATTCTCATTGTGCTATACTGTGCTAAAGCATTCATCATCAACCATCTTTGAAATCCTTGTTTTTTGGACAGTCAGGGAAATTGTCATTGTGCTATTCTGTGCGAAAGCAATCATCCTCAACCATATTTAGAAATCCTTAAGTAAAGGGACAGAGAAGGACACCTGAAGGTAGCCCTTATTGCTTTTTTCCCATCTCCCTGCAGGCCATCCATTAGAATGTCTGGAAGGCAAACAAGGAGAGGCAGACAGTCAGGAGGCAATAAAAGAGGGCAAGCAGGCTCTGTGTCTGGGGGCAACAGTGCTGGTCGTGGACGCGGTGCATTGTCATCAGCACATGGCCATGGGACACGCTTGTCCTTCTTTTCGGCAGCTGGACATGTTGAGCCACATCATGCCGAAGACTTGGTAGAGTGGATGACCAAGCCCTCCTCCTCCTCCTCATCCTCTCTCACCCAGGCTCAGGGTACTGGCAAAGCAGCTGCCAAAGTGTCCTCTTCCCTGGTATCAATGTCAGACTCATCATCAGTCACTCCTTCCCTAGACCCACCATGTCCTCCTCCTGAGGAGTCCCCCGAACTGTTTGAGCACAGTGTTGGGTACATGCTCCAGGAGGATGCCCAGCGTTTCGAAGGGTCTGATGATGAAACCCAGCTAGAGGAAAGCAGTAGCGTGAGAGCAGACAGAGGGGATGCTCAAGAAGGACACCAATCTGGCAGTCATGTTCCAGCAGCTGCAGCATACTGCCAGATTGGCTCCAGTGATGAGGAGGGAGGGGATGATGAGGTCACTGACTCCACGTGGCTGCCTCTGCCCGTCATTCAAAAAGTTCTTTGGTGTGGGCCTTTTTTGAGGCTAGTGCATCAGATCGCACAGCTGCTGTTTGCAACATATGTCTCAAGCGTATATCGCGTGGCCAAAACATCAGCCGCTTGGGTACCACATGCCTGACCAGACATATGTTGACCTGCCATGCAGCTCGTTGGCAAGCCTACCTCAAAGACCCACACCAAAGAACAAAGCGGACCTCTCCTTGCACCGCATCAGCTGGGATCTCCAACCCCACTATAACTTCAGTCCTCTCTGAAACATGCACTGAGAGGAATGAAGGTGTAGAATTAGGTGTGTCACAGCCAAGTACTTGCGGCCACTCTGCTAGCAGTACACCGACGTCCGATTCTAGCAGGCAAATTTCCCTGCCCCAGCTGCTGGACCGTCGAAAGAAGTTCACTCCCAGCCATCCACATGCCCAGCGGTTGAATGCTAGCTTGGCTAAATTGCTAGCGCTTCAACTGCTGCCTTTTCAGTTGGTAGACTCGGCCCCCTTCCGTGAGTTTGTGCAATGTGCGGTTCCTCAGTGGCAGGTTCCCAAACGACACTTTTTCTCACGGAAGGCTATTCCGGCTCTCTACCGGCATGTGGAAGGCAATGTCTTGGCCTCGCTGGACAGGGCGGTCAGCGGTAAGGTGCATATTACCGCTGACTCATGGTCCAGCAGGCATGGACAGGGACGTTACCTTTCTTTCACGGCCCATTGGGTCACTCTTTTGGCAGCTGGGAAGGATGCAGGACAAGGTGCAGTAGTGTTGGAGGTTGTTCCACCGCCACGCCTCCAAAATGCTACTACTGGTTGTGACACACCTCTCTCCTCCACCCCCTCCTCTTCTTCTTCCTCCATGGCCTCTTCCTGTGCTTTGTCCTCTGAACCAGCGGTGCTCCGTAGCCGTTCAAGGGGCTACGCAAGTACGCAGGCAAAAAGATGCCATGCCGTGCTTGCGCTGGTGTGTTTGGGGGACAGAAGCCACACTGGGGCAGAGGTCCTGTCTGCTCTGCAGGGCCAGGCCGAGAGGTGGTTGACGCCACGCCAGCTTAAGCCAGGAATGGTGGTTTGCGACAATGGCACCAACCTCCTCTCCGCCCTCCGACAGGGACAACTGACCCATGTGCCCTGTGTGGCTCACGTCCTTAACCTGGTGGTGCAGCGGTTCTTGGGCAGGTACCCGGGCTTACAGGATGTCCTGAGGCAGGCCAGGAAAGTCTGTGTGCATTTCCGCAGATCTTATAATGCCAGTGCTCGCCTGGCTGAGCTGCAAAAGGAGTTGAACCTGCCCAAGAACCGCCTTATATGTGACATGCCCACCAGGTGGAACTCAACGTTGGCCATGCTGCAGCTGCTGCACACGCAGCAGAGGGCCATCAATGAGTACCTGTGCGACTACGGCACCAGGACAGGGTCAGGGGAGCTTGGTTTTTTTTCTCCACGCCAGTGGGGCATGATCAGGGATGCATGCACTGTCCTGGCACCATTTGAGGAGGCCACGAGGATGGTGAGCAGTGACAGTGCATGCATCAGTGACACTGTACCTCTTGTCCACCTGTTGGAGCACACGCTGCGTGGAATAATGGACAGGGCACTTTAGGCAGAACAGAGGCAGGAAGAGGAGGACTTCCTTGCCTCTCAAGGCCCCCTTTACCCAGACAGTGTTCCTTCTGTCCCACCCATCGCACAGGAAGAGGAGGAGGAGGAGGAGGATTGTGTCAGCATGGAGGTGGAGGCTGGCACTCAGCATCATCAGCAGCAGTCTTTTAGGGATGATTTACAGTCCCAAGAAACCAGTGGACTTGTACGTGGCTGGGAGGAGGTGGCTGCGGATCATGTCGTCCTTAGTGACCCAGAGGACTCCGGACCGAATGCCTCAGCTAACCTACGCTGCATGGCCTCCCTGATCCTGCAAAGTCTGCGGAAGGATCCTCGTATTCTTCGGATCAAGGAGAGGGACCATTACTGGCTGGCCACTCTCCTTGATCCACGGTACAAGGGTAAGGTTGCGGACCTTATGTTACCGTCGCAGAGGGAGCAGAGGATGAGACAACTCCGGGAGGCCTTGCAGAAAGGTCTGTGCAACGCGTTCCCAGAGACTGGGAGGTTACAAACTCCTGGTCCTGGACAACGAGTTGCTGAGGCTTCGGCCAGTCAAAGAAGGAGCGGTGGGGAAGGTGGCCGTCTGACCGATGCGTTCAGACAATTCTTTAGTCCGCAGCCCCAAAGTATGATCGGTTCCAGCAACCATCGCCAGCGTCTGATAAACATGGTGCAGGAATATCTAGGGGCAAGGTCAGACTTGGACACCTTCCCCACCGAAAATCCTCTGGCTTACTGGGTCTTGAGGATGGATCACTGGCCAGAGCTTGCACAGTATGCAATTGAGCTACTGGCCTGTCCTGCATCCAGCGTTCTTTCGGAACGCACATTCAGTGCTGCTGGAGGATTTGTCACGGATCACAGGGTGCGCCTGTCCACCGACTCGGTTGATCGACTGACTTTCATCAAGATGAACCAGTCTTGGATCACCACCAGCTACCACACACCTGATGCTGATATAACAGACTAATTGATTTTAACATGTCACATCCCTTCAAGACTGATGCTGATGCTGAGTGCCTGTGCTGTTATGTTGACTGGCTATCCTCCTCCTCCGAGTCCTCAATGATACGATTGATGATGATAGCTTGGAAGATCATTTTTGTTTATGGGTGCCGCCACCAGTGCCTAAGGCCCAATTTTTCAGCCCCTGTTTAACAGGTGCGTGTCATTACAATTTTTGAAGCAATACTTTGCAACAGGGCTCATTGCTGTGCTCCAAGTACAGTATCTGTGAGGGGTTGGAGTGTTGTGCCACCAGTGCCTAAGGCCCAATTTTTCAGCCCCTGTTTAACAGGGGCGTGTCATTACAATTTTTGAAGCAATACTTTGCAACAGGGCTCATTGCTGTGCTCCAAGTACAGTATCTGTGAGGGGTTGCAGTGTTGTGCCACCAGTGCCTAAGGCCCAATTTTTCAGCCCCTGTTCAACAGGGGCATGTAATTACAATTCTTGATCTAATAATTCACAGCAGGGCCCATTGCTGCACCCACCAAGAGTAACTCTGAGGGCTTACAGTGTTGTGGCAACGCCACCACCACGAAAGGCCCAATTTTTCAGCCCCTGTTCAAAAGGGGCATGTAATTACAATTCTTGATCTAATAATTCACAGCAGGGCCCATTGCTGCACCCACCAAGAGTAACTGCCAGGGCTTACAGTGTTGTGGCACCAGCACCACCATCAAAGGCCCAATTTTTACTACCACTGTTCAACAATTATATGTAATTACAATTCCTGATATAATAGTTGACAGCAGGGCGTTCCAGCACCAACCAAGAGTAACTGAGTGCTTACAGTGTTGTGCCAACACCAACAACTAAGGGGCCTATTTCTGCAGAGTATATACGGCAGGTCCCTACTTTCAAACATCCAACTTACAAACGACTCCTACTTGCAAACGCAAGAAGACAACAGGAAGTGAGAGGAAATCTACCCCTAGGAAGGAAAATTCTCTCCTGTAAGAATTAATATGGGAGAAAGGTGTCTCCTCTGTACTGATGCTTTATCACCAATCCTTGTTTCAAGAAAAACACCACATTTCAAAAACAGTTGTCATTGGGACGGAAAGTGAGGTGAAATGTTCTGAACAGGGGCACAGACAGCAAAACAAATATTACAGGGGTGATAGCCCTTACCTATGTTTTCCAAAAAGTTTAAAAATAGATTTTTGGGCTGGAGCTACACTTAAACAATGTACCTGTTCAAAATTACAAACACATTCTACATAAGAACAAACCTACAGTCCCTGTCTTGTATGCACCGCCTGTATACGGCTGTTCAGAGTATATAGGGCCTTTTTTATTTTGTGTGCGGTGTTCCCCTTAATATCCATACAAAACCCAAAGGGGCTGGTAATGGGCTGGGGTGGGGGGGGGGGGGGGTCATGGGGTAGCTATGCCATTTTTCTTAAAGATTTTCATCCATATTACCGGGACCAGACATTACATTAAAGCCGCAAGCAGTTTTAAATGGCTTTTTTTTCCTTTAGAAGTGTCATTTTGTGCAGGGACAGTTCTAAACACGGGAAACACGTGGCACTTCACAGGCATACTTTAGACACCCCCCAGGTACGATATTTAAAGGAATATTTGACTCTTTTTTTTTTCACTTCATGCATCATTAAAATGACTGCTCCCGAAAAACGACCGTTTTTAAAACTTCTTTTTGCATTGATACATGTCCCCTGGTGCAGAACCCGGGTTCCCAAACCCTTTTTAGGACAATAACATGCATAATAGTCGTTATAATTGGCACTTTAGAATTCGAACGTTCGCATCCATTGTATTTAATAGGGTTCTAATGTTCGTACGAACTTTCGGTCCGTTCGCGGGTTCTGGTGCGAACCGAACCCGGGGGTGTTCGGCTCATCACTACTCCTGAACCTAATGAGCTTCCGGGACCCATTGCCTCTTCCTCTCAGGTCGGACCTTCTTTCTCAGGGGGCGACCCTGACCCCCTGTTCAGCGATACTGAGACTGATGGTCTGGTTCTTGAGAGGGAGAGGCTAGAATCTCTTGGGTGTGCTTCAGGGGTAATCTCTACTCTTTTATGAGCTCTAGAAAGCCTAACATAAACAAAACTTACAATAGAATCTGGGCCAGGTTTGTCAGCTTCACGACTTCTGCAGGAAAATCATCTAGAAATCCTAGTGTTCAAGACATTTTGAGTTTTCTCCAATCAGGCTTGGATCTTTCTTTGTCGATCAGTTCCCTCAGGGTACAAGTTTCAGCCTCATCAGCTTTTTCGGGAACGTCATGGGCAACTCATCCCCTGGTTCAACAGTTCTTTCGGGGGGCATCGAGAATCAGGCCTCAGAGAAAACCCAGATTCCCCAAATGGGATCTTCCGCTCGTCCTTGATGCTCTTTCAGCACTCAACAACAAGGATCTTTCCATTAAGGAATTATCAGTTAAACTGGCGTTTCTAGTGGCTATTACTTCAGCCAAAAGGGTTTCAGAAATAAGCTTCCTGGGTTGTCGAGAACCCTTTTTGACTTTCTTCCCGGGCCGAGTGGTCCTTATTCCCATGCTTGGGTCAAAGCCAAAAGTCACGTCAGTTTTTCACGAGAATCAGGAAATAGTCCTTCCTACTTTCAATTCTCCGGAATCAGCAGATGCTCATCCCTTGGATGTGGGCGAGACTCTGAAAGAATACTTGCGAGTCACTTCATCTTTTAGAAGCTCGAACTACCTGTTCTTGTTACATAGTGGCAGCAACAAAGGAAAGAGGGCTTCCTCCAGAACGATAGCAGCCTGGATCGTTCAATCTATTTAACAGGCCTACAGGGCAAAGGGCTTGGCTCCTCCAGAGGCGGTGACAGCTCATTCCACCAGAGGCATGGCAGCCTCATGGGCAGCAGCTCGACACGTGGCTCCTTAAGTGATATGCAAGGCAGCTTCATGGTCTTCTATTAATACATTTATGTCTCATTATTGTATTGAGCGTGCTTCCCTTTCCTCTGTTAATTTTGGTCGAAAAATCCTGTCAGTAGATGGGAAAGATTAAAATATTTTTTGTTCAAGCATACCCTCCCGTGTGGATTGGCTAGTTATTTACCACACATAGTCTGCTATGGAGTCTGTCAGGAAAACTGAAAATTTATTACCAAATACTTACCGTAATTTTCCTTTCCTGATAGACTCCATGGCAGACGGAGTTCCCACCCATGAATCAAAAATATGAGAGTTGAAATTTGAGTCGGCTAGTTACGGAACACCTGTGTGTGGAGGTGAACTCAAATTTATGGGTAAGGGGTCCTATAGCTGTGGAAAGGAGGCAGGGTTAACCCACACGTAGTCTGTCATGGAGTCTATCAGGAAAGGAAAATTACGGTAAGTATTTGGTAATAAATTTTCAGTTTTTTTAGTTATATATATATATATTGTGTGCAGATATGTGTATATATATATTCTCTCTACCACACATCCAAGTTAGTGAGATCTAATATATACTCTTTTGCATATTATTTGCATTTTCTCAGTATCCGTTATTACGGAGTCAATCTCATAATGCTCGGAGTTAATTTTAATTAATATATTTTATCATTGCATTTATGAACTCTACGATTATGGTACACTTGCGGAGGGATTGTAGGAATGTTTTAATGATGGAGACATATTGTATCTAATTGAAATATTGTAACCAGAAGCGAGTGTATTAAGGTCGCGGGGACACCTATTGAGCCTATGGAGAGGCGATAGTGGAGATCATTCTTCCGCCCATAGTCGGGGGATGGTATTTTACGTTCACGTTGGGGGGGATAAAAGGAGGGTTTGCTGCGCCGCACAGCCAATCCCATCAATCCAATGACTAAGTCTTTATGACAAAACATGTCAGGGCGTGGCTGTGCGGCAACCATCTGAAGTGAACGTGTGACGTATCAAGGCCGATCAAGGAAGCGGAGAGCCAGGAAGGAACAGCGGGGAGGTGGTGAGCGATCAGTGGACATCTTGGGTCCGCCGCGACCAATATACTCGGTTTTCGGTTAATTTCTGAATGAGTGTTTGCTGTGCAGTGTATTGCTCTATTTTTTGAGATTCATGTGAGTGCTATATTTGAAGATTTAAGTGTGACATTAAACTGATTTTACGGTATCACGCTATTTTGAGCACTTCTTTTATTTACATGCGGAGCTTTCTGGCAGTGAATTGGTTGGAACTGGGATTATCTGCTATACCTACCAGTAAGGTCTTTTTGTAGACGTTTACACACCGAACACGAGAGTGTAAGGCAATTTGAGTTGGTGAGTTTTGCATCTGACGGGAGAGGATTCACTGACACCGGGTGTGGTGGAAGCTTGGAAGCTATTGTAGCACACAGACCTTTTTCCTGCCTTTGGCTCACTTGCAGGTCAAGGCACACCGCGCTATATGCCCGTACCCTCCTGTTTTAAGAGGTTGAGCAGTGTTAACAGTTTTGGGTCCTGCAGCAAGTTATCCCATTCAACTAGTTCTCGTCTCCTAGAATGTAGGGACAAGTCTCTATTTCTCCCCAGGAAGGCCAAGGTCCACACCACTTTAACTCCAACGCTGAGTTTATTTTATAAGCAAAGTTCAAGTTCAGCAGACAGGAAAGGTGGATGAGAGAAAAGGACAGTAAGGTTTTGGAGATTGGTCCAGGCACAAACTGGTACAATAGTCGCCACTCGATCCCGAGTAGGTTTAGCTCACCCGGATAGTCCCCTGTAAGAAATGGATCCTAGCAGCCGGAGTGATGCTCGAACGTTCACTTTAGGTTTCCTAGAGATACGATCGGGAGATCCTCTGCCACAGAATCTTTAAGTCCCAAACTTCTCAGCATTTGCAACACAAGGACAGGTGCCAGCGTTAGCACGTTGTAAGGCCTGTGACGGATCTTTGAATCCCTCTAGAAGGTAACCAGGCCTCTCTTTCACCGTGAACTCTCACTGGTCCATCAGAAAGGTCCTCCCCCGGCCTCCTCTTCTTAGAGCGTGTCCACCCTCTCCTGGGCACCCTGGGATTCCTCTTTTGGAGATAGGCCCCAGCTAAAGGTGCTGGGCCTACTAGTGAAGTTGCAGCCCCAGGCTACAGGTGCCTGAAACTGATACACGCGCGCACCCCTGGCCTGGAGGGCCGGGTGGCGCGAACCGCTCACTCTCCAGTGCTCCAGTCTCTCCCCCCAAAAATGGCATCTGCCCCTTATGTATCCTCTCCCAGCATGCACAGCAGGCTAACCACACCCACCGCACCAGTGCCGAGAGAGGACACCCTAAGGCATAGTAATGCCACCCACGGTTCAACCCTGACCTGATATGGCAGTGCCACCTACAGGCCACAGGGAACTGTACATCAGGCTGCATCACATAGGCCAGGCATGTCCAAAGTCCGGCCTGCGGGCCGGTTTTGAGCGGCCCGCCTGGTTCTCAGGTGTGCTGCGGGATCAGGGGAGATAAGGGCTGTCAGATGAGCCCGATCTCCCGATCCCCTGCCGAACTATACATCGGCACTGTGAGAAGCTCCGTCAGCTTCAAAAGTGAAGGTGCAGGAGAGTGTGCTGTGCTCTCTGCCTCCCCCTAGAGTGCAGTACCCGGCTGAATGAGGAAACTGCAAAGGTACTTAGAAGCTAGATTTGTTTTAAAAGGGCTACGTGAGTGTCTGTCTGCATGTGTTTGTGTGCCTGTGTCTGTGTGTGTGTGCGCGTGCATGTGTGTGTATGTTACTTTTAATGCCTGTACCATCAGAACTGCTTTTGTAGGGCTTGTTTGTGAGGACTGCTGCTCCTCTGAAAAGCAATCCATGCACAGATCGCTTTTCAGAGGCATTTGACAGGCAGTAAAGCCTATACCGCAACAGTGCGGGGTAGTTTCAGCGCAGCACCATTCAGCCTGGGTATACCTCCAGCTGCAGCCACAGCATGTGTACACCCCCAGCTGCTGCCTCTGCAGCTAAAGGGGGAGAAGTTGGGGGTGGTAAAAAAAGCTCAACCATGTGGTTTTACTGCCCCTCCAACCTGACATGTGAACAAGCCCTTGGTTCATATCTGTGTGGCTGCGTGTAGGCAGCCCATTCATTTCAATGGGCTTCCCTACCCACAAAAATGCAGGGAAAAGTCCCCGACCTTCTTTTTTTTTTATTGCACTGCACCAAAATCACCCCACATTTTCCAATGTGTGGGGTACCATTAAGAATTAACGGTACCCATAAAGAGCAGAGCATTCATCTGTGTGTCGGTAACGAGCGCGACACACTTAGACCAAATTTTAATGGTTCAAAGAATGTCAGGTAAAATGGTCGGCCCTCACGCATGTTCACTTAATCAAATCTGGCCCTCTTTGAAAAAAGTTTGGACACCCCTGACATAGGCAGAAGCGAGTACTAACAATCAAAGTGGTCTGAGCCTGGCTACTAGCTCAGACCAACCCCTACATTTAAGTACATAGCACCCCTGAAAAGTAAAGGGCCGCTACACTATTATCATTATTTTTTCACAAACCTATTTGATGTGATATATGGACTTATATTCAAGTAATATTTAAACACATTTATATACAGTATATATATTTTTGGGAATTTGTGCACATATTCACTTTTGTCACATGGTGAAGTTTATGGACATTAGCATTATTTTTGAATACCTGTGAAAACGGATATTTCATCTTACATTGTTTACAGCGCTGCTTATATTTTCTTACACAAATTTTAGGGTTTTAGAATAGTTTTTTTTACAGTTTGATTTTTTTTAAAGTAGCTGCTTCACTCTTTTGCAAATTTGATTATCACTATTTGTTCATAACGCAGTGGTGGGAACACAGAAAGGGCAGATTCATCTTTGTTACCATTATTTACACCTGCTACTTGCCCGGTATCCACCCTTGTGTAGAGGGGCGAGCTGTGTTGTTGTTTGGGCCTTGCAGCAATTACCTCTCTCAAATGGATCCCTTGCTCCGCTGTCTTGGTAGAAGTCTCTCAGAATAAGGCCAATGTCCACACAGGAGTAAAACCTAAGCAGTAAGGATTTATTCTTTATCTTTGCAGTAAACTTGAAGAGAGAGTAGGAAAACAAGAGAAGTAGGGGAAGGTTCAGGTACGCAGCACTTAAAACACAATGCAACTCTTTTGTCGCCACTCAAGCCTGAGTGGGTATTGCTCACCTAGATAGTCCCTTTGTGAGTGGTCCTAGCAGCTGGGATGGAGCACGTATAAATTGTGAACTTTTTAGGGGATGCGATCAGGAATCCTCTGCCACAGGATTGTTAGTCCCGAACCTCCCAGCCAAGCAATAATGAAGAACCTTTAAGCAGGATTGGCGTATTGCAGGACTTGTAATGATGGATCCCTCCTTAGGTGAGCTCCAGGCCTCCTCTCAAGACAGCAGTACCGTCACTAGTCTCCTCCGGGGCAGATTCTCCCCTGGTCTCCTTCCCTAAGCGTGGTTTCCCTCAAGTGGGCAGCCTGGGATCCCTCTTCAGTTGTAGGCCCTAGCTGAAGGTGCTGGGCCTACCAGGTAGCGATGTAGCCTCAGGCTGAAGGTGCCCGGGGCTATTCCACACACGCGCACCCCTGGCCTGGAGAGCCATGAGGCGCACAAGAACCACAACCAATGGCGTCTGCCTCTTATGTACCCTCTCCCAGCATCCACAGCGGGTAGACCACGCCCAATGTACGGCTGCCGAGAAAAGACACCCAAGGTGCTGTGATACTCCCTGTGGTTCAACCTATGCCGGTGATGACAGTGCCACCTACAGGCAGACAGGGAACACTACTGCCAGGCAGTATCACACCCAGAGCAGAAGCAAATCCAGAACAAACAATTGATCTAAGCCCAATTACTGGCTCAGATTACCCTTAAATTTACACATAGCGCCCCCAAATATGGCGGGGCGCTACATATGTATACACACACATATATATATATATATATATATATATTGTGACAGCAGGAAGGTAAAGTCACCTGGTTGCATCCAGGGGGGTAGATATATTTCTCCCAGATTCAGGCTTTACGCCGACTTATACAACTAGGTGGAGAGTTGTATAAGCCCAGCTGAGGCTAGTGGGCTCATGGATGACTCATACCTCTAGGGAGAGTGTGGGGCGTCGTACAGACAGGGAGTTGATGAGACCAGCTGAAGCTTGTCAGCTCATTTAGGCCTCTATAAGAACTCCCAGCTTCATTAGGTGTTAGCTCATGCCTGGAACCAGACCTGTGTGGACTGTCTAGGGAGAGTGAACCCCTGTGCGGTGAGAAAAAGCCTGTGTGGCTATTTGCTTGGACATTCAAAACCAGGGACTTAGGGACTAGGACAGCACTAGGCTGATCCCAGTTGTTAGTTAGGAAACCTGTATGTTTAGTCAGAGGTCAAGTTGACCAGGATTTAATTTGTTTATGTTTCTTTTGGCTTTGCTGTGTTTTGTCACTGTAAATAGAAAATAAACCGCACCTTTTTTTTGATTTTGAAAACCACAACCTCTGTTTGCTGGGCCTGTTTTGTGTGGGGAGCCCATCCCGGGGGTCACACACACCCGCTGCCGAGCTAACCCCCTCACAATATATACATACATACACACACACACACACACACACACACACACACACACACACACACACACACACGTACGTACGTGTATGTGTATATATATATATGTGTGTGTGTGTGTGTGTGTGTGTGTGTATATATATATATATATATATATATATATATATATATATATATATAATGTTAATATTCATTTTTAACCCACTGGTGCTGATATTAGGAAGAAATAAGCCTTCTTCCTCTAATCACACCAGCTTCTCTCCCAGATTCTCCACCTCTGAGCTGGTGAATCTGGAAGGGAGATATTTCAGTGGAAAGGCTGTGAGATCTTCAGATCTCACTTTATTAAACTGGCCGTTTGTGACAAAACGGTCATGTGCTGTGATGAGAAGCGGAGAAGATGTTCTCTGCTCCTTATCTCAGCTTATTAAACCGGCAATGCTCTGAGATAAGTGGTGATCATCATGATCTCGGCTTATCACGGTTTATTAACCTCTTGACCACTGGGCACTTAAACCCCCTTAATAACCAGACCAATTTTCAGCTTTCGGTGCTCTCACATTTTGAATGACAATTGCTCAGTCATACAACACTGTACCCATATGAATTTTTTGTCCTTTTTTTCACACAAATAGAGCTTTCTTTTGGTGGTATTTAATCACCGTTGGGTTTTTTATTTTTTGCGCTATAAGAGAAAAAAGACTGAAAATTCTGTAAAAAAAAATTTTTTTTTTCGTTTGTCATAAAATTTAGCAAATTAGTATTTTTTCTTCATAAATTTTGGCCAAAATTTATACTGCTACATATCTTTGGTAAAAATAAGTACAAATTGGTGCATATTATTTGGTCTTTGTGAAAGTTATAGAGTCCACAAGCTATGGTGCCAATATCTGAAAATTGATCAC
This sequence comes from Rana muscosa, assembly GCA_029206835.1. Classification (NCBI taxonomy): domain Eukaryota; kingdom Metazoa; phylum Chordata; class Amphibia; order Anura; family Ranidae; genus Rana; species Rana muscosa. The sequence continues at coordinate 883,329,715 of CM055116.1, forward strand.
ACCTGAAGTACTGACGGCCTATCTCATTTCTTGAGACCCTAGCATGCCAGAAAAGTATAAATACCCCCCAAATGACCCCTTTTTGGAAAGAAGACATTCCAAGGTATTTAGAAAGAGGCATTGTGAGTTTTTTGAAGTTGTCATTTTTTCCCACAATTCTTTGCAAAATCAAGATTTTTTATTTTTTTTTCACAAAATTGTCATATTAGCAGGTTATTTCTCACACACAGCATATGCATACCACAAATTACACCCCAAAACACATTCTGCTATTACTCCCGGGTATGGCGATACCACATGTGTGAGACTTTTACACAGCATGGCCACATACAGAGGCCCAACCCAGGCCAATTCTGACATTTCTCTCCTACATGTAAAAATCATTTGTTTGCTAGAAAATTACATAGAACCCCAAAACATTATATATGTTTTTTTAGCAAAGACCTTAGAGAATATAATGGTGGTCGTTGCAACTTTTTATCTCGCACGGTATTTGCGCAGCAATTTTTTTTACGCGTTTTTTACGGAAAAAAAACGTTTTGCGCTTAAAAAAAAAACAGTAAAGTTAGCCCAATGTTTTTGCATAATGTGAAAGATGAAGTTACGCCGAGTAAATAGATACCTAACATGTCACCCTTAAAAATTTCACACGCTCGTGGAATGGTGCCAAACTTCGCTACTTAAAAATACCCATAGGCGACGCTTTAAATATTTTTACTGGTTACATGTTTTGAGTTAGAGGAGATCTAGGGCCAAAATGATTGCTCTCGCTCTAACGTTCGCAGAGATACCTCACATGTGTGGTTTAAAAACCGTTTTCATATGTGGGCGGGACTTATGCATGCGTTTGCTTCTGTATGCAAGCTCACGGGGACAGGGGCGCTTTAAAAAAATAAATATTTTTATATTGTTCATTTTACTTTATTTATTTTAGTTTGACATGTTTTTCGGCCCCAAAAATTTTTTTGATCACTTTTATACCTATTACAAGGAACGTAAACATCCCTTGTAATAGGAATATGGCATGACAGGTCCTCTTTACAGTGAGATATGGGGTCAATAAGACCCCACATCCCACCTCTAGGCTGGGGAAGCCTGAAAAAAAAAACAACAATCCTGGCTTCGATCGTAGCGGTGAGGCGGTAGAAGCACCGGAGGGCGGCGGGGGGGGGGGGGGGACATCCCCTCTCGCCTCCCGTAAGAATGATTAAGCGGCGGAACAGCCGCTATGATTGTTCTTATGGTGTAGGGAATCGCCGGCTGAAAAAGCTAATATCTGAATCATGCCTGTAGCTGCACCCATCATTCAGATATCCCTGCACAAAGTCAAGGACGTCATATGACGGCCGGCTGGCGTGAAGTGGTTATTGCAGAGTATTGCCGGAGTATGGCGGGGTATTGCGGAGTATGGCGGGGTATTGCGGAGTATGGCGGGGTATTGCGGAGTATGGCGGGGTATTGCGGAGTATGGCGGGGTATTGCGGAGTATGGCGGGGTATTGCGGAGTATGGCGGGGTATTGCGGAGTATGGCGGGGTATTGCGGAGTATGGCGGGGTATTGCGGAGTATGGCGGGGTATTGCGAAGTATGGCGGGGTATTGCACAGGGGGTATTGCACAGGGGGTATTGCAGAGTATTGCACAGGGTATTGCGCAGGGTATTGCACAGGGTATTGCAGGGTATTGCGCAGGGTATTGCAGGGTATTGCGCAGGGTATTGCAGGGTATTGCAGAGTATTGCGCAGGGTATTGCAGAGTATTGCACAGGGTATTGCAGGGTATATTGCAGGGTATTGCGCAGGGTATTGCAGGGTATTGCGCAGGGTATTGCAGAGTATTGCGCAGGGTATTGCAGAGTATTGCGCAGGGTATTGCAGAGTATTGCACAGGGTATTGCACAGGGATGGCTGAGCAGGGATGGATGGATGACTGGATCTGTGACTGCAATTGTCACAAATCCAGCCCACAGTGCTGCTGCCTTGATCCGCTCCCTCCCCTCTCCTCTCACACTGTACCGATCGGTACAGAGAGGGGAGAGAGGAACCGGCGTCATCACATGACGCCGGTCTGTTTACAAGTGATTGCTCCGTCATTTTACGGAGCGATCACGTGGTAAACGGCCGCTATCAGCGGCGATTTACCGTGATGCGCCGGGTCCTCTGGACCCGGCGGTCACGGAGATTCCCGTGTGCGATTCTGGGAGGACGTTATATAACGTCCTCCCAGAGTTAAGCAACCACCCTGCCACCGTTTTTTGTCGGCAGGCGGTGGTTAAGTGGTTAAACGTACACCTATGTGTGGCGGAAAACTAACACTGCACATCACCCTGAATACACCATCCCCACCGTAAAACATGGTGAAGGCAGCATCTTGTTGTGGGGATGTTTTTCTTCAGCAGGGACAGAGAAGCTGGTCAGAGTTGATGGGAAGATGTTGAATAACAGAAAACAAAAACTCCTACGCACAAGTAAAATATCAGACAGTCTGTAAGTGGAATAATAAAAATCACTTGGCCTTGCTGCCTTCACGGATAGGGGTATCCTAGCGGTAAATGACAAAGAGAAAAAAGAAAGACGCACCAGCCTCGTGCATTATCCTTGGGTAGATTTAATAAAAAATTATAAAAGAAACCTACTTACAAACATACGTGAATAGCACACGTTAAAAGAGTCCACAAAATCGCAGCAATGCGTCCGAACCGAACCCACTCCAATAAGTCACAGAGGGATTGACAGGGGTCGCTGCCGGCTTACGTGTTTTGAAGACAAGTCTTCTTCCTCAGAGCTCAGCCAAAGCTGAGCGGTGACATTGGCTCCCACTACTGTCAAAGTCAGTTAGCCAGAATAGCAACCGAAGATTTTCCAGGTGAGCACTTCTAATAGCAGCCAATTCCTATGCCAGCAATCCTATAATTCTCTATGGTTCTTCCTCTAAGTGTCCCCATGCGTGTTGTTTCTCATGCAAAGTAAAGAGAATATATCATTGCACAGTTAAAAGGACTAGCATAAAGGTTTTCGGTACATTTAAAACCACTCACATAGACCAGATAGTTTGGTGCGTGTATTGAAACGATCAGATCCAAAATAGCGTGTGTCCTCCTCGCTCCAGCATCCAGTGTGATATTACACAGTAGATGTCATCACTAGGCTCCTCTCAGTACGTTGCTTCACATGTCACGTGACTTTTTCAAGGGTCAACACTTGCACTATCAAAGCAGCTTAAAGCCCCGTACACACGATCGGATAACCTATGGATTTTCGTCCGATGGATTTGTCCATCGGAAATCCGATGAAACTGTTTTTCATCAGTCTTGGCCACACACCATCAGTCAAAAAACCGACCGTTCCAAACGCGGTGACGTAAAACACTCCGATGAGCCGAGAAAAATTAAGTTTAATGCTTCTGAGCATGCGTCGACTTGATTCTAAGCATGCGTGGGTTTTTTAACCGATGGACTTGCCCATAGACGATCGGAAATTCCCATCGGTTTTTTATCCATCGGAAAATTTTAAAACAAGTTCTATTTTTTACAACCGATGGAAAAAAGACCGATGGGTACCATACACGATCGGTTGGTCTGATGAAAACCATCCATCGGACGGTTTTCATCAGTCAAACCGATCGTGTGTACGGGGCTTCACTGTTTGGTGGACTTATTGCTATATGCATTTATTTATTGGTGTTTTATGTGTTCTGCACAATAGATAAGGAATTATTTGCACTTTTTATTGCACTGTTTAATTTATACTCACTGTGCTTATTAAGAGGTTGATTGTAGCGCATCATTGCATATTTTACTAAGACACAACAGCGGTGCCATTGGCTCCCACTGCTGTCAAAGTCAGTTAGCCAATCAGGAGAAAGAGGGGGTGGGGCCGAACCGCGGCTCCATGTCTAAATGGACTCCGTGAGCTGTTACTCGGCTCGGGTGCCCCCATAGCAAGCAGCTTGCTATGGGGGCACTCGACAGGAAGGAGGGGCCAGGATCACCAAAGAGGGACCCGAGAAGAGGAGGATCCAGGCTGCTCTGCGCAAAACCATTTCACAGAGCAGGTAAGTATATGTTTGTTCTTTTTAAAGAAAAAAACAAATGAGTCTTTGGTATCACTTTAACTAAGCAATTAAGCCTTTAAACTGCTACCACCGACTTTTACCGAAAGAGTTAGAACTTTTACAAGACTAGAAATACAATTATGATTTTACAAAAAACATCTGTATACACACTGTCACCACAGACAGGCAAATTCAGAGATTTATACTACAGTATTACTCTTCAAGAGACAGGGATTCTTTGGCCTTGTACACACGACCGGTTTTCTCGGCAAGAACCAGCAAGAAAATTGCTGGCAGAGCCTTCTTACCGAGTAAACCTTGAGTGTGTACGAGGCTTTCATGTTTCTCGTCAAGAAAACTGGCCAGTACATTAATTTTAAATGAATGTACTGGAGATTAAACATAAAAAAAACCTTGACCACTTAGAGATCCAACAACTAGGGAATCTTCGAGCAGAACTCGCACAATGTCTAGATCGAAAAATTTATAATAAATGTAGATACTTTGCTCATAGGTTCTATGAGCAAGGGAACAAATGCGGGCGGCTACTGGCTAAACAACATATAAAGCATCAAGAATCCAGACATGTCCATAACCTATTAATTCAAAATAAAAAGATAGTGGAAACCCAGGCCATAGCGAAAGAATTTTAATGGATTCTATGAAACATTATATAATATCCCGAGACTTCACAAATAGAAGATAGGGAGGATCAAAGAAGGGAAGAGATACGAGATTATATTAGGGAATCGTCAATGCCCACCCTATCGGAGATAGTTACAGCAGAAATGTAACATCCAATTACAGTAGAAGAGTTGAGCAGAGCAATAGCAGCCTTGCCGATAGGGAAAAAACCGGGCCCAGATGGCCTGACAAATATTTATTATAAAAAAAAATCTTCTGAGTTGACAAGACTAATTAATGCGACTAATCCGTTGCCCTCAGAAGCCCTGTTGGCATACAATACTGTACTCCCAAAGGAAGGGAAAGATCCACAGTACTGTGCTAATTACAGGCCTATTTCTCTGCTCAACTCCGATACTAAACTGCTGCCCAAAATCCTAGCTCTGCGATTGCAAGAACATATCGGGGACCTAGTGCATCCAGATCAGACAGGTTTTATGAAAGGATGTGAGGCAAGGGATAACACCATCTGGGCACTTCACCTTCTTCATTGGATGCAATATGGCCCAGAGAAAGCCCCAAAGATCGTACTATCAATGGATGCTGAAAAAGCTTTTGATAGGGTGAACTGGGGCTTTATGAGTGAAGACTTGAGGGGGGTAGGCCTGGGAGACCACATGATGGGATGGGTAATGACCCTTTATGCAAACCCAAGAGCAAGGGTTAAAGTAAATGGTACAGTGTCAGACTATCTTAATATACGAAATGGGACAAGACAGGGGTGCCCACTTTCACCATTAATATTTGCTATAATATTAGAGCCATTTCTTTGTAAGATCAGAAGTAATGGGGAGATATCAGGGAAATGTATTGGGGATGTGGAACACAAAGTATCGGCCTGTGCTGACGACTTATTATTCTATCTTTCAACACCACAGACATCCTTAACAGCTCTCATGCAGGAAGTGGATACATATGGGTATCTATCTAACTTTAAAATTAATTTTGAAAAATCAATACTTTTACCGAGCCATGTACCTCAAGAGATGGCGTGGAGGCTGAGGAGGGCGTACCCCTTCGTATGGAAGAAGGACTCCTTGTTCTATCTGGGGGTACATATCACCTCAGATCAATTTTTTTTATATGATCTTAATTATGCTTCCCTAATGGCCAGGATAGTGGGGGACTTAAAGAAATGGACAGGACAATAGCTAACATGGTTTGGAAGAGTGAGTGCCATTAAAATGTGTATACTACCTAGAATTATCTATATATTACATACAGTTCCGATCAAACTACCAGAAACCTTTTTTAAACAGATACGGAAGGCTTTTGTAGCATTCGTGTGGAATGACAAACGACCAAGGTTGGCCTACGACATCCTGCGCAGAAGTAAGGCAGAGGGAGGAATGGGGTTGCCAGACATATCAGTGTACTATAAGGCAATGTCTCTGGTTCAAATTTTGAACTGGTGCCATGACTCCTCTAATAAAATGTGGGTCCCACTAGAAAAAACAATAGCAGGGAGGAACCTTGCAGGGACCCCTTGGATCCCGAGTATGTTAAGAGGACTTTCGAAATGGACATCTCCTCTGATTTGGAACTCTTTGTTAATATGGGATAAGTTGAATAAAACAGGAGAGTACTCCCCCCAGGTATCCCCCCTAGCTTCACTGGAGGGATTCCCATGGTTCCCACCAGGGGAGGGAGCGGGATTTCTGGGGGCATGGGGTCGGGATGGAGATACCACATGTAGTAAATTCGCCCCGCGGGGAACCCTAGCAACTTATCCGGAGCTGGTTACAGCCCTAGGGAATATACCTACATCAGGATGGAGATACTATCAAATGACAGGTTTCTTTAATAAGATGAAACCCCTACTGAGATCATTAAACTCAATTACGGTGTTTGAGGGCCAGTGTGTGCGCTTGAGGGATGCTAGGCATCTGTTGTCTCAGATGTATAGATTGATACTAGGCTCCCAAAAGAGTACAGTCCCATACTTTATCAGAGAATGGGAAAGAGAATTAAATAAGGAATTGTCAGATGAACAAATTAAAAAAATGATTAAATCAACTTATTCTACATCTATAAGTTCGTATGTTCAGGAAATGGCTTATAAATTTATGACAAGGTGGTACAGGACACCAGTAAAATTAACTCAGATGTACCCAGCGGCAGATGCCCGGTGTTGGAGAGGGTGTGAGCAAAGGGGTACATTTCTCCACTTGTGGTGGGAATGCCCCAGGATTAAAACATTCTGGGTAGCAATTGCACCATGGATTGAGAGGTTGACCCCTAGACCTATGGGGTTTTCGCCCCTATGCTTCCTATTCCATGGAATGCCCGGCTCCATTAAAGCCTACAGGAAGAGTATCACACCACACTTACTGAACGCAGCTAAATTATTAATCCTCAGATTTTGGAAACAGATCGCTTGCCCAACACTAGCAGACTGGAAAAAGGAGGTCAACCGGATAATGGAAGTCGAAAGGTGGATTCAAGTAGTGAAGGACAAAAAAGGGGAATTTGAGAAGACATGGGCAGGCTGGATACAGTATGCACCTGAGATGGGCTAAGATAAGAGACATGGAATGGAAAAGCAGGGGGTGTAGTAGACTCATAAGGACCCCAGTATAGTTGCTTATGGTTTTAGCTATAGAAGAATAAAGAGCCGAATCATGAACCTTGACCAGGATTGATTGTACTAGTAGTATAATTGATAAACTTTTAATAAGACAATTTTTTACCTAGTTCTTTCCTGTAATGTTCAATTGTGTTTTTTATGTAAATGATGGAATATAAGAATGTACAATGCTAAATGGAAATGTTAAAGTTTATAATAAAATAAAAATTTGATTATGAAAAAAAAAAGAAAAATGGCCAGAATCTCGACGAGAAAAATACAGAACCTGGTCTCTATTTTCTCGTCTGGATTCACGTCCGCGTGTTTCCCGACGAGAAACCCGAGAGTGTGTACACTTACCTGTCGCCGTGGAAACCCGCGCATGCTTGAAATGACTTTGACGCATGCGCGGTAGCTTCCTAGGTATAGGTAGGGTGTAGCAAAATGGCGGCGACGGCATTGAATGTGACGAGCGCACGCTTGTCGTAGTCGATGACGTCACCGCATTCGTTCCATTCAAAAGAACGGCGGTTCTTTAGAATGGAGCGTGTGTACACTCGGCAGGGACAAGATTCTTGTCAACAATCTCGTCAGGGCAAAACGACGGGTTTTTTCCTGACGAGATTCTCGGCCGTGTGTACTAGGCTTTTGAGTTTGTGTTAGAGCAATAGAGACAGTTTAACTCTTTTCAAAATATGGTTTAATAATGAAAAGATTAAAAATAGTGCAAATAAAATATTTACAGAAAAAAGGTGAAACAATGACAACAATGAAACAGAAATAAAAAAGGAGTTGAGGGTGAGAATACTAAACAATGTCCTGATTTCAGCAGAATTCGGTCAATGAGCAGATGGTACATTGGCTCTCATGCAATTTGACAGGCGTTCCTTGGTTTGATGTTAATGAGAGCTCTCAAGATGTGGTTGCATTACATTTTTTTTTCACATTAAGGGGGGTGTTGCCAGAGACCATCTGACCAATCATCTGGTCTAAGGGCTGGTTGCTGGGATGTCACCACTTTTATGACAAAGTCCCAGATACAGTTTTCCAAGTATTCATCTCTCTAAATATCTAACGTTTACAGTCTGCTAACATGCATATTATTGTCCAGCATGAAAATCACCTTGGAATGAATATAAATATGACAGGTTTCAGACGTCCCCATAACGTCTACGATAGGGGTGTTTGGACTTGAAATGTTACAAATTAACTGAGGAAAGTAAATGTCCCTACTAAGGCTGTTATGTTATTATTTCATGAGTTATGACATATACTGAAAGTTTAGAGTCTTTGCTAATAAATCAGGAATGTGTATTGGCCATTGCCCCCCAGCTGAGCCATTTACGACAGGGTGTCTGTTACAACTTGAGGTACTCAGGCCTGTTGAGCGACATTTTTATTAGAGTTTCCAGGTGGAAATGTGGATTCAGCCAATAGGCATGAGAGAATCTGCCCCTGTCCCCTCAAGCATCTGATAAGGTGATTCTGGCATCAGCTAAAAGTTTGTGTATTGTATAAACTGAAGGAAGGAGGGGGCGGGGAAAGGTCACTGTCGCTATGCCTTCTTTTGACAAAATGGCACAGGAGACTTGTGACGTGAATAAAATAGCTGCTACACGCACAGCTATTTGTGTACCCAGTAGGCCCGACCATTACAGCACCTGGTAGCATGCTTTCATGTACGGTGTTAGACTTTGCGTGATATAGACCTAGCTTTTAGGTGTGTATGAAATACTGAATCAAAAAGGACTACACTATCTTAGAATCTAGCCTACAACAGCCATGCTGTCATAGCCAGTGACTGAAGCAGGATGGTAAAGCGGCCCATGATACAAAAGATCTAGAAGTGCCCACGGCATGTCTGCCAAGAGTCCAAATTAGGTCAGTGTACCTCGTTCCCCCGATTTCGGTGCAATGACAATCACCAGAATGCCTTGCATCTCAATCTTGTGGAGCAGATAAGGAAGGAGCTTCAGAGCAGAAACAGCATTGATCAGATTGTACTGCTTCTCTTTCTGCAGCTAGACATCTGTTTCCTCCCTGATGCTGTGCAACTGAATCAGAATTTGATGACCAGGCAGTTGAGTAGTCCAGTGCTTTGGGGATAGACAGATCATTTCGGACTCTAATATTTTATAAGGAGACAAGTGGCCAAGTTCCCTGTGCTCTTAGGGTGTCCACGACACCTGTCCAGCCTCTCGTCATGAGGATCTTCCAGGATAGTGAAAGAGAATATTTGCTTGACTCCAGAGGCTGGTTTGGTGATCCACCAACCAGAGACATCCTGGTTCTGAGTGTCAGGCACATTGGTAGGCCCAGTGACTGTACCTTCTTGTCCCATGCAGCCAGAATGTTGAGTTGCAACTGTCTGGCATGGAACTGGGCAAATGGGACTGACTTGAAGATCAGCCATGCAAATAAGGCAGAGTTGGATGACTCCTGGACTGTAGGGTCCATGTCTGGGAGCAAAGAGTAAAGCCTCGTACACACGACCGAGTTTTTCGTCGTTAAAAACACGTCGTTTTTCTCGACGAGATTCTTGTCAAGCTTTCCTTGCATACACACAGTCAATTCCAAATCTCGTCGTTGTTCTGCGCGGTCACGTCCAGCACGTACGACGGCAGTATAAAGGGGAAGATCGTTTTCAATGGCGCCACCCCTTGGGCTGCTTTTGCTGATCTCGCGTTACCACGTGTGAAGTAAAAGTTTGGGAAGAGACGATTCACGCTTTTCAGTCTTCGTGCTTTCAGTTAGTTTTCTGCGGTTCAGTTTTTGCTTGTGGGTTCGTATATTGTCTTTCAGGGCGTGTAGGCAGGTCGTATCTGTTTTACAGTGCATTCTTGCCCGTTTGTTTCTGAATTTCAGTTCGTTCTTCATGGGCCTTGCTGTTCTAAAGTGCGTTCTGTTTAGTACGTTCTGATCAGACGACCGTTTCCTAGCCATGTCGCGGGTACGTTCTCGTCGTCGAGTTCGTGCTGTGCGGGCGCTTGGTGTTGGTCTGCTTGTCTTGGACCAAGACGAGTCCATGAACGGGGTGAGGAGGAGTTCATGGACCAAGAATTGGTTGCTCCAGCGGGACCAATTCTGCCATATGCCTCTGCCGCGGGAGATCGTGGAGAATAATCCTGAGGACTACAGGAATTTTCTGTGGATGTCTGACCCCGTTTTTCAGCATCTGTTGGCTTTGGTGTCCCCCTATATTACCAGGCAGGACACCGTTATGCGGGAAGCCATCAGTGCTGAGCAGAGGCTCATCGCCACCTTACGTTACCTGGTGACAGGGAGAAGTCTGCAGGACTTGAAGTTCACGACAGGCATCTCCCCCCAGGCTCTGGGCCTCATAATCCCAGACACCTGTTCTGCCATCATCCAAGTCCTGCAGGAGGACTATATCAGGGTAAGTTTTCTCCATTAACACCACATTTTATGTATTTCATGTATGCTAATGTATTGTATTTCTTTCATCCTTCCCTAATTACCATGATTGTAATGTGCTGAGAATGTCCCCTTTGTCCCCATGCATGCTGTAAGCTTTTAAATGCCCCTTTCTTTTTCGTACATCACGGGACACAGAGCGACTTAGTCATTACTAATGGGTTATAGATTACCTTCAGGTGTTGGCACTGGCCAATTCCAAACCGGAAGTACCCTCCCCTATATAAGCCCCTCCCATCCGGGAGCACCTCAGTTTTTTGCCAGTGTCTAAGGTGTTGGCCAAAGAGTAACATGTGTTTTCACTGGGCTTGCGTACAGGTTCTTTTGGGCCTTAGTAAGCTGTTCCGGATCCCACCAAAAAAGCTTCATAGCTAAACGGTCGGTACCCGGGCCTTGCAGCAGAAGAGCAAGGTTTTGCCTGTAATGCTTCTCTTAGGAGGGCTGGACCCTGGGATCCAGAGCTCTGGTCATACCCACGACCAAGATGTTGTCTGTGCAGGGTGCTATACAGGTCCAGGGGAGTGGAATCCTTGGGAACCCGGTCCCTGAAGGTTTAATTACAATGCCTGCCGTGATAGGTGAAGTTTGGACTTCTGTGGACCAAACAAAGTCCTGCGGCGGGGATCAGGTAAGTGGGGGCCCCCAGGAACTTGGTTCTATTGGGGGACCCCCAAGCCTAATTTGTCTTTCTGTCTGTTACCTAACGGTATTCCCGCTAAATATCTGTGTTTGCCTGTAACTACTGAAAATGTAAAATTTTAATAGTAGTCAAGAAAAAAAAAAAAAAAAAAAAAGGGGACCGCGGTACCTGTGTTAAACCACTAGAGGCCGCTGTAGTCCATTTTTCTTGTCATGTGGATCTTTGGTTTTCTCAAGTCAAAAGATCCAGGCAGCTGGTAAGTTTCTCTGTGGGAATCCACTTCCTCTGCCCTGTTGCTGCGCTCATCCACCGCACAGGCCCTCCGGCAAAAAGGGCCCTGGCTCCTAGTCCCCTGTTTGATTTCGAAAAGGGCGCACGGGCGCGCGCGCGGGGGCGCGTGCACGCGCCTCCTATGAAAAAAAGGGGCGGGGCGGGTGGATGACGCTCGATGCGCGCCGCGGCGCTTCTGCGCATGTGCGGCCGTCCCAGCATGGTTAAAAGACACAGTACAAGTGTCAGCTGGATGCAAACAGAGCTAGCAACAAACAGTGGCACACAGAGGCGGTTGATGCAGGCATCCCCATAGAAAGGCACTTTAGTGGACACCAGCTGGTATATAGCAGCAAATTTGTTAGACTATTACCAGCAAAATTGGTGTATGACGACGGGAATACCTCAGCTTTGTGCTTAAAGGATATGTCGTCCAGACGCTCCGGAAATAGATCTTCCAGGAAGCCAAAGGGGTCTCCATCGGGCTCTGAGGATATTGGGCATGCTTGTACTGCACCAATCTCCCCTGAGAATTCAGAGGTCAGTAGCCGTAGAAACCCCGCAGGAATGCCTGGTGCTGCGGCTGTCCCCAGTCCACCTGCTCCTGTATATATAACAGAGGAGGTTTTATCCTCAACTCTGGGAGGATTGGAAGAGAGATTAACAGCATTGATCGCTGCTTCCCTGTCACAGGAAAAGCGCGTCCGATCTCCGTCTCCTCCTTCAGAGTGCCTGTTAGTGGAGGAACAGCCCCACACAGAGATCGACCTACCTGAAGGGGATCAGGATGAGGTTGATTCAGTTATGGAGGAATCAACAGTGGAAGAACCTTTCTCAGCATCTCAGGCTGAAAGATTATGGGTTCAGTCTCTGACTAATATGGTCCGATCAGCATTTAAAATGCCTCTGGCGGAACCACCATCCACTACGGTTTCCTCGCTGGGGTCGCTAAAAGCTCCCCAGGCTGTCTGTTCCTTCCCAATCCACCCTTTATTAGAAGGGCTTATTTACCAGGATTGGGAGCATCCTGATAAAATATTTGCTCCCCCCAAGAGATTTCCGGTGATCTATCCCATGGAGGATAAGTTCATAAAAAAATGGAGGGTCCCTACAGTGGACGCAGCCATCTCTTCTGTTAACAAATCACTGACATGTCCAGTAGATAATGTTCCAATGTTCAAAGACCCAATAGATAAAAAATTGGAGTCTTTACTAAAATCTGCTTTCTCTACAGCAAGCATGGTGACACAACCTGCGGTAGCAGCGATTGGAGTCTGCCAAGCAGTGAAAGATCAGTTGAAACAGGTCTTAAGGGACTTACCAGATCAGCAGGCTCTTGCCCTAGCTGACCTGCCTAGAGCCTTGTGTTTTGCGGTGGACGCCATAAAGGATACAATCCAACAGGCCTCCCGCTTTACGCTGTCTATAGTACATATGCGTAGGCTTCTGTGGCTCAAAAACTGGTCTGCTGAAGCTCCCTGTAAAAAACTGCTGGTTAGCTTCCCATTTCATGGAGAACGCTTATTTGGAGAAGATCTGGACAAATATATCCAGAAAATTTCTGCCGGTAAAAGTTCACTCTTACCGGTTAAGAACAAGGGTAGAAGTCCTTCTTTTAAGAGGCCTACTTCTCCAGTCCCGGGCACATCGGCTGTGAAGCAGTTCCGACGGCCTCCGCGGTCAAATTCAGGGGGCAGAAATCAGGGACAATCACAGGGTAACAAGAAGCCCTGGATCAAGAGAGGTACAAAACCTCCCCCCAAGGCATGAAGCGTTGCCCCCACTCAATCGGGTGGGGGGAAGACTTCAGTTGTTCACAGAGACCTGGCGGGACACCATCAGAGACAGATGGGTGCTCTCCGCAGTAAGTCTGGGATACAAGCTGGAGTTAAAAGGCACTCCTCCTGCCCAATTTATGAGGTCAAACGTGCCAAGAGATCCCCAAAAGAGAGGATCCCTCCTTCTGGCACTAGAACAACTATTGCTCCAAGGTGTAATCATGAAGGTTCCCCTGGAAGAAAGCGGATTCGGGTTTTACTCGAACCTTTTCACAGTCCCCAAACCAAATGGGGACGTGAGGCCCATATTAAATCTAAAAGGGCTAAACAAGTTCCTAAATATCAGGACTTTTCGGATGGAGTCGATCCGATCGGTGGCCACCGCCCTACAAGGGCAGGAATGGTTAGCCTCGATCGACATAAAGGATGCTTATCTGCATATTCCCATCTTTCCGGCCCACCAGAAATTTCTACGCTTTGCAGTAGAAGGGCGCCATTTTCAGTTCAGAGCCTTACCTTTCGGTCTGGCCACAGCACCACGAGTGTTCACAAAAATTCTGGCCCCATTATTGGCCAATCTAAGAACACAGGGTGTAACGATAATGGCATATCTAGACGACCTGCTACTAATAGACCACTCAGTGGAAAAGCTGGAAGTAGCTATTCACAAGACAATCAAGTATCTGGAATATCACGGTTGGATTATCAACCGGGACAAGTCAGCTCTAAGACCAGTCAAAAGTCTGGAATACTTAGGGCTAAGGCTGGATTCAAATCAGAGAAAGATTTTCTTACCTCCAGAGAAGGTGTCGTCTTTAAAAGATTTGACCCACTTAGTGGGTACAAAAAGAAAACCATCCATACGCCTCTGCATGAGGCTGCTGGGAAAAATGGTGGCTTCATTCGAAGCGGTACCCTACGGTCAATTCCATTCAAGGAATTTGCAAAGGGCCATACTGTCAGCCTGGAACAAAAAAGTTCAGGCTTTAGACTTACCAATGTCCCTGTCCCCTTCCGTTCGCAAGAGCCTCCATTGGTGGTTGGGGCCCCAGAATCTGGAAAAAGGGAAACCCTTCAGTCCGGTTTCTTGGAAGGTAGTCACTACAGATGCCAGCCTCATAGGCTGGGGGGCAGTACTGGAGCAATGGTCTCTCCAGGGCAAGTGGTCAGAAGCAGAAAAGGCCCTGCCCATCAATCTCTTAGAGATACGAGCAGCCCGGTATGCCCTAGTAGCATGGACACCCAAACTCCAAGGGTCCCCTGTCAGAATTCAATCAGACAATGTCACAGCAGTGGCATATATCAATCACCAGGGTGGCACCAGGAGTCGTGCAGCCCAGAGGGAAGCAAATTGCATCCTGGAGTGGGCAGAAAAATATGTCCCAGCCATATCCGCGGTTTTCATCCCAGGAGTGGAAAATTGGAGAGCGGACTTTTTAAGTCGCCAACAATTATGCCCGGGGGAATGGTCTCTTCACGCCGAGGTTTTCCAGGCAATATGCCAGCGGTGGGGAACACCGGATGTAGATCTGCTAGCATCCAGATTCAACGCAAAGGTGGACAGATTTGTGTCTCGCACAAGGGATCCTCTAGCTTGCGGCTCGGATGACCTAGTGTTCCCTTGGGATCAGTTCAAGCTGATATATGCATTCCCACCGCCACAATTGTTACCGCGATTACTCCGCAGAATCAGGGTAGAAAAGAAACCAGTGATTCTGGTGGCTCCAGCGTGGCCCCGAAGGGCATGGTACGCGGAGATTGTAAAAATGTCAGTGAGGAGTCCTTGGACCCTCCCACATCGTCCGGACCTGCTGTCGCAGGGACCGATATACCACCCTAGGTCCTTCCATCCTTACCAGCCCTAGGTTTGATGGCCTGGCTATTGAAGCCCACATTCTGAAAAAGAGAGGGCTCTCTAATTCTGTGGTATCTACCATGATCAATGCCAGGAAGCCGGTATCCAGGCAGATCTATTATAGGATCTGGAAAGCGTACATTACGTGGTGTGAGGCCAAGAAATGGCATCCACGTAAGTACGTGATAGGGAGGATTTTGGACTTCCTACAGTGGGCTGTAGATAGGAAGCTGGCCTTGAGTACTATCAAGGGTCAGATTTCGGCCTTGTCAATATTTTTTCAAAGGCCCTTGGCTTCGCATTCACTAGTCAAAGCTTTCATACAAGGAGTGATGCGTATTAGCCCTCCGGTTAGTATTCCCATATGTCCTTGGGACTTAAACCTGGTTCTGTCAGTTCTACAGAAACAACCGTTTGAACCATTGCAACACATTTCCTTGGTTCTTCTCACCAGGAAATTGATTTTCTTAGTAGCCGTTTGTTCGGCTAAAAGAGTATCGGAATTAGCCGCCTTGTCCTGTAAGGAGCCATATCTGGTTGTCCATAAGGACAGAGTAGTATTACGTCCTCATCCAGCCTTTCTTCCCAAGGTGGTATCGAGGTTTCATTTGAACCAAGATGTGGTTCTTCCTTCTTTTTTCCCCAAACCTAGCTCGGTAGAGGAAAAGTTATTACATTCTTTGGATGTAGTAAGAGCAGTTAAAGCTTATCTAAAAGCCACTGCTCAGATTCGCAGAACGGATACTTTGTTTATTCTGCCGGAAGGCCCCAGAAAGGGTCAGGCAGCATCAAAATCCACTTTAGCCAAGTGGATTCGACAGGTCATAATACAAGCCTATGGCTTGAGAAAGAGACCGCCTCCGTTCAAAGTTAGGGCGCACTCCACAAGAGCAGTTGGAACTTCATGGGCAGTGCATCACCAGGCCTCCCTGGCTCAAGTATGTAAGGCCGCAACATGGTCTTCGGTACACACGTTTACTAGATTCTACCAGGTAGACGTTAGAAGTCAGGAGGATGTCGCCTTTGGGCGCAGTGTGTTGCAGGCCGCAAAAGATCCTCATGCCTGATGGCGCCCAGCTTATGTATCCCTCCCCCTCATTTGGCATTGCTTTGGGACGTCCCATTAGTAATGACTAAGTCGCTCTGTGTCCCGTGATGTACGAAAAAGAAAAAGGGATTTTTATAACAGCTTACCTGTAAAATCCTTTTCTTGGAGTACATCACGGGACACAGAGCTCCCACCCCTCTTTTTGGGACACTTATTGCTTGGCTACAAAACTGAGGTGCTCCCGGATGGGAGGGGCTTATATAGGGGAGGGTACTTCCGGTTTGGAATTGGCCAGTGCCAACACCTGAAGGTAATCTATAACCCATTAGTAATGACTAAGTCGCTCTGTGTCCCGTGATGTACTCCAAGAAAAGGATTTTACAGGTAAGCTGTTATAAAAATCCCTTTTTTTTTCTCCTCCATGCATATTTCCCTTTACTAACCTCTCCAGCAGTGGCGGCTGGTGCTCAAAATGTTTGGGAGGCCACCCAAATAATTTAATAATTTAAAAACTACCATTTCCACGACTGTGCCTATTTAACGCCACCAGTTTGTCCCCTCAAATGCAGCCAGTTTGTCCCCTCAAATGCAGCCAGTTTGTCCCCTCAAATGCAGCCAGTTTGTCCCCCAGCCCTGCACTTACCTTCCTCTGGTCAGCGCCGTCCTTCTTCTCTCCTCGATGTCTTCTCCCGCCCTTGATGTTGCATCAGCCAATCAGGTTACTGGTAAACAGGCTCGGTGAACATGATTGGCAGAGGAGCCTGTCAGTGTTTAACCAAGGAACGCACCCCCCCTGCGTCCCCTGGTTAACTTTTTGGAAGCCAATTACAGCCCTCAGGCTGTAATTGGCAAGCCTATCAGAGTCGCTGGCTCTGATAGGCACTTCCCTTAAAAACCCTGACGCTGTTATTCAGATGTCCGCCGCTCAACAGGGGGCCATCCACCTGAATAGTGTGCGGCATCAACAATACATAGGTTCATGCAAGGCATGAACCTATGTATTGTTCTGAGTGACGGGCGCAGGAGAGAGAGGGGGCAGCGCTCCTGCGCCCATTATGGACGCACCGCCACTGCAATGCTATCCTGGGCCCAAACACACCTAGCTGAGTCACTTCCCAATGTATTTCTGCAGCTCCATTGTAGTGCTTTACCCCCCCCCCCCCGATTTCCCCCCCCTAAAATTTCGCAATAAATGTTAGTTCTCCTTATTTTTGGCCATTCCCAAACTCATCTAGCCCCCCCCCCCCAAATATTTTTAGAATGGACCATCAGAGGGGGTGCTGAATATGATACTTGAGCCTTCGCTTTGATTTTGGAAAAACACATTAAACGGAAACTTAGAATGATGTTGGGCTAGAATGTATTTTACTAGAATCTGCTTGCAATGTTATGTGCAAAAGTAATAATATATTTTTTTCTGGTTTGACTCCACAGCTTCCTTCCACGCCACAGGAATGGCAGACTGGCATCGGAGTTTGCCATGCGGTGGGACTTCCCCAACTGCGGTGGAGCCATCGACGGGAAGCACGTCCGCATCGTGCCGCCACCCTGTTCTGGGTCCTACTTTTTCAACTACAAGGGGTTTCATAGCATTGTGCTGATGGCGGTGGTGTCAGCACGGTATGAATTCCTCTATGTGGATGTGGGGAAGAATGGCCGGATGTCCGATGGGGGATCCTTCAGCCAGACGGAGTTTGCCCTCCATCTCCAGAGTGACGACCTTGCATTGCCACTGGATGCAGGGAATGTTGAAGGACTCCCCTTTGTGTTTTTGGCTGATGAAGCCTTCGGACTGGGACCGCATCTCATGAGGCCATTTCCCCTAAGGACCCTCACCCCGGAGAAGAGGGTGTTCAACTATCGGCTGGCCAGGGCCCGAAGAGTCGTGGAGAATGCCTTCGGGATAATGGCCAGCCGGTTGTGCCTTTTCATGACTCCAATTCACTTGGCGGAGTACAAAATTAACTACATTGTTTTTTGTTGCTGTGTGCTACATAACTTTCTTATCCGGAAATCCCAAATTTATATTGCCTCAATAGTGCCTGAGGCAGGACTTCAAACTGGCAATACCCTGCCGGGCCTAGAAACTGTCCGTCCTGGCTTGCCCCCCCAAAATGCCCGTGAGGTTCGCCAGAAATATCTAGAATATTTCACGGGTAGGGGGGCAATTCCTATGCCAGGCCATGTCTGACTTTTTCTAGAGAAAGTACAAAATAAAAATCTGGTTTAATCTGTATTTTGTTTTTGCTGTCTCCTAGTTTGTCTTAGTGCATTTGTAGTGCCAAGTGTATTTTCCTTTAGTAAATAACAACCATTTCACTAGTAACACCAAAAATATACACAAATAAGGTTATAGCGTATTTGAAAAAGAAGCTACACTTTGTGGTTGTTCAAACATTTTACTCTGTGCACATTCACACACATGGTAAATAGAACATTATTTTTTTTTTTTTTTGGCCTGCCCAGAAACAGGCCTTTTTTTTTGTAAAAAAATACTAAACCATCAGTAGCATCCGACAATCTACAACATTGTATACCTCTTGGCAATATGAGACATTCAATTTCACCAAAAATATCTCTATCTGACCGTCATAATATGGGGTATTGGCACCCCTGACCAAGCCAAAATTTGAAGATGCACACAATTTAGAGTCATTTTAAAATGGGATTTTTGACTCCTGATCCCTATTGTCAACATGTGCTATCTGCCATCAGGGGTGATCAATGGACGTGTTTTGGGGGTGCAACCCCTTCTTCATTTCACCTACTTGAGATGCGAGGAAGGGGTTGCACCCCCAAAACCCGTACAAGGATATCCCCTGATGGCAGATGGCACCTGTTGACACACTGTGTGCATCTTCAAGTTTTGGCTTGATTGATTGTCAAAAAGCGTAATAAAATTGGGGGAATAACAATATCAAAAAATAAAATGGGGTGTTTTGTGCCTTATTCAATTCGCCCCAAAACATCTAGGATGTCCTTAAAGGTTTGATCCATCACATTAATGCTTTGCTTAATTCTGTCCAGTTCTGTACTACATTCCATCACTTGCTGTATGATTCGTAGGGCACTGTCAGCAGAGAAACGCGTACTTTCTTTCACCCCAACATTTTCATCCCCTATAAAAAAAATACAAAAGGTATTATAACTCTGCAGGCCTACATCTCTTACCTGAAGCTGTGGTGACAGATACTGACCTGTTGTGGTGACCAGTTCCACCACGTCATCCACTTCTCCTTCCTCCACTTCTTCAACTTCCTCAACATCCTCAGGTTGGGGTTCTTGGTGAGGTTGGGGTTGTTTAGAAGGTGTGGGGTTCCTGTGCTCCCTGGAGTGGTGTCCTCCCAGTCTTCTCTCCCCTATGAGAATCAAACAAAAGGTATACTTAGCACACAGATATTTTCTTTAAAATAAATGAACATGATACATTGCTTGTAATTGGGGTACAAGTGTCTGTTTGGGAGGAATTTCAAGATGAAGACATTTTTTTGCCCAAAAAGATTCTTGACTATTCACCTTTTGATGACATTTTTTACACATGGAGGCACCCCAAAAATACACTGATGCACCGAACGATGAAATTTTGGAAGGTACAATAGTCAAATGCAACAACAAGGAGCAACATGCAAGTTCTGAAATACAATAATAGGAATACAGGAGAAGTACTTACTTTTTTCTAGCATTCTCTTAATGCTTCTTAACTGCTCCGGCTCCCTCAGTTTGAGGTCAGACCACCTCTTTCTAAGCTGCTCCTTTGATCGTTTCACCCCGAAATTCTTCTTCAGACTTTTCACTACTTTCTTCATTATTTTGGACTTCCTTAGATTAGGGTGTGTATACGGCCCATGCTTTGCATCATAATCCGACTTTAGCAATATGTCCACCATCTCCGCGTAAGACATATTCGATGCCTGGAATCTCCTCCTTGATCGTGACGTTTCACGGTCTGGGCTGGTCTCCTCCTCGTTATTTGAAGAATTAGCAGACACCTGCTGTGACTCCGCCATGGGTGGGGAAAAGTTGATACTCTGAACGCCATGGGCGGGCGACGTTGTGCGGAGTTTCACGCATGCGTGGTGTATATAAAGCAAAAACACATGTGACGATACTACATTCGTGTGCGGAGAGAGGAGGAAAAGTGACAGACGTGAGAACGAAGGTATGTGATTTTTTGACTTTGTGAAATCGGTAGCCTATAATGCCTAGAGATTGTTGGAGGATATATATGGGGAATCTGATTTACAGAAGGTTAGACTGCTTGCAGAAACAAAATGAATGCTTTTATCAGCGACCGTGAATTCCTGGCAGAATTTATAGACCGGGTAAGGGAGCTGCCCGCTCTGTGGGAGACCAAAAACCCCATTCACAGGAAGAAAGGTGTAAGGAAAGCAGCACTGGAGACCCTGCTCCCATTTGTGCAGACCAAGGTACCCACAGCAACCACAAAACAGGTGGACAGTAAAATTGGGAGCTTGAGAGGCACATACAGGACTGAGCGCTTTAGGGTCCTGGCTTCTCAGAGGTCAGGAGCAGCAGCAGCTGATGTATATGTCCCGAATTTGTGGTACTATAGCAGGATGTCCTTTCTGAACAACCACCTTGAGGCAAGGCCATCACTGTCCAGTCTTCCCCCCTGACTTCCCTGCAGCCAACCTGAGCCTTCTCTGGAGCAAGAGGAGGCAGCCATCCTGGAAGAACCTGATTTGGACATCTGGAGCCAGGTATAGTATTTTCATTAAATGTCTTGTGGGAAAATTAATGCATGAAAAATAAGATAATATGTAAATCCCCCCCAAAAATTGGGAGCAAAAAATGATCTCAATATCAATAGACAGTAGTGGGCCCAAAATTGGCGGAGAAGAATGAAAACTGATGGGGTCATAATAATAGTCTTTTCTATTGATTTACATTTAATTAGCAACAGTCATGAGCTATAATTTGTTTGAAAATAATGAACCACAAACTAAAACTATGTCCCTTTTTCATACACAGGATGACATCAGCCAGGTGGAGGGTCTGGAAAGTGTCAGGCAGGAGGAGGCAGGGCCCACTGTGAGCCAGGAGGAGGCAGGGCCCACTGTGAGCCAGGAGGAGGCAGGGCCCACTGTGAGCCAGGAGGAGGCAGGGCCCACTGTGAGCCAGGAGGTGGCAGGGCCCAGTGGCACACAGGAGGTGGCTGGGCCAAGTAGCAGGGCCAGATCGCAGGTGCCTCCCATCCGCCTTCCAAAAAGATCAAGGAGAGACAGGAGCACAAGCGAGGCAGCAATGGCCCTTATTAGAGAGGCACATGCCACCCTCCAGGAGCCCACATCCCCTGAAGAGGCCATTGCCGGCCTAGTTGAGGCCAAGTTCAAGGTGATGAGCATGGAGCAATGCCTCCTATGCGAGCCCCTGCTCATCACCTTGCTGAACAAGGGGGTGATGGAGAGAATTACCCCCAATACGGCCATATGTGAGGTCGCCCAGCTATCCCAACCTCAACCTCCTCCTCCTCCTCCACCTTCTTCTTCTCCTCCACCTCCTTCTCCTCCTCCTGACACGAGTACACCTTCAGTGGCACAGCCTCCAGCCACACGCAGAAGGAAGGCTGCAGGGAAGGCTTCAGGGAAGGCTGCCAAGAAGACCAGGAAGTGATGGCCTTGCTTTAATGTGGTCTGACAGAAGGCAGCCTGTTGTAGTACCACAGACTTGGGACCTCTGGGAGTCCAGGATCAGATTGTGCTCACAACTGTTGTGCTTCTCAAGCTCCCAGTTTTATGGGCCACACAGGGTTGATGTGTGCTCTGGGGTCCCATGGATGCACAAATGGCAGCAGGTTCTCCAGCGCTGCCTTCTATTTATTTTGTTAGATACATGAATAAATGGTTTTTATTTTTACAGGTAATACTTGATTTTGTGTTTTTATAATAATTATAAATTTAGCTTTGGAGTAGGCAGATACATTTTAACAAATAAAATAAAAGGGACAGATAACACAAAAAAATCTCCTTGAAGGTCTAAAAAAATATATATATATATAAGGGGTAAACTTGACACAACAAAAATAATAAATCAAATCATGGAGATCACTATAAAATAAAGAAGCATTTAAAATGAAGATCTGAATTCAAAATTAAAATAATATAATTAAGGAGATCTTGCTTGATATAATACAGCTAAATATTCATGAGATCAGCATGAAAAAGGTTTAAAATAGTTAGTCAGAACTCTGTGTGAATATCAGCAGCAAAACAAGTTCTTTATTTTTCATTATTGTAACATTCTAAAGAAGATTTCAATGTGCAACATTTAAACGATGCAATAATTTACAGCGGGACGAATGTGCTATCTCCATTACGAAGGCTTGTTTTACCAGAAGAAGAAGCGCTCCAGTCTCATACTTCATTCTGAGCATGCGCGCTTTTTGAAGACTCGTAAAAGCATACACACAAACGTTTTTCTCGTCGCAAAACAGGCCGAACGGTTTTCTCGACAAGAAAGCTCTCTCGGCAGTTTTCTTGTTGTTTTTGGACGAGAAAATCGGTCGTGTGTACGAGGCTTGAGACATTTCTGTGGATGAAAGAAAACTCTAGACTGAGCAGTCTCCAGGATAAGACCCAGGTATTCCAAGCAATGAGTCAGTTCCAGCTGTGACTTATGAAGGTTCAGGCCTGGTTCACATTGGGGCGACAAACGCTCCGACATTGGGAGCTCATGTCGCATGACGTGTGAAAATCAATGTTTCCCTATGGGAGCCGTCCTAACTGGTCCGACACATGTCGGTCCGACTTTGAAAATGCTCCCTGTACTACTTTGGTCCGACTTTGATCCGACTTCAGCCCATTGACTATCATTGAAGTCGGATCAAAGTCGGACCGCAGTCTTGCATGATCCGACTTTGGCATGCGACTTGTGCTGTACTGCTCTTGAGGGGGAACTCCAGGCCAAATTTTAAATAAAAAACCGGCGTGGGTTCCCCCTCCAGGAGCATACCAGGCCCTTGGGTCTGGTCTGGATTTGAACGGGCGCCCCTACGCCGAAAAAACGGCGTGGGGTCTCCCCAAAATCCAAACCAGACCCTTATCCAAGCACACAACCTGGCAGGCCGCAGGGGAAGAGGGGGGGGACGAGAGAGCGGCCCCCCTCCCTCCTGAACCGTACCAGGCCGCATGCCCTCAACATGGGGGTTTTGGTGCTCTGGGGCAGGGGGGCGACCTGCGTCCCCCCCACCCCAGAGCACCCTGCCCCCATGTTGATGAGGACAGGGCCTCTTCCCGACAACCCTGGCCGTTGGTTGTCGGGGTCTGCGGGTGGGGGGGCTTATCGGAATCCGGGAGCCCCCTTCAATAAAGGGGTCCCCGGATCCCGGCCCCCCCACCCTATGTGAATGAGTATGGGGTACATCGTACCCCTACCCATTCACCTGGTGGAAAAAAAATTGCAATAAAAAACACTACACGGGTTTTCAAAGTAATTTATTACACAGCTCTGGGGGTCTTCTTCCGACTTCCGGGGGTCTTCTTCCGACTTCCGGGGGTCTTTTCCGACTTCCGGGGGTCTTTTCCGACTTCCGGGGGTCTCCGGTGTCGTCTCCCGCTCTCCGGTTCTTTCTTCCGCCGGGCCTCCGCTAACTTCTTTTTAGCTCTCTTGCTAACAGAGGCCCGGTCTTCCCGTTGTCTCGTCCGGCTCTCCGTTGTCCTTCTGCCGGCCCCTCCACTAACTTCTTCGTAGCTCTTTCGCTAGTGGAGGGGCCGGGCTTCCCGTCGCTGTCGCCGTCGGCTTCTTCTTCCCTCTTCTCCTCCTCGATGTTGACGCGTCGCTTCCTCCCGCTGTAATACTGGCTCTCCGCTCCGCTCCGCATTAATATAGGCTTCTCATGACGTCACAGTCACATGTTCCCATGACGTCACAGTCACATGCTCCGGGGCCATGTGCCCCGGAACATGTGACTGTGACGTCATGAGAAGCCTATATTAATGCGGAGCGGAGCGGAGAACCAGTATTACAGCGGGAAGAAGCGACGCGTCAACATCGAGGAGGAGAAGAGGGAAGAAGAAGCCGACGGCGACAGCGACGGGAAGACCGACCCCTCCACTAGCGAAAGAGCCAAAAAGAAGTTAGTGGAGGGGCCGGCAGAAGGACAACGGAGAGCCGGACGAGACAACGGGAAGACCGGGCCTCTGTTAGCAAAAGAGCTAAAAAGAAGTTAGCGGAGGCCCGGCGGAAGAAAGAACCGGAGAGCGGGAGACGACACCGGAGACCCCCGAAGTCGGAAAAGACCCCCGGAAGTCGGAAGAAGAGCGCCGGAGTCGGAAGAAGACCCCCGGAGCTGTGTAATAAATTACTTTGAAAACCTGTGTAGTGTTTTTTTATTGCAATTTTTTTCCACCAGGTGAATGGGTAGGGGTACGATGTACCCCATACTCATTCACATAGGGTGGGGGCGGGATCCGGGGACCCCCTTATTGAAAGGGGCTCCCGGATTCCGATAAGCCCCCCGCCCGCAGACCCCGACAACCAACGGCCAGGGTTGTCGGGAAGAGGCCCTGTCCTCATCAACATGGGGGCAGGGTGCTCTGGGGTGGGGGGGCCGCAGGTCGCCCCCCTGCCCCAGAGCACCAAACCCCCCATGTTGAGGGCATGCGACCTGGTACGGTTCAGGAGGGAGGGGGGGCCGCTCTCTCGTCCCCCCCTCTTCCCCTGCGGCCTGCCAGGTTGTGTGCTCGGATAAGGGTCTGATTTGGGGGGACCCCCACGCCGTTTTTTCGGCGTAGGGGCGCCCGCTCAAATCCAGACCCAAGGGCCTGGTATGCTCCTGGAGGGGGAACCCATGCCGGTTTTTTGTTTAAAATTTGGCCTGGAGTTCCCGTTCAAGATTCATACCAAACACAGTGCCTGATATTGGCTGGGATCCAAGTCGGATCCCCGTTCATTGAAAGTCGGACATATGTCGGCTTCATGTCGCAAGGCAAAGTCGGATCCAAAGTAGGACAGATGTCGTGTCGCACTAGTGTGAACCCGGCCTCAGGATCCAACCAGACCTTTGTAGAGCCTGGACGGTCCATCTGACATTGTCTGACAAGTAGGTATCCCCACTGTGGGAATGTCCTGTGGCGAAACAAGGCTAGCACGGGAGCAAAGACATTGATGAACACTCAGGGTCCAGTAGACAGACCAAAAGGAAGGGAAACAAACTGGTAGTGTTGTGTGCTAGAAAGATGGGGACATGCAAGCACACATTCTTGATATCCACAGAGGCCAGGTCTCTGGAATGGAGGGAGGCAATGACTGACCTGTTGGATTCCATGAAAAACCTCTGCACGCAAAATAAGAAATTTAAGGCTTGTTTACACATGCAGTGCCCTCTTTAGAGGGCATTTAGCAGGCAGGTTTTAACCCCTTAAATCAAATTGTGACAACATCCACCCACCTCTCCAACTCAGCCAATCAGAGGAAGCTTTATATCCATTTATAGAATACAAAGATTACAGTGAATGGCTGAGCAGAACTCAGCCTGACTATTTCATGGAAGTGGAATGGGATGTCTCTGTCCTACTGCCAGAACACAGCACGCTATACTTTGTATGCAGCTAAGGCAACATGCAGGTAATACAGAGCACTCAGCAAGCGCACCTGCTAGTGCAGTAAATAGTTTGCTTGGGCCAGCTTGCTCAATACAACCTATTTACATGGACAATCAAGTGGAATTAGGCTTCAAAGTGAATTGAAACCTGGAATTTTACTTTAACCACTTAACGACCGCTCACTGTATATATACGTCGGCAGAATGGCACCGACAGGCAAAGTCACGTACCTGTACGTGACTGCCTTTAAATAGTTGGGGGGTCCAGTGGGACCCCCCTTCTATACAGTGAGCGGTCGTTAGTTGTTCGGGAGCGATCCGTGATGAGGGGACGGCCGTTAGATTCCGGCCACCCCCTCGCGATCGCTCCCGGCGAATGAGAATCTTCCTCTGCTGTGTAAATGTAAACACAGGCAGAGGAAGTGATGTCATCTCCCCTCGCGGCGGTCTTTTCGTCCGCAGCGCCGAGGAGAGAAGACGCAGGTTAGTGCACCAACAGCCCACTGACACGTAGGCACACATTTCACCCCCCAGTCACCCCCAGATCACCCCCCAGGCACAGTGTCACTGATTGCAGTGATCATTTATTTTACTGATCACTGCATTTAGTGTCATCTGTGACAGTAAAAAGTTGCAGGGCAGTTAGGTTTAGGCCCCTTTAGGTCCAGGGTAGCCCCCTAACCCCCCTAATAAAGGTTTAACCCCTTGATCGCCCCCCCAGGTAACCCTTTCACCCCCTAACTCCAGCGTCACTAAGCGATCGTTTTTCCGATCGCTGTATTCGTGTCGCTGGTGCCCTAGATAGCCAGTTATTTATTTTTAGGTTCGCCGCAGGTTTTTATAGCGTCAGGTACCCCCATATATTATTTTAACCCCCTGATTGCCCCTAGAGTTAACCCTTTCACCAGTGATCACCGTATAAGCGTCACTGGTGACACTGGTTAGCCAGTTAGTTATTTAGGTTACCCGTCAGGTTTTTATATAGCGTCAAGTACCCCCATATTTAACCTAATAAAGGTTTTAACCCCCTGATTGCCCCTAGTTAACCCTTTCACCAGTGATCACCATATAAAGGTTACGGGCGACGCTGGTTGGTTAGTTTGCTTTTTATAGCATCAGGGCACCCGCCGTATATAACCCAATAAAGGTTTAACCCCCTGATCGCCCGGCGGGTGATATCAATTAGGTTTTAGCGCCAGAGAGGGTCTGCGTCGCTCCAGGCAGCGTTAGGTTAGTGCCAGTAACGCTAACACCCACGCGCAAAGCATACACCTCCCTTAGTGGTATAGTATCTGAACAGATCAATATCTGATCAGATCTATACTAGCGTCCCCAGCGGTTTAGGGTTCCCAAAAATGCAGTGTTAGCGGGATCAGCCCAGATACCTGCTAGCACCTGCGTTTAGCCCCTCCGCCCAGCCCAGCCCACCCAAGTGCAGTATCGATCGATCACTGTCACTTACCAAACACAAAACACATAACTGCAGCGGTCGCAGAGACAGTCCTGATCCCTGCGATCGCTAACAGTTTTTTTTGAAGCGTTTGATACATTTGCTGACAGTCAGGTGCTTTTTTTTACCTGTGAAACTTACTAGTGTACCCCTAAATTTAGAGCCCAAAATGGCAAATCGAAGGTACACTAGTAAAGAGGCCTACGAGATTCTGAGGATGACAGATAGTGAAGGGAGGTCATGGATCTGTCAGATTCAGGCTCAGAATATCTTCCCGTAGAAGACAGTGAAGTCAGCGGCTCCACGCCAGATAGCTCTGACGAAGAAGGTGAGGTCCCTGCTAAGGTCAGGCGTACCCGATCCCGTTCTTCTGCTGTTGAGGAGCAAGAACCGCAGGGCTCTCGTATCATGGAGCAGAGTAGTACTAGTGCCGCTATTCCTTCTGGTGAATTGGCAAGCACCAGCGGCCTAGTACAGCCTGGGCGTACATCCAGCACTGCAGTATCACGTGGTGACGTGACGAGTCCCATAAGTGCAGTTCAAGCTGGCGAGGTAGCAAGCACAAGTAGTGTCCCGCTGCCACCAAGAAAAAAACAAAGGCAGGCCCGTCGTGCCCACAGTGCCCTTCCTGCAGAATTCGCCTATCCTGATTGGGTCCCCACCACTTCTGCAGAACCCGTACTTCCCCCATTCACTGCCCAACCCGGTATTCAGGTGGAAACAGCTGATTTTAAGCCAATTTATTTTTATTCGCTGTTTTTCACGGAAGATCTCTATAGATCTATTGTGGACCAGAGTAATTTATATGCTGGTCAATTCATCGCCGCTAGTCCCCAGTTGCCTTCCATTGCCAAAGATTGGAAACCAATTACGGTTTTCGAATTTAAAACCTTTCTGGGCCTTTCCCTCAACATGGGCACACATAAATTCCCGTCATTGCGTGTTTATTGGTCCACACACCCAATTGACCACATGCCCGTGTTCTCTGCCTCCATGCCCAGGACACGATACGAGCAGATTTTGCGGTTCATGCACTTCAACGACAATGAACTTTGTCGTCCACGTGGAGACCCTGAATACGACCGGCTCTACAAAATTCGGCCCCTCATAAACCACTTCAACGAACGCTTTGCAGCCTTGTTTATTCCCGATCAAGTTGTCTGCATTGATGAGTCCCTGATTAAATTTTCTGGCCGCTTGTCTTTCAAGCAGTACCTTCCCAGCAAGCGTGCCAGATACCAGGTCAAGCTCTATAAGTTCTGTGACAGGGCAACAGGCTATGTATGGAGCTTTACGGTTTATGAGGGAAAAGATAGTCAGGTTGAGCCGGTCAACTGCCCGGATTACATAGGGAGCGCTGGCAAGATAGTGTGGAAATTGGTGTCACCTTTATTCGGAAAGGGGTACCACTTGTATGTGGACAATTACACGAGCGTGCCACTGTTTAGTCACTTGTTTGATCATCAGATTGGAGCATATGGCACCGTGCGACCTAATCGTCGGGGCTTTCCCCAGCGGCTTGTAGATGCCCGTCTTAGGCTGGGGGAGAGAGCCTGCGTAAAGTGTAATAACTTGCTCGCTATGAAGTGGAGGGACAATAAGAATGTTTTCCTTCTTACCTCCCTTCATGCAGACACGACAGTCCAAATTCCTACGGCGACTGGTGTTGTGGAGAAACCCCTCTGTGTCCACGAATATAACAAAAATATGGGAGGGGTGGACCTCAACGACCAGTTGTTGGCGCCGTATCTAATTGACCGTAAGGCGAGACGCTGGTACAAACAAGTGTCTCTATTCTTATTCCAATTGGCTTTGCTGAACGCTCATGTGCTATACAGAGCTTCAGGCGGGACGTTATCTCTCCTAAAATTCCAGAATGAGATAGTCACAGAACTCCTGTATCCAGGTGGTTCTGCACCTCACCATCCCCTACCAAATGCAGTAAGCCGGTTGCATGAGAAGCATTATCTGTATGTCCTCGAGAGTACCCCTACCCAACGAGCCCCCCAAAAAAGATGTTGTGTCTGTAGCAAGCGCGGATTTAGGCGTGAAACCCATTATTTTTGTCCACTCTGTCCTGACAATCCTGGTCTTTGCATTGGTGAATGTTTTGAACGCTTCCACTCAGTGGCGTCACTAGGGTTGGTGTCACCCGGTGCGGTAAAATATGGTGTCACCCCCCCCCCGTCTAGGCTGCCCAGCACTATGCAGGCAGCACACAGTCACGGGGCGCACCCCAAACCAGCCCCTGTAAATGATAGTTTAGGGCGGTATAGTGGCAGGTTACGGTAGTATAGTGGCAGGTTGGGGTGGTATATGGCAGGTTAGGGTGCTACAGGGCAGGTTAAGGCGGTATGGAGCAGGTTGGGGTGGTATAGGGAAAGTTAGGGTGGTACAGGAAAATTAGGGTGGGAAAGGGCATGTTGGGGTGGTATAGGACTGGTTGGGGTAGCATGGGGCAAGATGGGGTGGTATACGGCAGGCTGGGGTGGCACAGGGCAGGCTGGCGTGGTACAGGGCAGGCTGGTGTGGCACAGGGCAGGCTGGGGTGGTATGGGGCAGGCTGGGGTGGCACAGAGTAGGCTGGGGTGGTATAGGGCAGGCTGGGGGGGTATGGGGCAGGCTGTGGTGGCACAGGGAAGGCTGAGGTGGCACAGGGCAGGCTGGGGTTGTATACAGCAGGCTGGGGTGGTATGGGGCAGGCTGGGGTGGCACAGGGCAGGCTGGGGTGGTATAGGGCAGGCTGGGGTTGTATACAGCAGGCTGGGGTGGCACAGGGCAGGCTGGGGTGGTATACAGCAGGCGGTGGCACAGGGCAGGCTGGGGTGATATGGGGCAGGCTGGGGTGGCACAGGGCAGGCTGGGGTGGTATAGGGCAGGCTGGGGTGGTATACAGCAGGCGGTGGCACAGGGCAGGCTGGGGTGGTATAGGGCAGGCTGGGGTGGCACAGGGCAGGCTGGCATGGCACAGGGCAGGCTGGGGTGGTATACAGCAGGCTGGGGTGGTATGGGGCAGCACAGGGCAGGCTGGGGTGGTACACGGCAGGCTGGCGTGGCACAGGGCAGGCTGCGGGGTATGGGGCAGGCTGGGGTGGCACAGGGCAGGCTGGGGTGGTACAGGGCAGGCTGGCGTTGTATACAGCAGGCTGGGGTGGTATATTAGATGTATTAGGCACAGTAGCTGAGTGTACTGGTCTGGTGGGGGGAGGGGGCGGCTGGACACAGCTATATTATATATAGCTGTGTCTAGCAGACCACCTCGCACCCCCCCCCCCTCGTTATCAGACTAGCATAGCACAGGGCGCCAGACACAGTCTGAGAGTCCTCCCACACCAGCTCTCAGGTGGCCTCCCGGTACCATGGAAACCCCCATACCTACACCTCACCTTGGGCTCGGCGATGGACACCAGGACACCCCCTCGCAAGCCAAGTGTCACCCCCTCACTCGTTCACTTCCCTCCCGCCTGCACTGTATTCACCTCTTCCGGCCGGGAGTCTGGAGAAGAGACGGGGACAGCGTCACAGCATGCAGCCGCGCCGCCCGGGCGGTGTGAGATGTGACAGGCACACGCTCACTGGCTCAGTAGGGAGGACCCGGAGGAGGAAGTAGGAGAAGCACGCACACCAGGCGTGGCCGCGGTGCTAGAGGTGTTCTTCCAGCGGGGTGACCAGGGTCAGGCTGAAAATAAAAATAAAAAAATACCAGGTTTTTCCTCACCCTCGGGAGAGTCGGGATGGTGTCACCCCTCTAGCGGACCGCACCCCCCTAGCAACGCCTCTGCTTCCACTTAAAAGTGAAGTTTTAGCGTAGGGTACAGCATTTCACAGACTAGGACACACTTACACAGGGTCTCCCAAGATGCCATCGCATTTTGAGAGACCCAAACCATTACAGTTGTTAAAGTTACAAAAAAAAGTGTAAAAACAAAAAAAAACGTAAAAAACAAAACAAAAAAAAAATAGTGGTCGTTTTATTGTTCTCTCTCTCTCTCTCTTTCTCTCTCTCTCTCTCTTTCTCTCTCTCTCTATTGTTCTGCTCTTTTTTACTGTATTCTATTCTGCAATGTTTTATCATGCTTGCTTTTCAGGTATGTAATTTTTTGTTTTCAGGTGCGCCATTCAACTGCAGCGCGGAATTATTTATCTTGACAGCAACAGCGTTTGCTCCCACGATACATAAAGTTGTGACTCCAGTGCTGTAGGAGGTGATTTGACCACCACAGTTAAAAAAAAAGAGCATATATGACGAAGCATGGGGGCAGCAGGGGCGGAGGAGCGATTTTGCTTCTAATGCCGCGTACATACGGTCGAAATTCCGACGGAGGCTTGCCCGTGGAAAAGTCTGACCGTGTGTACGCAGCATAACCTTTTATGCCGCGTACATACGGTCGAAATTCCTGACGGAGGCTTGCCCGTGGAAAAGTCCGACCGTGTGTACGCGGCATAACTTTTTTGCGGGAGGATGCCCCCATGCTTCGGCATATATATATATTAGGCACAGGTTGCGTTAAAAAAATGTTTTATTTTATAATAGTTTTTTTTTTTTTGGTATTTGCTTTGCAGGTATGGTAGGGTAAGGTCTTACTGTTATACTGTAATGTTACTTTGTTTTAATGTTAACCATCATTTGCTTAGCAGGTACGCCATTCAGTTGCAGCGTGGATTTATTTATCTTGACAGCAACAGTGTTTGCTCCCACGATACATAAAGCCGTGACTCCAACGCTGTAGGAGGTGATTTCACCACCACAGTTAAAAAAAAAAGAGCATATATGCCGAAGCATGGGGGCAGCAGAGGCGGAGGTGCGATTTTACTCCTAATGCCGCGTACATACGGTCGAAATTCCGACGGAGGCTTGCCCGTGGAAAAGTCAGACCGTGTGTACGCGGCATAACTTTTTTGCGGGAGGATGCCCCCATGCTTCAGGCATATATAAATGGTGCATGTATGCCCATCATTAGAAGTGGGTGGATGAAGGGAGGTATTCTAATGGTGGGCATACCCACCGATCAATCTCTTTTTTTCGTTCAGCCAACAGGCTGCATGAAAAAAAAGATTACAATACATGTCCAACAAGGACCAGCAACGTACTGGTATGTTGCTGGACTTCGAATGTTTATACCAGAATGATGCCAGCAGGTTTAGGTATCATCTTGGTATCATTCTTTTCAGCCAGTGGCCGGCTTCCATGTAAAAGCAATTCTAGCAGATAATTAGCCTCTAGACTGCTTTTACAAGCAGTGGGAGGGAATGTCCCCCCCCGGATATAAACAGCGCCATTGGGAAATTGGGAAAGCATTTTATCACACCGATCTTGGTGTGGTCAGATGCTTTGAGGGCAGAGGAAAGATCTAGGGTCTAACCCCCCAATTTTTTTTCAAAAAAAGAGTACCTGTCACTACCTATTGCTATCATAGGGGATATTTACATTCCCTGAGATAACAATAAAAATGGTAAAAAAAAATAATATGGAAGGAACAGTTTAAAAATAAAATAAAAAAGCAAAATAAAAAAATAAAAAAATAAAAAAAAAAGCATCGCTGTCCCCCCCTGCTCTTGCGCAAAGGCGATCGCAAGCGTCGGTCTAGCGTCATATGTAAACAGCAATTGCACCATGCATGTGAGGTATCACCGCGAAGGTCAGATTGAGGGCAGTAATTTTAGCAGTAGACCTCCTCTGTAAATCTAACGTGGTAACCTGTAAAGACTTTTAAAGGCTTTTAAAAATGTATGTAGTTTGTCGCCATTGCGCGTTTGTGCGCAATTTTAAAGCATGTCGTGTTTGGTATCTATGTACTCGGCCTAAGATCATCTTTTTTATTTCATCAAACATTTGGGCAATATAGTGTGTTTTAGTGCATTAAAAATTAAAAAAGTGTGTTTTTTTCCCCAAAAAATGCGTTTGAAAAATCGCTGTGCAAATACTGTGTGGAAAAAAAAAATGCAACACCCACTATTTTAATCTGTAGGGCCTTTGCTTTAAAAAAATATATAATGTTTGGGGGTTCAACATAATTTTCTTGCAAAAAAAATAAATATGTTTTCATGTAAACAAAAAGTGTCAGAAAGGGCTTTGTCTTCAAGTGGTTAGAAGAGTGGATGATGTGTGACATAAGCTTCCTAATGTTGTGCATAAAATGCCAGGACAGTTCAAACCCCCCCCAAATGACCCCATTTTGGAAAGTAGACACCTCAAGCTATTTGCTGAGAGGCATGTTGAGCCCATTGAATATTTTTTTTTTGTCCCAAGCGATTGAATAATGACAAAAAGAATAAAAAAAGAAAATGTACAAAAAGTTGTCACTAAATGATATATTGCTCAAACATGCCATGGTTATATGTGGAATTGCACCCCAAAATACATTCTGTTGCTTCTCCTGAGTACGGGGATACCACATGTGTGAGACATTTTGGGAGCCTAGCCGCGTACAGGACCCCGAAAACCAAGCACCGCCTTCAGGATTTCTATGGGTGTAAATTTTTGATTTCACTCCTCACTGCCTATCACAGTTTCGGAGGCCATGGAATGCCCAGATGGCACAAACCCCCCAAAATGACCCCATTTTGGAAATTAGACACCCCAAGCTATTTGCTGAGAGGTATGTTGAGTATTTTGCAGATCTCGCTTTTTGTCACAAAGTTTTGAAAATTGAAAAAAAAAAAAAATGTCTTTCTTCATTTTCAAAAACAAATGAGATCTGTAAAATACTCACCATGCCTCTCAGCAAATAGCTTGGGGTGTCTACTTTCCAAAATGGGGTCATTTGTGGGGGTTTTGTGCTATCTTGGCATTTTATGGCCTGCAAAACTGTGATAGGTAGTGAGGAGTGAAATCAAAAATTTATGCCCTTAGAAACCTTGAAGGCGGTGCTTGGTTTTTGGGGTCCCGTACGCGGCTAGGCTCCCAAAAAGTCCCACGCATGTGGTATCCCCGTACTCAGGAGAAGCAGCAGAATGTATTTTGGGGTGTAACTTCACATATAACCATGGCATGTGTGAGCAATAAAGGGATTTTTATAACAGCTTACCTGTAAAATCCTTTTCTTGGAGTACATCACGGGACACAGAGCGACTTAGTCATTACTAATGGGTTATATAGATTACCTTCAGGTGTTGGCACTGGCCAATTCCAAACCGGAAGTACCCTCCCCTATATAAGCCCCTCCCATCCGGGAGCACCTCAGTTTTGTAGCCAAGCAATAAGTGTCCCAAAAAGAGGGGTGGGAGCTCTGTGTCCCGTGATGTACTCCAAGAAAAGGATTTTACAGGTAAGCTGTTATAAAAATCCCTTTTTCTTTTTCGTACATCACGGGACACAGAGCGACTTAGTCATTACTAATGGGACGTCCCAAAGCAATGCCAAATGAGGGGAGGGATACATTAACTGGGCGCCATCAGGCATGAGGCTCTTTTGCGGCCTGCAACACACTGCGCCCAAAGGCGACATCCTCCTGACTTCTGACGTCTACCTGGTAGAATCTAGTAAACGTGTGTACTAAGGACCATGTTGTGGCCTTACAGACTTGAGCCAGGGAGGCTTGGTGATGCACTGCCCATGAAGTTCCAACTGCTCTCGTGGAGTGCGCCCTAACTTTGAACGGAGGCGGTCTCCTTTTCAAGCCATAGGCTTGTATTATGACCTGTCGAATCCACTTGGCTAAAGTAGATTTTTGATGCTGCCTGACCCTTTCTGGGGCCTTCCGGCAGAACAAACAAAGTATCCGTTCTACGAATCTGAGCAGTGGCTTTAAGATAAGCTTTAACTGCTCTTACTACATCCAAAGAATGCAATAACTTTTCCTCTACCGAACTAGGTTTGGGGAAAAAGGAAGGAAGAACCACATCTTGGTTCAAATGGAACCTCGATACCACCTTAGGAAGAAGGCTGGATGAGGACGTAACACTACTCTGTCCTTATGGATAACCAGATATGGCTCCTTACAGGACAAGGCGGCTAATTCCGATACTCTTTTAGCCGAACAAATGGCTACTAAGAAAATCAATTTCCTGGTGAGAAGAACCAAGAAAATGTGCCGCAATGGTTCAAATGGTTGTTTCTGTAGAACCGACAGAACCAGGTTTAAGTCCCATGGACATATGGGAATACTAACCGGAGGGCTAATACGCATCACTCCTTGTATGAAAGCTTTGACTAATGAATGCAAAGCCAAGGGCCTTTGAAAAAAATATTGACAAGGCCGTCTGACCCTTGATAGTACTCAAGGCAAGCTTCCTATGTACAGCCCACTGTAGGAAGTCCAGAATCCTACCTATTACGTACTTACGTGGATGCCATTTCCTGGCCTCACCCCACGTGATGTACGCCTTCTAGATCCTATAATAGATCTGCCTGGATACCGGCTTCCTGGCATTGATCATGGTAGATACCACAGGATTAGAGAGCCCTCTCTTTTTTAGAATGTGGGCTTCTATAGCCAGGCCGTCAAACCTAGGGCTGGTAAGGAAGGGTAGTATATCGGTCCTTGCGAAAGCAGGTCCGGACGATGTGGGAGGGTCCAAGGACTTCCCACTGACATTTTTACAATCTCCGCGTACCATGCCCTTCGGGGCCACGCTGGAGCCACCAGAATCACTGGTTTCTTTTCTACCCTGATTCTGCGGATTAATCGCGGTGGGAATGCATATATCAGCTTGAACTGATCCCAAGGGAACACTAGGGCATCCGAACCGCAAGCTAGGGGATCCTTTGTGCGAGACACAAATCTGTCCACCTTTGCGTTGAATCTGGATGCTAGCAGATCTACATCCGGTGTTCCCCACCGCTGGCATATTGCCTGGAAAACCTCGGGGTGAAGAGACCATTCCCCCGGGCATAATTGCTGGCGACTTAAAAAGTCCGCTCTCCAATTTTCCACTCCTGGGATGAAAACCGCGGATATGGCTGTGACATACCTTTCTGCCCATTCCAGGATGCAATTCGCTTCCCTCTGGGCTGCACGACTCCTGGTGCCACCCTGGAGATTGATATATGCCACTGCTGTGGCATTGTCTGATTGAATTCTGACAGGTGACCCTTGGAGTTTGGATGTCCATGCTACTAGGGCATACCGGGCTGCTCGTATCTCTAAGAAATTGGTGGGCAGGGCCTTCTCTGCTTCTGACCACTTGCCCTGGAGAGACCATTGCTCCAGTACTGCCCCCCAGCCTATGAGGCTGGCAACTGTAGTGACCACCTTCCAAGAAACCGGACTGAAGGGTTTCCCTTCCCAGATTCTGGGGCACCAACCACCAATGGAGGCTCTTGCGAACGGAAGGGGACAGGGACATTGGTAAGTCTAAAGCCTGAACTTTTTTGTTCCAGGCTGACAGTATGGCCCTCTGCAAGTTCCTTGAATGGAACTGACCGTAGGGTACCGCTTCGAATGAAGCCACCATTTTTCCCAGCAGCCTTATACACAGGCGTATGGATGGTTTTTCTTTTTTGCACCCACTAAGTGGGTCAAATCTTTCAAAGACGACACCTTCTCTGGAGGTAAGAAAATCTTTCTCTGATTTGAATCCAGTCTTAGCCCCCAAGTATTCCAGGCTTTTGACTGGTTTTAGGGCTGACTTGTCTCGGTTGATAATGCAACCGTGAGATTCCAGATACTTGATTATCTTGTGAACGACCACTTCTAGTTTTTTTCACTGAGTGGTCTATCAGCAACAAGTCGTCTAGATATGCCATTATCGTTACACCTTGTGTTCCTAGTTTGGCCAATCGTAGGGCCAGAATTTTTGTGAACACTCGTGGTGCCGTGGCCAGACCGAAAGGTAAGGCTCTGAACTGAAAATGGCGCCCTTCTACTGCAAGGCGTAGAAATTTCTGGTGGGCCGGACAGATGGGAATATGCAAATAAGCATCCCTTATGTCGATCGAGGCTAACCATTCCTGCCCTTGTAGGGCGGTGGCCACCGATCGGATCGACTCCATCCGAAAAAGTCCTGATATGTAGGAACTTGTTTAGCCCTTTTATATTTAATATGGGCCTCATGTCCCCATTTGGTTTGGGGACTGTGACAAGGTTCGAGTAAAACCCGAACCCGTTTTCTTTCAAGGGAACCTTCATGATTACCCTTGGGGCAATAGTTGCTCTAGTGCCAGAAGGAGGGATCCACTCTTCTGGGGATCGCTTGGCACGTTTGACCTTATAAAATGGGCAGGAGGAATGTCTTTTAACTCCAGCCTGTATCCCAGACTTACTGCGGAGATC
The DNA here is from genome assembly GCA_029206835.1 of Rana muscosa. Lineage (NCBI taxonomy): Eukaryota > Metazoa > Chordata > Amphibia > Anura > Ranidae > Rana > Rana muscosa. The sequence goes on from CM055116.1 coordinate 883,367,269, forward strand.
ACCCATCTCTGATGGTGTCCCGCCAGGTCTCTGTGAACCACTGAAGTCTTCCCCTCACCCGACTGAGTGGGGGCAACCCTTCATGACTTAGGGGGAGGTTTTGTACCTCTCTTGACCCAGGGTTTCTTATTACCCTGTGATTGTCTCTGATTTCTGCCCCCTGGATTTGACCGCGGAGGCCGTCGGAACTGTTTCACAGCCGATGTGCCAGGGACTGGAGAAGTAGGCCTCTTAAAAGAAGGACTTCTACCCTTGTTCTTAACCGGTAAGAGTGAACTTTTACCGGCAGAAATTTTCTGGATATATTTGTCCAGATCTTCTCCAAATAAGCGTTCTCCATGAAATGGGAAGCTAACCAGCAGTTTTTTACAGGGAGCTTCAGCAGACCAGTTTTTGAGCCACAGAAGCCTACGCATATGTACTATAGACAGCGTAAAGCGGAAGGCCTGTTGGATTGTATCCTTTATGGCGTCCACCGCAACACAAGGCTCTAGGCAGGTCAGCTAGGGCAAGAGCCTGCTGATCTGGTAAGTCCCTTAAGACTTGTTTCAACTGATCTTTCACTGCTTGGCAGACTCCAATCGCTGCTACCGCAGGTTGTGTCACCATGCTTGCTGTAGAGAAAGCAGATTTTAGTAAAGACTCCAATTTTTTATCTATTGGGTCTTTGAACATTGGAACATTATCTACTGGACATGTCAGTGATTTGTTAACAGAAGAGATGGCTGCGTCCACTGTAGGGACCCTCCATTTTTTTATGAACTTATCCTCCATGGGATAGATCACCGGAAATCTCTTGGGGGGAGCAAATATTTTATCAGGATGCTCCCAATCCTGGTAAATAAGCCCTTCTAATAAAGGGTGGATTGGGAAGCAACAGACAGCCTGGGGAGCTTTTAGCGACCCCAGCGAGGAAACCGTAGTGGATGGTGGTTCCGCCAGAGGCATTTTAAATGCTGATCGGACCATATTAGTCAGAGACTGAACCCATAATCTTTCAGCCTGAGATGCTGAGAAAGGTTCTTCCACTGTTGATTCCTCCATAACTGAATCAACCTCATCCTGATCCCCTTCAGTTAGGTCGATCTCTGTGTGGGGCTGTTCCTCCACTAACAGGCACTCTGAAGGAGGAGACGGAGATCGGACGCGCTTTTCCTGTGACAGGGAAGCAGCGATCAATGCTGTTAATCTCTCTTCCAATCCTCCCAGAGTTGAGGATAAAACCTCCTCTGTTATATATACAGGAGCAGGTGGACTGGGGACAGCCGCAGCACCAGGCATTCCTGCGGGGTTTCTACGGCTACTGACCTCTGAATTCTCAGGGGAGATTGGTGCAGTACAAGCATGCCCAATATCCTCAGAGCCCGATGGAGACCCCTTTGGCTTCCTGGAAGACCTATTTCCGGAGCGTCTGGACGACATATCCTTTAAGCACAAAGCTGAGGTATTCCCGTCGTCATACACCAATTTTTGCTGGTAATAGTCTAACACAGTTGCTGCTATATACCAGCTGGTGTCCACTAAAGTGCCTTTCTATGGGGATGCCTGCATCAACCGCCTCTGTGTGCCACTGTTTGTTGCTAGCTCTGTTTGCATCCAGCTGACACTTGTACTGTGTCTTTTAACCATGCTGGGACGCCTGCACATGCGCAGAAGCGCCGCGGCGCGCATCGAGCGTCATCCACCCACCCCGCCCCTTTTTTTTCATAGGAGGCGCGTGCACGCGCCCGTGCGCCATTGGCGCCCTTTTCGAAATCAAACAGGGACTAGGAGCCAGGGCCCTTTTTGCCGGAGGGCCTGTGCGGTGGATGAGCGCAGCAACAGGGCAGAGGAAGTGGATTCCCACAGAGAAACTTACCAACTGCCTGGATCTTTTGACTTGAGAAAACCAAAGATCCACATGACAAGAAAAATGGACTACAGCGGCCTATAGTGGTTTAACACAGGTACCGCGGTCCCCTTTTTTTTTTTTTTCTTGACTACTATTAAAATTTTAAATTTTCAGTAGTTACAGGCATACACAGATATTAGCGGGAATACCGTTAGGTAACAGACAGACAAATTAGGCTTGGGGGTCCCCCAATAGAACCAAGTTCCTGGGGGCCCCCACTTACCTGATCCCCGCCGCAGGACTTTGTTTGGTCCACAGAAGTCCAAACTTCACCTATCACGGCAGGCATTGTAATTAAACCTTCAGGGACCGGGTTCCCAAGGATTCCACTCCCCTGGACCTGTATAGCACCCTGCACAGACAACATCTTGGTCGTGGGTATGACCAGAGCTCTGGATCCCAGGGTCCAGCCCTCCTAAGAGAGGCATTACAGGCAAAACCTTGCTCTTCTGCTGCAAGGCCCGGGTACCGACCGTTTAGCTATGAAGCTTTTTTGGTGGGATCCGGAACAGCTTACTAAGGCCCAAAAGAACCTGTACGCAAGCCCAGTGAAAACACATGTTACTCTTTGGCCAACACCTTAGACACTGGCAAAAAACTGAGGTGCTCCCGGATGGGAGGGGCTTATATAGGGGAGGGTACTTCCGGTTTGGAATTGGCCAGTGCCAACACCTGAAGGTAATCTATATAACCCATTAGTAATGACTAAGTCGCTCTGTGTCCCGTGATGTACGAAAAAGAAATATCATTTAGTGAAAACTTTGTGCAAAAAAAAAAAAAGTTTGTCATATTCCCGCAACTTGTGGCAAAATATAAAATATTTCATGGACTCAACATGCCTCTCAGTAAATAGCTTGGGGTGTCTACTTTCCAAAATGGGGTCATTTGGGGGGGGGGGTTTGTGCTATTTTGGCATTTTATGGCCTTCGAAACTGTGATAGGTAGTGAGGAGTGAAATCAAAAATCTGCGCCCTTAGAAATCCTGAAGGCGGTGCTTGGTTTCTGGGGTCCGGTACGTGGCTAGGCTCCTAAAAAGTCCCACACATGTGGTATCCCCGTACTCAGGAGAAGCAGCAGAATTTATTTTGGGGTGCAATTCCACATATAACCATGGCATGTATGAGCAATATATGAGCAATATATCATTTAGTGACAACTTTTTGTAATTTTTTTTTTTTGTCATTATTCAATCACTTGGGACAAAAAAAAAAAAATATTCAATGGGCTCAACATGCCTCTCAGCAATTTCCTTGGGGTGTCTACTTTCCAAAATGGGGTCATTTGGGGGGGTTTTGTACTGCCCTGCCATTTTAGCACCTCAAGAAATTAGATAGGCAGTCATAAATTTAAAGCTGTGTAAATTCCAGAAAATGTACCCTAGTTTGTAAACGCTATAACTTTTGCGCAAAGCAATAAATATACGCTTATTGACATTTTTTTTTACTAAAGACATGTGGCTGAATACATTTTGGCCTAAATGTATGACTAAAATTGAGTTTATTCGATTTTTCTTATAACAAAAACTAGAAAATATCATTTTTTTTCAAAATTTTCTGTCTTTTTCCGTTTATATCGTAAAAAATAAAAATCGCAGAGGCAATCAAATACCATTAAAAGAAAGCTCTATTTGTGGGAAGAAAAGGACGCAAATTTTGTTTGGGTACAACATTGCATGTCCGCACAATTTACAGTTAAAGCAGCGCAGTGCAAAATTCTGAAAACACCTCTGGTCCTTTAGCTACAAAATGGTCCGGGGCTTAAGTGGTTAAATAAAATTCAAGTTAGGTTAAAAGCAAAATGTTTAAGTACATTGGTAAATACATGTGTGTAAATACACCAGAATGCTGCATCAAGGCACTTCTTGCAAAGTGTGGTGCCCAACTTTTTACGTGACACTTAGGGCCCCTGCAGACACTAATCTGTATTTCCTTATTAAAAGGATCACTAAAGAATTTAGTTTTAGTTTTTTTAAGTAACAAACATGTCATACTTACCTCCGCTGTGCAGCTCGTTTTGCACAGAGTGACCACAATCCACATCTTATGGGGTCCCTTGGCGGCTGTCTCGGCTCCTCTCCGCAATCACTCACCACCTAGTGAGCGAGCATGGTGGTGAGTGATTGCGGGCGCGCTCCAGTGATTCAGCCAGCGGCTATTGCCGCTCACTGTATCACTCGGCCCCGCGTCATTGGATGTGATTGACAGCAGCGCGAGCCAATGGCACTGGACTTTCGAGGGGTCAGGTAAGCTAAACGGGGGGCCAGGGGGAGCCGGTATTGTCAGATGATTGTTCACCTTAATGCATAGAATGCATTAAGGTGAAAAAACTTTTACCTTTACAACCCCTTTAAACAAAAATCAATACAGCACTTACAGTTGTGATATATTAGTGATATAAAGAAAGAAAATACTGCGCTAATCTAAAATAGTGAATAAAAATAAAGCTGCTACATAAAATGTGACTAAAATTAATAAACATGGAATGAAGATGTAGCGCTAAGTGAAGAAATGAAGCCCAATGATTTGGGCCTCCAATCAAACCAAAGTGATAAATAATATCAATATAATGAGTCCATACAGTGTCCATAGAAATTTTTTCGTGTTGTGAAGAAAGAACATGTAGCACTGAAGGGTCATCACATAACTCTTGTAGAAAAAGAGAGGTAGAATACTCTTACCGGAACATTAGACCTGTGGTTTAGGCAGGTCAAATAGGCATACGAAATCCCAGTGGCACTCCTCATCAGTTAGTCTGGAAACTGGATCAGATGGGTCCCCAATGTAGACTGTCCGGTAGGCTCCCCGACTTGACAGCAGACTCTGGGTTTCACACCAATCCAGGTGGTCCTCCGATGGAACTGGAACCGCCACTCAGCAAGGAGACTCTTTACCACGGTGAATATTAGTAACCAGTGGCCAAAGGAAGCTATTACTTGACCAACCACCCATGTGAGGAGAAAAGAAGGGAAGGAATGCTCCAATGGTGCAGGTCAATGAGGGTTTATTCAACCAACATAAAAGTGATCACAAACAATAAAAACGTTTAAAAAGGGGCAGTGAATGAGGTAGTGTACCAAGCCCTACGCGTTTCGAACAAATGTTCTTCAACAGGGGCATCAACCAACCTCTTCCACTGCAGAAATATATATAGTGAACAAATACAATCTAACAAGGTTCTCAACCAATCAGACAGATAATTGATTACAACATATGATTGGGTAAACAGCTCACCAGATCCAAGGTGGGTAGTCTCCACCTCCAGGTCAACCTACCACGTTCGCTATACGGTTCGCACCTCCCAGGAAGCAAACCATGATAGGCCGAGCTGGAGATGGACCCAAGCGACTGCCAATAACCTTTGTTCAAAAAGCCCGCCATGAGAAAGTGGGTTGGAGACGACGTGCGGCGTTCAACGCCCACACCACATCTCAACGCCCACCCAAACATGCCATGCAGCAGTATACAAAATAAATAATATGCAATATATAAAAACAAATATGTGTGGCTAAAACGCCACTTACATACACGGTACAACTCGCACTGTATCCAATCCGGGACAAATAGTATCATGCAAACGATGAGTAGAAACAGGAAGTGTCATGTAACCAAAGCGAGGCTTGGAAAGCCTCGCTTCCTGTATGTAAAACACTCATCTGTCACTAAAAAGTCTACCAAGCCTCTCACAAAGAGGCTTGGAGCGCATGGACACTCTACGATGAGTAGAAACAGGAAGTGTCATGTAACCAAAGCGAGGCTTGGAAAGCCTTGCTTCCTGTATGTAAAACACTCATCTGTCACTATAAAGTCTACCAAGCCTCTCTCTCACAAAGAGGCCTGGAACGCATGGGCACTCTACGATGAGTAGAAACAGGAAGTGTCATGTAACCAAAGCGAGGCTTGGAAAGCCTCGCTTCCTGTATATAAACACTCATCTGTCACTAAAAAGTCTGCCAAGTCTCTCTCTCACAAAGAGGCCTGGAGCGCATGGACACCACCAAGTAATATCAAACAGGCTAAAAAGACCTTAAAGTAACAGCACCATCTTGTGGTAAATAAAGAAAAGTGCTGGAATAAAATTATCTAAAAGTCTACCAGGTCAATGGATCAGTAGACAGTACATAAAATAACCTAAACACCAAAATAAACTACAAATATGGGGAGCACTTAAGACACCCTAGAGAAAATAAATAAAAAATGGACCAGAACCTAAAAGAGGGCGCACACAAAGCCAAATACAAGAAGATTCGCATACGCACACATAGCGAAAAATCGTATTAATCCACGGAAAGAAGGGAAGGGCACTCAAGCCTTATTGATGAATGAATTGATATCCAAACAACAACAAAAAATTGTCAATATATAAGTTGCTCCAAATAAGTAGAAAGTGCTTCATATGAAATTGCTGTGCACCACACTCCCCTCGTGTCCCCACTCACCAGAAACAATGGACCCTCAGTTTTGGGGACAAACAGGCTGTGGGAACAATCCAAGCCAGTGGTCATCTTGGAGGTGTGTTTTGGGTCGTTATGTTGGAAAACTGCCCTGCGGCCCAGTCTTCGAAGGGAGGGTATCATGCTCTGATTCAGTATGTCACAGTACATGTTGGCATTCATGGTTCCCTCAATGAACTGTAGCTCCCCAGTTCCAGCAGCACTCATGCAGCCCCAAACCATAACACTCCCACCACCATGCTTGACTGTAGGCAAGACATGCTTGTCTTTGTACTCCTTACCTGGTTGCCGCTACACACGCTTGACACCATCTGAACCAAATAAGTTTACCTTGGTCTCATCAGACCACAAGATATGGTTCCAGTAATCCATGTCCTTAGTCTGTTTGTCTTCAGCAAACTGTTTGCGGGCTTTCTTGTGCATCATCTTTAGAAGAGGCTTCCTTCTGGGACGACAGCCATGCAGACCAATTTGATGCCGTGTGCGGCGTATGGTCTGAGCACTGACAGGCTGGCCCCCCACCTCTTCAACCTTTGCAGCAATGCTGGCAGTACTCATACGTCTATTTCCCAAAGACAACCTCTGGATATGATGCTGAGCACATGCACTCAACCTATTTGGTCGACCATGGCGAGGCCTGTTCTGAATGGAACCTGTCCTGTTAAACAGCTGTATGGTCTTGGCTACCGTGCTGCAGTTCAGTTTTAGGGTCTCGGCAATCTTCTTATAGCCTAGGCCAGTGATGGCGAACCTTGGCACCCCAGATGTTTTGGAACTACATTTCCCATGATGCTCAACTACACTGCAGAGTGCATAAGCATCATGGGAAATGTAGTTCCAAAACATCTGGGGTGCCAAGGTTCGCCATCACCGGTCTAGGCCATCTTTATGTAGAGCAACAATTCTTTTTTTTTTCAGATCCTCAGAGAGTTCTTTGCCATGAAGTGTCATGTTGAACTTCCAGTGACCAGTATGAGAGAGTGAGAGAGATAACACCTGAGACCTTGAAACACTAACAAGGCACATGACACTGTGAGGGGAAAAATGGCTAATTGGGTCCAATTTGGACATTTTCAATTAGGGGTGTACTCACTTTTGTTGCCTGCGGTTCAGACATTAATGACTGTGTATTGCGTTATTTTGAGAGGACAGCAAATTTACACCGTTATACAAGCTGTACACTCACTACTTAACATTGTAGCAAAGTGTCATTTCTTCAGTGTTGTCACATGAAAAGATATAATAAAATATTTACAAAAATGTGAGGGGTGTACTCACTTTTGTGAGATACTGTAAGTGCCCAAGCCGTTTAAAATTCAATAATGCACGCTCGCACTCTGCTCCACACATGCTCGCTATTATCGCTACTGTGCCCAAAATCAGAGCCACTAGAGGTCGATCTGCTGACAGCTTTAGGATTTACTGTTGCTGAAGGGGGGGGGGGGGGCAGCAGAAAGCAACAGGAATGACTGACTGTGCAGGGGAAACACAAATTAGGGAGAGAATAGAAAAGGAGAGGTGGCAGCACAAACTGCTGCCAGGAAGACACAAAAGTGTTAAACTTACAAGGATAGTGTCTCATCTCCCTGATATTCTCGCTTATTTCCCTCATTGGCAGCCTGTGAACTTCAGTACTATAGAGCTTCTGTAAGTTTTCCTCTCTAATGAGCCAAGACATATCAAGGCTTGAAATCGACATATTTTAACTGAAGACGGTGACATCGTTTTTGAGACCAAGGGCAGCCTCCAGCAAGAAGACATAGCATTGCTGAGGACAATTTACATCACGCACTAATTTTCGCAGCATAATTATTAATGTGTAATGTATGTTCTTTTGTTAAAGAACATTCATTGCTCACTAGGACAGGGGAAGGCTTGGAGTGCAGCTTATACAAAACTCCAATTTGTAACCCAGGGAAACCCCCCTCCTGCACCCAAGTGTCTGAGATGCAAGCTGTGAATGCGTTCCACAAAGGTTAGTTTTTCCCTGCTCTTAAAAGTGGGGATTTACCATCAATATTTTGAGTTGGCAGACCTTGCAAGTGAATGGGAAACCAAGCTTGGAGGATCTCGATGGGTAGGTTTGGGGGGCATTGAAGGAATGAAAGGGATATTTCATGAGATAAGAAAGAGGATTTTGCTGTCTGTAGTCATCTTCTCTACGCATATGAACTGAAACAGGATACTTCTAGAAAATCTTCAGCTGAAATGTACCAGTGCGGCCATCTGCTGGCCACATTTCATAAGTGAGGTATCAACCCCAGCAGCAGTTACATCTATTTTAAAGGATTTTGACTAGTCAGACATGTATGGACAGAGTAGCATCACAGCCAAAATTGGATAAAAGCCAGGACCTGCCAGCAAGGCCAGAGCTCTAGAAAAGGCTTCAGACTTATCGCTTATCAGTTGGGTCCCCAAAGACATGCACAACCTCTACCGAAGCAATACACCCCTGTTAAGGAAGGCCACGTCTGTACAAAATCCTAACTAGAAACAAGACTAGTAAACGTTTTTGGGGGGGTTGTCAAACAGCTTGTCAGGGTGTTCTTCATAGTGAAATCGTTGAAAAGCAGGTGCAAAAGACCCTAGCAATTTTTAATGCCCCAACCCTAGAAATAGCACTGTTGGAAGAAACATGCTGCCCCTCTAGCTGCAGAGCGGTGCACGCAGCATCAATAAAGCTGAAATTGTCTCCTTTAATTTGAGTGTAAGCTCATCAGTCAAGGACTGGAACGTCTTGGAATCAGACAGTTTGGAAACCACTAAGGCCGCAGGTAAATCAGATGGAAAATCTGCAGGAGAGGGCGTGGGAGCGCTTTTGTGGCCTCTATGATTAAGGTTAGCAATACCTGTGACTCTGTGGTGGTAAAGCGTCTCAGAGTAAGAGCCTAGGTACTCGTGCTACTCAAGACAGCTGGTAGCAGATGAGGGTAGGATGACTGGAGGTAACCAAAGTTACTGTAGGTAGGCAAAGGCAACATATTAAAGCTCCTTGTCTCTCTGTGCATATAAGAGCAGAAACGTGAAGATGTTCCCCTGGGGCTGTATGGTGAGAGAGGGAGCAACATTGCTCCAAGCAGGTGACATCATCTCAGTTCAACAGCCTTCTGAGGAACTGGGGATTGAAGATAATAATTGGGGTAGCTTCCCTGGGCTTGGTCTGACAGATCTAGTCAGTAAGTGAACCAGGTATTGGTACTTTTGGCAGTATGGGCAGGTGCCAAGTCCTTCTGGAAAATTAAATCAGCATCTCCATAAAGCTGGTAAGAGGGAAGCATGAAGTAATGAAAAGGTGTGTACCGCTCCAAGCTGTGAAGCTCCAAGGAATGCTCCCGCCCTGATACTGGAACAGGTGCTGGCTCTGCACTAATGCATGGGAAAGAAAAGAGCCCTGGACTGCCACACTCTGCATAAACGATTTATTTTCAAAATTCCAAAATTAAAATCCAAAGTTAATCCATAGATTCAAAAGTCCAAAAACAGAAAACTGACATGCAGGGGTGGATAGCTGACGCGTTTCACATCAAAGATAGATGCTTACTCATAGCATAAAATAGATGAGTTTCACTTTTTGAATTTACTTACTGAATTAACTTTTTGAAGATATTCTAATATTATGCACCTGTATACAGCTCTCTCCTCACCATGCACCACCACCCCATACACTCATGTCACATCCTGTGAGTTATCCATGTCACGCTTCCAGCCAAAAAGGACCCAAAAATGTGGACGAGTGAGTGATAGGATTAAAGCCAACAAGGATGAGCCATATAAGATGGAACTGGAAGTGACGAAAGCCACCATTCAGGAGCCCCAAGTTGAGGAAAAGAACTGAAAAAGGTCTCTCAAATCTGTTTAGAGAAGGCTGCCAAAAACTTAAAGTGTATGGAAAGCTATTTTTTTTTTTTCAGTTTTAGAAAGATGGTTAGAACTTGTCAGGTTTTTAGTCCTGTTTTGTTTGTTTGTTTTTTTTGGTACAGAAAGTGAAGATAAAATCTGAATGAGACACGGACAGCAAAAAAATAGGATTTTTGTACTCACCGTAAAATCCTTTTCTCTGTCGTCCATGGACAGACACAGCTCCTTAATTCTTGACAGTTGGGTTATGTTCCTGTTCATAGGAGAGGACTAGGCAGAACATGTTAGTTATCTTAAAACATGTAACTTTAACAGAGTTGAACAGCCCCGCCCAGGGAGCGGTCCCTGCACACATACCTCTCCTACCTGCAGTCAGCAGCCTCAGTTTGTAGTAAAGCAGTACAAACTAAAAAAGGAGGGGTGGGTGCTGTGTCCGTCCATGGAAAACAGAGAAAAGGATTTTACAGTGAGTACAAAAATCCTATTTTCTCTTTTCATCCATGGACGGACACAGCCCCTTAATTCTTGACAGTTGGGACATCCCAAAGCAGTGTAAAAAAAAAAAAAAAACTAGGGGTGGGCACAGCATCAAAAAACATTTTCACCCCAAACAAGCAGAAGCTAGCATCCGAAAATGCACTCATCAATCTTGTAAAATTGGATTGAGCGTAAACGGACAACCAGGTCACCGCCTTACACACTTGTGATACAGTTGCTTGACATTGGAAAGCCCAAGGGGCCCCAGCAGCTCTGATCGAACACGCCTTAACGGGAAAGAGGCGCCCGCCCCTAAGGGCATAGGCCTGGATGATGGTCCGCCTGATCCACCGAGAAATGGTGGCAGACGAGACCGCCAGGCCCCTTTTGTGGACCAGACACCGACACAAACAGTGAGTCTGCCCTCCGAAACGGAGCCGTAACAGACAGGTACACCCGCAAGGCCCGTACCATGTCCAAAGTGTGTAGCGCAGACTCTCTGGGATGCGATGACCGAGGACACAAGGATGGAAGTACAATGTCTTCCTTCCACAGGTGATTTCGGCTTTTCACCTGAATGAACTAAGGTCACGGGCATAGTACAGCTAAATCCTTATGGAGGATCAAACATGGGGACTTGCAAGGCCACCAATTCAGAAACCCTACTGACAGAAGTAATGGCCACTAGAAAGGCCACCTTCTGAGAAGAATCTCACTGGTGTTCTCAAAAGTAGGTTCCTGAAGAACCGAGAGCACCAGGTTCAAATCCCGAGGAGGGAGAAGTGGTCTAATTGGGGAAAGCCCCCATCAAAACTCCTGTACAAAAAAAAAAGGTACCCACCAGGGAATGTGATGCCAACGGCCATAGAACGAAAACAGCCAAGGCTGAGACTGACCCTTGGTGGTGCTTAAAACAAGTTTTTTATAACCACTCCATGCTGTAAAAACAGCAGGACCCAGGGAACCGAACACGTCCGTGGACGGCACTTCATCTGGAGACGTAGGCCTTCCAAGAGGAAGAATTCAGTGCCCTCAGCATGGTCGAGATGACGAATCCGCAAGACCTCGGTCCCTTAGTACCTGGCTGACGATAACCATGCCATACGGCCATCAGCTGTAAGGCAGGATGAAGTGTGAGACCTTGAGACAGAAGGTCCTCCCGCTTTGGCGTCTGCCACCAGGTGTACGAATTCGGCGTACCAAGGACTCCGGGGCCAATCCAGAGCGATTAGGATCACCAGGAATCCCCCTCGATCAGCACATTGAGGAGCAGCCGAGGTAGCCACATCAGTGGAGGATAGGCATAAACTAGCCAGGGATCCAGGGATCACTGGACCGGACCACGAATCTCAGCATCATGCAAACGAGTCGCAAGGCCAGGAGGTCCACATCTGACGTCCACCTCCGGCAAAGGGAGTAGAAACCCCTCCGGGTGCAAGAGCATTCCCCTTGTTCAACAACTGGCGACTCAAATAGTCCGCCAGTTAGAGTTCCACACCGAGAATGTAGACAGCAGACAGAGCCGGCACGCTCCTTCCCGTCCACCGCAGGATAACCAGAAGGAAGGTTGACATAAGCCACAGCCGTGGCATTGTCCAACTGGAACCTGATCGGCCGGCCTTTTAGTCTCCACAACTTCCTGATCGTTCGAAGTTCCAGAACATTGACCGGTAGATGTGATTCGTCCAGCGTCCATCGACCTGGACCAACTGGACCCCCCAACCTCCCTTCAATAGAAAAGAAGGGAAAAACTTCACAGAAAGAAGTGCCGGAATGTCAGCCATCAAGTCAGAGAGGCCCTAACTAGGCGATTCATCTGAATCTGATGATCCAGAGACAATGGGGATGTGTTCCATAGGACCGAATCCCCCCTCCGAGTGTGGACTCGGACAAACGGTGCTGCCTCAAAGGAGGCCATCATGAGACCCAATTTACTGCCCCCTGGAGCAACCGCAACTTTTCTGGAGGAAGAAAAATTCTCGCCTCTGATGAGCACAGAACCAGCCCCAGGATGGTGACTATAGACATGTCTTCCTTTAATTCTAAACTGAAAACAGGTTATAAAAGAAGACCGTGCAGAGACCAATGATGACAATGCCATGTTGACTCAGCAAGGCTAGAATCAAAGCGAGCACCCTGATGAAAACTCCCAGTGCCGCTAGGTCAAAAAGGAGAGTCATAAATTAATAGTGGTTCTCCCTGACCGCTAATCACAGGAACCTCTGGTGCCTGTCGCATCTGGGGACATGCCAGCTTGCGTCCCTGGATGGAGCAAACCGACTCCATCCTGAATTTCCAAATCCCCCACCGAGTCTTGAACTGCCCCATCAGGGCAGTCCGACGAGACTGTAGGACAAAAGAAACCATCCGGTGAATAAGAAAGAAAACATTGATCTTTTATGAAGCGACCACTTCACAAACGCCATGGTGGGAAAAACCGAACGGCTACACAAAGGCATTCAGGGCCTTGAGGCCTAAGAGCCATGAACAGATCTGAATCTGTCCTGTAGCGGTATGGGTATGACAACCCCCAAGAAACACTGCAATATATTGGAGAAGGAAGGTCCCAGCTTACGGGGCGCCTCTACTGTTAGCCAAAGAAAGGCAACTCTGTCAGAGCTTCCCTAGAAACTTGGTCAGCGGACCAGTATATCAGCCTTTTCAGGTGGCGCAAAACCACCCCGGACACAGAGACCCTAGAGGCTAAAGCAGTCGAAGTGCACCTGCTGGTCGACTTATAGGAGGAAGCTGATGCTCCTCCACTGCCTGGTACAAAAGCTTTGCCCAGTCATTGAGTGTCAGAGACACCAGAGACGCAGCCACTAACAGGCATAAAGCTGACCTCAGCATGGCGAACACAGTCCGAGCCATCGCTTATGATCAACTCCGAAATGCAGGTGACCCCCCCTACCGGGAAAGTGGTACCCCTGATACCAGGGGTCAACTTCATAGGCAAAAACACATATCCTTATGAAAATGCTCTACAATGAATAACGTGCGTTGAGGGACCAAAAAGGACCTCTGCGACAAATTCAGTCCCCATCTATGAATAGTCGGCACGCTTCTTCAATATAGAGTGGGTCGAGTGCGACCCAAAAAAGGGACTGACACCTTCCAGCAGCTACTTTATTGATAAGTGCTGATTGTACAAACACATAGTTTATACTGTGTATTGTGCCAAAACACGCAATTGGAGCGTGGGAGGAAACCCAGACACAGAGAGCATAGTACATAGACATACGGTGTATGTATTTTAGTATGTGTGAATAAACATATTGAACATGTTTATGCTGTGCATAGCCCAGAAGGCGCACATACCATTGGAGCGTGGAAGGAAACCGGAGCAACCGGAGCAAACCCACGCAAACACAGAGAGCAATAATACATACATTCAGGGTTGTGTATAAACCTATTGCGTAGGTTCATACTGTGTATTGCGCCGAAGGCGCGCATGACATAGAGCGTAGGAGAAAACCTGTGAATGTATTTAGTGCTGCGAATGTATTTAATGTTGTATATAAACATATTGATTATGTTTATAATGTGCATTGCGCCGAAGGCGCACATGTCATAGGAGCGTGGGAGGAAACCGGAGCACCCGGAGGAAACCCACGCAGATACAGAGAGTAACCATACAGACACATACTGTGAATGTATTCAGTGTCGTATATAAACATGTTGTTTATGTTTATAATATGCATTGCACTGAAGGCGCGCATGTCATAGGAGCGTGGGAGGAAACCGGAGCACCCGGAGGAAACCCACGCCGACACTATAAACATAATTGGGTATGTTTAAACTATGGGGCAGAGGGCGCTAAATCGTTTCTGAATCCAATCTGAGTATAAGTGCTGCCGAAGCAAGCACCAAACTGCACACAAAAAACAATCTCTGACCCTCAGAACAGTGGTCCTGTCCGAGTCAGAGCATCCCTCTGGAAATAGCGGGAAACCACAGGTGCATGGGCACTGGCTGTTGCCTCTCAGATACTGACTCCATGTCACACAGAAAGCTCTCAGGACTAGTCAAACTAATGATCAGAGTCCCCTCCCTCCATGCTGCACCGACCGGGGGGTCACCCAGGGGACACACCTGCCCAGAATGAGACCGCTCAGCATCATTGCCCGCCTCTATACACTAAGACTGTATCATTGTAATATCTATGCTGCTCTATAAAGCAGTGTGTGTGGAAATAGTGAGGGAAGTTGTGAGGAGAATTGTGCTTGCCATCCAGGAGCCAGCACTATAGGCCCACACTGCGCCAAAGATGGCTGCCGGACACCTCAGGAAAGGGCGCTACCACAAGAAAATGGCCGCCCGCAATAGCAACTGCGCCAGAGCGCGGCCACGAATAGAAAACCCTTGAAAATGGCGCCAGCGCTGTCAAAATGGCGCCCGAGCACCGCGATGTGGACGAAAAGGCCAGGCATGGGCTTCCCCGGAGTAGAGCACCCCCCACAGAGGAACGAGCTACGATACCACACGGACCCCCACCGGGACCAGGAGCCCCCCCCCACAGGTACGCCCCGGTCGCAGCCAGCCCCGCTGGGGCAGAAGGGATAAAGGTGACAGAAAACAGGGAAGGGGAGGACAGGAGAACCCCCTTTCCCAGGAATGCCCAGCTGTTCACACCCGCCAAGGCAGGGGGAACTGTACTTACCCATCTAAACGAGGACCTGCTGGTGCGTTCCTGACAGGCCTACAACCAAGCGGTACAGAGTAGCTGTCGGCCCGGGCCACTGAGTGAGACAGCAAGCAGCCCAGTCATATGTGGACCCTGGAGCAGAAGCTCACCGGCCACCCCTGGAGTCATGGGGTATGTCGTGACAGACCCAACGCCTATTTGCAAGGGACTGTAACACGCTCGATGGCCGGACTGGGGGGACTACAAGGATCTATAATATCCTGCCCGTCACGCCCAGCCGGCAGCTGATAGAAGATCTTAAAAATAAAATAAGATAAAATAAAAATTTCTTCAGGACTCAGGTCCCAAAGGGAGACACGTCCATCTCCTCTGCTAGGCAGAAAAAAACTGAGGCGGCTGACTGCAGGTAGGAGGGTTATGTACAGAGGGACCGCCCCCTGCTTTGGGACGTCCCAACTGTCAAGAATTAAGGAGCTGTGTCCGTCCATGGATGAAAAGAGAAAATAGGATTTTTGTATTCACTGTAAAATCCTTTTCTCTGTTTTCCATGGACGGACACAGCACCCACCCCTCCTTTTTTAGTTTGTACTGCTTTACTACAAACTGATGCTGCTGACTGCAGGTAGGAGAGTTATGTGTGGAGGGACCGCCCCCTGGGCGGGGCTGTTCAACTCTGTTAAAGTTACATGTTTTAAGATAACTAACATGTTCTGCCTAGTCCTCTCCAATGAACAGGAACATAACCCAACTGTCAAGAATTAAGGAGCTGTGTCCGTCCATGGACGAAAAGAGAAAAAAAGAAAGTCCGACTGTATAAAAAAATTTTTTGCCTTTACATATACTTTAGTGACCAGATAAGCAGATTAGTCTGAGGCCCAACTTAGAAAGTCTAAAACCAAAAGACAAAATGCAGTTTAAGACAGCCTACCCTCCATGCAAGGAGTATTTTTACTCCATGCAATAGTCCTTCTTACCAACAGGAGGACAATAAAAATGGAAAATGCAAAAATGTGAGTGTCTTGTAATGGTTATCCTCTCCATCAGCACCTCCCCCACAGTTATTACCTCTTGCATCTCTTGACCTTCCCTCTTAGATTGTAAGCTCTAAGGAGCAGGGCCCTCTGATTCCTACTGTATTAAAGTGTATTGTATTTATACTGTCTACCCTCAAGTTGTAAAGCGCTGCGTAAACTGTTGGCACTATATAAATCCTGTATTATAATAATGGTTACTTCAAAGTATAACTAAAGCTTAAACCTTTTTTTTTAGATTTGGATAGAGTGGAGAGGAATTCAAACCCGACAAGTTTTTATTGTCTGTGCCCCCATTAAGAAGATTCACCCTCTCCATTTGTCCTGTTTACCATTATCATTGAAACTAAAAGAAAATACCAAATTTTGGGTTACGCCCTAAAAAGTAAAAGAGGGGAAATCTTCCAATAGGGATACTAGTTCTGGTGACCTGGGGGTCCTCAAGGAATTCCCTTAACTTCCACTCGCTTCCTGTTTGGCAATGTGACAGGAAGTGAAGGAAAATCTCAGCAATGGAACACAGATGGTGAAAAGAAATCTGGCAGGGGTTACTCTATTTAAAATGAAAAAATTTAATATACAGTCAGGTCCATAAATATTGGGACATCGACACAATTCTAATCTTTTTGGCTCTATACACCACTACAATGGATTTGAAATTAAACGACAAGATGTGCTTTAACTGCAGACTTTCAGCTTTATTTGAGGGTATTTACATCCAAATCAGGTGAACGGTGTAGGAATTACAACAGTTTGTATATGTGCCTTACACTTTTTAAGGGACCAAAAGTAATGGGACAATTGGCTGCTCAGCTGTTCCATGGCCAGGTGTGTGTTATTCCCTCATTATCCCATTTACAAGGAGCAGATAAAAGGTCCAGAGTTCATTTCAAGTGTGCCATTTGCAAAGATCCAAAGAGCTGTCACTATCAGTGAAGAAAGCCATCATTAGGCTGAAAAAACAAAACAAACCCATCAGAGAGATAGCAAAAACATTAGGTGTTGCCAAATCAACTGTTTGGTGCGTTCTTTCTTTTTAAGGATGTTCCAGTGAGCTCAGCAACACGAAAAGACCCGGAAGACCACGGAAAACAACTGTGGTGGATGACCAAAGAATTCTTTCCCTGGTGAAGAAAACACCCTTCACAACAGTTGGCCAGATCAAGAACACTCTCCAGGAGGTAGGTGTATGTGTGTCAAAGTCAACAATCAAGAGAAGACGTCACCAGAGTGAATACAGAGGGTTCACCACAAGATGTAAACCATTGGTGAGCCTCAAAAACAGGAAGGCCAGATTAGAGTTTGCCAAACAACATCTAAAAAAGCCTCTCTTTTTTCACCGTTGTGGCGGAGATAGGGGAACGGGGAGGGGGGGGAGTGGGAGAGGGGAGGGACTGTTGGAAATGTCTTGGTCTCTATGGGGAGTAGCACAAAGGTGGAGAAATAATACTACACATCAAGTAAAATGGAAAAAACATATTAGGGAAAAGAAAACACGAAAAACACCAGAGGATGGGCCAAGAGGGGGGAGGGGGAGGGGGAAAAGCTATACAGCAAAAGGGGAGTTCGGTCACTCTAGAGGCCCTCTACAGGGGCCCCAAATAGGGCATGTGAGGGAGGTGAGGGAGGGGAGGTACGGGAGCGGGTGTGGATGGCACATAATGACGATTGAAATCACCAAAATATGTCTCTGTAGGGTAGGGGGGGGGGGGTGGGAGGTGGGTGGAAGGAGGGATGTGAGAAGGAATATATGGATGAATAGGGCACCAGAAAGAAGAGATCCACAAAACACACGCTTATGTAATCTGATATTATTAAGGTATACACGAAGAAGATGGGTGGTATTTTAAAGAGGGAAGAAACAGGAAGGGGGGATGGTGAAGTATAGTAGAGAGAATGAACCTCCCAATTTGGGAACGGGCATCAAGGTATGTTCATGGAATGTTCGAGGGGTAAAAGACCCAATAAAGAAACAGGTGATTTTCTCCGATGCTGACAGTAACAACGTTAAAATACTGTGCCTGCAGGAAACACACCTGGATAAGGGGACTGTTAACCTATTGAAACATAGGAAAGATCAGATTCAATACCATTCCACACACACCTCCTACTCTAGGGGGGTGAGTGTGTTGATAGACTCGGGGATGGTGTACTCCTGCAGCCACAGTAAGATTGATATTGAAGGACGATACGTGTTTCTTCATTGCTGGATGGAGACAAGGGAATATGTGGTGGCAAACATATATATTCCCCCTCCATTCAGCACAGAAATTCTATGGGACCTGATGGAGTTTGTAGTGGACAGGCCGGGAGTCCCGGTAATAGTGGTAGGGGACTTCAACATGACGATGAACAAAAATATAGACAGGTTCCCGGCGGTCCCCTTTTCTGCACAGACAGTTGGTAGTCCCCTCTTTCAATTCTGCGGGGAGGTAGGACTGATTGACGTATGGATAAGGAGACATCCAGAGGAAAAACAATTCTCCTGCCACTCAAGGACACACTCGACCCTGTCCAGGATAGATTTAGTACTCTGTAATGAAGAGGCGATGGGAGAGTTAGGAGAGGTGGCATATGAACCCAGAAGCATATCGGACCACTCCGCGATGGTCTTTGAAATAAAGATGAATAGAAAATACCATAAAAGAGACTGGAAGCTGAATCCATTCTGGCTAGAGGTAATTAAAGACCCGGAGGGAATAAGCGACAGTTTGAAAGAGTTCATAGCTGTAAACACCGGATCGGCCCCGATGGGAATAATCTGGGACACCCTGAAAGCATTCCTACGGGGAATCCTGATCCAAAAAATATCCCTTATTAAAAAACAGACCCGCGCCAAAGAGGCTGCGGCGTGTGAAAAGGTGAGGAGCTCAGAGATTAGATACATAAGTAACCCACGCAAGGAGGAACATAAGGAATGGTTAGAGGCGCAGGAGGAATACAAAAAAATAATAAGAAGAAAGGCGGAAAATAAGAAACTATTTCAGAAACAGAATTTCTATGGCGAGGGTGAAAGAGTGGGAAGGATCCTGGCCCTGGCAGCGAGGGCCGATAACCCCCCATCCACCATACCGGCAATCCAAGATGAGGACGGGGAAATTAAGAGAGGCACACCAGAAATAATACAAGTGTTCAAAAAATACTATCAGAACCTGTATAGTAGTACATGGCACAACAGTAGAGATGGGGAAATGGCTGCCTTCCTCGCCGGCATGAAGTTACACCAGCTGACAGAGGAAGATAGAGAAGGGTTGGAGGCACCACTGACACTGGAAGAGATACAATTGGCAACAAAAGAAATGGCGGGGCAAAAAATCACCAGGCCCGGATGGGTTGCCAATAGAAATATACAAAACCTACAGTGAGGTGCTGCTTCCGAAACTTCTGGAGGTATTTAATTGGGCGGCTGAGGAAGGGAAAATGCCTGGGTCCATGGAGGAGGCAACTATAATCACATTACTGAAGGAAGGGAAAGATCAATTAGAGGCAAATTCCTACAGACCGATATCTCTCCTGTGTGCAGACACAAAAATCTTGGCCAAAATATTGGCAATAAGGTTAAACAAGATAGTTACAAAGCTGGTACACCCTGATCAAACAGGATTTATACCCGGAAGGGCCACTAGCTCTAATATTAGAAGGGCATTTTTGAACATCCAGCTGCCAGTAGAAGAAAGAGGGGAGAGAGCGATCTTGTCCCTGGACGCCACAAAGGCATTTGATAGCCTTGAATGGCAATATTTGTGGAAGGTGCTAGAGGCATACCGGTTCGGCCCAAAGTTCAGCCAATGGGTCAGGTTACTGTATGGGAATCCCAGGGCAAAGATAAGGATCAACGGGGAGTGGTCAGACTGGTTTAGATTGGCCAGGGGGACAAGACAGGGTTGCCCGTTGTTGCCCCTGCTTTTCGCCCTGGCCATGGAGCCACTAGCCACTGCAATGAGGGAATCACCGGAGATAAAAGGCTTTAAAAGGAAATTAGGAGAGGAGAAAGTCGCATTGTATGCGGATGATATTTTGCTCTTTCTGGGGGACACACAGACCTCATTAGAGACAGCAATGAATATCATAGGGGAATTTGGGAAATTCTCCGGGTTAACAATAAATTGGGAGAAATCCGCACTCCTGCCGCTAGAACCCTTAAGAGGGCAGATAGATCAAGTGAAGGTGGTCCCTCAGATAAGATACCTGGGAATAAACATGACAAAGGACCCAGGGCAATATATAGGGGGAAATTTAGTGCCATTATTGTCAAAGCTGAGACAAAAATGTCGGGTCTGGAAACGGCTACCTCTATCTGTAGTTGGAAGGAGCAATCTGATAAAGATGGTGTGGATGCCGCAAATTTTATACATTTTACACAATTCACCTGTATGGATCCCAAAACGGTGGTTTAGGAAAATAGAAGGGGTATTCAGGGAACTGATCTGGAGGGGGGGGAACAGCAAGAATATCGCTCTGAGCCCTACAACATCCAAGGGAGAAGGGGGGCCTGGCCCTACCGAACCCTAGATATTACTTCTTGGCTTCCCAACTGCAGCATATGAAGGGCAGCAACCAGCGGAAGGGAGGGGGAGCGGGAATGAGTGTAGTCATGAATGATACAAGCCATGACACAGAGGTTGAGGCAGTAGAGGCAGACTCATTCTACTCCAAATGCCCCACAGTTCAATTAATGGTCAAATGCTGGAAAGAGGGTAAGAAGATTCTGGGATATACCGGCTTCTCTGAATTTTCCCCTATCTGGGACAACAGTAACCTACAGGAACTTAAAACTATGGGAAGGGTTGAGGAGTGGGACAGACTAGGGGTTCATCGGCTGGGACAACTATTCACTCTCGGCAGAATAAAAACATTCCAAGAAATAAGAGAGGAACACGCGGTCCCAAATAGATCCTTTTACAGATACCTACAAGTCAGACATGCGCTAAATGCACAATTCGGACACAGCCCACCGGAAAGGAATGATATGGTTATCCTCCGAAGTTTAGTAAACGTAGAGACCGCCAGAGGGGTGATATCAAACATATATGACTCCCTAGAAAGGGCTGACCGAAGTGACACAATAAGTGGGAAAATTAGGGTGAAATGGGAAAAGGATGTGGGTACAATCTCCCCAGATCAATGGGAACAAATACTGGAAGCAGGCCCTGAACTGTCAATGTCCCCCTCCCAGAACATGTCTCAGCTTTACCTGATACATAGGGCGTATTATACGCCTCAAAGAATGTTCCAGTTTGGTAGGAGACCGGACCCAGGATGCCAGAGATGTGGACAGGATAAGGGAGACCTAATACATATGGTCTGGAGATGTCCCAAGTTGTACCAATATTGGAAGAAAATAGTAGAAAAGATAAATAAAGTGTTTGGTACACCCTTGCAGCCGGAGGCGAGGCTATGCGTGCTGGGTCTGGTGGAAGAGAGGGGACTATTAAAGGATGAACGTATAGCAATAAGGAGATGCCTGTTCCAGGGTAGGAAGCTGATTGCACAGAATTGGCAGTCAGCTTCCCCCCCTACAGTAACCGAATGGGAGGAGGTAATATATGACACCAGAACAAAAGAGGAATTTATATACACCAAGAGAGGTAATAAAAAGAAGTTTAATAGTATATGGGACAAATGGATCCACTGGGAGGCACGGGGGGGGGGGGGGGGGATGGGTTAAGGGAATGAGTCTGAGAATGCATTAAGATAAGTTAAAGTACATACACACTGCAATATACAAAGGAAAAGCATATATGCACATGTTAGGGGGATTGGGGGAATGAATAGAAGAATGAGTTAAGATAAGATAAATTAAAATACACACAAATTGTAACACACCACTGAAAAGGATGCATGCCTATGTCAGGGGGGTTATGGGAATGAGTAGGTGAATGTAGTAAGACAAGCCAAAGTACATTGTAATACACAAATGAAGAGGATGCATGTATAAATGTTTTTGTAAAGAAACAAATAAAAAAAAAAGTATTTGATTATAAAAAAAAGCAGGCAATCAACATTTTCCAAAGGAGGTCATCAATGTCTGCCTTCATATTTATCATATATGACGGGTTTACTTCAAGTGATCTGAATACAGCAAACTAATATCTGATTAATAGCTATAGACACTTTGTACCCCACTAGTCTTTGAGATATCATATGCAATAATGTTATAAAAAAAAAAAAAAAAAGCCTTCATAGTTGTGGAACAACATCCTATGGACAGATGAGACCAAGATCAACTTGTACCAGAGTGATGGGAAGAGACGAGTATGGAGAAGGAAAGGAACTGCTCATGATCCAAAGCATACCACCTCATCAGTGAAGCATGGTGGTGGTAGTGTCATGGCGTGGGCAAGTATGGCTGCCAATGGAACTGGTTCTCTTGTATTTATTGATGATGTGACTGCTGACAAAAGCAGCAGGATGAATTCTGAAGTGTTTCGGGCAATATTATCTGCTCATATTCAGCCAAATGCTTCAGAACTCATTGGACGGCGCTTCACAGTGCAGATGGACAATGACCCGAAGCATACTGCGAAAGCAACCAACGAGTTAAAGGGAAAGAAGTGGAATGTTATGCAATGGCCAAGTCAATCACCTGACCTGAATCTGATTGAACATGCATTTCACTTGCTGAAGACAAAACTGAAGGGAAAATGCCCCAAGAACAAGCAGGAACTGAAGACAGTTGCAGTAGAGACCTGGCAGAGCATCACCAGGGATGAAACCCAGCGTATGGTGAGGTCTATGCGTTCCAGACTTCAGGCTGTAATTGACTGCAAAGGATTTGCAACCAAGTTTTAAAAAGTGAAAAGGTAAATGGGCTATCTCGCGCTAATAATCAATTGGCAGAAATAAAGCTGCTATCCCCAAATTTCAAAAATGGATAAATCTTGAAACAGAACAATTGGTATAGTTATACATACACACCGTGCATGTATAGTGGGGGCGCTGACCACAGTGCTATATTAGAAACCTGTGAAACAATAATTAAGATACCTGCATCTATACCACACTATGAAAGTGTGGAAAAATAACAAATTACAAAGCGTAACACCAACCCAAGTGTGTAATCAAAAAACCATAGGAGCTGTGACTCATCAAACAGAGCTATGTGAAATTGAAATGCACTTAAATGAATTGACACCCCTGCTGGTCGGTGTCAAATTTGAAAAACACAAAATACAACATAAGTGTCCTTGATAATAGTCCAAATGAATAGTGAACAGTGATATTCCAACAGTTCATAACATTCAGTAATAGGATGAAGCTTGAATGTACTTGATCCAAAAATCAGAAATATATCTTGATGTGATAGCCTCCACCAACTTAGTATGTGACACCCAATAGTGCTCAAAGAAGATTGGCCGCTTACCAGATCATATTGACTTTTTTAATTAAAAAGGAGTCAAAAGCGCTTGTTGCAAGTGGCACTTGCTAATATGAGTAGAGATTTCATACATGGAACTGAGATTCCCTGCCTCCTGGAGGCTCGATCATGCATATGCGGGACACAAAAGAGAGACAACAACAATAGTGTAATCTCGTTTAATAAAAAATAGTAAAAAAATGGACAGACAAATGCCCCCTTACTTGAATAGTGCCACAGACCCGGCACTGAGGCTGGATAGCTTAGACAAGCGGGGCGCAATGAATCTGAGCGGAAGAACGATCCGGCGTGCGTTGCACCTTCTGCCAGGAGAGAACCAGTGGGATCGGAAGTAACGTCAGGAACGTAGCCTAGCGTCGCCTCGACAGCTGTTTCGTATTGCACGTCATCAGGCAGCGTGCAAAGCTAACGTGTGCCTGACTATTTATGTAGGTATCAGCCAATCAGAGGGAGGAAGAGGACGTACTAAGCCATTGATAGCCTCAGTTCCGGTTCTTCCCACTTGCACACATACAATATGCATTTAAATAACAATTTAAAAACAAATAAAATAAAAATAAAAAACAATATGCATCAAATACTTCGCTATTGAAGCGCATTGAATTACAAAACTTTCCAAATAATTGGTCATTTTAACCTTATCACGACTTCATATGGATGTCCCTCCCCATGACCTGCCACATGATTTTCACAGTTAACACTTTCTACACTGCCGTAATATGCAAATTACGTCTGTAGGTGTTGCACTATTTAATACAACTAATTTGAAAAGGTTCGTTGTCACAACATATTATGACACCTAGTAATCAACCTTGTTCAAGAGAAATATACAAAAAAATATTTAAAAAACTTTTTTAATTATTAGTCTCTAAATAGAATTATATTTTATTTTTATTTCTAAATTTGCACCTGCTACATCCAATCACATATCCATGTGAGGTGGATGATTGGTCAATCGTTAGTTAAAAAACAATTTAAATCTAAATCTATTTTGAGGCCCAAAGGTTGCATCGTGGACAATCGGTACAACCAATGGGTCTCGTTCTGAGAAATTGATTTTTTAAGATCTGTTCCTCTCCAATTTTGTGTGACTCTATCAATGCCATAGAATACCAATAGCCGGGGATCCCTATCATGGCATTGTAGAAAATGACGTGAAACACTATGGTTGGGAAAACCCTTGGCTATATTTGCCACATGTTCATTTATTCTCACCCTGAGCTCTCTAGTAGTGCGCCCCACATATTGGAGCGAACAGGGACATTCCAAAACGTAAGTTACGTATTTGGAATAGCAAGTGATCAAGGGTTTAATTTTAAATTCTTCTTGAGTTACCAAAGATTTAAATTTGGTTATTTTTTTATTGCGTCGTGTGGTGGTCCGGCAGGATTTACATCTTGTGTAATAGTGAAAGCCAGATCCATCCAGAAAAGTGCAGGGTTTCTCCGGGGGATCTGGTACATTAGGCGCAATGATGTTTCTCAAACCAGGTGCCCTTCTATAGATAAATTTAGGCTTTGGGGATAACACTGATGCAAGGTCCCTATCTTGAAGGAGAATGGGCCAGAATTTTTTAAACACCTTTTCTATACTTTTGTATTGCTGTGAAAGCCCGACATAAAAGGCAATTCTCCCATATAAGGAGTTCTTTTCTTGGACTCTAGGAGAGAATGCCTATCCATAACAGATACTTGGTTCCTGGCTCTATCTAGGTCGTCATGACTATAGCCCTTCTCACAGAACCTCTCAGTGAGAATTACAGCTTGAGTGTTAAAATCTACATCAGTGTCAAAGTTACGGCGAATCTGCATATTGTCCCTTGGGAATGGCTCCCAACCATTGGGGGTGATGGCAACTATTAGTTGGCACGACAGCGTTCCTATCCGTCGCCTTAAAGAACGTCCTCGTGCCAATTCTGCCATCTTTTTTGATGAGAGTGAGATCCAGATAATTGATGGTTTCCAAACTGAACTCTGCTGTGAAACTGAGTCCATACTCATTATGGTTTAAACCCTCTAGAAAAGACTGTAAGGTGGTATGGGATCCCTCCCATAACAGTATTACATCGTCAATGTACCTTTTATAGAACAATAGGGATTGTTGTTTGTCCCTAAAAATAGTTTCCTCCTGCCACTTATTCAGGACCAAATTAGCCACACTGGGGGCATAACAAGCCCCCATTGCAACACCCTTAATTTGGTTATAGAAGGTGCCTTGGGCCCAAAAATAATTGTTCCCCATTGCTATCTCCAATCCATCAACCAAGTACTGTACCTGAGCTTTCTTAAGCTGTGAATCTGCAGTCAGAGCTAACTGGACTGCTATTAATGCATCCTCCTGCTTAATATTGGTATAGAGTGACTCTATATCCACCGTTACCATAATGGTGGTG
The DNA here is from genome assembly GCA_029206835.1 of Rana muscosa. Taxonomy (NCBI): domain Eukaryota; kingdom Metazoa; phylum Chordata; class Amphibia; order Anura; family Ranidae; genus Rana; species Rana muscosa. Next base: position 883,393,391 of record CM055116.1, read on the forward strand.
TCTACAACTTTTATACCAGATAGAGATTTGATAAGCTCCCGACTGTCTTTGAGATAGGACCTTCCTCGTGCCACCAAGGGTTGTAAATAAATGTCCAAATATTCTCCCACTCTCGAGTAGAGAGAACCTATCCCGCTAACAATCGGGCGACCTGGAGGTTGCTCCTTATTTTTATGAATCTTAGGCACTATATATAGTACTGGAGTCCTTGGTACTCGTGGTGATAAATATAAGGCCCCCACCTAATGATTATTATCATAGCCCTTATCCAGTACCTACCTACAATAGGTATGGACCTTTGGACAATAGGCCCAATGACTATGGGGTTCCCTATTATCATCAGGGAACTAATCAATACCAACCTAGACCCCCGAGAGGGAACTATAGAGGTAATTACAGAGGGAGGCCAACTCCTTACCAAAACAACTACCAACAGGGGGGGAATGGAGGGGATGGAAAGAGCCGTACAAAATCCCACCCAAAACACCCCAATACCCGAAAGAATATTCAGAAAAAGAGGTAGAAGAGGGGGAGCCCAAAAGAAAAAGACCAAGGGACAGTTAAATGGAGGTATTTTCAATCTGGCAGGTACATCCTTTTCAGAAGATGAACTGCAAGTTTTAACCCAAGGTCTCAAATTTGCACCTGATAAAAACTTTAATAAATTTGAACTATTTATTGACGTTGAAAAATATGTAAGAAAATTAAATATAAAAAACATTTTGCGTCGCAAAAGACCGCAAGCTCACTAGCGCCCCATTCAGATAGATACAAACATAGTGGTTTGAGGAATAATTCCACATTTAACCCTCAAAAGGGAACACATCATCATATAGAAGTGTTCAAGCACATGGTGCAGAATGAAATAAAATCACTAGAATGTAAGATGGCTAGAGCCAACCACTCTATAGTGGAGGGGATTCAAAAGTTAGAAAAGAACAAAAATATAGTAATCCATCCCGCGGATAAGGGTGGGGGGGTAGTGATACTCACAAAGGAGGATTACTATGGGGAGATCCAAAGATTATTAAAAGACACAAGTACCTATAAGCCATTAAAATCCAATCCTCTGGTCAAACTAAAATTTGAGCTTAATAATTGGATTGACAGGGGTGTCAATCTAAATATTTTGGATACCAAAGAGGCCTTATATTTATCACCACGAGTACCAAGGACTCCAGTACTATATATAGTGCCTAAGATTCATAAAAATAAGGAGCAACCTCCAGGTCGCCCGATTGTTAGCGGGATAGGTTCTCTCTACTCGAGAGTGGGAGAATATTTGGACATTTATTTACAACCCTTGGTGGCACAAGGAAGGTCCTATCTCAAAGACAGTCGGGAGCTTATCAAATCTCTATCTGGTATAAAAGTTGTAGACACCACCATTATGGTAACGGTGGATATAGAGTCACTCTATACCAATATTAAGCAGGAGGATGCATTAATAGCAGTCCAGTTAGCTCTGACTGCAGATTCACAGCTTAAGAAAGCTCAGGTACAGTACTTGGTTGATGGATTGGAGATAGCAACGGGGAACAATAATTTTTGGGCCCAAGGCACCTTCTATAACCAAATTAAGGGTGTTGCAATGGGGGCTCGTTATGCCCCCAGTGTGGCTAATTTGGTCCTGAATAAGTGGGAGGAGGAAACTATTTTTAGGGACAAACAACAATCCCTATTGTTCTATAAAAGGTACATCGACGATGTAATACTGTTATGGGAGGGATCCCAAACCACCTTACAGTCTTTTCTAGAGGGTTTAAACCATAATGAGTATGGACTCCGTTTCACAGCAGAGTTCAGTTTGGAAACCATCAATTATCTGGATCTCACTCTCATCAAAAAAGATGGCAGAATTGGCACGAGGACGTTCTTTAAGGCGACGGATAGGAACGCTGTCGTGCCAACTAATAGTTGCCATCACCCCCAATGGTTGGGAGCCATTCCCAAGGGACAATATATGCGGATTCGCCGTAACTTTGACACTGATGTAGATTTTAACACTCAAGCTGTAATTCTCACTGAGAGGTTCTGTGAGAAGGGCTATAGTCATGACGACCTAGATAGAGCCAGGAACCAAGTATCTGTTATGGATAGGCATTCTCTCCTAGAGTCCAAGAAAATAACTCCTTATATGGGAGAATTGCCTTTTATATCGGGCTTTCACAGCAATACAAAAGTATAGAAAAGGTGTTTAAAAAATTCTGGCCCATTCTCCTTAAAGATAGGGACCTTGCATCAGTGTTATCCCCAAAGCCTAAATTTATCTATAGAAAGGCACCTGGTTTGAGAAACATCATTGCGCCTAATGTACCAGATCCCCCGGAGAAACCCCCCACTTTTCTGGATGGATCTGGCTTTCACTATTGCACAAGATGTAAATCCTGCCGTACCGCCACACGATGCAATAAAAAAATAACCAAATTTAAATCTTTGGTAACTCAAGAAGAATTTAAAATTAAACCCTTGATCACTTGCTATTCCAAATACGTAACTTACGTTTTGGAATGTCCCTGTTCGCTCAAATATGTGGGGCGCACTACTAGAGAGCTCAGGGTGAGAATAAATGAACATGTGGCAAATATAGCCAAGGGTTTTCCCAACCATAGTGTTTCACGTCATTTTCTACAATTCCATGATAGGGATCCCCGGCTATTGGTATTCTATGGCATTGATAGAGTCACACAAAATTGGAGAGGAACAGATCTTAACCACTTAAGCCCCGGACCATTTGGTAGCTAGAGGACCAGAGGTGATTTCAGAATTTTGCACTGCGCTGCTTTAACTGTAAATTGTGCGGACATGCAATGTTGTACCCAAACGAAATTTGCGTCCTTTTCTTCCCAGAAATAGAGCTTTCTTTTAATGGTATTTGATTGCCTCTGCGATTTTTATTTTTTGCGATATAAACGGAAAAAGAACGAAAATTTTGAAAAAAAATGATATTTTCTACTTTTTGTTATAAGAAAAATCGAATAAACTCAATTTTAGTCATACATTTAGGCCAAAATGTATTCAGCCACATGTCTTTAGTAAAAAAAAATGTCAATAAGCGTATATTTATTGGTTTGCGCAAAAGTTATAGCGTTTACAAACTAGGGTACATTTTCTGGAATTTACACAGCTTTAAATTTATGACTGCCTATCTCATTTCTTGAGGTGCTAAAATGGCAAGGCAGTACAAAACCCCCCCAAATGACCCCATTTTGGAAAGTAGACACCCCAAGGAAATTGCTGAGAGGCATGTTGAGCCCATTGAATATTTTTTTTTTGTCCCAAGTGATTGAATAATGACAAAAAAAAAAAAAAAATTACAAAAAGTTGTCACTAAATGATATATTGCTCACACATGCCATGGTTATATGTGGAATTGCACCCCAAAATACATTCTGCTGCTTCTCCTAAGTACGGGGATACCACATGTGTGGGACTTTTTGGGAGCCTAGCCACGCACGGGACCCCGGAAACCAAGCACCGCCTTCAGGATTTCTAAGGGCGCAAATTTTTGATTTCACTCCTCACTACCTATCACAGTTTCGAAGGCCATAAAATGCCAAAATAGCACAAAACCCCCCCAAATGACCCCATTTTGGAAAGTAGACACCCCAAGCTATTTACTGAGAGGCATGTTCAGTCCATGGAATATTTTATATTTTGCCACAAGTTGCGGGAATATGACAAACTTTTTTTTTTTTGCACAAAGTTGTCACTAAATGATATATTGCTCACACATGCCATGGGCATATGTGAAATTACACCCCAAAATACATTCTGCTGCTTCTCCTGAGTACGGGGATACCACATGTGTGGGACTTTTTGGGAGCCTAGCCGCGTACGGGACCCCAAAAATCAAGCACCGCCTTCAAGGTTTCTAAGGGCATACATTTTTGATTTCACTCTTCACTACCTATCACAGTTTTGAAGGCCATAAAATGCCAAGATGGCACAAAACCCCCCCAAATGACCCCAGTTTGGAAAGTAGACACCCCAAGCTATTTGCTGAGAGGCATGTTGAGCCCATTGAATATTTTTTTTTTTGGTCCCAAATGATTGAATAATGACAAAAAGAAAAAAAAAATGTACAAAAAGTTGTCACTAAATGATATATTGCTCAAACATGCCATGGTTATATGTGGAATTGCACCCCAAAATACATTCTGCTGCTTCTCCTGAGTACGGGGATACCACATGTGTGGGACTTTTTGGGAGCCTAGCCGCGTACGGGGCCCCAAAAACCAAGCACCGCCTTCAGGATTTCTAAGGGCGTAAATTTTTGATTTCACTCCTCACTACCTATCACAGTTTTGAAGGCCATAAAATGCCAAGATAGCCCAAAACCCCCACAAATGACCCCATTTTGGAAAGTAGACACCCCAAGCTATTTGCTGAGAGGCATGGTGAGTATTTTACAGCTCTCATTTGTTTTTGAAAATGAAGAAAGACATTTTTTTTTTTTTTTTTTTTCAATTTTCAAAACTTTGTGACAAAAAGCGAGATCTGCAAAATACTCAACATACCTCTCAGCAAATAGCTTGGGGTGTCTACTTTCCAAAATGGGGTCATTTGGAGGGGTTTTGTGCCATCTGGGCATTCCATGGCCTCCGAAACTGTGATAGGCAGTGAGGAGTGAAATCAAAAATTTACACCCATAGAAATCCTGAAGGCGGTGCTTGGTTTTCGGGGTCCTGTACGCGGCTAGGCTCCCAAAAAGCCTCACACATGTGGTATCCCCGTACTCAGGAGAAGAAACAGAATGTATTTTGGGGTGCAATTCCACATATAACCATGTCATGTTTGAGCAATATATAATTTAGTGACAACTTTTTGTACATTTTTTTTATTTCTTTTTGTCATTATTCAATCACTTGGGACAAAAAAATAAATATTCAATGGGCTCAACATGCCTCTCAGCAAATAGCTTGAGGTGTCTACTTTCCAAAATGGGGTCATTTGGGGGGTTTTGAACTGTCCTGGCATTTTATGCACAACATTAGGAAGCTTATGTCACACATCATCCACTCTTCTAACCACTTGAAGACAAAGCCCTTTCTGACACTTTTTGTTTACATGAAAAAAACTTTTTTTTTTGCAAGAAAATTATGTTGAACCCCCAAACATATATTTTTTTAAAGCAAAGGCCCTACAGATTAAAATAGTGAGTGTTGCATTTTTTTTTTCCACACAGTATTTGCGCAGCGATTTTTCAAACGCATTTTTTGGGGGAAAAACACACTTTTATTTTTAATGCACTAAAAAACACTATATTGCCCAAATGTTTGATGAAATAAAAAAGATGATTTTAGGCCGAGTACATGGATACCAAACACGACATGCTTTAAAATTGTGCACAAACGCGCAGCGGCGACAAACTACATTCATTTTTAAAAGCATTTAAAAGCCTTTACAGGTTACCACGTTAGATTTACAGAGGAGGTCTACTGCTAAAATTACTGCCCTCGAGCTGACCTTCGCAGTGATACCTCACATGCATGATGCAATTGCTGTTTACATATGACGCTAGACCGCAGCTTGCGTTCGCCTTTGCGCAAGAGCAGGGGGGGACAGCGGTGCTTTTTTTTTTTTTTTTTATTTATTTTGCTTTTTTATTTTATTTTTAAACTGTTCCTTCCATATTTATTTATTTTTACCATTTTTATTGTTATCTCAGGGAATGTAAATATCCCCTATAACCTTCATCCTCCGCCTGCTCAACTTCCGGGATCGGGACGAAGTTCTCCGTGCCTCCAGGCTCGTGGGCGACCTGCGATTCCAGAACGTCAAGCTGATGGTCTTCCCCGATTATTCGGTAGAAACACAGAAGCTCAGGAAGTCGTTCGACCAGGTCAAGGTGAATCTGAGGGCGCGCAACATCCGTTACAGCATCCTTTTCCAGGCCCGTCTGAGAGTACAGGACGGGGAGACGACCCGCTTCTTCACTAATCCCAGGGAGGTGTCTGTCTGGTTGGAGTCGCTGCCGCGGGCCCGCTGATTGGACGCATGGTATGTACTATTTGATACCACCCTTGTTTTGAATTTGCCTATATCGGTGGGGCCGGCAGACTAGCCCCCTGGACGGAGCTCTCACACCTGTTGTTGCACCCGTTGTGTCCGGCTAATCTCCTTGGTGTGTGCAGCTCCGATGGTGACGTCTGGCCCCCGCCGATGTGGGAACCCAAGTTGGCGCCCCTGACGTGATCAGGAGAACACTCCTTTTTCCCCTTTTTTGGGTCTTTTTATCCCCCCATGTGACACTGGGGACCATACCACGTTTACTCCCTTGTCACTGGATCGACTGTACTGCTGGGACGTGTTCCTGTCCGCTTCCATCCTCCTGAACTCCTGTCCCTTACAGCTTGTTGCATTACCAGCGGAAGTCTCGCACTTAGAGAGTCGCTCAGACAGTTGCTCGGCCCCCCCCCCAGAATTTATCTGGGGGGCTGAGTTCGCCTCTTGCACGGAACCCCCTTTGCAGCCGGCGAGCTGTTATTGTTTGGGATGGATACCCTCCTCAGTTTTAGGGGGTTGGGTGGGGTGGGGATTGTTGCCCTTCTGGGGCTATTTTTCTTGTTCTGATCTGTTTTTTTCTTTTTGTTGTTTTTGTTTTCATTATGTTTTTGCTTTACATTCAAAACGTTGATACTTCAGCATTGCTCTGTTTCCAGATGTGTACATCCTGGGTCTGGGGGTCAGGTCCGGGAGTCATGCGGTGTCATCCTGTCCCCCCTATTAATCTGACGGTCCATGTCAGCAGTTAATATCCTATCGTGGAATACCAGGGGGTTGAATTCCCCGACCAAACGCTCCCTGGTGTTCCAATTTATTAAGTCTTATAACCCGCATATCTGTGTCCTACAGGAAACGCACCTCATGGGGAGTAGAATTCTCTCACTTAAAAAGCCATGGGTGGGCCTCCACTATCACTCTACCTATTCTAGCTTCTCTAGAGGGGTCAGTATACTTGTGTTAAAGTCCCTCCCGTTCCGGCTCCTGGACCTGATTCTCGATCCTGATGGTAGATACGTTATAATTCATGCCGTGATTCATTCGCTGACCTGGACCATAGTGGGTCTATATCTTCCCCCGCCAGCCTCCCTGTTGCTGCTGAACCACATAACGAGCAGGGTGGCCGAGTTCACCTCTGATAATACTGTGTTTTTGGGGGATTTTAACTTGGTCCCCGATCCAGATATGGATCGCCTGACGCCTGGAGGTCGACACTACTCTGGGTTGGCTGAATGGGCTGATGTCTATGGACTGACGGACGTGTGGAGGTGGAAACATCCTCGGGACTTGGCCTACACCTGCCACTCGGCCTCCCACAGGACGTTCTCCCGCATAGACCTGGTATATGCGGGCAGACCGGTCCTGCAAAGGGTTACAGATGTGAGGATCTTGCCTAGGGGGATCTCGGATCACGCACCATTGCTTCTGGCGCTGGATTTCTCTAGGGGCCATCCTGTTCGCCTGTGGAGACTGTCCAGGTTTTGGATCTCAGACACCTCTGTGGACGACCAGTTCCAAACTGAATTGACCAGTTATTGGGCGGACAATGAGGGCACGGCGGGGACCGGGATAGTATGGGATGCCTTTAAAGCCTCCACGAGAGGACACTACCAGACCATTATTGCCAGAGTTCGTTGGGAACGCAGCGCAGATTTAGTGAGGGCGGAAAGGGAGGCTGCCAGTGCAGAGGAGACCTTTATTAGGACCCGTGACCCCCAACACTATGCCCACCTGCAGCTCCTGACGGGGGAGGTCCTTGGTATCCGTACCTCACTTACCCAAAAAAAGCTACTAGCTCAGTCCCATAGGATTTTTGAACAGGGGGAGAGGTCGGGTAGGATGCTGGCTTGGCTTTCCAGGGAGCAGGAGGGGGGGGTTAGTGTCTCCCATATTACGGGCCCCACGGGGGAGCTGGTAAGCTCTCCGGGGGGTATTAATCAGTGCTTTGCTGACTTCTACCGTGCACTCTATGAGTCAAGGGTGGATTATGGTGATGAGGACCTGGTGAAGTATTTGGGAGACATTGACATTCCGGTCCTTACGGCGACCTACCGTGAGCGACTTGACGCCCCTGTCACGGTGCAGGAGATCCAGCGGGCCCTTAAATCTATGCAATCTGGCAAGACGCCCGGGCCTGATGGAATTCCTGTAGAGTTCTACAAACACTATGCAGACGAACTAGTGCCCAGATTACATTCCCTATTCGCGGTGTCCGCGCAGCAGGGAGAGCTCCCTGTTTCCATGGGTGAGGCGGTCATAGTGGTGATCCCGAAGCCGGGGAAGGACCCTTCCCTCTGTTCCTCGTATCGCCCTATCTCGTTGCTGAACGTTGATGCGAAGATCCTGGCCAAGATCTTGGCAACAAGACTGAACTCTGTCATTACTGCCCTGGTACACTCGGATCAAACAGGCTTTATGCCGGGTAGGGGAACGGATATTAACATTAGACGCCTCCTCACCCACATTGATGGGGCTGGTGAGGGGTCGACGGGAGTGGTGGCCTCACTTGACGCAGAGAAGGCCTTCGACTCTGTAGAGTGGGGCTACCTCTGGGGGGTGCTCGACAGCTTCGGGTTTGGGCCAGGCTTCCTGAAATGGGTACGCATGTTATATAGCTCCCCATCTGCTAGAATTCGGACCAACGGCTGTCTATCAGACGTCTTCCCCTTGGGTCGCGGCACGAGACAGGGGTGCCCCCTCTCCCCGGGTTTATTTGCCCTTGCTATGGAACCACTGGCCATCCTGTTGAGAGCTGAGACGAGGGTCCGGGGATTGAAAATAGGTCCAATTGAAGAAAAGCTGTCTCTGTATGCGGATGATGCCCTGCTATACCTGGCGGACGCCTCTTCATCCCTGCAGGTGGCTTTAGATCTGATTGATCAATTTGGGGGCTACTCCGGTATTCGCATCAACTGGGACAAATCGGTCTTATTTCCCCTATGTCCCTCGGCCCCGCGTCCCACGACACGAACGCGGCTCAGATGGGTGGACGAGTTTACATACCTGGGCATCAAGGTTGGCAGTAAGATTGGTGACTACGTTGGCAAAAACATACAACCACTCATGACCCAACTAGTGGCCAAGTGCGCGGTGTGGCGCGCCCTCCCTCTGACGCCAGTGGGTAGAGTCAACCTTTTGAAGATGGTCTTTCTCCCGAAATTCCTGTACTTCTTTCGCAATACCCCCTCGTATATCCCTAGGTCTTTCTTCCGGAGGTTGGACAGCCTGCTGATCTCTTTTGTCTGGGCTGGGAGACCCCCCCGGGTGGCGAGGAAGACCTTATATCTGTCTTTGTCCGGAGGTGGACTGGCGCTCCCTAATTTTTTGCTTTACTACTGGGCAGCTGTCCTGGTTACGGTGAGATGGTGGTTCTCCCAGCCTAGACAAAATCCGGCGGTCACACTTGAGGCGGCTATTGTGGGCTCTTATGCGGCCTTGAGCAATCTACCGTTTCGTGGCCTCAGGGCCAGCCCCTGTATGACGACCCTCATGTGGACCACAGTTAAGGTCTGGCAGGAGGCTCGACTAATGTACCGGCGACCCAACTTGGTATCCCCGCATATGCCCTTGTGGGCTAACCCTATGCTGCCTCACATGAATAGTGTCCCAGATCCATCCCTGTGGGCGAAAAAGGGAATCGTTACTCTGAAACATATAGTGAAAGCGGGTACGATTATGCCTTTCCAGGAACTCAGGCAGGCGTATCTCCTGCCGGTCTCTTTCCAATTTAGGTACTGGCAGCTGAGACATGCTTTTGAGGCCCAATTCCCAGAGCCTATAACCCTGGAGTCAGACTCTATTGAGCGACTCTTATCCTCCGCCCTCATGGACCGCCCCCTCTCGTCCCTCTACCTGTACCTCACTGTACAGTTTGATGCCAAGCTTACTAAGCCGTGGGAGGAATGGAGGGCTGATATTCCCTCACTGGACGAGGAGGATTGGAGGGATTGCCTCGCATCTTATATCCCTGTTATGATAGCTGCAAAGGATAGGTTTATACAATTTAAATTTCTCCACAGAGCCTACTACACCCCGCAGAGGCTGGCACGTATCTACCCGCAGCGAGATCCTAATTGTCAGAGATGCAGGCAGGAGATAGGTACGTTTTGGCACATGGTCTGGTCGTGTCCGAAACTCCAGCCCTATTGGGTGGATGTGGCTTCCAGACTGACGGACGTGACTGGCTTAAACGTGCCGACTGACCCCAAGATCCTACTGCTGAATCATATGGAGGACGTGGAAGGGGATAGATATTGTAAACTCTGCCTGACCTTCTCACTATCTTATGCTAGGAGGGAAATCCTGCTCAAGTGGAAATCCGAGGACCCCCCCACATGCGCCGCCTGGCAGCGCTCAGTCGACTCAGTACTTTCTCTATATAAATTGACTTATGAGAGTAGACAGTGCCCCGCGAAGTTCGACAAAATTTGGTCTTCATGGCAGACCACTCGCTCTGACTTGGAACTCCCCCCTGGGTGTAACTGACTGGGCTGTTGTTGGGGATGGCTTTCCCCCCCCCCTGCCCCTCTTGGTCCCTGGACTTTACTGCTACTCAGGGTTGTTGTGTGGCCGGGGAGGGGTGAACTAGAGTCGTTTTAGGCACGACCGGGTTTGGGCCAATGTTTGTTGATTATTTGCATTTAGCAACGAATGAGAGGGGTGTGTTCCCCCGGATGTGACGCATTATCCTGTTTGTTTGCTCTGCACTGGAGGATGTGCTATTTACTGGTTGTATTGTAATGCTGATTTTTCTAATAAAAACTCTCTGTTAAAAAAAAAAAAAAAAAATATCCCCTATGATAGCAATAAGTAGTGACAGGTACTCTTTTTTTTGAAAAAAATTGGGGGGTTAGACCCTAGATCTTTCCTCTGCCCTCAAAGCATCTGACCACACCAAGATCGGTGTGATAAAATGCTTTCCCAATGGCGCTGTTTATATCCGGGGGGGATATTCCCTCCCACTGCTTGTAAAAGCAGTCTAGAGGCTAATTATCTGCTAGAATTGCTTTTACATGAAAGCCGGCCACTGGCTGAAAAGAATGATACCAAGATGATACCTAAACCCGCAGGCATCATTCTGGTATAAACATTCAAAGTCCAGCAACATACCAGTACGTTGCTGGTCCTTGTTGGACATGTATTGTAATTTTTTTTTTCATGCAGCCTGTTGGCTGAACGAAAAAAAGAGATTGATCGGTGGGTATGCCCACCATTAGAATACCTCCCTTCATCCACCCACTTCTAATGATGGGCATATATGCCGAAGCATGGGGGCATCCTCCCGCAAAAAAGTTATGCCGCGTACACACGGTCGGACTTTTCCACGGGCAAGCCTTCGTCGGAATTTTGACCGTATGTACGTGGCATAAAAGGTTATGCCGCGTACACATGGTCGGACTTTTCCACGGGCAAGCCTCCGTCGGAATTTCGACCGTATATACGCAGGATTAGGAGCAAAATCGCTCCTCCGCCCCTGCTGCCCCCATGCTTCGGCATATATGCTCTTTTTTTTAACTGTGGTGGTGAAATCACCTCCTACAGCGTTGGAATCACGGCTTTATGTATCGTGGGAGCAAACGCTGTTGCCGTCAAGATAAATAAATCTGTGATGCAACTGAATGGCGTACCTGCTAAGCAAATGATGGTTAACATTAAAACAAAGTAACATTACAGTACAACAGTAAGACCTTACCATACCATACCTGCAAAGCAAATATCAAAACAAAACCTAGTAAAAAATAAAACATTTTTTTAACGCAACCTGAGCCTAAAATATATATATGCCGAAGCATGGGGGCATCCTCCGGCAAAAAAATTATGCCGCGTACCCACGGTCGGAATTTCGACCGTATGTACGCGGCATAAAAGGTTATGCCGCGTACACACGGTCGGATTTTTCCACGGGCAAGCCTCCGTCGGAATTTCGACCGTATGTACGCGGCATAAAAGGTTATGCCGCGTACACACGGTCGGACTTTTCCACGGGCAAGCCTCCGTCGGAATTTCAACCGTATATACGCGGCATTAGGAGCAAAATCGCTCCTCCGCCCCTGCTGCCCCCATGCTTCGGCATATATGCTTTTTTTTTTAACTGTGGTGGTGAAATCACCTCCTATAGCGTTGGAGTCACGGCTTTATGTATCGTGGAGCAAACGCTGTTGCTGTCAAGATAAATAGATCCGCGCTGCAACTGAATGGCGTACCTGAAAACAAAAAATTACATACCTGAAAAGCAAGCATGATAAAACATTGCAGAATAGAATACAGTAAAAAAGAGCAGAACAATAAAGTAGAAAATAGAGAGAGAGAGAGAGAGAGAGAGAGAGAGAGAGAGAGAGAACAATAAAACGACAACTATTTTTATTTATTTTTTGTTTTGTTTTTTACGTATTTTTTTTATTTTTTACACTTTTTTTTTGTAACTTTAACAACTGTAATGGTTCGGGTCTCTCAAAATGTAATGGCATCTTGGGAGACCCTGTGTAAGTGTGTCCTAGTCTGTGAAATGCTGTACCCTACGCTAAAACTTCACTTTTGAGTGGTAGCGTTCAAAACATTCACCAAGGCAAAGACCAGGTTTGTCAGGACAGAGTGGACAAAAAACACGGGTGTCACACCGAAATCCGCGCTTGCTACAGACACGACATCTTTTTTGGGGGGTTCGTTGGGTAGGGGTACTCGGGAGGGCATACGGATAATGCCTCTCATGCAGCCGGCTTACTGCATTTGGTTGGGAATGGTGAGGTGCAGAACCGCCTGGATACAGGAGTTCTGTGACTATCTCATTCTGGAATTTTAGAAGAGATAACGTCCCGCCTGAAGCTCTGTATAGCACATGAGCGTTCAGCAAAGCCAATTGGAATAAGGTTAGAGACACTATTTTGTACCAGCGTCTCGCCTTACGGTCAATTAGATACGGCGCCAACAACTGGTCGTTGAGGTCCACCCCTCCCATATTTTGGTTATATTCGTGGACACAGAGAGGTTTCTCCACAACACCAGTCGCCGTACGAATTTGGACTGTCGTGTCTGCATGAAGGGAGGTAAGAAGGAAAACATTCTTATTGTCCCTCCACTTCATAGCGAGCAAGTTATTACACTTCAAGCAGGCTCTCTCCCCCAGCCTAAGACGGGCATCTACAAGCCGCTGGGGAAAGCCCCAGCGATTAGGTCGCACGGTACCACATGCTCCAATCTGATGATCAAACAAGTGACTAAACAGTGGCACGCTTGTGTAATAATTGTCCACATACAAGTGGTACCCCTTTCCGAATAAGGGTGACACCAAGTTCCACACTACCTTGCCAGCGCTCCCTATGTAATCCGGGCAGTTGACTGGCTCAACCTGACTATCTTTTCCCTCATAAACCATAAAGCTCCATACATAGCCTGTTGCCCTGTCACAGAACTTATAGAGCTTAACCCCGTATCTGGCACGCTTGCTGGGAAGGTACTGCTTGAAAGCCAAGCGGCCAGAAAATTTAATCAGGGACTCATCAACGCAGACAACTTGATCGGGAATAAACAAGGCTGCAAAACGTTCGTTGAAGTGGTTTATGAGGGGCCGAATTTTATAGAGCCGGTCGTATTCAGGGTCCCCACGTGGACGACAAAGTTCATTGTCGTTGAAGTGCATGAACCGCAAAATCTGCTCGTATCGTGTCCTGGGCATGGAGGCAGAGAACACGGGCATGTGGTCAATTGGGTGCGTGGACCAATAAGCACGCAATGACGGGAATTTATGTGTGCCCATGTTGAGGGAAAGGCCCAGAAAGGTCTTAAAGTCGGAAACCGTAATTGGTTTCCAATCTTTGGCAATTTTATGCAACTGGGGGTTAGCGGCGATGAATTGACCAGCATACAAATTACTCTGGTCCACAATAGATCTATAGAGATCTTCCGTGAAAAACAGCGAATAAAAATCAATTGGCATAAAATCAGCTGTTTCCACCTGAATACCGGGTTGGGCAGTGAATGGGGGAAGTACGGGTTCTGCAGAAGTGGTGGGGACCCAATCAGGATAGGCGAATTCTGCAGGAAGGGCCTGCCTTTGTCTTCTTGGTGGCAGCGGGACACTACTTGTGTTTGCCACCTCGCCAGCTTGAACTGCACTTATGGGACTCGCCACGTCACCACGTGATACTGCAGTGCTGGATGTACGCCCAGGCTGTACTAGGCCGCTGGTGCTTGCCAATTCACCAGAAGGAATAGCGGCGCCAGTACTACTCTGCTCCATGATACGAGAGCCCTGCGGTTCTTGCTCCTCAACAACCTCAGAAGATCGGGATCGGGTACGCCTGACCTTAGCAGGGACCTCAACTTCGTTGTCAGAGCTATCTGACGTGGGGCTGCTGGCGTCACTGTCTTCTGCGGGAAGATATTCTGAGCCTGAATCTGACAGATGCGTGACCTCCTCTTCACCATCTGTCATGCTCAGAATCTCGTAGGCCTCTTTACTAGTGTACCTTCGTCTTGCCATTTTGGGCTCTAAATTTAGGGGTACACTAGTAAGATTCACAGGTAAAAAAAGCACCCGACTGTCACCAAATGTATCAAACGCTACCAAAAAAACTGTTAGCGATCGCAGGGATCAGGACTGTCTCTGCGAACGCTGCAGTTATGTGTGTTGTGTTTGGTAAGTGACAGTGATCGATCGATACTGCACTTGTGTGGGCTGGGCGGAGGGGCTAAACGCAGGTGCTAGCAGGTATCTGGGCTGATCCCGCTAACACTGCATTTTTGGGAACCCTAAACCGCTGGGGACACTAGTATAGATCTGATCAGATACTATACCACTAAGGGAGGTGTATGCTTTGCGCGTGGGTGTTAGCGTTACTGGCACTAACCTGACGCTGCCTGGGGCGACGCAGACCCTCTCTGACGCTAAAACCTAATTGATATCAGCCGCCGGGCGATCAGGGGGTTAAACCTTTATTGGGTTATATACGGCGGGTGCCCTGATGCTATAAAAAGCAAACTAACCAACCAGCGTCACCTGTAACCTTTATATGGCGATCACTGGTGAAAGGGTTAACTAGGGGCAATCAGGGGGTTAAAACCTTTATTAGGTTAAATATGGGGGTACCCGACGCTATATAAAAACCTGACGGGTTACCTAAATAACTAACTGGGTAACCAGTGACGCTTATACGGTGATCACTGGTGAAAGGGTTAACTCTAGGGGCAATCAGGTGGTTAAAATAATATATGGGGGTACCTGACGCTAATAAAAACCTGCGGCGAACCTAAAAATTATTAACTGGCGATCTAGGACACCAGCGACAAGAAAAAAGCGATCGGAAAAACGATCGCTTAGTGACGCTGGCGTTAGGGGGTGAAAGGGTTACCTGGGGGGCGATCAAGGGGTTAAACCTTTATTAGGGGGGGTTAGGGGGCTACCTTGGACCTAAAGGGGCCTAATCCTAACTGCCCTGCAACTTTTTACAGTCACAAATGACACTGATTGCAGTGATCAGTAAAAAAAAATGATCACTGCAAACGGTGCACTGTGACTGGGGTGATCTGGGGGGTGTAAGTGTGTCTACGTGTACTGGTGTCAGTGGGCTGTTGGTGCACTTACTATGTGATGTCTTCTCTCCTCGCGCCGGATCGAAAAGACCGCCACGAGGAGAGATGACATCACTTCCTCTGCCTGTGTTTACATTACACAGGCAGGAGAAGCTCTCTCATTCGCCGGGAGCGATCGAGAGGGGGTGGCCGGAATCGAACAGCCGTCCCCTCATGCCGGATCGCTCCCGAACACTTAACCACCGCTCACTGTACAGAAGGGGGGTCCGATCGGACCCCCCCAACTTTACAAAGGCGATCACGTAGATCTACGTGATTCTGCCTGTCGGTGCCATTCTGCCGACGTATAATTACAGTGGGCGGTCGTTAAGTGGTTAAAAAATCAATTTCTCAGAACGAGACCCATTGGTTGTACCGATTGTCCACGATGCAACCTTTGGGCCTCAATATAGATTTAGATTTAAATTGTTTTTTAACTAACGATTGACCAATCATCCACCTCACATGGATATGTGATTGGATGTAGCAGGTGCAAATTTAGAAATAAAAATAAAATATAATTCTATTTAGAGACTAATAATTAAAAAAGTTTTTTAAATATTTTTTTGTATATTTCTCTTGAACAAGGTTGATTACTAGGTGTCATAATATGTTGTGACAACGAACCTTTTCAAATTAGTTGTATTAAATAGTGCAACACCTACAGACGTAATTTGCATATTACGGCAGTGTAGAAAGTGTTAACTGTGAAAATCATGTGGCAGGTCATGGGGAGGGACATCCATATGAAGTCGTGATAAGGTTAAAATGACCAATTATTTGGAAAGTTTTGTAATTCAATGCGCTTCAATAGCGAAGTATTTGATGCATATTGTTTTTTATTTTATTTGTTTTTAAATTGTTATTTAAATGCATATTGTATGTGTGCAAGTGGGAAGAACCGGAACTGAGGCTATCAATGGCTTAGTACGTCCTCTTCCTCCCTCTGATTGGCTGATACCTACATAAATAGTCAGACACACGTTAGCTTTGCACGCTTCCTGATGACGTGCAATACGAAACAGCTGTCGAGGCGACGCTAGGCTACGTTCCTGACGTTACTTCTGATCCCGCTGGTTCTCTCCTGGCAGAAGGTGCAACGCACGCCGGATCGTTCTTCCGCTCAGATTCATTGCGCCCCGCTTGTCTAAGCTATCCAGCCTCAGTGCCGGGTCTGTGGCACTATTCAAGTAAGGGGGCATTTGTCTGTCCATTTTTTTACTATTTTTTATTAAACGAGATTACACTATTGTTGTTGTCTCTCTTTTGTGTCCCGCATATGCATGATCGAGCCTCCAGGAGGCAGGGAATCTCAGTTCCATGTATGAAATCTCTACTCATATTAGCAAGTGCCACTTGCAACAAGCGCTTTTGACTCCTTTTTAATTAAAAAAGTCAATATGATCTGGTAAGCGGCCAATCTTCTTTGAGCACTATTGGGTGTCACATACTAAGTTGGTGGAGGCTATCACATCAAGATATATTTCTGATTTTTGGATCAAGTACATTCAAGCTTCATCCTATTACTGAATGTTATGAACTGTTGGAATATCACTGTTCACTATTCAATTTGGACTATTATCAAGGACACTTATGTTGTATTTTGTGTTTTTCAAATTTGACACCGACCAGCAGGGGTGTCAATTCATTTAAGTGCATTTCAATTTCACATAGCTCTGTTTGATGAGTCACAGCTCCTATGGTTTTTTGATTACACACTTGGGTTGGTGTTACGCTTTGTAATTTGTTATTTTTCCACACTTTCATAGTGTGGTATAGATGCAGGTATCTTAATTATTGTTTCACAGGTTTCTAATATAGCACTGTGGTCAGCGCCCCCACTATACATGCACGGTGTGTATGTATAACTATACCAATTAAAAAGTGAAAGTTTAATTTATGATTGTTAATCTGTCCCATTACTTTTGGTCCCTTAAAAAGTGGGAGGCACATAAACAAACTGCTGCAATTCCTACACCGTTCACCTGATTTGGATGTAAATACCCTCAAATTAAAGCTGAAAGTCTGCAGTTAAAGCACATCTTGTTCGTTTAATTTCAAATCCATTGTGGTGGTGTATAGAGCCACCAAAAAGATTAGAATTGTGTCGATGTATTTCTATTCATCCAGTCCTGAGATGTACATATCCCCACCAGACTGTAGAGACAGCCCAATGACCTCATTTTTTTCTGCTGCGATTAACCCAACACAGCTCACTCATCTTCCTGTGACTGCAAAGTGAAGGAGTTGCCTGAAGTTCAGCTTTAAAGCAGCCAATTACTTGACAACGGTTATCAAATTGGGGTTACAAGGTGTGCCGCACCATAAACATTGGTAGTAAAAACAAACATCTAGACTTTGTGTTTCACCAGTCATCCAAATGCCTTCTGTAGACAGCAACAGACTACAGAGATATGATTCCTAACAGATGTGACAGAAACCATTTATGTCCATCTGAAACATTTTCCTCCAGACAGGTGCGGGTGCTTATCAGCAACTTACAATTCCACCTCAATAGCTTTACCTTTGAGTTTTACACTTTAAACCAGGGTTCCTCCAGAGGTTGGCAAGGGTTTCCTGGGCAATGAGCAATTTCTGCCTCTCAGATAAGCTCCCGCTATCCCATTGTATCCCAATGACCACAAGTGTAAGGTGCATTCTTCCCACTGTCCATGACCCTAATATATCATGAGTTATAGATGTACTGACTTTTAGTAGGAGTTCCCTGAGACCAGAAAGTTATTTCAAGGGTTCCTCTGTGTTGAAAATTTTAAGAAAGGCCGCTTTAAATTGTACTCCTGCTAAAGACTACCACATATGTATAACATGACTTCAAAGGGTTTTAAACCCCACATAATTCAGATGGACAGAAGTTGGATGAAGAATAATTATGTTCCATTCTGATTTAATGCCACTAGATATCGTATGATCTAGATCAGTGTTTCTCAACTCCAGTCCTCAAGGCGCACCAACAGGTCATGTTTTCAAAATTTCCCTTAGATAAAACAGCTGTGGTAATTACTTAGGCAGTGAAACTGATCAAATCACCTGTGCAAAATAATGGAAATCCTGAAAACATGACCTGTTGGTGCGCCTTGAGGACTGGAGTTGAGAAACACTGATCTAGATCAGTGGTCTCCAAACTGCGGTCTCTGGGCTGAATGCACCCTTGGCTTACCAAGCTTGGGGCACGGTTATTCCCCCTGACATCAATGATGAGGCAACATTCCTCCCACTGACACAAACGATGGTGGATTAATTTCTTCCATTGATATATACAATATGGCACCATTCTTCCTCCTACTGACCACAGGCGTTATGTAATTTCTCCCCCCCATCGGCCAAAAGGTCTGAGACAGTGCCTACGGCCAATGATACTGGTGCATTTTCTTCTGACTCCTACTACTGGCCACAGTCTGTCCCCTCTAAAGTCTGAAGGACATTAAACAAACCATTTCTTTATAAAGTTTGGAGACTGATCTAGGAGACAGAAAACATTAAGAAACATGACCAGCAGCTCCATTTCATCCAAGACCCATGGTAAGTGTGACAATTTAATTTCAACAAATGATTTTAATTCAAACTTGTTGTACACTTATTTTTTTAGCAACTCTTGGAAAGGCTGCAAGGATAAAGAAACTTACATTATCATTAAACACTTAGAAAGCCAAAAGGTTTTAATTGTCCCCATGCACTACACAATAAGTGCATATTCAGAAACAAAACATTTCAGGGAAACCTGTCGTAAGAATATGTAGGCATTGCTGGTCCTCTGAAAATGCCAGCTGCTTGGCTGTCATGCTGACCCAATGGCTTCATTACTGAGCTGGAATAAGTAAAAAGAAGAGATTAAAGTCAGAATTTTCTTTCGAGTTGCTTAATTTGCTGCATGCTTATTCCAGATATGTAACTAAAGTAAGCCAAACTCAGCCAGGCAGCTAGCATCCTCAGATAGCAGCCCTTGAATTTTAATTCTGACAGGCATACTTAATAGATATTGAGAGGTGAAATGTTGATACAACAGTTAAGATTCCCCATCACGTCAAAATTGTTTCATCAATCTGTTCATTGGAGTCAGGCTGAGCTGCAAGCTTCTTCAGGGACCTGCGGTGACATTCGTTTAGCATCTCTAGGCTGGCTGTGTCCAGTATCTTAGTCATATCCTGGTAAAAATTTGAAAAAATATATAATTAATGATGGTGAATATTTTAAGGAATGCACCATAACAGAAGGGAACAAATAACTATATAGCAATATTACATTGCTCAACAAATTAGTTCCTGAAATACATAAATTGCCACTGCTCTAGCTCTACATGTCCAGTAACAGAAATTACTGGAATTTAAGCCATGTTTGACTGGATATACTGGTATAACATGTATGTTTCTGGACCAAGCCCTACTTCAGAACTAAGTACACGAATAATGATAGCAAAATTTGCTGGTTTATGTAAAATTGCAACAAGGATTTTAAATACTTACTTGAGCCCAGCGCAATCCAGCAGGAGCCATTGGCTCCCGCAGCTGTCAATCACAGCCAGTGAGCCAATGAGGAGAGTGGGGCATAGCTGAGCCACGGGTCTGTGTGTGAATGGATATGCAGAGCAGCGGCTCATGAGCAAGTTGCTTGCTCTGGGGGCACTCGGCAGGAAGGAGGTGCCCCGAGAAGAAAAGGATCAGAGGTGCTCTGTGCAAAACCACTGCACTGCGTAGGCAAGTATGACATGTGTGTGTTATTTCTTTTTTCTATTGCCTTTAATATCACTTTAAAGCAACCCTGTACTTGGCCCAATCAGAGCAAAGTAAAAGGTTAAGAGGATACCAGACATATTCCATAAATTGTACTAACACAACAAAATCTTCAAAAATTACTGTATTCTAGATAATCTTTGAATCAGATCATACCAAAATTGAAAGCTCCTCTCTTCTATTTCGTTGTAGAAGCTCTAGGAAAATCCCTTGGGGAAGCAAGGGACTCATTCAGACACCCAGCACTGCACTGTGAGGGTCAAAGAAGCGAGTCCGTTGCTCCACCAAACCCAGGAAATGCCAGGTTTTTTGTAAAACTCCCACAACCAATTTGGGCAGTGGGATACCAAGTGGAAATAAGTATTAAAGTAAGATGCTTGCTACTCAGCAAATCTTTTTATCGACTAGGGGTAAAGTATAGGATCACTCTTAGTGACTTGACATATTCAACACCTGAAAAGCAGGACTTTTTATGAAGTAGACAACCATTTTAACCCCTTCCCGACCAGCCGCCACAGTTATACTGCGGCAGGTTGGCTCCCCTGTGCGAACCGTCATAGCTAAACGTCGTCTCGTCTTTTGACCACTATGGGGCACGCGCCCGCGGCGCGACGACTGCCGGGCACCCGCGATCGCTCTACATTGACAGATCTCCGTTCTGTCTGTGTGAACAGACAGATCTCCGAGCTGTCAGAGGTGAGGAGAGCGATCTGTTGTTCATACCAAGTATGAACAACGAATCACTCTCCTCATCCAGGCAGTCCCCCCCCCCCCCGCTAGAATTACTCCCTAGGTAACAGTTAACCCCTTGATCGCCCCCTACTGTTAACCTCTTCCCTGCAGTGACATTTACACAGTAATCAGTGCATTTTTATAGTCCCGATAAAAATCACTGATCACTGCCATTACTAGTAAAAAAAAAAAAAAAAAAAATGCCATAAATGTTTCCCCTATTTTGTAGACACTATAACTTTTGCGCAAAACAATCAAGACGCTTATTACCAAAAATATGTAGAATAAAATACATATCGGCCTAAACTGAGGAAAAAATTTGCCTTTAAAAAAAATAAAATTGGGGATATTATCAAAAAGTACAAAATATTGTTTTTTTCAAAATTGTCCTTTTGTTTATAGCGCAAAAAATAAAAACCGCAGAGATGATCAAATACCACCAAAAGAAAGCTCTATTTGTGTGGGGGGGGGGGGGAAATACGTAAATTTTGTTTGGGTACAACATCGCATGACCGCGCAATTGTCAGTTAAAGCAACACAGATCCGTATCACAAAAAATGGCCTGGTCATTAAGTAGCCAAACCTTCCGGGGCTGAAGTGATTAAACATTTGAAACCTTAATTTTCACACACATTTAGGTCTCTTGCCCATGGGATGCCTAAAAATTACACATTTTGACACATACTGAACTAAATGCAGACCACTGTTAAAATGTGCCTTTTTTTTTTTAGTTTGTAGTAGTTTTTGAAATCACTTTTTTTTTCACTCTTTTTTAAATTAATTTTACGTTAGAAGACATCAACACTAGAGCGATAGCACATAATATATCTGGGGGAGAGTATGGGGGGGATCGTATTCCCCCATCCCCCCCCCTTTCTAAAATCTTCCCCACTCCCCCCCCCTTTTTTTTGGCACAGGTGACGATAACTTTACCCCTCACTTTTCTCTTTATATACATGTTTTGTCACTCTATCAGTACAGTCACTCATAAATTTATCCTCTAGTTCTTTATACGGTCTATTTTTAGATTTAACTCCTGTTTTTTTTTTCGTTTGTAGTAGTTTTCGGAATCATTTTTTGTTTCCCTTTATTATTTAATTCCACTTTAGAAGACATTAACACTAGAGTGATAGCACATAATATATTTGGGGGAAGAGTATGAGGGACTGTATTCCCCCATCCCCCCTCTTCTAAAATCATCCTCACTCCCTCCCCCCCTTTTTTTTCTCTCTCTCTCTCTCTCTCTCTCTCGCTCCATTTCCCCATCTCTCCCTCTTTTCTCCCCCCCCCCCCCTTTTTTTTATTTATTTTGTAATGGGAAATATTGAGACTGTAAATGTGTTTCATGTATTGTAATGTGTGTTATATATGTTTTTGGAAAATTAATAAAAAAGATAATAAATAAAAAAAAAAATGTGCCTGCGCACACAGGAGTAAACTTGCACTGAGCATACAGTGCCTTGAAAAAGTATTTAAACCCCCAATTAAATTTTCCACATTTTGTAATGTTACAACCCAAAACGTAAATGTATTGTTTTCGATTTTATGTGATAGACCAACACAAAGTGGCACATAATTGTGAAGTGGAAGGAAAATTATAAATGGTTTTAATTTTTTTTACACAAATATCTGAAGTGTGGCGTGCATTTGTATTCAGTCCCCTTTACTCTGATCATCTAACTAAAATATAGTGGAACTAATTGCCTTCAGAAGTCACCTAATTAGTAAGTAGAGTCCACCTGTGTGTAATTTAATCTCAGTATAAATACAGCTGTGAAGCCCTCAGAGGTTTGTTAGGCTGGGTTCACACTGGTCCGACAAACGCTCCGACATTGGGAGCTCATGTCGCATGACATGTGAAAATCAATGTTTCCCTATGAGAGCCGTCTTATCTGGTCCGACACAAGTCGGTCCGACTTTGAAAATGCTCCCTGTACTACTTTGGTCCGACTTTGATACTACTTCAGCCCATTGAATATCATTTAAGTCGGATCAAAGTAGGATCCTTGTCCTAACCATCTGACTTTTGACATCCGACATGGTGATTACAGCAGCAGTAAAAGGAATTTATCTCACCCTGGGATTGTTTTGATTGGTCAAAGGACAAGTCAGACTAGCACACAGTCGGATTAAAGTAGTATCCTGTTCATGAAAGTCGGATGGATGTCGGACCAATGTAGGATCAATGTAGGACTGATGTCGCAGAGCAAAGTAGGATGAAAGTTGTATGACTGTTGTGTAGTACCAGTGTGAACCCAGCCTTAAAGAACCTTAGTGAACAAACAGCATCATGAAGGACAAGGAACACACCAGACAGGTCAGGGATAAAGTTGGAGACGTTTAAAGCAGGGTTAGATTATAAAAAACTGAAATTCTCACGGAGCACTGCTCAATCATCCGTAAATGGAAAGCGTATGGCACAGCTGCAAACCTACCAAGACATGGCTGTCCACCTAAATTGACAGACCAAACTATTCACCTCATCTCCTTTATCCAACGCAAAGACCTAAAAGCCTGTCTCCTCTCCTTCGACGCTGAAAAAGGTGCTGTCCTTATACTCCCAACCTTCGGCCTCGGTCTTAGTCAATGGCACTGCCTCTGAACCATTCGATATCTCCAATGGCACCCGGCAGAGCTGTCCCCTTTCCCCTCTACTATTTGTCATTGAACATCTAGCCTGTGCCATTAGACAAACCACCTCCATCCACGGTATCCAAACACCTTCCTCCCATTACAAATTATCCCTCTATGCCGATGACCTACTGGTCTACATGCAACACCCCCATATCTCCTTACCATCCCTTTTCTCAGAATGCAATCGATTTGGCTCCTTTAGCAATTTCAAACCCAACTTATCCAAGACTGAAGCTCTCAATATCTCCCTCCCCTCCACTACAATGTCCGCACTTAGGTCGAACTTCTCTTTTCAGTGGCAGACGAGGGGAGATTCGTACCTAGGGATCGTTATACCCTCTAATCTTTTCTATTTAAATTATGTTCCTTTGCTCTCCCCGCATACGGAAGGATTTGGAGGAGTGGGGAGGGTCTTCCTTACCGTGGTTCAGGCGAATCAATACCCTAAAAATGGATACCCTACCCAAACTTTTATACCTCCTCCAAACGATCCCCATCTTAGTTCCCAAATCCTTCTTTACATCTCTATGTTCACTCGCTATTAGATTTATGTGGAACTGTGGGTTACCTAGGGTGAAATATAATTTGCTCACCCATCCAAAACTACAGGGTGGAGCGGGCCTCCCTGACTTCGAGACCTATTACAAGGCCACCCATGTAGCACGCATCCTAGAATGGTTCCCTCGTCCCTCCTTAAAGGCTTCTGTTGCCATAGAACAGGATCTAGCTCCCGTAGATCTCCGAGCACTACTTTGGGGATACAAAACCGATCTCATCCGTATACCCTCTTCCTCTCCCGCTAACGCTAGCCTCCATTAGACTATGGTATAATAGGGGTTTGTGTTCCACTTTGTCCTCCGATCCTTCTCTATTATCTCCCCTATTCGATAACCCCCGCCTTACCTCAGGGTATCGGAACGACAACATTGGGTCCCTTCAAAAGGACTGACTAACCCCAAGGGCACTCCTTTGTACACCCAACACGAGGGGCACCTGTAACACCAATAGGATCCTACGATTGGCTCATCACCCTACACTTATCGACATTCGCAAAACACTTACATTCTTCCTCCCAAATCCCAAATTCTAGTACCGAGTTTGAACGGCTGTGCTCCCTCTCCGAGACACCCACTCTCGACCATATATTGTCTCTTACACATAATGATCTACTTTCTTACACCAGGATGTGGTCTGCAGACTTGGGTGAGGACATCCCACGACCAGATTGGCAGACCTCGTTTCATTTTACCCATAAATCCAAGATATCCTGCTATTCGCAGGAAAAAAAACTACAAGATCCCTTCAAGATGGTACAGGGACCCCACCACATTACACAAAAATTTTCCATCCACCTCAGCATCCTGCTGGCGATGTTCTACCTCTACAGGGACCAACCTACATGTCTGGTGGGAATGCGAGAGGATCCGCTCCTTCTGGATTCAGGTATTTGACTGCTATAACAAACTTTATGATGAAACGCTGACTCCCTCCCCTAAGATTGCCCTTCTCTCTATACTCCCGGGATCAATAACCTCACAGAAACGGAACCTCCTCCGTTTCTTCAGCCCATCCCATCCTATTGGAAGTCATCCACCACTCCTCCCTTATCACAATGGGTCTCGATTATGAACGACACTATGAGAATGGAGGAGATGCTAGCTCTGGACAACGACACCTTTTATAAATATACAATACTGTGGTTCATCTGGCTCCGCTTCTCCTCCTCCGATACTCTCGCAAGAATGTTGTCAACCCCGACATGATCATCCTCGCATGTAACATGACAATGGGATGGGCAGGGCATGTACCTGAGGGTCCCCCTCCCCCACAGTCCCTTAATCTCTGAATGTCTCCTCAGCGGCTCTCACACTTTTCTCCCATCTCTTCTTACTTACCGTATATACTCTAGTATAAGCCAAGCTTTTCAGCACTTTTTTTGTGCTGAAACAGCCCCCCTTGGCTTATATTCGAGTCACCTTTTTGCGCCTGATCTCCCGGACTTTGGGGACCCGGTACCGGCCGGTCGTAGGTCCCCTGGACCCGAATATTGGCACACATGTAGCCCCATTTCTCCTCTAATTGTGCAAAGGCTTTTGTCTGGGGGACCTACGGCCGGGGAGCACCGATTTTTCAAAGCCGGGCACCCCTTCCATAGACTCCCATGTTAAACGTCAGTCTAGTCATGGGCACAGTGAGGCATGGACGCCGTGAGGCTTATACTCGAGTCAATACGTCTTCCCATTTTTTTGTGGTAAAATGACGTGCCTCGGCTTATATTCGGGTCGGCTTATAATCGAGTATATGCGGTACTTTCCTTCTGTTTTTCTTCTTCTTTCCCCTCTCTCTATCCCTTTATACCCCACCCCACACCCAACATCTGATCCCCCACTCTTATTTTTTCCTTGTCCCTTCTCTTTGTTTTAACATTTAATTCCTAAAATTTATGTTTACAATCTTGCCACGAACGACGAGGCTCTTCTAGCCAAATCCACTTCCTACACCAAGTAACGGTCATTGATGTCAATATTGTTTTGCATTGTAAGAAGAGTTAAGCTGTGGGCTCATCAGTCATCACACATGCTTATTACCCGTGACTGTTTTCTGATTGTAACTCTATATATTGTTTCATGTATTCTCCGTTAAAATACCAATGAAAATAGGATTTTTCTCTGACATCCATGGACTGACACAGCGTCTCTTTACACTTTACACGTGGGTTATGTCCCTGCTTGCAGGAGAAGACCTAGGCAGAATGTGAGAGGTTATACATACATTCTAAAAAGCCAGAGCTGAACAGCCCCGCCCAGGGGGGCGGTCCCTCCGGACATAACCCTCCCACTGCAGTCAGCAGACCTCAGTTCGTAACAAAGCAGTACAAACCTTAAAAGGAAGGGTGGGTGCCGTGTCAGTCCATGGATGTCAGAGAAAAGGATTTTACGGTGAGTACAAAAAATCCTATTTTCTCTGATCATCCATGGACTGACACGGTGTCTCTTTATACTTTACACGTGGGATGTCCCAAAGCAGTGTCAAGAGGGATGGGAGCAGTATAAATGGAAAAACCAAAAACTTCACTCCAAACAAGGCAGAGCTCCTCAACGGAGGAGTTGCAACTTTAACCACTTCAATACCATGCACTTATGCACCTTCCCGCCCAGACCAATTTTCAGCTTTCAGTACTCTCACACTTTGAATGACAATTACTTAGTCATGCTACACTGTATCCAAACAAATTTTTTATCATTTTCTTCTCACAAATAGAGCTTTCTTTTGGTGGTATTTAATCGCCACTGGGTTTTTTATTTTTTGCGATATAAGCAAAAAAACAGCAATTTTTTTTTTTAAAAACACTTTTTTTTTAGTTTCTATTGTAAAATTTTGCAAATAAGTAATTTTTCTTCATAAATTTGTGCCAAAATGTATACTGCTACATATCTTTGGTAAAATGAACCCAAATTAGTGTATATTATTTGGTCTTTGTGAAAGTTATAGAGTCTACAAACTATGGTGGCAATCACTGAAAATTTATCACATCTGATCACGCCTGATGTACTGAAGGGATCTCTCATTTGAGACACTAACAAGCGAGGAAAGTACAAATACCCCAAAATTACCCCTTTTTGGAAAGTAGACAGTCCAAAGGTATTTACTAAGAGGCGTGGTGAGTTTTTTGAAGTTGTATTTTTTCCCCACAATTCTTGGGAAAATTATTTTTTTTTTTTTTTTTTTTTACACAAACTGGTATAAACGGGACACAGAGCGACATGGTCATTACTAATGGGTTATATAGATACCGTCAGGTGCTGGCACTGGCAACTTCCAAAACCGGAAGTACCCTCCCCTATATAAGCCCCTCCCATCCGGGAGCACCTCAGTTTTGTAGCAAAGCAATAAGTGTCCCCAAAGAGGGGCGGGAGCTCTGTGTCCCGTGATGTACTCCAAGAAAAGGATTTTACAGGTAAGCTGTTATAAAAATCCTATTTTCTTTCTCGTACATCACGGGACACAGAGCGACATAGTCATTACTAATGGGATGTCCTAAAGCAATGCCCAATGAGGGGGGGGATACACCATATATAAGCTGAGCGCTATCAGACATGAGGATCTTTTGCGGCCTGCAACACACTGCGCCCAAAGGCGACATCCTCCTGACTTCTAACGTCCACCTGGTAGAACCTAGTAAACGTGTGAACTGAAGACCATGTTGCGGCCTTACAGATTTGAGCCAGGGAGGCCTGGTGATGCACTGCCCATGAAGTTCCAACTGCTCTCGTGGAGTGCGCTCTAACTTTGAACGGAGGCGGTCTCCTTCTCAAGCCATAGGCTTGTATTATGACCTGTCGAATCCACTTGGCTAAAGTAGATTTTGACGCTGCCTGACCATTTCTGGGGCCTTCCGGCAGAATAAACAAAGTATCCGTTCTGCGAATCTGAGCAGTGGCTTTTAGATAAGCTTTAACTGCTCTTACTACATCCAAAGAATGCAATAACTTTTCCTCTACCGAAGTAGGTTTGGGGAAAAAAGAAGGAAGAACCACATCTTGGTTAAAATGAAACCTCGATACCACCTTAGGAAGAAAGGCTGGATGAGGACGTAACACTACTCTATCCTTATGGATAACCAGATATGGCTCCTTACAGGACATGGCTGCTAATTCCGACACTCTTTTAGCCGCACAAATGGCTACTAGAAAAATAAATTTCCTGGTGAGATGCACCAAAGAAATATGATGTAATGGTTCAAATGGTTGTTTCTGTAGAACCGACAGAACCAAGTTTAGATCCCATGGACATATGGGAATATTAACCGGAGGACTAATACGCATCACTCCTTGTATAAAGGCTTTGACTAGTGAATGCGAAGCCAAGGGCCTTTGAAAAAATATTGACAAGGCCGAAATCTGACCCTTGATAGTACTCAAGGCAAGCTTCCTATCTACAGCCCATTGTAGGAAGTCCAGAATCCTACCTATTACGTATTTACGTGGATGCCATTTCTTGGCCTCACACCAGGCGATGTACGCCTTCCAGATTCTATAGTAGATCTGCCTGGATACCGGCTTCCTGGCATTGATCATGGTAGATACCACAGCATTAGAGAGCCCTCTCTTTTTTAGAATGTGGGCTTCAATAGCCAGGCCGTCAAACCTAGGGCTGGTAAGGAAGGGTGGTATATCGGTCCTTGCGAAAGCAGGTCCGGACGACGTGGGAGAGTCCAAGGACTCCCCACTGACATTTTACAATCTCCGCGTACCACGCTCTTCGGGGCCACGCTGGAGCCACCAGAATCACTGGTTTCTTTTCTACCCTGATTCTGCGGAGTAATCGAGGAAACCATTGTGGCGGTGTGAATGCATATATCAGCTTGAACTGATCCCAAGGGAACACTAGGGCATCCGAGCCGCAAGCTAGGGGATCCCTTGACCGAGAGACAAACCTGTCCACCTTTGCGTTGAATCTGGATGCTAGAAGATCTACATCCGATGTTCCCCACCGCTGACATATTGTCCAGAAAACCTCGGGGTGAAGGGACCCTTCCTCTGGGCATAATTGCTGGTGACTTAGAAAGTCCGCCTTCCAATTCTCCACTCCTGGAATGAATACCGCAGATATGGCTGGGACATATCTTTCTGCCCATTTCAGGATGTAATTTACTTCCCTCTGGGCTGCACGACTCCTGGTGCCCCCCTGATGATTGATATATGCCACTGCTGTGGCATTGTCTGATTGAATTCTGACAGGGGACCCTTGGAGTTTGGATGTCCATGCTACTAGGGCATACCGGGCTGCTCGTATCTCTAAGAGATTGATGGGCAGGGCCTTTTCTGCATCCGACCATCTGTCCTGGAGAGACTATTGCTCCAGTACAGCTCCCCAGCCTATAAGGCTGGCATCTGTAGTGACCACCTTCCAAGAAATCGGACTGAAGGATTTCCCTTTTTCCAGATTCTGGGGAACCAACCACCAACGGAGGCTCTTGCGAACGGAAGGGGACAAGGACATTGTAAGTCTAGGGCCTGAACTTTTTTGTTCCAGGCTGACAGTATGGCCCCTTGCAAATTCCTTGAATGGAATTGACCGTAGGGTACTGCTTCGAATGATGCCACCATTTTTCCCAGCAGCCTCATGCACAGGCGTATGGACGGCTGTCTTTTTTGTACCCACCAAGTGGATCAAATCTTTCAAAGACAACACCTTTCCTCGAGGCAAGAATATTTTTCTCTGGCCTGAATCCAACCTTAGCCCCAAGTATTCCAGACTTTTGACTGGTTTTTAGGGCTAACTTGTCTCGGTTGATAATCCAACCGTGAGATTCCAGATACTTGATTGTCTTGTGAACGACCACGTCTAGTTTTTTCACTGAGTGGTCTATCAGCAACAAGTCATCCAGATATGCCATTATCATTACACCTTGTGTTCTTAGATTGGCCAATAAAGGGCCAGAATTTTTGTAAACACTCGTGGTGCTGTGGCCAAACCGAAGGGTAAGGCTCTGAACTGAAAATGGCGCCCTTCTACTGCAAAGCGTAGAAATTTTTGGTGGACTGGAAAGATGGGAATGTGCAAATAAGCATCTTTGATGTCGATCGCGGCTAACCAATCCTCCCCTTGTAGGGCAGTGGCCACCGATCGGATCGACTCCATCGGAAAGTCCTGATATACAGGAATTTGTATAGCCCTTTTAGAATTAATATGGGCCTCCCGTCCGCGTTTGCTTCGGGACTGTAAAGAGGTTTGAGTAAAACCCGAACCCTCATTCTTCCAGGGGAACCTCCATAATTACTCCTTGGAGCAATAGTTGTTCTAGTGCCAACAGGAGGGACTCTCTCTTCCGGGGATCCCTTGGCACGTTTGACCTCAAAAATGGGAAGGAGGAGAGTCTTTTAACTCCAAACTGTATCCCAAACATACTGCGGAGAGCACCTATCTGTCTTGATCGTGTCCCGCCAGGTCTCTTGCGAACAACTGGAGTCCTCCCCCCACCCGACTGAGTGGGGGCTTCAATGAATTTAACTTTGGGGGAGGTTTTGTACCTCCCCTGACCCAGGGTTTCTCATTACCCTGCTATTGTCCCTGTTTTTTACCCCCGGGAATTGACCGAGGAGGCCGTCGGAACTGTTACACAGCCGATGCCCCAGGGACTGGAGAAGCAGGCCTCTTAAAGAGGGACCTCTAACTCTGCTTTTAACCGGCAAGAGCGTATTTTTACCGCTGGAAATTTTCTGGATATATTTGTCCAGGTTTTCCCTGAATAAGCGTTCACCATGAAATGGGACGCTAACCAGCCATTCTTTACAGGGAGCTTCAGCAGACCAGTTTTTGAGCCATAGGAGCCTACGCATATGTACTATAGACAGCGTAAGGCGGGAGGCCTGATGGACTGAATCCTTTATGGCGTCAACCGCAAAGCCTAAGGCTCTAGGTAGATCAGCTAGGGCAAAGCCTGCTGATCTGTCAAGTCCCTCAAGACCTGTTTCAACTGATCCTTCACTGCTTAGCAGACCCCAATAGCTGCTACTGCTGGTTGTGTCACCAAGCTTGCTGTAGAAAGAAGCAGATTTTCATAAGGACTCCAATCTTTTATCTATTGGGTTCTTGAACATTTGGACATTATCCACTGGACATGTGAGTGATTTATACATACAAGAGATGGCTGCGTCCACTGTAGGGACCTTCCATTTTTTTGATGAACTTATCCTCCATGGGATAGACCACCGGAAATCTCTTGGGGGAATAAATATTTTCTCAGGACGTTCCCAATCCTGGTAAATAAGCCCTTTCAGTAAAGGGTGAAGTGGAAAAGAACAGACAGTCTGGGGGCTTCTAGCGACCCCAACGAGGATACAGTAGTGGTTGATGGTTCCGCAAGGTGCATTTTTAAATGCTGATCGGACCATGTTAGTCAGAGACTGAACCCATAATCTTTCAGCTTGAGATGCTGAGAAAAGGTTCCCCCACTGTTGATTCCTCTATAACAGAATCAACCTCATCCTGATCCCCTTCAGGCAGGTCGATCCCTGTATGGGACTGTTGCTCTGCTAACAGGCACTCTGAAGGAGGAGACGGAGATCGGGCGTGCTTTCCCTGACAGGGAGGCAGCGATCAATGTTGACAATCTCTCTCTAATCCTCCCAGAGCTGAGGAAAAAACCTCCTCTGTTACATACACAGGGGCAGGTGAACTGAGGACAGCCACAGTACCAAGTACCCCTGCGGGGTCTCTACGGTCACTTACCTCTGAACTTCAGGGGAGACTGGTGCAGCAGAAGTATGCCCAAGATCCTCAGAGCCCGATGAGACCCCCTTCGCTTCCTGGAAGATTCAGTTCCGGAGCTTCTGGACGGCATATTCCTAAGCCTAAAGCTGAGGTATTCCAGCCGTAATACACCACTTTTACTGAGAATAGTCTAGCACAATTGCTGCTATATCACAGTTGGTGTCTACTAAAGTGCCTTTCTAGGGGATGCCTGCATCAACCGCCTCTGTGTGCCTTTATATTGTTGCTAGCTCTGTCTGTGCACTTCAACAGCCAGCTATAATGTGCTTTAAAACACGTTGGACGCCCGCACATGCGCAGTAGCGCCGCGGCGCACACCTGAGCGTCATCCACCCCGCTCCGCCCCTTTTTCCAGATCGCCTCTATGAATAGAGGCGCGTGCACGGGCACGTGCGCCTTCGGCGCCTTTTTTGAAAACAACAAGGAGCTAGATGGGAGCCAGGGTCCCTTTGCCGCAGGGCCCGGGGATGGATGAGCGCAGCAACAGGGCAGAGGAGACAGCTTCCCAGGAGAGAACATACCAACTGCCTGGATTTGATTCTGGAAGAAAAAAATCCACATTACAAGAAAAAGAACCATAGCGGCCTCTAGTGTCTAACACAGGTACCGCGGTCTTACATTTTTTTTTTTTCTTGCCTACTATTAAAATTTTTACATTTTCTCAGTAGTAACAGGCATACACAGAATATTAGCGGGAATACCTTAGGTAACAGGCAGAAAGACAAAATAGGCTTGGGGGTCCCTCAATAGAACCAAGTTCCCGAGGGCCCCCACTTACCTTTTCCTCGCCGCAGGACTCTGTTTGGTCCACAGAAGCCCAAACTTCACCTATCACGGCAGGCATTGTAATCAAACCTTCAGGGACCGGGTTCCCAAGGATTCCACTCCCCTGGACCTGTATAGCACCCTGCACAGAAAACATCTTGGTTGTGGGTATGACCAGAGCTCTGGATCCCAGGGTCCAGCTCTCCTAAGAGAAGCATTACAGGCAAAACCTTGCTCTTCTCTGCAAGGCCCGGGTACCGACCGTTTAGCTATGAAGCTTTTTTGGTCGGATCCGGAATAGCTTACTGAGGCCCAAAAGAACCTGTACGCAAGCTCAGTGAAAAACACATGTTTCTTCTTGGCCAACACCTTAGACACTGGCAAAAAACTGAGGTGCTCCCGGATGGGAGGGGCTTATATAGGGGAGGGTACTTCCGGTTTTGGAAGTTGCCAGTGCCAGCACCTGACGGTATCTATATAACCCATTAGTAATGACTATGTCGCTCTGTGTCCCGTGATGTACGAGAAAGAAATGCATTTTTTTTACACAAAGTTGTCCATTTATAAGATATTTCTAACGCATAGCATATACATAGCAAAAATGACACCCCAAAATGCATTCTGCTACTCCTCCTGAGTGTAGCGATACCACATGTGTGAGACTTTTACACAGCCTGGCCATATACAGAGGCCCAACATTGAAGTAGCACTTTCAGGCGTTCTACAAGCATAAATCGCACATATCCTTTCTCAACCACCTATTACAATTTTGAAGGCCCTGGAGCACCAGGACAATAGAATTTTCCACAAAATGACCCCATTTTTGAAAGCACACACCCCAACGTATAATCTATGAGGCATTATGAGTCTTTTGAACGGTTCATTTTTTTCCAGAAGGTTTTGGAAAATGTGGAGAAAAAATTAAAATGCATTTTTTTTACACAAAGTTGTCAATTTATAAGATATTTCTAACACATAATATGTACATAGCAAAAATTACACCCCAAAATGCATTCTGCTACTCCTCCTGAGTATGGCGATACCACATGTTTGAGACTTTTACACAGCCTGGCCACATACAGAGGCCCAACATCCAAGCAGCACCTCCAGGCATTCTAGCAGCATTAATTGCACATATCATTTTCTGACTACGATCACATTTTTGAAGGCCCTTCATATATCTAACACATAGCAGGTACATACCAAATAACAAAAGATTACCTGTGGTTTTAGAAGTGCAGTGGTACACAGAGGAGAGCATCGGTCCAGGCAGCAGGCAGGGATGAGGTCAGCGACAGCAAAAGCAATCACCCAGGCAGCAGGCAGGAATACTGTCCATAGTTCGCACAGGCAGAGATACTGTCAGCACAGCCAGAGCACAGCCAAAGCACAGGTCCAGGTAGCAGGCAGAGGTGTCCTACCCTATCCTATCGATGATATCTTCGATATATTGGAGGTAGTGGAGTCGGTGATTTTGAGTTGCTTTTTGGTAGCAGACAAACGAATTAAAAAGGGCCATGTGAAACAGGTGAAACGCAACTTTTTTGTGCCAATAATGGGACTTTCTGGTTGATAAGTAGGGCTGTAGCATCTGGTCGTTTAAATCCACCCCCCCCCCCATGTACAAATTGTAGTCGTGGACACATTCAGGCTTTACAATGGAGCCGCGTCTTCTTGGGATCTCCACCATGGTGTCATTGTGGATCGTAGAGAGGATGTGGACATCTTTCTTGTCCCTCCACTTCAGGGCCAACACCTCCTCGTTCCTCATGGATGCCAATTCTCCAGGTCGCAATTTTTTTGTCAATAAATTTTGTGGGAATCCCTTCCGTTTTTTTTTTTAAGGTACCGCAGGCCGGGGTTTGTTTACTGTAAAGGTGGCGAAAAAGGGGCAGGCTGGTATAATAATTATCAACATATAAATGGTAACCTTTTCCGAACAGGGGGTATGCCAACTCCCAGACAATTTTCCCACTGGTTCCAATATATGTGGGGCAATCACGGGGCTGAAGCTGGGAGTCTTTGCCTTCGTAGATCCTGAATTTGCAGACGTATCCAGTGGCTCGATCACATAATTTATTTAATTTTAACCCATACCTGGCTCTCTTGCTTGGTATGTACTGCTTGAACTACAGTCGGCTGGTGAAATGTACGAGGGACTCGTCCACACAAATTTTTTGGTCTGGGATGAAAACTTCTTCAAATCGCTGGGAAAAGGCATTGATTAGGGGGCGTATCTTGTACAATTTGTCGTAGTTGGGATGATCTCGGGGAGGGCACTGTGAATTGTCATTGAAGTGGAGAAAGCGCATAATCATGTCGTATCTTTTCCTGGACATGACAGCGGAATATATGGGCATGTGTTGGATGGGGCGTTTGGACCAATATGATTGGACTTCGTTCTTTTTTGTAAGCCCCATATTGAACATAAGGCCCAAAAATAATTTAAATTCCTCCAATGTTAGACGCCGCCACTGGAACATGCGGGCGTAGGAAGAATCGGGGTTGGCAGCAATAAATTGGGATGCATACAGATTCGTTTGATCCACTATATTCTGCAGCAAATCTTGTGGGAAAAATAAACAAAAATAATCAAATTTAGAAAAATTTGTAGTGTCGGGCTGCACACCTGGCTGTGCGGTGAAACCCCCTTTCACCGCACAGCCAGGTGTGCAGCCCGACACTACAAATTTTTCTAAATTTGATTATTTTTGTTGATAGCGGATCCTGAGTTGGCAGGCAACCATAAGGGGTTTGCCAGGGCATCGGGAAGGTAGGATTGGGGCTGGATTCTTCGGGTTGGGCGTGCATTTCCATTGCTTGTACTGGGCTCCTCTTCCTGGGGTATGGCGCTGCTGGTGGTGGGCAGTTCTCCTGATCTTGGTGCTGATCTTGGTGCTGATCTTGGTGCCGATCGCATTCTTTTGGGAGGGACGGTTTCCTCCGGGGACTCGGACTCTGAGCCACTATCCTCCACTGGCTCGTATTCCGAACCAGAATCGGATAATGGGAGCTCCCCGCTGCTCTCATCATCCGACATGGCAAGAATGGCATATGCCTCCTCAGGTGTGTAAACCCTTTGGGACATTATGGCAGTGCTTATTGGTGGGCCTGTGTAATGGTACTGCTGGTGGTAGTGGTGGCGGTCTGTGTGGTAGTACCGATGGAGGTATTAGTGGTGGGCCTGTGTGGTGGTACCGATGGCGGTACAGGTGGTGGTGGTACCGATGGCGGTACGGGTGGTGGTGGTGGCGGTACAGGTGGCGGTACGGGTGGTGGTGGTAGCGATGGCGGTACCGATGGCGGTACAGGTGGTGGTGGTACCGATGGCGGTACAGGTGGTGGTGGTACGGGTGGTGATGGTACCGATGGCGGTACAGGTGGTGGTGGCACTACCGACGGTGGTACGGGTGGTGGTACCGATGGCGGCACTAGTGGTGATACTGGTAGCGGGCCTGTGTGGCAGTATAGATGCTGGGCCTGGTGGCGGTACTGGTAGCCTGTGTGGCGGTGCCAATGGCGGTACCGATGGAGGTGGGCCTGTGACAGATGATTGACAGATGGGCTGATTGATTGACAGGTGGGCTGATTGATTGACAGGTGGGCTGATTGATTGACAGGTGGGCTGATTGATTGACAGATCGGCTGATTGACTGACAGATCGGCTGATTGACTGACAGATGGGCTGATTGACTGACAGATGGGCTGATTGACTGACAGATGGGCTGATTGACTGACAGATGGGCTGATTGACTGACAGATGGGCTGATTGACTGACAGATGGGCTGATTGATCAGATGGGCTGTGTGACAGGTCCTCTTTATGGGGGGGGGGCGTGTTGTGCACTGTAAACTTATGTAGACAAACTACACTGAGCTAACTTACTGATCTCTTCTCTCTCCTCACAGATCGGTGTGTGAGGAGAGAGCAGGGATCAGGTAGTAACTCCTGTGGAGTTTGTTTACATTTGTGACCGGCTGTGATTGGACACAGCCGGTCACGTGGTAAACAGCCAATTCATTGGCTGTTTACTCTGATCGGGGACGCGCTGTGTCCAAGGGACACTCGCCTTCCCCGATCTGCAAGCCTGTGGCGGCGCGCACGGAGCGCGCCGCCGAGTTTGTTTTGACAGGTGATCGGCTGTGACTTTGACACAGCCGATCACATGGTAAACAGCCAATGAAATTGGCTGTTTACCGTGATCGGGGAAGCGCTGTGTCCGAGGGACACATGCCGTCCCCGATCACCGCGCTCCCGCGGGCGCGAGCAAGGCATTATCCTGCAGGACGTCATATGACGTCCAGTATCGATATTGCAACCACTTCCCGGACGTCAATTCGCTATTGACTGGGCGGGAAGTGGTTAAACAGCAGCCTGCAGCACCTTGCGGCCAAAGGAAGCATCCGAAGATGCAGCCACATCAACCTTATAGAACTTAGAAAAGGTATGAACGGATAACCAGGTCGCCGCCTTGCACACTTGTGCAACCGACGCTTGATGTCTGAAAGCCCAGGAAGCACCAATTGCCCTGGTGGAATGCGCCGCAACTGGAAAGGGAGGCGCCCGCCCCTTGAGGGCATAGGCCTGAATGACGGTCTGTCTGATCCACCTAGAAATGGTGGCAGACGAAACCGCCTGGCCCTGTTTTGGACCAGAGACAGACACAAACAGGGAGTCAGACTTCCGAATAGAAGCAGTAGCAGACAGGTACACCCGCAAGGCTCGTACCACATCCAATGTGTGAAGCGCAAACTCTCTGGGATGTGATGGGTGAGGACACAAGGACGGGAGGACAATGTCCTCATTTAGGTGAAAGGCCGAGACCACCTTTTTGCAAAAAAGGTCGCGGACGCAACACCGCCTTATCCTTATGGATGACCAAATAGGGCGACTTGCAGGACAAGGCCGCCAACTCAGACACCCGTCTGACAGAAGTAATGGCCACCAAGAAAGTCACCTTCTGAGACAAAGTCAAGAGGGGAATATCTCTGATATTTTCAAAGGGAGGTTCCAGGAGAACCGAGAGCACCAAATTCAGATCCCACGGGGGGAGAGGAGGAAGCACATGGCGAACCCCCTGTACAAAGGTGCTAACCAAAGAATGACCCGCCAGCGGTCGCTGAAAAGAAGATGGCCAAGGCCAAAATCTGACCCTTAATGGTACTCAAAGCAAGCTTTTGGGTCACGCCACGCTGCAGAAAACGCAGGATTCTGGGGACGGAATACGTCCGTGGACGCCAGTCCAGCTCTTCGCACATGGCGATGTAAGCTTTCCAGGTATGGTGATAGATCTTTCTGGAGGAAGACTTCCGTGCCCTTAACATGGTCGAAATGACCGAATCCCAGAGACCTCGGTCTCTCAGCACCTGGCTTTCAATAGCCATGCCGTTAAAGCCAGAGACTGTAAAGCAGGATGAAATATAGGACCTTGAGAAAGAAGGGTCCTCCCTCATTGGCAACCGCCAGGGAACGTCCGCGACGAGACGTATCAGATCGGCATACCAGTGACGCCGAGGCCAATCCGGAGCAATGAGGATCACCGGAATTCCCTCGGCCACCACC
This sequence comes from Rana muscosa, assembly GCA_029206835.1. Lineage (NCBI taxonomy): Eukaryota > Metazoa > Chordata > Amphibia > Anura > Ranidae > Rana > Rana muscosa. The sequence goes on from CM055116.1 coordinate 883,431,682, forward strand.
CTGCACAGCAGGCGAGGGAGTAACTGCAGCGGAGGATAAACGTATATCAGGTGATAATGACCCCATGGGGCCACCAACGCATCCGAGGCCACCGCCCAAGGATCCCTGGATCTGGCCACAAACCTCGACACCTTGCGATTGAGTCAAGAGGCCATCAGGTCCACATCCGGCGTGCCCCACCGTCTGCAAAGGAGTTGAAAGACCTCCGGGTGCAAGGACCACTCTCCCTGGTCCAGCGTCTGGCGACTCAGATAGTCCGCCTGCCAATTGTCTACGCCCGGAATGTAGACGGCCGACAGAGCCAGCATGCTTCTTTCGGCCCACCTTAGGATGCGGGCGACCTCGGAAGCCGCAGCTGAGCTCCGAGTCCCTCCTTGATGGTTGACATACGCCACCGCCATGGTGTTGTCCGACTGGATCCTGATGGAGCAACCCTGTAATCTCTCCGACCATGAGGAGAGGCACAGTCTGATTGCCCGTATTTCCAGAACATTGATTGGTAAATGGGCTTCGTCCGGAGTCCAAAGCCCTTGGGTCGACAGGACTCCCCAGAACAGTATGACCCTCAGGCACCCCACACAGCACAGCGCTGGCAATGGTGACAGAGAGTGACAATAAAAAACGGGGGAGACAGGGAAAATCCCCCACACAGAGAAACACCCAGCATGTACTCACCTGCAGACAGGAGAGACTACTTACCCATCCCCTGAGGGACCCACTGGTGTGTTTCTGACAGCTACTCAGTACCGCACTGTGATAGTTCTGTCGGCCCTGTCCACCGCAAAAGATACAGCAGGACTGTTCAATCTTGAGAGGACCGCGGAGCATGAAAGCCCACCGGCCACCCCTGGAGTCGTGGGGCATGTCGTGAACTGAGTCTCACGCACACAAGGCGAGGATCAGCACGCTCGATGGTCGGACAGGGAAGACTACGAGGATATCTTGTACCCAACCTGTTGCCCAGCCGACAGTTGATAGAAGATCTCAAAAATGAAATAAGAAAAAATTCCAAAAGGAATAAAAATAGGTCAGGAGACTGGCTCCTGAGAGAGCCACGTCTTCTCCTTCTGCTAGGCAGAAAAAAACTGAGGACTGCAGTGGGAGGGTTATGTCCGGAGGGACCGCCCCCCTGGGCGGGGCTGTTCAGCTCTGGCTTTTTAGAATGTATGTATAACATCTCACATTCTGCCTAGGTCTTCTCCTGCAAGCAGGGACATAACCCACGTGTAAAAGTGTAAAGAGACGCCGTGTCAGTCCATGGATGATAAGAGAAAAAGGGATTTTTATAACAGCTTACCTGTAAAATCCTTTTCTTGGAGTACATCACGGGACACAGAGCGACTTAGTCATTACTAATGGGTTATATAGATTACCTTCAGGTGTTGGCACTGGCCAATTCCAAACCGGAAGTACCCTCCCCTATATAAGCCCCTCCCACCCGGGAGCACCTCAGTTTTGTAGCCAAGCAATAAGTGTCCCAAAAAGAGGGGTGGGAGCTCTGTGTCCCGTGATGTACTCCAAGAAAAGGATTTTACAGGTAAGCTGTTATAAAAATCCCTTTTTCTTTTTCGTACATCACGGGACACAGAGCGACTTAGTCATTACTAATGGGACGTCCCAAAGCAATGCCAAATGAGGGGAGGGATACATAAGCTGGGCGCCATCAGGCATGAGGATCTTTTGCGGCCTGCAACACACTGCGCCCAAAGGCGACATCCTCCTGACTTCTAACGTCTACCTGGTAGAACCTAGTAAACGTGTGTACCGAAGACCATGTTGCGGCCTTACATACTTGAGCCAGGGAGGCCTGGTGATGCACTGCCCATGAAGTTCCAACTGCTCTTGTGGAGTGCGCCCTAACTTTGAACGGAGGCGGTCTCTTTCTCAAGCCATAGGCTTGTATTATGACCTGTCGAATCCACTTGGCTAAAGTAGATTTTGATGCTGCCTGACCCTTTCTGGGGCCTTCCGGCAGAACAAATAAAGAATCCGTTCTGCGAATCTGAGCAGTGGCTTTTAGATAAGCTTTAACTGCTCTTACTACATCCAAAGAATGTAATAACTTTTCCTCTACCGAGCTAGGTTTGGGGAAAAAAGAAGGAAGAACCACATCTTGGTTCAAATGAAACCTCGATACCACCTTAGGAAGAAAGGCTGAATGAGGACGTAATACTACTCTGTCCTTATGGACAACCAGATATGGCTCCTTACAGGACAAGGCGGCTAATTCCGATACTCTTTTAGCCGAACAAACGGCTACTAAGAAAATCAATTTCCTGGTGAGAAGAACCAAGGAAATGTGTTGTAATGGTTCAAACGGTTGTTTCTGTAGAACCGACAGAACCAGGTTTAAGTCCCAAGGACATATGGGAATACTAACCGGAGGGCTAATACGCATCACTGCTTGTATAAAGGCTTTGACTAGTGAATGCGAAGCCAAGGGCCTTTGAAAAAATATTGACAAGGCCGAAATCTGACCCTTGATAGTACTCAAGGCAAGCTTCCTATCTACAGCCCACTGTAGGAAGTCCAAAATCCTCCCTATCACGTACTTACGTGGATGCCATTTCCTGGCCTCACACCACGTAATGTACGCTTTCCAGATCCTATAATAGATCTGCCTGGATACCGGTTTCCTGGCATTGATCATGGTAGATACCACAGAATTAGAGAGCCCTCTCTTTTTCAGAATGTGGGCTTCAATAGCCAGGCCGTCAAACCTAGGGCTGGTAAGGAAGGGTGGTATATCGGTCCCTGCGACAGCAGGTCCGGACGATGTGGGAGGGTCCAAGGACTCCTCACTGACATTTTTACAATCTCCACGTACCATGCCCTTCGGGGCCACGCTGGAGCCACCAGAATCACTGGTTTCTTTTCTACCCCGATTCTGCGGAGTAATCGCGGTAACAATTGTGGCGGTGGGAATGCATATATCAGCTCGAACTGATCCCAAGGGAACACTAGGGCATCCGAGCCGCAAGCTAGGGGATCCCTTGTGCGAGACACAAATCTGTCCACCTTTGCGTTGAATCTGGATGCTAGCAGATCTACATCCGGTGTTCCCCACCGCTGGCATATTGCCTGGAAAACCTCGGGGTGAAGAGACCATTCCCCCGGGCATAATTGTTGGCGACTTAGAAAGTCCGCTCTCCAATTTTCCACTCCTGGGATGAAAACCGCGGATATGGCTGGGACATATTTTTCTGCCCACTCCAGGATGCAATTTGCTTCCCTCTGGGCTGCACGACTCTTGGTGCCACCCTGGTGATTGATATATGCCACTGCCGTGGCATTGTCTGATTGAATTCTGACAGGGGACCCTTGGAGTTTGGATGTCCATGCTACTAGGGCATACCGGGCTGCTCGTATCTCTAAGAGATTGATGGGCAGGGCCTTTTCTGCTTCTGACCACTTGCCCTGGAGAGACCATTGCTCCAGTACTGCCCCCCAGCCTATGAGGCTGGCATCTGTAGTGACCACCTTCCAAGAAACCGGACTGAAGGGTTTCCCTCTTTCCAGATTCTGGGGCACCAACCACCAATGGAGGCTCTTGCGAATGGAAGGGGACAGGGACATTGGTAAGTCTAAAGCCTGAACTTTTTTGTTCCAGGCTGACAGTATGGCCCTTTGCAAATTCCTTGAATGGAATTGACCGTAGGGTACCGCTTCGAATGAAGCCACCATCTTTCCCAGCAGCCTCATGCAGAGGCGTATGGATGGTTTTCTTTTTGTACCCACTAAGTGGGTCAAATCTTTTAAAGACGACACCTTCTCTGGGAGGTAAGAAAATCTTTCTCTGATTTGAATCCAGCCTTAGCCCTAAGTATTCCAGACTTTTGACTGGTCTTAGAGCTGACTTGTCCCGGTTGATAATCCAACCGTGATATTCCAGATACTCGATTGTCTTGTGAATAGCTACTTCCAGCTTTTCCACTGAGTGGTCTATTAGTAGCAGGTCGTCTAGATATGCCATTATCGTTACACCCTGTGTTCTTAGATTGGCCAATAATGGGGCCAGAATTTTTGTGAACACTCGTGGTGCTGTGGCCAGACCGAAAGGTAAGGCTCTGAACTGAAAATGGCGCCCTTCTACTGCAAAGCGTAGAAATTTCTGGTGGGCAGGAAAGATGGGAATATGCAGATAAGCATCCTTTATGTCGATCGAGGCTAGCCATTCCTGCCCTTGTAGGGCGGTGGCCACCGATCGGATCGACTCCATCCGAAAAGTCCTGATATTTAGGAACTTGTTTAGCCCTTTTAGATTTAATATGGGCCTCACGTCCCCATTTGGTTTGGGGACTGTGAAAAGGTTCGAGTAAAACCCGAATCCGCTTTCTTCCAGGGGAACCTTCATGATTACACCTTGGAGCAATAGTTGTTCTAGTGCCAGAAGGAGGGATCCTCTCTTTTGGGGATCTCTTGGCACGTTTGACCTCATAAATTGGGCAGGAGGAGTGCCTTTTAACTCCAGCTTGTATCCCAGACTTACTGCGGAGAGCACCCATCTGTCTCTGATGGTGTCCCGCCAGGTCTCTGTGAACAACTGAAGTCTTCCCCCCACCCGATTGAGTGGGGGCAACGCTTCATGCCTTGGGGGGAGGTTTTGTACCTCTCTTGATCCAGGGCTTCTTGTTACCCTGTGATTGTCCCTGATTTCTGCCCCCTGAATTTGACCGCGGAGGCCGTCGGAACTGCTTCACAGCCGATGTGCCCGGGACTGGAGAAGTAGGCCTCTTAAAAGAAGGACTTCTACCCTTGTTCTTAACCGGTAAGCGTGAACTTTTACCGGCAGAAATTTTCTGGATATATTTGTCCAGATCTTCTCCAAAAAAGCGTTCTCCATGAAATGGGAAGCTAACCAGCTTCAGCAGACCAGTTTTTGAGCCACAGAAGCCTACGCATATGTACTATAGACAGCGTGAAGCGGGAGGCCTGTTGGATTGTATCCTTTATGGCGTCCACCGCAAAACACAAGGCTCTAGGCAGGTCAGCTAGGGCAAGAGCCTGCTGATCTGGTAAGTCCCTTAAGACTTGTTTCAACTGATCTTTCACTGCTTGGCAGACTCCAATCGCTGCTACCGCAGGTTGTGTCACCATACTTGCTGTAGAGAAAGCAGATTTTAGTAAAGACTCCAATTTTTTTATCTATTGGGTCTTTGAACATTGGAACATTATCTACTGGACATGTCAGTGATTTGTTAACAGAAGAGATGGCTGCGTCCACTGTAGGGACCCTCCATTTTCTTATGAACTTATCCTCCATGGGATAGATCACCGGAAATCTCTTGGGGGGAGCAAATATTTTATCAGGATGCTCCCAATCCTGGTAAATAAGCCCTTCTAATAAAGGGTGGATTGGGAAGGAACAGACAGCCTGGGGAGCTTTTAGCGACCCCAGCGAGGAAACCGTAGTGGATGGTGGTTCCGCCAGAGGCATTTTAAATGCTGATCGGACCATATTAGTCAGAGACTGAACCCATAATCTTTCAGCCAGAGAAGCTGAGAAAGGTTCTTCCACTGTTGATTCCTCCATAACTGAATCAACCTCATCCTGATCCCCTTCAGGTAGGTCGATCTCTGTGTGGGGCTGTTCCTCCACTAACAGGCACTCTGAAGGAGGAGACGGAGATCGGACGCGCTTTTCCTGAGACAGGGAAGCAGCGATCAATGCTGTTAATCTCTCTTCCAATCCTCCCAGAGTTGAGGATAAAACCTCCTCTGTTATATATACAGGAGCAGGTGGACTGGGGACAGCCGCAGCACCAGGCATTCCTGCGGGGTTTCTACGGCTACTGACCTCTGAATTCTCAGGGGAGATTGGTGCAGTACAAGCATGCCCAATATCCTCAGAGCCCGATGGAGACCCCTTTGGCTTCCTGGAAGATCTATTTCCGGAGCGTCTAGACGACATATCCTTTAAGCACAAAGCTGAGGTATTCCCGTCGTCATACACCAATTTTGCTGGTAATAGTCTAACACAGGTGCTGCTATATACCAGCTGGTGTCCACTAAAGTGCCTTTCTATGGGGATGCCTGCATCAACCGCCTCTGTGTGTCACTGTTTGTTGCTAGCTCTGTTTGCATGCAGCTGACACTTGTACTGTGTCTTTTAACCATGCTGGGACGCCCGCACATGCGCAGAAGCGCCGCGGCGCGCATCGAGCGTCATCCACCCGCCCGCCCCTTTTTTTCATAGGAGGCGCGTGCACGCGCCCGTGCGCCATTGGCGCCCTTTTCGAAATCAAACAGGGGACTAGGAGCCAGGGCCCTTTTTGCCGGAGGGCCTGTGCGGTGGATGAGCGCAGCAACAGGGCAGAGGAAGTGGATTCCCACAGAGAAACTTACCAGCTGCCTGGATCTTTTGACTTGAGAAAACCAAAGATCCACATGACAAGAAAAATGGACTACAGCGGCCTCTAGTGGTTTAACACAGGTACCGCGGTCCCTGTTTTGTTTTTTTTGTTTTTTTTCTTGACTACTATTAAAATTTTACATTTTCAGTAGTTATAGGCAAACACAGATATTTAGCGGGAATACCGTTAGGTAACAGACAGAAAGACAAATTAGGCTTGGGGGTCCCCCAATAGAACCAAGTTCCTGGGGGCCCCCACTTACCTGATCCCCGCCGCAGGACTTTGTTTGGTCCACAGAAGTCCAAACTTTACCTATCACGGCAGGCATTGTAATTAAACCTTCAGGGACCGGGTTCCCAAGGATTCCACTCCCCTGGACCTGTATAGCACCCTGCACAGACAACATCTTGGTCGTGGGTATGACCAGAGCTCTGGATCCCAGGGTCCAGCCCTCCTAAGAGAAGCATTACAGGCAAAACCTTGCTCTTCTGCTGCAAGGCCCGGGTACCGACCGTTTAGCTATGAAGCTTTTTTGGTGGGATCCGGAACAGCTTACTAAGGCCCAAAAGAACCTGTACGCAAGCCCAGTGAAAACACATGTTACTCTTTGGCCAACACCTTAGACACTGGCAAAAAACTGAGGTGCTCCCGGGTGGGAGGGGCTTATATAGGGGAGGGTACTTCCGGTTTGGAATTGGCCAGTGCCAACACCTGAAGGTAATCTATATAACCCATTAGTAATGACTAAGTCGCTCTGTGTCCCGTGATGTACGAAAAAGAAATATATTTTCAACCCTTAATTGAAAGACCGGGTAAGGAGAGCATTAATTAGCCAAGAGGCCCATGGCAACTCTGGAGGAGCCGCAGAGATCCACAGTTCAGGTGGGAAAATCTGTCCATAGGACAACTATTAGTCTTGCACACCACAAATCTGGCCTTTATGGAAGAGTGGCAAGAAGAAAGCCATTGTTGAAAGAAAGCCATAAGAAGTCCCTTTTGCAGTTTGCGAGAAGCCATGTGGGGGACACAACAAACACGCGGAAGAAGGTGCTCTGGTCAGATGAGACCAAAATTGAACTTTTTGGCCTAAAAGCAAAACGCTATGTGTGGTAGAAAACTAACACTGCACATCACCATGTTGTGGGGATGCTTTTCTTTAGCAGGGGGCACGGAAGCTGGTCAGGGTTGATAGGAAGGTGGATGGAGCCAAATACAGGGCAATCTTAGACGAAAACCTGTTCGAGTCTGCAAAAGACTTGAGATCGGGGCAAAGGTTCACCTTCAAGCAGGACGACCCCCCTTAACATACAGCCAGAGCTACAATGGAATGGTTTAGATCAAAAGCATATTCATGTGTTAGAATGGCCCAGTCAAAGCTCAGACCTAAATCCAATTGAAAATCTGTGGCAAGACTTGAAAATTGCTGTTCACATACGCTCTCCATCCAATCTGACAGATCTTGAGCTATTTTGCAAATAAGAATGGGCAAAAATGTCACTCTCTAGATGTGCAAAGCTGATAGAGACATCCCCAAACAGACTTGCAGCTGTAATTGCAGCAAAAGGTGGTTCTACAAAGTATTGGGGGGCTGAATACAGATGCACACCACACTTTTTAGAGATCTCTAAAAAATCATTTATCTTCCACTTCACAATGATGTGCCACTTTGTGTTGGTCTATCACATAAAATCCCAATAAAATACATTTACGTTTTTGGTTGTAACATGACAAAATGAGGAAAATTTCAAGGGGTTTGAATACTTTTTCAAGGCACTGTATATCAGAAAAATATACATGTATAATCCACCATTCCTCGGTTAAAAAAAAGCTAGAATTTTTACATGCATGTACCCATACGCACAAATAAATGCGAGAATGAGCTGTATAGCATTGCACATATTTCTCTCCCAGGAATATCGGATGTTCATACATCAGTATCGTGTGAAAGTAACCTTACACATTTTAAATTGCCTTACCTGAAATAGGTTAGTGCCCAGCCTCAATTTTAAAAGATTCACTATAGCCTGGTCACTGTGTGCTCGAACGCTCGTGTTTTTGTCCTTCGTGTTGTCTAGCAGCACCTTGAGTATCGGCTTGCTGGTCTGAGGATCTAATGGAGGCATATGATCTTTATTGGACCACCAGATCATCTTTTCAGAAATAAGTTTAATATCACTGGAAGGGTTCTGAAGACACTGTGGGAAAACACAAAATATTGATGTTAATATGCAGTAAGGAGAACATTTTAGGAAATGAAGACAAATGTTTTCCAAGTACACAAGATTACAGAGCAAATGAATAGCATGGTGCTATTCTATAGTTAAAACTGAATTCCTGGTATGGGTTACATTGGGCCAGGTTGGACCAAAAAAGTATGCATATGCCATACCTGCGAGATCCTTGTGGAAGCTGGAAATCACTATAGTAGTCGCCATTACTACAGTGATGGCCACTGTCTTCTGCGGCCAGTGTTAAGTGGTTGCCCTGTTGCATAGTAACCACAAGTGCCATTCACAAAACACCTTGCCTTTTTCTCAATGAAGTCAGGGTAGTCTCTGACTGGAGGACGTGGTGGAGAGGCGAGTAGTTACATTATGATCTCCACCTTGATCTCCGCATCTGGTGGCAGGCAACGTGGCAAGTGACAAGCTGCATCTGGTGGCAGGCAATCCCCATCTGGTGGCAGGCAACGTGGCAATCCGCATCCGGTGGCAGGGAACGTGGCAAGTAACAAGCTGCATCTGGTGGCAGGCGACGTGGCAAGTGACAAGCTGCATCTGGTGGAAGGCGACAGTGGCAAGGGACACACTCGGGGCTCCCACTGATTCTGCCTTATGGTGAGTTGAACCATTTCATATTACAATGTAATACTAGAAATAATGTGCTTCAATCATCCTAACACCATATCAACCATGGTGCCAATACCATACAATTCCCCCAACAAATTGCCCGCAAAAAACCTGACCCTCTCCTTTCTTAGGTCCATATTGTAAGTGAGGGGGGGCCCTTTATAGGGTACTCACTGTGACCTGTATATGAGGAGGGGAAGAGTATGGGCAGTCCTCCCCGTGTCCACTTATGCTGCTCTGCCTTAGTGTCACGTCCCCTTTATCCTTGATCTGGCACCTGCGACAATATCCTGCAAACGTGTGCTTTATTAAGCAGTGAGGCAATATGGCTGCCGCACCATCCCACACATGCTTAGTTCACTCACATTGCTCAGGAGCCCAGGTAATGAGGTATGATTGCCTAGGGCTGTCTTTGGCAGTGCCTGAGTGGCTAAACTAACTATGGGCCGCCCATCTGTAAACTAGGGCCGCCCATCTGTAAACTAGGGCCGCACAACAGAGAGGAAGGGGTGTTGACCAGACAGTGAGCTGAAACCCACCAATATCAAAGTGAGGGAGAGGGTGAAATCCCACACAGGGGTTCTTTGCTCAAGATTCCAAAACAAACCACTCCATTACTGGGGAGGATAGGAAATTAGCCCCCTGACTTCAGTCACTTTAGGAAGGGCATACCTCCTCAGTGAGGGGGTCATTAGGAACTGGGTTACACTGTTATGGATTGCCTCTTCCCTGAAGCTGTATAGCATCCTGTGACTAACACAATGCACTGCACTACGTGCCAAAGTGGGTGCCCAACGCAGGATACAAAGCAAGATTACAAGCCATCCCGCATCTTCGCTGACTGGGTTCAGGTATGGTCCCCAAAGCTCTCACCATGAGACACCGATCCAGAAGCTGCACGAGAGGCTGTGCCCACAGCTCAGCGTTGATTTAAATAAATCGCTAAGTGCAACAGACACTCAAAGTACACTCAATAAGGAGAATAAATCTAACACTCAAATTTTTGCCAGTGTCCAGTCGCCTGAAAGTACCTGCCCAGTCGCCTGAAGGTACCAATTATCTCTAAATCTGGCTGTGTCCAGTACTGTATGAACAGGAAAGGGTTTGTGGACAGCGGCATTTTAAATTTTTTATTTTATTATTCATTTTATTTTTACACTGTTGCTCTTTAATTTTTTTTGCTGTCACAAGGAATGTAAACATTCTTTTGACATGTACTCCTTATGGGGAGATCTGGGGGTCTATATGACCCCAAATCCCTCCTCAGCCCTCAAAAGAATTCAAAGCACCAAGATCTGTGTTTGATTTTTTTAAAACAGTGCCGTTGACATCCGGGTAAACCGGAAGTGATGTCAGGTCATCGCTTCCGGGTTACCATAGCGGAGAGCTGTGTCTGGCTTTCCGGCCAGCCAGCAGATGTGCTGGCTGGTAGCTCGTGTCTCCCGGTGAGACAGGAGAGCCAGAGCAAGCTACAGAAAGGCCCCCTCCCACTACTTGTAAAAGCAATCCAGCAGCTAGTTGGCCGCTAGGATTGCTTTTACAAGACAGTAGACCCAGATGCAGGCATTATCCCAGTGTTACCACGAAAGTTCGCTGGTCCAGAAGAGGTAAAAAAAAACAGCTGACAGCAAAACGATTAGATCTTCCTTCACCTAAATCACTTTCTACATTAAGTGCAACTTCAACTAGATTTTTTTTATGTTGGAAAGAGTAGTATTCGGTCAGGTTTTAACTGCAATTTATTGCCCTCATTGCCTCTTTTGGTGTCACTTGGCCAGGAAGTGAGAGGAAAAACAGGAATGAAGCAGAAAAAAAAAAAAAAAAAAAGCACTTATTTTAGTAAAGTTGGGGAAACGATTATATTGCAGACTCTATCCCATTTGAAATTTGTTTTGACTTCCTGTTCTGGCGACAATGCTGTTATTGGGGACAGGAATATTTTACAGTGCTCTGGGTATCCTTATTTTAAATGATAGTTTTCCCCAACATGCTTTTAATCATATTTGCTTCATGTCACAAAGAAGAGTAGTTCACAGACCTACCTTTACAAACAGGGACACAAGCTTGGGTGGAAAAATTCCATTTTCAGTTTCAATATAATATTTCATGAGGTATCCAATTCCTCGGATGCCACTTACTGCAATAGGAATCTATAAAACATTGCATAATCAATTGTCATTTAATCAATATAAACACTACAAAATGTTAGGGGTTTCATATAATTGAGGCGCATAAGGTTCTATGATAATTTTATTTCCAAATAAAATATAATATAGCCTGAAGGCGACACTTAATGCGTTATTAGTCCTTACCCTATCTGCTGTGGCATTACTTAAGACCATAGACTCAACATTACTTGAGAATTTCGTTGTGCACAACTTGCTGGATGCTACATTAATCGCCACAGCTAGAGCCATGCTTCGTCCATGCCTAACCATCCAGTCAATTCCAGTAGTATCAGCTGTATATGGTAAAAAATAATAATCATAAGATAACATTATTCTTGAATCAAAAGAACTGATCATCATAAATCCCAGGACAGAATGATGGCACACACCTGTTTAAAACTTTATATTATGCACAGACATAATATTCGGGCAGTCTTAGCCTCTCATTATTAATTTGGGTTATGGGTGAACTGGATTGCCACTTTTACTGAATCTGTTAGTCCAAGACAGGGGTCAGCAACCTTTTTCCACCTAAGGGCCGGATTCAATGTATGTGAATGCATGGAGGCCACATTCACCTGCTAATAATAATCCTAACATAGCAATAATAACAGTACAGGTTTACATCACTTGCAAAGTCAGTTCACCCACAGGGAGCATGTGGCTGGGGATTCTGATTTTACTGCCCCCTCCCCCATCTTGGCACCCAAGGGTGGCTGACGCCAGCCCTGCCAGCCAGCATGGTCTGGAGATGGGTACCCTGTGCCCCCAAAGCAGCGTCTTGTCCCCTGCTGCCCCCCCCCACTATAGTGTTCTATGTCCCCCCCCCATAGTGACCTCTGTCCCCACCATATTGCCCTGTCCGTCCCCCCCCCCCCATAGTGTTCTCTGTCCCCCTCCACAACACACAGTGTAGGTAGAACTCTCCTACCTTACACAGGGTGCAGCGAGCAGAGATCAATATCACAGGACTGGATGGGAACGGGAACTGCTGGTTAACTTTTCACATTAACAGGCTGGTGATTGGTTGCTAGGATCGCCCAGCAACCAATCACCTGCTGTCTAATGTAAAAAGTTAACGCCAATGGTTCTTGTCCCCATGCAGCCCTGTGATACCGGCTGCTCGCCACTGTCCAATAAAGAGAACAGTGGTGAAAATGTCCGTGGGCGGGGAGCCCGTGAATTAATCAGGGGCACTGACCAGCCAGACATCTAGTGGTGGCGGGCCGGGTGCAGCCAACGGCTGCCGACCCCTGGTCTAAGACTTGAAAATGACAAACAAGCAAACTCTTAGGCAACTGTAAACCTGGTCTACTAACCCAAGAGATGCTGTTGTAGAACTACAGACAGTTCTTCATCGGGAAGAAAGGCACAGAGCTCTCCAAGGCAGCCAGCAGATGCCATACGTGTAGCATCCTGAAAATGAAACAAACAGAGCAGTTTTAAAGCAGGTAAAGGTGAATATAGTAAATAACACAAAGCACAGTATTAAACATGTCTAGGGGTCATCTCACACCAGAAACGCACAGGAACCTCCCCATGCGATTCCAACGCACTCGTGTGGCGCGATTTTGCATTCTATTCAATTGAATGGACTGAAATCGCATCAGAACGTGGAGAATGTAGTGCATGTACTACACTGTACCAAATTGCATGGTACTGCGGCACCATGTGAATATTTGCCTGCAAACGCACTGCATTTGCGATCTGCATTTGAGGTGCCATTAAGAATGCACTGGCACGTGCTGCAGATCGCAAACACACAGAATGTGCTTTTGCTGCACCATGTTCTGGGGGTGAACCGGCCCTGAAGGAGGAACAGTTCTTATTGCCAAAAAGGCAGTAAGGAAAAATAACAGGGATCCATCTGGTTGATTTCTATTGACTAAAAACGCTTTTTTCAACGACAAACTTTTGATATAAGAGGACACAATACAGGTTAGTAAGATTACAGATGATACGAGGACTCATTTAAGCTAGCAGTTGAGGTGTGGTAAAAATTACATGCTTGAGTCACTTTTTTTTACTGCCCCTCAACCGCTCCCCCCCCCCCCCTTTAGCTGGAAAGGCAGTGGCCGTGGGTTTATTCATGCCGCAGCAGAAATTGTACATTTAATGAACACTACCGCCCACCAAATATGACCAATTGAAGTGCAACTGCCCCACTATGCACATGGTTTTGGTGCAGTGGTCTGTCATTAGGGGGTTAAAATAGGCGGGTAGGAGATACAAAGCTTCCCCACTTTCTGTCAAATGGTGACACAAGTGTAAACAAGGTTTTACAATATAATTTAATTTAAATATGTTTTAATTTAGTTTAAATATGTATAAATCACAAACATATGTCTGTATGTACAGTACCCACTTGATGACCGCCTAACTGTAAATATACGTCATGATTTTACAGTAAAATACAGCTAAATGCCATAACCCCCAGATTAAAATTCTCAGCAGCCGCCGCTCTTTCTTCAAAAAGTGATCCGAGCGGCTCATTAGCCGCCCTCCCGCCATTTTCCAGTGGTTCTCAGTTTATCTGGCTTATTGGGAAGCCCAGGAACCAATCTGACAGGTGCGGTGGCTGGCCTTAGAGATTAGCAAACTGGTAACCTGTAAAAATGCTTAAAGTGTCGCCTATGGAGATTTTTAAGTACTGTAGTTTGGCGCCATTCCACGTGCGCAATTTTAAAAGCATGACATGTAAGGTAATTATTTACTCGGCGTAAAAATCTTTTATATTTTACAAAACAATTGGGTTATATATTGTGTTTTTCTTTTTCTTTTTATGAAACCATATTTTTTCCCCAAAAAATGCTGCGCAAATACAGTGTGACAAAAAAAATTGCAACGACCGTCATTTTATTCTATAGGGCCTCTGCTAAAAAATGTAATGTTTGGGGGCTCTAAGTAATTATCTAGCAAAAAAAAATTAAAAATACAGATTTTTACTTGTAAACAAAGTGTCAGAATAGGCCTGGTCCTCAAGTGGTTGCACACACTTTTTTTTGTTTTAAACTATACATTAACTGGTAAAGTAATGATTTTGATTAGTCCAGAATATAAACATATTATGAGAGATGCATATTTGGCAATGACTTTTAAAAGGAAAAGTCCAGCCTGAGCTCGTATGGCTGGGCTTCTCCTATGGGTCACAGGAGTGCAATTCCTTTTGCACCTGTGAACGGTTTTCAGCAGAGAGTGGTTTGAAGTCCGCTCTCTGCTGACATCACACAGATCAGTCCAGGCACCGCATCATCTGGAAGTCTGGATCCGCCAGGTGCCTGGACTGATGGCCGTCTCAGCCTCTCAGCGAGCGGCTGAGATGGCCGCTCCCCGCCCCTCCACAGCTCAGCCCTCCAGTTAGCGTGGAGGAGCTGAGGGAACCGAGCCATCGGCGGTGCTCGATGGCTCGGTTCTCAGTGCAGAGACGCCAGGGGACAGATGCAGCATCCGTCCGATGCTGCATCCACCTAGGTAAAAGAACCATACTTCTCCTTTAAAAAGGAGTTGTAAACCCTCAGGGTTTTTCACCTTGATGCATTCTATGCATTAAGGTAAAAAACCTTCTGTGCTGCAGCTCCCCCCCCCCCCCAGAGCCCCCCCTTTTTCTTACCTGAACCCGATCGTTTCAGCTTCGAGGATGAGCAGAGCAGCTCCAACCGCTGTCTCGGGTCTTAATTGACAGGGGGGCGGGGCCGAGTCCTGCTGTCTATGTCAATGGACATAGCAGCAGGAGTCGGGAGCGTGCCCGCATGAGTGCCCCCATGGAATGCGGCTCTCCGTGGGGGCACTCGAAGAGGAGCGCCTCTGGGGGACCCCAGAAAAGGAGGATCGGGGCCACTCTGTGCAAAAACCTTGCACAGAGCAGGCAAGTATAACATGTTTGTTATTTAAAAAACAAACAAAAGAAAAAAAACAAGCCTTTACAATCACTTTAAAGACTGTTGTATACCAATTCTATATACAGTAAAACCTTGGTTTGAGAGCGTTTTGCAAGACAAGCAAAGTTCTTAAATAAATTTTGACTTGATATACAAGCGATGTCTTGATACAAGAGTAACGTCATGTCAGAACTAAGTACAAAAGAGAAGAAAGGCGCCTCTAAGTGTAGCAATATGGTTACATTTAATAAAGGTACAACATTTAGCAACTCACATGGTTGATGAATAAAACAGGCACATCTAAGTATGCAGGCATCCGGGGTAAAGCTGTCCACATAGACAGACCTCCTCACTGCCATTGACGTCATCCCTTCCACACTGTGCTCCACAAGCTTTTCAAGGCTCGCTTTCAGATTGCAGGGTAGTCTTCCCGGTTACGATTACAGACGGACAGCGGTAAGAGCCGGCGGTGAGGAGGATGGTCTATGTGGACAGCTTTACCCCGGATGCCTGCGTACTTAGATGTGCCTCTTTTATTCATAAACCATGTGAGTTGCTAAATGTTGTACCTTCATTAAATGTAACCATATTGCTACACTTAGAGGCGCCTCTCTTCTCTTTTATACTCTGTAGCTCCTGTTGGATTTTGCTTCTAATCCCCTTGTGGAGGCTGCCATTTGTGGATGGACATTTTATGGTTACACAACCTATCACATTGCTATGATTTTTATATGGACTATAAAGGACTTATGAATAAAATGGTTGTGGAACGAGTTTCCATTATTTCTTATTGGAAAATTTTCTTTGATATAAGAGTGCTCTGGATTACAAGCATGTTTCTGGAACGAATTATGTTCGCAATCCAAGGTTTTACTGTATTCCTTAGCTTACATTCTTATTTTGTTTGGTGTACGATAGACCACCATATTGGATCTTTTTAATTGCTGCAGTTTTGTTTCTATATGCACAATGATACCTCTTTTATGCAATTGTCAGATACTATGGTTTACGGTCTTTCATTGACTCGGAATGTGCACTTTACAACTGTATGCAGTCCATGTTTTATATCACTATTATCTGTAAACTAGTGAAAAATAAAATAAAAGATAGTAGATTGCAAAGATAAAATTACCTCATCATGTCCCAACATCCCAATCAACATGCTCACATAGTTCTTCCTTATTGCTGCATCTATTTTTCCTCCACCACCTTGAATAATGAATCGCACAGCTTGAAGCATCGTCTCCCTAAAAATTTCAGACATCATATACTTAAAACCTGACAGAGTATTATCTTTTTCTGTGCAGTATGGTGACAATCGGTACACATATATGTAAAATACATATCAATTCACAAACAATGCTTTCCATTTGGTCTATTAGACAGGGCATTACCTCACGCCAGAATCCTCACTTTGGCGAATGATGTTCAAAAGTTCAGTGAACAGTGGATCCACTTTTGTGTGGATAACAATCAACTTCCCCAGGGCATCAGCCGCCTTCAAACGCACAGCACGATTGGAATCTTGCAATGCTTTAGTAAATGTGGTTTGAAGTTGTGGAAGAAAGGGTTTTAATGCAATGCCAACCTACAAAAATCAAAAACATCTGTAATACAGTTTTTGTAAACACTCATTTACCGATCACAAACTAGCTGGCAATTATGTAGGAAGTTTTACCTTGGAAAGAAGAAGACTTAAGGTTTCTAGAAGGGCAACTTTCACACTCCAGCTGAACCTATCACCCAGAATACGGATTAGTGGTCCAGTGATGCCAATCACAGAAGGCTGCAAAGCTTGTGGAGAAGTCAACTTAATAACTAGGCCAAGTGCCTTAGTAGCCTCTTCTTTCTGTTCAGGATTCCCTGTAAGAACCCCCTCCCTAAGCACCGGCAAAATTGAAGTCACTCCCTGAAATTCAATTTAAAAAAGGTTACAATGCAATCAATCAGCAATAAAACAGTTAATGATATCTGTATAATTGAATGGGTTACCTTCTTTGGAATACAAAATCCTGGTACATTTTCTCCTTTGGCATCATTTCCCACCATGCGAATATCTCTATGCAGGTCGTCAATCAGTGTCAACTGGCTTGCAGCATCTAATTTCTGCAAATTTCATTTTAGTTAAAATTGTGCACATTTAAGTAGATCCTTATTTTTGCTTATACATCCTTTTTATTTAAAATGAACTTACTTTAGTGATAGCATTAAGGGCATCCCAGCTTTCACTCAAAACCAAACTGTTTGTGTCATTGAACAAACGAAGCAGTCCCGACATCAAGCTGCGAAGATGTGCCGAGTAATCAGCTTTAGTCTTTGCACAGTAGATGTTTAGGATAATTGCAGCCGCCTGTCGCATTCCAACATCAGAACTGCGAGTTGCTTCCAATAAATCTTCAATTACAATTCTCTGTCCGGCATCATCTTCCACAGACAAAATAACAGCTTGGCAATTTGCAAGTTCCTGAAGGGTGAACACAAAAGCGTAAAGTGGCTTGAAAGGAATATTCACCATGAAGGATTTGGCACCCAAGTCAAGATGACTAATTAAAAAAAAATGTCTTGGAATAGTGTAATTACATGCAAGAGTTATTATATACCACACAAATTCAAAAACAACTTTGATTTGTCACTGAATTGAACAGATTTCTAATTTGACTGTTCTTTGGAAGTTAAAGTCCTAAATTAACTTTAGGTCTGCTGCCCTCCCACTGCTGCTCTATAAAAGAGATGTTTAATAAGAACAATTGTATACTTACATTTTATGGGGAGGGTTTACTTTTGAGTCCATTTGTCTTACCAATTCCCTGTTTTTTGGCAGACCTACTCTTGGGCAAAAGGCAGGTTTTAATATGAGCCAGAGGCACTTATTGGCTACTCAAAAAAAAAAAAAGTGATTTTTGTTACTGTAAGGTCCCTTTCTATGGATTCACTGATGGACACAGCCTCTCTTCTTAATCTTGACCAAACAGGATTTTATAGTGCAACCTACAAGGAGTAGGACACTAGGGAGAAAAGCACTCCTATAGGCAGTCCTTCTGGTATAAAACCCACCTCTCTGCTATATGCAAGCCAGTTAGTCGCAAAGCCGTGTCAGAAGTACAAACTCCAAATAGAGGGGTGGGTGCTGTGTCCTTCAATGAACTCAGAGAATGGGATTTTACAGTGACAAAACAAAAATCCCTTTCTCTCTTACGTTCATTGATGTCCACAGCCTCTCTTCTCAATCTTGAAAAAACAAGGATGTCCCAAAGTAGTGCCCCAACGAGGGGTGAGAAAACCAAAAACGGAGCATCGAGGAAACATGTCTCCACCCAAAACAACCCCAAAAGGGTGCGAAAAGGGAACCTTCAACAGCAGCCAGAAAAACTTGTTGCCAAAAGATACATCTAAAGATGCAAACACAACGACTTTGTATAATGTTGCAGAAGTTAGCAGACAACCAGGTAAACGCCATGCAAACCCCAGACGCAGATGCCTGGTGTTAGAATACCCAAAAGACACCAAGCATGCTGTAATGAGGAAAAAGGAACCTGACCCTTAATAGCATATGCCTGAACAATTGTTTGCTAAATCCAATAATATAGTAACAAGGAAGGCTCCCAGGCCTTTCCTGGACTATTCGGGAGCACAAAAAAAAAAATCTGACCTCTGGAATGAGGTCATACCAGACAGGTACACAATAACCTCCCTGACCATGTCCAAGAAGTGCAACGTAATGGACACAAGGAAGACAGGACATGTTCTCAGTCAGGGGAAAATACTGCACCAACTTCGAAGGAGAGGAAGGGTCTGGACAGCAAACCCCCTTATCCTTGTGCAAGACCAGATCGGGAGACTTACGGGATAAAACCGCCACCCGAATAACACCAAGGGAAGTTTTGGGGGACCGAAGAACCAAAATGTAAGCCCCACAGTGGCAACAGGGAACACGCTGGGGGTGTCACATGACAAACCCTTTGGAAGAAAGTGCGGATTAAAGAACACATGGCTAAGGAATGCTGAAAAAAATATTGCTAGGACAGAAACCTGGCATTTGATGGTACAACAGCAAGCGGTCGTTCAACGACCAGTTGAAAAAGGGCCAAAACCTTAGTCAAAACAAAAATCTCCTGCGGTCTCGGTGTATCGTCAGAACATAGGTGGCGTGGTTCTGTCCAGAGGCAAAGTCTATAATCTTGCAGCCCTCCTCAGAACAATGGGTGTTCATATGGCTAAAAAAAGAAAGAAAACAGGAGGGCGCACCGACCTAGTGCATTACCACTTACAGGTTTATTAAAATACAATGAAAAAGCAATAGTCCTGCTCACAGACAGAGCTTATATACAAGATTATCGGAAACAATGGCTGGAGATCTTGGCATTCACCGACAGGACTTGATGACAGAGAGGGTCAGACGATACCCCAAAACATCCAGATTGCTGACGCGTTTCAGGGGTGCACCCCTTTAATCAGAGCCTAAGTGGTTCATACATGCTCTCACAAAATTCTCCGTTAAAAATGTGTGTATGTGCCCATGTGAGGAAAGCCTCAGTTCAGGTGGAAGGCAATTAGCAAGCCCCGCCCCCGGATGGCAGCTCTCTCCACCCATAGGGACGGGGCTCAAAACAGCCAACCCCATAGGTGGCAGCTCATTGGCAGGTTGGTGCATGCGTGTGCGTATATGCTCTCTGAGTGCACTGGCACACATATATGCATATCCATTAGGAGTAATACTGTTGGTCGTTTTTAGGTATTTATGTAAGACTTTTTAGAATTTTATATTGCTTTTTATATTCATAAAATTATGTTTTTATACATATATATTTTTATACATATATTTATTTTTACCTATTTATGGGAGGGGAATATATATAACGCCCTCCTGTTTTCTTTTTTTCCAAAACCTTCGTCACCACAATGGAACGTGGATGGACAACCGGAGCCTTGCACCAGGCTATATAAACCTTCCGGACTCAACAACATAGCTTCTGAGAGATAAAGCTGTGTGCCTACAACATCATGGGAATCACCGAACCTGAACATCCTCTGTTTCCCAAAGCCAGGCTTTCAGTAACCATGCCATTGAAGACAGACAGTAAAGCAAAGTGATAGATTGGCCCCTGGGACAGGAGGTCCTCCTGAAACTGCAGCTGACTGGAAGCGTTTGCGACCATCAGCGCACCAGACACAAAGCCAGTCAAACCACCAGAATGATCGGAGGAATTGTGTAAATGATGTGATACTGATTTCATGGTGCTGCCACGCATCTGTTGCATCTGCCAGGAAACCAAGTACACTTCACCGGCAGACAAGCTGCCTTCCATCGTAACCACCGTGCAATGGACGGTGAGAAAGGACTTCCCAGGCCTGCTGGAAGCAAGACCGGAGCACCTCCAGAGGAGGGAGGCCAATGTCGCCCACCCCAGACTAATATGGTCATCCAGGGCAGCGGAAGTTTGTCCCCTTTCAACAGGAATCCCTGCTGCATAACTCTTGTAAAAGGAACTGAACATATAGGACTACCTCGAAGGTGCATGCCAAAAGACCCAAAGTCTGCATGCAAGACTGCAGGGAGAACCGCTGGTGTCACAAGAGTAACCGACCCAGACGAAGTCCTGCAGGAAACGCAACATGATCCCCATGGAGACCATTGGTGCAGAATAGGAGTCCGCTCACCAGAGCAGGTCATCTAAGAATGATCAGCAATCCCCCGTAGTCTTAGTAACACCCAGACTGGGAGCCAACACCTTGAAACATACCCGGTGAGCAGAGGCCAGACTGAAAAGGAAATGCTACAATAGATAATGCATTAATCCGACTGTAGAACATAGGAACCCCTGATGTCCATTGCAGATGGGGATGCGCAAGTATGCATCTTTGATGCCTATGGATGCCAGAAAATCCCCAGAAAAGGGGGGCCAGCACCGAATGGATGATATCCATCCGAATGTCAAGACCCTCACAAGGCAGTTTAGGGCCTAGAGGTCCAGGATCGGTTGAACCCTGCCCTTCCTTGGGATCGGGAACAGATTGGAGTAAAAACCCCCAGAACTGTTCCGGCTCAGGCACCGGGACATTCACTCCCTGAGGAAGAATGTCCTGCCTGACGCACACAAATCCCAAAAGATGCAATGTTGCCAGTTAAAGACTGGAGAGAAAGAATTTCTCTGATGGAAACGATTGAGATGCTATTTTATAGCTGGACGCAATCTGTTTGCGGATTTAGAGAACACCAAAAATTAGGTCCACAGGCCCAAAAAACAGCAACAACTACAGAAAAGAGTGGGGGCAAAACAGTCATGCTAAGGAGGACTCGTCTGCAGTGATGGTGGATTAGCAAGTCCAGGGAAGCTGGGCACCGCCCTTTGGAGTCTCGAAGAGTTTGGAGTCCCTATCAGAGGAGCCAGGGGAATGCAAAGTCTCTGGTGAGTAGTGACGGAAGGCCCAGGTCTTGGATGTGGTTTTAATCTCCGCTTGGCTTGTGGGAGGACAGTGTTCCTGCCACTCGTAAGGCTGTCAATGATGCCATCCAAGGTAGCCCTACGGAGATTGTCAGGGATCACAAAGCACTTTGGAACAAAGGGGCTGCTCTGGACATTCCCAATCTTGGTAAATAAAAAGTGTGGAAGGTAGGGAGAAAAAAAAAAACTTTAACGGACCTCTGAGCCATCAGCCACTGAGACACTAATTCCTGTTTTTTTCAGTCCATTTACGACAAACTTGCCTCCAAAGAGTCACACTATTCTGCAATCACTCCCAAACTGAAAGAGAATGTTTTGGCTCTTGATGCAATACAAACCACTTTGAAACAAGAGGATTAGCCTGTTGCTTTCACCAGTGCTGTTAGTCTGTGGTCTTTTAGAGCTACGACGACTGCCAAGGACCATAAGATGTCCCAAGTCTTCCTTTAGAGACTTGAGGGGGAACAGACACCTTGTCCAGGTGTTTCAAGTGCTTATTAGCCTTGTACCCATATGTTTAAAAGTAGCCTGCCCTCTCTGAGGATCCGGCAAAGCCTCAAATCAACCATCATCCTGGTGAAAGATGCATCTGTTCCTTGAAGAGCCCACTGAGAAGAGATTAGAGGACCTCTCTCTAGAGCCATGTTCTTCTTAGCAGATCCTGATCCTCACCCTGTTCTAGCTACGACCTAAACACCGACCGACTGGTCTAAGGCTATCAGAAAGGATCACTATTGTGGTTGATCCCTTGATAGTTGTAGCCCTCAGCTACAGAATTGACAAGCTGGTAGAGGTCTCCCGTCTCATTTACCAAATAGGTTTCCTGTCAGTCTGTATGTGAAGAACACCTTGGTTATACTGCGGAACTGCAAAACCTGTCTCCAAAAACATTTACGCCACAAGTGTTAAAAGAGATGACATCTCTTTGGGTCTACTCTGGATACTGTCATGAAGGACGCCTTAGGCTGAGAAGGCTCATCCTTCACTGGAGGTTAAGAAAAGGTACTTTTTGTTACTCAGCTAACTAAGCAAGTCTAAACCACATACAAAGCTTGGAGCTCCAAGTCTGATAAACTGATAAACAAGTCTTCTTCTACATGAACATGTGTCCCCACTTGCCAAAGCGAGAGGATGTCGGTTAACCTATGTAGACATTTAAACTGCCTGTATCTCAGATGGTTGGATGTGCTGGGTGGTTTCCAGGAGTTAGATACTGGTTTTTTTCACAGCACCCTGCTTGGTTCCAACCCTCCAGTATCACCACACAAATCCAATCTCCAGGCTTCTCTAAAAGGTCTCTTAGATCAGGGTGCTATTTGCTCCAGTGCTTGTTTTCAGGGCTTTTACTCCAACCTTTAAAAAAATTAAAGGGGACATATCTGCTCCTTCTTGGTTCTAACTGGTATAAATGTCCTTAATCAAACTCTGACGTTCTGTATGGAATCCATTGCCTACCTTCACCAGGGAGACGTACCTGGTGATGTTACAGAGCTAGCCTGGAAGTGACCTTTGACTGGACCCCACTGAACTGGATGTTACAAGGCTAGTCTGGAAGTGACCTTCAGCCACTTTCTACACTATTTCTGGTAACTAGTTAGCCACAGACCTTCCCGGTCTAGAGCTGGTGAAACTACCACTGTCCTGGACAGAACTTAACCACTTCCCACCCACCATATAGCAAAATGGACGGAAAGTGGTTGCATTATCCTGAATGGGCGTCCTGACGTCCAGCAGGATAAGCCGGGGGGCGCACAGCAATCAGTGGTGTGGTGTGTCAATCTGACACACTGCATCTCCGATCCCTGTAAAGAGCCTGACGTAGGCTCTTTACCAGGTAATTAGCTGTGTCAAATGACAGCTCATCACATGGTAACTAGGAAGTGCCGTTGATCAGCTTTTCCTCTACTCATGCTGACAAGGCATGAGTAGAGGAGAGCCAATCAGCTGCTCTCCTGACATGGGGGGGGGGGGGGTCTGAGCTGATAATCAGCTCATTGATTCAGTGCAGACCCATCAAGGGTGCCCACTAGAGACCACCAGGGATGCCCTCTAGAGACCAATCAGTGCCCATTGAAATGCCAATCAGTGCCCATCAGTGATTGCCTGTCAGTGCCTCCTAATAAGTGCTGCCTATGAGTGCTGCATATCAGTGCCACCCATCAGTGCTGCTTATCAATGCGGTTTAGAATTAATTGATTACAAGTGCCCTTCGGTGGTAATCAGCACCTCTAGTAGAAAATGTGCGTGTTTTCACATTAAACTTTGTTTTGAATATGTTTATTATATTGCATTTTGATCATTTGATTATCGAATAAATGTATTCTCTTTAAAATCTAGAAGCTCCTGAGGAAGCGATATTGACATCGCGAAACATGAAGAGCTAGAGCTTAATTTTTATCCCATCCGCATCTCGTGGATTCCAATCCAAGGGGCTATCTATATTCAGCGTGGTATCGGTCTAGTCGACATCACTGCAGGAAGTTTCTATTTTGAGATACTCTCCTTGGAACTCTCCACATGATCTGTTAATATTTTAAATATTTGTATTTGTTGTATTCTACCATAGATACAATTATCGATCAAATGTATTTAGGTGAAACATTAAAATTTGTTATTTTTATATCCACGAGCCTATAAAGTCAATTTTTTCCTTAAATTTCCTTATCAATGCGGTTTATTAGTGCCCATCAGTTAAGGAGAAATAAAACTTTGTAAATAAGTTAACAGAAGCTAAGAAAATAAAAAAAAATCTTTTTCAAAATTTCAAAATTTGCAGGCTTTTTTGTTTGTAGCAGAAAAAATAAAAAACCCAGCGGTGATCAAATACCACTAAAAGAAAGCTCTACAGGGGGTCCCCGGGTTAAAAACAAGATAGGGACTGTAGGTTTGTTCTTAAGTTGAATTTGTTTATAAGTCGGAACAGGTACATTTTTAGGGGTAGCTTCAGCCAAAAAAATAGTTTTTATACTTTTTGGATAGCATAGGGAAGGGTTATCACCCATGTAACATTTGTTTTGCTGTCTGTGCCCCTGTTCAGAAGATTTCACCTCACTTTCCATCCCAACGACAAATGGATTTTGAACATTTTTGGTTGTTGGGGAAACATGGACTGGTGATAAAGCTCCAGTGGAGGTATCTTTTCCCATAAAAATGCTTACAGGAGTGAATTTTCCTTCCTAGGGGTAGATTTCCCCTCACTTCCTGTTATCTCCCTCCGTTTGTAAGTCGGATGTTTGTAAGTCGGATGTTTGTAAGTAGGGGACCGCTTTTATTTGTGTAAAAAAAAAAAATTATAAAAAATGTTGTTTGGGTACAGTGTTGCATGACGGCGCAATTGTCATTTAAAATGCGACAAATCTGAAAATTGGCCTGGGCAGGAAGCGGGGAAGTGCCCTGTATTGAGGTGGTTAAAGTCCCAGCCTTGTCTGGCATTTACATTCCAAGCGTAGACAATTTGTTAGCCAGCAGAGCCTGACATTTCTGGGGCCTCATCCTACTATTCATCAGAGGCTCTGCTGAAAGGGAGTGGGACCCCAGAAACAAATGAGCCATTATAGCACAAGCGGATTAGGACCATCCCTGGTGGTTAGAAGCATGCTTTGGATTCTTTACATTATAAGCTTTTTTTTTCCCCGGCAGAATTTTTTTATACATATATATGCTGCCTTATTTACTTGTTTGTGAGCATTTCAATCAAATAATTATGTTTGATATCTAATAAATGGTAAAATGTATCTTACAAGGCCAGCAGTGCGCTGTTTCTTCCATTTGGTTTACAATACATGATACCGTTTCTCTTGATCTTGGCATGGCAGCATTACTTTTTAACCTCTTGGCACACAAATATATGGCCTCTCAGGTGGGCCTTGATGCCAAGCGGCCGCATATTTGCGTACCACATTGCAGACACAGCTGTTCCAAAAGCGCGTGACCTGCATGCTCCCAGCATAGTTACCGACAGCCAACTGCTTGCAATCGGGAGCTTTCTAATCATGTGACTGCCGATTGTAGTGGTCACATGATTATAAACCCAGCCTGCCCCTCGGCAGCTAAAACCCCTTAAAGGGACGGGTGGCGCTGGTGCGAAGGGGTTAATAAAAACGAGTCAATTGCGTTAAGGAAATTAATACAGGTGGCCCGTTAACAGGATTTTTCCTATATGAAGCGCAAGGGCTCCTGTCTCTACAAACACAGCAATACATAGCTGCAGATCTCAGACGCCAAGTTTCTCCCTGTATAATGTTATCCTAGGCTGGGAACGTATAAATATGGCCAGTGTACATGGTTCCCACACCAACCATCGTAATTTTCAGTATGTAGTCAAAATCAAGATCTCCTGGAAATGCCCCTCTATTGACATGAACCATATAAAACTCCATATTCTATGTAGCAGGAAATAAACCTCTTTAATTTTGGGCTTAATAGCACATAAATGCTGTCTGTAAGGGTTCTCATTTACCTAGGTCATGGTATATCAAGTAGTAGTTAGTCACATTCAACTGGACTTCTTCTGTAATGTTGAAGATGTTTCAGAACTTATCCAAACCACTTCAGTTCATCTGAAGAACGACGTATAAATAACTATTTTACTTGGCTACAGTATGTTTAGGAACTTCAATGAATTCACCATTCATCTCACATGACCCCCAACCAATGTGGTTTAGTACTTTGAGGTATATCTAGTTTCATTTTTGACAGTTTTATTACCAGCTGTTCATTCTCTGTTCCCAGATGTGCCTTCAGTGCAGTCATTACAGCAGGCAGGATGACATTCAGATGTCTTGTTAATGCATCACCCGCCACTGAAGAAAGGAAGGCCAGGACGCGAGTGTTCACTGGAGGACTTGTAAGCTACAAAAGCAACAATAGTTTAAAAATGATTAGAACAGTTGCATAACAATATCAAACTTGGTTAGTTTAATATTACAGCAATTGTGTTATAGGACTCACCTTTGGGACAAGATAAGGAAGTACAACACGACTCTTCACTGCCATAACCTGTTTGAGCCCATCCAGGGCAAATTCTGACAGCTCTTCATCATCCTATGGAGGACATCATACATTAAGGAGACTGGGCTAATATATGCAAACATAAGCAGATCTTAAAGGATAAGTTCAGCTTCAGGAACATCTGGAATGTTACATGTTCCACCCGCTTTTAAAGATCTGCTGTGTTCTTCAATGAACAGAAAGTACATTTTTCCAATAAAACCTAATACCAAAGTTTTTTTTATTTTTTACACCCATAGCTTAAAAAATAACATGGGATTGTGGCTGTGCATACTGTGACTGATGGGGGGGGGTGTTTGTGGCTGTGTACACTGAAAGTTTGATTTCGAAGGGGGGTACGATTGTACTGGGGTCTGTCCCCCAGGTCAGTCGGTTCCCCAATATAAATCCCCCCCCTCCTCCCAGGTCAATCTGTCCACCAGTACAATCCTCCCATTTCTTCAGGGCGATCTGCCCCCACCCCCATATAACCCCCTTAGGTCAGTCTGTCCCCCAATATAATCCCCCTAGGTCAGTCTGACTGAGCTGGGGAGGGAGGGGTCGTACTGGGGATCAGACTTACCACCTGGGGGAATTTATACAGGGGGGGGGGGGGGAGACAGACTGAACTGAGAAATGGGAGGATTGTACTAGGGACTGACTGACCTGTGGGGGATTATACTGGGGGAAAGAAGACAGACCTGGGGGAGGATTATACTTGGGGAAAGACAGACCTGGGGGGGGGGGGGGGGGGGAGAGAATTGGATTTTTCCATCCTCCTAGATTGTGTGGATGGCGGAACTTGCTGGCTGAACAAGAAAAAACTAACTATGGACAGATTAACGGACTCCTGCACTATATTGTACATTACATACTTCTGCCCTAAATGTTCATGGTCTGACCAGTTGCTGGTTGCTAAGCAGTTCCTGACTATTTGAATGAAGATCTTCTTTACGGTAGGCTTAGCTGAAGTGTTAGCTATTTTCAGTGTACACAAATCAAATGTAACGGAAGAATTTTATTTATTGATTTTTAAATGATTGTGCCGAGTTGTATACATTTATGTGAGGCTCACTTGTTTCACAGCAATCTAAGCCTATTTTATGGGTACAAGAAGATTTTTTTATTTTTTTTAATCATGCCCCATTAAGCCCCTTCCACTATTAGCACAATTTGGCCACACCCACTTTTCTGCTCAAAGCTGCCCCAAGTCTTTACAATCCTAGCAAGACCTTTGGCATAATGAAAACCATCCCCACTCTTCACTGTGGCGCACTAAGCCAACCTTTTTTTTTATCAAGCAATGGGGTTTAACTCATGATCTTGCACACAGGCCTACTAATTTCATAAAACACCCCTGCATCAGTGCTGATGTCTGCATCATCAATGACTGAAAAAAGGAAAAGGAAGAGTGAGCTTGGAGTTGAGATTAAGATTTGAGCTTTGTCTTGCTATAAATGTAATTACCAATTGTTGCAGTAAATATGGCAGAATGTCTTCCAGAGCTTGATGACCAATGGTGGAGTGCAGCTGCTCAAAGGTTTTGGCAGCCGCCTCTCTAACCTCCTCAAGGGGATCACACAAAGCTTTCCTCACTGTAGGTACTAGGGATTCAGAAAAGAACAGCACCTAAAATGTAAAAACAATGAAAATAGTTCAGAATAAATGAGGGTTAAAATTAATGCTTCTGTCATATTTAAAAAAATACCCACACTAAACAAATTTTTTTGAAAATTATCAGATGCATTATTGTCTTTTACCACTTACCGCATCTTTACTTGTTGATTTCATGATCTCACTTAAACCAATACACACACCCTGTCTTTCATCACTCTTATCAGACCTCAGACCCTCCTCCAAAATTGGAATGATCTCAGGAAGAATTTTCTCCCCAAGTTTCCGGACTAGGTCCCCAAGTGTTCTGGCTGCAATCTAAAGGAAGAACAAAGCCCCTGATTTTAGTTTGTTAGAAGGATGTAATTTTATGACTAAAAGGAATACATACTATTCTACTTACCGTTCTCTTGTCAGCACAGGTACTAGCAAGGAAACCCAGCAATAAGTTAAAAAGAGTAGGTAAAATCTCTCTGAGTGTGCGAGGAGTGTTTGAAACAACTATTTTCCACACATGAAGTGAAGCTTGGCGCACCACCAGTTGTGTATCAGAACGTCCCATGTACAATCCAGCTAGCACACGGTTTCTCCTTTCAGCTCCAAGTGCAGAAATGATGGCCTAAAAAAATAATTACAAGGTAACGTTAAAAATGTGTTCAATGCTTTCAGAATATTATTTGATAAATTCATGTTATTGCTTCACAAAAAGTATGTTAAAAAATCACCAAATATCGGGGGGGGGGTGCACACTGCTATTGTGCAGCCCTCTGGAAGGGTTGGGGGCCGCATTTGAGGCCCTCTATTAATTTTAAGTTGCCCATCACTGATCTAGTTTGTATGTCGGCTTTGCTGCTGTACAATAATGTCTGGTAGTTTACCCTGGTGGATTGTGCAGTCCCAAAGTTGTCATCCTCAGAGGCGGTCTCCGTGGTCATCTTTCCAGTCACTCCAGAAATATGAAACAGCAAGTCTCCAAGAAGTTGAACGGAGCTGAACCTTATTCTCCAAAGGTCATCAAACAGACCCTGCTCCAGTTGTGGCAAGAGGAGTGCAATGGCTGTCTCTGCATACATGGTGATGACTCTTTGGCCTGCACGTAGTGCCGTATCACGTACAAATTCATTTTCATCTGCTAGGGCCTGCAATAAAATACAGCGATAGCAAACCTCTTTAGCATGATTAAAAACAAGCTTGACAACAAAGCTGACAGCTAAGGAAGGAACAGTACTATCAAAAAGATAATGTAAGAGTCCTGTTAAATTTTTTAAAGAAAATGCAATGATAAATTTGATCCCACATTATAATATAGTACTCAAACAAACAAGCAAGTTACCTTTAGAATGCATGGTATACAGGGACCAACATAGGGTGTAAATTTGTCCCCAAAAGTGATTGGCAAATAAATGAACATCATAATGTAACCATCACGGACATGAGAAGCAATGTCTGGTTTGCTGGCAGTAGCTACAATTTCTGGCATTAGCTTTTCTAGTTTCTCAACTCCTAAACCAGCCATTACTTCTGAAAGACCTGTGGGAAAAGCAAAGGGGACCATGTTAATTTTTCATACATAGCACTCAATATAAAACAATTTCTATGCCACAGCGGTTTACCTTGTGCAGCACCCGAGCGATCCACTGAGCTGAAGTCGGATGCCAGGGTATCCATCAGCCATGGCAGCAAATCCTGGAAACAAGACTCCCCTGTTCCTTTCACCATAGCACCCAAGGCCTTAGCAGACACAGTACGAACCTAGAAAGAACAGTTTATAAAGAAAAGAATCCAAGATGTTATCAGGGAGTTATTTCCATGGACGGCAGTAAATGTGGTAAACGCCCAAAGAAACTTACTTCAGGAACAGGGTCTATAAGGGATGCCTTGAGTCCTGGTGTGATACTTGGGAGGTAAGGGGCCAGGTCCTGAAAAACAAAGTGAAATACATGCGTTCTAATTTCTCTTCCATTAACTGGTATTTGCAAAAAAAATACTTGTAAGACAATCCAGGACAACTAGCAAAACAATACCTTCTGGTCAGTCAGAGAGTACATGTTCCCAATAATCTGTGCTGCCATTTTCCTAGTGTCTGTAGATCTGTCCTGGAATGCCCGCTGTACTATAGGCATAATTAAAGCAAGTGAGGGGGCATCAATGAAATGAACAAACTTGGTGTCCAATAATGTTTGCAGGCACTTCTGTGTCATTCTTGAGGGGTCCGTAAGTGCATCAAGCAACTCAGGACAGATAGCTTTAAAAGGAGAAACAAAAACCAACATTACCTTATGCAAATTTCTTTGTACTTTGGATTTACTGCCATTCTTTATAACATCGAGTTTATTACATTATAAAAAGAAAAAACACAGGTATTAAACCTTGTAATTTTGAACAACTTTACAATTAATACAAACAATATGATACTGTATTGCAATACAACTTGAACTCACCCAAGATCTCTGGGTTCCTAATTACAGAGCCAATCTGACGAAGGGCCTGCTGCCCAGCTTTTTGTACTTTTACGTGGGAGTCTGTAAGCACTTCAGTGAGCTTGGGCACAATACTAGGGAGACAAGAGGATAGCTGTTTTGGAGCACAGTAAGCCATAGCTCCCAACAGCTCCACAGATCCTACAAAAAGACAGCATGATCAGGACATTGTTATTTAGTGACTCATAATCTGACATATAAAATATTCTAATTAAAGTTGGCAGATGGCTGATGAAATCCCACCAAGTCTGACACAGCCAACAGTAAAATACATATATAGAATTACCCGCTTTGGTTCTCCAGGATTCCTCCTCAAGTGCCACCAGAAGGGATGGCAATACAAGCTTTACACCGTGTGCACTGAGGTTACTCATTACTGCCTTGGCACATTCATCTGCTGCCTGAATTAGACAGAAATGACATTAAAGAACTTGAATCACCATCTGCTTTTTGTTTTTTTTTAAAGCATACAAGATTCTGTAAGATCAAGACTTACCTCTCGCACATATTGGTTTCCATCACCAAAGCACAGCAAGAGATGAGGCAATACGTGAACCACATATGGCTCAAATAACTTTCCTAACATATTACAAAGCATCTCAAAAGCAAAGAGGGCCCCTGGGGGAAAAAAAAAAAAAAAGTGCGAGTCAGTTTTTGATGCATACCACTGCATTTAATTTGGCAAGTGTCTAAACAAGGGATCTTCAAATGACAGCCCTCCAGCTGTTGCAGAACTACACGTCACATGAGGCATTGTAAAATTTTGATATTTACAGACATGACTAGGCATGATGGGAATTGTAGTTCCTGAACAACTGGAGGGCCGTAGTTTGAAGACTCCCTGGTCTATACCATCACTTTCTTACCTTCCCTACGTCGGAAATTCTTTTTATCTTGAATTGCTTCTGTCAGGGTTGTCATCATCTCCTGCTGTTTTAGGGAAAGGATGCCCAAACCCTTCACTAGCCCGGCCAAACCATAGGCGGCTCCTTTTCGTTCTGCATATTTATCGGACTCTAGAAGAAGGGCCATTAGCTTTTGGATCATACCACCGGCATCTTCCCTAATTGCTGGCACCAGAGGAGGCAGACAGCTGGCAATTGATTCCTGAACCTTTGAGAGACAGCAATAGAAGGTCATAAGCACTGCTCAGAAGGTAATGCTAATCAGAATGCAAACGTTGTATGAGAAAGAACACCTGCTGTGATGGCGTTGAGAGAGCTGCTATAAGTTTTCCCACAATAGGTTTAATTTTAGGATCACTTTTGTCCAAGTGCTTGGCCAAGGAGCCCATGAGAATGACAACACTCTGACGAACAGCATCATAGCTAGCATCATTTGGTGCATTCTTCAGGAATTCTTCAAACACTGGTAGTAAAGAGCCAACACAGTCCTGAAATGTAGAAATATTTATCAACAGTAAGTTAAGAATTGTGTGTGTGTGTGTATATATATATATATATATATATATATATAAAAATAGATATAACCAGAAATTTCTACCAAATACAGTATAAGGCATTACAAACATGATTAGGTTTTCATATTTTTATGCAAGACTTCCTTCACCTTTCCATGCGTGTTCAGTGCAGACAAAGCAGCATCCAGCATACATTTTCTGACATCAGGGTGACGATCATTAAGGGCATCAGGGACAAAGAACTGGAAAAGCGGTTTAACTTGAGAGCTATCAAGATACTGGGCAAGCTTGTTCAATGCCAGAGCTACGCCACACCTATGCAAATGCAGAAATCATAAGCCTTTATTTTCCATGTCAAACAAAGAAACTAATTTTCAGACATCTCTATTAGAGGTGTATTTTAAGCAGCGAGAGTGACATTCACTGAGCGTTCATTGCATGTGTATCTTACTGGTCGCAAGTGTTTTACATTTCTGTGATTGATTTATTTGCAGTGAATGTTTGGTAACCAACACATTTATTGCTTTATAACTATATCGCATAGATTTCAAGTGTAATACGAGACAAGACTTTGGTTTACATTTTGTACTTTGGAGTGAAAGAGGGGTCGAAACCTTAGACCACTGTCACTAAGAGAATGTAAGGGGAATCTCCCTATTGGTGAGGCAGACAGCAATAAATGACTAAAATACGTGTATGTTTTCCCTCTAGGAAACAAAAAAAATCTTTGGCTTGAGTTCGATTATCTAAATAGTTACTTAACATTTTGCATGCAACTTTCCAAAATGATCCAGCATTAGGGAGATTTTCCTAAACAAGCCTTGGCAATAACCAATAAACTGAAAGCACTGTACAATTAGCAAAAAATCTTGTACGAGTTAGTGATCTAAAAAGGCCAACTTGCTGCGGTATAGTGATTTGTGCGAGCGTGCTGATAAACAGATGCCACTATAATGTATGACTCTAACCTTGAGCATTCTAATCCATTGTAATTTGGTTTGTCTAGGATCCATACTACCATAACACTTCTTCAGACCTGCACACATCATCTTCATTTCAGAATTCATAAATGCTTTAGTATCCTTGATTGTATATAAAATTTGTAATACCTTGCCTCAAATTGGTCAGGAGGAGATTCTGATATTACTCGTCCCAAAGCATCAAGAACAGGTGGCGGCCTCTAAAGAAAAATAGAACATACACAATTAAAACTACACACTGGTGTGGTCTTAAACATCAGAAGCTGGTAGAAATTTGCTTATCAGGGTGCCCCTAGATTAGAGGATCCTAGGTCATACAATCTGTGTAATCAGTGCTTTTGAGTCTCAAACTATCAATCAGGCCCTGGGATCAAGGAAAAAAAAAAAAAAAGGAATTTTGACTTGCCTGTGATCTGTAGTGTATTCCAAAATATGGACTTTACAGGTAACTTATTTATACACCATTGGGGTTGATTTACTAAAACTAGGGGGTGCTGAAATTAAACGCTGCATCGATGCGATGTGAAAACACAGCAATGCAAAGTAACAAAAGTTTAGGGAGGGTGGCCTGTGTCCTGTACTCCAAAATAAAAATAATTTAAAAGTCAGAATTCCTCTCATCTTAATTATACTATAAAAAACACATGGAGCAGGCAACGCAGAATACTCAGTTCAGGCTATGTTATGCTTTCCCTTCACTGAGACCAGGGGATAATTAGAGCATCCAAGAACAGAGTTAGAGAATCCATGGTTCTGGCCACAGAGGGAGGTGGTTGTTGTTGTGGTTGTTTCTGGAGGCCAGTATGCCCACATCCGTAGTTCCCCATTTCTGGCATATCAGAATAAACACATCTGGATTAGGAGATGTATTCCCCTTGGTCCAAGCAATGCTCGCTGAGATAATTCACCTGCCAGTTCACTCCTAGGACAAGGACTGCAGAAAATCGCTGGGCAAGGAGTTTCTCACCATGAAAGAATCCTGTGTTTCCTTTGAGACAGCCAGGTTCTTTGTGTCCCCTTGAAGGTTAAAATATGCCACTGTGGAGGCATTGTCTGATGGCACTGGAATTGGGTGTCCCTTTAGAAAGGGAGTCCTGTCCTGGAGAGAAAACCTGACTGCTCTGAGCTCAAAGATGTTGATGAGGAGTTTGGTTTCCTCTCTTGACCAAGTTTCTCTGAACTGTCAAGGATTGAAAAACTCTTTGCCAGCCTGACAGATTTGCGTCTGTTGTAAGAAGTTTACAATTATGAGGAAGGAAAAATGTTACCACTGTTAGAGGTGAAGTAGTGATCCACCGGGACAAGCAAGTTCTTGTTTGGCTGGATAGGAGCATGGGTAAGTCCAGGGTAAGAGCATAATTTATGCTGACAGAAAGTTTAGTCAGAGAGTCCTTAACTACTTGAGAGCCGGGCCATATACAAATGACGG
Source organism: Rana muscosa (assembly GCA_029206835.1). Classification (NCBI taxonomy): domain Eukaryota; kingdom Metazoa; phylum Chordata; class Amphibia; order Anura; family Ranidae; genus Rana; species Rana muscosa. The sequence goes on from CM055116.1 coordinate 883,466,285, forward strand.
CCTCTAGTTGGCTCTACAAATCCGGGAGGCCGTCAATAGACGGCCTCGGCTATTCCGGCCACCGGGGGGCGTGCGAGCGCGTCACTGAGATGCCGATGCGCGTGCCTGGCAGCCGCGATGTCCGCCAGTACACAGACAAGGATGTGGATCTCTGTGTGTAAAACACAGAGATCCACGTCCTGTCAGGGAGAGGAGACCGATGCTGTGTCCCTTGTACATAGGGACACAGATCGGTCACCTCCCCCAGTCGGTCCCCTCCCCCACACAGTAGTAATCACTCCCAGGTTACACATTTAACCCCTTCCCTGCCAGTGTCATTTTTACAGTAACCAGTGCATTTTTATAGCACTGATCGCTGTAAAAACGACAATGGTCCCAAAATGGTGTCAAAAGTGTCCGATGTGTCCACCATAATGTCGCAGTCACAATAAAAAAATCGCTGATTGCCGCCACTACTAGTAAAAAAAAAAATTATTAATAAAAATGCTATAAAACTATGCCCCATTTTGTAGACGCTATAACTTTTGCGCAAACCAATCAATAAAACGCTTATTGCGATTTTTTTTACCAAAAATATGTAGAAGAATACGTATCGGCCTAAACTGAGGAAAAAAATAAAAATAAAATAAAATTTGGGATATTTATTATAGCAAAATGTAAAAAATATTGTGTTTTTTTCAAAATAGTCGCTCTTTTTTTGTTTATAGCGCAAGAAATAAAAACCGCAGAGATGATCAAATACCACCAAAAGAAAGCTCTATTTGTGGGAAAAAAATAAGTCAATTTTGTTTGGGAGCCACATCGCACGACCACGCAATTGTCATTCAAAGCGTGACAGCGCTGAAAGCTGAAAATTGGCCTGGGCAGGAAGGGGGTTTAAGTGCCCAGTAAGCAAGTGGTTAAGTGGAATTGGGCAAATGGTACTGCCTCAAAGCAGGCAAGCATTAAACCTGGAACTGCCAGGTTAAAGAAAGTTTTTAGGAGCGTCTAAAATTTTCTATTAGCAGAATCTTTTAAAAAAGGAACATCCTCATTAGGTACAGTGAGATGTTTGTTTATGACAGACGGAAAGATAAACTACAGGAATAGCCCACTTTCTAAAAACTCTTTTCACTGGATAGATTTCAGCAAGGATTTTTGGGGGAGTGGAAATCTTTTCAGAAGTGACTCAGCCATTGTAAACTGCACATTCTATCTGTTCACAGACAGGGAAAGTTTTGCAAGTTTTTGCAGGTCTCTGTGCCCAAAGGAGCACGGTGAGACAGAGGTGAGTCAATCTGCACAATGCCAAATTTTTGGGGACAAAGCCAATGAGTTTATCAATGTTAGCAAGCTTGTTGTGGGAAGCTCTCTTTTCAGTATAGAGGCAATGTGGGAGAGAGAAACCATCTGCATCTTCCTCCAACACTGCCCGAATGTCCTCTTCAGATTCAAAGTGCAGTAGGATAAGGATCCGACTCTGGTTGAGAAACAAGAATACGGGAAGAGGTGGGTCATTTCCAAGCCCTAGACAAAGATAACTGTATTAAGACCGTAATCTGTCCAAGGAATTGTGACATAGATGCAAAGAAAATCAGCTTTTGTAAAGTAGGCCACTTGTTGTGGGCCTGAAAAAGAGCTAGAATCAGATGCTGAAACCGGTGTTAAAAACTGGGTCCTGCTTCGATGCAAGGGATACATTATCATTCTGAGGTGGAGTGTTATGAGAGCTTTTGGCAGTATGAAGGTTTGCCGGCTGTTTAGAATTAGCTCCCTTTCACCTGGTCTCCACCATAGCTACAAATGAGGGTATTTCCCTATGGGGTACTCATGGAGTAGAGTGTGGAGGATAAAGTAGGCGTGTCCGCAAACAGCTGATCAATAGGGAGTGAGGAAGCGTCTGAGTACTTTACAAAGGCTCCAAGCAGAATTTGCATTAAAGTGTGCAACTAGTTGTGTAATGTAATATCTGGTCATCCAACCGAGACTAAGCTCAATCTAAGTGGTTGACTTTTAGAGCCAAGATTGAAAAGTTTGCACTCTAAAGTGAATACATTCCAAACCTAGCCCCAATTTTACAGTAACGTGCGTCTCATCTGTCCACAAGGCTGGACTGCATTTAAACCCCAAAGGGGGTCCTCAGGGACTTGGTTCCATACAGATGGACCATGGCCCTAGACCTCTATAGCACCCTGCGGTTAACTCAAGGTGATTGCCCTGCCCAGAACCCAGCACTTAAAGCAACATTACAGGCTGTTCTAGGTACAGCTCCCAAGGTTTTACTGAGATTGCACTGATTGATCAGAGGACGGCTCCGAAAAGTTTACAGAGATTGCACTGATCCAGATACACTGCTTCTGTGTAGGAATTAGAAATTAGTGCGGGCTGACTGATGACAGAGACAAGCTTCCTAAGGCTGCCTGTTTGCTATCTGACTTTTATCTATTCGCCGATTTTAGTTCAGTGGTCCTTTCCCTATACGGTAAGTTCATATTTAGGGTGTAACATGCTCCAGCACACACAGCTGCATTATTCATTCACAGCCATCTGAATGAACAAACTACAAGTCCCGTATTCCACTGCAGAAGGTGGCTTGTAGTTCTCAATGAACTGCAAGGGCACCGGTGAGCGCTCTCGTAGTTCGTTGATCTTCAGCTACTGTCTGCCCGTATTGGAGGTACAGACAGCCATACTGAAAGTCTGCAGGAGCCTGACACTGCACTCGTGATCTACTGATCACCGGTGCAATGCTTTCTGGGCTCTTGTGGGGAAAAAATAAATGCACTTTTTTTTTTCTGACGGAACTTAGGCATTTAGAATTTTTTTACCAAAAGGCAAACTTAGCCTTTAAAACATTAAAAAAGCAGCAGTGTACCATTAAAGCAGTTAAGGCTGAAGTTTTTTTTTTACCTTAATGCATTCTCTGCATTTAGGTAAAAAAAAAAAAAATAAACCTGGGTGCAGCTCCCAGCCCCCCCTTATACCTTACTTGAGCCAGTGATATGCATGAGAGCACCACCTCATAGGCTCTGACACAATCACAGACAGCGAGGAGGGAGCAGGGTGTTGGATCAAGCCGTGCTCTGTCTATGGACACACACACAGGCAGCTCAGGAGCAAGCCCGCATGAGTGCCACCATAGCAACCAGCTTGCTATGGTGGGCACTCGGGGGGGGGGGGGGGGCAGAGGCTACAGAAGAGTTAAAAAACAAAAAACACACACACACACACACACACACACACACATATATATATATAAGCACAGAGCAGGCAAGTATAACAAGTTTGTTATTAGAAACGAAGAGCAAAAATTAACGGTTGACAATCACTTTAATACACTTTGTGCTGGTCAGGCACATAAGCTTATATCTTATTTGCTTTGTTTTAACTAGGTATATACTTTGCATGAACTCAGGATTATAGAAGTTATTTTCCCTGTAATTATTCCTTTATTTTACAAAACTATTGCAATGAAGATTTGCTTCACAACTTACGTAAAGCTTCTCGTGGTACAGCTCCACAAGTTTTTTCAGGACCTCTGTGGCTTGATTTTGATATTCTGCCACGGCATGAGAGAGTGCCTCAGCCCCTGCATGCCTCATTGCTTCTTCATGATGAATAACATCTTTAATGAGCAAAGAACATAGTTCCGGTTGCAATTCCAAGTCAAGTGATTCCCAAAACCTTTGATGACACAGAGAATAAAAAAGCATAAACATCAATAATAGGGTCATGTTGGAGTAATCAAAACATTCCCAGAAACATCCACAAAGTGTTTTGCAAACCTGTCCTATACGTGATAACATTCCCTCTGTTCTCAGCTGCATAAGAGCTGGGGGAGGAGAAGCAACAGCACACTGATATTCCCAGTGAAAGGCTGTGCAGGGGGGTGTGTCAGAACAAGTCTAATCATTGGAGAAGAGCAGCCAAAGTTGCCAGCATAGCTAGGGAACTGACCACGTGAGCTCTCCTGCCTAGTGTGGTCAGTTTTTAACAGCGAAAGCAGAGGGACTGGCAGGAACACCAGGGATTTCAACCAAATGAAGCAATACAAAGAACAGGATAGTTTTTCATACAAGTACATGGGACAGCAGGCACATATCAGGAATTCGAAATGCTGGGGTAACAAACACTTTAAAGCGGAGTTCCACCCAAAAGTGGAATTTCCGCTTTAAGCACTCCTCGCCCCCTTACATGCCACATTTGGCATGCAATTTTTTTTTGGTGGGGAGTTCGGTAAGAGTGGGACTTCCTGTCCTACTTCCACCTACGGACCGCCTAGACGACGACTCCTCTCGCCTTAGGTGGACCCTCCATCCAGGCGATCTCCTCGGACACTCCTAGAGCGCAGCCCAACTCGCACATGCGCGTTGTGCGCCCGGCCGTGAAGCCGAAAGCGGTCACGGCCGGGTGTCCACAGTGCGCTGAAGCGTGGAGCAGGTAAGTGTCTGTTTATTAAAAGTCAGCAGCTACACTTTTTGTAGCTGACTTTTAGGCCTCATGCCCACGGGCGTTTTTTCAGCCACGTTTTTGAGCGTTTTTTACAGCTTAAAAACGCCTGTCCATGTTAGTCTATAGCTTCATGTCCACCTAGGCGTTTTTGAGCTGTAAAGAGCATAGGCGTTTTTGAGCTGTAAAAAAAACCCAGGGCCAGTGCGTTCCTCAGCGTCAGAATTAGGCAGAAAAAAACGCGAGCGGCAAAAAACGCGCACTAACGCGCAAAAAACGCGCACTAACGCGCGGTCGCGTTTTTAGCTCCGACGTTTTTTTTTTTTTGTTTTTTTTTTCAAAAAAAAAATAAAATAAAAAAAATATTTACAATAACATGGACAGGCGTTTTTAAGCTGCAAAAAACGCAGCTGTAAAAACGCCAGTGGGCATGAGGCCTTAACATAAAAAGTCTGGAACTCCCCTTTAATAACAATGCTGAAGTGTAGCAACTTTTGGGCTTATACCCCAGTGGTCAGCTATTTTCCTTAGGAAACATTTGGAGAAAGCTTGATTGCTTGCTCTGACTGGTCATGTACTTTTTTTAATGTCCTACTACACATGTATCACACAGGATCACGTGAGGCTTTATCCTCAGTATATTTTTTAAAATAATATAAAAAAAGAAGGATAAAACACCTTACCCTTCAGCTTGTCTTTTGATTTCAGTCTCCACATCAAATTTCGCCACCCAAAGCCTGTGCAATAAGGCCAATCCATTGTTATCATCAGTTTCTGGTGTTGGCAAAACCATCTCAAGTTCCATTAGTCCCTAACAAAAGAATACATTTAAATATGAATAGGTATTGCTACCCATGACTGCACAACTTATTGGACATGAAATAAAGGACTATACAACATGTTAACATTAGGCAATACGGAAAAGCTTGTGTAGGAGGACTTACCCTCAAAGCAGAATCTCTCACATTTGAGCATGATGACTGCAAAGCTTGAAGTAAAACATCAATTTCTTCCTGTTCTGCATATGTGCAGCCTTCTCCTCCTCCGCTGCTTGTGCATAATGATGTAAGTGCATGGGAAGCCAAGATCTACAAATGAAAAAGGCTACTACAGACTGAAAAAGCACTGGCTCTTTTATTATTCCTTGAGATACACAAGGCGATTTTTGCACCTACATGGTTATACTGCTTCACTGACAGTAGTCAAAAGGCTTGAGAGGACACATTTGAAATCTCAATAGGATATAAATTTTTTTTTTTTTTTTTTAAAGTTCTACTTTTAAATACTAACTTCAAAACACTTTGATGTCATGTTTGCATTTGTCTATTAAGCATTTGCGCATAAGTGGTTATCTTTAGAGCTACCTCTACATATAAAATGGCCAGCCTGCTCCTGAGCCTCAGTTTTCCTTGTATTCTGCCTCATCTTTCCCAACAAGGCATAATGCACTAGCCGAAGGAAAAGAAAATGTTGTGCAGGAGGGATGCCCTACAATGGGCAATTAGGCCTTATCCTCAGAAAAACAGAAAAGAACATGCTGGCTTGGAAGGAACAGTTAAGTTTTCATCTGACTTTAAATGGCACTTAGTAAAAATATAAATGTATGTATGTATGTATGTATATGTATATATATATATATATATATTATATATAAATAAAATAACCAAGCTAAAAATGTAAGAGCTGCAGCTAAAAGATCATTAGCAACTTTATTTTCCAAGCGCTTGCTCACACCAGCCGCTATGGGGAACGTTATCTAATGCAAGAAAAAAAGTCATATGGCTTCAGTTCACACCAGTGTGTTTTGTTGGTGTGCGTGGAAAAAAGTAGGACAAGTTACATTGTAACACTTTACAATGTGCTGCAGCACAAAAGAATCACATACAGTTGGGAAGAAAAAGAAACAAAAGCTAGCCCTGCAATGTGTTTTAACCACTTGAGACCCCTGGAAGATTTACTCCGCTTCATGACCAGGCCATTTTTTGCGATACAGCACTGTGCTAATTTAACTGACAATTGCACGGTCGTGCAACGTTGTACCCAAATAAAATGTATGTCCCTTTTTCCCCACAAATAGAGCTTTCTTTTGGTGGTACTTGATCCCCTCTGCGGTTTTAAATTTTTTACACTATAAACAAAAAAAAAAAAAAAAAGGACGGACAATTTTGGGAAAAACATTTTTACCTTCTGCTAGAATACATATCCAATAAAAAAAAATATTAAAAAATTAAAAATGTCTTCATCAATTTAGGCCAATGTGTATTCTGCTCGATATTTTTGTAAAAAAAAAAAAATCCCAGTAAGTGTATATTGATTGGTTTGCGCAAAAGTTATAGCGCCTACAAACTATGGGATATATTTATGGAATTTTTATTACGGTAATCATTTTACTAGTAATGGCGGCAATCAGTGACTAATAGCGGAACTGCGATATTGCGGTGGTCAAATCCGACACCGACACTTTTTGGATACCTGTGACAGGAATACAGTGATCAGTGCTAAAAATTTGCACTGTCACTGTACTAATGACACTGGCTGGACAGGGGTTAACATCAGGGGCAATTAATCAAAGGGTTAACACTATGTGTGCCTAGCCAGTGCTTGTGTACTGTGTGGAAGGTGCTTTTACTAGTGAAACGGATTGATCCATGTCCCTGCTTTTGCAGGAACAAAGGATCAAAGCCTTCCCTACTGAGAGAACGTTGATCTGCCTTATTTACATAGGCAGATCGCTGGGTGTCAGCGGACATCGAGTCCGCGGTACCCATAAATCAGCTCCTGCTGTGTATAATCACACTGGGAGTGAATCGCCGGCAGCATGCATGCGTGCCCAAGATCCGGAAGTGCAGGATCACGTACTAGGAACGTGATCCTGAGCAGATGAGCTGCCGTATATGCAAGTTATACGATCGGCAAGCAGTTAACACATCACAGCACACAGTAGCGCGTGTTATGCACACATTAATATGCACTGTGCGATTTCCTTCAGGCAGGACATATATCCCCAACAGTCAGGCTGGCTCCCTTACCAGTGACCAAAAAGAAAAAAAATTTAACTTGACACAAATCTATTTCCACGACTATAAAACAATACTACTTTACAGATCACTTGTTCTCACCTGTAATCTTGGACTGGCTGTTCCTATCACCTTAGTCAACAGGAGTAGCATATCTGTACGAGGCAGGAACTCTGGTCCATTCTAAAAACAAAATACAATTTGGTAGGTAGTATTGCACTTTAGAAAGATCTGACCAAAGGATATCAGGCTGCTTGATGCACAAACTCTACTAACCTCATCAATAAGCTTTGCCTGTGCCTTGGAGGCTCTTAGTTGGGAATGAACAGTGATTATCTGTAAGGTCTGCACCAGCAGCTCTTCAGTTTCTTCACTGTTATTGCTTGTTTCCAATAATACCATTTTCAACAGAGGGAAGACAAAGGAAAATGCTGGCGCTGATAAAGGAGATGCCCCTGTATTCAAAAATATATACACAAATATAACACATGCCTGATGTATAAATTCAGACATTTGTAAAAGCATGGTACATACCACCCATAGAATGAACATATTTATTTTGGACTTCTGTATTAACAACATATAGCCCTAAAATGTAGAACTTGATTTTGATCCATAAAGATTAAGCAGTCTAAAAATTCAGGATTGCATTTTTATTAGTCACCAGCCTAGCACCTAATTTTACCACAAAAAACTGGGAAAACGTATTGACTCGAGTATAAGCCTAGGGTATCCATCTGCATGCCTCACTGTGTCCATGACTAGACTGACGTTTAACATGGGAGTCTATGGAAGGGGTGCCCGGCTTTGAAAAATCAGTGCTCCCCGGCCGTAGGTCCCCCGGACAACAAACTCGGACAACAAGCGGGGAAGCGATCCGGCGTGCGTTCCACCTTCCTCAAGGAGTGAACCAGCGAGACCGGAAGTTGCGACGCTACACCACGCTCTGGACGCAACTTCCGGTCTCGCTGGTTCACTCCTTGAGGAAGGTGGAACCCACGCCGGATCGATTCCCCGCTCGGATCCATCGGCCCTGCTTGCTAAGCTGTCCAGCCTGAGTGCCGGGTCTTGGGCACTATCCAAGTAAGGGGGCATTTGTCTGTCCATTTTTTAAACTTTGTTTTACAATAAACGGGATTACACTATTTCCGTTTTTCCTTTATTTCCTGTACATCTACGATCGGGCCTCCTGGAGGCGGAGATTCTGCACTCCATATATGACATCTCTATTTCTACCAGCAAGTGGTACTTGCATCAAGCTCATTTTGACTCCTTTTTAAATTAAATGAGTCAACGCTATTTGGTAAGCGGCCAATCTCTTATGAGCACTATTGGGTGACACGTATGTTCATGGTGAAGGCTATCACTATAACGTTTCCGGGTTTGGATCAAGTTTACCTACGCTTCATTTTATGAATGAACATTTTTTCTTTGGAAAAGAATATCACATACGTTTTTCCTGTGTCTGGGATCAAGTTTATCACTGTTTCATTGCATGAATGAACTTCTTTCTCTGGATCACTTATGTTCATTTTAGAATTTGTATTCACTGTAGAATTGTTATGTTTATTGCATGAGTTTGTTGGTTTTTTTGACACAAGCACAGCAACAGCACCAACACTACAGGTGCAATTTCATCGCGGAGGATTCACAGCTCAGCTGAAGTTTTATTAATTTGATTGCAATATTGGGTTGGTGACATATATTGGTTTGTTATAAATAGATCTATTGTAAACCATAAATTTCTTTTTTGTAGTTAGCGCTCCCACTATACATGCACTGGGTACATGTCATTCACACATAGTTAGTGTTATAGCAACAAAGGTGCGGACCAGGAGAAGCTAGGAGAAAGCTGAAACTCTTGGACACTGTGTGGGTCTGAGGAACAGACCGTCAGGCCTAGGCTAAAGGCCTGGATCACTAGAAGGTAAAGCGACTGTTAGTATGAAGGATACAGGAATGGTGGAACCCCCCTGTAAATACTACAGATGTGTTTTGTGAACTTTCGTGCTTTTAAATAAAAATGGGCTACCATGCCCTTAAACAGAGTTGCTGACTGGCTTGCATCACTGAAAAACGCATCTACTACGTGAGCTTAACAACCCCCAATCTCACAATATATATTTATATATTAATTAGAGCTGGGCGATTTTGGCCCAAAAAAATTTATCTGCGATTTAAAAAAACAAAAAAAAATTTGATTCACGATTCGAATTTAGTTTTTTTCTTTCCCGTTGGACACCGCGCCGGTGATAAGGAGCTGCGGCCATAAGTTTTTAGGCGAGGGCGCGGCTTCGGCCTAGTCCGCTGCGATCCTGGGAAAAGACCGCGGACTAGGCCGAAGCCACGGCCTTGCCTAAAAAATCCTGCCCGCAGCTCGCCGCGATCCTGGGAAAAGGCCACGGCTTCGGCCTAGCGGCCTTTTCCCAGGATCGCGGCGAGCAGGATTTTTTAGGCGAGGCCGCAGCCTCGGCCTAGTCCGCGGAGCGCCGGTCCTATGGAAAAAAAAAACTAAAAGATTCAAATCGATTTTTTCCCTAGCCCTAATTCCTACACAGAAAACACTTCACTACTTTGTATCTCCACTGAATGTTTTGTTTTTTCTTCCCAACCCAAAGACATTTCAATGCAATGTGAAACATCAGAGTAAGCATGGACAAATGAAAGAAAAGTGAAGAGGAATATTATGTGAAAGGCTATAATCCTGCACATTTGAAGTTTTATCAATTATAATTCATTACCTGGGTCTTCCTTGCGTTTGGACACAGTATAAGCGTGTAAAAGATTTACTGCTCTCTTCACAGCTACTGGCAGCTCCTCCTGACACCAAGAAGCATCCAAGTTACATTCTGGCTTCAACAAGCGAAGAGTTATGTAAGCAGCCAATTTTCCTATGGAATAAAAACAGATATTACTGCCAATTCTCAGAGATGCAAAGGATGCAAGGCTTTATCAAAACATCTTTTTTACAACTGCTCTGTAAATCATAATAGAAAATAAGGATGTTTACCAAATGATTTCAAATGAACTGGCATGACACAAGCAGCAAACTGCACAAATGGACCATGGATCCGAGCAGCAGCTAATGGAGATTTCAACAATGGTATAAAGCAGCTGGTTAAAACAGGAATGTGCTGAGAAAGACCAGGAGGGCTCTGCTGAATTATACAGTCTAGAAGTCGAATATTGTTTTCCAACTCTGTGTCCAACTAAAAGAAAAATGAGACCAAGTATATAACAATAGAAACGCAAATCAGAAAATTACGACTTCAAAAAGCACAAAATAAATAAAATATAAGATGCTGGGGAAATCTGCATTAAAATGAACCGGTTCCTTTGCTCTACACGGGCAAAGCACAGATTCACGTTAAGCTAATATGCAAAGCTGTCTAATATTCACCTTACAGTGATTCCAAACTCCCTTTAACCACCAGCAGGGGCACACATCTGAGTGAGGAGGAGACGTGGGTTCTGTCAAAAGGGAAGGATCTGGCAATGGCAGAGCGACAGCCATTGGCTCAATGTCACCTATTAAGAGAGCCAACCTATGCCTGGGATTAAACTGCTTTACATACAGTATGGGAAAGAACAGAGGGGCACAGAAGAATTTAGCATAGTGTTGTGAAAACTCCACACACAATTTTAGGCAATTTCAACCTGTTTTCAATTGCACAACTTTCCAGATAGGACAAGGCAACCAACCATCAAAAGTTTTCAGGTTTAGAAAAACTGTTGATGGTATAAATTTAGCAACAGAAAGAGGTCTGCATTTATCCAGCATTACAATATACTTTAGGTCTGCTTAAGATGTTTTCTGAAATTTAATCCTTCTGATTTACTATAAAATAAATGGCTTTAGATGGGCTGTATAGAACCAGCGTATGGCAAAAGGCTTGAGGTCGGTCACAGTGTGAACATATACATATGCAAATACTACAACACAACTTTCCAGTGGAGGGGATTGTGGAGTAATCCTTTCCTTCCCATATACTTCATGCAATCTTCTTACCTGCAGCAGCTTCTTTCGGATCTGACTCTCCTTTTCCATCTGTGCCTGCAGCATTTCCTTCTGCTTACTTGTTAACTGAACCTCTTCTTTTATCCCTTTCTTCTTTTTAATCTCCTACAAAAAGGGGATCATTGAAATGTTCTCTCAATTCAATCAGTGTACCAAGTAAACAAAGAGACAGAAACTGAACAAAAGCAATATTGGACAGCTGGAGATTCCTGAACCCTTAAAGTAGTTGTAAACCTCAGACATGAGATATGAACAAAGCATATCCCTCTGTAGTGTGTACTTGTCTCCATTAAGAGCACTAGGTGTCATTTCGGTCTACTGCTTCATTCCTCTACTACCAGCATGAATCACTTCTGACAAGTTTACAACCACTTTAACTGCTTGTCGACCAGCCGCCGTCGTTATACGGCAGCAGGTTGGCTCTCCTGCATGAATCGCCATAGCTGTACATTGGCTTGCGCAATTGCGGACGCGCACTGCCGGAGCTTACCCGCGGGTCAAGCAGGTTTGATATCCGCCGGCGACCTGCGATCGCCTAGTACAGAGGCAGAATGGGGTTCTACCTTTGTAAACAAGGCAAATCCCTGTTCTGACAGGGGACATGACAGATCTACTGTTCCCAGTCATTGGGAACAGTGATCTCTGTCATGTCCCTGGCAGCCCAGCCCCCCTACAGGATCGCAGATTGCCACAATTACTAGTAAAAAACAATAATAAAAAAATTCAAACAAAAGTCCCTAAATATATCCCATAGTTTGTAGACGCAATGACTTTTGCCCAAAACAATCAATCAATATTACGCCTATTGGGGTTTATTTTACCCAAAATATGTAGAAGAATATATATTGGCCTAAACTGAAAAAAAAAAAGCGCAAAAAATAAAAAACCGCAGAGTTGATCAAATACCACCAAAAAATAGGATTTTTATAACAGCTTACCTGTAAAATCCTTTTCTTGGAGTACATCACGGGACACAGAGCGACATAGTCATTACTAATGGGTTATATAGATACCGTCAGGTGCTGGCACTGGCAACTTCCAAAACCGGAAGTACCCTCCCCTATATAAGCCCCTCCCATCCGGGAGCACCTCAGTTTTGTAGCAAAGCAATAAGTGTCCCCAAAGAGGGGCGGGAGCTCTGTGTCCCGTGATGTACTCCAAGAAAAGGATTTTACAGGTAAGCTGTTATAAAAATCCTATTTTCTTTCTCGTACATCACGGGACACAGAGCGACATAGTCATTACTAATGGGATGTCCTAAAGCAATGCCAAATGAGGGGGGGGATACACCATATATAAGCTGAGCGCTATCAGACATGAGGATCTTTTGCGGCCTGCAACACACTGTGCCCAAAGGCGACATCCTCCTGACTTCTAACGTCCACCTGGTAGAACCTAGTAAACGTGTGAACTGAAGACCATGTTGCGCCTTACAGATTTGAGCCAGGGAGGCCTGGTGATGCACTGCCCATGAAGTCCCAACTGCTCTCGTGGAGTGCGCTCTAACTTTGAACGGAGGCGGTCTCCTTCTCAAGCCATAGGCTTGTATTATGACCTGTCGAATCCACTTGGCTAAAGTAGATTTTGATGCTGCCTGACCATTTCTGGGGCCTTCCGGCAGAATAAACAAAGTATCCGTTCTGCGAATCTGAGCAGTGGCTTTTAGATAAGCTTTAACTGCTCTTACTACATCCAAAGAATGCAATAACTTTTCCTCTACCGAAGTAGGTTTGGGGAAAAAAGAAGGAAGAACCACATCTTGGTTCAAATGAAACCTCGATACCACCTTAGGAAGAAAGGCTGGATGAGGACGTAACACTACTCTATCCTTATGGATAACCAGATATGGCTCCTTACAGGACATAGCTGCTAATTCCGACACTCTTTTAGCCGAACAAATGGCTACTAGAAAAATCAATTTCCTGGTGAGAAGAACCAAAGAAATATGCTGTAATGGTTCAAATGGTTGTTTCTGTAGAACCTACAGAACCAAGTTTAGATCCCATGGACATATGGGAATATTAACCGGAGGACTAATACGCATCACTCCTTGTATAAAGGCTTTGACTAGTGAATGCGAAGCCAAGGGCCTTTGAAAAAATATTGACAAGGCCGAAATCTGACCCTTGATAGTACTCAAGGCAAGCTTCCTATCTACAGCCCATTGTAGGAAGTCCAGAATCCTACCTATTACATATTTACGTGGATGCCATTTCTTGGCCTCACACCAGGCGATGTACGCCTTCCAGATTCTATAGTAGATCTGCCTGGATACCGGCTTCCTGGCATTGATCATGGTAGATACCACAGAATTAGAGAGACCTCTCTTTTTTAGAATGTGGGCTTCAATAGCCAGGCCGTCAAACCTAGGGCTGGTAAGGAAGGGTGGTATATCGGTCCTTGCGAAAGCAGGTCCGGACGACGTGGGAGAGTCCAAGGACTCCCCACTGACATTTTACAATCTCCGCGTACCACGCTCTTCGGGGCCACGCTGGAGCCACCAGAATCACTGGTTTCTTTTCTACCCTGATTCTGCGGAGTAATCGAGGAAACCATTGTGGCGGTGTGAATGCATATATCAGCTTGAACTGATCCCAAGGGAACACTAGGGCATCCGAGCCGCAAGCTAGGGGATCCCTTGTCCGAGAGACAAACCTGTCCACCGTTGCGTTGAATCTGGATGCTAGAAGATCTACATCCGATGTTCCCCACCGCTGACATATTGTCCAGAAAACCTCGGGGTGAAGGGACCCTTCCTCTGGGCATAATTGCTGGCGACTTAGAAAGTCCGCCTTCCAATTCTCCACTCCTGGAATGAATACCGCAGATATGGCTGGGACATATCTTTCTGCCCATTTCAGGATGTAATTTACTTCCCTCTGGGCTGCACGACTCCTGGTGCCCCCCTGATGATTGATATATGCCACTGCTGTGGCATTGTCTGATTGAATTCTGACAGGGGACCCTTGGAGTTTGGATGTCCATGCTACTAGGGCATACCGGCCTGCTCGTATCTCTAAGAGATTGATGGGCAGGGCCTTTTCTGCATCCGACCATCTGCCCTGGAGAGACTATTGCTCCAGTACAGCTCCCCAGCCTATAAGGCTGGCATCTGTAGTGACCACCTTCCAAGAAATCGGACTGAAGGATTTCCCTTCTTCCAGATTCTGGGGAACCAACCACCAACGGAGGCTCTTGCGAACGGAAGGGGACAAGGACATTGTAAGTCTAGGGCCTGAACTTTTTTGTTCCAGGCTGACAGTATGGCCCCTTGCAAATTCCTTGAATGGAATTGACCGTAGGGTACTGCTTCGAATGATGCCACCATTTTTCCCAGCAGCCTCATGCACAGGCGTATGGACGGCTGTTTTTTTTGTACCCACTAAGTGGATCAAATCTTTCAAAGACAACACCTTTCCTCGAGGCAAGAATATTTTTCTCTGGCCTGAATCCAACCTTAGCCCCAAGTATTCCAGACTTTTGACTGGTTTTTAGGGCTAACTTGTCTCGGTTGATAATCCAACCGTGAGATTCCAGATACTTGATTGTCTTGTGAACGACCACGTCTAGTTTTTTCACTGAGTGGTCTATCAGCAACAAGTCATCTAGATATGCCATTATCATTACACCTTGTGTTCTTAGATTGGCCAATAAAGGGCCAGAATTTTTGTAAACACTCGTGGTGCTGTGGCCAAACCGAAGGGTAAGGCTCTGAACTGAAAATGGCGCCCTTCTACTGCAAAGCGTAGAAATTTTTGGTGGACTGGAAAGATGGGAATGTGCAAATAAGCATCTTTGATGTCGATCGCGGCTAACCAATCCTCCCCTTGTAGGGCAGTGGCCACCGATCGGATCGACTCCATCGGAAAGTCCTGATATACAGGAATTTGTATAGCCCTTTTAGAATTAATATGGGCCTCCCGTCCGCGTTTGCTTCGGGACTGTAAAGAGGTTTGAGTAAAACCCGAACCCTCATTCTTCCAGGGGAACCTCCATAATTACTCCTTGGAGCAATAGTTGTTCTAGTGCCAACAGGAGGGACTCTCTCTTCCGGGGATCCCCTGGCACGTTTGACCTCAAAAATGGGAAGGAGGAGAGTCTTTTAACTCCAAACTGTATCCCAAACATACTGCGGAGAGCACCTATCTGTCTTGATCGTGTCCCGCCAGGTCTCTTGCGAACTGGAGTCCTCCCCCCACCCGACTGAGTGGGGGCAACCCTTCAATGAATTTAACTTTGGGGGAGGTTTTGTACCTCCCCTGACCCAGGGTTTCTCATTACCCTGCTATTGTCCCTGTTTTTTACCCCCCGGGAATTGACTGAGGAGGCCGTCGTTACTGTTACACAGCCGATGCCTCAGGGACTGGAGAAGCAGGCCTCTTAAAGAGGGACCTCTAACTCTGTTTTTAACCGGCAAGAGCGTATTTTTACCGCTGGAAATTTTCTGGATATATTTGTCCAGGTTTTCCCTGAATAAGCGTTCACCATGAAATGGGACGCTAACCAGCCATTCTTTACAGGGAGCTTCAGCAGACCAGTTTTTGAGCCATAGAAGCCTACGCATATGTACTATAGACAGCGTAAGGCGGGAGGCCTGATGGACTGAATCCTTTATGGCGTCAACCGCAAAGCCTAAGGCTCTAGGTAGATCAGCTAGGGCAAAGCCTGCTGATCTGTCAAGTCCCTCAAGACCTGTTTCAACTGATCCTTCACTGCTTAGCAGACCCCAATAGCTGCTACTGCTGGTTGTGTCACCAAGCTTGCTGTATAAAGAAGCAGACTTTCATAAGGACTCCAATCTTTTATCTATTGGGTTCTTGAACATTTGGACATTATCCACTGGACATGTCAGTGATTTATACATACAAGAGATGGCTGCGTCCACTGTAGGGACCTTCCATTTTTTTTTTTTTTTTTGATGAACTTATCCTCCATGGGATAGACCACCGGAAATCTCTTGGGGGAATAAATATTTTCTCAGGACGTTCCCAATCCTGGTAAATAAGCCCTTTCAGTAAAGGGTGAAGTGGAAAAGAACAGACAGTCTGGGGGCTCTAGCGAGGATACAGTAGTGGTTGATGGTTCCGCAAGGTGCATTTTTAAATGCTGATCGGACCATGTTAGTCAGAGACTGAACCCATAATCTTTCAGCTTGAGATGCTGAGAAAAGGTTCCCCCACTGTTGACTCCTCTATAACAGAATCAACCTTATCCTGATCCCCTTCAGGCAGGTCGATCCCTGTATGGGACTGTTGCTCCGCTAACAGGCACTCTGAAGGAGGAGACGGAGATCGGGCGTGCTTTCCCTGACAGGGAGGCAGCGATCAATGTTGACAATCTCTCTCTAATCCTCCCAGAGCTGAGGAAAAAACCTCCTCTGTTACATACACAGGAGCAGGTGAACTGAGGACAGCCACAGTACAAAGTACCCCTGCGGGGTCTCTACGGTCACTTACCTCTGAACTTCAGGGGAGACTGGTGCAGCAGAAGTATGCCCAAGATCCTCAGAGCCCGATGAGACCCCCTTCGCTTCCTGGAAGATTCAGTTCCGGAGCTTCTGGACGGCATATTCCTAAGCCTAAAGCTGAGGTATTCCAGCCGTAATACACCACTTTTACTGAGAATAGTCTAACACAATTGCTGCTATATCACAGTTGGTGTCTACTAAAGTGCCTTTCTAGGGGATGCCTGCATCAACCGCCTGTGTGCCTTTATATTGTTGCTAGCTCTGTCTGTGCACTTCAACAGCCAGCTATAATGTGCTTTAAAACACGCTGGACGCCCGCACATGCGCAGTAGCGCCGCGGCGCACACCTGAGCGTCATCCACCCGCTCCGCCCCTTTTTCCAGATCGCCTCTATGAATAGAGGCGCGTGCACGCGCACGCACGTGCGCCTTCGGCGCCTTTTTTGAAAACAACAAGGAGCTAAATGGGAGCCAGGGTCCCTTTGCCGCAGGGCCCGGGGATGGATGAGCGCAGCAACAGGGCAGAGGAGACAGCTTCCCAGGAGAGAACATACCAACTGCCTGGATTTGATTCTGGAAGAAAAAAATCCACATTACAAGAAAAAAGAACCATAGCGGCCTCTAGTGTCTAACACAGGTACCGCGGTCTTACATTTTTTTTTTTTTTTTCTTGCCTACTATTAAAATTTTTACATTTTCTCAGTAGTAACAGGCATACACAGAATATTAGCGGGAATACCTTAGGTAACAGGCAGAAAGACAAAATAGGCTTGGGGGTCCCTCAATAGAACCAAGTTCCCGAGGGCCCCCACTTACCTTTTCCTCGCCGCAGGACTCGGTTTGGTCCACAGAAGCCCAAACTTCACCTATCACGGCAGGCATTGTAATCAAACCTTCAGGGACCGGGTTCCCAAGGATTCCACTCCCCTGGACCTGTATAGCACCCTGCACAGAAAACATCTTGGTCGTGGGTATGACCAGAGCTCTGGATCCCAGGGTCCAGCTCTCCTAAGAGAAGCATTACAGGCAAAACCTTGCTCTTCTCTGCAAGGCCCGGGTACCGACCGTTTAGCTATGAAGCTTTTTTGGTCGGATCCGGAATAGCTTACTGAGGCCCAAAAGAACCTGTACGCAAGCTCAGTGAAAAACACATGTTTCTTCTTGGCCAACACCTTAGACACTGGCAAAAAACTGAGGTGCTCCCGGATGGGAGGGGCTTATATAGGGGAGGGTACTTCCGGTTTTGGAAGTTGCCAGTGCCAGCACCTGACGGTATCTATATAACCCATTAGTAATGACTATGTCGCTCTGTGTCCCGTGATGTACGAGAAAGAAAAAAGGACATCTATTGTGCTTGGGTACAACGTCGCACGATGCAGTGCCAGATCACTGGTCATTAGGGGGCAAGTCCTTCCGGGGCTGAAGTGGTTAAGGGCTCATTTACACACTTGCTTCGACTTTAAACACACATTAAAGCGCCTACCCCTTTAATATGCTTGATGTGTTTTTCATGCTTCAGTGATACTTTTTTTTAGCCTTAATGAAGCTTGGCAAATGCGGTGTGTGTTGATTTTCTATTTGTTCTAAAAGGGCCCAGTAAAACCCCGGCTCAGCAGATCTCCAGCTTATTAGTATCCCTGTTCAGCAGATCCTCCAGCTTATTAGTACACACATTCAGCAGATCCCTTACTCCGTAATACCCCAAAGCTCTGCGATCCCCCACTTAGTAGTAACCCTCAGCTCTGCTGGTCCTCCTCTCTCTGTTCCCATGTTGCACACCATGTGTGTTGTCTGCTAGTTGCTCTGCTCCAGTCCAGACCCCAATCACCTTCCTGCTGCACACAAATTTGACGTCTGCACCAAACACTTCCAAAATGCATACACATGAACCGGAAGTGAGTGCTGGGGACGTCTTTCCAGTTCGCTTGTTGATTTCCCAGTGCATCATGGGATATCTCATTCCTGCAATACCTACTAAACAAAGTGAAGCCAACGCTTAATAAAAGCCCCTCTAAAGCTTCAGGTGCTGTAAGAAAGCGTTGTTACAGACTTCTACGGAGGCTTTGGAGATGCTTTGACGCACCAAGAAAGTAACATGGGGTATCATTTTTTAACTAAGCAAAGCAAACATTGGGGGTTATTTATGAAAGGCAAATCCACTTTGCACTACAAGTGCAAAGTGCACTAGAAATTGCACTGAAAGTGCACTTGGAAGTGCAGTCGCTGTAGATCCGAGGGGGACATGCAAGGAAAATAAAAAACAGCATTGTAGCTTGCACATGATTGGATAATAAAATCAGCAGAGCTTCCCCTCATTTCAGATCTATCCCTCAGATTTACAGCGACTGCA
Source organism: Rana muscosa (assembly GCA_029206835.1). Classification (NCBI taxonomy): domain Eukaryota; kingdom Metazoa; phylum Chordata; class Amphibia; order Anura; family Ranidae; genus Rana; species Rana muscosa. The sequence continues at coordinate 883,485,564 of CM055116.1, forward strand.
CTTCCAAGTGCACTTTCAAGTGCAATTTACACTTGTAGTGCAAAGTGGTCCTTTGTGTCAACAGGACTGTAAGCTTACCATTTTATTTAGTGACAGGGGCTTTGATTGACATTCAGAGTGCTTTAAAAAAGCGTGTCCATGCCACATTTTGAAGCACGTGGAGTCCTAAGGGTAATTGTGTGTGGAAGTGGCTTTCCAAAGTTGTTTCATGATAACATTTTGCTCTAGTGTTTAATAAGGTAAGGGAATAATTAATTGTGCTCTGACTGAAATATTTTGGTGTTCACATAAGCATCTTCTACATGCTGACTTTTTTTCAAAGACACTTGTATGAACTGTTCAGGTGTCCATTAGTTCAGTCGGAGATTTCATAAAGGGTATGTTCAACCATATGTGGTGGGACTGCGTTGGGTGGCTATTTCACAGCAGTTCCACTGCATTGACAAGGCAAAATGCCTCGTCTATTATGGGCAGAGTTCACACCACTGCGTAGTGATGATGTGCGGGCACGGTACACTGTAAAACGTACTGCATGCAGTGCTGGAAGCAGTATGAGATGTCTGTGTGCATCATCATTGCACTCATCTCAGCCCCCCTGGTTAGCAATGCAATGGCTGGTGTGAATGAGCCCTAATAGCTTTGCTTTTTTTTAAAGAAAGAAAATATAAATTCAAAGTAGCACTGCATGTATTCAATTTACAAAGTCAAAGAAAGTCATGTTCAGAGTACGTAAGGAAAACTTGCAATACAGTCAACTTAATAAAGAGCCTGCATGAGATTTACATAATTTCCCAATGACGTGCAAAGAAAGAGAAGCTAACACGCACATTCCTTGTGTAGAAGACTAAGCAAATAAAAAATAACAAAAAAACAAACAAAACCTCTTTGAGCTCCAATTCGATGATCTGCTCCTTGAAAGAATAGGCCTTATTCTCCCTCTTCATATTGGCTTTTTTTAAACTATCTTGATGGGCACTGGAAAGGAAAAACAGTCACTATAATAGTAAGAATTTGTATATGCAATGTGTTTTCACTTGTTACTTCAACCCAGCACTAAAATCAATAAAAAATACCGGCGATTATGTTCATTATTAACCACTTAAGCCCCGGACCATTTGGTAGCTAAAGGACCAGAGGTGAATTCAGAATTTTGTACTGCGCTGCTTTAACTGTAAATTGTGCGGACATGCAATGTTGTACCCAAACGAAATTTGCGTCCTTTTCTTCCCACAAATAGAGCGTTCTTTTAATGGTATTTGATTGCCTCTGCGATTTTTATTTTTTGCGATATAAACGGAAAAAGACCGAAAATTCTGAAAATGATATTTTCTACTTTTTGTTATAAGAAAAATCGAATAAACTCAATTTTAGTCATACAATTAGGCCAAAATGTATTCAGCCACATGTCTTTAGTAAAAAAAAATGTCAATAAGTGTATATTTATTGGTTTGCGCAAAAGTTATAGCGTTTACAAACTAGGGTACATTTTCTGGAATTTACACAGCTTTAAATTTATGACTGCCTATCTCATTTCTTGAGGTGCTAAAATGGCAGGGCAGTACAAAACCCCCCCAAATGACCCCATTTTAGAAAGTAGACACCCCAAGGAAATTGCTGAGAGGCATGTTGAGCCCATTGAATATTTTTTTTTTTTTCCAAGTGATTGAATAAGGACTAAAAAAAAAAAAAATTACAAAAAGTTGTCACTAAATGATATATTGCTCACACATGCCATGGTTATATGTGGAATTGCACCCCAAAATACATTCTGCTGCTTCTCCTGAGTACGGGGATACCACATGTGTGGGACTTTTTGGGAGCCTAGCCACGTACGGGACCCCGGAAACCAAGCACCGCCTTCAGGATTTCTAAGGGCGCAAATTTTTGATTTCACTCCTCACTACCCATCACAGTTTCGAAGGCCATAAAATGCCAAAATAGCACAAAACCCCCCCAAATGACCCCATTTTGGAAAGTAGACACCCCAAGCTATTTACTGAGAGGCATGTTCAGTCCATGGAATATTTTATATTTTGCCACAAGTTGCGGGAATATGACAAACTTTTTTTTTTTGCACAAAGTTGTCACTAAATGATATATTGCTCACACATGCCATGTTTATATGTGAAATTACACCCCAAAATACATTTTGCTGCTTCTCCTGAGTACGGGGATACCACATGTGTGGGACTTTTTGGGAGCCTAGTCGCGTACGGGACCCCGAAAACCCATCACCGCCTTCAGGATTTCTAGGCACAAATTTTTTATTTGACTCCTCACTACCTATCACAGTTTCGAAGGCCATAAAATGCCAAAATCGCACAAAACCCCCCCAAATGACCCCATTTTGGAAAGTAGACACCCCAAGCTGTTTGCTGAGAGGCATGGTGAGTATTTTACAGCTCGCATTTGTTTTTGAAAATGAAGAAAGAAATTTTTTTTTTCTTTTTCTTCAATTTTCAAAACTTTGTGACAAAAAGCGAGATCTGCAAAATACTCACAATAGCTCTCAGCAAATAGCTTGGGGTGTCTACTTTCCAAAATGGGGTCATTTGGGGGGGTTTTGTGCCATCTGGGCATTCCATGGCCTCCGAAACTGTGATAGGCAGTGAGAAGTGAAATAAAAAATTTACACCCTTAGAAAGCCTGAAGGCGGTGATTGGTTTTTGGGGTCCCGTACGCGGCTAGGCTCCCAAAAAGTCTCACACATGTGGTATCCCCGTACTCAGGAGAAGCAACAGAATGTATTTTGGGGTGCAATTCCACATATAACCATGGCATGTTTGAGCAATATATCATTTAGTGACAACTTTGTGCAAAAAAAAAAAAAAAAAAATTATTTTTTCCGCAACTTGTGTCAACATATAAAATATTCCATGGACTCGACATGCCTCTCAGTATATAGCTTGGGGTGTCTACTTTCCAAAATGGGGTCATTTGGGGGGGTTTTGAACTGTTCTGGCATTTTATACACAACATTAGGAAGCTTACATCCACTCTTCTAACCACTTGAAGACAAAGCCCTTTTTGACACTTTTTGTTTACATGAAAACATATTTTTTTTGCAGGAAAATTATATTGAACCCCCAAACATTATATATATTTTTAAAGCAAAGGCCCTACAGAATAAAATGGTGGGTGTTGCATTTTTTTTTTCTACACAGTATTTGCGCAGCGATTTTTCAAACGCATTTTTTGGGGAAAAAATACACTTTTTTTAATTTTAATGCACTAAAACACACTATATTGCCCAAATGTTTGATGAAATAAAAAAGATGATCTTAGGCCGAGTACATAGATACCAAACATGACATGCTTTAAAATTTCGCACAAACGCGCATTGGCGACAAACTACATACATTTTTAAAAGCCTTTAAAAGCCTTTACAGGTTACCCCGTTAGATTTACAGAGGAGGTCTACTGCTAAAATTACTGCCCTCGATCTGACCTTCGCGGTGATACCTCACATGCATGGTGCAATTGCTGTTTACATATGACGCCAGACCGACGCTTGCGTTCGCCATTGGGCAAGAGCAGGGCAGGACAGGGGTGCTTTTTTTTTTTTTTTTTTATTATTATTATTAATTTTGCTTTTTTATTTTATTTTTAAATTGTTCCTTACATATTTTTTATTTTTTTTTATCATTTTTATTGTTATCTCAGGGAATGTAAATATCCCCTATGATAGCAATAGGTAGTGACAGGTACTCTTTTTTTGAAAAAACTGGGGTCTAGACCCTAGATCTTTCCTCTGCCCTCAAAGCATCTGACCACACCAAGATCGGTGTGATAAAATGCTTTCCCAATGGCGCTTTTTAGATCCAGGGGGGGGGGGCATTCCCTCCCACTGCTTGTAAAAGCAGTCCAGAGGCTAATTAGCCACTAGGATTGCTTTTACATGAAAGCCGGCCGCTGGCTGAAAAGAATGATACCAAGATGATACCTAAACCCGTAGGCATCAATCTGGTATAACCATTCAAAGTCCAGCAACATACCAGTACGTTGCTGGTCCTTGGACATGTATTGTAAGCTTTTTTTTTCATGCAGCCAGGTGGCTGAACGAAAAAAGAGATTGATCGGTGGGTATGCCCACCATTAGAATACCGCCCTTCATCCACCCACTTCTAATGATGGGCATACATGCACCATTTATATATGCCGAAGCATGGGGGCATCCTCCCGCAAAAAAGTTATGCCGCGTACACATGGTCGGACTTTTCCACGGGCAAGCCTCCGTCGGAATTTCGACCGTATGTACGTGGCATTAGGAGCAAAATCGCTCCTCTGCTCCTGCTTGCCCCAATGCTTCGGTATATATGCTTTTTTTTTTTTAACTGTGGTGGTGAAATCACCTCCTACAGCACTGGAGTCGCAGGGATCAGGCCTGTCTCTGCGAACGCTGCAGTTATGTGTGTTGTATTTTGTAAGTGACAGTGATCGATCGATACTGCACTTGGGTGGCCTGGGCTGGACGGAGGGGCAAAACGCAGGTGCTAGCAGGTATCTGGGCTGATCCCGCTAACACTGCGTTTTTGGGAACCCTAAACTGCTGGGGACGCTAGTATAGATCTGATCAGATATTGATCTGTTCAGATACTATACCACTAAGGGAGGTGTATGCTTCACGCGTGGGTGTTAGCGTTACTGGCACTAACCTGACGCTGCCTGGGATGTGACGCAGACCCTCTCTGACGCTAAAACCTAATTGATATCACCCGCCAGGCGATCAGGGGGTTAAACATTTATTGGGTTATATACGGCGGGTGCCCTGACACTATAAAAAGAAAAACTAACTAACCAGCGTCACCCGTAACACTTATATGATGATCACTGGTGAAAGGGTTAACTAGGGGCAATTAGGGGGTTAAAACCTTTATTAGATAATATATGGGGGTACCTGACGCTATAAAAACCTGCGGCGAACCTAAAAAAAATTACTGGCTACCGATCTGCATCACCGACGCTAAGACAGCGATCAGAAAAAATAGGATTTTTATAACAGCTTACCTGTAAAATCCTTTTCTTGGAGTACATCACGGGACACAGAGCGGCATAGTCATTACTATGTGGGTTATATAGTTTACCTTCAGGTGCTGGCACTGGCAACTTCCAAACCGGAAGTACCCTCCCCTATATAAGCCCCTCCCATCCGGGAGCACCTCAGTTTTGTAGCAAAGCAATAAGTGTCCCCAAAAGAGGGGTGGGAGCTCTGTGTCCCGTGATGTACTCCAAGAAAAGGATTTTACAGGTAAGCTGTTATAAAAATCCTATTTTCTTTCTCGTACATCACGGGACACAGAGCGGCATAGTCATTACTATGTGGGACGTCCCAAAGCAATGCCCAATGAGGGGGGGGATACACCATACATAAGCTGAGTGCTATCAGACATGAGGATCTTTTGCGGCCTGCAACACACTGCGCCCAAAAGCAACATCCTCCTGACTTCTAACGTCCACCTGGTAGAACCTAGTAAACGTGTGTACTGAAGACCATGTTGCGGCCTTACAGATTTGAGCCAGGGAGGCCTGGTGATGCACTGCCCATGAAGTTCCAACTGCTCTCGTGGAGTGCGCCCTAACTTTGAACGGAGGCGGTCTCCTTCTCAAGCCATAGGCTTGCATAATGACCTGTCGAATCCACTTGGCTAAAGTAGATTTTGACGCTGCCTGACCCTTTCTGGGGCCTTCCGGCAGAATAAACAAAGTATCCGTTATGCGAATCTGAGCAGTGGCTTTTAGATAAGCTTTAACTGCTCTTACTACATCCAAAGAATGTAATAACTTTTCCTCTACCAAACTAGGTTTGGGGAAAAAGGAAGGAAGAACCACATCTTGGTTCAAATGAAACCTCGATACCACCTTAGGAAGAAAGGCTGGATGAGGACGTAACACTACTCTGTCCTTATGGATAACCAGATATGGCTCTTTACAGGACATAGCGGCTAATTCCGACACTCTTTTAGCCGAACAAATGGCTACTAGAAAAATCAATTTCCTGGTGAGAAGAACCAAGGAAATGTGCTGTAATGGTTCAAATGGTTGCTTCTGTAGAACCGACAGAACCAGGTTTAAGTCCCATGGACATATGGGAATATTAACCAAAGGGCTAATACGCATCACTCCTTGTATAAAGGCTTTGACTAGTGAATGCGAAGCCAAGGGCCTTTGAAAAAATATTGACAAGGCCGAAATCTGACCCTTGATAGTACTCAAGGCAAGCTTCCTATCTACAGCCCACTGTAGGAAGTCCAGAATCCTACCTATTACGTACTTACGTGGATGCCATTTCTTGGCCTCACACCAGGCGATGTGCGCCTTCCAGATTCTATAGTAGATCTGCCTGGATACCGGCTTCCTGGCATTGATCATGGTAGATACCACAGGATTAGAGAGACCTCTCTTTTTTAGAATGTGGGCTTCAATAGCCAGGCCGTCAAACCTAGGGCTGGTAAGGAAGGGTGGTATATCGGTCCTTGCGAAAGCAGGTCCGGACGATGTGGGAGGGTCCAAGGACTCCCCACAGACATTTTTACAATCTCCGCGTACCATGCTCTTCGGGGCCACGCTGGAGCCACCAGAATCACTGGTTTCTTTTCTACCCTGATTCTGCGGAGTAATCGAGGTAACAATTGTGGCGGTGGAAATGCATATATCAGCTTGAACGGATCCCAAGGGAACACTAGGGCATCCGAGCCGCAAGCTAGGGGATCCCTTGTCCGAGAGACAAACCTGTCCACCTTTGCGTTGAATCTGGATGCTAGCAGATCTACATCCGGTGTTCCCCACCGCTGACATATTGTCCGGAAAACCTCGGGGTGAAGGGACCATTCCCCTGGGCATAATTGTTGGCGACTTAGAAAGTCCGCCTTCCAATTTTCCACTCCTGGAATGAATACCGCGGATATGGCTGGGACATATCTTTCTGCCCATTTCAGGATGCAATTTACTTCCCTCTGGGCTGCACGACTCCTGGTGCCCCCCTGATGATTGATATATGCCACTGCCGTGGCATTGTCTGATTGAATTCTGACAGGGGACCCTTGGAGTTTGGATGTCCATGCTACTAGGGCATACCGGGCTGCTCGTATCTCTAAGAGATTGATGGGCAGGGCCTTTTCTGCATCCGACCATCTGCCCTGGAGAGACCATTGCTCCAGTACTGCTCCCCAGCCTATAAGGCTGGCATCTGTAGTGACCACCTTCCAAGAAATCGGACTGAAGGATTTCCCTTTTTCCAGATTCTGGGGAACCAACCACCAACGGAGGCTCTTGCGAATGGAAGGGGACAAGGACATTGGCAAGTCTAGGGCCTGAACTTTTTTGTTCCAGGCTGACAGTATAGCCCTTTGCAAATTCCTTGAATGGAATTGACCGTAGGGTACTGCTTCGAATGATGCCACCATTTTTCCCAGCAGCCTCATGCACAGGCGTATGGACGGCTGTCTTTTTGTACCCACTAGGTGGATCAAATCTCTGAAAGACAACACCTTTTCTTGAGGCAAGAACATTTTTCTCTTGTCTGAATCCAGCCTTAGCCCCAAGTATTCCAGACTTTTGACTGGTTTTAGGGCTGACTTGTCTCGGTTGATAATCCAACCGTGAGATTCCAGATACTTGATTGGCTTGTGAACGACCACTTCTAGTTTTTCCACTGAGTGGTCTATCAGCAACAAGTCGTCTAGATATGCCATTATCGTTACACCTTGTGTTCTTAGATTGGCCAATAATGGGGCCAGAATTTTTGTGAACACCCTTGGTGCTGTGGCCAGACCGAAGGGTAAGGCTCTGAACTGAAAATGGCGCCCTTCTACTGCAAAGCGTAGAAATTTTTGGTGGACTGGAAAGATGGGAATGTGCAAATAAGCATCTTTGATGTCGATCGAGGCTAACCATTCCTCCCCTTGTAGGGCAGTGGCCACCGATCGGATCGACTCCATCCGGAAAGTCCTGATATGTAGGAATTTGTTTAGCCCTTTTAGATTTAATATGGGCCTCACGTCCCCGTTTGGCTTCGGGACTGTAAAGAGGTTTGAGTAAAACCCGAACCCCCATTCTTCCAGGGGAACCTCCATAATTACTCCTTGGAGCAATAGTTGTTCTAGTGCCAACAGGAGGGATCCTCTCTTCCGGGGATCCCTTGGCACGTTTGACCTTATAAAAATGGGAAGGAGGGGAGTCTTTTAACTCCAATTTGTATCCCAGACTTACTGCGGAGAGCACCCATCTGTCTCTGATCGTGTCCCGCCAGGTCTCTGCGAACAACTGAAGTCTTCCCCCCACCCGATTGAGTGGGGGCAACCCTTCATGCATTTGACTTTGGGGGAGGTTTTGTACCTCTCCTGACCCAGGGTTTCTTGTTACCCTGCGATTGTGCCTGATTTTTACCCCCGGGATTTGACCGAGGAGGCCGTCGGAACTGTTTCACAGCCGATGTCCTAGGGACTGGAGAAGCAGGCCTCTTAAAAGAGGGACCTCTAACTCTGTTTTTAACCGGCAAGAGTGTACTTTTACCGCTGGAAATTTTCTGGATATATTTGTCCAGGTCTTCCCCGAATAAGTGTTCACCATGAAATGGGAAGCTGACCAGCAATTTTTTACAGGGAGCTTCAGCAGACCAGTTTTTGAGCCATAGAAGCCTGCGCATATGTACTACAGACAGCGTAAGGCGGGAGGCCTGATGGATTGAATCCTTTATGGCGTCAACCGCAAAGCATAAGGCTCTAGGTAGATCAGCTAGGGCAAGAGCCTGCTGATCTGGCAAGTCCCTTAAGACCTGTTTCAACTGATCCTTCACTGCTTGGCAGACCCCAATAGCTGCCACTGCTGGTTGTGTCACCAAGCCTGCTGTAGAGAAAGCAGATTTTAATAAGGACTCCAATTTTTTATCTATTGGGTCCTTGAACATTTGGACATTATCTACTGGACATGTCAGTGATTTATTCACACAAGAGATGGCTGCGTCCACTGTAGGGACCCTCCATTTTTTGATGAACTTATCCTCCATGGGATAGACCACCGGAAATCTCTTGGGGGGAGTAAATATTTTATCAGGATGTTCCCAATCCTGGTAAATGAGCCCTTCCAGTAAAGGATGGATTGGAAAGGAACAAACAGTCTGGGGAGCTTTTAGCGACCCCAACGAGGAGACAGAAGTGGATGATGGCTCCGCAAAGGGGCATTTTAAATGCTGATCGGACCATGTTAGTCAGGGACTGAACCCATAATCTTTCAGCATGTGATGCTGAGAATGGCTCTTCCACTGTTGATTCCTCTACAACAGAATCAACCTCATCCTGATCCCCTTCAGGTAGGTCGATCCCTGTATGGGACTGTTGCTCTGTTAACAGGTACTCTGAGGGAGGAGACGGAGATCGGGCGCGCTTTCCCTCTGACAGGGAAGCAGCGATCAATGTTGTCAATCTCTCTTCCAGTCCTCCCAGAGCTGAGGAAAAAACCTCCTCTGTTACATACACAGGAGCAGGTGAACTGAGGACAGCCACAGTACCAGGTACTCCTGAGGGTGCTCTACGGTCACTAACCTCTGATTTTTCAGGGGAGATTGGTGCAGCCGAAGCATGCCCAAGATCCTCAGAGCCCAATGGAGACCCCCTATGCTTCCTGGGATTCTTAGTCCCGGAGACTTTAGACGGCATATTCCTAAGCCCAAAGCTGAGGTATTCCAGCCGAAATACACCACTTACTGAAAATAGTCTAGCACAATTGCTGCTATATAAACAGTTGGTGTCTACTAATGTGCCTTTCTATGGGGATGCCTGCATCAACCGCCTGCTGTATGCCTTTCTAAATGTTGCCAGCTCTGTTTCTGCCTTCCATAACCAGCTGACAACACCTAATTGTGCTTTTTATCATGCTGGGACGCCCACACATGCGCAGAAGCGCTGCAGCGCGCACAGAGCGTCATCCACCAAGCTCCGCCCCTTTTTCCAGCTCACCTCTATAAATAGAGGTGCGTGCACGCGCGCCTTTGGCGCTCTTTTTTGAAAGGAACTAGGGACAGAAGCCAGGGCCCTGTTTGCCACAGGGCCAGGAGATGGACGAGCATTGCAACATGGCAGAGAAAACAGTTTCCCATCCAGAGAACTCACCATCTGCCTGGATTTTGACTTGGAAAGAAAAAATCCACATGACAAGAAAACAATGTTCCACAGCGGCCTCTAGTGGTTTAACACAGGTACCGCGGTTTAACCATTTTTTTTCTTCTTTTTTTCTTGACCACTCTTAAAATTATTAAATTTTTTAGTAGTTACAGGCATGCACAGATATTTAGCGGGAATACCGTTAGGTAACAGGCAGAAAGACATATTAGGCTTGGGGGTCCCCTCAATAGAACCAAGTTCCTGAGGGGCCCCCACTTACCTTTTCCCCGCCGCAGGACTCTGTTTGATCCACAGAAGCCCAAACTTCATCTCTCACGGCAGGCATTGTAATTAAACCTTCAGGGACCGGGTTCCCAAGGATTCCACTCCCCTGGACCTGTATAGCACCCTGCACAGAAAACATCTTGGTCGTGGGTATGACCAGAGCTCTGGATCCCAGGGTCCAGCCCTCCTAAGAGAAGCATTACAGGCAAAACCTTGCTCTTCTCTGCAAGGCCCGGGTACCGACCGTTTAGCTATGAAGCTTTTTTGGTCGGATCCGGAATAGCTTACTGAGGCCCAAAAGAACCTGTACGCAAGCTCAGTGAAAAACACATGTTACTTCTTGGCCAACACCTTAGACACTGGCAAAAAACTGAGGTGCTCCCGGATGGGAGGGGCTTATATAGGGGAGGGTACTTCCGGTTTGGAAGTTGCCAGTGCCAGCACCTGAAGGTAAACTATATAACCCACATAGTAATGACTATGCCGCTCTGTGTCCCGTGATGTACGAGAAAGAAATGATCGCTTAGCGACAGTGGTGATAGGGGGTGAAAGGGTTACCTGGGGGGCGATCAAGGGGGTTAAACCTTTATTAGATAATTTATGGGGGTACCTGACGCTATAAAAACCTGCGGCGAACCTAAAAAAAATTACTGGGTACCGATCTGCATCACCGACGCTAAGACAGCGATCAGAAAAAAAGGATTTTTTGTACTCACCGTAAAATCCTTTTCTCTGACATCCATGGACTGACACGGTGTCTCTTTACACTTTACGCGTGGGTTATGTCCCTGCTTGCAGGAGAAGACCTAGGCAGAATGTGAAATGTTATACATACATTCTAAAAGCCAGAGCTGAACAGCCCCACCCAGGGGGCCGTCCCTCCGGACATAACCCTCCCACTACAGTCAGCAGACTTCAGTTCGTAACAAAGCAGTACAAACTTAAAAGGAAGGGTGGGTGCCGTGTCAGTCCATGGATGTCAGAGAAAAGGATTTTACGGTGAGTACAAAAAATCCTATTTTCTCTTACCATCCATGGACTGACACGGTGTCTCTTTACACTTTACACGTGGGATGTCACAAAGCAGTGTCAAGAGGGATGGGAGCAGTATAAATGGAAAAACCAAAACTTCACTCCAATAAGGCAGAGCTCCTCAACGGAGGAGTTGCAACTTTAAACAGCGGCCTGCAGCACCCTGCGGCCGAAGGAAGCATCCGAAGATGCAGCCACATTAACCTTATAAAACTTAAAAGGCATGAACAGACGACCAGGTCGCCACCTTGCACACTTGTGCAACAGACGCTTGATGTCGGGAAACCCAGGAAGCACCAATTGTCCTGGTGGAATGCGCCGTAACCGGAAAGGGAGGCGCCCGCCCTTTGAGAGCATAGGCTTAAATGACGGTTTGTCTGATTCCCCTAAAAATGATGGCAGACGAAACCGCTTGGCCCTGTTATGGACCAGAGACAGTCACAAATAGTGAGTCGGACTTCCGAATAGAAGCAGTAGCAGACAGGTACCCCCGTAAGGCTCGTACCACCTCCAATATGTGCAGCGCAAACTCTCTGGGATGCGATGGGTGAGGACACAAGGACGGGAGGGCAATGTCCTCATGTAGGTGAAAGGTCGACACCACCTTTGGCAAAAAAAGGATGGTCACGGATGCAACACCGCCTTATCCTTATGGATGACTAAATATGGCGACTTGCAGACACTCGTCAAACAGAAGTGATTGCCACTAAAAAGGCCACCTTCTGAGACAAGACAAGAGGGGAATATCCCGGATATTCCCAAAAGGAGGTTCCTGGAGGACCGAGAGCACCAAATTCAGATCCCACGGTGGGAGAGGAGGCTTGACAGGAGGGAGCACATGGCGAACCCCCAACACAAGGTGCTAACCAAGAAAATGACCCGCTAGAGGTCGCTGAAAGAAGACGGCCAAGGCCGAAATCTGATCCTTGATGGTACTCAAAGCAAGCTTTTGGGTCACTCCACACTGCAGAGGACGCAGGATTCTGGGGACGGAATACATCCGAGGACGCCAGTCCAGCGCTTCGCACATGGCGATATAAGCTTTCCAGGTACGGTGATAGATCTGCCTGGAGGAAGACTTCCGTGTCCTTAACATGGTCAAAATGACCGAGTCCGAGAGACCTCGGTCCCTCAACACCTGGCTTTTAACAGCTCTGCCGTTAAAGCCAGAGACTGTAAGCCGGATGAAACATAGGACCTTGAGACTGAAGGTCCTCCCTCATCGGCAACCGCCAGGGAACGTCCGCGACGAGACGTACCAGATCAGCGTACCAGTGATGCTGAGGCCAATCCGGAACAATTAGGATCGCTGGAGTTTATATCAGGCGATAAGGACCCTATGGGGCCACCAACGCATCCGAGGCATCGCCCAAGGATCCCTGGATCTGGCCACAACCTCGACCCTTGCGATTGAGCCGAGAGGCCATCAGGTCCACATCCGGCGTGCCCCACCGTCGGTAAAGGAGTTGAAATATGCAAGGACCACTCTTCTTGGTCCAGTGTCTGGCGATTGGCGACTCAGATAGTCCACCTGCCCATTGTCTATGCCCAGAATGTAAAATGGCCTACAGAGCCGGCACGTTTCTTCCGGCCCACTTCAGGATACGGACTACCTCGGAAGCCGCAGCTGAGCTCCGAGTTCCCCCTTGATGGTTTACATACGCCACCGCCGTGGCGGTGTCCGACTGGCTCCTGATGGAGCGACCCCGTACTCTCTCTGACCTGAGGAGAGACACAGTCCGATGGCCCGTATTACCAGAACAGTGATTGGTAAAACGGGCTCGTCCGGAGTCCAAGGCCTGAGCCGACAGGATTCCCCAGACTCCACCCCAGCCCATCAGGCTGGTGTCCATCATGAGTGCCGTCCATTGGATGGGAGGGGAACGACTTTCCGGACCGAAGAGCCGAGGATCTCAACCACCATGTCAGGGGCGCCCTGACCAGGTGAATCACCTGGATCTGAAGATCCAAGGACAACGGGGATTTGTCCCAGGTGGACAAGATCTCCTTCTGCAATGCCCTGGTGTGTGATTGGGCATACGGAACGGCCGCGAAGGAGGCAACCACGAGTCTCGGGACTCTCATGCAAAAAACGGATTGACAACCATTTTTGGGATGTTAGCACCCGCACCGCAGACTGAAGTGTCAGCAACTTCTCCAGAGGTAGGATACCTTTGCCTCCAAGGAGTCCAGAATCAGAACTAGATACTCCAGACACTGAGTCGGGACCAGGACTGACTCCTGAATGTTCAGGAACCACCCGAGTCCCTGAGGGTCTAATTGACGATAGTCACCTTTCCTCTAAGTCTGATCCACTTTCTGCTCTTAGCAGAAGATCGTCCAGATAGCCCACGACAGCAATACCTCGCTGTAACAGAAGGCTAGAACCGGAGCAAGCACCTTGGTGAACACCCTTGGTGCCGAGGCTAGGCCGAAAGGAAGAGCCACAATCGATAGTGGACTTCGCTGATCGCAAAGCGCAGAAACTTCTGGTGACTTGCGCGGATCGGAACATGCAAGTAGGCGTCCTTGAAGTCCAAGGACGCCAGAAGAAAATCCCTTTGGTGGAGTGTAGCGATCACCGTGCGAATAGATTCCATGCAGAATTTCTGCACCTTCTCGAAGACATTCAGGGCCTTGAGGTCCAGGATAGGTCGAACCACGTCCTATTTTTGGGACGACAAACAGATTCGAGTAGAATCCCTGAAAACTCTCCTGTGACGGAACCGGCACAATCACTCCGGACCTGATCAAATCCTGTACAGCCCCCAAGAGGGCTGCCCGACAGGTAGGAAGGAGAGGAAGATTTGAGGGAAAGAATCTGTCTGGGAGCCAGGATCGGAATACTATCCTGTATCCTGAGGTGACCTCCTCGCACACCCACCAGTCGGAGATTCGGGAGGACCACCGATTCGTGACCTGCGAAGTCGTCCCCCCACCCCAGAGTCGGGCGGAGGCAAGACTTCACGCGGAGGCGGGCTTGGGAGCCGCATGTTCGGCTTACGCACCCAGGGGCACTTGTGCCCACCAGCCGCACTGCCGTCAGTCTGAGAGGGCCTACCCGTGGACTGACTGACGAAAAAAAAACCTTTTGCTGGAAAGGAAGGCCCCTGTTTGCGGCGGGCCTCCTCACCCTTGCTAGTCTAAGGAAGAAGAGTGCTTTTACCTCCCATGACATCCATGACGATGTCATCCAGAGCAGCACCGAAAGGTCTACCACCTTTAAATGGTAGATCCGTCGGGAGCTTCCTAAGGCTAGGTCAGCAGACCAGCACTTCAACCAGATAAGACGACGCAATACCACCGCTGAGACAGAGGCCCTGGATATTAAAAGGGGTCGCGTCCAACGTGGCATCGCACACATAAACCAGGCCCTGAACCAGTTGGTGGGCCAAAGCAACTGTGTCTGGAGGAAGATTATGCTCCTGTACAGCTAGGTGCAACATTTTTGCCCAACCTGTAAGTGTTTAAGACACAAGGGTCGCCGCTACCACAGGCCGTAGGGCGGATCCCAACAAGGCAAACATGGCTCTGCTCACCACTTCTGACCTCCTGTCAGTGGGGTCCTCAAATGCAGGAGTCCCCTCCATCGGGAGAGTGATGGCCTTGTTCAACCGGGCGACTGGAGGGTCGACCCTGGGGGAGAAGCCCACTTTTTAAGTAGGGCATCTTCAAGGGGTATCTGATAGACAAACGCCGCGGGACCATAAAAAAATTCTTCTGCGGCTTTTCCCAGACCTCATCAATGAACTGGTCAAAGAAAGTACATATGGAAAAACCTCTTTAGAAGGCCTGGCCTTAAAAGAACCAAAGGAGACTGTATCCGCCTGAGGTTCTGCATCCGCAGCAATTTAGCTTGAGAGTGTCCCTCACCGCAGTCATGAGTACACTAACAAGCGCCCTGTCATTTACTGACTCAGAACTGGAGTTTTCCTCATAAGGAATGTCCTGTTCAAAACCATCCAATACATTCAGAACTAGGGTCCTGAGCGGTAGTGGCTAGGCCCATATCAGAATCAGCGCACTGCCCTCATGAAGTAAAGTGGGGAGAGGGCGCTTTTTTGCTCCCTTGCGCTTGCACACAGCTCCCATCCTGGTCAGAAATTATTCCAGGACTGCCCACAACTGGTCCCTAGGGACCGCAGGTGCTGAAGCACTGCCTGTTGTCCACTGACATTTAGGGGAAGCTGGTGACAGAGACTCCATATTGCCCCCCTCTGAGACTCCTCAGATAAAAAGTCCACCCACAGGCTGTGCTGACTGAGGAGGGGGCGCCCAGGGGACTCATCAAACCGGACCAGGGACCGCTCAGTTCCGCTGTCTGTACAGCGCTGTGTCAGCGCTGGTGAGCTGTGAGGAGATTTGCGCTGTTACAGCAGCGCTAGAGGCCAAAACTAGTCCTGAAGAGCGCACGGGCTACAAGAAAATGGCCTCCGCACTTCACTGAGGCGATCCGCGGCAAGATGGCCGCCATGACTCAGCAAAAGTGAAAAAAACAGCACACACACAGCGCCACTCGGCGCTCAGGCCCCAAAACACACAAAAAAAGGCCCCAAGCATATCTGCAGACCAGCATTAGCCCCTCCAAGAACAGTGTGACCCCCAGGCACCCCACACAGCACAGCACCAGCAATGGTGACAGAGAGTGACAATGAAATACAGGGGGAGACAGGGAAAATCCCCCACAGAGAAACAAACAGCCTTTTGTACTCACCTGCAGGCAGGAGAGACTACTTACCCGTCCCCCTGAGGGACCCACTGGTGTGTTTGACAGGACTATCACAGTGCAGTACTGAGTAGCTGTCGGCCCGGTCCACCGCGAAAGATACAGTCAGTCAGGAACTGTTCAGTCTTGAGAGGACCGTGGGAGCATGAAAGCAAACCCGGCCACCCCTGGAATCATGGGGCCTGTTGTGAACTGAGTCTCACGCACACAAGGTGAGGATCAGCACGCTCGATGGTCGGACAGGGAAGACTACGAGGATATCTTGTACCCAACCTGTTGCCCAGCCGACAGTTGATAGAAAATTCTCAAAAATAAAATAAAAAAGAATTCCAGAAAAGGAATAAAAATAGGTCAGGAGACTGGCTCCTGAGAGAGCCACGTCTTCTCCTTCTGCTAGGCAGAAAAAAACTGAAGTCTGCTGACTGTAGTGGGAGGGTTATGTCCGGAGGGACGGCCCCCTGGGTGGGGCTGTTCAGCTCTGGCTTTTAGAATGTATGTATAACATTTCACATTCTGCCTAGGTCTTCTCCTGCAAGCAGGGACATAACCCACGTGTAAAGTGTAAAGAGACACCGTGTCTGTCCATGGATGGTAAGAGAAAATGATCGCTTAGCGACGGCGGTGCTAGGGGGTGAAAGGGTTATCTGGGGGGTGATCAAGGGGTTAAACCTTTATTAGGGGGGGTTAGGGGGCTACACTGGACCTAAAACTAAATGTAGTGACACTTTTACAGTCACAAATGTCACTGATTGCAGTGATCACTAAATAAATGGTCACTGCAATCAGTGACACTGTGACTGGGGGCTGATCTGGGGGGGCCTGGGGGGTTGATTTATGTGCATATGTGTGCTGGTGTTAGTGTAGTGTTTGTGCACTAACCTGTGTGTCTTCTCTTGTACAGCGCTCGGTATATGTGAGCGCCGCACAGGAGATGACATCACTTCCTCCTGCTTCTTCTGTCTGTGTAAACATTACACAGAGGGGGCATTTCCACTCGCCGGGAGCGATCGCGGGGGGGTGGCCGGAATCGAACGGCCGTCCCCTCATGTCGGATCGCTCCCCAACGAATTCCGACCACTCACTGTACAGAAGGGGGGTCCGATTGGACCCCCTAACTGTACAAAGGCAATCACGTACACTCTACGTGATTGTGCCTGTCGGTGCCATTGTGCCGACGTATATATACAGTGAGCGGTCGTTAAGGGGTTAAACTGTATGCAAACCTTAACAATTCAAGCCAAACTTTATTTTAGATTAATTTAGCTTAGCTATCTTACTACACCCAGAGGGCTGTTGGGGATGCTAAATATCTTCGTAATCTACATGGCAGATTTATTGTTAGCTTTGACTTTCCAGGCTCTGCCGCTGTAACTTACAGAAGCAGTATTTGCGAACATGCAACATTTACCCGTTGATCCTGCCAGAAATCCAGTAATCTATAACTTTCTGTGGGCTCTACTAGGGATGAGCTCCGGCGTGTTCGCATTGAACACGTGCAGAGCCCGACAGGAAGTGGACACCGCACTGCGCTAATCACAGCCAGGGAGACATTTCCCGATCTCCCAGCCGAGCATCGGGAAATGTCTCCCTGCCTGTGATTAGCGCAGCGCAGTGCCGACTTCCTGGCGGGCTCTGCACGTGTTCAATGCGAACACGCCGGAGCTCATCCCTAGTCTCTAACTTTACTGCACTAAAAGCATAAACAGTGCCATCAGTGCTGCCTGAACTATGGAACACCCCCTTATATTATGGGGATAGAAGTGGGGAGGAGTGCTGTAGTCCTAATCTGTCCTAGGGTGACAATGCTACTCCCTCCACCAGATACAGCACAGTGAATTAGCTTTGTCACCATAGGAAAGGAATTGTGTTTCTGGCAGGATCTCTAGGTGAAATTAAAAGAAAAATAGCCTGAGAAAATAAAACTGAAGTAGCCACCACATCTAAGAACTGACAAGCTGCAATATATTTTTATATTTCTGTTCTTAGTTTAGATGCGTGTAAATAAAATGCAATACAAGTCTATTACTAGATGACTGTAAAATGTCAATACTTCCTCTTCCCCTTTAACAAAATCTATGTCCCAGGGGTATTTACCTTTGCAAGATAGATTTGTCGTACAGCTCTCCCTCAGGAGTTTGCATAATGGCATATTCTTCTCTGGTGACTTGAAACAAAGCTGGATTCTGCAGAGATTCAGTTATGATTGCGACTAATTGAGGAAGAACCTTGTGTGAAGATATTCGAGCCAAAGTACCAGCTGCATTCAGGACTGCCTAAAATAAACATAATATCATTTATAAATATCTTTTTACATGGCGTGGGTATTGCATAAGCATTTTACCTGTTCACTTTTCAATAAAATGCTATTAAACTAGGACTTCATACAAAAAGGAGAAGTTCCACTTTTCTTCCTCCTGCCCTCTTCCTCTGCCATATTTTGAATATACAGTGGGTACGGAAAGTATTCAGACCCCCTTAAATTTTTCACTCTGTTATATTGCAGCCATTTGCTAAAATCAATTAAAGGGGTTGCTCCACCGGAAAAAAATTTTTTAAAGCCAGCAGCTACAGCAGCTGCTGGCTTTTAATATTTGGACACTTACCTGTCCTGGAGTCCAGCGACGTCCGCAGCAGAGGACGAGCGATCGCTCGTCACTCTGCTGCTCCCTCCGCCATCCTCGCTGAGGGAACCAGGAAGTGAAGCCCTCCGGTTTCATGCCCGGTTCCCTACGGCGCATGCGCGAGTCGCGCTGCGCCGTTCTGATTGGTGATCCTGTGTTCTGGGAGCCGAGTGTCTCCCAGAACACTACGGGAAGTCTGCGGGAGGTGACGTCACTCCCGCAGATTCCCGGAGACAGGACTCCCGGATGTGGGTGAAAATACCTGTCTTAGACAGGTATCTTCACCCCCCTCCCCCCTGAAAGGTGTCAATTGTGACACCGGAGGGGGGGAGGGTTCCAAATAGCAAAAGTTGCTATTTAGGGTGGAGCTCCACTTTAAGTTCATTTTTTTTCCTCATTAATGTACACACAGCACCCCATATTGACAGAAAAACACAGAATTGTTGAAATTTTTGCAGATTTATTAAAAAAGAAAAACTGAAATATCGCATGGTCCTAAGTATTCAGACCCTTTGCTGTGATACTCATATATTTAACTCAGGTGCTGTCCATTTCTTCTGATCATCCTTGAGATGGTTCTACACCTTCATTTGAGTCCAGCTGTGTTTGATTATACTCATTGGACTTGATTAGGAAAGCCACACACCTGTCTATATAAGACCTTACAGCTCACAGTGCATGTCAGAGCAAATGAGAATCATGAGGTCAAAGAAACTGCCTGAAGAGCTCAGAGACAGAATTGTGGCAAGGCACAGATCTGGCCAAGGTTACAAAAAAAAATTCTGCTGCACTTAAGGTTCTTAAGAGCACAGTGGCCTCCACAATCCTTAAATGGAAGACGTTTGAGACGACCAGAACCCTTCCTAGAGCTGGCCGTCCGGCCAAACTGAGCTATCAGGGGAGAAGAGCCTTGGTGAGAGAGGTAAAGAAGAACCCAAAGATCACTGTGGCTGAGCTCCAGAGATGCAGTTGGGAGAAAGTTATAGAAAGTCAACCATCACTGCAGCCCTCCACCAGTCGGGGCTTTATGGCAGAGTGGCCCGACGAAAGCTTCTCCTCAATGCAAAACACATGAAATCCTGCATTGAGTTTGCTAAAAAAATAAATAAAAAAATAAAAAAACACACCTGAAGGACTCCAAGATGGTGAGAAATAAGATTCTCTGGTCTGATGAGACCGAGATAGAACTTTTTGGCCTTAATTCTAAGCGGTTTGTGTGGAGAAAACCAGGCACTGCTCATCACCTGTCCAATACAGTCCCAACAGTGAAGCATGGTGGTGGCAGCATCATGCTGTGGGGGTGTTTTTAAGCTGCAGGGACAGGACGACTGGTTGCAATCGAGGGAAAGATGAATGCGGGCAAGTACAGGGATATCCTGGACGAAAACCTTCCAGAGTGCTCAAGACCTCAGACTGGGCCGAAGGTTTACCTTCCAACAAGACAATGAACATAAGCACACAGCTAAAATAACGAAAGAGTGGCTTCACAACAACTCCGTGACTGTTCTTGAATGGCCCAGCCAGAGCCCTGACTTAAACCCAATTGAGCATCTCTGGAGAGACCTAAAAATGGCTGTCCACGAACGTTTACCATCCAAACTGACAGAACTGGAGAGGATCTGCAAGGAGGAATGGCAGAGGATCCCCAAATCCAGGTGTGAAAAACTTGTTGCATCTTTCCCATAAAGACTCATGGCTGAATTTGATCAAAAGGGTGCCTCTACTAAATACTGAGCAAAGGGTCTGAATACTTAGGACCCTGTGATATTTCAGTTTTTCTTTTTTAATAAATCTGCAAAAATTTCAACAATTCTGCGTTTTTCTGTCAATATGGGGTGCTGTGTACATTGAGGAAAAAAATTAACTTAAATGATTTTAGCAAATGGCTGCAATATAACAGAGTGAAAAATTTAAGGGGATCTGAATACTTTCCGTACCCACTGTGTGTGTGTGTGTGTGTGTGTGTGTGTGTGTGTGTGTGTGTGTATACACACACACATACATACACACACAGAGATAGATATTCTTTTTATGGGGTGCAGGTCCATTCACAAGACAACGCGGCTCGCACAGTGGGGAGCCGGCCGTGAAGTTGCAGAGTCGGAGCCAGCTGCCCACAGTCAACATGCCTGCGCCCCCCCAAGACCGGTTAAGAACCAGACTGGTTGAGGATAGCGCTAGATCCCTGGACAAGTGTCGGTTTGTTAAAAGTCAGCCACAACAGTTTTTGTAGCGGCAGACTTTACATTTTTGGAAACCTGGCTGAAGCACCTCTTTAAAGTTAATTTCATTTTCTGTTAACTGTACAACCGACAGTTTAAAACGATATATTTTGCGCACACATATTAACCCTGAGGAGCCCAGTTTCATCAACCAACCAGGTTGGTAAAAGCAAACAGTACTTAATGGGCAAACAGAAAAAAAAAAAAAACACAGCTTATTCTCAGTAAACAAAACAGTCCATCAATTTCTGGCGCAGCTCACTGCCAGTCACACTCGTCCCTTAACAGGGTTTTTGAAACTTCCCGTCTACCTTGGGGGTCCCAAAGAGGAGGTTCTCCACAGTACAGCAACTGTGCCTTAGCTGCAAGCTAGCTCACACAGCTCCCCTCCGCTCAGCTGTGTTCTGCTTTACTCCAACTCACAGACAGATCTTGGTAGTTTCCTCTCCTTTTCTGAACTCCCTTGCAGACGGTTAACCCCATCTGGTCCAAAGTCAAAGTCCCTGTAATCAGGGTTTGAAGGGTTCTTTCCGACCCAAAGGTCTCTTGGAAACTTTGAATTCCAGCTCCCAAATGAGGACTTAGCGGACCAGAGGGTACTGAAAATCTCCACTATGATTGGACAACCCCAGAACCCTGCATGGCTGAGAACCCCTGAGTACGCAACAAGGTCTTCAAACTGTCTCACTTAAAGACTTAAAAGGGGCAACCACCAAAATAGTGGGGAAATATAACAGCCACCCCCCCCCCCCCCGATGTGGAGGTATCAGAGGCATTGTGGGACACCATACAGTGTTTTCCAGGCCTGTGTTCTACCATGAACTTGAACTCTTGGAATGCCAGGAACCATCTAGTTATTCCTGGTGCTTGCGTGTCTGTCTGTTCTGTCTCATCTGGGTCAGTGGGGCGTGAACATTTCTTCTGTCCCTCCAATGATATCACCATATCCTATACAGCGCCAAGGGGCGAATTTGTTGGGAGACCATCTGGACCTGGAGAAAGGCCTTGGCTGGGCTAAAGCCACAAGCGCCAACGATCCCTTGTAATTTAGGGATCAACTGGAGCTGGTAAGCGAGCCTTTCAGCTGTTGGTGGAGGCACTGATATTTAAATCACTTGGTGGTGGATGGTGGAGATCGTTACTAACAGTTACTTTTACATCACTTGTGAACTGATTTTCTATTTATTTTCACATTGATGTCACATTTGTGCACTGTTTGAATCATCTTATGTGTTTTATATATGAATAAATAGTACGACCTATATATGTTTTTAAGTAGATTCTGTGTGCCCAGACTGCAACAGTCCCCCCAAGGCGAGCAAAGATCTCCCTTGAGTTTTTTTTTATAGTCCTTAATGTCAGCCACCAGCAGGTCATTGCAGGCCTTCTGCGGTTCCACTGACAGAAAGAGGGCAAAGGTCCCTCCCTCTTAGCCGTGTGTTCAAACGTGGTCAGGAAGGCCTCCACGTCATCATGGGGAGTTAGCTTTTTCAAGAAATGGCACCATCACAGGGTTGCTAGAGATAACAACCCCTTCAGATAATCATGTTTAGCAGTCGCCTGGGTGTGCTGTGCCTCTAGTTGCACTGCCCGAGACTGCTGAGTCTGTTTCAATAGACTCATGAACTCCTCGGCCGTTGGCTTCCACGGAGCCCTGTAGTTGGGCCTGAACCAGGATTTGTATGGGCTCCTCAATGCTGCCTTCAGATGTTTGCAGCGCCTGGGCTGCTCTGACTCAAGACATGCAAAAAAAAAAAAAAGGGGGGGGGGGCACTGGCCCTTTAAGTGTCGGTTTTGCTTTCAACACCTTTACAGCTACAGTACCAGGAAACTTGAGAAGCCTGATATCAGCCAAGCACAATAGTAAAGGCAAAAAGTCCTTTTACAGTAAAACCTTGGATTGCGAGCATAATTTTTTCCAGAAACATGCTTGTAATCCAAAGCACTCTTATATCAAAGGGAATTTCCCCATAAGAAATAATGGAAACTCAAAATGGATTCGTTCCACAACCATTTATTCATAGGTCCTTCAGTTTATAGTCCATATGAAAAGATAGCAATGTGATCGGTTGTGTATTCAATAAAATGTCCATCCACAAATGGAAGCCTCCACAAGGGAATTAGAAGCAAATTCCAGCAGGAGAGACAGAGTATAAAAGAGAAGAGAATGGACTATGAACTACCACGGAACCCCTCACCCTGTATGGATGAGAACTCCTAAAAACCCAATGTCTTCAAACCACCATCCTTATAATTATTAATGCACCTTCAGGAACGTATGCAAGTACCGGTATATTTTATGTGGGGCATGGCCGGATGGTGAAGAGAGCAGCCACATAGACACACTGCTCCAGCTCTCAACCGACATTCTTACCTTATCCTGGGTCCGTTTTCCTCGCCAAAAAGGTACCAATCTGTTCCCCACGGAGGTGGGCATCTGGCAGGCTGGCTGAAATGGCAAAATACGGGCGGCCCCAGCCACCATCCACGGCGGAGCAACTGGCTCGGTTCAGGAGGCAAGATGGTGCTGGGACACATGCAGGGCAGACAGACACGCTGCAGGCCTCCTCCTCTGCTGACAAGAACCATGCTACAGGGGTGGTGAGTGCTTCTATTCCTGCCCTCTTTCGCTCTCAAGCAGACCCCCTGATGTGCCAAGACTCCCAGCAATTCACTGAGACTGGCCTGTCTGTGGATTCTCCTACCTCTGCTGAACCTACACTGTCCACCATTATGCTAGCTATCCAGGACTGGAAGGCCTTCCCTTTCTACTCAGATCGCATCTATTCGCATGGACTTTTCACTACTTAAACAGGATGTCCAGAACCTCCGTGATAGAACCGGAGAGACAGAGGAACGTATTAGCTCCCTGGAGGACACTGTCAATCCCCTATTAGTTAACATTCGGGATGTCACTAGCGAGATGGCGTCACTCCACGCCAAAATCGTTGATTTGGAAAATCGTTCTCACAGGAACAACCGCAGATTTGTAGGGTTCCCAGAAAGGGCTGAGGGCCCTCATCCTGAAAAATTTATTTATTCCTGGTTGCGGGACATTTTTGGTACAGATGCGCCCTTATTCTCCCATGTCATTGAACGCGCGCATCGCACCCCTCCCCCTGAGGGTGCCCCACCACGCTCCATTATTGCTCGCATCCTCAACTTCAAGGATAAAGTCGCCATCCTGCGCCTAGCTAGGGAGAAATTTAATGGGAACACCATCTCTGTCTATCCTGACTTTTCTGCTGAAGTTCAACGCCAGCGAATCTCCTTTTCTGCAGTGAAATCTCGCCTGCGCACAGGTGGTCTGTCCTATGTCATGCTTTTCCCTGCGAAACTGTGCATCATTTATGATGGTAAGGCTCATTTCTACACCAGCCAAGGAGGCCATGGCGTGGCTGAATGATTGTTTTGGAGCTGCTTACAGAGGCAGAAATGACTAACGGTGTCCATAGTCTCAGGACAACACATACCAACTGCCTTACTACAAGACCTCTGTGCATCACTATGTGTATCCTGTGCCTTTATTGCAATTTACACTGACTGCTATTTAAGCCACCTTATCTCCTTTGCTGGGTGATACCCCTTCCCGGATGTGCCGGATGCTGTGATTTTTTATACTTATCCCACCAGGCCTTTGTTTCTGGAATCTCTCCCCCATTTGCACTATTTACTATCCTGCCCTGCCTGGATTGGAGGACAACGAATCCTGCACTCTCCCACGGCCATCAGGGCTTTGCACTCTACACCCGGACATGTTTATATATTTTTTTCTGCCACGGGTTGCGAGCCACACCTGACTCCACACTACCCTCACACCAGCTAGTGGCAAGGCCACGGAACACTTTGTGACCTTTGCTGACCCTGTCAGGAAGGTCTTCCAGTTTGGGATCCAAGGCTCGCTATGTTTGGGATGGCCGAGCGGGGTGGGGTTCTTTCTTTTTGGGACTTGTTTTTTCCTTTTTTCTAATCCTCTTTTTTTTGCAGTGCAGTTTTGTATTTTCACTCTAATATTGTCTTCTCAGGTTGCTGCCTAAGGCAGATTGTTACGGTTTTTATTTTTTCCAATGCGGGCTCCTATTCTCCTGCTGGCAGATCCACGCACTTTTTATTTATGTGCTTGTATGTGCTTCAGGTGGTGTGGCCTATGCGGTTATGTGTATGTTTCCATGTTATTCTATGCTTACCTATTACTGTACTTATTACTGTATGTTTTGCAATGGCGAAGCCCCCAAGGATAGTCTCATGGAACACTAGAGGTCTGAATGCACCCCAGAAGAGATCTCTGGTCTTTTCCGTTTTAAAAAAATGTCACCCTCATTATCTGCCTCCAGGAGACTCGCCTTACAGGCTTTAAAACAAGGGCCTTAAAACGCCCATGGTTGTCCAACTCCTACCATGCCACTCATACTAATTATTCCAGGGGGGTTTCTATTCTACTGGCCAAATCTCTCCCAGCTGAGACGCTTCAGGTTAAAACTGACCCTGAGGGGAGGTTCATTATTCTTACTCTACAGATTTCTGAGGTGACACTTATCCTGGTAAATATAAAAAGAAAGAACCCCCGCGCTAGCTGGGTGTTTAACTAGTGAAGGGGGATGGGGATCAAAGGGAAGGGAAAAAAAAGGGGCTGGGGACACTGCAGCAGTCATCGGAGGGTCTGATCCAAGCAGACAGAAGTGAATATATGAAAGAAGGGTGATGGTGGCTGCGCTGTGATTATAACTAGTGAAGGAGGTGAGGGGGGGGGGGGGGAAGAGGTCTGGAAAGAGAAACTACCTAATGTACACCAAATAAACTAAATCTAATATCTACCAACCAGATGCAGTAACGTGTTGCCAACAAATGTGTAACATAGGTGGTGTGTACATAAACTAAATGAATTACACCTGTGCGCCTAGAAGGTGTATAACAAACAGGGAAAGAATAATGATGCGTGCAAAAACGTGTATCACTCTAAATGATAAACCTGTGTATATGGTATATAACCAAACATTAATCTATATTGTCAACAGTAAAATATATTAATATATAATAAAGGTGTATAACACACAGCTGGAAGCGGTGAAAACCTCCACACAAACAAAATATAACAATATATAATAAGGTGTATGACATAAAATTGTGACAATGAGATCCTCCAGAGGATGATAACAAAAGTCCAATATATAGCAAGTCCCGTCACCCGTAAGTGCTTGAAAGAAAAAATTGCAGTGCAAATCCACCCAGTGCTCGTTAGCAGCTTACCTCCCTGCAGGGAAGAGACAGCATGCACTGGAACTTCAAATGTGAACAACGATGCAGCAATCTTGCATGGAGGTATGCTCTCACTCACATGGATGCATAGGGATACACAAACAAAAAAGGGGAAATTTATAGCGTGACTGTGGGTCCAGCAAGCAAGTGACCAAAAGATGTAATCTCACACTCACATGAAACTAGTGAGCATGGACATCAATCCTACGAACGCCGAGCTCGTATGTATTGCAGGATATGGTGATTCCAATCATGCGGTCCTTAAGCTTGCAGCAACCCCAGAGTGCCAGTGGAACATGTGTAAAAAACATACATGGTGCACATAGTGTGGGTCTGTAACCACTAGGGCATTTATTTAAAATTGGTAAAACACTCACATTTCATATGTGGGAAAATGACAATCTAAAATGAGCGCCGAGCTCGTCTCCTCTCCTGCAGCTGTCAGTGTATCTGTGCTGATCCTAACGCGCGTGTCGTCATGTCACATGACTTCTTCAGAAGATAACACTAGATACACAATATGGGGTTTAAATAGTCTGCCTCACAAGATGCGCGGGAGCCATTTTGTTGGAGTCCGGTCATTGTGGTAAAGGGATGCCAGCGCGGCCATGTTTGCTGTGAGATCACAACTGCAAAACAAAGGAAATGATGCAGACCCGGCCATGTTTGTTGTGGTCGTAGGCCAGCAAACATGAAGAAAGAGAATGGCAATGTATATTTTGCAATCACGCCAAGCAATCAGTATATATTAGCAAACAAAGGAAATAGGAGGTGAGACAAATTGAGCAAAAAGCTCAAAGCTGGATCCAGGGCCATTCCTAATGTGAAAAATCTTGGTATAACGGCAACGCACAGATACATTGCAACTGCTGGTGGAGGAAGGACAAATATAAAAGAAACATATATCATACATTGAAATGAAAGCAATGTCAGTAGATAAGGTTAAAAAATATATATATATATATATATAAAGCAATGTATATATACACACACACACACACACACACACACACACACACACACACACACACACACACACGTAAAAATACACAATATTGTTAAAATTATTAAAAAAGGGTCTTTTGAAATAAAAATGTATGAAATGTGATATATCAAGAGCTACAAACTCATATAATATGTAAATACATATCCCCAAACAAAAGATGGAGAAATGCAGGAACCAAGATGAAATGCAAAGGCAATGAAAACTCACAAGTCGCATATGTCCTTTGCATATGTTATTTCCTTTGCAATCCAACGACTATGCAACAATACAGGTATGTAGTGCAAGGGAGAGTGGTGTCAGCCGACATATGGGAACTAGAGGAACAGAGGTCAGCCTACAATCCAAATCTGGTGTAATTGCATCGACTCAGACAAAAAACTAATAATCGCTTAAAAAACAGTTCCAAGTCAAACTCAATATTTAAACCCTTAGGGGAAAAAGTGTCTAAGGAGAAGATCCAGTGGGACTCGATCTGACTTGGTGTCCGCACTTTGTGGCCTCCTCTCCACGGTCTAGAGTATGGAACTATGCCCCAAAATTTCAAATGGGAGGGGTCTCTGTTGTGTGATTCGGCAAAGTGCCTAGAGACACTATGTTTGACAAATCCGTGTTGGATATTTTGCACATGTTCTTTCACGCGGATTCTAAGCAGTCTTTCAGTGCGGCCTACATATTGCAGGCCGCAGCTGCATTCAAGGACGTAGACGGCCCCTTCTGTGTTGCATCCAATGAATTCTTTAATTTCATATTTTTTCCCATTGCTACTTGACTGGAACTCAGATCTCTTTTCATTCGGACGTTTAGTCCGTTTGCATGCGTAGCACCTCTTGCATGGGTAGAACCCTTTACCAGTGAAAAAGGTTAGTACCTTCTTTGGATTCACTACACTTTTCACTAATTGGTCACGCAACGTAGGTGTGCGTTTATAGATGAATTGAGGTCTGACGGGTAGTATATCTTTCAAACTCTTATCCGCCTTAAGGATGTGCCAATGGCGTTGGAAGATGCTCTCGATTTTTTTGTATTGTGTGTTATATTCAAGAATAACCGGCACTTGGTCCAATTTAGAGATGTTCTTCTTATTTTGCAATAAGTCACTCCTTGGGATGTGTGCTACTTCTTCTATTTTTGTTCTTGATGAATTCTTCCTCATATCCTTTCTGGACAAACCTCTCCCATATCATTATTGGCCTGTGTATGGAAATCTGCAATAGTTGTGCAGTTCCGTCGCAGGCGCAGCATCTGGCCCTTAGAAATGTTGAAGAGCCAGTTGTGATGGTGGCAACTTTTTATCGGAAGGTAACTATTTCGATCTACACTTTTGAAGAAAGTTTTGGTGGCAAAGGTGTTGTTGGTTCTTGTTATTGTTAAATCTAAAAATGTTATACTGGAATCCTCAATCTGCCAAGTCAATACTATATTGTGTTGGTTATTGTTCAAACTTTCGAAGAAGGTTACAAGTCCTTCACATTCACCTCTCCACACGAGGAAAATATCTTCAATGTAGCGTCTTTATACTACTAGCTCTTCTGGTGGTTCAAGGAAGATATTTTCATCTTCCCATTTTGCCATGAAGAGTCCAGGGACGCTCGGGGCAAATTTGGCCCCCATGGCAACTCCGGTTTTCTGTTGATAATATTCCTTCTCATACCAAAAATGGCAATGTTTGAGGCAAAAATCCAGACATTTTACGATAAATTTCCTTTGCATGCATACCAGTTTGGTGAATTTCCCCAAACCCCATTTAGTTGCTTCACAAGCTAAATAATGGGGTATAATAGTGTAGAGAGAGGACACATCGGCTGTTGCCATCAGGAGAGGTCCTGTTTTGTTTTCATCTAGTAGCTGCAGCATCTCTTTGGTGTCTCTCAGGTATGCCCTGGTCTTTTGGACGGCCGGTTGAAGGAAGCGATCTATATAATTGCCCAAGTCTTGCTGTAATGGACTCAATTCCATTTACTTTTGGTCTCAGAGGTGGGTTGACTTTATCCTTATGGATTTTGGGCAAAGCGTAGATGATCGGGGTTCTACATGCTTCAGGTATTAGATATCTTGCCTCCTTTTGATCGAGTATTCCCTTCTTTAGTCCCAAGTGAACTACCTGTTCCAATTATTTTCTCCACCGGAATATCGGGTTGCTAGGTAGTTTACAATAGGTGTTGACATCTTCCAATAACAAGCACATCCCTTTGTGGTATTGCTCGGTGGTTTGGATGACTATCCCTCCTCCCTTATCTGAAGGTCTGATCACTAGTTCTTTTCTTTCTAACAACTTGCGAATACCGGTTTTGATAGCTCTTGTTTCCTGCACTCTCTTAATTGATAAACTCTTGTGTTTTGTTACCATGTGTCTGAAGACTTCAATATGCTTATTATCTTTAACTTTTGGATTAAAGGTGGATTTATTTTTTAAGTTGCTATTCGTGAATCCGTTCGTCTTTGGGTCCATACTGATACGGTGTTCTCGGACTTCTGCCACTATGTCTATAGTCATCATACTCATTTCTATTATCTCTCCAATCATAGTTATTCCGTTGATGGTCTGGACTATTCGCTTGTCTGTGAGGTTCAGGTGGAGGTCCTCTTATGTTTCTTGGTCCCCGATTAGGTTTGGGACAATTTTTGTGTGTTTTTTTATTTTTCCAATGGTTGGGTTTCTTCCACCCAAGAGGATGTAGAGGAGGAAAGGGTAAAAACACCAAGAAACCACTAATGGGAGAAGGTATATTCAATCTTGCAGAAGTACCTCTCTCTCTCAAGAAGAATTGATGACTCTGGATATAGAGGCCTTAAATACGCCCGTTAGAAATTTAGATAAATTTCACACATACATTAATCTCCAGAAATATGTCAGAAAATTAAATATCAAAAAGTACATAACTGAAAACCCAATTAGTGCCAAAATACGTGAAGATAATCTGGTGGCCCATAGCAACTTAAAAAATAAATCCACCTTTAATCCGAAAGTTAAAGATAATAAGCATATTGAAGTCTTCAGACACATGGTAACAGAAGAACTCAAGAGTTTATCAATTAAGAGAGTGCAGGAACCAAGAGCTATCAAAACAGGTATTCGCAAGTTGTCAGAAAGAAAAGAACTAGTGATCAGACCTTCAGATAAAAAGGGAGGAGGGATAGTCATCCAAACCACCGAGCAATACCACAAAGGGATGTGCTTGTTATTGGAAGATGTCAACACCTATTGTAAACTACCTAGCAACCCGATATTCCGGTGGAGAAAAGAATTGGAACAGGTAGTTCACTTGGGACTAAAGAAGGGAATACTCGATCAAAAGGAGGCGAGATATCTAATACCTGAAGCATGTAGAACCCCGATCATCTACGCTTTGCCCAAAATCCATAAGGATTAAGTCAACCCACCTCTGAGACCAATAGTAAATGGAATGGAGTCCATTACAGCAAGACTTGGGCAATATATAGATCGCTTCCTTCAACCGGCCGTCCAAAAGACCAGGGCATACCTGAGAGACACCAAAGAGATGCTGCAGCTACTAGATGAAAACAAACCAGGACCTCTCCTGATGGCAACAGCCGATGTGTCATCTCTCTACACTATTATAACCCATTATTTAGCTTGTGAAGCAACTAAATGGGGTTTGAGGAAATTCACCAAACTGGTATGCATGCAAAGGAAATTTATCGTAAAATGTCTGGATTTTTGCCTCAAACATAGCCATTTTTGGTATGAGAAGGAATATTATCAACAGAAAACCGGAGTTGCCATGGGGGCCAAATTTGCCCCGAGCGTCGCTGGACTCTTCATGGCAAAATGGGAAGATGAAAATATCTTCCTTGAACCACCAGAAGAGCTAGTATTATATAGACGCTACATTGATGATATTTTACTCGTGCGGAGAGGTGAACGTGAAGGACTTGTAACCTTCTTCGAAAGTTTGAACAATAACCAACACAATATAGTATTGACTTGGCAGATTGATGATTCCAGTATAACATTTTTAGATTTAACGATAACAAGAACCAACAATACCTTTGCCACCAAAACTTTCTTCAAAAGTGTAGATCGAAATAGTTACCTTCCGATAAAAAGTTGCCACCATCACAACTGGCTCTTCAACATTCCTAAGGGCCAGATGCTGCGCCTGCGACGGAACTGCACAACTATTGCAGATTTCCATACACAGGCCAATATGATAGGGGAGAGGTTTGTCCAGAAAGCATATGAGGAAGAATTCATCAAGAACAAAAATAGAAGAAGAAGTAGCACACATCCCAAGGAGTGACTTATTGCAAAATAAGAAGAACATCTCTAAATTGGACCAAGTGCCGGTTATTCTTGAATATAACACACAATACAAAAAAATCGAGAGCATCTTCCAACGCCATTGGCACATCCTTAAGGCGGATAAGAGTTTGAAAGATATACTACCCGTCAGACCTCAATTCATCTATAAACGCGCACCTACGTTGCGTGACCAATTAGTGAAAAGTGTAGTGAATCCAAAGAAAGTACTAACCTTTTTCACTGGTAAAGGGTTCTACCCATGCAAGAGGTGCTATGCATGCAAACAGACTAAACGTCCGAATGAAAAAAGATCTGAGTTCCAGTCAAGTAGCAATGGGAAAAAATATGAAATTAAAGAATTCATTGGATGCAACACAGAAGGGGCCGTCTACGTCCTTGAATGCAGCTGCGGCCTGCAATATGTAGGCCGCACTAAAAGACTGCTTAGAATCCGCGTGAAAGAACATGTGCAAAATATCCAACACGGATTTGTCAAACAGTGTCTCTAGGCACTTTGCGGAGTCACACAACAGAGACCCCTCCCATTTGAAATTTTGGGGCATAGTTCCATACTCTAGACCGGGGAGAGGAGGCCACAAAGTGCGGACACTAAGCCAGATCGAGTCCCACTGGATCTTCTCCTTAAACACTTTTGCCCCTAAGGGTTTAAATATTGAGTTTGACTTGAACTGTTTTTTAAGCGATTATTCGTTTTTTGTCTGAGTCAATGCAATTACACCAGATTTGGATTGTAGGCTGACCTCTGTTCCTCTAGTTCCCATATGTCGGCTGACACCACTCTCCCTTGCACTACATACCTGTATTGTTGCATAGTCGTTGGATTGCAAAGGAAATAACATATGCAAAGGACATATGCGACTTGTGAGTTTTCATTGCCTTTGCATTTCATCTTGGTTCCTGCATTTCTCCATCTTTTGTTTGGGGATATGTATTTACATATTATATGAGTTTGTAGCTCTTGATATATCACATTTCATACATTTTTATTTCAAAAGACCCTTTAATAATTTTAACAATATTGTGTATTTTTGCGTGCGTGTGTGTATATATATATATATATATATATATATATATATATATATATATACACATACATACATACACACACACACACACACACACACACACACACTGCTTTACATATATTTTTTTTTAACCTTATCTACTGACATTGCTTTCATTTCAATGTATGATATATGTTTTTTATATTTGTCCTTCCTCCACCAGCATCTGCAATGTATCTGTGCGTTGCCGTTATACCAAGATTTTTCACATTAGGAATGGCCCTGGATCCAGCTTTGAGCTTTTTGCTCAATTTGTCTCACCTCCTATTTCCTTTGTTTGCTAATATATACTGATTGCTTGGCGTGATTGCAAAATATACATTGCCATTCTCTTTCTTCATGTTTGCTGGCCTACGACCACAACAAACATGGCTGGGTCTGCATCATTTCCTTTATGTTCTGCAGTTGTGATCTCACAGCTAACATGGCCGCGCTGGCATCCCTTTACCACAATGACCGGACTCCAACAAAATGGCTCCCGCGCGTCCTGTGAGGCAGACTATTTAAACCCCATATTGTGTATCTAGTGTTATCTTCTGAAGACGTCATGTGACATGACGACACGCGCGTTAGGTTTAGCACAGATACACCGACAGCTGCAGGAGAGGAGACGAGCTCGGCGCTCGTTTTAGATTGTCATTTTCCCACATATGAAATGTGAGTGTTTTACCAATTTTAAATAAATGCCCTAGTGGTTACAGACCCACACTATGTGCACCATGTATGTTTTTTTACACATGTTCCACTGGCACTTTGGGGTTGCTGCAAGCTTAAGGACCGCATGATTGGAATCACCATATCCTGCAATACATACGAGCTCAGCGTTCGTAGGATTGATGTCCATGCTCACTAGTTTCATGCGAGTGTGAGATTACATATTTTGGTCACTTGCTTGCTGGACCCACAGTCACGCTATAAATTTCCCCTTTTTTGTTTGTGTATCCCTATGCATCCATGTGAGTGAGAGCATACCTCCATGCAAGATTGCTGCATCGCTGTTCACATTTGAAGTTCCAGTGCATGCTGTCTCTTCCCAGCAGGTAGGTAAGCTGCTAACGAGCACTGGGTGGATTTGCACTGCAGTTTTTTCTTTCAAGCACTTACGGGTGACGGGACTTGCTATATATTGGACTTTTGTTATCCTCTGGAGAATCTCATTGTCACAATTTTATGTTATACACCTTATTATATATTGTTATTATATTTTACGGTTGAAAATATAGATTAATGTTTGGTTATATACCATATACACAGGTTTATCATTTAGAGTGATACACGTTTTTGCACGCATCATTATTCTTTCCCTGTTGGTTATACACCTTCTAGGCGCACAGGTGTGATTCATTTAGTTTATGTACACACCACCTATGTTACACATTTGTTGGCAACACGTTACTGCATCTGGTTGGTAGATATTAGATTTAATTTTTTTGGTGTACATTAGGTAGTTTCTCTTTCCAGACCACCTCCCCCTCACCTCCTTCACTAGTTATAATCACAGCGCAGCCACCATCACCTTTCTTTCATTTATCCTGGTGAATGTTTATATCCCCCTCCCCCTCGTTTTCGCCAGAGCTACTCTCTGAACTGTCTCTTCAATTGCTGATTAGACCTCCTGGCCCCCTACTTTATGTGGGGGACTTTAATGCTGTTTTAGATCCAACACTGGACCGACTGGGAGGTGGGGGCAGACCCTTTCCCTCCTTCCTCGATTGGATCCAGGTTCATGGCCTTACAGAAGTATGGCACTGGAAACATCAGGATGTGCACCATTTCTCCTGCCATTCAGACTCTTTCCACACCATGTACCGATTAGATATGGCGTTTGTCCCAGCCGAGACCCTTCCTGTTGTCTCTGCCGCTTCATATCTGCCCAGGGGAGTTTCAGATCATACCCATCTCCTTCTCCTTCCAGGTTCGGGGCCTGCTATTTGGCGCCTGAACTCCTACTGGCTAGAAGACGCGATCGTGCAGGGTGAATGTTAAAGCCTCGTACACACGACCGATTTTCTCGGCAAAAAACGACAAGAAACCTGTTGGGAAAGCTTTCTTGCCGAGAAAACCGTTCGTGTGTATGGTTTCTCGTCGAGAAAACTCCCGGGAGGGGGAGTGTCCAGCAGCGGGCGGAGATAGACGTGCTTTGGAGGAGCTCCACTGGGCCCGACAAGATCCACAGCCATCCTGGGTCAGCGCCCTGAATTCGAATCACTGAGTCCTCCATCCTGACTCCTGGGCCTCCCCTAAGCAGGATCTTACCTGAATTGGGCCTCTAGGACGGCCGACTACTCTGCAATTCGAGCTGCCGCCGGCGCCATTCCCTGGTGACCCGCCGCCATCTTGCAGCCTGCCAGGCCTCTGAATCCACCGCGCTCGAGTGACGCGGCCGCGGGACCTACAACAACCTTCCCCGAATCCTTCTGAGGCAGCTTTCCAGTCCGGGAGGGGAACTGAGAGGACCCGAAAGGTGGCGGAAGCACCCTGCAGAAGACGGCGCTCTGTGTATGGAGGTGAGTGGCAGCCATATTGATACACCCAAAGCCCTCCAGCAGCCTCCCTGTCCCTCCAGGGCAAATAACCGACCACCACATACTCCATCCCGATTCCTGGGCTTCCCCTGAGTAGATCCCTACCTGAATTGGGACTCTAGATCCGCATTCTGTGTGGCCAGACTGCAACCCGGCCTACTGTTCGGCGGCCATCTTGCTCCACCCTACTGGGACATCACGGCCTGTTTTTGCTTCTCAGGACTCTTTCATGATACGCCCACCGGTGCACACCCGTATGCCACCCGTTATCCACAATACTTAGTGGCACCCCTTGTTGCGGCCTGAAGGCTGTGGATCAGATACAGCCCTGTGCTGGGCGGCCATCTTGCTGCACCATAGTGTCCATCATTCAGACTCTTCTCATCTAACAAGTTGCCCCTGGAAGCCTAGGTGCTTTGGCTGGCCAGGCTATGGCCCCTATACCAGATAGCTATACAGGTCCTTCTCAAAAAATTAGCATATTGTGATAAAGTTCATTATTTTCTGTAATGTACTGATAAACATTAGACTTTCATATATTTTAGATTCATTACACACAACTGAAGTAGTTCAAGCCTTTTCTTGTTTTAATATTAATGATTTTGGCATACAGCTCATGAAAACCCAAAAATCCTATCTCAAAAAATTAGCATATTTCATCCGACCAATAAAAGAAAAGTGTTTTTAATACAAAAAAAGTCAACCTTCAAATAATTATGTTCAGTTATGCACTCAATACTTGGTCGGGAATCCTTTTGCAGAAATGACTGCTTCAATGCGGCGTGGCATGGAGGCAACCAGCCTGTGGCACTGCTGAGGTGTTATGGAGGCCCAGGATGCTTCGATAGCGGCCTTAAGCTCATCCAGAGTGTTGGGTCTTGTGTCTCTCAACTTTCTCTTCCCAATATCCCACAGATTCTCTATGGGGTTCAGGTCAGGAGAGTTGGCAGGCCAATTGAGCACAGTAATACCATGGTCAGTAAACCATTTACCAGTGGTTTTGGCACTGTGAGCAGGTGCCAGGTCGTGCTGAAAAATGAAATCTTCATCTCCATAAAGCTTTTCAGCAGATGGAAGCATGAAGTGCTCCAAAATCTCCTGATAGCTAGCTGCATTGACCCTGCCCTTGATAAAACACAGTGGACCAACGCCAGCAGCTGACATGGCACCCCAGACCATCACTGACTGTGGGTACTTGACACTGGACTTCAGGCATTTTGGCATTTCCCTCTCCCCAGTCTTCCTCCAGACTCTGGCACCTTGATTTCCGAATGACATGCAAAATTTGCTTTCATCCGAAAAAAAGTACTTTGGACCACTGAGCAACAGTCCAGTGCTGCTTCTCTGTAGCCTAGGTCAGGCGCTTCTGCCGCTGTTTCTGGTTCAAAAGTGGCTTGACCTGGGGAATGCGGCACCTGTAGCCCATTTCCTGCACACGCCTGTTCACGGTGGCTCTGGATGTTTCTACTCCAGACTCAGTCCACTGCTTCCGCAGGTCCTCCAAGGTCTGGAATCGGTCCTTCTCCACAATCTTCTTCAGGGTCCGGTCACCTCTTCTCGTTGTGCAGCGTTTTCTGCCACACTTTTTCCTTCCCACAGACTTCCCACTGAGGTGCCTTGATACAGCACTCTGGGAACAGCCTATTCGTTCAGAAATTTCTATCTGTGTCTTACCCTCTTGCTTGAGGGTGTCAATGATGGCCTTCTGGACAGCAGTCAGGTCGGCAGTCTTACCCATGATTGCGGTTTTGAGTAATGAACCAGGCTGGGAGTTTTTAAAAGCCTCAGGAATCTTTTGCAGGTGTTTAGAGTTAATTAGTTGATTCAGATGATTAGGTTAATAGCTCGTTTAGAGAACCTTTTCATGATATGCTAATTTTTTGAGATAGGAATTTTGGGTTGTCATGAGCTGTATGCCAAAATCATCAATATTAAAACAAGAAAAGGCTTGAACTACTTCAGTTGTGTGTAATGAATCTAAAATATATGAAAGTCTAATGTTTATCAGTACATTACAGAAAATAATGAACTTTATCACAAT
The DNA here is from genome assembly GCA_029206835.1 of Rana muscosa. Lineage (NCBI taxonomy): Eukaryota > Metazoa > Chordata > Amphibia > Anura > Ranidae > Rana > Rana muscosa. The sequence goes on from CM055116.1 coordinate 883,522,724, forward strand.
ATGCTAATTTTTTGAGAAGGACCTGTATATACTAACCATTGTTATGTATTGAACCTACAGCCCTGGGGGGCAACTACGCAGGGTCGGGGAGAATGACAGCTTGATCTCCCTGCTCTGCGCCGTCGGACCGCTCAATCTCGGCGAATAAGGCACAGCTTGTTCCCGGACACCACCGCGCAAGCTCCCCGAGTGTCGGACATTGCCTAGCATTACCTATGTGCAATACTCCCCGAAACCGTCAGCGCTACCGCTCCCAGCAGAAGGCCTCTCCTACCGTGGGGAAGGGCAAAATGGCGCCCGAGCCTCCGGAACCGAATGACACCACTCAGCATTCTGAGGACAGCTTGCTTCAGTTCCCCTCCAACTTGGCAAGCCCCACCGACGCTGGCTCTGATGCTATGCTCCAGAAGTTCCGCAGTATAGTGCGGGATGAAATTAACGCTGCCTCCCGTAAGCTCTCAGCAGAACTTGTGAGGGGTCTTAAGGAGATAGGCCACCGCACCAACCAATTGGAAAAGAGGATGGATTTAACAACAACAGTCTTGAAGACGAGGTCGAGAGGCTGAATGCTGAACTGTTGAGCCTACAGGATAAATTAGAGGACTCTGAGAATAGGGCCCGCGGGGATAACCTCCGCATCCGTGGGCTCCCAGAGGCCATCACTGACTTTCAGGGGACGGCCACAGCTTTCTTTCAGGAGCTGGCGCCTGACGTCTCTTCGGAGCGCTTGGAATTTGACCGCATACACAGGTCCCTAGCTCCCAAACCCACGAGGGTCCCCCCAGAGACGTTATAATTAAATTTCACTTTTACAGGACCAAGGAGCGACTCCTGCAGGCTGCACGGGATCTCCCAGACCTCTCCTACCAGGGTAATCCTCTCCAACTATTTGCAGACCTCTCTCCGGTTACCATAGCCAAAAGGCGGAGTCTGAAGCCTTATTTGCAGATTCTACAAGCTCGGGACATTCGTTATAGATGGGGGTTCCTCCTCAAACTCTATCACCTTGGCCGCCAGTTTCATGCCTCCTCCCTGCCGGACTTACGGCGACATTTTCAGGATCTGCAGTTTGATCTCCCTCCCTCCCAACCGGAGTCTTCTTCGGCCCAGCCACGATCATCCAGGTCACCCCACGGTTCCTCGCAGACGTCTCAGCAGGGGTCCCAGGCGCTTTGAGCACTGTAGGCACAGCGATTTCAGGATGTCCCTAAGGGCTGACAGCACTGATTCTCATTTGACGCTCCGAGGAACTAACATGCCCGCAACCCGTTGTTCCGAACTGTCAGCTGCATCCCACCCTGGACTATAAGTACGAATCTAAATTTCACCCTTAACTTATCCTTCTGAGAGCCCAGTTGCAGTACTTGGGCTTTATTGCCTTTCGATCAATAAGATATCTGGATTGCCCCCCCCCCTTTTTTTTTCTCTCTGGGCTCGGCAGCCCCATTATGTTCCCTCCTCCCTGGTTCCTGGACGCCTTGCCATGTGGCTGACCCCTTGCCCGGTGCTGCCCCAACTGTGTGATGGCAACATTGGGCCTCTGTGATGTGGTTACGTTCGCATGGCCATCTGGCCCACCTGGGCTTTTGTCCCCTGTCCCCCCCCTTTTTTTTTTCCTTTTTCAGGCGAAGGCTTTTGATCTATAGCTCGAGAGGACTATCCTTGTGCTGCGCTGCACACCCCCATTAGAGATATGGGTGTGTCCTGCCCATCACGTACCAGTCTGTGGCCTTCACTGTTTTGACCATAGTATATGTATGTTATTGTCCTTGCATTTGCTGTGGGTCAGCTTCGCGTCCTGGACTCCCCGTACTTTGGGGACTCCGGGGTGCGGGGTTGGCCACGGCCTACATTTTATCGTTCACAGTTTGAGTTGATATGTTGTATAATTTTGATTAAGACTGCTTTAATCCTTATTTAGGTGTTGTCTATCGAACATGTTTTTCTGCTTACCTCGTGCCGCTGTCGATTTGATCTCATTGTTCAGACTACTTTAAAAACATGCCGAGTGGTGTCCTTCTTACTTTGACCTCCCCCAAAATTTCTTTACCAAAACTTGCAATCTCTTTTGGATACCTTTGCTTCCCTTTCGGGACTCCGGGTTAATCCCTCCAAATCGAAAGCGTTGTCGGTTAACCTCTCTCCTGGTTTGATGGGGGGATTTACAGTTGGCATTCTCCTTTCAGTGGGTATCCTCAATGCCCTATCTGGGAATCCACCTTACCCCCACGTACTCAGGATTGTACCAGGCTAATTTTCCACCATTGTTCAAAAGACTAACGGGTATACTGTTGTCTTGGTTCGGCAGAATAACAGCTGTTCATATGTCCTACCTCCCGAAACTATTGTATTTTTTTTGCGTCTTGCCTGTTCGAGCTCCCTCGCATATCCTCCGCATACATCAGCGAAGAATTATGCAATTTATATGGGGTTCGACCCGCCAAACAGCGAATCAATGGTGGTCTTTCGGTTCCCAATCTACGGGCCTATTACATAGCTGCTAACATAGTCCCACTTTCGTGCCTTCATGAAACCTATCAGCTTCCGCTCTGGGCTATGCTCGACCTGGTTGACATCGACCCTGTTCCTATCTCCTCACTGCCCTGGCTCCCACCTGTGCACCGTCCGGCGGTTATGGGGCCCTGCTTGGCCCACTCCTTGCGACTATGGGACTCGGTAAAATACTCTGCAGGGCTGATCTCTCCTCATTTCCCACTCTTACACTGCACGCTATTCCCTCCAGGTTGTGATCATCCCTCCCAATTTTCATGGTGGACCATGAACGGGTTCACAGATGTTCACTCACTGTTACGGCCTACTAGGATTTTGGCATTTGACGCTTTACGCTCTTCTCACGGTATTCCCTTGCGTGAGCACTATCGCTATCTGCAACTTCGCCACTTTCTTCAGAGCCTTATTAGGTCTCAATCTGCCCCTTATACTTTGACCCCCTTTGAGGGCCTTTGTAGAGCCAGACATCTCTAATATATTCGGCTGTGATATCTACAAAGAGACCCCCATTGAGGCCTTACCACCTTCAATGGGAGAAAGAGTTGGGGAGGCAGTTGGACCCTGAGGACTGGCAGGCGATGACACTAACTCTGTCCAAATGCTCGTGTAATGTGTTAATTTTGGAAAACGCCTATAAAGTATTGTATAGGTGGTACTACACACCGGCAAGATTGGCTCGCTTTATTCCAAATTATTCTCCGCTTTGTTTTAGGGGGTGTTCCCAGGAGGGCACCATGGCACATATTTGGTGGTCATGCCCGCGGGCGTGCAGACTGTGGATTAGGGTATTCACTCTCCTCCGCAATCTATTTCAGATTAATATCAAAAGAGACCCTTATATAGCTCTCCTTGGTAAGCCCATCGTGGAACTACTGCGTCCAGAGAGGCAACTAGCCCAGCATCTTTTTACTGCAGCTAGATTGACAATTGCGAGAGCATGGAAAACCCCTGCATTAAGCTTTGAGGCAGTCAAAAACCGCCTGAACGATGTCATGGTCAACGAGAAATTAACGGCTATTCTTTTGGATACGCATGACAAGTTTCTTAGAGTCTGGCAACCTTGGATCACATACTACCACCCTTCTAGGTTTGATGTCGCATTGCTGTCACTATAGGACCCTTTTTGCGCGCACCCCGTGGACCACCTGCTTCCCTCTTCTCTTTCTCCCTCTTCTCCTTCTCTTCTTGTCCTGCTTCCCTTTTTCTCTCTCTTTCTCCATTCTTTCTTAGACTCTTGCTTTGCTGTTTAACCGTTTTATCCTTTCTAGAGGATGCCAACTTTCAGGTTTTATGGTTGTGTATTGTACACTCATTCTACAGGTTTCGGGACCATCGGATCCTAAGGACTTCTTAATTTTTCCTTTTATCTGAATATAGCATAAGATCACGGCCCATGCTTCCGTTCTGTTGGCAAGGGCTTTCGAGTCCAGATCTACTTTGTATATTATATGCTATAACACTATTGCAAACCTGTACTACTGATTTGTATGACAAACTTTTTGTAAAAGAGAAAACTGCCGGGAATCTCGACGAGAAAAATGGAGAACCTGCTCTCTATATTCTCGTTTTTCTCGTCGGCCGGTTTCCCGACGAGAAAACCGGTCGCGTGTAAGCTTTTCCGACCCTTAAAAAATCGCGCATGCTCAGAATCAAGTATAAGACGGGAGCGCTCCTTCTGGTAAAACTAGCGTTCGTAATGGAGATAGCACATTTGTCGCGCTAAAACGAACTGAAAGCACGAAGACTGAAAAGCATGAATCGTCTCTCCCCAAACTTTTACTAACACGCGGTAACACGAGATCAGCAAAAGCAGCCCAAGGGGTGGCGCCATTGAAATCGAACTGCCCCTTTATACTGCCGTCGTACGTGCTGTACGTCACCGCGCTTTCCAATGACGAGATTTGGAATTGACAGTGTGTATGCAAGGAAAGCGTGACAAGAAGCTCGTCAAGCTTGACAAGAATCTCGTAGAGAACAACAACGACGAGATTCTCGGTCGTGTGTACGAGGCTTAAGACGGGAATTGCAAACTACTGGAGAGACAACTTGGGGAAGGTGGACCCCCCTACTGAATGGGATGCGTTTAACACAACCCTGAGGGGCACCTTCATGTCCATCACGGGGGTCTTGCGTAAAAATAACCGGATGCTTACTGAGGAACTTGAGACCGCTATGGTGAGTGCAGAGTCTGAATACGCCTCTAACCCTGCCTCTGATACAAGAGAGGCATGGTTACAGTGCCGTAGGGAGTATGAACTCTGCCTGCTGGACCTCACGCAAAAACGCATGTTACATGTAGGGCTGGGCGATTTTCCCCCCCCAAAAAAATCTGCGATTTTTTTATAAAAAGCTTGATTTACGATTCGATTTTTTTTTTATTATATTAAAGTGCATCAACAAACAAAATTGCAAAGGCAAACCCTTTCTCTAACTGCAAAGTCAGTGTGCAACAAAGATTGTTAAACATCCAAATTATTAATACTGTATTTGGATTTAGCTAATAAAACAACAAAAAATCCTGAGGTTACTCTTAGTTGAATTGAACTGTGCCCAATGCCTCACTGTGCCCATGCTTCAATCACTGTGCCCGTACCTGATGCAGATTTTCATGGGATACGGATTTTACTGCTACACCGGCGGCCATTCCAGTATTCAAAAGCCACGCCTCCTCCTCGTCTGTGATAGGCGGGAACACTCAATTTCCCAGCATTCAGTGTTCTGCCTATCATGGACATCCGCTCATCCTCATAACACAGACGAGGATGAGAGGATGTCCGTGATAGGCTGAACACTGCCTGCTGTGAAATTGAGTGTTCCGCCTATCACAGACGACGAGGACTCGAGGCGTGGCTTTTGAACACTGCAATGGCCGCCGTCTGTCTGCATGACACACTGATCAGGTAGGCAGACGGCGGCTTGCGGTTAGTTAGCGTTACATTACATCTACTCGCAGCGGCTGCAGTGAGTAGATGTAATTGGGGTAACGCCACCCAGTGCCATTCCGGATACGCCCCCTGCAGCCCTGCTACGGAAACTTTGAAGGGAAAAAAATATATAAAAAAATCGATTCAAGATTAAAATCGATTTTTTTTCCCAGCCCTATATGTTGCTCAGAAATCGCTCAAACATGATAATAAAGCTGGACGTCTCTTGGCATACTTGACCAGACCTGAATACTCCATCTCTATCCCATGCATCGTTACTACCCAAGGCCGTATCAGTGACTACCCGGGAGATATCCTGGATTCCTTTTTATGTATCTATAAAGACCTGTATACCTCTAGGGTTGATTATAACGACACCCAACTGAATGATTACCTGGCTGACATATCTCTCCCCTCCTTATCTACTGAGGGGCGGGATATGTTGGAGGCACCTATCTCGGTGGAGGAGATTGCTGCAGCCATTTCACAAATGCCTGCTCAAAAGACCCCTGGGCTAGATGGTTTCCCGACCGAATGGTATAAACAATTTAAAAGACCTTTTGTGCCCCCTCCTTTTGCGGACATATAACAAAGCTCTAGAGGCCGGGGTCCATCCCCCAACGATGCGGGAGGCTCCGATTGTGCTTTTTTTAAAACCCCATAAGGGCCCACTTAAATGTGAATCTTACCGTCCTATTTTTTTTATTTTTCTTCCAAATTTTTTTATTTTATCATAAGCTTCAACATTTCCATTCAGCATTGTACGTTTATATAAGACATAACATTGCAGGAAAGAACTAGATACAAAATTGTCTTATCAAAAAATGTATCAGTTATATTATCTACTCCTGCGAGGTTGCATAGGATGGGTCTCCTGTCCTCGGCCGCTTTCTTACACCGTTTTTGGTCATGCCCAATGATTCGGGACTTCTGGGGGGAGGTGGGTGCCTTTGTCTCCTCGGCGTTGGGCCTCCCAAATATAATTCACCCCAAGAACTGCCTACTAGGCATTTTTGGTGACTTACACCCATCAACGCATGCCAAGAAACTGTTCCGTATACTATATTTTTATGCTAAAAAAACATTTCTACTGTCCTGGAAGGGTGCACAGACCCCTTTGAAAGCCCTTTGGTTGAAACTTATTAATGACTCCATCCCGCTATATAAGCTTACTTTTGAAATCCGGAAACGGGCCAAAACCTTTCATAAAATTAGGGGTAGGTGGCTGGCTAGCCCACTTACTCTCTCTCAGCACTAACTGAAGTACACTTGTTTGACCAGTGTCTGACCGTGCCCTAAGGATCTCGAACGTCTAGACTCCCACCTTTGCTGTGCCCGTATTGGTCTACATGCACCTTTTCCAGTTGTGCCTACTGTAAATCCTTTGTATTGATATCTCTTTATTTGTCTATGTCTGAACATATTGCCTACCGTTTCGGACCAGTCCATCTGGTACGGTAATTGTGTTTTTTTTTCTGTTTGTTATTTTTATTGAAGTTTTTCAACAAACTATCTTTAAAAAAAAAAAAAAAAAAGAAGTATATTTTATGTCTTTCAGATTTTTTTTATATGCAATAATTTGCTTTGCCAACGATATTTGACTAATTTTAGCCTTATATCTGGAACTATGGCCTAGACCATGGGTGCTCAACTTGTGGCCCTCCAGCTGTTATGGAACTATAAGTCCCTTCAAGCCTCTGGGTGTCATGCCGGTAACTGTCAGTGGCTTGCAATGCCTCATGGGACTTCTAATTCCGCAACAGCTGGAGGGCCAGAGGTTGAGCACCCTTGGTCTAGACATTTTGCATATCTCATCTCCCAATACTTTCAGTGATTTCTACTGAAGTGATAGACACATTGGGGGACATTTACTACACCTGGAGTGTGCAAAATGTGGTGCAGCTCTGCAAAGAAACCAGTTTTCAGGTTTTATTGTCAAAGCTTAATTGAACAAGCTGAAGCTAGACACTGGCTACCATGCACAGTTGCACCAGGTTCTGAGAGCTCAGTTTTTGATAAATCTCCCACCTTGTTTTTTTTTATATATACTAGCTATGTGCACCATGAACAGAAAAAGCTAAGATATTGGTGGTAACAGTTTAAGAGAGGGTACCCAATACATATACAGTATTTCTGGATTCCACTTACTTGATCGTTAGATGAATTAGAAGTGATTACTGGTAAAAAATCATCAAAGTGCTTGTTGATAAACTCAGCAGGGTCGATCTTCATTTTGCGCAAAAGGTCTACCCAAAGGTCTGGATATGTAGATGCTGTTACAGAAGAGAAAAATAAAAAAAACTGAGAAAAGCAGAATTTTCATGCTTATATTTTCCCACAGATGCTCTACACAACTTACCAACTAAAGAATGGTTTGCTAATACTAGAAGTTCCTGGGCAAGCTTTTCTGCTTCCCCCGAGTCTGTTTCTATCCCTGGAACACAAGTGAGGACAGAGATTGCCTCTTGTATGATTCTTGGAGATATATGGGGCTTTCCTTGCTCTGTCAATTCTTCAGATTCAGTTAGTGCGCTATCCATTAATAGCAACTGTATGAAAACAAACATCAGGCCAAGAGTCAAATGACACCATGTGATATTATAAAAGATTATCCCTTTTTTACTACACCTACCTTGTTTGAATTTAGCACAGTTCTAAGTTCTGTCAAAAGGCCATACAACAGCTTAGTGCCACCAAGAGATGCAAGCAGCTTTCTGATGGTTTGTTGACACTGCCTACGTACTTTCCATGAGCGAGTGAGCAGAACAGTAATCAAAGCATGATAATATGGCCTGAAAGAAAAAACAAACCCAGGGCCAATAAATCTTTCTGATACTTTATACTATAAGACACAACTCTAACAAAAATCAGAGACTTACTGAGCCCGGTTGTCTGGAAGCCTATGGATGTGGTCAAGTAAGAGTCTCTCACATAATTGTAGCAAGGTTGAAAGGGCTAAATAAAAAAAAACGAAACACACAAAATTAAAAAAAATTTAATTACATGGGTTAAAATAGTTACCGTATACACTTGAGTATAAGCCGACCCGAATATAAGCGGAGGCACCTAATTTTACCACAAAAAAATGGGAAAACGTATTGACTCGAGTATAAGCCTAGGGTGTCCATCTGCATGCCTCACTGTGTCCATGACTAGACTGACGTTTAACATGGGAGTCTATGAAAGGGGTGCCCGGCTTTGAAAAATCGGTACTCCCAGGCCGTAGGTCCCCCAGACAAAAAACTTTGCACAAGAGAAATGGGGCTACATGTGTGCCAAGTTTCGTGTCCAGGAGACCTACGACCGGCCGGTACTGAGTCCCCAAAGTCACCGGAGAAATTACTGTTTAACATAGGAGTCTATGGAAGGGGTGCCCGGCTTTGAAAAATCAGTGCTCCCCGGTCATAGGTCCCCCGGACAACAAACTTTTTACACTTGTAGAGGAAGAGTGAGGCTACATGTGTGGCAAGTTTGGAGTCCAGGGGACCTACGGCCGGCTGGTACCAGGTCCTCAAAGTTCGGGAGATCAGGCGCAAAAAGGTGACTTGAGTATAAGCCGAGGGGGGCATTTTCAGCACAAAAAATGTGCTGAAAAACTCGGTTTATACTCGAGTATATACGGTAATATAATATCAAATTATGTTAACATTTAGAATCACAGGAGAAATGTATGCAAACTAAAATCTTTAAAAAGGATACACACACACCAAGCTATAGAGTAAATCCAATTAAGGCTTGCCTTTAAAAATCAGAAAAAGTTCAAAATGTTTAGAAAACCTTAATATTATCCACTAAAAAGATTGTTGTTTTTTAGAAATTGCATTATTGAGTTATGTAAATGACTGTTTTGATGCAAATGGCGCATAGTGGAATTATCCTTTATATGTGAACAGTCAGCATGTCAACTATATTAAGCTGCTTCAACTGTCCAATGCCAGGTACCCAAAGTCCATGGCATAGTAAATCTTGAAGGTCCTGAGAGCGCCTTGAGGTGATTTGGGTCGCATTTGTAGCGCTATACAAGTTTTCACTCACTCACTGTCCATGAACTCAAGCATTAGATGCATACAAATTCTGCTTAAAGGGGTATGGAGCTGTGGCACATCCCCTCAACAATGTACAGTATAAGCTACATTGGCTTCACAGCCAAAAAGTTAAAATATATGTAAAGGCAACATTTTGCTTGCTCATGCCAATAACTGTCTAAGATGCAATTCTGTTCACGTTGGAGAGATTTTCTCTCATTTGCTGTTGTGTCTGCAGGACAGGAAGTGAAGTAAAATCTATGAAAGCAGCAGCAGCCATGGCAAAAATAATAGGATTTTTATAACAGCTTACCTGTAAAATCCTTTTCTTGGAGTACATCACGGGACACAGAGCGACATAGTCATTACTAATGGGTTATATAGATACCGTCAGGTGCTGGCACTGGCAACTTCCAAAACCGGAAGTACCCTCCCCTATATAAGCCCCTCCCATCCGGGAGCACCTCAGTTTTGTAGCAAAGCAATAAGTGTCCCCAAAGAGGGGTGGGAGCTCTGTGTCCCGTGATGTACTCCAAGAAAAGGATTTTACAGGTAAGCTGTTATAAAAATCCTATTTTCTTTTTCGTACATCACGGGACACAGAGTGACATAGTCATTACTAATGGGATGTCCTAAAGCAATGCCAAATGAGGGGGGGGATACACCATATATAAGCTGAGCGCTATCAGACATGAGGATCTTTTGCGGCCTGCAACACACTGCGCCCAAAGGCGACATCCTCCTGACTTCTAACGTCCACCTGGTAGAACCTAGTAAACGTGTGTACTGAAGACCATGTTGCGGCCTTACAGATTTGAGCCAGGGAGGCCTGGTGATGCACTGCCCATGAAGTTCCAACTGCTCTCGTGGAGTGCGCCCTAACTTTGAACGGAGGCGGTCTATTTCTCAAGCCATAGGCTTGTATTATGACCTGTCGAATCCACTTGGCTAAAGTAGATTTTGACGCTGCCTGACCCCTTCTGGGGCCTTCCGGCAGAATAAACAAAGTATCCGTTCTGCGAATCTGAGCAGTGGCTTTTAGATAAGCTTTAACTGCTCTTACTACATCCAAAGAATGCAATAACTTTTCCTCTACCGAAGTAGGTTTGGGGAAAAAAGAAGGAAGAACCACATCTTGGTTCAAATGAAACCTCGATACCACCTTAGGAAGAAAGGCTGGATGAGGACGTAACACTACTCTGTCCTTATGGATAACCAGATATGGCTCCTTACAGGACATAGCTGCTAATTCCGATACTCTTTTAGCCGAACAAATGGCTACTAGAAAAATCAATTTCCTGGTGAGAAGCACCAAGGAAATATGCTGTAATGGTTCAAATGGTTGTTTCTGTAGAACCGACAGAACCAAGTTTAGATCCCATGGACATATGGGAATATTAACCGGAGGACTAATACGCATCACTCCTTGTATAAAGGCTTTGACTAGTGAATGCGAAGCCAAGGGCCTTCGAAAAAATATTGACAAGGCCGAAATCTGACCCTTGATAGTACTCAAGGCAAGCTTCCTATCTACAGCCCATTGTAGGGAGTCCAGACTCCTACCTATTACGTATTTACGTGGATGCCATTTCTTGGCCTCACACCAGGCGATGTACGCCTTCCAGATTCTATAGTAGATCTGCCTGGATACCGGCTTCCTGGCATTGATCATGGTAGATACCACAGAATTAGAGAGCCCTCTCTTTTTTAGAATGTGGGCTTCAATAGCCAGGCCGTCAAACCTAGGGCTGGTAAGGAAGGGTGGTATATCGGTCCTTGCGAAAGCAGGTCCGGACGATGTGGGAGAGTCCAAGGACTCCCCACTGACATTTTACAATCTCCACGTACCACGCTCTTCGGGGCCACGCTGGAGCCACCAGAATCATTGGTTTCTTTTCTACCCTGATTCTGCGGAGTAATCGAGGTAACCATTGTGGCGGTGTGAATGCATATATCAGCTTGAACTGATCCCAAGGGAACACTAGGGCATCCGAGCCGCAAGCTAGGGGATCCCTTGTCCGAGAGACAAACCTGTCCCCCTTTGCGTTGAATCTGGATGCTAGAAGATCTACATCCGATGTTCCCCACCGCTGACATATTGTCCAGAAAACCTCGGGGTGAAGGGACCCTTCCTCTGGGCCTAATTGCTGGCGACTTAGAAAGTCCGCCTTCCACTTCTCCACTCCTGGAATGAATACCGCAGATATGGCTGGGACATATTTTTTCTGCCCATTTCAGGATGTAATTTACTTCCCTCTGGGCTGCACGACTCCTGGTGCCCCCCTGATGATTGATATATGCCACTGCTGTGGCATTGTCTGATTGAATTCTGACAGGGGACCCTTGGAGTTTGGATGTCCATGTTACTAGGGCATACCGGGCTGCTCGTATCTCTAAGAGATTGATGGGCAGGGCCTTTTCTGCATCCGACCATCTGCCCTGGAGAGACTATTGCTCCAGTACTGCTCCCCAGCCTATAAGGCTGGCATCTGTAGTGACCACCTCCCAAGAAATCGGACTGAAGGATTTCCTTTTTTCCAGATTCTGGGAAACCAACCACCAACGGAGGCTCTTGCGAACGGAAGGGGACAAGGACATTGTAAGTCTAGGCCTGAATTTTTTTGTTCCAGGCTGACAGTATGGCCCCTTGCAAATTCCTTGAATGGAATTGACCGTAGGGTACTGCTTCGAATGATGCCACCATTTTTCCCAGCAGCCTCATATACAGGCGTATGGACGGCTGTCTTTTTTGTACCCACTAAGTGGATCAAATCTTTCAAAGACAACACCTTTCCTCGAGGCAAGAATATTTTTCTCTGGCCTGAATCCAACCTTAGCCCCAAGTATTCCAGACTTTTGACTGGTTTTTAGGGCTGACTTGTCTCGGTTGATAATCCAACCGTGAGATTCCAGATACTTGATTGTCTTGTGAACGACCACGTCTAGTTTTTTCACTGAGTGGTCTATCAGCAACAAGTCATCCAGATATGCCATTATCATTACACCTTGTGTTCTTAGATTGGCCAATAAAGGGCCAGAATTTTTGTAAACACTCGTGGTGCTGTGGCCAAACCGAAGGGTAAGGCTCTGAACTGAAAATGGCGCCCTTCTACTGCAAAGCGTAGAAATTTTTGGTGGACTGGAAAGATGGGAATGTGCAAATAAGCATCTTTGATGTCGATCGTGGCTAACCAATCCTCCCCTTGTAGGGCAGTGGCCACCGATCGGATCGACTCCATCGGAAAGACCTGATATACAGGAATTTGTATGGCCCTTTTAGAATTAATATGGGCCTCCCGTCCGCGTTTGCTTCGGGACTGTAAAGAGGTTTGAGTAAAACCCGAACCCTCATTCTTCCAGGGGAACCTCCATAATTACTCCTTGGAGCAATAGTTGTTCTAGTGCCAACAGGAGGGACTCTCTTCCGGGGATCCCTTGGCACGTTTGACCTCAAAAATGGGAAGGAGGAGAGTCTTTTAACTCCAAACTGTATCCCAAACCTACTGCGGAGAGCACCTATCTGTCTTGATCGTGTCCCGCCAGGTCTCTTGCGAACAACTGGAGTCCTCCCCCCACCCGACTGAGTGGGGGCTTCAATGAATTTAACTTTGGGGGAGGTTTTGTACCTCCCCTGACCCAGGGTTTCTCATTACCCTGCTACTGTCCCTGTTTTTTACCCCCGGGATTTGACCGAGGAGGCCGTCGGAACTGTTACACAGCCGATGCCCCAGGGACTGGAGAAGCAGGCCTCTTAAAGAGGGACCTCTAACTCTGCTTTTAACCGGCAAGAGCGTATTTTTACCGCTGGAAATTTTCTGGATATATTTGTCCAGGTTTTCCCTGAATAAGCGTTCACCATGAAATGGGACGCTAACCAGCCATTCTTTACAGGGAGCTTCAGCAGACCAGTTTTTGAGCCATAGGAGCCTACGCGTATGTACTATAGACAGCGTAAGGCGGGAGGCCTGATGGACTGAATCCTCTATGGCGTCAACCGCAAAGCCTAAGGCTCTAGGTAGATCAGCTAGGGCAAAGCCTGCTGATCTGTCAAGTCCCTCAAGACCTGTTTCAACTGATCCTTCACTGCTTAGCAGACCCCAATAGCTGCTACTGCTGGTTGTATCACCAAGCAGATTTTCATAAGGACTCCAATCTTTTATTTATTGGGTTCTTGAACATTTGGACATTATCCACTGGACATGTCAGTGATTTATACATACAAGAGATGGCTGCGTCCACTGTAGGGACCTTCCATTTTTTTTTTTTTTTTTTTTTGATGAACTTATCCTCCATGGGATAGACCACCGGAAATCTCTTGGGGGAATAAATATTTTCTCAGGACGTTCCCAATCCTGGAAAATGAGCCCTTTCAGTAAAGGGTGAAGTGAAAAAGAACAAACAGTCTGGGGGCTTCTAGCAACCCCAACGAGGATACAGTAGTGGTTGATGGTTCCGCAAGGTGCATTTTTAAATGCTGATCGGACCATGTTAGTCAGAGACTGAACCCATAATCTTTCAGCTTGAGATGCTGAGAAAAGGTTCCCCCACTGTTGATTCCTCTATAACAGAATCAACCTCATCCTGATCCCCTTCAGGCAGGTCGATCCCTGTATGGGACTGTTGCTCTGCTAACAGGCACTCTGAAGGAGGAGACGGAGATCGGGCGTGCTTTCCCTGACAGGGAGGCAGCGATAAATGTTGACAATCTCTCTCTAATCCTCCCAGAGCTGAGGAAAAAAACCTCCTCTGTTACATACACAGGAGCAGGTGACTGAGGACAGCCGCAGTACCAAGTACCCCTGCGGGGTCTCTACGGTCACTTACCTCTGAACTTCAGGGGAGACTGGTGCAGCAGAAGTATGCCCAAGATCCTCAGAGCCCGATGAGACCCCCTTCGCTTCCTGGAAGATTCAGTTCCGGAGCTCCTGGACGGCATATTCCTAAGCCTAAAGCTGAGGTATTCCAGCCGTAATACACCACTTTTACTGAGAATAGTCTAACACAATTGCTGCTATATCACAGTTGGTGTCTACTAATGTGCCTTTCTAGGGGATGCCTGTATCAACCGCTTGCTGTATGCCTTTAAATGTTGCCAGCTCTGTCTCTGTACTTCATAGCCAGCTCACTACAATATTGTGTTTTTTTTTTTTTTTTTTTTTTTAAACTGCTGGGACGCCCGCACATGCGCAGAAGCGCTGCGGCGCGCACAGAGCGTCATCCCCCAGGCTCCGCCCCCTTTCCCGGCTCACCTCTATATATAGAGGCGCGTGCACGCGCACGGGCACGTGCGCCTTCGGCGCTAATTTCAAATATGGTAACAAGGGACAGGAGCCAGGGCCCCTCTTTGCCGCAGGCCGGGGGATGGACAAACACTGCAACATGGCAGAGGAAGCAGTTTCCTATAAGAGAACTCACCATCTGCCTGGACTTTGCTCTGCTGAGAAGAAGCTAGTCCACATGACAAGAAAACATTCCACAGCGGCCTCTAGTGGACAAACACAGGTACCGCAGTCTAATATATTAAATATATATAAAAACATTTTTTTTTTTTTTTCTTGACCACCATTAAAAATTATTACATTTTTTTAGTAGTTACAGGCATGCACAGAATTTTGCGGGAATACCATTAGGTAACAGACAGAAAGACAAATTAGGCTTGGGGGTCCCCCAATAGAACCAAGTTCCTGGGGGCCCCCACTTACCTGTTCCTCGCCGCAGGACTTTGTTTGGTCCACAAAAGCCCAAACTTCACCTATCACGGCAGGCATTGTAATCAAACCTTCAGGGACCGGGTTCCCAAGGATTCCACTCCCCTGGACCTGTATAGCACCCTGCACAGAAAACATCTTGGTCGTGGGTATGACCAGAGCTCTGGATCCCAGGGTCCAGCTCTCCTAAGAGAAGCATTACAGGCAAAACCTTGCTCTTCTCTGCAAGGCCCGGGTACCGACCGTTTAGCTATGAAGCTTTTTTGGTCGGATCCGGAATAGCTTACTGAGGCCCAAAAGAACCTGTACGCAAGCTCAGTGAAAAACACATGTTTCTTCTTGGCCAACACCTTAGACACTGGCAAAAAACTGAGGTGCTCCCGGATGGGAGGGGCTTATATAGGGGAGGGTACTTCCGGTTTTGGAAGTTGCCAGTGCCAGCACCTGACGGTATCTATATAACCCATTAGTAATGACTATGTCGCTCTGTGTCCCGTGATGTACGAAAAAGAAAACTTAATGGCAGCATATGTTCATATCAAGTTTACTTACATTCTTCACTTGTTGAAGAAAGAAATTTGTCAGAGGTGAAAATCTGCTTCTTCTCATCTGACAACAGTTGCCAAAAGTTGTTTAGCTTGCTTTCTGTAAAAAAAAAAAAAAAAAAATTAAGTCAGCCTGTAAATTAAGAGAGACAAATAGGAAACAAAGAAAAAAAACACAACTATACATCGGTCTAATATTGCAGCTGTCCTTCACCGACACCAAGTCCAAGAAATGAGCAATCACGACTGACGATCAGTTTTCGGTTGGCTCTGAACAGAAAGTGGTGACTGTCAGTCACCGCTCTCTGCTCTGCCCCTCCAGTGTTCACTGGTGCACTGAACTGGGGGGAGGCTGGCCACGGCTGTCTTGCGAGGTTTAGGCATTTGTGTGGATCCTAACAATATGGTCAGGATCCTTCCAGAGCCTGGAGCAGCTCTGTGATGTCAGCCAACAGTGGGCTTTAGCCCGCAGTTGGCTTATTCTGGGTTTTGGCCATACTTCTTCTAGTGAACACTTTTTTTTATCACTAACTACTTTCTAAACTCAGACACTTCAAGCAGTAGTACAGAGCTTTAGGCATGATATATGTGGAATCTTACCTATTTGTGTTTCAATGATAGACAATCTGCACACAAGGACAGCAGCGGCAAGAGCTTCTGTTAAAAACGATATCTGCGCGGTTTGTGATGCAGCCTTCTCCACAGTCTGGATCAAAAGAGGCAAGAGCCCTAGAGCTTGGCCCAATGTATCACCTGAGGTATACAGAACAGAAATAATTTTCAAAATGTGCTTTTAAAGTAATTTTCAAAAGAACAGGCACCTTATGGTACACATACCTGTGGCGGCAGCCCCCCCCCCCCCCCCACTGAAATGCAGGGCCTATCTGATTGTGCAAAGCTCAAGAACTTTCTAGTGATGGAGCTACCTCGCAACTTCCTACAGTGATGAGACAACAGAAATGTAGAGGAGAGGCAGTGGAGTTGGAAGAGCCCCAGAATTTGGGTGTGGAAAGGGCAATGAAAAGCTGCTTTAGGTATGTGCAGTCACTTTAAAGTACACCTACACAGGAAAAATATAAGGTGGTTGCCATGGATCACCTCATTGTGCTAGTTGCCTGCCTGTGTCTGGCTTCACAGACATGGGACAAGCACAATGCAAATAAAAGTCAGAATTTTAGATCTTTGTACTTGTTTCAAATCATTGACCCAGAAAACGTAAAAGCATCAACACGATAGCCAGAATTCTCAGAACGACAGGTCTGAAAAGGATCCTTTATATTTCTATGATGACAGGTGTATTTTACGGGTGAAATTTTACCCATCATCTAGTTAATGGACATGACAAGGCATCGACCCCAATGAAAATATAGTTAGAAAAAAACAAAAAACTCACCTCTAAATGACACCAACATACACTGGAAATATGAATGCCTAACACCTGAAGTGCTGGTCTTCAGAGAAGCAGCTTTCTGAAACCATTCTATTAGCTTCTTGGGGACCTCTGTAGTGAACTTTTGACACCATTGAGTAAGCACAGCCACAGCATGAACAAGAGTTCCTTCGTGAACTAAATAAAAAAGGAAGGCAAGTATATCAATACAATTATCATCATTTCAGGTACTTGTATAGCGCTGTCAATTTACGCAACGCTTTACATATACATTGTACATTCACATCAGTCCCTACCTTCAAGGAGCTTACAATCTAAGGTCCCTAACTCACATGCATATACTAGGGCCAATTTTTTAGACAGAAGTCAATTAACCTACTAGCATTTCTTTGAAGGAAACCGGAGTACCCGGAGGAAACCCACGCAGAAAAAAAAAAAAAAGGGAGAACATGCAAACTCCAGGCAGGTAGAGCCGTGGTTGGGATTCAAACCAGCGACAAATACAATCCATAGTACACTATGTGAAAGCACAATGAATCCATGGAACATTTAGAAACAAATATTAAAGAGGAGTTACACCCAAAAGTGGAACTTCCACTTTAAGCATGGGGGCTTCGTTAGGAGTGGGACTTCATGTCCTACTTCCACCTAGGGACTGCCTAGGCGGCGACTCCTCTTCCCTTAGGCGGCCCCTCCCTCTAGGAGGTCTCCTGGGACATGCGACAGGTCCCAGGATTTCGCCTGTCCGCTCCGGGAGTGCAGCACGACTCGCGCATGCGCAGTGCGTGCCCGTGAAGTCGAAACGGGTCACAGCCGGGTGCCCAGAGTGCCAATGGAGGCGCCGGCGGAGAGGAGCGACGCTCCTCTTGGCCGAATCGCTGGACCGCAAGCTGCTGACTTAACCAACATAAAAAGCCTGGAACTCCGCTTTAAGAGCAATGTAAAGTGGTTTTGTACATGATTTATTTTGGTCAGGACTAAAAAAAAAAAATAAAAAAAAAAAAAAAAAATTGCATTTAAAGCGGAGTTCCACCCAAAAGTGGAACTTCCGCCTAAACCACTCCTCGCCCCCTTACGTGCCACATTTGGCATGTAATTTTTTTTGGGGGGGGGGGGAGGGGGCTTCAGTAGGAGTGGGACTTCCTGTCCCACTTCCTCCTTCTGCCCAGGGACCGCTTAGGCAACTCGTCATATCGCCTAAGGCGACCCCCTCCCTGTAGACACGTGACAGGTCCCAAGCGATCGCCTGTCCACTCAGGGAGCGCAGCGCCGCTCGCGCATGCGCAGTGAGTGCCTGGCCGTGAAGCCGAAAGCTGTCACGGCCGGGTGCCCACAGTTAGAATGGAGGCACCGGCGGAGAGGAGCGAAGCTCCGGGCGGCCGCGTTGCTGGACAGTGGAACAGGTAAGTGTCTGTTTATTAAAAGCCAGCCGCTACACTTTTTGTAGCTGCTGAATTTTAATAAACATAAAAAATACTGGAACTCCCCATTAAGGCAGTTGAATCTGAAATAGGGTATTTTAATAATTTTGCTTTCTGTTCGAGTCAGCAGGTAAATATTTGGCTCCTTTTCATGTTTTCAGCCATCAGTTTGTGATGAATGTGAAGTCCACTGACTCAATAACACTATGTTAAAATACATTATAGTTTCCCCTTTAAAGCAGAGTTCCACCTATAAAGGGTCCTCCCTCCGATGTCACATTTGGCACCTTTCGGGGGGGGGGGGAGCAGATACCTGTCTAATACAAGATGCCGGCGCCTCCACCTGGGAGCCAAGGGACGTTTGGGCTTCGGGTGAGGACATCGTGGGCGCCCTGAACAAGCAGTATTTGTAGCTGCTGACTTTTATTTATTTTATTAATTTTTTTCGGCTGAACTCCGCTTTAAGGAATAAAGTTCTGTCATGATTTTGAAAAATGCTCCTGTAAACTTTATGACTAAGACTTTGCTAACTTGGTACAGGTCACAAGCCCTTTTTTTTTTTTTTTACCTACAATTGCTGGGCACATATTAGCTGCCTCGATCTGTTTCTTGGCAGAAAGCAGTGTTTACATGCAGGGCAAAAGTGAGTGTCTCTTGAAAGGCCACTCCCCCCAAGCCTATTCTATTCACCTTGTAAACCCAAAAATAAATCCTGCGCTACCACCCTAATCTTATAGCTGCTGTATAATATCCCCAAAAAAAAAAAGAAGAATATACAAACAAAACAGCGTTTAAATCCCAAACTTCATATATGTAATCACCCTCATGCAAATACACATACACAGATAATTTGCATAAAGTTATATTGCTAAATTCGTTTTATTTATTGTGCTTTTATTAGAAGATCATTTGTATATTAAATAGATAAATGTTTATACCTATATGGAGGATTACATTTTTTTTGCACAATATATATGTATATACATATTTGCACAGAGGGTGATTACATATATGAAGTAAGGAGTTTGAGAGGTGTTTGTATATCACATTTCTATTCACCTTGTCTGTGCCACAACCTGAAGCTTCCAGGTATGGAGGAGCATGTGACAAACTTCTCAGACAGTGATCAGGCAACTGTCAGAGCTGCACACTATCAGTTGACAGAGGGAGTGACTTCACCACTCTCCCTAATCGCTGACACCGGTGATTTCAGTGCCAACAAATAAGAGACGCGATGAGGGAGTACAGGAAAGGCGAGTATAAAGGTGGTCAGGAGGCCCCTATGCAGAAACACTGTCACCTTGTCCTGCGGCTGCCTGAGAAAACGGAGTGTCTTTTTAAGCAACAAAGCTCAATCACATCTCAATTATTATTTCAACAAATCGTGGTACAACAGTATGAACAGAAAATTGTACTAATAAGAATATAGCAAAGAATAAGAAATGTGGCATATTTTGCTTATTTGACACCCATGGCTGATCTATACAATACATTTATTGGTGGTAATAACAAAATGAAAAATAATAATGCTGGCAAAAAGGTTCCCTCACATCATTGATCCACAGTGAAATGCTCCTCATAATGACAGCCCGTGAAAACGTTTTTACTTATATTGGCGGTCAGTGTGAGAAGGGCCCCTTTATACCAGTGATCAGTAGAAGGGCCCTGTTACACTGATGGTCAATGGGGGAAAGTCATCCCTTAACCTAGTGGAAACTAGGAGAAGGGCACCCTTACACTAGTGGTCAGTGGGAGAAAGCCAGCCCTCACTCTGGTGGCCAGTGGAAAAAAAATGCTCCTTACATTAGAGGTCAATAGAAAGAATGCTTCATACATTATTGATCAGTAGGAATATTTTTTTATATAGTGCATGTCTATGGGAAAAACACTTCTTACACTATTAGTCAGTGGGAAAAGTGTTCTCTTGCAGACGGCTAAAAGAATCATTAGTGTCAGTATTAACTGCTCATGTAACCATAGTAACCTTTAAAAGGAATCCTGGTTAAGAAAAGCTGCGCTATCATGTGACCATTAATAAATGACAGTTATCATTAGCATGGAGTCAATGTGTCTGGGTTTTGGCATCTTCACTGAAGCTATGATTGCTAAAAACAACAAATTAGCCACAAGTGTCCATGGCAATAGCTCAACATCCTGACAAATAAAGACAGGCTGTATTGGGATGTAGACTTAAGCTGGGTATACACGCATCATGCTGAACAGGCCGAATTTTGATCCGTGTGTAGCCCTCTTTGTTCAACAGAAGCCAATTGTCAGATCAGCTTCTGTCAAAACGGTCCTGCTGGAAAACCAGCATTTGATCAGTCGCTGCAGTGGGGAGATTTCTCTATTAATATCGCTTGTGTGTATGTGGTAATCAGTTCCCCCCCCCCCCCCCCTATTCAGGCCACTGGTTAAAAAAATAAAATAAAAAATAAACATACACTCAGGCTGTGATCATTGTACTCTGTTTCTAACCAAGTTTTTATTAATATGTTTGATGTAATTAAGATTTGTAAATACTTTTCCATAGCAGTCTGAAGCTTACTTGTCTGTACTGCCACTTCCAATAGTCCTTTAATGAGGGTATTCCTTTCTCTGATACAATAGTAATTATGTTTACATATTGTTAAACAATAAAGAGTGTTCTTACCTTCCTGCTGAAGAAATGGGATAAACAACTCAGACACAGTCCTGCTTAATTCTTGGCTTGAGGGTCCAGAAATTCCATGGTGACTTAGACTGCCAATCCCTTAAAACAGAGTGGAGAAAATAATTCAATACACTTCTGTTTATAGACATGAAAGTCAACATAAATCTACAAAGAAATCCTTGATCTTTACTTACTGGCTAGATTTAAAGCATGTCATTTTGCAAAATGACTGAAAAAGCTTAAATAAAAAAATCAATTCCCGCACTTATGTGCCACAAACGACTTCTGGAGGATTGATTATTAATATATTAATTGAACTATTACCCAGGAACTAGTATGTGGTTTGTTATTTTTGTAATGGTTGCTTCAATCAAAGCCTTCTGGCTTGTGACCAAGCTCCTTTAGCTGTATAAAGTCCACACAGTAGAAAATATAGTAACAGATTGAAATTCATGGTAAAAAAAAAAAAAAAAAAAAAAAAAAAAAGAAGTTGAGCAACTATATTTTTCTTATTACAGCATACGGTGAAGAGAAAATATAATAAGGAGATTCTTTTTCAATCGATGGTTGTGGGAAATCAAGTTAAAATTGCAAACCTCAAAAAAAAAAAAAGTATAAAATCGCTGCCTTTAGAAGGCTAAACAAAAAGATGGACCCTTTCTACAAGCTGCCAACCAGGGCCCATGCCTCACACAGTATCTATTCAGAGGCAGCAATAGCAAAATCAGATGCCCGAGACTCAAAAAGGAGACCAATCTAGGTGACTGGTATTTCAATGCCCTTATTAGTGTGTTCAAGCAGTAAGCAGCATGGGGTGTAGGCAGACCATAAAGCAGAGCTCCACCCAAAAGAAGAAGTTCCGCTTTAAGGCCTCCTCCCCCCACTCCTCTTCTCCAAATGGCATTTTTTTTATGGGGAGGGGGTTTACCCCCACTGTTGCTGACAGTTTCTGCCACAGACATCAAACACCAACAATGGCGCACTATTCCCCCCACTAACACCAATAATGGCATACTATCCCTCCCATTTTCACCAATGATGGCGCACTATTCCTCCTATTGACACCAATGATAAGGCAATATTCCTCCCCCCTAATACCAATCATGGAGCATTGTTTACGCTCACTGATACCAGGACATTTTTTGCTCCTAGTGGCAACAGTGTGGCCCCCCCTAAAGTTTGAAGGACAGTAAACTGGCCCTTTGTTCAGAAAATTTGGATACCCCTGACCTAGGCGATACGATCAGAAGTTTTCCTCTTCCCCTCCCTCCTTGCAGTCATCTGGGCATGTCACAGGACCAATAAAACTGTAGAACCAGTCCCAATGTGCAGCACGCCTCACAAACATGCAGTGGGGACCCAGCTGTGAAGCTGCAAGCAGTCACAGTCGAGTGCCCACTGTTGACAAGTCAGCATCCGGGAGAGAACACAGAGAGAAGGGACGGCTCGGGTGAGCATATCGCTGGATCTTGGGACAGGTGAGTGTAGGATTTACTAAAGCTGAAGAGAGCAAAATCAGACTCACTTCTGCATAGAAACCAATCAGCTTCTAACCTCTGCTTGTTCATTTAAAGTGGATGTAAACCCGATTCATGAAATTTGAGCTGGGCACATATATCTGCAGTATTTTGTTATCTCTCTTCAAAGAGCCAGGTCCCGTAACTCTCTCCTGAACTGTTCGTCTGTTATCAACCCAATAACTCCTGACAAATCCTCGGACACATGAGATAAAAACAGCCTGAAAATTTCTGTCAGGGGAGGTTGCTAAAATAGATTAGCAGGCAGCTGGCCCGGTTACAAAACACCTCTGAGAGTGTCTGCCTATGTGAAGAGGGGGTGTGTGCCTTTCCTCCAATCAGCAATTTTAGCCATCTTGGCTGTATGCTCAGACATCACACTCTGTGTTAAACAGGAAGAGAAAATCTCCCAACACTATCTGAACTTTCTAAACAGTGTATAAATGTGAAGACAGCAAATATGGATGTAAAACCTATGTAGGGGGATTTGGTTCATCCCTGTGTATCATCTGAGGCTGTTCACTTCACTGGGTGTATGAAGGGTTTTACATCCACTTTAGGCTTTGGCAATAAAACCCAGAAGCCGATTGGTTCCTATGCAGAAGTAAGCCTTATTTTGCACTCTCCAGTTTTAGTAAAATAATAATTATTAAAAGTCAGCAGCTACAGTTTTTGTAGCCGCTGACTTTTAAACACAAGAATGACTGGAGCTCCTCTAAGTAATTTTGGGCTATGTTTGTTTTAAAGCTAAACTTCATGCACAACAAACTCACCAGGAGTTAAAGCTGTTAAACTATCCTTTGCCTCAAAAGCCACATCCCATTGTGTACAATTTGTTCTACATCCTCTGCTTGAGGGGATCATAGTTGTATTAGATTTTTTTTAATTTGCACCATCCAAATTTCAATTTTAGAGGTGTATCACCTTCAAGGGACAAGCGGGGGGGGGGGGTGTGTGTGTGTGTGTGTGTGTGTGTGTGTGTTGTATGTATACATACACACACACACACACACACACACAGCCAAAATTGTTGGCACCCCAGAAATTTTTCTAGAAAATCAAGGATTTCTCACAGGAAAGTATTGCAGTAAGACATGTTTTACTATACACGTTTATTCCCTTTGTGGTTATTGGAAGAAAACAAAAAAAGGGGAGGGGAAAAAAGCAAATTGGACATAATGTCACATAAAACTCAAAAAATTGGCTGGTCAAAATTCTTGGCACCCTTTCAAAATTGTGGATAAATAAGATTGTTTCAAGCATGTGATGCTCCTTTAAACTCACCTGGGGCAAGTAACAGGTGTGGGCAATATAAAAATCACACCTGAAAGCAGAAAAAAGGGAGAGAAGTTCACTTAGTCTTTGCATTGTGTGTGTGCCACACTAAGCATGGACAACAGAAAGGAGAAGAGAACTGTCTGAGGACTTGAGAACCAAAATTGTGGAAAAATATCAACAATCTCAAGGTTACAAGTCCATCTCCAGAGATCTAGATTTGCCTTTGTCCACAGTGCGCAACATTAATCGAGAAGTTTGCAACCCATGGCACTGTAGCTAATCTCTCTGGGCGTGGACGGAAGAGAAAAATTGATGAAAGGTTGCAACGCAGGATGGTCGGGATGGTGAATAAGCAGCCCCAAACAAGTTCCAAAGAAATTCAAGCTGTCCTGCAGGCTCAGGGAGCATCAGTGTCAGCGCAAACTATCCATCAACATTTAAATGAAATGAAACACTATGGCAGGAGACCCAGGAGGACCCCACTGCTGACAGACATAAAAAAGCAAGACTACAGTTTGCCAAAATGTACTTGAGTAAGCCAAAATCCTTCTGGCAAAACATCTTGTGGACAGATGAGACCAAAAAATAACTTTTTGGTAAAGCAAATCATTCTACTCTTTACCGAAAATGGAACGAGGCCTACAAAGAAAAGAACACAGTACCTACAGTGAAATATGATGGAGGTTCAATGATGTTTTGCTGCCTCTGGCACTGGGTGCCTTGAATGTGTGCAAGGCATCATGAAAGCTGAGGATTACCAAAGTATTTTGGGTCGCACTGTAGAGCCCAGTGTCAGAAAGCTGGGTTTGCGTCCGAGATCTTGGGTCTTCCAGCGGGACAATGACCCCAAAAAGCACCCAGAAATGGATGGCAACAAAGCGCTGGAGAGTTCTAAAGTGGCCAGCAATGAGTCCAGATCTAAATCCCATTGAACATCTGTGGAGAGATCTTAAAATTGCTGTTGGGAAAAGGCGCCCTTCCAACAAGAGAGACCTGGAGCAGTTTGCGAAGGAAGAGTGGTCCAAAATTCCGGGTGAGAGGTGTAAGAAGCTTACTGATGGTTATAGGAAGCGACTGATTTCAGTTATTTTTTCCAAAAGGGTGTGCAACCAAATAAAGGGATTTTTATAACAGCTTACCTGTAAAATCCTTTTCTTGGAGTACATCACGGGACACAGAGCGACTTAGTCATTACTAATGGGTTATATAGATACCTTCAGGTGCTGGCACTGGCAACTTCCAAAACCGGAAGTACCCTCCCCTATATAAGCCCCTCCCATCCGGGAGTACCTCAGTTTTGTAGCAAAGCAATAAGTGTCGCCAAAAAAGAGGGGTGGGAGCTCTGTGTCCCGTGATGTACTCCAAGAAAAGGATTTTACAGGTAAGTTGTTATAAAAATCCCTTTCTTTTTCGTACATCACGGGACACAGAGCGACTTAGTCATTACTAATGGGACGTCCCAAAGCAATGCCCAATGAGGGGGGGGATACACTATACATAAGCTGGGCGCCATCAGGCATGAGGATCCTTTGCGGCCTGCAACACACTGCGCCCAAAGGCGACATCCTCCTGACTTCTAACGTCCACCTGGTAGAACCTAGTAAACGTGTGTACTGAAGACCATGTTGCGGCCTTACAGATTTGAGCCAGGGAGGCCTGGTGATGCACTGCCCATGAAGTTCCAACTGCTCTTGTGGAGTGTGCCCTAACTTTGAACGGAGGCGGTCTCCTTTTCAAGCCATAGGCTTGTATTATGACCTGTCGAATCCACTTGGCTAAAGTAGATTTTGATGCTGCCTGACCCTTTCTGGGGCCTTCCGGCAGAACAAACAAAGTATCCGTTCTACGAATCTGAGCAGTGGCTTTTAGATAAGCTTTAACTGCTCTTACTACATCCAAAGAATGCAATAACTTTTCCTCTACCGAGGTAGGTTTGGGAAAAAAAGAAGGAAGAACCACATCTTGGTTCAAATGAAACCTCGATACCACCTTAGGAAGAAAGGCTGGGTGAGGATGTAATACTACTCTGTCCTTATGGACAACCAGATATGGCTCCTTACAGGACATGGCGGCTAATTCCGATACTCTTTTAGCCGAACAAATGGCTACTAAGAAAATCAATTTCCTGGTGAGAAGAACCAAGGAAATGTGCTGCAATGGTTCAAATGGTTGTTTCTGTAGAACCGACAGAACCAGGTTCAAGTCCCATGGACATAAGGGAATACTAACCGGAGGGCTAATACGCATCACTCCTTGTATGAAAGCTTTGACTAATGAATGCAAAGCCAAGGGCCTTTGAAAAAATATTGACAAGGCCGAAATCTGACCCTTGATAGTACTCAAGGCAAGCTTCCTATCCACAGCCCACTGTAGGAAGTCCAGAATCCTACCTATTACGTACTTACGCGGTTGCCATTTCTTGGCCTCACACCACGCGATGTACGCCTTCCAGATCCTATAATAGATTTGCCTGGATACCGGCTTCCTGGCATTGATCATGGTAGATACCACCGGATTAGAGAGACCTGTCTTTTTTAGAATGTGGGCTTCAATAGCCAGGCCGTCAAACCTAGGGCTTGTAAGGAAGGGTGGTATATCGGTCCCTGCGAAAGCAGGTCCGGACGATGTGGGAGGGTCCAAGGACTCCCCACTGACATCTTTACGATCTCCGCGTACCATGCTCTTCGGGGCCACGCTGGAGCCACCAGAATCACTGGTTTCTTTTCTACCCGGATTCTGCGGATTAATCGCGGTAACAATTGTGGCGGTGGGAATGCATATATCAGCTTGAACTGATCCCAAGGGAACACTAGGGCATCCGAGCCGCAAGCTAGGGGATCCCTTGTGCGAGACACAAATCTGTCCACCTTTGCGTTGAATCTGGATGCTAGCAGATCTACATCCGGTGTTCCCCACCGCTGGCATATTGCCTGGAAAACCTCGGGGTGAAGAGACCATTCCCCCGGGCATAACTGCTGGCGACTTAGAAAGTCCGCTCTCCAATTTTCCACTCCTGGGATGAAAACCGCGGATATGGCTGGGACATATCTTTCTGCCCATTTCAGGATGCAATTCGCTTCCCTCTGGGCTGCACGACTCCTGGTGCCACCCTGGTGATTGATATATGCCACTGCTGTGGCATTGTCTGATTGAATTCTGACAGGGGACCCTTGGAGTTTGGATGTCCATGCTACTAGGGCATACCGGGCTGCTCGTATCTCTAAGAGATTGATGGGCAGGGCCTTCTCTGCTTCTGACCACTTGCCCTGGAGAGACCATTGCTCCAGTACTGCCCCCCAGCCTATGAGGCTGGCATCTGTAGTGACCACCTTCCAAGAAACCGGACTGAAGGGTTTCCCTTTTTCCAGATTCTGGGGCACCAACCACCAATGGAGGCTCTTGTGAACGGAAGGGGACAGGGACATTGGTAAGTCTAAAGCCTGAACTTTTTTGTTCCAGGCTGACAGTATGGCCCTCTGCAAGTTCCTTGAATGGAATTGACCGTAGGGTACTGCTTCGAATGAAGCCACCATTTTTCCCAGCAGCCTCATGCACAGGCGTATGGATGGTTTTCTTTTTGTACCCACTAAGTGGGTCAAATCTTTCAAAGACGACACCTTCTCTGGAGGTAAGAAAATCTTTCTCTGATTTGAATCCAGCCTTAGCCCCAAGTATTCCAGACTTTTGACTGGTCTTAGAGCTGACTTGTCTCGGTTGATAATCCAACCGTGATATTCCAGATACTTGATTGTCTCGTGAATAGCTACTTCCAGTTTTTCCACTGAGTGGTCTATTAGTAGCAGGTCGTCTAAATATGCCATTATCGTTACACCCCGTGTTCTTAGATTGGCCAATAGTGGGGCCAGAATTTTTGTGAACACTCGTGGTGCTGTGGCCAGACCAAAAGGTAAGGCTCTGAACTGAAAATGGCGCCCTTCTACTGCAAAGCGTAGAAATTTCTGGTGGGCCGGAAAGATGGGAATATGCAGATAAGCATCCTTTATGTCGATCGAGGCTAACCATTCCTGCCCTTGTAGGGCGGTGGCCACCGATCGGATCGACTCCATTCGAAAAGTCCTGATATGTAGGAATTTGTTTAGCCCTTTTAGATTTAATATGGGCCTCACGTCCCCATTTGGTTTGGGGACTGTGAAGAGGTTTGAGTAAAACCCGAACCCGCATTCTTCCAAGGGAACCTTCATGATTACACCTTGGAGCAATAGTTGTTCTAGTGCCAGAAGGAGGGATCCTCTCTTCTGGGGATCGCTTGGCACGTTTGACCTCATAAAATGGGCAGGAGGAGTGTCTTTTAACTCCAGCTTGTATCCCAGACTTACTGCGGAGATCACCCATCTGTCTCTGATGGTGTCCCGCCAGGTCTCTGTGAACAACTGAAGTCTTCCCCCCACCCGATTGAGTGGGGGCAACCCTTCATGACTTGGGGGGAGGTTTCGTACCTCTCTTGACCCAGGGTTTCTTGTTACCCTGTGATTGTCCCTGATTTCTGCCCCCAGGATTTGACCGCGGAGGCCGTCGGAACTGTTTCACAGCCGATGTGCCAGGGACTGGAGAAGTAGGCCTCTTAAAAGAAGGACTTCTACCCTTGTTCTTAACCGGCAAGAGTGTACTTTTACCGGCAGAAATTTTCTGGATATACTTGTCCAGATCTTCTCCAAATAAGCGTTCTCCATGAAATGGGAAGCTAATCAGCAATTTCTTACAGGGAGCCTCAGCAGACCAGTTTTTGAGCCATAGAAGCCTACACATATATCTAGGTAGGTCAGCTAGGGCAAGAGCCTGCTGATCTGGTAAGTCCCTTAAGACCTGTTTCAACTGATCCTTCACTGCTTGGCAGACCCCAATAGCTGCTACTGCAGGTTGTGTCACCATGCTTGCTGTAGAGAAAGCAGATTTTAGTAAAGACTCCAATTTTTTATCTATTGGGTCTTTGAACATTGGAACATTATCTACTGGACATGTCAGTGATTTATTCACAAAAGAGATGGCTGCGTCCACTGTGGGCACCTTCCATTTTTGTATGAACTTATCCTCCATGGGATAGATCACCGGAAATCTCTTGGGGGGAGTAAATATTTTATCAGGATGCTCCCAATCCTGGTAAATAAGCCCTTCCAATAAGGGGTGGATTGGGAAGGAACAGACAGTCTGGGGAGCTTTTAGCGACCCCAGCGAGGAGACAGTAGTGGTTGATGGCTCCGCAAGAGGCATTTTAAATGCTGATCGGACCATGTTAGTCAGAGACTGAACCCATAATCTTTCAGCCTGAGATGCTGAGAAAGGTTCTTCCACTGTTGATTCCTCTATAACCGAATCAACCTCATCCTGATCCCCTTCAGGCAGGTCGATCTCTGTGTGGGGCTGTTCCTCCACTAACAGGTACTCTGAAGGAGGAGACGGAGATCGGACGCGCTTTCCCTGTGACAGGGAAGCAGCGATCAATGCTGTTAATCTCTCTTCCAATCCTCCCAGAGCTGAGGAAAAAACCTCCTCTGTTATATATACAGGAGCAGGTGGACTTGGGACAGCCGCAGCACCAGGTACTCCTGCGGGGTTCCTACGGCTACTAACCTCTGAAATTTCAGGGGAGATTGGTGCAGTACAAGCATGCCCAAAATCCTCAGAGCCCGATGGAGACCCCTTTTGCTTCTTGGAAGACTTATTTCCAGAGCATCTGGACGACATATCCTTTAAGCACAGAGCTGAGGTATTCCCGTCGTCATACACCACTTTTACTGGTAACAGTCTAGCACAGTTGCTGCTATATACCAGCTGGTGTCCACTAAAGTGCCCTTCTATGGGGATGCCTGCATCAACCGCCTCTGTGTGCCACCGTTTTGTTGCTAGCTCTGTTTGCATCCAGCTGACACTTGTACTGTGTCTTTTATCCATGCTGGGACGCCTGCACATGCGCAGAAGCGCCGCGCATCGAGCGTCATCCACCAGCCCCGCCCCTTTTTCGCTCATCTCTACATAGGAGGCACGTGCACGCGCCCGTGCGCCTTCGGCGCTTTTTTTTGAAAAATAAGCAGGGACTAGGAGCCAGGGCCCTTTTTGCCGGAGGGCCTGTGCGGTGGATGAGCGCAGCAACAGGGCAGAGGAAGTGGATTCCCACAGAGAACTTACCAACTGCCTGGATCTTTTGACTTGAAAAGAAAAAGATCCACATGACAAGAAAAATGGACCACAGCGGCCTCTAGTGGTTTAACACAGGTACCACGGTCTCCCTTTTTTTTTTTTTCTTGACTACTATTAAAATTTTAAATTTTCCAGTAGTTACAGGCATGCACAGATATTTAGCGGGAATACCGTTAGGTAACAGACAGAAAGACAAATTAGGCTTGGGGGTCCCCCAATAGAACCAAGTTCCTGGGGGCCCCCACTTACCTCTTCCCCGCCGCAGGACTTTGTTTGGTCCACAGAAGCCCAAACTTCACCTCTCACGGCAGGCATTGTATTTAAACCTTCAGGGACCGGGTTCCCAAGGATTCCACTCCCCTGGACCTGTATAGCACCCTGCACAGACAACATCTTGGTCGTGGGTATGACCAGAGCTCTGGATCCCAGGGTCCAGCCCTCCTAAGAGAGGCATTACAGGCAAAACCTTGCTCTTCTGTTGCAAGGCCCGGGTACCGACCGTTTAGCTATGAAGCTTTTTTGGTCGGATCCGGAACAGCTTACTGAGGCCCATAAAAGAACCTGTACGCAAGCCCAGTGAAAACACATGTTACTCTTTGGCCAACACCTTAGACACTGGCAAAAAACTGAGGTACTCCCGGATGGGAGGGGCTTATATAGGGGAGGGTACTTCCGGTTTTGGAAGTTGCCAGTGCCAGCACCTGAAGGTATCTATATAACCCATTAGTAATGACTAAGTTGCTCTGTGTCCCGTGATGTACGAAAAAGAAATTAAGTTAAGGGTGCCAAGAATTTTGACCAGCTCCTTTTTGAAAATTTTGTGTGACATTATGTCCAATTTGCTTTTTTTTCCTCCGTTCCAATACACACAAAGGGAATAAACATGTGTATAGCAAAACATGTGTTACTGCAATACTTTTCTGTGAGAAATACTTAATTTTCTGGAAAAATTTCTGGGGTGCCAACAATTTCGGCTATGACTGAACACACACACACACATATACACACACACAAAGCTGAGGTCACCGGCTCCCCCCAAAACGCGATACTTCACTGTAACATTGCTACATCAGAGGGACCGTGGCGCAACACGTAAGGGGCGGAGCCGGTGAGGTCAGAGTGCTATACAGGAAGCAGAGCGGAAGATTCACACAGCCTAGCAAATACAGTAAGCGGGGTTATCGACCACCCTTAAGGGGACAGTGCGAGTGATATAGTGTGGTTTTCATCCACACCTTAAGGGGACAATGCATATTGGAACAAATTAAGTGCGGCTGCCATTTGTGCCTTAAGGGGACAGCAAAGCTATTAACCTGTGGTGCACCAGTGCACAGTATCATGGGAGTGTTTTTTTTTTTTTTTTGAGTACCTGTGCAAATTTAATATAAGTGATATCGAAAGGAGTATCTGGGTTTATAAAATCTATCTAGGCTATATCATCCCCTTTAACCACTTGTCCACCGCCCGCCGTCATATGACGGCGGGAAGCAGACTCTCTTGTTCTGGGCGGACGTCATATGACGTCGCGCCCTACCAAGCCACTATGGGGGCGCGCGCTCGCCGCGTCACTGGGGACCTGATGCGCATGCCCGGCGGCCATTTCATACGATTTCCCAGTAACTGAGCAGGACCGTGGATCTCTGAGTAAACACAGGGAGAGGAGACCGATGGTGTGTCCCTTGTACATAGGGACAACCATCGGTCACCTCCCCCAGTCAGTCCCCTCCCCCCACAGTAAGAATCACTCCCTAGGGAACACATTTAACCCCTTGATCGCCCCCTAGTGTTAACCCCTTCCCCGCCAGTCATTTTTATACAGCAATCAAGGCATTTTTATAGCAGCGATCGCTGTATAAATGTGAATGGTCCCAAAAATGTTTCAAAAGTGTCCGATGTAGCCGCCGCAATATCGCAGTCACGATAAAAATCGCTGATCGCCACCATTACTAGTAAAAAGAAAAAAAATATATAATGCTATAAATCTATCCCCTATTTTGTAGCTGTTAGAACTTTTGCACAAACACAATCAATATACGCTTATTGCGATTTTTTTTACCAAAGATATGTAAAAGAATACATAATCGGCCTAAACTGAGGAAAAAATTCGTTAAAAAAAAAAAAAAAATTATTTATATTATAGCAAAAAGTCCCTCTTTTGTTCATAGCGCAAAAAAATAAAAACCGCAGACGTGATCAAATACCACCAAAATAAAGCTCTATTTGTGGGGAAAACAATGATAAAAATTCATTTGGGTACAGTGTTGCATGAGCGTGCAATTGTCATTCAAAGTGCGACAGCGCTGAAAGCTGAAAAATGGCTTGGGCAGGAAGGGGGTGAAAGTGCCCTGTATTGAAGTGGTTAAAGGGGATGTCACATCCTGACCTAGTCTTAATAGGTCTAAGCACCAAGTGAGCAGATTGTGGTGGTGGAGTGTGCAACACGTAGTGATTATACCATAGAAAAGTCGATGAAAAGCATAGGATTGCTATATGCCTAAAAATTGGGACCGTTTTAATAAACTGGACTTTTTTTGTTTTATTGTGTTTTTCATGGTCACAAATATATGTTTATAACTGCAGCGCTGTACTGCAAGGGTGGTCATAAACACGTAAAAACAACTTTTACCTAGCTTCCAGCCTCGTATAGATTTGGTTTATACCCCAGCGTGTTAATAGATGTAATCTGTGGGCATAAGTTAAAGGAACCAAGCACAATGCAACTCAAAAACAGTTATCTTATATTGGAGACATAACAGACTGTAAAGTTGTCATTACCTGAGAGAACACTAATTTTCTGTGCAACAGCCGTGAGTTTTCCTTCTGAACCTGAAATACAGAGCTGGTTAATTTTATAGTTTGCTATAAATGCCAAAGAAACAGGAAAAATTGTTCTTTCCTCACCTCCCAGGATAGCAAACAAATGTTTCCCCAAGGCCTCCACCGCAGCGGGGTCACTACACTGACGTGCCAAGTTCTGCAAAGCAACCACTGCTCCGTCCATCAGCTGGGAGTTATTAGACTTCAACTGTCCTAAAAGTATAAGTAAAAGTACAAGTATAAAAATCTAATC
This sequence comes from Rana muscosa, assembly GCA_029206835.1. Taxonomy (NCBI): domain Eukaryota; kingdom Metazoa; phylum Chordata; class Amphibia; order Anura; family Ranidae; genus Rana; species Rana muscosa. The sequence continues at coordinate 883,555,922 of CM055116.1, forward strand.
CTAGAGTTAAAATTACATCAGCCACATTTACCAGCAATAGTGTAATGACAGTATATTTAAGTGTATGAAAATGTAATAGATGCTTCTGTACATTGTCATATACATTTACAAAAAGGACTGCAAAATCCAATAATCATTGAATACATAACGGTACAAAAGAACAGTCAAGCTTACCAGCCAACCCTTTTCCCAGCTCTAGGGCATACTGGCTCAGGTCTATGGTCACAAATGCAAACAGTGAAGAAATAGCTGAAAAGAAAAAAAAAAGAAAATAAAGCATTAATGCGACCCTGTCATGATGATAGATTCCCCAAAAAATTAAATAATGTGTGTGTGTGTGTGTCACTACTAATGCCAATTGTGACATGGAGGTCAGTATTAGTATCCAGCAAGAGCAGTGGGTGATAACACTGATTAACACTCCTGAAATTGAAAGATTTCAGGGGACAAAATTCTAAGCAATACAGCAGTGTTCAACAGAGCAGGCAGTGGAAAATGTATATACTTTATTTTACAAGCATGTCTTTTTGGGTGAATTTTTGCGACAGGTTTGCTATAAAACCAAGTTTCTAAATGTCCAGACCAGTATCTCTTTACATTACCAGGCATACTTACTTTCAATCACATTTTCAGGGCTACGAAGAAGTGATTTTTGCAGCATAGGCAAAAATTGTTCTTTAAATTCATCATGAGTAACATACTGAAGTAGAGGTGTGCAACTCTCCTGCAATCAAGCATAGTAAAACCATTATATAATTGTTTAATCTCTCGGCCAATTGATCTTAATAAAATACATATAGTGAGCTAGAGGACTTACCAATATATATTTAGGGGGTTTCACTTTACTCATGAGAACCATCTTCACATAGAAATCAATGAGTTTACTCTAGAAAAACAAGAAAATTTACTAAGAGTAGAACATGGATACTGCGGTTGCATGCCATCTGTATCTATTAAAAAAAAAAAAACATTAAAGCTTCTCACTTCTAAACACCTACCCTGTATTTGTTGAGAATATCCATCTTGTTCTGCTTCACACAGAATTGTACAGCAAGACCGAGAATACCAGCAACATTCTGATTGGGCTCAAGGACAAATACTGCATCAAGGTATTTTTCCACTAGACCAGCATCCTGGAGAAGAGAGATATTTTTACAAAAAGGTGTAATCTGAGAGTAAAAAATAAAAAGTCACTAAAATTATTATCACACACACACACCTCCTTCCACAATGTATTTATCCTCTTTGAAGACCCCTGAACAGCATGTCGATGTGAGCCTCCAATAATCTCCATCAACAGAAATGACTGGCACTCCACCTAGCAAAGAACATGGCGCAATCATCAATTACATTTATAAAAGAAGAAAACCTGCTGTATATACTATTTACATGTTAAAAAAATAATGATCAATTTTTTCACCTAGTTTCATTTATCTAAAAAAAAAAAAATGAAAACAAAAAGATTATATAGCACGATACGCAGTTTTACAGTGTACAGAGAACAATTTCTCAAAAAAGCCTACAATAAATGCATATGGCTAAATGATTATTTTCAGAAGGGCGAAAAGTTTTAACCAGAAAAACTAAACACACAATAAGTCTGACCTCTGTTGTGCTTCAAGTGGAACTCCACCCAAAAGGGGAAGCTCCACTTTTCTGCCTCCTTCCACCTCCGCTGCCACATTTGGCACCTTTCGGGGGGAGGGAGCAGGTACCTGGCTTTGACAGGTACCGGCTCCCACTTCCAGGTGAGTTTACCTTGGCGAACTCAACCGGAAGCTTGGCCCGCCACTGAGCCATTCACAAAGCACAGCGTGCTTCGCACATGCATAGTAAAGGAACCAGCTGTAAAGCCGCAAGGCCCTTAGGCGAGATGGTGGCGGCAGCAGCACCTGAGTGCCAATTGAAAAATTGGCTCGGGCAAGGACACAGCTGGGTTCGCGGACAGGCAAGTGTCCTAAAAATAAAAAAAGTCAGCAGCTACAGTATTTGTAGCTGCTGACTTTTCTGAAGGATCCTGGAGCACACCCTGGGACACGTCCACCAGATGTGTGCCATTGTACCCTCTTGAGAACATCCACGGAAACATAAGGGAGAATAGGATGGGATAAAACTCGCCAACCTGGCTGGGGTGTAATACCATCTGTAAAACACTTTATAAGCGTTTTCTAAGAAGAGAACATTTCTAGAGCATTTGGACAGGGAGATAGTCATACTCTGCCAATCTTCCCGATCAAGCTGTTTCCCCAGCTCCGCCTCCCATTGGAGGTGATAGGGTCTCAGTGGAGGCCTTTTAGAACCAATTATGGCCGCACAAATCAAGGAAATTAGACCAGAGGATTGGGGGCGTGATCTACAAAGGCTTTCGAAAGGGGTCAAAGTATAAGGGGTAGGTTGGGATTTTATAAATTCGTAAGAGAAAATGTCGGAGTTGCAAATAACTAATGCTCCCGAAGGGGGATATCGTGAGAGGACCGCAAGGTTACAAATGAGATAATCCTAGTGGGGGTGAACAGGGAATGAACATCCACAAAACCGTTCTCGGTCCACCACGACAACCGTAATGGGTTGTCGCAACCTAGTGGGAATAGTGGGCAATGAAGAAGGCGGAGTAGGGGAAGATCAGGCCTGCGGAATATTTAACCGAGTCCCACAGCCGAAGAGAATGGGCCAGACATGGACCTATAGCGTTTGGACGGTACGCTCGAGGGAGCCATGGGAGGGAAGCTAGTGGTGTCGGGTGAAAATCCTCAAGTCAACGTTGGCCCACAATGGCATTTGATGTTGCTCGTGAAGATGAGAAAGGGGGGCGATGCCCGCAGCAGTATAGTAAGCCTGTAAATTGGGAACCGAGAGACCACCATTGACTTTGACTCTCTTGATCCTGGGCCTCGTAGAACCCCAAACTGCAGGATTTTAGGCTGATGTATACGTCAAATGTGAGAAGGAACCTGGACCGGCAAGACACGAAAAAAATAAAGCAGTTTTGGGTCATATGCACAGTCGCAATTCTGCCAAACCAGGACAACTGGAGATTAGACCAGGAGGTGAGCATAGCCGCCAATTTCCCAAAGAGTGAAGGGAAGTGGGCTTGGTATAGACCCGTGTACTTTGGGGTGAGCCTGATCCCTAAGTAGGGCAACGAGGTCAGCCATTGAAAAGAGAATACAGCTTGTAGGGATCTACTATTAGCTACAGTCAGGTCCATAAATATTGGGACATCGACACAATTCTAATCTTTTTGTCTCTATACACCACCACAATGGATTTGAAATGAAACAAACAAGATGTGCTTTAACTGCAGACTTTCATCTTTAATTTGAGGGTATTTACATCCAAATCAGGTGAACGGTGTAGGAATTACAACAGTTTGTATATGTGCCTCCCACTTTTTAAGGGACCAAAAGTAATGGGACAATTGGCTGCTCAGCTGTTCCATGGCCAGGTGTGTGTTATTCCCTCATTATCCCATTTACAAGGAGCAGATAAAAGGTCCAGAGTTAATTTCAAGTGTGCCATTTGCATTTGGAATCTGTTGCTGTCAACGCTCAATATGAGATCCAAAGAGCTGTCACCATTAGTGAAGCAAGCCATCATTAGGCTGAAAAAACAAAACAAAACAAACCCATCAGAGAGATGGCAAAAACATTAGGTATGGCCAAATCAACTGTTTGGAACATCCTTAAAAAGAAAGAACGCACTGGTGAGCTCAGCAACACCAAAAGACCCGGAAGACCACGGAAAACAACTGTGGAGGATGACCGAAGAATTCTTTCCCTGGTGAAGAAAACACCCTTCACAACAGTTGGCCAGATCAAGAACACTCTCCAGAAGTTAAATGTATGTGTGTCAAAGTCAACAATCAAGAGAAGACTTCAGAGTGAATACAGAGGGTTCACCACAAGATGTAAACCATTGGTGAGCCTCAAAAACAGGAAGGCCAGATTAGAGTTTGCCAAACAAAATCTAAAAAAGCCTTCACAGTTCTGGAACACCACAACATCCTATGGACAGATGAAACCAAGATCAACTTGTACCAGAGTGATGGGAAGAGAAGAGTATGGAAAAGGAAAGGAACTGCTCATGCTGACGACAAAACCGAAGGGAAAATGCCCCAAGAACAAGCAGGAACTGAAGACAGTTGCAGTAGAGGCCTGGCAGAGCATCACCAGGGATGAAACCCAGCGTCTGGTGATGTCTATGCGTTCCAGACTTCAGGCTGTAATTGACTGCAAAGGATTTGCAACCAAGTATTAAAAAGTGAAAGTTTGATTTATGATTGTTAACCTGTCCCAATACTTTTGGTCCCTTAAAAAGTGGGAGGCACATATACAAACTGTTGTAATTCCTACACCGTTCCCCTGATTTGGATGTAAATACCCTCAAATTAAAGATGAAAGTCTGCAGTTAAGGCACATCTTGTTTGTTTCATTTCAAATCCATTGTGGTGGTGTATAGAGCCAAAAAGATTAGAATTGTGTCGATGTCCCAATATTTATGGACCTGACTATGTTTTGGATCTGAAAAAGGCGTCTAATAGCATCACCCACCTGCCTCCGTGGGACAAAACCCACCTGGTCCGATCAACCGTGGGAGAAAGGAATTCAAACGATTGGCCAAATAAAAATTCACACATGTTGAACCTGGTCTTTTTTTTTTATCCTAATAAAGCAAACTGTATCTGAGCAAGAGGAGGGTGTGTGCTTAGGAGAGAAATCCCCTCCTCCAAGGTAAAGAAAAAGAAATACACAGGAAGACTCATGGGATGTATGACAATTTTTGTCTAGGCCAGAAAAAACGGCAAGAAACTGAAGAAATGTAAAAACACCCTTTAAAATTATATACAAATCTTAGAGCATCCTTTTTTAAAATGCAAAACACTAAACTAACAGTTTTACATAATGCAGTATCATTCACACATGTAGGACACCCAACATTAGAGGTGATTGCAATGCAATACAATGCACGCTGGTACGGACTAATATTTCATTGTTTCTCTTCTCCCTTAGTTTCTCTCCCTTGTACAGCCAACATGACCCCAGAGGTGACAGATAGGGGCAAACAAGGATGCTGTGCAGTTGCCCAATGTGCTCTTTATCATCTGGTGATGTAATTGTTTGTTAGAACACCAGCATCTGGCCCGCATTGTGCCCAAGGTTGTAACGCTGCAAAATAAAAAACCTGTGGCTTTGTCTAACAAAAAAAGGCAGGCTTGGATCCACCTGCTAGCTTGTGGACATTTTTGGCAATTTTTTGACATTTTGCAACGCGAAAAAGGCTTGGTTAATCAAAGTAAATATATAGTGCCATGCACTTCCACTTTCAATGTTTTGGTCATCTCCAAAGTGTGCGGGTCACAAGGTGTGGCCATATATTAAAGGCTTTAACCATACTAAGACAAATCCAACAAGTAACCAACAGCAAAAAAAGAGTTTTCACTTTCTGAAACTTCCCGTACATAAAACTCTTGCCAATAACTTGTTTACTTAGTAATATAGTTAAAACAGCAGTGTGGTGCATCTTCCAAACATAAACAAGCTATTTTTCCTTTTCTGGTTCGATTGCTAAGTGCCGATTGGTAGCAGGAGGTTACTGATCACTACACTATTGCATACTATATAACTACAGAAAGTACGTACCAGTTTGTTCCACGTTTCCCCCTGTTGTTTATCAGGGACAGAAAACACAACCCTAGAAACAACACAAGTCCATGCCAAGGCTAAGGTTGCTGCAGAACCACTGCTTTTGCTGAAAAATAAATGAACAGATGAATAAAAGTTCTCTTGAAAGCAAACAGCGTCAATGCAATGCAGTGGTATGGCATGGCACATTTTACCTGGGTTCTACACTCTTGTTTCCCACCCCAAACGTTTGGAGTGACTGTAGCAGATTTTTAGCAGTTACATCTGGCTGGGATTCCACCAACTGCTGGATGACAGACTGCAGAGCTCGACGGGATGCTGCATCTCTGTAAAGCACATTCAGATTTAAATGAATTCACCCTTTTAACACGACCAAATGTAACACTTTTAGCAAACCCACCTGTATCGATGCAATGTTAGACAGAATAATCTGCAGAGACCTTTCACAGCAGCTTCTGGCAGATCTGCAAAGATGAAGAAAAAAAATAAGACTACTGTACAATAAAAGCTCTGTATGCAGTAAATAGCAGTCCGGTCATCTAGTAGTCACAACAGGGCATGTTTTCAGGATTTTTTTTTTCCTAGCAAAAATAGTTCCAGTATTTACTAAGTCAAATAACAGCAAGAAGTTCCACTCACATAAATGCAATTTAACCTAGCCATTCAAGCACAACAGGCATTACAAACTGATGCCTATGCAATACTGTTACTAGAACAAACTATCACTAAATATGATACGCGTGCCACAATAAATAGTTCAAGGAACTATCTAAAAAAGAAAAAGCTGAATATAAAACAAACATTAGCATTTCCAAAAGCAAGTCCAAGGTAATAAAGTTTTTCCAATAAATGTAAGATTCAGCCCAAATCTTGCTGTAAAAACAGCATTTTTTGGTTTACCTGTGAAAATCCTTCTCATGGAGTACATCACAGAATACAGGATATCTTCATCTGCATTACGGAAAGGGGTAATGCTGCCACATTCAGGTGATTTTACACTGGCAAAAAAAGTCAGGAAGACCCCTCCCAGCCCATAGGCAAGGTTTCAGTTTTTGTAGCAAGCCATAAACCACAAAGGCAGAGGGGTGGGATCCCTGTGTCCTGTGATGTACTCCAAGAAAATATTACAGGCAAGTCAAAAATCACATTTTCTTTATTGTACATCCCAGGAAACAAAACAAGGCATCTTCATTACAATAGGGATGTTCAAATGCAATGAATTTGAGGGGGTGCCCAACAGGACTCATCTATTCAAAACAAAACCTCAAGGAGCAGTTTGCCAAACTCGCTGACCAAAAGTGGCATCCTCAGTGGCTGGAACATTCACATGGTAAAATGTTATAAAAGTATGCACTGAAGACTATTGATTAAATGGTAGACATGGAAGCTGTGGAATCCTTCCTTGGGCCTTTAAGAAGTGCAAGTAGGGAAACAGACTAATGAATAGCAGTAAAAAAAAAAAAAAAAACAACAGGTATTACTCAATAGCAGAAACCTCATCTATGGTGTAAAGAGTCTTGTCCACCGACATCTGAGGCATAGGAGAAATATATGCAAACAAAAAAAATTCTGGTTGCGCTCGAAGAAACCACCTTAGGTAAAAAGAATGGCTGAGGCCATAAAACCACCTTGTCACGGGGGAAACATCGGGATCTACGAGTCAAAGTATTAGCAAACATAAAAATAGCCTTCCGATACAGATAAGACTAAAAGGGAAATCTTGGATGGGATCAAACTAGGACTGCAACAAATTATTATTTTCATAATCGATTAGTTGGCCGATTGTTTCGATTATTCAGCCAATTACCTTTAAAAAAGTGTGGTGTATAATTTAGTTAATATGCAACGTTAAAAAAAAAAAAAAAATAGGATTTTTGTACTCACCGTAAAATCCGTTTCTCTGACGTCCATGGACTGACACAGCTGGATACTGTAAACGTGTGGGTATATGTCCCTGCTCGCAGGAGAAGATCTAGGCAGAATGTTAGAAACATACATTCTAGAACAAACCAGAGCTGCACAGCCCCGCCCAGGGGGGCGGTCCCTCTGGACATTACCCTCCCACCTGCAGCTAGCAGCCTCAGTTCGTAACAAAGCAGTACAAACCTTAAAAGGAAGGGTGGGTGCTGTGTCAGTCCATGGACGTCAGAGAAACGGATTTTACGGTGAATACAAAAATCCTATTTTCTCTTACCGTCCATGGACTGACACAGCTGGATACTGTAAACGAGTGGGGACGTCCCAAAGCAGTATCAGAAGGGTGGGAGCAGTAGTAAAGGAACAACCAAATATTCACTCCAAACAAGCAGAGCTCCTCAACGGAGGAGTTGCAACATTAAACAGCGGCCTGCAATGCTTTGCGGCCGAAGGAAGCATCCGAAGATGCAGCCACATCAACCTTATAAAATTTTGAAAAGGTATGAACGGACGACCAGGTCGCCGCCTTGCACACTTGTGCAACTGACGCTTGATGTCGGAAAGCCCAGGAAGCACCAATTGCCTTGGTGAAATGCGCTGCAACCGGAAAGGGAGGCGCCCACCCCTTAAGGGCATAGGCCTGTATGACGGTCTGCCTGATCCACCTAAAGACGGTGGCAGACGACACCGCTCGGCCCTGTTTTGGACCAGAGACAGACACAAACAGTGAGTCAGACTTCCGAATGGAAACAGTAGCAGACAGATACACCCGTAAGGCTTGTACCCATCTTAATGTATGAAGCGCAAACTCTCAGGGATGCGATGGGTGAGGACACAAGGATGGAAGAACAAAGTCCTCCTTAAGGTGAAAGGCCGAGACCATCTTTTGAAAAGGACGGTCGTGGGCGCAACACCGCCATATCCTTATGGAGGACCAAGTAAGGCGACTTGCAGGACAAGGCCGCCAACTCAGACACCGTCTAACCAAAGTAATGGCCACTAAGAAGGCCACCTTCTGGGACAAGGTCAAGAGAGGAATCTCTCTGATATTCTCAAAGGAATGTTCTTGGAGAACCGAGATGCATCAAATTCAGATCCAAGTAGGGAGAGGAGGCTTGACAGGGGGGGGGGGGGGGGGGAAATCACATGGCGAACCCCCTGCACAAAAAGTTGCTAATCAAGGAATGGCCCGGTAGTGGTCGTTGAAAAAAAAAAAAAAGAGAGCCTGGGCCGAAATCCGACCCTCAATGGTATGCAAGGCCAGCTTTTGGGTCACACCACGCTGTAAGAACAGCAAAATCCTGGGAACGAAATGCGTCCGAGGACGCCAATCAAGTTCCTCACACATAGCGATGTAAGCCTTCCAGGTACAGTGATATATCTTTCTGGAGGAAGATTCCCGTGCCAACAACATAGAAGAGATGACCGAATCCGAGAAACCTCGGTCCTTCAGCACCTGGCTTTAAAAAGCCATGCCATTAAAGCCAAGGACTGTAAAGCAGGATGAAGTATGGGATCATGAGACAGAAAGTCCACCCCAATAGGCAGTCGCCAAGGAACGTCTGCGACTAGCCAAAGTAGATCGGTGTACCAATGTCGCCGTTCCAGAGCAATGGAGGATCACCGGAATGGCCTCAGCCCCTACTCTGCGAAGCAGGCGAGGCAACAACAGTAGCAGAGGGTGAGCATATATCAGGCGATACTGCCCCACGGGCTACCAACGCGTCAGACGCGTCTGCCCAGGGGTCCCTGGACCTGGCCACGATCTTGACACCTTGCGAGTGAGTCGAGAGGCCAAAAAGGTCCACATCCGGGGAAACACCCTTCCCCTGCAATGCACACGGCCGACAGGACCGTCTTGCAGCAAGATGTATGAAAATCCCAAAGAGACTCCGCAATGTATCGGAGAAGAGAGGCCCCGGTGCCTCAACTGTTGGCCAAAAAAGGCAACTTGACAGAGCTTCCCTAGAAACTCGGTCAGAGGACCAGTACCTCAGCTTCCACAGGTGGCGCAAACCCACCACGGGCACAGAGACCCTAAAGGCTAAAGCAGTTGCAGTGCACCTGTTAGTCGACGGATAGATGAAGCAGAGGCTTTTGCCCAATCATTGAGCTACAGAAACGCCAGAGACGCAGCCACTAACGGACGTAACGCTAACCTCAGCCTGGCGAACACAGTCCAAGCCAGCGCTTCTGATCACCACTGAAAGCAGGTGGAAAGTGGTACCCCTGAAACCAGGGATCCTTATGACAATACTCCATCCAGCAGCTACCCATGGATAAGTGCTGATTGTACAAACACATAGTTTATACTGTGTATTGCGTCAAATGCGCAAATAGAGTGTGGGAGGAAACCCACCCAGTCACAAAGAGCAGAATACAACCACATACGGCGTATGTAGTTTAGTATGCGTCGATAAACCTATTAAAACACGTTTATACTGTGCCACTGACGAAGGCAAGCACATCATCGGGGGTTGGACGTAAACCAGCCACGCAGATTGCGTACACAACCGTGTAGGTATGTTAGCCTGCGAATAAACAAATTGCATATGTTTATACTGTGCATAGCGCTGAAAATGCGCACACCATTGGAGCGCGGGGAGAAACCGGAGCACCCGGATGAAACCTACGCAGACTGCATACGCATACCGTGTAGGTATTATAGTATGTGTGCTAAACATTTTGCACAAGCCTATGTGTGCATAGCACCGTTGGCGCGTGGGAGGAACCAAAGTACCCCACGCATACCCAGAGAATGCAATACCTACAACTACTGTGAATGTATTTAGTGTTGTGTATAAACATAATGTGTAGGTTTACACCGTGTATTGCACCAAAGGCACGCATGTCATGTAGCGTGGGCAGAAATCCGGAGGAAACCCACGCAGACTGCACAGACATACCGGGTAGGTATGTTAGTATGTGGATATCAAATCGCACAAATTTAGGCTGTGCATAGCGCCGAAGCGCCCATACCAATGGAGTGTGGGAGGGAACCGGAGTACCCGGAGGAAACCCACACAGACTGCATACACATACCGTGCAGGTATTATAGCATGCGTGGTAAACATTGAACATGTTTAACTGTGCAGAGGGCCAAAAGGCGTGGGAGGAAACTGGAACACCCGGAAGAAACCCACGCAGACAGCACACAGATACCGTGTAGGAATGATAGCATGTGAATAAACATATTGCACATGTTTATGCTGTGCATTTCCATTGGAGCGTGGGGGGAAACCGGAGTACCTGGAGGAACCACACGCAAACAGTATACCCATACTGTAAACATGTATAGTATGTGCAATAAACATATTGAACATGTCTATACTGTGCAGAGAGCCAAAGCGCACATACCATGAGAGCACGGGAGGACACCGGAGCCCCCAGCGGAAACCCGCGCTGACCCAGAGAGTATAATACCTACATATACTGTGAATGTATCTGGAGTCTTGCATAAACATATTTTGTACGTTTATATCATGTATGGCACTGAAACACAGCATTGGAACGTGGGGACAGCCAAGCAGACACAGAGACCAATAACACATACATACACTGTGAATGTATGCAGTGTAGAGGTATAGGATGAGTTTAAATTATAGCGCAGAGGCGCATAATCTTCTCTGTATCATTCCAACCTGCTTGACTGTGCTGCCGAAGCAGCATGCAGGTAACAGGTAACCTCTGATCCTCAGACCGTGTGTCTGTCAGAGCCCAGAGCGTTCCCCAGGAAATGGCGGGAAACTACAGGTGCAGAGACCCTGTTGTTGCCTCAGGACATGACACAGAAGGCTCACAGGGACTAGAGACATAAATTAATAAAGTCCCCCCCCCCCCCACCATGCTGCACCGACCAGGGGGAGGGAAACACTGTATGCTGCTCTCGACACAGCGTGTGAGGAAAACAGTGAGGAAGCTGTGTAAAAGAAAAGCTTGAAGGAACCAAGGGGAACAGCGTCCGCCTGAGGTACCGCAGCCACAGCACCCAGCTTGAGAGTGTTCCTCACATCATTAATGAGTTCACTTAAAAGCGCCCGGTCATTCACTGACAGAACTGGAGTCTTCCTCACAAGGGAATGTCCTGTTCATAAACATTTAAATATTCAGAGCTAGGGTCCTGAGCACAGTAGCTAGGCCCATATCATGATTTAGAGCACTCCTTCACTAAAGATTTTTGTGGGGAGAGGGGGCTTATAGCTCCCTTCGCTCGCACACCGCTTCCATTCTGACAAGGAATGATTCCAGGACTGCCGACAACTGGTCCATAAGGACTGCAGGTGCAGGAGCACTGCCAGTTGCCTCAGGCAATTGTGGAGAAGCAGGTGTATCAGACTCCATATCGCCACCCTCTGGAGACCTTATACACTACTACAGTGAATATACAGTCCACCCACTGGCTACGCTGAGGCTGAGGAGGGGATACCCGGAGGACTCACCAACCCTTAAGGACCGCTCAGTTCTGCTGAAGAAACCGCGCTGTGAGCCTGAGGAGGGTGAAGAATCTGTGAGGAGATTCGCGCCGCAGCGCTGCCGCTAGAGGCCAAAACCGAAAGTAAATGCACGGCGGCTACAAGAAAATGGCCGCCGGCCTCAGCTATAACTGCGCCATTGAACCACTGCAAGATGGCCGCCGAGCGCGAAATTCAAAGGCAAACAGCGCTAATGGCGCACGCAATAACCTCCTCGCACACCAGGAAAACTGCCCCTCACCCCAGACATGAGCGCCCAGCCAGGCCAGAGTGACCCCCAAGCACCCCCACAGCACAGCACCAGTACAGGGTGCAGCATAACAGGGGGGAGACAGGGAGAAACCCCCCATATAAATAAACACAGCCAGCATGTTCTCACCTGCAGTAGGAGAGACTACTTACCCGTCCCTTTCAGGGACCCACTGGCTTGTTTCAGACAGACCCATCACAGAGCAGTACTGCGTAGCTGTCGGCCTGGTCCACCGCAAGAGATACAGTCAGTCAGGTACTGTTCAATCTTGAGAGGACTGCGTGAGCTAAAAGCAACCCGGCCACCCCTGGAGTCATGGGGCACATCGTGAACTGAGTCTCACGCACACAAGGCGAGGATCAGCGCGCTCGATGGTTGGACAGGGAAGACTACGAGGATACCAGTGTACCCAACCTGTTGCCCGGCCGGCAGTTGATTGAAGGTCTCAAAAATAAAATAATAAAATTCCCAAAGGAATAAAATTTAACAGTAAAATCTTCCAGGAGACTGGCTCCTGAGAGAGCCACGTCTTCTTCTGCTAGGCAGAAAAAAAACTGAGGCTGCTAGCTGCCAGTGGGAGGGTAATGTCCAGAGGGACCGCCCCCCTGGGCAGGGCTGTTCAGCTCTGGTTTGTTCTAGAATGTATGTTTCTAACATCTAACATTCTGCCTAGATCTTCTCCTGCGAGCAAGTACATATACCCACACGTTTACAGCATCCAGCTGTGTCAGTCCATGGACGATAAGAAAAAGGCAGTTTATGCTTAAATATCTCTATGCAGTGGTAAATACAAATAACCAACTATATGGTTAGGGAGCAAAATCTCTCATCCACTCTGAGAATAACAGACAGAAGAAATATACTGTATATACTATTAGAGGGTGAATCTGGTAAATATCAGATATTACTAGAAATAATAGAAAACTTCTCGGTCAAAAGGAATTTTCAGACAGTGTATGTGGTTTTCTTTAAGAAATTACAGTCATTTTAAAACTGAATGTTAAAAGCAAGTGAAAATTTCAAACAACATTCTTTCATTCAGCAAATGTACAAAAGATTTTTTGCATTAATATTCTCTTCTGAAAATTGATCCATGTGGCCAGCATAAGGCTCAGTACACACCTATGCAGTTTGCTTTTAATCTGCTTCTGCAGTTTTGCTGCGATTTGCGCGTTTGCATTTCTTTTAATGCTTTTTTTGGGCCAGTTTGTTGTTGGGCAAATTAAAAAACAAAATTTCCGCAAAAACACATTACATGCCTTTCTGCAGCTTCTCCATTGAAGTATATTGAACCAAAAAAAGCACCGTTTTGCTTTGAAAAAAAGCCCCTGACCTTTTCCAAATACGCAGCAGCTGAAAAAGGCAGAGATGCGAACATGTTCTATAGGAAACCATGGTAAATGAAATGTAGTGCGTTTCTGCAAAAAAAAGCATAGGTGTGAACCAGGCCTAAGTCGTTTAGTAACATAATGGGGTTAAAAAACTAAAATGAGCCCTTTATAGTACAAAAAGAGTGAAAAATCGCTATTGTAAGGGGTTCATTTTTTTTTTTTTTTTACTGTGGAACAGTAAAAGTAATATTACAGTAGCGATTATTTGCTCCTTTTTGTACTATAAAGGGCTCATTTTAGTTTTTTTAACCCCATTATATTACTGGCCGATTAATCGATTATGAAAATAGTAATCGATTAATCGATTAGTTGTTTCGGCCCTAGATAAAACAGATTTCTGCAAAAAAAAAAAAAAAAAAAAAAAAGTACGAAGTTGATGTCCCACAGAATCAACACTGCTGTTAGAACAACATGCCAGCCACCTTGCACAAAAAGGTACGCACCAGGAAATGCAAAGCAATAGGTCTCTGAAAGAGGACCACCAAAGACGAAATCTGATATGATCACACCAGTTCCAGGTTAATTCCAAACTGGAGAAAAGCCAGGATGCGACCCACGCAGGGACAACTTTTTGGAGCCTGCAAAGTATTGCACCATGCAGGTCTCCTGCAGACCGGTCAGTGTATCTGTGTGCCCATACATCCCGTACGGGCAAGCAGATACACCGACAGGAAGAATCAATGAACAACCGCTCCACAGCGCTGTGGTAGTTCATTGAGAACTACAAACCGACATCCGCAGCTGCAGCATTGGGAGGATGTTACAATGAGTGGAACACGCAACATGTTCCCAAAGGTGAACTTATCCTTTAAGACGTGTGGTAAACCTTCTTTGAAGTCACCTTCCAATTCTTTAGTAGGGTAGGAATGAGAGAAACAGACATTCTTAAAGGCAGCAACTGTAAGATGGGACCTTGCAACGGGGGTTGAGATGATTTGGAAAGGGTCCAAGGGTCATCCCCCGACATGTTTACAATGTTGGAGTTCTACGTTCTCAGGGGCTAAGCTGGGCAAACAGAATCACCAGAATTCTGTCCATCCGAAAGGAGACGAGAAAGAAGCTGTAACAGCAAGGCATAGATTAGGGAGAATAGGTCTCACTATGCCACTATATCATCCAATGAGAACACTTGAGGATCCCTGGTCCTACAGACAAATAAGTTCACTTATTTGGGAGCATGAAATTGTCCAAAATGTCTCAGTATGCCAAGGCATTAATAGTTCCATTCACTGGAACTAAGGGGCCAAGCGCAACCCCACACCATAATCCCCCATCCACAACGCAAGGTCCATAAAGACATGGATAAGCAAGTTTGGGGTGGAGGAACTTGACTGGTCTGCACAGAGTCCCGACCTCAACCTGATAGAACACCTTTGGGATGATTTAGAGTGGAGACTGCGAGCCAGGCCTTCTCATCCACATCAGTGCCTGACCTCACAAATGCGCTTCTGGAAGAATGGTCAAACATTCCCATAAACACGCTTCTAAACCTTGTGGACAGCCTTCCTAGAACACTTTCCTCCATTTTAGCTCTGATCCTTGAGGGGTTTGGCGTGGTGTGCAGCTCCGGGGAGAAGGCCCTCTTTTCTTTTTTTTTTTACCTTTTATAATCTAATCTTTGGTGGAGTCACGGTCCGGGCATTGGATTGTTCAAACATCCAGCTTTCCCTCATTCCCTGGAGTATTGGCCCCTCTGGACGTACTGTCAGCAGAAGGAGGATTTCATCGGAAGACCTACATTCCTGGTTCCACTACTGGTGGATACAAGCCGTACGGTGAGCTGGGTCTACATCTGCGGGTAAGAGTATTCATTTCTCCCCCCACTATCCAAAGGTTGAAAGCACTCCCAGGTGACCACCTATGCTGTATATCTCACCTATTTTGCAAGATATCTGGGTTTTGAACATCACGTGATCTTTTATTTCTGTCGACTGTGACCTTATTTACATAGACTATCTGGATACCATTCCAATAGTCTTGGGACTGCCATTCTGGTTTCAATATTATTGGAAGTTTATCATTTTTTGAGACACATTTTTTAAATTTGATGATAGCTTCAGTGCACTGTTTGTTTTCACAGAACTTTTTCAGTCACATGCATATGACATCCTCATTATTATTGTGTATGCATTTTTGATATAGCTTTTTTCACAGTTTATCTTCACAGGTTGTGAAGAAATATGTATATAAAATGTGAGCGCTAAATGCAATCCAAATTAATAAAAAACAGTGCCTATAGGCATGTAATACAACAAGTGCTTCCACACTGTTTGTATATCTGTGAGAAATCCCCCACAGGTGAAAAATAAATGAATAAATATAAAAAAAAAAAAAAAGGGAAACAAGGGGGTGGTGAATCACTGATGAGTGAAAAGATCCCCTGGTAAATGTGTGTACACAAACTATAAGCAAATGATACAGATCTAATGCGTGATCCCTATGGGTGTGACCCAGAAACCAAGTAAAATATATGTAAAAAACTGTATATAAAAAATATATATAAAGTGTGAAAACAATCTATTGAACTATAGGGTGTATAACCCCCTATGTATGAGAAATAAACTGTGAGCAATGTAAAGGCAACGTTGCTTATCATAAGATGTTAATTGAAGGACGGTCTGTGAAGTGCATATCCAACATACAAAGCATAAAATGATAAAGTCTATATCAACTGTCCACACCATCAGGTATATACCAATGTCCCCCAAACGAATAGTAATCACATGGGGGCAATTGGAACCCCTGAATAAGAGTATAATGTCCTCTTGGATATCAAATTCCTGGGCTGTGGTGTAAATTCCTATAAGTGTGGGAACACCGATGATAGGAAGGGGGGAAAACACTTCAGAATTTCCAGCTGATACACGGTGATAACATCATCATCTCAAGTATTAAAGAGAATTGAATACTCTTACCGCAAGACTCGGACCCTGATCACCATACAGTGCTGGGTCATGCAGGCTTATGTCCACTCAGGGACTTGGGTCGTAGTGATGTGTTGTTGTCCTTTATTCCTCCGCAGCTGGAAGCTTACACCGGATCAAACCCTTCAGCTCAAACCAAGATCAGATATCCAGGGAAAAAGTTGGTTCCAAAAAAAGAAAGAGAAAACCTCTGCATAGTGTAAATCCTGATAGCTGGAATTTTATTTAAAACTGAGCAGAGTTCAAATGACAAAACCACTACAAAGATATTTAAAATAAATAAAAATAATAATAAATCCAAAAATTCATGGAAAATCAAAACCAGCGATACAACAAACATGCGTGGGCTAGGTGGCTGTAACTAGCATGTGATCCCGACGCGTTTCGTCTACTACAGACATCAACTGGGGTACAGGCTAGTATGTCACCTCCACGCTTTATATAGAAGGAGGAAAAAATTAAAATTGGAATTGAAAATGCCGCTCTGAACCCACTTCCGGGATCACCGCATCACGTGGGTCATCGTGCAGACGTATTAGCGTCATTGCACGTTAGTGGGCCAATGGGTGACGGATTGGAAAACGTCCAGGTTTTAAATCCAATCACATCTCGAGTATATACGCGCGTGATAATCAAGCGCAAAGTATGCCGGGAAATGTAGTCCAAATATACCCCTATCGGGGAAAAGGGACTAAGTCTACATGGGGCCGCATATAAACCCCTAGGCTGTCAGGGAATAAACATAGACTGGCCATGAAATAACGGTAAATAACGTATACGTGAGATGTAAATGACACTTCCGGCAAAACCGGAGGTGAGACGCAAGGTAACTTGGGGATTGTAGTATGAGGCCAGTTATAATGACACTTCCGGTGAAACCGGAAGTGGAGCGCTGGGTATTCTGGATATTGTAGTCTAGTGCCCAAAGCACTGAATGTTAACCACACCGACATCTCATATGCCTCACCAGTCTGAACCAGAGGCGGTGCGAGCTGGGGAACATGAACACAAATGTAGACAATGATCCAGCATGTTGACATGACGTCACGCGCTCCGCACTGGTCCTCCATGTGGATCAGAGGCTAGACAGAGGGCGGGCTGGGATATGTAGTCCCTAGTATGTCAGATACTCGAACCAGAAATACCTATTCCCAAGTACAAGGGAGACACATCTCCTGCACTAATGTCAGTGGGAACCGAATAATGTATGTATGGAATAGAGATGACCTTGATGAATGATAACCAGACTGGGCAAGACTGGCTAATCATATCAAACATAAATGGGAATGATTCTCAATGCTATATACAGACAATATGATGCTTAGATAACCCTTAAAGCAAACATAATAAATTATTATGTTTGATATGATTAGCCAGTCTTGCCCAGTCTGGTTATCATTCATGGTATGTAGACTAGGGACTACATATCCCAGCCCGCCCTCTGTCTAGCCTCTGATCCACATGGAGGACCAGTGCGGAGCGCGTGACGTCATGTCAACATGCTGGATCATTGTCTACATTTGTGTTCATGTTCCCCAGCTCGCACCGCCTCTGGTTCAGACTGGTGAGGCATATGAGATGTCGGTGTGGTTAACATTCAGTGCTTTGGGCACTAGACTACAATATCCAGAATACCCAGCGCTCCACTTCCGGTTTCACCGGAAGTGTCATTATAACTGGCCTCATACTACAATCCCCAAGTTACCTTGCGTCTCACCTCCGGTTTTGCCGGAAGTGTCATTTACATCTCACGTATACGTTATTTACCGTTATTTCATGGCCAGTCTATGTTTATTCCCTGACAGCCTAGGGGTTTATATGCGGCCCCATGTAGACTTAGTCCCTTTTCCCCGATAGGGGTATATTTGGACTACATTTCCCGGCATACTTTGCGCTTGATTATCACGCGCGTATATACTCGAGATGTGATTGGATTTAAAACCTGGACGTTTTCCAATCCGTCACCCATTGGCCCACTAACGTGCAATGACGCTAATACGTCTGCACGATGACCCACGTGATGCGGTGATCCCGGAAGTGGGTTCAGAGCGGCATTTTCAATTCCAATTTTAATTTTTTCCTCCTTCTATATAAAGCGTGGAGGTGACATACTAGCCTGTACCCCAGTTGATGTCTGTAGTAGACGAAACGCGTCGGGATCACATGCTAGTTACAGCCACCTAGCCCACGCATGTTTGTTGTATCGCTGGTTTTGATTTTCCAGGAATTTTTGGATTTATTATTATTTTTATTTATTTTAAATATCTTTGTAGTGGTTTTGTCATTTGAACTCTGCTCAGTTTTAAATAAAATTCCAGCTATCTGGATTTACACTATGCAGAGGTTTTCTCTTTCTTTTTTTGGAACCAACTTTTTCCCTGGATATCTGATCTTGGTTTGAGCTGAAGGGTTTGATCCGGTGTAAGCTTCCAGCTGCGGAGGAATAAAGGACAACACCACATCACTACGACCCAAGTCCCTGAGTGGACATAAGCCTGCATGACCCAGCACTGTATGGTGATCAGGGTCCGAGTCTTGCGGTAAGAGTATTCAATTCTCTTTAATACTTGAGATGATGATGTTATCACCGTGTATCAGCTGGAAATTCTGAAGTGTTTTCCCCCCTTCCTATCATCGGTGTTCCCACACTTATAGGAATTTACACCACAGCCCAGGAATTTGATATCCAAGAGGACATTATACTCTTATTCAGGGGTTCCAATTGCCCCCATGTGATTACTATTCGTTTGGGGGACATTGGTATATACCTGATGGTGTGGACAGTTGATATAGACTTTATCATTTTATGCTTTGTATGTTGGATATGCACTTCACAGACCGTCCTTCAATTAACATCTTATGATAAGCAACGTTGCCTTTACATTGCTCACAGTTTATTTCTCATACATAGGGGGTTATACACCCTATAGTTCAATAGATTGTTTTCACACTTTATATATATTTTTTATATACAGTTTTTTACATATATTTTACTTGGTTTCTGGGTCACACCCATAGGGATCACGCATTAGATCTGTATCATTTGCTTATAGTTTGTGTACACACATTTACCAGGGGATCTTTTCACTCATCAGTGATTCACCACCCCCTTGTTTCCCTTTTTTTTTTTTTTTATATTTATTCATTTATTTTTCACCTGTGGGGGATTTCTCACAGATATACAAACAGTGTGGAAGCACTTGTTGTATTACATGCCTATAGGCACTGTTTTTTATTAATTTGGATTGCATTTAGCGCTCACATTTTATATACATATTTCTTCACAATTAGTCAATTGTTATGTGGGCAGCTTATTAGAATTTATCACTCAGCATTTCCTTTTGTGATATTCAGATATACACAAAAAAAATTTCACTTACTGACAGGCGCAGTATTTTCCATTCACTTTTATCTTCACAGGTTGTTACCTTGATTTTGCAGTTGCACGAACTGCACCCTGCAGGGTGCGGTTTCTTTAAATTCAATTTGATATTTTCTGGTTTTATTACCCTAGTTTGTTTGAATGTCACTATTCATTCAACATATCATTAGCGCCACACACTATATTTTTATGTCTTGTTCACAATTTGTCCAATTGTTGTGTCGGCAGCTCATATCATTCATTGTATTTATGGTTGGCGCAGTATATCATTCTATATTTTTATATATAGGGATCCCCTTATTGGAAAGAGCAGCCCTGGTCAGCTGAGAGGGAACTGTGTGACTAAACACCAATTACCCCAAGAGATTTGACAGTGCTCCATCCATCAAGGAAATGTTATGTGGCCCCTTTAATACTAGCTGTGACTTGTACTGTAGACCCACACAAGAATGGCACTGTTGTGACATATCGTCCAATAGTGGAGGTCACTTTGCTGTGACCTCTAGTCCGACAGAAAAAAAAACACTTCTGCTTCGAACTGTAATCCCACTAAAGGAAGTTCTGCTGCGACCCGTGAGCCCACAATGCACGATATCCAAGATGGCCACCGCCAGTGTGCGTCCCCCACTGGTGACATCACCTAGCTTCAAGGCACAAGGCTACCAGTGGGGCTACTGCCAGGGCACTCACCATTTCATGCCACAGCACCCCCCAAAAGAGGTCCAATGTCTATCCAACATGGCAGGCAATGCCACAAGGGCCTTCAGGGACTGTCTGAACTTTCCTATAAGCCAACAGCTCATTTTTGTATATGCAACAGTCACATGGTGCCATGGGTAGTCTCTTTAGTAAGAACCTCACCATCTCTCGCTAAAATTACTTATCTCGTCTGTTTCTTTTTTCCATAGTGTTTAAAATTTTGTAAAGTAATAGAAAGATGTCTGGTTGGAGTATTCTAATGCATTGTGACCCCCACCTTTTGTAGAAATGCATGCTTTTAATTCACTGAGGATTTGTCTTCGTTCTTTCACACTGGCTGTTGTCACCTTTGCTGCAAATTTCTTCAGAGCGTCCTGTGCCTGGGAAACATTAAAAGATTGAAAAAAATTTTTTTTTTAGATAATCAAAACTACCAAAGGACAATAATCAGAGACATGCCAGATATACAGACATATGCTCTATTGCCAGCAGTGGCCCAATTTTTATTTTCTTCAAATTAAAAACATGTTGTTATATTTACCTGCTCTGTACAATGGTATTGCACAGAGCGATCCTTTACTTCCTCTTCTGGGGTTCCACCACCGGTGCTCTCGGCTCTTTCTCCCTTCAGAGTGAACTCCAACCAGCAAGCTGTGTGCTATGGGGGGACTCATGGGGGGGGACTCCCAAACCGGGCTGTATGTGTCCATAAACGAACACAGCGCTGTTTGGTGCCGCCCTGTGCTCCACCCTTACATGATTTGATTGACAGCAGCAGGAGCCAATGGCTTCCACTGCTGCCTGTGTCCTGTGAAAGGAGAGTGGGGCTGCCGACGGGGACAGCGCTGTATCAAGAGTGGTGATGGGTAAGTGTTTAAGGGAGGGTGGGGGGAGGCACAGACATGGAAAGATTTTTTATTTAAAATCAGAGAATGCATTAAGGTAAAAAAATGTTACCACTTTAGCCACTTCCCGACTGCACTATAGCCGGACGGCTACAGCGCGGTAGTCCAGTTCTGGGAGGGCGTCATACGATGTCCTCCCGTGATCGCTGTGTCCTTCGGACACAGCTGATCACAAATTAGAGTAAAGGGCCAATCACAACTGCCCTTTATCACATGATCAGCTGTGTCCAATCACAGCTGATCACGATGTAAACACAAGCCCATTATCATTCCTTTCCTCATACTGACAGCGTGAAGAGAGACGATAACCACACTTCTGTGCATTGTCAGTGTCCCAATTATTAGTGCAGTGCCGCCCAAAAACTTTGGATTTTTTTGTTTATTTAGCAAAAAATAAAAAACCCAGTGGCGATTAAATACCACCAAAAGAAAGCTCCATTTGTGTGAAAAAAATTATAAAAAGTTCATATGGGTACAGTGTAGCATGACCGCCCAGTTGTCATTCAAAGTGCGACAGCGCTGAAAACCGACATGGGCAGAAAGGGGGGTAAAAGTGCCCAGTAGACAAGTAGTTAAAGGAAATTTGTAGTGAGAGAACTAGGTTGGTTGCCATTACTGACCTCCTGAAAATGGTACTTGCCTGACTGTCCCTGGCTTCATAACTGTCCATGTCACTGACCTGGCACAAGCATGTAGACTGAAACAGTTAAGAGTAAAGTCACTTCTCCTGATTTGCATACTTTTATGGCGTTAGCTATTGCAACCTACATTTTTGCCTAACTACTAGGGGAGTGGAAAATGATTGAATCGATACAGCCCATTCTCCGAATCGATGCTGAATCGTGCATCGACTGCATTTATGACATCATCCCGGTGTCCTGCCGAAAATTGTCCCCCGGCGGATAATGTCTCCCCTGTACTGCGCAGGCGCTGTGCTTGCGCAGTACGAACCACAATGGGGCCGACGGAAATAGCCGAAGCTAAGTAGCTCAGAGTCAGTTGAACACGGCGCCTGCGCAATGACAAGGATATTATTGTGACAGACGCTGGCGCACGCTCCCTATGCTTGTGCTACTCTGCAAGGGGGCGGGTGCATTACTGTTATATCGTCTAAGGGGCAGATAGATACAGAAGAGGCCGAGTTTTCTATTGCAAATCAGCCCTTTTGTTTAAACACGCCCCGCTAAGACGTGTAGTTTATTGCCAAAATCATGGCATTCATTATCAGCTGTGCACATCAATCGAAAATTCGGCCCCTTTTGTATCTATCCACCCCTTGGACGATATAACAGTAATGCATCCGCCCCCTTGCAGAGTAGCACGAGCATCGGGAGCGTGCGCCAGCGTCTGTCACAATATCCTTGTCATTGCGCAGGCGCAGTGTTCAACTGACTCTGAGCTACTTAGCTTTAGCTATTTCCGTCGGCCCCATTGTGCTTCGTACTTTGCAAGCACGGCGCCTGCGCAGTACAGGGGGGACACTCATCGGCAGAAGACAGGGCTCCCCCTGCCTCTCCCGAGGACAGCCCTACCCATGCACTCTAAAGTTAAAACGAATCACTGTCAGTCCCTCCGTTTCATGTATTCCTTCCTACAGTGTGTAAGGGTTAATGTAAACTGGATGCCTCTACCTTATCTCCGATCTCTCAGAGCTGGTCACAGTCACCTGCCCTCTGGCTAGGGCTGTTCTCCTCCCAGCCAGACATGACTGTGACCAGTGCTGGAGATAATACGGTAGAGGCATCGGTTTAAATTAACCCTTACATTTGGTAGAAAGGAATGCATGAAACAGAGGGACTGACAGTGATTAATTTAAACTTTAGAGTGCACGGGTAGGGCTGTCCCGGGAGAGGCAGGGGGTCTCCTGGGAGTGCAGGGGAGGCTGTATAATATAAATGAGTTGTGTAATGCAAATGGGGGGGGGGCTTTATAATATAAATGGGTTGTGAAATGTAAATGGAGGGGCTGTATAATATAAAATGAGCTGTGTAATGTAAATGGGGGGTGATGTATAACATACATGGGCTATGTAAGGTAAATAGGGGGGCTGTATGGCATAAATGGGGGGCTGTATAATAAAAAATGGAGGGGCTGTAAAATATAAATGGGCTGTGTAATGTAAATGGGGGGAGGCTGTATAATATAAATCTTTTTTCTTTCACTTTCAAGGACAATGGTAAACGAGACAAATAGAAAGCGTGAATCTCCATAACTGGGGCACAGACAGCAGTAAAAACCAACAGGTATTGTAATCCCTCTCCACTCTCTTCAAAACTAAAACAAAAAGTTTTGCCTTTAGTTACGCTTTAAAGCAGGCAAAGATCCCACAGGGTGTAAGAATACTAATATTACTGTTAACCAGATGGGGTTTGTCCCTGGTAGATCAGACTTGACATTAGATACATTTTCCCAAACTTGCAATAAAATTCATTAGACCTCTAGTATCTCTTGACATGGCTATGCCATTCTGTGAGATGCTTTATGCATATCTCCTGATACTACTGCACGGATAAACCCATATCAATCGATATGCAGATGCTACTCCTTGTTCCACCTTTTCCAAAATAAACTTTGTAGACTCCTGGATGTAGGATGAATTGGGACAAATCTATACATTTTGCCCTTCATCAGGATAAGTCAAATGCATTTAGACCTTATCCCAATTACAATTAGTCCACAGATTCAAATATTCAGACATCATTATTCAACTACTCTGAAAACGTACAGTGCCTTGCAAATGTATTCACCCCTTGGCTTTTTACCTATTTTGTTACATTACAGCCTGTAGTTCAAAGTTTTTTTAATCTGAATTATATGTGATGGATCAGAACACAGTAGTCTAAGTTGAAGTAAAATTAGAAAAATACATACATAAAACTATTTTTCAGAAATAAAAAAAATGATAATTGGCATGTGCGTATGTATTCCCCCCCCCCTCCCCTCCTTTGTTATGAAGCCCATAAGAAGCTCTGGGGCAACCAATTACCTTCAGAAGTCACATAATTAGTGAAATGATGTCCACCTGTGTGCAATCTAAGTGTCATATGATCTGTCATTACTTATACACACCTTTTTAAAAGGTCCCAGAGACTGTAACACCTAAGCAAGAGACACCACTAACCAAACACTGCCATGATGACCAAGGAACTCTCCAAACAAGTAAGGGACAATGTTCTTGACAAGTACAAGTCAGAATTAGGTTATAAAAAAATATCCAAATCTTTGATGATCCCTAGGAGCACCATCAAATCTATCATAACCAAATGGAAAGAACATGGCACAACAGCAAACCTGCCAAGAGATCACTGCACACCAAAACTCACAGACCGGGCAAGGAGGGCATTAATCAGAGAGGCAGCACAGAGACCTAAGGTAACCCTGCAGGAGCTGCAGAGTTCCACAGCAGAGACTGGAGTACCTGTACATAGGACGACAATAAGACGTACACTCTAGGGTTGTCCCGATACCACTTTTTTAGGACCGAGTACAAGTACCGATACTTTTTTCCAAGTACTCGCCGATACCGATTACCGATACTTTTTTTTCAATGTCATGTGACAGTTTGAAAGATGGGGACTGATAGGTGGCACTGACAGGTGGCACTTATGGGCACTGACTGGTGACTGGCTCTGATGGGCACTAATAGGTGGCTGGCACTGATAGATGGCACTGATTGCACTGATAGGTGGCACTTATGGGCACTGATAGGTGGCACTGATAGGTGGCACTTGTGGGCACTGATAGGTGAAACTTGTGGGCACTGACAGCACTGATAGGTAGCACTTGTGGGCACTGATTGCACTATCAGTGCTGTCAGTGCCCACAAGTGCAATCAGTGCCATCTACCAGTGCCACCTGATAGGTGGCACTGGTAGATGGCACTGATTGCACTGATAGGTAGCACTTGTGGGTACTGATAGGTGGCTGGCACTGAAATGCTGCGGGAAAAAAAAAATGACACAGGATTTAAAATAAAAAAAACTAGTGCAACGCCCATCTTGGTACACCCTGCACTCAGCTGAAGTAAGCAGCAGCAGACATCTTGTTACACCCAGCCCATATAGCTCAGGCTGGGTGTAACAAGATGTCTGCTGCTGCTTACTGCAGCCGAGTGCAAGGTGTACCAAGATGGGCG
Organism: Rana muscosa; assembly: GCA_029206835.1. Taxonomy (NCBI): domain Eukaryota; kingdom Metazoa; phylum Chordata; class Amphibia; order Anura; family Ranidae; genus Rana; species Rana muscosa. The sequence continues at coordinate 883,581,639 of CM055116.1, forward strand.
TGGGGACGTTCAGCCGCTGACGGCGACCGAATGCGACAGCACCGGTCACCGATCCTGATGCGGCTGCGCCCTGCACCCCTGCCAGCTTACCAGTTTCAACTGCAGGTGAGGGACTCGCTCTCCGCCCTGGTCTCCGACCCCTGCCGCACTCTCCGTCTTGGTCTCCGCCCCCCGCCCCACTCTCCGCCCCACTCTCCGCCCCACTCTCCGCCCCACTCTCCGCCCCACTCTCCGCCCCACTCTCCGCCCCACTCTCCGCCCCACTCTCCGCCCCACTCTCCGCCCCACTCTCCGCCCCACTCTCCGCCCCACTCTCCGCCCCACTCTCCGCCCCACTCTCCGCCCCCCGCCACGCTCTCCGCCCCCCGCTCTCCACCCCCTCTCTGCGTCCGCTCTGAAAAAAAAAAAAGTATCGGACTGGGCATCGGGAGCATTTGCGCGAGTACAAGTACTCGCGCAAATGCTTGGTATCGGTCCCGATACCGATACTAGTATCGGTATCGGGACAACCCTAGTACACTCCATAGAGTTGGGCTTCATGGCAGAGTGGCCAGAAGAAAGCCATTACTTTAATGGCCAAAAAGTTCAATTTTAGTCTCACTGTGGGGATAATGTTCTCTTTGATGGCCAAAAAGTTCCATTTTAGTCTCATCAGACCAGAGCACCTTCCTCCATACATTTTGGGAGTCTCCCACATGCCCGGTCCATTGCAAAAAAGGCATGTGGGAGACCCCCAAAATGTATGGAGGAAGGTGCTCTGGTCTGATGAGACTAAAATTGAACTTTTTGGCCATCAAATACAAAAGCTATGTCTGGCGCTAAACCAACACATCACATCACCCAAAGAACACCATCCCCACAGTGAAACATGGTGGTGGCAGCATCATGCTGTGGGGATGTTTTTCAGCAGTCGGGACTGGGAAACTGGTCAAAGTTGAGGGAAAGATGGATGGTGCTAAATACAGGGATATTCTTGAGCAAAACCTGTACCACTCTGTGCGCAATTTGAGGCTAGGACGGAGGTTCCCCTTCCAGCAGGACAATGACCCCAAACACACTGCTAAAGCAACACTTGAGTGGTTTAAGGGGAAACATGTAAATGTGTTGGAATGGCCTAGTCAAAGCCCATCTCAATCCAATGGAAAATCTGTGGTCAGACTTAAAGATTGCTGTTCACAAGCGCAAACCATCCAACTTGAAAGAGCTGGAGCAGTTTTGCAAGGAGGAATGGGCAAAAATCCCAGTGGTAAGATGTGGCAAACTCAAAGACTTATCCAAAGCGCCTTGGAGCTGTGATAGCTGCAAAAGGTGGCTCTATAAAAGTATAGTGAATAGTAAGCACATTGACTTTTTTTGTTATTTTGTCTTATTTGTTGTTTGCTTCACAATCTTCAAAGTTGTGGGCATGTTCTGCAAATTAAATGATGCAAATCCTCAAACAATCCATGTTAATTTCAGGTTGTGAGGCAACAAAAAAATAAAACTGCCAAGTGGGTGAATACTTTTGCAAGGCACTGTATCTTGTTATAGACTCCATATGCAGGCAAATGCCAGCACCTGGATGTCTTTAAATGGATTAGCCCATGAGGATACTGTTCCTGTACCCCAACAACTGCCACTTCAATTTGATGCCGTTTTAATTTTTTCCCCCATTATTATAACCATCCAACTAGTCATAATACACAAATAGCCTTTCTTAACTAGGAATACTCCTTGCACTGTCAAGCAGGCAGATCTTTTAACCTCATATGATAGTTTGAGTAATTTGATTCATAGAAATCTCTCACGTCTGAATTATCTTGCTGTTCACAATGTGTCTGGCTGAAGTAATCTGGGAAATACGTCTCTTCACTGGTTATTTCAAGATATAGCATTTAAAACCATGTCCTAGATGTGCAGTACACTTGTATTTTATACAATCCATGCATGCAACAAAGGCACAGGTGGGCCTCACAGATAATAAAGCCAAACTCCAAGAAACCTATAAATTCTTTCTTGTAGTGGGCTGTGCCCACACTGCATGGGTTAACGGCTTGTTTTTATAGGGAACAGTAAAAGCATTTTTACTTATACCTGATCCTCCGCTCCCCCATGCTCTAGTGGTGGTCTATACCTTAGCATCCTCATGTCCAATGCAGGGCTATGGACCCTGCATCAGTCATGACGACATCAGAGGCCCTTAGACTGAGTGCAGGGGAAAATAGACGTGGAGACCAGTCTAACAAAAGGAGCCTGCAGGAGCAAAGAATCAGGTGAGTAAATCTGCGATTCCAAATACCCTAGATAGAAAGGAGCCGTTGACCCTTGTCGTGCAGGTGCAGCCTCACCACAAAGGGTTAGTTTTTAGGTTTCCTGGTGTTCATCTTTCACCTTGTTCACATTACCCTGAATGAAATTCAGCTTACCCAAATTTCCCAGTTCTAATCCACACAAATATGAATATACAAGGGGACAATGGATGAGGATCTTAGAGAGGCTTGGTAGAGAGTGAGGAAACATTAGATTTCATTCATCTCCACAAGGAGAAAGGAAAACACTAAATAGCACTTTTTAAATAATTTTGGGTTTTGGCTGAAAAAGTGGAAATAAACTTTCTGCCGTTTCATCAAATTTGTAAAAACACTGTAAAATGTTGTACCAATGGTCTGAAATGACAACCAACATGCTTAAGGCTGGGTTCACACCTATGCGAATTGGATGCAGCTTACACCGCATCCAATTCGCAGGACATTTTAAAATACGTTCATTTGAATGAGGCAGGTTCATATATATGCGTTGCATTCACACTCCACATTGCCCAAAAAAACTGTGCGTTTTCTGGGCATTGCGGTGTGAATTGAAAGCACATTATCTTCAATGGGAACGCATCTCATTCGCAGATGCGATCCGTTGTGAACAGGCATTCTCTCCCCCTCCTCACTACACCTCCCCCTCTCCCTGCTCAGCTGATCCTCACCTACAGTGGGGCAAAAAAGTATTTAGTCAGCCACCAATTGTGCAAGTTCTCCCACTTAAAAAGATGAGAGGCCTGTAATTTTCATCATAGGTATACCTCAACTATGAGAGACAAAATGTGGAAACAAATCCAGACAATCACATTGTCTGATTTGGAAAGAATTTATTTGCAAGTTATGGTGGAAAATAAGTATTTGGTCACCTACAAACAAGCAAGATTTCTGGCTCTCACAGACCTGTATCTTCTTTAAGACGCTCCTCTGTCCTCCACTCATTAACTGTATTAATGGCACCTGTTTGAACTTGTTATCAGTATAAAAGACACCTGTCCACAACCTCAAACAGTCACACTCCAAACTCCACTATGGTGAAGACCAAAGTGCTGTCGAAGGACACCAGAAACAAAATTGTAGACCTGCACCAGGCTGGGAAGACTGAATCTGCAATAGGCAAGCAGCTTGGTGTGAAGAAATCAACTGTGGGAGCAATAATTAGAAAATGGAAGACATACCAGACCACTGATAATCTCCCTCCATCTGGGGCTCCACGCAAGATCTCACCCCGTGGGGTCAAAATGATCACAAGAACGGTGAGCAAACATCCCAGAACCACACAGGGGGACCTAGTGAATGACCTGCAGAGAGCTGGGACCAATGTAACAAAGGCTACCATCAGTAACACACTACGCCGCCAGGGACTCAGATCCTGCAGTGCCAGACGTGTCCCCCTGCTTAAGCCAGTACATTTCCGGGCCCGTCTGAGGTTTGCTAGAGAGCATTTGGATGATCTAGAAGAGGATTGGGAGAATGTCATATGGTCAGATTAAAGTGGTTGTAAACCCACTTTTTCAACTTGCACCTACAGGTAAGCCTAGATTAAGGCTTACCTGTAGGTGCAAGAAATATCTCCTAAACCTACACGGTTTAGGAGATATTTACTAAAATGACAAGCGCCGCTGTCTACGGCGCATGCGCGCCGCTGTCTACGGCGCATTTATGGGGTTAATCCCATTCACATACTCGGCTACTTCCCAGCAATCGCTGGGCGTAGCCGAGCGGGACGCCTCCCGCGCGCATGCGCAGAGTGACGTCTCCGCCGCTCCGGCCAATCACAGCGCCGGAGCGGCGCTGTGATTGGCTGGTGCGGCGATACCCGGAAGTAACATTCCGGCTATCGCCGCAGTGATGTCTGCGGCTGGACAGAGGGACGAGGACAGCTTCGGGGGCCCCGATCTAAGGTAAGTGGAACATAATGAGCTATTATGCTAGTCATAATAGCTCATTATGCCTTTCTCTTGCAGGTGGGCCAAAAAATAAAAAAAATAAAAGTGGGTTTACAACCACTTAAAACCAAAGTAGAACTGTTTGGTAGAAACACAACTCGTCATGTTTGGAGGAGAGAGAATGCTGAGTTGCAACCAAAGAACACCATACCTACTGTGAAGCATGGGGGTGGCAACATCATGCTTTGGGGCTGTTTCTCTGCAAAGGGAACAGGACGACTGATCCGTGTACATGAAAGAATGAATGGGGCCATGTATCGTGAGATTTTGAGTGCAAACCTCCTCCCATCAGCAAGGGCATTGAAGATGAAACGTGGCTGGGTCTTTCAGCATGACAATGATCCCAAACACACCGCCCGGGCAACGAAGGAGTGGCTTCGTAAGAAGCATTTCAAGGTCCTAGAGTGGCCTAGCCAGTCTCCAGATCTCAACCCCATAGAAAACCTTTGGAGGGAGTTGAAAGTCCGTGTTGCCCAGCGACAGCCCCAAAACCTCACTGCTCTAGAGGAGATCTGCATGGAGGAATGGGCCAACATACCAACAACAGTGTGTGACAAGCTTGTGAAGACTTACAGAAAACGTTTGACCTCTGTCATTGCCAACAAAGGATATATAACAAAGTATTGAGATGAACTTTTGATATTGACCAAATACTTATTTTCCACCATAATTTGCAAAAAAAAATTCTTTCCAAATCAGACAATGTGGTTGTCTGGATTTGTTTCCACATTTTGTCTCTCATAGTTGAGGTATACCTATGATGACAATTACAGGCCTCTCTCATCTTTTTAAGTGGAAGAACTTGCACAATTGGTGGCTGACTAAATACTTTTTTGCCCCACTGTACAATGGAGAGGAACCTCTGAACAGCTGTTTTTTCCTCTTCGCAGAGAAAACAGAGCTGGAATTTGCACCGCACATGTGTGAACCCAGCCTTAAAGTTTGTCAGGAAACTGCAGATTTGTCATATGCTGTGGCAATCCATCTTCGGGCACCAAATTACTGAATTCATCGTTACCTCCTTTGCCTTGTCTACTGCTCTAAACCGTGTTTGTAAAAAAAATTTGAAGAAGATTTACCTTTCAGGATGCATTAAAAAATAAATAAAAAATATCTCTGTATACTACCGCTTTACTAGAGTTTGCATAAACAGAGGTCATCCATGTTATTTGAATAACTTTTGGATGCATTTACCTCTTCTCCATACATGCTCACCAAGAGCTTTTAAAATGTATATGATCTAATCTCTGACGTACCAACTGCTACAAAAACATCCATTTGTATGCTTTTCTCTCCTCTTCTGTTATGTACGTTATGCATGTAACAGATGATACTATGCAATGTTAAAGCTTAAGCTGCATTTAAGGTTCTTTTTTTTTTTTAATGTAAAAAATCATCCTTCTCATTAAACCTTTTTATTAAAAAAAGAATTAAAAAAAGTTACAATTGCCAAAAGAGGGTTACAATGCTTGATAACACAACTCCAGTGACCTCTTATGAAAAATCACCAGTGTAGAAAAGTCCATCTGGGGAGTTACAATACTTTTAAGCCTGCGTAGATGACAAAAGAGCAATGATTCTCGCAAAAAGAAAGAAATGGAAGCAAGAAAAATTGGATTGAGAATATATATTTAAAAAAAGAAAATGGAAGGGATTTCCCTCACCTTGGAGTGATTCCTCTCACTTCCTGCTGTGTCTACAGTAAAGTGAAAGCAAAATCTCCAGAGTGCGAGCCAGGTGTCAAAAAAATTCTGATAAGGGGTTTAACATTTGCTTATTCTATTTAAAATGAGAAAAAAATTTGGGTTCCATATATAGTCTAAGCTGTATTACAGCTCTATTCCCGGGTCAGGAAAGATTAGGATATTCTGCCCCCCATATTCACACTACTGGTTTGCCGAGACTCCAATCTGTCACACATGCAGTTTATGTTAGACGAGCTTGACAGCTAGATGTTGTTAAATCCACAAGAAAAAGGAAAAGCTTTTGGTGGGCCTGGTCCAAAATTTCAAATCAAGCTGTAGAAAGCTTGATTCACGAGACAAATGTGAAGAAGACAGCCCAATCTGTTTTAAATTAATGATATGGCATGAGCACTTGCAGTTCATGTGTGTTTTTTTTGGATAAGTTCACCTTTGGGGACATGTTGCATGCTCCCCCCCTTTTTTTGGGTTGAATATGTAACATGTAGCCCACTGCTGCAGCATCTCCCCAATCCGCTGCCTGTGGTGACAGCAAGCTGGGGATCATCTCCCTGTCACAATTTAAAATGTGGCTGTGCAGGGCTCTGCCTACTCAGCAGAGTCATTAACACAGTTCTGTCAATGGGAGACATACAAGTACGGACAGCTTGTGCAGCTGTTGGCTTGTAGATCTCCATGAACTATTGGGATGCTGTTGAGCACTCTAGTCTAGGTAGTTCATTGAGGCTTCCTGTCAGTGTGTAACTGCCTGCCCGTAGGAGGTATGAGCAGACAGCTTACACCGACAGTCTGCAGGTGTCCTATATTGCACCTGTGATCTGCTAATCATGGGCGCAATGCTTTGCAGTCTCCTAGAAAAAAAAACCTACACGTTTTTATTTTTACCTGCAAAAAGATGTGCATTTGTTTGTTTTTTTTAAAAGGTGAACTTATCCTTTAATCACAGTAACTGAGCCTGCAGGTATTTTAGGGCCTGCCCTAATGTCAGGGACTATGATCCGTAGCTTTTCTGTCCCTCTTTCCATTGGGGTCTCTCTCCAGGAGAGCCCTCACCAAGTACTTAGACTCAGCAGGTCCCTAAGGAGCGGGATCAGTCTTGGCTTCAGCCTAGGTGGACAGACAAACAGGGGAAATCTTGTATTTATTCATAAAAATTCAATGCTTCGTGTGAATGGCTGAGCAGTGCTTAATTTCTTCTAGAGAACAGGACTCCCTGAACCGCTTGAACACACAGTGCTGTACATTGTACGTGTTGCTGATGCTAGATCCAGTTTAAATAGTAGAGCCAGCAGCTGCATGTCTCAGTACTAGAAATAGTTTGCTTGGGCCAGCTTGGCCTAAAGACTCTATATAAAGCAGGGGCCAGCTGTCAGATTGCGTCCACACACCCCCATTACTATGATTGCATGCGCAGTGCACGCCTGGCCGTTAAGCCGTAAGCTGTCACGGCCGGGTGCCCACAGTTACTATGACGGCGCCGAGGAGAGGAGGGGAAGAGGAGCGAGCCTCTGGGTGGCCGCATAGCTGGACCGTGGGGCAGATAAGTGTCGGTTTATTAAAAGTCAGCAGCTTTGTTTTTTGTAGCTGCTGACTTTTAATAAACAAAAAAAACGGGTGGAACTTTGCTTTACAAACAAAGTAAAAATATTTTTTTATGATATTGTAAAAAAATTAAGTTCCACCCAAGCACTTAAACAAACCCCCCAAAAATGTTCAGCCCCCCACATACAAACGTAAATGCACGTGCCAGGGGGGCCTACACACAAAAACATTAGACTATGCATGTTGCATACTGACACGCACGTCGGAGCGAGATCAACAAATCTAGGCCCATTATTCTTGGGAAACTCTAAAATGATGACCTGTAGGGACTTTGAAGTTTGCTGCCATTTCATAGGTGCACCCAATTTAAAGTTTTGACATGTTGGGTATCTACTTACTTATCCCCAAAGGGTACTGTAATTTGAGTTTGTGTGCCCTAAAATTAACTTTAGTATATTTTACCGAAATTCTGCATTTCTAAACTGCTGCAATAATATGAGACAAAAAAATTGGAACTACGTGTGCTTTTTTGTGTTCTTCAATTGAAGTCATTGGGGACTACAACTCCCCCATTCTGCTTCAAAAATAGCTCATGTACTTTTTGGAGCTCCGGGTATTAAAGCATTTGTAAATCCAGCATTTCATATTCCTGATATGTGCCTGCGGTACTATGTACTTGTATGAAAAAGTCTCCTGTTCTCTTTGTATTACTTCCTTTGTGTGAAAATCACTGGTGTTCCTGCCAGTCCCTCTGCTTTCCTATTATAAATTGACCACACTAAGCAGAACACACCATGGTAAGTAATCTAGCTGTGCTGAGAACTCTGCCTGCTCTCCTCCAAAAAGCAGAATTGTCCTGACGCCCCCCCCCACTGCCTAGCCTTTCCCTGAGATCAGTGTGCTGCAGCCTCTCCTCTCCCATCTTTTGTGCAGCTGGAAATAGAGGAAATGTGATCAATTATAAAAAAAGGGTATTTAGAAATGTTTTACCTTTCATTTTTATTTTATACTAAATGGGTTGTTTTACAAGGTGAGTGTTCACAATCACTTTAACCACTTAACGACCGCCCACCGCCGATTTACGTCGGCAGAATGGCACGGACAGGCAGAATCACGTAGATCTACGTGATCGCCTTTGTGCAGTTGGGGGGTCCATCCGGACCCCCCTTCACTGCAGTGAGCGGCCGTTAAGTGTTCGGGAGCGATCAGGCATGAGGGGGGGGGCGCTCGATTCCGCCCCCCCCCCCTCGCGATCGCTCCCGGCCAATGAAAATGCTTCCTCCACCATGTGATGTAAACAAGGCTGGAGGAAGTGATGTCATCTCCCTCGCCGCGGTCTTTCCGGTCCCGGCGCCGAGCAGAGAGGAAGCAGGTTAGTGCACTAACAGTCCACTGACACGTAGGTACACATAGGCACACAAATCACCCCCCAGTCACCCCCAGATCACCCCCCAGGTCACCCCAAAGCCCCCAATCACAGTGTCACTGATTGCAGTGATCATTTATTTTACTGATCACTGCATTTAGTGTCATCTGTGATTGTAAAAAGTTGCAGGGCAGTTAGGATTAGGCCCCTTTAGGTCCAGGGTAGCCCCCTAACCCCCCCTAATAAAGGTTTAACCCCTTGATCACCCCCCAGGTAACCCTTTCACCCCCTAACTTCAGCGTCACTAAGCGATTGTTTTTCCGATCGCTGTATTCGTGTCGCTGGTGTTTTAGATAGGCAGTTATTTTTTTTTAGGTTCGCCGCAGGTTTTTATTAGTGTCAGGTACCCCCATATATTATTTTAACCCCCTGATTGCCCCTAGAGTTAACCCTTTCACCAGTGATCGCCGTATAAGCGTCACTGGTTAGCCAGTAAGTTATTTAGTTATTTAGGTTACCCGTCAGGTTTTTATATAGTGTCAGGTACCCCCATATTTAACCTAATAAAGATTTTAACCCCCTGATTGCCCCTAGTTAACCCTTTCACCAGTGATCACCATATAAAGGTTACGGGTGACGCTGGTTGATTAGTTTGCTTTTTATAGCATCAGGGCACCCGCCGTATATAACCCAATAGAGGTTTAACCCCCCTGATCGCCCGGCGGGTGAGATCAATTAGGTTTTAGCGCCAGAGAGGGTCTGCGTCGCCCCAGGCAGTGTTAGGTTAGTGACAGTAACGCTAACACCCACGCGCAAAGCATACATCCCCCTTAGTGGTATAGTATCTGATCAGATCTATACTAGCATCCCCAGCGGTTTAGGGTTCCCAAAAACGCAGTGTTAGCGGGATCAGCCCAGATACCTGCTAGCGCCTGCGTTTAGCCCCTCCGCCCAGCCCAGCCCACCCAAGTGCAGTATCGATCGATCACTGTCACTTACCAAACACAACACACATAACTGCAGCGTTCGCAGTGCTTGGTTTTTGGGGCCCTGTACGCGGCTAGGCTCCCAAAAAGTCCCACACATGTGGTATCCCCGTACTCAGGAAAAGCAGCAGAATGTATTTTGGGGTGTAATTCCACATATAACCATGGCATGTGTGAGCAATATATCATTTAGTGACAACTTTTTGTACATTTTTTTTTTCTTTTTGTCATTATTCAATCATTTGGGACAAAAAAAAAAATATTCAATGGGGTCAACATGCCTCTCAGCAAATAGCTTGGGGTGTCTACTTTCCAAAATGGGGTCATTTGGGGGGGTTTTGTGCCATCTTGGCATTTTATGGCCTTCAAAACTGTGATAGGTAGTGAGGAGTGAAATCAAAAATGTATGCCCTTAGAAACCTTGAAGGCGGTGCTTGGTTTTTGGGGTCCCGTACGCGGCTAGGCTCCCAATAAGTCCCACACATGTGGTATCCCCGTACTCAGGAGAAGCAGCAGAATGTATTTTGGGGTGTAATTTCACATATGCCCATGGCATGTGTGAGCAATATATCATTTAGTGACAACTTTGTGCAAAAAAAAAAAAGTTTGTCATATTCCCGCAACTTGTGGCAAAATATAAAATATTCCATGGACTGAACATGCCTCTCAGTAAATAGCTTGGGGTGTCTACTTTCCAAAATGGGGTCATTTGGGGGGGTTTTGTGCTATTTTGGCATTTTATGGCCTTCGAAACTGTGATAGGTAGTGAGGAGTGAAATCAAAAATTTGCGCCCTTAGAAATCCTGAAGGCGGTGCTTGGTTTCCGGGGTCCTGTACGTGGCTAGGCTCCTAAAAAGTCCCACACATGTGGTATCCCCGTACTCAGGAGAAGCAGCAGAATGTATTTTGGGGTGCAATTCCACATATAACCATGGCATGTGTGAGCAATATATCATTTAGTGACAACTTTTTGTAATTTTTTTTTTTTTTTGTCATTATTCAATCACTTGGGACAAAAAAAAAAAAATATTCAATGGGCTCAACATGCCTCTCAGCAATTTCCTTGGGGTGTCTACTTTCCAAAATGGGGTCATTTGGGGGGGTTTTGTACTGCCCTGCCATTTTAGCACCTCAAGAAATGAGATAGGCAGTCATAAATTTAAAGCTGTGTAAATTTCAGAAAATGTACCCTAGTTTGTAAACGCTATAACTTTTGCGCAAACCAATAAATATACGCTTATTGACATTTTTTTTACTAAAGACATGTGGCTGAATACATTTTGGCCTAAATGTATGACTAAAATTGAGTTTATTCGATTTTTCTTATAACAAAAAGTAGAAAATATCTTTTTTTTTCAAAATTTTCGTTCTTTTTCCATTTATATCGCAAAAAATAAAAATCGCAGAGGCAATCAAATACCATTAAAAGAAAGCTCTATTTGTGGGAAGAAAAGGACGCAAATTTCATTTGGGTACAACATTGCATGTCCGCACAATTTACAGTTAAAGCAGCGCAGTGCCGAATCCCAAAAACAGGCTTGGTCCTAATGGCCCGAAATGGTCCGGGGCTTAAGTGGTTAAAGTGATACAAAATTCTTGTTTTAAAAAAACAAATTACCTGCTCTGTGTAGTGGTTCTGCACAGAGCAGCCCAGATCCTCCTCTTCTCGTGTCCCTTGCCAGCACTCCTGGCCCCTCCCTCTTTCCCCCCATAACAAGCAGCTTGCTATGGGGGCACCCCATAGCAATGAGAATTTCTCATTGGATAGATTGATAGGCTCTGTGTGTCCATTCAGGGGGCCCACCCCTTTTCGCTCTCCTCATTGGCTCACTGACAGCAGCAGGAGCCAATGACGCTCCAGTGTTGTCTCAGCCAATGAGGAGGGAGAGTCCTGGACAGCCGAATCTCTTGTGCAACATCGCTGGATTGAGATGGGCCTCAGGTAAGTATTAAGGGGGCTGCTGCACACCGAAGGTTTTTTTATCTGAATGTATAGAATGCATTAAGATAAAAAAAAAAAAAATCTGCTTTTAAAACCACTTTAACCACTTCAATACGGCTCTTCCTGTTTACATCGTGATCAGCCGTGATTGGACACGGCTGATCACGTGATAAAGAACCTCTGTCAGAGGCTCTTTACCTTGATCGGTGTGGCGGTGTGTCAGACTGACACACTGCACCACCGATCGCTGCGATGGGCACTCCCACAGGCGTGCGGCAGCTGTTATCCTGCTGGACGTCATATGACACCCAGTCAGGATAACTGAACCACTGCCAGGCCTTCATTCTGCTATAGGCCTGAGCCTGAAGTGGTATAAGGGGTTGTAAAGTCTCATGGTTTTTCACCTTAATGCATTCTATGCAATAGGGTGAAAAAACATTCTGTGCTGCAGCTGCCCCCATCGTTCCAGCGATGTGCATGAGCCCAGCGACTCCAGCCGCTGTCTCGGGTCTTCATTGGATAGATTGATAGCAATCAAATCCAGTGACGCGGGAGCCGGGGCGAGTCCTGCTGTCTGTGTCAATGGACGCAGCAGTGGGACTCAGGAGCGTGGCCGCACGGGTGCCCCAGGGAAAGCGGCTCTTTGTGGGGGCACCAGATTAAGGGAAGAAGCGCTGCCGGGGCACCGCAGAAAAGGAGGGAGGATCGGGGCTGCTCTGTGCAAAACCCTTGCACAGAGCAGGCAAGTATGACATGTTTGTTATAAAAATAGAACAAACAAACTAACCTTTACAACCACTTTAAAGGGGAGTTCCAGCCTTTTTTATGTTTATTAAAAGTCAGCAGCTACCAAAAGTGTAGCTGCTGGCTTTTAACAAACAGACACTTACCTGCTCCACTGTCCAGCGACGCAGCCGAACGGAGCTTCGCTCCTCTCCCCACCTTCTCCGCCGGCGCCTCCATTTCTACTGTGGGCACCCGGCCGTGACAGCTTTCCGCTTCACAGCCGGGCACTCACTGCGCATGCGCGAGCGGCGCAGCGCAATCTGAGTGGACAGGCGATCGCCTGGGACCTGTCACGTGTCCCAGGTGACCACCTACAGGGAGGGGCCCGCCTTAGGCGATAGGACGAGTCGCCTAAGCGGTCCCTGGGCGGAAGGAGGAAGTGGGACAGGAAGTCCCACTCCTACGGAAGCCCCCACTCCCCCCGCCCCAAAAAAAATTACATGCCAAATGTGGCATGTAAGGGGGCGAGGAGTGGTTTAAGCGTTAGTTCCAATTTTTGGTGGAACTCCGCTTTAAGTTACAAGTGGCTGAATGCAAACAAGGACAAGATGAAAGCATGGGATTTGGCTGAATTGAAGAACAAGACCAAACTCTTCGGAGATTCCATTGGTAAGTTACTCTGTACGGCTGGTCGTAAACACAGTCCCCGCCCCTCTGCCATGTTTAACCCCTCCTAGGGCTTAATCATAGAGGTCAAGTCATAGGTACCACTATGATTAAAGTGATTCTAAAGGGTGGGTATATATATATATATATATATATATATATATATACACACATACATACATATATAAATTCATATAGTTAGTTATAACTTGCATGCTCCATGTAATGTTTTGCACAGAACAGCCCCGATCCTCTTCTTTTTGGGTCCCCTGCAGAGCAGTAATGGCCCCTCCCCCCAATAGCAAGCCCCTTGCAACACCCCCCCGAGCAGCGCTCTTGTGAATGGACATTGCCTGGCTGGGCCCCGCTCTCTCCTCATTGGCTGCGATTGACCATAGCTGGAGTCAGGAGTCATTTTGGTAGACACGATTGGCTCAGGGGATTATGTAGTTAAGTTTTTTTGCAGGAGACATTGCACTAAACTCTTCTGCAATAAAAATGCCTGCCTGCTCACAGTGTACCACAGTGGAACTTTAGTTCTCTTTAAGCCCTAAGAGGGGTGAAACGTGTCAGAGGGGCGTGGCCTAAGGGCAGTGATTACACAACCACCTATATACAATAAACCTACCAGTGGGGCTCCTATGGAGTGTGGGCCTGTTCTTTGGTTTTGCAGTGCAGGTTTCCTCTGGCATGTTACATGAGGCTTAGCTTAGAGGTGTCACATCATGTCCTGTAGGAAGAGGTGCTCCTACCTTGCAGTCTTCTGAGGAACCCATTGTCAGCCATGGACAGAATTCCTTCAGAGTATACTCAATTCGTAATAATTACTATGGACTGCGGTTCTCTGTGTGCCCTTGCCAAGGTGTGCCCACATAATATACCACGGACACGCCATGTCTGAGGGGAGGCGGTGTACAATAGTGCCCGGCCCGCTGACAATGAGGGAGTCCCAGCTCTCCCACACACCGTATGGAGGATGTGACTCATCATTGCGGAGAGGCGCTATACCACACAGCCGCTGCTTCTTATCCCACCACCGCACATTACACCCCGCCAACATCACCACAACACCCGGCCCGAGGGCTATAAATACACACACCAATCAGCTCAATCACTGCCACACTAACCTGCGTGTCCGCCGCCATCTTACCGGCTTTGACCCAGGAAGAACTAGTCACCGCACTTCCGCCAAATACTTCCACATGGCTCTAGCGGAGACTACGTCACTTCCGGCGGGCGCCTCAGGCGATCACAGTGGTCTCTTGAAGAAAACGTTTAAAGCTGCAGTACAGCCAAAAATTATTTTGGCCATTAGCAAAGCAAAACATAAGCTGGCTCTAATTGTGTGCGCCCCATGTTTGTTTGTTACAGATCTTACTTTAACCATAGCTCCCAACTGTCCCTGATTTGGAGCAATGTCCCTCTATTCTCCTCATGTGTCCCTCATTTTGGTCTGATCTATATATATATGCAACATTGCGGCGGACAGATCGGACACTTTTGACACTTTTTTGGGACCAGTGAGATTTATACAACGATCAGAGCTATAAAAATGCACTGATTACTGTATAAATGTCACTGGCAGGAAAGGGGTTAACACTAGGGGGCGATCAAAGGGTTAAATGTTCCCTAGGGAGGTGTTTTCTAACTGTGGGGGGAGTGGACTGACAGGGAGTAGAGAGAGATCGCTGTTCCTAATCACTAGGAATAGACAATTTCACTCTACTCCCCTGACTATCAGATCCCGCTTCTGTCTCTCTGTGGAGCGATCGCGGGTGGCTGGCAGACATCGAGTCCGCTGGACCCACTGATTGGCTCCCCCACTTGCGAATGGTCACGTGCGCGCGTCCAAAGATTGCCGTGTACACGTCCAACGTGCAAGGCGGCGTTTCAGCCAATCTGCCACAGTATAACTGCAGCGGCTGGTCAGCAATTGGTTAAGGGCGCTTTCAGACAGGTGATAAAAACAAGCAGCTGAGCCACAGTTTTAGTGCCCAGCCAGACTGTCACAATGCAGCCGGACAGAGCTGGACACATACCGCAGCCTGGATGCTTTGCTTCGCCGCATCCCTGCCATTTTTTACCTGGTACCACCTGTCAAACTCACTCATTGAGTTTTTGTTTTTTAACAAACAGAGGCTCTTTATTGAGTGGTAAACAGTAGTATAACTGAAGAAAAAAAAACATTTTAGTTCCATTACCGTTATTTCATACCTCCCAACATTTTGAGATGGGAACAAGGGACACCTACTAGTAAAAGTATGTAGGCATAGGACACACCCCATGCCATGCCCCCTTCACAGAGAATTAACCCCCCAAAAAAAGATAAAAAAAAAAAAAAGCACCTGTGGGTTTTAATTAACTACTATTCCTTTACATTGGCTTCTGAAATTTACAGATGCAGCAATTTATAAATTGGATGAAAGGTTTAGCACTGGCAGACACTTTTTGAAAGATAAATAGTGCATTTTATATACAACTATACAGATCAGGACAAATGAGAAGGAAAGAGGGACAGAGGGACATTGCTCCAAATCAGGAACAGTCCCTCGACATCGGGGACAGTTGGGAGCTATGTTATTTACATGGGTGATACATATATGTAGCAACCGGCCCTCTTTCTCCACTGTCCTTGGCTCACTCACAGGAGAAAAAGGCACACAGTCTCCACCATGCCCGTACCCCCTGGTTTGCAGAGGTTAGGCACACTTAGTTTCCTTACGGGTCTTTGCAGCAGGGTTCCCCTCAGTGTTGGTTTCTGTCCCTAGTGTGTAAGGACAAAAGTCTTTATGCCCCAAGTAACTCCATGGTCCACACCAGTATATCACTCCAACGTAGAGCTTTATTTTCTTATGCATGAAAGGAGAAAGGTGTTAGGAAGACAGATGGAATTCAGGCACTCTTGGCTTCGTCGCCACTCAATCCCAAGTGGGTACAGCTCACCCGGATAGTCACCCAATGGCACCAGCAGCCGGTGTGTAGCTCGAACAGTCAATTTCGTTCCCTAATAGATGCGTCTAGAAGATCCTCTGCCACAGGATCTATAGTGCCCCAAACCTCCTGATGGTCCAGATGTTAGGCCCCTGGTTTCCGGATGGATGACATCCCTCCGGAGAGTTACTGGGCCCCTTCCTTCACTGTGATTTTCTCACCAGTCCTTCGGAACGGTCCTCCCCAGCCTCCTCTTCCAGAAACGTGTCCCCTCGCAAGGCGGCACCCTGGGATTCGGCACCCAGGGCTGAAGTTGCAGTCCCAGGACTAAAGGTGCCTGGGACTGAGGCGCACGTGGCCCCATGGCCTGGAGGGCCATGCACTCGATACTGGACTCCACGCAATACCTTCCCCCCGGGTACAGGTCCCCGGGGTGGCAACTTGCCTCCAACCTCCAGCTCCAACGACTCCCCACCAACTATGGCGTCTGCCCTATTTTGTACCCCCTCCCGGCATGCACAGCAGGTCCACCACACCCACTGTACGGCAGCCGAGAAGAGACACCAAATCGCTGCCCCAACACCTGTAGTTCAACCCCGAGTATAGATGACAGCGCCACCCATACTTCTTAGGGGAATTGCACACCAGGTGAAATAGCAACAAGACAGAGTCCAGCAATTGAAAAGATTTGAGTCAACTACCACTCAAATCAACCCTAAATTTGGTACAGCAGTCCCTACATTTGGAACCCCCCATTACATATACATAACATAGTCATAAGAAAACATCAAGAACCATTAGTGCAAATCATAAAGCATCTATACATTACACAACACAGTGCCAGAAAAAGAGAAGCCTTCTACACTAGAGGAGAGGCTCACCAATGCCCAAGTACAACACAAAATTTAATTTGTGAGAGGAGGAGGGGGAAGGGAGGAAGAAGGGAAAGGAAAAAGGTAAGAGAAAGAAGAACTGATATTAGGGAGATAAAGTAAAAATAGGGTTGAGAGGACAACATATATAAAAAAGGGATGGTAATAATGGGAGAACAGCAATCCTGTCCAATACCACAGATCAAATAGCCTACAATTAATTAATGGGAGCATTCGGTCAAGGTCCAGGGGGACCAAACTTTGTCAAATTTCCAATGGCATCCCCTATTTGAATATGTCATTTTATATAAAGGGAGAGCCACGTTTATTATAGCCTCCCAGGCAGACAGATCAGGTTGGGTCAATGAAGACCATTTCATCAGAATTAATTTTTTAGCATAACACAGGGGATATGATATGAGAAGCTTGGAATGGTAAAATCACTGTTCATCATCTGGGATTCCCAATAGAGCTAGAGAGGGGGTGGGCGTTAAAGTAAGTTGGAGTCTAAGATTTATTTAATCAAAAACGGCCTTCCAGTATGACATAACCGAAGGGCACTCCCAGAACATATGAATGTAAGAACCTGGTTGGAGTCTACAGCGGGGACAGATGGGGTCTCGCTCGGGGGACATTTTCTGGAGCCTTATGGGAGTATAATATACCCGATGGAGAAATTTAACCTGAATTAATTAAGCCCTGGAGGAAACTACAAGCTTGGCACCCTGCTCCAAACAATACTGGTTTAGGGATTAACACAATTACCGCCTCTTCCATGGATTTACGGAGAGTGACAAGGGATGATAGATCAGAAAAGAGGGGCGTAAGCTTGGGGGCTACAATCTCAACAAAATTAGAGTAAAATTCACACAATCAAACTTTACAGGATGGATTGCAAGAAGATGAAACAACTAACGAAAATTTCACAGGCAGAAATCAATAGGTTTATTTATGAGGCGTGCAATGTGCTGAAGTTGCGTTGGAGACTTTACAAGCATTTTAATTTTGTGGTTTTTTTTGTTTTGGATAGAGTAGAGAGAAATTAGAAGACCAGTCAGTATTTTATTGCCGTCTGTACCATTATCATCAAAAGTGAAAGCAAATTACAAATTTTGGGTTGACACCATAACAGTAATAGAAGAGAAATCTTTCAAAGGGGGCATTCATTTTGGTGATCACGGGATTCCCTCATTTTGGAGGGATTTTCGCTCACTTACACTATCCAAAATGAAAAAAAAGTTTTGACTTTAGATCAGGGGTGTCCAAACTTTTTTCAAAGAGGGCCAGATTTGATGAAGTGAACATGTGTGAGGGCCGACCATTCTTGAACCATTAAAATTCGGTCTAAGTGTGTTTGTCAGAGCACTAATACACTGCCCAACAAGAATTCTCTTGCCTTTGTGGCTGTATGTGGTGAAGAGATGAGCTTGGGCGTGTTATTATCATGAATGCAGACTCACCATTGCCTTGAATGCAGCCCCACCATTGCCATAAATGGGCGGCACAGTGGTGTAGTGGGTAGCACTCTCACCTAGCAGTAAAAAGGGTCGCTGGTTCAAATCCCAACCACGACACTACCTGCCTGGAGTTTGCATGTTCTCCCTGTGCCTGCGTGGGTTTCCCCCGGGTACTCCAGTTTCCTCCCACACTCCAAAGACATGGTAATAAGTTAATTGGCTTCTGTCTAAATTGGCCCTAGTATATAAATATGAGTTAGAGACCTTGTAAGCTTCTTGAGGGTAGGGACCGATGTGAATGTACAATGTATATGTAAAGCGCTGCATAAATTGACGGCGCTATATAAGTACCTAAATAATAATAAATGCAGCCCCACCATTGCCATGAGTGCAGACTCACTATTGCCATCAGTGCAGCCTGATTCATACCCTTCTGCAGCCTGGGAGGGAGGGGGCAGAATGAGCGCCAACAGATTACATACAGGAGAATCTGTTTTCTCGGCAGCCTCTTTAATACAAAGTCCCGCCTCCTGTGATAGACAGAACAGTCGTCCAATGGCAGCGCAGGAGATGGGACTTCCTATTACAGAGGCCGCAGAGTAAACAGGAAATTCTCCTCTCCTGTATGTAAGGCACTCATCCCGCCCCCTTCCTCTCCCCTCCGAGGCAGCCAGCATATATATCTTTTGTGGCCCCCGGTGCTAAGAGATTCATTGGGGGCCACAAAGCTATATATGTCCAAATTGCCAGACGGGCCGTTCAAAACCAGAACGCGGGCCGCAATTGGCCCGCGGGCCGGACTTTGGACATGCCTGCTTTAGTTCTACTTTAAATAAAGTGTCACTAAGTTCTACTTTAAAGTGGTTGTATACCCATTCAGATGACTTTTCATTACATGTTCAATTGTAGGTTTTACAAACAGATGAGCTTGATGATTTTCTCCTTTCCCGCATGATTTGCGTGTTATCTGTATATCTGTTTCTGTTGACGTAGCCCGCGCATGTGCTGTATCTTCTAATATTCCGGCAAGCAGAGACCCTGCCGGAAAAATGCAGTGTCTATGTCAGGGCTGCGTCATTTCCTGTTGGCGACATCAGCCCCGACATCCAGCAATGCTTCCTCCTAATTCTACAGCATTGAGAAAAGGATCCTGGTTACCATGTCACAGCATGCAACAGGATAGTATCTCATTCACTATACTTAGTTTCCGTAGTAATCGGAAACGAAGGAGAGGCTTGTATAATGCTATTACTGCGCATGTGCGGGATTATGATGAGGAAAATATAATTGGGGCGGAAATAAAGAATAATACAGACACGGAAGACCACAGTTGAGATGGCACCGGCTATTATAGAGAAGCAGTGTTTCTGATAAAAATAATATTTACATTAATAATTTTATGCTTACTCTTAGTGCCCATGTTATTCTAAATCACAGGTGTCAAACACAAGGCCCGCGGGCCGAATCCGGCTCTCCAGGCCATTTCATGTGGCCCTCGCACCTCTCCTGCAGCTGCAGGAGAGCTCCAGCCCTCTAGGCCTCATCCATACCCTTACCTTCTGCTTTCAAGCAATGCATCCAGCTTCTTCCCAGCAGCAGCATAAGGAAAGGGGGGTACACTGTGATGTAAGGGAGAGTGGGGGACTCAAATTCTGATGGTGGGGTGGCTGACATCTAATGTAAGGGGAGGGGATGCTCTGGACGTCTAATCTTACAGGGCAATCATAATGCTGATTAGGGATGAGCTTCGTGTTCGAGTCGAACATACGTTCGACTCGAACATCGGCTGTTCGATCGTTCGACGAAGATCGAACGATTTGGGCCGTTCGCGCCAAATTCGAGTGACGCGAACGGCCCACAATGCACTACGCCATCGCAGTGTCATCCAGGCGCTGTGATTGGCCAAGCATGCACTGTGACCCCGCATGCTTGGCCAATCACAGCGCCGGCAGCGAGGAGAGCAATGATTGGCCACAGGCAGGATGCCTGTGGCCAATTATTGCTATGGGGGGTTTACTACACGCCCCACACTATAAAAGGCCGCCAGCGCGGCGGCCTTGTGTAGTGTGTTCCGGAGCAGGGAAAGAGAAGCATAGGCAGGGACAGTGTCATTTTTTTTCCTTTACTAATCCTGGATTCCTTGTGTTTAGGGACAAATAAGGATAGGTAGGGAGAGTGTCAGTGTGTTATTCTGTGCTAAACCTTGTTTGTAGGGATAGAGAGGTACAGTGAGGGAAAGTGTCAGTGTGCTATTCTGTGCTAAATCTTGTTTGTAGGGACAGAGTAGGACAGTGAGTGAAACTGACAGTGTGCTATTCTGTTCTAAACCAATCTTGCTGAACCATATTTTCAATCCTTGAGTTTAGGGACAGAGAGGTACAGTGAGGGAAAGTGTCAGTGTGCTATTCTGTGCTAAATCTTGTTTGTAGGGACAGAGTAGGACAGTGAGTGAAACTGACAGTGTGCTATTCTGTTCTAAACCAATCTTGCTGAACCATATTTTCAATCCTTGAGTTTAGGGACAGAGAGGTACAGTGAGGGAAAGTGTCAGTGTGCTATTCTGTGCTAAATCTTGTTTGTAGGGACAGAGTAGGACAGTGAGTGAAACTGACAGTGTGCTATTCTGTTCTAAACCAATCTTGCTGAACCATATTTTCAATCCTTGAGTTTAGGGACAGAGAAGGACACTCGTGGAAACTATCAGTGTGCTATTCTGTGCTAAATCTTGTTTGTAGGGACAGAGAGGTACAGTGAGGGAAAGTGTCAGTGTGCTATTCTGTTCTAAACCAATTTTGCTGAACCATATTTGAAATCCTTGAGTTTAGGGACACAGAAGGACACTCGTGGAAACTATCAGTGTGCTATTCTGTGCTAAATCTTGTTTGTAGGGACAGAGAAGGACAGTGAGGGAAACTGTCAGTGTGCTGTTCTGTGCTAAACCAATCTTGCTGAAGCATATTGCAAATCCTTGTGTTTAGGGACAGAGAAGGATAGGCAGGGGACAGTGTCAGTGTCATTGTTGCTAAGCCTCCTGCACAGTATACACCTGAAGGTAGCCCTTATTGCTGTTTTTCCCATCTCCCTGCAGGCTATAGGTAGGGAGAGTGTCAGTGTGTTTTACTGTGCTAATCCTTGTTTGTAGGGACAGGGAAGGACAGTGAGGGAAATTCTCCTTGTGCTATACTGTGCTAAAGCATTCCTCATCAACCATCTTTGAAATCCTTGTTTTTTGGACAGTCAGGGAAATTGTCGTTGTGCTATTCTGTGCGAAAGCAATCATCCTCAACCATATTTAGAAATCCTTAAGTAAAGGGACAGAGAAGGACACCTGAAGGTAGCCCTTATTGCTTTTTTCCCATCTCCCTGCAGGCCATCCATTAGAATGTCTGGAAGGCAAACAAGGAGAGGCAGACAGTCAGGAGGCAATAAAAGAGGGCAAGCAGGCTCTGTGTCTGGGGGCAACAGTGCTGGTCGTGGACGCGGTGCATTGTCATCAGCACATGGCCATGGGACACGCTTGTCCTTCTTTTCGGCAGCTGGACATGTTGAGCCACATCATGCCGAAGACTTGGTAGAGTGGATGACCAAGCCCACCTCATCCTCCTCATCCTCTCTCACCCAGGCTCAGGGTACTGGCAAAGCAGCTGCCAAAGCGTCCTCTTCTCTGGTATCATTATCTTCATTAGTCAATCCTTCCCTAGACCCACCATGTCCTCCTCCTGAGGAGTCCCCCGAACTGTTTGAGCACAGTGTTGGGTACATGCTCCAGGAGGATGCCCAGCGTTTCGAAGGATCTGATGATGATACCCAGCTAGAGGAAGGCAGTAGCGTGAGAGCAGAGAGAGGGGATGCTCAAGAAGGACACCAATCTGGCAGTCATGCTCCAGCAGCTGCAGCATACTGCCAGATTGGCTCCAGTGATGAGGAGGGAGGGGATGATGAGGTCACTGACTCCACGTGGGTGCCTAATAGGAGAGAGGAGGAGGAGGAGGATGAGGAGGAGGCACATCTCCAACGAGGCAGGATGCCCTTGAGTGGCCAGCGTATGGGCAGCACACCAACGGAATCACACCGCAGAGCTCCGCCTGTGCAGGGCGCTGCCTCTGCCCGTCATTCAAAAAGTTCTTTGGTGTGGGCCTTTTTTGAGGCGAGTGCATCAGATCGCACAGCTGCTGTTTGCAACATATGTCTCAAGCGTATATCGCGTGGCCAAAACATCAGCCGCTTGGGCACCACATGCTTGATCAGACATATGTTGACCTGCCATGCAGCTCGTTGGCAAGCCTACCTTAAAGACCCACACCAAAGAACAAAGCTGACCTCTTCTTGCACCGCATCAGCTGGGATCTCCAACCCCACTATACCTTCAGTCCTCTCTGAAACCTGCTCTGAGAGGAATGAAGGTGTAGAATTAGGTGTGTCACAGCCAAGTACTTGCGGGCACTCTGCTAGCAGTACACCAACGTCCGATTCTAGCAGGCAAATTTCCCTGCCCCAGCTGCTGGACCGTCGAAAAAGGGATTTTTATAACAGCTTACCTGTAAAATCCTTTTCTTGGAGTACATCACGGGACACAGAGCGACTTAGTCATTACTAATGGGTTATATAGATTACCTTCAGGTGTTGGCACTGGCCAATTCCAAACCGGAAGTACCCTCCCCTATATAAGCCCCTCCCACCCGGGAGCACCTCAGTTTTGTAGCCAAGCAATAAGTGTCCCAAAAAGAGGGGTGGGAGCTCTGTGTCCCGTGATGTACTCCAAGAAAAGGATTTTACAGGTAAGCTGTTATAAAAATCCCTTTTTCTTTTTCGTACATCACGGGACACAGAGCGACTTAGTCATTACTAATGGGACGTCCCAAAGCAATGCCAAATGAGGGGAGGGATACATAAGCTGGGCGCCATCAGGCATGAGGATCTTTTGCGGCCTGCAACACACTGCGCCCAAAGGCGACATCCTCCTGACTTCTAACGTCTACCTGGTAGAACCTAGTAAACGTGTGTACCGAAGACCATGTTGCGGCCTTACATACTTGAGCCAGGGAGGCCTGGTGATGCACTGCCCATGAAGTTCCAACTGCTCTTGTGGAGTGCGCCCTAACTTTGAACGGAGGCGGTCTCTTTCTCAAGCCATAGGCTTGTATTATGACCTGTCGAATCCACTTGGCTAAAGTAGATTTTGATGCTGCCTGACCCTTTCTGGGGCCTTCCGGCAGAACAAATAAAGAATCCGTTCTGCGAATCTGAGCAGTGGCTTTTAGATAAGCTTTAACTGCTCTTACTACATCCAAAGAATGTAATAACTTTTCCTCTACCGAGCTAGGTTTGGGGAAAAAAGAAGGAAGAACCACATCTTGGTTCAAATGAAACCTCGATACCACCTTAGGAAGAAAGGCTGAATGAGGACGTAATACTACTCTGTCCTTATGGACAACCAGATATGGCTCCTTACAGGACAAGGCGGCTAATTCCGATACTCTTTTAGCCGAACAAACGGCTACTAAGAAAATCAATTTCCTGGTGAGAAGAACCAAGGAAATGTGTTGTAATGGTTCAAACGGTTGTTTCTGTAGAACCGACAGGACCAGGTTTAAGTCCCAAGGACATATGGGAATACTAACCGGAGGGCTAATACGCATCACTGCTTGTATAAAGGCTTTGACTAGTGAATGCGAAGCCAAGGGCCTTTGAAAAAATATTGACAAGGCCGAAATCTGACCCTTGATAGTACTCAAGGCAAGCTTCCTATCTACAGCCCACTGTAGGAAGTCCAAAATCCTCCCTATCACGTACTTACGTGGATGCCATTTCCTGGCCTCACACCACGTAATGTATGCTTTCCAGATCCTATAATAGATCTGCCTGGATACCGGTTTCCTGGCATTGATCATGGTAGATACCACAGAATTAGAGAGCCCTCTCTTTTTCAGAATGTGGGCTTCAATAGCCAGGCCGTCAAACCTAGGGCTGGTAAGGAAGGGTGGTATATCGGTCCCTGCGACAGCAGGTCCGGACGATGTGGGAGGGTCCAAGGACTCCTCACTGACATTTTTACAATCTCCGCGTACCATGCCCTTCGGGGCCACGCTGGAGCCACCAGAATCACTGGTTTCTTTTCTACCCTGATTCTGCGGAGTAATCGCGGTAACAATTGTGGCGGTGGGAATGCATATATCAGCTCGAACTGATCCCAAGGGAACACTAGGGCATCCGAGCCGCAAGCTAGGGGATCCCTTGTGCGAGACACAAATCTGTCCACCTTTGCGTGGAATCTGGATGCTAGCAGATCTACATCCGGTGTTCCCCACCGCTGGCATATTGCCTGGAAAACCTCGGGGTGAAGAGACCATTCCCCCGGGCATAATTGTTGGCGACTTAGAAAGTCCGCTCTCCAATTTTCCACTCCTGGGATGAAAACCGCGGATATGGCTGGGACATATTTTTCTGCCCACTCCAGGATGCAATTTGCTTCCCTCTGGGCTGCACGACTCTTGGTGCCACCCTGGTGATTGATATATGCCACTGCCGTGGCATTGTCTGATTGAATTCTGACAGGGGACCCTTGGAGTTTGGATGTCCATGCTACTAGGGCATACCGGGCTGCTCGTATCTCTAAGAGATTGATGGGCAGGGCCTTTTCTGCTTCTGACCACTTGCCCTGGAGAGACCATTGCTCCAGTACTGCCCCCCAGCCTATGAGGCTGGCATCTGTAGTGACCACCTTCCAAGAAACCGGACTGAAGGGTTTCCCTCTTTCCAGATTCTGGGGCACCAACCACCAATGGAGGCTCTTGCGAACGGAAGGGGACAGGGACATTGGTAAGTCTAAAGCCTGAACTTTTTTGTTCCAGGCTGACAGTATGGCCCTTTGCAAATTCCTTAAATGGAATTGACCGTAGGGTACCGCTTCGAATGAAGCCACCATCTTTCCCAGCAGCCTCATGCAGAGGCGTATGGATGGTTTTCTTTTTGTACCCACTAAGTGGGTCAAATCTTTTAAAGACGACACCTTCTCTGGAGGTAAGAAAATCTTTCTCTGATTTGAATCCAGCCTTAGCCCTAAGTATTCCAGACTTTTGACTGGTCTTAGAGCTGACTTGTCCCGGTTGATAATCCAACCGTGATATTCCAGATACTCGATTGTCTTGTGAATAGCTACTTCCAGCTTTTCCACTGAGTGGTCTATTAGTAGCAGGTCGTCTAGATATGCCATTATCGTTACACCTTGTGTTCTTAGATTGGCCAATAATGGGGCCAGAATTTTTGTGAACACTCGTGGTGCTGTGGCCAGACCGAAAGGTAAGGCTCTGAACTGAAAATGGCGCCCTTCTACTGCAAAGCGTAGAAATTTCTGGTGGACCGGAAAGATGGGAATATGCAGATAAGCATCCTTTATGTCGATCGAGGCTAGCCATTCCTGCCCTTGTAGGGCGGTGGCCACCGATCGGATCGACTCCATCCGAAAAGTCCTGATATTTAGGAACTTGTTTAGCCCTTTTAGATTTAATATGGGCCTCACGTCCCCATTTGGTTTGGGGACTGTGAAAAGGTTCGAGTAAAACCCGAATCCGCTTTCTTCCAAGGGAACCTTCATGATTACACCTTGGAGCAATAGTTGTTCTAGTGCCAGAAGGAGGGATCCTCTCTTTTGGGGATCTCTTGGCACGTTTGACCTCATAAATTGGGCAGGAGGAGTGCCTTTTAACTCCAGCTTGTATCCCAGACTTACTGCGGAGAGCACCCATCTGTCTCTGATGGTGTCCCGCCAGGTCTCTGTGAACAACTGAAGTCTTCCCCCCACCCGATTGAGTGGGGGCAACGCTTCATGCCTTGGGGGGAGGTTTTGTACCTCTCTTGATCCAGGGCTTCTTGTTACCCTGTGATTGTCCCTGATTTCTGCCCCCTGAATTTGACCGCGGAGGCCGTCGGAACTGCTTCACAGCCGATGTGCCCGGGACTGGAGAAGTAGGCCTCTTAAAAGAAGGACTTCTACCCTTGTTCTTAACCGGTAAGAGTGAACTTTTACCGGCAGAAATTTTCTGGATATATTTGTCCAGATCTTCTCCAAATAAGCGTTCTCCATGAAATGGGAAGCTAACCAGCAGTTTTTTACAGGGAGCTTCAGCAGACCAGTTTTTGAGCCACAGAAGCCTACGCATATGTACTATAGACAGCGTAAAGCGGGAGGCCTGTTGGATTGTATCCTTTATGGCGTCCACCGCAAAACACAAGGCTCTAGGCAGGTCAGCTAGGGCAAGAGCCTGCTGATCTGGTAAGTCCCTTAAGACTTGTTTCAACTGATCTTTCACTGCTTGGCAGACTCCAATCGCTGCTACCGCAGGTTGTGTCACCATACTTGCTGTAGAGAAAGCAGATTTTAGTAAAGACTCCAATTTTTTATCTATTGGGTCTTTGAACATTGGAACATTATCTACTGGACATGTCAGTGATTTGTTAACAGAAGAGATGGCTGCGTCCACTGTAGGGACCCTCCATTTTCTTATGAACTTATCCTCCATGGGATAGATCACCGGAAATCTCTTGGGGGGAGCAAATATTTTATCAGGATGCTCCCAATCCTGGTAAATAAGCCCTTCTAATAAAGGGTGGATTGGGAAGGAACAGACAGCCTGGGGAGCTTTTAGCGACCCCAGCGAGGAAACCGTAGTGGATGGTGGTTCCGCCAGAGGCATTTTAAATGCTGATCGGACCATATTAGTCAGAGACTGAACCCATAATCTTTCAGCCTGAGAAGCTGAGAAAGGTTCTTCCACTGTTGATTCCTCCATAACTGAATCAACCTCATCCTGATCCCCTTCAGGTAGGTCGATCTCTGTGTGGGGCTGTTCCTCCACTAACAGGCACTCTGAAGGAGGAGACGGAGATCGGACACGCTTTTCCTGAGACAGGGAAGCAGCGATCAATGCTGTTAATCTCTCTTCCAATCCTCCCAGAGTTGAGGATAAAACCTCCTCTGTTATATATACAGGAGCAGGTGGACTGGGGACAGCCGCAGCACCAGGCATTCCTGCGGGGTTCCTACGGCTACTGACCTCTGAATTCTCAGGGGAGATTGGTGCAGTACAAGCATGCCCAATATCCTCAGAGCCCGATGGAGACCCCTTTGGCTTCCTGGAAGATCTATTTCCGGAGCGTCTGGACGACATATCCTTTAAGCACAAAGCTGAGGTATTCCCGTCGTCATACACCAATTTTGCTGGTAATAGTCTAACACAGGTGCTGCTATATACCAGCTGGTGTCCACTAAAGTGCCTTTCTATGGGGATGCCTGCATCAACCGCCTCTGTGTGCCACGGTTTGTTGCTAGCTCTGTTTGCATGCAGCTGACACTTGTACTGTGTCTTTTAACCATGCTGGGACGCCCGCACATGCGCAGAAGCGCCGCGGATCGAGCGTCATCCA
The DNA here is from genome assembly GCA_029206835.1 of Rana muscosa. NCBI lineage: Eukaryota > Metazoa > Chordata > Amphibia > Anura > Ranidae > Rana > Rana muscosa. The sequence goes on from CM055116.1 coordinate 883,609,490, forward strand.
CCCGCCCCGCCCCTTTTTTTCATAGGAGGCGCGTGCACGCGCCCGCGCGCGCGCCCGTGCGCCATTGGCGCCCTTTTCGAAACCAAACAGGGGACTAGGAGCCAGGGCCCTTTTTGCCGGAGGGCCTGTGCGGTGGATGAGCGCAGCAACAGGGCAGAGGAAGTGGATTCCCACAGAGAAACTTACCAGCTGCCTGGATCTTTTGACTTGAGAAAACCAAAGATCCACATGACAAGAAAAATGGACTACAGCGGCCTCTAGTGGTTTAACACAGGTACCGCGGTCCCTGTTTTTTTTTTTTTTTTTTCTTGACTACTATTAAAATTTTACATTTTACACAGATATTTAGCGGGAATACCGTTAGGTAACAGACAGAAAGACAAATTAGGCTTGGGGGTCCCCCAATAGAACCAAGTTCCTGGGGGCCCCCACTTACCTGATCCCCGCCGCAGGACTTTGTTTGGTCCACAGAAGTCCAAACTTCACCTATCACGGCAGGCATTGTAATTAAACCTTCAGGGACCGGGTTCCCAAGGATTCCACTCCCCTGGACCTGTATAGCACCCTGCACAGACAACATCTTGGTCGTGGGTATGACCAGAGCTCTGGATCCCAGGGTCCAGCCCTCCTAAGAGAAGCATTACAGGCAAAACCTTGCTCTTCTGCTGCAAGGCCCGGGTACCGACCGTTTAGCTATGAAGCTTTTTTGGTGGGATCCGGAACAGCTTACTAAGGCCCAAAAGAACCTGTACGCAAGCCCAGTGAAAACACATGTTACTCTTTGGCCAACACCTTAGACACTGGCAAAAAACTGAGGTGCTCCCGGGTGGGAGGGGCTTATATAGGGGAGGGTACTTCCGGTTTGGAATTGGCCAGTGCCAACACCTGAAGGTAATCTATATAACCCATTAGTAATGACTAAGTCGCTCTGTGTCCCGTGATGTACGAAAAAGAAAGAAGTTCACTCCCAGCCATCCACATGCCCAGCGGTTGAATGCTAGCTTGGCTAAATTGCTAGCGCTTCAACTGCTGCCTTTTCAGTTGGTAGACTCGGCCCCCTTCCGTGAGTTTGTGCAATGTGCGGTTCCTCAGTGGCAGGTTCCCAAACGCCACTTTTTCGCACGGAAGGCGATTCCGGCTCTCTACAGGCATGTGGAAGGCAATGTCTTGGCCTCGCTGGACAGGGCGGTCAGCGGTAAGGTGCATATTACCGCTGACTCATGGTCCAGCAGGCATGGACAGGGACGTTACCTTTCTTTCACGGCCCATTGGGTCACTCTTTTGGCAGCTGGGAAGGATGCAGGACAAGGTGCAGTAGTGTTGGAGGTTGTTCCACCGCCAAGCCTCCAAAATGCTACTACTGGTTGTGACACACCTCTCTCCTCCACCCCCTCCTCTTCTTCTTCCTCCATGGCCTCTTCCTGTGGTTTGTCCTCGGAACCAGCGGTGCTCCGTAGGCGTTCAAGGGGCTACGCAAGTACGCAGGCAAAAAGATGCCATGCCGTGCTTGCGCTGGTGTGTTTGGGGGACAGAAGCCACACTGGGGCAGAGGTCCTGTCTGCTCTGCAGGGGCAGGCCGAGAGGTGGTTGACGCCACGCCAGCTTAAGCCAGGAATGGTGGTTTGCGACAATGGCACCAACCTCCTCTCCGCCCTTTGACAGGGGCAACTGACCCATGTGCCCTGTATGGCTCACGTCCTTAACCTGGTGGTGCAGCGGTTCTTGGGCAGGTACCCGGGCTTACAGGATGTCCTGAGGCAGGCCAGGAAAGTCTGTGTGCATTTCCGCAGATCTTATAATGCCAGTGCTCGCCTGGCTGAGCTGCAAAAGGAGTTGAACCTGCCCAAGAACCGCCTTATATGTGACATGCCCACCAGGTGGAACTCAACGTTGGCCATGCTGCAGCGGCTGCACACGCAGCAGAGGGCCATCAATGAGTACCTGTGCGACTACGGCACCAGGACAGGGTCAGGGGAGCTCGGGTTTTTTTCACCACGCCAGTGGGGCATGATCAGGGATGCATGCACTGTCCTGGCACCATTTGAGGAGGCCACGAGGATGGTGAGCAGTGACAGTGCATGCATCAGTGACACTGTACCTCTTGTCCACCTGTTGGAGCACACGCTGCGTGGAATAATGGACAGGGCACTTGAGGCAGAACAGAGGCAGGAAGAGGAGGACTTCCTTGCCTCTCAAGGCCCCCTTTACCCAGACAGTGTTCCTTCTGTCCCACCCATCGCACAGGAAGAGGAGGAGGAGGAGGAGGAGGAGGAGGAGGAGGAGGATTGTGTCAGCATGGAGGTGGAGGCTGGTACTCAGCATCATCAGCAGCAGTCTTTTAGGGATGATTTACAGTCCCAAGAATTACAATTTTTGATGCAATACTTTGCAACAGGCCTCATTGCTGTGTTCCAAGTACAGTATCTGTGAGGGGTTGCAGTGTTGTGCCACCAGTGCCTAAGGCCCAATTTTTCAGCCCCTGTTCAACAGGGGCATGCAATTATAATTATTGATCTAATAATTCACAGCAGGGCCCATTGCTGCGCCCACCAAGAGTAACTGTCAGGCCTTACAGTGTTGTGGCACCAGCACCACCATCATCACCACCACCACCACCACCAAAGGCCCAATTTTTCAGCCCCTGTTCAACAGGGGCATGCAATTATAATTATTGATCGAATAATTCACAGCAGGGCCCATTGCTGCGCCCACCAAGAGTAACTGTCAGGCCTTACAGTGTTGTGGCACCAGCATCACCATCAAAGGCCCAATTTTTACTACCACTGATCAACAATTATATTACAATTATTACAATTCCTGATATAATAGTTGACAGCAGGGCGTTCCAGCACCCACCAAGAATAACTGTGAGTGCTTTCAGTGTTGTGCCAACACCAACACCTAAGGGGCAAATTTCTGCAGAGTATATACGGCAGGTCCCTACTTTCAAACATCCAACTTACAAACGACTACTACTTGCAAACGGAAGAAGACAACAGGAAGTGAGAGGAAATCTACCCCTTGGAAGGAAAATTCTCTTCTGTAAGAATTAATATGGGAGAAAGGTGTCTCCTCTCTACTGATGCTTTATCACCAATCCTTGTTTCAATAAAAACACCACATTTCAAAAACAGTTGTCATTGGGACGCAAAGTGAGGTGAAATGTTCTGAACAGGGGCACAGACAGCAAAAAAAATGTGACAGGGGTGATAACCGTTCCCTATGTTTTCCAAAAAGCTAAAAAAAAGGAATATGGCATGGAGCTACACTTAAACAATGCAGCTGTTCAAAATTACAAACAGATTCTACATAAGAACAAACATACAGTCCCTGTCTTGTATGCACCGCCTGTATACGGCTGTTCAGAGTATATAGGGCCTTTTTTATTTTGTGTGCGGGGTTCCCCTTAATATCCATACAAGACCCAAAGGGGCTGGTAATGGGCTGGGGTAGGGGGGGGGGGGGGGGTTGATGGGGTAGCTATGCCATTTTTCCTAAAGATTTTTATCCATATTACCGGGACCAGACATTGCATTAAAGCCGCAAGCAGTTTTAAATGGCTTTTTTTCCTTTAGAAATGTTATTTTGTGCAGGGACAGTTCTAAACATGGGAAACACAAGGCACTTCACAGGCATACTTTAGACACCCCCCAGGTACAATATTTAAAGGAATATTTGACTTTTTTTTTTTCACTTTATGCATCATTAAAATGACTGCTCCCGGAAAACGTCCGTTTTTAAAACTTCTTTTTGCATTGATACATGTCCCCTGGTGCAGAACCCGGGTTCCCAAACTCTGTTTCGGACAATAACATGGATAATAGTCGTTATAATTAGCACTTTAGAATCCGAACGTTCGCATCCATTGTATTTAATAGGGTTCTAATGTTCGTGCGAACTTTCGGTCCGTTCGCGGGTTCTGGTGCGAACCGAACCCGGGGGTGTTCGGCTCATCACTAATGCTGATGCGGCCCACGATGAAATTGAGTTTGACATCCCTGTTCTAAATGAATAGATAGTTTATAATATTGGTAAAATCGCTTTTATTTTGGAGGGTTTACTACCGCTTTAATTAAAGTGTCACTAAACTAAAATAATAATAATGGCCTCCTTCGTAGAATCACGTAAGGCCATAGGTAGAAGAATAGACCCATATCTGGAGTATACCTCAGCAGGTAGTCCATCTGAACCTGGGGATTTGTGATTGGGTGCATCTGCCAACGCCTCAGTCAGTTCTTCTATGGTTATTTAGTGTATGTTTTCTATTTAAAACATCCCGTGCGCTAGCATTTCCCATATTTCTATTAGCAAATGTAGGTAGGTATAGGACACACACTCTGCCACTCCCCCTTAGTGAAGAATTAGGAAAAAAAATAATTGGTTAAACCCACAAGTGCTTTTTTTTTTTACCACTACTATTCCTTTATACTGGCTTTTAAATATTGGAAATGTAGCAATTTCGAAATTGGATGAAATGTTTAGCAATGGGAAACAATTTTTGAAAGACAAATATTGCATTTTATATACAACTACTGTATATAGATCAGACCAAAATAAGGGACAAATGAGGAGGAAAGAGGGACTTTGTTTCTAAATGAGGGACAGTCCCTCAAAATCAGGGACAGTTGGGAGCTATGGTTGAGGACAGGGCTGAATCCCTGGGCAGGAGAGTGTCTGTTTAATAAAAGTGAGTTGCTACACTTTTTGCAGATGCTGACTTGTTAGCTCTCCTCACTGCGCTCTGAAGTGTAATTTCAGCTCTCTGCCCCTGTTTTTTGAACTCTCAGACAAGCTTTATAAATTCAGCACTTTGAATGGATGTAGAGAAGAGAAGACTGCAGAAAGACAGGTACAACATTCTGTATCACCTGAGGCTAGTTACTTCACTAAGTATATGTAAGGGTTTACAATAACTTTAAGGCTGTGGAACTCCTGAAGACAATGGGCATCAGTGGTGGATTCGTATTAAAGAGACACTGTCACAATCCTATGCCAATTTAAAGGTACCGCCACATTCTGGAACAATGTTACATCCATATTTCTCTGCTGCTACAGTGATCATTGTTATCTTCTGGGTCCTGTGCCAATCAGCTGCCCTGCTGCATAGTGAATACAGGGGTCACTAATTCAGCACAGGAGCCACTCAGTGAACGTTTTTCATATTCTAAATGAATGCAAAGCACTCTCTGATTGAACGAGGTGGAGAGGCAGGATGGTGACAGCACAATCTCCACTTTGTTCAAGCAGAGAACACTTTGCATTGAGAAAATGCAGTGTTCTCTTAATGGCTCCTGTGCCAATCGAGTGACCTCCTGTGTTCAGTTCACTAAACAGAGCAGCAAACTCAGCACAGGACCCAGAAGCTATCAGTGATCACTACAGTGATTTCCTCCTACCACAGGGATCGTCTAGGTATAGAACCTGTAAACTTTGGTCCAAGCTGGATAAATGTAACTGAGAAAATATCCATACCTGAAATTCAGCTTTAAAGCTGTACTCTTGGGCAAAACATAAATAAATTAAAAAAGCTCCCTCATTTCATCAGAGAGGCACAAGAGGCAGAGAGAAGACTTTTTTTTTTTTCATTTTGGGAGCAGGCTGTCCTGTTGGAGTGATATGCAATTAAGTAATTAGCCAGAGTAAGTCCTTTGACTGTTGGATTGAGGTAGCTCCAGGGATTCTCTTAGTTTGGAGGCATTTTCTCTCACGTCCTGTTTTGGCTATGGGACAGGAAGTGAAGGGAAATTTTCCGTATGGGACACAGATGGCAAAAAAAACAAACTGACAGAGGTAATCCTCCCTTACTCTATCCAAAATGAAAAAAAAAAATGTCCGCAGACTTCTCCCTCCAGGGACGGGTTCAGGAGATCCTCTATAGCAGCAGAATCCTGTTATTCCTGAATCCAAAACTTTCCTTAACCTTCTGTAGAATTCAGAGAACAGACGATACCAATGGGCACTCTACAGGGTTTACTTTGTTGAGCAAGGAATCCTTCCCTCTGACAGGTCACCAGGCCTTTCCCGAGAAAGCAACCTACTATCACTCGTCTCCTCTGTGGAACCGATCCTCCCCTGGCTTTCTCTCGGTCAGAGCGGGTACCCTCACCTGGGCACCCTGGGACTCCAATGTGCTGATTGTAGACCCAGTCAATGGTACTGGGCCTACCTGGAACGCTGCAGCCTTGGGCTAAAGGTGCCCGAGACTCCTCGACCAGTCCACGCACCCCCAAGGGGCACACTCTTCCGGGTACTCCTCTCCCCGGGCACTCCTCCCTAAAACATGTCGTCTGCCCCTTATATACCCTCTCCCGGCATGCACAGCAGGTGAGGCCCTGCCCACTGCACGGCAGCCGAGAGAGGACATCCAATCACGCCACTGTGTCACCTGAGGTTCGACCCTAGGCCTGGGCAACAGTGCCACCCACAGGCCAAAGGGGAACTGTACACCAGACAACACCACAGCAGGGGTCCGCTACATATACCCCCCCCTAAAGGGCCACTGTCCCCAGTGGCTGGAAGAGATCAGAAGACCCCCCTCAATCCTGAGTGGGTTCTGGTCTTTTCCAGAACTATGTACAATAAATTGGTTCGGTGCCTGAATCAAATTTTGGGAAACAGAGTAAAGAGGAGAAGGAAAAGAAAGAAGCATATAGCAATACACATTACACACATTTTTTTTTTTTTATATACATGCCCTCCCGCAATCCTATCATATCTTCCCCACTTATTCTCCGGTAGAGTTGATAGCCGATCGCCTGCAGAGGGAGAAAAACAAACACACAATAAACATATCATAACTTCTAGAAAACAGAAGCGAACCATCCCTCCTAGAAGGAATGACTGGCTTCTGCAGCATAAATTTCTACAGAACACCACCACCTAGTGGCGGCGCACATCACTACACTGTCATTTGATGCGCATCGGCATGTATTAAAGTGGTTGTAAACCCACTTTTTAAACAAAGACCTACAGGTAAGCCTAGATTAAGGCTTACCTGTAGGTGCATGAAATATCTCCTTAACCTACACGGTTAAGGAGATATTTGTATGTAAATGCGGCGACGCTGACGTCACCCCATTCACAAATTCGGCTAGGTCGCAACATTCGACGACGTAGCCGAATTTGACAGCTCACGCGCGCATGCGCGGTGTCACGTCTTCGCTGCTCCGGCCAATCACAGCGCCGGAGCGGCGCTGTGATTGGCTGCAGCGGCGATACCCGGAAGTAACATTCCGGCTATCGCCGCAGCGATGGATGCGGCTAGAGGAGGGACACGGACGACTTCGGGGGCCCCGATCGAAGGTAAGTGGTACATAATGAGCTAGTATGCTAGTCATACTAGCTCATTATAGCTTTGTCTTGCAGGTTAGAAAAAAAAAAAAAAAACGACAAAAGGGTTTACAACCACTTTAACACACAGGAACCTTCCTTCTTGATCACGGCGGCTTCCTGCTTTGGCCCTGACTAACTTACCCAGTGTTCAGTTTTCTCTTTTTTTTTTTAAAGAGCAAAAGAAAAAAACGTTATTTTCTGTGGGACTGAAGAGGGGAGAAAAAAACAAACAGTTCTCCGATTCCTCTATAGAGTAAGTTCCCCCTTTGAGCGGAGGGCCAAGTCAATAGTTCAAGGCAGTTTCCCTGAAGTGGAATAATAAAAAAAAAAACACAAGTTCCCACTTCAGAGGTAAGACTTGGGATCAGGGAGAACAAGAGTTTTCCACTGAAAATGAAAAGAGAAAATGGGCTGTGGGACTTTAAATGAGGCATGGATGGGCGTAGGAAAAAGTCTAGGATATCAAGAATGAGTAGACATCACTGTCCCGTTGGGGAATAGTCTGTAGCCATATATACATGCTGCATAGTCAGTCTAAAGAATGGAGATCAAGGCATGGATATAAATATAAAAATGTATTGTATCATGGTAAAAGTACACATGGATCATGCAAACAAAGGCATAGTATAAATAGGGGTTATCACAAAAACATGATCAAAATTCACTGTTGAGACATGGCTGAAGCAAGTAATGACAGTTAAATGGACATACAGAAACAGTGAAAATGATTATCCGGTTAAAAAGTCAAGAATACACTTAATAGATTCATAGTTGGGCAAGCTTTACTTGACATGCCAGAGCATGGACTCATGGATGGGCATGGGGAAAAGGGTCTAAGATATCAAAAATTGGTAAACATCACTGTCCCGTTGGGGAGTGGTCTGTAGCCAGGTATACATGCTGCATAGTCAGTCTAAAGAATGGAGATCTGTATCATGGTAAAAGTACACATAGATCATGCAAACAAAGGCATAATGTAAATAGAAGTTATCACATAGACATAATCGCAATTCATTGTTGAGACATGGCTGGAGCAAGTAGTGACAGTTAAATGGACATACAGAAACAGTGAAATTAATTATCCAATTGAAATGTCAAGAATACACTTTGTAGATTCGTAGTTGGGCAGGCTTTACTTGGCATCCCTGAGCATGGACTCGACGCGTTTCTTGGCGTTTAAAGCCAGTCATCAGGAGTGGGGTGCATGTCATTTGACTACAAGGGGAGATGGATAGACAGATCAAATAAAGTCTTGAAAAAATTATGTCATATTTGAAACAGAATAAGGTAGTCTGATACGTTACCAATGGCAAAACCCGGAATGGGGTTGTCCCAAGCATTTGAAATATGGCGTAGAATGGTGGTCCTGGATACAGTGTCTCACCCAGGGCTGAGGCGGGGAAGGCCCCCCAATAAACACTTCAACGGCCACTCGATCAAGAGGAGAGTCAAAGAGAAGATGGCATGGGACATCCATCAAGGAGAAACCCGGACAGCCACGGCACAGCACCAAACTGACGGAGAGGCACAGACAGGGTGCAAGGGCAGAATGCTGGTGAAGGGATGGAGAAATGAAAATGAGCAATGAGTGAAAAAGAAGGTTGAATGGTTTGAGAACCAAAATTAGAATGTGATTGGGGGAAGGGAGGGGAAGGAAAAACAAAAAACAAAAAGGGAGCAAAGGAAGAGGGGAGTGAATATGTAAATGATGTGCTGGTGGATGCCTGATGGGAATAATGTGTAATGGGTACTGGGAGAAATTGAACAAAAAAGGGGGTTAATGATGTAACATGACTGAAAGGGTTAACAGCCAAAGTTGGCAAATCAACTGAGTGTTGGTGTAAATAAATCTGGTTTGAAAAAAAGCCAAACCAGATCCCCAAAAATGCTAAATAGCGATGAAATTAAATGTATGTTTGAAGCAGTGTGAGCAGAGTGCAAGGCAAAATGTAAAAAAGCAGGTAAAAAGAGTATATATGTAAGGAATACTATGTGAATCCTGAAATAAGGATTGGAAATTACCTTGAAGTGTAGAGAAAGAGAGAAACTGGAACCTCTCATCAGATGGATGTCTGTGAAGTGAAGCTCCCCAGGTGGCTACCGGATAAATGTCCACAGTAAGGGGCGTATCTCCGCCAGCATCATGTGACGCATGAGCCAGGTGTGGGGATGGAAAGAGCCACGCCCGAGATGCAAATGATCTCGGAGGGGTCCCTCCCATCCCCCTGGGTCATGCGAGATGGAAAAAACTATGATGAAAACGCAGGCGTCCCTATGGGTGCCGTGCGTGCAACATACTGACATGATGCCGATGCGCCAAGGATAATGCCCCGCCCCCCCGCCAAGGAAGGCAGGTGGGGAGGGGGAACTGGGCGCATCGCAACCCCGGGCGGAAGAGACCAAAGAACAGGGACCCACCAATGCTTGGGTTGGGTGAGCCATGGGGATGGATACATCATAAGAAAATCACGATTAGGACTGTTGTAATCAAAACAGGGGGATAAACAATAATGGCCTGTTGTCAAATGAAGTCTGGGGAAGGATATCAATGGTCAAAGTTGGGTAAAAAGGATGCCAACATATAAGTAGTCTCAGAGAATTAATCACTGAGCAAATAAGAAAAGGAAATAGGGCTCAATAGGTCACCAAAGGGGAATGGGTGTCTTCCACCCGGTAATTTGTCAAGAAAAGGCAGGTGATCCATTGAGACCCATAAATGCCATACCCATGCCTCCATCCCTGGTACATTGAAAATGAAAAGAGAAAATGGGCTGTGGGACTTTAAATGAGGCATGGATGGGCGTAGGAAAAAGTCTAGGATATCAAGAATGAGTAGACATCACTGTCCCGTTGGGGAATAGTCTGTAGCCATATATACATGCTGCATAGTCAGTCTAAAGAATGGAGATCAAGGCATGGATATAAATATAAAAATGTATTGTATCATGGTAAAAGTACACATGGATCATGCAAACAAAGGCATAGTATAAATAGGGGTTATCACAAAAACATGATCAAAATTCACTGTTGAGACATGGCTGAAGCAAGTAATGACAGTTAAATGGACATACAGAAACAGTGAAAATGATTATCCGGTTAAAAAGTCAAGAATACACTTAATAGATTCATAGTTGGGCAAGCTTTACTTGACATGCCAGAGCATGGACTCATGGATGGGCATGGGGAAAAGGGTCTAAGATATCAAAAATTGGTAAACATCACTGTCCCGTTGGGGAGTGGTCTGTAGCCAGGTATACATGCTGCATAGTCAGTCTAAAGAATGGAGATCTGTATCATGGTAAAAGTACACATAGATCATGCAAACAAAGGCATAATGTAAATAGAAGTTATCACATAGACATAATCGCAATTCATTGTTGAGACATGGCTGGAGCAAGTAGTGACAGTTAAATGGACATACAGAAACAGTGAAATTAATTATCCAATTGAAATGTCAAGAATACACTTTGTAGATTCGTAGTTGGGCAGGCTTTACTTGGCATCCCTGAGCATGGACTCGACGCGTTTCTTGGCGTTTAAAGCCAGTCATCAGGAGTGGGGTGCATGTCATTTGACTACAAGGGGAGATGGATAGACAGATCAAATAAAGTCTTGAAAAAATTATGTCATATTTGAAACAGAATAAGGTAGTCTGATACGTTACCAATGGCAAAACCCGGAATGGGGTTGTCCCAAGCATTTGAAATATGGCGTAGAATGGTGGTCCTGGATACAGTATCTCACCCGGGGCTGAGGCGGGGAAGGCCCCCCAATAAACACTTCAACGGCCACTCGATCAAGAGGAGAGTCAAAGAGAAGATGGCATGGGACATCCATCAAGGAGAAACCCGGACAGCCACGGCACAGCACCAAACTGACGGAGAGGCACAGTCATGTTACATCATTAACCCCCTTTTTTGTTCAATTTCTCCCAGTACCCATTACACATTATTCCCATCAGGCATCCACCAGCACATCATTTACATATTCACTCCCCTCTTCCTTTGCTCCCTTTTTGTTTTTTGTTTTTTGTTTTTCCTTCCCCTCCCTTCCCCCAATCACATTCTAATTTTGGTTCTCAAACCATTCAACCTTCTTTTTCACTCATTGCTCATTTTCATTTCTCCATCCCTTCACCAGCATTCTGCCCTTGCACCCTGTCTGTGCCTCTCCGTCAGTTTGGTGCTGTGCCGTGGCTGTCCGGGTTTCTCCTTGATGGATGTCCCATGCCATCTTCTCTTTGACTCTCCTCTTGATTGAGTGGCCGTTGAAGTGTTTATTGGGGGGCCTTCCCCGCCTCAGCCCCGGGTGAGACACTGTATCCAGGACCACCATTCTACGCCATATTTCAAATGCTTGGGACAACCCCATTCCGGGTTTTGCCATTGGTAACGTATCAGACTACCTTATTCTGTTTCAAATATGACATAATTTTTTCAAGACTTTATTTGATCTGTCTATCCATCTCCCCTTGTAGTCAAATGACATGCACCCCACTCCTGATGACTGGCTTTAAACGCCAAGAAACGCGTCGAGTCCATGCTCAGGGATGCCAAGTAAAGCCTGCCCAACTACGAATCTACAAAGTGTATTCTTGACATTTCAATTGGATAATTAATTTCACTGTTTCTGTATGTCCATTTAACTGTCACTACTTGCTCCAGCCATGTCTCAACAATGAATTGCGATTATGTCTATGTGATAACTTCTATTTACATTATGCCTTTGTTTGCATGATCTATGTGTACTTTTACCATGATACAGATCTCCATTCTTTAGACTGACTATGCAGCATGTATACCTGGCTACAGACCACTCCCCAACGGGACAGTGATGTTTACCAATTTTTGATATCTTAGACCCTTTTCCCCATGCCCATCCATGAGTCCATGCTCTGGCATGTCAAGTAAAGCTTGCCCAACTATGAATCTATTAAGTGTATTCTTGACTTTTTAACCGGATAATCATTTTCACTGTTTCTGTATGTCCATTTAACTGTCATTACTTGCTTCAGCCATGTCTCAACAGTGAATTTTGATCATATTTTTGTGATAACCCCTATTTATACTATGCCTTTGTTTGCATGATCCATGTGTACTTTTACCATGATACAATACATTTTTATATTTATATCCATGCCTTGATCTCCATTCTTTAGACTGACTATGCAGCATGTATATATGGCTACAGACTATTCCCCAACGGGACAGTGATGTCTACTCATTCTTGATATCCTAGACTTTTTCCTACGCCCATCCATGCCTCATTTAAAGTCCCACAGCCCATTTTCTCTTTTCATTTTCAATGTACCAGGGATGGAGGCATGGGTATGGCATTTATGGGTCTCAATGGATCACCTGCCTTTTCTTGAAGAGTTTTCCACTGTCTGTCCAAAGACTCTATGAAATAAACATCATCTTATCTGTCCTTGCTGCAGATTACCACACGGTCCGCATGGATGTGCCGACCATAAGTCCAGTCTTTGCTGCAACCTTTATAACGGGTTGTCATTTCAGCTGAACACTTGAAATACCTGTATCCCCTTGGTACTTTTATATGGTCCCCCACAAAGTCAGCGTACCATCGTTCACGGGAGGCCTCAATCTCAAAGAGCAGTTCTTTGGGAACATAGGGGTATTCCCAACCATAGTCTGTGGCGACCTTTTTGTTGAAGAGCCGCTGCAATCGAGCCAAGGGTGGCATGGTCGCCCGATCTCCTGCTCCAGGAAGGACAATAGCATCCGGAGACCTTCTCAATGGTGCTAGCTCCAGCAGTGGCAAAGGTGGCCGCAATGGTGCTCGGACATCAGTAACAACAAGCACGGAGGGTGCCGGAGCAGGCAAAGCGGGCGTGGGATTAGTCTCTTCCTTTAAAGAAGGGGCTTCCACTCGGGGTGTAGCTTCCCCGGAGTCCATTGGCGAAACTCCCCCTAAACTGCGGGGTAAAGCCACCGGAATTTTATCCCAACCCTTTTTGATGAAAACTTCATCAACATCGTGGTCATCTCCCACATCCGAAGATGAATCCAACTCGGAGGTATCATACTCCTCCGCCGGCAGGTAATTGGTGGTGGAGACAGATACATTGTCCCAGAAAATATAGGGTTTCTGCGGGCTGGCTGTCCATGCATCCCCAATAGTATGGGGTATGGGCTTCCTTCCCTTTCCCGGTAAACACAATGTCACAGTTCCCCTAGCCTCCTTACCGTTCCCTGATGTGGATCTCCTGGAGGTCCCTCCGGCTTGAAGATCCGGTTCAGGAAGGCGCTGGGGCAGGCTTCGACCGCGGCAGCGGGAGGCCTTAACGTATCCCACCTTCCGCTTGGCGGGTGGAAGAGAGGTCTTTGTTGTAATGGAGGCAGCATCTGCGATGACATCCGTCGCAAGCTCCGTAATGGCTGGAACTCCATCCTCCACATCCGTGGCAGTCGGAGCGGTGCGCGTGGGCCTGGCTGTGGGAGTATTGGTTTCCTCCTCAAGAGTGGCGATGCCTGTAAGGCAGTTGTACCGGTAACTCCTGGGTTTCTCAGTCGGCTGATCCACTTCGAAAAGGAACTTTCCGCACGTAGTACATCTTCCAAACGGCCGAAGTTGTACCGCCAGTCCTTGGCATCCAGGACAGAGCATGCCCAGGGCCTCCGCATCCCTGCACGTGTAGAGAGCGAAGCGGCCCCTAGGCTTGAGCCGGATCCCTGTATCCATCAGGGGGGCAGTGAGGGGAGCAACGTCCATGGTTGGGGTAGGTGGGAACATCCGTGGTCCCGGTGCAACAGAAATCCATGGGGCGGCAGACATGTTGCTTCTCCTTCACTAGTTCCGCTCGTACTGTCCCTTGGCGCCAGGACGCCACGTGCAACACACAAGTTGGTGGGGGCTCCTCCCCCTTTTCTCTCTTTGCAAGTAGTTTGCGGGCTTTTCTACATTTGAGGCACGCCCACGAACTACGCAGTTAGAAAATCCAGTATAGGTTTAGGCCTGTACCTCCATTTCTCTCACTAGTGACGCAGTTAAATTTTTCCCGAAACGGCCGACTTCCACAGAACCACAAACTGGGGAAAAAATATAGTCCAACTTCCAGGGGTAGCTGCAAAATCCCGGACTCGAGCCCCCACGTGTAGCACACCAATCCTTTTGCACCGGCTTACCTTCACCTGCGGGGGGTAGGACACACCATGCCACAAGCCTGTGTCCTCCTTATCAGAGGTCAGGCGGTGTTTACAGATTTGGGTCCTGCAGCGAGTTACCTCCTTCCACTGGTTCTCGTTCCTAGAATATACAGAAAAGTCTATATTCTTCCCCAAGAAGGCCAATGTCCACACGACTTTAACTCCAACAAAGAGTTTATTTTCCTTTTGTTTTAGTTAACGGGAAATTGAAGAGAGAAAGAAGCTAGCGAAGATAGGAGGTAGATTCAGGCACACAACACCCGACTCACACGTCGCCACTCAATCCCGAGTGGGTTTAGCTCACCCGGATAGATCCCTCTCACAGTCTAGCAGCCGGAGTGGAGCTCGAACAGTACTATCTCCTTGTCCCCTCCAGGGACGGGTTCAGGAGATCCTCTATAGCAGCAGAATCCTGTTATTCCTGAATCCAGAACTTCCCTTAACCTTCTGTAGAATTCAGAGAACAGACTATGCCAATGGGCACTCTACAGGGTTAACTTTGTTAAGCAAGGAATCCTTCCCTCTGACAGGTCAGCAGGCGTTTCCGGAGACAGCAACCTACTATCACTCGTCTCCTCTGTGGGACCGATCCTCCCCTGGCTTCCTCTCGGTCAGAGCGGGTACCCTCCACCTGGGCACCCTGGGACTCCAATGTGCTGATTGTAGACCCAGTCAATGGTACTGGGCCTACCTAGAACGCTGCAGCCTCGGGCTAAAGGTGCCCGAGACTCCTCGGCCAGTCCACGCACCCCCAAGGGGCACACTCCCCCGGGGACTCCTCCGGGTACTCCTCTCCCCGGGCACTCCTCCCTAAAACATGGCGTCTGCCCCTTATATACCCTCTCCCGGCATGCATAGCAGGCGAGGCCCTGCCCACTGCACGGCAGCCGAGAGAGGACACCCAATCACGCCACTGTGTCACCTGAGGTTCGACCCTAGGCCTGGGCAACAGTGCCACCCACAGGCCAAAGTGGAACTGTACACCAGACAACACCACAGCAGAGCAGAGTCCAGCACTAAATTAGAAAGCCTGGGCCAAACTATAGCCCAGGCTGTCCCTTAAATTTGGGCATAGCGACCCCCTAATTTAGGGGTCCGCTACACTTAAAAATCCCAAATTAGAGTTTTTTTTCATATTTTCTCTGTTTCCTGAGGGATGATGGCAATTACACGTCCAATTCTCTGAGTCTTTCTATTTCCTCAGGAATATCTATTTGGCCTTAAAGTAGTTGTGAACTGAAGTAATCAATTATACATTTACCAATAATAAAATATTTTAGTCATGAAAGATGCAGGTCACATGTTCGCTTTTCCTTGCTGAGCACATCATGTAAGGGGCTCATGAATTTAATTTCCAGAAGAGACTTTCCAGACCAAGCATCAGCGTTTTCAAGTGACGACAAGCAAACACATACCCGGCGGCAAACATTACCTCCCCCAGCCTGTCAATTAAGGGAGAAGAGATAGGCAAGTGGTGTGGCTATACACTGACCACAGAAGATACAGGTAGGCTGTACGCTTGCACAGCCAGCCTGTATCTAAGAACAGAATGACAAGAGAGGCAAACTGACCACCCAATCGGCTTCTGTGCTTAGCGTGGTCAGTTTACTACCAGGAAGTGGGGAACTAGCAGGGTTAACCAGGTAATAATGGACTACAAACACAAATAAACTGTTAATATACTGTGTGTGTGTATATGTATATATATATATATATATATATATATATATATATATATATATATATATATATATAATTCCTATAGACAGACATGAATTTATTTATATGCCTCATGCGCACTGGACGTTTTTGAAAGTTTTTACAGCTGCTTTTTTTGACATCAGACGTTTTTTTCTACAGTCAATAAACTCTGCAGCATGTTATTCTATGTGTCCATGCACACATAGGCTTTTATCAACTGTTTTATTCTGGGGCGTTGTTTGGCTGTAAAAAACAAAACAAAACTAGAGGGTTCTGAGAGCCGGTTTTTAGCTGTAAAAATGCTCTAACGTCAAAAAACGCAGACGAGCGATCAAAAACATGGCTCACCAGCATTTTTTTAACGTTTTTGATCCCATTGATTTAAAAAAACACTATTGCACAAAAACTCTGAAAAACATTGAAAAACTCACTGCAAAGCTACTGGCGTTTTTATAAAGTCCAGTGTGCATGAGGCCTAAAGGTTACAAAGACTTTAAAGTCAGCTGCAACATTCTCATTAGCAGAGATAAGCTCAAGCATGTTGGATCCTAGTCTGAACCAGTCTGAGCTACCCCAGTAGGAAGTCCTCACTGTGCCCTGCCAATCATAACTGGCCAAAGAATTCCTCATCCTGCAGACACATGTATACCCTGCCTCTTGTAAACATGCAGCTGCAGAATGGGAAATGCCTCAGCTTATTATATAATTGGCAGGGCACATTCACAGCTTCCTGGGTAGATAGCTCAGGAATAGTGATGAGCCGAACACCCCCGGGTTCGGTTCGCACCAGAACCCGCGAACGGACCGAACGTTCGTACGAACATTAGAACCCTATTAAATACAATGGATGCGAACGTTCGAATTCTAAAGTGCTAATTATAACGACTATTATGCATGTTATTGTCCTAAAAAGGGTTTGGGAACCCGGGTTCTGCACCAGGGGACATGTATCAATGCAAAAAGAAGTTTTAAAAAAGGTCGTTTTTCGGGAGCAGTCATTGTAATGATGCATAAAGAGAAAAAAAAAAAGTCAAATATTCCTTTAAATATCGTACCTGGGGGGTGTCTAAAGTATGCCTGTGAAGTGCCACGTGTTTCCCGTGTTTAGAACTGTCCCTGCACAAAATGACACTTCTAAAGGAAAAAAAAAACATTTAAAACTGCTTGCGGCTTTAATGTAATGTCTGGTCCCGGTAATATGGATGAAAATCTTTAAGAAAAATGGCATAGCTACCCCATGACCCCCCCCCCCCTACCCCAGCCCATTACCAGCCCCTTTGGGTCTTGTATGGATATTAAGGGGAACACCGCACACAAAATAAAAAAGGCCCTATATACTCTAAACAGCCGTATACAGGCGGTGCATACAAGACAGGGACTGTAGGTTTGTTCTTATGTAGAATGTGTTTGTAATTTTGAACAGGTACATTGTTTAAGTGTAGCTCCAGCCCAAAAATCTATTTTTAAACTTTTTGGAAAACATAGGTAAGGGTTATCACCCCTGTAACATTTGTTTTGCTGTCTGTGCCCCTGTTCAGAACATTTCACCTCACTTTCCGTCCCAATGACAACTGTTTTTGAAATGTGGTGTTTTTCTTGAAACAAGGATTGGTGATAAAGCATCAGTACAGAGGAGACACCTTTCTCCCATATTAATTCTTACAGGAGAGAATTTTCCTTCCTAGGGGTAGATTTCCTCTCACTTCCTGTTGTCTTCTTGCGTTTGCAAGTAGGAGTCGTTTGTAAGTTGGATGTTTGAAAGTAGGGACCTGCCGTATATACTCTGCAGAAATAGGCCCCTTAGTTGTTGGTGTTGGCACAACACTGTAAGCACTCACAGTTACTCTTGGTTGGTGCTGGAACGCCCTGCTGTCAACTATTATATCAGGAATTGTAATTACATATAATTGTTGAACAGTGGTAGTAAAAATTGGGCCTTTGATGGTGGTGCTGGTGCCACAACACTGTAAGCCCTGACAGTTACTCTTGGTGGGTGCAGCAATGGGCCCTGCTGTGAATTATTAGATCAAGAATTGTAATTGCATGCCCCTGTTGAACAGGGGCTGAAAAATTGGGCCTTTCGTGGTGGTGGTGGTGTTGCCACAACACTGTAAGCCCTCAGAGTTACTCTTGGTGGGTGCAGGAATGGGCCCTGCTGTGAATTATTAGATCAAGAATTGTAATTACATGCCCCTTTTGAACAGGGGCTGAAAAATTGGGCCTTTCGTGGTGGTGGTGGTGGTGGCGTTGCCACAACACTGTAAGCCCTCAGAGTTACTCTTGGTGGGTGCAGCAATGGGCCCTGCTGTGAATTATTAGATCAAGAATTGTAATTACATGCCCCTGTTGAACAGGGGCTGAAAAATTGGGCCTTAGGCACTGGTGGCACAACACTGCAACCCCTCACAGATACTGTACTTGGAGCACAGCAATGAGCCCTGTTGCAAAGTATTGCTTCAAAAATTGTAATGACACGCCCCTGTTAAACAGGGGCTGAAAAATTGGGCCTTAGGCACTGGTGGCACAACACTCCAACCCCTCACAGATACTGTACTTGGAGCACAGCAATGAGCCCTGTTGCAAAGTAATGCTTCAAAAATTGTAATTACACGCCCCTGTTAAACAGGGGCTGAAAAATTGGGCCTTAGCCACTGGTGGCGGCACCCATAAACAAAAATGATCTTCCAAGCTATCATCATCAATCGTATCATTGAGGACTCGGAGGAGGAGGATAGCCAGTCAACATAACAGCACAGGCACTCAGCATCAGCATCAGTCTTGAAGGGATGTGACATGTTAAAATCAATTAGTCTGTTATATCAGCATCAGGTGTGTGGTAGCTGGTGGTGATCCAAGACTGGTTCATCTTGATGAAAGTCAGTCGATCAACCGAGTCGGTGGACAGGCGCACCCTGTGATCCGTGACAAATCCTCCAGCAGCACTGAATGTGCGTTCCGAAAGAACGCTGGATGCAGGACAGGCCAGTAGCTCAATTGCATACTGTGCAAGCTCTGGCCAGTGATCCATCCTCAAGACCCAGTAAGCCAGAGGATTTTCGGTGGGGAAGGTGTCCAAGTCTGACCTTGCCCCTAGATATTCCTGCACCATGTTTATCAGACGCTGGCGATGGTTGCTGGAACCGATCATACTTTGGGGCTGCGGACTAAAGAATTGTCTGAACGCATCGGTCAGACGGCCACCTTCCCCACCGCTCCTTCTTTGACTGGCCGAAGCCTCAGCAACTCGTTGTCCAGGAGTTTGTAACCTCCCAGTCTCTGGGAACGCGTTGCACAGACCTTTCTGCAAGGCCTCCCAGAGTTGTCTCATCCTCTGCTCCCTCTGCGACGGTAACATAAGGTCTGCAACCTTACCCTTGTACCGTGGATCAAGGAGAGTGGCCAGCCAGTAATGGTCCCTCTCCTTGATCCGAAGAATACGAGGATCCTTCCGCAGACTTTGCAGGATCAGGGAGGCCATGCAGCGTAGGTTAGCTGAGGCATTCGGTCCGGAGTCCTCTGGGTCACTAAGGACGACATGATCCGCAGCCACCTCCTCCCAGCCACGTACAAGTCCACTGGTTTCTTGGGACTGTAAATCATCCCTAAAAGACTGCTGCTGATGATGCTGAGTGCCAGCCTCCACCTCCATGCTGACACAATCCTCCTCCTCCTCCTCCTCCTCCTCCTCCTTCTCTTCCTGTGCGATGGGTGGGACAGAAGGAACACTGTCTGGGTAAAGGGGGCCTTGAGAGGCAAGGAAGTCCTCCTCTTCCTGCCTCTGTTCTGCCTGAAGTGCCCTGTCCATTATTCCACGCAGCGTGTGCTCCAACAGGTGGACAAGAAGTACAGTGTCACTGATGCATGCACTGTCACTGCTCACCATCCTCGTGGCCTCCTCAAATGGTGCCAGGACAGTGCATGCATCCCTGATCATGCCCCACTGGCGTGGAGAAAAAAAACCAAGCTCCCCTGACCCTGTCCTGGTGCCGTAGTCGCACAGGTACTCATTGATGGCCCTCTGCTGCGTGTGCAGCCGCTGCAGCATGGCCAACGTTGAGTTCCACCTGGTGGGCATGTCACATATAAGGCGGTTCTTGGGCAGGTTCAACTCCTTTTGCAGCTCAGCCAGGCGAGCACTGGCATTATAAGATCTGCGGAAATGCACACAGACTTTCCTGGCCTGCCTCAGGACATCCTGTAAGCCCGGGTACCTGCCCAAGAACCGCTGCACCACCAGGTTAAGGACGTGAGCCACACAGGGCACATGGGTCAGTTGTCCCTGTCGGAGGGCGGAGAGGAGGTTGGTGCCATTGTCGCAAACCACCATTCCTGGCTTAAGCTGGCGTGGCGTCAACCACCTCTCGGCCTGGCCCTGCAGAGCAGACAGGACCTCTGCCCCAGTGTGGCTTCTGTCCCCCAAACACACCAGCGCAAGCACGGCATGGCATCTTTTTGCCTGCGTACTTGCGTAGCCCCTTGAACGGCTACGGAGCACCGCTGGTTCAGAGGACAAAGCACAGGAAGAGGCCATGGAGGAAGAAGAAGAGGAGGGGGTGGAGGAGAGAGGTGTGTCACAACCAGTAGTAGCATTTTGGAGGCGTGGCGGTGGAACAACCTCCAACACTACTGTACCTTGTCCTGCATCCTTCCCAGCTGCCAAAAGAGTGACCCAATGGGCCGTGAAAGAAAGGTAACGTCCCTGTCCATGCCTGCTGGACCATGAGTCAGCGGTAATATGCACCTTACCGCTGACCGCCCTGTCCAGCGAGGCCAAGACATTGCCTTCCACATGCCGGTAGAGAGCCGGAATAGCCTTCCGTGAGAAAAAGTGGCGTTTGGGAACCTGCCACTGAGGAACCGCACATTGCACAAACTCACGGAAGGGGGCCGAGTCTACCAACTGAAAAGGCAGCAGTTGAAGCGCTAGCAATTTAGCCAAGCTAGCATTCAACCGCTGGGCATGTGGATGGCTGGGAGTGAACTTCTTTCGACGGTCCAGCAGCTGGGGCAGGGAAATTTGCCTGCTAGAATCGGACGTCGGTGTACTGCTAGCAGAGTGGCCGCAAGTACTTGGCTGTGACACACCTAATTCTACACCTTCATTCCTCTCAGTGCATGTTTCAGAGAGGACTGAAGTTATAGTGGGGTTGGAGATCCCAGCTGATGCGGTGCAAGGAGAGGTCCGCTTTGTTCTTTGGTGTGGGTCTTTGAGGTAGGCTTGCCAACGAGCTGCATGGCAGGTCAACATATGTCTGGTCAGGCATGTGGTACCCAAGCGGCTGATGTTTTGGCCACGCGATATACGCTTGAGACATATGTTGCAAACAGCAGCTGTGCGATCTGATGCACTAGCCTCAAAAAAGGCCCACACCAAAGAACTTTTTGAATGACGGGCAGAGGCAGCGCCCTGCACAGGCGGAGCTCTGCGGTGTGATTCCGTCGGTGTACTGCCCTTACGCTGGCCACCAAAGGGCATCCTGCCTCGTTGGAGATGTGCCTCCTCCTCATCCTCCTCCTCCTCTCTCCTATTAGGCACCCACGTGGAGTCAGTGACCTCATCATCCCCTCCCTCCTCATCACTGGAGCCAATCTGGCAGTATGCTGCAGCTGCTGGAACATGACTGCCAGATTGGTGTCCTTCTTGAGCATCCCCTCTGTCTGCTCTCACGCTACTGCCTTCCTGTAGCTGGGTTTCATCATCAGACCCTTCGAAACGCTGGGCATCCTCCTGGAGCATGTACCCAACACTGTGCTCAAACAGTTCGGGGGACTCCTCAGGAGGAGGACATGGTGGGTCTAGGGAAGGAGTGACTGATGATGAGTCTGACATTGATACCAGGGAAGAGGACGCTTTGGCAGCTGCTTTGCCAGTACCCTGAGCCTGGGTGAGAGAGGATGAGGAGGAGGAGGAGGGCTTGGTCATCCACTCTACCAAGTCTTCGGCATGATGTGGCTCAACATGTCCAGCTGCCGAAAAGAAGGACAAGCGTGTCCCATGGCCATGTGCTGATGACAATGCACCGCGTCCACGACCAGCACTGTTGCCCCCAGACACAGAGCCTGCTTGCCCTCTTTTATTGCCTCCTGACTGTCTGCCTCTCCTTGTTTGCCTTCCAGACATTCTAATGGATGGCCTGCAGGGAGATGGGAAAAAAGCAATAAGGGCTACCTTCAGGTGTCCTTCTCTGTCCCTTTACTTAAGGATTTCTAAATATGGTTGAGGATGATTGCTTTCGCACAGAATAGCACAACGACAATTTCCCTGACTGTCCAAAAAACAAGGATTTCAAAGATGGTTGATGAAGAATGCTTTAGCACAGTATAGCACAAGGAGAATTTCCCTCACTGTCCTTCCCTGTCCCTACAAACAAGGATTAGCACAGTAAAACACACTGACACTCTCCCTACCTATAGTTTTCTGTCCCTATAAAAAATGTTTTTTTAAAGATGGTTAATGATCAATGCTTTAGCACAGTATAGCACAAGGAAAATTTCCCTCACTGTCCTTCCCTGTCCCTACAAACAAGGATTAGCACAGTAAAACACACTGACACTCTCCCTACCTATAGTTTTCTGTCCCTATAAAAAATGTTTTTTTAAAGATGGTTGATGATCAATGCTTTAGCACAGTATAGCACAAGGAGAATTTCCCTCACTGTCCTTCCCTGTCCCTACAAACAAGGATTAGCACAGTAAAACACACTGACACTCTCCCTACCTATAGTTTTCTGTCCCTATAAAAAAGTGTTTTTTTAAAGATGGTTGATGATGAATGCTTTAGCACAGTATAGCACAAGGAGAATTTCCCTCACTGTCCTTCCCTGTCCCTACAAACAAGGATTAGCACAGTAAAACACACTGACACTCTCCCTACCTATAGTTTTCTGTCCCTATAAAAAATGTTTTTTTAAAGATGGTTGATGATCAATGCTATAGCACAAGGAGAATTTCCCTCACTGTCCTTCCCTGTCCCTACAAACAAGGATTAGCACAGTAAAACACACTGACACTCTCCCTACCTATAGTTTTCTGTCCCTATAAAAAATGTTTTTTTAAAGATGGTTGATGATCAATGCTTTAGCACACTATAGCACAAGGAGAATTTCCCTCACTGTCCTTCCCTGTCCCTACAAACAAGGATTAGCACAGTAAAACACACTGACACTCTCCCTACCTATAGTTTTCTGTCCCTATAAAAAATGTTTTTTTAAAGATGGTTGATGATCAATGCTTTAGCACAGTATAGCACAAGGAGAATTTCCCTCACTGTCCTTCCCTGTCCCTACAAACAAGGATTAGCACAGTAAAACACACTGACACTCTCCCTACCTATAGTTTTCTGTCCCTATAAAAAATGTTTTTTTAAAGATGGTTGATGATCAATGCTTTAGCACAGTATAGCACAAGGAGAATTTCCCTCACTGTCCTTCCCTGTCCCTACAAACAAGGATTAGCACAGTAAAACACACTGACACTCTCCCTACCTATAGTTTTCTGTCCCTATAAAAAATGTTTTTTTAAAGATGGTTGATGATCAATGCTTTAGCACACTATAGCACAAGGAGAATTTCCCTCACTGTCCTTCCCTGTCCCTACAAACAAGGATTAGCACAGTAAAACACACTGACACTCTCCCTACCTATAGTTTTCTGTCCCTATAAAAAATGTTTTTTTAAAGATGGTTGATGATGAATGCTTTAGCACAGTATAGCACAAGGAGAATTTCCCTCACTGTCCTTCCCTGTCCCTACAAACAAGGATTAGCACAGTAAAACACACTGACACTCTCCCTACCTATCCTTCTATTTCCCTAAACTAAAGGAATCCAGGTTAAGCAAGAAAAAAAAATGTCACTGTCCCTGCCTATGCTTCTCTTTCCCTGCTCCGGAACACACTACACTAGGCCGCCGTGCTGGCGGCCTTTTATAGTGTGGGGCGTGTACTAAACACCCTCAGCAATAATTGGCCACAGGCATCCTGCCTGTGGCCAATCATTGCTCTCCTCGCTGCCGGCGCTGTGATTGGCCAAGCATGCGGGGTCACAGTGCATGCTTGGCCAATCACAGCGCCTGGATGACACTGCGATGGCGTAGTGCATTGTGGGCCGTTCGCGTCACTCGAATTAGGCGCGAACGGCCCAAATCGTTCGATCTTCGTCGAACGATCGAACAGCCGATGTTCGAGTCGAACGTATGTTCGACTCGAACACCGAGCTCATCCCTACTCAGGAAGGTTCAGAAGTATGAGCTCATCCCTACTCACTAGTTGTCAAAAAAGTACCCAGTGAAGTGAACAGCCTCAGATGATACACAGAGATGAAACAAATCTCTCTACATAAGTTTTACATGTATATGTGCTGTCTTCAGCTTTATATATTCTTTAGAAAGTTCAGATCGTGTTAGGAGATTTTCTCTTCCTGGTTAACACTGCAATGAAGCCCAGGCATACAGACAAGACAGCTGATTGGAGGAAAGGCACACACTCACCCTCTCCTCATAGGTAGAGGCTTTCAGAACTGTCTACTGAATAGTTCAGCACTCTGCTAATCTATTTATAGCATCCTCCCCGTCACAAAACTCAGGCTGCTTTTATCTCAGTTGATAGAGAACTTGTCAGAAGTTATCAGACTGATAAAAGAAGAACGGAGAAGGGGACAGCCACGGGAGATAGTGCTTTGAAGAGAGATAACAAAACACTGCAGATATATGTGCCCAGCTCAAATTTCATGAATCGGGTTTACATCCACTTCAAAGGGGTGGTAAAGGTTCAGTTAAAAAAAAAATCCACTTCTGGGGTCCCTCTGCGGCGCGCCTGGCTCCTCCTCTTCTCGAGTGTCCGGTCGGAGAAGCGCTCTCCTATGGGACACCCGTGCGGGCGCGCTCCCGTGTCCTGCTGCTGCGTCTGTTGACATAGACAGCAGGACTCTGCTCTGCCCCCGGGTGCCCGCATCATAGGATTTGATTGACAGCAGCGGGAGTCAATGGCTGCGCTGCTATCAATCTATCCAATCAGGACACGAGACACTGGCCGGAGCTGGTGTGCTCGTTCCCGGCACGGGAATTACGGAGCTCAGGTAAGTATACACCTGGCGTACCACATAGAGCCTCCCTTACAAGTAATGGGTGTACACGGCTGTACTCCTATAAACACCAATTCTTCAATGCATCAGTGCTTACCCGCACATGTGCGCACTGAAGCATCAGTGTTTATCAAGATTACAGTCATGAACACCTATTCATTTTTTCCATAAATTATCAGATGTAGATGCAAAAGATATGTTCTTTGAATAGTATTTCTTTTGAAAAATTACATTTAAAAAAAGCTGGAGCAATACAAGTATCATTTAAAGTTAAAGCTGCATTTTTAAACCATTTTTTATTTTTACACATGTCGTAAGTGTGACCTGGGGGGCCTGTCAAGTAGGCTGTACAAGGTCCTATCATCTCTAATGGCAGCCCCGCTGAGGGGTACCCTACACCACGAGACCCGAAGGAAAGAAATTAGTGGTGGCTCAGATGGGGCGCAGCTTCAGAGACCAAGCTGACCAGGAAAAATGTATTTAAGGACACCGCCGCCTTTTTTGCATTTAGGGTGTAACATGATGCAAATGGGACCCTCTAAAACTACCCCCATGTGACAGTATGTGGAGGTTTTCCTCCCCTGCAGCCACTGTCACTTTTATTCATGGCTATTTAGGGCACCACCAGCACAGCTGTACAAGCCCTGTGTGATTACTGCATTCATAGTCTATTGACTCTCTTCAGCTCTGAAAGTCTGTACCTCAGAATGGACAAGGAGCTGGAGAAAGTCTGCAGTAATCTGGCATTACACCCATGAGCCACCGATTGCTTCATATGCTTTTTTTTTTTTTTTTAAGAAATAGGCTTGGCCTTTAATTGTATGGTAGCACAGAGTGGGAGAAAAAGCAGCAACTGAAAGGAGTGCCAGACACAAGGGAATAGCCGTGAGCCTAAAAGAATGCTCTCTACACCTGAATGCCCGAAAAGGCACCATGCAAGGATTCACAATCAGCCCCTTAAGCCTCGTACACACGGCCGAGATTCTCGTCGAAAAAAACATGTCGTTTTTTTCGACGAGATTCTTGGACAAGAAACTTGTCCCGGCCGAGTGTACACACGCTCCTTTCAAAGAACCCGCGGTTCTTTGAATGGAGCGAACGCGGTGACGTCATCGAATACGACGAGCATGCGCTCGTCACATTCGATGCCGTCGCCGCCATCTTGGTTCACCCTACCTATGCCTAGGAAGCTACCGCGCATGCGTCGAAGTCATTTCGAGCATGCGCGGGCTTCCCGGCGAACAGGTAAGTGTACACACACACAATTTTCTCGTCGAGAAACAGGCTGACGAGAATCTCGACGAGAAAATAGAGAGCAGGTTCTCTATTTTCTCGTCGAGATTCTTGTCGCTTTTCTTGACGAGAAACCATACACACGAACAAATTTCTCTGCAAAAAATCTCTGCCAGCAAGTTTCTTGCTGGTTTTTGCCGAGAAACTCGTTCGTGTGTACGAGGCTTTACACTTGTAAAGTGAGGGCACACCTTCATGGAGAAGACTTATAACAATAGACAGAATATAAATAGTATATTATAGACATCTAAATTCCTGTGGCTCTCCCTGGACAAGAAAAAATAAATCTCTGCCCCCACTGCGTTGAAAAAAACTATTTTTAAATCACCTTTGACACTGGGGTCTGTACTCTGGACTCACAACAGGTGCCCACAATCTCCAGCCAAAATTTAAATGAGACGTTCACCTTTTTAACAAAAAAAATAAAAGGCATTTTTTGCAGACAAAAAAATTAAATAAAAAATGTGCATTTTTTTTTACTTAGAGTCTGTAAAGCATTGCACCCACAATCAGATCGCAGGTGCCATGCCGGACTCTTGCAGACTAGTCTGCTCGTACAGACAGGCAGATACACCCTGACAGAAGAGAGAATGAACTACCAAAGCGCTCAACAGCTCCATGGTAGTTCATTGAAACTACAAGCCAAACTTATCTTTAAAGGTTCTGACAGCAACTGAGGATGACTCAATATCCAAACACTTAAAGGATCAGTAAAGGAATTTATTTTTTTAATAACAAACATGTTATACTTACCTCCACTGTGCAGCTCGTTTTGCACACAGTGGCCCCGATCCTGGTCTTCTGGGGTCCCTCGGCGGCTGTCTCGGCTCCTCCCCGCCAGTGTTGCCAACCCCCTGAAGTGAAATTTACTGGCAAGGATGCCAAAATTTCTGAACGGCACCAATTTTTTACTGGCAAAAATCATGACAATTACTGGCAGGGCCGCATTTTTTACTGGCGCTGCAAAAAAGTACCTAAAATTACTGTTTTTACTGTTAAAACAGTGCAAATATCCATATTTGAACTATAAACACACAGCTAATGCTATTATCAATGTGTTTAAGTTAAACAAAAGTAAAAAAACATTTTTCTCAATTTACATGAAGGTTAGGTTACTATAACCCAGCCAGCACAGAGTTCCCTCTTACATCAGAGTCTGCAGGGATCCCCCTTACAGTGCAAGGGAACTCTTATGTAAAGGGGAACGCTGCAGATCATGATGTAAGGGGGAACTCTGATGTGGAGGGGGGCTCTGGTGATAAGAGACCACCTTCCACAGAGTGAATACACTAAGGTAAGGGGGGGGGGTTACTAATATAGGGGGGGACCTTTTATATCAGTGCCCCCTTACATTATTGTATTTACTCCCCTCCTTAGATCAGTGCCCCCCCCCCTCAGAATGGACTGGCGGCGCTGTCACTGACCTGCTCTCAGGTGCACAGTGCGGGGCTCAGTCAGACGGCTCCAGCTTGGCGGCTCTGACCTCCTCTCCACAGTCCACACGTCCGTTTCTTCCCGTAACCCCCATCACGGCGCTCCCACTCTTGACATCTTTCTAGTGTAGCGGGGTCCTCAATTTAGTGGGATACACCTGTGGGTAGTGTGACCCAAGTGTGTAATTGTGTTAGGGTTCAGACCCCTTTTTGTTATTCGTGGAGGATTGGGTGGTGTAATATTCTCCTTGACCAGTGGGTGTTAGTGTACCTACTGGCTCAGGGTAGAATCACTACCGAAGTGCTACCCTTCTTTGTCCCTTCCTGGAGATGGTACGGCCGGGGCGGGGAACCCGCCGTGGTATCGACGGGAGGAGATAAAAGGGGGAGACGCCCTCGCCACGAGGTCGTCTTTTTCGGGGGATCATCTCTTCACGCACCCAGGCACCTTAGGCCTGGGTGCGGGCGGTTCAAGGTTCTGGCCTAGGCGCCCTAGGCCTGGCTGGAATGAAGATGGAGTCCATCCCAGGCACCTTCAGCCTGGGGTGAGGTACTATTGAGGAGGCCTGGGACCCGGTGACTCCGACTGGGTCCCGCGAGGGTGAAGTTGCTCCAGGGCGCCCCTTGCCAGGGGACCCGCATCTGAGGTGAGGAGGCTGGGGAGGTCACCCGTTCGAAGACCCGGTGTAGTGTCAACCCGGTGACGAATGGGCCTTCGGTAACTCCCTTGGAGGACATCTTTCCCTGATAGGGGCCGCAACGCAACGGAGGTATTCATGTCAAGACTCCTACAACCCTTGGTTATAGCATAGGGAGTGTAGGGACCCAGATCATTATAGTGCCTCGACCTGCTCATCTCACCGTATCATGCCATCGCATTGCCTGTATGTGGAGATACGAAATAAACCAACAGTTGGACTGTGATCGGTGTATGGACTCTGTTAATGGGAGCAAAGGGTGGTTCGGTGGTTTCTGCACGACAGACTCGGTACATGCTCAGGACACACCGGCCCGAGGAAACATCAGGTATTGGCCTTCACCTCACCCGCCGTAATGGGGAGGACATGGGCCGTGGCGCACCTCACTCTGTCGCGTGACATACCCCTAGCTGAAGAGGACGGGGTGAGGGGGTGGCTACACGTGGGGGCTCGTCCGGGATTTGTGTGTGTCTTGGCGATGGAACTGAGAACGTCTGTGTTTGAACTTTGCTGCCCGGAGGAGTTCCGAACAGGTCGGCCATGTGATTGGCCAAAGTGCATCCCTGCTCGGAGTTGTGGACATGACCCTAAGTCGGGAAAGGCCCACGCAGAGGAGCGTAAAAAGGGAGAGGTCCAGCCGTGTGAAGTACTACATGTGGGGACTGTTAATGCACTGCGCCACGAGGCACCCCATGACTGTACAATTCGTGGGCGGAGGCTGGCGGAAGCCCGCGAAAACGTACAAGTTGTGGGAGGAGTCTGGCCACGTGTGGAGATACACGTGGAGACTCCGGCGCGTGGTCAGCGCGTGATGGAACAGCAAGTGGTCGGAATGAATTCAAGCTCTCCGTGGATGCCGGTGTCTTACCCTATGAAGATGACTGCATTTGCTGCTCCCCTGACAGACACGGGGATAAGACTTAGGCCCCGAGGACAGTTGGCTCTGTATTCATGCAGAGACACGGAGGCTCTCGGTGTGATCTGTCCCGGATGCTCGGGACTGGTGGTCCAACTAAAGCCATTCGGGCGATGTGAGGCATGCAAGGAGTTCCTTTTTGAGGTTGAACCATACACGGAAAGGCCCCGGGCCCTACGCCTCAACTGCATCACAGGAACCGCCACTCCGGAGGGAGAGATCCAGGCCTCTGCGGAGGTCCCCGTACGCGCTGACCAGGGCGAAGTGACTGCCCAACCAGAGACTGAGAGAGAAAAATCCGAAGACACTGCTTCGGTCACCACAGACTCCCTGCTGCCACCCCCGAAGAGAAAGATAGGCCTAGTGCAGGCATCCTATTGTCGTGGTCGAGCTTCACCCCGCCGCTTGCCTGGGCTGGATGGCGCCGGTAGAGAAGAGAGTCCCGGACATCCCAGTTCTTCAGAAGGTCCAGGTGAGCTAGGGGCTGGGACTGTGGTGTTGGTTGGAGGTGTCGGGAGTTCACAGCCGGTGGAGCCCGAAAGGGAGGGTAGCCTTCCGTCTACTAGAGACTACCTTCCCGCCGAGGTGTATGACACCTCCGACCTAGAGTCGTTGTCAGACTGTGGGGATGACGGGGAAATAGACGAGCTGTTTCACCGGAAGGGCTGGGACAGACGCCCGCTACCTGTGCTGAGTAAACCACAGGATTCCCCCATGTCCATAGAAGACAGTACACTCCGGGTGCAAGCCCCAGAGTTCCAGAGGAAATCTAACCCTCCGACCAACCTTCCTCATTCAACTACATCACCCGCTCTGATGGAGGGGATGCAGCGTGCTTCGTTGCGGGCACCAAAGACAAAGCAACCCGAGATGGTGAAGGTACCTCGGCACCCGGAGGCCATCGTACAACCAGGAGAAGGTGAGCGAGATGTGATGCCGCCTCTAGCCAGATTGCAGAGACTTTTCTCCCAGAGAGTCGCCCGTGAATATGGGTGGGAGTACCCCTACTTGCCTCGGGACTTATTGTATGAAGTTGAGGTCCTGCGATCAAGGTGGTATGACGAGTTTGTATGGGAAAAGCTTAAAGTACCCCATGCCAGGCGATATCTGTCATGTTCGCCGCCTGTGTCTAAAAAGTTCAAGGACTGCAGAGCTGATTGGAGACTTGGGCGCCATATTCATGCCGATAAGGTGCTCATCTGTAGGAAAGAAGGAGAGGATGTCGAGTATTCGGTGGAAGTGTTTGACGGGCACCTGAAGCCTCTGTTTCTGCCGGATCCAAGGTTCTACTTATAGGAGAAGTGAGCTCCTATCTTGTTGCTGTTGAAACTTTTCTGGAAGAGACATTCCCAGACGCCTAGAACTGTGCCGTACTTTTGTTTTGATTTGGGCTTTTCTTTTACTCACTGGAGACTTGGGAGCTGTTGTGTTTTTTTTTTCCTCCCTTTTCTTCATGTGCCAACGGCAGAGACTTTTGGGGTAGAGTCAGAGTAGGAAGGCAGGAAGAATGAAGACTTCGGCAAGTGTCATTACCGCAGCTCTGTCACCAGGTGGCAGTGTTGTGCAACGTTTGTTCGAAATGCTACACATGCATTACTTACTTATTGGAGTGAGCGGGTCTCTCGGCTGACGGACCCACTCATGCCAAGTTAACACAGAGTGTTAGGATGTGTTTCTTTGTGTTGTTTCCCTTCTGCAGGAGATTCATCGGTCAAGACTACTGAGAGTGGGGTGGTTCTTAGACAGCGATGGGAGGGATTGTACATGTGTACAGAATAGATGTCTTATACAAATGTTTATCGTTTTATATTTCCCTTTTCCCTTTTTGAGCAGGTCTTGGCACACTTAGAAAAATAGCCTCTGGGGCCCACTTCATGTCACCACTCTTTGGGAGACATGGGTGTGCACCTGACGCTGGGGATCAGCGTCAAACCACAGGGGGGAGTGTGTAGCGGGGTCCTCAATTTAGTGGGATACACCTGGGGGTAGTGTGACCCAAGTGTGTAATTGTGTTAGGGTTCAGACCCCTTTTTGTTATTCGTGGAGGATTGGGTGGTGTAATATTCTCCTTGACCAGTGGGTGTCAGTGTACCTACTGGCTCAGGGTAGAATCACTACCGAAGTGCTACCCTTCTTTGTCCCTTCCTGGAGATGGTACGGCCGGGGCGGGGAACCCGCCGTGGTATCGACGGGAGGAGATAAAAGGGGGAGACGCCCTCGCCACGAGGTCGTCTTTTTCGGGGGATCATCTCTTCACGCACCCAGGCACCTTAGGCCTGGGTGCGGGCGGTTCAAGGTTCCGGCCTAGGCGCCCTAGGCCTGGCCGGAATGAAGATGGAGTCCATCCCAGGCACCTTCAGCCTGGGGTGAGGTACTATTGAGGAGGCCTGGGACCCGGTGACTCCGACTGGGTCCCGCGAGGGTGAAGTTGCTCCAGGGCGCCCCTTGCGAGGGGACCCGCATCTGAGGTGAGGAGGCTGGGAGGTCATCCGTTCGAAGACCCGGTGTAGTGTCAACCCGGTGACGAATGGGCCTTCGGTAACTCCCTTGGAGGACATCTTTCCCTGATAGGGGCCGCAATGCAACGGAGGTATTCATGTCAAGACTCCTACAACCCTTGGAGGGGAAAAGGGCACAGAAGGAGGACACAGCATACTGATGATGTGGAGGAGAAGTTATATGATGGTGGACAGAGAGAGCACATCAGTCTCTGTCCCTCCCCTGCATGCCATGGCCACTTCACCCTCCGGCGCTCTCGCTCCCAGCACAGTCCTCCTCTTACTTTATATCCCCCCCTCCTCCTCCTCACCCCTGCTCGGCCGAGTCCTCTCCTCCTACGGCGACTGCGAGTGCACCACTGTAGCCCGCCCCGCGAGCACTCCCGAGTCCCGTCCTGGCTGAAAGTATATTCAAAAATGGCGCCGGGCAGCGCCATTACGTTACTGCGCATGCGCCGCTCGGCCGAACGCATACGAGCTTTCCCGAGCCCGGCCGGCTTCGGAACGGCGCATGCGCAGTTGCTTGGTCGGCTCGCAGCCATCTTTTTTATGGGCAGCCGATGCCCACAACGGACTTTATGTACACCCCAAAAAGGGGGTTAAATTTATGTGCTGTACGTAAATTAACGTACGGTTGGCAACACTGCTCCCCGCAAGGACTCCACACCTTCATGCGAGCGAGCTCACATGGTGTGGAGTGATTGCGGGCGCGCTCCCTTGATACAGCGGCGGCCATAGCTGCCAACTATATCACTCGGCCCCGCCCCCGGTGCGCCGCGTCATTGGATGTGATTGACAGCAGCGCTGCTTTCAATCCATCCAGTGCAGCCAATTGACGGCCAGGCTGAGAACCGAGGAGGATGACGGGGACGAGCGCGGGACTTTCGAGGGGTAAGGTAAGTAAAACGGGGGCTCGGGGGGGGGGGGGGGGGCGGTACTGTCGGATGTTTCTTCACCTTAATGCATAGGATGCATTAAGGTAAAAAAACATTTACCTTTACAACCCCTTTAACCATGTAACGCAAACTGTATATACGGCAGTAAGAAAAGTGGGCTTTAAATGTCCAGCCACTGCACATGTGCGTCCATATATTGTGTGCCGAGCATGCTCAGCACAGACAGCCGTTGGTCACGATTTCTGATCAGGAGCTGGTGAGACGAGCTCTTCCTCATATGACTGCTGGGAAAGCCAATCACATTAGTCATGTGACAGAGAAGCCACATTTTCTCCATGGGTATGTGTGCCTAGGTCAATGCAAATGCCAACATAGAAAGCTGAAAATTATAGCTGAAATTACATGTGACAAATGGAACTGGTACATTTACAAGGTAATTCATTAATTTTCATGGTTTAAAATGCTTTGTTGTTTGTTTTTTAACGCAACAATGGTATAGCTCTTCACTGCAAAAATAGGATTTCTCTTTTCGTCAATGGACGGACACAGCCTTCTCAATTCTTGACGTGTGGGTTATGTTCCTGTTCATAGGAGAGGACTAGGCAGAACATGTTAGATAATTAAAAACACATGTTACAATAATCAGAGATGAACAGCCCCGCCCCGGGGGGCGGTCCCTCCAGACATAACCCTCCACCCTACAGTCAGCAGCTCAGTTTTTTTCTGCCTAGCAGATGAGAAGGACGTGGCTCCCTTTGGGCCCAGAGTCCAGAAGAATGTTTTTTTTTATTTTTGTGATCTTCTATCAACTGCCGGCTGGCCGACAGGCTGGATATATAGATCCTTGTAGTCTTCCCAGTTCCAGCCATCGAGGGCGCCAGTCCCTTGCTTCGTGCTTGGTCCTGACCACGACATACCCCATGGCTCCAGAGGTGGCTGGTGAGCAGGGCCGGCCCTACCATGGGACCAGATGGTACCATTGTACCAGGCGGCACTTTTAGGGGGGCGGCAAAGCTGTGAGCAGAAAAATCTATCCACAAAATGTAGCTGTAAAACTTGTATGCCCCTGTTGCCTGCCTAATTTAAGGATTATGCGCTCCTGCTCAATGCTCTGCGGCAGCAGATGCACCCCTTTCTAGGCTCCCTTCTTGAGTTCCTATGAGTCTCCCCCCCCCCCTGGATCGGAGGTGGTACAGTCCCAGCGAAAGTGCATGTGGGCGGAGCAGGAAGAGAACCTTACACTGCAGCATCGATCTTTGGTTCCCGCCCAGCACACAGCACAGCGCTCCTCCTCCAGAGCAGAGTGAAGGTGTGTAAATCACGGATGACAGGCTGGATGCTCTTCTACTGTGAGTCCCGACTGCTCTGCATTCCATATACTGTGATTATAAATGTGCCCTGCACTTTTCACTGCAGGTTTATTGAAAGTAAAATTCTTAAACAGGTTAGGAATTAGTGTGACATTTCAGGTGCTACATTATATGTAATCCACATACACATTATATCTTCTAAAAAGAATGATTTTTTAATAAGATATAATGTGTATGTGGATTACATATATGTAGCACCTGAAATGTCACACTAATTCCTAACCTGTTCAAGAATATAACATTACACAGCAAAGGAGGTGATTTCTTATCCCAGCCCAACTTCAAGAAAGTCCACTCTTGCAGTGTGGGGGAGGGGGGAGAAGGGGGGCACTGTATAGTCTTTTTTTACTTGATTCTATGCTCCAGCCAGCTCCAGTGCTCTCCTCCTCCTCCCTATCACATATAGAGGAAGATTAACCCTGTATGGTCTAAATTGGAGGCTGGAGTGTGACCACTGTCACTCCTAACTGACACAGGAGCTGCAGGGGACCAGTAACAGAACTGCAGAGAGCCCGCTGAAGCAAAGTACAAGGTAAAACTGAATACACAGCAAAGAATTCATTGGGTTCAGCAGGGGCTGAATTTTTGATCGATGTGTAACCCTCTCTGTTAGACAGAAACCGATTGTTATATCCACTTCTGCTGGAAATCCTTGTTCAATTAGCTGTTTGCAGCCAAACGGAAGCAGTGCTGATCAGTGTATTTTGATAGGGGAGAGTCCCTGCTGTCAGAATACAATTCCCACATCCATCCAACTTGTGTGGATGGAGGAATCTGTCAGCCACTTGCTTGAGCCCCATCTCGATCCAGCAATGTGCACAAGAGCACTTGCTCTCTAGTGCAGGGGTCTCCAAACTCTCTAAAGGGCCAGTTTACTGTCTTTCAGACTTCAGGGGGGCCGAACTGTGCCCAGTGGGAGTTAACAATGTGCGATCTGGTGTCGTTGGGAGGAATAGTGCCCATTTTTTTGTCAGTAGAAGGAATTATGCCCCATCATTGGTGTCATTGGCAGGAATAATGCCTCAAGGGCCAGATAAAGGCAAGCAAAGGGCCACATCTGGCCCCAGGGCCGCAGTTTGGAGACCACTGCTCTAGTGGACTGTTTTTTTATAGTGCACTTTAATATTACTTTGCACTGTGTGTTTGATTTGCAGCACTGGGAGTTTGGTAGTAACTCCAAAACCAAATTGTGTACAAATGAACCATAAGAATTTGACTAGAGTTATTTGAATATTTGGGAGTTATTCATGTTATATGTTATAGTATTTTACATTTTTTATTTACAGTTCCCTCACAAAATGTTTTTGCAGCACAGGGATTTTGGTCCCACATGTGATATGTAATTGAATATTTATGAGTTGTTCGCATTATATGTTTTGGGATTCGCCCCTTCATAATTTTGTTTGCAGCACTGGTATTTTGGTTCCATATTCATGTGCTATATATTTCACTTGGTCAGATTTGATAATGACACATACACTAAATTTGATATAATTTATAGGGGCTACTGCTATGCACTAGGGTGTATATACTCCTGGTCTCTGTACTCTGCAGTTTACCGCTCTTGACTTCTGCACATTGTATATTACTGTACATACTCTACCTCTGAACACTGTACACACTGCTCCTGATCCTTGTACTTTGTAATCTATCCAATTCTGACCTCTGCACTATATATGTGTGTGTGTGTATATATATATATATATATATATATATATATATATATATATATATATATATATAATGTATTTGTGTGTGTGTGTAAGATAATTGGTCATGGGGGGGCGCAGCTTGGCATGTTCGCCCTGGGTGCTAGTTGACTTTGTCCCGGCACTGCCCCCTGCACTGTGAGGCAAATTGCCCGCTCCACTCCCCGCTGCACTTCAAGCATTTTTATTATTAACTTTTTTACTAGTAATGGCAGTGATCTACGACATTGCGGTGGACAGGTTCGGACACTTTTGACACATATTTGGGATCATTGACATCTATACAGCGATCTGTGCTATAAAACTGCACTGATTACTGTGTAAATGTCACTGTCTGGAAAGGGGTTAAATGGGGAGGTGTTTCTAACTGGGGGGGATGGGACTGACTGGAGGAGGAGAGAGATCTCTGTTCCTAATCACTAGGAACAGCAGATCTGTCTCTCCTCCCCTGTCAGAATGGGGATCTGTCTGTTTACATTGACAGATCCCCGTTCTGGCTCTCTGTGGAGCGATCGTGGGTGGCATCGCGGCCGCCGGCCAAGCACAGGTCCTTTTATACTCCAATATACATGTAGAGCCATGACAGGTCCTCTTTATACTTCTATATACCTGTATAGAGCCATGACAGGTCCTCTTTATACTCCTACATACATGTATAGAGCCATGAAAGGTCCTCTTTATACTCCTACATACATGTATAGAGCCATGACAGGTCCTCTTTATACTCCTACATACATGTATAGAGCCATGTAAGGTCCTTATTATACTTCTATATACACGTATAATGCCATGACTGGTCCTCTTTACACTCCTATACATGTATAGAGCCATAACAGGTCCTCTTTATACTCTTATATACATGTATAGAGCCATGACAGGTCCACTTTATACTCTTATATACATGTATAGAGCCATGACAGGTCCACTTTATACTCTTATATACATGTATAGAGCCATAACAGGTCCTCTTTACACTCTTATATACATGTATAGAGCCATGACAGGTCCACTTTAGTTATCATAATATAAAATAATGGATGTGGGGGCATTTTGGTGGGCGTGATTTTTTTTTGGGGGGGGGCAGCATTTCATTTTTGGTACCAGGCAGCACAATGTCTTGGGCCGACACTGCTGGTGAGCACATGCTTCGGGGTCCAAATATGACTGGGCTGCTTGTTGTCTCACTCACAGTGGACCAGGCCGATAGCTACTCCCTCACGGTTGTAGGTCTGTCCAGGACGCACCAGCAGGTCCTCACATGGACGGGTAAGTACATTTCCTCCTGCCTCGGCAGGTGGAAACAGCTGGGCTTCCGGGGTTCTCCTGTCCTCCCTTTCCCTGATCTCTATCACTATCCCCTTCTACCCTAGAGCTCGCTGCGACCGGGGCGTACCTGTGGGGGGACTCCAGTTCTCAGTGGGGGACCGTGGGGTGTCCATTTGGCGGCCATTTTGCCGTAGCCGCGCCATAGCGCAGGTTGTTATTGCGGGCGGCCATTTTCTTGTGGTTGCGCCCTTTTTTTTCTCTTAGGCGTCTTTTGGCCATTTTGGTGTGGGTTTGGCCTCTAGTGCATCGCTATTCTTCTCACAGACATTTTCTTCCTCACACACGCTGTGGAGACAGAAGGCGAGCAGCGGCGCTGAGCGGTCTCCTGCTGGGTTGGTGAGTCCCCTGGGTAACCGCCCCCTTGTCAGTACAGCAAGGAGGGTGGACTTTTTCAGTTATTTTTTTGACTGAGTCCCTGAGAGCTGTCAGCGGTGTCATGGAGTCAGTGTCTGGCCCTTCTTCCCCAAACTTGCCAGAGGCAGCAGCCGGTGCCCCTGCACCTGCAGTTACCATGGAGGCATTGTCGGCTGTCCTGGAATCATTTGTAAAACAGAACAAAACAAAAACAAAAAAGGCGCCACTTAGTTAAAACTGTTTTTACTTAAATAACACAGAAGTATTAAAGCACTCACTCATAGGTTGACTTTAGTAGGCACAATAAACGTCTGGTCTGTGGTCACATTCCGCTTGCCGGGAGACTCAGTATTTAGTGATGACCTCCTCGTTTGTTTGTGATGAAATCCGGAATGTTATCCATGCAGGATGTTGCCGGAAGATTCTTCTCACGGAGCCAGAAGGAGGGCTGGAACACAAACGAAGGGTCCAGCTGAGACGCAACACGACGTTCAGCGGGGTGACGTCAGGACCGTCATGCAACGCGTTTCGATGTACAAAGCGGAGACACGTTCAAGGTCCCTGCGCGCATCTTTTTCAAGCAAGATTTGCTGTAAGGGACTCCCTTAAGCTGGACACAGATGAGGCTTCCATGGAGGGGTCAGTCTCTTTTGGGTCGCACAAATTGACCCGTTCTGTAAAAGTTTTTCCCTATGTGTCTTTCTTTGATAAATTCATAGATAAGGAATGGGAAAAGCCGCAGAGGACCTTTGTGGTCCCTCAGCGCCTGGCGGTCAGGTATCCTTTTGAGGAGAGCCTTTTGAAAAAATGGGCCTCTCCTCCGGTTGTTGACCCCCCCGGTCGCTCGGTTAAATAAAGTAACCACTCTCCCTGTAGAGGGGACCCCTGCGTTTAAGGACCATATTGATAGGAGGTCCGAGGCGCTAAGCAGGTCCATGTTCACCTTGCTGGGGTCTGCATTGCGGCCTATTTTGGCTTCAACCTTGGTGTCTCAGACACTCACTGACTGGGCAAAGATTTTGCGCCAGACTGTGGAGGAACATCAGCTCCCTCAGGAGTGTGTAACACTGGCCGACCAGTTGGTGCAGGGCCTTGTGTTTGTCTGTGATGCCACTCTGGATGCGGCCCCCTTAATATCCAGGGCCTCTGTATCTGCGGTGGTAATGCGCCGCCTAATTTGGCTAAAATGCTGGTCCGCTGACCAGGCTTCCAAGAAGGCCTTGGCAGATTTACCCTTCAAAAGGTGGGAGGCTTTTTGGTGCCTCGCTGGATGACATTAAGGATGTCACTGGGGGTAAGAGCACGTTTCTACCTCAGGCCACTAAAGGGAAGGAGTCGCGCCGTAAGCCGGGGCCCTCCTTTCCCACACAGAAGCTGTATTTTCGTCAATCAGGCCCTGCCGGAAGACCCTCCCAAGCGGACAAAGGTCCAGCTGGGGGACAGAGGCGTCCCTGGGTGCGCAAGCCCAACAAGCCAGCGAGCAAACCTGCTACCGCATAAAGTTTTGCCCCCGCCCGACGGCTTCTCGGGTTTGCAGCCCGGTGGAACTCCCTGCTCTCCGACCAGTGGGTCTGTGAGGTAGTCACCTCGGGGTACAAGATAGAGTTCCTTTCTTGTCCACCAAACAGATTCTTTCCCTCAAATCTCCCTCTCCTTCTGGCTCGTCGGTCTGCCCTAACGGGGGCAGTGCAGGACTTGCTAAGGTGCGGAGTGATTCTACC
Organism: Rana muscosa; assembly: GCA_029206835.1. NCBI lineage: Eukaryota > Metazoa > Chordata > Amphibia > Anura > Ranidae > Rana > Rana muscosa. The sequence continues at coordinate 883,648,982 of CM055116.1, forward strand.
TGTACCACTGGGAGAGAGGTTTCAGGGTTTTTATTCGAATCTGTTCGTGGTTCCCAAGAAGGACGGAGTCCGTCCAATCTTGGACCTGAAAGTCTTGAATGTCTTTGTAAAGGTTCGGAAGTTCCGCATGGAATCCATTTGTTCAGTGGTTGCTGCGCTCCATCCGGGGGACTTTCTGGCATCCTTGGACATCAAGGATGCATATTTGCATGTCCCCATCTGCGCAGGACACCAGAGATTTCTGCGCTTTGCAATCGGCGAAGACCATTATCAATTTGTGGCTCTTCCCTTTGGCCTAGCGTCAGCACCGAGGGTTTTCATCAAGGTGCTCGCCCCGATTCTAGCTTTGCTGAGACAGCGAGGCATTGCCATCGTGGGCTACTTAGACGATCTTCTCCTGAGAGCAGCTTCTGGCTCAGACTTAGAGGAAGATGTGTCTATAGCCATTCAGACCCTCCGAGACTTTGGTTGGGTGTTAAACATTCAGAAGTCGGTCCTGATTCCGACTCTGCGTCTGGAGTGCCTAGGTTTAATTCTGGACTCCAAGGAGGTGAGAGTCTTCCTTCCTTTGGAGAAGTTGCAGACTCTCCAGTCTATGGTGAGGTTGTTGACATCCTGCAAATGGTCGTCTCTCTGTTTTTGCATGCGAGTTCTGGGTTTAATGGTAGCTTCCTTCGAATTAGTACCGTATGCCCAATTCCACACTTGAGTCTTGCAGGAGGAGATCCTGTCCAAATGGAACAAATCTCCATTGTCTCTGGATTGTCAGATTCAGGTAAGTCACCTGGTCAGGGCTTCTCTGAGTTGGTGGCTGAGATCCCCGGCTCTTCAGTCCGGGAAGTCGTTCCTTTCCATTGGACTGTGATTACGACGGACGCCAGCCTTACAGGTTGGGGGGGGGGAGTCTGGGGAGTCCAGTCGGCCCAGGGTCGCTGGACTCGGGACGAATCCCATCTGCCGATCAATGTCCTGGAACTCCGGGCGATCAGGCTGTGTCTCTCCAAGTGGTCACTGAGACTACAAGGGCGTCCAGTCAGGATCCAGTCAAACAACGCCACGGCAGTGGCTTATGTCAACCATCAGGGGGGAACAAGGAGCTTGGCTGCAGCGTCCGTGGTCGCCTTACATCCTACGGTGGGCGGAAAGAAGCGTGCCGGCTCTGTCGGCCGTCTACATTCCGGGCGTAGAAAACTGGCAGGTGGACTATCTGAGTCGCCAGATGCTAGACCAGGGGGAATGGTCACTACATCCGGAGGTGTTTCAGCTCCTTTGCCAGAGATGGGGCACGCCAGACGTGGATCTCATGGCTTCTCGACTCAATCGCACGGTGTCGAGGTTCGTGGCCAGGTCCAGAGATCCCTGGGCAGACGCGTTGGTGGCCCAGTGGGGTCAGTATCGGCTAATTTATGCCTATCCCCCACTAAAGTTGCTTCCTCGTCTGCACCGCAGAGTGGAGAACGAGGGGATCCCGGTGATTCTAATTGGCCAGATTGGCCCCGGCGTCCTTGGTACGCCGACCTCGTACGCCTGGTGGCAGATGCACCCTGGCTGCTGCCGATGCGGAAGGACCTTCTGTCTCAAGGTCCCATACTTCATCCTGCTTTACAGTCGCTGGCTTTAACGGCATGGCTATTGAAAGCCAGGTACTAAGGGACCGAGGTCTTTCGGATTCGGTCATTTCAACCATGCTGAGGGCAAGGAAATCCTCTTCCAGGAAGATCTACCATCGTACTTGGAAGGCATACATCTCTATGTGTGAAGAGATGGAGTGGCGTCCACGGACGTACTTGGTTTCCAGGGTCCTGCTGTTTTTACAGCATGGTGTGGATCAGAAACTTGCTTTAAGCACTATTAAGGGTCAGATTTCAGCCTTGGCTGTTTTCTTTCAACGGCCTTTGGCGCCCCATTCCTTGGTGGGTACTTTTGTGCAAGGGGTTCGACATGTGGCTCCCCCTATTAGACCACCTCTTCCTCCATGGGATTTAAATCTGGTGCTCTCGGTTCTTCAAGAACCTCCTTTTGAGAACATCAGAGAGATTCCTCTCTTGACACTATCTCAGAAGGTGGCCTTTCTAGTGGCCATTACATCGGTCAGAATGGTTTCTGAATTGGCGGCCTTGTCTTGCAAGTCACCATACTTGGTCCTCCATAAGGATAAAGCGGTGCTACGCCCGCAGCCTTCCTTCCTTACGAAGGTGGTTTCGGCTTTTCACCTGAATGAGGACATTGTGCTGCCGTCCTTGTGTCCTCGACCCTCACATCCCAGGGAGACTACGCTCCATAACTTAGACGTGGTACGGGCCTTGCGAGTGTACCTGTCTGCTACGGCTCCGTTTCGGAGGTCTGACTCATTGTTTGTGTCGGTGTCTGGTCCACAAAAGGGCCTGGCGGTCTTGTCGGCCACCATTTCTCGGTGGATCAGGCAGACCGTCATCCAGGCTTATGCCCTTAAGGGGCGGGCGCCTCCCTTTCCGGTCACAGCACATTCAACCAGGGCAATTGGTGCTTCCTGGGCTTTCCGACATCAAGCGTCTGTCTCACAGGTGTGCAAGGCGGCGACTTGGTCGTCCGTGCACACGTTTTCAAAATTTTACAAGGTTGATGTGAGTACATCTTCTGATGCTTCCTTCGGCCGCAAGGTTTTGCAGGCGGCTGTTTGAGGTTGCAACTCCTCCGTCCAGGAGCTCTGTTGGTTTGGGGTGAAATTGGTTGTTTTTTAAAACTGTTCCCACACCTCGTTTTTTTGACACTGCTTGTGGACGTCCCACACGTCAAGAATTGAGAAGGCTGTGTCCGTCCATTAACGAAAAGAGAAAATAGGATTTTTTGTACTCACCCTAAAATCCTTTTCTCGTTCGTCCATGGACGGACACAGCACCCACCCCTCCTTTTTTAGGTTTGTACGGCTTGCTATGAACTGAGCTGCTGACTGCAGGGCCGAGGGTTATGTCTGGAGGGATTGCCCCCTGGGCGGGGCTGTTCATCTCTGATTATTGTAACATGTGTTTTTAATTATCTAACATGTTCTGCCTAGTCCTCTCCTATGAACAGGAACATAACCCACACGTCAAGAATTGAGAAGGCTGTGTCAGTCCATGGACGAACGAGAAAATAGGATTTTTGTACTCACCGTAAAATCCGTTTCTCTGACGTCAGGGGGGCGGTCCCTCCGGACATTACCCTCCCACCTGCAGCTAGCAGCCTCAGGTCGTAACAAAGCAGTACAAACCTTAAAAGGAAGGGTGGGTGCTGTGTCAGTCCATGGACGTCAGAGAAACGGATTTTACGGTGAATACAAAAATCCTATTTTCTCTTATCGTCCATGGACTGACACAGCTCTCATACTGTTTACGTGTGGGACGTCCCAAAGCAGTATAAGAAAAGGGTGGGAGCCAATAGTAAAGGAACAACCAAAACTTCACTCCAAACCAGCAGAGCTCCTCAACGGAGAAGTTGCAACATTAAGCAGCGGCCTGCAACACTTCGCGGCCGAAGGAAGCATCCGAAGATGCAGCCACATCAACCTTATAGAATTTTGAAAAGGCATGAACGGACGACCAGGTCACCGCCTTGCACACTTGTGCAACCGACGCTTGATGTCGGAAAGCCCAGGAAGCACCAATTGCCCTGGTGGCATGCGCCTTAACCGGAAAGGGAGGGGCCACCCCCTTAATGCCATAGGCCTGTATAACAGCCTGTCTGATCCATCTAGAAAAGGTGGCCGACGACACCGCTCGGCCCTGTTTCGGACCAGGGACAGACACAACTAGTGAGTCATATCACGTACCACATAAAATGTGTGAAGCGCAAACCTTCTGGAATGCGATGTGTGAGGACACAAGGACGGGAGGACAATGTCCACATGTAGGTGAAAAGCCGAGACCACCCTTGCAAAAGGAAGGTCGCGGACGCAACACCGCCTTATCCTTATGGATGACCAAGTAAGGCGGTTTGTAAGACAATGCCACCAACTCAGACACCCGTCTGAAGAAGTAATGGCCACTAAGAAGGCCACCTCCTGAGACAAGGTCAAGAGGAGAATATCGCTGATATTTTCAAAATGAGGTTCCTGGAGAACCGAGAACACCAAATTCAAATCCCGAGGAGGGAGAGGAGGTTTAACATGAGGGAGCACATGGCGAACCCCCTGCACAAGGGTGCTACCAAGGAATGACCCGCTAGCGGCTGCTGAAGGAAGACGACCAAGGCCGAAAACTGACCCCTAATGGTACTCAAAGCAAGCATTTGGGTCACACCACGCTGCAAGGACCGCAGGATACTTGGGGACGGAATACGTCCGTGGACGCTAGTGCAGCTCTTCACACGTAGCGATGTAAGCTTCCCAGGTACGGAGATATATCTTTCAAGCGGAAGACTTCCGTGCCCTGAACATGGTCGAAATGACCGAATCCGAGAGACCTCGGACTCTCAGCACCTGGCTTCCAATAGCTATGCCGTTAAGCCAGAGACTGTAAAACAGGATGAAAATTAGGACCCTGAAACAGGAGGTCCTCCCTTATTGGCAACAGCCAAGGAACGTCCGCGATAAGACGTACCAGATCAGCATACCAATGATGCCGAGACCCACCCGGCGCAAAGAGGATCACCGGAATCCCCTCGGCCACAACCCTGCGCAGCAGGCGAGGAAGCAGCTGCAGTCGAGGATAACGGATATCAGGTGATAATGACCCCATGGGGCCACCAACGGATCCAAGGCATCCACCCAAGGCTTGATACCTTTCGATTGAGTCGCGAGGCCCTCAGGTCCACATCCGGCATGCCCCACCGCCAGCACAGATCCTGAAAAAAAACCTTCAGGTGTAAGGACCACTCTTCCTGGTCCAGCGTCTGGCCACTCCGATAGTCCGCCTGCCAATTGTCTATGCTTGAATGTAGATGGCCGATAGAGACCACGTGGGGAGGCATAGTCTGATTGCCCGTATTTCCAGAACATTGATCGGTAAACAGGCTTCGTCCGGAGTCCAAGCCCTGGGGCTGACAGGACTCCCCAGACTCCACCCCAGCCCGTCAGGCTGGAGTCCGTCATGAACACCTCCCACTGGATGGGGAGGAACGACTTCCCGGACCGAAGAGCCGGGGACCCCAACCCCACGCCAGGGATGCCCTGAGTGGGTGACTCATCTGGATCTGAAGATCCAAGGACAACGGGGATTTGTCCCAAGTGGACATGATCTCTTACTGTAATGCCCGTGTGAGTGATTGGGCATACGGAACAGCCTCGAACGAGGCCCTCATGAGTCCCAGGACTCTCATGCAAAAAACGGGTTGACAACCATTTCCGAGATGTCAGGACCCGCACTACAGGCTGAAAAGTCAGTAACTTCTCCCAGGGTTAGGAATACCTACGCCTCCATGGAGTCCAGGATCAGACCGAGATACTCCAAATGCTGAGCCGGGACCAGGACCAACTTCTGAATGTTCGGGAGCCACCCGAAGTCTCTAAGGAGAAGAAGATCGTCCAGATAGCCCATGATAGCAATGCCTCGCTGTCTCAGCAAAGCTAGAACCGGAGCAAGCACCTTGGTAAAAAACCTTTGGTACCGAGGCTAGGCCGAAGGGAAGAGCCACAAATTGATAGTGGACTTCGCCGATCGCAAAGCACAGAAACTACTGGTGACTTGCGCAGATCGGAACATGCAAGTAGGCGACCTTGATGTCCAAGGATGCCAGAAAAAAAACCCTGATGGAGTGCGGAACTTTTGCACCATTACCAAGGCATTCAGGCCTTAAGGCCCAGGATTGGCCAAACCCCGTCCCTCTTTTGGGACTACAAACAGATTCAAGCAGAAAACCTGAAAACTCTCCTGTGACGGAACCGGCACAATCACTCCGGACCTGATCATCCTGTACGGCCCCTAGAAGGGCCGCCCGACGGGCAGGAAGGAGAGGGAGAATTGAGGGAAAGAATCTGTCTGGGGTCAGGAACGGAACTTTATCCTCTATCCTGTATCCTGGGGTGACCACCTCGCACACCCACCGGTTGGAGATCCGGGAGGTCCACTGAACCGTGAACCTGCAAGGACGTCCCCCCCCCCCCCCCCCGCCCCAGAGTCGGGCCGGGGCAAGACTTCATGCGGCGGCGGCTTGGGAGCTAGCTTGGTAGGCTTACGCACCCAGGGACGCTTATGTCCCCCAGCCGCACTTTTCTCAGTCTGGGCGGGCTTACCCGTGGATTCTGACTGAGGAAAAAACTCCTTCGTCTTTGCCGGAAAGGAAGGGCCCAGCCTACGGTGGGGCTCTTCTTCCTTAGAGGACTGAGGAAGGAAGGTGCTCTTACCCCCTGTGACATCCACAATAATGTCATCCAGGGCGGCCAAAACAGTCTACCGCCCTTAAAGGGCAAGTCAGCCAGGAGCTATTTGGAAGCTAGGTCGGCCGACCAGCATTTCAGCCAGATAAAAAGGGATTTTTATAACAGCTTACCTGTAAAATCCTTTTCTTGGAGTACATCACGGGACACAGAGCGACTTAGTCATTACTAATGGGTTATATAGATTACCTTCAGGTGCTGGCACTGGCCACTTCCAAACCGGAAGTACCCTCCCCTATATAAGCCCCTCCCATCTGGGAGCACCTCAGTTTTGTAGCAAAGCAATAAGTGTCCCAAAAAGAGGGGTGGGAGCTCTGTGTCCCGTGATGTACTCCAAGAAAAGGATTTTACAGGTAAGCTGTTATAAAAATCCCTTTTTCTTTTTCGTACATCACGGGACACAGAGCGACTTAGTCATTACTAATGGGACGTCCCAAAGCAATGCCAAATGAGGGGAGGGATACATAAGCTGGGCGCCATCAGGCATGAGGATCTTTTGCGGCCTGCAACACACTGCGCCCAAAGGCGACATCCTCCTGACTTCTAACGTCTACCTGGTAGAATCTAGTAACTGTGTGTACCGAAGACCATGTTGCGGCCTTACATACTTGAGCCAGGGAGGCCTGGTGATGCACTGCCCATGAAGTTCCAACTGCTCTTGTGGAGTGCGCCCTAACTTTGAACGGAGGCGGTCTCTTTCTCAAGCCATAGGCTTGTATTATGACCTGTCGAATCCACTTGGCTAAAGTAGATTTTGATGCTGCCTGACCCTTTCTAGGGCCTTCCGGCAGAATAAACAAAGTATCCGTTCTGCGAATCTGAGCAGTGGCTTTTAGATAAGCTTTAACTGCTCTTACTACATCCAAAGAATGTAATAACTTTTCCTCTACCGAGCTAGGTTTGGGGAAAAAAGAAGGAAGAACCACATCTTGGTTCAAATGAAACCTCGATACCACCTTGGGAAGAAAGGCTGGATGAGGACGTAATACTACTCTGTCCTTATGGACAACCAGATATGGCTCCTTACAGGACAAGGCGGCTAATTCCGATACTCTTTTAGCCGAACAAATGGCTACTAAGAAAATCAATTTCCTGGTGAGAAGAACCAAGGATATGTGTTGCAATGGTTCAAACGGTTGTTTCTGTAGAACCGACAGAACCAGGTTTAAGTCCCAAGGACATATGGGAATACTAACAGGAGGGCTAATACGCATCACTCCTTGTATGAAAGCTTTGACTAGTGAATGCGAAGCCAAGGGCCTTTGAAAAAATATTGACAAGGCCGAAATCTGACCCTTGATAGTACTCAAGGCCAGCTTCCTATCTACAGCCCACTGTAGGAAGTCCAAAATCCTCCCTATCACGTACTTACGTGGATGCCATTTCTTGGCCTCACACCACGTAATGTACGCTTTCCAGATCCTATAATAGATCTGCCTGGATACCGGCTTCCTGGCATTGATCATGGTAGATACCACAGAATTAGAGAGCCCTCTCTTTTTCAGAATGTGGGCTTCAATAGCCAGGCCGTCAAACCTAGGGCTGGTAAGGAAGGGTGGTATATCGGTCCCTGCGACAGCAGGTCCGGAAGATGTGGGAGGGTCCAAGGACTCCTCACTGACATTTTTACAATCTCCGCGTACCATGCCCTTCGGGGCCACGCTGGAGCCACCAGAATCACTGGTTTCTTTTCTACCCTGATTCTGCGGAGTAATCGCGGTAACAATTGTGGTGGTGGGAATGCATATATCAGCTTGAACTGATCCCAAGGGAACACTAGGGCATCCGAGCCGCAAGCTAGGGGATCCCTTGTGCGAGACACAAATTTGTCCACCTTTGCGTTGAATCTGGATGCTAGCAGATCTACATCCGGTGTTCCCCACCGCTGGCATATTGCCTGGAAAACCTCGGGGTGAAGAGACCATTCCCCCGGGCATAATTGTTGGCGACTTAAAAAGTCCGCTCTCCAATTTTCCACTCCTGGGATGAAAACCGCGGATATGGCTAGGACATATTTTCCTGCCCACTCCAGGATGCAATTTGCTTCCCTCTGGGCTGCACGACTCCTGGTGCCACCCTGGTGATTGATATATGCCACTGCTGTGGCATTGTCTGATTGAATTCTGACAGGGGACCCTTGGAGTTTGGATGTCCATGCTACTAGGGCATACCGGGATGCTTGTATCTCTAAGAGATTGATGGGCAGGGCCTTTTCTGCTTCTGACCACTTGCCCTGGAGAGACCATTGCTCCAGTACTGCCCCCCAGCCTATGAGGCTGGCATCTGTAGTGACCACCTTCCAAGAAACCGGACTGAAGGGTTTCCCTTTTTCCAGATTCTGGGGCACCAACCACCAATGGAGGCTCTTGCGAACGGAAAGGGACAGGGACATTGGTAAGTCTAAAGCCTGAACTTTTTTGTTCCAGGCTGACAGTATGGCCCTTTGCAAATTCCTTGAATGGAATTGACCGTAGGGTACCGCTTCGAATGAAGCCACCATTTTTCCCAGCAGCCTCATGCAGAGGCGTATGGATGGTTTTCTTTTTGTACCCACTAAGTGGGTCAAATCTTTTAAAGACGACACCTTCTCTGGAGGTAAGAAAATCTTTCTCTGATTTGAATCCAGCCTTAGCCCTAAGTATTCCAGACTTTTGACTGGTCTTAGAGCTGACTTGTCCCGGTTGATAATCCAACCGTGATATTCCAGATACTTGATTGTCTTGTGAATAGCTACTTCCAGCTTTTCCACTGAGTGGTCTATTAGTAGCAGGTCGTCTAGATATGCCATTATCGTTACACCTTGTGTTCTTAGATTGGCCAATAATGGGGCCAGAATTTTTGTGAACACTCGTGGTGCTGTGGCCAGACCGAAAGGTAAGGCTCTGAACTGAAAATGGCGCCCTTCTACTGGAAAGCGTAGAAATTTCTGGTGGGCCGGAAAGATGGGAATATGCAGATAAGCATCCCTTATGTCGATCGAGGCTAACCATTCCTGCCCTTGTAGGGCGGTGGCCACCGATCGGATCGACTCCATCCGAAAAGTCCTGATATTTAGGAACTTGTTTAGCCCTTTTAGATTTAATATGGGCCTCACGTCCCCATTTGGTTTGGGGACTGTGAAAAGGTTCGAGTAAAACCCGAATCCGCTTTCTTCCAGGGGAACCTTCATGATTACACCTTGGAGCAATAGTTGTTCTAGTGCCAGAAGGAGGGATCCTCTCTTCTGGGGATCTCTTGGCACGTTTGACCTCATAAATTGGGCAGGAGGAGTGCCTTTTAACTTCAGCTTGTATCCCAGACTTACTGCGGAGAGCACCCATCTGTCTCTGATGGTGTCCCGCCAGGTCTCTGTGAACAACTGAAGCCTTCCCCCCACCCGATTGAGTGGGGGCAACGCTTCATGACTTGGGGGGAGGTTTTGTACCTCTCTTGATCCAGGGCTTCTTGTTACCCTGTGATTGTCCCTGATTTCTGCCCCCTGAATTTGACCACGGAGGCCGTCGGAACTGCTTCACAGCCGATGTGCCCGGGACTGGAGAAGTAGGCCTCTTAAAAGAAGGACTTCTACTCTTGTTCTTAACCGGTAAGAGTGAACTTTTACCGGCAGAAATTTTCTGGATATATTTGTCCAGATCTTCTCCAAATAAGCGTTCTCCATGAAATGGGAAGCTAACCAGCAGTTTCTTACAGGGAGCTTCAGCAGACCAGTTTTTGAGCCACAGAAGCCTACGCATATGTACTATAGACAGCGTAAAGCGGGAGGCCTGTTGGATTGTATCCTTTATGGCGTCCACCGCAAAACACAAGGCTCTAGGCAGGTCAGCTAGGGCAAGAGCCTGCTGATCTGGTAAGTCCCTTAAGACTTGTTTCAACTGATCTTTCACTGCTTGGCAGACTCCAATCGCTGCTACCGCAGGTTGTGTCACCATGCTTGCTGTAGAGAAAGCAGATTTTAGTAAAGACTCCAATTTTTTATCTATTGGGTCTTTGAACATTATCTACTGGACATGTCAGTGATTTGTTCACAGAAGAGATGGCTGCGTCCACTGTAGGGACCCTCCATTTTTTTATGAACTTATCCTCCATGGGATAGATCACCGGAAATCTCTTGGGGGGAGCAAATATTTTATCAGGATGCTCCCAATCCTGGTAAATAAGCCCTTCTAATAAAGGGTGGATTGGGAAGGAACAGACAGCCTGGGGAGCTTTTAGCGACCCCAGCGAGGAAACCGTAGTGGATGGTGGTTCCGCCAGAGGCATTTTAAATGCTGATCGGACCATGTTAGTCAGAGACTGAACCCATAATCTTTCAGCCTGAGATGCTGAGAAAGGTTCTTCCACTGTTGATTCCTCCATAACTGAATCAACCTCATCCTGATCCCCTTCAGGTAGGTCAATCCCTGTGTGGGGCTGTTCCTCCACTAACAGGCACTCTGAAGGAGGAGACGGAGATCGGACGCGCTTTCCCTGTGACAGGGAAGCAGCGATCAATGCTGTTAATCTCTCTTCCAATCCTCCCAGAGTTGAGGATAAAACCTCCTCTGTTATATATACAGGAGCAGGTGGACTGGGGACAGCCGCAGCACCAGGCACTCCTGCGGGGTTTCTACGGCTACTGACCTCTGAATTCTCAGGGGAGATTGGTGCAGTACAAGCATGCCCAATATCCTCAAAGCCCAATGGAGACCCCTTTGGCTTCCTGGAAGACCTATTTCCGGAGCGTCTGGACGACATATCCTTTAAGCACAAAGCTGAGGTATTCCTGTCGTCATACACCAATTTTGCTGGTAATAGTCTAACACAGTTGCTGCTATATACCAGCTGGTGTCCACTAAAGTGCCTTTCTATGGGGATGCCTGCATCAACCGCCTCTGTGTGCCACTGTTTGTTGCTAGCTCTGTTTGCATCCAGCTGACACTTGTACTGTGTCTTTATACAAGCTGGGACGCCTAAACATGCGCAGAAGCGCCATGGCGCGCATCGAGCGTCATCCACCCGCCCCGCCCCTTTTTTTCATAGGAGGCGCGTGCACGCGCCCGCGCGCGCACCCGTGCGCCATTGGCGCCCTTTTCGAAACCAAACAGGGACTAGGAGCCAGGGCCCTTTTTGCCGGAGGGCCTGTGCGGTGGATGAGCGCAGCAACAGGGCAGAGGAAGTGGATTCCCACAGAGAAACTTACCAACTGCCTGGATCTTTTGACTTGAGAAAAACCAAAGATCCACATGACAAGAAAAATGGACCACAGCGGCCTCTAGTGGTTTAACACAGGTACCGCGGTCCTCCTTTTTTTTTTTTTTTTTTTTTCTTGACTACTATTAAAATTTTACATTTTCAGTAGTTACAGGCATACACAGATATTAGCGGGAATACCGTTAGGTAACAGACAGAAAGACAAATTAGGCTTGGGGGTCCCCCAATAGAACCAAGTTCCTGGGGGCCCCCACTTACCTGATCCCCGCCGCAGGACTCTGTTTGGTCCACAGAAGCCCAAACTTCACCTATCACGGCAGGCATTGTAATTAAACCTTCAGGGACCGGGTTCCCAAGGATTCCACTCCCCTGGACCTGTATAGCACCCTGCACAGACAACATCTTGGTCGTGGGTATGACCAGAGCTCTGGATCCCAGGGTCCAGCCCTCCTAGGAGAGGCATTACAGGCAAAACCTTGCTCTTCTGCTGCAAGGCCCGGGTACCGACCGTTTAGCTATGAAGCTTTTTTGGTGGGATCCGGAACAGCTTACTAAGGCCCAAAAGAACCTGTACGCAAGCCCAGTGAAAACACATGTTACTCTTTGGCCAACACCTTAGACACTGGCAAAAAACTGAGGTGCTCCCGGATGGGAGGGGCTTATATAGGGGAGGGTACTTCCGGTTTGGAAGTGGCCAGTGCCAGCACCTGAAGGTAATCTATATAACCCATTAGAAATGACTAAGTCGCTCTGTGTCCCGTGATGTACGAAAAAGAAAGCGATGCAGCACCACAGCATAGATAGAGGCCCCAGATATTAAAGGGGCCGCATCCAAGTGGCCTCGCACACAGAGACTAAACCCTGCGCGAGTTGGTGAGCCAGGGAAATGGTTTCAGGAGGGAGATTATGCACCTGTACTGTCTGGTGCAAAATCTTTGTGCGGAGATGCCATGGGTCACATGGCAATGCACTCTAGACCCGTGATTGAACACAGGGTCACATGCAAGCCCATTTACAATGCACTCTAGACCTACCCGGGATTGAACTCAGGGGTCAAATGCATGCTTGTGTGGAGACCCAACCTGTGAGTGTCTTGAGACACAAGTGTCGCCGCCACTATAGGGCGTAAGGCAGACCCCAATAAGGTAAACATAGTTCTACTCGCCACTTCTGACCTCCTGTCAGTGGGATCCTTAAATGCAGGAAACCCTGTAGACAATTTTTTTTTTTTTTACTTACCTGCAAGACAAAGCTATAATGAGCTAGTATGACTAGCATACTAGCTCATTATGTACCACTTACCTTCGATCGGGGCCCCCGAAGTCGTCCGTGTCCCTCCTCTAGCCGCATCCATCGCTGCGGCGATAGCCGGAATGTTACTTCCGGGTATCGCCGCTGCAGCCAATCACAGCGCCGCTCCGGCGCTGTGATTGGCCGGAGCGGCGAAGACGTGACTCCGCGCATGCGCGCGTGAGCTGTCGAATTCGGCTACGTCGTCGAATGTTGCGACCTAGCCGAATTTGTGAATGGGGTGACGTCAGCGTCGCCGCATTTACATACAAATATCTCCTTAACCGTGTAGGTTAAGGAGATATTTCATGCACCTACAGGTAAGCCTTAATCTAGGCTTACCTGTAGGTCTTTGTTTAAAAAGTGGGTTTACAACCACTTTAAATGCAGGAGTCCCTTCCATTGGGAGCGTGGTAGCCCTATTCAAACGGGCGACCGGGGGGTCGACCACTGGGGGGAGAGCCCACTTCTTAACCAGGTCCTCCTCAAGGGGTACCTCATGGCTAGGCGCCGCGGGGCCGTCAAAGTCTTCTGCGGCTTATCCCAGATTTGGTCAATGAATGTATCAAAAAAAAAGGCACATATGGAAAAACCTTTTTTGAATAAACGGCTTTAAAGGAACCAAAGGAGACAGCTTCCACCCGAGGTTACTCAGCCTCAACATTCAGCTTGATAGTGTCCTACACAGCATCAATGAGTTCACTTACAAGCACCCTGTCAGTTATTCAGAACTGGGGTCTTCCTCACAGGGAATATCCTGTTCAAAAACATGAAAATCCTCAGAGCTAGGGTCCTGAGCAGCAGTAGCTAGGCCCATATCTGAGACAGAGAACTCCCATACAGAAGAATGTGTGGGGAGGGGGTGCTTTACAGCTCCCTTGCGCTCTCACACCGCTTCCATCCTGACAAGGATGATTCCAGGACTGCCGACAACTAGTCGCTAGGGACCGCAGGTGCAGGAGCACTGCCAGTTGCCTCAGACAGTGTGGAGAAGCAGGTGAACCAGACTCCATACTGCCACCCTCTGAGACCCTATACACCTATTACAGTGAATAGTACAGTCCACCCACTGGCTGCGCTGAGGCTGAGGAGGGGATACCCAGAGGACTCACCAACCCTTGTAAGCACTGCTCAGATCCGCTGTATGAAACCGCGCTGCAGCGCGAGTGAAGCCTGAGGAGGGTGTGAGGAGATTGTGAGGAGAATGTGAGATTCGCGCCGCAGCAGCGCCGATAGAGGCCAAAACCGAAACTAAAAGCGCCGCGGCTTCAAGAAAATGGCTGCCGGCCACATGCATTACTGCGCCAGTGACCCATCGGCAAGATGGCCGCCGAGCGCGGTTTTTAAATCACCTCACAGCGCTAATGGCGCACGCAGTAATAAAACACCCACACACCAGAACACTGCTCCTCTCCACTAAAACAGACATGAGCACCCCCAGCCAGGCCAGAGTGACCCCCAAGCACCCCCACACAGCACAGCACCAGTACAGGGTGCAGAGAGCAGCATAACAGGGGGGGAGACAGGGATAAACCCCCTATATAAAGAAACACAGCCAGCATGTACTCACCTGCAGCAGGAGAGACTACCTACCCGTCCCAGAGGGACCCACTGGCTTGTTTCAGACAGACCTATCACAGAGTAGTACTGCGTAGCTGTCGGCCCGGTCCACCGCGAAAGATACAGACAGGTACTGATCAATCTTGAGAGGACCGCGGGAGCATAAAAGCAACCCGGCCACCCCTGGAGTCATGGGGCATGTCGTGAACTGAGTCTCACGCACACAAGGCGAGGATCAGCACGCTCGATGGTCGAACAGGGAAGACTACGAGGATTCCAGTGTACCCAACCTGTTGCCCAGCCGACAGTTGATTGAAGGTCTCAAAAATAAAATAATAAAATTCCAAAAGGAATAAAAGTTAAAAGTTAAATCTTCCAGGAGACTGGCTCCTGAGAGAGCCACGTCTTCTCCTTCTGCTAGGCAGAAAAAAACTGAGGCTGCTAGCTGCAGGTGGGAGGGTAATGTGCGGAGGGACCGCCCCCCTGGGCGGGGCTGTTCAGCTCTGGTTTGTTCTAGAATGTTTCTAACACCTAACATTCTGCCTAGGTCTTCTCCTGCAAGCAGGGACATATACCCACACGTAAACAGTATGAGAGCTGTGTCAGTCCATGGACGATAAGAGAAAAGGATTTTACGGTGAGTACAAAAAATACTATTTTTTGAACTGCCCGTAAAATCCTTTTCTCTGAGTTCATGGACGGACAGAGCATCTTAATCTTGACATTAGGGTATTAGCCATCTATCAGGAGAGGACTAGGCAGAAACATGGTAATGTGTTAAACAACATCAAAACTGTACAGTACCGCCCAGGAGGGGTGGGTGCTGTGTCCGTCCATGAACTCAAAGAAAAGGATTCTAAGGTGAGTACAAAAATCCTATTTTCTCTTTCATTCATGGATAGACACAGCATCTTAATCTTGACATTAGGGACGTCCCCAAGTAGTGTCAAAAACGAGGGGTGGGAACAGCGATCAAAACCCCACCGCGGCTCGAGCCAAGCAGTCTTGAGCTCCGCCCTACGCTGCTTTTCTCCGTAAGCGGCGTCTTTCCCAGTCGACGAGCCGCGGCGGGGTTTTAGTGCTCTTTTGAAAGTGTTTTTTTTACCTTCATGTGGATGTCAGTTACCCATTTTAAGCAATAAAGGGTACCCGTTTTTTACTAAACTTACTGCACCATGAAGCCTTATTATTTCTTCCCTTGAACCTGGTTGCTTGCCACACTGCATGAGCGTTCCTATAGGACGGAAGGTGTTTGATAGCCCCAAATCGGTGAGCAGAGTGAGGATCCAGATGACTACATGAGTGGACATCGCTGACATCCGGATCTGGTGTGTGCTGAGCTCGTTTGGTCTCCGTCATAGGGACCCATCTGCTCTGGTAAGCGGCTTTTTTGTACATTCCTGCTGAATTGAAGTTTATATTGAAGACCTGCAATCTCCTGTGACCTGGGTCACACATCGGTGTTTGCTTCATTTATGGACACTTTGCTGCCTATAAGCTGTTTGTGTGATACAATCTGGCAGCTGAAGTGAATGGACTTATTGCATCTGTTCATCTCTCTGTGAATTCTCCCTTTTTTATCACATTACATATCTATTTGCTTTTCACCTGGATGAGAACCCAGGTGATCCTTTTCACTCATATATATTTAATTTATTTCACTCATATATATTTAATTTATTTCTAATACATTTTTTTGGCACTTTGCTTGTCATCTGTAAGGTTGCACATTAATTATTATTTTCTACACATGTCAGAGCAGGGGACACCTGCCACAGCAAGGCCCGAGTCTGAATCAGAAACTCTTCCCAGAAGATGGTGGGGGGAGGGGGCATTTTTACCCCCCATTTTCGCCCACACACCGCTTCCACCCTGGCAACAGAGCTTTCAGGACCGCTGACATAGCGTCCACAGGTACAGCAGGTGCAGGGGCACTGGTTGCCAATACAGGGATGTCTGGGGAAGAAGCGACCGCTTCTGACGCCATGCTGACCCACTTGCCTGACACCCTTAGGGACCTAAGGCAAGTACACAGTCCACCCTCCTAGCTGTCACAGAAAACGAGGGAGCCCCCCCAGAGGACTCACCACCTGAACCAGGAACCGCACGGCCGCCGTCCACTCTCCCTGACTGAAGTGTTCACCATGTCAGTCTCTATCCGAGGTGATTTCGGCTGTTCGCGCCGCCCTGAGAGCCGTTTGACCGCTAGAGGCAAAAACCCCAGTGAAAACCACAGGAAAATGGCCGCCAGCCCTGTAACATCGCGCGGGCTACAAGAAAATGGTCGCCGTTCGTCCCTGTGTACAAAAAGTGTGCGGACCACAAGAAAATGGCCGCTGGTCACCGCCAAAATGGCCACCGTCGAATGCTGGAAAAGAAGCACTGAGAAAAGGGAAAATGGCAGCGAACACCTGGGCACCCAAACCAAGGCCCCCACACACATAGCAGCACCCACCTCAGCAGAGAGTGGACCCCAGGCACAGCGCAGCCCACAGGTAAAAAACTGAGCCCTCCCGGTGGACCCCCAGGTCAGTACACAGCATGCCCAGTCACCACAGCACATGGGGAGGAGGGAAGGACAGGGAGAGACGAAAGGAAGGGTGAGATACCCCCTAATCGACCTCCCCAGGAATGTCCAGCTGTTCCATCCTGCCAAAACAGGGGAACCTGTACTTTCCCATCCTGCGAGGACTGCTGGACCCATTCCAGACAGATCCACCACCCGAGTAATACGGGGGTAGCTATCGGCCCGGCACACTGTGACACGGACAGTAATTAGCCCGGTCATGTGTGCCCCGGAGCGTGTAGCTCACCGGCCACCCCTGAAGCAAACGGGGCATTCGTGGCTGACCCAGCGCGTAGCTAAAGGCCTGCTCACGCTCAAAAGGCCGAAACTGGGGGGACTACAAGGATCTAGGACACCCAGCCTGTCGCCCAGTCGGCAGTTGATAGTAGATCACAGGATCAATAGTAAAAAAAAGCAAAAAATCCACAGGACCAATGGGCCCACCGAGAGCCAGGTCCTTCTCCTATGCTAGGCAGAAAAAAACTGAGCTTCTGCATGCAGGGAGAGGGGTTGTACCCAGAGGGACCGTCCACCTGGGCGGTACTGTACAGTTTTGATGTTGTTTAACACATTAACACGTTTCTGCCTAGTCCTCTCCTGATAGAAGGCGAATACCCTAATGTCAAGATTAAGATGCTGTGTCCGTCCATGAACAAAAGAGAAACCTGTTTTGTGTTGCATTTAGGTTTCCAAAGTGCTGTGCATGTACCCTTAGTCAACCACTGCGCTGCTCACAATATGTGCATTTTCTGGGTTACTCAACAAATCACTCCCAAAGACATCATAGGCACACACCCAAGCACTGTGTGGTGTCTACTGTGCAGCCTCAGTGAGCTTTGTATAACACCTTAATCAGTGGCGTCGCTATGGAGGTGAGGGCTGCACCCAGGCCGCTGCTACACACCGTTACTTGCAGAGCTGCAGCGGAGTGAGTGTGTCGATTTGTGCCCTCTGTCGAAAAGTGCCTGCGCATGCGCAGAACGGAAGGGCACTCCAACTGATTTCCAGATCAGCTGGCGTGATGTCACCATAGCGCATTCGCACATCGGAGGCTTTTTTCGACAGGAGATAAAATTTGACAGGTATAGTCTGGTTTAGTCTGTGTTTCCGGGGCAGGTTTGGTGTGTTGAAAGGCAGGTTTTGCCTGTCTAAGGGCAGGTTACAACAGACAAAACCCACCCTTCAACACACCCCACCCTGCAAAAGCGAGGCTCAAACTGATAACTACGGTGTCCCTCCGCTCTTTGTATAGCTTTCAAGTGTGCCTGTGAAATGGCATCTCCTGTCAAAAAAGCCTCCTACGATGCGCTCATGCGCTACGGTGACGTCACGCCAGCTGATCGCCAAATCAGCTGGAGTGCCCTTCCATTCTGCACAGGCATTTTTGAATGGAGGGCACTATTCGATAGAACACCAGCACATGTCTTTCAGTCGCTTCCCTGTCAGGCGTAATGATCTCTTCCCGATAGGAGCTTCCTAGTTCCGGCTGACGTGACATGATCCATAGGCAGGGAAGCACGGCACGGGATTGAACAGTCAGCAGCATGTAACTACAGCAGCCAGAACCCATGTGCACTGCAAGTGAGCAGTTTTGTGTCACATTTTCTTAGCTGTGTGAAGTGGTTAATGCTTTGGGGGGGTTAATTCATTTACAAAGTAACAATTTGTAATATGCAGCATGGAGGGGGTTAATGTACTCACTGAAGCATTAGTGACCAGTGGCACTTAATTGACCCTCTTGTGCTGCATTAGTGGCACCAGTGTTAATTAAAGGGGTTGTAAACCCACTTTGTAAACAAACACCTACAGGTAGGCCTAGATGAAGGCTTACCTGTAGGTGCAAGAAATATCTCCTAAACCTACACGGTTTAGGAGATATTTGCAAAAAAAGACATGCACCGATGTCTACGGCGCATGCGCGCCGTAGACAACAGTGCATTCACAGGGTTAATCCCATTCACAATTCCGGCTCTGCCGGAATAGACAGCTCCCGCGCGCATGCGCGGAGTGACGTCCTCGCCGCTCCGGCCAATCACAGCGCCGCAGCGGCGCTGTGATTGGCTGGAGCGGCGATACCCGGAAGTAACCTTCCGGGTATCTGAGGAGCGATGGCTGCGGATGGAGCGGGGGACGAGGATGGCTTTGGGGGCCCCGATCTAAGGTAAGTGATGCATAATGAGCTAGTATGCTAGTCATACTAGCTCATTATGGCTTTGTCTTGCAGGTGATTTAAAAAAAAATAATTATCTGGGTTTACAACCGCTTTAACCCATTTATGCTGAAGCATAAAGCGGTTTATAAACACTTACACTAGCTCTGAGCAGGCAAGAGGAGGGTGGGTTGGGGTGACACCATGTTATACCACACCAGGTGACATCTTTGACCTTAATGCAAGTATTCACACATTTAAAACAGTACAACACACCCTCACTGATCTCTGCAGCTACTATGGAGCAATTTATCAAACCTCAAGACTGTTCCTTCCTCCCTCCCAAAGCTCCTATTTGCAATTTACATAAGGCAGGTGGGTAGGCAGCCTGGGATAAAGACTGCGCTTATGAGTGCCAACGCCATGGCAATGTGGATCCTAATGGCCCAGCACTCCTCATGATGCAGAGAGCATAGATGCATGGTTAGCCCAGCTGGCATAGGAGGCAACTAAGTGGCCTTGCATTGCTAAGAAACACCATTAAACTTTACACAGTTTCTTTCTGGCATTTATTGCCTTTGGATGTACATGGTGAACTACAATGTATAGTAATGCAGCAATGATCACTTAATGACCAGGGAGCTAGGAACTGGGGTTCATATTTTCATTAGTAGTTAAGTGTAGCCCAATTGACCATGCGAATGATCATGGAGGAGTGCCCCGCCCTAAACAACATGGCGCCATAAGCCAGCGCATAGCGGGCAGGCTCCAAACCTTCCTCCAGAAAACCCGACTAGAATGAGGATTAAAAACCGCCCAGGACGCTGCAGTATACGGAAGCACTGATGGAGTGTGCTACTAAGCAGTGAAGCAGTCTTTCCACCGGATCCTAATTAGAACGAACCCACCTGTATCCACCCGGGGCTTCCCGTCGGCTCCCCGCAGTCTTACCCACAGTCTTACCTGAGAGTGCGGAGGGACGAGGTGCGGAGGTGCGAGAGGTACGAGCCGGGAGACAAGCCGCTGATGGTTCAGGTTAACTCCGGGAGCCGGAAGCGGTAGACACAGGAGACCTTGAGAGGAGAGCAGAGGCTGGCCATCACCAGGCATAGAGGGAGCGGAGGATTCGGAGGAGTCGGAGGATACTACGTGGTCCCACGTGACCCCACGCCGGAGTACGTGCCTCGGTGTATCGAGCTTTGAGCCGGGCTGGAGCTGCCGGGAGAGGAGCCGAAAGAAGGTGAAGGAACTTGCAACCAATGCACTCCGGTATCCCAGTATTCCTGCATCCTCAGCCGGCAGGCGTAAAGCAGAAGGAGGACTAACCAAAAGCTGAGAGTTTCATCTTGGACAGAAGCCTAGGGAGAGAAGCTGGTGAGGAGTCAGACAGCGAGGGGTAAGCCAAATAGATTACCCTTTCTATCAGCTCTCCTAGCGCCTAGTTCCCTGCAGTCCTTATGATTCTAGGGGTTCAAGTATTCATAAGGACTCATGAAGTATGAGAACATATATCTAGTAATGAGATCTGCTAAGGTACAGTGAAGAGCTCGGACATAAGAGAAAAAAAAATGGGTTCTTCCCTGCCCTTTTTCTTCCTTGCCCCGTCAGCTATATGAAAACACTGAAATATCCGTTACTGAGTCTTATTGGAGGACTTAGTCCTGTGTCCCTTTTCTTTTTTTTTTTTTTTTGGGTGAGTTACGCTGGATCGGAATTGAGTACTAAACCTAATCATATTCTTTTTTCTGGGACATTCTGAAATTTGGAATATGCTGAATAAGGTGTTTGGAAGAAAGGGTAATGAGACAATGGAACGGGCTGAATTATCTGCTGTCAAATTGATTCAAATTGATACAAATAAAGGACATAAATAAGTTGGTATATATATTACCTATATTCATTACCCAGTTAGGATTTGAATTATATACCAAGTTATAGATCAGGCTGAAACATTACGCTTGGGACACCTTGAAGAGACACCTTGAACCCCGCTAGATGTATGAAACACCTGCACCTGCACATTTTTTTTTCTTTTGTCATGTTTTCTTTTTTTTTGTCCAAGAACCGGGTAGCAAGCTTAAACATTTACTGTAATATTAGGTAGCTATTTGTGCAGTTATCTATACAAAAGGACTTTGCTTTTTTTTTTTTAAGTGGGGTGTAAATCGTGAATCAAGCCAAACTATTCCTTTTGGGACACTGGGAACCTGGTTATATGTGTGAATAAGTTGTCTGTGTATTAACCTGCGGATTAAGCTAAATAATTTTTTGCGAGGGACAATCTGAACCCTGCTAAAGATACAACTGGGGGGTTAGGAGAAAAAGGATACAGAAATTCTGGGAATACCTACATTTTTCGCCGTTAATCTGACACCATTAGGCTGGTAGCTCATAAATTATCTTATATTTAAGAAAATTACATCGAATCAGAGCTAATATTTAATATTACTTAAATTCACACATATAAGGCTGCATAAAGATAATTGGATAGAATCTTGAAATAGGGAGATGAGGTAAGGGGAGAGATAGGGGAGAGAGGAGGGGGAGAAAGGGAGGGGTAAGGAGAAAGGGGGAGGGTGAAAAGGGGGGCGTATGTCAGGCCCAGGACTGGAGCTAAGGTCATCGGTTAAAGAGAAGATGGTAAAAAAGGGTCCCAAAGTGAATCAGGGGGAAGGAACCAGCCGGAGCACAATTAAGTCTTACTTGATTGTGGACGGATCGGACCAAAGGGCCGAGAGCCCTGGAAAAAATATAGAATCAGCCCCAGGAACCCCCAAAAAAATAAAATAAAGGACACCTAGAGATGATCCAGATGAGCGAAGGGTCCCTTGGGACCCCTGAGAAAAATAAATCCAGTAAGGCCCAATCACCAGAAACCAAAAGGAAGAAAACTCCTGAAAAACAACAACAATCTGAAGTACCCCACAAAGGCCTACAAGATCCTCCAACAAAACAAGATATGACAGATATGACAGACATGATCGAAATGATATCGCGTAGAGTGGACAATTAAAGGTGAAATGGGAGCAACAAGAAAGGACATACAGAATGTACTACAGAGGGTGGAGGGAAAAGAAGACCAGCTAGAGGAACATAAAAATGCTATAAAAGAACTTAGAGATAGAGCTGATTATGGACTGGATAGAGATAAGGAATGCCCGTTATAAACTAGAGGACCAAGAGAACCGGAGCAGGAGGAAAAATCTTCGGATTAGAGGTCTCCCGGAAGAGGTTAAAGATGTAGAATTGAAAGAAGTGCTACAAGAGATATTTAATAAGGCATTAAAGCGTGAGTCAGCGGCGGCAATGCAATTCGAAAGAGTGCATAGAATACAAAGATCCTATAGCGCTCAAAGAGACTTACCAAGAGATATTATAGTTAGATTTCATGAATATGGACAAAAAGATCTAGTATCCCAAAGCACTAGGAACTCTACCCCAATGGAATATAAGGGGATTAAATTATCTATTTTTTCAGATCTGTCACCAGAGACCTTGGCGCGGAAAAGAGCGTTGAAGCCGCTGACAAGTCATTTGCAGGCAAATGATATACTCTATAGGTGGGGGTTCCCAGCGTGTCTGATGGTAAAAAATGAGGGGGTATCAGCAATTGTTCGATTCCCAGAAGATATAAAATAATTCTGTAAAAGAGTGAATATAGAATGCATACAGGTAGAAAATTGGGAAAAGAGACCTCCAGCATGGAGAAGGTGGAAGGACCAAGATTGGAAAAGAGCTTAGTCTATTAGATACAAAATGGATATTAAAGAAAAGGGGAATTTAATAGAAACATAAGAAAGAAGGGTAAAGGAATGATTAAAAGATGAGTTTTCTTGAGAGGGAGGTTTGGAGGAGGGACGCCCGCCTGCGCTCTGGGGGCCAACCCAACTGTTTGGGACGGACCTCGGGGAACGGGAGGACAGATGAGAAGTCCAGAGGCTGTGCCCCCCAGGCAGTATGCCTGGGGTGGTTCAAGCCAAGGGACTCTCAACATTGATTTGCAATGTGAATGGGGGGGAGAGGGGGGGTGGGGGGGGGAGGTATGTGTGGTCTCGGCTTTTTTTATGGATGTTAAAGAATGATAGAAAGGTAGTTGTTCAGATAGTTGGTCTATACCAAAACTTTATGATAAGCTGTCTAAGGAAGTCATGGTTTGAGGAATGGTTACGAAGGGAATTAGAATCTTTGAGGACCCTCCTATCATGCATATATTTGAGGTATAGCTATAGGGTGGATATGAAGGAAACAAATGATAGAATATGGCAGCCCTGAAACTAGTCACGTATAACGTGCGAGGCCTAAATAGCCCGAATAAGAGATACCAGATATTGCAGGAGATGAGGGGAATGTCGGCAAATATAGTATTTTTGCAAGAAACGCATTTAAAATGGACATCGAAGACTAGATTGAACTCAAAAGAATACCCTACTTGGATACATAGCTACTCCCCTAATAAAAGATCAAAGGGAACGGCAATTGGGTTTGATAAGAATACAAGCTTTACGGTAGAAGCTATGGAATTAGATCCTGAGGGAAGACATACTTTTATTAAGGGTTCTTTATTTAATACGAAATTTACGTTAGCAAATGTATATCGCCCGAATGTACGGCCCTCAAGGTATTTAAAAAAAATCTTGAATAGATTACAGGCCTTTAAAGAGGGAAAGGTTATACTAGCAGGCGATTTTAATTTTGTTTTCGACCCTGTTTTGGATACCCAACCTATATCTTTAAGGTCTGAAGGTAAATATCTGAGATATGTAAAACAAAAATGATATCAAATGTATTTAGTAGAGGCCTGGAGAATCTTACACCCTAAAGAGAAGGATTTTACATACTATTCTCCAGTACATAGGTCATATTCGAGAATTGACCACATTCTAGTAGATCACCGGTTATTAGAAGGTACAAGGAGAGTAGAAATAAAGACAGCAACACTCTCTGATCATGCGCTGGTCGAATTGACTCTGGCATTAAGGGAAATTCTGGCGGGCCAGAGAATGTGGAGACTAGATGAAACCTTGTTAAATAATAATAAGATTGCGGGGGACCTAGAAAAAGATATAGCTCTCTTCTTTAACGAGAATGATATAGAAAATGTTGACCCATTGATTTTATGGGAAACACAAAAAGTATATATGAGAGGGAGGCTGATAGAAGAAAAGGCCAAGAGGAAAAAAATAAGACAGGCCCAGAGACAAATCTTATTAGAAGAGATCCAGGATCTAGAACAAAAGCATAAAGTAAGGCAGGATGAACAAGTTCTAATAGCACTGACCGGGAAAAGGGAAAAATTAAAGGAGATTTTAGAACAAGAAACTAAATGGGTATTTAACAACAGGAGTAAGAAATTCTATGCTATGGGTAATAAACCAGGTAAATTATTAGCAAGGATAATTAAACCCAGAAACACACAGAATTTTATCCCACAGATGAAAAACAATAAAGGCGAGATGAGGCATTCTACGAAGATCATAAAAGTTTTTCAGGATTATTATCAAAATCTATATAACGTAAATAAAGAACAGGTCCCATTAGAATCCCAGAATAGGAGTAGAAAAATTAAGGAATATTTAAAAAAGATCAAACTCCCGGAAATATCAGAAGAAGTAAGGAACAAGTTGGAGACAGAAATATCGAAAGAGGAAATAATTCAAACTATTAAAATGGGCAAGAGCCCTGGCCCAGACGGGTATACATCCCTTTACTATAAGAGGTATGTGGATATCTTATTACCGCATTCTCAGAAGTATATGAACTCCATAGGAGGAGGAAAGACAATGCGTGAGGAAGCGTTGGGGGCCCACATAGTTCTTATAGGGAAGGAAGGGAAGGATCTTTAAGTATGCGCCAGCTATCGGCCTAAATCCTTGATTAATGTTGATATTAAGATCTATTCAAAGATATTAGCGGAGAGATTAAAACCTTTAATGTCTGGGATAATAGAGAACGATCAGGCGGGGTTTGTACCTGGAAGAGAGACAAGAGACGGGATTCTTAGGACTGTCCTTTTGATTCAAAAAGTTAAAAAACATAGGACCCCAACATTATTCTTATCAGTCGATGCCAAAAAGGCATTCAATAGACTTAATTGGAAGTTTATGTTAGCAACTTTGAGAGGTATTGGTTTGGGGCCTAAGATGTTCAGCTGGATAGCCGCACTGTACTCTAAACCCTCAGCTCAGGTACGGGTGAATGGAGCCCTATCGGAGAGGTTTCCTTTGTTTAATGGGACCCGACAGGGCTGTCCGCTATCACCCCTTCTTTTTGTTCTATCTTTAGAACCATTGTTAGCAACCATACGAGCTAATCAGGAGATAAAGAGGGTTAAGGTGGATGGGAGGGAACACAAGATCTCTGCATTTGCTGATGACATGATGCTGTATATAAGAAACCCTAGGAAATCATTACCTAGGATAATAGAGGAATATGAAAAGTATGGGGAGATTTCAAATCTAAAATTTAATAGAGAGTTTAGAGATGGCAGATTAAGGTCTTTTCAGGAGCTCAGTACGGATTTTCGGCTACCGGCTTCTATGCAATTTTACTATCTCCAGCTTAAACATGCAGTTGACACGCAGAGGGAAACGGATGTTTGGTCCTTGGACTCTGCGCCGGTTTTCAACTACCTGTTTGAAGTGACTACATATAAGGGATTTATTTCTTGTTGTTATGCCAGGTTGCTTAATCTCTTTCTTCAGGGCGCTCCTCTGAAGGCAGTGTCCCTGTGGGAACATAACGTGGGTGCATTTGAGGAAGAGCATGTCAGGAATGGTGTCATTACTGGGCTCACCTGCTGGTGGCACTGTTGCATTCGGCCGCAGTGGGTGTAGTTCTGGTGGCCACCAGCGGGTGTCTCCTCACCAAGACTTTCCACCAGCCATCAAGCACACCTGATCTGGGTCTGCTGGACTATATAAACCCGCCCTTAACAAAGCTCAGTGCTCCAGAATTCCTTCTGTAAGCCTGGTCCCTGCCTGAACCTGATCCGTTACCTGGTCCTGAACCTGATCCTGATCTGTTCCCTGCCTTGTCCTGGACTCTGATCCTTGTACCCTGTCCCCTCAGACCTGTCCCCTGATACCAGCTTCCCCTTGCTGACTGCTCCCAGTACCTGGCCTTCTTACTGTCAGGAATGGTGTCATTACTGGGCTCACCTGCTGGTGGCACTGTTGCATTCGGCAGCAGTGGGTGTAGTTCTGGTGGCCACCAGCGGGTGTCTCCTCACCAAGACTTTCCACCAGCCATCAAGCACACCTGATCTGGGTCTGCTGGACTATATAAACCCGCCCTTAACAAAGCTCAGTGCTCCAGAATTCCTTCTGTAAGCCTGGTCCCTGCCTGAACCTGATCCGTTACCTGGTCCTGAACCTGATCCTGATCTGTTCCCTGCCTTGTCCTGGACTCTGATCCTTGTACCCTGTCCCCTGAGACCTGTCCCCTGATACCAGCTTCCCCTTGCTGACTGCTCCCAGTACCTGGCCTTCTGCTCCCCTTGTCTCTCATCCCCTGCCTTGTTCATGTATGTGTGTTCTCTTTTGTACATATTAGTTAGCTAGTTAGATTAGGTTGGTTTTGGGGTCTGTTGTGTTCCTTTGTATTCGTTTCTTGCTTATGGTTTGCTGTGGTTTTGTTTACACGTGTGTCTTTATCTTTAATAAATATATATATTTTTCACTTACTCTGTTCCCGATTCCTTAATGTGCAGCCCAATGATCTGACCACCTGTATTGGATGTCTGTGTATAGCATCCTCGTGACAGAAGACTGTCAGGAATGGTGTCATTACTGGGCTCACCTGCTGGTGGCACTGTTGCATTCGGCAGCAGTGGGTGTAGTTCTGGTGGCCACCAGCGGGTGTCTCCTCACCAAGACTTTCCACCAGCCATCAAGCACACCTGATCTGGGTCTGCTGGACTATATAAACCCGCCCTTAACAAAGCTCAGTGCTCCAGAATTCCTTCTGTAAGCCTGGTCCCTGCCTGAACCTGATCCGTTACCTGGTCCTGAACCTGATCCTGATCTGTTCCCTGCCTTGTCCTGGACTCTGATCCTTGTACCCTGTCCCCTGAGACCTGTCCCCTGATACCAGCTTCCCCTTGCTGACTGCTCCCAGTACCTGACCTTCTGCTCCCCTTGTCTCTCATCCCCTGCCTTGTTCATGTATGTGTGTTCTCTTTTGTACATATTAGTTAGCTAGTTAGATTAGGTTGGTTTTGGGGTCTGTTGTGTTCCTTTGTATTCGTTTCTTGCTTATGGTTTGCTGTGGTTTTGTTTACACGTGTGTCTTTATCTTTAATAAATATATATAATTTTCACTTACTCTGTTCCCGATTCCTTAATGTGCAGCCCAATGATCTGACCACCTGTATTGGATGTCTGTGTATAGCATCCTCGTGACAGAATTCTGGAGCCCCTTCTGTCACGAGTGGATCACACAGATGGGGGTTACACTTCGGTTGGAAAAACTTGTGTATCAGCGTAGAGGGACTAGTACGAAATATGATAAACTATGGGACCCGTGGCTGAGTGTCCCGGGTCTGGCACCTATGGATTTGGTATATGATCGAATATTTTGAGCCTGTTCAGGGCGGGTGTATGGCTTTTATAATTGGATATGTGGAATGCTTGATGGCATACACTGATGAGGGGCGTAGGGTGGGGGCATGTTATGATAATAGGGGTAACAATAATTTGGTGAAGGGCATATGTGTTATGGCAAATACAATGTATATGGGTGTGCTGCGTCACACTGGTTGATTATATTGATGGATTTCTGGAACTCTGTGAATGTGTTTTCTTTTTTATTACATCTGCTCAATAAAGACCGTTGTTTGAGAAAAAAAATAAAAAAATAATAGAGAGAAGACTGAGATTCTGAGTGTATCACTAGGTTCATCAGAGCGGAGAGATCTTAAGGACCTTTACCCATTCACCTGGAAACAAAGGGGGATGAAATATCTGGGTATTGTCCTATCAAATAGAGAAGGAGACCTATATGAAGATAATTATATTCCCTTGTTAAATAAAATAAAATTAGAATTAAAGAGATACCCAATAGAAAAACTCTTGTGGTGGGGTAGAATCAACACAGTGAAGATGATGATACTACCTAAAGCCCTGTACATATTCCAAACTCTCCCGATTAAAATCCCGGATACATATTTTAAAGTATTAAGGAAGATAATAAGGAAGTTTATCTGGAGAGAGAAGAAACCGCGTATATCAACTGAAATTATGTCTAGTAGCAGAGAAGGGGGAGGATTAAACTTTCCAGATTTGAAAAGATACTACGAGGCAGCGGTATAAAAGAGGATATTAGACTGGTCCCATGGAATTAAATATCAGCGGAAAAAATGGGTAGAAGTTGAGGAGAGCATGAGTACGAAAACACTAGGAAGGCTGATATGGATACCAAAAAAATACAGAGGCTTCACTCAAGAAACACCAGTAATAACAAAATAAACTTTTAGAATCTGGGATAGAGTGTGCAAAGCAAAGAAGTGGCATTATAATAGTCCTCTGATGTGCCCCTCACGGGTTCGGACTATTTCCCTCCAGGGAAAGAGGGTGGTGCGTTCTTGCGATGGGCAGCGGGGGATACATTAATACTGAAAGATGTATTGGAGGGGAAAACTCTATGCCGATTCTAGAATTACAAGAGAAATATGGATCAGAGAGGGGAGATAGTTGGAGATATAGACAAATCCAACATTTTGTAAAAGATATACCAAGACCCCTTCGATTGAGGAATGAGCTAAATGGATGGGAAAAACGTATAGAAGTAGGGGTAACAGGAAGACAGGGAATATCAATTATATATAAGATACTGACCCCCATAAGGGGACCTGCAGCATGTAAAGCATTAGGTAGTTGGGAAGTAGAACTAAATCAGACCATAACAATAGAGAAGAAGAGACAGATTTTAGAATATGTCCACTCTACGTCAGTAGAGGCATCTATAAAAGAGATGAATTACAAACTGTTAACCAAATGGTATTTTGTGCCAATGAAACTACACAGAATAAATAGGGAGGAGTCTCCTCTATGTTGGAGAGAATGTGGGATGGAAGGAACTAGGGTTGTCCCGATACCGATACTAGTATCGGTATCGGTACCGATACTGAGCATTTCCCCAAGTACTTGTACTCGGGGGAAATGCTCCGATGCTTCACCCGATACCTGGGCAGTCAGGGATGATCGGTGCGGCGCGGGGGAAGTTTCAAGCACTGGTCTCCCTGTATACATTTCAATACAACTGACAGCTTCTCCCCCCGGAGCCCCCCCCCCTTTCAGCTGCTTTAGCGAAATATATACAGCGGCGATCGGTGCTTCTAAACTCCCCCCAAAGCCGCACCGATCACCGCTGAC
The DNA here is from genome assembly GCA_029206835.1 of Rana muscosa. Classification (NCBI taxonomy): domain Eukaryota; kingdom Metazoa; phylum Chordata; class Amphibia; order Anura; family Ranidae; genus Rana; species Rana muscosa. Next base: position 883,678,438 of record CM055116.1, read on the forward strand.
TGTCCCTGTAACCCCCTCCGTGCTGTTGTCCTTCTTCATGATCTGTGTCCCGTGTCCTCCTCCGTGATGCTGCTCTCCCCCTTCGCATTCTGTGTCCCCCTCCATGCTGCTCTCCCCCTCCGGGTTCGTTGTCCCCTCCGTGCTGCTGTCCGCGCTCCGTGTCCCACTCCTGCTGCTCTCCCCCTCCGTGCTCCGTGTCCCCTCCATGTCCTCCTCCACTCCCTCTGTCCTCGATCTGTCAGGATGGAGAGCGGAGGTAGGAGCCGCTAAACCCGGCTCCTACCTTTTCTGAATGAACAGAGTCATCACTGACTCTGTCCATTCATATAACTGAAACATCGTAACCTGTGTTTACGATGCTTCAGTTTATGAATGGAGAGGAGCCTCCTGTCCATTCATTTTATCTGAGGCTGCAGAGAAAGGGACTGGGGGATCTGTGTCCCTAGTCCCTTTCTCTGTCTCAAAGGGGAGATGTCAGGGGTCTGTTAAGACCCCTGAAATCTCACCAAAGCCCCCCCAACAGGTGTAAAAAAATAAAATAAAAAATTGCAATAAATAAAAAAAATGAATTGAAAAAAATAATAAAAATGTGAATAAAAAAAAACACACTCACACAATCCAACCCCTAAAAAAAGAAGAAAGCACTGTAAAAAAACATAACAAAAAATCGTAAAAAAAAAATATGTAAAAAAAAAAAATTGTAAAAAAAAAAAATTGTAAAAAAAAAAAATTGTAAAAAAAAAAAATTGTAAAAAAAAAAATACTGACACATGTGCCACTGTCACGTGACATTGAAAAAGAAGTATCGGTAATCGGTATCGGCGAGTACTTGAAAAAAAGTATCGGTACTTGTACTCGGTCTTAAAAAAGTGGTATCGGGACAACCCTAGAAGGAACCCATGCCCACATTTGGTGGTTCTGCCCTGTGATACAAAAATATTGGAGGGAGATACTAAACGCGATAAAGAGAATAAGTGGTCTGGAGGTAAAACTCGACCCATGGTACTGTTTGTTTCATAACACGGGGCTTACAAAGAATAAGTACAGAAAGACTTTGATTCCATACTTGTTAAATGGGGCAAAGGCATTAATTCAGAGGAAATGGAAACAAAAGGAAGCCCCTACAATAAGTGAATAGAGAAGAGAGATAGATAGAATTAGTCTGATGGAGGAGTTGATGTCAAATCAAAACGAGACTAGGGAGAGATGGAATGTGGTTTGGAGGGGGTGGAGGGAGGTCAGGGAATCAGAGATACATGGGGAGGGATAGAAAAGTGTCTTATTTTTAATTTCTTTTTTTTTTTTTATTAGGCTTGGAAGTCCAAGCCTTCTGGATATATTTTACAAATTAAGGTATCATTAGAGATATTTTTAAACCAGTATGGGAATTTTTTTTTTTTTCTTTCAGCACTATTAGAGGATTGGGTGTACAGGAAGTTGATAGGACTATCCTCATTTTTGTATTAATTTTTGAGAATAAGGGAATAAGTCATTGGATAATTTTTTGTCTTCAATGAGGGTACTTTAGACACTTATATATGAATCTTGGGGAGTAGATATCCCCATTTTTCCCTATTGCACACCTCCCCTTTATTGCTGCTTTTTTTTTTTTTTCCTCACTATTAGGCTTGGAAGCCCAAGCCTTCAGGGTACATTTCACAAATTATTAGAGATTATTTTTTAATTTAGTATGGAAATCCTTTTTTTTTTTTGGTTTAGCACTATTAGATGATTGGGTGTGCAGGTAGTTGATATGACTGTCCTTATTTTTGTATTCATTTTTGAGAATAAGGGGCTAAGTCATTGGATAATCTTTTGTCCTCAATGAGGGCACCTTAGACACATTATATGAATTCCCTGATTTCACACCTCCCCTTTATTGTTGCTCACCTTTTTCTTTTTAGCACTATTAGATGACTGGGTGTACATCTAATAGGACTGTCCTTATTTCCGTATTAATTTTTGAGAATAAGGGAATAGGTCAGTGGATAATTTTTCGTCTTCAATGAGGGTACCTTAGACACTTAGACATGAATCTTGGGGAGTAGATACCCCCCTCTTTCTCTATTTTACACCTTCCCTTTATTGCTGCTCACTTTTTTTTTTTCTCTCCCCTCTCTGCCTACCTCCCCCTCCCCCCCTCCTATCTCCACCTCTTTTTCATATCCCTTCCATCATATTGCTTCTTCATAATATGTCTGTACCCCTTCGCTAAGGAGGCAACTTACCAAATTACCAAATTAATTGATTAAAAATAGTAGTTTATATAATTCCATAAATGGACATATCATGTGAGGTAGGATAGATGGACTGACTATGAAACAATGCCAAGTAAAGATATTTAGATGGGGGGGAAAAAAAAAGCCGAGACCATATAAATGTTCTAAAGTGTTTTATAATAATTTTAATGTATGTATGTATGTATAATGATTTTAATGTATGTATGTAAATGTTTTCTATATATATGAAAAAAGATTAATAAAGAAAAGTTAAAATAGTAGTTAAGTGTAACTTTAGTCAGAAAATTTAGTCCTGCTAGATCCCTCAATGATGGCCTCTTTTTCAGGCATTGCTATGTAAAACATTAAAAATAAGTGTTTATAATGTCCTCCTGTTTCAGTGGTTATACCGGGCTGATGCCTGCACCCACAGGCATCAAGCCAGTATCATTTTCAGCCGGCGATTCCCTGCACCACAAAAACAACCATAGAACCTTGATTTCTCTTACAGGTGGTGGGAGGGGGAGGTACCCCCCTGGTGCTTCTACCCGCTTGCCCGTGCGATCTGCGAGCTGGAGAAGGAATTCACCGGCGCCTGAAGTTGACCATAGAGATTTCCGAGGAACATTTGCTCCTCCGGTTATCTCTATGACTTTTGGAGGCCCAGGCGTGCAAGTTGTAAATACTGCCATGTACTCGGCTGGAAAGCAGATATCGTCCTGTTTTATCTCATACTTTCCAGCCTGGAGGAGAGATGTGGGGTCTTATTGACCCCACATCTCTCCATAGAGGACTTGTCATGCCCTATTCCTATTACAAAGGATTACATTCCTTGTAATAGGAAAAGTGATAAAAAAAATTAAAAGGGAAAGTGTAAAATCCAAAAAATTAAGGGAAAAAATTAATAAGTAAAGCGCCCCCATCCCCGCACGCAGAAGCGGACGCATATGTACGTCGCGCCCACATATGTAAATGGCGACCTCCTCTGTAACCTGTAAAAGATTTTAAAGCTTTGCCTATGGAGATTTTTAAAGTACCGAAGTTTGGCGCCATTCCATGTGTGCGCAATTTTCAAGCATGACATGTTTGGCATCTATTTACTCGGCATAACATCATTTTTCACATTATACAAAAAAATTGGGCTAACTTTAGGGATTTGTCATTTATTCACAAAACGGTTTTTCACCAAAAAAACCCTAATTAGGAGTGACTAGGCAGAAAAAACTTGTAAAAAGTGTTGCATCACACCTTCTACAGTCCCGCCCAGGGGGCGGACCCGCCGGGTATATCCTCCCAGTCTGCATATCGCAGATCAGTTCGTCAAAAAGCAGTACAAACTTAAAAGGAGGGGTGGGTGCTGTGTCGGTCCATGGACTCAGAGAAAAGGATTTTACGGTGAGTAAAAAATCCTATTTACTCTTTCGTCCATGGACCGACACAGCTTCTCTATTGACAAAGTGGGACGTCCCAAAGCAGTGTCAGAGAAAAAAACGAGGGGTGGTAACAGCATAAAAACAAACTTCACCCCCAAAACACAAAACAGCACTCCTCCAACAGAGGAGCTGCAACTCTAAACAGCCGCTTGCAAAACCTTGCGGCCGAAAGAGGCATCCGAAGATGCACCTACATCAACTTTGTAGAATTTTGTGAGTGTGAGTGGACGACCAAGTCGCCGCTTTACATAATTGGGAAACAGACACTTGATGTCGGAAAGCCCAAGAGGCACCTCTTGCCCTGGTCGAATGCGCCGTGACCGGAAAGGGGGGCACTTGACCCTTTAAGGCACAGGTGTCAAACACAAGGCCCGTGGGCCGAATCCGGCCCTCCAGGCCATTTCATGTGGCCCTCCCACCTAGCCTGCAGCTGCAGGAGAGCTCCAGCCCTCCTCTGGTCCTCCTCAAGACCCTTACTTTCTGCTGTTAAGCAATGCATCCAGCTTCTTCCCAGCAGTAGCTTAAGGAAAGGGGGGTGCACTGTGGCGTAAGGGAGAGTAGGGGACTCAACTTCTGATGGTGGGTTGGCTCTTAACATCTAATGTAAGGGGAGGGGATGCACTGGACATCTAATCTTACAGATACAACCGGCCCTTTTGAGGGCAATCATAATGCTGATGCGGCCCTCGATGAGTTTGACACCCCTGCTTTAAGGCGTAAGCCTGGATTACTATCTGTCGGATCCACCTAGAGATGGTGGCCAACGAGACTGCTTGGCCCTTCTTGGGACCAGCCACCGAAACAAACAGGGAGTCCGACTTCCGGAACAGGGAAGTAGCAGATAGATATACTCTCAAAGCTCGGACAACGTCCAAGGAATGCAACGCCGACTCCTTAGGATTCGACGGCTGAGGACACAAGGATGGAAGTACAATGTCTTCGTTGAGATGAAAAGCCGAAACGACTTTCGGAAGAAAGGAAGGCTGCGGCCGCAGCACCACCTTATCCTTGTGGAAAATCAAATAGGGAGCCTTGCAGGACAAGGCTGCCAGCTCAGAGACTTGTCTAACTGACGTAACAGCCACCAAAAAGACCACTTTCTGAGAAAGTGTCAACAGGGGAATATCTCCAATATTCTCGAACGGCGCCTTCTGAAGCACCGAGAGGACCAGGTTCAAGTCCCACTAAGGTAGCGGTGGACGGACAGGAGGGGCCATATGTTGAACCCCCTGCACAATGTACTCACGAGAGAGTGAGCCGCCAGGGGTCGCTGAAAAAAAGACAGCCAGGGCAGATATCTGTCCCTTAAATCGTACTTAAGGCAAGCCTTTGGTCCACCCCATGCTGTAAAAACAGCAGGATTCTGGAAACCAAATAAGTACACGGATGCCATTTCATTTCCTCACACCTGGAGATGTAGGCCTTTCAAGTGCGGTGATAAACCTTCCTAGAGGACGGTTTTGGAGCACTTCTCATCGTAGAGATTACTGAATCTGACAGACCCCGGTCTCTCAGTACCTGGTTTCTCAACAGCCATGCCGTTAAAGCCAATGACTGTAAAGCAGGATGGATTATGGGACCTTGCGATAGCAGGTCCTTCTGCAGTGGTAGGCGCCAGGGGACGTCTGCTACCAGACGTACTAGATCGGCGTACCAAGGACGCTGAGGCCAATCTGGAGCGATTAGGATCATTGGAATTCCCTCTGTCTCCACTCTGCGGAGCAGAAGAGGAAGAAGCCTTAAGGGAGGGAAGGCATAGATTAGCCGATACTGACCCCACAATGCCACCAACGCGTCCGTTGCGTCTGCCCATGGGTCTCTTGACCGGGCCACAAACCTCAATACCTTACGATTGAGTCGGGAAGCCAGAAGATCTACGTCTGGTGTGCCCCATCTTTGGCAGAGGAGTTGGAACACCTCCCGGTGTAAGGACCAATCGCCCTGGTCCAGCATCTGGCGGCTCAGGTAGTCCGCCTGCCAGTTTTCCACACCCGGAATGTACACGCCCGACAGTGCTGGTACGCTCCTCTCTGCCCACTTCAGGATGCGAGCGATCTCCGATGCTGCAGCTGAGCTTCTTGTTCCTCCCTGATGATTGACATATGCCACTGCTGTGGCGTTGTCTGACTGGATCCTGACTGGACGCCCTTGCAGCCTCTGAGACCATTTGAAGAGGCACAGCCTGATCGCCCGGATTACCAGGACATTGATCGGCAGGAGGGCTTCCTCTGGGGTCCAGCGACCTTGCGCCGACTGAACACCCCAGACTCCCCCCCAACCTGTAAGGCTGGCGTCCGTCGTGATCACTATCCAGTAAACCGGAAGAAAGGACTTCCCGGCCATTAGAGCCGGTGCTGTCAGCCACCATACCAGGGATCTCCTGACTATGTGGCTCACTCGGATTTGATAATCCAGAGATGATGGACATCTGTTTCATCTGGACAGAACTTCCTTCTGTAACACTCGAGTGTGGTATTGAGCATATGGGACCGCCTCAAAGGAGGCTACCCTGAGGCCCAACACTCGCATGCAAAAAACGGAGTGACGACCAATTCCTGGAAGTCAGCTGCCGTACTGCAGCCCGGAGGGTCTGCAACTTCTCCACAGGGAGGAATACCTTTGCCTCTGAGGAATCCAGAATCAACCCTAGGTACACTAGGCGTTGAGTGGGCACCAATACTGACTTTTGCGTGTTTAGTATCCAACCACAGTCTCGAAGAGTCTGACAGGTAATGGACACGCTTACCTCTAATTCTGAGCTTGAAGGGGCCTTCAGCAGAAGGTCGTATAAGTAGCCTGTGATAGCGATACCCCGCTGTCTTAGAAGTGCCAGAATCGGAGCGAGCACCTTGGTAAACGTCCTGGGTGCTGAGGCAAGGCCCAACGGGAGGGCCACAAACTGGTAGTGGTCCTTCCCGATAGCAAATCGCAGAAACCTCTGGTGTCTGGAGTATATGGGGACATGCAGGTATGCGTCCTTGATGTCCAAGGTGGCCAGAAAGTCCCCCGGATGGAGAGCCGTGACTACAGATCGAACCGACTCCATCCGAAAACTTTGTACCTTCACAAAGCAATTGAGGGCTCTGAGATCCAAGCTTGGACGAACCCCCCCCTCCTTCTTCGGCACAATGAACAGATTTGAGTAAAAACCCCGTTCCAGTTCTGGAACTGGAATAACTACCCCGCGTTCCAGTAGACCCTGGACCGCCCCATACAGGGCCTCCCGACGGGTCGGTAGTAGCTGGAGATTGGAGGTGTTGAATCTGTCCGGTGGACAAGAGAGAAACTCTATCTTGTAGCCTGAGGAGATTACATCGCAAACCCACCTGTCGGAGATTAGTGCTGTCCACTGAGTCGCGAATTTGCGAAGACGTCTCCCCACCCGAGAGCTGGGTGGGGGTGGACCTTCATGCGGACGCAAATTTGTCCGCAGGCTTATTGGGTATGCGGGACCAAGGACGCTTTTGTCCTTGGGCAGGCGCTTTATCGGCCTGGGGTCTTTTCCCTGTCGCCCTAGGGGGACGAAAAAGCAGAGTTAGTTTCTTACCGGTAACTCTGTTTCCAGTAGTCTTCCAAGGCAGCCCTTGAGAGATGGAGCTCCTCCTCACAATCAGGAAACACGTTGCCATTAATTTTTCCTCCCCTTAAGAGGCGGTCCCTCAGGTCCTTGGTCAGTCATCCCCGAGAACCGAAGGCCGGAATCTGAAATGATATAATACACAACACAACCCCACGAGGTTAGACATTTTAGGGTGGGATCGTGCTGCCTTGGAAGACTACTGGAAACAGAGTTACCGGTAAGAAACTAACTCTGCTTTTCCCCCAGTCGTCTTCCAAGTCAGCCCTTGAGAGGATAACCAAGAACTCACCAAATCTTTTTTTTCTCAAACAAGTTCTTTATTGAGCAGTTGTAAAAACAAAAGACAGAATACATCCTCGCACAGTTCCAGATAACCAACAGTATGACCAATCAGTGTGACTCAGCACACCCAAATACACTTTATTCAACCTTCCCCACCTGCCCTCCCCCAGATCACAGTCACCTCCTGTATACTGGTCCTGAACAAGGTCAGAACAATCGATCATATATCAAATCCAAAGGTGCCAGACCTGGAACACTCAGCCATGGGTCCCATAGTTTGTCATATTTCGTACAAGTCCCTCTGCGTTGGTAGACAAGTTTTTCCATCCTAAGCGTAACCCCCATCTGTGTGATCCACTCCTGTACCGTGGGCGCCGCAGTATCTTTCCAATGTCTCAAAATCATCAGACGGGCCTGGAATAAGGCCCTACTAATAGCCTGCTTGGGGATACCCCCCAACTGGAGGTGATCTAGTATCCCCAGCAGGCAGACCCGAGGGTCCAGTGGTATCTGAGAGTGGAAAGCGCCATTGATAGTGTCAACGACCCGTGTCCAGTACAAGTGAAGCTTCGGGCATCTCCACAGCAAGTGAATGAGATCCCCGTGATCCCTGCAGCACCTGCTGCAGGATGGATCTGGGGTCATCCCCATGCGGGCCAATCTAGCCGGTGTGTAGTGAACCCTCAGAAGAATATAGAGCTGAGACAACCTATGAGCCACGTTCAGGGAGCACGAGGGGACCGCTTGTAAAGCCTCCTCCCACTGCTCTTCCTCGAACGCGCCCACGTCCTGTTCCCACAGGGACACTGCCCTCAAAGGGGCGCCCTGTAGAAAGAGGTTAAGCAACCTGGCGTAGCAACAAGAGATGAACCCCTTATATGTCGTCACCTCAAACAAGTAGTTGAAGACCGACGCCGAGTCCAAGGACCAAACGTCCGTCTCCCTCTGCGCTTCAACTGCGTGCTTAAGCTGGAGATAGTAAAACTGCATGGAGACCGGCAGTCGGAACTCCATCCTTAGCTCCTGAAAAGTCTTTAACCTGCCATCTCTAAATATATGAGTCATATGTGACACCCCATACTGCGCCCACCTCTGTCCATACGGCAATTTGGCAATTTCCCTATAGTATTGGTTTTCCCATATAGGACTGTAGACGGTAAAGCCAGTCACTCCCTGAAGCATCCGGACCTTATTCCAAGTTTTTTGCATGAGTGCATACGTGGGGAAGAGCTTGTTAGATTTACTGTACCTCAGGGCCTCCAGACCATCCGCCACTCCCCCCTCCCCCCGTCGTGTAGCTAAGCAGTTGGACCGAGGGATCCAGCAAATTCAGTACCAGGTCCTGGCGAGGGGATATAACTCGTGCAATATGCTGCATTTGTGAAGCTAAATAGTACAGCCAGGGATTGGGCAATGCCAATCCCCCGTTGTCTTTGGAGCGCTGCAATTGTTCAAGTTTGACCCTAGGGGGTTTGGAGAGCCATATAAGTGATCGAAAGATCGAATTAATAATTCTAAACTTTTTCAGAGGGATAACCATGGGGGAATTGTGTAGCACGTACAGCAGCTGCGGCATAAGGATCATTTTTATCAGGTTCACCCTCCCCATCAGTGACAGCCTCAACTTGCTCCACACCTTTACCCGATCGCGACAGCGGTTGATCAGAGGGGTGAGATTAAGGTTAACATATTCGAGCAAGCAAGCTGTGACCTGGATGCCCAAATATTTAAAGGACTTCGCAACAGGGATGTCCTGCAAGGTCGGAGAGAATGCCGAAGGATCCCGATCCAACAACAGGAGGGAGGACTTAGTCCAATTAATAACTAACCCGGAGTATGTACCGAATTGCCGCACTATAGTCATGGCCACAGACAGTGAAGTGGAGGTATCCCCAAGGAGAAGCATAGTGTCATCTGCATATAACAAGATCTTCTCCTGAAGATCCCCATATCGAAATCCCTGCACTGAGGGACAGTCCCTAATCAAGGCAGCTAACGGCTCAATGGCCAGGGCAAACAGGAGTGGGGAGAGGGGGCAGCCCTGTCGTGTGCCTCTATGTAATTTAAACGTATGCGAAATCCTTCCCCCCTCCCATATAGCCGCTACCGGTGAAGAGTACAGCAGCTGCACCCACTGAATGAACTCAGTCCCAAACCCAAACTTCCTCATTACCGCCCACAGATAGTCCCATTCGACGCTATCAAACGCCTTATGGGCATCTAGGGATAGCAATGCCCGGTCACCTACATTGTCCGCCCGCGATTGAATGTTCAGATAAAGTCTACGCAGATTTATCGCTGTCGATTTTTGGGGCATAAACCCTGACTGATCCGAGTGAATTATAGTGGATATAACCTTATTCAGTCTCACTGCCAGTGCCTTGGCCAGGATCTTAACATCGTTTTGTAAGAGCGAAATGGGCCTGTACGATCCCGGGTCTAAGGGGTCCCTGCCTGGTTTCAGAATTAAAACAATGTTAGCTCTAGTCATGGACTGGGGGAGGGTACCGGTCACCTTTGCTGCATTAAAGACTCTCAGCAGGTGCGGTAGCACCTGCTCTCCATACTGTTTGTACACTTCGGCAGGAAGCCCATCATCTCCCGGTGCCTTCGAGTTGGGAAACATGTTAGTCGCCATCTGCAGCTCACCCAGGGTCAAAGGGGCATCAAGCTCCTCTCTAGCGGAGTCCGTCAAGGTAGGTAGAGGGACATGGTCCAAGTAGTCATCTAAAGACTCTAACGAATACGTACGCTTGGATTCATAAAGGGAAGAGTAAAAACGACCAAGCTCTGTCAAGATTTGATCTGGGGAGTTAGTCACCACTCCCGAGGGAGCACATAGTGCTCCAATTGAAGGGGACAGCTGCTGGGAATGGGCAATGGTCGCCAACATGCGGCCTGTGTGCTCCCCCTCCTCATAGAAAGCCGCCTTCTGAAAAAAGCGCTTCCTCTCTGCGCCTGAAGACGTGACCCGGTACAGGGCATCCTGCGCCGACAGCCACGCCTTTCTATTCGGTTCAGACGGGTCCGTGACATAGGTGCCCTCTAGTTCCTTGGCCAACAGTTCCATTCCCTCCCTCCGAGCATGAGTCTTCCTCTTAATAGCCTGTATTTCTGCAATAAATATACCCCTCAAAACAGCTTTAAAGGCCTCCCAATCCCTGGACACAGTCTCAGGGGCCTCATGAATACGCCAAAATTCCAAAATTTGGGACTCTATCTGTTCATGAGACGAAAAGAGATTCATCCAAAAGGCGTTCATCTTCCACGGGGCCTTGGCCACTGCGGAAGGGGGACGCACCTCCAAAGACACAATCAGTGGCGAGTGATCCGACACGCTTCGGGAAGCATACTTCATCCCCGAAACGTAACGCCCAGCCGCATAAGAGCATATACATAAATCAATCCTGGACAAAGACGAATTGCCCTTTGAGAAGCATGAAAATTGCTTCACTCCCAGGTTCCTTGCCCTCCATGGGTCCTTCCACCCCACCTCCTCTATAAATTTCCTTAGGGCCGTGCAATACTTCCCCCTCCCTCCTCCCCCCGAGGGATGTTTGTCTAGCAAAGGGTCCATAAAGCAGTTGAAATCCCCGAAGGCATACAAAGGCACCTCCGGGAACCGCAACTGAAACTCCATTAAGGCTCTCAACACCTGGTTATTGTACGGAGGAGGTATATACACAAAAGCAAGAATACATTTAAAGGTAAACAGCCTGCACATGAGAAAAACATATCTGCCCTCATCATCAACCATAGAGCTGATCTCTTCAAAATTTATGGAGCTGTGTATCAAAACACTCACACCCCTGGAATAGGAAGTGTGAGTGGAGTGATACGCCCTGCCCACCCACCGATAGTTCAGGCACGACTTAGAATCAGCAGTAAGATGTGTCTCCTGCAAGGCACAGATGGCAGGCAGGCGTTTCCTCATCAGGGAGGACACCATAGTACGTTTCAGAGGATCCTGTAACCCCCTAATGTTCCAGGACAACACTGTGACAGTCTCCATCAGGGGAAATCAAGCATGTAACCATCAGGGGGAAGACCCCAAATGTCAGGTTGGGAAGACATCCGGGGCGGCATAGACTGCCGGTTAGTAGATAGAACTGGAACTCTGCAAGTCTGAAAATAGAAACTGTCTGCTCTGGAACAAATTCTCGTGTTGCCGTAGCAACCCAGTGCGCACAACGGTGCGGTGAACCAACTTACAGACCCTGTCCGTAGTAGGCCAACAGGCCTTTCAGATATAAGAGCCTTCTTCACGTGGCCCTCTAGGAAATACAGGTTCTGGGGTGCCAACGGGCACTCCCGATTTGCTTGGGACAACGGGTCCCGTGAACAGTCCATGGACTCAGCCAACATGGCCGTCCATTTACAGGCAATCCGTGAGGTAAGCATTGCCATTAATAAACACTTTTCCGAACTCGCATTAAGTGAAAATAATCAATGTTCGTATCCGGCACTATCCTCAGCCGAGGAAAAGGTAGGGCGGTATCAGCAAGAACTTGTCAGGCCCATCAGTCAACATCCTCGGGGGGTCTTTGGTGAAATGCTCCCGCGTTGGCATCCAGCCAGTCCGAGGCATCTGCAGGGTTTTCAAAAAAGTGTGCTTGGCCCCTCAGGATGACTCTGAGCCTCGCAGGGTAAAGCATGGCATAGGGTGCCTGCAGCTTCTGCAAGCGTTTCTTGATGTCAGCAAAGTGCGCCCGGCTCTTCTGAACTGCAGGGGAAAAGTCAGGGTAGAAGGAGACCCTTGTGCCATTGAATTGAATGTTCTTCTTCTCCCTGGCCAGCCGCAATATAATTTCTCTGTCTCTGTAGTTTAACAGTCTGGCCAGCATCGGGCGAGGATGATTACCCGGTGGGAGAGGTCTGGTAGGCACTCGGTGGGCCCTCTCAACCGCATACAAATGAGTGAACGCCTCCTTGCCAAATAGATCTGCCATCCACTGTTCCACAAATTGTGTGGGGTCCCGGCCCTCCACTTTCTCCGGCAGCCCCACTATGCGAACATTATTGCGCCTGAGGCGGTTCTCAAAATCTTCTGCCCTCATATCTATAGCCCTGGCTAGGCGTGCAGTGGATTGGGCATCTCTGGTCAGTTCGGGGAGTCTGTCCTCTATATCACTTATCCTGCTCTCAGCTGCCGTGGTTCTTTCCCTAATTTTTTGAATGTCTTGTCTAATCAGACATACCCCTTCCTCCAGGTTCCCAAAGCGGACTTGCAGGCCATTCACAGAGGCTGTGCATTTATTAACAGCTCTTAGTAAGTCAGCCATAGTAGGCTGTTCACCCCCCTCCTCATCAGGTTCTTCACTGTCCTCCTGCAAGTGAGCTATCATGGCGCCCGCTCCCAGCACTCGCCCCCCCTCCTCCATGTCAGTGTCACTGCATGCGGATCCCTCTTCCAGGGGCAGCGCTCCTGCCAAGTTCAGGTTCCCTGCCATTTTTTGTGCATAGTACCTCATATCTTTAGGGGGTTCTCCGGGAGGATCCTTGGGTGGTTTCAACTGCTTACTCCCCCCCTCGTTTGTCTTCTCTGCAGCGCGTCCCCTCTGTGCTGATGGCGGGGCGGCGCCATTTTGGGAATCCTGCTTTGATCCTTCTCCTCTCTGTCCTCGGGTCATCATGCCTCTGTGAAGTTCCTAAGTGGCCGCCGGGTGATGAGGGGACTCTCCCAGGTTCGGATGGCGAAAATCCGGGTGTTCTGCGGTGCCGGATACCGGATCAGTGGAGGATCAAAGCGGGAGCTCTGTGAAGATGCGACTGCTCACATGCCGCGCTGGCCACGCCCCCGAACTCACCAAATCTAGGGTGGAACGGCTTGGAGGACTTTCCTACCAAAAGCCTGATCCTGGCTGGAAATCAGATCCAGTCTGTAATGCTGAACAAAGGTCGAGAATCTTGACCAGGTTGCAGCCCTGCAGATTTGTTCTGGAGTGGCTCCTGCCCTTTCTGCCCATGAGGCTGCTGAAGCCCTTGTTGAATGAGCTTTAAGTTCTTTAGGTGGTGTAATTTCCATGACACTATAGCACTCTAATATGGCTGTCTTGATCCATCTAGCTATTGTCTTTTTGGACGCTTGTTTACCCTTTAGTTGGCCTGCGTATAAGACAAATAGGGCATCTGATGTTCTAAATTCATTAGTGACCTCTAAATATTGAAGTAGACACCTTCTGACATCAAGAAGACTTAATTCCTGCTCTTTGCTGTTATTGGGTGAACTGCAAAATGAAGGCAAGACTATATCCTGGGATTTGTGAAAAGTTGACGTCACTTTTGGAGTAAATCCCGGATCTGTTTGAAGGACGATTCGATCGTCGTGAATCTTCAAAAAAGGTTCTCTAACGGATAGAGCCTGTATTTCCCCTATCCTACGTGCCGTTGTGATGGCTACTAGGAAAACTGTTTTAAGAGTCAATAATCTTAAAGATGTATCTTGTAGTGGCTCGAAGGGAGGTTTAATGATTCCCCTGAGGACCACTGACAAATCCCAAGTGGGACATTTTTGTGTCTTGGGCTTTTTGTATTTTGCCAATGCCCTGCAAAAACGAGAGACCAAAGGGTCCTCTTGTAGTGTCCTTTCTAGATACACCGATAGCGCTGCAATCTGTACTTTCAAAGTACTGAGCGCTAACCCTTTATCAACTCCCTGTTGTAGAAATTCAAGGATGGTGGGTGTATCCATTTTTAGTCTTATATTTTCAGTGCACCAACTGTTAAATTTTCTCCAGGTCTTTCTGTAGATGGCTCTGGTGTTTGGTTTCCTAACGCTCAGAAGCGTTGTCACCACCTTATCTGAGAGTCCTTTAGATCTCAAGAGGTCCTCCTCAGTAACCAGGCCGCCCATTTGAAACTCTCTTGTTTTAGGCCTGTCAGGGGTCCCTGACACATCAGGTCTTCCCTGTGAGGTAGAAGCCACGGCTCTGCTGCTGAGAGACTGAGGAGTTGAGAGAACCAGGTTCTCTTGGGCCAGTATGGTGCGATCAGTATCAGTTTCGTCTGTTCCTGTAGAAACTTCTTTACCACCCGCGGTATCAGATGAACCGGAGGGAAGGCATAGCATAGCTTGAAGTTCCAAGGGTTTTGTAGAGCGTCTATCCCAAGAGGCTGATCTTGCTGGGTAAGCGAGAAGAAAGGTTTCACCTGAGCATTCTTCCGAGAGGCAAACAGGTCTATGTTTGGCATTCCCCAGCGGGCTGTAATTTCCCTGAACACCTCCGGGTGTAATACCCATTCCTCTTGGGAGATCTCCTGGCGGCTGAGGAAGTCCGCTACTTGGTTGTCTTCCCCTTTTAGATGGACTGCTCCTAGTGATAGCAGATTCCCTTCTGCCCACCTGCAAATTTGGTTGGAGATGTGGCTTAGGGATGGGCTTCTTGTGCCCCCTTGCTTGTTCACATAAGCCACTGCTGTGGCATTGTCCGAAAGAATCAGAATGTGACGACTTCTGAGTTGGTTTTGGAAAAACTCCATGGCCTTGGCTATCGCCATAAGTTCTCTCCAGTTTGAAGATGCCTTGGCTTCTTCTGGGGACCATCTCCCCTGAGCAGGTTGCCCTGCTAGGTGAGCTCCCCAACCCCAACTGCTTGCGTCTGTGGTCAATTTCTGTGAGGTCGGAAATGACCAAGCCAGACCCTGATTTAGGTTCGTGTGGATCCTCCACCACCACAGCGACCTTTTTACGGATGTCGGGAGTAAAACTGACATGTCCAGATCTTCTCTTTGGTTTTTTAAGAGAAATACTTGAAGTGACCTTAGATGGTATTTTGCCCACTGGACTGCTGGTATCGATGATGTCATCAGACCCAGAACTGACATCAGCTCCCTGATAGATATTGGGAGGTTGTTCTGTATTGAACTCACCCTCTTGATGAGGTTTTGGATTTTCTCCTCCGGTAGGGAAGTCTTCTGTTCTATGGAGTTGAGCAGATATCCCAGGAACCGAATGTTCTGAGTGGGACACAGATTGGACTTTTCTACGTTTAGAATCCAGCCTAGTGACTTTAACCACAGTTGAGCTTCTGTGAGGTCTTTTGTCAGCTGTGCTTTCGAAGGTGCTGCAAATAGTAGATCGTCTAAGTATGGTATTACGGTCATCTTTTTTAACCTTAGAGGGGCCAGAGCTTCTGCTAACACTTTGGTGAATATCCTTGGGGACGAGGATAATCCGAAAGGAAGAGCTCTGCTCTGGAAATGATATTCCTTTCCCTCTATCTCCACTGCTAACCTCAGATATTTCTGTGACTCCTGTCGGATGGGAATGTGGAGATACGCATCGCGGAGATCCATGGTCGCCATGAAGGTTTCTGGTTGTAGAATGTTTTTGACCGAAAATATGGACTCCATGCGAAATTTTTTGTATTGAATCGCTTGGTTTAACGGTTTTAAGTTTAGTATTAACCGAAACTTCCCGGAAGGTTTTTTGATCACAAAAATGTGAGAGTAAAAACCCCTTCTTTTTTCCTTCTCTGGGACTGGAGTAAGGACCTTCTGGTCCACCATCTCCCCTAACAACAGTGGAAGAGCCTTGGCTTTCTCTGGATCCCTGGGAAGTCTCGTTACTAGAAATCTCTCTGGAGGATGACAATTGAATTCCAGAGAGTAGCCCCTTGCGATAATGTCCAAAATAAATTGATTGGCTGTCGCCTTCTGCCATTGAGGTAGGAAGGTAGCCAGTCTTCCCCCTACTGGCACTCTGTTGTCATTGTTTGGTAGCTTGGTTAGAAGAGCCAAAGAGGACATTACTCTTTGGTTTTCCCTTGTGACCTGTCCAGTTTTTCTTAGGGTACTCTCTTTTCTTCTTGGGGATGATCTCTTTGCCCACGAAAAAACCTCTTTTGTGGAGGTTTTCGTTTTTGCGCCGGAAAGGCTTTCTTCCTGTCCGCTGTTCTTTCCAAGGCCTCGTCCAGGCCGGAACCAAAAAGCAAATCCCCAGTAAATGGGAGATTGCACAGCCTTGTCTTGGATGCCGCATCACCTGTCCAGGTCTTCATCCAAATCGCACGTCTTGCTGCAACTGCTAGTCCACCTGACCTTGCTGCTAGCTTGACTGATTCTGCGGATGCATCCGCAATATAACCAACTGCTTTGGAGAGAACTGGAAGTGTATTCAGAATCTCCTCCCTAGGCGTACCATTTTTAATATGGTCTTGCAGCTGTGAGAGCCAAAACTCTAAGTTTCTTGCCACGCAAGTGGTGGCTAGGGCTGGCTTCAGACTAGCGACACTTGTCTCCCAAGCTCTTTTTAGGATAATGTCGCCCTTTTTATCCATGCCATCTTTTAGGTGTCCCATGTCTTCAAATGCCAATGAAGAATTTTTTGAGACCTTAGAAAGTGGCACATCCAATTTGGGATTTTTATTCCAAACTTCTTTTGGATCTTCACTAAAAGGAAATCGCTTTTTGTGACTGGCCGCAAAAAAAGGTTTTCTTTCTGGGTCTGCCCATTCGTTTTTCACGGTATCTGACATTACCGGATGAACTGGGAATACTTTGGATTTTTTCTTCCTCAGACCCTGGTACATCAGGTCATGTTTGGAAGGCAGTTCTTTTTCCTGCTCAATTTCCAAAGTTTCGTAAATGGCCCCAAGCAAATCATCCACGTCTTCTAGAGATAACTTGTATTTGGGTCCCTTCCTTTCTTCTCTCCCATCTTCCTGCTCTGGATCTGAGCTATCGGTAGCCATAACACTAGCTGTGCTGCTGCCCGCTCGCTCTCTCACCGACTCGTGCGACCCTGAGGCGACTTCTGATCTGGGTGAGGCTATGGGAGAGGAAACTCCAGTAGGAACTGCTGGAGGTTTAACTTCTGCGATAAACTTTTTGAGATCCTTAAAAGGTGTTAGCCATATCATCTCTTACGGATCCAAAAATCTTTGCATAAACTGCATCTGACTGTTTTTCAATCAGTTTGTCAATGCATGTTTTGCATAGCGGCTCTGTGTTTTCCAAGAGCATCTTGGTATTACACTTTGCACACCGCTTCTTGGGAGTGGGCTTTGGCTCTTTAGGTGGTTTCACCTGCCAAAAGATAAACACAGGGGGACCCATGGCGGTGAGAAAAAAATACACACTGCACCAAACAATACTAAAGTGCACACCTAGTGACATTAGTAACCCCCTGGCCCCAGCTTGCTAGTGCACCATCACCACCTAGCTGCTGTCCCAATACAAAGGATACAAAGGTCACCCACTGGTGCCTACCTGCATCCTGCTGGTGCTTTTGCCTTCTGGAGCCTGGGCCGATGGAATCTCATCCTCTTCCAGCATCCTGGCTTGCTGTGGCGTTCGATACTGCCGTCTGCAGCCGCGTCCACGCTACTAGCACCAGCCGACCGTTCGAATTTCCCGCGCCTTTAAGGGGATTGGACCAGCTTCCCCGGCGCACGCCGATTGCGTCATTCCTACCCGGAAGTGACGCCCCGCGTCTTCCGGGTCAAGCGGCGTTCAGACGTGGGTACACGCCCCCCCGCTGACGCCGCCAAGGGAACGCAGCAATGGCGCCTTTCTCCTCACCTGGGCACAGAAGAAATTCGAACCCGGGACACCTCCTGCCCACAGCCTAAGGAGGGTTGCCCGTGGTCAAAGAACCGTCCTCCTCCACGCCAGTGATGCGGCTCCGGTAAGGTCCACTGACCCCCTGCCGCACAGAGACTCCACACAGTCAGCCCTGCTGACACACACTGCTGCACCCGCAGACACCTGTCCTGGTCAGCCCATGGGAGATGGAGCCCCCCCTCAGGTCCTTTTGGCAACATGTCTCCTCCGGACGGAGGAAACACGAAGACTGACCAGGGACCTGAGGGACCGCCTCTTAAGGGGAGGAAAAATTAATGGCAACATGTTTCCTGATTGTGAGGAGGAGCTCCATCTCTCAAGGGCTGACTTGGAAGACGACTGGGGGAAAAACCGCTTGCGTGCAGTAAAGGAGGGCCCTTGCCCTTGGCGTGGCACCTTACCCTTGCTAGTTTGGGGAAGCAAAGTGCTTTTACCTCCTGTGGCATCCTTGATGATGTCATCCAGAGAAGCCCCAAAAAGTCTATCGCCCTTAAAAGGCAGATCCAACAGGGCTTTCTTGGAAGTCTGGTCCGCAGACCAGCCTTTTAGCCAGATCAGGCGGCGTATTGCTACTGCATAAACAGAAGTTTTAGACAGCAGGGGAATAGTATTCATGTCTGACTCGCAGACAAACCTAAGGCCCTGGACCAACAGGTCGGCCAATGTTATCTCATCAGGAGGAGCATCTTGCTCCTTAACCCCTGGAGTAGCAATCTTGCCCATTCAGTAAGTGTGTGAGACACTAGGGCCCCCGCCAATGCCGGGCGTACTGCCGAGCCTACCACTGAGTATAGGTAGCAAGCGAGTGCTTCAGCCTTCTTATCCACAGGGTCCTTGAAAACAGGAGCCCCTTCTACAGGAATTGTGGTGGCTCTATTAAGTCTGGACACCGGAGGGTCCACTATAGGGGGGAGAGGTCCATTTCTTCAGAAAACTCTCCTCAAAAGGGGTACCGTACCGCAAACCTCTTTGGGGCTGTAATGACCCTCAGTGGGTTCTCCCATTCCTTGTATAAGAGTTTATCAAAAGACACACAAGGGAACACCTTAGCAGTGCGGGCAGGTCTATGAAACCCAAGTGGACCGGAGTCTCTGCTGCTTCTGCAGTATTTTCCAATTTTAGCATATCCCGCACTGCAGTAATAAGGTCAGATACCAAAGCCGTCTTGCGTACTGACCTGGACTTTGAGTCATTCTCACTGTCCGGTCACGGTCTGCAGTCTCTGATGCGTCAGAATCTGGGCCCCGAGCCGTAGCTGGACCTGGTTCTGCACCAGAATTATCCCCAGAAGCTTTCAGGGGACGGGGCGTTTACTACCCCCTGTATTCCCGTGTGCTGCTTCCACCCTGGCAGCAAACGCCTCTAGGATTGCAGTCATAGCGTTCATAGACACCTCAGGGGCACCAGCTGCTAAATCTGGTGTTTCAGGGGAGAAGACATCTGGCTCAGATGCCATGCTGACCACACGCTCACCCTCACAGGGCTCCAGGCAAGATATCAATAGGCCACCCTCCTGTGCTGCAGAGAGGCTGGGTCACCCAGAGGACTCACCACCCTGGACCGGTTCTGCTATGCTGCCGTGTGCTGCGCCTGTGATGCTGTCCCACTGCTGCTGTGTCAGTCTGCTTCTTTTATCAGCCTTTCCGGTGTGAATTTTCGCACCAGTGTAATGCACCCTAGAGGCTGGAGGCTCTCGCAAAATGGTTGCCAAAAACGTCTGTATGGAAGATAATGTGGGCTCTAAGAAAATGGCCGCCGACCGAAGATAGAGGTCAAGCAGCCATAGCCCACAAAAAGATGGCCGCCGAACGGCAATATCTGCATACAGGGTGGACAAACATGGCCGCCGATCAGCTGATAGGGGCCAGTGGGTGTGGCCGAACCACAGGAAGATGGCCGCCGGGCAGTCACAAGAGGCCGAACTCGGCATGGACCACCTCAAAATGGCCCCTGACAGCATGGAGGAGGAAGCATACAAACACAGGTAAGCAGAAATGACATTTCTTTTAAATGTTAGTTACAGCCAGCCCCGCTCCAGTGTAACCCCCTAGGTGACCCCCAGCACCCAGCAACCTTTAGCTAGAAGCCCAGGGAGGAGGGAAAGGCAGGGAGAGAGGGAAGAAAGGGGCCACAACCACTTACTTGATCTCTCCAGGAATGTCCAGCTAAATCACCCAGCCGAGGCAGGGGAGTTTTACTTACCTATCCTGCATGTCTTATGCTGGAAGACATTCCAAACAGGTCATCGTCCGCGCACGGAAGGTGACTGTTGGCCAGGCATGCTGTGATTGGACCCAGAAGGGACGATCATATGTATGCCCTGGAGCATGACGCTCACCGGACAGGCTGCTGCGACTCGGCCATAAGGTCAGCCGAAGCTGAGCGGTCCGATGCAAGCCTTGGAGCGTAAGCTCACCGGCCAGGCTGCTGCGACTCGGCCGTAAGGTCAGCCGAAGCTGAGCGGTCCAATGCAGGCCCTGGAGCGTAGGCTCACCGGCCACCCGTGGAGCGACGGGCATGTCGTGGAAAACCCAGCGCGTAGCTAGGGTCGGCACACGCTCGATGGCCGAAACTGGGGAGACTACAAGGATCGAGGATCCAGCCTGTCACCCAGTCGGCAGTTGATCGAAGATCGCAGGAAACAAAAATGTAGCAAAAAAATAAATAAATATATATATATATATATATATATATCTTTTTCCCCTGGACCAATGGGCCCGAAGGGAGCCATGTCCTACTCCTTGCTAGACAGAAAAAAACTGATCTGCGATATGCAGACTGGGAGGATATACCCGGGGGGTCCGCCCCCTAGGCGGGACTGTAGAAGGTGTGATGCAACACTTTTTACAAGTTTTTTCTGCCTAGTCACTCCTAATTAACGGATAATACCCACTTTGTCAATAGAGAAGCTGTGTCGGTCCATGGACGAAAGAGTAATATGGATTTCTCTTATCGTCCATGGACGGACACAGCTCCTTAAATCATGACAAAGTGGGTTATGTTCCTGTTCATAGGAGAGGACTAGGCAGAACATGTTAGTTATCTTAAAACATGTAACGTTAACAGAGTTAAACAGCCCCACCCAGGGGGCGGTCCTTCTGCACAAAACCCCCCTACTTGCAGTCAGCAGCCTCAGTTTTTTTATGCCTAGCAGAGAAGGACGTGGCTCCCTTTGGGCCCAGAGTCCTGAAGAAATTTTTATTTTATTTGTATTTATTTTTGGTGAATAAGTACGGTTCCGCCTGTCTCGGCAGGTTCGAACAGCTGGGCATTCCCGGAATTTAGGGGTTCTCCTATCCTCCCTTTCCCTGCCCATCTGAGTTTTCTGCGTTTTGCAATTTGACTTAGCATCGGCACCAAGACTTGTTCACAAGGTGCTCACCCCGATCTGGGCTTTGCTGAGGCAGCGAGACATTGGTATCGTGGGCTACTTGGCCGTTCTTCTTCTGGCTCAGAATTAGAGGAGGACATGTCTATAGCCAGTCAGACCCTCCGGGACTTTGGTTGGGTACTGAACATACAGAAGTCGGTATTGGTACCAACTCAGTGTCTGAAGTCCCTAGACTTGATCCTGAATTCTTTGGAGGCGAAGGTCTTCATAGTTAGTCAGGTTGAAAAAAGACACAAGTCCATCTACTTCATATGAAAAAGTGTAGCGCTTATTTTTGTGAAAGAGTCAGTTAACAAAACATAACAAATGTTGCAAACATGCATATATATTAATTTCAGTGACACCAAGTGACTGAGTGTGATCCGTGAAAAAAAATATATTATATGTAAATAAATCAGAACAAAACAGTCCTCTATTGTGACCACACACAAATAACAGTCCAAAAGTGTAGAAAAAACTGCAAGGTTGAAAAAAAGAGTCCCACATGGATATGACCCTCTCTGTGAAAGGATAGAGACACCACCACCGATTATAAGGAGGAGGCTTACCAGATGGTATTGACTTGGTAAGGTGTATACCACCCAAGTCAAAACAGGCTTAAATAATCAGTCAGCAAGGTGTATCCAGCTGGTCCTGAATCCGCATATCAGTCGGCACCGCAAATTCCCGTAAACACCAGGAAGTGTGAATACATATAGTCTTGTTGGAGCCAGAGATACGGTAACCACATAACATGCGTAATGGGGAAAAAAACTCACATAGTGTGATACCGTACAAGGAAGTATTTATTTAAAAAAAGATTAAAAAATGTACACTCACATTTGGAAGAACATCATAGGCATATCACAAAATGCAAGAGCGATGTGTGTAAATGGGTCCACCCGACGCGTTTCAACTAAAAAGTCATCATCTGGGGTGTGGACCCCCACAACAACACCGCTATTTATAGATGGAATGTACTGACACAGAAACTTTCAGGATACAAGCTGACATTCTAAGAGACCGGTTTATTGAAAAGGGATATGACAATCGAGATGTCGAGAATGAGATGACTAAGGTTCTGAATATCGACCGATCTCTATTGTTAGCAGATAGACCTCAAAGAGAAAGGGAAGACAATTTTAGATGGTCTTTTCTTACAGCCTTTTCTACCCAACACAAGCAAATCAAGGCTATTTTTGAACAACATTGGGGTATCTTGAGGAATGATCGAATCCTTGGTACACTTTTACCAGAAAGACCTAAAGTGATATACCGAGGAGTGCCCTCACTTAAAAGTAAAATTGCACCAACCATCATTAATCCTCCGATTAGGCCAACATTTTTTCATAACTGGACAGGCTACTACCCCTGTAAGAAATGCCTTGTATGCCAGTATAACACCTGTGGGAGAAAGGCCAGTAAAGAATTTAGGTCCACAGCGACTAACCGGGTCTATCCAATCAAACCATTTTGTACATGCGCAACTATTAATGTCGTGTATTTACTGACATGTCCATGTGGTAAACAATATGTTGGGCGGACCATTAGGTCATTCACGACCAGGGTAACCGAACATATCAACTTAATCAAGTTTGGGAGTGTCAAACACACGGTCCCTCGGCATTATCGGCAAAACCATGCCCGTGACCCAACAGGGACCCAATTCTTGATTATTGACAGTTATGTTGCTCCATGGAGGGGTGGGGCCAACACTAGAGGAGTTTCCAGACTCGAAACTTTCTGGATTTACGAGTTACAGACTCACCACCCACAGGGGTTAAATGTGGAGTGGGATATTAACGCTTTTATTAATAGATCTTGACTCCAAGGACGATTTTTCATAAATTTTTGTAGTAATTTAAAATTTTATCCTTTTTTTAATAAAATGTTTTAATAATTTTAATACTCATTTCAACTTGTCAACTATCTAGTCACCATTCAAATGGCTAGTTTGTGTTTGACAGTTGAATTTGTCGGTTTTGGAACATTAACCAATATTAGCATTCTAGATTTTTAGGGATGACCCCAGTTTGATTTGACTTCAAATTCGGCATGCCAAAGCGGGGATTCAAACTCACAACCTCCCGATAACACATCAGGCGCTTTGCCCATAGCACCACCACTGGAAGTGTTTGTTTGGGCTCATAAAAAACAGTGCCATATCAGACATAGTGAGGCTTGGGGATCTTTTCCAATGTTCCTGTGCAGAGCGGAAGTGATGTCATCCAGCCTCGTCTTCATAGAGAGGCTTGGATGGCGCTTCCTGTTCTATATGGCTGATATAGAAGTTCTGGCCATGTCTATACTGCTTATTTATCTATTGATCTAACACAATCTAATAAATATTCATTGGCAGTATTATCCTATATTATGGGAAGATTTTTTGAGATCAAATGGGATATTTTAAATAGCAGCCGCCACTTCCTGTTCACCAACAGGAAGTGATGTAATTTCCGGGGTCACTCCAGCTGGGGTCATTCCATCTATAAATAGCGGTGTTGTTGTGGGGGTCCACACCCCAGATGATGACTTTTTAGTTGAAACGCGTCGGGTGGACCCATTTACACACATCGCTCTTGCATTTTGTGATATGCCTATGATGTTCTTCCAAATGTGAGTGTACATTTTTTAATCTTTTTTTAAATAAATACTTCCTTGTACGGTATCACACTATGTGAGTTTTTTTCCCCATTACGCATGTTATGTGGTTACCGTATCTCTGGCTCCATCAAGACTATATGTATTCACACTTCCTGGTGTTTACGGGAATTTGCGGTGCCGACTGATATGCGGATTCAGGACCAGCTGGATACACCTTGCTGACTGATTATTTAAGCCTGTTTTGACTTGGGTGGTATACACCTTACCAAGTCAATACCATCTGGTAAGCCTCCTCCTTATAATCGGTGGTGGTGTCTCTATCCTTTCACAGAGAGGGTCATATCCATGTGGGACTCTTTTTTTCAACCTTGCAGTTTTTTCTACACTTTTGGACTGTTATTTGTGTGTGGTCACAATAGAGGACTGTTTTGTTCTGATTTATTTACATATAATATATTTTTTTTCACGGATCACACTCAGTCACTTGGTGTCACTGAAATTAATATATATGCATGTTTGCAACATTTGTTAACTGACTCTTTCACAAAAATAAGCGCTACACTTTTTCATATTCACCAGTTTTTGCTTTGTCTCAGCTGTGTTGGCAGCTAATTTTTGTGTTCACTCATTGCACAGCGCAGTATATCCCATATCTAAGTCCATCTAGTTCAACCATAAAAAAATATCATCATACAATCCCATATACCCAATTCTATACCCACAGTTGACCCAGAGGAAGGCAAAACAACCACAGCAGAGCACGATCCAATTTGCTACAGCAGGGGGAAAAATTCCTTCCTGATCCCCCGAGAGGCAATCGGATATTCTCTGGATTAACTTTACCTATAAAAAATGTTAGTACCCAGTTATATTATGTACATTTAACCACTTCTCTACTGTGCACGAAAACCCCCTTCCTGCCCAAGCCATTTTTCAGCTTTCAGCGCTGTCACACTTTGAATGACAATTGCGCGGTCGTGCGATGTGGCTCCCAAACGAAATTTGTGTCCTTTTTTTCCCACAAATAGAGCTTTCTTTTGGTGGTATTTGATCACCTCTGCGGTTTTTATTTTTTGCGCTATAAACAAAAGAAGAGCGTCCAGTTTGGAAAAAAAACACTATTTTTTTACTTTTTGCTATAATAAATACCCATTTTTTTTTTTTAAATAAAATTTTCCTCAGTTTAGGCCGATACGTATTCTTCTACATATTTTTGGTAAAAAAAAAAATCACAATAAGCGCGTATTGATTGGTTTGCGCAAAAGTTATAGCGTCTACAAAATAGGGGATAGATTTATAGCATTTTTATTTTTTTATTAGTAATGGCGGCGATCTGCAATTTTTTATTGTGACTGCGATATTGCGGCGGACACATCGGACACTTTTGACACATTTTTGGGACCATTCACATTTATACAGCGATCCCTGCTATAAAAATGCATTGATTACTGTATAAATGTGATTGGCAGGGAAGGGGTTAACCACTAGGGGGCGGGAAGGGGTTAAATATGTTCCCTCAAAGTGTTCTTACTGTGGGGGGAGGGGACTGACTGGGGGAGGTGACCGATGGTTGTCCCTATGTACAAAGGACACACCATCGGTCCCCTCTCCCTCACAGGACGTGGATCTCTGTGTTTACACACAGAGATCCACTTTCCTGCTCGTTTCCCGGGCAATCGCGGGTGCCCGGCAGCAATCGCGGCCGCCGGGCACGCGCACCGGGGCCTTGTGAACGCGGCGGGCGCGCGCCTCCTAGCTCGTTTTATAGGGAGGACGTCATATGATGTCCTCCCAGAACGAGAGTATCCTCCGCCCGCCGTCAATTGACAGTGGGCGGGGGACAAGTGGTTAAGAACAAATCTAGGACTTTCTTAAAGCAATCTACTGAGCTGGCCAGAACCACCTCTGCAGGGAGTCTATTCCACATCTCTTACTGTGAAGAAACCTTTCCGTATTAGGTGAAATCTTTTTTCCTCTAGACGTAAAGAGTGCCCCCTTGTCCTTTGTGTTGACCGTAAAGTGAATAACTCAAAACCAAGTTCACTATATGGACCCCTTATATATTTGTACATGTTGATCTCCTTAATCTCCTCTTCTCAAGAGTGAATAAATTCAGTTCCTCTAATCTTTCCTCATAGCTGAGCTCCTCCATGCCATAGTTTGGTTGCACTTTCTCCAGTTCCCCAATATCCTTTTTGAGAACTGGGGCCCAAAACTGAACTGCATATTCCAGATGAGGTCTTACTAATGATTTGTACAGGGGCAAAATGATATCGCTCTTAATACAAGAAAGGACTTTGCTCGCTTTGGAAACCGCAGCTTGGCATTGCATGCCATTATTGAGCTTATGATCTACCAAAAGCCCCAGATCCTTCACTACGGATCCCCCCGTTCTACTCCCCCCGTTCTACTCCCCCCTAGTATGGATGATGCATTCATATTCTTAGCCCCCAAGTGCATAACTTTACATTTATCAACATTAAACCTCATCTGCCACAGTCACCCAATTAGACGGAGCATTGAGGTCGGCTTGTAAATTGGCGACATCCTATAAGGACGTTATTCCACTGCATAGCACAGTGGACAGAAATGTTACTTTTGATCTCAGACCCAATATCATTTATAAAAGATATTAAAAAAGTAAGGGTCCCCAACACTGAACCTTGGGGTACACCACTGATAACCTTAGACCATTCAGAGTAAGAATAATTAACCATGACTCTCTGAATTCTGTCTTTTAGCCAGTTTTCTATCCATTTACAAACTGATATTTCTAATCCTGTAGACTTTACCTTGCACATGAGCCGTGTGTGGGGAACTGTATCGAACACTTTTGCAAAATCCAAGTATACCACATCCACCGCCACCCCTCTGTCCAAGGTTTTACTTACCTCTTCATAATATATATAAAAAAAAAAAAATCAGGTTTGTCTAACAACCTGTGTCTTTCATGAATCCATGCTGTCTGTTGCTTAAAATATTTTTTTCCAGCAAGAACATATCTATGTGGTCTTTTATTAATCTCTCCAGTATTTTCCAAACTATAGAAGTTAAACTAACAGGTCTATAGTTACGTGGTAAAGACTTTGTTCCCTTTTTAAATATAGGCACCACATTGGCCCTGTGCCAATCCAGTGGTACTATTCCTGTCATGAGTCCCTAAAAATTTGATACAATGGCTTTGAAATTACAGAGCTCAATTCTTTTAGGATCCATGGGTGTATGCAATCTGGTCCAGGTGCTTTATCCAGTCTAAATATTTCTGGACCATATCACTTTTGAGCCATTGTGGATTTGGGGCTGTGTCACTACCACCCCCATTTTGGACATGAGCTCCCCCATACTCCTTTGTATACACAGAGCTGAAGAAAGTATTTAATAAAATTAGTCTTCTCGTCCCCAGTCACCCACTCTAGATTATTTTGTAAAGGGCCTACATGCTCAGACTTGACCTTTTTACTATTAATATATTTGAAGAATTTTTGGGGGTTTGTCCTATCTTTTGCAATCTGTCGTTCGTTTTGAATTTTTGCATCCTTGATTTCCTTTTTACATATCCTGTTATATTCTCTGTAACATTTAAATGACACTAGTTTTCCTCATTTTTATATTTTTTAAAAGCTCTTTTCTTGTAGTTTATAGCTTTTTTAACTTTGGCCGTGAGACACAGGTTTTATTTTTAGCCTTTTAAAAATATTGCCCATGGGAATATACTTTGCAGTGAGTTCACAAACAGTCTTTTTGAAGAATTCACATTTCTGTTCTGTGCCCATTGATGCCAATATTCCCTCCCAGTCTAAGTCCTGGAGAGCAGCACTCATTGGAAAATTTGCTCTCTTGAAATTAAGTGTTTAATCTTTCCCGTATGTGATTTTTGCTTAGAGCCAACATCAAAAGAAATCATGTTATGGTCACTGCTACCCAGGTGTTCCTTTATCTGAACATTAGTAATACGCTCTGCATGGTTTGAGATTACCAGGTCCAACAGAGCATCATTCCTAGTTGGGGCCTCAATAAACTGGACCATAAAATTGTCCTGCAATAGGTTTATAAATTTTTGCCCTTTAACTGTCCCAGCAGTGCCATTACTTGAGTTCTGGCACTCATGGTAGCCTCCGAGGCAGTTCCGTCTGCCCTATTTCACACGCGAGTATTGCACGAAGAGATCCTGTCCACTTGGAACTGATCTCCATTGTCTCTAGATTCAGGCAAGTCACCTGGTCACGGCTTCCCTGAGCGGGTCCCGGCGCTTCAGTCCAGGAGGTCGTCCCTTCCTTTCCATAGGACTGTGATCACGACAGACACCAGCCTCACGGTCTGGAAGAATCTCACCCGCAGATGTCCTCAAAATTAGTGATCAGACTGTGCCTCAAGTGGTCGCAGAAACTTCCTTCAGGGCCGTCTGATCAGGTTTCAGTTGGAGGGCCGCAGCGTCGGTAGTCGTTCGCATCCTAAGTTGGGCCGAAAAGAGCGTGTCGGCTCCTTACATCCAGGCGTAGAGACCTGGCAGGCGAACTGAGTCGCCAGATGCTGAACCAAGGGGTATGGTCTTTTCACCCGGAGGGGTTTTCAAATCACTTTGTCGAATTGGGACACACCAGTTGTGGATCTCCTGGTTTCTCGACTCAATCGCAGGTGTTGGTTTGTGGCCAGGTCCAGGGCTCCCTGGGCAGACGCGTTGGCGGCTCCATGGGGAATTTATGCCTTTCCCCTACTGGAATTGCTTCCTTGACTGCTCCGCAGAGTGGAGGCCGCGGGGTTTCTGGTGATTCTAATCGCCCCAGATTGGTCCCGGCGTCCCTGGTACGCCAACTTCGGGAGACTGAAAGGGTCCGTGGTCTGGCAGATTCAATAATCCCCTTCATATTGAGGGCCCGGGAACCTTCTTACCAGATGATCTACCATTGCACTTGGTAGGCCTACATCTCTACGTGCGATGATGGCCGGGCGCCCACGGACATAGCAGGTTTCCTGGCTCCTGCTGTTCTTACAGTGCGGAGTGGATTTGAACCTTGCCTTGAGCACTATTAAGGGGGAAGATTTCAGCCTTGGCTGTCTTCTTCCAACGGCCTCTGGTGGGTCACTCACTTAAGTACGTGTGTGCAGGGTGTCCGACACAGGGTTCCCCCGATAGACCACCGCTTCCTCCGTGGACTTGACTAGTGCTCTCAGTACTTCAGGAACCTCCCCTTTGAGAATATCAGGGAGATTCCACTCTCACAATAGTTATATTTTTAGTTGTCATTACTTTGGTCAGAAAGGTTTTCTGAATTGGCGACCTTGTCTTGCAAGTCGCCTTACTTGGTCCGCCATAAGGATAAGCGGTGCGTCGCCCGCAACCTTCATTCCTTCCTAAGGGGTTTTCGGCTTTTCACCTAAACAAGGACATTGTGCTTCTATCCTTGTGTCCTCGGCCGGCGCATCCCAGGAGGCTGCGCTACATACCTTGGACGTGATACATGCCCTATGGGTGTACCTGTCTGCTACTGCTCCGTTTCAGAGTTCTGAATCACTGTTCGTGCCGGTATCTGGTCCACAGAAGGGCCTGAGGGCTCTCATCGGCCACCTTTCTAGGTGGATCAGGCTGATCGTCATCCAAGCCTATGCCCTTTAGAGGCGGGGGCCTCCCTTTCCTGTCACTGCGCAATTAACCAGGGCAATTGGTGCTTCCTGACATCTAGCATGTCTTCAAGGTGTGCGACGGCGACCTGGCCGTCTGTTCACACTTTAACATTTTACAACGTTGATGTGTGTGTATCTTCGGATGCTTCCTTGGCCGCAAGTTTTTTGCAGGCGGCTGTTTGAGGTTGCAACTCCTCCGTTGAGGAGCTCTGTTTGTTTTGGGGTGAAGTGAAGTCTTCTTTTGATTGCTTGGGGACGTCCCACTTTGTCAAGATTGAAGGAGCTATGGCCGTCAATGGACGATAAGAGAATAGGATTTTTTGTACTCACCGTAAAATCCTTTTCTCGTTCGTCCATGGACGGACACAGCACCCACCCCTCCTTTTTAGTTTGTACTGCTTTACTTTGAACTGAGGCCGCTGACTGCAGGTAGGAGGGTTATGTGCGGAGGGACCGCCTCCTGGGTGGGGCTGTTCAACTCTGTTATAGTTACATGTTTTAATATAACCAACATGTTCTGCCTAGTCCTCTCCTATGAACAGGAACATAACCCACTTTGTCAAGATTTAAGGAGCGGTGTCCGTCCATGGACAAACAAGAAAAGGATTTTACGGTGAGTACAAGTGTAGAAGCGAAGTGCCAGTCTTAAACCCTTCTATCCTTCAGTTTAAAACAAAGGAAGCCGTTTCTGTGACCTGCAACTGCCATGGTGCTGCACATGTGATCAGTTAGGACACCAACCATTTGATGGTTTGAGTTTGGCTGAGGATAGAAGCAAATGTTACAGTTAGTAATCCTAGCATTCCAGGAATGTAACTTTTTTGAAACTTAAATCAATGGGTTTAATTCCACTATTTTAGATTGATTGCTGGGGCTCTGGGTTTCAGCAAAATGGCAGCCCCCGGCAAGAACAGGAGCAATGCTGGAGGCAATTTATAGCACTCATTTTGGTAGCATAAATTAACATGGAATGTATTTGCCGTGTTAAAAAGATTTTTTATCAAGTTATGGGTAGTGGGTGATGATGTCTTTGGTGCGGGGTAAATTGTCCTGTTTTGGGCTGCTTAAAGCGGTATCCAAAACAGAACTTCTTCACGCAAACCGAAAGACAAAGACTTCTTAAACACCACCCACTATTCTTGGACAGACTATTACCCCGAGCACCAAAGTCAAAAGTCTCGGAGTCATCTTTGACTCGGAGATGTCGATGGATGCACAAATAGGATCAGTAGTCAGCAGATCGCACCCTCTCCGCCTGCTGCGTTGACTCATCCCCTTCACCCCGGAAGACGACATAGCAATAGTAGTTGGAACAATCATCAACTCCCGACTCGACTACGCAAACTCCCTCTACATAGGACTTCCTAAATATCAGATTTCACACCTACAAGTCACCCAGAACACGGCAGCCAGACTGGTAACAGGGAAAAAACCTTGGGAATCGATCACCCCTTCACTGAGGACCCTGCATTGGCTAACTGTAAAGGATCGGGTCACATGCAAGACCCTCTGCCTCACCCACAAGTGCACACAAGGAAACGCTCCTAAATATTTATGCGAGAAGATAAAACACTACACCCCCAAATGCATTCTCAGATCAACCAATCAAAACCTCCTCCACATCCCCAAGTCCCGCTACAAATGGAAGGGAGAACGAAGATTTGCAGTCCAAGGACCACGGCTATGGAACACTCTACCCATGGACATCCGTATGGAAGAAAACCATCGGGCCTTCAGGAAAAAACTTAAGACCCACCTCTTCTAAAGGATTAGGATGTCACTGAGGCGATTTAGTTCGCATTTGCAGCGCTAAACAAGTTATCACTCACTCAGCTATGAAAAATTGTATATGGACTGGATAAATAAAGCTCATTTAAAGCATTATCTTGGTGTGCAGATGACATTTTTCTTTGCATTTGTGGAATGGCACTATCCATTTTAGTCTGAGCTTACTAGAACCACACTGTTGATCACTTAATCGAGTGTAACCAGGTTGTGTTTATACCAATGTATTAAATGTAAAAAAAAAATTTTTTTATAGTGTCAGACATTTCTGCCAACACTTTCTGCACAGGATAATTGGGTCACGCCAATTAGCTTTTGATGGTAATCAACTTTTGTCATAAGGGGTAAGCTGCAGAGCCAATGACTTAAACTTGCCACCCAAAAGGATCTGTTAGTTTTGCACAGGGCTGTAGTTTCTAAACCTGGAATAGCTTTATTCAAATGACTTGCTGCCCCACAACTGATCCATTACTCATGAAATATCCCATATATGGACTGAAAGCAGATAAAAACAATTCAAGCATTTAGAGTTTAAAGATGTAAGCATTTAATGAGACTTCAGGCTAAAACCGATTTAGTCAAAGAGCCCAAAGCCCATATCATCATCGGATTCCTCAGATTCATCCTTTTCCTCTTCGGCTGGTGCAGCTTTAGCAGCCGGAGCAGCAGCTGTCTCAGCAGCAGGAGCAGCAACCACAAAGGCTGATGGGTCTGCCAAGAAAGCCTTGACCTGCAAAGACAAAATTTCCTACAGTAAACATACAATAGTGATAGAAGAGAATCTTCAATTAAGGTCTAATCAGAGCTTTAGAGTGTACTCTACCACCAGTGACAATCAAGTGGCAAAACAAGTTCACTTTATGAGCCCTCATCTTACACTGGTCATCCCTTTTGTTCTCCCACCAGGCCACCTGAACGAAGGGTGTAAAGTGCAAATGTGAGGAAAACATGACTATCCTTTCCCATGATGTGGCACTGGATGCCAGTAGTCACTAGGCCCCCTAGTAATTTCATGTAGGTGTGGGGAGAATCTGATCAGCGCATATGCGGAGCTACTCCAGCAAGAGAATGGAGAAGGGAGGGAAGTATTATAGCAATATTTACATGAATGTTGCTTTGTACTACTGGGGCAGAGCACAGATAAAAATTAAAGGAGACGTCAAGCCAAAACTACTTTTGTTGGGTTTCTATGGATCACATGAGTGCATCATTGCAGCAAATCAGAGCTGCCATCTCCTGTTTACTCAGCTCTGTCACACAATCGGCATTGGACCAGCTCCTTTGATAGACAGAACACTGGTCCAATGCTGGTGGTGGAGGCTGGACTGTGTGACATGAGCCAAGTAAACAGATGACACAACGGCTCAGTAAATTCCGGCAGCGCTCGTCCCCCTCCAAGGTACACCATCGGCCTATAACACGCACCTGTGATTTGCCCTCTATTTTAATGGGGAAAGAGTGCGAGTTATACGATAAAATATATATATATATATATATATATATATATATATACACACACACACACACACACACACACACACACACATACACACATACATATATATACACACACACACATATATCTAGGCTCAAAACTATAATTGTAAGTAAGTTATACAGCTCAGAGTTAAAGTGATAAAGGTTCTCTTTAAAAAAAAATAAAAACAATGCTCAGACATCTGTAGGAGCAGGAAGAGGGGAGAAAACCTGCAGCCAGGCACAGCGCTGGATCAATAGAGAACTCAAGTAGGCGAGAGATCGCTAGTGAAATTTTTTTTTTTTTAACCTTACTGCTGAAAATGCATTAAAAGGCAAAGTTCACCTTTGTTCACTTTTTTCTAAATTGCAGCTCCCCTATGTCCCAATAAAGTATGTTTATTGTATTATACTTTTGCAAAAAAAAAAAAAAAACGATTTCCATTTATTCTGCAGACGTTCACCTCACGCTTCATAGATGTTTAAAATCCCTGCCTTCTGCATTAATTCCTGAACATACTTTAGGTCATGGCACAGGGAGGAGTTGACCAGCTCATTAGCAAAGACCCTGCGCATCATCTACCCTCAGCTAATCTTATTGGTGCTCTTCCTTCTGATTCCCCTTTGCAGCACTCATGGGTTCAGGGGAACAAGGTGAGCCCCGTGATGGGGGAAGTGTGAGCAGACTATGCAGAGTTTTTTTTTTTTAGAAGGCGGAAACTATTTAGATGGGCAGCCCGGTAAAAACACCCTAGGGATAACTAATGCGCAACACATGCCCAATACATGGATCTTTTGTTCCAAATTTTCAGCCCCAAACTTTCACCATCCAGTTCATCAATTTAACACTTACCTTATCTGCCAATGGGAAGCTGTAATCGGTTTCCAAAGCAAGAGCAAGAACTCTTTTATACCCATTGACGACAGAGTGAGGTACAGAGGCAACAGTGGGATATCCAATTTGAAGGCAGACACTGGCAATGTTGCGAACACCCTAGAAAACCAGAATCATAACTGAAAATGAGTTGTGTCCAGTTGGTGAAGTGCACACAACCAGATAGATATATCCAACAGTATTCTACCTCTAAGAAGCGAGCACGCAGAGCCTCTTCAGTGATATCCAGAACCTCTGGGCTGTAAATGCTGCCGTTGTCATATACTTGTTGGATGATCAAACCAAAGGAGAAGGGGGAAATGTTGAGCATGTTAAGGAGGGTGGCTTCGCTGGCACCTACTTTATCTCCAGTCTTAATCAGCTGTACATCACTCTGAAAGGAAAGGATAAATATACTAGGCATGTTATAGGTTTTTGAATACAGCAGGTTAGTCCAATTTGTTTTGTTATTACCACTGACATCACCAGGGTACAATCATTAGCTGAACTTCCTGTTTCCCCTCTGGCAAACATGATCCTAAAACATATCCACTAAGAAACTAGTAACACTAGCTCTAAGGCCCCTTTCACACTGGGGCAGTAGCGCCAAAGCGCCGCTATTTTTGCGGTGGTATTCGGCCGCTAGCGGGGCGGTTTTACCCCCGCTGGCGGCCGAAAGGGGGTTAAAAACCACCGCAAAGCACCTCTGCAGAGGCGCACTGCCGCGGTTTCCCATTGCTTTCAATGGGAAGGAGCGGTATTACACACCGCTCCAGAGATGCGGATAGCAGGACTTTTTTTCCCGTCCTGCTAGCGCACCGCTCCAGTGTGAAAGCCCTCAGGCTTTCCACCTGGAGAAACAGCAGCCGCTGTTTCAGGTCGGTTTGCAGGCGCTATTTTTTGCACGACAGCGCCTGCAAACTGCCCCAGTGTGAAAGGGGTCTAACTCGTCTCTAAAGAAAAAAAAAAGCTGAGTTAAACTTACCGGTAACTCCTTTTCGGAGAGTCTTCCAGGACAGGCCATGAGACCTAGGGCTCCTCCTACCAGGACAGGAAACCTGTTACCCCCACCGGATAAAAAGGCGGTCCTCCAGGCCCCATATCAGTCTTCGAGAACCGTAGGACTTCCCTGAAAAACATATGCATAAAACACATAACTTCCAGACAAAACCGGGTGGGAATCCGGCTGTCCTGGAAGACTCTCAGAAAAGGAGTTACCGGTAAGTCTAACTCAGCTTTTCTCTCAAGCGTCTTCCAGGATAGCCCATGAGACGATGAGCCAGAACTTACCAGTCTAGGGTGGAACAACTGCCTGAAGGACCTTTTGACCAAACGCCTGTTCCTGAGCAGATAGGAGATCCAGGCGATAATGTTCAATGAAGGTCGAATAACTGGACCATGTGGCAGCTCTGCAAATTTGTTCCGGTGACGCACCAGCCCAAGAAGCAGACAAGGCTCTTGTTGAATGCGCAGTGACAAAAGGTGGAGGAACTTCTCTAATTTTGTAAGCTTCAGAGATGGCTTGCTTTATCCATCTAGCCAATGTGGCTTTGGATGCACTCTTACCCCTGTGCGTACCTGAAAAAAGGACAAACAAGGCGTCTGTTTTCCTAAAGGTCTTGGTGACCTCAAGAGGAGAATCCTTCTCAAGTCTAAAAAAACTAAACTTTCTTTCTTGGTCGCCCTGTGGCGAACTACAAAAGGTTGGCAGTACAATGTCCTGAGATCTGTGGAATGTAGCGAGTGGCCACTTTAGGCAAAAAACCAGGATCAGTTTTCAACACAATCCGAGCCTCAAAAATCGTGAGGAACGGCTCCCTCACTGATAGGACCTGTAACTCGCTTACTCTACGAGCGGAGGTAATTGCTACCAAAAAAATAGTTTTTCAAGTAACTTAACAGAAATATCCTCTAGAGCAGTGATTCTCAACCTTCTAGTGCCGTGACCCCTTGATAACATTTCTCAAGTTGTGGGGACCCCTAACAGTAAAATTATTTATAGCGTGGGTTGTCAGCACCCAAGGCAAGACCAGTAATTTGCGCCCCTAACCCACAGACATTTAGCGCTCCCGGAGTCCTTTTAATGGCAATTATAATCACAGGTAGTGTTACTCACTGTGTCTCCAGCTTCACTGTGTCTCCGACTTTGTGGTGTCTCGTAGCAGTGACACCTATGCCGAAATCATGAGATGGGGTCTCCTCAGCCCCTCCCACTTCACGTTCCTCATCAGTTAGCTGACCTCTAGTCTTTACCCCCCAACCATCCCTTGAACTGAATGGGCGGCTGCGAAGAGGCTGAGTGGGCGGCTGCGGGCTCCAGGAACAGCCCAGCTGGGCGGCCGTGGGCTCCAGGGATAGCCCTGCTGGGTGGCCGCAAAAAGGCTTGGAGAGTGGTGCAGGCTTCAGGACCAGCCCAGGATTCGGTGACCCCTGGCAAATCATCATTCGACCCCCAGGTTGAGAACCACTGCTCTAGAGGCTCAAAAGGAAATTCTACCAGAGTTTGAAGCACCAGGGACAGGTCCCACGTCGGACAACTTCTCACCACTACTGGCCTGGCCCTAGAAATGGATTTGAAAAATCTAGCTATAGTGGGATTTACCAGGAGAGAAAACTGGAGGAAAACACTGATAGCTGCTGCTTGTACCTTTAAGGTACTAACTGAAAGACCTTTGTCGACACCCTCTTGAAAAAATTCCAAAATAGAACATCATGAGTTAATCTTTGATTTTCAGATAACCATGAATTAAACTTTTTCCAAACCTTGGAATATATGGCTCTAGTGACTGGTTTTCTGCAATTGACCAGGGTCTTGACTACTTTGTCAGAGAACCCCTGGGCACTTAGTATCTTTTCTTCAGATACCAAGCCGTCAAGTTTAAGGAAACCACCTGTGGGTGTGACACTGGACCCTGCGATAGCAAGTCCTTTCTCTTCGGAAGCCTCAGCGGAGGCTCCGAGACCGGAGTCTGTAACAGGGTAAACCATGGCCTCTTGGGCCAGAAAGGGGCGATCAGAATAAGGTCTGTTTCTTCTAGGAGAAACTTCCGGAGAACTTCCGGAATAAGTCTGATCGGTGGGAAGGCGTAACAGAGGCCGAATGTCCACGGATTCGCCAGAGCATCGATCCCCAATGATTGATCTGCTGGGTTCAGAGAAAAGAACTCCTCTGTCTTGCGGTTGTCCTGGTTTGCGAACAGATCTGCTTCGGGACAACCCCATTTGTCGGTGAGCTCCGCAAACACCTCGGGATGAAGAGACCAATTGTCTCGATCCACCCTGTAGCGACAGAGATAGTCTGCCAAGCAGTTTTGCGTCCTTCAGGTGCACTGCTGTAATTGAGGCTAGATTCCCTTCTGCCCATGATAAAATCTCCTGGGCAATCAATTGAAGAATCCGACTCCTCGTACATCCCAGCTTGTTGAGGTACGCAACTGTCACAATGTTGTCCGATAGAATCTGGAGATTGTGACCCCTGATCTCCGTCTGAAAAACTAGCAAGGCTCTCTGAACTGCTAGAAGCTCTCTCTGGTTCGACAAAGCTCTTGCACCTCCTTGTGCGACTCTGTTGCCGAGGTGGGCTCCCCATCCCCAGGAACTCGCATCTGCAGTGATACTCTGGGATATAGGAATGGACCAAGGTAGACCTCTTAGGTGAAGTTTGTCCTCCACCACCACAAGCTTTTTTTACTCTGGCCAGTAACAAAACCCTTGACTCCAGAGACCTTGCGTCTCCGTCCCAATTCCCCAAAAGAAACCTCTAATCTGTAATAGTCTTTGATGGAATCTTGCCCATGGTACTGCAGGAAAGCATGAGGTCATCAGACCTACTGCTCTTGCAACCTCTCTCAGTGAGACCGATTGATTGGTCTGTAAAGCTGAGACTGTTTGCACCATCTTTGAGACCTTCTCCTGTAGGAGAAAAACTTTTTGGTCTACTGAGCAAAAGTCGTATCCCAGATATGTCACCTTCTGGGCCGGAATTAAGGAAGACTTCTGTCCGTTTATCAACCAACCTAGGGATTGAAGGAAGTCTTGTACAGTCTGGAGATCCGGTGATAACTTTTGGTAAGACTCTGCCACCACTAGGCGGTCGTCTAGGTATGGGATAATAGTCATCACCTTTAACCTTAGCGGAGCCAGCGTCTCCCCCAACACTTTAGTGAAAATGCGTGGGGATGAGGACAGTCCGAAGGAGAGGGCTTGAAATTGAAAGTGCCGAATCTCTGTTCCCATTTTGACTGCTATTCAAGAATTTTTGGAAGGCTGGATGGATAGGGATGTGAAGATAAGCATCCCTTAAATCCAAAGTGGCCATGAAGCAGTTTGGGTAAAGCAGGTTTTTAATTGTAAACACTGTCTCCATACGGAAGTGCTTGTACCTGATCAATCGGTTTAGAGACCGAAGGTTCAGAATAAGCCGATACTTTCCTGATGGCTTTCTGATAACAAAAATATGGGACTAAAACCCTTTGCTCTGCTCTGAGCAGGGAACAGGGGGCTCAGGACTTTCTGATCTAGCAAGTCTCCAATTTGGAGACCCAGGGCCCTCGCTTTTTCCCGATCTCGGGGAAGGGAGGTGACCAATAGTTGCTCTGGTGGTTGGCAAGAAAATTCCAGCCTGTACCCATTGGCCACTAGGTCCAGAATAAATTGACTCAAGGTGGCTGCTGCCCATTGTGGGAGAAAGGCCCTCAATCTTCCTCCCACTGGGAGACAAGCGTCACTGTGGCTTGGCGGGTTGTTGAGGGTTAAACAAGATGCCCCCTCTACCTCTGCCTTTGTGTCCGGTACAATGTTTCTTGGGCCTATTGTCCTTTTCTCTAGGACCTTGCTGCCTACTTTGGCCACAAAAATTTTTTCTGGCCGTCGGCTTTTTCTTGTTTTCTGGAAAGGCCTTCTTTCTGTCGGCCGTACGTTCCAGTGCCTCCTGCAGACCTGGGCCAAAAAGATGATCCCCTGTTAAGGGAAGCCCACATAGACGCAACTTAGAGGCTGCATCACCTGACCAGGTTTTAAGCCACAGGCTTCTTCTGGCCGAATTCACTAAGGCCGAAGTCCTGGATGACATTCTTACCGACTCTGCAGAAGAATCGGCTAGAAACCCGACAGCACAAAAAAGGAGAGTGAAAGATTTCAGAATCTGCTCTCTAGAAGTACCTGCCAACAAATGGGTTTGTATTTGTATCAGCCATACTTCCAGATTCCTGGCTACACAAGTGGAGGCTAGAGCTGGTTTAAGATTCCCAACAGCTTTTCTTGTTAAAAAAAAAAAAAAGATTCCCAACAGCTGAATCCCAGGCTCTCTGAAGGATGATATCTCCCTCTTTTGTCCATTAGGTCCTTAAAGGGGTTGCTCCACCGGAAAAAAAAAATTAAAAGCCAGCAGCTACAGCTACAGCAGCTGCTGGCTTTTAATATTTGGACACTTACCTGTCCTGGAGTCCAGCGACGTCCGCAGCAGAGGACGAGAGACCGCTCGTCGCTCTGCTGCTCCCTCCGCCATCCTTGCTGAGGGAACCAGGAAGTGAAGCCCTGCGGCTTCATGCCCGGTTCCCTACGGCGCATGCGCGAGTCGCGCTGCGCCGTTCTGATTGGTGCTCCTGTGTTCTGGGAGCCGAGTGTCTCCCAGAACACCAAGGGAAGTCTGCGGGAAGTGACGTAACTCCCGCAGATTCCCGGAGACAGGACTCCCGGATGTGGGTGAAAATACCTGTCTTAGACAGGTATCTTCACCCCCCTCCCCCCTGAAAGGTGTCAATTGTGACACCGGAGGGGGGGAGGGTTCCAAATAGCAAAAGTTGCTATTTAGGGTGGAGCTCCACTTTAAGCATGCCCAGATCGTCAAACGACAGGTCCGAGTTCTTTGAAACTTTTGAAAGAGGTGCGTCCAACTTCAGATTCTTATTCCACGGCTGCGCTGCATCCTCAAATGGAAACCTTTTTAGGTTACCAGAAAAGAAAGGTTTTCTCTGGATTTTCTCACTCCAGCTTGATAGTATCAAGGGAACTATGCACTGGAAAGACTTTAGATTTCTTTTTGTGCAAAATTGTACCTCCTCCTCTTCCATTTCAAGAGTTGTATAGATGGCCTTTAATAAGTCATCTACGTCTTCCAAAGATAACTTATAGCTCGAGCCCCTACAGGATTCTCTATCCCTGGGCCCTGCATCTGACCCTGATTCTTATGGAGAAGAACGGGTAGATATGGCTTCAGCCTCGGAGTCTTCACTCTCCAGACTCTGCTGCGGAGTGCTACCAAATGAAGCCTTTCTATTTGAGGACGGACCCTCTGCGGGAGGCTGAAATTTTTCAATTCGAGTTTTAAAAGCGCTAAAGGTAGACGCAAGCTCATCTCTAACAGACGTCAGCATTTTCTGACATGAGGCTACTGGGGCCTCCTTAACTAGGCCTTCTATACAGGTGCGGCAAACTGCTTTACTTCATGAGGAGCTCAGTTTGTTTCCGCAAACCGCACATTTCCTTTTTGGTGGCTGCGCTTGGGCTTTGTCCTGAGTCTTGGTCTGCAAGAGAACAAATGACCCTGTAAGTTTAATGCCACATACCCCCCATCACACCCCGTGCAGGAGAAAAGGAAAATGTGCCCACCTTCACCTAGTCCCTACTAGTTACAAGGGGGAAGACACTCACAGGATGAGCAAGTAAGCAAAATAGACTTCAGGCTTACCTGTGAGGTGCTGGTGTTAGGGCCTGCTTCCACTGCCTGTGGAGGTATTGCAGCGGAGTCCATCCTGCCACCCGTAGTAGTCCGCAGCCTCTGCTGGGTTTCACCTTTTTAAACAACCAGCCTCCCAGCGTCCCTGTTCGCGCCTTTTAGAGACCGAACTAGTGTCTCCGGCGCCCGATGACGTCACGCGCCCCGGAAGTGACCCCTCTGGGTACTTCCTGGGAGCCAGCCTGGAACGAAAGTTCCGCCCAACGCTGTGCGCGGCTTCCTCCTTCCACTGCATGCTCCAGCCTGGCTGTTTAGCAGGGAAAAAAAGCCGACTACCGCCGCTGCTGTGCAGGTATCCATGCGGTTTGCAGGTGGGAGCTCAGACGAACATTGCGGTACTGACATTCCCTATGTACTGAGAAACAGGGACAGCAGCCACAAACCAACGCTTGGGCGGGACCCGGCAGCTAAATTACACCAGCCAATGATTGGGCTGCTTTAGAAAGGGGGCGGGGCCACATACACGTAGCGACCCGCCCAGATACCATCCCATTAGCTGGTGTAATATAGCTGCTGGGTCCCGCCCACCCCGGCCCGGGTCCCGCCCACCCCGACATCGAGCTGACAGCTCCTCTCTGTCTCTCTCTCCTCTCTGCTCACACACTCAGCGCGGCGCTTGATGCAGCCAGAGCCGCTGAGTGTGTGAGCAGAAAGGAGAGAGAGAGAGGAGCTGTCAGCTCGATGTCGGGGTGGGCGGGACCCGGCCGGGGTGGGCGGGACCCAGCAGCTATATTACACCAGCTAATGGGATGGTATCTGGGCGGGTCGCTATGTGTATGTGGCCCCGCCCCCTTTCTAAAGCAGCCCAATCATTGGCTGATGTAATTTAGCTGCTGGGTCTGCAAAA
Organism: Rana muscosa; assembly: GCA_029206835.1. Lineage (NCBI taxonomy): Eukaryota > Metazoa > Chordata > Amphibia > Anura > Ranidae > Rana > Rana muscosa. The sequence goes on from CM055116.1 coordinate 883,719,829, forward strand.
TCAGTGCAATCTGTCAGTGCCGCCAGCCAGTGCCACCCGCCACCGCCAGCACCACCCGCCACCGCCAGCACCACCCGCCACCGCCAGCCAGTGCCACCCGCCACCTCCAGCCAGTGCCACCCGCCACCGCCAGTCAACGCCACCCGCCACCCGCCGCCACCGCCAGCCAGCGCCGCCCGCTGCCACCGCCAGCCAGCGCCACTGCCAATCAGTGCCATCTGTCCCAAACTAGTGCCATCTGTCAGTTCCAAACAAGTGCCACCTGCTAGTGCCAATCAGTGCCAGTCAGTGTCAATAGTGCCATCTGTCAGTTCCAAACCAGTGCCACCTGCCAGTGCCATCTGTCAGTTCCAAACCAGTGCCACCTGCTAGTGCCACTAGTGCCATCTGTCAGTTCCAAACCAGCGCCATCTGCTAGTGCCAATCAGTGCCACCTGCCAGTGCTAATCAGTGCCTCCTGCCAGTTCCACACCAGTGCCACCTGCCAGTTCCAAACCAGTGCCACCTGCCAGTGCCAAACCAGCGCCATCTGCTAGTGCCAATCAGTGCCACCTGCCAGTTCCACACCAGTGCCACCTGCCAGTTCCAAACCAACGTCATCTGCTAGTGCCAATCAGTGCCACCTGCCAGTGCTAATCAGTGCCTCCTGCCAGTTCTACACCAGTGCCACCTGCCAGTTCCAAACCAGTGCCACCTGCCAGTGCCAACTGTCAGTTCCAAACCAGCGCCATCTGCTAGTGCCAATCAGTGCCACCTGCCAGTTCCACACCAGTGCCACCTGCCAGTTCCAAACCAGTGCCACCTGCCAGTGCCATCTGTACTGAGGACATCAAGTGTGTGCTAGAGTGACGGGAGTAAGCAGGAAGGAGTGGAGTGGGTGAGGGTTTTTTTTTAATCGGCCACACAAAAATCGGCCATCGGCCGCCCAAATTTCTAAATATCGGCATCGGCCAGCGAAAAACCCATATCGGTCGACCTCTAATACTGATATGGGGCCTGGAGAACCGCCTTTTTATCCAGTGGGGGTAACGTGTTTCCTGTCCTGGTAGGAGGAGCCCTAGGTCTCATGGGCTTTCCTGGAAGACGCTTGAGAGAAAATTTAATAAAAAATAAAACAAACACACATACAACTACAGCACCTAGAGCACCCCAGGCCAGTCTGACAGGCAATTCTCCTACACTTCCCCCATAAAGCTTGTCCACTCACTTCTGTACATTGCTGTTGGTCAGCAACGCCGTCCATAATAATTATGGGCCTTAAAGCAGAGCTCAATGCAAAAGGGGGAAGTTTCGCTTTAACCCCCCCTCAAATGGCACTTTTGGAAAGGGGGGACAGAGCGGGTACCTAGTTTTGACAGACACACATTAACACCTCCGCTCACCTTCTCCTGTTCACCTTCCTCCCTGCAGTCATCTGGGACACGTCAATGCACAGCGTAGCTTGTACATGCGCAGTGAGCACCCGGCTGTGAAGCCGCTAGCTATCACAGCCGAATGCCGATGACCTAACACCAAGGGAAATAATGGCTTGGGTGATTCACATCGCTGGATTCAGTGGCAGGCGAGTGTTTATTAAAAGTCAGCAGCTACAGTTTTTGTAGCTGCTGACTAAACATAAAAACGACATACTCTTAAGTATTAAAGCGGAGTTCCGCCCACCCCTTTAAAAATTTGGTCAGCAGCTACACATACTGCAGCCCTATCTCCCGGAAGTGGGGACAGGGTACCTGTAAAAAATAGGTATTCACTCACCCTTAAAAAGGTGCCAATGGTGGCACCAGAGGGAAGGAGGAATCAGATAAGCGGAAGTTTCACTTTTGGGTGGAACGCTGCTATAAAGTATCTCCTGTTGTGTGCAACTTAATTTTTCTTAAAAAAAAAAAAATCAGAAGTCCTCTATTTTTTGCCATTTTTCCACATTCCTAAAAGTAAACAGGCGAGCAAATTTGTACATTTTAAGTATGCCCTCATTAAAAACGTTTTTGTTCACTTACCAAGATTTCAATAGTTCCTCTGGAGATTTTTGTGGTGATTCCCAAAGCCTGAAAGAAGGATGTCTTCTCAGGGCCCAAACCAGTATTCTGAGCAGGCACTGTGACATCACAGGGGGCAATGGCACCTGCACGAGCAGAAGCTGGCACCTAGAACAATATATCAAGCAAGTGCTTAAGATTCTCTCTAAAAAAAAAAAAAGTACCATTTTGTAAAAAGAAAATCCTATCCAATATAAGATAGTTGTATGTGGCATGTTGAAACAGCCACTAAGGAAAATGCAGAAATTACCCACCTTGTTTGCCAACAGCATATCTCGCACTTCAGCAAGATCCTCCTTAGTGAAAACAAAGCCCACATTCCCCTTTATGTGAGGCAAAAGCCTGAAAAACAAAAAAAGGGAAGTTAAAAACTGGAATGGTTTTAGCTTTAACAAGGGCATACAGAAACCATTTACTCACTTCTCCAGAGCAGAGTTGTTTTCTAAGTGACCACGGATTGCCTTGCGCATCATGGTGTTCTTTCCCATAAGCACAACCGCTTTTCCTCGCAGGGACATACGGATCTGTTGCATTTGCTTTGAACCAACATTGTCCGCCCCCACGATGAAACATTTTGGGTAATCATCAAGCAGTTGCTGAAAAAAAATTAAAGTTGGTTATTAAACAGGCAAGGAACTTCAGTTATTAGCCCTACCAGTAAACAGGCCAACAAAACGTCCTCAAGACAAATTTTCTATTCAATGAATAGGCACTTGTGTAGTTAAAGCAGAGTTCCAGCCACAGAATTTTTTTTCCCCAGGCATCCTCCTCACACTGCAGTAATAACACACAAACTATATGTATATTTGCTAGTGGATAGAAAGCTTTTTTTTAAAATCTTACGATTTAGACGATTGTCTTCTGGCCTTTGCCATGATGTGTGTGGGCATGAAGCCCAATCGCAACCTCTTCCTGGATAACTGATCGAGAGGTGCATGCTGGTTGCTCTCGATCTCCCACATGCGCGATGCTTCGGCAGCAGTAGCGCCAATTGTTAAGCAAGTTGCCATAACAGAAGGTCCCGCTGCGTTGTTATGGCAACATGGATAACATCTATGCAGAGCAAAACCAGGAAGCTTTATCCTTCCAAGCAGCTCAATGGCGCTGTAATCCTCCTTAAATCACGCAATTTCCTGTCGGGAAATAACGCAATTCTTTCACATAGTCCTGCCCACCAACTCCTGGGACATGATGACTCACATTTCCCAGAAGCACAGGCGAGGGAGGAAGTGACGCAGAACCAGAAGTGGCAGATTAGGAGCCACCACCTAACTGGGCACTTCTGGCAAGTTTAAAAAAATGTCACTGCAAAATGTTTTTTATTATTAATAAAAGACTGAAAATGTGAAAATAGTTTTCAGGGTGGCACTCAGCTTTAAAATTACACAAGTGAAAGTGCAGAATTTTTGCTTGTGTTCCACCATGTAGAACTCGCTGATTAAACTTTTACAGGGCTATAAGCAAGTCAGAAAAGATGCAGTAAATAGGATTTTTATAACAGCTTACCTGTAAAATCCTTTTCTTGGAGTACATCACGGGACACAGAGCGACATAGTCATTACTAATGGGTTATATAGATACCGTCAGGTGCTGGCACTGGCAACTTCCAAAACCGGAAGTACCCTCCCCTATATAAGCCCCTCCCATCCGGGAGCACCTCAGTTTTGTAGCAAAGCAATAAGTGTCCCCAAAGAGGGGCGGGAGCTCTGTGTCCCGTGATGTACGCCAAGAAAAGGATTTTACAGGTAAGCTGTTATAAAAATCCTATTTTCTTTCTCGTACATCACGGGACACAGAGCGACATAGTCATTACTAATGGGATGTCCTAAAGCAATGCCAAATGAGGGGGGGGATACACCATATATAAGCTGAGCGCTATCAGACATGAGGATCTTTTGCGGCCTGCAACACACTGCGCCCAAAGGCGACATCCTCCAGACTTCTAACGTCCACCTGGTAGAACCTAGTAAACGTGTGAACTAAAGACCATGTTGCGGCCTTACAGATTTGAGCCAGGGAGGCCTGGTGATGCACTGCCCATGAAGTTCCAACTGCTCTCGTGGAGTGCGCTCTAACTTTGAACGGAGGCGGTCTCCTTCTCAAGCCATAGGCTTGTATTATGACCTGTCGAATCCACCTGGCTAAAGTAGATTTTGACGCTGCCTGACCCTTTCTGGGGCCTTCCGGCAGAATAAACAAAGTATCCGTTCTGCGAATCTGAGCAGTGGCTTTTAGATAAGCTTTAACTGCTCTTACTACATCCAAAGAATGCAATAACTTTTCCTCTACCGAAGTGGGTCTGGGGAAAAAAGAAGGAAGAACCACATCTTGGTTCAAATGAAACCTCGATACCACCTTAGGAAGAAAGGCTGGCTGAGGACGTAATACTACTCTGTCCTTATGGATAACCAGATATGGCTCTTTACAGGACATAGCTGCTAATTCCGACACTTTTAGCCGAACAAATGGCTACTAGAAAAATCAATTTCCTGGTGAGAAGCACCAAGGAAATATGCTGTAATGGTTCAAATGGTTGTTTCTGTAAAACCGACAGAACCAAGTTTAGATCCCATGGACATATGGGAATATTAACCGGAGGACTAATACGCATCACTCCTTGTATAAAGGCTTTGACTAGTGAATGCGAAGCCAAGGGCCTTTGAAAAAATATTGACTTGGCCAAAATCTGACCCTTGATAGTACTCAAGGCAAGCTTCCTATCTACAGCCCATTGTAGGAAGTCCAGAATCCTACCTATTACGTATTTACGTGGATGCCATTTCTTGGCCTCACACCAGGCGATGTACGCCTTCCAGATTCTATAGTAGATCTGCCTGGATACCGGCTTCCTGGCATTGATCATGGTAGATACCACAGCATTAGAGAGCCCTCTCTTTTTTAGAATGTGGGCTTCAATAGCCAGGCCGTCAAACCTAGGGCTGGTAAGGAAGGGTGGTATATCGGTCCTTGCGAAAGCAGGTCCGGACGATGTGGGAGGGTCCAAGGACTCCCCACAGACATTTTTACAATCTCCGCGTACCATGCTCTTCGGGGCCACCAGAATCACTGGTTTCTTTTCTACCCTGATTCTGCGGAGTAATCGAGGTAACAATTGTGGCGGTGGGAATGCATATATCAGCTTGAACTGATCCCAAGGGAACACTAGGGCATCCGAGCCGCAAGCTAGGGGATCCCTTGTCCAAGAGACAAACCTGTCCACTTGTGTTGCATCTGGATGCTAGCAGATCTACATCCGGTGTTCCCCACCGCTGACATATTGTCCGGAAAACCTCGGGATGAAGGGACCATTCCCCTGGGCATAATTGTTGGCGACTTAGAAAGTCTGCCTTCCAATTCTCCACTCCTGGAATGAATACCGCAGATATGGCTGGGACATATCTTTCTGCCCATCTCAGGATGTAATTTACTTCCCTTTGGGCTGCACGACTCCTGGTGCCCCCCTGACGATTGATATATGCCACTGCTGTGGCATTGTCTGATTGAATTCTGACAGGGGACCCTTGGAGTTTGGATGACCATGCTACTAGGGCATACCGGGCTGCTCGTATCTCTAAGAGATTGATGGGCAGGGCCTTTTCCGCATCCGACCATCTGCCCTGGAGAGACCATTGCTCCAGTACTGCTCCCCAGCCTATAAGGCTGGCATCTGTAGTGACCACCTTCCAGGAAATCGGACTGAAGGATTTCCCTCTTTCCAGATTCTGGGGAACCAACCACCAGCGGAGGCTCTTGCGAACGGAAGGGGACAAGGACATTGGTAAGTCCAGAGCCTGAACTTTTTTGTTCCAGGCTGACAGTATGGCCCTTTGCAACTTCTTTGCATGGAATTGACCGTAGGGTACTGCTTCGAATGATGCCACCATTTTTCCCAGCAGCCTCATGCACAGGCGTATGGATGGCTGTCTTTTTGAACCCACTAAGTGGATCAAATCTCTCAAAGACGACCCCTTTTCTTGAGGCAAGAAAATTTTTCTCTGGTCTGAATCCAGCCTTAGCCCCAAGTATTCCAGACTTTTGACTGGTTTTAGGGCTGACTTGTCTCGGTTGATAATCCAACCGTGATATTCCAGATATTTGATTGTCTCGTGAACAACCACTTCTAGTTTTTCCACTGAGTGGTCTATCAGCAACAAGTCGTCTAGATATGCCATTATCGTTACACCTCGTGTTCTTAGATTGGCCAATAATGGGGCCAGAATTTTTGTGAACACTCTTGGTGCTGTGGCCAGACCGAAGGGCAAGGCTCTGAACTGAAAATGGCGCCCTTCTACCGCAAAGCGTAGAAATTTTTGGTGGGCTGGAAAGATGGGAATGTGCAAATAAGCATCTTTGATGTCGATCGAGGCTAACCATTCCTCCCCTTGTAGGGCAGTGGCTACCGATCGGATCGACTCCATCCGGAAAGTCCTGATATGTAGGAATTTGTTTAGCCCTTTTAGATTTAATATGGGCCTCACGTCCCCGTTTGGCTTCGGGACTGTAAAGAGGTTTGAGTAAAACCCGAACCCCCATTCTTCCAGGGGAACCTCTATAATTACTGCTTGGAGCAATAATTGTTCTAGTGCCAACAGGAGGGATCCTCTCTTCTGGGGATCCCTTGGCACGTTTGACCTTATAAAGCGGGAAGGAGGGGAGTTTTTTAACTCCAATTTGTATCCCAGATTTACTGCGGAGAGCACCCATCTGTCTCGGATCGTGTCCCGCCAGGTCTCTGTGAACAACTGAAGTCTTCCCCCCACCCGATTGGGTGGGGGCAACCCTTCATGCATTTGACTTTGGGGGAGGTTTTGTACCTCTCCTGCTCCAGGGCTTCTTGTTACCCTGCAATTGTCCCTGATTTTTACCTCCGGGATTTGACCGAGGAGGCCGTCGGAACGGTTTCACAGCCGATGTCCTAGGGACTGGAGAAGCAGGCCTCTTAAAAGAGGGACCTCTAACTATTTTTAACCGGCAAAAGTGTACTTTTACCGCTGGAAATTCTCTGGATATATTTGTCCAGGTCTTCCCCGAATAAGCGTTCACCATGAAATGGGAAGCTGACCAGCAATTTTTTACAGGGAGCTTCAGCAGACCAGTTTTTGAGCCATAGAAGCCTGCGCATATGTACTACAGACAGCGTAAGGCGGGAGGCCTGATGGATTGAATCCTTTATAGCGTCCACCGCAAAGCATAAGGCTCTAGGTAGATCAGCTAGGGCAAGAGCCTGCTGATCTGGCAAGTCCCTTAAGACCTGTTTCAACTGATCCTTCACTGCTTGGCAGACCCCAATAGCTGCCACTGCTGGTTGTGTCACCAATCCTGCTGTAGAAAAAGCAGATTTTAATAAGGACTCCAATTTTTTATCTATTGGGTCCTTGAACATTTGGACATTATCCACCGGACATGTCAGTGATTTATTCACACAAGAGATGGCTGCGTCCACTGTAGGGACCCTCCATTTTCTGATGAACTTATCCTCCATGGGATAGACCACCGGAAATCTCTTGGGGGGAGTAAATATTTTGTCAGGATGCTCCCAATCCTGGTAAATGAGCCCTTCCAGTAAAGGATGGATCGGAAAGGAACAAACAGTCTGAGGAGCTTTTAGCGACCCCAACGAGGAGACAGAAGTGGATGATGGCTCCGCAAGTGGCATTTTAAATGCTGATCGGACCATATTAGTCAGGGACTGAACCCATAACCTTTCAGCATGTGATGCTGAGAACGGCTCTTCCACTGTTGATTCCTCTACAACCGAATCGACCTCATCCTGATCCCCTTCAGGTAGGTCGATCCCTGTATGGGACTGTTGCTCTGTTAACAGGCACTCTGAGGGAGGAGACGGAGATCGGGCGCTTTTCTCCTGTGACAGGGAAGCCGCGATCAATGCTGACAATCTCTCTTCCAGCCCTCCCGGAGCTGAGGAAAAAACCTCCTCTGTTACATACACAGGAGCAGGTGAACTGAGGACAGCCACAGTACCAGGTACTCCTGAGGGTGCTCTACGGTCACTAACCTCTGATTCTTCAGGGGAGACTGGTGCAGCCAAAGCATGCCCAAGATCCTCAGAGCCCGATGGAGACCCCCTATTCCTCCTGGAATTTCTAGTCCCGGAGTTTTTAGACGGCATATTCCTAAGCCACAAAGCTGAGGTATTCCAGCCGAAATACACCAGTTACTGACAATAGTCTAGCATAAATGCTGCTATAAGAAACAGTTGGTGTCTACTAATGTGCCTTTCTAGGGGATGCCTGTATCAACCGCTTGCTGTATGCCTTCTTTAAATGTTGCCAGCTCTGTCTCTGTACTTCATAGCCAGCTCACCACACAAAATTGTGGTTTTTAGCATGCTGGGACGCCCGCACATGCGCAGAAGCGCTGCGGCGCGCACAGAGCGTCATCCCCCAGGCTCCGCCCCCTTTCCCGGCTCACCTCTATATATAGAGGCGCGTGCACGCACGTGGCCACGTGCGCCTTCGGCGCTAATTTCGAAAATGGAAACCAGGACAAGAGCCCTTTGCCGCAGGCCGGGGGATGGACGAGCATTGCAACATGGCAGAGGAAGCAGTTTCCCATAAGAGAACTCACCATCTGCCTGGACTCGCTCTGATGAAAAGAAACTAGTCCACATGACAAGAAACGGTCCACAGCGGCCTCTAGTGGACAAACACAGGTACCGCAGTCTAATATATTATATATATATATATATATATATATATATATATATATATATATATATAAAAAATTCTTGACCACCATTAAAAATTATTAAATTTTTTTAGTAGTTACAGGCATGCACAGAATTTTGCGGGAATACCATTAGGTAACAGACAGAAAGACAAATTAGGCTTGGGGGTCCCCCAATAGAACCAAGTTCCTGGGGGCCCCCACTTACCTGTTCCCCGCCGCAGGACTTTGTTTGGTCCACAAAAGCCCAAACTTCACCTATCACGGCAGGCATTGTAATCAAACCTTCAGGGACCGGGTTCCCAAGGATTCCACTCCCCTGGACCTGTATAGCACCCTGCACAGAAAACATCTTGGTCGTGGGTATGACCAGAGCTCTGGATCCCAGGGTCCAGCTCTCCTAAGAGAAGCATTACAGGCAAAACCTTGCTCTTCTCTGCAAGGCCTGGGTACCGACCGTTTAGCTATGAAGCTTTTTTGGTCGGATCCGGAATAGATTACTGAGGCCCAAAAGAACCTGTACGCAAGCTCAGTGAAAAACACATGTTTCTTCTTGGCCAACACCTTAGACACTGGCAAAAAACTGAGGTGCTCCCGGATGGGAGGGGCTTATATAGGGGAGGGTACTTCCGGTTTTGGAAGTTGCCAGTACCTGACGGTATCTATATAACCCATTAGTAATGACTATGTCGCTGTGTCCCGTGATGTACGAGAAAGAAATACTGGAATATATTATCTGCAAGAAGCTTGCTTTGGTTGTCAGCTCCTAGTACTGCACATGAAAGTTGCGTTGCCCATCAAAACGAAACAGATTTTTTCATCAGAACACAAATTTAAAGCGGAGGTTCACCGGGATTTTTAATTTTTTTTAAAGCCAGCAGCTACAAATACAGCAGCTGACTTTTAAAAAATGGATACTTACCTGTCCAGGTCGCCCGCGACGTTGGCAGCCGAAGCCGAGCTACTGCTCGGCCCCCCCCCCCCGCCGCCATCCTCCCTCGGTGAGGGAATCGGGAAGTGAAGCGCTGCGGCTTCACTGCCCGGTTCCCTACTGCGCATGTCGCACTGCGCGTCCTAACTGGTCCCCGGGGGGGGGGGGGGGGGCGGCTCTATACCCGGAAGTGGTCCAAATACCCGTTTTATACAGGTATCTGCACCCCCTCCCCCCTGAAAGGTGTCAAATGTGACACCGGAGGGGGGGTTTCCAAAAAGCGGAGGTTCCATTTTGGGTGGACCTCCGCTTTAAGTTACCTTTAGCTGTCATTAAAGGACTGGGCAAAGATAATAAATTTAATATTTGCAATAACCATTTAAATTAAAGTATCTTTAATAGTAGTGCCTACCATACTCAAATGAACAAGTTCAAAACAAGAAACTCACAATGATTTTCAAAAAGTAGTTGGACTTCCATGCCGCCCTGTCTTCCCTGGGCATCTTGACAGTGCTTCCAAGGATTGCCACAAAAAGGGTTTAAAGACCTGATGACCTGTTAAAAAAAAAAAAAGGCAAACTTACTTTGTAGCTCAAGTGCTAAGGCAGTATAACAGCAGACAAATGATTGACTCCTTAGAGCGGAATTTTACCGATAACTTGATAAAAAATAATAATGTTTAGCAAGGAAGAATAATTATGCTACCAACATTATTCAGCAGATAGGACTCTACAACCGAATGTGACAGCACTGGGGTCTGGTGACAAACCACGTGAGCCTGAGTAGTACACTATAGACAGGAGGCATGCCATGTCTTCCCAGTAGCAGCAAGTAATGGAATTTAGGTGTTAGTAATAATTAAGGGAGAGGTTAAGCAGCACTAAAGGCAAGTTTGGGCATCAGGAAGCCTAAAAAGGGGTGCAACAGTGGCACTGGCAGACATGCTTTCTTTATAGCCCCAACAGCCAGATGATCTTCTGTTTGGCATGAAGATCTGCTTTACAGTATTTTAAGGGGTTGTTCACACCATACATGCAGGAAAACTGATGGTAAAACCACAGATTTCACTTGGAGACATGAATTTACATCAGTTTCAATGCACATTTCAGTGAGTTTTATGCACATTGACATCAGTTTTCATGTGAGTCAGGTACCATGTGCCCTGTTCACACCAATGTTGGATGTCATATCAAGCTTTTCTTTCCAGAAAAATGCATACACATTGCAGATTCCTGCATAGAAAAAAAAATCTACATGAGATACTACACAGAGCAATTGTTTTTGTGCCCTTGCAGAACGCACGCAGCAAAACGGCCTAAACTTTGGAGTGTGGCAGGATTGGAATCTGTTTTTATTGCTGTATCCTTGCTTCATCATATTTGTCTTGGTGACCAATGTCACAGGAATGGAAGGAGGGAAGTGTAAAATTCGAAGTTTCCAACAGAACAGAAAGTGATTTTCTTCACTTAGGGAAGATTTGGTCTCACTTCCTGTTGTGTCTACAGAGCAGAAAGTGGATCTATTGAACAAGACACAGATGGTTAAAAAAAAATATATATAACAGGAATTTTAAGTGTTACATAAAAAAACACACCCTCATTGCAGTCCAAATAATTCCCGATGCAAGTTTTAATTTTCGTAAAATATCAACCCACTCAGGGCTGTAAATGTTTGCCTCAATGTTAAAGCGGTTGTTCAGTCATCTGTTCAAAAATGTAAAGTCAGCAGCTACAAAAGCTATAGCTGCTGACTTAATAGGACACCCACTTGTCCCAGGATACAGCGCTGTCCTCAATCAGCCGGTTTCTTCACCGGCTTCAGTCCCCGGAATACTGTGGGCAGCCAGCGTCAACTGCTTAACCCCTTGCTGACCGGCTTGCGCCGATATACGTCGGCAGAACGGCACGTACAGGCATATCAACGTACCTGTACGTCACCTTAAAGACCCAGAATTGTGGGCGCGCGCGCTCCCTGATTGCGGATACCCACGATCATCTCAGAGAGGAAGAACAGGGAAATGCTGATGTAAACAAGCATTTCCCCATTCTTCCTAGTGACAGAACACTGATCACCGCTCCCCTGTAATAGGTAGCACTGATCAGTGTCGTGACACACATAGCCCCGCCCCCTACAGTTAGAACACATCCCTAGGACACACCTAACCCCTTCAGCGCCCCTCCTGGTTAACTCCTTCACTGCCGGTCACATTTACACAGTAATAAGTGCATATTTATAGCACTGATCGCTGTGTAAATGTGAATTGTCCCAAAATAGTGCCAAAAGTGTCCAATGTGTCTGCCATGTCGCAGGCACAATAATAAAAATAAAAAAACCGCTGATCGCCGCCATTACTAGTAAAAAAAAATTTTTTTTATAAAAATGCCATAAAACTATCCCCTATTTTGTAGACACTAACTTTTGCGCAAACCAATAAAACGCTTATTGCAATTTTTTTTTACCAAAAATATGTAGAATACGTATCGGCTTAAAGTGGTTGTAAACCCACTTAATTTTTTTTTCTTTTTGGCCAACCTGTAAGAGAAAGGCATAATGAGCTATTATGACTAGCATAATAGCTCATTATGTACCACTTACCTTAGATCGGGGCCCCCGAGGCAGTCCGCGTCCCTCTGTCCAGCCGCAGACATCACTGCGGCGATAGCCAGAATGTTACTTCCGGGTATCGCCGCACCAGCCAATCACAGCGCCGCTCCGGCGCTGTGATTGGCCGGAGCGGCGGAGACGTCACTCTGCGCGCGAGAGCCTTTTCATTCGGCTACGCCCAGCGATTGCTGGGAAGTAGCTGATTTTGTGAATGGGATTAACCCCATTAATGCGCCGTTGTCTACGGCGCGCATGCGCTGTAGACAGCGGCGCCTGTCTTTTTAGTAAATATCTCCTAAACCGTGTAGGTTTAGGAGATATTTCTTGCACCTACAGGTAAGCCTTAATCTAGGCTTACCTGTAGGTGCAAGTTGAAAAAGTGGGTTTACAACCACTTTAAACTGGGGGAAAAAAAATTTAGATATTTTTTGGGGATATTTATTATAGCAAAAAGTAAAAAAAATTGCTTTTTTCAAAATTGTCGCTCTATTTTTGTTTATAGCGCAAAAAATAAAAACCGCAGAGGTGATCAAATACAACTAAAAGAAACTATTTGTGGGGGGAAAAAAGGACGCCAATTTTGTTTGGAAGCCACATCACAAGACCGCGCATTTGTCAGTTAAAGCGACGCAGTGCCGAATCGCAAAAAGTGCTCTGGTCTTTGGCCAGCCAAATGGTGTAGGGCTGAAGTGGTTAAAGGGTTGGTAAACCTGTTTTTTATGCTCTGTGCAATGGTTTTGCATGGAGCAGCCCTTGATCCTCTTCTGGGGTCTCCCCACCGGCACTCCAGGCCTCTCCTCTTCATCCGGTGCCCCCATGGAAAGACACTTTCTATGGGAACACCCATGCAGGCTCACGCCTGAGTCCAGCTGCTGCGTCCATTGATGCAGACAGCAGGACTCGGCCCTGCATCACAGGATTTGATTGACAGCGGGAGTCAATAGATTCTGCTGCCATCAATCTGTCCAATGAGGAGAGTGACAGTGGCTGGAGCCGCTGTGCACATCACGGGATCAGGCTCAGGCAAGAAAAAGGTGGAGGGGTGCAGCACGGAAGGTTTTTACTGCATTAAGGTGAAAAACCTTAAGGCTTTACAACCACTTTAACCACTTCCAGCCCAAGGACGTCATATGACGTCTGACTTTCAGTGGGAATATCTGAATGAAGCCTGCAGCTACAGGCATCAGATATCCTTGTTTTTAGCCGGCGATTCTGTGCACCATAAGGAGGATCATAACAGCAGTTCTGCCACTTGATCGGAAACCCCACCCGTCCCGCCCCCATCCAGTGCTTCTCCGGGCTCTCCCGTGCCATCGGGGACCCAGAGAAAGAATCGTCCGCTGCCGGATGACGATCATAGAGATTTTCAGGTTTGCTGGTTTGAATCCCGACCACGGCACCATCTGCATGGCGTTTGCATGTTCTCCCTGTGCCTGCGTGGGTTTGCTCCGGATACTCCGGTTTCCTCCCACACTTTAAAGACATGTTAGTAGGTTAATCAGATCCGGTCTAAAAATTGGCCCTGGTATATGTATAAATTTGTGTTAGGGACCTTAGATTGTAAGCTCCTTGAGGGTAGGGACTGATGTGACTGTACAATGTGTATGTAAAGCGCTGCGTAAATTGATGGCGCTATACAAGTACCTGAAATAAAATAAATTTCCGGTCATCTCTATGACCGTCGGAGGCCCGGGCGCGATGCTATGACGTCACATCCAAGCAACTTTTGTAAACATGAGATTGTGAATTTTTTTTTTTCGATCTCATGCTTTCCAGCCTGGAGGTGAGATGTGGGGTCTTATTGACCCCGCATCTCTCAATAACGAGGACCTGTCACGATCCATTCCTATTACGAGGGATGTTTACATTCCTTGTAATAGGAATAAAAGTGATCATTTAAAAAGTGAAAAAAAAATTAAAAACACCCGTCCCCGGTAGCTCAGAAGCGAACGCACACGCAAGTCCCGCCCACATATGTAAACACTGTTCAAACCACACGCGAGGTATCGCCGCGTGCGTTAGAGCACGAGCAACAATTCTAGCACTAGACCTCCTCTAACTCTAAACTGGTAACCTGTAAAAAAAATTAAAGCGTCGCCTATGGGGATTTTTAAGTACTGAAATTTGACGCCATTCCACGAGTGTGCACAATTTTAAAGCATGACATGTTGGGTATCTATTTGCTCGGCATAACATCATCTTTCACCTAAAAAAAAAAATTGGGCTTACTTTACTGTTTCGTCATTTACTAATTCATGAAACCGTCTTTTCCAAAAAAAGCGTTTGATAAATTGTTGCGCAAATATTATGCGAGATAAAAAGTTACGACCGTCATTTTATTCCTGCCGCTCAGTTGTTATTCCGGAGGAGCGGGGACATCCTCCCCTCCCGTCGCTCTTACCGGGCCTCCCGTCCCACCGGGAGACCCAATGCACGACTTCTGGCGGCTAGAGACAGACGGAAGCGGTTTTGTTCCAGTTTCCTGTATGTAAACAGAAGCGACGTCACAATGTCACTTCCGGTTTACTTGGCTGCCAATGGCGCCGGTTTTAAAAAAGAATATAGTATTCAGAATCACTTTTTGTTGATCTGAATACTTTGAAGTGCAAAGGAGGGATTTGGGGTCTTTTAGACCCCCCGATCCCTCCATAAAGAGTACCTGTCACCACCTATTACTGTCACAAGGGATGTTTACATTCCTTGTGACAGCAATAAGTTATCAAAAGTTTTTTTTAAAACACAATGTAAAAAAAAAAAAAAAAAAAAAAGCACCCCTGTCCCCACAAGCTCGCGCAGCAAAGAAAACGTATACGTGAGTCGCGCCCACATATGTAAACAGTGTTCGAATCACACGTGAGGTATCACCACGATCGTCAGAGAGAGCAATAATTCTAGCACTGGACCCCCTCTAAAACTTCCCTACCGGGCCTATTTTGGCACTTCTCTCCATGTAAAAAATCATAATTTTTTTGCTAGAAAATTATTAAGAACCCCCAAACATTTTTTTTTTAGCAGACACCCTAGAAAATAAAGTGGCGGTTATTGCAACTTTTTATCTCACACGGTATTTGCGCAATAATTTTCAAACGTCTTTAAAAAAAAAAACAGTTTCGTGAATTAAAAAATAAAACAGTAGTTAGCCCAATTTTTTTGTATAATGTGAAAGATGTTACGCCGAGCAGATACCTAACTTGTCACGCTTTAAATTTGCGCTCATGGAATGGCACCAAACTTGGGTAAATCTCCATAGGCGATACTTTACATTTTTTTTTTACAGGTTATCAGTTTAGAGTTAGAGGTCTAGTGCTAGAATTGTTGCACGGCGATACCTCACGTGTGGTTTGAACAGCGTTTACATATGTGGGCGGGACTTGCGTGTGTTCACTTCTGAGCGCAAGCTACTGGGGACAGGGGTGTTTTAAATTTAGTTTTTATTTATTTTTACACTTTTTTGATCACTTTTATTCCTATTACAAAAAATGTAAACATCCCTTGTAATAGGAATCTATTGTGACAGGTCCTCTATGGAGTCTTATTGACCCCACATCTCTCCTCCAGGCTGGAAAGCATGAGATCGGGAAAAAAATTCACTGATCTCATGCTGACAGCCGCGATTGCGGCTGTTTACTTCCGCGCATAACTTCGCGCCCGGGCCTCCGACGGTCATAGAGATGACTGGTGACCATTTGGTCACTGGAAATCTTTATTATCTTCATCCGGCACCGGCCGTTTCGTTCTCTGGGCCCCCAATGGCACGGGAGAGCCCGGAGAAGCACCGGATCGGACATCTACCACCCTATAAGAATCAAGCGGCAGAACTGTCACTATGATCGTTCTTATGGTGCACAGAATCGCCGGCTGCAAAGAATGATATCTGAATGATGCCTGTAGCTGCAAGCATCATTTAGATATCCCCCTGAAAGTCCAGGACGTCATGACGTCCAGCGGTAGGGAAGTGTTTAAAGCGTCGCCTATGGAGATTTGTAGGTACCGTAGTTTGTCGCCATTCCACGAGTGTGCGCAATTTCAAAGCGTGACATGTTGGGTATTTACTCGGTGTAACATCTTTCACATTATACAAAAAAATTAAGCCAACTTTACTGTTTAGTTTATTTTTGTTTAATTCATGAAAGTGTCTTTTCCCCCCAAAATATTGCGTTTGAAAGCCAGCTGCACAAATACCATGTGACAAAATATTGCAACGATCACCATTTTATTCTCTAGGGTCTGTTAAAAAAATATATATAATGTTTGGGGGTTCTAAGTAATTTTCTAGCGAAATACGAATTTTAACTTGTAAGCAACAAATATCAATAGGACACTTTACTGTCTTGAAATCCAACAATGTGGGCACCGCAGCTGGCATTGCGGGTAAGGGACCGTGGCAGTGTAGTCTTACGGCTTCATGCCGGGAGCCCCACTGCGCATGCGCAAGGCTCTGCTCCTCTCTCCTACTGGCCCAGCGACAGGGGGGTGGGGAGAGGGAGCCGAGCCATCAATATACACAGCTGTGGCTCCCGGAAGTGGGAACAGGATTCCTGTAAAAAGGACAGGTATCCTGTCCCCCCTGAAAGGTGCAAATTGTGGCACCGGAGGGGGAAGGAAACGCGTGGAAGTTCCACTTTTGGGTGAAACTCCGCATTAAAGCAAGATCTTTAGTCCGACTCGTTAAAGGAGTTGTAAAGTCTAATGGTTTTTCACCTTAATGCATTTTTATGCATTAAGGTGAAAACCCTGTGCTGCAGCTGCCCCCCAGAGCTCCCCCCTTTTCTTACCTGAACCCGATCGTTCCAGCAAAGAGCACAAGCCCAGCAGCTGTCTCAGGTCCTCTATGGATAGATTGATAGCAGTAGGAGCCATTGGCTCCCGTCGCTGTCAATCAAATCCAGTGTAAATGGACGCAGCAGCAGAACTCGGCAGCGCGCCCACATGGTTGTCCCCATGGAAAGCGGCTCTCCATGGGGGCACATGAAGAGGAGCCAGGAGCATCACCCCAGAAAAAATGGGGATTGGGGCCGCTCTGTGCAAAACCCTTGCACAGAGCAGGGAAGTATACCATGTTATTACTTTAAATGGCTCTGCATTTCCGTTCAATTGATCCGGCAGAGGTTACATGGTTGATCACTGATGGAATGTTGGTCAACCATCTCTCATAGCTAGGTCAATCACAAATCCATACGTGTATGGCCACCTTTGTAACTCCGACAATTTTTCCCGATACCTAACACTGCAAACCCTGTGATGGGGAGGAAAAAAACAGCCTCGACTATACACCGAACACAAATCACGGTCACAAGGTCCGCGTCTGTCACACAATGCCTCTAACATAAGAGACACAGCCTAGACTTTATTACATGATACGACTCAGCCACGTTTGAGTTCACGTGCACGAAACATAGGGCCCACGGGGAACAACGACATGAGTAGCGCCCACGTTACGTACGACCTCAGAAATAACTCCGATAAAAAGTGAAATTTTAGTCACAAGCCCCGGCCCGGAGGTGACCAGGAACGCAGTACGGCGGTTTAGGAAAGGCTTTAGACACCAGGCCACACGTACCTCACACACAGGCTCCGGAAGGCAAAAGAGGCCGCGCTTCGGGAACAGCGCTTTTATATGACATGGCCATAGCCAACCAGCGAACAGGATGGGATCAACGTAAATGTTGATTTGTTGGTTTATCGTCTTTCTATAGGCTGAGCTAGCAATCAATCAAAAGAGTACTAGAACAAGAAGAAGTTGCTCTAGTCAAAGGGACTAGAGCCCCTAGTGGAGCGGCGACTAATAGCACATCATTGTTCTTACCGAGAAGATGAATCTCCAATTTAGTGGTTGTACATGAGTAGCGTTACATGATACAAGAGGGATGTAAACTGTATGTTTTTAAAACAAATTTTTTATAATAAAACATAAATCAAATCACCTAATTCTCCTATAATTAACATTAAAAATTTAAAGTGGTTGTAAACCCCAAAATAAAATAAATAAATACCTGCAAGACAAAGGCATAATGAGCTAGTTAGTATGACTAGCATACTAGCTCATTATGAATTATTTACCTTAGATCTTGGCTCGATGTCCCTTCCGTGTATCGCCGCTCCGCCACTGTGATTGGCCCCGGAGCGGCGATGATGTCACACGCATGCGCGCTCGGGCCGGCTAAATCCATTCAGAAATCCGGCTACTATGCCGGCCCGCTAGTGCGCATGTGCGTGACATCAGCGGCGCCGGTTTTAAAAGCAAATATCTCCTTAACCGTGTAGGTTAGGGAGATATTTCATGCACCTACAGGTAAGCCTTAATCTAGGCTTACCTGTAGGTGCATGTTGTGTAAGTGGGTTTACAACCACTTTAAGAAGTATGTGTATATAATAGACTACAAGGTTTTAATGCAAGTGTGTAGCAAAACTAGACAGAATAAGTAGTGAGGTCATGCTGTACATAGTACACAAGTATATGACAGATGTGTGTTTATGAGTAATTTACAACATACAGACTTTAATAAAGTTCGGAATTGCAAGAAGGAAGCCATCCAGTGATGGCCCGTCCATTAGGGACGCAGGGGCGCCGCCCCCCTAATCCATACATCCGACACCCTAATCTCCATGCAGGGTGCCAGACGCATGGAATCCAATGGGTTTTCTTTTGGAAGCATATGATTAGAGTCAGAGGCTGTAAATGGTTAAAAAAAGGGTGGGCTCGGGGTGCAGAGCACTGCACCCAGAGCCCATCCAGTTGTGTGACATTAGCAAATTAATATTCACTCCTCCTGAGTCCAGATCAGGTGCAAGTCCTAAGACCCCATTGGCCGCAACTCCTAACTCCTGATTGGCCGGGAGGAGAAGCGAGCGCCGGGACTCAGTTGGAGACTCGGGGGGAGGAGCTTCCACCTGGATGGGGTAAGTGCAGGGGCTGGCGAGGGGCCTGGTGGGCGATCGATCGAGCGATGGGGGGCAGCGTTCGATCATGCGAGAGCGCCGGGGGGTGGTGGGTTATGTGGTTGGCTGGCTGGTTGGCTGGCTGGCTGGCTGGCTGGCTGGGGGGGGGGTGTGGCTGGCTGGGGCCACCACCCCCCCAAGCAAATTGAGCAACAGCTGCCACTGAAGCCATCCATATACCATATTAATATAAATGACTAATATCTAATGAGTAATCATAGTTATATGAATCAAAGTTTGACTGCATTAGTTAGCCAAAGCATAAGATAGAAAGAGGAGGGTCCAAAGAAAGATGAAGTAAGTAAAAGAGAGCAAGAGCAAAGGTTTGGTTTAGGAAAGGAGGAAGGTGTGGTCCATTGGAGTTTAAGGGTAAGCTTTTGTCATGCTCTGGCAATGTTTTGCCTTGCAGCCAAGAAAAGGAAGGTAACTAGCCTCCCTCAGATCTAGCTAAAGCAAGAATTTTGTCGTTTACCAGGGCTTTTTTTTTTTTTAGGTCTTTTCCCAATTTGATCATATACAGGTACATCTCAACAAATTACAATATCATCAAAAAGTTCATTTATTTCAGTAATTCAATTCAAAAAGTGAAACTCATATTATATAGATTCATTACACAGAGTGATCTATTTAATTTATTTATTTTAATTTTGAGGATGATGGCTTACAGCTAGTAAAAACCCCAAATTCAGTATCTCAGAAAATTAGAATATTGTGAAAAAGTTCAATATTGTAGACTCATGGTGTCACAATCTAATCGGCTTATTACTTTAAAACACCTGTAAAGGTTTCCTGAGCCTTTAAATGGTCTCTCAGTCTGGTTCAGTAGGTTAAAACAATCATGGGGAAGACTGCTGACTTGACAGTTGTCCAGAAAATTGACATTGTCATTGACACCCTCCACAAGGAGTGTAAGCCACAAAAAGGTCATTGCTAAAGAAGCTGGCTGTTCACATAGTGCTGTATCCAAGCATATTAATGGTAAGTTGAGTGGAAGGAAAAAGTGTGGTAAAAAAAAGGTGCACAAGCAACAGGGATAACCAAGGCCTTGAGAGGATTGTGAAGCAAATGCCATTCAAGAATTTGAGGGAGATTCACAAAGAGTGGAATACGGCTGGTGTCAGTGCTTCAAGAGCCACACAGATTATGGGCTACAACTGTCACATTCCTTGTATCAAGCCACTCTTAAACCAGAGACAAGGTCAGAAGTGTCTTAACTGGGCTAAGGAGAAAAAGGACTGGACTTTTGTTCAGTGGTCCAAAATCCTCTTTTTGGATGAAGGTAAATTTTGCATTTCATTTGGAAATCGAGGTCCTAGAGTCTCGAGGAAGAGTGGCGAGGCACAGAATCCAAGTTGCATGAGGTCCAGTGTGAAGTTTCCACAGTCAGTGATGATTTTGGGAGCCATGTCATCTGCTGGTGTTGGTCCACTGTTTTTTATTAGGTCCAAAGTCAGTGCAGCCCTCTACCAGGAAATTCTAGAGCACTTCATGGTTCCCTCTGTTGACCAGCTTTATGGAGATGCTGATTTCATTATCCAGCAGGACTTGGCACCTGCCCACACTGACAAAAGTACAAAAACCTGGTTTAATGATCATGGTATAACTGTGCTTGGTTGGGCAGCAAACTCGCCTGACCTAAACCCCATAGGGAATCTGTGGGGTATTGTCACAATGAGAGACACCAGACCCAGCAATGCAGAGGAGCTGAAGGCTGCTAGCAAAGCAACCTGGGCTTCCATAACAGCTCAGCGGTGCCACAGGCTGATCGCCTCCATGGCACGCCGCATTGATGCAGTAATTCATGCAAAAGGAGTCCCAACCAAGTATTGAGTGCATACTATACTATACATGGACATACTTTGCAGTAAGCCAACATTTCTGTATTAAAAATCCTTTTTTTTTTTCTTAATTGGTCTTATGTAGCATTCATATTTTCTGAGATACTGAAATTTGGGTTTTCACTAGCTGTAAGCCATAATCATCAAAATTAAAGAAAAAAAAATGCTTGAAATATATTACTCTGTGTGTAATGAATCTATATAATATATGAGTTTCACTTTTTGAATTGAATTACTGAAATAAATTAAACTTTTGATTATTCAAATTTTTTGAGGTGCACCTGTATATGAAAGTTTAACAAGAAAAGGAGGGAGTGGAGTGTGTGTGAACAACAATTTAGTCTGTCCGACCCAATTTTAATAGACAAAGAAAAACCTGGTGCCGAAGGGCACGGTTGGAGCCCCTAGGGGTCTATTATAGACAGACCAAATGATTTAGGTATAAAAATATGAATTTTATTGAGCCTAACAACATGAGTAAATAGGATCCATATATAAAAACAATATGTGGTACCCAGTTATACAATTGTATGAAGAAACCACTGTCCTGGGGTAGAACAGACTAGTGATGATCCATACAGGTGTAGCCACCTGACACCTTACAGGACTAACAGTCCTTCTTCAGAGGTTAATTAAGTCAGATGGGTACAGATTTTCTACAATAGAAGAAATGTGCAAATGGTACAGTTTAGTATCCAATAAGTAACAAAAATAATCCACACAGGATAAATCTGAGAGAAGATGGAACTTGGTGGTCGTTCCAAACCATGAAAAGCCCTTCCGGGCCTAACAGAATCCAGAAAGAGAGGGTGCTTTACTGTAAGGACTGGGAGCTGAGGAGTGTATAGCTTCTGCTTAGACTGGGCCAAAATCGCTATATTGAAAAAAGTTAAATATAACAAAGGGTCACTAAGGCCCCTTTCACACTGAGGCGTTGAAAAAACGCTCAAAAATTATAGGATTTTGTACCTCTATTTTACCGCGTTTTTACCGCGATCGCGGTAAAAATAGCGCTAACGCGTATGCGGTTTTACCGCGATTTTACCACGTTCGCGCTAAAATTAGCGCAAAAGCGGTAAAAACGCGGTAAAAACGCATAGGCGTTAGCGATATTTTTTAACATAACGCTTATGCCTATGCGTTTTTACCGCGTTTTTATCGCGAATCCCATTCATTTCAATGGGGATAGGCGTTTTTACAGCGCTATTTTATGCGCCCTAAAGTTGCTCTAAAAAAGCTGTTTGCAGGATTTTTTTCAACGCCCAGCCAGCATAACGCCTCAGTGTGAAAGCCCTCAGAGATTTCACATTGAGAATGCTGGGGCAGGATTATTTCAGGCGTTATTACAGCGCTATTTTTACCGCGAAAACGCGGTAAAAACGCCTCAGTGTGAAAGGGGCCTAATAGATATATTAAGTGCATCAAATGAGGCACAGAAAAGGACTTTTGCAGCACTAATTGAGGCTGCATCAGACACTGGTGTAACCAAGGTTGTAGTAAATGAAATCAGCATACCTTTTGGTACTGAAAATCTGGAATTATGATGCTTTCCCCCCATGCACTTCCTCAGCATGTGTTGTAAATGCTGAAAGTGCAGGTATAAAATGGTGTGTGTTAAGGCATCTGACCTATCGTAATCATTGATTGCGATGGCCATCAGCTGATCCCAGTAAAGAGGGCAGAGAGGCACGGCCATTGCCCACCAGCCCCCCGGCGAGACGACGCGCAATGCGAGCCCACCCCACGTCATCATGCCACCGACGAGAGGGCGGCTGCTGTCTCGTCGGTGGTGCAAAACAGAGGAAGACCCAGAAAATGGTGATCCATAGCCAAAGGTTGTCCCTAGCCACCCCCCTTGGTAAGAGGAGCAAAGGGCGCCCAAGTCCGGGAAATGAGCCCAGGAAGAGGACCATCGATACTCACAGGAATGGAAAGAAATATACGGTAATATGTTATTGCAGACAATGACAACATACTGATGGAAATAGCAAAATAAATACAACATAGCAAAATGACATACAATGGAGATAAAGAAATAATGACAGCAAACTAGTTTAATATCTAATAATGACATACAACATTTCATTAGATATATATATTGGAAATATCAAGCTCGCTGTTGGCAAGTTACTAAAGACTAATTAAATGTAGCGGGGTGTTCAATTTAAGGGAAGTCTGAGTGGTAATTAGGCTCAGACACCTTGATTGTTAGTGGCTATGGACCAATTTTTGTCCTCAGGGGATAATGCTGGTGATGAGTTCCCTGTGGCCTGCGGGTTGAACTACGAGCATAGTGCTGTGCCTTTTGTGTCCCCTCTCGACAGCCGTACAGCGGGGCGGGGAACCTGCTGTGCATGCCGGGAGAGGATATAAAAGGGGCAGACATCTCCTGATCGGGGTCCACCCCCAGGCACCTTCAGCCTGGGAGTGCGTGTGGCTCATCTCCGGGTGCCCTCAGCCCGGAGGCTGTGTTCTGGTTCCACCTCAGGCACCTTTAGCCTGGGGTGAGGTACTACCTCACCGTTCCTGTCCGCCTGGGTATGGAGACCCGGGAGCTGCAGCGACGGCTCGGGGCCCAGCGCCTTCGGCTGGGGTCCGCTAGGGATTGAGGAGTCCAGGGTGCCACCTTGCGAGGGGACCTGCACCCTAAGAGAAGGGAGGATCATTCCGAAGGACCGATGCGAGAGTCACGGTGAAGGAAGGGTCTGTTGACTCTCTAGGGGGACATCTTTTCCTTGATAAGGGCTATGTTCTAAGAAGGAAGTTCAAGTTCATCAGGTCAGTGGCAGAGGCCTTATTCACCAGGTCTGTGGCAGAGACCAAAAGTTTTGCCAGGTCCGTGGCAGGGGCCTTATTCACCAGGTCTGTGGCAGAGACCAACTTCATGGTCTGTGGCAGAGACTGTGCGCCTAAAACTGCTTGAGAATCTGAACAGCGAAGAGTTTGAGCTATGTTTGTGCCTGGACCTCCTCCACACCTTAGGCTGTTCTGTTTCCTTTGCTCCAACCCTTTCCTATCCAAGAGACTGTTTATTGCAAAGTGAGAATAAATACTGAGTTGGAGTTTCAGCTGGTGTGGACATTTACATTACTGGGGAAGTCAAGGACTTGCCTCTACACATAGTAGAGGTGAGAATCATTCTCAGGAGGACTTTGACTCTGGCTGCAGACAAGACCCAAAAATAACACTGCTCAACCTCTTTACACAGGAGGTTACAGGCTTGTGGTGCGGTGTGCCCGTCTCCCCCTGCGAGGAGCCGAGTTAAATGCAGGAGGGGGATAGGTGGGTGCGCTAGACGTGGGGGCTCGTCCAGGATTTGTCTGCGGCTGGAAAGTGTTGAAATCCCCCCCAGAGTTTGAACTTTATTCCCCAGTGAAGTTCCGTGGAGGTCGGCCATATTGAGAACTGCGCCACGAGAACCCTGACTGCGTAGTTCATGGGCGTGCCTATAGAGAAAGCCCGCGAACAGTGCAGACGAGGGAGGAGTCTAACCATGTGAGGAGTTGCACGTGGGGACTTTGGCATGAAAAGGACAGTGCGCAATGGAACAGCAAGCGGGAAATATGGCGTCTCATGCCTCATGGATTCCAGCCACAACCACCATGAATAAGACCTCGTTTGCTGCTTCCGTGACAGATACAGGGATTCGGCTGAAGCCCCGGGGACGTTTTGCCCTCTACGTGTGCAGGGACGTGGAGGCCCTCGGAGTGGTTTGTCCCAGCTGCTCGGGACTGGTGGTGCATCTCAAGCCCTTCGGCAGATGCGAGCAATGTAGGGAGTTTTTATTTGAGGTGTCTCTCTGCCCTCTTCAATGAGTACGATAGGCCAGATGCCTTGACACACACAACACATGCTGAGGAGGTGCATGGGGGAAAAGCATCATAATTCCAGATGTTCAGTACCAAAAGGTATGCCAATTTAATTTACTACAACCTTGGTTACACCAGTGTCTGATGCAGCCTCAATTAGTGCTGCAATTGTCCTTTTCTGTGCCTCATTTGATGCATTTGTTTTTGTATATATAGTATATCTATTAGTGACCCCTATATTACTTTTTTCAATTTAGCGATTTTGGCCCAGTCTAAGCAGAAGCTATACACTCCTCAGCTCCCAGTCCTTGCAGTTAAGCACTGGCTGCCCTCTGTTTCTGGATTCTGTTAGGCCCGGAAGGGGACCGTTCATGCTTTTCATGGTTTGGAATGACCACCAAGTTCCATTTTCTCTCAGATTTATCCAGTGTGTGGATTATTTTTACTTTGTAAGTACTTGTTACACATAAATAAATGAACATGATTGATTCTGTATTCACTGCATTTTTTTGTAGTTGCTATGATATTGTTAAATTTGTTTTTGTTACTTATTGGATACTAAACTGTACCATTTGCACAATTTCTTCTATTGTAGAAAATCTGTACCCATCTGACTCAATTAACCTCTGAAGAAGGACTGTTAGTCCGTAACATGTAAGGTGTCAGGTGGCTACGCCTGTATGGATCATCACTAGTCCGTTCTATTTCAGGACAATGGTTTCTTCATACAGTTATATAACTAGATTCCACATATTGTTTTTATATATTGATTCCTATGTTGTTACTATCAATAAAATTTATATTTTCATACCTAAATCATTTGGTCTGTCTATAATAGACTCCTAGGGGTTCCAACCGTGCCCTTCGGCACCAGGTTTTTCTTTGTCTATGAAAGTTTGGTGGATCTGTCTGAGGAGATGAGGCCCGTTGATTAGGGGCAGTTTAAACATCTGTTATCAAAATATTCTATATAAAGATATCAAGAGTATTCAGAGTTTGGAATATTCCAAGAATCTTTATGACTTTAATGTCTTAACTCCCGCCATGTTAAACAAATCACATACTTGACAGCTTTAGAAAACCACATTTTGAAGCCATAAAGGTTCCTTATACGCAGGGAGGCAGTTAATCATTTTAATTTGGGGAAGGAGATAAATGAGCTGGCTAGAATATTTTACTATTTCCTGTTGTTTGAGAGTGGTGCTTTGTAGCATTTTAAAATCTTTTGACAATATTGTGATGGTCAGTTGTACCATTATAGATGAGGACCAAGTTATGATATTTTGGTAAGCCCAAAAAGAGAGATACTCTGTGGGGCAGAGAGAAACCAAGGGAAAGTTTGCGCTGCTGTAGGGTATTTATGTAAACTAGTACCCCTCGTCCACCCAAAAGTTTGTGTTTAATTAGGATTTAGCGGATTTTCTATCCTTCCCTATCCCAGCACAAATCCTTTCCCTCCCCACTACCAATAAAAAATGCTCTTCCTCCTCCAAATCCTGCCTCCACCACAAATCCTTCTTTCCCCCCAAACCCATGTCAAAGAACAAATCGCCCTGCCAACACAGCACAAATTCTCCCGGTGACTCATGAGTCTGCACTCCTGTTTGGCTGGCCCCTGGGTGTCAATTGAGGACAAGCAATAACACATGGGATTTGGTGGCTGTTTATTATGTCGATATACTACAGTGCGGGTTGGAAGTATCTTATATACAGTTACAGTAATTCATATAAGTTATACATGTAACCAGTATTATTGAGATGTGTTTAATGGTTGTTTTTATTATAGAAATCATTTCTACCTGAAGTACATCCCTGAAGAAGAAAATTAAATTGCTTTTCGAAACGCGTCGGATATTTTATGTTAACAGTTTTACGTCCCCTGTTGATGAGGGGAAGGACATCATCCCCAGAACAGTGGTTGTGGGGGTCTGCGGACAGGGAGCTTATCGGAATCTGAAAGCCCTCTTTAACAAAGGAAGCGCCCAGATCCCGCTTCCCGTCCCTATGTGAATGAGTATGGGGTAAATATTACCCCTACCCATGCACCAAAAAAAAGTGTCAAAAGACACTGTCTGACCATTCAATAGTAATGATGTATTTTCGCTCCACGGCTTTGGGTATGAGACGGAGTCACTGGAAACTTAATGAGTCTATTCTATCTAATCCAGCCTCTATTGAAGTTTTAGATAAGGCACTATGGGAATACTTTTCTCTTAATGACACAGGTGACATCTCAAACAAAGTACTTTGGGCCGCACATTAAACCTTTATTAGGGGTAAAATTATTCAAATTGCCACCCAAGCCAAAAGAGATCAAAGGGCTAACAGAGCGTCTGGAAGCAGAATTTGAAGCTCTACAAACTAAGCACAAAAAAAAATCCCTCCAAGGTTCCCATAGCTTTATTAGACAAGGCTAGACTAGATCTTAAAGTGGTTGTAAACCCACTTTTGCAACTTGCACCTACAGGTAAGCCTAGATTAAGGCTTACCTGTAGGTGCAATAAATATCTCCTAAACGTACACGGTTTAGGAGATATTTGCTAAAAATGACATGCGCCGTAGACAACGGCGCATTCATAGGGTTAATCCCATTCACAAATACGGCTTAGCCGGATTTGACGGCTCCCACACGCATGCGCGGAGTCACATCTTCGCCGCTCCGGAGCGGCGCTGTGATTGGCTGGAGCGGCGATACCCGGAAGTAACCTATAGGCTGTCGCCGCAGCGATGGCTGGAGAGGTAGACGAGGACACCTTCGTGTCCCCCTGATCTAAGGTAAGTGATGTATAATGAGCTAGTATGCTAGTCATACTAGCTCATTATACCTTTGTCTTGCAGGTTAGTTTAAAAAAAAAAAAAGTTAAAAGGGTTTACAACTACTTTAACCTTGCTCTAACCACCCAGGCTGAAAAGGCATTAAGATGGAGCGGTAATAAATTTTATACACAAGCAAACAAATTGGGACCATTACTAGCTGCGAAACTATCTCCCAGTGTCAGATTCCATACCATGCCTAAAATCAGGATATCAGGTCAACCCCCTACAGCCAATCCTGCTAAAATTCTGGATGCATTCCGCAATTTTTATTCCGATTTGTACAATTCTCCTTCTCAATCGGATAAAAATGCAATCTCTAGGTTCTAGGGTGACCTTCCCCGTGTTAAAGTATTTTATTGAAAGAGATGTAACAGAAATGTACAGATCGTACATTTATAATGGTTGTAGAACATTGACTACATATTTCTATTATAAAGAATAAATAGTAAATTCATGGTCTACAATGTGCGTATTGGTGTATAGTTTCTAAGGGCTAAGCAGAAATCAACGGGGGATACATCTACGCACTAGATGTATGTTACAGTAGATGGTAAGATATCGAACAAACAAATATTATTTGGTTTAGCACAATTGAAGGGTGACCTTCCCATTCCAATCTTAACCGACTCACACAGAAACCTCTTGGAGGTTCCTTTTACGGTGGAAGAAGTCAGGGCTGTAATTAAAGATCTCAAAAAGGGATCAGCTCCGGGCCCTGACAGTTTATCCATCCCATATTATAGGGCCTTTGTTCAGGGGCGTACCTAGAGCATTTGGCACCCGGGGCGGATCCTATATCTGGCACCCCCCCCCACCTTAAAATGTAAAAACACCCCACTGTGCCCCCTGCATATCTCTGCATCCTTCAATATCTTTTTGTCAATTCTGTGTACCCCCTCTCCATTACCCTGCACTTCTGGACCCCTTTACATTACACAGCCCTTGTACCTCTGGACCCCTTTACATTACACAGCACCCTGCACCTCTGGACCCCTTTACATTACACTGCACCCTGCACCTCTGGACCCCTTTACATTACACTGCACCCTGCACCTCTGGACCCCTTTACATTACACAGCTCTTGTACCTGTGGCCCCTTTTACATTACACAGCATTCTGGACCCCTATACATTACACTGCACCCTGCACCTCTGGACCTCTTTACATTACACAGCCCTTGTACCTCTGGACCACTTTAAATTACACTGCACCCTGCACCTCTGGACCCTTTACATTACACTGCACCCTGCACCTCTGGACCCTTTACATTACACTGCACCCTGCACCTCTGGACCCTATTACATTACACAGTCCTTGTACCTTTGGACCGTTTTACATTACACTGCACCCTGCACCTCTGGACTCCTTTACATTACACAGCCCTTGTACCTCTGGACCCCTTTACATTACACTGCACTCAGGACCCCTTTACATTACACTGCACCCTGCACCTCTGGACCCCTTTACATTACACAGCCCTTGTACCTCTGGACCACTTTAAATTACACAGCACCCTGCACCTCTGGACCCTTTACATTACCCTGCACCTCTGGACCCTTTACATTACACTGCATCCTGCACCTCTGGACCCTATTACATTACACAGCCCTTGTACCTTTGGACCGCTTTACATTACACTGCACCCCTTTACATTACACAGCCCTTGTACCTCTGGACCCCTTTACATTACACTGCACTCAGGACCCCTTTACATTACACTGCACCCTGCACCTCTGGACCCCTTTACATTACACAGCACCCTGCACCCCTTTACATTACACAGCCCTTGTAACTCTGGACCCCTTTACATTACACAGCCCTTGCATCTCTGAACTCCTTTACATTACATGGCACCTTAGCACCTCTTTACATTACACAGCACCCTGCACCTCTGGACCCCTTTACATTACACAACCCTTGTACCTCTGGACCCCTTTACATTACACAGCCCTTGTAACTCTGGACCCCTTTACATTACACAGCATCCTGCATCTCTAAACCCAATTACATTACACAGCCCCCTACAGCTCTGGACCCCTTTACATTACACAGTACCCTGCATCTCTAGACACCTGTATGTAACACAGACACCCCCTTAACAGTTCTGGACCCCCTGCATGTTACACAGACCCCCCCCCTACAGTACAGGCCCCCCCTACAGTACAGGCCCCCCGCTACAGTACAGGCCCCCCGCTACAGTACAGGCCCCCCGCTACAGTGCAGGGCAGAACACACAGGCTGGCGCTCCCCCCCAGTGTGTGGCACCTGGTGCGGCACGCCCTCCCCTCCCTCCCCTTAGTACGCCACTGCCTTTGTTGATGTCTTAGTCCCTTACTTAACCAAATATTTTAATGATAAAACACAAGGAGATCCCTTGGATACACATCTTAACACAGCGTACATTACGGTCATCCCGAAACCAGACAAAACCCCAGAGGAAATCAATAATTACCGCCCTATCTCCCTTATAAATAACGATATAAAAATACTAACAAAAATTATGGCCAATCGATTAGCATAATTTATTAATTCCTACATCTCTAAAGATCAAGTAGGATTTATCCCAGGCAGACAAGGTCCAGATCAAATTAGACGAGCAATCAATTTAGTATCTTTACTACAATCTAATTGGGTTGGAGGTAAAAGACAGCAGGGTCTTCTCTTGTCATTGGATCTACAAAAGGCCTTTGATACAGCGTCCTGGCCCTATTTATTCACAATTACAGAAAGATGGGGTTTTGGAGAGCGTTTCACGGGTCTTCTACATTCCATTTATTCTAGCCCTAAAGCATTTATTCGTCTACAACAGGAATATGCAATTAGCGGACCTCCAGCTGTTGCAGAATTACAATTCCCATGAGGCATAGCAAGACTCTGACAGCCACAAGCATGACACCCAGAGGCAAAGGCATGATGGGACTTGTAGTTTTGCAACAGCTAGAGGTCCGCTAATTGCATATCCCTGGTCTACAAGGTCACTACTCCAACCCATTTAATATTACAAGAGGCACTAGTTTTAGCCATTTTTGCGGTGGCCATTGAAAGTCTAGCTATAGCCATCGTCAAAATTCAAATATTAAAGGGGTATCATGTGGTTCCCAAATGCATAAATGCGTTCTCTTTGCGGATGATATATTTCTTTTTGTGACCTCTCCACCTCTCCACTAATCTCCCCTCCCAATATCTGCCAAGTCCTAAATAACTTTTCTAAAATTTCAGGCCTTAAGGTCAATTATACGAAATCTCGGGCCCTTAATGTTTCACTTCCTCCACAAGAAGTTTCTTTATTAAAACAATCATTTAATTTTGAGTGGAATGAAACCTCAATTAAATATCTGGGTGTTACATTGACAGCCCGAGTTGAAACGTTATATTTACATAATTATCCCCCACTATTCAAGAAGTTAGAAAATGACCTTTCAATTTGGTCCAAACATGAATTGTCATGGTTAGGCAGGATCAATTCGATCAAAATGACATTACTCCCTAGAATCCTATATTATTTCAGGTCTCTTCCTATCCCGGTCCGTAAATTCCAGTTGAAAAAACTTCAGAGTAAAATAGTCAAATTCACATGGAATATTTCTGGTTACAGACTACCCCAAAACACCCTTTTCCGTCATAGAAAAAAGGGAGGCCTAGGCCTTCCTGATCTCTATAAATATTTTCTTTCAGACAGATTAGCACAGATCTAGATGATCTATTCGAAATCTGAACAACGAGATTGACTTAACATTGAAAAACAAGCAGCTCCACAATGCTCTCTTGAATACCTATTTTGGTGTCCCCCTAAAAAAAAAGACCTTAAATTTTAGTCCCTTCTCTATCTCAATCACTTGCGCTCTGGGATGAAATTAAAAAGTATCCGGCTCTTGTCCCAACCGTTCGACCACTTGCAAGTCTGTTTGGGAACCCAGACTTTCCCCCTGGGCTAGATCTGGAAGCTTTTCAATGGTGGATGAATAAAGGACTTTATCGTATTGGACAGTTTTTTTACGTTGGTAAACCCTTATCGTTAAACCATTGTAAAAAAAACATTAAAACTACCGGAATCTGAGGAATGTCGTTTTCATCAAATCTACAAATTTTTACAATCTGGAAGGAAAAACCTCTTCCCCCACAGTTCACAAATTACGAGATGTGGTGTGAAAGAGCTGAGGGACAGAGGGGGGGGTATCTTGGTTATATATTCGTGCCTCACTCACTCTACAGTGAAAGCTTCTTATATGGAGACATGGGAAAATGATCTTCAAATCAGTTGGGACCTGGACACCTGGCATAGATCATTTACAAAGTCCTTTAGGCTTGGTTCACACTGGTACGACAAACGCTCCGACATTGGGAGCTCATGTCGCATGACGTGTGAAAATCAATGTTTCCCTATGGGAGCCGTCTTAACTGGTCCGACACATGTCAGTCCGACTTTGAGAATGCTCCCTGTACTACTTTGGTCTGACTTTGATCCAACTTCAGCCCATTGACTATCATTGAAGTCGTATCAAAGTCGGACCGCAGTCTTGCATGATCCGACTTTGGCATGCAACTTGTGCTGTACTGCTCTTGAGGGGGAACTCCAGGCCAAATTTTAAATAAAAAAACCGGCATGGGTTCCCCCTCCAGAGGCATACCAGGCCCTTAGGTCTGGTCTGGATTTGAAGGGGCGCCCCTACGCCGAAAAAACGGCGTGGGGGTCCCCTCAAAATCCAAACCAGACCCTTATCCGAGCACACAACCTGGCAGACAGCAGGGAAAGAGGGGGGGACGAGAGAGCGCCCCCCCCTCCCTCCTGAACCGTACCAGGCCGCATGCCCTCAACATGGGGGTTTGGTGCTCTGGGGCAGGGGGGCGACCTGCGGCCCCCCCACCCCAGAGCACCCTGCCCCCATGTTGATGACAGGGCCTCTTCCCGACAACCCTGGCCGTTGGTTGTCGGGGTCTGCGGGCGGGGGGCTTATCGGAATCCGGGAGCCCCCTTCAATAAGGGGGCCCCCAGATCCCGGCCCCCCCACCCTATGTGAATGAGTATGGGGTACATCGTACCCCTACCCATTCACCTGGTGGAAAAAAATTGCAATAAAAAAACCACACAGCTTTTTAAAGTATTTTATTGCACCGCTCCGGGGGGTCTTCTTCCGACTTCGGGGGTCTCCGGTGTCGTCGCCACGCTCTCCGGTTCTTTTCTTCTGCCGGGCCTCCGCTAACTTCTTTTTAGCTCTTTTGCTAACGGAGGCCCGGTCTTCTCCGTCGTCTCGTCCGGCTCTCCGTTGTCCTTCTGCCGGCCCCTCCACTAACTTCTTTAGCTCTTTTGCTAGTGGAGGAGCCGGTCTTCCCGTCGTCGCCGTCGGCGTCTTCTTCCCTCTTCTCCTCCTCGATGTTGACGCGTCGCTTCCTCCCGCTGTAATACTGGCTCTCCGCTCCGCATTAATATAGGCTTCTCATGACGTCACAGTCACATGTTCCCATGACGTCACAGTCACATGCTCCGGGGCCATGTGCCCCGGAACATGTGACTGTGACGTCATGGGAAGCCTATATTAATGCGGAGCGGAGCGGAGAGCCAGTATTACAGCGGGAGGAAGCGACGCGTCAACATCGAGGAGGAGAAGAGAGAAGAAGACGGCGACGGGAAGACCGGCCCCTCCACTAGCAAAAGAGCTAAAGAAGTTAGTGGAGGGGCCGGCAGAAGGACAACGGAGAGCCGGACGAGACGACGGAGAAGACCGGGCCTCCGTTAGCAAAAGAGCTAAAAAGAAGTTAGCGGAGGCCCGGCGGAAGAAAGAACCGGAGAGCGCGGCGACGACACCGGAGACCCCCGAAGTCGGAAGAAGACCCCGGAGCTGTGCAATAAAATACTTTAAAAAGCTGTGTGTTTTTTTTATTGCAATTTTTTCCCACCAGGTGAATGGGTAGGGGTACGATGTACCCCATACTCATTCACATAGGGTGGGGGGGCCGGTATCCAGGGGCCCCTTTATTAAAGGGGGCTCCCGGATTCCGATAAGCCCCCCCGCCCGCAGACCCCGACAACCAACGGCCAGGGTTGTCGGGAAGAGGCCCTGTCCTCATCAACATGGGGCCAGGGTGCTCTGAGGTGGGGGGGCCGCAGGTCTCCCCCCTGCCCCAGAGCACCAAACCCCCCATGTTGAGGGCATGCGGCCTGGTACGGTTCAGGAGGGAGGGGGGGCGCTCTCTCGGTCCCCCCCTCTTCCCCTGCGGCCGGCCAGGTTGTGTGCTCGGATAAGGGTCTGGTTTGGATTTTGGGGGGGACCCCCACGCTGTTTTTTCGGCGTAGGGGCGCCCCTTCAAATCCAGACCAGACCCAAGGGCCTGGTATGCCTCTGGAGGGGGAACCCATGCCGGTTTTTTATTTAAAATTTGGCCTGGAGTTCCCCCTCAAGATTCATACCAAACACAGTGCCTGATATTGGCGGGGATCCAAGTCGGATCCCCGTTCATTGAAAGTCGGACATATGTCGGCTTCATGTCGCAGGGCAAAGTCGGATCCAAAGTAGGACAGATGTCGTGTCGCACTAGTGTGAACCCTGCCTCAAGGGGATTCTAAACGTTTCATTGATGGAAGCCAACATTAAAGGTAATAACCAGGTGGTATTTAACTCCCTCTAAACTTGCTTCTATTTTCCCCACAGTGGATCCAAATTGTTTCAGGGGATGTCAACTCCTGGGAACTATGACTCGTATCTGATGGGAGTGTCCTAGAATTATATAATTTTGGAACAAAAATGTTTCTATGATTCTCAAGGTAACAGGTTGCCAGGTTTCGAGGTCCCTACCAATAGCTCTCCTGAATGCGCACATGCCTAAGATTCCAAAAAATTCTCAAAAATTAATTCACTTTATTCTTACAGGAACTAAGCTTACAATTGCCCAAATTGGAAGAAACCAAAGCCCTCTTTTTCGGCAGCTAAAAAAAAAAAAAAATCTCATGGATAATGACTGAAGAAAAGTTGGCTAGCAATTTGAAACGCTCTGGGAACCTTGGGCCAGATATATAGGGATTTCTCTTACTCAGGGTGCCTCTTCGGTTCCCGTAAACACTGTAAATTAGGTATATATCTTATCCCCTTACCTCCCCCTTTATTGTTTGTCCCTTTTTTTCTCCAACTTTTCCCCACTTTCATTTTATTTTTCTCCCCTTCTTTAGGGGAGCCTAGTAATATTTTGAAGGAGAGCTATATATTTTTTTTATTCTCATTATTATATAGATTTTTTTTAGGGTTAGAAATAATAACCTTTGATTTTAGATAATAAGGCCGGTTTATTTTAACCTAGCAATCTAGGGTTTGGTTCAGAGTGTATTTAAGTATGTCGAGAGGTTTCTGCTCCTGGTGCAGTTTGAACTCGATAGGGGCACCAGGAGATTATAAGTGTCCTTATTTTTATTAAGTTAGCTTATATAAAGGAGTCCTCTCTCTCTCTTACATCAAAAAATTTAAACTTTTAATACTCCCATATCTCATTACAATGCATGATCATGTTATTTTTTTTTCCTTCTCAAATCTGAAGGGGGGGAAATTTCTATCCCCCTATCACTGAAAGTCCTTTTTTTTGTTCCTGCTGACATTTACTAGGTTATGTCTATATTGATATGTTATGTGATTTATTGTATTCTTTATTTCTGAAAATAAAATAATAATTAAAAAAAAGTGTCAAAAAGTAATAAAAACAGGGGACAAGTTTTTGACAATTTCTTTATTAAAAAATAATGTCCCTCAATGTAAATCCATCTTCAATCACGCCGCCCGCCGACCCAAAAAAAAAATATAGGATTTTTGTACTCACCGTAAAATCCGTTTCGCTGACGTCCATGGACTGACACAGCCTCTTTAACACTTTACCCGTGGGTTATGTCCCTGCTTGCAGGAGAAGACCTAGGCAGAATGTGAAATGTTATACATACATTCTAAAAAGCCAGAGCTGAACAGCCCCGCCCAGGAGGGCGGTCCCTCCGGGCATAACCCTCCCACTGCAGTCAGCAGACCTCAGTTCGTAACAAAGCAGTACAAACCTTAAAAAGAAGGGTGGGTGCTGTGTCAGTCCATGGACGTCAGAGAAACGGATTTTACGGTGAGTACAAAAATCCTATTTTCTCTTATCGTCCATGGACTGACATGTCCCTCTTGACACATGAGCAGTGTCAAGAGGGATGGGAGCAGTATAAATGGAAAACCAAAAACTTCACTCTAAACAAGGCAGAGCTCCTCAACAGAGGAGTTGCAACATCAAACAGCGGCCTGCAACACCTTGCGGCCGAAGGAAGCATCCGAAGATGCAGCCACATCAACCTTATAGAACTTAGAAAAGGTATGAACGGACAACCAGGTCGCCGCCTTGCACACTTGTGCAACCGACGCTTGATGTCGGAAAGCCCAGGAAGCACCAATTGCCCTGGTGGAATGCGCTGTAACCGGAAAGGGAGGCGCCCGCCCCTGAAGGGCATAGGCCTGAATGACGGTCTGTTTGATCCACCTAGAAATGGTGGCAGACGAAACCGCCTGGCCCTGTTTTGGACCAGAGACAGACACAAACAGTGAGTCAGACTTCTGAATAGAAGCAGTAGTAGACAACTACACCCGCAAGGCTCATACCACATCCAATGTGTGAAGCGCAAACTCTCTGGGATGCGATGGGTGAGGACACAAGGACGGGAGGACAATGTCCTCATTTAGGTGAAAGGCCGAGACCACCTTTGGCAAAAAAGAAGGTCGCGGACGCAACACCGCCTTATCCTTAATGGATGACCAAATAGGGCGACTTGCAGGGCAAGGCTGCCAACTCAGACACCCGTCTAACAGAAGTAATGGCCACTAAGAAGGCTACCTTCTGAGACAAGGGGAATATCTCTGATATTTTCAAAGGGAGGTTCCAGGAGAACCGAGAGCACCAAATTCAGATCCCAAGGAGGGAGAGGTGGCTTGACAGGAGGGAGCACATGGCGAACCCCCTGCACAAAAGGTGCTAATCAAGGAATGACCCGCTAGCGGTCGCTGAAAAGGCCGAAATCTGACCCTTAATGTTACTCAAAGCAAGCTTTTGGGTCACGCCACGCTGCAAGAACCGCAGGATTCTGGGGACGGAGTACGTCCGTGGACGCCAGCCCAGCTCTTCGCACATGGCGATGTAAGCTTTCCAGGTATGGTGATAGATCTTTCTGGAGGAAGACTTCCGTGCCCTTAACATGGTCGAAATGACCGAATCTGAGTGACCTCGGTCTCTCAGCACCTGGCTTTCAATAGCCATGCCGTTAAAGCAGGGCTTGACAATCCCCGGCGCCAGGTCGCGACCTGGCGCCTGGGGCAGCACAGCTGCGGTTACCTGTATCTGTCGGCCCCCCCCCCTTGAGATCGCGTGATCTCGTTGGGCCGCACCGGCCGGTAATTTAGGCCGCGGCTTTGCGGCCTTCTGCAGGCCTAGGCTTCATTCTGTAATCTGGCGCCATCTTGTGGTGGCCGTTGGTATGACAAGACAACCAGCAATGCTTGCCTGTTTCACTGCCCACCGATCTCCTTCCCTTTACTTAGAAGTTAACCCCCAAACATTATATATATTTTTTATTCTAACACCCTAGAGAATAAAATGGCGGTCGTTGCAATACTTTGTCACACTTCGTATTTGCGCAGTGGTCTTACAAGCGCACTTTTTTTGAGGAAAAAAATACACTTTTTTTTCATTAAAAAATAAGACAACAGTAAAGTTAGCCAAATTTTTTTTTATATTGTGAAAGATAATGTTACGCTGAGTAAATCTGATACCCAACATGTCACGCTTCAAAATTGCGTCCACTCGTGGAATGGCGACAAACTTTTACCCTTTAAAATCTCCATAGGCGACATTAAAAAAATTCTACAGGTTGCAAGTTTTGAGTTACAGAGGATGTCTAGGGCTAGAATTATTGCTCTCACTCTACCGATCGCGGCGATACCTCACGTGTGGTTTAAACACTGCTTTCATATGCGGGCGCTACTCACGTATGCGTTCACTTCTGCACGCATTGGTCGTTAAAAAAAAACCTGGCTCCTAATTTTTTTAGCTGGCTCCTAGATTCCAAGCAAATTTGTCAAGCCCTGCGTTAAAGCCAGAGACTGTAAAGCAGGATGAAATATAGGACCTTGAGACAGAAGGTCCTCCCTTATTGGCAACCGCCAAGGAACGTCCGCGACGAGACGTACTAGATCGGCGTACCAATAACGCCAAGGCCAATCCGGAGCAATGAGGATCACCGGAATCCCCTCGGTCGCCACCTTGCGCAGCAGGCGAGGGAGCAGCTGCAGCGGAGGATGAACATATATCAGGTGATAATGACCCCATGGGGCCACCAATGCATCCGAGGCATCCGCCCAAGGATCCCCGGACCTGGCCACAAACCTTGACACCGTGCGATTGAGTCGAGAGGCCATCAGGTCCACATCCGGGATGCCCCACCGCCGGCAAAGAAGTTGAAAGACCTCCGGGTGCAAGGACCACTCTCCCTGGTCCAGCGTCTGGAGACTCAGATAGTCCGCCTGCCAATTGTCTACACCTGGAATGTAGACGGCCGACAGAGCCGGCACGCTTCTTTTGGCCCACCTTAGGATGCGGGCGACCTCGGAAGCCGCAGCAGAGCTCCGAGTCCCCCCTTGATGGTTGACATACGCCACAGCCGTGGCGTTGTCCGACTGGATCCTGAGGGAGCGACTCTGTAACCTCTCCGACCACGAGGAGGCACAGTCTGATTGCCCGTATTTCCAGAACATTGATCGGTAAACGGGCTTCGTCCGGAGTCCAAAGCCCTTGGGCTTACAGGACTCCCCAGACTCCACCCCAGCCTGTCAGGCTGGCGTCCGTCGTGATCACCGTCCATTGGATGGAGAGGAACGACTTCCCGGACCGAAGAGCCGGGGACCTCAACCACCACGCCAGGGACGCCCTGACTGGGTGACTCACCTGGATCTGAAGATCCAAGGACAACGGGATTTGTCCCAAGTGGACAGGATCTCTTTCTGTAATGCCCGTGTATGTGATTGGGCATACGGAACGGCCTCGAACGAGGCCACCATGAGTCCCAGGACTCTCATGCAAAAACGGATTAACGACCATTTTCAGGACGTCAGTACCCGCACTGCAGACTGAAGTGTCAGTAACTTCTCCGGGGGTAGGAATACCTTTGCCTCCAAGGAGTCCAGGACCAGACCTAGATACTCCAAACGCTGAGTCGGGACCAGGACCGACTTCTGAATGTTCAAAGAGCCACCCGAAGTCCCTGAGGGTCCGACTGACGATAGTCACACTTTCTTCTAATTCTGAGCCATTGTCTGCCCTTAGAAGAAGATCGTCCAGATAGCCCACGATAGCAATGCCTCGCTGTCTCAGCAAAGCTAGAACCGGAGCAAGCACCTTGGTGAACACCCTTGGTGCTGAGGCTAGGCCGAAGGGAAGAGCCACAAATTGATAGTGGACTTGGCCAATCGCAAAAACTTCTGGTGACTTGCGCAGATCGGAACATGCAAGTAGGCATCCTTGATGTCCAAGGACGCCAGAAAATCCCCTTGATGGAGTGTAGCGATCACCGTGCGAATGGATTCCATTCAGAATTTTTGCACCTTCACAAAGGCATTCAGGGCCTTGAGGTCCAGGAGTGGCTGAACCCCGTCCTTTTTGGGGACAACAGATTCGAGTAGAACCCCTGAAACCTCTCCTGTGACGGAACCGGCAAATCACTCCGGACCTGATCAAATCCTAAGAGGGCTGCCCGACGGGCAGGAAGGAGAGGGAGATTTGAGGGAAAGAATCTGTCTGGGGGCCAGGAACGGAACTCTATCCTGTATCCTAAGGTGACCACCTCGCACACCCACCGGTCGGAGATCCGGGAGGTCCACCGATCCGTGAACCTGTGAAGTCGTCCCCCCACCCCAAAGTCGGGCGGGGGCAAGACTTCACGTGGAGGCGGGCTTGGGAGCCGCTTTGTTTGGCTTACGCACCCAAGGGCGCTTGTGTCCACCAACCGCACTGTTGTCAGTCTGGGAGGGCTTACCCGTGGACTCTGACGAAAAAAAAAACTTTTTTGCTGGAAAGGAAGGACCCGGTTTACGGCGGGCCTCCTTACCCTTGATAGTCTGAGGAAGAAGAATGCTTTTACCTCCCGTGACATCCTTGATGATGTCATCCAGAGCAGCACCGAAAAGTCTACCACCTTTAAAGGGTAGATCTGTCAGGAGCATCTTAGAGGCTAGGTCAGCAGACCAGCATTTCAACCAGATAAGACGACGCAACACCACCACAGAAACAGAGGCCTTGGATATTAAAGGGACCGCGTCCAAAGTGGCGTCGCACACATATATCAGGCCCTGCACCATCTGGTGGGCCAGAGCAATAGTGTCTGGAGGAAGATTATGCTCCTGCACAGTCTGGTGCAAAATTTTTGCCCATTCCGTGAGTGTCTGAGACAGCGCACTCCCCTTGTGGAGATAAAGTGGGGAGAGGGAGATTTTTTGCTCCCTTGCACTCGCACACCGCTTTCATCCTGGTCAGAAATGATTCCAGGACTGCCGACAACTGGTCCATAGGGACCGCAGGTGCTGGAGCACTGCCTGTTGCCTCTGACATGTAAGGGGAAGCTGGTGACACTGACTCCATATTGTCCCTGTCTAAGACTCCTCAGAAAAATAGAGGAATGCCCAGGGGACTCACCAACCCGGACCAGGACCGCTCGGTTCTGCTGCCTTGTCCCTCTCTGCGCCGCGCTGTATCAGCGTGAGTGAGCTGAGAGGAGATTGTGAGGAGATTCGCGCTGTTCCCAGCAGCGATAGAGGCCAAACAAGTGTTTAAAAAGCATGCGGCTTCAAGAAAATGGCCTCCGCAATGTGCCCAGGCGATCCACGGCAAGATGGCCACCAATGCAAAGTAAATGCACCAACACAAAACATGGCGCCGAACGGCGCCCAGGCCCCCAAAACACTCAAAAAACAGACCCAGCGATATGGAGACCCCCATGAGCCACATACAGGACAGTATGACCCCCAGGCACCTCACACAGCAATGGTGACAGAGAGTGACAATAAAACAGGGGGAGACAGGGAAAATCCCCCACACAGAGAAACACAGCATGTACTCACCTGCAGGCAGGAGAGACTACTTACCCGTCCCCTGAGGGACTCACTGGTGCGTTTCTGACAGGACTATCACAGTGCGGTACTGAGTAGCTGTCGGCCCGGTCCACCGCGAAAGATACAGCAGGACTGTTCAATCTTGAGAGGACCGTGGAACATGAAAGCCCACCGGCCACCCCTGGAGTCATGGGGCATGTTGTGAACTGAGTCTCACGCACACAAGGCGAGGATCAGCGTGCTCGATGGTCGGACAGGGAAGACTATGAGGATATCTTGTACCCAACCTGTTGCCCAGCCGACAGTTGATAGAAGGGTTCAAAAAATAAAATAAGAAAAAAATTCCAAAAAAGGAATAAAAATAGGTCAGAAGACTGGCTCCTGAGAGAGCCACGTCTTCTCCTTCTGCTAGGCAGAAAAAAACTGAGGTCTGCTGACTGCAGTGGGAGGGTTAGGTCCGGAGGGACCGCCCCCCTGGGCAGGGCTGTTCAGCTCTGGCCTTTTAGAATGTATGTATAACATTTCACATTCTGCCTAGGTCTTCTCCTGCAAGCAGGGACATAACCCATGGGTAAAGTGTTAAAGAGGCTGTGTCAGTCCATGGACGATAAGAGAAATAAAAACCGCTCCGCCTCCTGCCGAAAGCCTGCTCTGCGCTTTGACATTTCTTATATAGGTGTAGCACCCTCCTCACTCCCCTCTTTCTCTTCAGCTCGTCTCTCTCTTGTCTAGGGGTATCTTTTAGAGGGGAAGGGAGCGGGGACACTACGCCAGGCCTTTGTCACAGGTGTCAGTGTGATACAAGCAAAGTTCTTTTACCTTCGGGTCAGTGCTGTGCACCTGGAGCCTCCACCGAGAGTTACCTTGAACAATGTCTGTCAGGAAATGAGCCCCACACCATTAAAGTTCAACACTCCTTTATTCCTCTTGAATGAACACAATCAGTTGAACTCCCTTGGTAGAAACAGAACAGAAAAGGAGGTGTGGGTGCGAATAGGCCCAGACACAATGTATTCTCCACTTTCCTTCCTGAAAGTGGGTTGTAGTCTCCGTACGAGGGGGGATTTCCTTCCAAGTGGTCTCCGGTGAGAGACTCACCCGTCACTGGCAATCTGCTGCACCAGGTCTTCGAATGAGGAGCTCCTCCCGGTCCATTACGCCTTCCGGATTCGGGTACCCACTCCCGGGGTTCCCTAGGATCTCCTTCCCTCGTGGAACTCAGTGTTGGGCACTGAGCTCCGGACCTCCATCTGAGTACCTCACCCCAGGCTAAAAGGTGCCTGGAATGGAACACGACCTCCGGCTGTCCTCTAGGCCTAGGCCCGCCTAGAGAAACGACACGAACCACCGTCCACAGGCTGAAGGTGCCCTGGACTCCGACCCCGTGACAAAGATGGCCGGCCCCTTTATACCCTCTCCCAGCAAGCACAGCGGGTTCCCCGCCCCACCATACTGCTGCCGAGGGAGGACAAAAAGGAGGCACGACACACAGCAATGATTCAACCCCAGCCCAGGGTGACAGCGCCACCTGCTGGGCTGCAGGGAATTACACATCACCAATGTCTCTGTCAAGTTCAAATTTACACCTGGGAAAGTACATACCCGCTACACTCTCCCCCTGGTGGTTTGACTCTGGTCCCCAGTGTCTGGAGGAAATCATGCCCTCAACGGCTGACATAATCCAATCCAGAAACCGACTAACAATGGTACAAAAAAAAACTTTTAGAAAAACTATCCAACTAAAACCTTGTGTCTGAGCCCTGTAAAAAAAAAAAGGGACAAAAGACAGAAGAGAAACAACAACATTGACCCATAACTTTGAATCACATCTTCACATTTTTTTACTTTTCCCCCCCATCCTGACTAAGACCCACCCCATTCTCAGTGGACTTGATGGGATGCTCTCCTGCAGAGGGAAAAGAAAGGATTAACACATATAACCCTGACACCTGTATTCGTGTGATGGAAAAGAAACTTCTCCGGGAAGAAATCCCTTTTCTCCAAAGAGTGAGTGCATGAAAAGTGTTTTAACGTTGCGCAACACTGCCACCTGGTGACAGCACCGCAGTAACTGCACTTGTGGAACTTTCCTCTTCTCTTTGGCCCTATCTACCCAGAGTCTATGATCTCTTGCAGGAAAGTGAAGAACAACAGGAACAGTCCTTCATTCCTTTGAGGCACAAAAGCAACGGGCCCCAGAAAGTTCAGCAGCATGATAAGAACGGAGTCTCTTTTCTCCTACAGGTAAAAACGGGGATGCGGCAGAACAAGTGGCTTCAAGTGCTGATCCATGGTTTCCAGATGATACTTCACATCTTCTCCTTCTTTGCGCCGGATCAACACTTTGTATGCATGGATGTGCCGTCCTAACATCCATTCTGCCTTGCAGTCCTTAAAACTTTGAGAGGCCTCTGGAGAGCATGCCAGGTACCTGCGGGCGTGGGGAACCTGAAGGTGGGTCCACACAAAGTCATTGCACCAGCGCTCCCGGCACACTTCCACCTCATACAGCAGTTCCTTCGACAAGTATGGATACTCCCATCCGTAGTCCGCAGCAACCTTCTGGCCAAATAGGCGTTGTAGTTTCGCCAAAGGAGGCATGGTAGCTCTGTCCCCTTCGCCAGGCAAAACTATTGAGTCCAGGTGGCGAGGGACCTTGATCACATCTGATCTGGGCATTGGTGCCCGCAGCAACAGTCTCTTTTCCCCGGTCTTCGGTACAGATGGCACCGGGGATGTAGAAGCAGGCTGGGGATGGGACCTCTCCTCAGGCGCTGATGCCTCCACCCGGGGTGTACTTTCCCCTGTAGACATGGGTGGATCCCTGGTCCTCCGGAATGAAGCGAGAGGTACTTTGTCCCAGCCCTTTTCTGCAAACAGTTCATCTATCGCAACGTCGTCTCCCATGTCCGAGAGCGACTCTAGGTCAGAGGTGTCACACTCCTCCGCAGGCAGGTATCCTGTAGTGGAGACCGAGCTTTCACCTCCTCCCACACACCAAATTTCTCTGCCAGGCTTACCTCTGCCTTTACTTGAAACGGGACGTCCGGAACTCTTGTCGGCGCATCCATCCTGGCCGGGCGTAAGCGGGCGAGACGGTCCACCACAACCGCTGGTCGGGGCTACCATGCCGGTCTTTCTCTTCGGTGGTCGACGCTGCGAGATCGTGGTGACAGAGTCAGCATCCTCGGATTTCTCCCGTTGAATTTTTACGACCTCCTCCACGGTCACTGCAGTGTGCGCAGGGATGGCTGTCACAGCAGTGATTCCTCCTCTGAGTGGTGTTGCCCGCAGCACGGCCGGGGTAGATGGTTCTCGGCTTCTCAACCGCTGGATCCACTTCGAACAGGAACTCCCCACAGGCCTCACATCGCCCGAATGGCTTCAGCTGGCACACCAGTCCCGAACAGCCGGGACAAATCACACCCAGGGCCTCAACATCCATGCACGAATACAGGGCGAATCGACCCCTTGGCTTTAGCCGGATCCCC
The DNA here is from genome assembly GCA_029206835.1 of Rana muscosa. Taxonomy (NCBI): domain Eukaryota; kingdom Metazoa; phylum Chordata; class Amphibia; order Anura; family Ranidae; genus Rana; species Rana muscosa. The sequence continues at coordinate 883,764,078 of CM055116.1, forward strand.
GTATCTGTTCTTAAAACAGATTTTATTGAGTTTGAAGTCAAGGTATACAGTAGAGCACTAAATTGCGGGCACAGCCGCCAAACAATGTAGCGGGCGCAGCCGCCAATTATGGCGAATATGGTGATCAAATGCGACAACGCCTGAGTATGTACTGCTACTACTTAATAGTTAAATGTAACGGGTAACAGGAAGCATTAACAGATGTCTAAAAACAACTCTGAGAAGGTAGCTGAGAAATCAAATGAAGGTTAATCACCATGTAAAAAGTGTGGTCATGTGGCGACATGGTGGTGTATGGTGAGTCGGGGCGGATCCCCGTATCTGTTACCGGAGCAGCAGCAGTCAATGTCGTGGTGGAAGGGTGAACTGGAATCCACGACGTATGTCCGAACATGGCGACCTGTTGCTGATCCATTGCACACTGCAGAGTTTTTGCGCCAATGTCCCACGTGTAGTCCTTCACACGTATTGGACTCCTCCCCTTTGCTCCAGTTTGCGGGCTTTTCTTCTTTTCTGTTTCTGAGTCACGCCCACGAACTAAGCGATGGGGGTGTGCCTGGTGGCGCAGTGCAATAGAAGCCCCCACGTGTAGGACTTCACACGTCTGAACTTCCCCCTCTTTCCACTCTTCTGCGTGGGCCTTTCCCTTCATTGGGTCATGTCCATGACTTCGAGCAGGGATGCACTTCGGCCAGTGAAGGCCTGCCTACTCGCGTAACTCTTCCAACAGACACGTTCAATACTGTGGTGCACAAACACTATACCGGACCCGAGCCCCCACGTGTAGCACCCTCCTCACTCAAAAACACAATCACAAATAAATTAAACCACACCTACTGATGGTGAATCAACCATAAGTGATAAACATAGTCATAGTGGTAAACAAAAAATGTGACAAAAAAGTGTAAAGGAATATGTAAAATAAACAATGGGCCAATGTTCTAGGTGGTTCAATATAACATGGGATTATTCCTTTAGGGTCCTTTGTATAATCCTCAATAAATGGTGGCAGCATAGGTAGTACTTTCCAAATGTTGACTATAGTGGTACTACACTATGCTATGGCAGATGTCCCTCCTTTCTGTGCCCCGGTCTCCCAGAACTCTCACCTTAATGACTGATCAAAATTTGCATGCGATATGGGTTGCTATGTGGCTGGTATTTTCAAATGCTCTCTCTCTCTCTCTCTCTCTCCTTTCTGTCTCCGTCTGACCCGGGATGGTGGAGTGATCCGCCTGTGTAGTCTTCACCCTATTACCAGACTCCTGCTCTCTTATCACTCACATAGGAGGATATACCCAGGGAGGAAAAAGCAGGGGAGAGGGGATGGCAAGGGAGAGAAGAAAAAAGAAGCCTCCAATAGCGTAATATTGTTTTGAAAAAATGGGGTGGCTTTAATTTAAAAAATGGACTCTTACAGTGTGTTAAAAAATTCAGGCATAAAATATGTACAAGACGCGGCTAGACAGCCGTCTTACTTCCTCTCAGGTCGCTAACGATCCGCGTCCGACTCACGTGATCCCTACGTCGTTAAGTCACCTCTCACGTGACTTCATCAGGGGAACCTGATTGGTTGGCTATTTATGTCCGGAAACCGAAAGTGCGTGTGGCGCCATCTTTGTTATGGTCCGCTTTAAAGTAAATCGCGGCCATTTTGTTGGTGGGTGTTGTTACACCACTCGGCGGTCATTGTATTGGAGGTTTTCAATGTATTTGTCTGCATTTGTGACTGCGGGCACTTCAAATCAGGCTCCAATTCCACTACTGGTTTGATTCATGATTTAAAATACACATTAGTCCGCTACTAATCAATACATTGTATGGCATTCTATCATACATTATGTTGTAATGCGAAAAAAACTATTTATTAAATGGATGTCGCATCATATAATGAATGAAGAATAATTAAAATAGATAAAATAAAAGAAACTATATATGAAGAACTCGTATAATAATCAAAAAAGAGATTATCTGAATATAAAATACATTACTGGACAAAGAGCCAGATGTTCAAAGTGTGTTTGTCAATTCTTTACTCTTGCGTGCCCGTAGAGCAGGAGTCTGGTAATAGGGTGAAGACTACACAGGCGGATCACTCCACCATCCCGGGTCAGACGGAGACAGAAAGGAGAGAGAGAGAGCATTTGGAAATACCAGCCACATAGCAACCCATATCGCATGCGAATTTTGGTCAGTCATTAAGGTGAGAGTTCTGGGAGACCGGGGCACAGAAAGGAGGGACATCTGCCATAGCATAGTGTAGTACCACTATAGTCAACATTTGAAAAGTACTACCTATGCTGCCACCATTTATTGAGGATTATACAAAGGACCCTAAAGGAATAATCCCATGTTATATTGAACCACCTAGAACATTGGCCCATTGTTTATTTTACATATTCCTTTACACTTTTTTGTCACATTTTTTGTTTACCACTATGACTATGTTTATCACTTATGGTTGATTCACCATCAGTAGGTGTGGTTTAATTTATTTGTGATTGTGTTTTTGAGTTTATTTTCAGCGCAAATCACTTTATTATTATTAACTTGTTTATTGTGCATGGTGATCACTTATAGATTTGCAGCAGAAGACTACTATTACACTTACTAATCACATTACGTTTACTCACAATTAGTGCGAAAGATATTTTGTCTATTCACTACAACACTTTTGCGGCTATAATGGACGTATTTACGTTGATGGAGAAAAGGAATGTTAATTTAGAAGAAGTGTTTAATTCTCAAAACAAAACACATAACACAGATTTAGAAAGTCTAACCAGAAAGTTGGGCCACTTAATGGAGAAGAAGGTATCTCTATGGTGGGATGTTAACACATTCGACCAATACATTAAAGAGAACATAGCACCCAGAAGACTTAGATGGGAATTACCCCCCAATGATGGTATGGAAGATAAAGAATCTATGGAGGAATGGTTCGAATTTTTCAACAACAAAAGTGTAGAAGGAGTTAAATTCTTATTAAAAAGAAACCAAAAGAAAGCAAGATTGATTCAACAACAAATAGAAGATATAAAAATGAAACTAGATCCATATAAGGAATCTTCGGATTTCAACAAACTGGCAACTATATTAAATAAAGATTTAGTATCAAAGGACCTCGAAACACAACAACGAAAGATTAAAAAATATCAGAGAGACGTGGCAGACTACAAGGCAGACCACGTTTTTAAATGGCAACAGAAAATAGAACTACCACAACCTACTTCTACCTATTCCACCCCAACAAGAGAAGTAACAATACAAGACCCCACAGTCACTCATATGCGAAGTGTACCGAGATGGGAAGAACACACAATACAAGGGGAAACAGGTAGACCCTATTATGAGGACCGCAATAATGGAAACAAAACATCCCATACTCCTAAAAAAATGGAAAAAATTCCATAAGAAACCATTTAAAAAGCCGTACAACAACTGGCAACAGAATGATAGAGGCCCAAGGGATAATAGGGGACCTCCACAGACACAAGAATACTATGGAGGACAGAACAGAACCCCAATACATACACAAAATAGGTATGAACCTATGAGAAATTATCCAGACTATTATGAGGATCCACGCTACCATTATGAACAATATAGATATGACACACAACGTCCTTTTTTAGACAGAGAGAGGAGAGACTGGTCTCCCCGGCGACACACACAGGACCTCCTCCGTTCACCCCGGAAAAGACCTCAAGAAGAACGAACACAAGCAAGTTCAGAAAGAAAAGAGGAGAGGAAACAGAGGAGGAAAGAGACTCCAAAAGAAAAAGAGAGAGATAGGAAAAAATGTAGTTAACATAAGCAGTAAAGATCTGACTAGAGATGAACTAACAGTACTAGATAGGGGACTCAAACATGCTCCAACCAAAAATCTCAATAAATTTGACACATACATAGGGATATTGAAATATGTAAGAAAACTTAACATAAAGAAATATATCCTTAATAACCCTTTCCAGAAAACTACACATGTAGAAATGAAGAACAAACCGATACACAGTACCCTGAAAAATAATTCTGTTTATAATCCGAAGGTATCAGATGGCCATAACATTGAGGTTTTCAAAAAATTACTTCTACAGGATTTGGACAATCTGAAAATAAAAAAACAATATGACCCAATCCATATAAAGAAGGGTCTAAAGCAATTAAAAGAGAGAAATGATATAGTAATTCGACCGGCGGACAAAGGAGGGGCGGTAGTGATTCAAGATAAAGAACAATATCTAAAATAAATCAGTAGACAACTACAAGAAGAAAATACCTACAATCGATTATTAGGGAATCCAACCAACAAATACAAAAAAGAACTTCAAGGATTATTGGACTAATGCGGCGTACACACGATCGTTTTTCATGCCATTTTTTAAACCAACGTTTTTCTCGTCGTTTTTTTTTCATGTTTCCTCTCAAGCCTGTCTTGCGTACACACGATCATTTAAAAAAACGTTCAAGCAAAGCGCAGTGACGTACAACACGTACGACGGCACTATAAAGGGGAAGTTCCGTTCGGATGGTGTCACCCTTCATGTTAGTAAAGTTTGTTGAGCGACGATTCGTGCTTTTCAGCCTCCTGCTTTTCAGTCCGTTACAGCGTGACGAATGTGCTATCTCCATTACGAACGCTAGTTTTACCAGAACGTGCGCTCCCGTCTCGTCTCAGACTTGATTCTGAGCATGCGCGTTTTTTTTTCATCTCGTCAAAGCATACACACCATCGTTTTTCACGTCGTTAAAAAAAAACGACATAAAAAAAACGACGTGAAAAACGATGTGAAAAAATAGAGCATGTTCGAAATTTTTAATGGCCGTTTTTCACGTCGTTAAAAATGCTCTGGAGCATACACACGATCGGTTTTAATGCCCATTTGTAAAAATTGCATTTTTAACGGCATGAAAAACGATCGTGTGTATGGGGCATAAGGCACGAAAAAAGAAATACTAACCAAGCAAGAGGCGACATACCTCATACCAGACATATGCCGTATCCCTATACTATATACGGTCCCAAAAATCCACAAATGTAAAACAGACCCACCCGGAAGACCTATAGTCAATGGCATAGAGTCATTAACGGCAAGGATGGGACAATACATTGACTATTTTATCCAACCAGCTGTACAGAATACACAAGCATATTTAAAAGACACCAAGCACATACTCCAACTTGCTAACACAGTTCCAGTATTAGAAGGCCGTACCATATTAGCCACAGCGGACGTTACGTCGCTTTACACGATTGTAAAACACCATAATGCCTGTCATGCCACGAAATGGCTTCTGAGAAAACATAGCAATTTGATTTGCAAACAGAGAAAATATCTGATCAAATGTCTAGATTTTTGTTTAAAGTACAATTACTTTTGGCATGATCAGGTTTATTACAAGCAAGCAATCGGTATAGCTATGGGAGCTAAATTTGCCCCCAGTGTGGCCAATGCCTTTATGGCACAGTGGGAAGAACTAGCCATATATGAAGAGATTCCTGCAGAATTGTCACTATATAAAAAGGTATATAGATGATATTATAATTATATGGAACGGAAGCAAAGAAAAATTTGAAAAATTCTTGGACAAATTGAATCAAAATGACAGAAACATACAATTGGCATGGAAAATAGACACCAAAACAGTGGATTTTTTGGATCTGAATTTAACATTAGAAGAAGATAAAATAGTTACAAAAACGTACTTCAAAACAGTCGACACCAACAGTTACCTATCAGTGGAAAGCTGCCACCATAAACCGTGGCTATACAAAACATCCCAAAGGGGCAACTAATTTGAATAAAAAGAAATTGCACTAAGAATGAGGACTTTGAAGAACAAGCAGCCCAGATAGGTAAGAGATTTGAAGAAAAAGGATACGACAATTCCTGGATACAGAATCAAATTCAAGAGGTACAGAAAATGGACAGAAACCAAATGTTACAAAACAAATCTAAAAAAAAACATCAATGGGATACACCAAGCCTCATATTGGACTACAACATACAACATAAGGAAGTAGCCAATTTAGTCCAAAAACATTGGCATATCTTCAAAAATGATAAAGACCTAAAAAACATTATACCAGATAGACCAAAAATTATATACAAAAGAGCACCAACCTTGAAAGACCTAATAGTCAAATCAATAGTAGTCCCACCCCCCCCCAAGACCACTTACACCTTCTTTGATGGAAAGGGTTTCTTTCCCTGTAGAAATTGTTTTGCCTGTAGACATGCAAAGAAATTCCAAGGAAAAAGAACAGACTTTATAGGAACAAATACTGGACAAAAATATACCATAAGGGATTTTATAGGATGTCACACGGTAGGAGCTGTATATGTGCTACAATGTAGCTGTAACCTACAGTATGTAGGAAGAACAAAGAGGGCATTAAAAACACGTATTAAAGAACATGTCCAGAACATAATAAAACGGGTTCCCCAAGCACAGTGTTTCCAGACACTTTGCCCAAGTACATAAACAAGACCCCTCTTCATTGCAGTTTTGCGGTATTGAGAAATTCAAAGCATCCTGGAGGGGTAGCCACATTATTAGGGATCTCAGTCAAAAATAATCCAGATCGATTTATACTCTTAAAACACTTACACCAGGTGGAATGAACGTTGAGTTCGATTTAAATTGTTTTCTGAGTAATTTTTGACACTTGTGGCTATTTAACAAATAACAATCTTCACTTAGTTAAAACATACTCTCTCACAATAAATCATCATTTTATCCTCCATACTATATATAGGAGTAGCTGGATCCTCAATATATATGCCAAGTCAATAGATCTAGCTCATTGTCATTGATGTATATCATGGTGTAAATCTTCTCCTGTCGCTACGGGCACGCGAGAGTAAAGAATTGACTTTGAACATCTTGCTCTTTGTCCAGTAATGTATTTTATATTCAGATAATCTCTTTTTTGATTATTATATGAGTTCTTCATATATAGTTTCTTTTATTTTATCCATTTTAATTATTCTTCATTCATTATATGATGCGACATCCATTTAATAAATAGTTTTTTTCGCATTACAACATAATGTATGATAGAATGCCATACAATGTATTGATTAGTAGCGGACTAATGTGTATTTTAAATCATGAATCAAACCAGTAGTGGAATTGGAGCCTGATTTGAAGTGCCCGCAGTCACAAATGCAGACAAATACATTGAAAACCTCCAATACAATGACCGCCGAGTGGTGTAACAGCACCCACCAACAAAATGGCCACGATTTACTTTAAAGCGGACCATAACAAAGATGGCGCCACACGCACTTCCGGTTTCCGGACATAAATAGCCAACCAATCAGGTTCCCCTGATGAAGTCACGTGAGAGGTGACGTAACGATGTAGGGATCACGTGAGTCGGACGCGGATCGTTAGCGACCTGAGAGGAAGTAAGACGGCTGTCTAGCCGCGTCTTGTACATATTTTATGCCTGAATTTTTTAACACACTGTAAGAGTCCATTTTTTTAATTAAAGCCACCCCATTTTTTCAAAACAATATTACGCTATTGGAGGCTTCTTTTTTCTTCTCTCCCTTGCCATCCCCTCTCCCCTGCTTTTTCCTCCCTGGGTATATCCTCCTATGTGAGTGATAAGAGAGCAGGAGTCTGGTAATAGGGTGAAGACTACACAGGCGGATCACTCCACCATCCCGGGTCAGACGGAGACAGAAAGGAGAGAGAGAGAGCATTTGGAAATACCAGCCACATAGCAACCCATATCGCATGCGAATTTTGATCAGTCATTAAGGTGAGAGTTCTGGGAGACCGGGGCACAGAAAGGAGGGACATCTGCCATAGCATAGTGTAGTACCACTATAGTCAACATTTGGAAAGTACTACCTATGCTGCCACCATTTATTGAGGATTATACAAAGGACCCTAAAGGAATAATCCCATGTTATATGGAAACCACCTAGAACATTGGCCCATTGTTTATTTTACATATTCCTTTACACTTTTTTGTCACATTTTTTGTTTACCACTATGACTATGTTTATCACTTATGGTTGATTCACCATCAGTAGGTGTGGTTTAATTTATTTGTGATTGTGTTTTTGAGTTTATTTTCAGCGCAAATCACTTTATTATTATTACTTGTTTATTGTGCATGGTGATCACTTATAGATTTGCAGCAGAAGACTATTACACTTACTAATCACATTACATTTACTCACAATTAGCGCAAAAGATTTTTTACACCCTCCTCACTCCCCTCTTTCTCGTCAGCTCGTCTCTCTTGTCTAGGGGTATCTTTTAGAGGGGAAGGGAGCGGGGACACTACGCCAGGCCTTTCTCACAGGTGTCAGTGTGATACAAGCAAAGTTATTTTACCTTCGGGTCAGTGCTGTGCACCTGGAGCCTCCACCGAGAGTTACCTTGAACAATATCTGTCAGGAAATGAGCCCCACACCATTAAAGTTCAACACTCCTTTATTCCTCTTGAATGAACACAATCAGTTGAACTCCCTAGGTAGAAACAGAACAGAAAAGGAGGTGTGGATGCGAATAGGCCCAGACACAATGTGTTCTCCACTTTCCTCCCTGAAAGTGGGTTGCGGTCTCCAAACGAGGGGGAATTTCCTTCCAAGCGGTCTCCGGTGAGAGACTCTCCCGTCACTGGCAATCTGCTGCACCAGGTCTTCGAATGAGGAGCTCCCCCGGGTCCATTACGCCTTCCGGATTCGGTTACCGACTCCCGGGGTTCCCTAGGATCTCCTTCCCTCGCGGAACTCAGTGTTGGGCACTGAGCTCCGGACCTCCATCTGAGTACCTCACCCCAGGCTAAAGGTGCCTGGAATGGAACACGACCTCCGGCTGTCCTCTAGGCCTAGGCCCGCCTAGAGAACCGACACGAACCACCGTCCACAGGCTGAAGGTGCCCTGGACTCCGACCCCGTGACAAAGATGGCCGGCCCCTTTATACCCTCTCCCAGCAAGCACGGCAGGTTCCCCGCCCCACCATACCGCTGCCGAGGGAGGATAAAAAGGAGGCACGACACACAGCAATGATTCAACCCCAGCCCAGGGTGACAGTGCCACCTGCTGGGCTGCAGGGAATTACACATCACCAATGTTTCTGTCAAGTTCAAATTTACACTCGGGAAAGTACATACCCACTACATAGGTAAGGCAATAAAAAAAGACAGTATTCAGCGCTGAAAAAATAATGAATCAAAGAAAAAAAATATAAAAGATATTGCAGCCAGCACTTTAGGGTAATTCATGAAAAATCCCTCAAACTAAGCAAATATCTAAAAGAGTGCAGCGCAAAGAAATAAATCAATAAAAAGTCCATAAGCAGACAAAAGGTCCATAAAGGGTGAATGGTGCACTAATACGAAGCATGCGATGTGGAAGTACTCACATTTGCAAGCACTCAATGCGAGTGCAAACACAACAGCATCTAAAACCTGAGTAATGTGTGCCCCTTTTTATTATCTTTTCTAAAAGGAAATTATAATTAGCCAGAGTGTCTTTTGTATTGAGTAATAACTCTGCTGCAATCCTTGACCGATTTCAGTCATTAGACTTATCTGTGCATTTTTTAGCTGACACTTCCCCTTTCCCTGCAAGTAGTGAGAAGCATCTCTCATTTGTTAGACTAGCCACGATTGGCTGTCTAATCCACGAACTGGGATTGGTCTGCTGTCCTTTGTTCCTACCTATATTAATAGTCGCGGCGTGTCTTAGCCTAGCCCCGCCCCACGCTGAAGAAGTCACACCCACTGACGTAACGCGTATGGTGGAGGAGCTACGCCGGACGCCGCTGTGATCGTTTCTCATCACTCAGGTTTTACATGCTGTTGTGTTTGAACTCGCATTGAGTGCTTGCAAATGTGAGTACTTCCACTTTTATTACTATAAGCAATAAATGACATATGACAGAGAGCATTAGGAGTTCTCCCATTTTTATTTGCATAAACTGGATCATGGTGGAGCAAGTGTTTGGAGGTGACTACTATACATGCCAAGCTGTTACTGTCGTTTAGAGGTTGGGAGCCGAATGATGTTATCTGCATTGTTGTTCCATGCCCTGTGACCTCTTGAAGGTTGAAGTATAGAGGTGAGAGGCCACTCTGTGTGCGGTGGAGGGATCTTCTTTCTGGTCACATTTGTGATCCACATCGCATGCTTCGTATTAGTGCACCATTTACCCTTTATGGACCTTTTGTCTGCTTATGGACTTTTTATTGATTTATTTCTTTGCGCTGCACTCTTTTAGAGATTTGCTTATATAGGTAAGGGGCAGGGCCACCTGGCTACATCACCTGGTGGCACCTCCCCTTCTGACGTCACAGACTGGTGCATGCTGTGTCTGACGTCAGAAGGGGCGGGGCCACAGGGCGACATACCCAGGTGGCCCCGCCCCTTACCTACTGTGTATAAGAAATATCAAAGCGCAGATCAGGCAGTCGATGGGAGGCCTCCAAAGAGGCGGAGCATTTTAGATTTTTCGGGCTGGCAGGATTGAAGATGGATTTACATTGAGGGATCTGGGGGCCCCCTTGTTAAAGGTAGATTCCAGATTCTGATAAGCCCCCCACCCGCAGATCCCCACAACCACCAGCCTTGGTTGTGGGGATGAGGCCCTTGTCCAATAGCACGCCCCATGTTGAGGGCATGTGGCCTGGCATGGTTCAGGAGTGGGGGGCGGCTCCCTCACTCCCCCCCCCCTTCCTGTCCTGCCAGGCTGCATGCCTGGATAAGGGTCTGGTATGGATTTTGGGGAGGACCCCAAGCTGTTTTGTTGTTTTTTTCTTCTTGCCGGGCAATGCAGGCATTCTTTTCTTTACATTCATCCGTCAGTGGGGAAGCCAGCTGACAGATAATGACTCATGCTTGTTAAGGACGCGGGTGGTCAGCTAGCTGGCCCGCTACTTAATAACAAGATATTCTTCACACAGAATTCAAATCGGTCGATTGTTTTTTGACCGATCCGAATTCTAATCGTTATGAAAAGTTGGAATTTATTAGAAAATTTATAAAAGGAAACCAATTTTTTACAAAAACGAAGCAAAGCTAAATGAATTCTGAAACCAAACTAAACGAATTCCATAACAAAACAAAATTAGTAACATAACAAATCTTTCCAAAATGAAACAAAACTAATTTTTCCGTTCTGCACATGTCTAATAGTTTTCAATGAAGCAGCAGGCCCGTCTTAATAGCATCATTGGCCTCTGGGCACAGTAATGCACTAGGGCATCTACCAGCCTGCCCCAATTTACATACCTATTGTAAAAATAGTATAAATATCTGATAGAATTAAACATTTATTTACTAATACTTTCAATGAAATCAATTTTAAAACAATAAGAAAACCTGTCATAAATCAAAGACTAATCAAAACACAAAAGGCATAGTACAGAGGGGGAGGTAAAAGGGCATAGTATGGGGCGGGGGGTGAATCAGGATGGCACAGTACAGTTTCCAGGGCACTGCCTGGGACACTGCCATGCTGGGACAGCTTAGTAAAAACCGTGACTGTTCCAGCAAATCTGGGACAGTTGGCAAATATGATGTAATACAAGATTATCATCCCCATGAACTTAGTGCCCAGGGGTGCTCATGCATTAAGCCTTACATACAGAGAGATCGGTGCCTAACTGCCCCCCCCATCACACCGATCACCCCCGACTGTCCCCCTATGTCCTCCTCTGGCCCCCCTGTGCCTTCCTCCGGCCACCCTGTGCCCTCCCGTGCCCTCCTTCACCCCTCCCCCCGCAGCGCTGCTGGCTTCTCCCCTCTACTCTCATGCCGGCTGCTGCAGGGAACTGTTAGGATGGAGAGTGGAGGAAGGGGCTGGTAAATATGCCATTTACCGGCCCCTTTCTTTTCTGAATGAACAGAGTCAGTGATCACTGACTGTCCATTCATAACTGAAGCATCGTAGCTTCAGTTTATGAATGAACAAGAGCCTCTGTCTCCTGTGCTTTCAGCTGAGGCTGCACAGAAGAAAAGGACTGGGGAATCTGTGTCCTTAAAGGGGAAATGTCAGGGGTCTGTGTAGAGTAGACCCCTGATATCTCACCAAAGCCAACAGGCCTAAAAAATAAAATAAAAATAAGAGAATTGCAATAAATATAAAAAAAATAAAAAACTGACACCATCCACAGCTCTACTTACACTGTCTGCTTCTCCCCTCCCCCAGTACCACTGTGAAAAAAAAAGGATTTAAAAAAAGAAAAAAAAAAAAAAGAAGTAAATATTTTTAGAAAATAAAATAATAAAAACCCCAAATTACTGACACTGTCCATTGCCCTACTGACGCCTTCAAACGGTCAACTCACCCCGCCCCCCCAAAGAATTGTGAAAAAAATTAATACTAAATTAAATTGTAAAAAACTCTAAAAAAATAAAAATACAATAAAAAATTCTGGCACTGTGCATTGCTGGCCCCCAAAAAGCATTTTAAAAAAAAAATACAATTTTTTTTTTAAAAAAAGTGAAAAAAAAATTATAATACAAATAAAGAACTACTGACGCCATCCACTGCTCTACTGACACCATCCTGCACATACTACCCACCTCCATACACTCTGCACTCCTCTCCTGCACGTTACCCACCTCCATATACTCCTCTCCTGCACATACTAGCTGCAGCCATACACTCCATACTCCTCTTCTGCACATACTACCCACTGCTGTACACTCCGCTCTTCTCACCTGCACGGACTACCCACTGCCATACAACTTTCCTGCACCGTACACTTCGCAATGTACATTCCCTATTTAACATTACCACATTATGCACTATGTAAGCCACCTCAGACTATTTAACCACACCTCCTTTCAGCCACGGGCAATATTTAGCAAAAGTTAAGCCACACCCACCTTTCACGGCTACACGCAATGCATTTACCAATGCCTGGGGCCCACTTTTGATCTTGCACACTTGGACATCTTCTGTCTCTCTGACAGTCAATTTGGGCCGATTTCATGCTGTTCCCATCATCATTAGTTTGATTTCATCTTTATGTTTTCACTTGTGATCCATGTTTTAATAAATTTGTATTTTTATACTTTAACCACTGTTTATGGTCCGTTTAAAGTCCCATTCTTTGAGGAACTTCTTTTACTCTATGTTCCAGGGATGTGGACCATAACCAGTCTATCCTGGTAGTTGGGCAAAAACTTCTTTACCTTCTGATCTTGCACACGAGCCCACTGATTTCATGATACGCCTCGGCACTTATCACTTCAAAAAACCATGTGGACTGGACTTTTTTTTTTTTTTTTTCCAAGCCTGCAGTGCAATGTGAAAAAATGAAACACCAGTGTGAACCCAAAAAAGTGCACTAGGGTGTCATATGGTCACCCTAGTAAAGGCTCTTCGCTGAGCTCTCAAAGTGCAATATTCCTAAAGAGGGCCAGGCGCTCTAGTCCACCTAGCCAAAAGGTCCAGCAGGTCACACATCCTCCCCTTTGGGTGTTGAGGGTTACCCTGAAGTCTAACACTACCAGTGACACATGTGGCGAGCAATAAATAAATGAAAAAAGGTGCCAGCGTATATACAATGGCCTAGGCCTCATGGTATGGTAACAAAAATTGCCCCAGTCTCGGTCAAAGGACCTAGCCTATAAGGCAATGTGCAGAAAAAAAAAAATTGGTGTTGTGGTCTGGTGCCTGTTCTCACACTAGGGCCCCAACCCCATACTGATACTCAGCATTTCTGGGTAGCCACTCCCAGGGGGTGCTTAATGCTGCAGGCTCTCTGCCTTCCCAACCTCTGCCCAAACAAGTTAGCACCACTCAAATCAGGATACACTGGGCGCCTTGAGCACTTTATTCAGATTCCTTTCCACAAGGAACGTCCCTCAGAACCCCATCATACAAGCAGGGATACTATACAGCAGGGATAGGCAATTAGCGGACCTCCAGCTGTTGCAGAACTACAAGTCCCATGAGGCATAGCAAGACTCTGACAGCCACAAGCAGGACACCCAGAGGCAGAGGCATGATGGGACTTGTAGTTTTGCAACAGCTGGAGGTCCGCTAATTGCAGATCCCTGCTATACAGCCTCTATCTTAGTCAAAAAGCCAGAATGATGGTGGAGCACCCCTACTGGATGCTGATAAGAACAGATGCTACACTTCATCCTAGCCAAAAGGCAGAGAAACGATTCATCATGTATCCGAGAGCAACTTTTTTTTTTTTGTTTTGTATATGTAGCACTACCCCCGTAGGAGCTGCTGTTTGTTTGATTTGGGTCTACGTCCTGCCTATCAACCCCTGGAAGTGGCTCAAACCTTCCCTTAGCACAACTGATATGAATAAGGAGTGTGAGACCTATTGAGTATTAGGAGACACAATCCTGCATACATCACACAATAACCTGTAAATGTTATTACCTTTGCTGGTCACTAGTCCTTCTAAGTGACAGAGATACTTCACACAAGTTATATGCTTAATCAAAGGTACCTTTACTCAGTATAAAAGGGAAGGGTAAAGAATCACACAGTTGACTCTGCATGCGCATTGCAGAGTCAATAAACCAATAAGGATAGGTATCACTGAGATTAGGTAATAACAGGAAATAACATCAGCTATATATATGTACATGTATCTATATGTGTCTCTGCACGGCTAACTGGTTGCTCGCGAGCTCCCCCTTTATTGCAATACCTTGCACGTGTTCGTTCCCTATAATAGGTAAGCAAGGCCTATCTGCGTCCCACTCAAAGTTCCTTTCTCCAATGAAGTCTTCGCTAGCCACCGTCGGTGCACAAGTTAAATTGTAATCCACAGGGTTTCAACAAGATGCTGTAATTATCCGCAATATACCTGAGTACTCGTGTGCCTGCCACCCACTAATGACGGATGCACCAATCTCTGATCACATAGTCTCCAGTGAGATACACTAGGCCGCAAGCTGTGGCGTGATAGGTGAAGTGTGGCTGGCACTATCCAAATCACTTTCCTCTAAGGTAGTAGTCAATTCTGGGCAGGTGCCCTTCTCACCAAACAGGCCCGACTTTCAGATAGTCTCCTCTGGCTTGTCCCGGTCACTCGATCTCCACGCTTCTGCTTCAGCTGCAGTCTCCGGACTCCGTCACTAACAGCATATGGTGATGGACGACTCCGGTCTCTGCTGGGCAATCACAGGACGCTGTGGACGATCCTCTGCTGGAAATCACTCAGGCACTCCTGTAATTTAGGCCCAGGCTTCTGGCCTAATCCTTAGGAAGCAGGCCTCCGTGCCAACTTCCTGCTTGATTGAGAGCTGGATCCAGAGAGAGAGACCCTGGCCCCTCCCCTGGTTTAAGTAGTCTGCCCAGAATGCTTTGCGGTGTTGCAATGCACCCTGGGTAATGTAGTCTGTCTTTTACTAAAAGCAACAAAGTCTTTTCTCCTAGCTGATATCTGTCCCAAAGTGCATTAGTTGCATTGTAACACTTATACCACCGGAGGGAGCCGGATTCCTTCTTACATATGGACATCCTGCTACACACTCCCCCCACTTAAAGTCTTTGGTCCCCAAAGAGGACAACAGTATGTAACCTAACACATACTTTGGCAATACCTGCAGGGAAATTTGTTAGTTTATGCATGACAATAAACAACTTGCCTTTTCATAAGCAGGATTTAAACTTAAACAGCTCATATCATAACACAGAGCCGACAGAGGAACCTCCCACCAATTATCACAAGGAGGGAGGTTGTCCTGTATACGGACCACCGACACTTGGTGTCTGTTTCAGATGTGCTAGGGAGTGAGCTGGGGTTGTCTTCCACTGAATCTGAATATGGAGTGGAAGAGCTAGACTGATCAATGGTTCTCTTAGAAGTGATGATGGCCTCCTCAGAGCATTCACCCAATTGGTCGTACGTCAGTCTTTTTGGTGGGTGAATTACTCTTCTTTCCCTCTGCTCTTTAGGTATCATATTCTCAAGGACATTGGGGCTGGCTGTTTCTAGAAGCTCTTCAGGGGCTTCCTCATCTAGTTCAGGCATGTTGGGCTCCAGAACTTCAGGAGCGTCCCGCTCTCCTTCAGATAGAGACAACGACCCTTCTTCTGGGTCTTCCATTGACAAAGAGTCTGAGTCATCAGCTACCTCCTCAATGAGAATGTTTGAAGGCACGAATTCAGGAGCTTCTGCCCGAAGAGTTCCATTGTCAACTGTTTTGGGTGAGGTTTGGGAGGTGGTCATGGGTTCTGGCAATTGGGATGACCACAACCAGTCAGATTCTGCTTCTTCATCCTCTTGACCTTCATTGTCAGAGTCTCCATCTCTCACATCTGGAAGCACTGTTTGAGATCGGGTGATGGGTCTGGAACCTTGAGAAGTTGAAGGGGTTTCTTGTGAGTCAGATGCAGGAGGCATGCGAACTGCCTTGGAGAGGGGCAACAAGTGAGTCCTGTGCCAGGTCTTTAACGGTCCCACGCTTCCTTCTGGCCTAATTTGGTACACAGGAAGGTTTTCCAGATTCTTGCAGATAACATAAGGTTGGGATTTCTAACGGTCAGCCAACTTATGTTTTCCCGGAATTCCCAAGTTCCTCAACAGCACTCTATCTCCTGGCTGTAAATCTTGAATTCTGACTCTTAGGTCAAAGTTTCTTTTATTTCTCAGCCCCCGTTGGTCAGATGCTGCTTGGGCCTTTTCAAAAGCTGTCTTCAGACTCTTTCTCAATCGGTCTACATACCCCTTGTGGGATGCAGCTGAGGTATGATCCAGCGATATGCCAAAGGCCAAGTCCACTGGCAACCGAGCCTCCCGCCCGAACATCAAACGGTATGGGGAATACCCGGTGACATCACTGGCAGTGCTATTGTAGGCATGCACTATGGCAGCTACATGCTTGCTCCAATGCTGCTTTTTCTCTGAACTCAGAGTCCCCAACATATCCAAGAGAGTCCGGTTAAACCGTTCAGGCTGAGCATCTCCTTGTGGGTGATAAGGGGTTGTCCTGGTCTTCTGAATGCCTAACAGGTCTAATAACTTCTTTATTAATTTGCTTTCAAAGTCTCTGCCCTGATCTGAATGAAGGCGTTGGGGTAGACCATAGTGCACAAAGAATTTTTCTACCAGTACTTTGGCTACTGTTGAGGCCTTCTGGTCTTTTGTTGGGAATGCTTGAGCATATCTGGTAAAGTGATCTGTTATCACCAAGACATTCCCTTGACCACTCAGATCAGGCTCCAGGCAAAGGAAGTCAATGCACACCAGTTCCATAGGTCCCTGACTTTGCAGATGGCCCATTGGGGCTGCTTGACGTGGCAAGGTCTTCCTTTGAATGCATCGGACACAGGAATGGCAATATCCTTCCACTTCAGCCCGCATGCAGGGCCAATAGAACCTATCCCGTACAAGGTGAAAAGTCCGTTCGGACCCTAGGTGACCATGGTTGTCATGGAGGGCAGCTAGGACCGCTTCTCGATATTTGGCTGGTAGAAACAGCTGCCACTTCTCTTCTGAGTCGTCAGAGGGGCCCCTTCGGTAGACCACCCCTTGACGTATGTGTAGCCGATCCCACTCCCTGCGCAACAATCGGGCTTCTCTTGGGGAGTCTGTTTCAAGCATCTCGGGACGCTGGCTTTCCAGGGCCTTTATCAGGAGTTTCCCTAAAGAGTCTTCTTCTTGCTCCTTTCTCAAATCCCTTTTTGTCAGCTTGGGCAAGCCCTCCCCTTCGACTTGGGTCACACTGCAATAGCACTTCGGTACTCCAACAGCTGAGACCCCAATTTCTTCGGCTCTTGACCCACCTCTGGCTTGAAGTTCTGTCCCCTGATATAGGGCTCGCACTCCCTCTGGGTCTAGTTGGGCCCATTCTTCGGTAGGGTCGGTGGGGGCATGAGACCTCCTGGACAGGGCATCTGCATCCCTATTTCCCACTCCGGGTCGGTACTTCAAGCTGAAGGTGAAGCTTGAAAGGGCAGCCAACCACCGGTGTCCCGTTGCATCCAACTTGGCAGTAGTCAGAAGGTAGGTGAGCGGGTTATTATCTGTCTTCACCACAAACTCCGCCCCATATAGGTAGTCTCTCAGTTTGTCTACCACTGCCCATTTCAAGGCCAGGAATTCAAGCTTGTGGGTGGGGTAATTCTTCTCAGCAGGTATCAGACTCCTGCTCACATATGCGACGGGTCTTAGGTAACCATCATGTTCCTGGTACAGCACCCCACCCAGCCCATCTCGGCTGGCATCTACATGCAGTTCATAAGGCTTCTTTGGATCAGCATAGGCCAGGACTGGTGCAGTGGTAAGACTCTTCTTTAACATCTGGAAGGCTTCCTCGCACTCCCCTGTCCACTGGTCTTGAATTGACTCTTTGGGCCTTCGGGGTCCCATGGTGAGTTTCACTGGTTTGACCAGCTCTGGAACATCATCTTCCCCTTCGTTTCTGAGTAACTCGTTCAGGGGTCTGGCAATCTTGGTGAATCCTTCTACAAATCTTCTGTAGTAAGAACAGAACCCCAGGAATGACCGAAGCTCAGTCACGTTGGTAGGTCTCGGCCAAGAGGTGACGGCATCCAGCTTCTCTGGGTCCGTGGCCACCCCTTCTGCAGAAACGATATGGCCCAGGTAATGGACTGAGGACTGGTAAAATTGGCACTTCTCTGGGGAGAGTTTCAGGCCCTCTTCACTGAGCCTCTTCAGGACCTTCTCCAGTCTCTCTTCATGCTCTTCTAGGGTTCTCCCGAACACGATGACGTCGTCCAAATATACCAGTACCTCTATTAGATTCATGTCCCCGACGGTTCTCTCCATTAGCCTTTGGAAAGTGGCGGGGGCTCCTGATAACCCTTGAGGCATACGGTTGAACTCAAAGAACCCCACAGGGGTGATGAAGGCTGTCTTCTCCCGATCCTCAGGGTGCATGGGGATTTGGTAATATCCACTTTTTAGATCCATTACACTGAACCACTTGGCCCCTGACAGACTCTGCAGGGCGTCTTCAATTCAGGGAGTGGTGTATTGATGTGGGATGGTCCTTCTGTTTAGTGTTCTGTAGTCGATACACAGTCTCAGCGACCCGTTCTTCTTTCGGACTACCACTATTGGAGAAGCGTAAGGGCTCCTGGATTCTCGAATAATCCCCGTCCTCTTCAGCTCAGCCAACTGTTCCCGCAAGTCTTCTAAGTCACCCAGTGGGACCCGTCAAACTCTCTCTCTAAAGGGCTTATCTTCTTGTAAGCGTATCTTGTGAGTGGCACTCCTTGCGCACCCCACATCGAACTCATCTTTAGAGAAGATCTTTTCCCACCTTGCAAGTTGAGCTTTGGCCCTTTTTCTCCATTCTGGTGGGAGGGCCGTGTCTTCAGAACAGAGCTTCTCTATGGTGACTTCACCCCTTTCTTCTTTCTTCAATTCACACAGGGCAATGGGGGTGGCTGGATTCACCTGGCCCAACAGCATTCTGGCCGGCACCTTCACTGGTGTATTAGCAGTGTTCCTTATACTCACTGAAACCCTCCCATGGCTTTTCTGTAGGGCCTTCAATGGGATCACTTCGGGGATTACTTCAATCCCTTTTTGTCTTTCCTGTGGGCCTGGTTCGAAGACAATGAAGGGGCCTGGCTGTTTCCATGTGAGCTTGACAGAAGCCCTCAGGCAAGTCACCTCTCCCGGTTGTAATACCTTCTCCGTCTTGTCTAGCTTCCAGATCTTGCCAACTCCCTCAGCCGGGGCCTTCTGCTCCAGTACCAGGCGCTGGTAGGCTTGCCTTAACATGGGGTGGACTCTTGTGGTCGGGGCTTCTTCCTGTTGGGCCAACGGTGTCAGCAGTCGCCTGACTAGATGAGTGTTGGTCCCTATGATGAGTGAGCTCTTGCTGGCCCCTGGTGGGCGAGGGCACACTACTGCCAGAGTATCGAAAGTCTCTGTCTCCCCAGCCACTGAGGGATCAAAAGTCAACTTGATTGGCAGGTAACCGTCATAGGGAAAGCTCTGAGTTCCAATACCCCATATTTCCAGTTCCTCTAATTTCTGTAGGGGCAGATGTTTAAGATGTTTATCATAGAAATCCCTATACAGAAGAGTCACTTGAGCCCCAGTGTCAAGAAGAGCCTTGGTGTAGATCCCTTCTACTTGTATGGAGACTACTGGAGAAGGCCCCACTAACTTGGCAGGGAACTCCTTCAACACAGACTTCTTGCTGGGTTCAGTTACCTGTACCCTCACTTCTTTTTTTCTTGAGTTTCCGGTGGGTCTCAGTCCCTTCTGGGTCTGGTGTGCACTGGCCTTCTGTTCAACAGCAGCCTGAGTTGTGGGACGGGGCCTAATTGGCAGAGGTTTAGGTCCCTGACTCTGATGTTTTGGATCATTGGACTTCTTGAAGGAGTTCGTGGAAACTGGTGGGCGCCCGGCTGACTCCTTCACCGGGGCCCTCTGAAGTTTTCCGCCGGCTTGCGATATCTGGATGCAACTTCATCTGGGCTGGGACACACTGCTCTAACATGCCCGATTCCCCCACAATTGAAGCATGTTATCAATCTCTTAGGCTTCTGTACTAGTTCCATATTGGAGCTAGGAGGTTTTTTTGGTTCCTCTGACGTGTTCTTGTTGTGTGGCACAGAGGCCTGGCTAGTCAGCATGGACACCATTTCTACTAGTTGTGACACCTGGGTCTTTAAGAGTTCAACTTCTGAATCACCTTCTTCTGCACTTAACATTCTGACTCGGGCAGTTGGTTCGGTGTGTTGACTCCTCCTTTTGTCTTCCAACATGGCCTCCTCCTCCCTGACTATCCGGATCAAGTCGGGGTATTCCAGGCTGCTCCCGTCCCGCCGGGTGCGTAGCAATAATGCGATGGGGTCCAAGGGTTGAGCTCCCCTCAACACCTGCTGGGCACGGGCCTCATCCACTTTTCTTGGATCGATCCCTTTCTTCAGTAGGATCCGATGCAGGATCTTATCCAGGCGTCCTATGAATTCTGACAGCTTCTCTCCCTCTTTTTGGTAGCAATGCCCCAGCTGGTAAGTGAGTTCAGTGACGTTTTCCGTCCCGCCGAACACATTCTGCAGAATATCCAGATAATCCTGTGCATTGCAGTCCTTCTTGCTTAACTTGAGGTTACGTATGGCCTCCAGAGCAGGCCCCTTTAAGCTTTCCACAATCCGTTGTTTTTTTTGTTGTTCTGGCACCTCCCATTCTTCTAGGGCCTGAGTGGCGCCATCTAGCCACTCTTCAAATCCATCTTCCACTGAAGGTACAGGTTTCTTCCCAGAAAAGGTCCTGAGTTTCCTGTATCCTGACATCAGGTAGTCTGGAGGGTCCTTTTTACACTTGGTCACAATCTCCCCCAGGACAGCGCACAATTCTGAGCTAAGGGTGGTCAATGGTGGTGAACCGGGACCCTTTTGTTGGGCGCTCCCTCCTGTGCTGGGGCCTCCTGAAGTAGTGGATGTGGGGCCATCTTTATTCTCTTCTGGGTGTATCAGGAGGAGTTCTACTTGGTTTGTAGTTTTTATGCTGGCACCCTTGAAGTAGTCAGAGATTCCGTTCCTCCACTCACATAATGCATAGGTGTGGGGATTTACAGTATCTGTCTTTATGTCAATCACCCATGGCTTCCTGTCCGTGGACAATGCTCTCAAGACTGGAGTTAGCTGCTCCTCTACCCAGGCCTCTCTCTGGATTTCAACCACCAGGCCATTTCCGGGTAGGATGCCTTCATCCCTGCACCACCAGGCTACGGCAGCAGGGTCCATTTCTGTGCTGTAAGGATTCTGTCTAGGGGGAAAGTTGATTGCAGAACCGTAGAATATCCCGGACGAGCCCCCACGTGTAGCACTACCCCCGTAGGAGCTGCTGTTTGTTTGATTTGGGTCTACGTCCTGCCTATCAACCCCTGGAAGTGGCTCAAACCTTCCCTTAGCACAACTGATATGAATAAGGAGTGTGAGACCTATTGAGTATTAGGAGACACAATCCTGCATACATCACACAATAACCTGTAAATGTTATTACCTTTGCTGGTCACTAGTCCTTCTAAGTGACAGAGATACTTCACACAAGTTATATGCTTAATCAAAGGTACCTTTACTCAGTATAAAAGGGAAGGGTAAAGAATCACATTAATACACACAGTTGACTCTGCATGCGCATTGCAGAGTCAATAAACCAATAAGGATAGGTATCACTGAGATTAGGTAATAACAGGAAATAACATCAGCTATATATATATGTACATGTATCTATATGTGTCTCTGCACGGCTAACTGGTTGCTCACGAGCTCCCCCTTTATTGCAATACCTTGCACGTGTTCATTCCCTATAATAGGTAAGCAAGGCCTATCTGCGTCCCACTCAAAGTTCCTTTCTCCAATGAAGTCTTCGCTAGCCACCGTCGGTGCACAAGTTAAATTGTAATCCACAGGGTTTCAACAAGATGCTGTAATTATCCGCAATATACCTGAGTACTCGTGTGCCTGCCACCCACTAATGATGGATGCACCAATCTCTGATCACATAGTCTCCAGTGAGATACACTAGGCCGCAAGCTGTGGCGTGATAGGTGAAGTGTGGCTGGCACTAACTAAATCACTTTCCTCTAAGGTAGTAGTCAATTCTGGGCAGGTGCCCTTCTCACCAAACAGGCCCGACTTTCAGATAGTCTCCTCTGGCTTGTCCCGGTCACTCGATCTCCACGCTTCTGCTTCAGCTGCAGTCTCCGGACTCCGTCACTAACAGCATATGGTGATGGACGACTCCGGTCTCTGCTGGGCATTCACAGGACGCTGTGGATGATCCTCTGCTGGAAATCACTCAGGCACTCCCGTAATTTAGGCCCAGGCTTCTGGCCTAATCCTTAGGAAGCAGGCCTCCGTGCCAACTTCCTGCTTGATTGAGAGCTGGATCCAGAGAGAGAGACCCTGGCCCCTCCCCTGGTTTAAGTAGTCTGCCCAGAATGCTTTGCGGTGTTGCAATGTACCCTGGGTAATGTAGTCTGTCTTTTACTAAAAGCAACAAAGTCTTTTCTCCTAGCTGATATCTGTCCCAAAGTGCATTAGTTGCATTGTAACACTTATACCACCGGAGGGAGCCGGATTCCTTCTTACATATGGACATCCTGCTACATATAGAATAGGCAAGTGTTAGAAAGACCCTGGCAGGTTATTTGCAGTCTGTGTTCCTCTAGTTAAAAGCACCCTCTCTATTTCTTCTGGTGACCATTGTCACCAGGAGTTCTTTCATTTCCGCACTCTACCCAAAATTAAAAAAAATGGCTTTGGCGATACTTTGAGCACTTCTTTTATCTTGAATTGTATTTGGGTTAGCACAAGAGATAGAATGCATCCTGTGTATTAGTGCAGTGAATAACCACATTACCACTAGGTGGCAGTTAACTTCAATTATTCTGCTTTGCAATGACTTCACGTGCACAAGGAGGATGGTTTACATAAACTGGTGCAAAAGTGGAATAATTCCCCATTGCAAATCACATATTTGGAGGTGGTTTGAATGTTCTCTGGATCCTGCCTTTCTCTCTCCAGCATGGGAAGTACGTGGCTTCTCAGAGCCAATTCTGTGGTATGTTTTGCCCTTTATGCAAGGAGCATTGTGGTGCTTTTACTTTGTTCCACGCATTTCCCCAAGAGGTTAAACCTGGAGATGCAGCCATACACCTTTTAGTGGCAAGGAGTGCTGCGACATATGTTGAATTTTGGAGCTGCCTGGATGTAACCATAGGTGTGCACAGCCCATTGCATTAGGGTGTGCACCCCAAAAGCTCAAACATGTGTGTATATACTGACGATGTCAGTAGAGCAGCGGAAAGTTTCATTAGGTCAGAGACTGGTGTCAGTAGGTTAGTGGATGGTGTCGATAGTTTTTACGTTTATTTTTATTTTTTACAATTTTACCTTTTTTTTTTGTTAGAAGCCCCATTAGGGAGCTTTGGTAAAATATCAGGAGTCTAAACAGGGTCAGGGGGAATCTGTGCCACACAAAGTGATTAGGGTGTGCGCACACCTATGGATATAACCAATTCTCGGAGTCTTTTAATGTCATGTGACAGTGGCACTAATATGCAGCACTGATGGGCACAGATGAGGCGTTATATTTTTTTTTTACAATTGAATTTTTTACAATTTTTTTTTGTTTTACAATGCTGCCCCCCAACATTGTAAAGAAAACAAAAACAAACAATATAAATTGTAAAAAAATAAATAAAATGAAAATCATCTCATCCTTGCCCATCAGTTTGCATATTAGTGCCACTGTCACATGATATGAAACGACTCAGAGAATTGGTTATATCCATAGGTGTGCGCACACCCTAATCACTCTGTGTGGAACAGATTCCCCCTGTTTAGACGGGGGGGGGGGGGGAGTGGACGGTGTCAGTGTTTTTATTTTATTTACAATTAAACTTTTACATATTTAATACAATTCTTTATTTATTTTAATTATTATTATTACTACATCAGCCCTGTTGGGGGGGGGGGATTCGGGGGGCTTTGGTGAGACATCTCCCTCTTGAGACAGAGAAAGAAATTGAGGGCACAGATTCCCCAGTACCTTTCTCTGCAGCCTCAGCTGCACTGAAGATGAATGAAACAGGAGACAGAGGCTCCTGTTCATTCATAAACTGAAGCATCGTAAACACACGATGCTTAGTTATGAATGGACAGAGTCAGTGCATTCAGAAAAGGCAGAAGCCTGTAAGTGGCTCTCTGCCCAGCGATACGTTTCTGTTGCAAGATGTAACAGGAAAATACTTTTGGCGTCCCCTTGGCAGGCAATGTAGGCTACTGCAGGTAATGAGTGGAGAACAAGAGGGCTTCTTAAAGAAAAAATAACAGGTCTGTGAGAGCCGGAATTCTTACTGGTTGGTAGGTGAGCAAATACTTATGTCATGCAATAAAATGCAAATGAATTATTTAGAAATCATACAATGTGATTTTCAGGATTTTTGTTCTAGATTCAGTCTCTCACTGTTGAAGAGTACATATGATAAAAATTACAGACCTCTACATGCTTTGTAAGTAGGAAAACATGCAAAATTGGTAGTGTATCAAATACTTGTTCTCCCCACTGTATATACAAATTTCATCATATATTTCATTTTTTCTTTCCAATCCAGTTTATCCTTTAAAGCGGTTGTACTTTTTTTTTTTTGGTCAACCTGCAAGGCAAAGGTATAATGAGCTAGTATGACTAGCATACTAGCTCATTATCAATCACTTACCTTAGATCGAAGCCCCCGCAGCGGTCCTCGGACGCGTCCTCCGTCGAATCCATGATACCCGGAGTGACTTCCGGGTATTGCCGCTCCGGCGCTGTGATTGGCCGGAGCGGCGATGACGTCACTCCCGCACATGCGCGGGGAACGGCACGATCCCCGCGCACGCACAAATTTCCGGCAGTGTTCGGCAGGCTCCCATTCAAGAGCCGCCGCGCTCAGTGCGCCTGCGCCGTTATCTACGGCGCGCATGCGCCGTAGATAGCGGTACAGTCTTTTTTGCAAATATCTCCGAGACTGTGTAGGTCTCGGAGATATTACAAGCACCTACAGGTAAGCCTTAATGTAGGCTTACCTGTAGGTGCTTGTACAAAATTTGGGTATCCAACCACTTTAAGTGTCCTCTGCGGCTCTTTTGAGACACTCTTCCCCCACATGGGGGGTCCCCCCTCTTTCTGATCCAGGGTTTTGAGCGTGGACTGTTAGGAGTGGCTGGGTAAGCATGAATGCCTGTAATGGTTCCAGCAACATATGTGACTCCCTATTGATTTAATAAGAATTCTATGTACCATGGTTACTGTGATCTATTAGTGACTGTTCTTTTCTTTTGTACAGTTATAATTATTAATTTGGACTGTCTTCGCATATCCCTGAAGAAGCTCGTTTAGCAAAACATGTCGGGTATATGCAATTTCATTTGATGTTCCGATTATAACCTGTTAACCGTGACCACTACCTCTATACCACATATCCAAAAGGTGATGTCTATTTAACCACTTGCTTACTGGGCACATATACCCCCTTCCTGCCCAGGCGAAATTTCAGCTTTCGGCACTGTCACGCTTTGAATGACAATTGCGCGGTTGTGCGATGTGGCTCCCAAACAAAAATTGACATCCTTTTTTTCCCCCCACAAATAGAGCTTTCTTTTGGTTGTATTTGATCACCTCTGCGGTTTTTATTTTTTGCGCTATAAACAAAAAAAGAGCGACAATTTTGAAAAAAAAAAAAAAAACTATATTTTTTGATTTTTTGCTATAATAAATATCCCATTTTTTTTTTTTTATATATTTTTTTTCTCAGTTTAGGCCGATACGTATTCTTCATTTTTTTCTTTATTTTTTACCAAAAATATCGCAATAAGCGTATAGTAATTGGTTTGCGCAAAAGTTATAGCGGCCACAAAATAGGGGCTAGAATTCTGACATTTTTTTTTTAACTAGTAATGGCGGTTATCTGCGATTTTTGTCAGGACTGCGATATTATGGCGGACACATCGGACACATTTTTGGGACCATTCACATTTATACAGCGAACAGTGCTATAAATATGCACTGATTACTGTATAAATGTGACTGGCAGGGAAGAGGTTAACGCTAGGGGGCGAGGAAGGGGTTAAATGTGTGCCCTGGGAGTGATTCTTACTGTTGCGGGGGGACGACGACTGACTGGGGGAGGTTACCGATCTGTGTCCCTATGTACAAGGGACACAACATCGGTCTCCTCTCCCTGACAGGACGTGGATCTCTGTGTTTACACAGAGATCCACGTCCTTGTCTGTGCAGCGGCCGATCGCGGGTACCTGGCGGACATAGTGGCCACCAGGCGCGTGCATTGGCATCTCCGTGGCGCGCCCCCCTCAGTGGCCGTATAAAGGCGGCCTCCCAGCATTGTAGAGCCACCTTGTGGCCGTATATAGTCGTACGGCGGGCGTGAAGTGGCTAAATAAAAAATATATTTTTGTATTAAGACGTTTTCCTTCTCATCACTACTTGGTTCATTTACTGCACCATTAAAATCCCAATTTTCCCATCTATTTCAAATTACTTTTATATGGGATGTGGTGCCTAGTTCTTTAGTGTTTCACCCCTGATTAAATATTAATATCGTATTGATTTAGTCCAAAGTTCAACTCCAGCCTTACCTTCAATCTTGCAGCTACAGGCTCCTCTCCTGTGCTGAAATCGGCTTACTTTTACTGTACGTGGTGAGCGTCTCATAATATGAATTTGAAGCTGCAGCAAGTCAGATACAGCCCGCCTCATTGAAAGCAGAAAAAAGCGTAAGAATATGAGCAATTTGACAAGGGCCACATTGTAGTGGCTAGACAACTGGGTCAGAGAATCTCCAAAGCTGCAGCTCTTGTGGGATGTTCCCACTCTGCAGTGGTCAGGACCAACCAAAAGTGGTCCAAGGATGAAAACTGGCCAACCAACGACAGGATCATGGGCAGTCCAGGGTCACCGATGCATGTGGGGAGTGAAGGCTGGCCTAGGCTGAAAAAGTTAATGCTGGATCTGGTAGAAAGGTTTGTTGCATATGGGGCAACATAGCAGCAGACTGTTGTTCACAGCTAAAACGCACCTACAATAGGCATATGAGCATCAAAACAGAACCATGGAACGAGTCTTTGAGGTGTTGGCTTGGCCTCTAAATTCTCCAGTTCTCAATCCAATCAAGCATCTGTGGGATGTACTGGAAAAACAAGTCCAATCCATGGTGTTTCCAGCTCGCAACTTGAATGACTTAAATGATCTGCTACTGCTGACTTGGTGCCAGATACCACAGAATACCTTCAGAGGTCTAGTGGACCCCATGCCTCGAAGGGTCAGGGCTGCGTTGGCAGCAAAAGGGGGGGGGAACTAAGGTGGGTCATAATTAGTTCCGAGTTAAGGTGTACCTGAACACGAAAAATGTAATTTCACTACTGTGCTGCTCATAGTTATCCTTCCTGGAGAGGGATTCTGCACCTGAGCACCTGTCATGCAAGGATCTCCCTGCTTCTAATTCATCTATTCTTTGGATCTGTGCTTTATGACCGTAACCTTACCAGTCGTCAGGAATGCAACTTGGATACAATAGCCTCCGCTATATAGAGACCGTGCAGAACATGGCACAGTTAGGCCCCTTTCACACAGGCTTTCCAATCAGGTCCACCTGTCAGTTTTTTCAGGTGGACCTGATTGGAGCCTTCATTCACTCCTATGGACATGTCCGCCAACACCTGCTGCTATCCGATCCAATCCTGTATGTGAAAAGCAGGCGGTCCATTTTCATCCGATCTCTGCATAGAGGAAAGTGAGGCTTTTTCAGCACAGTGAGCAGAGACAGACCTGTCATCCGCCTGCTCAGCGGATTGATCCCCCACTGAGAAAAGCAGAGTCCACCAGGCAGACCGCCCATGTGAAAGGACCCTTAATCAGTAATGGGGAAAAGATGAGCTACAGTGAGCATATGGGTAATGCTGGTGGACTAGTCCCTTGTTTACCATTTTATAAAGGCACAGGTTTTACAGTTGAGATTCTCTAAAGCAGGGGTAGGCAACCTCGGCACTCTAGCTGTTTTGAAACTACAAATCTCATCATGCCTCTGCGAGTCATACCTGCGATTGTCAGGGTCTTGCAATGGCTCCTGGGACTTGTAGTTTCACCACAGCTGGAGGGCCGAGGTTGCCTACCCCCTGCCTAAAGAAAACCTGTACTAACAGAAATACAGTGCCTTGAAAAAGTATTCATACCCCTTGAAATTTTCCACATTTTGTCATGTTACAACTAAATACATAAAATCCCAATAAAATACATTTTATGTAATAGACGAACACAAAGTGGCACATAATTGTGAAGTGGAAGGAAGGAAAATGAGAACTTTTTTTTTTTTAGATTAAAAAAAAATAAAAAATAGGATTTTTGTACTCACCGTAAAATCCGTTTCTCTGACGTCCATGGACCGACGCAGCTCTCATACTGATTACATGTGGGTATATGTCCCTGCTCGCAAGAGAAGACCTAGGCAGAATGTAAGAGGTTAAAACATTCTAGAACAAGCCAGAGCTGAACAGCCCCGCCCAGGGGGGCGGTCCCTCCGGACATTACCCTCCCACCTGCAGCTAGCAGCCTCAGTTCGTAACAAAGCAGTACAAACTTAAAAGGAAGGGTGGGTGCTGCGTCGGTCCATGGACGTCAGAGAAACGGATTTTACGATGAGTACAAAAATCCTACTTTCTCTTATCGTCCATGGACCGACGCAGCTCTCATACTGATTACATGTGGGACGTCCCAAAGCAGTATAAGAAAAGGGTGGGAGCAAAAAAGTAAGGAACAACCAAAACTTCACTCCAAACCAGCAAAGCCCCTCAACGGAGGAGTTGCAACATTAGACAGCGGCCTGCAACACTTTGCGGCCGAAGGAAGCATCCGAAGATGCAGCCACATCAACCTTGTAGAACTTTGAAAAGGTATGAACGGACGACCAGGTCGTCGCCTTGCACACTTGTGCAACCGACGCTTGATGTCGGAAGGCCCAGGAAGCACCAATTGCCTTGGTGGAATGCGCCGCAACCGGAAAGGGAGGCGCCCGCCCCTTAAGGGCATAGGCCTGTATGACGGTCTGCCTGATCCACCTAAAGACGGTGGCAGACAACACCGCTCGGCCCTGTTTTGGACCAGACACAGATTTCCGAATGGAAACAGTAGCAGACAGGTACACTCGTAAGGCTTGTACTCATCTTAATGTATGAAGCGCAAACTCTCAGGGATGCGATGGGTGAGGACACAAGGACGGAAGAACAATGTCCTTCTTAAGGTGAAAGGCCAAGACCATCCTTAGAAAAGAAGGATGGTCGTGGGCGCAACACCAACATATCCTTATGGAGGACCAAGTAAGGCGACTTGCCAGACAAGGCCGCCAACTCAGACACCCGTCTAACCGAAGCAATGGCCACTAAGGCCAACTTCCGGGACAAGGTCAAGAGAGGAATCTCTCTGATATTCTCAAAGGGATGTTCTTGGAGAACCGAGATGCATCAAAATCAGATCCCAAGTAGGGAGAGGAGGCTTGACAGGGGGGGGGGGTCACATGGCGAACCCCCTGCACAAAAGGTGCTAATCAAGGAATGGCCCGGTAGCGGTCGTTGAAAAAGACAGCCC
The DNA here is from genome assembly GCA_029206835.1 of Rana muscosa. NCBI lineage: Eukaryota > Metazoa > Chordata > Amphibia > Anura > Ranidae > Rana > Rana muscosa. The sequence continues at coordinate 883,794,164 of CM055116.1, forward strand.
GGGCCGAAATCCGACCCTCAAAAAAAGGTATGCAAGGCCAGCTTTTGGGTCACACCACGCTGTAAGAACAGCAAAATCCTGGGAACGGGAAACATCCGAGGATGCCACTCAAGTTCCTCGCACATAGCGATGTAAGCCTTCCAGGTACGGTGAGATATCTTTCTGGAGGAAGATTCCCGTGTCAACAACATAGAAGAGATGACCGAATACGAGAGAACTCGGTCCTTTAGCACAGTGTTTCTCAACTCCAGTCCTCAAGGCGCACCAACAGGTCATGTTTTTGGGATTTCCACAGGTGATTTGAGCAGTTTCAGTTTATCACAGCTGTTTTATCTGCAGGAATTCCCAAAAACATGACCTGTTGGTGCACCTTGAGGACTGGAGTTGAGAAACACTGCTTTAGCACCTGGCTTTAAACAGCCATGCCATTAGAGCCAAGGACTGTAAAGCAGGATGAAGTATGCTCTGCGAAGCCGGCGAGGCAACAACAGTAGCAGAGGGTAAGCATATATCAGGCGATACTGCCCCCACGGGCTTCCAACGCGTCTAACGTATCCGCCCAGGGGTCCCTGGACCTGACCACGATCTTGCCACCTTGCGAGTGAGTCGAGAGGCCACAAGGTCCACTTCCGGTGCCCCACTTCCGGTAAAGAAGGTGGAAACACCTCCGGACGCAAGGACCCTTCGCCTGCAATGCACACGGCCGACAGGACCGTCTTGCAGCGAGATGTATGAAAATCCCAAAGAGACTCCGCAATGTATCGGAGAAGGGAGGCCCCAGTGTACAGGGTGCCTCAAATGTTGGCCAATAAAGGCAACTTGACGGAACTTCCCTAGAAACTCGGTCAGAGAACTAGTACCTCAGCCTCCACAGGTGGTGCAAACCCACCCCGGGCACAGAGACCCTAAAGGCTAAAGCAGTTGTAGTGCACCTGCTAGATGACTGATGGATGAAGCAGAGGCTTTTGCCCAGTCATTGAGCTACAAAGAATGCCAGAGACGCAGCCACTAACGGGCGCAACGCCAACCCCAGCCTGGTGAACAGTCCAAGCCAGCGCTTCTGATCACCACTGAAAGCAGGTGGAAAGTGATACCCCTGAAACCAGGGATCCTTGTGACAATGCTCCATCCAGCAGCTACCCATGGATAGGTGCTGATTGTGCAAACACATAGTTTATACTATGTATTGCGTCAAACGCACAAATGGAGAGTGTGGGAGGAAACCCACCCAGCCACAAAGAGCATAATACCACCACATACGGCGTATGTAGTTTAGTATTTGTGGATAAACCTATTAAACGTGTATATACTGTGCCAGCGACGAAGGCGCGCACATCATTGGGGCCTGGACGTAAACCAGCCACGCAGATTGCGTACACAACCGTGTAGGTATGTTAGCCTGCGAATAAACAAATTGCACGTTTATACTGTGCATAGCGCTGAGAATGCGCACACCATTGGAACGCAGGGAAGAAACCTGAGCACCCAGATGAAACCCATGCAGACTGCATACGCATACCGTGTAAGGTAATATAGTATGTGTGCTAAACATTTTGCACAAGCCCATGTGTGCATAGCACCGAAGGCGCGCACACTGTTGGCGCGTGGGAGGAACCGAAGTACCCCACGCATACTCAGAGAATGCAATACCTACAACTACTGTGAATGTATTTAGTGTAGTGTATAAACATAATGTGTATGTTTACATCGTGTATTGCACCAAAGGCATGCATGTCATGTAGCATGGGCGGAAACCCACGCAGACTGCAAAGACATACCGGGTAGGTATGTTAGTATGTGGATATCCAATCGCACAAATTTAGACTGTGCATAGCGCCGAAGCGCCCATACCAATGGAGTGTGTGAGGGAACCGGAGTACCCGGAGGAAAACCACACAGACTGCCTACACATTCCGTGTAGGTATTATAGCATGCGTGATAAACATTGAACATGTTTAACTGTGCAGAAGGCCAAAAGGCGCACATACCGCCAGCGCGTGGGAGGAAACCGGAACACTCGTTAGAACTCCACGCATACAGCACACAGATACCATGTAGGAATGATAGCATGTGAATCAACATATTGCACATGTTTATGCTGTGCATTTCCATTGGAGCGTGGGGGGAAACCGGAGTACCCGGAGGAACCCCACGCAAACAGTATACCCATACTGTAAGCATGTATAATATGTGCAATAAACATATTGAACATGTCTATACTGTGCAGAGAGACGAAGCGCACATACCATGAGAGTGCGGGAGGACATCGGAGCCCCCGCCAACCCAGAGAGTATAATACATACATATACTGTGAATGTATCTGGAGTCGTGCATAAACATATTTTGTACGTTTATATCATGTATGGCACTGAAACACAGCATTGGAACGTGGGGACAGCCACGCAGACACAGAGACCAATAACACATACATACACTGTGAATGTATGCAGTGTAGGAGGTATAGGATGAGTTTTAATTATGGCGCAGAGGCGCATAATCTTCTCTGTATCATTCCAACCTGCTTGACTGTGCTGCTGAAGCAGCATGCAGGTAACAGGTAACCTCTGATCCTCAGACCGTGTGTCTGTCAGAGCTCAAATCATTCCCCAGGAAATGGCGGGAAATGTTACCTCAGGTATCACACAGAAGGCTGACAGGGATTAGAGACATAAATGAATAAAGTCCTCCCTCATCCATGCTGCTCTTGAGGCAGCGTGTGAGGAAAACAGTGAGGAAACTGTGTAAAAGAAAAGCTTGTCACAGCAATTTCAGCCTGAGTGTGTTTCTCACATCATCAACGAGATCACTTACAAGCGCCCTGTCATTCACCGACACAGAACTGGAGTCTTCCTCACAAGGGAATGTCCTGTTCATAAACATTAAATATTCAGAAGTAGGGTCCTGAGCATAGTAGCTAGGCCCATATCTGACTCAGAGCACTCCTTCACTAAATATTTTTGTGGGGGGAGGGGGCTTATAGCTCCTTTTGCTCGCACACCGCTTCCATTCTGACAGGAATGATTCCAGGACTGCTGACAACTGGTCCGTAAGGACAGCAGGTGCAGGAAACATATGAACATGTTTAACTGTGCAGCACTGCCAGTTGCCCCAGGCAATGTGGAGAGCAGGTGTATCAGACTCCATAAACACCACCCTCTGAGACCTTATACACTATACAGTGAATATACAGTCCACCCACTGGCTACGCTGAGGAGGGAATACCCGGGAGGACCCACCAACCCTTAAGGACCGCTCAGTCTGTGAGGAGATTGTGAGAGGATTCGCGCCGCCGCCAGAAATAAATGGCCGCCGGCCGCAGCCATAACTGCGCCACTTCCAAGATGGCCACCGAGCGCAAAATTCAAAGCTCTAATGCGCGCCAATGGCGCACGCAATAACCACCTCACACACACACACCAGAAAAAACTGCAGACATGAGCGCCCAGCCAGGCCAGAGTGACCCCCAAGCACCCCACAGCACAGCACCAGTACAGGGTGCAGAGAGCAGCAAAACAAGGGGGGGGCAGGGAGAAACCCCCACACACAGAAACACAGCCAGCATGTACTCACCTGCAGTAGGAGAGACTACTTACCCGTCCCTTTCAGGGACCCACTGGCTTGTTTCAGACAGACCTATCACAGAGTCGTACTGCGTAGCTGTCGGCCCGGTCCACCGCGAAAGATACAGTCAGTCAGGTACTGTTCAATCTTGAGAGGACCGCGGGAGCATGAAAGCAACCCGGCCACCCCTGGAGCCATGGGGTATGTCGTGAACTGAGTCTCACGCACGCAAGGCGAGGATCAGCACGCTCGATGGTCGGACAGGGAAGACTACGAGGATACTAGTGTACCCAACCTGTTGCCCAGCCGACAGTTGATGGAAGGTCTCAAAAATAAAATAATAAAATTCCCAAAGGAATAAAAATCAAAAAGTAAAATCTTCCAGGAGACTGGCTCCTGAGAGCCACGTCTTCTCCTTCTGCTAGGCAGAAAAAAAACTGAGGCTGCTAGCTGCAGGTGGGAGGGTAATGTCCGGAGGGACCGCCCCCTGGGCGGGGCTGTTCAGCTCTGGCTTGTTCTAGAATGTTTTAACCTCTAACATTCTGCCTAGGTCTTCTCCTGCGAGCAGGGACATATACCCACATGTAATCAGTATGAGAGCTGCGTCGGTCCATGGACGATAAGAGAAAAAAATTATATCTGAAAAGTGTGGCGTGGATTTGTATTCAACCTTTTTACTCTGATACCCCTAACTAAAATCTAGTAAAACCAATTGCCTTTCAGAAGTCACCTAATAGATTAAATTACACACAGGTGGACTTACCAAAGTATAAATACAGCCGTTCTGTGAAGCCCTCAGAGGTTTGTTAGAGAACCTTAGTGAGCAAACAGTATCATGAAGGCTAAGGAACACACCAGACAGGTTGGTGATAAAGTTGTAGAGGAGTTTAAAACAGTGTTAGGTTATATATAAAAAAAAAAAATATCCCAAACTTTGAACATCTCACAGAGCACTGTTCAATCAATCATCCGAAAATGTAAAGGAGTATAGCACAACTGCAAATCTACCAAGACATGGCCGTCCACCTAAACAGACAGGCCGGGCAAGGAGAGCATTAATCAGAGAAGCAGCCAAGAGGCCCATGATAACTCTGGAGGAGCTGCACAGATCAGGTTGGAGAATCTATCCACAGGACAACTATTAGTAATGCACTCACAAATCTGGCCTTTACGTACAAGTGGCAAGACGAAAGCCACTGTAACAGAAAGAAGGCCAAAGAATTCCCGTTTGCGGTTTCCGAGAAGCCATGTGGGGGACACAGCAAACATGTGGAAGAAGGTGATCTGGTCAGATGGGACCAAAATTTAACTTTTTGGCATAAAAGCAAAACGCTATGTGTGACAGAAAACAAAAACTGCATATCACGCTGAATACACCATCCCCACTGTGAATCGTGGTGGTGGCAGCATCATGTTGTGGGGATGCTTTTTTTCTTCAGCAGGGACAGGGAGATGGTCAGAGTTGGTGGGTAGATGGATGAAGCCAAGTACAGGGCAATCTTAGAAGAAAACCTGTTAAGAGTCTGTAAAAGACTTCACTGGGGCGGAGGTTCATCTTCCAGCAGGACAATGACCCTAAACATACAGCCAGAGCTTCAATGGAATGGTTTAGATTAAAGCATATTCATGAGTTAAGCCTCATACACACGATCGGACTTCCATCTGACTTTTCCGTGGATTTTGTGCCAAAGGGCGTTGCCGGTGAACATGGTATGCATACACACGGCAGGACTTTTTCAGCCAACTTTCACCAAATCACGTGTTTTTTCTACTCTTTACCGCCACCCTTTGGGCAACTTCTGCTATTGTTGTCTGATCTTTAGCATTGGTTCTGAGCATGCGTGTTTGTACTTTAGTCCGATGGACTTGTGTACACAAGATCGGATTTGCTCCATCGGACATTTGTTGTCGGAAAGATTGACTGTTCTCACAGCGAACATTTGTCCGATGAAAAAGTTTGTCCGATGGAGCGTACACACGGTCGGATTGTCCAATCAAACAGGTCCGTCGGAGGTTTGTTGTCAAAAAGTCTGATCGTGTGTATGGGCCTTTTGAATTGCCCAGTCAAAGTCCAGACCTAAATTCAATTGAGACTTGAAAATTGCTGTTCACAGACGCTCTCAATCCAATCTGACAGTGCTTGAGCTATTTTGCAAAGAAGAATGGCCAAATATTTCCCTCTCTAGATGTGCAAAGCTGGTAGAGACATACCCAAAAAGACTTGCAGCTGAAAATGCAGTGCAAAGGGATTCTACAAAGTATTGACTCAGGGGCGCTGAACACAAATGCACGCCACACTTTTCAGATAATTTCCTTTAATTTTCCTTCCACTTCACAATTATGTGCCACTTTGTGTTGGTCTATCACATAAAATCCCAATAAAATACATTTACATTTGTACATTGGGAGCTTATGTCGCATGACGTGTGAAAATCAATGTTTCCCTATGGGAGCCGTCTTAACTGGTCCGACACATGTCGGTCCGACTTTGAGAATGCTCCCTGTACTACTTTGGTCCGACTTTGATCCGACTTCAGCCCATTGACTATCATTGAAGTCGGATCAAAGTCGGACCGCAGTCTTGCATAAATCCGACTTTGGCATGCGACTTGTGCGGTGCTGCTCTTGAGGGGGAACTGCAGGCCAAATTTTAAATAAAAAACCGGCATGGGCTCCCCCTCCAGGAGCATACCAGGCCCTTGGGTCTGGTCTGGATTTGAAGGGGAACCCCTACGCCGAAAAAACGGCGTGGGGGTCCCCCCAAAATCCAAACCAGACCCTTATCCGAGCACACAACCTGGCAGGCCACAGGGGACGAGAGAGCGGCCCCCCCTCCCTCCTGAACCGTACCAGGCCGCATGCCCTCAACATGGGGGGGTTTGGTGCTCTGGGGCAGGGGGGCGACCTGCGGGGCCCCCCCCACCCCAGAGCACCCTGCCCCCATGTTGATGACAGGGCCTCTTCCCGACAACCTTGGCCGTTGGTTGTCGGGGTCTGCGGGCGGGGGGCTTATCGGAATCCGGGAGCCCCCTTCAATGAAGGGCCCCCCGAATCCCCCACGTGAATGAGTATGGGGTACATCGTACCCCTACCCATTCACCTGGTGGAAAAAAATTGCAATAAAAAAAAAACCACACAGCTCTGGGGGTCTTCTTCCGACTTCGGGGGTCTCCGGTGTCATCGCCGTGCTCTCCGGTTCTTTCTTATGCCGGGCCTCCGCTAACTTCTTTAGCTCTTTTGCTAGCGGAGGCCCGGTCTTCTCCCGCTCTCCGGTTCGTCTCCCGCTTCTTTCTTCTGCCGGCCCCTCCACTAACTTCTTTAGCTCTTTTGCTAGTGGAGGGGCCGGTCTTCCCGTCGCCGTCTTCTTCTCTCTTCTCGATGTTGACGCGTCGCTTCCTCCCGCTGTAATACTGGCTGTTCGCTCCGCTCCGCATTAATATAGGCTTCTCATGACGTCAGTCACATGTTCCCATGACGTCACAGTCACATGCTCCAGGGCCATGTGCCCCGGAACATGTGACTGTGACATCATGAGAAGCCTATATTAATGCGGAGCGAACAGCCAGTATTACAGCGGGAGGAAGCGACGAGTCAACATCGAGGAGAAGAGAGAAGACGGCGACAGGAAGACCGGCCCCTCCACTAGCAAAAGAGCTAAAGAAGTTAGTGGAGGGGCCGGCAGAAGAAAGAAGCGGGAGAAGAACCGGAGAGCGGGAGAAGAAGAAGGCGACGGAGAAGACCGGGCCTCCGCCAGCAAAAGAGCTAAAGAAGTTAGCGGAGGCCCGGCAGAAGAAAGAACCGGAGAGCGCGGCGACTACACCGGAGACCCCCGAAGTCGGAAGAAGACCCCCGGAGCTGTGCAATAAAATACTTTAAAAAGCGGTGTGGTTTTTTTATTGCAATTTTTTTCCACCAGGTGAATGGGTAGGGGTATGATGTACCCCATACTCATTCACATAGGGTGGGGGGGCCGGGATCCGGGGGCCCCTTTATTGAAGGGGGCTCCCGGATTCCGATAAGCCCCCCGCCCGCAGACCCCGACAACCAACGGCCAGGGTTGTCGGGAAGAGGCCCTGTCCTCATCAACATGGGGGCAGGGTGCTCCGGGGTGGGGGGCCGCAGGTCGCCCCCCTGCCCCAGAGCACCAAACCCCCCCATGTTGAGGGCATGCGGCCTGGTACGGTTCAGGAGGGAGGGGGGCCGCTCTCTCGTCCCCCTCTTCCCCTGTGGCCTGCCAGGTTGTGTGCTCGGATAAGGGTCTGGTTTGGATTTTGGGGGGACCCCCACGCCGTTTTTTCGGTGTAGGGGCGCCCCTTCAAATCCAGACCAGACCCAAGGGCCTGGTATGCTCTTGGAGGGGAAACCCATGCCAGTTTTTTCTTTAAAATTTGGCCTGGAGTTCCCCCTCAAGATTCATACCAAACATAGTGCCTGATATTGGCGGGGATCCAAGTCGGATCCCCGTTCATTGAAAGTCGGACATATGTCGGCTTCATGTCGCAGGGCAAAGTCGGATCCAAAGTAGGACAGATGTCGTGTCGCACTAGTGTGAACCCAGCCTAAAGTGCTTTTGCGTCCCATCATAGTTCTTTGCAACCGTTTTATGCTGAGTAAATGTTTTTAGTTATGTCTAGAGATAGCGGGCATCTGCAGCTTATGCCTGTTTTTTTGCATGCTAGTCTCATATCGAAAAAGAAGAGTTTACTAAAGTACAATAGAATAAAAATTTGGAAGTGATATAATGTAGTGTATTTTTTCGAAAAGACAACTGTATTGATCTTACGATTATCGTTTAATCTTGTATCGTACAAGAGAATTTTTTGTGCTTTGCCCCATCAGATAAACTGTCGTGATCAGGTCTCAAAAGCTGTGTACTAACGATCAGATTATTGTACAATCGATTTGAAAGCGTTATTTTTTTTGTATGATATTTTGATTTGCGGGTACAGGATATTAGTCAGTACACTTAGTCGTGTAAGGCACCATCTAAAGAAAACTTAGGAGGATTATTTTTGCACCATAGCAGGTTTACCAGACCTCAATCAGGGCCACAGATAGGGGGGTAACAAGCAGTCCTGTACAGTGGCCAAACCCAGCAGGGCTCTCTATTTATTATATATACACACACCCTGTTTATAGTTCCCTGGTGTCAGGAGCATCTTCTCCCCAGGGGCAGAATTGGTGGTGGGCAGAGCCACCTCCTCCTCTTCTTCTCACAGAGGTGACTGCTACAATGTGGCTGATGCAGCTACCAAAGATTGGGCACCAGAAAGAAGAAGAGATGGTAGCGGGGCTTTACCCGACAGCAATGGGGTAAGAGGCCGACATCTCTTCTTTTCCCTGCAGGAATGCCCCTGCCACTATATGCTGCCCACAGCTCAGACTTGCCACTGCATACTAACCTATCCTGCCCTGACACTTCATTCTGCACACTTCTGACTTGCCACTACACACTGCCTTCTGTCAGGCACTTACACTAAATAAATTCACTGCCCTGCACAGTTTTTCTATACTACTCCTAGCCTTGTACTGTCAGTACATATAACTGAGCTTGCTCTGGACGGCCACTAGGTACTGTGCATGTCCCTGCACTTTTTTACTACTACATACTGCTCACTGCATGCCACTCACTGTCCTGCACTTTTCTACTGCTGCATACCACACACTCCACAGCTATTTCATACTTCTCAAGGTTTATTGCACAATCTCTTCATCCTGCAGCTGCACACACTAGCACCATACAGGGTCTTGTCAGGTAGAGTGTACAAAACTCCATTATTTTTAAACGCAGCCCTGCCCACGGTGCATCTTAAAGAAAAAAAAAATGCTGTGAATTATCTGTATAACATGTAAAACCACTGACACTTTGCTTTATTATATACCTTTTCCAAGAAACACGAGTGCTAGGGAAATTTGGTCATATTTGGATAACTAGCAAAAAAAGCTGTCTTATCACATATGCTCACGTTATGTTATTCAAAAGGAATGCAGAATATTTTTCTCAGCCTTTGGTTTGTATACACCAATTACTTTAGTCAATTTTTATCAGCATTGGTTATTGTGTGACAAATCAAACCTGTTAGCTGGTCTTTTATGGAAATAATTTTACCTTATCACAGCCATGTAAAATGCAAAATAATCACAGTTCCCATTACACAATTGGTCTGTCCAGGACCATTTAAAGGAAACCTGTCCAAGAAATACAGGAATAGCCACCATTGACCACTTTTCAAAATCTCTACTTACCTTGCTGTATTTGCTGATCCAATGGTCTCCATATTTTGAGTCACACACCCAGAGAAGTCAAAACTGTACATAGATAAATATTACAGCTCAGAGACTTGTACTTTGAAGAGAGACTGGCAAGGGCATTCTACATATTGCTGCTGGCAAAGGTTTCTTCAATATGTTTTGTGGATTGAGAATGAGAGCACGCATGGCACAGATTGGGGCTATGGGGGTCATTTACGAAAGGCAAATCCACTTTGCACTGCAAGTGCACTGAATTTGCACTTGGAAGTGCAGTCCCTGTAGATCTGAGGGGGGACATGCTAGGAAAAAAAAAACGCATTTTAGCTTGCACATGATTGGATGATAAAATCAGCAGAGCTTCCCCTCATTTCCGATCTTCCCCTCAGATCTACAGCGACTGCACTTCCAAGTGCACTGGCAGTGCGCTTGTAGTGCAAAGTGGATTTGCCCTTCGTAAATAACCCCCATAGTGTCTGCTGTGAAGACACATGAGGTGAAGCACATTCACAGTAGTAAAAGCACTGTTTATGGCGGAGTCTTGTGAGTAAGATGATAGTTGTTTGTAAACAAGTAATAAAAAGACAACACAATGACAATTTTTTTTTGAGCATACATTTAGAATCATGAAAAGTAATTCAAGATGTGATGAAAATTGCATGGATGATTCAATTTAACATGTAGTCAGCTATGCATTTATATATAAAAGAGCATACAGTATCTCACAAAAGTGAATACACCCCTCACATTTTTGTAAATATTTTATTATAGCTTTTCATGCGACAGCACTGAAGAAATTACACTTGACTACAATGTAAAGTAGTGAGTGTACAGCTTGTATAACAGTGTAAATTTGCTGTCCCCTCAAAATAACTCAACACACAGCCATTAAGGTCTAAACTGCTGGCAACAAAAGTGAGTACACCCCTAAGTGAAAATGTCCAAATTGGGCCCAAAGTGTCAATATTTTGTGTGGCCACCATTATTTGCCAGCACTGCTTTAACCCTCTTGGGCATGGAGTTCACCAGAGCTTCACAGGTTGCCACTGGAGTCCTCTTCCACTCCTCCATGATAACATCACAGAGCTCGTGGATGTTAGAGACCTTGCGCTCCTCCACCTTCCGTTTGAGAATGCCCCACAGATGCTCAATAGGGTTTAGGTCTGGAGACAGGCTTTGCCAGTCCATCACCTTTACCCTTAGCTTCTTTAGCAAAGAAGTGGTCGTCTTGGAGGTGTGTTTGGCGTTGTTACGTTGGAATCCTGCCTTGCGGTCCAGTCTCAGAAGGGAGGGGATCATGCTCGTCTTCAGGATGTCACAGTACATGTTGGCATTCATGGTTCCCTCAATGAACTGTAGCTCCCAGTGCCAACAGCACTCATGCAGCCCCAGACCATGACACTCCCACCACCAGGCTTGACTGTAGGCAAGACAAACTTGTCTTTGTACTCCTCACATGGTTGCTGCAGCCACCCCACATGCTTGACACCATCTGACCCAAATAAGTTTATCTTGGTCTCATCAGATCACAGGACATAATTCCAGTAATCCATGTCCTTAGTCTGCTTGTCTTCAGCAAACTGTTTGCAGGCTCTCTTGTGCATCATCTTTAGAAGAGGCTTCTTTCTGGGGTGACAGCCATGCAGACCAATTTGATGCAGTGTATGGTCTGAGCACTGACAGGCTGACCCCCCCCCCCCCACCCCTTCAACTTCTGCAGCAATGCTGGCAGCACTCATACATCAATTTCCCAAAGACAACCTCTGGATATGACACTGAGCACATGCACTCAACTTCTTTGGTCAACCATCGTGAGGCCTGTTCTGAGTGGAACCTGTCCTGTTAAACCGCTGTGTGGTCTTGGCCATCGTGCTGCAGCTCAGTTTCAGGGTCTTGGCAATCTTCTTGTAGCCTAGACCAGGGATATGCAATTAGCGGACCTCCAGCTGTTGCCAAACTACAAGTCCCATCATGCCTCTGCATCTGGGTGTCATGCTTGATGCTGTCAGAGTCTCGCTATGCCTCATGGGACTTGTAGTTTGGCAACAGCTGGAGGTCCGCTAATTGCATATCCCTGGCCTAGACCATCTTTATGTAGAGTAACAATTCTTTTTTTTCAGATCCTCAGCGAGTTCTTTGCCATGGGGTGCCATGTTGAACTTCCAGTCACCAGTATGAGAGCGGTAACACCAAATTTAACACACCTGCTCCCCATTCACACCAGAGACCTTGTAAACACTAACAAGTCACATGACAACGGGGAGGGAAAATGGCTAATTGGGAGCAATTTCAACATTTCCACTTAAGGGCGTACTCACTTTTGTTGCCAGCGGTTTAGACATTAACCACTTCAATACTGGGCACTTTCACCACTTTCTGTCCCAGGCCAATTTTCAGCGCTCTCGCACTTTCAATGAGAATTGCGCAGTCATGCAACACTGTACCTAAATGAAATTTTTTGCATTTTGTTCACACAAATAGAACTTTATTTTGGTGGTATTTATTCATGACTGTTTTTTATTTTTTGCAATATAAGCAAAATAAAAATGTGAAACATTTAAAAAAAAAAAAAAAAGAAAACAACAATATTTTCTAATTTCTATTTTAAAAGAAATCCAATAAAATCGAATTTTGTCATAAACTTAAGCCAAAATGTATTCTGCTATATGTCTTTGGTTAAAAAAATAAAAATTCCGCTAAGCGTATACTTGTTTTGTGTGAGCACAAACATATGTACGCAGATGATAATGTACAGATGATATGTGTGCAGATGATTTTTGGGACATATGTGGGGGACAGGTGTTTTTACCCTTGTGGAACACTATTATGGGGACATTGTGTAGGGGACACTGGGCTGGTGATCAGTGTAAAAAAAAAAACCCAAGCTCATACTTACTGATCACCAGCCAGCTGCAGCGATTCTCTCTGTCCGCACTGACAACTTCCAAGAGAGCTGATCGCCTAGCAACCACCTCTCTATTTACGTCACATGATGGCTGTGATTGGACACAAGAATCATGTGATCAGGAGGGCCAATCGCAGAGCCCTCCTGCCGATCTGAGACGCACCGTGTCCGGGTGACACAAGCGCAGCGGGAACATCCACTCATAAGAAGGGAGCGCGCACCTGGCTGTATATGTGCAGTGGGAGGTGGTTAATGGCTGTGTGTTATTTTGAGGGGACAGCAAATTTACACCGTTCGTTATACAAGCTGTACACTCACTACTTTACATTGTAGCAAAGTGTAATTTCTTCAGTGTTGTCACATGAAAAGATATAAAATATTTACAAAAGTGTGAGGGGTGTACTCACTTTTGTGAGATACTGTATGTGGTGCCTCCTACATTTAAGGACCCACTAGAGATAGGGTCCCACTCTGCAAAGGTGGGAGTACATCTAGCACAGAGTGGGGAAATTGCATTTGGTGTGGTGGCACATTTTATTCTTCTAGAAGCTTTTACCTCACAAAAAGTTCTCTTTATAACCCCTCTCCTTGAGCCATTCATTTTCTTACCTCATCCTCAAAATATCAATGTGCATTTTCTTCATATCCTCAAGTACAGTCCATATGGGATACAAAATTTGTGAGCCCAATATTTGCTTCCAAAATGTTATTTCAAGCTTGATTTTGCAGTATAAAAATCAAAACTTGCACTTAAAATTCATCAGCTTACAGTACATTTCTGGGTCTACTAATGATTGAAAAATGGAACTTCCGCTTTGAGTGATGCGACACATTGGACATGCCACATTTGGCATGTCATTTTTGGGGGAGGAGCAGGTACCCAGCTCCCACTTGCTCCACGGCACCAGAAGGAAGTTCACCACCCCCCCTCCAATTTTCTGGGACATGTCACAGGTCCCAGAAGATTGTCTGGCCATTCACAGTGCACGCCCGGATGTGAAGCCACAGCCGGGCGCCCACAGTTAGAATGCCAGGCCGTGGAGAGGAGCAGGGCTTTGTGCACCCGCATCTCTGGACCTGACTTAAATGTGTGGAACTCAGCTTTAAAGAATACGTAAACTGAATCATATCTTCTACTGGACTAAATATGTCAACGTAAATTCAAAAAAGTTTTAATCTTCAATTCTGCAGGTTCTGTTACACTTCTACAGTCTCCAAAGGCTTCTACATTGTCACATACCGCTGGGGGAAACTACAAAACGGCCATGCCAACACCTATTGCACAGGCATGATCCTCTAGTGTCACCATCAGGAAGCCCATGCTGAGCAATGTGTAGCTGAAGCGCAGAATATCAGAGAAAAAAAAAAGGATGAAAAAGTATTAAAAATCATATTACTGAAACATCCCAAGATTCTTTTGTTGGTAAATCTGAGCTACTAAGGAATATTGGACACATACACAGCTCCGATTTTGTACATAAAATTCCCTTCACATCGAGGACTAATAGACACTAAACATTTTTTTATTTTTCTGAATTTGCACTGGATTTTTTAGTCAGTTGGAAAGCAAACAGAAATTAGAATGTTTCTTCAAACCAGGGAAAAATAAAAAAACACACACAAACAAAATTTAAATGTTTATTGCCAATGTCACAGAAGCAAAAAAGTTACATAAAGCAATGTGGGAAAAAACGCAAAAACAGGAAAAAAACAAAAACTTGGTTTTGCAGAGGAGTTGTGGCTCCAAAAAGTGGAGGCTTTTTTTTTTTTAGTCTACAAAACTGCAATGTGCAGTAAAGCAAGTTCACTCCACACACCGCAGCTCAATCAATACAGTAAATGCATCCGCAAATGTGACAAGACACCTTTAGAAGAGCTGAACTCCCAGAGACAGCAGTCTAGGTTGGGCTCGTTCATTGCAGAACAATTGAAATGCGTCCTTAAGAGTTTAGAAAACTGTGAGGTAACAAAATATATATAATAAAAAAAAAAAAAAAAGTAGGAGTGAAGGTGCTGTTCCAGAAATCACACAAGAATCCAAAGCACCCTATTTTACAATTCATTCTAAAATGTATGGGGCCCAATTTCTAAAAACTGAAGAAAAAAAAATGTGATGTTGCCACCAGATATCAAGTTTTAAAAATTCCATAATTGGCACTGGAAAAACAAAAAGGGGATCAGATTTGTTACCAGTAGCAGCACTGTCCCTTTACCTGTGGTCACCTTATAAGAATGCTAGCCTACATGTGACTTAGGGAAATGTTTAGATTTAACATATGGATGCCCTTTAGTGAACAGAACAAAAAAACTTTATTTTCTGTTGGTCAATTTATTACAAACATATCAATTTTAATGCGTGTCAAGTACAGAAATACAAAAATAAATTCAACAGAAATCTTCTGTATTGGGCAATATTTCTCCCCATGTATGCATCAAATATGCATTAAAACGTGCTAAAATTTCACTAGTGTGAACCTGTCGATTTTCATTCAATCAAAATACAAGTCCAAGCAAATGTTTTTTCCCCCAAGTTTCGGAAGTACTTGGGAAGAGTGCTGCATTTGGGGGATATTTAGCTTTTGTTTATGTTTCTATGACAGTGGCACAGGAAATGAGGGGGAAGAGTTTTCACTGGAACATGTAGCCATAAAAAGCAATCATATTATGACAGATGTTATAACCAATGCTCATTTTTTATTAAAAAGTGGTTTGTAGCAGTCTGCCTCCACTGGAGAAATGTTCCATCACTTACTGTCCTGACAGATATGTGCAGGGAAGGCTTCTCAAGCAGGATCCAGACTACAAATAAAAATCGACAGTGGTTGTGTTTACTCTCACTCTGTCCAAAACTACAAGCTTTAGAGCTAAACTACAAACACAAAAACTTTCATCCAAATATAATTCATCATGGCTGCAAAAGGTTAAAAATTCATTTGTGTGCACCAATTGCCTTTGCAAATTCAAACATTACCTTGTAAAAGTAATGACGACATCATGCCTTTGCAGAGAGCAGAGCCATGGGAGGGACCCAGCAACTCTACCCGCTACAAGCCGTCTGTAGAAAATTTAGGAGAGTAGGATCGGATCCAGGGTTGGGAGCAGCAGCGACTGGTCTTCTAAAAAGGAAACTTCAGCACAGAAGCAAAAGTACAGGAGTTGATTCATGCTACACAAAGGATAGCAAGATTCATAAAAGAACAGCCTGGTTTTCTGCTTTATGCAAAGTGTGTCTCTCAATACTTTACATTTTACATTCAAGTGAAAAATCCAGACAAAAGATTATTAAACAGCAACAAAACAAATACATAGGATTTCCCCAGCACATTCTAGAAATGTTTAATATAAAGGCATGTTGGCCACAGTCACTAGTCCAGGGTTATCTTTGGCATTTCAATCAATCACATTTTAATATTAGCACTGCATGCCCACAAAAATTTTGACATGTTTAGGCAATGCTAAAACTTCTAGAATCAGGTGTACAAAATTGAGCAATACATGTAGAATTGCAGATTGCCCTAAAAAAAATTAAACAGGGTCATCCATCACAAAAATGTGGTATGCTTCTCTAAATCAGAAAAAAATAAAAACTATAAAAAAAAAAAAACTTTGCATGATTTATATTTTAATTTGGCATTTGCTACTCATACTTGATTAAAGATTCTTTGATTGTATTTCAACACTGCTTTCAAATTAACATGTATCCAAAAGTTAATATAGTAAATTCACTCTAAAAATACTGAATGTTAATAGCCAGGTTTAGTTAAAGCAAAAAAAAAAAAAAAATTCCTAATGGATATTCTTTGATATATGCATAATATATATATATATAGATATATGCATAATATATATATATATATATACACACATATATATACACTTTATTCAAAAAACTGATTTTATCAATAAAACTTATTTCATGGATAGGCGAGCTTAATTTTAATGAGAAAAGAGTGTCATTACAAGTTAAAAAAAAAAAGAGTGAGTAAGCTTACTCCCCCAATAAGGCGACAAGTTACCAGTAACTGTCAGTAGAAAAAGTTATTGCTGCAATTCCCAGACCAGGCCTCTTCTAGCACAGCTTAATCAATAGTATCAAAGCTGCCAGATTTAGTAACAAGAATGGGATAGTTCCATTCCAAAATCGTTTTAATTTGAAGGGAACCTACAGCAGATTCCTCTCCATTTCATTACAAAATCACTCACACGCACTATCGCACGCACGCAACCCTTCATCTGCTGTATAGAAGATTGTCTCTCTTTCTAAAGTGCCGCGCCACCCACAGCACAAAGTAAACATGCCATGTAGTTCCACGATATCATACAAACCCAAGGAAATGGGAATTCATGAATACTCATCAGGAGCAGGCGTTTGTGAAACAAGAGGGGAAAGAGGGTGCTTCTTGAAGTAAGGAAAGATGAAGTGCCTGACACCCAGAAATCAGCACCTTATAAGAAAATAAAGTGGAAGTGAAAGACTATGAAATACCACTCTCTACCTTCTATGCTCCATTCAGTATCCAGCTATTAACCAACTGAGCTGCCCACAAGAGCTACCCTTACCCTCATGAGCGAAATGTTTAGACACAGTACAGAACTCTAACAGAAGAGCTTGACAAAGCAGTTCTGGCAGTATGGCTTGTCATTCTGCTCCTTGAAGGTTCCTTTGTTAAGCTGCTTAAGGCAAAAGGCACAGACAAAGTGCTCGGGATGGAACTTCTTCCCCATAGCGGTGATACAACGGCCAGTGATGGGCTTTTGGCAGCCAGAACACAGCGATCCACGGCGTTCGTGATAATGAACCTCACAGTATGGCTGCCCGTCGTGTTCAAAGAAACTCCCATTAACAAATGGAGTAAAGCAT
Organism: Rana muscosa; assembly: GCA_029206835.1. NCBI lineage: Eukaryota > Metazoa > Chordata > Amphibia > Anura > Ranidae > Rana > Rana muscosa. Next base: position 883,811,740 of record CM055116.1, read on the forward strand.
TCCTGGAAACAAAGCACATGATTTATTTAGCTATAAAAACTATTTATGGCAGAAGAGGCAGGAAAGAAAATAAAGAGGTATTTTGATGTACTTGTAAACTCTACATCTTGGGGTACAGTACAAGACACAAATTCATTCACATACCATGAGTTAGATGCTGCTACCTTCAGGTGATTGGACAAGCTTTGCTGGGTCTGCCCACTAGTGTCCCCGATCTGAATCTGCCCAATCCGGGATGCTCCAGTTTTGTTACCAAAAAAAAAAGAACCAGAGTTGCAGTCCAAAAAATTAATTTACAGGACAAAGGAATTAATTCATAGACCACTGGATGTCTCCAAGTAATAATTGAGGGGATGTCAATACAAATAAACAGCAACAAGATCATTAGGAACACAGGTGGAAATGGGCCAAAACAAAAAGGTTAAAAAGCAAAAAGCACAATGCTGATGGGAAGAAAAAGCTGAAACTCAACAGCGATCTTTGGGAGAAAGCAAAATATAAATTTAGGTGGTGACTCTGCTCAAAGTGCAGACTATGTGCTGTATAGGTTCCGGAAACCTAATCTCAATGGGAGCATGGAAGGGGGTGCAATGACCACCCCCATACAGGTGGGAGTAGAGGGTGGAACCCCAAAAAGGTGAAACATCTAGCTAGGTATGACAAGGAAAAAAGGGACATGGCTGACCCCTATGCCCTAAGGCACAAGTGTCGAACACAAGGCCTGCGAGCCGAAACTGGCCCTCCAGGGCATTTCATGTGGCTCACCCCCCTCTCCTGCAGCAACCCCTTAATCTCCTCCCTTCACCTCATCTCAGCAGTCGGCAGCAGAGAGGAGGATAGAACTCTTCCACCATATCCTGTGCCTCAGTTTCAAGGGACAACAAGAATCTTTACGGAAGCAAGGAGAATTTTTAACTCCAGGCTACCCTGTTCCCAAGTGAAAGAGAAGTTAAAGGTAAAAAAAAAAAAAAAAAAAAAAAAAGTACCGATGCTCATTGTAACAGGTGGAATGAATTTTACGAGGATCCTACAAAAGAATCATCCCTCTTTTTGGAAAGATAGGGCTCGGAACAGTCACAAGGTCTTGCAGGAATTCAGGCAGGTGACTCATCTGCAGTAGAAGGTTGAACATTGAGTTCAAAGTTTCAAGAGCTAGAGAGAGGCTGTAAACGGTTGACCAGACGTAAATGCCCAAGGCCACGCCAGTCCAAAGTATATAAAGAATGAGGGATGAGTAGGGAATACAGGAAGTGGTCCCTATAAGACCACTACAGAGCAGGAGAAATTAACCTGCCTGAATGGGGATATAAAAGGGGGACATCCAACACAACAATGGAATATGCCAACGTAAGGAATATCAGGGTAGTAAAGATACCAGGAAATTAAATGCCCATGGCTGATGGGCATCCATAGGCTAAGGAACATGGCTCAGCAAGGTAGGCAAATGCCAAAGCTGCTATGGACCTTAGTGGGGAGGAGAAAGGGGAACAACCCAATAAACCCTAGGAGCAGTGGTATTGCAACCCTTTCCAAAATAATTTGGCAAGAAGTTGCCCTGCACCAAAGTCAAGACTTGGGGAGGAAGCGTAGATACCTTAGTCTCAAACAAGCAAGTTGGCTAACTGCTGCTGTGGATAGGGTAAGAATGGGTGTGTTGGGACATGGTCTAAGCCGAGGACATACCATGGCAAAACAGGATAGTAGGGGCTCTAAGCTGTGTAACTAATCTCCTCAGGTAGAGGGGCTTAGGAACTGGTAGCCCGAGAGCAATGAACTACCCCCTGTGCAGTCTAAAAGGAGAATCCACATAAGAGAGAAAAAAAAAAATGGGCCACTGAATAGTACCAATAGCAAGGAAGTCTGCAAAGACTTTTGTACGTGGACAAAAAACATTAGTAAACAAGACACACTCTCAAAAGGATGTAGGCATAGCCTTTAGGGAGTATGGAGAGCCGCAGCTATCAAGTAATGAATGACAGAATTATTGTGGAGGCCTATACCCACAAACTCTCAAGAAATCCCCTGGTTATCCCAGGGGTTGAGGAAGAGCCCCAAAAGACATGGTGAAGGGGAATAGCCAATCTAGTGAATAAGAGAAGAAGGTTTACAGGGATAAGTGGACACAAAGAGAGAACAAGCCGCTTTTCTAAAAAGGAAAGAAAATAACTGATAGAGCTTTAGACACAGAAATCTTGCTATAAATTGTTCCAGCCGAGGTAGCCATTGATTGGACAAGTGCTAAGGTGACAACAGCTGACTATAGGGCAGTACCTGCTAGCACAGCAGAGTCTCCAAATGTCAATCCACTGAACCTTTAAAAGAGATGTACCCTCAATAGAGATAGTAGATTCAGCATTCAGTGCAAGAATGGCCAGGTCCACCGTAGGGCTGGACCATTTTGTCAAAATCCAAAGGATATAAAAAGCTTTCAAATTGTCAAAGATGGCACCAGGCAGCCAACTACACTAGCTGCATCATGTTAAGGTAGGAAATTAGCCTTCAAAAAGGAGAAGGCGTTCATCACAGTAGCAAAAAATACTGGAGCTTCACAGAGCAGGCTGGGGTAACTTTGGGGACACCCAGAGGCAGAACCAGCAAAGCCTTTGCCTTGTGTCCAGTCTCCGGCAGGTAGCAGTATATAACCCACGGTCTATGGATTCCTGTGTGCTGTACAATAAGGCACCTAATAAAAACAGTTTGGCCTGTCCAAAAGCACAAACAAATCCAGCATCACTGCATTGAATATGGGCAATGTTGTTAGCATGGCAACACTGACATTCTTCTAGAAGCATCTATACACCAATTCTGGGTCAGGATGAAAATGAATGGTACAGAAGTGGATAAAAGTTGTAAGCTTTACATACATTTAAACATAAACCTGTGCTCAGATTTAAAAAATATAACCTGCCATTGCTGATCTCTCTCCCTAAAAATACTCATTGTCAAGTCTATCAAATGCATTGAACTCCAAATTACTAACCCAGAATTAGCATGCAGATCAGGTGATCAGACTTAATTTTCTTTACAATTGTTCCAGAAGGAAAAAGTAACCCCCCTTGGTTGGGACTTTGTAGGCAACAATCCACACATCAATTGATAGACAAAATATTACGATTGTATAAAATCACTTGATCAAACATGAAATGATCATTAAAAAGACATATCACAAAAAGATACATACCGTATATACTCGAGTATAAGCGAGTCACATTTTTGCGCCTGATCTCCCGGATTGGGGACCCGGTACCGGCTGGCCGTAAGTCCCCTGGACCCCAAACTTGGCACACATATAGCTCCACTCTTCATCTACAAATGTGCTAAGTTTGTTGTCCGGAGGAACTACGGCCGGGGAGTACCGAATTTTCAAATCCGAGCACCCCTTCTATAGACTCCCACGTTAAACGGTAATTTCTCCGGTGATTTTGGGGACCTGGTACCGGTCGGTTGTGGGTCTCCTGGACCCGGAACTTGGCACACATGTAGCCGCATTTCTCCTCTACAAGTGTGCAAAGTTTGTTGTCTGGGGGACCTACGGCCGGGGAGCAACGATTTTTTTTAAAGCCGGGAACCCCTTCCATAGACTCCCATGTTAAACGTCAAGTGAGGCATGGGCACAGTGAGGCATGGGCAGTGAGGCATGCAGATGGACACCCTAGGCTTATACTCAAGTCAAAAAGTTTTCCCAGTTTTTTGTGGTAAAATTAGGTGCCTCGGCTTATATTCGGGTCGGCTTATACTCGAGTATATACGTTTCCCACTCTGCAGTGGGAAACACATCACACAGAGGACCCTGCTTTGAACAGAAGCATTATATTCAGGTAGTTTTACTCATCAGTCTGCAGGTATTGTATACTACAACTCCTTCACTACTTATGATATCTTGGGGATTACTCGGTTAACAAAAGTGAAATATACAACACGAAAAAAAAATAGCTTCCTATATGTGAATTATATCGCTGGAAATTGGATGCTACTGGTGGGCATCCGTCGACACTACCACTGGCAGTAACTTATCTCATAAGGTTGCACACTAGAGCATTTTATGTGCAAGACAAATTTATGACTGCACATACTCTTGCCAATACCCCTGAAGTTGTCTGAACCAGTAACGCGTTGGGTACCAGAGATATTACTATAATACCGGAGAGTATTTTTATATTCTGTCATACTAATAATGTAATCTGTCATGTTCTCTTTGTCTTGTTTTCGCTTTTGATATATGTTTGTGATATGTCTTTTTAATGTTCATTTCATGTTTGAATGATCAAGTGGTTTTATACAATCATAATAAATATTTTGTCTATCCATTGATGTGTGGATTGTTGCCTACAAAGTCCCAACCAAGGGGGGGTTCCTTTTTTCTTCTACATACACCGGGATATGGCGACAACACACTGATCCTTCTCTTTCTACAATTGTTCCATGTCAACAACCCAGAATATTGAAGTAGAAGGCACCTTGCGTTTGTAGCAGCAACGCTTCCCTTTCGATATAGACTTCCTTTAAAAAGCCAAACACCTTTAATAAGAACAGAAATTATGTCTCTTTAAATGTCAGCGCTATCTTGAGTATGATTAACATAGTGTATAGCCAGCTCTGAGTTGCAGTATACTGTCAAAAGTATTGGGACGTCTGCCTTTACACACATGAACTTTGATTGCACCCCAGTCTTAGTCCGTAGGGTTCAATATTGAGTTTTCCCACCCTTTGCAGCTATACCAGCTTCAGCTGTTTTGGGAAGGCTGTCCACAAGGTTTAGTAGTGTCTCTTTGGGAATGTTTGACCATTCTTCCAGAAGCACATTTGTGAGGTCAAGCACTGGACGAGAAGGCCTGGCTTGCAGGCTTCGCTCTAAGCAAGATCCATAAAGAATTGGATGAGCAAGTTTTGGGTGGGGGAAATTGACTGACCTGCACAGAGTCCTGACCTCAACCCGATAGAACACCTTTGGGATGAATCGGAGTGCAGATTGCGATCCAGTCCTTCTCTTCCACATCAGTGCCTGACATCACAAATGCACTTCTGGAAGAATGGCCAAACATTTCCAGACACACTCCTAAACCTTGTGGACAGCCTTCAAAGAAGAGTTGAAGCAGTTATAGCTGCAAAGGGTGGGCCAACTCAATATTGAACCCTATGGACCAAGACTGGGATGCCATTAAAGTTCATGTGCGTGTAAAGGCAGGCGTCCCAATGCTTTTAGTAATATAGCTGTATATTTATAATAAAAGACCAGTTTGGGGTTACCAGGCATCCAGATATCCTTCATGGCAGACCCTTTTAATGCCCTGTTGCTTTTCAGACGTCACTGAACTAAACTTTCAACCAAAATACGGGTGCCATAAAAATCTTTGGTCTACACTTAGTAGCACATTAAGCAGTGAATCTAACATCAATTGCTGTTCAATCTCCCTGGTGCATGTATTTTTAAAGGCAAGATATAGATAGATTTTTTTTTTTTAACTTTTTAAACAAACTCCAAACAAATGCACATCTTTTTGCAGGTAAAAGAAATATGCATTTAATATTTCTATACTCTGGAGCCTATAAGGCATTGATGCTACGCTGACCACGCATGTCAATAGGGGGCTGGAGAAGTAAAAAAGTGGCCAGATTCTGCTGCCATGTTCATCAGAGGGGATATAAGCTAATCACAAAATAATTTCTTACCAGTCCAGCTGATTGAATGTGCCAGATGTGGCTACCTACCCATCCTCAATGATAAAGGTCATATGTTTATGAGCAACTTCCAGCTCACTGAAATTAATGTACTTCTAAGTGTCAAACAAAAGGTCAATCGCAAGCTAACTTAAAGTGGATGTAAACCCGATTCATTAACTACTTCCTTACTGGGCACATATACCCCCCTTCCTGCCCAGGCGAAATTTCAGCTTTCAGCACTGTCACGCTTTGAATGACAATTGCGCGGTCGTGCGACGTGGCTCCCAAACAAAATTGACGTCCTTTTCTTCGCACAAATAGAGCTTTCTTTTGGTGGTATTTGATCACCTCTGCAGTTTTTATTTTTTGCGCTATAAACAAAGATAGAGCGACAATTTGGAAAAAAAAAAGCAATATTTTTTAGATTTTTGCTATAATAAATATCCCAATTTTTGGGGATTTTTTTTTTCCCTCAGTTTAGGCCGATACGTATTCTTCTACATATTTTTGGTAAAAGCGGCGTTTATTGATTGGTTTGCGCAAAAGTTATAGCGTTTACAAAATAGGGGGTAGTTTTATGGCATTTTTATATAAAAAAAATTTTTTTCCAGTAATGGCGGCGATCAGTGATTTTTTTTTTACGTGACTGCGACATTATGGCGGACACATCGGACACTTTTGACACTATTTTGGGACCATTCACATTTATACAGCGATTAGTGCTATAAAAATGCACTGATTACTGTATAAATGTGACTGGCAGGGAAGGGGTTAACACTAGGGGGCGAGGAAGGGGTTAATATGTTCCCTAATGTGTGATTGCTACTGTGGGGGGAGGGGACTGACTGGGGGAGGTGACCGATCTGTGTCCCTATGTACAAGGGACACAGCATCGGTCCCCTCTCCCTGACAGGACATGGATCTGTGTGTTTACACACACAGATCCATGTCCTTGTCTGTGTAACCGCCGATCGCGGGTGCCTGGCGGACATCGCGGCCGCCAGGCACGCGCATCGGCATTGCAGTGACGCGCAGGGTACGCTCGCGCGCCCCCCCAGTGGCCAAATTAGCGGAGGCCGTATAATAACGGCCTCCCGGCATGCAACAACCACCTCGCGGCCGTATATACTCGTACGGCGGGCGCGAGGTGGTTAAATTTGAGCTGGGCACATATCTGCAGTGTTTAGTTCTCTCTCTTAAAAGTACTATGTCCTGTAGAGGTTTTCTCAGTTCTCATGTTATCAGCCTGATAACTGAGACGTTTTCCATTGCATATGATAAAAGCAGCCCGGGTTTTGTGTTGGGGAGGTTACTATAAACAGATTAGCAGAGCCCTGAATGATTCAACAAATAGAGCTGAAAGTCTCTACATATGAGGAGAGGGGGGTATGTGCCTTTCCTCATATCAGCTGTCTTGGCTGTATGCCCAGGCTTCACTGCAGTGCTAACCAGGAAGAGAAAATCTCCCAACACCATGTGCACTTTCTAAACAGTATATAAAGATGAAGACAGCAGATATACATGTAAATCTCATGTAGGGAGATTTGTTTCATCCCTGTGTATCATCTGAGGCTGTTCACTTCACTGTGTATATGTGAGGGTTTACATCCACGTTAAACTAGGTTCACACCTATGTGCTATGGTAACATGTGTTTTTACACATTGCATTAAGGCAGCCCAGTTATTGCACCAAAATCATACCAAAGTAGTGCATACATTTTTTTAATTCAGTAAACCATAATGCATGGCAATACGTTACTTACTATGCCCTGTGGTGCGTTGTGTGCACACTGGAGAGCCATTAGGAATAAATGGCACTGCAGAGCATCAGCAAGAAAACATGTTCCTGCAGTGTACTTATTTGAATGGAGCCTTAGACCCCATACACACACACACGATTAGATTTTCTGCAGATTTTTGTCTTCAGATTTACCAAAACCATATAATATGGAGGTCAAACCTTAAGAGTTTCAATTTGTATGCAAATCGGTAGTATTGCATTGTACTACATGGTTTTGGTAAATCTGAAGACAAAAATCTGCAGAAAATCTAATACTGTGTATATGGCTTAAGTCTCCTGTGTGGTTCAGGCCTAAATCACAGCCAACCAATTGGCAGTTGCTGCACATTACCGGCAAAAATATTGTGGCTATTGCAAGTGCTGGCAGATGAGCAAAGGTTCTTACCCTGCAAACAAAGCACTCCGGGTGCCACAAAGTGTTCAGAGCAGATATATAATTCTCCAAGATGGCATGGGTGCATCCACCACATTTGGGGGCAAACATGTCAAAGTAATCCTTACGACAATAGGCCTTACCATCCCTCTCATGGAAGCCTGTGAAATGGAGATAGGTTAGAACAAAAACACAAGTATAATGTTATACATTAACACTAAGAATACGCCCAAAGAAATGTACTACAATACTGTTTTCACATTGCTTTCTGAAAACCACTCCTGGGTTACTGAAGTATATTACCTTCTGGGCCAAAAAATGCTCCGCACTGTGCACAGAAGAAATGTTCAGGGTGCCATGTTCTATCTAATGCAGTCACAACTTTCTATTGAGGAAGGAGATAAAATACAATGTAATAAGCCCAACACAGAATAAAACACTTTTTTTTTTTTTTATAAACAAAGCACTTACATCCAGTATGGGCCCGTTACAGTAGAAACAGCGGGGGGAGAATAGATTATGATAGTCTTTTTCACAGTAAGGCTGACCATCTCGCTCAAAGAAGTTGCGTGATCCAATTTCTTCCTGGCAGTGTGTGCATACAAAGTGTTCAGGATGCCATGTCCTTCCCATAGCTGTGACAACCTGTGCACACAAAAATATTCTCAGCGTCATCTGAAGGTTCACTAATGAACTTTCCTTTCAACACCAACAAACTATACTCACCTGACCAGCAATCGGCTTCTTGCAAGCTCCACAAACACCCTTAGCCACAGTGGCTACTCCCAGCTTGTTGAGGTCCGATTGCAGGCTGCCCAGCATGTTGTCCAGCTGACTGCCTGGCTTTGGAGCACTGGAAGGGGGAGAGCTAGTCACAGACTTTCCTTGAGCCATGAACTGTAAAAAAAACAAAAAAACAAAAAACACAATGTTTTAGTCATAGAATCATGCTCCTCTTATGCAGTCCCAATTTCAAATTGGATGGACAGGTTGACATTTTAAGTGCGTCACACTCAAAGTATATACCAAAGATGTTTCATTAGGAGTAAGGGACATAGAGGAAGGATTACGATGGTCATAACCATTTATGAAATCCTCATCTTCCTGTGAAGCCCACGAAGGGGAAGGTGGAAGGAAAGGAACCAATGACTAAAGACCAATACAAAAAAAAGAAAAAGTGATGACTAAGCCACTGCACAGGATGCTACCCAGCATGCAACTTGACACACCGACTAAACACATGCACCATTTATGTTAACCATTCTAAAGTGGATATGCCAACTAGTTTTCAACAAATTTATTTACCAAACTGGTTTGTGAAACTGTACTTTTCCATAACACTAAAAAAGGTCAAAGACCTTGCACAGCAAAATAACCTGCCTTATCAGGAGAAGGGTTCAGAGGAGGACGTGAAGAAAAGACTGCCACGTCAGTGGAAGCAAAAGGAGAGATCATCTGAAAGAAGGATCAAATTGGTCTTATTCAAAAAGCCAACTGACCTATGTTCAAGAGACAACACTGAAAAACCAATACGGACCCAATTTTCCAACCACAAGACGCACATTCATCACAGCATATTACTAATTGCAGAAAAATCTTGTAACCATCAGATTGCCACAATCAACATATAAATTTTGTGTTAAACCAGGATCACTTAATGTTAACATTTAAATACAATTTGCTTCTTTTTATTATGCCTATAAAAATCACAGACAGCAATTAGCAAATTCCTGCCTGAATAGGTGGAAAGAGTGGATGTTCATCCGTCTGGCAGGCAACAGAAATGTTGGACTTGAGAGCAGGCAGGGTCCTTGAGGGAGCAGCTGTGAAGACCCATGGGGCAGAAGGTTCTTCCTGATAGGGAATTTGGGGTACTTCCTGCAGCGGTACTACTCTAGACAAATCCTGATAATCATTGCTATATCTTTTCCAAGAAGGTGGTAGCTGCGGAGGTAGTGTACTCAATGCAGGAGGATGCAAAGGAGGAAGAGTGGGGGGTAAAGGAGGTGCAGGAGGAGGAAGGAAAGAGGAGAGTAATGAAGTAACATTAGCATTGGAAGAAGAAACTGGAGTAGAAGGAGGCGGAGGAGGATGAGCTGGTGATGTAGATTTAGACACAAGTCTGGTTGTCTGCAGTGTGCCAGGTGGAGAAGTAGTAACAGATAATGTCTTTCTCATGTGTTGTGGAGAATCCGGGGGTATAATTATCTAAATAGAAAACAGTGGTATAAATTAAGTCAGAAAAGAATAGAATAATTAGGAAACATAATGCGAGGTTTAATAAACAAAAAAAAAAAAAAAAAAAAAAAAAAAAAGGAGGTTGATGATGCTGCAAGCATTGCCAAAAGCAACTAACACCACAAACCAACAATCCATTCCAAAACATTCTAGGTAACTTAGCCATCTGAGTCAGCTTTCCCAGTGGAGTTTCAGATCACAGCCGCATCTGGGTAAAATATTGTCCCCTATATGGGCTTATTCCAAAGATTTCAGGAAGTTGCTCTTTAGTACTGTGACTGTCATAACATTTCAAAATAATTAACCACAAAGGTTAAAAGAGGAACTGTTGCACTTCTATGTGCTTATAAAAAAAAACAAAAAAAAACAAAAAAAAAAACTTGTCAATTTATGTTAACAGGGTGAAAAAATCTCTGAAAAATACAAAAAAAAGTGACAACGGACTGAAAAAATAAAATTCAGCCAGGCAAACATTTAAAAATGTGACAATTTAGCGACTTTCAACTGGTCCCAAATCTTCAGTGTGTCCATGCAAAGCATTCTTTAGACAGACACATGCACTAGATGTACCTTCTCCACCCTTTGTTCTGATGTTCGCACATTATTAGCAGGCCGAGATGTAATAATTACTCCCTCTGTCAGCCAATTATCTTCTGGGCTCTTGCAAGTCTCCTGCTTGTCTATACCAAATCGCCCGTGTAGTTCTTCAATAAGTCGATCTTGTGAAGGACTCTTGTTATATATAGCCGGTCCAAATTTTCTCCGAGGAGAAAGGTCCCGAGACATTGGATGCACATTAGGCGACTCTTTTGTTCTTTTGATCACAGACTTTATCTGAACATTAAATACAGTGTTACTGAACAGCAGCACACAATGTGCCCAACAAAAACGCCCAAGTTTAAACTTTAAGTGCACACTACACAAAGAAGAGGTACCAAATGTCCTTATTAGACTTCATGGTTATAAAAACTGTAGTAGATACTACAAACATTCCAGGATGTGTTAGGAGGTCATCAGTTTGTTCAAATAATAATGAAGCAGAATTTTCATGCACCTACGAAAAAGACACTTCAGACATGCACATTATGCCATGCACAGACAACTCCATGCTTGCCTGACGCGAGGCTGAAATTCGTTCCTGTACTGAAGTCTCTGGAAATGTAACTTGGGAAGATTCCTGAGCCCAAGAAGGATCCATGGGTGCTGCTTCAGACTGAACCCCAAATGTTGTATGCTGCTGAAGAACTGCATTGGGGACAAAGCTACCAGCCAGATCACCAAAAGACAGCAAAAAAGTGTCGTCATTCACTAGTTCAGTACCTACACCCCTCACTGGGTCTTCAATTTTTTCTGGGGTTACATTTTGTAGGTATGGTAGTTGTGATAAATCACATTCTCTAGCAAAAGTTACTTGTTCATGTGATCTTATAATCTTAGACCTGTCTGTTCGGAGAAGTGGGCCAGTAACTCCATCAGGCTGAGCTGCATTCATTGATTTTGTATATTCTTGATGAACAAAATCAACCTCCTTAACTTGAGGCTTTTTGAAAAAGCTTGGAAGATAAATGTCTGTTCTCAGACTGTATGCACTGAAAGGGCTACATGCTGGCAGTTCCTTGCTGACATTATCCATTTCTAAACCATGACTTTGTAGGATAGTTTCTTTCCTGGAAGAGGGCGATGAAACGGAGCCTTCCTCCTCCACAATGTGCAGGAGAACACCGTGACTGCTAGGTGCGAGAGTCTCACACCCACTCTCTGGCCATGTGTGCAACGGAGTTTGTGGAAGGCTACTACAAAGCTCAGAAATGGGTTCAGAAACAGCATGACACGTCTGCATTAGAGGTAGAAAGGAAAAAAGAAAGGTGAAACAAAAAGCAGTTATAGGGAGAAATGGCAATAGAAGCATGTAAAATAAAATTTGTCAACACCCACTGTGCAGAGATTTTATTCATGAAAAAAGCATGACAACTCACAGGATGTGGGCAATGCCTGAACTGAGCTACAGGTGTGTAGGACAGATGCTTCTAGTAAAACACAATAAGAAACTTTTACAGGGTATGTGGGGAAGAGAAAATGAGGTGCAACTGGAGGAAAGGTGACATTTTTAGAACACTATAAAAGAAAGAGACTGAAAGAATTTTAAAAATGAAGACTGCATCTAAGGGAGTAAAACTGGACAGCCAAAAAAAATTCCACATCACCTGGGCAGTGACATGGCTCCAATAATGACCCTCTTAAGCCTGCAGTCCAAAAAGACACTACACTCAAGACCTGTCACGTGACCATGGAAATATATCCATTTATTTTTATTTCTCCTACGATTAGAGCGGGCGCTTTTAATGTAGCCTAACTGATTTAGACAGTGTCCATTTTTAATTGCTTTTATGCTATATGTTTACAATCAGGGTGGATTTGATTTAAATCAAGTCGATTTAAATCGCAGTTTAAATCGCTAGTAAAAAGGCTTGATTTAAATCATAATTTTTAAAGAGCAACTGTCATCTGTCCCGCAGCAGCTCCTCCTGTGACCCGCTGTTGACTCACCGACAGTCCCATTCACTTTAATGGGACAGCTGGTTATGCAACAGTGACAAAAGGTGAGGGACATGGCAGCAGCAGATGAGTGGATGCCCGCTAAAAGGCGCTGCCATGATGGATCTGAAATGACAGGTGCTCTTTAAATGCAAGGACTTATTCTTGCTGGTAGTTAGAATATTTAATACTTACCATACTTAATGCTGCCAGCATTTTGTTTTTTTATATACCATATTGCAGAAAAATGGACACACAGATTTAAGCCTAATAAATGCCTGCCTGAGATGCTATATTATACAGTATAGTATATTCAGGACCAAACTAATCATTGCACAATGTAGTATCTGCTCTAAAGTTAGACCCATACAAAATTCACCAATGCTAATCAGTATGAAACCCAGGAAATAAAAAATAAACCTCAGAAGAGAAATATCTAGAACCAAGATCATGCTGCTCCAAGTACAAGTGAAAAAAATAAGATTTTTTTTGTACTTGCATGCAAAATCTTCAGGTGACTAGACACTGTAAAACAATGTCGTATAGATATCCCCAGCATAACCCCTCCCACCCTTAGCGAGTCAGTTTAGTAGCAAGCAAAATGGAGCAAATCATAAAAACCTAGGACCTCCTGCATTGTCCTCCAAGAAAATAATTTTACAGGCAAGTCAAAATTGTCATTTACATAATTGTACATTACAGGATGCAGGAACTCTCTTACATGATTGCGACGTCAGCAAAGGAGGGGTGAACAAGATAACACACACACACACACACACACTAACAGACCCATAAAAATGAGCAGAGGACTCAAAAACTCGGAAAAGCCTGAAACACCATGTGCCCAAAAGTGGCATCAGAGACCCGAACATGGTAAAGCTTAAAAACATGTAAACAGAAAACCAGGTGGCTGCTTTAGACCAGGGTCCCTAGAACTCCTCCAAAGGTTGCAAGGGGTTCATGAGCAATTTCTGACTCTCAGATAAGCTCCCAATGACACCACTGATCTTCCCATTGAGAACCACACTAATGTATCATGATCTAGTTCAGTGTTTCTCAACTCCAGTCCTCAAGGACGCACCAACAGGTCATGTTTTCAGGATTTCTCTCAGATAGGCTGCGGTAATTAAGGCAGTGAAACTGATTAAATCACCTGTGCAAAAAAATGGAAAGCCTGAAAACATGACCTGTTGGTGCGCCTTGAGGACTGGAGTTGAGAAACACTGATCTAGTTGATCATGATGTTGTATAGCTAGTCTTTTTTAGCATGGGTTCCGGGAGACTGGAAAGTTATTTCAAAGGTTCCGGGGTGGAAAGGATTGAGAAAGACTGCTTTAGACTGTAGGCTGGAATGAGGACTTGTCCACCAGCCAACAGTCGATCGAGAAGCAGATGTACCCTTTGGGAACCCTCAGTAGTAAAAAAAAGTGAATCCAATTCTAAAAAGTTGTGGAGAGGTAAATTCCCACAGCATTGCCACATCTAGAAAAAAGGAGAAATTTTCCTGGAATGTGACAGAGCAGGACATAAAAGAAAAAAAAATGTCCTGATTAAGATGGAAGCACAAAACCACCTTGGAGAGAAAAGAGACCTTGAGCCTCAATACAATCCTATCCCCATCCTAAACACGAAGAAGAGCTCTTTATAGGATAAGGCCGTTAACCAAGGAACTCGTCTCGCATAGATGACAGCAATGAGGGAGGCAACCCCTTTAGGGAGCATAGACTGGGAAATCTTCCTAATAGGTTCACTGGACAGTTTAAAGGACCGATAAGCCAGGCTTAGAGCCCACGGTGCCACCAGAGAGTGAATATGGGAGCCCAGGAAGCAACAGCTTACACCAGTGCATGACAGTCTGACACCTTTGTTGTAAATTCATCTTTGGAAAAAAAATTCATAGGGATGAGGTAAATCAAGATTCTGATTTCAGAAAGGAATGAAGGCAAACAGATCTGTCGCATGGAGTACCTTCAAGGGTTGAGTTTCCCAGCTCCGCAAGTGGAGAAATACACTGTCCAAGTGCAAAGTTGACATGAGAGAATTTGTTTACCTCCAAGAGCGTGGGAATAACTGAAATGAATAGGCTCCTGTTTCTCAACAGCCAAGTTGTGAAGCCAGCAACCAAGAAGCCGGGTAAAGGACTGGCCCCTGGAACAGAAAATCTGAATGGACCAGGGAGGAGGGGTCATGGAGAGTTAGCATTTAGTCTGAGTATGCCCAATCACCCCACCTACAAAAGAGCCCTTAAACATGCAAAGCAATCAGGGCTGGAATGTGAAATTCTGGCCAAACCATTATCAGATCCACTACTCGCAAACCACTCTTAAAACTGCCTCTTCCCTCTCTTAACACCTATTCTGACTAAGCCGTGTAGCAAAGATTTGCATACTTATTTTCAGGCCGCTTCAGTAATTACAAGATCTCCTGTGTCAGCCAGCGCCAGATACAGGGGGAGAGGAGAGAGCACTGGGCTCAACAACGGCTGGAAATTGTCTGAGTGGTGACCTCACCAATAAGCCTACTATGGCCCATCTGTTGTCAGCTCTCCCTCCTCCTCCCTGCAGCCGCCGCTTGTTGACACGGTAGCTGGATCACATGTCTGGACTAGAGCAGCTGGAAAATAGGCAAGTATACAGATCTTTCTTACACAAGTTAGTCAAAATAGGTGTTAGGAGGGGGGAGGTGACAGTTTTAAAGGGTTGTCAAGTTTAACCAGAATTGTAGTTTAAATGTGTAAAAGGAAAGTGTTTTGTTGGATGAGATGGAGGGGTTAGAAAACAGGTCAGATTTTTATTGCAGTTAGAACAGGAGAGGAAGTCTTTCCATGAGAATACTAGTTCTGGTGGGTGAGCCTGGTGCAAACACATTACATTACACCAATGCAAAGTTGGAATGTTGCAATGGAGCACCAATGAAGAGCAAGTTCTGCAAAGAGCACCAATGAAAAGTTAATGTTGCTGCTGAGCACTAATGTCAATAAGTGTTTGTGAATAGCCTTGAGATATTTAGCATGCAATTCTGTTTTATATTTTATTAGTGCTTCTTATATCTACATATTTATTTCAATATCTATAGCTCACTGGTCACACTAATGTACACAAGGGGTTGGAGAAATTAAGGCAGTTCCGAGATCCTAAAATGTTTAAGGGTTCTTTGTGGATTAAATAAAAAAAGAGAAAGGCTGGGGTTTGGAATATAGGCAGTCTGATGGCTCTGTCTTTTAATAGCAATACAAGTACAGAAATTCAGCTATAGTGTTGCAAACCCGGAACTAAGAACCTGTGTCGACAGGCATTTTTTCCCATACAAATCTATAGGAAAGCAAAACCCACTTGAAGCAGATCAAAAGCAGGTCAGAAGACTGCAGGTTAAATGTATCTGTCAAATTCTGATGATCTCAAACTAAGGTCATGGAGACAAGCCCAAAGTCCAATAAAAAAAAAAAGAGGCCCTTAGACTTTCAATTAGGGTTGTCCCGATACCACTTTTTTAAGGCCGAGTACAAGTACCGATACTTTTTTCCAAGTACTCGCCGATACCGAATACCGATACTTTTTTTTTTTATCTCTTTTAAAAAAAAAAAAAATTTTTTTTTTATTTATTTATTGATTGATTGATTTTTTATAATGTTTTCTTTTTTTAAGGGGTGGGGGTGGACAGTGTCAGTGTGTTTTTTCTTCTATTTTATTTTATTTATTTTTTACAATTCATTTCTTTATTATTTATTTTTTTATTAAATTTTTTAGTTTTTTATCAGCCCTGTTGGGGGGCTTTGGTGAGATATCAGGGGTCTTAACAGACCTCTGACATCTCCCCTTTGAGACAGAGAAAGGGACTAGGGACAGATTCCCCAGTCCCTTTCTCAGCAGCCTCTGCTGCGCTGAAAATGAATGGAGAGAAGACCGCGGCTTCTCTTCATTCATAAACTAAAACATTGTAAACACAGTTTACGATGTTTCAGTTATGTGAATGGACAGAGTCAGTGATCACTGACTCTGTACATTCCGAACAGTAAGGAGCCAGATTTACCGGCTCCTACCTCCGCTCTCCATCCTGACAGATGGAGGGGGTGGAGGAGGAGAACAGAGGGGGATGGCAGCACGGAGGGGGACACACGGATTGGGACGGCGGCACGGAGGGGGACACACGGATTGGGACGGCGGCACGGAGGGACACACGGATTGGGACGGCGGCACGGAGGGACACACGGATTGGGACGGCGGCACGGAGGGACACACGGATTGGGACGGCGGCACGGAGGGACACACGGATTGGGACGGCGGCACGGAGGGACACACGGATTGGGACGGCGGCACGGAGGGACACACGGATTGGGACGGCGGCACGGAGGGACACACGGATTGGGACGGCGGCACGGAGGGACACACGGATTGGGACGGCGGCACGGAGGGACACACGGATTGGGACGGCGGCACGGAGGGACACACGGATTGGGACGGCGGCACGGAGGGACACACGGATTGGGACGGCGGCACGGAGGGACACACGGATTGGGACGGCGGCACGGAGGGACACACGGATTGGGACGGCGGCACGGAGGGACACACGGATTGGGACGGCGGCACGGAGGGACACACGGATTGGGACGGCGGCACGGAGGGACACACGGATTGGGACGGCGGCACGGAGGGACACACGGATTGGGACGGCGGCACGGAGGGACACACGGATTGGGACGGCGGCACGGAGGGACACACGGATTGGGACGGCGGCACGGAGGGACACACGGATTGGGACGGCGGCACGGAGGGACACACGGATTGGGACGGCGGCACGGAGGGACACACGGATTGGGACGGCGGCACGGAGGGACACACGGATTGGGACGGCGGCACGGAGGGACACACGGATTGGGACGGCGGCACGGAGGGACACACGGATTGGGACGGCGGCACGGAGGGACACACGGATTGGGACGGCGGCACGGAGGGACACACGGATTGGGACGGCGGCACGGAGGGACACACGGATTGGGACGGCGGCACGGAGGGACACACGGATTGGGACGGCGGCACGGAGGGACACACGGATTGGGACGGCGGCACGGAGGGACACACGGATTGGGACGGCGGCACGGAGGGACACACGGATTGGGACGGCGGCACGGAGGGACACACGGATTGGGACAGCAGCAAAACGGAGGGGGCTGGAGGAGGATACGGGGACAATCAGCGGTGATCGTGTGTGGGGGAGCTACAAGCACCGATCACCGCTGATTTTAAAGCAGCTGATACCCGCGCGAGGGGGGGAGAGAGAGAGAGAGAAGTGGACTCGGAGAAACTACTTTTAAATATATACAGCGGTGATCAGTGCTGGTAACTTCCCCCACCGCACTGATCACTGCTGATCACAAGTATCGGGTGAAGCATCGGGAGCATTTGCCCGAGTACAAGTACTCAGGCAAATGCTCGGTATCGGTGCCGATACCGATACTAGTATCAGTATCGGGACATCCCTACTTTCAATATATCCAAACTCTTCTCTCAACGAAACCAAGGTCATAAATAATGAATCCATAGCACATAAATTTTCATAATGGCCATAATTACTTCTCTCTGGTCTAATTAAATGGCTCTGCTGACCCAAGAACATTAAAGCGCATTTCCAAATTTCCAGTAAATTTTGAGAAACCTCAGTATGTGTTGTGTTTCCAAAATAAAAATGTCATACTTTTATAGCTTCTTTGAAGGATTATACATAGCAATGCAAGCTATTCTGAACAATTCCTGAGACAAAGTGGAGGACAGCGTCAGCTTCTGCTCATTAACATACAACACAGAAGCCAATCCTCAAGATCTGAAGCCATTTGTTGGGACAGTGTTTAGATCTAGTTTACCACCTCAAAATGACATTTGCCAGCACAGCACAGACAGGGTTACTTATGGTGACATTAACACCACAGCCACCATGTTACACAGGTGTCAAGACAAGTAGCTAAAATAAAAGCAGTCCTTATCCCACTGGATGCACTGGGCATCAGCTCTCCTTCCCCTCTCCACAACATAAAGTTGCATTTTTCTTTTTTTTTTTTTTTTTTTTTTTTAACATGTGTCGACTGAAGTTCCTCTTTACATTTTAAAGCGGAGGTGCAGCCAATATAAAAAAAAAAAAGTCAGCAGCTACCAACAGTGTAGCTGCTGACTTTTAATAAGGACACTTACCTGTCCTACTCGCCCGCGACGTTGGTCCCCGCCACGGCGATCGATCGCTGCTGGCAGGACGCGGCTCCTCCATCCTGAGTAAGGGAAACAGGCAGCGAAGCCGTAAAGGGAAACAGGCAGTGAAGCCGTTTCCTACTGCGCATGCACCACTCGCACGGTGCTTTGTGAATGGGCGGCTTGCCTCCTGGGATACACACAGTTCCCAGAAGGCAGTGCGGCCCATTCACAAGAAGAGGAAATGGAAGGAGAGCCACCGCGGACAAGAAGAACAACATTAGAGGCAGATTAGGGGACTTCCGCATAGCAACAGACATTTAGGGTGAGTATAAAAAAAAAAAAAAAAAAAAAAAAAAAAAATTCTATTCATTTTTTTAATGATTTTTAATGTATAGATTTTTTCAGGGTGGACCTCCGCTTTAAGTGCTTTTTTAGCTTAACCACTTAACGACCGCACACTGTATATGTACGTTGGCAGAATGGCACCGACAGGCACAATCACGTACAGTGTACGTGATTGCCTTTGTACAGTTGGACCCCCCTCCTATACAGTGAGCGGTCGGTATTCGTTGGGGAGCGATCTGAGATGAGGGGACGGCCGTTCGATTCCGGCCAACCCCCCCGCGATCGCTCCCGGCGAATGAAAATGCTTCCTCTGTCCTGTAATGTAAACACAGGCAGAGGAAGTGATGTCATCTCTCATGCGGCGCTCACATATACCGAGCGCCGTACAAGAGAAGACATACAGGTTAGTGCACAAACAGCACACTGACACCAGGACACATAGGCACACAAATCGCCCCCCCAGTCACAGTGTCACTGATTGCAGTGACCATTTATTTACTGATCACTGCAATCAGTGACATTTGTGACTGTAAAAGTGTCACTAAAGTTAGTTTTAGGTCCAGTGTAGCCCCCTAACCCCCCCTAATAAAGGTTTAACCCCCTGATCACCCCCCCAGATAACCCTTTCACCCCCTAGCACCGCCGTTGCTAAGCGATAATTTTTCTGATCGCTGTCTTAGCGTTGGTGATGCAGATGGGTAGCCAGTATTTTTTTTAGTTTCGCCGCAGGTTTTTATAGCGTCAGGTACCCCCATATATTATCTAATAAAGGTTTAACCCCCTTGATCGCCCCCCAGGTAACCCTTTCACCCCCTATCACCACTGTCGCTAAGCGATCATTTTTCTGATCGCTGTCTTAGCGTTGGTGATGCAGATAGGTAGCCAGTAATTTTTTTTAGGTTCGCCGCAGGTTTTTATAGCGTCAGGTACCCCCATATATTATCTAATAAAGGTTTTAACCCCCTAATTGCCCCTAGTTAACCCTTTCACCAGTGATCACCATATAAGTGTTACGGGTGACGCTGGTTAGTTTGCTTTTTATAGTGCCAGGGCACCCGCCGTATATATAACCCAATAAAGGTTTAACCCCCTGATCGCCCGGCGGGCGATATCAATTAGGTTTTAGCGTCAGAGCGGGTCTGCGTCACACCCCAGGCAGCGTCAGGTTAGTGCCAGTAACGCTAACACCCACGCGTGAAGCATACACCTCCCTTAGTGGTATAGTATCTGAACAGATCAATATCTGATCAGATCTATACTAGCGTCCCCAGCAGTTTAGGGTTGCCAAAAACGCAGTGTTAGCGGGATCAGCCCAGATACCTGCTAGCACCTGCGTTTTGCCCCTCCGTCCAGCCCAGGCCACCCAAGTGCAGTATCGATCGATCACTGTCGCTTACAAAACAATACACATAACTGCAGCGTTCGCAGAGACAGGCCTGATCCCTGCGACTCCAGTGCTGTAGGAGGTGATTTCACCACCACAGTTTAAAAAAAAAAAAAAAAAAAGCATATATGCCGAAGCATTGGGGCAGCAGGGGGAGGAGCGATTTTGCTCCTAATGCCGCGTACATACGGTCGAAATTCCAACGGAGGCTAGCCCGTGGAAAAGTCCGACCATGTGTGTGCGGCATAACTTTTTTGTGGGAGGATGCCCGCATGCTTCGGCATATATAAATGGTGCATGTATGCCCATCATTAGAAGTGGGTGGATGAAGGGCGGTATTCTAATGGGCATACCCACCGATCAATCTCTTTTTTCGTTCAGCCAACTGGCTGCATGAAAATAAAAGAAGATTACAATACATGTCCAACAAGGACCAGCAACGTACTGGTATGTTGCTGGACTTTGAATGTTTATACCAGAATGATGCCTGCAGGTTTAGGTATCATCTTGGTATCATTCTTTTCAGCCAGCGGCCGGCTTTCATGTAAAAGCAATCCTAGTGGCTAATTAGCCTCTGGACTGCTTTTACAAGCAGTGGGAGGGAATGTCCCTCTCCCCCCCCCCCCCCCGGATATAAAAAGCGCCATTGGGAAAGCATTTTATCACACCGATCTTGGTGTGGTCAGATGCTTTGAGGGCAGAGGAAAGATCTAGGGTCTGGAAGACCCCAGTTTTTTCAAAAAAAGAGTACCTGTCACTACCTATTGCTATCATAGGGGATATTTACATTCCCTGAGATAACGATAAAAAAATAAATATGGAAGGAACAATTTAAAAATAAAAAAGCAAAATTAATAATAAAAAAAAAAAAAAAAAAGAAAAAAAAAAAAAAAAAAAAAAAGCACCCCTGTCCTGCCCTGCTCTTGCCCAATGGCGAACGCAAGCGTCGGTCTGGCGTCATATGTAAACAGCAATTGCACCATGCATGTGAGGTATCACCGCGAAGGTCAGATCGAGGGCAGTAATTTTAGCAGTAGACCACCTCTGTAAATCTAACGGGGTAACCTGTAAAGGCTTGTAAAAATGTATGTAGTTTGTCGCCAATGCGCGTTTGTGCGAAATTTTAAAGCATGTCGTGTTTGGTATCTATGTACTCGGCCTAAGATCATCTTTTTTATTTCATCAAACATTTGGGTAATATAGTGTGTTTAAGTGCATTAAAATAAAATTAAAAAAAAGTGTATTTTTTCCCAACAAAATGCGTTTGAAAAATCGCTGCGCATATAATGTGTAGAAAAAAAAAATGCAACACCCACCATTTTAATCTGTAGGGCCTTTGCTTTAAAAATATATATAATGTTTGGGGGTTCAACATAATTTTCTTGCAAAAAAAAAAAAATATATTTTCATGTAAACAAAAAGTGTCAAAAAGGGCATTGTCTTCAAGTGGTTAGAAGAGTGGATGTAAGCTTCCTAATGTGTATAAAATGCCAGAACAGTTCAAAACCCCCCCCAAATGACCCCATTTTGGAAAGTAGACACCCCAAGCTATATACTGAGAGGCATGTCGAGTCCATGGAATATTTTATATGTTGACACAAGTTGCGGAAAAAAAGAATTTTTTTTTTTTTTTTGCACAAAGTTGTCACTAAATGATATATTGCTCAAACATGCCATGGGCATATGTGGAATTACACCCCAAAATACATTCTGTTGCTTCTCCCGAGTACAGGGATACCACATGTGTGAGACTTTTTGGGAGCCTAGCCGCGTACGGGACCCCAAAAACCAAGCACCGCCTTCAGGCTTTCTAAGGGTGTAAATTTTTGATTTCACTTCTCACTGCCCATCACAGTTTCGGAGGCCATGGAATGCCCAGATGGCACAAAACCCCCCCAAATGACCCCATTTTGGAAAGTAGACACCCCAAGCTATTTGCTGAGAGGTATTGTGAGTATTTTGCAGATCTCGCTTTTTGTCACAAAGTTTTGAAAATTGAATAAAAAAAATAAAAAAATGTCTTTCTTCATTTTCAAAAACAAATGAGAGCTGTAAAATACTCACCATGCCTCTCAGCAAATAGCTTGGGGTGTCTATATTCCAAAATGGGGTCATTTGGGGGGGGGGGGGGGGGTTGTGCTATTTTGGCATTTTATGGCCTTCGAAACTGATAGGTAGTGAGGAGTGAAATCAAAAATTTGTGCCTAGAAATCCTGAAGGCGGTGCTTGGTTTTCGGGGTCCCGTACGCGGCTAGGCACCTAAAAAGTCCCACACATGTGGTATCCCCGTACTCAGGAGAAGCAGCAAAATGTATTTTTGGGTGTAATTCCACATATAACCATGGCATGTGTGAGCAATATATCATTTAGTGACAACTTTTTGTATTTTTTTTTTTTTTTTAGTCATTCAATCACTTGAGACAAACAAAATATATTCAATGGGCTCAACATGCCTCTCAGCAATTTCCTTGGGGCGTCTACTTTCCAAAATGGGGTCATTTGGGGGGGGGTTGTACTGCCCTGCCATTTTAGCACCTCAAGAAATGAGATAGGCAGTCAAATTAAAAGCTGTGTAAATTCCAGAAAATGTACCCTAGTTTGTAGACGCTATAACTTTTGCGCAAACCAATAAATATACGCTTATTGACATTTTTTTTTTACTAAAGACATGTGGCTGAATACATTTTGGCCTAAATGTATGACTAAAATTGAGTTTATTCGATTTTTCTTATAACAAAAAGTAGAAAAATAGGATTTTTTACTCACCGTAAAATCCTTTTCTCCGAGTCCATGGACCGACACAGCTTCTCTATTGACAAAGTGGGTATTATCCGTTAATTAGGAGTGACTAGGCAGAAAAACTTGTAAAAAGTGTTGCATCACACCTTCTACAGTATCGCCCAGGGGGCGGACCCTCTGGGCATACCCTCTCAGTCTGCACATCGCAGATCAGTTCGTCAAAAAGCAGTACAAACTTAAAAAGGAGGGGTGGGTGCTGTGTCGGTCCATGGACTCAGAGAAAAGGATTTTACGGTGAGTAAAAAATCCTATTTACTCTTTCGTCCATGGACCGACACAGCTTCTCTATTGACAAAGTGGGACGTCCCAAAGCAGTGTCAGAGAAAAAACGAGGGGTGGTAACAGCATAAAAACAAACTTCACCCCAAAACACAAAACAGCACTCCAACGGAGGAGTTGCAACTCTAAACAGCCGCCTGCAAAACCTTGCGGCCGAAAGAGGCATCCGAAGATGCACCTACATCAACTTTGTAGAATTTTGTGAAAGTGTGAGCGGACGACCAAGTCGCCGCTTTACAAAGTTGGGAAACAGACGCTTGATGTCGGAAAGCCCAAGAGGCACCTATTGCCCTGGTCGAATGCGCTGTGACAGGAAAGGGGGGCGCCTGACCCTTTAAGGCGTAAGCCTGGATTACTATCTGTCGGATCCACCTAGAGATGGTGGCCGATGAGACTGCTTGGCCCTTCTTGGGACCAGCCACCGAAACAAACAGTGAGTCTGACTTCCGGAACAGGGAAGTAGCAGATATGTATACTCTCAAAGCTCGGACAACGTCCAAGGAATGCAACGCCGACTCCTTAGGATTCGACGGCTGAGGACACAAGGATGGAAGTACAATGTCTTCGTTGAGATGAAAAGCCGAAACGACTTTCGG
This sequence comes from Rana muscosa, assembly GCA_029206835.1. Classification (NCBI taxonomy): domain Eukaryota; kingdom Metazoa; phylum Chordata; class Amphibia; order Anura; family Ranidae; genus Rana; species Rana muscosa. The sequence continues at coordinate 883,835,930 of CM055116.1, forward strand.
AAGAAAGGAAGGCTGCAGGCCGCAGCACCACCTTATCCTTCTGGAAAATCAAATAGGGAGCCTTGCAGGACAGGGCTGCCAGCTCAGAGACTCGTCTAACTGACGTAACAGCCACCAAAAAGACCACCTTCTGAGAAAGTGTCAACAGGGGAATATCTTTAATATTCTCAAACATTGCCTTCTGAAGCACCGAGAGGACCAGGTTCAAGTCCCACGGAGGTAACGGGGGGCAGACCGGGGGGGCAGACCGGAGGGGCCACATGTCGAACCCCCTGCACAAATGTACTCACGAGAGAGTGTGAGTCGCCAGGGGTCGCTGAAAAAAGACAGCCAGGGCAGATATCTGTCCCTTAATCGTACTTAGGGCAAGCCTTTGGTCTACCCCATGCTGTAAAAACAGCAGGATTCTGGAAACCAAATAGGTACACGGATGCCATTTCATTTCCTCACACATGGAGATGTAGGCCCTCCAAGTGCGGTGATAGACCTTCCTAGAGGACGGTTTCCGAGCACTTCTCATAGTAGAGATTACTGAGACTGACAGGCCCCGATCTCTCAGTACCTGGCTCTCAACAGCCATGCCATTAAAGCCAATGACTGTAAAGCAGGATGGAATATGGGACCTTACGATAGCAGGTCCTTCCGTAGTGGTAGGCGCCAGGGGACGTCTGCTACCAGACGTACTAGATCGGCGTACCAAGGAGGCTGAGGCCAATCTGGAGCGATTAGGATCATTGGAATTCCCTCTGCCTCCACTCTGCGGAGCAGAAGAGGAAGAAGCCTTAAGGGAGGGAAGGCATAGATTAGCCGATACTGACCCCACGATGCTACCAACGCGTCCGTTGTGTCTGCCCATGGGTCTCTTGACCAGGCCACAAACCTCAATACCTTCCGATTGAGTCGGGAAGCCAGAAGATCTACGTCTGGTGTGCCCCATCTTTGGCAGAGGAGTTGGAACACCTCCGGTTGTAAGGACCATTCTCCCTGGTCCAGCATCTGGCGACTCAGGTAGTCCGCCTGCCAGTTTTCCACACCCGGAATGTACACGGCCGACAGTGCCGGTACGCTCCTCTCTGCCCACTTCAGGATGCGAGCGATCTCCGATGCTGCAGCTGAGCTTCTTGTTCCTCCTTGATGATTGACATATGCCACTGCTGTGGCATTGTCTGACTGGATCCTGACTGGACGCCCCTGAAGCCTCTGAGACCATTTGAAGAGGCACAGCTTGATCCCCCGGATCTCCAGGACATTGATCGGCAGGAGGGCTTCCTCTGGGGTCCAGCGACCTTGCGCCGACTGGACACCCCAGACTCCCCCCCCAACCTGTAAGGCTGGCGTCCGTCGTGATCACTATCCAGTAAAATGGAAGAAATGACTTCCCAGCCATTAGAGCCGGTGCTGTCAGCCACCATACCAGGGATCTCCTGACTAGGTGGCTCACTCGGATTTGATAATCCAGAGATGAAGGGCATCTGTTCCATCTGGACAGAACTTCCTTCTGTAACACTCGAGTGTGGTATTGAGCATATGGGACCGCCTCGAAGGAGGCTACCATGAGGCCCAACACTCGCATGCAAAAACGGAGTGACGACCAATTCCTGGAAGTCAGCTGCCGTACTGCAGCCCGGAGGGTCTGCAACTTCTCCACAGGGAGGAATACCTTTGCCTCTGAGGAATCCAGAATCAACCTCAGGTACACTAGGCGTTGAGTGGGCACCAATACTGACTCTTGCGTGTTTAGTATCCAACCACAGTCTCGAAGAGTCTGACAGGTAATGGACACGCTTACCTCTAATTCTGAGCTTGAAGGGGCCTTCAGCAGAAGGTCGTCCAAGTAACCTGTGATAGCGATACCCCGCTGTCTTAGAAGTGCCAGAATCGGAGCGAGCACCTTGGTGAACGTCCTGGGTGCTGAGGCAAGGCCAAACGGGAGGGCCACAAACTGGTAGTGGTTCTTCCCGATAGCAAATCGCAGAAACCTCTGGTGTCTGGAGTATATGGGGACATGCAGGTATGCGTCCTTGATGTCCAAGGAGGCCAGAAAGTCCCCCGGATGGAGAGCCGTGACTACGGATCGAACCGACTCCATCCGAAATCTTTGTACCTTCACAAAGCAATTGAGGGCTCTGAGATCCAAGATTGGACGAACCCCCTCCTTCTTTGGCACAATGAACAGATTTGAGTAAAAACCCTGACCCCGTTCCTGTTCTGGAACTGGAATAACTACCCCGCGTTCCAGTAGACCCTGGACCGCCCCATACAGGGCCTCCCGACGGGTCGGTAGTAGCTGGAGATTGGAGGTGATGAATCTGTCTGGTGGACAAGAGAGAAATTCTATCTTGTAGCCTGAGGAGATTACTTCGCAAACCCACCTGTCGGAGACTAGAGCAGTCCACTGAGTCGCGAATTTGTGAAGACGTCCCCCCCACCCGAGAGCTGGGTGGGGGCGGACCTTCATGTGGACGCAGATTTGTCCGCAGGCTTGTTGGGTCTGCGGGACCAAAGGACGCTTTTGTCCTTGGGCAGGCGCTTTATCGGCCTGGGGTCTTTTCCCTGTCGCCTTAAGGGGGCGAAAAAACCGCTTACGTGCAGTAAAGGAGGGCCCTTGCCCTTGGCGTGGTCCCTTACCCTTGCTAGTTTGGGGAAGCAAAGTGCTTTTACCTCCTGTGGCATCCTTGATGATGTCATCCAGAGAAGCCCCAAAAAGTCTGTCGCCCTTAAAAAGGCAGATCCAATAGGGCTTTCTTGGAAGTCTGGTCCGCAGACCAGCCCTTTAGCCAGATCAGGCGGCGTATTGCTACTGCATAAACCAAAGCTCTTGACAGCAGGGGAATAGTATCCATGTCTGACTCGCAGACAAACTTAAGGCCCTGGACCAACTGGTCGGCCAAAGTTATCTCATTAGGAGGAGCATCTCGCTCCTTTAACCCCTGGAGTAGCAATTTTGCCCATTCAGTAAGTGTCTGAGACACTAGGGCCCCCGCCAATGCCGGGCGTACTGCCGAGCCTACCACTGAGTATAGGTAGCGAGCGAGTGCTTCAGCCTTCTTATCCACAGGGTCCTTGAAAACAGGAGCCCCTTCTACTGGAATAGTGGTGGCTCTATTAAGTCTGGACACCGAAGGGTCCACTATAGGGGGAGAGGTCCATATCTTCAGAAAACTCTCCTCAAAGGGGTACCGTACTGCAAACCTCTTTGGGGCTGTAAAGACCTGTATAAGAGTTTGTCAAAATAAGACACACAAGGGAACACCTTAGCAGTGCGGGCAGGTTTACGAAACCCAAAAGGGGACTGGAGTATCTGCTACTTCTTCAGTCCTTTCCAACTTTAGCGTATCCCGCACTGCAGTAATAAGGTCAGATACCAAAGCCGTCTCGCGTACTGACCTGGACTTGGAGTCCTTCTCACTGTCCGATCGGTCACGGTCTGCAGTCTCTGATGCATCAGAATCTGGGCCATGAGCCGTAGCTGGACCTGGTTCTGCATCAGAAATATCCCCAGAAGATTGCAGGGGACGGGGGCGTTTATTACCCCCTTTATTCCCGTGTGCTGCTTCCACCCTGGCAGCAAACGCCTCTAGGATTGCCGACATAGCGTCCATAGACACCTCAGGGACACCAGCTGCTAAATCTGGTGTTTCAGGGGAGAAGACATCTGGCTCAGATGCCATGCTGACCCCACGCTGACACTCACAAGGCTCCAGGCAAGATATCAATAGGCCACCCTCCTGCGCTGCAGAGATGCTGGGTTACCCAGAGGACTCACCACCCTGGATAGGTACTGCTATGCTGCGCCTGTGATGCTGTCCCCTTGCTGCTGTGTCAGTCTGCTTCTTTTATCAGCACTTCCTGTGTGAATTTTCGCGCCAGTGTAATGCACCCTAGAGGCCGGAGGCTCTCGCAAAATGGTTGCCAAAAACGTCTGTATGGAAGATAATGTGGGCTCAAAGAAAATGGCCGCCGACAGAAGATAGAGGTCAGGCAGCCATAGCCCACAAAAAGATGGCCGCTGAACGGCAATATCTGCATACAGGGTGGACAAACATGGCCGCCGATCACCTGATAGGGGCCAGTGGGTGTGGCCGAACCACAGGAAGATGGCCGCCAGGCAGTTACAAGAGGCCAAACTTGGCATGGACCACCTCAAAATGGCCGCCGACAGCATGGAGACACAGAAACACAGGTAAGCAAAAATGACATTTCTTTTAAATGTTAGTTACAGCCAGCCCCGCTCCAGTGGGACCCCCTAGGTGACCCCCAGCACCCAGCAACCTTTAGCTAGAAGCCCAGGGAGGAGGGAAAGGCAGGGAGAGAGGGAAGAATGGGGCCACAACCACTTACTTGATCTCTCCAGGAATGTCCAGCTAAATCACCCAGCCGAGGCAGGGGAGTTTTACTTACCTATCCTGCATGTATTCTGCTGGAAGACATTCCAAACAGATCATCGTCCGCTTACGGAAGGTGACTGTTGGCCATGCATGCTGTGATTGGACCCAGAAGGGACGATCATATGTATGCCCTGGAGCATGACGCTCACCGGCCAGGCTGCTGCGACTCGGCCGTAAGGTCAGCCGAAGCTGAGCGGTCCGATGCAGGCCCTGGAGCGTAGGCTCACCGGCCACCCGTGGAGCGACGGGCATGTCGTGGAAAACCCAGCGCGTAGCTAGGGTCGGCACACGCTCGATGGCCGAAACTGGGGAGACTACAAGGATCGAGGATCTAGCCTGTCACCCAGTCGGCAGTTGATCGAAGATCGCAGGAAACAACAAATGTAGCAAAAAATAAATATATATATATATATATATATATATATATATATATATATATATATATCTTTTTTCCCCGGACCAATGGGCCCGAAGGGAGCCATGTCCTACTCCTTGCTAGACAGAAAAAAACTGATCTGCGATGTGCAGACTGAGAGGGTATGCCCAGAGGGTCCGCCCCCTGGGCGGTACTGTAGAAGGTGTGATGCAACACTTTTTACAAGTTTTTCTGCCTAGTCACTCCTAATTAACGGATAATACCCACTTTGTCAATAGAGAAGCTGTGTCGGTCCATGGACGAAAGAGTAATATCTTTTTTTTTTCAAAATTTTCTGTCTTTTTCCGTTTATATCGCAAAAAATAAAATCGCAGAGGCAATCAAATACCATTAAAAGAAAGCTCTATTTGTGGGAAGAAAAGGACGCAAATTTCGTTTGGGTACAACATTGCAGGTCTGCACAATTTACAGTTAAAGCAGCGCAGTGCAAAATTCTGAAATCACCTCTGGTCCTTTAGCTACCAAATGGTCCGGGGCTTAAGTGGTTAAACAGCAGTTTTTAGGTAATTTTAGTTGGTAATACTATTTTTATGGAAGCACATAAATCGAAAGTAGGTGTTATTGGCTGGAAAAGTTGAATTATATCCAGTATATTCAGTCAAAGGCATTGTTGCCATGGTTTACACGAGAATCATTTCAAATCATGTGCTTTGTATGCACATCCAGTCTGTTTTATCCCTGTGAAGGAAACCCAGCAAAAACGAGGAGGTGAAGTAAAAAGGAGAATTCAGTAGAAGGATTTATGACCAAGCAGACAAAAAGTTCATTGTTCAAAATATGGCTGTGAGAACATTGCAGAGAAAAAAAAAAAAGTAAAAGCTGCAAAGACAATACACACAAAGCATAAGTAAATAATAGAGCAAGCAGCAATTGACAGCATACAACTGTTACTACAGCCCATGTGGAAACACCTGATCAGAAAAGCAAAAATTCAGCACTGAAACCAGGCATCCAAGCGCAATATTACATATCTTCATATTGTGCTGGTAGCTTTATGCCAACCTGTGCTTAAGGAAAAATGACAGGCAGGCAAAAAGAGTTGGCCACTTTGAAACCAGCAATGTGCCATCCCAGGAACATTTCTCATGTTTAAAGCCACCATTCAGAAATTGCAATTTAGTACAAGAACTAAAACCTTACCAGAATTTTTCCCAAATAAGTACAGAAGATTTAAAGAGCATTAGTGCTAGGATTTTCTTTAAGCTAGACATGACAAAAAAGATCAACTAAATCTGGCACAAAACAGCACCAATCCTCTTCTCAGGTCGCAGGTGCTCTTGGCCCCTCCCACCTCCTGAGTGCCCCCAGAGCAAGCAGCTTGCAATGGGGGCACCCAACCAGGTTCATTCCTGAGCTGTAACTGCATGTCCGCCCCCCTCACCTCATTGGCAGACTTTGACAGCAGCGTAAGCCGATGCCTCCCACTGCTCTCAGCCAATGAGGGAGTCCCTGGATAGCCGAGGCTCTCATGCACATAGCTGCAAGATAGGGCTCAGGTATTGGGGTGGGGGACATGCTGTACAGAGGTTTACTACCTTCATGCATACAATGCATGAAGGTAAAAAAACTTTGAGCCTATAGGGCCACTTTAAAAAAGGGATTTATAGCCAAACTTTAAAAATCACATATGAAATGTAAGCTGCATATAGAAGACTGGGCTCTCTACCCACTGAATCATTTTGGAAATACCTGTAAAATAGAAAGAAAAAAGAAAAGAAAGGAAAAAAGAAAATAAAAAAAAGAAGAAGTAGGTAGATTTAATGCAGAAACCACCAAGCACATCTCTTATGCATTAAAAATCCTGCCCCCCCCCCCCTTTTAATCTTCTAGCCTGAAATTCCATTCTAAACATGCCAAGTTACATTGAAAATGTCCATTTATCACTGAGGAAAAACCCACTCCCACTTTAGCTGGCCAGGGGTGTCCAATGCAATTTCAATGTGGGCCTCATCAGCATTATGGTTGCCCACAAATGGCTGATTGTAGCTGTAAGACTATCTAAACTTACACAGGGTTCTCCCCCCCCCCCTTAGAAAAAAGGTGCCCCAACCCACACTACATCTCCCTGGTCCCCGCTGTGAGTGCAGGGAAGGCAGGGATCTGTGAGAGCACCAAGAGAAAAGCTGTCCATGCAAACACAGAAGGGACAGAAGTCACAGCTGGCTTCCCACAGTCAACATGGTGGCACCGGTAACCGGCCCCGGGGGAGGACAGCACTGGATCCCTGGACTGGTAAGTGTCTCTATTAAAAGTCAGAATCTACAGCATTTGTAGCAGCTGGCAATTAAAAAAAAAAAAAGTGACTCAAGTTCACAGCTTTAGAGCGATCAGCTAGCAAGCCAAAAGGCGTTAAGCTTTTATACGCAAGTTCCATCGTCTGATATTTAAAAAAAGTTACACATTTATATTCGCTGTCAAAAGACCTTTATTACAAATACTGTGCATAAACAGACGGTTCTTGGCCTTCTAATAGATTATGCTACAAGCAAAAAAAAACAACAAAAAAAAAAAAAAACATAACCAGTTGAACCAAAAAAGTCCAGACTGCAAAATCTAAGCCAAGGATCCTTGGGTTGTTCAGACCCAATAAAAATGGAATGAAATAGATCTGGTGGAAAGTAAATCTTTTACAGCCATCATAAGTATTCACTCTGTATTGCCGTCAATTTTACATTTACTTGAATGAAATTTTGATGTGGGTTGCATACCTTGCAAGCTTACTGTATCATTTTAATAAAAATAATTTTAAATACATATTTTCAGCTTTACATACTTACAAGCAAAGTCACTGCAATCAGCAATTTTGCAGAATGACTACAGTGGAAGTGTTTATAACAGGACAAACCTTTAGAAGCAATAACTGCAACACATTTCTATAACATAAAACTCCAAAATATATATATATATATATATATATATATATATATATATATATATATATATATATATTATATTTGAGATGTAAATATGTCTGCACAAGGAGACTATTTTTTTTATATATAACACTATATAATACTTGCCTCACCCTACAACCATATCCCTCTGAGTCCTCAGTTATGTAGCAAGAAAAGCAGAACAAGTAGAGTTTAGGGAGGGTTGCCTGTGTCCTGTACTATATACCATGATAAGTAATTTACAGGCAAGTCAATTTCCCTAATCAGGACATGGACACCACAAGATGTCCCCAAGCAATGAATACAAGAGTGGGCAACAACTAAGCAAACTGAACTGTGTTAACAGGCTTTAACCTCTGAGTCCTGCTGTGGTTGAAAGCTGCATTCAAAGACGACTGGACATCCACCTAGTAAAACTTTGAAAAAGACGACCAGGTGATAGCCTTACAGGGTTGAACAACAGAGGCTTGGTGCTCTGGGTCTGCCAATTCATTAACTGTCTGACAGGCATTATAGCAACTAAAAAGATTAATAGTCAGTTTAAAAAAAGACACAAGTCCATCTAGTTCAAGCAAAAAAACGTCACTTCCGCCCAATGCTCTTAAAAAGGGACTTTTTTTAACCACCTCGCGCCCGCCGTACGAGTATATACGGCCGCAAGGTGGTTGTCAAATGCCGGGAGGCCGTTATTATACGGCCTCCGCTATTTGGCCACTGGGGGGCGCGCGAGCGCCGCCGGCGGCGCGCGCACGGCGCTTCACTGCAATGCCGATGCGCGTGCCTGGCGGCCGCGATGTCCGCCAGGCACCCGCGATCGGCGGTTACAGAGACAAGGACATGGATCTCTGTGTGTAAACACAGAGATCCATGTCCTGTCAGGGAGAGGGGACTGATGCTGTGTCCCTTGTACATAGGGACACAGATCGGTCTCCTCCCCCAGTCAGTCCCCTCCCCCCACAGTAAAAATCACTAATAGGGAACACATTTAACCCCTTCCTCGCCCCCTAGTGTTAACCCCTTCCCTGCCAGTCACATTTATACAGTAATCAGTGCATATTTATAGCACTGTTCACTAGAGGTCGACCGATATATCGGCTGGCCGATATATCGGCCGATATTTGATAAATCGGCATCGGGCCGATTATTATCAAAATTAGGCCGATATTTTACACTGGCCGTCCCTCCTGTCCTTCCTTCTCCACACTCAGCAGCTCTGGCAGCATCAAGTGGGGCTGACTGTGTGAACAGAGAGGAGGGAGAGAGAGGGAGAGAGAAGCTGTCAGCTTGATGTCGGGAGTAGGGGGGAGGGGGCGGGGCGGTGTAGCAGATCACTTCACTTCCTTGTTACTTTATGGTCAGTCCAGGCAGCTCCTCCCTTCTGCACTTATCTCTCTGCATGATCACACAGTAAGTCAGCACCTATTCTCCTCACTGCTCCTTCCCCCCCCCCTATCTTATCTGCTGTCCTCTCCATAAATCTTCACTGCACATATCATGCTGCCTCCTGTCCTGTCTCAGCTTTGCATTCCACACACAGATCTTACACCCTTTCCATCCCAGTTTGCTTTTAGCTCTCATAGTTGTCCTGTCCCCACCATGCAGCCTAGCACATTCCCTGCATTCTGTCACTAATAAAGACATTAGCACTTACATTTACCACCCCAACCTCCTCACCATTCTCTCTTTTATAATATCTTAACCTCACCCCCCTTCACATTGTAGCAATTTGACAAGTCACATCCTATTGCCGGCAAGGCACTGTTCAAATCAATGCGACACTGACTTTGAGTTGCCGCATAAATTTGAAAAAGTAGTACATGCACTACTTTTGCGATTTAGGATGTGACTTCAATAGCCACACAGATGTCTTTAAAGTCACAACCCAAAGTCGCACTGAGATGCAGCTCTGAAATTGTGCGATTTCAGGTTAAGTCGCACAATTTCAAAGCCACAGTCAATGTGAACGGGGGCTAATAGTAGGTTCACACTGGCGTGCTGTGGTCTAGCCACAGTGCGATTTGTATATGCAGTTTACCCAGAGTTTTAGGTGCGCTCCCATTCAATTCTATTAGACTGTCTGTTTTCACGAAAGCAAATTACAGTCTTGCGTGCTGCATCTTTGATGCACAATCAGAAAACACACAGTCCACTAGAATTCATCAGGAGCACACCTAAAACTGCAAGTAAATCACACATACAATCGCACTGTGGTCAAACCAAATCGCACCAGTGTGAAACCGCTATACAGCTAGGTTCACGCGCAGTCAGGATCATGCACAAAATTGTGGGTTTCTTAACAAACACAGAAGCGCACTGTCCTTTAGTAGATACACAGTAGTGCCATTGATTGTTAAAGGCACCCCCACTCATCACACATGTGGTTTGGTAGAGGACATTTTTAGAAAAGGGTCTTGGACTTCCTTTCCACATTTCCAAATTGGCACCACTGACCACTACCCCATATGTGTGCACCCATTACTCTCAGGTTGCTGCAGCGCAACACTTTAAGTACTATTATAGTGCATGTCACAAACATTACTCAGTGGGGGATCGTTCCTCTGATCCCCGCTGAGCAGGTGAATGACAGGTCTGTCTCCGCTCACTGTGCTGAGATGGACCTGTCAGAGACCCACTCTCCTCTATGGGGAGATCGGATGAAAACGGATCGATAGGCTTTCCATCTGTCTGGATTTCACTGACAGGATCGGGTGTCAGCGGACATGTTACAGCTGACATCCGCCGCTCCATAGGAGTGAATGGAGATTCCGATCAGGTCCGCCTGAAAAACTGACAGACAGACCTGATCGGAAAGCCTGTGTGAAAGGGGCCCAAGTCCGAACCCGAGGGGGCGCACTTTGCCCTGGGCGCTGGATGACCTTGTCCCAGCACTGGTTACAGTTACACTCGGCTTAGTGTGAAACCTGCCAGTGTCACCGCCAATCAGTGCCATCTCTCAGTGCCATCTCTCAGTGCCATCGCAAATCAGTGCCACCCGCCACTTAGTTCCACCAGCCAGTGCCACCCGCCCCTGCCAGCCAGTGCCACCCGCCCCTGCCAGCCAGTGCCACCCGCCCCTGCCAGCCAGTTTCAATTGCCAGTGCCACTGCCAATCAGTGCCATCTGTCCCAAACTAGTGCCATCTGTCAGTTCCAAACCAGTGCCACCTGCTAGTTCCAAACCAGTGCCATCTGACAGTTCCAAACCAGTGCCAATAGTGCCATCTGTCAGTTCCAAACCAGTGCCACCTGCCAATGCCAACCAGTGGCAGCCAGTGCCATCTGTCAGTTCCAAACCAGTGCCACCTGCCAGGTCCAACTAGTGCCATCTGTACTGAGGACATCAAGTGTGTGCTAGAGTGACAGGAGTAAGCAAGGAGTGGAGTGGGTGAGTTTTTTTTTTTTTTTAAATCGGCCTAAAATATCGGCCACAAAAATCGGCCATCGGCCGCCCCAATTTCTAAATATCGGCATCGGCCAGAGAAAAACCTATATCGGTCGACCTCTACTGTTCACTGTATAAATGTGAATGGTCCCAAATTAGTGTCAAAAGTGTCCGATTTGTCCGCCATAATGTCGCAGTCACAAAAAAAAATCACTGATCGCCGCCATCACTAATAAAAAAAAAAAAACATTATAAAAATGCCATAAAACTACCCCCTATTTTGTAAACGCTATAACTTTTGCGCAAACCAATCAAACGCTGATTGCGATTTTTTTTTAACAAAAATATGTAGAAGAATACGTATCGGCCTAAACTGAGGAAAAAAATATATATAAAAAAAAAAAAAAAATGGGATATTTATTATAGCAAAGTGTAAGAAATATTGCTTTTTTTTCAAAATTGTCGCTCTATTTTTGTTTATAGCGCAAAAAATAAAAACCGCCGATGTGATCAAATACCACCAAAAGAAAGCTCTATTTGTGCGGAAAAAAGGACGTCAATTTTGTTTGGGAGACACATCGCACGACCGCGCAATTGTCATTCAAAGCGTGACAGTGCTGAAAGCGGAAATTTCGCCTGGGCAGGAAGGGGGTATATGTGCCCAGTAAGGAAGTGGTTAAATGGACTTTTTTTAATTTATTTTCTATTGCATTGTAAATATGAGATCTGAGGTATTTTTGACCCCAGATCTCATATTTAAGAGGTCCAGTCATGCTTTTTTTCTATTACTAGGGATGTTTGCATGCCTTGTAATAGGAATAAAAAAGTGACCCAAAAATGTTTAAAAAGCGCCCCGTCCCAAAGAGCTCACGCGCAGAAGCGAACGCATATGAAAACGGTGTTCAAACCACACGTGAGGTATCACCGCAATCGTTAGAGCGAGAGCAATAATTCTAACCCTAGACCTCCTCTAACTCAAAACATGCAACCTGTAGAATTTTTTAAATGTCGCCTATGGAGATTTTTAAGGGTAAAAGTTTGTCGCCATTCCACGAGTGAGCGCAACTGTGAAGCGTGACATGTTGGGTATCAATTTACTCTGCGTAACATCTTTCACAATAAAAAAAAATAAAAGAAATAAAAAATGGGCCAACTTTACTGTGGTCTTATTTTTTAATTAAATTGCCTTCCACCGCTCTTCCCGGGCCTCCCGTCCCACCGGGAGACCCGATCCACGATTCGGCACTTCCACCGGCTAGAGTGAGACTGGAAGGAAGCCGGAAATGGCTTTGTTCTAGTCTCCTTTGGGTAAACACGGAAGCAATGTCAACACGTCACTTCTGGTTTACTCGGCTGCCAAAGGCGCCTTTTAAAAAAATAAAATTAAAGACAGTATTCAGGATCGCCGTTTTTGCCGATCTGAATACTTTGAAGTGCAAAGGAGGGATTTGGGGTCTTTTAGACCCTCGATGCCTCCATAAAGAGTACCTATCACCACCTATTACTGTCACAAGGGATGTTTACATTCCTTGTGACAGCAATAAAAGTGTCACTTTAAAACTAAAAAATTTGATCAATGTAAAAAAAAAAAAAAATTTTAAGCGCCCCCATCCCCGCGGGTTTGCGCAGCAAAGAAAACGCACACGCAAGTTGTGCCCGCATATGTAAACGGTGTTTAAATCACACGTGATGTCAGAAATAGGCTTAGGCATGAAAGGGTTAATCTCTTCTCAAGAGGGAAGAGATTCAGTTCCTCTAATCTTTCCTCATAGCTGAGCTTCCCCCCATGCTTTTTATCAGTTTGCTTGCCCTTCTCGGCACTCTCTAGTACCCCGAAATCCTTTTTGAGAACTGGTGGCCAAAACTTAACTGCATATTCCAGCAGAGGTCTTACTAATGATTTGTACAGGGGCACAATTATCTCTGGAGTCAATACCTCTTAATACAAGGACGGACTAGCATGTATGATGCATGCATATTCTTAGCCCCCAAGTGCATAACTTTACATTTATCAACATTAAACCTCATCTGCCACTTAGTTTCCCAATTAGACAGCATTGAGGTCGGCTTGTAAATTGGAGACATCCTGTAAGGACGTTTTTCCACTGCATAGCTTGGTGTCATCTGCAAAGATAGAAATGTTACTGTAAATACTCAAGTATAAGTCGAGTTTTTCAGCCCTTTTTTTAGGGCTGAAAATACACCCCTCGGCTTATACTCGAGTCAGTACCTGAAAATCGTCTTAGACTGCGTGCGGCTTCCATTGTTTAAATATCGCGGCTTCCTCCTGGTCCCGTTCCGTGATGGGCGTTTCCAGCAGACACTGTGTTCAGTGTTCCGCCTATCATGGACGTTCTCTTGTCCAAGGATGAAAAGACGTCCGTGATTGGCAGATGCAATGGGCACAGTAAGGCTCTGCAATGGGCACAGTAAGGCTCTGCAATGGGCACAGTAAGGCTCTGCAATGGGCACAGTAAGGCTCTGCAATGGGCACAGTAAGGCTCTGCAATGGGCACAGTAAGGCTCTGCAAGGGGCATTGTTGACCCTCTTTTCTGCTTACAGTAGCTGCTGCATTTCCCCCCCTAAACTTATACTCGAGTCAATATGTTTTCCCAGTTTATTGGGGTAATATTAGGTACCTCGGCTTATACTCGAGTATATACAGTACTTTTAATCCCAGACCCAATATTTATAAAGATATTAAAAAGTAAGGGTCCCAACACTGAACCTTGGGGATCACCACTGATGACTCTTACGCTGAATGGTCTCAAGTTATTAAACCACTACTCTCTAAGTTCTTACACATGAGCCATGTGGGGAACTGTGTCAAATGCTTTTGCAAAATCCAGGTATACCATGTCCACAGCCACCCCTCTCTCTAAGGTTTTAGTTACCTCCTCATAAAAAGAAGTCACATTTGCTGGACAACTTTTTTTCCAGCAAGAACTCGTCTATGTGGTCTTTTATTATCTCTCCAGTATCTTCCCGACTTATAGAAGGTAAACTAACAGGTCTATAGTTACTTGGTAAAGACTTTGATCTCTTAAATATGGGCACCATATTGGCCCTGAGCCAATCCAGTGGTACCATTCCAGTCATTAACGAGTCCCTAAATATTAGAAACAATGGCTTTAAAATGACAGAGCTCAATTCTTTTAGGAACGGTGGGTGGATGCCATCTGGTCCAGGTGCTTTAGCCACCTTTATTCTGTCTAAATATTTCTGGACCATATCACTTTTGAGCCATTGTGGATCATTTGGGGCTGTGTCACTAACACCCCCATTATGGACTTGAGCTTCCCCATGGTCCTTTGTATACACAGAACTGAAGAAAGTATTACATTTGCCTCCTATTTATCCCCAGTCACCCACTCTAGATTAATTTGTAAAGGGCCTACATGCACAGACCTGACTTTTTTACGGTTAATAAAGTTGCATTTTTGGGGGTTTGTCCTATCATCTGTCGTTAGTTTCGAATTTTTGCGTCTTTGATTTCCATTTTACATATTCTTTGTAACATTTAACCAACTTCAGCCCCGGACCATTTGCCTGGCCAAATGACCAGGCCACTTTTTGCGATTCTTTAACTGACAATTGCGCTGTCGTGCGACGTGGCGCCCAAACAAAATTGCTGTCCTTTTTTTCACCCACAAATAGAGCTTTCTTTTGGTGGTATTTGATCACCTCTGCGGTTTTTATTTTTTGCGCCACAAACAAAAATAGAGCGACAATTTTGAAAAAAAAGCAATATTTTTTGCTATAATATATATCCCCAAAAAACAATTTTTTTCCTCAGTTTACTGTCGATACGTATTCTTCTACAGATCTTTGAAAAAAAAACAAAAAAACACACGCAATAAGCGTTTGTTTGGTTTGCGCAAAAGTTTTAGTGTCTACAAAATAGGGATAGTTTTATGGCATTTTTATTAATTTTTTTTTTTTTACTAGTAATGGCGGCGATCAGCGATTTTTATCGTGACTGCGACATTATGGCAGACACATCGGACACTTTTGGCGCTATTTTGGGACCATTCACATTTATACAGCGATCAGTGCTATAAAAATGCATGGATTTCTGTGTAAATGTGACTGGCAGTGAAGTGGTTAACCAGTAGGGGGCGAGGAAAGGGTTAAGCATGTCCTAGGGAGTGATTCTGTTAGGGGGCGTGGCTACGAGTGACGTCACTGATCGCTGCTCCGGATGAGAGGGAGCAGATGATCAGTGACATGTCACTAGGCAGAACCTATGCTGTGTTTACACTGGCATCTCCCCGTTCTTCAGCTCGCGGCGGCAAATTCAAACCGATGTAAATATACGTGGATTTGCCTGTCCGTGCCATTCTGCCGACATATATCCTCGTGAGCCGGTCCTTAAGGGGTTAAACGACGGTGTTTCTTCATTTTTATATATTTTTAAAAAGCTCTTTTTAGAATTTATATCCATTTTAACTTTGGCCGCGAGCCACATAAGTTTTAAAAGGCTAAAAATAAAACCTATTGCCCATGGTAATATACTTTACAGGGAGTTCGCATACAGTCTTTTTGAAGAATTCCCATTTCTGTTCTGTGTCCATTGATGCCAATATTTTTTCTCAGTTTAAATCCTGAAGAGCAGCCCTCATCCTTGGAAAATTTGCTCTCCTAAAGTTAAGTGGTTTTATATCTTACCCGTATGTGTTTGTTGCTTACATCCAACATTAAATAAAATCATGTTATGGTAACTGCTACCCAGATGTTTTTATATGAATATTGGTAATAAGCTCTGCATGGTTTGCGATTACCAGGTCCAGCAGAGCGTCATTCCTAGTCGGGGCCTCAATAAACTGGACTATAACATGGTCTTGTAATAGGTTTATTAATTTTTGCCCTTTAACTGTCCCAGCAGTGCCATTACTCCAGTCAATTTCCGGGTAGTTAGAATTATTATCAATGTCCCAGCCCTTTCCATCTGTGCAAGGAGCAGAGTCTCCACCACCTCACTAACACTAGGTCTGTAACAAACTCCAATGACAACCTTTGTAGTACGCACACCAATGTACAGTTCCATCCATAATGCTTCAGACTTCTCACACTATCAATTAAGGGCTGTATTCTATCCAAGAAATTGTGACAGATGCAGAGAATTCAGATTTTTTTTTCAAGTAGTCTGCTTGTTGTATGCCTAAATGAACTAGAATCAGATGCTGAGACAAATGTCAAGACCGGTCCTGGCTCCAGTGCAAGGGATGCATCGTCACTTTTGAAGATGAATGTTGTGCAGGCTTTCAGTAGCGCAAATGTTTGTTTAGAATTACGGTAGCTCTTGTTCACCTGTCTCTGCCCTTGCTAAAAGTGAGGGTATTCCCCTGTGGGGTACACACAGAGTAGAGTGTGGGAGATTGGGCAAGCGTGTCCGGCAACCCAGGTTGAGAAGCATCCGAATACCCTATAGGGGGCAGAAGTAACGACCAGTGATGTGATGTAGCACCTGGTCATCCACGTGAGCCTGAGCTCCAAGTGGTTAAATTTCAGTGAAAGTTTTGAAAAAGTTTACACTGAGTACATTCCAAACAATACCCTGTTTTACAGAGCAACAGAAATACGGGGTGACCCTGTCTTACTTGTTCACGATGTTGACTGTATATAAAGTCAAGACTTGGTTAGTCTTTCTTCAAAGGGGTCTTCAGGAAATGGGTTACATAGCATCTTGCACCAAGGTGAACATCCCAAGCAAAACCCAGTGTCTGAAGCAACATTACAGGCCTCCCCCAGAGCGTGTGATGCAGGTACAGCTCCCAAGGTTGCATCAATCCAGAAGTACTGCTACTGCATAGGCTTTAGAAGATAGTAAGATTGAAAAATCAAAAGATAAACATAACAAAAATAAAACTAGTGAAGCTGGTTTCTTCAGGAAAAGGGAAGAGGACCATCAACTACAGACACTAGCATAAAACAGGACGCATGGAGTAGGGCAGGGAGATGCAATTAGCGGACCTCCAGCTGTTGCAGAACTACAAGTCCCATGAGGCATAGCAAGACTGACAGCCACAAGCATGACACCCAGAGGCATGATGGGACTTGTATTTTTGCAACAGCTGGAGGTCCACCAATTGCATATCCCTGGAGTAGGGTATAGTTATAAGGGAGGTGTCTCGGGGGGGAGTTTCCTCAAAAGCTTGCCAGTGTTCAATCACCTGAATGTATAAGCCTATAAACCATGGTGTAAGAATAAGTTGCCTGTGTCCTGTATGATTTTAGTAAATTCACTAAAATAACAAAGATAAAAACACAAAGGGCTCAATGGAAAGTTAATTTTAGAACACATACCTTAAAATCAGAAAGTGAGGCCATGAGTTCATCCAGTTCACGTGTAGCAGAAGAGGCGGAGATTCGAGTTTGCTGCTGGTCGGTGCTGACCCTCTGAGGGTTGTGCATCTCTCCTTGAGGCACAGTGATTGACGGGCTGTATTAGATATAATAATAATCAACCGAGTACAGATTCAAAAACAGGCAAAAATATTCTTACAGCAGTGATACTTACACTGGACTGGGAACAGAGCTTTCTAGTTCATCTAAAAGGCTTTCCACACTTGGACGGACATCTTCTATGCCCCGTGCTCCATTTCGCTTAGGCTTTTCCTTTGAGGCTTGTCCAATCTTAATGGCAAAGTTGTCAGACATACTGGTGACAGGAGGAGCCATGGGCTGCGCGAGGTTTCTGCTCAGGTCATCTGCAAGTATAAATGTCTCCAAGAATTGACTGGTGCAAAACAATTTTTTCTCAAAGCCACTGCGTGAGGACAAGTTTAAAAACAGAAATCATATTCCTGCACAAGTACTGGCACAGATGCCGACATGCAGTGACTCATAACATTGGCCCAACACGATTTATAGTTTGCTGTCAATCTCAAATACAGAGCTTTAGTTCTCATAAATAGCTAAAAGGCTTCATTTACACGGGTGCTTAACCCCATGCAGCGCTGAGAGATTTATCTTTTTTGAGCAGCGCAGTTTTGGGCTGGCAGCCTATACAAGTAAATGGGGATGCAGCAGCTGTATGGACTCATCCGCAAGTTTGACAATGTAAGGGCTGCTGCACAGCTGTGTGGGTGAGTCCATACAGCCTTTGAATCTCCAATCTATATGGGCTGCCTGCATGCAGCTCAGCACTGCTAAAAAAAAAAAAAAAAAAAAACAAACAAGGATAATCACGCTGTATGGGGCACAACGCCAGAATTTTTTCTCTCAAAATTAATATGGAAATTTTTTGAAGAGAAACTTACCTTTCAAGGTAGAGATAAGTTAAACAAAATCAAGTAGTACACATTGTGTCTCACCTGATGATATGCTACTTGGAGGCCCTTGCTGCACAGCATTTAATTCCAGGAGTAGACGGTCCAGCTCTGACAGATTGCTGCCCAGAGACGTGCTTAGGATTGTGGGAGATGGCTCTGCAGATCGCTGCTTATTGGGAAAGCTGTCCCAAGAACAAAAAGCAGACCAAATAAAACAAAGGTTTACTCAGAGAGGGGAGAACATTACAAAGCTGTCCAATAATGCTTACCTGTATACATGCTCCTCTTCTCCAGCAGAAGGGGACAGAACAGTCTCCTTCAGAGTTGAATTGTGAAGGGGATTCTGGGGAATATTAAAGGATGTCAGAAGGTCAATCACAGTAAGCTACTAGTTATAAAATTTTAGTGACTGAGCTCACAGATGCGACATGCTGGTTTGTACCCAGGTCAATTTATTTATCAAGTTGGATACAAGCAGCTTGCCCATAAGATGGTTTGAACCTTGGTCCCTGCTGAACTGGCAGATTCGAACCATCTATGGCCAAGCTTTAACCATTTCACCCATCATCCCCACCCTCCTCCACCCCCTTGTCACCCTGGAGTATCTGACACGATGACTGCTGTGCTTGAAAAATGTTAATTAAAATTTCAGATAACCCCAATTCGTTCTCATTCACCTATCCCATCCCACCTTTTTACTTTATTAGGAAATGGTCTTTCCTGGAGTAGTCAGATTTTTTTGTAAAACTCTAAAATATAAAAAATAAATAAAAATATGTGAGCGTCTTTGTAAAGGGACCCCTGAATTGGCAATACATGGTCACTGTGTCATCAATTGGCAAAAAGGCAGTGTCTTCAATGTATATAACCGATTTAATGTGGCTCATGGTTTTAAAAACATTGTTCCACTGTATGATTTGTAATTTCAGCATGTACATGAGGGCAGTCATATGTCCTCACTACATAGAAGAGGCTCTGCCTCAAACGTAGTAGGAATACACAATGACAGTTACTGCAATTCTCTCGCAACTTAAAATGGAACAGTTCTGACCAGACTGAAAAACGGACTTTCATTAAACTTAACCACATCAATACCATCCACTTTCACCCCCTTCCTGCCCAAGCCATTTTTCAGCGCTGTCACACTTTGAATGACAATTGCGCGGCCATGCAACACTGTACATATGACATTTTTATAATTTTTCCCCCCACACGGCTACAAAATAGGGGAGAGATTTATAGCATTTTTCTATAAAAAAATTTTTTACTAGTAATGGCGGTGATTTTTATCGTGACTGCAATATTGCGGCGGACACATCAGACACTTGACACATTTTTGGGACCATTCACATTTATACTGCAATCCGTGCTATAAAAATGCATTGATTACTGTATAAATATGAGTGGCAGGGAAGGGGTTAACACTAGGGGGCGATCAAGGGGTTAAATCTGTTCCCTAGGGAGTGATTCTAACTGTGGGGGGAGGGGACTGACAGGGGGAAGTGACCGATCGGTGTCCCCATGTACAAGGGACACACCATCGGTCTCCTCTCCCTGATAGGACGTGGATTTGTGCGTTTACACACACAGATCCACGGTCCTGCTCAGTTACTGGGCAATTGCGGGTGCCCGGCGGACATCGCGGCCGCCGGGCACGCGCATCGGGTCCCCAGTGACGCGGCGGCCCAGAACGAGAGCCTCATCGTCCCGCCGTCAAATGATGGCGGGCGGTAGGCTAGTGGTTAAAGGACAGCTGTACAATGAACATTCAGTCCAACCAAACCTGATAGTTCAGGGTTTTGGTGGATGCTTGAGAGTTAAATATCACCAAAAGGAAGCTTTATTATTAAAAAATGAATTTGGGTACAGTGGTGCATGACCACGCAGTTGTCATTCTAAGTGTGAGCGCTAAAAGCTGGAAATTGGCCTGGGCAGGAAGGGGCTAAAAGTGCCTTGTAGGCAAGTGGTTAAGCCACCATCACAATTTACATACTTCTCAGGACACTTGGTAAAAATCTGTAAAATATGAGTACCTGATGTGGTCATTATGAAGGGTTCCAATTTTCCATGTTGATTAGAATTTTTATTTTTAATATTAAGTTTTATTAAATAGTTTGCAAGGTTACATTCAAAAAGCCCATAGTCTGGATCACCTTGATCCCATATATCACAACATTGACGAAGCCTGAGGACAATATTTTCTAATATTTCGTAGATCAATATAAATATATCTCATCACCTGTTCAACAGAAACAACTATACTTAAAGCGGAGGTTCACCGGTATGTGTGTGTATGTATATGTGTGTATGTATATATATATATATATATATATATATATATATATATATATATATATATATATATATATATATATATATATATTTTAAATGCCAGCAGCTACAAATACTGCAGCTGCTGACTTTTAAAAAAAATGGACACTTACCTGTCCAGGTCACCCGTGACGTCGGCAGCCAAAGCCGAGCCACCGCTCGGCTCTCGGCTTCCCTCGCCGCCATCCTCGGTGAGGGAATCGGGAAGTCAAGCACTGCGGCTTCGCTGCCCGGTTCCCTACGGCGCATGCGCGAGTCGCGCTGCGCCGTCCTCACTGGTCCCCGCTGTGTTCTGGGAGCTGTGTTTCCTAGAACATAACGCGAAAGGGCGGGACTCTCGTGGGAGTCTATACCCGGAAGTGGTGCAATATAGGATTTTTGTACTCACCGTAAAATCCATTTCTCCGACGTCCATGGACTGACACAGCTGGATACTGTAAACGTGTGGGTATATGTCCCTGCTCGCAGGAGAAGATCTAGGCAGAATGTTAGAAACATACATTCTAGAAACAACCAGAGCTGAACAGCCCCGCCCAGGGGGGGCGGTCCCTCCGGACATTACCCTCCCACCTGCAGTCAGCAGACCTCAGTTTGTAACAAAGCAGTACAAACCTTAAAAAGAAGGAATGGTGGGTGCTGTGTCAGTCCATGGACGTCAGAGAAATGGATTTTACGGTGAGTGTAAAAAAAAAAAAAAAAAAATCCTATTTTCTCTTACCGTCCATGGACGGACACAGCTGGATACTGTAAACGTGTGGGACGTCCCAAAGCAGTATCAGAAGGGTGGGAGCAGTAGTAAAGGAACAACCAAAACTTCCACTCCAAACAAGCAGAACTCCTCAACAGAGTTGCAACATTAAACAGCGGCCTGCAATGCTTTTCGGCCCGAAGGAAGCATCCGAAGATGCAGCCACATCAACCTTATAAAATCTTGAAAAGGTATGAACGGACGACCAGGTCGTCGCCTTGCACACTTGTGCAACCGACGCTTGATGTCGGAAAGCCCAGGAAGCACCAATTGTCTTGGTGGAATGCGCCGCAACCAGAAAGGGAGGCGCCCGCCCCTTAAGGGCATAGGCCCGTAGGACGGTCTGCCTGATCCACCTAGAGATGGTGGCAGACGACACCGCTCGGCCCTGTTTTGGGCCAGACACAGACTTCCGAATGGAAACAGTAGCTGACAGGTACACTCGTAAGGCTTGTACCCATCTTAATGTATGAAGCGCAAACTCTCAGGGATGCGATGGGCGAGGACACCAGGATGGAAGAACAATGTCCTTCTTAAAGGTGAAAGGCCGAGACCAATCTTTTGAAAGAAGGACAGTCGTGGGCGCAACACCCCAATATCCTTATGGAGGACCAAGTAAGGCGACTTGCAGGACAAGGCCGCCAACTCAGACACCCGTCTAACCGAAGCAATGGCTACCAAGAAGGCCACCTTCCGGGACAAGGCCAAGAGAGGAATCTCTCTGATATTCTCAAAGGGATGTTCTTGGAGAACAGAGATGCATCAAATTCAGATCCCAAGTAGGGAGAGGAGGCTTGACAGGGGGGGGATCACATGACGAACCCCCTGCACAAAAGGTGCTATCAATGCATGGCCCGGTAGCGGTAGTTGAAAAAGACAGCCCGGGCCGAAATCCGACCCTCAAAAAAGGTATGCAAGGCCAGCTTTTGGGTCACACCAAAATCCTGGGAACGGAATACATCCGAGGACGCCACTCAAGTTCCTCGCACATAGCGATGTAAGCCTTCCAGGTACGGCGAGATATCTTCCTGGAGGAAGATTCCCGTGTCAACAACATAGAAGAGATGACCGAATACGAGAGAACTTGGTCCTTCAGCACCTGGCTTTAAACCGCCATGCCATTAAAGCCAAGGACTGTAAAGCAGGATGAAGTATGGGATCATGAGACAGAAGGTCCACCCCTAGAAACTCGGTCAGAGGACCAGTACCTCAGCCTCCACAGGTGGCGCAAACCCACCCTGGGCACAGAGACCCTAAAGGCTAAAACAGTTGCAGTGCACCTGCTAGACGACTGATGGATGAAGCAGAGGCTTTTGCCAGTCATTGAGCTACAAAAAACGCCAGAGACGCAGCCACTAACGGGCGTAACGCTAACCTCAGCCTGGCGAACACAGTCCAAGCCAGCGCTTCTGATCACCACTGAAAGCAGGTGGAAAGTGGTACCCCTGAAACCAGGGATCCTTGTGACAATGCTCCATCCAGCAGCTACCCATGGATAAGTGCTGATTGTACAAACACATAGTTTATACTACGTATTGAGTCAAACGCGCAAATAGAGTGTGGGAGGAAACCCACCCAGCCACAAAGAGCATAATACCACCACATACGGCATATGTAGTTTAGTATGGGTGGATAAACCTATTAAACACGTTTATACTGTGCCAGCGACGAAGGCGCGCACATCGGGGCTTGGACGTAAACCAGCCACGCAGATTGACGACACAACCCTGTAGGTATGTTAGCCTGCGAATAAACAAAATCGCACATGTTTATACTGTGCATAGCGCTGAAAATGCGCACACCATTGGAACGCAGGGGAGAAACCTGAGCACCCGGATGTATTTAGTGTAGTGTATAGACATAATGTGTATGTTTACACCGTGTATTGCACCAAAGGCATGCATGTCATGTAGCGTGGGCGGAAACCCACGCAGACTGCATACGCATACCGTGTAGGTATGATAGTGTGTGTGCTAAACATTTTGCACAAGCCCATGTGTGCATAGCACCGAAGACGTGCACACTGTGGGCGCGTGGGAGGAACCGAAGTACCCCACGCATACTCAGAGAATGCAATACCTACAACTACTGTGAATGTATTTAGTGTATAAACATAATGTGTATGTTTACATTGTGTATTGCACCAAAAGCACGCATGTCATGTAGCGTGGGCGGAAACCCACGCAGACTGCACACACATACCGGGTAGGTATGTTAGTATGTGGATATCCAATCGCACAGTCTGTGCATAGCGCCGAAGCGCCCATACCAATGGAATATGGGAGGGAACCGGAGTACCCGGAGGAAAACCACACAGCCTGTCTACACATACCGTCTAGGTATTATAGCATGCGTGATAAACATTGAACATGTTTAACTGTGCAGAAGGCCAAAAGGCGCACATACCATGAGAGCGTGGGAGGAAACCGGAACACCCGGAAGAACTCCACGCAGACAGCACACAGATACCGTGTAGGAATGATAGCATGTGAATAAACATATTGCACATGTTTATGCTGTGCATTTCCATTGGAGCGTGGGGGGAAACCGGAGTACCCGGAGGAACCCCACGCAAACAGTATACCCATACTGTAAACATGTATAGTATGTGCAACATATTGAACATGTCAATACTGTGCAGAGAGCCGAAGCGCACATACCATGAGAGCGCGGGAGGACACCGGGGCCCCCGGCGGAAACCTGCGCCGACCCAGAGAGTATAATACATACATATACTGTGAATGTATCTGGAGTCGTGCATAAACATATCTTGTAAGTTTATATCATGTATGGCACTGAAACAGCATTGGAACGTGGGGGGACACCCACGCAGACACAGAGACCAATAACACATACATACACTGAATGTATGCAGTGTAGAGGTATAGGAGGAGTTTAAATTATGGCGCAGAGGCGCATAAATCTTCTCTGTATCATTCCAACCTGCTCAACTGTGCTGTCGAAGCAGCATGCAGGTAACAGGTAACCTCTGACCCTCAGACCGTGCGTCTGTCAGAGCTCAAAGCGTTCCTCAGGAAATGGCGGGAAATGTTGCCTCAAGATATCACACAGAAGGCTCACAGGGACTAGAGGCATAAATGAATAAAGTCCTCCCCCCACCATGCTGCACCGATCAGGGGGAGGGAAACACTGTGTACCACTCTATAATCCATGCTGCTCTTGACGCAGCGTGTGAGGAAAACAGTGAGGAAGCTGTGTAAAAGAAAGGCTTGAAGGAACCAAGGGAAACAGCGTCCCTGAGGTACCTCAGCCACAGCAATTCCAGCTTGAGAGTGTTCCTCACATCATCAATGAGATCACTTACAAGCGCCCTGTCATTCACTGACACAGAACTGGAGTCTTCCTCACAAGGGAATGTCCTGTTCATAAACATTAAATATTCAGAGCTAGGGTCCTGAGCACAGTAGCTAAGCCCATATCTGAATCAGAGCACTCCTACACTAAAGATTTTGGTGGGGAGAGGGGGCTTATAGCTCCTTTCGCTCGCACACCGTTTCCATTCTGACAGGAATGATTCCAGGACTGCTGACAACTGGTCCATAAAGACCGCAGGTGCAGAAAACAAACATGTTTAACTGTGCAACACTGCCAGTTGCCCCAGACAAGTGTGGAGAGCATGTGTATCAGACTCCATAACGCATGTGTATCAGACTCCATAACGCAACCCTCTGAGACCTTATACAGTGAATATACAGTCCCACCCACTGACTACGCTGAGGCTGAGGAGGGGATACCCGGAGGACTCACCAACCCTTAAGGACCGCTCAGTCCTGCTGAAGCGCGCTGTGAGCCTGGAGGAGAGTGAAGAATCTGAGGAGATTGTGAGGAGATTTGCGCTGCAGCGCCGCCGCTATAAGCCGAAACCGAAAATAAATGCGCGGCGGCCACAAGAAAAATGGCCGCCGCTATAAATGCACCATTGAACCACGCCAAGATGGCCGCCGAGCACGAAATTAAAGCTCTAATGCGCGCTAATGGCGCGCGCAATAACCACTTCAAACAGCGCTAATGTCGCACGCAATAAACACCTCACACACCAGAAAAAACTGCCCCTCTCTCCAGAACCCACTAGACATGAGCGCCCAGCCAGGCCAGAGTGCCCCCAAGCACCCCCACAGCACAGCACCAGTACAGGGTGCAGAGAGCAGCATAACGGGGGAGACAGGGAGAAACCCCCCCATATAAAGAAACACAGCCAGCATGTACTAACCTGCAGTAGGAGAGACTACTTACCCATCCCTTTCAGGGACCCACTGGCTTGTTTCAGACAGACCTATCACAGAGCAGTAACTGCGTAGCTGTCGGCCCGGTCCACCGCGAGAGATAGTCACAGTCAGTTACTGTTCAATCTTGAGAGGACCGCGGGAGCATGAAAGCAACCCGGCCACCCCTGGAGTCATGGGGCATGTCATGAACTGAGTCTCACGCAAACAAGGCGAGGATCAGCGCGCTCGATGGTTGGACAGGGAAGACTACGAGGATACCAGTGTACCCAACCTGTTGCCCAACCGACAGTTGATTGAAGGTCTCAAAAATAAAATTCCCAAAAGCAATATAATTTAAAAGTAAAATCTTCCAGGAGACTGGCTCCTGAGAGAGCCACGTCTTCTTCTGCTAGACAGAAAAAAAACCTGAGGTCTGCTAGCTGCAGGTGGGAGGGTAATGTCCGGAGGGACCGCCCCCCTGGGCGGGGCTGTTCAGCTCTGGTTTGTTCTAGAATGTATGTTTCTAACATTCTGCCTAGATCTTCTCCTGCGAGCAGGGACATATACCCACACGTTTACAGTATCCAGCTGTCAGTCCATGGACGGTAAGAGAAATACCTGGTTTTATACAGGTACCTGCACCCCCTCCCCCCTGATGGAGGCCAATTGTGACACCGGACGGGGGGAGGGTTGAGAAAAGCGGAGGTTCACTTTTGGGTGAACCTCCGCTTTAAGTGACCATTATTTCACTTGGGCAAGAATCTACCCAAAGGCAAAACAAGAGATGACAATAAAAAGAAAAAAGAAAAAATGGGAAAGGACAAAGATAGAAAAAAATAAGTTGGGAGAATTGCACAAGCAAATCAATCTATTTCTCTGACAAGCTATCTGGGGGGAAGCGCCATTTTAAGTCAGAGTCACATCATAAAATAAAAACTATTTATAGGAAAGAGCTTAGAATATCAGAGCCCAAAACCTCAACCCAAGGAGACCATATTGCCATATACTTGGGGTAAACATGCATGTATGTTTCCTGTTAATTCTTCCATTCTCCTTAAATGACTCAGCTCAGCTATCCACTCTTTAATAGTAGGAGCAACATCGGTATTCCAGTGTCTAGGAGCGAGTATTTGTGCTGCGGAGAGGAGAAGGCGAAGCAGCCCTTTTTAGTCTCTCCCTTAGAGCCCGGGTAGATAGGATAGGACCATTTCCAGAGATTTCTGATATGGCATACCAGTAGCAATAGAGCAAAATGAAAACACAAAAACTTCCAAAAAGTTGTAATCTGGGGGCAAGTCCACCATATGTGGATCATTGTACCATTATCTCCCCCCCCCCCCAAGGGCCAACACTTTTAAGGGATAGATTGAAGCAGGGCTCGACAAACCCTGGGCGCCAGGTCGCCATTGCGACTAGAATTAGCGACCTGGCGCCTGGGGCAGCACAGCTGGGGTATCCTGTGTCTCCGTGCCCCCCCCTCCGCGCGTCGGGATCGGGTCGGGCCGCGCCGGCCGGTAATTGAGGCCGCGGCTTTGCGGCCTTCTGCAGGCCTATGCTTCCTTCTGTGAACTAGTGCCATCTTGTGGTGGCAGTTGGTATTACAACCAGCAATGCTAATGGAGTTTCCCTGTTTGTTTTCCCTGCCATCTCCTTCCCTAATTGGAACCCCCAAACATTATATATATTTTTTATTCTAACACCCTAGAGAATAAAATGGCGGTCGTTGCAATACTTTGTCACACTGTATTTGCGCAGCGGTCTTACAAGCGCACTTTTTTGGGAAAAAATACACTTCTTTTTTTTTTTTATAAAAAAATAAGACAACAGTAAAGTTAGCCCAATTTTTTTTTTATATTGTGAAAGATAATGTTACGCTGAGTAAATTGATACCCAACATGTCACGCGTCAAAATTGCGTCCGTTCGTGGAATGGCGACTAACTTTTACCCTTTAAAATCTCCAAAGGCGACGTTTAAAAAATTCTACAGGTTGCATGTTTTGAGTTACAGAGAAGGTCTAGGGCTACAATTATTGCTCTCGCTCTACCGATCGCGGCGATACCTCACGTGTGGTTTGAACACCGCTTTCATATGCGGGCGCTACTCACGTATGCGTTCGCTTCTGCGCGCAAGCTCGGCAGTACGGTGCGCGTTCCTGACTCCTAACTTTTTCCGCTGGCTCCTAGATTCCAAGCAAATTTGTCAAGCCCTGGATTGAAGATATTCTATGAAGTCTCATGGGACATCTATACCACCTGGTCAATATTTTATAGTTCTTTTCTTGTATATACAGTATGTTGAGAAACTAGATTTAAAAGGTTAGGAGTAATGACTTTTTCCACTCTTCTGTGGCAAGACTATGGCCCAATTCCCTCTCCCAATCTTTGATATAATATTGATAATTGTGGAATGCATGGGATGACAATATATTGTATACTTTAGAAAAAGTGTGAGAGCACTCAGAGCCCAGTGCAAAGAGAAGTGACCGCTTGTTCGATAATTGTATATAAAAAAAGTTGAAGCTGAAAATATAGGTGCAGCCAACGACCTGGGCGATTGCAGTCCCTTAGTTTTTAGCGCTTGTTTAATCAGTGAAGGGGTCAGTATTATCCATCGTAGAAACCTGGTTGACAATAAACCCAGTTGAAATTCATGATTACCCATAATTGGAGCAAGTGGGCCAGGGGGTGAAAGATACCTAGCTTTCAGATAGTTAAAATCCCATCTAGATTATGAAATATGTAACAATAGGTGCTGGAACATGCAAAGTTGGACAGCAGGGGGAACAATAGAAGGAAGATCTCAAGGAATACAAGAACCTGTCTCATCCCACAAGGCTCTAGCTACAACTAGAATACCTAAAGCACCACTTGTGGCTGCACTGGCACTCTAAAGTGCTAAAATGGCATCTGGAAACTGTCAGCCTGCCCACGAACGCAGTTTTGACAGCCTCCCTCTATGTCCCGATTATAAATGGCCTGCTCTTTCTTCCTACTACAGAGGAGTGGACAGGCTCTGTCTCAGCTGATAAAGGCTTAATTGTACACGGGACGTTTTTACAACCTCTCCTGAACGATTTAACTTGACAGATAGTAACCCATGTTTAAAACGTCCGTTTTTCCGAGTTTGCATTTAGAAGCGTGTCAAATAAAAATATATATACATTATTTAAAATAGGCAAAAATGAAAACGCCTGTAAAAACAAAAAACACGGGGTGGGAACTAATTTTTTTGCTTTCCAAAAAAAGCCTCTAAACTCAACTGAGTAGAAACCCCTGTGTACAGGGTACTGATAAGATAACAGAGGAGAGTTCAGGAGCAGCTGGAAAAAACAAATGCCCGACTGCTCCTAAACATCCGTTTACCAGCAGCAGTGTACATTAGGCCTTAGAGAATGTTCAACCTATAACAGACTCCACCCATTTGTTTGCAGTTTGCGGGCCAATTGCGATAGAACAAGTAGTGTGTATGCAAGGTAGCATTGGGTGCAAGGAAGTTCAAGGAGAAGAACATTCAAAAGTGTTATTTTATAATATTAGTGAAGACTGGAGTTAGCCCCTGGCTTCTTTTCTATCAAATACTATAACAGTGAAATGCTCAAGGTTTAAGTTTAAGTGGTGTATCAAAAAACAAACAATGTTGCCCCCATTATGAGCACTTTCATCTTCTCTAGATCTTCCCTGTTCAGCAGTCTTAAACCATCCTGATTGGCTGGGACAGGATGATGCAAGTTTTGCACATTGGAGTGAATTCATTCTAGCATTCCACATCTTACAGAAGCTGGATTTTACGCACGCATGGCTGTCAGTGCAAGAAATATTAGCTTTTTTTTATTTTTACTTTGCAGGCTTAGTTCCACATTAAGCTTCATAGATTAACCACTAGAGTAAGCTCTAAATAAAGCAACATTTTCACTCATGTACTGAATATGTATCAGACATTTTTGGGTTTGATGCATCTAAACGCAAGAACAAACACGCAACTTATTGCAGCCTACCAGACTTCAGATGTTGTGGCTGCATAACTTTAAATTTTTTATGATTTTTTTTCCCCCCTTTATATTGACCTGGTGAACCCGCTAATCACACGTGATTAGCCAACTTACTGTAGTGTATCAATGGAGAAGCAGTGTTGTCACCTTAGGACAGGAAGTGTCCCAATACACCTCCCCTTTCCTTAACATAGGAGAGAGATGTTCTATAGTTCACAGAAGTAAACTAGGCAGGGCTGCAAACACACTGCTTGAGATAACAGCAATTACATGACAGCACTGGATTTCTAGGATAAAAAAATGGTGTTAAATCGATATAACAACTGCTATAACGGCAAGAATTAGCTAGTAGATGTATAAAGACACATGCATCCCAGAGATTGACAGCTACAGGTTTAGATTATGAAATATTGGAAGGATGGGGTTTCCCTATTTGGTATAGAGATATGTTATATGGAAGTCATTTAGAGTAATACTTTGACTTATACAATTACTACTTCCATTGCAGCAATTTATTTCATTTTATTTCACCTGTGAGCTCGGAAAAACCAATTGGGTGGCTCCACAGTTGCCCAGGTATTTTTTATGGCATGGCCCTGAACCAGCTGCACAATTTTTACTGCAGCCATAAGCTTGTTGTTTCAATCTGTTGAGATATTGGACGTCCCATGTATGTCCAAAATACTGAACTCGTTACGTTTGGTAACTGCAGTCGAATAATTATTTTACAGGCAATTTTATACATACAATATATAATTACAATAATCATCCAAAGTACCAACTAGGGATGAGCTCCGGGGTGTTGGCATTGAACACGTGCAGAGCCCGCCAGGAATCCGGCACCACGCTGCGCTAATTACAGCCAGGGAGACATTTCCCGATCTCTGCAGCCGAGCATCGGGAAATGTCTGCCTGTCTGTCATTAGCACAGCGCGGTGCCGACTTCCTGGCGGGCTCTGCACGTGGTTCAATGCGAACACGCCGGAGCTCATCCCTAGTACCAACATAATTTACTAGATGTTTGAATCATCATGTACATTTTGATAGCCCCTATTAGGATATGAAAAAACACATTCAATTCTGCCTTTCACTTATTTACCTGCTGTTGTGAATATTTATTGGAGCTGCTGGTCCAGGAATCCAAAGGGTCTGCATGGACTGTGCCATTGAGGGACTCGCTTGTGGGTGCAGCTGGAACAGAAATTTCTTGGTAGGTTTGGCACCCACTGGGATAGGAATATGGGGTCTCCTCAGATAAGAAGACAGGCCGCTTGGAAATGTGAGATGTGGTAGATTCCAGGTCAGCAAGCAATGCATCTGCAATATACAAACACAGGGTTTAGAAAACTGCAATAGCTTACCTTAACCTCCCTAGCGGTAATCCCGAGCGTGACTCGGGGTTGTTTTTTTATGCTAGGATCGGTAACCCCGTGTCACGCTCGGGGTAGACATTGCAGAGCCCGCAGCGGAGTTTCCTTACCTTCTCCTGGCGATCCAGCGATGATGTCGTCTGCTGTGATCGCCAGCGAGATCTCCGGCGAGTGTCGGCACTTTCGACCCCATCTGACTTCCTAGTTTCGTTCCCTGCGAGCCGCAGCGGCGCATGGGAGCGGAACTGGGCGCCAAATTCAAAAAGGTAAACACATAGTATACATACAGTATACTGTAATCTTACTGATTACAGTACTGTATGTAATAATTACACACCCCCTTTGTCCCTAGTGGTCTGTCCAGTGCCCTGCATGCACTTTTATATAATAAAAACTATTCTTTCTGCCTGGAAACTGGAGATTGTCCATAGCAACCAAAAAGTCTCCCTTTATGTCAAAAGTGGTTTTAGACCAGCTAGAAAACTGCGATAATAAATTAGAATCACTCGCAGAATTGAGCGATAGCGATTTGTGGGGAAATTCGTCATCAAACACTAAATCTAATGACAGCGACAATTCTGCAACTGAGCAAATTTCAGTGTTTTTGATTTGATTACATTATTGAATAATTTTTATTATAATTAGATTACTATTTTTTATAATTATTTATAGTTATTTATTATATTATAATTTATAAAATTTTGTGTTTCAAACTTTATCATACCCGGGATGTCTACTAGACTCTGGTTTGCTCAGGTTTAAGTAAGTAATTACTAAGAATTGCAGGCCTATAATGCATAACACCAAATTTCCATGCAAAATAATTGTACCGCTTTTGGTACATAATTCCAGAAAGAATCATACCGCCAGGGAGGTTAACGAGTACCTAAGTAGACAACTTAAAGGGGTTGTAAAGGTCAACTATAAGCGATCTCTTTAGTATACAGATATTCAATACATTTGTTATTTTTGTTTAAAAATATAAAAAAACCTGTTAATTTAGTATGCCATTTCTTGCCTCCTCGTTTACTCTATTCATTCACGCCTGTATTTCCGGGTTTCAGAGCACGTTCACTCTTGCGACGTCGCGGCATCAAGGGAACTACATTTCCCTTGATGCATCGCGCATTCGCGCTGTGCCGCTTTTCCGTCATGTGACCGAGCATAGTTCTTCTTGCCATTTCAGGCTTGCAAGTTCACATGCCCGCCTCCTCAGCACGCCCAAAACAATGTTTTCAAGTTGCTGCAGTCCTTTCAAAGAAACTTTAGCCGAGCCGACGATTCAGAATCCTAGTCTCAAGGCAGCAAGGAGGCGGAGTTAAGGTGGGGCAGTGCAGCTTAGATGTTAATTCAGCAGAAAAAAAAGGTACGGGAGGCGGAGCTACAGTTTTGTAGACACGCCCACTTATCTCCTGCCTCCGTGCCTGTGAATGTAGGGAGTGTCTCCACGCAGGGCTGTAGTTAAAGATAGGGGGCGAGCACGATGACTAACCCCCAGGCATAACGGGCTCAGATGATGGGGGAAAGCTCCATGAAGAGGAACAGGAAGTGAGTATTTCAGACAAGGATTAATGACATTTAGAAGGGAAATTGAAGGAACTGGTAAGTGAACTAACAATGCACTAGCTTAAAGGAAGCTATTTAGAAAATAAAAAAACTTCCACTATGGAACAATTTTTTTCATGCACATTAAAATCTATTTTTGGCTATAAAAAGTATTTAAAACCCCCAGGATATGTTCTGAAAACATGGGGCCCTGTAAAAATAAAAATAATGTGTGCAACAATCAAATTTTTATTTTTTTAGGAGAAAGGAGAAAGGAGAAAGGAGAAGAAGAAGAAGGTTGTTTAATAGATACCAAATGTATTAGGCCTCAACACTGTCTGCCTATGAAATTATGGCAACTAAAATCATCAATAAGTCACGCTTCAAAACGTCTGTAAATGAGAAAACTAGAATTTTGCATCCCAGCATGCATAATACACAATGTGTGTTGTGAAATGGACATGTGTACTGCATTTGTGCTTATAGGGGTTTTAAAGGTACATGTTTTCACCTTAATGCATTCTATGCATCAAGGTGAAAAAACATCTGAGCATTAGCGCCCCCCCCCCCCGAGCCCCCCGAAAGTCGGGCGCCGTGAACGCGCAGGCTTCTTGGCTCATTCATTGGTTGATTGAAAGCAGCGCAGCCATTGGCTTGCGCTGCTGTCAATCATATCCAATGACACCTTGCGCCGGGGGGCGGGCCGAGTGATACAGTGAGCGGCTATGGCCGCCGGCTGCATCACAGGAGCGCGCCCGCAAGAACTTTCCACCAAGCTCGCTCGCTCGCTCGCATGAAGGTGGAAAGTTCTTGCGGGGGGGGGGGCCGAGACAGCCACAGAGTGACCCCAGAAGACCAGGTTCAGGGCCACTCTGTGCAAAACGAGCTGCACAGTGGAGGCAAGTATAACATGTTGGTTATTTTAAAAAAAACAAAGCTTTAGTTTTCCTTTATGCATTCGAATGAGTGTGTATGTGCATGTTATTTTCCTTTAATTAGATTTTATATTAACACTCATATACCTGTATTTTTACTTTAAACTTTAAGAAAAGCCATAAAAGGAAAAAAAAAAAGAACACGCAAAACATATCTTGGTAGTGTTCTAGTTGGGTAATCTAAACAGTGAAATTCTTGCGAGCTACCATATGATGCCTTTTAATCAAATCAGCTTCTCGCACTGATCACGTCTCATATGATCATGCACAACAAACTGAAATAGAGTGCGCCACGCTGTCTTAACCTAAAATTGTGATACCTTATTAAATAAATGCTCTTCTTCCAAATCATACAACTATTACCTTATCCATTATTTAAAGTTTCCACGTGATGAATAGTGCAAATATAGATTGCAATGTGTATATTTGTAAACAAAGTCCTTATAAAAAGTGCTTCAATGATATCACAAAAAATGTGTTCCAGTGCACTAAAGTGCTGCGTGCGATTTTCTTCATGCGATACCATGCATTAATGTACATATAAAGTCCATTTCAATTCCATCAAATCCACAAACTCAGGTGATAAAAAACAAACGTGCATATGTGTCCACTCTGGTGCTCCCCCTTCAGTAATGCGCTCACCTAAGAGCGTGCGACCTTGCGGCTAAGCTTGGTCAAAACACGCTTCTGAACCACCTCTGGGTTCAATGTGTATGCTGGGATCCTGGGCTGGTTTATGGTATGTTTTTACACATATGGGTAGAATAGAAGAAACTCGCATTATCGTTTAACCACTTAACGACCGCCCACTGTAAATATACGTCGGCAGAATGGCACCGACAGGCAGAATCACGTATATGTACGCGATTGCCTTTGTATAGTTGGGGGGTCCGATCGGACCCCCCTTCTTTACAGTGAGCGGTCGTTTTACCTTCGGGAGCGATCCGGCATGAGGGGACGGCCATTCGATTCCGGCCACCCCCTCTCGATCGCTCCCGGCGAATGAGAGCTTCTCCTGCCTGTGTACTGTTTACACAGGCTGGAGGAAGTGATGTCATCTCTCCTGCGGCGCTCACATATACCGAGCGCCGTACAGGAGAAGATGCAGGTTAGTGCACACAACACTACACTGACACCAGGACACATAGGCACATAAATCGCCCCCCAAGATCACCCCCCAGCCCCCAGTCACAGTGTCACTGATTGCAGTGACCATTTATTTAGTGATCACTGCAATCAGTAACATTTGGGACTGTAAAAGTGTCAGTACATTCAGTTTTAGGTCCAGTGTAGCCCCCCCTAATAAAGGTTTAACCCCCTGATCACCCCCCAGATAACCCTTTCACCCCCTATCACCACTGTCACTAAGCGATAATTTTTCTGATCGATGTTTTAGCGTCGGCGATGCTGATCGGTAGCCAGTAATTTTTTTTTAGGTTCGCCGCAGGTTTTTATAGCGTCAGGTACCCCAATATATTACCTAATAAAAGGTTTAACCCCCTTGATCGCCCCCCAGGTAACCCTTTCACCCCCTATCACCACTGTCGCTAAGCGATCGTTTTTATGATCGTTGTCTTAGTGTCGGTGATGCAGATCGGTAGCCAGTAATTTTGTTTTAGGTTTCCCGTCAGGTTTTTATATAGCGTCAGGTACCCCCATATATTACCTAATAAAGGTTTTAACCCCCCAATTGCCCCTAGTTAACCCTTTCACCAGTGATCACCATATAAGTGTTACGGGTGACGCTGGTTAGTTAGTTTGCTTTTTATAGTGTCAGGGCACCCGCCGTATATAACCCAATAAAGGTTTAACCCCCTGATCGCCCGGCGGGTGATATCAATTAGGTTTTAGCGTCAGAGAGGGTCTGCGTCACACCCCAGGCAGCGTCAGGTTAGTGCCAGTAACGCCAACACCCACGCGTGAAGCATACACCCCCCTTAGTGGTATAGTATCTGAACAGATCAATAAATCTGATCTGATCAGATCTATACTAGCGTCCCCAGCAGTTTAGGGTTCCCAAAAACGCAGTGTTAGCGGGATCAGCCCAGATACCTACTAGCACCTGCGTTTTGCCCCTCCGTCCAGCCCAGGCCACCCAAGTGCAGTATCGATCGATCACTGTCACTTGCAAAACACAACACACATAACTGCAGCGTTCGCAGAGACAGGCCTGATCCCTGCGACTCCAGTGCTGTAGGAGGCGATTTCGCCACCACAGTTAAAAAAAAAACAAAACATATATGCCGAAGCATTGGGGCAGCAGGGGCGGAGGAGCGATTTTGCTCCTAATGCCGCGTACATACGGTCGAAATTCCGACGGAGGCTTGCCCGTGGAAAAGTCTGACCATGTGTACGCGGCATAACTTTTGCGGGAAGATGCCCCCATGCTTCGGCATATATAAATGGTGCATGTATGCCCATCATTAGAAGTGGGTGGATGAAGGGCGGTATTCTAATGGTGGGCATACCCACCGATCAATCTCTTTTTTCGTTCAGCCAACTGGCTGCATGAAAAAAAAAGATTACAATACATGTCCAACAAGGACCAGCAACGTACTGGTATGTTGCTGGACTTTGAATGTTTATACCAGAATGATGCCTGCGGGTTTAGGTATCATCTTGGTATCATTCTTTTCAGCCAGCGGCCGGCTTTCATGTAAAAGCAAGCCTAGTGGCTAATTAGCCTCTGGACTGCTTTTACAAGCAGTGGGAGGGAATGCCCCCCCCCGGATATAAAAAGCGCCATTGGGAAATTGGGAAAGCATTTTATCACACCGATCTTGGTGTGGTCAGATGCTTTGAGGGCAGAGGAAAGATCTAGGGTCCAATAGACCCCAGTTTTTTTCAAAAAAGAGTACCTGTCATTACCTATAGCTATCATAGGGGATATTTACATTCCCTGAGATGACAATAAAAATGATAAAAAAAAAATAAAAAAAATATGGAAGCAACAGTTTAAAAATAAAAATAGCAAAATTAATAATAAAAAAAAAAAAAAAAAAAAAGCACCCCTGTCCTGCCCTGCTCTTGCCCAATGGCGAACGCAAGCGTCGGTCTGGCGTCATATGTAAACAGCAATTGCACCATGCATGTGAGGTATCACCGCAAAGGTCAGATCGAGGGCAGTAATTTTAGACCTCCTCTGTAAATCTAACGGGGTAACCTGTAAAGGCTTTTAAAAATGTATGTAGTTTGTCGCCAATGCGCGTTTGTGCAAAATTTTAAAGCATGTCGTGTTTGGTATCTATGTACTCGGCCTAAGATCATCTTTTTTATTTCATCAAACATTTGGGCAATATAGTGTGTTTAAGTGCATTAAAATTAAAAAAAGTGTATTTTTCCCCCAAAAAATGCGTTTGAAAAATCGCTGCGCAAATACTGTGTAGAAAAAAAAATGCAACACCCACCATTTTATTCTGTAGGGCCTTTGCTTTAAAAATATATATAATGTTTGGGGGTTCAACATAATTTTCTTGCAAAAAAAAATGTTTTCATGTAAACAAAAAGTGTCAAAAAGGGCTTTGTCTTCAAGTGGTTAGAAGAGTGGATGTAAGCTTCCTAATGTGTATAAAATGCCAGAACAGTTCAACCCCCCCCCCAAATGACCCCATTTTGGAAAGTAGACACCCCAAGCTGTATACTGAGAGGCATGTCGAGTCCATGGAATATTTTATATGTTGACACAAGTTGCGGAAAAAAGACAATTTTTTTTTTTTTTTGCACAAAGTTGTCACTAAATGATATATTGCTCAAACATGCCATGGGCATATGTGGAATTACACCCCAAAATACATTGTTGCTTCTCCTGAGTACGGGGATACCACATGTGTGAGACTTTTTGGGAGCCTAGCCGCGTACGGGACCCCAAAAACCAATCACCGCCTTCAGGCTTTCTAAGGGTGTAAATTTTTGATTTCACTTCTCACTGCCTATCACAGTTTCGGAGGCCATGGAATGCCCAGATGGCACAAACCCCCCCAAATGACCCCATTTTGGAAAGTAGACACCCCAAGCTATTTGCTGAGAGGTATTGTGAGTATTTTGCAGATCTCGCTTTTTGTCACAAAGTTTTGAAAATTGAAAAAAAAAAAAAAGAAAAAAAAAAAAATGTTTTCTTCATTTTCAAAAACAAATGAGAGCTGTAAAATACTCACCATGCCTCTCAGCAAATAGCTTGGGGTGTCTACTTTCCAAAATGGGGTCATTTGGGGGGGTTTTGTGCTATTTTGGCATTTTATGGCCTTCGAAACTGTGATAGGTAGTGAGGAGTCAAATCAAAAATTTGTGCCTAGAAATCCTGAAGGCGGTGATTGGTTTTCGGGGTCCCGTACGCGGCTAGGCTCCTAAAAAGTCCCACACATGTGGTATCCCCGTACTCAGGAGAAGCAGCAAAATGTATTTTGGGGTGCAATTCCACATATAACCATGGCATGTGTGAGCAATATATCATTTAGTGACAACTTTTTGTAATTTTGTTTTTTTTTTTTTTGTCATTATTCAATCACTTGGGACAAAAAAAAAAAAAAAAAAAGGGCTCAACATGCCTCTCAGCAATTTCCTTGGGGCGTCTACTTTCTAAAATGGGGTCATTTGGGGGGGTTTTGTACTGCCCTGCCATTTTAGCACCTCAAGAAATGAGATAGGCAGTCATAAATTTAAAGCTGTGTAAATTCCAGAAAATGTACCCTAGTTTGTAAACGCTATAACTTTTGCGCAAACCAATAAATATACACTTATTGACATTTTTTTTACTAAAGACATGTGGCTGAATACATTTTGGCCTAAATGTATGACTAAAATTGAGTTTATTCGATTTTTCTTATAACAAAAAGTATTTTTCCGTTTATATCGCAAAAAATAATAATCGCAGAGGCAATCAAATACCATTAAAAGAAAGCTCTATTTGTGGGAAGAAAAGGACGCAAATTTCGTTTGGGTACAACATTGCATGTCCGCACAATTTACAGTTAAAGCAGCGCAGTGCAAAATTCTGAATTCACCTCTGGTCCTTTAGCTACCAAATGGTTCGGGGCTTAAGTGGTTAGAAAAAAAAAAAAAAAAAAAAAAAAAAAAAAGGGATTTTTGTACTCACCATAAAATCCATTTCTCTGACGTCCATGGACTGACACAGCTGGATACTGTAAACGTGTGGGTATATGTCCCTGCTCGCAGGAGAAGAT
Organism: Rana muscosa; assembly: GCA_029206835.1. Lineage (NCBI taxonomy): Eukaryota > Metazoa > Chordata > Amphibia > Anura > Ranidae > Rana > Rana muscosa. The sequence goes on from CM055116.1 coordinate 883,874,628, forward strand.
CTAGGCAGAATGTTAGAAACATACATTCTAGAACAAACCAGAGCTGAACAGCCCCGCCCAGGGGGGCGGTCCCTCCGGACATTACCCTCCCACCTGCAGCTAGCAGCCTCAGTTCGCAACAAAGCAGTACAAACCTTAAAAGGAAGGGTGGGTGCTGTGCCAGTCCATGGACGCCAGAGAAATGGATTTTACGGTGAGTACAAAAAAAAAACATTTTCTCTTATTGTCCATGGACTGACACAGCTGGATACTGTAAACGAGTGGGGACGTCCCAAAGCAGTATCAGAAGGGTGGGAGCAGTAGTAAAGGAACAACCAAAACTTCCACTCCAAACAAGCAGAGCTCCTCAGAGTTGCAACATTAAACAGCGGCCTGCAATGCTTTTCGGCCGAAGGGAGCATCCGAAGATGCAGCCACATCAACCTTGTAAAATTTTGAAAAGGTATGAACGGACGACCAGGTCGCCGCCTTGCACACTTGTGCAACCGACGCTTGATGTCGGAAGGCCCAGGAAGCACCAATTGCCTTGTGGAATGCGCCGCAACCAGAAAGGGAGGCGCCCGCCCCTTAAGGGCATAGGCCTGTATGACCATCGGCCTGATCCACCTAGAGACGGTGGCAGACGACACCGCTCAGCCCTGTTTTGGACCAGAGACAGACTTCCGAATGGAAACAGTAGCAGACAGGTACACCCGTAAGGCTTGTACCCATCTTAATGTATGAAGCGCAAACTCTCAGGGATGCGATGGGTGAGGACACAAGGACGGAAGAACAATGTCCTTCTTAAGGTGAAAGGCCGAGACCATCTTTTGAAAAGGATGGTCGTGGGCGCAACACCGCCATATCCTTATGGAGGACCAAGTAAGGCGACTTGCAGGACAAGGCCGCCAACTCAGACACCCGTCTAACCGAAGTAATGGCCACTAAGAAGGCCACCTTCTGGGACAAGGTCAAGAGAGGAATCTCTCTGATATTCTCAAAGGGATGTTCTTGGAGAACCGAGATGCATCAAATTCAGATCCCAAGTAGGGAGAGGAGGCTTGACGGGGGGGGGGGGGGGGGGGGGTCACATTGCGAACCCCCTGCACAAAAGGTGCAAAATCAAGGAATGGCCCGGTAGTGGTCGTTGAAAAAGACAGCCAGGGCCGAAATCCGACCCTCAAAAAAGGTATGCAAGGCCAGCTTTTGGGTCACACCACGCTGTAAGAACAGCAAAATCCTGGGAACGGAATACATCCGAGGACGCCACTCAAGTTCCTCGCACATAGCGATGTAAGCCTTCCAGGTACGGGGAGATATCTTTCTGGAGGAAGATTCCCGTGTCATAGAAAAGAGATGACCGAATACGAGAGAACTCGGTCCTTCAGCACCTGGCTTTAAACAGCCATGCCATTAAAGCCAAGGACTGTAAAGCAGGATGAAGTATGGGATCAGAGACAGAAGGTCCACCCCAATAGGCAGTCGCCAAGGAACGTCTGCGACTAGCCGAAGTAGATCGGCGTACCAATTTCGCCGTTCCGGAGCAATGAGGATCACCGGAATGGCCTCAGCCCCTACTCTGCGAAGCAACAACAGTAGCGGAGAGTAAGCATAGATCAGGCGATACTACCCCCACGGGCTTCCAACGCGTCCGCCCAGGGGTCCCTGGACCTGGCCACGATCTTGCCACCTTGCGAGTGAGTCGAGAGGCCATAAGGTCCACTTCCGGTGCCCCACCTCCGGTAAAGGAGGTGGAAACACCTACGGATGCAAGGACCCTTCCCCTGTAATGCACACGGCCAACAGGACCGTCTTGCAGCGAGATGTATGAAAATCCCAAAGAGACTCCGCAATGTATCGGAGAAGAGAGGCCCCGGTGTACAGGGTGCCTCAACTGTTGGCCAATAAAGGCAACTTGACAGAACTTCCCTAGAAACTCGGTCAGAGGACCAGTACCTCAGCCTCTACAGGTGGCGCAAACCCACCCCTGGCACAGAGACCCTAACGGCTGAAGCAGTTGCAGTGCACCTGCTAGTCGACTGATGGATGAAGCAGAGGCTTTTGCCCAGTCATTGAGCTACAAAAAACGCCAGAGACGCAGCCACTAACGGGCGTAACGCTAACCTCAGCCTGGCGAACACAGTCCAAGCCAGCGCTTCTGATCACCACTGAAAGCAGGTGGAAAGTGGTACCCCTGAAACCAGGGATCCTTGTGACAATGCTCCATCCAGCAGCTACCCATGGATAAGTGCTGATTGTACAAACACAGTTTATACCAGTGTTTCTCAACTCCAGTCCTCAAGGCGCACCAACAGGTCATGTTTTTGGGATTTCCTGCAGATGAAACAGCTGTGGTAATTACTAAGGCAGTGAAACTGCTCAAATCACCTGTACAAATCAATGGAAATCCCAAAAACATGACCTGTTGGTGCGCCTTGAGGACTGGAGTTAAGAACCACTGGTTTATACTATGTATTGCGTCAAACGCGCAAATAGAGTGTGGGAGGAAACCCACCCAGCCACAAAGAGCATAATACAACCACATACGGCGTATGTAGTTTAGTATGTGTGGATAAACCTATTAAAACACGTTTATACTGTGTCAGCGACGAAGGCGCGCACATCATCGGGGCTTGGACGTAAACCAGCCACGCAGATTGCGTACACAACCGTGTAGGTATGTTAGCCTGCGAATAAACAAATTGCACATGTTTATGCTGTGCATAGCGCTGGAAATGCGCACACCATTGGAACGCAGGGGAGAAACCTGAGCACCCGGATGAAACCCATGCAGACTGCATACGCATACCGTGTAGGTATTATAGTATGTGTGCTAAACATTTTGCACAAGCCCATGTGTGCATAGCACCGAAGGCGCGCACACCGTTGTCGCGTGGGAGGAACCGAAGTACCCCACGCATACCCAGAGAATGCAATACCTACAACTACTGTGAATGTATTTAGTGGTGTATAAACATAATGTGTATGTTTACACCGTGTATTGCACCAAAGGCACGCATGTCATGTAGCGTGGGCGGAGACCCAAAGGAAACCCACGCAGACTGCACAGACATACCGAGTAGGTATGTTAGTATGTGGATATCCAATCACACAAATTTAGGCTGTGCATAGCGCCGAAGCGCCCATACCAATGGAGTGTGGGAGGGAACCGGAGTACCCGGAGGAAACCCACACAGACTGCATACACATACCGTGTAGGCGTTATAGCATGCGTGATAAACATTGAACATGTTTAACTGTGCAGAAGGCCAAAAAGGCACACATACCGTCAGCGCGTGGGAGGAAACCGGAACACCCGGAAGAACCCCACGCAGACAGCACACAGATACCGTGTAGGAATGATAGCATGTGAATAAACATATTGCACATGTTTATGCTGTGCATTTCCATTGGAGCGTGGGGGGAAACCGGAGTACCCAGAGGAACCCCACGCAAACAGTATACCCATACTGTAAACATGTATAGTATGCGCAATAAACATATTGAACATGTCTATACTGTGCAGAGAGCCGAAGATGACAGCGCGGGAGGACACCGGAGACCCCGTCGGAAATCCGCGCCGACCCAGAGAGTATAATACATATACTGTGAATGTATCTGGAGTCGTGCATAAACATATTTTGTACGTTTATATCATGTAAGGCGATATTTAGAAATTGGGGCGGCCGATGGCCGATATATGATGCCGATTTTTGTGGCCGATATTTTAGGCCGATTAAAAAAATAAAATAAAAAAACACCTCACCCACTCCATTCCTTCCTGCTTACTCCTGCCACTCTAGCACACACTTGATGTCCTCAGTACAGATGGCACTGGTTGGTGGCACTGGTTTGGAACTGGCAGGTGGCACTGGTTTGGAACTGGCAGGTGGCACTGGTTTGGAACTGGCAGGTGGCACCGATTGGCAGTGGCAATTGGAACTAGGTGGCACTGGCGGGTGACACTGGTTGGCACTGGCTGGTGGCACCGATTGGCAGTGGCACTGACAGATGGCACTGGCTGGTGGCACTGATTGGTACTGGCTGGGGGCACCGATTGGCGGTGGCACTGACAGATGGCACTGATTGACACTGGCTGGTGGCACTGACAGATGGCACCGATTGGTGGTGGCACTGGCTGGGGGCACTGATTTGCAGTGGCACTGGCAGGTTTCACACTAAGCCGAGTGTAATGTGTGAAACAGAGAGGAGAGAGAGAGAGAGCTGTTAGAATTGAGCTCGATGTGCTCGATGTGGGGGTGGGCGGGACCCAGCAGCTAAATTACACCAGCCAATGATTGGGCTGCTTTAGACGTAGTGGCCCGCCCAGATACCATCCCATTGGCTGGTGTAATATATCTGCTGGGTCCCGCCCACCCCCGACATCAAGCTGACCGCTCCTCTCTCTCTCTCTCCTCTTACTTTCAGTTTCACACACAGCACGGCGCTTGATGCTGCTGAGTGTGGAGGAGGAGGGGCAGCCAGTGAAATATATTGGCCCAGTTTTGATAATAATCGGCCAAAGCCGATTTATCAAAAATGCCTTAATATCGGCCGATATATCGGTCGACCCCTATTAACAGGTAACCTCTGATCCTCAGACCGTGTGTCTGTCAGAGCTCAGAGCGTTCCCCAGGAAATGGCGGGAAACCACAGGTGGAGACCCTGTTGTTGCCTCAGGACATCACACAGAAGGCTCACAGGGACTAAAGACATAAAGGAATAAAGTCCCCATTCATCCCCCCAACATGCTGCACCGACCAGGTGGAGGGAAACACTGTGTACCACTGTATCATCCATGCTGCTCTTGACGCAGCGTATGAGGAAAACAGTGAGGAAGCTGTGTAAAAGAAAAGCTTGAAGGAACCAAGGGAAACAGCGTCCACCTGAGGTACCTCCGCCACAGCACCCAGCTTGAGAGTGTTCCTCACATCAATGAGTTCACTTACAAGCGCCCTGTCATTCACTGACACAGAACTGGAGTCTTCCTCACAAGGGAATGTCCTGTTCATAAACATTTAAATATTCAGAGCTAAAGTCCTGAGCACAGTAGCTAGGCCCATATATGAATCAGAGCACTCCTTCACTAAAGAAGTTTGTGGGGAGAGGGGGCTTATAGCTCCTTTCGCTCGCACACCGCTTCCATTCTGACAGGAATGATTCCAGGACTGCTGACAACTGGTCCATAAGGACCGCAGGTGCAGGAAACATATGAACATGTTTAACTGTGCAGCACTGCCAGTTGCCCCAGGCAAGTGTGGAGAGCAAGTGTATCAGACTCCATAACGCCACCCTCTGAGACCTTATACACTATACAGTGAATATACAGCCAACCCACTGGCTACGCTGAGGGGATACCCGGAGGACTCACCAACCCTTAAGGACCGCTCAGTCCTGCTGAAGAAACCGCGCTGTGAGCCTGAGGAGAGTGAAGAATCTGTGAGGAGATTCGCGCCGCAGCGCCGCCGCTAGAGGCCGAAACCGAATTAAATGCGTGGCAGCTACAAGAAAATGGCCGCAGCTATAACTGCGCCATTGAACCACATCAAGATGGCTGCCGAGCGCAAAATTCAAAGCTCTAATGCGCGCTAATGGCGCACGCAATAACCACCTCAAACAGTGCACGCAATAATCACCTCACACACCAGAAAAACTGACCCTCTCTCCAGAACCCACTACAGAAATGGAGCGCCCAGCCAGGCCAGAGTGACCCCCAAGCACAGGGTGCAGAGAGCAGCATAATAGGGGGGGAGACAGGGAGAACACCCCCATATAAAGAAACAGCCAGCATGTACTCACCTGCAGTGGGAGAGACTACTTACCCGTCCCTTTCAGGGACTCACTGGCTTGTTTCAGACAGACCTATCACAGAGCAGTACTGCGTAGCTGTCGGCCCGGTCCACCGCGAGAAATACAGTCAGGTACTGTTTAATCTTGAGAGGACTGCGGGAGCTAAAAGCAACCCGGCCACCCCTGGAGTCATGGGGCACGTCTTGAACGGAGTCTCATGCACACAAGGCGAGGATCAGCGCGCTCGATGGTCGGACAGGGAAGACTACGAGGATACCAGTGTACCCAACCTGTTGCCCAACCGACAGTTAATTGAAGGTCTCAAAAATAAAATAAAATTCCCAAAGGAATAAAATTTAAAAGTAAAATATTCCAGGAGACTGGCTCCTGAGAGAGCCACGTCTTCTCCTAGGCAGAAAAAAACTGAGGCTGCTAGCTGCAGGTGGGAGGGTAATGTCCGGAGGGACCGCCCCCCTGGGCGGGGCTGTTCAGCTCTGGTTTGTTCTAGAATGTATGTTTCTAACATTCTGCCTAGATCTTCTCCTGCGAGCAGGGACAGATACCCACACGTTTACAGTATCCAGCTGTGTCAGTCCATGGACGATAAGAGAAAAAGGATTTTTGTACTCACCGTAAAATCCTTTTCTCCGAGTTCATGGACGGACACAGCTTCAATCTTGACAAGTGGGTATTAGCCTTCATTTAGGAGTGACTAGGAAAAAAAAAAAGGGTTAACTTCAGAGCTGAAAAGCCACTTCCCAGGGGCGGTCCTACTGGCTATATCCCCTCAGTCTGCACTAAGCAGATCAGTTTGTCAAAAAGCAGTACAAACTTAAAAACGAGGGGTGGGTGCTGTGTCCGTCCATGAACTCAGAGAAAAGGATTTTACGGTTAGTACAAAAATCCTATTTACTCTTTCGTTCATGGACGGACACAGCTTCAAAAACGAGGGGTGGGAACAGCATTAAAACAACTTCACCCCAAAACAGAGCTCCTCAGCGGAGGTGTTGCAACTCTAAACAGCCACCTGCAATACCTTGCGGCCAAAAGCATCATCCGAAGATGCACACACATCAACTTTTAAAGTTTAGTGAAAGTGTGAACGGACGAGCAGGTCGCTGCCTTACACACCTAGTGAAACAGATGCTTGATGATCTTAGAGCTCGGACGGCGTCCAAGAAATACGTCGTCGTCTCCTAGGATGACGACGGATGAGGACACAAGAATGGCAGAACAATGTCTTCCTTGAGATGGAAGGTCGAAACGATCTTAGGAAGAAAAGAAGGCTGCAAACGCAGCACCACCTATCCTTGTGGAAGATCAGATAGGGAGCCTTGCATGACAAGGCTGCCAGCTCAGAAACCCATCTTAACGGACTTAACAGCCACCGAAAGGACCACTTTCTGAGAAAGTGTCGACAAGGGAATCTCCCTGATGTCCAAAAGCAGTGGTTTCTGAAGCACCGAGAGGCCATGCCGTTAACCCAAGGAGGCACCTCTTGCCCTGGTCGATTGCGCCGGGAAAGGGAGGCGCCTGACCCTTCATGGCATAAGCCTGATCACGATCAGTCAGGTCCACCTAGATGGTGGCCGACGAGACCGCTGGGCCCTACTTGGGACCAGCCACCGAAACAAACCGTGAGTCTGGACTCCGGAACGGAGCAGTAACAGACAAGCATACTCAGAGCTTGGACAACGTCCAAGGAATGCAACGTCGTCTCCTTAGGATTCAACAGATGAAGACCCAAGGATGGCAGTACAATGTTTTCCTTGAGATGGAAGGTCGAAACATGACCTTAGGAAGAAAAGAAGGCTGCGGAGGCAGCACCACCTTATCCTTGTGGAAGATCAGGTAGGGAGGCTTGCATGACAAGGCTGCCCGCTCAGAAACCCGGCATAACAGCCACCAAAAGGACCACTTTCTGAGAAAGTGTCACAAGGGAATCTCCCTGATGTTATCAAACAGTGGTTTCTGAGGCACCTAGAGGCCATGCCGTTAAAGCCATTGACTGCAAGCAGGATGGCATATGGGACAATGCAACAGCAGGTCCTCTCATAGCGGTAGACGCCAAAAGGACATCTGCTACACAAGCCCCACGGAGGTAGTGGAAGGTGGACCCGCCTGCCGAACCCTCTGTACAAACCTCACTAGGAGAGTGAGCCACCAGGGGTCGTTGAAAAAAGACAGCCCGGCAGATATCTGCCCCTTAATTGTACTTAAAGCAAAAATTTTGGTCCGCCCCACGCTGTAAGAACAGCAGGACTCTGGAACCAAATAAGTACGCGGATGCCACCTCATTTCCTCACAAATGGATATGTAGGTCTTCCAAGTGCTATGGTAAATCTTCCTAGGGGATGATTTCCGAGCACTCCTCATGGTAGAGATCACTGAGTCTGACAGGCCCCGGTCTCTTGGCACCTTGCTCTCAAGCCATGCCGTTAAGCCAGGGACTGTAAAAACAGGATGGCGTATGGGACCTTGCGACGGCAGGTCCTTGTTAGCGGTAGATGCCAAAAGGCGTCTTGTACCAGACGCACTAGATCGGTGTACCAAGGACGCAGAGGCCAATCCAGAGCAATTGGGAACATTGGAATCCTCTCTGCCTCCAGTCCGCAAAGCAGCCGAGGAAAGGCATAGAGATTAGCCGGTACTGGCTCCAAGGTCCCAGCAACGCATCTGTTGTGTTTGCCCATGGGTCTCTTGACCTGGCCACAACCTCAATACCTTCCAATTGAGTCGAGAAGCCAGAAGATATATGACTGGCGTGCCTCCCCTCTGGCAAAGGAGCTGAAACGCCTCCTTTCTGCCCCCCTTAGGAGGTGAGCGACCTCCGATGCTGCAGCAGAGCTGCTTGTTCCTCGTTGATTGACATTCGCCAGCACTGTGGTGTTTGTCCGACTGGATTCTGACTGGACGCCTTTGTAGCCTCTGAGACCACGTGGAGAGGCAAAGCCAGATCGCCCAGAGTTCCAGGACAATGATTGGCAAGTGGGATTCCTCCAGAGTCCAGCGACCCAGGTTGACCGTGCTCCCAGACTCCTCTCCAACCGGGAAGACAGACATCCGCCGTGACCGCCATCCAGTAAAAAAAGGAACGAACGACTTCCCAGACAGAAGTGCTGGAGATGTCAGCCAACTAGGGAGGTCCTGACTAGGTGGCTCACCCGGATTTTGACAATACAGGGATGAAGGGCACTTGACCCTCTGGACAGAATTACCTTCTGTAACACTCACGTGTGAAATAGTGCATATGGTACCGCCTCGAAAGACTACCATGAGGCCCAGGACCTGCCTGAAAAAAATGGCGTGACGACCATCTTTAGGATGTCAACTGCTGCACCGCAGGCCGAAGGGCCTGCAACTTTCCCATAGGGAGAGAAAAAAAAAACTTGCCTCTGAGGAATCCAGAATCAATCCTAGATACACTAGGGAGTTGAGACGGTACCAAATACTGACTTCTGAGTATTCAGCACCCAACCAAGGATTGGAGGGTCTGACAGGTTATAGACACGCTCACCTCTAATTTTCAGTTTGAAGTGGCCCTCAGAAGAAGATCATCCAAGTTGCCCATGATAGCGATGCCACGCTGTCTTTTAGTAGGGCCAGAATTGGGGCAAGCACCTTGGTGCTGATGCCAGGCCAAAAGGGAGAGCCACCATTGGAAGTGGACTTCCCTGGCCGCCAAACACAAACATCTGATGCCTGGTGCATATGGGGACATGCAAGCATGCGTCCTTGATGACCAAGGATGCCGAAAAATCCCCCGGAGAGCATCGACAACAGAGCGAGCCAACTCCTTTCCGGAATCTTTGTACTTTCCTGAGATCCAAGATTGGACGAACCGCGTCCTTCAGCACTACGAACAGATTTGAGTAGAGCCCCTGAACCTGTTCCTGTACTGAGACAGGAAGGACCACCCTGCGTATCAGCAGGTCTTGAACCGCCCCACATAGGACTTCCCAAAGAGTCAGCTGAAGCTGGCGGTTTAGAGGGGGGAAAAAAATCTGTTCGGTAGGCAAGCAAGGTTGGGCTTGCGAAACCAGGGATGCTTCTGTCCCTCAGCAGGCGCTTTAATCGGCCTGGGTCGTTTACTTGCCGCACTAGGCGGACGAAAGAACTACGTGTGCGCTGAAGGAGGGCCCTTGCCTATGACGTGGCTCCTTACCCCTTTTTGGATTGCGGGAGCAGCAAGCTCTTACCTTCTGTGGCATCCTTAATGAGGTCATCCAGAGAGGCTCCAAAAAAGACTGTCACCCTTAAAGGCTAGGTCCAATAAGGTCTTCTTGGAAGTTTTTGGTCTGTAGACCAGCACTTGGCCAAACCAGGTGGCATAACACCACCGCATAAACCGAGGCTCTGGACAGCAAGGGGACAGTATCCATGTCTGTCTCGCAGACAAACTTAAGGCCCTGTACCAACTGGTCGGCTAAGGCTACCCTCGTCCAGAGGAGCCTCCCGTGTCCCCTGGAGTAGCATCTTTGCCCACTCAGCAAGTGTCTGAGACACCAAAGCCCCAGCCATTGCTGGACGCACCATTGAGCCCACTACTGTGTATAGTATGCCTACCCCCCCCCCCCCCCATGTTCCCACGTGCCGCTTCCACCTTGGCAGCAAAAGGCCTCCAGGATCGCCGACATAGCGTCCACTGATATAGCAGGGGGCACCAGTTGCCAACTCAGGTGTCACAGGGGGAAAAAAACGTCTGCTGACCCACGCGCCCGACACCCACAGGGACTCCAGGCAAGGTATCAACAGCCCACCCTCCTTAGCTGCTACAGAGATGCAGGGTCTCCCAGAGGACTCACCACCCTTAGGACAGTCACTGTTACTGCAGCCTTCTGCTCCCACCAGAGATGCTCTCCCATAGCTGCCTGCGTCAGTCTGATCCTCCGTCAGCGTGTCCCCGTCTATTGCGCGCCTGTGAATGCACCCTAGAGGTCAAAGACTTCCACAAAATGGCCGCCGAGCGGCCGTACTGAAGAATGGCATGAGCCACAAGAAAATGGTCGCCGAGCAGTAGACAGCGGCCAAAGCGGGTGCGGACCACAAGAAAATGGCCGCCGAGCAGCGATAGATCTATACAGGCGCAAACCACAAGAAAATGGCTGCCGAGCAATAGAGAGGCCAAAACAAACGTGGACCACAAGAAAATGGCCGCCGACAGCATGGAGGGAGAAACACATAGGTAAGCAGAAAACTGACATTCCGAATGACAGCCATACAGCGCAGTTCCGGCTCCAGATGGAGCCCCCCAGGTGAACCCCCAGCAGCCAGCCTAGCTCGCAGAGCCCAGGGAGGAGGGAAGGCAGGGAGAGAGGAAAGAAAAGGGTAAACCACTTACTTGATCTCTCCAGGAATATCCAGCCAAGTCCTCCTGTCGAAAGCAGGGGAAGCTACTTACCCTTCCTGCGTGGATTATGCTGGAATACATTCCGGACAGACCATCTTCCGAGCGGTTAAGGAGGTGACTGTCAGCCCGGCATGCTGTGATTCAGCCATAGAGACCGGTCATTTGCATGCCCTGGAGCACGAAGCTCACCGGCCACCCGTGGAGCGACGGGCATGTCGTGGAATACCCAGCGTGTAGCTAGGGTCGGCACACGCTCGATGGCCGAAAACTGGGGAGACTACAAGGATCTGGGATCCAGCCCGTCACCTAGTTGATCGAAGATCGCAGGAAAAAAAACCACGTAGAAAAAACCCTCGGACCTATGTTCTTCTATGCTAGGCAGAAAAAAACTGATCTGCTTAGTGCATGCTGAGGGGATATAGCCAGTAGGACTGGTGCACTGGTCCCCTCTCATCGGGAACAGCGATCAGTGATGTGTCACTCGTAGCCATGCCCCCTAACAGTTAGAATCACTCCCTAGGAAACACTCAACCCCTTCCTAGCCCCCTAGTGGTTAACCTTCACTGCCAGTGTCATTCTACAGTAATCAGTGCATTTTTATAGCACTGATCGCTGTATTAATGACAATGGTCCCAAAATGGTGTCAAAAGTGTCCGATGTGTCCGCCATAATGTCGCAGTCACGGAAAAAAAAAACGCTGATTGCCGCCATTACTAGTAAAAAAATAAAATTATAAAAATGCCATAAAACGTTTTGTAGACGCTATAACTTTTGCGCAAACCAAACGCTTATTGCGATTTTTTTAACCAAAAATATGTAGAGGAATATGTATCGGCCTAAACTGAGGAAAAAAGTTTTTATATATTTTTTGGGGATATTATAGTAAAAAATATTGCTTTGTTTCAAAATTGTCGCTCTATTTTTGTTTATAGCGCAAAAATTAAAAACCGCAGAGGTGATCAAATACCACCAAAAGAAAGCTCTATTTGTGGGGGGGGGGGGGGGAAAGGACGTCAAATTTGTTTGGGAGCCACGTCGCACGACCGCGCAATTGTCAGTTAAAGTGACGCAGTGCCGAATCGCAAAAAGTGCCCTGGTCTTTGGCCAGGCAAATGGTCCAGGGCTTAAGTGGTAATATGCAACAATCCCTATATTGGGGTACTCACATTTAAGGAGTGCTGTAGTGCACCAATCTATACAGGCAACGAAAGCCGTTGGTAGCCGCTGAAGTGGTGTGTCCTCTCCACGCTGAGAATGCTCTGGATAGCATATTAAAGGGGTGTTCCAGCCGAAATGACACTTTTTAAATAAAAATACCCCTATAATACACAAGCTTAATGTAGATTATTACAGCATTTAGAACATTTATAAACTAGAAATAGGCTGTGGCCATCTTAAGTGTGGGCATCTGAAGCCAGACTGCATGTCTTCCTGGATTTCAGACTTGCAAATCTCGCACATGCTCAGTGCTGCACTAGCAGTGTAATAAGTTTCAAGTCAGGTTTCCATAGCAACGGCAGTGTCAGCGGAAGTTGTCCTTATCTATGCAAACCTCTCCTCCCCTCCCCCCTCCAGGAACCAGTAAATATACTGCATGAAGAAATATTATTCAAGAAATTATAGATAGATATATCTATCGTTATATATTTATCTTGTTCTGTGTGTCTGTGTGTCTGTGTCCCCTCCGCAGACTATCTCACCTCCTCTGCACATCCCATCCGCAGACTCTCTCACCCCTGCTCTGCACATCACATCCGCAGACTCTCACCTCTGCTCAACCCATCCACAGACTATCGCTCTGCCCCTCCACATGTCACCTCTGCACCCTTATCTACAGCTCAGCTTAATCCATATCTCCCCCCACAGCTCTCACTGTGCCCAATCTAAATGCACCCCCCCCCCCCCCCAGCTCTGACCACTGCAGAACAACCTCAGTGTCTCAACAGCTCTCAGGTTTCGGTCTGGCTGAAAAAAAGCCCTGCTTATATTATTACTGTGTGCAGGGAGAGAGCGAGAGAGGCTTTCAGAAGTTATAATATAAGACTGAGCATGCTGGAAGCTGGTGTTGTGTGACACCGTCTTGTATTATAACTGTGTGCAGCGAGAGAGAGAGAGAGGAGCTTTCAGAAGTCATCAGCTATGTGTGGGTGGGCGGGACAAAGCAGCTATCGCACACCAGCCAATTATTTGGCTTCTTTAGAAAAGGGGCGGAGCCGCATACACGTAGCGGCCCGCCCTGACCCCATCCAATTGGCTGGTGTGCGATAGCTGCTCTGTCCCGCCCACCCACACATCTCTGATGATCTCTCTCTCTCTCATTATAACTGTGTGCAGAGTCACACAAAACACGCGAGATTTCGGTAGGAGGCGATTCACAAGGAGTCATGGGATACATGAAGCTGATATCCCAGGAACCCTTGCGAATTGCCTTGTGACATGATAGCCTAGGCTATTAAGACCAGGAAGTTAGGCTGAAAAACGGAAAAAAAGGTATTTACAATCCAAAAAAAATATTGCCCATTGTGAAAACTATGTGCTAAGGGCATGCAGCACAGACAAACATAAAAAAATGGGTGGAACTCCACTTTAATAAACATTTTTAAATGATAATACACTATTGAGGTTCTTCTATTATACCCATATGTGGAAAAACATACCATAAACCAGCCCAGGATCCCAGCATACACATTTAACCCAGAGGTGGTTCAGAAGCGTGTTTTGACCAAGCTTAGCGGCAGGGTTACACGCTCTAAGGTGAGCGCATAACTGAAGGGGGAGCACCAGAGTGGACACATATGCACGTTTGATTTTTATCACCTGAGTTTGTGGATTTGATATGGACTTTATATGTACATTAATGCATGGTATCGCATGAAGAAAATCGCACGCAGCACTTTAGTGCACTGGAACACATTTTTTGTGATATCATTGAAGCACTTTTTATAAAGGACTTTGTTTACAAATATACATTGCAATATATTTTTGCACTTTAGCACTTTTCATCACGAGGACACTTTAAATAATGGATAAGGCAATAGTTATAGGATTTGCAATAAGAGCATTTAATAAAGGCATCACAATTTTAGGTTAAGACAGCGCAGCACTCTCCTCTATATTTCAGTGTTCTAGTCGGGACTCAAATTGAGAGCCCTAGTGCTACAAGGCATCAGTGCTAACCATAAGGCCCCTTTCACACTGGGGCGGGCAGGTGCGGTGGCGGTATAGCGGCGCGATTTTTAGCGCCGCTATACAGTCGTATTTACCGCGATATTCGGCCGCTAGCGGTGCGGTTTTAACCCCCGCTAGTGGCCGGAAAAGGGTTAATACCGCGATGTCCCATTGATTTCTTTGGGAATGAGCGGTAAAGTAGCGGTATACACACACACCGCTCCAAAGATGCGGCTTGCAGGAGATTTCTCCTCCAGCCAGCGCATCGCCTCAGTGTGAAAGCCCTCAGGCTTTCACATTGAGCATACTGGGGCAGGATTTTTTCAGGCGTTATTTATGCGCTATTTTTAGCGCAAAACGCCTGAAAAACTCCTTAGTGTGAAAGGGGCCTAAGCTAACTTAGCAGCCCCATAAACAAGCAAGATAAACAATTGCTTTGGCAAAACTGCTTTGTAGAGGAGTTTGTTTTATTGTTATCTAGACTACAGCATGGTTTACAGATTGCTTCTTCTTTCTCCCCGTGCTCCTCAGTTATGAAAAAGTACAGACCCACACCAGTGCACGAGAGAGAAAACACACACCCAAATAACTCTATACAAACCAATGTATCAACCAAAGCGGTGGGAAGTAGGCCTGCCGTCCTGGAAGACTTCCCAGAAACACCGTTACCGGTAAGTGTAACTGGTCACTTTCTCAAGTCGTCTTCCAGGACGGCACAAAGAGAGAAGCAAGTAGCTTCAGGCCTACCTTAGGGTGGGACGACTGCTTGCAGGACCTTTCTACCAAAGGACAGGTCCTGAGGTGACAGCAACTCCACTCTGTAATGCCTTAGGAATGTATTCTGGCTTGACCAAGTCGCCGCTTTACAGATCTGTTCCACCGAAGCTTCGGCTCTTTCTGCCCAGGAGGTTGCCAAAGAGCGAGTAGAATGAGCTTTAACTTTCGGGGCTGTCTTACCAGCCTGGTCATAAGCTATGGAGATTGTCTGTCTGATCCATCTAGATATGGATGCTCTAGATGCCTGTTGGCCCTTTTTCTGTCCAAAAAAATTAATTAGTAAATGGCTGGATTTCCTAAATTCACCCACTCTATCCAGATAAGCTAGCAGACACCGTCTGACATCCAGACAATGAAAGGAGGCCTCTCTTTCATTTTGTGGATTTGAACAAAAGGAAGGAAGAATAATTTCTTGTGATCTATGAAACTTTGACACTACCTTAGGGAGGTACAGGGGGTCCTGCCTAAGAATAACTCTGTCCTCGAATAAACTAAGGAAAGGCTCTTTAAATCGTCAGAGCCTGCATGTCGCCTATTCTTCTGGCTGTAGTAATTGCCAGAAGAAAAGCAAACTTAAATGTCAGTAATTTAACTGAAATATCTTCTAGTGGCTCAAACGGAGCCTTAGTTAATTGTTCCAAAACTAACATAAGGTCCCAGGGCGGGACTCTAGAGATCCGCACCGGGGACAATCTATCCCTGGCCATTAGAAATCTTTTAACTAGAGGGTCCAGTGATAACTTTTTGTCCAAAAAATACGATAAGGCTGCTACCTGTACTCTTAGAGTCTTGGTAGCGAGACCTAAGTCGGCGCCATCCTGGAGAAAGTCCAGGATGACCGAGGTTTCTTGCTGGGATACCTTTCTCACTAGACACCAGTGAGAGAAGACTCCCCACACCTTCCTGTAGATACGTCTGGTGACTTCTTTTCTACTTGAGAGGAGAGTGTTAATCACTCTCTCGGAACATCCCCTCTCCCGCAGGTTCTGCCTCTCAAGCACCAGGCCGTCAGCTTGAAGAAGCTGGGATCTGGGTGAAAGACTGGTCCCTGCCGAAGAAGGTCCACCCGAACTGGTAGATGGAGGGGAGGTGCTACGGACCAGTTCTGTAGAGCGGGAAACCAGGCTCTCTTGGGCCACCAAGGAGCAATTAGAATGAGTCTGGTCTCTGAGAGACCTAGTTTTTGTAGGACTCTTAGAATGAGACTCAGAGGGGGAAAAGCATAAGCCAGGTGAAAACTCCATACCTGAGCCAGTGCATCCACCCCCCCTGAGCCCCACTCTCGGGACAGGGAAAAGAATCTTCTTACTCTCCTGTTCTCCTTGCGGGCAAAGAGGTCTATTTCTGGCCTTCCAAAATGTTGGCACACCAGGTTGAACACCTCTGGGTTCAGCTCCCATTCCCCCTGGAGAATCCGATGACGGCTTAGATAGTCCGCCTCTATGTTGTACCTTCCCTATATGTGTACTGCCGTAATAGAGGCAATCCGAAGCTCTGCCCAGCCCAGAATCCCTAGAGACAAGGTCAGCAGGGAGGGAGACCTGGTTCCCCCCTGATGATTTATGAAGGCCACCGTGGTCGCATTGTCGGAGAGGATCTGGACCTCCCGGTCTCGGATCCTTTCCTCGAACGCTTTTAGGGCCTCCCCGACCGCCAATAATTCCCGGAAGTTTGAGGAGGCATGTTTCTGATCCTGATTCCAGGAACCCTGGGCTCGGAGTTCGCCTAAGTGGGCCCCCCAACCCCAGGAGCTTGCGTCCGTCGTTATCCTGAGGGGGTCTGTCTGAGTCCATAGATGACCCACCTGCAACTTCTGAGGAAGAAGCCACCAGCTCAGAGAGTCCTTTACTACCTCTGGGATGGAGATTCTGTGGTCTAATGTTCCTCTTGTTCCATCCCAGGAGGATAAGAGGAATTGTTGGAGGGGTCTGGAGTGGAGCTGAGCCCACGGAACCGCAGGTATACAAGAGGTCATTAGACCCAGTACCCTCATGATGCCTCTGAAAGAGGACTCCCTTACCTCCAACAGAGACCTGACCGCTGTTATGAGGCCCTGGACCTTCTCCTGGGGTAAACAAAGCTTCCTTTGTAAGGAGTCTATCAGGAAACCCAGGTAAATCTTTCTTTGGTCCGGGATCATCGAGGACTTCTCTCGGTTGATGATCCAACCCAGGGATTCCAAGGTACTCACAACCTTGGCCAGGTCTGTGAGGAGGAGATCTCGACTCTGGTTGTAAAGTAAAAGGTCGTCGAGATAAGGGACTATCGTTATACCCTCTAGGTGTAGGAAGGCAACCACCTCTGCTACGATTTTTGTAAATACCCTTGGGCTGGAAGCCAGTCCAAAGGGGAGGGCAGCAAACTGCCAGTGTTGAATCCCCTGAGGAGACCCGATTGCGAATCTGAGGAAGGCTTGATGTCCTGGAAAGATCGGGACGTGAAGGTAGGCGTCCTTTAAGTCGATCGTTACCATGTATACCTCCTTCAGGAGTCTTCTGAGGGTGTATATGCTTTCCATGCGAAATTTCTTGTGACGCAAGGAGGTATTCAGGGGTCTCAGGTTTATTATCAACCGGTACTTGCCTGACGGCTTTGGGACAACGAAGATGTGGGAGTAGACCCCCAGTCCGCGTTGTCCCGCAGGTATCGGGACTACAACTCCCTGTTCTGCTAGTTCTGAAATGTTTTGCAGAAGACCTGCTGCCTTGAGGGGGTCCCTGGGGAGATGCGTTACTAGGAACTTTGAGGGGGGGATGAAGAAACTCCAGCCTGTAGCCCTCTTTTATAATGTTGAGAATATGAGGGCTCTGGGTAATACTCTCCCACCTAGAAAGGAATTGGGAAAGTCTTCCCCCTACCCTTACGTCACTTAAAGTCTTTTTCATTTGACTTTTGGTTGGAAAAGAGGATACCTCCTTTTTGCTTATCCTTTCCAACGCCCCACTTCCTATTACCGGCAGGCTTCTTGCTCGAGAAACGATTTCTACCCTGGGGGCCTCGAAAAAATCTTTTTTGGTCCCTTTTAGGTTTAGTGGGGAACTTTTTGCCCTTTTCGGTAGATCTTGATAGGGCTTGGTCCAGCCCTGTACCAAAAAGGAGTGAGCCCTCAAATGGGAGTCCACATAAGCGGGTCTTGGATGCGTTATCCCCATCCCATGTTTTGACCCATACGGCTCTGCGAGCCGAGTTTACGAGGGCACCCGTTTTTGCGGTGGTTCGCACAGTCTCAACTGCAGCATCTGCTAGGTATGCCACTGCGCTACCCATTACCTGTAGAGAGTCTATGACTTCCCTGGACTTGGACACACGGGAAACAGGTTCTATTAGTTTGGTTATCCATGTATCCGCGTTCCTAGCTATACAAGCTGAAGCCAGCGCGGGGCTCATTGCTGCCGCATTGGCTTCCCAGGCTCTACGCAAGGTCGTCTCAGTACGGTGATCCATAGGATCCTTGATATTACCTGCGTCCTCAAAGGAGAGGTCAGATTGCTTTGACACCTGTGCCAAAGAGGCGTCCAATCTGGGAATCTTAAAGAGTTTCTCCTCATCCTCCCCCTTAAAAGGGCACCTACGCTTCCAAGTCTTATATTTCAGAAGCTTCCTCTCAGGTTCCTTCCACTCTCTAAGAATCACATCATGGAGAGCCTGGTGAACCGGGATGGTTCTGGGTTGGGCCCTTACCAAGCCTCGGTACAATCTATCCTGTGCGGATACCTGTTCCGTCGGCTCCTGAATTTCTTCAGGAGGTGTAGATTGCACCAAGGAGGCCTTCCATGTCGTCAGCTGAGAAGATGTGTCTTCCTGACCTAGAGCCTTCTTCCTCCTCCTCAGCCTGACTATCTATCAGGCCCTCATCGGATAGTCCCTGATCAGGGATCTCCGAATCCTCCTCTGCCTCTGAGTCCTGAGACAGGAGGGATCTCAGGGATTCTGGGTGTCCTCTCCTGGTTGAGGAGAAAAACTCCTGTGAGGAAGGGCCCTCCCTGCTTGTCTGGGGCTCTGGTTCCTTAGCTTTAAGGGAGGCTTGAAAATCCTTAAGGGTGGCAAGCATCTGGGTTTGGACAGAGAGAAAGTCTCTCATCGCCTGAGATGTTTCCTTCCCAGCCAGCTTCTGGATACATTTGAAGCAGAAGGGCTTGGAATGGGTTGAGGGTAATTTCTCGTTACAGTAACCGCATCTTTTGGAGCGGGCAGGGGTTCTAGAGGAAAGACTGGCAACCCCCTGGGCAGTGACGTCCTCTCCTGCAATGTAAGAGTACACAGGAATACATTAACAACCAAAAAGAACCCTGTGACAGGCAAGGGGAAAGAGTCGGGGTACCATCCCCCATCATGACCCCTGCTGGCTGGGTTGACTCACCCCCTGTGGTCTCCTCTGTAGCCGCGGCCGTAGTCGGCCTCTCCTCATGCTCCATGTAGGTGAGATGCTCTGCTCCCGATCGCAGTTCCACTGGAGGAGAAAAAAGGGCGCCTCCTTCCTGGCGTCCCTCCGTTTTTTGAATGCGGTAACAGACGCCGGCCGCCGCCATTTTGCCGGAGACCGGAACCGGAAATGACGCGGCACGCGATGGCGTCATCCTTGACGCTAGAGGACGAATGTCCTAGACGCCGGGAAAATGGCGCCGCAATGCTATGCCCTGCATAGAGCGGCGCCCTAAGCAAACAGACCGCGCGAGCGGACGGAGGAACCTGCCAGCCCCCCCCCCCTCCAGGATGGACACCCAAACAGGTAGGAGGGAGGAAGGAGGATATCTGGCCCCTGAAGTCCCAGGTACAGCCCCGCACCTAGGGAGCTTCAGTGCTCAGGGAGGCTCTTCAACTGCCCTCCCTGAGAAGGAATGGGATACCCCCCAGGACGGACAAATAGAGTCCTGCTAGGCCCAGAGGCTTCCCAGGCATGCGGCTCAGCTCCCGGGGGGGGACTTCCAGCCCCAAGCCTTCAGTCTGTGGGAAAAAATAAACGGTTTCGCTGTGGGGAAACACAATCAAGAACTGAGGAGCACGGGGAGGGGCGGGTGCTTTAACCTCTTTGAATTGATTGTGTTACCTGTCAGGTGGAGCCAGTCATCTCTCATTGTGCCGTCCTGGAAGACGACTTGAGAAAAATAAATAAAGAGAAGACTCGCTTAACACCCCTTAACACAAAGTTCAATCTATCCTTGGATGAAGACCACAACAATCTTGGAACAAGCCAGGTTCTTCCACCTTCGTTCCAGGAGTACAAGGAAAATCAGGCTGGGGATTTTAGGAGGCACAGGTGCAGCATACAGCCTCACTGCCTGCAGCCTAACATTTATGGCAGCCTGTGCCTGAAAGGGCTGAATAGTGTACCTACTAGCAAACTGCTCTAGTCTAAAAACAGTACACATAACTTTACAATTCAGGCCTGACATGAGGAAGCAGAGCCCTGGATTTCTATCAAGATGGCCAACGCCAACTCACAGTGCAGAATAAGACAAAGTAAATCATGAATATGACTAGTGCTTAGCAAAGCTTCCAGTTCCCCTTTAAAGCTGAATTTTAGGCAAAAATAAAAGATGCAACTCTGTAATCATGAATACAACACACACAGAGCTTTTTTTCAGCAGGAACGTGGGGGAACGCAGCTCCAGCACCTCCCAAACTGAATGTATGTAATGGAAAGAGGTGCGCTGGAGAGTCTATTGATGCTGGGGGATATATTGTTGTTTGGAGGTGGGTAGGGGGCGGAGTCAAGGGTTGCTTGGAAGGGAGGAGTTCCTGCACCTATTCTCTGAGAAAAAAAAAAAAAGATAGAGATAGATAGATATAGATAGATAGATATTATCTATCTATCTATCTAGATGCACAAGTAGTGCTAGTACCTGAATCTGACCTGTTATCAGCCACTGGTGCATGGTTCCTGTACAGCAAAGCTGGAGTGTGAGAGGAAGAAGCAGCACAAAGCTGGCAAGAAGCATACTGATCAGCATCCAATGATATGCTCCTCACTGTGCCGTTTCTCCTTTCAGGCCCAGTTCACACTGGTACAGTGTGGGAACTGCATGCGATTCGGACAGGAATTGCATTTCTGTTCAAATCACATGCGATTCTGCAGCTGTGCAATTTGGGCTGTTCATTTTGTATAAAATCTGTTTGCATGGGTGTTCACACCCACTGGATCCGATTCTGCAAACAGATTTTGGGGTGTCATTAACATATACACCCGCAGCGGTTTGCATGAATAGGGTGAGATTTTGATACGGTGCAGGAAACAGAAATCGCTGTGAAATGCACACCAAAACAGTGTGAACCAGGCGTCATTGTCCAATCACAGGCTACGGCAGGTCCAGGACAGTAATGGCTCACTGGAAGTGGATTGAGCGAAGGTAAACATCAGTGGTGAAGACAACTAGCAGCAGAAAAAAAAAAAAAAAAAGAAGTGCTGCGGACGAAATCTTCCAATTTAAGCTGAATATTGCTGTAAATGCTGGTTTGGTAATTTTATCGGGCTATTTTTCTCTCTCTCGTTTTGGCTGCAGTTCTGCTTTAATCAATGACCTGGAACAAGTATTACAGTCAAAGTCAGGGAAAAGTCAGAAGAATTTATCTGCGCACTTGCTTCAGATTAGGGATTAAAAACATAGGACGCCAGGAGGATCAACATGATAACCAGGCAGCATCAATTTTTATAGAGAGGTCAGATACGGCAGCCTGACTTTCAGTAGTCTAGTTTTATGGGGTTTCTTTTTAACAAGTTTAATTCCAAAATAAAAAGTACTTTTCAAAATAAATTGTGAACATTGTTAGATATGTCCAGTTAATATATTTAGCTCATTCCCTTGCTATGTATAGGTAGATAGAGTGTCAGGTCCTAGACTACCTATTAAGGGCTTTTGCACGCAGGCTGGCTGATCTCATTCACCGTATTTCCTCTGCCCGGGCAGCCCAAGTGCAGTGAACAGCAAGCATGTCATTGACATGAATGGCTGTAGTCTGCTGTACTTAAGTATACAGTGATGCAGACAGACTATTTATTGATTTTTGTTGCATAGGTTGTCTTCATGCAACAGCGCACTTCATCATTACAGAACAACTTCTAAAAAAAAAAGGGAATGCACCATGATGCAAATCTTTCTTTCCTGTTGCCGAGTTACAATAGAAACATACACTGGTTCTGAGCTGTATTTTTATAAAGCTTAACTATGGCAGGTCATGGGAGCATTTGCAATAATTTGCAGGGGGGGGGGGGGGGGGGGGACCACCACAACCTCCTAGCAATTGTGTTTAAAAGACTTTAGTTCCGTTTTAT
The DNA here is from genome assembly GCA_029206835.1 of Rana muscosa. NCBI lineage: Eukaryota > Metazoa > Chordata > Amphibia > Anura > Ranidae > Rana > Rana muscosa. The sequence continues at coordinate 883,896,962 of CM055116.1, forward strand.
CTTTACACACATATCGCTAAAGACTGTGCATTACAGTGTGAAAAATTGGATATGGGTAATGTATAAATACAATATAGTTCATCACACATTAAATAAATGGAAACAGCAGTGCACATTAGTTGTGGTCACATGCACTGTACATGAGTACACAGTCTATCTTGTTAGTGATCACTAGAGGGTGGCTAGGTTCCTAGTTTCAGTGGGACAATAAAGAGAAACAATTTGGAAATGTGGAGGATGCTGAGTGGCTAAGTGGTTAACACTTCTGCCTGGCAACACTAGGAATGTTGGTTCAAATGCCAACCACGGCACTGCCTGCCTGGAATTAGCAGGTTAATTGGCTCCTGAATAATTGGCCCCAATATGTGTATGTTTGTATGAGAGTTAGTTTGGCCATAGATCATAATACATATATTATCTAGGAAAGAAAATTGCTCGACTCCCCCGTTAACAGTGTTGATGGGGGAATGCCCGCTGTGCTATTGTGTTCTGGTGGCAGGGGGCTTGGGGAGCATTCTTTGCCAGCAGAATACAATGGTTACTGCTAGCAGCCATTTATTTTTTTGAGCTTTATCGCTTTAAAAGTGACTGTAAAGGCTTACTTTTTTCTTAAAGTGGAAGTAAACCCTCCTATCATTTTCAGGCACGGAAGCTGCCATCTTGGCCTCTGTTTAATCTTCAACTGCCATGATGCTGCACATGTGATCAGCTATGACACCAGCCATTGGCTGGTTTGACAGTTTGGTTGAGCGCACAACCAATGTGACAGTTAGCATTCCCGGCATGCCGGGAATGTAACTACTTTTTGAAACAGTTAAATCGATGGGTTTACTTCCGCTTTAAAATAATAAAGATGTTATACATACCCGTTCTGTGCAATTGTTTAGCACAGAGCGTCCCCAAACCCCCTCTTCTGGGTTCCCGACTGACACTCTCGGCTCCTCCTCATGTCCAAGTGCCCCTATAGCGCTCTCTCTCCAATGCACTGAGTCCAATGGCTTTCTCCTGCTCCGAGCTCTGTTATCAGCCTGATAACTTCTGACAAGTTCTCAGACACAGGAGAGAGAGAAAAGGAGCCTGAAATTTGTCTTGTGGGAGGTTGCTATAAATAGATTAGCAGACAGCTTGCCTTCTCACAGCAGAGCTCTACACATTCCTTCCTTTACCAATGTGGAGGGGGGGGGGGGGTGCGCGCCTTTCCTCTAATCAGCTGTCTTGGCTGTATGCCAATAATGCACTCCCCATTGCTGAACAGGAAGAGAACATCTATAACACAATGTGCACTTTCCAAAGGATATCTACAGCTGAAGGCAGCAGATATGCATGTGAAACTTATAGGGAGATTTGTTTTATCCCTGTGTATCATCTGAGGCTGTTTACTTCACTGGGGTGAGGGTTTACATCCACTTTTAGAAAGAAAAAAAAAACCTTTAGCTTTTACGAAAAGGGAAACCTGCTTTTTGTGAAACAGCAAAACCGAACAGCTGGAGAGCAGATGTCCATAACAATTTAAGGCTGCAGTACCTTTGATGTTATTGTATATTAGATCTAACTGTTTCTGTGCAAACTTGTGGAAGCTAAAATCTAAATCCCCCCCCAAAAAATAACAACACAACTTTATTCAGCACTTGTCATTGCATGCCCCTTGTGTAAAATGCTGCAAAGTAAAGCACAGATAAACAAGATCCAAACTGCAACCTCAGACTGAGGCACTTGATGAGCCATTTCCGGATTGCCACTCACAGTGTATCACACACACAGGAGTTAAGAATATTATCAAAGCACAATGCAGTGGCCAAAGGTCAGCAGCTGCACACACACACCCAGGAAACTCCTAGCTGTACTCATATCCAGCTAAGACATAAAAGGAATTTGAATCTGCGGTCAGATGCAGCCCATTCCCTAAAAGCACAACAGAGGACTATACTAGATTGGCAGTGGTCTGAGTCAATGTTCTGAATGTTGCTTACCTCACAGCTAAGCAATTTCCATACTAATCCTCTCCAGTAAAGATATCATACAAGATTTTTGTGGATTCTATGGCAAGAAGTCAAACAGTATTTCAAAAGGCTTATTCAACCTAAAAAAAATCTCTTGCTGCATTCTCCAGAATTGGCAAAGCCATGCATTTATCAAAGCCCTTTTATTAAGTTAATTTATTATCAACCCTTTGCAGGGAAGTCCCATCTGTACTTTGTAGGGCTGTGACTTACACTTTGCCATTTATGTGGACTGAAGGAGATCCATCACAACGCATGTAGAAACAGGTACAAAAATAAGTCAAAAGTGTATACATCCAATGTCTAACCAATGTTAAAACATGCAGCCTGTGGGAATTCTCAAACTAAAGGGCAGGAAAAACTACAGAAATCAAGTAGTTTAAAGAGGAGATCTAGGCTCACCCCCAACAAAAATTAACATCAGCAGCTACAAATACTGTAGCTGCTGAGTTTTTTTAGATCACTGTCCAGGCATCCAGCAGTGTCCGCTATCGGGTGCTGGCACCACCATCTTGACTAAGGGAAACTGTCCGTGAAGGCCATTTCTTTGCCCCTTTCATTTTAATCACTCTTATTCCTATTTAAGGATGACAGAAATTGTTTATTTCCACCCATAACCTGAAGTTGATCCGGTCCTTCAAGGCCATAGAGGCGATTAAAGACGATCTAGTCTCATCACCTCTGACCAGCCGGCCGCACCGCCTGATCATCTTTCAGGCGCACAGGTGGAAATAGTGAGCCTGGCAAACACCGGTGAGTGGCGGGAGACTCGGCAGTCCCCAAACCAACTGCTGATAGAACAGAGCCATAGGAGGCACTCTGCACTGCTCAGTTTAGTGTGTATTCCTAGAGCGTTTATTTTGGGAGGGTGCATGTGATCAGCACGTCACCCACCACTTGGGGGGCTGCCTGTTCTCTTACTGACCATGCATTAATGTGTGTCTGCAATTGTGTCAGACAATATTCTGAGATGCCATTTCTATTCCAGTAATATTGGAGGTTTTGTGAAGGAGAAGTCCCAGAAGTTCCATGGACAGCATGAAAAGCAAGGTGGAAAGGGGGAAACCCTACCGAGTTTTTGCATGATTAATCGTCAAGAATCGTTATTGCAATTTTTGCCCGTTGCGATCTTGACAAAGTATTTCCCGATCTTTTGTATGCAGAGAATTCTCTGCTCTCAGCAGTCAAAAGAAAGCAAGAAAAAATCTGGGCAGTCTGCCAAGTATGACAACATTCTTTATCAGTGGAACATTAAGTCTAAACATTGTAACAATTTGTCTTTTACATCAAAGGAATAGACTATGTAAATTAGGAAAGCTTAACCACTTCAGCCCCGGACCATTTTGGCTGGTTAAAGACCATGGCCCCTTTTTGCGAATCGGCACTGCGTCGCTTTAACCACTTAAGGACCAGCTCATGTACATATACGTTGGCTCTTTGAAGAGAGATCTCGGTAACAGCAGCAGCTGCTGCCACAACCGAGATATCCTACTCTTCAGGAGCCGGTCCTGTAAACGATAATGGTGGTCTCTGCGGTGGAATCACCACGAGATCACCGTTATCTGCGGCGGGAGAGGGGCCCCCCCCCCACCTCCCGCCGCTCTCTGCCTCTTACCGGAGCCGTCGGTAGCAGCGGAGGTGATCGGGTCCTTGTCCCTCTGTAGTATGGATACGAGTAAGGGGAAGATGGCCCCCAACCGTCTACATACCATAGCGGGGTGGAAGCAACGTCAAAAGGTCAGCTCCGCCCATGCGTCTTAAAAAGGGGACTTTTTTTGTTCTCATTTTTTCAAATGACAATTTCTTTTTTTTTTTTTATTATTGCATTTTAGTGTAAATATGAGATCTGAGGTCTTTTTGACCCCAGATCTCATATTTAAGAGGACCTCATGCTTTTTTCTATTACAAGAGATGTTTACATTCCTTGTAATAGGAATAAAAGTGACCCATTTTTTTTTTATTTATTTTTTTTAAGTGTAAAAATAAAAATCAAGTAAAATAAATAAGAAATAACATTTTTTTTTTTTTTTAAAGCGCCCTGTCCCGACGAGCTCGCACGCAGAAGCGAACGCATACGTGAGTAGCGCCCGCATATGAAAACGGCGTTCAAACCACACGTGAGGTATCGCCGCAACCGAGAGCAATAATTCTAGCCCTAGACCTCTTCTGTAATGTTAAAAGATGCAACCTATAGAATTTTTTTTAAACGTCGCCTATGGAGATTTTTTAAGGGTAAAGTTTGACGCCATTCCACGAGCGGGCACAATTTTGAAGCGTGACATGTTGGGTATCATTTTACTCGGCGTAACATTATCTTTCACAATATAAAAAAAATTGGGCTAACTTTACTGTTGTCTTATTTTTTAATTAAAAAAAGTGAATTTTTCCCCAAAAAAGTGCGCTTGCAAGACCGCTGCGCAAATACGGTGTGACAAAAAGTATTGCAATGACCGCCATTTTATTCTCTAGGGTGTTAGAAAAAAAAACAATATATAATGTTTGGGGGTTCCAAGTAATTTTCTAGCAAAAAAAACAACTGTTTTAAACTTGTAAACACCGAGTCTGAAAAACAGGCTTGGTCCTTAAGTGGTTAACTGACAATTGTGCGGTCGTGCGACGTGGCTCCCAAACAAAATGGACGTCCTTTTTTTCCCACAAATAGAGATTTCTTTTGGTGGTATTTTTTCACCTCTGGTTTTTATTTTTTGCGCTATAAACAAAAATAGGAGCGACAATTTTGAAAAAATTCAATTTTTTTACTTTTTGCTATAATAAATATCCCCCAAAAAATAAACATTTTTCCTCAGTTTAGGCCGATACGTATTTTTTTTTTTTTACCAAAAATATGTAAATCGCAATAAGCGTTTATCGATTGGTTTGCGCAAAAGTTATAGCGTTTACGAAATAGGGGATAGTTTTATGGCATTTTTATAAAAAAAAAAAAAATAGGATTTTTTACTCACCGTAAAATCCTTTTCTCTGAGTCCATGGACCGACACAGCTTCTCTATTGACAAAGTGGGTATTATCCGTTAATTAGGAGTGACTAGGCAGAAAAACTTGTAAAAAGTGTTGCATCACACCTTCTACAGTACCGCCCAGGGGGCGGACCCTCTGGGTATACCCTCTCAGTCTGCATCTTCGCAGATCAGTGCGTCAAAAAGCAGTACAAACTTAAGAGGGGTGGGTGCTGTGTCGGTCCATGGACTCCGAGAAAAGGATTTTACGGTGAGTAAAAAATCCTATTTACTCTTTCGTCCATGGACCGACAGCTTCTCTATTGACAAAGTGGGACGTCCCAAAGCAGTGTCAGAGAAAAAAACGAGGGGTGGTAACAGCATAAAAATAAACTTCACCCAAAACACAAAACAGCACTCCTCCAACAGAGGAGTTGCAACTCTAAACAGCCGCTTGCAAAACCTTGCGGCCAAAAGAGGCATCCGAAGATTCACCTACATCAACTTTGTAGAATTTTGTGAACGTGTGAGCGGACGACCAAGTCGCCGCTTTACATAATTGGGAAACAGACGCTTGATGTCGGAAAGCCCAAGAGGCACCTATTGCCCTGGTCGAATGCGCCGTGATAGGAAAGGGGGGCGCCTGACCCTTTAAGGCGTAAGCCTGGATTACTATCTGTCGGATCCACCTAGAGATGGTGGCCGATGAGACTGCTTGGCCCTTCTTGGGACCAGCCACCGAAACAAACAGTGAGTCTGACTTCCGGAACAGGGAAGTAGCAGATAGGTATACTCTCAAAGCTCGGACAACGTCCAAGGAATGAAACGCCGACTCCTTAGGATTCGACGGCTGAGGACACAAGGATGGAAGTACAATGTCTTCGTTGAGATGAAAAGCCGAAACGACTTTCGGAAGAAAGGAAGGCTGCGGCCGCAGCACCACCTTATCCTTGTGGAAAATCAAATAGGGAGCCTTGCAGGACAAGGCTGCCAGCTCAGAGACTCGTCTAACTGACGTAACAGCCACCAAAAAGACCACTGAGAAAGTGTCAACAGGGGAATATCTCTAATATTCTCAAACGGTGCCTTCTGAAGCACCGAGAGGACCAGGTTCAAGTCCCACGGAGGTAACAGGGGACGGACCGGAGGGGGCACATGTCGGACCCCCTGCACAAATGTACTCACATGAGAGTGAGTCGCCAGGGGTCGCTGAAAAAAGACAGCCAGGGCAGATATCTGTCCCTTAAAATCGTACTTAGGGCAAGCCCTTGGTCCACCCCATGCTGTAAAAACAGCAGGATTCTGGAAACCAAATAGGTATGCGGATGCCATTTCATTTCCTCACACATGGAGATGTAGGCCCTCCAAGTGCGGTGATAGACCTTCCTAGAGGACGGTTTTCGAGCACTTCTCATAGTAGAGATTACTGAGTCTGACAGGCCCCGGTCTCTCAGTACCTGGTTCTCAACAGCCATGCCGTTAAAGCCAATGACTGTAAAGCAGGATGGAATATGGGACCTTGCGATAGCAGGTCCTTCCGTAGTGGTAGGCGCCAGGGGACGTCTGCTACCAGACATACTAGATCGGCGTACCAAGGACGCTGAGGCCAATCTGGAGCGATTAGGATCATTGGAATTCCCTCTGCCTCCACTCTGCGGAGCAGAAGAGGAAGAAGCCTTAAGGGAGGGAAGGCATAGATTAGCCGATACTGACCCCACGATGCTACCAACGCGTCCGTTGCGTCTGCCCATGGGTCTCTTGACCGGGCCACAAATCTCAATACCTTCCGATTGAGTCGGGAAGCCAGAAGATCTACGTCTGGTGTGCCCCATCTTTGGCAGAGGAGTTGGAACACCTCCGGGTGTAAGGACCCTTCTCCCTGGTCCAGCATCTGGCGGCTCAGGTAGTCCGCCTGCCAGTTTTCCACACCCGGAATGTACACGGCCGACAGTGCCGGTACGCTCCTCTCTGCCCACTTCAGGATGCGAGCGATCTCCGATGTTGCAGCTGAGCTTCTTGTTCCTCCTTGATGATTGACATATGCCACTGCTGTGGCGTTGTCTGACTGGATCCTGACTGGACGCCCTTGCAGCCTCTGAGACCATTTGAAGAGGCACAGCCTGATCGCCCGGATTACCAGGACATTGATCGGCAGGAGGGCTTCCTCTGCGGTCCAGCGACCTTGCGCCGACTGAACACCCCAGACTCCCCCCCAACCTGTAAGGCTGGTGTCCGTCGTGATCACTATCCAGTAAACCGGAAGAAATGACTTCCCGGCCATTAGAGCCGGTGCTGTCAGCCACCATACCAGGGATCTCCTGACTAGGTGGCTCACTCGGATTTGATAATCCAGAGATGATGGACATCTGTTCCATCTGGACAGAACTTCCTTCTGTAACACTCGAGTGTGGTCTTGAGCATATGGAACCGCCTCGAAGGAGGCTACCCTGAGGCCCAACACTCGCATGCAAAAAACGGAGAGACGACCAATTCCTGGAAGTCAGCTGCCGTACTGCAGCCCGGAGGGTCTGCAACTTCTCCACAGGGAGGAATACCTTTGCCTCTGAAGAATCCAGAATCAACCCCAGGTACCCTAGGCGTTGAGTGGGCACCAATACTGACTTTTGCGTGTTTAGTATCCAACCACAGTCTCGAAGAGTCTGACAGGTAATGGACACGCTTACCTCTAATTCTGAGCTTGAAGGGGCCTTCAGCAGAAGGGCGTATAAGTAGCCTGTGATAGCGATACCCCGCTGTCTTAGAAGTGCCAGAATCGGAGCGAGCACCTTGGTGAACGTCCTGGGTGCTGAGGCAAGGCCCAACGGGAGGGCCACAAACTGGTAGTGGTCCTTCCCGACAGCAAATCGCAGAAACCTCTGGTGTCTGGAGTATATGGGGACATGCAGGTATGCGTCCTTGATGTCCAAGGAGGCCAGAAAGTCCCCCGGATGGAGAGCCGTGACTACAGATCGAACCGACTCCATCCAAAAACTTTGTACCTTCACAAAGCAATTGAGGGCTCCGAGATCCAAGCTTGGACGAACCCCCTCCTTCTTCGGCACAATGAACAGATTCGAGTAAAAACCCCGTTCCAGTTCTGGAACTGGAATAACTACCTCGCGTTCCAGTAGACCCTGGACCGCCCCATACAGGGCCTCCCGACGGGTCGGTAGTAGCTGGAGATTGGAGGTGTTGAATCTGTCCGGTGGACAAGAGAGAAACTATCTTGTAGCCTGAGGAGATTACTTCGCAAACCCACCTGTCGGAGATTAGTGCTGTCCACTGAGTCGCGAATTTGCGAAGACGTCTCCCCACCCGAGAGCTGGGTGGGGGTGGACCTTCATGCGGACGCAAATTTGTCCGCAGGCTTATTGGGTATGCGGGACCAGGGACGCTTTTGTCCTTGGGCAGGCGCTTTATCGGCCTGGGGTCTTTTCCCTGTCGCCCTAGGGGGACGAAAAAAACACTTGTGTGCAGTAAAGGAGGGCCCTTGCCCTTGGCGTGGCCCCTTACCCTTGCTAATTTGGGGAAGCAAAGTGCTTTTCCCTCCTGTGGCATCCTTGATGATGTCATCCAGAGAAGCCCCCAAAAAAGTCTGTCGCCCTTAAAAGGCAGATCCAACAGGGCTTTCTTGGAAGTCTGGTCCGCAGACCAGCCTTTTAGCCAGATCAGGCGGCGTATTGCTACTGCATAAACCGAAGTTTTAGACAGCAGGGGAATAGTATTCATGTCTGACTCGCAGACAAACCTAAGGCCCTGGACCAACAGGTCGGCCAATGTTATCTCATCAGGAGGAGCACCTCACTCCTTAACCCCTGGAGTAGCAATCTTGCCCATTCAGTAAGTGTGTGAGACACTAGGGCCCCCGCCAATGCCGGGCGTACTGCCGAGCCTACCACTGAGTATAGGTAGCAAGCGAGTGCTTCAGCCTTCTTATCCACAGGGTCCTTGAAAACAGGAGCCCCTTCTACATGAATTGTGGTGGCTCTATTAAGTCTGGACACCGGAGGGTCCACTATAGGGGGGAGAGGTCCATTTCTTCAGAAAACTCTCCTCAAAAGGGGGTACCGTACCGCAAACCTCTTTGGGGCTGTAAAGACCCTCAGTGGGTTCTCCCATTCCTTGTATAAGAGTTTATCAAAAGACACACAAGGGAACACCTTAGTGCGGGCAGGTCTATGAAACCCAAGTGGACCGGAGTCTCTGCTGCTTCTGCAGTATTTTCCAATTTTAGCATATCCCGCACTGCAGTAATAAGGTCAGATACCAAAGCCGTCTCGCGTACTGACCTGGACTTTGAGTCATTCTCACTGTCCGGTCACGGTCTGCAGTCTCTGATGCGTCAGAATCTGGGCCCCGAGCCGTAGCTGGACCTGGTTCTGCACCAGAATTATCCCCAGAAGCTTGCAGGGGATGGGGCGTTTACTACCCCCTGTATTCCCGTGTGCTGCTTCCACCCTGGCAGCAAACGCCTCTAGGATTGCAGTCATAGCATTCATAGACACCTCAGGGGCACCAGCTGCTAAATCTGGTGTTTCAGGGGAGAAGACATCTGGCTCAGATGCCATGCTGACCACACGCTGACACTCACAGGGCTCCAGGCAAGATATCAATAGGCCACCCTCCTGTGCTGCAGAGAGGCCGGGTCACCCAGAGGACTCACCACCCTGGATAGGTACTGCTATGCTGCGCCTGTGATGCTGTCCCCCTGCTGCTGTGTCAGTCTGCTTCTTTTATCAGCACTTCCTGTGTGAATTTTCGCGCCAGTGTAATGCACCCTAGAGGCCGGAGGCTCTCGAAAAATGGTTGCCAAAAACGTCTGTATGGAAGATAATGTGGGCTCTAAGAAAATGGCCGCCGACAGAAGATAGAGGTCAAGCAGCCATAGACCACAAAAAGATGGCCGCCGAACAGCAATATCTGCATACAGGGTGGACAAACATGGCCGCCGATCAGCTGATAGGGGCCAGTGGGTGTGGCCGAACCACAGGAAGATGGCCGCCGGGCAGTCACAAGAGGCCAAACTTGGCATGGACCACCTCAAAATGGCCGCCGACAGCATGGAGGAGGAAGGACACAAACACAGGTAAGAAAAAATGACATTTCTTTTAAATGTTAGTTACAGCCAGCCCCGCTCCAGTGGGACCCCCTAGGTGACCCCCAGCAACCTTTAGCTAGAAGCCCAGGGAGGAGGGAAAGGCAGGGAGAGAGGGAAGAAAGGGGCCACAACCACTTACTTGATCTCTCCAGGAATGTCCAGCTAAATCACCCAGCCGAGGCAGGGGAGTTTTACTTACCTATCCTGCATGTATTCTGCTGGAAGACATTCCAAACAGATCATCGTCCGCGCACGGAAGGTGACTGTTGGCCAGGCATGCTGTGATTGGACCCAGAAGGGACGATCATATGTATGCCCTGGAGCATGACGTTCACCGGACAGGCTGCTGCGACTCGGCCGTAAGGTCAGCCGAAGCTGAGCGGTCCGATGCAAGCCTTGGAGCGTAAGCTCACCGGCCAGGCTGCTGCGACTCGGCCGTAAGGTCAGCCGAAGCTGAGCGGTCCGATGCAGGCCCTGGAGCGTAAGCTCACCGGCCACCCGTGGAGCGACAGGCATGTCGTGGAAAACCCAGCGCGTAGCTAGGGTCGGCACACGCTCGATGGCCGAAACTGGGGAGACTACAAGGATCGAGGATCCAGCCTGTCACCCAGTCGGCAGTTGATCGAAGATCGCAGGAAACAACAAATGTAGCAAAAAAAAAAAAAAAAAAAATTATATATATATATATATATATATATATATATATATATATATATATATATATATATATATATATATATATATATATATATCTTTTTTCCCCGGACCAATGGGCCCGAAGGGAGCCATGTCCTACTCCTTGCTAGACAGAAAAAAACTGATCTGCGAAGATGCAGACTGAGAGGGTATACCCAGAGGGTCCGCCCCCTGGGCGGTACTGTAGAAGGTGTGATGCAACACTTTTTACAAGTTTTTCTGCCTAGTCACTCCTAATTAACGGATAATACCCACTTTGTCAATAGAGAAGCTGTGTCGGTCCATGGACGAAAGAGTAAAAATGTTTTTACTAGTAATGGCGGTGAGTGATTTTTTTTTGTGACTGCGACAATGGCCGGACACATCGGACACTTTTGACACATTTTTGGGACCATTGTCATTTTCACAGCCATCAGTGCTATAAAAATGCACGGATTACTGTGAAAATTACACTGGCAAGTGAAGGGGTTAACCACTAGGTGGCGCTGTAGGGGTTAAGTGTTCCCTGCATAGTGTTTTACTGTAGGGGGGGATGGGCTCTGTGTCACATGACACTGATCTCCGAGTACACGGAGCCGAGATCTGTGTCATTGTTACTAGGCAGAGCCAGCAGATGCTTGTTTACATAAGCATCTCCCCACTCTATACCTCCATGAGACGATCGAGGGGATCCCCGCAGTGATTGAGTCCGCAGGACCCGCGGTCCGACTCACGGGGATGGCGGCATGTACGCGACCACACGGACAGGCATTTAAAAGGGGACGTACGGGTACGTTGATATGCCTGTCCGTGCCATTCTGCTGACATAAATGTACAGGAGGCGGTCGGCAAGCGGTTAAACACTAAACCTTTTTCTGACATTTGTTTTCAAGTTGAAATCTTTTTTTTTTTTTTGCTAGAAAAATTACTTAGAACCCCCAAACATATTTTTTTTTAGTAGAGACCCTAGAGCAGTGGTTCGCAACCTGGGGGTTGGGACCCCCTCAGGGGTCAAATGATGATTTTCCAGGGGTCACCAAATCCTTGGTTGTTCCTGAAGCCCACACCACTCTCCCAGCCTTTTTGCGGCCACCCAGCAGGGCTCTTCCTGGAGCCCGCGGCCACTCACTCACCCTCTTCGCAGCCGCCCATTCAGTCCATGGCATGGCTGGGGAGCAGAGACTAGAGGTCAGCTGACTGGTGGTGAATGTGAAGTAGGAGAGGCTGAAGGAGACCCTATCTCCTGATTTTGGCATAGGTGCCACTGCTACAAGACACCACAAAGTCGAAGACACAGTGAGTAACACTACCCGTGATAATAGTTGCCATTAAAGTCCCCACTACAGTTCTGAGATCAGCAGATGACCTTGACCAAGAGCACTAGTGGTGCAACGGATAGGTGACGATCCGTGATCCGAACGGGTCACCCCGTTCGGATCGGCACACACCGCGATCCGCGGCCTCGGCCTTAGGAAAGGCCGCGGCTTCGGCCTAGCTCCGGAGCCGCGGCCATCTTGGTACACCCGGGGGCGGCGGCCGCCTTGTGACGTCATCACCCCTCGCTGCTCGTGGATTTGAACTGGCCGGCGGGAGAGACTGGTAAGTGGGGGAGATTGTGGATATTACATACTGGGGGGGGAAGATTGTGGATATTACTGGGGGGGGAAGATTGTGGATATTACTGGGGGGGGAAGATTGTGGATATTACTGGGGGGGGAAGATTGTGGATATTACTGGGGGGGGGAAGATTGTGGATATTACTGGGGGGGGGAAGATTGTGGATATTACTGGGGGGGAAGATTGTGGATATTACTGGGGGGGGAAGATTGTGGATATTACAGTGGGGGGGGGGGGTGACGTGGATATTAGTAATTTTTATTTTTTTTGCCGATCCGAAAATGATCCGATCCGTGGCTCTGATCCGAGGATCGATCCGATCCGTGAGTTTTTTGATCCGTTGCACCCCTAAAGAGCACCTAAGTTGGCTGATCAGAACCCCCCACCAAGGAGTAAGAGAAGGAATAAAAATAGAGAATACATGGAAGGGAGAAGAAAAGAGGGGAAGGAACAAAGGAGAGAAATAATAAGAGAAAACAATAAAGACGGCTAGAGAAAGATGGGGGGGGGGGGGGGGGGGACGACGACCAGAAATTAGGATAGAGAGAGATAAAAGGGAAGGTAAGAACAAAGACAGACAGTGGTACATTCTAAAATGTACCATAAGGGGTTTTAATAGTGCACAAGTGGAAGGGACTCAGGGGAGCGCCAAATGTCTGTGGGTTAGGGGTGCAAATTACCTGCCTTGCCTTGGGTGCAGACAACCTACACTATGAAAATAATTTTACTGTTAGGGGTACCCACAACTTGGGAAATTTTGTCAAGGGGGTCACAGCACTAGAAAGGTTGAGAACCACTGCCCTAGAGAATAAAATGGTGGTTGTTGCAATATTTTAGGTCACACTGCATTTGCGCAGGGGTCTTTCAAATGCAATTGTTTTGGGGAAAAAATAAATAAAAAATAGTTAGCCCAATTTTATTTGCATAATGTGAAAGATTTTACAACGTGAGAATCGTGATCTTTATTCTAAGAAAAAAAAAAAAAAAAACACAACACAACGTGATTCTCATTTTGGCCAGAATCATGCAGCTCTAGTTTAAATGTTTTCAGGCACTGCAAAATCTGGTGCAGCTCTGCATAGAAACCAATCAGCTTCCATTTTTTTTTTGTCAAAGCTTAATTTAACAAGCTGAAGTTAGAAGCCGATTGGCTACCATGCACAGCTGCACCAGATTTTGCACTCTTCAATTTTCATAAATCAACCCCAATATGTTGGCATTGCCCTTGTTTCTGCTATTTTTCCCCAAGCCCTCGTGTGCCACGCTTTTTTAAAGGGTATCTTTGGAGATGTAAAGGTTTTTGTGGGTCCTCCCCAGGTGGATGAATATTTCAACATCCAACATGAACACTTCTGAATGATACATTTTGTTCATGTGTCTGAGATTGCTAGGAGGAGGCAGCAAGTTAAGAGATAAGATGTGCTAAAGCATTTGTAGGTGCTCTCGTTGAAGTCTATGGAGACTAAAACTGGCAAGTGCACCTGAAGAAAAAAAAAAAGCACATGCAATTTTTCATAAAATAAGTAGCAACACGGCACTCAGGTGTGAACAGAGACCACTGAATATAATGGAAATCAACTAACATTTCCCACTGAACACAATCAATGACCTGTACAGGAATAGTGGAATAGAAAGGCAATTACTACCGTATTTTTACACCAAATCTGAGAAGTCAAAATGGCTATCAAAGCCTATGGAAAACAAGCTCAAAGTTCTTTGAGCTTCACAAACATGAATGAAAAATCCTAGAAAGGTGGGTGGAATTACACAAAAAAAATTGCAAGGAGGTGAAAAAAAAAAAAAAAAAAAAAATAAAGGTATAAGCTGCAACTAAACCCAACTATCCTATCCAATGTAATATGTAAATTATGACATTCCTACATTATGATTGTTTTGAAAGTCTTGTGAATATGTAAAGCTAACCATACAAGGAGAGTTTTTCTTCCGCAATGAGACTGATTGGAGCTTTGCCAATGATAACTGAGCCATATGCGACACTGAGTGACCAATTCTAAGTGTGGGTACAAATTTCCCATACATGCATACAGCCAAAATTAAATGCCTTTGCAAGAGAGCCCGACACCAAGAAATTCAAATCGAATGCACTCACACAAAAACAATGCAAGGCCAATTCTGTCAAACAACTATCCTAGCAATATTTTTTGCCGATTTCTAAAAAAATCCAACAGATCAGAATTCTGCTTCTGTGATAAACCAACATGTTTTCCCCATACCACGGAGGAGACCTTTTAAAAAGATGGAGGCACTCGCTCCTAAAAGTATGGCCGTGTGCAATATCCCTAAATCAGATCACTGCACTTGGCAAAATCGTATTTTAAAAGTTCCTCTTCATTAAGTGGAAGCATATTATGACCTGTCATAAATGCTACTGCTTTAAAATTGTCCAAAAACAAATCATGCAAAAACTCGCGCCCCCCCCCCCCCTCTTCATGGAGCTTCTGGGACTTCTACGCAAAACCTCCAATATTAGTGGAATAGAAATAGGTTATCATCACAAACAGTGCGTTTGTGTATGATATACTGTAGTAGTCCTTTTACGCTCTAAACCAATTTCACATCTTGCAATGTTTTGCCTCTACAGTGGAACCTTGCATTACGAGCATAATCCGTCCCAGGAGAATGCTTGTAATGCAAAGCACTCGCATATCAAAGAGTTTCCACATAGAAGTTGATAGAAACAAAGATAATTTGTTCCGCATTGACTTCTATTGCATGCAATACCGCATGTGGCCAGAGGTGGGGGGTGCCGGAGAGACCCGGAGACCGTTCGGATGCAGTCGGAAACCCTTAGAAAGGTCCTCCCCAACGAATGACGTGGAGGGGAGGGGAACTCCATGCCAAAATAAAAAGAAAAGAAAAAAAAAAAAGGCTAAGAGACCATACCCTTATCCTGAGCAAGTAGTCCGGCAGGTCAGGAAGGGGCGGTTGGGAGGGGAGAAAGGAGAGTGCCATCTCTGACAGACCCCCACAACCACCCTGGGAGGTGGTTGTGGGCAGGGGGTTTATGGGGGTCTGTGGGCAAAGAAGGGAGTCTGTCTGCTCCTCCGTCTGACAGTTTTTAAATAGGTAAGGAGCGGGGCCAGTGGAAAATGCCACTCCAGGTGAGTGATGGGACCAGGTAAGCTGGTGAATGGACTCCTCCCAAGGGCGCTAGCCTTGGCTCGCCGGCCGTGCAATAGGATAGAAAGAAATGGATGGCTGAACTCCAAGGTAAGTCTCTTTAATGTAAAATCCATAACATAAATGACACCACATGACAAGAAAGCAGGTACAGGTAGACGCGTTTCACACAGCGACGCTGCACTTATTCATTACAAGGAGCGAGGCCACCTGACGACATCACCTAATGGAACCGCCCCTGTGACATCGACTGGTGTCATTTTTCAGGGAAATGTCAATACCCAATACTCATTCACATGGGGGGGGGGGGGGGGGGCTTGCCAGTTAAAGGACATGGCCAGCTTTGGTACATTCTCTATAGCCAAGCACAGCATTTTTAGCATGCATTTTTTCTTTAGTGAACCACTTTTAAAAAACAAAAAAACAAATTCTACAGAGCTATACCTTCCAAATCCCTTACTGGCCAGTTTTCTCAATCTACCCAGATTTCAGTCATATGATGGACATGTGGGATATATAGATATAATTATATATGAACATTTCCCACTATTTACAAGGGACTCTTAAAGAGTCTGAAAGTGCAGAAGGACAGAGAATATATAGCAATTTGTCAGGAAGCCTGCAGCAAAAAGGTGCTTGCTTTTTAAGCTCTAATAACGTTCTCACTTTTCCCTATGGTCTTAGTTATTGTTCTCATTAGATCTTTCATATACACTGGCTGGTGCTTTAGTGAATTATGATGCTTCAGACTGAGTACATGTGAGACATCGAAGCAGGAAAGCTGATGGTATGTTAAAACGGATGAAGCAAGGAATTTTTATTGAAAAACATGGAAGGCGGGTATAGTAAGATTACATTCCACAGCGATTTCTGCAATACTACCCCTAGGGCCTGTTTCTATCACAGGAGGGAAATGTCTCAAGGAATCCTGACATTCCCTGCAAGTTGGCACTCGCAGCACCTCCGCAATACCAGCACAGCATACAAAGCCTTACAACTACAGAAATGACACTGCCCACAGAAGAGAAAATGTCAACATACAATCACAGCATTGTTACACACAACAAATAAGATCCTCTTATCCCAAAGTAACAGTGGTCTATAGAGCATACAATCAAGACTGAGAATTGGTGGGTTCAAAATATATTTTTGGCTAACCTCTTTTCCCTTTAATTGCCTTAACTGATCACAACCACACAAAACTGTTACTTACAAGAATTAATTGATGCTTCTTTTTGTAATGTTGACTGTTTGGGTGTCAAACAAGGAAGGGGATGGAGAGCAGGAACAGGAAGTTGAGCTGCACCCACCTTAAAAGCAGAACTTTACCCACAACAACTTGATAAAAAAAATAATGTTCTTTAGCAAGGAACATGCATGCATTCCACATTAATAATTATGCTACCAAAATTAGTGTGTTCTGTAAAGCGCCTCCAGCATTGTTCATGTTTCTTCTTGCTGGAGGCGGCCATTTTGATGAAGCCCAGAGCCGACCCAACAGCAAAAAAAAATAAAAAATAAAAAAATCACAAAGTGGAACTAAACCCATCAATTTAAGTTTCAAAAAAGTTTTTCACATTTGCTTGAGTCCTCAAACTGTCAAACCATCAGACAGCTGATCACATGTGCAGCACCATGGCAGTTGCAGATCAAACAGAAGCAGCTTCCTTGGCTGTAAAAGATAGGAGGTAGGAATGCACCAATATATCAGCCACTGAAAATTATCGTCCAAAAAAATTGGATTTTTGTACTCAACGTAAAATCCGTTTCTCTGACGTCCATGGACTGACACAGCCTCTCTTACACTTTACACGTGGGTTATGTCCCTGCTTGCAGGAGAAGACCTAGGCAGAATGTGAAATGTTATACATACATTCTAAAAAGCCAGAGCTAAACAGCCCCGCCCAGGGGGCGGTCCCTCCGGACATAACCCTCCCACTGCAGTCAGCAGACCTCAGTTCGTAACAAAGCAGTACAAACCTTGAAAAGAAGGGTGGGTGCCGTGTCAGTCCATGGATGTCAGAAACAGATTTTACGGCAAGTACAAAAAATCCTATTTTCTCTTATCGTCCATGGACTGACACAGCCTCTCTTACACTTTACACAGGGGATGTCCCAAAGCAGTGTCAAGAGGGATGGGAGCAGTATAAATGGAAAACCAAAAACTTCACTCCAAACAAGGCAGAGCTCCTCAACGGAGGAGTTGCAACATTAAACAGCGGCCTGCAACACCTTGCGACCAAAGGAAGTATCCGAAGATGCAGCCACATCAACCTCATAGAACTTAGAAGAGGTATGAACGGACATACCACACTTGTGCAACCGACGCTTGATGCCAGAAAACCCAGGAAGCACCAATTGCCCTGGTGGAATGCGCCGTAACCGGAAGGGGAGGCGCCCGCCCCTTGACATAGGCCTGTGTGAAGGAATGTGATGAGCATAATGTTAAACCAGAAAATGTCTATTCTCTATGCATCTTCACTATACTATAAAGTCTATATTGCTTTTGTTTGTACACAACTGCTGTAACTTTTCCTTACTTCATATGGCCTCTAATAACACCCCCTCCCATCGAGAAAACTGGAGAAGACAGAAAATGGCGGATACCCTCTTCTCCCACACATCTTTGGAATGCGGATATGAAGATAGGACCAGAGGACAGCCCAGCTTAATCATCACGTTTCTGTACTCTTTGTATTGTAGCCAATCAGATGTGTTTATTAGTGTCACATTAACATAATAGTGACGTATCATGCTGTGTGTAAAAAGCTTCGTACTGCGTGGAATAAATCATTAGATACGGAAGTAACGGATCTGCACGGCTGTGTCAGAGTTTGCTTTCAGCTTGCATGCAATGTTATCTAAACTTTACAATTCGGAACAGTAGTAGAATCCATATTAACCCCTTTGTGGTTAAACGACCATTACACCTGTATAACAGCCTGTCTGATCCACCTAGAAATGGTGGCAGACTAAACCGCTTGGCCCTGTTTTGGACCAGAGAGACACAAACAGTGAGTCATACTTCCGAATAGAAGCAGTAGCAGACAGGTACACCCGCAAGGCACGTACCACATCCAATGTGTGAAGCGCAAACTCTCTGGGATGCGATGGGTGAGGACACAAGGACGTGAGAACAATGTCCTCATTTAGGTGAAAGGCCGAGACCACCTTTGGCAAAAAAGAAGGCCTCGGACGCAACACCGCCTTATCCTTATGGATGACCAAATAGGGCGACTTGCAGGACAAGGCCGCCAACTCAGACACCCGTCTGACAGAAGTAATGGCCACTAAGAAGGCCACCTTCTGAGACAAGGTCAAGAGGGGACTACCTCTGATATTTTCAAAGGGAGGTTCCTGGAGAACCGAGAGCACCAAATTCAGATCTCAAAGAGGTTTAACAGGAGGGAGCACATGGCGAACCACATGCACTAAGGTGCTAACCAAGGAATAACCCACTAGCGGTCGCTGAAAGAAGACGGCCAAGGCCGAGATCTGACCCTTAATGGTACTCAAAGCAAGCTTTTGGGTCACGCCATGCTGCAAGAACAGAATACGTCCGTGGACGCCAGTCCAGCTCTTCCCACATAGCGATGTAAGCTTCCCAGGTACGGTGATATATCTTTCTGGCGGAAGACTTCCGTGCCCTTAACATGGTCGAAATGACCGAATCTGAGAGACCTCGGTCTCTCAGCACCTGGCTTTCAATAGCCATGCCGTTAAAGCCAGAGACTGTAAAGCAGGACGAAATATAGGACCTTGAGACAGAAGGTCCTCCCTCATTGGCAACCGCCAAGGAATGTCCACGACGAGACGTACCAGATCGGCGTACCAGTGACGCCGAGGCCAATCCGGAGCAAAGAGGATCACCGGAATCCCCTCGGTCGCCACCCTGCACAGCAGGCGAGGAAGCAGCTGCAGCGGAGGATAAACATATATCAGGTAATAATGACCCCATGGGGCCACCAACACATCCGAGGCATCCGCCCAGGGATCCCTGGACCTGGCCACAAACCTCGACACCTTGTGATTGAGTCGAGAGGCCATCAGGTCTACATCCGGCATGCCCCACCGCCGGCACAGAATTTGAAAAACCTCCGGGTGCAAGGACCACTCTCCCTGGTCCAGCATCTGGAGAGCCGGCACGCTTCTTTCGGCCCACCTTAGGATGCAGGCGACCTCTGAAGGCGCAGTTGAGCTCCGAGTCCCCCCTTGATGGTTGACATACGCCACCGCCGTGGCGTCGGCCGACTGGATCCTGAGGGAGCGATCCTGTAGTCTCACCGACCACGAGGAGAGGCAGTCCGATTGCCCGTATTTCCAGAACATCGATCGGTAAACGGGCTTCGCCCGGAGTCCAAAGCTCTTGGGCTGACAAGACTCCCCAGACTCCACCCCAGCCCGTCAGGCTGGCGTCCATCGTGATCACCGTCCACTGAATGGGGAGGAACGACTTCCCGGACCGAAGAGCCGGGGACCTCAACCACCACGCCAGGGACGCCCTGACTGGGTGACTCCTCTGGATCTGAAGATCCAAGGACAATGGGGATTTGTCCCAAGTGGACAGGATCTCTTACTGTAATGCCCGTGTGTGTGATTGGGCATACGGAACGGCCTCGACGAGGCCACCATGAGTCCCAGGAATCTCATGCAAAAACGGATTGACTTCTTAACCAGGTCCTCTTCAAAGGGGTACCTTAAGGCTAGGCGCTGCGGGATCGTCAAAGTCTTCTGCGGCTTATCTCAGACTTGGTCAATGAATGTATAAAAATAAAAAAAAAAGAAGAGGCACATATGGAAAGACCTTTTTTGAAGAAACGGCTTTAAAAAGGAACCAAAAGGATACAGCTTCCACCTGAGGTTCCTCAGCCTCAACATTCAGCTTGAGAGTGTCCCTCACAACATCAATGAGTTCACTTACAAGCATCCTGTCAGTTATTCAGAACTGGGGTCTTCCTCACAAGGAATATCCTGTTCAAAAACATGAAAATCCTCAGAGCTAGGGTCCTGAGCAGCAGTAGCTAGGCCCATATCTGAGACAGAGCACTCCCCTACAGGAGAATGTGTGGGGAGGGGGCGCTTTACAGCTCCCTTGGGCTCTCACACCGCTTCCATCCTGACAAGGAGGATTCCAGGACTGCCGACAACTAGTCGCTAGGGACCGCAGGTGCAGGAGCACTGCCAGTTGCCTCAGACAAGTGTGGAGAAGCAGGTGAACTAGACTCCATACTGCCACCCTCAGACTTTTAAACACTATTATAGTGAGTAACACAATCCACCCACTGGCTATGCTGAAGCTGAGGAGGGGATACCCAGAGTACTCACCAACCCTTGTAAGGGCCGCTCATTCGCTGTATGAAACCGCGCTGCCGGGCGGGTGAAGCCTGAGGAGACTGCGAGATTCGCGCCGCAGCAGCGGCCGATAGAGGCCGAAACCAAAAACGCAGCGGCTTCAAGAAAATGGCCGCCGACCGCATACATTACCGCGCCATCGATCCACGGCAAGATGGCCGCCGAGCGCGGTTTTCAAATCACCTCACAGCGCTAATGGCGCACACAGTAATGCACAAACACTCACACAACAACACTGCACCTCTCCCAGGGCCATTAAAAACAGACATGAGCGTCCCCGTTGTCACTGGCTGTGGCACGGCACGCGCTGGGGCAGCTGTTTAGACACAAGCAGCCCCAGTCAGGAAATGAACCTGTAAAGCTTAGCGTTGTCAAGCCTGCATGCTAACCACTACTCCACAGGCCGAGGCCCGCAGAGTGACCCCCCAAGCACCCCCACACAGCACCAGTACAGGGTGCAGAGAGCAGCATAACGGGGGGGGGGGGGGGAGACAGGGAGAAACCCCCCCATATAAAGAAACACAGCCAGCATGTACTCACCCGCAGCAGGAGAGACTACTTACCCGTCCCAGAGGGACCCACTGGCTTGTTTCAGACAGACCTATCACAGAGCAGTACTGCGTTGCTGTCGGCCCGGTCCACCGCGAAAGATACAGACAGGTACTGTTCAATCTTGTGAGGACCGCGGGAGCTAAAAGCAACCCAGCCACCCCTGGAGTCATGGGGCATGTCGTGAACTGAGTCTCACGCACACAAGGCGAGGATCAGCACGCTCGATGGTCGGACAGGGAAGACGAGGATACCAGTGTACCCAACCTGTTGCCCAGCCGACAGTTGATCGAAGGTCTCAAAAATAAAATAATAAAATTCCCAAAGGAATAAAAATTTTAAGTAAAATCTTCCAGGAGACTGGCTCCTGAGAGAGCCACGTCTTCTCCTTCTGCTAGGCAGGAAAAAAAAAACTGAGGTCTGCTGACTGCAGTGGGAGGGTTATGTCCAGAGGCACCGCCCCCTGGGTGGGGCTGTTCAGCTCTTGTTTTGTTCTAGAATGTTTCTAACATCTAACATTCTGCCTAGGTCTTCTCCTGCAAGCAGGGACATATACCCACACGTAATCAGTATGAGAGCTGTGTCAGTCCATGGACGATAAGAGAAAACTGTAGCTCCCTGGAATGGAGCTGAACCTGGGGAACCGCCGGAATACAGGCAGTCATTAGGCCAAGGACCCTCCATGACCTGTCTGGGAGAGCAGTCCCTGGATTCCAATAGAGGAAACCGCTGAGATTACCTTTAACCTTTTTTCCTCTGGGAGAAAAAGCTTCTGAGCCCCTGCGTCCACCGAGTATCCTAGGAAAGTCTTTATCTGGGATGGCACTAGGGATGATTTTTCCCTGTTTACTATCCAGCCCAAGTTCTCCAAGGTGCAGATCACTGTTTTTACGTTTGCCGTCACTTGCTCTAAAGACTGTCCATCGATCAGGAGGTCGTCTAAATAGGGTATCAGAGATACCCCCTGTAAATGCAGGTAAGCTGCAACCTCCAATATCTTTGTGAACACTCTTGGGCTTGCAGCTAAGCCAAAGGGAAGTGCTCGTATTGCCAGTGTTGTATTCCCTTGCTTGTCAGGACTGCGAACCTCAGAAGGGATTGGTGTTCCGGGGCAATAGGCACGTGGAGATACGCGTCCCACAAATCTACTGTGGCCATAAAGGCAGCCTTCAATAGAAGTTTCCTCACAGTATATATGCTTTCCATCCGAAAGCTCTTGTGTATCAGAAACCTGTTCAGCTTCCTGAGATTTAATATCAGGCAAAATTTTCCTGACGGCTTCTGGACCACAAACACGTGGGAGTAAAATCCCTGGTAGAGCTTTTCGGGAGGAACGGGGACGATAACCTCCTGGTGCGCCAATCCCTGCAAATTGTCCATCAATCCTACTGCTCTCAATGGTTCTTTGGGGAGACGGGTCAGAATAAAATTTTGAGGGGGAGGAGAGGAAAGTTGCAGACGATATCCCTCTGTCAGGACATGCAGGATATAGAGGCTTTCGGAGATCCTTCTCCATTGGAGGGACAAATCGAGAAAGTCTCCCCCCCTACCCCGATGCTGGCGTCACTTTGACTGCTTGCTGGCGTCCTTAGGTCCGGAGAAGAGCAGGCCACCCTTCTGTCCACTATTTCCCTTCCCCCATCTTCTTGGCCCTGATTAGGAGGGGCACGAAAAAAAAAAAGTTTTGCTCCTTTCTCTCTTGGCCTTAACCGGAAACTTTTTCCCTTTCTCTGCAGAGCGCGATAGGACCTGATCCAGACCAGGACCAAAAAGCTGGGAACCTTCAAAAAGGTAACCCGCAGAGCCGTGACCTGGACATATTGGTCCCCCCCCCGCCACGATTTATCCCAGACCGCCCTCCTTGCAGAGTTTAGGAGGGCCGCTGACTTAGCTGAGGTCCTGACAGCCTCCACTGTCGCGTCTGCCAAATATGCTACTGCCTTGTTATTTCAAGAGAGTCCATAACCTCCTCAGAATTGTTCCCTCTAGAAACATGGCCAGAGAGCCTACCTAGCCAGGCATTCACATTCCTGGCTATGCAGGCAGATGCTAGTGCAGGAGCCATGGCTGCCACATTGGCATCCCATGCTCTGTGTAGAAGCATTTCAGCCCTTTTATCCATTTGGTCTTTAACCACTTCCCTACCCAGCCATAGTCAAATGACGTCCACAGATGGGATCTCCCATCCTGGGTGGACGTCATATGACGTACTCGGGTTTGTAGGGGGATATCTGAATGATGCCTGCAGCTAGAGGCATCATTCAGATATCCTTTTGAAGTGCCGGCGATTCTGTGCACAATAAGAACGATCATAGCGGTGGTTCCGCCGCTTGATCGTTCTTATAGGCGGCGGGAGGGGACACCCCCCCTCCCGCCGCCATCCGGTGCTTCTCCGGGCTCCCCTGTGCGATCGGGGACCCGGAGCGAATCTTCCGGCGTCGTTGGTGGGGTCACGTGATGAGCATAGAGATGACTGGTGACCAGATGGTCACCAGTCATCTCTATGATCGTCGGAGGCCCGATGTGATGACGTCACGCCCGGGTCTCAAATGTAAACAAAGCCGCCATTGCGGCTGTAAGTATGAGATCAGTGAAAAAAATTTCACTGATCTCATGCTTTCCAGCCTGGAGGAGAGATGTGGGGTCTTATTGACCCCGCATCTCTCAATAAAGAGAACCTGTCACACACATTCCTATTACAAGGGATGTTTACATTCCTTGTAATAGGAATAAATGTGATAAAAAAAAAATAAAAAAACAAAAAGTAAAATCATTGTAAAAAAAATAAATAAAAAAAAAAAAATATATATATATTAAAACGCCCCTGTCCCCGGTAGCTCGCGATCAGAAGCAAATGCACACGCAAGTCGCCCACATATGTAAACGCTGTTCAAACCACGCATGTGAGGTATCGCCGCGTGCGTTAGAGTGCGTGCAACAATTCTAGCACTAGACCTCCTCTAATTCTAACCTGGTAACCTGTAAAAAAAATTAAAGCGTCGCCTATGGAGATTTTTAAGTACCGAAGTTTGGCGCCATTCCATGAGTGTGTGCAATTTTAAAGCGCGACATGTTAGGTATCTATTTACTCGGCGTAACATTATCTTTCATATTTTCCCAAAAAATTGGGCTAACTTTAATGTTTTGTTATTTTTTAATTCATGAAACCATTTTTTTTTTTTAAAAAGGCGTTTGAAAAATTATTGCGCAAATATTGTGCAAGAAAAAATGTTGCAATGACCGTCATTTTATTCCCTAGGGTGTCTGCTAAAAAAACATATATAATGTTTGGGGGTTCTGATTAATTTTCTAGCAAAAGAATGATGATTTGTACATGTAGGAGAGAAGTGCCAAAATAGGCCCGGTATTGAATAGGTACAAAAAGCCCTGTATTGAAGTGGTTAATGCTACCCGAGTCCTCAAAGGACAAATCTGATTTTTTAAAGACCTGAGAAAGGGCTGCATCTAATTTGGGGGTCTTGAAAAACTTCTCTTCTTACTCCCCAAATGGAAACCTTTTCTTCCAGGTTTTTAGCTAAAGGACCTTCCCTTTCCGGGCCCTTTCATTCCCTCAGAATTACCTCCTTAAGGGTTTGGTGCACTGGGAATACCCTGGACTGAGCTTTTCCTAAGCCTTTATACAACTTATCCCCGGCTGTTGACTGCACTGGAGGTTCTGGGATAAGTAACTGTCCCATGTCCTCCACGGGAAAGAGATGCCCAAGTCTAGGACTGTCACTGTCCTGGCTTTCATGGTCTGAGCCTTCCCCCTCCTCTGACTCTTCTGGATCCTCAAGCTCATCTACTCCTGAAGCAATAGAAGAGGGAGGCCTCTGCGGGGTTCTCTGACCTCTGTCAGATGCGTCCCCTAGAGATGAAGTACCTTCCCTAGAAGACAGAACCTCTCTGCCACTAGTGGTAGGCTCTTCCTTAGATGCAATAACTGTCTTAAAGTGGTTGTAAACCCTCCCCCGGAAGTTTCACCTACAGGTAAGCCTAGATTAAGGCTTACCTGTAGGGGTTTTCAATATCTCCTAAACCTTCACGGTTTAGGACAGGGATATGCAATTAGTGGACCTCCAGCTGTTACAAAACTACAAGTCCCATCATGCCTCTGGGTGTAATGCTTGTAGCTGTCAAGAGTCTTGCTATGCCTCATGGGATTTGTAGTTCTGCAACAGCTGGAGGTCCGCTAATTGCATATCCCTGGTTTAGGAGATATTTGTGAATGGGATTACACAGTTGTGTACGGCGCAGGCGCAGTGAAAATCCCATTCATAAAACCAGCCGCTCCGGCCAATCACATCGCTGGAGCGGCGATACCCGGAAGTAACCTTCGGGAGAGATGACTGCGGCCAGGGGGGGGGGGGGGAGACGTGGACGGCTTCGATCTAAGGCAAGTAACGCATAATGAGCTAGTATGCTAGTCATACTGGCTCATTATGGCTTTCTCTTGCAGGTGGTTATTTTATTAAAAAATGCAAATTTGGGTTTACAATCACTTTAAGGGATTGGAGCGTAGTCAGCATCTCTGACTGTACTGTAAGGAAGTCCCTCTTCACCTGTGAGGTTTCCTTACCCGACAATTTATGTATGCACCTGTAACAAAAAGGCTTTGCGTGATCCTGTGGGAGCTTTTCATTGCAATTCCCACACCTTTTTGTTCTAGGGGGAGGGGTATTTTCACCTTTAACCTTGTGGGCCCCCTTGAGCAGATCCACTGGGTTCTAAGGAGACAAAAGACAAGACTGCACTCATTTTTAACAGGCCGTACTCTCTCCTGCCCCCCTCCCCCCAAGGAGTGTGGGCAAGACCCCCCTTAACCCACCCCTTGTGAAAATAGAGGAAAGACTCACCACTCGTGGTCCCCTCCTGGGTTGCAGCCACCGCTGTATCCTCCTCTCCTTCGATTCCTGGTCTCAGCTGGTTCTTTCTGCCTAGGAGCTTTGCTGTGAGATTCCAGGCGGTGAGAGGGGCCTGTGGGACCTACGCCTGGCTCCACCGGATTTTTATGGACAGGACACCGATCTGCGCCATTTTGCTGGAGTCCCGCCACCGGAGGAGACCATTTTGGCCTCTAGTGTCCGGATCCGCCATTTTGGCATGGACCGTAAACCGGAATTGATGTCGCCCGGAAACTGAGGCGGCGCCATCTTGCTCCACCCGGTCGAACGCTCACTCCTGCCTAGGAGTGTTTTCAGCGTTCCCTATGGAGCTGCACTGTCTGGAAAATGACAGCCTTCCTCCTCCAGCGGCCTGGACTCCTGCAGACCCTTCATCCCCCCTTAATCCCCCCCAAACCAAAAATTTGCATTCAGGACGGTAGTTCAGGGGCATTTCCTACGCTTGCAATAGCGTGTAAACGCAGTAACTCGCATTTTCAATGGGGAATCATTTATGACTATTTGCAATGTTAAACTAACTTTCCAGAACGAGAAAGAGTTTTTTTTTCCTCTGCATTGTGGGCATTTGTGAGCGTCTACTAATCTGTAAAATCTGTTATCTGTCAAAAGCGCTTCTAAACGCAAACGCGCATAAAAGCCCCTAAACACGCATTAACATGGCAAAGCTGAAATTTATAAACGTTGGTTCCTAGCTGTCAAGTTCCAGCCTTCAGAAGAGGTTTTCAAACGTCCAGTGTACATGAAGTTTGAGAACGGAAGAACATGATTGGTATAAAAGTTGCGTCCACTAACAGTCGACTACTACTATTGCTCAAGATGTTTTGCAAGTTACTCACAAACAGATGTACAAAGCGTGGATATCGAAGTAGGAAACCGTGAAACAGAGCCCCCAGTGTCCTCATACCCAGTTGACTCATTACACACCACTCTGCACTGTAATCCAATCTTGTGTAACTTCATATACTCATCCAGTGAGTAACTTCCCAGGAATGGGGAGGCTATACTCGTCACATAATAGACGGCAGGCAGATATTGCTCCTTAATGATTTTTAAATAGATATGGCTTTAATTTGTTTTACTCTTTCAGTTCATTAGATTACAAATAAAAAAATAAATGCATACACACCCCCACAAAAGGCTGTGATGGGTCAGAGCTTGTCTTCTAATTAGAATCATTTGCCTCCATGTAATTACAGTAAGAATGAGTGACGTGACGTTAGCCATTCACAACTAAGAATGCGGGAGCCATGTGGCATCATTATCATTCATTACTGTAGAACAGCACATTTCTCTGGAATGAGGGAGATGAATTTATACTTTCTAATCCCCAGCATGGACAGAGTACAAAGCGGTGATTACACCGGATCTTTTGCCTGAAGTTCAGCATCTAAGCAAACATTTGAAATTGAAAGGAAGCAAAAGCCAGCAATGTAAGGAAGCAGGCCCTTCCTCCCACACCCCTCTATCACAAGCCAAGAACCCATCCCCCTACAATTCCACCTCCAAGCTATGTCAGCAGTCCTAGCACACACCTTGTTACTCAAACACCAGATCCAGTGCAGGAAACCAGGATACACTGAGAAAAACAAGGCTGACAGCATGGCCCCGTTTAGCAGGAATCTACCATAGAAGAAGTGCAACAACATGCATAAATGGGGACTCCACACTTCTTAACAGCCTCTAAGCACCAGACTGTCCATCCCAATAATGCATTACAGAGACTGCCAAGAGATATTCCCCTAGTCTGATATTAAAGAGGAAGTAAACCCTCCACAACTTTATTTGAAAATACCCCTGCAAGAGAAAGGCATAATGAGCTAGTATGCATAGCATACTAGCTCATTATGTGGCACTTACCTGAAATCGAAGCCCCCAAAGTCCTCCTCGTTCTCCGCCGCCACCATGTCTGCTCGGAGCTTCTTTCTGTTATCGCCGCTTCGGCGCTGTGATTGACCGGAGCAGCAATGACGTTACACGCATGCGCGCTCGGGCCGGCAAGATCCCATTCAGAAAACCGTCAATGATGCCGGCCCGCTAGCGCGCATGCGTGTGATGGCATCGGTGCTGTGTTTTTCAGCAAATATCTCCTTAACCGTGTAGGTTAAGAAGATATTTCTTGCACATACAGGTAAGCCTTAATCTAGGCTTACCTGTAGGTGCAAGTTGTCTAAGTGGGTTTGCAACCACTTTAATATGTATTTCTGCAAGCATGCATTTGTGTTTACCTTTCTTATCTCAGCACCAAAGTAATAAAACATGGCCCAACTGTGTACACAAGCTCAATGGTACTGCTGAATATGCATCTGTTGAAAAGTATCTACTCCTTACAGACGACCTTTATTTCTTTACTGTAACAATTCCCAGTTATGCTAAAGGATTGGGGGACAGCACCAACACAAGTGATTTGTAATATTGTGTACGGCCGTATTCTGCCAAAAATTATCCCCACAGTCTCCTTTACAGCTGTTTGATGCAGTCCTAAGCATCTGACTTCCAGCATTATGAAGGTCAACAGCAGCAGCTGTTACTGAGAAAAGTTGACCCACTCATCCACACTCTACACCATTCATATTACTCATACTACTTCACTCCCACAATATATCACATTGTTCCATTCAACCTCTTCCTTGATTCACAGAAAGTGATGCATTGTGGGTCAATAGGAGTTCTGTGAATAGAGGAGAGGGCAGAAGGGGGCGGGCAAGCGCTGCAACTTTTATTGGTAACAGTGGTTGCCGGAGGTCCACCCTGAATAAATGTTTACATCAAAAATCGTAAAAAAATTAAAATATATATATATTTTTTTTTATACTCACCCTAAATGCCTGTTGCTATGCGGAAGTCCCCTAATCTGCCTCGAATGTTCCTCTTCTCGTCCGCGGTGGGTCTCCTTCCACTTCCTCTTCTTGTGAATGGGGCGCGCTGCCTTCTGGGAATTGTGTGTATCCCAGGAGGCAAGCCGCCCATTCACAAAGCGTTGTGCGAGTGGTGCATGCGCAGTAGGAAACGGGGCAGTTGAAGCCTTACGGCTTCACTGCCTGTTTCCCTTACTCAGGATGGAGGAGCCGGGACCTGCCAGCAGCGATCGATCGCCGTGGCGGGACTGACATCGCGGGCGAGTAGGACAGGTAAGTGTCCTTATTAAAAGTCAGCAGCTACACTGTTAGTAGTTACTGACTTTTTTTTTGACTGCACCTCCGCTTTAAGAGATAAAGTTACCGCTCAGATGTATTTGATTTGGTCTTTCACTCCATCCCAAGCCACGGGTGCAAGCAATGCATATGGTGATGCGATAATTAGAAGTTTTGGACAGCTGCACTCCAAAGAAGGTTCCTTTATTAAAAAATCAAATCACAACAATCCATGCCACAGCAAAATAAAGGCAGACAAGCTGACGAGTTTCACACTGTAGTTCAGTGCTTACTCATAGCTATGGGGGCGGGGGAATCCGATGAGCGGAAGTTTCACTTTAGGGTGGAGCTCCGCTTTAAGCTGAAAACATTTCTCACTGTTCAGACGTTTTCTATTGAAGTCTAGGGACAAAAACACTCAAAACTGCCTGAAATGTAGCTTATGTACTTTTTGGAGTGGCATGCCACACGCAGTGGTTCTCAACCCCTGTCCTCAGGAGCCACTAACAGGCCAGATTAAGTATTCTTACCTACTAAGTCATTATGCCTTTGTCTTGCAGGGTTTTTTTCATTCAAGGATGAATGGGATCTTATAGACACACAGAGCAAGGCTCAGACGCACACACAAGTGCCACCATAGCAAGCAGCTTGCTATGTGGGCACTCAGCAGAGGAGAGGGACCAGGGTTGCTCTCTGCAAAATCATTACACAAAAAGTAGAACAGGTTTGTTATTAAAAAATAAAAAAAAAATTATATATATATATATATATATATATATATATATATATATATATATATATATATATATATATATATATATATATATTTTTTTTTTATTTTATTTTTTTTTTCTGAAAACTGCTGCTCAGGGCAGTATCCGGCAGCTCAAAATGAGACACTAATTAGCAGAAGCAGCTGTCTGCAGGTAATGTGCTATTACACTTACTTATGGTACTGTAGCTGGAAAAAAAAAAACCTAAGAAAAAACTTCAAAATGCCAAGTTTTTTAACTGGGCACCTAGAACCAGTATCAATTGAGTTCCTAATCACAACTTCAGGTTTTACAATACTAAGTACGTGCAGTGAAAGATTGTTCACTTTCATTTTACATGTACACTCCCTCCTGTTATAGGACTGCTGACAATAAACTTTGCTATTTATCATCACCATAAATCATCACCATGCATCTTTCCTGCAAACCGTGCGAATGCCACTTGTACCCATCACCTACACTCATGTTGTAACTGTTGGCGCTATATAAAATCTGGTAAAATATTCTTATTAAAAGTGGTTGTAAACCCTTTACAGACCACTTTGACCTACAGGTAACCCTAGATTAGGGCTTACCTGTAGGTGCTGGAAATATCTCCTAAACCTACACGGTTTAGGAGATATTTGCAAAAGACATGCACCGATGTCTACGGCCGTTACCAATGGTGATCATGCCGTTAGTGGCGGCACCCGTGCGGGAGTGACGTTATCGCGGCTTCGGCTAGTCACAGCGCTGGAGCCGCGATACCCGGAAGTCACTCTGGGAGACATGGCGGCAACGAGGAAGGCGAACGAAGTCAGCTGCAGGGGCTTCAATCTCAGGTAAGTACTTCATAATGAGCTAGTATGCTTTGCATACTAGCTCATTATGCCTTTGTCTTGCAGGGTGTATTTTTTTGATGAAGGCTTTACTTCCTCTTTAATAATACACTGTCTGAGCTGAGGAAGCCGCCTTTACACAATCCCCAAAAACCCTGTATAAAACAAACACTCCCTCATGCATTCAAATTTGTTTTTGGCATTTATCTTCAATTCCATCTCCCCTTCAAGGACCAAAATCCACAGAGAACATAGAAGCACATACTTCCAGGCTGCAGGTTAAACCAACATGCTCCATTTCATTGCCAACTACTGTCCATCACTAGAGTAAGCATGCCGTTGCTGCACATTATACTGATACCACCCACAAATGAAGAGCAGTACCACAGATGGTACCCACCCCTACCACAATGTTTGAAAACTATGTGATAGGGCGAGTCATTTTTTTACAATGGAAAAAAAATAAACTTGTTCAAAACATATCTTGCACTTTTGCATGCAGCCTTTGCAAAACAGTTACAGAACTGTAGAATTAAAACAAACACATGAGGAAGTCATTATGACACAATTACACAAAGGAAACATTAGAATAGGCTGTCACCATGGAAATCGCTCAACAGGATATATACAAAAAGGATTATATAGCATGATGTTGGCTGACCACACCATAGGTATATTTAGATAACATTTCCTAATGCTCCGTTCCGGGTTGAGCTCCTGTGTGTACTACCTTACCTATGGGAATTCTTATTTTTAGCCAAAATCAATCTCGTTTGTCTTTGGACCATTAGAACTTTCAAAGCATGCAAAAGGGACTTTCAGTCTTGCTAACCAAACAAAAACGGCCCTCGCTTGGTGGTCCAAGATGATACAAAGTTTCCAGTTTGATCATCTGCGGAGGTGGATTACAAATCCTCCAATGATACTACATATTATACAATTCAGACATCATATGGAGTGCAGTTATTAAAGAGGACCTTCACCCAAATGAACTCTCTCTCACGAGTTTCACAGATTGTTTGAATATTTTAGGAAAAGCAAATTATATCACACACACACACACACACACACGCGGCCAACCATTTACCGATTCCTTGCGTAGGTGAGGTATAATCAGAGAGCAACCCTTCTGCCTCCTGGGCTGTCCGCACTACATATGCCAGCGGGCAGTGTTTTAATGAGGGGTGCATACAGGACAAGTCAGAGCCCTTTGGCATGTCTGCATGCGCAGCATTCCACAGGTATATCATAGATCTGTACCAGATCCCGAATATCTAGCAGGGACCTGCAGAATTCTGGCATGCCAGCTATGCCCCAAGACTCTGCCAGGGCTCAAATACTCGCTAAAGACCTCCACACTCATGGGATCTCACTGCAAGCATAACTATCAAGGAGTCTCCCCGAAGCGGGAGTTTTAAGATGGCAACATGGAAACAGAACTGCACAAGGGGAACTTCAGCTGCAAGGAGGATAATGCTGGACTCCACGGACTAGTAAAGCAAGCACTGCGCGACTCCAAAATGTTGCACTTTCTTGCTTGTGATCATGCTGAAATAAAAACCATTTGGACTGAAGATCAGAGATGTGCTGGCGTTCATTAATCAGTCTCCAATTTTTATTTTTTTTAAAGAATGTGGCTGTGTGGGGCTCCGTCATTCATTCAGTTTCCTGTGAATGAATGAACTACAACTACCATAAGCCATTACGACTGACGGCTTGTAGTTCTCAATGAACTGTGAGCGCTGGTGATCGCCTTTGTACAGGCAGACAGCCACTTTCAGAGTCTGCAGGAGCCTGTATTGCACCCATGATCTGCTGCTGCGAGTACAATGCTCTGCAGACTCCCTAGAAAAAAAAAAAATAATAGGATTTTTGTACTCACCGTAAAATCCGTTTCTCTGGCATCCATGGACTGACACAGCGTGTCTTATACACCTTTACACGTGGGTTATGTCCCTGCTTGCAGGAGAAGACCTAGGCAGAATGTGAGATGTTATACATACATTCTAAACAGCCAGAGCTGAACAGCCCCGCCCAGGGGGGCGGTCCCTCCGGCATAACCCTCCCACTGCAGTCAGCAGACCTCAGTTCGTAACAAAGCAGTACAAACTCGAAAAGAAGGGTGGGTGCTGTGTCAGTCCATGGATGCCAGAGAAACGGATTTTACGGTGAGTACAAAAATCTTATTTTCTCTTGTCATCCATGGACTGACACAGCGTGTCTTATACACCTTTACACGTGGGATGTCCCAAAGCAGTGTCAAGAGGGATGGGAGCAGTATAAATGGAAAACCAAAAACTTCACTCCAAACAAGGCAGAGCTCCTCAACGGAGGAGTTGCAACATCAAACAGCGGCCTGCAACACCTTGCGGCCGAAGGAAGCATCCGAAGATGCAGCCACATCAACCTTATAAAACTTAGAAAAGGTATGAACAGACGACCAGGTCGCCGCCTTGCACACTTGTGCAACCGACGCTTGATGTCGGAAAGCCCAGGAAGCACCAATTGCCCTGGTGGAATGTGCCGTAACCGGAAAGGGAGGCGCCCGCCCCTTGAGAGCATAAGCTTGAATGACGGTTTGTCTGATCCACCTAGAAATGGTGGCAGATGAAACCGCTTGGCCCTGTTTTGGACCAGAGACAGCCACAAATAGTGAGTCAGACTTCCGAATAGAAGCAGTAGCCGACAGGTACACCCGCAAGGCTCGTACCACATCCAAAGTGTGAAGCGCAAACTCTCTGGGATGCGATGGGTGAGGACACAAGGACGGGAGGACAATGTCCTCGTTTAAGTGGAAGGCCGAGACCACCTTTGGCAGAAAAGAAGGTCGCGGACGTAACACCGCCTTATCCTTATGGATGACCAAAAAGGGCGACTTGCAGGACAAGGCCGCCAATTCAGACACTCGTCTAATGGAAGTAATGGCCACCAAGAAGGCCACCTTCTGAGACAAAGTCATGAGGGGAATATCTCTAATATTTTCAAAGGGAGGTTCCTGGAGGACCGAGAGCACCAAATTCAGATCCCACGGGGGGAGAGGAGGCTTGACAGGGGGGAGCACATGGCGAACCCCCTGCACAAAAGGCGCTAACCAAGGGATGACCTGCCAGCGGTCGCTGAAAGAAGATGACCAAGGCCGAAATCTGACCCTTAATGGTACTCAAAGCGAGCTTTTGGGTCACGCCACGCTGCAGAAAATGCAGGATTCTGGGAACGGAATACGTTCGTGGGCGCCAGTCCAGCTCTTCGCACATGGTGATGTAAGCTCTCCAAGTACGGTGATAGGTCTTTCTGGAGGAAGACTTCCGTGCCCTTAACATGGTTGAAATGACCGAATCCGAGAGACCTCGGTCTCAGCACCTGGCTTTCAATAACCATGCCGTTAAAGCCAGAGACTGTAAAGCAGGATGAAATACAGGTCCTTCTCAAAAAATTAGCATATTGTGATAAAGTTCATTATTTTCTGTAATGTACTGATAAACATTAGACTTTCATATATTTTAGATTCATTACACACAACTGAAGTAGTTCAAGCCTTTTCTTGTTTTAATATTGATGATTTTGGCATACAGATCATGACAACCCAAAATTCCTATCTCAAAAAATTAGCATATCATGAAAAGGTTCTCTAAGCGAGCTATTAACCTAATCATCTGAATCAACTAATTAACTCTAAACACCTGCAAAAGATTCCTGAGGCTTTTAAAAACTCCCAGCCTGGTTCATTACTCAAAACCGCAATCATGGGTAAGACTGCCGACCTGACTGCTGTCCAGAAGGCCATCATTGACACCCTCAAGCAAGAGGGTAAGACACAGAAAGAAATTTCTGAACGAATAGGCTGTTCCCAGAGTTCTGTATCAAGGTACCTCAGTGGGAAGTCTGTGGGAAGGAAAAAGTGTGGCAGAAAACGCTGCACAACGAGAAGAGGTGACCGGACCCTGAAGAAGATTGTGGAGAAGGACCGATTCCAGACCTTGGAGGACCTGCGGAAGCAGTGGACTGAGTCTGGAGTAGAAACATCCAGAGCCACCGTGAACAGGCGTGTGCAGGAAATGGGCTACAGGTGCCGCATTCCCCAGGTCAAGCCACTTTTGAACCAGAAACAGCGGCAGAAGCGCCTGACCTGGGCTACAGAGAAGCAGCACTGGACTGTTGCTCAGTGGTCCAAAGTACTTTTTTCGGATGAAAGCAAATTTTGCATGTCATTCGGAAATCAAGGTGCCAGAGTCTGGAGGAAGACTGGGGAGAGGGAAATGCCAAAATGCCTGAAGTCCAGTGTCAAGTACCCACAGTCAGTGATGGTCTGGGGTGCCATGTCAGCTGCTGGTGTTGGTCCACTGTGTTTTATCAAGGGCAGGGTCAATGCAGCTAGCTATCAGGAGATTTTGGAGCACTTCATGCTTCCATCTGCTGAAAAGCTTTATGGAGATGAAGATTTAATTTTTCAGCACGACCTGGCACCTGCTCACAGTGCCAAAACCACTGGTAAATGGTTTACTGACCATGGTATTACTGTGCTCAATTGGCCTGCCAACTCTCCTGACCTGAACCCCATAGAGAATCTGTGGGATATTGGGAAGAGAAAGTTGAGAGACGCAAGACCCAACACTCTGGATGAGCTTAAGGCCGCTATCGAAGCATCCTGGGCCTCCATAACACCTCAGCAGTGCCACAGGCTGGTTGCCTCCATGCCACGCCGCATTGAAGCAGTCATTTCTGCAAAAGGATTCCCGACCAAGTATTGAGTGCATAACTGAACATAATTATTTAAAGGTTGACTTTTTTTGTATTAAAAACACTTTTCTTTTATTGGTCGGATGAAATATGCTAATTTTTTGAGATAGGATTTTTGGGTTTTCATGAGCTGTATGCCAAAATCATCAATATTAAAACAAGAAAAGGCTTGAACTACTTCAGTTGTGTGTAATGAATCTAAAATATATGAAAGTCTAATGTTTATCAGTACATTACAGAAAATAATGAACTTTATCACAATATGCTAATTTTTTGAGAAGGACCTGTATAGGACCTTGAGACAGAAGGTCCCCCCGTATTGGTAACCGCCAGGGAACGTCTGCGACGAGACGTACCAGATCGGCGTACCAGTGACGCCGAGGCCAATCCGGAGCAATGAGGATCACCGGAGTTCCCTCGGTCGCTACCCTGCGGAGCAGGTGAGGGAGCAACTGCAGCGAAGGATAAACGTATATCAGGTGATACTGACCCCATGGGGCCACCAACGCATCCGAGGCATCCACCCAGGGATCCCTGGATCTGGCCACAAACCTCGACACCTTGCGATTGAGTCGAGAGGCCATCAGGTCCACATCCGGCGTGCCCCACCGTCTGCAAAGGAGGTGAAAGACCTCCGGGTGCAAGGACCACTCTCCCTGGTCCAGCGTCTGGCGACTTAGATAGTCCGCCTGCCAATTGTCTACGCCCGGAATGTAGACGGCCGACAGAGCCGGCACGCTTCTTTCGGCCCCCCTCAGGATGCGGGCGACCTCGGAAGCCGCAGCTGAGCTCCGAGTCTCCCCTTGATGGTTGACATACGCCACTGCTGTGGCGTTGTCCGATTGGATCCTGATGGAGTGACCCTGTAGTTTCTCCGACCATGAGGAGAGGCACAGTCTGATTGCCCGTATCTCCAGCACATTGATCGGTAAGAGGGCTTCGTCCGGAGTCCAAAGCCCTTGGGCCGACAGGACTCCCCAGACTCCCCCCCAGCCCGTCAGGCTGGCGTCCGTCGTGATCACCGTCCATTGGATGGGGAGGAACGACTTCCCGGACCGAAGAGCCGGGGACCTCAACCACCACGTCAGGGACGCCCTGACCAGGTGACTCACCTGGATCTGAAGATCCAAGGACAATGGGGATTTGTCCCAAGTGGACAAGATCTCTTTCTGTAAAGCCCTGGTGTGCGCTTGGGCATAAGGAACGGCCTCGAAGGAGGCCACCATGAGCCCCAGGACTCTCATGCAAAAGCGGATTGACGACCATTTTCGGGACGTCAGCACCCGTACTGCAGACTGAAGTGTCAGTAGTTTGTCCGGAGGCAGGAAGACTCTTGCCTCCAAGGAGTCCAGAATCAGACCTAGATACTCCAGACGCTGAGTCGGGACTAGAACCGACTTCTGAACGTTCAGGAGCCACCCAAACTCCCTGAGGGTCTGACTGACGATAGTCACACTTTCTTCCAATTCTGAGCCACTGTCTGCTCTTAGAAGAAAATCGTCCAGATAGCCCACGATAGCAATGCCTCGCTGTCTCAGCAAAGCTAGGACCGGAGCAAGCACCTTGGTGAACACCCTCGGTGCCGAGGCTAGGCCGAAGGGAAGAGCCACAAACTGATAGTGGACTTTGCCGACCGCAAAGCGCAGAAACTTCTGGTGGCTTGCGCAGATCGGAACATGCAAGTAGGCGTCCTTGATGTCCAAGGATGCCAGAAAATCCCCTTGATGGAGTGTAGCGATCACCGTGCGAATGGATTCCATGCAGAATTTTTGCACCTTCACGAAGGCATTCAGGGCCTTGAGGTCCAGGATTGGCCGAACCCCGTCCTTTTTTGTAACAACAAACAGATTCGAGTAGAACCCCTGAAACCTCTCCTGGGACGGAACCGGCACAATTACTCCGGACCCGATCAAATCCTGTACAGCCCCCAAGAGGGCTGCCCGACGGGCAGGAAGGAGAGGGAGATTTGAGGGAAAAAATCTGTCTGGGGGCCAGGAGCGGAACTCTATTCTGTATCCTGAGGTGACCACCTCGCACACCCACCGGTCGGAGATCCGGGAGGTCCACCGATCCGTGAACCTGCGAAGTCGTCCCCCCACCCCAGAGACGGGCGGGGGCAAGACTTCACGCGGAGGCGGGCTTGGGAGCCGGCTTGTTCGGCTTACGCTCTCAAAAGAATAAATAGGAAAAAAATTCCAAAAGGAATAAAAATAGGTCAGGAGACTGGCTCCTGAGAGAGCCACGTCTTCTCCTTCTGCTAGGCAGAAAAAAACTGAGGTCTGCTGACTGCAGTGGGAGGGTTATGCCGGAGGGACCGCCCCCCTGGGCGGGGCTGTTCAGCTCTGGCTGTTTAGAATGTATGTATAACATCTCACATTCTGCCTAGGTCTTCTCCTGCAAGCAGGGACATAACCCACGTGTAAAGGTGTATAAGACACGCTGTGTCAGTCCATGGATGACAAGAGAAATAAATGCACTTTACCTGCAAAAAAAAAAACCCTTATTTTTATGAAAAGGTGACTTTATCCTTTGTTTTTTTTCATATCATTATAAAAACAGGCAGAAGAATAGATGCTCCTTCTCTTTGCACAATAAAAGCCAACCAATTTTTCTTCAAGTTGACGAACATACAAAACATCTATGGTCGCTTTACAAATACAGGTCGAAGAAACCGCAATACAAAAAGCAACAAATGAGATGTTAGTATTCACTTTCCATCCAGCACTAGACACTACAGATGGAACTACATGGTCTGCCAATAGTAGCATCTTTTCTCAGCAACTGTTTTTATAAATGAGCCTCATCATAGCGTACGCAGCACGCCAGACATAGACCAAGTCAACTCAAACTATATGCCTTGCCAGAACTAAAAGCCTACATGTTATTTAAAACAAACACTGTATAGCAGGCCAAGAAATACACAAGCCATCCCCTGAAATAACACGGAGCCACTTCTGTTACAGCTGACATTCTCAGTTTTGAGGGCACTTCTTAAAACTGTAAACCTCAACTACCCAACTGCATTTATTATCGATAGCTAGGGTTGTCCCGATACTAGTATCGGAACCGATACCGAGCATTTGCGCGAGTACTTGTACTCGCGCAAATGCTCCTGATGCCTTAGCCGATACCTGGGATGGGAGAGAGGCGGTGTGCAGCAGGCGGAGTCAGCGGGCAGAGCAGAGGGTGGAGTCAGCGGGCGGAGCAGAGAGCGAGTCCTCACGCAGGTAAGCTTTCAGGGGGTGCAGAGTGCAGCCGCATCATCCATCGGGATCAGCGACCGGAGCCGTCACAACGGAAGTGACGCTCCGTGTTGCCGCCAGTGCTTGAAAATCCCGACGCCCATCTTGGTACACCCTGCACTCGGCCACAGTATGCCAGCAGCGGACATCTTGTTACACCCAGCCCATATAGGTTGGGCTGGGTGTAACAAGATGGCCGCTGCTGCTTTTATGCGGCCGAGTGCAAGGAGTACCAAGATAGGCGTCGCAGGCAGCCTTCCCTAATGG
Organism: Rana muscosa; assembly: GCA_029206835.1. Taxonomy (NCBI): domain Eukaryota; kingdom Metazoa; phylum Chordata; class Amphibia; order Anura; family Ranidae; genus Rana; species Rana muscosa. Next base: position 883,936,222 of record CM055116.1, read on the forward strand.
CATTTCAGTGCCTGCCATCAGTGCCCATAAATGTCACCTATCAGTGCCCAATGCCCATAAGCGCCGTCAGGGAGTGCCAGCCAGCCGTCAGGGAGTGCATATCAGTGCCACCTAATCTGTATTGTGCTTTGAGAAACTGTCACACGACATTAAAAAAAAAAGTATCGGTATCGGCGAGTACTTGAAAAAAAGTATCGGTACTTGTACTCAGTCTTAAAAAAGTGGTATCGGGACAACCCTAACCATAGCCAAGTATTACGGTGAAAAAAACAAATGCATTATGCACTCTTCCAGAAGAGTAGAAGATATTTAAAAACAAACTACTTCTGCTCATTTTTCTCCCCCCCCCAAAAAGGTGCCAAATGTGGCATCGGAGTATCCTGTTCCCGCTTCCAGGAGTTCGGGCCGCGGCTCATGACGCCACTGCTTGGCTTCCTCCTCCTTCCCCTGCCCCTGGCCCAGTAGGAGAGAGGATCGGAGCCTTGTGCATGCACAGTAGGGTTCCCAGCATCAAGTTGTAAGGCTACACTGCCGGGCTCCCTTACCCGCAATGGAGGTGGCATGCACCCGACAGCTGATGGAAATTCCAGGATAGGCAAGTATCCTATTTAAACGCCAGCAGCTGCAGTATGTGTAGCTGCTGGTTTTTAATTTTTGCAGTGGTGGGCAGAACACCACTTTAAAGAAGTCAATTGGCAATTGTAACGGTCATAAAAAAGTTAAAAAACGCACACACCAGCCAGAAATGTTTATCAAAAACATTGCTCAGTCTCTGAAACACTACGATAAAAAGAAACATTGTTTCTTTTTGTATCCGTTTCTTCCTCTAGAGATCAAAGGGATGAACTTCGATCTGCAGATTAAGTCAGTTTAAGGCCCCTTTCACACTACCGCGACTTCAAAGTCACGCAATTTTAGGGAATGCCTGTGTAACTCACATCAAAGTCGGACTAAATAGTACAGGGACTACTGTACTAAGTCGCACAGATATGAATGTTACTCATTGGAAATCATAAGGTATGACTTGTCATGTGACTTTGCAGTCCCAAGTCACACAAGTGTGAAAGCGGTCTAATAAAGCAACCGGTCAAGTAAAAAATAAAGTAAAATGTGTGTTTTTTATTAAATGTTCCTTTGTTTAACCCCTTATTAATACTTAATTTACTCTAATCAACCTCAACTCCTTATTCTCCATTTAATCATTTTCCTGCTGATTTTTTTGTTCACTTCTATTTTCTAAACTATTGATAATGAAAACTTTTTTTTTTGTTTGCTTTGTTCGGTAATATTTTTACACCTTTAACATATATTTACATGTTTCACATTGAAAAAAAAGCACAAAATGTAAAAAAAAAATTAATAATATTATATAGATCATTTGTAAATAACTTTTCAATGCTTTGTACTTTTGCTGACAGTTGAAAGAAAACAGCTGCAGTAGGTATCGGCGAGTACTAAAAAGAAATGTATTGGTACTGCCTTTGAAAAAGTGACCCACCACAGATCACTTTTCAGTGGGGTGATAGAACCCGTCTTTCCAAGTGAATGAGTGTACTTCTGCATACTCCATTTACCCGTAGGCCTTTTTTTTCTCCATTTTTTTTAATTTAATCATTGGAGCATGTACTCACACTAGAATCCATGGTGGGAACTGGTTGGGGCCACCATACATGTTACACTTTGACTGTACAATCTTTTTTACAACCATCTTTAGATTTACCAAAACTATGTAATATGGAGACCTACATAAACTCTTCAGTCAAGCAGGCCCTTATATTACATAGTTGTTGGTAGAGCTAAAGGAACTTGCACATTCAAATCATAACATGTGCGGTGCATTACATTGCACATCAAGGGCTTTAGGCATTTCGGATGAGAACTCCACTGTTACCATTGATGCATGCTGTGCATACTGATCCATGTGTTCACATGCTGGTTTACTGTAACCTTTAAGTATGATTATTCAATTGATTTGCCCAACTCCATGACTGTGCTTAGTTTATAACATTTGCTAAAAATACAATAAAAAAAGTGCCAGTACAGATATAGTGCCATATTAAAGATCACTTGTTTGGCAGAGACCTTAGGTCGAGCCCTGATTCTGTCAGTCAGAGATGACAGTCGCTCTTTATAAATTACGATTTTAATCAACTTGATTTAAATCAAATCCACCCTGCAAGCAAAGCTTGCACTTGACTTTTCATCTGCAATTTCAAATTGCAAGTTTTTTTAGGCCTCATTTATAAGGGCAGAAAAACAGGTCACTTTAAGAGGCTTTTTTTTTTTTTTAATGGCCCTGAGCACAGCTCTGTATCAGCTGTTCATGTACATTGTGACTAAGGATGAGCCGAACACCCCCGCACCAGAACCTGCAAACAGACAGAAAGTTTGCGTGAACTTTAGAACCCTATTAAATACAATTGAGAAAAGTCATTGACATATAAAAAAAAAAAAATAAATGCGTGGGGGTCCCCCCAATTTCAATTACCAGGCACTTCAGGTCTGGTATGGATATTAAGGGGAACCCTGCGTCAAATTAAAAAATGACGTGGGGTCCCCCCCAAATATCCATACTAGACCCTTCAGGTCTGGTATGGATTTTAAGGATGGGGACAAGGGCCTCATGTTGATGGGGACAAGGGCCTCATCCCCACAACCCTTGCCCGGTGGTTGTGGGGGTCTGCGGGCAGGGGGCTTATCGGAATCTGGAAGACCTTTAACAAAGGGGACCCCCAGATCCCACCCCCCATGTGAATTGGTAAGGGGTACATTGTACCCCTACCATTTCACGAAGAGAGTGTAAAAAAAAAAAAAAAAAGTAAAAAAAAAAACAGACACCTTGGAAAAGTCCTTTATTAAAAATAAAAAACACATTCCAGCGATGTAATCCAGTGTCCCGTAGCGATCCGATGTCCAGCGCTGCAGTCTCCACTCGAAACGTCATTAGCTGAGCGGACCCTACACTGTGGAGGAAGTTCCCCATCAGGTCCGCTCAGCCAATGACGTAGGCGGGGTCTGAGGTACGAGGGGGCGGGGGCGCCCTCGTATCTCAGACCCCGCCTACGTCATTGGCTGTGCGGACCTAATGGGGAACTTCCTCCACAGTGTAAAAAATGAATAGACCCGCCCCTTCTCACGTTCCCCATCAGGTCCGCTCATCCAATAACGTAGGTTTAAGGCCGAGCGGACCTGATGGGGAACGTGAGAAGGGGCGGGTCTATTCATTTTATTTTTTACACTGCGGAAGTTCCCCATCAGGTCCGCTCAGCCAATGACGTAGGCGGGGTCTAAGATACGAGGGCGCCCCCGCCTCCTCGTACCTCAGACCCCGCCTACATCATTGGCTGAGCGGACCTGATGGGGAACTTCCTCCGCAGTGTAGGGTCCGCTCAGCTAATGATGTTTCGAGTGGAGACTGCAGCGCTGGACATCGGATCGGCGCGGGACACTGGATTACATCGCTGGAATGGGTTTTTTATTTTTAATAAAAAGGACTTTTCCAAGGTGTCTGCGTTTTTTATTTTATTTTTTTTACACTTTCTTCATGAAATGGTAGGGGTACAATGTACCCCTTACCAATTGACATAGGGGGGGCCTGGGATCTGGGGGTCCCCTTTGTTAAAGGGGTCTTCCAGATTCTGATAAGCCCCCTGCCCGCAGACTCCCACAACCACCAGGCAAGGGTTGTGGGGATGAGGCCCTTGTCCCCATCAACATGGGGACATCCTTCCCCATGTTGAGGGCATGTGGCCTGGTACGGTTCAGGAGGGGGGGCGCTCTCTCACCCCCCCCTTTCCTGCGGCCTGCCAGGTTGCGTGCTCGGATAAAGGGTCTGGAATGGATTTTTGGGGGAACTCCACGCCATTTTTTATTTATTTTTTATTTGAGGTGGGGTTCCCCTTAAAATCCATACCAGACCTGAAGGGTCTAGTATGGATATTTGGGGGGAACCCCACGTCTTTTTTTTTAATTTGATGCAGTGTTCCCCTTAATATCCATACCAGACCTGAAGAGCCTGGTAATTGAATTTGGGGGGACCCCCACGCATTTTTATCAATGACTTTTCTCAGTATTGCCGGGATCTGACAATTCATTATAGCCGCGAGTGCTTTTAAATGACTTTTTCCTTCAGAAATGACACTTGTGCAGGGACAGTTCTAAGCAAGGGAAACAAGCGCTGCTTTACAGGCATATTATACACCTTCCCCCCCTTCAGGTACGAAACTTTAAAGGAATATTTCACTTTTATAGTTTCACTTTAAGCATTATTAAAATCACTGCTCCCGAAAAAACGGCAGTTTTTAAAACTTATTTTTGCATTGATACATGTCCCCTGGGGCAGCACCCAAACACTTTATGACAATAACTTGCATATAAGCCTTTAAAATTAGCACTTTAAATTTCTCCCATAGACTTTTACAGGGTGTTCCGCGGCTTTTCGCATTTGCCGCAAACACCCCAAATTGTGCGAACAGGCAATGTTCGAGTCGAACATGAGTTGAACTCGAAGCTCATCCCTAATTGTGACCATAAAGCGGTTCTAAAAAGGCATAATGTTTTTTACCTTATTGCATTCTCTGCATTCAAGTAAAAATCATTCTACGAACAGGATCCACCCCCCAGCCCCTCCTAAATAGTTAAACTCCTCGATCTTGATCCTACACTGTGCCAGAAAGCAGCGGTTCTCTCCATTCTCTCTCCTTAGTGGACAGAGGAAAAAGTGGCAGCCACTGGCTCCTGCTGCTGTCAATCACAGCCTGTGAGAAGAGAGCATGGACGGGGCCCAAGCCCCGCTGTAAGTATGGACGCAGGCAGCGCAGCTCGGGATCTAGCAAGAAAGTGGCTTATGTGGGCACCCCAGAACAGGAGAATCAGGGTCACTCTATGCAATACCATTGCACAGAGCAGGCAAGTATGACACGTTATATATAAATATATACACACACTCACTCTCACTTTAAGGATTTGTATTTTAAACCTGCACTCAGGAGTTTACTGCCAGAAATTACAGAGATGCATATAAACGCATGTGTAAAATGTGCAGAAATTCTTTCTAGTGGCTCCGACAAATGAACATTCTAGTCAACAGAACAAGTTTATGCACATATGCGTCTAAACGTCAGATGTAAATACAAATCAAAAACAAGCATCTGTTAGGCTGGATTTTTCTATCAGCTCCTGGCAGAAAGATCCAGCATAGATGAGAATATTTTAATACGCCCATGCAGTCTTATACGTTTACATTATAAGCAGCACACTTGTACTTCTGCCTTTTAGCACTTGGGTCCTTGATTTGAAACCCAACTGTCTGCATTGAGTTTGCATGTTTCCCCTCACATTCCAGAACATACCGAATCCCAACAGTCGGCATGGAGTTTGCATGTCCCCATGTGGTTGCGTGATTTTCCCCTCACGTTCCAAAAACATACTGAATCCCAACAGTCGGCATGGAGTTTGCATGTCCTCATGTGGTTGCATGCATGGTTCCCCCCTCATGTTCCAAAAACATACAGAATCCCAACAGTTGGCATGGAGTTTGCATGTTCCCATGTGGCTGCATGGGTTCCCCCCACCACTCCCAAAACATGCTGGTAGGTTAATTGGTTCCGGTCCAAATTCGCCCTAGCATGTGCACTTGCCTTATGGTAGCCATACATGGAACTATTTAAAATATGATCGTATTATCAATAGAATCATTGGGCCGATTTACTAAAACTGGAGCACACAGAATCTGGTGCAGCTGTGCATGGTAGCCAATCAGCTTCTAACTTCAGCTTGTTCAATGAAGCTTTGGCAATAAAACCTGGAAGCCCATTGGTTTCTATGCAGAGCTGCACCAGATTTTGTTCTCTCTAGTTTTAGTAAATCAACCCCCCCCTGTCTGATTGGAAGATTTAAAAAAAAAAAAAAAAAAAAAAAAAAAAATTGTCCATATGCTTAGTGAATCTACTTTCCATATGCTTAGTGAATCTACTTTCCTAAGATCTGTCAAGACCGATCAAAAAAAAGTTTTCAGTTGTGCTTGAAAAATCAATTGACGCCATGTGTCCTTTCAATAACGCGTAGATCTGATCACATGCTCGGATTGTGTGAAGAAGCGCTCGGATAAGATCGTTCTATAGATGGTCACCATTAGATTGTAAACTCTTGGGAGGGCAGGGGCTGAGATGAATGTATGGCATGTAAAGCTGTGTGTAAACTGTCAGCTCTATACAAATACATGTCATCAATAAATAAATAGCCCAAGGCTGTCAAACCTGATGTTCCAGGATCTGATCAACTTGAAGAGTAAAACTAAATGAGCAGGGAGGGGGTCATGTTGCAGAAAAGGGAAGGATTTGTGTGGTGTATGGCAGAGGATGAGTGGCAGTGTATGTATGGCAGCTGATGAGTGGCAGAGTATGTATGGCAGCGGATGGGCACATCTTCCTCCAGGCACTGCTGTCATAGCAGATCCCCAGTACAGGGAGCATGCTGCATTCAGCGTCACAACATGTGCTGCCTCCCCCCTCCTCCATGTGATAGGCACAGGAATGCCACTTGTAAGATTGTCCCGCACACTGGAGCCTGCCTGCCTCTCTCTCGCTCTTTCCTCACACACATACACTGACTGACCGCAGCACTGGGCACTCTCCTTCCACATGGGAAAGAACTTGGAGGGAGCCCGGTGTCACTGCCCGCACACACTGCCGCAACCATTCCCAAAGCCAGCCACGAGCCCCTCCTGCTCTGCCAGACACTCACCCAGGTCGTCCATGATGCCGCTCAGCCGGAATGCTCCCCGGGAGTCGGCTACAACTTTCACACTTCAAGGCACGAACGCGCCTCCGCCTCCTGCGTGCGCGTGCACCAACTGCCTTCCAGCCACACCCCACCGGTCCTTGCGTAGCCCCAGCGTCACGCGCAGCACCCCCCTCCTCCGTGTGCGTGGGGTGGCTCGCTGCTGGGGGGGGCGCACATACTTGGCCGCGCGTTCGTGGTGCTCTTCTGTGATTTTTGGGGGTGGAAAGCTGAGACCGGTTTCATAGGGTACAAGATGGGAGGTGTCAGGCACAGGCAGCATAGTGCCTAATTTACAGGGACTGTCCCTGTGTTCACACCAATTCACTCTGCTGCTTATGCTTAGTACACACCATAGGACCCCTTTCACACTGAGGCAATTTTCAGGCGTTTTAGCGCTAGAAGAGCGCCTGAAAACTGCCTCCCATGCCGCCCGAATGTGAAAGTCTGAGTGCTATAAGGCTCGATTCACACTAATGCGTTTTTTGATGCATTTTGCAGAAATGCAGGGAAATTTTTTAATGGGAAGGCCGGCCGTAGGCTGGCCTGAGTTTGTAGGAGGAGTCGGGGGGTATTTAAACCCTTACTCCCGCGGCCGGACCCTTCTTGTTTCCCGTGACGGCGCCGTGTGTGACGGCATCCTCAGGCGCCGGCTTCGTGCTCCACGAGGCTCCAGGACTCAACGCTTCGTTCTCCCTCCGCTCGGCTGTCAGCGGTTGAAATCACCTCCGCGCTCGGCTCCACCAGGCGGATTGGGTCAGGCCCTCAGTTCACCTCGTGGTACAGGTATCGTAGTGGGGGGGGGGTGTGTGATGTCATACTGCAAGCTCGTTCGTAAGGGGGGGCTGCTGCTGCCGCCGCTCGTCTTTTTTCTTGCGGGGGGGGGGGTCCTGCTGTGGCATGTTATTTCGCAGGGGGGGGTGTTGTCACTCTGACATCATGCCTGTGTAGGGGGCGGGCGGTCACCATTGCTGCACATCGCTGCAGGGGGGGGTTTCGGCTGCTTTATGGCATCCACAGGGGGGGGTTCTTGTTGCGGTGGCATTGTGTTTTGTGTGGGGGGGGTGTTTCCCATGCCGGCAGTTCCGTCAGGTCGGCAGCTGCTGGCCACACACGTTGCGATCTCTGCTTGGGCAGCGTCACGTGGAACCTTACTGCATTCACACTTGAGGTACGGGCCAGCGTTTGGGGTACATGAGGGAGCCCACATGTGCGGTCATCTCGTCACTTTCTCATCTCCAGTAGGATTGTCTTTTCTCTGTTATCATTTGATGCATGTGTCTGTCGTTTTCTTTTTTTTTTTTTTCCTTTTCAGGACGTTTGCAAGTATTTACATTTGCGTCAGAATCTGTTCCTTTTTCAGGTTATTTCCAGTAAGTGTCATGCGTTTTCATCCACGTCAGGGTACTTGTTCTGCGAGTTGCTCTGTGATGCACGCAGGTGACGGATTGGGAGTCGGTGTTAGTTAGTTGTTGCACAAAGGTAGAGGTGGTGGTCCTCAGGGTTAGGTTAGGTCGAGTTGCTCATGCGTCTTGTGTCAGGACTCGTGAGTTGTCAGGGGGGGGTAGTAGTTTCCACTGCGGGGTCACCCACCACACTTGTGGGTGTCAACGGTTTGAGATGTTTCGTTTTTAATTGGCTTGGTCAGTGGCAGGTCTCCTCAACCGTTTTGGGTTTCACGTTTCTATTCCTTCATGCTTCACGTGTCACGCTCAGTCATGGCCTGACGCACATTCAGGTCTCGTAGGGGGGTTTTTGCTGGGCATCATCTGTTGCCCCTTTTGTTCTTGTCCAGGGTTCTGACTCGCTTTCAGTCCCATTCGTCCATTTATTTCAGGCTCCAGACACAAGGTTTCTCGTTTTTATTAAGGATTCCCGGTGCAGGTAAGTCTGGGTACTGGGCACCGTGCTCTCCGTTCTCGTTGCTTAAGGGGCTGCCTGTCACTGTGGTTACCTATTTCGTTCAGGTCTTAGCGGGTTGAGTTGTTCGTTTTTAATTGGCTTGGTGGCAAGTCTCCTCACCCATTGGCTCAATCTCTCGTTTTTAAATTGGGGTGTCAGTCATTTCTTTTAATCATTAGACCTGTCACGTTTCAGGTTCTGGGGGGGCCTTAGTGTTCGTTTTTAATTTATCTGCAACGGCAGGTGACTCGGCCCTCTTAGTCGGTAAGAGATAATGGGGGGGGGGGTGTTCGTTCTGGGCCAGATTAGGTTTGTTTTAGGGTCTGAGGATGTTGGGTGTGTGGGGGATCGGTGCCAGTTGTTGGTCTGTGGTGAGTTCTGCCAGGGTGTTTTCATTTGTTTCGATCGTTTCAGGTCATGTCTCAGGCAGCGAACATAGAGGATTTCACCTCTATTGCCACTTCTCCAGCGAGGGGGTCAGTGCAGGGCGGCACACCTTCCTTGAGGTCCTGGACGGTTCCGAGGTTGATTGCGGAGTTGCGGCTCAGGGGCATCTCTCACTCGGCTTCAGCTCGCAAAGCAGAACTTTTTAGACTTTTGTTCCCCTCCTCTGCGAGTTCTGATGCGGAACAGGTCACCCTGCGTGCCATGGCCGCATCCCTGACTCAGATCCACTCCACCCTCAGCTCATTGGCGGGCTCTTTTCAGGATTTAAGGGCCAGGGTGGAGGTTCTGGAGGCCAGTCCTATTCCTGCTGTGGTGGATCTGGCTGTTCCTGGGGTTGCAGCAGGGCCTGAGGTCCCTGTGGTTCCTGGGCCTTCACTGGCAGGTACCAGTGTCCCTTCCGTCACCCCAGCCCATTTCATTCCAGGGAACATCCGGAAAGATATCCTTGATGGGAAGGATGTCAACCTGGCGTCCTTATTGATAGCCACTCACGATGTGGCTGACAATAAGTCGTATGCCTGTGGGGACCTTTCTGTCATCATCAAGTCCAGGGACCACAGGTTGAACCGCAAGCTCTCCATCCCTGAGTTCGTGTTGGCGTTCAGCTTATTCAGAGACATCATTTGCTCTGCGAGTCCCCATAGGAGAGAGGAGCTGGATCACTACCTCTATGCGGTGGTGGAGTTGGGTCACAAGTTTGGGGTACGGCGTTTTATGATTACCACCGATCATTCTCCGCCAAAGCCGCCGCCTTGTTGGCCCAGCATCAGGTAGTTGCAGCCTGGGGCAGCGTGGATACTGAGCTGTTCTGCCGTCATTTTGCGGGGTTGAGGTCACCGGTCTGCGCCACCTGCCAGTCATCATCACACACGGCTTACTGGTGCCCCAACGCGGAACCTCCGGTTCTGCCAGGCACTTCCAGAGCCTTCCCTGCTTCACTACCAGCACCTACTCAGGCGGCTACCGTGGACAAATTGGGTAGGCCCATCCAGAATCTGGGGAGGTCACCTATTTGTAACAATTTCAATCACGGTGTGTGCAACTACAGTCAGTGCCGGTTGTTGCACATCTGCGCAGGCTGTTCGCTTAGGCAAGGCAAGCACAGCTGACTGAGTCGCATCAACATTAGGTTTTTGCAGGACTGCTTGTCCTCTCACCCTTCCACAGAGCTATGCCCCTTTTTGGTTGAAGGGTTCACACGGGGCTTCCACACCGGGTTCTTCACCTTGCCGTTGGTCACATTCGAGAGTCCCAACCTCAGGTCGTGTGAGTTGGATGTTGGGGCAGTGGACACCTTACTCCAGTCCGAACTCGACAAGGGGTTCGTCATCGGTCCTTTTTCCATGTCTCCTTTTCTGTGCTGGAGGGTCAATCCGCTGGGGTTGGTCAAGGGGAAGTTTTCCAATAAATTAAGATTAATTTATGACTTGTCCACCCCTCATTGCTCCGCTGTGCCTAGTCTCAATTCTTTAATCCTGTCCGAAGAATTTTCCTTGAAATATGCTTCCGTAGACCAGGCCATCCAACAGATTATTAAGGTAGGGCGGGGGGCTTGGCTATCCAAGGCAGACATAGCGGACGCTTTCAAACTCCTCCCGATCATGCCGTCACTCTGGCAGTGGCATGGGGTAAAGTGGAGAGGTTTGTACTATTTTGCCTCCAGACTCACTTTTGGGTCCAAGAGCAGTCCGTGGTTGCTCGATGTCTTTGCCCAAGCCCTTGAATGGATTCTCATCCATGTAGAGCATTGTCATGAGGTCATTCATTATCTGGATGACTTCTTCCTCATTGAGAGTCCTCAGCAAATCCCCATTGATTTGCAGAAGTTGCTGGCGGTTTTTCAGCACTCAACGTGCCTCTGGCAACCAAGAAGTTGGAGGGCCCGACATCAGCACTCACCTTTTTGGGGATTGTCCTGGACACCGAAACCATGCAGGCCAGGCTTCCGGCGGACAAACTCACCAGGATCAGAGAGTGTATCCATACCTTTTCAGTCTCGCAGGTCTGTACCAGGGTGGAATTGTTGTCTCTCTTGGGCATGTTGAATTTCGCCATGCGGATCATTCCGCAGGGGAGATCCTTCATTTCCAGGTTGTTGGCGTTGTTACCAGCAGCCCCGGACTCAGAGTCACGGGTCAAGCTGGACGTGCGGCATTGGCTGACCTTCACATGTGGGACGAGTACCTCCGGTATTGGAATGGGGTCACCATGTTCATTCCGGCGGAGTCCAGTTCCTCCCCTCAGGTTGGAACTGACGCGGCAGCCACTGTGGGCTATGCGGCCATTTTTGGCACCCACTGGTTGGCAGGGCCTTGGCCAGATGACATATTGGCCATCCCAGGGTTCACGGATTCATCTGCCTTGTTTGAAATTTTTCCCATAGTGGCTGCAGCTTGGGTTTGGGGTAGTTTGTGGTCAGGGCAGACGGTGGTTTTCTCCACGGACAACCAAGCAGCCGTGGAGATTATCACCAAAGGCAGATAGATCAAGGTCCTTGGTCATCATGTCTTTCGTTCGTAGGTTAATTTGGTTATCCCTGCAATATCATTTTCACATCCAGTGTAAGTTCATCAGTGGGGTGGACAATGTGGCGGCTGATGCGCTGTCCCGGCCTAACTTTCCATCGTTTTACCAGCAGGTCCCGCATGCCGACGCATGTGCCACGCCGTCCCCGCAGGCTTCCCTTCTGATGCTGGATTAAACTCCCATTGGCTGGAGGCGGCAGCCTTAGTCGGGGCGTCGTTGTCGGTCAACACTAGGAAAGCTTACACCTCAGCTTGGAAGTTCTTTCAGGTTTTTCAGGCACAGCACCCGTGTGGCAACTGCCCTGATGTCCGTTACTTGTTGGCTTTTGTTGCTTACTGTCATACCAAACTCAGGTTGTCTCATGGCACCATCAAAACATATCTGGCCGAGGTTCAGCACCATTTGTCCTTGCAGGATCCAAATCGGCTCTCCATTTTCTCTGCCCATGCCATCAAGGCTGTTTTGAGGGGCATCCGGAGGAGTTGTCCTCCGACCACCATCTGCAGACTCCCGGTCACGGGGCATGTTTTCCGGAGTATGTCTGGTTTGCTGGATGCGCTGCCTTTTGGGAGGCTTCTCAGCATGGTGCTCAAGGCTGCCATTTACCTGGCTTTCTTTGGGTTCCTCAGGCCGGGTGAGTTTTCCCGTTCCGGGCCTGGTTCCCGGCCTCTCACGAGAGGCCAGCTGGTCAGGCATCCGAACCGTTACATTTTACACCTGTCAGCTTGCAAGACTCAGCAGTTCGGGGCTGGCACGGATGTTCCGTATTTCAAGACTGGCAGTGCGTGGTGCCTGGTGTTGGTGTTGGATCAGCTCATGGCGCTGATCGGCGACAAACCCAGGGACAGTCCCTTGCTTCCTTTCCCGGTGGCTCCCCTCACAGCATCGCAGTTCTCCAAACACTGCCGCACGTTGTGGTCCAACCTGGGTTTGAACCCGGCTAGTCTGTCGGGTCACTCATTTAGGATTGGGGCGGCCTCTGCGGCTTCACGCCAGGGGATCCCGGCTCATGTCATCAGGAAGTTGGGGAGGTGGAATTCAACTTGTTTCAGCAGATACATACCGGATCCTCAGGTGGAGATGGCTCGTGCGTTCATGCATCTGACCGATTGATGTTTTGTTACTGCAATAAAATCTGTTACCACTTACTCTAGTGTCCTCTTTTTTGGCCCCTTTTAGGCATACCGACCACGTGACCTTTGGCACACTCCAGGTCTTGTTCATATGTCATTCTCCACGTTCGTTACCCATGTCTCACGCAGAGACTCTGAGTACAAACATGGGTTCCTATGGAACATGTTCACATCAATGCTTTTTTGTGCCTCTGCGTTTTTGGAAAGGGTCGGGGACTTTTTTTCCCGCAAAAAGCAGCGTTTCTCTTTTGTTCATGGATGGACACAGCATCTTATTCTTGACATTAGGGTATTAGCCTTCTATCAGGAGAGGACTAGGCAGAAAAGCATGTTAAGTGTTAAACACACATCAAAACTGTACAGTACCACCCTGCGGGCGGTCCCACTAGGTACAACCCCTCTCCCTGCATCATGCAGCTCAGTTTTTTTTTCTGCCTAGCATAGGAGAAGGACCTGGCTCCCTGTGGGCCCCTTGGTCCTGTGGATTTTTTCAATTTTTTTTTCTACTTTTTGATCCAGAGATCTACTATCAACTGGCGACTGGGTGATAGGCTGGAAATCAAACCCTTTAGTCCCCCCCAGTTTCGGCCATCGAGCGTGTGCCGACCTTTAGCTACGCGCTGGGTCGTCCGTGACATGCCCCATTGTTCCAGGGGTGGCCGGTGAGCTATATGCTCTGGGGCACACATATGACCGGGCTATATGTCCGTGTCACAGTGTGCCGAGCCCACAGCCATGCCGTAACCGCGCAGACGTTGGGTCTGTCAGGAATGCCTTCAGCTAGTCCACGCAGGACGGGTAAGTAGCAGCCCCCCCGGCACGGCTGGGCATTCCCGGGGAGGTCGATTAGGGGGTTCCCACCCTCCCTTTCCTCTCTCCCTGTCCTTTCCCTCCTTCCCATGCTCTGTGGGGCTGGGCCTGCTGTACTGACTGGGGGTCCTCCAGGGGGGGGCTCCGTGTCCTGGCTGGGGGCTGTGCGGGTTGCCCAGCCGTGGGGGGTGTTGTTTGGTGCCATGGGGGGGCCTCCGCGCTGAGACCTAGCGTGTTCTCTTTTTACAAACAAAAACAGAAACCGCTCAGGTGTGGACGTCCTCCAGGTGACTATCTCCTCCCAACAGCCAAGGGTGCAGGCAATGCAATTTCAGGCAAAACAAAAGATCAAGTCTTCTGGACAGCAGCACTCCAATAAAAAGCCTTTATTATGTAAAATCTTCAAAAATCCAAATACAGCACAGCAAGTCACAAAATTCTGGTAACCAGAATTTTGTGACTTGCTGTGCTGTATTTGGATTTTTGAAGATTTTACATAATAAAGGCTTTTTATTGGAGTGCTGCTGTCCAGAAGACTTGATCTTTTGTGTTCTCTTTTTACTTCAGAAGCGCTCGGCGGCCATGTTGGCGGCGTCCGGCACCATTTTCTTGTAGTCCGCGCGCTTTATACAGGGGCGGCTGGCGGCCATTTTCTTGTAGTCCCGGCTCGGTTTTTGCCTCTAGCGGTGGAAACGTCCCTTCTGAATGGCGCAGAACACCTCAGGCACAAGAATACACCGCAGCCATGCCTGTTAGGAGGCATATGGGGAGAGAGGATGGCAGCACCTGGATCAGAGTGGTGACTCCCCTGGGGTCCCTCACTCTGAGCAGCTAGGGGGGTGGATTTTGTTTTTGCTGCTTTGCCTTGGTCCCTATGGGTGTTAGGCAAGTGCGGGTTGCATGGTGTCAGAAGCTGGCGTTTTCTTTCCCTGACATCCCTGTGGTGGCAACCGGTGCCCTGTACCTGGGGTGCGTATGGGCGCCTTGTCGGTGGTCCTGGAGTCCCTTATTACCAGGGCAGAAGCGGTGTGCGGGCGCAAGGGGGGTAAAACGCCCCCTCCCCCCACCATCTTCGGGGAAGAGTTCTGATTCAGACTTTGGCCTTGCTGTGGCAGATGTCCCCTGCTCTGACCTGTCAGAGGATGCAACCCAGGACCTTCAAACTGTGCGGAACTGCGTTCTCGCTTGTTTCCGGGTCAGTGCTAGAAGGCGTTTGTTGGAGCACTTATCACTGCGTGCGGGCTCCCCAATAAAATGGAGGTTACGGCGAGTGCTTCTATTATGGTGTCGGTCCCTTCTGGGTCCCACAAGCTGGCCCGCACCGCTGGGAGGTTTTCCCTACATGGCTTATTGGATAAGTTTACATGCTGAAAATGGGAACGGCCACAGCATTTCAAAAAATCGCATGGCTGTCCGTTTTCCCCTTGCGGAATGTTTCCTGATAAAGGACATCTCCCCCGATGGGGCCCCCTGGTATCCAGGGAATTACCATGAATCCGGTGGACGGGACCCCTGTTTTGTTTTCTATGGACCCTGCAGACAGGAGGACCGAGGCGGTGGCCCGGCCCTTGTTCAGGGTATGGTGGTCAGCATTGCGGCCACGACCCTGGGGTCACTGATACGTCCTTAACCACTTGTCTACCGCCCACCGTCAAATGACGGCGGGCGGAAGACTCTCTTGTTCTGACCGGACGTCATATGACGTTGCGGCTTTAAAAGTAGCTAGGGGGCGCGCGCACACCGCGCCGCTGGGGACCCGATGCGCGTGCGGCCGCCGGGCACCCGCGATTGCCCAGTAACCGAGCAGGACCGTGGATCTGTGTGTGTAAACACACAGATCCACGTCCTGTGAGGGAGAGTAGACGATGGTGTGTCCCTTGTACATAGGCACAACCATCGGTCACCTCCCCCAGTCAGTCCCCTCCCCCCACAATTAGAACACATCTAGGAAACACATTTAACCTCTTCCTCGCCCCTTAGTGTTAACCTCTTCCCTGCCAGTCACATTTATACAGTAATCAATGCATTTTTATAGCAGGGATCGCTGTATAAATGTGAATGGTCCCAAAAGTGTCCGCCGCAATATCGCAGTCACGATAAAAATCACAGATCGCCGCCATTACTAGTAAAAAATAAATTAAAAAAAATGCTATAAATCTATCCCCTATTTTGTATCTGCTATAACTTTTGCGCAAACCAATCAATATACGCTTATTGCAATTTTTTATTTTTTTTTTATTTTTACCAAAAATATGTAGAAGAATACGTATCGGCCTAAACTGAGGAAAATAAAAAAAATGGATATTTATTATAGCAAAAAGTAAAAAATATTGTGGGAAAAAAAGGACGCAAATTTCGTTTGGGAGCCACGTCGCACGTTGCACCGCGCAATTGTCATTCAAAGTGTGACAGCGCTGAAAGCTGAAAAATGGCTTGGGCAGGAAGGGGGTTTTCGTGCCCAGTAGGCAGGTGGTTAATGGACAAGATTTGCTGCACCGTGATTTGGATAGCAACTGGCTTCCCCGGTCTGCATGATAGCGGACCAG
Source organism: Rana muscosa (assembly GCA_029206835.1). NCBI lineage: Eukaryota > Metazoa > Chordata > Amphibia > Anura > Ranidae > Rana > Rana muscosa. Next base: position 883,952,366 of record CM055116.1, read on the forward strand.
GTGGTGCATGGCATTAAGTATGTCTGCAATGCGGCCTTAGATACAGCTTCCTGGCTGTCCAGTACCATCAGTATCTGCGATGGGGCTACGCCGCATGATTTGACTGGGATGCTGGTCTGCGGACCAGACGTCCAGGAAGGCTCTGGCGGATTTGCTCTGCCGGGGTTAGAGGTTTTTGGAACCTCGCTAGATGACATTATTAAAAATGTTGTTTGGGGTGAGAGCACAGTGCTCCCACAAACTCTGAAAAGGTAAGGAGCCACGCCGTAGGCCAGGGCCCTCATTTTTTCCACTCACAATCGTTTTTTTCCTCCGCCGGGCCCGCAGGCAAGCGTTCCCAGGCCGTCAGGGCGCCCCCTAAGGGACTAAAAAGTATCCCTGTTTCTCGCAAGCAAAACATGCCTGCGAGCAAATCTGCGGCGACATAGAGGTTTTTGCCCCCGCCCGACTATGGGGTGGGGGGTCGCCCTCGTGAGTTTGCAGCTCGGTGGACCTCCCTACTTCCGACCAGTGGGTCTGTGAAGTGGTTTTATCTGGGTACAAGATGGAGTTTTTCTTCTCTTATCCACCAAAAAAACCCAGATTTTTTTCCTCCAACCTTCACCCCCTTCTGGCTTGCCGGGCCGCCTTGTTTGGGGCAGTGCAGGACCTTCTCAATGCGCAGGGGATAGTACCTGTGCCGGCGCCGGAAAGGTTTTCAAGGCATCTACAATCTGTTTGTAGTCCCAGAGAAGGGAGGGGTCGGTCCGGTCCTGGATCTCAAGACCCTCAACAGCTTTGTGATAGCACAAAAGTTCAGGATGGTAGCTTGTCACGTTGTGGTCGCTGCACTACATCCGGGGGATTTTTTTGCTGCCATCCTTGGACATCAAGGACGCATTTTATTGCAGCCCCCATATGCGTCAGGCATCAGAGATTTCTGCGGTTTGCAGTCTGGGATGAGCACTACTAAATGGTGGCTCTCCCTTTTTGGCCTGGTGTCGGCACCGGGAGTTTCTTCAGGGTGCTCGCCCCGATCCTGGCCTTGCTGAGGCAACAAGGGATCGCAATCATGGGCTATGTGGTCGATCTCCATCTGAGAGCAGCTTCCGCCTCAGAATTAAGGGAGGATGTGGCGATCGCCAGTCTGATTTTTCAGGAGTTTTGGTTGGGTACTGAACCTCCAGAAGTCAGTGTTGGTGCCGACTCCATGCCTGGAATACCTGGGTTCGATTTGGACTCCTCAAAGGCGAGAGTCTTTTTCTCCCTTCGCAAGTTGCAGACTATTCAGGCTGCGGTACAGCGGTGGGCGTCACGCTGGTGGTGGTCACTGCGCTTTTGCATGCGAGTCCTGGGGTTTCATGGTAGCCACCTTCGAGGCGGTCCTGTGTGTTTAATTCCACACTCGAGTCTTGGAAACAGAGATCCTGTCGACATGGGACTCATCTCCATTGTCCCTGGATTGTCAAATCCGGTTGAGCCGGCTAGTTAGGGATGCCCTGATCTGGTGGCTGAGGTCTCCAGCCTTTCAGTCCGGGAAGTCGTTTCCTTTTTGTTTGGACGACACAGGGTCGCTGGACGCGGGAAGAACCCCGCCTGCCGATCAGGGTGCTCCTTCGGGCATTCAGGCGGTGCCCCTCCACTTGGTCACGGAGGCTGTGGGAACGTCCAGTCAGGATCCAGTTGGACAACGCCACGGCGGTGGCATATGTCACCCATCGAGGGGGAACAAGTCTCTCGGCTGCTGCATGCTGTCGCTCATGTCCTGCGGGAGCAGGGCAAAATGTGCTGGCTCTTTTGCCCGCATACCGTCTGGGCGTAGAACTCTAGCAGGCGGACTCCCTGACTCGGCAGTTGCTGGGCCATGGACTATGGTCTCTACACCCGGAGGTGTTTCGTCTCCTCTACCGGAGATGGGGATCTCCTGGCTTCTTGACTCAATCGGAAGGTTTCGAGGTTGTGGCCAGGATCGAAGATTCCTGGGAGGACGCGTCAGACGCGTTTGTGGTCCTGTGGGGACAGTATCGGCTATGTATGCCTTCCTCCTGAAAATACTCTTCCTCCTCTGAGTAGAGGCCGAGGGGATTCCTAGTAGTCTACTTGCCCCAGATTGATTCCGGCATCCCTGGTACGCCGTTTTAGTGCGACTGGTGGCGGATGTTCCTTGGCGGCTGGCAATGCGAGAGGGCCTTTTATCGCAAGGTCATACATTTCATCCTGCTTGCAGTCACTGGCCTTCACGACATGGCTGTTGACAGTCGGATACTAAGTGACCGTAGCCCTTCGGTTTCGGTGCTTCCACCATGCTGAGGGCACGGAAGTCATCTTTTCGGATGTTTTACCATCGCACTTGGAGGGCCTACATCTCTAGGTGTGGAGATGGAGTGGCGTTCACGTGCATATTCGGCTTCCAGGATCCTGCTGTTTTTGACAGCGTGGAGTGGTTAAAAGACTTGCTTTTCGCTCCATTGAGGGGCGGATATCAGCCTTGGCTGGTTTCTTCCACGACTCTTGGCGGCTCATTCACTGGTGGGTACGTTTGGCCAAAGGGTTTCGACACGTGGCCCCTCCGGTTCAATCACTGCTGCCTTCGTGGGATTGAATCTGATACCCTGGGTGTTTTCAGAAACCACCTTTTTTGAAGTACATAGAGAGATTCCCCTGTTGGCACTCTCTTGGTAAGTAGCTTTCAGGTGGCTGTTGCCTCTACCAGAGGGTTTTTGAGTTGGCCTTGTCTTGCAAGTCTCCCTACTTACTCATCCAAAAGGATAAGGCGGTGCTGCGTCTGCAGCCTTTGTCTCTACCTAAGGTTTGTTTCGGCCTTTTTTACCAAAATGTGGACATTGTGCTTAATTTTTGTGTCCTCGGGCGTCGCATTCCAAGCGGTTGCTTGCTTTCCTTGGGCTTGGTACAAGCTCTGCGGGTGTATCTGTCTGCTACGACTCCGTTTCGGAGGTCAGACTCACTGTTTGTGTCAGTGACTGGTCCAAAGAAAGGCCTGGCGGGTCTTGTCGGCCACCGTGTCTCGGTGGATCAGACAGATTGTAATTCAGGCTTATGCCCTTAAAGGGCGGGCGCCTCCCTTTCCTGTCACGGCGCACTTGACCAGGGCAATAGGTGCCTCCCGGGCTTTCCGACATCAAGCGTCGGTCTCACAGGTGTGTAAGGTGGCGACTTGGTCGTCCGTTCACACTTTCACTAAGTTTTACAAGGTTGACCAGCATGCGTCTGCGGATGCCTGCTTCGGCCGCAAGTTTTTGCAGGCGGCTGTTTAAGGTTGCAACTCCTCCGTTTGAGGAGCTCTGTTTGTTTAGGGTGAAGTTGGTTTGATGGCTGTTCCCACCCCTCGTTTTTGATACTGGTTGGGGACGTCCCTAATGTCAAGAATATGATGCTGTGTCCGTCCATGAACGAAAGAGAAAATAGGATTTTTGTACTCCCCGTAAAATCCTTTTCTCTGAGTTCATGGATGGACACAGCACCCACCCCTCCTTTTTATATGTTTGTACTGCTTTTTGACGAACTGAGCTGCATGATGCAGGGAGAGGGGTTGTACCTAGAGGGACCGCCCCAGGGCGGTACTGTACAGTTTTGATGTGTGTTTAACACTTAACATGCTTTTCTGCCTAGTCCTCTCCTGATAGAAGGCTAATACCCTAATGTCAAGAATAAGATACTGTGTCCGTCCATGAACTCAGAGAAAAGGATTTTACGGTGAGTACAAAAATAAAATTTTTGCATGTAATAGAATTCAATGGACCCGCATCCAAAACGCAAGTACCGCGTTTTTTTCCGCGATTTTGGCGCACTGTATATAGCTGGTTGCTAAGGAGGGGGTTGGGAAGCCGGCCGCCGCGTCCTTAACAACCGATGAGTCATCAGCTGTCAGCTGGCTTCCCGCACAATGTAAAAAAAAAAAAAAATTAGAAAAATAAACAGGCCCTTGGGCCTACTATGGATTCGGAAGGGACCCCCCCCCCCCCCACACCAAAAAAAAAAAATGGCGTGGGGGGTCCCCCCAAAATCCATACCAGACCCTTATCCGAGCATGCAGCCCGGCAGGTCAGGAAAGGGAGGGGACGAGCGAGCGCCCCCCGCCCTCCTGAACCAAACCAGGCCGCATGCCCTCAACATGGGGGGGGTGGGTGCTTTGGGGCAGAGGGGGCTCTGCGCCCCCCCACCCCAAAGCACCTTGCCCCCATGTTGATGGGGACAGGGGCCTCTTCCCGACAGCCTTTGCCTGGTGGTTGTCGGGGTCTGCAGGCGGGGGGCTTATCGGAATCTGGAAGCCCCCCTTTAACAAGGGGGCCCCCAGATCCCCCCCCTATGTGAATGAGTATGGGGTACATTGTACCCCTACCCATTCGCTAAAAAAAAAGTAGTGTAGTGTTAATAAATACAGTAAACTGTTTTTGACAAGTCTCTTATTAAAAATCTTCTTCTCCGCTTCTTCCTCTATCTTCTCCTGCATCTTCATTCTCCGGTCTTCTCCTCCACCCCCCCCCCCCCTGCTTCTTCCGCTGTTCTTCTGTCTTCTTTGTCCGGTGTTCTTCCGCCGCCACTCCTCCTCCGATGCTGTGTACCGCTGATCTGTCGGCGCTGATGTCCTGCATTACTTAAATAACGGCTGGGGCGTAGCAATTGGATTGCGTCATCCGGGGGCCACTCCCCCTTGTGACGTCACCACCCGGGGCATGATAAGTACGTGACGTCACAAGGGAGCGTGGCCACCGGATGACATAATCCGATTGCCACGCCCCCGCCGTTATTTAACCACTTCCCGCCCAGTCAATAGCGAATTGACGTCCGGGAAGTGGTTGCAATATCGATACTGGATGTCATATGACGTCCTGCAGGATATTGCCTTGCGCGCGCCCGCGGGGGCGCGCAGCGCGGTGATCGGGGACGGCATGTGTCCCTCGGACACAGCGCTTCCCCGATCACGGTAAACAGCCAATTTCATTGGCTGTTTACCATGTGATCGGCTGTGTCAAATTCACAGCCGATCACCTGTCAAAACAAACACGGCGGCGCGCTCCGTGCGCGCCGCCACAGGCTTGCAGAGCGGGGATCGGGGAAGGCGAGTGTCCCTTGGACACAGCGCGTCCCCGATCAGAGTAAACAGCCAATGAATTGGCTGTTTACCACGTGACCGGCTGTGTCCAATCACAGCCGGTCACAAATGTAAACAAACTCCACAGGAGTTACTACCTGATCCCTGCTCTCTCCTCACACACCGATCTGTGAGGAGAGAGAAGAGATCAGTAAGTTAGCTCAGTGTAGTTTGTCTACATAAATTTACTGTGCACAACACGCCCCCCCCCCATAAAGAGGACCTGTCACACAGCCCAGCACATCAATCAGCCCATCTGTCAATCAGCCCATCTGTCAATCAGCCCATCTGTCAATCAGCCCATCTGTCAATCAGCCCATCTGTCAATCAGCCCATCTGTCAATCAGCCCATCTGTCAATCAATCAGCCCATCTGTCAATCAATCAATCAATCAGCCCATCTGTCAATCAATCAGCCCATCTGTCAATCAATCAGCCCATCTGTCAATCAGCCCATCTGTCAATCAGCCCATCTGTCAATCAATCAGCCCATCTGTCAATCAATCAATCAATCAGCCCATCTGTCAATCAATCAGCCCATCTGTCAATCATCTGTCACAGGCCCACCTCCATCGGTACCGCCATTGGCACCGCCACACAGGCTACCAGTACCGCCATCGGTACCAGTACCACCACCAGTACCGCCACCAGGCCCAGCATCTATACTGCCACACAGGCCCGCTACCAGTATCACCACTAGTGCCGCCATCGGTACCACCACCAGTACCACCACCCGTACCACCGTCGGTAGTGCCACCACCACCTGTACCGCCATCGGTACCATCACCACCCGTACCACCACCACCTGTACCGCCATCGGTACCACCACCACCTGTACCGCCATCGGTACCACCACCACCCATACCGCCATCGCTACCACCACCACCCGTACCGCCACCTGTACCGCCGCCACCACCACCACCACCCGTACCGCCATCGGTACCACCACCACCTGTACCGCCATTGGCACCACCACCACCCATACCGCCATCGGTACCACCACACAGGCCCACCACTAATACCTCCATCGGTACTACCACACAGACCGCCACCACTACCACCAGCAGTACCATTACACAGGCCCACCAATAAGCACTGCCATAATGTCCCAAAGGGTTTACACACCTGAGGAGGCATATGCCATTCTTGCCATGTCGGATGATGAGAGCAGCGGGGAGCTCCCATTATCCGATTCTGGTTCGGAATACGAGCCAGTGGAGGATAGTGGCTCAGAGTCCGAGTCCCCGGAGGAAACCGTCCCTCCCAAAAGAATGCGATCGGCACCAAGATCAGCACCAAGATCAGGAGAACTGCCCACCACCAGCAGCGCCATACCCCAGGAAGAGGAGCCCAGTACAAGCAATGGAAATGCACGCCCAACCCGAAGAATCCAGCCCCAATCCTACCTTCCCGATGCCCTGGCAAACCCCTTATGGTTGCCTGCCAACTCAGGATCCGCTATCATCCCCCCTTTCACCGCACAGCCAGGTGTGCAGCCCGACACTACAAATTTTTCTAAATTTGATTATTTTTGTTTATTTTTCCCACAAGATTTGCTGCAGAATATAGTGGATCAAACGAATCTGTATGCATCCCAATTTATTGCTGCCAACCCCGATTCTTCCTACGCCCGCATGTTCCAATGGCGGCGTCTAACATTGGAGGAATTTAAATTATTTTTGGGCCTTATGTTCAATATGGGGCTTACAAAAAAGAACGAAGTCCATTCATATTGGTCCAAACGCCCCATCCAACACATGCCCATATATTCCGCTGTCATGTCCAGGAAAAGATACGACATGATTATGCGCTTTCTCCACTTCAATGACAATTCACAGTGCCCTCCCCGAGATCATCCCAACTACGACAAATTGTACAAGATACGCCCCCTAATCAATGCCTTTTCCCAGCGATTTGAAGAAGTTTTCATCCCAGACCAAAAAATTTGTGTGGACGAGTCCCTCGTACATTTCACCGGCCGACTGCAGTTCAAGCAGTACATACCAAGCAAGAGAGCCAGGTATGGGTTAAAATTAAATAAATTATGTGATCGAGCCACTGGATACGTCTGCAAATTCAGGATCTACGAAGGCAAAGACTCCCAGCTCCAGCCCCGTGATTGCCCCACATATATTGGAACCAGTGGGAAAATTGTCTGGGAGTTGGCATACCCCCTGTTCGGAAAAGGTTACCATTTATATGTTGATAATTATTATACCAGCCTGCCCCTTTTTCGCCACCTTTACAGTAAACAAACCCCGGCCTGCGGTACCTTAAAAAAAAACCGGAAGGGATTCCCACAAAATTTATTGACAAAAAAATTGCGACCTGGAGAATCGGCATCCATGAGGAACGAGGAGGTGTTGGCCATGAAGTGGAGGGACAAGAAAGATGTCCACATCCTCTCTACGATCCACAATGACACCATGGTGGAGATCCCAAGAAGACGCGGCTCCATTGTAAAGCCTGAATGTGTCCACGACTACAATTTGTACATGGGGGGGGTGGATTTAAACGACCAGATGCTACAGCCCTACTTATCAACCAGAAAGTCCCATTATTGGCACAAAAAAGTTGCGTTTCACATGGCCCTTTTTAATTCGTTTGTCTGCTACCAAAAAGCAACTCAAAATCACCGACTCCACTACCTCCAATATATCGAAGATATCATCGATGCCCTCATTTACCAACAAGATCCCGCCCCAGGAAGCATTCGCTCTGATAGTGTGAGTCGGCTTCACGAGCGACACTATCCCTTTAGCATCCCCCCCACAGAATCTGGAAGAAGACGCCAAAAGAAATGCCGTGTATGCAGCAGAGGAGGAGTGAGAAGAGACACCAGCTATTATTGTCCCGATTGTCCCTCCCAACCTGGCCTGTGCATCGGAAATTGCTTCAAAAATTATCATACATCCATTAGTTCCCCTTATTATTAACAGACTGCCACTTCCCTATTTGCCTGCTACCATGTTACTAACTACCTTCCATGTTAATTAACTGACCCTGGCCTGTTTACCGACGATGCCTCTGCCTGCCGATTTAAACCACGTTTCTGACTTCCACGTGTACCGACCTTGGCCTGTTAATCGACCATGTTTTTGCCTGCCACTTGGACTGATCTTTTGGCCATCTACTTTTAGTACACAGGGGTCTCACATATGTGAGGGGCTTCAGAATAGCGTTCTGAGTAGAGAAAACCAGTTTTTCGTTTTCTGTGCTCCAAGAACAGGGTCTGGTTGCCCGGAGGCTTCAAAGCGATTTGGGTGGGAGAAGCCTCTACCCCTGGCCCTAAGCTTGATGGTCCTTCCTGCTGCCTGGACCAATAATTTGGCTGTGCTGACCATATTACTGCCTGTAATGACCCATGACATTATGGACCATGTTTCTTCCTGCTGCTTGGACCAATACTTTGGCTGTGTTGACCATATATCTGCCTGCTGCCTCTACTGACTTTGGACAGCATTTCTGCCGGGACACCTCTGCCTGCTACCTGGACCTGTGCTTTGGCTGTGCTCTGGCTGTGCTGACAGTATCTCTGCCTGTGCGAACTATGGACAGTATTCCTGCCTGCTGCCTGGATGATTGCTTTTGCTGTCGCTGACCTCATCCCTGCCTGCTGCCTGGACCGATGCTCTCCTCTGTGGTCCACTGCACTTCTAAAACCACAGGTAATCTTTTGTCATTTGGTATGTACCTGCTATGTGTTAGATATATGAAGGGCCTTCAAAAATGTGATCGGTAGTCAGAAAATGATATGTGCAATTAATGCTGCTAGAATGCCTGGAGGTGCTACTTGGATGTTGGGCCTCTGTATGTGGCCAGGCTGTGTAAAAGTCTCAAACATGTGGTATTGCCATACTCAGGAGGAGTAGCAGAATGCATTTTGGGGTGTAATTTTTGCTATGTACATATTATGTGTTAGAAATATCTTATAAATTGACAACTTTGTGTAAAAAAAATGCATTTTAATTTTTTCTCCATATTTTCCAAAACCTTCTGGAAAAAAATGAACCGTTCAAAAGACTCATAATGCTTCATAGATTATACGTTGGGGTGTGTGCTTTCCAAAATGGGGTCATTTTGTGGAAAATTCCATTGTCCTGGTGCTCCAGGGCCTTCAAAATTGTAATAGGTGGTTGAGAAAGGATATGTGCGATTTATGCTTGTAGAACGCCTGAAAGTGCTACTTCAATGTTGGGCCTCTGTATATGGCCAGGCTGTGTAAAAGTCTCACACATGTGGTATCGCTATACTCAGGAGGAGTAGAAGAATGCATTTTGGGGTGTTATTTTTGCTATGTATATGCTATGCGTTAGAAATATCTTATAAATTGACAACTTTGTGTAAAAAAAATGCATTTTCATTTTTTCTCCACATTTTCCAAAACCTTCTGGAAAAAAATGAACCGTTCAAAAGACTCATAATGCTTCATAGATTATACGTTGGGGTGTGTGCTTTCCAAAATGGGGTCATTTTGTGGAAAATTCCATTGTCCTGGTGCTCCAGGGCCTTCAAAAGTGTAATAGGTGGTTGAGAAAGGATATGTGCGATTTATGCTTGTAGAACGCCTGAAAGTGCTACTTCAATGTTGGGCCTCTGTATGTGGCCAGGCTGTGTAAAAGTCTCACACATGTGGTATCGCTACACTCAGGAGGAGTAGCAGAATGTATTTTGGGGTGTAGTTGCAATTATGCATATGCTGTGTGAGAGAAAAAAACTGTTAATATGACCAGTTTGTGTAAAAAAAAAAAAGAATTGTGGGAAAAAAATACAACTTCAAAAAACTCACCACGCCTCTTAGTAAATACCTTGGACTGTCTACTTTCCAAAAAGGGGTAATTTTGGGGTATTTGTACTTTCCTCGCTTGTTAGTGTCTCAAGAAATGAGATATCCCTTCAGTACATCAGGCGTGATCAGATGTGATAAATTTTCAGTGATTGCCACCATAGTTTGTAGACTCTATAACTTTCACAAAGACCAAATAATATACACTAATTTGGGTTCATTTTACCAAAGATATGTAGCAGTATACATTTTGGCACAAATTTATGAAGAAAAATTACTTATTTGCAAAATTTTACAATAGAAACTAAAAAAAAGTGTTTTTTTTTTTTTTAAATTGCTGTTTTTTTGCTTATATCGCAAAAAATAAAAAACCCAGTGGCGATTAAATACCACCAAAAGAAAGCTCTATTTGTGAGAAGAAAATGATAAAAATTTTGTTTGGATACAGTGTAGCATGACTAAGTAATTGTCATTCAAAGTGTGAGAGTACTGAAAGCTGAAAATTGGTCTGGGCGGGAAGGTGCATAAGTGCATGGTATTGAAGTGGTTAAGTAATGCAGGACATCGGCGCCGACAGATCAGCGGGAAGCAGAATCGAAGGAGGAGCGGCGGCGTCGGCAGAGGAAGAAGAACACCGGACAAAGAAGACAGAAAAACAGCGGAAGAAGAAGCAGGGGGAGGAAATGACCGGATGATGAAGATGCAGGAGAAGATAGAGGAAGAAGCGGAGAAGAAGATTTTTAATAAAAGACTTGTCAAAAACTGTTTACTGTATATATTAACACTACACTACTTTTTTTAGTGAATGGGTACAATGTACCCCATACTCATTCACATGGGGGGGCGGGATCTGGGGGCCCCCTTGTTAAAGGGGGCTTACAGATTCCGATAAGCCCCCCACCCGCAGACCCCGACAACCACCGGGCAAGGGTTGTCGGGAAGAGGCCCTTGTCCCCATCAACATTGAGCAAGGTGCTTTGGGGTGGGGGGGCCCATGTTGAGGGCATGCGGCCTGGTATGGTTCAGGAGGGGGGGCGCTCGCTCGTCCCCTCCCTTTCCTGACCTGCCGGGCTGCATGCTCGGATAAGGGTCTGGTATGGATTTTGGGGGGACACCCACGCCAATTTTTTTTTCATTTTGGTGTGGGGGGGGGTCCCCTACAAATCCATATTAGACCCAAGGACCTGGGGGGACCCCATGCTGTTGTTGTTTTTTTACATTCAGCGGGAAGCCCGCTGACAACTAATGACTCATTGGTTGTTAAGGACGCAGCGGCCGGCTTCCCGGCCCCTTCCTTAGCAACCAGCTATATACAGTGTAAAAAAAACACGAAACTCAAATCGCTGCAAAATCACGGTAAAAACGCGGCAAGCACCGCAAAAAGCACTGCAGAAACGCTCAAAAGCAACATGCATAAGTGTGAATCGAGCCTAAGAGTCTTTTCACATTGACTGTCAGCCGCGTTATCGGAAAAGTACTGCTATTTTTAGTGGTGCTTTTCGGCTGCTAGTGGGGCACTTTTAACCCTGCTAGCAGCCAAAGAAAGGGTTAATAGTGCCCAAAAAGCGCCGCTGCCGAAGCGCTGCCCATTAATTTCAATGGGCAGGGCCGGTGGTGGAGCCGTGTATACACGGCTCCAAAGATGCTGCTTGCAGGACTTTTTCTAACATCCTGCAAGCACACCGCTCCAATGTGAAAGCACTTGGGTTTTTTCCCATGCTAGTCTCATACAGAAAACCAATAGGTTCCTAAAGTTAAGCCTAGTACACGCCATGAGATTGATTATAGGACGAATGATCGTCCGTTTTTTTTTTTTTTATGCTATTCTCCGTATCGAAAACGAAGAGGTTACTCAAGTTTGAAAATTCTCGTACGACGGAATAAAAATTCAGAAGTAATGTATTTGTATTGTATTTTCAGACAAAAACTGTACTGATTAAACAAATATCACACGATATGGTATCGTACGAGAAAAATGTTTGTTTGTCCTTTCAGAAAATTTTGGATGAAAGCTGTGTACTAACGATCAGATTATCACACGATCGCTTTGAAAGCAGTATTTTTTTGTACGATATTATGATCATGTGTAAGGCCTTTAGGAAAATTCTCGCACGACATAATAGAACTTCGGAAGTGATATAATTTATTATTGTATTGTAGTGATATTATTGTAATGTATTCTTTCAATTCTTTTTGTACAAATACCATACTAATTACATGAAAATTGTTTGTCCCTTCGGATAATTTCATATGAACTGTCGTGGTTGTCTCTTGAAAGCCATGTACTAATGATCAGATTATCTGGCGATCGCTCCAAAAGCGATATTATTTTATTTTTATTTTTTTGGGGAGGGTGCCAAACAACCCACCCCCCCCCCCCCCGCTCGCTGTCTGCCCGTCGGTCCAGCATTTACCCCATCTAGGTGGCGGGTGTCCTCTCCTCAATCACGGCGGTTTCCGCCGTGCATCTCCTCCCCTCCTCCTAGACATCCAATAGAATCGCCTGTCCTTTCAACCAATTGGGTGATGGGTCTCAAGACCCGTTTCCTGATTGGCCTGGAGGAGGGGAGGGATCAGTGTTACAATAGCGAATATTGAATCTCTATTGTAACACACCTGAATTGGCTGCCCTACCAGCGACATGCATGCACAAATTCACTCACACAAGTCTGAACGGAGCCTAAGAATGCACTATAAGAGTCTCCATGCATTTAAAGTGGCTAAAGGCAGAATAATTTTTTATCGTAATGCATTCTATGCATTAAGCTAAAAAACCTTCTGTGTGCAGCAGCCCCTCTTATACTTACCTGAGCCCCATCTCCATCCAGCGATGTTGCATGGGAACCTTGGCTACCCAAGACTCTTCCTCTTGATTGGCTGAGACACAACATTGAGTGCCATTGGCTTCCACTGCTGTCAATCAAAGTCAGTTAGCCAATGAGGAGAGATGGGGTCAGTGCCTAGCCACAGCTCTGTGTCTGAATGGACACACAGAGCAGCGGCTCGGCTCAGTTCCCCCCAGAGCACTGACGAGGGACCCCAAAAGAGGTGAATCTAGTCTGCTCTGTGCAAGAGCACTTCACAAAGCAGGTAAGTGGCTTCCTCAGGTGAATTGTCCTCCCAGTCCTGCTTGGATAGCTGGACCTGCTGAAGGTTGGGGTGCACCTTCAGCACTGCAGGGACAAGCTCACTGTCAGGTTCAATTCCTGCGTATGTGCAGTGCACTCTCTGTTGCAGCAGCGGCTGAGCACAGTATTGTGTGACAGAGGGTAAAAAAAGCACACTGCGCACGCACTGGTTTTGTGCCAGGCAGAGTGCTCATTCTTGCAGTGTTGAGGGCATGCACCCAATGTATGGTGCATCCTGCCATCTAGGCAGCACAAGGAGGAGGGTAGCCAATACTAGGGTTGCACACGTTACCACAAAGCTCTTTAATGGACATTAAAGGCTTGAGAGTGGTTGCACAGGGCCTACGTATGACAGACATGTCTGTATTTATCCATCTGGCTACACAGCTCCATTTGTGTTTCTATGCATCCCCGTTTCGCTGTGGTACATAGAAATAAGTGAAATGTCACACTGTGGCACTTAAATAAAACAAAAAAAAAAAGAAGTAAACAGTGTTCTGCGGGGAGTGTCCAGGATGGCGACGGGAGAGGACGCTCAGTAACAGAGCTCCTGGAGTCCGTCTATTGATCCTGCTAATTGCCGGTGCTGCGGCTGCTGCAGAGCGGAGAACTGACCTCAGTTGCATAGCGGGGGCTCCGGGTCATGCCCAGTGGTAGAAACCGTCGCTCCAAGTCTGCTGTGGCATCCGTGGATAGAGCCGTGACGAGGGGCCAGGCCGCCATTACAGGCCACATGGCGTCCCAGACGGATGCGGTGGAGTCTCCCCCCGCCACGGTGGCGGATCTCGCAGCTGCCATGCAGTCCATCGCTACAGGTCAGGCGGCTCTTATGGACAAGATAGACCACATTCAGACGAATGTGGACTTCATCCGCCGGGACCTGGACTCCTTCCGCGGCCGAGTGGCGGAGGTGGAGCAGCGGGTCTCGGTGACAGAGGACACTGTCCGGGAGCACTCTGGGGACCTACATACCCTGAAAGTTAAAGTGAAGGCCCTGGAGTCGCGTGCCAAGGACGCGGAGAACCGCAACAGACGCAATAACCTGCGGGTCATCGGCCTCCCGGAGGGAGCAGAAGGTAAAGATCCGACCACGTTTATTGAACACCTCCTTAAGGAACTGCTCCCCCAGGCCAAGTTCTCCCCCTTCTTCACTGTGGAGAGGGCCCATCGCATGCCGGCTACCCGTGGGCCTGCGGGCTCCCCCCCCCCCCCCGCACGTTCATTTTTAAACTGCTGCACTTTAAAGACCGGGACATGGTGCTGAGGGAGGCCAGGGCCCTGCAGGAGTTAAGGTTTGAGAACACTAGGCTAATGATTTTCCCCGACTACTCCGTGGAAACCCAACGGCAGCGTAAATCCTTCGATACGGTGCGCGCCAAACTGCGTGCAAAGGGCCTCAAATATAGCATGCTTTTCCCTGCTAGGCTACGGGTGGAAGATGGGGAGGCAGTTCATTTCTTCACTTCTCCTGAGGAGGCCTCGTCCTGGATAGAGACGGTACGCAGACACTAGATGACATCGTATCCCCTGCAGGGCGGGTAGTCTGTCCCTGGAAGGCCCCTGTTGTTTGAGGATACTATGGGACTGCTTGCAAGGCCTGTTGCTATTGCCCTCCTTACAGTTAGTGTTTCAGCCCTGATAATATCTGGAGGGGAGTTTGTTGGGTGGGGGGGTGACCCCCGCTGGTCCCTCTATACAATCCTTCCGTTGGAGCAGGGGCAGATGCCCGATGTTTGACTGCTACTGTTCCTGCCGTCAGAGTAACTAAGTTTGTACCCCCAGCCTCTGCTGGGAGATTGCACCGCTTCACTTATCCGGACTCCATGACCCGATCCATGTACTGTGTTCCAGAGGACGGGACTCCAGTGCCATCTTGCACATCGTATCCCCACATGGGCATGTTGCCCTCATCTGGTTTGGGAAAAGGGCCCCCTCCGGTTGGGGTGGGGGGTGGGGGGTTTGTTTTGGTTCATGTTTGGGGTTAGGTTGTTTTGTTTTACGTATGCATTCATGAGTCAGTATACTTGTTGCTTCATATATTTAGTGCTTTGCTCAGGGATTCCTTTCTATGTACCTGGTGGGGTGGGTGGCCAGCCCGCTGACTATGTGTTTTATCCTCCGGTAGATTGGCTGGTGGGCCCTTATGTCTGTCTGTAAAATCGTGTCCTGGAACACCCGGGGCCGGAACTCTAAGGTCAAAAGGTCACTGGTGTTCCAGTTTCTGCAGCGTCATTCGCCCCACATATGTATTCTCCAAGAGACCCATCTGACCGGGGGAAAGCTCCTGAGTCTTAGAAGAACGTGGGTAGGTCACTCATATCATTCCACCTATTCTAATTATTCGAGAGGTGTTAGCATATTGATACGCAAATCTTTACCATTTCGCCTACTGGCGCTTGAGGTGGACTCTGGGGGGCGTTATGTGATTATTCATGCCAACGTAATGAATGTGGAAGTTGTCATTGTGGGATTGTATGTGCCTCCCCCTGCCTCCATTTCCTTCCTCTATCAGGTGGTGTCCAAACTCCTGCAATATGCCACTGACAATATCCTGATGTTGGGGGACTTTAATATGGTCCCGGACCCTGGGATGGACAGGCTCTCCCAGACATCCAGCCCCGCTGCCGAGTTGAAGGCCTGGGCGGACGCATTTAATTTCACGGATGTCTGGAGATGGAGACATCCCCAGCTGAGGGCTTTTACGTGTCACTCCGCTACATACAGAACGTTTTCCAGGATTGACCTGGTTTACTCTGGGGGTTCAATCCTGTCCAGGGTGAGATGTTACTATCCTCCCCAGGGGGGTCTCGGACCATGCCCCGGTTTCCTTGCAACTAGAATTGTCCTATCCACCTTCAGAGGGCTTGTGGCGACTGTCCAGGTTCTGGCTGTCTGACTCGAGGGTGGAGATGCCGTGTAGAGCTGATATGGTCTCCTTCTGGAACACGCGGGATAGATCTATCCCTGCTCCAGTTGTCTGGGATGCCTTCAAGGCTAGTATGAGGGGCAGCTTCCAGGAGCACATTGGGAGGGTCAGGAAGGGGGTACGTAGAGCATTGCAGGAGGCTGAGGAGAGAGCCGGAGCCCTGGAGGCTGTTTACATTCGGGAGCGTACCCCGCAGGTGTACTCCTCACTGCAGGAGGCCCTTCGGGATGTATCCCTAATCCGGGTATCCACTACTAAAATCCACCTATTGCATCAGTCAGAGAATTTTCGAACAGGGGGAGAAGGGCGGCCGATTGCTAGCCTGGTTGTCAAGGGAGCACTCCTCCCCGGTGTCCATAGCCCGCATACGGTACAGTGATGGGGAGGTCTTAACGGACCCTGCTCACATTAATACCCGGTTTGCCTCCTACTACCAGGAGCTCTATAGTACTAGGGCGCAATATACTGAGAGGGAGCTGGGGGATTACTTAGACCAAGTAGACTTGCCCTGTCTTACAGACTCCGTTAGGGAACGGTTGGATAGTCCGTTGACACTTGAAGAAATTCAGTCTGCGGTCAAATCTTTGCAGAGCGGGAAAACGCCGGGCCCGGATGGGCTCCCGGCGGAATTCTATAAGCAGTACGCTGTAGACCTTCTACCCACTTACCGCAAAGTCCTTATGATGGCCTTAGACAGGGACGAATTGCCCTTGTCTATGTCTGAGGCGGTGGTGGTGATCCTCCCTAAGCCAGGCAGGGACCCTGAACTGTGTTCCTCTTATCGGCCAATATCTCTCCTGAATACGGACTTAAAAATACTCGCAAAAGTTCTAGCTGGCCGCCTGAATTCTGTGATAACGGCACTGATTCACCCCGACCAGTCTGGGTTTATGCCTGGCAGGGGGACTGATATAAACATACGTAGACTGCTGACCCACATCGATAGGGCGGGTGGAGGCAGCCCGGGGGTGGTGGTGTCCCTCGACGCCGAGAAAGCCTTTGACTCGGTCGAGTGGGACTACCTCTGGGCTGTCCTCCGAAAGTTTGGGTTTGGGCCGGAATTTATCAGGTGGCTGCGTCTGATGTATGCCTCTCCTAGAGCCCGGGTACGTACTAATAACTCGCTCTCGCCGGCCTTCCCGCTGGGCAGGGGCACTCGGCAGGGGTGCCCCCTTTCCCCGGGATTGTTCGCCTTGGCGGTGGAGCCTATGGCTTCACGGATTAGGGCAGAGCCCACGGTCAGGGGAATCCAGGTGGGGGTGGTGGAGGAGAAAATATCCTTGTATGCAGACGACACTATCCTGTATTTGAGTGATGTCTCCTCCTCACTCCCAGCAGCCCTGCAGGTGATAGATGTGTTCAGGTCGTACTCTGGTGTCAAGATAAACTGGGACAAGTCCCTTATATACCCCTTGGACCAAAACGGGCCGAGACCGCCCATGCTGGGCCCGTTGGTGTGGGTGGATAGCTTTAAGTACTTGGGGATCCATATGGGTGGACCGGTAACTAGGTATATGGACCTTAACGTGACACCCCTGCTGGAGTCGTTCTCGAAACGCTGCTCGGATTGGAGGTCGCTCCCCCTGACCCCAGTGGGTAGGGTCAATTTGATAAAAATGATTTATCTCCCCAAATTCCTATATTTCTTCAGGAACTGCCCAATTTTGATTCCGGCGTCATTTTTTAAAAAACTGAGATCCATAGTCATCTCCTTTATTTGGCTAGGTGGGGTCCCCAGGCTGGCTGAGACCATGCTGCAGCTACCGTTAGGTCGGGGAGGTTTGGCCCTCCCTAACTTCCAACAATACTACTGGGCGGCTGTCCTGGTGACGGTCCGCTGGTGGTTCTCACAACCTAAGGATAACCCGGCTGTGACCCTGGAGGCAGCGCTTCTAGGGTCATATGCTGCACTTAGAAACCTGGTGTTCCGTGGAATTAGGGCCCATCCGGATTTGACAACTCTGATGCGCACCACAGTGGTGGTATGGAATAGGGCTCGGGCTGTATATCGTTCCCCTGACACTCTCTCCCCTCACACACCTCTATGGGGCAATCCCAACTTGCCTCACCTGCGCAGTGTGCCTGACCCGCGGGTCTGGGCGGATAGGGGCGTAGTGGTACTGAAGCATTTAGTGTCAGGACGTAGGTTATACACATACCCAGAACTCAAGGCTGCACATAGCCTCCCTAATTGGATGTTTTTTAGGTTTCTGCAGGTGAGACATGCCTTTCAGCATCAATTCCCCAATGGGGTCACCCTCGAGTCGGACCCGGTGGAACGTTTGCTGTCCTCTAGGGTCCTGGTGGGTCCACTGTCCGCATTGTACTTCCGCCTTTCGGTCCCCTCCCCCGCTAAGTTAACTAAAACTGTTACTAAATGGAGGCAGGACATTCCGTCCCTTACGGAGGAGGCTTGGGAAGATTGCGTATCCACATATGTGTCCACCATGATCTCCGCTAGAGATCGCTTTATACAATTAAAAACCTTACACCGGGCGTACTATACACCACGCAGGCTAGCTGTCATTTACCCAGAAAGGTCCCCTTCCTGCCCTAGGTGTGGAGATCAGGAGGCCTCCTTTATACACATGACATGGTCCTGCCCCTGTCTGCGGGGGTATTGGGCTCAGGTCTTGGAGGATATTAATCAGGCGGCGGGGACTTCGCTCCCCCTTGCTCCAGAAACTATGCTGCTGGGTGTGGTAACGGACCCCACGGTGAGAAAATATACTAAATTGTTTATAGCATACTCTACCTTCTATGCCCGTAGGGAAATTTTGCTGCGATGGAAGAATAGGCCACCGCCCACCGCCACTGCTTGGAGGAAAACCCAGAATGCTGTATTACCCTTGTACAAAATTACGTACATTAATAGAAACTGCCCAAACAAGTTCGACAAAATCTGGTCTTCCTGGATAGACTCCTGGGGATCTTTGCAGTCGGATGTGGCCCCGCCCATTCCGGACGAAGATCCTTAGTTTAGTCTCGCCCGGGGCTGGATGGACCACGACCTGGGAGAGTCCCCTGCACGTCCCTATTCCCTGTCTATTCCTTGTGGTGATTTCCTGCTCCCTTATCCTTCTCTCCCCTTCTTCCTCCTCCCTTCCCCCCCTTCCCCGTCTCTCCTTCCCCCCCCCTACTACTTTCTCTTCTTCTTCTTCCCCCCCCCCTCTTTCTGTCTCCCCCCCCCTCTTTCATCTCTCTTCCCCCGTACTCCCCCCTTTCTCTTCCTTTCCCCCCCCCTCTTCCATCTCTCTTCCCTCATACTCCCCCCTTCTCTTCCTTTCTCCCCCCCTCTCTCCCCCTCCATATCTTCTCCCTTTTCTTTTTCGTACATCACGGGACACAGAGCGACTTAGTCATTACTAATGGGTTATATAGATTACCTTCAGGTGTTGGCACTGGCCAATTCCAAACCGGAAGTACCCTCCCCTATATAAGCCCCTCCCACCCGGGAGCACCTCAGTTTTTTGCCAGTGTCTAAGGTGTTGGCCAAAGAGTAACATGTGTTTTCACTGGGCTTGCGTACAGGTTCTTTTGGGCCTTAGTAAGCTGTTCCGGATCCCACCAAAAAAGCTTCATAGCTAAACGGTCGGTACCCGGGCCTTGCAGCAGAAGAGCAAGGTTTTGCCTGTAATGCCTCTCTTAGGAGGGCTGGACCCTGGGATCCAGAGCTCTGGTCATACCCACGACCAAGATGTTGTCTGTGCAGGGTGCTATACAGGTCCAGGGGAGTGGAATCCTTGGGAACCCGGTCCCTGAAGGTTTAATTACAATGCCTGCCGTGATAGGTGAAGTTTGGACTTCTGTGGACCAAACAAAGTCCTGCGGCGGGGATCAGGTAAGTGGGGGCCCCCAGGAACTTGGTTCTATTGGGGGGACCCCCAAGCCTAATTTGTCTTTCTGTCTGTTACCTAACGGTATTCCCGCTAAATATCTGTGTTTGCCTGTAACTACTGAAAATGTAAAATTTTAATAGTAGTCAAGAAAAAAAAAAAAAAAAAAAAAAGGGGACCGCGGTACCTGTGTTAAACCACTAGAGGCCGCTGTAGTCCATTTTTCTTGTCATGTGGATCTTTGGTTTTCTCAAGTCAAAAGATCCAGGCAGCTGGTAAGTTTCTCTGTGGGAATCCACTTCCTCTGCCCTGTTGCTGCGCTCATCCACCGCACAGGCCCTCCGGCAAAAAGGGCCCTGGCTCCTAGTCCCTGTTTGATTTCGAAAAGAGCGCCAATGGCGCACGGGCGCGGGCGCGTGCACGCGCCTCCTATGAAAAAAAGGGGCGGGGCGGGTGGATGACGCTCGATGCGCGGCGCTTCTGCGCATGTGCGGGCGTCCCAGCATGGTTAAAAGACACAGTACAAGTGTCAGCTGCATGCAAACAGAGCTAGCAACAAACAGTGGCACACAGAGGCGGTTGATGCAGGCATCCCCATAGAAAGGCACTTTAGTGGACACCAGCTGGTATATAGCAGCACCTGTGTTAGACTATTACCAGCAAAATTGGTGTATGACGACGGGAATACCTCAGCTTTGTGCTTAAAGGATATGTCGTCCAGACGCTCCGGAAATAGATCTTCCAGGAAGCCAAAGGGGTCTCCATCGGGCTCTGAGGATATTGGGCATGCTTGTACTGCACCAATCTCCCCTGAGAATTCAGAGGTCAGTAGCCGTAGAAACCCCGCAGGAATGCCTGGTGCTGCGGCTGTCCCCAGTCCACCTGCTCCTGTATATATAACAGAGGAGGTTTTATCCTCAACTCTGGGAGGATTGGAAGAGAGATTAACAGCATTGATCGCTGCTTCCCTGTCTCAGGAAAAGCGCGTCCGATCTCCGTCTCCTCCTTCAGAGTGCCTGTTAGTGGAGGAACAGCCCCACACAGAGATCGACCTACCTGAAGGGGATCAGGATGAGGTTGATTCAGTTATGGAGGAATCAACAGTGGAAGAACCTTTCTCAGCTTCTCAGGCTGAAAGATTATGGGTTCAGTCTCTGACTAATATGGTCCGATCAGCATTTAAAATGCCTCTGGCGGAACCACCATCCACTACGGTTTCCTCGCTGGGGTCGCTAAAAGCTCCCCAGGCTGTCTGTTCCTTCCCAATCCACCCTTTATTAGAAGGGCTTATTTACCAGGATTGGGAGCATCCTGATAAAATATTTGCTCCCCCCAAGAGATTTCCGGTGATCTATCCCATGGAGGATAAGTTCATAAGAAAATGGAGGGTCCCTACAGTGGACGCAGCCATCTCTTCTGTTAACAAATCACTGACATGTCCAGTAGATAATGTTCCAATGTTCAAAGACCCAATAGATAAAAAATTGGAGTCTTTACTAAAATCTGCTTTCTCTACAGCAAGTTTGGTGACACAACCTGCGGTAGCAGCGATTGGAGTCTGCCAAGCAGTGAAAGATCAGTTGAAACAAGTCTTAAGGGACTTACCAGATCAGCAGGCTCTTGCCCTAGCTGACCTGCCTAGAGCCTTGTGTTTTGCGGTGGACGCCATAAAGGATACAATCCAACAGGCCTCCCGCTTTACGCTGTCTATAGTACATATGCGTAGGCTTCTGTGGCTCAAAAACTGGTCTGCTGAAGCTCCCTGTAAAAAACTGCTGGTTAGCTTCCCATTTCATGGAGAACGCTTATTTGGAGAAGATCTGGACAAATATATCCAGAAAATTTCTGCCGGTAAAAGTTCACTCTTACCGGTTAAGAACAAGGGTAGAAGTCCTTCTTTTAAGAGGCCTACTTCTCCAGTCCCAGGCACATCGGCTGTGAAGCAGTTCCGACGGCCTCCGCGGTCAAATTCAGGGGGCAGAAATCAGGGACAATCACAGGGTAACAAGAAGCCCTGGATCAAGAGAGGTACAAAACCTCCCCCCAAGGCATGAAGCGTTGCCCCCACTCAATCGGGTGGGGGGAAGACTTCAGTTGTTCACAGAGACCTGGCGGGACACCATCAGAGACAGATGGGTGCTCTCCGCAGTAAGTCTGGGATACAAGCTGGAGTTAAAAGGCACTCCTGCCCAATTTATGAGGTCAAACGTGCCAAGAGATCCCCAAAAGAGAGGATCCCTCCTTCTGGCACTAGAACAACTATTGCTCCAAGGTGTAATCATGAAGGTTCCCCTGGAATAAAGCGGATTCGGGTTTTACTCGAACCTTTTCACAGTCCCCAAACCAAATGGGGACGTGAGGCCCATATTAAATCTAAAAGGGCTAAACAAGTTCCTAAATATCAGGACTTTTCGGATGGAGTCGATCCGATCGGTGGCCACCGCCCTACAAGGGCAGGAATGGCTAGCCTCGATCGACATAAAGGATGCTTATCTGCATATTCCCATCTTTCCGGCCCACCAGAAATTTCTACGCTTTGCAGTAGAAGGGCGCCATTTTCAGTTCAGGGCCTTACCTTTCGGTCTGGCCACAGCACCACGAGTGTTCACAAAAATTCTGGCCCCATTATTGGCCAATCTAAGAACACAGGGTGTAACGATAATGGCATATCTAGACGACCTGCTACTAATAGACCACTCAGTGGAAAAGCTGGAAGTAGCTATTCACAAGACAATCGAGTATCTGGAATATCACGGTTGGATTATCAACCGGGACAAGTCAGCTCTAAGACCAGTCAAAAGTCTGGAATACTTAGGGCTAAGGCTGGATTCAAATCAGAGAAAGATTTTCTTACCTCCAGAGAAGGTGTCGTTTTTAAAAGATTTGACCCACTTAGTGGGTACAAAAAGAAAACCATCCATACGCCTCTGCATGAGGCTGCTGGGAAAGATGGTGGCTTCATTCGAAGCGGTACCCTACGGTCAATTCCATTCAAGGAATTTGCAAAGGGCCATACTGTCAGCCTGGAACAAAAAAGTTCAGGCTTTAGACTTACCAATGTCCCTGTCCCCTTCCGTTCGCAAGAGCCTCCATTGGTGGTTGGTGCCCCAGAATCTGGAAAGAGGGAAACCCTTCAGTCCGGTTTCTTGGAAGGTGGTCACTACAGATGCCAGCCTCATAGGCTGGGGGGCAGTACTGGAGCAATGGTCTCTCCAGGGCAAGTGGTCAGAAGCAGAAAAGGCCCTGCCCATCAATCTCTTAGAGATACGAGCAGCCCGGTATGCCCTAGTAGCATGGACATCCAAACTCCAAGGGTCCCCTGTCAGAATTCAATCAGACAATGCCACGGCAGTGGCATATATCAATCACCAGGGTGGCACCAAGAGTCGTGCAGCCCAGAGGGAAGCAAATTGCATCCTGGAGTGGGCAGAAAAATATGTCCCAGCCATATCCGCGGTTTTCATCCCAGGAGTGGAAAATTGGAGAGCGGACTTTCTAAGTCGCCAACAATTATGCCCGGGGGAATGGTCTCTTCACCCCGAGGTTTTCCAGGCAATATGCCAGCGGTGGGGAACACCGGATGTAGATCTGCTAGCATCCAGATTCAACGCAAAGGTGGACAGATTTGTGTCTCGCACAAGGGATCCCCTAGCTTGCGGCTCGGATGCCCTAGTGTTCCCTTGGGATCAGTTCAAGCTGATATATGCATTCCCACCGCCACAATTGTTACCGCGATTACTCCGCAGAATCAGGGTAGAAAAGAAACCAGTGATTCTGGTGGCTCCAGCGTGGCCCCGAAGGGCATGGTACGCGGAGATTGTAAAAATGTCAGTGAGGAGTCCTTGGACCCTCCCACATCGTCCGGACCTGCTGTCGCAGGGACCGATATACCACCCTTCCTTACCAGCCCTAGGTTTGACGGCCTGGCTATTGAAGCCCACATTCTGAAAAAGAGAGGGCTCTCTAATTCTGTGGTATCTACCATGATCAATGCCAGGAAAACGGTATCCAGGCAGATCTATTATAGGATCTGGAAAGCATACATTACGTGGTGTGAGGCCAAGAAATGGCATCCACGTAAGTACGTGATAGGGAGGATTTTGGACTTCCTACAGTGGGCTGTAGATAGGAAGCTTGCCTTGAGTACTATCAAGGGTCAGATTTCGGCCTTGTCAATATTTTTTCAAAGGCCCTTGGCTTCGCATTCACTAGTCAAAGCCTTTATACAAGCAGTGATGCGTATTAGCCCTCCGGTTAGTATTCCCATATGTCCTTGGGACCTAAACCTGGTTCTGTCGGTTCTACAGAAACAACCGTTTGAACCATTACAACACATTTCCTTGGTTCTTCTCACCAGGAAATTGATTTTCTTAGTAGCCGTTTGTTCGGCTAAAAGAGTATCGGAATTAGCCGCCTTGTCCTGTAAGGAGCCATATCTGGTTGTCCATAAGGACAGAGTAGTATTACGTCCTCATCCAGCCTTTCTTCCTAAGGTGGTATCGAGGTTTCATTTGAACCAAGATGTGGTTCTTCCTTCTTTTTTCCCCAAACCTAGCTCGGTAGAGGAAAGGTTATTACATTCTTTGGATGTAGTAAGAGCAGTTAAAGCTTATCTAAAAGCCACTGCTCAGATTCGCAGAACGGATTCTTTATTTGTTCTGCCGGAAGGCCCCAGAAAGGGTCAGGCAGCATCAAAATCTACTTTAGCCAAGTGGA
The DNA here is from genome assembly GCA_029206835.1 of Rana muscosa. NCBI lineage: Eukaryota > Metazoa > Chordata > Amphibia > Anura > Ranidae > Rana > Rana muscosa. The sequence goes on from CM055116.1 coordinate 883,976,849, forward strand.
TTCGACAGGTCATAATACAAGCCTATGGCTTGAGAAAGAGACCGCCTCCGTTCAAAGTTAGGGCGCACTCCACAAGAGCAGTTGGAACTTCATGGGCAGTGCATCACCAGGCCTCCCTGGCTCAAGTATGTAAGGCCGCAACATGGTCTTCGGTACACACGTTTACTAGGTTCTACCAGGTAGACGTTAGAAGTCAGGAGGATGTCGCCTTTGGGCGCAGTGTGTTGCAGGCCGCAAAAGATCCTCATGCCTGATGGCGCCCAGCTTATGTATCCCTCCCCTCATTTGGCATTGCTTTGGGACGTCCCATTAGTAATGACTAAGTCGCTCTGTGTCCCGTGATGTACGAAAAAGAAAAAGGGATTTTTATAACAGCTTACCTGTAAAATCCTTTTCTTGGAGTACATCACGGGACACAGAGCTCCCACCCCTCTTTTTGGGACACTTATTGCTTGGCTACAAAACTGAGGTGCTCCTGGGTGGGAGGGGCTTATATAGGGGAGGGTACTTCCGGTTTGGAATTGGCCAGTGCCAACACCTGAAGGTAATCTATATAACCCATTAGTAATGACTAAGTCGCTCTGTGTCCCGTGATGTACTCCAAGAAAAGGATTTTACAGGTAAGCTGTTATAAAAATCCCTTTTTTATATCCAAGACTCATGGGTCTGGGTGAGAGTACTCTCCTGGTTAGATCTGATACCTTGTACCCCTATGGCTCGATATTTCACTATACAGGTTATGACTGCGAACGGATTATTATGCAGATGTATGTATGTAATGTACACTACTAATTCTTATACTTTTTTTTGTTTATAACGCAATAAGTTGTGAACTGACATGTACCTATTGAATTTGAATAAAGTTTACTTTGTAAAAAAAAAAAACCAGTGTTCTGCATGTAGGCGGGTTGGTCTACGGTGGTTATTTTAGCCAGACTGGTATGGTTGCTCAGGTAAGGGGGGGGGGGTTTAATTCTGCTTTGCATCCCCTGTTCACATTTGCTGTCTTTTTTGGGGTCCAGCCACCTGTACTATGATATATAAAAGGCAGAGGTTCAGGTCTCAAGGGAGCATGAATCAGCGGGCTAAGAACAGGAACCTTGCAGGACATGCTGCGACTAGCAGTTCGTCCACAGAGCACAAGCCTTTCGGAATATACCCAAGCCATGAACTTCTCCAGTCACGTCAAGCCAGCTACGGACTTCACCCATAAGGACTTGACCTGTGCAGGTACACTGGGGCAGCCACTGTTAGATTTAGTTAGGGAAAGGCTGTTTTGCCATGCTGAACTTCCAGTAAAAGTTGTTTAAACGCACAAAGCCTGTTCTGAAGTTACTCAAGGTGTGCATGTGGAATCCTGGCACTCAGACAAGGGTCTGAGTCTTTTACAGCACACAAAAGGTTCTAATAACATCACAACAATAACAGGTTAAACTGCCACAGTCATTGGCGTGGTATCTGGTAAGGTGGCAGGGTCTCTGGTAGCAAGGGGGTCCAGTGTTGCGGCTTCCTCCCTAGTGGTCCGTCTTTGCCAGTCCCCGGGAGAGGATTAGCGTTATGAAGAAGGTATGGCCTGATCACTAGGTACAGAGGAACAAGGGTTAAGCTGAGCACGTATGAGGGGACATGCTATGTGCTCGGCGGGACCCCATTCTGTTACTGGGAGTGAGGTAGCAGAGGTACGCTGACTGGTGGAGTGTGCATAGGCTCTGCATGTCCCTCTTAATGCAACACTAGCACCTGTTTAAGTGTGTAGGACACGGGACACTAAAGAACTCTACACATAACACTACACACAAGTGGATTATCTCTGAATTAGGGGACTGCCTTAAAGTGTTACTAAACCCACAACAGTAAAATCAGACTTTAAATGCAGTAAAGCATGCTTGTTATAGTCACTGTGCAACCTAAGGGGTTAATCCTCTGCATTGTGTAAAAAGGCTGTTTGATCCTCCAATTCTTTTATTGTCCCCAATCCATCTGCTGATAGTACAGAGCCTTGGGGGCACTCTGTACATGCTCAGTTTGGTGTGTATTGCTAGAGAGTTTTTTACTTAGGAGGGTGCATGTTATCAGAACAGGGCCAATCAGAACTGTCCAGACAGAGGGTCAGGGGTCATTCAGCCTCATAGGACAGACAGTCAGGGGAGAATGAAAACTCCTCCTACAAGCCCGGCCAGACACTAATAGAAGTCATACGACTGCTATATACTGCTGATGAGAAAAGGTATTTAGCAGTTTATATTTACTAAAATAATTGCATTTCCATGTTCTGTGTACTGTGGGAGACCAGATATAGTGAATGCAGGGTCCTGGGTTTAGTAACACTTTAGTGTTTGACATTCACATGACTGCAGCCCCTGCCTGGTCCCGGTGTCTTGTCGAGCTGGTTCCCCTATCGATATGGTTCCGGGCTCGACTGCGCAGGCGCTGCCGAACAGCTGTTAAAGCTCGGAGATTTCTGTTGTCTCGGCTTGCGTCTGCGCAGTCAAGAGGGAACCAGATCGATAGGAGGAACCATAGGCTCGGCAGCTGCAGACGCGCTCGCCCCCGATGCTTCATTACACACGCCGCTTTCTTCTTCATGCCGCTCTATACAGGGGCGGATCAGATGTGATATTTATTGAGCAGTGCCATTTTTTTGTTTATACGCGATGCTCTATACAGCCCCTTGCTGTATAGAGCAGCGTGTATAAACAAACAAATCGCACTGCTCAATATCACATCTTATCCGCCCCTTGCTGTATACAGCGGCATGAAGAAGAAAGCGGCGTGTGTAACTAAGCAACGGGAGCGAGCGCGTCTGCAGCTGCCGAACAGCTGTTAAACCTCAGAGATTTCCGTTGCTTTGGATAGCGCCTGCGCAGTCGAGCTCGGAACCATATCGATAGGCGGAACCAGCTTGGCACAACACCGGCATTGATAACCACGCCTTCACAGAGTTCACAGGCCCGAAGTGTAATTGAACTGCCAAAGGATACACAGGGGAGAGAGGGGGAGAGGGGGGGGGGGTTTAATCTTCAGACCTCCAGCCTGCGACAGTCCTCGATGGGACATTCTCTCCCATTGGTGGATGAGGCGCTTCTGACGCACCATAGAGCGTCCTTAAAGCAACACAGCACCCGCCAGGCACTGTCAATGTCCTCCTGTGAATGAGTTCCACAAAAGTGTGTGATAGCAGTCTGTGGCACAAAGTCTTTAAGTTAAGGTTCCAAGGCCCTCAACAGGTCCTGTGCAAAGGGGTACTCCAAGAAAACGTGCAAAGCAGTTTCCTCCTGGATGATACAAAAAGGGCAGTGCCTGTATCTGCACAAGTTTCTGGCATGCATGAATGTCCTGAGCAGCAACCCCCCTTGGATTGCCATCCATGCCAGATCTTTGTGCCTGTTGGTGAGTCTCTTTGAAGAAACATTTCTCCAGACCACTTTGCAAATGGCTGAACGGAGGCCTGGAACAGTTTAAAAAATGTCCGATGCTCTAATCAAGTTGTGGATAGGTTTTGGCTTCCACAAGTCGGCTTAACTCCATGCAGCCCCAGCTCCTTGATAAACTTAAGTATCCAAGTATTACCAAGGAGTGTCCCAGTTGAAGGGGATGGAACTGTCCCATCCAAGTGACCTCCAAAGAAGCAGGAGGAAAAAACGGGACATGGAGTTACCACCAAAGTCCACAGTTCTGTCAACCAAAGTCCTGCGGATGCAGTTACAAGCAAAGAACAGAACACCCTCAGTAGGGTGGCGATGTTAGGCACGCCCTTACCGCCCTTGAGAGGTTCCTTGAACATAACCGCCCGCTTCACTCTGTCCATTTTGGAGCTCCAGATGAAGTGAAACACCACCCTGATGGTGGCCTTGCAGGTGTTAACCCGGGGGGGCCAGGCCTGGGTGACGTACTGCAACACAGGGAGAATCTCGTTGCGGAGTACCAGTGTTTTACCTTCGATGTTGCATTTTGGCCAGTCTCTCCTCCCAGGACTTCAGGGCTGCTCCCTCAGCTCCGAACCAGACTCCAAGGATTTTGATGAAGTCCGCTTTGATGCTGAAAGGAATGGGTGCAGAAGAAGGCAGGAACCACTTTCCGAAGAGCATGACTTCTGACTTCCCGCAGTTGACCTTTGCCCCTGAAGCTTTGCCGAAGTCCTCACAGGTCTGGACAAGTGTGTCAATGGAGCGCCGATTGGCACAGAACACCATCACGTTGTTCATGTAGAGTGAGCACTTGACCTCCCGTCTGTCCGGTCCTGGTGCGATGATCCCTCTGATCTCTGGGTTCCGTCTGATGTTTTGGGCGAAGAGTTCTATACAGCAAACAAAAAGCAGAGGTGAGAGAGGGCAGCCTTGTCTGACCCCAGAGAGAAACTGGAAGTGGTCAGTTTTCCAGCACCAAACTACAAATGTCATTATACATCACATTCACATACGAACAAAACATCTCCCCAAGACCCAACCTGCACAGAGTTCTGCACATAAACTCATGCGAGACACGGTCAAAGGCCTTCTCCTGGTCAAGAATGACCAGGACCGCATGCACACGGCGGCCATGAATGTACTGGACCGTGTCCCGGATAAGCGTAAGGCTGTCCGCAATCCTGAAGCCAGGAATGCCACAAGTTTAATCCGGGTGGATGATCTGTCCGATGACAGACTTCAGCCTGTTGGCCAAAACCGTGGCGAGGATTTTGTAGTCCACGTTCAAAAGAGAGATCGGACGCCAATTTTTCAGGTCCGATCTCTTCCCATTCCACATAATCGTGATCATCCCCTCCCTCAGCGACGGAGGCATTCTGCCCTCCACCACCATCTCCTCATACAGCTCGAGCAGGTCCGGGCCCACGAGATCCCACAGTGCTACATAGCGCTCTACTGGGAGATCATCGCAGCCCGGGGTCCTGCACCGCCTAAAGGATTTAGTGGCAACGTGCAGCTCCTCCAATGCCAAGGGAGCGTTGGTGGCCGACGAACCTGCAGGATCAATTTTGTTAGAGATACCTGACAGGAACCTGTCGGCCGCATTCATGTCTGTTTCTTTCAGGGAGTAGAGGTTGGTGTAGTAGTCACCGACCATTTGCATCACGGCCTCTTTCCCCTTCTGGAGTGTTCGGGTCTCGTCTCGCAGCTCTGACAAGGGTGTGTGTCCTGAGTGAAGTTTCCTGAAAAAGAAAGAATTACATTTCTCACCTTTCTCAAGATTCTCCACCTTGGCACGAAAGACAATGTGCCTGGATTCTTCCTCGAAGTGGCCTTTCAGGCTCTTCTTGGTGTCCTCCAGGTCCTGCCTAACAACCCAGCCACAGTGATGAAGGTCCTGCAGGGACTGCAACTGACGTTGCAGTCTCCTGAGTTCCCTCTTCCTGGCACACACTTGCTGGCGTCCCCTTGCCTGAAAGAAGCTGTGCAGCTTAACTTTCACAAACTCCCAATATTCACTTACCCTTCCGAAGAATCTCTCTTCCTCCTTCCAGGTGGCATAGGTCTCCCTGAGTTCCCCCATTAATTCCTCATTTTGCAGCAGGGTACTATTCAGCTTCTAGGAACCCGGGCCGCGGGCAAAGCCCTCTCTCAGATCACCCCGAAAGTGAATGGCCCTGTGGCCAGAGAAAAAGCAGGGGATCGTGGAGAACTCACGATGCTTGACTGCCCTTGAAGTGAGCACAAAGTCAATACTGGAACGCACAGATCCGTCAGGTCGGCACCATGAATAGTTCACTGAACCTTTCCTTATTTATCCCACAGCGTCCTGCATGGAAGCCTCCAAGATCATCCCCCTGAGCAGCCTAGAAGTAGCATAAAGTTTTGCGTACATGCTGGAGCTGCACCCGTCCTGCTCGATCGGACAATTAAAATCACTGCTGATCCCTTCTATTCTGGTGGTAATGAGTTGGGTCCGCAGGGTCTGGAAAAGTTCCAGCCGCGCATTCTTATCGGGGGGGCGTACACGTTGATGAGCCTAACTGGCTCTCCCACCCACGAGCCGTCTATGACCAAAAGGCGGCCACAGACTAGCTCATAAATAGAGTCAACCAAGAAGCGCAAACCCCTGACAAGAATGGCTACCCCTGCGGATTTACAACCGCCACCCCCGGACCAGTAGGAGGGACCAAGGTTCCACTGTGAGGACAGATGAGTGTACCTCCTCGAAGGGAGGAAGAGCGCACCACTTGCCTTCTAGATGTATCCTTGATACTCTTCACATTAAGGGAAAAGATGGAGATCTCAGCCATAATGAAAAAGGGTATAAGGTTTAGTCAGCAAGGGGCAAAACTTGCCTCCCCGGAGGTGGGGGTGACTCTTCCATTGCATCTGCTGCCTGTCCTGTGTTCTGGGTTAGCCCCAGCTCCTCCAGGACATCATCTCTAATCTGGTTGAGGGTGGGGCAAGGGTGCCGGGGGGCGGGGCCGAGTCCAGCATTCTGTGTCTATGGACGCAAATGCTGGACTAGGGAGCGCGCCTGCACGGTACCCCTCAGGGAGAGTGCTTCTCCTAGGGGGTTTACCTATGCGAGGAGGAGCCGCGAGCGACGTTGGGGGTCCCCAGAAGACGATCGGGGCCACACTGTGCAAAAAAACAACAAGGGTTTACAGGGCCGCTGATAGGGCAGTACAACCAGCCCTGTTGTACCGGGCCCGCACAGATAAGCTACATAGTGGGGCATTTCAGTTCATTGCTGCATTAAATTAAAAAAAATAAAAAATAGAGTTTGCTAAATTGTTCCCCCTGCTCCTACTTGTTTATGGAGCGGAGTAATGCCATTTTCCTGGGCCCCATCAGGTCAACAGAGGGGCCCAGGTGCGCACAGAGGAGGGACTATTTTTTTATTTTCGGGGCGCATGTACATCATGCAGTCCCGCTACTTAATTAGTTCCGACTGGCGGAGTGATACCATGATTCTCCGCCCGGCGCCCACCTCCAGTTCTCACTTGCAGAGATGCGAGCCGAGGTAGCTGACAGGAAACATCTGAAGGAGATCGTGGCTGCAATGGACACAGTGAGTGGAGAATAGAATAGAATCCTCACTGTGTCCTAATATACAGTATATCTCACAGCACAGCGGCCGGGCTATCATCAGTAATACAATAATCATCACAGGCAGCACATTAAACAGGGGCTCTATCATGGCTCTATGTCACATGGCTGCTGAGGGTGCTGACTTTGCTATGGCTGTGCTGTGTTAGTCTGTTACATACAGTACAGCCATAAGTTAAAAAGTCAGCAAACAGCCATGTGACACAGAGCCATGATAGAGCACCTGTTTAATGTGCTGCCTGTGATGATTATTGTAATGCTGATCATAAGATGTTGAGATACTACTATACACTTCAGTTGGGGGAGCAGTAAAAGTGCAGTGGAGCTGCATTTTTACCACCCCCCAAACCAATCCCCTTTTAACCGCTTCCCATCCAGCAACATACTAGTACGTCGCTGGATGGGAAGTGTGATAACTTAGTCATCACTGCAGCAATGATTGAGATATAATTTTTTAGCCCCAGCAATGTACACAAGCCATTACCAGCTTGAGCAAGTATCTGATCAAACCGATCTTGGTTTGATCAGATGCTTTGGCGGCCAGAGGACAGATATGGGCTCTAAAAGACCCCAGATCTCTCCATAAAGAGGACCTGTCATGGCTCTTGCTATCACAATGGATGTTATTCATCCCTTGTGAAAGCAAAAAAAGAAAAGAAAAAAAGGTAAGAATACAGTGTACATTTTTTAAATTTTTAATAAAATAAAATGAAAAATAAATTTAAACTGCCCCTGCTCTTTCGTGCCTATGCACAATTGCGAACTCACACGTTGGCCCCGCACGAGTGTGTAAACCGCAACAAACCTGCATTTTGTTTTGAGACTGGGTCAGGGGCGGGGACAGGGGTGAGGTCAATGGCATGGCTGAAGGGGGCCCCATCAGGTAGGCTGAACGGGCCCCATAATTTCTAACAGCGGCCCTGAGGGTTTATATATAATATATATATATATATTTATATATATATATATATATATTATTATTATTGTTATTCTTTTCTTCATATTCTATATGGGTTGAGCCCTAATCCTCCATTCACACTTGAACGTAGCGTATGTAGGTGGTTTTGAGGCATTTTTTGTGCATTATTAAGCCTAAAGTTTTCTTGGGGCAGGATTGCAAATTTTTGGCCCCAGAGACTTAAAGTGGTTCTAAAGGCAGAAGGTTTCTTACTTTATTGCATTCTATGCAATAAGGTAAAAAACCTTCTGGGTGCAGCTCCCCCACATCCCCCTCTTATACTTACCTGAGCCCTATCTGAATCCAGCGATGTGCATAAGAGCAGCGACTCTCCTGGGTCTCTCTTTCCTCATTGGCTCACACAGCAGCAGAAGCCATTGGCACCAGCTTCTGTCAATCACAGCCAGTGAGCCAATGGGAAGAGAGTGGGGGGCAGAGCCGAGCCATGTTCTGTGTGTGAATGGACAATGTCCACTCACAGGAGCTTGGCTAGGAAGGGCGGGCGAGTCTTGCTATTGGGGCACTCAGCAAAGGGCAGGGGCCAGGACCGCCAGCGGGGGCACCAAAAAGAAGAGGATCGGGCTGCTCTGTGCAAAACCATTGCACTGAGCAGTTAAGTATATGTTTGCTTTTTTTTTTTAAACTCAACCTTTAGCATCGCTTTAAAGAGGAAGTAAACCCTCCTCAAGATTTTTTTTTAAAATAAGACCCTGCAAGACAAAGGCATAATGAGCTAGTGTGCATAGCATACTAGCTCATTTATGTAGTACTTACCTGAGATCGAAGCCCCCGCAGCGGCCGTCTTTCCTCTCCTCCACCGCTGCCATCTCACTTTCTTGTATCGTGGCTCCGGCGCTGTGACTGGCCGGAGCCGTGATGACGTCACTCCCGCGCAATGCGCACGGGAGCCGGCAGTGACGGCTCGATAGCCTTCACTCACGGCTCGCTCAGTGCGCCTGCGCCGTTGTCTACGGCGTGCCCGTTTTTGAGGAAATATCTCCTTAGCCGTGTAGGTTAAGGAGATATTTCTTGCACCTACAGGTAAGCCTTAATTTAGGCTTACCTGTAGGTCTAAGTGGTCTGTAAGGGTTTACAACCACTTTAAAGTGGTGTTCCAGCCACGATTTTTATTTTTCTTAAAAGTCAGCAGCTACTGTAGCTGCTGACTTTTAATAAGGACACTTACCTGTCCTAGGCACCGTGATGTCGGCCCTCCGAGGCCAATCCCTCGATCGTGGCAGGTCCCAGCGCCGCCATCCTCACTAGGGGAAACAGGCACTTGCGTACCTTTTGAAGCTTCAAGCGTTGAGCTACGTCTGATTGCTTAAAATGTAAACCGAGATCATTTGCAGGTATTGAATTTTGACTGTAGGGCACTTTGGAGCAATGAGCTTTGAGCTACAAAACGTTCATGTGCGAATGTGGCCTAAAGCAGTAAAATCTACTCCCATAAATATCAGACACATTATTGATGCTGGGTAAAACTTACTACTATGATCAGTGATGGATTAATGGGCTAATTTTTTAACAGGTATTTAACCCATCTAAAGGGGGAGCAACGAAGAGGCAGCTTTTTAACACACGGGCTGCCAGAAAGGTAAGTATATCATTTTGTTTTTTTTAACAGGCTTGCACACTGATAATCCAGAGCACTGATTATCAGTGCAGTCCTAACAGTGCCCACCAGTGCTGTCAATCTGTGCCCACCAGTGCTGCCAATCAGTGCCCATCAATGCCTCCTCATCAGTGCCGCCTCATCAGTGTCTATCAGTGCAGCATATCTCACAAATCAGTGCCCATCAGTGCTGCCTATCATTGCCGCCTATCAGTGACTATCAGTGCAGCATATCAGCACAAATCAATGCCCATCAGTGTCACCTCATCAGTGCCCATCAGTGCAGCCTATAAGTGCCCATCAGTGCAGTCTCATCAGCGCACATCAGTGAAGGAGAAAAATTACCTGTTTTGCAAAATTTTATAACGAACTATGAAAAAGTTTTTGTTTGTTTTTTTCAAAATTTTTGGCCTTTATTTGTTTATTTAGCAAAAAAAAAAAAAAAAAAAGTGGTAAAAAAAAGCTACCAAAGCTACTTTTTTTTGTGTGAAAAATAATTGGTTTAGGTACAGTGTTGCACGACCAAGCATTTGTCATTCAAAGTGTGACAGCGCTGAAAGCTGAAAATAGCCCTGGGCAGGAAGGGGGTAAAAGTGCTCAGTAGGCAAGTGGTAATTGATAAAAAAAAATTATGAACACTTTTTTTTCTGAAAGCATTCTTAAAAAAATAAATGTTCATTCATTATATTGGCGAACTGGAGAACGTGCAGAGAAAGGCAACAAAACTGATAAAAGTCATGGAGGAGCTCAGCTATAAGGAAAGATTAGAGAAACTGAATCTATTCCCTCTTGAGAAGGGGAGATTAACCACTTCAGCCCTGGAAGAATTTACCCCCTTCCTTACCAGAGCACTTTTTGCGATTCAGCACTGCGTCGATTTAACTGACAATTGCGTGGTCGTGCGACGTGGCTCCCAAACAAAATTGCTGTCCTTTTTTCCCCCACAAATAGAGCTTTCTTTTGGTGGTATTTGATCACCTCTGCGGTTTTTATTTTTAGCGCTATAAACAAAAATAGAGCGACAATTTTGAAAAAAAAAATGCAATATTTTTTACTTTTTGCTATAATAAATATCCCCAAAAAATCTATAGAAAAAAAAAAAAATTTCCACAGGCCGATACGTATTCTTCTACATATTTTTGTTAAAAAAAATCATAATAAGCGTATATTGATTGGTTTGCGCAAAAGTTATAGCGTCTACAAAATAGGGGATAGATTTATTGCATTTTTATATTTTTTTACTAGTAATGGCGGCGATCTGCGATTTTTAATGTGACCGTGACATTGCGACGGACATATCGGACACTTTTGACCCATTTTTGGGACCATTCATATTTATACAGCGATTAGTGATATAAAACTGCACTGATTACTGTGTAAATGTAACTGGCATGGAAGGGGTTAACACTAGGGGCCGCTGAAGGGGTTAAATATGTTCCCTAGTGAGTGATTCTAACTGTAGGGGACTCGCAAGGGGAGGAGACCGATCGGTGTTCCTCTGTACTGGGAACACACATCGGTCTCCTCACCTCTGACAGGACATGGATCTGTGTGTTTACACACACAGATCTGCAGTCCTGCCGTGATTGCGGGCAATCGCGGGTGCCCCGGCAGGCATCGCGGGCGCCGGGCACACGCACCGGGTCCTTTGTGATGCCGCACGCGCGCGCGCCCCCTAGACGGCCGGGAAGCCCAGGACATCATATGACGTCCACCCAGGATGGGAGATCCCATCTGTGGACGACATATGTCTATATGGGCGGGTACTGAAGTGGTTAAGGGGGGATATGATCAACATGTACAAATATATAAGTGGTCCATATAGTGAACTTGGTGTTGGGTTATTCACTCTAAGTTCATCACAGAGGACAAGGGGGCACTCTTTACATCTAGAGGAAAAAAAATCTCCAAATACGGAAAGGTTTTTTTTACAGTAAGAGCTGTGAAAATGTGGAATAGACTCCTTCCAGAGGTGGTTCTGGCCAGCTCAGTAGATTTCTTTAAAAAAAGGCCTGGATTCTTTCCTAAATGTACATAATATAACTGGGTACTGACATTTATAGGTAAAGCTGATTCAAGGAAAATCCGATTGCCTCTCAAGGGATCAGGAAGGAATGTGGTGTGTTTCCCCCCCTGCTATAGCAAGTTGGATCATGCTTTGCTGGGGTTTTTCACCTTCCTCTGGATCAATTGTGGGTGAAGGATTGCGTATATGGGATTGTATGATTATTTATGTATTTTTATTGGTTGAGTTAGACGGACTTATGTCTTTTTTTTTCAACCTATGTAACTATTCATAAAACAAATATATATAAAATAAATAAATAAAATTAGGTATAAAATAACATTTCAACAGTTTGAAAATGTACAAAATTTGAAAAAAGAGAAAAATAAATTCTAGTACTAGGAACCATTGCAGAGAATATGGATTACTTTGATAGACAAAAGTACTACCATGCCCCCAGTTATATGTTTAGAGCTAATATGCCAACGAGTCAACTTGTGCTTTATTTCCAGTTCCTGCTACTCATGAATCATTTGCTTGTCTGAAACCTTTCAAGCAAGAGTATAGCCATTAAGAAAAGTCAGACTGAAGGGAAAAGAGAATATAAGACATGAATATATTACTGTTCTCTTTGCATAAACAACGGCAATATAAGTAGTCAATACAGGACAAAGTAGAGAATAGTGATGAGCCGAACACCCCCGGGTTCGGTTCGCACCAGAACCCGCGAACGGACCGAAAGTTCGAACGAACATTAGAACCCTATTAAATACAATGGATGCGAACGTTCGAATTCTAAAGTGCTAATTATAAAAACTATTATGCATGTTATTGTCCTAAAAAGGGTTTGGGAACCCGGGTTCTGCACCAGGGGACATGTATCAATGCAAAAATAAGTTTTAAAAACGGTCGTTTTCCGGGAGCAGTCATTTTAATGATGCATAAAGTGAAAAAAAAAAGTCAAATATTCCTTTAAATATCGTACCTGGGGGGTGTCTAAAGTATGCCTGTGAAGTGCCACGTGTTTCCCGTGTTTAGAACTGTCCCTGCACAAAATGACACTTCTAAAGGAAAAAAAAGCCATTTAAAACTGCTTGCGGCTTTAATGTAATGTCTGGTCCCGGTAATATGGATGAAAATCTTTAAGAAAAATGGCATAGCTACCCCATGACCCCCCCCCTACCCCAGCCCATTACCAGCCCCTTTGGGTCTTGTATGGATATTAAGGGGAACCCCGCACATAAAATAAAAAAGGCCCTATATACTCTGAACAGCCGTATACAGGCGGTGCATACAAGACAGGGACTGTAGGTTTGTTCTTATGTAGAATCTGTTTGTAATTTTGAACAGGTACATTGTTGAAGTGTAGCTCCAGACCAAAAATCTATTTTTAAACTTTTTGGAAAACATAGGTAAGGGTTATCACCCCTGTAACATTTGTTTTGCTGTCTGTGCCCCTGTTCAGAACATTTCACCTCACTTTCCGTCCTAATGACAACTGTTTTTGAAATGTGGTGTTTTTCTTGAAACAAGGATTGCTGATAAAGCATCAGTACAGAGGAGACACCTTTCTCCCATATTTATTCTTACAGGAGAGAATTTTCCTTCCTAGTGGTAGATTTCCTCTCACTTCCTGTTGTCTTCTTGCGTTTGCAAGTAGGAGTCGTTTGTAAGTTGGATGTTTGAAAGTAGGGACCTGCCGTATATACTCTGCAGAAATAGGCCCCTTAGTTGTTGGTGTTGGCACAACACTGTAAGCACTCACAGTTACTCTTGGTTGGTGCTGGAACGCCCTGCTGTCAACTATTATATCAGGAATTTTAATTACATATAATTGTTGAACAGTGGTAGTAAAAATTGGGCCTTTGATGGTGGTGCTGGTGCCACAACACTGTAAGCCCTGACAGTTACTCTTGGTGGGTGCAGCAATGGGCCCTGCTGTGAATTATTAGATCAAGAATTGTAATTACATGCCCCTGTTGAACAGGGGCTGAAAAATTGGGCCTTAGGCACTGGTGGCACAACACTGCAACCCTTCACAGATACTGTACTTGGAGCACAGCAATGAGCCCTGTTGCAAAGTATTGCTTCAAAAATTGTAATGACACGCCCCTGTTAAACAGGGGCTGAAAAATTGGGCCTTAGGCACTGGTGGCACAACACTGCAACTCCTCACAGATACTGTACTTGGAGCACAGCAATGAGCCCTGTTGCAAAGTATTGCTTCAAAAATTGTAATTACACGCCCCTGTTAAACAGGGGCTGAAAAATTGGGCGTTAGGCACTGGTGGCGGCACCCATAAACAAAAATGATCTTCCAAGCTATCATCATCAATCGTATCATTGAGGACTCGGAGGAGGAGGATAGCCAGTCAACATAACAGCACAGGCACTCAGCATCAGCATCAGTCTTGAAGGGATGTGACATTTTAAAATCAATTAGTCTGTTATATCAGCATCAGGTGTGTGGTAGCTGGTGGTGATCCAAGACTGGTTCATCTTGATGAAAGTCAGTCGATCAACCGAGTCGGTGGACAGGCGCACCCTGTGATCCGTGACAAATCCTCCAGCAGCACTGAATGTGCGTTCCGAAAGAACGCTGGATGCAGGACAGGCCAGTAGCTCAATTGCATACTGTGCAAGCTCTGGCCAGTGATCCATCCTCAAGACCCAGTAAGCCAGAGGATTTTCGGTGGGGAAGGTGTCCAAGTCTGACCTTGCCCCTAGATATTCCTGCACCATGTTTATCAGACGCTGGCGATGGTTGCTGGAACCGATCATACTTTGGGGCTGCGGACTAAAGAATTGTCTGAACGCATCGGTCAGACGGCCACCTTCCCCACCGCTCCTTCTTTGACTGGCCGAAGCCTCAGCAACTCGTTGTCCAGGACCAGGAGTTTGCAACCTCCCAGTCTCTGGGAACGCGTTGCACAGACCTTTCTGCAAGGCCTCCCGGAGTTGTCTCATCCTCTGCTCCCTCTGCGACGGTAACATAAGGTCCGCAACCTTACCCTTGTACCGTGGATCAAGGAGAGTGGCCAGCCAGTAATGGTCCCTCTCCTTGATCCGAAGAATACGAGGATCCTTCCGCAGACTTTGCAGGATCAGGGAGGCCATGCAGCGTAGGTTTGCTGAGGCATTCGCTCCGGAGTCCTCTGGGTCACTAAGGACGACATGATCCGCAGCCACCTCCTCCCAGCCACGTACAAGTCCACTGGTTTCTTGGGACTGTAAATCATCCCTAAAAGACTGCTGCTGATGATGCTGAGTGCCAGCCTCCACCTCCATGCTGACACAATCCTCCTCCTCCTCCTCCTCCTCCTCCTCCTCTTCCTGTGCGATGGGTGGGACAGAAGGAACACTGTCTGGGTAAAGGGGGCCTTGAGAGGCAAGGAAGTCCTCCTCTTCCTGCCTCTGTTCTGCCTCAAGTGCCCTGTCCATTATTCCACGCAGCGTGTGCTCCAACAGGTGGACAAGAGGTACAGTGTCACTGATGCATGCACTGTCACTGCTCACCATCCTCGTGGCCTCCTCAAATGGTGCCAGGACAGTGCATGCATCCCTGATCATGCCCCACTGGCGTGGAGAAAAAAAACCAAGCTCCCCTGACCCTGTCCTGGTGCCGTAGTCGCACAGGTACTCATTGATGGCCCTCTGCTGCGTGTGCAGCCGCTGCAGCATGGCCAACGTTGAGTTCCACCTGGTGGGCATGTCACATATAAGGCGGTTCTTGGGCAGGTTCAACTCCTTTTGCAGCTCAGCCAGGCGAGCACTGGCATTATAAGATCTGCGGAAATGCACACAGACTTTCCTGGCCTGCCTCAGGACATCCTGTAAGCCCGGGTACCTGCCCAAGAAGCGCTGCACCACCAGGTTAAGGACGTGAGCCACACAGGGCACATGGGTCAGTTGTCCCTGTCGGAGGGCGGAGAGGAGGTTGGTGCCATTGTCGCAAACCACCATTCCTGGCTTAAGCTGGCGTGGCGTCAACCACCTCTCGGCCTGGCCCTGCAGAGCAGACAGGACCTCTGCCCCAGTGTGGCTTCTGTCCCCCAAACACACCAGCGCAAGCACGGCATGGCATCTTTTTGCCTGCGTACTTGCGTAGCCCCGTGAACGGCTACGGAGCACCGCTGGTTCATAGGACAAACCACAGGAAGAGGCCATGGAGGAAGAAGAAGAGGAGGGGGTGGAGGAGAGAGGTGTGTCACAACCAGTAGTAGCATTTTGGAGGCGTGGCGGTGGGACAACCTCCAACACTACTGCACCTTGTCCTGAATCCTTCCCAGCTGCCAAAAGAGTGACCCAATGGGCCGTGAAAGAAAGGTAACGTCCCTGTCCATGCCTGCTGGACCATGAGTCAGCGGTAATATGCACCTTACCGCTGACCGCCCTGTCCAGCGAGGCCAAGACATTGCCTTCCACATGCCGGTAGAGAGCCGGAATAGCCTTCCGTGAGAAAAAGTGGCGTTTGGGAACCTGCCACTGAGGAACCGCACATTGCACAAACTCACGGAAGGGGGCCGAGTCTACCAACTGAAAAGGCAGCAGTTGAAGCGCTAGCAATTTAGCCAAGCTAGCATTCAACCGCTGGGCATGTGGATGGCTGGGAGTGAACTTCTTTCGACGGTCCAGCAGCTGGGGCAGGGAAATTTGCCTGCTAGAATCGGACGTCGGTGTACTGCTAGCAGAGTGGGCGCAAGTACTTGGCTGTGACACACCTAATTCTACACCTTCATTCCTCTCAGTGCATGTTTCAGAGAGGACTGAAGTTATAGTGGGGTTGGAGATCCCAGCTGATGCGGTGCAAGGAGAGGTCCGCTTGGTTCTTTGGTGTGGGTCTTTGAGGTAGGCTTGCCAACGAGCTGCATGGCAGGTCAACATATGTCTGGTCAGGCATGTGGTACCCAAGCGGCTGATGTTTTGGCCACGCGATATACGCTTGAGACATATGTTGCAAACAGCAGCTGTGCGATCTGATGCACTAGCCTCAAAAAAGGCCCACACCAAAGAACTTTTTGAATGACGGGCAGAGGCAGCGCCCTGCACAGGCGGAGCTCTGCGGTGTGATTCCGTCGGTGTACTGCCCTTACGCTGGCCACCAAAGGGCATCCTGCCTCGTTGGAGATGTGCCTCCTCCTCATCCTCCTCCTCCTCCTCTCTCCTATTAGGCACCCACGTGGAGTCATTGACCTCATCATCCCCTCCCTCCTCATCACTGGAGCCAATCTGGCAGTATGCTGCAGCTGCTGGAACATGACTGCCAGATTGGTGTCCTTCTTGAGCATCCCCTCTGTCTGCTCTCACGCTACTGCCTTCCTCTAGCTGGGTTTCATCATCAGACCCTTCGAAACGCTGGGCATCCTCCTGGAGCATGTACCCAACACTGTGCTGAAACAGTTCGGGGGACTCCTCAGGAGGAGGACATGGTGGGTCTAGGGAAGGAGTGACTGATGATTTGTCTGACATTGATACCAGGGAAGACGACGCTTTGGCAGCTGCTTTTCCAGTACCCTGAGCCTGGGTGAGAGAGGATGAGGAGGAGGAGGAGGGCTTGGTCATCCACTCTACCAAGTCTTCGGCATGATGTGGCTCAACATGTCCAGCTGCCGAAAAGAAGGACAAGCGTGTCCCATGGCCATGTGCTGATGACAATGCACCGCGTCCACGACCAGCACTGTTGCCCCCAGACACAGAGCCTGCTTGCCCTCTTTTATTGCCTCCTGACTGTCTGCCTCTCCTTGTTTGCCTTCCAGACATTCTAATAGATGGCCTGCAGGGAGATGGGAAAAAAGCAATAAGGGCTACCTTCAGGTGTCCTTCTCTGTCCCTTGAAACAAGGACTTTCACAGTGAAAGAAACTGA
Organism: Rana muscosa; assembly: GCA_029206835.1. NCBI lineage: Eukaryota > Metazoa > Chordata > Amphibia > Anura > Ranidae > Rana > Rana muscosa. Next base: position 883,994,314 of record CM055116.1, read on the forward strand.
CACTGTCCCTACCTAGAGTTTTCTGTCCCTAGAATAAATGTTTTTTTTAATCACAATATAGCACAAGGACAATTCACTCAATGTCTCTCCAGGTCCCTGGAAACAAGGACTTGCAGAGTGAAAGAAACTGACACTGTCCCTACCTAGAGTTTTCTGTCCCTAGAAAAAATGTTTTTTTTAAGCACAATATAGCACAAGGACAATTAACTCACTGTCCTTACAGGTCCCTGGAAACAAGGACTTGCAGAGTGAAAGAAAAAAAACACTCTCCCTACCTACAGTTTTCTGTCCCTAGAAAAAATGTTTTTTTTAAGCACAATATAGCACAAGTAAAATTAACTCACTGTCCTTACAGGTCCCTGGAAACAAGGACTTGCAGAGTGAAAGAAAAAAAACACTCTCCCTACCTACAGTTTTCTGTCCCTAGAAAAAATGTTTTTTTTAATCACAATATAGCACAAGGAAAATTAACTCACTGTCCTTACAGGTCCCTGGAAACAAGGACTTGCAGAGTGAAAGAAACTGACACTGTCCCTACCTAGAGTTTTCTGTCCCTAGAATAAATGTTTTTTTTAATCACAATATAGCACAAGGAAAATTAACTCACTGTCCTTACAGGTCCCTGGAAACAAGGACTTGCAGAGTGAAAGAAACTGACACTGTCCCTACCTAGAGTTTTCTGTCCCTAGAATAAATGTTTTTTTTAAGCACAATATAGCACAAGGACAATTAACTCACTGTCCTTACAGGTCCCTGGAAACAAGGACTTGCAGAGTGAAAGAAAAAAAACACTCTCCCTACCTACAGTTTTCTGTCCCTAGAAAAAATGTTTTTTTTAATCACAATATAGCACAAGGAAAATTAACTCACTGTCCTTACAGGTCCCTGGAAACAAGGACTTGCAGAGTGAAAGAAACTGACACTGTCCCTACCTAGAGTTTTCTGTCCCTAGAATAAATGTTTTTTTTAAGCACAATATAGCACAAGGACAATTAACTCACTGTCCTTACAGGTCCCTGGAAACAAGGACTTGCAGAGTGAAAGAAAAAAAACACTCTCCCTACCTACAGTTTTCTGTCCCTAGAAAAAATGTTTTTTTTAATCACAATATAGCACAAGGAAAATTAACTCACTGTCCTTACAGGTCCCTGGAAACAAGGACTTGCAGAGTGAAAGAAACTGACACTGTCCCTACCTAGAGTTTTCTGTCCCTAGAATAAATGTTTTTTTTAATCACAATATAGCACAAGGAAAATTAACTCACTGTCCTTACAGGTCCCTGGAAACAAGGACTTGCAGAGTGAAAGAAACTGACACTGTCCCTACCTAGAGTTTTCTGTCCCTAGAATAAATGTTTTTTTTAAGCACAATATAGCACAAGGACAATTAACTCACTGTCCTTACAGGTCCCTGGAAACAAGGACTTGCAGAGTGAAAGAAAAAAAACACTCTCCCTACCTAGAGTTTTCTGTCCCTAGAAAAAATGTTTTTTTTAATCACAATATAGCACAAGGAAAATTAACTCACTGTCCTTACAGGTCCCTGGAAACAAGGACTTGCAGAGTGAAAGAAACTGACACTGTCCCTACCTAGAGTTTTCTGTCCCTAGAATAAATGTTTTTTTTAAGCACAATATAGCACAAGGACAATTAACTCACTGTCCTTACAGGTCCCTGGAAACAAGGACTTGCAGAGTGAAAGAAAAAAAACACTCTCCCTACCTACAGTTTTCTGTCCCTAGAAAAAATGTTTTTTTTAAGCACAATATAGCACAAGTAAAATTAACTCACTGTCCTTACAGGTCCCTGGAAACAAGGACTTGCAGAGTGAAAGAAAAAAAACACTCTCCCTACCTACAGTTTTCTGTCCCTAGAAAAAATGTTTTTTTTAATCACAATATAGCACAAGGAAAATTAACTCACTGTCCTTACAGGTCCCTGGAAACAAGGACTTGCAGAGTGAAAGAAACTGACACTGTCCCTACCTAGAGTTTTCTGTCCCTAGAATAAATGTTTTTTTTAATCACAATATAGCACAAGGACAATTAACTCACTGTCCTTACAGGTCCCTGGAAACAAGGACTTGCAGAGTGAAAGAAACTGACACTGTCCCTACCTAGAGTTTTCTGTCCCTAGAATAAATGTTTTTTTTAAGCACAATATAGCACAAGGACAATTAACTCACTGTCCTTACAGGTCCCTGGAAACAAGGACTTGCAGAGTGAAAGAAAAAAAACACTCTCCCTACCTACAGTTTTCTGTCCCTAGAAAAAATGTTTTTTTTAATCACAATATAGCACAAGGAAAATTAACTCACTGTCCTTACAGGTCCCTGGAAACAAGGACTTGCAGAGTGAAAGAAACTGACACTGTCCCTACCTAGAGTTTTCTGTCCCTAGAATAAATGTTTTTTTTAAGCACAATATAGCACAAGGACAATTAACTCACTGTCCTTACAGGTCCCTGGAAACAAGGACTTGCAGAGTGAAAGAAACTGACACTGTCCCTACCTAGAGTTTTCTGTCCCTAGAATAAATGTTTTTTTTAAGCACAATATAGCACAAGGACAATTAACTCACTGTCCTTACAGGTCCCTGGAAACAAGGACTTGCAGAGTGAAAGAAAAAAAACACTCTCCCTACCTACAGTTTTCTGTCCCTAGAAAAAATGTTTTTTTTAATCACAATATAGCACAAGGAAAATTAACTCACTGTCCTTACAGGTCCCTGGAAACAAGGACTTGCAGAGTGAAAGAAACTGACACTGTCCCTACCTAGAGTTTTCTGTCCCTAGAATAAATGTTTTTTTTAATCACAATATAGCACAAGGACAATTAACTCACTGTCCTTACAGGTCCCTGGAAACAAGGACTTGCAGAGTGAAAGAAACTGACACTGTCCCTACCTAGAGTTTTCTGTCCCTAGAATAAATGTTTTTTTTAAGCACAATATAGCACAAGGACAATTAACTCACTGTCCTTACAGGTCCCTGGAAACAAGGACTTGCAGAGTGAAAGAAAAAAAACACTCTCCCTACCTACAGTTTTCTGTCCCTAGAAAAAATGTTTTTTTTAATCACAATATAGCACAAGGAAAATTAACTCACTGTCCTTACAGGTCCCTGGAAACAAGGACTTGCAGAGTGAAAGAAACTGACACTGTCCCTACCTAGAGTTTTCTGTCCCTAGAATAAATGTTTTTTTTAATCACAATATAGCACAAGGACAATTAACTCACTGTCCTTACAGGTCCCTGGAAACAAGGACTTGCAGAGTGAAAGAAACTGACACTGTCCCTACCTAGAGTTTTCTGTCCCTAGAATAAATGTTTTTTTTAAGCACAATATAGCACAAGGACAATTAACTCACTGTCCTTACAGGTCCCTGGAAACAAGGACTTGCAGAGTGAAAGAAACTGACACTGTCCCTACCTAGAGTTTTCTGTCCCTAGAATAAATGTTTTTTTTAAGCACAATATAGCACAAGGACAATTAACTCACTGTCCTTACAGGTCCCTGGAAACAAGGACTTGCAGAGTGAAAGAAAAAAAACACTCTCCCTACCTACAGTTTTCTGTCCCTAGAAAAAATGTTTTTTTTAATCACAATATAGCACAAGGAAAATTAACTCACTGTCCTTACAGGTCCCTGGAAACAAGGACTTGCAGAGTGAAAGAAACTGACACTGTCCCTACCTAGAGTTTTCTGTCCCTAGAATAAATGTTTTTTTTAATCACAATATAGCACAAGGACAATTAACTCACTGTCCTTACAGGTCCCTGGAAACAAGGACTTGCAGAGTGAAAGAAACTGACACTGTCCCTACCTAGAGTTTTCTGTCCCTAGAATAAATGTTTTTTTTAAGCACAATATAGCACAAGGACAATTAACTCACTGTCCTTACAGGTCCCTGGAAACAAGGACTTGCAGAGTGAAAGAAAAAAAACACTCTCCCTACCTACAGTTTTCTGTCCCTAGAAAAAATGTTTTTTTTAAGCACAATATAGCACAAGTAAAATTAACTCACTGTCCTTACAGGTCCCTGGAAACAAGGACTTGCAGAGTGAAAGAAAAAAAACACTCTCCCTACCTACAGTTTTCTGTCCCTAGAAAAAATGTTTTTTTTAATCACAATATAGCACAAGGAAAATTAACTCACTGTCCTTACAGGTCCCTGGAAACAAGGACTTGCAGAGTGAAAGAAACTGACACTGTCCCTACCTAGAGTTTTCTGTCCCTAGAATAAATGTTTTTTTTAATCACAATATAGCACAAGGACAATTAACTCACTGTCCTTACAGGTCCCTGGAAACAAGGACTTGCAGAGTGAAAGAAACTGACACTGTCCCTACCTAGAGTTTTCTGTCCCTAGAATAAATGTTTTTTTTAAGCACAATATAGCACAAGGACAATTAACTCACTGTCCTTACAGGTCCCTGGAAACAAGGACTTGCAGAGTGAAAGAAAAAAAACACTCTCCCTACCTACAGTTTTCTGTCCCTAGAAAAAATGTTTTTTTTAATCACAATATAGCACAAGGAAAATTAACTCACTGTCCTTACAGGTCCCTGGAAACAAGGACTTGCAGAGTGAAAGAAACTGACACTGTCCCTACCTAGAGTTTTCTGTCCCTAGAATAAATGTTTTTTTTAAGCACAATATAGCACAAGGACAATTAACTCACTGTCCTTACAGGTCCCTGGAAACAAGGACTTGCAGAGTGAAAGAAACTGACACTGTCCCTACCTAGAGTTTTCTGTCCCTAGAATAAATGTTTTTTTTAAGCACAATATAGCACAAGGACAATTAACTCACTGTCCTTACAGGTCCCTGGAAACAAGGACTTGCAGAGTGAAAGAAAAAAAACACTCTCCCTACCTACAGTTTTCTGTCCCTAGAAAAAATGTTTTTTTTAATCACAATATAGCACAAGGAAAATTAACTCACTGTCCTTACAGGTCCCTGGAAACAAGGACTTGCAGAGTGAAAGAAACTGACACTGTCCCTACCTAGAGTTTTCTGTCCCTAGAATAAATGTTTTTTTTAATCACAATATAGCACAAGGACAATTAACTCACTGTCCTTACAGGTCCCTGGAAACAAGGACTTGCAGAGTGAAAGAAACTGACACTGTCCCTACCTAGAGTTTTCTGTCCCTAGAATAAATGTTTTTTTTAAGCACAATATAGCACAAGGACAATTAACTCACTGTCCTTACAGGTCCCTGGAAACAAGGACTTGCAGAGTGAAAGAAAAAAAACACTCTCCCTACCTACAGTTTTCTGTCCCTAGAAAAAATGTTTTTTTTAATCACAATATAGCACAAGGAAAATTAACTCACTGTCCTTACAGGTCCCTGGAAACAAGGACTTGCAGAGTGAAAGAAACTGACACTGTCCCTACCTAGAGTTTTCTGTCCCTAGAATAAATGTTTTTTTTAATCACAATATAGCACAAGGACAATTAACTCACTGTCCTTACAGGTCCCTGGAAACAAGGACTTGCAGAGTGAAAGAAACTGACACTGTCCCTACCTAGAGTTTTCTGTCCCTAGAATAAATGTTTTTTTTAAGCACAATATAGCACAAGGACAATTAACTCACTGTCCTTACAGGTCCCTGGAAACAAGGACTTGCAGAGTGAAAGAAACTGACACTGTCCCTACCTAGAGTTTTCTGTCCCTAGAATAAATGTTTTTTTTAAGCACAATATAGCACAAGGACAATTAACTCACTGTCCTTACAGGTCCCTGGAAACAAGGACTTGCAGAGTGAAAGAAAAAAAACACTCTCCCTACCTACAGTTTTCTGTCCCTAGAAAAAATGTTTTTTTTAATCACAATATAGCACAAGGAAAATTAACTCACTGTCCTTACAGGTCCCTGGAAACAAGGACTTGCAGAGTGAAAGAAACTGACACTGTCCCTACCTAGAGTTTTCTGTCCCTAGAATAAATGTTTTTTTTAATCACAATATAGCACAAGGACAATTAACTCACTGTCCTTACAGGTCCCTGGAAACAAGGACTTGCAGAGTGAAAGAAACTGACACTGTCCCTACCTAGAGTTTTCTGTCCCTAGAATAAATGTTTTTTTTAAGCACAATATAGCACAAGGACAATTAACTCACTGTCCTTACAGGTCCCTGGAAACAAGGACTTGCAGAGTGAAAGAAACTGACACTGTCCCTACCTAGAGTTTTCTGTCCCTAGAATAAATGTTTTTTTTAAGCACAATATAGCACAAGGACAATTAACTCACTGTCCTTACAGGTCCCTGGAAACAAGGACTTGCAGAGTGAAAGAAACTGACACTGTCCCTACCTAGAGTTTTCTGTCCCTAGAATAAATGTTTTTTTTAAGCACACTATAGCAGAAGCACAAAACACACTGACACTCTCCCTACCTATCCTTCTCTTTCCCTAAACTAAAGGAATCCAGGTTAAGCAAGAAAGAAATAACAGTCACTGTCCCTGCCTATGCTACTCTATCCCTGCTCCGGAACACACTACACTAGGCCGCCGTGCTGGCGGCCTTTTATAGTGTGGGGCGTGTACTAAACACCCTCAGCAATAATTGGCCACAGGCATCCTGCCTGTGGCCAATCATTGCTCTCCTCGCTGCCGGCGCTGTGATTGGCCAAGCATGCGGGGTCACAGTGCATGCTTGGCCAATCACAGCGCCTGGATGACACTGCGATGGCGTAGTGCATTGTGGGCCGTTCGCGTCACTCGAATTTGGCGCGAACGGCCCAAATCGTTCGATCTTCGTCGAACGATCGAACAGCCAATGTTCGAGTCGAACGTATGTTCGACTCGAACACGAAGCTCATCCCTAGTAGAGAATAGAAAAATAGGTTTTATTTATAAGAACAGACGATAATTTAACTAGGCACACAACTAACATCTTGTTCAGTAATGACTTTTCCTGGTGCCTCCATGGCAGCATACCTGTGATAGAGCTCCGCCTCGACTCCTCCTTCAGGACTAGTGAATAGCATAAATTAAAGGCATAGTCCCTCCCCCAACATTCTCCTTTTTTTCCTCATACCTTCTTGTGCTGGTGAAGAGTAGCAGTACGTCCATACCTCTGCAGTCGGCAGCGTCCGCCGGGTTTAGCCTTTCCCGTGCGCAGTCCCTGTTCTTGGGCCGCTCACAGCGCTGATAAGACTGGGTACCCCTCTGTGGATCTGTTGGGGTCTTTCGCAGAGTTTCCTCACAGGAACGCAGTCTGCTATCACATCCATGATGAATGCAGTGGAAGTCCCAAAAGGATCAGCTCCATCTTCCCAGGCTGGTGGTTTCCATTTTTTATTACAGGCATTTGTGTTTTTCCCCTTTCTTTTCCTCTCTTCCCCTCCCCTCTCCTTTCCTTTGCTTTTAAGCGCCTTCACATGTTTATTGTCTTACTTTTTTGTTCCTTTAAAACTGTGCAACTGGATAGGACAGGTGTCTCTCTGTGCAACAACATTGTGGTGCTTATTTCTGGGTTCGGGGGGGGGCTACAGGTGCTCTGTACGTCCCGCCAGGTAGGAGAGTGTCATGGCACGGTCATCCTCGCCGCCGTCTGCGCATGCGCGATTCGGGAGTGATACAGAGCCGTAGTTTCTCGGCTATCTGTACTGGGCGATGCTGGATCTTCTGCGCGTGCGCATGCACGGTCGCTTGGTTCAGTGGCAGCCATCTTGGATTCTGGAAAGAAGGCTAGATTTGCCCTTTTTTCCAATCAATTCCAAATGGTGGTTTATGGGATTAGCCTATGCACCTTGAGCCTATTTAGGTTCAGATTCAGGGATTGCTGTCAGAGTCTCCTCAGCTGTGCCCTGCTAGGTCTCTGATGCTGCTTTGTGGTAGGTACTTTTTATTTTCTCAAAAAAAAAAAAAAAAAATGTTGCCGATCAAAAAATGTTATGTTTAAAAAAAAAAAAAAAAAAAAAGATGATGATATAAAAATGTTTGTTTAAAAAAAAAAAAAAAAAAAGTGATGCCAAAAACTCCTGATTCTTTTCCCTTTCTTACTATATTTCCGGAGCTGATCCTTGTGCCCAACTCCGCAATGAGTCATTCATCTCGCAGCAAAGATCCTCACACTTCTATTAGGTATGTGACCAACTATACGTGAGTATAAAAAAAAAAAAAAGTGCGCTCACTGGTCTAGCGTGAGTTCCTTACATCGTAGCCCTACCCACTCCAAGGGGTCCCGCTCATCAGGGCGTAGGTCCCATTCTTCACGTCGTAGATCAGAGAGGTCAAGATCCAGAGGACATGATCGGTCCCCCTCTCCTAGGACCTATAGAAAGAGAAATGCTGGACATGTGGGGCTACACCGCTACCAGTGGAGTGGTCTGTAAGGACTGTTTTACGGACTATGTGTCCAACCGCGAGCTAGAAAATCAGCACGCTGTAGATCTGCTCAAGCGAACAATGAAGGACTCCTTCTCTGAGCTTTTGGCTTTGGTCTCCGCTTAACCACTTCAGCAGATATCCCAGGTTCAGGATATAGAACCTAATCTCCGTGGTCCGTCAGCAGTCAGTACACCTCTGCCGCCGTCAGGCCGACCAGCTAGAGATTCACCACCTGAAGACTCTTCAGGGGACTCTTCAGAGGAATCAGAACCTTCTGGCTTCAGTCTCTCCTTGGTAAAGCCATTCATCCAGGCAGTCAAAACTGCAATCGCCTGGAAAGACGCAGAATAGCCTCTCCAAGAGTCTACAAGCTACTTCCCATTCCTCAGATGGGCGAGATTAGTCAAGTCATTCAGAAGGAATGGTCAAAGACTGATAAAAAAAAAATTTTTTTTTTTGGGTCGGTTCAATAAACTATATACCCCTTACCAGAGTCGGGAACGCAGTCACCAAACTCCATGCCAGTGGTAGACGCTTCGGTGGTGCGACTCGCAAAAAATATAACTTTGCCAATGGAGGATTCCGCTTCCTTCAAAGACCCTCTAGACAGGTGAATCGACCTGGAGCTGAAGAGGAGCTACTTAGCCGCGAAAGCAGCATGTAAGCCAGCTATTGCCCTCACATCAGTATCAAATGCCATAAGATCTTGGACAGATAATATTGAGACGGCTTTGCGTCAGGATGTCCCCATGGAGGATATAACTAAGTCCTTAGAAGAGCTTAGATTGTTGGCAGACTTTGCCTGCGTAGCGGCCATTGACACGATCAGGTGGTCGGCAAGATCCATGTTGCATTCAGTGATGGCGAAGAGGGCCCTGTGGCTGAAACCCTGGATGGCTGACTTATCCTCCAAACAAAATTGGTGCAAAATCCCGTTTGATGGGAAAGCACTATTCGGAGACAAAATGGATAAAGCTATCTCCAGGCTGTCAGGAGGGAAGTCTGGTATGCTTCCACAGGACAGAAGTAGGCGAAGATTCAGAGGTGGTTCCTCTAGGTTCCGCCAGTCAAACCCAAGGGATTTTAGGCAGTCGAGACAGCCCAGAGACAACAAAAGACCTTGGAAAGGTACTCAGGGATCCTTTTTGAACAGGAAGATGAAAGCCCTTCCGGCTCCACAGGAGCAGAAGCAGTCTTTTTTTTTTTTTTTTACGCCAGAGTAGCCCAAGCACTCCCAGTGGGAGCCAGGCTAAAGTTTTTAACCCCAGTCTGGGCCACCCGCTGCCACGACCCCTGGGTTCTGTCAGCAATTCAATGGGGGCACTTTTGGAATTTTTCTCACCCCCCACCTCAGAACTCTTTCAAAGGACAGAGATTCCATCCTCTCCACTGAAGGCTCAAGCTCTGAAAAACTTCCTAATGTCACTCCAGCTTCAGGGGGCGGCTGTTCCGGTTCCCTTGGCAGAGCGCTTCGCAGGCTTTTACTCCACCCTATTTCTGGTCCCAAAGAGGACAGGTGGGTTGAGGCCTGTGATAGACCTAAAGAGGCTCAACCGGTATATCCGCCCCGAAAGCTTCAAAATGGAGTCCCTGCAGACGATTATTCAGACAGTCCAGCCATCAGATTGGATGATTTTGGTCGATCTGCAGGATGTATACCTACGTGTTCCAATTCTACCTGCATTTCAAAAATACCTGAGATTTGCAGTGGGATGGACGCACCTACAGTTTCAAGCCCTGCCTTTCGGTCTGTACACCTCTCCCAGGGTGTTCACCAAGATACTAATATCTGCTTTGGTTCCCCTGCGGGAGAGGGGCTTGAGGATATACCACTACTTGGATGACATCCTACTCCTAGCAAGCAATCCGGATCAGTTGGTATGTCACCGGGACATTCTTCTACAGTCCCTAAAAAGAGCTAGGGTGGCTGGTGAATTCCGACAAGTCAACTAATGCCAACACAGCAGATAATCTACGCGCAATATTCGACACTCAGGAGGGGACAGTGTCATTACCACCGCCGAAGGCAAGGATTGTAATCCAGAGAATGATCAAAGTCATCTGGAGCCCGTATCTGACGGCTTCACAATGCCTGAGCCTCATTGGCACAACGTCTTCCTATATACCCATGGTTCCTTGGGCACATTGGCACTTGAGGTATTTCCAGACTGGTTTCTTGGCGCAGTGGAAGAAACAACGACTATCTCAGACGATCCTGCTGACGGGGAAAAATGCGCAGGAGCCTTCACTGGTGGACAGTTCCGGAAAACCTCTCCAAGCCTAATCACCTGGGCTCTCTTCCTTGAATCACAATTACGTCCGATGCAAGCAGACAGGGCTTGGGAGCCAATTGCGGGCAAACCAGAATACAGGGGAGATGGTCATGCACCACCCAGGGAGTGGTATCAAACATCTTGGAGATGAGGGCAGCCTTCTTGGCACTGACCTCTTTGGCACCCCAAATCAGAGGCCAGAGAATACTCCTACGCCTAGACAACAGGGCAGCTGTCGCTTATCTGCAGAACCAGGGGGCACTCGCAGCAGGTCACTCCTCAAGAAGGTAGAGCCGATCATGCTCTGGGCGGAGCAGAACCTCCTGGACCTCAGAGCGATGTATCTGCCAGGCAGGTTGAACACGGAAGCAGACACATTATCCAGAAACTTCCTGGACAACAACGAGTGGGCTCTCCACCCCCATGTCTTCCTTAAGATTGCCAACATATGGGATCCCCCTCAGGTAGATCTGTTCACCTCCCCGAAGAACGCCAAGCTGGACAGGTTCTTCTCCCGGCTGCCGCATCCACAAGCCGAGGCAGTGGATGCCCTGTCATGTCCCTGGAGGTTCACCACGGAATATGCCTTTCCTCCCAGGCCATTAATATTCAAATTCCTCCTGAGGCTCCTCAGGGAGCCAGTCCAGGTTGTGGCAGTACTTCCGTATTGCGCCTCAGTGTGGGCTCTCCAATCAAGATCCCTCCTTTCCCTCAACTTCTGTCGCAGGGCAGTCTAGTTCATCCAAACCCTCAGAAGTTGAATCTTCAAATCTGGAGGTTGAGAGGCGAAGGTTCGAGTCCCTAGGGTGTTCTCCAGGAGTCGTATCAACCCTTCTAAAAGCTAGGAAGCCAGCAACTAATGCCATATATTCAAAAATATGGGACAAGTTCTTGTCATTTGTTTCCGGAAATGGATTTGATCCAATCCTTCCTTCTACATCACATGTTCTAGGATTCCTTCAGACAGGACTTGGTCTGGGACTTGGTCTGAGCTCTCTCAAAGTGCAGGTAGCAGCAATCTCTGCTGCAACAAATAGGAGATGGGCGGAGGATCCTTCAGTAGTCACTTTCCTCAGAGGTATATTGAAGATTCGCCCTCCTGTCAGACGATCATTTCCTAAGTGGGATCTGTCCCTAGTCCTGGAAGTTCTATCTGACCATCCCTTTGCTCCAGTGGAACAAGTAACAATATGGAACCTGACACTAAAGACGGCTTTCCTGCTAGCCATTACATCTGGCAGAAGAATCTCGGAACTTCACTCTTTAGGGATAGGTGACGACCACATCTCCTTCTTCCCAGACAGAGTGGAACTTCGTCCCCTTCGGGGGTTCACACCAAAGGTTGCTACTCCAAGCCACCTGTTGGAACCCTGGGCACTACCAGTGTTTACAGACACGGATTCAGAGTCTTGTCACGAACTGGATGTATCCAGAGTGCTCAGGGCCTACCTAGAAGCCACCGGCCCCTTCAGAAATTCTGAGAGACTTTTCATCGTACCGTTCGGTAAATACAGGGGCAAAGAAGCTTCCATCAGAACTCTGGCATCTTGGGTTGTAAAGTTAATCCAGAAGGCCTACAGGGTGAAGAATGTGGAGCCTCCATCCCGAGTGAATGCTCATTCTACAAGGGCAGTCTCAGCTTCCAGGGCGGCAAGGGCTAATGTTTCGTTGGAGACGGTGTGCAGGGCCGCCACCTGGTCTTCTCACCATACGTTCCTCAGACACTACCATATTGATCCAGGAGCGCTCACGACTGTTGAGTTTGGAAGGAGGGCAGTTCAGGCTGCTATGTCCTCTTCTAATTAAACATTTATTGTTAAGCAATTATCCCACCCATGTCAGCTAGTTATTTATCACAGGTATGCTGCCATGGAGGCACCAGGAAAATGGATAATTGTATCATACTTACCAGTAATTTTCCTTTCCTGGTGCCTATCCATGGCAGCATACGCTCCCACCCTCGGTATTCTATATTACAGAGAATGTTGGGGGAGGGACTATGCCTTTAATTTATGCTATTCACTAGTCCTGAAGGAGGAGTCGAGGCGGAGCTCTATCACAGGTATGCTGCCATGGATAGGCACCAGGAAAGGAAAATTACTGGTAAGTATGATACAATTTTCCATTTTCTAAAAGCTACCTGCTCTTAGTTTGCCTTCTTATTTTGCATAATAAGGAGAAGTTGAAGGTATAAGGCTTTTCAGTGAATTTATATAAATTTCAAGTATTTAATTTTCTTTTTAAATGAAGACCTTTTACCTAGCTGTCATTGTTATCAAGATGAGATTTATGTCAATGTTTTTTAAAATTGAAGATAGTAGAGGTCAAAGACCTAGATGTAAAGCTAGCCTTACACATGAAGATTTTTGCTCAAACAGTCAGACAAGAAAGATCAAAATGGTTTGTTTGAGCATTTAGGGTGTTTTCATGGACTAATTTTTATGATCCAGGTAACAATAAGTATGATTTTTCTTTGTAGGGAGGCAATTTAACAAATAGAAATTCCTTTGTTACCATTAGATTCGATTAAAAAATGTGCACCCCTGTCCTTCGATTTTTAACCACTTGCTTACTGGCCACTTAAACCCCCTTCCTGCCCAGGCCAATTTTCAGCTTTCAGCACTGTCACGCTTTGAATGACAATTGCGCAGTTGTGCGACGTGGCTCCCAAACAAAATTGACATCCTTTTTTTCCCACAAATAGAGCTTTCTTTTGGTAGTATTTGATCATCTCTTCGGTTTTTATTTTTTGCGCTATAAACAAAAAAAGAGCGACGATTTTGAAAAAAACACAATATTTTTTACTTTTTGCTATAATAAATATCCCAATTTTAAAAAAAATATATATATATATTTTTTTCTCAGTCTAGGCCGATACGTATTCTTCTACATATTTTTGGTAAAAAAAATCGCAATAAGCGTTAATTGATTGGTTTGCGCAAAGTTATAGCGTCTACAAAATAGGGCATAGTTTTGTAGCATGTTTATTAATATATATTTTTTTACTAGTAATGGTGGCAATCAGCGATTTTTATTGCGACTGCGACATTATGGCGGACACATCGCACACTTTTGACACCATTTTGGGACCATTGTCATCTTTACAGCGATCAGTGCTATAAAAATGCGCTGGTTACTGTAAAAATGGCACTGGCAGTGAAGGGGTTAAATGTACCTAAGGGAGTGATTCTTACTGTGGGGGATGGGACTGACTGGGGGAGGTGACCGATGGTTGTCCCTATGTACAAGGGACACACCATCGGTCTCCTCTCCCTGACAGGACGTGGATCTCTGTGTTTACACAGAGATCCACGTCCCTGTCTCTGTAAATGCCGATCGCGGGTACGTGGCGGACATCGCGGCCGCCAGGCACGCGCATCGGCACCTGCGTGCCGCGGCAGGCACAGAAGTTCCCCGATGCGCGCTCGGGGAACAAGGAAAGGGGAGGACGTCAATAGACGGCATTCTAGGTCCGCGCTGTAGCCGTCATTCAGCTATAGCGCGGGCCTCTAGAGGTTAAAGATTTTTTGAACAAAAACCTACAGGTGTAAGGTCAGTTTTACATTCAAAAGAAAACTAGAAACAATAACTTTGTTTGGAAGCTTTTTTTCTTAATTTATTAAAAAAAAAAAAAAATTGAAAAACTGAACAGGGTTTCAAATCATTGACTATTTTGGAGACAGAAATCTGCACACACATCTCCAAGACCTGGGCTTGTCCATGGAAATCATGGGCAGTTAGTAGCAAAACTGTGGCTAAGCCTACTTGACTTCTTAATTTTCCAAATATTCCTACATATAGTTACTGGTTCAAGTTTGGCAACATTCCAGCTTTTTTTTTTTTTTTTTTTCCCCTAATAAAGGGTGTTCTATTTACACTAACTAACTGTATTCAGAATTTATTATGTACAAGATTTACATTATAATTTCTTCATTGTAATTTAAATATTTATAAATAAAAATCAAAAAAATCAAATGGTTAACGTGCACACAGTGAGTAGTATACGTTTTCTTCTGGTGTGCTGCCATTCATCGTGAATGCTGTAATTGAAGAATAGTAGCATTAGAATGGTTGCAGCAACAAAAGGAGCACCATAAGAAAAAATAAAATAAAACCAGAAGCATAGAAAATGCCTTAAAAACCCAAAGAGAAAAACCTCCTAAAAAAACAAGGAGAAAAGACAAATTACCATGTATCTTTAGTTGCCGCATATAGTACCTAAGGATATAAGAAAGACAATCAAATATCTACAACCCATTATAAGAGAAGATGAAATTCTAAAATAAATCTTCCAACAACACCCATTGCTAGACTTCAAGCAACCACCCAACTTCAGACATATTGTATCAGCAGGAAACTTTTTTACGACTACAGGGGTACAAACAAGGGAAAAAAACCTTGCAACAAAAAATGCTGCAAATTGCGCAGCCACATCAACCCATTAAAAAGGGTCACGCACACAAAGCGACACTTAAATAATACTGGATCGTACAGCTTCACTTCCATTAATTTTGCTTATTTATTGCAACACATGCAACCAGAGATGTTACATTGGTGAAACGGGACAGAAATTACAAAAATTGCACAAACACACCCTAAAAGAACACAAGGAACATATTTACTGCACTCCTCAGGAACATCATTTCTCACACCCAGACCACAATATTAAGGATATGAATGTTTGGTTCTTCAATGGAAATTTAAAAATACTCTGGAAAGGACAAAATGTGAACAATAAATGAGAAATCTGTTTGCATTAAGAGATAATGGACTGAGTATAGACCTCAGCTTTCTAAATTACTTTCTAAAATCAGCCCTAATTAGAATGTCCTGAAAATTTAGCTGAGGCCCCTTTCACACGGGCACCCGCCCTATTGGACCAGTGAGGGACAGTCAGAACAAGCTGAGCTGCACCTGAGCATAATGAGCATACCTAACCATAAGATCCTGTTCCCTGGTAGGAGGGCATTCTTAAGTTTTACCTGACCATTTTCCTGGTAAGCAGAAAGACCAAAAACTATACTCTCTTCTAGCACCTGCCTACCTAGGAGGGTGCTACATACATTTTTTTTGGAAAAATTAAGAAATTAAATAAAAAAATTTTTTTTCACAAATTTGTTATTTTAACAAGTTATTTCTGACACACAGCGTATGCATACTTATACTTACAGACATGATTACACACCAAAACACATTATGCTACATCTCCCGAGTATGGGGGGTACCACATGTGTGAGACTTTTTCACAGCTTAGATGTGTAGAGGGGTCCAAAATCCAAGGAGCACCAATGGGCTTTCAAGAAGCCTAAATTACACATCCAATTTTCTGACTACCTATCACATTTTTGGAGGTCCTGGAGCACCAAGACAGTAGAAACACCCACAAAATTGCCCCAGTTTGGAAATCAAACACGCCAAGGTATTTTCTGAAAGTCATTTGAAACTTTTGAAAATTTTATTTTTTCCCACAAGTGTTTGGAAAATGCAAGAAAGAAAATTAAAATGTATATTTTACACAAAGTTGTCAATTAATGATGTATTTTAAAAATCCAAGGCGCACATTTAGGCAGTCCAGTGGTATAAATTACACATCTAATTTCCTGAGTACCTATCATTTTTGAAGGCCCTGGAGCACAAGAATGGTGGAAACACCCACAAAATTACTGCATTTTGGAAAGTAAACACTCCAAGGTATTTTCTCAGAGGCATGCATGGTGAGTCTTTTAAAGACTTTTTTTTGGGAAAATGCGGAAATAAAATAAAAATTATTTTATTTACACAAAGTTGTCAATTGAATAAGATTATTCTTGCATACCGCGTGGGTATACTTAAAATGACAACCCAAAATACATTGTACTACTACATTTGTCGATACCACATGTGTGAGACTTTTTTAGTGTCTGGACTAATTATGTACTGGACATTGTATCTTGTGTATCACACAAATCAACCAGTTGTGCCAAAACCCATATACTGTAATGGTTGCCTCGAGTGATCAGGGAATATAGCTTAGTGTAGCATCACCCATAGCAGTCCCAGACTCTATAAGCCAAGAAAACCTAGCCTACTGGTACATGACTGTCCCCAGAAATGCCATGTTCACTGGCCAGGAAGTACAGGATGCTGACGAAAGGAAGAACAAAAAAAGAGTTCCTATGAGTCCAGGAATTCAGTTGCAGGGGATGGCTGGGACTGGAGCCTCATAGGATCGTCATCAGCAGGATGTGCAGATGGGTCAGTTCAGGCACAGGCAGACACATGGTCAGCAAACAGGCAAAGGATCAGTCCAGGCAGCAGGCAGAAACGTGGTCAATAAATATGCCAGGGTTAGTAAAGCAGTGGGTATAGAAAACACTGCATTATTGTGGCGATGATCAGGAACACTGTTGCTGGCTTACACTGGTCTGGTGACACTGGGGACTAGTGTTTTTAGCAATCAGGAACACAGCTGCTAATGTACACTGGTCTGGTGACACTGGGACTGGTGTGGCGACAATCGGAGACACCGTTGAAAAATGGACAGACGGAATGCCTGTGTGAAAGGGGCCTTTGTGAAAATAAAGCAAGTATTCCAGATAGTATTTTACTGTGTTGTTGCAAGTGCAGTAATATGGTTACAATTACCTTATGCGTACACACAGAACAAAATAATTTTAGAGCTAGTCAAGGAGAATGTCAACAGGCTCGTGTACAGAGTACTACAATCCCACTGGGCCTGGAGTATATTATGCTGACCTGCTGTTAAAGCAGGATTTATATTGTTGCTCTGCAGTAACACACACATTACAGCAACATGTGAAAATATGCTGTGTGTTGCCATTCATTCTAAGGCCCCATACACACTATTAGATTTTCTGCAGATTTTTGTCTTCAGATTTACCAAAACCATATACCATATATACTCGAGTATAAGCCGAGTTTTCAGCACATTTTTTTGTGCTGAAAATGCCCCCCTCGGCTTATACTTGAGTCACCTTTTTGCGCCTGATCTCCCGGAGTTTGGGGACCCGATACTGTCCGGTCGTAGGTTCCCTGGACCCCAAACTTGGCACACATATAGCCCCACTCTTTCTCTAGAAGTGTGCAAAGTTTGTTGTCCAGGGAAATTAGGGCCGGGGAGCACCAATTTTTCAAAGACTCCCATGTTAAACGGTTATTTCTCTGGTAAATTTGGGGTCCCGGTACTGGCCGGCCGTAGGTCCCCTGGACACTAAGCTTGGCACACTTGTAGTCCCAGTTGGCCTCTACAAGTGTGCAAAGTTTGCTGTCTGGGAACCTACAGCCGGGGAACAACGATTTTTCAAACTCGGGCACCCCTTCCATATACTCCAATGTTAAACGTAAGTCTAGTCATGGACACAGTGAAGCATGAACACAGTAAGGCACAGTGAGGCATGGACACAGTGAGGCATGGGCACAGTGAGGCATGCACATGGACACAGTGAGGCAAAGTGAGGCACAGTGAGGCATGCAGATGGACACCCTAGTCTTATACTCGAGTCAATAAGTTTTCCCATTTTTGTGTGGTAAAATTAGGTGCCTTGGCTTATATTCGGGTCGGCTTATACTCGAGTATATACGGTAATATGAGGTCAAACCTAAAGCCTCGTACACACAATCAGATTATTGGCAGGGAATTGTCTGTTGACAGACTGTTGGCCTAAAATCTGACCGTTAGTACGCTCCTTTAGACAATTGTTGTCCAACTTTCTGCCAACAAATGTTGGATGACATGCTATTAAATTTTCCACGGTCAACGGTCTGTTGTCAGATTTTCTGATGGTCAGTACACAAGTTTGTCACAAAAAAGTTGAAAGTACAAACGCGCATGCTCGGAATCAATGCATATCAAACACGAAATTAGCAGAAGGGGCTCAAAGGGTGGCGCTCAAGAGCTGAAATTCCTCATAGAACGTCACTACGTTCGTGTTTGTTGGCCAATAATTGTATACCGTTAGTATGCAAGACAAGATCCAGGCACGCGCCCTTTGGACAAAAATCAGACACTCGTTGGCCAACAATCTGTACGTGTGTTCCAGGCTTGAGAGTTTCAATTTGTATGCCATCAGGCAGGCCCTTGCACTACATGGTTTTGGTAAATCTGAAGACAAAAATCTGCAGAAAATCTAATAGTGTGTATGGGGTCTTAGTGGCATTCAAACTCATCTTACCAATGCACCTGTATTGTACTTCGCCATGCATTGTTGTAAGCTGCTTTGCAAAAAATAGTGCATGCCTTTTTTGGTGTGTTTGGCAGTCCATTCAAATAAGTAGGCTTTCTTAACACAGCTCACATTAGCACACAGCATAACAACTGTTCGATTTACGCCTAAAGGGTTGCAGGTATTATGACTTTCTTCCTTATTCTGGTAGTGGTTAAAATGTGAGTTTAGATGATTCAAACTCACTAGCCAGTAAAGTCAGGATCTAAATAACAGCACTGGACAATTCACCTTAAAAACAAGTTAGCAATGAGAGTGTCTACATTTCTGAAATAATACATTCAATTAAAAATATAAAGTCATTTAAAAAGTATCTAAAGCCCAAACTTTTGTTTTCAGTTTTATTTTGGATAGAGGAGGGGGATTAGAGGATTTTTTTTTGCCATCTGTTTCCAATTAGGGAGAATTCTCACTTCTAGTCCTGTAGACAGGAAGTGAGTGGATGTCTTTTCAATGTGAAGGATTTCCTCTCATAGACAGCTATCGTGCAAGCAAATGTCCCCATTGGAAGCTTTCCCTTAAATTTCAGTTCTGGTGACAATTTAAAATTGTGGATTTATCCTTGTATTCATTCCTTCCCAGTGACATTGGTGATCAGGGCAATCAGAAAGAAAATGCATCTAGAGATTGAATCTCACTAACAGGACAGCAATAAAAACCTGACAACAATCTATCACTAAGACAAGATTGGCTAGGATCAAGTGTAGAATCTGTTCTTATCAGTGTCCATCATCATTCTGGTCTTTTGGTAGGAATAACGGAAAATTTAATTAAAATACTTACCGTAATTTTCCTTTCCTGACGAGCTCCATGTCAGCACAGCTGGGCGAGGCTCCGCCCACCCCTACGTGATCAGGACTTAACTATAAATTTTTCACTCACCTCAGCCTCAGCGTTTCGTAACTATTACTACTTAACTGGGCGGGTTCTGTGCTGACATGGAGCTCATCAGGAAAGGAAAATTACGGTAAGTATTTGAATTCAATTTTCAGTTTTCCTGATGGCTCCATGTCAGCACAGCAGAGAATTAACT
The DNA here is from genome assembly GCA_029206835.1 of Rana muscosa. Lineage (NCBI taxonomy): Eukaryota > Metazoa > Chordata > Amphibia > Anura > Ranidae > Rana > Rana muscosa. The sequence goes on from CM055116.1 coordinate 884,014,180, forward strand.
AGCCAAAACAGGGGAGGGATAATGCTACACACACTCCAATTCTGACTAAAACGGTAACAGAAAACATAATGCCTCTGACAAACTCAATTGTCATGAATATGAATATTTTGGTGTCCACATAGTTGTATTGCGGATAGTTTGAGACACCCGGCCTGCTGTCACTCTCAAGGTCTGGACCCTTCTAGTGAGAGTGCCGTGATTCTTCTGGCACAGCCAGCCCTACAACCTGCAGCCCAAGGAGATGAGGTTATCAACCAAGAGATAATGATTTTACAGCTCCCAGCAAGATTATTATATGTTCCACCTGAAAAGGACAAACAGATGTACAGAGCTCCTGATGGCAGGAGTCACCTTGATTAAATATTTTAGCGCTTAGCCCACATCCGATGGGCTAACTTCTTGAGTACTCCCCAAAGGGAACGTAGAGGAAACCTCTTGTGTGATATGAACTATGAAGGTCAGTTCAGGCACATATTTGAGCATTGGCATGAGCACCATTCTGCCTGGGAAGTACGCGAGTATGGGTTCTTTAAACCCAAGGACACCAATGCTGATGTAATTGCCACCAGTAAATCAGTTTCAGCGAGAAAGTCCCACAGGGTGATTGAAGGCATCCGATGAAATAACATCCATCAGCATTGGTATATCTCAACTGGTATAAACAAGTTTGAGGTTTCCACCAAATTGAATCTTGAAAAACTGTGTAATTAAGCGTTGGAAGCTTGCTGAATGCCGGGGAAGACAGCGATAGCCAAAATGCATGCCTATAGCATGCTTGCGCATAGAATTAAGTCAAGCCATGCCTGTAGGCATTCGAAGCAGGCTTCTGAAGAGTCCAGTGTAAAATCTTGATCAGCGAATATACTGGGCCTATATGTCCTATTCTACTATAGGCATGCTTAGCGCTGACCTTTCTCGTTTTGTAAAACTGTTCAAATCTTCACCGAGCATTCGACATCCATTAGGCTCTGCCTCTCTCGACCCAGGCCATCAGCCTGAGCCTGTCGGATGCTAAATGAATGGGACTGGAGAAGATTTCATCTACCAGGCAGAGGGCGTCACTCCTTGACACTCATCAGGATGAGTAGCGGGTACCAAAACTGTCACCTTCCCTCGCCCCAGCCTTAGCTGGAAGCTGAGAATCAGAGGGAGCAGCTGAAAAAAAGGCATAAGCAATCTTGGCGATCCATTCTGCGGTCAGCACCTCCACTTCGAGAGCTTGCGGCTCCTGGGCCCTGGAATGGAACTTCATCAACTTGGTGTCGACTGGGAATGTAAGCGGTCTACCTCTGGCAGACAAAACTCCAAGCTCTGTTAGTTCTCAAAAGACTCGCAGTAGTCTGGATCCTTCATTGTCATCAGACTTGACCTGGACAAATAGATCGTCTGAAGATTCTTCCGACCAGGCACATAGGTCGCAGATTGTTGGAAGGATTGACTTGGGTGAATTCTAGAATTAGAGAAAACTTCAGAAGTGAGAGACTGAGCCTTGTTTCCAGATGTAGGCCACAGTCGTTGTGCTGTCCAACTTTTCCAGGACAGGCTTACTCTGGATGAGATGACTGAAAGCTAAGAGCCTGAAAAGGCTGCCCTCAACTCCAAGATGGAGTCTTGGATCCTTGACAAAAGACCATTGGTCCTGAGCTCATTGTTCCTGAAGTAGGGCTCCCCTAAACTGGCTGGTATCTGCCTGTACCACCAGGTCATCTGAGCTGCTGGGGCAAGGCGATTTCTATGGCTCAATCTGAGACGTGAAGAATGAAAGATCTCAAAATATGGCCCAAAATGCTTTCCTTAGGGGACCACGTGTCCATCCACAAGCCGTCCCTATGTTCACAGAGGAACCACATAGTGCCCCTAGGGCATGTATGGGTGGCACAATCCCAAAATAACAGAGAGCATCCTGACATGGAAGTCCTTTTTGACTTCTTGGACTAAGCATTTGCTTCCTTGTCTTTCCTGGACTCCCATTTAGAAAAGCGCAGGAGCTACGCTCTCTGGCGTGAGCGTGAGCAATAACTCTTGAATTTTAGGTCTTTAACTCCGTAGACCTTCATCTTGAGGCAGGAAGCCAAACTGGCCACTATTTAATTTAGGCTTGCCCTTCTGCGATTAAGAAAGAAATGCAGTGACCACGTTTGTCCTTGAGGGTCGCACCTTCTGATGGTAAGGTCATGTGAATGGCCGATCCCACAAGGGACACATACTAACCAGCGGGGTGGTCCCAACCCCTGGACTTCTCTATTTGTTCCAAAGGGCATAACTTTGACATCCTGCTGTGACGATATCCTCCAATCTTGACGAACAAGCACTTGATCCATTCAACATCCAGCCGTCTTCTGGAGGTATTTAAAATACATCCAAAGTTTCACCTCTATACACAGGCATTTCACCAACCTTAGCAATCTGGACACAGGTCGTCCTCTTTCTTCTGTTCAGAAGAGACTGGAGAGAATTGATTGGACCAAGAAGGACCTGAAAGAAGGCTGGACATTGCCAAACAGACGGTCCCCATACAAGAAGAATCTAGTCATTCTTTTAGAGCAGTGATGGGGAACCTTGGCACCCCAGATGTTTTGGAACTACATTTCCCATGATCCTCATGCACTCTGCAGTGTAATTGAGCATCATGGGAAATGTAGTTCCAAAACATCTGGGGTGCCAAGGTTTGCCATCACTGCTTTAGAGTGTCTTGACCATCTGCTTAATTGTGACAATTGGTTAGGTGTCATCATCTTTATCCTAGGTTGCTTGAACTAGGTAACATCCTTGCTGTCTGTTTCTCTATGGAAGGATCTGAAGCTGATTTTTGCTTGGGAAGGCTTGGAGAATTCACAGGGTGAGTGGAAACACTCTTTTAGAGTGTATTGACCACATGTTTCATGAGTGCGAACACCTGTTAGGCGCCGTCATCCATATCCTTGGTTGCTTGACAAAGCAGACTGTGTGCAGTCATGTCCATCCGGAAGTTTGGAGAATGGGCTGCTTCACCTGGTATGGACAGGTGGCTTCTCATTATCAGAGTAAATAACCCTTTCACAGGGTGAGCCGAAAACACCCCTTTAGAGTGTATTGGCAATTTGTTTATTGGGTGTAACACCTTTTAGGTGTTACCTTCCACCCTGGCTGTTTAAGCCAGTGGGATACATACTGTCATGCTCATCCGGAAATTCGGAAAATGCGCAGATTCCCCTGGTGTGGACAGGCAGCTTCTCATTGTCAGAGCAGATGATCCTTTTTACAGGGTGAGCCGAAAACACCCCTTTAGAGTTTATTGGCAATTTGTTTATTGGGTGTAACACCTTTTAGGTGTCACCCTCCTCCCTGGCTGTTTAAGCCAGTGGGATAAATACTGTCATGCTCATCCGGAAATTCAGAAAATTGGCTGCTTCACCTGGTGTGGACAGGCAGCTTCTCACTGTCAGAGCAGATGACCCTTTCACAGGGTGAGCCAGAAACACCCCTTTAGAGCGTATTGGCAATTTGTTTATTGGGTGTAACACCTTTAGGTGTCACCCTCCTCCCTGGCTGTTTAAGCCAGTGGGATACATACTGTCATGCCTATCCGTGTATTTCTCTTATAGAGCTTGAGGAGGGATGTTTGCTGGCTTGGAAAAGCCATGAGACTGCTCCTTCATGTTCATCCAGGTCTTCTTATTGAAGGGCCTGAAGCATGTTCGTTCTGAGATTGGTAAACACTAATAGATAACCTCACCACAGGGCTTGTGTACCATTCAGCAAACCAACCCATAGTCCTGGATCACACTGGTGCGTTTTTGACATGCGACTCGACCAGTCAAATCGCATGAAAATAATATGCGGCAATTGCACCGCCCTAATTGGTGCAACGCTGCATCAGCAGCACCACACCAACTTCAAAAAGGCAGTTTTGTACTACCTTGCGATTTTGGGTTGCGACTTATATTGACATCCGCACAGAGACTTGCACAGATGTCTCTAAAAATCGCGACCGGAACCGAGACTGACCAGCGGGAGGCAAAGCTGAATAGCACAGCCTCATTCCCGCAACCCAGTGCGACCCTGGACTAGGGAAAAAAATGGTTAAATGCAGTAAATAGATTGCTTAGTAACAAACCCTGAGGGGTTAAACACAGCTAGAGGGAGACAGAAGCTTCCATCTACAGCCCTGTTAACCAGATGGAGGTTAATTTGGCAAATCCTGGGAGGAATCAGGTTATGATGAAAAAGTTTGTTTCAGAACATCAAACAAAAAGGTAGGAATTTGTAACAAAATTACAACCATCTGCAGTGTACACAAACCAAGGGAATTGTAGACATCATAAACATGCTTCTCCATACTCTTTTTTTCTTCTTTTCTTTTTTTTTTTTTTAAGGAAGACCAAAGATCACATAGAAAAATACAAGGATATCCCATCCAAAGGCCATGGCTGGATTCAGTAGACATTTTCAAGGTGGTTCCAATCTACCTTCTCTGCAGAATGCTGGTCTTTGGAGGGGTTTGGCATAGTGGCATGACAGTGAGTAAGCAAACATGAGCAGCCTCCAACAGATTATATCCATGTGTGAACAGACAAAGTGTTACTTTGTGTATCTGTTATGCAGAGTACTCCCTGTCCAGTAATGCAGCATACATTGGATACAAAGCATTTAGCTCACCCAACCTCCGTCATCCGACCGTCGACGTTGGCACAGCGCGGGTGCTCGTGCATAGGGGAGTACTCTGCCACAACCGCTGTCCATCTTGTTTGGACCAAGCAGACCCCAGACACGGCTGTTAGCCATGATAAAGCCGCCCTGAGGACCAGCAGCGGGGCTCCCTGGATTATGGTCATTTAGACTAGACACCAGGGACTTCGTCCAGCTTCATCCACACGTATGGACGGTCCGCCAGCCATTTAGACCAGCTAGGTAGAGGAACACACCTCCATCCTGCACGTAGGAGGAAAAGAGAAGAACGCTGAGGCTGAGGTGAGTGAAAAATGTATAGTTAAGTCCTGATCACATAGGGGTGGGTGGAGCCTCACCCAGCTGTGCTGACATGGAGCCGTCAGGAAAGCTGGCTGTATAGTATCTTTGCTGGTATGATGGGGCTCTGAGAGCACTGCCTCCTGATTTGAATGATGCCACCTGGTTTGGTCATGAGCTGGAAAGGCAGGAAACCCATGGTGTCAGTGCCCCTTGGGAGTTGGCCACCCCAGGGGTGCTCTTGGTGTCACTATCGGTCTTGGAGAATGAGCACATGGCCACATCAATTGTCGCTTTTTCTGCACTGCGACTCTTTTGCAAGGCCTTTTGGCCGAGACCGGGGCAATTTTTGGTAGCAGCTAGCACTAGCGCTGGAAGTTATTTATTTAAATAATTTTTTTCTCTCCACGTATGCGTCTTTTGCACTTATGTTTATGGGGGTGGTGTGTGTATGTATGTCTGTCCATTAGATTCTTTCCTCCCCCGAACCAGGGAGGGGGACTCTCTTCATACTGAGTGGTTGGCTTTGGCTGACCATTAGGAGAGGGGTCCACCAAGCTTTTGGCTAGGTGGACCACAAGTGTGCTTTGTGCCCAGGGAGGGAGGGGGTCAGGGAAGGTCCTCTTTCTTTAAAGGGTGTACTAGAGACACACCCCTAAGTGCGTTTTTTTGTTCACTTACAAGTGTTTTGTTTTTGCGCACCACCGTGGGTTAAAAAAAGAAAATGTCCAGAAGATATATGACGGGCCATCTTGTAAGTGTCCCCAGTCTCAGGAGATGGCCACACTTATCTTTTTTGGAAATAACTTATAGGTGTGGCCATAGGTAGGAAATAGTATTATTGCATATTGAAAATCAAACTAAAATAAACAGAAGCCAATGACAGCCAGGCATCTAGCATTTAATGACAACCCACAAAATGTTCTTTGGTGTTCCTTAAAGTACAATAATACCTCGGTTTGCGAATAACACGTTTTAAAAGACAAGCAACATTTAAAAAAAATGTTTTACTTGATCCACGAGCAGTACAATCCATGTAGTAAAGCTTCTGGTGTATGCAGTACTGCATGTGGCCAGAGGTCCGGGGGAGCCACCAGCGCTGCCCCTCACATCTGGCCACATACAGTACTGCATACACCAGCAGTGGTTGTGGAACGAATCATCTGAGTTTCCATTATTTATTTTGGGGAAACTCGCTTTGATATATCAGTGCTTTGGTTTACAAGCATACTTCTGGAACGAATTATGCTATATAAGATATTACTGTATACCTAAAGGCAAAAAGTTTTTTTTTAGTTTTGGATAGAGTGGAGGGGGATCAGAATGCTTGTCAGTTTTTTTTTGCTATCTCTGCCCTTGTTAAGCAGATTCACGCTCTCTATTTGTCCTGTTTACCATTATCATTGAATGTGAAATCCCAAATTTTGGGTTGTCTCCAGAAACCTAATAGAGGAGAAATCTTCCAATGGGGACACTAGTTTTGGTTGAGTTGAGTTGAGAGGTATCTTAATATAGTGCGGTCTTACCCCAAAGGGTCCCGACGCGCATAGCAGAGTTCCTGGGAAAAGAGGACCCAGGAACCAAAAGCAGCACAGAGCGGCAGAAAGGGTGGAAGAGAGAGGCTACGCAGGAAAGGCTTGCATGAAAAGCCAAGTCTTCAGTAATCCGCGGAAGACCGGGATAGTAGGGGCCCCCTGGAGCTCGACAGGGAGGCTATTCCATAATACGGCACCCTAGTGGGAGAAGGCTCAACTACCACGCCGGATCTTCTTGGGCACCGAGATGTAGAGGAGATCTCTGCCGGTAGATCTGAGTGATCTGACAAGAGCTTGTTTATGAAAACGAGAGCAGAGTTAGCTAGGGGCCAGGCCTCTCATAATCTTAAACATGATACTTCCTGCCTTAAATAAGGTGCGATAGTGGACAGGCAGCCAATGCAAGGCGCAGAAGACAGGGGTGATATGATCCCTCAACAGGACATCCATAAGTAACCTTTCCGCAGCATTTTGAATAAGTTGACATCTTTTTCAATCCCAGATAATGAGAGTTGCAGTAGTCTAGGCAGCTACCTATCGTGGCACAGATGACAGTTTTTCTGTCTGCGATATCCAGATATTTAAACAGGCCCCTTAGGAGTTTTAGCTGCCAGTGACATGCACTGACGACCTTTTTTACCTGAGGAGCCAGGGTTAAACCTGAATCTAGGACGAATCCCAGATCACGGACCTGGGGGGTCACCTCCAGAGCAGGACCAAATGAGGGAGGCCAAGGTGGGATATCTGGGGGGTGGCCAGATTGCTGAAGATGATCACCTCAGTTTTTCCCCCATTAAGTTTCAGGACATCCATGTGTTGATGGCCTCCAAACAGCTGGCAAGGGTGGCATCAGCCGTCTGTTTCCTAGGAATCTTCAGGTAGACCTGGTGTTAAGGTATGTACTTACCGAGGCCGAGATGCCGAGAGTGGTTCACCTTTGCGACTTGACGCACTCCACTCCCTGGAGGTGAGACAGGGAGTGGATGGCGAGAAGCGGCACCGGCTACCAGCAGGTGGTGGGTACTTGTAGACGGTCCGGTAGTGCTGAGTAGACTGAAGAGCAGGCTTCTAGCAGGAACTAGCTGGATCGGTATAGTTCAAACAGCAAGAGTCAATAGAAGCCGGTGCAGGCTGAGTCCGGGTTGCAACTGCGGAGGTAACAGTCCCGGCTGGGGGTCTAGCACAGCAAAAGGTAACAAGTCCAGAAAATACCGGGAACAAGGCAGGAGTTCAAAGGAAACCTGGAAGTCCAAAGGTACAAGCAGGAGGTCAAGGATTGTAGACAGGCAGCAGATCCGAGTCACAGGCCGAGGGTCAAACACAAGAGAAGGCAGAAGTCCGTATAACAAGCCGAGGGTCAGGTCCAGGAGAGAGATCAGAGGAATCAAGCCAGTCCGGGTCACAAGGAGATTTTCAAGGTAGTTTTCCAGAGTCTTGGGTACACAGGAAAGCTGACAAACCAGCAACTTGTCAGTGAAGCTGGGTTTCTTTAAATAGACCCGCCTGGATTCCTATTGGTGCGCCGGCGCGCGCACCAGAGAACGTAGAAGCGCCGTCCCGCGCACACGCATGCGCTGAAGCGTCATTCCGCCGCGCATGCGCATTGGGCGCTGATTGGCGCTGTTGGACGGAAGATTTCCCTGACAGTGCCCCCCTCCTAGGGGCGGACTCTGGACGCCCAGACTAGACATCAACTCGGGATGTTCCTGGTGAAAGACTCTAATTAGACGGGAAGCATGTAGGTTCCTAGATGGTTCCCAAGAGTTGTCCTCTGGGGGATACCCCTTCCATTTGATTAAATACTGTAATTGCCTGCCTCTTTTCCTGCAGCCCAAGATAGATTCCACCACGTATTCGTTTTCACCATCAACCTGGTGGAGGAGGTGGCTCATCCCTTCCCGGGAAGGAGCTGGAGACTACCGGTTTCAACAGAGACGTGTGGAAGACCGGGTGTATCCTGTAGGAGTCGGGCAGTGCCAATTCAAAGGCCACAGAGTTGATTACTCGCTTGATTTTAAAAGGGCCTATGAATCTTGGTCCCAATTTCCATGAAGGGATAGGCAATTTGAGGTTGGTGGCGGAGAGCCATACTTCCTCCCCAACTTTGAAGATTGGATTTTCCTTCCTACCTTTGTCATAGTGTCTCTTGTAAGATTCCTGGGCGTTTTGCATCATTTCCTGAAGTGTCAGAAAATTAGATTGGACAAAGGCTATTCGATCTTGAACAGCAGGAACAGAGCTCTCCGGAATGTCGTCAGGGAGGAAGGAAGGATGGAAGCCAAAGTTGGCCCAAAAAGGAGTTTGACTGGTGGCTGAATGCACCGAGTTGTTATATGCAAATTCAGCGTAGGATAATAGGGAGGATCAATCGTCTTGTGAGGCTGAGCAAAAGCAACGGAGATATTGTTCCAGAGTTTGGTTGGTTCTCTCTGTCTGTCCGTTGCTCTGGGGGTGATATGCCGATGATAGGCAAATCTTGACTTCTAAAGATTTGCAAAGTTCCTTCCAGAATTTCGACGTGAATTGGACGCCTCTGTCAGAGGTGATGCTCTTAGGCACCCCATGGAGCCTGATTATCTCCTGAAAAAAGACTTTGGCTGTATCTGCAGCAGAGGGAGTACCGATCATGGGCACGAAGTGTGTAATTTTGGAGAGGCGGTCAATTACGACCAGAATCGTGGTAAAACCTCCAGAGGGCAGTAGATCTACAATGAAATCCATGGACACATCTGCCCATGGACGTTCAGGGATAGGCAAAGGTTTGAGTAGCCCCCAACTCTTGGTTTTGGGTCCCTTATTCCGTTGGCAACGGGTACAGGAGGCAACATAGGACTTGCAATCTTGCCTCCAACCAGGCCACCAGAAGGAGCGGGAGACTAGTTCCATGGTTTTTCGGGCTCCAAAGTGGCTAGCTAGTTTGTGGTCGTGGAAAGTTTTCAGAATCAGTTGCCTCGTTTCCAGAGGGACAAAGACTTTACCTTGGGACCAGAGCAAGTCATTACGCTTCTCTAGGGAAGGGGTTACTTGGTTAGGACAATGCTTAGAGGCAGCTTTTATGGAGGTTAGTAGATCAGCCTGTGGAATGAGCAGAAAGTTTTGTGCTGATAGGATGGTACTTGGTTCCTCTGCTTGAGGGGTCTCGGGAAACATCCTAGAGAGTGCATCCGCCTTCACGTTCTTGGAACCGGGCCTATAAGAAATATGGAAGTTAAACCTGGTGAAGAAGAGGGCCCATCGGGCTTGTCTGGGTCGTAGACGTTTTGCTGTTCTCAGATATTCTAGATTTTTATGATCCGTGAATATCATGACAGGGTGAGGGGCTCCCTCCAGAAGGCATCGCCATTCTTCCAGGGCGAATTTGATAGCCAATAGTTCCGGGTCTCCGACATCATAATTACGTTCCGGAGAAGTTAATTTACGAGAGGCAAAGGCTACTGGATGAAGAAGGGATTTGGGGCCCTGCCTTTGAGAGAGGATGGCCCCAGTGGCTGACTCGGAAGCGTCTACTTCCAGAGTAAACGGCAGTAGCGGATCTGGATGCTTCAATACAGGTGCTGATGTGAATGCGTTTTTTAGTTTATCGAAGGCATCCTGGGCTTCCTGTGACCAGTGGAAACGGTAGCCCTGACGTGTCAGTTGGGTTATAGGTGCCACAATAGAGGAGAACCCCACAATGAACCTCCTGTAGAAGTTGGCGAAACCTATAAACCGTTGTACCCCTTTCTTGTCTGTTGGGGCTGGCCATTCCTGGATAGCTTTGACTTTCTGCGGGTCCATTGCGACCCCATTGGTAGAAATAATAAATCCCAGAAATTGCACAGTGGTTTTCTCAAAGCCACATTTCTCGGCCTTGAGGTAAAGTCTATGTTCTCTGAGAATAGTGAGGACCTTAATGACATGGATCCGGTGCAGTTTAAGGGAGGACGAGAAAATAAGAATATCGTCTAAGTAGACGACTAGGAAGTCGTCCAGGTGTTCACGGAAAATGTCATTGACCAGGTGCTGGAAAGTGGCTGGGGCGTTGCAAAGCCCGAATGGCATAACCAAGTATTCAAAATGACCGAACCTAGATCTAAAAGCGGTCTTCCATTCGTCTCCAGCCCTGATCCGGATGAGATTGTAGGCCCCTCGAAGGTCCAGTTTAGAGAAGATCTGAGCTGATCGGAATCGTTGGAACAACTCCGGGATGAGAGGCAGCGGGTATCTGTTTTTAATAGTAATTTTATTTAATTCCCTATAGTCGATGCAGGGCCTCAGAGTCTCGTCTTTTTTTTCAACTAAAAAGATTCCGGCACCGGCTGGGGAAGAAGAGGGGCGAATTAATTTATTTTCCAAATTTTCCTCGATGTAGGCCTTGAGGGCCTTCAACTCAGATTCGGACAAGGGAAAGATGCGGGCGAACGGAATTTTGGAGCCAGGCAGAAGGTCAATGGGGCAATCGTAGGGCCGATGTGGTGGTAGGCGGTCGGCCTGCTGTTTGTCGAAGACGTCCCGGAATTCCAAGTATGCTGATGGAACATGTGGTAGGTGATCCGGTTGAGGGGTTAAAGTAGCACAGACAGTTGGAAGTGCGGAGAGACAGTGTTGGGAACAATACGAAGAAGTGAAGTTAACTTCCCTTTTGGCCCAGTTTATATGAGGCTCGTGTGCTTGCAGCCAAGGGAGGCCCAGGATGATGGGGAACATGGGAGATGGGATGAGGTCAAATCGGAGGTATTCTTGGTGGCCTGAATCCGTGATAGCAAGGACGGGTTTTGTTTCTTGCGTAATTACCCCTGAACGGGGCAGGGATCCATCCGCCAGACGAACCTGAAGATAACGGTCCTTAATTTGCAGAGGAAAGTGAAGTTGGGAAGCAAGTGAAGAGTCCAGAAAGCAGCTGCAGGCTCCAGAATCAATAATCGCCGGTAGGCGGGTTACTCCTGCTGGTAGCTGTAGAGAAATAGAAAGAACAACGTAAGTCTGTGGTAAGCCAGAAACTTGGTAGTTCAAAGTGTCTTTGGGGGTACACTTACTAGGTCTTACTGGGCAGCTCCGAAGGAAATGGCCATTACCCCCGCAGTAAAGACACAGATTGGCCTGACGCCTGCGCTGCTTTTCCTCAGGAGAAAGGGGAGAACGAACCAGACCAAGCTGCATGGGTTCAGGCTCGGGAGGAGAAGATGCTGTAGGAACTGGGATGGGTGGATAGGCAGGAGCTGATCGGGGCAAAGTCCAGTTCGGACGGGTAGTCTGGAAACGCTCAGAACGCTGCTCCCGCAGGCGTCTGTCAAGCTGAGTGACAGACTGGATCAAATCTTCCAGAGTAGTGGGAACACCAATCCTGGCCAGCTCGTCTTTAAGAGCCTTTAGACAGTCCTTGGCGATACTGGTATTTGAGAGCCGTCTCATTCCAGCCAGTGTCAGCTGACCATTTCCGGAATTCTGCCGTGTAGTCCTCCACCGGCCTTCTCCTCTGGGTTAAACTGTGGAGAACAGACTCAGCTGTGGCTGATCGTTGAGGATCGTCATACAGCTGCGCCATACTCTCGAAGAAGGTGTCCAAGGAATCTAGTATGGGGCTGCTTTGCTCCATCAGGCCATGGGCCCAGGCCTGAGGTTCGTCGGTTAGAAGGGAGATGACGAACCCCACCTTTACCACTTCTAAAGAAAAAGTCCTGGGTTGAAGGGCGAGGTAAAGAGAACATGCGTTTTTGAAAGCCCGATATTTTTTACGGACGCCAGAAATCGTTCAGGCAGAGGGACCCTGGGTTCAGGGGTAGCCATTACTACGGTAGGGTTTGCCTGATTTTGAGACGTGGAGGCAACATTGGCAGCGGTAGCAGCTGGTGATGCTGGTCCTGTAGCTCCAGTAAGTAGCTGAAAGCGGCCATCCATTTGGACATAACCTTCTTGTAATTTCTGAACCGCATCGGTTAGCGCGGTGACCTGCTGACAGAGGGTCTCGAACGGTGAACGCACCCTGTCGGCCTCAGACATCTGGCTGGTTTGTACTGTTAAGGTATGTACTTACCGAGGCCGAGATGCCGAGAGTGGTTTACCTTTGCGACTTGACGCACTCCACTCCCTGGAGGTGAGCCAGGGAGTGGATGGCGAGAAGCGGCACCGGCTACCAGCAGGTGGTGGGTACTTGTAGACGGTCCGGTAGTGCTAAGTAGACTGAAGAGCAGGCTTCTAGCAGGAACTAGCTGGATCGGTATAGTTCAAACAGCAAGAGTCAATAGAAGCCGGTGCAGGCTGAGTCCGGGTTGCAACTGCGGAGGTAACAGTCCCGGCTGGGGGTCTAGCACAGCAAAAGGTGACAAGTCCAGAAAATACCGGGAACAAGGCAGGAGTTCAAAGGAAACGTGGAAGTCCAAAGGTACAAGCAGGAGGTCAAGGATTGTAGACAGGCAGCAGATCCGAGTCACAGGCCGAGGGTCAAACACAAGAGAAGGCAGAAGTCCGTATAACAAGCCGAGGGTCAGGTCCAGGAGAGAGATCAGAGGAATCAAGCCAGTCCGGGTCACACGGAGATTTTCAAGGTAGTTTTCCAGAGTCTTGGGTACACAGGAAAGCTGACAAACCAGCAACTTGTCAGTGCAGCTGGGTTTCTTTAAATAGGCCCGCCTGGATTTCTATTGGTGCCCCGCCACGCATGCGCGCGCGCCGCTGCATCGGCGCGCGCACCCGAGAACGTAGAACCGGCGTCCCGCGCATGCGCTGAAGCGTCATTCCGCCGCGCGTGCGCATTGGGCGCTGATTGGCGCTGTTGGACGGAAGATTTCCCTGACACCTGGGTGTCGTCCGCATAAACATGGTACTGGACGGCGTGGGACTTTAGCAGGTCGGCAAGGGGCCTCATATAGATATTAAACAACAGGGGTGACAAGGCAGAGCCCTGTGGCACTCCGCAGTCCAGGGCGTTGTACCTAGAGTAAAAGGGGCCAGTCTTGACTCCCTGAATGCTACCCTATAAAAAAGAGGCCACCCATGCCAAAGCCGACCCGCTCATACCCAAAACAGATCTCATCCGCTCCAGTAAGATTCCATGATTTATGGTATCAAACTCAGCCGACAGATCCAAGAGAACCAGAGCTACTGAGTCACCCCTGTCCAAGCTGTGAAGGACATCAGCATAAACACAGATGAGGCTCGTCTCTGTTCCATGTCCAGGTCGAAATCCGGACTGGAATTCATCCAAAAGATGGAAAGACTCAAGGTAAGCCTGTAGCTGGATAACCGCCAGGCGCTCCATCACCTTTGTGAAAAATTAAAACAATGCGCAACCTATAAATAAGCAAACGCAGTGCTAGAAAAAAAGTTCATATATATATATATATATATATATATATACTTATGAGTGAAAACACTGTGAACAATGTCCTGAATACCTGATGTATTCGTGTGGGGTGATATGCTATCACCAAAGGATGATATGAACATACATAAAAAGTATTTTTTTTTAATTCCAATGTTAAAGTTCATAGAAACGGAGATGACCGCATCCGATGGTATTGATCAACGAGACACCTAATCTTGATACCAAGCAGAAAACAACTTCCAACTTGCTCAGATAGATAGTAGAAGCAATGGCAGCTTACCAATTCAGGTGGATCTCTGCTACGGAGATCATATGGGGCTCATTCACAGATAACCATGTCCACCGATACACAGCAACACGGCACCGCAGTCCACTGATGTCCCGATCCTCGGAGCCTTTGGAGCAGGATGTTTGGAAGAAAGCTCTCTTGCTCATAAAGCAGGAAGCGAAAATGTATGATAAAAAGAAAAATACTTCATGGTGCAGTACTTCTTGGTTTTAAAAAGAAGATACCCTTTATTGAGTTGGGTAATGAGAATCACATAAAGTTTTCAAAAGAAAGAAAGCGGTAAATTTGAAAAAACGGATCGTACTCAGCTGCTGTATGCCAGTCAGCGTAGTGACGTCCCGATCAACAGCTCCATCACCTTTGCCACAAAAGGCAAGATGGAAATCGGCCTGTAGTTGCCCAATATGTCTGGGTCCAAGGTCGGTTTCTTTAGCAGGGCCAAGACCACGGCCCGCTTCAGAGCGCCCGGGACGATACCTGTCCTGAAGCAGCAGTTGATTATCTCCCCAATAAAGGGGGCCAAAAGAGCAGCAGAATTTTTAACCAGCCCGGCAGGACATACATCTAATGGAGAGGAAGAGGGTTCAAAGTGGCAATTACCTCAACCACCTGTATAACCGTAACCGGTTGGAAACCGGGCAATCCAGGGGCCATCACTGTGTGGCCGATGTCCTCTTGCACAGTCTCTGGCCTGGGAATGTTGTCTCTAATGGTCTTAACCTTAGAGACAAAGAAGTCAGCGAGCTCCTGGCACCAGTCCTGTGACTCCTTGGGAGCAGAGCTGGTAGCTTTGTGATGGGTTAACTCCGAAGAGATCTTGAAAAGTTTGGCCGTGCTGTTGGCTGCCTTCCTGATTCGCTCCCGGAAGTAGGTCTTTTTAGCCTCTCTGGGTGACCTGGGGGTTGTCAAGGAATTCCCCTAATTTGCATGGATGTTTGGCTATGGGACAGGAAGTGAAGGGAAATGTCCACAATAGGTCACAAATGGGGAGAGAAAATCTGACACTATAACCCTCCCTTGCTCTATCCAAAAAAAATGTTTTGCATACAGTTCTACTTTAAGGAGTAAGTAGACCTCCACACCACCAACATTCTTGGAAAGCTCTAATGCATTGTTGATATTTCTGGAAAGAATAATGTAACAAATCTCTAATAGTTAGAGATTTGTTACATTTTCTACTCTACTGTACAGCTGAAATTCCCTCTAGGGTGCTTTCAGATGGTGAACATAACAATGCAGAAAGAAAACACAAGCTATGAAGATGTATTTGAAGATATAGAAATATAAGAAGGTTATCCCTAACCTCATTACCATTGATCCACCAATAATTTTACCACTTTTTATTGAATCAGTGTTTCCGTTTTTATGTTGTTTTTTTCTAGATAAGGCAATAAGCGTCCACAAGTAATACCAGAACATGTCGCAATGAAATATAGTCATTCAAACAAATGAATGCCTTTATAAACAAGGTACAATTAAATCACTAACAAATACCTAGAGAATACTAAGTCTAGATTCACATCTATGCGCTTGCGGTTGATGCATTTTTCAGGCATGTTTTGCGGTGTGTTTTGCATTTTTAAACCCGGGTTTTTTGTGTTTTTGCATGCAGTTTTTATGCATTTTGTGGAGTTTTCCCCCCTGTATATAGCTGGCTGTTAAGGCGCGGGTCGGGAAGCCGGCCGCCGCGTCTTTAACAACCGATGAGACGTCAGCTGGGTTCCCTGAATGTAAAAAAAAAGAATTGCCGGCAAAAAAATTGGTGAAAAAAAAACCAGTGTGGGGTCCCCCCCAGATCCCTTAGGGTCTGGTATGGATTTGGAGGGGAAACAGTGGCGGTGCATCCATTAGGGGCACCGCCCCCTCTCTCCAACCACCCCCTCTGTGTACTATGGATAAGTTTATGCATTGCATGAATCTATCCACGGCCGCTGTAGCCTCTTTTCGGTCACCGGGCGCCTGAATTCCAGTGGCGGGGGGTGTTTTTGAAGCACCTAATAGGTGTCAAAAAAGGTGCACCGCAAGCAAAAACCATTGCACCCAGGTGTGTTAGCAAAGCAAATTAATATTTGCTTTGCTAACACAAAACCGCCAATCAAGAGGCCTGGATGTAAAACCGGGCACTTGATTGGCTGATGGTAGAGGCAATCTCATTGGCCACCTAGCAAAACAGGAATAAGACACTCACGGAGGACAAAGCATCCATCACCGTGCTACACTTCCCAGAGCTCGCCGCCTGACCCGCTGCCTGACCCACCACCACGATGGGGCAAGTGCCGGGCAGACAGCGGGCGGGTGGGCACAGTTGGCTGCTTTTGCTGGGCACAGGTGGCTGCTTTTGCTGGGCACAGGTGGCTGCTTTTGCTGGGCACAGTGGCTGCATATGATGGGCACAGTGGCTGCATATGATGGGCACAGTTGGCTGCAGTTGATGTTTTTGTTTCAGTATTTTTTTTTTTTAAAACCTACGCCAAAATAAAAAAACAGTGGCGTGGGGTACCCACAAATCCATACCAGACCCTGGTGGCCCTGCCCCCTGTGACATCACCGCCCACTACTGTAATGGGACTTTTATACACCGATGTTAGAGACACCACAATTTTTGCTGTCTGTCTTTATTCTCTGTTATTATTAATTTAATATTTAAATAAAAATATTAATGAAAATTATTTTGCAGGGGGTGGTAATAAGTGATCTGCTCTGGGTGTCAAATATGCCCTAACACTTTAAAAAAGTTAAAAAAGTATGGCAAAAGCTGTGTTTATTGGCACTTTTGGTCAACTTGAGAAAAACCACAACTACATCCTGAAAATTGCAGATGTGATAATGTCTAAGACAGGTATTTTCACCCACATCCGGGAGTCCTCTCTCCGGGAATCTGCGGGAGTAACGTCACTTCCCCCAGACTTCCCGTAGTGTTCTGGGAGACACTCGGCTCCCAGAACACAGGAGAACGAATCAGAACGGCGCAGCGCGACTCGCGCATGCGCCGTAGGGAACCGGGCATGAAGCCGCAGGGCTTCACTTCCTGGTTCCCTCAGCGAGGATGGCGGAGGGAGCAGCAGAGTGACGAGCGATCGCTCGTCCTCTGCTGCGGACGTCGCTGGTCTCCAGGACAGGTAAGTGTCCAAATATTAAAAGCCAGCAGCTGCTATAGCTGTAGCTGCTGGCTTTTAATATTTTTTTTTCCGACGGAGCTCCGCTTAAAGTTTGTCCTGTCTGCAATCTGTATAGAAACATTGCTTGGGATATCATAAAAGGAGAGAATTTGGTGGGACTTTAAATGAGGTAGTGACGTAGTCATTTACCTCCATTCCTGTATTAGTATATGAAGAAAGAGAACAAAAAAGGGCGGGACTTTAAATGAAGTATGTGCGGGATAAGGGTTGGATTGTTGTAAGGTAACCAACATATCTATGGTATATTGTAAATTTTCTAACTTCACATAATTGTTTCGTACACAACTATATTATATTGATAAGAAAATTCATGACTATACACATTTATAGATACCTAGGGTATCCGTGTAAGACCGGCATGGAGGTCGGGCCAAGTATGCCCCCAAAGGCAGGGACAGCTCCCACCGGGGACTGAGGCGGGGTCCTTCACGACAATTGGCCCCCACACAGGGCACATCAAGGATGGACAGGCACCAGGCGATAAAGGATGTAGGGACATAAAGTCAGTGGCAAGTTGCGACTGTAAAATAGAAATGCATGTGATGTACTACTTGTGGAATAGTGAGTGTTGGTAGGGTGAAAAAGAATAGTGTGGGATAGTGGGGTGGATAGATGAAAGGGGCAAACAAACTACAACTGAGCAAAAAGCCAAAAAGGACATGGGGAAAGGTCCTACAAAATACCACCAGCTATAAATAGGGAATAAGAAATCAGTGATAGGAGGGACAAGGGGCAAATGATGGAAAGTTACCTGGGACATATCCATGTACTGCGTGTTGTTCTGTGGAGTGCACAGAAGCCAAGTGCCTGAACCAGCCACAGATGACGCCCCTATGTAGGCGCCGCTGACCAAGGACCCCGCCAATGTCACGCACGCGAGCTGGTAGGGAGGGGAGGCGCCAACACCAATGCGGAAGAGCCGCCTAGTAGTTGGCACCAAAACACCTCCCACATCGCTCGTAGCTGGAAACAAAGGGCCACACGCGAGCAGATAGGTAGTCGAGGCGCCCACACCAATGCGGAAGAGCCGCCTGGTGATTGGCGCCAAAACACCGCCCATACCGCTCACGGCTGACACCTAAACGGCCGCACGGATTCACGGAAGGTGAACGCCCCGTGTCCGGCCAGAGGGGCGTGACGTCGACACACAGTGCCCGTCCACATACCCCTGCATGCAAAGGGTGGGGGAAGGGGAGCGAAGGCAGTGGGGCAATAATAATAACAAAAATTTATGTTTGTAAATATATATATATATATATATATATATATTAGGGGTGCGGAATTTAATCGTTGCATCAGTGCATCGCGATTCGGGCGTCCCCGATGCGGCACCGATGCGGGGAAACCTATTAATCGATTATCCCCGATGTCTAACCCCGCCCCTTCATTCCCAGGAGAGCCGTTTCCTCATTTGTTATTTTTTTCCTATGACGCGCTCATGTGACTGCCCGGCCCGCCTCTCTGCTTTCACGTCTCACGTACGCCAGGAGAGACGTGAAAGCAGAGAGGAGAGAGGGCAGTCACATGAGCGTGTCATATACACTCACTGTTCCCCCGCCGGATTCTGTTCCCCTGGCTCTCGGGTCCTATCGGAACTCCGCTCCCCCACTCCCAGCCCTGTACATTGCCGCTCCCTCCTCCTACGAATGCTAATGCTCCTAATACCGCCCCGCCCCGCCTCTCCAGCCCTCGGCTACTGTTTAACGAATGCTAATGAGCAGAGGGCTGGAGAGGCGGGGCGGGGCGGTATTAGGAGCATTAGCATTCGTAGGAGGAGGGAGCGGCAATGCACAGGGCTGGGAGTGGGGGGGCGGAGTTCAGATAGGACCCGAGAGCCAGGGGAACAGAATCCGGCGGGGGGAACCATTCTCGGCACAACAGGAAAGTTCTTCTCACTACTGCAGAAAAGGTTAGTTTGGAATTAGGAATTAGGTTAGGGATTAGAATAGGGTAAAGAAGTGTGAAAAAAGTTCATTAAAGTGCCAGTATTATTATTTTTTTTTTTTATTGTTTTTTTAAAACGCATATTATACTTACCTACTGATCTAATGTAGCATGTCCGCAGTCACCAACCATCTTCTGTAGCATGTCCGCAGTCACCAACCATCTCCTGTAGCATGTCCGCAGTCACCAACCATCTCCTGTAGCATGTCCGCAGTCACCAACCATCTCCTGTAGCATGTCCGCAGTCACCGACCATCTCCTGTAGCATGTCCGCAGTCACTGACCATCTCCTGTAGCATGTCCGCAGTCACTGACCATCTCCTGTAGCATGTCCGCAGTCACTGACCATCTCCTGTAGCATGTCCGCAGTCACTGACCATCTCCTGTAGCATGTCCGCAGTCACCGACTATCTCCTGTAGCATGTCCGCAGTCACTGACCATCTCCTGTAGCATGTCCGCAGTCTCTCTGACCATCTCCTGTAGCATATCCGCAGTCTCTCTGACCATCTCCTGTAGCATGTCCGCAGTCTCTCTGACCATCTCCTGTAGCATGTCTGCAGTCTCTCTGACCATCTCTTGTAGCATGTCCGCAGTCTCTCTGACCATCTCCTGTAGCATGTCCGCAGTCTCTCTGACCATCTCCTGTAGCATGTCTGCAGTCTCTCTGACCATCTCCTGTAGCATGTCCGCAGTCTCTCTGACCATCTCCTGTAGCATGTCCGCAGTCTCTCTGACCATCTCCTGTAGCATGTCCGCAGTCTCTCTGACCATCTCTTGTAGCATGTCCGCAGTCTCTCTGACCATCTCCTGTAGCATGTCCGCAGTCTCTCTGACCATCTCCTGTAGCATGTCCGCAGTCTCTCTGACCATCTCCTGTAGCATGTCCGCAGTCACCGACCATCTCCTGTACTATGTACAAGTTGTTGTCTGCTTTGTTTAGACTTTGCTACATGCAGGGAGTGTTGTCTTTTTTTAAAAAGAACAGATATAATAAAAAAAATGGAGATCTCCTGACTGCTTGAATTTTTTTGATGAAAACCATGCGCACTTGCGCTGTAATCGTGATGCATCGTGATGCATCGCGGAATGTAATCGAATCGAATCGTTGACCTGATAATCGAATCGAATCGTGAGGCCAGTGAAGATGCGCACCTCTAATATATATACAGGTATATATATATGCGAGAGCATATTGAGGTTAAAGTTCCAGAACACATACTTCCATCCCTATTTGGTAATCATAAAAGGAGAGAATTTGGTGGGACTTTAAATGAGGTAGTGACGTAGTCATTTACCTCCATCCCTGTATTACTATATGAAGGAAGAGAACAAAAAAGGGCGGGACTTTAAATGAAGTATGTGCGGGATAAGGGTTGGATTGTTGTAAGGTAACCAACATATCTATGGTATGACAATAAAAATAGGTATCAAAATACAACCGCTCCTAATATCTTGTACCACCACTGCGCCAATACAAAAAAATGTGAAAAAATATATTTAACTAAAGCTGCCACTTAAAATGATAAATATGAAAACAGAATTTAAACCTAAAAACATGCAGGTGAAAATTAGGAGAAAATGTAGCGCTAATAAACGAAAATCACTAAACTAATATAATAACATTCACTAGTGAAACTGTGATAATCAAATTGTACTCCACGTGACATGTGATAAAATTCAAAAACAATAGTCCATAAAGTGAAATAATGTTCCAAAGAAGAAAGAAATATTCCAAAAAGAGATGTGTAGTCTTCTTAATAGAGAATATCTTCCACCCCACCGTGCACGTATCAGCTCCCCTTTGAAAATACACTCACCAGCTGTAAATGCCTCCCACTCTCGTGTTCGGCTCAAAGGCTTGCTAGTTAACCACTAGAAGGTGAACGACCATCAGCTGAAAGCTTGTGTGTCAACACAGGATGTTCCATACATGTAAAAATAAAAAGGTGCTCCAATAGTGTAAAATAGTAACGACCAAATTTATTCAAATACACAACCACACTTCAAATATTACACTCACATGATGTGAAAATAAAACCAGCCTTAAATCAATCACAGCAAGCAGAAAAAAGTGTAAGATGGCACTGCAGTGATTTGCGGTCACGGCGGACCCAAGGTGTACGCTCGGTACAGGTCTCTCACCCCCTCCTGAGCTCCGGGTCACAGCAGCCGTGTAGCGTTCTTAGCCTCAGCGTGTCACGATAATGTCAATAATAATGCAGCCATGCACCCGACGTTTCGTCACTAGGACTTATTCATGGGATTGGCTGCTCATTCCCTCACAACTTCCCTTTATGCTTTCCCACCTGCCTCTCACCAAAACTTCAATCCTGCACCTGCACACTTCCTGTGTCCCCATGACCGCAAAGTGCTAACATGCCGATGCCCGGTGACACACAGACATAACAGCTTGCGCTTGTTAGTGTGTAAAAAAATGCAAAACAATAGTTTAAATGGTTTAAAGCCTCACTGTTGAGAGTATGGTGTGCAGCAAACTAATAATAATTCAAATAAAATGGAACACAAATCCATTTCAAATTTAAAATCATACCTGAAAAGAGAACCACTATAATTTGGTATAATAATTAATGGGGCTTAAGAAGCATCTATTTAGCAGGTCATAATGATTGCTAAAAACTAATTTAACTGTATCAAAAATACAGGAAAATAATTACATTTATTAAAATTATTAAAATTATTAAAATCTCCTCTAACAAAATAAGGAGGGCTGTCACATACATGATGTAACAATGGATGGTCTCATCAAAAGGGTCGTAAATGAGCCATCCACCGCAACACCCCAAATCCCAGAGCCATTCGGCACATGATGGCAACTGTGCTTCAAATTAACCCTGGATTCAGGTATATTTACAGGCACCAATGGTAAAGCCAAATAACTGCTGTCTGTAAGACCTCCCTCTTTTAAATAAAAATGTCACAACCGCAAAAGGCGAGGGGAAGACACTGTATAGAAACGTGCAAGTTACTGCACAATCCCAAACAGTGTCAACCCACAAGGAACTAGATGCTCACTAATCAAATGAGCCTAATTATACGTAATATGAAGAATAATAAAAAAAAATGTGAAGAATAATAAAAAAACACCAAATCTTATTGGAACAGGCACAGTAGACAATTATTATAGAAAAAATCATTCTAAAAAAGTAGGAAAAAATAAAATGATCACTATAATTACTACAAAGCTGGTCAGAAATTATTAATAAAACAGTTTAAGTCGACTTCAATGTTTAACCCTCTAGGGCTAAGACACTTGAGCAGAAAAATCCAGCGGGTTTCCCTTTGGGACAGGTCTCTCACCCTGTTGGAACCCCTCCAGGCTGGATAGACAACATCTATCCCACAAAATTGTAATAAAGACGGATCCTGGTTGTGCTTTTCCTTAAAGTGTAATGACACACTATGGAAGCGGAACCCCTTTCTTATATTTGATAAATGTTCAGATATTCGTACCCTCAGAAGCCTTTTGGTCCTTCCTACATACAGTAATCCGCATGGACACCACATTAAGTACACCACATGTGTGGCATTACACGTGATGAATTCATTAATGTCAAAGGACTCCCCATCACTACTAGAGACTTCAGTTTTTCCTCTATTGCTTACCCTAACAGTCCTACAGCAAATGCATTTTCTACAGGCAAAAAAACCTTTTAAGTCAATCTTTAGAAATTGCTTATCTGGGGGGTCCAAAATCTTCCTTACTACTTGGTCACCGAAATTGGGGGCACGCCTGTATATAAATTTCGGTTGTTGAGTTATTATTTGCCCAAGATGTCTGTCCCTCCCAAGTATATGCCAGTGTTTTTTATAGATGTTTTCGATCTCTTTATACTGGCAATGGAAGTTAGAAATGAACCCCAATTGGTGTTCAGTTTTTGGTATCTCCTCTGTAGATTTTTTTCTCAGGCATTGTTCTCTTGGTATCTCAGATACCTCCTGGATTATTTCATTTAAAGAGCCTTCTGTATATCCCTTCTGCAGAAATTTTGTCTTCAATAGTTGGGATTGTAGTTGGTAATCTGACAACTTCGTGCAGTTACGACGGACCCTCAACATTTGGCCTTTTGGAATGTTCCTAATCCATGATGGATGATGTCCACTTCCTATTGACAGATAACTATTCCGATCCGTCGGTTTAAAGAATACTTTAGTATTCAGTCTATTGTTATCCTTTTCAATGGTTAAATCCAGAAAATTCACAGTCTCATCACTTATCTGATATTCCAATTTAATGTTATTCACATTATGATTTAGACCCTCTAAGAAGTCCACAACAGATTCACGTGTTCCCTCCCAAATAAACAGGAGGTCATCAATGAACCTGCGGTAAAACTTCAACTGTGGGAGCTGTTTACTGAACACCTGCCTATCCTCCCATTCAGCCATAAACAGGTTGGCGAGGCTAGGAGCATATTTGGCTCCCATAGCCACGCCAACCTGCTGCGAATAGAATTGTCCCTGCCACCAAAAGTAATTGTGTGACATGCAATATTCTAATGCATGTCCCAAGAACCTTTTTTGTGTATACGGGATATCATCCCTTTTGCTCAAGGCCCAGTTAAGCGCTAATGCTGCATCTTCATGTTGGATGATGGTATACAAAGAGCACACATCAGCTGTCACCAAATAGGTTTCAGCAGTGGTGCTAAGTTGAATATCTTCCATCAGTTGCAGTAATTCTGAAGTGTCCTTCAAGTAGGCCTTGGTTGCCTTTACACTAGGCTGGAGGAACTTATCTAGAAATTCACCCAATCTGGCTGTTACCGATCCTATTCCATTAACTATAGGGCGGGCTGGAGGATTTTGACTGTTCTTGTGGATTTTAGGTAACGTGTAGATGATGGGAATTCTACATGCACTGGGTACCAAATATCGTCTCTCCTTGGAGTTTAGGGCATTAATGCCATAGCCCCACTCCACTAATAACTCCAACTGGGTAGAGAAAGAATCTGTTGGATCACCTGTACCTGAGACCTGTACCGAGCGTACACCTTGGGTCCGCCGTGACCGCAAATCACTGCAGTGCCATCTTACACTTTTTTCTGCTTGCTGTGATTGATTTAAGGCTGGTTTTATTTTCACATCATGTGAGTGTAATATTTGAAGTGTGGTTGTGTATTTGAATAAATTTGGTCGTTACTATTTTACACTATTGGAGCACCTTTTTATTTTTACATGTATGGAACATCCTGTGTTGACACACAAGCTTTCAGCTGATGGTCGTTCACCTTCTAGTGGTTAACTAGCAAGCCTTTGAGCCGAACACGAGAGTGGGAGGCATTTACAGCTGGTGAGTGTATTTTCAAAGGGGAGCTGATACGTGCACGGTGGGGTGGAAGATATTCTCTATTAAGAAGACTACACATCTCTTTTTGGAATATTTCTTTCTTCTTTGGAACATTATTTCACTTTATGGACTATTGTTTTTGAATTTTATCACATGTCACGTGGAGTACAATTTGATTATCACAGTTTCACTAGTGAATGTTATTATATTAGTTTAGTGATTTTCGTTTATTAGCGCTACATTTTCTCCTAATTTTCACCTGCGTGTTTTTAGGTTTAAATTCTGTTTTCATATCTATGGTATATTGTATATTTTCTAACTTCACATAATTGTTTCATACACAACTATATTATATTGATAAGAAAATTCATGAATATACACATTTATAGATACCTATTTGGTTAAAACGTATTCAATTTCATGACGACAAGAAAGGCAGGGGATTGGCAAAATTTAAATTCAACAACTTTAATGTATAAAATTCATGAATATACACATTTATAGATACCTATTTGGTTAAAACGTATTCAATTTCATGATGACAAGAAAGGCAGGGGATTGGCAAAATTTAAATTCAACAACTTTAATGTATAAAATATTGCATAGTGCAAAGCAGTCCATACAAGGGATACACACTAAAAAAATAATAACAAAGACCAGAATACACAAACAGGAAATGATTGGTACAATGAGAAATTGCTGTAATGACACATGATGGAACAAGATATTTGTTATCTCTACGCGTTTCGCGACTTAAATGTCGCTCATCAGGACAAGGGGCAAATGATGGAAAGTTACCTGGGACATATCCATGTACTGCGTGTTGTTCTGTGGAGTGCAGAGAAGCCAAGTGCCTGAGTCAGCCACAGATGACGCCCCTATGTAGGCGCCGCCGCCCAAGGACCCCGCCAACGTCACGCACGCGAGCTGGTAGGGAGGGGAGGCGCCAACACCAAAGCGGAAGAGCCGCCTGGTAGTTGGCGCCAAAACACCTCCCACATCGCTCGTAGTTGGAAACAAAGGGCCGCACGCGAGCAGATAGGTAGGCGAGGCACCCACACCAATGCGGAAGAGCCGCCTGGTGATTGGCGCCAAAACACCACCCATACCGCTCGCGGCTGACACCTAAACGGCTGCACGGATTCACGGAAGGTGAACGCCCCGTGTCTGGCCAGAGGGGCGTGACCTGTAATATAACTATGTAATTATGTCATTACAGAGACACAATACACGCTTGCTCCTGATGAGCGACATTCAAGCCGCAAAACGCGCCTAACAAATATCTTGTTTCCATCATGTGTCATTACAGCAATTTCTCATTGTACCAATCATTTCCTGTTTGTGTATTCTGGTCTTTGTTATAAATTTTTTAGTGTGCATCTCTTGTATGGACTGCTTTGCACTATGCAATATTTTATACAATAAAGTTGTTAAATTTTAATTTTGCCAATCCCCTGCCTTTCTTGTCGTCATGAAATTGAATACGTTTTAACCATATAGGTATCTATAAATGTGTATATTCATGAATTTTCTTATCAATATAATATAGTTGTGTACGAAACAATTATGTGAAGTTAGAAAATTTACAATATACCATAGATATGTTGGTTAGGTTACCTTACCACAATCCAACCCTTATCCCGCACATACTTCATTTAAAGTCCTGCCCTTTTTTGTTCTCTTCCTTCATTGCTTGGGATATGTTTGTAACTGTAGCCCCTTTGATGGCCAGCAAACAACACTTTGCACAGCTGGTGGCTCTCAATCCCAACTGTCACTGACAGCTCAAGTCCCCAATGACAATAGGGAACCAATCAGACTAATTTCCAATCATGTGATCACTATGTCAGCTATGCTATTGGGATCACATGCAGGCTGGAGGTTTTGCTGAAAAATAAAAGCCTACAGATGAATACTGCCACCCCCACATTGTAGAGGCATCTGCAGTGCATGAGTTTAAAGTGTATGCAAACCATAACAATGAAGTTCTTTTTTTTTTGTCTGCTCACAATGTCCAAAAAAAATAAATATATACCAGTTGATCCTTCCAGAAGTCCAGTGACCTTTTAACTTTCTGTGTATACTGCTTCTGCTGCACTGAAATCTAAAGCAGTGTTTGTAATCACTTGCCAACCGCTTGCCCACAGTGTACTGCTTGCGAGTAGTGATGAGCCGAACACCCCCGGGTTCGGTTCGCACCAGAACCCGCGAACGGACCGAAAGTTCGTACGAACATTAGAACCCTATTAAATACAATGGATGCGAACGTTCGAATTCTAAAGTGCTAATTATAACAACTATTATGCATGTTATTGTCCTAAAAAGGGTTTGGGAACCCGGGTTGTGCACCAGGGGACATGTATCAATGCAAAAAGAAGTTTTAAAAACGGTCGTTTTTCGGGAGCAGTCATTTTAATGATGCATAAAGTGAAAAAAAAAAAAGTCAAATATTCCTTTAAATATCGTACCTGGGGGGTGTCTAAAGTATGCCTGTGAAGTGCCACGTGTTTCCAGTGTTTAGAACTGTCCCTGCACAAAATGACACTTCTAAAGGAAAAAAAAGCCATTTAAAACTGCTTGCGGCTTTAATGTAATGTCTGGTCCCGGTAATATGGATGAAAATCTTTAAGAAAAATGGCATAGCTACCCCATGACCCCCCCCCCCTACCCCAGCCCATTACCAGCCCCTTTGGGTCTTGTATGGATATTAACCACTTAAGCCCCGGACCATTTCGGGCCATTAGGACCAGGCCTGTTTTTGGGATTCGGCACTGCGCTGCTTTAACTGTAAATTGTGCGGACATGCAATGTTGTACCCAAATGAAATTTGCGTCCTTTTCTTCCCACAAATAGAGCTTTCTTTTAATGGTATTTGATTGCCTCTGCGATTTTTATTTTTTGCGATATAAACAGAAAAAGACCGAAAATTTTGAAAAAAAAATGATATTTTCTATTTTTTGTTATAAGAAAAATCGAATAAACTCAATTTTAGTCATACATTTAGGCCAAAATGTATTCAGCCACATGTCTTTAGTAAAAAAAATGTCAATAAGTGTATATTTATTGGTTTGCGCAAAAGTTATAGCGTTTACAAACTAGGGTACATTTTCTGAAATTTACACAGCTTTAAATTTATGACTGCCTATCTCATTTCTTGAGGTGCTAAAATGGCAGGGCAGTACAAAACCCCCCCAAATGACCCCATTTTGGAAAGTAGACACCCCAAGGAAATTGCTGAGAGGCATGTTGAGCCCATTGAATATTTTTTTTTTTTGTCCCAAGTGATTGAATAATGACAAAAAAAAAAAAAAAATTACAAAAAGTTGTCACTAAATGATATATTGCTCACACATGCCATGGTTATATGTGGAATTGCACCCCAAAATACATTCTGCTGCTTCTCCTGAGTACGGGGATACCACATGTGTGGGACTTTTTAGGAGCCTAGCCACGTACGGGACCCCGGAAACCAAGCACCGCCTTCAGGATTTCTAAGGGCGCAAATTTTTGATTTCACTCCTCACTACCTATCACAGTTTCGAAGGCCATAAAATGCCAAAATAGCACAAAACCCCCCCAAATGACCCCGTTTTGGAAAGCAGACACCCCAAGCTATTTGCTGAGAGGCATGTTGAGTCCATGGAATATTTTATATTTTGCCACAGGTTGCGGGAATATGACAAACTTTTTTTTTTTTGCACAAAGTTGTCACTAAATGATATATTGCTCACACATGCCATGGGCATATGTGAAATTACACCCCAAAATACATTCTGCTGCTTCTCCTGAGTACGGGGATACCACATGTGTGGGACTTTTTGGGAGCCTAGC
This sequence comes from Rana muscosa, assembly GCA_029206835.1. Lineage (NCBI taxonomy): Eukaryota > Metazoa > Chordata > Amphibia > Anura > Ranidae > Rana > Rana muscosa. The sequence continues at coordinate 884,042,517 of CM055116.1, forward strand.
CGCGTACGGGACCCCAAAAACCAAGCACCGCCTTCAAGGTTTCTAAGGGCATAAATTTTTGATTTCGCTCCTCACTACCTATCACAGTTTTGAAGGCCATAAAATGCCAAGATGGCACAAAACCCCCCCAAATGACCCCATTTTGGAAAGTAGACACCCCAAGCTATTTGCTGAGAGGCATGTTGAGCCCATTGAATATTTTTTTTTTTGTCCCAAATGATTGAATAATGACAAAAAGAAAAAAAAAAAAATGTACAAAAAGTTGTCACTAAATGATATATTGCTCACACATGCCATGGTTATATGTGAAATTACACCCCAAAATACATTCTGCTGCTTCTCCTGAGTACGGGGATACCACATGTGTTGGACTTTTTGGGAGCCTAGCCGCGTACGGGACCCCAAAAACCAAGCACCGCCTTCAAGGTTTCTAAGGGCATAAATTTTTGATTTCACTCCTCACTACCTATCACAGTTTTGAAGGCCATAAAATGTCAAAATAGCCCAAAACCCCCACAAATGACCCCATTTTGGAAAGTAGACACCCCAAGCTATTTGCTGAGAGGCATGGTGAGTATTTTACAGCTCTCATTTGTTTTTGAAAATTAAGAAAGACATTTTTTTTTCTTTTTTTTTTTCTTTTTTTACATTTTCAAAACTTTGTGACAAAAAGCGAGATCTGCAAAATACTCAACATACCTCTCAGCAAATAGCTTGGGGTGTCTACTTTCCAAAATGGGGTCATTTGGGGGGGTTTTGTGCCATCTGGGCATTCCATGGCCTCCGAAACTGTGATAGGCAGTGAGGAGTGAAATCAAAAATTTACACCCATAGAAATCCTGAAGGCGGTGCTTGGTTTTTGGGGTCCCGTACGCGACTAGGCTCCCAAAAAGTCCCACACATGTGGTATCCCCGTACTCAGGAGAAGCAGCAGAATGTATTTTGGGGTGTAATTCCACATATGCCCATGGCATGTTTGAGCAATATATAATTTAGTGACAACTTTTTGTACATTTTTATTTTTTTTTATTTTTTTGGTCATTATTCAATCACTTGGGACAAAAAAAAAATATTCAATGGGCTCAACATGCCTCTCAGCAAATAGCTTGAGGTGTCTACTTTACAAAATGGGGTCATTTGGGGGGGTTTTGAACTGTCCTGGCATTTTATGCACAACATTAGGAAGCTTATGTCACACATCATCCACTCTTCTAACCACTTGAAGACAAAGCCCTTTCTGACACTTTTTGTTTACATGAAAAAAAAATTTTTTTTTGCAAGAAAATTATGTTGAACCCCCAAACATTATATATTTTTTTAAAGCAAAGGCCCTACAGATTAAAATAGTGGGTGTTGCATTTTTTTTTTCCACACAGTATTTGCGCAGCGATTTTTCAAACACATTTTTTGGGGGAAAAACACACTTTTTTTATTTTTAATGCACTAAAAAACACTATATTGCCCAAATGTTTGATGAAATAAAAAAGATGATCATAGGCCGAGTACATGGATACCAAACACGACATGCTTTAAATTTGCGCACAAACGCGCAGCGGCGACAAACTACATTCATTTTTAAAAGCATTTAAAAGCCTTTACAGGTTACCACGTTAGATTTACAGAGGAGGTCTACTGCTAAAATGACTGCCCTCGATCTGACCTTCGCGGTGATACCTCACATGCATGATGCAATTGCTGTTTACATATGACGCTAGACCGACGCTTGCGTTCGCCTTTGCGCAAGAGCAGGGGGGGACAGCGGTGCTTTTTTTTTTTTTTTATTATTTATTTGGCTTTTTTATTTTATTTTTAAACTGTGCCTTCCATATTTTATTTTTTTACCATTTTTATCGTTATCTCAGGGAATGTAAATATCCCCTATGATAGCAATAAGTAGTGACAGGTACTCTTTTTTTGAAAAAAATTGGGGGGTTAGACCCTAGATCTTTCCTCTGCCCTCAAAGCATCTGACCACACCAAGATCGGTGTGATAAAATGCTTTCCCAATTTCCCAATGGCGCTTTTTATATCCGGGGGGGGGGGACATTCCCTCCCACTGCTTGTAAAAGCAGTCTAGAGGCTAATTATCTGCTAGAATTGCTTTTACATGAAAGCCGGCTGCTGGCTGAAAAGAATGATACCAAGATGATACCTAAACCCGCAGGCATCATTCTGGTATAAACATTCAAAGTCCAGCAACATACCAGTACGTTGCTGGTCCTTGTTGGACATGTATTGTAATCTTTTTTTTCATACAGCCTATTGGCTGAACGAAAAAAAGAGATTGATTGGTGGGTATGCCCACCATTAGAATACCTCCCTTCATCCACCCACTTCTAATGATGGGCATATATGCCGAAGCATGGGGGCATCCTCCCGCAAAAAAGTTATGCCGCGTACACACGGTCAAGCCTTCGTCGGAATTTCGACCGTATGTACGCGGCATAAAAGGTTATGCCGCGTACACACGGTCGGACTTTTCCACGGGCAAGCCTCCGTTGGAATTTCGACCGTATATACGCGGCATTAGGAGCAAAATCGCTCCTCCGCCCCTGCTGCCCCCATGCTTCGGCATATATGCTCTTTTTTTTAACTGTGGTGGTGAAATCACCTCCTACAGCGTTGGAGTCACGGCTGTCAAGATAAATAGATCCGCGCTGCAACTGAATGGCGTACCTGCTAAGCAAATGGTGGTTAACATTAAAACAAAGTAACATTACAGTACAACAGTAAGACCTTACCATGCCATACCTGCAAAGCAAATACCAAAACAAAACCTAGTAAAAAATAAAAAAATGTTTTAACGCAACCTGTGCCTAAAATATATATATGCCGAAGCATGGGGGCATCCTCCCGCAAAAAAGTTATGCCGTGTACACACGGTCGGAATTTTCCACGGGCAGGCCTCCGTCGGAATTTCGACCGTATGTACGCGGCATTAGGAGCAAAATCGCTCCTCCGCCCCTGCTGCCCCCATGCTTCGGCATATATGCTCTTTTTTTTAACTGTGGTGTCACGGCTTTATGTATCGTGGGAGCAAACGCTGTTGCTGTCAAGATAAATAATTCCGCGCTGCAGTTGAATGGCGCACCTGAAAACAAAAAATTACATACCTGAAAAGCAAGCATGATAAAACATTGCAGAATAGAATACAGTAAAAAAGAGCAGAACAATAGAGAGAAAATAGAGAGAGAGAGAACAATAAAACGACAACTATTTTTGTTTTTTTTATTTTATATTTTTTTTGTGTTTTGTTTTTTACGTTTTTTTTTTTCTTTTTTACACTTTTTTTGTAACTTTACAACTGTAATGGTTCGGGTCTCTCAAAATGTAATGGCATCTTGGGAGACCCTGTGTAAGTGTGTCCTTGTCTGTGAAATGCTGTACCCTACGCTAAAACTTCACTTTTGAGTGGTAGCGTTCAAAACATTCACCTTGGACTGGTTGATATTGATGGTTGCTATGGACTGGTTGCTATGGACGGTTGCTATGGACAGTTGCTATGGACGGTTGCTACGGATTGGTTGTTATGGACGGTTGCTATGGATTGGTTGCCATGGACAGTTGCGATGGACTGGATGCTATGGATAGTTGCTATGGATGGTTGCTATGGACAGTTGCTATGGACGGTTGCTATGGACTGGTTGCAATGGATGGTTGCTATGGACAGTTGCTATAGACTGGTTGCTATGGATGGTTGCTATGGACGGTTGCTATGGACTGGTTGCTATGGACGTTTGCTATGGACTGGTTGCTATGGATCAGGCCTGTCTCTGCGAACGCTGCAGTTATGTGTGTTGTGTTTGGTAAGTGACAGTGATCGATCGATACTGCACTTGGGTGGGCTGGGCTGGGCTGGGCTGGGCGGAGGGGCTAAACGCAGGCGCTAGCAGGTATCTGGGCTGATCCCGCTAACACTGCGTTTTTGGGAACCCTAAACCGCTGGGGATGCTAGTATAGATCTGATCAGATACTATACCACTAAGGGGGGTGTATGCTTTGCGCGTGGGTGTTAGCGTTACTGGCACTAACCTAACACTGCCTGGGGCAACGCAGACCCTCTCTGGCGCTAAAACCTAATTGATCTCACCCGCCGGGCGATCAGGGGGGTTAAACCTTTATTGGGTTATATACGGCGGGTGCCCTGATGCTATAAAAAGCAAACTAATCAACCAGCGTCACCCGTAACCTTTATATGGTGATCACTGGTGAAAGGGTTAACTAGGGGCAATCAGGGGGTTAAAACCTTTATTAGGTTAAATATGGGGGTACCTGACACTATATAAAAACCTGACGGGTAACCTAAATAACTAAATAACTTACTGGCTAACCAGTGACACCAGTGACGCTTATACGGCGATCACTGGTGAAAGGGTTAACTCTAGGGGCAATCAGGGGGTTAAAATAATATATGGGGGTACCTGACACTAATAAAAACCTGCGGCGAACCTAAAAAAAAAAAACTAATAATCTAAAACACCAGCGACACAAATACAGCGATCGGAAAAACAATCGCTTAGTGACGCTGAAGTTAGGGGGTGAAAGGGTTACCTGGGGGGTGATCAAGGGGTTAAACCTTTATTAGGGGGGGGGGTTAGGGGGCTACCCTGGACCTAAAGGGGCCTAATCCTAACTGGCCTGCAACTTTTTACAATCACAGATGACACTAAATGCAGTGATCAGTAAAATAAATGATCACTGCAATCAGTGACACTGTGATTGGGGGCTTTGGGGTGACCTGGGGGGTGATCTGGGGGTGACTGGGGGGTGATTTGTGTGCCTATGTGTACCTACGTGTCAGTGGACTGTTGGTGCACTAACCTCTGTCTTCACTCCTCGGCGCCGGGAACGAAAAGACCGCGGCGAGGGAGATGACATCACTTCCTCCAGCCTTGTTTACATCACATGGCGGAGGAAGCATTTTCATTGGCCGGGAGCGATCGCGAGGGGGGGGGGCGGAATCGAGCGGCCGCCCCCTCATGCCTGATCGCTCCCGAACACTTAACGGCCGCTCACTGCAGTGAAGGGGGGTCCGGATGGACCCCCCAACTGCACAAAGGCGATCACGTAGATCTACGTGATTCTGCCTGTCCGTGCCATTCTGCCGACGTAAATCGGCGGTGGGCGGTCGTTAAGTGGTTAAGGGGAACCCCGCACATAAAATAAAAAAGGCCCTATATACTCTGAACAGCCGTATACAGGCGGTGCATACAAGACAGGGACTGTAGGTTTGTTCTTATGTAGAATCTGTTTGTAATTTTGAACAGGTACATTGTTTAAGTGTAGCTCCAGCCCAAAAATCTATTTTTAAACTTTTTGGAAAACATAGGTAAGGGTTATCACCCCTGTAACATTTGTTTTTCTGTCTGTGCCCCTGTTCAGAACATTTCACCTCACTTTCCGTCCCAATGACAACTGTTTTTGAAATGTGGTGTTTTTCTTGAAACAAGGATTGCTGATAAAGCATCAGTACAGAGGAGACACCTTTCTCCCATATTTATTCTTACAGGAGAGAATTTTCCTTCCAAGGGGTAGATTTCCTCTCACTTCCTGTTGTCTTCTTGCGTTTGCAAGTAGGAGTCGTTTGTAAGTTGGATGTTTGAAAGTAGGGACCTGCCGTATATACTCTGCAGAAATAGGCCCCTTAGTTGTTGGTGTTGGCACAACACTGTAAGCACTCACAGTTACTCTTGGTTGGTGCTGGAACGCCCTGCTGTCAACTATTATATCAGGAATTGTAATTACATATAATTGTTGAACAGTGGTAGTAAAAATTGGGCCTTTGATGGTGGTGCTGGTGCCACAACACTGTAAGCCCTGACAGTTACTCTTGGTGGGTGCAGCAATGGGCCCTGCTGTAAATTATTAGATCAAGAATTGTAATTGCATGCCCCTGTTGAACAGGGGCTGAAAAATTGGGCCTTTCGTGGTGGTGGTGGTGGTGGCGTTGCCACAACACTGTAAGCCCTCAGAGTTACTCTTGGTGGGTGCAGGAATGGGCCCTGCTGTGAATTATTAGATCAAGAATTGTAATTACATGCCCCTTTTGAACAGGGGCTGAAAAATTGGGCCTTTCGTGGTGGTGGTGGTGGTGGCGTTGCCACAACACTGTAAGCCCTCAGAGTTACTCTTGGTGGGTGCAGCAATGGGCCCTGCTGTGAATTATTAGATCAAGAATTGTAATTACATGCCCCTGTTGAACAGGGGCTGAAAAATTGGGCCTTAGGCACTGGTGGCACAACACTCCAACCCCTCACAGATACTGTACTTGGAGCACAGCAATGAGCCCTGTTGCAAAGTATTGCTTCAAAAATTGTAATGACACGCCCCTGTTAAACAGGGGCTGAAAAATTGGGCCTTAGGCACTGGTGCCACAACACTCCAACCCCTCACAGATACTGTACTTGGAGCACAGCAATGAGCCCTATGGCAAATTATTGCTAAAAAAATTGTAATTACACGCCCCTGTAAAACAGGGGCTGAAAAATTGGGCCTTAGCCACTGGTGGCGGCACCCATAAACAAAAATGATCTTCCAAGCTATCATCATCAATCGTATCATTGAGGACTCGGAGGAGGAGGATAGCCAGTCAACATAACAGCACAGACACTCAGCATCAGCATCAGTCTTGAAGGGATGTGACATGTTAAAATCAATTAGTCTGTTATATCAGCATCAGGTGTGTGGTAGCTGGTGGTGATCCAAGACTGGTTCATCTTGATGAAAGTCAGTCGATCAACCGAGTCGGTGGACAGGCGCACCCTGTGATCCATGACAAATCCTCCAGCAGCACTGAATGTGCGTTCCGAAAGAACGCTGGATGCAGGACAGGCCAGTAGCTCAATTGCATACTGTGCAAGCTCTGCCCAGTGATCCATCCTCAAGACCCAGTAAGCCAGAGGATTTTCGGTAGGGAAGGTGTCCAAGTCTGACCTTGCCCCTAGATATTCCTGCACCATGTTTATCAGACGCTGGCGATGGTTGCTGGAACCGATCATACTTTGGGGCTGCGGACTAAAGAACTGTCTGAACGCATCGGTCAGACGGCCACCTTCCCCACCGCTCCTTCTTTGACTGCCCGAAGCCTCAGCAACTCGTTGTCCAGGACCAGGAGTTTGTAACCTCCCAGTCTCTGGGAACGCGTTGCACAGACCTTTCTGCAAGGCCTCCCGGAGTTGTCTCATCCTCTGCTCCCTCTGCGACGGTAACATAGGGTCCGCAACCTTACCCTTGTACCGTGGATCAAGGAGAGTGGCCAGCCAGTAATGGTCCCTCTCCTTGATCCGAAGAATACGAGGATCCTTCCGCAGACTTTGCAGGATCAGGGAGGCCATGCAGCGTAGGTTTGCTGAGGCATTCGCTCCGGAGTCCTCTGGGTCACTAAGGACGACATGATCCGCAGCCACCTCCTCCCAGCCACGTACAAGTCCACTGGTTTCTTGGGACTGTAAATCATCCCTAAAAGACTGCTGCTGATGATGCTGAGTGCCAACCTCCACCTCCATGCTGACACAATCCTCCTCCTCCTCTTCCTGTGCGATGGGTGGGACAGAAGGAACACTGTCTGGGTAAAGGGGGCCTTGAGAGGCAAGGAAGTCCTCCTCTTCCTGCCTCTGTTCTGCCTCAAGTGCCCTGTCCATTATTCCACGCAGCGTGTGCTCCAACAGGTGGACAAGAGGTACAGTGTCACTGATGCATGCACTGTCACTGCTCACCATCCTCGTGGCCTCCTCAAATGGTGCCAGGACAGTGCATGCATCCCTGATCATGCCCCACTGGCGTGGAGAAAAAAAAACAAGCTCCCCTGACCCTGTCCTGGTGCCGTAGTCGCACAGGTACTCATTGATGGCCCTCTGCTGCGTGTGCAGCCGCTGCAGCATGGCCAACGTTGAGTTCCACCTGGTGGGCATGTCACATATAAGGCGGTTCTTGGGCAGGTTCAACTCCTTTTGCAGCTCAGCCAGGCGAGCACTGGCATTATAAGATCTGCGGAAATGCACACAGACTTTCCTGGCCTGCCTCAGGACATCCTGTAAGCCCGGGTACCTGCCCAAGAACCGCTGCACCACCAGGTTAAGGACGTGAGCCACACAGGGCACATGGGTCAATTGTCCCTGTCGGAGGGCGGAGAGGAGGTTGGTGCCATTGTCGCAAACCACCATTCCTGGCTTAAGCTGGCGTGGCGTCAACCACCTCTCGGCCTGGCCCTGCAGAGCAGACAGGACCTCTGCCCCAGTGTGGCTTCTGTCCCCCAAACACACCAGCGCAAGCACGGCATGGCATCTTTTTGCCTGCGTACTTGCGTAGCCCCTTGAACGGCTACGGAGCACCGCTGGTTCAGAGGACAAACCACAGGAAGAGGCCATGGAGGAAGAAGAAGAGGAGGGGGTGGAGGAGAGAGGTGTGTCACAACCAGTAGTAGCATTTTGGAGGCGTGGCGGTGGAACAACCTCCAACACTACTGCACCTTGTCCTGCATCCTTCCCAGCTGCCAAAAGAGTGACCCAATGGGCCGTGAAAGAAAGGTAACGTCCCTGTCCATGCCTGCTGGACCATGAGTCAGCGGTAATATGCACCTTACCGCTGACCGCCCTGTCCAGCGAGGCCAAGACATTGCCTTCCACATGCCGGTAGAGAGCCGGAATAGCCTTCCGTGAGAAAAAGTGGCGTTTGGGAACCTGCCACTGAGGAACCGCACATTGCACAAACTCACGGAAGGGGGCCGAGTCTACCAACTGAAAAGGCAGCAGTTGAAGCGCTAGCAATTTAGCCAAGCTAGCATTCAACCGCTGGGCATGTGGATGGCTGGGAGTGAACTTCTTTCGACGGTCCAGCAGCTGGGGCAGGGAAATTTGCCTGCTAGAATCGGACGTCGGTGTACTGCTAGCAGAGTGGCCGCAAGTACTTGGCTGTGACACACCTAATTCTACACCTTCATTCCTCTCAGTGCATGTTTCAGAGAGGACTGAAGTTATAGTGGGGTTGGAGATCCCAGCTGATGCGGTGCAAGGAGAGGTCCGCTTTGTTCTTTGGTGTGGGTCTTTGAGGTAGGCTTGCCAACGAGCTGCATGGCAGGTCAACATATGTCTGGTCAGGCATGTGGTACCCAAGCGGCTGATGTTTTGGCCACGCGATATACGCTTGAGACATATGTTGCAAACAGCAGCTGTGCGATCTGATGCACTAGCCTCAAAAAAGGCCCACACCAAAGAACTTTTTGAATGACGGGCAGAGGCAGCGCCCTGCACAGGCGGAGCTCTGCGGTGTGATTCCGTCGGTGTACTGCCCTTACGCTGGCCACCAAAGGGCATCCTGCCTCGTTGGAGATGTGCCTCCTCCTCATCCTCCTCCTCCTCCTCCTCTCTCCTATTAGGCACCCACGTGGAGTCAGTGACCTCATCATCCCCTCCCTCCTCATCACTGGAGCCAATCTGGCAGTATGCTGCAGCTGCTGGAACATGACTGCCAGATTGGTGTCCTTCTTGAGCATCCCCTCTGTCTGCTCTCACGCTACTGCCTTCCTGTAGCTGGGTTTCATCATCAGACCCTTCGAAACGCTGGGCATCCTCCTGGAGCATGTACCCAACACTGTGCTCAAACAGTTCGGGGGACTCCTCAGGAGGAGGACATGGTGGGTCTAGGGAAGGAGTGACTGATGATGAGTCTGACATTGATACCAGGGAAGAGGACGCTTTGGCAGCTGCTTTGCCAGTACCCTGAGACTGGGTGAGAGAGGATGAGGAGGAGGAGGAGGGCTTGGTCATCCACTCTACCAAGTCTTCGGCATGATGTGGCTCAACATGTCCAGCTGCCGAAAAGAAGGACATGGTCCCATGGCCATGTGCTGATGACAATGCACCGCGTCCACGACCAGCACTGTTGTCCCCAGACACAGAGCCTGCTTGCCCTCTTTTATTGCCTCCTGACTGTCTGCCTCTCCTTGTTTGCCTTCCAGACATTCTAATAGATGGCCTGCAGGGAGATGGGAAAAAAGCAATAAGGGCTACCTTCAGGTGTCCTTCTCTGTCCCTTTACTTAAGGATTTCTAAATATGGTTGAGGATGATTGCTTTTGCACAGAATAGCACAACGACAATTTCCCTGACTGTCCAAAAAACAAGGATTTCAAAGATGGTTGATGAGGAATGCTTTAGCACACTATAGCACAAGGAGAATTTCCCTCACTGTCCTTCCCTGTCCCTAGAAACAAGGATTCGTACAGTAAAACACACTGACACTCTCCCTACCTATAGTTTTCTGTCCCTAGAAAAAATGTTTTTTTAAAGCACACTATAGCACAAGGAGAATTTCCCTCACTGTCCTTCCCTGTCCCTAGAAACAAGGATTCGTACAGTAAAACACACTGACACTCTCGCTACCTATAGTTTTCTGTCCCTAGAAAAAATGTTTTTTTAAAGCACACTATAGCACAAGGAGAATTTCCCTCACTGTCCTTCCCTGTCCCTAGAAACAAGGATTCGTACAGTAAAACACACTGACACTCTCCCTACCTATAGTTTTCTGTCCCTAGAAAAAATGTTTTTTTAAAGCACACTATAGCACAAGGAGAATTTCCCTCACTGTCCTTCCCTGTCCCTAGAAACAAGGATTCGTACAGTAAAACACACTGACACTCTCCCTACCTATAGTTTTCTGTCCCTAGAAAAAATGTTTTTTTAAAGCACACTATAGCACAAGGAGAATTTCCCTCACTGTCCTTCCCTGTCCCTAGAAACAAGGATTCGTACAGTAAAACACACTGACACTCTCCCTACCTATAGTTTTCTGTCCCTAGAAAAAATGTTTTTTTAAAGCACACTATAGCACAAGGAGAATTTCCCTCACTGTCCTTCCCTGTCCCTAGAAACAAGGATTCGTACAGTAAAACACACTGACACTCTCCCTACCTATAGTTTTCTGTCCCTAGAAAAAATGTTTTTTTAAAGCACACTATAGCACAAGGAGAATTTCCCTCACTGTCCTTCCCTGTCCCTAGAAACAAGGATTCGTACAGTAAAACACACTGACACTCTCCCTACCTATAGTTTTCTGTCCCTAGAAAAAATGTTTTTTTAAAGCACACTATAGCACAAGGAGAATTTCCCTCACTGTCCTTCCCTGTCCCTAGAAACAAGGATTCGTACAGTAAAACACACTGACACTCTCCCTACCTATAGTTTTCTGTCCCTAGAAAAAATGTTTTTTTAAAGCACACTATAGCACAAGGAGAATTTCCCTCACTGTCCTTCCCTGTCCCTAGAAACAAGGATTCGTACAGTAAAACACACTGACACTCTCCCTACCTATAGTTTTCTGTCCCTAGAAAAAATGTTTTTTTAAAGCACACTATAGCACAAGGAGAATTTCCCTCACTGTCCTTCCCTGTCCCTAGAAACAAGGATTCGTACAGTAAAACACACTGACACTCTCCCTACCTATAGTTTTCTGTCCCTAGAAAAAATGTTTTTTTAAAGCACACTATAGCACAAGGAGAATTTCCCTCACTGTCCTTCCCTGTCCCTAGAAACAAGGATTCGTACAGTAAAACACACTGACACTCTCGCTACCTATAGTTTTCTGTCCCTAGAAAAAATGTTTTTTTAAAGCACACTATAGCACAAGGAGAATTTCCCTCACTGTCCTTCCCTGTCCCTAGAAACAAGGATTCGTACAGTAAAACACACTGACACTCTCCCTACCTATAGTTTTCTGTCCCTAGAAAAAATGTTTTTTTAAAGCACACTATAGCACAAGGAGAATTTCCCTCACTGTCCTTCCCTGTCCCTAGAAACAAGGATTCGTACAGTAAAACACACTGACACTCTCCCTACCTATAGTTTTCTGTCCCTAGAAAAAATGTTTTTTTAAAGCACACTATAGCACAAGGAGAATTTCCCTCACTGTCCTTCCCTGTCCCTAGAAACAAGGATTCGTACAGTAAAACACACTGACACTCTCCCTACCTATAGTTTTCTGTCCCTAGAAAAAATGTTTTTTTAAAGCACACTATAGCACAAGGAGAATTTCCCTCACTGTCCTTCCCTGTCCCTAGAAACAAGGATTCGTACAGTAAAACACACTGACACTCTCCCTACCTATAGTTTTCTGTCCCTAGAAAAAATGTTTTTTTAAAGCACACTATAGCACAAGGAGAATTTCCCTCACTGTCCTTCCCTGTCCCTAGAAACAAGGATTCGTACAGTAAAACACACTGACACTCTCCCTACCTATAGTTTTCTGTCCCTAGAAAAAATGTTTTTTTAAAGCACACTATAGCACAAGGAGAATTTCCCTCACTGTCCTTCCCTGTCCCTAGAAACAAGGATTCGTACAGTAAAACACACTGACACTCTCCCTACCTATAGTTTTCTGTCCCTAGAAAAAATGTTTTTTTAAAGCACACTATAGCACAAGGAGAATTTCCCTCACTGTCCTTCCCTGTCCCTAGAAACAAGGATTCGTACAGTAAAACACACTGACACTCTCCCTACCTATAGTTTTCTGTCCCTAGAAAAAATGTTTTTTTAAAGCACACTATAGCACAAGGAGAATTTCCCTCACTGTCCTTCCCTGTCCCTAGAAACAAGGATTCGTACAGTAAAACACACTGACACTCTCCCTACCTATAGTTTTCTGTCCCTAGAAAAAATGTTTTTTTAAAGCACACTATAGCACAAGGAGAATTTCCCTCACTGTCCTTCCCTGTCCCTAGAAACAAGGATTCGTACAGTAAAACACACTGACACTCTCCCTACCTATAGTTTTCTGTCCCTAGAAAAAATGTTTTTTTAAAGCACACTATAGCACAAGGAGAATTTCCCTCACTGTCCTTCCCTGTCCCTAGAAACAAGGATTCGTACAGTAAAACACACTGACACTCTCCCTACCTATAGTTTTCTGTCCCTAGAAAAAATGTTTTTTTAAAGCACACTATAGCACAAGGAGAATTTCCCTCACTGTCCTTCCCTGTCCCTAGAAACAAGGATTCGTACAGTAAAACACACTGACACTCTCCCTACCTATAGTTTTCTGTCCCTAGAAAAAATGTTTTTTTAAAGCACACTATAGCACAAGGAGAATTTCCCTCACTGTCCTTCCCTGTCCCTAGAAACAAGGATTCGTACAGTAAAACACACTGACACTCTCCCTACCTATCCTTCTCTTTCCCTAAACTAAAGGAATCCAGGTTAAGCAAGAAAAAATAAATGTCACTGTCCCTGCCTATGCTTCTCTTTCCCTGCTCCGGAACACACTACACTAGGCCGCCGTGCTGGCGGCCTTTTATAGTGTGGGGCGTGTACTAAACACCCTCAGCAATAATTGGCCACAGGCATCCTGCCTGTGGCCAATCATTGCTCTCCTCGCTGCCGGCGCTGTGATTGGCCAAGCATGCGGGGTCACAGTGCATGCTTGGCCAATCACAGCGCCTGGATGACACTGCGATGGCGTAGTGCATTGTGGGCCGTTCGCGTCACTCGAATTAGGCGCGAACGGCCCAAATCGTTCGATCTTCGTCGAACGATCGAACAGCCGATGTTCGAGTCGAACGTATGTTCGACTCGAACACCGAGCTCATCCCTACTTGCGAGTATGTTGCTGCCTACTTCAGTGTGCGTCCGCCGCCCGGCACCCGCTGTGATTGTACACAGTAGGAGCCTGTCAGCAAGCCCCAGCCAATAAATGAAGGCGGGACCTGCTGATCAGCTGCGTACAATCACAGTCCAGAGTCCTGTGAGAAACTGAGAGCTCTAGTAGTAAATGCAGCACACTTTACACATATTGCACATAGTTAGGCACACATTTAACCCCTTGATCGCCCTAGATGTTAGCTACTTCCCAGCCAGTGTCATTAATACAGTAACAGTGTATAGTATTATCACTGGTTACTGTATTAATGTCACTGGTGATGTCAGTCCCCCCAGTGTCACTTAGTGTCAGATTGTCCACTGCACTATCTCAGTCCCATTATAAGTCGCTGATCACTGCCATTAGTAGTATAAAAAAAAAATCCAGTATATATACCATAGTTTGTAAGCAATATCATTTTCACACAAACCAATCAATATACACTTATTGGGATTTTGTTTTTATCAAAGACATGTATCTGAATACATTTTGGCGAAAATTTATGAAGAAATGTGATTTAAAAAAAAAATATATATATTGTATATGTTTTATAGCATAAAGTAAAATAATATTATTTATTTTTCAACATTTTTCCATCTTTTTTGTTTATATCGCAATTTTTTTTTAAAAAACCCAGTGGTGTTCAAATACCACCAAAAGAAAGCTCTATTTGAGTGGGAAAAAAATATATAAATTTTATTTGGGTACAGTGTTGCGTGACCGCACAAATACCAGTTAAAATAGCAGAGTGCCGAGTAGCAAAACATAGCTTGGTCATGAAGGGGGTAAAATCTTCTGGAGCTCAAATGGGTAATCAGTCCTGTCCAGTTCACTGCTATTAACTACAGAACACCTCCTCCTGTGTTATGGAGATAAGACAATGGAGAAGTGTTATATACAGGTAAAACTTGAATTACAATATCGTGCAAAAGTTTATTTATTTCACTAATGCAACTTAAAAGATGAAACTAATATATGCGATAGACTCATTATATGCAAAGCAAGATAGTTCAAGCCGTGATTTGTCATAATTGTGATGATTATAGCTTACAGCTCATGAAAACCCAAATCCACAATCTCAGAAAATTAGAATATTGTGAAAAGATGCAATATTCTAGGCTCAAAGTGTCCCACTCTAATCAGCTAATTAAGCCATAACACCTGCAAAGGGTTCCTAAGCCTTTAAATGGTCTGTCTCTCAGTCTGGTTCAGTAGGAATCACAATCATGGGAAAGACTGCTGACCTGACAGTTGTGCAGAAAACCATCATTGACTCCCTCCATAAGGAGGGAAAGCCTCAAAAGGTAATTGCAAAAGAAGTTGGATGTTCCCAAAGTGCTGTATCAAAGCACATTAATAGAAAGTTATGTGGAAGGGAAAAGTGTGGAAGAAAAAGGTGCACAAGCAGCAGGGATGAACGCAGCCTGGAGAGGATTGTCAGGAAAAGGGCATTCAAAAGTGTTGGGGACTTTCACAAGGAGTGGAGTGAGGCTGGAGTCAGTGCATCAAGAGCCACCACACACAGACGGTTCAAATGTCGTATTCCTCTTGTCAAGCCACTCCTGAACAACAAACAACTTCAGAAGCGTCTTACCTGGGCTAAAGAAAAACACACCTGCTCTGTTGCTCAGTGGTCCAAAGTCCTCTTTTCTGACTGAAACCAAGAACCCAGAGTATGGAGGAAGAATGGAGAGGCACACACTGCAAGATGCTTGAAGTCCAGTGTGAAGTTTCCACAGTCTGTGTTGATTTGGGGAGCCATGTCATCTGCTGGTGTTGGTCCACTGTGCTTCATTAAGTCTAGGGTCAACGGGTCTACCAGGAGATTTTGGAGCACTTCATGCTTCCTTCCGCAGACGAGCTCTATGGGGATGCTGACTTCATTTTCCAGCAGGACTTGGCACCTGCCCACACTGCCAAAAGCACCAAAACCTGGTTCAATGACCTTGGGATTGCTGTGCTTGATTGGCCAGCAAACTCGCCTGACCTGTACCCCATAGAGAATCTATGGGGCATTGGCAAGAGAAAGATGAGAGGCATAAGACCAAACAATGCAGAAGAGCTGAAGGCTGCTATTGAAGCATCCTGGTCTTCCATAACACTTCAGCAGTGCCACAGGCTGATAGCTTCCATGCCACGCGGCATTGAGACAGTAATATTCAAATTTTTCGAGTTTCACCTGTAGTCCTAATCAGGAGTGAGCAGCCCTAGGGAGACAACACTGTTCCACTATAGGAACAATACAGTGAGTGTTGTCACCCATGGACAGGAAATGTGTTACTGGCCTAGGGTTGCCACCTGTATGGGAATGACCCGGACAGTCCGGTTTTTGACTCTTCTGCCCGGGTTTCTGTGCTTCTGACACCCGGACACAACATCAGTCAGTCCCTGCCAACCTGTCAGATCTGTAGGCTGCACCTACTCTGATCCTGGTGCATGGATGCCGACACCCCCGGACGATCTGGCTGCAGAGAGGCAACGCTTGTAGTGTGGGGGATGTGCCGACCAGGAACTTCACTTTAGTACAGCAATGGTAAGGCATGTGCACTTGTGCAGGATGGTGAAGCTTTTAAGGGAGGGGGGAGAAGATTTATTAAAGGCAGTAGTGGGGATGTAAACATGGCTCAGAGCTGAGGAGAGGTGGGTGGGGGGGGTCAGGTTCATGTGGATGAGAATGCAATGGAAAGGAGTAGTGGGAGAGAACTGAATCCTGCACCCTATATACTGTACCCTGATGATCCCTGCACCCTATATACTGTACCCTGATGATCCCTTCACTCTATATACCGTACCCTGATTATCCCTTCACTCTATATACCGTACCCTGATGATCCCTGCACTCTATATACCGTACCCTGATGATCCCTGCACTCTATATACCGTACCCTGATGATCCCTGCACTCTATATACCGTACCCTGATGATCCCTGCACTCTATATATACCGTACCCTGATGATCCCTGCACCCTATATACTGTGCCCTGATGATCCCTGCACTCTATATATACCGTACCCTGATGATCCCTGCACTCTATATATACCGTACCCTGATGATCCCTGCACTCTATATACCATACCCTGATGATCCCTGCACTCTATATACCATACCCTGATGATCCCTGCACTCTATATACCATACCCTGATGATCCCTGCACTCTATATACCGTACCCTGACGATCCCTGCACTCTATATACCGTACCCTGATTATCCCTGCACTCTCTATATACCGTACCCTGATGATCCCTGCACCCTATATACTGTGCCCTGATGATCCCTGCACTCTATATGCTGTACCCTGATGATACCTGCACCCTATATACCGTACCCTGATGATCCCTGCACTCTATATATACCGTACCCTGATGATCCCTGCACCCTATATACTGTGCCCTGATGATCCCTGCACACTAAATATATGTACCCTGATGATCCCTGCACTCTATATATACCGTACCCTGATGATCCCTGCACTCTATATACCATACCCTGATGATCCCTGCACCCTATATACTATACCCTGATGATCCCTGCACTCTATATACCGTACCCTGATGATCCCTGCACTCTCTATATACCATACCCTGATGATCCCTGCACCCTATATACTGTGCCCTGATGATCCCTGCACTCTATATGCTGTACCCTGACGATCCCTGAACTCTATGTACCGTAACCTGATGATCCCTGCACTCTATATACTGTACCCTGATGATCCCTGCACCCTATATACTGTACCTTGATGATCCCTGCACTCTATATACTGTACCCTGATGATCCCTGCACCCTATATACTGTACCCTGATGATCCCTGCACCCTATATACTGTACCCTGATGATCCCTGCACTCTATATACTGTACCCTGATGATCCCTGCACTCTCTATATACTGTACCCTGATGATCCCTGCACTCTCCATATACTGTGCTCTGATGATCCCTGCACTTTCTATATACTGTACCCTGATGATCCCTGCACTCTGTATATACCGCGCCCTAAACCCTGCACTCTGTATGTAACGCACTCCTGAACCCTGCACTCATTTTGTAGTGCACTCCTGACCTCTGCACACTTTAAGACCCTCCCACCACACTTTAGCCAAACCCGCTATTTAATGTGGAATGTTTGGGAAGAGGGGGGGGGGTGCATGCTTGAGCTCCTGCACCTATTCTGTGAGAAAAAAAGCCCTGCCTGGGATGCAGCCAGCCAGTGCAGGAACTCAGCAGGAGTATCATAGAACCCAGTGATGATTCCTGTTGCGCATGCCTGTGCTGTGTGCTCTCTGCCATCTCCCCTGTGGCACCCGCCCTCCTCCTATGCCAGTGTCATTAGTACAGTGACAGTGTACAGTATTATCACTGTATTAGTGTCACTAGTGATGTCAGTGTACCTCCCACGAGGGTCTGTTAGCACCATATTGCCCGCCACTATCACAATCACCGCTAAGGTGTTCAGGTTTGGCTGGAAGAAAAGGTGGCAACCCTATACTGGCCTGAACCGCAAGTGAAAATGAAGGGGAAAAAAGCCTGAGGAAAGAAAACAAGTGCAGCCATCACATCTACAGACTGGTAGGTTCCACTATATTACGTGTTTGTTCTTAGGTTTATATACACACTTATAAGTCACCTTAAGTAGAACGCATATATACACACGTGATACAATGTTGTAGATGGATTTCTTATTACTGGTCTTAGGAAGGGCTGCATTGTTTGGCCTAAAACGTTTGCCATATGATATCACCAGAGGTAGGGGACTTGAGTCACATGACTTGACTTAATTCAGACTTGAGTCACCTGTTTGAGGACTTGCTTGACAGAATTCAATAAATGACTCGACTTGACTTTGACTTGTCATTAATGACTTGCGACTTGACTTTGACTTGGGCTATATGACTTGCAACGACTTGGCACCACTAACACTAACCGCATGCCGCCGTCTGCCTACCTGATCAGCGTGTCATGCAGACAGACGGCGGCCATTGCAGTGTTCAAAAGCTGCACCTCCTCGTCTGTGATAGGCGGAACACTCAATTTCACAGCAGGCAGTGTTCAGCCTATCACGGACATCCTCTTATCCTCGTCTGTGTTATGAGGATGAGCGGATGTCCGTGATAGGCGGAACATTGAATGCTGGGAAATTGAGTGTTCCGCCTATCACAGACAAGGAGGAGGCGCGGCTTTTGAATACTGGAATGGCCGCCGGGATGCCGCCGATCAGGTACACGGCTGACGGGCACAGTGAAGCATGGGCACAGTGAGACATGGGCACAGTGAGACACGGGCACAGTGAGGAATTGGGCACAGTGAAGCATGGGCACAGTGAGACACGGGCACAGTGAGGCATTGGGCACAGTGAGGCACAGGCACAGTGAGACACAGGCACAGTGAAGCATGGACACAGTGAAGCATGGGCACAGTGAAGCATGGACACAGTGAAGCATGGGCACAGTGAAGCATGGACACAGTGAGGCATGGGCACAGTGAAACATGGGCACAGTGAAGCATGGACACAGTGAAGCATGGGCACAGTGAAGCCTGGGCACAGTGAGGCATGGGCACAGTGAGGCATGGGCACAGTGAGGCACAGTGAGGCATGGGCACGTAACCAATATTATTTATTGTTATCCCTCCTATTATTTTTATACAGTATGGGGTAGATCAGTATTTTGACTTGATTTGTGACTTGACCAAACTAAATGACTTGACTTGACTTGCTTGACTTCTAGCAGGGACTCGACTTGACTTTTCATCACAGTAACTTGGGACTTGCTTGAGACTTGAAGGTTAAGACTTGAGACTTGCTTGTGACTTGCACATGTGTGATTTACTCCCATGTCTGGATGTCACTATACACTAACCGGCCACTTTATTAGGTACACCTTGCGAGTACCGGGTTGGCCCCCCTTTTGCCTTCAGAACTGCCTTAATTCTTTGTGGCATAGATTCAACAAGATGTTGGAAACATTCCTGAGATTTTGATCCATATTGAAATTGATAGCATCACGCAGTTGCTGCAGATTTGTCAGCTGCACATCCATGATATGAATTTCCCATTCCACCACATCCCAAAGGTGCTCTATTGGATTGAGATCTGGTGACTGTGGAGGCCAATGGAGTACAGTGACCTCATTGTCATGTTCAAGAAACCAGTGGTGAGATGATTTGAGCTTTGTAACATGGTGCATTATCCTGCTGGAAGTAGCCATCAGAAGATGGGTACACTGTAGTCATAAAGAGATGGACATGGTCACGGTCAGGCTATGGTGTTTAAACGATGCTCAATTGGTACTAAAGGGCCCAAAGGGTGCCAAGAAAATATCCCCCACACCATTACACCACCACCCCCAGCCTGAACGGCTGATACAAGGCAGGATGGTTCCATGCTTTCATGCTGCTTACACCAAATTCTGACCCTACCATCTGCGTGTCGCAGCTAAAATCGAGACTCATCCGACCAGGCAACGTTTTTCCAATCTTCTATTGTCCAACTGTGGTGAGCCTGTACAAATTGTAGCCTCAGTTTCCTGTTCTTAGCTGACAGGAATGACACCCGGTGTGGTCTTCTGCTGCTGTAGCCCATCTGATTCAAGGTTTGATCTGTTGTGCGTTCAGAGATGGTATTCTGCATACCTTGGTTGTAACGAGTGGTTATTTGAGTTACTGTTTTCTTTCTATCATCTAGAACCAGTCTGTCCATTCTCCTCTGACATCAACAGGGCATTTTTGTCCACACAGCTGCCTCTCACTGGATATTTTCTCTCTCTCTGAACATTCTCTGTAAACCCTAGAAATGGCTGTGTGAAAAAAAATGTATATCAGCAGTTTTTGAAATACTCAGACCAGCCCATCTTGCACCAACAAACATGCCACGTTCAAAGTCACTAAAATCCCCTTTTCTTCCCCATTCTGATGCTTGGTTTGAACTTAAGCAAGTTGTCTTCACCACGTCTAGATGCCTAAATGCATTGAGTTTCTGCCATGGAATTGGCTGATTACCAATTTGGGTTACCAAGCAATTGAACAGGTGTACCTAATAAAGTGGCCGGTGAGTGTATATTGTACTCTGCAAAAAAAAGAAGAATTAAGTAGCACCCACTGTCATTTTGTATGTATGTGTATACCATTTTTGTCCGCAGGGAGAGTATCGGTGTACAGTTCCCTGTGGCCTGCAGGTGGCGCTGCCATGGTAGGCCAGGGTTGAACCGCTGATACAGTGCTGTGCCTTATGTGTCCTCTCTCGGCAGCCGTACAGTGGGTGTGGTAGGCCTGTTGTGCATGCTGGGGGAGGATATAACAGAGGCAGACGCTGCCTGTTCGGGGTTCTGTCATGGTCGGGGGTCCTACCCCAGGGAGTGTGTTCCTGTCCGCCCTGGGCACCTTTGGCCCAGGGGCGGAGGTCGGTGAATCAGTCCCAGGCACCTTTAGCCCTGGGGCTGCAGCAAAGACCTTGAGCCCAGCACCTTCGGCTGGGGCCCATCAAGGATCGAGGAATCCCAGGGTGCCGCCTTGCAAGGGGACCCGCATCTTAGACGAGGAGGCCGGGGGAGGAACCGTTCCGAGGGACCGGTGAGAAGTCACGGTGAAGGAAGGGGCCCGGTAACTCTCTGGAGGGATGTCTTCTCCTTAACAGAGGTCAAGCTTTAAGAAGGAACCAAGTTCACTAGGTCTGTGGCAGAGACCAAGTCTACCAAGTCTGTGGCAGAGACTGCGGTTGAGTTTGAGCACCATTCTGGCTGCTAGTCCCTATCTGGGGAGACTATCCAGGTGGGCTGAGTCTGCTTGAGAATCTGAGCAGTGAAGTGTTTTGCGTTTGTGCCTGGACCTCTCCCACACCTTATGCTGTCCTGTTCTTACTCCAACCTTTCCTATCAGAGACTGTGCTTAAGAAGAAAAATAAACTCTATGTTGGAGTTACGGCTGGTGTGGACTTTGAAGTTATTGGGAGAATATAAAGACTGATCTTTATTATTTATAGAGGTGAGAATCATTCTCTGGAGTATTCTGGCTTTCTGGCTGTGGAGACCCACCAACAACACCGCTCAACCTCTTCACATAGGAGGGTACGGGCTTGTGGCGTGGTGTGCCCTCTCTCCCTGTGAGGAGCCAAAGGCAGGTGAAGGGGGTGGTATCGCTACACGTGGGGGCTCGAGTCCGGGATTTCTGCGGCCAGAAAGAAGAAGAAACCCCCCCAAGAGTTTGGACTTCATTTCCCCTGTGAAGTTCCGTGGAGGTCGGCCATATTTGAAAGAAAAGTGACTGCGCCACGAGGAGAGCCCAGGCTGCGTAGTTTGTGGGCGTGTCTAAAGTAAGAAAGCCCGCGAACGTTGCAGAGGATAGGAGGAGCCTGACCATGTGATGAGTTACACATGGTGACTTTGGTGCAAAAAGAACAGTGCGCAATGGATTGGCAAGCGGGTAACGTGGCGTCTAATGCCTCATGGATTCCAGCTACTTCTACCATGAATGTGACCTTGTTTGCTGCTTCTGTGACCGACACGGGGATCCGACTGAAGCCTCTGGGTCGCTTCGCTCTCTATGTCTGCAGAGAGGCGGAGGCCCTTGGAGTGGTTTGTCCTGGATGCCAGGGACTGGTGGTGCATCTTAGGCCATTTGGAAGATGCGAACAGTGCAAAGAATTCCTGTTTGAGGTAGAGTAGCCTACTGAAAAACCTTGGGCCTTCCATTTGAACTGCCCTACGGGCGCCACCACTTTAGAAGAAGGAACCAGAGCTTCCACAGTCACCCCTACGCGGACTGTCGGGACTTCGGAGGAAGTCGCAGTTGAGAATGTTCCGGTGATTGAGGAACCGGAGACGGAGAAACCGGAGGATGTTGCCTCGGTTGTTACTGAGTCTTCGCTCCCACCGCCCAAGAGGAAGGTCAGCTATGTTAAGGCTTCTTACGGCCGTGGTGGAGTTACACCCCAGCGCTTGCCCGGATCGGATGTATCCACAGGAAAGAGTTCCGGACATCCTGCATCAGCTAAAAGCCAAGGTAAGCCGGGGAAAGGGATCTTGGCTAAGGTCCGAAGTGTCGGGGATGCTTGGGTCAGGGACCCCAGAGAACTTGAACTTGTCAGAGGCGGTGATTCCTCGTCCACTAAAAGTTACCTGCCGGCGGAGGAATGTGATACATCCGACCTGGAATCAGTCTCCGATCCAGGGGATGATGCAGTCACAGATGAACTATTCGAGCGGAAGGGTTGGGATAAGATACCCCTGTTCTCGTCCCATAGGAAAAGGGACCCACGCATGGTCACTGGGGATGATAAACCCCGGAAGAAGGCCCAGGAGCCTGAGGAGGAATCTGTCCCGTTGTCTGCCCTTCCACCACTTGAGGTACCTGCACCTGTTGCCGTGATAGGACGAGTGTCATTGCGGGCCCCTATGTCTGGTCCGGAGGCAGTAATAGTGCCTCGACACCCGGATGCCATAGTCTTGCCAGGTATGGGAGATCATGCAACCATGCCTCTGTTGTCCAGGATGCAGCGGTTATTCAACCAGAGAGTGGCAAACGAATATGGGTGGGAATACCCGTACTTGCCTAAAGACTTGCTTTTTGAAGTGGAGGCCTATAGGGATCGGTGGTACGGGGACTTTCTATGGACTTACTTAAAGGTGCCCCAGGCCCATAGGTACTTTGCCTGTTCCGCCGCAATCACCAAGCGGTACAAGGAATGTAAGGAGTCATGGATGCTTGGCAGGCATATCCACGCAGATAAAGTGGTTATTTGCCGGAAGGAGAAAGACAATGTTGAGTACTTTATTGAACTTTTCACCAAGGACTGGAAACCACTAGTGTTGCCTCATCCACAGTTGCTGGTTCGAATCCCGACCACGACACCATCTGCCTGGAGTTTGCATGTTCTCCCTGTGTCTACGTGGGTTTCCTCCGGGTACTCCGGTTTCCTCCCACACTCCAAAGACATGCTGGTAGGTTAATTGGATCTTGTCCAAATTGGCCCAGTATATGTGTGTCCCAAGCGCGTCGAGATCCTACGGGGTAAAATGACCGCACCAGCCGAGCAGACACTGCAAAAAGCGCCTAGAGGCGATTCAATTCGCATGTGTAGCGCTATACAAGTCACTCATTCATTCATTCATTCACAGTATTATCTTTGAGAGACTGGACTCTTTATGTTTTGTCCTTTGCTTTATTCCGGAGTGTACTCTCCTGGAGCCCAAGAACTTTGCCCTTGCAGATGGGGTATTCTACTTCGCTGGAAGAGCAGGAGCTGTTGTTTTTTTCTCCTCTCACAGCGCCACAAAGACAGTGACTTTGGGGTAGAAATAGTTCAGGGCCACAGTCAGGTTCAAGAAGAAGAGGAGGATTCGTCTTCAAGAAAAGAAAGGTTTTTTTTCTGGGACAAGTGTCTTGACGGTGGCCTTTCCACTAGGTGGCAGTGTTCCGTAACTCTTGCACTACATTTAAAATGTGTTTTACTTGTTAGAAGGAAAGGATTTTTCCTCCGGGAGAATCTTTTCTCTTCTACTGTACATAAGTTACGATGTCAAATTGTTGGTTGTGTATGTTTTCTTTCTCCCTCTAAAGGTGGACGCCGGGCAAATCACTGAGTATGGGTGGATTTAGCTATCGCAGCAGGGGAGGGAAATGTAAATGATAAAAATATGTTTGTGTAGCGCTACCCCCAGTTAAGAGAGCCGCTGGATTTGTTTGCAGGCCCTGAATGCAGCACCGCCAACCCCCGGCAATTTACTCGACCCACTCTGGCACAGTTAGTCTAGGGGTTATTCTAGTATCACGGTCTAACAGTACATACACACAATCTATCTGTATTGTAAAGGTAACCTCTTTGCATAATGATAACACACTGATAGCAAGTGATGAAGTATAACGGTTTCTTTACTTTGGGTAAAAGGCACAAGGTTAACACATCACACATATATGTCTGCAGAGCCCTGCAGCAGAAATATAGTACACCCTGATAATGCAGGCTATTTCCCTTCTAGTGCAGCTATCTCTATCTATGCGCCCTCTTGGCGCAGCAGCAAAAGTTCTAACTCCTGGTCAGGCCTGACTCAGATTTAACTCAGTCTCTAGTAGAACGATTTCTTTGCATGCAACTTGACTGGTGGTGCACAACAGGAACAGTATTTGTAATCCAAAGGGGTGGACAATAAAGAACACTTCACCGGAGACTAACTCAACTCAGTTCCGCCACTAGTCTCCAGTGGAACAGTAAATAAAGGCCGATGGGCCAAGGCAGTCTCTAGGCCTAACAACAGTACAGCCTATAGGATTGAGCAAGTGCTCGCTCACCACTCCAGACGCGATCCCAGTCCGGGACTTCCACCTGCTGTGTCTACACACACAGCGTCTGTAACGGTCGGGTCTCCGATCCAACTGATGTAAGTAGTCAGCGAAGTCAGGTGTCACCCAGGTTCCACAGTGGGGTGGAAGGCTCTCTGGAAGTTGTGCAAGGCCCTGGCTTCAGGCCCTGCACTGCAGCAGATCCGCACAGGAAGACCTGTTGATTGCAGCGCGGTGTCCAAAAGAGGCTGAGCTCAGCCTCGCCCTCCTCTTATATAGCCCCTCCCATCAGTCTCTGCGGTGGCTGAATGCACCCTGGGTGCCGAACGGGGTTCTGGGCAACGTAGTCCCGGGGCCTTAAAGGAGACCCCGCTACATTTGCTTTTAAATATGTGACATTGAGAATGGGATGTACACATTTGTTTTCTACTACTCTTTCTTCGTCTCTTCATTTAACTCCCTTTCCCCATGTTTAAGTTCCGGCACAAACAAACATTTTTTTTCAAATTTTTTTTTTTTTTTTTGTAGATAGTTTCTGGAATAGGTCTATGTTGACTCAGGTTTGAGAGGCATAGGTTTGCTCCAGACACTGAGGACAGTGTCTAATTTAGTGGGGGGAGTGTGTAGCGGGGTCCTAAATTTAGGGGAAGTGTTTGAGTGGTAGTTATGCTCAAACACCCCAATTGTCAGGATTCTGTCAACCATTTTTGTCCGCAGGGAGAGTATCGGTGTACAGTTCCCTGTGGCCTGTAGGTGGCGCTGCCATGGTAGGCCAGGGTTGAACCGCTGATACAGTGCTGTGCCTTGTGTGTCCTCTCTCGGCAGGCGTACAGTGGTTGTGGTAGGCCTGCTGTGCATGCTGGGGGAGGATATAACAGGGGCAGACGCTGCCTGTTCGGGGTTCTGTCGTGGTCGGGGGTCCTACCCCAGGGAGTGTGTTCCTGTCCGCCCTGGGCACCTTTGGCCCAGGGGCGGAGGTCGGTGAATCAGTCCCAAGCACCTTTAGCCCTGGGGCTGCAGCAAAGGCCTTGGGCCCAGCACCTTCGGCTGGGGCCCATCGAGGATCGAGGAATCCCAGGGTGCCGCCTTGCGAAGGAACCCGCATCTTAGACAAGGAGGCCGGGGGAGTAACCGTTCCGAGGGACCGGTGAGAAGTCACAGTGAAGGAACTCTCTGGAGGGATGTCTTTTCCTTAACAGAGGTCAAGCTTTAAAAAGGAACCAAGTTCACCAGGTCTGTGGCAGAGACCAAGTCTACCAAGTCTGTGGCAGAGACTGCGGTTGAGTTAGAGCACCATTCTGGCTGCTAGTCCCTATCTGGGGAGACTATCCAGGTGGGCTGAGTCTGCTCGAGAATCTGAGCAGTGAAGTGTTTTGTGTTTGTGCCTGGACCTCTCCCACACCTTATGCTGTCCTGTTCTTACTCCAACCTTTCCTATCAGAGACTGTGCTTTAGAAGAAAAATAAACTCTATGTTGGAGTTACGGCTGGTGTGGACCTTGAAGTTATTGGGGGAATATAAAGACTGATCTTTATTATTTATAGAGGTGAGAATCATTCTCTGGAGGATTCTGGCTTCCTGGCTGTGGAGACCCACCAACAACACATAGGAGGGTACGGGCTTGTGGCATGGTGTGCCCTCTCTCCCTGCGAGGAGTCAAAGGCAGGTGAAGGGGGTGGTATCGCTACATATATATATATATATATATATATATATATATATATATATATATATATATATATTGTGACAGTAGGAGCTACTGTCACGGTAAAATGGACAGTTTGCTGGACACAGGGTCTGCACATTTGCAAGGTGCAAGACTACAGAGCGTAGATGTGGACTGGAGAAGACTGCTTTTTCAGCTTTCTCCAGGTTTTGGTATTCTGGAAAGGGGCTTTGTAGTTTGGAGATTCCACAGTGTCTTGGGAGGGATGGGATCTCCAACCCTGTGTCCAGACTTTGCTGATTACCAGCAGGGTGTGTGCTCAGGTGAGCACAGCCCTTATAATGAATGTATGGGAAGACCTCATGGCTCCCAGTTGGAGACGGCTCCACACCAAGAGACAGGAGGTCTTCAGGAGTCAGAGAGGCTGTAGGTGACAGCCAGAACATTGGTGACTGCAAGAGGCAGAGCTGTGGACGCTAAAGGGAAGCCGTATACTTTGAGGAGTCCGGTGGTCTGGGTGACCAGGAAAGTGCAGAAGTACTGCTACAGAGAGCCAGGTGGGCTAGCATTTTCTGTTATGTGTATTTGATGGAGAAGAACCCCTGCGTGGGAAACCTTTGTTTGGACATTTATTTTGCCTTTTTTAATAAAAATGGGCTACCATGCCCTTAAATATAGTTCCTGACTGGCTTGAATCGCTGAAAAAACGCATCTACCATTTGAGCTAAACAACCCCCATCTCACAATATATATATATCCCATTTTTATGTATGTGTAGCGGGTGGTCATATTTAGTATAAAGGGGGCAGACATCTTCTGCTCGGGGTCCACTCCCAGGCACCTTCAGCCTGGGGGTGAGTGATGGTGGTCTCCGGGTGCCCTAGGCCCGGGGACGGAGTTGCGGTTCCACCCCAGACACCTTCGGTCTGGGGTGAGGTACTCTCTGGAGGCCTGGGGCCCCGTACCTTTGACTGGGTCCCGCAAGGGATCGAGGGCTCCTAGGGCGTTCCCCGGTGTGGACGCCCGAATCTGGGACGAGGAGGCCAGGGAGGTGACCCTTCCGAAGACCCAGTGCAGCATTTGCTGGTGACGGCAGGGCCTCTGGTAACTGTCCGGATGGATGTCCTTTCCCTGACAGGGGCCATTGCTCATAGAAGGTAGTCCACGTTCTCATGGTCTGTGGCAGGGACCCATCGTGAATCAGGTCGGTGGCAGAGACCCAACAACCAGGTCTGTGGCAGAGGCCTTATTCATCTGGTCTGTGGCAGGGACCCCCTCACGGTCGGTGCAGCGACTGTGCGCCAAGCCTGTTCGCGCTATAACGGAACAGGAGAAAAACCAAGTTCAAGTTTGTGCCTGGACCTCCTCCCCACTTTGTTCTGAACTGTTCTGTGTCTAACCAGTCGCTCTCAAAGGACTATTTATTGCTCTGAAGAATAAATAAGTGTTGGACTTTCAGTGGTGTGGAACTTGACTTTCTGGGAGCTACAGGGTCCTACCTCCACCTGTGTGGAGGGAGGGAATCATCCTCAGGGGAAGTTTTGGCTCTGGTAAAAGGTTATAGCTCACACCTCTGCACACAAGAGGATACGAGCTGGTGGTGCGCCACATTCTCCTCCCTGGTCCCCTAGACGAGAGCCATTGACCGAGAAGAGAAAGAAGGAGTGAGAGGTGAGGTTGCTACACGTGGGGGCTCTGGGTCCGGTATCTGTGTTTGTGTTGATGGAGCCGAGACTTTCAGAGCTTGAACCTGGCTGCGCAGTTCGTGGGCGTGACACAGCAGAAGCCCGCAAACAGGTGCAGAATATGGGAGGAGTCTGGCCATGTGAAGTGTTGCACGTGGGGACTTTGGCGTGAGATAGTCAGTGCGCGATGGAGCAGCAAGCATTCAGCATGTTCACTACTGCCTCGTGGGTTCCTACTTCCACAGCCACGAGGATGACTTTGTTTGCTACTCCGCTGACAGACACAGGGATTAGGCTCAAGCCCCGGGGGCCTTTCGCCCTGTACGTATGTAAGGACGTTGAGGCTCTCGGTGTGATTTGTCCCGGCTGCTCGGGACTGGTGGTCCATCTGAAGCCATTCGGGCGATGTGAGGCCTGTAAAGAGTTCATTTTTGAGGTGGAGCAACCCACAGAAAGGCCTCGGGCCTTCCACCTCAACTGTATAACAGTCGTCACCACTCTTGAAGGAGAAGTCAGAGCTTGTACAGCCATCCCTACGCGCACTGACCGGGCTCTGGAGGAAGCCCCAGTTGAGATTGAGACTGAGATTGAGAAACCCGAAAATGCTGCTTCGGTCACCACGTTATCCCTGCTTCCACCGCCCAAGAGGAAAGTCGGTCTGGTCAAGGCTTCCTGCGGCCATGGGAGAGTCACACCCCAGCGCTTGCCTGGCCTGGATGGATCTGGAAGGAAGAGCCCCGGACATCCCAGCTCAAGTAAAGGCCGAAGTAAGCCGAGGGACGGGACCTGGTGTGTTGTTGGAGGTGTCAGGGATCCAGAGGCCCTGGAACCTGTCCAAGGGGGTGACTCCACGTCTAC
Source organism: Rana muscosa (assembly GCA_029206835.1). Lineage (NCBI taxonomy): Eukaryota > Metazoa > Chordata > Amphibia > Anura > Ranidae > Rana > Rana muscosa. The sequence goes on from CM055116.1 coordinate 884,071,620, forward strand.
ACGGAGTTACTGTCTCGCGGAGCAGTATGACACCTCCGACCTGGAGTCGATCTCCGATGTTGGAGACGACGTTGTAATAGACAAACTTTTTGCTCAGAAAGGCTGGGACAAGATACCCCTATTCTCGTCCCGTGTGAAAAGGGACCCACCCATGTCCACTGGCGATAGTAGACCCCGGGTGGAGGCCCCGGCGCCTTAGGAGGGATCTGGTCCCCTGCATGCCTCTCCACCCCCGGAGTCGCCTGCGCCCATTGCTGGGGCGAAGCGAGTGTCACTGCGGGCTCCTATGCCCAATCTACAGGTGGTGAAGGTGCCCCGCCACCCGGATGCTATAGTGCTGCCTGGTGAAGGAGACCGTGCTACAATGCCACCCCTTTCCCGTTTGCAGAGACTTTTCGGTCAGAAAGTTGCCAATGAATATGGGTGGGAGTACCCATATTTGTCCAAGGAACTTTTATATGAAGTGGAGGCCTGCAGACAGCGGTGGTATGATGACTTCATCTGGACATATCTCAAGGTGCCCCACGCTCGCAGGTACCTCTCATGTTCCCCTGCAGCCTCCAAAAGGTTCAAAGACTGCAAGGCAGAGTGGATGTTGGGTCGGCACATCCATGCTGACCGGGTGCTTATTTGTCGGAGGGAGGGGGATGATGTGGAATATCACATGGAGACTTTCGACAGGTATTTGAAACCCCTGGTACTGCAGCACCCAAGGTTTTATTTGTAGGAGAATAGACTCCTGTGTTTTTTTTTGTTGCTGAACATTCCGGAGTGCCTTTGCCGGAACTCAGGGACTCTTTAACCCGCAAAGGGTGGCCTACTTTTGGAAGAATTGGGAGCAGTTTTGTTTTGTTCTCCTTTTTCTTTCTCCCCTGCAAGGATACGGAGACTTTGGGGTGTAGTTGAGACAGGGCCACAGTACAGAGAAAAGGATTTCTGGATGGAAGAAAACAAGTGTTCTGACCGCGACACTACCACCAGGTGGCGGTGTTGCGCAACGATTGTCACACATACCACACATTACTTTTGGAAGGAAGGGGTTTCCTCTAGGGGGAGCCTGTTCATTCCAAATGACATACTGTGTCAGATAATGTGTTTTATTTCCCCCTCTGCAGGAGAACGTCAATCAAGTCTGCTGAGAATGGGGCAGATCTTAGTCAGTGATGTGGGAGGGGGGAAAATATAATTTTGTTAAAAATTATGCTGTTATGCCTTTGAATGTTTATACCTGTGCATGTTTTGTATGTTGTTTCTTCCCTTCCCTTTTGGTTCAGGCACAAACGAAACAAAATTTTTAAATTGTCATTTTTTTCCTTTTGGTTAGTTTGTCTCTGGATCAAATTTATGCTGATTCTGCTTTAGAGGGGGCATGAATTGGTTTCAGACACTGGGGACCAGTGTCAAATCACTGGGGGGGATGTGTAGCGGGTGGTCATATTTAGGGTAGGCATCTGAGTGGTACCAGGCTCAGATGCAACAATTGTTAGGATTCCTGGACCAGTTTATGCCAGTGGAGGATATCAATGGTGTCTAGTTCCCTGCGGACTATAGGTGGCGCTGTTGCCATAGGCCGGGGTTGAACCGCCATTGGAGGGCTGCGCCCTTTGTGTCCTCCCGCAGCAGTAGTACAGCGGGGCGGGGAACCTGCTGTGCATGCTGGGAGAGAGTATAACGGGCAGACATCTTCCGCTCGGGGTCCACTCCCAGGCACCTTCAGCCTGGGGGTGAGTGATGGTGGTCTCCAGGTGCCCTAGGCCCGGGGACGGAGTTGCGGTTCCACCCCAGATACCTTCGGTCTGGGGTGAGGTACTCTCTGGAGGCCTGGGGCCCAGTACCTTCGACTGGGTCCCGCAAGGGATCGAGGGCTCCTAGGGTGTTCCCCGGTGTGGACGCCCAAATCTGGGACGAGGAGGCCAGGGAGGTGACCCTTCCGAAGACCCAGTGCAGCATTTGCTGGTGACAGCAGGGCCTCTGGTAACTGTCCGGATGGATGTCCTTTCCCTGACAGGGGCCATTGCTCATAGAAGGTAGTCCATCGTGAATCAGGTCGGTGGCAGAGACCCAACAACCAGGTCTGTGGCAGAGGCCTTATTCATCTGGTCTGTGGCAGGGACCCCCTCGCGGTCGGTGCAGCGACTGTGCGCCAAGCCTGTTCGCGCTATAACGGAACAGGAGAAAAACCAAGTTCAAGTTTGTGCCTGGACCTCCTCCCCACTTTGTTCTGAACTGTTCTGTGTCTAACCAGTCGCTCTCAAAGGACTATTTATTTCTCTGAAGAATAAATAAGTGTTGGACTTTCAGTGGTGTGGAACTTGACTTTCTGGGAGCTAAAGGGTCCTACCTCCACCTGCGTGGAGGGTGGGAATCATCCTCAAGGGAAGTTTTGGCTCTGGACAGGGACACAGGCCCGAAGGTAAAAGATTATAGCTCACACCTCTGCACACAAGAGGATACAAGCTCGTGGTGCGCCACACTCTCCTCCCTGGTCCCCTAGACGAGAGCCATTGACCGAGAAGAGAAAGAGGGAGTGAGAGGTGAGGTCGCTACATATATATATGTATATATATGTGGCGGGTATGTACTTTACCGGGTGTAATTCAAACTGGCAGAGACACCAGCAATGTACAGTTCCTTGCGGTCCAGCGGGTGGCGCTGTCGCCTTGGGCTGGGGTTGAACCATTGCTGTGCCTCCTTTTTGTCCTCCCTCAGCAGCGGTATGGTGGGACGGGGAACCCACCATGCTTGCTGGGAGAGGGTATAAAGGGGCCGGCCATCTTTGTCACTGGGTCGAGTCCCAGGCACCTTCAGCCTGTGGGCGTGTGGTTCGTGTCGGTCCTCTAGGAGGCCTAGGCCTAGAGGACGTCCGGAGGTCGTGTTCCATCCCAGGCACCTTTAGCCTGGGGTGAGGTACTCGGATGGCGGTCTGGAGCTCAGTGCCCAACACTGAGTTCCGCGAGGGAAGGAGGTCCTAGAGAACCCAGGGATTGGGTACCCGAATCCGGAAGGCGTAATGGACCGGGGGGAGCTACTCACTTGAAGACCGGTTGCAGCAGATTGCCAGTGACAGTGACAGGTGAGCCTCCCATCGGAGACCGTCTGGAAGGAAATTCCCCCCTCGCTAGGAGACCTCAGCCCACTTTCAGGAAGGAAAGTGGAGAGTTCATTGTGTCTGGGCCTACTCGCATCCACACCTCCTTGTTTGTTCTGTTCTTTAAGGGAGTCTAACTGATTATGCTGTCACTCGAGAAGAATAAAGGAGTGTTGGACTTTAATGGTGTGAGGCTCTTTTCTGGTGGACATTGTTCAAGGTAACTCCAGGTGCACAACACTGACCCGAAGGTAGAGAAGGAACTTTGCTTACACCGCACGGACACATGTGGTGAAGGCTTGGCGTGGTGACCCCGCTCTCTCCCCTCTAAGGTACCCCTAGACAAGAAGAGAGACGAGCTGATGCAAAGAGGGGAGTGAGGAGGCCGCTACACGTGTGTGTATATATATATATATATCCGCAGTATTATGTTACTTACTTTACATTACATTTATACTTTTTGGTACATGCATGTGCTCTGAAATAGTCACCTGTTAGGTACTATGTCTTTTTATTAGATAGACAGGCTCTACTCCCATGTCTAGGGAGGAAAGAGCGAAAAGAAGGGACAGGGGAGGGGACAGAGCATTTTTAGCAGCAGAGAAAGATGAGTCTCGCCGGCAGAGACCAAGTTAGCTTTCAGTTGTTTTAAGTATTTTTAGACTGGAGGAGGCTGCCTATCTCTAGTAACATACATAAGCCACACAGCACATGTCTATTTTTATTGTGCTTTCTCTGTAGATTAGATATCAGGAAGGTGTTCGCCCATTAGTGGGCCACAGGGACGTGAGGGGGCTATTTCTAAACATAATCCCTTTTCTTGGCTAGGTGGAAGATGGTAGTAAATCACACCTGGGTCACCATTGCCGGACTCGTTCAAAACTGTATTTCTCAAATGTTTAAATCTGATCTCACATTTTATTCAATTTTTGCAGTATAGCCACTCATCTGTATGCAAGCAATGCCATCCACGTGTTGCTGCTTATTATGGCTTGTTTTGGGACTTGGAAAACAGGTGTGTTGTTAGAAGCCTTCCCTTTAAAGTACAGGAATTCTGTCTTCCTGGTTGGATGGGTGGGGTGACGGCCTTATAGGCTCATAATACCTGGTTACAGGCTTTGGGAATCTTGGTTGTAGGGCTGGTGAACTCTGTGGCTTCTCCTGACCTCTTTCCCTTCTCCCCTCCCTCTTGTCTGTCCTCTCCCCTCCCCCTGCTTCTCCTCCTCCCCATCCCCACCTCCCCTCATTCCCTGGCCCCCTCTCCTTCTTCCCCCCCTCTCTCCCTCCCCCCCCCCTTTACTCCTCCCCCCGCCCCTGGCTGTCCTGCTTCCTACTGGCTGCCCTCTTCTCCCCCCCTCCCCCCAAATAGGGGGGAGGAGGAACCCCTGGTTGAGGTGCTCCTGCTGTAACTTCTATTGTACCCCTAGCTTTTAGTATGATGTAACGATCCCGTCATTATACATTGCCGACTGTTCCCCGAATATTTTCTCTGATTGTACAACCAATTTCACTCTTTAATTACTTTCTGTAACACACCTCTGCCTTTGTTCTGTCACTGTTGTATAAACCTGCTTTTTCGAAATAAAAACCTTTACTGTTAAAAAAAAAAGTACAGGAATTCTTATCCGTTTTCCCACAGCGAAAGACTACACAGAAATAAAATTGTGGTCAGGAAGGCTGAAAAGACAAAAAAAAGGATAGTTTTGTTCTGACACTTTTTATGTTGTACAATCAGGGCTTGTTCACACTAGATGGGTCACTATGCATTTTTCTGCTCCATCAAATGGATAGCTTCAAGCAAAGGCATTGTGTTGGGAAACAGTGCTGCATTTTGCCATTTGAATTAACCTCTTACCGACCAGCCGCCTTCGTTATACGTTGGCAGGTCGGCAAGGCTGCGCAAACCGCCGTAGGTGTACCTTGGCCGCTTTAAGAGGTATAGGGGGGCACGCGTGCCACGACGCCGGAGCCAATGCGCGTGGCCGCGATGAATGCCAGCGATCACTCCTGAGAGAGACAGAACAGGGATCTGTCAATGTAAGCAGACAGATCCCCGTTCTGTCAGGGGTGTAGAGAGAGATCTGCTGTTCCTAGTGATCAGGAACAGCGATATCTCTCTACTCCCTGTCAGTCCACTCCCCCCACAGTTAGAAACACCTCCCTAGGGAACACTTAACCCCTTGATCGCCGCAGTGTTAACCCCTTCCCTGCCAGTGACATTTATACAGTAATCAGTGGCTATTTATAGCACTGATCGCTTTATAAATGTCAATGGTCCCACAAAAGTGTCAAAAGTGTCCGATCTGTCCGTCGCAATCCCGCTAAAAATTGCAGATCACCATCATTACTAGTAAAAAAAAAAAAAATGTATAATAAAAATGCCATAAATCTATCCCCTATTTTGTAGACGCAATAACTTTTGCACAAACCAATCAATATACGCTTATTGCGATTTATTTATTTTTGGCAAAAATATGTAGAAGAATACATATTGGCCCAAACTGATGAAGACATTTTTTTTTTTTTTTTTGCGGATATTTATTATAGCAAAAAGTAAAAAAAAATGTATTTTTTTTCAAAATTGTCGGTCTTTTTTTGTTTAACGCAAAAAATAAAAACCGCACAGGTTTTGTGTACATCGTCGCATTACAGCGCAATTTTCAGGTAAAGCGTTGCAGTGCTGTATCGTAAAAAATGGCCTGGTCATTAAGGGGGGAAATCCTTCCAGGGCTGAATTGGTTAACTGAATGAGATTCTTGGTGGAATGCATATCAATGCGTGTCAAAACAAGTCAATGCAAGCGTGAAATTTTTTCTGTCAGCCCAGGATCATAGCCAATAAAAACTTTTTTTTTTTTTTTAAACATTATCTCACCGACAATCTACATTTAAACAATACCCCCCCCCCCCTTTTTTTTTTTTTTTTTATTTTTTAGAAAGAGTAAAAAGGGACCATAACCATTGTCAAGTATTTATTACTGTCTAGGTCTCGATTGCGGAGATTTTTACTTATCCTTGGTGATCAATGTCTTTTGAAGAGGATACACTATACAATGTGATTGTACAATCCCTGTACAATTTCCTTACAATAGCGCCTGCAAAGCGACCTGAAACAGCCGCTGCTGTCTCTCCAGTGTGAAAGCCCTCGGGGCTTTCACACTGGAGCTGTGCGCTGGCAGGACGGTAAAAAAAAGCCCTGCTAGCAGCATTTTTGGAGCGGTGAAGGAGCGGTGTGTTTATCGCTCCTCCACCGCTCCTGCCCATTGAAATCAGAGGTGCTTTGCGGTGGTTTTAACCCTTTCTCGGCCGCTAGCGGGGGGTAAAAGCACCCTGCTAGCGGCCGAATAGCGGCGCAAAATTGAAATCAGTTTTTAGCGGCTCTTTACCGCCGACGCACCCACCACCCCAGTGTGAAAGGGGCCTAAAGTGGTTGTAAACCCTTACAAACCACTTTCACCTACAGGTAAGACTATATTAAGTCAGGCGACTCCGGCCAGTCACAGAGCCGAAGATCGCGGCCCGGAAGGAAGAGGGGTGAAGAATGGACGTTTCCAGCCAGCGAGGAAATCGGGGGCATCGCAGACTTCGGTTTCAGGTAAGTGACACATAAGGGGCTACTATGCGATGCATAGTAGCCCATTATGCTTTACCTTTGCAGGGAAACAAAGAGGAAGTAAAACGCATCAGGGTTTACTTCCTCTTTAACTATGTAATATGAGGACAAACCTAAGGCTGGCCATACATTATACAATTTTCTTGTACAATTTTCCTTTAGATTTACCAAAACCATATATAACATGAGCTCAAACTTAAACATTTTCAACTTGTATGCAATTAGTCAGGCCCTTGCACTACTTAGTTGAAGGTACATCTAAAGGAGATTGAAAAACGTATGGCCACCCTAAACAATCTATTAAATTAGTAGCAATGCAGGCTTTTTCACTACAAAGTTGATGATAGATCTAAAGGGGATTGTGCAATCAGGTTGTACTGTGTAGAAGGAAGCATCTTCAACAAGGATGCAGACAATAATAAAAAAAACTGTAATGCCTAGTACACACGATCGGTTTTACCGGCAGTAAAAAGGCCGCTGGGAAAACCGAGGGGAAAACCGAGAACCTGCTTGGTAGCTTTTTCCCCCTACACATGGCCGGGTTTCCTGGCAGGAAAACTGCCATGAGAGCTTTGGTCAGGAAACCTGGCCGTGTGTATGCTCCACCGCACTGTTTCCCATAGGTAAACTGCCGGCTTAAAAACCGCCGGGAATTCCGGCGGGAAAAAAGAGAACATGTTCTTACTTTTCCTGCCGGGATTGCCGGTGGTTTTCCTGTCCTGCGATGGAGCATACACACGGCTGGGATTCCCGGCCAAATGCTCTCATGGCAGTTTTCCTGCCGGCAAAACCGGTCGTGTGTACGAGGCATAAGAGATATTAACATTTGCCCACTCTATGGCTTTGTTCACACCTCTGCATGCCTGGGAATCACAACGATTCCAACACCCGCAAGCACCTGCAGCGAAAACACGTTGCTCTTTGAAAAGGCGCAGGGCTGCTATTCATTCGGAATTGCACCCCATGCATGTAAAATCACATTGCGGTGCGGGAACAGCAGGGAAATCGCATGGTCAAAAAGATTTCCCTGCGGCCGCAATTTTGAAAAGGTGCATGTACCTTTTTTTTTTTTGTGGAAACGCAGGCACAACAGCTTATTCATTTGAATGGGCTGCCGGGCCCACACAAACACGGCCCGCGTGAAACGCAGAAGTGTGAACCTAATGTACTAAAAAAGTATATTACTGCTCTAGGTGTTCCCATTGAATAGACTTGGTGACCACCATCACTGAGGGCAGCCTATGTGGTAAAGGATGCTTAATAGGGGTCACAAAGCAATAAAAACCTGACAGACGTGCTAACAATTCCATGCTCTATCCAGTACAAGGGGGAAAAAAATTCTAGAGAAACCAGGGTTTGCAGCATGAAGAAATAAGACAGCTGCTTCCCTTTCACACCTGTTTTTCTTGGACCCAGGCTATGGAACATGAATGTAAGGTGACTTGACCATGACGGATAATGGTGTTCTCAAAAAATAAGAACATAAAAATAATAATGTAGCGGGGTGTCACTTTAAGAAGCTCCAAAGACTACCAAACCCAGTGTGCAGCGGGACACCCAGCGTGCATTGCCCGGCTCAAGGTCTGCTGGGGAAGGGCTTTATAAGGAGGAGCGGAGCTACACGCGGGTCTCTTTGGACACCGCCCCCCTAGCAAGTGGAACCAACGCCGAGTCTACCGTTGGACTGGGCCTAGGAGTGTGGGCCTTGAGATCCAGAGAGCCTTCCGACCTTCACGGGAGAACCCAGGTGTCGTTTCGTCGATCATTCCTCCAAGGACTGTCAGGAGGACCAGAGACTACGGGTGTCATGAGACGTGTGCTGAAGCCCCAGCTACGCAAGTCGGTTGTAGGGACTGGTCCGGTCGGGTGAGAGAGCACCTGCTCAGAGATTAACTGACTAATCTTAGGCCCAGTGTCCTTAGTTCAGGGACCACCATTACAGAGTGTCACATTGCACACCAGAGGGACAGTGTGCTGTGTAGCGTTAGCTGAACTCTTTAGTATATGCCAAGAAGTTAACTGTTTTGTTGCCTGTGGATTACAAATAACCTACAAAGTGCACCACCATTGCTAGCGAAGATCCTTCCCAATGGAAGCACCATATCTGCAATAGTCAGGCCTGACTGTAGAACTTTAGACATTGCTTGGGCGCCATCTTGCCCACGAGGAGGGAGCTCGCGAGCATAGTTAAATGACATTTAGTGTGTGTAATTGCTATTGGAACTCAGTGTCTGTTATATGCCGAATAGCTAACATTGCAGGGCTCTGCATATGTGCATGTATAAAGATAATAAATGCGGCGCCTAAAATAGTGAAAAAAGCCCAGAGACACGTATGAATCTAGGTATGTAGTAGGTGAAGAAATAAGTGACTTCAAGTGATCTAGTGAACTGATGACCAGGTGCAGATACACAAATCATAAATTCACACCAAAATCTATATGTCACAATGTAATACGAACATATAACAGAAAAAGTTCAGTGAAAATGTCCAGTATGAAAACTAGAATCAAAAGAGTAGGTGAACATCAGAGCGTGGTCTCCACATATGGAATCAAGCTGGCTTATGGTTCATACATAGCATTACTTCAGACCGTTGTGGCACCCAGGGATGTGACTCCAACACCAGGAAGGGGGAGAAGAAATGAATACTCTTACCCCTAAACGTGGACTGACACACCAGCGGTGGTGGGTCAAACAGGCGACAGATGTAGTTGTAGATTCATCTGGGTATCTCCTCACAGACTGGCCATAAAAGGGATGGACTCCCGGGATCAGCTCTCTCCAAGGCAGTGACACAGAATTCCAGTCCACGTTTAGGGGTAAGAGTATTCATTTCTTCTCCCCCTTCCTGGTGTTGGAGTCACATCCCTGGGTGCCACAACGGTCTGAAGTAATGCTATGTATGAACCATAAGCCAGCTTGATTCCATATGTGGAGACCACGCTCTGATGTTCACCTACTCTTTTGATTCTAGTTTTCATACTGGACATTTTCACTGAACTTTTTCTGTTATATGTTCGTATTACATTGTGACATATAGATTTTGGTGTGAATTTATGATTTGTGTATCTGCACCTGGTTATCAGTTCACCAGATCACTTGAAGTCACTTATTTCTTCACCCACTACATACCTAGATTCATACGTGTCTCTGGGCTTTTTTCACTATTTTAGGCGCCGCATTTATTATCTTTATATTTTCCTTTGCATTGTGTCTGATTGCTGATGCTGGCAGCCTTATATATATATGTGTATATATATATGGGTATATATATATATATATATATATATATATATATATAAATTTACTTGTTTCATTTAGTAGCGCAACTTTTTTCCCCATATGTGCATGTATCACTGTTAAACTTGATATTTCATAATCAGTAAAAAGTACTTGTGGTTAACCCAATCTACTGTGTGATTGCATGTTTATTGTGGCATTGTGGATCCCATAGCTAACGGGTCTCACAATCCCATCTTTACTGCTATCTGTGCCAAGGGAGGTTAGAGCCAGTTGACAGCAGTGTGTACAGGCCCAAAATCTTTACCAGCAGCCCTCTTAACTGGGGGTATCGCTACAATAACTATAGTGTAACACACTTCTGATGATGGAGGTTTTTTTTTTTATTCTCAATGTGGAGAATAACCAAAACAAAAAGAACCCACCCAATACTTATTACACAGTGCTGGAGTTTACGGCTTATACGCTATATGGCCAAACGTGGACATCCACCAGACACGCTACGTGGACATCCACCAGACACGCTACGTGGACATCCACCAGACACGCTACGTGGACATCCACCAGACACGCAACGTGGACATCCACCAGACACGCTACGTGGACATCCACCAGACACGCTACGTGGACATCCACCAGACCCGCTACGTGGACATCCACCAAACACGCTACGTGGACATCCACCAGACACGCAACGTGGACATCCACCAGACACGCAACGTGGACATCCACCAGACACGCTACGTGGACATCCACCAGATACGCTATATGGCCAAACATGGACACCTCGACCATCACATCTATATAAACGTATTGGATATCCCACTCTAAAACCCTGGGCACCACCCTTTTTGCAGCTAGAATAGTCTCCACTTTTCTAGGAAGACTTTCCAGAGGTTTTTAGAGTTTGTCTGTGGGAATGAAATTTTTGCCCATTCAGTCAAAAGAGCATCTGTGAGGTCAGGTATTGATGTTGGACAAGAATGCAAGCTTTGCAACTAGCATTCCAGTTCATCCCAAATGTGTTCAGTAGGGTTGAGGTCAGGGCTCTGTGCAGGTCACTTAGGTTCCTTTACACCATGATGTCTTTATGGACATAGCTTTATGCACAGGGGTTTAGTCATGCCAAGATGGAAAAAGGTCTTGTACAAACTGGTGGAAAAATGTTGGAATTGCACAATGGTCTAAAATGTCTTTGTGTGTAGTAGCATTAATGGTGCCCTTCACTGAAAATAACACTTAAAGTGGACCTTCACTCAGCAGGGGAACTACGGATTATTGCACTCTGTGCAATTCAGTGTACGGTCCACAGTTACTCCAGTGCGCATGTGCAACTCAGCTCAATGTACAGTCTTCGGAAACTCCAATGTGCATGTATAGTTACCCTATATACTTGAGTATAAGCCGAGTTTTCAGCACATTTTTTTGTGCTGAAAAAGCCCCCCTCAGCTTATACTCGAGTCAGGTTTCCTCTCCCGCCTCGTCAGTCTTAATGAGGAGGGAAGGAAACCCGTACTACGCTGTACATTGTCCCTGTGTGTATAGGACGGCGCTGTGTGTATAGGAACTGGAAGTCCACGCCGCCCCGCCTCCTCCTCGTTCGTCTGTGACGAGGAGGAGGCGGAGCTTTGTTACAGTGGACGGCGCGGACTTCCGATACATACAGGAGGAGGTGGGATGGCGCGGACTTCCAGTTCCTATACACACAGCGCCGTCCTATACACACAGGAACAATGTACAGCGCTGTACTAAATCCATTGCTGCCCTAATCTTGTGTTTGTAGCAGATAGGAGATGGTAAGTAAATAGCGAGTTTGCTGTGGTAAGTGGCTGAAAGGCCCCTTGTTACTGGTTTACTGATAAGCTTGTGTTAAACCCATTAGATCAATTACTGATTGTATTTGAGGCTGTATACAGACATTGTAGTGATCTCCAGTCTGGTTTCATCTTTTGGCCAGGGTACAGTTTCTTTCTTAGGTTTTGGCATGGAACTCACAACTGCAAAAATCCTGTGCAATAATTAAGATCCTGTCCAATACTGACATGGCGGATAAGGTACATGAGCACAGTGAGGCTTGTGATGGGCTCAGTGAGGCTTGCGATGGGCACAGTTAACCCTCTTTTCCACTTACAGTAGCTGCTGCATTTCCTACCCTAGGCTTATACTCAAGTCAATACATTTTCCCATTTTTTGTGGTAAAATTAGGTGCCTCGGCTTATATTTGGGTCGGCTTATACTCGAGTATATACGGTAAGTGTACAGTCTCCATTACAGTGGAACCTTGGTTTACGAGTAACGCGGTTTACAAGCGTTTTGAAAGACGAGCAACTTTTTTTTTTTAAATCCTGACTCAGTTTGCGAGTGTTGTCTTGCAAAACGAGCAGGATTCAAGCCTCTGTGTTGTGCAGTACCGCATTTGGCCAGAGGTGCGGGGGAGCCGGTGACACTCGGAATGGTTCGTGGCCGTTCGGAAATACTCGGAAACTCTCGGAAATACTCAGTTCCCAAGTGCCTTTCCAAGGGTTTCCGAGTTCAGCCGAGCTGTCTCAGAGTATTTCTGAGTCTCTCCGGCGCCCCCTCACCCCTGGCCACATGCGGTATTGCATGCAATAGAAATCAAAGTGGAACTAATTATCTTTGTTTCAATTGACTTCTATGGGGAAACTCGCTTTGATATGCGAGTGCTTTGGATTACATGCAGTCTCCTGGAATAGATTATGCTCGTAATCCAAGGTTCCACTGTAATTCCAGTGAGCATGTGCAGCTCAGTGTATACTCTCCAGTAATTCCAATGTGCAGTTCAGTGTACAGCTTCCAGTAACTCCAGTGTGCATGCATAGCTCAGTGAACAGTCATCAATAACCCCATTGCACAGCTTATGCCTAGTACACACGAACGGGATTCCCAGCGGTAAAAAGTCAGCTGGGAATCCCGGGGGGAATACAGAGAACCTGCTTGGTCGCTTTTTCCCCCTACACACGGCCGGGTTTCCCGACAGGAAAACTGCCATTGAGAGCTTTGGTTGGGAATCCCAGCCATGTGTAGGGTCCATTGGCACAGCCTCGCAGTGTTTCACATTGAAAACTGACAAGAACAAAAACCGCCGGAAATGGCGGCAGGAAAATAGAGAACATGTTCTCTTTTTTCCCCGCCACGATTCATGGCAGTTTTCCTGCTGGGAAAACTGCAATTTAGCATACACACGGCCGTTTTTCCTGGCGAAAAACTCATGGCAGTTTTCCTGCTGGGAAAACCGGTCGTGTGTACGAGGCATTAGAGTACAGTCTCCAGTAACTCCAATGTGAATGTGTTTACTGCTGCTTTAAAGATGCAAAGAAGTTCCCCCTTAAAGTTGGGAAGATTTAAAACCATGCTTTAATCATGGCTAGGGATAATTTTAGGAAAGCCTAGCTACCTTGCTCTGCTCAAAGGCAGAGAAGACAGTAATGGCTGTGGTGTGGTGGCTCAGGTAACCAACTAGTTACTAGTGGATGCTTTAAGCTGGCCATACATAATTCATTTTTTTGTCATTCAACCATCAGCGGATGGGGGAATCTTTTCAGCAGTGGTATTGTATTCTGACAGCGGGAACCTGTCCTGCCATCAGAATACAATGATCAGCGTTGCTGACTATAGCCAGCGGCACTGATCGATCAAGAAAAACCTGAAATGCTGGTTGTACGCAAGTCGATCGATAGATGTATACAACCAGTCTTCCCATACATGGATCAAAATTTGACGATCCCATGACCTAAAGTACCTCTCATGAACCCCATAAGAGTGCCTGGACATGGAATGTCATGCCTTGTGTTTACCACTTTTTAAACACAAAATAAAAACACAATGAAAAGTGTTAGAATCCTTGTAAAAGCTGTGGCTCATGGGTAAATGTGACAAATAATGTATCCAAAACTGACCAAAGTCAGCTGTACCATCTCATGGATCCTGCAAAGCCGTCTTCTTTCATATTAAGTCTTGGGCCTCTTTCAAACAGAAACCTCCATTCTGTCTCAGTTCGGGATCCTAGACCATCACAATCTCAATCTCCACCTCATCCAATCATAGAATGTTTTGCATTCATTCAGAAAAAGCAAAGCATTCTCTGAACGTCGCCTATACCGAGCGTCCGACCTCCCGTGATCAGTAAGCAGGAGGGCAGCTGCTCAGCACAGGACCTAAAAGCAAGTACAGATCACTGGAGTAGCTTTACCTACTGGCTCTGGATGTGAGGACGGCAGGAACAGTCCACCGCTGGTGGTGGGGAGGCGTGGTTTTCCATAGGATCGAAGGACTGGGTAGGTACCCCTAGACCAAATGAGCAGTTAACCCATGCAGTGCCCCACTGCATGCGAGAATAAAAAATGTTCATGACGTTTTTCACTTGTCGACTGGCCCACAGTAAACATACATCATTTTTTTGACGATAATACCGGGGTTATGGCAGCAGCTAGCTGCCATAACCCCCAGTATTTTTTTTTCCAAGGCCGATTCTCTTTCAGTTAAAAGTGGTCCCTGCGGGCAGATTTGCCACACAATCACTTTTAGAAGTGGTGGGAGGGGTGCCACGGTCGTTTCCGGGCTTACCTGACCCATCAGTGAAGTCTGGAAGCGATCCAAGGCTGGCAGTAGCTGGGTATGGAGAAGAGTGAGGCCAAGATGGCCGCCACTGATCTCTATGCCCTTGAAGGACTGGAGCGATGTCTGATGTCACTTCTGGCTCCGGAGCCATAGTAAAAAATATTTTTTTTTAAAGCAAAAGTCAAAAAATTATTTTTTAGGGGATCTTTTGCTTTTAAAGGTAAATGAGAGATTTGGGGTCTTTTTGACCCCAGATGTCTCCGTAAAGAGGACCTGTCATCCTTATTTCTATTACAAAGAATGTTTACATTCCTTGTAATAGGAATGGAAGTGATAAAAAATAAATAAAGGGACGGTGTAAAAAATAAAAAGTAAAATAAATAAAACATTTTTTTTTTTAAAGCGTCCCATCCCCTGTTCTTGTGTGTAGAAGTGACCGCAAACATAAGTTGCGCAAACATATTTAAACGGTGTTCAAACCACACACGTGAGGTATCGCCATGAATGTTAGAGCGAGAGCAACATTTCTAGCATAAGACCTCCTCTATAACTCTACAGTAAGTACCGTAGTTTGTTGCCAATTCCATGAGCGAGCGCAATATTAAAGCAAGACATGCTAGGTATCTATTTACTCGGCATAAAATCATCTTTAACATTGTACAAAAAAATGGGTTAAATATTGTGTTTTGTTACTTCATTAAAGTGTATTTTTTCCCCAAAAGATTGCATTTGAAAGACTGCTGCTCAAATACGGTGTTACATATGTAGCGATACCCCCGTAGGAGCTGCTGGTTTATAATTGGGCCTGCCGTTACCTTACTGTTCCGTATGCTCGTCTCAGGGGTTCTCCTTGAAGAGTTGTCTAGAAGAAGTTTGCACCAACACAAAGTCTCTTTTAAGAGCCCATTCATACAGGGGCGGCACGACTTGTCCCGCGACTCTGCCGGGCGATCTTAACACGACTTCAAAGGTGACTTGCAAAATGACTTCTGTATGGAATTCGCCCTGAAGTCGTCTTGAAGTAGTACAGGAACCTTTTTCTAAGTCGAAGCGACTTGAGTCGCTCCTATTAGAATGGTTCCATTGTACAGAACGGGGCGCGACTTGTCAGGCGGCTGAGTCGCCTGACGAGTCGCCCCTGTGTGAATGGGGTCTAAGGGTTTTATTGAATAAAGTTTCCAACAGAGGGGGTTGAAGGGATGGGGAGGACTCAGGTAAATTAGTTGCAAATCACAGGAATTTTCCTAGGTCCAGAAGAACAACTGTCTCCACGCTGGACTCAGCAAACACCGGATAGGCCCACTCTCACCGGCCTAGCAACCGATGCGCAGCTCGATCACATATAGTCTCTGCCACAGACTTGGTGTAAATAGAACAGTCTCTGCACAGACTTACTATAATAGTGTATAAAAAGAAATCAACTGCCCTCTTCTTTCCTTATACACTCCACTGCGCTTTGGCAGCAGGTCTGCTAAATGCAGACCAAAAAACCTTACTAGCTGCTACTATACAAAAAACATATAATAAAAAAGTATTTTGAATAAACAAAAATAGTAGCGCTTCTGTGTATCACACCACAAATCTAGATACTATAGAAAATATATATATGTCCCGTAAAGAAATACATATAAGTGAAAAACTGCAAAACATATACTCTAAAAATATATGTGCACATACAATAAATTAATAAGTGTTCATAGCGTTCAAATATTGTTTTCAAACCAGTTGTGAAAAAACATTTAACCACTTAAGCCCCGGACCATTTCGGGCCATTAGGACCAAGCCTGTTTTTGGGATTCGGCACTGCGCTGCTTTAACTGTAAATTGTGCGGACATGCAATGTTGTACCCAAATGAAATTTGCGTCCTTTTCTTCCCACAAATAGAGCTTTCTTTTAATGGTATTTGATTGCCTCTGCGATTTTTATTTTTTGCGATATAAATGGAAAAAGAACGAAAATTTTGAAAAAAAAAGATATTTTCTACTTTTTGTTATAAGAAAAATCGAATAAACTCAATTTTAGTCATACATTTAGGCCAAAATGTATTCAGCCACATGTCTTTAGTAAAAAAAATGTCAATAAGCGTATATTTATTGGTTTGCGCAAAAGTTATAGCGTTTACAAACTAGGGTACATTTTCTGAAATTTACACAGCTTTAAATTTATGACTGCCTATCTCATTTCTTGAGGTGCTAAAATGGCAGGGCAGTACAAAACCCCCCCAAATGACCCCATTTTGGAAAGTAGACACCCCAGGGAAATTGCTGAGAGGCATGTTGAGCCCATTGAATATTTATTTTTTTGTCCCAAGTGATTGAATAATGACAAAAAAAAAAAAAAAATTACAAAAAGTTGTCACTAAATGATATATTGCTCACACATGCCATGGTTATATGTGGAATTGCACCCCAAAATACATTCTGCTGCTTCTCCTGAGTACGGGGATACCACATGTGTGGGACTTTTTAGGAGCCTAGCCACGTACGGGACCCCGGAAACCAAGCACCGCCTTCAGGATTTCTAAGGGCGCAAATTTTTGATTTCACTCCTCACTACCTATCACAGTTTCGAAGGCCATAAAATGCCAAAATAGCACAAAACCCCCCCAAATGACCCCATTTTGGAAAGTAGACACCCCAAGCTATTTACTGAGAGGCATGTTCAGTCCATGGAATATTTTATATTTTGCCACAAGTTGCGGGAATATGACAAACTTTTTTTTTTTTGCACAAAGTTGTCACTAAATGATATATTGCTCACACATGCCATGGGCATATGTGAAATTACACCCCAAAATACATTCTGCTGCCTCTCCTGAGTACGGGGATACCACATGTGTGGGACTTATTGGGAGCCTAGCCGCGTACGGGACCCCAAAAACCAAGCACCGCCTTCAAGGTTTCTAAGGGCATAAATTTTTGATTTCACTCCTCACTACCTATCACAGTTTTGAAGGCCATAAAATGCCAAGATGGCACAAAACCCCCCCAAATGACCCCATTTTGGAAAGTAGACACCCCAAGCTATTTGCTGAGAGGCATGTTGACCCCATTGAATATTTTTTTTTTTTGTCCCAAATGATTGAATAATGACAAAAAGAAAAAAAAAATGTACAAAAAGTTGTCACTAAATGATATATTGCTCACACATGCCATGGTTATATGTGGAATTACACCCCAAAATACATTCTGCTGCTTTTCCTGAGTACGGGGATACCACATGTGTGGGACTTTTTGGGAGCCTAGCCGCGTACAGGGCCCCAAAAACCAAGCACTGCGAACGCTGCAGTTATGTGTGTTGTGTTTGGTAAGTGACAGTGATCGATCGATACTGCACTTGGGTGGGCTGGGCTGGGCTGGGCTGGGCGGAGGGGCTAAACGCAGGCGCTAGCAGGTATCTGGGCTGATCCCGCTAACACTGCGTTTTTGGGAACCCTAAACCGCTGGGGATGCTAGTATAGATCTGATCAGATCTGATCAGATACTATACCACTAAGGGGGGTGTATGCTTTGCGCGTGGGTGTTAGCGTTACTGTCACTAACCTAACACTGCCTGGGGCGACGCAGACCCTCTCTGGCGCTAAAACCTAATTGATCTCACCCGCCGGGCGATCAGGGGGGTTAAACCTTTATTGGGTTATATACGGCGGGTGCCCTGATGCTATAAAAAGCAAACTAATCAACCAGCGTCACCCGTAACCTTTATATGGTGATCACTGGTGAAAGGGTTAACTAGGGGCAATCAGGGGGTTAAAACCTTTATTAGGTTAAATATGGGGGTACCCGACGCTATATAAAAACCTGACGGGTAACCTAAATAACTAAATAACTTACTGGCTAACCAGTGACACCAGTGACGCTTATACGGCGATCACTGGTGAAAGGGTTAACTCTAGGGGCAATCAGGGGGTTAAAATAATATATGGGGGTACCTGACACTAATAAAAACCTGCGGCGAACCTAAAAAAAAATAACTGCCTATCTAAAACACCAGCGACACGAATACAGCGATCGGAAAAACAATCGCTTAGTGACGCTGAAGTTAGGGGGTGAAAGGGTTACCTGGGGGGTGATCAAGGGGTTAAACCTTTATTAGGGGGGGTTAGGGGGCTACCCTGGACCAAAAGGGGCCTAATCCTAACTGCCCTGCAACTTTTTACAATCACAGATGACACTAAATGCAGTGATCAGTAAAATAAATGATCACTGCAATCAGTGACACTGTGATTGGGGGCTTTGGGGTGACCTGGGGGGTGATCTGGGGGTGACTGGGGGGTGATTTGTGTGCCTATGTGTACCTACGTGTCAGTGGACTGTTAGTGCACTAACCTGCTTCCTCTCTGCTCGGCGCCGGGAACGGAAAGACCGCGGCGAGGGAGATGACATCACTTCCTCCAGCCTTGTTTACATCACATGGCGGAGGAAGCATTTTCATTGGCCGGGAGCGATCGCGAGGGGGGGGGGGCGGAATCGAGCGCCCCCCCCCCTCATGCCTGATCGCTCCCGAACACTTAACGGCCGCTCACTGCAGTGAAGGGGGGTCCGGATGGACCCCCCAACTGCACAAAGGCGATCACGTAGATCTATGTGATTCTGCCTGTCCGTGCCATTCTGCCGACGTAAATCGGCGGTGGGCGGTCGTTAAGTGGTTAAAGAAAGTCCATCAGTGAGATAAGTGTTCCAATAATAGTGACTTCAACTAAAATTTGCATAAAAATCTTCCTGTGTTCTCTTGAATAACCTTCACCACACCATCGTGATTAGTGACTCCACTCCCTAAGGACTTGCACTCACCAATAGGATTAGCCTCGCACTCTCATCCTCGGCTTCACAGCTTAAACACCCCTCAGGGTATAAAAGATACATCCAAACGATGTTGCTAGGTCAGTCAAGTTTTCCCACATGAAAAAGCAAAAATCATCTTGCAATGTTGTTATGCTAGCTGTAGATGGGGTTATGCCCGCTGTATTGTAGTCCTGGGGACAGCTAGCGCGCATTTGCGCAGTATGAATCACGCCCGCGACCTATCACGGACGGAGTATAAAGGTGGGGGTGCTAGTCCGTGTAGCCAATCCCATTGGAAGAAGTCCTATGCGACGAAACTAGTCTGGGAGAAGCTACACGGCGCTCTATTATAGTGTGTGGCATTCGGTTCTTTCGACCGCTCATCGAATCTACAGTCCGGTGTTTGGACGGAAGTTCACGTTGTTTTCGATTGGAGTGGAGAGACGGGCATATATGAAGGAGGGTGAGACACATATGATTGATTGGTCCGCCGAGACCGCAATACATCGCGGCTACCTGTCGTATGCCTGTCTGGCTTTTTGAAGTGATTTTGCTGAAGTGCCCAAATTTTGATTTGCTAGATGTGAGTGGAACTTTTGTAGGTTACCTGTGCTGTGTTTAACCACTTCGCGCCCGGGCAATGCTCAAAAGACGTCTGCATTGCGGTGCCGAAGTGCTGACTGGACGTCCATGGACGTCCTCCTCTTTCCCCCCCCCCCGCCCCCGCGAGCGCGCATCGGGGAAAATCTGTGTTGGCTGTGTCCCTTGGACACAGCCAATCACAGATCGTGCTGAATGGCCAATCACAGAGGCCATTCAGCACTCGATCTCACTATCCAATGAGAGATGATCTCAAATGTAAACATATGAGATCATCTCTCATTGCCGGCTTTCTCTCCTCACACAGAGACAGCGTGTGAGGAGAGAGAGAGATCTGTGCTGCAGCTTGTAATAGTGAGTGATAAAATACACACACACACAAGTAAAAAACAGTGCCCACAGTCCCTGCCAGTGCCATCTGCTGCCAGTGCCACCTGCCAGGACCATCTTCCACCTGCCAGGGCCATCTGCCAGTGCCATCTGCCAGGGCCATCTGCCAGTGCCATCTGCTGCCAGTGCCATCTGCTGCCAGTGCCATCTGCCACCGCCATCTGCCACCAGTCCCATCTGCCACCAGTCCCATCTGCCACCAGTGACACCAGTCAGTGCCATCTGTGCCACCTGCCAGTGCCACCTGCCAGTGCCACCTGCCAGTGCCATCTGTGCCACCTGCCAGTGCCATCTGTGCCACCAGTCCCATCTGCCACCAGTCAGTGCCATCTGTGCCACCTGCCAGTGCCATCTGTGCCACCAGTCCCATCTGCCACCAGTCCCATCTGCCACCAGTCCCAACTGCCAGTGCCACCTGCCAGTGCCATCTGCCATCAGTGCCACCTGTCAGTGCCATCTCATCAAATGGCTAAAAGAGTATTCTCAGCCGAGGAGGCGTATGAAATTCTTGCGGCCGACGGGAGCAACGGGGAGCGCTCCGATTCGGAGTCCTCCGCATATTCAGATGAGTCTGACGTGGACTACGAGCCTGTCATAAGCAGTGGATCAGTGACGGAGGAGACGGAGACGGCAGAGGAGGAGGAGGAAGAAGAAGACGAAGAGGAGGAGGGCCCGCCCGCCAGACGAAGGCGTTCTGCTGAGGAGGCAGTGCCATCCACCAGCACCGCAGTACCTCGAGAAGCAAGGCCACGTACCAGTGGGGTGTCACCTCAGCCCCAAAGGGTTAGGTCCCATTCCAGCCTTCCCTATTCCCTTCAGTACCCTTTGTGGCTTCCTCCAAATTCAGGAGAAGCCAACATTCCCGCTTTCACTGCCCAGCCAGGAGTCCAGGTGGATACAGAAAACTTTTCCCCAATAGATTTTTTTAATTTAATTTTTACTAACGACATGCTGGCAACAATTGTGGCCCAGTGCAACTTATATGCCCAACAGTTTATAACCAGCAACCCAACGTCCTCTTATGCCCGTCCCTACGTGTGGAAAGCCCTTACAGTGGAGGAGTTTAGGATTTTTTTGGGCCTCACATTCTGCATAGGACTAAATGGAAAAAATCAATTACGTTCATATTGGTCATCCCGCCCCATATATCACATGCCCATCTTTTCCTCAGTAATGCCCAGGTCCAGATATCTAATGATTATGAGATTCCTACACTTCAATGATAATACCCAGTGCCCTCCCCGAAATGACCCAAATTTTGATAAACTTTATAAAATTCGGCCGCTACTAAATTATTTTTCTGAAACCTTCCCCCAGTTGTTTACCCCAGACCAACACATATGCATAGATGAGTCTCTTATCAAATTTTCTGGCAGGCTGGGCATAAAACAATTTATACCCAGCAAAAGGGTCCGCTATGGGGTGAAGCTGTATAAATTGTGCGACAGAGAAACTGGGTATGTGTATGGCTTCATCATATATGAAGGGAAGGACTCCGAACTGAACCCCCCTAATTGCCCAATCTACATTGGAACCAGTGGGAAAGTAGTTTGGGAACTCATAAACCCACTCCTAGAGAAAGGATACCACTTGTATGTGGACAATTTTTATACCAGTTTGCCCCTGTTCCGAAATTTGCACAGAATGAAGACTCCAGCATGCGGCACCGTACGGACGAACCGGAAGGGCTTTCCTCAAAGCCTGGTCACCAAAAAATTGAGAAGAGGGGAGACGGCGAGTTTGCGTAATGAGGAGATTTTGGCTGTGAAGTGGAGGGACAGAAGAGACGTGTACTTGCTTTCTTCCATCCACAACAATGAATTTGTTGAAGTCACCAGGAGGAATGGCCGGATCCAAAAACCCAAATGCATCTACGATTACAATAAGTTCATGGGGGGTGTCGACTTCAACGACCAGATGCTCGAACCCTACCTTTCCACAAGAAGATCATACCAGTGGTATAAGAAAGTTTCAATTTATTTGTTCAATTTGGCCATGTACAACTCATATGTAATATATCGAAAATCCACTAGAAGACCCAAATCCTTCCTTTTCTTCCAGGAGGAAATCACCACTGCCCTTTTATACCCGAACAGGCCACCAGTAAACATTAGATCCGATGTCGTTAGCCGTCTCTCCGAGCGCCACTTCCCAGATAAAATCCCTCCCAGACCAACAGGCCAAAAACGCCAGAAAAAATGCCGGGTGTGCTCCAAAAGAGGAGAGAGAAGAGACAACATTTGTCATTGTGCCCAATGTCCTTCAGAACCAGGCCTCTGCATAGGCAACTGCTTCCGCCATTACCATACCAAAATAAATTATTAGTTCACTTCCTGCCATTTATGTTCACACCCCTTATGCCTCTGCTTTCTCTGTAACTGACCCTGGACTGTTATTTGACCACGCTTCTGCCTAACGATTCTGTTTATACCTCTGCCTGATCTGGAACTGACCCTGGACTGTTATTTGACCACGCTTCTGCCTAACGATTCTGTTTATACCTCTGCCTGATCTGGAACTGACCCTGGACTGTTATTTGACCACGCTTCTGCCTAACGATTCTGTACATACCTCTGCCTGATCTGGAACTGACCCTGGACTGTTTGACCATGCTTTTTGCCTGCCTCTTGGACTGATCTTGTACCCTGCCAGTGGACTAGTGGGATTCATAACACAGGGGTCTCACATATGTGAGGGGCTCCAGAATTGTTTTTCTGGATGAAGAAAACAATTGTTTTTGTTTTTCTCATTCCCAGATTAGGGTCTGGAGACTCGGAGGCTTCAAAGAGATTTGGGTGGGAGAAGCCTCTACCCCTTTCCCCATTCAGTCCTGAACGAGGCCCTACTTCTGCCAACTGCCTGTAGGACCTATGCCATCATGCCTCTGCCTGTCGGATGAACTGACCACACCGCTTTTGCTGACCAAGTCCCTGCCTCTTGCCTGGACCAGTGCTGTCCTCCTGTGGAAAACTGCGCTACTAAAACCACAGGTAATCTTTTGTTTACCATTTGCTCAGCAGAATGTATTTTGGGGTGTAATTCTTGGTATGTTCATGCTATGTGTCCCTAGAACACCTGATGGTGTACCTTGCATGTTGGGCCTCTGTATGTGGCCAGGTTGTATAAAAGTCTCACACATTTGGTATCGCCATACTCAGGAGGAGTAGCAGAATGTATTTTGAGGTGTCATTTTTGCTATGTACATGCTATGTGTTGGCAATATCTTATAAATTGACAACTTTGCGTAAAAAAATTGCGTTTTCATTTTTTTCCCGCAATTTCCAAAAACTTCAGGAAAAAAATGAACCGTTCAACAGACTCATTATGCCTCATAGATTATACGTTGGGGTGTTAGCTTTCCAAAATGGGGTCACTTTGTGGGCGTTTCCATTGTCCTGGTGCTCCAGGGCCTTCAAAAGTGTAATAGGTGGTTGAGAAATGAGATGTGTAATTTATGCTCCTAGAATGCCTGAAGGTGCCATTTCAATATTGGGCCTCTGTATGTGGGCAGGCTGTATAAAAGTCTCACACATTTGGTATCGCCATACTCAGGAGGAGTAGCAGAATGTATTTTGAGGTGTCATTTTTGCTATGTACATGCTATGTGTTGGCAATATCTTATAAATGGACAACTTTGCGTAAAAAAATAGCGTTTTAATTTTTTTCCCGCAATTTCCAAAAACTTCAGGAAAAAAATTAACCGTTCAACAGACTCATTATGCCTCATAGATTATACGTTGGGGTGTTAGCTTTCCAAAATGGGGTCACTTTGTGGGCGTTTCCATTGTCCTGGTGCTCCAGGGCCTTCAAAAGTGTAATAGGTGGTTGAGAAATGAGATGTGTAATTTATGCTCCTAGAATGCCTGAAGGTGCCATTTCAATATTGGGCCTCTCTATGTGGGCAGGCTGTATAAAAGTCTCACACATTTGGTATCGCCATACTCAGGAGGAGTAGCAGAATGTATTTTGGGGTATCATTTTTGCTATGTACATGCTATGTGTTGGCAATATCTTATAAATGGACAACTTTGCGTAAAAAAATTGCGTTTTCATTTTTTTCCCGCATTTTCCAAAAACTTCAGGAAAAAAATGAACCGTTCAAAAGATTCATTATGCCTCATAGATTATACGTTGGGGTGTTAGCTTTCCAAAATGGGGTCACTTTGTGGGCGTTTCTATTGTCCTGGTGCTCCAGGGCCTTCAAAAATGTAATAGGTGGTTGAGAAATGAGATGTGTAATTTATGCTCCTAGAATGCCTGAAGGTGCCATTTCAATATTGGGCCTCTGTATGTGGGCAGGCTGTATAAAAGTCTCACACATTTGGTATCGCCATACTCAGGAGGAGTAGCAGAATGTATTTTGAGGTGTCATTTTTGCTATGTACATGCTATGTGTTGGCAATATCTTATAAATGGACAACTTTGCGTAAAAAAATAGCGTTTTCATTTTTTTCCCGCAATTTCCAAAAACTTCAGGAAAAAAATGAACTGTTCAAAAGACCCATTATGCCTCATACATTATACGTTGGGGTGTTAGCTTTCCAAAATGGGGTCACTTTGTGGGCGTTTCCATTGTCCTGGTGCTCCAGGGCCTTCAAAAATGTAATAGGTGGTTGAGAAATGAGATGTGTAATTTATGCTCCTAGAATGCCTGAAGGTGCTATTTCAATATTGGGCCTCTGTATGTGGGCAGGCTGTATAAAAGTCTCACACATTTGGTATTGCCATACTCAGGAGGAGTAGCAGAATGTATTTTGGGGCGTCATTTGTGGTATACACATGCCATGTGAGAGAAATAACCTATTATAATGACAATTTTGTGGAAAAAAAAAAAAAAAATCTTCATTTTGCAAAGAATTGTGGGAAAAAATTACAACATCAAAAACCTCACGATGCATCTTACTAAATACCTTGGAATGTCTAATTTAAAAAAAGGGGTCATTTGGGGGGTATTTGTGCTTTGCTGGCTTGTTCGGGTCGTAAGAAATGAGATAGGCCACCAGTACATTAGGTGTGATCAATTGTTTATGATCCGCACCACAGCTTGTAGACTCTATAACTTTCACAAAGACCAAATAATATCCACTAATTAGGGTTATTTTTACCAAAGATATGTAGCAGTATAAATTGTGGCTAAATTTTATAAAGAAAAATTAATAATTTGCAAAATTTTATCACATAAGCTAAAAAAAAGCGTTTTTTTTTCAAAATTTTCCGTGTTTTTTCATTTATAGCGCAAAAAATAAAAAACCCAGAGGTGATCAAATACCACCAAAAGAAAGCTCTATTTGTATGAAAAAAAGGACAAAAAATCATTAGGTTACAGTATTACATGACTGAGTAATTGTCATTCAAAGTGTGAGAGCACTGAAAGCTGAAAATTGGTCCGGGCACGAAGGGGATTTAGTGCCCAGTTGTCAAGTGGTTAATAAAAGTTTTTACATACTAAACTATTGGAGACCTTTTTGCTTTTTCATGTGGGAAAACTTGACTGACCTAGCAACATCGTTTGGATCTATCTTTTATACCCTGAGGGGTGTTTAAGCTGTGAAGCCGAGCATGAGAGTGCGAGGCTAATCCTATTGGTGAGTGCAAGTCCTTAGGGAGTGGAGTCACTAATCACGTTGGTGTGGTGAAGGTTATTCAAGAGAACACAGGAAGATTTTTATGCAAATTTTAGTTGAAGTCACTATTATTGGAACACTTATATCACTGATGGACTTTCTTTAAATGTTTTTTCACAACTGGTTTGAAAACAATATTTGAACGCTATGAACACTTATTAATTTATTGTATGTGCACATATATTTTTAGAGTATATGTTTTGCAGTTTTTCACTTATATGTATTTCTTTACGGGACATATATATATTTTCTATAGTATCTAGATTTGTGGTGTGATACACAGAAGCGCTACTATTTCTGCCACAGACTTGGTGTAAATAGAACAGTCTCTGCCACAGACTTAGCGTAACCCTTTCCTGGGTTACCTTCTGAATAAAGAACACAGCTCTCAGTGCCAGGATCTTCCAGCCGTTCCAGCAGCACTGTGAGGTAGATTATGACCCGGATGCATCCTCTAATTGAGTCCTCAATTGCTTGGTCCCTTCCAGCAGGTAAGGTGACACAGGATCATCTCCGGATCAGTAGGCCCCCAGTAACTCCTGGGCCTACATTTCAGGCCAACATGGCCCCGAGGCAGAAACTGCCAGCACTCCCCTGAGGTCACGAGAGCCCTCCGGTCGGGATCGGGCGGGTGGTGCCCACCACCAATGAACGACGACCCCCAACTCTCCAAATCCTTATCCTATACCCTAATGGCGCCTGTCACTTAAGTACCCTCTCCCAGCATGCACAGCGGGTTCACCACGCCCCCTGGGCTGCTGCTGGGAAAGAGATACCCAATACGTTCAGCCTGTTACCTTTCCTATCCTGACCAGTGGTGACAGCGACACCCACTGTCAGGAGGAAAATCATGCAGCCAACCGAACTGAAACAGTGCCATAATTTAAATAACCACTTAAGCCCCGGACCATTTCGGGCCATTAGGACCAGGCCTGTTTTTGGGATTCGGCACTGCGCTGCTTTAACTGTAAATTGTGCGGACATGCAATGTTGTACCCAAATGAAATTTGCGTCCTTTTCTTCCCACAAATAGAGCTTTCTTTTAATGGTATTTGATTGCCTCTGCGATTTTTATTTTTTGCGATATAAACAGAAAAAGACCGAAAATTTTGAAAAAAAATGATATTTTCTACTTTTTGTTATAAGAAAAATCGAATAAACTCAATTTTAGTCATACATTTAGGCCAAAATGGATTCAGCCACATGTCTTTAGTAAAAAAAATGTCAATAAGCGTATATTTATTGGTTTGCGCAAAAGTTATAGCGTTTACAAACTAGGGTACATTTTCTGAAATTTACACAGCTTTAAATTTATGACTGCCTATCTCATTTCTTGAGGTGCTAAAATGGCAGGGCAGTACAAAACCCCCCCAAATGACCCCATTTTGGAAAGTAGACACCCCAAGGAAATTGCTGAGAGGCATGTTGAGCCCATTGAATATTTTTTTTTTGTCCCAAGTGATTGAATAATGACAAAAAAAAAAAAAAATTACAAAAAGTTGTCACTAAATGATATATTGCTCACACATGCCATGGTTATATGTGGAATTGCACCCCAAAATACATTCTGCTGCTTCTCCTGAGTACGGGGATACCACATGTGTGGGACTTTTTAGGAGCCTAGCCACGTACGGGACCCCGGAAACCAAGCACCGCCTTCAGGATTTCTAAGGGCGTAAATTTTTGATTTCACTCCTCACTACCTATCACAGTTTCGAAGGCCATAAAATGCCAAAATAGCACAAAACCCCCCCAAATTACCCAATTTTTGGAAAGTAGACACCCCAAGCTATTTGCTGAGAGGCATGTTGAGTCCATGGAATATTTTATATTTTGCCACAGGTTGCGGGAATATGACAAACTTTTTTTTTTTTGCACAAAGTTGTCACTAAATGATATATTGCTCACACATGCCATGGGCATATGTGAAATTACACCCCAAAATACAATCTGCTGCTTCTCCTGAGTACGGGGATACCACATGTGTGGGACTTTTTGGGAGCCTAGCCGCGTACGGGACCCCAAAAACCAAGCACCGCCTTCAAGGTTTCTAAGGGCATAAATTTTTGATTTCGCTCCTCACTACCTATCACAGTTTTGAAGGCCATAAAATGCCAAGATGGCACAAAACCCCCCCAAATGACCCCATTTTGGAAAGTAGACACCCCAAGCTATTTGCTGAGAGGCATGTTGAGCCCATTGAATATTTTTTTTTTGTCCCAAATGATTGAATAATGACAAAAAGAAAAAAAAATAAATGTACAAAAAGTTGTCACTAAATGATATATTGCTCACACATGCCATGGTTATATGTGAAATTACACCCCAAAATACATTCTGCTGCTTCTCCTGAGTACGGGGATACCACATGTGTGGGACTTTTTGGGAGCCTAGCCACGTACGGGACCCCAAAAACCAAGCACCGCCTTCAAGGTTTCTAAGGGCATAAATTTTTGATTTCACTCCTCACTACCTATCACAGTTTTGAAGGCCATAAAATGTCAAAATAGCCCAAAACCCCCACAAATGACCCCATTTTGGAAAGTAGACACCCCAAGCTATTTGCTGAGAGGCATGGTGAGTATTTTACAGCTCTCATTTGTTTTTGAAAATTAAGAAAGACATTTTTTTTTCTTTTTTTTTTTCTTTTTTTACATTTTCAAAACTTTGTGACAAAAAGCGAGATCTGCAAAATACTCAACATACCTCTCAGCAAATAGCTTGGGGTGTCTACTTTCCAAAATGGGGTCATTTGGGGGGGTTTTGTGCCATCTGGGCATTCCATGGCCTCCGAAACTGTGATAGGCAGTGAGGAGTGAAATCAAAAATTTACACCCATAGAAATCCTGAAGGCGGTGCTTGGTTTTTGGGGTCCCGTACGCGACTAGGCTCCCAAAAAGTCCCACACATGTGGTATCCCCGTACTCAGGAGAAGCAACAGAATGTATTTTGGGGTGTAATTCCACATATGCCCATGGCATGTTTGAGCAATATATAATTTAGTGACAACTTTTTGTACATTTTTTTTTTTTTTGGTCATTATTCAATCACTTGGGACAAAAAAAAAAAATATTCAATGGGCTCAACATGCCTCTCAGCAAATAGCTTGAGGTGTCTACTTTACAAAATGGGGTCATTTGGGGGGGTTTTGAACTGTCCTGGCATTTTATGCACAACATTAGGAAGCTTATGTCACACATCATCCACTCTTCTAACCACTTGAAGACAAAGCCCTTTCTGACACTTTTTGTTTACATGAAAAAAATTTTTTTTTTGCAAGAAAATTATGTTGAACCCCCAAACATTATATATTTTTTTAAAGCAAAGGCCCTACAGATTAAAATAGTGGGTGTTGCATTTTTTTTTTCCACACAGTATTTGCGCAGCGATTTTTCAAACGCATTTTTTGGGGGAAAAACACACTTTTTTATTTTTAATGCACTAAAAAACACTATATTGCCCAAATGTTTGATGAAATAAAAAAGATGATCGTAGGCCGAGTACATGGATACCAAACACGACATGCGTTAAAATTGCGCACAAACGCGCAGCGGCGACAAACTACATTCATTTTTAAAAGCATTTAAAAGCCTTTACAGGTTACCACGTTAGATTTACAGAGGAGGTCTACTGCTAAAATGACTGCCCTTGATCTGACCTTCGCGGTGATACCTCACATGCATGATGCAATTGCTGTTTACATATGACGCTAGACCGACGCTTGCGTTCGCCTTTGCGCAAGAGCAGGGGGGGACAGCGGTGCTTTTTTTTTTTTTTTTTTTTTTTTTTTTTTTTATTATTTATTTGGCTTTTTTATTTTATTTTTAAACTGTGCCTTCCATATTTTATTTTTTTACCATTTTTATCGTTATCTCAGGGAATGTAAATATCCCCTATGATAGCAATAAGTAGTGACAGGTACTCTTTTTTTGAAAAAAATTGGGGGTTTAGACCCTAGATCTTTCCTCTGCCCTCAAAGCATCTGACCACACCAAGATCGGTGTGATAAAATGCTTTCCCAATTTCCCAATGGCGCTTTTTATATCCGGGGGGGCCATTCCCTCCCACTGCTTGTAAAAGCAGTCTAGAGGCTAATTATCTGCTAGAATTGCTTTTACATGAAAGCCGGCTGCTGGCTGAAAAGAATGATACCAAGATGATACCTAAACCCGCAGGCATCATTCTGGTATAAACATTCAAAGTCCAGCAACATACCAGTACGTTGCTGGTCCTTGTTGGACATGTATTGTAATCTTTTTTTTCATACAGCCTATTGGCTGAACGAAAAAAAGAGATTGATTGGTGGGTATGCCCACCATTAGAATACCTCCCTTCATCCACCCACTTCTAATGATGGGCATATATGCCGAAGCATGGGGGCATCCTCCCGCAAAAAAGTTATGCCGCGTACACACGGTCAAGCCTTCGTCGGAATTTCGACCGTATGTACGCGGCATAAAAGGTTATGCCGCGTACACACGGTCGGACTTTTCCACGGGCAAGCCTCCGTTGGAATTTCGACCGTATATACGCGGCATTAGGAGCAAAATCGCTCCTCCGCCCCTGCTGCCCCCATGCTTCGTCATATATGCTCTTTTTTTTAACTGTGGTGGTGAAATCACCTCCTACAGCGTTGGAGTCACGGCTTTATGTATCGTGGGAGCAAACGCTGTTGCTGTCAAGATAAATAGATCCGTGCTGCAACTGAATGGCGTACCTGCTAAGCAAATGGTGGTTAACATTAAAACAAAGTAACATTACAGTACAACAGTAAGACCTTACCATGCCATACCTGCAAAGCAAATACCAAAACAAAACCTAGTAAAAAATAAAAAAATGTTTTAACGCAACCTGTGCCTAAAATATATATATGCCGAAGCATGGGGGCATCCTCCCGCAAAAAAGTTATGCCGCGTACACACGGTCGGAATTTTCCACGGGCAGGCCTCCGTCGGAATTTCGACCGTATGTACGCGGCATTAGGAGAAAAATCGCTCCTCCGCCCCTGCTGCCCCCATGCTTCGGCATATATGCTCTTTTTTTTAACTGTGGTGGTGAAATCACCTCCTACAGCACTGGAGTCACGGCTTTATGTATCGTGGGAGCAAACGCTGTTGCTGTCAAGATAAATAATTCCGCGCTGCAGTTGAATGGCGCACCTGAAAACAAAAAATTACATACCTGAAAAGCAAGCATGATAAAACATTGCAGAATAGAATACAGTAAAAAAGAGCAGAACAATAGAGAGAAAATAGAGAGAGAGAGAACAATAAAACGACAACTATTTTTGGTTTTTTTATTTTATATTTTTTTTGTGTTTTGTTTTTTACGTTTTTTTTTTCTTTTTTACACTTTTTTTTGTAACTTTACAACTGTAATGGTTCGGGTCTCTCAAAATTTAATGGCATCTTGGGAGACCCTGTGTAAGTGTGTCCTTGTCTGTGAAATGCTGTACCCTACGCTAAAACTTCACTTTTGAGTGGTAGCGTTCAAAACATTCACCTTGGCAAAGACCAGGCTTGTCAGGACAGAGTGGACAAAAACTACGGGTGTCACGCCTAAATCCGCGCTTGCTACAGACACGACATCTTTTTTGGGGGTGGCTTTGGGTAGGGGTACTCGGGAGGACATACGAATAATGCCTCTCATGCAGCCGGCTTACTGCATTTGGTTGGGGATGGTGAGGTGCAGAACCGCCTGGATACAGGAGTTCTGTGACTATCTCATTCTGGAATTTTAGAAGAGATAACGTCCCGCCTGAAGCTCTGTATAGCACATGAGCGTTCAGCAAAGCCAATTGGAATAATGATAGAGACACTTTTTTGTACCAGCGTCTCGCCTTACGGTCATTTAGATACGGCGCCATCAACTGGTCGTTGAGGTCCACCCCTCCCATATTTTGGTTATATTCGTGGACACAGAGGGGTTTCTCCACAACACCAGTCGCCGTACGAATTTGGACTGTCGTGTCTGCATGAAGGGAGGTAAGAAGGAAAACATTCTTATTGTCCCTCCACTTCATAGCGAGCAAGTTATTACACTTCAAGCAGGCTCTCTCCCCCAGCCCAAGACGGGCATCTACAAGCCGCTGGGGAAAGCCCCGGCGATTAGGTCGCACGGTGCCACATGCTCCAATCTGATGATCAAACAAGTGACTAAACAGTGGCACGCTCGTGTAATAATTGTCCACATACAAGTGGTACCCCTTTCCGAATAAGGGTGACACCAAGTTCCACACTATCTTGCCAGCGCTCCCTATGTAATCCGGGCAGTTGACCGACTCAATCTGACTATCTTTTCCCTCATAAACCGTAAAGTTCACTACATAGCCTGCTGCCCTGTCACAGAACTTGTAGAGCTTGACCCCGTATCTGGCACGCTTGCTGGGAAGGTACTGCTTGAAAGACAAGCGGCCAGAAAATTTAATCAGGGACTCATCAACGCAGACAACTTGATCGGGAGTAAACAAGGCTGCAAAACGTTCGTTGAAGTGGTTTATGAGGGGCCGAATTTTATAGAGCCGGTCGTATTCAGGGTCCCCACGTGGACGACAAAGTTCATTGTCGTTGAAGTGCATGAACCGCAAAATCTGCTCGTATCGTGCCCTGGACATGGAGGCAGAGAACACGGGCATGTGGTCAATTGGGTGCGTGGACCAATAAGCACGCAATGACGGAAATTTATGTGTGCCCATGTTGAGGGAAAGGCCCAGAAAGGTCTTAAATTCGGAAACCGTAATTGGTTTCCAATTTCTGGCAATTTTAGGCAACTGGGGGTTAGCGGCGATAAATTGACCAGCATATAAATTACTCTGGTCCACAATAGATCTATAGAGATCTTCCGTGAAAAACAGTGAATAAAAATCAATTGGAATAAAATCAGCTGTTTCCACCTGAATACCGGGTTGGGCAGTGAATGGGGGAAGTACGGGTTCTGCAGAAGTGGTGGGGACCCAATCAGGATAGGCAAATTCTGCAGGAAGGGCAGTATGGGCACGACGGGCCTGCCTTTGTCTTCTTGGTGGCAGCGGGACACTACTTGTGCTTGCCACTTCGCCAGCTTGAACTGCACTTATGGGACTCGCCACGTCACCAAGTGTTACTGCAGTGCTGGATGTACATCCAGGCTGTACTAGGCCGCTGGTGCTTGCCAGTTCACCAGAAGGAATAGCGGCGCTAGTACTACTCTGCTCCATGATACGTGAGAACTGCGGTTCTTGCTCCTCAACAACCTCAG
This sequence comes from Rana muscosa, assembly GCA_029206835.1. Lineage (NCBI taxonomy): Eukaryota > Metazoa > Chordata > Amphibia > Anura > Ranidae > Rana > Rana muscosa. Next base: position 884,104,775 of record CM055116.1, read on the forward strand.
AAGATCGGGATCGGGTACACCTGACCTTAGCAGGGACCTCAACTTCGTCGTCAGAGCTATCTGACGTGGGGCCGCTGACGTCACTGTCTTCTACGGGAAGATATTCTGAGCCTGAATCTGACAGATACGTGACCTCCTCTTCACTATCTGTCATGCTCAGAATCTCGTAGGCCTCTTTACTAGTGTACCTTCGTCTTGCCATTTTGGGCTCTAAATTTAGGGGTACACTAGTAAGATTCACAGGAAAAAAAGCACCTGACTGTCGTCAGCAAATATATCAAACGCTACAAAAAAACTGTTAGCGATCGCAGGGATCAGGCCTGTCTCTGCGAACGCTGCAGTTATGTGTGTTGTGTTTGGTAAGTGACAGTGATCGATCGATACTGCACTTGGGTGGGCTGGGCTGGGCTGGGCGGAGGGGCTAAACGCAGGCGCTAGCAGGTATCTGGGCTGATCCCGCTAACACTGCGTTTTTGGGAACCCTAAACCGCTGGGGATGCTAGTATAGATCTGATCAGATACTATACCACTAAGGGGGGTGTATGCTTTGCGCGTGGGTGTTAGCGTTACTGGCACTAACCTAACACTGCCTGGGGCGACGCAGACCCTCTCTGGCGCTAAAACCTAATTGATCTCACCCGCCGGGCGATCAGGGGGGTTAAACCTTTATTGGGTTATATACGGCGGGTGCCCTGATGCTATAAAAAGCAAACGAATCAACCAGCGTCACCCGTAACCTTTATATGGTGATCACTGGTGAAAGGGTTAACTAGGGGCAATCAGGGGGTTAAAACCTTTATTAGGTTAAATATGGGGGTACCCGACGCTATATAAAAACCTGACGGGTAACCTAAATAACTAAATAACTTACTGGCTAACCAGTGACACCAGTGACGCTTATACGGCGATCACTGGTGAAAGGGTTAACTCTAGGGGCAATCAGGGGGTTAAAATAATATATGGGGGTACCTGACACTAATAAAAACCTGCGGCGAACCTAAAAAAAAATAACTGCCTATCTAAAACACCAGCGACACGAATACAGCGATCGGAAAAACAATCGCTTAGTGACGCTGAAGTTAGGGGGTGAAAGGGTTACCTGGGGGGTGATCAAGGGGTTAAACCTTTATTAGGGGGGGGGTTAGGGGGCTACCCTGGACCTAAAGGGGCCTAATCCTAACTGCCCTGCAACTTTTTACAATCACAGATGACACTAAATGCAGTGATCAGTAAAATAAATGATCACTGCAATCAGTGACACTGTGATTGGGGGCTTTGGGGTGACCTGGGGGTGACTGGGGGGTGATTTGTGTGCCTATGTGTACCTACGTGTCAGTGGACTGTTGGAGCACTAACCTCTGTCTTCTCTCCTCGGCGCCGGGAACGAAAAGACCGCGGCGAGGGAGATGACATCACTTCCTCCAGCCTGTGTTTACATCACATGGCGGAGGAAGCATTTTCATTGGCCGGGAGCGATCGCGAGGGGGGGGCGGAATCGAGCGGCCGCCCCCTCATGCCTGATCGCTCCCGAACACTTAACGGCCGCTCACTGCAGTGAAGGGGGGTCCGGATGGACCCCCCAACTGCACAAAGGCGATCACGTAGATCTACGTGATTCTGCCTGTCGGTGCCATTCTGCCGACGTAAATCGGCGGTGGGCGGTCGTTAAGTGGATAAACAATCTCTCAAGGCTAAACTAATGCCCAGACAACTAAATTTCAACATATAGCGCGCACTCATTGGGAGCAGGGCGCTACACATAAAATAGTGCAGAAATCAACATTTTTTTTCTCAGGGGTCTCTCCTAAAAATATATATATATAATGTTTGGGGGTTGTAAGTAATTTTCTAGCAAAAAAAACTAATTAAAATTTTTAAACAAAACATTCCAGAAAAGACCTGGTTAACAAGTGGTTAAAGCACTTCCAATACTTACACACTATAGTAAATAATGCTTTAATAAGGAACATAAGCAATATCAGTGAAAATTTCTTCAATTCTATTCTTTTACCAGATAGCTCAGTCTCCATAGAGACTGTCAAAAATTGTCATTGCCGGCTATATTGCAAGCCGTCATGACTGGGTATTGGTAAAAGTTTTCAATTAGCAATAATCGCGCCTCAGTTAAACTTCATTGGCTACAATACTGCCACTGCGCAAAGCTAGTAATAGAGGGCAACAGCGAGCACCCTCCCACAGGAACATCGCACTGAGGTCAGGGGGAGTCACACCGGAACACTTTATTTTCTATCTATTCTATATGTTACCTGTCCTATAAACATTCCATATTACAAATAACACGTGTACACATTTCTTACACACTAATCATCTATAACTATCTATATGTAAGACAGGGCATTTGAGTTACTGCTGCATTGTGGGTATTGTATTCAAATGCTCGTCACACAGCTCCGCCTCCTATTGGTTCTAGGAACGACTTTCCCGCAGTTCTTTCCTTTCTTTTTTTTTTTTCCTTTTTCTTTAACCTTTTATTGTTTTGTTTTGAAATAAACAGAAAGCCACAACAGATATCGTAAGGTACATTCTATATACTTCCTATATCACTGACGGACATTTATCTACTCCTAAATATATCATACAACCTAATATACAATATCCACCACTCTATGTGTGTTAAGTCCTCACCTCTCACCCGGGACTTTCTCATATTACTCCCAAACCTATTAAGTCATTTGAGTCCCCACCATTGGGCATCCCCTCCCAAGGTCCTACTTTGTCCTCAGGCTGGCCGGGGGATTTCTGCCCCATTTGTTCCTCTATCTTATTGCCACTCTCTTCACTTCAACTTATCCCCCCCCCCCAAAAAAAAAGAAAAAAACCCCCAGACCCCTAAAACTCCCACTCACTCTCCTCTGCGTCCCCCCAGCCCCCTGAAAGCATCCGTTCAGTTCTGGTCTATGAGCTATTAGTGTTTTCCCCTCCTCTGAGTATTTAAAAAGATTCCATTCTGACCATGTTTCAAGGTAAACTCCCCGTTTCTGCCGGGAGGTCCAGACCAGGTCCTCCAGCCTATTCAGGTCTTCTACTCGCTTAAGCCACATCCCTACTGAGGGTGGCTGGGTCTGCTTCCACATTGCTGGAATACAGGCTCTTGCCGCATTCAGGAGGTGACAGAGAATCGATCTCCTGTACTGTTTCACCGCAGTATCCGAGTCTTGTAACAGGAAAAAAGTCAGATCCTCCGGCAGCTCCTCCTCTCTAAGGTTTTGGGCGATTTCTCGAACCTCTTTCCAGAAACTCTGTATTCTGGGACAGGCCCAGAAGATGTGTATTAACGTCCCTTCATTTCCCCCGCACCGCCAGCACTTATCTGATATATCTGGATAGCATCTACTTAATACGGCCGGGGTACGGTACCATTGTGAAAGAATCTTAAAGTTCATCTCCTGCATTTTTATACAAACTGAGGATTCAAACATGTTGCGTAGTATCCTATTCTTTTGTTCTTCCGAAAACTCTCTATCTAACTCCCTCTCCCACCTCCTAAAGAATGGCAACTGAAACTCTTCACCAGGGGTATTCAGCAATTCACTCATTTTAGAGAGAGTATGCCGCAGTATGCCACTCCCATTACAGTACTCCTCAAACTTCGTTAGCTTTCGTTCATATTTACTCGGTAAGCTCAGGGTATCGAGAAAATGTCTTAATTGCATTGCCCTCCAAAAGTCCAATTGATATGATCTTTGTCCCGTTATCATCTCCTGAATCGTAGGCCAAACACCCGCCCTCAGAAAATGAGATACTTGAAACAACCCCTGTTCAACCAATTTACTAAAGGGTCCCTTCGTCAGTCCCGGTCCGAACTGTGGATTCCCCAAAATGGGGAAAAGGGGTGAATCTAATGTTGATAATTTCCCCTTCACAAATAGCCCATATCCCATCCGAAGTGTCGGGCCTATCAAGGGGTGCGTCTTCATATCCCACGGGAGGTCCTTATAACACCATGCGACTCGCTGAAGTAATCCACTACACTGAGCTTGTTCTAGCTCTGGCCAGATTTTCCCCTCACTATGTCGACTCCAGTCAATCAGGCGGCTCAATAGGGCCGCCTGGTAATATTTATATATATCTGGCATTGACACACCTCCATATCGTTTAGGTAACGACATCAGCGATCCCCTAATTCTTGGGTGTTTATTTGCCCATATGAATCTTCCAAACAGAGACTGTGTCTGTTTAAAAAACTGTTTAGGTATCGCAATAGGGAGCGTCTGGAAGAGGTACAAGAATTTCGGCAAGATGTTCATTTTAACAATATTGAACCTCCCAAACCACGAATGAAACCCTTTCTGCCATCCATCCAGAAGGATCCGTACTCTAGCCAATAATGGTAAAAAATTAAGCCTATATATTTTTGAAAGATCCGCTGGGATAGAGGTCCCTAAATACGTCAATGCTTGATCTGTCCATTTAAATTTATAGTTAGCTTTCAGGGTATTCAGTTCTTCCTTAGGGATCGCAACTCCCATTGCTTCAGATTTTCCATAATTGATCTTAAAGTTTGATAAGTCTCCATATGCCTCCAGTTCTTGGAGAAGGTTAGGGAGGTAAACCATCAGATTAGTCAAATTAAACATCACGTATGCCGATATCTTATGCTCTATACCTCCCACAGACACCCCCTTAATGTCTGGGTTCAGTCGAATCCTACTCAATGGCTCTACTGACAGGACAAATAAAAGGGGTGATAACGGGCACCCTTGTCTTGTCCCGTTAGATAACTTAAAGAGTGGAGACAATACTCCATTCACTTTAACCTGGGCCGTAGGCTGAGTATAATTGCTTGAAATCCATTGCAGCATCTTATTCCCGAACCCCATGTGTCTCAATACCGAGAGCATAAATTGCCAATTAATGCGATCGAAAGCCTTTTCCGCATCTGTTCCCAAGAAGACACATGGGGTTCGGGATGTGCCTACCAAATGGATCAAGTTCAGGGTCTTGATCGTGTTGTCCCGGGCTTCTCGCGTTTGCACAAACCCTACCTGATCTCTATGGACCAGGCAGGGCATGTGCTGCTCAAGTCGCATTGCCAGGATTTTAGAAAAGAGCTTCAAGTCTGTATTCAGTAACGATATCGGCCTGTAGCTCCCACATTGGGATGGGTCCTTACCTTCCTTCGGTATTACCGTTATCAACGCTTTAAGAGATTCTGCATGAAAGGAACTTTTGTCTCCTAACCCATTAAACATTTTTAGCAGGACTGGTCCTACGATAGGGAGAAGAAGTTTGTAATATTGAATTGTAAAGCCATCCGGACCTGGAGCTTTACCTCTCTTCCCCCTTTTCACTGCCTCTTGAATTTCTTCTATAGTAATGGGCCTCTCCAATTCCTGACTTATTGCTGGTGTTAAGCTTGAAATGCCTGAGGTTGCTATATACTCTTGCATTGTAATTTGGTTTTGAGAACTTAATTGCAGATTGTACAGATCTGTATAGAAATTTCCAAACCGCTGAGCTATCTCTCTAGGTAGCCTAAGTGTTTCCCCTCCCGCCCCTCTAATCATTGGTACATAAGTCTTTGGTTGTTGCTCCCTCAAGGAGCTAGCCATTTGCTTCCCACATTTGTTCCCAAATTCGTAATTCTGTCTCCTACCTGTCTGTATTGCCCTCTTTGCTTTGTACAAAAATAACTCTGTAATCTGTCTACGCACCGCCAGCAGGAGTCTTTCCAGGTCTCAAGAGGGACTCCGTTTGTGTAGACGTTCTAACCGTGCTATCTCTGCCAGGAGCGCAGTCAACTTTGCTTCCCTTTTCCTCTTAATCCTTGCTCCATGTTTTATTAAGACTCCCCTTATCACTGCCTTATGTGCCTCCCAGATCACCCCTGGCTCACAATCAGGTGTGTCATTAATCTGGAAATACCACCTTGCTTCTCTCTGTACATCTTCCAATACTGCAGCATCCTGCAGAAGACTTTCGTTCAGCCTCCAGGTCGCCGACCTAGGAAGCTGGAAATCCGCAAGGTTGTATTTCAAGGTAATTGGTGCATGATCTGACAGGTGATTTTCCCTATCTCAGCTTCTTTAACTGCATGTAACTGGTTATGTGGAATGAAAAAAAAATCTATACGGGAGTATATCTTATGGGGGATGGAATAGAAAGAGTAGTCTCTCTCTCCTGAGTGTGTCAATCGCCATACATCTACTAGTCTCCCTTTCTGTATCAATCGCAGTATCCGTTTCCGGTTGCCCGCCGCTACTGCCGAAGTCCCGGAAGAGGTATCCACGCTAGGCACCAAGGGGATATTCAAGTCGCTCCCCAAAATCAGCTGCCCTTCCTGAAATGCCCTCAATTTATCCAGAAATTTCCCAAAAAATATGTCCTGTTGTGTATTGGGAGCATAGAACGAGGCCAGCGTTACCACTGACCTCCCAATCGTCCCTTTCAGGGCCAAATATTGTCCCCCGACATCCACCAGGGAGTCTGTGCATGACCATGGGATCTTGTTCGAAATCAAAATAGATACCCCCCCTTCTTTGCCACCGGATTAGTCGCATGATATCCAATTGGATAACCTCTATTTCTAAGAAAGGGGAGACCTCCCTCTCTGAAGTGTGTCTCTTGAATAAAAGCTATCTCACTCCCCACCCGCTTCAGCTCCCATAGAAGTATCTGTCTCTTTTCTGGAGTATTTAACTCTTTTGAATTGATCGATATTATCGATAGTGCATCCATTTTTTTTCCCCTCTCCTTTCCTCTTTTTTTTTTCCTTATTGATCAAAGCTATACTCAGAAACTCAGAAGCAGAAAATAACAACAGCGGCAGGCTGGGGGACACCCAGTGATCGAGAGTAGGAGACCAAAAAAAATTAAAAATTTATATACAAAAATAAACCCCCCCCCCCTTCCCTACTCTAATATCAACTGGGAGGAAAAGCGCCCCTGCCCTTCCTCCCCAGCGATATACAAAGCAATTTGCTTTAAACACTCCTACCCTAAATGAGTGTTAACCTACTAGGGGGGACCCCACCCGCTCCTCCTATTCCTATATGATGCCTGCTTATACCACCTAACTAATAGCTTATCCATTAAACAGTTGCCCAGTCCGACCCTTTATTCTCACTCTTATGTTCCAACTCTTATTGACTCCCTTCGTCCTCCAAGGAGGAGAAGAAAAAAAAAAAAGGAAAATCGAGAGTTTATTGTGGTATGGTATTCCTCCCTCCCCCGTCCCCTCCACCCCTTCCTTATCCATACTACAATCATTCTTATATTCCTTTTTCTACCAGGAATAATTGCCTTCTCCAAAGGGGAGAAGAGAAAAATATATATATAATAGACTCCCCCATACCTATACCCCCTGGTTACCCAAACTCCCTCTCTATACCTCTATTTCAACAGACCTCAATTCTAGTACTCCTACCCTCTACCTCTCTCTACTATCTTCGCCCTCCCCTCTCTCTCATTCTTCCTATTCAAATTATTATCGTCACTTACTAACCGTTATCATTTGCAAGGTATAAAATATAAGATATAAGGTATAAGCTCTCTTTATACCACCGTATATTTTTAGCTCTTCATATACTCAAAAAAACAAACACATTATACATAAGAAAAAAAAAAGTATAATACAGGAGATATCATAAAAAAACAATACATTTACCGTATTTATCGGCGTATAACACGCACTTTTTTCCCCTTAAAATCAGGGGAAAATCGTGGGTGCGTGTTATACGCCGATACTCCGTCGAATTCCCCTGCTGAAAATGAGCGAGAGGAGCGAGCGGAGCCGAAGCCGAAGTACAATCGGCTTTACTCGGCTCCTCTCGCAGTCCCGCCCATCTCTGACTGCGCCGCTGACATAGAGAAAGCCGAGTGTACTTCGGCTAGTCTCGGCTCCTCTCGCAGTCCTGCCTGTGACTGTGAGCAGAGCCGAGTCTAGCCGAAGTACACTCGGCTTTCTCCGTCAGCGGCGCAGTCAGTGGAGATGGGCGGGACTGCGAGAGGAGCCGAGTCTAGCCGAAGTACACTCGGCCCCGCTCGCTCCTCTCCACAGAAATCGGCGCCAAATTTAAAAAAACGCGGGGACTGACACGATCGCAAAGGCACTGGGCAAGGCTGCAGATGGACAGATGGACACTGGGCAAGGCTGCAGATGGACAGATGGACACTGGGCAAGGCTGCAGATGGACAGATGGACACTGGGCAAGGCTGCAGATGGACAGATGGACACTGGGCAAGGCTGCAGATGGACAGATGGACACTGGGCAAGGCTGCAGATGGACACTGGGCAAGGCTGCATGCTGCATTTAAATGTAAGTTTTTTTTCCTTGAATTTCCCTCCTAAAAGTTTTTTTCCTTAAAATTCCCTCCTAAACTTGGGGTGCGTGTTATACGCCGGTGCGTGTTATACGCCGATAAATACAGTACATATTATCCCTCAATAGATTGCAGATATCACCTATATTAAATATTGCCACCTACTCTGGCCATTTCCCCACACAATAGAACATTTTTAAAGAAAGAAAAAAAAGAAAGAGAGGGCCTCCTCTGTACTATTTCTTGAGGTGACTGCATATTGTTTCCATTAAACACATACCTCCTCTGTCCCCCCTCTTCACCCGCCCATCCTCCCCCCCTCCGGCGGGGTCCCACTTGTACATATCTAAATTAATCCCCAGTGACTATATAAACATTACTTACCCAACTAATTTGTGAATAAAAAAAAATAAAAAATAAAAATTAGTGTTTTAGTGTTTATAGTGTATGTTTGTGTATATAACCCTACTTTATGTAGGCCAAAAAAAACAAACAGACAAAAAAAAGAAAGGAAAAAAGCAGGGGCCCTATTTCCCCGCTATGTTTATCTATACCAACAACTCCTGTATATATATATATATATATGTGTCTCTATATATAAGTGTGAGTGAGTGTATGTGAATAAAAGTCTATTCATATGTGTATGTGTGTCAGTGTATACCTCCTGTGTGCTTTATATGCGCCCATCGGGGATGAGGATGAGCGCCCATCGAATCCAATACCAAGGAGCCTGTCTCCCACATTACCTCCTATCTACCTCTTATGTCCCCTCACTCCCCTTCCCCCTTCCCCCTCCACCTAATCTCCCACCCATCCACCCCTCCCCCTACCCCCCCCTCCAGCATACCACATAGATTCAAATCCTCCTTACGTTGCACTCATTATCCAAAATGTGATTCTAAAAAAAACCAAAAAACAACCCCCCCAAAAAAATGGGGAAGTTTAAATACACTACCCAGACAAATTTAATGGGACGCCTTTTGATCCATAACCTCCTCTCTTTAACCTATCATATGTAAGGTTAAACAATCTCGCAATTTCTAAGTGAGGAGGTTAGGAACCAAAAGAGAGAGAAAAAAAAGGCGGGTTCACCCCACTCCCACCCTCCCCCCTCACCTATTCATATACCCCATATCCCCCCCCTACCACCCCCCGATCTTCCCTCTTCTTCCACTCCTTCTCTGAGTCATACATAAACCCATCCAACAGCTTTAGGCTTTAGACCCCAAAAAAGCAGAAGTCCAAAAAAAAAAAAGGTCAAATGACTAGTCTTTATAAATAGGAGCAAGAGGGCCAGCACCAAATGTTAATCCCTTTGTTAACCTTATTCATGCCTCTAGTCCGCTGCTTCTATAGTCTATATATTCTTGGGTTTAATTGCAACCAGTCCGGCACCTCAAATGATTCAGTTCCCAAAAAGGAAAAAAGTCCTGTCAAATCGGCTAAGGAACGCAACCAAAACGCAAGCGAGCCCTTTTTAATTAACACTGAGATTGGGAATCTCCACCGATAAGTTCCTACCCATTCCCTCACTCGTTCTAATACCGGGCGGAGCATAGCTCTACGCTGCAGAGTGGCGCTTGACAAGTCGGGTAAGATCTTCAACTGTGCCCCACTATATTCTATTGTTCCTGCCTCCCATGCTTGCCTCAGGATTGTCTCCCTGTGTGCAAAGTAGTGCAACCGACACACCACATCCCGGGGGCACTTTATGTCTCTAGATTTAGGGCCCAGCGCCCTATGGACTCTATCAAGTTCACAGTATACAGGCATAGCGTCCTTCAATATTTTTTGAAAAATGCACTTTACCATCTCCCGTAAATCCTCCTGATCCGTCGCCTCTGGGACACCTCGTATGCGTACATTATTGCGACGACTACGGTCCTCGAGGTCCTCCAGGCGTAGTTGTACGGCCACCATAGATTCCGCTTGAACCTGACTGGATCCTTCCAACACCTTCACCCGTTGTTCCAGGAGATGGGACGCATTCTCGCCATCTGTTACACGGTCCACTACCAGCTGTAGATCCCCTCGGATCGTTTCTAGTTCCATACAGTGCGCTTCCTCCACCTTAGCAATAAGAGCTCCTATATCCGCTCTTGTGGGAAGTGCCTGGATGAGCGCTTTCAAGTCCTCCATCTCCCTCTTCAGCCCCCCTATCTCAGCATCTCCTCGTATGGGGAGAGGGAGTATCAACCCGGCATCCACAGCCGTAATTTTGGGGCTCTGTGGAGGAATCTGAGGAGCTTCCACCCCAACTCTCATAGCCATCTGGGTCTGGTGTATCTGGGTAAGCTGATCTCCACCCGGGTGCAGCGCTTCTGTCTCCCCACTCTTACCTCCGAACTCTGGTCCCTCCCCCTGTTTGGGGGTGAAGAAGCGGTGGATTCCGGGCTGCTGTTCCCCTGACTTTGGCAACTGAGCTTTGCGTGAGGTTCAAGTTTCTCACTGCCTCCACGCACACATGCCGCTGCACTGCTACTGATTGTGCTCCTGTGCCTGTATGTTAGCGTGGCAGCGCAGCAGCGTGTGTGTCCGCCGAGTGTCTCCCGCTCTGTCCCGTGCTACAGCGCACCACTACTGCTGCCGTTCACCGTATCTGTTTTTTTCCCCCCACTCAGTCTCTTTCCCTCCTGGAGCGGCTTGGAGGAGCCAGGGACTCACGCTTCTCAGCCCTCACTCAGACATGCACAGACCACGCCCCCCTGATCACAATTGCACCAGTTCTTTCCTTTCTATTGGTTCCGGGAACGGGCTCCAGACAATTCTTCTCTCAGGATATAGAGGGAATAGACGTGTCCTGAATGTGACCAAACAGCTCCGATCTACACAATGTCATGTATTACACATTACACATATTCACACACCCAGACAAACCCTGGTCAGAGGGAGGGGCAAAACGCGTAGGCGGAGGGTTACATGCCCGCTCTCGTGGTCTACAGTTAGTCAGTATACTGGCAATGCTGGAAGATGCCGGTATCAGGAACACTATGAGGGCACACACCTATGCCCGAGAGAGGACTCCAGGCATCGCTACTTGCAGCATACAGCATATTAGAGCAGACGCTTTGGAAGATCCTCGGTTTACAGCCAACAGCTCACAGGATTAAGGACTGGATGTGTCAACAATAATGGACTATTCAGCTGAAGCTATGATGTAGCGATGGGAGGGGTGAGCGGATAATTGACAACTTTTACATGCATTTTTATTGCTAATACCTGACAAGAGTGAACATTTATTTTGCGGTGCTGAGTATGAAGTCGAGATTGACACAACTGCTGCACACTGTTGGCTCCTCATAGATGGGAAAGAGAGGAAATGGACATAATAATTGTCAAACATATTATATGACGAGAGTCTGTTGATTTGATCCTCTATACCAGCCTTTTTTAAAGCAGGGTGCCTTGACAAAATGCCTAAAAATTTCCCCCAAAAAATGTATACAAGCCAGCAGGTGCCCTTTAGTTACACAAAGCCACAAGTTTTTATTGTGCACCATTTCAGCCTTCCAGCCACCGGCGTCCTAACATCCAGCGAAGTCATCAGTTGCTTGATCCAACCCTGCCCCGCTCTGTCAACACTGGGGTCACATTAGCGGTGTGATGAAGAGAAGAGGGAGGGAGGGAGAAGAGAAACATTGGCATACTAGTCAGTACCAGTCAATACTAGTTTGAAAAAGTGTATTTGCTTTGTAAGAATAAATCACCTTTAATATTGGGTGTTCTACGTGTGTAGATGCTGCCGCATTATATAAAACCATTCCCGGGCCATAGTACTGTTTTTTTTTTATTTAACGCAAAAGTTTAATTTTTTTAATTGTTTTTGATCTTTTTCTTTTAAAGGTATGTAGCACACCAATCCTTTTGCCCCTGCTTACCTTCACCTGCAGGGGTAGGACACACCATGCCACAAGCCCGTGTCCTCCTTATCAGAGGTCAGGCGGTGTTTACAGATTTGGGTCCTGCAGCGAGTTACCTCCTTCCACTGGTTCTCGTCCCTAGAATGTAGGGAAAAGTCTATATTCTTTCCCAAGAAGGCCAATGTCCACACGACTTTAACTCCAACAAAGAGTTTATTTTCCTTTGCTTCAGTTAACGGAAAATTGAAGAGAGAAAGAAGCTAGCGAAGTTAGAAGGTAGATTCAGGCACACAACACTTGACTCACTCGATCCCAAGTGGGTTTAGCTCACCTGCATAGATCCCTCTCACAGTTCTAGCAGCCGGAGTGGAGCTCGAACAGTACTATCACTTTGTCCCCTCCAGGGACGGGTTCAGGAGATCCTATAATAGCAGCAGAATCCTGTAATTCCTGAATCCAGAACTTTCCTTAAACCTCTGTAGAATTTAGAGAACAGATGATGCCAATGGGCACTCTAGAGGGTTAGCTTTGTTGAGTAAGGAATCCTTCCCTCTGACAGGTCACCAGGCCTTTCCCGAGACAGCGACCTACTATCACTCATCTCATTTGTGGGACCGATCCTCCCCTGGCTTCCTCTTGGTCAGAGCGGGTACCCTCACCTGGGCACCCTGGGACTCCAATGTGCTGATTGTAGACCTAGTTAAAGGTACTGGGCCTACCTGGAACGTTGTAGCCTCAGGCCAAAGGTGCCCGAGACTTCTCGCCCAGCCCACGCACCCCCATGGGGCACACTCTCCCCCGGGACTCACTCCCTGGCACTCCTCTTGGTTACTTCCCTGCTAAACATGGCGTCTGCCCCTTACATACCCTCTCCCAGCATGCACAGCAGGCGAAGCCCGACCCACCGCACGGCAGCCAAGAGAGGACATCTAATCACGCCACTGTGTCATCTGAGGTTCGACCCTAGGCCTGGGCAACAGTGCCACCCACAGGCCAAAAGGGAACCGCACACCAGACAACACCACAGCAGAGCAGAGTCCAGTATCAAATCAGAAGGCCTGAGCCAAACTATGGCCCAGGCCGTCTCTTAAATTTGGGCATAGCGACCCCCTAAATTTAGGGGTCCGCTACAGGTAAATGAGAGATTTGGGGAATTTTTGACCCCAGATCTCTCAATAAAGAGGACCTGTCATCTTTATTTCTATTACAAGGGTTCTAAGTAGTTTTCTAGCAAAAAATACTGATTTAAACTTTTAAACAAAAACTTCCAGAAAAACTGGTCAGCAAGTGATTAAAGCACTTCCTATACTACACTAAACATTTACTGCTTTGTTCCTTATACTACAAATTAAATAACACAAGAAAGTTCTTTATAAGAAATATTATCTATACCAGAGAAAATCTCCTAAAGCGTTTGTTAATCCCAAAAATCAAAAGAAAACAGATTCTGTTCCCTTAACCACTTGCTTACTGGGCACATAAACCCCCTTCCTGCCCAGGCGAAATTTCAGCTTTCGGCACTGCGTCGCTTTAAATGACAATTGCACGGTCGTGCGACGTGGCTCCCAAACAAAATTTACGTCCTTTTTTTCCCACAAATAGAGCTTTCTTTTGGTGGTATTTGATCACCTCTGCGGTTTTTATTTTTTGCGCTATAAACAAAAAAAGAGCGACGATTTTGAAAAAAAAAAACACAATATTTATTACTTTTTGCTATAATAAATATCCCATTTTTTTTTTAAAAAAGTTTTTTTTTCTCAGTTTAGTCCGATACGTATTCTTCGACATATTTTTGGTCAAAAAAAATCGCAATAAGCGTTTATTGATTGGTTTGCGCAAAAGTTATTGCGTCTACAAAATAGGGGATAGTTTTATAGCATTTTTATTAATATTTTTTTTTTACTAGTAATGGCGGCGATCAGCGATTTTTATCGTGACTGCGACATTATGGCGGACACATCGGACACTTTTGACACCATTTTGGGACCATTCACATTTATACAGCGAACAGTGCTATAAAAATGCACTGATTACTGTATAAATGTGACTGGCAGGGAAGGGGTTAACACTAGGGGGCGAGGAAGGGGTTAACTATGTTCCCTATTTGTGATTCTTACTGTGGGGGGAGGGGACTGACTGGGGGAGGAGACCGATCTGTGTCCCTATGTACAAGGGACATAGCATCGGTCTCCTCTCTCCCTGACAGGACATGGATCTCTGTGTTTACACACAGAGATCCACGTCCTGCCTCTGTCACAGCCGATCGCATGTACCTGGCGGACATCGCGACCGCCAGGCACGCTCCTCGGCATCACGTGATGCGCGCCGCACAGCTGTTCCCCGCCGCGCGCCCTCGGTGGCGCGTGACGGGATGTAAACAGAGAAGGACGTCCTGGGGACGTCCTCTCGGCACTTGAGAGCCGCGCTGCAGCCGTCTTTCGGCTATAGCGCGGGTCTCAAGTGGTTAAAGCATGTTATACAGCACAGTGCTTGTGCTATGTCATTTTTTCCTCTGTATCACCTGTAATACTTGTCTGATCCTGCCAGTTTCTACCCTCCCCCTTGTATGCTGGCTCCGATATATCAGGGCTGCTGAGCTCTGACATCGAAGTTAGTACGTGCCTCCGCCATCCACAGCCCTACCCTCTGTCACCTGTGTCCTGTCCCCCCTCCCCTCTCTGACTGTCTGCACGTGTCAGCGTCCGCCCCCGCAGCTGCTCTCATAGTTAACATTAAAGCCCCTGTCCCCTCTGTATTAGAACAAGAAGTTCCCCTGTGTCTGTGTTATATCATAAATATGCTTATCTGTACCGATAACAAAGCATCTTCCTACAATCATGTGACTCCTCTGCTCTGTCTCTCCTCCCCAGCTGACATCAGCTGTAGTGCTCAGCCCCGCCCACTTGAACTGTCAGCTAGGCAGAGAAGAGGAGAGAGGAGGTAACTGATCCCAGGAAGACACTGTTTTATCAGTACAGATAAGCATATTTATAGTATAACACAGACACAGGCAAACTTGTTGTTATAATACAGAAGAGATAGGAGCATTTTGTAGAAGTGGCTTAACAACCACCTTAATTCTATTTTTATACCAGATAGCTCAGTCTCCATAGAGACTGTCAAAAATTGTCATTGCCGGCTATATTTCAAGCCGTCATGACTGGGTATTGGTAAAAGTTTTCAATTAGCAATAATCGCGCCTCAGTTAAACTTCATTGGCTACAATACTGCCACTGCGCAAAGCTACCAATAGATGGCAACAGCGAGCACCCTCCCACAGGAACATCGCACAGACCTCAGGGGGAGAATAGATAGATATTTTCTATCTATTCTATATCTTACTTGTCCTATAAACATTCCATATTACAAATAACACATGTACACATTTCTTACACACTAATCATCTATAACTATCTATATGTAAGACAGGTCGTTTGAGTTACTGCTGCATTGTGGGTATTGTATTCAAATGACTCGTCACACAGCTCCGCCTCCTATTGGTTCAAGGAACGACCTTCCCGCAGTTCTTTCCTTTCTATTGGTTCCGGGAACGGGCTCCAGACAATTCTTCTCTCAGGATATAGAGGGAACAGATGTGTCCTGAATGTGATTGAACAGCACCGATCAACACAATGTCATGTATTACACATGTTCACACACCCAGACAAAGCCCTGGTCAGAGGGAGGGGCGAAACGTATAGGCAGAGGGGTACATGCCCGCTCTCGTGGTCCACAGTCAGTCAGTATACTGGCAATGCTGGAAAATGCCAGTATCAGGAACACTATGAGGGCACACACCTATGCCCGAGAGAGGACTTCAGGCATCGCTACTTGCAACCTACAGCATATTAGAGCAGGCGCTTTGGAAGATCCTCGGTTTACAGCCAACAGCTCACAGGATTAAGGACTGGATGTGTCAACAATAATGGACTATTCAGCTGAAGCTATGATGTAGCGATGGGAATGGTGAGGGGATAATTGACAACTTTTACGTGCACTTTTATTGCTAATACCTGACAAGAGTGAACATTTATTTTGCGGTGCTGAGTATGAAGTGGAGATTGACACAACTGCTGCACACTGTTGGCTCCTCATAGATGGGAAAGAGAGTAAATGGACATAATAATTGTCAAACATATTATATGACGAGAGACTGTTGATTTGATCCTCTATACCAGCCTTTTTCAAGCAGGGTGCCTTGACAAAATGCCTAAAAATTGCCCAAAAATGTATACAAGCCAGCAGGTGCCTTAGTTACACAAAGCCACAAGTTTTTATTGTGCACCATTTCAGCCTTCCAGCCACCGGCGTCCTAACATCCAGCGATGTCATCAGTTGCTTGATCCAACCCTGCCCCGCTCTGTCAACACTGGGGTCACATTAGCAGTGTGATGAAGAGAAGAGGGAGGGAGCAGAGAAACATTGACATACTAGTCAGTATCAGTCAATACTAGTTTGAAAAAGTGTATTTGCTTTGTAAGAATAAATCTCCTCTAATATTGGGTGTTTTACGTCTGTTTTATATAAGTGCTGCCGCATTATATAAAACCATTCCCAAGCCATAGTACTGTTTTTTTTATTTAACGCAAAAGTTTAAAAAAAATGTATTGTTTTTGATCTTTTTCTTTTAAAGGTAAATGAGAGATTTGGGGTATTTTTGACCCCAGATCTCTCAATAAAGAGGACCTGTCATCTTTATTTCTAATACAAGGGTTCTAAGTAATTTTCTAGCAAAAAATACTGATTAAACTTTTAAACAAAAACTTCCAGAAAGGACTGGTCAGCAAGTGGTTAAAGCACTTCCTATACTACACTAAACATTTACTGCTTTGTTCCTTATACTACAAATTAAATAACACAAGAAAATTCTTTATAAGAAATATTATCTATACCAGAGAAAATCTCCTAAAGCGTTTGTTAATCCCAAAACTCAAAAGAAAACAGATCCTGTTCCCTTAAAGCATGTTATACAGCACAGTGCTTGTGCTATGTCATTTGGCCCCCTGTATCACCTGTAATACTTGTCTGATCCTGCCAGTTTCTACCCTCCCCCTTGTATGCTGACTCCGATATATCAGGGCTGCTGAGCTCTGACATCGAAGTTAGTACGTGCCCCCGTCATCCACAGCCCTGCCCTCTGTCTCCTGTGTCCTCTCCCCCCTCCCCTCTCTGTCTGCTCCCGCCCCGCCCCCACAGCTGCTCTCATAGTTAACATTAAAGCCCCTGTCCCCTCTGTATTAGAACAAGAAGTTCCCCTGTGTCTGTGTTATATCATAAATATGCTTATCTGTACCGATAACAAAGCATCTTCCTGCAATCATGTGACTCCTCTGCTCTGTCTCTCCTCCCCAGCTGACATCAGCTGTAGTGCTCAGCCCCGCCCACTTGAACTGTCAGCTAGGCAGAGAAGAGGAGAGAGGAGGTAACTGATCCCAGGAAGACACTGTGTTATCAGTACAGATAAGCATATTTATAGTATAACACAGACACAGGCAAACTTCTTGTTATAATACAGAAGAGATAGGAGCATTTTGTAGAAGTGGCTTAACAACCACCTTAATTCTATTTTTATACCAGATAGCTCAGTCTCCATAGAGACTGTCAAAAATTGTCATTGCCGGCTATATTTCAAGCCGTCATGACTGGGTATTGGTAAAAGTTTTCAATTAGCAATAATCGCGCCTCAGTTAAACTTCATTGGCTACAATACTGCCACTGCGCAAAGCTACCAATAGATGGCAACAGCGAGCACCCTCCCACAGGAACATCGCACTGACCTCAGGGGGAGAATAGATAGATATTTTCTATCTATTCTATATCTTACCTGTCCTATAAACATTCCATATTACAAATAACACATGTACACATTTCTTACACACTAATCATCTATAACTATCTATATGTAAGACAGGTCGTTTGAGTTACTGCTGCATTGTGGGTATTGTATTCAAATGACTCGTCACACAGCTCCGCCTCCTATTGGTTCAAGGAACGACCTTCCCGCAGTTCTTTCCTTTCTATTGGTTCCGGGAACGGGCTCCAGACAATTCTTCTCTCATGATATAGAGGGAACAGATGTGTCCTGAATGTGATTGAACAGCACCGATCTACACAATGTCATGTATTACACATTACACATATTCACACACCCAGACAAAGCCCTGGTCAGAGGGAGGGGCGAAACGCGTAGGCAGAGGGGTACATGCCCGCTCTCGTGGTCCACAGTCAGTCAGTATACTGGCAATGCTGGAAAATGCCGGTATCAGGAACATTATGAGGGCACACACCTATGCCCGAGAGAGGACTTCAGGCATCGCTACTTGCAGCCTACAGCATATTAGAGCAGACGCTTTGGAAGATCCTCGGTTTACAGCCAACAGCTCACAGGATTAAGGACTGGATGTGTCAACAATAATGGACTATTCAGCTGAAGCTATGATGTAGCGATGGGAATGGTGAGGGGATAAGTGACAACTTTTACGTGCACTTTTATTGCTAATACCTGACAAGAGTGAACATTTATTTTGCGGTGCTGAGTATGAAGTGGAGATTGACACAACTGCTGCACACTGTTGGCTCCTCGTAGATGGGAAAGAGAGGAAATAGACATAACAATTGTCAAACATATTATATGACGAGAGACTGTTGATTTGATCCTCTATACCAGCCTTTTTCAAGCAGGGTGCCTTGACAAAATGCCTAAAAATTGCCCAAAAATGTATACAAGCCAGCAGGTGCCTTTTAGTTACACAAAGCCACACGTTTTTATTGTGCACCATTTCAGCCTTCCAGCCACCGGCGTCCTAACATCCAGCGATGTCATCAGTTGCTTGATCCAACCCTGCCCTGCTCTGTCAACACTGGGGTCACATTAGCAGTGTGATGAAGAGAAGAGGGAGGGAGGGAGGGAGAAGAGAAACATTGGCATACTAGTCAGTATCAGTCAATACTAGTTTGAAAAAGTGTATTTGCTTTGTAAGAATAAATCACCTCTCATATTGGGTGTTTTACGTCTGTTTTATATAAGTGCTGCCGCATTATATAAAACCATTCCCGAGCCATAGTACTGTTTTTTTTATTTAACGCAAAAGTTTAAAAAAAATGTATTGTTTTTGATCTTTTTCTTTTAAAGGTAAATGAGAGATTTGGGGTATTTTTGACCCCAGATCTCTCAATAAAGAGGACCTGTCATCTTTATTTCTAATACAAGGGTTCTAAGTAATTTTCTAGCAAAAAATACTGATTAAACTTTTAAACAAAAACTTCCAGAAAGGACTGGTCAGCAAGTGGTTAAAGCACTTCCTATACTACACTAAACATTTACTGCTTTGTTCCTTATACTACAAATTAAATAACACAAGAAAATTCTTTATAAGAAATATTATCTATACCAGAGAAAATCTCCTAAAGCGTTTGTTAATCCCAAAACTCAAAAGAAAACAGATCCCGTTCCCTTAAAGCATGTTATACAGCACAGTGCTTGTGCTATGTCATTTGGCCCCCTGTATCACCTGTAATACTTGTCTGATCCTGCCAGTTTCTACCCTTCCCCTTGTATGCTGACTCCGATATATCAGGGCTGCTGAGCTCTGACATCGAAGTTAGTACGTGCCCCCGTCATCCACAGCCCTGCCCTCTGTGTCCTCTCCCCCCTCCCCTCTCTGTCTGCTCGTGTCAGCGCCCGCCCCGCCCCCGCAGCTAACATAGTTAACATTAAAGCCCCCGTCCCCTCTGTATTAGAACAAGAAGTTCCCCTGTGTCTGTGTTATATCATAAATATGCTTATCTGTACCGATAACAAAGCATCTTCCTGCAATCATGTGACTCCTCTGCTCTGTCTCTCCTCCCCAGCTGACATCAGCTGTAGTGCTCAGCCCCGCCCACTTGAACTGTCAGCTAGGCAGAGAAGAGGAGAGAGGAGGTAACTGATCCCAGGAAGACACTGTGTTATCAGTACAGATAAGCATATTTATAGTATAACACAGACACAGGCAAACTTCTTGTTATAATACAGAAGAGATAGGAGCATTTTGTAGAAGTGGCTTAACAACCACCTTAATTCTATTTTTATACCAGATAGCTCAGTCTCCATAGAGACTGTCAAAAATTGTCATTGCCGGCTATATTTCAAGCCGTCATGACTGGGTATTGGTAAAAGTTTTCAATTAGCAATAATCGCGCCTCAGTTAAACTTCATTGGCTACAATACTGCCACTGCGCAAAGCTACCAATAGATGGCAACAGCGAGCACCCTCCCACAGAAACATCGCACTGACCTCAGGGGGAGAATAGATAGATATTTTCTATCTATTCTATATCTTACCTGTCCTATAAACATTCCATATTACAAATAACACATGTACACATTTCTTACACACTAATCATCTATAACTATCTATATGTAAGACAGGTTGATTGAGTTACTGCTGCATTTTGGGTATTGTATTCAAATGACTCGTCATACAGCTCCGCCTCCTATTGGTTCAAGGAACGACCTTTTCCGCAGTTCTTTCCTTTCTATTGGTTCCGGGAACGGGCTCCAGACAATTCTTCTCTCATGATATAGAGGGAACAGATGTGTCTTGAATGTGATTGAACAGCACCGATCTACACAATGTCATGTATTACACATTACACATATTCACACACCCAGACAAAGCCCTGGTCAGAGGGAGGGGCGAAACGCGTAGGCAGAGGGGTACATGCCCGCTCTCGTGGTCCACAGTCAGTCAGTATACTGGCAATGCTGGAAAATGCCAGTATCAGGAACACTATGACGGCACACACCTATGCCCGAGAGAGGACTTCAGGCATCGCTACTTGCAGCCTACAGCATATTAGAGCAGACGCTTTGGAAGATCCTCGGTTTACAGCCAACAGCTCACAGGATTAAGGACTGGATGTGTCAACAATAATGGACTATTCAGCTGAAGCTATGATGTAGTGATGGGAATGGTGAGGGGATAATTGACAACTTTTACGTGCACTTTTATTGCTAATACCTGACAAGAGTGAACATTTATTTTGCGGTGCTGAGTATGAAGTGGAGATTGACACAACTGCTGCACACTGTTGGCTCCTCGTAGATGGGAAAGAGAGGAAATGGACATAACAATTGTCAAACATATTATATGACGAGAGACTGTTGATTTGATCCTCTATACCAGCCTTTTTCAAGCAGGGTGCCTTGACAAAATGCCTAAAAATTGCCCAAAAATGTATACAAGCCAGCAGGTGCCTTTTAGTTACACAAAGCCACAAGTTTTTATTATGCACCATTTCAGCCTTCCAGCCACCGGCGTCCTAACATCCAGCGATGTCATCAGTTGCTTGATCCAACCCTGCCCTGCTCTGTCAACACTGGGGTCACATTAGCAGTGTGATGAAGAGAAGAGGGAGGGAGGGAGGGAGAAGAGAAACATTGGCATACTAGTCAGTATCAGTCAATACTAGTTTGAAAAAGTGTATTTGCTTTGTAAGAATAAATCACCTCTCATATTGGGTGTTTTACGTCTGTTTTATATAAGTGCTGCCGCATTATATAAAACCATTCCCGAGCCATAGTACTGTTTTTTTTATTTAACGCAAAAGTTTAAAATTTTTTTATTGTTTTTGATCTTTTTCTTTTAAAGGTAAATGAGAGATTTGGGGTATTTTTGACCCCAGATCTCTCAATAAAGAGGACCTGTCATCTTTATTTCTAATACAAGGGTTCTAAGTAATTTTCTAGCAAAAAATACTGATTAAACTTTTAAACAAAAACTTCCAGAAAGGACTGGTCAGCAAGTGGTTAAAGCACTTCCTATACTACACTAAACATTTACTGCTTTGTTCCTTATACTACAAATTAAATAACACAAGAAAATTCTTTATAAGAAATATTATCTATACCAGAGAAAATCTCCTAAAGCGTTTGTTAATCCCAAAACTCAAAAGAAAACAGATCCTGTTCCCTTAAAGCATGTTATACAGCACAGTGCTTGTGCTATGTCATTTGGCCCCCTGTATCACCTGTAATACTTGTCTGATCCTGCCAGTTTCTACCCTCCCCCTTGTATGCTGACTCCGATATATCAGGGCTGCTGAGCTCTGACATCGAAGTTAGTACGTGCCCCCGTCATCCACAGCCCTGCCCTCTGTCTCCTGTGTCCTCTCCCCCCTCCCCTCTCTGTCTGCTCGTGTCAGCACCCGCCCCGCCCCCACAGCTGCTCTCATAGTTAACATTAAAGCCCCCGTCCCCTCTGTATTAGAACAAGAAGTTCCCCTATGTCTGTGTTATATCATAAATATGCTTATCTGTACCGATAACAAAGCATCTTCCTGCAATCATGTGACTCCTCTGCTCTGTCTCTCCTCCCCAGCTGACATCAGCTGTAGTGCTCAGCCCCGCCCACTTGAACTGTCAGCTAGGCAGAGAAGAGGAGAGAGGAGGTAACTGATCCCAGGAAGACACTGTGTTATCAGTACAGATAAGCATATTTATAGTATAACACAGACACAGGCAAACTTCTTGTTATAATACAGAAGAGATAGGAGCATTTTGTAGAAGTGGCTTAACAACCACCTTAATTCTATTTTTATACCAGATAGCTCAGTCTCCATAAGGACTGTCAAAAATTTTCATTGCCGGCTATATTTCAAGCTGTCATGACTGGGTATTGGTAAAAATTTTCAATTAGCAATAATCGCGCCTCAGTTAAAATTCATTGGCTACAATACTGCCACTGCGCAAAGCTACCAATAGATGGCAACAGCGAGCACCCTCCCACAGGAACATCGCACTGACCTCAGGGGGAGAATAGATAGATATTTTCTATCTATTCTATATCTTACCTGTCCTATAAACATTCCATATTACAAATAACACATGTACACATTTCTTACACACTAATCATCTATAACTATCTATATGTAAGACAGGTCGTTTGAGTTACTGCTGCATTGTGGGTATTGTATTCAAATGACTCGTCACACAGCTCCGCCTCCTATTGGTTCAAGGAACGACCTTCCCGCAGTTCTTTCCTTTCTATTGGTTCCGGGAACGGGCTCCAGACAATTCTTCTCTCATGATATAGAGGGAACAGATGTGTCCTGAATGTGATTGAACAGCACCGATCTACACAATGTCATGTATTACACATTACACATATTCACACACCCAGACAAAGCCCTGGTCAGAGGGAGGGGCGAAACGCGTAGGCAGAGGGGTACATGCCCGCTCTCGTGGTCCACAGTCAGTCAGTATACTGGCAATGCTGGAAAATGCCGGTATCAGGAACACTATGAGGGCACACACCTATGCCCGAGAGAGGACTTCAGGCATCGCTACTTGCAGCCTACAGCATATTAGAGCAGACGCTTTGGAAGATCCTCGGTTTACAGCCAACAGCTCACAGGATTAAGGACTGGATGTGTCAACAATAATGGACTATTCAGCTGAAGATATGATGTAGCGATGGGAATGGTGAGGGGATAATTGACAACTTTTACGTGCACTTTTATTGCTAATACCTGACAAGAGTGAACATTTATTTTGCGGTGCTGAGTATGAAGTGGAGATTGACACAACTGCTGCACACTGTTGGCTCCTCGTAGATGGGAAAGAGAGGAAATGGACATAACAATTGTCAAACATATTATATGACGAGAGACTGTTGATTTGATCCTCTATACCAGCCTTTTTCAAGCAGGGTGCCTTGACAAAATGCCTAAAAATTGCCCAAAAATGTATACAAGCCAGCAGGTGCCTTTTAGTTACACAAAGCCACAAGTTTTTATTGTGCACCATTTCAGCCTTCCAGCCACCGGCGTCCTAACATCCAGCGATGTCATCAGTTGCTTGATCCAACCCTGCCCTGCTCTGTCAACACTGGGGTCACATTAGCAGTGTGATGAAGAGAAGAGGGAGGGAGGGAGGGAGAAGAGAAACATTGGCATACTAGTCAGTATCAGTCAATACTAGTTTGAAAAAGTGTATTTGCTTTGTAAGAATAAATCACCTCTCATATTGGGTGTTTTACGTCTGTTTTATATAAGTGCTGCCGCATTATATAAAACCATTCCCGAGCCATAGTACTGTTTTTTTTATTTAACGCAAAAGTTTAAAAAAAATGTATTGTTTTTGATCTTTTTCTTTTAAAGGTAAATGAGAGATTTGGGGTATTTTTGACCCCAGATCTCTCAATAAAGAGGACCTGTCATCTTTATTTCTAATACAAGGGTTCTAAGTAATTTTCTAGCAAAAAATACTGATTAAACTTTTAAACAAAAACTTCCAGAAAGGACTGGTCAGCAAGTGGTTAAAGCACTTCCTATACTACACTAAACATTTACTGCTTTGTTCCTTATACTACAAATTAAATAACAGAAGAAAAGTCTTTATAAGAAATATTATCTATACCAGAGAAAATCTCCTAAAGCGTTTGTTAATCCCAAAACTCAAAAGAAAACAGATCCTGTTCCCTTAAAGCATGTTATACAGCACAGTGCTTGTGCTATGTCATTTGGCCCCCTGTATCACCTGTAATACTTGTCTGATCCTGCCAGTTTCCACCCTCCCCCTTGTATGCTGACTCCGATATATCAGGGCAGCTGAGCTCTGACATCGAAGTTAGTACGTGCCCCCGTCATCCACAGCCCTGCCCTCTGTGTCCTCTCCCCCCTCCCCTCTCTGTCTGCTCGTGTCAGCGCCCGCCCCGCCCCCGCAGCTAACATAGTTAACATTAAAGCCCCCGTCCCCTCTGTATTAGAACAAGAAGTTCCCCTGTGTCTGTGTTATATCATAAATATGCTTATCTGTACCGATAACAAAGCATCTTCCTGCAATCATGTGACTCCTCTGCTCTGTCTCTCCTCCCCAGCTGACATCAGCTGTAGTGCTCAGCCCCGCCCACTTGAACTGTCAGCTAGGCAGAGAAGAGGAGAGAGGAGGTAACTGATCCCAGGAAGACACTGTGTTATCAGTACAGATAAGCATATTTATAGTATAACACAGACACAGGCAAACTTGTTGTTATAATACAGAAGAGATAGGAGCATTTTGTAGAAGTGGCTTAACAACCACCTTAATTCTATTTTTATACCAGATAGCTCAGTCTCCATAGAGACTGTCAAAAATTGTCATTGCCGGCTATATTTCAAGCCGTCATGACTGGGTATTGGTAAAAGTTTTCAATTAGCAATAATCGCGCCTCAGTTAAACTTCATTGGCTACAATACTGCCACTGCGCAAAGCTACCAATAGATGGCAACAGCGAGCACCCTCCCACAGGAACATCGCACTGACCTCAGGGGGAGAATAGATAGATATTTTCTATCTATTTTATATCTTACCTGTCCTATAAACATTCCATATTACAAATAACACATGTACACATTTCTTACACACTAATCATCTATAACTATCTATATGTAAGACAGGTCGTTTGAGTTACTGCTGCATTGTGGGTATTGTATTCAAATGACTCGTCACACAGCTCCGCCTCCTATTGGTTCAAGGAACGACCTTCCTGCAGTTCTTTCCTTTCTATTGGTTCCGGGAACGGGCTCCAGACAATTCTTCTCTCATGATATAGAGGGAACAGATGTGTCCTGAATGTGATTGAACAGCACCGATCTACACAATGTCATGTATTACACATTACACATATTCACACACCCAGACAAAGCCCTGGTCAGAGGGAGGGGCGAAACGCGTAGGCAGAGGGGTACATGCCCGCTCTCGTGGTCCACAGTCAGTCAGTATACTGGCAATGCTGGAAAATGCCGGTATCAGGAACACTATGAGGGCACACACCTATGCCCGAGAGAGGACTTCAGGCATCGCTACTTGCAGCCTACAGCATATTAGAGCAGACGCTTTGGAAGATCCTCGGTTTACAGCCAACAGCTCACAGGATTAAGGACTGGATGTGTCAACAATAATGGAGACTATTCAGCTGAAGCTATGATGTAGCGATGGGAATGGTGAGGGGATAATTGACAACTTTTACGTGCACTTTTATTGCTAATACCTGACAAGAGTGAACATTTATTTTGTGGTGCTGAGTATGAAGTGGAGATTGACACAACTGCTGCACACTGTTGGCTCCTCGTAGATGGGAAAGAGAGGAAATGGACATAACAATTGTCAAACATATTATATGACGAGAGACTGTTGATTTGATCCTCTATACCAGCCTTTTTCAAGCAGGGTGCCTTGACAAAATGCCTAAAAATTGCCCAAAAATGTATACAAGCCAGCAGGTGCCTTTTAGTTACACAAAGCCACAAGTTTTTATTGTGCACCATTTCAGCCTTCCAGCCACCGGCGTCCTAACATCCAGCGATGTCATCAGTTGCTTGATCCAACCCTGCCCTGCTCTGTCAACACTGGGGTCACATTAGCAGTGTGATGAAGAGAAGAGGGAGGGAGGGAGGGAGAAGAGAAACATTGGCATACTAGTCAGTATCAGTCAATACTAGTTTGAAAAAGTGTATTTGCTTTGTAAGAATAAATCACCTCTCATATTGGGTGTTTTACGTCTGTTTTATATAAGTGCTGCCGCATTATATAAAACCATTCCCGAGCCATAGTACTGTTTTTTTTATTTAACGCAAAAGTTTAAAAAAAATGTATTGTTTTTGATCTTTTTCTTTTAAAGGTAAATGAGAGATTTGGGGTATTTTTGACCCCAGATCTCTCAATAAAGAGGACCTGTCATCTTTATTTCTAATACAAGGGTTCTAAGTAATTTTCTAGCAAAAAATACTGATTAAACTTTTAAACAAAAACTTCCAGAAAGGACTGGTCAGCAAGTGGTTAAAGCACTTCCTATACTACACTAAACATTTACTGCTTTGTTCCTTATACTACAAATTAAATAACAGAAGAAAAGTCTTTATAAGAAATATTATCTATACCAGAGAAAATCTCCTAAAGCGTTTGTTAATCCCAAAACTCAAAAGAAAACAGATCCTGTTCCCTTAAAGCATGTTATACAGCACAGTGCTTGTGCTATGTCATTTGGCCCCCTGTATCACCTGTAATACTTGTCTGATCCTGCCAGTTTCCACCCTCCCCCTTGTATGCTGACTCCGATATATCAGGGCAGCTGAGCTCTGACATCGAAGTTAGTACGTGCCCCCGTCATCCACAGCCCTGCCCTCTGTGTCCTCTCCCCCCTCCCCTCTCTGTCTGCTCGTGTCAGCGCCCGCCCCGCCCCCGCAGCTAACATAGTTAACATTAAAGCCCCCGTCCCCTCTGTATTAGAACAAGAAGTTCCCCTGTGTCTGTGTTATATCATAAATATGCTTATCTGTACCGATAACAAAGCATCTTCCTGCAATCATGTGACTCCTCTGCTCTGTCTCTCCTCCCCAGCTGACATCAGCTGTAGTGCTCAGCCCCGCCCACTTGAACTGTCAGCTAGGCAGAGAAGAGGAGAGAGGAGGTAACTGATCCCAGGAAGACACTGTGTTATCAGTACAGATAAGCATATTTATAGTATAACACAGACACAGGCAAACTTGTTGTTATAATACAGAAGAGATAGGAGCATTTTGTAGAAGTGGCTTAACAACCACCTTAATTCTATTTTTATACCAGATAGCTCAGTCTCCATAGAGACTGTCAAAAATTGTCATTGCCGGCTATATTTCAAGCCGTCATGACTGGGTATTGGTAAAAGTTTTCAATTAGCAATAATCCCGCCTCAGTTAAACTTCATTGGCTACAATACTGCCACTGCACAGAGCTACCAATAGATGGCAACAGCGAGCACCCTCCCACAGGAGCATCACACTGAGGTCAGGGGGAGACACACCGGAACACTTTATTTTCTATCTATTCTATATCTTACCTGTCCTATAAACATTCCATATTTCAAATAACACGTGTACACATTTCTTACACATTAATCATCTATAACTATCTATATGCAAGACAGGTCGTTTGAGTTACTGCTGCATTGTGGGTATTGTATTCAAATGACTTGTCACACAGCTCCGCCTCCTATTGGTTCAAGGAACGACCTTCCCGCAGTTCTTTCCTTTCTATTGGTTTCGGGAACGGGCTCCAGACAATTCTTCTCTCAGGATATAGAGGGAACAGATGTGTCCTGAATGTGATTGAACAGCACCGATCTACACAATGTCATGTATTACACATTACACATATTCACACACCCAGACAAAGCCCTGGTCAGAGGGAGGGGCGAAACGCGTAGGCAGAGGGGTACATGCCCGCTCTCGTGGTCCACAGTCAGTCAGTATACTGGCAATGCTGGAAAATGCCGGTATCAGGAACACTATGAGGGCACACACCTATGCCCGAGAGAGGACTTCAGGCATCGCTACTTGCAGCCTACAGCATATTAGAGCAGACGCTTTGGAAGATCCTCGGTTTACAGCCAACAGCTCACAGGATTAAGGACTGGATGTGTCAACAATAATGGACTATTCAGCTGAAGATATGATGTAGCGATGGGAATGGTGAGGGGATAATTGACAACTTTTACGTGCACTTTTATTGCTAATACCTGACAAGAGTGAACATTTATTTTGCGGTGCTGAGTATGAAGTGGAGATTGACACAACTGCTGCACACTGTTGGCTCCTCATAGATGGGAAAGAGAGGAAATGGACATAATAATTATCAAACATATTATATGACAAGAGACTGTTGATTTGATCCTCTATACCAGCCTTTTTCAAGCAGGGTGCCTTGACAAAATGCCTAAAAATTGCCCAAAAATGTATACAAGCCAGCAGGTGCCTTTTAGTTACACAAAGCCACAAGTTTTTATTGTGCACCATTTCAGCCTTCCAGCCACCGTCGTCCTAACATCCAGCGATGTCATCAGTTGCTTGATCCAACCCTGCCCCGCTCTGTCAACACTGGGGTCACATTAGCAGTGTGATGAAGAGAAGAGGGAGGGAGGGAGGGAGGGAGAAGAGAAACATTGGCATACTAGTCAGTATCAGTCAATACTAGTTTGAAAAAGTGTATTTGCTTTGTAAGAATAAATCACCTCTAATATTGGGTGTTTTACGTCTGTTTTATATAAGTGCTGCCGCATTATATAAAACCATTCCCGAGCCATAGTACTGTTTTTTTTATTTAACGCAAAAGTTTAAAAAAAATGTATTGTTTTTGATCTTTTTCTTTTAAAGGTAAATGAGAGATTTGGGGTATTTTTGACCCCAGATCTCTCAATAAAGAGGACCTGTCCTCTTTATTTCTTTTACAAAAAGGTTTATTGTCATACAAACCGACAGAACAGGTTTACAATAGCGTGTTATAGCATACAAAATACAAAGCAGATCTGGGCTTGGAGGCCCTTATCAACATTAAGGAAGCATGAGCCGCGATCCTATGCTATACACAAATAAAGGAAGAAATTAAAATAAACCATAAGACCAAATGGTCCAAAACCCGAGCCATGCCCGGCTGTCTATAAACCTGTTGAGTGAACATATAATGCACAACAAGAAAACCTGAAGGTTAGTATCCTTTAGAGAGGTTAGAAAGGGTTATCAGCAAAATAAGTGACTATATGAAAGAGGGGAAGAAAGAAAAAAAAAAAAAAGCAAAAGAGAAATGGAGAAAGAGGGAGAGAAATGAAATAAAAAAAAATAAAAAAAATGGAGCGGAACAAGAAAGGGAGTAAAAGCTGAAGAGGGAGGAAAAGAAGAGGAAAGCAGGAGGTCCACGGGGTGCGGGCAAGAGGAGTCCTATAGTGATAGTAAAGCAACGTCAAACCTAGAAGGGTGGTGGTATGTGATCCATGGTTGCCAGACCTTAAGAAACTTGTCATGCGTATTAGAAAGAATAGCCGTTAGTTTCTCGTTAACCATGACATCGTTCAGGCGGTTTTTGACTGCTTCAAAGCTAAGTGCGGGGGTCTTCCAAGCTCTCGCAACTGTCAACCTAGCTGCAGTAAAAAGATGTTGGGCCAATTGCCTTTCTGGACGCAATAGTTCCTCGATGGGCTTACCAAGGAGAGCTACATAAGGGTCCCTTTTAATGTTGATCTGAAATAGATTACGGAGGAGAGTGAAAACCCTAATCCACAGTCTGCACGCCCGCGGGCATGACCACCAGATATGTGCCATGGAGCCCTCCTGGGAGCACCCCCGAAAACAAAGTGGAGAATAATTTGGTATAAAGCGAGCCAATCTCGCCGGTGTGTAATACCACCTATACAATACTTTATAGGCATTTTCCAGAATTAACACATTTCGGGAACACTTGGAGATAGTTAGTGTCATTGCCTGCCAGTCCTCAGGGTCCAGCTGCTTCCCCAGCTCTCTCTCCCATTGTAGGTGGTAAGGCCTCAATGGGGGTCTCTTTGTAGATATCACAGCCGAATAAATCAGTGATATTAGGCCTGTTGAATGGGGTCTGGCTCTACAAAGACCCTCGAAGGGGGTCAAAGTATAAGGGGTAGATTGAGACCGAATAAGACTCTGAACAAAGTGGCGAAGTTGTAAATAACGATAGTGCTCTCGCAAGGGAATGTTGTGAGAGGAGCGTAAAGCTTCAAATGCCAAAATCCCAGTAGGCCTCAATAGTGAGTGAACATCTGTGAACCCGTTCATGGACCACCATGAGAATTGGGAGGGATTATCACGACCTGGAGGAAATAGCGGGCAGTGTAAGAGTCGTAAGAGAGGGAGATGAGGAGAGATCAACCCTGCAGAGTACTTTACCGAATCCCATATTCGCAAAGAGTGGGCTAAATAGGGCCCCAGAGCTGTCGGACGATGCACAGGAGGGAGCCAGGGTAATGAGGAGATAGGAACAGGGTCGGTGTCAACCAGGTCAAGCATAGCCCAGAGTGGGAGCTGATAGGTTTCATGAAGGCACGAAAGGGGGGCTATGTTGGCGGCTATATAATAGGCTCGTAAGTTAGGAACCGAAAGACCGCCATTAATTCGCCTGGCAAACAAGACCTGTCTGCCAATTCGAGGGCAGGTCGAACCCCATATAAGTTGCATAATTCTGTTTTGATGTATGCGGAGGATATGCGGGGGAACCTGAACAGGCAGGACACGAAAAATATACAGTAATTTCGGGAGATAGGACATACGAACAGCAGTTATTCTGCCGAACCAAGACAGAGGCAAATGAGACCAAGACAACAGCATATCCGTTAGTCTCTTGAACAAGGGTGGAAAGTTAGCCTGGTACAATCCAGAGTACGTAGGGGTAAGGTGGATTCCCAGGTAGGATAGTGAGGAGACCCATTGGAAGGAGAACGCTGACTGTAAATCCCCCAACAAGCCAGGGGAGAGGTTAACCGATAATGCTTTCGATTTGGAGGGATTAACCCGGAGCCCCGAGAGGGAAGCAAAGGCATCCAAAAGGGATTGTAAGTTCGGTAGAGAAATTCTGGGGGAGGTTAGAGTAAGAAGGATATCATCGGCGAATAGGGAAATTTTATGGGGACAACCCGCTACTTCGATACCTCGTATGTCTGGGTGCGAACGAATCGCCTCCGCCAGGGGTTCCAGAGCCAATACAAAAAGAAGAGGCGATAGGGGGCATCCCTGACGTGTGCCCCTCCTAATATTAAAGAGAGGAGACTCGAATCCAAAATACCTAATTTTTGCCCGGGGGGAGTCATATAGGACAGACATCCAATGCATAAATGAAGACCCGAAGCCATAATGCCGAAGAACAGACATGAGATAAGGCCACGACAAAGTGTCAAAGGCCTTGTTTACATCCAGAGACAAGAGCATGGTTTCCAGCGAGCGGGAATGAGCTATGTGTTGGAGTTGTAATATATACCGAAAAGCATCACCAGCCTGTCTCTGAGGTATAAAACCAACTTGGTCCTTCCCGATCAACCGAGGGAGAAAAGAGTTTAGGCGATTAGCCAAAATTTTGGTCAAAATTTTCATATCAATGTTAATTAAGGAGATAGGCCTGAAATTGGCCCAGGAGGAGTGATCGCGATCCGGTTTAGGGATCATCACAATGTTTGCCGTTAAGAGGTCTGGGGTAAGGGAGCGACCGTTTTTAACAGAATTATACATGGCCGTTAAATGCGGAGCTATCACAACGGCCAGTTTCCTGTAGTAAAATGCAGTAAAGCCATCGGGTCCCGGACGCTTTCCCACCTTAAGGTCTTTTATACCTTGGAGGACCTCCGAAGGTTGCATGTCCCGGTCCATAAGGGTGACATGCGCCTCCGACAGGGTCGGGAGTGGGAGGCGGTTAAGGAAATCGGCAGTGTCCTGAGCGTTAAACTGCTCCGGGTCCGAGTAAAGTTTGGTAAGACGGAATCGAAACTCCTCTAAGATGTGCAACGGGTTACCTGTAAGGACATTGTGGCGGTTGCGCAAAGTGATGGGAGTGAATTTAGGAGCGAAAGTCCGAAGTCTGTTAGCCAACATTCGGTTTGGTTTGTTCGCTCTGGTATACCACCTCTGGCGGGACCAACGTAAGATGCGCTCAGCTCCCTCGGTGAGACAAAGATCTAACTCCGAACGGGCCTGCTCCAAGAGTTTACGGTTGCTAGAGGTGGGGGATTGTTTAAAAACTTCCGATAACGCCTCCAGACGGGTCTCCAGGGCCCTTTGCTTCAGACCCCGTTCCCGCTTACGGATCAACGCCAGCCGAATAATGTGGCCTCGGAGTACCGCCTTATAGGCCTCCCAAAGCGTTACAGGCGACTCAACCGACCCTCGGTTATCGCTGAAATATTCCTCTGAGGCCTTGAAAATATCTTCCCGGACCTCTTTAAGCGATAGGAACGAATCGTTCATCACCCAGGGCGAGAGTTGGGGCCTGTCCAAGACAGAGTGGCAGACCACCAGCACAGGGTCGTGATCGGACCATGGAGCTGCCAGGATAGAGGCCCTGACCACCATAGGAAGGTGGCGTCTCAGCATAAACATATGATCGATTCTGGAGTGAGAGTGGTGAGGGTGGGAGTAATGTGTATAGTCCTTACCCTGAGGATGGCATTCCCTCCAAAGATCGACCAGATCATGTGATTGTAAAGAGCGAGAATTTTTTTTAGCCCCGGACGAGGGAGCAATTCGCTCCGAGGGGTATTTATCCAGCGCAGGATTCAAAACTAAATTCGAATCTCCTGCAAGGAAAAGAGTACCCTTATGGTGGGATATTAACAGGGCGCATACGTGAGTCAAGAAGGGTCCTGGGTTAGAATTTGGTGCATAATAAGTCATAATGGTGACCTCTTTACCTTGGATAGTGCCTTGTAGCAATAAATATCTACCATCAGGATCTGCAATCTGTCTAGTGCAACTAAATGAGACCGACTTGCGGAAAGCTATGAGCACCCCTTTTTGTTTGGTTGGAGCAGTTGCCAAAAACACCTGAGGAAATTTAGCATCAAAGTATCTAGGGCAGGAAGTCGCCGAAAAATGGGTTTCCTGTAAGCAGGCGATGTCAATCCGCTGTCTCCCAAGATACTTGAAGACCTTCACCCTTTTCTGAGGAGAGTTCATACCCTGAACATTCAGGGACAGCCAATTAAGCGTCATAGTAGATCTAACAATAGGCAAAAGATCATTCCCCAAAGCACACACCCCGCGGACCTAGTGGAGGAAAAGAGAGGATAAAAGACCAGAATGTCAAGTAGGAGGAAAGTCAAAGGAATCAGATCAAGAAAGACAAAAAAACTGAGCAAAACTCGAAATAAAAACATTCCAGACATCAAGGTTGCGATTAGTAGTGGAACTGAAAGCCCACTGGAAGGTCGGAAGTTGGCCAAAACTTCAGTTCGGACCAAGTTCCGGGTCTAGGGGGAGCAGTGGTCCGTCGGAAACCACTCGGCATGGTGTTAAAGTAGACTGAGTAATGAGTTCAAAACAACAACGGCACAAAGTAAGCAAAAAAAAAACAACAAAAACAAACATGCTTGGTAGACAACACCTAGATAAAGATTAAAGCAGTCTTAATCGAAATTATGTAACATAACATTTTAAACTGTAAACGGTGGACTGTAAGCCGAGGCCGACCCCGTGTCCCGGAGCCCCCAGACAAAGTCCGGTGAGTCCGGAGCACGAAGCCGACCCGCAGCTAATACAATGACAACAACACAGACGGACCACGGCCGAAACCGTAAAGGGCACAAACCGCGGTCCATGATAGGCAGCGCACACCCATGACTCTGGTGAATACGTGCAGCGTGGCACAGAGATAGTCCTCTTGAGCTGCATGTCAAAAAGTCTGCACCCCAAAAAAAAAAAAAAACGGGAGGGCGGGGGTCGGGGGGGGGGGGGGGGGGGGATTATGCCAAGGGATATAAACCCAGATGGGCCAAATGACCATGCGAACGTAACCGCATCACAGAGGCCCAATGTTGCCATCCCGTAATTGGGGCAACACCGGGCAAGGGGTCAACCATATGGTAAGGCCTCCAGGAACAAGGGGGGGACAGGGGGGGGGCTACTGAGCCCAGAAAAAAAAGAGGGGAAAAAAAGGGGGGGGGCAGTCCAGATGTCTTATTGATCTAGAAGCAGAGATACTCATGTATTGCAACTGGGTCCACATAATGAGAAAGGCAAGGGTGAAATTTAGAGTCATAACCATAGTCCAAGATGTGGTTCAGCTGCCAGTTAACAGTAACAGGATCCAGGTAGGCAAGCCCCACAGGGCTCTCTGGGTATCAAATGAGGATCAATGCTATCATCCCGTAGGAACATCCTGGAATCGCTGTGCTTGCAGTAAACGAAGAGCCTGGGACCCTTGCTGAGACATTTGCGAGGATCCGTGGGGCGACCGGGATGATTTCGGTCGGGCTGAGGGAGCGTCTGGTTGGGAGGGAGGGAGATCAAACTGTAGATCCTGAAAGTGTAGCCGTAAGTCATGCAAGGAAGAGGCGTGAAACTGACGGCCAAGGTGATAGAAGGAGAGCTTAAAGGGGAACCCCCATCTGTAACGTATGCCCCGAGCTTGTAGGATCTGTAAATAAGGCTTCAGACTTCGCCTCTTGGCTATGGTGACCGGGGAGAGGTCTGCAAATAGCTGGAGGGGGTTACCCTGATGGGTTAAGTTCGGGAGATCTCGTGCAGCCTGCAGGAGCCGTTCCTTGGTCCTGTAAAAGTGAAATTTAATGATAACGTCTCTGGGGGGACCCTCGGTGGGTTTGGGAGCAAGGGACCTGTGTATGCGGTCAAATTCCAAGCGCTCCGGGGGGAGATCAGGTGCCAGCTCCTGAAAGAAAGCCGTGGCTGTCCCCTGCAAGTCAGTGACGGTCTCAGGGAGCCCGCGGATGCGGAGGTTATCCCTACGAGCTCTGTTCTCAGAGTCCTCTAATTTATCCTGTAGGTTCAAAAGTTCAGCATTTAGCCTCTCGACCTCGTCCTCATGACCCTCCAGCACTGTTGTGGTCAAGTCCATCCGCTGCTCCAGTTGGTTGGTGCGGTGGCCTATCTCTTTGAGACCCCTCACCAGTTCTGCTGAGAGCTTACGAGAGGCAGCATTTATTTCATCCCGTACTATACCGCGGAACTTCTGGAGCAGGGCATCAGATCCAGCGTCAGTGGGGCTTACCAAGTTGGAGGGGAATTGAAGTAAGCTGTCCTCGGAATGCTGAGTGGTGTCATCCGGCTCCGGAGGCTCGGGTGCCATTTTGCCCTTCCCTTTCCCCTTCCCCACGGCCGGAGAGGTTTTATTCTGGGAGCGGTAGCGCTGCCGGTTCCGGGGTGTATTGTTCATACCCGCCGGGTGTCTGGTAGTGTCCGTTGCTCAGAGAGCTTGTATGGTGGCGTCAGGGAGCAAGATGTGCCTTTATTTGCCGAGGTTGGGAGGTCCGACGGCGCAGAGCAGGGAGATTAAGCTGTCATCCTCCCCGACCCTGCGTATGAGCCCCCCAGGGCTATGAGTTCAGAACATATCAGAAGCTAGCATATACAGCTACCTAGTTCAGGGGCCATAGCCTGACCAGCCAAAGCACCTAGGCTTCCAGGGGCAACTGGTAGATAAAGGAGAATCCAAATGATGGGCCCTAGGGTGCAGCAAGATGGCTGCCGAGCACCGGGCTGTATCTGACTCTCAGACAGCTGGCAAACAGGGAGTGCCGCTAAATATTGTGGGCAGTGGGTAGCGTAAGGGCATGCATCAGTGGCCGTACCTTAAGTGAAGTAGGTGCTTGGTGAGTCCTGAGAAGCAGAAATGGGCCGTGAAGCTTCAGCTAGGTGGAGCAAGATGGCCGCCGTGCAGCAGGACGAGGTTACCAGCCCTCTTGCAGGCCGCCGTGGGTTGTCACCGGGATCCAGAGGTGGCGGTTAGCCCGAGGTTAAGCTCCTGTGTCGGTGTCAAGGGAGGGCTGAGCACAGGGAGGCCGGGAACTGACGTGGATTCCTCGGTTGGGTGGAGCAAGATGGCCGCCATGCAGCAGGCCGAGATCACCAGACCCCTTGCAGGCCTCCGTGGGTGAGTGTCACCAGGTTCCAGAGGAGAGGGTTAGCCCGTGGCACGGCTCCGGTATCGAGGGAGGGCTGAGCAGAGGGAGGTCTGTAAGGCCAGGAGCAGATGTGGGTGCCTCGATCAGGTGGAGAAAGATGGCCGCCGGACCCAGGACTAGGCCGAAACCGCGATGCGTCTCCCGGGAGATTACAGGTGCCCAAAACACCACAATTTCGGGCACAAGCAATGCGCTTTTTGCCTGGCGAGCTCCAGGTGCTGTATAGGAGGCAGGATGGGTCTCCTGTAGGTTGGATGCAGCGGATTGCAGCCCGGGTAGCAGGAGCTTAGCAGCAGCACGTCCTATCCCGCTCCTCGCCAGGCCACCGATTTGTCATCTTTATTTCTAATACAAGGGTTCTAAGTAATTTTCTAGCAAAAAATACTGATTAAACTTTTAAACAAAAACTTCCAGAAAGGACTGGTCAGCAAGTGGTTAAAGCACTTCCTATACTACACTAAACATTTACTGCTTTGTTCCTTATACTACAAATTAAATAACACAAGAAAATTCTTTATAAGAAATATTATCTATACCAGAGAAAATCTCCTAAAGCGTTTGTTAATCCCAAAACTCAAAAGAAAACAGATCCTGTTCCCTTAAAGCATGTTATACAGCACAGTGCTTGTGCTATGTCATTTGGCCCCCTGTATCACCTGTAATACTTGTCTGATCCTGCCAGTTTATACCCTCCCCCTTGTATGCTGACTCCGATATATCAGGGCTGCTGAGCTCTGACATCGAAGTTAGTACGTGCCCCCGTCATCCACAGCCCTGCCCTCTGTCTCCTGTGTCCTCTCCCCCCTCCCCTCTCTGTCTGCTCGTGTCAGCACCCGCCCCGCCCCCGCAGCTGCTCTCATAGTTAACATTAAAGCCCCCGTCCCCTCTGTATTAGAACAAAAAGTTCCCCTGTGTCTGTGTTATATCATAACACATCTGTACCGATAACAAAGCATCTTCCTGCAATCATGTGACTCCTCTGCTCTGTCTCTCCTCCCCAGCTGACATCAGCTGTAGTGCTCAGCCCCGCCCACTTGAACTGTCAGCTAGGCAGAGAAGAGGAGAGAGGAGGTAACTGATCCCAGGAAGACACTGTGTTATCAGTACAGATAAGCATATTTATAGTATAACACAGACACAGGCAAACTTGTTGTTATAATACAGAAGAGATAGGAGCATTTTGTAGAAGTGGCTTAACAACCACCTTAATTCTATTTTTATACCAGATAGCTCAGTCTCCATAAGGACTGTCAAAAATTGTCATTGCCGGCTATATTTCAAGCCATCATGACTGGGTATTGGTAAAAGTTTTCAATTAGCAATAATCGCGCCTCAGTTAAACTTCATTGGCTACAATACTGCCACTGCGCAAAGCTACCAATAGATGGCAACAGCAAGCACCCTCCCACAGGAACATCGCACTGACCTCAGGGGGAGAATAGATAGATATTTTCTATCTATTCTATATCTTACTTGTCCTATAAACATTCCATATTACAAATAACACATGTACACATTTCTTACACACTAATCATCTATAACTATCTATATGTAAGACAGGTCGTTTGAGTTACTGCTGCATTGTGGGTATTGTATTCAAATGACTCGTCACACAGCTTCGCCTCCTATTGGTTCAAGGAACGACCTTCCCGCAGTTCTTTCCTTTCTATTGGATCCGGGAACGGGCTCCAGACAATTCTTCTCTCAGGATATAGAGGGAACAGATGTGTCCTGAATGTGATTGAACAGCACCGATCTACACAATGTCATGTATTACACATTACACATATTCACACACCCAGACAAAGCCCTGGTCAGAGGGAGGGGCGAAACGTGTAGGCAGAGGGGTACATGCCCGCTCTTTTGGTCCACAGTCAGTATACTGGCAATGCTGGAATATGCCGGTATCAGGAACACTATGAGGGCACACACCTATGCCCGAGAGAGGACTCCAGGCATCGCTACTTGCAGCATACAGCATATTAGAGCAGACGCTTTGGAAGATCCTCAGTTTACAGCCGACAGCTCACAGGATTAAGGACTGGATGTGTCAACAATAATGGACTATTCAGCTGAAGCTATGATGTAGCGATGGGAATGGTGAGGGGATAATTGACAACTTATACATGCACTTTTATTGCTAATACCTGACAAGAGTGAACATTTATTTTGCGGTGCTGAGTATGAAGTGGAGATTGACACAACTGCTGCACACTGTTGGCTCCTCATAGATGGGAAAGAGAGGAAATGGACATAACAATTGTCAAACATATTATATGACAAGAGATTGTTGATTTGATCCTCTATACCAGCCTTTTTCAAGCAGGGTGCCTTGACAAAATGCCTAAAAATTGCCCAAAAAAGTATACAAGCCAGCAGGTGCCTTTTAGTTGCACAAAGCCACACGTTTTTATTGTGCACCATTCCAGCCTTCCAGCCACCGACATCCTAACATCCAGTGATTGGATGAAGAGAAAATTCTGGACAGCCGCACTCAAAATCAATGCCTTTATTAAAAAAGAGGTAATAATCCAAAAACTAATCCAAAAAATACAAGCCACAGCAAACAGCGGAATACAGGAACTGACGCGTTTCACACTTTTTAAAAGTGCTTATTCATGAATAATTACTTAATTATTTTATGAATAAGCACTTTTGAAAGTTATGAAAGTGTGAAACGCGTCAGCTCCTGTATTCCGCTGTTTGCTGTGGCTTGTATTTTTTGGATTATTACCTCTTTTTTAATAAAAGGCATTGATTTTGAGTGCGGATGTCCAGAATATTCTCTTCATCCAATTGCCTAAGCTTAGCCTGCACCTGCTGTTCCCATTTGGAGGAGAGCTACATATCCCTCCCCCCCTAACATCCAGTGATGTCATCCGTTGCTTGACTCAACCCTGCCCCACTCTGTCAACACTGGGGTCACATTAGAAAAGTGATGGAGAGAAGAGGAAGGGAGGGAGAAGAGAAACATTGGCATACTAGTCAGTACCAGTCAATACTAGTGTGCAAAAGTGTATTCGCTTTGGAAGAATAAATCACCTCTAATATTGGGTGTTCTACGTGTGTGGATGCTGCCGCATTATATAAAACCATTAGAATAGGTTTTTCACTTTTTTTCCTGGAGTTCTTCACGTGTCAACTGTAGTAAAAATACTTAATTTGTTTGAAGCTAGTTGCCATAACCCCGGTATTTTTTTGTATTGTGGCAGATTCTCTTTTAGATAAAAGTGGTCCTCCCGTGGGCAGATTCGCCACACAATCACTTTTAGAAGCGGTGGGAAGGGTGCCCCGGTCATTCCCCCGATTACCTGACCCATCTGTCTGGGAGCGATCCAATGCTGGCAGTAGCTGGGTATGGAGGAGAGTGATGCCAAGATGGCCGCCACTCGTCTCTGTGCCCTTGGAGGACCGAAGCGACAGACAGAAATTGCCGCTCTAAGTAGGTATGGCTTGGTAAGATCCTTCTCAGAGACAGAGGGTGCTGGCAATGCACATAGCAATAAGAACAAAAATGATGACAGCCGAAACTCCAATCCAACGTAGTTTATTCAAAAGGAAACAGGCACTACAAATAACAGCATGAACCCAGGACATTGACGCGTTTCACACTCTATTCAGTGTTTACTCATAGCTGTAGTAAACACTGAAGAGAGTGTGAAACGCGTCAGTGTCCTGGGTTCATGCTGTTATTTGTAGTGCCGGTTTCCTTTTGAATAAACTACATTGGATTGGAGTGCAGCTGTCCTCATCATTTTTGTTCTTAGGACCGAAGCGACGTCTGACGTCACTTCAACTTCCCGGGCCATAGTACATTTTTTTTTATTTAAACGCAAAAGTTAAAGAAAGAAATAAATGTTTTTGATCTTTTTCTTTTAAAAGGTAAATGAGAGATTTGGGGTATTTGTCATCCCAGATCTCAAAGGAGGACCTGTCATCTTTATTTCTATTACAAGGAATTTTTACATTCCTTGTAATAGGAACAAAAGTGATAAAAAAATAAAATAAAACAAACAAATAAAGGGACACTCTAAAAATAAAATATAAAAAGTAAAATAAATACGGAATTTTTTTCTTTTTTTTTAAAAAGCGTCCCATGTCTCTGTTCTTGCGCACAGAAGTGAACGCATACATAAGCCACCCAAGCATATGTAAATGGTGTTCAAACGACACACGTGAGGTATCGCCACGAACGTTAGAGCGAGAACAATAATTCTCGTGCAAGACCTCCACTGTGACTCTACAGTAAGTACCCTAGTTTGTTGCCATTCCATGAGCGGGCAGAATATTAAAGCATGACATGTTAGGGATCTATTTCTACGATGTAACATCATCTTTCACATTACACAAAAAAATGGGCTAAATATTATGTTTTTGTTTTTTTAAATTCATTAAAGTGCATTTTTTTCCTAAAAAAAAAAAATTGCGTTTGAAAGACTGTTGCGCAAATACTGTCTGGCATAAAATATTGAAACGATCAATATTTTATTCTCTGGGGTCTCTGCTAAATAAATACATATACACACAGTGTCTCACAAAAGTGAGTACACCCCTTACATTTTTGTAAATATTTTATTATATCTTTTCATGTGACAACACTGAAGAAATTACATTTTGCTACAATGTAAAGTAGCGAGTGTACAGCTTGTATAACAGTGTAAATTTGCTGTCCCCTCAAAATAACTCAACACACAGCCATTAATGTCTAAACCACTGGCAACAAAAGTGAGTACACCCCTAAGTGAAAATGTCCAAATTGGGCCCAAAGTGTCAATATTTTGTGTGGCCACCATTATTTTCCAGCACTGCCTTAACCCTCTTGGGCATGGAGTTCACCAGAGCTTCACAGGTTGCCACTGGAGTCCCCTTCCACTCCTCCATCACAGAGCTGGTGGATGTTAGAGACCTTGCACTCCTCGAACTGCCATTTGAGGATGCCCCACAGATGCGCAATAGGGTTTAGGTCTGGAGACATGCTTTGCCAGTCCATCACCTTTACCCTCAGCTTCTTTAGCAAGGCAGTGGTCATAGTTACATAGTAGGTGAGGTTGAAAAAAAAAGACACAAGTCTATCAAGTCCAACCTATGTGTGTGATTGGATATGTCAGTGGATATGTCAGTATTACACGTGTCCACGTGTCTTGTTAAACTCCCTTCTGCAAAAAAGTTTTATCCCTATTGTTGGGTCACCAGTATTGTATTTGTAAATTGAAATCATATACCCTCTCAAGCGTCTCTTCTCCAGAGTGAATAAGTTCAGTGCTCGCAACCTTTCCTCCAGACCCTTTTTTTAGCTTTGTTGCCCTTCTTTGTACTCTCTCCATTTCCAGTACATCCTTCCTGAGGACTGGTGCCCAGAACTGGACAGCACACTCTAGGTGCGGCCGGACCAGAGTCTTGCAGAGTGGAAGAATTATCGTTTTATCTCTGGAGTTAATCCCCTTTTTAATGCATGCCAATATTCTGTTTGCTTTGTTAGCAGCAGCTTGGCATTGCATGCTATTGCTGAGCCTATCATCTACTAAGACCCCCAGGTCCTTTTCCATCTTAGATTCCCCCAGAGGTTCTCCCCCCAGTGTATAAATTGCATTTGTGTTTTTGCCACCCAAATGCATTATTTTACATGTTTCTACATTGAACCTCATTTGCCATGTAGTTGCCCACCCCAATAATTTGTTCAGATCTTTTTGCAAGGTTTCCACATCCTGCGGAGCAGTTTTTGCCCTGCTTAGCTTATTATCGTACGCAAATACTGAGATTGCACTGCTTACCCCATCCTCCTGGTCGTTTATGAACAAATTAAACAGGATTGGTCCCAGCACAGAACCCTGGGGGACCCCACTACCCACCCCTGACCATTCTGAGTACTCCCCATTTATCACCACCCTCTGAACTCGCCCTTGTAGCCAGTTTTCAATCCATGTAGTCACCCTATGGTCCATGCCAACGGACCTTATTTTGTACAGTAAACATTTATGGGGAACTGTATCAAATGCTTTTGCAAAATCCAGATACTCCACGTCTACAGGCCTTCCTTCATCTAGATGGCAACTCACCTCCTCATAGAAGGTTAATAGATTGGTTTGGCAAGAACGATTCTTCATGAATCCATGCCGATTACTGCTAATGATACCTCTCTCATTACTAAAATCTTGTATATAGTCCCTTATAATCCCCTCCAAGAGCTTACATACTATTGATATTGGGCTAACTGGTCTGTAATTCCTAGGGATGTATTTTGGGCCCTTTTTAAATATTGGGGCTACATTGGCTTTTCTCCAAACAGCTGGTACCATTTCAGTCAGTATACTGTCAGTAAAAATTAGGAACAATGGTCTGGCAATTACTTGACCGAGTTCCCTAAGTACCCTCGGGTGCAAGCCATCTATCTGGTCCCGGTGATTTATTAATGTTAAGTTTCCCAAGTCAAATTTTAATTCTGTCCTCTGTTAACCATGGAGGTGCTTCCTGTGATGTG
This sequence comes from Rana muscosa, assembly GCA_029206835.1. NCBI lineage: Eukaryota > Metazoa > Chordata > Amphibia > Anura > Ranidae > Rana > Rana muscosa. The sequence continues at coordinate 884,147,821 of CM055116.1, forward strand.
TCATGAGGATAGACACTGCAGTTTTGGTTAGTGAAGCCCCCCCGATTCCCTCATGAAGACTGTGGAGAAGAATAAATTCAATACCTTTGCCATCTCCCTATCCTTTGTAACCAGATGTCCTTCCTCATTCTTTATGGAGCCAATATGGTCTGTCCTCACTTTTTTACTGTTTACATACTTAAAGAATTTCTTGGGATTTTTTTTGCTCTCCTCCGCTATGTGTCTTTCATGTTGTATCTTAGCCATCCTAATTGCACCCTTAAATTTCTTGTTGCATTCTTTATAAAGTCTGAATGCTGATGATGATCCCTCAACCTGATATTTTTTGAAGGCCTTCTCTTTTACTTTTATATGCATTTTTACATTGGAGTTAAGCCATCCAGGACTTTTGCTCGCACTTTTAAATGTATTACCCAATGGGATGCATTGGCTAATGCCCTTATTTAATATGCTCTTAAAGCAAACCCATCTCTCATACGTGTTCTTTGTTCCTAAGATTTTATCCCAATTTATGCCTTCTAGCAAGGTTCGTAGTTTAGGGAAGTTGGCTCTTTTGAAATTCAGTGTTTTTGTCATCTTGGAGGTGTGTCCGGGGTCGTTATGTTGGAATACTGCCCTGCAGCCCAGTCTCCAAAGGGAGGGGATCATGCTCTGCTTCAGTATGTCACAGAACAAGTTGGCATTAATGGTTCCCTCGATGAACTGTAGCTCCCCAGTGCTGGCAGCACTCATGCAGCCCCAGACCATGACACTCTCACCACCATGCTTGACTGTAGGCAAGAGACACTTGTCTTTGTACTGCTCACCTGGTTGCCACCCCACACACGCTTGACACCATCTGAATCAAATAAGTTTATCTTGGTCTCATCAGACCACAGGAGATGGTTCAAGCAATCCATGTCCTTAGTCTGCGTGTCTTCAACAAACTGTGGGCTTTCTTGTGCATCATCTTTAGAAGAGGCTTCTTTCTGGGATGACAGCCATACAGACCAATTTGATGCAGTGTGCGCTGTATGGTCTGATCACTGACAGGCGGACCCCCCACCCCTTCAACCTCTGCAGCAATGCTGACAGCACTCATACATCTATTTCCCAAAGACAACCTCTGAATATGACGCTGAGCACGTACATTCAACTTCTTTGGTTGACCATGGCAAGGCCTGTTCTGAGTGGAACCTGTCCTGTTAAACCACTGTATTGTCTTGGCCACTGTGCTGCAGCTCAGTTTCAGGGTCTTGGCAATCTTCCTAAAGCCTAGGCCATCTTTATGCAGAGCAACAAATTCTTTTTTTCAGATCCTCAGAGAGTGCTTTGCCATGAGGTGCCATGTTGAACTTCCAGTAACCAGTAAGAGAGTGAGAGCGACAACACCAGATTTAACACACCTGCTCCCCATTCACACCGGGGAGGGAAAATGGCTAATTGGGCCCAATTTGGACATCTTCACTTAGGGGTGTACTCACTTTTGTTGACAGAGGTTTAGACATTAATGGCTGTGTGTCGAGTTATTTTGAGGGGACAGCAAATTTACACCGTTATACAAGCTGTACACTCACTACTTTACATTGTAGCAAAGTGTAATTTCTTCAGTGTTGTCACTTGAAAAGCTATACTAAAATATTTACAAAAATGTGAGGGGTGTACTCACTTTTGTGAGATACTGTATTTTGATAGATAGAGATATATCTCTCTAGCGCACCCACCTATCCCCCAGCCTGCATTTAACTCGGCTCCTCGCAGGGGGAGAAAGGCACACCGCTCTATCAGCCCGTACCCTCTTGTGCAAAAGGTTAAGCAGTGTTATTGTTGGGTCTTGTCTGCAGCCAGGGCCAGAATCCTCCCGAGAATGATTCTCGTCTCTACCGTGAGTAGAGGCAAGTCCTTAACTCCCCCAGTAACATGAATGTCCACACCAGCTGAAGCTCCAACTTAAGATTTATTCTCGCTTTACAATACACAGTCTCTTGGATAGAAAAAAAAGGTTGGAGCAAAGGAACAGAACAGCTCAAGGTGTGGAGGAGGTCCAGGCACAAACGTAGCTCTTCACTGTACTACTCAGATTCTCAAGCAATATACTAGGCGCACAGTCTCTGCCACAGACCGTGAGTTTGGTCTCTGCCACAGACCCGGTGAATAAGGCCAGTTGAACGTGAATTTCCTTCTTAGAAGATGGCCCCTATCAAGGAGAAGATGTCCCCCCAAGAGAGTCAACAGACCCTTCCTGCACCGGTCCTTCGGAATGATCCTCCCTTCTCTGAGAGTGCGGGTCCCCTCGCAAGGCGGCACCCTGGACTACTCAATCCTTAGCAGACCCCAGCCGAAGGTGCTGGGCCCCAGGCCTTCTCCGCATCCCCTGGGTCTTCATACACAGGTGAACAGGACAGCAGGGTAGTACCTCATCCCAGGCCAAAGGTGCCTGAGATGGACCAGGAACACAGCCTCCGGGCCTAGGGCACCCCGGAGATGAACTGCACTCACTCCCAGGCTGAAGATGCCCGGGGGTGGACCCCGATCAGGAGATGTCTGCCCTTTTATATCCTCCCCCGGCATGCACAGCAGGTTCCCTGCCCCACCGTACGGCTGCCGAGAGGGGACACAAAAGGGTACAGCACTACGCTCGTGGTTCAACCCCGGCCCAGAATGGCAGCGCCACCCGCAGGCCACAGGGAACTCATCACCAGCATTATCCCCTGAAGACAAAAATGGTCCATAGCCACTAACAAATCAAGGTGTCTGAGCCTAATTATACCACTCAGAGACTCCCCCTAAAATTGACCACCCCGCTACATACATTATATATATATATATATATATATATATACCGTGTTTCCCCAAAAATAAGGGTCTTATATTCATTTTGTCTACAAAAAACACACTAGGGCTTATTTTCGGGGTAGGGCTTATTTATATACGGTATGCACAATGACAATCTTAAAGTAGTTGTAACCATAAAAAAAAAATCCTGTTCCTTTTAAAGCACAGTGCAAGGGCTGTGTCATTTACCCCTCTCTACAGTATGTTCTAAAAATCCTGGAATAAATTATATTTTTTAAAGTTCCTGTGTCCCCTGTGTTCTTTCTCTCTCCCTACCTCCCCCTGTCAGGTCAGGAGTACATTTTCAACATCGTTTTAAAAACATCTTGGTTAAAGTCCTTTTAAGATTTATATTATCAGTTTTATAAAGGGATCACACTGGTATAAGGTGCAGTGTGTCTCCCATTGCAAAAGTCTCATAGAGAATACCTTTTTACAGCTCTCCTGGTCGCTCACTTGATCTGCTCTTCTCCGTTCTGAGATCCCTGCTGACGTCAGCCCGCTCCGTGCACTGAAGAGGGAGGGGCCGCAGATGTCAGCGAGGAGGAGAGAAGAAAACCTCCGGCGGGTCAGCGGCGGCTGCTAATAAAGTATTTTCTACCGCAATACAGTCACAAGGGGAGACACACTGCACTCCATACCAGTACGATCGTCCTACAAAACAGACCACAGGTTTTTTCATGTACCTTACTAGGGCTTATTTTCGGGGTAGGGCTTATATTGCAGCCCTCCCCAATAATCACGGGTAGGGCTTATTTTCGGGGAAACACGGTATATATATATATATTTTAGATAGATATAATGTTTGGGGGTTCTAAGTCGTTTTCTAGCAAAAAATACTGATTTAAACCTTTAAAAAAAAAAAGTTCCAGAAAGGACTGGTCAGCAAGTACTTCCTATACTTCCTATACTACACTAAACATTTACTGCTTTGTTCCTTATGCTACAAAATAAATAACACAAGAAAATTCTTTATAAGAAATATTATCTATACCAGAGAAAATCTCTAAAATCGTTTGTTAACCCCCCAAAAAAAGAAAAAGAAAACAGATCCTGTTCCCTTAAAGCATGTTATACTGCACAGTGCTTGTGCTAGGTCATTTGGCCCCCTGTATCACCTGTAATACTTGTCTGATCCTGCCAGTTTCTACCCTCTCCCTTGTATGCTAACTCCGATATAGCAGGGCTGCTGAGCTCTGACATCGAAGTTAGTACGTGCCCCCGTCATCCACAGCCCTGCCCTCTGTGTCCTCTCCCCCCTCCCCTCTCTGTCTGCTCGTGTCAGCGCCCGCCCCGCCCCCGCAGCTGCTCTCATAGTTAACATTAAAAGCCCCCGTCCCCTCTGTATTAGAACAAGAAGTGCCCCTGTGTCTGTGTTATATCATAAATATGCTTATCTGTACCGATAACAAAGCATCTTCCTGCAATCATGTGACTCCTCTGCTCTGTCTCTCTTCCCCAGCTGACATCAGCTGTAGTGCTCAGCCCCGCCCACTTGAACTGTCAGCTAGGCAGAGAAGAGGAGAGAGGAGGTAACTGATCCCAGGAAGACACTGTGTTATCAGAACAGATAAGCATATTTATAGTATAACACAGACACAGGCAAACTTCTTGTTATAATACAGAAGAGATAGGAGCATTTTGTAGAAGTGGCTTAACAACCACCTTAATTCTATTTTTATACCAGATAGCTCAGTCTCCATAGAGACTGTCAAAAATTGTCATTGCCGGCTATATTTCAAGCCGTCATGACTGGGTATTGGTAAAAGTTTCCAATTAGCAATAATCGTGCCTCAATTTTTTTTTTTTAAAAGCCCATGGCGTGTGAAACACACCCAAAAACTCCACCCGGTGCCAAAAAAAGTGCGCACACACATAAAGAGTGAACACAAAAAGTGCGAACGGGTGTAACACTTGTCCTCCACAAGGAAGGACCTTACCCTGATCCCCCGGGGCTTTAGGCTCCAGACGGGGACTGAGGTACCTCACATGGTCCATCTGGTCGAAACCAGACGGACCCCTTTCTCTGGAGGGTCTGCCGAAACAGACCCACCCAAGTACTTGGTGGGGCTCCCCCGAAGGGAGACCCCATGAGAGCAGGCGAACTAAGACAGAAGGCCATGTCCACCCACTCCCAAGTCATTCAGGGCAGGCCCGAGGACCTACACTCTACTAAACACACTGCGACAAACGTGCACACCAAACAAAAAAATACATAAAAAGTGACAAACAAGGGGATAAATAAAAAGAAAGTGGGGAAAAGGAAGGTGGGAGAGTGAAAGTGACCATTGTGCAATACAATGGCCGGCCCTCCAGCCAGGAATAAAAAATTCCTCTGGTCCTATCGAAAAGGCTCGGCCCTAGAGGCAGGTGCTAAAAAAGTGTGTATAGTGAAGTGACCGCGGTGCCAATATCTCAAAAGTGCTGATAACAACACTAGTGCAGTTATGGCACCCCTGAACTGCCACTTCAGGGGCACATTCACCATAGGCTTTTCAGGTTCCCATCCGACCCCCCGACTCTGATATCGAAGTTAGTACGTGCCCCCGTCATCCACAGCCCTGCCCTCTGTGTCCTCTCCCCCTCCCCTCTCTGTCTGCTCGTGTCAGCGCCCGCCCCGCCCCCGCAGCTGCTCTCATAGTTAACATTAAAGCCCCCGTCCCCTCTGTATTAGAACAAGAAGTTCCCCTGTGTCTGTGTTATATCATAAATATGCTTATCTGTACCGATAACAAAGCATCTTCCTGCAATCATATGACTCCTCTGCTCTGTCTCTCCTCCCCAGCTGACATCAGCTGTAGTGCTCAGCCCCGCCCACTTGAACAGTCAGAGAGGAGGTAAGTGAACACAGGAAGACAGCGTGTTATCAGTACAGATAAGCATATTTATGGTATTACACAGGCATAGGAGAACTTATTGTTATAATATAGATGAGATAGAAGCATTTTATAGAAGTGGCTTAACAACCATCCTAATTATATTCTCTCTCTCCCTCTCTCGTTTTCCATAGGTGGAACAGCTCTTCAATTTTCAACCAGCTGATTGGTGTTAAATATAATTTTTCTGACAACATATTAGGATCTCCATTTTTAGATTTCATTCCATCCATTTTTTTCTCTGTGGAGGATATCTAAAGTTCCAATAAGACTTTCACCATTTACTCTTACTTAAAGGGGTTGTAAAGGTTCTTTTTTTTCCACCTTAACCACTTAAGCCCCGGACCATTTGGTAGCTAAAGGACGAGAGGTGAATTCAGAATTTTGCACTGCGCTGCTTTAAGTGTAAATTGTGCGGACATGCAATGTTGTACCCAAACGAAATTTGCGTCCTTTTCTTCCCACAAATAGAGCTTTCTTTTAATGGTATTTGATTGCCTCTGCGATTTTTATTTTTTGCGATATAAACGGAAAAAGACCGAAAATTTAGAAAAAAAATGATATTTTCTACTTTTTGTTATAAGAAAAATCGAATAAACTCAATTTTAGTCATACATTTAGGCCAAAATGTATTCAGCCACATGTCTTTAGTAAAAAAAATGTCAATAAGTGTATATTTATTGGTTTGCGCAAAAGTTATAGCGTTTACAAACTAGGGTACATTTTCTGGAATTTACACAGCTTTAAATTTATGACTGCCTATCTCATTTCTTGAGGTGCTAAAATGACAGGGCAGTACAAAACCCCCCCCCAAATGACCCCATTTTGGAAAGTAGACACCCCAAGGAAATTGCTGAGAGGCATGTTGAGCCCATTGAATATTTTTTTTTTGTCCCAAGTGATTGAATAATGACAAAAAAAAAAAAAAATTACAAAAAGTTGTCACTAAATGATATATTGCTCACACATGCCATGGTTATATGTGGAATTGCACCCCAAAATACATTCTGCTGCTTCTCCTGAGTACGGGGATACCACATGTGTGGGACTTTTTAGGAGCCTAGCCACGTACGGGACCCTGGAAACCAAGCACCGCCTTCAGGATTTCTAAGGGCGCAAATTTTTGATTTCACTCCTCACTACCTATCACAGTTTTGAAGGCCATAAAATGCCAAAATAGCACAAAACCCCCCCATTTTGGAAAGTAGACACCCCAAGGAAATTGCTGAGAGGCATGTTGAGCCCATTGAATATTTTTTTTTTTGTCCCAAGTGATTGAATAATGACAAAAAAAATAAAAAAATTACAAAAAGTTGTCACTAAATGATATATTGCTCACACATGCCATGGTTATATGTGGAATTGCACCCCAAAATACATTCTGCTGCTTCTCCTGAGTACGGGGATACCACATGTGTGGGACTTTTTAGGAGCCTAGCCACGTACGGGACCCTGGAAACCAAGCACCGCCTTCAGGATTTCTAAGGGCGCAAATTTTTGATTTCACTCCTCACTACCTATCACAGTTTTGAAGGCCATAAAATGCCAAAATAGCACAAAACCCCCCCATTTTGGAAAGTAGACACCCCAAGCTGTTTGCTGAGAGGCATGGTGAGTATTTTACAGCTCTCATTTGTTTTTGAAAATGAAGAAAGAATTTTTTTTTTCTTTTTTTTTTTTCAATTTTCAAAACTTTGTGACAAAAAGAGAGATCTGCAAAATACTCACAATACCTCTCAGCAAATAGCTTGGGGTGTCTACTTTCCAAAATGGAGTCATTTGGGGGGGTTTTGTGCCATCTGGGCATTCCGTGGCCTCCGAAACTGTGATAGGCAGTGAGAAGTGAAATCAAAAATTTACACCCTTAGAAAGCCTGAAGGCGGTGATTGGTTTTTGGGGTCCCGTACGCGGCTAGGCTCCCAAAAAGTCTCACACATGTGGTATCCCCGTACTCAGGAGAAGCAACAGAATGTATTTTGGGGTGTAATTCCACATATGCCCATGGCATGTTTGAGCAATATATCATTTAGTGACAACTTTGTGCAAAAAAAAAAAAAAGAAAAAAAAAAATTATTTTTTCCGCAACTTGTGTCAACATATAAAATATTCCATGGACTGGACATGCCTCTCAGTATATAGCTTGGGGTGTCTACTTTCCAAAATGGGGTCATTTGGGGGGGTTTTGAACTGTTCTGGCATTTTATAGACAACATTAGGAAGCTTACATCCACTCTTCTAACCACTTGAAGACAAAGCCCTTTTTGACACTTTTTGTTTACATGAAAACATATTTTTTTTTGCAGGAAAATTATGTTGAACCCCCAAACATTATATATATTTTTAAAGCAAAGGCCCTACAGAATAAAATGGTGGGTGTTGCATTTTTTTTTTCTACACAGTATTTGCGCAGCGATTTTTCAAACGCATTTTTTGGGGAAAAAATACACTTTTTTTAATTTTAATGCACTAAAACACACTATATTGCCCAAATGTTTGATGAAATAAAAAAGATGATCTTAGGCCGAGTACATAGATACCAAACATGACATGCTTTAAAATTTCGCACAAACGCGCATTGGCGACAAACTACATACATTTTTAAAAGCCTTTAAAAGCCTTTACAGGTTACCCCGTTAGATTTACAGAGGAGGTCTACTGCTAAAATTACTGCCCTCGATCTGACCTTCGCGGTGATACCTCACATGCATGGTGCAATTGCTGTTTACATATGACGCCAGACCGACGTTTGCGTTCGCCATTGGGCTAGAGCAGGGCAGGACAGGGGTGCTTTTTTTTTTTTTTTTTTATTATTAATTTTGCTTTTTGCTTTTATTTTTAAATTGTTCCTTCCATATTCTTTTTTTTTAATCATTTTTATTGTTATCTCAGGGAATGTAAATATCCCCTATGATAGCAATAGGTAGTGACAGGTACTCTTTTTTTGAAAAAACTGGGGTCTAGACCCTAGATCTTTCCCTCTGCCCTCAAAGCATCTGACCACACCAAGATCGGTGTGATAAAATGCTTTCCCAATTTCCCAATGGCGCTTATTATATCCGGGGGGGGGGGACATTCCCTCCCACTGCTTGTAAAAGCAGTCCAGAGGCTAATTAGCCACTAGGATTGCTTTTACATGAAAGCCGGCCGCTGGCTGAAAAGAATGATACCAAGATGATACCTAAACCCACAGGCATCATTCTGGTATAAACATTCAAAGTCCAGCAACATACCAGTACGTTGCTGGTCCTTGTTGGACATGTATTGTAATCTTTTTTTTTCATGCAGCCAGTTGGCTGAACGAAAAAAGAGATTGATCGGTGGGTATGCCCACCATTAGAATACCGCCCTTCATCCACCCACTTCTAATGATGGGCATACATGCACCATTTATATATGCCGAAGCATAGGGGCATCCTCCCGCAAAAAAGTTATGCCGCACACACATGGTCGGACTTTTCCACGGGCAAGCCTCCGTCGGAATTTTGACCGTATGTACGCGGCATTAGGAGCAAAATCACTCCTCCGCCCCTGCTGCCCCAATGCTTCGGCATATTTGCTCTTTTTTTTTTTTAACTGTGGTGGTGAAATCACCTCCTACAGCACTGGAGTCGCAGGGATCAGGCCTGTCTCTGCGAACGCTGCAGTTATGTGTGTTGTGTTTTGTAAGTGACAGTGATCGATCGATACTGCACTTGGGTGGCCTGGGCTGGACGGAGGGGCAAAACGCAGGTGCTAGCAGGTATCTGGGCTGATCCCGCTAACACTGCGTTTTTGGGAACCCTAAACTGCTGGGGACGCTAGTATAGATCTGATCAGATCAGATATTGATCTGTTCAGATACTATACCACTAAGGGAGGTGTATGCTTCACGTGTGGGTGTTAGCGTTACTGGCACTAACCTGACGCTGCCTGGGGTGTGATGCAGACCCTCTCTGACGCTAAAACCTAATTGATATCACCCGCCGGGCGATCAGGGGGTTAAACCTTTATTGGGTTATATATACGGCGGGTGCCCTGACACTATAAAAAGCAAACTAACTAACCAGCGTCACCCATAACACTTATATGATGATCACTGGTGAAAGGGTTAACTAGGGGCAATTAGGGGGTTAAAACCTTTATTAGATAATATATGGGGGTACCTGACGCTATAAAAACCTGCGGCGAACCTGAAAAAAAAATACTGGCTACTGATCTGAATCACCGACGCTAAGACAGCGATCAGAAAAATTATCGCTTAGCGACAGTGGTGATAGGGGGTGAAAGGGTTACCTGGGGGGCGATCAAGGGGGTTAAACCTTTATTAGATAATTTATGGGGGTACCCGACGCTATAAAAACCTGCGGCGAACCTAAAAAAAAATACTGGCTACCGATCTGCATCACCGACGCTAAGACACCGATCAGAAAAATGATCGCTTAGCGACAGTGGTGATAGGGGGTGAAAGGGTTACCTGGGGGGCGATCAAGGGGGTTAAACCTTTATTAGATAATTTATGGGGGTACCCGACGCTATAAAAACCTGCGGCGAACCTAAAAAAAAAATACTGGCTACCGATCTGCATCACCGACGCTAAGACATCGATCAGAAAAATGATCGCTTAGCGACAGTGGTGATAGGGGTGAAAGGGTTACCTGGGGGGCGATCAAGGTGGTTAAACCTTTATTAGATAATTTATGGGGGTACCCGACGCTATAAAAACCTGCGGCGAACCTAAAAAAAAAAAATACTGGCTACCGATCTGCATCACCGACGCTAAGACATCGATCAGAAAAATTATCGCTTAGCGACAGTGGTGATAGGGGGTGAAAGGGTTACCTGGGGGGTGATCAAGGGGTTAAACCTTTATTTGGGGGGGTTAGGGGGCTACACTGGACCTAAAACTAAATGTAGTGACACTTTTACAGTCACAAATGTCACTGATTGCAGTGATCAGTAAATAAATGGTCACTGCAATCAGTGACACTGTGACTGGGGGCTGGGGGGTGATCTGGGGGGGCGATTTATGTGCCTATGTGTGCTGGTGTTAGTGTAGTGTTTGTGCACTAACCTGTGTGTCTTCTCTTGTACGGCGCTCGGTATACGTGAGCGCCGCACAGGAGATGACATCACTTCCTCCTGCTTTCTCTGTCTGTGTGTACATTCGACAGACAGAGGGGGCATTTCTATTCGCCGGGAGCGATCGCGGGGGGTGGCCGGAATCGAATGGCCGTCCCCTCATGTCGGATCGCTCCCCAACGAATTCCGACCGCTCACTGTACAGAAGGGGGGTCCGATCGTACCCCCCAACTGTACAAAAGCAATCACGTACACTCTACGTGATTGTGCCTGTCGGTGCCATTGTGCCGACGTATATATACAGTGAGCGGTTGTTAAGTGGTTAATGCATCCTATGCATTAAGGTGAAAAAAAAACATGTCAATGACGGCCCCCCGGCCCCCCCCCCTTTTACTTACCTGAGCCCGTTCACCTGCTGCGCTTGCCCCCAACTTCCTCTTTGACCCAGCAGTAATAGGGATCTAATATGTTATAAACATTATATTGTTATATCATTCAGACCTCTAACTGTCTTGGTTTTAACTTGTATTAGTTTTTAGAATTTATTTTTGTAATATATTTGTAATAAATTGAATTTCATAAAATGATGTAGTGTTCCTTTTCTGGTACCGGTAAAGTCCGCTCAAAATGTCCTAGATCTTTTAAACAGTCTATATATGGATGTGATACCCCCCTAGCTATTTCTTCTTTAAGTATAATATATATATTGTTGTGCTCATAAGTTTACATACCCTGGCCGAATTTATGATTTCCTGACAGACTCCATGGCAGACTACGTGTGGGTTAACCCCGCCTCCTCTCCACAGCTATAGGACCCCTTACCCATAAATTTGTGCTCACCTCCACAGACAGGTGTTCCTTTTTTATCCTCCTCACATGGACCTTCATCATGCAATTCGGTGCGATGTCCAGGATGTGGATTGCTTGGATCGATCGGTACTGTGATTGCGGTGCACCCAGGGCCCAGCTATGAGCGGGCGAGTGGTTTCAGGGCTGGAAAATACCCCTATGGTGGAAGGGATGTGGCCCCAGAGTACCGGATCGGATGTCGCAGTATTCCTCGGCTGGCAAGGTCTGAAGATTTTGATTCATCTCTTCTTTCATGGCAGACAAGTTTATGTATGTTGTCTTTGTTTTCCCCTGTTTTTCCATTCCTGTGTTGCGGCACGTGGAACGCTTCTGCGTTCCAGGACGCCATGTCTCTTCCTGGTTCCCGGTCCGCCGCGCATCTGCGCATGCGCCAAGCCGCGGTGAAACCGAGGCTTGGTTTTCGCGCATGCACATTGCGGCGGAGGGGTCAGGGGCCGCGCAGGGGCAGTGGGTCGGGTCTCTTCGATAGCATTGCGCGCAGCGGGACCGGCCGTGACGTCATTTTGGCGGTTTATTTAAACCGCTGAAGAGCCCTATACAGGTGGGATAACCTGTGGGCATAGAGCGACAGCCACCCGGAGCCTCATTACTGCTAGGACGGGGTAAGCACTTCATTTTGCAATGTATGCTTGTTATGCTTAGTGTCTCTTAAAGGGACAGTTTAAAAAAAAAAAAAAAAAACAAACAAAAAAAAAAATTTTTTTTCTTTTCTTATGCTTCCTTGCATTGATTTGCTTATCCTTAGTCTAGGCAGTGTAGTACGGATTCCTGTGTCTCCCTCGTCATGGGCTCATCCTCACCGCCATGTGGCCAGCCCTCCCGCACAAGGTATGTGCGGAGTGGGTAGGGGGTTGGTGTCTTTTGTGCCTATCTGGTGGTTGCGAACGGTTACATCCTGCCCACCTTCCCCCCTCCCTCTGTCTGTATTATCTCTTACAGCCCGGCAACTTCAGTTCATCGGTCACAAGAAAGGGACCTTGCCAGGCCGCATCACTCATCATCTAGGTCTAGACGCGACACTACGTCTAGGACCCATCATCATAGGGGACGTTCACATACCCCCTCTAGATATAGGAGATGTTCCCATTCCTCCTCTAGTCACCGCCACCACCACCGCAATGATCGCTCTGACCACAGAGCCTGTTGGGGATGCAAGACCAGAATCCCGGAGGGCAAATCGCTATGCGACCCATGTTATGCCCGAGCGGTTGGTGAGAAAGAGACCGAAAATCAAAACCTTGAGTCTCTTGTGAAACGTGTGGTACAGCAATCTATGAAAGAAATAGTTGCCCCCCACACAAGGAGCCAGTCCACCACCTTGTCTGGCTCCTTGGCTGACGAGGCCCAGGAGGATCCCGGCCAATTCCAGCCCCATGATTCCTCCCATTATTCCTCGCAAGACGAGATGGAGGGAGATGATTCTACGGTGGGATTCGACTACGCCTTAGTCTCTCCACTGATCAAGGCAGTGAAGGAAACTTTGAAGTTGGAGGATACCACTGCCCCCCCGGAAAAACAAAGGAAATTGTTTAAACAACTGGGGAAAGAACGCTCCAATTTCCCACTTCCCTCTGAGCTGAAAGGAGTGTTTGAGGAAGAATGGAGCAAGGGAGATAAGAAGGTTTCTATGCTAAGCAAAACCTCTAGACTGTATCCCTTTAAATCGGAGGATGTCAAGCATCTGGAGAATGCTCCCCTCGTAGATGCAGCAGTAATGCGCCTAGCGAAGCATGTCACCCTCCCGCTAGATGACACCGTATCATTTAAAGATGGTCTGGATCGGAAGATCAACCAGGACCTCAAAAGAATATATAGCCTGGCCGGAACGGCATGCAAACCAGCTTTAGCCCTTGCAGTGACCTCCAAAGCAATGGAGGCCTGGGTGGAAAACGTAGACTCCGTTCTGAAGGGTGTCTCGGAAGAACTGGCTCAAAGTTCAGCAGTGCAAGTCGCCTTTTTAGGGGAAGCTTCAATTGACCTCATCCGTTTACTGGCCAGATCAATGTTGTCCTCGGTCACGGCCAAACGAGCACTGTGGTTACGTCCCTGGCTTGCTGATCCAGCCTCCAAGCAGGCGTGGTGCAAAATTCCCTTTAAAGGGACTTCGTTGTTTGGGAACAAACTTGACGCCATTTCAAAAGCTACAGGCGGAAAGTCGGGTTTTCTTCCCCAGGACAGGCGCCAGTTTAATCAGAGAAAACCTCAACAGAGACGCAGTACTGAGCACTCGAGAGAGGCACGCTCCTATAAGCCCGGATGGGATTTTAGGAGAAGCTGGAATTGGAATAGAGGCCAATCTTCCTTCCAAAAGTCTGGCAAGAAACAGACGCCCGGTGGGCGTGAACCAACCAAGTCTTTTTGAGATTGGGCCCGCCCAGGCGGGTCGGGTAGGGGCTCGCCTACGTCTCTTCCGGCACGTCTGGATGGCCTCGATCTCGGACTATTGGACCATCAAGACGGTCTCAACAGGTCACACATGGTCCTTCACCAAGATCCCTCCATGCAGACCAATGCAAACCTCACTACCTCGGTCAGAAGAAAAACAGCAAGTTCTTCTCTCATATGTGAATGTCCTGAAAGATCAAGGAGCAGTGGTGCCCGTCCCAAAGGACGAGGAATTCCAGGGGGTATACTCCCCCCTCTTCCTAGTACAAAAGAAGAATGGCTCTTGGCGTCCAGTCATAGATCTCACTTTCCTGAACAAGTACATAAAGCACGAGAAGTTCAAAATGGAGTCACTCTCAACCATCCAAAAAATAGTTCAACCAGGCGACTGGTTGATCTCAATAGATCTAAAAGACGCGTACTTTCATGTTCCGGTGGCAGAAAACTTTCACAAATATCTGCGGTTCCAGGTCGAACAAGAGCACCTACAATTTATTTGTCTTCCATTCGGGCTAACGACTTCCCCAAGAGTCTTTTCCAAGGTGCTGTTAGCAGTTGTGTCCCTTCTCAGAGTACAGGGTGTGCGCCTGTATCATTATCTGGACGATCTACTAGTACTGTCCCAAGACAAACAGCAGCTGCTAGTCCACAAAGATCAGGTGATTTCTACACTGTTGGAGTTCGGATGGCTCCTAAACCGGGAGAAGAGTCAGCTGGAACCGACCCAGCGCTTGGTCTATCTAGGAGCCCAGTTCGACACCATAGAGAATACCATCTCTCTTCCAGAAGAAAAAATACCGATCATTCGGGAAAGAATCTCCTTAGCTCTAGACTTCTCTCACCTAAGGGCATCACAGTGCCTGAAGATAATCGGCACGATGGTGGCCACATCTCCCATGGTCAAGTGGGCGATGTGGAGGCTTCGTCCTTTTCAATCCGGATTCCTCCAGCAATGGAAGACAGACGATCTCAATCAGCGGATCCGGATAACACAGTCAATGAGCAACAGTCTCCTCTGGTGGCTTCAAACCAAGAACTTGTCAACTTGCCACTCCCTTGCCCCCATCCATTGGGTGACTGTTACATCCGATGCCAGCAATGCGGGCTGGGGGGCACATTGTGGGGCAGAACTGGCTCAGGGCAAATGGGATGCCCGTCTCCACCCTCCAGGTTCGAACATTCTGGAACTGCGCCCGGCATGGTGCGCCCTTCAAGCCTTCTCCCACCTTCTGAAAGGGAAGTCGGTCCTACTGAAAATGGACAATACCACCGCTGTGGCATATGTGAAGAGACAAGGGGGCACTCGGAGCTCTGCCCTTCTCCAAGAGGTCGAGCCCATTATGACCTGGGCTCAGAGGAATCTGCTCAACTTAACAGCAGTCTTCATTCCAGGGGAGCAGAACATTCAAGCGGACTTCCTGTCACGCAGCATGCTAGACAACAACGAATGGTCACTGCATCCACAAACCTTCAAGTGGATCCTATCGTTGGATTCCGATCCAGAAGTGGATCTGTTTGCATCCCCCTGCAATTACAAGATCGACAGATACTACACCTCGGTACAGTCAAGCCTTCGGAGTAGATGCATTAACGAGTCAATGGGACTTCAACAGGGCATATGCCTTCCCTCCTCTTCCGATCATGCTAAAATTCCTACAGCGGCTTCAGTTGGAGAAAGTCGAGGTGGTAGCAATAGCACCATACTGGCCGAGCAGACCTTGGTTTCCTCTTCTGAATCTAATGAGCTTCAGGGACCCGCTGCCTCTTCCTCTCAGGCCGGACCTTCTTTCTCAGGGGACGACCCTGCACCCCTGTCCAGCAATGCTGAGACTGATGGTCTGGTTTTTGAGAGGGAGAGGCTAGAGTCTCTTGGGTGTGCTTCAGGGGTAATCTCTACTCTTATGAGCTCCAGAAAGTCCAACACAAATAAAACTTACAATAGAATCTGGGCCAGATTTGTCAGCTTCACGACTTCTGCAGGAAAGTCATCTAGAAATCCCAGTGTTCAAGACATCTTGAGTTTTCTCCAATCAGGCTTGGATCTGCCTTTATCGATCAGTTCCCTCAGGGTACAAGTATCAGCCTTATCAGCCTTTTCGGGAACGTCATGGGCAACTCATCCCCTGGTTCAACAGTTCTTTCGGGGGGCATCGAGAATCAGGCCTCAGAGGAAACCTAGATTCCCCAAATGGGATCTTCCGCTCGTCCTTGATGCTCTTTCAGCACTCAACAACAAAGATCTTTCTATTAAGGACTTATCAATCAAACTGGCCTTTCTAGTGGCCATTACTTCAGCCAAAAGGGTTTCAGAAATAAGCTTCCTGGGTTGTCAAGAACCTTTTTTGACTTTCTTCCCGGACCGAGTGGTCCTTATTCCCATGCTTGGGTCAAAGCCAAACGTCACATCAGTTTTTCACGAAAATCAAGAAATAGTCCTTCCTACTTTCGATTCTCCAGAATCAGCAGATGTTCATCCCTTGGATGTAGGTGAGACTCTGAAAGAATACTTGCGAGCTACTTCATCTTTTAGAAGCTCAAACTACCTGTTCTTGTTACACACTGGTAGCAACAAAGGAAAGAGGGCTTCCTCCAGAACGATAGCAGCCTGGATCGTTCAATCAATTCAACAGGCCTATAGGGCAAAGGGCTTGGCTCCTCCAGAGGCGGTGACGGCTCATTCCACCAGAGGCATGGCAGCCTCATGGGCAGCAGCTCGACACGTGGCTCCTTAAGTGATATGCAAGGCAGCCTCGTGGTCTTCTATTCATACATTTATGTCTCATTATTGTATTGAGCCTTCTTCCCTTTCCTCTGTTAATTTTGGTCAAAAAATCCTGTCAGTTGACGGGAAAGATTAAATATATTTTTGTTCAGCATACCCTCCCGTGTGGTTTGGCTAGTTATTTCCCACACGTAGTCTGCCATGGAGTCTGTCAGGAAAACGGAAAATTTATTACCAAATACTTACCGTAATTTTCCTTTCCTGATAGACTCCATGGCAGACGGAGTTCCCACCCATGAATTAAAAATATGAGAGTTGAAATGTGAGTCGGCTAGTTACGGAACACCTGTCTGTGGAGGTGAGCTCAAATTTATGGGTAAGGGGTCCTATAGCTGTGGAGAGGAGGCGGGGTTACCCCACATGTACTCTGCCATGGAGTCTATCAGGAAAGGAAAATTACGGTAAGTATTTGGTAATAAATTTTCCGTTTTCTTGGCCATTTTTCAGAGAATATGAATGATAACACAAAAACTTTTTGCACTTATGGTTAGCGTTTGGCTGAAGCCATTTATTAACAATCAACCATGTTTACTCTTTTTAAATCATAATGGCAACAGAAACTACCCAAATGACCCTGATAAAAACTTTACATACCCTGGTGGTTTGGCATAACAACAAGCACACAAGTTGACACAAAGAGCGGTTTCACACTGGGGCGCTATACCGTGAGGATTGCTGAGGTATTCGGCCGCTAGCGGTGCGGTTTTAACCCCCGCTAGCGGCCAAAAAAGGGTTAATACCACCCGCAAACCGTGGCTACAGCTGCGGTTTGCGGGCGGTATTATCGCGGTGTCCCATTCATTTCAATGGGAAGGAGCGGTGGAGGAGCGGTAAACACACCGCTCCTCTCACCACTCCAAAGATGCGGCTAGCAGGACTTTTTTTCACGTCCTGCTAGCGCACCGCTCCAGTGTGAAAGCCCTCGGGGCTTTCACATTGGAGAGACAGCAGCCGCTGTTTAGGCTCGGTTTGCAGGCGCTATTTTTAGCACAATAGCGCCTGAAAACCGCCCCAGTGTGAAAGGGGCCAAAGGGGTTTGAATAGCTATTAAAAGTTAACCATCCTCACCTGTGATCTGTTTGCTTGTAATTAGTGTGTGTATAAAAGGTCAATGAGTTTCTGGACTCCCAACAGACCCTTGCATCTTTCATCCAGTGCTGCACTGACGTTTCTGGATTCCGAGTCATAGGGAAAGCAAAAGAATTGTCAAAGGATCTGTGGGAAAAGGTAGTTGATCTGTATAAAATAGGAAAAGGGATATAAAAAGATAAAGGAAAAAGAGAGTTGCGCAAAAAACTAAAATATAATAAAACCAAAAGATTATACCCAATATATAACTTAATATAATAGTATATATAATGTGAAGCATCGATGGGGATTAACCCAAAATAAATGACAGTAGATTAATGTGAAAGTCCAATTTATAAGTCCATATGATCCTGAACAGTGAAAGGAACTTGCAGTGCAGAATAGCAGAAGGAAAAGTGAACTCCTAGTCACACCAAAAATGCACACGTGTACCACCACCAAAATAATGCGCTTACCAGAGGCAAGCTAAAACAGTGCAAAAACTGAAATTAGCCCACTTCCTCGCAGCAGATGGACCCCCAGGGATGGAACTCCTGCGCTGTTTCAAACTCGGTGTTCGCCAATCATGGAAATGAAAAGGGGAAACCACATAGTGTGTATCGTCCAACAGCATTTATTTAAGTAAAAACAGATGGCAACTTACATCACATAGATAAAATCAAGCATGGGAAAAAGCCGGCCGGCTTGCAGTCTCCCGTTCAGCGATGACGTCAGCGCGCCAGCCTCCCGACGTACGTGTCGCTATAGATAGCGTCGTCTGGGGAACGGGCGACGCACTGACTCATCGCTGTATTTATACAATAGGAATAGGAACCACGCCTCGATCTGAATCACGGGCAGCCCCGCCACCCGGAAGCGGAACTATACAGGTCAGGGAGTGGAACCGGAATTGCACGACTACAAATAATGATATTATTAATACCAGAATCTATTAAAAGACTAAAAAACAAAAAAACACACTAAAAAACACTTCTGAAGAAGAAATGTCCAGAGGACAGAGAACTAGTTCCCCTCAATTTATTCAGGGCGAAGGCAGTGCCATCGAGTGCCTAAAAAAGGAGACAGCATAAATAAATTAAAGTATACTGTCAACAAAGACCCGTCTCACTCACATAAGAGGGCAAAAAATTAGGAGGGCAAAAAATAAATTAAGGGGACAGTCATAAACCACAAACGTGGAAATAACCAGAATCAAAGATAAATTAATCTAATTATAGATCCAAATTTGTTTTATGCTGCCCGGGACTCAGATCAGCTAGTCAATATCTAAATATGCTGACTCAACTCTCATATATATGTGTATGTTCTAAACAGGTCCATATAAAACCAACTAATAAAATAACCCTTAAAAGGAAACTAAAATTAAAGAATACAAAATCAAGAATTGTCTTTAAAAGCATTGAGATCTGTATCAACGTTTAACCCAAAGGGGGCATAACTTTTTAGTTTATGTATCCATGACATCTCTGACCTAGAGATACTCCGCACTAGGGAATCCCCCCTCCATTGGGGGGTATATCTATCAATGCCTAGAAAGAGAGTCTTGGCAGGATTTCTATTGTGTACATCCAGGTAATGACGGGACACAGGATGTTTGGGGAACCCAGTCAAAATATTTGCGATGTGTTCATTAAGTCTCACTTTAAGGGGCCGTTTAGTCCTGCCCACATATTGGAACCCACAAGGGCACTGCAGGAGATAAACGACCCCCTCAGTAGAACACGTCACGAAAGACTTGATGGTAAATTCAAATCCAGTGCTGGTGGAAGTAAAGGTATGGGTGTGTCTATGTAAATAGCCACTCAGAGAGCACACCCTACATTTCCTGCACTGATAGAAACCTATCAAACCTTCAAAGAAGCCCCTCCTAATAGGGGGGATCCAAAATATTAGGAGCCACTCTCCCTCTGAGGGATGGAGCCCCCTTATATATAACCCGTGGTCTATCAGGAATGGTAGACCCCAAGACCAGGTCATTTGTAAGGATATGCCAATGTATGGCTATAAGATTCTTAATCTCCTGGTGTTGAATAGAAAAGGTCATAATAAACAGGATGGGAGGGGGCCCACCAACTCTGGGTGGCCTATCCTTAAGAAGCTCCCCTCTATCTAGGCCTGCCACGTTAAGGATAGGCCACCCAGAGTTGGTGGGCCCTCTCCCATCATGTTTATTATGACCTTTTCTATTCAACACCAGGAGATTAAGAATCTTATAGCCAAACATTGGCATATCCTTACAAATGACCTGGTTTTGGGGTCTACCATTCCTGATAGACCACGGGTTATATATAAGGGGGCTCCATCCCTCAGAGGGAGAGTGGCTCCTAATATTTTGGATCCCCCCCCCCCTATTAGGAGGGGCTTCTTTGAAGGTTTGATAGGTTTCTATCAGTGCAGGAAATGTAGGGTGTGCTCTCTGAGTGGCTGTTTACATAGACGCGCCCATACCTTTACTTCCACCAGCACTGGATTTGAATTTACCATCAAGTCTTTCGTGACGTGTTCTACTGAGGGCGTCGTTTATCTCCTGCAGTGCCCTTGTGGGCTCCAATATGTGGGCAGGACTAAACGGGCCCTTAAAGTGAGACTCAATGAACACATCAAATATTTTGACTGGGTTCCCCAAACATCCTGTGTCCCGTCATTACCTGGAGGTACACAATAGAAATCCTGCCAAGACTCTCTTTCTAGGCATTGATACATATACCCCCCAATGGAGGGGGGATTCCCTAGTGCGGAGTATCTCTAGGTCAGAGATGTCATGGATACATAAACTAAAAAGTTATGCCCCCTTTGGGTTAAACGTTGATACAGATCTCAATGCTTTTATAGACAATTCTTGATTTTGTATTCTTTAATTTTAGTTTCCTTTTAAGGGTTATTTTATTAGTTGGTTTTATATGGACCTGTTTAGAATATACCCATATATATGAGCGTTGAGTCAGCATATTTAGATATTGACTAGCTGATCTGAGTCCCGGGCAGCATAAAACAAATTTGGATCTATAATTAGATTCATTTATCTTTGATTCTGGTTATTTCCATTTTTAGGCACTCGATGGCACTGCCTTCACCCTGAATAAATTGAGGGGAATTAGTTCTCTGTCCTCTGGACATTTCTTCTTCAGAAGTGTTTTTTAGTGTGTTTTTTCGTTTTTTAGTCTTTTAATAGATTCTGGTATTAATAATATCATTATTTGTAGTCGTGCAATTCCGGTTCCACTCCCTGACCTATAGCGAAACGTACGTCGGGAGGCTGCCGCGCTGACGTCATCGCTGAACAGGAGACTGCAAGCCGGCCGGCTTTTTCCCATGCTTGATTTTATCTATGTGATGTAAGTTGCCATCTGTTTTTACTTAAATAAATGCTGTTGGACGATACACACTATGTGGTTTCCCATTTTCATTTCCATGATTGGCGAACACCGAGTTTGAAACAGCGCAGGAGTTCCATCCCTGGGGGTCCATCTGCTGCGAGGAAGCGGGCTAATTTCAGTTTTTGCACTGTTTTAGCTTGCCTCTGGTAAGCGCATTATTTTGGTGGTGGTACACGTGTGCATTTTTGGTGTGACTAAGAGTTCACTTTTCCTTCTGCTATTCTGCACTGCAAGTTCCTTCCACTTTTCAGGATCATATGGACTTATAAATTGGACTTTCACATTAATCTACTGTCATTTATTTTGGGTTAATCCCCATCGATGTGTTTGGTTCTTCACATTATATATACTATTATATTAAGTTATATATTGGGTATAATCTTTTGGTTTATTATATTTCGTTTTTTGCGCAACTCTTTTTCCTTTGTTTGTATTATTGTGTTTGGCCTACACGTGTGAGTTTGCTGCACACCATAGGGTTATTCATTTATTATTATTAATTTTCTCAATTTATTTAAGCGCGGTACATTCCTTTTCCTACTTGGATATAAAAAGATATCCAAGAAATTGAGAATGCCAATCAGCAGTGTTAAAACTCTATTCAAGAAGTGGAAAATGAGGGGTTCTGTTGAAAACAAACCATGATCAGGTAGACCAACTAGAATTTCAGCCACAACTGCCAGGAAAATTGTTCGGGATGAAAAGAAAAACCCATAAATAACTTCAGTTGAAATACAGGACACTCTGAAAACATGTGGTGTGGCTGTTTCAAGGTGCACAATAAGGAAGCACTTGAAGAAAGATGGGCTGTATGGTCGAGTCGCCAGAAGAAAGCCATTACTACGCAAATTCCACAAAGTATCCCACTTACAATATGCCAAACAGCACAGAGACAAGCCTCAAACCTTCTGGCACAAAGTCATTTGGAGTGATGAGACCAAAATTAAGCTTTTTGGCCACAACCATAAACGCTACAATTGGAGAGGAGTTAACAAGGCCTATGATGAAAGGTATGGAGGTATATTGCTGATGTTTTGGGGATGTGTGAGCTACAAAAGGCACAGAAAATGTGATCAAAATTGATGGCAAGATGGAATGCAGTATGTTATCAAAAATACTGGAGGAACATTTGCATTCATCAGCCAGGTAGCTGCACATGGGACGTACTTGGACGTTCCAACATGACAATGATCCAAAACACAAGTCAACCTGTCATTGGCTACAGCAGAATAAAGTGAAGGTTCTGGAGTGGCCATCTCAGTCTCCTGACCTCAATATCATTGAGCCACCCTGGGGGGGATCTCCAACGTGCAGTTCATGCAAGACAGCCCAAGAATTTACAGGAACTGGAGGCTTTTTGCCAAGAGGAATGGGCAGCTTTACCATCTGAGAAGATAAAGAGCCTCATCCACAAATACCACAAAAAAGACTTCAAGCTGTCATTGATGTTAAAGGGGGCAATACACGGTATTAAGAACTGGGGTGTGTAAACTTTTGATCAGGGTCATTTGGGTAGTTTCTGTTGTCATTATGATTTAAAAAGAGTAAACGCAGTTGATTGATAATAAATGGCTTCAGCCAAACCCTAACCATGAGTGAAAGTAAAGTTTTTGTGTTATCATTCATATTCTCTGAAAAATGGCCAAGAAATCATAAATTCTGCCAGGGTATGTAAACTTATGAGCACAACTGTATACTATTTTGATACATGTATGTCCAATAAACTACAATTTCCTTTGTAGGTGCATATTTCTTTGTATGGTATTTTTGGAAGCATCTCCTCTTATGATTTAGGGTATAGACACCATTTCATACCACTCCCAGGATTCATACAATATGGGCGTTTTTGCAGCAATCCTTTATCAGCCGTCTAACATAGGAGTTTCAGGTCCACAACTGCCCGTGAGTCATAGACTCCAGAACAGCTTTTGGAAAAGGAACACATGCAATAATAAAGGAACTGCCGGTACTGAACTGAACCCTAGATTACATTATTCTGAACAATTCATTATTTAATTGCTAATAATTTAACAATCTAGTAACTTAACATGAAGCTTACAGCAGTTTTATCAGCACTATTAGTTCTATTCTTGTACCAGATATTTCAGGCTCCTTAGAGACTGTCAAAAATTGCCATTACCGGCTATATTTCAAGCTGTCATGACGGGGTATTGGTAAAAAGTTTTCAATTAGCAATAATCGCGCCTCAGCTAAACCTCATTGGCTACAATACTGCCACTGTGCAAAGCTACATTTAGATGGCCACAGTGAGCACCCTCCCACAGGAACATCACACACAGGTCAGGGGGAGTCACACCGGAAAAATAGTATTTTTGTACTCACCGTAAAATCCATTTCTCTGATATCCATGGACCGACACGGCGGCTCTTAACCACTTGGCAACCACCTGCCGACAAATAACGTCGACAAGGTGGTTGCTTAACTCTGGGAGGACGTTATATAACGTCCTCCCAGAATCGCGCTCCCGCGCATCCCCTGGGGCGCGCACACTGGAATCTCAGTGACCGCCGATAGCGGCCGTTTACCACGTGATCGCTCCGTCAAATGACGGAGCAATCACTTGTAAACAGACCGGCGTCATGTGATGACGCCGGTTCCTCCCTCCCCTCTCTGTACCGATCGGTACAGTGTGAGAGGAGAGGGGAGGGAGCGGATCATGTCAGCTCCCTCCCCCATGTCAGAGCATGTCAGCTGTGGCTGGATCTGTGACAAT
The DNA here is from genome assembly GCA_029206835.1 of Rana muscosa. Lineage (NCBI taxonomy): Eukaryota > Metazoa > Chordata > Amphibia > Anura > Ranidae > Rana > Rana muscosa. Next base: position 884,171,806 of record CM055116.1, read on the forward strand.
TGCAGTCACAGATCCAGCAATCCATCCATCCCTGCTCAGCCATCCCTGCACAATACCCTGGTGCAATACTCTGCGCAATACTCTGCGCAATACCCCGGTGCAATACTCTGCGCAATACCCCGGTGCAATACTCTGCGCAATACCCCGGTGCAATACTCTGCGCAATAACCACTTCCCGCCCGCCGGCCGTCATATGACGTCCTTGACTATGTGCGGGGATATCTGAATGATGGGAGCAGCTACAGGCATCATTCAGATATTAGCTTTTTCAGCCGGCGATTCCCTACACCATAACAACAATCATAGCAGCTGTTCCGCCGCTTGATCATTCTTACGGGAGGCGAGAGGGGATGTCCCCCCCCCGCCACCCTCCGGTGCTTCTACCGGCTCACCGCTATGATCAAAGCCAGGATTGTTTATTTTTTTTTCAGGCTTCCCAGCCTAGAGGTGAGATGTGGGGTCCTATTGACCCCATATCTCACTGTAAAGAGGACCTGTCATGCCATATTCCTATTACAAGGGATGTTTACGTTCCTTGTAATAGGTATAAAAGTGATCAAAAAAATTTTTGGGGCGGAAAAACATGTCAAACTAAAATAAATAAAGTAAAATGAACAATAAAAAAAATATATATATTTTTTTAAGCGCCACTGTCCCCGTGAGCTCGCATACAGAAGCGAACGCATACGCAAGTCCCGCCCACATATGAAAACGGTGTTCAAACCACACATGTGGAGGTATCGCCGCAAACGTTAGAGCGAGAGGAATAATTCTGGCCCTAGACCTCCTCTGTAACTCAAAACATGTAACCAGTAAAAATATTTAAAACGTCGCCTATGGGGATTTTTAAGTAGCGAAGTTTGCCGCCATTCCACGAGCGTGTGCAATTTTGAAGGGTGACATGTTAGGTATCTATTTACTCGGCGTAACTTCATCTTTCACATTATGTAAAAACATTGGGCTAACTTTACTGTTTTTTTTTAGCACAAAACATTTTTTTTCCGTAAAAAACACGTTAAAAAAATTGCTGCGCAAATATCGTGCGAGATAAAAAGTTGCAACGACCACCATTATATTCTCTAAGGTCTTTGCTAAAAAAACATATAATGTTTTGGGGTTCTATGTAATTTTCTAGCAAACAAATGATGATTTTTACATGTAGGAGAGAAATGTCAGAATTGGCCTGGGTGCTCCAGAAAGCCTGAAGGTGCTCCCTGCATGTTGGGCCTCTCTATGTGGCCACGCTGTGTAAAAGTCTCACACATGTGGTATCGCCATACTCGGGAGTAATAGCAGAATGTGTTTTGGGGTGTAATTTGTGGTATGCATATGCTGTGTGTGAGAAATAACCTGCTAATATGACAATTTTGTGAAAAAAAGAAAAAAGAAAAAAAAAATCTTGATTTTGCAAAGAATTGTGGGAAAAAATTACAACTTCAAAAAACTCACAATGCCTCTTTCTAAATACCTTGGAATGTCTTCTTTCCAAAAAGGGGTCATTTGGGGGGTATTTGTACTTTTCTGGCATGTTAGGGTCTCAAGAAATGAGATAGGCCGTCAGTACTTCAGGTGTGATCAATTTTCAGATATTGGCACCATAGCTTGTGGACTCTATAACTTTCACAAAGACCAAATAATATGCACCAATTTGTACTTATTTTTACCAAAGATATGTAGCAGTATAAATTTTGCCCAAAATTTATGAAGGAAAAATAGTAATTTGCTAAATTTTATAACAGAAACGAAAAAAAAATCATTTTTTTACAGAATTTTCAGTCTTTTTTCTCTTATAGCGCAAAAAATAAAAAACCCAACGGTGATTAACCACTTAACGACCGCTCACTGTATATATACGTCGGCACAATGGCACCGACAGGCACAATCACGTAGAGTGTACGTGATTGCCTTTGTACAGTTGGGGGGTCCAATCGGACCCCCCTTCTGTACAGTGAGCGGTCGGAATTCGTTGGGGAGCGATCCGACATGAGGGGACGGCCGTTCGATTCCGGCCACCCCCCCGCGATCGCTCCAGGCAAATGGAAATGCCCCCTCTGTCTGTCGAATGTACACACAGGCAGAGGAAGCAGGAGGAAGTGATGTCATCTCTTGTGCGGCGCTCACATATACCGAGCGCCGTACAAGAGAAGACATCAAGGTTAGTGCACAAACACTACACTAACACCAGCACACATAGGCACATAAATGACCCCCCCAGATCACCCCCCAGCCCCCAGTCACAGTGTCACTGATTGCAGTGACCATTTATTTACTGATCACTGCAATCAGTGACATTTGTGACTGTAAAAGTGTCACTACATTTAGTTTTAGGTCCAGTGTAGCCCCCTAACCCCCCCTAATAAAGGTTTAACCCCTTGATCACCCCCCAGATAACCCTTTCACCCCCTATCACCACTGTCGCTAAGCGATCATTTTTCTGATCGCTGTCTTAGCGTCGGTGATGCAGATCGGTAGCCAGTATTTTTTTTTTTAGGTTCGCCGCAGGTTTTTATAGCGTCAGGTACCCCCATATATTATCTAATAAAGGTTTAACCCCCTTGATCGCCCCCCAGGTAACCCTTTCACCCCCTATCACCACTGTCGCTAAGCGATCATTTTTCTGATCGCTGTCTTAGCGTCGGTGATGCAGATCGGTAGCCAGTAATTTTTTTTAGGTTCGCCGCAGGTTTTTATAGCGTCAGGTACCCCCATATATTATCTAATAAAGGTTTTAACCCCCTAATTGCCCCTAGTTAACCCTTTCACCAGTGATCATCATATAAGTGTTACGGGTGACGCTGGTTAGTTAGTTTGCTTTTTATAGTGTCAGGGCACCCGCCGTATATAACCCAATAAAGGTTTAACCCCCTGATCGCCCGGCGGGTGATATCAATTAGGTTTTAGCGTCAGAGAGGGTCTGCGTCACACCCCAGGCAGCGTCAGGTTAGTGCCAGTAACGCTAACACCCACGCGTGAAGCATACACCTCCCTTAGTGGTATAGTATCTGAACAGATCAATATCTGATCTGATCAGATCTATACTAGCGTCCCCAGCAGTTTAGGGTTCCCAAAAACGCAGCGTTAGCGGGATCAGCCCAGATACCTGCTAGCACCTGCGTTTTGCCCCTCCGTCCAGCCCAGGCCACCCAAGTGCAGTATCGATCGATCACTGTCACTTACAAAACACAACACACATAACTGCAGCGTTCGCAGAGACAGGCCTGATCCCTGCGACTCCAGTGCTGTAGGAGGTGATTTCACCACCACAGTTAAAAAAAAAAGCAAATATGCCGAAGCATTGGGGCAGCAGGGGCGGAGGAGTGATTTTGCTCCTAATGCCGCGTACATACGGTCGAAATTCAGACGGAGGCTTGCCCGTGGAAAAGTCCGACCATGTGTGTGCGGCATAACTTTTTTGCGGGAGGATGCCCCCATGCTTCGGCATATATAAATGGTGCATGTATGCCCATCATTAGAAGTGGGTGGATGAAGGGCGGTATTCTAATGGTGGGCATACCCACCGATCAATCTCTTTTTTCGTTCAGCCACCTGGCTGCATGAAAAAAAAAAAGATTACAATACATGTCCAACAAGGACCAGCAACGTACTGGTATGTTGCTGGACTTTGAATGGTTATACCAGATTGATGCCTGCGGGTTTAGGTATCATCTTGGTATCATTCTTTTCAGCCAGCGGCCGGCTTTCATGTAAAAGCAATCCTAGTGGCTAATTAGCCTCTGGACTGCTTTTACAAGCAGTGGGAGGGAATGTCCCCCCCCCGGATATAAAAAGCGCCATTGGGAAATTGGGAAAGCATTTTATCACACCGATCTTGGTGTGGTCAGATGCTTTGAGGGCAGAGGAAAGATCTAGGGTCTAGACCCTAGTTTTTTCAAAAAAAGAGTACCTGTCACTACCTATTGCCATCATAGGGGATATTTACATTCCCTGAGATAACAATAATAAAAAAAAAAAAAAATATGGAAGGAACAATTTAAAAATAAAATAAAAAAGCAAAATTAATAATAATAAAAAAAAAAAAAAAGCACCCCTGTCCTGCCCTGCTCTTGCCCAATGGCGAACGCAAGCGTCGGTCTGGCATCATATGTAAACAGCAATTGCACCATGCATGTGAGGTATCACCGCGAAGGTCAGATCGAGGGCAGTAATTTTAGCAGTAGACCTCCTCTGTAAATCTAACGGGGTAACCTGTAAAGGCTTTTAAAAATGTATGTAGTTTGTCGCCAATGCGCGTTTGTGCGAAATTTTAAAGCATGTCGTGTTTGGTATCTATGTACTTGGCCTAAGATCATCTTTTTTATTTCATCAAACATTTGGGCAATATAGTATGTTTTAGTGCATTAAAATTAAAAAAAGTGTATTCTACAAATACTGTGTAGAAAAAAAAAAATGCAACACCCACCATTTTATTCTGTAGGGCCTTTGCTTTAAAAATATATATAATATTTGGGGGTTCAACATAATTTTCTTGCAAAAAAAAAAAAATGTTTTCATGTAAACAAAAAGTGTCAAAAAAGGGCTTTGTCTTCAAGTGGTTAGAAGAGTGGATGTAAGCTTCCTAATGTTGTGTATAAAATGCCAGAACAGTTCACCCCCCCCCCAAATGACCCCATTTTGGAAAGTAGACACCCCAAGCTATATACTGAGAGGCATGTCGAGTCCATGGAATATTTTATATGTTGACACAAGTTGCGGAAAAAATACAATTTTTCTTTTTTTTTTTTGCACAAAGTTGGCACTAAATGATATATTGCTCAAACATGCCATGGGTATATGTGGAATTACACCCCAAAATTCATTCTGTTGCTTCTCCTGAGTACGGAGATACCACATGTGAGACTTTTTGGGAGCCTAGCCGCGTACGGGACCCCAAAAACCAATCACCGCCTTCAGGCTTTCTAAGGGTGTACATTTTTGATTTCACTTCTCACTGCCTATCACAGTTTCGGAGGCCATGGAATGCCCAGATGGCACAAAACCCCCCCAAATGACCCCATTTTGGAAAGTAGACACCCCAAGCTATTTGCTGAGAGGTATTGTGAGTATTTTGCAGATCTCGCTTTTTGTCACAAAGTTTTGAAAATTGAAAAAAAATAAAAAAATAAAAAATGTTCTTTCTTCATTTTCAAAAACAAATGAGCTGTAAAATACTCACCATGCCTCTCAGCAAACAGCTTGGGGTGTCTACTTTCCAAAATGGGGTCATTTGGGGGGGTTTTGTGCTATTTTGGCATTTTATGGCCTTCGAAACTGTGATAGGTAGTGAGGAGTCAAATCAAAAATTTGTGCCTAGAAATCCTGAAGGCGGTGATTGGTTTTCGGGGTCCCGTACGCGGCTAGGCTCCTAAAAAGTCCCACACATGTGGTATCCCCGTACTCAGGAGAAGCAGAAGAATGTATTTTGGGGTGCAATTCCACATATAACCATGGCATGTGTGAGCAATATATCATTTAGTGACAACTTTTTGTAATTTTTTTTTTTTTTTTGTCATTATTCAATCACTTGGGACAAATAAAAAAATATTCAATGGGCTCAACATGCCTCTCAGCAATTTCCTTGGGGTGTCTTTCTAAAATGGGGTCATTTGCCTATCTCATTTCTTGAGGTGCTAAAATGGCAGGGCAGTACAAAACCCCCCCAGTCATAAATTTAAAGCTGTGTAAATTCCAGAAAATGTACTATAGTTTGTAAACGCTATAACTTTTGCGCAAACCAATAAATATACACTTATTGACATTTTTTTTACTAAAGACATGTGGCTGAATACATTTTGGCCTAAATGTATGACTAAAATAGAGTTTATTCAATTTTTCTTATAACAAAAAAATAGAAAATATAATTTTTTTTCAAAATTTTCGTTTTTTTTCCATTTATATCGCAAAAAATAAAAATCGCAGAGGCAATCAAATACCATTAAAAGAAAGCTCTATTTGTGGGAAGAAAAGGACGCAAATTTCGTTTGGGTACAACATTGCATGTCCGCACAATTTACAGTTAAAGCAGCGCAGTGCAAAATTCTGAATTCACCTCTGGTCCTTTAGCTACCAAATGGCCCGGGGCTTAAGTGGTTAAATACCACCAAAAGAAAGCTCTATTTGTGTGAAAAAAAGGACAAAAAATTCATATAGGTACAGTGTTGCATGACTGAGTAATTGTCATTCAAAATGTGAGAGCACAGAAAGCTGAAAATTGGTCTGGTTATTAAGGGGGTTTAAGTGCCCAGTGGTCAAGTGGTTAATCACTGAACGTGTGGGTATATGTCCCTGCTTGCAGGAGAAGACCTAGGCAGAATGTTAAAACATTCTAGAACAAACCAGAGCTGAACAGCCCCGCCCAGGGGGCGTTCCCTCCGGACATTACCCTCCCACCTGCAGCTAGCAGACCTCTTAACAAAGCAGTACAAACTTAAAAGGAAGGGTGGGTGCCGTGTCGGTCCATGGATGTCGGAGAAATGGATTTTACGGTGAGTACAAAAATCCTATTTTCTCTTATCATCCAAGGATCGACAAGGGCGGCTCTTAATCACTGAACGTGTGGGATGTCCCAAAGCAGTGTCAAGAGGGATGGGAGCAGTATAAATGGAAAAACCGAAAAAACTTCACTCCAAACAAGGCAGAGCTCCTCAACGGAGGAGTTGCCACTTTAAACAGCGGCCTGCAATACCTTGCGGCCGAAGGAAGCATCCGGAGATGCAGCCACATCAACCCTATAAAACTTAGAAAAGGTATGAACAGACGACCAGGTCGCCGCCTTGCACACTTGTGCAACCGACACTTGATGGTGGAATGCGCCGTAACCGGAAAGGGAGGCGCCCGCCCCATGAGAGCATAGGCTTGAAAGACGGTTTGTCCGATCCACCTAGAAAAATGGTGGCAGATAAAGCCGCTTGGCCCTGTTTCTGACCAGAGACAGTCAAACAGAGTCAGACTTCCGAATAGAAGCAGTAGCAGACAGGCACACCCGCAAGGCTCGTACCACATTCACTCTCTGGGATGCGATTCGAGATCACCCTTGACAAAAGAGAAAGTTGCGGATGCAACACCGCCTTATCCTTATGGATGGCTAAATATGGCGACTTGCAGTACAAGGTCGCCAACTCAGACTCTCGTCTAACAGAAGTGATGCCACTAAAAGGGCCACCTTCTGAGACAAAGTCAAGAGGGGAATATCCCCGATATTCTCAAAAGGAGGTTCCTGGAGAACCGAGAGTACCAATTCCGAACCCACGGGGGGAGAGGAGACTTGACAGGAGGGAGCACATGGCGAACCCCCTGCACAAGGGTGCTAACCAGGGAATGACCCGCTAGTGGTCGCCGAAAGAAGACGGCCAAGGCCGAAATCTGACCCTTAATGATACTCAAAGCGAGCTTTTGGGCCACTCCATGCTGCAGGAAACGCAGGATTCTAGGGACGGAATACGTCCGAGGACGTCAGTCCAGCTCTTCGCACATGGCGATGTAAGCTTTTCAGGTACAGAGATAGATCATCCTGGAGGAAGACTTCCGTGCCCTTACTATGGACGAAATGACCGAGTCCGAGAGACCTCGGTCTCTCAACACCTGGCTTTCAACAGCCATGCCGTTAAGGCCAGAGACTGTAAAGGCAGGATGAAATATAGGACCTTGAGACAGAAAGTCCTCCCTTATTGGCAACCGCCAGGGAACGGCCGCGACGAGACATACCAGATTGGCGTACCAGTGAAGCCGAGGCCAATCCGGCGCAATGAGGATCACCGGAATTCCCTCGGTCGCCACCCTGCGCAGCAGGCGAGGGAGCAACTGCAGCGGAGGATAAACGTATATCAGGTAATAATGACCCCATGGGCCACTAACGCCTCTGAGGCATCCGCCCAAGGATCCCTGGATCTGGCCACAAATCGACAACTTGCGATTGAGTCGAGAGGCCATCGGGTCCACCTCCGGCGTGCCCCACCGTCTGTGTGGCAAAGGAGTTGAAATACCTCCGGGTGCAAGGACCACTCTCCCTGGTCCAACGTCTGGCGACTCAAATAGTCCGCCAGTTCTATGCCCGGAATGTAAACGGCCGACAGAGCCGGCCCGCTTCTTTTAGCCCACTTCAGGGTACGGGGGACCTCGGAAGCCGCAGCTGAGCTCAGAGTCCCCCCTTGATGGTCGACATACACCACCGCCGTGACTTTGTCTGACTGGATCCTAATGGAGCGATCCTGCCATCTCTCAGACCACGAAGAGAGGCACAGTCTGATGGCCCGTATTTCCAGAACATTGATCGGCAAACGGGCTTCGTCCGGAGTCCAAGCCCTTGGGCCAACAGGACTCCCCAGACTACACCCCAGCCCTTCAGGCTGGCGTCCGTAGTGAACACCGTCCATTGGACGGGGAGGAACGACTTCCCGGACTGAAGAGCCGGGGATCCAAACCACCATGTCAGGGACACCCTGACCAGGTGACTCACCTGGATCGGAAAATCCAAAGACAACAGGGATTTGTCCCAAGGGAACAAGATCTCCTTCTGCAATGCCGTGGTGTGTGATTGGGCATACGGAACGGCCTTGAAAGAGGTCACCTCGAGTCCCAGGACTCGCATGCAAAAACGGATTGACGACCATTTTTTGGAATGTCAGCACCCGCACTGCAGACTGAAGTGTCAGTAGCTTCCCCGGAGGTAGGAATACCTTTGCCTCCAAGGAGTCCAGAATCAGACCGAGATACTCCAGATCTTGAGTCGGGACCAGGACTGACTCCTGAATGTTTAGGGGCCACCCGAAGTCCCTGAGGGTCTGACTGACGATAGTCACACTGTCCTTTAATTCTGAGCCATTTCCTGCTCTGAGAAGATCGTCCAGATAGCCCACGACAGCAATGCCTTGCTGTCTCAGCAAGCTAGAACCGGCACAAGCACCTTGGTGAACACCCTCGGTGCCGAGGCTAGGCCGAAAGGAAGAGCCACAAATTGATAGTGGACTTCGCCGATCGCAAGCGCAGAGACTTCTGGTGACTTGCGCAGATCGGAACATGCAAGTAGGCGTCCTTGATGTCCAAGGTCGCCAGAAAATCCCCTTGACGGAGTGTACTGATCACCGTGTGAATGAATTCCATGCGGAACTTTTGCACCTTCACAAAGGCATTCAGGAACTGGAGGTCCAAGATAGGCCGAACCCCGTCCCTTTTTTGGGACGACAAACTAATTTGAGTATAATCCCTGAAACCTCTCCTGTGACGGAACCGGCACAATCACTCCGGACCTGAGCAATCCTGAATAGGCCCCATAGGGCTGCCCGACGGGCAGGAAGGAGAGGAAGATTCGAGGGAAGAATCTGTCTGGGACCGGGAACGGAAACCTATCCTGTAACCTGAGGTGATCACCTCACCTACCGGTAGGAGATCCGGGAGGTCCATCGATCCGTGAACTTGCAAAGTTGTCCCCCCTACCCCAGAGTCGGGTGGGGGCAAGACTTCACGCGGAGGCGGGCTTGGGGAGCCGGCTTGTTTGGCTTACGCACCCAGGGGCGCTTGTGTCCACCAGCCGCACCGCTATCAGTCTGGGAGGGCCTCCCCGTTGACTGACGAAAAAAAAAACTTTTATGCTGGAAAGGAAGGACCCTGCTCACAGTGGCCTCCTTACCCTTGCTAGCCTGAGGAAGAAGAGTGCTTTTACCTCCCGCGACATCCTTGCTGATGTCATCCAGCGCAGCACCGAAAATCCTACCTAAATGGTAGATCCGTCAGAGGCTTTTTAGAAGCTAGGTCAGCAGACCAGCATTTCAAGCAGATCACACAACGCAATACCACCGCCAAGACAGAGGCCCTGAGATATAAGGGGCCGTGTCTAACGTGGCGTTGCAACATAAACCAGGCCCTGCACTATTTGGTGGGCCAGAGCAATAGTGTCTGGAGGAAGATTATGCCCCTGTACAGTTTGGTGCAAAAATTTTTGTCCAACCCGCAAGTGTCTGAGACACAAGGGTCGCCGCTACCACAGGCCGTAGGGCAGACCCCAACAAGGCAAACATGGCTCTGCTCACCACTTCTGACCACCTGTCAGTGGAGTCCTTAAATGAAGGAGTCCCCTCCATCGGGAGAGTGGTGGCCTTGTTCAACCGGGCGACTGGAGGGTCGACCACTGGGGGAGAAGCCCACGTTTTAAGTAGGGCATCTTCAAAGGGGTATCTGATAGGCAAACGCCGCGGGACCATGAAAGCCTTCTGCGGCTTTTTCCCCAAACCTCAACAATGAGCTGGTCAAAGAAAGGTACATATGGAAAAAAACTTTTTTAGAAGGCCTGGCCCTAAGGAACCAGAGGAGACTGTCCGCCTGAGGTTCTGCATCCGCAGCATTTAGCTTGCGAGTGTCCCTCACCGCAGCAATGAGTTCACTAACAAGCGCCCTGTTATTTACTGACACAGAACTGGAGTCTTCCTCGCAAGGAATGTCCTGTTCAAAACCATCAAAGATATTCAGAGCTAGGGTCCTGAGCGGTAGTGGCTAGGCCCATATCTGAATCAGCGCACACCCCCCTTTTTTTTTTTTTGGGGGGAAATAAAGTGGGGAGAGGGGCTTTTTTGCTCCCTTGCGCTCACAAACTGCTTCCCTCCTGGTCAGAATGATTCCAGGACTGCCGACAACTGGTCCATAAGGACCGCAGGTGCAGGAGCACTGCCAGTTGTCTCTAACAAGTGTGAAGAAACAGGTGGACATGTTGCCACCCTCTGAGACCTTATTCACCATTACAGTGAATAATACAGCCCACCCACTGGCTGTGCTGGGGCTGAGGAGGGGATACCCAGAGTACTCACCACCCTTAGGGACCGCTCGGTACCGCTGTATGAGCCGCGCTATAGCGCGAGCCTGAGGAGAGTGAAGAATCTGTGAGGAGATGTGGATTCCGCGCCGTTCAGGCAGCGCCGCTAGAGGCCGAAAATGAAACAAAGCGCCGCAGCTACAAGAAAATGGCCGCCGGGCGCCTGTATAACTGATTTGAGCTGCGGCAAAATGGCCGCCAATGGCGCACTTTTTAAATTTAAAACACTGCGTCAATGACGCACGTAAAAAAAACACACATTCCCCCAGAACACTTCCCAAGTGACTAACAGCCATGGAGCGCCCCCCCGCCCAGGGCAGAGTGACCCCCCAAGCATCCCCACACAGCACAGCAGCAAAACAGGGTGCAGAGAGCAGCATAACAGGGGGGAGACAGGGAGAACCCCCCACACACAAACAGCCAGCATGTACGCACCTTGCAGCAGGAGAGACTACTTACCCATCCTGCAAGCACCTTGGAGGACACCCTCTGTGCCAATAGAGGGACTCACTGGCTTGTTTCAGACAGACCTATCACAGAGTCGTACTGCGTAGCTGTCGGCCCGGTCAACCGCGAAAGATACAGTAGGTACTGTTCAATCTTGAGAGGACCGCGGGAGCATGAAAGCAACCCGGCCACCCCTCGAGCCATGGGGTATGTCGTGAACTGAGTCTCACGCACACAAGGCGAGGATCAGCACGCTCGATGGTCGGACAGTGAAGACTACAAGGATACTAGTGTACCCAACCTGTTGCCCAGCCGACAATTGATTGAAGGTCTCAAAAATAAAATTCCCAAAGGAATAAAATTTTAAAGTAAAATCTTCCAGGAGACTGGCTCCTGAGAGAGCCACGTCTTCTCCTTCTGCTAGGCAGAAAAAAAACTGAGGTCTGCTAGCTGCAGGTGGGAGGGTAATGTCCAGAGGGACCGCCGCCCTGGGCGGGGCTGTTCAGCTTTGGTTCGTTCTAGAATGTTTTAACATTCTGCCTAGGTCTTCTCCTGCAAGCAGGGACATATACCCACACGTCCAGTGATTAAGAGCCGCCGTGTCGGTCCATGGATGATAAGAGAAACTTTGTTTTCTCTTTATTGTAAATCTTAAGTGTCCTATAAACATTCCATATTACAAATCACACATGTACACATTTCTTACACCAATCATCTATAACTATCTATATGTAAGGGAGGCTGTTTGAGTTACTGCTGCATTGTGGGTATTGTATTCAAATGACTTGTCACACAGCTCCGCCTCCTATTGGTTCTAGGAACAACCTTCCCGCAGTTTATTCCTTTCGATTCGTTCCAGGGAAGGGCTCCTGGCAATTCTTCACACACGCTATAGAGCAGGGGCTGGCAACCTATGGCCCATGGCCCACACCCAGCCCGCCACCGCTAAATGTCCGGCCCGTCAGTGCCCATGATGACTTCACGTGCACCCGGCCCACGGACATTTGCCGCTCTCCACCTTATTGGACAGTGGCCGGTATCACAAGGCTGGATGGGGGCAGAAAGTGCTGGAGTTCAACTTTTTGCATTATATAGCAGGGGATTGGTTGCCGGGCGATCCAAGCAGCCGGACGTGTCCGAGGACCGCTGCGGGGGGCTTCGATCTAAGGTAAGCGATTGATAATGAGCTAGTATGCTAGTCAATACTAGCTCATTATGCCTTTTGCCTTGCAGGTTGAAAAATAAAAATACAACCGCTTTAACCACTTAACGACCGCTCACTGTACATATACGTCGGCAAAATGGCACGGACAGGCACAATCACGTACCTGTACGTGTCTGCCTTCGTATGGGAGGGGGGTCCAATCAGACCCCCCTCCGGTACAGCGAGTGGTGGTTCTCGGTGCGGGAGCGATCCGTTATGAGGGGGCGGCCATTCGTTTCCGGCCACCCCCTCGCGATCGCTCCCGGCAAATGAAATGCTTCCTCTGCCTGTGTAATGTTTACACAGGCAGGAGGAAGTGATGTAATCTCTCCTGCGGCACTCACATATACCGAGCGCCGTGGAGAGAAGACACAGAGGTTAGTGCACTGAACAGCACACTGACACCACACACATAGGCACACGATTGCCCCCCAAGTTCACCCCCCAGTCACAGTGTCACTGATTGCAGTGAAAATTTATTTACTGATCACTGCAATCAGTGACATTTGTGACTGTAAAAGTGTCAGGGCAGTTAGTTTTAGGTCCAGTGTAGCCCCCTAATAAAGGTTTAACCCCTTGATCGCCCCCCAGGTAACCTTTTCAACCCCTTTTGCCAGTGTCACTAAGCGATCGTTTTTCTGATCGCTGTATTAGTGTCGGTGGTGCCGCTAGGTAGCCACTTATTTTTTTTTAGGTTCGCCGCAAGTTTTTATAGCGTCAGGTACCCCCATATATTACCTAATAAAGGTTTAATCCCCTGATTGCCCCTAGTTAACCCCTTTCACCAGTGATCACCATATAAGTGTTACGGGTGACGCTGGTTAGTTAGTTTGCTTTTTATAGTGTCAGGGCACCTGCCGTATATAACCCAATAAAGGTTTAACCCCCTGATCGCCCGGCGGGTGATATCAATTAGGTTTTAGCATCAGAGAGGGTCTGCGTCGCCCCAGGCAGCGTCAGGTTAGTGCCAGTAACGCTAACACCCACGCGTGAAGCATACACCTCCCTTAGTGGTATAGTATCTGATCTGATCAGATCTATACTAGCGTCCCCAGCAGTTTAGGGTTCCCAAAAATGCAGAGTTAGCGGGATCAGCCCAGATACCTACTAGCACCTGCGTTTTGCCCCTCCGTCCAGCCCAGGTCACCCAAGTGCAGTATCGATCGATCACTGTCACTTACAAAACACAACACACATAACTGCAGCGTTCGCAGAGACAGGCCTGATCCCTGCGACTCCAGTGCTGTAGGAGGTGATTTCACCACCACACAGTTAAAAAAAAAAAAGAAGAGCATATATGCCGAAGCATGGGGGCAGCAGGGACGGAGGAGCGATTTTGCTCCTAATGCCGCGTACATACGTTCAAAATTCCGACGGAGGCTTGCCCGTGGAAAAGTCCGACCATGTGTGTGCGGCATAACTTTTGCGGGAGGATGCCCCCATGCTTCTGCATATATAAATGGTGCATGTATACCCATCATTAGAAGTGGGTGGATGAAGGGCAGTATTCTAATGGTGGGCATACCCACCGATCAATCTTTTTTTTTCGTTCAGCCAACAGGTTTTTGTTTTTTGGCCCTTTTTTTTTTTTTGAGTAGGTAGAGGGCAGAATGATGCGACAATGAAGATTGATTCACCTGGGGGGGGGGGGGGAGGATGGAGTGATGTGCCGTCCTTCTCTCCGGGGCTCATCAATAATTGGGAGGATGGGGCTCCGGGAAGTGGGAGGACACACAAGATCCCCCGAGACAGGGCCCGCTCGGCAGATAGCCCGGCTGGGGGCAGACCGAGGGAGTTCTAACATTGATATACAATGTGATAGGGGAGAGGGAGGGGGGAGGGGGTATATGTGGTCTCATTATGTCTTATACGGTTACTGGAAGTTGAACCTAGATGTCATGTTTGATGATTAAATTGGATTACTACTCCTGGAATGTAAAAATATCCTATGTGGGACTGAGACCGGATGCAGGTGAAGGAAGGACCATTATGAGGAGAGGAGATTGTACGGGGTCCCCTCTTTCCTGTTTGGATCTGGTAGAATCGCTTTAGTTACGATTTAGAGAAATTAAATTAAATAATATGACAGCAATATAAATAGTTACGCACAATGTACGTGGGCTTAACAGCCCAAATAAGCGATACCAGATACTGCAGGAAATGAGGAGATCTTCGGCCAACATAGTGTTTCTACAAGAAACCCACCTGAAAGAGACAGTAAAGACTAGACTGAACTCAAAAGACTTCCCCATATGGATCCATAGCTACTCTCCCAATAAAAGATCAAAAGGGACTGCAATAGGTTTCGATAAGAACACACGGTTTACATTGGAAGGTATGGAAATAGATCCGGAAGGCAGATTTCTTTGTCAAAGGTTCCCTATTTAATATGAAATATACCTTGGTAAATGTTTACTGCCCTAATACACGCCCTGCAGCGTATCTAAGAAAAATCCTGAATAGATTGGAGGGCTTTAAAGAAGGGAAGGTGATATTAGCAGGGGACTTTAATTTTGTTTGTGACCCGGAGCTAGATACCCAACCAATGTCATTAAGGTCGGAGGGAAAATATCTTAGAGCAATTAAGCATAAACTGTTTCAAATGCATTTAATGGAGGCCTGGACAATTTTACACCCTAGAGATAAAGACTTTACGTACTATTCATCGGTACATAGGTCATACTCTAGAATAGACTAATTCCTACTAGACCACCAGCTACTAGAGGGATTGAGTGGGGTAGAAATAAAATCAATAACGCTTTCTGACCACGCTCCGGTCGAGATGACCCTGGACATAGGGGAAATCCCGGCCGGCCAGGGGGTATGGAGATTAGATGAATCCCTCCTAAATGACATCAAGATAGCCAGCGATATAGAAAAGGAATTGGGTCTATTCTTTAAAGAAAATGACATAGAAAATATCACTCCTTCGATATTATGGGAAACACATAAAGTATATATAAGAGGGAGGATGATAGCAGAAAAGGCTAAAAGAAAGAAAAATTAGGCAGTACCAGAAACAAACCCTACTTGGAGAAATCCTGGACCTGGAACAGAAACACAAAGATAGTCAGGAAGAGCAAACCTTGATATTATTAACTGAGAAAAGAGAAAAGCTACGGGATCTAATGGAACAAGAAACCAAATGGGTATTTAACAATATAAATAAGAAATTTTATGCAACAGGGAATAAACCAGGGAAACATCTAGCAAGGATAATTAAGCCCAGAAATACACAGAACTTTATCTCAAAAATGAAAGATACTAAAGGCGATATGAGGTATTCTACAAAAGACATAATTAAAATATTTCAAGACTACTACCAAAATTTATATAACGTAAATAAAGAACAAGGTTTATTGGAAACCCAGAGCAGAAGAAAGAAAATCAAACAATACTTAGAAAGGGCCAAGATTCCGATAATGGTAGAAGAAGTAATTAATAAGTTAGATAAGGAAATATCAAGGGAGGAAATAAGCCAAGTAATTAAAAATATTAAAATGGGAAAGAGCCCGGGCCCAGATGGGTATACCTCACTCTACTATAAGAGATATGGAGGAATCCTGATACCGTACTTCCAGGAATATATGAATTCCATAGGAAGAGGCTTGATGATGCGGGATGAAGCATTGGGTGCCCACATAACGCTTATAGAGAAGGAAGATAAGGATCCCTCATTGTGCGCCAGCTATAGGCCTATATCACTGATTAACGTTGATATAAAGATCTATGCAAAAATCTTAGCAGAGAGATTAAGACCTTTCATGCCAGAGCTGATTGAAAATGACGAGGCAGGATTTGTACCAGGGAGGGAAACGAGGGACGATGTCCTAAGAGCGTTATTCCTGATACAAAAAGCAAAAAAAAGTAAAATACCAGTTCTATTTCTGTCAGTAGACGCTGAAAAGGCTTTCGACAGACTAGACTGGGAATTTATGCTAGCAACAATGAGGTATATAGGATTAGGCCCTAATATGCTTAGATGGATAGGGGCACTTTACTCTAAACCCTCTGCACAGGTTCGGGTTAACGGGACCCTCTCAGATAGCTTCCCACTTTTTAATGGAACTCGTCAGGGCTGCCCGCTTTCCCCCCTTCTGTTTGTCCTCTCATTAGAGCCATTGCTAGCAACTATTAGAACTAATCAGGAGATAGAGGGGGTAAAGGTAGATGGGAGGGAACACAAGATCTCAGCGTTCGCGGACGATATGATGCTGTATGTATCAAACCCAAGGCAAACACTACCAAGGATAATGGAGGAATATGAAAAGTATGGAGAGATCTCAAATTTAAAAATTAATAAAGAGAAGACTGAAATATTAAGTATATCCTTAAGTTCGAAAGAACGCAGGGACCTTGGGGCCCTTTACCCATTTGCATGGAAACAGAAGGGGATGAAGTATTTGGGGATATACTTGTCCAACATGGAGAGGGACCTCTATGAGGATAACTATATTCCCTTATTAAATAAAATAAAAATAGAACTAAAGGGGTACCCGATAGTTTTTCTATCATGGCTGGGTAGAATAAACATTATTAAAATGATGATACTGCCTAAAGCACTATATGTCTTTCAAACACTCCCAATAAAAATCCCAGATATGTACTTTAAAATACTGGGGAAGATAATAAGGAGATTTATATGGAAGGAGAAGAGGCCTCGCATATCAGTAGAGACCCTGACTAGACCTAGACATGAGGGAGGATTATACCTTCCAGACTTTAGAAGATACTATGAAGCAGCAGTATTAAAAAGGATAACAGACTGGATACAGGGAAATGGACGGAGAAAAAAAATGGGTAGGAATAGAAGAAAGTTTGTATAATGGGGACCTGGGAAAGAGAATATGGATTCCAAAGCAATATAGAGGCCTAACACAAGAAATACCCTCAATAACAACAGAAACCTTTAGATTATGGGATAGAGTATGTAAAACAAAAAAGTGGCTCTATAACAGTCCGTTGTTGCCCCTTACGGGTACAGACTACTTCCCGCCAGGGAAGGGGGGATGGGGCCTTCCTGGGATGGGCAACCTCAGACACATTAAAACTGAAGGATGTACTGAAGGGGAACATTCTGCGCCCAATCTCAGAAATACGAGAAAAATATGGACCCTCTATAGGTGACAGCTGGAGGTATATACAAGTCCAAAATTTTGTAAATACACTACCGAAACCCCTACGTGCTATGAATGAGTTAACCTCATGGGAAAAACTTATAGAGCAGGGGGGGGGGAGAAGACAGGGGATATCGAACATATATGGGATATTGTTACCTCCAAAGGGCCCAGAGACAATGAAAATATTGGAAAATTGGGAATTAGAACTTAATCAAATTATAATAGATGAAAAGAAGAGCCTAATTTTTGACTACGTCCATTCTACCTCAATAGAGGCAAAAGTTAAAGAAATGAATTATAAGCTCTTAACTAAATGGTATTTGGTTCCAACAAAATTACATAGGATAAATAAGGAGCTATCACCCTTATGTTGGAGAGAGTGTGGGCTGGAGGGAACACACGCCCGTATATGGTGGCACTGTCCCCTGATACAGGAATACTGGAGAGAGATCATACGACTAATAGAGAAGATTTGTGGATTTAAGGTCAAATTAGATCCCTGGTATTGCCTGTTTCATAATACGGAGATGACAAAGAAAAATTATAGAACAACTTTGATACCATATATGCTGAATGGAGCCAAAGCACTTATACCACGGAATTGGAGAGAAAAAAAAGTGCCATCAATAGGAGACTGGTTGAGAGAGATGGATAGAATTAGACTGATGGAGGAGCTGCTCTCAAATCATAATGGAAGTAGATCAAAATATGATAGAGTTTGGAAGAGATGGAGAGAGTTTAAGGAAACAGAAGCTTACATAGAGGGGCTGGGGGGTTAGGGAATGATTTTTCTTCTTTTTTTGTCCCCTCCCTTTATACATTCCTTCCCCTTCTTCTCCCCCCCCCCTTCTTGATTTTTTTTTCTGTATGTATATATATATATATATATATATATATATATATATATATATATATATATATATATATATGTGTGTGTGTGTATATGTATACATATGTATATATTTATAGGCTCTGAGTAGGAGCCTTCTTAAACTATCTCACTCATAATTTTTCTTCACTTGTTTTTGTTGATTTAATTATCACTTACATTTGATATTAAAATCCCTCTTTTTTTTTTTATCGTTTTTGAGGTTAGTAAATTATTTACATATTTATCCTATCTCTCCTTTCCCACAATAGTAGGCCCCTAGTGGAAGCCTTCCTGATTAGAAGACACTTATAGTATCACTTGATTTAGATGAGTCCTACTCACATTTATATTAAAAGTCTAATTTTTAAATAATTACATATATATATATATATATATAATATATATATATGTGTGTATTATAACATTTTTTTATTTTTTTTCACTGTAGGGATATTGTTATACAATAGACATAGGTCACGTTGCACCTGCACTTTAGATTGTATTTATCTATAAGAGGGAGTACATAGGAGATAAATTCCCTCTCTTTTTTCCCTTTTTTTTTTTTTTCTCCTCACTGTAGGGACATTGTAATATGATAAGACACAGGTCACGATGCACTTGCTCTTTAGATTGTATTGTATTCATCTATAAGAGGGAGTACATGGGGGATAAAGCCCCATTCCCTCTCTCTTCCCCCCCCCTTTTTTTTCTCTCTCTCTTCCTCTCCACCTCTTTCCCTCCTCTCCTTTCCTCTCCCTCCCTTTCCCTTCCCCCCTCTCTTGCCTCTCTGATCTGCCTGGCCTCTCTCTCTCTTTTTTTTCCCTCTCCCATGCTTGATCTCTATATCTGGGGGACTAGGAGTACATGGGCTATGGAGATGGATATACTCTATACGGGATGAGTAGTTCCTTTAGTATAAACTGTTACTGACATTTTTTTCTTGGTTAATTTCATTAAAGGGGTATATAATGAGACTGTATATGTGGGTCGTGTTTATATGGTTTAAATTCCATTGTATTGTTATTTAAACGTTATGTAATGTGAAAAAGTTTTTTTTTTTTTTTATTAAAAAGAAGAAGTGGGTGGATGAAGGGAGGTATTCTAATGGTGGGCATACCCACCGATCAATCTCTTTTTTTCGTTCAGCCAACAGGCTGCATGAAAAAAAAGATTACATGTCCAACAAGGACCAGCAACGTACTGGTATGTTGCTGGACTTTGAATGGTTATACCAGAATGATGCCTGCGGGTTTAGGTATCATCTTGGTATCATTCTTTTCAGCCAGCGGCCGGCTTTCATGTAAAAGCAATCCTAGCAGCTAATTAGCCTCTGGACTGCTTTTACAAGCAGTGGAAGGGAATGTCCCCCCCCCCCCGGATCTAAAAAGCGCCATTGGGAAAGCATTTTATCACACCGATCTTGGTGTGGTCAGATGCTTTGAGGGCAGAGGAAAGATCTAGGGTCTAATAGACCCCAGTTTTAAAAATAAATAAATAAATAAATAAATAAATAAATAAGGAGTACCTGTCACTACCTATTGCTATCATAGGGGATATTTACATTCCTTGAGATAACAATAAAAATGATAAAATAAATAAATATGGAAGGAACAGTTTAAAAATAAAAAAGCAAAATTAATAATAATAATAATAATAAAAAAAATAAAAAAAAGCACCCCTGTCCCGCCCTGCTCTTGCGCGATGGCGAACGCAAGCGTCGGTCTGGCGTCATATGTAAACAGCAATTGCATCATGCATGTGAGGTATCACCGCGAAGGTCAGATCGAGGGCAGTAATTTTAGCAGTAGACCTCCTCTGTAAATTTAACGTGGTAACCTGTAAAGGCTTTTAAAAATGTAGTTTGTCGCCACTGCGCGTTTGTGCGAAATTTTAAAGCATGTCGTGTTTGGTATCTATGTACTCGGCCTAAGATCATCTTTTTTATTTTATCAAACATTTGGGCAATATAGTGTGTTTTAGTGCATTAAAATAAAAAATAAAAAGTGTATTTTTTCCCCAAAAAATGCGTATGAAAAATCGCTGCGCAAATACTGTGTGGGAAAAAAAAAATGCAACACCCACCATTTTAATCTGTAGGGCCTTTGCTTTAAAAAAATATATATAATGTTTGGGGGTTCAACATAATTTTCTTGCAAAAAAAAATAAAATGTTTTCATGTAAACAAAAAGTGTCAGAAAGGGCTTTGTCGTCAAGTGGTTAGAAGAGTGGATAATGCGTGACATAAGCTTCCTAATGTTGTGTATAAAATGCCAGGACAGTTAAAAACCCCCCCAAATGACCCCATTTCGGAAAGTAGACACCCCAAGCTATTTGCTGAGCGGCATGTCGAGTCCATGGAATATTTTATATGTTGACACAAGTTGCGGAAAAAAAACACAATTAATTTTTTAATTCAATTTTTTTTGCACAAAATTATCACTAAATGATATATTGCTCAAACATGCCATGGTTATATGTGGAATTACACCCCAAAATACATTCTGTTGCTTCTCCTGAGTACGGGGATACCACATGTGTGAGACTTTTTGGGAGCCTAGCCGCGTACGGGACCCCAAAACCCAATATACATTTTTGATTTCACTCCTCACTGCCTATCACAATTTCGGAGGCCATGGAATGCCCAGATGGCACAAAACCCCCCCAAATGACCCCATTTTGGAAAGTAGACACCCCAAGCTATTTGCTGAGAGGTATTGTGAGTATTTTGCAGATCTCGCTTTTTGTCACAAAGTTTTGAAAATTGATAAAAAAAAAAAAAAACATTTTCTTTCTTCATTTTCAAAAACAAATGAGAGCTGTAAAATACTCACCATGCCTCTCAGCAATTTCCTTGGGGTGTCTACTTTCTAAAATGGGGTCATTTGGGGGGGGTTTTGTGCTATTTTGGCATTTTATGGCCTTCGAAACTGTGATAGGTAGTGAGGAGTGAAATCAAAAATTTGCGCCCTTAGAAATCCTGAAGGCGGTGCTTGGTTTTCGGGGTCCCGTACGCGGCTAGGCTCTTAAAAAGTCCCACACATGTGGTATCCCCGTACTCAGGAGAAGCAGCAAAATTTATTTTGGGGTGCAATTCCACATATAACCATGGCATGTGTGAGCAATATATCATTTAGTGACAACTTTTTGTAATTTTTTTTTTTTTTGTCATTATTCAATCACTTGGGACAAAAAAAAAAATATTCAATGGGCTTAACATGCCTCTCAGCAATTTCCTTGGGGTGTCTACTTTCCAAAATGGGGTCATTTGGGGGGGTTTTGTACTGCCCTGCCATTTTAGCACCTCAAGAAATGAGATAGGCAGTCATAAATTAAAAGCTGTGTAAATTCCAGAAAATGTACCCTAGTTTGTAGACGCTATAACTTTTGCGCAAACCAATAAATATACGCTTATTGACATTTTTTTTACTAAAGACATGTGGCTGAATACATTTTGGCCTAAATGTATGACTAAAATTGAGTTTATTCGATTTTTCTTATAACAAAAAGTAGAATGTGTTTTTTTTTCAAAATGTTTGGTCTTTTTTTCGTTTATATCGCAAAAAATAAAAATCGCAGAGGCAATCAAATACCATTAAAAGAAAGCTCCATTTGTGGGAAGAAAAGGACGCAAATTTCATTTGGGTACAACATTGCATGTCCGCACAATTACCAGTTTAAAGTGGTTGTAAACCCACTTTTAATTTTTTTTATTTTTTGGCCCACCTGCAAGAGAAAGGCATAATGAGCTATTATGCCTAGCATAATAGCTCATTATGTTCCACTTACCTTAGATCGGGGCCCCCGAAGCAGTCCGTGTCCCTCTGTCCAGCCGCAGACATCACAGCGGCGATAGCCGGAATGTTACTTCCGGGTATCGCCGCACCAGCCAATCACAGCGCTGCTCCGGCGCTGTGATTGGCCGGAGCGGCGGAGACGTCACTCTGCGCATGCGCGCGGGAGGCGTCCCACTCGGCTACGCCCAGCGATTGCTGGGAAGTTGCCAAAGTATGTGAATGGGATTAACCCCATAAATGCGCCGTTGTCTACGGCGCACATGTGCTGTAGACAGCGGCGCTTGTCATTTTAGTAAATATCTCCTAAACCGTGTAGGTTTAGGAGATATTTCTTGCACCTACAGGTAAGCCTTAAATCTAGGCTTACCTGTAGGTGCAAGTCGAAAAAGTGGGTTTACAACCACTTTAAGCAGCGCAGTGCCAAATTGTGAAATCACCTCTAGTCATTATGTTCCGATCCGGCACTCTTAGATCTATTCTTGTACCTGATAGTTCAGTCTCCTTAGAGACTGTCAAAAATTGTCATTGCCAGCTATATTTCAAGCTGTCATGACTGGGTATTGGTAAAAGTTTTCAACTAGCAATAATCGCGCCTCAGTTAAACCTCATTGGCTACAATACTGCCACTGCGCAAAGCTACCAATAGATGGGGACACTGAGCACCCTCCCACAGGAACATCGCACTGAGCTCAGGGGGAGTCACACCAGAACGCTTTATTTTCTATCTATTCTATATCTTACCTGTCCTATAAACATTCCATATTACAAATAACACATGTACACATTTCTTACACTAATCTATAACAATCTATATGTAAGGAAGGCTGTTTGAGTTACTGCTGCATTGTGGGTATTGTATTCAAATGACTTGTCACACAGCTCCGCCTTTTATTGGTCCTAGGAACGATCTTCCCGCAGTTCTTTCCTTTCTACTGGTTCCAGGAATGGACTCCAGACAATTCTTCACACACGCTATAGAGCAGGGGTTGGCAACCTATGGCCCGCGACCCGCACCCAGCCCACCACCGCTAAATGTCTGGCCCGTCTGTCAGTGCCCATGATGAATTCACAGGCACCCAGCCGCAAGCCTTTCGCCGCTCTCCTCTTTATTGGACAGTGGCCGGTATCACAGGGCTGGATGGGGGCAGGAATTGCTGGAGTTACCTTTTTACATTAAATAGCAGGGGATTGGTTGCCGGGCGATAAAAACAACCAATCACCAGCCTGTTAATGTGAAAAGTTAAATTCAGCGGTTCCCGCCCCCATGCAGCCCTGCGATATTGGCCGATCTCAGCTCTGCTGTACACCTGTGTAAGGTAGGTGAGTTCTACCTCCACACTGTGTGTGTGGGGGGTGCAGGGGACACTGCTTAGGGTGGCACAGAAAACTGCTATGGGGGGGAGGGGGCAGAGGACATTGCTATGGGGGGTATTTGCTTTGGAAGAATAAATTACCTCTAATGTTCTATTTGTGTCCATGCTGCTGCATTATATAAAACTATTAGAATAGTTTTTTACATTTAAGAATGTGGTGTCTTGAGATTGTCCATCATTTTGAAGGGTGTCTTGACTGAAAAAAAGGTTAAAGCGGAGTTCCACCCATATAAAAGTCAGCAGCTACAAAAAGTGCAGCTGCTGACTTTTAATAGTCAGACACTCGCCTGTCCCAGGGTCCAGCGATGCGGGCGTACGAAGCCTCGCTCCTCTCCCCCCCTCTCTGCAGCGCCGACATTGTCCCTGTGGGCGCCCAGCTGTGGCTTCACAGCCAGGCATGCACTGCGCATGCGCGAGCCACGCTGCGCACTGTGACTGGCCGGGCAACCATCTGGGACCTGTGACGAGAGGGAGGGGGGGAGAGGTGATCTTCTTTCCGGCGCCGCGGTGCCCTGGGAGGAAGTGGGAGCTGAAACCCTCTAAAAAGAGGGTATCCACTGCCTTCCCCCCAAAAAATGACATGCCAAATGTGGCATGTCAGGGGGTCACCTTCACTTAAAGCGGAAGTTCCATTTTTGGGTGGAACTACGCTTTAAGAAATACTGATCTATACCACAATATAATTGGACTTGGCCAGCACAGCAGCTTTTTCTACTTGAGTGTCATTGCAATATTGATCAGCCCATGCAGTGTTACACAGTGTCAGACAATCTCAGAGTGGACATACACATGCAGATAGCCGGGCAATTTTCAGTCTCTCACAAGCACCACCACCTAGTTGAGATCAATCAGCTGATGAGTGTTATGGTGGCACAAGCTTTAACTGCATAGCAGGCTGGACCCAACAGGATTGAGTAGGAGCTGAATGAGAGATATAAATCTATAGGTCAATAGGCTAGCATGGTATGTAAGTTTCCCCTGTTGTGAAAGGACATTCTGGGGATGTATATCCATTGAATACTTATGCAATCTGAGCCGGTAAGTATACACACTCTGAGAAACAGGTTGGTGCACATATACATTCAGATAGCCGGCCGATCCGTCTCTCACAAGCACCATCTCCCAGTTGAGGTCAATCAGCTGCCGAGTGTTATGGTGGCACAAGCTTAAAATGCATAGCAGGCTGGACTCATCAGGATTGAGTAGGAGCTGGGAGACAATAGTCTATTGGCCAATAGGCTAGAATGGTATATAAGGCCCCTCTGTTGTGAGAAGACACTCTGTGGCTGTATATTCATATACTCCCACTTCCACATGTGCATTTGCCGGTCTTGGAGTGAGGGCGGGCTGTGAGAAATTATGTAATCATCTGTGCTTGCCCACAGCTCTGTCAAGAACAGCCTTCGCAGGCCCTGCTGTAAGGGTGGAACAGCGGTGATGCAAGGCGGACAGTGAGAGATAATGTCATCTCTCTGCTCGCCCGCCGTACACTGCTGACAGAGCAGTCTTCATGGCCCGGCTGCAGAACTGCCCAGGACCGGTGTCTTGTTGATATGGGTCCAACGTCAGATAATGCCCGGGCTGGACTGAGCAGGCGCAGCGCATTCGCAAATGGGTCTGCCGAAAACCTCAGAGGATGAACAGCTGTTCATCACCTGTACACGGCGCAATCAACATGCTGCTCGCTTCCGATGCCCGGGGCGGGTTATTCATTGAATACAACAAGGGCCGGATGTATGGTTATTATACATGCAACACAACAAGGGGAAGAGGACGCATGATGGGCAGTGCTTTTCGCAAAGGGGCGGCTGTATTATTGAGCAGTGCTTTTTTGGAAGATGGTTTTCTCAATAAACTACACGTCTTTGTTCTGTATGCATCCGCCACTTGTTGTGTTCAATGAATAACCCGCCCTGAGCATCGGGAGCGTGCGGCAGCGTATTGAGCAGGCGCTGTGTACAGCTGATAAACAGCACTTCATCCTCTACAATTTTCAGCTGCTCCATTTGCGCATGCGCAGTCCAGCCCGGGCATTATTCGACGGGGGACTCATATCGTCAGAACACCGGCACCAGTCCGTGGCCAGTGGACCCTCAATTTAGGGTATAGACACCATTTCGTACCACTCGCAGGATTCATACAATATGGGGGTTTTTGCAACAAAATTCAGAAAGAGCCTTTTTATCAGTCTAACATAGAAGTTTCAGGTCCACAACTACTCAGGAGTGAAAGACTCCAAGAACAACATTTGGGAAAAGAATTTCCTACTTGAAAGAGCAAAGATAAAAACATAATAAAATAATTCCTAGCAATGCACCGAACCCCTAAACTACATTTTTCTTAACATTACATCAATGTTAACCAGCTAATTATGTTCCACAGTAAATCCATAAGCTTACATTAGGTCTATTTTTGTACCATAACTTTCAGTCTCCGTAGAGACTGTCAAAAATTGCCAGTGCCGGCTATATTGCAAGCCGTCATGGCGGGGTATTGGGAAAAGTTTTCAATTAGCAATAATCGCGCCTCGGATAAACCTCATTGGCTACGATACTGCCACTGCGCAAAGCTGCAGATTTATGGGAACAGCGAGCACCCTCCCACAGGAACATCATACTGAGCTCAGGGGGAGTCACACCGGAACACTTTATTTTCTATCTATTCTATATCTTACTAGCCCTGTAAGCATTCTATATTACAAATAACACATGTACACATTTTTTACACTAATTATTTATAACTTTCTATATGTAAAACAGGCTGTTTGAGTTACTGCGGCATTGTGGGCATTGTATTCTAATGACTCGCCATACAGCTCCGCCTCCTATTGGTTCTAGGAACGCCCTTCCCGCAGCTCTTTCCTTTCTATTGGACAGTTCCAGGGACAGGCTCCAGACAATTCTTCTCTCACGATATATTATAGAGGGAACAGATGTGTACTGAATGTGACTGAACAGCACCGAGCTTCACAATGTCATCATATATTAGGCTTATACCTGTATGGACGGAGCAAACCCTGCTCACTATCGCCATCTATTGGCAGTCAGAGGCACTACATTTAGAGCGATTTCAAAGTGTTAAAAAAAAACATCTGGAAGGCAGGCAGCAGCATGCTCTTCACTGGACACCTTTATCAGCAAACAGTTCCAAACGTGACGTAGAATCTCAAAGTTCGGTCAATTGTGTCACCATGCTGCTTTGCCTCTAAAAAGCAATCCACAGTGCAATCCACATGTCTGTCGAATGGGCAGTACTACCTGATGAATGTGACATGCCATTTTATTTTTGCTGCTTTCCTTTACAGCTGTGGCATGCCCTGAGTAGCTGCATTTTTAGGGTTAGATGGGGTAAAACCGCAGTCCATCCACCAGTGGTGGTTGGTGCCCCATTTTTCTTGGGGGCAGATAAACTGCCTGCCAAGAGCACAAGCCCCGCACTAACCCCATCCAGGTCGCGGGGGCTTCAGCGGCTTCTCCTCCTGGCCAATCCGGTCACTTCTCCACCCAGCCCATCTGGTTTTAGGACACGCTTCCTGTCCTGATCGGCCAGGAGGAGAAGCAGGAAGACAATAGCGAATCAAGATTCGCTAATGTCACAAATGGGTGGGCTCGGGGCGCAGTGCTCTGAGCCCTGAGCCCACCCTTTTTGAAGCCAATTACAGCCTCCGGCTCTAATCGTGTGCTTCACAAAACAAAAAACACTTGTGGAACTATATGCTTCCGGCGCCCCGCATGGAGATTGGGGGGGGCAGTGCCCCTGCGAACCTTGCGGACGGGCCGCCGCTGCCAACCACCTACTTTTAGTGTCAGCCATGTGAACAGGCACTAACAAGTGGAGATCTGGAGAAACAATATTGCAAAATCTACATCTCATATATTTCATATATCTCAATTAAAGTGATTCTAAACTCAAAAGTTTTTTTTTACCTTAATCACTTGCCCTCTGGAAGGTTTACCCCCGCTTCATGACCAGGCCATTTTTTGCGATATGGCACTATAGCAGAAAGTTAAAAAAATAAATAAATAATAAATCTCTATTTTGTGTGAAAAAAAAAAAAAAAAAGGGACTTAAATTTTGTTTGTGTACAACATGTACAACGTTTAACTGACGCAATTGTCAGTTAAAGTAACGCAGTGCCATATCGCAAAAAATGGCCTGGTCATGAAGCGGGGGTAAACGTTACTTTAACTGACAATTGCGTCAGTTAAACGTTGTAAATAAACAAAATTTAAGTCCTTTTTTCCCACAAAATTGAGTTGTTTTTTTTTTACTTTCTGCTAAAAAACATATTCAATAAAAAAAAAGTAAAAAAAAAAAATCTAATTTCTTCATCAATTTAGGCCAATATTTTTTGGTAAAAAAAAATCCCAATAAGCGAATATTGATTGATTTGCACAAAAGTTATAGCGTCTACAGGATATATTTTTTACTAGTAATGGTGGTGATCAGAGACTTCTAGTGGAACTGAGATATTGCGGCAGACAAATCGGACACTAAGTGACACTTTATTGAGGGACCAGCAACACCAATACATCAGTGCTAAAATGATGTACCAATGACACTAGCTGGGAAGGGGTTAACATTAGGGGGCAACCAAAGGGTTAACTGTGTGCCCAGCCAGTGCTTGTGTACTAGGAGGCGATTGAACTGGGGGGAAGGCATTGATCCATGTCCCTGCTTTGCAGGAACCCAGGATTAATACCTTCCCTACTGACAGAACGGCAAACTTCCTTGTTTACATAAGCAGATTGCCATTCTGCCTGTGTACTGTCTAATCGGCGGGTGCTGGCCCGACGTCACATCCGCTGTACCTGCTGCTGGGCTCCCGTTGTGTGTGATCACAGCAGGTCACCGGAGGCACATGCGTGTGCCCCAGAACCAGAAGTGTCTGGCACAGAGCGGCCGCCCTGCCGCAGTATATTACAGTGGGCGGGTTCGCAAGTGGTTAATGTAACCCCCTGTTATTTAAAACGCTCGTTAACCGCGTTACTCGTAAACCAAGGTTCCACTGTAACTCTTAAGCCTCATACACACGCTTAGATTTTCAGATGACCGAACGTCTTTTTTTGTGGCATGCTAGTCTCAAAAGTGAAGAGGTTACTTACCATACGAAAATTTTCGTATGACAGAATACAACTTCAGAAGTGACGTAATGTGTTAACTAGTTTTGTATGTATTCTTTCATTTCTGAGCATGTGTAGTCTTGCTCTTTGATTTTTTTCATATGAAAATCGTACTAATGAAACGAAAAATCGGACATTGATTTCACATCCGACAAATTTTTTATAGTCTGCACATACAGCTTTTGTCTGTCGAAAAAGCAAAATCGAATGTCGAAAGCCCCATACTACTGATCCGAAAATCGTCTGACAGCTCGTACGAATTTTTCAATCCGATTTTCGTATCGTGCGTGCCAGTGGTGTATTTAGGTTTTATGCTGCCCTAGGCCTGACTAAACTCGTGCACCCCCAATTTAAATATGACCCACCCCTTCCTGTCAAGGCCACACCCCTTCCTTTTTAAGACCCGCCCTGTCATCTTCATGGGAGGAAGACAGAGGGACGCCGTGGGAAAAGGACAGAGAGGGACGCCGTGGGAAGAGGACAGAGGGGGACATTGTGGCGGTCAATAAAGCCTAGAGGATATCAGGTTAGGCACTTCCTAATGGCTCAGTCCCTAGGAACAGTAATGGATAATGGCCAACAGGCCCTCTTACCAGACCCAGCGAAACCACATCTGTGATAACTCTGGCTGGATGTTCGCTCACTCTGGGTTGCCCGGGGTGACTCTAGTCAGTAGTGTAGCATGTCTGTACCCTGGCAGTGGCTCAGTCTCTCCCTCTCTGGTGGTGCGGGTACAACGTGGCTCTCTCGGCCTTTTGGCCGGCGATCAAGTGTAGTATCTGTTCTTATCAGTTACCTGAGGGTTGCACTAGCGAACCGTCCTGAGTACGGGGAAACCTGGAAAAGGATTGCGGTAGCTGGTGTAGTCATCGGTGTGAAAGTGAGCGCTTTCTGATTATGAACAAGATAGACACTTTAAATGCTATTCTAAGATAGTTAATGGATGTGTATTTGAACAGATTTGATAGAAAGAAAAAAAAAAAAAAAAATCTGTTCTTATCAGTTACCTGATGGTTGCACTGGCGAGCCGTCCTGATTACGGGGTAACCTGGAAAAAGGATTGCGGTGGCTGGTGTAGTTATCGGTGTGAAAGTGAGCGCTTTCTGGTTTGAACAAGATAGACACTTTTATGGATGAGATTATTGGAAGAGATTTGAATATCTAAGAAACAGATTGAAAAAAAAAAAAATCTGTTCTTATCAGTTACCTGAGGGTTGCACTGGCGAACCGCCCTGAGTACGGGGAAACCTGGAAAAGGATTACGGTGGCTGGTGTAGCCATCGGTGTGAAAGTGAGTGCTTTCTGATTTCGAACAAGATAGACACTTTAAATACTATTCTAAGATAGTTAATGGACGTTATTTGAACAGATTTGATAGAAAAAAAAAAAAAAAAAAAATCTGTTCTTATCAGTTACCTGATGGTTGCACTGGCGAGCCGTCCTGATTACGGGGTAACCTGGAAAAAGGATTGCGGTGGCTGGTGTAGTTATCGGTGTGAAAGTGAGCGCTTTCTGATTCGAACAAGATAAAAGTGTCTATGGATGAGATTATTGGAAGAGATTTGAATATCTAAGAAACAGATTGGAAAAAAAAAAAAAAATCTGTTCTCATCAGTTACCTGAGGGTTGCACTGGCGAACCGCCCTGAGTACGGGGAAACCTGGAAAAGGATTACGGTGGCTGGTGTAGCCATCGGTGTGAAAGTTAGTGCTTTCTGATTTCGAACAAGATAGACACTTTAACCACTTAACGACCGCCCACCGCCGATTTACGTCGGCAGAATGGCACGGACAGGCAGAATCACGTAGATCTACGTGATCGCCTTTGTGCAGTTGGGGGGTCCATCCGGACCCCCCTTCACTGCAGTGAGCGGCCGTTAAGTGTTCGGGAGCGATCAGGCATGAGGGGGCGGCCGCTCATTTCCGCCCCCCCCCTCGCGATCGCTCCCGGCCAATGAAATTGCTTCCTCCGCCATGTGATGTAAACACAGGCTGGAGGAAGTGATGTCATCTCCCTCGCCGCGGTCTTTTCGTTCCCGGCGCCGAGGAGTGAAGACAGAGGTTAGTGCTCTAACAGTCCACTGACACGTAGGCACACAAATCACCCCCCAGTCACCCCCAGATCACCCCCCAGGTCACCCCAAAGCCCCCAATCACAGTGTCACTGATTGCAGTGATCATTTTACTGATCACTGCATTTAGTGTCATCTGTGATTGTAAAAAGTTGCAGGGCAGTTAGGATTAGGCCCCTTTAGGTCCAGGGTAGCCCCCTAACCCCCCCTAATAAAGGTTTAACCCCTTGATCACCCCCAGGTAACCCTTTCACCCCCTAACTTCAGCGTCACTAAGCGATTGTTTTTCCGATCGCTGTATTCGTGTCGCTGGTGTTTTAGATAGGCAGTTATTTTTTTTTTAGGTTCGCCGCAGGTTTTTATTGGTGTCAGGTACCCCCATATATTATTTTAACCCCCTGATTGCCCCTAGAGTTAACCCTTTCACCAGTGATCGCCGTATAAGCGTCACTGGTGTCACTGGTTAGCCAGTAAGTTATTTAGTTATTTAGGTTACCCGTCAGGTTTTTATATAGTGTCAGGTACCCCCATATTTAACCTAATAAAGGTTTTAACCCCCTGATTGCCCCTAGTTAACCCTTTCACCAGTGATCACCATATAAAGGTTACGGGTGACGCTGGTTGATTAGTTTGCTTTTTATAGCATCAGGGCACCCGCCGTATATAACCCAATAAAGGTTTAACCCCCCTGATCGCCCGGCGGGTGAGATCAATTAGGTTTTAGCGCCAGAGAGGGTCTGCGTCGCCCCAGGCAGTGTTAGGTTAGTGCCAGTAACGCTAACACCCACGCGCAAAGCATACACCCCCCTTAGTGGTATAGTATCTGATCAGATCTATACTAGCATCCCCAGCGGTTTAGGGTTCCCAAAAACGCAGTGTTAGCGGGATCAGCCCAGATACCTGCTAGCGCCTGCGTTTAGCCCCTCCGCCCAGCCCAGCCCAGCCCACCCAAGTGCAATATCGATCGATCACTGTCACTTACCAAACACAACACACATAACTGCAGCGTTCGCAGAGACAGGCCTGATCCCTGCGATCGCTAACAGTTTTTTTGTAGCGTTTGATACATTTGCTGACGACAGTCAGGTGCTTTTTTTCCTGTGAATCTTACTAGTGTACCCCTAAATTTAGAGCCCAAAATGGCAAGACGAAGGTACACTAGTAAAGAGGCCTACGAGATTCTGAGCATGACAGATAGTGAAGAGGAGGTCACGTATCTGTCAGATTCAGGCTCAGAATATCTTCCCGTAGAAGACAGTGACGTCAGCGGCCCCACTTCAGATAGCTCTGACGACGAAGTTGAGGTCCCTGCTAAGGTCAGGCGTACCCGATCCCGATCTTCTGAGGTTGTTGAGGAGCAAGAACCGCAGGTCTCTCGTATCATGGAGCAGAGTAGTACTAGCGCCGCTATTCCTTCTGGTGAATTGGCAAGCACCAGCGGTCTAGTACACCCTGGACGTACATCCAGCACTGCAGTAACACTTGGTGACGTGGCGAGTCCCATAAGTGCAGTTCAAGCTGGCGAGGTGGCAAGCACAAGTAGTGTCCCGCTGCCACCAAGAAGACAAAGGCAGGCCCGTCGTGCCCATACTGCCCTTCCTGCAGAATTCGCCTATCCTGATTGGGTCCCCACCACTTCTGCAGAACCCGTACTTCCCCCATTCACTGCCCAACCCGGTATTCAGGTGGAAACAGCTGATTTTATTCCAATTGATTTTTATTCGCTGTTTTTCACGGAAGATCTCTATAGATCTATTGTGGACCAGAGTAATTTATATGCTGGTCAATTTATCGCCGCTAACCCCCAGTTGCCTAAAATTTCCAGAAATTGGAAACCAATTACGGTTTCCGAATTTAAGACCTTTCTGGGCCTTTCCCTCAACATGGGCACACATAAATTTCCGTCATTGCGTGCTTATTGGTCCACGCACCCAATTGACCACATGCCCGTGTTCTCTGCCTCCATGTCCAGGGCACGATACGAG
This sequence comes from Rana muscosa, assembly GCA_029206835.1. NCBI lineage: Eukaryota > Metazoa > Chordata > Amphibia > Anura > Ranidae > Rana > Rana muscosa. The sequence goes on from CM055116.1 coordinate 884,204,592, forward strand.
CAGATTTTGCGGTTCATGCACTTCAACGACAATGAACTTTGTCGTCCACGTGGGGACCCTGAATACGACCGGCTCTATAAAATTCGGCCCCTCATAAACCACTTCAACGAACGTTTTGCAGCCTTGTTTACTCCCGATCAAGTTGTCTGCGTTGATGAGTCCCTGATTAAATTTTCTGGCCGCTTGTCTTTCAAGCAGTACCTTCCCAGCAAGCGTGCCAGATACGGGGTCAAGCTCTACAAGTTCTGTGACAGGGCAACAGGCTATGTAGTGAACTTTACGGTTTATGAGGGAAAAGACAGTCAGATTGAGTCGGTCAACTGCCCGGATTACATAGGGAGCGCTGGCAAGATAGTGTGGAACTTGGTGTCACCCTTATTCGGAAAGGGGTACCACTTGTATGTGGACAATTATTACACGAGCGTGCCACTGTTTAGTCACTTGTTTGATCATAAGATTGGAGCATGTGGCACCGTGCGACCTAATCGCCGGGGCTTTCCCCAGCGGCTTGTAGATGCCCGTCTTAGGCTGGGGGAGAGAGCCTGCTTGAAGTGTAATAACTTGCTCGCTATGAAGTGGAGGGACAATAAGAATGTTTTCCTTCTTACCTCCCTTCATGCAGACACGACAGTCCAAATTCGTACGGCGACTGGTGTTGTGGAGAAACCCCTCTGTGTCCACGAATATAACCAAAATATGGGAGGGGTGGACCTCAACGACCAGTTGATGGCGCCGTATCTAAATGACCGTAAGGCGAGACGCTGGTACAAAAAAGTGTCTCTATCATTATTCCAATTGGCTTTGCTGAACGCTCATGTGCTATACAGAGCTTCAGGCGGGACGTTATCTCTTCTAAAATTCCAGAATGAGATAGTCACAGAACTCCTGTATCCAGGCGGTTCTGCACCTCACCATCCCCTACCAAATGCAGTAAGCTGGCTGCATGAGAGGCATTATTCGTATGTCCTCCCGAGTACCCCTACCCAAAGCCACCCCCAAAAAAGATGTCGTGTCTGTAGCAAGCGCGGATTTAGGCGTGACACCCGTAGTTTTTGTCCACTCTGTCCTGACAAGCCTGGTCTTTGCCAAGGTGAATGTTTTGAACGCTACCACTCAAAAGTGAAGTTTTAGCGTAGGGTACAGCATTTCACAGACAAGGACACACTTACACAGGGTCTCCCAAGATGCCATTACATTTTGAGAGACCCGAACCATTACAGTTGTAAAGTTACAAAAAAAAGTGTAAAAAAGAAAAAAAAAACGTAAAAAACAAAACACAAAAAAAATATAAAATAAAAAAACCAAAAATAGTTGTCGTTTTATTGTTCTCTCTCTCTCTCTATTTTCTCTCTATTGTTCTGCTCTTTTTTACTGTATTCTATTCTGCAATGTTTTATCATGCTTGCTTTTCAGGTATGTAATTTTTTGTTTTCAGGTGCGCCATTCAACTGCAGCGCGGAATTATTTATCTTGACAGCAACAGCGTTTGCTCCCACGATACATAAAGCCGTGACTCCAGTGCTGTAGGAGGTGATTTCACCACCACAGTTAAAAAAAAGAGCATATATGCCGAAGCATGGGGGCAGCAGGGGCGGAGGAGCGATTTTGCTCCTAATGCCGCGTACATACGGTCGAAATTCCGACCGTGTGTACGCGGCATAACTTTTTTGCGGGAGGATGCCCCCATGCTTCGGCATATATATATTTTAGGCACAGGTTGCGTTAAAACATTTTTTTATTTTTTACTAGGTTTTGTTTTGGTATTTGCTTTGCAGGTATGGCATGGTAAGGTCTTACTGTTGTACTGTAATGTTACTTTGTTTTAATGTTAACCACCATTTGCTTAGCAGGTACGCCATTCAGTTGCAGCGCGGATCTATTTATCTTGACAGCAACAGCGTTTGCTCCCACGATACATAAAGCCGTGACTCCAACGCTGTAGGAGGTGATTTCACCACCACAGTTAAAAAAAAGAGCATATATGCCGAAGCATGGGGGCAGCAGGGGCGGAGGAGCGATTTTGCTCCTAATGCCGCGTATATACGGTCGAAATTCCAACGGAGGCTTATCCGTGGAAAAGTCCGACCGTGTGTACGCGGCATAACCTTTTATGCCGCGTACATACGGTCGAAATTCCGACGAAGGCTTGACCGTGTGTACGCGGCATAACTTTTTTGCGGGAGGATGCCCCCATGCTTCGGCATATATGCCCATCATTAGAAGTGGGTGGATGAAGGGAGGTATTCTAATGGTGGGCATACCCACCAATCAATCTCTTTTTTTCGTTCAGCCAATAGGCTGTATGAAAAAAAAGATTACAATACATGTCCAACAAGGACCAGCAACGTACTGGTATGTTGCTGGACTTTGAATGTTTATACCAGAATGATGCCTGCGGGTTTAGGTATCATCTTGGTATCATTCTTTTCAGCCAGCAGCCGGCTTTCATGTAAAAGCAATTCTAGCAGATAATTAGCCTCTAGACTGCTTTTACAAGCAGTGGGAGGGAATGTCCCCCCCCCCCGGATATAAAAAGCGCCATTGGGAAATTGGGAAAGCATTTTATCACACCGATCTTGGTGTGGTCAGATGCTTTGAGGGCAGAGGAAAGATCTAGGGTCTAACCCCCCAATTTTTTTCAAAAAAAGAGTACCTGTCACTACCTATTGCTATCATAGGGGATATTTACATTCCCTGAGATAACGATAAAAATGGTAAAAAAATAAAATATGGAAGGCACAGTTTAAAAATAAAATAAAAAAGCCAAATAAATAATAAAAAAAAAAAAAAAAAAAAAAAAAAAAGCACCGCTGTCCCCCCCTGCTATTGCGCAAAGGCGAACGCAAGCGTCGGTCTAGCGTCATATGTAAACAGCAATTGCATCATGCATGTGAGGTATCACCGTGAAGGTCAGATCGAGGGCAGTCATTTTAGCAGTAGACCTCCTCTGTAAATCTAACGTGGTAACCTGTAAAGGCTTTTAAATGCTTTTAAAAATGAATGTAGTTTGTCGCCGCTGCGCGTTTGTGCGCAATTTTAAAGCATGTCGTGTTTGGTATCCATGTACTCGGCCTATGATCATCTTTTTTATTTCATCAAACATTTGGGCAATATAGTGTTTTTTAGTGCATTAAAAATAAAAAAAGTGTGTTTTCCCCCCAAAAAATGTGTTTGAAAAAACGCTGCGCAAATACTGTGTGGAAAAAAAAAAATGCAACACCCACTATTTTAATCTGTAGGGCCTTTGCTTTAAAAAAATATATAATGTTTGGGGGTTCAACATAATTTTCTTGCAAAAAAAAATATTTTTTCATGTAAACAAAAAGTGTCAGAAAGGGCTTTGTCTTCAAGTGGTTAGAAGAGTGGATGATGTGTGACATAAGCTTCCTAATGTTGTGCATAAAATGCCAGGACAGTTCAAAACCCCCCCAAATGACCCCATTTTGTAAAGTAGACACCTCAAGCTATTTGCCGAGAGGCATGTTGAGCCCATTGAATATTTTTTTTTGTCCCAAGTGATTGAATAATGACCAAAAAAAAAAAAATGTACAAAAAGTTGTCACTAAATTATATATTGCTCAAACATGCCATGGGCATATGTGGAATTACACCCCAAAATACATTCTGTTGCTTCTCCTGAGTACGGGGATACCACATGTGTGGGACTTTTTGGGAGCCTAGTCGCGTACGGGGCTATTTTGACATTTTATGGCCTTCAAAACTGTGATGGTAGTGAGGAGTGAAATCAAAAATTTATGCCCTTAGAAACCTTGAAGGCGGTGCTTGGTTTTTGGGGTCCCGTACGCGGCTAGGCTCCCAAAAAGTCCCACACATGTGGTATCCCCGTACTCAGGAGAAGCAGCAGAATGTATTTTGGGGTGTAATGTCACATATAACCATGGCATGTGTGAGCAATATATCATTTAGTGACAACTTTTTGTACATTTTTTTTTTTTCTTTTTGTCATTATTCAATCATTTGGGACAAAAAAAAAAATATTCAATGGGCTCAACATGCCTCTCAGCAAATAGCTTGGGGTGTCTACTTTCCAAAATGGGGTCATTTGGGGGGGTTTTGTGCCATCTTGGCATTTTATGGCCTTCAAAACTGTGATAGGTAGTGAGGAGTGAAATCAAAAATTTACGCCCTTAGAAATCCTGAAGGCGGTGCTTGGTTTTTGGGCTCCCGTACGCGGCTAGGCTCCCAAAAAGTCCCACACATGTGGTATCCCCGTACTCAGGAGAAGCAGCAGAATGTATTTTGGGGTGCAATTCCACATATAACCATGGCATGTGTGAGCAATATATCATTTAGTGACAACTTTTTGTACATTTTTTTTTTTCTTTTTGTCATTATTCAATCATTTGGGACAAAAAAAAAAAATATTCAATGGGGTCAACATGCCTCTCAGCAAATAGCTTGGGGTGTCTACTTTCCAAAATGGGGTCATTTGGGGGGGTTTTGTGCCATCTTGGCATTTTATGGCCTTCAAAACTGTGATAGGTAGTGAGGAGTGAAATCAAAAATTTATGCCCTTAGAAACCTTGAAGGCGGTGCTTGGTTTTTGGGGTCCCGTACGCGGCTAGGCTCCCAAAAAGTCCCACACATGTGGTATCCCTGTACTCAGGAGAAGCAGCAGAATGTATTTTGGGGTGTAATTTCACATATGCCCATGGCATGTGTGAGCAATATATCATTTAGTGACAACTTTGTGCAAAAAAAAAAAGTTTGTCATATTCCCGCAACTTGTGGCAAAATATAAAATATTCCATGGACTGAACATGCCTCTCAGTAAATAGCTTGGGGTGTCTACTTTCCAAAATGGGGTCATTTGGGGGGGTTTTGTGCTATTTTGGCATTTTATGGCCTTCGAAACTGTGATAGGTAGTGAGGAGTGAAATCAAAAATTTGCGCCCTTAGAAATCCTGAAGGCGGTGCTTGGTTTCCGGGGTCCCGTACGTGGCTAGGCTCCTAAAAAGTCCCACACATGTGGTATCCCCGTACTCAGGAGAAGCAGCAGAATGTATTTTGGGGTGCAATTCCACATATAACCATGGCATGTGTGAGCAATATATCATTTAGTGACAACTTTTTGTAATTTTTTTTTTTTTTTTGTCATTATTCAATCACTTGGGACAAAAAAAAAAAATATTCAATGGGCTCAACATGCCTCTCAGCAATTTCCTTGGGGTGTCTACTTTCCAAAATGGGGTCATTTGGGGGGGTTTTGTACTGCCCTGCCATTTTAGCACCTCAAGAAATGAGATAGGCAGTCATAAATTTAAAGCTGTGTAAATTTCAGAAAATGTACCCTAGTTTGTAAACGCTATAACTTTTGCGCAAACCAATAAATATACGCTTATTGACATTTTTTTTACTAAAGACATGTGGCTGAATACATTTTGGCCTAAATGTATGACTAAAATTGAGTTTATTCGATTTTTCTTATAACAAAAAGTAGAAAATATCATTTTTTTTCAAAATTTTCGGTCTTTTTCTGTTTATATCGCAAAAAATAAAAATCGCAGAGGCAATCAAATACCATTAAAAGAAAGCTCTATTTGTGGGAAGAAAAGGACGCAAATTTCATTTGGGTACAACATTGCATGTCCGCACAATTTACAGTTAAAGCAGCGCAGTGCCGAATCCCAAAAACAGGCTTGGTCCTAATGGCCCGAAATGGTCCGGGGCTTAAGTGGTTAAATACTATTCTAAGATAGTTGACGGACGTTTATTTGAGCAGATTTGATAGAAAAGAAAAAAAAAATCTGTTCTTATCAGTTACCTGAGGGTTGCACTGGCGAACCGCCCTGAGTACGGGGAAACCTGGAAAAGGATTACAGTGGCTGTTGTAGCCATCGGTGTGAAAGTGAGTGCTTTCTGATTTCGAACAAGATAGACACTTTAAATACTATTCTAAGATAGTTGACGGACGTTTATTTGAGCAGATTTGATAGAAAAGAAAAAAAAAAATCTGTTCTTATCAGTTACCTGATGGTTGCACTGGCGAGCCGTCCTGATTACGGGGCAACCTGGAAAAAGGATTGCGGTGGCTGGTGTAGCCATCGGTGTGAAAGTGAGCGCTTTCTGATTCGAACAAGATAGACACTTTTATGGATGAGATTATGGAAAGAGATTTGACTATCTAAGAAACAGATTGAAAAAAAAAAAAATCTGTTCTTATCAGTTACCTGAGGGTTGCACTGGCGAACCGCCCTGAGTACGGGGAAACCTGGAAAAGGATTACGGTGGCTGGTGTAGCCATTGGTGTGAAAGTGAGCGCTTTCTGATTTCGAACAAGATAGACACTTTAAATACTATTCTAAGATAGTTGACGGACGTTATTTGAGCAGATTTGATTGAAAGGAAAAAAAAAAAATCTGTTCTTATCAGTTACCTGATGGTTGCACTGGCGAGCCGTCCTGATTATGGGGCAACCTGGAAAAAGGATTGCGGTGGCTGGTGTAGCTATCGGTGTGAAAGTGAGCGCTTTCTGATTCGAACAAGATAGACACTTTTATGGATGAGATTATGGAAAGAGATTTGACTATCTAAGAAACAGATTGAAAAAAAAAAAAAAAAATCTGTTCTTATCAGTTACCTGAGGGTTGCACTGGCGAACCGCCCTGAGTACGGGGAAACCTGGAAAAGGATTACGGTGGCTGGTGTAGCCATCGGTGTGAAAGTGAGCGCTTTCTGATTTCGAACAAGATAGACACTTTAAATACTATTCTAAGATAGTTGACGGACGTTATTTGAGCAGATTTGATTGAAAAAAATAAATAAAAATCTGTTCTTATCAGTTACCTGATGGTTGCACTGGCGAGCCGTCCTGATTACGGGGCAACCTGGAAAAAGGATTGCGGTGGCTGGTGTAGCTATCGGTGTGAACGTGAGCGCTTTCTGATTCGAACAAGATAGACACATTTATGAAAGAGATAATTGGAAGAGATTTGAATATCTAAGAAACGGATAAAAAAAAAAAAATCTGTTCTTATCAGTTGCCAGAGGGGGCGCTGAAGTACCTCCTATCTGTGGGGGGCTGATGCGAACCCAAAGGCGTTATTAGCACCTGGAGGGATGGTTTCAGCAGGGGCCATGCCGAGCTGCCCGACAGTAAACTGGGGGCCGGTGCGGTCGAGTCTGAGCCGTCTGGAAGGGTGCTCCTGGTGAGGATGGAATGCTGCATTTGGTCTGGTCTTTTTGCCGAGTCTTATTCTGGCCTTCTGGCTGGATGGTGTAAGTGCTGTCCTTGTTGGCGATCCGGAGGGAGGAGCTGGCTAATCCCTGATCCTGAGCGGTGTGCGGCCATACAAATCCGCCGGGTTGATGGGAGTCTGGAAGGGCTAGTATCGGTGGAGGCTGTAATAGGGGCAGCTCTCCCCGAGAAAATCTTGAAGGGCTCTCTATCAGCGGGACAGAGGGCTGCACTGACCGGTCGGGGGGTCGGATAGGAGCCGATTGGAGTGGCAGTCCAAGGGTGCCAGATGATCACATGTGAGTGAGGGTCACATTGATATATGGCACCGCGGTCACTGCACCATGTCACACCTTTTTTAGCACCTGCCTCCTGGGTCGGGCATTTTGGCTAGGACCGGAGGAATTTTTTTATTCCTGGCCGGAGGGCCTGGCCATTGTATAGCACAATGGCCACTTTTCACTCTCCCACCTTCCTTCTCCCCACTTTCTTTTTATTTATCCCCTTGTTTGTCACTTTTTGTATTTTTTTGTTTGGTGTTCACGTTTGTCACTGTGTGTTTAGTAGGGTGTAGGTCCTCGGGCCTGCCCTGAACAACATGGTCTTCTGGCCTGGTTCGCCTGCTCTCATGGGGTCTCCCTTCGGGGGAGTCCCACCAAGTACTTGGGTGGGTTTGTTTCGGCAGACCCTCCAGAGAAAGGGGTCCGTCTGGTTTCGGCCATTCGGACCACGTGATGTACCTCAGTCCCCGTCAGGAGCCTAACGCCCCAGGGGATCAGGGTAAGGTCCTTCCTAGTGGAGGACAAGTGTAACACCCGTTGCACGTTTTGTGTCACTCTTTATGTGTGTGCGCACTTTTTTTGGCACCGGGTGGAGTTTTTGGGTGTGTTTCACACGCCATGGGCTTTTCAAAAAAAAAAAAGTGGCTCTCTCTGATATTGCAGTTACAGCGTGGCTCCCTCTCTGGTGGTGCAGGTATAGTGGTTAAAGTGTGGCTCCCTCTCTGGTGGTGCGGGTACAGCGTGGCTCCCTCTCTGGTGGTGCGGGTACAGTGGTTACAGCGTGTCTCCCTCTCTGGTGGTGCGGTTAAAGCGTGGCTCCCCTGATGTTAGCCCCTTCCCAGCCAGTGTCATTTGTAAAGTGACAGTGCATATTTTAGGCACTGATCACTGTACTAGTGTCACTGGTTTCCAAAAAGTGTAAAAAAATATATCAGTGAGTGCCCGATTTGTCTACCGCAATATCACAGTCCCACTATAAGTTGCTGATCGCCGCTATTCCTAGTAAAACAAAAATGAAAAAAAAATGTAAATCACCTAGTTTGTAGACGCTGTAACTTTTGCGTAAACCAATCAATATACGCTTATTGGCATTTTTTTGCCCAATTTTTTTTTTAGCAAAATACATATTGGCCTAAATTGATGAATAAATTCGATTTTCTACATTTTTTTATTGGGTATGTTTTTCAGCAGAAAGTAAAAATATTGGGTTTTGTTTTTCAAAATTGTCGGTCTTTTTTTGTTCATAGCACAAAAAATAAAAAAAAACTGCAGAGGTGATCAAATACCACCAAAAGAAAGCTCTATTTGTGGGGAACAGGGACATCAATTTTATTTGTGTACAGCATCGCACGACTGCGCAATTGTTAGTTAAATTAGTGCCGCATCGCAAAAAATGGCCTGGTCATGGGGGGGGGTAAATCTTCTGAAAGTCAAGTGGTTAAGCATTGTCATATGGCGCAGGATCACATCAAGCCTTATGCAAACACTGACTTTCAGGCTCCATTCACACCACGTGTCTGTCATGTATCTTTTTTCATGTGACCTCATAGGGCATCCTATTCAGTTGAATGGGCGTGTGCCAAACATGGCAAAAGAGGCTCCAGGACCTTTCGGGGCGTTAAGCTTCATGTGCGTGAAATTACGCACATTTGCTAGCTGTGCGAATGTGTAAATGGTGCCCAGAGAATGAATAGACATTGAAAAGGCTCCATCGGCACAGTGAAACAGTAGAATTGACAAGATATATGCTATGATGCCATCTAATAATAAACATTGTCTGCTATACAGAATCAATTCAATCTTCCTTAATACATTAATGCAACATATCAGCTACATAAAAATATCCACTTGTATGAATCTCATTATAAAGCGCCATCTATAGCTTCTCTAGCGTTACACAAAGTCTATTTTTCTACCAGAAAGTTCAGTCTCCGTAGAGACTGTCAAAAATTGCCAGTGCCAGCTATATTGCAAGCTGGCACGGCGGGGTATTGGGAAAAGTTTTCAATTAGCAATAATCGCGCCTCGGATAAACCTCATTGGCTACGATACTGCCACTGCGCAAAGCTACTGATCGTTAGGCAAAGCGAGCACCCTCCCACAGGAACATCAAATTGAACTTAGGGCGAGTCACAACTGAACACTTTATTTTCTATCAATTCTATATTTTACTTAGCCTATAAACATTCTATATTACAAATAACACGTGTACACATTTCTTAGACTATAACTATCTATATATAAGATAGCTCATTTGAGATACTGCTGCATTGTGGGTATTGTATTCAAATATAACACAGCTCCGCCTCCTATTGGTTCTAGGAACGACCTTCCCGCAGCTCTTTCCTTTTTATTGGTTTCAGGTATGGGCTCCAGACAATTCTTCTCTCAGGTTATAGAGAGGGAACAGACGTGTCCTGAATGTGACTGAACAGCACCGAGCTACACAATGTCATTATATATTACATAGCACAGCTTATCCATGTATGGACGGAGCAAACCCTGCTCACTATCGCCATCTATTGGCAGTCAGAAGCACTACATGTGACTAGCTTCCTAAAGAATGCGCTTTGTTTAGCTTGGCCATCCAGATAGTAATCCCAGCACCCATCAATCACCACAAAGGTCATGTACAAGAGGACAAAAAAAAAAAAAAAAAGAAGAGATTTACATTTGCAGATTGACCAGAACATCATTGGCTGAGCGGACCTGATGGGGAAGTGAGAAGGGGCGGGGTCTATTCATTTATTACACTGCGGAGGAAGTTCCCCATCAGGTCCGCTCAGCCAATGACTTTTCGTGTGGAGTGGAGACTGCAGCGCTGGACATCGGATCACCGTGGGACACTGGATTACATCGCTGGAATGTTTTTTTTATTCTTAATAAAAAGGACTTTCCCAACTGTCTGTGTTTTATTTTTTTTACACTTTCTTTGTGAAATGGTAGGGGTACAATGTACCCCTTACCAATTCACATGGGGGGGGGGGCGGGGATCTGGGGGTCCCCTTTGTTAAATGGGTCTTCCAGATTCCGATAAGCCCCCCGCCCGCACACCCCCACAACCACTGGGCAAGGGTTGTGGGGATGAGGCCCTTGTCCCCATCAACATGGGGACATGGTGCTTTGAGGGGTCACAGACCCCCAAAGCATCCTCCCCATGTTGAGGGCATGTGGCCTGGTACGGTTCAGGAGGGGGGCGCTATCTCGTCCCACCCTTCTTTTCCTGCGGCCTGCCAGGTTGCGTGCTCGGATAAAGGGTCTGGTATGTTTTTTGGGGGGGAACTCCACGCCATTTTTTTTTTAAATTTGGCGTGGAGTTCCCCTTAAAATCCATACCAGACCTGAAGGTTCTGGTAGGGATATTTGGGGAGAAGCCCACGAGTTTTTTTTTATTTGACGCAGGGTTCCCCTTAATATCCACACCAGACCTGAAGGGCCTGGTAATGGAATTTGGGGGGACCCCCACGCATTTTTTATTTATTTTTTATCAATGACTTTTCTCTGTATTGCCAGGAGCCGACAATTCATTAAAGCCGCGAGTGCTTTTAAATTACTTTTTTTCCTTCAGAAATTACATTTTGTGCAGGGACAGTTCTAAGCACGGGAAACAAGCGCTGCTTTACAGGCATACTATACCCAGGTATGAAATTTAAAGGAATATTTCACTTTTATTGTTTCACTTTAAGCATTATTAAAATCACTGCTCCCGAGAAAACAGCTGTTTTTAAAACTTTTTTATGCATTGATACATGTCCTCTGGGGCAGGACCCGGGTCCCAAAACACTTTTTATGACAATAACTTGCATATAAGTCTTTAAAATTAGCACTTTAGATTTATCCCATAGACTTTTACAGGGTGTTCCGCGGCTTTTCGAATTTGCCGAACACCCCCAAATTGTTCGCTGTTCGGCAAACGTGCGTACAGGCAATGTTCGACTCGAACCTGAAGCTCATCCCTAATCTACACTTGAACAACACTATCACGTTGTGTTTTTCCACTTTATTTTGCAAGTTTTTATAGTGCATTTTTAGATAAGCACTATTCATTTGAATGGGAATCCTCCACTCCAGAAACATACTAAAGAAGGTCATGTACCAAATGTTGCACATGAGCTGAGCACTTTTTGCATTGGCCATGTTTCGTGCAAAAAAACAGGCAGCACCACGCGCAACTGCTACCCATGTTTGGGGCGCCCATAAGAAAGAATGGCACCGCAAATGCATCACGTGTTGTAGAGCATTTTCAGAAACGATTGTTTCCTCTACGCCCAGATGTGAACAGGGCCTATAAATTCAGCAAGCTTTCTGGCTTGTTTTGTTAATACCGTTTCCCAGACATTACAATAAAAAAAAAACATAATCCAAGAACATATTGCTTGGAGAGGTATGAGAGTGCTTTAGTGGCGAGTAAGACATGATATAAAAAAGGAAGTAAATGTTTATTTCTGTGGAAGATAAAATTAAGTGATGGCGATCGATGTGCCCTGGCCAGATGCCCCAGGATAAAATTGATCTTCATCAATGTCAAAACATTAGACCATTACTACTGTTGTTTTGGCTCTTTTCAGCTATTCTTGGAGCGCACTTTAAAGCTGGACTCCAGGAAAAGCAAATATTGTCTAAATACAAGAGGCATGTGTATTCTTACTTGAATCTTGGTGTGCTTTGTGTATTTCCTCCGGATCTGTGCAGTAATCCAGAATGAAACTTTTCCTTTATATAGGTGCTTCCTTTAAAACAGACCAGTCCCTGCTGTTCTCTCTTCTTGTATTGGATTACTGGTCTTGTCTCCGCCCCCTCCTGTAGCTTTCTGCAGGCAGCTTGTAGTGGGAGGGGCTTCTGGGTTGCTCACACAGCTCTGATCTCTGCACAGGTTATGTGCAGCACAATGATGTCTCTGCTATTTTACAAGGTAATATCTGGGCTTGGAAAGGCATTTGGTGCACACAAAGTGGAAGTATATTCTTTGCAGTTTTATTTAGTTATATTTAAATAAAATATCTGTGCCCATAACCCACAAATAACCTTAAAAAGGAGGTCAGAGAAGCTCCTAATAGACATATAATGTTATATTTTACACACTGTCAGATTTTCCTAACCACAGTAAGCTGTTGGAGAGACATGACTAATGAGATTAGTAGTTTCCATACATGGAAAGGATCTGCTGATGAACTCACTGGCCAGCATTACTCACAATCAACAACACTCTGTACTGAATTCAAGTAGGGTGACATAATTACTGCAGATCACATGGCAAGGAGCTGGTAACATTCAGCGTATACTTATAATCCACATCTTTTAATACGACCTCTGTATTCTCTTGCAACCTTACTCAGTCCTAGCAAATGGAATTATAAAAAACAACAACATATACAGGCGCTTGGCCTTGGGGTTATGATGTGTGCAGAAAGGGGATGTATCTTACAGCCCTCTATTTTTCAGACATTTTCCAGGCAGTACATACCTAGTATGAACAAAGAGGAGATAAAGACAGGGAGGGGAATTAACTAAGAATGGAGCAGTTATGCATGGCAACCAACTCAAGCTGAGGCTAGAAGCCGATTGGTTACCATGCACAGCTGCCCCAGAATATGTTTGCTCCAGTTTTAGTAAATCCCTCCCGGATATGTGTCTGTGAGAATTAGACACCGAGCTTGCCCTAAACTGTACCCTTTGGTGTACTAAGCCACATATGAACTGGGGAGTCAGTGACCCCTATAATTGCCAAACTTTCTAAAGTTACTCTCAAAAGTACTTCCATAAAAATTAGGCCTCTCCTATCCTAGCCACCTCTTCCACTTCAAACCTCTCCTATCCCAACCACCTCTTCAAAATCAAGCATCTCCTATGCCAGCCACCTCTCCCACAACAAGCCCCTCCTACCTATCCCAACCACCTCTTCCACATCAAGCCTCTCCTACCTATCCCAACCACCTCTTCCACATCAAGCCTCTCCTACCTATCCCAACCTCCTCTTCCACATCAAGCCTCTCCTGCCTATCCCAACCACCTCTTCCACATCAAGCCTCTCCTACCTATCCCAACCACCTCTTCCACATCAAGCCTCTCCTACCTATCCCAACCACCTCTTCCACATCAAGCCTCTCCTACCTATCCCAACCTCCTCTTCCACATCAAGCCTCTCCTGCCTATCCCAACCACCTCTTCCACATCAAGCCTCTCCTACCTATCCCAACCACCTCTTCCACATCAAGCCTCTCCTACCTATCCCAACCACCTCTTCCACATCAAGCCTCTCCTACCTATCCCAACCACCTCTTCCACATCAAGCCTCTCCTACCTATCCCAACCACCTCTTCCACATCAAGCCTCTCCTACCTATCCCAACCTCCTCTTCCACATCAAGCCTCTCCTACCCCAACCACCTCTTCCACATCAAGCCTCTCCTACCTATCCCAACCTCCTCTTCCACATCAAGCCTCTCCTGCCTATCCCAACCACCTCTTCCACATCAAGCCTCTCCTACCTATCCCAACCACCTCTTCCACATCAAGCCTCTCCTACCTATCCCAACCTCCTCTTCAAGCCTCTCCTGCCTATCCCAACCACCTCTTCCACATCAAGCCTCTCCTACCTATCCCAACCACCTCTTCCACATCAAGCCTCTCCTACCTATCCCAACCACCTCTTCCACATCAAGCCTCTCCTATCCCAACCACCTCTTCCACATCAAGCCTCTCCTACCTATCCCAACCTCCTCTTCCACATCAAGCCTCTCCTGCCTATCCCAACCACCTCTTCCACATCAAGCCTCTCCTACCTATCCCAACCACCTCTTCCACATCAAGCCTCTCCTGCCTATCCCAACCACCTCTTCCACATCAAGCCTCTCCTACCTATCCCAACCACCTCTTCCACATCAAGCCTCTCCTATCCCAACCACCTCTTCCACATCAAGCCTCTCCTACCTATCCCAACCACCTCTTCCACATCAAGCCTCTCCTGCCTATCCCAACCACCTCTTCCACATCAAGCCTCTCCTGCCTATCCCAACCACCTCTTCCACATCAAGCCTCTCCTACCTATCCCAACCACCTCTTCCACATCAAGCCTCTCCTACCTATCCCAACCACCTCTTCCACATCAAGCCTCTCCTACCTATCCCAACCTCCTCTTCCACATCAAGCCTCTCCTGCCTATCCCAACCACCTCTTCCACATCAAGCCTCTCCTGCCTATCCCAACCACCTCTTCCACATCAAGCCTCTCCTACCTATCCCAACCACCTCTTCCACATCAAGCCTCTCCTACCTATCCCAACCACCTCTTCCACATCAAGCCTCTCCTACCCCAACCACCTCTTCCACATCAAGCCTCTCCTACCTATCCCAACCTCCTCTTCCACATCAAGCCTCTCCTGCCTATCCCAACCACCTCTTCCACATCAAGCCTCTCCTACCTATCCCAACCACCTCTTCCACATCAAGCCTCTCCTACCTATCCCAACCTCCTCTTCAAGCCTCTCCTGCCTATCCCAACCACCTCTTCCACATCAAGCCTCTCCTACCTATCCCAACCACCTCTTCCACATCAAGCCTCTCCTACCTATCCCAACCACCTCTTCCACATCAAGCCTCTCCTACCCCAACCACCTCTTCCACATCAAGCCTCTCCTACCTATCCCAACCTCCTCTTCCACATCAAGCCTCTCCTGCCTATCCCAACCACCTCTTCCACATCAAGCCTCTCCTACCTATCCCAACCACCTCTTCCACATCAAGCCTCTCCTACCTATCCCAACCACCTCTTCCACATCAAGCCTCTCCTACCTATCCCAACCACCTCTTCCACATCAAGCCTCTCCTACCTATCCCAACCACCTCTTCCACATCAAGCCTCTCCTACCTATCCCAACCTCCTCTTCAAGCCTCTCCTGCCTATCCCAACCACCTCTTCCACATCAAGCCTCTCCTACCTATCCCAACCACCTCTTCCACATCAAGCCTCTCCTGCCTATCCCAACCACCTCTTCCACATCAAGCCTCTCCTACCTATCCCAACCTCCTCTTCAAGCCTCTCCTGCCTATCCCAACCACCTCTTCCACATCAAGCCTCTCCTACCTATCCCAACCACCTCTTCCACATCAAGCCTCTCCTACCCCAACCACCTCTTCCACATCAAGCCTCTCCTACCTATCCCAACCACCTCTTCCACATCAAGCCTCTCCTACCTATCCCAACCACCTCTTCCACATCAAGCCTCTCCTACCTATCCCAACCACCTCTTCCACATCAAGCCTCTCCTACCTATCCCAACCACCTCTTCCACATCAAGCCTCTCCTACCTATCCCAACCACCTCTTCCACATCAAGCCTCTCCTACCTATCCCAACCTCCTCTTCAAGCCTCTCCTGCCTATCCCAACCACCTCTTCCACATCAAGCCTCTCCTACCTATCCCAACCACCTCTTCCACATCAAGCCTCTCCTGCCTATCCCAACCACCTCTTCCACATCAAGCCTCTCCTACCTATCCCAACCTCCTCTTCAAGCCTCTCCTGCCTATCCCAACCACCTCTTCCACATCAAGCCTCTCCTACCTATCCCAACCACCTCTTCCACATCAAGCCTCTCCTACCCCAACCACCTCTTCCACATCAAGCCTCTCCTACCTATCCCAACCACCTCTTCCACATCAAGCCTCTCCTACCTATCCCAACCTCCTCTTCAAGCCTCTCCTGCCTATCCCAACCACCTCTTCCACATCAAGCCTCTCCTACCTATCCCAACCACCTCTTCCACATCAAGCCTCTCCTACCTATCCCAACCACCTCTTCCACATCAAGCCTCTCCTATCCCAACCACCTCTTCCACATCAAGCCTCTCCTACCTATCCCAACCTCCTCTTCCACATCAAGCCTCTCCTGCCTATCCCAACCACCTCTTCCACATCAAGCCTCTCCTACCTATCCCAACCACCTCTTCCACATCAAGCCTCTCCTACCTATCCCAACCACCTCTTCCACATCAAGCCTCTCCTACCTATCCCAACCACCTCTTCCACATCAAGCCTCTCCTGCCTATCCCAACCACCTCTTCCACATCAAGCCTCTCCTACCTATCCCAACCACCTCTTCCACATCAAGCCTCTCCTACCTATCCCAACCACCTCTTCCACATCAAGCCTCTCCTACCTATCCCAACCACCTCTTCCACATCAAGCCTCTCCTACCTATCCCAACCACCTCTTCCACATCAAGCCTCTCCTACCTATCCCAACCACCTCTTCCACATCAAGCCTCTCCTACCTATCCCAACCACCTCTTCCACATCAAGCCTCTCCTACCTATCCCAACCTCCTCTTCCACATCAAGCCTCTCCTGCCTATCCCAACCACCTCTTCCACATCAAGCCTCTCCTACCTATCCCAACCACCTCTTCCACATCAAGCCTCTCCTACCCCAACCACCTCTTCCACATCAAGCCTCTCCTACCTATCCCAACCTCCTCTTCCACATCAAGCCTCTCCTGCCTATCCCAACCACCTCTTCCACATCAAGCCTCTCCTACCTATCCCAACCACCTCTTCCACATCAAGCCTCTCCTACCTATCCCAACCTCCTCTTCAAGCCTCTCCTGCCTATCCCAACCACCTCTTCCACATCAAGCCTCTCCTACCTATCCCAACCACCTCTTCCACATCAAGCCTCTCCTACCTATCCCAACCACCTCTTCCACATCAAGCCTCTCCTACCCCAACCACCTCTTCCACATCAAGCCTCTCCTACCTATCCCAACCTCCTCTTCCACATCAAGCCTCTCCTGCCTATCCCAACCACCTCTTCCACATCAAGCCTCTCCTACCTATCCCAACCACCTCTTCCACATCAAGCCTCTCCTACCTATCCCAACCTCCTCTTCAAGCCTCTCCTGCCTATCCCAACCACCTCTTCCACATCAAGCCTCTCCTACCTATCCCAACCACCTCTTCCACATCAAGCCTCTCCTACCCCAACCACCTCTTCCACATCAAGCCTCTCCTACCTATCCCAACCACCTCTTCCACATCAAGCCTCTCCTACCTATCCCAACCACCTCTTCCACATCAAGCCTCTCCTACCTATCCCAACCACCTCTTCCACATCAAGCCTCTCCTACCTATCCCAACCACCTCTTCCACATCAAGCCTCTCCTGCCTATCCCAACCACCTCTTCCACATCAAGCCTCTCCTACCTATCCCAACCACCTCTTCCACATCAAGCCTCTCCTACCTATCCCAACCACCTCTTCCACATCAAGCCTCTCCTACCTATCCCAACCACCTCTTCCACATCAAGCCTCTCCTGCCTATCCCAACCACCTCTTCCACATCAAGCCTCTCCTACCTATCCCAACCACCTCTTCCACATCAAGCCTCTCCTACCTATCCCAACCACCTCTTCCACATCAAGCCTCTCCTACCTATCCCAACCACCTCTTCCACATCAAGCCTCTCCTGCCTATCCCAACCACCTCTTCCACATCAAGCCTCTCCTACCTATCCCAACCACCTCTTCCACATCAAGCCTCTCCTACCTATCCCAACCACCTCTTCCACATCAAGCCTCTCCTACCTATCCCAACCACCTCTTCCACATCAAGCCTCTCCTACCTATCCCAACCACCTCTTCCACATCAAGCCTCTCCTGCCTATCCCAACCACCTCTTCCACATCAAGCCTCTCCTACCTATCCCAACCACCTCTTCCACATCAAGCCTCTCCTACCTATCCCAACCACCTCTTCCACATCAAGCCTCTCCTACCTATCCCAACCACCTCTTCCACATCAAGCCTCTCCTGCCTATCCCAACCACCTCTTCCACATCAAGCCTCTCCTACCTATCCCAACCACCTCTTCCACATCAAGCCTCTCCTACCTATCCCAACCTCCTCTTCAAGCCTCTCCTGCCTATCCCAACCACCTCTTCCACATCAAGCCTCTCCTACCTATCCCAACCACCTCTTCCACATCAAGCCTCTCCTACCTATCCCAACCACCTCTTCCACATCAAGCCTCTCCTATCCCAACCACCTCTTCCACATCAAGCCTCTCCTACCTATCCCAACCTCCTCTTCCACATCAAGCCTCTCCTGCCTATCCCAACCACCTCTTCCACATCAAGCCTCTCCTACCTATCCCAACCACCTCTTCCACATCAAGCCTCTCCTGCCTATCCCAACCACCTCTTCCACATCAAGCCTCTCCTACCTATCCCAACCACCTCTTCCACATCAAGCCTCTCCTATCCCAACCACCTCTTCCACATCAAGCCTCTCCTACCTATCCCAACCACCTCTTCCACATCAAGCCTCTCCTGCCTATCCCAACCACCTCTTCCACATCAAGCCTCTCCTGCCTATCCCAACCACCTCTTCCACATCAAGCCTCTCCTACCTATCCCAACCACCTCTTCCACATCAAGCCTCTCCTACCTATCCCAACCACCTCTTCCACATCAAGCCTCTCCTACCTATCCCAACCTCCTCTTCCACATCAAGCCTCTCCTGCCTATCCCAACCACCTCTTCCACATCAAGCCTCTCCTGCCTATCCCAACCACCTCTTCCACATCAAGCCTCTCCTACCTATCCCAACCACCTCTTCCACATCAAGCCTCTCCTACCTATCCCAACCACCTCTTCCACATCAAGCCTCTCCTACCTATCCCAACCACCTCTTCCACATCAAGCCTCTCCTACCTATCCCAACCACCTCTTCCACATCAAGCCTCTCCTACCTATCCCAACCTCCTCTTCCACATCAAGCCTCTCCTGCCTATCCCAACCACCTCTTCCACATCAAGCCTCTCCTACCTATCCCAACCACCTCTTCCACATCAAGCCTCTCCTACCTATCCCAACCACCTCTTCCACATCAAGCCTCTCCTACCTATCCCAACCACCTCTTCCACATCAAGCCTCTCCTGCCTATCCCAACCACCTCTTCCGCATCAAGCCTCTCCTATCCCAACCACCTCTTCCACATCAAGCCTCTCCTATCCCAACCACCTCTTCCACATCAAGCCTCTCCTACCTATCCCAACCACCTCTTCCACATCAAGCCTCTCCTGCCTATCCCAACCACCTCTTCCACATCAAGCCTCTCCTATCCCAACCACCTCTTCCACATCAAGCCTCTCCTACCTATTCCAACCACCTCTTCCACATCAAGCCTCTACCATCTCAGCCACCTTTCCCCCCCATCAAGCCTCTACCATCTCAGCCACCTTTCCTCCCCATCAAGCCTCTACCATCTCAGCCACCTTTCCTCCCCATCAAGCCTCTACCATCTCAGCCACCTTTCCCCCCCATCAAGCCTCTACCATCTCAGCCACCTTTCCCCCCCCCCATCAAGCCTCTACCATCTCAGCCACCTTTCCCCCCCCCATCAAGCCTCTACCATCTCAGCCACCTTTCCCCCCCCCCCATCAAGCCTCTACCATCTCAGCCACCTTTCCCCCCCATCAAGCCTCTACCATCTCAGCCACCTTTCCCCCCCCATCAAGCCTCTACCATCTCAGCCACCTTTCCCCCCCATCAAGCCTCTACCATCTCAGCCACCTTTCCCCCCCCCCCCCCATCAAGCCTCTACCATCTCAGCCACCTTTCCCCCCCCCCCATCAAGCCTCAACCATCTCAGCCACCCCCCCCCCATCAAGCCTCTACCATCTCAGCCACCTTCCCCCCCCATCAAGCCTCTACCATCTCAGCCACCTTTCCCCCCCCATCAAGCCTCTACCATCTCAGCCACCTTTCCCCCCCCATCAAGCCTCAACCATCTCAGCCACCTTTCCCCCCCATCAAGCCTCTACCATCTCAGCCACCTTTCCCCCCCCCCATCAAGCCTCTACCATCTCAGCCACCTTTCCCCCCCATCAAGCCTCTACCATCTCAGCCACCTTTCCCCCCCCATCAAGCCTCTACCATCTCAGCCACCTTTCCCCCCCATCAAGCCTCTACCATCTCAGCCACCTTTCCCCCCCCATCAAGCCTCTACCACGCCAAGCCTCCACTATACCAGCCACCTCTCCCATGTCACACCTCTACTATCTCAGCCACCGCTCCCGCGTCAAATCTATCTTATCCCAGCTACCTCTCCCATGACAAGCCTCTCCTATCTCAGCCACCTCTCCCACGTTAAGCCTCTACTATTTCACCCACCTCTTTCACATCAAGCCTCTACTATGCCAGGGCAGCCACTTCTCCCACATCAAGCCTCTCCTATCCCAGCTACCTCTCCCATGTCAAGCCTCTAGCATGCCAGCCACCTTTCCCACATCAAGCCTCTACCATCTCAGCCACCTCTCCCACGTCAAGCCTCTCCTATCCCAGCTACCTCTCCCATGTCAAGCCTCTACCATGTCAGCCACCTTTCCCACATCAAGCCTCTACCATCTCAGCCACCTCTCCCACGTCAAGCTTCTCCTATCCCAGCCACCTCCCCAATGTCAAGCCTCTTCTATCCCAGCCACTTCTCCCACGTCAAGCCTCTCCTATCCTGACCACCCCTCCTTCATCAAGCCACCTTTCTTCCACCCTTGTCCTCCCCCTGGTCAAACCGCTCCTTTGCCAACACTGTGACTAGGTCTATTTACCTTCAGTTACTCAAAAATTTATAAAAAAAGACACCCAGGCAGACCGATAATTAGTTGATGCATAGGGTGGTTCAAGGTCAGAACCGTATCCCTATACTGGGGCCCACACCTAAATTAACAGGTGTGGTTCCTTAAAGGTGTTGCAAACCTTCCCGTTTTTTCACCTTAATGCATCCTATGCATTAAGGTGAAAAAACATCCAATAATTGCCCCCCCCCCCCGTTTACTTACCTGAGCCCTCGAAAGTCCCGCGTCGAGAACGCACTTGATCTAGGCACGGTCTTCTCGGCTCTTCATTGGATAGATTGATAGCAGCGCAGCCATTGGCTCCCGCTGCTGTCAATAAAATCCAATGACGCGAGAGCCGAGTCCGGCATTCGTGTCTATTAACGCAAATGCTGGACTCGGGAGCACGCCCGCAAGGTAATCCCCTTGGGAAAGCGCTTCCCAGAGGGGGGTTATCTGATGCGGGGAGGAGCCGAGACAGCTGCCGAGGGACCCCAGAAGACGAGGATCGGGGGCCACTCTGTGCAAAACGAGCTGCACAGCGGAGGTATGACGTGTTTGTTATCTAGAAAAAAAAAAAACTTGAACCTTTACAATCACTTTAAGGTCATGAATAAACTGAAAAAAAAATGGGGATTAAAGATCACCAAGAAAACTTATTAAGGAACACTCTGGACTTAACAACTTTAATGAAATTGATACAAAAAACTACCACTAGTGCAAACATTAAAAAATGACAACGTTGTCAAAGATATCTGCCGGCAGCACACCTCATACTCCACCACATACAGTAGTTCGATTGAAGTAATTCCAGGGTTGGTCTCGGTGGATAGAGTGAGTTATCATTGGAATAATCTCATCCTTTTTAACCCACTGTCTGTGGAAGAGTCCATGTATCCCCATAGACCTTTTGCAGTGTGGATTGTGTGTGGTGCATGCACAAGCATGCACCCAGTGTTGAAAAATGCAAAAGTAGCTATTTTTTGCCCATTTTTTCCAAATGTATTAAACTACCTCTAATAATACCAAAATACTTCAATTATTATGCAAAAACACCACAAGAGAAAAGATTCTATTTTTACAATTATATGGGAAATACAGCTGCAGCAACTGGCATTTTTTTAAATGCAGCCTTTCACTTTAAAACAAAAAGGTTTTAAAACATCAATAGTACATTGGGCACATACCTGTAACTGTCGGCAGCGTCTGCAGGAGCCTGATATTGCACTAGCGATCCACTGGCTGGGGTCCAATGCTCTGCAGGCTCCTGTGAAAATAAATAAATGCACTTTTTTTCCTGCAGAAACATGTGCATGTGTTTTATTTTTTTTAAACAAAGGGAAACTTAGCGTTTAAACAGAACTTCTCTTCTTTCGCAATGTGACGCCTTAAGCTCCATTGTCACAGCTTACCTCTTCACTCAATCTTCTTCCCTGATTTGGAGTCCTCAGTCAATGACTCCTGTTGCTGTATCTGAGCCAATGAGGAGGGAGAGAGCTGAGAAAGCCTCGGCTTTCATGCACATCGCTGGATCGAGATCGGACTCAGGTATGTATTTAGGGGGGCTGCAGGGGAAGCTACATGCAGAACATTTTTTCTGCCTTTACAACCACTTTTACTTGCCTCTCTCAAAAGCACTAAGTTTTATTTCTTCCTGCTGTCTAGTTCCCCTGTTATCAGCATGAGTCTATTCTGACAAGTTTTTCTGACACCAAGAGCTAAAAAAAGGTGACAGGATGGATCTCTAGCACACAGCCTGCAATTGACAGCCTCAGGTCTGTTCCTGTGTGCTGTGGGGTGGGCATTCCTCTCACAGCTCTTGTACAGTGTGTAACTACGGCTCCCCGCGTCCTACTTTGTGAGTCTGTGAAAAACAGGACAGGACAAATAGCTGCAAATAAACAGGTACAACTTATGTAGGAGGATTTGGATCATCTCTGTGTATCACCTGAGGCCAGTCACTTTACTGGGTATAAGTAGAGGTTTACAGCCACTTTAACTCCAGCTTTAAAAAAAAGCTGTGTTGAAACAGTTGCAGTACAGCAATGGTGCACTGAACTCCAATTCATTGTTGCAGTACACCACATGTGTGTGATGGTCCCCCTTACCCTATGATTTATGCTACACAATAGGTTTCAAAAAATATATGGGTGCATGATGAGCCCCCGTGGACTTGGCTCAGCCATCTCTATCTCTCCCTCTTTACTCCTAGTTTATCATCTGTGGCCACACTGCCCTCTTGTGGCAGTTTTGTAGACTGCTGGTGTGAAAGGGTCCAGGTGGGCTGCTTAATTGGAGTGCATCTGGAGGTGCGTTTCATCACTTCCAGCATCTGCCCACAGCACATCCTGTGTGCATCTTGACATTGTGATGTCACTTCTGGTTACGTTGTAATACTTTCATGTCACTTCTGGTTAAGTTGTGACAATTTCATGACACTTCTGGTTAAGTTGTGATATCACGATTCACGTATGGTGGTAATATTTAGGGTTAGAAGGGTATTTAAAACGGAGTTTCACCCATTTAAAAGTCAGCAGCTACACAAAGTCCCATGGTCCAGCGATGCGGGCGCACAAAGCCTAGCTCCTCTCCTCTCTGCGGCGCTGACATTCTAACTGTGGGTGTCCGGCTGTGACTTCACAGTCGGGCGCGCACTGCGCATGCGCAAATCGCGCTGTGAATGGCCAGGCAATCTTCTGGTACCTGCGACGTGTCCCAGAAGATTGCAGGGAGGGGGAGCGGTGAACTTCCTTCTGGCGCTGCGGCGCCAGGGGAGGAAGTGGGAGCTGGGTGCCTCTAAAAACAGGGTACCCCCCCAAAAAAATGATATGCCAAATGTGGCCTGTCAGGGGGTCACCATAACTTAAAGTGTAAGTTCCATTTTTGGGTGGAACTCCACTTTAAGTGGAGAGTGTTTAATCTATCTCACTCTTTACCTGTGACATTCAGGGCTGGGGATTTGTTTTCTTCCAATGACATATATGATTGTAGGCATTTCCTAGGGCACAGTCTTTTGAGGGGTCTGCTTTTGCTTTCCTATGTGGCTATGTATGTTTGATGGTGTTGTTTCATCTCTTTTCCCTGTCTATCTACAGCCTGCTGCAACCCATGCTTATACCTGGATACAGGACATCAAGATCTAGATTTGTACATGGTTTTATGACGAATTAAGGGGTTCAATACATATGTGATATTGGTTTAAATCAATGTATGCTTTTCTATTAGTGATGGAGTTTTGGTCTAAATGCTATGTAATGTGCTGCAATACATTTTAAAATACATACAACGGGATAACTTTTATCTCAGTTTTTTTTCTGCAGGGTATGTTTTAGGGTGCACATGCATTCTGGATGCTTTTCCAGGAAATGCATTGGATGGAAAGACATATGTGCAAAAACTGAACATGTTTTTTTCAGATGTAATTTAATTACATGCTGTCTCGTGAATCGCGTTTGGGCGGAGCTACATGCTGACGCCACAATGCCATATTCGATCTTGGAACTAGTGGCCTTCTTTTGCCTCTCTTCCATACAGCATTGAATTGGTTATATGACTGTCTCCAGTGATGCGCGGGGGTACTACCAGGCACCTTCAGTATAGTTATGGAGCTGGATGACCAGGCGTGAAAGACTTGAGATTCCTTATACAAAAACACACGGTAAATGTGTCAGTGGTGTTATTTACAGGTGGTGGTGTGGATTGTTTAAGGCTGGGTTCACACCTATGCGAATTGGTTGCGGCTTACACCGCATCCAATTCGCATTACATTTTAAAATACATTGATTTCAATGAGGCTGGTTCACATATGTGCGATGCATTCGCACTGCGCATTGCCCAAAAAAGTGTGCGTTTTCTAGGCACTGTGGTGCGGCTCAGGTGCGAATTCAGGTCCATTATCTTCTATGGGCACGCATCTGATTCGCAGATGTGTTTAGTTCTCATCAGGATTTCTCTCCTTTACCTCACTACTAGGGCTGGGGAAAAAATCGATTTTAATCTTGAATCGAGTTTTGAGTTCAAATCGATTCATATTTGAAGAAAATCTATTTTTTAGATTTTTTTATTTAAAAAACAATTTTTTTTTAATTTTTTAATTTTTATTTTCCCTTAAGTTTCCGTAGCAGGGCTGCAGGGGGCGTATCCGGAATGGCACTGCGTGGCTTTACCCCAATTACATCTACTCGCCGCCGCAGCCGCGAGTAGATGTAATGTAACACTAACCGCAAGCCGCCTCTGCCTACCTGATCAGCGTGTTATGCAGACAGACGGCGGCCATTGCAGTAGGGGTGCAACGGATCAAAAACCTCACGGATCGGATCGATCCTCAGATCAGAGCCACGGATCGGATAATTTTCGGATCAGCAAAAAAAAAAAGGAAAAAAAAAACGTT
This sequence comes from Rana muscosa, assembly GCA_029206835.1. Taxonomy (NCBI): domain Eukaryota; kingdom Metazoa; phylum Chordata; class Amphibia; order Anura; family Ranidae; genus Rana; species Rana muscosa. The sequence goes on from CM055116.1 coordinate 884,230,061, forward strand.
ACACCCACCGGGTTTTTCGATTTCACAGTTATTTTCAACACAAAACGGAGCTTATAGGCTTAAATACAGTATTTGTAAATCCAAACGGACTGTTTACATGTTAAATTTTAAAAGCAGCAGCAAACCTGCTAACCTTACATGGTTGCTAATGTGACAAATGTGAAAATCAGAGGTGTTTCGTCACATTAGCAAGCATGTGAGATTTGCTGCTGCTTTTAAAATTTAAAATGTAAACAGTCCCTTGGATTTCCAAATAATGTATTTAAGCTGATAAGCATATAAAATACCTGAAATCTAAAACTCTGTTGGGTGTAACAAGATGTCCGCTTGGCACCTTCACAGTAATGAGAGTGAGGAGTGTGGGGTGGAGCAAGATGGCGGCGGCAAAACGTCACTACAGCGGCTGCCGCCGGGTGTACAAAGATGGCCGCCGCTCCGGAGCTAGGCTGAAGCCGCGGCCTTTCCTATGGCCGAGTCTCCGGAGCACTCCGCGAATCGCGTGGTGATCCGACCTGAACAGGGTGACCCGTTCGGATCACCACCGATCCGTTGCACCCCTACATTGCAGTCCTCATCGTCTGTGATAGGCGGAACACTCAATTTCACAGCAGGCAGTGTTCAGCCTATCACGGACATCCTCTCATCCTCGTCTGTGGTATGAGGATGAGCGGATGTCCATGATAGGCGGAACACTGAATGTTGGGAAATTGAGTGTTCCGCCTATCACAGACGAGGAGGAGGCGCGGCTTTTGAATACTGGAATGGCCGCCGGTGTAGCAGTAAAATCCGTATCCCATGAAAATCTGCATCAGGTATGGGCACAGTGATTGAAGCATGGGCACAGTGAGGCATTGGGCACAGTTCAATTCAACTAAGAGTAACCTCAGGATTTTTTGTTGTTTTATTAGCTAAATCCAAATACAGTATTAATAATTTGGATGTTTAACAATCTTTGTTGCATACTGACTTTGCAGTTAGAGAAAGGGTTTGCCTTTGCAATTTTGTTTGTTGATGCACTTTAATTAATATAATAAAAAATAAAAAAAAAATCGAAATCGTAAATCGAGTTTTTTATTAAAAAAATAAAATAAAAAAATCGCAGATTTTTTTGGGGGGGAAAATCGCCCAGCCCAGCTCACTACACTTCGCCCCCTCCCCCTCCTCTCTCTCTGGTCACCAAATTCACAGCTAAAAACGGAGCTGATCTGCTGAGCAGTTCTCTTATCTTTTTGCAGAGATAAGAGAGCTGGAATTCGCACTGCACAAGTGTGAACCCAGCCTAAAGGTTAAGGCCTCATGCCCACTGACGTTTTTACAGCTGTGTTTTTGAGCGTTTTTTACAGCTTAAAAACGCCTGTCCATGTTAGTCTATAGCTTCATGCCCACCTAGACGTTTTTGAGCTGCAAATAGCATAGACGTTTTTAAGCTGTAAAAAAAACCCAGGACCAGTGCGTTCCTCAGCGTCGGAGTTAGGCAGAAAAAAACGCGAGCGTCAAAAAACGCTCAAAAACACCCGAAAACGCTCAAAAACGCGCACTAACACGCGGTCGCGTTTTTTTAGCTCCGATGTTTTTTTTTTCAAAAAAATAAAATAAAAATTTACAATAACATGGACAGGCGTTTTTAAGCTGTAAAAAACGCAGCTGTAAAAACGTCAGTGGGCATGAGGCCTAAAAGGTGGAAGCTTCTATACGCAAGAGGACACGTTTTGATACCAGTGGACTTTATTTTATCTTAGTGGTTTTGGTTTGATTTACGTTATTCACTTATTGGACTTTTGTGTTGATTGATTTAATATTATTTTTTTATTACACGTTTGTGGTTTTGTATACTGACCTACTGCAAGCAGCCTTAGTTACTTTAGTGCTGACTTTTCAGTAAGTTTGAAAAAGAAGTACAGTATTGCCAAAGCTTTTTTGGTCATTCTTCTCTTCTGGGTCACAGGAGTGCACATACTTTTTACACGCCTGTGGCCAAAATCAACTATATTGTTTGGATCCACACGGCTACCCGATTGATAGCTGGCTCTAGTTCTCAGCGCGTAGCTTAGAGCCAAAGCCAGCTGTGCCCACCCTCTCTCCAGCGCTTCAGGAAGCGCTGGAGGGACAGAGCAGAGAGCAGTGATTTACAGTCATCACTCTTCTCAAAACTGACTTAGAAATGAGCGATCAGTGGTCATGTGATCACTCTGTTCTCAGGCTAAGAGTCCGCAGTTGACAGCTGCAGCATCACACTGCAGTATGGTGGTGAATATGTATGTTTTCTTTTCACACTCCAAACGTCTCCTTTAACCACTTGCCGACTAGCTCCTGTAGATTTAGGTTGGCAAAATGGCACAGCTGCGCAAAGTAACGTACCTGTACATTACTTTGAATTTCACGCCCCCGCCGCGAGCTCCGTGACCGGTGTCCCGCGATCTTGTCAAGGAGCTGAAGAACAGGGAGATGCCAGTGTAAACACAGAATCTCACTATTCTGCCTAGTGACAGGACACTGATCGTCTTCTCCCTCTCATCGGGAGCAGACGATCAGTGTCGTGTCACTGCTAGCCCATCCCCCAGACAGTTAGAATCACTCCCTAGGACACACTTAACCCCTTCCACTACTGGTTAACCCCTTCACTGCCAGTCACATTTACACAGTAATCAGTGCATTTTTATAGCACTGATTGCTGTATAAATGTGAATGGTCCCAAAATAGCATCAAAAGTGTCCACCATAAATGTCACAGTCACGATTTAAAAAAAAAAAAAAAACGCTGATCGCCGCCATTAGTAGTAAAAAATAAAAATATTAATAAAAATGCCAAAAAACTATCCCCTATATTGTAGACGCTATAACTTTTGCGCAAACCAATCGCGTCTTGCGATTTTTTTTACCAAAAATATGTGGAAGAATACGTATTGGCCTAAACTGAGGAAAAAGTTAGTTTTTTTAGATATTTTTTGGGGATAATGATTATAGCAAAAAGTAAAAAAATATTGCTTTTTTTTCAAAAATGTCGCTCTATTTTTGTTTATAGCGCAAAAAATAAAAACCACAGAGGTGATCAAATACCACCAAAAGAAAGCTCTATTTGTGGGAAAAAAAGGACATCAATTTTGTTTGGGAGCCACATCGCACGACCGCGCAATTGTCAGTTAAATCGACACAGTGCCGAATCGCAGAAAGTGGCCCGGTCATTTGGCAGCCAAGTGGTCCGGGGCTGAAGTGGTTAATGATGTCTGTATAATCAACAGTCCTCATTGTAAAGTGATACGAAATACATACATTACAACTGGACCCTTTATTTTATGATGATACTGGTTTTTAGAAGTTTGTGTATTAATAAAGTTATATACTGCATAAGTGTGCTGTTGTATGTAGTTATCATGCCCAAATATCTCTTGCTGGATTGCATAATACCAATAATAGTTTGAGGTAAAGATGTGTTTAACCACTTGTCCCCCGCCCACTGCGTCATTAGCACCTGGAAGGATGGTTTCGGTAGGGGCCACGCCGTGCCGCCCGACAGTAAACTGGGGGCCGGTAGTGGTTGAGTCTGAGCCGTCTGGAAGGGTGCTCCTGGTGAGGATGGAATGCTGCATTTGGTCTGGTCTTTTTTGCCGAGTCTTATTCTGGCCTTCTGGCTGGATGGTGTAAGTGCTGTCCTTGTTGGCGATCCGGTTGGAGGAGCTGGCTAATGCCTGTTTCTGAGCGGGGTGCGGCCATGCAAATCCGCTGGGTTGATGGGAGTCTGGAAGGGCTAGTATCGGTGGAGGCTGTATGCAGGGGCAGCTCTCCCTGAGAACACCATGAAGGGCTCTCTATCAGCAGGACAGAGGGCTGCACTGACCAGTCGGGGGGTCGGATAGGAGCCGAAAAGCCCATGGTGCATGTGCTCATGTGAGTGAGGGTCACATTGATATATGGCACCGCGGTCACTGCACCATGTCACACCTTTTTAGCACCTGCCTCCTTTTGGCTAGGACCGGAGGAATTTTTTTATTCCTGGCCGGAGGGCCTGGCCATTGTATAGCACAATGGCCACTTTTCACTCTCCCACCTTCCTTCTCCCCACTTTCTTTTTATTTATCCCCGTGTGTGTCACTTTTTTGTATTTTTTTGTTTGGTGTCCCCCGTTTGTCACAGTGTGTTTAGTAGGGTGTAGGTCCTCGGGCCTGCCCTGAACGACTTGGGAGTAGGTGGACATGGTCTTCTGGCCTGATTCGCCTGCTCTCATGGGGTCTCCCTTCGGGGGAGCCCTACCTAGTACTTGGGTGGGTCTGTTTCGGCAGACCCTCCAGAGAAGGGGGTCCGTCTGGTTTCGGCCAGTCGGACCGCGTGATGTACCTCAGTCCCCGTCAGGAGCCTAACGCCCCGGGGGATCAGGGTAAGGTCCTTCCTAGTGGAGGACTAGTGTTACACCCGTTGCACGTTTTGTGTCACTCTTTATGTGTGTGTGCACTTTTTTTGGCACCGGGTGGAGTTTTTGGGTGTGTTTCACACGCCATGGGCTTTTAAAAAAAACAAAAAAACTTGTCCCCCGCCCACTGTCAATTGACGGCAGGCGGAGGATACTCTCGTTCTGGGAGGACATCATATGACGTCCTCCCTTTAAAACGAGCTAGAAGGCGCGCGCTCGCCACCAGCGGCGCGCGCCCGCCGCGTTTACAAGGCCCCGGTGCGCGTGCCCGGCGGCCGCGATTGCCCGGGAAACGAGCAGGAAAGTGGGTCTCTGTGTGAGATCCATGTCCTGTGAGGGAGAGGGGACCGATGGTGTGTCCCTTGTACATAGGGACAACCATCGGTCACCTCCCCCAGTCAGTCCCCTCCCCCCACAGTAAGAACACATTGAGGGAACATATTTAACCCCTTCCCGCCCCCTAGTGGTTAACCCCTTCCCTGCCAATCACATTTATACAGTAATCAATGCATTTTTATAGCAGGGATCGCTGTATAAATGTGAATGGTCCCAAAAATGTGTCAAAAGTGTCCGATGTGTCCGCCGCAATATCGCAGTCACAATAAAAAAAAATCGCAGATCGCCGCCATTACTAATAAAAAAATAAAAAAATAAAAATGCTATAAATCTATCCCCTATTTTGTACACGCTATAACTTTTGCGCAAACCAATCAATACGCGCTTATTGCGATTTTTTTTTTTTACCAAAAATATGTAGAAGAATACGTATCGGCCTAAACTGAGGAAAATTTAATAAAAAAAAAAAAAAATGGGTATTTATTATAGCAAAAAGTAAAAAATAGTGTTTTTTTTCCAAACTGGACGCTCTTCTTTTGTTTATAGCGCAAAAAATAAAAACTGCAGAGGTGATCAAATACCACCAAAAGAAAGCTCTATTTGTGGGAAAAAAAGGACACAAATTTCGTTTGGGAGTCACGTCGCACGACCGCGCAATTGTCAAAGTGTGACAGCGCTGAAAGCTGAAAAATGGCTTGGGCAGGAAGGGGGTTTTCGTGCACAGTAGGGAGGTGGTTAATGGAAAGGAGGCTGCAGGGACACACTAGCGATGTAGCAGCTGGCATGTGGAACCCCAGTGGGCACAGGAATCTGACACCGCAGGAAGTGTCAGATGTTGAGGATAGCAGCAGGAGCTGTAGTTCTACAAGAGAGTAATGACTCCATACACAAGCAGGACTGGTAGAAACATGGGAGAGCAAGACAAGAGTGTCTCTCTGACTCCCTAACCACTTAAGCCCCGGACCATTTTGCTGGCCAAAGACCAGGCCACTTTTTGCGATTCGGCACTGCGTCGCTTTAACTGACAATTGCGCAGTCGTGTGACGTGGCTTCCAAACAAAATTGACGTCTTTTTTTTCACACAAATAGAGCTTTCTTTTGGTGGTATTTGATCACCTCTGCGGTTTTTATTTTTTGCACTATAAACAAAAATAGAGCGACAATTTTGAAAAAAATTCTATATTTTTTACTTTTTGCTATAATAAATATCCCCAAAAAATATCTAAAAACACTTTTTTTTTCCCCTCAGTTTAGGCCGATACGTATTCTTCTACATATTTTTGTTTAAAAAAATAAACAAAATAAGCATATATTGATTGGTTTGCGCAAAAGTTATAGCGTCTACAAAATAGGGGATAGAATTATGGCATTTTTATTATTCTTTTTTTTTTTAATAGTAATGGCGGCGATCTGCGATTTTTATCGGGACTGCGACTTTATGGCGGACACATCGGACACTTTTGACACATTTTTGGGACCATTGTCATTTTTACAGCAATCAGTGCTATAAAAATGCACTGATTACTGTAAAAATGACACTGGCAGTGAAGGGGTTAACCACTAGGTGACGCTGAAGGGGCTAAGTGTGCCCTAGGGAGTGCTTCTAACTGTAGGGGGGGATTACATCAGTATTTCCCTGTTCTTCCTCACCGTGAGACGATCGCGGGTATCCCCACGGACATCGAGTCCGCGGGACACGCGGTCGGGCTCACGGAGCTTGCGGTGCGCGTCCACAATGCCGCTTCTTAAAGGGGACGTGTATATATATATATATATATATATATATATATATATATATATATACACAGGTCCTTTCGCCAGCCCGTGCCATGCTGCAGATGAATTATCTGTGTGCGGCGGTCGACAAGCGGTTAAACTCGCCATACCAAAAGCTCCTTTCTCCTCCACAGCTGCAAAAAGAAAAAATCAGCGGTGTCTGCGGTAATGTTACAGTGCTCAGGACAGTAACGGCTGATCTCTGTCACAGGTGGGCAGGTATTGTGCTTCCCCATACTGGAAAATACCAGGTAGTCTCATTGGTTGCAGAGGAGTTGTGAAAAAGCACAGATAAGATGAGTATACGGAGGTCCAGGAATGCACTCTGCATTCATTGTCACTTTCTCCCACTTAGCTAAGGTGGTAGTGTCTCTTAAGGGGTTAGTTCACCCTTACCAAAAAACTGCCCATTCAGGGGCGCCTTTACATAAAAACAAACTGCAGCTTTGACTAAAGTTGGACAACCTTGCTATAGTTGTAGGCCATCAATGTACCTCCTAAAGACTGGCTGAAAAACCTCTAGAGATGGCAGATAGTACATCTGCAGTTCGCTATCTTCTTCATCGCAGCACAGCTCAAAGCTACTGTGATGGGGGGAGAGAAAACATATGCAAGGTAGATTGATTACTAATCATACTCCTATGATGGTGCCGGTGGGCATAAACAGCTGGGAGTACAGAAGAAAAAAACTCCAGATGGCTCAGTTCCTCTATAAATGGGTTGTAAACCCTTGTGGTTTTTCACCTTAATGCATTCTACGTATTGAGGTGAAAACCCTTCTCTAGTGCATCCCCATTGATGGGGATGAGCACAGCAGCTTTAGCCACTGTCTTGGGTCCTCATTGGATAGATTGATAGCAGCACAGCCATTGGCTCCCGCTGCTGTCAATCAAATCCAGCGACACGGGAGCCAGGCCGAGTCCTGCTGTCTGTGTCAATGGACGCAGCAGCAGCACTCGGGAGCGCACCCGCACAGGTGTCCCCTTGCAATGTGGGTCTCCGAGGGGGCACTCGATGTGGGGAGGAGCCAGGAGTGCCATGGGGGGACCCCAGAAGATGAGGATTGGGGCCATTCTGTGCAAATCCCTTGCACAGAGGAGGCAAGTATAACATGCTTTGCAATCCCTTTAAGCCATCTTTATTGCAAACAATCCACAAAGGTGGCTAAAACTCACAGAGGAGGGAGAGAAACAGCTGGGAGTGTCTAGCACCAAAAGCAGGATGGGATGATGTCATCTCTGGGGGTTTTTCAGTCAGGCTTCGGGAGATATGTAAATTGCCTAACCCTATAGTAAGGGCATTATTTAACTTTAGTCAGGGCTGCACAGTTTGTATTTATCTACAGGCATCCATTATCTGCATAGTTAGTTTGTTTTTTTAACCTCTTTACGACTGTGCTATAGCCGAATGATGGCTACAGCACAATCGCACTTTACCGGGAGGCCATTATATGACGTCCTCCTGTGCTTGAGCATCTCACGCATCCCCTGTGGCGAGCATCGACAGTGATCTGTGATCGCTGCGTCCAAAAGGACACAGCTGATCACAAATCAGGGTTAAACAGCCAATCACAGCAGCTCTTTACCACTTGATCTGCTGTGTCCAATCACAGTGTAAACAGGATTTGCAGTAATCCTCTCCTCGCGCTGAGAGCGCATGAGGAGAGGAGAGCCGATAAACAACAAATCCACACAGGGGACATCTACACTGATAATCGGGTACTGATCATCAGTGCAGCCCCAACAGTGCCCACCAGCGTACATCAATGAAGGAGAAAAATTATTTATTTACAAAATTTTATAACAGAAACATTTTCAAAATTTTCGGTCTTTTTTTTGTTTCTTTAGCAAAAAATAAAAAACCCAGTGGCAATTAAATACCACCGAAATAAAGCTCTATCTGCCAAAAAAAAATATATATATAAGAATTTTGTTTGGGTACAGCGTTACGTGACCGCGCAATTGTCATTCAAAGTGCGACACAGCTGATTATTGGCCGAGTGAGAGTGCCCAGTAGGCAAGTGGTTAAAGGTGAACTTGCCCTTTAACCACTTAAGCCCCGGACCATTTGGTAGCTAAAGGACCAGAGCTGTTTTCAGAATTTTGCACTGCGCTGCTTTAACTGGAAATTGTGCGGACATGCAATGTTGTACCCAAACGAAATTTGTGTCCTTTTCTTCCCACAAATAGAGCTTTATTTTAATGGTATTTGATTGCCTCTGCGATTTTTATTTTTTGCGATATAAACGGAAAAAGACCGAAAATTTTGAAAAAAAATGATATTTTCTACTTTTTGTTATAAGAAAAATCGAATAAACTCAATTTTAGTCATACATTTAGGCCAAAATGTATTCAGCCACATGTCTTTTTTTTTTAATTCTCTTTTTCCTTCCTCACATTACATTATACATTTTACCTCTTATACATTTACCGTATATACTCGAGTATAAGCCGAGATTTTAAGCCCTTTTTTTGGGGCTTAAAATTGCCTCCATAATGTCCTTAACAAAAGTAGGCTGCTCTACCGCCATTAGACTTTGGATCTCCACCTGCGCTTCGATGGTTTTGGAGGATTTTAGCAGGGATTTTTCTGCTGGTCTCAAAGTTCCTTTTAATGCTTTTATTAATGGGGAGGAGCTTGGGGTAACCAATTGTGTTCTACCCCTAGTTTTGCCGGGGGCCATTCAAGCACTATTCAGTTTTCTGTTTTCAGCAGCAGAAAAATAGATTTTATATGTGTGGGGATTTTTTTTTTTTCCGCTTTGCCCTCCACCTTCTTTTCCAATAGTAGTATTAATTTGGTAAAGATGGGATTAACACTCCCAGTATTCCTTTGTGTTTGTCTCTATTTCTGCCCTACTAGAACAGTGGAAGGGGGGTATCAATATCCTCGCCATTGAAATGGGTAACAGAATTTAAATATTTGGGCATAGTGATCACACGACAAGCTGAAAGATTTAAAACGGTGAATCTGGATCCAGTATTACAGGAAAATAAAAAAAAATAAAAAATATGGGAAAAGCTACCCCTGTCTTTACTAGGACGTATAAATTAGACATCCCAAGGAAATTGCTGAGAGGCATGTTGAGCCCATTGAATATTTTTTTTTTTTTTGTCTCAAGTGATTGAATAAAAAAATAAAAAAATTACAAAAAGTTGTCACTAAATGATATATTGCTCACACATGCCATGGTTATATGTGGAATTGCACCCCAAAATACATTTTGCTGCTTCTCCTGAGTACGGGGATACCACATGTGTGGGACTTTTTAGGAGCCTAGCCGCGCACGGGCCCCCGAAAACCAAGCACCGCCTCCAGGATTTCTAAGGGTGCAAATTTTCGATTTCACTCCTCACTACCTATCACAGTTTCGAAGGCCATAAAATGCCAAAATAGCACAAACCCCCCCCAAATGACCCCATTTTGGAAAGTAGACACCCCAAGCTATTTGCTGAGAGGCATGGCGAGTATTTTACAGCTCTCATTTGTTTTTGAAAATGAAGAAAGAAAATATTTATTTATTTATTTTCAATTTTCAAAACTTTGTGACAAAAAGCGAGATCTGCAAAATACTCACAATACCTCTCAGCAAATAGCTTGGGGTGTCTACTTTCCAAAATGGGGTCATTTGGGGGGGTTTTGTGCCATCTGGGCATTCCATGGCCTCCGAAACTGTGATAGGCAGTGAGAAGTGAAATCAAAAATTTACACCCTTAGAAAGCCTGAAGGCGGTGCTTGGTTTTTGGGGTCCCGTACGCGGCTAGGCTCCCAAAAAGTCTCACACATGTGGTATCCCCGTACTCAGGAGAAGCAACAGAATGTATTTTGGGGTGTAATTCCACATATGCCCATGGCATGTTTGAGCAATATATCATTTAGTGACAACTTTGTGCAAAAAAATAAATAAAAATTGTCTTTTTTCCGCAACTTGTGTCAACATATAAAATATTCCATGGACTCGACATGCCTCTCAGTATATAGCTTGGGGTGTCTACTTTCCAAAATGGGGTCATTTGGGGGGGGGGGTTTGAACTGTTCTGGCATTTTATACACAACATTAGGAAGCTTACATCCACTCTTCTAACCACTTGAAGACAAAGCCCTTTTTGACACTTTTTGTTTACATGAAAACATTTTTTTTTTTTTTGCAAGAAAATTATGTTGAACCCCCAAACATTATATATATTTTTAAAGCAAAGGCCCTACAGATTAAAATGGTGGGTGTTACATTTTTTTTTCTACACAGTATTTGCGCAGCGATTTTTCAAACGCATTTTTTGGGGAAAAAATACACTTTTTTTAATTTTAATGCACTAAAACACACTATATTGCCCAAATGTTTGATGAAATAAAAAAGATGATCTTAGGCTGAGTACATAGATACCAAACACGACATGCTTTAAAATTTCGCACAAACGCGCATTGGCGACAAACTACATACATTTTTAAAAGCCTTTAAAAGCCTTTACAGGTTACCCCGTTAGATTTACAGAGGAGGTCTACTGCTAAAATGACTGCCCTCGATCTGACCTTCGCGGTGATACCTCACATGCATGGTGCAATTGCTGTTTACATATGACGCCAGACCGACGCTTGCGTTCGCCATTGGGCAAGAGCAGGGCAGGACAGGGGTGCTTTTTTTTTTTTTTTTATTATTAATTTTGCTTTTTTATTTTATTTTTTAAACTGTTCCTTCCATATTTTTTTTTTTTTATCATTTTTATTGTTATCTCAGGGAATGTAAATATCCCCTATAATAGCAATAGGTAGTGACAGGTACTCTTTTTTTGAAAAAACTGGGGTCTTCTAGACCCTAGATCAGTGGTTCTCAACTCCAGTCCTCAGGGCCCACCAACAGGCCAGGTTTGCTCAGGGATTGCAGTATTCTAGTCTGCATCTCACCAAGGTAATACTTAAAATCTGGCCTGTTAGTGGGTCCTGAGGACAGGAGTTGAGAACCACTGCCCTAGATCTTTCCTCTGCCCTCAAAGCATCTGACCACACCAAGATCGGTGTGATAAAATGCTTTCCCAATTTCCCAATGGCGCTTTTTATATCCGGGGGGGGGATGGGGGACATTCCCTCCCACTGCTTGTAAAAGCAGTCCAGAGGCTAATTAGCCACTAGGATTGCTTTTACATGAAAGCCGGCCGCTGGCTGAAAAGAATGATACCAAGATGATACCTAAACCCGCAGGCATCATTCTGGTATAAACATTCAAAGTCCAGCAACATACCAGTACGTTGCTGGTCCTTGTTGGACATGTATTGTAATCTTTTTTTTTTTCATGCAGCCAGTTGGCTGAACGAAAAAATAGGATTTTTTGTACTCACCGTAAAATCCTTTTCTCTGACATCCATGGACTGACACGGTGTCTCTACACTTTACACGTGGGTTATGTCCCTGCTTGCAGGAGAAGACCTAGGCAGAATGTGAAATGTTATACATACATTCTAAAAGCCAGAGCTGAACAGCCCCACCCAGGGGGCGGTCCCTCTGGACATAACCCTCCCACTACAGTCAGCAGACTTCAGTTGGTAACAAAGCAGTACAAACTTAAAAGGAAGGGTGGGTGCCGTGTCAGTCCATGGATGTCAGAGAAAAGGATTTTACGGTGAGTACAAAAAATCCTATTTTCTCTTACCATCCATGGACTGACACAGTGTCTCTTTACACTTTACACGTGGGATGTCCCAAAGCAGTGTCAAGAGGGATGGGAGCAGTATAAATGGAAAAACCAAAACTTCACCCCAATAAGGCAGAGCTCCTCAACGGAGGAGTCGCAACTTTAAACAGCGGCCTGCAGCACCCTGCGGCCGAAGGAAGCATCCGAAGATGCAGCCACATTAACCTTATAAAAAACTTAAAAGGCATGAACAGACGACCAGGTCGCCGCCTTGCACACTTGTGCAACCGACGCTTGATGTCGGGAAACCCAGGAAGCACCAATTGCCCTGGTGGAATGCGCCGTAACCGGAAAGGGAGGTGCCCGCCCTTTGAGAGCATAGGCTTGAATGACGGTTTGTCTGATTCCCCTAAAAATGATGGCAGACGAAACCGCTTGGCCCTGTTATGGACCAGAGACAGTCACAAACAGTGAGTCGGACTTCCGAATAGAAGCAGTAGCAGACAGGTACACCCGTAAGGCTCGTACCACCTCCAATATGTGCAGCGCAAACTCTCTGGGATGCGATGGGTGAGGACACAAGGACGGGAGGGCAATGTCCTCATGTAGGTGAAAGGTCGACACCACCTTTGGCAAAAAAGGAAGGTCGCGGATGCAACACCGCCTTATCCTTATGGATGACCAAATATGGCGACTTGCAGGACAAAGCCGCCAACTCAGACACTCGTCAAACAGAAGTGATTGCCACTAAAAAGGCCACCTTCTGAGACAAGACAAGAGGGGAATATCCCGGATATTCCCAAAAGGAGGTTCCTGGAGGACCGAGAGCACCAAATTCAGATCCCACGGTGGGAGAGGAGGCTTGACAGGAGGGAGCACATGGCGAACCCCCAACACAAGGTGCTAACCAAGAAAAATGACCCGCTAGAGGTCGCTGAAAGAAGACGGCCAAGGCCGAAATATGATCCTTTATGGTACTCAAAGCAAGCTTTTGGGTCACTCCACACTGCAGAGGACGCAGGATTCTGGGGACGGAATACGTCCGAGGACGCCAGTCCAGCGCTTCGCACATGGCGATATAAGCTTTCCAGGCACGGTGATAGATCTGCCTGGAGAAAGACTTCCGTGTCCTTAACATGGTCGAAATGACCGAGTCCGAGAGACCTCGGTCCCTCAACACCTGGCTTTTAACAGCCCTGCCGTTAAAGCCAAAGCCAGAGACTGCAAGCCGGATGAAACCCAGGACCTTGAGACTGAAGGTCCTCCCTCATCGTCAACCGCCAGGGAACGTCCGCGACGAGACGTGCCAGATCAGCGTACCAGTGATGCTGAGGCCAATCCGGAACAATTAGGATCGCCGGAGTTTATATCAGGCGATAAGGACCCTATGGGGCCACCAACGCATCCGAGGCATCGCCCAAGGATCCCTGGATCTGGCCACAACCTCGACCCTTGCGATTGAGTCGAGAGGCCATCAGGTCCACATCCGGCGTGCCCCACCGTTGGTAAAGGAGTTGAAATATGCAAGGACCACTCTTCTTGGTCCGGTGTCTGGCGATTGGCGACTCAGATAGTCCGCCTGCCCATTGTCTATGCCCAGAATGTAAAATGGCCTACAGAGCCGGCACGTTTCTTCCGGCCCTCTTCAGGATACGGACTACCTCGGAAGCCGCAGCTGAGCTCCGAGTTCCCCCTTGATGGTTTACATACGCCACCGCCGTGGCGGTGTCTGACTGGCTCCTGATCGAGCGACCCCGTACTCTCTCCGACCTGAGGAGAGACACAGTCCGATGGCCCGTATTTCCAGAACAGTGATTGGTAAACGGGCTCGTCCGGAGTCCAAGGCCTGAGCCGACAGGACTCCCCAGACTCCACCCCAGCCCGTCAGGCTGGTGTCCGTCGTGAGTACTGTCCATTGGATGGGAGGGGGAACGACTTTCCGGACCGAAGAGCCGAGGATCTCAACCACCATGTCAGGGGCGCCCTGACCAGGTGAATCACCTGGATCTGAAGATCCAAGGACAACAGGGATTTGTCCCAGGTGGACAAGATCTCCTTCTGCAATGTTATTTAGCGGTTGCTCCATGTGGGATCGAACCTGTGAGGTTCTGCATGCCAGTCCGGTTCACTAACCGCAGGGACAGGAGCTTCCTGCCCTCTGCAATGCCCTGGTGTGTGATTGGGCATACGGAACGGCCGCGAAGGAGGCCACCACGAGTCTCGGGACTCTCATGCAAAAAACGGATTGACAACCATTTTTGGGATGTCAGCACCCGCACCGCAGACTGAAGTGTCAGCAACTTCTCCAGAGGTAGGATACCTTTGCCTCCAAGGAGTCCAGAATCAGAACTAGATACTCCAGACACTGAGTCGGGACCAGGACTGACTCCTGAATGTTCAGGAACCACCCGAGTCCCTGAGGGTCTAATTGACGATAGTCACCTTTCCTCTAAGTCTGATCCACTTTCTGCTCTTAGCAGAAGATCATCCAGATAGCCCATGACAGCAATACCTCGCTGTAACAGAAGGCTAGAACCGGAGCAAGCACCTTGGTGAACACCCTTGGTGCCGAGGCTAGGCCGAAAGGAAGAGCCACAATCGATAGTGGACTTCACTGATCGCAAAGCGCAGAAACTTCTGGTGACTTGCGCAGATCGGAACATGCAAGTAGGCGTCCTTGAAGTCCAAGGACGCCAGAAGAAAATCCCTTTGGTGGAGTGTAGCGATCACCGTGCGAATGGATTCCATGCGGAATTTCTGCACCTTCTCGAAGGCATTCAGGGCCTTGAGGTCCAGGATAGGTCGAACCACGTCCTATTTTTGGGACGACAAACAGATTCAAGTAGAATCCCTGAAAACTCTCCTGTGACGGAACCGGCACAATCACTGCGGACCTGATCAAATCCTGTACAGCCCCCAAGAGGGCTGCCCGACAGGTAGGAAGGAGAGGAAGATTTGAGGGAAAGAATCTGTCTGGGGGCCAGGATCGGAATACTATCCTGTATCCTGAGGTGACCACCTCGCACACCCACCAGTCGGAGATTCGGGAGGACCACCGATTCGTGACCTGCGAAGTCGTCCCTCCACCCCAGAGTCGGGCGGAGGCAAGACTTCACGCGGAGGTGGGCTTGGGAGCCACTTGTTCGGCTTACGCACCCAGGGGCACTTGTGCCCACCAGCCGCACTGCCGTCAGTCTGAGAGGGCCTACCCGTGGACTGACTGACGAAAAAACCCCGTTTTTCTGGAAAGGAAGGCCCCCGTTTGCGGAGGGCCTCCTCACCCTTGCTAGTCTAAGGAAGAAGAGTGCTTTTACCTCCCATGACATCCATGACGATGTCACCCAGAGCAGCACCGAAAGGTCTACCACCTTTAAATGGTAGATCCGTCAGGAGCTTCCTAAGGCTAGGTCAGCAGACCAGCACTTCAACCAGATAAGACGACGCAATACCACCGCTGAGACAGAGGCCCTGGATATTAAAGGGGCCGCGTCCAACGTGGCGTTGCACACATAAACCAGGCCCTGAACCAGTTGGTGGGCCAAAGCAACTGTGTCTGGAGGAAGATTATGCTCCTGTACAGCTAGGTGCAACATTTTTGCCCAACCTGTAAGTGTTTAAGACACAAGGGTCGCCGCTACCACAGGCCGTAGGGTGGATCCTAACAAGGCAAACATGGCTCTGCTCACCACTTCTGACCTCCTGTCATTGGGGTCCTCAAATGCAGGAGTCCCCTCCATCGGGAGAGTGATGGCCTTGTTCAACCGGGCGACTGGAGGGTCGACCCTGGGGGAGAAGCCCACTTTTTAAGTAGGGCATCTTCAAGGGGTATCTGATAGACAAACGCCGCGGGACCATAAAAAAATCCTTCTGCGGCTTTTCCCAGACCTTATCAATGAGCTGGTCAAAGAAAGTTACATATGGAAAAACCTCTTTAGAAGGCCCGGCCTTAAAAGAACCAAAAGCAGACTGTATCCGCCTGAGGTTCTGCATCCGCAGCATTTTAGCTTGAGAGTGTCCCTCACCGCAGTCATGAGTACACTAACAAGCGCCCTGTCATTTACTGACTCAGAACTGGAGTTTTCCTCATAAGGAATGTCCTGTTCAAAACCATCCAATACATTCAGAACTAGGGTCCTGAGCGGTAGTGGCTAGGCCCATATCTGAATCAGCGCACTGCCCTCATAAAGTAAAGTGGGGAGAGGGCGCTTTTTTTGCTCCCTTGCGCTTGCACACAGCTCCCATCCTGGTCAGAAATGATTCCAGGACTGCCCACAACTGGTTCCTAGGGACCGCAGGTGCTGAAGCACTGCCTGTTGTCCACTGACATTTAGGGGAAGCTGGTGACAGAGACTCCATATTGCCCCCCTCTGAGACTCCTCAGATAAAAAGTCCACCCACAGGCTGTGCTGACTGAGGAGGGGGCGCCCAGGGGACTCACCAAACCGGACCAGGGACCGCTCAGTTCCGCTGTCTGTACCGCGCTGTGTCAGCGCTGGTGAGCTGTGAGGAGATTGTGAGGAGATTTGCGCTGTTACAGCAGCGCTAGAGGCCAAAACTAGTGCTGAAGAGCGCGCGGGCTATAAGAAAATGGCCGCCGCACTTCACTGAGGCGATCCGCGGCAAGATGGCCGCCATGACTCAGCAAAAGTGAAAAAACAGCACACACACAGCGCCACTCGGCGCTCAGGCCCCAAAATACACAAAAAAGGCCCCAAGCATATCTGCAGACCAGCATTAGCCCCTCCAAGAACAGTGTGACCCCCAGGCACCCCACACAGCACAGCGCCAGCAATGGTGACAGAGAGTGACAATGAAATACAGGGGGAGACAGGGAAAATCCCCCACAGAGAAACACACAGCCTTTTGTACTCACCTGCAGGCAGGAGAGACTACTTACCCGTCCCCTGAGGGACCCACTGGTGTGTTTCTGACAGGACTATCACAGTGCAGTACTGAGTAGCTGTCGGCCCGGTCCACCGCGAAAGATACAGTCAGTCAGGAACTGTTCAGTCTTGAGAGGACCGTGGGAGCATGAAAGCAAACCCGGCCACCCCTGGAGTCATGGGGCCTGTCGTGAACTGAGTCTCACGCACACAAGGCGAGGATCAGCACGCTCGATGGTCGGACAGGGAAGACTACGAGGATATCTTGTACCCAACCTGTTGCCCAGCCGACAGTTGATAGAAAATTCTCAAAAATAAAATAAAAAAGAATTCCAGAAAAGGAATAAAAATAGGTCAGGAGACTGGCTCCTGAGAGAGCCACGTCTTCTCCTTCTGCTAGGCAGAAAAAAACTGAAGTCTGCTGACTGTAGTGGGAGGGTTATGTCCGGAGGGACCGCCCCCTGGGTGGGGCTGTTCAGCTCTGGCTTTTAGAATGTATGTATAACATTTCACATTCTGCCTAGGTCTTCTCCTGCAAGCAGGGACATAACCCACGTGTAAAGTGTAAAGAGACACCGTGTCAGTCCATGGATGGTAAGAGAAAAGAGATTGATCGGTGGGTATGCCCACCATTAGAATACCGCCCTTCATCCACCCACTTCTAATGATGGGCATACACGCACCATTTATATATGCCGAAGCATGGGGGCATCCTCCCGCAAAAAAGTTATGCCGCACACACATGGTCGGACTTTTCCACGGGCAAGCCTCCGTCAGAATTTCGACCGTATGTACGCGGCATTAGGAGCAAAATCGCTCCTCCGCCCCTGCTGCCCCCATGCTTCGGCATATATGCTTTTTTTTTTAACTGTGGTGGTGAAATCACCTCCTACAGCACTGAAGTCGCAGGGATCAGGCCTGTCTCTGCGAACGGTGCAGTTATGTGTGTTGTGTTTTGTAAGTGACAGTGATCGATCGATACTGCACTTGGGTGGCCTGGGCTGGACGGAGGGGCAAAACGCAGGTGCTAGCAGGTATCTGGGCTGATCCCGCTAACACTGCGTTTTTGGGAACCCTAAACTGCTGTGGACGCTAGTATAGATCTGATCAGATCAGATATTGATCTGTTCAGATACTATACCACTAAGGGAGGTGTATGCTTCACGCGTGGGTGTTAGCGCTACTGGCACGGCGGGTGCCCTGACAATATAAAAAGCAAACTAACTAAACAGCGTCACCCGTAACACTTATATGGTGATCACTGGTGAAAGGGTTAACTAGGGGCAATTAGGGGGTTAAAACCTTTATTAGGTAATATATGGGGGTACCTGACGCTATATAAAAACCTAATGGGGAACCTAAAAAAAAAAAATTACTGGCTACCGATCGGCATCACCGACACTAAGACAGCGATCAGAAAAACGATCGCTTAGCGACAGGGGTGAAAGGGTTACCTGGGGGGCGATCAAGGGGGTTAAACCTTTATTAGATAATATATGGGGGTACCTGACGCTATAAAAACCTGCGGCGAACCTAAAAAAAATTACTGGCTACCGATCGGCATCACCGACGCTAAGACAGAGATCAGAAAAATGATCGCTTAGCGACAGTGGTGAAAGGGTTATCTGGGGGGCGACCAGGGGGTTAAACCTTTATTAGGGGGGGTTAGGGGGCTACACTGGACCTAAAACTAACTGGGGGTGATCTGGGGGGGGCGGCGATTTATGTGCCTATGTGTCCTGGTGTCAGTGTAGTGTTTTGTGCACTAACCTGGCATCTTCTCTTGTGCGGCGCTCGCTATATGTGAGCGCCGCAGGAGAGATGACATCACTTCCTCTGCCTGTGTTTACATTACACAGGCAGAGGAAGCATATCATTCGCCGGGAGCGATCGCGAGGGGGTGGCCGGAATCGAACGGCCGTCCTCTCATCCCGGATCGCTCCCGAACACTTAACCACCACTCACTGTAAAGAAGGGGGGTCCGATCCGACCCCCCAACTATACAAAGGCGATCACGTAGATATACGTGATTCTGCCTGTCGGTGCCATTCTGCCAACGTATATTTACAGTGGGCGGTCGTTAAGTGGTTAAGAATGCACGTGTGAATGGGCCCTGAGAGAGAAATCACTGCAACACATCCCCACACTGGGGTGATAAGATCAAAAGACAGACAGACAGACTGTCTGTCTATCAGCTGTCCCATTACCGCTTATCCTAAAGCCTCGTACACACGGCTCGATTGTTGGCAGGGGATTGTCTGTTGACAGACTGTTGTCCTAAAATCTTACCGTTAGTACGCTCCTTTTGACAATTGTTGTCCAAATTTTCCACCAACAAATGTTGGATGACAGGCTAGTACATTTTCGGCAGACAGCGGTTTGACGTCTGATTTTCAGATAGTCAGTACACAAATTCGTCACACAAAAGTCGAAAGTACAAACACGCATGCTCGGAATCAACGCTCAAACACAAAATTATCAGAAGGGGCCCAAAGGGTGGCGCTCAAGAGCTTAAATTCCTCGTAGTACGTCACTATGTTCGCGTTTGTTGCACAATTGTGTACCGTAAGATGCTGGCACACGCCCTGAAGACAAAAATCAGACGCTCGGTTGGCCAACAATCATAGCACGTGTATGAGGCTTAAGAGTTACATTTTAGTTAGCTGTGGATCATATTTAGGTCTGTGGATAAATACGTTCACCCAAAATTCACACAATTTCCCATTCAGATTCAGTTGGGAAAATTCTAGGTGAAAGCTGTATAAATAGTTTACACATAGATCCCTTTGTGTCTGTGATTGATGGTGAGCAGCAAAGTTCTTATTACATTTGATCACCCAAAAACTGCAATCTAAACCCTCCACTCCACCTCCTCTCCCTACACAGGTGTCACCTTTATTGGGATACGGATACCAACCTTACAACTCTCCTATAGTTCTGAGTATTACCAGCAACCCAACAGAGCTCCCCCTTCCCCCTCTGTAAGCTTCCTTCTGGTTGCAGCTCTTTACAAGTAAAACCCCTTCATACTATAACCCTACAGTAACTTTCACCACGTGCTGCCTTTCCTTGTTAAACTCCACATCAGCAGAACTTCCGGTGCACGAGCAGAGGAGTATGGGAAATGTAGTGTTTTACTTCTAAAGAGCCGTGACGTCAGTAGGTGAGTGTGTACAGTGTAGGACGTTCAGTCAAATGTAATCAGTAGTAGTGATGTGTCCCTCGTTTTCTCTCCCGGCCTCCAGCAGTACACTATCACTATAATATCGAGGCTGCTCGGGTTAGAAGGAGATGGTTAGAATATGACTTAGTCACCCTTCCTTTTGCTGTGCTCTGTGCACACGGCCGGGCTGTGTGATGTCATCGGTGACGTCAGGATTAACACATAGCTAGATATGTCATTTAATACAGAGTGTTACTGCTGTCTAAGAGCCTCCCTGGGTGCAGTGTGATGGTTTGCCCCCTATTAGACCCTTGTGGTATAGAAGGGTGTCCCAGCTGTCATGTCCTCCCCTTCCTGTTTGGGTTTCTACAACAAAGTGCTATGGGACTTCCGGTGGCACCAAGATGTAAAGGCATAGTCCACCTTTGGGACCCAGTTTGATATTGCACATGTATTAAAGGAGAAGTACAGCCAAAGCTCATTTGGCTGTACTTCAATAGATCACAGGAGTGCAGTCCGTTCTGCACTCCTGTCACCAGTTTTCAGCAGACAGCGGGCTGAAGTCTGCTGACGTCACAGAGGCGGTCCAGGCTAGGGAGGAACGTGACCATATGGTCAGGATTTGCCCACATGCCTGGACCGGCGTCTGGCTCTCCCGCTCCCTCTACAGCTCAGTGCTCCAGTGAGCAGGGGGTGGAGACAGTCATCGGCTCTCTGCTCAGGGAGCTCTGAGAACCGAGGAAGCTACCGATGACGCATTATTCATGCGAAACGCGTTGAGCCATAGTGGTGCGATGTACACATCACTTCCTGCCCCTGGTACCATTAAATTTGTGATTGGAACGCACGCCGGTTCCCATGCACGGAACGGCCTGCAAGGTACAAATACGGACCGCTGGATAAACTCTGTGATGGTCAGAGACACTTTAAGGCCCCTTTCACACTGGGGCGGTTTGCAGGCGCTATTTTGCTAAAAATAGCACCTGCAAACCGAGCCTAAACAGCGGCTGCTGTCTCTCCAATGTGAAAGCCCCGAGGGCTTTCACACTGGAGCGGTGCGCTAACAGGACGTGAAAAAAAGTCCTGCTAGCCGCATCTTTGGAGCGGTGAGAGGAGCGGTGTGTTTACCGCTCCTCCACCGCTCCTTCCCATTGAAATAATTGGGCACTGCGGTAATACCGCCCGCAAACCGCGGCTGTAGCCGCGGTTTGCGGGTGGTATTAACCCTTTTTCGGCCACTAGTGGGGGTTAAAACTGCACCGCTAGCGGCCGAATACCTCAGCAATCCCGACGGTATAGCGCTGCTAAAAATAGCAGTGCTATACCGCCACCGCATCCACCGCCCCAGTGTGAAACCGGCGTTAGGGCTAGTTTACACTCGCTTCAAAACAAAAACAAGAGCAACTTTTGGCTCTGAGGAAGAGGGTGCGCCCTCGCAACGCGTCAGCCGTAGCTGTAATATCTGTCGTCTGGACTCTCTGGTCATCTGGTTCCAGCAGGAGGCAATCCCCTTTGATGGAATGGTTATGTGCCTACTATCATACTTGCTTTGTGAGTATTTGTAATCTTTTAACTTACTTTTAATAAACCTAGCCATTGGTAATGCACTAGGTCGGTGCGCCCTCTTTTTTCCTTTTACATTTTAGTCTTAAAGAATACCAATTATTCTGAGGAGGGCAGCAAGATTCCTGGTCATTTCCTTTCCTACGGAACACTCTGGTTGTGTCACTAAGAGACCAAACTTCCAAGCGCAGGAGACTGTTTGTGTGGCCATTAAATGATAACTGCCTATCCTTGTTTTGCTAATCTAATTCTGCAAACACTATTGTCCAGCAAGTTAACAACTTACCTCAACTAACCAGACTGAACTGAGTGGGAAAGCAGTTCTAATGCATTTTATATGCAGAAGAACAGGTTAATTCCATAGCAGTAGCGAAATTACATGACATGTTGAATGCAATTCGTGACCGAATAGCAGCATATAAACACTGCTTCTAAAATCCTTTTCAGAACTCCTAACCAAAAGCGAGAATTATATGCAAAGTCATTATGTCTCAAACTCCTACTAACAGTTTTGGTGAAAGAGTGTGGAAACAACCACTTTGATACATGTCATATGAAGGTCAAAAAAGTTCTGCAGAGTCCTCAAAAGAGAAGCAACCAGTGGCATAGATAATGCAGGTTGTTTAAGCAAGGGAATGGAATATTATATGGGATATAACTGCAAGCAAAAAATGGTTTTAACCACTTCCTTACTGGGCACATATACCCCCTTCCTGCCCAGGCGAAATTTCAGCTTTCAGCACTGTCACGCTTTGAATGACAATTGCGCGGTCGTGCGATGTGGCTCCCAAACAAAATTGACGTCCTTTTTTTCTCACAAATAGAGCTTTCTTTTGGTGGTATTTGATCACCTCGGCGGTTTTTATTTTTTGCGCTATAAACAAAAATAGAGCGACAATTTTGAAAAAAAAAACAATCATTTTTGATTTTTGCTATAATAAATATCCTAATTTTTTTTTTTATATATATTTTTTTCCTCAGTTTAGGCCGATACGTATTCTTCTACATATTTTTGGTAAAAAAAAAATCGCAATCAGCGTTTATTGATTGGTTTGCACAAAAGTTATAGCGTTTACAAAATAGGGGGTAGTTTTATGGCATTTATGGCCCCCCAGTGGCCAAATAGCGGAGGCCGTATAATACCGGCCTCCCGGCATTTGACAACCACCTTGCGGCCGTATATTCTCGTACGGCGGGCGCGAGGTGGTTAAGGAAATTGTAGGCCATTGCTCACTGCTGGGGTAACCATTGTCCTGAAACACTGGAAACATAGCAAAACAAAGCATCTGCTATTAAATGTTTGGCTACCCTGAAAATGTCTTACTTTAACCTAAACATTAAATGAAGACCAGGAAGAACCCTATACAGCAGTGGTCATCAACCCCATCCCCAGGGCCCAACAGGCCAGGCTTGCAAGATAACTGAAATGCATCACGGGTGATATCATTTGCTGCTCAGTGATTGCAGCTTTCTAGTCTGCATCTCCCCAAGGTAATACATAAAACCTGGCCTGTCAGTGGGCCCCGAGGACAGGGTCGATGACCACCGCCATACAGTATCTTAGACAATTAATTGCATAAAAACGCTATTCTAACATTCATCAATAAGAGGCTCTAGCAGCTGAACTGCTTGCTCCAAAGTGCCACAGCCACCACAACAGGGAAAAGCCCAAGTAAGCAATATTCTTAGGGATACCATGAAAATACAATATTCTGGTCAAAACGCTGAACATTATTTGCCAGACTGGAAATGACCACAATCAATATACTCTGTTGCATCTGTAGAGTGTAGACAACTAGAAAATGCTCATCTCAAACAAATTCCACCTGCCACTTAGAGCTAACAATTTAAGTTGAAATAATTTTGCGCCAAAACCAGTAGATACTCTTTTACCTTCTAACAAAACCAACATGCCAAAAGGGGAATTTAAGGCCTGAGATGAGCAGCACCCAGCCCACTAGCAAAATTCATTCTGCTCATAGGCAAATGCCTGATACAAACACTAAAAAGCCCAAGACAACTGAATCACATAAACCATATACTAATTTCTGATAAGGTGGTTCTGAAAAGATACCGCGTGTTTTGTTTTTTTTGTTTTTTGTATGAGTCTAAAAATCTATCCTGGCAAACTCTATACCGGCACCAGGAAATAAATGTGGAGCAAGGCAGAACTGTGATTCAGCAGCCAAAGGGACATGCTACCATCAAACTGGAAGACCAGGGGATCACTTTCCCCATGCTCACTGGACTCTGGCTTTGATTACAAACTCCCTACCAGGCAACTGTGTTTTGCAAAGCAGATTTCTGCAGCACTGCAGCAGAAATGCATTGTGATTGAGGCTGGGTTCACACTAGTGCGACACGACATCTGTCCTACTTTGGATCCGACTTTGCCCTGCGTCATGAAGCCGACGTATGTCCGACTTTCAATGAACGGGGATCCGACTTGGATCCCCGCCAATATCAGGCACTTTGTTTGGTATGAATCTTGAAGGGGAACTCCAGGCCAAATTTTAAATTAAAAAAACGGCGTGGGTTCCCCCTCCAGAGGCATACCAGGCCCTTGGGTCTGGTCTGGATTTGAACAGGCACCCCTACGCCGAAAAAACGGCGTGGGGGGTCCCCCCAAAATCCAAACCAGACCCTTATCCGAGCACACAACCTGGCCGGCCGCAGGGGAAGACGAGAGAGCGGCCCCCCCTCCCTCCTGAACCGTACCAGGCCGCATGCCCTCAACATGGGGGGTTTGGTGCTCTGGGGCAGGGGGGCGACCTGCGGCCCCCCCACCCCAGAGCACCCTGCCCCCATGTTGATGAGGACAGGGCCTCTTCCCGACAACCCTGGCCGTTGGTTGTCGGGGTCTGCGGGCGGGGGGCTTATCGGAATCCGGGAGCCCCCTTCAATAAGGGGGCCCTCAGATACCGGCCCCCCCACCCTATGTGAATGAGTATGGGGTACATCGTACCCCTACCCATTCACCTGGTGGAAAAAAATTGCAATAAAAAAACACTACACAGGTTTTTAAAGTAATTTATTACACAACTCCGGGGGTCTTCTTCCGACTCCGGCGCTCTTCTTCCGACTTCCGGGGGTCTTTTTCGACTTCGGGGGTCTCCGGTGTCGTCTCCGCGCTCTCCGGTTCTTTCTTCCGCCGGGCCTCCGCTAACTTCTTTTTAGCTCTCTTGCTAACAGAGGCCCGGTCTTCCCGTTGTCTCGTCCGGCTCTCCGTTGTCCTTCTGCCGGCCCCTCCACTAACTTCTTCGTAGCTCTTTCGCTAGTGGAGGGGCCGGGCTTCCCGTCGCTGTCGCCGTCGGCTTCTTCTTCCCTCTTCTCCTCCTCGATGTTGACGCGTCGCTTCCTCCCACTGTAATACTGGCTCTCCGCTCCGCTCCGCATTAATATAGGCTTCTCATGATGTCACAGTCACATGTTCCCATGACGTCACAGTCACATGCTCCGGGGCCATGTGCCCCGGAACATGTGACTGTGATGTCATGAGAAGCCTATATTAATGCGGAGCGGAGAGCCAGTATTACAGCGGGAGGAAGCGACGCGTCAACATCGAGGAGGAGAAGAGGGAAGAAGAAGCCGACGGCGACGACGGGAAGACCGGCCCCTCCACTAGCGAAAGAGCTACGAAGAAGTTAGTGGAGGGGCCGGCAGAAGGACAACGGAGAGCCGGACGAGACAACGGGAAGACCGGGCCTCTGTTAGCAAGAGAGCTAAAAAGAAGTTAGCGGAGGCCCGGCGGAAGAAAGAACCGGAGAGCGCGGAGATGACACCGGAGACCCCCGAAGTCGAAAAAGACCCCCGGAAGTCGGAAGAAGAGCGCCGGAGTCGGAAGAAGACCCCCGGAGCTGTGTAATAAATTACTTTAAAAACCTGTGTAGTGTTTTTTTATTGCAATTTTTTTCCACCAGGTGAATGGGTAGGGGTACGATGTACCCCATACTCATTCACATAGGGTGGGGGGGCCGGTATCTGAGGGCCCCCTTATTGAAGGGGGCTCCCGGATTCCGATAAGCCCCCCGCCCGCAGACCCCGACAACCAACGGCCAGGGTTGTCGGGAAGAGGCCCTGTCCTCATCAACATGGGGGCAGGGTGCTCTGGGGTGGGGGGGCCGCAGGTCGCCCCCCTGCCCCAGAGCACCAAACCCCCCCATGTTGAGGGCATGCGGCCTGGTACGGTTCAGGAGGGAGGGGGGCCGCTCTCTCGTCCCCCCCTCTTCCCCTGCGGCCGGCCAGGTTGTGTGCTCGGATAAGGGTCTGGTTTGGATTTTGGGGGGACCCCACGCCGTTTTTTCGGCGTAGGGGTGCCTGTTCAAATCCAGACCAGACCCAAGGGCCTGGTATGCCCCTGGAGGGGAACCCGCGCCATTTTTTTAATTTAAAATTTGGCCTGGAGTTCCCCTTCAAGATTCATACCAAACACAGTGCCTGATATTGGCGGGGATCCAAGTCGGATCCCCGTTCATTGAAAGTCGGACATACGTCGGCTTCATGTCGCAGGGCAAAGTCGGATCCAAAGTAGGACAGATGTCGTGTCGCACTAGTGTGAACCCAGCCTGAGTAAAAGAAAATCAGAGCCCTATACTGAATTGAAGGGAGGAGGAGCATTGGAGGATGCAGATCTCTGTGGCAGAGCCTCAGAGCAGATCATGTAGCTACACCAAAAGCCTTCCAATGCTTCACTATTGAATCTTCATGCTGTATATCAAGAAAATACATTTGAGATGAAGCAAGAAGAGAATGACCAGGGACTTACAAGCTCCTGACCAAAAGCAGAGAACAAAAAGATTTAGGTCCCATGCACACGAGACGCTGTTATTTGCTGTTAAACGCGCGTTCAGAGGCAGTTGGACACTTTTTTCAACTGCTCCTGAACCCATTCAATGTTATCCTATGTGTCCATGCACACAGTCTCGTTTATTGCCATTTTTAGGCAGTTGCGTTTAACCTCGTTTTTCCAGAAGCAAAAAAATGGGTTCAGACGCAAAATTTTTCCACGTTTCAGACGCAAAACGCGGCTGAACGCCGCTAAACGCGGTACCGGCGTTTTGCCGCGATTTCGTTTATTAGCGTTTTTAAAGGTGACCTATTTTTTTACATTAGAAATCTCAAAAATGATGGCAAATGATGAAAAACCATCAAAAAAATATGAAAAAAAACTGTAATTGCTTGCATTGCACTGTAGACAATCCACAACTTGTGGCAGGTGACGTGGCAAGTGGACAATCCACAACTTGTGGCAGGTGATGTTGCCAGGTGACGTGGCAGGTGGAAATCCACAAATTGTGGCAGGTGACGTGGCCAGGTGACGTGGCAAGTGGAAAATCCACAACTTGTGGCAGGTAACGTGGCCAGGTGACGTGGCCAGGTGACATGGCAGGTGACGTGGCAGGTGGACAATCCACAAATTGTGGCATGTGACGTGGCCAGGTGACATGGCAGGTGATGTGGCAGGTGACGTGGCAAGTGGACAATCCACAACTTGTGCCAGGTGATGTGGCCAGGTGACGTGGCAGGTGGAAAGCCACAAATTGTGGCAGGTGACGTGGCATGTGACGTGGCCAGGTGACATGGCAGGTGACATGGCAGGTGACGTGGCAAGTGGACAATCCACAGCTTGTGGCAGGTGACGTGGCCAGGTGACGTGGCATGTGACGTGGCCAGGTGACATGGCAGGTGATGTGGCAGGTGACGTGGCAAGTGGACAATCCACAACTTGTGGCCAGGTGACGTGGCAGGTGGAAATCCACAAATTGTGGCAGGTGACGTGGCCAGGAGACGTGGCAGGTGATGTGGCCAGGTGACGTGGCAAGTGGACAATCCACAACCTGTGGCAGGTGATGTGGCAGGTGACGTGGCAAGTGAACATTCCACAACTTGTGGCAGGTGACGTGGCCAGGTGACGTGGCAGGTGACGTGGCAAGTGGACAATCCAAAAATTGTGGCAGGTGACGTGGCCAGGTGACGTGGCCAGGTGACGTGGCAGGTGGACAATCCACAAATTGTGGCAGGTGACGTGGCAGGGGACGTGGCCAGGTGATGTGGCAGGTGGACAATCCACAAATTGTGGCAGGTGACGTGGCCAGGTGATGTGGCAGGTGATGTGGCCAGGTGACGTGGCAGGTGGACAATCCACAACTTGTGGCAGGTGACGTGGCAGGTGACATGGCCAGGTGACGTGGCAAGTGAACATTCCACAACTTGTGGCAGGTAACGTGGCCAGGTGACGTGGCCAGGTGACATGGCAGGTGACGTGGCAGGTGGACAATCCACAAATTGTGGCATGTGACGTGGCCAGGTGACATGGCAGGTGATGTGGCAGGTGACGTGGCAAGTGGACAATCCACAACTTGTGCCAGGTGATGTGGCCAGGTGACGTGGCAGGTGGAAAGCCACAAATTGTGGCAGGTGACGTGGCATGTGACGTGGCCAGGTGACGTGGCAAGTGGACAATCCACAACTTGTGGCAGGTAACGTGGGCAGGTGACGTGGCCAGGTGACATGGCAGGTGACGTGGCAGGTGGACAATCCACAAATTGTGGCATGTGACGTGGCCAGGTGACATGGCAGGTGATGTGGCAGGTGACGTGGCAAGTGGACAATCCACAACTTGTGCCAGGTGATGTGGCCAGGTGACGTGGCAGGTGGAAAGCCACAAATTGTGGCAGGTGACGTGGCATGTGACGTGGCCAGGTGACATGGCAGGTGACATGGCAGGTGATGTGGCAAGTGGACAATCCACAGCTTGTGGCAGGTGACGTGGCCAGGTGACGTGGCATGTGACGTGGCCAGGTGACATGGCAGGTGATGTGGCAGGTGACGTGGCAAGTGGACAATCCACAACTTGTGGCCAGGTGACGTGGCAGGTGGAAATCCACAAATTGTGGCAGGTGACGTGGCCAGGAGACGTGGCAGGTGATGTGGCCAGGTGACGTGGCAAGTGGACAATCCACAACTTGTGGCAGGTGACGTGGCAAGTGAACATTCCAAAACTTGTGGCAGGTGACGTGGCCAGGTGACGTGGCAGGTGACGTGGCAAGTGGACAATCCAAAAATTGTGGCAGGTGATGTGGCCAGATGGACGTGGCCAGGTGACGTGGCAGGTGGACAATCCACAAATTGTGGCAGGTGACGTGGCCAGGTGATGTGGCAGGTGGACAATCCACAAATTGTGGCAGGTGACGTGGCCAGGTGATGTGGCAGGTGATGTGGCCAGGTGACGTGGCCAGGTGGACAATCCACAACTTGTGGCAGGTGACGTGGCAGGTGACATGGCCAGGTGACGTGGCAAGTGGACAATCCACAACTTGTGGCCAGGTGACGTGGCAGGTGATGTGGCAAGTGGACAATTTACAACTTGTGGCAGGTGACGTGGCCAGGTAACGTGGCAAGTGAACATTCCACAACTTGTGGCAGGTGACGTGGCAGGTGACGTGGCCAGGTGATGTGGTAAGTGGACAATCCACAACTTGTGGCCAGGTGACGTGGCAGGTGACGTGGCAAGTGGACAATTCACAACTTGTGGCAGGTGACGTGGCCAGGTGACGTGGCCAGGTGATGTGGCAAGTGGACAATCCACAACTTGTGGACAGGTGACGTGGCAGGTGACGTGGCAAGTGGACAATTCACAACTTGTGGCAGGTGACGTGGCAGGTGACGTGGCCAGGTGACGTGGCAAGTGGACAATGCACAACTTGTGGCCAGGTGACGTGGCCAGGTGACGTGGCAGGTGACGTGGCAAGTGAACATTCCACAACTTGTGGCAGGTGACATGGCCAGGTGATGTGGCAAGTGGACAATCCACAACTTGTGGCCAGGTGACGTGGCAGGTGACGTGGCAAGTGGACAATTCACAACTTGTGGCAGGTGACGTGGCCAGGTGACGTATCAGGTGACGTGGCAAGTGGACAATCCACAGCTTGTGGCAGATGATGTGGCAAGTGATACGCTAAATACAAGTACACTGCTGCTCTCTCAGCTGCTGGTCTCCCAAAATGGCTGAAATGGTTAAATACTCATGTTTTTTGAGCTTAGGGAGGGTCTTATGATGTTTCTTAACTAAACGCCTATAGACGCAAACGCGGTAAAACGCCGCTAAAATCGCGGCAAAACGGGTGTTTTTAAACGCCGGTTTTAGCCTTTAAAAACGTGTGTTCAGCAGAGTTTGCACCGGCGTCTCGTGTGCATGGGGCCTTAATGTCAGATTTGACTAAAGGGGCATCTGATTAAATGATCTAATCACAAAAAGAGCTTGATATACTGTAGATTTAGGTATATCAATGAGAATAGGCTATCACCAATTAGATCAATAAAGAACACGAACCCTTAGGAACTGACAAATGATTAAACTCATGGGGTCCTTCAGGAATCACAGCTAAAGGTGATAACCTAAATAAACACATGGAGGTGGGATCCTCACTTCATAAATTTATTTAGAAAATTCTAAAACACTATTATGTCTAAGGCCCCTTTCACACTGGGGCGGGCAGGTGCGGTGGCGGTATAGCGGTGCGATTTTCAGCGCCGCTATACCGTCGTTATCACCGCGGTATGCGGCCGCTAGCGGGGTGAATTGAACCCCCGCTAGCGGCCAAAAAAAGGGTTAATACCGCCCGCAAACCGCGGCTATTGCCGCGGTTTGCGGGCGGTATTACCGCGGTGTCCCATTGATTTCAATGGGCAGCCGCGGTAAAGGAGCTGTGAACACACCGCTCCTTCACCGCTGTAAAGATGCGGCTAGCAGGACTTTTGGAGCGGTCCTGCTAGCGCACCGCTTCAGTGTGAAAGCCTTCGGGCTTTCACATTGAAGAATACAGGGCACGATTTTTCAGGCGGTATAACAGCGCTAATATTAGCGCTAAACCGCCTGAAAAACGTGCCAGTGTGAAAGGGGCCTAAATGTCATCTTCTGTGACACACTGTGAACTGTAGGTGTACTGCTCTTTAACTTTTCCTAATAAAACAAAGTGGGAAAAATATATGTAAAAACACAATATCAGGCAACTCATTCAGATTTAAAACTTACTAGCCCTAGACAGCCTAATTCCTGTGAAGAAAGTAAATAAAACCCTCAGAAAAGGCAATGATGATAAGCTGACTGATCTGCCTGTTAGGGGGAGATTGTGTGCTTACATGTGTGCCTAACAACCCTGACATGCTGTATACTGCACAGGAGCGCTAGCCACTCTAGCACAATACTATACCTGCAATAACTGCAGCAAATGAAAACACAATGAAGACATTTCACAGGTCAGAAGTGTGATAAGTGAACTATAAATGAAAGCACCAGAGAGCTGAGAGTGAACAGGAAAGAGGTGACTAAAGGCTGACAGACAGCCTCAGAGCCTTCACTCACCCCTAGTCTGTGGTGATGATGATCCTGTTGGAGAGGTGTTGATCACGCTGTCGGCCCATGGTAGCAGCTTCAGACCCGCTGCCTACCTGACTCTCGCTGGCAGGAACAGTGGTACTATGGGTGTCTGAGTAGGGCTTCCTTATCCTGCGTATTCTTTCACGGTAGCTTCTGTCCTGTCGGCCTGTGCACTGACATTTCCAGTCAGCGGTCCTCTTCTTCTGGTCCCTGTAAAGTCCTCCTATGGTCTTGTCTCAGGTCCAGGTCTGCCTACAGGTGGATGAGAAGTTCCATGGCTGGTCTCAGGTAACCTATTGCCATCAGTATTTAGAGTATACCTAGCACTTCAGGAATGAGAGGCACAATACAGGCCCAGGGCCCACAGATGTAAGTGAAGATACAGCTGTCACCAGTGAAAACTGAGGGGGGGAAAGTAAAAAAAATAAATACAAATTAAATGACTGAGGCAAGCCTTTCTCCAGGGGAATTAGTCCTTTGAAGTAGTTCATGAAGTAGAATATCCATTCTGGGCTGAGAGCAGGTCAAAAGATCCAGAAGGAAGGCTGAGGAGAATCCAGAGGTGAGTCCAACTGACAGACCTGAGGTAAATGCTAACTCCGCCCAGTGACAGGGGAGGATATAAGTAAAAGGTTATACTCATTGGCTAGATGTTTCCCACCAAAGGATTTGTCACCAATCCAGTGCTCTACAGCTGAAGTAAATCTTCCTAGCAACATCAGGCAGCTTGTCACCTGAAACACAAAACAGAAAGAACCAGCAAAGCAGCCATAGAGAGACATGTACTTAACAATTATCATAGCCCTCTATTAAGAGTAAAATGTATTTATTAAACAAATGGGTGTTAGGGGTGACAATCCCATGGGGCCACGTCTCTATTTTATTCTTTCGTGGCCCTGACATGATATATGTCAATTTGGTAAGTGAGAAATCTGGACAGTGGTGTATTTACCATGGGATTGGTGGTGATTAGGGTGCACATTAAGAAAATGGGATGTATGCACCTTGAGGAAGGTGCAAGAGCATTGATATTCAACTTCTGGATGGGCTTTTTTGGAATTATTGGATTCACATTATTTACGGACATTTATTTGAATGGTTTAAGTATTTGCACACCGGTGTTCTGCCGATAAAGGTCCCCCGGCGGATAATGACCCCC
Source organism: Rana muscosa (assembly GCA_029206835.1). Taxonomy (NCBI): domain Eukaryota; kingdom Metazoa; phylum Chordata; class Amphibia; order Anura; family Ranidae; genus Rana; species Rana muscosa. Next base: position 884,262,350 of record CM055116.1, read on the forward strand.
CCTGTACTGCGCAGGCGCAGCACTTGCACAGTACGAACCACAATGGAGCCGCCGAAAATAGCCGAAGATGTACAGCTGTGAGTCAGCTGTACACGGCGCCTGTGCAATGATGACGACATTGGGCCAGACGCTGCTGCACGCTCCCGATGCTCGTGCAACTCTGTAAGGTGCGGGTGTTTTTAAGCCGTGTACACACGATGGGTTTTACAACCGATCGTGTATGGGTCCCATCGGTCTTTTTTCCATTGGTGTGAAAAAATAGAACATGTTTTAAATTTATCCGATGGGAAAAAAAACGATAGCAAAATCCGATCGTCTGTGTGGAACTCCATCGGAGAAAAAACCCACGCATGCTCAGAATCAAGTCGACACATGCTCAGAAGCATTGAACTTAATTTTTCTCGGCTCGTCTGAGTGTTTTACGTCACGGCGTTTGGGACGGTCGGATTTTTGACTGATGGTGTGTAGGCAAGACTGATGGAAGTCCGCTTCATTGGATTTCCGATGGAAAAATCCATCCGATTTAGAATCCATAGGAAATCCGATCGTGTGTACAGGGCTTTACTGTTATATCGTGTAAGGGGCGGCTGGCTACAGAAGAGTCCGAATTGTAAATTGATGGGCAGAGCTGATAACTTGGGGTGGTTTTAGCAATAAACTACACGTCTTTGCAGGGCTTGTTTAACCAATTTGCGTCCTTTTTTCCCCACAAATAGAGCTTTCTTTTGGTGGTATTTGATCACCTCTGCGATTTTTATTTTTTGCGCTATAAACAAAAGAAGAGCGTCCAGTTTGAAAAAAACACAATATTTTTTACTTTTTGCTATAATAAATATCTATTTTTTTTATTTTCAATAAAAATTTTCCTCAGTTTAGGCCGATACGTATTCTTCTACAATAAGCGTGTATTGATTGGTTTGCGCAAAAGTTATAGCGTCTACAAAATAGGGGATAGATTTACAGCATTTTTTTTTTTTTTACTAGTAATGGCGGCGATCTGCGATTTTTATTGTGACTGCGATATTGCGGCGGACACATCGGACACTTTTGACACATTTTTGGGACCATTCACATTTATACAGCGATCCCTGCTATAAAAATGCATTGATTACTGTATAAATGTGACTGGCAGGGAAGAAGTTAACACTAGGGGGCGAGGAAGGGGTTAAATATGTTTCCTCAATGTGTTCTAACTGTGGGGGGAGCGGACTGAATGGGGGAGGTGACCGATGGTTGTCCCTATGTACAAGGGACACACCATCGGTCCCCTCTCCCTAAAAGGACGTGGATCTGTGTGTTTACACACACAGATCCACTTTTCTGTTCGGTTACTGGGCAATCGCGGGTGCCCGGCGGCCATCGCGGCCGCCGGGCACGCGCATCGGGTCCCCAGCAACGCAGCGCGCGCGCGCGCCCCCTAGCTCGTATTAAAGGCATATGACGTCCTTTATCAGAACAAGAGTGTCTTCCGCCCGCCGTCATTTGACGGTGGGCGGTGGACAACAGGTTATACAAATGAAGGGCGGGTTTTGCAATGTTGATGGGCGGGTTTGCACGACCTATTTTACTAACTAACACAATACATTTATGACAGTATAGTTTATTGCTAAAACCACCCCCAACTTATCAGCTCTGCCCATCAATTTAAAATTCGGCCTCTTCTGTAGCCATCCGCCCCTTACACGATATCACAGTAATACACCCACCCCTTGCAGAGTAGCACGAGCATCGGGAGCATGCGGCATCGTCTGGCACAATGTCGTGGTTATTGTGCATGCGCCGTGTACAGCTTACTCACAGCTGTACATCTGCTATTTTCAGCGGTTTTGTTGTGGTTCGTACTGCGCAAGCGCTGCGCCTGCACAGTACAGGGGGGTCATTATCCGCCGGGGGACCTTTTTCGGCAGGACACCGACACTTAGTGGTGTTTTGTACACGTATTAGATGTATATGGTTTACTTGTATATAATATAAATAGTTTCCACAGAATTTGGTATATAGTGAAGTTATCGCGGCTATCTATTAAAACAATTAACTAGCCATACATGGCAGAAAATTCCAATATTGTTATATTTTCCTGTGCGCACTATTGCACACTAGGTCTCTATAACAATTATATTTGGGCTTTAGCGAACCTGCCAAAATAGCAGATTTGCAACATTGGAACCTTCTTAGGGCTCATTCCCACCAGCGGGTGAATGTAAGGTGCACATAATGCATGTCCACTGGTGTGGGCTGTGCACGCAAGCCACAATGTGTTGTAAAATGCATCACAGCGCTTGTTTTTTTGTTTTAACTTTATTTAGGTTGTCATTTAACTTTATGCACGGCATCGCGTTGCGATCGGTTGTAGTGCATCGCACCACCACAATGCCACAGTGTGAATTGAGGAAATGGATATGGAAGTGATACAGGATTCCCAAAGTTGCAGTTTTAGAAGCTTCATAGTATTTATTATGAGCGGAGGAAGCTCTGTTTTAACTTTTCTCCGGGTTTTATAATCCAGGTCAGAGGGTATCTACAGTACATCATAAAAGTGAGTACTTTTCCACACAAGCGCTTTTAGGCTCCATGAACACTGACTTAAAAATTGCTGCTTCTACAGAAACGTTGTGTTTTTCCTGTAGAAGCAGCTCAATGTTATCCTATGGTAAGGTGACCAGATTTTTAAAATTAAATCCGGGGACAATTTTTTTTTGTACTAGTAATGGCAGCAATCAGCGACTCAATGCCCATCGCCGCCGCCGTCCGCCTCACAGCCTGTCAAGTCTTACTTTCCGGGCCCCCTGGCTACTACTGTGTGGGAAGCGTAGGAAGATCACTCCACCAGGGAGGGCAAGGAGATAAGCAGGCAGGCGGCTGGCCGGGACTTGAGCCAAGGCAGAAGAACATGCAAGCGGAGCTAAATGGGCATGCACCCGAAACTGAAGAAATATTCCCTCCGCTCAGCCAGTACATGATCATCAGAAAGAGGCACAGATAATGGAAAAAAAATACACCCCCCCCCCCCTAAGCTAGTAGGAGTGGCGGAGTGGGGGGGTGTAATTCAGATTATTTTTTTTATTCTGCACTGACTGTCTTTGAAATTGCCCCAGCCCCTGTTCAAATCCAACCTGGGGACAAAACTGAGGACAGACTTGGTCTGGGGACAGTGTCCTCAATCCGGGAACTGTCCCCCAGAAACCGGGGATGTCGGGTCACCCTATCCTATGGGGGTTATTTACTAAAGCTGGAGAGTGCAAAATCTGGTACAGCTCTGCATAGAAACCAATCAGCCTCCAAGTTTTATTGCCAAATCTTAATTGAACAAGCTCAATTTAGAAGTTGATTGGCTGCTATGCACAGCGGCATCAGATTCTGAGTGCACCAGTTTTAGTAAATCTCCCCCTATATGTCCATGCACATTAGGACAATTACAGGCATATTTTAAGCTCAGCGTTTAGAGGTAGGATGCCCAGTGTGCATGGAGCCTAAGGCTGGGTTCACACATATGTGAATTGGATGTAGATTTCCCCGCATCCAATTTGCATGACATGCCAGTGTGACCGGCTCTCAATGGAGCCGGCTCACACATGTCCAGGCGGCCGCGGTCTGGGTTGAAAAAGGGTCTGGTGCGTGTTTGGTCCGGTTCAGGTGCGAAATTCAGGCAGAAACGTGGACCTGAATCGCACCTGAACAGGTGAACAGACAGGCACCGGACCCCAGGCACGAACCCCCGGCTGCAAATATGTGAACCTGGCCTTAGACTTCTCTTCACAGAGAGTCACACATCTTATGGTAAGGAAGGAGACATCTTCACTGTTGTATGCACATGTGGTGTTTTAGGTTAAGGTGACCAGACATCCCCAGTTTCAGGGGACAGTCCCCGGATTGAGGACACTGTCCCCGGACCAAGTCTGTCCCCAGTTTTGTCCCCGGATTGGATCTAAACAGGGGCTGGGGCAATTTCAAAGACAGTCAGTGCAGAATTAATTGATCCTGTGTTTCTGCAAAGCAGGTACAGGGATCTATACCTTCCCTTAGTAAAAGCACCTCCCCCACAGTGAGAAAACACTTGTTAGGTACACATTTAGCCCTTTGATTGCCCTAGATGTTATCCCCTTCCCAGCCAGTGTCATTAGTACAGTAACAGTGCATATTTTTAGCACTGATCACTGTATTAGTATCACTGGTTCCCACAAAGCGTCAAAAGTGTCACTAATGCCGTGTACACACGGTCGGAATTTCCGCCAGCAAGTCCGATGTGAGCTTTTGGTCGGAAATTCCGACCATATGTAGGCTCCATCTGACTTTTGCTGTCGGAATTGCCGCTAGCAAAAGATTGAGAGCAGGTTCTCAATTTTTCCGACGCATGCTCAGAAGCATTGAACTTAATTTTCTCGGCTCGTCGTAGTGTTGTTTGTCACCGTGTTCTTGATGGTCGAAAGTTCAGAGAACTTCTGTGACCGTGTGTATGCAAGCCAAGCTTGAGCGGAATTCCGTCGGAAAAACCATCCAAGGTTTTTCCGACGGAATTTCCGCTCGCGTGTACGGGGCATTAGTGTCCGAATTGTCTGCCGCAATATCGCAGTCCCGCTATGAGTCGCTGATTGCCGCCATTACTAGTAAAAAAAAAAATATGTCCCCGGATTTCATTAAAAAATCTGGTCACCTTATTTTAGGTGGAGCTGGGACACACAAATATTCTGATCAAAAGCACCTGGATCCAGCATATGGTTGTGGACTGTTCACATTATCCATATGAACTTTTTGTGCAGTGTGAACCCAGCCTTGTTCCAAAATGTATGTCGCTCACAACCAAAAATGGATCTTGTGTCAAATAATATTCGCTTTTTGTGGATTACAAGCAGCCCAGTAGTGTATTTAGGTTTTGTGCTTTCCTAGGCCTGACTAAACTTGTGCACCCCCTAATTTAAATATGACCCACCCCTTCCTGTCAAGACCACACCCCTTTCTGTTTAAGACCCGCCCTGACATTTTCGAATGGGGACACTAGTTCTGAAGGCCTGGGGGGGGGGGGGAATGGATTCCCTTAATTTGCATAGATTTCCTCTCACTTCCTGTTTGGCTATGGGGCAGGAAGTGATGGGAAATCTCTGCAATGGGACAGGGATGGTAAAAAATTAAATGACAGGGGCTATAACCCTCCCTTACTCTATCCAAAATGGAAAAAAAAGTGTTGCCTATAGTTCTACTTTAAGCACAAATTTGTGATAAATGGTGCAGCAGAAAACATATAGCACAGTGAGGAAGGTTTGTGGTCCAGGATGATAAGACAGTCAAAATTAGAAGCAGCGCACACACCCCCCCCCCCCCCCACACACACACACACAGTTGCGGATACTAGAAGCAGTGTGGCCGCTTTATGGTGGCGCTAGACTAGGGTGACCAGACATCCCCGGTTTCCAGGGACAGTCCCCGGATTGAGGACACTGTCCCCGGACCAAGTCTGTCCCCGGTTTTGTCCCCGGATTGGATTTGAACAGGGGCTGGGGCAATTTCATAGACAGTCAGTGCAGAATAAAAATAAAAAAAATTGAATTACACACCCCGCTCCTACTAGCCTGCCTGCTTATCTCCTTGCCTTCACTGGTGGAATGATCTTCCTCCGCTCCCCACCCATTAGTAGCCGGGGCCCAGAGTGTAAGACTTGACAGGCTGTGAGGCGGGCAGAGAGTTGCTGATTGACGCCATTACTAGTAAAAAAAAAAATGTCCCCGGATTTCATATTAAAAATCTGTTCACCTTACGCTAGACTAATTTTCCTCTCAGCCCAATCCGCCCCTTAAAGTGGTTGTAAACCCACTTTTTCAACTTGCACCTACAGGTAAGCCTAGATTAAGGCTTACCTGTAGGTGCAAGAAATATCTCCTAAACCTACACGGTATTTAGTTAAATGACAGGCGCCGCTGTCTAAGGCGCATGCGCGCCATAGACAACGGCGCATTCATTGGGTTAATCCCATTCACAAAATCGGCTACTTCCCAGCAATCGCTGGGCGTAGCCGAATGTGACGGCTCCCGCGCGCATGCGCAGAGTGACGTCTCCGCCGCTCCGGCCAATCACAGCGCCGGAGCGGTGCTGTGATTGGCTGGTGCGGTGATACCCAGAAGTAACATTCCGGCTATCGCCGCAGCGATGGCTGCGGCTCAAGACAGGGACACGGACGGCTTCGGGGGCCCCGGTCTAAGGTAAGTGGTACATAATGAGCTAGTATGCTAGTCATACTAGCTCATTATGCCTTTCTCTTGCAGGTGGGGAAAAAAAAAAAAACATTAGTGGGTTTACAACCACTTTAAGACTGGCGCTACACTAACAGTGTAGCGCAAGCCGGCGGGGACTCTTTCCGTGCTGCCCCCCTGCAAAGTGCTGCCCTAGGCCTGGGCCTTGTTGGCCTAGGCCAGGATACAGCGTTGAAGCAGCCACTACATACAATGCAGTTGCTTCCTGCAGTGACTGTCCTCCGCCAGCAATTAGAAATTGAACATTAATTAGGAGAAGCTAGTTTATACATTCTGATTTTAGTTTGCAGGCACTAGTGCAGCTTATATAAAACAATTGGACAAGGAAATGCATATAACATGCGCAGGCAGAATTGACTGGTTATCCTTATCCTGACTGATGTTGTCTTTTAAAAACGATATCGTACTAGATTACAGAATTCTTTGACACATGTTCTACTTCTCTTGCAGAAGGTAAACTATGCTTAGAGCATTTTAGCGATGTGGATCTCGGTCACAAAATGTGCTCTTGTGTTTCGAAAGCAGAGCATTTCCTTGATCAGACGCAGCCTCTCGGAATATGTCCCAGTCTGTCCACCGGCTCATCCAAGTGAAGTGGAACGTCTCCAAGACTTTGTGTTCTGCTCTCAGAGGCTGTTTGTCATGACAGGTGCTGGAATCTCCACAGAATCAGGAATCCCGGATTACCGCTCGGAGGGAGTGGGACTGTATGCCAGGACTGAACGTAGACCCATTCAGCACGCAGAGTTTGTCAGGAGTCAGGAAGCTCGCAGGCGATACTGGGCCCGAAACTTTGTGGGGTGGTCACAGTTTTCATCACATAAGCCCAATACAGCTCACATGGCTCTATATAACTGGGAGAAGGCTGGCAAACTGCATTGGTTAGTGACACAAAATGTTGATGCCTTACACGCTAAAACTGGACAGCGCCGTCTGACTGAGTTGCATGGTTGCACCCACAGGTAATGAGGACAACGTTTTATAGCTATTCAATAACGTAATGCTTTTCTAATCTTGAAGCGGAGCTCCACCCAAAAGGGAAGTTCTGCTTTTAAGGCCTCCTCCCCCCTCCTCTTCACCAAATGGCACATTTTTGGGGGGAAGGGGGGAGCAGGTACCTGATTTTAACAGGTACCTACTCCCACTTCTGCTCGAATCACCTAGGCGATCCGAGAGGACGTTCTCCTCTCCCTCTCCGTCCCTGCAGTCTTCTGGGACATGTCACAGGTCCCAGAAAACTGGGGGACCATTCATAATGTGCACACGCATGCGCAGTCAGCACCCGGCTGTGAAATAGAAAGCTGTCACAGCCGGGTACTCACAGATGAGATGCCAGCACTGGGGACAGAAGACCAAAGGAAGGGATGCCTTGGGTGTGCACATCACTGGATCCTGGGACAGGTGAGTGTTTGTTTATTGAAAGTCAGCAGCTACAGTTCTTGTAACTATGTATAAAATATCCATGCTTGGAATTTATCCTTAAAGCGTAACTCCACTTTTGTTGAGAAAAAAACATTCCCCTCTGGGTGATCTATGTGGATTTGAACAAACTTTGTTGCAGATTCCTACCTTTTGTTAATCTGAAGAGATCCCTGTGTGTTTGTATTCATGTGGTAAGTGAATCTAATGGGAGTGGTTTCAAAATTATCAATCCGCTGTGCACCTGCAGGGCTCTAATAAGGAAAGCTGCAGGGTCTGCATCCCTTTAGACATGATTTCCTATTTGAAGGATCTCACCAAAAATTACATTTTTGTGGCAGGGGATGCCGGAAATCTGACTTGTATCTTAGTGCAGACTTTTGGGAAAATCAGTGAGCCAATCACACAAGCGCTCTGTATACATTCTGTGTACAGAACACCTCCAGGTAGCCATATTGGATTTACATTTGGTGGTTTCCATTCAGAAATAATGCAGTAATAAAACACCCAGTGAGAGCCATGTTCTGTGATACCCACAGCTGTGTTTCTGATGAATTTTGGGATTGTGGATTCTAGTTTTAGGTATATAGGGGTGGAGAGAATTTTGCTAAAAATGGAAAGCAGACTTGGTTAAAACAATGAAATAGTTCTCTATCAGGGAGATATAGGCAATGTGGGGAATTTATCAAAACTGGAGCAGACAGAATCTGGAGCTGCTGTGCCTGGTAACCATCGGCTTCTGATCTTTAGGATACTTTCACACTGAGGCACTTCTAAACTGCCAGTAAAACACTAAGCGCTTTTCAGACGCTTTTGAAGAGCTTTTCAGGCGCTTTCCATTCATTTCAGTGGAGAGGGGCGTTTTTGAGGTGCCATTTTTAGCACTCCAAACATGCTCCAAGGATGCTGCTTGCAGGAGTTTTTTCACTGCCCTGCCAGCAAACTTCCCCAGTGTGAAAGCATTCATTGATTTTAATGGAGATAGGTTTTCGTGAGCTTTTCAGGTGCTTTTTTTAGCGCGAAATCGCATGAAAAGCGCCTCAGTGTGGAAGGGGACTTATGCCCCATACACACGATCATTTTTCATGCCGTTAAAAATGCCATTAAAAAAAATGGCCATTAAAAATGATTGTGTGTATGCTCCAGAGCATTTTTAACGACGTGAAAAACGGGCATTAAAAATTTCGAACATGCTCTCTTTTTTCACGTCGTTTTTCATGTCGTTTTTTTTAACGACGTGAAAAACGATAGTGTGTATGCTTTAACGACATGAAAAAAAATGCGCATGCTCAGAATCAAGTATGAGACGGGAGCGCTCGTTCTGGTAAAACTAGCGTTCGTAATGGAGATAGCACATTCGTCATGCTGTAACGGACTGAAAAGCACTAGACTGAAAAGAGCGAATCGTCTCTCAACAAACTTTACTAACATGAAGGGTGGCGCCATTCGAACGGAACTTCCCCTTTATAGTGCCGTCGTACGTGGTGTACGTCACTGCGCTTTTCTTGAACATTTTTTAAAATGATGGTGTGTACGCAAGACAGGCTTGAGAGGAAACAAGAAAAAAAAATGATGAGAAAAACGTCAGTTTTAAAAATGACATTAAAAATGATCGTGTGTATGGGGCATTAGTGTATTCCATTAAAGCGGAGCTCCACCCTAAAGGGGAAGCTCCACTTATTTGCATCCTCCACTTCCACATTTGGTACCTTTCGAGGGGGGAGGGGGTATCTGGTTTTGACAGGTACCCATTCCCACTTCCGGCTGACTTCACTGCAGCCAACTCATCCAGAAGTTTGGCCCCCTCCTCCTTCCCCCACCGCTGGGTCATTCACAAAGCGCAGCGCACTTCACGAATGCGCAGTAGGGAACCACTTCACTGCTGTTTTCCCTTACCTGAGATGGCAGTGGCAGCACGTGAGAGCCGATTGAAAAATTGTCTCGAGTGAAGACATCGCTGGATTCCTGGACAGGTACGTTTCCTAATATTAAAAGTCAGCAGCAACAGTATTTGTAGCTGTTGACTTTAATAGTTTTTTTTCTGAAGGAGCCTGGAGCTCCGCTTTAAGTTTTAAAAATGAAAGATAGAAGCTGATTGGCTGCCATGTACAGTTACTCCAGATTCTGGCTGCTCCATTTTTGATACATTGTATATTCCCATTAATGTATATATATAGTGTATGTAACTATATACAGTGCTTTGAAAAAGTATTCATACCCCTTGTCATATTACAACCAAAAACGTAAATGTATTTTATTGGGATTTTATGTGATAGACCAACGCAAAGTGGCACATAATTTTGAAGTGGAAGGAAAATAATAAATTTTTTCAAAGTTTTTTACAAATACCGGTAAATATCTGAAAAGTGTGGCGTGCATTTGTATTCAGCCCCCGTTACTCTGATACCCCTAACTGAAATCTAGTGGAACTAATTGCCTTCAGAAGTCACCTAATTAGTAAATAGAGTCCACCTGTGTGTAATTTAATCTCAGTATAAATACAGCTGTTCTGTGAGGCCCTCAGAGGTTTGTTAGAGAACCTTAGTGAACAAACAGCATCATGAAGGCCAAGGAACACACCAGACAGGTCAGGGATAAAGTTGTGGAGAAGTTTAAAGCAGGCTAGCTTATTAAAAATAAAATCCCAAGCTTTGAACATCTCACGGAGCACTGTTCAATCCATCATCCGAAAATGGAAAGTGTATGGCACAACTGCAAACCTACCAAGACATGGCCGTCTACCTAAACTGATAGGCCGGGCAAGGAAAGCATTAATCAGAGAAGCAGCCAAGAGGCCCATGGTAAGTCTGGAGAAGTTGCAGAGATCCACAGCACAGGTGGGAGAATCGGTCCACAGGACAACTATTAGTCGTGCACTCCACAAATCTGGCCTTAATAGAAGAGTGGCAAGAAGAAAGCCATTGCTGAATGAAAGCCAAAAGAAGTACCGTTTGCAAGAAGCCATGTGGGGGACACAGCAAACATGTGAAAAAAGGTGCTCTGGTCAGATGAGACCAAAATGTAACTTTTTGGCCTAAAAGCAAAACACTATGGGGGTTATTTACTGAAGACAAATCCACTTTGCACTACACGTGCAAACTACAAGTGCAAAGTGCACTTGAATTTGCACCGAAAGTGCACTTGGAAGTGCAGTCGCTGTAGATCCGAGGGGGACATACAAGGAAAATAAAAAACAGCATTTTAGCTTGCACATGATTGGATGATAAAATCAGCAGAGCTTCCACTCATTTCAGAACTACCCCTCAGATTTACAGCGATGTCTTGGTAGGTTTGCAGTTGTGCCATACTCTTTCCATTTTCGGATGATGGATTGAACAGTGCCCCGTGAGATGTTCAAAGCTTGGGATTTTATTTTTATTAACCTAGCCCTTCTTTAAACTTCTCCACAACTTTATCCCTGACCTGTCTTGTGTGTTCCTTGGCCTTCATGATGCTGTTTGTTCACTAAGGTTCTCTAACAAACCTCTGAGGACTTTACTGAACAGCTGTATTTATACTGAGATTAAATTACATATGTGTGCCAGAAAACTAACACTGTACATCACCCTGAACACACCATCCCCACCGTGAAACATGGTGGTGGCAGCATCATGTTGTGGGGATTATTTTCTTCAGCAGGGACAGGGAAGCTGGTCAGAGTTGATGGGAAGATGGATGGAGCCAAATACAGGGCAATCTTAGAAGAAAACCTGTTAGAGTCTGCAAAAGACTTGAGACTGGGGCTGAGGTTCACCTTCCAGCAGGACAGCGACCCTAAACATACAGCCAGAGCTACAATGGAATGGTTTATAATTCATGTGTTAGAATGGTCCAGTCATAGTCCAGACCTAAATCCAATTGAGAATCTGTGGTAAGACTTGAAAATTGCTGTTGACAGATGCTCTCCATCCAATCTGACAGAGCTTGAGCTATTTTGCAAAGAAGAATGGGCAAAATGTCACTCTCTAGATGTGCAAAGCTGGTAGAGACATCTCCAAAAAGACTTTCAGCTGTAATTGCAGTGAAAGGCGATTCTACAAAGTATTGACTCAAGAGGGCTGAATGCACACCACACTTTTCACATATTTATTTGTAAAATAAATTGAAAACCATTTATTATTTTCCTTCCACTTCACAATGATGTGCCACTTTGTGTTGGTGTAATACATAAAATCCCAATAAAATACATTACTCTTTCGTCCATGGACCGACACAGCTTCTCTACTGACAAAGTGGGTATTATCCGTTAATTAGGAGTGACTAGCAGAAAAACTTGTAAAAAGTGTTGCATCACACCTTCTACAGTACCGCCCAGGGGGCGGACCCTCTGGGTATAACCTCTCAGTCTGCATCTCGCAGATCAGTTTTTTTCTGTCTAGCAAGGAGTAGGACATGGCTCCCTTCGGGCCCATTGGTCCGGGGGAAAATATATATATATATATATATATATATATATATATATATATATAATATATATATATATATATATATATATATTTTTTTTCTTCATTTGTTCTTTCCTGCGATCTTCGATCAACTGCCGACTGGGTGACAGGCTGGATCCTCGATCCTTGTAGTCTCCCCAGTTTCGGCCATCGAGCGTGTGCCGACCCTAGCTACGCGCTGGGTTTTCCACGACATGCCCGTCGCTCCACGGGTGGCCGGTGAGCCTACGCTCCAGGGCCTGCATCGGACCGCTCAGCTTCGGCTGACCTTACGGCCGAGTTGCAGCAGCCTGGCCGGTGAGCTTACGCTCCAAGGCTTGCATCGGACCGCTCAGCTTCGGCTGACCTTACGGCCGAGTCGCAGCAGCCTGTCCGGTGAGCGTCATGCTCCAGGGCATACATATGATCGTCCCTTCTGGGTCCAATCACAGCATGCCTGGCCAACAGTCACCTTCCGTGCGCGGACGATGATCTGTTCGGAATATCTTCCAGCATAATACATGCAGGATAGGTAAGTAAAGCTCCCCTGCCTCGGCTAGGTGATTTAGCTGGACATTCCTGGAGAGATCAAGTAAGTGGTTGTGGCCCCTTTCTTCCCTCTCTCCCTGCCTTTCCCTCCTCCCTGGGCTTCTAGCTAAAGGTTGCTGGGTGCTGGGGGTCACCTAGGGGGTCCCACTGGAGCGGGGCTGGCTGTAACTAACATTTAAAAGAAATGTCATTTTTGCTTACCTGTGTTTGTGTCCTAAGAAAATCCTCCTCCATGCTGTCGGCGGCCATTTTGAGGTGGTCCATGCCAAGTTTGGCCTCTTGTGACTGCCCGGCGGCCATCTTCCTGTGGTTCGGCCACACCCACTGGCCCCTATCAGGTGATCGGCGGCCATGTTTGTCCACCCTGTATGTATAGATTGCCATTCGGCGGCCATCTTTTGTGGGCTACGGCTGCTTGACCTCTATCTTCGGCTCCGTGGCCATTTTCTTGGAGCCCACATTATCTTCCATACAGACGTTTTTGGCAGCCATTTTGCGAGAGCCTCCGGCCTCTAGGGTGCATTACACTGGCGCGAAAATTCACACAGGAAGTGCTGATAAAAGAAGCAGACTGACACAGCAGCAGAGGGCAGCATCACAGGCGCAACACATAGCAGTACCTATCCAGGGTGGTGAGTCCTCTGGGTGACCCAGCCCCTCTGCAGCACAGGAGGGTGGCCTATTGATATCTTGCCTGGAGCCCTGTGGGTGTCAGCGTGTGGTCAGCATGGCATCTGAGCCAGATGTCTTCTCCCCTGAAACACCAGATTTAGCAGCTGGTGTCCCTGAGGTGTCTATGGACGCTATGTCAGTAATCCTAGAGGCGTTTGCTGCCAGGGTGGAAGCAGCACACGGGAATACAGGGGGTAATAAACGCCCCCATCCCCTGCAATCTTCTGGGGATATTTCTGATGCAGAACCAGGTCCAGCTACGGCTCATGGCCCAGATTCTGATGCATCAGAGACTGCAGACCGTGACCGATCGGACAGTGAGGAGGACTCCAAGTCCAGGTCAGTTTGCGAGACGGCTTTGGTATCTGACCTTATTACTGCAGTGCGGGATACGCTAAAGTTGGAAAATACTGCAGAAGTAGCAGATACTCCAGTCCCCTTTGGGTTTCGTAAACCTGCCCGCACGGCTAAGGTGTTCCCTTGTGTGTCTTATTTTGACAAACTCTTATACAAGGAATGGGAGAACCCACTGAGGGTCTTTACAGCCCCAAAGAGGTTTGCAGTACGGTACCACTTTGAGGAGAGTTTTCTGAAGATATGGACCTCTCCCCCTATAGTGGACCCTTCGGTGTCCAGACTTAATAGAGCCACCACTATTCCAGTAGAAGGGGCTCCTGTTTTCAAGGACCCTGTGGATAAAAAGGCTGAAGCACTCGCTCGCTACCTATACTCAGTGGTAGGCTCGGCAGTATGCCTGGCATTGGCGGGGGCCCTAGTGTCTCAGACACTTACTGAATGGGCAAAATTGCTACTCCAGGGGTTAAAGGAGCGAGATGCTCCTCCTATTGAGATAACTTTGGCCGACCAGTTGGTCCAGGGCCTTAAGTTTGTCTGCGAGTCAGACATGGATACTATTCCCCTGCTGTCAAGAGCTTCGGTTTATGCAGTAGCAATACGCTGCCTGATCTGGCTAAAGGGCTGGTCTGCGGACCAGACTTCCAAGAAAGCCCTGTTGGATCTGCCTTTTAAGCTCAGAATTAGAGGTAAGCGTGTCCATTACCTGTCAGACTCTTCGAGACTGTGGTTGGATACTAAACACGCAAAAGTCAGTATTGGTGCCCACTCAACGCCTAGTGTACCTGGGGTTGATTCTGGATTCCTCAGAGGCAAAGGTATTCCTCCCTGTGGAGAAGTTGCAGACCCTCCGGGCTGCAGTACGGCAGCTGACTTCCAGGAATTGGTCGTCACTCCGTTTTTGCATGCCAGTGTTGGGCCTCATGGTAGCCTCCTTCGAGGCGGTCCCGTATGCTCAATACCACACTCAAGTGTTACAGAAGGAAGTTCTGTCCAGATGGAACAGATGTCCATCATCTCTGGATTATCAAATCCGAGTGAGCCACCTAGTCAGGAGATCCCTGGTATGGTGGCTGACAGCACCGGCTCTAATGGTCGGGAAGTCATTTCTTCCGGTTTACTGGATAGTGATCACGACGGACGCCAGCCTTACAGGTTGGGGGGGAGTCTGGGGTGTCCAGTCGGCGCAAGGTCGCTGGACCCCAGAGGAAGCCCTCCTGCCGATCAATGTCCTGGAGATCCGGCGATCAAGCTGTGCCTCTTCAAATGGTCTCAGACTGCAAGGACGTCCAGTCAGGATCCAGTCAGACAACGCCACAGCGGTGGCATATGTCAATCATCAAGGAGGAACAAGAAGCTCAGCTGCAGCATCAGGGGTTGCTCGCATCCTGAAGTGGGCAGAGAAGAGCGTACCGGCACTATCGGCCGTGTACATTCCGGGTGTGGAAAACTGACAGGCGGACTAACTGAGCCGCCAGATGCTGGACCAGGGAGAATGGTCCTTACACCCGGAGGTGTTCCAACTCCTCTGCCAAAGATGGGGCACACCAGACGTAGATCTTCTGGCTTCCCGACTCAATCGGAAGGTATTGAGATTTGTGGCCCGGTCAAGAGACCCATGGGCAGACGCAACGGACGCGTTGGTAGCATCGTGGGGTCAGTATCGGCTAATCTATGCCTTCCCTCCCTTAAGGCTTCTTCCTCTTCTGCTCCGCAGAGTGGAGGCAGAGGGAATTCCAATGATCCTAATCGCTCCAGATTGGCCTCAGCGTCCTTGGTACGCCGATCTAGTACGTCTGATAGCAGATGTCCCCTGGCGCCTACCACTACGGAAGGACCTGCTATCGCAAGGTCCCATATTCCATCCTGCTTTACAGTCATTGGCTTTAACGGCATGGCTGTTGAGAACCAGGTACTGAGAGACCGGGGCCTGTCAGACTCAGTAATCTCTACTATGAGAAGTGCTCGGAAACCGTCCTCTAGGAAGGTCTATCACCGCACTTGGAGGGCCTACATCTCCATGTGTGAGGAAATGAAATGGCATCCGCGTACCTATTTGGTTTCTATAATCCTGCTGTTTTTACAGCATTGGGTGGACCAAAGGCTTGCCCTAAGTACGATTAAGGGACAGATATCTGCCCTGGTTGTCTTCTTTCAGCGACCCCTGGCGACTCACTCTCTCGTGAGTACATTTGTGCAGGGGGTTCGACATGTGGCCCCTCCGGTCCGTCCCCCGTTACCTCCGTGGGACTTGAACCTGGTCCTCTCGGTGCTTCAGAAGGCACCGTTTGAGAATATTAGAGATATTCCCCTGTTGACACTTTCTCAGAAGGTGGTCTTTTTGGTGGCTGTTACGTCAGTTAGACGAGTCTCTGAGCTGGCAGCCTTGTCCTGCAAGGCTCCCTATTTGATTTTCCACAAGGATAAGGTGGTGCTGCGGCCGCAGCCTTCCTTTCTTCCGAAAGTCGTTTCGGCTTTTCATCTCAACGAAGACATTGTACTTCCATCCTTGTGTCCTCATCCGTCGAATCCTAAGGAGTCGGCGTTGCATTCCTTGGACGTTGTCCGAGCTTTGAGAGTATACCTATCTGCTACTTCCCTGTTCCGGAAGTCAGACTCGCTGTTTGTTTCGGTGGCTGGTCCCAAGAAGGGCCAAGCAGTCTCATCGGCCACCATCTCTAGGTGGATCCGACAGATAGTAATCCAGGCTTACGCCTTAAAGGGTCAGGCGCCCCCCTTTCCGGTCACGGCGCATTCGACCAGGGCAATAGGTGCCTCTTGGGCTTTCCGACATCAAGCGTCTGTTTCCCAACTATGTAAAGCGGCGACTTGGTCGTCCGCTCACACTTTCACAAAATTCTACAAAGTTGATGTAGGTGCATCTTCGGATGCCTCTTTCGGCCGCAAGGTTTTGCAAGCGGCTGTTTAGAGTTGCAACTCCTCCCTTGGAGGAGTGCTGTTTTGTGTTTTGGGGTGAAGTTTGTTTTTATGCTGTTACCACCCCTCGTTTTTTCTCTGACACTGCTTTGGGACGTCCCACTTTGTCAATAGAGAAGCTGTGTCGGTCCATGGACGAAAGAGTAAATAGGATTTTTTACTCACCGTAAAATCCTTTTCTCTGAGTCCATGGACCGACACAGCACCCACCCCTCCTTTTTAAGTTTGTACTGCTTTTTGACGAACTGATCTGCGAGATGCAGACTGAGAGGTTATACCCAGAGGGTCCGCCCCCTGGGCGGTACTGTAGAAGGTGTGATGCAACACTTTTTACAAGTTTTTCTGCCTAGTCACTCCTAATTAACGGATAATACCCACTTTGTCAATAGAGAAGCTGTGTCGGTCCATGGACTCAGAGAAAAGGATTTTACGGTGAGTAAAAAATCCTATTTTACGTTTTTGGTTGTAACATGACAAACATTTCAAGGGGTATGAATACTTTTTCAAGGCACTGTATACATACAATTTCAGGTTTGGTCCTTTGTTATATGATGACAAAATCAATAAGCAGATGTTACCTTCAAATAGAAATGGAGGCAACTGAAGTTAAAAGCAAATATTTTTTTTTTCAAAGTCTAGCTAGTCCTCCCAACTACCAGCCACCTCTCTATAGCATATTGAAGCTAAGTATGGCATTCAATAGGGAGGTGGAAGGGACCAGGGCCAAGCTTAGATTTTACAGGAAAAGACAAGATTTGCATTTAACCTCAGCTGCCACAGGATCTGTATACAATCATTATTTTGACATGTTTTTTTTACTGAAGATAATCTCTACTTATGCATGCTACATGCAGAGTTCGGGGGTGTGCTATGTACGTAGTGCAGAGTTCGGGGGTGTGCTATGTACGTAGTGCAGAGTTCAGGGGTGTGCTATGTACGTAGTGCAGAGTTCAGGGGTGTGCTATGTACGTAGTGCAGAGTTCAGGGGTGTGCTATGTACGTAGTGCAGAGTTCAGGGGTGTGCTATGTACGTAGTGCAGAGTTCAGGGGTGTGCTATGTACGTAGTGCAGAGTTCGGGGGTGTGCTGTGTACGTAGTGCAGAGTTCGGGGGTGTGCTGTGTACGTAGTGCAGAGTTCGGGGGTGTGCTGTGTACGTAGTGCAGAGTTCGGGGGTGTGCTGTGTACGTAGTGCAGAGTTCGGGGGTGTGCTGTGTACGTAGTGCAGAGTTCAGGGGTGTGCTGCTTGAACCATAGGTGGTGGAACTGAGTTCCACCAAGTTCCAGCTGAAAAAAAGCCCCGTGTGCAAGTAAGGAAAACACCCCTATACCCCTGTGTCTGTGGAAATTAATCCTGATTTGTTTTTGCTTCTTTTTAGGGTGATTTGTCTGGGTTGTCAGACAGTGAGCAGCAGATTTGAGCTTCAGGAACGTTTCATAGCTCTCAATCCATCTTGGAATGAACAGGCTTATGGGGTTGCACCAGACGGTGATGTATTTTTGACTGATGAGCAAGTGTCCAATTTTCGTGTCCCACCCTGTGACAAGTGTGGGGGTATTCTGAAGCCACAGGTGACGTTCTTTGGTGATACAGTAAACAGAGAAGTGGTGTTCTCTCTTTATGAGAATCTAGCTCAAGCAGATGCCATTCTGATAGTGGGCTCCTCCTTGCAGGTAAAAACACATTCCTCTATCCCAATTTAATACATAGATGTTCAGATGTATTTAAATTTTGTTTGTTTTGTGTAAAGGGTTGTTCAAAAAGTTTCCACACTTTTTTTAACTCTAATGCCGCGGACACACGATCGATTTTTTCGACGGTGAAAACACTGTCGAGAAAATCGACGTGAAAAACGAGGAACAGCTTGTTCCCCCCCACACACGGCCGTTTTCAAATGACATTTTTTTTTTTTGGTCGAAAAAAACGACCGTGTGTGGGCTCCGCGGCAGTGTTTCCCTATGGGAAAACTGCCGCGGCAAAAAACGACGGGAATCACGACGAGAAAAATTAGAGCATGTTCTAATTTTTCTCGTCGTGATTAATGCCGTTTTTCCCGTCGAGGAAAACGACAAAAAGCCCACAGACGATCGTTTTTCTCGTCCAAAGGAAAAAATTTAATTTTTCTCGACGGGAAAAATGATCGTGTGTACGCGGCTTAATAAATATAAAAAAGACCCTCATATACTGTATGTGAATAGACCATAGGTTAGATAAGGGGAACAAAAGGCAGACCGCTAAATACGCTTTTACTATTTTAATCATCCATCCTTGTGCAACAACAGTGTTATGGTAACAGTTGTGTAAATGGGCACTTTAAATCGGTATTAAAACCAAACATTTTATATATTGCTGCTTACCAATTATTAGATGTGGTGGCTGCATTCATTTTCTTGTTTTTAGCCTTTTTTTCTCTCTGCTTTCTCCTGGTGATCTGGTCAGGAACACACCTCCTGTATTATAATGCTCCCACTCTGGATGAAAGAGTGTTATTAGTCTGGGGGGAGGGATTGTTAGATGTACTAGCAGATTTAAATACAGTAACAGTAAATTGAAGCCACACTCCAGCTAATACTTTATAAGCAGTTACAGCAAACTTTTTTTTTTTCTTTTTTTTTGGGATAATTTTAACCACTTCAATACAGGGCACTTTTATCCCCTTGCTGCCCAGGCCAATTTTCAGCTTTCATCGCTGTCGCAATTTGAATGATAATTGCGGGGTCATGTGACACTGTACCCAGATGACATTTTTTTTTTTTATCCCACAAATAGAGCTTTCTTTTGGTGGTATTTGATCACTACTGGCTTGTATATTTTTTGCGCTACAAATGAAAAAAATCTATATTTTTTCTTTGTTTCTGTTATAAAATTTTGTATAAAAATATGTTTTCTCCTTCACTGATGGGCACTGATGAGGTAGCACTGATGGGCACTGATGAGGTGGCACAGATGAGATGGCACTGATGAGGAGGCACTAATATGCAGGACTGATGGGCACTGATATGCGCCACTGATGGGCACTGATATGCGCTACTGATGGGCCCTGATGGCCGGCAATGATGGGCCCTGATGGGCGGCAATGATGGGCCCTGATGGGCGGCAATGATGGGCCCTGATGGGCGGCAATGATGGGCGGCAATGATGGGCCCTGATGGGCGGCAATGATGGGCCCTGATGGGCGGCAATGATGGGCCCTGATGGGCTGCAATGATGGGCACTGATAGATGGCACTGATGGGCGGCACTGATGGGCGGCACTGATGGGCGGCACTGATGGATGGCACTGATGGGCGGCACCGATAGATGGCACTGATGGGCGGCACTGATGGATGGCACTGATGGGCAGCACCGATAGATGGCACTGATGGGTGGCACTGATGGGCGGCACTGATGGATGGCACTGATGGATGGCACTGATGGGCGGCACTGATGGGCGGCACTGATGGGCGACACTGATGGGCGGCACTGATGGATGGCACTGATGGGCGGCACCGATAGATGGCACTGATGGGCGGCACTGATGGGCGGCACTGATGGATGGCACTGATGGGCGGCACCGATAGATGGCACTGATGGGCGGCACTGATGGGCGGCACTGATGGGCGGCACCGATAGATGGCACTGATGGGCGGCACTGATGGGCGGCACTGATGGGCGGCACTGATGGATGGCACTGATAGATGGCACTGATGGGCGGCACTGATGGGCGGCACTGATGGGCGGCACTGATGGGCGGCACTGATGGATGGCACTGATGGATGGCATCGATAGATGGCACTGATGGGCGGCACTGATGGGCGGCACTGATAGATGGCACTGATAGATGGCACTGATGGGCGGCACTGATGGGCGGCACTGATGGATGGCACTGATGGATGGCACTGATGGGCGGCACTGATGGGCGGCACTGATGGGCGGCACTGATGGATGGCACTGATGGGCGGCACCGATAGATGGCACTGATGGGCGGCACTGATGGGCAGCACTGATGGGCAGCACTGATGGGCAGCACCGATAGGCGGCACTGATGGGCGGCACTGATGGGCGGCACTGATGGGCGGCACTGATGGATGGCACTGATGGGCGGCACCGATAGATGGCACTGATGGGCGGCACTGATGGGCGGCACTGATGGGCGGCACTGATGGATGGCACTGATAGATGGCACTGATGGGCGGCACTGCTGGGCGGCACTGATGGATGGCACTGATGGATGGCACTGATGGGCGGCACTGATGGATGGCACTGATGGGCGGCACCGATAGATGGCACTGATGGGCAGCACTGATGGGCAGCACTGATGGGCAGCACTGATGGATGGCACTGATGGGCGGCACTGATGGGCGGCACTGATGGGTGGCACTGATGGATGGCACTGATGGGCGGCACCGATAGATGGCACTGATAGATGGCACTGATGGGCGGCACTGATGGGCGGCACTGATAGATGGCACTGATGGGCAGCACTGATTGGCGGCACTGATGGGCGGCACTGATGGGCGGCACCGATAGATGGCACTGATGGGCGGCACTGATGGGCGGCACTGATGGCACTGATGGGCGGCACTGATGGCACTGATGGGCGGCACTGATAGATGGCACTGATGGGCGGCACTGATGGGCGGCACTGATTGGCGGCACTGATGGGCGGCACTGATGGGTGGCACTGATGGGCGGCACTGATAGATGGCACTGATAGATGGCACTGATGGGCGGAACTGATGGGTGGCACTGATGGGCGGCACTGATAGATGGCACTGATGGGCGGCACTGATAGATGGCACTGATGGGCGGCACTGATGGGCGGCACTTATAGATGGCACTGATGGGCAGCACCGATAGATGGCACTGATGGACGGCACTGATGGGCGGCACTGATAGATGGCACTGATGGGCGGCACCGATGGGCGGCACCGATGGGCGGCGCTGATGGGCGGCACCGATGGGCGGCACTGATGGGCGGCACTAATAGATGGCACTGATGGTCGGCACTGATGGTCGGCACTGATGGGCGGCACTGATGGGCGGCACTGATGGATGGCACTGATGGGCATTACTGATTAGGCACTGACTGGCATTACTAATGGGCGCTGACTGGCATTACTAATGGCCACTGGTTGGTATCCTTTATGGGCACTGATTGGCATAAAATGTGGGTACAGATGGGCACTGATTGGCATCACATGTGAGTACAGGTGGGCATCACTGGTGGGGCACTGGTGGGCATCACTGGTGGGCATTGCTGATGGGTCTGCACTGATAATCAATGTGCTGATTATCAGCGCAGACATCTCACGTCGGGAGAGCCGCTGATCGGTTCTCCTCTACCAGCGCCTTGTCAGCGCGAATGGAGGAAAGCCGATTAACGACACTTCCTGGTTACCATGTGATCAGTTGTGATTGGACACAGCTGATCACGTGTTAAGGAGTCTACGTCAAAGGCTCTTTACCTAGATCGGAGATGTGGTGTGCATGAGCAGCTTATCTTGCTGGACGTCATATGACGCCCCAGTCAGGATAAGGATAAGGATAACTCCTGCAAGTGTTAAATGGTTTGTCTCCTCCCTGTAACTGCAAGAGAGCTGTTGAAAAGCAACAGACTTGCTGTCTGGATCCCCAGATGAATAGAAGAAAGAAAGCCTTAAAAAAGGAAACTAATGCAGCCATCACATCTAAGAATTGGTAAGCTGCAATAAATATTTTCTTTTGGATTTAATACTGCTTAAAGAAGACAAAGACAAACTAAATTGCATATTACAGTGATCTATTCTTTTACAAACCTAGACAGACACCCATGTTATATGGTGGGTTATATTTGAGGATCTAAACACTCTGTTTTTAGAAGACAAGTAGGATTTTTTTTTTTTTTTTTAGGTTGAAGTCCTTTCACAAGAAATTATTGGAAGTGCCGTTTGCATGCGTTGCTAGGTTAGAATTACTGACTGTATTCCAGAACTTTGTTGGGTGAGGTTTAATTACAGTGACACAGAGTGCATCCACCTTATGTTTAAGACCTGAAAAACATTGAACGTTAATGGGTAACTAAAACCATGGGCTGAGAATGTGTTATTAACTGAGAGTAGCCGCTGACATTCTCAGGGAATTTAAAATTTGTTTTTAGCCATGTGGGAATAAAACAGGTTTGTTATTAAAGTGTATCTAAAAACAAGTGTATCTAAAAACAAAAACAAAAGCCAAGGTTTACATTGCGGCGATTTGGCATGTCAAATCGCATGCCAAATCAACAGCTCTTGCCGACAATGACATCATCCAAAACGGCGCAACGCCAATACATTTTCTATCTATCTCAGTGTTTCTCAACTCCAGTACTCAAGGCGCACCAACAGGTCATGTTTTCAGGATTTCCATTATTTTGCACAGGTGATTTGATCAGTTTCACTGCCTTAGTAATTCCCACAGCTGTTTTATCTGAGGGAAATCCTGAAAACATGACCTGTTGGGGCACCTTGAGGACTGGAGTTGAGAAACACTGATATCTAACACAGGACTGCTGCTGTCCAAAGGGTGGCTATTGCTGCTCCATACATGAAGTGGAGGAGTGGGGGTAGCCACCCTAAGATGGGAAAATGTGTTACTGGCCAGATCACCAGTTGAAAACAGAGAGGAAAAAAGCCTTAAAAAAAGAAAACAAATGCAACCCCCATATCTAAGGATTTGAAAGCTGCAATACACAAAATAGTTGTTTTGGGGTTCAGACATTATTTATTTACTGGTTCTTTTTTTTTTCTCCAGCTCAGCAGGGGTTTTGTATAGAAATATTGTGCTGCAACAGTGAGCCAAGCGCTTGGCTTGCAACTGCACCGTGGCCTCATTAACTTCAGTGGATGAGATTGACAGGCAGTGTCACCTGCCCTGGCATGCAACGTTAAATTTACCTTGGCCACAAAGCAAAGCATCATGGCTGTGTGGCCACGACTGCATGTTATGTTTTGGATGGCCTATTAGGGGTTGATAAAACCACGTCTCAACTGCCTGTTTTTTTACCACCCCCTGGATGCCCGTGGAAAAAAGGCTGTCTGTGCTCTGCAAAACAGAGCTTAAAGAGGAACTGCAGTCGGCTCACATAATTTGTAATAAAAACATCATTGCCATTCTGAAGCTTCCCTCCAACCACTTTGCATATTATTTTATATATACTGTGATTCTGTACTTTCCAAATATGCTGCAGAAATCTCCCTCCACTGAGTCTGGCTGCAACCATTTTTAACTGTGGGTTGCTTGTTCACTTCCTGGATTTACACAGACACACACCTCCAGCTCTGCAGCTCTCATTGGCCCTCTCATGACTCTGCAGCTCTCATTGGCCCTATTATGACTCATCCCCCTCCCTTTGTGGCAAACTCTCACGAGAGTGAGTGAGAGAGCTGTGCATGATGTCATAAGCCTAGGCTAATGACCAGATAAGAAACAAGAAGTGGGCTGTATAAGGTATTTACTGGCAGCAATTTTTTTTTTACTATCCCAAAGTTAAAACAACAAGGGCAGAAGATTTAATAGATGGAAAGTTGAAAAAATTACTGAAGGTCTGCTTTAACCACTTAACGACCGCCCACCGCCGATTTACGTCGGCAGAATGGCACGGACAGGCAGAATCACGTAGATCTACGTGATCGCCTTTGTGCAGTTGGGGGGTCCATCCGGACCCCCCTTCACTGCAGTGAGCGGCCGTTAAGTGTTCGGGAGCGATCAGGCATGAGGGGGCGGCCGCTCGATTCCGCCCCCCCCCTCGCGATCGCTCCCGGCCAATGAAAATGCTTCCTCCGCCATGTGATGTAAACAAGGCTGGAGGAAGTGATGTCATCTCCCTCACCGCGGTCTTTTCGTTCCCGGCGCCGAGGAGAGAAGACAGAGGTTAGTGCTCCAACAGTCCACTGACACGTAGGTACACATAGGCACACAAATCACCCCCCAGTCACCCCCAGATCACCCCCCAGGTCACCCCAAAAGCCCCCAATCACAGTGTCACTGATTGCAGTGATCATTTATTTTACTGATCACTGCATTTAGTGTCATCTGTGATTGTAAAAAGTTGCAGGGCAGTTAGGATTAGGCCCCTTTAGGTCCAGGGTAGCCCCCTAACCCCCCCTAATAAAGGTTTAACCCCTTGATCACCCCCCAGGTAACACTTTCACCCCCTAACTTCAGCGTCACTAAGCGATTGTTTTTCCGATCGCTGTATTCGTGTCGCTGGTGTTTTAGATAGGCAGTTATTTTTTTTTTAGGTTCGCCGCAGGTTTTTATTAGTGTCAGGTACCTCCATATATTATTTTAACCCCCTGATTGCCCCTAGAGTTAACCCCTTCACCAGTGATCGCCGTATAAGCGTCACTGGTGTCACTGGTTAGCCAGTAAGTTATCTAGTTATTTAGGTAACCCGTCAGGTTTTTATATAGCGTCGGGTACCCCCATATTTAACCTAATAAAGGTTTTAACCCCCTGATTGCCCCTAGTTAACCCTTTCACCAGTGATCACCATATAAAGGTTACGGGTGACGCTGGTTGATTAGTTTGCTTTTTATAGCATCAGGGCACCCGCCGTATATAACCCAATAAAGGTTTAACCCCCTGATCGCCCGGCGGGTGAGATCAATTAGGTTTTAGCGCCAGAGAGGGTCTGCGTCGCCCCAGGCAGTGTTAGGTTAGTGCCAGTAACGCTAACACCCACGCGCAAAGCATACACCCCCCTTAGTGGTATAGTATCTGATCAGATCTATACTAGCATCCCCAGCGGTTTAGGGTTCCCAAAAACGCAGTGTTAGCGGGATCAGCCCAGATACCTGCTAGCGCCTGCGTTTAGCCCCTCCGCCCAGCCCAGCCCACCCAAGTGCAGTATCGATCGATCACTGTCACTTACCAAACACAACACACATAACTGCAGCGTTCGCAGAGACAGGCCTGATCCCTGCGATCGCTAACAGTTTTTTTGTAGCGTTTGATATATTTGCTGACGACAGTCAGGTGCTTTTTTTCCTGTGAATCTTACTAGTGTACCCCTAAATTTAGAGCCCAAAATGGCAAGACGAAGGTACACTAGTAAAGAGGCCTACGAGATTCTGAGCATGACAGATAGTGAAGAGGAGGTCACGTATCTGTCAGATTCAGGCTCAGAATATCTTCCCGTAGAAGACAGTGACGTCAGCGGCCCCACGTCAGATAGCTCTGACGACGAAGTTGAGGTCCCTGCTAAGGTCAGGTGTACCCGATCCCGATCTTCTGAGGTTGTTGAGGAGCAAGAACCGCAGGTCTCTCGTATCATGGAGCAGAGTAGTACTAGCGCCGCTATTCCTTCTGGTGAACTGGCAAGCACCAGCGGCCTAGTACAGCCTGGACGTACATCC
Source organism: Rana muscosa (assembly GCA_029206835.1). Taxonomy (NCBI): domain Eukaryota; kingdom Metazoa; phylum Chordata; class Amphibia; order Anura; family Ranidae; genus Rana; species Rana muscosa. Next base: position 884,288,301 of record CM055116.1, read on the forward strand.
AGCACTGCAGTAACACTTGGTGACGTGGCGAGTCCCATAAGTGCAGTTCAAGCTGGCGAGGTGGCAAGCACAAGTAGTGTCCCGCTGCCACCAAGAAGACAAAGGCAGGCCCGTCGTGCCCATACTGCCCTTCCTGCAGAATTCGCCTATCCTGATTGGGTCCCCACCACTTCTGCAGAACCCGTACTTCCCCCATTCACTGCCCAACCCGGTATTCAGGGGGAAACAGCTGATTTTATTCCAATTGATTTTTATTCGCTGTTTTTCACGGAAGATCTCTATAGATCTATTGTGGACCAGAGTAATTTATATGCTGGTCAATTTATCGCCGCTAACCCCCAGTTGCCTAAAATTGCCAGAAATTGGAAACCAATTACGGTTTCCGAATTTAAGACCTTTCTGGGCCTTTCCCTCAACATGGGCACACATAAATTTCCATCATTGCGTGCTTATTGGTCCACGCACCCAATTGACCACATGCCCGTGTTCTCTGCCTCCATGTCCAGGGCACGATACGAGCAGATTTTGCGGTTCATGCACTTCAACGACAATGAACTTTGTCGTCCACGTGGGGACCCTGAATACGACCGGCTCTATAAAATTCGGCCCCTCATAAACCACTTCAACGAACGTTTTGCAGCCTTGTTTACTCCCGATCAAGTTGTCTGCGTTGATGAGTCCCTGATTAAATTTTCTGGCCGCTTGTCTTTCAAGCAGTACCTTCCCAGCAAGCGTGCCAGATACGGGGTCAAGCTCTACAAGTTCTGTGACAGGGCAACAGGCTATGTAGTGAACTTTACGGTTTATGAGGGAAAAGACAGTCAGATTGAGTCGGTCAACTGCCCGGATTACATAGGGAGCGCTGGCAAGATAGTGTGGAACTTGGTGTCACCCTTATTCGGAAAGGGGTACCACTTGTATGTGGACAATTATTACACGAGCGTGCCACTGTTTAGTCACTTGTTTGATCATCAGATTGGAGCATGTGGCACCGTGCGACCTAATCGCCGGGGCTTTCCCCAGCGGCTTGTAGATGCCCGTCTTAGGCTGGGGGAGAGAGCCTGCTTGAAGTGTAATAACTTGCTCGCTATGAAGTGGAGGGACAATAAGAATGTTTTCCTTCTTACCTCCCTTCATGCAGACACGACAGTCCAAATTCGTACGGCGACTGGTGTTGTGGAGAAACCCCTCTGTGTCCACGAATATAACCAAAATATGGGAGGGGTGGACCTCAACGACCAGTTGATGGCGCCGTATCTAATTAACCGTAAGGCGAGACGCTGGTACAAAAAAGTGTCTCTATCATTATTCCAATTGGCTTTGCTGAACGCTCATGTGCTATACAGAGCTTCAGGCGGGACGTTATCTCTTCTAAAATTCCAGAATGAGATCGTCACAGAACTCCTGTATCCAGGCGGTTCTGCACCTCACCATCCCCTACCAAATGCAGTAAGCCGGCTGCATGAGAGGCATTATTCGTATGTCCTCCCGAGTACCCCTACCCAAAGCCACCCCCAAAAAAGATGTTGTGTCTGTAGCAAGCGCGGATTTAGGCGTGACACCCGTAGTTTTTGTCCACTCTGTCCTGACAAGCCTGGTCTTTGCCAAGGTGAATGTTTTGAACGCTACCACTCAAAAGTGAAGTTTTAGCGTAGGGTACAGCATTTCACAGACAAGGACACACTTACACAGGGTCTCCCAAGATGCCATTACATTTTGAGAGACCCGAACCATTACAGTTGTAAAGTTACAAAAAAAAGTGTAAAAAAGAAAAAAAAAAACGTAAAAAACAAAACACAAAAAAAATATAAAATAAAAAAACCAAAAATAGTTGTCGTTTTATTGTTCTCTCTCTCTCTATTTTCTCTCTATTGTTCTGCTCTTTTTTACTGTATTCTATTCTGCAATGTTTTATCATGCTTGCTTTTCAGGTATGTAATTTTTTGTTTTCAGGTGCGCCATTCAACTGCAGCGCGGAATTATTTATCTTGACAGCAACAGCGTTTGCTCCCACGATACATAAAGCCGTGACTCCAGTGCTGTAGGAGGTGATTTCACCACCACAGTTAAAAAAAAAGAGCATATATGCCGAAGCATGGGGGCAGCAGGGGCGGAGGAGCGATTTTGCTCCTAATGCCGCGTACATACGGTCGAAATTCCGACGGAGGCCTGCCCGTGGAAAATTCCGACCGTGTGTACGCGGCATAACTTTTTTGCGGGAGGATGCCCCCATGCTTCGGCATATATATATTTTAGGCACAGGTTGCGTTAAAACATTTTTTTATTTTTTACTAGGTTTTGTTTTGGTATTTGCTTTGCAGGTATGGCATGGTAAGGTCTTACTGTTGTACTGTAATGTTACTTTGTTTTAATGTTAACCACCATTTGCTTAGCAGGTACGCCATTCAGTTGCAGCGCGGATCTATTTATCTTGACAGCAACAGCGTTTGCTCCCACGATACATAAAGCCGTGACTCCAACGCTGTAGGAGGTGATTTCACCACCACAGTTAAAAAAAAGAGCATATATGCCGAAGCATGGGGGCAGCAGGGGCGGAGGAGCGATTTTGCTCCTAATGCCGCGTATATACGGTCGAAATTCCAACGGAGGCTTGCCCGTGGAAAAGTCCGACCGTGTGTACGCGGCATAACCTTTTATGCCGCGTACATACGGTCGAAATTCCGACGAAGGCTTGACCGTGTGTACGCGGCATAACTTTTTTGCGGGAGGATGCCCCCATGCTTCGGCATATATGCCCATCATTAGAAGTGGGTGGATGAAGGGAGGTATTCTAATGGTGGGCATACCCACCAATCAATCTCTTTTTTTCGTTCAGCCAATAGGCTGTATGAAAAAAAAGATTACAATACATGTCCAACAAGGACCAGCAACGTACTGGTATGTTGCTGGACTTTGAATGTTTATACCAGAATGATGCCTGCGGGTTTAGGTATCATCTTGGTATCATTCTTTTCAGCCAGCAGCCGGCTTTCATGTAAAAGCAATTCTAGCAGATAATTAGCCTCTAGACTGCTTTTACAAGCAGTGGGAGGGAATGTCCCCCCCCCCGGATATAAAAAGCGCCATTGGGAAATTGGGAAAGCATTTTATCACACCGATCTTGGTGTGGTCAGATGCTTTGAGGGCAGAGGAAAGATCTAGGGTCTAACCCCCCAATTTTTTTCAAAAAAAGAGTACCTGTCACTACCTATTGCTATCATAGGGGATATTTACATTCCCTGAGATAACGATAAAAATGGTAAAAAAATAAAATATGGAAGGCACAGTTTAAAAATAAAATAAAAAAGCCAAATAAATAATAAAAAAAAAAAAAAAAAAAAAGCACCGCTGTCCCCCCCTGCTCTTGCGCAAAGGCGAACGCAAGCGTCGGTCTAGCGTCATATGTAAACAGCAATTGCATCATGCATGTGAGGTATCACCGCGAAGGTCAGATCGAGGGCAGTCATTTTAGCAGTAGACCTCCTCTGTAAATCTAACGTGGTAACCTGTAAAGGCTTTTAAATGCTTTTAAAAATGAATGTAGTTTGTCGCCGCTGCGCGTTTGTGCGCAATTTTAAAGCATGTCGTGTTTGGTATCCATGTACTCGGCCTATGATCATCTTTTTTATTTCATCAAACATTTGGGCAATATAGTGTTTTTTAGTGCATTAAAAATAAAAAAAGTGTGTTTTTCCCCCAAAAAATGCGTTTGAAAAATCGCTGCACAAATACTGTGTGGGAAAAAAAAATGCAACACCCACTATTTTAATCTGTAGGGCCTTTGCTTTAAAAAAATATATAATGTTTGGGGGTTCAACATAATTTTCTTGCAAAAAAAAATTTTTTTTCATGTAAACAAAAAGTGTCAGAAAGGGCTTTGTCTTCAAGTGGTTAGAAGAGTGGATGATGTGTGACATAAGCTTCCTAATGTTGTGCATAAAATGCCAGGACAGTTCAAAACCCCCCCAAATGACCCCATTTTGTAAAGTAGACACCTCAAGCTATTTGCTGAGAGGCATGTTGAGCCCATTGAATATTTTTTTTTTTTGTCCCAAGTGATTGAATAATGACCAAAAAAAAAAAAATGTACAAAAAGTTGTCACTAAATTATATATTGCTCAAACATGCCATGGGCATATGTGGAATTACACCCCAAAATACATTCTGTTGCTTCTCCTGAGTACGGGGATACCACATGTGTGGGACTTTTTGGGAGCCTAGTCGCGTACGGGACCCCAAAAACCAAGCACCGCCTTCAGGATTTCTATGGGTGTAAATTTTTGATTTCACTCCTCACTGCCTATCACAGTTTCGGAGGCCATGGAATGCCCAGATGGCACAAAACCCCCCCAAATGACCCCATTTTGGAAAGTAGACACCCCAAGCTATTTGCTGAGAGGTATGTTGAGTATTTTGCAGATCTCGCTTTTTGTCACAAAGTTTTGAAAATGTAAAAAAAGAAAAAAAAAAAGAAAAAAAAATGTCTTTCTTAATTTTCAAAAACAAATGAGAGCTGTAAAATACTCACCATGCCTCTCAGCAAATAGCTTGGGGTGTCTACTTTCCAAAATGGGGTAATTTGGGGGGGTTTTGTGCTATTTTGGCATTTTATGGCCTTCGAAACTGTGATAGGTAGTGAGGAGTGAAATCCAAAATTTACGCCCTTAGAAATCCTGAAGGCGGTGCTTGGTTTTTGGGGTCCCGTACGCGGCTAGGCTCCCAAAAAGTCCCACACATGTGGTATCCCCGTACTCAGGAAAAGCAGCAGAATGTATTTTGGGGTGCAATTCCACATATAACCATGGCATGTGTGAGCAATATATCATTTAGTGACAACTTTTTGTACATTTTTTTTTTTCTTTTTGTCATTATTCAATCATTTGGGACAAAAAAAAATATTCAATGGGGTCAACATGCCTCTCAGCAAATAGCTTGGGGTGTCTACTTTCCAAAATGGGGTCATTTGGGGGGGTTTTGTGCCATCTTGGCATTTTATGGCCTTCAAAACTGTGATAGGTAGTGAGGAGTGAAATCAAAAATTTATGCCCTTAGAAACCTTGAAGGCGGTGCTTGGTTTTTGGGGTCCCGTACGCGGCTAGGCTCCCAAAAAGTCCCACACATGTGGTATCCCCGTACTCAGGAGAAGCAGCAGAATGTATTTTGGGGTGTAATTTCACATATGCCCATGGCATGTGTGAGCAATATATCATTTAGTGACAACTTTGTGCAAAAAAAAAAAAGTTTGTCATATTCCCGCAACTTGTGGCAAAATATAAAATATTCCATGGACTGAACATGTCTCTCAGTAAATAGCTTGGGGTGTCTACTTTCCAAAATGGGGTCATTTGGGGGGGTTTTGTGCTATTTTGGCATTTTATGGCCTTCGAAACTGTGATAGGTAGTGAGGAGTGAAATCAAAAATTTGCGCCCTTAGAAATCCTGAAGGCGGTGCTTGGTTTCCGGGGTCCCGTACGTGGCTAGGCTCCTAAAAAGTCCCACACATGTGGTATCCCCGTACTCAGGAGAAGCAGCAGAATGTATTTTGGGGTGCAATTCCACATATAACCATGGCATGTGTGAGCAATATATCATTTAGTGACAACTTTTTGTAATTTTTTTTTTTTTTTTGTCATTATTCAATCACTTGGGACAAAAAAAAAATATTCAATGGGCTCAACATGCCTCTCAGCAATTTCCTTGGGGTGTCTACTTTCCAAAATGGGGTCATTTGGGGGGGTTTTGTACTGCCCTGCCATTTTAGCACCTCAAGAAATGAGATAGGCAGTCATAAATTTAAAGCTGTGTAAATTTCAGAAAATGTACCCTAGTTTGTAAACGCTATAACTTTTGCGCAAACCAATAAATATACGCTTATTGACATTTTTTTTTACTAAAGACATGTGGCTGAATACATTTTGGCCTAAATGTATGACTAAAATTGAGTTTATTCGATTTTTCTTATAACAAAAAGTAGAAAATATAATTTTTTTTCTAAATTTTCGGTCTTTTTCTGTTTATTTCGCAAAAAATAAAAATCGCAGAGGCAATCAAATACCATTAAAAGAAAGCTCTATTTGTGGGAAGAAAAGGACGCAAATTTCATTTGGGTACAACATTGCATGTCCGCACAATTTACAGTTAAAGCAGCGCAGTGCCGAATCCCAAAAACAGGCTTGGTCCTAATGGCCCGAAATGGTCCGGGGCTTAAGTGGTTAATAGCGATAGCATTGGATCAAGGGTTCGCACATAGTGATGGAGAATTGATACATATACAGGTTCTGTTTTTAGTTATTTTCCTATTTTTTTTTTTGTTGTTTAGGTTTATTCCGGCTATAGGTTTGCACTTAAAGCCCAGGAAAAGGGGATTCCAATTGCAATTCTTAACATTGGACCCACCAGAGCTGATCATCTTGCAGTTGTTAAAGTCAGCGGTCGCTGTGGGGATATCTTGGCAAAGATAATGTCAGTGAATCAACGTCTGCAGGAAAATGTGAGCTAAATGACTACTGGAAGAGACCCAGTAGACACCTGTGTGTACAGTGGATACATTGTCTCGTGGTGGAGGAACCTACTCCTGGGTGCACTTGGAGCCATAACTAGTTTATTATTATTATTGCTACACTACACTACGACTATGGTGCTTACTAGGTTCCCTTATATACAAATAAAGATTTTTTTTTTCTGTACGGCTTGGCTTTATATAGCTAAGTAGAGCATCATATTTCTTAGTAAGTAATATAATAATGTTTGAATATTTCATTTTTTAATTAAACCTGAGCATTTCATACTAAGTATATGCTAGAAAAATGCATAAATAGAGGTTGCCATCAATGTCAACTCCATAAGAAGATCCGGAGATATAGACAAGCTGAAGCTACATATACAGTATATGTTAGGGATGCACCGATACCTGTTTTGTACTGGCGAGTATGAGTACCGGCACTTGTGGTCAAGTACTCGCCAATACCAATTTGCAGTGCGATTTGAGCCCATGCAAAATGTAAGATTTGCATGTTATTTGAACAGGAATTTGGTGTGATTCCTGTCCGAATCACATGCGTCATCCCAGGCTACAGGCACTATGACAAGCTTGTTCACCCAGGAGCGGTGCGGGAAACCGCATGTGGTTTGGACAGAAATCGCACCAAATTCCATTTCAAATCACATGCGATTCTGTGCATTGGGATTTGAGCCCATTCGTTTTGTATGGGCTCAAATCGCATCATAAAGGAAACGGTTTTAGGTATCTGAGCATTTGCAAGTACTTGTACAAATGCTTAGTATCGGCACCAATACTGGTATTAGTATCGGTGAAACCCCCAGTAAATGTTACCTTTTTTTTTCCCCGGAAAAGCCAAGAGTGACACTGCCTCTTAGTGCCTCGTGAGCTTCCTCACTGGTCAGTAAGGCAGCCCATAACATCAAAGGACAAACGGAACTCTTTTACCTGCTAAAGAATTTGTATTGTTACCCATCCAGTCCTGAAATTTACACAGCTCTGCCACACAACACAGCACTGTCTAGCATGAGAGGGACTTGATCTTTCTGCTCTGCAATTTTTACTTTCCGTCACAAGCCTTCTCCCCACTTCCACCTTACAGCTGGACAGTAAGTAAAAGCAGCAGTTCGATGGGCTAATCTTTTCATCACTCTTCTCCCTCCTCCTAACAGCATTCCCTTTGCACTGCAGTACAACTGATTGGCTAGTTGTGCTGCTTCTTCCTCTCCCAGTCTGAAACCTTATACAGTGAGGTTGATTTACTAAAACTGGAGAGTGCAAAATCTGGTGCAGCTCTGCAAATAAACCAATCAGCTTCCAGTTTTTACTATCAAAGTTTATGCCGCGTACACACGACCATTTTTCATGATGAGAAAAATTACATTTTTTAAATTGGTCATTAAAAACGATCGTGTGTAGGCTCCAGAGCATTTTTCTCGGCGAGAAAAATGGGCATTAAAAATTTAGAACATGCTCTATTTTTTCTCGTTTTTCACGTCGTCGTTTTTCTTGTCGTGAAAAACGGACGTGTGTACGCTTTAATGACGGGGAAAAAAATGCGCATGCTCAGAAGCAAGTTATGAGACGGGAGCACTCGTTCTGGTAAAACTAGCGTTCAGAATGGAGATAGCACATTCGTCACACTGTAACGGACTGAAGAGCACGAGGCTGAAAAGCGCAAATCGTCTCTCCCCAAACTTTACTAACACGAGGGTGGCGTCATCCGAATGGAACTTCCCCTTTATAGTGCCGTCGTACGTGTTGTCGAACGTGTTGTACGTCACCATGCTTTGCTCAAGCATTTTTTTTTCACAATAGTGTTTATGCAAGGTAGGCTTGAGAAGAATCACGTCGAGAAAAACGTTGTTTTTTTCAATGACATTAAAAACGGCCGTGTGTACGCGGCATTAAGAGGTTGTAAAGTCAGAAGTTTTCTTATTTTAATGCATTCTATGCATTTAGATCAGGGGTCTCAAACTGGTGGCCCTCCAGCTGTTGCGAAACTACAAGTTCCATCATCCCTCTGCCTGTGGGAGTCATGCTTGTAACTGTCCGCCTAGCAAAGCCTCATGGGACTTGTTGTTTCACAACAGCTGGAGGGCCGCCTGTTTGGGACCCCTGATTTAGATAAAAGCCTTCTGTGTGCAGCAGTCCCTCTCCTTCCCCTAATACTTACCTGAGCCCCATCTCTGTCCAGCGATGTCCATGAGTGTCGTGGCCACCCGAGACTCTCCCTCCTGATTGGCTTAGACACAGCAGCAGCGCCATTGGCTCCCGCTGCTGTCAATCAAAGTCAGTCAGCCACTCAGGAGAGAGAGAGGTGGGGCCAGGCTGGGGCACCATGTCTGAATAGACACAGGGAGCTATGACTCGGCTCGGGTGCCCTCATAGCAAGCTGCTTGATGTGGGGGCACTCAACAGGAGGGAGGGGCCAGGAGCACAGAAGAGGGACCCAAGAAAAGGAGGATTGGGGCTGCTCGGTGCAAATCCACTGCACAGAGCAGGCAAGTATAACATGTTTGTTATTTTTATAGAAAAAAAAAATTAGTCTTTACTTCACTTCAACTGAACAAGCTGAAGTTAGAATCTGATTCTATGCTACTATGCACAGCTGCACCAGATTTTGCACGCTCCAGTTTTAGTAAATCAACCGCAGTGACTGATACCAAGTCAATATACTTACACTGCTTAAATTTAAAATACATGGAATTATGTAATAATTAATACAGAGCTGAATGACTTTGTATTTTATATCTGCCTTAAAGTGGTTATAAAGCTTCTTTAAAAAAAAAATAACAATCATTTATATACTTGCCTGCTCTGTGTAACGGTTTTGCACAGAGCAGCTCGATCCTCTTGTTCTGGGGTTGAGTCACTGCTTGCCATAGAGTTTTTTTGTATTCTGTTTAAAAGTGGACATGTCTTAAGAGAAATATAGTCTTTTAGTGTGGACCTCCCTAAACCTCTAGCTGCCTGTCTGTCATGTTTATCTTCTGGCTTCAGTATTTTTTGAATTACTGACATAATACGCACTTAAGAGATGTTTTAACTTCATCCATCTTCACTTGCTGCATACTTGTTCTGGGTCTACAACTTAGAAAGTACCAGAGCAGAAAAAGTGGGTGATGGTGTCCATTTAGAAATCTAAAATTTGAAGCCTGGAAATGTATTTAAAAAAAATCCATAATTTTTTTTTCGAGTTTTGGAGTAAATGGAGCTTGTTAGAAGACTGTCTGGGTTTTATCACTGCTCCCGTAACGTCCTGTGTGGAAACTAGGAACTTGATAGAGGTTAGCCCCACTTAACCACTTCAATACCCAGCCATAGTAATATGACGCCCACAGATGGGATCTCCCATCCTGGGTGGGTGTCATATGACGTCCTGGGCTTTGTGGGGGGATATCTGAATGATGCCTGCAGCTAGAGGCATCATTCAGATATCCTTCTCTTCTGCCGGCGATTCTGCGCACGATAAGAATGATCATAGTGGCAGTTCCGCCGTTTGATCGTTCTTATAGGCGGTGGGAGGGAACATCCCCTCCCGCCGCCATCCTATGCTTCTCCGGGCTCTCCCGTGCCATTGGCGGCCCGGAGAATGAATCGTCCGGTGCCGGTGTCTTGTCACATGACGAGCATAGAGATGACTGGTGACCAGATGATCACCCGTCATCTCTATGACCATCGGAGGCCCGGGCGCGACGTTATGACGTCACGCCCGGGTTCCTAGAAGTAAACAAAGCCGCGATTATGGCTAGTAAGCATGAGATCGGTGAATTTTCTTTTTACGATCTCATGCTTTCCAGCCTGGAGGAGAGATGTGGGGTCTTATTGACACCATTCCTATTACAAGGGATGTATACATTCCTTGAAATAGGAATAAAAGTGATCGAAAAAAAAAGTGTAAAAATAAAAAAAATTAAGTGAAATAATAAAAAATAAAAAAATTTAAAACGCCCCTTGTCCCCGGTAGCTCGCGCTCAGAAGCAAACGCACATGTAAGTTCCGCCCACATATGTAAACGCAGTTCAAACCACATATGTGAGGTATCGCCGCGTGCGTTAGAGCGCATGCAACAATTCTAGCACTAGACCTCCTCTGTAACTCTAAACTGGTAACCTGTAAAAAATGTTAAAGCGTCGCCTATGGAGATTTTTAAGTACCGAAGTTTGGCGCCATTCCATGAGTGCGCGCAATTTTAAAGCGTGACATGTTAGGTATCTATTTACTCGGCGTAACATCATCTTTCATATTTTACAAAAAAATTGGGCTAACTTTACTGGTTTGTTATTTTTTAATTCATGAAACCATTTTTTCTTTTTAAAGGCGTTTGGGGGGCGTGGCCAAGATGGCGGACTGAACAGACGTGTGTGTGTGGAGCTCTGCTGGGGAAAAATCCTGCATGACCATCCGGGCTAGGTTTAAGGCCTGCATTCTGACGGTTTCTGTGCCCTGAATGCCTTCTAAACGCTCCGGGGGCCCATATCGGGGGAAGAAGCTGAGGTTTCCCCAGGGAGTGGAGGTAGCTACGAGCCCGGTGTCTGCTCTGCTGCTACCGCCAGCGCGCCTTCGCAATATGGCGTCGCAGACGGACCACGAGGAGGAACCGGGAATCTTCTCGCCTGGTATACCTGAGGTGATGGCGGCTATTTCGACCTGCCAGTTGGCCGTTTCCTCCTGTCAGACTGCCCTCGCCTCCAAGATCGAGGCTGTTCAGATGGACGTGGGGCTGCTGCGGCAGGACATTGACAAGATCCACTCCTGTGTGACGGCGGCAGAGCAGCGTGTGGGTGATGTGGAGGACTCTGTTGCGAACCACACCACATCTATCCGGGCCCTTCAAACTAAGGTGCGGGCCCTGGAATATCGGGCGGAGGACGCCGAGAACCGGAGCAGACGAAATAACCTCCGTATTGTCGGCCTCCGGGGTGGAGGGCCGCAATCCCACAGCATTCACCGAGGAGCTGCTGAGGTCCCTGCTGCCTGCGGCCCAGCTCTCTTCTTATTTCACAGTGGAGAGGGCACACCGAGTGCCGCCGCGGCCCGGTCCGGAAGGTGCCCCCCCTCGTACGCTGATCCTCCGGCTGCTGCACTACCGAGACCGTGATGAGATCTTGAGAGTGGCACGTGTGGCTGGGGAGGTCCAGTATCACAACACCCGGCTGATGATGTTCCCGGATTACACCATCGAGACCCAGAAGCAACGCCGATCATTTGACGCGGTCAAGGCGGCTCTCCGGCGAAAGGGTATCCGGTACAGTATCCTGTTTCCGGCCAAGTTGCGGGTGGTGGATGGGGAGACAGCGAGGATCTTCACCAGTCCCAGAGATGCTCATGCTTGGCTGGAGGCGCTGCCGCCATAGTTCTCTGCGGCCTGTGTGTTGCTACGCCTTTACCTGTCGCTGCAGATTGGGATAGAGGAGTGTCACCCGAAGTTGTTGGTTATCTGCCTGGGACCTGCCTGTTTGATTTCCCCTGGTCTGTAACTTTGACTTTGTGGCTGGGTCCCCCTTGCACTGTCCTGATCACTGTCCCCCGTCAGTGTGCCTCATTTTTTCACACTGTACTGCAGACAAGTCCCCTGGATGACCCGGGAGTTAATTTCTTTTGGCTGTACCCTGACTGATATGGCTTTTTGCCTGCCCTCTTCTTTGAACTCACTTATCCAGCATCTCCAAGAACAGCATACCAATTAAATTTTTTTCTTTTTGTCCTTTTTGGACTGCTCCAGTTGTTTTTTTTGTGTTGGACACCGTCTTTTTGCCTGTTTTTGATGATGACCTCTTGGGTGGATTTTTATGCCGCCTTGATGTGGAAGTCATAGTCGGGCACTACGCCTCCTGACTGAGGGTCCTGTTCTAGGACTTGTTATGGGAACCATGTGCTGCCTGCGGTTTGGGTGGGCACGGGGTGGGGGGGGGTTGGATGGCCGTTGCTGTCTGTTTTATATTTTGTTTCTTTACTTTAAATCTGTTCAAGGTCTTGGTTGGTCAGTATACTCCTTTTTGCTCGCCTGCATTGGGTTTGTCTTCCTGGGTCTGGATGCCCCGCCTCCCCTGTACCAGGTTTTTTTGTGTGCGGTGGGATGCGGGACTCCATACGGGGGTGTGGGGTGGTGGAATGGGTGGTGGAAGCCTATCCTTATGGTATTTATGTTCTTTGAATATGGCTAATTTTAGTGTTCTGTCCTGGAATGTGAGGGGGCTTAACTCGGCTATTAAGAGGTCGCTTGTATTCAAGTATTTGAAGTCTTATAACCCACAGATATGTATCCTGCAGGAGACTCACTTGGTGGGGGCACGAGTACTGGGGCTGAAGAGGGCCTGGGTGGGAACCCACTATCATGCTTCCTACTCCTCCTATGCGAGGGGAGTGGGAATCCTGGTTCATAGGTCTCTCCCCTTCCAGCTTCTGGCGGTGAGGACAGACCCTGGGGGACGTTATGTCCTGTTCTATGCAACGATCTCCGACATTCCATACGTCATTGTAGGGCTGTACCTGCCTCCCCCGGCAGATGTCTCATGCTTACACACCCTAATGACTGAGGTGGCACAGTATGGGGTGGATCGGGTGCTGCTGGTCGGGGATTTTAACATGGTGATGTCTGCGGAGCGGGATAGGCTGTGGGGGCAGAACCCTGCTCCCCCGGGCCTGTCTCGCTGGGCGGAGTCATTCCACTTGACGGATCTCTGGAGGCAATTTCATCCCTCAGAGGCACAATTTACTTGTCTCTCGACCACCTTTCGGACGCTATCTCGTATAGACTTGGCTTTTGCCTCACCCGCTCTTTTACGGGGGGTGGTGTCTACCGAGATCCTTTCCTGAGGAATCTCGGATCATGCCCCACTTCTAGTGGTGCTCCGGGTGGCTCCGTCGGGTGGTCCAGGGTTGTGGAGGCTATCCAGATATTGGTTGATGGACCCTGAAATCCAGGAGCACCTCCCTAAAGCGATATTTACCTACTGGCTGACTAATGAGGGCTCCACTGACCCGCTCCTGCAGTGGGATGCATTCAAAGCCTGGCTGCGGGGTGAATAAATTTCAAGAATAGCAGCGAGGAGGAGGGACTCTGGGCGAGCGCTTGAGCAGTTGGAGGGGCGGGCGGAGGAGAGTGAACGAGAATTTGTCCTGGATCAGTCCTGCTCTAAGTATGAGGCCTGGCAACATACATTGAGAGACTTGTCTCTACTCAGAATTGAACTTACCAAGAAGTCACTGTTAGATAGGGCGCAGAGGAAATTTGAATACGGGGACAAGAATGGCAAGTTGTTAGCCTGGCTGGCCAGGGGACAGTTCGCAACGACGCACATAGGTAGGGTACGTGACTCGGATGGACGACCATCGACCACGCCCGAAGAAATTAGTGACCGATTTCTGCAGTTCTATCGGGCGCTGTATGCCTCTAGAGTGGACTACAGTGCAGCGGAGTTGACTCACTACTTGGACCAGGTCCAGCTTCCGGTATTAGACCCCGATAAAAGTGCGGAGTTAGAAAAAGATTTCTCCCTGGAAGAGGTTCAGAAGGCGATGCAGGGCATGCGGGCAGGTAAGGCCCCTGGGCCTGACGGATTACCTATCGAACTGTACTCTGTACATCAGGAGGTGTTGGCCCCCAAGCTGACCTCTCTTTTGGCCCAGTCCTCTGCTTTGGGCTCTCTGCCAGACTCTATGTCAGAGGCGGTAGTGGTGCTGGTGCCCAAACCCGGCAAGGACCCTGAGGAGTGTGCCTCATATAGGCCAATCTCCCTAATTAACGCAGACGCCAAGCTACTGGCAAAAATCCTGGCCGTCCGGTTGAATTCGGTTATCGGTGACCTAGTCCACCAGGATCAGACAGGGTTTATGCCGGGGAAGGGCACGGACATCAACATCCGTAGATTGTTTCTGAACTTAGACACACCGCACGATAATGGGGGCAATAGAGTCATTGCTTCGCTTGACGCGGAGAAAGCATTTGACTCCGTAGAGTGGGAGTATTTGTGGGCAGTCCTTAAGCGTTTCGGCATAGGCCCTAAATTCATGCACTGGCTGGGCATGCTCTACAGGGCACCCAGGGCTAGGCTCCATATAAATAGTACCCTTTCTGGGTCCTTTCCCCTCCAGAGGGGCACCCGCCAAGGGTGTCCATTGTCACCTAGTCTGTTCACCCTGGCTCTTGAGCCATTGGCGACACGGTTCCGCGAGTCCTCCGCTGTTCGCGGTCTCAGGGTTGGCCCTTTGGAGGAGAAGATTTCATTATATGCGGACGATGCATTACTATATTTACAGGACGCTGGACCTGGAGAAGTTCGACGAGTTTGGACGCTTTTCGGGAGTCAAAATTAATTGGACGAAGTTCGTGCTGTTTCCACTAGATCCTCGGTTTGGGGAGAGGAGTCACAGACTCCGCTGCTCTGGGTCGAGGAATTCAAATACCTGGGCATTGTCGTGTCAAGGGACCTTCGGGCCTTTCGGCGCCTCAACTTGCAGCCACTAGTGGGGAGACTCAAAGACCAGTGCTCTAGATGGCGGGATTTACCCCTGAACCTTCTCGGCCGCATTAATGTATTAAAAATGATCTACTTGCCTAGGTTTAATTATGTGTTCCGTAACTGCCCGGTGTGGCTCCCGGCTGCTTTTTTTAAGGAGCTGGACAGCTGCATATCCTCGTTTCTATGGAGGGGGTCTAATCCCAGACTGGCTAAGTCGACCCTCCAGCTCCCTGTGGGTTGTGGGGGTCTTGCGTCACCCAACCTGAAAGTGTACTTCTGGGCGGCTATGTTAGTGACAGTACGCTGGTGGTTCGAGCAATCCAGATCCAATGCGGCCACGTGTTTGGAAGCGGCCATTTTGGGTTCCCTCCGGGAACTCGGCAATTTGGTATATCGGGGCGCCACTGTGTACCCCTCGCTCCCAGCCCCGACTAGAGTGACCCTGAAGGTGTGGGGGGTGGCTAGGAGGCGATTCCTTAGAGCGCGTCACTACTCTCCCTTCTGTCCTTTGTGGGGTAACCCCACGCTCCCGCACTTTAGGATGCTTCCTGACCCGCAGCTCTGGGCCCGTTTTGGGATTAAGACGCTTCAGGATATTATGCCCGGGGGGACGCTCCTGGAGTTTGCGGATCTTTCGGTTAAGTTTGGCCTGCCGGGTGGGATGTTATTTAGATATTACCAGCTGAGGAATGCGGCGAGAGCTCAATTCCCACTCCCTATAACGCTTGAAGCAGACTCTATTGAAGCGCTTTTGGCGCAGGAAACTCTTCAAAAGACCCTTTCTACACTATACTTAGCTCTCCTCGGGGGGACCTCGCAGAGAATGGAGACCTTATGGGAGAAGTGGCGGACTGACATCCCTGACTTAGATAGGGAGACCTGGGAAGAGTGCTTTGAAGCGGGTTCTAGACTGATGGTTTCCTCTAGGGATAAGCTTATACACACCAAATTTTTACATCGGGTATATTACACACCACAAAGGTTACATAGGATCTATCCACAGAGGTCCAGGGAGTGTCCTAGGTGTCGCTCCCCGGACAGCACGTTCTTGCACATGTTCTGGACCTGCCCTTCCCTGGCTGGTTATTGGGGTGCGGTTTTTGAGTGTATAAATGTGCGCTTGCAGCTGTCCCTTCCCATGTCCCCTGAACTGGCACTGCTAGGCATTCAGGACGATGAACAGAGGCCTAGGTATACTAAGCAGCTTATCTCCTATGTCCTATTTTATGCTAAAAAGGAAAAATTGCTCAGGTGGTTGTCCCCCTCGCCCCCTACGGTCGAGTCCTGGGATTCCTCTATAAATTCAGTGATGCCATTTTACAAATTGACGTATATTAATAGGGGCTGTCCTCAAAAATGTGATCGCCTTTGGTTGCCCTGGACAGAGTAGGTGGGAGTTCTGGGGTGGTGGGCCTCAGGACTGGTGTCTGAAATGTCCTCTTAGGGGGGGTGGCCGGATGGCCCTCCCCTCCCGCTGATATGTGCAGGATTTCCTTGATGTGAGCACTCCACCTATGTTGCGGGGAAAAAAATATATATATATATATATATTTGTTTTTGTTTTGTTTTTTCTTTCTGTACAGATATTGGAATGTATGTTTACCTGCTATTGTCCTCGTCTGAGTTTCTGAGACTCTAATTTGTACGATTTCACCTGATTTGTATTTTGATACCTTAATGACTGCCTTTTGTGACTGACTCAACTTTCAATAAAGACCAACCTTGTTGTTAAAAAAAAAGGCGTTTTGAAAAATTATTGCGCATATACCATGCAAGATAAAAAGTTGCAATGACCGTCATTTTATTCCCTAGGGTGTCTGCTAAAAAGAAATATATAATGTTTGGGGGTTCTGAGTAATTTTCTAGCAAAAGAATGATGATTTGTACATGTAGGAGAGAAGTGCCAGAATAGGCCCGGTATGGAAGTGGTATAAAAAGCCCTGTATTGAAGTGGTTAAAGAATAAAAGTTTGCCATGAACAATATCCTGTTGCTCTATTTGGTTAAGGAAGAACTCCAGGATAAGCAAAAGATTGTCTAAATACAAGAACCACATGTATCCTTACTTAAAGGGGTTGTAATGTCAAAGTTTTTTATCTTAATGCATTCTAAAAAGCCTTCTGTGTGCAGCAGCCCCCCTAATACTTACCTTAAGTCCCTCCCTGTTCAGCGATGTCCACGAGTGTTTCAGCCATCTGAGATTCTCCCTCCTGATTGTCTGAGACACAGCAGCGGCGCCATTGGCTCCCGCTGCTGTCAATCAAAGTCAGCTAGCCAATCAGGGGAGAGGGGGGGCTGGGTAGCGGCTCTGTGTCTGAATGAATTACGGCATGTACCGTAGTGTATATGCTGCCGGTGTTTTGTGAAAACAGGTAACTCGTCCTAATCTCCAATTACTGATGCTGGAGAGTAACCGGAAGTGAGGTGATTGGAGGTTTTGACGAGTTGGCTGTTTTTACAAGAGGGAGGGACCAGGAGCACAGAAGAGGGACCCGAGAAGAGGAGGCTCTGGGCTGCTCTGTGCAAATCTACTGCAACAGATCAGATAAGTATAACATGTTTATTATTTTTTTAGGGAAAAAAAAGAGACTTTACAAATCTTGGTGTATTTTGTGTATTTCTTCCAGATCTGTGTAGTAATCCAGTGTGACATGTTTTCTATGTGCAGGACCTTCCAGGTAATCCAGACTACTGCTACTCTCTCCTTGTACAGAGTGCCTGGTCTTGTATCGGCCCTATCCCCTGTAGTTTTCTGCAGGTAACCTGTTGTGGCAGGGGCCTGCTAGGTCCCTCCCACTGCTCTGCTTTCTGCACAGGCAGTGATGATTATTTTTACAAGGTAATATCTGGGTCTACAAATGCATTTGCTGCAAACAAAGTGTATTTATATCCCTTGTAGCTATGGAGGAATATATTAAAATTAACGTTTTTGTGCCTGGAGTTCAACTTAAATATTTGAAACAAATACGGTATAGTTTGAATATATATAATATTTGAAACTACCTCAGTTGATATCTACACCCTTGCTCTGCATAATTGTTAAATTTTTCATTTTATTACGATTAAAAGATTATATTTATTAATAAAATGTTTAAAAAGGTATGGAGCTTGTGAGAAACTCAATAAAGAAAGTAAACAGAAAGTCACTTTTTTAGACTTCTTTGATGTCTGTATATATGAAGAAACATGCAGGGAAGCTGGTCAGAGTTGATGGGAAGATGGATAGAGCCAAATACAGGGCAATCTTAGAAGAAAACCTGTTAGAGTCTGCAAAAGACTTGAGACTGGGGTGAAGGTTCACCTTCCAGCAGGACAATGACCCTAAACATACAGCCAGAGCTACAATGGAATGGTTTAGATCAAAGCATAATTCATGTGTTAGAATGACCCAGTCAAAGTCCAGACCTAAATCCAATTGAAAATCTGTGGCAAGACTTGTAAATTGCTGTTCACAGACGCTCTCTATCCAATCTGACAGAGCTTGAGATATTTTGCAAAGAAGAATGGGCAAAAATTTCACTCTAGATGTGCAAAGCTGGTAGAGACATCCCCAAAAAGACTTGCAGCTGTAATTGCAGCAAAAGGTGGTTCTACAAAGTATTGACTCAGGAGGCTGATTACAAATGCACACCACACTTTTCACATATTTATTTGTAAAATAAAATTGAAAAACATTTATCATTTTCCTTCCACATTACAATTATGTGCCACTTTGTGTTTGTCTATCACATAAAATCCCAATTAAATACATTTACGTTGTTGGTTGTAACATGACAAAATACTGAAAATTTCAAGGGGTATGAATACTTTTTTAAGGCACTGTATATGTGAGTTGTACAGGCCTTTTTATATGTGAATTGACTTATGCTCAAGGATCTCTCTCTGCTGGGTGAAAAGGCTGACTGTTGACAGAACGCTAAAAAAGGGAACCCATTGGGGGGCACCCTGTTAGTCTGGTACTGACTTGAGTTTATTTAACAAGACAAAAAGATGTTTGTTTCATGCTGTTGACTTACTTTACAAAGCCCTTCTGCATTGACCTGTGTTTATTGCATTTCTGAATAGAAGCACAGGACAAAGCTGCTAGGCTTGTTGATGGATGTTCCTGTCTCATGCATTGCTGGCAATAACAGTTGAGCGTGTCCCTGTTACAATGGGTAAGGACCAGGGATGAGCGGAACACCCCCCTGTTCAGTTCGCACCAGAACCTGCGAACAGACAAAATGTTCGTGTAAACTTTAGAACCCTATTAAATACAATGGACTCGAACGTTCGAAATCTAAAGTGTTAATTATAAAGGCTAATATGCAAGTTATTGTCCTAAAAAGTGTTTGGGGACCTGGGTCCTGCCCCAGGGGACATGTATCAATGCAAAAAGAAGTTTTAAAAACGGCCGTTTTTTCGGGAGCAGTGATTTTAATAATGCTTAAAATGAAAAAATAAAAGTGAAATATTCCTTTAAATTTCGTACCTGGGGGGTGTGTATGATATGCATGTAAAGTGGCGCATGTTTCCCGTGCTTAGAACTGTCCCTGCAAAAAATGTCATTTTTGAAAGAAAAAAATGCATTTAAAACTGACTCGCGGCTATTAATGAATTGTCGGCTCCCGGCAATACATACAAAAGTCATTGATAAAAAAAAAAAAAAAAAAGCGTGGGGGTTCCCCAGAATTCTATTACCAGGCCCTTCAGGTCTGGAATGGATATTAAGGGGAACCCCGCCGCAAATTTTAAAAAAAATTGACGTGGGGTTCCCCCAAATATCCATTCCAGGCCCTTCAGATCTGGCATGGATTTTAAGGGGAACTCCACCCCAAATGTAAAAAAAAAATGGCGTGGAGTCCCCCTAAAAATCCATACCAGACCCCTTATCCGAGCACGCAACCTGGCCTGGCGTAACTTCATCTTTCACATTATGCAAAAACATTGGGCTAACTTTACTGTTTTGTTTTTTTTAAGCACAAAACGCGTTCGAAAAATTGCTGCGCAAATACCCTGCGAAATAAAAAGTTGAAAGAACCGCCATTGTATTCTCTAGGGTCTTTGCTTAAAAAACATATATAATGTTTCGGGGTTCTATGTATTTTTCTAGCAAATAAATGATGATTTTTACATGTAGGAGAGAAATGTCAGAATTGGCCTGGGTGCTCCAGAACGCCTGAAGGTGCTCCCTGCATGTTGGGCCTCTGTATGTGGCCACGCTGTGTAAAAGTCTCACACAAGTGGTATCGCCATACTCGGGAGTAATAGTAGAATGTGTTTTGGGGTGTAATTTGTGGTATGCATATGCTGTGTGTGAGAAATAACCTGCTAATATGACAATTTTGTGAAAAAAAAATCTTGATTTTGCAAAGAATTGTGGGAAAAAATGACAACTTCAAAAAACTCACCATGCCTCTTTCTAAATACCTTGGAATGTCTTCTTTCTAAAAAGGGGTCATTTGGGGGGTATTTGTACTTTTCTGGCATGTTAGGGTCTCAAGAAATGAGATAGGCCGTCAGTACTTCAAGTGTGATCAATTTTCAGATATTGGCACCATAGCTTGTGGACTCTATAACTTTCACAAAGACCAAATAATATCCACCAATTTGTACTTATTTTTACCAAAGATATGTAGCAGTATACATTTTGGCCAAAATTTATGACGAAAAATTACTAATTTGCGAAATTTTATAACAAAAACAAAGAAAAAAATTTTTTTGTACAGAATTTTCAGTCTTTTTTACTTTTATAGCGCAAAAAATAAAAAACCCAACAGTGATTAAATACCACCAAAAGAAAGCTCTATTTGTGTGAAAAAAAGGACAAAAATTTCATTTGGGTACAGTGTTGCATGACTGAGTAATTGTCATTCAAATTGTGAGCGCACCGAAAGCTGAAAATTGGTCTGGTTATTAACCTCCCTGGCCGTATGATTCTGTCAGATTTTAGGTGCTGAAAGCGGTACCATTATTCTGCATGGAAATTTGACGTTTTATATTGCAGGCCTGTAATTCTTAGGAATAACTCACTTAAATCTGTACAAACCAGAGTCTAGTAGACATCCCGGGTATGATAAAGTTCAAAAAACTAAATTATACATTATAATAAAATAAATAACTATAAAATAATTATAACAAATAACCACTTCCCTACTGTGCACGAAAACCCCCTTCCTGCCCAAGCCATTTTTCAGCTTTCAGCGCTGTCACACTTTGAATGACAATTGCGCGGTCGTGCGACGTGGCTCCCAAACGAAATTTGCGTCCTTTTTTTCCCACAAATAGAGCTTTCTTTTAGTGGTATTTGATCACCTCTGCGGTTTTTATTTTTTGCGCTATAAACAAAAGAAGAGCGTCCAGTTTGGAAAAAAAACACTATTTTTTACTTTTTGCTATAATAAATACCCATTTTTTTTAAATAAAATTTTCCTCAGTTTAGGCCGATACGTATTCTTCTACATATTTTTGGTAAAAAAAAAAAATCGCAATAAGCGTGTATTGATTGGTTTGCGCAAAAGTTATAGCGTCTACAAAATAGGGGATAGATTTATAGCATTTTTTTTTTATTAGTAATGGCGGTGATCTGCGATTTTTATTGTGACTGCAATATTGCGGCGGACACATCGGACACTTTTGACACATTTTTGGGACCATTCACATTTATACAGCGATCCCTGCTATAAAAATGCATTGATTACTGTATAAATGTGATTGGCAGGGAAGGGGTTAACCACTAGGGGGCGGGAAGGGGTTAAATATGTTCCCTCAATGTGTTCTTACTGTGGGGGGGAGGGGACTGACTGGGGGAGGTGACCGATGGTTGTCCCTATGTACAAGGGACACACCATCGGTCCCCTCTCCCTCACAGGACATGGATCTCTGTGTTTACACACAGAGATCCACTTTCCTGCTCATTTCCCGGGCAATCGCGGGTGCCCGGCGGCAATCGCGGCCGCCGCACACGCTCACCGGGGCCTTGTGAACGCGGCGGGCACGCGCCTCCTAGCTTGTTTTAAAGGGAGGACGTCATATGACGTCCTCCCAGAACGAGAGTGTCCTCCGCCCGCCGTCAATTGACAGTGAGCGGGGGACAAGTGGTTAATATAATAATAATAATAAAAGTGTTTTTCAGTGCTTGATGACGAATTTCCCCACAAATAGCTATCGCTTAATTCTGCGAGTGATTCTAATTTATTATCGCTGTTTTTTAGCTGGTCTAAAACCACTTTTGACATAAAGGGACACTTTTTGGTTGCTATGGACAATCTTCAGTTTCTAGGCAGAAAGAAAAGTTTTTATAATATAAAAGTGCATGCAGGACACTGGACAGACCACTAGGGATAACGGGGGTGTGTAATTATTACATACAGTACTGTAATCTGTAAGATTACAGTATACTGTATGTATACTGTGTTTTAACTTTTTTGAATTTGGCGCTGATCTCTGTCCCCGTGCGTCGTAACGTCGCAGGGAACGGAGCTCGGCGGCACTCGGAAGTGTGTGAATCGAGCGAGGAGACAGCTCGATCACACAGCGGGGAGGCATCGCAGGATCCAGGGGACAAGGTAAGTAACTCTGCCTGGATCACTGCGATGCAGCCCGAGTCAGGCTCGGGGTTACCGCTTTTGGTGCTGAAATTTAACCCCGAGCCAGACTCGGGAATACCGCTAGGAAGGTTAAGGGGGTTTAAGTGCCCAGTTGTCAAGTGGTTAAAGTTGTAGTTTTGTACAGGCATACCCCACTTTTAAGTACACAATGGGTTTTATTTACTAAAGCTGCAAAGCCCAAAATCTGTCTCACTTCTGCATAAAAACCAATGAGCTCCCAGGTTTTATTACCAGGCTTAATTGAACAAGCTGGGGTTAGAAGCTCATTGGTTTCTATGCAGAAATGAGCCTGATTTTGGGCTTTCCAGCTTTAGTAAATAAAACCCATTGTGTACTTAAAAGTGGGGTATGCCTGTATATATACATTCATGAAAAAAGAATGAAAACGCCAACAAGTTATCAGTTTTGCTGTCTGTCAGTTATGCTGGTAACATTTGTAGT
Organism: Rana muscosa; assembly: GCA_029206835.1. Lineage (NCBI taxonomy): Eukaryota > Metazoa > Chordata > Amphibia > Anura > Ranidae > Rana > Rana muscosa. Next base: position 884,311,297 of record CM055116.1, read on the forward strand.
TGTGTAAATGTCTATATGCAGTCATAGACTGTACGAAAGCTGCATATTGAAATAAAAAATATTATGTGAATGAAGTTGAGGGAACACAAGGTTGGCAAGCGCATTGGTGTTGATTTACTAAAACTGGAGAGTGCAAAATCTGGTACAGCTATGCATGGTAGCCAATCAGCTTCCAACATCAGCTTGTTCAATTAAGCTTTGACAAAATAAAAGCTGGAAGCGGATTGGTTTCTATGCAGAGCTGCACCAGATTTTGCACTCTTCAGTTTTAGTAAATCAACCCCATTGGGTCAACTCTTTCACTGTTTAGTCATTGTACCAGTCCGTGGCAAGAAAGTACAAACTACTAAAGGCCTATGTCTTCACCTGTGGTCCCAGTTAATGATCAGTGACAAAGAAGGATCAGTGACAAAGAGGTCTGTTGGTGGAAATTAGGATTCTCTTCATGCTTGCCAGACCAATCACCAGCCCCGGATGCAGCTACAGCATCTGGGATGGCCTCATACAGGTCTATGAGATATGAATGTGCAGGTGCAACCAGAGTCATGGAATATTTTTGCTTCAAGAAAAGTAAAATTTGCAACAAGTCGAGATTCTGCTACTTAGATATGTGAGAAGCTGGGGGAGGGGGGGTGGTAGGGTGACCACGATTCCCGGATTGCCCGGGACAGTCCCGCATTCTGCAGGTCTGTCCCGGGCACAATTATTCCAGGACAATACAGTGTCCCGGAATGAAACTGACACAGCCACCCCCCGGGCCAATCTGATGCCCCCAAAAAAGGCCGCCACATAACCGCTTTACTAGCTGACAGTACTTGTCCTGGCCGGGAATGCCTGGAGGAGCACAATCCCGCCCCCTGCTTGTGATTGGAGAAATCATAAATCCCGCCTCTTGTGTCCAATCACTGTGCTATGATTCGTTACAGCACAAGCTGATTTTTGGGAAGGGAGGGTGTCGCTGAATGGTAGTAGATTAAAGCAGTTTACTATAAAAGTATAGTTAAGAGGGCTCCATAAATATGTTTAAATTGGGAAGGAGGGTAGTAATTTATTAAGAGGCAATGACCTACCTGATCACGTATTCCTGGATGGCTGGTTGGATAAGATTACAGTCTCTTGGGTGCATTTGATAAAAGGTAAACCTAATTACAGACCTTGCAATTGCCTGTATTTCTCTCTGTCTGTCAATCATTCCACTGGAACTGCTCCATATGGGCGAAGGTCTTGGGGGGGATGATTGCTGACACGATTACTTGGTATCCATGGAAAGGTTTCAGTCTGGAACTAGCCCAATATACATCTGAATTGTGTCTGCTGCACCTTCACTACAACATTTGGTTGGAAGACAAGAGGAGCTCTATGGATGGAGGTGATCCACACATCTAAAGCCTCGTACACACGGTCGGACTTCCATCTGACTTTTCCGTGGTTTTTTGTCCGAACGGAGTTGGTCGGGAACACCCATAGCATACACATGCTCGGACTTTTCTGCAAGCTTTCCCAAAACTTTTTGCAACATCACGTGGTTTTTCTGCTCTTTTCTGCTCTTTACTGCCACCCTTTGGTCAAGTTCTGCTATTGGTGGTTGATTTTAACATTAGTTGTTTTGTCCATCGGACAAAAGTCCGATGGTTTTCTGCACACATGGTCGGAATTTGCTCCATCGGACTTTTGTTGGGCAAAAGTTTGTCCGTTTGCAGACCCAACTTTTGTCCGATGAAAACAAGAAAAAAGCAAAAAAAGTTTGTCCGATGGAGCGTACACACGGTCGGATTGTTGGTCCAACTTGGTCAAAATGAAGTTTGTTGGCCAAAAGTCCGACCGTGAGTACGGGGCTTAAGAAAACAGATCGTAGGAATCTTAAGAAACGGACATGGGTATTGTTGGTTGAATGCCAGTACAAACATGCCCCTTCAGTATGCCAAGACTAATAACCTCTAAACTACAATGTTTGAACACCATTGTCTGCTTGTGTATACTTAAGTATTTGAAATCAAATCCAAGACATTAGACTTGTTACTAAAACAATCTCCACCTTTCAGTTAGTCCAGCCATTCTGTTATGCCCTGAACACACGATCGGATTTCCGATGGATTTTTCAGTCGGAATTCCGATGAAGCTGACTTTCATCAGTCTTGCCTACACACCATCGACCAAAATTCCGACCGTCCAAAACGCCGTGACGTAAAACACTCCGACGAGCCGAGAAAAATTAAGTTCAATGCTTCTGAGCATGCGTCGACTTGATTCTGAGCATGCGTAGGATTTTTCTCCGATGGAGTTCCCCACAGACGATCGGAATTTCCTATCAGTTTTTTTTCCATCGGAAAAATTTAAAACATGTTCTATTTTTTGAAACTGATGGAAAAAAGTCAGATGAGGCCCACACACGATCGTTTTTTCCAATGAAAAAAATCCATCTGATCGTGTGTGTAGGGCATTATTGTCAAAGTTGTCAGAAAAGGTTGGATCACCTTTTTTCCTATATATAGATAGATATAGATATATATATCTATCTATATCTATATAGATAGATATATATCTGTCTAATCTATATATATATATATATATTAAAAAAAAGATAGGTGTGTCTGTCACAGAGGTTAGCAAACTTTCACCTGGGAAGAGATTGCCATTTTACCCTTGCCATAAATATCAAGGCTAAACTGGAACTGTGAGCTTATTACACAAAGCAACGTCTGTCTTATTCAGATCACACAGTTCAGGTAACTGGGCTGCTCCGTCACTGAGGAGTTGGTATTCCTTTTTCACAATGGCAGTAGGAAAGCTGCTGCTGTTTTCTCTGGCTGTGGGACTAACTGCCTATTACTTTTATGACACAGAAACTATAACTCCAGGTAAGAATGCCTTTCTGTAAATGAGTTCCTGTTCAGAGACATGAATGTTTTGCACAAAATTTATGTTGTGTTGTAATGAATAGTTACACCTTGAGTTGCAATTTAGCATTGTAGTGTTATCTATGTACTAAAAAACACTCTACAGAGTCCTACAAGGTTCAGAGACAATAGTCCCTACAATTAGGTGGGGGAGCTTTTCCGCTAGAAAAAGCCCAAAACATCACTCAAAATAATATGGATAATGCTCAACCTCATCCTTTAAAAAATAAATAAATAAATAAAAAAGAAGAAAAGAATTCATCCAAGGATTCTAACATCAGCTATATCAGATATGTAGCCTAAAGACTAATTATATCTCCAGAGTAAAGGAGAATATTTAATGGCACAATAAAATATTTAATGTGTCATGTGTGTTTTTTACATGTTTTTGCAATAAAGGTTGAAATATTTTTTTGTACATTGATAGTACTTTCATGTTCACATGCGTTCGCATCTCCTTTACACTGGAGATATAATTAGTCTTTAGGCTACATACAGTGCCTTGAAAAAGTATTCATACCCCCTGAAATTTTCCACATTTTGTCATGTTGCTACCAAAAACTTAAATGGATTTTATTGGGATTTTATATGATAGACCAACACAAAGTGGCACATAATTGTGAAGTGGAAGGAAAATGTTTTTCAATTTTTTTTTACAAATAAATATGTGAAAAGTGCTGTGTGCATTTGTATTCAGCCCCCCTGAGTCAATACTTTGTAGAACCACCTTTCGCTGCAATTACAGCAGTAAGTCTTTTTGGGGATCTCTCTACCAGCTTTGCACATCTAGAGAGTGAAATTTTTGCCCATTCTTCCTTGCAAAATATCTAAAGCTCTGCCAGATTGGATAGAGAGCGTCTGTGAATAGCAATTTTTAAGTCTTGCCACAGATTCTCAATTGGATTTAGGTCTGGCCATTGACTGGGCCATTCTTAACACATAAATATGCTTTGATTCTAAACCATTCCATTGTAGCTCTGGCTGAATGTTTAGGGTAATTGTCCTGCTGGAAGGTGAACCTCCGCCCCAGTTTCAAGTCTTTTGCAGACTACACACGCTCGGAATTTCCGACAACAAATGTTCGATGGGAGCTTGTTGTCGGAAATTCCGACCATGTGTAGTTTTCTGACAACAAACATTTGAGAGCTGGTTCTCAAATTTTCCGAAAACAAAATCCGTTCTGGTAAATTCCGAGCATGTGTAGACAATTCTGATGCACAAAATTCCACGCGTGCTCTGAATCAAGTACGAGACGGAAGCGCTCGGTCTGGTAAAACTAGCGTTCGTAATGGAGATAGCACATTCGTCATGCTGCAAAGAGCAGTAACGGACTGAAAAGCACGAGGCTGAAAAGCAGCGAATCGTCTCTCACCAAACTTCTACTAACACGAGATTAGCAGAAGGAGCCCAAAGGGTGGCGCACTTGGTATTGAACTTCCCTTCTATAGTGCCTTCGTATGTGTTGTACGTGACCGCGTTCTTGACATTCGCAATTTCCGACAACATTTGTGTGACCGTGTGTATGCAAGACAAGTTTAAGCCAACATCCGTCGGAAACAAAATCCACGGTTTTGTTGTTGGAATGTCCGATCGTGTGTACGCGGCATAACAGGTTTTCTTCTAAGATTGTCCTGTATTTACCTCCAACCATCTTCCCATCAACTCTGACCAGCTTCCCTGTTCCTGTTGAAGAAAAGCATCCCCACATCATGATGCTACCACTACCATGTTTCACGGTGGGGATGGTGTGTTCAGGGTGATGTGCAGTGTTAGTTTTCCGCCACATATAGTGCTTTGCTTTTAGGCCAAAAAGTAACATTTTGGTCTCATCTGACCAGAGCACCTTCTTCCACACGTTTGCTGTGTCCCCCACATGGCTTCTCACAAACTGCAAACAGGACTTCTTATGGCTTTCTTTCAATAATGGCTTTCTTCTTGCCACTCTTCCATAAAGGCCAGATTTGTGGAGTGCACGACTAATAGTTGTCCTGTGGACAGATTCTCCCACCTGAGCTGTAGGGTCTCTGCAGCTCCTCCAGAGTTACCATGGGCCTCTTGGCTGCTTCTCTGATTAATGCTCTCCTTGCCTGGCCTAGCAGTTTAAGCGGAGGGCCATGTCTTGGTAGGTTTGCAGTTGTGCCATACTCTTTACATTTTCAGATGATGGATTGAACAGTGCAGTGCGAGATGTTCAAAGCTTGGGATATTTTTTTTTATAACCTAGCCCTGCTTTAAACTTCTCCACAACTTTATCTCTGACCTGTCTGGTGTGTTCCTTGGCCTTCATTATGCTGTTTGCTCACTAAGGTTCTCTAACAAACCTCTGGGGGCATCACAGAACAGCTGTATTTATACTAAGATTACACACGGGTGGACTCTGTATACTAATTAGGTGACTTCTGAAGTCAATTGGTTCCACTAGATTTTAGTTAGGGGTATCAGAGTTAAGGGGTCTGAATACAAATGTACGCCACACTTTTTAGATATTTATTTGTAAAAAAAATGTGAAAACCATATATAATTTTCCTTTCACAATTATGTGCCACTTTGTGTTGTTCTATCACATAAAATCCCAATAAAATGCATTTATGTTTTTGGTTGTAAAATGACAAAATGTGGAAAATGTCAAGGGGCATGAATACTTTTTCAAGGCACTGTATCTGATATACCTGATGTTAGAATTTTTTTATATAGCTTTTGATAATTGTTTTTCTTTTCTATTTTTACCATCTACCATCTGTAGCCATTAGGTTCTGCTGTATTTCGTCAAGATCTGTCCATGTCTTCCAGACAGTAATATTAGCATGTGAAAGTGATTTTGCTAAAAACATAGGCGAGAGGTCAGCCATACATTCATAATTGTCTCTAGCAAAACTTATATCTATGAATGGCTTTCTTGGCAGAGTACCCACATTTATGTCTTTGAAGAGGGAAGGGTAAGGCAACTGCCATCTCATGTCTATGGCCAGCTCTAGTTTTGCTCTAATATACTAACCATTAAAGTGAGCCTGTCATCAATTGTTAATATCTGTAACCACTTTCACACTGAGGCGCTTTTCAGGCGCTTTCACACTAAAAAAAGCGCCTGAAAACTTAGTTCCATTAAAATCAATGAATGCTTTCACACTGGGGCAGTGTGCTGAAAAAACATCCCTCTCCATTGAAATGAATTGAAAGCGCTTCAAAAGCACCTGAAAAGCGATTCAAAAGCGCTCAGTGTTTTACTGGCAGTTTTTCAAGCGCCTCAGTGTGAAAGTGGCCTAACTAAAAGTGCTGTTGCCAAGTCCTGCCACTGCAGGGTGTCTGCTTCAGTTTGCTAGCGAGACCTTAAGTGATTATATAGAGGGCTGTTGGATTGTAACACTGATAGGGAGGGACCAAAGCTGACAATACAGAGAGCAAATTTTGGTTGGTACTGGAAGAACCAGCAGAAATTGACTCTGTGGATGGTCCTGTCACCACCCTCCCAGCCAACATCCTTCCACTGAAAAACAAATGTAGCCGGGCAAATTGTCAGCTGATCAATGCCTGAATTTAATCAGCTGCAGGCATTGTTTGGGTATTTCAACAGCTGTCAATACTTTAGCAACAGCAGGAGTTTCGTTCATCCACACTGTTTAGCACAGATGGGGGAAATGAAGTCAAGGCCCCAGTAGCAATCTTGACTGCTTGTCGCCCGCCCACAGTAGTTGCACTGTGAGCGGGTGATAGCTGCAGGCCGGGCAGCATACTGGTATGTTGTTGCCTTTTTATCCTGCCGACCTGTGCTGTGATTGGGCAATGATTTTGGCTGACGTCAACTGATTGGCTGTGGCCAATCATACACAAAAACAGACAGATAGTTAAAGAGGAGCTCCAGCCCCCCCCCCCCAATGAAAAATTAAAAGTCAGCAGCTACAAATACTGCAGCTGCTGGCTTGTAGCCTCCCTGGCGGTATGATTATCAACGCTGTATCCTGGCCTAGGCCAACAAGGCCCAGGCCTAGGGCAGCACTTTCCAGGGGGGCAGCACGGAAAGAGTCACCGCCAACTTGTGCTACACTGTTAGTGTAACGCAGGCTGCTTCTAATTTTGACTGTCCTATCAGCCTGGAACACAAACCTTCCTCACTGTGCTATATGTTTCTGCTGCACCATTGGCATGGTTATATCTTCTTAGTCCTCTCCATAAAATTATCCACAATTTGTGCTTGAAGTAGAACTATAGGCAACACTTTTTTTTTTTCATTTTGCACAGAGTAAGGGAGGGTTAAGGCCCCTGTCAGTTTATTTTTTACCATCCCTGTCCCACTGCAGAGATTTCCCTTCACTTCCTGCCCCATAGCCAAACAGGAAGTGGGAGGAAATCTATGCAAATTAAGGGAATCCATTGCCCCCCCCAGGCCCTAAGAACTAGTGTCCAAACTCGAAAATTTCAGGGTGGGCCTTAAACAGAAAGGGGTGTGGTCTTGACAGGAAGGGGTGGGTCATATTTAAATTTGGGGGTGCATGAGTTTAGTTAGGCCTAGGGCAGCACAAAACCTAAATACACTACTGATGATTATGTCAGATTTTTTTGTCTCAAAGCGGTACAATTGTTTTGCATAGAAATTTGGTGTTTTAGATTTTAGGCCAGTAATTCTTAGTAATAACACACTTAAAGCGGAAGTAAACCCATCTATTTAATAGTTTAAAAAAACAGTTACATTCCCGGCATTCCGGAGATGCTAACTGTCACATTGGTTGTGCTCTCAACCAAACTGTCAAACCAGCCAATGGCTGGTGTTATAGCTAATCACATGTGCAGCACAATGGCAGTTGAAGATTATACAGAGGCCAAGATGGCAGCTTCCTTGCCTGAAAATGATAGGAGGGTTTACTTCCACTTTAAATCTGTCCAAACAAGAGTCTAGTAGACATCCCAGGTATGATAAAGTTTGAAACACAAAATCATAAATTATAATATAATAACTATAAATAATTATAAAAAATAATAATATAATAATTATAATAAAATACATTTCCCCTCTATTCACTATCGCTTAATTCTGCAAGTGTTCTTATTTACTATCGCTGTTTTCTAGCTGGTCTCAAACCACTTTGGACATAAAGGGACACTTTTTGGTTGCTATGGACAATCTCAAGTTTCCAGGCAGAAAGAACAGTATATATAATATTAAACTGCACGCAGGGCACTGGACAAAACACTAGGGACAAAAGGGATGTGAAATGATTTGATACAGTAATGTAATCTGTAAGATTACAGTATACTGTATGTATTATGAATTTTGACAATTTTGAATTTGCCGCCAGGCTCCTCCCCCATGCATCGCAATGCTCGCAGGGAACGGAGCCTGGCACACAGAGGCATGGGGCGGAGGACACAGCTCTGGGTTACCGCTAATGGTAATGATATTTAACCCTGAGCCACACTCGGGAAAACCGCCAGGGAGTTTAATATATGGACACTTACCTGTCCAGGGAGCCCTCAATGTCGGCACCCCAGCCAGTTCTTGGATCGGCTGTCGGATGCAGCTGCCGCCATTCCTGGTAAGGGATCCTGGCAGTGAAGCCTTTCAGCTTCACAGCCGGTTCCCAACTGCTCATACGCGAAGTTTGCTGCACTTTCTAATTGGTCTGGTGGTGGAGGAAGAAGGAGGGGGCCGAACTTCCAAGAGCCGGAAGTGGGAAAGGGTACCTGTCAAAAACAGGTCCCCGTTCCCCTTACCCCCCTAAAAGGTGCCAAATGTGGGAGGAGACGGATAAGCTCTGGATGTAGAACTATTTTGTTCCCTACAACTTCTCCTCTTTTAAATCCTCCTGTGCAGCCTATAGAAACAAATGAGAGAATAAAGTTGGTTACTGTGGAAAACGGACACTGAAAATGTTGTACCTACCTCAGTAGCACTGTCTGTAGGGTTGCCACCTGTTTGGGATTCACCTGGACAGTCCGGGTTTTGAATCGTGTGTCCGGGTTTCAGGCAGACTGAAACCTGGATACTATTCAGACCAGGCTGTGGCTCCCCAAGTAACCAAAATAGCCACACTGCACGTGGCTGTCTGGGGGCAGGTTCAGCATCACTGAGGGGCAGGGCGATGAAGTCAGCAAGAGCCAATTGGCCACAACTACTGTTCGCTATGGCACGCAATGCGCACCACATTATTACTCTACTTGGGGCACCCTAAGGTGTCCCAGGCCGCTAAAGTGTTCGGGTTTGGCTTGAAGAATAGGTGGCAACCCTAACTGTCTGGAGGAACATATACACCATATGGCATTAGCTTTAACAATTTAATAAATTTCTAAAGACATGCCAAGAGTCTCTATGGATAAACGTGTAAAATAGCAGCCCGCATAATGTACGCTCCCTCAGCTGCACATACCTTAATCATGCATCTACACATTTGTAAGGGCATACCTACCCCCTGCTGACTCCTGCAACTCCATGGTTTTTCAAGAAATGGGTAGCCTCAACGTCAGATAGGGAATTACTGTACAGGGTAGGACAGCCTTCTACTTTCTAGGACTAAGGTATGCCCAACTAAGCGTGCCTACAGTACATTCCACTTGCTACTCTACTGTCCAATGGTTTACCAAAAGAAAGTTTAAGTTATGCCATCAGGAGACCAGTATTACCAGTATTACCAGTGAATAATATCTCATGATTTATCTGGATCTTGCAGGCATGGTAAGAGGGAAGAAAGTGCTGGTCACTGGCTCCAGTACTGGGATTGGAGAGCAGATCGCATATAAATTTTCAGAAATGGGAGCTCATGTCATGCTCACAGCCAGAAGAGCCCAGCGACTACAAGAGGTATGCTTTACAGTGAAATATCTCAACAATTTATGTTATGTCACATAATCTGATTTAATAAGTGTATATAAATCTTCACTGATATAAAGTGCACATGATATCGCTGCAATAAATTGTTTATTCTTCCAATAACTGGGTTAGTCGAAATGCTTATCATTTGTACTGTCTGTAAATGGCTTTTTAAAGTGTAGTAAAGAAGAAAGAAGTTGTATGGTCCCCAAGGCCAAGTTTATTGAAACGTTGCTAAAAAACACTGCTTTTGTTGCAGCAACTCTGGTGGTGGTTATTTACTAAAACTGAAGAGTGCAAAATCTGGTGCACAACTGCATGGAAACCAATCAGCTTCCAGGTTTTAGGCCTGGTTCACACTGGTCCGACAAACGCTCCGACATTGGGAGCTCATGTCGCATGACGTGTGAAAATCAATGTTTCCCTATGGGAGCCGTCTTAACTGGTCCGACACAAGTCTGCCGACTTTGAAAATGCTCCCTGTACTACTTTGGTCCGACTTTGATCCTACTTCAGCCCATTGAATATCATTGAAGTCAGGTCGCGGTCTTAAAGCGGAGGTCCACACAAAAATGGAACCTCCACTGTCCGGATTCCTCCCCCCCTCTGGTGTCACATTTGGCACCTTTAAGGGGGGAGCAGATACCTGTCTAAGACAGGTATTTGCAGCCACTTCTGGGCATAGACCCCCGCATTATCTGCGGGGGTCTACGCCACGTCCGGCACCCCCGCTGTCTTCTGGGAGACACACGGGTCCCAGAAGACAGCAGGTACCAGTGGCATTGCGCATCGTGCAGTAGGGAACCAGGAAGTAAAGCCACAAGACAGGGAAGTGTCCTTATTTTAAAAGTCAGCAGCTGCAGTATTTGTAGCTGCTGACTTTAAAAAAAGTTTGGACTCCCTATTTGTTTTATAAAGATCAAACTATGCTAGCTTCCCAATCATAGGCTGAGGTAAGATATTGTGACACTCTTTTTTTTTCCTGGAGGTAAAAGGTTCTTCAGGCTGCTGGGCCAGGGGGATGGGTGGGTTTCTTTCCTTATCCACCCCCTCACCTTCCTTTTTTCCTTCCGCCCCCCCCCCCTTTTTTTTCTTTCCCCTCTCTTTCTCTATCTCTCTTGTCACCCATTGCCTCCCACTTTTTATGTTTTCTACTGGGTTTAAGTGTTAGTTTTTTTCTGTATATTGTAAAAAATAAAAAAATAAAGATGGAGGAAAGGGTATACTCCAAGGGTATGTAGCGGGTGTTTGAATTTAAGGGAGGCATCTGGGTGGTAGTGTAACCCAGATGCACAAATTGCTAGGGGATCCGAGACCTTTTTCTGGTTCTTGGAGGACTCTGGTGGTGTGAGGTTCCTTGCGGTCCACAGGTGGCGCTGTTGCCCTGGGCCGAAGCTGAACTCACACCACAAGACTGTACCTTTTTGTCCTCCCCTGGAGCTGGTACAGCGGGGCGGGGAACCCGCTGTGACGCAAAGGGAGAGGGGATAAAAGGGGCGGACGCCCTTACCACGGGGTTCAGAGTTCAGAGTCCGGAGTGGGAGTCGGAGGACTCGGCCGCACCCAGGCACCTTCAGTTTGGGTGCTGGCGTTCCAGTGTTCCAGGCCTAGGTGCCCTTGACCTAGCCGGAGCGGAGATGGAGTCCATCTCAGGCACCTTTAGCCTGGGGTGAGGTACTATAGCGGACGCCTGGGGCTCAGTACCTTTGACTGAGTTCCGCGAGGGTGGAGGAATCCGAGGGGGCCCTAACTCCTTGGGTGCCCGTGTCTGAGTTCGTGAGATCTGGTGTGCGGAACTTCTCTGAAGAGTCCGGCACAGCATCGCTGGTGACAGAGAGACCTCCGGTTTCTCCCTTGGACGGATTTCCTTCCCCTGACAGGGGCAGCGCTAGCGAAGGTAATTCATGTTCTACCTCACATAGTCCGTGGCAGTGACTATTCGCCACTGGTGATATCACAGTGGTTAGCAGGAGAAGGGAAAGGATTGTGCCTCGATCTATTCCCCATTACTACTCAGTAGAAGAAACTGTTTGTTGTTTGCCAAGAAGAATAAAACTGAGTTGGACCTATTCGCTGTGTGGGACTTGACTCTAGGACACCTACACAAAACCCAATCTTCTGGCCTTCACCTCTCAGCTATGGAGGACATGGGCCGTGGTGTATCTCATCCCTCCCCCCAGCACTGAGACCCCTAGACGAAGAAAGACAAGCCGAGCATGAGAAGGGGAGAGAGGGGTGAGGCCGCTACACGTATGCCCAAGAACCACTCCTGAATGCAGTCCAACACCTTCAAACTATTTGTATTTGAATTTATGTTTTGGTGTACAATGTTGTCTGCATTTCATGCTGATATGTTATGTGTTGAAGAACATGTTATACCGCTTCTTCAAAAATCCTGCCCTGGTGATGTTTCTTCAGCTTTTCCAGGCCCTACCGAGCTATGCAGAGTGGAGTGGAGTTGCCACAAAGTGGCAATGGCTGTCAAAATACAATAGCTGCTGTGGGAGATTCATCCATCTGTGCTGTGGGCTGCATGAAAAAAAAAAACCTGTCAGTGTATGTCCTGCTTTACATTGATTCAGATTGGACCAATATAAGAATGCATATTTCCTATCTGATAAACTGCTGTAGAAGTTGACAATAACTGTAGTAGTCAGCTCTACTACAGTGATTTTGGTGATTTCTCAGGTTCTGTGATGAACAGCTGCCCCACTGCATACTGATCACAAAGGGTTGATTATTTGCCATTTACAGAACGTCTTGTATTTTTTTTTTTTATGAATACAAGGAATTCTATTCTCTAATTGGACCAAGTAGATATTGTGACGTCACCGTCCCTCCTTTCCACCTCATCCAATCAGAAGTGAGCGATCCCCAGTGGTAAGTAGGCAATAGGGCACAGGACCCTGAAGATCACAATTTGATCACTGTAGAAAGCACCAACTATTACAGTGATTTCCACAGCAGTCCTTCAGGTATGAAATATGCATACATATTGTACATTGGTCCAAGCTGTGGAGGCCATTGGAGTACAGGGAACTCATTGTCATGTAAACCAGTGGTGAGATGATTTGAGCTTTGTGACATGGTGCATTATCCTCCTGGGAGTAGGCATTAGAAGATGGGTACATTGTAGTCGTAAAGAGATGGAAACAGAAAAACAAACAAGGCTCCTCTAAGTGCAGAAATAAAACCTTTTAATATCCCCTGAAAAGGGTTAAAAACACTTACAAGATAGTGGATAGAAACGGGCATGTAGTAAGTGCGTCCAGGATATGTTCCAGTAGCAGGGCAGTCCCAGTATGTAATGGTAGTACTTCCAGTGAAATCCAAAAGATGACAGCCGAATGGCGCTGTAGACTTTTAGGAGGCACAGTAGCGCTGGAGCCTGGGGATGATGTCAGCGGAAGCGGGACGAGAACCAGCGTGGAACGCAAACAGGAAATGGACAGGAAGTGTGTCATAAAAGCGGGACGCGCTTCGGAACAGCTCATTGGTTCCTTCTTCAGCCAGTGACCTGGTCACTGGCTGAAGAAGGAACCAATGAGCTGTTCCGAAACGCGTCCCGCTTTTTTTCATACCTGAAGGACTGCTCCAGCGCTACTGTGTCTCTTGAAAGTCTACAGCCCCATTCGGCTGTCATCTTTTGGATTTCACTGGAAGTACTACCATTACATACTGGGACTGCCCTGCCACTGGAACATCTCCAGGATGCACTTACTACATGCCCATTTCTATTCACTATCTTGTAAGTGTTTTTAACCCTTTTCAGGGGATATTAAAAGGTTTTATTTCTGCATTTAGAGGCGCCTTGTTTGTTTTTCTGTTTCCATTAGAGATTGCTTGTCTCCCTGAGTGCTTCCTGAAGTGTCTGAAGATTCTCTACTCCTTCCAAAACAGACTGTATTTGTCAGGTCCAAATATTCGGAGCGCCCTGGATATACATGTTTTCTGGATAAAGGGATGGACATGATTAGGAACAATACTCATGGTGGCCGTGGCGTTTAAACAATGCTCAATTGGTACTAAGGGGCCCAAGGTGTGCCAAGAAAATGTGTGCCAAGAAAATATCCCCCACATCATTACACCACCACTACCAGCCTGACCCATTGATACAAGGCAGGATGGATCCATGCTTTCATGCCGAAATCTGAATGTTGCAGCTGAAATCAAGAATCATCAGACCAGGCAATGTTTTTCCAATCTTCTATCATCCAAGTTTGGTGAGCCTGTGCGAATTGTAGTTTTATGTTCTTAGCTGATAGGCATGGCACCTGGTGTGGTCTTCTGCTGCTGTAGCCCACCTTCTTCAAGTTTTGAAGTTTTGTGCATTTAGAGATGGTATTCCGCATACCTTGGTTGTAACGAGTGGTTATTTGAGTTACTATTGCCTTTCTATCATCTCAAACCTGTTTGCCCATTCTCCTCTGATCTCAACAAGGCATTTTCGTCCACACAACCCCCGCTCACTGGATATTTTCTCTTTTTTGGACCATTCTCTGTAAACAAATTCAATATAGCCTCTAAAATAATACTCAATATTAAAATAATGTGGGTAATAGTACCATCCAGGAAGTTAGAAATGTAGGGATCGGAAGTTTGGTCCCCCACCAAAGTTCCCAAAAAAAGGGGGAAATTGGACTATCTCGGTACAGGTTGAATGAAAAGAAATTAAAGTGTGAAAACACATACCGTATTTATCGGCGTATAACACGCACTTTTTTCCCCTGAAAATCAGGGGAAAATCGTGGGTGCGTGTTATACGCCGATACTGACATCCCTGAGCTGTCTCCGCTGACTGTGAGCGGAGCGGAGCGAGATACACATAGCCGAATGTACTCGGCTATACTCGGCTTTTCTCGGCTCCGCTCACAGTCACGCCCAGTCCCGCCATTGGACCTGTGTTATGTCCATCATAGGGCGGGACTCGGCGTGACTGTGAGCGGAGCCGAGAAAAGCCGAGTATAGCCGAGTACACTCGGCTATGTGTATCTCGGCGGCGGCTCCGCCCAGTCCCTGCGTCCCCTGCGTCCCCGGCGTTCTCGGCGGCGTCCGCACAGTCTCGGCGCCAATTTTAAAATGATGCACGGCGACACTGGGGCAAGGCTGCACGGCGACACTGGGGCAAGGCTGCACGGCGACACTGGGGCAAGGCTGCACGGCGACTCTGGGGCAAGGCTGAAATGGACTCTGGGGCAAGGCTGCAATGGACACTGACAAGGCTGCACTGTGACAAGGCTGCAATGGACACTGACAAGGCTGCACTGTGACAAGGCTGCAATGGACACTGACAAGGCTGCACTGTGACAAGGCTGCAATGGACACTGAAAAGGCTGCACTGTGACAAGGCTGCAATGGACACTGACAAGGCTGCATTTAAATGTAAGTTATTTTTCCTTAAACTTCCCTGCTAAAAGTTTTTTTCCCTAAAATTTCCTCCTAAACTTGGGGTGCGTGTTATACGCCGGCGCGTGTTATACGCCGATAAATACGGTATATAGAAAAATATTAGTAAAGTTTTTATTAATAACACCAATAGAAAAGAGCACATAATCATATACAAATTAAAAGCATGGTGACAATCCATACATATCACCAGTATAATAGTCCCTAAGGGGAGAAGATCACACTGGGATTGTAGGTCACGAACAGCATCTCAACTAGTTTTGCGGTCTCATGCCGCTTCGTCAGGAGAAAATCTGTAATTTAATTGACAAATGATCAATAACAATACGGTTGACCAAATTAGTGGTACAGTCTCATACAGTAATAACTGTAATAGTAAGTACATGGGGAAAGATCAGGGCTGCTTACCTATGACCCTGGCCGATATGGGGCAAAAGGCTTCACCGAAGGGGTCCCCTCGGCGACTAGGGGGGACATGCAGATCAATGGACTGATATCTGGATTGATGAGGTAAAATGATCGATGCACATAAACTATGGGGTAAAAGGGGGTGTGGAGTGAGGGGATGTGGGGTGAGAATGTGTGGAAAAAAAGGGGGAAGCAGGGCTTGGGGAATTGAGTGGAAGTGTTGCAGTGAAGGAAGGGGGAGGGGGAAAAAACGGGGGGGGGATGAATGGACAAAGGGAGTGAGTTTGGGTAACAGTGGGGAAAGAAAGGGAGAAAAAGGAATAAAATGGGGAGGGGGAGGGGGGTAGGGAAGGGGGGAAATAGGGAGAAGGGGGAAAGGAGGGAAAAAGAGGGGAAGGGGGAAAAGTAAGAGAAGAAAACAGTAGGGAAAGGGGGAGGCAAAGTAGCAAGAAGGAAGGAAATGAAGGGAGAAGAGAAAAAAAGGTGAAGGGGGGGGGGAGAATAATATGTACCTTGTATGCAGATGCACAGTATATAAGGGGCCCCGGAATATAGAAACCAGCTGAAAGCTGGCGGTTCCAAAACTCAGCAAAATTTGGGGGGGCACTACAGGAAAGGCACTGCAGATGAAGTTGCGTTTCGATACACACTAAGTCCCCATGTGTGTATAACCTAAAATTATAGGAAATAACAATGGCCACAGATGAAATAGGAGGAATTTGGTCAACCGTATTGTTATTGATCATTTGTCAATCAAATTACAGATTTTCTCCTGACAAAGCGGCATGAGACCGTGAAACTAGTTGAGATGCTGTTCGTGAGTCGTGACCTACAATCCTCCTGTGATCTTCCCCCCTTGGGGACTATTGTACTGGTGATATGTATCGATTGTCACCGTGCTTTTAATTTGTATATGATTATGTGCTCTTTTTTATTGATGTTATTAATAAAAACGTTATTAATATTTTTCTATATATATGTGTTTTCACACTTTAATTTATTTTAATTCATCCTGTACTGAGATAGTCCAATTGCCCCCTTTTTTGGGAAAATTTGGTGGGGGACCAAACTTCCGATCGCTACATTCTCTGTAAACCCTAGAGATGGTTGTGAGTGAAATTCCCACTAGATCAGCAATTTTTGAAATACTCAGACCAGCCGTCTGGCACCAACAACCATGCCATGTTCAAAGTCACTTAATTTCCCTTTCTTCCCCATTCTGATGCTCGGTTTGAACTTCAGCAAGTCATCTTCACCACATCTAGATGCCTAAATGTATTGAATTGCTGCCATGTGATTGGCTGATTAGCAATTGTGTTACTAAGCAATTTAACGAGTGTACCTAATAAAACGACCAATGAGTGTATATTAACCTTACACCCAATTTCCAATTTCTTGTCACAAGAGATGGAATGCTCAGCATCCACAGGATCTCACAGGAAGTTGGGTATATTTTCTTACATGTGTTTTATGCCTAATTTTATGCGGATATTTTAGATAGTGTCAGGCCTGATTTTCTCTGTACATATCTATGGGCAGCCCCATTGCTATTCACATGTAACTGTGTGTTTACGTACGAATAGAACTGCCCACCTACCCAAGACACAGCCATGGAGTTTGTGCAGAATTTTGGCCACACACAAACCAGCTAATCAGCCAGTTTGCATATGATCATAGCACAGAGTTTTGCTGCTTTCAGAGACTACCTTGTGAATGTAGGCTAAAGCCCCATACACACGGTCGGACTTCAATCTGACTTTTCCCTGGATTTTTGTCCGAACGGAGTTGGTCGGGAACACCCATAGCATACACACCACAGGACTTTTCTGCAAACTTTCCCAAAACTTTTTGCAACATCACATGGTTTTTCTGCTCTTTACCGCCACCCTTTGGTCAACTTCTGCTATTGTTGGTTGATTTAAACATTAGTTGTTTTGTCCATCGGACAAAAGTCCGATTGTTTTCTGTACACACGGTCGCACTTTGCTCCATCAGACTTTTGTTGGGCAAAAGTTTGTCCGTTTGCAGACCCAACTTTTGTCCGATGAAAACAAGAAAAAAGCAAAAAAAGTTTGTCCGATGGAGCGTACACACGGTCGGATTGTTGGTCCAACTTGCTCAAAATGAAGTTTGTTGGCCAAAAGTCCGACCGTGTGTACGGGGCTTTAGGCTCGGTTTTCACTTGTGCGACTTATCATGCGACTTGGGACTGCAAAGTTGCATGACAAGTCGTTTGCCATGATTTCCAATGAGTACCGTTCATATCTGTGCGACTTCAAGTCGCAGCGACTTTAAAGGAGTCCCTGTACTACTTTGTTCCTACTTTGATGTGACTTGAGGTCCATAAACCTCAAGAATACACTGGCATTGTTTCCAGTCGCATCAAAATCGCGGCAAAATCGCACGACTTTCAGGTCGCAATAGTGGAAACCTAGCCTTATGCCCTGTACACACGATAGGATTTTCCGTCAAAAAAGTTGGATGTGAGCTTTTGGTTGGACATTCCGACCGTGTGTAGGATCCATCCAACATTTTCTGTCAGAATTTCCGCCAGCAAAAGATTGAGAGCAGGTTCTCTATTTTTCCGACGGAAAAAGTTCTTGTCGGAAATTCTGCTCGTCTGTATGCAATTCGGACGCGCAGAAAAACAGGCATGCTCAGAGTCAAGCAGAAAAGCCGAACTGCCTATTGAACTTCAATGATCTTGGCTCGTCGTACATCTTGTACGTCACCGCGTTCTTGACGGTCGGAATTTCAGACAAGATTTGTGTGACCATGTGTATGCAACACAAGTTTGAGCCAACATTCCGTCAGAAAAAATCCACAGTTTTCTTGTCCGAATTTCCGATCGTGTGTACGGGGCATAACTCTTACATTCATACAACATACAAACGGTGGCTTAGTAAAGGCTTCTTTAACCGCTTCAGCCCCGGACCATTTTGGTGGTCAAAGACCAGGCCACTTTTTGCGATTCGGCACTGCGTCGCTTTAACTGACAATTGCGCGGTCGTGCGACGTGGCACCCAAACAAAATTTATGTCCTTTTTTTCCCACAAATAGAGATTTGTTTTGGTGGTATTTGATCGCCTCTGCGGTTTTTATTTTTTGCGCTATAAAAAAAAAAGAGCGACAATTTTGAAAAAAATTCAATATTTTTTACTTTTTGCTATATTAAATATCCCCCAAAAATAAAGAAAAAAACATTTTTTTTCCACAGTTTAGTCCGATACGTATTCTTCTACATATTTTTGGTCAAAAAAATCACAATAAGTGTTTATTGAATGGTTTGCGCAAAAGTTATAGCTTCTACAAAATAGGGGACTGTTTTATGGCATTTTTATTAATAATTTTTATTTTTACTAGTCATGGCGGCGATCAACGATTTTTATCGTGACTGCGACATTATGGCGGCAAGTGGTTAAATGACAAGATCTGGGCGCTCATCCAGACCATGTTGTATTCATGTTACGTGTTTGTAAACAGGTTTGAAGGATTCATATGAAGACAGTATAACTTTCTCAGGTTCAGTGGTAAGAAGTCACATACTAATGGGCATATCCATTATTTTTATAGATTATCTAAATTAAATTGGCCTGTGTGGCCATATTCAGTCACAAATTGCAAAAGAGTATTTTTGTTTCCTAGGTTGCAAAGAGGTGTCTCCACCTAGGAGCCAGTTCGGCGCAGTATGTCGTGTCTGATATGGGGAACTTGACTTCAGCTCAGCATGTGGCCCAAGAAGCTATTGATAAATTAGGTAAATATGTACTACATCTAAAGGGGTGTAATAAAACTGCGCATAGAAAATGTGTGCAGCTGCTGGCACTCCGCTAGACATGCAGTGCAAAAAACAAAGGTAAACAATAGTGCAGCGCTGAAAAGTGACAAACCTATAATATTAATTGCTGAAACAGAGATAGAACTCTCAGGCTGGGTTCAAATTTAATGAGGCTGGTTTACATATGTGCGATGCATTCACACTGCGCATTGCCCAAAAAACGTGTGTGTTTTCTAGGCATTGCAATGCGGCTCAGGTGCGAATTCAGGCCAATTATCTTCTATGGGCACGCATCTGATTCGCAGATTTTCTCCCTGCTCACTACACTTCCTCCCTCCCCTCCCATCTCCCTCCCCTCTCCCCCCTCCCTCCCCTCTCCCAGGTCAGTAAATTCCCAGCTACATCTCAGATGATCTGAACAGCTCTCTTATCTCTTTGCAGAGATAAGAGAGCTGGAATTCCCACCACACAAGTGTGAACCCAGCCTAAATGCCGCAAAATTATAACATAAACCGACTCAAATCACATGTGAAATGTGATAAAACATAAAAAGTGAAAAGTAGTACGGATCATCTCCATTTTAGCTGTGAATTTGCAGACCTGGGAGAGGGGAGGGGGAGGGGGAGACTGAGGGGGGAAGTGTAGTGAGGAGAATGAGAGAAATCCTGATGAGAACTGAACACATCTGCGAATAAGATGCGTGCCCATAGAAGATAATGGGCCTGAATTCGCACCGCAATGCCTAGAAAACGCACACATTTTTTGGGCAATGCGCAGTGCGAATGCATCGCACATATGTGAACCAGCCTCATTAAAATCAATGTATTTTATAATGTTATGCGAATTGGATGCGGTTTAAGCCGCAACCAATTCGCATAGGTGTGAACGGGGCCTGAAAGTAATTCCAGGTCGTCTTCTACAAAAGTTGCTTCTTTCCTAAGGATGCCAACTGTTTTCTTTTTATTACCCAGCCAACATCTTCATCTCTTTCTCCCCTCAGTATCCTCTGAGAAAGTTCCCTCTTCGATGGAGTCCTTGTCCTGCGATCATCCCTCGCATAGAATTCTGCGATCTTCCCTACACATACAATTCTTACTTAAAGCGGATTTCCACCCAAAATTAGAACTTCCGCTTTTCCGGTTCCTCCCTCCCTCCGGTGTCACATTTGGCACCTCTCAGGGGGGGGGGGGGGAGCAGATACCTGTCTAATACATGTATTCTGCTCCCACTTCCGGGCATAGATACCCGAGCCACCCGCGGGTATCTACGCCCCTTCCAGCGCCTTCTCCGCCCCCCCCCCCCGCTGTGTTCTGGGTAACACACGGGTCACAGAAGACAGCAGGGACCAGTGGGAATGCGCAGCGCAAGTCGTGCATGCGCAGTAGGGAACCAGGAAGTGAAGCCGCAAGGCGGACCTCCGCTTTAAAGTGTTACTAAACCCACTACAGTAAAATCAGTCTGTATATGCAGTAAAGCATGCTTGTTATACTCGCTGTGGAACCTAAAGGGTTAATCCTCTGAACTGTATAAAAAAGCTGATTGATCTTGTCTTCTCTGATCTTCTGCTTCTTCCTCTGTCCCCATTCTATCTTCTTATAGAACAGAGCCTTGGGGGCAAGCTGCACATGCTCAGTTTAGTTGTATTGCTAGAGAGTTTTTTTTTTCTTGGGAGGGTGCATGTGATCAGCACAGGGCCAATCAGCACTGTCTAGACAGAGGGTTGGGGTTCCTGCAACTTCATAGGACAATCAGGGGAGAATGAAAACTCCTACAAGTTTTAACCAGACACTGATAGAAGTCATAAGACTTATACTGCTGATGAGAAAAGGTATTTAGCAGTTTATATTTACTAAAATAATTGCATTTCCATGTTCTGTGTACTGTGGGAGACCAGATATAGTGAATTCAGGGTCCTGGGTTTAGTTACACTTTGGCTTACTGCTTCTGTTCCATTGCTTCTGTAGGCCAATTCATACAGATTTAAAAGGTTCACCGCCCCTCCTCTCTACCTCATCCAATTAGAGAACACCTTGTATTCGCTGAAAAAGTACAGAGCTAAATACCTTACTGATATACACTGTTGCTATGTCGGATGACATGACATTTAAAGGGAAAAAATAGCAAATAATGAAAAAAATAATATAGCATTTCCAATGGCGACACAAGTCATATTGTAATTGAATATTATTAAAAATTACCTTTTCTTTTCAATCTGCAGCTCTGTAGTTTTCTGTCAAATGCAATCCAATATGGCTACCTGGAGGTGTTCTGTACAAAGAATGTGTACAGAACGTCCCCGGGAAACATAATTTCCTGCATGTGTGATTGGCTCACTGATTTTCCCAGAAGTCTGCCCTAAGATACAAGTCAGATTTCAGACATTCCATGCAACAAACATTTTTGGTGAGATACTTTCAATAGGAAATAACCGCTAAAGGGATACATGCCCAGCAGCTTTCCTCATTAATGCCCTGCAGGTGCACAGCTGATTGATAATTATGAAACCACTCCCATTAGACTAACTTACCCACATGTATACAGGCAAACACACAGGGATTTTTTCAAAATAACAAAAGTTAGGATTTTGCAACAAAGTTTGTTAAAATCCTGGCAATGCACATATATCAGGGGAATGTTTTTTTCTCAACAAAAGAAAAGTTACGCTTTAAATGATTGTTGATCCTCTTACAATAAGGTGACCAGATTTTTAAAATGAAATCCGGGGACATACTTTTTTTTTACTAGTAATGGCGGCAATCAGCTACTCTTTGCCCGTCGCCGCCGCCGCCTCACAACCTGTCAAGTCTTACTCTCCAGGCCCTGGCTACTACTGGGTGGGGTGCGGAGGAAGATCACTCTGCCAGGGAAGGCAAGGAGTAACAATTTACAGAGTGCACAACAGAATCAGAGAAAATGGAGGCTAAAAAGGTTAGAAAAGGAAGAAGAGGTAGGGAGAAGAAAAAGAAAGAAAGATAAGTAGAAAAAAAGAGGGGAGGTGGGAGGAGGGAGAAGAAGAGGCATGATGCAGGAGAACCCCAGGCACCATCTATGCTCATTGCTGTGATAGCTGGATGGTGATATGCGATCCATAGGTCCCAATTTTGTAGAAAAAAAGACAACAATTCTGGATTTAACCTCAAAGAAATTAGTAAATTGTTTTTCCTTGCCCTGGCTGTTGTTAATTTGGCAGCTAGTAGAACAAAGTGGATTAGCTTAAACTGTTTAAAATTTAAAAGTGCCAGACAGGGGTCTCTGGAGAAGAAAATTTTGAATAATGTGTGTAAAAGAGTGAACACTTTGGGCCAGACGTGGCCCAGCATTGGGCAGGTCCACCATATATGGAGGACATCACCTGTAGTCTGGCATGCTCTGAAACATAGGCCTTAATGTCCAGGAAACATATGAGTGAGTTTGGAAGGTACCAGGTACCAGTCAGTGAGCACCTTATAGCCTGACTCAAGCTTTGGTGACATTGATAGTCAATGGCGGTTGGTGGTAATTTCTTTGAGAAGGGGTGGCGGGTGTACTGTTTGCTGCCCCCCCCAAAAAAAATTACCACCAGCCGCCACTGACCATCAATGTCACCGAAGCTTGAGTCAGGCTATAAGGGTCGGGGTGGGGCCGGGTTGGGTCGGTCAGTCTGTCGGTGCACTTACCTCAACCACGGGCGGCTTCCCCGGCTCTCCTCCGCAGGCTTCACGAGCGGAGATCTCCTTCCCCTGCTCGGCAGCTTCTGTCTCCTTCCTCCTCCTCGGCAGCCAATCGGGAAACGCGTCTCACACCCGCACTTCTTGATTGGCGGAGAGGCGAGTCAGTGTTGGAATAGGGAATATTCATTCACTATTCTAACACACCTGGGTGGGCTCTGAGTGCAATGCTCTGCCTCCGGAGCCCACCCTATTTTGAAGCCTATTAGAGCCTCTGGCTCTAATCAGGTGCTTAAAAAAAAAACTTGCCGCAGTAATACATGCTCGGCGATGGAAAGGGGAGGTGGCGCCCATGCACCCTTAATGGACGGGCCGCCCCTGTTGATGGTACTAGTGGCTATAGTAGACCACAACATGAAACAATTTTAATAGGCTTAAAAAATAAAGAGCACTAGAAAAGCTGAAATATCTTTTCAGAAAAAATTGTGAGAGAATTGTGCAAAAAAAATAAGATTGGTTAAACCCATAAGACCTTTTTTTACCACTACTATTCCTTTATATTGGATTTTGGAATTTACAAATGCCGCAATTTAGAAATCAGATGAAAGGTTTAGGGCTGGAAAACACTTTTTAATAGATAAAAAGTGCATTTTATATACAACTCTTTAGATCAGACCAAAATGAGGGACAAATGAGGAGGAATGAGGGACAGAGGGACATTGCTCCAAATCAGGGACAGTCCCTCCAAATCAGGGACAGTTGGGAGCTACGCCTGAGTTACATGCATCCAACTTACATACGACTCATACTTACAAATGGAGGGAGACAACAGGAAGTGAGAGGAAATCTACCTGTAGCGGCCTCACCCCGTCTCCTTTGTCTAGGGGTATGTCACACGACAGGGTGAGATGCGCTACGACCCATGTCCTCCCCATAGCTGTGGGTGAGGTGAAGGCCAGTACCAGATATCTCCTCGGGCCTATGTGCTTTTGTCTAGAATCAAGTCCCGCTGTGTCAACACTTCCCTCTGCTCCCATTAACCAGAGTTCCACACACCGATCACAGTCCAACTCTTGCTTTATTGTACATCTCACAATAAACAGTGCTTCAGTAGCCATCTGGTTGCGACTTGATAACATTTTGATACGGGGAACGAGCAGGTCGAGACACTATCCTGGTTATTAGCTAAACCACTGCGATCTCGCCAGCGGTTACTATAGCATTAGCTAGAAAGGACTTAGAACTTGAGAGTCTCTACCAGCGACTCAAGAGAACGTAGATAGGAGTACCTTCGCTGTGCTGCGGCCCCTATCAGGGCAAGATGTCCCTCCAAGGGAGTTACCAGAGGCCCATCCGTCACTGGGTTGATGCTGCTCCAGACTCTCCGGACGGGTAACCTCCCCGGCCTCCTCACCTCAGACATGGGCCCCATCCACCTCAGGGACCCTCGGACGTCTCCACCCTCGCGGGATTCGTCGCTGGACCCCAGGCCTCCTAGTTTAGTACCTCACCCCAGGCTGAAGGTGCCTGAGATGGACTCCAACTCTATTCTGGTCAAGCCTAGGGCGCCTGGGCCGGAATCCAGAACCGCCCGCACCCAGACCTAAGGTGCCTGGGCGCGTGAAGAAGATCCTCCGGAAGACCTCGTGGTTAGGGCGTCTCCCCCTTTTCTCTCCTCCCATCGACACCACGGCAGGTTCCCCGCCCTCGCCGTACCATCTCCGGAAGGGGACAAAAAGGGTAGCACTGTAATGGCAAATCTACCTTGAGCCTCCAGGTACCCCGCCACCCAGAGGCCAAGGAGATTATTACACCATCCAATCTTCCACGAACACAAGTGGTCCACTATTCCTGTACTTACACACCTGAGTGTCCCACAAAAAATTTAGAGACCCCGCTACATACTCCCCCCTGTGATTTGACGCTGGTCCCCAGCGTCTGGTGCAAACCCATGTCTCCCATGGAGTGATGACACAAGCCTAGCCCCAGAGGCTATCCCTAAATTTTTGAACCTCAACCATACCAAGACCTGCTCAAAGGGGAAAGGGAATATAAAACAATAAAACTTTTCCCTAAAAACATCTATCATGTACACATATACAATCCCTCCCTTCACTGTCTAAGAACCACCCCATACTCAGCAGTCTTGACAGACGAATCTCCTGCAGAAGGGAAAAAAACAACACACAAGAAAAGCCACATCCTGACATTTTTGTGTTAATTTGGAATGAATGGGTCCATCAACCAATAGACCCATTCGCTCCAATGAGTAAAGTGATGCGCGTGTAAAAAAAACAAACAGCCGTTGCACAACACTGCCACCTGGTGACAGTGCCGCGGTAATGACACTTGGTGCAATCTTCATTCTTCCTGCGTCCCTACACTAATTCTACCCCAAAGTCTGTCTTTGAGCCGTGAAGAAGAGAGACCAAACAAAAACTGCTCTCATTCCTCCAAAGAGTAGAAAACAAAAGCCCAAACAAAAAACTAGGGCACAGTTCGGATGCTCCGGCAGGAACACTTCTAGAAGATTGTAGGAAAGGAAACAACAAGTGAGTCTCTTCTCACAAATAGAACCTCGGGTCAGGCAAGAACAAGGGCTTCAGATGTTTATCAAAAACCTCAATTGAATAGTCAGCATCCTCTCCATCTTTCCTGCAGATGCGCACCTTGTTTGCGTGGATATGGCGGCCCCACATCCAGTCTGCTCTGCAGTCCCGAAACTTTTTCGACACGGGTGGCGAACAGGACAAATATCTTCGTGCATGGGGTACTTTGAGCTTTTCCCAAACAAATTCGTCATACCATCTCTGGCGTATGACCTCAACTTCAAAAAGTAAGTCCCGTGGCAAGTAAGGATACTCCCACCCATACTCACGGGCGACTCTCTGTGAGAAAAGTCGTTGCAATCTGGCTAAAGGAGGCATGGCTTCCCGCTCACCTTCTCCGGGTTGAACGATGGCCTCCGGGTGCCGAGGTACTTTCACTACCTCTGATGGCTTTTCTCTCGGTGCTCGTAGTGAGGCTCGCTGCATCCCCGCCACCAAGACGGGCAATGTTGTAGATTGTGGGAAGGCACTTTGAGGACTAGACTTCCTCGTAGACTCCGGGGCTTGTACCCGGGGCGTGCTGTCTCCTATTGACATACGGGAATCCTGCGGTACACGTAACACAGGCAATGGGCGTTTGTCCCAGCCCTTCCGATGAAACAGTTCATCAATCTCCCCGTCATCTCCACAATCTGACAGCGACTCTAGGTCGGAAGTGTCATACATCTCGGCGGGAAGGTAGTCTCTGGTAGACGTGGTACTACCCTCCCTTGCGGGCTCCACCGGCTGTGGACCCCCGACACCTCCAACCACCACCACAGTCCCAGCCCCTGGCTCACCTTGACCTTTTGTAGAACTGGGATGTCCAGGACTCTTCCAACCGGATCCATCCAGGCCAGGCAAGCGACGGGGTGAAGCTCGACCACGACCACAGGAGGCCTGCACCAGGCCGACTTTCCTCTTCGGAGGTGGGAGCATAGAATCTGTGGTGACCGAAGCAGCATCCTCTGATTTTTCCCTCTCAGTCTCTGATTGGGCAGTCACATCGCCCTGGTCAGTGCGTACGGGAACCTCCGCAAAGGCCTGGATCTCTCCTTCCAGAGTAGCGGTACCTGTGAGGCTGTTGAGGCGAAGGGCCCGGGGCCTTACTGTGGATGGCTCCACCTCGAACAAGAACTCTTTGCATGCCTCACAACGCCCGAATGGCTTCAGGTGGACCACCAGTCCCGAGTATCTGGGACAGATCACGCCGAGGGCCTCCGTGTCTCTGCATGAGTACAAAGCCAACTGTCCTCGGGGCCTGAGTCTTATCCCCGTGTCTGTAAGGGGAGCAGCGAACGTAGTCATCTTCGTGGGGTAGGGAACCGGAATCCACGGGGAGCTTGAGGCCATCCCGACTGTCTGCTGCTCCATCACGCACTGACCATGCGCCAAAGTCTCCACGTGAGTTCCTCCACGTGGCCAGACTCCTCCTATGACTTGGATGTTTTCGCGGGCTTCCATCAAGCTCCGCCCATGAACTGTGTAGTCACGGGGTGCCTCGTGGCGTAGTGCAATAAAAGCCCCCACATGTAGTTCTTCACACGGCTGGACTCCTCCCTCTTCTCGCTCCTCTGCATGGGCCTTTCCCGTCCTAGGGTCATTTCCACGACTTTGAGCAGGGACTTGAGGCCATCCCGACTGTCTGCTGCTCCATCACGCACTGACCACGCGCCGAAGTCTCCACGTGAGTTCCTCCACGTGGTCAGACTCCTCCCATGACTTGCATGTTTTCGCGGGCTTCCATCAAGCTCCGCCCACGAACTGTGTAGTCACGGGGTGCCTCGTGGCGCAGTGCAATAAAAGCCCCCACATGTAGTTCTTCACACGGCTGGACTCCTCCCTCTTCTCGCTCCTCTGCATGGGCCTTTCCCGTCCTAGGGTCATTTCCACGACTTTGAGCAGGGATGCAATTTGGCCAATCACATGGCCGACCTGCTCGGAACTCCTCCGGGCAGCAAAGTCCAGACACAGCCATTCTTTCTTCCAAAGTTAAAACACATATCATCCCGGACTCACGAGCCCCCACGTGTAGCGGCCTCACCCCGTCTCCTTTGTCTAGGGGTATGTCACACGACAGGGTGAGATGCGCTACGGCCCATGTCCTCCCCATAGCTGTGGGTGAGGTGAAGGCCAGTACCAGATATCTCCTCGGGCCTATGTGCTTTTGTCTAGAATCAAGTCCCGCTGTGTCAACACTTCCCTCTGCTCCCATTAACCAGAGTTCCACACACCGATCACAGTCCAACTCTTGCTTTATTGTACATCTCACAATAAACAGTGCTTCAGTAGCCATCTGGTTGCGACTTGATAACATTTTGATACGGGGAACGAGCAGGTCGAGGCACTATCCTGGTTATTAGCTAAACCACTGCGATCTCGCCAGTGGTTACTATAGCATTAGCTAGAAAGGACTTGGAACTTGAGAGTCTCTACCAGCGACTCAAGAGAACGTAGATAGGGGCCGCAGCACAGCGAAGGTACTCCTATCAGGGGAAGATGTCCCTCCAAGGGAGTTACCAGAGGCCCATCCGTCACTGCGTTGATGCTGCTCCAGACTCTCCGGACGGGTAACCTCCCCGTCCTCCTCACCTCAGACATGGGCCCCATCCACCTCAGGGACCCTCGGACGTCTCCACCCTCGCGGGATCCAGTCGAAGTCACTGGACCCCAGGCCTCCTAGTTTAGTACCTCATCCCAGGCTGAAGGTGCCTGAGATGGACTCCAACTCCATTCCGGTCAAGCCTAGGGCGCCTGGGCCGGAATCCAGAACCGCCCGCACCCAGGCCTAAGGTGCCTGGGCGCGTGAAGAAGATCCCCTGGAAGACCTCGTGGTTAGGGCATCTCCCCCTTTTATCTCCTCCCATCGACACCACGGCAGGTTCCCCGCCCTCGCCGTACCATCTCCGGAAGGGGACAAAAAGGGTAGCACTGTAATGGCAAATCTACCTTGAGCCTCCAGGTACCCCGCCACCCAGAGGCCAAGGAGATTATTACACCATCCAATCCTCCATGAACACAAGTGGTCCACTATTCCTGTACTTACACACCTGAGTGTCCCACAAAAAATTTAGAGACCCCGCTACATACCCCTAGGAAGGGAAATTCACTTCTGTAAAGGCCCATACACACGATCTGACTTTTTGACAACAACGGTCCGACGGACGTGTTTTTTTGGACAATCCGACTGTGTGTATGCTCCATCGGACAATTGTTTTCGGTTTTTCAATGGACAAATGTTCGCTGTGAATGCTCTTAAACTTTCCGGCAACAAATGTCCGATGGAGGATAATCCTATCGTTTGTACACAAGTCCATCGGACTAAAGTCCAAAGTACAAACACGCATGCTCAGAACCAATGCTAAAGATCAGACAACAATAGCAGAAGTTGCCCAAAGGGTGGCGGTAAAGAGCTGAAAAAACACATGATTTGGTGAAAGTTGGCTGAAAATGTTCTGCCGTGTGTATGCAGAACAAGTTCACGGCCAACGCCCATTCGGACAAAAATCCACGGAAAAGTCAGATGAAAGTCCGATCGTG
The DNA here is from genome assembly GCA_029206835.1 of Rana muscosa. NCBI lineage: Eukaryota > Metazoa > Chordata > Amphibia > Anura > Ranidae > Rana > Rana muscosa. The sequence goes on from CM055116.1 coordinate 884,340,360, forward strand.
TGTATGAGGCTTTAGAGTTATGATGGAAAAAGGTGTCTCCACTGAAGCTTTATCACCAATCTTTGTTTTTTCAACAACTCAAAATTTTCTAAATCTAATTGTCACCGGGACAGAAAGACACTTAAAAAAAGTACCTGTTCTAACTTACATACAAATTCAACTTAAAGCGGAGTTCCAAACATTTAAAAGTCAGCAGCTACAAAAAGTGTAGCTGCTGACTTTTAATAAACAGACACTCACCTGTCCCATGGTCCAGCGATGCGGGCGCACGAAGCCTCGCTCCTCTCCTCCTCCTCTCTGCGGCGCCGGCATTGTAACTGTGGGCACTCAGCTGTGGCTTCACAGCCAGGCGCGAGCCACGCTGCGCGTTGTGAATTGCCGGGCAATCTTCTGGGACCTGTGACGTGTCCCAGAAGATTGCAGGGAGGGAGGGGGGGAGAGGTGAACATTCTTCAGGCGCCGTGGCACCAGGGGAGGAAGTGGGAGCTGGGTGCCTGTCAAAACTGGGTACCTGCTCCCCCCAAAAAAAATTACATGCCAAATGTGGCATATCAGGGGGTCACCAGTACCTAAAGCGGGAGTTCCATTTTTGGGTGGAACTCCGCTTTAAGGACAAACCCAGGGACTGCCTGTATTGCCTTTTTTCTTTCTTTTTTTTAATCAAGATCTTCGACATAGGTTTATGTTTCATTGTAAGTATATTACACTTTGACAACAAGGTGCTTGACATACAGATTACCACTAGAGGGAGCAACTGCACAAATTTGTAGGGAACGTAATATTCAAAATATGCCAGTTAGTAAAAATAGGAATGTCACTGCAAAAAATAATTTTCAGTTCAATGTTAAAATAATACTGTACCTCCAAACTTATACTATTTAAGAATAAACAATATTTTCCCTTCAAAGTTCGCAGTGCTGCAGTGATCTTATTCCGCTTTTTTGTTTTTATGTAGGTGGCGTGGATTATCTAGTTTTAAATCATGTGGGAGGATCTGGGTCATTTGGATATTTTCAAGGTGACATGAAGGATGTGCTGAGTTCCATCACTGTCAACTATCTCAGTTACATCCAGCTGACATCCACAGCAATGAAAGCGCTGCAAAAATCTCAAGGCAGCATTGTCATTATGTCTTCAATGAGTGGTAAGGTTCTTGAATTTATGTCAAGCTTTGCTTTTGGTAAAATATGTTTTGAATGAGAAAATTGGAAACAGATTTACAGAGAAGTATGTGAACTACAATGTGCAGAATAAATAAACAGCGTCAATTGTCAATTGACCTTCAAAAGCACATCTAGAATACATCAAAATGGTAATCAATTTTCAAATAAAAAAAATAAAGAAAAATAGGGGTTTTAACCCTTCCATAATATATATATATTAAAGCTGAAAGTGGTTGTAATGGCTGAAGTTTTTTTTCCTCTAAGCAGTAGGGTAAAAAACCTTTCTGCATACAATTCCCCCTGCAGACCTCCCCAAGCCCAATCTCGATTCAGCGCTGTGCAAGTGCTCTCTTGCTCCTCATTGGCTCAGATACAGCAGCAGGAGACATTGGCTCCCACTGCAGGCAATCAGAGTCAGTGAGAAGGCAGCATGGGGCGGGGTTGAGCACGCTTGAGTACCCCCATAGCAAGCGGCTTGCTATGGGGGCACTCAGCATGGCGTGGAGCCAGGAGTACTGGTGCGAGACCCAAAAAGAGGAAAATCGGGGCTGCTCTGTGCAAAACCATTGCACAGAACAGGTAAGTATACCATGTTTGTTATTTTAATAAAAGAAATGTATGCAAAGTGCGCTCTGAATGTCACCCATACCATGCAAAATACCTCCTGTGTCCACTAAACAGCAGGGCAGATGCTTGGCACAGGACCTTGGAAGTTAGTGGTGATCATTGTAGTAGCAGTGACTACTAAACTGATTTCCAGCTTCCACAAGGATCGGCCAGGTATGTAACATACATATGTAGCGCTCCTCTACTTTGAGGGGTGCTGTGTGCCTAAATTTAGGGGTTGGTCTGAGCTAGTAGCCAGGCTCAGACCGCTTTTATTGATAGGTACGGTTGTTTTGTTCCTCAGGTGTTGTATTGGTGTGCAGTTCCCTGTAGCCTGTAGGTGGCACTGCCATGACAGGTCAGGGTTGAACCACTGGTAACAGTGCTGTGCCTTAGGGTGTCCTCTCTCGGCAGTAGTACAGTGGGCGTGGTCAACCTGCTGTGCATGTCGGGAGAGGATACATAAGGGGCAGACGCCGCCTGGAGGTGGTGTTCCAGAGTTCCGGGGCTCCGAAGTTCGGGTCGCGTGACCTGGCCCTCCAGGCCAGGGGGGCGCGTATGCATCGGTCCCAGGCACCTTTAGCCTGGGGCTGCAACTTCGCCATTGGGCCCAGCACCTTTACCTGGGGCTCAGCTCTAAGAGGAGGAATCCCAGGGTGCCCCTGAGAGGGGATCCGCTCTAAGAAGAAGAGACCGGGGGAGGACCTTTCTGATGGACCGGTGAGAGTTTCACGGTGAAAGAGAGGCCCGGTAAACTTCTGGAGGGATTTCACTAATCATCTGAGGCCTTTTAATGTGCAGCAACTTGCACCTGTCCTTTAATTACAAGCGCTGAGAGGTTCAGGGCTCAGAGATTCTGTGGCAGAGAATCTCCCGATCGTATCTCCAAAAGAGGGACTTAAGAGAAGTAAAGTTTGTGCATCACTCCGGCTGCTAGTACCGTGAGAGGGGACTATCCGGGTGAGCAGAGCCCACTCGGGATTGAGTGGTGATACCAAGTGCCTGAACCTACCTCCCTGTTTCTTTTATTCTTCAACTCCAGCTTTCCTATCTAGTTGTCAACATAAAGAAAATAAACCTTCCTTCATTCAAGGTTTAACCTTGTCTGGACATTGGCCTTATTGGTGCACCTACAACAGACTCTTCCCTACACTCTAGGGGTAAGATCCAACCGAGGGAAGGTAACTCGCTGCGGGACCCAACAATTTCTGAACACCGCTCACCCTCTTATTCAAGAAGGAACCTGGGCATTGTGGTACGGTGTGTCCTGCCTTGAGGAGGTAAGGCCAAGGATCTGTGTGCTACACATACTTACATTGGTCCAAGCTGGACCAATGTAACTTTGTTAAGATATTCTGGAATTCACCTTTAAAATTCTGGAATTCAGCTTTAAGTATATGTAGCGGGGTGCCACTTTGCAGTGTGTTAAAAGACTATTGTTATCTTGAAGAATAACCCCAGCTCCCTCCGGAGTCTCTATAAGATATTGCAGCAACTGTTGTTTAACTATATGGAACGGTGCATTGTGGAACTTATAGTACAGGGAGAAAGGGACTCCATTGCCATGGGTAATAAATAGACTATGGTACCGACAGTGCAGCTGTACTCCCATAGTGCATTGCATCGTTGCACAGCCTTCTGGGGGAGATTACTTAAAGGAAGGGAGGAGCTACACTCGCTCTCTCTGGACATCGCCTTCTATCAAACAGGAAGCCTGCGTTGAGGCCTGCTGCTGTAGTGTCTAGGCCGGAAAGCCTGGGCCTATAGTTGATAAGTAGGATCACTCAGCCAAGGAGGGATCCTTTTCCGTGTGTCCAACTCTTGCTCTACAGAGACCGGAGTCGCCCATCTACTGACACCTTGTGCGGCTGTGAGAGGGACCGGAGACTGCAAGTTGCGAAGAGCCCGGGGACCGGAACGCCTGCAGCGGAGCGTACCAGAGGGACGAGGCCTGCTTTGGTGAGGGGGCACCTGCCCAAGTTTTGACTGGCTGTTGCGTAGGAAAGTGACTATTAGAGGCCTGCAGTTATTATTAAAGTAGTGCGCCACATACCAGGACATAGTGCATCTTGCAGTGGTCGACGGTCGTGTGTTTAAAGATTGGCGTCTGCACCGCCAGCAAGTTATACCCACTCATAAACATTGCGGATGTTCAGTTTTCCTGCCTTTTTCTTTACTTAATGGATTACAATTGTTTTATGTGCACCAACGAATGCTAGCGAAGACTACTACTTCTGGAAGGAACTTTACACTGAACTTAGTCAGGCCTGTCTAGAGCAGATAGTGCCGGGACACGTGTATAGTATTGCCCGCTAGGGGGAGCTCGTGAGCACACATTTCAAATATATAGAAAGTGTACACTAGAACCGTGATTTTGTGCTTAGATTGTTTTAACTAAATATTTTCTGCTATACCATTGACTCTTGCAGGGCCCTGTAAGAGTCAACTGTATTTTTGTTTAACTCTGTCACTTTCTTACTAAGTAAAATTGACTATTGGTTGAGCAGAATTCTGTGTGGAATTTATCTGTTACCCTGTTGGACAAGTGGCCATCACAAGGTAACCTCTTTATTTACAATTTTATTACTGTGTGACATTATTGTGTTTCCCAATCACCAGTGGGTTCCACAATCTCTTGCAGACCAGTTGTGCCAAGGGAGGGTTCGAGACAGATTCCTGGGGTTGATAGCCAGAGTACAGACCCAAAACAAAACCAGCAGCTCTCTGAACTGGGGGTAGTGCTACACGTGGAGTCTCGTCCGGGATTTACTGTACTCTGCAATCAAGCTCCACCCCATTGGTGCCAACATGGACCCTTTCACTGTGGTCCAATGGTGCGAAGCAGTAGGCGCTCGCTCAGACGCGAGTGTAGCAATTGAATTCCCTGGTGAGGACAGGAGGGAGGAAGAAGTTGATAAAATTGTAAAGACATTATCCCCAAATAGGAAAGCATGGGTGATTGGCCTCAAGCCAGATCAAGGGACTTCTCGCACCCATGCACTGTTGGAGTGGAGAGAGGGAGTACCTGAGAGTTTCACATGGAAGAGTGTGCAATTGGGGAACAAAACAAAATTCTACATAGTACACCCAAGAGCTCCAGGTGAGGAGTCCCCCGGTACTTGTCAAGAAGAGTCAGCTAGAGGAACAGCAATCTCCACAGCACCCCTGACCACAATTGGTCCAGAACTCCAAAACGCTTTGGGAGACTTTGTGTCAAAGTGCCAGAAGAACAACACAGTATGTGTGGAAGCTGGGTATAGGAAACTGAGGATCTTCTCAGGGAGACAGCCTCTGCCGGTTGGGGAAGAAGAATTTGATGCCTGGGTAGAGCAAGCCATGCAAGCTCTAGAAGGATGGGAACTGCCAGAGGCCCAAAAGAAGCAACGTATAAATGAAAGCTTAAGAGGAACCGCTGCGGAAGCTGTCAGGAACTTAAGGTTCAGTAATGCCGCTTGTGCAGCCTACGACTATTTGGTCATGCTGCAAGAAGAGTTTGGGCAATTGGAGAAGGCTGTTGATTTAATCTATCAGTTTGAACACACTCTCCAACTGCCGGGAGAGCGCCTTTCCGAATACATAAGACGACTGAACAAGATGTTATGCCAGATAGTCTTGAAGAAAGGAATGCCACCCTCTGCTATAGACCAAGCTATGATGCAGCAAATCTTAAGAGGAGCTCTGCGCTCTGATCCAGTTTGGCTCCATTTGAAAACCTATGTGGGTGGCACGTCCCTAAGGTATCCTGACCTTATCAGAGTGGTGAGAGGTGAAGAAGCACTGTTGAGTGACCAACAAGCCACTATTCAACCAACCTTTACCCCTTCAGCCGGGGTCAGATCTGCAATGACCGTGGAACGGGACTCTGAAGTAGCAATTTTAAAGTCTCAAATGACACAGGTGATAAAGATGCTGACTTCATTGATGACAAAGGTCTCAGAACCAAGTAAGGAAGGAGGGACCACAACAGAAGTGATTCAGACTACTTTCACTTCCCCATCTCAACGCTCAAAGGATGATGACGTTTGTTTCAATTGTGGAGGGATTGGACATCATCGACGAATGTGCCCTAGCCGGAAGAAAGCTGCAGCACCATACCTACCGCAAGCCGGCGGAAAACTTCAGAGGGCCCCGGTGAAGGAGTCAACCGGGTGCCCATCAGTCTCAGCCAACTCCAAAAAGCTCAGCAACACAGGGAGACAACAACAGGGGCCTAATCCTTTGTCAAACACCCCCGTTGTCGCCTCTGTGTGACCAAACACCTCCTGTTTAATGTCCCAAAATGCTCAACGGCGGGAAATCAGTGCATACCAGGCCCAACAAGGACTGAGATCCAGAAAAAGGCTCAGGAAGAGAGAAAAAAAAGTGCAGATTACGGAGTCAAGTAAGAATGCTTCTCCAAGGAAACTTCCTGCCAAATTAGTGGGGCCCTCCCCAGTAGTCTCAATCCAGGTGGAAGGAATCTACACGCAGGCCCTCCTTGATACTGGAGCCCAAGTGACTCTTCTATACCGAGACTTTTACAACAAGCACCTCAGACATCTACCGCTACAAAAGCTTGAAGACTTGGAGATGTGGGGCATTGGGACACAGAGTTTCCCCTACAATGGATACCTCCCAATGAGACTATCCTTTGACCCCTCAGTGGCGGGAGAAGCAGAGACCTTCGACACCCTGGCCGTAGTTTGTCCTCGGCCGCCAGGAACCAGCAAGAGTTCCCTCATTATAGGGACCAACACTGACCTGGTGAGGAGACTGCTGACACCTGTAGCCCAAGAGTAGGGTGACTCAACAACAAGAGTTCACCCCATGTTACAGCAAGTCTACAAGCGCCTAGTGCTGGAGAAAAATGCCCCAGCAGAAGGGGTTGGAAAGATCTGGAAGCTAGATAGGACAGAGAGGGTATTACAGCCAGGAGAGGTGACTTGTTTGAAAGCTGGAAACAACCAGGCCCCTTCATTGTCCTTGAACCAGATCCAGGGGAGAGTCAAAGGGGAATAGAAGTAATTCCCGAAGTGGTCCCATTGAAGGCCTTGAAGAGAAGTCACGGGAAGGTCTCGTGAGCATTAGAAATACCACCACCATCCCAGTGAGGATACCGGCCAGAATGCTGTTGGGCCAAGTGAACCAGGCCACCCCAGTTGCCCCATCTGACTTGGAGAAGGAAGAAAGGGGTGAAGTTACTGTGGAGAAGCTCTGCTCTGAAGACACGACTCTCCCACCAGTATGGAAGGAGAGGGTCAAGGCCCAACTTGCTCAATGGCAGAAGATATTCTCTAAAGATAAATTTGATGTGGGATGTGCGAAGTGTGCCACCCACAAGATTCGTCTACAGGAAGATAAACCGTTTAGGGAAAGAGTCCGACGGGTTCCCCTGGCTGACTTAGAAGATCTGCGCGAGCAACTAGCAGAACTTAAGAGGACGGGCATTATGCGAGAGTCCCAAAGCCCCTACGCCTCGCCAATAGTGGTAGTTCGAAAGAAAAATGGGTCACTAAGGCAGTGTATCGACTACCGAACACTGAACAGAAGAACTATACCTGATCAGTACACCACCCCCTGAATAGAAGACGCTTTGCAAAGTTTATCAGGGGCCAAGTGGTTCAGTGTGATGGACTTAAAGAGTGGGTACTATCAGATTCCCATGCAGGCTGAAGATCAGAAGAAAACAGCCTTCATCACTCCAGTGGGTTTCTTCGAATTCAACCGCATGCTCCAGGGCTTGTCAGGAGCCCCAGCCACTTTTCAAAGACTGATGGAGAAGACAGTGGGAGACATGAACCTGATTGAGGTGCTGGTGTACCTGGACGACATTATTGTGCTCGGCAGAACTCTAGAAGAACACGAAGAGTGGTTGGAAAAGGTCTTAAAGAGGCTCCATGAAGAAGGCCTGAAGCTTTCTTTAGAGAAGTGCCAATTCTACCAGTCCTCAGTCCATTACCTGGGCCACATTGTGTCCACAGAAGGGGTAGCCACAGACCCTGAAAAGCTGGTTGCGGTCACCTCTTGGCCAAGACCCACCAATGTGACCGAGCTTCGGTCCTTGCTGGGCTTCTGCTCCTACTATAGAAGGTTTGTGGAGGGGTTTATAAGCAGCGCTGGCAGTAAACTTGTGTGAAAACTTGATTTAGGAACAAGTCCATAAAGAAAAATATATATATAAAAAAAATATTTGTATTGGTGATACAGCTGGGTGTAGTAGTTCATCAAATAATGATAGTACTGAGCAAAATGAAACTTAACATAGAGAAGAGTGGATCCCACTGCGGAGACTCCACTCACTAAAGTGTCCACAAAATCAAAATAGTGTAAAAAAAAAACAACAAAAAACAAAAACCCACTTATTGTCCATGCATGGAAAATTGCTGAATGTAACACATAGGTTATAACACAGTCCTCAAATGAGTAAAAAGATGTCCCTTCAGGGACCTTACTCACCGAATGGAGATGATCCGCAGCTTCCTGGTCTGGAGTTGTGAATAGACCGAGTACTATTGAGGAATTTGGGTATCCCCGGAAAACACAAGTTGACTGACCGCTGGAAATCACAGCCATATGTCATCTGCAAGTAGTTGCCAGGCCTTCCGGTATATCAGATCAGGCCAGAAGGGAGTGTAGGCCCACTAAAGACTTGGCATAGGAATCATCTGTTGCCCCTCTCCGAAGCAGTTCGCCCATGTCAGATTCACAAGAGTCCCCTTCAACCTCCCGAGCTTCCAGACCAGTTACCAGATCTCAGTCGACCCTTACAGATGTAGAGGATGAAGGCTCTGAGAAGGAAGACTCTGAGGATGAAGAAATTAAATCTGATTGGCTGTGGTCATCTCAAGTGCCAGAACCTATGACCACTTCCCTGTCACCATTTGAAGTAGCTGACAGTGAAAATCTTCGCCCAGAGGCCCCTGAGTTTGTGCCTCACAGCATGCTCACTGAAGAATTGGAGGATGATCTGGATTCCTTGCCAATAGAAGACCCTGAAGAGACTTCATCTCTTCCCGAAGGAGAATTGGATTCCCCTGGAGTACTAGAGCCTAGCTTGCCTGAGCAAGAAGGAGAAGCAACTGAGGAATCCACAGAGACAGCAGAATCCATTGCTCTTGAGACTCTGACACCTAAGGAACAAAGAGAGAGAAGAGTCATTCACCCTCCTAAGAGACTGACTTATGATCAATTGGGTGAATGCTCCGAAGAAACTATCCTCACCTCAAAAAGCACAGTTGATATGCCTGGTCCTTCCACTGTAAATTTGGTGGAGGGCAACCGTAGCTCACCCCCTGGCACATCTGGTCAGGCTGTACCAGTTATGGTGGCCTGTAGGCAGGACAGCCTCTTCTCCAAGGTTTGGTGGGAGGTTCCTCTGCTTGTTTCTATTGTGCGTGTGAACTGCATTATATCTGTACATGCTAAGTTTTTTTTCCCTACAAAACTGTAAATGTCTTTGGGGACCAAACATTTGAAGTGGGGGGAGTGTGTAGCGGGGTGCCACTTTGCAGTATGTTAAAAGACTATTGTTATCTTGAAGAATAACCCCAGCTCCCTTCGGAGTCTCTTTAAGATATTGCAGCAACTGTTGTTTAACTATATGGAACGGTGCATTGTGGAACTTATAGTACAGGGAGAAAGGGACTCCATTGCCATGGGTATTAAATAGACTATGGTACCCACAGTGCAGCTGTAATCCCAAAGTGCATTGCATCGTCGTACAGCCTTCTGGGGGAGATTACTTAAAGGAAGGGAGGAGCTACACTCGTTCTCTCTGGACATCGCCTTCTATCAAACAGGAAGCCTGCGTTGAGGCCTGCTGCAGTAGTGTCTAGGCCGGAAAGCCTGGGCCTATAGTTGTTAAGTAGGGTCACTCAGCCAAGGAGGGATCCTTTTCCGTGTGTCCAACTCTTGCTCTACAGAGACCGGAGTCGCCCATCTACTGACACCTTGTGCGGCTGTGAGAGGGACCGGAGACTGCAAGTTGCGAAGAGCCCAGGGACCGGAACGCCTGCAGCGGAGCGTACCAGAGGGACGAGGCCTGCTTTGGTGAGGGGGCACCTGCCCAAGTTTTGACTGGCTGTTGCGTAGGAAAGTGACTATTAGAGGCCTGCAGTTATTATTAAAGTAGTGCGCCACATACCAGGACATAGTGCATCTTGCAGTGGTCGTGTGTTTAAAGATTGGCGTCTGCACCGTCAGCAAGTTATACCCACTCATAAACATTGTGGATGTTCAGTTTTCCTGCCTTTTTTCCTTTACTTAATGGATTACAATTGTTTTATGTGCACCAACGAATGCTAGCGAAGACTACTACTTCTGGAAGGAACTTTACACTGAACTTAGTCAGGCCTGTCTAGAGCAGATAGTGCTGGGACATCTGTATAGTATTGCCCGCTAGGGGGAGCTCGCGAGCACACATTTCAAATATATAGAAAGTGTACACTAGAACCGTGATTTTGTGCTTAGATTGTTTTAACTAAATATTTTCTGCTATACCATTGACTCTTGCAGGGCCCTGTAAGAGTCAACTGTATTTTTGTTTAACTCTGTCACTTTCTTACTAAGTAAAATTGACTATTGGTTGAGCAGAATTCTGTGTGGAGTTTATCTGTTACCCTGTTGGACAAGTGGCCATCACAAGGTAACCTCTTTATTTACAATGTTATTACTGTGTGACATTATTGTGTTTCCCAATCACCAGTGGGTTCCACAATCTCTTGCAAACCAGTTGTGCCAAGGGAGGGTTCGAGCCAGATTCCTGGGGTTGATAGCCAGAGTACAGACCCAAAACAAAACCAGCAGCTCTCTTAACTGGGGGTAGTGCTACATATAGTCCTATTGTTAGCTAATTTTTCTTGATACATTCATGTTTGTGCATAAATTGGTATAAATTGGCATAAATTGGTTGAAGAAAGACACAATGGGATTAGTTTACTAAAACTAAAGCGTGCAAAATCTGGTGCAGCTCTGCATAGAAACCAATCAGCTTCCAGGTTATTTGTCAAAGATTAAAGCGGTTGTAAACCCGGAAATAAAATAAATAAATAAATAAAAAACACCTGCAAGACAAAGCCATAATGAGCTAGTATGACTAGCATACTAGCTCATTATGCACTACTTACCTTAGATCGAAGCCCCCAAAGCCCTCCTCATCTCCCCCTCCGGCCATAGACATCTCTCCACAGATACCCCGGAAGGTTACTTCCGGGTATCGCCGCTCCGGCACTATGATTGGCTGGAGCGGCGAAGACATCACTCCGCGCATGCACGCGGGAGCCGTCAAATCTGGCAACGCCGGATTTGTGAATGGGGATTCTCACTGTGGATGCACCGTTATCTACAGCGCGCGTGCGCCGTAGACAACGGTGTATACCTTTTGGCAAATATCTCCTAAACCATGTAGGCTTACTAAATCTAGGCTTACCTGTAGGTGTAACTTCCGGGGGAGGTTTAACAACCACTTTAAATGAACAAGCTGGAGTTAGAAGCTGATTGGCTACCATGCACAGCTGCACCAGATTTTGCACTCTCCAGTTTTAGTAAGTCAACCCCAATGCAGATGTTCCCATGTACTCTTTGTTAGGCACTTTGAAGAAGCTATTGAAGGTCAAAAGAAGGAGATGGGGTAGAAAATAAGAAGAAGAGTAAAAAATAAAAAGTTGGGGTTTGCATCAGTCTAGGGTTTTTGGTCATAGCAATTTAAAATTGTTTAATATGTACTGTACAGAGGAGAATATGTTATCAAATCTATGGAGAATAAATGATAGGTCTGTAAGAGATTAAGAAAAATATATCCATTCATTCTACTTGGTTCTGAATGGTTCCCATTTATCTGAGCTCTCAGCTAAACGCTCCCCATGCTCATGGTGCCATTGGCCAAATCTACCCAACAGGTTATCAGCTTATGCAGGGAGTACTGGAGAATTTTCAGTAAAGCCCTGTACACACGATCGGATTTCCTATGGTTTTTAAACCGATGGATTTTTCCATTGGAAAACCGATGAAGCTGACTTCCATCAGTCTTGCCTACACACCATCAGTCTAAAAACCGACCGTTCCAAACACGGTGACGTAAAACACTCCGATGAGCCGAGAAAAATTAAGTTCAATGCTTCTGAGCATGCGTCAACTTGATTCTGAGCATGCGTGGGTTTTTTAACCGATGGACTTGCCCATAGACGATCGGAATTTGCTATCGGTTTTTTATCCATCGGAAAAATTTAAAACATGTTCTATTTTTTGACACCGATGGAAAAAAGACAGATGGGGCCCATACACGATCGGTTTGTTCGATGAAAAAAATCCATCGTGTGTACGCAGCTTTAAGGAGTATTTTTGGTGAGCGGCTGTGATGAAGTGATGGTTTAATATCTTTTTATTTTTATTTTTTGGCTGTATATGGGGCCTGAGAATATAGATATATAGACAGGATTTTGTACTTTATCTCCCATGTGTTGCTGGAGAATGTAACATTATGAGTAAAGACAAAAGCTTTTGCCAGTCTTTCTCTGAAAAAGTGGCATAGGTCTCTTTCCTATTCACTGGTGTAGGAATCAGGTTGGAAATCATCATCTTTAGCCATCAACATCCCATATATAATGTAGAAGAGTGTATGTTTGGGGTTTTCTAAGAGGGAGTACGACAATTCAGAAACACAGCCATAAAAGACTTAAATTGGGTCGTACTAAAGCTGAAGACACCATGGGTTTAATTTGCTAAAAGCAAATAGGCTTTTTACTTTGCAAGAGAAGTTGCACTTTGCTGACTTCCCTCATCCAAGCAAAATGAATTTTATTTTTCAAAAGCAATTTGCACGTGATTGGGTAGTCTTTAAAACATAATTTTTTTCCACATTCACTAGTATCTGAGGCAAATTCACCAGCAAAGTGCAAATTCCATTGCAAAATGAACAGCCTATTTGACTTTAGTAAATCAACCTCTTCAAGCCTTATTCAAGTCTATAAGGGCTTAAGTTACAGGTGCTGTTAGCACAGAAGATGGCTTTACTCAAAATAAGCAGCTGGCTTAAGGGGATAGGGAGTTCTAGGTTTGGGTTTAGGTTGGTTTAAGTTAGGGGGCAGATCCTACAGCCTGGAAAATAAGGAAAAATCTCAGAACAGTCCTGAATTCAAACCTCGGCATGGCCTTACAGAACCTAAGTTTTGTCATTATTCTTCCCAATTTAGTTTGTATGTTACTATGAAGCTTGGGAAAATATTTTTTTCTAAGTATTTGATAACATGTGGAAAATGATTAATTGTTAAAATAAAGATGATACATTAGGCAGTTTTATAGCAGGAATACGCGGTTAGAAAATCGACCGATTGCTCGACCGCGGACCAACGAAACAGCGCTCGTTTTTCATACATAGTGTTGACGTCTCACGTACAAGTGGGGTCATCTACTAGTTCTGCTCATGCATGATAATGTTCAAGAGATGTTTTACGGTCGACCTTCACACCAACGAATAGAATATCGTTCATTCGCAAACGATGCGACACAATTTTTCCATTTTTTCAATCAGTCTTTTTCATTTACAATATCAATATCGGGTATTACTTGCTGGGCACCAACGAGTAGAAAATCCGCCGATCGTTCGCAGAACGAAAATTTTGGCCTAATTTTCTTATCATGTGTTTCTGCCATTTGTTTGAGTTTAGTTGTTTAGGACTTGATGTACAACTCTTTTCACTCTGCACAGGAAGAATTGGAGCTCCATTTACCACAAACTACTGTGCAGCCAAATTTGCCTTGGAAGGTTTTTACAGTTCCCTCCGCAGAGAATTTGCACTAAGCAAGAATAATGTTTCTGTCACTGTGGCTGTTCTTGGATACATTGACACAGGTGAGAGAGTTGTCTTTTGGGTTACTATAGTCATTCTTTTTATAATTTCAACAAGTCTTCATCTCATATTTTAAAGTGGAGTTCCACCCAAAAGTGGAAGTTACGCTCGTTGTACTGCCTCCCCCCCTCCGGTGCCACATTTGGCACCTTGCAACGGGGAGGGGGGACAGGGAACCTGTCTTTGACAGGTATCCTGTCCCCACTTTCGGGAGCCTCAGCCACGGGTATTGACGTCACCGCCCGAGCTCCCTCCAACTCCGTCCTCCTTCCCTGGCTGCCGGGCCAGTAGGAGAGAGGAGCGTAGCCTCACGCATGTGCAGTAGGGTTCCCTGCGTGAAGCCGTAAGGTTTCACTGCTGGGTTCCCTTACTCACAATGAAGGTGGCATGCACCCGACAGCTAATGGAAACATCAGCTGCGGTGCCGACATCGCTAGACTCCAGGACAGGTAAGTGTCCGATTATTAAAAGTCAGCAGCTGCAGTATGTGCAGCTGCTGGCTTTTAATTTTTGCAGCGGTGGGAGGACCTCTGCTTTAAGGTGCATGTTTATCCAGACAATATTATAACAAGTTTGTATAAATTACAATAAATGTTTTTTGATTGCTAAGTCTGAATACTTGGATCCATTGCCACCTTTCCAATGTCCATGCATGGTTCATGCAGCCACTAGATTGTGCTCTACATATAGAACAAACACAAGTTATTGGCACACTCCAGCTGGGGTTGTATATACTGTAAAGTCCTAATCAGATGGTGATAAGACCACCAATATATAGTCCATAAGTACGTAGTGAATGAGTCTTTAAATGGATAAAACACTGACACCTTCTTGTTGTGTTGTGTATATAAAAATGCTATAGTCTTCAACACCAGTTGAGAAGACTTTTCAGCAACTATGCTAAGGATGCACACATTTTATATACTTCTGTGCCTTCCTGTGACTTGCGATAATCCAAGGGCTGTTACAAAATTAAAAAGTCTGTACAAGCTGGTGTGACGCTCCCATCCTTTCAAAACTTCCACAAGCTCCTCTGGGGGTCCAGCAAGACTTTACAGTTGCTGCTGAGCAGTTTCTAGGACCACAAACCACCCATCGCATTTGCATAAAGTTCATTGCTCCTACATCACAAAGATTGAGATAATCCATGACTTTTGTGTTGTGCGGTTTGCAAGGGGAACTCATTTGCATATTCCGGACAATGCAGTATATGCAGACATCTCAAGTCTCCCGCGAGGTGCAGGAGTCTCCCGCATTTCTGCGGTGGCTCCCGCACACCCGCAAGCGCCTCGCGATCTCTCGGGAATGCTCAGTGCGGCGGGGAACAGCTGTGAACACCGATCTCCTTTGTATAGATTTTTAGCTGACAGCCGACTCTCCTTCTCTCCCCCTTTTCTTCTCTGGCCCCGTGTTCTCCTCTGCCCCTCCTGTCCTCCTCCTCCGCCCCCCCCTTGTCCCCCACAGACGGCCCCCCTCCTCTCCTCTCTCGCCGGCTGCGGGGGGAACTGTCAGGAATTGGACACAGTGAGTCCTGTGAGTAAACTGTGTCTACTCTGCTCAGTTTATGAATGAACTGGAGCCTCTGTCTCCTGTTCATTTATCCTTAGTGCTGAGAAAGGGACTGGGGACTCTGTGTCCTCAGTCCCTTTGTCTGTCTCAAAGGGGAGATGTCAAGGGTCTGTTTAGACCCCTGACATCTCACCAAAGCCCCCCCAAAAATATAAAAAAAAATAATTGTAAAAATATTAAAAAAAATTAAAAGTGTAAAAAAATTAAATAAAAAACTGACACCACTCTCCCCTGCCCTACCAACACTGTCCATTACCCCAACCCCCTCTCCCAAAAAGCATTGTGAAAAACAATTAAAAACGATTTTTCCGTTGGGGGGTGGGCTGGTTTGGGATGCGGGCACGAAGCGCCACTTTCCTGAAATGAGTTTGCCACCTCCCTGAAATTAGGTTTTGCAGGTTGGGATGTCTGGTATATGCAAACATTTTACTATAATTTATTTTTAGCACAGACAAGCAAATGTATATGCCACTTTTTTCCTAACTTTGGAGTATGTCCTTTAAAAATAATATTAAAAATACCCAAGTAACAATACATAGGCCACTTGCGTTTAGACAATATTTGCTTATTCTGGAGTTCAGCTTTAAGACTTACATCTTTGTAGCTTTTAAATATTAGAAAGTGATGGAAATGTGAACGTGTCTATAATGTCATTTATTTCAGAAAATGCCGTCAAAAAAGTGGGTGACAAAATAACCATGACAGCATCATCGAAAGAGGATTGTGCTGAAGAGGTGATGAAAGCGGCGGTCTTGAGACGGCCAGAGCTATTCTACCCTTACTGGGGAATTAAGCCATTTGTTTTAATTCGAGACTTCGCTCCAACTCTGATGGGAAATATCCTTGATAAGTTTTATGTTCTGGAAAACATCCAGTGAGCTGGGGTCTTACACCAGAACAGTTTTCTTTTTACATCTTCGCTGTCTAAACTAATCATCTATCATGCTCACAAATAAATGAAAACAGTTTAAAAATATTTGGATTTTACACTCCCAATACATTAAACATAGATGATTTTGAGGGGGGGGGGGGGCCTTGTGGGATTAATTTCTACATTAGAGTCACCACACACTACAATCTGATTGTACCCATTAGATCTAGCAAAATCTGTGTAGTGCAAGAGCCTGCATGATTGGATACAAATTAATTGCTTACATTGTGAAGGCGCTACTATTACATCGTTTTGGTAAATCTAAACTTGAATATATGGCCAGATTGTAACACGTATGGTGACCCCTAGTCACTTTCAACTGGACATGTTCTGTAATGGTGAAAACATTTCCAAACTTATCCAAGCAGCTTCCTTGGCCTATTTACTACTAGCTATGTTTGCCTCCCATCTCATTTTATGTGCTTGCTTTTGGTTTATGTTGAATCTGTTTTATTGATTTTCAAGCATTTGTAAAACATATTGACTAAACATAGGTCAGGAATAACATATGTCCATTGAGTGTACAAGTCTACATTAGGATCGGAAGGACACTAAGGCCCCTTTCAAACTGGGGCGTTTTTCATGCGGTTTAGCGCTAATATTAGCGCTATTATACCGCATGAAAAATTCGTGCCTGTAGCCTTCAATGTGAAAGCCCGAAGGCTTTCACACTGAAGCGGTGCGCTAGCAGGACCGCTCCAAAATTCCTGCTAGCCGCTTCTTTACAGCGGTGAAGGAGCAGTGTGTTCACCGCTCCTTTACCGTGGCTGCCCATTGAAATCAATGGGACACCGCGGTAATACCGCCCGCAAACCGCGGCAATAGCCGCGGTTTGCGGGCGGTATTGACCCTTTTTCGGCCGCTAGCGGGGGTTAAATTCACCCCCCCTAGTGGCCGCATACCACGGTAAGAACGACGGTATAGCAGCGCTAAAAATCGCGCTGCTATACCGCCACCACACCTGCCCGCCCCAGTGTGAAAGGGGCCTAAAAGAACATATGCATAGTCCGGTAGACATCCTTAATGAACATAGAAATAAGTGAAATCAACCAAGTAATAGTGAATCAAGTAACCAGCAGACCACTATAAACAGTGGTGTAGAAAACGAAAAAGAAAACAAGGCTCAACACATATGGCCTGAAAGTGCGATGAATCTACCGGTAAGATTACTACAAACTTATAAAGGTACAGGAGGAGGAGGGGGGGTAGGGGAAAGGCAGGCTGGTAATGAGAGAAAAAAAAAAAGGGAAAGTGGGGAGAAGGGATATCACGCTACCCATGAGAGGGCCCTGGGGAAGCAGTAGGAGCTGTATCCGCTACAAAAGAGTCAAAATCAGCAGAGAACCGGAAGTGTAACCAAACGGTCCACATAATAGTGTGGTCCTCACTCTTATCGGCATCCCACGCTAACAGCCTTTCAATATGTTCGATCCTGTCCATTTCACAGGCCCAATCAGCTAGAGAGGGGATCACAGGTTGACGCCACGCTCTGGCAATAACTGAACGTGCAGCTGTCAGCAAATGGCGAATTAAGCTCTTCTTAATTTGTTTGTATGACCCCGGTACCATAGATAGGACTGTTAAGCAGGGTTCATTGGGATATTTGTCACACACAAGTTTGTCATATAGCTTGAGAATCTTGTCCCAAAAGGGGGTAACACTTGGGCACATACCCCAAATGTGTGTCATGTTCCCCGGGGCCTGCAAACATCTCCAACATACGTCAGAAACATTAGGATCAAAATTGTGTAGAATAGTGGGGCAGCGGTACCACCTAGAAAAAATACGGTAATTACGTTCTTGGGCATGAGATGAGATAGATAATTTAAAAGAGAGCGCCAGTGTTTTGCCCCACTCCATATCCTCCGGAGTAATATTCATCTCCCTTTCCCATTTTGAGAGGAATGACGGTGAGTTTGGATAGGAGACCTGGATCAGTAACTGATATATCAGGGATAGCGGATGCTCTGGTCTGTCCGACTGGGATAGCAATGACTCAAAGGCTGTATGTGGTCTAGTCATATCGTCAACGTTTGTTATTTTGTTCATAAAGTGTGTTACTTGAGTGTGTTCAAGCCAAGCCATAGAAGGGTTGTGGCAGGAAGAGAGCATGTCCGGTAGGGGAATCGGTTGTCCAGCGCGAAGCGTATGACTCAACAGAGGAGCCTCTGATTTTTGCCACATAAGAAATTTAAATTTAGCACAAGTCGGAGGGAAAGAGATGATATCAAATAATGGAGTCAAGGGGCTGGGTCTCGAGGACAATAAACCTTTGTTAAGGTAGTTGTTCCAAATTCGCAGCGTAGCGGAAGTCACAAGGGGTATGCTTTTGGTTTATAAGAAAACTTGTCATATAAATGATTTTGGGTTGCCATTGCTGACATTGTAGTTGTCTGGCCATGGTGCTGACCAGTACTTTCTGAGTCAATGAGCGGTATGCAGATTACTGCAGGAGAACAGACTTCCCTGGCTGTATACTTGGAACAACAGGCTTTTGTCTGAAGCAATGCTTAGAAAAAATAGAAAATAAGTCATTTTTTTTAACTATTCATTTATGAGTACTAAAAAAGTTTAATATATATTTCTATTATTGGGTCAGTCATGGATTCCCATTATATAAGTTACAGTAAAAAAAAAATAATGTAAATTTTCCTGTTTATGCTTCTGGATGTTTTTTTGCAGGGTGCAGATTTCTCGGGGCCTGCTTTGATGTCAGGGAGAGGATCTGTGGCCCTCAGGACTTTTTCCTCTTCGCAAGCAGGGGTCTCTCTTTGGGAGTGCCCTCACCATGTACTTGGAGAACCAGCTTCGGCAGGCTCTGAAGGAGTGGGGTCTACCTGTCTTCTAGTATTTGGACATTGTTTTGATACAGTTTTTAAAAACTGAAAGAGTGGTCCATCATATGATCTAGGATCACTATCTCGTAGAGGTCCACTGTCACAATCCTGAAGGGAACTATAACGATTTCCACCATTAAATCATATTTCCAGGGGGCTCTCAGTGAATTTTGATGTCCTTCATATTGATCATTCCAGGGGGGTCTCTTCTGGTTTGGATCCTCATACCTCCCTGTGTAGTACATTAGTTCCCTTCAGGATTGTGACAGTGAACAGGAAAGTGAATACACGAGAGATGGATATGGACCTCTACGAGATAGTGATCCTAGATCATATGATGGACCATCGTATGCAGCCCCACTTAGAAATAAGTCTGAGAGTTTTTTAGGGAAAGGACAGACAAATAAAGGAAGATTACGAGAGGATGCAGGGGAGGGAAACGGAACTCCCGGAAAAAGGAGAAAGAGATAAACAGTGAAGGAATTTTTAATTTGAGTGGAATGACATTAACCGAGACTGAACAGATGACCCTGAATAAGGGTCTGAAATTTGCACCCAAACAAGGGTTGAATAAGTTTCAAATGTTTATCGATGTACAAAAGTACATGAGGAAACTAAGCATCAAGCGTTATTTCCTTTCAGATCCCATAATAAGGAATTTGGTTCCTGTGACTAGAACTAATGACAATGAGATGAGGGTTTTTAAGGGGACAGGGTTGAGAAATGCATCCCTTTTCAACCCTCCAGGGAAACCTGCTCCCAGTATTTCTGTTTTTAAAAATTTGGTTTTAGAGAATTTACGGAAGGCTCACTTTAAAATGAAAGTCAAATGGATATACAGGAAGTATATATATATATTTGTGTAATAAGAAAGAATTAATAATCCGACCTGCGGATAAAGGGGGGGGGGGGTATTGTGCTTCTTAAAAAGCAAGATTATCTGGAAGAAATGAACAGACTATTGGCTGATAGGGACACGTATGTTATTCTTGATCGTGACCCCACCTTTGGATATAAAAAACAATTGGATGGGCTGATACAAGAAGTTTTTAGAAAAGGTATTATTAATCAGAAGGAAAAAGAATTTTTAATTCCTCTGGCACCCAAAATGCCGATTATAAATTACCTACCCAAAATACACAAAAGTTTAACAAAGCCCCCTGGTAGACCAATAGTCAGCGGTATAGAGTCCCTTACGTCTAGAATTGGGAAATAAATATGTGGACTTTTTTCTTGCAACCAGCAGTTATCAAGACTCCAGCATTTTTAAAGGGACTCTATGCAACTCATAAATGAAATATCGCAATTGGATGTTGAAGAAGATGTACTACTGGTAACGGCGGATGTGTCTTCTTTGTACACGAATATTCCCCACGTTTTGGGCTCCCAAGCAGCAAGATTTTTCTTGAATAAAAATGGATCGGTGGACAAACCAACTATGGAATTTGTGTTGAAACTATTAAAATTTGCGATGGAACACAATTATTTCCTTTATGAGGGATATTATTATTTACAGCGAACTGGCGTGGCGATGGGGGCAAAGTTTTCCCCTAGCCTCGCAAATCTTTTTATGGCCTTATGGGAAAATAGCCAGGAGGTGCATTAGATGTGTATGTTAGCTATGATTAAGCACTGAATCACAGTGCGAAACGCATCAGCTCATACCTGCTGTTTTTTGCTGTGGCATGTTATTTGTGCTTTTGTTTTAAATAAAAGAACCTATTTTTTGGAGTGCGGCTGTCCAAGCGTTTTCTCTAGAATTTTTTGCATTGTCATATGCATTGCCTGCACCCACGGCTCTGGATCCTGTGAATGAGTCATCAGCCACACCTGAGCGGTAACTCTCTCCTATCCTATATTTGAGTTGAACTCTAGAGATCATCTACTTTTGAACAAAATTTCCATTTGGGACACGTTCATTTTGGTTGCACTGCACTGTTTTTCCACTATTCAGTTATCTGGACTATATTAGTGCTTGCACGTCACAAACATTTACTAATTTTAGTTATTTGGATTATTAGTGGTTGCACTTCACAATAATTTGGATTGAGTTATATATACATTTTTTTGTGTGGTAAATTACTTAGTGATTATTGATGTATTCTCTTGTTTTTTGCACCTGTGGTATATGCAAGAGGATCATCCTTTTGCAAACATATATATTTTTTGGTGATTGCGCACTTTTTCTTTTTATTGCACAATACAGAGGGTTCACCACAAGATGTAAACCATTGGTGAGCCTCAAAAACAGGAAGGCCAGATTAGAGTTTGCCAAACAACATCTAAAAAAGCCTTCACAGTTCTGACACAACATCCTATGGACAGATGAGACTAAGATCAACTTGTACCAGAGTGATGGGAAGAGAAGAGTATGGAGAAGGAAAGGAACTGCTCATGATCCAAAGCATACCATCTCATCAGTGAAGCATGGTGGTGGTAGTGTCATGACGTGGGCATGTATGGCTGCCAATGGAACTGGTTCTCTTGTATTTATTGATGATGTGACTGCTGTCAAAAGCAGCAGGATGAATTCTGAAGTGTTTCGGGCAATATTATCTGCTCATATTCAGCCAAATGCTTCAGAACTCATTGGACGGCGCTTCACAGTGCAGATGGACAATGACCCGAAGCATACTGTGAAAGCAGCCAAAGAGTTTTTTAATGGAAAGAAGTGGAATGTTATGCAATGGCTAAGTCAATCACCTGTCCTGAATCCGATTGAGCATGCATTTCACTTGCTGAAGACAAAACTGAAGGGAAAATGTCCGAAGAACAAGAAGGAACTGAAGACAGTTGCAGTAGAGGCCTGGCAGAGCATCACCAGGGATGAAACCCAGCGTCGGGTGATGTCTATGCGTTCCAGACTTCAGGCTGTAATTGACTGTAAAGGATTTGCAACCAAGTATTAAAAAGTAAAAGTTTGATTTATGATTGTTAATCTGTCCCATTACTTTTGGTCCCTTAAAAAGTGGGAGGCACATATACAAACTGTTGTAATTCGTACACTGTTCACCTGATTTGGATGTAAATACCCTCAAATTAAAGCTGACAGTCTGCAGTTAAATCACATCTTGGTCGTTTCATTTCAAATCCATTGTGGTGGTGTATAGAGCCAAAAAGATTAGAATTGTGTCGATGTCCCAATATTTATGGACCTGGCTGTATGTATTAGTCCTGTCCCTGCTGCTAAATCTAGACCAGAGAGACTATTATGCAAATATTCCAATGTTCCAATAGTTTAACTGCAGCTGCCCATAGCTTTCTGAGTGTATATCTAAATCCTTGTGACAAACAGAGCATCTCTGTCTTATTTTTATTATCTCACCAGCACAGTGGCAGATAGTTAGGTCTGTGCTAATCTATGTAGTGGCCACCTTCCAGTATATTAGTAGGTGAATTTGTTTATTGCAATAAAATTTATATGCAGCTCCTGTTATTTTAGTTTACCCTGTCCCTGGGATTCTATGACTAGTTTTAACTTAGGGCTCGATAACCAGCATAGTCTAGAGACAGGTTAGACATCCGACGACTGCGTCTGCTTGCATGATAGATTAGACAGTACTAAGGACTAGGTGCAGAGTCGATAGGCGACCCTGAGTTCCAGTGCCACACTACAGTTTCTGCTGGTGAGAATCTGCATTCCAGGCTGGTTGGACAACAGTAGGAGGATCTGCCCTACACTGCTGATCTTGTCTTCAGGTCTGTGACACAAAGACATGCCGCATCACGATCATCCTCAGGGGCCCCTGCAACTGAACTTTACTGCAACATTTATCTGGAGGTATCTCAATAATAACTATGTACAGTATTTCACAAAAGTAAGTACACCCCTCACATTTTTGTAAATATTTTATTATATCTTTCCATGTGACAACACTGAAGAAATGACACTTTGCTACAATCTAAAGTAGTGAGTGTACAGTTTGTATAACAGTGTAAATTTGCTGTCCCCTCAAAATAACTTAAAGTGATTGTAAAGCTTCAAGTTTTGAAAAAAAAATAACAAACATATCATACTTACCTCCACTGTGCAGTTCATTATGCACAGATTGGCCCTGAACACCGCCTTCTTGGGTCCCTCGGCGGCTCTCGCGGCTCCTCCCCACATCATATAACCCCCTAGGAGAAGCGCTCTCACGGTGTGTGACCTTGCGCGTGCTCCTGAGTCCATCATTCGGCATCCATAGATGCCAAATGTAAGACTCGTCCCCGCCCCCCACATCATTGGATTTGATTGACAGCAGCGGGAGCCAATTGCTGCGCTGCTATCAATCTATCCAATCAAGAGCCGAGAACCCCAGGCAGAGGAAGAGCACGTCTCCGCCGGGTGAAATTCCAGAGCTCAGGTAAGTAAAACGGGGGGGGGGGGGGGGCTGGGGGGCGGTCACCGCCATGTGTTTTTTCACCTTAATGCATAGGATGCATTAAGGTGAAAAAACATGAGAGTTTACAACCCCTTTTACACACAGCCATTAATGTCTAAACAGCTGGTAACAAAAGTGAGTACACCCCTAAGTGAAAATGTCCAATTGGGCCCAATTAGCCATTTCCCCTCCCCGGTGTCATATGACTCGTTAGTGTTACAAGGTCTCAGGTGTGAATGGGGAACAGGTGTGTTAAGTTTGATGTTATCTCTCTCAGGCAGGGTTCAAACTGGTGCAACAAACGCTCCGACATTGGGAGCTCATGTCGCATGATGTGTGAAAATCAATGTTTCCCTATGGGAGCAGGCTTAACTGGTCCGACACAAGTCAGTCTGACTTTGAAAATGCTCCCTGTACTACTTTGGTCCGAATTTGATCCTACTTCAGCCCATTGAATATCATTGAAGTCGGATCAAAGTCGGAACGCTGTCTTGCATGCTCCGACTTTGGCATGCGACTTGTGCTCTGGTGATCTTGAGGGGGAACTCCACGCCAAATTTTAAATAAAAAAACGGCATGGGTTCCCCCTCCAAGAGCATACCAGGCCCTTCGGTCTGGTGTGGATTTTAAGGGGACCCCTACGCCGAAAAAACAGTGTGGGGTCCCCCCAAAATCCATACCAGACCCTTATCCGAGCACGCAGCCTGGTCAGTCAGGAAGAGGGGTGGGGACGAGGGAGCGCCCCCCCTCCTGAACCGTACCAGGCCGCATGCCCTCAAAATGGGGGGATGGGTGCTTTGGGGCAAGGGGGGGCACCCTGCGGGCCCCCCCACCCCAAAGCACCCTGTCCCCATGTTGATGAGGACAAGGGCCTCCTCCCGACAACCCTGGCCATTGGTTGTCGGGGTCTGCGGGCGGGGGGCTTATCGGAATCCGGGAGCCCCCTTTAATAAGGGGGCCCCCAGATCCCGGCCCCCCACCCTATGTGAATGAGTATGGGGTACATCGTACCCCTACCCATTCACCTGGGGGAAAAAGTTGTCAATAAAAAAACACACTAGACAGGTTTTTAAAGTAATTTATTAGGCAGCTCCGGGGGTCTTCTTCCGACTTCGGGGGTCGAAGAAGACGGCCACCGCTAGCAAAAGAGCTGGCAGAAGATAGCAGAGGAGCCCGGCAGAAGGCAGAAAGCACCAGAGAGCGGGAGGAGAACCGGAGAGCGCGGAGAAGGCATCGGAGAGCGGGAGAAGAGGCCGGAGAGTCGGTAGAGACCCCCAAAGTCGGAAGAAGACCCCCGAAGTCGGAAGAAGACCCCGGAGCTGCCTAATAAATTACTTTAAAAACCTGTCTAGTGTGTTTTTTTATTGACAACTTTTTTCCCCCAGGTGAATGGGTAGGGGTACGATGTACCCCATACTCATTCACATAGGGTGGGGGGCCGGGATCTGGGGGCCCCCTTATTAAAGGGGGCTCCTGGATTCTGATAAGCCCCCCGCCCGCAGACCCCGACAACCAACAGCCAGGGTTGTCGGGGAGAGGCCCTTGTCCTCATCAACATGGGGACAAGGTGGTTTGGGGTGGGAGGGCCGCAGGGCGCCCCTCTGCCCCAAAGCACCCACCCCCCCATGTTGAGGGCATGTGGCTTGGTGCGGTTCAAGAGGGGGGCGCTCGCTCGTCCCCACCCCCTTTTCTGACCGGCCGGGCTGCGTGCTTGGATAAGGGTCTGGTATGAATTTTGGGGGGACCCCCACGCTGTTTTTTGGGCGTAGGGTGTTCCCCTTAAAATCCATACCAGACCGAAGGGCCTGGTATGCTCTTGGAGGGGGAACCCATGCCGGTTTTTTATTTAAAATTTGGCGTGGAGTTCCCCCTCAAGATTCATACCAAACACAGTGCCTGGTATTGGCAGGGATCCAAGTCGGATCCCCGTTCATTGAAAGTCGGACATATGTCGGCTTCAAGTCACACGGCAAAGTCGGATCCAAAGTAGGACCAGTGTGAACCCGGCTTCACTCTCTCATACTGGTTAATTGAAGTTCAACATGGCAAAGAACTCTCTGAGGATCTGATAATATATGTTATATACATATGGACTGGTTTCACTGGGATATCAATCAATCATTCAGAATATATAAAAGTGGATTATCATGTTATTTTTTATATAATGATGTAAATGTCATACAGCGCTGCTTTATAAGGAAATAATTGTTCAATTGGTGTGGTGAATTACTGTGAGTGTTACAGCAGCTGTGGGGTTTTTTTTTCAAATTAATTTTGTTCATATTAATTTTAATATATACATTATTTCTATATAGTTTTAAGCACATTGCACTTTAGATAGTTTTTGGCGCTGATTGTCACTATATATTTTACCTAAAGATGGCCTAGGCTATAAGAATATTGCCAAGACCCTGAAACTGAGCTGCAGCACGGTGGCCAAGACCATACCGCGGTTTAACAGAACAGGTTCCACTCAGAACACATGCTCAGCATCATATCCAGAGGTTGTCTTTGGGAAAGAGACAAATGAGTGCTACCAGCATTGCTGCAGAGGTTGAAGGGGTGGGGGGTCAGCCTGTCAGTGCTCAGACCATACGCTGCACACTGTATCAAATTGGTCTGCATGGCTGTCGTCCCAGAAGGAAGCCTCTTCTAAAGATGATACACTAGAAAGCCCGCAAACAGTTTGCTGAAGGCAGGAACTATATCCTGTGGTCTGATGAGACCAAGATAAACTTATTTGGTTCAGTTGGTGTCAAGCGTGTGTGGCGGCAACCAGGTGAGGATTACAAAGACAAGTGTGTCTTGCCTACAGTCAAGCATGGTGGTGGGAGTGTCATGGTCTGGGGCTGCATGAGTGCTGCCGGAACTGGGGATCTACAGTTCATTGAGGGAACCATGAATGCCAACATGACATACTGAAACAGAGCATGATCCGCTCCCTTTGGAGATTGGGCCGCAGGGCAGTATTCGAGCATGATAACGACCCCAAACACACCTTCAAGATGACCACTGCCTTGCTAAAGAAGCTGAGGGTAAAGGTGGTGGACTGGCCAAGCATGTCTCCAGATCCTATAGAGCATCTGTGGGGCATCCTCAAACCAAAGGTGGAGGAGCGCAAGGTCTCTAACATCCACCAGCTCCGTGATGGAGGAGTGGAAGAGGACTCCAGTGGCAACCTGTGTAGCTCTGCTGAACTCCATGTGAAGGCAGTGCTGAAAAATAATGGTGGCCACACAAAATATTGACACTTTGGGTCCAGTTTGGACATTTTCACTTAGGGGTGTACTCACTTTTGTTGCCAGGGTTTTAGACATTAATGGCTGTGTGTTGAGTTATTTTGAGGGGACAGCAAATTTACACTGTTATACAAGCTGTACACTCACTACTTTACATTGTAGCAAAGTGATTAATGAGATTTATATATATATATTATATATATATATATATATATATATATATATATATATATATATCCGCACACTCCCTCTGACTTCTTCTGCTCAGTGCACAGATGACACACCACCAGAAGACGGTGGGCCCATGATCTCTGAGGCTGGCGCAACTCCATCCCGCCCACTGAAACTTAATTGCAGTACTAGAAGAAAGCAAGGAGGAGGCCTTGTTCCTGCCGTCCTCCTGGGAGCACCTGAAACTGCTGGGGAAGGAGGTAAGGGGGAGGAGATTCTTCCCGATAATGTGCATGTCATCCAGGACATTCGGCAACTGTGGGTGATTAGGGTGTGCACGCCCGTGCACTTTTGTGAGATACTGTATACCCGAGTATATGTGCACAATTCCACCAGGACTACTATCAGGCCCTTTGCTAACAATACCCATTTGTACATTAAATGTATGTACTATTATTAATCTTTTCTTATTCAAAGCTTGTATTTCCATACTGGTGTGCATCTATGTACAGTACTTATGGTTAATGCTATATGCTGGTTGCAGCAGTTCCTCTGCTCCCTAATACTTTGATTAGATTACTGGCTTATTTCCCAGGAAGGAATCCCCTCTATTCACAGAGGTCCTGTCCTGGATGGAGGCACCTTGCCAACATTATTAACCCACTCTTCCACTAAATAAAGGTTCTGGTTCTCTTATCTACCTACAGGTTTACAGTATCCTGTTTGGGGAGGGTCATTTCACATATCCCCCCAAAAGAGAGCTACAAATGTAAAACATAACAAAAACATGGTTGTTACCATTTATTTTGATTATTAACCTCTTACACATTTTATTGCTGCCCTCAGCTGGTTTAAGGATGTACAGTACAGGTCCATTTACATTCTTGCATTGTGGTAATGTGTTCTTTACTACAGTGCATGTTACATGTGTTGCAACACCATTCATTTTGGATGGCACCCCAATTCACTAAAGCAGGGGTATCCAAACTTTCTAAACAAAGAAACAAAGGGCCAGTTTACTGTTCTTCAGACTTTAGGAGGGTCGGACTAGGGCCATTGGGAGTAGAAATGTCCAGGTATCCTGTGGGAGTAAACAATACCATATCTTTGGTGTCAGTGGAAAGACTAGTGCCCCATCGTTGGTGTCAATGGAAAGAATTGTTCCCTTTTAATAGTGTCAGTTGGAGGAATAGGGCCCCATTGTATCAGCAAGAATGATACTCTGAGGAGATTCAGCTGTCACAAGAGTTGACCATCCATAATACACCCCCGCTCATTGTGAAGTTTTTTCACAGCTTTATTGGCGATTTTGACCTTGCCAGGAATTGACTTTGCTTTATGGGCCATGCCCTTAATTTAACTTTTGGGGTCAGTCTAATGCCTGTCTGTGACTGATGGTAAGGACAGGCCTCTTAGACTATGAGAGTTTATGTTTTTTTTTTTTTTTTTTTTACAAATCTTTTATTTATTCAAAAGACAAATTCCACGACATCAGAAAATAAATTGTAAGAAAGGATAAATAGCATGCTACAAAAAAAAATTGTATGCGTGATGCACAGTCAACACACCAAAACCAAGAGTATAATCTAAACAATATATGTATGATTTGAGAAGGAATAAAATTAAGCATTAAAGGGGTTGTAAAGGATCGTGTTTTTTCACCTTAATGCATCCTATGCATTAAGGTGAAAAAACACCTCACTGTCACGGGCCCCCCAGCCCCCCCGTTTTACTTACCTGAGCCCGTTCACCTGCTGTGCGCGTCCCCTGGCATCCTCTTCTCCACGGGGTCTGTTCACTGATTAAATAGATTGATAGCAGCGCAGCCATTGGCTCCCGCTGCTGTCAATCACATCCAATGACACGGCCGCCGGGGGCGGGACCGAGTCATACACTCTGTGTCTATGGACGCAGCGTGTATGACAGGGAGCGCGCCCACAAGCTAACCCCCTCGGAATAGAGCTTCCTAGAGGGGGTTAGCTATTGAGGGGAGGAGCCGAGACAGCCGCCAAGGGACCCCAAAACAGGAGGATCGGGGCCACTCTGTGCAAAACAAACTGCACAGTGGAGGTAAGTATGACCTGTTTGTTATTTAAGAAATAAAAAATGTAAACCTTTACAACCCCTTTAATTTGTCTCGTCGCCTCAAGGTTGTAGAGAGTCCAGCGTATTGTGAAGCATGACAAAACACCTGGAGACCTCTCAATCAATTTTTTCTTTCCAAAGTAGAAATATAGAAAAAGAAAAAGGAAGAAAGATTTAAACTGGAGAGAAGAGTGAGAAAAAGGAAGAAGAGGATGGGGAAGGGTGGGGGGGGGAGGGAGATAGGGGAAATCGGGGAGGGGTTTAGTCTGTTGTATCATACTCAAGGAGTGCCTGTCTCTCTGCAGAGAAGACAAACATGTTACATAAAGTCCAAGTTTTGGAATATCGTTCATGTTGGTGCCTGGACGAGATGATGAGGTCTTCCATTTTGTTTACTTCTTCAACTTTTTTTAGCCAAAGACCAATGGTCAGTGGCTGTGGACTTTTCCAATTGAGAGGAAAACATGTTTTGGTGACATCAAGGAGGGGACGGATAACAGATTTCTTGTATGTTTTTGCTGATATATTGGAGACGTGGAGAAGAAAAAAGGCTGGGTCATCTGGGATAAGACGTTCTGTGAATTTTTGGATAGTTTTTCAAACCTCCATCCAAAACTGTTTGAGTTTGGGACCAAAAAAAATGCAGAAGCGTCCCCCGTCCCTTTTGGCATCTCCAGCAGTGATCAATAGTCATAGGAAAGAATCTATGCAGTTGTGATGGTGTAGGATACCATCTTGTCCAAATTTTAAAGTTAGTTTCTTGTATCTTCTTACATATGGAGGATTTATATATGAAATAAAGGATAATGTTACGTTGGTTTACAGAGAAATTACAGTTAAGATATTGCTCCCATTGAACTAGGCAAGGTAGTTGGAAATTGTCTGGGGGCGTGATTAGTAATTTATAGGTAGGGGGAAAGCATGTGTGGTAATATGCCGTCTTCGGTACAGTATTCCTAAATTGTAGTGAGTGGTTGACGAAAGTTAGTCGGGGATGGTAAGGAATGTAGAAAGTGATGGAGTTGGAGAGCTCTCCAAAAGTCTAAATTAAAAAGGCCAGAGGGATTAGTAAGAGTAGTTGCTGAAGGCCACCCTTCAGACATCAGGAAATGAGAGGCTTGGAATCGGCCAGCGTCGGACATATTTTGGAAAGTTCTAACTTGGAGAGTTTATGTTTTATGGGTGTTCACAGTATAACTGTGACTGGCATTGTTGTTTGGTACATTTGGAAAGTTCAATAAAACTGTGGTCTTGTCCTATTTCTAGCTTTATCAGATTTGTGTCTTTTTGAGGGGGCAAGGTATTGGTTTATTAGTTGATCATAAATGAGCCAATGCTTCTCAGCAGTCATGAAGGTCCCTTAGACCTCCTTTAGGGAAAAGGGAGCCTTGACTGCTGGAAACATGGCATCATTGTGGGTGCGAACCTAAAAGGGAAGTTAAGTGGCTCCTACAGGATTGGCTACAAAGACATGAGGTGGCTGAGTGGAGCTTGAACTCTAGGAAAAGGCTACGCTTGGGCAAGTCCAACTGCTCTGAGGAGATTCAGCTGTCACAAGAGTTGAACCCCCTGCCCATTGTGATGTTTTGTCACAGCTTTATTGGCAATTTTGGCCTTGCCAGCAAGTGACATTGCTTAACCACTTCAGCCCTGGAAGATTTGGCTGCTCAATGACCAGGCCATTTTTTGCGAAACTGCACTGCTTTGCTTTAACTGACAATTGCGTGGTCGTACGACACTGTACCTAAACAAAATTGCAGTACTTTTTCCCCCCACAAATAGAGCTTTCTTTTGGTGGTATTTGATCACCTCTGCTGTTTTTATTTTTTGCGCTATAAACAAAAGAAGAGTGACAATTTTGAAAAAAACACAATATCTTTTACTTTTTGCTATAATAAATTTCCCAATTTTTCTTAAAAAAATAAAAAATAATTTCCTCATTTTAGGCCGATATGTATTCTTCTACATATTTTTGGTAAAAAAAATTGCAATAAGCGTATATTGATTGGTTTGCGCAAAAGTTATAGCGTCTACAAAATAGGGGATAGATTTATGGCATTAAAATACACTGATTACTGTATAAATGTCACTGACAGGGAAGGGGTTAACACTAGGGGGCAATCAAGGGGTTAACTGTGTTCCCTAGGTGTGTTTTAACTGTGGGGGGATACACACACAGATCCCAGTTCTCGCTCTGTCACGAGCGATCGCAGGTGCCCGGTGGTCATCGCACCCGCCGGGCACTCGCATCGCCTCCTACAGCGTCTTAAAGGGCCAACGTACAGTTATGGCGGCTCGCCCAGGGGAGCCATTCTGCCGCAGTACAACTGCGGCAGCCGGTTGGCAACCGGTTAATGGACTATGCCCTCAAGTTAAATTCTGGGATCAGTCTAATGCCTGTCTGGCACTGCTGGTAAGGACAGGCCTCTTAGACTATGTGAGTTTATGTTTTATGGGTGCTCACTGTATAACTGTGACTAGCATTGTTATTTGGTACATTTGGAAAGTTGTTACATTTGGATAGTTCAATAAAACTGTGACCTTGCCCTATTTCCAACCCAATCAGCTTCCATGTCTTTTTGGGGTGCAAGGTATTTGTTTATTAGTTGGTCATAAATGAGCCAAACTGATTGTTATGTAGAGCACAACAGGCTCTCTTGAAAGGCTGCCCCTCACAGCTGGTTATATTTTCCTTTGCTCCCCTGCAGTTTCTTTTTTCCAGGAAAGTGATGTGACACTCATAGAACTTTTGGGTGTGGGGGAGTAAGTGACTTAAGCACCGTACACACGGTCGGACTTTTGGCCAACAAACTTCATTTTGAGCAAGTTGGACCAACAATCCGACCGTGTGTACGCTCCATCGGACAAACTTTTTTTGCTTTTTTCTTGTTTTCATCGGACAAAAGTTGGGTCTGCAAACAGACAAACTTTTGCCCAACAAAAGTCAGATGGAGCAAAGTCCGACCGTGTGTACAGAAAACCATCTCTCGGGTTCTCTCTCTCACCTATCCTCTGCAGCCGTGCTAGCTAACACAGGGCAGGTCACGTGACTAGACTGGAGTGGCCTAAGAATAGGTAAGTGTACAGATCTTTCTTAAGCCTCGTACACACGGTCGGACTTCAAACAAACTTTTCTGTGCATTTTTGTCCGAAGGGAGTTGGCTGGGCACACCCATAGCATACACACGGCAGGACTTATCTGCAAACTTTCCCAAAGCTTTCCCAACATCACGTGGTTTTTCTGCTCTTTTCTGCTTTTTACCGCCACCCTTTGGTCAACTTCTGCTATTGTTGGTTGATTTTAACATTGGTTCTGGGCATGCGTATTTGTACTTCGGACAAAATTCCGATAGATTTTTGTACACACGGTCGCACTTTGCACCATCAGACTTTTGTTGCTGAAAAGTTTGTCCGTTTGCAGAGCGAACTTTTGTCCGATGAAAACCGAAAAAGTTTGTCCAATGGAGCGTACACACGGTCGGATTTTTTTGAAAACTTGCTCATTTTGAAGTTTGTTGGCAAAAAGTCCGACCGTGTGTACGGGCCTTTACACAGGTTAGCCAGAATAGGTGTTAGGAAGTGGAAGGGTTTTAAGGGTAAATAGGTTTTACATTGAATTCAACTGTATGGGTATAGGGTGTTGGGTATTAAGGGTCTACTGGTATATGGCCAGCTTTACTACTCTTCCTCTAATGTGGAGAACTGTTGCTTGGGGATTGAACACTCAGGCACACAGTTCTTTCACATGTGTTGAGAAAGAGGGGAATCTACTAAGACTGGAACACACAGAATCTGGAGCTGTTGTTCATGGCAACCAATCAGCTTCTAGTTTTATTTTTCAAAGCTTAAAGTGGTTGTAAACCCACTTTTTTTTTTTTCCTTTTTGGCCAACCTGTAAGAGAAAGGCATAATGAGCTAGTATGACTAGCATAATAGCTCATTATGTACCACTTACCTTAGATCGGGGCCCCCGAGGCAGTCCGCGTCCCTCTGTCCAGCCCCAGACATCACTGCGGCGATAGCCGGAATGTTACTTCCGGGTATCGCCGCACCAGCCAATCACAGCGCCGCTCCGGCGCTGTGATTGGCCGGAGCGGCGGAGACGTCACGAGAGTGTTTTCATTCGGCTACGCCCAGCGATTGCTGGGAAGTAGCCGATTTTGTGAATGGGATTAACCCCATGAATGCGCCGTTGTCTACGGCGCGCATGCGCTGTAGACAGCGGTGCCTGATTTTTTAGTAAATATCTCCTAAACCGTGTAGGTTTAGGAGATATTTCTTGCACCTACAGGTAAGCCTTAATCTAGGCTTACCTGTAGGTGCAAGTTAAAAAAGTGGGTTTACAACCACTTTAACTGAACAAGTTGAAGATAGAAGCTTGTTGGTTACTATGCACAGCTGCTCCAGATTATGTCTGCTGCATTTTTAGCAAATTCCATTCATTGAGTCCGTAGCACTGTGTAAGCCGCAAGTTGTAACTTGAAGTTTAAATAGGGTTTCTTCTCATATCTCCCAGAGCCTAAAGAGAACAACGAGGAACAAAAAAATTGCTAAATATGTGC
This sequence comes from Rana muscosa, assembly GCA_029206835.1. Classification (NCBI taxonomy): domain Eukaryota; kingdom Metazoa; phylum Chordata; class Amphibia; order Anura; family Ranidae; genus Rana; species Rana muscosa. Next base: position 884,373,712 of record CM055116.1, read on the forward strand.
AGCTGGGAAATGCAGAAGGTAAGTAAACCTACAACAAGAGGTTTTGAAATTGCAGTGCCACAGTTCTGCTGATCTGTCTCCGAACATGCAGATGTACATGACATGAGAATTATTTTCCAAGATTTTGGACTTTATTACCCTTTTTGGGCAAATATGTGCTCAAACCCTTTCAAAACTATAAACTTGCCAGACTCCGACTCATGCTACTGCTTGGCCCTATGGCCTACACATCCTTTGGGATGTGGAAAGCCACCACTTTCATTTGTCTGCTGATGCATATGGTCCAAGTATGTGGAGGTAATAATTCCCCATCCAGATTAATGCTTCTACACTAAGAATGGAAGATTTTTCTGCAATTGTTGCTTCTTTAAGAAGCAGTTCCAAGATATTGTTGTCTGAACACGCATACACAGCCTAACTCAGATGGGTGCTGGTAAGTATCTCATGTTTTTTCTTGGTCCAGCTGAAAAATGTGTTGTATTAAAGTGAACCTGTCCTCCTTTCTGAAAATAAAAATGGTGCCTGCTATCCGCATGTCCTGAAAAGTTTACTCATTGCTCTGTCTGAGACTGCTTTCCATTGCTAGTGAGGCCTTAACTTCCTCAATTATAGGCCTACAGTAAGTCACTTTATACATATACCACGAGTCTGGAGGTGGAATAAGAATAAATACACAGAATCCAGAAAATCATTTCCAGAACACACATAGTAGAAGCTATAGACATTTTGTAATTATTAGTAACTGTTTATTTGATTTTAAGTCGGTGTAAATGACTGACAGAGATTAACAGTTTTTGTTTTTGTCCAGATCTTTGTAGGCTGGGTTGTATGGAGCTTTGGCGAAGCAATTGGCAGCTACCCTGTCACAATTACAGATAAACTGAGCGCAGGCATCACTAGAAGCTGTGAAGAGACAATAACACGTTAACAAACATGGGTAAACCATAAATATAGGATTTCGTTTTGGGATGATAATGTATCTCTGACAGCCTATTGTACTGTAACGTAGGTGTAACGTAGGTGCAGAGGTAAAGAATGTTGCTGTTCCCCGTCATTGCAGGTGCCCCACACTTTCCGTTGTGTTGAATACCTGCTTCCCTAGCTATACGCTGTGGTTTCTGTCATTGCCTTGTACATACTCCAGTGACATACAAGCCAATGAGAGGGAATACAGGGTGCAGTAAGAGTAGCAGGTCCTCACACATCTGGAAGTGTGAAATACCTGCAGTGGCTGAGGAGTAGTGAAATTTGAAGATATGTCTCATAACTTCTGCTAAATTTTCAGTAATATGATTTATTTGTGAACAAATTAAACATGTAGATCCGCTGTAGGCTACTAGTATTAAAGTGGAAGTAAAGTCCACTTTTTAATTTGTACCTACAGGTGAGTCTATAATAAAGCTTACCTGTAGGAACAGTGAATATCACCTAAACTTGCACTGTTTAATAGATATTCACACAGCATGCAGCCAGTGAACTCACCGGCACATGTGCTCTGAGGGGACGACTGTACCTTAAAAGCTTTGTGCCGGAGCTGGAGCTCCCATGCACGGGAGTGACATCATCGTGGCCCAGGCCATTCATAAAACCGGAGTCCACCAACTCGGAAGGAAGACCAGGTGATAATGGAAGCGCCGGGGAGTCATGACAGTGCTGTGCTAGAGGGCTTTGTGTCCAGGTAAGTCTGTCATGATGTGCTAGTATGAGGTGCATACTGGTACATTATGCATTAAACCTACAGGGGGGCCCAATTATTTTTTTTGTTATTCTGGTGGTTTACTACTGCTTTAAGTACATTTTAGTTTTTGGCCTTTCTGTAGCCAGAGAGAGCAGCAATGATTTAGTATTGTCTGTTCTAGGTTCTGTTGGTGGCGGCTCAGTTGCTTTCTCCTGCATCCCACTGAACCCTGGAATATAGTGGGAGGGAGAGTTTAGAACCTGACCTGCATATTCATGCCTCTTCAGTCAATCTCTGGTCAGGAGAGTGAGTGATCAGCAGGAGGCTAAGAGGGGAATAAATAGGCTGGCGCCGAGTACAGCTTCCTCTTGTTCCTGGAGGAGTAGGACCCAGTCTGAGGACTGAGGCATCCCTGGGAGATCAGCTGTAACATGCAAGAATCCTTTTTGGGATCCTTGCTGCTGCTTGGGCTTGGGGACCTCTGGCCTAGCCTCCTGAACACATGCAGAAAGTTCATCTAAGGAGCCAGGACACAGGCAATTAAATACAAAAGCTGACTGATACTGCAGAAGGCAATACAGTATTCAGGGCACAGTGAGTACCAGCCTTTTTTGGACTTTGGGGACTTTCCTTTTCTTCATTTGGGAGAGCTTTTCATAATACTTCCAGGATTATACTCTGTTGAGGAGTCTGTTTGGAACCAGTTTACCCTTCACTTTAAAGAGGGTGCTTTCACCCCAAAGGAGCAGGTCAGCTATAAAGTCCTCATTGTCATTTTGTTAGAGGTTTTTCTTGGAGAATCCCAAGGCTCACCCTACCCCTAAGCAAATAAACTGCAAAAATACATTCATGGCCTAAATATTGACTAGAGTGACTGTGAACTACTGTGTGCCTGGCTGGGATCAAACAACCAGACCAGTCCCAGGTCTGCGCTACAAATATAAAAGAAGATACAGTATACTGGAAACATTTCTAATCAGATAATTAAAAGAGACTTGTTCTAGTTAAATCCTCAGTAACTCAAGTCTGAGTACCTCTGAGTTAGAAGCCCATCAGAGTAGACATCAAAATGTCTATACCTATAGGCAATTCATCTATCTATAAGCAAGCTTACATACTTACAGGTACAAGTGATAGATGTTCCTGAGCAGGTGTAAGTGTAGCTTTTGGTATATGGATTATTCGCAATACCACTACAGCTTGACAGAGCGTTAGCTTGTGAGTAGCAGTTGTCATGGGTTTGGCAGCATCTGCATGAACATCAAAACAATTCACTTAAAGGATCACTAAAGAATTATTTTTATTTTTTTTAAATAACAAACATGTTATACTTACCTCCACTGTGCAGCTCGTTTTGCACAGAGTGGCCCCGATCCACATCTTCTGGGGTCCCTCGGCGGCTGCCTCGGCTCCTCTCAGCAATCACTCACCATCTATATGCGAGGTAGCTCGCATGGTGGTGAGTGATTGCAGGCGCGCTCCAGTGATACAGCCAGTGGCTATTGCGATCACTGTATCACTCGGCCCCGCCCCCCAGCGCGCCGCGTCATTGGATGTGATTGACAGCAGCGCGAGCCAATGGCTGCGCTGCATTCAATCCATCCACTGTAAACAATCAATGGTCAGGCTGAGCGACGAAGAGGAATGTCGGGGGCAAGCGCGGGACTTTCGAGGGATCAGGTAAGTAAAACGGGGGGCTGGGGGGGGAAGCCGGTATTGTCGGATGTTTTTTCACCTTAAGCAAAGAATGCATTAAGGTGAAAAAACTTTTACCTTTACAACCCCTTTAAGTTTATGGGAATTATACTCAGGGCCGTCTTTAATGTTGATTGGACCCTGGGCAAAAGTTTTCTTGGGCTCCCCCCATGCAATTTTGCTCTCCACCTGCTCTGAGACATACAATAAATTTCAGCTAGACTTAAAATCAGTTTACTGTATCAGATCAGGCCGTGATTGCGATTGGTTGCCAGAGGTTACAGCATTACATTACCACTTACTGACTGGTTGCTAGAGGTTACAGCACACATTACAGCTCACTGATTAGTTGCTAGATGTTACAGCACATGATTTCTTCTTGTTGATTGGTTGCTAGAGATTACTGTACAGTAATACTGCTCACTGATTGGTTGCTAGAGGTTACAGCACATCATCTCTTCACTGCAGAGGGGTATGATATACATATGAATGCCACCTTTATTTACATATGAATGCCGCCGGCCTCAGCTATTTACATTTGAATGCCGCCGCTATTTACATATGAATAACGGTTATTTTCCATGTAAACACAGGGACTGCAGGTGAGTCATCTGTACATAATAGGGCAGAGCTGGACAGCATAGTAGCAGCACTTCACACTGAGATATCAGGACACAGCAAAGGACTAAAACTTCAAGGGACAAGGGAATTTAACCTCCCTAGCGGTAATCCCGAGTCTGGCTCGGGGTGAGTTTTCAATGCTAAGAGCAGTAACCCCGAGCCTGGCTCGGGCTGCATCGCAGTATCCAGGGGAAGTAACTTACCTTGTTCCCTGGATTCTGCGATGTCCTCCCGCAGTGTCAGCGAGCCGTGTCTCGCTCGATCCTCACTGCCGAGTGCCGAGCTCCGTTCCCTGCGACGTTGCGGCGCACGGGGGCGGAGTTCGGCGCCAAATTCAAAAAAGTAAACAAATAGTATACATACAGTATACTGTGATCTTACAGATTAAAGTACTGTATGTAATAATTACACACCCCCTTTGTCCCTAGTGGTCTGCCCAGTGTCCTGCATGCACTTTTATATAACAAAAACTGTTCTTTCTGCCTGGAAACTGGAGATTGTCCATAGCAACCAAAAAGTGTCCCTTTACGTCAAAAGTGATTTTAGACCAGCTAAAAAACAGCGATAATAAATTACAATCACTCGCAGAATTGAGCGATAGCGATTTGTGGGGAAATTCATCATCAAACAAAAAATCTAATGACAGCGACAATTCTGCAACTGAGCAAATTTCTGTGTTTTTGATTTGATTACATTATTGAATAATTTTTATTATAATTACATTACTATTTGTTATAATTATTTATAGTTATTTATTATATTATAATTTATTATTTTGTGTTTCAAACTTTATCATACCCGGGTTTTCTACTAGACTCTTGTTTGGTCAGGTTTAAGTAAGTAATTACTAAGAATCGCAGGCCTACAATACATAACACCAAATTTTCATGCAAAATAATTGTACCGCTTTTGGTACATAATTCCAGACAGAATCATACCACCAGGGAGGTTAAACTGGGATAGTTGGTAAGTATGAGGCAGCTGCTTTGGGCCCCACAACAATGACATGGCCTAGTGCAGCTGCCCCTTTTGCCCTGCCTTAAAGAAGGCCCTGATTATACTGATATTTGTAAAGCATTGTACAGATTAGATTGATGCTTTTACAGTATAAGAGATCATGTCAATGGTCATTCTTGCAAACCTTGCAATTTTCATTAAATCACATGTGGCTATGTTCCAATTGAAGATGCAGTGATTGATAATAAAAAGTTGCACTTGACTTTGTTTGCAGGTCAAACATCCCTTAATTGGTCATGCTGCTTTTTTCCGCACATCACATCAGCACTGCAACGTGAAGGGGCATTAAGATTTTTTTTTTTTTATGTACCCTAGAGGTAACCTGCGTTTGCCGAGAGCAGAAAAACGCAGGTCATTGCACATAGTGTGAACAAGCTTTAAAGTGCACCTTTATGGCAGTTATGCACACACGCTTTTTTGTCTTTTTGTACATGCATTGATTAGGTGCATTTCATCGCAGGACAGACATCTGTAACTCTAGCAATGTAGCTACAGCTGTCTGGTGTTCCCTATCTGCTTTTTTTTTTTTTCACAAGAAATCCCTATCTGCTTTTAAACAAAAAGCAATGCCTTATGCCCCGTACACACAATAGTTTTTCATGCCGTTAAAAATGGCATTTTTAAAAATGGCCATTAAAACCGATCGTGCATATGCTCCAGAGCATTTTTAACGGCGTGAAAAACGACCATTAAAAATTTCGAACATGCTCTATTTTTTCACGTCGTTTTTCATGTCGTTTTTTTTAACGACGTGAAAAACGATAGTGTGTATGCTTTTACAAGGTGAAAAAAAACGCTCATGCTCAGAATCAAGTATGAGACGGGAGCGCTCGTTCTGGTAAAACTAGCGTTCGTAATGGAGATAGCACATTCGTCACGCTGTAACGGACTGAAAAGCATGAGGCTGAAAAACGCAAATCGCCGCTCAACAAAGTTTACTAACATGAAGGGTGGCGCCATTCGAATGGAACTTCCCCTTTATAGTGCCGTCGTACGTGTTGTACGTCACTGCGCTTTGCTCGAGCGTTTTTTTTAATGATCGTGTGGATGCAAGACAGGCTTGAGAGGAAACAAGAAAAAAAATGACGAGAAAAACGTTGGTTTAAAAAATGGCATGAAAAACGATCGTGTGTACGCGGCATTAAGGGCAGATTAAAGAGAAAAAACAGGTTTCAGAGAGCAGAAACACAGAGTCCTGCCAGGGAAAACAAAGCAGATGTGAAATTAAGACACACCAAACCGGGACAGGAAAACACAGGCAGCTATTTAAGCTGAACTCCAGGCACCAAAACATTAAAGTGGTTGTAAAGGCAGAAGTTTTTTTTTTACAGTGTCTCTCTCCGCTCTCTCTCTCCTCACTGGACTTGGAGGCAACAGTGGGAGCCATTGGCTCCTGCTACTGTCAATTACAGCCAGTGAGGAGAGAGCTGGTAAGGATTGAGCCCACATGTGTGCCCCTATAGCAAGCAGCTTGCTATGGGGGCACTTGGCATGGGGGAGGAACAAGGAGCACCAGCGAGGGACCCCAGAGGAGGGGGATGAAGGCTGCTCTGTGCTATGGTTTTGGTAACCATCAGGTAAGTCTGACATGTTTTTTGTTTTTTTAACTTTACGTTTACAATCAGTTTAATTTATATATATTCCTCAAAAGCCACAAAGGATATAAATCCACTTACTGTGCACCAAATGCCTTTGCAAACTCTGATATTACCTTTTAAAACAAGCAGCAACATCATCAATGTGCTGTTCATACCCTGTGCAGACAGCAGGGCTGTAGGAGGAGCTCAGCAGGCCCACCCACTACAGGCTGCCTGTAGAAAACTACAGGAGGGGTGGAGATAAGACCAGTCACCAGTCAGATAGCAGCAGTGACTGGTCTTTTTTACAGGAAGCTCCTACACAGAGGCAAAATGTCACACTGGATTACTGCACAGAGCTGGTAGAAATTCACAAAGCACCAGAGCTGTCTTTAACGTGGGGCAAAAGGGACAGCTGCCCCAGGCCCAGTCATTGTTGTGGGGCTCAAAGCAGCTGCCCCTTGAGCCTGTGCTTCCCACAAAGTTTTCCTGGTGTACCCAGGCAGCCAATTCTCCCCCCCCCCCCCCCAACTCACCTCCTGCTCTCTGCGCTAGTTTACTGTGCAATGTGCATGCAGCTGGCTGTGCTGTGAAAGGGGAGAGGCGAGCTTCGGGTTGTCTGTGTACCCCCCTGCTTGCATCCCATGCTCCTGTCAGCAGCACAGAGATTAACCACTGGAGTGGGCTCTGTGTAATCCCTGCTTACTGCCCTCTTTTCCCACATTTCATAGTCGATCTCGGGAGCAACAAGCGGTTATGTTCCTACATACAGTGGGACCATGGAGAACAAATGTAGCAACCCACTATCAGGAATTCAGATCACAGCAGAAAAAAAAGGAATTTATGGATGTTGAGCAATGAAAGGTTTTGCAGGGCTCGAGTCCTGCGGGAACGCGTGGGAACGGCGTCCCTGCACTTTTTTCACAGCAGGAACGCCGTTCCCTTTGCAGGACTAGAGCAGCCTCTGTCAGGAGCTGCGGACCGGAGTCAATGACAGAGCGAGAGCTGCGCTCTGTGTTCCTCCCGCCCCCACTCCTGCCTGGCAGACCTGTGTAGCACACAGCCGAGTGAAGTTTTCTGGCTGTGTGCTGAGTCTGATAGGCGGAGACTGTGTTGCACGTCCTCCGTGTGATCAGGTAAAAAACAAAACGGTGGAGAGAAGGTAAAGGGGATTCATATGTGCAGACTGCAGAGAATTGCTGGTACAGAGGTGGACATGGGGGGGGGGGGGGTACAGAAGTGAGAGGTGGACATGGGGGCTACAGAGATGGACATGGGGGAACAGAGGTGGAGGGGGTACAGAGGTGGACATGGGGGGTACAGAGATGGACATGGAGGGTACCGAGGTGGACATGGGGGTACAGAGGTGAACACAGGTGGACAGAGGTGGAGGGGGTACAAAAGTGAACACAGGTGGACAAGGGGGGGGTACAGAGGTGAACACAGAGGTGGACGGGGGTACAGAGGTTGACATGGGGGGTACAGAGGTGGACATGAGGAGGTACAGAAGTGGACATGGGGGGGATACAGAGATGAACCCAGAGGTGGACATGGGGATGTACAGAGGTGGACATGGGGGGGTACAGAGGTGGAGGGGGTACAGAGGTGGACATGGGGGTGGTACAGAGGTGGACGTGGAGGTAGAGTTGCCACCTCATCCCTTTAAAACTGAACACATAATAATTACACAGGTTCTGTGACTGATTAAGGTGGTAATTAAACTCACTTGGTGCCTTATCTGCATTAAAGTAGCCTCAGAACCTGTGTAATTCATATGTGTTGGGGTTTAAAGGGATGGGGTGGCAACCCTACGTGGAGGGGGTACAGAGATGGACATGGGGGTACAGAGGTGGAGGGGGTACAGAGGTGGACATGGGGGGTACAGAGGTGAACGCAGGTGGACGGGGGGAACAGAGGTGGAGGGGGTACAGAGGTGAACACAGAGGTGGACATGGGGGGTACAGAGGTGAATGCAGGTAGACGGGGGGAACAGAGGTGGAGGGGGTACAGAGGTGAACACAGAGGTGGACATGGGGGGGTACAGAGGTGAACACAGAGGTGGATGGGGGACCGAGTACCCTGAGGCCAGCCAGCCAGCACCCTGAGACCAGCCAGGCCAGCACCCTGAGACAAGCCAGGCCAGCACCCTGAGACAAGCCAGGCCAGCACCCTGAGACAAGCCAGGCCAGCACCCTGAGACAAGCCAGGCCAGCACCCTGAGACCAGCCAGGCCAGCACCCTGAGACCAGCCAGGCCAGCACCCTGAGACCAGCCAGGCCAGCACCCTGAGACCAGCCAGGCCAGTACCGAGTACCCCGAGGTGTGTGTGATTATTCTGTTAGTTTGACAAGTTAACTTATTTTGTTTTTGTAAACTGGCACTTTACAATAAATGTTTCACTGTATTTTCTGTGAAATATATATGCATATGAGCGTATCATTTTATTTTATTTTTTGGTGGGGGAGTGGATCTTGGGTGGGAGTTCCCACACTTTTTTCCCCAGGACTTGACCCCTGCTTAATAGTACATACTTTTTATACCAGAGTTTAATGTCACTTTAACATGTGTTTACCTGTCTAAAGTGTCCTTGGGGGTTCCACCTCCTCCTAATCCACAGTAACATCCATAGTTGTTAAATTCTGCAAGGGGTGCACTGTCTGGGATGGCACATTTAATCAAACTGTGAAACTGCCACAGTGCCCGATTGTAAGGCGAGGCAGAGGCACAGGATACTAAAACACAAAAATGAATAAATACATCAATAAAAACAATTATGTCACAAAATATTTGTGTTGCATTCTATAGCTCTTTTATCACACACAGTCCTGCGTATTGTAGTGGAGTGCCATCTAATGGGCAACAGTATGTCAGAAGCTGTTTGTATTGATATTCCTAATCCTATAGAATTTTGTTTCCTGCAGAATGCATTTTTTTTTTTGCATACAAGATGTTTTATCGTAGCATTTTCCCTCAGCTTAAAGGGACACTAAAGTTTTTTTTTTCTTTTTAAATAACAAACATGTCATACTTACCTCCACTGTGCAGTTAGTTTTGCACAGAGTGGCCCCGATCGTCCTCTTCTGGGGTCCCATGGCAGCTCTTGCCGCTCCTCCCCGCAAGAGCTAACCCCCTCTGGGAAGCTGTCTCCTGAGGGGGTTACCTTGCAGGCGCGCTCCCGTGTCATACAATCGGCGACCATAGCCGCCGATTGTATAACTCGGCCCGCCCCCTGGCGGCCGTGTCATTGGATTTGATTGAAAGCAGCGGGAGCCAATGACTTCGCTGTTATCAATCTATCCAATGAAGAGCCTATCAGCCATGGGGAGAATGACGCGTGATCGTGCCCTCGGAAATTCGGGGCTCGGGTAAGTAAAATGGGGGCTCAGGGGGGCCGGACACTGCAAGGTGTTTTTTCACCTTAATGCATAAGATGCATTACGGTGAAAAAACACAACGTTTTACAACCCCTTTAAGTCAGTGGTCTCTGAAGTGCGGCCCAGGGGCCGGATGTAGCCCTTTGCTTGCTTTTATCCGGCCCTTGGGGCATTATTTCCCCCCCCCCACTGTCGGCAACAGTGGGCCATAGTTCTGCCGATTCTATTCCTCCTACTGATACAGATGATATGGCACTAGTCCCCTCACTGACACCAACAATGGGACACTATTCCTCCCACTGACACCAATGATGGGCACTATTCCTCCCACTAACACCAATGATGGGTACTATGGGGCGCTATTCCTCCTCCTAATACCAAAGATGGGGAACTGTTCACTCCCACTGACTCAATATAATTTTCTACTCCCACTGGCCACAGTCTGGCCCCCCTAAAGTTTGAAGGACAGTAAACTGGCCCTTTGTTTAGAAAGTTTGAAGACCCCTGGCTTAAGCAATACATTTTTACTGGTACTAATGGTACATATTTGGGCTCCCATTTGGACATTTCTTGTCCTGGTGACATCTGGGTGTCAGGACAGAAAATGAAGGGAGAATTCTTAGTTGGGGGCATAGCAAAAAATGGGCTAAAGGTCCTAAACCTTCTCTACTCTACTAAAATAATATGTGTATCTACAGTATGTTGGAGGGATTTTCCCAACTTTATGTCCCTGAGACAGGACAGGAAATTAGGGAAATCTCACAAATGAGCACACAGGTTCTATCTTCCCTATATCCAAAAAAAATAAATAAAGCTAAAATCATTCCAACAAGATCATTTTAAAACATAGATAAACCATGAGCTGTACCAAGCATACTTATTAGAGTATTATAGGGTTCAACCTCTATAACCACTAATGTATCACCTAATGTATCACCTTTACCTTCAGCAGTCATCTTTGGAAGGTGCTTTTGGCATCTTGGGTGTTTTTTGAGGAATTTCTGCAGCAGATTATAGAGCTTGAGCAAAGTGGCTTTAACCTTACAGGGTAAAGCTATGGCTATATGCTGGACTATCAGCCCAGGTTCTGGCAGGATAATGAAGCTGGCCATACACTTGTTGAATTTCCTGAGGAACCGGACAAAATTCACTCAGTGGGTGGCCCTGTCCCTCCCGGCATCCCTTGATTGAAAAATCGAAGGATGTGGATGGAAAATTGGCAGCCGAAACGCAGCTGCATCTAATCAGATGTAGCCACTGTTCGTGTTTTATGTACAGGGCCATAGCTATGGCCATAGTTTTCATCCATGAGCTCTCAAACTCTAGCAGGAACGATAAGGAGGAAACCCTTTGCCTTTAAAAAAGTAGCCTGAACAGTCAGAATGGGAATTGAAGCCTTATGACCAGTGGCTCTAGGTGGACAGCATGCCCATGGGCATAAAAGGAAGCTGGCATACGTTTTAATACAAAGGGAATCAGGAGTTCCTAGGGGGTGAAGGCAAATTAGGTAAGGTTATGACATGAACTACTGTAGTAACAATTCTTGATTCAGATCTGGATCAGTTTTAGAAATACCTTCACAGTTCCAAGACATAAATACTCTCTGAATTAATTTTAAGAATATGTGCATACAAGGCAACCAGAGAAAGGTGTAAAACATCCCAAAAACATGAATAGAAGGACTGTTAACTGGCTATAGTAAATGCTTGGTTATCTCCGCCAAAGGCATGCTGCTAAGCAATGCTTTAGTTTAACATATATCATATGTTATGTTTTATTTCTTTCAAGCCCATTAAATTCAGCTCATAGTAACCGTGCAATAAATTGTACTCCTATAGCATACTAATGCAAATTTTGTTAATTTTAAAGTAGAGTAAACCTTACCTGCCAGGAGAACAGCAAGGATACGGAGCATCATGGTGGCGAACTCAGAACACTTTCTAACTTTGCTCCTTAAATAGTAAAATGCTGACCTTCAGATTCCAGGGACATCAAACGCTAAGAAAAGACTGCTGCCAAGTGCACATTTTCTCAGCTGTGACATGTCAGGTATTACCTTGAACTTGTTTTTTCTGTTTACAAGAAGTCCAATATTTATCGAGAACAGTCCACTTTGCAGTGGAGATAGTAGACCTCATAACACCATATTTTAGTTCAGCTGTTATTTTCTTATTGCAGTCTAGTCTGTTCTATCTGTGACAGGTGTGCTTACAAATAAGACACACTCAAGGGAAAGTGAGTACTTAGTTTTTTTATCTATTACTGCAGCGTTTAACCAAAAATAATTCTGATATTATTTTTCAAATTTTTCAAATGCTTGTTTTTACATATTTACATATAAATAAAGCTTTTGTTTATTAAAGCAGAGTTCCACCCAAAAGTGGAACTTCCGCTCATCTGATTCCTCCCCCCCTCCAGTGCCACAATTGGCACCTTTCGGGGGGGAGGAGGGACAGGATACCTGTCTTTGACAGGTATCCTTTCCCACTTCCAGAAGCCTCAGCCGCGGGTATTGACGTCATGGCTGGGGCTCCCTCCTCCTTTCCCTGTCACCGGGCCAGTAGGAGAGAGGAGCGGGCCTCGCGCATGCGCAAAAGGGTTCCCGGCATGAAGCCGATGAGCGGCAGCAGCATCCGATAGCTGATGGAAACATCAGCTGCAGTGCCGACATCGCTAGACTCCAGGACAGGTAAGTGTCCTATTATTAAAAGCCAGCAACTGCAGTATGTGTAGCTGCTGGTTTTGAATTTTTTTTTTTGGGCGGACCTCCACTTTAACCACTGCAGAAAAGTATGTACTGTATGTTGCATCTTATCCGTCCTCAGATGTGGTGGCTGCATACATTTTCATTTTTAAGGTATTTGTTCTTCATTTTTACCTTGTGATCTTGCCAGTAGCACACTTCCTGTCCTAAGATGAAAACACTTTATATTTTTTTCTTTTTCAGGCTTTTAATAATTTTTTTAACCCAGTAATCTTGCCAGTAAGACACTGTCTGTCCTAGGCCAACAACACTCACCTGTATTGTATATACCTTTAAAAGGGTATTTAGTCAAGTAATAAAACTACAATTCTACCACTTTACAAAATTTTGGTTCGGCCACATCTTGAGTATGTTGTCCAGTTCTGGTCACCAAACCCCAGGACGGAAGCGCTTAAAATGGAGAAAGTCCAGAGAAGGGCAACCAAGCTCAAAAAAGTCAAGTCCTGAGCTACTAGCCAGGCCTCAAGGGTTACTCGCCACCAGTTGCCCCACCCACCCCCTACCCCGCCCTGCCCCTATTTCCACCCCTAAACATGCATAAATTATCTCATGAAATGACACTTAAATGTTTTATGCAGAATTAAGTTATAAAAATAAATATTAACAACAACTTTATCAGTGCCCATCAGTGCAGCCTCACCTGTGTCCATTAATGCCGTTTTCCTGTGCCCAACAATGCAGCCTACCTGTGTCCATCAATGCCACCTCACCTGTGACCAACAATGCAGCCTACCTGTGTCCATCAATGCAGCCTCACCTGTGCCCAACAATGTAGCCTACCTGTGTCCATCAATGCAGCCTCACCTGTGCCCAACAATGCAGCCTACCTGTAACCATCAATGCAGCCTACCTGTATCTACCAATGCAGCCTGCCTGTGTCCATCAATGCAGCCTCACTTGTGTCCATCAATGCAGCCTACCTGTGTCCATCAATGCAGCCCCACTGTGCCCAACAATGCAGCCTACCTGTATCCACCAATGCTGCTTCACCTGTGCCCAACAATGCAGCCTACCTGTGTCCATCAAGGCTGCCCCACCTGCGCCCAACAATGCAGCCTACCTGTGTCCATCAATGCTGCTTAACCTGTGCCCAACAATGCAGCCTACCTGTGTCCATCAATGCAGCCTCACCTGTACCCAACAATGCAGCCTACCTGTGTCCATCAATGCAGCCTACCTGTGTCCATCAATGCAGTCTACCTGTGTCCACCAATGCAGCCTGCCTGTGTCCATCAATGCAGCCTCACTTGTGTCCATCAATGCAGCCTACCTGTGTCCATCAATGCAGCCCCACTGTGCCCAACAATGCAGCCTACCTGTGTCCACCAATGCAGCCTGCCTGTGTCCATCAATGCAGCCTCACCTGTGCCCAACAATGCAGCCTACCTGTGTCCATCAATGCTGCTTCACCTGTGCCCAACAATGCAGCCTACCTGTGTCCATCAATGCTGCTTCACCTGTGTCCATCAATGCAGCCTACCTGTGTCCATCAAAGCAGCCTACCTGTGTCCATAAATGTAGCCTACCTGTGTCCACCAATGCATCCTGCCTGTGTCCATCAATGCAGCCTACCTGTGTCCATCAATGCAGCCTACCTGTGTCCATCAATGCAGCCTACCTGTGTCCATCAATGCAGCCTACCTGTGTCCATCAATGCAGCCTATTTGTGTCCACCAATGCAGCCTGCCTGTGTCCATCAATGCAGCCTACCTGTGTCCATCAATGCAGCCCCACTGTGCCCAACAATGCAGTCTACCTGTGTCCATCAATGCAGCATACCTGTGCCCAACAATGCAGCCTACCTGTGTCCATCAATGCAGCCTACCTGTGTCCATCAATGCAGCCTACATGTGTCCATCAATGCAGCCTACATGTGTCCATCAATGCAGCCTACATGTGTCCATCAATGCAGCCTACCTGTGTCCATCAATGCAGCCTACCTGTGCCAAACAATGCAGCCTACCTGTGCAGGGGAAGATAGGAGAGGAAGTAGATTGCCAACCGGATCATCAGAGCACCTAGGAACATCGCTGTAACAGCTTTAATTTCAATTGCTGTGTATTTCCCGCGCTCGCCGTCACATACAGCTCCGCCTCCTGGTCCGGGGACTTTGATATACATCACAAATCCTGGGATTGGACAGGTGTTCTGTCTATCAAAGTACCCGAGCCAGGAGGCGGGGCTGTGTGTGACAGCGAGTGCGGAGAACACGCGGCAATTGAAATGAAAGCTGCTACAGCGTTGTTTTGCGCTCTGATGATCCGTCCGGCAATCCTCTTCTCTCTTCCTCTGAGCGATCACTGGGAGAAGAGCTCCCATTCAACCCCTTCTGCCGGTGTGGTGCTCACCCCCCCCCCCCACTCCCAGGCAGTCCACACTCGCCAGCCCTCATTTTTCACTCGCAAAATGCAAGTAGGCGAGTGGAAAATTTGAAGGCTGATTTAACTATGTAAAAGGTAAATAGGCTGTTTACTTTGCAAGAAAGTTTTTCATGAGGTAAGTGAATGTATAGAAAAATCTAAATTTGAATGTACCTGTAAATGTTGAAGTACAGTACAGGAAGCAGGAATTCATTATTAGGCCATGAATTATATGCTGCAAACTTCAAAAGACTGGACACTGGCAAAAACTTTGCTTGGACACCCACCCCACCTTGTGCCTATCTAACCCCACCTGTTCTGTGAGGTTTCAGTTTTTTAGCAAGCAGTAAGGAGATGACGGATAAAAGAGGAAAGGTGTCCTGTACTGCGCTCTACAATATTGAATCTACAGGTGCAACAAAATTCCTATTATCCTAACAATACACTACAGGACACAGGAATTTATTTTTAGACCATGGGACGTCCCCAAGCTATAATTCAAGGGGTGGGAAGTAAATTAACCAAAACAGCTGCAACAGGCCCAAAAGTAAAAAACAAAGAAGGGTCATCAGACCCAAACATTGTTAACTGTAGAAGCACCTTGCATTAGAAGCTCAGATCAGCAGAGGCTAAAACAGCTACCTTTCCAATAAATGGTTTTGAAAACATGAACAGAGAAATAGGTAGCCCTGCAAATTGTGAGAAAAAAACAGGTGCTATATACTGTAAAAATCCCAAGAGTCCCAACATCTTTGGGAGAATGGGCTCAGGCAGGAAGGCAGGGCTCGTTCCCTGAGGGTCAAAGCCCTAGAAATTAAGAAAATGGCCACCCAACTGGGTGGAAAAAGAGTGAGGAAACCCGTAGGGGAACCGCTAAGTGAAGAAACAGAGGAGGGGCCAGTTCCCTAGGGAAGACATGGCGGGCAGCCATAAAAGACAGTCCTGACCCCATCCATAAGGTCTTGGGGAGAGAGAATGACATTCTGGAAATATCAAAACTCAGGACAGAGTCTGTGGGTCATAAGAAACAGAGAAATTTATTATGGTAATAAGGGGTAAAAGGGGCTCTAGATAGTGAAGCTAACCTTCACACATAGTGAGAAGGAGAGTCCCAGTGACCTTGAATGGAGAAAACCAGGCACTGGCAATCTCGAAAGAGACCGCCAGCATAAACTGAGAGAAAATCTCATGGAGGGGCAACTGACGGGTGTCAATGAGAGCATATCCTTGAACATGGGACCTGACACAAAAAAAATGTAAGGATTAGATCCAAATACCCTGGGCAGTCCAAGGTGGGGGGAGGAGCCCGACAGGGATACAGGATCAACCAAAAGGGAGAAGTGTGCATTTGGACATGTGTTTCAAAGAATTAGGCTCAGAAGCCTTGTAGCAAAAGGTCTCCAAGGCACACAGGGAATGAGTAAGGGTCTCATAATATAGCACCACAGTAAGGTCTACACTTGTGTGTGAATAGGTGAGAAGTGGTTGAAAGGGAACCGATCATGTTGCGTTTGTTACTGAAGGTAGAATATCTTATATGAGAAATATAGCTGCCGGTCTACAGGAGACAAGGCATTTCTGTATTCCAGGGGTGCAGGCAAAACTTTTTATTGAGAACTACAGGTTCCGTTGCACAAGAAAAGATAAAACATTATAATAATTTCCAATCACAAAACATGACTATATGGATTAAATAATTATTGTGACATTCCGTTACAACACAGTCTCTATCAGTTATTGTGCAACAGGTAGATGGTTCAGAGTACAGGATTTATGAAGTATATATACCCATGAACGGGAGTTTACTTAAAGCGGTTGTATACCCGCTGACAGTTTTTTTTTTTTAGTTACCTGTAAGGCAAAAGGCATAATGAGCTACTATGCACGGCATACTAGCTCATTATGAAATACTTACCTTAGAACGAGGCGTCGGTAACTCACCTGGACCATGCCGAGGGAGATGACATGTTGAAAAGACAAACACTATGACTATAACACAAAAGAAAACAAACCAAAAGTTAATACGCTCGGACCTGTCATGAAGATCTTGCCAGAAACAGGTGCCTCAGACTCTCTGGCTCCCGATCGCGGGTGCAACCGTGCACGCGCACCTCTGTTGGCGCCAGGCTGGCTATTTAAGCCTGCCTGTCACATACAGTCCCCGCTGTTTGCTCTACAGCGGTGTGCTTAAAAACCTGATTTGATACCTTTACCTGTAATAAGACCCGGCTTGCCTGTGACCATCCAGTTATCTGCCTGCACCTGACCTCGGCCTGTTTGTGACAACTCTTTTGCCAGCACCTCTGTACCTCTGCTGCCCACCTGATATATCCGACCTGTATTTGTCCTATCTGTTCCTGGTTCCGATCCAGTTTACTGAACTGATTAAACTGACTGAACAGTTTACTGAACAGTCTGCTGAGCTGTCCCAGATCCAGTCTGCTGTGCTGATCCAGTTTACTGAGCTAATCCAATCTGCTGTGCTGATCCAGTCTGCTGAGCTATCCCAGATCCAGTCTGCTGTGCTGATCCAGTTTGCTGAGCTGATCCAGTCTGCTGTGCTGATCCAGTCTGCTGAGCTGTTCCTAATTCTGTCTGCTGGACAGTCAACTGCTTCAGTTCCTGTATCCCAGTTCCTGCAAGGAAGTGTTGGGCTTCGGATCCATCTCCTCCTCTGTTGATCCTGTCAGTCACCCGTGCCACTCCTTACTCCCGTGCCTTCTGTTACCTTACCAGGGGCCGTGAGTGGGAGCCTTAAGGGAGGCCTTCTTCTGCAATTCGGGCTCCAAACCATCAGGTACGTGACAAGACCACATGAGAAGGCTGAATCACAAGGATTACACAGACAACCTTCAGGGCTTAAACTCATTGAATGATGAAGTACACATTCTCCCGAAACTCAGGTACCCAGTTAAGTATCTACCTATTGGAGCATAAATAAAATAAATGTGATGACCTCATTCCAATTTTTTTTTTTTATCTGGGGACAGTTCCAGAATACATGGATAAAGTTTGCTGAGGGTGAAGCACACCTCCAGCAGGAGGCTGGAAAAGATGGGTATATTTTGTATAAACGCATGGGTGTGAAGTAGACTCTGTGCATAATTTTGAACTGAATTTGTTTTTAGTGGAAACCAGTTGTGAGAAAGAGCACTCCAACATTTTTTCCCAATCTTCCATATGCAGTGTAGGGAAGTCTCCCACCCACTCGGCCTTGAGAGTAAGTTGGGTAATAATTCTTTATAGATGTTAGACAAAGGCTTGACCATAGACTCGTCTCTGAGCAGACCCTCCAGAGCCGAAGTACAGAAATTCACATGAAAACTCTCAAGTTGAAAATTGAAAGCATATCTAAGCTGTAAAAATCTGAACAGGTAAGAGTTAGGCAAGCCATATTTCTGTTTTAACCCATCAAAGGTCTGCAGCCGGCCCCCAGTACATATCTCATCCACATATTTAATACCTTTAAGTTCCCACACACTGGGATCAGGTATTGACATGAACTCTGACAGCTTCAGATTAAACCAAAAAGGATTTTGTGGTGAGATGTGCCTGGGGGGTATGGGGTGTAAAGAATTAGCTGTGGACCATGCTTTCAGAAAAGTTTTCATGGCCATCGTCAGGGGGAGAGGTGTGTAGGGCTCACTAATATTCATTAGTGCTTCATAGGAGCCCAAACAAGCTGCCTTTAGAACCACTTATGTGTTGGACTCCTTTGAAATTAGCCAGTTGTGTGCATGTGAAAACTGGGCAGCCAATAAATATTTGTGCAGGTCAGGACAAGCCAGACCTCCTTCACACCAGGGTCTATATAACACCATCTGCCTAAATCTTGACCTCGGCCCCAGAGAAGGGAGATCAAGATAGTATTGATTAGACAAAAAACTTTTTTAGGTATCCACACTGGGGAGTGTCTAAGAACATAAAGGAATGCAGGCAAGAGCTTCATTTTGAACAAATTGATTTGCCCGATCAGGGAGGGGGGAGATGTGCCCAGGCTTTCAGCCTAGCCGTCATAGTTTGTATTACTGCAGCTAGATTTAGTGTATAATAGTCAGAGGTAAATGATGAAATGTAGATACCAATATAATTAATTTTGAAAGGAAGATTGGGGTCTATTACAGATCTCGCTGCACTGTCAATTGGTAATATTTGAGATTTGTCCCAGTTAACTTTGAGTCCTGAGCAGTCAGTGAAACCGAAGAGAATGTTAAGGGTCTCTTTAAGAGAAGGACCAGGGTCGTTTAAAAAAATGATAAGGTCATCTGCGTACATGGCCAGCTTTTCATCTATGGAACCAACTCGGATTCCCTTAACCATATTAGCCTGTCTGAGGGCCGGGGCAAGGGCTCCATCACCAGGGCAAAGCGAGCAGGTGACAACAGGCAGTCTTTCCTCTAACTGTGAAGAGGGACGAGAGATCACCTCACAGTTTAATTCGTGCTGTCGAGTATTTATATAAGATTTCAATCCACCTGCGAAATTCAACCCCAAAACCCATTACTTCAAATGCCTTCTCAATGTCTAACGCTACCGGCACCCTAGTGGAGGTCTCTCTTTTTCAAGGCACTGTCTGTATTAAGGTACCAAATGGATGCTGCCCAACCTTCCAGAAGTGTAGTTTTTATGGAGTAAGATAAACCCTATGAATTATAAATAACTGTGTAAGCTTTTGAGAAGGGGATAAAGAGACATTAAAGACAGTTTCCAAAGGCTCTGACCCTTTTCAATAGGTCCAGTGTCTCATCTCCAACCATCTCCACACTGTGGTTGTATCTTATAGCTGCTCACTAAAAGAAGAGCAGAGTATAGATCTCCTATCAGACATTTTTTAGTCAAATTAACAGAGGCCACCATTTTAAGAGTTGGAGAAAAGTTACATACTAAAGGGGTACTAAGAGATTGCGCCTGTAAGGCATGACAAAGTTGTCAGAATTGGAAGAGCGAGTATTTAGATTGTATTGTGTTGATAAGATTTGGAAAGGTATAAGAACATCATTGTGATACAGCTAGTGAAGGAAATTTATTCCAGCTTTTTTCCAATTATCAAAACCATCCAATCTGGATAAATAAGGGATAGACAAGTTACTCCAAATTAGTGTACAGTATACTGTGTATAACTTTTATGTGCAGTAAATGTCTCAGTAGCCTCCCAGACTAGATGTATAAGAAGGAATGTGGGACATTGCTTTTTTGATTGGAAATGCCCAGCCTCTAAAAGGGGGATAAGGGGGTCCTGAGGTAAAAGAGAGATGATCAGCCTCTGGATAGGTTCTTGTAGATTTAAAACTTCCCACCCTGCAGCCTGCTGTAGCTGGCATGCTAGGAGGTAAAGCCTAGCATTAGGTACTGCTAACTTACCTCCATCTTTTGGGAGTTGCACAGTGTCAAGTCTACTTCTAGGTCATTTCTGTTTCCAAATCAGATCTCTGAATAGGGTGTCCACTCGCTTGAAAACCCGTTGAGTTATCCAAATTGGCGAATTATGAAGAACATATAACAGTTGAGGTATCCATATAATTTTCACCTAATTTGACCTTCCTATAACAGTCAGGGGTAATTTACATCAGGTCTTGGAATTTTTCATTAAAGAGGAAGTAAACCCTGTTCAAGTTTACTGTGAAACATGAAAACTGACTATAGGTAGAGATTAAAGCTATAACAGATGTTAAAGACTGCTTAACGATTTTGTCTTCTCCAGTAGCTCTACGAAAACCCACAATGTCAGGTGATTGCCTTATGGCTGCAGCAAGAGGGTTTAAGGCTACTGTAAACAAAAGGGGTGGGAGTGGGCATCCCTGATGTGTTCCTTGAAAACAGGGAGAGGGGATCTGAGAGGTTATTGTTTACCTGGATGTGGGCTACAGATGTAGAGTATCTTAAGCCATTGAATAACATGCAGGCCAAAGCCAAATTTTGCCTGCCATAGATAATTCCATTCTATGCTCTCAAAGGCCTTGGCCTTGTCTAATGAGAGGATAGACCTTTTGCCCAGGTTGTTTGGTGGGATCTTCTATTATTCATCGCTGTAGACCTAATAAGTATGAAACCCACCTACCCAGGATTTATCACCTTGCCAAATATCTTAGATAATCTGTTAGCGAGAACTTTGGCAAAAAGCTTATTATCAGACATAAAAAGAGAAATTGGCAATAGGATTCATCAGGTTTTAAGAGGACAACGGTGAGTGTTTCATTCATAGACTGGGGGAGAGTACCAACCTCAAAAGCTTCATTAAGCACAACTAAGCGCTCTTAGAGGAGGACATTTCCATAAGTTTCTAAAAATGTCCACTGGCAAACCATCTACACCTGGTATTTGGCACCCATGGCAGATCGGCAGATTTTTTTCTTTAACCTCTATCTGCCGTATATGACAAAAAAAAATTTCAGTAATAATTCTAATATCAGATGAATAATTATACTGTAACAGAAAAGAAATGCAGAGAGCGATAATTGTGTTGACCCCTAATGTTAACAGCCAGTGTAAAAGTGTTTACTTACATCAGTGTTCAGTGGAAAATTGCTCCCTTGTATTGGTGGTCATTTTAGGTGGGAGATCTATTTAAACCACTGCACCCTACTCAAGGGACCCTTAGCGACCTCAGGCGGTACCCTAATTAAAAATGGCTGCTTGATAGTATTCCCCTTAGCCCCTCACCTGGCAGCTGCATTAAAGAAGCTTACAGCTCCTAGTTACTTCCAGAGGAGGGGAGGCAGGACATGCTAGGGGGGAGGGGGTTGTGATAGGGAACTGATGCTTCTTCACATTTTCCAGCATGCTCAAAGGCACATTTTTAACATTGGTGACAGGGTCTCTTTAACCACTTCAATACCATGCACTTATACAGCTTCCTGCCCAAGCCAATTTTGAGCTTTCAGCGCTGTCGCAATTTGATTGACAATTGCGCGGTCATGCTATACTGTACCCAAACAATTTTTTTATCATTTTGTTCCCACAAATAGAGCTTTCTTTCGGTGGTATTTGATCGCCTCTGCGATTTTTATTTTTTGCACAACAAATAAAAAAAGAGCGAAAATTTAGAAAAAAACGATGTTTTTCTTTGTTTCTGTTAATTTTTTTTGTAAATAAGTACCTTTTCTACTTCAATTACGGGCACTGATAAGGCAGCACTGAAGCGCACTGATAAGGCGACACTGATGGGCACCGATGAGGTGGCACCAATGAGGTGACACTGATGAGGTGGCACTGATGGGCACTGATGATGGGCACTGATAGGCGGCACTGATGGGCACTGATATGTGGCACTGGTATGCGGCACTGATTGGCACTCATAGGCGACACTGATTGGCACTCATAGGCGGCACTGATTGGCACTCATAGGCGGCACTGATGGGCACTTATAGGCGGCACTGATAGGTGGCACGGACGGGCACTGATAGGTGGGCACTTATGGGCACTGATAGGTGGCGCTGATGGACACTAGTAGGTGGCACTGATGCCCAGCAATGCCAGCCACCACACATTGTGGTTGTGCCATCATAGTGCAAGTCAGTGCCCATTTGTGGGCACTGATTGGCATATTTTTTTTATTTTACTACATGTGGATGGCCATGGGGACCATCCACATGCTTGGGGCTTCCCTGTGGTCCTGGGGGGCTTCCCTGGTGCTCCAGTGTGGGTATCCGAGGGGGGGCTGCGCTGATAAACAATCAGCACGAACCCCCCCTGTCAGGAGAGCCGCTGATCGGCTCTCCTCTACTCGCGTCTGTCAGACGCGAGTGAGGAAGAGCCGATCATAGGCTCTTCCTGTTTACATCATGATCAGCCGTGATTGGACACGGCTGATCACGTGGTAAAAAGCCTCCGCCGGAGGCTTTTTACAGAGATCAGTGTAGCGGTGGGTCAGACTGACCCACGGCTCCACCGATCGCCGCGATGCACGCCCCCCCGGGCGCGCGGCGGCTGTTATCCTGCAGGACGTCATATGACGTCCAGTGTGTATAACTGAACCACTTCCCGGACGTCAATATGCTATTGACTGGGCGGGAAGTGGTTAATCTTATCTGCATTCTATTACTGTTTTGTTTGTGTGTGTGTGCGGCCAAATACATAAAGAATAACCAACAGTAGGCACAGAGTATGCCAAATAATATAGGGACTACCTTTGGACCTCGGGACAAACACTAGTTACAGGGTCTACCCACAAATGCAGGGTCCACCACAAGACAAAAGGACTGTCTGTACAGAACACAAAAACTATCATTGTACAAAAGAAATACCACCATCCCAAAGATTGACCACTGGTACATTAAGGGAGCGATCACCTTTGGATGACAGAATTAAAGAAGCCTAACATTACCAAGCCTTAAAAATGGACCCTCCTCCCTTCCTGCCATCTAACCCGTGTAAAAAAGATCTGTATACATGCCTATATTTTTGGTCCAGTCATGCAATTCCTTGCGTCAGTCAGAAGTGCTGCAGGGAGAGGAGGAAGCGCTTGACAATGGCTGGAAATTGTGGGAGCCGTGATGTCACTCATAGGCTCCCATGTCCCAGCTGTCAGTTCTCCCTAATCTCCCCTGCAGCTGCCACTCACAGACACAGGGGAGTTGGAGCTGCAGATCACGTGACCGGATCATAGTAGACTAAAAAATAGGTAAGTATACACATCTTTTTTACCCAGGTTAGACAGCATAGGGGAGAGAATATTTTTAAGGCCAGTTAGGCCACTTTCACACTGAGGCGTTTTTACTGCGTTTACGCGGTAAAAATAGCGCTGTAAAAACGCCTGAAATAATCCTGCCCCAGCATTCTCAATGTGAAAGCCCTGAGGGCTTTCACACTGAGGCGTTTTGCTGGCTGTGCGTTGGAAAAATCCTGCAAACAGCATCTTTAGGGCGCTAAAAATAGCGCTGTAAAAACGCCTATCCCCATTGAAATTAATGAGAACCGCGGTAAAAACGCATAGGCATTAGCGCTATTTTTAAAAATAGCGCTAACGCCTATGCGTTTTTACCGCGTTAGGGCTATTTTTAGCGCTAACGCGCTAAAAACGCATAGGCGTTAGCGCTATTTTTAATGCTATCGCGGTAAAAAATCGTGGTAAAAATTGCAATGCCTCAGTGTGAAAGTAGCCTTAGTGTTTTTTTTTTTTTTAACCAATCAGACTTAATCACAACAAGAGACTTGTTCATGGTTTTATTCCTTAATGTCGTCTTTACTTTGGATTCGCATCATTTGTGGTTCTCTGGGTTTTTATAATTATTTCTTTGTTAGTTTTCATAAAAAACATAGGATATAATACAATCCCCTTCATTTAGTACCCTTCCCTTCCCCCGTCCCCCGTCCCATTGACCCCTGACCTCTTTCTTCTCTCCTATCAACTTCTTCCATTCTCCTTCTCTGTTTTATTATTTTCTTATTGTATTATATTATTCACCCATTATCTCTGCATAGCCCATTGTGTACTTATAGGCTGTCCACACCTTCCACTTTTCTTCAAATGCCTCTAAAGAGTCCCTGTCGCTAGATCTTAAATATTCCATACCGTGAATTTCGTCTAATTTATTACACCATCCCTTCCGGTTAGGACTATCTGGATCTTGCCAATATTTAGGAATTTGGCTC
The DNA here is from genome assembly GCA_029206835.1 of Rana muscosa. Lineage (NCBI taxonomy): Eukaryota > Metazoa > Chordata > Amphibia > Anura > Ranidae > Rana > Rana muscosa. The sequence goes on from CM055116.1 coordinate 884,398,389, forward strand.
TTAGCAGCGTTTAATAGTTGTGGGATTAAACTTTTAAGATATAGTTTATTCGTCATCCGAATCCCATGTAATAGGCATCCCCACGCGTCGTCCGGTATTTCTATGTTAGTTATATCTCTGATGGTTCTCCTTATCTCAGTCCAATATTTTTTTATTTTTGGGCATGTCCACCATATGTGGGCCATTGTCCCTATTTCCTGGCACCCACGCCAGCAAAACTGTGATTTTTCCGTAGCATATCTGTGCATCTTATCCGGGGTTAAGTACCATCTAACGAGACATTTATAATTAGTTTTGACTATGTTACAATTCACAGAGGTTGAGTGGACCCTATTAATCATTTGTTTAATCTCGCTGTCTTGGACTTGTGATCCCAGTTCCTCTTCCCACTACTTAATGAATGGCAATACCTCCGGCTTTTTTATGTTATTTAAGATTTTATAAATCTTTGAGACAATTCCTTTCTTCCCCCTTTCCTCACATATTTTCTCCAACGGCCTCAAATTATCTTTGGCTCTGATAGGTTTAGGTAAGTTTTCGAAAAAATTTTTTAGCTGGGTGTACTGCCATTCATCAATCAGTTTCCATTCCGTATTTTTTTTTAATTCCTGAAGTGTGATTAATTTATTGTGGATCATAACATCTTTTAATTGTGCATTTTCTTTTAAAATCCATTTCCCAATTTTTTTTTCCTTTCCCGGTGTGAAATAACTTGTGTCCTTTAGTGGTATAAGGGGTGAATTGTAAAGCCAATTTTCTTTTTTGTGTATCTTATCCCAAATTTTTAGTGCGTTTCTAGTGATATCATGTGTATTTGTACCCATTTCTCAATATTGTGCCGGTATCCATATTACCTTCCCTAGTGGCGTTTTACTAATTATACCTTCCATATTCACCCAACTCTTCTCTGTACGTTCGTTGGCCCATTCCATTATCTGCGCTATTACTATCACATTGTAATAACTTCTGATCTCAGGTGCCCACAGTCCCCCTTGGCCCTTTTCTTTTGTGAGTAACGTCCACTTGGTACGTGTTTTTTTTCCGGCGCCAAGTGAAAACCGAAAATAATGACTGTAATTTTTCAAAGAAGACCCGGGGTAGTGGGATCGGAAGCATCTGCATTTTATAGACTACTTTTTGGAAGGATAATCATCTTAAGGATTCCTATTCTCCCACTCCATGATAGTTGCCCCGGTGCGATTTTATTCTAACCTAATTTAATTTAATAGTGGGATATAGTTCTCTTTATAAATTGTCTCGGTGTTGGCGGTCAGTTTAATTCCAAGGTATGAAAGTGCTTTTTTCCCCCAGTTGAATGAGAAAGCTTTTTGATAATTACTCCTGTCTATTTTATGAATGTTCATACTTAGTGTTTCCGATTTGGTCCGATTTATTTTGAAATTAGACAACTCCGCAAACTCATTAAGAGCCTTTAGAATATTGGGTAGGGTTGTTTTAGGGTGAGTGACGAAGAACAAAATATCGTCCGCATAAGCCGCGAGCTTGTGCTCTTCATCACCCACCATTATCCCTCTTATATCCGTGTTCCGCCTGACCTTCCTTAATAAGGGTTCCAACGCAATCAAAAATAATAGCGGTGACAAAGGGCACCCCTGTCGAGTGCCATTCCTCATCTCGAACGGTGCGGATAGTGTCCCGTTTACTTTAACTCTTGCTGAGGGCTTTTTATACAAGAAATTAATCCAAGTGCTCATTCTGGGCCCTAGACCTATTGCCTCCAATGTTGACTGCATGAAGCCCCAGTCTACCCTGTCAAAGGCTTTCTCAGCATCAATTGACAGGAGTAGTCCTGGGGCCCCGCTTTCTTTAATTTTCTGAATGACCAAGAGCGATCTTATTCCATTATCTTTACCCTCCCTTCCTAAAATAATTCTGACTTGATCTGGGTGCATAACATCTTTCATAATGGTTTTCATCCTATTAGCTAGGATCTTAGAGAAGATTTTAGTGTCTATGTTTAAGAGTGAGATCGGTCTATAGCTGGAACACAATGTAGTATCTTTACCCTCTTTTGGAATTATAGTTATTATGGCTTCTAATGCCTCCTTCCGCATCTCCCAATTTACACCTATCCCATTCATATAAGAACACATTTTCGGGGTTAATAGATCTATATATTTTTTATAATATAGTGTTGTCAGACCATCTGGACCTGGGCTTTTCCCATTTGATAGTTCTTGGATAATTTTTTTAATCTCCTCTTGTCTTATGGGGGCTTCTAGAAAATCTAATTTGTCTTCAGGAATATTATCTGTATCGATCTCTTTAATATAAGCTTTAATTTTTTTCCCCTTTATGTTTAATCTCTTCTTTTGTGTCCTGGGCGTTAATTGAGTACAACTGACTGTAGTATTCTTGAAAGGAATTAGCTATTTCCGGTGTTTTGTATCTTAATTCCCCGGTCTTAGTTTGTATTTTCTCTATATAGTTAAAGTTTTTTTTCTTTTTTAATAATTTCGTCAAATACTTCCCCGGTTTATTGCCCCATTGATATCTCTCTATCTTGATTTGATTATATACCGTCCGAGTTTCTTGTTCAAAAACCTCTCTTAACTCCACTCTTCTAGTATTAAGACGTAATAGGTGTTCTTTCCCACTAGTTTTCTTATGTTGCTGTTCCAATTCGGAGATTTCTTTCATTAGTGATGTTTTTTTTTCCTGTATCCTTCTCTTTTTTACCACGCCCTCCCTTATTAAAATCCCTCGAATGTAAACTTTGTGGGTTTCCCAGACTATGGCCTCTGACATACCCTCTGTACTATTCTCCCTGAAAAATTGATCTATTTCTACTTTTATTTTCTGGCCTATATTTTTATCCAATAATAGTTCTTCGTTCAACCTCCAGTTGTTGTTCCTTTTTTGTACTTCCCCGTTATTCCATTTAAGTGTTATTGGTGCATGATCCGAAAATGTTGTAATGCCTATATTCGTTTCAACTATATCTAGTAATCGATGTTCTACTAGAAAATAATCGATTCTTCAGTACGTCCCATGCACGTAGTAGCCTTAGTGTTAGGCTGGAATTCTACTTTAAGCAGCTGTATAGCCAGACTCCCCCGAGAGTCAGAGGGGGAGCTGGTTCTTCCATGCGGGTCGAACAAATACTAGGGCATTGGACTGGGGGGCTTCAGGTTGTAGATACAGTGATACTGCTACTGATACTAGATTTCGTCACAGTCCATGTCAGGAATTGAGCGTGACACATGTATGTTATATGAGGAGGATTCCTCAAGCCTTTTGAGATACTTAATGTTTGACTCCCTAACTATGTTGTTTACTGTGCAATGTAAAGCCGAGTACATCTTACCCTGTATTGTAAAACTTTACTAAAAACTATTGAAACATAAGCAGCTGTATAGCAAAATTGCCTACCACTACAGTCAGGGTCTAATGACTACTAGGCCCGAACGCTGATCACTGCTACAGCCATTAACTGCTGAAGATTGAAAACACCAGAAAACATTTATACCTGGGTGGTGAACAGCAGTCTATAACTGCCTGACACTACCACTAGAGCTAAGGAGTGGGGATGAGCTCCGGCGTGTTCACATTGAACACGTGCAGTGCCCGCCAGGAAGTCGGCACCGCGCTACGCTAATCACAGCCAGGGAGACATTTCCCGATCTCTGCAGCCGAGCATCGGGAAATGTCTCCCTGCCTGTCATTAGCGTAGCGTGGTGCCGACATCCTGGCGGGCTCTGTACGTGTTCAATGCGAACACACTGGAGCTCATCCCTACTAAGGAGTTCTACTATCCATTTTACCCATTTGATAGGCCATACACATAATATTAGACCATACATACCAGTTCTTAACAGGACACAGTGGAGGAGATTTACTAAAATTGGTGCACTCAGAATCTGGTGCAGCTGTGCATAGTAACCAATCAGCTTTTAACTTCAGCTTGTTCAATTAAGCTTTGGCAATAAAACCTGGAAGCTGATTGGTCCCTGTGCAAAGTTGCACCAGATTTTGCACAGATTAAATAAATTCCATTGAAATACTGGGACTTGTACATAATGTATATGTTATTAACAAATAAAATGAATACTACTATACATCTTGAAAGTTGTGTTCCCATTTGTCTCTCTTTAGCCTGGGCTCACACTATTGCGAACACAGAAATTGCATGTGATTCGCACCACATTGCTGTGCAGATGACATGCGATGTCTGTGCAATGCGAATTCAGCCATACACTTTGTATGGCTGAACTCGCATTGGATTCGCACAAAAATGCTGCAGGAGCCTTTTTTTCCCCGCCCTGGAATCGGATCGCATTGGGTGTTCACCATGCATTTCGATTCCTGTCCGAATTCACAGTTTGCACTGCAATCTGCGAACCAATCTGGGGGTGTCATTAACTTTGTATTGACACCCACAGCGGTTTGCAGAGGGCAGTGTGAACTGCCTGCGGGAGAGATGCGATGCGGGAACCGGCACTGAAATCGCACTGGTTCCCGCATAGCACAAGTGAGAGAACCGGGGCTTAATGTCTGTTACGACTATGACTTTCTGTACACAATATACATATATAGAAAAGGGAAATGAGGTGGAAGCCGTGTTTTTCCAAAATAAAAACAATAACACAGAGTAAAATTCAGAATTTATTTTTTGTTTTGTTTTTATTTTTCATTATTTTTTTTTTGCTATCTTAAAAAAATTCCAGTTGCAGTAACAAACATTATTGCTTTGAACTTGCAATACAGCATTGTATGCGCTCCTGTTCACAATTAACTCTTTATGTACCATCACACATTTTCTCATGGAGGAGATAGTGACTACACATCTGGGATTTGGAATGTTTTGTTTTTTCCCCAACTGTAGGAATGTACCAGAGTGTTTGGATATCCTTGACACTGCAAGGATTCTACCTGACTGCAAATGTTGCCAGGATATATAAATATTAAAGTCTCTTTTAGACTATTGGGCTCATTTAAGGCAGAGTAAAAGCAATGGTGATGTGCAAAGTGAAGCGACACATACTAACCAATCAAATCTCCTTTTTCTCTTTCAGTTTAGAAATAGTCAGAACAATAAGCAACAAACAATGGTTTTTTGACTGGTTGCCATGGGTTACTGTACATCACTTTTTTCCTGGTTAAATCAGCCCACATTTGTATTATATAACTAAAAGTCTAATGCATTGACAATGCTTATTATCACAGTCAACATTTTTTTCTTGGTTTCCAAAAGAAACCTGTGCTATGTACGCTTGTCATAAAAACACACACCTTCCTCCGTATTACCAAGAAGGGTGGCACTCAAAGAGTTAAATTGTGCCAAGGATGTAGCTGGCGCTCAGCGATCTCCTGCGCTGATGACGCACCAGCTTATTCCAGTGGACAGAACTCAGTTGTAGCAAAAAAATTTATAAAAAAAAAACCTGTCAATCCATTCAGGTTTTAGGAAAATATTGCTAAAGTATGGACCCAAGTCGGCAAAGGAGAAGCCGGGGCCAGAAAAGACCTGGAGGTGGCAGAGCAATCAGTCTGCAATATTTACATATTTTACAGAGGAAAAAAAAAAAAAAAAAAAAATCAAACCAGTTTTGAGAAAATTAAAATAATTTCTGTTCTACAAATAGTTTTTCATTTAGCAAAATATACATTTGTCTTGTTCTTGTGCATTGTCCACTTCATGTCATAAAAGCCGAAATTTACATAAAAAATATTTTTTTTTTTTCAGTTAAAAATAAATGAAACACATTCCCAGACAGCTGGACCATATAATCCCTTCCCTCCCTCCAGCATGTTGTACCGGAATTTCCCAGCAACCCACCAGAACAAAAATTACCTAGTTATGAAATATGTTTTCCTGACATCTATCATGGAAACACAAGACTAACAATGAGAAAAAGGGAGAAAAAAAAATGACGAACAAGGAAAAAAAGGAGAAGAAAAAAACATGAAATAAATAAAATGTTCTGGGGTGAAAGGAAAAAATATGCAGGAGGCACCAGTTACTCTGTATGAACACAAGGTGGCGAGTGGCCATCTGATAATCTGAGAGGAGAGGGACAGCCACAGACATGAAGAGCTTCCAATCTGAAACCTGGAGAGAGAAATATGGAGTCATAGTTACATTTTGCATTCCTAATCAAAACACTACTAAAATTCACCCCAGATCCACCTAAACCTGTACTGGTCTGCCCAACATTTCAGCCAAGCTATACCCTGTCCAGCTGGAGGTCTGATCTTCTGGAATGTCCACCAAAATCAAATCTATGACTAGGAGATCTATGACTGTGAGAGCTAGGAGTTATTGGTAAAGACTTTAAATTGATTACTTTGTCTAATGCCACGTACACACGATCGGAAATTTCGACAAGAAAACCATGTATTTTTTTACGACGGAATGTTGGCTTAAACTTGTGTTGCATACACACGGTCACACAAATCTTGTCTGAAATTCCGAACGTCAAGACTGCGGTGACGTACAAGATGTACGACGAGCCGAGATCAATGAAGTTCAATAGGCAGTTCGGCTCTTCTGCTTGATTCTGAGCATGCATGTTTTTTTTCGCGTTGGAATTGCATACAGACGATCGGAATTTCCGACAAGAACTTTTTCTGTCGGAAAAATAGAGAACCTGCTCTCAATATTTTGTTGGCGGAAATTCCGACAGAAAAAGTCCGATGGAGCCTACACACGGTCGGAATTTCCGACCAAAAGCTCACATCGGACTTTTCTTGTCGGAATTTTCGATCATGTGTACGTGGCATTAGTCTGATGCCGCGTACACACGACCGTTTTTCATGACGAGAAAAATTTAATTTTTTAATTTGGTCATTAAAAACGATCGTGTGTAGGCTCCAGGGCATTTTTCGCAACGTGAAAAACGGCCATTAAAAATTTGGAACATGCTCTATTTTTTCTCGTCGTATTTCGCGTCGTGAAAAACGGCCGTGTGTAGGCTTTAACGATGTGAAAAAATGCGCATTCTCAGAAGCAAGTTATGAGACGGGAGCGCTCGTTCTGGTAAAACTAGCGTTCATAATGGAGATAGCACATTTGTCACGCTGTAACGGACTGAAAAGCACGAGGCTGAAAAGCGCAAATCGTCTCTCACCAAACTTTACTAACACAAGGATCAGCTAAAGCAGCCCAAAGGGTGGCGCCATCCGAATGGAACGTCCCCTTTATAGTGCCGTCGTACCTTTCGTACGTCACTGCGCTTTGCTTGAGCATTTTTTATCACGATAGTGTGTAGGCAAGGCAGGCTTGAGAAGAATCACGTCGAGAAAAACTTTGTTTTTTTCAATGACAATAAAAACGGTCGTGTGTACGCGGCATGACTCTTCACTTGGGTCCAAAGTCTCAGGATATCTGAAGTCTCACAATAAGTCCAAACCAAGCTGTAGATTCAGACTCATACAAAATGAGTAAAACTAAATACCAAAACAATTATAACTCTTTCAACGTAGATTTCTCTGTAAATTTTACACTGCCTCCTATATTTCTTTTAACCATTTGAAGTCCAGGCCTGTTCTGACACTTCTCTCCTACATATAAAAATCAGTATTTTTCTTTGCTAGAACCCCCAAACATTATATATTTTTAAGCAGAAGCGCTAGACTAGAGAATAAAATGGTGGGTGTTGCAATTTTTTTTTTCAAATTTAGATGTTTTTGGAAAAAATACACTTATTGAATGCACAAAAAAACAATATAATACCAAAGTGTCTGGTAAAATATAAAAGATGGTGTTTTACAAAATAGATACCTAACATGTCACACTTTAAAATTGCGCATGGTTGTGGAATGGCGACAAACTACGTACATTATATTACCCATAGGCAACACTTTAAAAGCCTTTACAGGTTACCACTTTAGATTTACACAGGAGGTCTGGTGCTAGAATTATTGCTATTGATCTGACGTTCAAATCGATATCTTACATGTGTGTTGCGATCGCTGTTTATGTACTGACGTGGGACCGACGTGTACGTTTGCCTTTACACGTGAGCATTTTTTAAATGTATTTATTTAATTTAAAAAAATATATTTTTACACTGTTTGTTTTTCATTTTTTTTATCACAAGTAATGTAAACATCCCTTGTGATAGCAATAAAGCAAGACAGGTCCCCTTTACTGAGACATCTGGGGTATATTAGACCCCAGATCTCTCTCATCTGCCCTTAAAAGCAGCTGACCAAACCAAAATCGGTTTAGGCAGATGATTTCCCAATCCAAAAATTAACTGTTTACATTCCACTCAAACCAGAAGTGACAAAATACTCGTCGCTTTCAGTCTCTTAGAACATAGAGATGATCAGGGACGTTTTGGTCCACGATCAGGTCTATGATCAGCTAGCAGAACTGTGGGCTTCAGTCCTGGGCTGACCGTTGGGATGGGAGGGCCCAGAAAGGCACCTGAGGGTATCAGTAGGGGTGTAAAAGCAATCTAGCTGCTAATTAGCCACTCGCTTTTACATAGTAGGGCATCGCCGGCCCAAATGACTGCAGCTGTATAACCACTCAAACTGCCACAAAGTACCAGTATGTTGTTTGGCAGCAAGTGGTTAATAGATTACATAGCTAATCCAACCCAACCAGCTGAAAAAATATTTTAGGGAGAACACTCTGTATTTTTTTCCATCTCAACAGCAGATCTTCCACCCTGAAGAGTGTGTATGCCAATATACATCATTACTTTGATACTACAGTACTTGCAGAGGGGGATTAATTCACTATTCACATTGCTTGAGTTGAATAATGGTAGGAGATAAAGGAAGGCACAGTTAGTTATAAACTCTCCTGAAAACTAAAAATAACTACTACTTCTATGATTCATGGGGCAAATATTGTCATAGATATAGCTCAATTACTTTCCAGTATTTCTAAAGAAGATTACTGCTAAAGGCCTATAATGAGCCTCATTTAGCTGAAAATGGTTGATTATGTAGCCCATTGTAGAGCAATAAACTGAGCAGAAAAGTATAAAACAATATTAAATGTTTCTTTTTCTGTGTAGTTACTGTGTTCCTATGAGCATGGAATTATATGATCCTACTTACCTTCACTGTGACCCATAAATTCAATGATATCCATTAGTGAAAGCCGTGGCAATCAAAGGTCCCTGCACAATAAAAGCTCTTATTAAAAATCACATTATAAAACTATCAATCTAAAAAGTATATATTAAGTAAAATATGATACACATTACTGAGATATGACAGATATCATTAATGCCCCGTACACACGATCAGAAAATCGGACGACAGATCGTCCGACTTTTTTCGTTTACTAGTTGCAAGTAGAAATTGAATAGGTTACTAAAGTCACGAAAATTTTTGTACGACAGAAAAAAAAAATCGGAAGTGATGTCATGTGTTGTAATGTATTTGTGTTGTATTTTCGGACGACAACTGTACTGACTAAACGAAAATCGTACGATTAGGTATCGTACAAGGAAAATTTTCGTGCATGTCCGTTAAAATAATATCGGATGAACTGTCATGATCGGTTCACGGAAGCCCTGTACTAACGATCCGATTATCGTACGATTCTCCCTCGGACGACATTTTTCGTACGATATTCGGATCGTGTGTACGGGCCATTAAATATTAGAAACTCAATTCCAGACTTGGTTGGTACCATGTGCAATAATACATGGGTAGAATGTCCATGGTACACTGATCAATGGGTATGTTTGTTGGATAAAAAAAAAAATATTTTTCCAAGTCTTTCTAATCTACAGGAACATTTAGACTCTCAGATCTCCCAGATTTGGCCACATCCCTGTACAGCCAAATCTGCAAGAGATCAGGACACCAAATCCTGAGAAGCATCATGTATCCAAGTCTTGTCATGCATGTAATGTCTAGCTGATATTCAGGAAAAGTTATCTTTGAGTCCACCATGTTGCAACAACCACAGCATTACAAGGCCTAGACATTCTGAGAGCATTGTTTATATCCTTTCATGTTTATACCAGTTCACATAATAAATCAAATCCACTCACCCCAAGGCTGTGTCCAAAGCCAGTGCTTGGTGCTGGACTTGCTGCACTGATGTAGCTGCTGACTGCCGATTCTTGATTGGCTGCGCCATATAGTTCGGCCATTGGGCCTGGGCTGCTAGTTCCCAGAAAACCCCCTGTGCGGGTTGGAGTGGAGCCTTGTTTACAAAGTAAAAAAGTAGATCTTACAGAGAGCCCCCTACGCTCTGCCTCCTCCTCCCACGACTCTGTGCTAAACCATAATTCTTGTCAAATGCTTATTTATATATCTGCATAGCTATAGTACATAGACCCATTTATACACATTTCCAAAATCATTCATGGTCATAATTCAAATGTAACTTCTACAACATTGATTATTTATATATACAGTTCTGCTGCTACCCAAAGGAGCCCTTATTTTACACAGTAAAGCTAAACGAATGAAATTGTCTTTAATAGGCTGATTACCTCTCACTACAGCTGCTGCTGCTGCCGCCACTGGTCCATATGCAGTCAGAGGGATGGCTGAAAAACAAAAGAAAACAGCACTTTAGAGCAGAACAAGAGCAGGATCAGAGATTTAGCAAATCTTTATGCACATGCCTTAGATATAGAAAAATCTCTACATAACAGCATGCAAAAAAACAAAAAAAACAAACAACAAATGAGGAAACTAGTGGAGGATCTTCTATGAATAAACATGACATAAGCATGCAGTAAAATATATTATATATTTATAATTTACCTACAAAAAAGACTACAGTTCCTCTTGGTATGCAGGTTTGAAGACTGCTGAATTACTGTAAATTACTATGGGGATTGTGTCATATGGTAAATACAAAACCCTATGCTGTGACCCAAATAATTTAACCAAATGTTTTGTTAAACAGCATTCAAATTAAAAGCATTTAAAATGTTCACCCCGGATTACAGCACATTTGTGCTGTTTATGGTCCATAAACCCTATTTAAAAAAAACAAAAACAGAATCCAAGATAAAGCTATGACCTTGAGCCAGCCATAGACAAAGCATTTTTCTTTCCTGCAACAAGAAAGAAAATTGCTCAATTCCCCCATTAACACAGTCAGCGTTGATGGGGGAATCCCTTCCGTGAAGCCATTGTGTTCTCCCGGAGAACACAGTGATTATTGCTAGTGGGTATGAGACCTGGTTCACACTGGGGCGACAAACGCTCCGACATTGGGAGCTCATGTCGCATGACGTGTGAAAATCAATGTTTACCTATGGGAGCCGTCTTAACTGGTCCGACACATGTCGGTCCGACTTTAAAAATGCTCCCTGTACTACTTTGGTCCGACTTTGGTCCTACTTCAGCCCATTGAATATCATTGAAGTCGGATCAAAGTAGGATCCTTGTCCTAACCATCTGACATTTGACATCCGACATGGTGATTACAGCAGCAGTAAAAGGAATTTATCTCACCCTGGGATTGTTTTGATTGGTCAAAGGACAAGTCAGACTAGCACAAAGTCGGATCAAAGTAGTATCCTGTTCATGAAAGTCGGATGGATGTCAGACCGATGTAGGATCAATGTAGGACTGATGTCGCAGAGTAAAGTAGGATGAAAGTTGTATGACTGTCGTGTCGTACCAGTGTGAACCCAGCCTAAATCCAACAGGCTGGTTGTACCCAAGGTAATCGATCAATCAACTTGGGTACAATCAGCCTGCCCATACATGGTTTGAATCTTGGCTGGTTCCTGCTGAACTGGCCAAGATTTGAACCATCTATGGCCAGCTTTATTGTGTTTTCACTTTCCACTGATTATCACATGCCACATTACAATTTGTGGTATAAGCGAAGATACAAAAACTACCTACTGACCAGCACAGGTCACTTCCGAATAGTTGCCATCACATAACAGACTGGTAATTCTGATACCACTGCCTTAAAGTGGTTGTAAACCCACTTTTCCAACTTGCACCTACAGGTAAGCCTAGATTAAGGCTTACCTGTAGGTGCAAGAAATATCTCCTAAACCTACACGGTTTAGGAGATATTTACTAAAAATGACAGGCGCCGTAGACAACGGCGCATTCATGGGGTTAATCCCATTCACAAAATCGGCTACTTCCCAGCAATCGCTGGGCGTAGCCGAATGTGACGGCTCCCACGCGCATGCGCAGAGGCACGTCTTCGCCGCTCCGGAGCGGCGCTGTGATTGGCTGGTGCGGCGATACCCAGAAGTAACATTCCGGCTATCGCCGCAGTGATGTCTGGAGAGAGGGATGCGGACTGCTTCGGGGGCCCCGATCTAAGGTAAGTGGTACATAATGAGCTAGTATGCTAGTCATACTAGCGCATTATGCCTTTCTCTTGCAGGTTGGCTAAGAAAAAAAAAAAAGATTAGTGGGTTTACAACCACTTTAAACCACTGCCAACTGAAGACATGTTTTTTTTTTGTTGGACAGAGTGAATAAATAGAACACCTGTCAGGTTTACTGTCCCTGTGTCCCTGTTAGGGAGATTTACGCTCTATAATTTTCCTGGTGACCATTATCACCATGAGTGAAAGTGAAAAAAGATCCCCAATTTTGAGTGGTCACAAGAACAGAGTGGAAATCTTCCAATTACCACACAAGAGTTCTGGTGACTACTCAGGATTTACTAACAGTTCCTGTTGTGGGTATAGGACAGAAAGTGAAAGTAACCTCCCCATTAGTCAGGAACTGGATTTGAACCTGGGACCTCTGCTGTGTCAGGGAATGACTCTTTTCACTGAGCTACCTGAGATGCTGGACAGCTCTCTGTCTGATCCATTTGACAACCCTGCCTTGTTCCTGGACTTCTGCTGAACCTTGAACGTTTTGCTCCTCCCATGAACTTCCTGATTTAAGCCATGTCTTTGCACTTCCTGTTTGCCAGATTATTATGCTCTCTCTGGCCAATATCTCGCTCTTGCCTTCCCTGCTGCCATCCATATTTTTGCTACCACTTGTTAGGCTGGGTTCACACTGATACGACACGACAGTCATACAACTTTCATCCTACTTTGTTCTGCGACATCAGTCCTACATTGATCCTACATTGGTCCGACATCCATCCGACTTTCATGAACAGGATACTACTTTGATCTGACATTGTGCTAGTCTGACTTGTCCTTTGACCAATCAAAACAATCCCAGGGTGAGATAAGTTCCTTTTACTGCTGCTGTAATCACCATGTCGGATGTCAAAAGTCGGATGGTTAGGACAAGGATCCTACTTTGATCCGACTTCAATGATATTCAATGGGCTGAAGTAGGATCAAAGTCGGACCAAAGTAGTACAGGGAGCATTTTCAAAGTCGGACCGACTTGTGTCGGACCAGTTAAGACGGCTCCCATAGGGAAACATTGATTTTCACACGTCATGCGACATGAGCTCCCAATGTCGGAGCGTTTGTCGGACCAGTGTGAACCCAGCCTTACCGTCCTTTGGCTTGTTTACTGACTACGCTTCTACTACTGGATCCCAGCTTGCCTACCTCCTGGTGGGGCAGTCCTGAGGACCACGACCTGGTACTAACATGCAGCAAAACCCATCTCCACCATCAGGAGCTTTGGTGAACCCTGGTTAGTACTTAGGCTCTGCATCTCAAGTGAGCCTGCATCATCTGCCAGGGTAATGTATCTACCCTGTTGGTCAGTGGGAGTCCCCCTACTGCTATAGCTACTGGTTTCCAAGCCTGACCCCTGATTGTGACACCAATGGGACATTCAATGGGGATTATAACCCTCTGTTACTCTATTTAAATTGAAAAAAACAAAACAAGTTTTCCCTTTAGTTCTACTTTAACTCTACTGCAAAGAGCAGCGATTCCTAACATAGCAGCATTCATTCTCATGATAGTTAAAAATTAATCTCTAGTATCCCCTGAAGATGTGCATTCACACGAAAAGCATTGGAAGGAGCTACATGTTGACGTCACTCCTCTGTCTGCTGCCTTTCTGATGCAGCTTAATAGCTGTTGAGTGTGCAAAGGTGGTGGTTTGCGGCAACACATGGTGATATATTAGGACTGTTGGATGAATACTACACACGGACTAATGTTGAAGGTATTATTTACTACTAAGAAGAGTCAAATGTTGTGCTTTTTTTAAGGTCATGATTTTGTTGGTTATTTTTGTCATAAATATATTATTTACATTTTGGTTTTTGATTATACATTGTTATATTCATTCTTGATCACTTAGGTGCTGCACTTTTGTTTTCACACTTTATTTTGTGGTTTGCACACTTATCTTACTTGCTAGCTGCCTAAGTATTGCACTTGTCTGATTTCTAGAAGCTAAGCAGGGCCAGGTCTGGTCTGGTCAGTACTTGGATGGGAGACTAAGGCCCCTTTCACACTGACACGTTTTTCAGGCGGTTTAGCGCTAAAAATAGCGCTGCTATACCGCCTGAAAAAATCGTGCCCTGCAGTCTTCAGTGTGAAAGCCCGAGGGCCTTCACACTGAAGCGGTGCGCTAGCAGGACCGCTCCAAAAGTCCTGCTAGCCGCATCTTTTCAGCGGTGAAGGAGCGGTGTGTTTACCGCTCCTTTACCGCTGCTGCCCATTGAAAGCAATGGTAATACTACCCGCAATGTGCATTGTGGGCGGTATTAACCCTTTTTCGGGCGCTAGCGGGGGTTAAAATCACCCCGCTAGTGGCCGAATATCGCAGTAAAAACGACGGTATAGCGGCGCTAAAAATAGCGCCGCTATACCGCCAGCGCACCTCCCGCGGCCAGTGTGAAAGGGGCCTAACTACCTTATTTGCTAGCTGCAAAAATATTCTCTTTTAACCTAGCGCTGACTATTCCTTTTGAGTAAAAATAAATTGTGACTTCAGTTCTGCCTCTAAAACTGGCAGCATTTCTGCACCTTTAGTATATTATATTTGCTTTATTATGTACTTCGCTCCCCTGTCCCTCCACTCCGGAAACAAACAAAATGCCCAGTACTTCTAGGTATGGAGCATGAGACGCACTCCCCTCCTCCCATGTGACAACACTGGTGCTTGGTAATTGGGCCAGTGCTGTAACATCGAGGAGCGGGGACAGTTCTCAGTCCTGTGTAATCTCCAAGCAACTTGGAGTTCACACAGTACTTTTTTGGCCCCAGCAACTGAACAGAGCAGCAGGGGAGAAAAAGGAAGGTATGTGCTGCTGAGGGGCGACATTAAAGCTACCCTGTTGCTTTGCCACGCATGGGCAAATCAAAGGTACACTTTACACCAGTCATTCTCAACCAGGGCTCCGTGGAACCCTACGTTTTCTTCAGAGGATACCAGGGGTTCCTTGAGCTGTGGCTAATTAACCTCCAATTTGACACCTACTGTACGTATTTCTGGGTCAGACGCTACTTGGCAGAGCCAATTTCATAACACCAGCGATCTTTATCGCCGCCTGTAAAAGTGACATTTTGACCACCACTGAAAGTGGGGCATTTTTACCATTGGCCACTTATGGAAGGGGCATCTTTTCCCACTGACTTCCAATAAATTGGTTTTAGCAGGGGTTCCCCAAGACAGTAAAATTATTTCAAGGGTTCCTCTGGGGCAAAAAAGGTTGAGAAAGGCTGCTTTAAATATTTGCAACACATTTTAGTTTTCATTACTGTGGAATAGCCAAGAGCGTGGCATTTACTGCAACCTGATTGCAAGATGCTCTGGAACCAGTGATACTGGTCACTGAAAATCTCAGCGGTATCAACTGCTGTCTCCGAGTCAGTATGCAGCTGGGTTGCGATGACTGCAAATACTCTTAGGGAGAAGCAACAACTCTCGCCACAACCCCTACCACTTATTCACATGAATAACTGTTAAGAGTGCAGTAAATTTAACATGCAGTTTCTGCTATTAGAAATCCACACTGTATTGCATTTCCAGTAGGGCTGCTAGCGCTGCCACAATTACGTTCATGATCTACCAAGCTTTAGCACACAGACAAGTTGCTCTACTCAAATTTTCAAGCAGCATGTGTCGTGTGAAAACTGATATTGATTTTCTCATAAAAACAGCATATGTACCTAAGACTTTAAAATAAATGGTGCAACTTTAAATAGAGTATTTAACTAAATTGAAGAAAGAGTCTTGGAGGCACTGAGCTGTGTGTAGATGTTATCTCCCACAAGGTCACTTGTGAGGAATGTATCCAAGCCTGCTTCCTTTAAAACAATGAAAATAATACTTTTTTTCAGGCTTATAAACAGTGGCTGAACACACATCTTGCTCCTGTGTTTCTAGAGTCTTCACATATCACTAAAGGCTAGGTATACAGAGAATTGATGGATGAATGTGTAATTACAAATTCATAACTTGTTCAAAAGCTCTTGAGCATTGCAATTTAGAACATCACATTATGACTTTTGCCGCGTACACACGATCGGAAGTTTCGACAAGAAAAGTCCGATGTGAGCTTTTGGACGGAAATTCCGACTGTGTGTAGGCTCCATCGGACTTTTGCTGTCGGAATTTCCACCAACAAAAGATTGAGAGCTGTTTCTCAAATTTTCCGATGGAAAATCCGATCGTCTGTAGCAATCCCGACGCGCAAAATTCCGACGCATGCTCGGAAACAATTCGACGCATGCTCGGGAGCATTGAACTTGATTTTCTCGGCTCGTCGTAGTGTTGTACGTCACCACGTTCTTGACTGTCGAAAGTTCAGAGAACTTTTGTGTGACCGTGTGTACGCAAGCCAAGCTTGAGCGGAATTCCGTCGGAAAAACCATCCAAGGTTTTTCCGACGGAAAATCCGATCGTGTGTACACGGCATTAGACTGGATTTTTTATTTCCTTTTATCCAACAATGGACCATGATCCCAGCCATCTGCATTTGCTCATAAAGACTACATTCAGCCAAAATCAGAGATGTGATGGAGGAAAAATAGTAATTCACTAACAAGCTGCTTTTATAAGGCCGTCCAGTAGTAGGACAAGTTTGAGCTGGACCACCATCATGCTTACTATTGCTAGAGAGACTACTAGCGATCTTCAGACTGAAAGGTGTGCCTTTCAGCTGACAATTTTGCACCTAGAGCATTCAGCTAGTACATTAAAATTCTTATTTCCACACAACCCTATTTTTTTTTTTTAGGGCAGCCTTTAAAGCACATCTACACCCAAGAACAAAAATGTAACGTATTGCAGAATACCAGTACGTAGATGTGTTGGCTGCATTCTTTTCAAGCTTTTTATCCTTTGCTTTCATCTTGTGACCTTGCTAGTAACACATATCCTGCCCTAGAGTATACCTTCCCAACCAGGATTCCGTGGAACTCTAGGATGCTTTCAAAAATGGATAGTGGTTCCTCGGGCACTCAGCAATTTCCCTCTCTCAGATAAGTAACCGCTCATACAAATTATCTTTTTGGATCTCTGTAAGGGGGGGCTTTTTTCACACTAACCCTTCTTTCACTGACAACCAGTAAAAAAAGTCTGTCACCCAATGGCCAACAATTTAAGAGGGTACTTTTCTACCAATCTAAGGGGGGGGGGGTCTTTTCCACCATCCCCCAATATCTTATAGGATTTAAATGACCATCAATGTAAGGGGGCACTACAATGTCCCCTAACAAGAGGGGGCACTTTTATTTACTAACCATCAAGATAATGGGGCCCTTCTCCATGTCACAAAACACTACAATTTTCATTCTATGTTCCTTTTCTGGTCATTGTTAATTATTACTTTTTTTTTTTTCTATAACTGGAAATAATTTTGTTGTATAGAATAGTCTAAGGTGGATAGCAAGCAGACACACTTCCCTTATGCTTATATATTACATATATTCTTATATATTCTTCAAGCTTATGTACTGTGACCTGAAAATACAGTAATTATTAACAGGGGTTTCCTCTGAAAGTTTTTTTATGGGCATGCATGATAAAAAGGTTGAGAAAGGTTGTCCCACAGTGAAGACGCTCACTCACCAAGCTGTATCTATGAAGGACACCCTAGAGCAGGAACTGTGTTAGGACTACAGAACACCTCTCTCTCACCTTATCTACCTAATAAAGGCTAAAGATGTTCTGTATTTCACAGACCTGTTCAGAAAGATAAATCTACTTGAAATAACACACAAGTGTGCACAGGACAGTGTTGGATCTCTGGCAGAATCAACCGGTATTTGTATTTTTTTTTTCTTGCACTTATTGAACTAATATAACCAAAAACTTTCAACTGTATATTTACCAGGCCAAAGGGGACTTCAATATTGGGGTTTATATACATTTTTAAATCTATTCATCGTTATAATTTATATTTTACAGTTCTGTCCCCTACGGGACAACGTTCATGTAGTACTTTGTCCCATGTTTCTAAATGCTTTATATCCATAGTTATAAGTACTGACCTGCCCCCTTCCCTTTCTGCCATGGCCGATTTGACAATAGCTATGAAGGAGACAGTTGAGTCATAGCTATTGCTTGTCACTTTTCCGAAACAAACAACGGCAAGAGAAATGCAGAGATTGACACACCCCCTTCCCTTTGCATTCCTTTTGCCATTACAAGTGTTCACTTTGGACAAGTTGCAGCAATGACTTAACCGGCTGTTGCTGAATCGGCCGTGGCAGAAGGAGGGCAGGTTGGTACTACCGTTAAAAAGCACTTAGAAACATAGGAAAAAATACTACATGTGCTTTGTCTCACGGGAAACCAAACTGTAAATTTAAAATTCTAATGAATGATCTTGAGTGGAGGTGAACTCCACTCAACTAGGTAATTAAAACAGGTGTAAGGTAAGGCTGGTTTATAAACAAGCTTTCAATATACTCTATTCTAAAATCCAGTTGTCTGCTTATGTCTTAGGGAGTTTTCAGATAATGGTCTAACACAGGGGTATTGAATTAATATTTACGGAGGTGTCCAGTCTGTAAAATATTCTTCCAGCAGAGGTCCGAATCACATGTTTGTGCGATGACTGCCGTGCATCCTCACAACCAATCACCTGCTTGTTAACTCATACAGCCCCCACCCTCTGCCAAGAGCTGTCCTGCCTCCAGGTGCCGGCTCTGAGAATGGTAGCAGTGATGTCTGTGGGCAGAACAACTCCTAAAGGGTGGCAATGCAGGGGTCCGGATGAGACATTGGCTCGGTCCGGATCCGGACCGCGGTCCGCCATTTAATGATGCCTGGTCTAACACATACCATTATCAAAGAAATTTAAAAGATTATGGGACCTTAAAGTGAATGGTATGGCATAAGAGGGGCACGGCAATGTCACATATACAGGTAGAGTTCATCTCAAACCTAACAGGTAGCATTACGTTTAACAGTATAAAAATATGTTGCATTAGAAACGCCACCAAAATTCCTACAGCAGAGACGGTGAAAGCATGTTTATGTACAAGCTTTCATATTCTCAATCAGTAAACCATAAATTACTCCAGCATTGAAGAATGTTTGCCTTGTCGTTCTTCAAAGTTCCAACACACAAGTACAGAATTCAGAAGACAATCCTACTCAGAGGCCAACAGTGATGTGGCAGATGCATTCCACATGGCTGCCACCAGCTCCTACTCTGCTCATCTTGTTCTCCTCACCTGTGAGGTTTAGTAAATTAATGGGACTGACCTGTGAGTTCTGGGAGAACGGGGGTGCCCGGGAGTGGGGTTCTCTCTACCCGAAATTCTAAAACGAAATGTGAAACAGCTTAGGAGTGGCTAGATGTCCAGCCTACAGATGTGACTGGCAGTGAGTATGGAATAGCTGTTTAGAACCACCCACTGCCACTAAAATCCAAATAAATATATAGTATTGCTTAGAAAACCATTCCACGAATGGACAGAGACTGAGAAGAGCAGAGAAGTTTTTAGGCTAATCTGCCACTATGTTGACTACAACCCCAAGTTGCATCCCACCAAGGGAAGAAAGAGCATGCACAATATACATATCTAATCACTGCTATATAATATTTTATTACTGAATTACCTGGAAACTGGTAAGTATAACCAGGCGCTATCCCTGTGTAGCTGCGACTGGCATATGTAGCTGCTTGGAAACCAGGATATCCTGAGAAAATACACCAAAGAAAACAATCATTAAAAAGAGAAAACGGGTACCAGATCTTAATGTTTACTACAATAATGTAAATTGTCCAACTGATTACACTCTTTTCCTTGAGTCAGTTATTTCCTACAACTTCAGATTAGGCTAGAAATAAATGTTCCCCAATCTATAGATGCCCAGAACACTTAAAGTGTTACTAAACCCAGGACCCTGCATTCACTATATCTGGTCTCCCACAGTACACAGAACATGGAAATGCAATCATTTTAGTAAATATAAACTGCTAAATACGTTTTCTCATCAGCAGTATATAGCAGACTTCTATCAGTGTCTGGTTAAAGCTTGTAGGAGTTTTCATTCTCCTCTGACTGTCCTATGAGGCTGCAGGACCCCTGACTTTCTGTCTGGACAGTACTGATTGGCCCTGCGCTGATCACATGCACCATCCCAAAAATAAAATAAAATAAAACTCTCTAGCAATACACACCAAACTGAGCATGTGCAGAGTGCCTCCAAGGCTCTGTTCTATCAGCAGATGGATTGGGGACTGTGGAAGAAGGGGAGGATCAGAGAAGACAGGATCAAATAGGCGTTTTACACAATTCAGAGGATTAACCCCTTAGGTTCCACAGTGAGTATTAACAAGCATGCTTTACTGCACATACAGACTGATTTTACTGTTGTGGGTTTAGTAACACTTTAAGCTTAAAATGGTTGTAAATGTATGAAGGTAAAAAACATTCAGTGTGCAGTTCCCCCCTCCGCCCCCCTAATACTTACCTAAGCCCGATCTTGATCCAGCAATGTACACTAGACCCGAGGCTCTCCCTCCTGATTGGCTGAGATGCAACAGCAGGAGCCAATGTCTCCCGCTGCTGTAAGTCACAGCCAGTGAGACTGGAGAGGGGGCAGGGCTGAGCTGCACTCTCTGGGTCTTATAGACGCAGAGAACCGGCTCTGGAGCAAGCACGCACGAGTGGCCCCACAGCAAGCGGCTTGCTATGGGGCACTCTGCAACAGGGAGGGACCAGAGAAGAGGAGGTTCAGGGCTGCTCTGTGCAAAACCACTGCACAGAGCAGGTAAGTATGACATGTTTGTTATTTTTTTAAATACATTTTTTCCCTTTACAATCACTTTGAAGCCAAGCTCCATGCAAACAGTCCCTTCCTTTTCTTAAATGAACACAGAAAGTAATAGGTACCAATCACTTCTGTGTCCATTCATCACTGAATTAACAGGAAGCCCCTCAGCACAGATCACTTCTCATTCATTCACTATCCAAGTCAGCTGAGGCTGCAGAGAAAGGGACAGATGAATCTCTGTCCTAAGTCCTTTTCTCTGTTTATGAGACACCAGGGGTCTATTTAGACCCCTGATATTTCACCAAAGGTCCCCTTATAGGGCAGTTTAAAAAAAAAATATTCTAAAAAATAATTTAAAAAAATGTTTAAATGTGCTTTGCTCTCTGAAAAACAGTCAGCATTTGGATCGCTCTCCAGAGAGCATTTGACAGGTGGTGAGGAGGCAACACCACACAAGCATACCACAAGCTTTGCACGCAGTTGTGGGGCTATTCAGTTGAATGCATCTTAAATGATGGGATATAATTTTTGCCATGGAGGCGAAGCATAGCATCGTGGCCGTGGCATTTTAGCAAAAACATAATCTCATATTTTCGGAGAGGGGGAGGTGGCACTCTCAGGTAGGCTGTATGGGGCCCCCGTGATTTTTAACAGCAGCCATGCATATATGGGAGCTATTTTGCCCTCCAAAGGATTTGTATTTCTGTTCATCCAGTCCTGAGATTTTCACTGGTCTGCCCTACAACACAGCCCTATCTAGCAGGGGAGGAAACCCGGTCTTTCCCTGCTGCAGGTATATATTTATTTAGTCTTCTCCCCACCCTTTAACTGAACAGTGAAAGGATCAGTAGAATACTGTTTAATTTCTCTGTCACTCTTGTGCTGCTTCTCCCACTCTTTCTCTGAGCTCTGCTGTGCAGGCTGCACATTAGACTGCAAGAGGCTAATACCAAGTCAAATTCAGGTATTTACCAGTGCAAGTATCACAAAAATGCATTACTTGCATTGAAAAAAAAACAGTTTAAAGCGGAGTTCCACCCAAAAATTGAACTGCCGCTTTTTGGATTCAGTATTTGCTCCCACTTCCGGGCATAGGTCGCCACGGCGACCTACGCTACGTCTGGCACCTCCTCCTTCCCCCCCGCTGTCTTCTGGGACACACACAAGTCCCAGAAGACAGCAGGGACCAGTGGGATCGAGCAGCACGACTCGCGCATGCGCAGTAGGGAACCAGGAAGTGAAACCGCGAGGCTTCACTTCCTGATTCCTTTACCGAAGATGGCGGCGCCTCCACCCGAGAGCCGAGGGACAAATCGGCTTCGGGTGCCGTCATCGCGGGCACCCAGGACAGGTAAGTGTCCATATATTAAAAGTCAGCAGCTGCAGTATTTGTAGCTGCTTACTTTTAATTTTCTATTTTTTGGGCGGAACTCCGCTTTAATGATGCATTACTGATTATTATTATACAGGATTTATATAGCGCCGACAGTTTGCTCAGCGCTTTACAACATTAGGGCAGACGGTACAATTACAATACAATTCAATACAGGAAGAATCAGAGGGACCTGCTCGTTAGAGCTTACAATCTAGGAGATTACAGCGCTGCATTCATTCGTGCCTTTATCTGTAAGGAGTTCCAGTTAAAACGGCCACACATTGTTGCATTCTAATTGTAAAGTACATTGTACAAGTTTCTTTAGATTACCTAACAACCATGTAGTTAAACGGCTTACCTAAAGAATCAACTCATTCAGTCAGGTAGGCCATTGCACTACATGGGTGTTAATAAATCTAAGACCCCATACACACTATTAGATTCTCTGCAGATTTTTGTCTTCAGATTTACCAAAACCATATACAGTATATACTCGAGTATAAGCCGAGTTTTCAGCACATTTTTTTGTGCTGAAAATGCCCCCCTCGGCTTATACTCGAATCTGTGTCCATCTTCAACTTTGTGCGCCTGATCCTGGCCGGCCGTAGGTCCCCTGGACCCCAAACTTGGCACACATATAGCCCCACTCTTCATCTACAAGTGTGCAAAGTTTGTTGTCCAGGGGACCTATGGCCGGGGAGCACCGATTTTTTTAAAGCCGGGCACCCCTTCCATAGACTCCCATGTTAAACATCAGTCTAGTCACACAGCGTCGGAGATCAGGTAGGGAGACTGAACACAGTGAGGCATGGCCACAGTGAGGCACAATGAGGCATGGACAAAGTGATGCATGCACATGGACACAGTGAGGCACGGTGAGGCATGGACAAAGTGATGCATGCACATGGACACAGTGAGGCACGGTGAGGCATGGACAAAGTGATGCATGCACATGGACACAGTGAGGCACGGTGAGGCATGGACAAAGTGATGCATGCACATGGACACAGTGAGGCATGGCCACAGTAAGGCACAGTGAGGCATGCAGATGGACACAGTGAGGCATTCAGATGGCCACAGTAAGGCACAGTGAGGCATGCAGATGGACACAGTGAGGCATGCAGATGGACACAGTGAGGCATTCAGATGGCCACAGTGAGGCAAAGTGAGGCATGCAGATGGACACAGTGAGGCATGCAGATGGACACAGTGAGGCATGCAGATGGACACCCTAGTCTTATACTCGACTCAATACGTTTTCCCATTTTTTTGTGGTAAAATTAGGTGCCTCGGCTTATATTCGGGTCGGCTTATACTCAAGTATATACGGTAATATGAGGTCAAACCTTAAGCGTTTCAATTTGTATGCAATCAGGCAGGCCCTTGCACTACATGGTTTTGGTAAATCTGAAGACAAAAATCTGCAGAAAAACTAATAGTGTGTATGGGTCTTAAGGAGATTGTACAATCAGCTTGCAATGTGGGTGTGTCTGATTTGGGGCCTATGCACAAAGCTGATTAGAGTTGTACACCACCAGATCAGGGTATTTCTGCGGCAGGTATGGCCAGGTGATTCCAAGCAGCCAAGGACAAGAAGCCTTTACAAATGAAGGATAGACTGACATTGTCTGTGGCTGTCCACATGTTATCGCACATGGAGTGATTACCTGCAGTAAGGCATAGTTGTGCTTCCTTATACACAGACAGTTCACATCCAGGGGGCGCCCTTTACACAGACAGTTCACATCCAGGGTGGCGCCCTTTACGCAGACAGTTCACATCCAGGGGGCGCCCTTTACACAGACAGTTCACATCCAGGGTGGCGCCCTTTACGCAGACAGTTCACATCCAGGGGGGTGCCCTTTACACAGACAGTTCACATCCAGGAGGCGCCCTTTACGCAGACAGTTCACATCCAGGGGGGCGCCCTTTACGCAGACAGTTCACATCCAGGGGGGCACCCTTTACGCAGACAGTTCACATCCAGGGGGCACCCTTTACGCCAGGGATCCTCAAACTACGGCCCCCCAGCTGTTGCGGAACTACAAATCCCATGAGGCATTGTAAAACTCTGACATTCACAGACATGACTAGGCATGATGGGAATTGTAGTTCCCGAACACCTGGAGGGCCGTAGTTTGAAGACCCCTGCTTTACGCAGACAGTTCACATCCAGGGGCGCACATCTCTACCTAACCGCAGGTAATTGCTTTGCGGACAATGTCAGCCTGCACTGATTTGTACAGGCATTCTATCTGTGGTTGTACATGAACACCTCACCATACCCACTGCAGAATTACACTGGTCTGGGAGGTGTACAGCCCTAATCAGCCATGTGCATGGGTCCTTATACCTCAGATCTGGGTGCTATGTAGACAGTAGAAGCAGCCCTGTATTGAGTACTACAAATCACAACACTAATGTCGGTAATGCTATAGGAAAAAACAGCATCCTGAAAGCCATAAGTTTACTGTATACATTAAATGATGCTAGCAACACTTTAAAAAAAAAACGAATTATGTTGATAGCTTCGACATAAAACAGTTTCTAGCAAGGCGGTAATTTTGCTTCATTAAATATTGATGGCTTTAAATTAAAATCTAATATGCATGCACTTGGCAGATTCATATGTTAAAAAGACTTCATATACAAACCATTTTATCATTCAGAATTTAACTATATAGCGGAGCCTGTAAACATAACCACAGTTAATTTTCCTGTAATGCAATTTCATGTACAGATTTGGAAACTCCCCCTCCAAAAAAGATATATCTGGGAATGTGGTCAGCCTCACTGCTGAGATAAGATCAGTTAGCAAGATAGATAGACGATTGTTTTCATTCAGTCTGCACATGGCTGACAGGTTTATGTACAACTAAGAAAGAAACAGGGACTGCATATATAATAGGAATATATGACTTCCCTTGTGTACATACATAGTATATTACATTTTTTATCTAAAAGACAAAACATGTAAAAGGCTATAATTGGCCATATACTAATAGATTTCCCATTAATGCTCACACCGCGGATAGACTAATCTCCCTGCGCAGGCCGTTGTATTCTAATAGCTACAAAGGCCAGCTGTCAGAATACCTGAAAAGTGCTTGCAGCTAATTTGCTGCAGGCACTGATCAGCTAAACATTTTTGGCCTGACACTTTTGACAATAGTTGATTAAGTAATTGACTTGTGTCAAGCTGGCAGTGCCCTGTATTGTTAGAATTTTATCCAATTCCTCCGAATTTTAAGGTCTCTTTCAGACAGGTGGCTGAGCTGCGGTTTTACCAGGCCCCCCTCCCCCAGCCGTCCACCCACACTGTCACAATAAAGCTGGGCAAGCTGTACACATTCCGTGGCAATGATGCTTTGCTTCGCGGCTACTGTATTTTTATCTTGGGGTGCAGAGTTTACAAGCCGGACCACATTTTAAACATGTCCATTGAGTCTAATAGGGTCTGACCGTAATTGCGTGCGTGCCTTGTACACAATTGTGGTGCGGAAGTGCAATATTAAAGGGTTAAATCAGGCAGTAGGGCGGTGATATATATTGCCTCCTGACCACCTTTCAAATGCCTTCTGACAAGCGATTCGAACGTGGATCGCTCTTAAAGGGCACCGCACTCCACTGTGAGTGTGAAAGAGTCCTAAGGCCAGATTCACACCTATGCAGTTTTAGTGCTTTTTGCATTTTGCAGATTTGCACTGCAGTCCATTTAACATGGTTTCCTATGGAACACGTTCTGTACTGCAAATCTGCAAAATGCAAAAAGCACTAAAACTGCATAGGTGTGAATCCAGTCTAAAGCCTCGTACACACGGTCGGACTTCCATCTGACTTTTTCGTGGATTTTTGTCCGAACGGAGTTGGCCGGGAACACCCATAGCATACACACCACAGGACTTTTCTGCAAACTTTCCAAAAACTTTTTCCAACATCACGTGGTTTTTCTGCTCTTTACCGCCACCCTTTGGTCAACTTCTGCTATTGCTGGTTGATTTTAACATTATTTGTTTTGTCCAAATGTTGATTTTAACATAATTTGTTTTGTCCAAGTCCGATGGTTTTCTGTACACACGGTCAGACTTTGCTCCATCGGACTTTTGTTGGCCAAAAGTTTGTCCGTTTGCAGACCCAACATTTGTCCGATGAAAACCCAAAAAGTTTGTCCGATGGAGCGTACACACGGTCGGATTTTTTGTCAAACTTGCTCAAAATGAAGTTTGTTGGCAAAAAATCCGACCGTGTGTATGGGGCTTTACAGTGTATGGTCAGCTTATGGATGGCCTTTATAAAATCTGTTTACTGTAATATTCAGCTGTGACCAGCAGGTGGAATCCTGGCTCCTGTTTTACAATTTAAAGTGGATGTAAACCCTGTTATACCACTTTTGCCAACAGGAAAGCCTATAATAAGGCTTACCTGTAGGTACCGGGAATATCTCCGAAACTTTCACCATTTAGGAGATATTCAATGTATCCGCATGTGAAACGGCTCGCTCGTGCCGTTTCTTCAGTAGCTGTGCCGTGACCGCAGGATGACGTCATCACAGCGCCGGAGCCCGTGAACCCAGAAATAACTCTGGGAAACATGCTCGTGTGCAGAGACCGCTGCAACAGCTTTGTTCTAAGGTAGGTATTTCATAATGAGCTAGTATGCGATGCATACTAGCTCATTATGTCTTTGTCTTTTCAGGTTGTTTTTTTTTTTTTTTAGAGAGTTTACAACCACTTTAAAGACTATTACCCCAACCGCCTTTTACAATCACCTAGCATGCCGATGCCAAGCATGAAAGCATCCATTCCATATGGCATCACTCTGGAGCGTCCCCGTACAGAGCCTGTTGGAGACATCACCTCCTTGGGTTGTGCCTTCTTACATTCAACCTAAAGAAGGAAAACATACCATATATTAAAAACATATCAGTCACATATTTAAAGGATAGCACTTAAAAAAAAGGGTGACTGCAATGTGTTAATAAACACACATCTATGCCCGTATTTCACCAGTCAGCCAAGATATAGTACCAGTTTGGACACTTCTAGGCTTAGTATCCTGCACTTTCCTCTAGAAATTCCCCACTAAATGTTATGGATTCTGCACCACGCTGTATAAATGTTGAAAAGTCTGCGATATTCACACATTACATACACCATTCCACCTATTAGCTCTTTGTGGTGTTACCCATTAAAACCTGCACCGCCCACTACAAAATAAGTTATTGAAACTTTACATAAACAAGTTCGGCATCAAATAGGTCAATTATTCATTACTATAGTGGAATTTCTTTGGTGTTTTAGCATCATTAATGCATAGTGCGGTCACAAAGGTAATGAGAGACAGGACAATCAAATGTAGAACAGCAACCCCCACGAGTATAAGCAACATTGTGCTAAGATGAAGCAATGTGTGTATTTTCATTAAGAAAAACATTTTTAGATATATTGATACCTTTAGACCTACTAAAAGCAAATGGACGCTGACAGCTCCCGCAGCTATTCGCAGATGCTCAATGTAATCGCTCTTGTAGTGGTCGTTCACAGGTAATCGCTTCATGAGCGATTACATGCAGGCAGCTGCGATTGGCTGCGGGAGCTGTCAGAATCTAACTGCTTCCACCTTCAGCTAATCGCCAGGAACCAACCCTGGGTCTCCTGCATGTAATCGCTAACAGCTGCATTCACAAGTGTGAATGAGGCCTTACTAATTTCCAGTGGTGGCCTTTGGAATAGCATGTAAGTATGTATATAAATAAGTGTGGCACAAAAGAATGATACAAAAATCACAAATACTAGAAGAAAAGTGAAAAAAGTTCTGTCTTAAAGGGACCCTGACACTTACTTAAATCAATAAAGTATAAATAAAGGCAAAACTTTTTTCTTTCTCGCTTTGGATAGAACACCTGTCAGGTTTTTATTGCTCTCTGTGCCCCTTTTAGGGGAATTCACCCTCTCTATTTATCCTGTTTACCAGTATTGTGGAAAGTGAAAGAAAATCCCAAATTTTGGGTTATCCCCAGAAAAGGAATAGTGGAGATATCTTCCAACGGGGGCACTGGTACTGGTGGTCACTTCCTGCTTTGGCTATGAGACAGGATGTGAAGGGATGTGAATACTTAAAATCATTCAAAACGCCAAGTTTGGCTGTTTTGAATGCTGTCATTTTTTTAAATTTGGCACCTTTTAAGTCTTCTGTAAACCGGAAGTGATGTCATGACACGTCGCTTCCGGGTTACTAGATCTGAGACCCGATCAAAGCCTATTCTGTCTTCCTTCAGATCTCTGGCCAGCCGGCGGACTGGTTGCTCGGGTCTCCCGGTGGAACGGGAGAGCCCAGGTGAGCCGTGGAATGGGGGGGAACGAACGTCCCCTCCCGCTGCTTGGGATAACAGCCGAGTGGCTTCTTAGCCACATTGGTTGTTACCCCAAGAAAGCCGACCGGGGTTAAAATGTCCACAGGCCAGGTGCACGTGAATTCATCACGTGCACTGACATTTACCGGCGGTGGGCCATAGGTTGCCGACCCCTGCTATACAGTGTCACTCAAGTGACAGTTTTGAGTCGGCTGGGGCTGCTGACATCAAATCCAAGATGGGGGCGCCCAGCAGCAGCCTTAGACCTTTTGGATGTCTACACAAGGGGGACCTTTACAGGTCACATAAAAATCTTATGGGAAGATTTTTATTAAAATTAATAGTATGGTGACAGGATTTTTTTAAAGTGTAAAGGCAAAACTTTTTGGGGATTGTATAGAAAAGGTTTAAAAATCCTTATGAAATTCTTTTTGCCTCTTACTTTCACGACAACTCTAAAATGTAGGATTTGCCCTTGCTTTCTATCTCAGCAACAATGGCTACTAGGACAAATAAAGAGGTGAACCAAACAGTAATACAAATTTGTACAGGGTCTAAACCAAGGGTAGGCAACCTGGGGCCCTCCAGCTGTTGTGGAACTACATTTCCCATGAGGCATTGCAAGGCTGGCAGTTACAATTACTCCCAGAGGCATGATGGGACTTGTAGTTCTGCAACAGCTGGAGGGCCCCAGATTGCCTATCCCTGATCTAAACCTTCCCCACTTTACCAAGAAAAAGTTTGCCTTTACATACATTACAATGAGATGGCAAACGTTTGACACAGCCAAGTAACTATCAGAGCAGTTTGGAGCTTGCATACTTGCACGTTATTATCCTTTTGTTTTGACACTTCTCTAAGCTACACTGTACAACTTATATATGTGATCATGCCTCCTGACCCCAGCAGACAACCCTGGCTAATCACTTTTTTTATGATTTTTGGAGAAGGGGGTTGCTTGCTTAGAAAACCTTATCTTAATGGCATCTCTACCCTCATGAAAAGTCTATTCCAGAGGTGGTTCTCTAGATCAATTCATTAGGTCCAGTCTAATGGACAAATGTCACAAATAACTGGGAAAGGTTGCACAAATTTTCCCTGTATTTTCTCTAGTTCTATGACTTTCTATGATCACTGCCATCTAGTGACCAAAATGTTGCACATTTTCTGATTGAGGTAATTTAAAGAAATATACTGGATTCTGACCACTAGATGGCGCTGACGATCATACAAAGTCATAGCATTATGCCCCGTACACACGATCGTTTTTAATGTCATTTTTTAAACCGACGTTTTTCTCCTCGTTTTTTTTCATGTTTCCTCTCAAGCCTACCTTGCGTACACACCATCATTAAAAAAAACGATCAAGCAAAGCGCAGTGACGTTCAACACGTTCGACGGCACTATAAAGGGGAAGTTCCGTTCGAATGGCGCCACCCTTCATGTTAGTAAAGTTTGTTGAGCGACGATTCGCGCTTTTCAGTCCGTTACTGTGTAATGAATGTGCTATCTCCATTACGAACGCTAGTTTTACCAGAACGAGCGCTCCCGTCTCATACTTGATTCTGAGCATGCGCGTTTTTTTTCACGTCGTGAAAGCATACACACTATCGTTTTTCACGTCGTTAAAAAAAACGACATGAAAAACGACGTGAAAAAAGAGAGCATGTCCGGAATTTTTAATGGCCGTTTTTCACGTCGTTAAAAATGCTCTGGAGCCTACACACGATCATTTTTAATGGCCATTTTTTAAAATGGCATTTTTAACGGCATGAAAAACGATCGTGTGTATGGGGCATTAGAGAAAATTCAGGGGAAATTGGTGCAGTCAGGACGAATGCTTGTCACACTTGTCTAACAAATGTTTTTTTTATTTTTAAAAAGACCCCTACCTGTTCATACACTTGGATTTTTTTTGCTTACCATCTTATTGTTGATCTCATGGAAGTGGATTTCACAGACTTTTTCCACAATATCTTCTCCTTCGAAGGTAACAAAGCCAAACCCTGCAATTATATAAATGAAAAGTGGAACTTAGCCATACTAATTTAAAAACAAAAGGAAATGGTCAACCTGGTGAGAACATACTGGTTGGCAAAGGTAGGTGAGAATATACGGTAAATATTTGCAATATACAGTGCGTTTCGTGCGCTACACAAGGAGAATTGGGCTATACAGTTGCATCTTGTATTTATTATCAACCTTGATAATGTCAGGAAAGATAGGGAAGCATGGAGGTAAATATATTTTTAATAAAAATGCACAAGGAGCTAGTACAGAAACGTACTCTATGGCCTCGTTCACACAGAGGCTGTGGTGGAAAAATAGGCAGTTTATCCATGTTTTCACAGCTCCCCTGACCACCCACCTAAACTGCACAATGTTGGCCAAAGGGCGTAAAACATAATGCATGTATAATATGTATTACCTTCTCTGGCCACCATTGCACAGTTTAGGAGGGCAGTAAAAACGTGGATAACCCCCTGTTTTTATCACCCCTGGCCACTACAGATCGCTTTTCAGAGGGGCAGTATAGAGTGTCACCCATGTGAACAGTGAGGAAGGGTATTACCGTATATACTCGAGTATAAGCCGACCCGAACATAAGCTGAGGCACCTAATTTTACCACAAAAAACTAAAAATGTATTGCATCGAGTATAAGCCGAGGGTGTCCATCTGCATGCCTCACTGTGCCTTACTTTGCCTCACTGTGTCCATGCCTCACTGTGCCCATGCCTCACTGTGTCCATGACTAGACTGACGTTTAACATGGGAGTCTATGAAAGGGGTGCCCGGGCTTTGAAAAATCAGTGCTCCCCAGGCCATAGGTCCCCCAGACAACAAACTTTGCACACTTGTAGAGGAGAAATAGGGCTACATGTGTGCCGGCCAGTACCGGGTCCCCAAAGTCACTGAAGAAATGGCCGTTTAACATGGGAGTCTATGGAAGGGGTGCCCGGATTTGAAAAATCGGTGCTCCCAGCTGTAGGTTCCCTGGACAATAAACTTTGCGCACTTGTAGAGAAAGAGTGGGGCTACATGTGTGCCAAGTTTGGGGTCCAGGGGAGCTACGGCTGGCCGGTACCGGGTCCCCAAAGTCCGGGAGATCAGGCGCAAAAAGGTGACTCGAGTATAAGCCGAGGGGGGCATTTTCAGCACAAAAAACTCGGCTTATACTCGAGTATATACAGTAATTAAAGTCTTATAATCAACCGTTCAACATTTAAAAAGTAATTCCAAGCAACACAAAAGGCAGCCATTGATGAGCTACTGACGCTATTATCATACCACTGCAACTGAGCTCAAATAATAAAGTCCGTTTCTTAAAACCCTAATATGACCTCTGCATAATATACTATGGCCAGATTTCACACACCATCTAACAGGATTAATAAAAGACAGTAGGAGCATACTTCCTGACACTTGCGCTGTGTCATTTTCTCTCTCAGCTGTATCCTGTATCACCTAACACATTCAAATTTGTAAGGCTGGTTTAAAACTAATTGGTGTCTCTGATCAGGTTGTTAGACCAGTTTGTTAGAACAATTTTTTTTTTTTTTTTACTTTCAGTCAGACATGGGAGTAAGTCACACATGTGCAAGTCACAAGCAAGTCTCAAGTCTTAACCTTCAAGTCTCAAGCAAGTCCCAAGTTACTGTGATGAAAAGCAAGCAAGTCAAGTCCCTGCTAGAAGTCAAGCAAGTCAAGTCATTTATTTTGGTCAAGTCAAAATACTGATCTACCCCATACTGTATAAAAATAATAGGAGGGATAACAATAAATAATATTGGTTATGTGCCCAATGCCTCAATGTGTCCATGCCTCACTGTGCCCATGCTTCACTGTACCCATGCCTCACTGTGCCCATGCCTCACTGTGCCCATGCCTCACTGTGCCCATGCTTCACTGTGCCCATGCCTCACTGTGCCCATGCTTCACTGTGCCCATGCTTCACTGTGCCCATGCCTCACTGTGCCCATGCCTCACTGTGCCCATGCCTCACTGTGCCCATGCTTCACTGTGTCCATGCCTCACTGTGCCCATGCCTCACTGTGCCCATGCTTTACTTTACCCATGCTTCACTGTGCCCATGCTTCACTGTGTCCATGCTTCACTGTGTCCATGCTTCACTGTGTCCATGCTTCACTGTGCCCGTGTCTCACTGTACCTGTGCTTCACTGTGCCCAATGCCTCACTGTGCCCGTGTCTCACTGTGCCCGTGTCTCACTGTGCCCAATGCCTCACTGTGCCCAATGCCTCACTGTGCCCAATGCCTCACTGTGCCCGTGTCTCACTGTGCCCATGCCCGTCAGCCGTGTACCTGATCGGCGGCATCCCGGCGGCCATTCCAGTATTCAAAAGCCGCGCCTCCTCCTCGTCTGTGATAGGCGGAACACTCAATTTCCCAGCATTCAGTGTTCCGCCTATCACGGACATCCGCTCATCCTCATAACACAGACGAGGATAAGAGGATGTCCGTGATAGGCTGAACACTGCCTGCTGTGAAATTGAGTGTTCCGTCTATCACAGACAAGGAGGCGCGGCTTTTGAACACTGCAATGGCCACCGTCTGTCTGCATGACACGCTGATCAGGTAGGCAGACGGCGACTTGCGGTTAGTGTTAGTGGTGCCAAGTCATTGCAAGTCATATAGCCCAAGTCAAAGTCAAGTCGCAAGTCATTAGTGACAAGTCAAAGTCAAGTCGAGTGATTTATTGAATTCTGTCAAGCAAGTCGCAAGTCCTCAAACAGGTGACTCAAGTCTGACTTAAGTCAAGTCATGTGACTCAAGTCCCCCACCTCTGCTTTCAGTGCATGTTCCATCATCAGAAGCAGGCTTGTTCCCCCAGATCACTGGCAATTGGAATGCAGTGGTACTCTACGGTGGTCTCCAAACGGCAGCCCTGGGGCCGAACATGGCCCTTTGCTTGCCTCTATCCGGCCCTTGGGGCACTATTCCATTCACAACTGACCCTAATGATGGGGCACTATTCCTCCCACCGACACCAAGGATGGAGTGCTATTCCTCCCACTGATATCAACCATAGGACACTATTCCTTACACTAAAACCAACCAATGATGGGGCATTGTTTACCTTCACTGACACTGGGGCATTTTCTACTCCTACTGGCCACAGTCCGGCCCCCCTAAAGTCTGAACATCAATAAACTGGCCCTTTGTTTAGAACGTTTGGAGACCATTGCTCTACAGCAATGCTTGTATGAAAAAGTACCAAGCAAACAGGCCATGTTCCTGGTATACATAGCAAGGAATCATTTTGTTTTCACTGTAGCATGCCTATAACATGATTATATACACACAGTTTGAAAATATGTGTCACCTTACTGAAGTTATCCTAAAAGTTCCAAAATATGTGAAATACCGGTGTAGTTATACTAAAGCAGCCTTTCTCAACCAGGGTTCTGTGGAACCCTAGGGTTTCTTCAGAGGTTGCTAGGGTTTTTTTGAGCAATGAGCAACTTCTGCCTCTCAGATGAGTAACCGCTGACAAAAATGATCTTTTTAGCTATCTGGAAGGGAAAGGGGGATCATTCCCAATGGCCATGAATGTAAGAAGCATTGTTACCAGTGAGCATCACACTAAGCTACTATGAGCTGTAGATAGTACCGGTAATTATTGGCAGGGTTCCCTGAGCCTGAAACGTTATTTTAGGGGTTCCTACGTGTTGAGAAAGACTGTTCGAAATGATCTAGATAGACAAGACAATGATTTTTCATGGCTTGGAGTCCCAAGGGAGCCATGACCATCTAACCAAAGCGATTTATCCTTTTTACTCAACCACATTTATAGTACATATTTCATTTTTAAATGACAATCTACTCAAATACTACTGGCTGAAGTCTGGTGTTCCATACCCCTTGGGGATCAATTATATGTGAAAGAAATATACATGCCAAGGTATTGACAATAATTATGCATTATCCTGGAAGTATTTAATATTTGTCAAAACAGATGTAGGTAATGCCAATGTACTGTGACCTCATATAAAATGTACTGTCTTCAACAGTTCTGCCATGAGATATGATTTAGTCCTTCTAAAATCGTATTGTAAGTTGGGCAAAAAAGACCTATCGATCTATACAGCAAGAGTACCAGTGATGATTATCTCAGAGCTTACCCTGTTCAGTGACCAACAGACAACAAGACTCCTTCCCTTAGGGCTACCATCTTTGCCCTGCCATGACAACCATCTAGGCTAGTAACAGTGTACTGTACAACTTCAGGACTACATCCCAATGGGATATGATTGGGGCCTGAGGGACCAAATAATCATTCTGCAGTAGGTGAATAAAGCCAGAATTCATTTTTAGCATTGTTATGTCACCTCTATCATTGCCTGAACCGCTTTGGTTGATTATGCGCAGTGCCTACTGCTATTCTCAAATCTCTAGTCCTTTGCACAATATTAAATCTCCTGTATAAGAAAAATAATGCATATCGTTGGACATTATTGTGGGAAAACCCTTTTACAGCCAGACTGCAGCACAGTAAAGCCCACGGTCATGAAGTCAGTGAAAAGCTGTCATTGGCCATATGCAATTATGTAACTGTACTCCAGTTTACAAAGGGCCATTAACAATTAATCCGATACTCTACTAGAAGCTGAGTCAGAGGCTGAAATAACTCAATAAATACAATTACAGTACTGCAGCAGGTCAGGGAAGTAGTATAGTTATGCCTTATAGCAATAGCTATAAAGCACTCCCTTTGCCATTTTAAAATCTTGTTAAAGTCAGGGTGCAAACAAGCAGATGGTTTGGAGATTTTGATGATCATAGGGTGATGTGCAGCAGCGGCCTGTCCATTAGGGGTGCCGCCCCCCCCTATCTGTGCATCCGCCCCCTGATCTACATCAGTGTTTCTCAACTCCAGTCCTCAAGGCACCCCAACAGGACATGTTTTCAGGATTTCCATTATTTTTCACAGGTGATTTGATCAGTTTCACTGCCTGGGTAAATACCACAGCCGTTTCATCTGAGGAAAATCCTGAAAACATGACCTGTTGGGGCGCCTTGAGGACTGGAGTTGAGAAACACTGATCTACATACAGGGTGCTGGACTCATGGATTCCAATGTGTGTTTTTTTGAAGCATGTGATTAGAGCCAGAGGCTCTAATAGGCTTCAAAAAAGGGTAAGCTTGGGGCGCAGTGATCCCACCCAGTTGTGTGACAATAGCGAATTAATATTTGCTATCGCCACACTGATCCTCCTCCCGGCCAACCAGGAAGCGTGTCTTGAGACCCGTCATCTGATTGGCTGAAAGGACAAGCAATTCTATTGGATGCCTAGGTGGAGAAGGGAGGAGCCGCATGACGGAAGCCGCCGAAGCTGAGGAGGAGAGGACACAAGAGCTGCTGCCCGCAACCCACCCGCTGCCGAGGAGAGGACACAGGAGTCACGCTGCCCGCCACCGAAGCCAAGGAGGAGAGGACACAGGAGCTGCTGCCCACAACCCGCTTGCTGCCCGTAGGAGCCTGCAACTCGACCGCCACCTAGATGGGGTTAGTTGCTGGGGGGGGGGAGTTGTTTGCTGCCCCCCCAAAGAAAACACCAGCCGCCACTGGTGTTGTGATAATAACTCTGCAAAATTTATGGCCAACAGTAGAAATGGACCATTGGGTTTTTATCAACTGCCAGTATTATAGGCTCTTATATGGTGCCTATTTTTTAACAAGAACATATATCACCATCTACTGGACACACGTGTTTACTTTACACTGTGCCTACATTTTATAAATAATTCATGAAATTCAGGCTGTGTGGAGCCCCTGTGTCTTTACTGCAGTAGTCTCTCTGCATAATGCTGCTGTGATTGGAGAAGAGGCTGGTCACAGATTGGACTTTCTGCTTACTGGGGTGCTCCACCTGCTTTGAAGCCCAGGAAGCAAGCTGAGCACAATGCACATATGTGCTTTATAACAGTCATTTTTTGATGGTAATGCTTATAGATAGTGATCCATGAGTTCTTACTTTTAAAGCATGCATTTACTGGAATATACACTTCAACATACACGTGACATTCCTACTGAGCCCTAATACAGCCTGATCTGTGACAATTCACCTTCTATGGCATTGGGAAAACAGACACAGGAAGAAAGCATCCTTAGCGCATGCATTTTGGTAACATAAGAAATGTATAAATGGCAGCAATTAAGATGAATTAAATGCTTTTAACGGCTTCAGATT
Organism: Rana muscosa; assembly: GCA_029206835.1. Taxonomy (NCBI): domain Eukaryota; kingdom Metazoa; phylum Chordata; class Amphibia; order Anura; family Ranidae; genus Rana; species Rana muscosa. The sequence continues at coordinate 884,435,373 of CM055116.1, forward strand.
GTCTATTCAATAATAAGGCTATTGTCAATTACTTTTGAAAAGGTAGTAAAAACTTTGCATATGCATATGAAATGTATGTACTGTGTTTCTATTGCATTTCAGAGGCTTCCCCATTGACCCCAACTGAATAAAAAAACTGGGTGGGGAACATGCTTGAATAGAATAAGCTGGGTTCACACAAACCAAGGTAAACCAAAATGCAAAAGAAGTAGTAGTGTGCCCTGCCCTGTTGGGGTCTATTGATATTAACAAGTGAGTTTGAGGAGCTCCAAAACCATGCTTTTGAATGTGTTTCCAAAGTGCAGATACTACTTAACACTAGAACATGCCACTTTGATACGGTACTCTGAGAGAATCAAGGCACGCAAGAAATGATAATATGGATGCAACAAAAATAGGATAAATTAATGGGAGTATAGTGAAAGGTGAGCTGTGCAAGCTTATATGAGAATACATTACAGATATTATAATGTTTGCATATGAAACTTTTTAGCATTATTCCTACAAGTTTGTAGATTTCTGTTGCTTTTCTCAGTTTTGTTCTGTATAAAAAAACAAATTTACATTACAGTAGAACTATAGCCTACCATTAAAAAATATTAATTTTAACATATTTAATATTTTTTATATGTTAACATAAATCTTTAATACTTGCATCCAGCAGGTGGAGCTCTAGGCTATTTCTTGGACACGTTTTTCCATATTACCCTTATCTGCTTTGCTGAATAAGCCTATTGTTTACAACACACAATAGCTCAAGCTGAAGTTTACACACAAGTAAATGGACCAGAGTGATGACTCCCCTTTGCTTGCCTGTCGAGACTGATCTCTATGAAGTTTCTGTTTCAATTGTTTTTATTTGGTTATTACAAGAAGATAACATTCAAAAGTTCCACCCATGCAGGGGCTAGCTTGGACAATTGTAACAGGGGTTAAGCCCCGTACACACGGGGGGGGGGGGGCAAATGTCAGAAGACAAGAGCTGGTTAATAAAAAAAAATGTTCGACAATCGGCTCGTGTGTATGTCGGTCTGTCCGGACGTGCATGCTGGAAAACCAGCAGCCAGGCGACTCCTGATCAGCACTCTCAGCCAATGGCGGAGACTGCTAATCGGAGTGTTCTAGCAGGGGGGCCGCCCCCCTGTCAGAACACAACAGTTCTGCGGGGGAGATCGCTGAACTAACCTTGCATGGTTTCTCTTGTTAAAAAAAAAAAAACCTTGCATGGTCAGTACAGCGGTTTTGACCGGAGCTGTCAGTTTTTTTTGTGCAACCTGCTGAAATGCACGAAAAAAAAAAAACTGTAGTTTTGAAAAAGAAGGCAGAAGAGACAGAATATGTAAAAAAAAAAAAAAAACCCTCCTGAGAGTGGATATAACAGCAACAGATAGGCATGGTCCAGAGGCTGTAACGGCCAGAGGGTCCAAGGGAGATTCCCAAGAATAACGGGGCATCCCCTGGACCCTGCAATAAACATATAGCAGAATAGTATACGCATAACTCCTAACTGTGCCTGATTTTGAGGGACTGTCCCTGATTTGGAGCAATGTCCCTCCGTCCCTCTTTCCCCCTCATTTTGGTCTGATCTATATAGTTGTATATAAAATGAACTTTTTATCTTTCAAAAAGGGTTTCCCAGTGCTAAACCTTTCATCTGAATTCTAAATTGCTGCATTTGTAAATTTTAAAAGCTAATATAAAGGAATAGCAGTGGTACAAAAAAGCCCTTGTGGATTTTATTAACCCTTTTTTTTTTTTTTGGTTAAATCTCCTTTAAGGGGGTGTGGCGTGTCCTATGCCTACATACGTTTGCTAGTAGGTGTCCCTCAATCCCATCTCAAAATGTTGGGAGGTATGTACACATCCTTTATAAGTTCAGAAAAGGAAGGACCAAGCAGAAGATCTCTATGAAGTTTCAATCTGAGAGAGAAGGACTGAAAGTAAACAGATCCTGCTGTACTCTGTCTCTCTATCAAAAACCCAGGGGCTTTTACACATGCACCCTTTAAATTGTATTGGATCTCTATTGCTATCGTTTTATATATATACAGGGTATATATATATATATATATATATATATATATATATATTTATTTATTTAAATATTTAAAAGTGTTTTTATAACATTTTCCCTAAAGCTGCAAAAAGAAAAGTCTTCTTTTATTCGTATTTACCTTAAAGTTACCTAAAAATGTTCCTACACATTCTAGTCAATCTGATCTATTCTAGGCAAAGCTTCCACTGCTCCGGGATTTTTTTTAGCATCGACATCCTTATTGTATATTAAAAGGCTTTCATATCAAATTTTACAGAAGAACAGATTCAATCAATGAACATATTTCAGTGCTGTGTTCCAAGGTAGATAAACATCACCCGGATAAAATGGGTCAGGTTGACGTGTCTATACGCCATATATAATTGTGTGCTGTGAAAGTCACACAAGTGAGTCACTTATGAAGAACAGCTGCAGGGAGCAGAGGGAGGATGGACAGGTATTCTGTGTCAGGAAAGGAGAGAACAATGGAGCTGTGTCCAGATCTGCAGCTAGGCTCTGCACTGACCACATGCTGAACACTCATCACCAGAAACCTGCATTTTTACACACACAAAAACCCTCCGCAAAGAGGATTATCAAATCACACAAAGCAGATCTGTGGAGCCACATTTCTGAGAGCACTGACGTGGGCGCACACACACACACACACACACGCAGTACCTACCTCTGTGCCTGTTTGTTGTTTTATCAAACATTAGCATGGCATCATCAACCTGTATGAAAAATGCAAAGAGAATGCGGTCAATCGGGCACTTAAATAAAAAAACACTTTTCCTGGTGCCTCCATAGCAGCATACCTGTATGCTGCTATGGATAGGCACCAGGAAAGGGAAATTACTGGTAAGTATGATACAATTTTCAGTTTTTTTTTCTTTAAATAGCATAATATCACGTAAAGCAAAGGGGTGAATTTGCGCTAACCAAAATAATATAATATCATGATTGCGCTAACGCTGGGGATGCAAAAACAACAAAAACAACATACTAAAAGTACTTGTAAACTAAAATAATGTTGAATACTGAAAATTAAACAAGTGGAAGATGTAGGGGAAAAGGGTGCAGGAAAACAAATAGGGGGGGGGGGGGGTTTGAAAAAACGCTTTTTATTTTCTTTCTTTAAATAGCATAATATCATGATTGCTCTAACGCTGGGGATGCAAAAACAACAAAAACAACATACTAAAAGTACGTGTGAACTACGGTAAAATAATGTTGAATACTGAAAATGAAACAAGTGGAAGATTTAGGGGAAAGGAGTGCAGGAAAACAAGGAGGGGGGTGTGTACTGCTGCAGTGTAAAGAATAGGGAGTAGAGAGAAAAAAAGAAAGAAATAAGGGGCCACATAGTGACTCCAGATTGAAGGGGGGGGGGGGCATTCAAATGCATGAGGTGCCCAGAGATGACGGGGGGGGGGGTGGTAGGAGTGCAGGGAGAGGTGGCCAATCACAGGCTCCCTGTGTGTCCCGCTACTTTCAGCCTGCAAGATCTATGAGATATTTATTTACTCATCAGGTCAAACAGTTTCTTGCCTTTTCAAACAAAACCGTTTGGTTCTCTGGAGATTGAGCGGCTCTGGGAGTCCTGTCCTGTTACTATGACTGCAGCTTAGTATGTCCTGAGCCGCAGGGGAGAGGGAAAGAGGCAAAAGCTTTTGTGTGCAACTGAAAAGATGGGGGGAGGGGAGAGGGCCCCACCAGATATCAGGGGGAGAGAGTGTGAAACACAAGTGAAGGACAGAGTGCTAGGAAGAGAGAAACAAAGAAAACCCCCCCACCCCAAAAAAAAAAAAAAAAAAAGTGTATGTATAAATTCATCGGCAAACAAGAGAAAAAGGTTTATTTTCCATGCATGAATGTGCAGGTGACCTGATGTCCACAGGAGGGGGGGGGGGCTTTCTGCAACAGAGTGCGCTTAGGTCATCTATGCACCGCGCATAAATCCTCCCCCCACTCAGTGTACTGTGCTAGATAATCTGCTGCCGATGGCAGAGAAATCCGAGGCATCCAGAGATCTCTCCAACCTCCTAATTAAATGGCGATCTAATCACCTTATAGCAAGGGCTTGTTCGTCAGTGACTGTCATGGGTTTATGACGTGGCGGGGTCATCCTCAGGTGTTTACGGATGGGACTCGGGTAGAGGGGGGGGGGCCTACTTTGTATTAATCTGATTATCCGTGATTTAATATGTTTGGCTCATCTAATAATCTGCACATCAAAGCAAATATACCCAGCACAATAAAAGAGCTGAAACATCTATTATTCTTGTGTTCAAGCAATAACCCCCCCCCCCACCTGCATTCTACTGTTGAAACCTCCCCACGTGCTGGCCATTGACGTGGGTGAGAATGCTTTACCAGCTGTCATGGAGACCACAGGTCCCCAGCAACTTAAAGTGACACTAAACAATATCCTTATTCTCCAAAAAAAAATAAAAAAAATACGCATCCACCACTTCAAGGCCTTCCAATCTATTTTTCATTAAATCGTTTTCTTGCTGTGTTTTTCTGCCTCCCTGTAATGTCTTCTGTGAGCTCCCGAACCTCTCCTTCCCCCCCCCCCCCAACACTTCTGTTTCTTTGGAACATTAGTTGTGGCTCTGCACATCTTTACATTGTAAGCCCCAGGAGAAGGGCCCTCCCGTCCCTTCTGTATTGAACTGTATTGGAATTGTACTATCCCAACTCTACATTGTATCGTGCAAACTGTTGGCGCTATATAAATCCTGTATCATAATAATAATTACAAATTCCATAGTTCGTATTCTAGGAGCGAGCTACGTTCCTTCAAACAGTGGAAGAATGGAGAGAGATGGTAGCACAGTGGTTAAGTGGTTAGCACTTCCGCCTAGCAGCACTAGGGTCATCAGTTCAATCTCAACCACGGCACTACCTGCCTGGAGTTTGCACGTTCTCTCTGTGCCTGTGTGGATTTCCTCTGGGTACTCCAGTTTCCGTCCCCACTCCAAAGACATGCAGGTAAGTTAATTGGCTGTTGTCTTAGGCTCGGTTTCCACTAGTGCGACTTGTCATGCGACTTGGGACTGCAAAGTTGCATGAAAAGTTGTACCCCATGATTTCCAATGAGTACCATTCATATCTGTGCGACTTCAAAGGAGTCCCTGCACTACTTTGGTCCCACTTTGATGCGACTTGAGGTCCATAGACCTCGAGAATACACAGGCATTGCTTCAAGTCGCATCAAAATCGCGGTAAAAAGCGCGCAACTTTGGGGTTGCATTAGTGAAAACCTAGCCTAAATTGGCCCTATGAATGTGGAGTTAGGGACTTTACATTTTATGCTCCTTAAGGGCAGGAACTGATGTGGATGTTCAATATATTTAAAGCATTGCGTAAAAATTGACGGAACTATATAAGTACCTGAAATAAATAAATAGCTACCCTCAAAAATAAAGTTGAATAAAATGGAATTTGGAGGAAGCTGGGAGTTAAAAAAGACATACTTATTTTTTATTTTATTTTTAAGCCAGAGTTTAGTATCACTTTGGGGGAGATTTACTAAAACTAGTGCACCAGAAACTGGTGTAGTAACCAATCAGTTTCTAGGTTTTCGCTCCAGTATGATTTTTAAATTAAGAACACATACTTTAATTTTTTATTTTTTTTTAAGCCAGTTTAGTGTCACTTTGGGGGAGGTTTACTAAAACTAGTGCACACAAAATCTGGTGCAGCCCTAGTAACCAATCAGCTTCTAGGTTTTGGCTCTGGTTGACACCAGTACGATTTTTGAGTTAAGAACACAAACTTAATTTTTATTTTATTTTTTTAAGTTTAGTGTCACTTTGTGGGAGATTTACGAAAACTGGTGCACACAGAATCTGGTGCAGTAACCAATCAGTTTCTAGGTTTTAGCCCTGGTTCACACCAGTATGAGCTTTGAGTTAACAATACATACTTTATTTTTATTTTGTTTTAAGCCAGATTAGTGTCACTTTGTGGGAGATTACTAAAACTGGTGCACACAGAATCTGTTGCAGTAACCAATCAGCTTTTAGGTTTTAGCTCTGGTTCACACCAGCGCATCTTTGAAATCGTGCTCCTTCAGCGCAATTTCAAAGCCACTGATCAGTGCGATTTTGATGTGCCGTTTCGTTGCGGCTTGCGACTCCATTTAACAGGCAAGTCGCAATGAAATCGCAAAAATAAAAGAAGTGGCGCAGGAACCTTGACTTGAGTCGCAACGATTTGAACGGTTCTATTGCTGGCAGTAGGGTGCGACTTGTCATGCGATTTTGAACTGTCAAAGCTTAATTGAACAAACTGAAGTTAGAAGCTGATTGGTTACTATGCAGAGCTGCACCAGTTTTAGTCAATCCCCCCCCCCTTTAAGTCTCGAGCTTTCATCTAAAGACAGTAGTGGGCTCGCAGCGTAAGCTATTATTACCACGCTCGTAACTATATCGGCCACACCTTAAAAAACCGCACACTCACCTTTCCGAACTGCTCAAAATATTGTTTTACATCTTCGACAGTTGTATTCACAGAGAGACCGCCCACGAAAATCTTCTTTGTCCTTGTCACCATCTGTAATAATTAAGAGTAATCAGGTGACATGACTGAAGCACACACTGACCAGGAGACTACAGGCAGACAAGAACACAGGTGTTGTTCCCCGCACATGACATAAGGGATTATTATTTCGTTATTTCACCAGGAGGGCTGCGTAGTGCGTTGAAAGGTATTATGCTGATGCTTGCAGAACAGTAAAATGAGTACTGTATGAGATTTTACAAAGGAAATAGTTCACAAAAAAAAAAAAAAACCTGACAAAAGCAATCACAGCAATAAATAAAACGAGCCTTGGTTTGAGGGTCTCCCAGCTGCCCCTAATTACCCTGGCGCTAAGCTTCCTGGCTCTGACACCAAGATACCGTCTGTCAACAAACTACTTAAGGGAATTAACCCAATTCTGCCAGTGTTTGCAGGACCCAATTCTGATCCACCTGCTAGTTACTGGACTTAAGCCGATTGCTTTCCAATAGTTACATCTCCCTCCCATCTCCTCTCCCTGCTGCTTTAACTGCTTGGCATGACTACCTCTAATAAAACGTGTGCAGGAATATATAGTGCAAACATGTTTGCTCGCTTAACAAACACCACTTAAACCACACTTGGGAAACCTGTAGCTATACGGAAACTGCAAGCACGTGGAGTGACAAGGCATGGTGGGACTTGTAGTCCCTTCAACTACAATAGGCCGCTTCTTGCGCTTAGACTCCTTACCTTGGGTTGAGCTCTGCGAGGAAATGCTACTTTAGGATCAATCTGAAAAAAAAAAAAAAAAACATATTACAAATATTTCAAATCTGTGGACGGAGGTGAGAAAAAAAAAAAAATACAAACTGAACAAAAGAGTTCTACACAAAAAAAACTACAACCTAAGAAACGGTTTAAAGACAAAAAAAATCATAAAATGCTAGCGAGTAACGTAAAAGATTTGCACGCCCGGTAACACCGCACAAAAAACAGGACCTCCAGAGTGATAATGCAGGCAAATACACAAAGATTGTTATAGTGTGAGAAATGAAATATACAAACTGGAACAAAACCTAGGATTGAAGTCCCAGAACTTGGCCCTGAAACTTCAAGAGCGACAACAACAAAAAACAGCACCACGACAGGCTACGGTGTATTAAGATCCTAGAAATCGCAGATTTTGACAAGCCTTGATTAACATACATTTAAAAAAATCAGTGCTGAAAAAAAAAATCAACAGTATACACAAAACAGTGTAAACAATAAAAATATCCATAAGATAAAAAAAAAAAAATGTGTACAAAGTGTTTGTGTTGTCCACGGCAGTTGTAATTTTTTTAGGGTATTTTTGAACGCAAAATGGAAAAATCTTAATTGGTATGGGCAACATATTCACTTTCTATTCTCTAAGGCTCTGTTCACATCTAGGCGTTGCTATTTTACCGGCGTTTTTTTTACAGACGTTTTGAAGTTCAAAAGGTCACCAATGTAAAAGAATTAAAACGCCTGTAATCTGCCAAAAAAAGAAGCTCATGTACTTTTTTTGAGCGACGGGCGTTTTGCTTTGGGCGACAGAATGCTCAGATGTGACAGGAGCCATTGAAATGAATGGGATTTAAAAAAAAAAAAAAAAAAAAAGAAAATGAATGGGATTAGTCTTGTTGGGCGTTTTTAGAGCGGAAATTATATTATTATTACCGTATATACTCGAGTATAAGCCGACCCGAATATAAGCCGAGGGACCTAATTTTACCACAAAAACTGGGGAAAACTTATTGACTCGAGTATAAGCCTAGGGTTGTGCCTCACTGTGTCCATGACTAGACTGACGTTTAACATGGGAGTCTATGGAAGGGGTGCCCGGCTTTGAAAAATCGGTGCTCCCCGGCTGTAAGTTCCCCGGACAACAAACTTGTAGAGGAAGAGTGGGGCTACATGTGTGCCAAGTTTGGGGTCCAGAGGACCTACGACCGGCCAGTACCGGGTCCCCAAAGTCACCAGAGAAATGACCATTTAACATAGGAGTCTATGGAAGGGGGTGCCCGGTTTTGAAAAATCGGTGCTCCCCGGCCGTAAGTCCCCTGGACAATAAACTTTGCGCACTTATAGAGAAAGAGTGGAGCTATATGTGTGCCAAGTTTGGGGTCCAGGGGACTTACGGCCGGCCGGTACCGGCTCCCCAAAGTCCAGGAGTTCAGGCGCAAAAAGGTGACTCAAGTATAAGCCGAGGGGGGCATTTTCAGCACAAAAAATTGTGCTTAAAAACTCGGCTTATACTCGAGTATATACAGTATATTAAAATGCCCAAAAACACCTAGATGTGAACAAAGCCTTAGGCTGGCCATACATTATACAATTTTCGTCTATAGATTTGCTTTAGATTTACCAAAGCCATATAATATGAGGTCAACTCTAAACACTTTTTATTTGTATGCAATCAGGCCGGGCCCTTGTACTACACAGTTGAAGGTTAAATCTAAAGGAAATTGAATAAGAAAATTGTATGGTGTATGGCCAGCTTTAGGTTTTCAACTTTGTGCCTTATATGGCTCAAACTGTAATATAAGGATCATATATTGAAGTGCTAAAAATGTGATTGCTGCAAAAGTAAAAAAAGTAAAAAAAAAATTAAATACTGCAGAAAATCTGAAAATTTACTAATGTAAATATATTATTAAAAAAATTAAATATGTAAAAATCTCACAGGCACTAATGATACACAGGACTAGGACATATTTCAGTAGATGATTTATGGTAAAATACACTAATTTATTATAATGTTCTCTAAATAAATTTAAAAAAAAAATACTAAAGTGTTACAAGCACTTTTATTGCGCTGGAGTGTTAATAATTACATTCTACATATCAATGTGCTTTTAAGTTCAAACAGTATTGTACCAAAAGTAAATGAAAGTTAGGAACCATAAGGGATCCCCTAAAGGAGCCAGATGAGCAATCACTTTTTTTTAGTTCTGACGAGGCCCTTCTCTTAGAAAACATCTAAAGCTGATCCTATGTCAATGTAGCTGCATAGTAATGATCTGAAAAGTTACCATGACAACTGTAAACATACACTAGAGGAGTACCACTCGTTTCACAATTTATTGCTCAAGAAAAGACATACAGGTTTGTGGAAACCCAGTGAGGGCCATAGCGCCATGTGCACTGTTTTAGGTGATCGAGTCTCTACATTCGACCTAACCATTTTGTTATAGCACTTGACCTGTGTAGCATAATTGATCCGACTTTAAAAATCTTTAAATACAAAAATTCATAGTTATAATAAAACAGAAGGCGGGCTTCCTAACCAATCCTGAACCTAACTGCCACTAATTCTTGGCCAATCCTGAACCTAACTGCCACTAATCCTTGGCCAATCCTGAACCTAACTGCCACTAATCCTTGGCCAATCCTGAACCTAACTGCCACTAATCCTTGGCCAATCCTGAACCTAACTGCCACTAATCCTTGGCCAATCCTGAACCTAACTGCCACTAATCCTTGGCCAATCCTGAACCTAACTGCCACTAATCCTTGGCCAATCCTGAACCTAACTGCCACTAATCCTTGGCCAATCCTGAACCTAACTGCCACTAATCCTTGGCCAATCCTGAACCTAAACTGCCACTAATCCTTGGCCAATCCTGAACCTAACTGCCACTAATCCTTGGCCAATCCTGAACCTAACTGCCACTAATCCTTGGCCAATGCACAATAAAACATTTTAATACTTCATTATTATATGCAAATATCATTTTTTTTTGGCGAAATTGTTGAAAAATTTCCAAAAATGATTTGTCACAATAAGCTCAAATCAATACAAGAATACTGATCCTTATTTTAGCCATGTGGCTGTAATTTTCAGCTCTCATTGAATGCAGTTAAAAACAACTGTCACTTATTTATTTTTTTGGAAAGATAAAAAGATTTTCATCCTTAGCTTTGTAAATAGGTTCAGTTCACAAAGCTAACAAACCTGGTTTATGTTGTGTCCTTTTTGTCTCTTATGCGCCCAGTTCTAGTCCCTGTGTGGGCAATCTAGGTGCCTCTGACATTGTTGTATGTTTTTTTTTTTTTATTCTTTATTTTATCAAAAATCAAAAATAAAATCATACAAATGTATAAAAACAATCCTAGAAACCCTGATATCTACCCCTGTACCTTATTGATTCCTATACTATTTCTGCAATAAAAATTGATTGAACCAGAAAAAAGTGACAGTTATTTTCAGTTACGTCCAGTTGCCTGTTTGTTTTTTTTTAAATCCTTGTATTGCAGGCAGTTATTGTTCACTCAACAATTATGGCCTGAGAAGTAGAGGCGATGGAATGGTAAACCCTTAACTAGTTCTTGGATGATAGGATATTTTTCTACGGGACATTGAGGCCTCCTGGTATGACAGAAGCGATCCAAGGGTCAGGTTTGGCAGGGGAGTATGCGCACCTCCCAGAGCAGACTTAAACCAGAGAATGTTTGTGCTCCTGGGCATCAAGGGAGAGAAATCAAAACAGGAGATAGAATATCCCAACAATACCCCCTTGTCATGACATTCCTTTGTGCTATTTCAGCAAAGGCCAGGAAGATGCTATTAACTGAGAAAACTGCAGCTCTGAGCAGGAGGGAATGCACCAATTTCACATCACTAAACAGAAGTCACTATTGTTACAGGTAAATGGCACAGACACCTGTAGCATTCAGTAGCCCAGGAAAAGGACAGACGGAGACAGACAGTATAAGAATCCATTATATATATTTTTTAAGTCTTTATTCCCAAATGGGTACACTTACACAGATGTGTTGTTCACACAATGGCAGCAAGTTGCCAATGGCCAACTACAAGCTTTGCACATTAGGACTCATCTAACACTCTATTGCCCTTTTTTTTAATCACAGAATACGGCTTTCAATGGTCCGTATTTACTAAATTTCTAGATTGTAAGCTCTAACGAGCAGGGCTCTCTGATTCCTCCTGTATTGAATTGTAATGTAACTGTACTATCTGCCCCCATGTTGTAAAGCGCTGCACAAACTGTTGGCGCTATATAAATACTGTATAATAATAATAAATCTCTGAAAATCTGTATTTATCTGACAGCTCTACAGGTGACATTATCAAGACCCCACTGAGAAGACTTATGCCGTGTACACACGATCGGTTTTACAGATGAAAACGGTCCGATGGACTTTTCTCATCGGACAAACCGATCGTGTATGGGCCCCATCGGTCTTTTTTCCACCGGTGAGAAAAAATAGAACATGTTTTAAATTTATCCGATGGGAAAAAAAACGATAGCAAATTCCGATCGTCTGTGTGGAACTCCATCGGAAGAAAAAACCCACGCATGCTCAGAATCAAGTCGACGCATGCTCAGAAGCATTGAACTTAATTTTTCTCGGCTCTTCGGAGTGTTTTACGTCACGGCGTTTGGGACGGTCAGATTTTTCACTGATGGTTTGTAGGCAAGACTGATGGAAGTCAGCTTCATCGGATTTCCGATGGAAAAATCCATCAGATTAGAATCTACAGGATATCCGATCGTGTGTAGAGGGCTTTAGGCTGGATTCACACCTATGCAGTTTTAGTGCTTTTTGCATTTTGCAGATTTTCCCTACAGTCCATTTAACATGGTTTCCTATGGAACACATGCAAATCTGCAAAATGCACTAAAAAAATGCATACCGTAGGTGTGAATCCAACCTAAAAGGTGCTTGCTTTTACTTTTTTTTATTTTTTGCAATGTAACATCGGGGTTGATTTACTAAAAGCAAATAGACTGTTCAGTTTGCGAAATAATTTTCCCCACAGCTTAATGAATAAGGTGAAGCTCTGACATGCGTCATCCAATCAAATGCAGTTTTTTTTTTTACGGTCCATGGCATGTGATTGAGTATTTTTTGCACATTTACCAAGCTAAGGAGAAAATACAACTTCACTTGCAAAGTGAACAGCCAATGTGCCTTTAGTAAATCAACCACCTGGTTAGATAATAGATACGGCTGGAAATAGACACGTAGAAAAAATATCCTATCATCTAAGGCCTGATTCACACCTATGCATTTTTAGTGCTTTTTGCATTTTGCAGATTTGCCCTACAGTCCATTAAACATGGTTTCCTATGGGACATGTTCTGTAGTGCAAAATGCAAAAAGCACTAAAAATGCATAGGTGTGAATCCAGCCTAAGAACTACTTAAGGGTTTACCATGCAAAAGGCAATTTAATAAAGCTGGCCATAGATGGGTTAAATTTCAAACGAAAATTCTTAGGAAAAGAAGGTTCTAAGAAAGTTTGCTCATTTTTCTATTCATAAATTGCCCAAATCGATATTCCTTTTCAAACGCAGTGATGGGAACATTCAAAGGAGCAGGATGGAAAACTTTTCTCGAATAAGTGTAGTCCATTGACTCCAAAATCAAATATTAAAAGCAAAAAATGTTTAAAGACAAACAAAACTTCAGAAGAGTTTTCCTAAGAGTTTTCGTTTTAAATTCTATCCATCTATGGCCAGCTTAAGGCCCCTTTCACACTGAGGCGTTGAAAAAACGCTCAAAAATTATGGGATTTTGTACCTCTATTTTACCGCGTTTTTACCGCGATCACGGTAAAAATAGCGCTAACGCGTTTGCGTTTTTACCGCGTTCGCGCAAAAAATAGCGTGAACGCGGTAAAACCGCATACGCGTTAGCGCTAGTTTTTAAAATAACGCTTATGCCTATGCGTTTTTACCGCGGTTCCCATTCATTTCAATGGGGATAGGCGTTTTTACAGCGCTATTTTATGCACCCTAAAGTTGCTCTAAAAAAGCGGTTTGCAGGATTTTTTCCAACGCCCAGCCAGCATAACGCTTCAGTGTGAAAGCCCTCAGGGCTTTCACATTGAGAATGCTGGGGCAGGATTATTTCAGGCGTTATTACAGCGCAAAAACGCGGTAAAAACGCCTCAGTGTGAAAGGGGCCTTAGACTGGAGCAGCTGTGCATGGCAGCCAATCGGCTTCTACCTTTCATTTTCAGAGCTTAACTGAACAAGCTAAAGTTAGAAGCTGATTGGTTCCTATGCACAGCTGCTCCAGATTTCGTTTGCTCAAGTTTTAGCAAATTCCCCCCATAATGTGTGTGGGTGAGTGCTGCAATTTGAGTCTTCTATGACTACCTATACCCCTGTAGAAAGTTTTTTGAATTTGTCACCACTTCTAGCTGTTACCACTATTTGGGGAAGGGCGTTTTCTCTCCACATTTTTACTGCTCTAAATGTAAAGAACCCTGTACTCCAGGGGTCTCAAATATAACCAATATGGCCACTATCTACAAATTAATCAGTGGTGACTGTAGTTTAACCCAGGGGTCTCCAAACATTCTAAACATAGGGCCGGTTTATTGTCCTTCAGACTCTTGGAGGGCCGGACTTTGGCCAGCGGGGGGTGAACATTTTCCTAGCATCAGTGGGACTAAACATATGGTATTAGGGGGAGAAATAGTGCCCCATCATTGGTATAATAGGGAGGAAAAATGCCCCATTAGTGGTGTCAGTGGGATAAATGGTGCTCCACTGTCAGTGTCAGATGTCAGAATAGTGTCTCGTATCAGTGGGAGGGATACTGCCCCAAGGGCCGGATAAAGGCAAGCAAAGGGCCGCATCCGGCCCACAGTTTGGAGACCACTGGTTTAACCCAAAGTCCCTGACGAGGCCAAAATTTTAAGTTGGAATTATAACTTGAAATGGAGTAGATCAGGGGTCTCAAACTGGCGGCCCTCCAGCTGTTGCAGAACTACAAGTTCCATCATCCCTCTGCCCGTGGGAGTCATGCTTGTAACGGTCAGCCTTGCAATGCCTCGTGGGACTTGTAGTTCCGCAACAGCTGGAGGGCCACCAGTTTGAGACCCCTGCTCTACTCCATTTCAAGTTATAATTCCAACTTAAAATTTTGGCTCGTCTGGGACTTTGGATTAAACTACAGTCACCACTGATTCATTTGGAGATAGTGGCCATATTGGTTATTACATGGTAGATAAGGATGTGCTTGTCCATCTATTGTTCTATTTGATACCACGTTTTTGATGCTTTTTTTTAACTAATATACCTTTATCAAGGATCCCTTGGTAGAATTGGCTACCAACTTCACTAAAAAAAGATCCTAACATCACATGTAGTCTTTGAACGAAGAAAGCTTGTACAACTTAATCAACACTTTTAGTCTAGCAGCAAACTCGCCATTTGTAATCCAAACAATTTATTGACCAAGAAGTGTATATCCAACAATCGCTGAGAGCAACTCATGTTCATTTCAAACAAAGCTCCTTCCAACTCCCTGAGATCTATTAACATAACCTTCTATCCTCTCCATCTACAGTTAAATTATAATGAAGACTCCACAGCGGATCCCTTCTGCTTTCAACTGCTCTTTGTATGAAACACACACTTGTCCCCTCCCAGGCAACAAAAGAAACTTCCCATCCGAGGAGCAGGGGACAGCAGCATGTGCAGCACTGCTCCCCCTCCCCCTGTGTCTGCAGAGACACCGTCCCCAGAGCCCAGCAGCTCACACTGATAAACAAGGGCCCACCGACTGGGACGCGCTGCACTCGGCTCAACGCAACGACTTTACACATGGCTTCTTAAAGGGAAATCAGTGCTGATCAGTTCATGTTTACAATAAGAAAAAAAACTGTGATTTTCCATTTCTCCTTATCAAGTTACAATCTGACCATACAATATTTGTGCTATAAATTGTAGATTTACTCAAACTATGTCATATGAGCACCTACCTTATCTAAAGATGACCATCCACTATACAACCTGATTGTACAATCTCCTTTAAACCTAAACAATCCATTCAATTAGTATTGAAGTGGAACTAAAGTTGAAAAAAATGTGAGCAGGCAGGCTCTTTAGCGCAGAAAAGATGCAATGGGGGGGGGGGGCTTTACTAAAACTGGAGAGTGCAAAATCTGGTATAGCTGTGCATGGCAGCCAATCAGCTTCCAACTTCAGCTTGTTCAGTTAGGCCTGGTTCACACTTATGCAGGATGCACTTTGCATATTGCAGGTGCATGTTGCGTTTTTTAATACACGTTTTTGATCCATTAAAGTCTATGGAACCAAAAACCAGAAAAACGTCCCAGGCCTTTTCCATAAAATGCACAGATGTGAACTACATCCATAGGAAACCATGTTATATGACTGTACAGTGTTTCTGCAAAACTGAAAACGTGCTAAAAAATGCATACGTGTGAACCAGGCCTTAGTGCTTTTTGCATTACAGTCCATTTAGTTGCAGTTTGCATATTCCAGGTGCATTTTGTGTTTTTCAATACAGGTTTTTGATCCATTAAAGTCTATGGAACCAAAAACTAAAAAAAAAGTCCCTGGCCCTTTCCATAAAATGCACAGATGTAAACGTGACCCATAGGAATCCATGTTAAATGGACTGTAGTGTGTTTCTGCAAAACTGAAAATGCAGTAAAAAATGTATAGGTGTGAACCAGGCCTAAACATGTTCTGTAGTGCAAATCTACAAAATGCAAAAAGCGCAAAAAAAAAAAAAAAAAAAAAAAAGAAATGCATATGTGTGAACCAGGCCTTAAGCTTTCACAAAACCTGGAAGCTGATTGCTTTCTTTGCAGAGCTGTAACAGATTTAGCACTCTCCAGTTTTCGTAAATCAACCCCAATGTCTCTTCTGCAATAAAAATAAACACCTGGTTGTTTGCAATCTCTTGCAGAATGTAAACTGGGCTGGTCCTAGTGTGCTTGGATGAGTAACTTCCGTGCATGCACAGGAATGACAACATCCTGCGCCAGCCCAAGATCAGCACCCAGAAAAAGCCCAGGAGAAGATGCCGGTGTAGGCGAAGGACCTTATGGGCATCGGGTTGTTGGAATACAGGTCAGTATTTTTTACTTTAGTTCCACTTTAAATCAGGCACTAGTGTTTATGGTAGATCTAAAGGAGAATATACCATTTCATTGTATAGTGCTCTCTAGCTCCCTTGTTACCTCCTCCCACACTCTCCTCCAGGACTTATCTAGAACCTCTCTCATCCTCTGGAACTTCCTACCCCTGTATGTCCCGTCAGAGCTCCTACACTGTCCGCCTTTAGGCGATCAGTGAAAACTCATCTGTTTAGGGAAGCCTACTCCACCTCCACCTAAGAACTGTACACGAGTCACCTCCAATACATCATCCCAGCACCTTTTGTACCACCTCCCTCTTCCTTTAGATTGCAAACTCAATGAGCAGGGCCCTCCTATTCCTTCTGTATTGAACTATATTGTAATTGTACTATCCCCCTTTATATTGTAGAGCGCTGCGTAAAGTGTTGGTGCTATATAAGTCCTGTATAATAATATAGTGCAGGTGCAGTCCGCTGTGGGGGGGACTACCTCCAGGTGCCTCCAATTGTGCTGTTCAAATGCTCTACTGGTCTTTCCAGGTAAGCAGTGCATAAACCTATGGATCCCCAAATGATATGTTAATTGTTTGCTATATAATTGTTACTAATTCTCCCTTGCTATATTATACACTTGTTATGGCTGTTTATATTTATAACTTATTTTGTAGATGATAATGACCGACTCCTCCTGAAGAAGCGGCCTGTGCCACGAAAACATGTAGAGGACCTTGTCAAGATCTACATTCTGGTGCCCCTTGTGTCCACTCAGGGGTATCGACCTGTTTGAATATTGTGAACAACAACGCACGGTTGTAACTATTGAGTGTATACATTTTCTTTGTAAATACTGTCCCTTTCTCAATTTTAAACATGTTCTTTGTTTAATAAATTGTTATATTTTATTATATTCTTGAATAATCGACCTGTTTGAATATTATGAACAACAATGCACGGTTGTAGCTATTGAGTGTATACATTTTCTTTGTAATACTGTCCCTTTCTCAATTTTAATCATGTTCTTTGTTCAATAAATTGTTATATTTTATTATATTCTTGCCTAATCCTTGGGTACCAAGATCCAATCCTCTCCTTTTATACCAGGGGCATGCTTTGGGGCCACCCCAGGTATTTTTACTCATTTGCAACTATTGTGGATGATGGTACCCGCCCCTATCCTCAAACATTCAGGTTAAGGCATACCTTTAAAATATATTGCAGGGATCTCCAAACTACGGCTCTCCAGCTGTTGCGGAACTACACGTCCCATGAGGCATTGCAAAACTCTGACACTCACAGACATGACTAAGCATGATGGGAATTGTAGTTCCTGAACAACTGGAAGACCATAGTTTGGAGACCCCAGTAGGATGGTAAGCCTAACCAATCAATCTGTATCCAATCAAACAGGCCCTTGCAGTTTTTGGTAGCTCTAAAGGAGATAGTACAAATTGTACCATGTGTGGTGAACTTTACAGATTGTTGCTACAGGTTCTTTAAATATTAAAAAAAAAAACACTTGCAAACTTGTAAAGCGGTCATATGATTCTGTAATGCGCCTGCACGTTTGATTGGCAGATGAGAAGGAACCCTTGCAGTGATATAAGATCACATCACCTGTACATGATGTGTAACACATAGACAGCTATTACATGCTCATGTACAGAATTACTCCTTCTCAGGATAAAGATACAGGAAAGCCTTAAGGGAGAAGGACTAAGCCTGATGACAACCTGACGAAAGCTAATCCTGACACCTGAAAATGTTTTGCACAAACTGGCCTCTGAGTTTTAAAACAAACTACATCTGACATCAACGTTGACAGTTTCATTGAGTTATTTGTACCGCTGACATTTGTTTACCTTGTGTAATTCAGACACAGATGTTGTCTCTATTGGTATTATCAATCAGGAGCTTCTAAAATAAAATACCGTAACAAATCATTTCCTCTCTTTTCTTCCTGACCCTCATTTAACCCTTTACAAGGCCTGACATAGTAAACAAAAGCAGATGACACCGTGGGGGTGATTTACTAAAACTGGTGCCGTTCTGTAGAGAAACCAATCAGCTTCTAACTTCAGTTTGTTCAATAAAGCTTTGCCAAAAAAAAAAAAGGAAGCTGATTGGTTTCTATGAAGACCTGCACCAGAGTTTGCGCTTTCCGGTTTTAGTAAATTAACCTCAGTGGGGTCGGTTTACTAACTGGAGAGTGCAAAATCTGATGCGGTTCTGCGGTTCAGCTTCAGGGCCGGTTCACACCACATTGAGTCCGGTGCGTTTTTGTTTTTTTTTGCATCAAAAACGCATGGAAAGTAAGTTATATGGTTTTCAATGTCATAGTTCACACCAGTGCTTGCAGTTCCAGTTCTGAAAAAAAAAAAGTAGAACATGCTGCATTTTTCCCGCAATAGACTGTACTGGAATGCTGTAAAATGCATCAAAAACGCACTGGAATGCACCTAAACACACCAAAAACGCACTGGAATGCACCTAAACACACCAAAAACGCACTGGAATGCACCTAAACACACCAAAAACGCACTGGAATGCACCTAAACACACCAAAAATGCACTGGAATGCACCTAAACACACCAAAAACGCACTGGAATGCACCTAAACAGACCAAAAACGTACTGGAACGCACAAGTCCTTATTAAGAAGTATAGAAGTTGTTATTAGCATATATTTTTTCCTGCTCCTAGAAGCCTAATAGTGTTAGGCCTGGTTCACGCCTATGCATTTTTGAGTGCATTTTCAGTTTTGCAGAAACACACTACAATCCATTTAACATGGTTTCCTATAGATGTAGTTCACATCTGTGCATTTTATGAAAAGGGCCAGGGATTTTTTTTTTCTGGTTTTTGGTTCTATAGACTTTAATGGTTTAAAGATGTGTACTGAAAAAAAATGCAATATGCAAACTGCAACCTGCACAAGTGGGAATCAGACCTTATCTCCTATGTGTCCATGCACACTACTTTAGGCTGGATTCACACCTATGCATTTTTTGTGCTTTTTGAACTTTGCAGATTTGCACTACAGTCCATCTGCAAAATGCAAAAAGCACTAAAAATGCATAGGTGTGAATCCAGCCTAAGGCTATTAGCATTTTTTGAGCTTCAGCGTCTAGGAGCAGAAAAAAAAATGAGTGTTTTTCCAGCACAAAACACCTTTTTTTCATGTACTCCAAAAATGCTAATGCCCCTAACTGCTCCTACAATTCTACTAGAAGCTGGGACAAATTTGCTATTATCTGCATTTTTCATCCAGCATTTTTTTTCTAGTTTTTTTTGAGCTTATGAAAAACGTGAGTGTGCGTGGAGCCTTACGGTTAAGAAAAAAGAGGGGGGGGGGGGGAGGGAAGGCAATGCACAAAAAACGCACCAAAAACGCACCAAAAACACGCATGCAGAAAAGCATCTGGAACGTATCTGGATTGCGTTTCTTTGGTGTGAACTGGCCCTTAATGTTATTTTGTTAAAGCTTAATTGAACGTTTTGCGCTTTTTTTTTTTGCTAAGTTGTATTATTTAGCAGTTTGTGTTATATGCATTTGTTACCCAGGGAATGCCCAAAGGCTATGTTCTGTACCTATACAAATCATCTTCAATAAAAAAAAAAAGCTTAAGGCCTCATGCCCATGGACTTTTTTACAGCCGTGTTTTTGAGCGTTTTTTACAGCTTAAAAACGCCTGTCCATGTTAGTCTATAGCTTCATGCCCACCTAGGCGTTTTTGAGCTGCAAATGGCGTAGGCGTTTTTAAGCTGTAAAAAAAACCCAGGACCAGTGCGTTCCGTGGCGTCGGCGTTAGGCATAAAAAAACATGCAAAAACGCTGCGGCTGCGTTTTTGAGCCTCTGCGTTTTTATCTTTTTTTTTCGAAAAAAAAAATACGGTCGAAGAATGTATACACTAACATGGGCAGGCGTTTTTAAGCTGTAAAAAACGCTCAAAAACGCGGCTGTAAAAACGTCCGTGGGCATGAGGCCTTATTGACCAAGCTGAAGTTAGAAGCTGATTGGCTACCATGCACAGATACACCAGATTTTGTACTCTGCAGTTTTAGTAAATCGACCCCAGTGAGCTGTTACCCCAGGGCAACCAATCAGAAGCTAGCAAAAATGACAGCTGAAGTATGACAGGATGCCATTGGGAAACACCTCCTCTTTCTTTGGCTCTTTTATTCTATTAGGATTCATTATAAGCCTAATGTGGTCATTACTTTCTATAATACTTGTACTGTCATTGATGCATAAAAGCTCTGCTCTATTGGCTCAATCAAAACGGTTTTAGGCTCCATGTACACAGAAGCTCAAAAACGGTCGTTTTTAAAGCAGCAGAAAAAGCTAGCTTTTATCAGCGTTTTTTTACTAGCGTTTATTAGCGTTTTTCAGTGTAACGTTTTGTAGCCTTTTTTTTTTTTTCAATGGATCAAAAAACGCTGAAAAACGCTCGCGACCAGCGTTTTGCGTTTTTTCTGCCGAAAAACGGCACTTTGAACGCAAATTTCTTGCGTTCAGAAAAAAGCCCATTAACTCCACTGCTCATTAAAGCTAAAAAAACGTTATGTGTACATGAACACATAGGCTAACATAGAGTGCAGTTAATGGGCTTTTTAAAAAAAACGCCAAAACGCCAATAAACTGCAGTTTATCAGCTTCTGTGTACATGGAGCCTTATACAAAAAAAAAAACATGCAAACATAACTGTGCAGTACTTGTTTGTGATCAGTTAAATTAACTGTTTGCTATATATATGTCTTAATTCAAAAATAAACCCCTAACGAGGTAAGTCCTGATTTTTTTCAGCAGTGATAATTTGCACACAATATATGAACTTCATTGGCCATACTGCAAAATAACAAATCCAACCATATAAAACGAGGCAAAAAAACATGCATATGGCTATTTAGACCCATTGACGACCTACTTATTCAAAAGCAAACCAGCAAGGCAAAGCGCTAAGTATCATGGGCAATGTAGTTTATAAATGCGAGAGAGTAGTGATATCTGCCTCCAGAGGATGTGAATATATCGGTGAACCCAACGCATTACCAAATAAATAATGAATTTAACCATAATCAACCGCGTCCTTCATAAATGACGTATCCTTACGGAGCGTTCAATGGCATTAACAAAAAGTTACGTCACTTGTCTGTACCTGTTGCTGATCTAGATTTTCTTTCAAATAGAAAGCACAGATACTAATCGGCAAAAAGATCACAAAACTACCAGAAGTCACTTTTAATAAACAAATCATTTTGTGTTGAAAAAATAAATAATAAAAAAAAGCTAAACACACAAACATACAAATCTTAGGAGGAAAAAATAAATAAAATGATAGAATAAATAACTAAAAAAGCTAATAGACATTAATGGATATGTGACAAAAAAAAAGCATTTGTACAAACTGACGACCTTCTAACATTCTTGGTCTCCAGTAATCAACACAGCAGTCTATCTAGATTCTGTTTAGTAAGCTAAAGTGTGGCATCACTAATGGGAATGACAAAACCTATACAACACAGTATCATACCTGCTTTCCCCCACATGCTGTCTAATATGCTTGCCTGCTAAATAAAAAAGATACTTTACTTTTCAAACACATCAGCAGCAAAGTCGGCATTATCTACAGCAGTTGACATCACAGGGCCTCTAACGCTGTAGTTCTCCTCTAACACTCGCACTGCGTGCGCTATAAGTAAACTTGGTAGAAAAAGATCAAACTGTTCTTTTCGCGCGTGCCCCTTGCGATTTTTCTCCAAACGTCGTGGTTTTATTTTTTTTTTATTTTTTATTTTTTGTTGGTAGTAGACCCTAACTTCAATATTTTAATCGTGAATCATTTCACAAAAGCGAGACAATCCGATAAAAAGTACAGTTGACCCAGTTCAGGTTGCACTTTAAATACGAAAAAAAAATCTTATCTTTCGACATGCAGCAGCTAACAGATTCTTGATGATCGAGGAAAAACATGAGTGTCTTACCGTCTTGGAGTCAAGTTCGTGCCTCGATTGCGCCAAAACTTTGTCTACCCCGGCCTGGTCCATGAATGTGACAAACCCGAATCCCCTGGCGAAGAGCAAACAAAATAAAATAAGGCTTGCCGATCGAATATGCAAATTCCAAACGCGTCGTAGTATATACGTGGGATCAAACCTCACCTGGATCTTTTGGTCAATGGATCTCTCATAACAAGACACTCCTTCACGTCTCCGAATTGACTAAAATACTCCCGCAGGCCCTCTAGAAATAGAAGAAGCAGCCTATCACAAGCAAGCATGGAAAGACAGATCCCAGAATGCAATAGAAAAATCCAATCCCTTCATGTCCAAGCGGGAGGAAAGGGAGAGAGAGAGAGAGAGAGAGAAAGAGAGAGAGAGAGAGAGAAAGAGATGGATGGAGGATGCACAGATGAAGGAGGAGGACGGCAAAGGGTGGAGAACGTGATGGGGAAATGGAGTACGACGCTTCTCTAGAACTATCATTGTGCTCACCTTGTGTAGTCTGCCAGCTCAGTCCCCCGATGAACATTTTACTGCAAAGCCAAAGAAAATGGAAAAAATAAAAATAAAAAAATCAGAAAAAAAAAACAAACAAAAGCCACGTGCTCTTCTATAAGAACATACAGTAGGAATAAATACAGTACATATAAATAAATATTTACATAGAGAGATACTGGAAGGTCATCAAACAAGCGACATATGTAGCTGTAGCAAGAAACTTCAACAGCTCATCTATGCCATAACCTTATCACGGGCCTTCAAATTCAATACCAATTTCCCCAAGACATATAGGAATTTAATTGTGTATAACAAATGTCAATGCAATTTATATTTCTAAGATATATGCCATTTCAGCTCAATGCCCCCACAATGTCATCCAACTAGTGTGCAAGGTGATTTCAGCAAACACACTCTCTAAATGAAGACAAAACTTTAAGAGACGTGTAAAGGGTTAACCATCGACAATCCCTGTACAATCAACTTTAGATTTCCCAACACTATGTAATATGAGGACCTATCTCATCCATCCAGTCAATTTGTATCCAATCAGGCAGGGCCTTACACTACATAGTCGTACCATAGAATATAATGTGTGGGGTGAGATTAAAGATTCAGGCTTCAATCTTTTTTTTTTTTTTTTATTGCCCCCCCCAAGCACAAGAATTCATAAGACAAATGAGATGATACAACAAACAGGCAAGCAGATGTGTGATTTATGATGAACTCAATCATCTAATACAAGTACAGTATTAAAAAAAATAGCAAAAGAATGGATAATATATTATTGTCACCGAGCCACCAAGTAACTTAATAAGAGTCCTAAAGCATCATACATATTAATAAATACTAACCATACACTATATAACCTTAATTGTACAATCTCCATTAGATCTACCATCAACTATGTAGTGCAGGATACTACCTGATTGGATAGAAATTGAATGGATTGTTTTAGGTTTGTCCTCCGATTACATCGTTTTGGTAACTTGGAAAATTGTACAGAGCTTGTATAGTGAATGGCCAGCCTGACTCTGGGTCTTAAGCTCACAATCTGATTGCATGCTGTCCTTTAGACCTACCAACAACTATTAAAGTACAAGATACTACCTGATTAGATTGTTTTAGGTTTGTCCTTCGATTACATCATTTTGGTACCTCTAAAGAAAATTGGACAGAGCTTGTATAGTGAATGGCCAGCCTAACTCATCTCTTAAGCTCACAATTTGATTGCACCTTTAGACCTACCAACATTTAGACCCACCACCTCTAGACCTAACAAACTTTAGACCTACCAACTTTGGACCTACCAACCTTTAGACCTACCAACCTTTAGACCCACCACCTTTAGACCTACCAATCTTTAGACCCACCACTTTTAAACTTACTACCTATAGACCTACCAACGTTTAGTCCCACCATGTTTAGACCTATCACCTTTTGACCAACCACCTATAGATGTACCACTTTGAGACCTACCAACCTTTAGACCCACCACCTATAGATCTACCGACCTTTAGACCTACTACCCTTAGACCAACCATCTATAGACCTACCAACCTTTGGACCCACCACTTTTAGACCTACCACCTTGAGACCTACCAACCTTTAGACACACCACCTATAGATCTACCGACCCCCCCCCTATAGATCTACCGACCTTTAGACTTACTACCCTTAGACCAACCATCTATAGACCTACCAACCTTTGGACCCACCACTTTTAGACCTACCACCTTGAGACCTACCAACCTTTAGACACACCAAATATAGATCTACCGACCTTTAGACTTACTACCCTTAGACCAACCATCTATAGACCTACCAACCTTTGGACCCACCACTTTTAGACCTACCAACATTTAGACACACCACCTATAGATCTACCAACCTTTAGACCTACTACCCTTAGACCAACCATCTATAGACCTACCAACCTTTGGATCCACCACTTTTAGACCTACCACCTTGAGACCTACCAACCTTTAGACTTACTACCCTTAGACCAACCATCTATAGACCTACCAACCTTTGGACCCACCACTTTTAGACCTACCACCTTGAGACCTACCAACATTTAGACACACCACCTATAGATCTACCGACCTTTAGACCTACTACCCTTAGACCAACCATCTATAGATTCACCAACCTTTGGACCCACCACCTTGAGACCTACCAACCTTTAGACACACCACCTATAGATCTACCAACCTTTAGACCTACTACCCTTAGACCAACCATCTATAGACCTACCAACCTTTGGACTCACCACTTTTAGACCTACCAACCTTTAGACCAATCACCTATAGATCTACCAACCTTTAGACCTACCAACAACTATGTAGTACAAGAGCCTGCCTAATTTGATATAAACTGATTGGATGGTCGAGTTAGGTCCTCCTAACGGGTTTGGTAAATGTAAAGTTGATTGTGTGTCCAGATTGTAACCCATGATTGTACGGTGAGATGATAAGGTATGGTATATGGTGCCCTTTAGGGATGCAGAAAGTTTGGCGTTGAGGTGATCCCCATGATGTATCAGAGATGGGGATGATTTGGCTCCCAGGTTCAGGCTCCATAGTGGAGATCCCATAATGTGTGGACAGTTATTTCCAGCACATGGAATGTAAAATCTCAGATGTATGAAATTGGAGCAGAGCTCAGGTCATCAGACCCCTGATCCAGCCCATGAAGGGTGTGGGTACCATGGATCCGATAAGAGGGCCCCCCCCCCCAGAAAGTGGTCCAGGGGACACGATGATGACAAAGGCACAGTGACTTCTCCCGATCGGTCAGAGAAAGTTCACCATGGGGGGGAGTCCAGCGACCTGGAACTTTCCATCCCTCACCTCCCCCCCTCCACCGAGCGCCAGGCTCCCAATGTGCACCTATACACGGCCAGGCCCCCCTCCAAACTTGCACTGAGGCTGTGCCCAGGTACCTCCCCATCTGATGCCCTTGTGAAGCGGCAGCCCACCCTGGCATAAAAGAACATGGAGGGAAGGCGGCACATGGCCGAGGCGCCTTACCAAGGGTCGTGCGCAGAGTCCGGGGGCGACAGTCCGGGCTGGGGCGCTTCTGTCTCCATTCGGTCTCTGGCGGCTCCTGAGAACGGAGGCAGCTCCCGGGACAAGAGGATGGAAGGGGGTGTGTTCTCCCCGCCTACTCCCGCCGCGCCCCGCCCACCCACTGATCATCCGAAGACCTCACCGTGCCCAAGCTCCACCCCCTTGCCCTGGAACCCGCCCTGACACCTGCCCCCACTCTCCCCCCCTACTGAGCCAGCTTGCCACTGACTGTCCCTAAAGCCACTGGAAATGCGGTGGGGGTGGGGAGGACATTCCACCCGGACCTGCATATAAAGCAATTACTGGGAATCAGAACGGCTATAAAAAGGATAACCTTCTCACCATGATGAGCGATCATCTACATAGGAAATCACAGGCATAGGAGGGAGGCAGATTTATGACATCACCTATTGATGGCAAACTAATGACCAGAAAATGGGGAGAGAGCTGTACAAGATCAGGATGGTGTACACAGCACTGTGCACTGGAGACAGGGGGGGGGGGAGGACTGGGACATGATGGCCACAGGGGGGTTCACTAAATCAGTACACTCACTAGGGGATTCACTAAATCTGGAGCAGCTGTACATGGCAACCAATCAGCTTCTAGCTTCACATTGTTCAGCTAAGCTTTGACAATGAAAGCTAGAAGCTGATTGGTTGCCATACATAGCTGCCCCAGATTCTGGATGCTCCAGTCTTAACCACTTCAGTTCCAGGAGATATACCCCTCTTCACGACCAGGCCATTTTTTGCTTTATTTTAACTGACAATTGCGCGGTCGTGCGACGCTGTACCCAAATAAAATGTATGTCCTTTTTTCCCCCCACAAATAGAGCTTTCTTTTGCTGGCATTTGATCACCTCTGCGGATTTTATTTTTTGCGCTATAAACAAAAAA
This sequence comes from Rana muscosa, assembly GCA_029206835.1. NCBI lineage: Eukaryota > Metazoa > Chordata > Amphibia > Anura > Ranidae > Rana > Rana muscosa. The sequence continues at coordinate 884,462,282 of CM055116.1, forward strand.
AGACTGACAATTTGGGGTAAAAAACAATATAGAGCTTTCTTTTGGTGGTATTTGATCACCTCTGCGGATTTTATTTTTTGTGCTATAAACCAAAAAAGACTGACAATTTGGGGGAAAAAAACAAACAAACTATATAGCGCTTTCTTTTGCTGGTATTTGATCACCTCTGCGTTGTTGTTTTTTTGCGCTATAAACAAAAAAAGACCGACAATTTTGAAAAAAAAAACAAAACAATATTTTTTACTTTCTGCTATAAAACACACCCAATGAAAAAATGTAAAAAATCGAATTTCTTCATCAATTTAGGCCAATATGTATTCCGCTACATGTTTTTGGTAAACAAAATCCCAATAAGCGCATATTGGTTTGCGCAAAAGTTATAGCATCTACAAAATAGGGGATAGATTTATGGAATTTGTATTTATTTTTATTTTTTTACTAGTAATGGTGGCGATATTAAGGGACTGCGATATTGCGGCGGACAAATCAGACACTAAGTGACACTTTTGACACTTTTTTTGGGAACTAGTGACACTAATACAGTAAACAGTGCTAAAAATATGCACTGTCACTGTACTAATGACACTGGCTGGGAAGAGGCTAACATCGGGGGCGATCAAAGGGTTAAATGTATGCTTAACCTACGCTTGGTTACTGTGGGGGAGGTGCTGGTATTATGGGAAGACAGAGATCCGTGTTCCTGCTTTGCAGAAACACAGAATCTCTACCTTCTCTACTGAGAGAACGACAATCTCCCTTGTTTACATAGGCAGGGTTATGATTAACCACTTAAGCCCCGGACCAATACGGGCCATTATGACGAGGCCCCTTTTTGCGATTCGGCACTGCGTCGCTTTAACTGACAATTGCGCAGTCGTGCGACGTAGCTCCCAAACAAAATTGGCGTCCTTTTTTTCACACAAATACAGCTTTCTTTTGGTGGTATTTGATCACCTTTGCGGTTTTTATTTTTTGCACTATAAACAAAAATAGAGCGAAAATTTTGAAAAAAATTACATATTTTTTACTTTTTTCTATAATAAATATCCCCAAAAAATATATAAAAAAATATTTTTTTTTCCTCAGTTTAGGCCGATATGTATTCTACATATTTTTGGTAAAAAAAATCGCAATCGGCGTTTATTGATTGGTTTGCGCAAAAATTATAGCGTTTACAAAATAGGGTATAGTTTTAAGGCATTTTTATTTTTTAATTTTTTTTTTACTAGTAATGGCGGCGATCAGCAATTTTTTTCCTGACTGCGACATTATGGCGGACACATCGGACACTTTTGACACATTTTTGGGACCAATGTCATTTGCACAGCGATCAGTGCTATAAAAATGCACTGGTTACTGTGAAAATGACACTGGCAGTGAAGGGGTTAACCCGTAGGGGGCGCTGAAGGGGTTAAGTGTGCATAGGGGCGTGTTACTAACTGAGGGGGGCGTGGCTACGACTGACATGTCACCGATCTCCACTCTGATTACACAGAGCGGAGATCGGTGATAGTGTCAGTAGGCGAGCGGGGAGATGATATGTTTACACACACATCTCCCCGCTCCGAGCCTCCGTGAGATGATCGCGGGGATCCCCGCGGCGATCGAGTCCGTGGGACCTGCGGTCCCACTCACGGGGAAGGTAGGGGGGTCGCGAGCGCGCCCCCGACGTCGGCAGTTAAAGGGCCACGTACAGGTACGTGATTGTGCCTGTACGAGCCATTCTTAAGACGTATATATGCCGTGAGCGGTCAGCAAGTGGTTAAAGGGGTTGGAAACCCTCGTGTTTTTTCACCTTTTGCATCCTATGCATTAAGGTTAAAAAACTTCTGACAGTGACCGGCCTCCCGCTTTACTCATCTGACCCTCTTCGATCCCTCGGCGGAGACGTGCTATACCTCTCTGCCTGGGGTTCTCGGCTCTTGATTGGATAGATTGATAGCAGCGCAGCCATTGGCTCCCGCTGCTGTCAATCAACTCCAATGACGCAGGCACCGGGGGGGGGCGGGGCCGAGTCCTACATTCGACGTCTATGGACGCCAAATGCTGGACTCAGGAGCACACCTGCAAGGTTACCCCCCAGGACAGCGCTTCTCCTAGGGGGTTATACGATGCAGGGAGGAGCTGGTAGCGCCGCCGGGGGACCACAGAAGAGGAGGATCGGGGCCACTCTGTGAAAAACGAACTGTACAGTGGAGGTAAGTATGACATGTTTGTTATTTTAAAAAAAATAACACAAAGCTTTACAATCACTTTAAGCACATTTGTATTGTGTGAAACGCATCTACCAGGCAACTTGTTTGTGTCCTGCGGTGTCATTTTTGGGGATGTCCATTAAAGGATCTTAAAACTAGCCGTGGTGTGCAGCCATTTCTTCATTCTATAGTACATAGGCAGACCGCCGTTCTGCTTGTGTCCCAAACGATCGGTGGGTCCCAGCGGACATCAACCTCCCAATTGGCTCCCGCAGTGATTAATCACAACGGGATTGGGTCGCTGGCGTGCGCGCCCCAGACCCAGAAGTGCAGGATAACATACTAGGTACGTGATCCTGCGCAGGAGAGCCGTATACAGTTGTGCTCATAAGTTTACATACCCTGGCAGAATTTATGATGAAAACATATTGCAAACAAGCAGGATTTTTAATGCAGAAGAGACATACTTGGGTTGATTTACTAAAGGCAAATAAACTTTACTTTGCAAAAGAATGTTCCCCAGAGCTTATTGAAGGAGGGGAAGCTCTGCTCACTTCCATCATCCAATCGTATGTGGGCAAAATTGATTGTTTTTGTTTTCCTTGCATGTGATTGGGTATTCTTTCCAAATGAATTTCCACCACATTCACTAAGCTCTGGGGAAGATTCTGTTACAAAGTGGTACTTTCCTTGCAAGGGGAACAGCCTGTTTGCCTTTAGTAAATCAATCCCACTATGTCTCTTCTGCATTAGCCCCCGTTCGCATGCGGTCAAATCGCATGACAAGTCGCACCCTATTGTCGGCAATGGAACTGTGCAAATCAGTGCGATGCCGACTTTAGGGTGCCGCACCGATTTGAAAAAGCAGTTCCTGCACTGCTTTTGGCGATTTCAGGTATGACTTGCATAGACGTCTGTGCATGAAGTCGCACAGATGTCAGCCAAGTCTCCCTGAAGTCACACTGACATGCGGCTTTGAATTTGTGCAATTTCAAGTGAAGTCGCACAATTTCAAAGCTCCATTCAGTGTGAACCTAGACTCAAAGTGATTCTAAAGGCAAAAAATGTTTTACCCTAAAGTGTTACTAAACGCAGGACCCTGCATTCACTATATCTGGTCTGCCACAATACACAGAACATGGAAATGCAATAGTTTTAGTAAATATAAACTGCTAAATACCTTTTCTCATCAGCAGTTAATAGCAGTCTTGTGATTTCTATCAGTGTCTGGTTACAGCTTTTAGAAGGAGTTTTCATTCTACTTATTCTACTTCGACTGTCCTATGAGGCTGCAGGACCCTCTGTCTGGACAGTTGGCCATGTGATTGGCCATGTGCTGATCACATGCACCCTCCATTAAAAAAAAGCAGTACACACCAAACTGAGCATGTGCAGCTTGTCCCCAAGGCTCCGTTTTATCAGAAGATGGTTTGGGAACAGTCGAAAAAGGGGAGGATCAGAGAAGACAGGATCAAACAGCCTTTTTACACAATGCAGAGGAATTACCCCTTAATGAGTATAATAAGCATGACCTTTTCCTCTTCCAGCTTCTGCTAGCATCGCTCTCCAGGCTGCTAGAAAGGTCCCAGGTGACGTGCACTTGATATCACTCCACCTGGGACAGAAGCTACAGATGAAACATCAGCTTATGCAGCTCCTGCTCCTAACGCGGCCGCCAGCTTGTTCCACTGCAGGTGCCAGCGCCAGCTCAATGCACTCTGATGCTCTGGAATGATGGGTCGGCAACCCGTTAATCGCGATCTGACCCACCATCCCAGAGCATGCGCATGCGCTTCCCTGTTTTGAGGTAGCAGGCCACATCAGAGGGCTCAAGGTTGAGCACCCCTGATCTAGGTACTTGCCACTGTTTCAATAAATATGTCAACTTTTGGCATCCTAAAGTGACGCTTCTTTGCAATTGGCCAAGAAAATCCATGCTAACCAATCACATTTTCCTCAGAGCGATCAGGTATCTGGGAAGTCCCACAGGCTACCAATGTTCCCTGATCTGATTAAAATTAAAATAGTACTAAATAGTACTAATATTAGTAATAGTACTAAAGGCAAATATTTTATTTTGGAAAGAGTAAGGCCCCTTTCACACTTATACGACTTGTCCCACGATTTGTGATGACAAAGTAGCATGACAAGTCGTTTCCCATGATTTCCAATGACAACCATTCATATTAGTACGACTTCAAGTCCTTCCGACTTCAAAGTAGTCCCTGCACTACTCTGGTCTGATTTTGATGCCACTTCCACAGGCATTCCCTGAAATCGTGGCCGTGAATCGCGGCAAAATCGCAGCCGCAAAATCGCGTGCACTAGTGTGAAAGGGGCCTAACCCCAGGTTCACACTGGGCTGCGAGAGTGAAGCCGTACGAGTTCAGCTGAACTCGCACGATTTCACTCCCGCTGGTCAGTCCCGATTTCGGCCGCAATTACATAGACATCTGTGCAGGTTTCTGCACAGATGTCTATGTAAATCGCGGGCCAAAATCGCAAAAAGTAGTACAGACACTATTTTTGAAATCGGTGCAGCGCCGCAGATGTGGCGTCGCACCGATTAGGACAGTGCCATTGCCCGCAATTTGCGGCAAATACCGCCGTTTTGCCAAATCGCATGTCAAAACTCATCAGTGTGAAATAGGGCTAAGGAAGGGTTACAACTCCTGTTAGATTATTTTTTTTTGCTCTCTGTGTCCCATTGGGAGATTTCCCTTGACTTGCTGTCTCATAGTCGAAACAGGAAGTGAAGTGAAAGAAAATCTCTCCAAAGTGAGCGAATTCCAGGGTATCACCAGAACTAGTGTCCCCATAGGAAGATTTCCCCTCTATTGCTGTTCTGGTGACAACTCAAAATTTGGGATTTCTTGCACATTGAGTGACGAACAATGATAAACAGGACAAATAGAGAGTGTGAACAGAGGTACAGACAGCAGCTAAAACCTGACAGGCGTCTATCCAAAACTAAAGAAAGGTTTTGCCTTCAGTTCTATTGTAATGCATATAGAAATTCTGACAATAAATGTTTCTTTTTTTGCTCCCTTCTGATCCAATAAATATACCACAAACATGTTTGTCCAGCCAGAAATTTTGTGAGTTAAGTTCTCATTGTTCCCTGCTATCTCGATGAACTACAAAACCTCTTCCCCGTTATGGAGAAGAGAGGGAGGTGTTATGTAGTGTTAGGGTCCTTTCACACGGGGCGGATCCGTGCAGATCCGCCCCGTGAAGCTCCGCTTGCTCAGCGGGGATCGCTCCGTTGATCCCCGCTGAGCCGACGGATGACGGGGCGGTCCCCGCACACTGTGCAGGGACCGCCCTGTCAGAGCGCCGCTCTCCCCTATGGGGAATCGGATGACGACGGACCGTAGAGTCCGTTGTCATCCGATCCGCTCCGCCGACGGAAGGAAAAATAGGGTTTTCCTCCGTCACACTTTGGCGGAGCGGAGCGGAGCGGATGTCAGCGGACATGTCTCCGCTGACATCCGTGCCTCCATAGGGGTACATGGAGGATCCGTTTCAGGTCCGCCTAAAAAACTGACAGGCGGACCTGAACGGACCTCCGTGTGAAAGGGGCCTTATGTAGTGCTAACATACTCCCATTCCTAACATGACAACATAGGTCAGTACCGTTGTAACTCTAGGACAGGAATTGTGTTAAAGGGGTTGTAAAGGTTCGTTTTTTATTTTCTAAATAGGTTCCTTTAAGCTCGTGCATTGTTGGTTCACTTACCTTTTCCTTCGATTTCCCTTCTAAATGTTTTTTTTCTTTGTCTGAATTTCTCACTTCCTGTTTCTCCTCAGTAAACTTCACACCATCATCCGAGTGGTGTGGAGTCAGCCAGAACAGCTTACTGAACAGCTTACTGAGGAGGAACAGGAAGTGAGAAATTCAGACAAAGAAAACAAAGAATGAAAACATTTAGAAGGGAAATCTAAGGAAAAGGTAAGTGAACCAACAATGCACTAGCTTAAAGGAACCTATTTAGAAAATAAAAAACTAACCTTTACAACCCCTTTAATGGCAAGAATACCAGATTAAAATAAAGGATAAAAAGTGCAACAAATACCTGGAGCAACCACCACATCTGAGAACTGGTAAGCTGCAACACTGTCAATGTTTTTCTTGGGTTTAGTGGAATCATGCAAGTTTATATCTAGGTATTGTAAAGTAAGGTATTGTAAAGTAAGAGTACATCCCTAGTGTCTGTCACCTCCTGGTAAAACAATATCATTAATCTGCATAATCCAGCCTGGCTGATGAAATATTTCCCTGAGAACTGTCAGCCTAGTAGTGACTGAGGAGTACCTACAGACTTTCCACTGTTTCCTGATCTTGCCATAGCCAAGTGTATTTAGTGACGATCCTCCTCTCTAGGGGCTCCTTTGGGTCTTTACTCAACCAATTCACAAGCCATACCACTGATCTGAGCACTTCATGTGATAATTACCTGATTTACTAACGGAAAAAAAGACTGTGCACTTTGCAAGTGCAGTTGTACCTCTGCAAGAGCAGTTGCCCCCGGGCTTAGTAAATGAGATGAAGCTTCACTTTGCAAAGAATGCCTAACCACATGCAAGGAAAGTAAAACAATAATAATGCATTTGTGTTCGCACATCTACCCCTGTCCTTATTAGTAAGTCAGGGGTAAGGGAAGCTAATGATAAGAGAAGTGGGACCACCCCTTCTTGTTCTGGTGACAACTCTAATGCCCTGTACACACGATCATTTTTTCAGATGAAAAAAGTCCGATGGACTTTCTTCATCGGAAAAACCGATCGTGTGTGGGCCCCATCGGACTTTTTTCCATCGGTGTAAAAAAAATAGAACATGTTTTAGATTTTTCCGATGGAAAAAAAAACGATAGGAAATTCCGATCGTCTGTGTGGAACTCCAATGGAGAAAAAACCCACGCATGCTCAGAATAAAGTCGACGCATGCTCAGAAGCATTGAACTTCATTTTTCACGGCTCGTCGGAGTGTTTAACGTTACTGCGTTTTGGACGGTCAGAATTTTGTCTGATGGTGTGTATGCAAGACTGATGGAAGTCAGCTTCATCGGAATTCCGACTGAAAATTCCATTGGATTTTATTCCATCGGAAATCCGATCGTGTGTACAGGGCATAAGGCCCCTTTTTACATGGGACGGACTTTTAGCCAATAGCCATAAAGCTGTGGCAGTCAGAAAAACCTTGACAGCCCTGATCACATCTAGAATGTGTAAGGTAGGCATGTCCAAAGTCCGGGCCGTGGGCCGAATGCGGCCCTTGTTCCGGTTTAATGTGGCCCCCCTGGTAATTTGGATATATATATCTTTTGCGCCCCCCCGGCTACTAAAGATATATACTGTATTTATCGGCGCTACCTCAGAGGGGACAGGGAGGAGGCATAACAAGCACCGTCAGATTACATACAGGAGAATCTCCTGTTCACTCAGCGACATCTGTACTAGGAAGTCCTGTCTCCTGGGCTGCCATTGGACGACTGTTCTGTCTATCATAGAAGGCGGGACTTTGTAATAAAGAGGCCGCCGAGAAAACTAGAGATTCTCCTGTATGTAATCTGTTGGCGCTCGTCCCGCCCCCTCCCTGTCCCCTCCGAGGCTGCAGATGGGCATGGATCAGGCTGCGCTGATAGCAATGGTAAGGCTGCATTCATGGCAATGGGGAGGCTGCATTCATGGCAATGGGGAGGCTGCATTCATGGCAGGAGGGAGGCTGCATTCATGGGCACTGACCCTTATTTTGCTTCACAGTTCTTTATTTTAATTTTAATTTTTTTCCTGAAACTTCCCTCTTAAAGTGAAGGTGCGTGTTATACGCCGATAAATACGGTATGCATAAAATAACACTCCTGAACTCATCCTTAGTCTTGAGCGGTGCTCGGGGATTCATTGGGGCCACAAAAGATATATATCTATATATATCTATATATCTATATCTATATATCTATATATCTATATCTATATATATATCTATAGATAGATAGATACAAATAACACACCCAAGCTCATCTCTTCACCACACAGGCAAGAGAATTCTTGTTGGGCAGTGTATTAGTGCTCGGACAAACACACTGATGCCGCGTACACACAACCGTTTTTCATGACGAGAAAAATGCAATTTTTTTATTTGGTCATTAAAAACGATCGTGTGTGGGCTCCTGAGCATTTTTCACGACGTGAAAAATGGCCATTAAGAATTTGGAACATGCTCAAATTTTTCTCATAGTTTTTCACGTCGTCTTTTTTCTCGTCATGAAAAACGGCCGTGTGTAGGCTTTAACGACGTGAAAAAAACGTGCATGCTCAGAAGCAAGTGATGAGACGGGAGCGCTCGTTCTGGTTAAACTAGCGTTCGTAACAGAGATAGCACATTCGTCACGCTATAACGGACTGAAGAGCATGAGGCTGAAAAGCGCGAATCGTCTCTCACCAAACTTTACTAACACAAGGATCAGCAAAAGCAGCCCAAAGGGTGGCGCCATCCGAATGGAACTTCCCCTTTATAGTGCCGTCGTAGATTTCGTACGTCACCGCGCTTTGCTCGAGCATTTTTTTTCATGATAGTGTGTAGGCAAGGCAGGTTTGAGAAGAATCACGTCGAGAAAAACTTAGTTTTTTTCAATGACATTAAAAACGGTCGTGTGTACGCGGCATTAGACCGAATTTTAATGGTTCAAAGAATGTCAAGCAAAAATGGTCGGCCCTCACACATGTTCACTTCATCAAATCTGGCCCTCTTTACAAAAAGTGTGGACACCCCTGGTGTAGGGCAATCTCCTTCAGAGAGAAGGTAATGGACAGAATGAAGGAGGCATAATGTCCTCATTGAGGTGGAAACAGAACACAACTTTAGGCAGATAGGAAAACTTTGGTCTTAAGAGGATCTAATACTTTTGAAGTCAGGTCTTAGTAAAAGAAGCAATATGAGTGACATAGTCTAGACAAAAATAAGTATTAACCACTTAACAACCACCTGCCGACAAATAACGTCGACAAGGTGGTTGCTTAACTCTGGGAGGACGTTATATAACGTCCTCCCAGAATCGCGCTCCTTAACTCTGGGAGGACGTTATATAACGTCCTCCCAGAATCGCGCTCCCGCGCGCCCCCTGGGGCGCGCACACGGGAAACTCCGTGACCGCCGGGTCCAGAGGACCCGGCGGATCACGAATCGCAGTAAATCGCCGCTGATAGCGGCCGTTTACCACGTGATCGCTCCGTCAAATGACGGAGCAATCACTTGTAAACAGACCGGCGTCATTTGATGACGCCGGTTCCTCCCTCCCCTCTCTGTACCGATCGGTACAGTGTGAGAGGGGAGGGGGAGGGAGCGGATGGCAGCAGCAGCACTGTGGGCTGGATCTGTGACAATTGCAGTCACAGATCCAGCCATCCATCCATCCCTGCTCAGCCATCCCTGTGCTATACCCTGCCAATACTCTGCAAAATACCCTGCCAATACTTTGCAAAATACCCTGCCAATACTCTGCAAAATACCCTGCCAATACCCTGGTGCAATACTCTGCAATACCCTGGTGCAATACTCTGCAATACCCTGGTGCAATACTCTGCAATACCCTGGTGCAATACTCTGCAATACCCTGCGCAATACTCTGCAATACCCTGCAAAATACTCTGCAATACCCTGCAAAATACTCTGCAATACCCTGCGCAATACTCTGCAATACCCTGCGCAATACTCTGCAATACCCTGCGCAATACCCTGCAAAATACTCTGCAATACCCTGCGCAATACCCTGCAAAATACTCTGCAATACCCTGGTGCAATACTCTGCAATACTCTGGTGCAATACTCTGCAATACTCTGGTGCAATACTCTGCAATACCCTGCGCAATACTCTGCAATACCCTGCGCAATACTCTGCAATACCCTGCGCAATACTCTGCAATACCCTGCGCAATATTCTGCAAAATACTCTGCAATACCCTGCACAATACTCTGCAATACCCTGCACAATACTCTGCAATACCCTGCACAATACTCTGCAATACCCTCCACAATACTCTGCAATACCCTCCACAATACTCTGCAATACCCTCCACAATACCCTGTGCAATACCCTCCACAATACCCTGTGCAATACCCGTGCAATACCCTGCCATACACCGCAATACCCTGCCATAGTCCGCAATACTCCGCAATGCCCTGCAATACTCCGCAATGCCCAGCAATACTCCGCAATGCCCGGCAATACTCCGCAATGCCCGGCAATACTCTGCAATAACCACTTCCCGCCCTCCGGCCGTCATATGACGTCCTTGACTTTGTGCGGGGATATCTGAATGATGGGAGCAGCTACAGGCATCATTCAGATATTAGCTTTTTCAGCCGGTGATTCCCTACACCATAAGAACAATCATAGCGGCTGTTCCGCCGCTTGATCATTCTTACGGGAGGCGAGAGGGGATGTCCCCCCCCCCGCCGCCCTCCGGTGCTTCTACCGACTCACCGCTACGATCAAAGCCAGGATTGTTGTTTTTTTTTGTATTTTTTTCAGGCTTCCCAGCCTAGAGGTGAGATGTGGGGTCTTATTGACACCCCCCCCCCCATATCTCACTGTAAAGAGGACCTGTCATGCCATATTCCTATTACAAGGGATGTTTACGTTCCTTGTAATAGGTATAAAAGTGATCAAAAAAATGTTTGGGGCGGAAAAACATGTCAAACTAAAATAAATAAAGTAAAATGAAGAATACATTTTTTATTTTTTTTTAAAGCGCCCCTGTCCCCGTGAGCTCGCATACAGAAGCGAACGCATACGTAAGTCCCGCCCACATATGAAAACGGTTTTCAAACCACACATGTGAGGTATCTCTGCGAACGTTAGAGCGAGAGCAATCATTTTGGCCCTGGACCTCCTCTGTAACTCAAAACATGTAACCAGTAAAAATATTTAAAGCGTTGCCTATGGGGATTTTTTAAGTAGCGAAGTTTGGCGCCATTCCACGAGTGTGTGCAATTTTTAAGGGCGACATGTTAGGTATCTATTTACTCGGCGTAACTTCATCTTTCACATTATGCAAAAACATTGGGCTAACTTTACTGTTTTTTTTTTTTTTAAGCACAAAACATTTCTTTTCCGTAAAAAACGCGTTAAAAAAATTGCTGCGCAAATATCGTGCGAGATAAAAAGTTGCAACAACCACCATTATATTCTCTAAGGTCTTTGCTAAAAAAACATATATAATGTTTTGGGGTTCTATGTAATTTTCTAGCAAACAAATGATGATTTTTACATGTAGGAGAGAAATGTCAGAATTGGCCTGGGTGCTCCAGAACGCCTGAAGGTGCTCCCTGCATGTTGGGCCTCTGTATGTGGCCACGCTGTGTAAAAGTCTCACACATGTGGTATCGCCATACTCGGGAGTAATAGCAGAATGTGTTTTGGGGTGTAATTTGTGGAATGCATATGCTGTGTGTGAGAAATAACCTGCTAATATGACAATTTTGTGAAAAAAAAAAGAGAAAAAAAAAATCTTGATTTTGCAAAGAATTGTGGGAAAAAATGACAACTTCAAAAAACTCACAATGCCTCTTTCTGAATACCTTGGAATGTCTTCTTTCCAAAAAGGGGTCATTTGGGGGGTATTTGTACTTTTCTGGCATGTTAGGGTCTCAAGAAATGAGATAGGCCGTCAGTACTTCAGGTGTGATCAATTTTCAGATATTGGCACCATAGCTTGTGGACTCTATAACTTTCACAAAGACCAAATAATATACACCAATTTGTACTTATTTTTACCAAAGATATGTAGCAGTATAAATTTTGGCCAAAATTTATGAAGAAAAAATAGTAATTTGCAAAATTTTATAACAGAAACGAAAAAAAAATCATTTTTTTACAAAATTTTCAGTCTTTTTTCTCTTATAGCGCAAAAAATAAAAAACCCAACAGTGATTAAATACCACCAAAAGAAAGCTCTATTTGTGTGAAAAAAAGGACAAAAAATTCATATGGGTACAGTGTTGTATGACTGAGTAATTGCCATTCAAAATGTGAGAGCACCGAAAGCTGAAAATTGGTCTGCTTATTAAGGGGGTTTAAGTGCCCAGTGGTCAAGTGGTTAAAGAAAAAGAAGTCCAGGTCTTGCTGAAACAGAACTGACAATGCTGAAAATCAGCACCAGACGCCAATCCATGCCTGACTGAAGAAAACCTAGAACCCCAACAATCCGATGTTTAAATCTGAAAAATGTGTACCACCAATGAATAAGTAAGCCTTCCACATGCAATGATACCTATTGCAAGAAGATCCTACAGTCTTGATCGAACAGAACAGGAGGTAGATGTCCTACCTTCTTTGGACACTTTCTGATCATGCAAGGTCATAGCCAATAGGTAGGGATATGCCTTTTTGCCTTGACTAATGTCCAACTTCTTAAGCCCTGTACACACGATCGGATTTCCTATGGATTTTAAACCGATGGATTTTTCCATCGGAAATCCGATGAAGCTGACTTCCATCAGTCTTGCCTACACACCATCAGTCAAAAAAGCGGTCGTCCCAAACGCCGTGATGTAAAACACTCCGACGAGCCAAGAAAAATGAAGTTCTATGCTTCTGAGCATGCGTCGACTTGATTCTGAGCATGCGTGGGTTTTTTATCCGATGGAGTTCCCCGCAGACGATAGTAATTTGCTATCGTTTTTTTTCCCATCGGATAAATTTAAAACATTTTTTAACACCGATGGAAAAAAGACCGATGGGGCCCATACACGATCGGTTTGTCCGATGAAAAAAGTCCATCGGACTGTTTTCATCGGAAAAAACGATTGTGTGTACAGGGCTTAAGAGATGGTAGCACAATCCTTAGGTAGATGGTTGGATCTTGTTTTCCCCAAAGAATGCTGGGAGAAATAACATTTTACATGCCTAATTTATTTTTATTTTTTTAACAAATAGGATAGCAATCAAGGCAATTCATGGAAGAAAAAAGTTAACCTTGCATTGACATTTTGAAAAGAGGATTATTGGAGTCAATTTTATTCTAGTTAATGAGTCAGGTGTTTCAATCAATTCTCGGGAGACAGCTCATTATACTATATGGCACATGCTCAGTACATCAGCTTAGAGGCCCCAGCAGCAGGCTGTATACCTTGCAGGAGATCTTTGTTTTTCTGCATTTGACTTCTGTAATCACTAGATATGCTCCAGTAGAGGAAACTTCTAGAGTATATGAAGAGTTCATGCAGTTATATAATATACAATGGGGTAATGGGCATGTCAAAATAGCAATGTAGGACCTACAGCACAAAAATCTGTCACTGCACAAGCAACAGATGTCATCAAAAGGTCCAGGCAGCCCCTGTTTGTATGAAACATGTAATCAATACAAGGTAATCTCCATTGTAAACTCCCCTGAAATTGATTTGGTACTTGACGAGAACACAGGTTGCTCTGAAAAATAAAAGTGTATGTATAGGCAAAACATTATTTTTTTTTGCTGGAGTAGAGAATGGTTTAAACTCCTGCTGTTTTTTTTTTTCTTTCTGAGTCCTGTTCTGGAGATTTCCCTTAACTGCCTGTCCCAGAGACACAAAAGAAAAATTAGAGAAAATTTCTATGAAGCAATTGGACCAGTGGCAGCCTGTCCATAGAGGGCGCACAGGCACCGCCCCCCTTATCCATGCGTCAGGCCCCCTGAACTACATATCAGGCCACCGGACTATGGATTCCAAAGTTCCTCCCCGCCAATCAGGAGGCAGATCGTGAGACCTGTTTCTCGATTGGTCAAAGCGTCAGGCGATCCTATTGGATGCTTAGCATTTAGGTGGAAGAGAGAGGAGAAACACGGCGGAGGAAGCTGCTGGAGGAGCGGACACCGGAGCTGCTGCTCGCACCGCGCCGCTCGCACGGGGGGCGGACCGTGCTGGAGGACACCACAGCCCGCCACCTAGATCGGGTAAGTGCCGGACCGCTGGGGGGTGGTATAGGGTTGCCACCTCATCCCTTTAAACCCGAACACATATGAATTACACAGGCTCTGAGGCTACTTTAATGCAGATAAGGCACCAAGTGAGTTTAATTACCACCTTAGTCAGTCACAGAACCTGTGTAATTAATATGTGTTCAGTTTTAAAGGGATGAGGTGGCAACTCTAGGGTGGTATCGTAGTGCCGCTGGCCGCCACTGAATTGGACCATCCCTTCTTGTTCTGGTGACAACTCTTATGCCGCGTACACACGACCGTTTTTAATGTCATTTTTAAAAACTACATTTTTCTCGACGTGATTTTTCTTGTTTCCTCTCAAGCCTGTCTTGCATACACACGTTCATTAAAAAAAACGCTCCAGCAAAGCGCAGTGACGTACAACAAGTTCGACGGCACTATAAAGGGGAAGTTCCATTCGGATGGCGCCACCCTTCATGTTCGTAAAGTTTGTTGAGCGACGATTAGCGCTTTTCAGCCTCGTACTTTTCAGCCTGTTACAGCGTTACTGCTATCTCCGTTACGAACGCTAGTTTTACCAGAAGGAGCGCTCCCGTCTCATACTTGATTCTGAGCATGAGCGTTTTTTTTCCCCTCGTAAAAGCATACACACTACCGTTTTTCACGACGTGAAAAACGACGTGAAAAAATAGAGCAGGTTCTCATTTTTTTTAGGCCGTTTTTCACGTCGTTAAAAATGCACTGGAGCATACACACGATCGTTTTTAATGACCAATTTAAAAAATTGAATTTTTAACGACGTGAAAAACGGTCATGTGTACACGGCATAAGGCCCCTTTTCACATAGGACGGACTCCATTAAGATCAACAGGGGATCTGTCCACTGATTCCCTGCTGATCAGAGCAGAGCGGGCGGGTGACACATTAGTGTCCACCCTGTTTTTGTAGAGTGGACATAGACAGAGCCCACTCTGCTCTATGGGCGTCTGGGAGTAAACGGACTCCTGCTGTCTGCTTACACTCGACTGCCCTCTGATTTGCCTAGATGGAGGACAGATCTCCTACCTTTTTTTTTTGTGAACTGGATCTGACCAGAGGTAGGCGGGTGTAAATAGAAGCAAATCTATTTATACCCGCTAGTCCAGGGGTCACAGGTGTCACCATTGCCACCCGGCCCCATGCTCCAGGAGGCCCGTGCAGTCCCCCTGTACACCTGGATAGGGGGGGCAGCGGCATATGGAGGAACAGATGCCTCCTGCAGCTGCTAAATGCTCCTCCTCTCCCTAATGCAGACATTCAGCGGCTAGAGGAGGGAAATGGAGGGCATTGGTTCCTCTACATGCCACTCCCGCCGCCTCCCTATCCCTGTCCTGCTGCCGCGGGCCCCTCTGTGCTTCCCTGGCCACCCCTCGCCGCCCGCAGCGCTGACGGGTTTTCCCCTCCCACCTCCCGCCAGCTGCTGTGGGGGATATGTCAGGATGGAAGGGGTCGGTAAATGAGTCATTTATTGGCTTCTTCCTTGTCTTATTGAATAGAGTCAGTGATCTTTTTGTTTTATTCATTTATAGCACAGTTTACTGTGTTTTCGTTTATGAGTGAACGGGAAGTACTCCTGATGAATCTGTCCTCAGTCTCTTTCTGTGTCTCAAAAGTGAGACATTAGGGGACCCCTGATATTTTACAAAAGACCCCAACGGGGGTCCTAAAAATATGAAAAATTAATTGACACTGACACCAGTGGCTTAACTACCTGGGTTGCAAAGGTCGCACTTGCGATAGGCTCTGGCGTTCCTCCACCATGGGGGGACCCCAAGAAAGCAGAAAGGTGGCCCACTGCGGGACCTAAATAAAGTATCGCACGATGGGAGTAAAGAGCCCCGAGATCAATGGGAAGGACCCCGGTTAGGGGCCAGGGGGGCACTTCATGGTTTCTTGCACCGGGGCCCTGAAGGTTCTAGTTACAGCTCTGCAATGGTCCATAGTGATGAATAGACTGTCCGATCAGGTCTGTCTGAAAAACTGACAGGGGGACCTGCTCAGACCCTCCGTGTAAAAGGGGTCTAATACACTGGATTTCCCATCATTTTCTATTGTGTTAACAATGGTCTTCAGGAAAATTAGAGAGGCTAAATCTATGTATCCAGAATGTCAAAAGCAGGCAAAAGAATTGGGGCCCGCTTTCTTGGGACTGGGGCCACCTGTCCCCTCTCTGGTTAGTGAGGGGTTAAGGAGTGATAGGTGAGGGGATGGGCGGTACGGTCCCTTTAATTAATCTAGGTTTCAGGTGTGGGCAAGCCAATAGCGGTCCAAAGAAGGTTCTGGTTTCCCCAGGAGGCTATTTAAGGGCCGCAGAGGGTCCAGGGCGTCCTTTTGCAGCGGCCCAGGAAGAAGGAAGAAGAGCTGCACTTACCTGTAATGGAAGATTTGATCCGCGGATTCGTGGAGAGAGCAGAGAGCCGAGGGGGGGAGGCCTGGCTACAGAGGTGCCTGGAGATGTCCCTGGAAGAAGACGTGCCATCGGTGGTGGAGGAAGTGGCACAGCAGCATGGCGGCGGAGCGGCGGAGCCTTCCCCTAGGCGACTCACACGCCGGAGTGTACCCCCGGAGCGGCAGGCGAGGGAGGACGAGTGCCGTGACCCCGCGGCCAGTGCGGGGGCAGTCGGCGAAGAGACGGAGCCCAGGCGGCGGCCTGGGCAGAAGAGGAGAATCCAGTCACAGTCCCCTGCGAGAGGGCGGGGCAGGAGCTCTGGGCCTCGGGGAGGAAGATTCAGAAGAATGGCGCCGCCTGCCTCGGCGGGCGCCGGACGTCAGGCGGCAGCTCCCTCTCAGCTGCTGGCTCTGCAGGATGGCCTGGTCCCAGGCGCAATGTTCAGCATGGTGCAGCCGGGTCCGGCGGCGTCAGCACATGCTACAGCTCCACCTAGGGTTCTGGCTGATCAAGCGTCAGCTCCTGTTCTAGCAGCTCATGTTCCAATTACAGTACCAGCTACGGTGCCAGTTCCAGTACCCGTTCCAGCACCATCCTTGCTCGCAAGTCCAGTGGCAGCTCCGGTGCCAGCTCTGTTATCAGGTCCAGTGCCGGGTCCAGCACCAGTCCCAGCTCCAGCGGCACAGGGTGAGTTAAGGCATAATGTGACACCTGATTTAATGGTTTACCTGTCTGCTATTTCTGCTGCTCTTTCTTCTGCTGGTATTCCTATTCCTGCTTTCCCTGCTGCTGCACCTACACTGGGTTCTACTGCCTGTTCTTTCCATGCTTCTAATGCTACTAATCCCGTGTCAGATAGTTTGTTAGGTAGCACTATGTACAGCCCTGAGTTGCGCTTGCCTAGGGAAACGGCTAGAAGGTCAGTCCCGAAGGTGAGTATGAAAGAAGTATTGCCGTGTGAGATGTCCCCGTTAGGTTATCACCTGCCGGGGTCAGTGAAGGATAAAATTTGGGCTGGAGAGTTTGTTGATATGTTATCCCTTCTCCTGGCAGCTAAGGATTTTATTTTTAAAACTGAGAAGAAGGGGGAGGACAGGCAGGAGGAGGATAGGCGCAGGCCGGTGGCTCGCTCATTTAATAACTGGTTGCAGGCATTTTTTGTTTTTGCCAGTGTATTGGTTGAGAGACAGCCAGAGCTGAGCGGGGGCCTTTTTCAACATATGGATCATGTGTTGGAAGCGTATAAAAGTTTTGGTGGTTTGGGCTGGTACTTCTACGACGAATCCTTCCGCCAGAAACTGGCGGTACATAGGACGTGGGCCTATGGCTTAACCTGATCGTTCCTCAGAAACCGCCATTGGGTAAGTTGAGTCAGGGTATCCCTGGTACCGCTGGGTATCGTAGAGGTTGTTGCTTCGCCTTTAATGAAAACTCCTGCCGTTTTAATGCGACGTGCAAGTATAGGCACGAGTGCTCGGTCTGTGCGGGGCCCCACCCGATGGGGAAATGTTTCCGGAGGGCAGCGCCGCAGTCTTCGCGGGATATTTTTCCAAAGAGCCTGCATGCCGGTGAGGATGGAAAACATGCGCCCCTGGTTGGATCTGTACCCAAACAGGGAGAAAGCGCTTTTATTAATTGAGGGTTTTTCGTTTGGTTTTCCCCTTCCGGTTTTCTCAGGCACGGGCTGTACGGTAATTGAGAATTTGAAGTCCGTTAAACGCTTTCCGGAGGCGGTGCGGGAGAAGGTTTTGAAGGAAATAGCGGAGGGGCGTATGGCAGGGCCTTTTTCTGCGCCGCCTTTTCCTAATTTCCGGATTTCACCAATTGGAGTAGTGCCAAAAAAGGAACCGAACGCCTTCCGTTTGATTCAACACCTCTCTTTCCCTAAGGGGGGTTCGTTGAATGACGACATTGACGTCAATTCTTGTTCGGTGGTTTATGCGACTTTTGAAGAAGCCATCGTCAAAGTTAAGGCACAAGGCCGTGGGGCGCTTGTGGCAAAAGCAGACATCAAGTCGGCTTTCCGGCTCTTGCCCATTGCTCCGGCGGCGTTCAGTTCTTTGGGCTTTTGTTTTGAGGGTGCTTATTTTTTGCGACAAGTGCCTCCCAATGGGGTGCTCTTTGTCTTGTACATATTTTGAGTCATTTTCCACGTTCCTGCATTGGGTCATGAGTTTTGAGGCTCGTCAGGACACGGTGGTACATTATTTAGACGATTTTTTGTTTGTCGGCCCGGCGGAATCGACTCTCTGTTCCCGTTTGTTGAATTTGTTTACAGTGATGGTGGGCCATTTTGGTGTCCCTCTGGCGAGTGAGAAGACTTGTCTGCCGACAACGCAGATGGAATTCTTAGGAATTCAGATGGACACGGAAGCTATGGAATTTAGTCTGCCTATGGCAAAGGTGGTAAGGACGCGGAATCTTATCGCCTTTTTCTTGAGACGCCGGAAGGTGCTTTTGAAGGAAATGCAGTCGTTACTGGGCCTTCTGGCTTTCGCCTGCAAGATCATGCCGGTTGGGAGGATCTTTTCGCGACGTTTGTATCTCGCCACTTCTGGTTTGAAATCCCCGTCTGCGCACATCCGGTTGACGAGAGCGCTTAAGGACGACTTGCTGGTATGGGCCGATTTCTTGGCAGATTTCCATGGTAGGTCCTTTTTTCAATCGGATTTTATTTTTGCGCCAGATTTTCATTTATTTACCGACGCGGCGGGTTCCAAGGGTTTTGGGGCCATTTGGGGGTCACATTGGAGTTGTGGTGCCTGGCCGGAGGCTTGGGTCCACAAGAAGGCTACGAGGAATATTGTGCTCCTTGAGCTATTCCCAGTACTGGTGGCAGTCTCGCTGTGGGGCCGGTTCTTTGCCAATAAGCGGATTTTGGTGGAGACCGACAATAAAGGGGTCCTTTTTGCTATCAACTGTCTTTCTTCCGGTTCTTTGTTTGTAGTTAAAATTCTACGTCATTTGGTTTTTTTATGCCTGAAATTTAATATATGGATTAAGGCTCGGTATATGCCAGGGGTGCTGAATGTGGTTGCTGATTCTCTTTCCCGTTTCCAGATGCAGCGTTTTCGACGGTTGCTGCCGGAGGCGGACGAGGAGGGCACGCCGTGCCCGGACTACCTCTGGGATTTGATCTGACACCGGTTTTGGAGGTTATTAGGCAATCAGTCGCCCCGCATACATGGGTGGATTATTCTGCTGCGTGGAGGAAATGGGTGGCGTTTGCCGGCTGTACTGGTTTTGCCTGGGACGCACCCTCGGAATCGGCTGTTTTGGCTTTTCTAGTTTCTTTGATGGAGCGGCGGTTGTCCCACAGTTACATTGCGAAGACGCTGGCTGGGGTATCCTTTTTCTTACGACTGCGACAGCTCCCGCCTTGCTCTAGTTTTTTCTCCGTAAAACAGGCATTGAAGGGTTACAAAAAACACCATTTCACCCCGGATGGGCGGAGGCCCATTGGTCGGATGTTACTGAGGCGGATTTGCAAGGCGACATCGGTGGTGTGTTTTAATGAGTATGAGGCCTTGCTATTCCAAACTGCCTTTATGTTGGCTTATTTCGGAGCATTTCGGGTCTCGGCATTGCTTCCAGGTTCCAAAAGGTGTTCTCGGGGCATGTTAGCCGAGCATGTGCTAGTAGAGGATGGGAGGGTGTACCTCTTCCTGCGGCAGTCCAAAAGGGACCAAATGGGTCGTGGGGAATGGGTGACGTTATCAGCAGGCGAGGATAGCTCGCTGTGCCCGGTGGTGGTGGTTAGCCGTTTTTTGGTGGTTCGTCCCCGGGGGGTTGGCCAATTTTTGGTACATGGGGATCGGTCCCCGGTCACTAAGTATTAATTTACATATGTACTGCAGCGCTGCATGGCACATTTGGGTCTGGACAAATTAAAGTTTTCCTCTCATTCTTTTAGGATAGGGGCTGCATCTGACGCAGCGGATCAGGGTCTCCCGGCTTCGGCCATTATGGGTTTGGGTAGGTGGTCGTCCAACTGTTTTAAGCGTTATGTCAGACCTAATCTCTCTTTTTAATTCATAGGTTTTCATCATTATGTGTGGATTCTGGGCCATTCCTATATCTTCTGGGCGCGAAAGCGTGCGGCTCAGCGTAGGTATTCGACCAATCTGTCTTTACAGCCGGAATCCTTCACTTTGTATTGGAAAGGTGTGCGCGGCATGAAGTGGCACCAGCTGTACCATCATTTATCACAATTATGTCAAGTGTGGCCCCTTCCCTCAATACTAATAGTGCATCTAGGTGGAAATGATATAGGAAACACCCGAACATTAGAGTTGTTGGCTGCGGTTAAGAGGGATCTTTATCGTTTTCATCTAACTTCCCCAGGTACAACCATCGTATTCTCGGAGATCGTGACGCGCTTGTGTTGGCTATCTTCTCCGTTGCATAGGGTGATGGAAAAAATGAGGAAGAGGATTAATCGGGCAATGGCTAAATTTATGCCATCATTGGGGGGTTTTGCGTATCGGCACGTGGATCTGGAGGGGGGGATCCCAGGCTTGTACCGGCAGGATGGGGTCCATCTTTCAGATGTGGGTTCCGATATATTTAACCTCGGGTTACAATATTGTATTGAGAGGGCCGCATATGTGGGGTAGGCCGGGCTTGTTGCTCAAGTCCGGCAGGTGGGGACATATTTGGTGATGTTACAGTGATGCTGCCCGAGTTCCAAAAACTGGGCAGAACTTATGTGAATGATTTATGTTTTTTTATTATACAAGTTTCAATTATATTGGTTATGTTGAAAATGTGGTAAACCAATAAAGTGTCGCGGCCTTTTTTATGCCAAAAGAAACATGTTGTAGTGTTGGTTTGTGGGGTTGTATCTGGGGTATAGGTGGGGGGCGGGTGTGGCCTACAGTCCCATACAGACAACAACAAGGGGTTCTATCTCTTCCCTACTCCATCCAAAACTAAAAGGTGTAAGCACACCCCCTAAGTTTACATACTCATGGATACAGGATGTAGAGCACACCTAGGGCATTTGCTTCATCTGATGGTTGTTTAGATTTTTATTGCGAGGGATGGGCCCCCCAGGGTAGCGGAAAGGTATCTGGACTGCAGAATGAGTGGCCATTGATGTTGCAGTCCGCATTAATATTAACGTTCGCAGCACAAAAGAAAGCAAACACTTTGCTAAGTGCCATTTGGAGAAGCATCAGGAGGTAAAAGTTGTGCTGACTGTCCCCTTTCGAATCCCATGTGTACAGAACTTTAGTGTAGACCTTAGCACAATCGTACCATGAGTGTAGATTACTGCAGAAAAATTGTGTGTCCTAGATAAGAACATTATAGTTATATTATAAAGTGCTAACATATTTATTGCACTTTTAATAAGAAAAATACAGGAGTATGTGTGTTCGTACAGCAGCAGGAGACTGCTATGACCTCAAGGTAGAAGGCCTTTTATCATAATTTCACTCCTTTGCTTCTGGCAGTAGTAATAAAATGTATTTTTTTTCTACTCAGAAGTTCATTAGTTCCAGCTGTAACGACTTCAAGTGAAACGCACGCTCTATGATATCACCTGAATGCTGGGGACTAATTCGTATCTGGCAGGGAAATTCAACAAACATAAAGAAAGCCAGTTCCTTAGACTTTCACACTCAGGGGCCTATTTATAAAAGCTAAAAATTAATTTTATCTATAATTTCCATGAGGGTTCAACATTCTTTTTATTTCCCTGCAGTTTTCTTTTTTTATACACAGCAGTTCTATGATATTTGTTAAAGTTTGTTTTTTAATTTCAGACTATTTGCTGTAAAAAAAAAATCATTGATTTGCATTAATATCTTATTTTTAAGGCTCCTTTCACACTGGGGCGGGCATATGCGGTGACGGTATAGCGGCGCGATTTTCAGCGCCCTATACCATCGCTAGCGGCCGAAAAAGGGTTAATACCGCCCGCAAACCGCGGCTATAGCCGCGGTTTGCGGGCGGTATTACGCGGTGTACCATTGATTTCAATGGCAAGGAGCGGTAAAGGAGCGGTATACACACCGCTCCTTCACCGCTCCAAAGATGTGGCTTGCAGGAGATCTTTTTGTCTTCTGCCAGCGCACCGCCTCAGTGTGAAAGCCCCTCGGGCTTTCACATTGAGAATGATGGGGCAGGAGTATTTCAGGCGTTATTTATGCGCTATTTTTAGCGCAAAAACGCCTGAAATACGCCTCAGTGTGAAAGGGGCCTAAAGGTTCCAAAAATCATGCTATTCATGTTCATTCTCTATTCTTTTCTACAGTTAGAACTCCATGTTAGCCACTATATTGTTTTTACTGATTCTTTAAGGTATTGTACAAACCTAACTTGTAAAAAATGTTTTTGTTTTGTTTTTGAAATCAGGAAGGCTGGCAACTCGGATGCTCTTAGATCACTTTCACGCTGAGGCGCTTTTCAGGCGCTTTCACGCTAAAAACAGCGCCTAAAAAGCTCACAAAAACTCATTTATATTAAAATCAAATGAATGCTTTCACACTGGGGCAGTGTGCTGGGAGGGCTGTGAAAAACTCCCCTCTCCATTGAAATGAACGGAAAGCTCTTTAAAGTGGTTGTAAACCCTTTTGTCGTTTTTTTTTTTTTTTCCTAACCTGCAAGACAAAGCTATAATGAGCTAGTATGACTAGCATACTAGCTCATTATGTACCACTTACCTTCGATCGGGGCCCCCGAAGTCGTCCGTGTCCCTCCTCTAGCCGCATCCATCGCTGCGGCGATAGCCGGAATGTTACTTCCGGGTATCGCCGCTGCAGCCAATCACAGCGCCGCTCCGGCGCTGTGATTGGCCGGAGCGGCGAAGACGTGACTCCGCGCATGCGCGCATGAGCTGTCAAATTTGGCTACGTCGTCGAATGTTGCGACCTAGCCGAATTTGTGAATGGGGTGACGTCAGCGTCGCCGCATTTACATACAAATATCTCCTTAACCGTGTAGGTTAAGGAGATATTTCATGCACCTACAGGTAAGCCTTAATCTAGGCTTACCTGTAGGTCTTTGTTTAAAAAGTGGGTTTACAACCACTTTAAAAGCGCCTGAAAAGCGATTCAAAAGCGCTCAGTGTTTTTACTGGCAGTTTCGAAGCGCCTCAGTGTGAAAGTGGCCTTAAATAAAAGTACTTTATTTGTGACATGGGTACACAGGTACAGGCCAACTTATAAAATGTAAATAAATTGTAAAATGTATCTATATCCCAAATTTTTACTTTGAATAAACTAGGGAAGGGTAAGAACCTTTTTGATTTTGGGTTGTCAGTATATCTGTTGGGGAGATTCACCCTCTTTAGATATCATGATGACCGCTGTAAGGGGTACAAAATGTTATAGTTGTCACCGTATCAGGAGAAAATCCTCCCATATGGGACAGCTGTTCCCGTGACAGGTGTAAAATATTTGATTTATTTTCTCTTCTTGTTGTACATATCTAGGATAGGAAGTCAAGAGAAATATCACTAATTGGGATGCAGGCAGTAAATAAAAAAATAAAAACTTATAGGTTGTATTTTTTTAAATCACCTTTTATTAGGATTTTGTAATACAGTAATACAAAAAGTACAAAAGACAAAAAGAAAACCAGTGGTACATAGGGAAGTTCAACAGAATACTAGAAGACAGATGGACCATCTATCGTAAGAGCAATATAACAGTACTTCTATAAAAATAGGCAATATACATCATATGGTACAGTGGACAATTGTTGACCAGTAAGTACGAAAAGCAACTGATAGGGAATGATAATTTAGACTGTCTACGTGTCATCCATTAATTCATAGCATTCCTTGCAGAACCACAGGTAACAATAGGGAAAAAAGAGAAATAGCACAAAACAAAATCAAATAAACAAAATCAAACAGTAAAAAATATGACACCAGTTTATTACCATTATGGGGATATTGCTATAAATTACTGGTCTGAGTATGGCAATCTAATGAAATGATGGGAGGATGTGTACTGTAAAATAACCATCTAATAGTGGGACAATAGTGTGGGGTTGCCTAATATCAAAAGTATGATGGTGACATAGGTGATAAAGAGATACTGAGTTAGGGACCGGTCCCATACGGCAAGAAAGTAAGGCCCCTTTCACACTGGGGCGGGGAGGTGCGCTGGCAGTATAGTGTCGTTTTTACCGCGATATTCGGGCGCTAGCGGGGTGATTTTAACCCCGTTAGCGCCCGAAAAAGGGTTAATACCGCCGGCAATGCGCCTCTGCAGAGGCGCATTGCCGGCGGTATTACCGCGATTTCCCATTGCTTTCAATGGGCAGCAGCGGTAAAGGAGCGGTAAACACACCGCTCCTTCACCGCTGCAAAGATGCGGCTAGCAGGACTTTTGGAGCGGTCCTGCTAGCGCACCGCTTCAGTGTGAAAGCCTTCGGGCTTTCACACTGAAGACTGCAGGGCACGATTTTAGCAGCGCTATTTTTAGCGCTAAACCGCCTGAAAAACGTGTCAGTATGAAAGGGGCCTACGAAATCCAGAAAAATGTTCATTCATCTGGAACATCATAAGAATAATACATCCAACCTGACCATAGATCATGGAAGCGATCAAGTTGGTTCTTAACAGTATGTACCCAATGCTCTGCTTCCATGGCTATGTTCACTTGCTGTTTCCAACCAGCCAACATAGGACAAGTATCCTGTTTCCAATATCGGGAGATCAGACTCTTGGCTGCGTTTAATAGGTGGGGAGTCATACTCTTTTTGTAAAGCTTGACCGATAACTGGACATCATGAAAGAAAAACTGGAGTGGAGTGCACTGAATGGGTATAAGGGTTGTTTTCTTTATCCATGGGGTAATTGGCTCCCAGAATGCCCGAATCTTAGGGCAGGACCACCAAAGGTGAATAAATGTGCCCCGTTGAGGACGACTCCGCCAACAACTAGGGTCAGCACCTGGAAAAATCTGAGCCAGACGAGAGGGAGCTCTGTACTATCTAGTTAAAAATTCATAAGAAGATTCCAGGATACAGTTGCTAATGGAGAAAATATGGGTCAAGCGTATCATTTTCTGGATCTGGGGAGGGGAGAACTCCATTTCCTTCTTTCTACCACTCTGTAATATAATACGGAGACACCTGAGAGTGGGCCCCAAGTACTAGCCTATACAAATACGATAACAGGCGTCCAGAGTCTAAGGGGTGTATGCATCCAGTCTCAAAAGAAGAAACGGCGTCACGTGAGCAGAGTCTGCATTGTAATTTTGAAAAAAAAATCCAGTAGTTGTCGATATCTCCAGGACGAGCATCGGAAAGTTTGCGTTATTAGATCATAGGGCCTCTACAGACAAAAAATTACCTCCAGGTGTGAATTTAGCGCAGGACGTGTCTCAGTCCGCTCCCCAAGAGCAGAAGAAACTAACATCCTCCCCCAAAGAGAATCCTGGGAAGCTTCCTAGTGGTGTTAAGCATAGTTGTGCGCAGCCTATTGTATTAGGGTGTGCACCCCAAAGCTCACACACACATGTGTGTGTATGTATATGGCCCGGCACATTGATCTCCTTGCCGGCACAGTGAAAGAGAAGTGCGTAAGCTCTTTTATTATGGCAGAGCTGGTAAAATGGAGATCTTTCCCTTCTCCCCACTGCTACACGGAGCGATAATGCTAATGCACACTAGGTGATTAGGGTGTGCCCAGGCACACCCAGCACACCCTGTGTGCACACCTATGGTGTTAAGAGAGAAGTCTGAGGAGCAAATGAACCATCGATATTCAATCTGTCCCATATAGTAAGAGTCACTCATGTCGATTGGGATATCCATTCAGAGAGCCCTATCCCCCCCCCCCCCGATGGTACCCACGGGGCCCCTGCTAGATTTTCTTTAGAGGTGCTTAAAGTTTAGTAGAGGAGTCGTGGTGTCAGTCCAAGAACTGAACTAGGCCCATGGTTTTGTAATATATGGCTGTATCTGGTAGACCCATCCCCCCATACTGTTTGTGTCTGCATAAGCTAGCATAAGCGAGTCTCAAATGTTTTCCGGGCCATACGAACTTCAAAACCACTCGTTTCAGTCGCCTAAAAAAAAATTGTGACAGTTAGATCGTAATAGTATATAATAAGTATATGAAACGAGGCAGGATGATCATTTTGACTTTATTTATCCAAACCACATTAAAGGGTTGTCATGCCATGATTTCAAGTCCCCCAAAATCCTGTCTAATATTTTACCATAATTATGGTCATATAAAGTTCTCGGGTCAGGTGAGATGTGGGTCCCCAAATAAGGCAGTGACTCCACTTGCCATTGGAACTGGTGGGATTGGTGCAGCAAAGAAGCCATCTCAAAGGGAACATGGATGGGCAGCAATTCAGACTTATTATAATTGATTTTAAAGTAAGTTGGAGATACTGCTGAACCTATATAACTCCTCCATTAGCACAGGGAGAGAGGTTATAAGCTGTATTATACTAGACATTTAAAGTGGTTCTAAAGTCTTGAGGTTTTTTACCTTAATGCATTTTCTGCATTAAGGTAAAATACCTTCTGTGATCAGCGTACCCGCAACCTCCCCAAATACATACCTGAGCCCGATCTCCATCCAGCGCTGTGCCTGCTCTGCTGACTCCTCTCTCTCTCCTTTCAACATGGAAGCAGCAGAGGGAGCCATTGGCTTCTGCTGCTGTCAATTAAATCCTGGGAGGAGGGGGGGCATGGCCGAGCTGCACTGTCTGTGTCTATAGAAACAGGTAGCACGGCTCAGGATAGAGCAGCTTGCTATGGGGGCATCCGCTGAAGAGGGGCTGCTCTGTGCAAAACCATTTTATAGAGCAGGTAAGTTTGACATATCTATTTAAAAAAAAAAAAAAGATTTAGAATCACTTTAATTATTATAGCTAGTTCCTTATGCATATAACTAATGTCCTGTTATAGATATTAGAACATAGGAACACAGTTATACTGAAGACCATAGCCTTTTGACTGCCAAGGGCGTATTACATATGTCATAGTTGTATCTGCTCATCGGTGGTCAATGACATATGTATAATGTCAAGGCAGTTACAGGATTAAAACAAGATCGCAGCTGCAGTAGGTATCATAAATGTGTTCTAATTTCATTCTTTGGCTTCTCTTATATTTGTAGAAGTATTCTGAGGGCTGCAGAACCACCCAATCACTTTTATAAGCGAAAAGTACAGAGTCCTCCCACCCAGGGCCATGATCAGTGGACATAACTTTCATGTTCACTAATCTCCTTGTTGCTTTGAATTGCAACGTACTGGAAGAAGATCAGGGACTCTGTCCTGATCTCAGCACACAGGGAGACATGAGGAGTCTACATTCCTGATGCCTCCATAATAGAAAAACTGCCTGTTAACCCCCTAATGACGTCAAAGAAAAAATAAAACAATTAAAAAAAATACTATTAAATATTTTTAACACTAAACCACTCCCCCGCGCACACACACACAATGAGGGTGTCTAGATATGTATAAGACCCCTATTACAGTACATATATTAGGTTTCCCCACACATGCTAGCAGTTTAAAATAATTTTGGAGACAACATTATAAAGCTTTTTTTATGCATTATTATGCTTTGCATCACAAATAGGAACAGCTTAGTTTTTCTACAATAAATTAACAATATACACAGTTGGCAATGACATAAGGAAAATTTACTACAAAAATATCTGTACAAATTTTTGCAAGGTTAAAGAGATTGTGTTTTGCAAAAATTCTCAATTTTTATTATATTCATATTTGCTATTCATTTACTTAAATTTTTTTTTTTTTTTAATTATGTTTTTTGTTGCTTGTGTGCTCTAGTAGTGGATGTCATACACTTTAAAGAATCAATGCCACCTTTGCCATACAGGGAAATTGACAGTGCGTTTGCAAAAGGGCCCCCTCGACCCACTGAGTGAAATGA
This sequence comes from Rana muscosa, assembly GCA_029206835.1. Taxonomy (NCBI): domain Eukaryota; kingdom Metazoa; phylum Chordata; class Amphibia; order Anura; family Ranidae; genus Rana; species Rana muscosa. Next base: position 884,490,713 of record CM055116.1, read on the forward strand.
AGATAGTGGTCAACCATGAAAGGGTTAAACAACAACTATGTTAAAAGTGTGTAACTACACATAAAAACATAATATATTTTAGTTTACCAGTACTTAGATGTGTTGGCTAAATTTGTTTTCTTTATTATGCCTCGTACACACGACCGGTTTTCCCGGCAGGAAAAAAAACAATGTTTTTCCAGACGGGATTCCTCTCAAGCCTGCTTGCATACACACAGTCACACAAAAGACCGCTGATCTTTTGAATGCCAAGAGCGCGGTAACGTCAAATACTATGACAAGCCGCCAAAATGACGTTCTATGCTTGCGCGCATGCGTCAAATTGTTTACGAGCATGCACGTTTTTTTCCCCTCGGGAAAGCATACAGACGACCGGTTTTCTCGGCAGGATTTTTTCCTGCTGGGAAAATAGAGAACAAGTTCTCTTTTTTTTTCCCGCAGTTTTCTCGTCGGGATAACTGCGATGGAGCAAACACACGGCCGGTTTTCCCGGCCAAAAGCTGTCATGCCAGTTTTCCCGACGGGAAAACCGGTCATGTGTACGAGGCATTAGGCTTTTTTCTTTATCACCTAGTAGATTCTGCCCAAAACACATTTCCTGTCCTCACACTGCTTACTTTCTGCTGTACCTATGGGGGAGCAGGGTTGTCACCTTAGGCTTCTGTGCTTGTCTGGACAACAAACACCTCCTCTCCACATCTCCATTACAGAGGGTTGTTGCTTTGTAGATGTAGTCGGGTATTACTTTTAAACCCCTCAGAGACTACATTACCCAGTACCCTTTTAGGCACCCTGGGTGCCTTGCCCCGCGCAAGGACTGCTGGGGAGGACTTTATAAGGGAGAGGCGGAGCCCAGTTCTTTCTCTTCGGACAACGCCTGCCCAGCAAGCTGAACTGCTGTCTGAGCTCCTGTGACTTTAGGCCAGAAGCCTGGCCGTTTTCTCCAAAGAGCCTTCCGCGCACACTGGGAACCTGAGGGACGTCTCTCCTTGATACTGCACCTTTGCCAGGAGGACCGAAGACCCAGATGTCGATGGATCGGTGTACTTAGACACCGCAGCGGAAGAAACGGACGCGGACTGGTCCGGTTGGGTGAGAGAGCACCTGCTCATAAACAGACACAGTACCTTTGTTACCTTGGTGGATTACAATTCTGTTCTTCAAGTGCACCACCGTTGCTAGCGAAGATTTCCCTACAGAACTTCCACTTTAGTTCAGTCAGGCCTGACTGGGTAGCGTAGACATTCCTGGGCACCATATTGCCCACGAGGGGAAGTAGCTGCAAAGGGGACTGTTAGAGTTGCATAACGTTGAATACTTGTTTGCTTGTTAACACTGTTTATTGCAGGGCTCTGCATAGGACATGTACCCACCTGTTTTACTGCTTACCCACTAATCTAAGTAAACATACCAGGGTTAAGCATATTGGTGTCTGTGTTCTTTTCTTTACAGAAGAAATAGGTAAAGGAAGTTTTAAAACATTACTGTGTATTCTTGTCATAGGATTGTGTCGCTGTGAGTTACAGGCCTCACAATCCTATCATCCCCTACTAACTGTGCCAAGGGAGGTTAGAGCTGATTGCCAGGGGTAGTGATGAGCCGAACACCCCCGGGTTCGGTTCGCACCAGAACCCGCGAACGGACCGAAAGTTCGAACGAACATTAGAACCCTATTAAATACAATGGATGCGAACGTTCGAATTCTAAAGTGCTAATTATAACAACTATTATGCATGTTATTGTCATAAATAGGGTTTGGGAACCCGGGTTCTGCACCAGGGGACATGTATCAATGCAAAAAGAAGTTTTAAAAACGGTCGTTTTTCGGGAGCAGTCATTTTAATGATGCATAAAGTGAAAAAAAAAAAGTCAAATATTCCTTTAAATATCGTACCTGGGGGGTGTCTAAAGTATGCCTGTGAAGTGCCACGTGTTTCCCGTGTTTAGAACTGTCCCTGCACAAAATGACACTTCTAAAGGAAAAAAAAACCATTTAAAACTGCTTGCGGCTTTAATGTAATGTCTGGTCCCGGTAATATGGATGAAATTCTTTAAGAAAAATGGCATAGCTACCCCATGACCCCCCCCCTACCCCAGCCCATTACCAGCCCCTTTGGGTCTTGTATGGATATTAAGGGGAACCCCGCACATAAAATAAAAAAGGCCCTATATACTCTGAACAGCCGTATACAGGCGGTGCATACAAGACAGGGACTGTAGGTTTGTTCTTATGTAGAATCTGTTTGTAATTTTGAACAGGTACATTGTTGAAGTGTAGCTCCAGCCCAAAAATCTATTTTTAAACTTTTTGGGAAACATAGGTAAGGGTTATCACCCCTGTAACATTTGTTTTGCTGTCTGTGCCCCTGTTCAGAACATTTCACCTCACTTTCCGTCCCAATGACAACTGTTTTTGAAATGTGGTGTTTTTCTTGAAACAAGGATTGCTGATAAAGCATCAGTACAGATGAGACCCCTTTCTCCCATATTTATTCTTACAGGAGAGAATTTTCCTTTCTAGGGGTAGATTTCCTCTCACTTCCTGTTGTCTTCTTTCGTTTGCAAGTAGGAGTCGTTTGTAAGTTGGATGTTTGAAAGTAGGGACCTGCCGTATATACTCTGCAGAAATAGGCCCCTTAGTTGTTGGTGTTGGCACAACACTGTAAGCACTCAGTTACTCTTGGTTGGTGCTGGAACGCCCTGCTGTCAACTATTATATCAGGAATTTTAATTACATATAATTGTTGAACAGTGGTAGTAAAAATTGGGGCTTTGATGGTGGTGCTGGTGCCACAACACTGTAAGCCCTGACAGTTACTCTTGGTGGGTGCAGCAATGGGCCCTGCTGTGAATTATTAGATCAAGAATTGTAATTACATGCCCCTTTTGAACAGGGGCTGAAAAATTGGGCCTTTCGTGGTGGTGGTGGTGGTGGCGTTGCCACAAGACTGCAAGCCCTCAGAGTTACTCTTGGTGGGTGCAGCAATGGACCCTGCTGTGAATTATTAGATCAAGAATTGTAATTGCATGCCCCTGTTGAACAGGGGCTGAAAAATTGGGCCTTAGGCACTGGTGGCACAACACTACAACCCCTCACAGATACTGTACTTGGAGCACAGCAATGAGCCCTGTTGCAAAGTATTGCTTCAAAAATTGTAATGACACGCCCCTGTTAAACAGGGGCTGAAAAATTGGGCCTTAGGCACTGGTGCCACAACACTCCAACCCCTCACAGATACTGTACTTGGAGCACAGCAATGAGCCCTATGGCAAATTATTGCTAAAAAAATTGTAATTACACGCCCCTGTAAAACAGGGGCTGAAAAATTGGGCCTTAGCCACTGGTGGCGGCACCCATAAACAAAAATGATCTTCCAAGCTATCATCATCAATCGTATCATTGAGGACTCGGAGGAGGAGGATAGCCAGTCAACATAACAGCACAGGCACTCAGCATCAGCATCAGTCTTGAAGGGATGTGACATGTTAAAATCAATTAGTCTGTTATATCAGCATCAGGTGTGTGGTAGCTGGTGGTGATCCAAGACTGGTTCATCTTGATGAAAGTCAGTCGATCAACCGAGTCGGTGGACAGGCGCACCCTGTGATCCGTGACAAATCCTCCAGCAGCACTGAATGTGCGTTCCGAAAGAACGCTGGATGCAGGACAGGCCAGTAGCTCAATTGCATACTGTGCAAGCTCTGGCCAGTGATCCATCCTCAAGACCCAGTAAGCCAGAGGATTTTCGGTGGGGAAGGTGTCCAAGTCTGACCTTGCCCCTAGATATTCCTGCACCATGTTTATCAGACGCTGGCGATGGTTGCTGGAACCGATCATACTTTGGGGCTGCGGACTAAAGAATTGTCTGAACGCATCGGTCAGACGGCCACCTTCCCCACCGCTCCTTCTTTGACTGGCCGAAGCCTCAGCAACTCGTTGTCCAGGACCAGGAGTTTGTAACCTCCCAGTCTCTGGGAACGCGTTGCACAGACCTTTCTGCAAGGCCTCCCGGAGTTGTCTCATCCTCTGCTCCCTCTGCGACGGTAACATAAGGTCCGCAACCTTACCCTTGTACCGTGGATCAAGGAGAGTGGCCAGCCAGTAATGGTCCCTCTCCTTGATCCGAAGAATACGAGGATCCTTCCGCAGACTTTGCAGGATCAGGGAGGCCATGCAGCGTAGGTTTGCTGAGGCATTCGCTCCGGAGTCCTCTGGGTCACTAAGGACGACATGATCCGCAGCCACCTCCTCCCAGCCACGTACAAGTCCACTGGTTTCTTGGGACTGTAAATCATCCCTAAAAGACTGCTGCTGATGATGCTGAGTGCCAGCCTCCACCTCCATGCTGACACAATCCTCCTCCTCCTCCTCCTCCTCGTCCTCTTCCTGTGCGATGGGTGGGACAGAAGGAACACTGTCTGGGTAAAGGGGGCCTTGAGAGGCAAGGAAGTCCTCCTCTTCCTGCCTCTGTTCTGCCTCAAGTGCCCTGTCCATTATTCCACGCAGCGTGTGCTCCAACAGGTGGACAAGAGGTACAGTGTCACTGATGCATGCACTGTCACTGCTCACCATCCTCGTGGCCTCCTCAAATGGTGCCAGGACAGTGCATGCATCCCTGATCATGCCCCACTGGCGTGGAGAAAAAAAACCAAGCTCCCCTGACCCTGTCCTGGTGCCGTAGTCGCACAGGTACTCATTGATGGCCCTCTGCTGCGTGTGCAGCCGCTGCAGCATGGCCAACGTTGAGTTCCACCTGGTGGGCATGTCACATATAAGGCGGTTCTTGGGCAGGTTCAACTCCTTTTGCAGCTCAGCCAGGCGAGCACTGGCATTATAAGATCTGCGGAAATGCACACAGACTTTCCTGGCCTGCCTCAGGACATCCTGTAAGCCCGGGTACCTGCCCAAGAACCGCTGCACCACCAGGTTAAGGACGTGAGCCACACAGGGCACATGGGTCAGTTGTCCCTGTCGGAGGGCGGAGAGGAGGTTGGTGCCATTGTCGCAAACCACCATTCCTGGCTTAAGCTGGCGTGGCGTCAACCACCTCTCGGCCTGGCCCTGCAGAGCAGACAGGACCTCTGCCCCAGTGTGGCTTCTGTCCCCCAAACACACCAGCGCAAGCACGGCATGGCATCTTTTTGCCTGCGTACTTGCGTAGCCCCGTGAACGGCTACGGAGCACCGCTGGTTCATAGGACAAACCACAGGAAGAGGCCATGGAGGAAGAAGAAGAGGAGGGGGTGGAGGAGAGAGGTGTGTCACAACCAGTAGTAGCATTTTGGAGGCGTGGCGGTGGGACAACCTCCAACACTACTGCACCTTGTCCTGCATCCTTCCCAGCTGCCAAAAGAGTGACCCAATGGGCCGTGAAAGAAAGGTAACGTCCCTGTCCATGCCTGCTGGACCATGAGTCAGCGGTAATATGCACCTTACCGCTGACCGCCCTGTCCAGCGAGGCCAAGACATTGCCTTCCACATGCCGGTAGAGAGCCGGAATAGCCTTCCGTGAGAAAAAGTGGCGTTTGGGAACCTGCCACTGAGGAACCGCACATTGCACAAACTCACGGAAGGGGGCCGAGTCTACCAACTGAAAAGGCAGCAGTTGAAGCGCTAGCAATTTAGCCAAGCTAGCATTCAACCGCTGGGCATGTGGATGGCTGGGAGTGAACTTCTTTCGACGGTCCAGCAGCTGGGGCAGGGAAATTTGCCTGCTAGAATCGGACGTCGGTGTACTGCTAGCAGAGTGGCCGCAAGTACTTGGCTGTGACACACCTAATTCTACACCTTCATTCCTCTCAGTGCATGTTTCAGAGAGGACTGAAGTTATAGTGGGGTTGGAGATCCCAGCTGATGCGGTGCAAGGAGAGGTCCGCTTTGTTCTTTGGTGTGGGTCTTTGAGGTAGGCTTGCCAACGAGCTGCATGGCAGGTCAACATATGTCTGGTCAGGCATGTGGTACCCAAGCGGCTGATGTTTTGGCCACGCGATATACGCTTGAGACATATGTTGCAAACAGCAGCTGTGCGATCTGATGCACTAGCCTCAAAAAAGGCCCACACCAAAGAACTTTTTGAATGACGGGCAGAGGCAGCGCCCTGCACAGGCGGAGCTCTGCGGTGTGATTCCGTCGGTGTACTGCCCTTACGCTGGCCACCAAAGGGCATCCTGCCTCGTTGGAGATGTGCCTCCTCCTCATCCTCCTCCTCCTCCTCTCTCCTATTAGGCACCCACGTGGAGTCAGTGACCTCATCATCACCTCCCTCCTCATCACTGGAGCCAATCTGGCAGTATGCTGCAGCTGCTGGAACATGACTGCCAGATTGGTGTCCTTCTTGAGCATCCCCTCTGTCTGCTCTCACGCTACTGCCTTCCTCTAGCTGGGTTTCATCATCAGACCCTTCGAAACGCTGGGCATCCTCCTGGAGCATGTACCCAACACTGTGCTGAAACAGTTCGGGGGACTCCTCAGGAGGAGGACATGGTGGGTCTAGGGAAGGAGTGACTGATGATGAGTCTGACATTGATACCAGGGAAGAGGACGCTTTGGCAGCTGCTTTTCCAGTACCCTGAGCCTGGGTGAGAGAGGATGAGGAGGAGGAGGAGGGCTTGGTCATCCACTCTACCAAGTCTTCGGCATGATGTGGCTCAACATGTCCAGCTGCCGAAAAGAAGGACAAGCGTGTCCCATGGCCATGTGCTGATGACAATGCACCGCGTCCACGACCAGCACTGTTGCCCCCAGACACAGAGCCTGCTTGCCCTCTTTTATTGCCTCCTGACTGTCTGCCTCTCCTTGTTTGCCTTCCAGACATTCTAATAGATGGCCTGCAGGGAGATGGGAAAAAAGCAATAAGGGCTACCTTCAGGTGTCCTTCTCTGTCCCTTGAAACAAGGACTTTGACAGTGAAAGAAACTGACACACTCTCCCTACCTACAGTTTTCTGTCCCTAGAAAAAATGTTTTTTTTAAGCACAAATTAGCACAAGGAGAATTCACTCACTGTCCTTCCAGGTCCCTGGAAACAAGGACTTTGACAGTGAAAGAAACTGACACACTCTCCCTACCTACAGTTTTCTGTCCCTAGAAAAAATGTTTTTTTTAAGCACAATTTAGCACAAGGAGAATTCACTCACTGTCCTTCCAGGTCCCTGGAAACAAGGACTTTGACAGTGAAAGAAACTGACACACTCTCCCTACCTACAGTTTTCTGTCCCTAGAAAAAATGTTTTTTTTAAGCACAATTTAGCACAAGGAGAATTCACTCACTGTCCTTCCAGGTCCCTGGAAACAAGGACTTTGACAGTGAAAGAAACTGACACACTCTCCCTACCTACAGTTTTCTGTCCCTAGAAAAAATGTTTTTTTTAAGCACAATTTAGCACAAGGAGAATTCACTCACTGTCCTTCCAGGTCCCTGGAAACAAGGACTTTGACAGTGAAAGAAACTGACACACTCTCCCTACCTACAGTTTTCTGTCCCTAGAAAAAATGTTTTTTTTAAGCACAATTTAGCACAAGGAGAATTCACTCACTGTCCTTCCAGGTCCCTGGAAACAAGGACTTTGACAGTGAAAGAAACTGACACACTCTCCCTACCTACAGTTTTCTGTCCCTAGAAAAAATGTTTTTTTTAAGCACAATTTAGCACAAGGAGAATTCACTCACTGTCCTTCCAGGTCCCTGGAAACAAGGACTTTGACAGTGAAAGAAACTGACACACTCTCCCTACCTACAGTTTTCTGTCCCTAGAAAAAATGATTTTTTTAAGCACAATTTAGCACAAGGAGAATTCACTCACTGTCCTTCCAGGTCCCTGGAAACAAGGACTTTGACAGTGAAAGAAACTGACACACTCTCCCTACCTACAGTTTTCTGTCCCTAGAAAAAATGTTTTTTTTAAGCACAATTTAGCACAAGGAGAATTCACTCACTGTCCTTCCAGGTCCCTGGAAACAAGGACTTTGACAGTGAAAGAAACTGACACACTCTCCCTACCTACAGTTTTCTGTCCCTAGAAAAAATGTTTTTTTTAAGCACAATTTAGCACAAGGAGAATTCACTCACTGTCCTTCCAGGTCCCTGGAAACAAGGACTTTGACAGTGAAAGAAACTGACACACTCTCCCTACCTACAGTTTTCTGTCCCTAGAAAAAATGTTTTTTTTAAGCACAATTTAGCACAAGGAGAATTCACTCACTGTCCTTCCAGGTCCCTGGAAACAAGGACTTTGACAGTGAAAGAAACTGACACACTCTCCCTACCTACAGTTTTCTGTCCCTAGAAAAAATGTTTTTTTTAAGCACAATTTAGCACAAGGAGAATTCACTCACTGTCCTTCCAGGTCCCTGGAAACAAGGACTTTGACAGTGAAAGAAACTGACACACTCTCCCTACCTACAGTTTTCTGTCCCTAGAAAAAATGTTTTTTTTAAGCACAATTTAGCACAAGGAGAATTCACTCACTGTCCTTCCAGGTCCCTGGAAACAAGGACTTTGACAGTGAAAGAAACTGACACACTCTCCCTACCTACAGTTTTCTGTCCCTAGAAAAAATGTTTTTTTTAAGCACAATTTAGCACAAGGAGAATTCACTCACTGTCCTTCCAGGTCCCTGGAAACAAGGACTTTGACAGTGAAAGAAACTGACACACTCTCCCTACCTACAGTTTTCTGTCCCTAGAAAAAATGTTTTTTTTAAGCACAATTTAGCACAAGGAGAATTCACTCACTGTCCTTCCAGGTCCCTGGAAACAAGGACTTTGACAGTGAAAGAAACTGACACACTCTCCCTACCTACAGTTTTCTGTCCCTAGAAAAAATGTTTTTTTTAAGCACAATTTAGCACAAGGAGAATTCACTCACTGTCCTTCCAGGTCCCTGGAAACAAGGACTTTGACAGTGAAAGAAACTGACACACTCTCCCTACCTACAGTTTTCTGTCCCTAGAAAAAATGTTTTTTTTTTTTTTTTCCAGTTGCAAGATACTTTATTGAGGATTAACACAAAATAAATCATTTTCGTTCGGTGCAGCAAAACCTGATTGATGTTGTCTACATATTGGATCATTGGGCTGATGCTGTTTGCTGTTGCTTGCACTGTGCTTGCCGCGACCGTGCTGACCACCAGTACTAATTGTGTGTGCGTATATATACATATAGTTTATGTAGTTACTGTGTTTATTTGTTCGCATGCTACAAAGACAAAGATATTAATACAGTTTGCCTCACTATTTGAATTATGTCTGTCTTATTTGTATTACGACTATAGCTATAAGGCCCCTTCCACACGAGGCGGATCCGTCGCAGCGGAGTCTGCCGGCTCCCGCCAGCTCAGTGGGAGATCTCTCCGTTGATCTCCGCTGAGCTGGCGGATGACAGGTCCCTCTCTGCTCACTGAGCCGAGAGGGGCTTGTCGAGCGCCGCCGTCTCCTATGGAGAGATTGGACAGCATGTCTGTTTTCATCAGATATCACCCGATCCGATCCGCCATAGATGGATGGCGATGTATCGCCATACATCTGATTTTCCATTTCAATAAATTTTTATTTTTCAATTCAAGACATGTACAGAAAATCTTAAAAAATTGTTGTTTAAACATGACAAAGGGTTATTTCCAATTGTTTATGTCACAATGTTCTCATCAAGAGATTAAAAAAAAATTAAAAAAAATGAAAAATAGGCATTCAGGGAAGTCACACCCCACCTGGACGCCCCTAACGGGATCATCCTGCGCCCAGGTCAGGCCCCCCCCCCCCAGCCCGCCATCCTCATATGAAACCAATAAAAAGGAACTCGGAATCTTAATGAAGAACAGTACTACACTCATATACAATAACGCCCATCAAATTTAAGACTTGGAAATACCGCAATAAGAACACAGTAAATAATGATATCAAATCTTTGAATCATGTTTAAGCATCGAAACAAAAATAAAATAAAAATAAATAAAACAAAAGATAAAAGAACCAAGAAAAGATAGAATAGAAGAAGAAAGAAATAAGAAGAAATCACATGCCGAACACGAGGCCCTTTAGGAATAAGAGCGGTCAGGGTCATGCCTGACCTTCAAAGAAACGCCACAGAAAACTGCCCAAGGTTCCCATATTGCCTCAAATTTAGGGATTAAATTAGTTGATATGCTAACCATCTTCTCTTGAGCCATAATCCAAGAGATCTTATTGTGTATAGCCTTAATGGATACCCTGGGCTTCCTCCAAGATCTAGCAATAATAATTTTAGTCCCCAGAAGTATAAAGTGAATCAGTTTTCTAGTTGGTTTAGAAACGTTGGGAATATTGTCATTGAGAAGAGCAACAGAAGCTGACCTAGGTATTGAACACGAAGTGACCTTAAATATGAGATTAAAAATTTTCTTCCAGATCGGCCTGATCCTAGGACATTCCCACCAGATATGCACCATCGAGCCCAATAAATGGCAGCCTCTAAAGCAGTTGGGATCCGATTCTGGGTAGATGGATGCAAGCCTGATGGGAGTCATATACCATCTCATGACAACTTTTAAGTTAGCTTCCATGAGGGAGGTGTTCAAAATACTTTGGAATGAGCGAAAGTTGGCCTTTTGCCAGGATCCTAGATCCCAATTTAGCTGGAGGTCATCTTCCCATGCTTTCATGTATGAGGTTTTAGTAGCTGTACAAGTAAGTGAAGAGTAGATGACAGAAATGCCCCCCCTTTGTCCCACGGCCGATCCGCACCAGATCTCATAGTCCGTAAATTTGGGAGGAAGAGGTTTCTCCATCCAAATATCATTCAAGAATTGTGAAATCTGTTCAAATCTAAATTTTTCAGAGTCAGGGAGGTCAAATTTATTTAGGCAATGGGGCATGGTAATAGGACCCCGATTTGTAAAGTATTGTCCTATCCTATATCGACCTTTGTTTGTCCACCAACTGAAGGCCTCTGTATCCATACCAGGAAAGAATTTTGGATTATTAAAAATGTGTGCTAGTGGTTGTGTTACAGACACTAGAGTGGGAAGAGGACGGAGTCTGTCCCAAAGGGAAAATGATTGAGATAAGGAAGGGGATAAAATAGGTGGTCTCTGTCTTTGTGGGCACCAAAGCAGGTACTCTAAGGATAATTGTGGTACCGCTTGTTCTTCTATCAGCACCCAGTCCGGTTTTTCATTCTTGGAATAAAATATAGATAATTGTGCTAGTCTGGCAGCTAAAAAATAATTATATAAGTTAGGCAAACCCACCCCTCCCTTCTTCCTATTTAAATATAGGGTGTTTTGGGGAACTCTGTAACTAGATTTGCCCCATACGAATGTGAGAATTTTACTTTGTAAGGAATTTATCTGATCTTTCCTGATGGGAATGGGGAGGGAACGAAATAGATATAAAATTCTAGGAAGTAATGTCATTTTCACTGAATTAATCCTGCCCAACCAAGATAGTTCGAATTTGTCCCAATTTTTAAGATCTGTAATAATTTTATGGAATAGGGGAGGATAGTTACTTGTGTAAAGAGATTCTGTTCGAGCAGTCAGAAAGATTCCCAGATATTTAATATGAGAAGAATTCCATTCAAATTTGAAAGACTGTTTGATGAGGGAAACTATGGGTAACGGGAGGGAAATATTTAGTGCCTGTGACTTGGCAAAATTGACCCTGAGTCCTGAAATATTAGAAAAATCAGAAATTACTTTATAAAGATTCGGGAGGGAGGTAATGGGAGAGGTAAGAAAGAGAAGCAAATCATCTGCGAAAAGTCCGCATTTATGCATCTGATTCCCACAGGTTACGCCTTTAATGTCAGAATTTTGTCTAATGGCTATGGCCAAGCTTTCAATGGCCATAGCAAAGACAATAGGGGATAGTGGACAACCTTGTCTTGTACCCCTGGCTATATTTATCGGAGAGGAATAATATCCCTGTATACGAATTTGAGCTTTAGGTTGAGAATACAGAGCTCTAATAACTCCCATAAAACGTGGGCCAAAACCCCATCGTTCTAATAGGGGAAAAAAGTATTGCCAGGATACAGAGTCAAAGGCCTTCTCCAGATCAAGTGCTAACAGGAAACCCTGTTGTTTTTGACCTCCGTCCCAGTTGGACTGCAAAAGGGAGATAATATCAATCGCTCTTCTCACTTGATCTGGGCCTTGTCTTCCTGGCATAAATCCTACCTGATCCTTGTGAATATATTTAGTAATAAAAGAGGAGAGGCGATTCGCTAAAATTTTAGTGAGAATTTTCAAATCATTATTTATCAAAGAAATAGGGCGATAATTGGAAACTTCTTCTGGGTTTTTATCCGGTTTGGGTATAACAGTAATGTAGGCTGTATTAAGTTGTGTACCTAATTGGGAACCCCTTGTAGTAAAATTAAAAAATTTTGTTAAATATGGGGTAAGGGTGTCCTTGAAGGCTTTGTAGTAGGGAGCTGATAATCCATCAGGTCCCGGGGCTGAACCCGCCCTGAGATCTTGAATTACTGCTGTAACCTCTTCAACAGAGAAGGGAGCTTCTAGGATATCTCTATGTTCCATATTCAAGGATGGAATAGGGAGGCCATCTAGGTATGAGGATACCGAGTTCATGGGTATATTTGAAGGGTCGCTATAGAGTTCGGAATAAAATGTCTGAAAAGCCTTTAGTATCTTTTCAGGGTTAGCCGTGGGGTCCTGTCCAGCAATGCGGATCTTAGGTATGGAATAAACTCTCGTTTTAGGAGACAATTTGGATGCCAACATTCTACCTATTTTACCTGTTTGAGTATAAAATGTATTACTTGTCCAACGGAGAGATTTCTCCGCTTTTGTAGTGAGTGCTAAATTGAGTTCTAGTCTACTCCTTTCAATCTTAGACAATAAGGATGGAGAAGGTTTCCTTTTATGCTGTGTTCTCAGGGTCCTGTATGATCTCTCCAATCTATCAATGCCCGCTTCCCTTTCCTTTTTGATTCTTGTCGAAATTTGGATAAGCTTGCCCCTAATAAAGGCCTTATGAGCAGCCCAAAGGACTTCAGCGGAAACATTTTCTATATCATTTAAGCTGAAGTATTCTTGAAGAGCTTTATCTATTTCCATTTGTATGGCAGGATCGGAAAGTAAAGACTCATTTAGTCTCCAATTACCCCCCTTTGATCTACCAGTTTTAATGCGTAGGAACATGACAACCATGGAGTGATCAGAAAGGACCGTGTCTTTGATAATTGACTTAATAACATCCGGGAGAATATAGGAAGGAACCAGGATATGGTCAATCCTAGAGTAGGTGTTGTGTGGGTGAGAGTAATGAGTATAATCTCTTATAGAAGGATTAGATTCTCGTCATACATCAGCTAGGCCTTTATCATGCAAAAGTCTAGCTATTTTCAGGCTTATCTTAGTGGGTCTGGTTAATTGGGTCGAGGGGGGTTTGGATTTGTCCAACCCCTGATCAAATGCTGCATTGGAATCTCCCCCCCAAATGATTGTGCCCTCTAATTGAGGAGATAGGGTGTCCAGGATGAATCGAAAAAATGTATCTTGCCCTGAATTGGGGGAATAATATGAAATCAGAGAATATATTCGTCCCTCTATTGTGCCCTTAACCAGTATAAACCTGCCCTCAGGATCTTTGAAATCAGATATGAAACTAAACTGGCATGATTTTGAAATACAAATAGCCACACCCTTGGTTTTCTTTTCGGCATTAGCTAAAAAAAATTGTGGGAATCGGGAGTGTATAAAGCTGGGATTGAATTGCCTAGGGAAATGGGTTTCCTGAATCATGAGTATGTCAATACCCAGGGATTTATAAGAGTCAAAGAGTTTGCGTCTCTTAACAGGGGAATTCATGCCTTGAACATTATGTGTAGCTATTTTGAGTGAACCTAGTACGGAATCAGCCATGGGACTCAGGGAGGGAGCTGCCATCGTCATCCACTATATCTACTTTACCGCAATACACCATCCTCAGGATCTGTAAGTGTTCTAGACGGGTAATCAAAAGCCAAAGGATCATGTTGCGGGTACCTTCAATTGAATCTGCAAAAACCAGAACTGCCAGGCATGTGATAATAGGATTAGAGATAGGAAAGGAGAAAAAAGGAATGAAAAAGTGGAAAAAATAAGAAGAGTAAAAAATTGTCATAGAAAAACAGTAATAAAAAAATTTAATTAAAATTTTTAAAAACCGAAAAAAGGATGAAAACGATCTCGAGGAGGATAAAGTCCTCCCCAAAACTTCTACCAAGGTAGAAAATGAAAAGCCCGTTCCCTAAGGAAAAGGCTATTCCTTCCACAAAGTCTCTAGGAGACTCAGGGGAAAGGTGGAAGCACATGGGACCCACCCCAGCCAGGGCGCCCCTTAAAAAAAAATTAAAGACTTACTAGATCTACCATATTCAGGTCTGTCCGGAGGGACCCCCACCTCTCCCCCCTGAAGTGGATAGAGGAGCGAGAGTCTCACCCCCCCAAATTGGACAAAGAACTCTACAAGTAGTAGATCGAACTCAGAAAAATTGAGACGGGGATAAAAACCCCTTGCAATACATTTTGGAAAAATTTAAACAATCAGAACAAAAAAAAAAACATTCGTTCCAGACTCTTAGAATAAATCTTTCCTGGAACTCATGGGAATCGAGGAGTACAAAGTATAAATTGTGAGCTTGGGTCTCTTCAAGCGGGACCATTGTCTTTGGCTTTCTTAGTTCTTGCCCTGGTCCACAAGGGAGATTGAGGGCTGGTAGGGTTCGGTCTCTTTGAAGATTGTGGGCCACTTCGAGAAGTGTCCATGTCATTTTCTTGAGTGATGATCTTGAGATTCAATAACAGTTTTTCGCCGTCAGGAAAAGTAGAAAAGGAATGATTCTTCCCTTTGTAAGAGAATTTTACTGCAAATGGGAATGCCCACTTGTATTTAATGTCTTTTTGTATGAGGGCTAGAAGTAGAGGCTTCATTGCACGTCTGCGTTGCATTGTAGAGGGAGAGAGGTCTGCATATAATTGGATTTTATGACCCAGGCATAGAATCGTAGACATATTTCGCGCCTTGCTCATAATTTCCTCCTTTATCGCATAGAAATGGGGTTTAATTATTATGTCTCTCGGTAGACCATCTTTCCTTAGAGGACCTAAGGCCCTATGTGCTCTATCTAGCTCCAGGCGGTCTTGTGGAATTTCTGGGATTAGGGATTGAATCATATTTTGAATCGCTGCCGGGATGTCAGTTATGGTTTCTGGAAGTCCTCTAATACGGATATTATATCTCCTGGACCTATTTTCCAAATCGTCGATCCTAGACAAAGCTGTATCTAATTGTTCTTGAATAAAATGGACTTGTTCTGCATTTTGATTTGTGGCGGACACTGTTTGATCCAACTTACACTCTATGTTCTCAATTCTGGCTCCTAAATTCTGAAAATCAGCCTTTAATTCTCCCGTGATTTTAGCCGCAGTTTGAGAGAGGCCCCTATCAAGTAATTCAGCCAGGGTCTGGTACAAGTTGGCCATAGAAAATGTAGATGTATTGGTCAGAGAGCTGACAGGACAAGAGCTGTCCTGATCCATAATAGGATTAGCCAAAGGGGTTAATGCTGAGTTCTCCTGAAAATGTTCCCTCAGGGGTTCATGAGGGGGATGAGATGGAGAGATAGTCTGTATAATAAAGCCAGATGCATGTGAGGAACATTGTTGGGCTATCAGATCTGCCATATTAATTCCCTTTGAATTTACCTCAGCACTGACACAAACAATCTGTGACTCGGCGGCCATCTTGGATTTTCGGGCGGAATTTCGATCAGCCGTTGCGGCTTCAATTGAGCCGTAAAAATTATTATTTATAGATGGGGGGGTGCCCGGGAGTCTGGGGTTCTGTGGATACCAGTGGTTCCAAATTTCGTTCAGTAGAACCGGAGTTATGGGCGCCGCTGTGCTGGGGTGGTGAGGAGCTACTGGCTCAAGCAGCCATCTTCAGAGCTCCGCCCACCAAAAAATGTTTTTTTTAAGCACAATTTAGCACAAGGAGAATTCACTCACTGTCCTTCCAGGTCCCTGGAAACAAGGACTTTGACAGTGAAAGAAACTGACACACTCTCCCTACCTACAGTTTTCTGTCCCTAGAAAAAATGTTTTTTTTAAGCACAATTTAGCACAAGGAGAATTCACTCACTGTCCTTCCAGGTCCCTGGAAACAAGGACTTTGACAGTGAAAGAAACTGACACACTCTCCCTACCTACAGTTTTCTGTCCCTAGAAAAAATGTTTTTTTTAAGCACAATTTAGCACAAGGAGAATTCACTCACTGTCCTTCCAGGTCCCTGGAAACAAGGACTTTGACAGTGAAAGAAACTGACACACTCTCCCTACCTACAGTTTTCTGTCCCTAGAAAAAATGTTTTTTTTTAAGCACAATTTAGCACAAGGAGAATTCACTCACTGTCCTTCCAGGTCCCTGGAAACAAGGACTTTGACAGTGAAAGAAACTGACACACTCTCCCTACCTACAGTTTTCTGTCCCTAGAAAAAATGTTTTTTTTAAGCACAATTTAGCACAAGGAGAATTCACTCACTGTCCTTCCAGGTCCCTGGAAACAAGGACTTTGACAGTGAAAGAAACTGACACACTCTCCCTACCTACAGTTTTCTGTCCCTAGAAAAAATGTTTTTTTTAAGCACAATTTAGCACAAGGAGAATTCACTCACTGTCCTTCCAGGTCCCTGGAAACAAGGACTTTGACAGTGAAAGAAACTGACACACTCTCCCTACCTACAGTTTTCTGTCCCTAGAAAAAATGTTTTTTTTAAGCACAATTTAGCACAAGGAGAATTCACTCACTGTCCTTCCAGGTCCCTGGAAACAAGGACTTTGACAGTGAAAGAAACTGACACACTCTCCCTACCTACAGTTTTCTGTCCCTAGAAAAAATGTTTTTTTTAAGCACAATTTAGCACAAGGAGAATTCACTCACTGTCCTTCCAGGTCCCTGGAAACAAGGACTTTGACAGTGAAAGAAACTGACACACTCTCCCTACCTACAGTTTTCTGTCCCTAGAAAAAATGTTTTTTTTAAGCACAATTTAGCACAAGGAGAATTCACTCACTGTCCTTCCAGGTCCCTGGAAACAAGGACTTTGACAGTGAAAGAAACTGACACACTCTCCCTACCTACAGTTTTCTGTCCCTAGAAAAAATGTTTTTTTTAAGCACAATTTAGCACAAGGAGAATTCACTCACTGTCCTTCCAGGTCCCTGGAAACAAGGACTTTGACAGTGAAAGAAACTGACACACTCTCCCTACCTACAGTTTTCTGTCCCTAGAAAAAATGTTTTTTTTAAGCACAATTTAGCACAAGGAGAATTCACTCACTGTCCTTCCAGGTCCCTGGAAACAAGGACTTTGACAGTGAAAGAAACTGACACACTCTCCCTACCTACAGTTTTCTGTCCCTAGAAAAAATGTTTTTTTTAAGCACAATTTAGCACAAGGAGAATTCACTCACTGTCCTTCCAGGTCCCTGGAAACAAGGACTTTGACAGTGAAAGAAACTGACACACTCTCCCTACCTACAGTTTTCTGTCCCTAGAAAAAATGTTTTTTTTAAGCACAATTTAGCACAAGGAGAATTCACTCACTGTCCTTCCAGGTCCCTGGAAACAAGGACTTTGACAGTGAAAGAAACTGACACACTCTCCCTACCTACAGTTTTCTGTCCCTAGAAAAAATGTTTTTTTTAAGCACAATTTAGCACAAGGAGAATTCACTCACTGTCCTTCCAGGTCCCTGGAAACAAGGACTTTGACAGTGAAAGAAACTGACACACTCTCCCTACCTACAGTTTTCTGTCCCTAGAAAAAATGTTTTTTTTAAGCACAATTTAGCACAAGGAGAATTCACTCACTGTCCTTCCAGGTCCCTGGAAACAAGGACTTTGACAGTGAAAGAAACTGACACACTCTCCCTACCTACAGTTTTCTGTCCCTAGAAAAAATGTTTTTTTTTAAGCACAATTTAGCACAAGGAGAATTCACTCACTGTCCTTCCAGGTCCCTGGAAACAAGGACTTTGACAGTGAAAGAAACTGACACACTCTCCCTACCTACAGTTTTCTGTCCCTAGAAAAAATGTTTTTTTTAAGCACAATATAGCACAAGCACAAAACACACTGACACTCTCCCTACCTATCCTTCTCTTTCCCTAAACTAAAGGAATCCAGGTTAAGCAAGAAAGAAATAAAAGTCACTGTCCCTGCCTATGCTGCTCTATCCCTGCTCCGGAACACACTACACTAGGCCACCGTGCTGGCGGCCTTTTATAGTGTGGGGCGTGTACTAAACACCCTCAGCAATAATTGGCCACAGGCATCCTGCCTGTGGCCAATCATTGCTCTCCTCGCTGCCGGCGCTGTGATTGGCCAAGCATGCGGGGTCACAGTGCATGCTTGGCCAATCACAGCGCCTAGATGACACTGCGATGGCGTAGTGCATTGTGGGCCGTTCGCGTCACTCGAATTTGGCGCGAACGGCCCAAATCGTTCGATCTTCGTCGAACGATCGAACAGCCGATGTTCGAGTCGAACGTATGTTCGACTCGAACACGAAGCTCATCCCTAGCCAGGGGTTGACAGCGGTGCACTACAGGGCCCAAAAATCATACAGGCAGCCCTCTTAACTGGGGGTATCGCTACATAGATAACATAAAATATCCAAGAAAGCTGACAACATTGTTTAAAATTTCAGGTCAGTCCACTGGAAATATCAAGGACACAATATTTCTGACAATTTGTTTTCTCTATTTGCAGAAAATATACTTAGCTTAGAAAGAAAATCATACACCACCCTGGCAAGCTGCAAAATACTGCATTTTTTTCTGGGGTTTAGATATATTTTAAATCAAAAATGCAAAGTTGCTTTGGGTAAAAGAGCTACTAGAAACGTTCATGGATACCAACATACTTTACTGTATGTATAACATTTTTAACTTTGTCGTAACTTTGGTGTCCACTGGATGTCCACTTTGGTGTCCACTGGATGTCCACTTTGGTGTCCACTGGATGTCCACTTTGGTGTCCACTGGATGTCCACTGGATGTCCACTTTGGTGTCCACTGGGTGTCCACTTTGGTGTCCACTGGGTGTCCACTTTGGTGTCCACTGGATGTCCACTGGATGTCCACTTTGGTGTCCACTTTGGTGTCCACTGGATGTCCACTGGATGTCCACTTTGGTGTCCACTGGATGTCCACTGGATGTCCACTTTGGTGTCCACTGTCCAGGCTATTATGTTATCATTTGAAATATTAGGCAAAAGGAGGCAGTGAAATGAGAGTTGCTGGCTGTTTTCTGTGAGCACTTGATAGGAATAAGCCTATCTTTTTGTAACAAAGGGTTAAATTCCGTGTTACATATCTAAAACGTATTATGAATATAGACCCGCCCTCCACTTTTTCATTTAAAACATCTCTTATTTTAAAGAAACTATTGAATATTCACCTAGGAGTGTTTAGAGAAGTTGTTTACATCCATGAATTTATAAATAGTAAAGTGTTACTAAACTTGAAGTGTTACATGCCCATAGTGCTGAAAACTTTAGCAGGTACCATCTTTATCATATTAACTCTGTGGTTGCGTTGCAATCTATCTTGAAAACTGGACTCTTCCATTGCTCCTCCTTTGGGGTGGCTCTATCCCCTTGTCAGATCCCAAGAAGGCACTCTTCTTGGACCACTGCAGCTTTGTATGGGAGTCCACATATTCAATACTATGAGAAACCACTTTAAAGCCTCGTACACACGGCCGGTTTTCTCGGCAAGAAACGACAAGAAAACTGCCGGGAGAGCTTTCTTGCCGGGAAAACCGTCCGTGTGTACGAGGCTTTCAGGTTTCTCGTCAAGAAAACTGGCCAGAATCTCGACGAGAAAAATAGAGAACCTGCTCTCTATTTTCTTGTCGAGATTCTCGTCGGCCTGTTTCCCGAAGAGAAACACGAGCGTGTGTACACTTACCTGTTGCCGTGGAAACCCGCGCATGATCAAAATTACTTGCGCGGTAGCTTCCTAGGTATAGGTAGGGTGTAGCAAGATGGCGGTGGCGGCATCGAATGTGGCGAGCGCACGCTCGTCGTAGTCAATGACATCACCGCGTTTGTTCCATTCAAAAGAACGGCGGTTCTTTTGAATCGAGCGTGTGTACACTCGGCCGGGAAAAGATTCTTGTCAAGAATCTCGTCAGGAAAAACAACGTGTTTTTTCCTGACGAGATTCTCGGCCGTGTGTACGAGGCTTAAGGCTTTTCCCTCCTTCAGCACTTTGATAGGCAGCAACATCTGTATACTCTGTTGTCTAAGCAAATAGTACCCTGCTGACGGGCCCAGAGCACATACTTCCCTACCTGGGATTTCAGGAAAGTGGTGCAGAACGCTTTGGAGTTAGGAGCAGAAATCATTTCAAAAAGTAAGTGTTGGCCAAAAATAAAAAATAAAACATGTATTGTGGAACTTCTCATTAAGAGAAGTGGATAAAAAAATTGCATCGTTTAATGCTACTTTAAACAGTAAGTACAATACATTGCATCTGAGCACAACAAACCAAAAATGCTATTTAATTCCTTTTTATTATTCAAAGCAATCTCCCCCATCCATTCATGTTTCCATGCTTTATTTTGCTGAGAAATTACTTTGGAAAACAAACCCTAGCATTTCTGGCCATGGCCATCTTGAGTAAGGGCAGATGATTCATGTAGCATTTTGTTCCTGAAATCTATCTGCCCTTAGCTCAGGCATGCAGGTGTTCTGTCAGAATCGGCGACGTTTCGTCACAACACCGCAACGGCCATCTTGCTACACCCCGCATTCGTCCGCGGTAGGCCTGCAGTCAGAAGGTGGCAACGGACATCTATGTACAAGTCTTGCATTTAACACTTATTTCCACCAGTAAACTGAGCTTTTATAGTGAAATACAGTATTTTGAAATCCGGCAGACTGTTTTGATGTTGAATTTTAAAAGCAGCGGTAAGCCTGCTGATCTCACAGGTTTGCTAATCTGACAGAACATTACTGCCTTTAAAATTCAACATCAAAACAGTCTGATGGATTTCAAAATACTGTATTTCACTATATATGGGGGGTAGCATAGGGGGATTTAAAATTATTATATATTTTTTTTTATTTAAATTTTTTTTTTTTTTTTTTTTTTACACTTTTTATTTACATTTTTTTTGATCAATTACATTGCGATCACAAAGAATGAACAACATCCCTTGTGATAGCTGGGGCAGTGACATGTACTCTTCATGGCAAGATTTGGGGTCTATTAGACCTCTGATTACTCAAATGCTTTGGTGGCCGGTAATGGCCAGTAAAAAAGAAATAAAACCGGAAGTGGCAAGATCCCCGTCTCTTCCGGTTTAATTTGTTACAGAGGAGGGGGAATGTTCCACCTTGTCCTCTGTCTGCAGCTGGTCCAACAGTGTGTAGCAGTCCCGAGCTTCCCGGTAGAACGGGAGAGTGTGGGAACAGCGGTGGGAGGCAGCTGGAGGGGGGAGGGGAGCCCTTCTGAACCCTCTAGATGTGATCAGGCTTTTATACGAAAGCCTATCATTGGCTGCAAATTTTGATACCAGGATAATGGCTGCATCTGCATTTCAGGATTGGTAAGATGCGACATATTTAATTTTTGTTTTGGCTTTTGATATACTTTATTTAATTTTAGCGTAACATTTTAAGTGTACTTTTTCATTAAAGGGGTTGTAAAGGTTTGTTTTTTATTTTCTAAATAGGTTCCATTTCTAGTTATAATAAAAAAAGCTCTTATTCCCTTCACTTTCCATGTGTATTTTTCTATCGGGTCCTCAGAAAAGTACCAGGTGTATATACTAGTCCATGAGATTTTGTCCAATAATTGACCGCACACGTCTCTGTAGGGAAGGATGCTCCAGTTGCAGATCTTAAGGTCGGGTTCACATATGTGCGAATTGGATGCGGTTTTCACCGCATCCAATTTACATGACATGCGAGTGTGACCGGCTCTCAATGGATCTAAATCTGAGAATCAAACTTATGTGGGCAGGCACAGCCAAGCAACTGAAATTTTTTTTAAAAAAGGGCAAGCAATGTCATTCCACATAGTTTCGTTTTCGTGACAACAGAGAGATAACCTATAAAGATTGTATATAGGAATGTGCACATCATGCTCGTTAAAGCCTTTAGATGCATGATCTGATCTTCAAATATCCCTTCTTCCTGAACAGTAGCACACATGCATCTTTGCTTGTATAACACATGGCCATGTGTCTCTCTTCAGACAACCCTGATGCCAGCGTTATCTCAGGTGAATAATATCTTTGGCCAAATAAAAAATCAGTTCAAGTTCACCAAAATATTGCTGTGTTTTAAATACCTTGAGTCATTGGCTAGTTTATTTTTTTCTTCTATTACTCATGTATGCTCTCTACAGTATGAGTCTGTGTCTGCACAGTCCTGGTTGGTGCTGTGCCAGTCACATGACTAAAAACAAAAAACAGTTTCAGAAGAGCAATTCAAATGAAATTATAAACATCAAAACAACTGTTTGACCAAAAAAATATTTTTTCAGCCCCCTTTAAATCTATATTGAATATCAAATGTGTATTTTTGTGCATTCATGTGGAATAGGCAGAATAAAAGATGATTGACACTAGTTTTTATTTTGTTCAGATGGCATCTGCATCCAAGGCTCTTTTTGTTTTACTTTACCAGTATTAGCAATTACATGATATATTTAATACTGATTTATATTGAAACTAAGCATTTTCTTGTAATTTTTGTGAGTTTGAATTTTTTGTGAGTTTGAATGTAATCAATCAGCATACTATATCCCTCCCCCATAGTTTTTAGCAATAGGAGGACATGGAGGAAGATGGAGGGAGGGGAGTATCATTTACCAATGTGTATAAACCCACATGTGTGACTCTAAACTCATGCGAACTGCACAGATTAAAAAAGGAGGAACTAAAGAGCTTAGAAGGGAACTGAAACTGGAGCACGCTCAGTAGATGACACCAGCTGGTATACACAATCTCAGGCTGCAATGGGGACACAGAGAAGATGGGAGAGACAGCTGAAGGCAGGATCAAACCCACATGTGTGACTCTAAACTCATGTGAACTGCACAGATTAAAAAAGGAGGAACTAAAGAGCTTAGAAGGGAACTGAAACTGGAGCATGCTCAGTAGATGACACCAGCTGGTATACACAATCTCAGGCTGCAATGGGGACACAGAGAAGATGGGAGGGACAGCTGAAGGCAGGATCAATTAGGTATATTTTAAAGTGGTTGTAAACCCGGAAAAAAAAAAACACCTGCAAGACAAAGCCATAATGAGCTTGTATACTAGCTCATTATGCATCGCTTACCTTAGATCGGGGCCCCCAAAGCCATCCTCCTCTCCCCCTCCAGCCGCAGCCATCGCTCCACAGATACCCGGAAGGTTACCCGTAGACATTGTGCATGTATTTTTTTGTAAATATCTCCTAAACCGTGTAGGTTTAGGAGATATTTCTTGCACCTACAGGTAAGCTTTAATCTAGGCTTACCTGTAGGTGCAAGTTGCATAAGTGGGTTTACAACCACTTTAATCCACACAAAATGAATGCTTTAGTGGCTTTGTGAGTATGCGGACTCTGTTATAGAGCATGTAATGAGAGTTTTTCATAGTCTTGATTTGAAAGCTGGAGAGAAAATACAGGTAAGTTCTTGAGCGACCAGCTGACGTGGAAGAGCACCGCAGTGGATTATAACAACAACATGTTTTTTTAACAGCAGTAAACACAATCACCATCAACCAGTAACTAACAATATCACTATTGATAATAATCAGTGTTCAAATCCTAAGCAGCTGAATTTGGGCCTAGGGAATCAGTGACATTAGGGGAAGCTTATTGTAGTACATCTACAGTATATGACAGGAGGGCCCTTCCATTCTTCTGGGTTACACCATATTGTGTATTTAAAGTTTGTCATAATCTTTGCTAAACTGTTCTTTAGAAAGTATGGACCCCAAAATTGTAGAACCACATTGCATAAATGTAATAATTGTGATTTTTTTTTTTTTTAGTAATTAGTTTGTCTATGAGTATTGATTTGAATAGGATTACTTTCAAGTCATCAATTTATTGGGGGCATGGTAAAACCCAATCCATTCCCGTAGTCCTTTTGATACTTAATACACAAAAAAAATCTCCCATTTGGACAGATTTTGAGGTTCAATGAAAAGGAAGTAAATAGGAAGTCAAACATGATATTTTGGGCCACAGGGGCAAAGAACATTGTCTGAGAAAAGTGATGAAAAGTATGTTACACCCATTCATCAACCTCTCCCAACTCACATTGTTTAAAGCATTCTCTGCATCCAATAATATCATGGACGATGATGCGAAGGGTTCAACTAACAAATATGTTTCATCACTGTAATTTTATGATCATTAAATTACAACCGCTTCTCAGATACAAAGCCTGCAGGTAACAGGTAGCAGTTTTGACAGCAACATGGCAAGTCTGTTGACCATCAGCCCAGACAAGATCTTTACATCTTGATTCAGTAGAGAAATGGATGTATAGGAATTAGCGTCCAGGGTGTCCTTGTCTTATAAGGCCTCATCATCTGTTGGGGGTTATATATTTTTTTATGAGAATATGGTTATAAAAAGATAGGAGGAAAGGACTCAGGTCCTCTGACAGAAGCCTATAGAAATCTGAAGATAGGCCATCTGGCCCTGTGCATTAGGAAAGACCAGATTATCCTCAGAGATGGTAGAACTACTTGACCTAAGAAGTTCTCACCTCCCTGTGGATTGTCGAATCTGCTAGAAAAGAGATTAGTGTAAAAACGTCTGAAAATATCTGTAATAGTCTCAGGTTCAGAATGTACTGTATATGGCCCAATTAATCTCGAAAGGCAATTGACATGAGCTGGCTATTTTTTGCTCTTTGCTAAATTGGCTTAGAGGCAACTAGATTTCCAAATTTGAAAATAACAGCTTCCTCCAGGACCTGATTTATTGATTAAACTGACATAACCAATAGTCAGAAATCTGTTTGGATTGAGGCCAAGCTATTGATATCAGACATAGCATGCTTACGATTTATTTACCGACTTGGTAAGTATCAGTTTCTTGCGGTAGGTCACAAAGGCAAAACTACCTTAAAACTACCTCCCAGATGAGAACCCGGTCATTTGGTTGGATTGCATTTCATTCTGCATAATAAAGTATCAACAGAAGATTCTCTCTACTTGAGATTCGGGTAGTGATAATTTTTCAATGCAAACTTTAGTTGTTTGTGGACTAGTTGCTGGCATATGGGATTGAAGGTTGTACAAATTTTTGTTAATTCCACAAATAAAAAGTAGTTTGTGAGCTCCAGCCACTAAGTTACATTATGATCTAAAGGCTCCCAGGATTTGAAGCTTGTCATTAAAGTCAAGATAGCAAACAATTACCAGTCTTGGTTAATTTTGGGTCATGGGCCTCTGATACTTTACAATGATCAGGGGGGCCCAATGTTTGCCATATGGAGTATTACATTTACTACAGATATAAGCTAGGTCCGATGGGCTAAGAGATTCAGATACTGTTACACTCACCTTCTCCATGCTCCAGCGATGGGTCTTCCCAGTTGTGCCTGTGCCAATGCCAATCATGGAGGGCAGAAGGGGCCATTGTCTTAAAAAAATGTGATATTAGTTCTGTATTAAATGGCTCCTGAGCCCATAGACCAGGCACATCCAGGTATCAGCTTGTATCCTCAAATTTCCTTCAGGGCACTCTGGGATTCCAAAAACCCTGGACACTTTAGCATACCAGTAGGAACCAGAACTTTCATGATTGTGCTGTGTGCTTCCTCTTCTCACCTATTATACATTTCTATTGGTCATTAAGACCACCTATTGCATTGGGTGGCAGTTAGGAAGGCTGGGTAAATCCATGGAGGTGCCTACTCCTTACTTTAAGTAAATCATTAATGCACAAATACATGTAAAAAAAAAATTGTAGACTGTTAAAATTACTTTACAGGCCCAATGAGCTGCATAACAGACTGAACACAAGTTAAGGCTCCATATATTATACTAAGTAAGATTGGCCTATCTCGGGTTCTCAACTGACAGAGAACACAAGTGGCTTCACCACACTGCCATGGGCGTCCGCTCCATAGGGCAAGGGGGGTCAATTGCCCCCCCCTGGAAGTCAGAGTGAAGACAAACACTTGCCCCCTGTGTTGCAATGGCCGCCGCGGTCGCCTCCGCGGCAGCCGTGGACTTTTTTTTCTAAGTCTGCAGACTGCTGCTGGCCTGGGGGCTGGGGCTGCTCTCAGTCTTTTCCGACTATCCATCCCTCCCTCCTCACCCCCGGCCTGAGCATCGGATTGGCTCCGCCTCTGCTTTACATCACGTGACCCTGACCCGGCTGTTCCGTGATTGGCTGCTGCCTCAGCCTGCCTCTGCCTGTGTAAATGTGCCTATGCCGACCTGACCGGGAGCGGGGTGCCGGCTCCTCCCACAGGTGCGTGGCGTGCAGTGGCCAAGACAAGAGACTGAATACGCTGCCAGACCTGCCCTGTTGCTGAAGAACTACAGGTAACAGCAGTGCCTGTGCCACGACACCACTGTGTACATCTTTTTGTATTGCCCCCCCCCCTGAAAAAAGTTCAGCGGACACCCATGCACACTGCATCTTGTTTCTTTGTTACATACATATGTGCCTAAAAAATTTTAATTCAGTATTGATTCTTCATCTGCACTTTAAAATTATGTTTTCCAAGTTAGGCTGAGCATCATGAATAGCTATATACACTATGGTGTGCACCATTTAATGTACCCTGCATATCTGATGCAGTTTTTGCAAATATTTGATATAATTGGTTGCAGATTGCATTTGTTCCATTTTCCCCTAGTAAATATGTATAACTATCTTAGATTTAGTATTAATAGTAGTACCCAACAATGGTGAATATTCTTTAACCCAATTTGATGGGGGTTACAATGCTTGGTTATTAAAGAGGAACTTCTGCTACAAATACCGTACCTACTGACTTTTATTAAAGAGACACTTACCAGCCCAGGGATCCAGCGCTGTCCTCACCCGGGTAGGTTCTTCGCTGGTGGTCGGGTCCCTGGTGCCACCACCAACCACTGGAAAGCTGGCTGTGACTTCCTGGTGTTTCTGAAATTTTCAGAATTTTTGAATGGTCCCACAGCCCCCTGGAACATGTGACATGTCCCAGGAAGTTGTGGGCAGGGAGAGGGGCCGAATTTCTTCTCTGCTCGTCTAGGCAAGCAGAGTGGAAGTAGGAGCAGGTACCTGTCAGAAAGAGGTACCCACTCCCTGGAAAAAAAAGTTCACTATAATGATAGAAGATAGGGAGGAGGAGGGTGAGCTGAATCTCACATTTTAGGTGAATTTCCGCTTTAAAGAGGATTTCAACTTTCAAAAGAAAAAGAGAAGAGAAGGAAAGAGAAGGAAAGAGAAAGGAAACAAGCACAAATCCACAGAGTAAATGAAGCAGAAACAGAAGGATGCATGCACTGAAGGTTCTCAGGTACAGCTCTCCAGCAAGAACAGTAGAGACATCAACAATTTTCACTCCAAGGCTTGTGAAAGAAGCAATCACAGAGTGGTGCCTCGCATACAGCAGATATAACAGGATGTCGAAACATAAAAAAACTAAATATGTTTTTCAATAATAAAGAGTCCCAAAATAGATATACTGTATCTCATGCTACAACGTATTTAAGACATTGCAGGAAAAAATAGGGGTCTGCCATTGCTGAACTCCCAATATGGACACTTGAGCTGTTCTAGGTTAGAGTGTCTTAGGGTGTCTTAGAAAGTTTTGAATTCATGAGACCAGCCTGATAGGTAGCATATTTTAAAAGGAGAGGTCAGCAATGGCAGACCACATATGTCTCCCAGTACATGCTACCTATAAGCAATCTTCAAGACAGCAGAATCCAATAGTAGTGTGTTAAAAGAGAAGTATGAAAATTAAAAAAATAAACATTTATACTCACCTAGGTGGATGCAGCATAGGTCCAATGCTGCATCTGTCCCATGCCCCCTCTAAGACTGGGAACTGGGCAATCACATGACTGCTGATCGCTTGGTTCTTGGTCTCCAGTGAGCAAAGAGCAGTGACTTTTGTCACCAGCTCTCTGCTCTGTCCCTCCAGTGCTAATCGGAGCACTGGGCTGTGGGGGGGGGGGGGCTGAAGCAACTGCCTCAGGCTTTTCAGAGGTGCGATGAGAGGCTGAGTCAGCTGCTGATCAAACATTTGGGTGGATCCTGACATTAAAGTCGGGATCCTTCCAGAGTCTAGACTGGCTCAGTGATGTTAAGTGACAGAGGGCTTTAGCCCAGATAAATACAGGTCACAGGAGTGCAGAACTAAGTGCATTCATGTGACCCACAGGTAAAAAAGGGCTAAAAGAGCTTTGACGCTACTTCCCCTTTAAGCCCCAGTAACAGTTAGGAGCCAAATAACAGCCCTAGTGAATATAATAATCTAGCCAATAGATTCTGTTTTGTTCAATAGTTTTTACTGCGTAAAAAGTGTCATGCCGCGTACACCCGACCGAGTTTCTCGGCAGTAAAAACACTGCCATGAAACCCGACGGGAAAAACGAGGACCGGCTTGGTCCCCTTTTCCCAATCTACACATGGCCGTTTTTCACGACATGTTTTCTCTTGGTTGAGAAAACCGTCCGTGTGTAGGCTCCCTAGCAGTGTTTCCCTATGGGAAAACTGCTGAGGAAAAAAATGCCGCGATTCGCGACGATAAAAATTAGTGCATGTTCTAATTTTTCTTGTCGTGATTCTCTGCGGTTTTCTCGTTGGGAAAACTGCTGGAGAGCCTACACATGCCCGTTTTTCTCGTCCAAGTGAAAAAATAACAGTTTCCCGAAGAGAAAAATGGTCGTGTGTACGCGGCATTAGAGTATACAAATTTTCAAAAATGATACAGTATATACAAATAAGTTTACATAGATCAATTTATGGTGTTTTCAGTCAAACGTCCTTGAAGCTAAACTTCATGCAAACAGCTAAATATACAGTATAAAAACATATATGGTAGCTGTTTTACCTGCCAAGGAATTTGTAATTTGCACATGTATCCCAGACTTAGTCACCACATTGTCCCTAGCCTGTAAGTAAGGCCTCATTCAACTCCCAGTCGCCAGCCTGTGAATGGACAGTAAAAGCTCAGTAAGGCATTCAAACTACAGAATCTAGCTGTGTTTAGAAGTTTATTTTAAACCAGGTAGACACAAGCAACGGAAACAGAAGGTTAAAGGGGTTGTAAAGGTAAAAGTATTTTCACCTTAATGCATTCTATGCATTAAGTTAAAAAAACATCTGTGGATTAACGGCCCGCCAGCCCCCCGTTTACTTAACTGACCCCTCGAAAGTCCTGAGCCGTGAACACGCTTGCTTCTCGGCCAGGCTTCTCGGCTCATTCATTGGTTGATTGAAAGCAGCGCAGCCATTGGCTCGTGCTGCTGTCAATCACATCCAATGACGTGGCGCGCCAGGGGGCGGGGCCGAGTGATACAGTGAGCGGCTATGGCCACCGGCTGTATCACGGGAGCGCGCCCGCAAGAACTCATCACCATGCGAGCTCGCTCGCATGAAGGTGATGAGTTCTTGCGGGGGGGAGCCGAGACAGCCACCGAGGGACCCCAGAAGACCAGGTTCGGGGCCACTCTGTGCAAAACGAGCTGCACAGTGGAGGTAAGTATAACATGTTTGTTATTTTAAAAAACATTTTTTTACCTTTACATACCCTTTAAAGCATATTGTGGCTGCATTCGTTTTTGTTTTTTCTGGGGTGTTTTTTCCTTTATTTTCCTATATTTCTGATCTGGCCAGTAACACACCTTCTGTCTTATAGTATATCCACTCTGGATTGAGTAGCAGCGGAGCCACCCTTTGATGGCAACATTGTCAATCTGGGGATTTAAAGTGACATTAATTCCAGAAACAAAAAATTTATATATTTCAGCTTATCAATCCTTAAATGTGGTGGCTGCATTAGTTTTCATTTTTAGGCTTTTTCCCATTATTTTTAACTGGGGATTCAGCCAGTAACATACTTCCTGTCTCAGGGTGTCTCTATTCTGGACGGAGTAGCAACGGAGCCACTCTTGACCAGCAGCATAGTGGAGAGATGGAGATGGAGAGATGGTAATGTTAAATGCACTAGCATATTTAGACAGACTTGACTGATAAATTAAATCAAACACCATCTAACACTTTTTAAGCAGTTACAGCAATAGTTTGTTTTTTTCTTCCTTCGATAAATTATTTTAATGAATAAAAACTGACCATTGTGAGCACCCCTGTCACTATTAAATGGTTTGCTTTAACCTGCCACGTTTGCTGGACAGCTTGGTCTGTTGAAAAAATAACAGACTTCAACAGGTGAAAATAAAGTTAAAAAAAAAACTAAAAGAATTAACAAATGCAGCCACTATATCTGAGAATCAGTAAGCTACAGTAATAGATTTAAATGTACTATATTTGACTGTATCTGTTATTTCATTTTCTGTCTGCGATGATGCTGTTGCAACGGAGAAAATGTTGGATTCTTTTTTGAAGGTTAAAAAAATAAGCACTCTAAATGCACTGTCAAATTTATTTCCTGCAAGGTCTGGCCCAGTCAAATGTGCTAATAAAAAGTGAATTGCAACAACAGCAAATCAGCCATGTAGTAGACCATCCAAAGTCACAGAGCGAGGCCTCTGCGTGCTGAGGCACATAGTGCATATGTAGTGGGTACGTTTTTTGCTACTTTCGGAAAATTGTCATTGGTTACTGGGTTGATGAGAAAAATACACATATAATAGGGTGGTCATATTTTCATTTCAAGCAGTTACCTATAGCAACCTATTTCAATTTGCACCTAAAAATGAAAGATAGCTGATAGCTTGTTCTGGACTACTACTTAATTTATGACAGACCTAATGAATGTGATTTCCCCAACACGTATTCTTAAAGCTATGCATTACATTTTGATATTATTTTTGGGAATTGCAAGATGTATTCTATCATTTTGAAGAAATGTGCAGATCGTCAAGGTACACTTCAACCACTTTTGGCCTCATTAAGATGTGCACAAGAGCATCCCATGGACAATTTAATTACTGGCTAGTTGAAGAGCCCTAGAAACATCCACAGACCCCATATTCTAAGCGAACATGGCTTTGCAGCACCAAAAAGTTACACCTCATAAAGGTGAATTCTTCCAGTAGTCCTTTCCCTCCAATAGCTTTGCACATATAGCGCTGCGCCAACTGTTGGCGCTATATAAAACCTGTATAATAATAATAATAATATGCTCCATCCCATATGTTCCAAAACATCAGACCTTCCTTCTATAGCAAAGGTTCAACAGAATTTTCTAAAACTTTGTCAGCAATTTTTTTTCACACCATCTTTCCCAAATGCCCCTCCACCTATTACTTTATTAAAAATCTGTAATATTATTAACTATTTTGGTGTTTTAACTGTCTCCTGTCAGGCCACTGTATATATATGGCCGGTCATGAGCAGTGAGCAGCTTACCTGTAAGTCCTTCTGTATTAGCTGCAGGCCGCTTGTGCTCACTAGAGTGCACAGCGGCAGGATCTGTGACCGTTGTGTTAGTCGAATACAGAAGATCATAGATAGTTGTACTGGGCTGCTGCGAGCAGCCCTAGTACAACGTGTGAAAACGAAACCCCTGTTTATAAGGTGAACTATTAGACTCGATGGTTTGTTGCAGGCTGATTGGTAAGTTGAGCTGTTTTTGTTTGACATGCCTCACCCTTCCGTGTGCTCCTTGCTGTTAAGGCTAGTTATAGGTTGGGGCAGTTGCCATTTTTGTTTGTACCATTGGTTATTTGGTTAAAGGAGAAGTCCAGCCAAAGCTTGATTGGCTGGGCTTCTCCTATGGATCACAGGAGTGCAATTTGTTTTGTTGGTCAAAACTTGTGCCAACTGTTTCCCCAACAGCAGGCCATCTAGATACCCACAATGGGGATGTCCCAGGAGCTTAGCTAGGCAAGCAAGAGGGCTAGAACCTTGGTGAATACACAAGGTAAAGACAGGGGTCACAATGTAAGAAGCCAACTCATTACTTGGAGTATGAGCCTAGACAAAGCACAAGCCACAAGAGGAGCTTCAAATTCTCTGCTCCTAGACTTGCATTAATAATCAGTCCAGAAGTCAACTGACTCTTTGTTTCTTTATGAGAGTCCTTGGGCTGATGATAGCCTCTTTTGAGGCAGTCCTGTTTGCCCAGTTTTATTCCAGACCCCACAACTCAACATCCTGTCATTGTTGGGCCAATTTGTTCAGTCTCTGGACAGACAATGCACCGGACCCCAAAAATTAGGTTGCCTCTGGCCTAGGGGATGCAAGATCACCACAATGGACTCCAGCCTGTAAGGCTGGGGAGGAGTTCTAGACACCTTATTGGTGCAGGAGACTTGGGTGCTAAAGGGATCACATCTCCCCTTCAAAATCCTAGAACTTTGCAGTGTTATATTCTTAATTGGTGAAAATAATCCAAAACGAATCTTATCCAATGTGTAGTAACTAATAACTTCTTATTGTGTTTAATACAATGAACTAATGCATCAACGCTATATCCAATGTGTCTATGCACTCTAAATTCTCTTTTAAAAAAAGAAAACAAAATCTTTAAACAAAAAAATTTTTTTTTCTTATTTCTCTTAATTTCTATTTCTCTCACCACTGTGAATCCACTCAAAAGCCACTCATGGGCCACTAACTGATGTAAATAACTCACTAGAGTTTTTGACGTCTAATTCAGTTATGGTCTAAACATGCTTAATATTATTGTCACGTTACGTACCTGGTCAAGGCCAAGCTAACAAGAGGCCTTCCCTTGATGACTGTTGATGACAGGGTATAACAGATCACAGAGAGATCCTGGCCGGAAGACACTGTAGCAGGTGTAGAACTGAAGACTGTGCAGCAGGCAAACTGGCAGCTGGTAGATGCAGGATATAGGATGCGTGGTCAGGCAGGCAGAAGATGGCAACAACCAGGCAGCAGAAGTACAGAATCAGGAACCAAAAGCAAAGTCAGGGCCAGGACGAGGTCAGTATCAGGCTAGCAGAGAAGCTACAGGAACAGCAGGCAAGCAGGTAGGAGACAAGGTCGGGTCACAAGCCACAGTCAGCAACACGGTTTCAGGAGAAAGCGGAGTCAAACAAAGCCAGGTTAGAACACAGAAATAAGCATGGGATCAGTTCACATGTAATAGAAGCTGATGACCACTCAACGTTCATCTGGACTCCTGCGCAGCTTTAAATAGGTAAAAAAGCACCAAAATGTCCATGCTCATGGAGTTCTCACTCTAGATGTATGAACTGTGCTATGCAAGTGCACTGGTGTGCACACAATTCACCAGACAATTTGTATCAATTAGGAATGTAACTCAGTGTAAGAGTGTTGATAGCACTTGTTTTTGTAGGCTGCACATACTGTATAGAAAAAGGATGAGTGTGCAAAATTCAAATTTTTATTGTGGAGCTTAAGGCGAATTGGTGGTCCCAATACTGCACATCACAAATGGAGGGTCTTCCAATTAGCATCTGGCCACACAATACTATGACAGTGGAGTACATCAGGGAAAACCCAGCAAGAGAAGTAGAAAGGATCCTGTCCTGGGCAGAACTTCATGTTACAGCTTTGTACCCTGTTCTCATTCCAGTCATTGACTAATTGACAGGACGACTACCTAAGCCGGTAGTGTCTGGACTCAAGAGAATGTTTCAGAATTTGTATTCTGGTGGTGGATGCTGTATGTGAATTTTCTCATCTGCTCCTTAAGATGCACCTGATGATCCTCATAGTTCTGGAATGGACCAGGCAGATGTGGTATTCTGACTTGATCAAACTCTGCTCTGTGGATTCTTCCAGATCTTATATCCCAAGGATTAGTTGACCACCCTGCTTCACAGTTCCTAGCTTTAATAGCATTGCTATTGAAGCTCAAGTCTTGAGGGACAGGGGCCAGTTTGACTAAGCAATCTCCATGATATTGAAACCCAGGAAGTCCACTTCCTACAAGGTCTACCATCACAAGTATAAAATGTTTGTTAAATCCCCCAGGAAATGCACTTGTCACTGTTTAAATCTGTGTTGTGGTTCCTGAGCAGCAATGCTGGATAGCTGGCTCCTTCTCCATTCACTGCTATCCAACAACACTAGATGAAGGGGACAGCAATTCTGTGTGACAGCTCTTATTCTAATTGTGAAGCCTAGTATTAGCACTTACAGTATCTCACAAAAGTGAGTACACCCCTCACATTTTTGTAACATATTTCAGTGACAACACTGAAGAAATTATACTTTGCTACAATGTAAAGTAGTGATTGTACAGCTTGTATAACAGTGTAAATTTGCTGTCCCCTCAAAACAACTCAATACACAGCCATTAATGTCTAAACCGCTGGCAACAAAAGTGAGTACACCCCTAAGTGAAAATGTCCAAATGTGGTTCAAAGTGTCAATATTTTGTGTGGCCACCGTTATTTTCCAGCACTGCCTTAACCCTCTTGGGCATGGAGTTCACCAGAGCTTCACAGGTTACCACTGGAGCCCTCTTCCACTCCTCCATGATGACATCACGGAGCTGGTGGATGTTAGAGACCTTGCGCTCCTCCACCTTCCATTTGAAGATGCCCCACAGATGCTCAATAGGGTTTAGGTCTGGAGAGATGCTTGGCCAGTCCATCACCTTTACCCTCAGCTTCTTTAGCAAAGCAGTGGTCATCTTGCAGGTGTGTTTGGGGTCGTTATCATGTTGGAATATTGCCCTGCAGCCCAGTCTCCGAAGGGAGGGGATCATGCTCTCCTTCAGTATGTCATAGTACATGTTGGAATTCATGGTTCCCTC
Organism: Rana muscosa; assembly: GCA_029206835.1. NCBI lineage: Eukaryota > Metazoa > Chordata > Amphibia > Anura > Ranidae > Rana > Rana muscosa. Next base: position 884,525,601 of record CM055116.1, read on the forward strand.
AATGAACTGTAGCTCCCTTGTGCCGACAGCATGCAGCCCCAAACAATGACACTCCCACCACCATGCTTGACTGTAGGCAAGACAAACTTGTCTTTGTACTCCTCACCTGGTTGCCGCCACACACACTTGACACTATCTGAACCAAATAAGCTTATCTTGGTCTCATCAGACCACAGGACATGGTTCCAGTAATCCATGTCCTTAGTTTGCTTGTCTTCAGCAAACTGTTTGCAGACTTTCTTGTGCATTGTCTTTTGAAGAGGCTTCCTTCTGGGATGACAGCCATGCAGACCAATTTGATGCAGTGTGCAGCATATGGTCTGAGCACTGACAGGCTAACCCCCCACCCCTTCAACCTCTGCCGCAATGCTGGCAGCACTCATACATCTATTTCCCAAAGAAAACCTCTGGATATGATCCTGAGAATGTGCACTCAACTTCTTTGGTCGACCATGGCAGGGCCTGTTCTGAGTGGAACCTGTCCTGTTAAACCACTGTATGGTCTTGGCCACCGTGCTGCAGCTCAGTTTCAGGGTTGTGGCAATCTTCTTATAGCCTAGGCCAGTGATGGCGAACCTTGGCACCCCAGATGTTTTGGAACTACATTTCCCATGATGCTCATGGACTCTGCAGTGTAGATGAGCATCATGGGAAATGTAGTTCCAAAACATCTGGGGTGCCAAGGTTCGCCATCACTGGCCTAGGCCATCTTTATGTAGAGCAACAATTCTTTTTTCCAGATCCTCAGAAAGTTCTTTGCCATGAGATGCCATGTTGAACTTCCAGTGACCAGTATGAGAGAGTGAGAGCGATAACACCAAATTTAACACACCTGCTCCCCATTCACACCTGAGACCTTGTAACACTAACGAGTCACATGACACTGGGGAGGGAAAATGGCTAATTGGGCCCAATTTGGACATTTTCACTTGGTGGTGTACTAACTTTTGTTGGCAGCGGTTTGGACATTATTGGCTGTGTGTTGAATTATTTTGAGGGGACAACAAATTTACACTGTTATACAAGCTGTACACTCACTACTTTACATTGTAGAAAAGTGTAATTTCTTCAGTGTTGTCACGTAAAAATATATAATAAAATATTTACAAAAATGTGAGGGGTGTACTCACTTTTCCTGACAGACTCCATGGCAGACTACGTGTGGGTTAACCCCGCCTCCTCTCCACAGCTATAGGACCCCTTACCCATAAATTTGAGCTCACCTCTACAGACAGGTGTTCCTTTTTTTTCCTCCTCACATGGACCCTTCATTATGCAATTCAGGTGCAGTCCAGGATGTCTGTCGGATCAGGTACGAGTTGTGCGGTGCACCCAGGGCCCAGCTATGAGTGGGCGAGTGGTTTTGGGCTGATGGATACCCCTATGGTGGAAGGGATGTGGCCCCAGCGTACCATGACGGACGGTGGATCTCAGCTGGCAAGGTCTGAAGACTTTTTCTATTTCCATGGCAGATAGTTTTTGTTTGTTTGTTTGTATGTCTTTCTCTGCTGTTTTTTCTCTGTCATACAGCGCCGCTAAGCTTAGTATATGTGTGGAACGCTTTTGCGTTCCAGGATGCCATTCCCTTCCTGATCCCGGCCTGTTGAACGTCCGCGCATGCGCAGAGCCACGGTGAAACCGAGGCTTGGTTTTCGCGCATGCGCAGTATGGCGGAGGGGTCAGGGGCCGCGCAGGCGCAGTAGGTTTGGTCCCTCCGGTGCATGCGCACAGCGGGACCGGCCATGACGTCATTCTGGCGGGTGATTTAAACCGCTGAGGAGCCCTATACAGGTGGGATAACCTGTGGGCATATAGCAGCAGCCTCCCGGAGTCTCAATACTACCAGGACGGGGTAAGCACTTCTTGGCAATGTAATGCATGTAATGCTTGTAATGCTTAGTGTCTCTTAAAGGGACAGTTTTAAAAAAAAAAAAAAACTTTTTTTTTCTGCGCTGTTCTTGCATTGATTTGCTTATCCTTAGTCTAGGTAGTGGAGTTACGCATCATTGTGTGTCTTCTTCGTCATGGACTCATCTGCACCGCCGTGTGGCCAGCCCTCCCGCACAAGGTCTGTGCGGAGTGGGTAGGGGGTTGGTGTCTTTGGTGTCATTTTTTTCTGGTGGTTGCTAACGGTTACAACCTGCCCACCTTCCTCCCCCTCCCTTTGTCTGTATTATCTCTTACAGCCCGGCTACATCAGTTCATCGGTCACAGGATAGGGACCTTTCCAGGCTGCTCCATCATCATCACCATCACCAATCATCCTCCAGGTCCAGACGTGACACTCCGTCTGGGATCCACTATCATAGGGGACGCTCACATTCCCCCTCTAAATATAGGAGATGTTCCCATTCCTCCTCAAGTCACCGCTACCACCACCGCGATGATCGCTCTGATCACAGAGCCTGTTGGGGATGTAAAACTAGAATCCCAGAGGGCAAATCGCTGTGTGACCCATGCTATGCCCGAGCGGTCGGTGAGAAAGAGACCGAAATATCAAAATCTTGAGTCTCTTATTAAACGTGTGGTACAGCAGTCTATGATGGAAATAGATGCCCCCCCCCCCCCCACACGAGGAGCCAGTCCACCACCTTGTCTGGCTCCTTGGCTGACGAGGCCCAGGAGGATCCCGGCCAATTCCAGCCACACGATGCCTCCCATGATTCCTCACAAGACGAGATGGAGGGAGATGATTCTGTGATTCCTCCCATGATTCCTCGCAAGACGAGATGGAGGGAGATGATTCTCTAGTGGGATTCAACTACGCTTTAGTCTCTCCACTGATCAAGGCAGTGATGGAAACCTAAAAGTTGGAGGATACCACTGCCCCCCCCCCCCCCCCAGAGAAACAAAGGAACTGTTTAAGAAACTGGGGAAAGAATGCTCCAATTTCCCACCGAGCTGAAAGGAGTGTTTAAGGAAGAATGGAGCAAGGGGGATAAGAAGGTTTGGAAAATGCTCCCCTCGTGGATGCAGCAGTAATGCGCCTAGCGAAGCATGTCACCCTCCCGCTAGATGACACTGTATCTTTTAAAGATGGTCTGGATTGAAAGATTGACCAAGACATTAAGAGAATATATAACTTGAACGGTATGGCTTGCAAACCAGCCCTAGCCCTTGCAGTCACCTCCAAAGCAATGGAGGCCTGGGTGGAAAATGTTGACTCCGTTCTGAAAGGTGTCTCGGAGGAATTGGCACAAAGTTCAGCAGTGCAAGAACTTAAACTGGCTATCGCCTTTTTGGGAGAAGCTTCAATTGATCTCATCCGCTTGATGGCTAGATCCATGCTATCTTCGGTCACAGCCAAATGAGCACTATGGTTGCGCCCCTGGCTTGTTGATCCTGCCTCAAAGCAGGCATGGTGCAAAATTCCTTTTGAAGGAACTTCCTTGTTTGGAAACAAACTAGATAACGCCATTTCAAAGGCTACAGGCGGAAAGTCGGGATTCCTCCCTCAGGTCAAACGTCCGTTTAACCAAAGAAGGCCTCAGCGGAAACGCAGTACAGAGCGTTCGAGAGAGGCACGCTCCTATAGGCCCGGACGGGATTTTAGGAGAAGCTGGAACTGGAATAGGCAGATATCTTTCCAAAAAATCTGACAAGAAACAGACGCCCGGTGGGCGCGAGCCAACCAAGTCCTTTTGAGATTGGGCCCGCCCAAGCGGTCGGGTAGGGGCTCGCCTACGTCTCTGCCGGCACGTCTGGGTGACCTCGATCTCAGATTATTGGACCATCAAAACGGTCTCAACAGGTCACGCATGGTCCTTCACCAAGGTCCCTCCATGCAGACCAATGCAATCTTCATTGCCTCAATCAGAAGAAAAACAACAAGTTCTTCTTTCATATGTGAATGCCCTGAAAGATCAAGGAGCAGTGGTGCCCATCCCAAAGGACGAGGAATTCCAGGGGGTATACTTCCCCCTCTTCCTAGTACAAAAGAAGAACGGCTCTTGGCATCCAGTTATAGATCTCACTTTCCTGAACAGGTACATAAAGCACGAGAAATTCAAGATGGAATCACTCTCAACCATCCAAAAAGTCGTTCAACCAGGCGACTGGTTGATCTCAATAGATGTTAAGGACGCGTATTTTCATGTTCCCGTGGCAGAAGAATTCCACAAATACCTTTGATTTCAGGTCAAATGAGAGCACTTACAATTTTTTTGTCTTCCATTCGGACTAACGACCTCTCCAAGGGTCTTTTCCAAGGTACTGTTGGTAATTGTGTCTCTTATCAGAATACAGGGTGTGCGTCTGTATCATTACCTGGACAATCTGCTACTACTGTCCCAAGACAAGCAGCAGCTGCTGATCCACAAAGATCAAGTGATCTCTACATTGATAGAGTTCGGATGGCTCCTAAACCGAGAGAAAAGTCAGCCAGAACCGACCCAACGCCTAACCTACCTAGGAGCTCAATTCAACACAGTAGAGAATACCATCTCTCTTCCGGAAGAAAAAATCCCGGTCATTCGGGTAAGAATATCTTTAGCCCTAGACTACTCTCACCTAAGGGCGTCACAGTGCCTGAAGATAATCGGCACGATGGTGGCCACGTTCCCCATGGTCAAATGGGCAATGTGGAGGCTTCGGCCTTTTCAATCAGGATTCCTTCAGCAATGGAAGACAGACGATCGCAATCAGCTGATCAGGATTACTCAGTCAATGAGGAACAGTCTTCTCTGGTGGCTTCAACACAAAAACTTGTTAACATGCCACTCCCTTGCTCCCATCCAATGGATGACTGTTACATCCGATGCCAGCAATGCGGGCTGGGGAGCACATTGTGGGGCAGAACTGGCTCAGGGCAAATGGGATGCCCATCTCCACATTCCAGGGTCAAACGTTCTGGAATTGCGTGCGGCATGGTGCGCCCTTCAAGCCTTCTCCCACCTTCTGAAAGGGAAGTCGGTCCTACTCAAAATGGACAATACCACCGCTGTAGCATATGTGAAGAGACAAGGGGGCACTCGGAGCCCCACCCTTCTCCAAGAGGTCGAACCTATCATGACCTTGGCTCAGAGGAATCTACTCAACTTAACACCAGTCTTCATTCCAGGGGAGCAGAACATTCAAGCGGACTTTCTGTCACGCAGCAACCTAGACAACAACGAATGGTCACTGCATACACAGACATTCAAGTGGATCCTATCATTGGGAATCGATCCAGAAGTGGATCTGTTTGCATCCCCCTGCAATCATAAAGTAGACAGATACTACACTCGAGGTTGGTGCAGTCAAGCCTTCGGAGTAGATGCATTAACAAGCCAATGGAAATTCAACAAGGCATATGCCTTCCCTCCACCTCCGATCATGCAAAAATTCCTGCAGCGGCTCCAGTTGGAGAAAGGCGAATGGATAACAATAGCACCATACTGGCCGAACAGGCCATGGTTTCCTCTCCTGAATCTGATGAGCTTCAGGGACCTGCTAGAGTCTCTTGGGTGTGCTTTAGGGCTATTCTCTACCCTTATGAGCTCCAGAAAGCCTAACACGAACAAAACCTACAACAGAATCTGGACCAGGTTTGTCAGCTTCATGACTTCTGCTGGAAAATCTTTCAGAAATCCTGGAGTTCAAGACGTTTTGAGTTTTCTCCAATCAGGCTTGGATCTTCCTTTGTACTCTGAGGGAACTGATTGACAAGTTTCAGCCTTATCGGCATTTTCAGGAACATCATGGGCAACTCATCCCCTGGTTCAACAGTTCTTTCGGGGGGCTTCGAGAATCAGGCCTCAGAGGAAACCTAGATTCCCCAAATGGGATCTCCTGCTCGTCCTTGATGCTCTTTCAGCACTCAACAACAAGGATCTTTCTATTAAGGACTTATCAATCAAACTGGCCTTTCTAGTGGCCATTACTTCAGCCAAAAGGGTTTCAGAAATAAGCTTCCTGGGTTGTCAAGAACCCTTTTTGACTTTCTTCCCGGACCGAGTGGTCCTTATTCCCATGCTTGGGTCTAAACCAAAAGTCACGTCAGTTTTTCACGAGAATCAGGAAATAGTCCTTCCTACTTTCAATTCTCCAGAATCAGCAGATGTTCATCCCTTGGATGTAGGTGAGACTCTGAAAGAATACTTGCGAGTCACTTCATCTTTTAGAAGCTTGAACTACCTGTTCTTGTTACATACTGGCGGCAACAAAGGAAAGAGGGCTTCCTCCAGAACGATAGCAGCCTGGATTGTTCAATCTATCCAACAGGCCTACAGGGCAAAGGGCTTGGCTCCTCCAGAGGCGGTGACGGCTCATTCCATCCACCAGAGGCATGGCAGCCTCATGGGCAGCAGCTCGACACATGGCTCCTGAAGTGATATGCAAGGCAGCTTCGTGGTCTTCCATTATTACTTTTATGACTCATTACTGTATTGAGCCTGCTTCCCTTTCCTCTGTTACTTTTGGTCGAAAAATCCTGTCAGTTGACGGGAAAGATTAAAATATTTTTTTGAGCAAGCACACCCTCCCGTGTGGATTGGCTAGTTATTTCCCACACGTAGTCTGCCATGGAGTCTGTCAGGAAAACTGAAAATTTATTACCAAATACTTACCGTAATTTTCCTTTCCTGATAGACTCCATGGCAGACGGAGTTCCCACCCATGAATTAAAAATATGAGAGTTGAAATTTGAGTCGGCTAGTTACGGAACACCTGTCTGTAGAAGTGAGCACAAATTTATGGGTAACTGTGGAGAGGAGGCGGGGTTAACCCACACGTACTCTGCCATGGAGTCTATCAGGAAAGGAAAATTACGGTAAGTATTTGGTAATAAATGTTCCATTTTGTGAGATACTGTACATAAAACACTGGCTTGACCAAGCCCCAACCCTGGACTTGGAACTTTTTAAGCTGTTGTCTTTGTTTTCTTGGGAATGACAGCAGCTTCAGAGGAGCATGGTAGTTTGCAAAAATTCAAGAACAGAACAACACACATCCCCTACTACACTGGTCTCTCTCACAAGTGCAGTATCTGTCTTGTGTTGTTGTAGGCTTGTGTTTTTGTAAATGGCTGCGCTTCTCTAAAATAGTGGATGGCTGACAGGGGGTTCTGGGCTCAGTCAAGTTAGTGTTTTATGTACAAGTAAGGTAGCAGAAGAGGCACAGACATTGCTGCAATATTACATGGAGGGCTGCAGAATGTTAAGGGGGGGCTTCAGTGCTGGCTGTAACTTTACCACAGGAACGCCTGTAACTTGGGCTTCAGCTGGGGAAGAGCCAACCAGTTCTGACAGTAATAAAAATGCCATTGTATTTCCAAATCACTGCTCAGAATAAAATAGGGACACATGCAAAGGCACTGGGTCCCTTGGGGTATTTAACAAGCATTTTATAATTGTGGCAATATTTCTTGTTTTATCCCAGAAAGTATTTTGTGGGATGAATCCTAACATTTTTGCAATTAGGCCTGGACAAGCAATTGGCCCTTAGTACCATCGAGAGTCAGATATTTTGGCAATTGCGATCTTGTTCAAGAAACCTCTAGTATCCTATTATTTGAATAAAACCTTTGTAGAAGGTGTTTACCATGTAGCTCAAAGAAATTCCCAGCTCAACTGATCAGCCTGCAATCAACCGAATTATCCTGTCTAACAGTATGCGTTAAAAACAGGGTTTTAGTTTGCACACATTTGCAAATACACGTGTAAGCTACAGAGCCCCGTCAAGGTACCCCAGTATTTTCTGTAGGCCTAACTCCAAATTTAAAGAGCCTCCACAGTGGAATCACATGCATTATAATGGATAGGCAGAGGGCAGGTAAGCCTGGAGGGAGCCCACTTCTCCTTAAAAGGCACAGGGGCGCACTGTGTCGGTGTCCAGTGCGTCCTCTCACCAATATTTCAACAGTACAAACAAATGGCCTTTGAGGGGGGAGGGTGGGCTCCTTCCAGGCATACCTGCCCTCTGCCTATCCATTATAATGCATGTGCTTCCACTGTGGAGGCTCTTATAATTTGGAGTAAGGCCCCTTTCACACTGAGGCGCTTTGCAGGCGCTATTGCGCTAAAAATAGCGCCTGCAATGCACTGGAGCGTTGCGCTTGCAGGAGGGTCAAAAAACTCCTGCAAACCGCATCTTTGAGGCGCAATAGGAGCGCTAAAAATAGCGCTCCCATAGCGCCCCTGCCCAATGAAATCAATGGGGTAGCGCCTCCAAAAGGTCCGCAAAACGTCGCAAAGAGGCGTTATTGCAGGCGTTTTTAACCCATTTTCGTCCGCTAGCGGGGGTTAAAATACCCCCGCTGGTGCCCGCAAATCGAGGCAAAAAATACAGTATAGCGGCGCTAAAAATAGCGCCGCTATACCGCCAGCGCATCTAGCGCCTCAGTGTGAAAGTAGCCTTAGGACTACAGAAAACACTGGGTGATTTGACAGGGCTCTGTAATTTCCGCATGTATTTGCAAATGTGTGCAAACTGAACCTCTGTTTTGACCGCATAATGTTAGACAGGATAATTCAGTCGGTTGAAGGCTGGTCGGTAAGTTGAGCTGGGAATTTCTTTGGTTTTGTTTTGTATGCCCTTTCATGTGCTCCTTGCTGCAAAAGCCAGTTATAGGTGAGGGCAGTGGCCATTTGTTTGTACTGTTTCCCGTGTAGATCCCTGTGTGCCCACCCGTGTCTTTGTGGAATTTAAAGTGTATTCTTTAAAAACCACCCTTTTGAACGTATTAGGGATAGGTTCAGGGACAGGTTTGCTCTTTCCATTCTGACATTGTTGTCATCACCTCTATGGACACACAGAACAAGCTTGGGAGCGAGCACACACGAGTGCCCCCATAGCAAGCCACTTGGTGAGGGGGGAGAGCCCCAGGAGTGCCGGCGGGGGACCAGAGAAGAGGAGGATCCAGGCTGCTCTGTAAAAAAACACTGCAACAGAGCAGGTAAATATAACATGTTTGTTATTTTTTAGAAAAAAAAAAAAAATGTTCCTTTTTACAATCACTTTAATATGTCTTATATATGTGTGCAATTCCACTTTAAAGGTCCACTATAGTGAAAAATATTGTATATAGGCATCTAAAATGTTTAATATTCTCACATACAGACACCTGTGTAGTAAACTAGTCAAAGCCAACTAGTAAAATACAGAAATGCACCTGTTCTAAAGGATTCTGAATTTTCCCCACCCTTGCCCACAAACTGTTTTCTGGGACACTTTGAGAAAAGTGTATGCTTATATGTCCTCCTAACAGCTCTCTCTGCAGAGCTCTCTCAGCTTAGCAAACTGAAATTAACTCGTGCCTCGCATAAGAATTCCAGAGGGTGAGAGGGACCTGCCGAGATTACAGGGAGGGCCTCAATAGAACCTTTTATTCCAGACAACAAGAGCAGGGAGGGCTTTGTGAGCTCATGTGGGAAGCAGAGACACATTCACAAGAATTCATTGACTCACAGGTGGGGGAGCTGGGTCTAGTATGTCAGGATTTAGGATTTTCTCATGAGCTGACAAAACTTACAAATAGTAGGTATATAAAACGTAGAACATAGATTTTTTTTTTCAGCCCCATACTTTAAAGGGGTTGTAAAGGTTTGTTTTTTATTTTCTAAATAGGTTCCTTTAAGCTAGTGCATTGTTGGTTCACTTACCTTTTCCTTTGATTTACCTTCTAAATGTTTTTTTTTTTCTTTGTCTGAATTTCTCACTTCCTGTTTCTCCTCACTAAACTTCACACCATCATCCGAGTGGTGTGGAGTCATCCAGAACAGCTTACTGAACAGCTTACTGAGGAGAAACAGGAAGTGAGAAATTCAGACAAAGAAAACAAAGAAAATAAATATTTAGAAGGGAAATCTAAGGAAAAGGTAAGTGAACCAACAATACACTAGCTTACAGGAACCTATTTAGAAAATAAAAAACGAACCTTTACAACCCCTTTAAGTCAGTGTTTCTCAACTCCAGTCCTCAAGGCGCCCCAACAGGTAATGTTTTCAGGATTTCCATTATTTTGCACAGGGGATTTGATCAGTTTCACTGCCTTAGTAATTACCACAGCTGTTTATACTGAGGGAAATCCTGAAAACATGACCTGTTGGGGCGCCTTGAGGACTGGAGTTGAGAAACACTGCTTTAAGTCATACTAATGCCTTTATTCTAAACAAAGCTTACTTTTACTAGTATCTTTATGTTTCAATCGTTTTTATTAAAGTTTTACAGTACAAGGAACAAAGATCTCGGCTTTTCATTGTGCAGCATACAACGTATTTAGGGAGTCATACTTACTAGTATCTTTTAACGTTAAAATCCCATCTAGACCTAAACTGCAATGCAGAAAAAAAAAATCCTGATTGTAGCAAGAACGCTAAAGAGCTTCTACCTGCAGGATCACCTGGTCGTGCACTGCTACTCTCACGCTTTCTCCCTCCCTCCTACATTGTCCTTCCTCTCTCCCCCTGTTTCTATGTATCACTATGTGCTGTTCTTGGTCCCCTCTGTTGCAAGCTGTTTCCATCCATTTCACGGTGACCTATATACTCTGTTTGTTGAGATGCTGCATCGATTTAAGGTCAGTCCCCTCCTCCCAGTTGATGTAATCAGCTAAAGAAGGAGGCTGGAAATTGGATTGAAAAGCCCAGCGTTAGTGCAGGATGAAGAGGATCTGCAGGGATTGTTATGCTAATCAGCTGAGCTCAGCATTTCCAGTGTCCTTCAAGCTCATGGAACAGGCAAGAGCCCCCTAGAAAGCCTCCCCCATAAAGACCCCAATCTGAGCATAGTGCCGTACATCTCATTAAAAACTCTGCTACAAGTATTAACACATCAGGATGGTTGGCAAGATAACTGCCCTGTCTAAACGGAACATCTTTCTTTCCATATAATTAGATGACCCCTATGTGTGTGATGGTGATGGGTACCTTGCATATTACAGTGACCTAGTCTGATTAGAGTTGGCCTTCACATCCTACAAATCCCTGCAAGTTGACGGTGGGTAAATGGTACAGGTTGGTGCCCAAGAGGTGGGGGGGGGGATGCAGGGAAGTTATTGAGGGCAGCTGCAGCTTGGCAACATGAGCCTGACAATGGGAGTACAGGAGGCGGAATGTTTCCACATGCCTGATCAATGGGAACGGAGAGCAAACAGGAGCTGGGAAAGAAACCCACAGGCATAGCCCAGCGCCTCCCATCTATCACTCACTTGGTACAAAATCTAGAGGCCACTTCCAGGGAACTCATATCACCCATCTCAATTGCATCTTTCACCCATCCAATGTCCAGGAGCAATACCTACTCCTAGACCATTAAATCCAAAAACCTTGGAAATTGGTTGTGCCTGCAGGTGGAATTTTATTACTAAAGCAACTTCCTAACTATCACTTTTAGAACTGGCCTAATAGATATGTAGGCACTGAGAGGTTCTTCCTTTTTTTTTTAAAAGGTTAATAGTTACAGAAATACGGATCGTGCACTGTCCACTTTGTATATAATAATGTCTGGTCATGCGAATATGCAGACAGATTTGCAAGATCAATTAAATGCAAAGTACAGTAGAGTTCAGACCTTCCAAACAACCCTCAGTTTCTGTCCATTCCCCTACAGTATTGCCCCTCCCCATGGGTCTGGCTCTCACTGAATCTAAACTGGGTCATGAGGTTTGAGTGAATACAGCCTTTTCTAAAAGGTGAAATAAATCTGCTTCTTCCAACAGAAGCGACGTCACTTTAATTCAGGTGTATAAATAACTCAGTGTGACGAGGAGGAGGGCCTGTCCTGTCTGACCTGTAATTAGAAACTCTGCCACTCAATGGCACTTTATAGAGACAAAGAGTAGAGGAAGGAGGGACCTGTTCACAGACCCAACTATTTTGTTCCTAATAAATTATTCAGGATTTGGAAAGCTGATCCAAGCGCCCATCTGTTAGCAGCTAGCTCCATGTGAGCCAGGGGATCCCCATGGGCACTGCACCCAGATGTTGAAGGGAAGGCAAAGTGTTGCCCCGTGATAGCAGGAATACCTGTTCGTATGCTGGAGAATGACATTTCAGATTTGTGTTACAGGAAGGAATAATATATACACAAGTACGGTGGCGATCCTTATAGACAGGTATGATGAGAATGACAAAACACGGAGGGAAGTGTACACAAGACATTGGTAGCAATTACAGATGCAACAGAAGGAGTAGGTGGATGCTAAGAGAGGGCGGACAGGTGCACATAAACATATCAGTGGAAGGCAGGTATCTGAAAGAGCCAGATTGCATAGCACTGACTAAAAGATGTGAGCAGGTATACATAACACCAACAGAAGGATAGAAATAATAAGAGAAAACCATTATAATCAGAGTTAAAAAGAGAAATAGCAACAGAAAAAAAAATGATCTCAGATCAACGCATCCCCCACAGTGATTATCTTTTGTATCAGTTACCTGCATTTAGATTGTAAGCTCTCAAAAACAGGGCCTAGCCCCCTAGTATTGTACCTGTACTGTCTACCTCTATTTTGTAAAGTGTTGTTGCTATATATATATATATATATATATATATATGTAGCACTACCCCCGAAGAAGCTGTTGGTTTAGTTTGGGTCAGTACTCTGTTTTGCAACCCCTTTAACTGGCTCAGACCCTCCCTTGGCACAACTGGTGTAAGTGGTAATTGTGAGTCTCACTGAATGCTGGGAACACAATTTGGCATGTATAACACAATAACATGTATAAGTAGCGTTACCTTTCTCTGGTAGCAGTCCCTCAGGAAACAGAGATACTTCAACAGAATGTTTCACTTAAAGGGCAAACTTTACTTGGTGTGAGAAAAAAATACAGTAATACACTTATGTATACAGTTGACTATGCAGGGCCCTGCAAGAGTCAATATGAGTAAGGAAAAAAAAAAAAGGTTTTCAAACAAAGTTAAGTCTATTTGCAATTAAGAAGAACAATCTATGCTTGCTAGCTCCCCCTAGTGGGCAATACCACCCCGTGTCCCGTAAGTGTTAGTTCCAGTCAGGCCTGACAAAGATTACTGTTCGAGTTCCTCACGTGGTTGGAGTCTTCACTAGCAAACGTTGGTGCACTTTATATTTGTAATCCAAAGGGAATTTAAAGATGCAACTAAACTTCCACAGCTACAATGTTCATGGAAGTGAAACTCTCAGTTAGTATAATGCCAACTCAAACTGCGTAGTAACCACGCACTGCACTATTTACTTGGTGCATGTGGGATGCACTACTCTGGTGAGAATGAGCCCTGAAAAGTCACAGGCCTAGAAATAGTTGCAGAATCTGGGCAGGTGCCCTCTCACTCGAACAGGCCTAGTCCACCTGAGTTTCCTTGCTGCTGGCACCTCGATTCGTAGCCTCTCCGCAGCGTGCAGTCTCCGGTCCCTCTCTCAGTAGCAGTAGATGTCAGCCGACGGACGACTCCGGTCTCTGGGGAACGCAAGCTGGACACACAGAAAGAGATCACCCTCCTGGCTTAGTGATCCTCCGCAAGGTTGTAGGCCCAGGCTTCAGGCCTAGCCCCTTCGGCAGCAGGCCTCACACACACGTCTTGCAGGGAGGAGGTGAAGATCCCAAGAGGCCGAACAAAGCTCCTCCCCTCCTTTAAGTAACCTCTCCCATAAAGCTGTGCGGGGATGCAATGCACATTGGGAGGACAACTGCACTGTGGGTACCATAGTCTTATTATCTACTTATGTCAATGGAGTCCCGTTCTCCTGGTACCGCAAGTTCCACAATGCATGGCTTCACAAGGTTAATGACATTCTTATATTACACCACAAACCGCCACCCCGCTACATATATACAGTGGGTACAAAAAGTATTCAGACACCCTTAAATTTTTCACTCTTTGTTATTTTGCTAAAACCATTTAAGTTAATTTTTTCCTCATTAATGTACACACAGCACCCCATATTGACAGAAAAACACAGAATTGTTGACATTTTTGCAGATTTATTAAAAAAGAAAAACTGAAATATCACATGGTCCTAAGTATTCAGACCCTTTGCTGTGATACTCATATATATAACTCAGGTGCTGTCCATTTCTTCTGATCATCCTTGAGATGGTTCTACACCTTCATTTGAGTCCAGCTGTGTTTGATTATACTGATTGGACTTGATTAGGAAAGCCACACACTTGTCTATATAAGACCTTACAGCTCACAGTGCATGTCAGAGCAAATGAGACTCATGAGGTCAAAGGAACTGCCTGAAAAGCTCAGAGACAGAATTGTGGCAAGGCACAGATCTGGCAAGGGTTACAAAAAAATTTCTGCTGCACTTAGGGTTCCTAAGAGCACAGTGGCCTCCATAATCCTAAAATGGAAAATGTTTGGGCCGACCAGAACCCTTCCTAGAGCTGGCTGTCCGGCCAAACTGAGCTACTGGGGGAGAAGAGTCTTGGTGAGAGAGGTAAAGAAGACCCCAAAGATCACTGTGGCTGAGCTCCAGAGATGCAGTCGGGAGATGGGAGAAAGTTGTAGTAAGTCAACCATCACTGCAGCCCTCCACCAGTCGGGGCTTTATGGCAGAGTGGCCCAACGGAAGCCTCTCCTCAGTGCAAGACACATGAAAGCCCGCATGGAGTTTGCTAAAAAACACCCGAAGGACTCCAAGATGGTGAGAAATAAGATTTTCTGGTCTGATGAGACCAAGATAGAACTTTTTGGCCTTAATTCTAAGCGGTATGTGTGGAGAAAACCAGGCACTGCTCATCACCTGTTCAATACAGTCCCAACAGTGAAGCATGGTGGTGGCAGCATCATGCTGTGGGGGTGTTTTTCAGCTGCAGAGACAGGACGACTGGTTGCAATCGAGGGAAAGATGAATGCGGCCAAGTACAGGGATATCCTGGACGAAAACCTTCTCCAGAGTGCTCAGGACCTCAGACTGGGCCAAAGGTTTACCTTCCAACAAGACAATGACCCTAAGCACACAGCTAAAATAACGAAAGAGTGGCTTCACAATAACTCAGTGACTGTTCTTGAATGGCCCAGCCAGAGCCCTGACTTAAACCCAATTGAGCATCTCTGGAGAGACCTAAAAATGGCTGTCCACCAACGTTTATCAGCCAACCTGACAGAACTGGAGAGGATCTGCAAGGAGGAATGGCAGAGGATCCCCAAATCCAGGTGTGAAAAACTTGTTGCATCTTTCCCAAAAAGACTCATGGCTGTATTAGATCAAAAGGGTGCTTCTACTAAATACTGAGCAAAGGTTCTGAATACTTAGGCTCATGTGATATTTCAGTTTTTCTTTTTTAATAAATCTGCAAAAATGTCAACAATTCTGTGCTTTTCTGTCAATATGGGGTGTTGTGTGTACATTAATGAGGAAAAAAATGAACTTAAATGATTTTAGCAAATGGCTGCAATATAACAAGTGAAAAATTTAAGGGGGTCTGAATACTTTCCGTACCCACTGTATATAGCGGGTAGAATAGGTATTGAACACGTCACCATTTTTCTAGGTAAATATATTTCTAAAGTACCTATTGGCATAAAATGTTCACTACATGTCGGTAACAACCCATGCAATCCATACATACAAGGAAACCAAAACAAATAAGTTCAGAAATTAAGTTATGTGTAATAAAATGGAATGACACATGGAAAAAGTATTGTACACGCTAACTAAAATGTATTTAATACTTTGTGCAAAATCCTTTGCTGGTAATGACAGCTTCAAGACGCCTCCTGTATGGAGAAACTAGTCGCATGCATTGCTCAGGTGTGGTTTTTGGCCCATTCTTCCACACAAACAGTCTTTAAATCTTGAAGGTTCCGTGGGCCTCTTCTAGGAACTCGGATCTTTAGTTCTTTCCAGAGATTTTATATTGGATTCAAGTCAGGTGATTGGCTGGGCCATTCTAGCAGCTTTATTTTCTTTCTTTGAAACCAATTGAGAGTTTCCTTGGCTTTGTGTTTGGGATCATTGTCTTGCTGAAATGTCCACCCTTGTTTCATCTTCATCATCCTGGTAGATGGCAGTTGATTTTTTATCAAAAACATTTTTCCATTCATCCTCCCTTCAATGATATGAAGTTTGCCAGTACAGTATGCGGAAAAACAGCCCCACACCATGATGTTCCCACCTCCAATCTTCACGGTTGGTATGGGGGTGTTTTTGGGGTGATGTGCAGTGCCATTTGACCTCTAAACATGGTGTGTATTATGGCATCCAAAGAATTTTGGTCTCATCTGACAAGACTATATTCTCCAAATATTTCACAGGCTTGTCTAAATGTTGTGCAACAATCTTTAAACAAGCTTCAACATGCTTTTTCTTCAGCAATGGAATCTTGCGTGGTGAGTGTGCATACAGGCCATGGCAGTTAAGTGCATTACTTATTGTTTTTACCCCTGAACCCTGCACTCTGTATGCAGCACACCCCAGAAACCTGCACTCTTTATATAGCGCACACTTGAACCCTGCACTCTCTATGTAGCGCACACTTGAACACTGCACTCTGTACGTAGCACACACCTGAACCCTGCACTCTGTACTTAATCCACACTCCTTGTATTTAATGCCCCTTTAAAGTGGTTCTAAAGGCAGAAGTTTTTTTTCTTATCTTAATGCATTCTATGCATTAAGATAAAAGACCTTCTGTGTGCAGCAGCCCACCTCAGCCCCCCTAATACTTACCTGGGCCCCATCTCGATCAAACAATGTTGCAGGAGAGGCTTCGCTGTCTGGGACTCTCCCTCCTTATTGGCTGAGACAACAATGGGTGCCATTGTCTCCTGCTGCTGTCAATCAAAGTCAGCGAGCCAAGAGCGCGGGCGAGGGACCTGAGAAGAGGAGGATTGGGGCTGTTCTGTGCAAAACCACTGTACAGAGCAGGTAAGTAGAACATTCTTGGTATTTTTAAACCAAAAAAAGCAAGACTTTAATTCACTTTAAGACCCTTCGACTTTTAGTGCAGGAGGTGATACTGCTGCCTTCTGAATGTTTTTTTTCCCAGCTGAATGGGAATTTTGTATTGAAATACTGTGTCACAACTGCTAGCCAAGAATTTTGCTTGTGGCTGCTGCGCAGCCTCATTGAGCTCATTGGGCAAGTTTGACAGGCAATGCTACCTGTGAAACTTGACATGCCGTGTTAAAATCGCTGCAGTATGAAGCTAAGCATTGAGGCTATGGCAATGTGTACTCACCCAAGCAGCTGCTACTTTCATTTAGAGGTAGGTGGCCAGGGAGTGCTTATGTTTATACTTCCTCTTTTAGGCCACTAGCTATTAGACACAGTCTGGTCATGCCCATTGCTCTCTTTGGCATGCATAACAGAACTTGTTTTTCAACTGTATCCCAGCAGGGTGGCTGATGACTTGTCATGTTGTGTCGACTTTTAAAATGTAAACCAGGCCAATTACCTGTTATGAGTATTATCAGTATTTACAGATTGTGGTTATACTGTTTAAATATCGACTGTTTTAGTTTCTAATATGAGTTTTTTTCAGGTTGTCAGTAGAACAATGTGCTCTGTCAGTAAATATTCCATGTTCTGTCAGTAAAAAAAGATGCCGGAGGTTGGCAATATTCAGCAATGGTTTAGGATGGAGGATGAAACCACAATCTTGTAGGGGACACAGGTGTCCAAAACTTCTGGAAGTGTCAAATGCCAAAGGGAATGACAGAGGTTGCAGAAGTGGCAGAGGTTGCAGAGGGTTCCCCCCGACGTCATGCTGACTTTCGGCATGTGTACATTATATTAACTTGAGTATGTTCTGTATTTTTTATTGAGCTTCTTCTACTGTTGTCCTGTCAAATTTAACATGTTGCTAGAATATTTTTTAGGTGAATAATATTTATATTTTGATTATTTTTATATTTACCATGAGCTCTTCCTAATCACTAAATCACAAGCTTTGTTCAGCCGCACACACTGAGAGCCCATTCACACAGGGGCGGCACGACTCGTGCCGCGACTGTGCTGGGCGATCTCAAGACGACTTCAAAGCAGACTTCCAAAATGACTTCTGTATAGAAGTCAATGGAAGTCGCCTTGAAGTAGTACAGGAACCTTTTTCTAAGTCGGAGCGACTTCAGTCGCTCCGTTTAGAACGGTTCCATTGTACAGAATGGGACGCGACTCGTCAGGCGGCTGAGACGCCTGACGAGTCGCCCCTGTGTGAATGGGGAATTACTGTTTGTGCATGCCCTCGTTTTTTTCCTCACACTCTTGGTGGCATAGTCCTGACAATACTAATAGTTATCTATGCTTTATTTCTACAAAGGTAGAAAGGAAGGAAGTCTAAAGGCCCATACACACGATCTGACTTTTTGACAACAAGCGTCCGACGGACCTGTTTTAGCGGACAATCCGACCATGTTCATGCTCCATCGGACAAATGTTTTGTTATTTTCATCGGACAAATGTTCGCTGTGAAAACAGACAAACTTTCCAGCAACGAATGTCTGATGGAGCAAAATCTGATCGTGTGTACACAAGTCCATCGGACTAAAGTTCAAAGTACAAACACGCATGCTCAGAACCAATGCTAAATATCAGACAACAATAGCAGAAGTTGACCAAAGGGTGGCGGTAAAGAGCAGAAAAACCACGTGATTTGGGGAAAGTTGGCTGAAAAAGTCCTGCCGTGTGTATGTATACCAATTTCACGGCCAGCGCCCCTTCGGACCAAAATCCACGGAAAAGTCCGATTGAAGTCCGATCGTGTGTATGAGGCTTAAGAAATAACCTGGTAAAACGTATTTTGTATTTTTTTTATGTTTTATACATTTTTTGGCCTGTTTTGTTTGCTAAGGATTTCGCTGATAATTTATGGCACCCTAAGACCAGCTATAGACGGAGCAAAAGTTTTTCCTGCCACCACGGGCTACAGGAAAGAAATTTGCTTGGATTCCCCATCAACACAGACAGTGTTGATACAGGAATCCCTCCTGCCGAGCCATTGTCTTCTCCCGGCGGGATGGGAGGGGAGGTGTCCCCGCTGAGAGAAGACAGTGATTATTGCTAGCGGCTATAACAGCCACTAGCGATAACCGCATGTAAAATCCGGCAGGCTGGTTGTACCCAAGTTGATCAACCTGGGTACATTTAGCTTGCCCATACATGGTCCTAAGGTAACAACAGCAGAGAGCGACATTGTCACTCTAGGACAGGGAGTGTGTTAGGACTATACAACACTGTGTTAGGACTACATAACATCTCCCTCTCTTCTCCATAACACTTGTTGAACACTTGTCCCTCTTTTTTTTTTTTTATTTTTTTTTTTATTGCCATTTCAAACACAAATACAAAAAAATATAGTCAGGCATTTTAGCTCTTACAGAAAAAAAAAGGAACAATTCAAACAAACAGCAAATATATTATTTAAAATAGTAATATCTCTGCATATAGAACAATTTTTTATTTTTTACCAAAACAACAAAACCAAAAACAAAAAGAAGGGAGAGGAATAGGGAAGAAGGGAAGGCGGATGAAAAAAAAAAAGAAAAAAAGAGAGGGATAAATATCCCTGCAACACTTGTCCCTCTCTTCTTCATAACACTTGTAAAACAAATATAATACAACACTTTCAATAGTATATTGACCAAAAGAGAGCAAATAAGAGAAATTATTTGTTAGAGCCGGTTCACACCAGGGCGACCCGTCAGGCGACTCAGCCACCTGACAAGTCGCGTCCCGCTCTGTTCAATAGGACCGTTCTAATAGGAGCGACTCAAGTCGCTCCGACTTAGAAAAAGGTTCTTGTACGACTTTAAGGGCGACTCGGGGCGACTTGCATTGACCTCAATACAGAAGTCAATTTGCAAATCGCCTCTCAAGCCGTCTTGAGATCGCCTTGCTGAGTCGCCCCCAAAGTTGTGCCGCCCTGGTGTGAACCGGCTCTTAGAGTTTACATACACTTTAAAGAGGAAGTAAAGGTTTACTTCCTCTTTGTTTCCCTGCAAAGGTAAAGCATAATGGGCTACTCTGCATCGCATAGTAGATCTTTATGTGACACTTATCTGCAGTAGAAGTCCGCGATGTCGCCGTCTTCCTCCATGGCAGCGAGCGTCCATCTTCACCCCTCTTCTTCCGGGGGCCGCGAACTCCGGCTCTGTGACTGGCCGGAGTCGCGTGACTGGTGTCACCACTCGTGGCTTCATTCACGTCTTTTTGACTCACGGTCAGTGCGCCTGCGCGCCGTTGTCTATGGCGCATTCGCCGTTGACATCGGTGCCTTTCTTTTGCAAATATCTCCTAAATCGTGTAGGTTTAGGAGATATTTGTTGCACCTACAGGTAAGCCTTAAGCCCCGTACACACGGTCGGACTTCCATCTGACTTTTCCCTGGATTTTTGTCCGAACGGAGTTGGCCGGGCACACCCATAGCATACACACCACAGGACATTTTTGCAAACTTTCCCAAAACTTTTTGCAACATCACGTGGTTTTTTTGCTCTTTTCTGCTCTTTACCGCCACCCTTTGGTCAACTTCTGCTATTGTCCATCGGACAAAAGTCCTATGGTTTTCTGTACACACGGTCGGACTTTGCTCCATCTGACTTTTGTTGGCCAAAAGTTTGTCCGTTTGCAGACCCAACTTTTGTCTGATGAAAAAAAAAAAAAAAAAAAAAAAAAAGTTTGTCAGATGGAGCGTACACACGGTCGGATTGTTGGTCCAACTTGCTCAAAATGAAGTTTGTTGGCCAAAAGTCCGACCATGTGTATGGGGCTTTAATCTAGGCTTACCTGTAGGTAAGGCTACTTTCACACGGATTCGCTGGCGGTATAGCGGCGCTATTTTTAATGCCGGTATACCGTTGTTTTTGGCGCGATTTGCGGGCGCTAGCGGGGTGATTTTAACCCCCGCTAGCGTCCGAAAAAGGGTTAAAAACGCCTGCAATAACGCCTCTTTGCGGCGTTTTGCGATCGTTTTGGAGGCGCTACACCATTGATTTCAATGGGTAGGGGCGCTATAGGAGCGGTATTTTTCCCGCTCCTATCGCGCCTCAAAGATGCGGCTTGCAGGAGTTTTTTGACCTGCAAGCGCAACGCTCCAGTGTGAAAGCCCTCAGGCCTTCACACTGGATACAATTGAGCGGCTTTTTCGGGGCGCATTGCAGGCGCTATTTTTGCAAAGCGCCTCAGTGTGAAAGGGGCCTTTACAACCACTTTATTTGTAGAGTAGTCTGCAGGGAGATCCAGGGTCTGGTTGTGCAGTCTGGTAGAAGTGCCTGAATCACAAGACAATAAAGAAATACAAATCTCTGGGCAGGTAAAACAGTTCTCACGCTTACATTTCAGTAGTATAATTTAGCTTGTTTGCATTGAACTCAGCGCTAAAGAAGGAGAATGAGGTGTCATTTTTTTTCAAAGTTGCTATATTTAAAAAAAAAAAAAAATCCAGTCTGTCTACTTTTCACAATTTTTTTTACACCGCACTTTAATATTGAAACATTTCCGTGTCAAACTTTTTTATAAACTGAAAGAAAGCAGCGACACTTTCAGGAGCAACATCAAATGAAGTGCAGCTAAGCAGAAAGCAATTATTTTGCTGATCCTTCCAAACAGGCCTCCCTGCCTTCAGGATAAAGCACCTAGAGAATGTTGGGGCAGCACTGACAAAAGTAAAGATTGGAGTCACAGGGAAATATTTTAGAGGTACGCAGTAGTCATTTTAGGTGGTGAAGATGTTTTGTGTTCTTATGATTGTAGTAGGTGAACTGCAGTCAATACTTATTTTATTTCTTTAAAGACTGAGGAAGACTTAGAACATTTTGTCAAGCTTTTATTGCTGTGTCCCCATTGCAGGGATTTCTCCACATTTCCTATCTCACAGACACAGCAGGATATGAGAGGAAATCTTCCTAAAGTAAGAGGAAATTTCACCTTTGACTGTTGCCACTAGAACAGGTGTTCCCATTGAAAGATTTCCCTTACCTCCTGTTTCAGTGACAACCGTAAAATTGGATTTTAAATCACTTTCCGTCCCATTCACAATGGTTGCTGGGACATGAAGTGAGAGGAAATCGCTCCAAAGGGGACACAGGCAACAATAAGAAGCTAATAGATGTTCTTATGCTAATCTCTATTTAAGACAAAAATATATACACTATATCAGTGTTTCTCAACTCCGGTCCTCAAGGCGCCCCAACAGGTCATGTTTTCAGGCTTTCCATTATTTTGCACAGGTGATTTGATCAGTTTCACTGCCTTAGAAATTACCACAGCCGTTTCAACTGAGGGAAATCCTGAAAACATGACCTGTTAGTGCACCTTGAGGACTGGAGTTGAGAAACACTGCACTATATTACCAAAAGTATGGTGACGCCTGCCTTTACACACACATGAACTTTAATGGCACCCCAGTCTTAGTCCATAGGGATCAATATTGAGTTGGCCCACCCTTTCCAGCTATAACAGCTTCAACTCTTCTGGGAAGGCTGTCCACAAGGTTTAGGAGTGTCTATGGGAATGTTTTGACCATTCTTCCAGAAGCGCATTCGTGAGGTCAGGCACTGATGTGGATGAGAAGGCCTGGTTCGCAGTCTCCGCTCTAATTCATCCCAAATGTGTTCTATCTGGTTGAGGTCAGGGTTCTGTGCAGGTCAGTTAGGTTCCTCTACCCCAAACTCACTCATTCATGTTTTTTTGGACCTTGCTTTGTGCACTGGTCTAAACCATTTGGTGGAGGGGGGATTATGGTGTGGGGTTATTTTTCAGGGGTTGGGCTTGGCCCCTTATTTCCAGTAAAGGTAACTGTTAAGGCGTCAGCATACCAAGACATTTTGGACAATTTCATGCTCCCAACATTGTGGGAACGGTTTGGGGATGGCCCCTTCCTGTTCCAACATGACTGCGCACCAGTGCACAAAGTAAGGTCCAAAAAAACACATGGATGAACGAGTTTGGGGTGGAGGAACTTGACTGGTCTGCACAGAGTCCTGACCTCAAGCCAACAGAACACCTTTGGGATGAATTAGAGTGGAGACTGCGAGCCAGGCCTTCTCGTCCACATCAGTGCCTGACCTCACAAATTTGCTTCTGGAAGAATGGTCAAACATTCCCATAGACACGCTTCTAAACCTTTTGGGTTGGGCTTGGCCCCTTAGTTCCAGTAAAGGGAACACTTAAGACGTCTGCATACGAAGACATTTTGGACAATTTCATGCTCCCAACTTTGTGGGAACAGTCTGGGGATGGCCCCTTCCTGTTCCAACATGACTGCGCACCAGTGCACAAAGCAAGGTCCATGAAGACATGGATGAGTGAGTTTGACCTCACAAAAGCACTTCTGGAAGAATGGTCAAGCATTCCCATAGAGATACTCCTAAACATTGTGGACAGCCTTCCCAGAAGAGTTAAAGCTTTTATAGCTGCAAAGGGTGGGCCAATTCAATATTGAACCCTACAGATGTTTATGTGCGTGTAAAGGCAGATGTCCCAATACTTTTGGTAATACAGTGTATGTTTTAGCTGGCGTTCTGATTTAAGTTAACAAGAAAAAAGGTAAAAGCCATGTGAAAGTGTTGGTAATTTAACATGGGTCTTTTTATTGGGAATAATTTAATATTTAAATGTAGAATACTATAGGCAAAAGATAGCTTATTCTTTTTCACAAGTGACAATGACTGCTACACATACAGCTGATATTAAGGAGAGGGCATTCACACCATCCACTTTCATGCATTTTGCGGTGCAGACAAAGGGGGGGGGGGATTTACTAAAACTGGAAAGTGCAAAATCTGGTGCAGCTGTGCATGGTAGCCAATCAGCTTCTAACTTAAGCTTCTTCAATTAAACTTTAACAATGCAACCTGGAAGCTGATTGGTTTCTATGCAGAGCTGCACCAGATTTTGCACGCTCCAGATTTAGTAAATCCCCCCCAAAATGTAAGGTCAACTCAAAATTCATTCTTTCCTGACAGACTCCATGGCAGCCTACGTGTGGGTTAACCCTGCCTCCTCTCCAATGCTATAGGACCCCATACCCATAAAAGTAAGATCACCTCTCAGTACTGTGTTCCTTTTTTATCCTCCTCCAATGGACCTATGATGTTCACGTCCGTTCAAGATATTCCAGGATGGATGGCACACTTCTATGCGGTGCAGCTTGGAGCCCAGCCACGGGCGGGTGGAGAGCTTGCAGCAACCATGTACCCGCGGATGGGAAGTTGCTGCAGTGTGCCCAAAGATCAGGACATCGTCGGCTGGCAAGGTCTGCGACCATCTTCATTTTTTATCCATGGCAGTCGCCTCTGTGTTTTCTGTGTATCTATTGTTTGTTTCCCCTTATGTCCCATGACTCTCCTTATGGCGGCTGGAACGCTTCTGCGTCTCAGCTCGCCGTGGCGTTTCCGGGTTGCGGGCGCCTCCGCCGTTCGCGCATGCGCTGGGTCCTCTCCCAGATCGAGGCTTGGTTCGCGCATGCGCAGTTCAGCGGTTCACTCAGTGATCACGCAGACGCCGCTCGGTGGCTTCCCCGCGGCGCAGGTGCGTCATGGGACAGGCGGTGACGTCACAGGCGGGAAGTTTAAAAGCTGCTGCTCGCCTGTGTCAGTCGGGATTCCCCTGACTGTGAGCAGGGGCAGCGCTTTCTTCCTCAAAACCAGTCTACAGGTATGGTGTCTTGTTTCCTGGTCTGATGGTTATATATGTGGGAAATGTTTCTCATGTATTATGCAAGTTTCTTATCACCTTGTTTGGCATTCTTAGGTTTTTGCTTTGGCAAACCATCCCTTGTCGTGACTTTCTTGTCCAAAGATCATGGACAAATCACCGCCTTCACGTGGCCAGCCCTCACGCACTAGGTATGTGCGGGAGAAGGGAGTGCTTGGGGGGACAGGTGCAATTGTTTTGCGTTGTTTGTTGTTTTATTCCCCCCCTCCCCCTATTCTTTCTTTTTCAGCCCTTCCGGTTCGGATCATCAGATACCGTTCCAGGACGACACAGACCTTGCCAGGCCGCAACGAAAGCATACTTCTAAATCCAGACGGGAGTCGCCGTCAGTATCTCACCACCAGAGGAGACGCTCCCATTCCTCCTCCAGACACCGCTCCCACCGCCATGACAGTCGCTCTGATCAGAGAGCCTGCTGGGGATGTGGCACACGAGTCCCGGAGGGCAAGTCATTGTGTGACCGTTGTTATGCCTGCGCGGTTGGGGAAAAGGAGACAGAGGATCAACGCATCGAGTCTCTAGTAAAACAGGTGGTGCAACGTTCTTTGAAGGAGATGGATATTTCCCACACACAGAGACAGTCCAGCACTATTCGGTCTGCCTCCCCGGCTTCCGTGAGATTCCAGGTCCTTCCCAGCCCTACGCTTCCTCGCCCGTTCCTTCGGAGGGAGAGTTGGAAAGTGATGAGGGGAGCGTGGAATTTGACTTCTCTCTAGTGACTCCGCTTATTAAAGCAGTCAAGGAGGCCCTTATGTGGGAAGATCGATCTACTCCCCCAGCTAAGCAGAAAAAGGTTTTCAAACGCCTGGGGAAAGAGCGCCCAAGTTTTCCGCTATTAGCCGAACTAAAGGGCATTTTTGACGAGGAGTGGAGTAAAGTGGACAGGAAGTCCTCTATGGCAAATAAAACTTCCAGAATTTATCCCTTCAAAGTGGATGAGGTAAAATACCTTGAGAACATTCCTTCTGTAGATGCGGCTGTAATGCGTCTGGCCAAACACGTCACGCTCCCGCTGCAGTCTCCTTTAAGGATGGTCTTGATAGAAGAATGGATCAGGATCTCAAAAGAATTTACGGACTTGCTGGTACAGCTTGTAAACCCGCCCCGGCATTGGCAGCCGTATCCAAAGCTATGGAGGCATGGATGGAGAATGTAGATTCCTTCCTTAAAGGTGTTTCAGAAGAGCTAGCCAGTAATTCGGCTGTAGCAGAGCTAAAGCTAGCGGTGGCCTTCTTGGGAGAAGCATCTGTCGATTTGATACACCTGCTGTCTAGAATTATGCTGTGCTCAGTTATGGCTAAACGGGCCCTATGGCTGCGCCCATGGCATGCTGACCCGTCATCTAAACAAACCTGGTGCAAGATTCCTTTCGAAGGGTCATCACTGTTCGGTGATAAACTGGATGACGCCATCGCTAAGGCCACGGGTGGAAAATCGGGGAAACTGGAGTAGAGGCCAAGCATCCTTTCACAAGCCAGCAAAGAGCCAGGCGTCCAGTGGTCGCGATCAGGCTAAATCCTTTTGAGATCTTGCCCGCCCAGGCGGGTCGGGTGGGAGCACGCTTGCTCCTCTTCCGGCAGGTCTAGGTGGCCTCAATCTCAGATTTCTGGGTCGTCAGGACAGTGTCGTCAGGTCACGCATGGTCCTTCTCCAGCATTCCTCCCCCCAGATTTGTCTCCACCCTACTCCCGCGTGCGGAAGAACAAAAACAGGCTCTACTGTCCTACGTAAACTTGATGAAATCCCAGGGAGCAGTAGTTTGTGTCCCAGAGGACGAACAGTTCCAAGGGGTATATTCCCCTCTTTTCTTAGTGCAAAAGAAAAGCGGTGCCTGGCACCCGGTAATAGACTTGACTTACCTGAACAGATTTATAAGGCACGGGAAATTCAAAATGGAGACTCTGTCAACAATTCAACAAGCTATACAGCCAGGCGACTGGATGATTTCAATAGATCTGAAAGACACTTATTTCCACGTGCCAGTGGCAAAGGAATTTCTCAAGTACCTCAAGTTCCACGTCGGGCAGGAACATCTGCAATTCATCTGCCTGCCCTTCGGGTTGACGACTTCTCCTCAGGTTTTCACCAAAGTCCTCTTGGCTGTAGTGGCCCTCATCGGGCTAAAAGGTGTGCGTCTTTATCATTATTTAGACGACCTCCTAGTTCTGTCTCAAAACAGAGAACAACTGCTGATGCACAGAGAACAAGTGATCTCAACTCTTTCCAGTTTCGGATGGCTTCTAAACCTGGAGAAAAGACACCTGGATCCAGCCCAACGCTTAATATACTTGGGGACACAGTGGAGAACACCATCTGCCTGCCGATAGAGAAGATTCCGTTGATTCAGAAGAGGCTTTCTCGGTCTCTGGATGCCCCTCTTCTGAAAGCATCACAATGCCTAAGAATCATCGGCACAATGGTGTCCACGACCCCTATGGTCAAATGGGCTCTGTGGAGGCTACGCCCTTTTCAGTCAGGGTTCCTCCGGCAGTGGAAGTCAGGGGACAAAAGTCAACTTATCTACATATCTGCAACAATGAGGAACAGCCTCTTCAGGTGGCTCCAGCTCAAGAATTTTCAAAATTGCCACTCCATTGCCCCTATCTCCTGGATCACAGTCACGACCGATGCTAGCGGTTCCGGCTGGGGGGCTCTATGTGGTCAGAAACTTGCACAGGGCAGGTGGGACGCTCGTCTCCGCAACCCAGGCTCAAATGTCCTGGAGCTTCGGGCGGCTTGGTGTGCCCTCCAATCCTTCTCTCGGTTCCTGAAAGGAGAATCGGTGTTGATAAGGATGGACAACACTACAGCAGTGTCATACGTGAAGAGGCATGGGGGTACACTGAGTTCCACGCTTCTTCTAGAAGTCGAGCCTATCATGACTTAGGCCCAGAAAAATCTGACCAACAGATCAGCAGTTTTCATTCCTGGAGTTCAGAACTCCCAGGCAGATTTCCTCTCACGGACTCAACTAGACAACAACGAATGGTCCCTCCATGTGCAGTCATTCAAATGGATTCTGTCCTTGGGAGTCAATCCAGAAGTGGACCTATTCGCTTCCCCCTGCAATTCCAAAGTAGTGAAGTTCTACACTCTGGGCTGTTGCAGCCAGGCATTCGGAACGGATGCCCTGACGGATCGATGGAGGTTCAAGAAGGCATATGCCTTTCCCCCGATCCCAATTATCCTCAAATTCCTGCGGAGACTCCAAGAAAAATCAGTCGAAGTAACACTGGTGGCCCCCTACTGGCCGAACAGGCCTTGGTTTCCTCTCCTGATCCAACTGAGCTACCGGGACCCAGTACCTCTTCCTCTCAGGCCGGACCTTCTCTCTCAAGGGTCACTCCTACACCCTTGTCCGGCATTGATGAGACTGACGGTCTGGTTCTTGAGAGGGAGAGGCTGGAATCCCTCGGTTGCGCCTCTAGAGTGATTTCTACATTGTTGAGCTCAAGAAGGGCAAGTACTAACAAGGTTTACGGAAGAATCTGGGTCAAATTCGTCGAGTTCTCCTCTGCTTCGAAATCCAGGAGTTCAAGATATTCTCAGTTTTCTTCAAACCGGACTAGACTTACCCTTATCTGTCAGTTCTTTGAGAGTTCAAGTTTCGGCCTTATCAGCTTTCTCTGGGATCTCATGGGCAGTCCATCCCTTAGTCCAGCAATTTCTCCGGGGGGCATCAAGAATTAAACCCTGATTTCCTAAGTGGGATCTCCCCCTCATGCTAGATTCACTGACTAGACTCAGTATGACAGGGCCCTCCCCGTCCTCCATTAGGGACTTTTCAGCAAAAGTAGCCTTCTTAGTCGCCATCACCTCAGCTAAGAGGGTCTCTGAGATCGGGTCACTGGGTCATGAAGAACCTTTTCTTACATTTTTTCCGGATCGAGTAGTCCTTATACCCATGTTGGGTTTAAACCCGAAGGTGTCTTCCGTATTCCACGAGAATCAGGAAATTGTTCTTCCTACATTCAAGTCTTCGGAATCTAATGAAACTCATCCATTGGATATAGGCAAAATCCTGAAAGAATATTTGGAGATTACTTCTCCCTTCAGACGATCATCTATTCGTACTGCATTCAGGCAGCAATAAAGGGAAGAAAGCTTCAACCAGGACAATGGCATCCTGGATTGTCCAAACAATCCAACAAGCATATAGGGCTAAAGGCTTGGCTCCTCCACAGGCGGTGACAGCACACTCCACCAGAGGGATGGCAGCATCTTGAGCGGCGGCCCGACATGTGGCTCCAGATGTCATCTGCAAAGCGGCCTCGTGGGCCTCTATCAATACATTTATGGCCCACTACTGTATAGAGCCTGCATCCCTGTCTTGTGTTAATTTAGGGTTAAGAATCCTGTCGGTTGATGGGACAAATTAAAACAATTTTCTGTTCTGCATACCCACCCGTGTGGTCTGGCTAGTTATTTCCCACACTCTGCCATGGAGTCTGTAAGGAAATAGGAAAATCTATTACCAAATACTTACCGTAATTTTCCTTTCCTGATGGACTCCATGTCAGACGGAGTTCCCACCCTAAAAGAAAATAATAATGAAAGAAAGAAAGTAAGTGTCCAAGAGTCGGCTAGTTGCGGAACACAGTACTGAGAGGTGAGCTTACTTTTATGGGTATGGGGTCCTATAGCATCGAACGAATCGGCCGGCGCTGGCTCACGACGATAGAGATTTTCGGTGACCAGATGGTCACCAATAATCTCTATGACCGTCGGATAAAAAATAAAAATGAAGTAAAAAATAAAATAAAATTAAAACGCCCCTATCCCCGGTAGCTCGCACTCAGAAGCGAACATGCATGTAATTCCCGCCCACATATGTAAACGCCGTTCAAACCCCACATGTGAGGTATCGCCGCGTGCATTAGAGCGTTTGCAACAATTCTAGCACTAGACCTCCTCTGTAACTCGAAAATAGTAACCTGTAAAAAAAATGTAAGCGTCGCCTATGGAGATTTTTAAGTACCGAAGTTTGGCGCCATTCCATGAGTATGCGCAATTTTAAAGCGTGACATGTTGGGTATCTATTTACTCGGCGTAACATCATCTTTCACATTATATAAAAAAATTGGGCTAGCTTTACTGTTTTGTTATTTTTTCATTCATGAAACCGTTTTTTTTCCCCCAAAAAAGGCGTTTGAAAAATTATTGCGCAAATACCGTGCGAGATAAAAAGTTGCAATGACCGCCATTTTATTCCCTAGGGTGTCTGATAAAAAAAAAATATATATATTTATAATGTTTGGGGGTTCTGATTAATTTTCTAGCAAAAAAATGATGATTTTTACATGAAGGAGAGAATAGAATAGTGCCAGAATAGGCCCGGTGGAGAAGTGGTTAAAAATAAATAAATAAAATACTAAAACTCTCAAAGTGTATTGTTTTATGCCTATAAGAGCTGTATGCATATCCTGAATTTAAAAAGCTTGTTGACTGCACAAGCATATACTAATATTATAAGCAGATTATTATGCATCATGAACCACATAGGATCCTGACAACAGGTATAGGAAATAGGAAGCTGGTGAATTTCCCTTCCCCCACTCTACCCTTCCATACCACCTTCTCACATGTACACTACACAGAGAAGAGTCTTTAAACTCCCCTGCCAGGAGCCGCTCCAGCGATGACCTTTTAATTACAAAAGATGTGACCTATTCAGTCATTGCTCCTCCCCCAACACTGTTCTATAATAAGCATTAGTGCAAAAGTCTCTGAAAGCTGATTGTGATCAAACAGTTAAAGCAGACCTAACAACCTGTGCCAGTTCAGGCCGTAATTATCTTACGTTCCCGCTTTCTCTGCTTACTTCTTAACCGAAAAAAAGAAATTAGCTTAATAAGAAGTATTATTATATGTCCTACACAGGAGAACCGTTCACATAAGAAGCTTTAGTATTGTAAATTTGTTAAAAAAAAAGCAATTTTGTATTTCCAGTGAATGCTCATTTGTGTTTCACGTATAATTCAATATCTGTTTTCCTCATTTTATTTCCTGATTTGATTTTATGAAATGAACTGACAGACCCCCCCCCCCCCCGCCCAATTGATTGCATGTAAGACACTGCAATCAGCATCCTTGTTGAGCAACTGATACAAGTACATCAGCTACCAGATATTAAAGGATATGTAAAGGTTCGTTTTTAAAAAACAAAAATAAATAAACATGCGCAGTTGGTTTTGCACAGAGTGGCCCAGATCCTCCTCTTCTGGGGTTCCTCAGCGGCGCTCCTGGCCCCTCCTCTTCTCGAGTGCGCCCTCGGAGAGCCGCTCTCTCTCGGGGAACCCGTGCGGGCGCGCTCCCGTATCCTGCTGCTGCATCCATTGACACAGACAACAGGACTCGGCCCTGCCCCGACTCCCACGTTATTGGATTTGATTAACAGCAGAGGGAACCAATGGCTGCGCTGCTATCAATCTATCCAATCAGGACCTGAGACACCGGCTGGAGCAGGTGTGCTCGTCCCCATCACTGGAATGACCGGGTTCAGGTAAGTAAAAGGGGGGGCTGCAGAAATCAAAGGCAGTTTTTCACCTTAATGCATAGAACCATAGGTGTGCGCAGCCTATTGCATTAGGGTGTGCACGCCAAAGCTCAAACACTACCTACAGATCGCTCACTATCTTCATTCATAAAGGGAAGGGGCCAATAAATAACATATTTACTGGCCCCTTCCCCCATTCATCCTAAAACATCCCTGCAACAACAGCCAGCGGGAGAGGAGGGCAGCCGGCAGCTGTGCGAGGGAGGTGCTAGGGCAGTAGGGAGAATCTATGCTGCATAGAGTGATTAGAGTGTGCCTGGGCACACCTGACACACCCTGTGCACACGCCTATGCATAGAATGTATTAAGGTGAAAAACCTCAAGGGTTTACAACCCCTTTAATAAATATATTGCAGAGATCAAAGAGGGAAAGGGAGAAAAAGACACAAGGAGCCACTCAGGCGTGCTTTAGTGTCTTGCAAATATCTAAATTCACAGATTAAATACACATATGAGAGCTTGTAGTACCCCGTAGCTGAGGAGTCATAGTCATGTTCCCCAGCCAGGGGCCTATAGAGAAGACTAGACCTACGTATAGGATGGCAACACAGGACTGGGTTGTTAAAGCGGAGCTCCACCCTAAAGTGGAACTTCCGCTCATCGGAACCCTCCCCCCCTCCGGTGTCACATTTGGCACCTTTCAGGGGTGAGGGGGGTGCAGATACCTGTCTGAGACAGGTATTTGCACCCACTTCCGGGAGTCCTCTCTGCGGGTAGTACGTCACTTCCCGCAGAATACCCGTTGTGTTCTGGGAGACACTCGGCTCCCAGAACACAGGAGGACCAGTGAGAACGGTGCAGCGCGACTCGCGCATGCGCCGTAGGGAACCGGGCAGTGAAGCCGCAAGGCTTCACTTCCTGGTTCCCTCACCGAAGATGGCGGTGAGGGCAGCAGAGTGACGAGCATTTGCTGGTCTTCTGCTGCCGACATCGCTGGACTCCAGGACAGGTAAGTGTCCTAATATTAAAAGTCAGCAGCTGCAGTATTTGTAGCTGCTGGCTGTTTTTTTTTTTTTTCAGGGGAGTTCCGCTTTAAATCAGTTCCCGGCCCAGTTGCCAACCTAACATTGCAGGTAAGAAGCATTAAACCCCAACCCCATCCTGTCGGCCTGTTACGTTTACAGGTTCCACAGCACTTTGTTGCCACTAGGTTTTATTAAGAGCAAACAACACTTCACTACATACGTGCAATGCCTTGAATTCTCATTCATTTCAGGTCTGGTGCCTAGGCATGCACCATGTAAGAGGACCACATTATGGTAGCTGAAACATCCTAGTGAGTGCATTCATGGAGCCTAGTTGACAACTCCACTACCAGAACTGCCATCTCCAGACCACCATTTTTTCCCAACTAGGGTTGCCACCTCATCCCTTTAAACCAGAACACATTTGAATTACAGAGGTTCTGAGGTTAATTTAATGCAGATAAAGCACCAAGTGAGTTTAATTACCACCTTAATCAGTCACAGAACCTGTGTAAATACTATGTGTTTGGTATTAAAGGGATGAGGTGGCAACCCTACTCTCAACTCTAAAATGCTAAATATACTTCCAAGGTATAGGCTGTGGATCCTACCCACTTTTGACCTCCTACCTCCCCTTCCCCATGCACATGAAAATTGCTCTAAAATTTTTACAATGAATCTCTCTCTTTAGAATTATTTCATTTATTAGGATATTATCGGCTTCTTGTAAAAACTAGACTGTTCCCAGGCACCAAGGAGAGGATCTGTGCAGGCGCTGCACGTCACATCCAATGAGTTTTCCAGAGGGACATTTCCCATTATTTCATGGGAATGTTCTGACATGGTGATTGCGTATTCGGAGCGGCTGTGAGAGCTGCCAATTAGGGATGTGAGCAGGTGACAACCAGTGATGTGGAGATTTCACCCTCCCACAGAAGGAAACGTGATGTAAGCAAGTCATTGCTCTCCGTTAGAGAAGTTAAATGCGACTGGGAGCCATTTGTCCATAGGGAGAAAACTGTTTTGCCCGGTCACACAAACAGAAGAAATAAAGTAAAACTGGAGTGTAAAAAGAAATGGATAGTGTTTTTGCACATTGTAAGCAAGTGCCTTGCTAATAATGTTCAGGTGTTACTAAATCCAGGAACCTGCATTCACTATATCTGGTCTCCAACAGTACACAGAACATGGAAATGCAATTATTTTAGTAAATATAAACTGCTAAATACCTTTTCTCATCAGCAGTTAGAGCAGTCTTGTGACTTCTATCAGTGTCTGGTTAAAGCTTGTAGGAGGAGTTTTCATTCTCCCCTGATTGTCCTATGAGACTGCAGGACCCCAGGCCATCTGTCTGGACAGTGCTGATTGGCCCTGTGCTGCTCACATGCACTCTCCCAAGAAAAAAAAAACTCTAGCAATACACACCAAACTGAGCATGTGCAGGTTGCCCCTAAGGCTCTGTTCTATCAGGAGATGGATTGGGGACAGTGGAAGAAGGGGAGGATCAGAGAAGACAGGATCAAACATCTTTTTTAGGCAATGCAGAGGATTAACCCCTTAGGTTCCACAAGCATGCTTTACTGCATATACAGACTGATTTTACTGTTGTGGGTTTAGTAACATTTTAAGTAATATGGGTTGATCTTGTTCCTGGCCGCAGACCATGACTGCAATCTATGATCACATTTATTCATAGAAGCGATAGTATGCCTTCTATGAATGGCGGAAAAGGTGGGCATAGTTCTTGATGAGTGCCTGTCACAGCTTTCTCAGTTCTATTAACACCCGCCGCGATGAAAGATTATGGTGACGGGGGTGTGGGGGGGGGCAGAGGATGAAGATTTCAACGAAAGCAGGAGCCAGCAGCACAAGGGACACATTGCATTATTAATAAATTATTAAACATTGTTTTTTCCTTTGGATTTTTACTACTACCTCCACTGTTCATGCGCATTTCACTTATTACAAATTATTTTCAAATGATTGGCCTATAAACAATTAGAAAATCATTAATTCAAACAAAATTTCCAAAATGTTTGTACCTTTTATATTCTATTTTGAAATGGAAATCGCCCGTCGCAGTGAGCACATACGTGACCATACGAAAATCAAATGATCAGTCTACTGATTTGATTTTTCGCTTGATTTTCTATCCATATATGGCCAACTTAAGCATCAATGAATATATTTCATGCAGAAGAGTTGAGGCAAACAATATGATGTGGTAGACGCTGGCATTTGCAGAGTTTGAAGATCAAAATTAATATTTCTTTCTGAGCCTCAGTGTGTGCCTTTTCAGGAACAATACAGGAACTCACAATGAGGAAGGAAGGAAGTTACATCATATAAATAGGGAGGATACACAGAAAATCGAGTATACTAAAACAATGACCACAAGGTGGCAGTATAACCATAAACAATTAATTAATGAAGGAGGGCCTGGCCATTGTATAGCACAATGGCCACTTTTCACTCTCCCACCTTCCTTCTCCCCACTTTCTTTTTATTTATCCCCTTGTGTTGTCACTTTTTTGTATTTTTTTTGTTTGGTGTTCACGTTTGTCACAGTGTGTTTAGTAGGGTGTAGGTCCTCGGGCCTGCCCTGAACGACTTGGGAGTAGGTGGACATGGTCTTCTGGCCTGGTTCGCCTGCTCTCATGGGGTCTCCCTTCGGGGGAGCCCCACCTAGTACTTGGGTGGGTCTGTTTCGGCAGACCCTCCAGAGAAAGGGGTCCGTCTGGTTTTGGCCAGTCGGACCACGTGATGTACCTCAGTCCCCGTCAGGAGCCTAACACCCCGGGGGATCAGGGTAAGGTCCTTCCTAGTGGAGGACAAGTGTAACACCCGTTGCACGTTTTGTGTCACTCTTTATGTGTGTGCACTTTTTTTGGCACCGGGTGGAGTTTTTTGGGTGTGTTTCACACGCCATGGGCTTTTCAAAAAAAAAAAACAATTAACTAATGAAAAAACAGCCTAGGATATAAACATAGATGCAATTGCATTGCTCATTTAACTGCTGGAGGCAGCACAATGGAAAATTAAATGTAGCGGCCTCCTCACTCCCCTCTTTGCATCAGCTCGTCTCCCTTCTTGTCTAGGGGTATCTTAGAGGGGAGAGAGCGGGGTCACCACGCCAAGCCTTCACCACATGTGTCTGTGCGGTGTAAGCAAAGTTCTTTCTCTACCTTCGGGTCAGTGTTGTGCACCTGGAGTTACCTTGAACAATGTCCACCAGAAAAGAGCCTCACACCATTAAAGTCCAACACTCCTTTATTCTTCTCGAGTGAACAGCATAATCAGTTAGACTCCCTTAAAGAACAGAACAAACAAGGAGGTGTGGATGCGAGTAGGCCCAGACACAATGAACTCTCCACTTTCCTTCCTGAAAGTGGGCTGAGGTCTCCTAGCGAGGGGGGATCTTCCTTCCAGGCTGTCTCCGATGGGAGACTCACCTGTCACTGGCAATATGCTGCACCGGGTCTTCAAGTGAGTAGCTCCCCCCGGTCCATTACGCCTTCCGGATTCGGGTACCCAATCCCTGGGTTCCTTAGGACCTCCTTCCCTCGCGGAACTCAGTGTTGGGCACTGAGCTCCAGACCTCCATCCGAGTACCTCACCCCAGGCTAAAGGTGCCTGGGATGGAACACGACCTCCGGACGTCCTCTAGGCCTAGACCGCCTAGAGGACTGACACGAACCACCGTCCACAGGCTGAAGGTGCCTGGGACTCGACCCCGTGACAAAGATGGCCGGCCCCTTTATACCCTCTCCCACCATACCGCTGCAGAGGGAGGACAAAAAGGAAGCACAGCACACAGCAATGGTTCAACCCCAGCCCAAGGCGACAGCGCCACCCGCTGGACCACAAGGAACTGTACATCGCTGGTGTCTCTGCCAGTTTGAATTACACCCGGGAAAGTACATACCCGCTACATAAACATTTTGCAGTTATGATCAGAAAAAGTATAGAGGGTACATCTTCCAACGGGGACAACTTTGCCACTGACAACTGTCTAATGCTTTGTCATAAATTCAACAGGAATCAGACAATATTTGAGTGGTGGGTGCCTCTGTCAGCACCATCCGGTCCAACTAAATTGGTTTAAAAATCAACTGAGCCGGGTGCAAAATTTTGGGCTTAATAGTGATTGCATTCAGATGCAGTTACAGTTTGGGTATTATAGCAGCCACGTCTGCTATGGCTGTCTGAACACAATAGACAACAAAAACAAATCTCCTGCGCTCCGGTGTTAGACTGCGTGCGGATAGTGTGGACCATTCTTTTTTGTGTAAAAGGCACAAACTAGAGTCTTGCAGCCCTCCTCAGAACAATGGGAGTTCATAAAACTGAAAGAAAAGAAAGGAGGGCGCACCGACCTAGTGCATTACCAGATAAAAACTTTATTAAAATGTATAAAAGACAAAAAGCCATTCAGCTACATTTGGGTACTGTCTGACCCTCTGGTCACCCAATCCTGGGTGCAGTTGCCACGGGAATCAGTGTGATTGCCAGAAATGCCTATATGAAAAGCTTGTTTGTGAGTAGGACCTTTTTTGTCTTTTATACGATTTTAATAAAGTTTTTATCTGGTAATGCACTAGGTCGGTGCGCCCTCCTTTCTTTTTTCTTATCTGAATACAATAGACAGCAGTGCAGATTCCTCCATCTCTGCTGTTTAGCGTGGATCGAGGAATCTGATTTCTTCTCACTTTGTAGGCACCTCTTGTATTTCTGGGGCAGGAAATGCAAGAAAATCTCTTCAACACAGATAGAAAAATATATGACAGGGTTTTTCCATCTAAAAATAAAAAATAAATGTTGGGCTGTATATATACAATTTCATATTTTAAATCAAAATCAATATATAACCGGATTACATTTTTTTTTTTTTATTACTTTTTGCCAAGGTTTAGCATTCATGAGCCTATTCAGATAAGTTTAGGAATGACCAAAGATAGACTTGACAGCTAATATATTATAATCATATGTATACGTTTTATAATTACGTAATATTTAAATGCACCAAACATATTCCTGTGCTTGGATGTAACCTCATTTGCTGACATTCACCTCTTCTCTTCATGGAAGTTAGAAAATGTGGCTGCAGCAGGTGCAAATGTGAGTATGCAAATGAGAATTTTAGCATAAAATCTTAATTTGCAAGGTGTCTAATAAGCGACAAATATGGACGATAGAGAAGTATCGAGCACGGAAAGTCTCCTTAGGGATTTACCAATAAAACCAATGATTTGCTGTTTGAAAATGGTGACAGTTGATATCCTGTTATGTAATACTACTTTGTTACTAATACTAAATGTAGCGCCCTGCTCCCAATGACTGGGCGCTATGTTCAATTTAGAGGGTATCTGAGCCAATAGTTAGGCTCAGATGTACATAATTAATGTTAAATTAGCCTCTGTTCTGGCTATGACTTGGTTGAGAAGAAATTCCCATTGTTGCCCGTAGGTGGCGTTATCACCTCAGGCCAATGTGGAAGACTGACAAGCCAGAGTGCATTGTGTACCTTCCCCTGGGAGCAGTTCAGTGGGTGTGGTCTACCCGCTGAGCATGCTAGGGAAGGGTACTTAAGGGGCAGACGCCATCTTTTTGGGTCCTTCGTCCCCTCACGGCCCTCCTGGCATGAGGGGTGTATTGTGTGATTCTTGGCCTCGGAACCATGCTGGTCCGAGGCCGCAACTCCAACAGACAGGCCCAGTTATGCTGACTGGGTCTGTACTTTGAAGGTGATCCTGTGCTGTCCGTCCTGAGGGAGGAAGCCACTCAATGGAGGAAACCAGGGGAGTACCTGTCTGGGAAAAGACCAAGCGGAAGGCTGGTGTCTTGAGGATGGCCTGGTAATTCTATTGAAGGATACACCACAACTAAAGTTAGCTTGCAGTCTGCCGGATCGACTTAAAGGCTCTTGACTGCTTGGCTGGAAGTTCGGGCGTTGAGTCCTGTGGCAGAGGATCCCGGACTATCCAAATTCTGTGCACCGCCAGTCTGTGGCAGAGACTGGTCCTGACTTATTGTTCGTGCATCATACCGGCTGCTAGGCCAGGTGAGAGGGGCCTCTCCGGGTGAGCAATACCCACTCCAGGGAGAGTGGTGAGTGACTATGTTTTTGAGGAGTTCTCCCTAGTGATCTGTACCATGTGCCTGAACCTACCCTTTCCCTTTCACCCTTCTATATGTTTATGCAAAAAGAAAAAGAAAATCTCACTGCTTAAGGTTTTACATCTTGTGTGGACATTGGAGTTTCTACAGACTTTCTTCCCCTAGACAACGAATACTGAGCTAACGTGCAAGGCCCAAAATTAAACCAGCAGCTCCTATGGGGGTGTGCTACACGTGGGGGCTCGAGTCCGGGATTTGCCGTTACCTCTCGCAACTAAAAAGGGATATTTGCTTTATTGGAAGTCTACAAGAAGGTGTCAGACTGTGCTTGAATTGAAACCAAAAAGGGGTAAAGGTACAGATCACTTTGCAAACTGCGTATGCCGTGGGCGGTGCCAAGAAAGAAAAGCCTGCGAGCTACGTGCAAAAGGAACTCTAAAGGGGAGGAGTTCCCGCCAACTGTGTGCTACACGTGGGTGTGTTTGGCGCCAAAGACTGGAAGCTGCCAGATCGAGAGTGGATCGGAAAGCAGCATGTCATTGATCTCATGGGCACCACCCAGGCTTGGGCCTAGAAGGTTCCCCATGCCCGCCGCTGTGAGTGTTACGCCGTCCGGAGCCCTACTTACAGATACGGGGATCCGATTGAAGCCACACGGACGCTTTGTGCTGTAGACAAGCAGAGATGTGGAGGCGCTGGGCATGCTGTGCCCTGGATGTGAGGGACTAACAGTTCAGTTGCGTCCATTTGCCCCGGTGCCCATCCTGCGGGGAATACTTGTTCGAGGTGGAGCAGCCCACTGCGTTTCCCCGCACCTATCGGGTAGACTGGAATACAGGCACCGCTACGTTGGAAGATGTGGTCTTCGCCCCTGCGGTTCAGCCTGTGCACACTACTTCTTTTGCAGGGAGTGAGCCTGAGAGAGATGTCGCTACCAGTACAGAGGTACCAGCAGACATCGCAGCGGATACCATGTCTACAACACATGTCTCCGTCCCACCCATGAACCGGAAGGTGGGATACGTAAAGGCTTCCCGCGGCCGCGGTCGAGGCCTACCCCAGTGTTTACCGGAACCGGACCCCATTTGCGATGATATTCCCAGGACGTCCACGTTAGGAGCTGGTGAGAAACCTGGGGAAAACGTGACCGGGACTTTGGTAAATTATTTACCAGCAGAGGAGTTGGCTGACTCTGATCTAGACTCCCTGTCGGCTGTTTGTGGAAAGATAATGGAGTCCATGGCTCAGGAATTGTTGTGGAGCAACATAGATGATGTTGTTTCAACCCATAGCTGCTCAGAGTGGACAGATATGAACTCCAGGGAAACTACCCCCAGGGAGGGAACCCCGGACATTGCTAAAATAACTTTGCCAGTGAAGAAGACTGTTCAAAAACCTACCAGGTCTATGGTAAATAAGTCCCCGGACTCATGTGTGTTGCCCGGGATGGGATTCTCGGACACTGCCTAGACTCACCCGTCTACGAGTGATAAT
Source organism: Rana muscosa (assembly GCA_029206835.1). Lineage (NCBI taxonomy): Eukaryota > Metazoa > Chordata > Amphibia > Anura > Ranidae > Rana > Rana muscosa. The sequence continues at coordinate 884,565,295 of CM055116.1, forward strand.
GAAAAGGGTAGCCACGGAATAGGGTCTGGAGTTCCTGTATGTTCCTAAAGAATTAATGCAGGAAATTGAAGCAAAAAGGGAACAGTGGTACACCGAAGCCATCTGGGACTAATTGGAGGTACCAAAGCCATTTCGGAATCTGGATTATTCCTTCATTATGGCTGATCGGTTCAAGGGGTGCCAGCTGGATTGGAGCTACGGGCGGCATATCCACGCTGATTGGATAGTCATCTGCAGACCAGGGAAGGACAATGTCACTTATTTTATAACCACCCTGGACAAGCAAGGGAAACCTCTGACTTTGCCGGATCCCAGGTTCTACTTATGAGGTTTTAAAGCAACTATTTGTCTGCAATTCCATTTTTTTTCTTTACTGCAGGAGGAAAAAAAAATAACTCTCAACTAAGAGAAGGAATTTTTGTTGGCCTTCTACTCTTTACTCATGCTAACTGGACTTTGGGGAAGTTAGCCAGTTAGGAATAAGGATGCTGAGGACGTCGGGCTCAAGATGTCAGCTGTTTCAGCCCCTGCTTAAAGAACTTTCTTTTGTGCTATCACTGACACTAGGTGGCAGTGGTTGATAGAGTAGGGAAAGACTTTTCTACGCTAATCGCTTTAAAAATTAGAGAAGGAAAGCTCCATCTCTGAGGGAGGTGTAGCTCTGCTTCTATTGAAATGTTTAGGATGTATGCAGTTATTTTGCTGTGTGTTTTTGTGTCTTGTTTCTCTTTTAGGTACCAGATCTTCTGTCAAGACCTCCGGAGAATGGGGAGGGCTAGATAGTTAGTGATGGGTGGTAACATGTGATGTATAATGTATATTGTGCTATGCTCTTATTGAAAATTTTATGCCATTGTTATGTTTTGTTTCTTTCCGTTTTCCCCTTCCCCATCCAAGTATTTTGGGTTCAGGTGCCAAACTCTCAGGCTTGAGGTTTTGTTTTTTTCTCCAGACACTGGGGACAGTGTCTTTATGTAGCAGGGGGAGTATGTAGCACCCTGCTCCCAATGACTGGGCGCTATGTTCAATTTAGAGGGTATCTGAGCCAATAGTTAGGCTCAGATGTACATAATTAATGTTAAATTAGCCTCTGTTCTGGCTATGGCTGTGTTTAGAAGAAATTCCCATTGTTGCCTGTAGGTGGCGTTATCACCTCAGGCCAATGTGGAAGACTGACAAGCCAGAGTGCATTGGGTACCTTCCCCCGGGAACAGTTCAGTTAGCGTGGTCTACCCACTGAGCATGCTGGGGAAGGGTACTTAAGGGGCAGACGCCATCTTTTTGGGTCCCTTGTACCCTCACGGCCCTCCTAGTGTGAGGGGTGTATTGTGTGATTCTTGACCTCGGAACCATGCTGGTCCGAGGCCGCAACTACAACAGACAGGCCCAGTTATGCTGACTGGGTCTGTACTTTGAAGGTGATCCTGTGCTGTCCGTCCTGAGGGAGGAAGACACTTAATGGAGGAAACCAGGGGAGGACCTGTCCAGGAAAAGACCAAGCGGAAGGCTGGGGTCTTGAGGATGGCCTGGTAATTCTATTGAAGGATACACCACAACTAAAGTTAGCTTGCAGTCTGCCGGGTCGACTTAAAGGCTCTTGACTGCTTGGCTGGAAGTTCGGGCGTTGAGTCCTGTGGCAGAGGATCCCGGAATATCCAAATTCTGTGCACCGCAAGTCTGTGGCAAAGACTGGTCCTGACTTATTGTTCGTGCATCATACTGGCTGCTAGGCCAGGTGAGAGGGGCGTATCCGGGTGAGCAATACCCACTCCAGGGAGAGTGGTAAGTGACTATGTTTTTGAGGAGTTCTCCCCAGTGATCTGTACCGTGTGCCTGAACCTACCCTTTCCCTTTACCCTTCTACATGTTTATGCAAAAAGGAAAATAAAACCTCACTGCTTAAGGTTTTACATCTTGTGTGGACATTGGAGTTTCTACAGACTTTCTTCCCCTAGACAACGAATACTGAGGTAACGTGCAAGGCCCAAAATTAAACCAGCAGTTCCTACGGGGGTGTGCTACATATACTATACTGCACTGGTGCTTTCTTGTACATGAATCGTATTGAGAACCTTTTTTTAAATTTGTCAATGAAAAACAATAAAAATTACAGCAACATTTTCAAGTGGCACATTGCTATCTGGATTATGCAGCCGTACCTGACATTTAAACTCTTTAGACCTCAAGAAGTGCTGTACTTGTGACATCATAACCTGTTTGATCACACTGCGTTTAGCTGTAGATGTACATCAGTCAGGAAATGGTTTCATGCGCTCTATGTAATCAGAAGCTCAAACTGCCTTTTATACTGCTGTATTCTCTTTTTCTTAAAGAATATGTTAAAGCAAAAATAAATAAATAAATGTACGGGTCCCCATATTTTATCTCTTTATAGAGTAGCTCCACTTTTGTTAAGAAAAAAACATTCACCTCTGGGTGATCTATGCACATTGCAGGGATTTTAACAAACTGTGTTGCAGATTCCTACCTTTTATTATTCTGAATAAATAGCTTTTGTTTGTGTCCAAAGCAGAGTAAATCAGCCTCTGCACCTGCAGGGTTCTAATGAGGAAAGTAGCAGGGTCTGCATGTAGACAGGTGCAGTTTACTTTCTCCACTGCAGGTGGCGCTCAACCGTAGCGGCATTGCAGGAGAGAGGCAGTCAAGAGGAACATGGTTCCGCTATGGTTTCCGGAGTCACTGGGGAGGCTATCCGATTTGATGCTGCCACCCTATGTGACTCTATCATCCATCTTGGGTCGGGCAGAGCCTATTTAGCATTCTGGCTCCCAGTATTGGCGTGCATTTTGCATGTGGGTAGTGTAGGGACAGGTCACTCGTCTGAAAAGGACAGTGCTTAGTGGTAGGGAGAGGTTTCTGATGAATAGGGAAAGAATAGGAACACGCCATCCTAACTGGAGAACTCCCCATTTTGCTCCGGATCAGCCAGCATTCCAACCCTCAAGACAGACGCTGTTGGCACATCTGAGACCTGCTCTGCTACACATTGCTGTTACATGCCGTGACTCCTCCCGGTCGGGTGCCTTTCTACCAGGTCTGTTGTGAATTAATGGATTCTGCATTAATACAGGTTCTGTTCTCTACAATCAGAGAATATTTAATTACTGCAGCCACACCACACTGCACCTCCCCACATGCATCCCTTTAGATGTGATTTCCCTTTGGGAGTATCTCACCAAAAAAGAAATTTTTGTTGCAAGGGATGCTCAAAATCTGATTTTTATTTTTAGTGCAGACTTCTGGGAAAATCAGTAAGCCAATCACACAAGCATGAAATGACATTATGTACAGAACATCTCCAGGTTGCCATATTGCATTGCATTTTAAAGAAAATTACAGCGCTGCAGACTGAAAAAGAAAGGCAATTTTTATTTACAATTAATTATAATATGATTAGTGCAGCAACTGTATACACGATATTATAAATAAATAAAATATTTGCTATTTTATTTCCCATGAAAGTGGAGTTAACCTTTTAAAGATCCTGCAAGTTCAGAACAATACCTGTTGATCTGCCTAAAACAAACACAGCGTTGTTGTGGGATGACAATACAGCATTTATGTGGACTGAGTGGTGTCAGCCCTGTCCAATGTCTCTTGCTAAACTATTCAGCTGCTCCCACGGTCAGACCAAAACTACAACATGAAGGTGGAGTATTCGGTAGTTTGAGAACAACAACTAGAACTAGAAGGGCTTTTTGAGATAACTCGGGACCTGTGCAGAGGACACCGGGAACATTTGAATTTCTGACGAGATCAACAAGTGTTTTTTTGCACTTATCAAATGGGTATAATAAAATGCTTTAAATTGTATATTTAACCGATCTAAAATGATCAAATAAAAATAGTTAATCATTAGGGTTTACATACATTTTAATAGGTGAAAGAATAATGAAACCAAAAATGGAAACTATCTGTATTATCAGTACAGCATATTTTACTGAGACATTGCTTTCTCCCTGAAGGCTGAAACATCCAGATGTTGGCTGAGTGATATTGAAAGAGATTTGTGAATACAGCCAGTGATGGTGCTTTATAAATGTAGAGAATTTTTCAGTGGCCACTCAGCAGAGAACAAAACATCCAAGAATAGAACATGTCCGTTAACTTTGCTCAAGTGCTTATTTGTAAATGTAACATATAAAAAGATACATGTTGCAAAATGTCACCCTTTAATCACTTTAAGACCAGGCTTTTTTTCTGGCACTTTTTGTTTACAAGTTAAAAATCTGTATTTTTTGTTAGAAAATTACTTGTAAACCCCCAACATTATATTTTTTTTTTAGCAGAAAAAGGCAGATCGTTGCAATTTTTAGGTCAAACGGTATTGGTACAGCAGTTTTGCAAACGCTATTTTTTTGGAAAAAAAATAATTTTAATGAAAGGAAAGAAAATCAAAACACAATATTTACCCACATCTTTTTTGTAAAACATGAAAGATGATGTTACGCCAAGTAAATAGATTCCTAACATGTCACTCCTCGTGGAATGGCGACTAAGTACGGTACTTAAAAATCTCCTCAGGCGACGCTTTAAACGCCTTTATAGGTTACCTGTTTAGACTTACAGAGGAGGATCATTGCTCTCGCTCTAACATTTGTGGCGATACCTCACATGTGTGGTGGGAATACTTTTTACATATACGTGTGCGTGACTTACATATGCGTTCGCTTCTGTGCACAAGCATGGAGAGATGGAGGGGGGGGGGGGGCGCTTTACATTTTTTTTCTTATTTATTTTAATTTTTATTTTTACACTGTCACTTTAAAAAAAAATGTATCACTGTTATTCCTAGTACAAGAAATGTAAACATCCTTTGTAATAGAAATAAGGATGACAGGTCCTCTTTATGGAGAGATCTGGGGTCAAAAAGTCTTCAAATCTCTTCTGTACCATTAAAAGCAAAAAATATTTTATTTTTGATAGTATTTATTTGTAGCCTAGACTGGAAGTGACGTCATGACATTGCTCCGGTCCTCCAAAGTCATAGAGGTGATTAAGATCTGCTCTTTGATCACCTGTGGGGCTAGCCGGCGGCACCGTCGGATCGTTTCTCGGGCGAACCGGTGAAAACAGTAAGCCCGAGAAACGGCGGCGAGCCGCAGGAGGGGGGATATGTCCCCTCTCGCCACTTCTGAAAGCGTTCCAGCGGCTCACGAGCCACTTGGACCACTTTCATGAAAAAAACAGCTGCTGGCTTTAAAACGGAAAATTGTATCATACTTACCAGTAATTTTCCTTTCCTGGTGCCTATCCATGGCAGCATACCTGTGATAGAGCTCCGCCTCGACTCCTCCTTCAGGACTAGTGAATAGCATAAATTAAAGGCATAGTCCCTCCCCCAACATTCTCTGTAATATAGAATACCGAGGGTGGGAGTGTATGCTGCCATGGATAGGCACCAGGAAAGGAAAATTACTGGTAAGTATAATACAATTTTCCGTTTTCCTGGTGCCTCCATGGCAGCATACCTGTGATAAATAACTAGCTGACATGGGTGGGATAATTGCTTAACAATAAATGTTTAATTAGAAGAGGACATAGCAGCCTGAACTGCCCTCCTTCCAAACTCAACAGTCGTGAGCGCTCCTGGATCAATATGGTAGTGTCTGAGGAATGTGTGGTGAGAAGACCAGGTGGCAGCCCTGCACACCGTCTCCAACTAAACATTAGCCCTTGCTGCCCAGGAAGCTAAGACTGCCCTTGTAGAATGAGCATTCACTCGGGATGGAGGCTCCATATTCTTCACCCTGTAGGCCTTCTGGATTAACTTTACAGCCCAAGATGCCAGAGTTCTGATGAAAGCTTCTTTGCCCCTGTATTTACCGAACGGTACGATGAAAAGTCTCTCAGAATTTCTGAAGGGGCCGGTGGCTTCTAGGTAGGCCCTGAGCACTCTGGATACATCCAGTTCGTGACAAGACTCTGAATCCGTGTCTGTAAACACTGGTACTGCCCAGGGTTCCAACAGGTGGCTTGGAGTAGTGACCTTTGGTGTGAACCCCCGAAGGGGGCGAAGTTCCACTCTGTCGGGGAAGAAGGAGATGTGGTCGTCACCTATCCCTAAAGAGTGAAGTTCCAAGATCCTTTTGCCAGATGTAATGGCTAGCAGAAAAGCTGTCTTTAGTGTCAGGTTTCATATTGTTACTTGTTCCACTGGAGCAAAGGGATGGTCAGATAGAACTTCAAGGACCAGGGACAAATCCCACTTAGGAAATGATCGTCTGACAGGAGGGTGAATCTTCAATACACCTCTGAGGTAAGTGACTACTAAAGGATCCTCCGTCCCATCTCTTATTTGTTGCGGCAGAGATTGCTGCTACCTGCACTTTGAGGGAGCTCAGACCAAGTCCCAGATCAAGTCCTGTCTGAAGGAATCCTAGAACATGGGAAGTAGAGGGAAGGATTGGATCAAATCCATTTCCGGAAGCAAATGACAAGAACTTGCCCCATATTTTTGAATATATGGCATTAGTTGCAGGCTTCCTGGTTTTTAGAAGGGTTGTTATGACTCCTGGGGAACACCCTAGGGATTCGAACCTTCGCCTCTCAACCTCCAGATTCGAAGATTCAACTTCTGAGGGTTTAGATGAACTAGACTGCCCTGCGACAGAAGTTGAGGGAAAGGAGGGATCTTGATTGGAGAGCCCACACTGAGGCGCAATACGGAAGTACTGCCACCACCTGGACTGGCTCTCTGAGGAGCCTCAGGAGGAATTTGAATATTAATGGCCTGGGAGGAAAGGCATATGCCGTGGTGAACCTCCAGGGACATGACAGGGCATCCACTGCCTCGGCTTGTGGGTGCGGCAGCCGAGAGAAGAACCTATCCAGCTTGGTGTTCTTCGGGGAGGCGAACAGATCTACCTGAGGGGGATCCGATATGTTGGCAATCTGAAGGAAGACATGAGGGTGGAGAGCCCACTCGTTGTTGTCCAGGAAGTTTCTGGATAACGTGTCTGTTTCCGTGTTCAACCTGCCTGGCAGATACATTGCTCTGAGGTCCAGGAGGTTCTGCTCCGCCCAGAGCATGATCGGCTCTACCTCCTTGAGGAGTGACCTGCTGCGAGTGCCTCCCTGCTTCTGCAGATAAGCGACAGCTGCCCTGTTGTCTAGACGTAGGAGTATTCTCTGGCCTCTGATTTGGGGTGCCAAAGAGGTCAGTGCCAAGAAGGCTGCCCTCATCTCCAAAGATGTTGGATACCACTCCCTGGGTGGTGTATGACCATCTCCCCTGTATTCTGGTTTGCCCGCAATGGGCTCCCCAGCCCTGTCTGCTTGCAAGCGGACGCAATGGTGATCCAAGGAAGGGAGCCCAGGTGATGAGGTTTTCCAGAACTGTCCACCAGTGAAGGCTCCTGCGCATTTTTCCCGTCAGCAGGATCGTCTAAGATAGAAGTTTCTTCTACTGCGCCAAGAAACCAGTCTGGAAATACCTCAAGTGCCAATGTGCCAAAGGAACCATGGGTATACAGGAAGACATTGTGCCAATGAGGCTCAGGCATTGTGAAGCCATCAGATACGGGCTCCGGATGACTTCGATCATTCTCTGGATGACAATCTTTGCCTTCGGCGGTGGTAATGACACTGTCCCCTCCTGAGTGTAGAACGTTGCGCATAAATTATCTGCTGTGTTGGCGTTAGTTGACTCTTGTCGGAATTCACCAGCCACCCTAGCTCTTTTAGGGTCTGTAGAAGAATTTCCCGGTGACGTACCAACTGATCCGGATTGCTTGCTAGGAGGAGGATGTCGTCCAGGTATATCCTCAAGCCCCTCTCCCCCAGGGGAACCAAAGCAGATTAGTATCCTGGTGAACACCCTGGGAGAGGTGCACAGACCGAAAGGCAGGGCTTGAAACTGTAGGTGGGTCCGTCGCACTGCAAATCTCAGATATTTTTGAAATGCAGGTAGAATTGGCACGTGTAGGTACGCATCCTGCAGATCAACCGAAATCATCCAATCTGATGGCTGGACTGCCTGAATAATCGTCTGCAGGGACTCCATTTTGAAGCTTTCGGGGCAGATATACCGGCTGAACCTCTTTAGGTCTATCACAGGCCTCCACCCACCTGTCCTCTTTGGGACCAGAAATAGGGTGGAGTAGAAGCCTGCCAAGCGCTCTGCCAAGGGAACCGGAACAGCCGCCCCCTGAAGCTGGAGTGACGTTAGGAAGTTTTTTTAGAGCTTGAGCTTTCAGTGGAGAGGATGGAATCTCTGTTCCTTTGAAAGAGTTCCGAGGTGGGGGGGGTAAGAGAAATTCCAAAAGTGCCCCCATTGAATTGTTGACAGAACCCAGGGGTCGTGGCAGCAGGTGGCCCAGACTGGGACAAAAGACTTTAGCCTGGCTCCCACCAGGAGTGCCTGGGTTCCTCTGGCGTCAAAAAGACTGCTTCTGCTCCTGTGGAGCCGGAAGGGCTTTCATCTTCCTATACAAAAAGGATCCTCGAGTACCTTTCTAAGGTCTTTTGTTGTCCCTGGGCTGTCTCGACTGCCTAAAATCCCTTGGGTTTGACTGGTAGAACCTAGAGGAGCCACCTCTGAATCTTCGCATCCTTCTGTCCTGTGGAAGCATACCAGACTTCCCTCCTGACAGCCTGGAGATAGCTTTATCCATTTTGTCTCCGATTAGGGCTTTACCATCGAACGGGATTTTGCACTAATTTTGTTTGGAAGATAAATCAGCCGTCCAGGGTTTCAGCCACAAGGCCCTCTTCGCCATTACTGAATGCAACATGGATCTTGCCGAGCACCTGATCGTGTCAATGGCCGCTACCCCGACAAAGTCTGCCGACAATCTAAGCTCTTCCAAGGCTTTAATTATATCCTCCATGGGGACATCCTGACGCAATGCCGTCTCAATGTTATCTGTCCAAGATCTTTTGGCATTTGATACTGATGTGAGGGCAATAGCTGGCTTACACGCTGCTCCCGCGGCCAAGTAGCTCCTCTTCAGCTCCAGGTCAATTCGCCTGTCCAGAGGGTCTTTGAAGGAAGCGGAATCCTCCATTGGCAAAGTTATATTTTTGCGAGTCGCACCACCAACGTGTCTACCACTGGCATGGAGTTTAGTGACTGCGCTCCCGACTCTGGTAAGGGGTATATAGTTTATTGAACCGACCCAAAAAAATAAATTATTTTTTATTTTTTTTATTTATCAGTCTTTGACCATTCCTTCTGAATGACTTGACTAATCTTGCCCATCAACGGGAAAAGAACCTGCTTTCTTTTGAGGAATGGGAAGCAGCTTGTAGACTCTTGGGGAGGCAAATCTGCATCTTTCCAGGCGATTGCGGCTTTGACTGCCTGGATGAATGGCTTTACCAAGGAGAGACTGAAGCCAGAAGTTTCTGACTCTTCTCAAGAGTCCCCTGAAGAGTCTTCAGGTGGTGAATCTCTAGCTGGTCGGCCTGACGGTGGCAGAGGTGTACTGACTGCTGACGGACCAGGGAGATTAGGTTCTATATCCTGAACCTGGGATATCTGCTGAAGTGGTTGAGCGGGGACCAAAGTCAAAAGCTCAGAGAAGGAGTCCTTCATTGTTCGCTTGAGCAGATCTACAGCGTGCTGATTTTCTAGCTCGCGGTTGGACGCATAGTCCGTAAAACAGTCCTTACAGACCACTCTGTCTGGTAGCGGTGTAGCCCCACATGTCCAGCATTTCTCTTGCTATAGGTCCTAGGAGAGGGGGACCGATCATGTCCTCTGGATCTTGACCTCTCTGATCTACGATGTGAAGAATGGGACCTACGCCCTGATGAGCGGGACCCCTTGGAGTGGGTAGAGCTACGATGTAAGGAACTCACTCTAGACCAGTGAGCGCACTTTTTTTTTTATACTCACGTATAGTTGGTCACATACCTAATAGAAGTGTGAGGATCTTTGCTGTGAGATGAATGACTCATTGCGGAGTTGGGCACAAGGATCAGCTCCGGAAATATAGTAAGAAAGGGAAAAGAATCAGAGTTTTTGGCGTCACTTTTTTTTTTTTTTTTTAAACAAACATTTTTATATCGTCATCTTTTTTTATTTTTTATTTTATTTATTAAACAACATTTTTATATCGTCATCTTTTATTTTTTTTTAAACATAAATATTTTTATATCGTTTTTTTTTTTTTTTTAAACATAAACATTTTTGATCGGCAACATTTTTTTTTTTGAGAAAACCTATCGCAAAGCAGCATCAGAGAGACCTAGCAGGGCACAGCTGAGGAGACTGACAGCAATCCCTGAATCTGAACCTAAATAGGCTCTAGGTGCGTGGGCTAATCCCATAAACCACTATTTGGAATGGATTGAAAAGGGCAAATCTAGCCTTCTTTCCAGAATCCAAGATGGCCTACACTGAACCAAGCGACCATGCATGCGCACGCGCAGAAGATCCAGCGTCGCCCAGTACAGAGAGCCGAGAAACTATGGCTCTGTATCACTCCCGAATCGCGCATGCGCAGACGGCAGCAAGGACACCGCGCCGTGACACTCTCCTACCTGGCGGGACGTACAGAGCACCTGTAGCCCCCCCTGAACTCGGAAATAAGCACCACAATGTTGTTGCACAGAGAGACACCTGCCCTATCCAGTTGCACAGTTTTAAAGGAACAAAAAAGTAAGACAATAATCATTTTAAAGGCGCCTAACAAGCAAAGGAAAGGAGAGGGGAGGGGAAGAGAGGAAAAGAAAGGGGAAAAACACAAATGCCTGTAATAAAAAATGGAAACCACCAGCCTGGGAAGATGGAGCTGATCCTTTTGCGACTTCCACTGCATTCATCATGGATGTGATAGCAGACTGCGTTCCTGTGAGGAAACTCTGCGAAAGACCCCAACAGATCCACAGAGGGGTTCCCAGTCTTATCAGCGCTGTGAGCATCCCAAGAACAGGGACTGCGCACGGGAAAGGCTAAACCCGGTGGACGCTGCCGACTGCAGAGGTATGGACATACTGCTACTTTTCACCAGCACAGGAAGGTATGAGGAAAAAAAGGAGAATGTTGGGGGAGGGACTATGCCTTTAATTTATGCTATTCACTAGTCCTGAAGGAGGAGTCGAGGCGGAGCTCTATCACAGGTATGCTGCCATGGAGGCACCAGGAAAAAACAATACCAGGGGTTATGGCTGATATCTTCAGCCATTATCCCAGTAAACCACTTGCAAACCGCAAGTGTATATAAACGTATTGCGATTGGCAAGTGGTTAAAGGTAAGAATGTGCATCCTGAATAAGGAACTCAAAGTGACTGTCACATCGTGGGCAAGTAATGAAATTTAGCTTTACAACTGACCTAAAAAAATGTCATTTTAGGATTTTTTTTTGTTATTAATATATTTATCTTCTCCCTTTATTTTTTTCAGGACTAAATAAAAAATAAATAAATAGAAAACACATTTAGTTAGGTAAGGTGTGTAGCGATTTCAGGTCTCAGGAACAGGTGCAAGGTAGATGTGGTTCAGATGCGGTAAAGGTTCAGTATAATGCGGTATAGGGATGGTACAGATGCAGTCTAGGTTTGTAAAAAGTGAGGTATAGAGTGCAGTATGGATTGGTGGCTTGCTCTCAGTGGCTCAGTCCCTGCTAGCAGTATCAGCAATGAGCGAATAGCCCTTTTACCAGTCCCTAGGATGCTGCAGTGACTTCTCAGTGTTTTTTTTTTAAATATACGTTTTTATTGATTTTTCAAAACACAGACAAAAATTTACAATTACAGAAACAGTAAGCAAACAAAGACAAAGACAGAACAAAAAAAAAAAGCCCACATACATACATTGGTCTTACATGGTATTTATGCAATTCTTACGATAGACATTATATCAAGTTATAGAGTAAAAAGACATTAGATAGTACTCCTGTTAACGTGATTTTCAAATTTGGGAGCGATGTAGTCCTATAGTATATACGCCAATATAAGATTTTCGATATATCATGGATATTTGCGCAAATAACTGACGGAAAAAAAAAGACTAAATAATCTTCCTCTAAAAGGCTTCAGAGGCTGTGGAAGAATCCATCAGCCATTTGGACCAAACCTTCTCATATTTGAGAAGACAACCTCTATTAATATAGGTTTCTTATATAATGATAAGCTATTGTTAATGAGTCGTTTCCACATAGACAATAATGGGGGGGGTAGTTTTTTTCCAACTAAAAGCTATAGCTTTGCGAGCGTAGAACAAAAGCAGCCCCACCAGAGTACGCCCTGCTACCGTGGGAATATATTGCTCTATCAGACCCAACATACATATTGCCATTGATGGTTGTAATGAAATAGAGGTAATTTGGGACTTCTCAGTGTAGAATAGTTAATCAGTCTCTCCCCAAAAGCCTTCAGTGCTCAGCAGTGGGATGCAGAGGGTGAGTGAATGCTCCCTGCTGCAGTGGTGCAGGTGCTGTGATGTGGGTGGTGCTGCACTGCCTCTGGGTGATCTCACTCCCATAGCTCCCAACTGTCTCTGATTTTGAGGGACTATCCCTGATTTGGTACAATGTCCCTCTGTCCCTCTTTCCTCCTCATTTGTCCTTCATTTTGGTCTGATCTATATTGTTTTCCAAAAAGTGTTTTCCAGTGCTAAACTTTTCATACAATTTCTAAATTGCTGCATTTTTAAATTTCAAAAGTTAGTATAAAGCAATATTAGTGGTAAAAAAAAGCACTTGTGGGTTTAACTATTCTTTTTTTGTAAAATTCACCTTTAAGGGGGCGTGGAAGTGGGTGTGTCCCATGCCTACATACTTTTGCTAATAGGTGTCCCTCATTCCCATCGCAAAAAGTTGGGAAGTTTGCAATCCCAGTCTCAGATCTCCACTGGTATGGTTACCAGCTGGCAGGCAACTATCCAAACTCTCTTGGTGTTAAGAGGAAGAACTTTCCCTGGCAGTTTAATAAAAATCCTCTCTCCCTTCTTTTGACTGCACAGTGCACACTGGGATCTGTAGTGTAACCATTATAGTGTAGCCATTATATGGCTGCCACCTCAAACTACAACTCCCAGAATTCTCAGTGCTCTGCATAGAAGTCTATGGGCTTGCTTGCTTGGCTTTAGCTTTCCCCCTGCCTGTCAGAGGAGGATGGTGCAGCATAACATTATTATTACAGTAGAGGAAGAGGAAAATAAAAGGCAAAGTCTCCTTCTCCATGTTGTTGTAGCCCAACACCTGGCTAGAGGTGTTATGTGTATAAGAAATGTGTAGGCTCTATTTTACCATGCTGATCTTAAAGTGTATAAAAAAAACAACAATGACCTTCTTTTATTTGCTCTTCTTCAGTCTTCTAAATATACCATTAAAAATGTTTTGTGATATCTGTTCAATAAGGGTAAAACTCCCATGTTATGGACATAAGGTGGTGGAGGGGCATTCCATAATCCCAATACATGAGGCTGCTCAGCTGGCAGTTAATTGCCACTCATTGTTTCTACAGTGACTCACCTGGTTACCATTACCTGCCTCATTAGTTCAGCCTACAGCCATCACCTTTTGGCTATTTTAACAGCTTTTCTCATTTCCTCTGTACCCTTGCGTGGTCTATGATCTCCAGTGTGTTCCTGTGTACGACTTGGCCTGGCTGACTTCTCTTCCAATACCTGTTCCTGTTTTTGCTCCTTACTACGCTGACTTCTGGATTCCTGACCCCGGCTCGTCTGATTACCTGCTCTGGCATCTGAACCTTGGCTTCAGTTTTTGACTACGTTCCTGAACTATTTTTTTAAATGTGTAATTTTAACTGCATTTTCTGTCTTCCCCTGGTTTATGGTTCCTGAAATGTAGACAATACCGTGTTGCTATCATCACCATTAATATTTACTTTGGAAGCTGGTCTCTGGGGCTGGGGGGAGGGGCACTGTGCCTGGGACATTAATTCACAAGCAAGTGGCCAAAGTAGTTGAAACTTCTGGAACCTTGGATGGTACTGAAAGATTTGAATGCCTTTCGTTCTATCATCCAGGGTCAGTGTGTCAGGTTGATGCTAGACAACAGGATGGCTGTGGCATATGTGTCCCATCAGGGGGGTAAGGGAAGCCTTCCCAACCTGAGGATTGTGGCAGGCCTGTTTGCACGGGCACTTGGAGGATCTGACGGCTTCCTTTATCCCTGGGGCAGAGAAATACTCTGACCGACAGTCTGAGCAGCTGGTTCTACAGCAACGAGTGGACTTTGAATCTCAGATACTTATGGAGAATCTTTCATCTCTGGGGAACTCTGGAAGTGGACCTGATGGCCTCCCCAAAGAATGCTTGGCTGATGGTCTTCTTTTTTCGCCAGTTCTACCAGCAAGCCTGTGGCCAGGATGCTCTCTCTAGTCCTCAAGTTTGTGTACCTGTATTCTCTAAAGCAGCTGATCTTTAACCACTTAAGGACCGAGCCTCTTTCTGAGATTTGGTGTTTACAAGTTAAAAACATTTTTTTTTGCTAGAAAATTACTTAGAACCCCCAACTATTATATATATTTTTTCGAACACCCTAGAGAATAAAATGGCGGTCGTTGCAGTACTTTTTGTCCCACCGTATTTGTGCAGCAGTCTTGCAAGCGCACTTTTTTTAATTAAAAAATAAGACAACAGTAAAGTTAGCCCAATTTTTTTTTATATTGTGAAAGATAATGTTACGCCAAGTAAATTAATACCCAGCATGTCATTCTTCAAAGTTGCGCCCGCTTGTGGAATGGCGACAAACTTTTACCCTTAAAAATCTCCATAGGCGACGTTTAAAAAATCCTACAGGTTGCATGGTTTGAGTTACATAGGAGGGCTAGAATTATTGCTCTCACTCTAATGATCACGGCGATACCTCACATGTGTGGTTTGAACACCATTTTCATATGCGGGCGCTGCCCACGTATGAGTTCGCTTCTGCGTGCGAGCTCGTTGGGACGGAGTGCTTTTTTCTTATTTATTTTACTTAAAAAAAAAAAATTGTGTCACTTTTATTCCTATTCCCTCTCCTGCCGCCGATAAAAGTGATCTTGCTGCGAATCCGCTGCAGAGACCACTTTTATCTGAAAGCGGACCGCCCGCTCTTAAAGCTTATACTGGGGTTATGGTAGCTAGCTGCTACCATAACAACGGTATTCCTCTTCAAAGTAGCAACGTATTCCTGCGGCGGGCGGTCCGTAAGGGGTTAAAGACAAACTGCAGTCTGCTCACATAATTTTTATAAAAACATCTTTGCCATTCTGAAGCTTCCCTCTAACCACTTTGCATATTGTTTTATATATACTGTGATTCTGTACTTGCCAAATATGTTGCAGAAATCTCCCTCCATTAAGTCTGGCTGCATCCATTTTAACTGTGGGCAGCTGAAGCTTCACAGACAAACAGAGACACACCTCCAGCTCTGCAGCTCTCATTGGTCTTATGACTCACCCCCCCCCTCTCTTCCTGGCAAACTCTCACAAAAATGAGAGAGAGAGCTGTGCATGATGTCATAAGCCTAGGCGAATGACCAGACAAGATAGAGGAAGTGGGCTGTATAAGGTATTTACTGGCAGAAAAAAAATGTTTTGCTATCCAAAGTTAAAACAACAAGGGCAGAAGATTTAATAGATGGAAAGATGAAAAAATTACTGAAGGTCTGCTTTAAGCGCTTACTGAAGACCAAGCGGGAGGGGGTCCTGGTAACTGCCATTATCCCATTTTGGCCCAGGCCACTGTTGTACAAAATTGTGACCTGTGCTTCAGTTCCTTTGCTTTGCAAGAGGAATCTGGACACCTTTTCAACCGAACATGAGCAGGTTAAGATTAATGGCCTGGAGGTTAAAGGGGGAATGCTATTTCCTCCCCAGTCGTTTCTACTCTCCTGAAAGCTACCAAGCCATCGGCCAAGTCTACGTATCAGAGGATATGGAACAAATTCATTGAGGTGACAAAAAAGGATGGATGGAGATGGCATAGAGTTTTTCCAGTGGGCTCTGGACAAGGGCTTTAGCTGTAGATCCTTGAAAGTTCAGGTATCTGTCTTGTCAGTTCTTACAAGATCAAGCTGGACTGAGCACCCCCTGGTCTTCAGATTTCTCAGAGCCACCATGAAGATAAGGCCCCCCTCCTTTTTTTCTTTTAATTTGAAAAACATGTACACTATTGAAGTATATGTAAAGGGTATCACACAAATACATATTGGTCATAAGGACATTTAGGCCTCATGCCCACGGACATTTTCACAGCCGCGTTTTTGAGCGTTTTTTACAGCTTAAAAACGCCTGTCCATGTTAGTCTATAGCTTCATGCCCACATAGAGGTTTTTGAGCTGCAAATAGCATAGACGTTTTTAAGCTGTAAAAAAAAACAGGACCAGTGCGTTCCTCAGCGTTGGCGTTAGGCATAAAAAAACGCAAAGCGTCAAAAAACGCGCAAAAATGCTGCAATTGCGTTTTTAAGCTCCGACGTATTTTTTTTTTCAAAAAGGAATAAAATACAAATTATACAATAACATGGACAGGCGCTTTTAAGCTGTAAAAAAAGCGGCTGTAAAAACGTCCGTGGGCATGAGGCCTTAAACTACAAAAACCATGTTGTGACATTACAGCGGATGTCTGGTGCTTAAAGTGTTTTTTACCCTAAAAATCCTGTTTCCTTATAGCAGGTTAAACAGCACAGTGCTTGCTCCCTCTGTAAACTGATCACGGTTTTTCATGGCTTCTGAGCCCTGACACCGTGGTCAGTTTACGTGCCTCCGTCATCCGCTGTCTCTCCTCTCTGCTCTCCCCTGTCCTCTCCCCCTTCCCTCCTTGCTTGTCAGGTTGAGAGTCTGTGTCTCTGCCCCCCCCCCTGCTTCTATAAGTTAAAAACTAACTTTTTGGCGGTTACGTGACTCCCGGCTGATGTCAGAGGGAGAGCTTGGCTCCTCCTGCTGTAGCCCTGGATCGGTATAGCAGAGCGGCCGGAAGTCACGTGACTGGCCTGAAGATACTTCACAAAAAGGTATTTAGAGGCATCGATTCTAACAAACAATTATACAATGCAGAATGGCAGCTTAAAATAGGGGGGCTGGCAGCAAAGCATAATTTAGGGTTACAAATTCTTTAAGATTCTGTAACATATACAGAGGTTCAATCTTACAATGGCATTTCTGGTGAAGAAAAGTACTTGTGACAATTAACAAAGGAGAACTGATGGGAGTTTGAGGCCCAACAAATAATCAGTACAAGGAGCAATATTTGAGTAGGACAGAGAAGGACAACTCTAATGCCGCGTACACACGATCGGATTTCCTGTCGGGAAAAACCTTGGATGGTTTTTCCGACGGAATTCTGCTCAAGCTTGGCTTGCATACACACGGTCACACAAAAGTTCTCTAAAATTTCGACTGTCAAGAACGCAGTGACGTACAACACTACGACGAGACGACAAAATTAAGTTCAATGCTTCCGAGCATGCGTCTAATTGTTTCCAAGCATGCGTCAGAATTTTGCACGTCGGAATTGCTACAGACGATCGGATTTTACGATAGGAATTTTTCCCGTTGGAGAAATAGAGAACCTGCTTTCAAACTTTTGCTGGCGGGAATTCCGACAGAAAAAGTCTGTCCAAAAGCTCACATCTGACTTTTTTCGACGGAAAAAACGATCGTGTGTATGCGGCATTAGGCGAAAGATATGATCTAGTGTGGTGTAATCAGGACCGGCCCTACCATGGGACCCGATGGTACCATTGTACCAGGCGGCACAATCAGGGGGGCGGCAAATTGCCGCCTGCCCGCTCCTCTCCCCCACTCCACCTATGCAGCGGCATTGTAAAGAATACACTGTGCCTGCGGCTTCTGTGTGTGTTTGGGATTCAAAGCTCCTTCCTGTCTCTTCCCCCTCCCTCCAGTCTCCTGCCGTGCGGGGTCCCTGTTATCTCTGACATCAACCTCTCCCCCTCCAATCACCAGTGCGGAGTGTTGAGAGAACTGGGAGGCGGAGCTCACTGGATCTCCTGTCGGGCTGGCCAGAGGAAGGGAGGAGGTGAGCTGACTTTTTCTGGGAGAAGTTTTCTAGGGTGGATAGTAGTTGCTTTCAAAGTGTTTTTTTCTTCAGGAGATGCAGTGAAGGGTTAAGTTGACAGAAGAATCGGAGGAGATAGTGAGTTTGAATGTGGGGGGGGAGGGGGGTCTGCACCAGCCCTATCACATTTAACAGATCACTTCTAAGCATGAACAGTCTGTGCAAACATCCTCCAATCCAATTGTTCAGACTTGATAATGTGAAGTCATTTATAACCATTGTGAGGGGGTTAGCTCGGCAGCGGGTGTGGGTGACCCCCGAGATGGGCTCCCCACACAAAAACAGGCCCAGCAGACGGAGCTTGTGGTTTTCAAAATCAAAAAGGTGCGGTTTATTTTCTATTTACAGTGACAAAAACACAGCAAAGCAAAAGAAACATAAACAAAATAAATCCTGGTCAAGTTGACCTCTGACTAAACATACAGGTTTCCTAACTAACAACTGGGATCAGCCTAGTGCTGTCCTAGTCCCTAAGTCCCTGGTTTTAAATGTCCAAGCAAATAGCCACACAGGCTTTGTCTCACCGCACAGGGGTTCACTCTCCCTAGACAGTCCACACAGGTCTGGTTCCAGGCATGAGCTAACATCTAATGAAGCTGGGAGTTCTTATAGAGGCCTAAATGAGCTGACAAGCTTCAGCTGGTCTCTTCAACTCCCTGTCTGTACGACGCCCCACACTCTCCCTAGAGGTATGAGTCATCCATGAGCCCACTAGCCTTAGCTGGGCTTATACAACTCTCCACCTAGTTGTATAAGTCGGCGTAAAGCCTGAATCTGGGCGAAATATATCTACCCCCCTGGATGCAACCAGGTGACTTTACCTTCCTGCTGTCACATACCCCCCCCTCTTGTTTTAACCTCGGGGTTGGAACACCAGCAATCAGGCATTCATGTACTCGAGACAAAGCATCCACATTCCCCATTTGAACGCCAGGGCGATGCTTTACTGTGAAGTTGAATTCCTGGAGGGCCAGGAACCACCTATTCACTCTTCTATTTGTTTCCTTGTTTTGAGCCATCCACTTTAACGGAGCGTGATCCGTAACCATGTCAAAGTGCCTACCTAGCAGGTAGTACCGAAGGGAATCTAGAGCCCACTTCACCGCTAAACACTCCTTTTCAACGGTGGCGTCATTTACCTCATGGGACTTCAACTTCCTGCTGAGGTAAATGACTGGGTGCTCTTCCCCGTTCCAGACCTGGGACAATACTGCTCCTAACCCCACATCTGACGCATCACTTTGTACGACAAAGTCTTTAGAGAAGTCGGGTGAGTACAACACTGGCTGGCTACATAAGGCTTGTTTCAAGAATTGGAATGCTGCCTCAGCCTCGGGGGTCCATTTAATCATGACCGACCCTTTCCCCTTCGTCAGGTTGGTTAGGGGCACAGCCTTAGAAGCAAAGTGGGGAATGAATCGCCGATAATACCCAGCGATTCCCAGAAAGGCTCGTACCTGCTTCTTGCTGTTGGGACGTGGCCAACTCTGGATGGCCTCGACTTTGTTGAGTTGGGGTTTTATTACTCCCCTCCCAATGGTGTACCCAAGATATTTGGCCTCCTCCTGCCCAATGGTACACTTCTTGGGGTTAGCCGTAAACCCCGCTTCCCGAACAGAGTCCAGGACTGCTTGCACTTTTGGCAGATGTGAGGCCCAATCTGTGCTATGGACAATTACGTCATCCAGGTAAGCCGCAGCATACTTCCGATGGGGCCTCAGCATCTGGTCCATTTTCCGCTGGAATGTGGCCGGCGCATTCTGTAACCCGAACGGCATTCTTTTATATTGGAACGCCCCGTCTGGGGTTACAAATGCGGTTTTCTCTTTGGCCGACTTGGCCAGGGGGATTTGCCAATACCCTTTTGTGAGGTCAAGAGTCGTCATGTATCGGGCTGTTCCCAGCCGGTCGATCAACTCATCTATACGTGGCATGGGGTAGGTGTCAAATTTTGTAACTTTGTTCAACTGACGAAAATCGTTACAAAATCGCCAGCTCCCATCCGGTTTAGGCACCAACACAATGGGACTAGACCAATCACTTTGGGACTCCTCTATCACCCCTAAGTTCAGCATTTTCTGTACTTCCTCCCGTATTGCCTCCCGTCGGGCCTCTGGGATCCGATAGGGTTTTAACTTCACCCTTTCACCGGGCGGGGTAATGATGTCATGCTCTACCCCAGATGTTTGTCCCGGCAGCTCAGAGAATACCTCCTTGTTGCGAAGCACAAACTCCTTAACCTCCTGTTGTTGGGGTTGTGACAAGGTGGCTGCTATTCCAACCTCAGGAATCACGCAACCAGTTTGAGCTGGTGACCAAGTGTCTGCGACTAGGGACTCTCTATCCCTCCAGGCTTTCAACAGATTAACGTGATAGATCTGTTCGGGCTTTCGCCTTCCTGGTTGTCTGACCTTGTAATTCACTTCGCTCACTTTTTCCATTATCTCGTAGGGGCCTTGCCATTTGGCAAGGAATTTACTTTCAACCGTAGGGACAAGTACCAGTATCCTATCCCCCGGGGAAAAGGTACGGGTCTTGGCTCCACGGTTGTACACTCTCTGCTGTGCTAACTGCGCTTGGGCCAAATGTTCCTTCACGATGGGCATTACCTGTGCAATTCGGTCTTGCATCAGGGCGACATGCTCAATCACACCCCTGGGGGGAGAACTCTCACTTTCCCAAGTTTCCTTGGCAATATCCAACAGCCCTCTTGGGTGTCTCCCATACAGTAACTCAAAGGGGGAGAATCCCGTAGAGGATTGGGGCACCTCCCTAATAGCAAACATCAGATAAGGAAGTAGACAGTCCCAATCCTTTCCATCTCTATCCACCACTTTCTTCAACATTTGTTTTAGGGTTTTGTTGAATCTTTCAACCAGCCCATCGGTTTGGGGGTGATACACAGATGTACGTAATTGCGTCACTTTGAACAATTTACATAGCTCCTTCATAACCCGGGACATAAAGGGTGTACCTTGGTCCGTAAGCAGTTCTTTACAAATACCCACCCGGCTAAACACAAGAGATAGCTCTTTGGCTATGGTTTTGGCCGAGGTATTTCGGAGAGGGATCGCTTCTGGATAACGGGTGGCATAGTCCATTATAACTAATATGTACTGGTGCCCCCTAGCGGACTTGATTATAGGACCTACCAAATCCATGGCGATCCTCTCAAACGGGACCTCAATGATGGGTAGAGGGACCAGCGGGCTACGGAAATGTGGCATCGGGGCCGACCTCTGACACACAGGGCAGGAGGAACAATAATTTTCTATGTCCTTCATCACCCCCGGCCAATAGAATCTCTGTAATACCCTCTCTCGGGTTTTCTCTGTCCCCAGATGACCTCCAAGAATGTGCCCATGGGCCAACTCCAACACCAACTTCCTGTAAGGTTTGGGCACCACAAGCTGCTCAACGGTTTCTTCTGCCCTTTTTGCCACCCGATACAGTAGGTCCTTCTCTACGCTGAAGTATGGGTAAGTGCAGGTATTATCTGGGTTCACTAACTCGCCATCTATTTTCACTACGTTTTCCCGTGCCTTTATTAGGGCGGGGTCTTTCAACTGTTCTGTGGCAAAGTTTTCCCTGTGAACCTCAAGATCAGAAAACTCCACAGACGGTAGGTTTTCGTCTGAGGAGGTGGGCTCCTCTCCAGTTTCTTGAGTCTCCCCTGCCAATACTGACAAGGGAAATTCCGGAGAGTCCTCACCACTCTCAGGGGAGTTCTGGCTATCACATTCCTGGTACATAGGGGCACCAGTGGGGGGCTCAGGATCATCCCACAGTTCCCAGAACTTCGGAAAATCCCTTCCCACAATGGCGTCATGCGGTAACTGAGATACTAAGCCCACTGGATGAGAGAGGGTACCTTTGGGGGTCTCGAAACACACTGTAGTCACTGGATACTCTCGGGTGTCCCCATGCACACAAATAACAGCTACCTTGCTATTCCCAGAGACCTCTGTTTTAACTAATTCAGCCTTTATCAGGGTCACAAGGCTACCTGAATCCAGCAATACCACAACATTTCTACCATTAATACACATTTTGCATAAATGTTTCTCAGTTCCCCGAATGGCAGTGCATTCGACTGTCGCACACAGCGACTGACGTCTGCCCGTCAGAAAGTCACACTGCATGGGTTCCTCCACAACCGGGCAATTTGCTGCAATATGTCCCGCTTGCCGGCAGCGGTAGCAAACGATCCTTCTTGCCGCCTCTTGAGCCGCTGATTTCCCAGGCTGTTCTCGCCAAACTTGGGGTAGAGCTCCCACCCTCTCACTCTCTCCACCCTTACCCCTTGGAATCATCTTATCCGCCCCTGGGGATGGTCTGGTCTTAGGGTGGAAAGTCCGAGTGTCTCTGGAAGAGGCCGTCAGGTTCTCTGTAGCCAAGTATTTCTCCACACGATCCACAAGACCATCGGCCGTCTCTGGGTCTCCATGGCTTACCCACTTTTGGATGGCAGTAGGAAGAGCTCTCAAAAACCGATCCATTACAACACGTTCCACAATCTTTGGTGCGGACAAAGTCTCTGGCTGTAGCCACTTTCTGCTCAGGTGAATGAGATCATACATTTGAGACCTGGGGGGTTTTCCAAGCTGGAAAGTCCAGTTATGCACACGCTGAGCCCGGACAGCCAGGGTGACACCCAGCCTTGCCAATATTTCAGCTTTTAGCATCACATAGTCTTTTGCTTGGTCCTGCTCTAGGTCATAGTAAGCCTTCTGCGATTCACCAGTTAACAGAGGAGCCACCAGTCCAGCCCACTGCTCCTCAGGCCACTTTTCTCTTTCAGCAGTCCTTTCAAATGTGGTCAAAAATACCTCTGGATCATCCTCTCCAGTCATTTTTGTCAATAAACGACTCACCCCAAAGGACGCGGTATTAGTGGGACGGCTTCCCTCACTGGTCTGCGGACGTTGCTGCACTACTGCTTCCATTTGTTGTAATCTCTGTACTTGCTTCTGTAACAGGTCTATGAAGCGGGCCTCAGATTGCTGCAGGGCTTGTTGCTGAGCTTCCAGACTCTGTTGGTGAGCTTGCTGCTGGGCTGCAAGGCTCCTTTGCAAACCTGCATTTGTCTGCTGTTGATTGGCATTTGCTAGAGCCAGCTGTTTCAGTATCTCCTCCATGCTGGCTTAAAAAAAACTGCCACTGGTTCTCCACCAACTGTGAGGGGGTTAGCTCGGCAGCGGGTGTGGGTGACCCCCGAGATGGGTTTCCCACACAAAAACAGGCCCAGCAGACGGAGCTTGTGGTTTTCAAAATCAAAAAGGTGCGGTTTATTTTCTATTTACAGTGACAAAAACACAGCAAAGCAAAAGAAACATAAACAAAATAAATCCTGGTCAAGTTGACCTCTGACTAAACATACAGGTTTCCTAACTAACAACTGGGATCAGCCTAGTGCTGTCCTAGTCCCTAAGTCCCTGGTTTTAAATGTCCAAGCAAATAGCCACACAGGCTTTGTCTCACCGCACAGGGGTTCACTCTCCCTAGACAGTCCACACAGGTCTGGTTCCAGGCATGAGCTAACATCTAATGAAGCTGGGAGTTCTTATAGAGGCCTAAATGAGCTGACAAGCTTCAGCTGGTCTCTTCAACTCCCTGTCTGTACGACGCCCCACACTCTCCCTAGAGGTATGAGTCATCCATGAGCCCACTAGCCTTAGCTGGGCTTATACAACTCTCCACCTAGTTGTATAAGTCGGCGTAAAGCCTGAATCTGGGCGAAATATATCTACCCCCCTGGATGCAACCAGGTGACTTTACCTTCCTGCTGTCACACCATTAATGTAACCTGTATATATGTGGTGAGTTCACCCCTCTGATTGTACACTCAGAGCCTGGATACCACAGGGTTATATGAATGGTCATCAATTACCTTCACATTATCTGGGTATACAGAGTGCTGGGAGCTGGATTAGTAGTACTGTTGTATGATTTATTGTTGTATGTTTTTAGTGGATGAGTTTTTTTTTTACTATATACATCACGACCTGACCACTTCTCAACTCCCCCCAGCTGGCATCACCCCCCCCAGACCACTTTATACAGACGTCACTCAGAGCTGCTTCCTACCCCCCCCCCCCAGCTGAGGGACATCATTTCATGGTCACTTTTCTTCCCCTATCTTCCCAACATCACTCCCTGGTCACCCCATAGACACCGCAAGAAATCCCTCCCCATTCTGCCACCGCCATACACTCCGAAGTCCTCTCCTGTACCAACTGCACCCATCATACCCTCCGAACTCCTCTCCTGTACCAACTGCACCCATCATACCCTCCGAACTCCTCTCCTGTACTAACTGCACCCATCATACCCTCCGAACTCCTCCCCTGTACTAACTGCACCCATCATACCCTCCAAACTCCTCTCCTGTACTAACTGCACCTATCATACCCTCCACACTTCTCTCCTGAACATACCGCCCCATCATACCCTCCACACTCCTCTCCTGTACTAACTGCACCCATAATACCCTCCGAACTCCTCCCCTGTACTAACTGCACCCATCATACCCTCCGAACTCCTCTCCTGTATTAACTGCACCCATCATACCCTCCGAACTCCTCTCCTGTACATACTGCCCCCATCATACCCTCTACACTCCTCTCCTGTACATACCGCCCCATCATCCCTTCCGCATTCCTCTCCTGTACATACTGTCCCCCATCATCCCCTCCACACTCCTCTCCTGTACAAACCGCCCCCCTCATACCCTCCCAACTCCTCTTCTATACATACTGCTCCATCATACCCTCCACACTTCTCTCCTATGCATACTGCCCCCATCATACCCTCTGCACTCCTCTCCTGTACATACTGCCCCCATCTTACCCTCTGCACTTCTCTTCTGCAGAACCCTGTGCATTCAGATGTAAAGGGGAACTCTGTGGATTCAGATCTAAAGGAGAACTCTGTTGACTCTGATATAAAGGGGGACTCTTGTGATTAACTCCATATGATTAGAAATTTTATTTAATCACAAAAATATATGTACAGTGTATACTAAATAAAAAAAATTAGCTGTGCATTGCTTTGTACAGAGGTAATGAATTTAATGTACTACAAAAAAATATATATATTGGCGTGCGCTGCTAATGTGTTCGGGTTTGGCTTGACGAAAAGGTGGCAACCCTACGCTGCACTGTGAGGCAAATTGTCGCCAACCCGTTCCGCCTGCTCCGTGCTCCACTGTGAGGCAAATTGGATGCCGGCCAGCCCGCTCCGCTCCCCGCGCGCTCCATTCACCTGGGCTTTGGGCCCAGGTGAATGGAGCGTGCGGGCAGAACAGGGGAACAGTCAGCGGGCGGGACAGTCAGCAGGTGAGCGGGCTTGCTGGCCAAACAGCGGGCGGGGGAGCAGAGAGATGACATCATCTCTCACTGCCCGCCCTGCATCACTGCAGTTCCGCCCCCACTGTGCGGGCAGCAGAGAGATTACATTATCTCTCTGCTGCCTGCCTTTACTCTGGGACACAGCAAGTGGCAAGTGACAATCTGCAACGTGTGGCAGGTGACGTTGTGGCAAGTGACAATCCGCAATGTGTGGCAGGTGGCGTTGTGGCAAGTGACAATCTGCAACGTGTGGCAGGTGACGTCGTGGCAAGTGACAATCCGCAATGTGTGACAGGTGGCGTCATGGCAAGTGACAATCCACTACGTGTGGCCGGTGACATCGCGGCCGCCGGCCACGCACAGGTCCTTTTATACTCCTATATACATGTATAGAGCCATGACAGGTCCTCTTTATACTCCTACATACATGTATAGAGCCATGACAGGTCCTCTTTATACTCCTACATACATGTATAGAGCCATGACAGGTCCTCTTTATACTCCTACATACATGTATAGAGCCATGACAGGTCCTCTTTATACTCCTACATACATGTATAGAGCCATGACAGGTCCTCTTTATACTCCTACATACATGTATAGAGCCATGACAGGTCCTCTTTATATTTCTATATACCGTATTTTTCCGTGTATAAGACGCTTTTTTTTCCTAAAATAATAGCCTGTAAATCGAACAGCGTCTTATACACGGTCAGTCAGCCTGGGAGACAGCCGCGCAGGTGCGTCGCGGCCCATAGCTTGTCAAGCGGCTTCCTCCAATCACGAGCCGTATGTTACTGACGTCAGATAGAGCTGGGGGTGGAGGTGGAGAGTGATCGGATGCAATCCTGTTGGAAGTGGAGATGCACAGATGCAACAGGGACCGGAGTGTTCTGGGACCAAGATGTCAGAAACTAATAAAAGTAAGTGATTGTCTTACTCTACCAAATCAAACCAAATGTAGCCAGCTATGCAAAAAAGAGCATGGGAATAGAGCTGCAGAGAAACAGTTTGGACTTGCCTCCACTGAGTATATGATCAGACAGTGGAGAAAACAGGAAGAACAACCGCTGCATAATATACTAGTATTTAAACGTTACCTGCGGTAATTACTAAATAAAAATGTGTTCTGTTTTACCTATGTGTAAAATATTGATTTCTTAATTTTGGGTTGGAAAAATCTTGTACATGGGGGCGTCTTATAGACAGGAAAAATACGGTACATGTATAGAGCCATGACAGGTCCTCATTATACTTCTATATACACGTATAATGCCATGACCTCTTTATACTCCTGTATACATGAATAGAGCCATAACAGGTCCTTTTTATAGAGCCATGACAGGTCCACTTTAGTTATCATGATATAAAATGATGGATGTGGGGGCATTTTGGTGGGCGTGATTTTTTTTTTGGGGGGGGGGGCAGCATTTCATTCTTGGTACCAGGCAGCACAATGTCTTGGGCCGGCACTGGGTGTAATTAGGACATCTTATACTAATTAGTCTGCATCTCACCAGGGAGTTTTGAGGTTGCGTCAGCTAAGGTCACTCACATGTGGTTGGGGTCTGCAGCTAGTAGTCACAAATTTAGTTGTATTTAGATGGTCAGCCCCTATGTATGTAAGGTAGAGTAGTATTTACTTCCTGAATCAAGAAATTTAATGAGGGGAGCGTGGCCTGTATCCAGCTGCTGGCGATGAGGTTTAATTTGGAAATATTTTAGTAAACTTGTCCAAGTTAGGATTAGGTTAAAGCCCAAACAGGCATGGTTTGGGGTGAAGGGTAAGTGGGGAGCCCATGGTGTCATTGGAGAAATCACACCACCTGTGTCCAGTACCCCTGAATAGTAGGACAAGCCCACAACAGGTGGAAAACTGTGCCAGGGCTTATCAGGCACTTAGGATATAAGAGGTTATAATCAGGCCAAAACCTGGCAAAGCAAGTAGGTGTGAGATAAGCTTTGTGAAGTATATAGAGTAGCGTAAGGCTTCATGTACACCATGCCTACATTTACCGCAGCCACGGAAAAATGTGAAACGTGGCAAAATCTGGGCAAAAAACGTGGCAAAATCAAGCGGTTTGCGGTTTTGTGTGACCGGCGGTCAAAACGTTCCTAATCTGAACACGATTCTTCCGTGTTCAGGAGAGGGAGGTTGAAGCTCACCTAACCGCAGCAGCTAGTAAACTCTGCTAAAAGCCTATGTGTACATTGACACATAGGCTTTTATGGAGTTAAAATCCAAACGCTCCTAAACTCAAGTTTAGGAACTGCTTGTGTACATGAAGCCTTAGGCAGTCAGATAATTTAGGGGACTCTACCTTACAGGTGTCGAGCACATCATTTCAATCATTGTCATCCATATCCCCAACATCAGCTTCCTGATTCAGCTTTATCTGATGAGCTAAAGTAGTGGCAGAGGGAGGAGTAACATATTTTAGATTGTGGAAATTCGTTTTTGGGGTTCATCACCCCTGATTACATCAATCAGGGGTGAGACACAGGTGGTGGACAAGTAATAGGGAACTTGGCCCGTAGGGTGTATCGTATTTGTAGATATCAAAAAAACATGTGGTTCAATAGGGAAAATTCCTCTTTTAACTGGTCAAATGTTTTAGGACCTTGTGTCGATATTACTGTAAATGGTGTAGATAACAGATACCCCTGAAGGCCCACATTTCAACATTGGGGACAAAAAGAAGATCGGGTAGGTGTTTTTTATATTCCACAGGGGCGTAAAATCAAGAAATGTAGGGAGATTACATTTGGTCAGAGCCAGATCCCATATTCGTTTATAATGGAAGACTAAGCTGGTACGGTTATCTGTTGTGGTAGATCCCCGAAGGCTGTGCAGGATTACACATGTGGAGTGAGGCGAGGTTTGAGCCTGTGTGGAGCACAGCAGGATATGAAACCTATTGTTGTCCAATGTATCTATATGATGTAAATGGCACAATTGGGCTGCAATATAATATAGGTTAAAGTCTGGTAGGGCAGTGCCCCCAAGGTCTATTGGATTTTCTAGTGCTCGTCATTTGGAGCTGTTGCCCCAAACAAAGTAAAGGATGGTGTCAACAAGTTTGAAATATTTCCGAGGTAAGTATACAGGGGAATGCCAAAGGAGATACAAAATTGTGGGCAAGATAAAGCCCCTTTTAAGTGAAAAATGTAACTCTGAGCACCAGTAATGAACTAAACTAAAGCTGCAAGCATTAAAGTAAAAAATCACTCAAGATATGTGTATAAAAATATGCTGCGCTGATTCATATAGCAAAATAACATTAACATAAAATACCAAATTAACATATTTGCTAGTGCTAATTATAGACACATGCGTAATTATAATCCAACAATACCACAAAACAGTCCTTCATATAAATGTCTGTAAATAAAACTGTGATACAATCCACCAATCATGATCAAGTCCATATATAGACAGTTCAATTGGGTGAGATCAGAATGTGTGATAGCAGACATCTCCACCAAATCCCTTTTGGGTACATGCTCACCTTATGGATTGACCCTCATTACAAAGGTCTTATTGTGCCTTTAATTGAATCAATTGGACTTCATAAACCCAGTTGGACTCTCCCAGAGGTTGAGCAATCCTACCTAGAACTCTTACTCTGTAAATCCAGCAATCCTCTCAGCTCAGGGATCTCCAAACTTTTTAAACAAATGGCCAGTTTATTGTCCTTCAGACTTCAGGGGGGCTAGACTGTGGCCAGCGGAAGTGAAAATTTTCCTGGCATCAGTGGGAGTGAACATCACCACATTTGGTATCTGTGGGAGGAATAGTGCCCCATCGTTGGTGTCAGTGGAAGGAATAGTGCCCCATCATTGGCATCATTGGGAGGAATAATGCCCCATTGTTTGTGTCAGTGAGTGAAATAGTGCCCCATCATTGGTAGCATTGGGAGGAATAGTGCTCCATTGTTGGTGTAAATAGGCAGAATAGTGTCTTGTATCAGTGGGAGGATTAGTGCCCAAAGGCTGGATAAAGGCAAGCAAAGAGCCACATCCTGCCCCTGGACCACAGTTTGGAGACCACTGCTCTAAAGGATCCACAAACTAACATAGTGCTCACTGTGGTATTTTTATTAAGAAAATAAAGCAAAATGCACCCACATAATAACTGAATAAAATCGCCAATATCACTTTAACCACTTCATAACAAAAGACGGCTAATGCGTGGCTCTGTTCTGGAAGAGCGTCCATGGATGGAACACGCCTACCGCGAGACTCCTGGGGCATGCATCTGGCGTGCTCTGTGATCGCTGTGTCCTTTAGACACAGCTGATCACAGATCAAGGTAAAGGGCCAATCACAGCAGCCCTTTACCATGTGATTAACTGTGTCCAATAACAGCTGATCACTTGTAAACAACCTTGACAGTTATCGGCATTCCTTTCCTCACAGGCTGTCACAGCGTGAGGAGAGCCAATAACTGGCAAGTGTGACAGGGGACATTTACACAGATAATCAGGGCACTAATCATCAGTGCTCTGATGATCAGTGCAGCCCCAACAGTGCCAATCAGTAGCCATCAGTGAAACTTATCAGTGCCGCCTATCAGTGCCCATCAGTGCAGCCTCGTCAGTGCCCATTAGTGCCATCTCATCAATGTAGCCTCAACAGTGCCCATCAGTACACATCAGCGCAGCCACATCAGTGCCCATCAGTGAAGTCTCATCAGCGCACATCAGTGAAGAATTACTTTTTTGCAAAACAGAAACCAAGAAAAACTGTGTTTTTAAAAAAAATGTCTGTATTTTTTCCTTTGTTTAGCAAAAAAAGAAAAAACCCAGTGGTGATTAAATAAAGAAGAAGCTCTATTTGTGTGAATTTTTTTTATAAAAATGTCATATGGGTACAGTGTTGCAAGACCGTACAATTGTCATTCAAATTGCAACAGCGCTGAAAGCTGAAAATTGGCCTGGGCAGGAAAGGGGTGAAAGTGTCCAGTATTGAAATGGTTAAAACCATTCCAATGCTGCTCAGGTAGATGTCTCTAACATCAGCAATATACAGATACCTCTAGCTGCATGGAAACCTCTCTCCCTCTCTCGCTCTCTCACGGAGTACTACCAAGCCCCCTTTAAACCTATCTGGTTGAAGGCTAGAAAATTGCACAATGTATGGCCAACTTTACACATTCTCAGGCCTTCCCCCACTCAAGTGATCGGGGCTCACATGATGAAGAGTGTTTCGGAATCTTGGGCTCCTTTCACTAAGGACTTGGCAGCTGTGGTATGCAGTGCAGGCTTTTGGAGCACTCCTGACATGTTCATTTGACACCACAAGGTGGATGTGGTCCGCGGTTCCACTCTGTCTTTCAGGGGCTTTGTGCATTTCTTCTGCTTTGTCTTGATTACCTCTTTAAAACAGTTTTGGGCTTTCTGTGTTTTCTTCCCTCTCTTGGTAATGCTATTTTAAATCTCCCAGGTATGCTGACAAGAAGGAACCCAAGAATACAAAAAACGGTTTTCATACTTACCTATATTTTCCTTTCCTGGTTCTTCTCCTGTCTGCATAATTCCCTCCCTGTTGTCTGTCCAAGTCTAGTTATGAAATACTGGGGCTGGGGGGTTAGAGACACATTTATGCTGTCCCGAAGGGTTGTCCTGGGGGCCCAAGAGCAAAGTTGACACACAGGTATGCAGACATGTGGAGAGCCAGGAAAGGAAAATGATAGTGTAGCGGTACCCCCGAAAGAGCTGCTTAAGTTTGTTCAGTCCGTTACTCTGCCCTTCAACAATAAGAATTGTCTCAGTCCCTACTGGCACACCTAGCAATGTGATTAATATAATACCACAGTAATGACACACAGACACAGTTTGACTGTTTAAGTTCTCTCAAATTTACTTAGACAGTGAAATGACACAAAAGGATATTGGTCAGCCAAGTCATGGATAAACAATCAAGACGCTGAAATAGAGTTTTAAGAAGTCAGATTAACAATTAGCAACAAGTAAATGATACTAACATATACAGTAATAAACAGTAATAGAGGCGTTCCTCCAAAAGGCTATTGATTAATGTATTATTACTACTAAAGAGGTAATCCCAGGCCGGCCTATAGTACCTTAAAACCCCATGTGGGATAGAACAATATAGAAATCAGTGACCTGTCCCCTTTAAGAGCAGTAAACAACAGTTTCCTAAAAGCAAGGCCTTGCCCTATCTTCACCGACACGTTGGAGCTCATAAACAATAATTCTTTAATGTGGTAAAGTGATGATCAACAGGACAAGATAACTGATTCTGTCTTATAACAATCCACTATGTGACCCAGGAATAAGTTGTCTGTGCACAGTGTCCAGGGTGTGATCTGTGTGAAAGACAATAGAATCTGTGGGCGAAAGCCCCCTCACCAATCCTGACAGTGCTCAGCAGCTCTCCCGCAGGGGAAGGCAATCGACAATTTTTCTTGCTGCAGATGAACAGAGATGGCGGTCTACCTGCTGTCTCAGTGAACCGGCCGGTTCCACAATATTCAGCACTGCTGCAGACTGTCCTCCAGGAAAAGGCGACCTCCCCTCCTTCTGGTCTGGAGCTGGATCTGTAGGCTGTATACTGAGCAATAGGCCGCAATCCTCTCACACAGCGGTGATATGGTCTCCACGCGATGAGATCCAGGAAGCAAGAGGGCTTGGGCCTGTTCTGCATATTAATATATAGTCTCTCCCACAATTCTCCTCTCTTTCTGCTGTGCAGGCTGGGATTTGTAGTCCTGCCTCTTTAAGAGTCAGTGAGGCCGATTTGTGATGGGACTTCATATACCATAATCAGGCGGCGGCCAGCTTGGCATGGTATCTGCTACACATTCCCCCCACCAAAGAACCTTTGGTCCTCCAAAGGAGGTAAAGAGTCTGTAACCTGTTACATGCTTTATATTTACACGCGGAGGAAAGCAAGTTAACTAACACAAGAAATTAAACAATTTGCGTTTGCATAAATATCCAGCAGAGGAACCCCTTACCAATTAGAATAGGAGGGGAGGTTGTCCTGCCTACAGGCCACCTTAATTGGTATGGCCCAGCTAGATGTGTCAGGGGGTGAGTTGGGCCAGGGGGTGAATTGTCCAACACCAAATCTGCGGTGGAGGGATCAGGACCTTCAAGAGTCTTTTTTGCAGCGAGAACAACCTACTCAGAGCTTTCACCCAGAGCGTCATATGTTAGTCTTTTGGGTGGGTGAATAACCCTCCTCTCTTGCTGTTCTTTAAGCTCTGGGGGTTTCAGGCACACTGGTCTCTTCTTCATTCATAGCATCTTTTTCCCCCTGCATATCAACTTCCTCTTTGATTAAGGATGAAAAGTCTTCTGGATCTGCTGTCTGGGAAGAAGATTGAGGGTCTTCAAGCTCTTCACAAGGTGGACTCTGAGGCACAAACTCAGGAGACTCTGGTCTGAGTATCCTGGTGTGGGTCACTTTGGGAAGAGAAGAAGGGGGGGTGTAAGGCCCTGTTTTTTGGGACGGCCACAGCCAGTACATTCCCATCTCTTCATCCTCGCAATTCTCATCCTCTTCAGCAAGATCTCTGAGAAGCCATGGGTGTGGACTGCAAATCTTGCTGTGGTGGCACATGAACTGCTTCTGACAGAGGCAACAGATGGTTGCGGTGCCAAGTCTTCAGCAGGCCTGTGCTCCTTTCTGGAAGAATCTTATACACTGGAAGTCCTGGCAACTGCTTGCACATGACATAGGGCTGTGATTTCCAGCCCTCAGCCAACTTGTGCTTTCCAGGGACACCCAGGTTTCTCAGCAGTACCTTGTCACCCAGTTGTAAGCCTACACCCATACCCTGAGATCAAAATTTCCTTTATTCCTCTGTCCTCGGGCATCTGAGGCAGCTTGGGCCTGGTCATAGGTGGTCTTCAGACTTTTCCGCCCTTCTGTGGGAGGTTGCTGAGGTATGGTCTAAGGACGTGCCAAAAGCTAAGTCTACTGGTAGCCGGGCTTCCAAGCAGAACATCAGACGATAGGGGGAGTATCCTGTGGCATAATTTGCAGTGCTGTTATAAGCATGCACAATAGCTGCTATATGCTTGCTCCAGTGCTGCTTTGATTCTGAAGTCAGAGTCCCAAGAATATCCAGGAGGGTTTGGTTGGATCACTCTGGTTGAGGATCTCCTTAAGAATGGTACGGGGTGGTTCTAGACTTCTTGATGCGTAAATATAAAAATGTGTAGTACTGCGCCAATCCTATAATAGGAAACTAGTTATGTGCAGCCAACCACTCAAAATCAGACAGGAAAAGGATAAATAAATATTTAAAAAAGTGTGGCGCCAATGAATGATGAGGAAGAACCTCAACCGTGCAATATACTGAAATAAGTATATGTAAATTATTAAATTGAACACAATGTAGTGATAAATATACCCTGTGACATGGGCATAATATACAATTTACATGAAAATACCATATAGCATAAAACGATGCCTCATCCACCTGTCTCTACTGACAGTCAGCAGGTGGTGAACCAATAGCTATATCGTGCATATACAAACAAAACAAACAAAACTTAATTCCAATGGGTGTCAAGTTCATATGGGGTAACTTTGATGAGTGTCTGCCAATATAATGGTCATACACTAAAGGAAAGTTCCAGCAAAGAATCTCCCGAAGAACTTGGGATGACCTTATCCGTATACCGGGAAGTATGTTGGATGTAGTAGACCACTAGGTATATACTTTCACCCGGGAGTGCCTTCACCATGGATCCATAAAGGAGAAAGGGATACTCTTACCAGCTATGATGGATCCAATGCGCCGTACGGCGGATGGATCTTTCAGGCTTTGTCTCTACCAGAGACGGGGGAGCGACAACCAGAGTCTGTGGAACGCCTCCTCTTAGAGCTGGCAGCACTTCTATTTCATCAAGAACGATCCAATCCCAAATCGAAAAGCACCTCAATAGGTCATAGCCATGAAAAACAGGGAAAAGATTCTCCACATGGTGTAAATCCAAAAATGATTTATTAAAACATCCGTTTTAAAGTTCAAGCAATGTGAACACTCGGTAAAAATTCTTAAAAGGCAAATATATAAAAAGCAAAATATAAGAAAAGCCACGACACTCCAGAACACAGCAGTACAAAAACGAAGACAGCGTGGTCAAGTCAGCTGGAGCTGGTGTATTGTCCGACCGGTTTCGTCTTAACAGACATCTACTGGGAAATACAACAAGCCCACTGACCTCCACGCTTATATATAAGAAGAGTAATCATAAATTTGAAACACTTGTGATCTAATTTGTATCCCAAATCTCCGGGATCCCTCTGTCCAATCATAGAGGGTATTAGATAATATCACCTAAATGGTAAGCCAATAGGGAAGAGATTGCTAAAGAGGACCTCGCCACGTCATCCGTCATGTGACCATGATCGTCGGTGTGCAGGGGTATGTCAGCATCCCGTGACGCTCCGTCCCAGCGTGAGCGTCACTCATACGGCAGTCTGGGAAATGTAGTCTCACCCCGAGGCCGTACCACACTCCCCTATCACCGCCGCTCCGTCACTACGTCATGACGTCATGGCGGCGCGACCAGCCGCAAAGCAACCTGGGGCGTGTAGTGTACTGTGAGTCTAGCCATCATGATCACAGACTATCTCCCGTCATCCTTGCCCTCACGCAGCATCAGACACAATGCCTGACACGAGATCAGCGCCCTACCTGACATATATAGTGTCATAAATGCTATAAATGCTAATCTTCAAGGACGTGTATCAAAACAAGCAATGATACTTATATGATACATCATATTTCTTAATGGACTGGGGAGAACATCTATTCATGTCAATATGGAAGAACTTTTCAGTATTTGGTGTAGTGCTTATTGGCCAAAACAACCTATTACAAAAACCAGTATATGTAGTTCATTATATGATAACTATTACTCCATATACGGTGATCGGAATACTAATTCTAATCCGTGCACAACATGGTGGTAAATATATAATAGATTAATATCAATATTTGAACCAGTATCCCGGAAATAAGGAACATATAAAGGTGTCGTCATGGTACATATATAGTACGCATAAATAACTTCTATAATCACAGTTAATATGGCGAAAATATTGCATACAAGGGGATATAGTCAATCTATATGGAATTAAGCTTGGTTAATAAAAGCATTAATATCCCAGTCAATGTTAAGGCCATACGGCCTATAACATTTGAGCTGGTAAATCCAGTAAGTTTCTAGATGCGCAACAGGTCTAGAAGTTTCTTGATGAGGCTACTCTCAAAGTCTCTCCCTTGATTGGAGTGGATACGTTGAGGTAGACCATAATGCACAAAGAATTTCTCCACTAAGATCTTGGCCACGGTGGATGCTTGTTGGTCCCTCGTGGGAAACGCCTGGGCATACCGAGTGAAATGGTCAGTCACTACCAGGATATTTCCCTGCCTGCTCAGATCTGGGTTCAAGCACAGAAAGTCAATGCACACAAGCTCCATGGGTCCCTGACTCTGAAGCTGGCCCATTGGGGCAGCTCTGTGAGGCAAAGTCTTTCTTTGGATACATCTGATGCAGGAGTGGCAATAGCCCTCAACTTCAGCCCGCATGCAGGGCCAGTAGAACTGGTCCCACACCAGGTGAAAAGTCCTCTCGGGCCCTAGGTGGCCATGTTTGTTGTGTAGGGCAGTTAATACTGTCTCCCTACATTTTTCAGGTAGGAACAACTGCCATTTTTCTTCAGAGTCGTCAGAGGGGCCCCTTCGGTGGACCACCTCTTTGTGCAGCTATAACCGATTCCACACTCGGTGCAGCAGACGGGCTTCCTGCGTGGAGTCAGTGAGGAGCAAATAAGAGTGTTGGCTCTCCAAGGCCTTCAAAGTCAAGCTACAGAGAGGGTCTTCCAACTGGTCCCTCCACAGGTCTTTCTTAAAAAGCTTGGGCAGACCTTCATCCCTCACTTGAGTGACAGTGCAATAACATCTGGGGACATTGGCAGCTGACACTCCAATGTCTTCGGCCCTGGATCCTCCACCAGCTTGGTGTTCTGCTCCTTGACATAAGGCTCATAACCCTTCCGGTGTCAGCTGGGCTTATTCTTCTGGGGGGTCTCTGGAACAATGGGGCCATCTTGACAAAGCATCCATGTCTTTGTTCCCGACCCCGGTCGACAGTGGCGGCTGGTGCTCAAAATTTTTGGGGGGGCGCAAACAAACTGAAAAAAAATTAAAAATCAATTGCCGCCACTGTGCCCATTAAACGCAGCCACTGTGCCCAAACGCCACCAGTTTGCCCCCTCAAATACAGCCAGTTTGTTTCCATATACAGCCAGTGTGCCCCCATATATATACAGCCAGTGTGCCCCCATATACAACCAGTGTGCCCCCATATACAACCAGTGTGCTCCCATATACAGCCAGTGTGCCCCCATATACAGCCAGTGTGCCCCCATATATATATATATATATATATATATATATATATATATATATATATAGCCAGTGTGCCCCCATATACAGCCAGTTTGTCCCCATATATATAGCCAGTGTGCCCCCATATACAGCCAGTGTGTCCCCATATATATAGCCAGTGTGCCCCCATATACAGCCAGTTTGTCCCCATATACAGCCAGTTCCCCCCAAATGCAGCCAGTTCCCCCCCATATACAGCCAGTTCCCCCCAAATGCAGCCAGCGTGTCCCCCATAAACAGCCAGTTCCCCCCAAATGCAGCCAGTTTGTCCCCCATATACAGCCAGTTCCCCCAAATGCAGCCAGTTTGTCCCCCATATACAGCCAGTTCCCCCCAAATGCAGCCAGCGTGTCCCCCATATACAGCCAGTTCCCCCCAAATGCAGCCAGTTCGTCCCCCATATACAGCCAGTTCCCCCCAAATGCAGCCAGTTCATCCCCCATATACAGCCAGTTCCCCCCAAATGCAGCCAGTTTGTCCCCCATATACAGCCAGTCCCCCCAAATGCAGCCAGTTTGTCCCCCATATACAGCCAGTTCCCCCCAAATGCAGCCAGCGTGTCCCCCATATACAGCCAGTTCCCCCCAAATGCAGCCAGTTTGTCCCCCATATACAGCCAGTTCCCCCAAATGCAGCCAGTTTGTCCCCCATATACAGCCAGCGTGTCCCCCATATACAGCCAGTTCCCCCCAAATGCAGCCAGTTTGTCCCCCATATACAGCCAGTTCCCCCCAAATGCAGCCAGTTTGTCCCCCATATACAGCAAGTTCCCCCCAAATGCAGCCAGTTTGTCCCCCATATGCAGCCAGTTCCCCCCATATTCAGCCAGTTTGTCCCCCATATACAGCCAGTTCCCCCCAAATGCAGCCAGCGTGTCCCCCATATACAGCCAGTTCCCCCCATATTCAGCCAGTTTGTCCCCCATATACAGCCAGTTCCCCCCATATTCAGCCAGTTTGTCCCCCATATGCAGCCAGTTCCCCCCATATTCAGCCAGTTTGTCCCCCATATGCAGCCAGTTTGTCCCCCATATTCAGCCAGTTTGTGCCCCATATTCAGCCAGTTTGTCCCCCAAATGCAGCCTGTCCCCCGCCCCCCCAGCCCTGCACTTACCTTCCTCGGTCCGCGCCGTCCTCAATGTGTTCTCCCGCCCTCGATGTCGCTTCAGCCAATCAGGTTACCGGAAACCAGATCCGGTGAACCTGATTGGCTGAAACCTCCACACAGTCTTCTTCCAGGAACGCACCCCCGTGCGTACCTGGGAGGAGTTTTTGGAAGCCGAATACAGCGTGAGAGCTGTATTCGGAAAGCCTATCAGAGCCAGCGGCTCTGATAGGCACTTCCAAGTTCCACCCACCGCCGGCCGCCGCTCTAATTCATATAGCCGGCGCTCACCAGGAGGCCGGCCATATGAATAGTGGGCAGCGCGGCAGCGGTGACAATACATAGATTCATGCAATGCATGAGTCTGTGTATTGTCTTTCAGTGGCGGTGCGGGAGCGAGAGGGGGCGGCGCTCCGGCGCCCTCTATGGACGCACCGCCACTGCCGGTCGATACTTTAGGCTGAAAGTAAACCCTGACAGGGCAGCCAACCATCTGTGACCCGTGGCATCCAACTTGACAGTAGTGAGGATGTAGGTGAGAGGATTGTCGTCGGTTTTGATCACGATCTCTTCTCCATACAGGTAATCCCTCAGCTTATCCACCACCGCCCACTTCAAAGCCAGAAACTCAAGTTTGTGCGTGGGGTAGTTCTTCTTGGCAGGGGCCAAGCCCTGACTCACGTAGGCAACAGGTCTTAGATGGTCGTTATCCTTTTGATTTAGTACCCCCACCTAACCCATTTCGTCTTGCATCAATGTGTAGCTCGTATGACTTGGTTGGATATGCATAGGCCAGGACCGGGGCAGTTGTTAGGCTCCACTTCAGCTGCCTGAAAGCCTCTTCACGCTGAGGCCTTGTACACACGGCCGAGATTCTCGTTGAAAAAAACATGTCGTTTTTTTCGACGAGATTCTTGGACAAGAAACTTGTCCCGGCCGAGTGTACACACGCTCGTTTCAAAGAACCCGCGGTTCTTTGAATGGAGCATACGCGGTGATGTCATCGACTACGACGAGCATGCGCTCATCACATTCTATGCCGTCGCCGCCATCTTGGTATACCCTACGTATGCCTAGGAAGCTACCGCGCATGCGTCAAATTCATTTCGAACATGCGCGGGCTTCCGGGAGGACAGGTAAGTGTACACACACTCACTTTTCTCGTCGAGAAACATGCCGAGGAGAATCTCGACGAGAAAATAGATAGCAGGTTCTCTATTTTCTCGTCGAGGTTACTTGTCGGTTTTCTCGACGAGAAACCCGATAGCCGCGTACACACGACCGATTTACTCGGCAAGACCTCTCTGCCAGCAAGTTTCTTGCTGGTTCTTGCCGAGAAAATCGATCGTGTGTACGAGGCCTGAGCAGTCCACTGTTCCTGAATGGACTCTTAAGGTTTTCTGGGCCCTCCAGCTGGTCTGACAGGCTTAGCTAGATCTGGGTCATTCTTGTCTTCTTCACTTTTCAGCAGCTCATTGACTGGGTGAGCTATTTTAGCAAATCCCTCTACGAATCTTCTGTAATAGGAACAGAATCCCAGAAATGACATGAGCTTGGTCACATTAGTAGGCCTCGGCCAGGAGGTGACGGCTTCTAGCTTCTGTGGGGCAGGGGCAAACTCCGTCGGCAGACACAATGAGACCAAGGTAGTTGACTGAAGGTTGATAAAATTGGCATTTCTCTTCAGATCTGCCAGTTCTGCCAGCTGTTCACGCAGGTTCTCCAAGTCTCCTAAAGGAATACGTTAGACTCTCTCTGAACGGCTTATCTTCTTGGAGACAGATTTGGTGCTGAGCGCTTTTCGCACACCCCACATCGAATTTACTCCTGGAAAATGCGGCCTGCCACCTCATGAGCTGAGTCTTGGCCCTTTCCTTCCATTCAGGCGAGAGAGGAATATACTTTGGATAGAACTCTTCGACGGGGATCCCATCTTTTGCTCCCCCCACCAAATCAGATGGTGAGACTGGGGTGGCTGGATTCACCTGTCCCAGCAACATCTGAGCCGGCATCTTTTACTGGTGAGGCCCTTAGACACTAACAAAGCTCTTCCCGTGACTTCTTTGCAACACTTTGGGGGAAACCACTTTGGGAATTATCTCCACTCCCATGTCTTCTCTCTGACCATCCGCTTCGAGGACAATGAAAGGGCCTGGTTGCTTCCACTTTAGCGTGACAGAGGCTTGTAAACAGGCCACTTCCACAGGCTGTAACTCCTTCTCACACTGGTCAAAGCACCAGATCTTTCCCACTCCTTCAGCTGGGGCCTTCTGTTCTTGTACCAGGCGTTGATAGGTTTGTCTCAACATAGGGTGCACACTTTCAGTTGAAGTATCCGGCTCCAGGGCAAGAGGTGTCAACAGTCTTCTGACAAGATGAGTGTTAGTCCCTATGATGATAGAACTCTTGGCCCCTGGTAGGCGAGGACAGACCACTGCCAAAGTGTCAAGGGTCTCAGCTTTCCCAGCCACGCAGGGATCGAAGGTCAGCTTGACTGGAGATAGCCATCATAGGGGAAGTTCTGAGTCCCAATGCCTCATATCTCCAGCTCTTCTGCAGTGGCAGGTGCTTGAGGTGCCTGTCACAGAAGTCTCTGTAGATAAGGATTACTTGAACTCCAGTATCCAGAAGAGCCTTGGTGTAGATTCCCTTTACTTGGATGAGGACAACAGGGAACTTGTCAGGGAACTTGGAGTAAGCGGTGGCCTGTTCGGGGGCTTGTATCCACGCTCCTTTCTTGCGGTAATTCTGATCCAGCTAAAGTCTACACTGAGTTCTGGTAGTCCGGTGTGCATTGACTCTCCGACGCCGGGCAGCATGTGTCAAAGGAGATGGGACATTGGTTTGCTAGGAGGTAACAACGGGAGCCTTCTGCAAGAGTTTGGACTTCCGCTGCTGTCTCTTTTTGGAGCTAGCTACTGTAAATGGGCTCCTGGTTGGCTCCTTCACTGGAGCCCTCTGAAGTTTCCCACCGGCTTCTGGTGCTGTGCTTCAGGCTTCACTGGGCTTGGACACACCCGTCGATAATGTCCCACTCCTCCAAAATTGAAGCATAATTCATTGTTCATTGGCCTCTTGCCAGAGACAATAG
Source organism: Rana muscosa (assembly GCA_029206835.1). Lineage (NCBI taxonomy): Eukaryota > Metazoa > Chordata > Amphibia > Anura > Ranidae > Rana > Rana muscosa. The sequence goes on from CM055116.1 coordinate 884,606,271, forward strand.
ATAGGTTGGAGGCACACTAGCCTCTGTGAAACTCTCGTTGGGAGTCTTAGTAATCTTTGCTGCCAGCAAAGTCATCATCTCCATTACCTGTGCCATCTGAGACTTCAGGGCGGCTATTTCAGAGTTTTGCTCCACTACCCCCAAAGACCAACTTTAGCCAGAGGTATAGAGGCTGGACGAACAGCTCCTTTATTGTAATCATACATGGTTTCTTCTTCTTTCACTACTTTGATGAGTTCAGGATATTTTAGGGACATAACACCCACAGGGTTCTTCAGCTGAAGCCAGACTGGGTCTGAGCGTAGGGCCCCCTTTAGGATTTGCTGTATTCTGGCCTGGTCTATGGCAGAAGGCATCATCCCTTTTTTAGCACAATCTGGTATAGCATCTTGTTCAGCCGTCAAATGTATTCAGATAGGCGTTCACCTTGGCGTTGAAGGGCATGTTCGATTTGAAAGATCCAGTCAGCTGCTTTCTCTGTCCGCCCAAACTCCTCCTGTAACATTGCCAGGTAATCATAAGCCGTACAGGTCATGTTGCTGAATCTCAAGTTCCTAAAAAACCTCAGCAGCAGCCCCTCGCAAACTCTCACCGATGTGCTGCTTCTTTTGGGCCTCCGGCAGGTCCCACTCTTCTAGAGCCTGCATGGCCTGTTCCACCCAAACTTCATACTCTTCCTCTCCAGTGGGCACAAGCTGCTTTCCAGAGAAGATCCTCAGCTTCTTCTATCCAGCTCCAGAACACACTGGATTGTCCTTCTGGCATTTTGATACAAATTCTCTTATGACAGTGAGAAATTCCGGCTCGATCGTGCCAGGGGTGTCAGGGAGGGAACTTCTTCCACAGCTGTCTCTGCTTGACTGGATCTGGTAGGACCCTCATCTGGAACCTTCTGAGGGATTATGCAAAGCTCCGTCTTGTTTGCCAATTGTACACTGATGCTTTTGAAGTTTTCAACAGCGCATGGGTGCGGGAGGTTCCACGGTCTGTTTTGACAGCAATCACCCACACCTTTCTGTTTGGGGACAGCGTCTTCACTGCTTGGCTGATTTGTTCCTCAGCCCAGGCCTCCCCAGGGAGTTCAATCCCCACGCTCAACTCTGAGCGGGCACCTTCTTCCTCACACCACTGGCTCACAGCGGCAGAATCCATTCTGTTGCTTGTAGGGGTGCGGTCTGAGAGAGTTGATTTGTGAAAAATGGTGCTACCGGCGTAAAAAAATATGTATTAATGTTTTTAGTTTGCTGCAATCAGAAAAAACATGCCACCCTAAGGGAAAATGTGAAATATAGTTTGGTGTGTGGAATGCGCTAACTTCTAAAAATTATAATCATATACCCCTTATATTGTTTAAAAAATAATACTCAATACTATATTTCAGTGAATGTGCCTCTCCGTGACAATATTTAAATTCGTGCCACAACTTCAAATCATATGAATATATTTGGGATATCAACTCAGACTATATATAAACCATAAACATAACTGTGCAATAAACTCTTGCCATTTTTCAAAGTGCATGTGCAAAAATACATGATACATGTACCAATGCGAAACGCGTAGAGGCTGCTGGGAAACTTTTTTTGTCACTTCCTGCTAGATGCAAGTGAGGCTTGGAACTCACGCGCTCTTGAGGGAACAAAGGGGCAGACAAGCCGACATCATACACGTCACATACACGGCTGGATCAGCTTAGTGCCGGCCTAAGGGCACCATAATATGTGAGTTCATTGATATATTTTTTAACTTTTTAAATAAAACTCAGTTAAATACTACACTATGATGGCCCTTCATGTGTCTTATAAGAAACTGTAGAGCAAGAGATAATAACAGATTGCTGGACTGGACCTTTGACGGATCCATTGAAATGGAGTGGTTATCCTAAATTAATGAACCAAAGGCGCATACTCTCTTATATCTGGTGAGTGGCCAGTTCACTAGGTGGTGGTACAGTCACTATAGTGGTGAAAGCAGAAGCACCTGATCACAGACAAGGGATGACATCATTTGATCACTCACTGAGGACATCCAATGTACTTTTGTTGTATTTGCACTTTATTTTGGATTTATGGACTAAACTGGGATGCACATAGCAGTATCTGCATTGCCATTTACCCTATATATATTTTTGCACATGCACTTAACATTTTATTTGTTTATTTTATGTATTTTTGCACATGCACTTTGAAAATTGGCAAGAGTTTATTGCACAGTTATGTTTATGGTTTATATATAGTATGAGTTGATATCCCATATGAGAGAGTTGATTGCAGAGTAGCGGAAGATTCCGGATGAGCCCCCACATATAGAGGTATCCCCGTAGGAGCTGCTTAAGTTTGTTTAGTCCGTTACGCGCCCTTCAACCCCAGAAATAATCTCAGCCCCTACTGGCCCACCTAGCAATGTGATTAATAGAATACCACAGTAATAACACACAGACACAGTTCGACTATTTAAGTTCTCTCAAATTTACTTAGTCAGTGAAAGGACTCAAAAGGATATTGGTCAGCCAAGTTGTGGATAAACAATCAAGACTCGGCTGAAATAGAGTTGAAAGAAGTCAGATTAACAATTAGCAACAACAAGTAAATGATACTAACATATACAGTAATAAAAAGTAATAGAGGAGTTCCTCCAAAAGGCTGGTGATTTTTGTAGGTTTTATTACTACTAAAGTGGGAATCTCAGGCCAGTCTATAGTACCTTAAAACCCCATGTGGGATAGAACAATATAGAAATCAGTGATCTGTCCCCTTTAAGAGCAGTGTCCTAAAAGCAAGGCCTTGCACTATCTTTGCCGGCATGTTGGAGCTCATAAACAAGAATTCTTTAATGTGGTAAAGTGATGATGAACAAGACAAGATAACTGATTCTGTCTTATAACAATCCACTATGTGACCCAGGTTCAAGTTGTCTGTGCAGTGTCCAGGGTGTGATCTGTATGAAAGACAATAGAATCTGTGGGTGAAAGCCCCCTCACCAATCCTGACATCGCTCAGTAGTTCTCCTGCAGGGGAAGGCGATCAACAATTCTCCTTGCTGAAGATGAACAGAGATGGTGGTCGACCTGCTGTCTCCGTGAACCGGCCGGTTCCACAATATTCAGCACTGCTGCAGACTGTCCTCCACGAAAAGGGCAACGTCCCCTCCTTCTGGTCTGGAGCTGGATCTGTAGGCTGTATACCAATGGATAGGCCGCAATCCCCTCACACAGCAGTGAGATGGTGCCCACGCAAAGAGATCCAGGAAGCAAGAGGGCTTGGGCCTGTTCTGCAGATTAATTTATAGTCCCCCACAATTCTCCTTTCTTTCTGCTGTGCAGGCTGGGATTTGTAGTCCTGCCTCTTTAAGAGTCAGTGAGGACGCATTGTGATGGGACTTCATATTCCATAATCCTCTGCTGCTGCTGCTGCTGCTGCTGCTGCTGATGATGATGATGACTGTCTCTCTCTCCCTGCCAATAGATGTTTTAGAAATAGAAAAAAATATTTTATATATATATATATTTTAATATAATATAATATATAATTTAACCACTTCCTGCCCGGCCTATAGTCATATGACGGCCGCAGGAACCCTTCGTCCCTCCGGGCGGCCGTCATATGGCGTCCTGGGATTCTCCGCAGTGTGGAGCGCGCACTCGCCGCATCACTGGGGACCCGATGCGCATGCCCGGCGGCCGCGATTTCCGCCGGGCACCCGCGATTGCTCGTCACAGAGCCAGGGACGTGGATCCCTGCCAGTCACATTTATACAGTAATCAGTGCATATTTATAGCACTGTTCGCTGTATAAATGTGAATGGTCCCAAAATAGTGTCAAAAGTGTCCGATTTGTCCGCCGCAATATCGCAGTCCTGCCAAAAATCGCAGATAACGGCCATTGCTAGTAAAAAAAAAAAAAAAAATCATAAATCTATCCCCTATTTTGTAGGCGCTATAACTTTTGCGCAAACCAATCAATATACGCTTATTGCGATTTTTTTTTTTACCAAAAATATGTCGAAGAATACGTATCGGCCTAAACTGAGAAAAAAATATATAGATTTTTAAAAAAAATTGGATATTTATTATAGCAAAAAGTTAAAAAATGTGAAAATTTATTATCAAATACTTACCGTAATTTTCCTTTCCTGATGGACTCCATGGCAGCCTATGTGTGGGTTAACCCCGCCTCCTCTCCAATGCAATAGGACCCCATACCCATAAAAGTAAGCTCACCTCTCAGTACTGCGTTCCGTAACTAGTCGACTCTTGGACACTTACTTTCCCTCTTTTGTTATTATTTTCTTTTAGGGTGGGAACTCCGTCTGCCATGGAGTCCATCAGGAAAGGAAAATTACGTTAAGTATTTGATAATACATTTTCCATTTTCCTGACAGACTCCATGGCAGCCTACATGTGGGAAATAACTAGCCAAACCACACGGGTGGGTATGCTGAACAGAAAATTATTTTAATTTGTCCCGTCAACCAACAGGATTTTCAAACCAAAGTTTACAGAAGACAGTGATGCAGACTCTATACAGTAATGGGACATAAATGTATTGATAGAGGCCCAGGAGGCCGCTTTACAAATGATGTCTGGAGCCACATGTCGAGCCGCTGCCCAAGACGCTGCCATTCCTCTGGTGGAGTGCGCTGTCACCGACCTGTGGAGGAGCCAAGCCCTTAGCCCTATATGCTTGTTGGATGGTCTGGACAATCCAGGATGCAATTGTCCTGGTTGAAGCCTTTTTCCCTTTATTGCTGCCTGAATGCAGTATGAACAGATGGTCAGAACGTCTGAAGGGAGGAGTAATCTGTAGATATTCTTTCTGAATTTTGCCTATATCCGAGGGATGAGTTTCATTGGACCCCGGAGACCTGAAGGTAGGTAGAACGATTTCCTGATTCTCGTGGAATACACTTTCGGGTTTGAACCCAGCATAGGTAAAAGGACTACCCGATCCGGGAAAAACATCAGAAAAGGTTCTTCATGACCCAGTGACCCAATCTCGGAAACCCTCTTAGCCAAGGTGATGGCAACTAAGAAGGCTACTTATGCTGAAAAGTCTTTAATGGAAGACGGGGAGGGCCCCGTGGTACTGAGTCCAGTCAGCGAGTCAAGAACTAGGGAAAGATCCCTAAAAATCTTGGTTTCCTTTGGGGCTTAATTCTTGATGCCCACCGGAAAAATTGCCGAACTAAGAGATGGACTGCCCATGAGGTCCTGGAGAAAGCTGACAAGGCTGAAACTTGAACTCTAAGAGAGCTGACAGATAATGGTAGGTCTAGTCCGGTCTGAAGGAAATTGAGAACATCTTGCACTCCTGGATTTCTGAAGGACCTGCCCGAAGCAGAGGAGAACTCGACGAATTTGGCCCAGATTCTCCCATAAACCTTATTTGTACTTATCCTTCTCGAGCTCATCAGGGTGGAAATCACTCTTGAGGCACAACCGAGGGATTCCAGCCTCTCCCTCTCAAAAACCAGACCGTCAGTCTCATCAGTGCCGGACAAGGGTGCAGGAGTGACCCTTGAGAGAGAAGGCCCGGCCTGAGAGGAAGAGGTACTGGATCCCGGTAGCTCAGCTGGGTCAAGAGGGGAAACCAAGGCCTGTTCGGCCAGTAGGGAGTCACCACCACTACTTCGACTGTTTCCGCTTGGAGTCTCTGCAGGAACTTGAGGATAATCGGGAGTGGGGGAAAGGCATACGCCCTCTTGAACCTCCATCGATCCGTCAGGGCATCCGTTCCGAATGCCTGGCTGCACCGGCCCCGAGTGTAGAACTTCTCTACCTTGAAATTGCAGGGGGAAGCGAATAGATCCACTTCTGGATTGACTCCCAGGGACAGAATCCATTTGAATGACTGCACGTGGAGGGACCACTCGTTGTTGTCTAATTGAGTGCGTGAGAGGAAATCTGCTTGGGAGTTCTGGACTCCGGGAATGAAAACTGCCAATATACTGGCCAGGTTTTTCTGGGCCCACGTCATGATAGGCTTCGACTTCTCGAAGAAGTGTGGAACTCCGTGTCCCCCCTTGCCTCTTCACGTAGGAGACTGCTGTAGTGTTGTCCCTCCTTAACAACACTGATTCTCCTTTCAGGAGCCGAGAGAAGGATTTGAGGGCACACCAAGCCGCCCGATGCTCCAGGACATTCGAGCCTGGGTTGCGGAGGCGAGATTCCCACTTTCCCTGGGCCAGGTTCAGACTGCAGAGGGCCCCCCAGCCGGAACCACTGGCGTCGGTCGTGACTGTGATCCAAGAGATGGGGGCAATGGAGTAGCAGTTTTGCAGGTTCTTATGCTGGACCCACCAGAAGAGGCTGTTCCTCATCGTTGCAGATATGTGGATAAGCTGACCCTTGTCCCCTGACTTCCACTGCCGGAGGAATCCTGACTAAAAAGGGCGTAACCTCCACAGAGCCCACTTGACCATGGGGGTCGTGGAGACCATCGTGCTAATAATCCTTAGGCATTCTGATGCTTTCAGATGTGGGGCATCCAGAGCCCGAGAAATCCTCTCCCGAATCACCGGAATTTTCTCTACCAGAAGGGAGATGGTGTTCTCCACTGTATTGAACTGAGCCCGTAGGTATATTAAACATTGAGCTGGATCCAGGTGGCTCTTTTCCAGGTTTAAGAGCCAGCCGAAACTGGATAGGGTCGAGATCACCTGTTCTCTGTACATCAGCAGTTGTTCCCTGTCCTGGGACAGAACTAGGAGATGGTCTAAATAATGATAAAGACGTACCCTTTTCAGCCTGATGAGGGCCACTACAGCCAAGAGGACTTTTGAAGGGCAGGCAGATAAATTGCAGATGCTCATGCCCGATGTGGAACCAGAAGTACTTGAGAAACTCCTTTGCCACTGGCACGTGGAAATAAGCGTCCTTTAAGTCTATCGAAATCATCCAGTCGCCTGGCTGTATGGCTTGCTGAATGGTTGATAGAGTCTCCATTTTGAACTTTCCGTGCCTTATAAATTTGTTCAGATAATCCAAGTCTATTACTGGGCACCAGGCGCCGCTTTTCTTTTGAACTAGGAAAAGGGGGGAGTATACCCCTTGGAACTGTTCGTCCTTTGGGACACAAACTACTGTTCCATGGGATTTCAACAAATCCACATAGGACAGTAGAGCCTGCTTTTGTTTTCTTTCGCACGTGGGAGTAGAGTGGAGACAAATCTGGGGGGAGGAACGCTGGAGAAGGACCATGCGTGACCTGACGACACCGTCCTGACGACCCAGAAGTCCGAGATCGAGGCCACCCAGATGTCCCGGAAGAAGAGCAAACGGGCCCCCACCCGACCCGCCTGGGCGGGCGTGATCTCAAAAAGATTTAGCCGGTTCACGGCCACTGGACGCCTGGCTCTTCGCTGGCTTACGAAACGACGCCTGATCTCTACTCCAGTTTCTCCTGAAATCCCGGCCAGGTTTATAGGAGCGTCCTTCCTTTGAACACTCTGGGCTGCGTCTTCTGTACTGGGGTTTCTTCCGTCCAAGCAGATGCCTGTCCTGGGGAAGGAAGCCCAATTTTCCACCCGTGCCCTTAGCTATGGCGTCGTCCAATTTGTTGCCAAACAGTGACGACCCCTCAAAAGGAATTTTGCACCAGGTTTGTTTTAGATGATGGGTCGGCGAGCCAAGGGTGCAGCCATAAGGCCTGCTTAGCTGTAACTGAGGACAGCATAATTCTAGCCAGCAGGCGGATCAAATCGACAGATGCCTCCCCCAGGAAGGCCACCGCTAGCTTTAGCTCTGCTGCTGCCGAATTCCTGGCCAGCTCTTCCGAAACACCCTTAAGGAAGGAATCTACATTCTCCGCCTATGCTTCCATAGCCTTAGACATGACTGCCAGGGCCAGGGCGGGTTTACAAGCCGTACCAGCAAGCCCGTAGATCCTCTTGAGGTCCTGGTCTATCCTTCTTTCGAGGCCATCCTTGAAGGAAACTGCATCATCCAAAGGGAGTGTAACGTGTTTGGCCAGACGCATTACAGCCGCGTCTAAAAGAGGAATGTTCTCCAGGTACTTTACTTCATCTGCTTTGAAGGGATACAGCCTGGAAGTGTTATTTGTCATGGAGGACTTCCTATCCACTTTACTCCATTCCTCATCAAAAATGCCCTTTAGTTCAGCCAAGAGCGGAAAGCTTGGGCGCTCTTTCCCCAGGTGTTTGAAAAACGTTTTCTGCTTAGCTGGGGGAGTAGATGGATCTTCCCACATAAGGGCCTCCTTGACTGCTTGACTGCTTTAAAAAGCGGAGTCACTAGGGAGAAGTCGAATTCCCCACTCTCCTCATCACTTCCCAACTCTCCCTCTGAGGAAACGGGCGAGGAAGCATAGGGCTGGGAAGGACCTGGGACCTAACGGGCCTCATCAGCCGGGGCCAGAAAGCGTGGTATTGGACTGGCTTTGTGCGTGGGAAGTATCCATTTCCTTCAAAGAACTTTGCACCACCCGTTTTCGGACCCGCCGGATTGTGCACACGAGAACCAAGCCTCGATCTGGGAGAGGTTCTTGTGCATGCGCGAACGGCGGCGAAGCCCGCGACCCGGAACACCTCGGTGAGCTGGGACGCAGAAGCCGCCATTAGGGAGCAGCAGGGGGCACAAGGGGATAAACAGGGGAAACAAAAGCAATTATACACATAAACACAAAGGCGACTGCCATGGAAAAGACGAAGATGGTCGCAGACCTTGCCAGCCGAGGATGCTTCCTGATCTTTGGGCACACTGCAGCAACTCCCCGTCCAAGGGTACATGGTTGCTACAAGCTCCACACCTGCCCGTGGCTGGGCTCCGAGCTGCACCGCATAAGAAGTGTGCCATCCACCCTGGATTATCTGAACGGACGTGAACATTGTAGGTCCATTGGAGGAGGACAAAAAAGGAATGCAGTACTGGCAGTACTGAGAGGTGAGCTTACTTTTATGGGTATGGGGTCCTATAGCATTGGAGAGGAGGCAGAGTTAACCCACACGTAGGCTGCCATGAAGTCTGTCAGGAATTTATTTATTTATTTTCAAAATTGTCTTTTTTTGTTTATAGCGCAAAAAATAAAAACCGCAGAGATGATCAAATACCACCAAAAGAAAGCTCTATTTGTGGGAAAAAAATATGTAAATTTTGTTTGGGAGCTACGTTGCACGACCGAGCAAATGTCATTCAAAGCATGACAGTGCTGAAAGCTGAAAATTGGCCTGGGCAGGAAGGGGGTGAAAATGCCCGGTATTGAAGTGGATAATATATATATATATATATATATATATATATATATATATAATATATAATATTATATATAATATAATATAATAATATATATAAAACATCAGTTTAAAATATATAAACCTAAAAATACAATAAAAAGCCTCTTCAATGAACTTGTCAAATGTGCATTGTATCTCTTTTTGTATTTCTGTTGTAAACCTAGATTTGCGCATTGCTTTTTTTTAACAAGCAAAAGGAAATATGCAAAATGTACCATAGTACCCATAGCAACCAATGAGCAGTCATCTTTCAAAAACTAAGTCCACCTAAAATTTGTATTTCATGTTTTCCTGAGCTCCTTTACTTGAAATTTCTGACAGTTTCCTACATCTCTAGAAGGGTCCAGTGGTGATATTTTCCTGCAATTGTTTATATCCCCGTTCCTGTTCCACAGTTATAACAACGGTGTCACTTACTGCTGCACTTCTTAATTTTGACATTATGGAAAATCCAACAGAATATACCATAGCATCATTTGACATATAAACGGCTTCTAAATTCGATAGAACTGGAAATACTGGTGCATTTAACATGACACTAGTGTTCCCAGGAGATTTATGAAGCCCAGCATTTATCAACTATATCAGACAGAAATAGTTGTTTTGGATGGATTGCTTGGACTGCTTAGCAAAGATTAAGTCTGATTGCTATGTGTTCATGCAAGCTGAATATCAATCATTACTCTCTGTACTGCCACATTTCCTTTTTAGATATGTGGTAGAATAGATGATGTTAGAAATTCTGTACAGAAACAGACAGCGCACAGACCACATGGGCTTTGCTGCTTAACTGCACACACAAACCTCGGATTGCGAGTAACGCGGTTAACGATTTTTTAAATCCTAACTCGGTTTGCGAGTGTTGTCTTGCTAAACAAGCAGGATTCAAGCCTCTGCGGTGTGAAGTACCGCATTTGGCTAGAGGTGCGGGGGCACCGGTGACACTCTGAGCCGTTCGGAGCTGCTCGGAAATACTCAGTTCCCGAGTGTTTCTGAGGGTTTCCGAGTGCATCCGAGTGGTCTCCGAGTATTTCCGAGTCTCTCCGGCGCCCCCACCTCTGGTCACATGCAGTATTCCATGCAATAGAAGTCAATGTGGAACAAATTATCTTTGTTTCCATTGACTTCTATGGGGAAACTTCTTCTGGGTAAGATTGCCGCAATCTTGTGTGGCGATCTATGCAATGTCTCTGCTTTAAGGTCATGGAGTGATCTAGTCAGTCTCCAGACCTTAATCCTATAGAAAATTTATGGACGGAGCTGAAACTTTGATTTGCCAAGAGAAACCTTAAAGGAGTTGTAAAGTCACAAGGTTTTTCACCTTAATGCATTCTATGCATTAAGGTGAAAAACCTTCTGTGCTGCTGCAGCCCCCCAGAGCCCCCATTTTTTTTACCTGAACCCGATCGTTCCAGCGTCAAGGATGAGTCCAGCAGCTCCAGCCGCTGTCTCAGGTCTTAATTGGATAGGTTAATAGCAGCAGCAGCCATTGGCTCCCGCTGCTGTCAATCAAATCCAGTGACACGGGAGCTGGGCGCAAGGCCAAGTCCTGATGTCTGTGTCAATGGACGCAGCAGCAGGACTCAGGAGCATGCCCACACAGGTTCTCCAAAGGAAAGCGGCTCTCTGAGAGAGCACCACGATGAAGAGGGGGAGCCAGGAGTGCCACCAGGGGACCCCAGAAAACAAGGATCGGGGCCGCTCTGTGCAAAACCCTTGCATAGAGCAGGTAAGTATGACATGTTTGTTATTTTAAAAAACAAACAAACAAATCTTTACAAACACTATAAGGATTTAGAACAGATCTGTAAGGAGAGGGGCGTGGCTTGATGACAGAGCGAACGGCCGCATAGTAACACTGCTCCGGCTCTGAACTAACATCCTGCCTTCATCCTGGGTCCTATCTTCTCGCAAACAACGCAGTGTCCTTCCCCATGGCTGTGGACATCTACCAGGCTGGCTGCAATGGTAAAATACAGGCTGCCCGTGCCTCCATCCGAGGATGAACAACTCGCTCAATTCTGTCGGCAAGATGCCGCTGGGACACAGGCAGGGACATCAGACACGCTGCAGGCTTCCTCCTTCACTGACAAGGACTCTGCTACATGGGTGAGTGACTCAATTACTGCTATCTTCACTACCAAAATAGATTCTCTGCTGCACCAGGACCCCTCACACCACACTGAAGGCTGCCAGGCCACTGATTCTTCCTAAAATGAGCCTAAACTAGCCAATATCATGCTGGCCATACAGGATTGCAAGGCCTCACTCTCAACCCAGATAGCTTCCATCCGCATGGCTTTTTCACTCCTGAAACAGGATGTTCAGAATTTAAATGATAGAACTGGGGCCACTGAGGAACGTATAAGCTCCTTGGAAGATATTGTGCACCCACCCCTTGTCTGCCACAGTGCATGATACTAAAAGTGAGATGGCAACCATCCGCACTAAACTTGATGACCTAGAGAACCGCTCATGCAGGAACAATCTCCGTTTCATGGGGTTTCCTGAACGCTCCGAGGGATCCCACCCTGAAATGTTTCTATACTTCTGGCTGTGGGACATTTTTGGTACTGATGCGCCATCATTCTCGTATGTCATTGAAAGAGCTCACCGTAACCCTCCACATCCCCCTCCAGCAGGAGCCCCTCCACGCTTGCTTATTGCATGGATCCTTAATTTCCAAGATAAGGTCACCATTCTATGCCTTGCAAGGGAAAAAGTGCCGCTTAAATATAATGGCAATACTATTTAAGTCTATCATGATTTCTCAGTTGATGTTCAACGCCAACGCATCTCCTTTGCAGCAGTGAAAGCCCCCCTACATACCGAAAGCCTACAATACACTATGCCTTTCCCTGCTAAGTTACGTGTTATACACAATGGTAGAGCCCTCTTCTACACAAATCCAAAGGAAGCCATGGCGTGGCTGAATGATCGGTATGGAAATGTACCTATGCGTAGAGGTGACTAACCATGGTACTTGCTCATTGGTGTTCCTTTTGACCCTTCACTGCAGATCCTACGACCTCTACATCAATATACCAAGACTATAGTGTTCGTGTTTACTGCCTTTACTATGGTGCCTACCTTTTTTTGCTCTCTCTCCTGTGGCCTGCTACAGCACTCCCCTACTACTCCCAGCCTTCTCTCTCAGACTTACTCTCCCCATGATCCTGGCAGTTATGCTTTTTGGACTGCGGGGAGGCCGGGTGTTGTTTATCTTTCTTACATCTGCAGTGGACCTTTATCCTGGAACAGGACCTTTTTTATAATTTCTATTTACAGTTGAGAGCCACACCGGATTCCACACTACCCCCACACCAGTAGGTGGCATGGCCACAGGAGAGTTCTAACCTCATTTGAGAGTTTGGGGTTTTTTGTTTTTGTTTTCGGGATCCAAAGCTAACTATGTTTGGGATGGCTGGATGGGGAGGGTTGAATGGGATTTTCTATGGACTTTTTTTGTTGTTTTTATTTATTTTTTGTTGCCTCTGACCGGCTTTTTGTACTTTGGTTTTTAATTTCTTCTTATGCTCATTTTGATCTGTCTCTGAACATTCATATGGTCTCCTACTTTAATACTCATGTGTTTTATGGGTGGCATGACCTGAACATGTTTTACATATATCTCTTTCAGGTGTTACAACTATATGGCTTTGGGCCCCGCATTATAGCCTGATACAACTTCTTTATACCTCTCCATTGGTCCGTATACAAGTTAATTCTCATGTTACTAATACTTTTCCAATTACCAAGGGAACTAGGCATTGATGTCTGTTGTCACCCCTCCTATTCGCCCTGCCTATGGCGCCGCTTGCTGTGCACATCCGTTGTTCCCCCTTAATTAAAGGTCTCCCTATTGCCACCATAGAGCAGCTAATTTCGCTATACGCTGATGACACCTTGGTTTACCTGGCTGACACTCAGGATTCGTTAAAAACTCTGCTGTCCGAGATTAACGATTTTGGTGACTTTTCTGGCTTCGGGGTGAATTGGGACAAATCTAATCTCTTTCTTCTAGATCCTGGTGTGACTCCACTGGTTCACTTGCACTCTAGATTACAGGTTGTATCATCCTTTAGGTACCTGGGGGTCATAGTGCAGCTACCTCTATCTTCTTATATTGTTAATAATCTGTGTCCCTTATTAACTCAGTTACAAGTAAAAACCAAGCAATGGATGGATTTACCTCTAGATCTTATGGGCAGGGCCAACACCCTTAAAATTATATATTTACCTATGCTATTGTATTTTCTAGCTAATTAGCTAGCTAATTATGTTAAAATCCCTAAATCTATTTTTAAGCGTATAGACACAATCTGTATGGCGTTCCTATGGAATGGCCAGTCCCCCAAGGTGGAAATTGAAACGCTAAGGTTACCGACTCATTTGACAGGTTTAGCATTTCCTAACTTCTATCTGTATTATCTGGCATCCCAACTGGTCCATATTCATGACTGCCTGCACCCGGTTGCAGCAAATGCCTGTACCACCACTGAGGGAGCTATTGCCTCCTCTCTAGAGACCTTCCATAACATCATCTATAGAGGTCATGTTCTGGCTAGTCCGGGTACATCTATATTGGACACCTCTCTTTCGTTGTTTAAGTCAGTCGTCTCGAAAATCTCCAAAGACAAGTGGTCGACTTCTCCCATAACACCTTGTGATTCAATTACAATATGCAGGAACTGTACTCCCTACCTGATCCCAAACGCTGGTACTCTAAAGGGGTTAAATACCTTTGTCACTTATATGATGCACATGGTTTTAAGTCTTTTCATCAACTGCGTACTGACTTTGACTTACCACGCTCTTACCTGTTCTACTTTTACCAACTCCGACATGCTGTTTGAGCTCAGTTTGGATCTCTAGACAACCCTATAACTATACCCCCACTGGAGAAAATGCTGCGACACCCTGACCCTATTAAGCTTATATCCACATACTATGCTGCCCTCACAGCTGATTATAGCCCTAGATTCCAGATGGCTCAAGCAAAATGGACTTCCATGGATATTTCTCTTACGGACGATGACTGGTCGGAATTTAGTAAAACATACAAGTCCTCAGTTATATCTTCTAGGGACCACATTATACACATTATACATTTTCACCACTCTCACCTTACACCAGCTAGGTTGCATAGAATGGGGTTGTCTCCTTCTGTTGAATGTTTTAGAGGTTGTGGTCAAAAGGCTGATTTTCTTTTTTTTTCTAAATACATTTTTATTGGACTTAATATAATTATAACAAGTAGGTTACTGCAATCATCATACAACATTTGTAGTACAATAAAACTGTAAAGGCAAACATTGGAAAATTTATTTAGAACTTGGTGACCTAGGCCAGCCTACCCCTAATGGATACATACTGTAGGACTGGGAGGTCATCAAGTTACTCATTGATGCAGCCTATACAACTGGAAGGAAATAAAAGTGAGGGAGGGGAATAGAGATAAGGAATAACCAAAAATAAAGGATGCCAAAGGTAATGTTCTACACCAGATTTCTTATATTTTTGAGCGAAGTAATTCAAACTGTAGGGAGGATTTTAAAGTTTACATTCTTTTAAATACTTGGAGGCACTGGGATAAGATAACCAAATTTTCCATTTTCTGCCAAAGGAGATGATGGAGAGATTTCTACACTGCTTCTGGTCCTGCCCAGTGGTTTAAGACTTCTGGGTGGATGTAGGTTCGTTTATATCCTCAGCGGCGGGTCTCTCAAACATTTTTCATCCTAAGAACTGCCTTTTGGGCATCTTTAGTGATTTGTCTATACCCTCTCACGCCAAGAGACTGCTCCACATTTTGTATTTTTATGTAGAGAAATCTATCCTGTTGTCATGGAAGGGATCACAGACACCTCTGAGATCCTTCTGGTTGAAGCTGATTAACAACTCTCTAACATTATATAAGCTTACGTTTGAGACTCGAAAAATAAATAAAATGTTTTAAAAAATATGGGGCAGGTGGATAGCTAGCCCTTTGACCCTCACCCCAGGGTGAATACATTGTTACTTTATTATTTGGTTGTGCCACGTACCTCACCATGTTGATCTCTATTGCTGCCTTATAAAGTTTAAAAATTGATTGTTTGGTCAATTCTTGTACCTATGAACTTTATAACCACAAGAGACATGTGAATTTGATATTTGTTTATTGACTAAATGAGTGTACCACATGTTTATGCATAACTATGAATAACCAAAGTATTTCTTTTGCATGTTGGTTTGTCTTTAAACCCAATAAAAAGATCTTAAACAAAAAAAAGATCTGTAAAGAACAGTGGAGACCAAAATCCCTCCTGAGATGTGTGCAAACCTGGTCACCAAATACAAGAAACGTCTTACCTCTGTGCTTGCCAACAAGGGATTTTCCATCAAGTATTAAGTCATGTTTTTCTTGGGGATCAAATACTTATTTTACTCACTGAACTGCAACTCAGTTTATAACATTTGTATCGTGTTTTTTCTGGATATTTGGTTGATATTCTGTCTCTATCATTTAAAATGATAAAAGATTATAGACCCTTAATTTCTTTGTAAGTGGGCAAACTTACAAAATCTGCAGGGGATCAAAAAAATTTCCTTACTGTAAATATGTATCTATGTATATATATATATAGGTACAGTATCTCACAAAAGTGAGTACACCACTCACATTTTTGTAAATATTTTATTATATCTTTTCATGTGTCTCCAGACCTAAACCCTATTGAGCATCAAACAGAAGGTGGAGGAGCGCAAGGTCTCTAACATCCAACAGCTCCGTGATGTCGTCATGGAGGAGTGGAAGAGGACTCCAGTGGCAACCTGTGAAGCTCTGGTGACCCCAAGAGGGTTAAGGCAGTGCTGGAATATAATGGTGTCCACACAAAATATTGACACTTTGGGCCCAATTTGGACATTTTCACCTAGGGGTGTACTCACTTTTGTTGCCAGCGTTTTAGACAGTAATGGCTGTGTGTTGGGCAAATTTGAGGGGACAGCAAATTTACACTGTTATACAAGCTGTACACTCGCTACTTTACATTGTAGCAAAGTGTCATTTCTTCAGTGTTGTCACTAGGGTTGTCCCGATACCGATACTAGTATCAGTATCGGGACCGATACCAAGCATTTGCGCGAGTACTTGTACTCGCGCAAATGCTCCCGATGCTTCACCCGATACTTTTTTTTTTTTGTGGCCGGAGAGGGCGGGAGGAGTCAGTGGCTGGGGAGGGCAGGAGAGAGGGCGGGGGAGTGCGGGCGGAGTCTGTCCGGAGAGGGCGGGAGGAGTCAGTGGCTGGGGAGGGCGGAAGAGGAAAGTGCGGGCGGAGTCTGGCTGAAGAGGGCGGGCACAGTCGGTGGACGGAGTCCGCGGGCGGAGAGCGAGTCCCTCACCTGCAGTTGAACCTGGTAAGCTGGCAGGGGTTCAGGGCGCAGCCGCATCAGGATCGGTGACCGGTGCTGTCACATTCGGTCGCCGTCAGCGGCTGAACGTCCCGTCGCCCATCTTGGTACACCCTGCACTCGGCTGCAGTAAGCAGCAGCAGACATCTTGTTACACCCAGCCCGAGCTATATGGGCTGGGTGTAACAAGATGTCTGCTGTTGCTTACTGCAGCCGAGTGCAGGGTGTACCAAGATGGGCGTTGCAGCAGTTTTTTTTTTTTCTTAAATCCTGTGTCATTTCCCCCCCACCCCCCGCAGCATTTCAGTGCCAGCCACCTATCAGTACCCACAAGTGCTACCTATCAGTGGAATCAGTGCCATCTACCAGTGCCACCTATCAGGTGGCACTGGTAGATGCCACTGATTGCACTGATAGGTGGCACTTATGGGCACTGATTGCACTGATAGGTGGCACTTGTGGGCACTGATTGCACTAATAGTGCAATCAGTGCCATCTATCAGTGCCCACAAGTGCCACCTATCACTGCCCACAAGTGCCACCTTTCTGTGCCCACAAGTGCCACCTTTCTGTGCCCACAAGTGCCACCTATCACTGCCCACAAGTGCCACCTTTCTGTGCCCACAAGTGCCACCTTTCTGTGCCCACAAGTGCCACCTATCACTGCCCACAAGTGCCACCTTTCTGTGCCCACAAGTGCCACCTTTCTGTGCCCACAAGTGCCACCTATCAGTGCCCACAAGTGCCACCTATCAGTGCCCACAAGTGCCACCTTTCTGTGCAATCAGTGCCACCTATCAATGCCCACAAGTGCCACCTATCACTGCCCACAAGTGCCACCTTTCTGTGCCCACAAGTGCCACCTATCTGTGCCCACAAGTGCCACCTTTCTGTGCCCACAAGTGCCACCTATCAGTGCCCACAAGTGCCACCTTTCTGTGCCCACAAGTGCCACCTATCAGTGCCCACAAGTGCCACCTTTCTGTGCAATCAGTGCCACCTATCAATGCCCACAAGTGCCACCTATCACTGCCCACAAGTGCCATCTATCACTGCCCACAAGTGCCACCTATCAGTGCCCATAAGTGCCATCGATCCGTGCCCATAAGTGCCACCTATCAGTCCCCATCTTTCAAAATGTCACATGACATTGAAAAAAAGTATCGGTAATCGGTATCGGCGAGTACTTGAAAAAAAGTATCGGTACTTGTACTCGGTCTTAAAAAAGTGGTATCGGGACAACCCTAGTTGTCACATGAAAAGATATAATAAAATAGTTACAAAAATGTGAGGGGTGTACTCACTTTTGTGAGATCCTGTATATAGAACAAATACATTAAAATATGTAGTTGTTAATGTAACTGGGGATAATATATGTAACTTTTTTTTAAGGTAGGGTGAACTTCAGTGCTATTAGGTTATTTAACAGTAACTTCTAAAGATGCAACAATATATTTAGTTAAACTTCTCATTCACCCCCTAAATTACTATTTTTGTTATTGTCAAATGCTAGCATAAAATAAAAAGCATCAGGGGGTAAAACCGATCATTTTTTGCATATTAATTCTTCATGATCCACAAAACTTTTGGCATGCTGGGGGGTGTGTCTTTGCATACATACTTAAGTGTCTCTCTTTTCTATTGGGGGGTCTGAGTTAACCACTTGCTGGCAGCTGCTTTGTTTGAAACGCATTGAAAACAATCCAAATGAAGTGATTTCCATCAAGCAGTTAAATTACTCATTAGCATGGAAATGCTGTCACTGGCAGTATGGGAGTACTCTGCACAGTCACAATGGAAATGCTTAGCCTTTTCAACTTGTGGATGCTGGGGCTAGTGAAAAAGGACAGACTTGTGAGTTAGGAAACTTTCCCCCTAGTTTATAAGGGACTCCTATTGAGATATAGGAACTATTAGAGTTAGGTCAATAATTGAATATATAGACAGAAAAACTGGGAAATATTATACAGGATCGACAAGAGAATCCTAGTGTAATATGTTTCTAGTCTGTTACTAATGCTTTCACTGCAGCTCCGAGTATGAGCCACTTCTGTCTGAGAAGCCGTAGCATGATTAACACATGAAAGAACCTTTCTCCTATTCACAGGCCCAAAAAGTAAAGAAAGACAGGAGCTGAAAGGCAGCAGTTTTGTGTATTTTGAGGCTGAGTGTGGGGCCCTAGTGAAGGGCAGCAGCGTCCATTAAACTTATGATCACATCAAATTTAACTGAACATAACCATTTTGATTTCATAAATACGATTTTGCACGTTAGTTATGAATGCGTCATAATTCATGGTCAAACGCTTCTGAATTGTGGCTGTGGGAATGGATCTTTACAAGCTTTTTATTAGTAGATGTAAGGTTTTTTTTTTTTTGTGTGTAAAGTTAGAATGTCACATAAGAATTTGTTTTAACCTATGCCAGTGACAACCATTTTTGCTGAAATATTAAGTTTCATTCTTTTCTTAGGGTGATATATTAAATATGTTTTAAAAGATAAAGATTTAAACTATAGTGCACTTAAAGGGGGGTTCCACCCGCGATTTTTTTTTTTTATAAAGTCAGCAGCTACAAACACTGTAGCTGCTGACTTTTAATAAGGACACTTACCTGTCCTACTCGCCCGCGATGTCAGCCCCCCCTCAGCACTGGCAGCTCCTGGCGCCGCCATCCTCGGTAAGGGATCCGTGCGGGATCCGTGCGGCTTCACTGCCCGTTTCCTACTGCCAGAAGACAGCGCGCCCCATTCACAAGAAGACACCGAGTGTAGGACGAGGAAGAATATCCACCGCGGAGGATGAAGAGGCAGATTAGGGACTTCCGCATAGCAACCGCTATTTCTGGTAAGTAAAAATGTTGTCTTTTTTTTCTTTATTTATTTGTAGATTTTTGGTGAAAATTTTTTTTTCAGGGTGGAACTCCACTTTAAAATTTACTAAAACTGGCCATGCCCTAGTAGAATTTTGTTAGAAATATTTTGTTTTAAGAACTTTTGTTCAAACTTCTTAGTAGAATTTTGTTAGAAATATTTTGTTTTAAAGGGGTTGTAAGGCTTCGTTTTTTTTTTTTTTAAATAACAAACATGTTATACTTACCTATACTGTGCAGTTCGAGTGGCCCCGATTCTCATCTTCTGGGGTCCCTCGGCGGCTGTCTCGGATCCTCCCCGAAAGAGCTAACCCCCTTCATGGGAAGCAGCGCTTTCCCAAGGGGGTTAACTTGCGGGCGCGCTCCCGTGATACAGCGGGTGGGTATAGCCGCAGACTGTATCACTCGGCCCCGCCCCCAGGCGCGCCGTGTCATTGGATGTGATTGACAGCAGCGCGAGCCAATGGCTGCGCTGCTATCAATCTATCCAATCTAGCCAATCAACGGCCAGACTCTGTGGAGAAGAGGAAGCCGGGGACGAGCACAGCAGGTGAACGGGCTCAGATAACCGGGGGGCTGGGGGGCCGTCATTGCCAGGTGTTTTTTTCACCCCCTTTAAGAACTTTTGTTCAAATTTCTTAGTAGAATTTAGTTAGAAATATTTTGTTTTAAGAACTTTTGTGGCAAGAAAATCAAAGGAACAGGATGGAAAACTTTTTTTCGAATTAACAAATTTGTAACAGTGAATGTGGTTTTAATTTGGGAAATTATTCATTCCAAAATCTAATGTTAGAAGGAAACAGCATTTTAAGTACTTTTAAACAGCATTCATAAAGTTATTGAATGTACTGAGGATTTTTATATGAATGTTCGTACAAATATTTGTACAAAGGTTTGTACCCAGCTTAAAATGTATCTAAACCTTAAACAAAATGTAATATATTGCAGTTTACTAATCCTTAAAGTGTTACTAAACCCAGGATCCTGCATTCAACATGGAAATGCAATTATTTTAGTAAATATAAACTGCTAAATACCTTTTCTCATCAGCAGTATATAGCAGTCTTATGACTTCTATCAGTGTCTGATTAAAGCTTGTAGGAGGAGTTTTGATTCTACTCTGACTGTCCTATGAGGCTGCAGAACCACTGACCCTTTGTTTGGACAGTGCTGATTGGCCCTGTGCTGATCACTCTCTAGCTCTCTAGCAATACACACCAAACTGAGCATGTGCAGAGAGCCCCTCAAGGCTCTGTACTATGAGCAGATGGATTGGGGACTGTGGAAGAAGGGGAGGATCAGAGAAGACTGGATCAAGCAGCCTTTTTACACAATGTGCAGGATTAACCACTTAGGTTCCACAGGCACAGGCACATGCTTTCAACAAGCATGCTTTACTGCATATACAGACTGATTTTACTGTTGTGGGTTTAGTAACACTTTAAATGTGGTGACTGCATTCATTTTCTCTTTTTTAGGCTACTTGTTCCTTATTTCCCCTAGTGATTTTGCAAGTAACATACTTCCCATCTCTCAACTCTGAATGGAGGAGCAACGGAGACACCTTTGGACAGCCGTATCGTCAATCTTGGGAGAGGGTAGTATTAGATGTACTGGCAGATTTAGTTTGATTTGACAAACAAATTAACGCCAAATTCCTGCTAACACTATTTTCCTAGTGGGATAAAAGTTTTACATAAATGGATAACAACTGACCATCGTAAATACTCCTGTCAGTGGTAAATGATTTGTCTCAAGCCCCTAACTGCCACTTTTTCAGGACAGGTTGGTCTGTTAACGGAAGCTGAAAAATAACAGACTTAAGCCTCGTACACACGATCGGATTTCCATCGGACAAATCAATGGATTTTTGTCCAAAGGGCGTTGGCGGTGAACTTTTTTTTTCAGCCAACATTCACGAAACTACATGGTTTTTCTGTTCTTTAGTGCCACCCTTTAGGTAACTTCTGCTAATGTAGTCTTATGGTTAACATTGGTTCGGAGAATGCGTGTTTGTACTTTGGATTTCAGTCCGACAGACTTGTGTACACACAATCAGATAATCCGACGGAACACATTTGTTGTCGGACAATTTGAGAGCTTGACCATCCAACATTTTTTGTTGGAAATTCGTGACTTCTATCAGTGTCTGGTTAAAGCTTGTAGGAGGAGTTTTCATACAACTCTCATTGTCCTATCAGGCTGCAGGACCCCTGACCCTCTGTCTGGACAGTGCTGATTGGCCCTGTGCTGATCACATGCACTCTCCCAAGAAAATAAAAAACGCAAAACACACAACTGAGCATGTACAGTTTGTCCCCTACCCTCTGTACTATCCAGAGATAAGTTGGGGACACTGGAAGAAGGTCAGGATCAGAGGAGACAGGATCAAGCAGCCTTTTTACACAATGCAGGGGATTAACCCCTTAGGCTCAGTGAGCATAACAAGCATGTTTTTATTGCATATACAGACTGATTTTACTGTTGTGGGTTTAGTAACACTTTAAGTTAGATTTACTAACACTATATATAGCAGTGGCGGCTGGTGCTCACATTTTTTTGGGGGGCGCAAACAAACTGAAAAAAAAAAAACAGCAATTGCCGCCACTGTGCCCATTAAACGCAGCCACTGTGCCCAAACGCCACCAGTTTGCCCCCTCAAATGCAGCCAGTTTGTCCCCAAATGCAGCCAGTTTGTCCCCAAATACAGCCAGTTTGTCCCCAAATGCAGCCAGTTTGTCCCCAAATGCAGCCAGTTTGTCCCCAAATGCAGCCAGTTTGTCCCCAGCCCGGCACTTACCTTCCTCGGGTCAGCGCGATTTTCCTCCATGCTCCCTCATGTCTTCTTCCATCCTCGATGTCTTCTCCCGCCCTCGATGTCGCTTCAGCCAATCAGGTTACCGGTAACCACACCCGGTGAACCTGGTTAACTATTTGGAAGCCGATTACAGCCCACAGGCTGTAATCGGGAAGCCTATCAGATATTTCTTACCATGTGTTTTTATCTAATATCCATTTACAATGAATGAGAAATTAACCCATATTACTGACATCTCTACATTCTCATGCTAAACATTGCATTTGAATAATGCATTTGAAGTGTATCTAAACCCAAAAACAAAAAATGTAAATATTGCAGTTTACCAATGCTTAAATGTCATGGTTGCATAAGTGTTTTCTTTTTTTAGGCTTTTCTTCCTTAATTTTAACCTGGTGATCCAGCCAGTAACAAACTTTCTGTCTATGGAAGAGCATTAGAAACACAGCAGCATTGTCAGTCTGGGGAGAGGGCAGTGTTAGATGCACTGGCAGGTTTAGATAGACTTGCCTAAAAAATTAAAGCCGAACTCCAGCTAACACTTTTTAAGCAGTTACAGCAACTGTTTTTTTTTCTTGGGGATTTTTACATAAATATGATATAGCTTACCATTGTAGACACCTTGGCAGTATTAAATGGTTTGTTTCAAACCTCTAACTATCACTTTTGCTGGATAGATTAAGGAATTTTAAGGAATTTGTAATATAACAGACGTACCAACCAGATCACAAGCTGAAAAAAAAAAGAAAAAAGTCAAAAAAAGAAAGCCAGTGCACTGGTAAGCTGCAATATTTTACGCTTTTGGGTTTAGATACACTTTAGTGTAATGATCCAATGTGATTTTTTTGCATGGAATGCTTTGATTTTGCATTTTTGGTAAAAAAAAGTCTATAGTACAATCAATGAAAAAAGGATATTGAAACATAGTTTTCAAAATTTGGGAGCAGATGATGCATTCGGGAGCCTACCTGACACTGCATTAAATAGATTTCACCAAATGTGAAACAACTAAATTTAGTTTAAAAAACACTCAAAATGAGGAGTGCAGATGTGATACAATTCCAAACCCAGGTGGTAATGAGCCTCTGTAATGCGTGCAGGCGGGGACAAAAAAATATCTGTCACCTACAGATAAAGAAAACGTTTTGAGAAATAATATATAAGGTAGGTACTGTGAGGGGGTTAGCTCGGCAGCGGGTGTGTGTGACCCCCGGAATGGGCTCCCCACACAAAAACAGGCCCAGCAAACGGAGGTTGTGGTTTTCAAAATCAAAAAGGTGCGGTTTATTTTCTATTTACAGTGACAAAACACAGCAAAGCAAAAGAAACATAAATAAAATAAATCCTGGTCAACTTGACCTCTGAGTAAACATACAGGTTTCCTAACTAACAACTGGGATCAGCCTAGTGCTGTCCTAGTCCCTAAGTCCCTGGTTTTAAATGTCCAAGCAAATAGCCACACAGGCTTTGTCTCACCGCACAGGGGTTCACTCTCCCTAGACAGTCCACACAGGTCTGGTTCCAGGCATGAGCTAACACCTAATGAATCTGGGAGTTCTTATAGAGGCCTAAATGAGCTGACAAGCTTCAGCTGGTCTCATCAACTCCCTGTCTGCACGACGCCCCACACTCTCCCTAGAGGTATGAGTCATCCATGAGCCCACTAGCCTCAGCTGGGCTTATACAACTCTCCACCTAGTTGTATAAGTCGGCGTAAAGCCTGAATCTGGGCGAAATATATCTACCCCCCTGGATGCAACCAGGTGACTTTACCTTCCTGCTGTCACATACCCCCCCCTCTTGTTTTAACCTCGGGGTTGGAACACCAGCAATCAGGCATTCATGTACTCGAGACAAAGCATCCACATTCCCCATTTGAACGCCAGGGCGATGCTTTACTGTGAAGTTGAATTCCTGGAGGGCCAGGAACCACCTATTCACTCTTCTATTTGTTACCTTGTTTTGAGCCATCCACTTTAACGGAGCGTGATCCGTAACCATGTCAAAGTGCCTACCTAGCAGGTAGTACCGAAGGGAATCTAGAGCCCACTTCACCGCTAAACACTCCTTTTCAACGGTGGCGTAATTTACCTCATGGGACTTCAACTTCCTGCTGAGGTAAATGACTGGGTGCTCTTCCCCGTTCCAGACCTGGGACAATACTTATCCTAACCCCACATCTGACGCATCACTTTGTACGACAAAGTCTTTAGAGAAGTCGGGTGAGTACAACACTGGCTGGCTACATAAGGCTTGTTTCAAGAATTGGAATGCTGCCTCAGCCTCGGGGGTCCATTTAATCATGACCGACCCTTTCCCCTTCGTCAGGTTGGTTAGGGGCACAGCCTTAGAAGCAAAGTGGGGAATGAATCGCCGATAATACCCAGCGATTCCCAGAAAGGCTCGTACCTGCTTCTTGCTGTTGGGACGTGGCCAACTCTGGATGGCCTCGACTTTGTTGAGTTGGGGTTTTATTACTCCCCTCCCAATGGTGTAACCAAGATATTTGGCCTCCTCCTGCCCAATGGTACACTTCTTGGGGTTAGCCGTAAACCCCGCTTCCCGAACAGAGTCCAGGACTGCTTGCACTTTTGGCAGATGTGAGGCCCAATCTGTGCTATGGACAATTACGTCATCCAGGTAAGCCGCAGCATACTTCCGATGGGGCCTCAGCATCTGGTCCATTTTCCGCTGGAATGTGGCCGGCGCATTCTGTAACCCGAACGGCATTCTTTTATATTGGAACGCCCCGTCTGGGGTTACAAATGCGGTTTTCTCTTTGGCCGACTTGGCCAGGGGGATTTGCCAATACCCTTTTGTGAGGTCAAGAGTCGTCATGTATCGGGCTGTTCCCAGCCGGTCGATCAACTCATCTATACGTGGCATGGGGTAGGTGTCAAATTTTGTAACTTTGTTCAACTGACGAAAATCGTTACAAAATCGCCAGCTCCCATCCGGTTTAGGCACCAACACAATGGGACTAGACCAATCACTTTGGGACTCCTCTATCACCCCTAAGTTCAGCATTTTCTGTACTTCCTCCCGTATTGCCTCCCGTCGGGCCTCTGGGATCCGATAGGGTTTTAACTTCACCCTTTCACCGGGCGGGGTAATGATGTCATGCTCTACCCCAGATGTTTGTCCCGGCAGCTCAGATAATACCTCCTTGTTGCGAAGCACAAACTCCTTAACCTCCTGTTGTTGGGGTTGTGACAAGGTGGCTGCTATTCCAACCTCAGGAATCACGCAACCAGTTTGAGCTGGTGACCAAGTGTCTGCGACTAGGGACTCTCTATCCCTCCAGGCTTTGAACAGATTAACGTGATAGATCTGTTCGGGCTTTCGCCTTCCTGGTTGTCTGACCTTGTAATTCACTTCGCTCACTTTTTCCATTATCTCATAGGGGCCTTGCCATTTGGCAAGGAATTTACTTTCAACCGTAGGGACAAGTACCAGTGTCCTATCCCCCGGGGAAAAGGTACGGGTCTTGGCTCCACGGTTGTACACTCTCTGCTGTGCTAACTGCGCTTGGGCCAAATGTTCCTTCACGATGGGCATTACCTGTGCAATTCGGTCTTGCATCAGGGCGACATGCTCAATCACACTCCTGTGGGGAGAACTCTCACTTTCCCAAGTTTCCTTGGCAATATCCAACAGCCCTCTTGGGTGTCTCCCATACAGTAACTCAAAGGGGGAGAATCCCGTAGAGGATTGGGGCACCTCCCTAATAGCAAACATCAGATAAGGAAGTAGACAGTCCCAATCCTTTCCATCTCTATCCACCACTTTCTTCAACATTTGTTTTAGGGTTTTGTTGAATCTTTCAACCAGCCCATCGGTTTGGGGGTGATACACAGATGTACGTAATTGCGTCACTTTGAACAATTTACACAGCTCCTTCATAACCCGGGACATAAAGGGTGTACCTTGGTCCGTAAGCAGTTCTTTACAAATACCCACCCGGCTAAACACAAGAGATAGCTCTTTGGCTATGGTTTTGGCCGAGGTATTTCGGAGAGGGATCGCTTCTGGATAACGGGTGGCATAGTCCATTATAACTAATATGTACTGGTGCCCCCTAGCGGACTTGATTATAGGCCCTACCAAATCCATGGCGATCCTCTCAAACGGGACCTCAATGATGGGTAGAGGGACCAGCGGGCTACGGAAATGTGGCATCGGGGCCGACCTCTGACACACAGGGCAGGAGGAACAATAATTTTCTATGTCCTTCATCACCCCCGGCCAATAGAATCTCTGTAATACCCTCTCTCGGGTTTTCTCTGTCCCCAGATGACCTCCAAGAATGTGCCCATGGGCCAACTCCAACACCAACTTCCTGTAAGGTTTGGGCACCACAAGCTGCTCAACGGTTTCTTCTGCCCTTTTTGCCACCCGATACAGTAGGTCCTTCTCTACGCTGAAGTATGGGTAAGTGCAGGTATTATCTGGGTTCACTAACTCGCCATCTATTTTCACTACGTTTTCCCGTGCCTTTATTAGGGCGGGGTCTTTCAACTGTTCTGTGGCAAAGTTTTCCCTGTGAACCTCAAGATCAGAAAACTCCACAGACGGTAGGTTTTCGTCTGAGGAGGTGGGCTCCTCTCCAGTTTCTTGAGTCTCCCCTGCCAATACTGATAAGGGAAATTCCGGAGAGTCCTCACCACTCTCAGGGGAGTTCTGGCTATCACATTCCTGGTACATAGGGGCACCAGTGGGGGGCTCAGGATCATCCCACAGTTCCCAGAACTTTGGAAAATCCCTTCCCACAATGGCGTCATGCGGTAACTGAGATACTAAGCCCACTGGATGAGAGAGGGTACCTTTGGGGGTCTCGAAACACACTGTAGTCACTGGATACTCTCGGGTGTCCCCATGCACACAAATAACAGCTACCTTGCTATTCCCAAAGACCTCTGTTTTAACTAACTCAGCCTTTATCAGGGTCACAAGGCTACCTGAATCCAGCAATACCACAACATTTCTACCATTAACACACATTTTGCATAAATGTTTCTCAGTTCCTCGAATGGCAGTGCATGCGACTGTCGCACACAGCGACTGACGTCTGCCCGTCAGAAAGTCACACTGCATGGGTTCCTCCACAACCGGGCAATTGGCTGCAATATGTCCCGCTTGCCGGCAGCGGTAGCAAACGATCCTTCTTGCCGCCTCTTGAGCCGCTGATTTCCCAGGCTGTTCTCGCCAAACTTGGGGTAGAGCTCCCACCCTCTCACTCTCTCTACCCTCACCCCTTGGAATCCTCTTATCCGCCCCTGGGGATGGTCTGGTCTTAGGGTGGAAAGTCCGAGTGTCTCTGGAAGAGGCCGTCAGGTTCTCTGTAGCCAAGTATTTCTCCACACGATCCACAAGACCATCGGCCGTCTCTGGGTCTCCATGGCTTACCCACTTTTGGATGGCAGTAGGAAGAGCTCTCAAAAACCGATCCATTACAACACGTTCCACAATCTTTGGTGCGGACAAAGTCTCTGGCTGTAGCCACTTTCTGCTCAGGTGAATGAGATCATACATTTGAGACCTGGGGGGTTTTCCAAGCTGGAAAGTCCAGTTATGCACACGCTGAGCCCGGACAGCCTGGGTGACACCCAGCCTTGCCAAAATTTCAGCTTTTAGCATCACATAGTCTTTTGCTTGGTTAGGCTCTAGGTCATAGTAAGCTTTCTGCGATTCACCAGTTAACAGAGGAGCCACCAGTCCAGCCCACTGCTCCTCAGGCCACTTTTCTCTTTCAGCGGTCCTTTCAAATGTGGTCAAAAATACCTCTGGATCATCCTCTCCAGTCATTTTTGTCAATAAACGACTCACCCCAAAGGACGCGGTATTAGTGGGACGGCTTTCCTCACTGGTCTGCGGACGTTGCTGCATTACTGCTTCCATTTGTTGTAGTCTCTGCTCTTGCTTCTGTAACAGGTCTATGAAGCGGGCCTCAGATTGCTGCTGGGCTTGTTGCTGAGCTTCCAGACTCTGTTGGTGAGCTTGCTGCTGGGCTGCAAGGCTCCTTTGTAAACCTGCATTTGTCTGCTGTTGATTGGCATTTGCTAGAGCCAGCTGTTTCAGTATCTCCTCCATGCTGGCTTAAAAAAAACTGCCACTGGTTCTCCACCAACTGTGAGGGGGTTAGCTCGGCAGCGGGTGTGTGTGACCCCCGGAATGGGCTCCCCACACAAAAACAGGCCCAGCAAACGGAGGTTGTGGTTTTCAAAATCAAAAAGGTGCGGTTTATTTTCTATTTACAGTGACAAAACACAGCAAAGCAAAAGAAACATAAATAAAATAAATCCTGGTCAACTTGACCTCTGAGTAAACATACAGGTTTCCTAACTAACAACTGGGATCAGCCTAGTGCTGTCCTAGTCCCTAAGTCCCTGGTTTTAAATGTCCAAGCAAATAGCCACACAGGCTTTGTCTCACCGCACAGGGGTTCACTCTCCCTAGACAGTCCACACAGGTCTGGTTCCAGGCATGAGCTAACACCTAATGAATCTGGGAGTTCTTATAGAGGCCTAAATGAGCTGACAAGCTTCAGCTGGTCTCATCAACTCCCTGTCTGCACGACGCCCCACACTCTCCCTAGAGGTATGAGTCATCCATGAGCCCACTAGCCTCAGCTGGGCTTATACAACTCTCCACCTAGTTGTATAAGTCGGCGTAAAGCCTGAATCTGGGCGAAATATATCTACCCCCCTGGATGCAACCAGGTGACTTTACCTTCCTGCTGTCACAGTACTTATAATATATATGGCTTAAATAAGCCAAAATACAATAATACCTGCTCATATATGTAGCGGCCTCACCCCCGGTCCCCTTTGTAAATAAAACGGCTTGCTTGTCTAGGGGTATGCGGGAGGAGGATGAGGTTCACTACGGCCTATGTCCTCTAATGTGCAGAGGTAAAAGCCAACACTTATTTTACCTTCGGGCCTGTGTTCTGGATGGAGCCTCCGCTTCTCCTTGAGTTTAACTATCAGTAATAGAGCCCCACCCCATAAAAAGTCCAACACTTCTTTATTCTTCTTGACAAGTGAACAGCATCAGTTGAACTTTCAAATGAACAGACAGGGGTGTGGATACGAGCAGGTCCAGGCACAGTGAACTCTCCTATTCCTTTTAGTGCAAATAGGCTTGGTGCACAGTCTCTGCCACCGACCGTGAGATTGGTCGCTGCCACCGACCGTGAGATTGGTCGCTGCCACCGACCGGGTGAACTGTTGAGGCCCCTGCCACAGGCCTGAGAGCAGGTCTCTGTCACCGACCTGGGTTAATTAGATGTACCGCTGCCACCGGTCATAGAACATGAATCACCTTCCCCAATGTATTGGCCCCTGTTTGGGAAAGACATCCATCCGGACGGTCTCCAGAGGTCCACCCGGCACCGGCAATATGCTGCACCAGCTCTTCGGGGGGATCTCCCCTCTGGTCCCTTACGCCCTGGATTCAGGCACCGACACCCGGGGCACCTTAGGATGGTCCCTCCCTTGCGGGACCCAGTGGAAGGTACTGGGCCCCAGGCCTCCGCTTGAGTACCTCACCCCAGACTGAAGGTGTCTGGGATGGAACACGAACTCCACGTGTACAGGCCAAGGGCACCTGAACACCGACCACTGGGACTCCGACCTCGTGGTGAAGATGTCCGCCCCCTTTATACCCAGCGGGTTCCCCGCCCCACAGTACAGCTGCTGTGAGAGGTCAAAAAGGGTACGGCACTGCAGTGGTGGTTCAACCCCGGCCCAAAGCGACAACGCCACCTACTGGGCCGCAGGGAACTAAACACCACCAATGTCTTCACACAAATGAAAACACAGCCCTACTCTACCAATCAGTGCATCAGGGTCATACTACCACCCAGTGCTACCTTTAAATAGTACATACCCGCTACACTCCCCCCCCCAGTAATTTGACACTGGTCCCCAGTGTATGGAACAAGCCATTGCCCCAACGGGAGCCAACATAACCCGATCCAGAGACTAGCTACGGGAAAATTCAAAAACAACAAAAAAAATTGAAAGAGAAAAAAAAACCCTGACACTGTACCTGAACCTGACATGGAAGGGAAAGGGAACAAACACATAACAAATTATCCACACATCAACATTATTGACATTTTCCCCCTGCCCACATCACTAACTAAGACCCGCCCTATTCTCAGCGGTCTTGATGGACGTTCTCCTGCAAATGGGAAACAAAAAGGGTTAAGCACACAAATCCCTGACATATATATTCGTGTGGGAATGGAAAAAACTCCTCCTAAGAGAAATTCTTTCCTCCCCTGAAGTGTGTGTGTGAAAAGTGAATATCGTTGCGCAACACTGCCACCTGGTGACAGTGCCGCGGTCAAAGCACTTGTCGAATCCTGAGATAAAACTTCTCTGTATCTCGGCCCTAACTACCCCAAAGTCCATGATTACTTTGCGGGATGGAAGAAAAGAGAACAAACAACTAAAACAGTCTCCATTCCTCCAAAGAGCACAAAAACCTCTTTAACTAGGGCACAGTCACTGATTCTTTTCCCGGCAGAAGAAAAACACAAACTCCGGAAAGTTCCATCACTTGAAAAAAAAAGGCAAAGGAAAGGAGTCTTTTTCTTCTACAGATAGAACCTGGGATGCGGTAGGACAAGGGGTTTCAGGTGTTGATCCATGGTCTCAATCTGATACTCAGCATCCTCCTTATCTTTCCGATGTATCAGCACCTTATCCACGTGGATGTGCCGACCCAGCATCCATTCTGCCTTGCAGTCCTTGAACCGTTGTGATGCCTTAGGAGAGCAGGCGAGATAACTGCGTGCGTGTGGCACTTTAATATGTGTCCACACGAAGTCATTGTACCAACGCTCCCGGTAAACTTCGACCTCGTACAACAAGTCTTTTGGCAAGTATGGGTATTCCCACCCATACTCATGGGCAACCTTCTGGCAGAAGAAGCGTTGAAGCCTGGCCAAGGGAGGCATAGTAGCTTTGTTCCCCACACCCGGCAAGACAATACAATCCGGATGGCGAGGTACCTTAACCACCTCCATGTTGGGCAGAGGCGCCTGCAGCAACAGTCTCTGACCCCCGGTGTCTGGTGCAGGTGGCACCGGGAATTGAAGGGCAGACTGGGGACGGGACCTCTCCTCAGGCGCTTGTGCCTCCACCTGGGGTGCACTATCCCCTTCGGACATAGGTGAGTCCCTTTTTGCACGGGACGAGGACAGAGGTATCTTGTCCCAGCCCTTTTGGCAGAAAATCTTGTCAATCTCCGCATCGTCTCCAATGTCGGAGAGCGACTCCAGGTCGGAGGTGTCATACATTTCGGCAGGCAGGTAACCCCTTGTAGACTCAGAGTCACCCCCCTCTGCGGGCTCCACCAACTGCGGACTCCCGACACCTCCAACCACACCAACAGTCCCAACCCCTGGCTCACCTGGGCCTGTAGTAGTGTCACGATGTCCAGGGCTCTTCCCTCCTGATCCATCCAGGCCAGGCAAGCAGCGGGGTGAAGCTCCTCCACGGCCACAGGAAGCTTTGACCAGGCCGATCTTCCGTTTCAATGGTGGGAGTAAGGGCCCTGTGGTGACCGAGGCAGCATCCTCGGATTTCTCTTCTTTGATGGAGACCTCCTCCAGGGTCTCGGCAGTGCACGCGGGGACGGCTGTCCAAGCAGCGATTCCTCCTCCTTGAGTAGTGGCGCCTGTGCGGTCGAGGTAGATGGCTCTTGGCTTCTCAAAGGACGGTTCCACCTCGAATGTGAAATCTCCGCAGGCCTCGCAGCGCCCGAACGGCTTCAACTGCACCACCAGTCCCGAACAGCCGGGACAAATCATACCCAGGGCCTCAACGTCTCTGCAGGAATACAGGGCGAATCTTCCCCGGGGCTTGAGCCGGATCCCCGTATCCGTAACCGGAGCATTAGTCAAAGCCATCCTCGTGGTTGAAACTGGAAAACCACGAGGCATTTTCAAATATGGTCACGGCTTGTTGCTCCATCGCGCACTGCGTAGTTCGCGCCACAGTCCCCATGTGATCCTCCTCACATGGCCGGACTCCTCCCCTCTGGCACTTCAGTTCGCGGGCTTTCTCCGAGTCACGCCCACGAACTGTGCAGGGAGGGTGTGCCTCGTGGCGTTCTGGCCAATATGGCCGACCTACTCGGAACTCCATTGGTCAGACACGTTCAAACTCCATCAGCTCCGGCTCCATAACACGATCCCGGACGAGCCCCCACATGTAGCGGCCTCACCCCCCCATCCCCTTTGTAAAAAAAACGGCTTGCTTGTCTAGGGGTACGCGGCAGGAGGATGAGGTTCACTACGGCCTATGTCCTCTAATGTGCAGAGGTGAAAGCCAACACTTATTTTACCTTCGGGCCTGTGTTCTGGATGGAGCCTCCGCTTCTCCTTGAGTTTAACTGTCAGTAATAGAGCCCCACACCATAAAAAGTCCAACACTTCTTTATTCTTCTTGACAAGTGAACAGCATCAGTTGAACTTTCAAATGAACAGACAGGGGTGTGGATACGAGCAGGTCCAGGCACAGTGAACTCTCCTATTCCTTTTAGTGCAAATAGGCTTGGTGCACAGTCTCTGCCACCGACCGTGAGATTGGTCGCTGCCACCGACCGTGAGATTGGTCGCTGCCACCGACCGGGTGAACTGTTGAGGCCCCTGCCACAGGCCTGAGAGCAGGTCTCTGCCATCGATCTGGGTTAATTAGATGTACCGCTGCCACCGGTCATAGAACATGAATCACCTTCCCCAATGTATTGGTCCCTGTTTGGGAAAGACATCCGGACGGTCTCCAGAGGTCCACCCGGCACCGGCAATATGCTGCACCAGCTCTTTGGGGGGATCTCCCCTCTGGTCCCTTATGCCCTGGATTCAGGCGCCCGGCACCTTAGGATGGTCCCTCCCTTGCGGGACCCAGTGGAAGGTACTGGGCCCCAGGCCTCCGCTTGAGTACCTCACCCCAGACTGAAGGTGTCTGGGATGGAACACGAACTCCACGTGTACAGGCCAAGGGCGCCTGAACACCGACCACGGACAGCAGCCCTCAGGCTAAAGGTGCCTGGGACTCTGACCTCGTGGTGAAGATGTCCACCCCCTTTATACCCCCCCCAGGAAGCACAGCGGGTTCCCCGCCCCACAGTACAGCTGCTGTGAGAGGTCAAAAAGGGTACGGCACTGCAGTGGTGGTTCAACCCTGGCCCAAAGCGACAACGCCACCTACTGGGCCGCAGGGAACTAAACACCACCAATGTCTTCACACGAATGAAAACATAGCCCTACTCTACCAATCAGTGCATCAGGGTCATACTACCACCCAGTGCTACCTTTAAATAGTACATACCTGCTACATATAGATGACAAAAATAGAATCAATGAAGTAATTCAAAAGGAAAATTTTTTTTTGATGTTTCTCAAAGGTTCAATAAAGAAACCACAGTAAAAGGCCTTTTGAAACTTTTTGTTTGCACCCATTCCATATAGGTTTTTCCAGTCCGGATCTGCCCTAATGGAAAATGTGGTTTCTGGCACCATCTGTTGTAATGCTGTTTACAGGAAACAATTGACCAATGATTTGTAATGTACTCGTGTTTTTAATAAATTTTTTGTATTAAATGTTTTTTCTATAATTGAATCTTGTTCAATCAGTGTCTATCTGGTTGTGCATTTATTTGACACCTTAAGCCCTGGTTCACACTGGTGCGATTTGACATGCGATTTGACATGTAAAATCGGCGAAATTTGCCGCAAATTGCGGGCAATGGCACCGTCCTAATCGGTGCGACGCCTCATCTGCGGCGCTGCACCGATTACAAAAAGTAGTTTCTGTACTACTTTTTGCGATTTCAGCCGCGATTTACATTGACATCTGTTTCAGATGTCTTTGAAATCGCGGCTGAAATCGGGACTGCCAGCAGGAGTGAAATCGTGCGAGTTCAGCTGAACTCGCAGGCTTCACTCCCGCAGCCCCAGTGTGAACGTGGGCTAAAAGTCCCGGGGCCTGTGACCTCATACCCTTTACTTGTATCCATTAATTAGTTATACTTTTTGTCACATTTTGAAGCTGAGGTAGTTGCTAATATTCAAATACACTAATCGCATAAGCCAAAGACCTGGAATAATTTCTGGTCTCGGCCTGGCCTGATTTAAATTCAGTGTGAGCCAGGGGGAGCCTTGCTGTGTTTGTAACTGTCTAGTGTCTACCAAAACTGGTATACTGAAGAACAGAAGGGAAAGCTCCTATTAATTCACAGGAGCTCAGATTTTGTGTTGTTCCTGATTTAAACTTTCGCAGCTATGACATGTTAGAGAGAAGGGGTGACCATGTTTGTTATGACCCTTAGGATTATGGGGACTTATAAATAGTAAAGCTAGATACAAATTCATAAATTATTCTTTTTTTTGTAGATTTGTTTCAACTTTTTAATCCCTTACCACTGGCTCTCAATGGACCTTTAAGGCCGGAGACTTTACATGGGCTTCCCAACAATGTGATCACTGGGATTGGCTGTCACAGTGACCATGTGGTCATAAGTCTGTCCTACTGACTCCCGATCATCACTGTGTGACTGGGATCTGTTTGTGGCAATATGTTTTGCAGTGCTGGGAGTGTGGGGTTGAGCTGTTCATTATTAAAAATTGAGTGAAAGTAGTAGGTACACACATTTGGCTGTCCTCAGCGCAGCCTTAATGGGACCTAATAGGCCTTAATTCGGGCAGTGTATCTTCTGTGTTTTAGAAATACAGGTGGGAATAAGGGTTGGGAGAATATGATTTGGTATATGTGTGACGGTGTCTGTAAGTTAAAGAAATGATTGGTGTTTGTATGTATATAATATAGGAATCACAAAAGGGGGGAGTAGAAAGGATTTTAGTGATGAGAAGGCAAATGTAAGAGGGGGCAAAGAAAGGTGTAGGGAGAGAATTGCAAGGTAAAGATGAGAAGGAAGTAAAAAAGAGAAGTACAAGAAGAAGAAAACAAAAAAAGGTGGTGGTAGGGGTAAAAGTGGTGTTTCCCTCTCTCCATCCTGAAGGCCAATAGCGGGTACCGAAGGCTGTCTACTAGACACTTGAACCCGGCCATAGATGGTTCGAATCTCTGCCAATTCAACAGGAACTGCCCGAAATTCGAACCATGTATGTGCAGGCTGGATGTACCCAAATTGATCAACTTGGATACACACCAGTCTGTTGGATTTTACATGCGATTATTGCTAGCAGCAGTTATAGCCGCTAGCAATAATCACTGTGTTCTCCCGGCAGGGACAGCCTCCCCCACCCCCCTGTTAGGAGAACACCATGGCTCCACGGGTGGGATTCCCACATTAACATTGACTGTGTTGATGCAGGAATCAAGCGATTTTCCACGGGTTGCAGCAAAGAAATTCTCTCTGTCTGTGGCCGGCCTTAGACTCTTGTAGGCTATCCGGGGTGACCAAACCTTTAGAAATCTAAGTGAATCTGTGACCAACAAATATTTCTGAATACCGGTTCCCTCTTGGCCAGTGCAGAGCCACCAGAATAATAGAAAGTATTTTCAGCCTGATCTGCTGTAGAAGATGTGATAGTATTTTCATGGAGGGAAAGAAGCAAATTAGGGAGCAGAGAGTCCACAGAGTGATCAGGGCATCAACTGTGTCCACTGGGGGATCCTTACATTTGATTAAAAACCTGTGGACCAAAAATAATGTATATGGATTTGGGATTTTTCAATTTGTATAATGTACCAACATCCTGAGTATAAACAGTATGTAGGAGCGAAAGAGTAAGGGCTTTGTCGAACTGTATCTTCACTGGGTGGCCACTGAGCTGTGACCACCAGTGAAGGAATGACAGATGGATCATTTAAAAATTCAAAATGTTGATGGTCAGTTTGGACTCCTCCTGCATCTATTGGCCTTGCTTTGATAAGGATCCAAGGACTCCTTCCCAACTGGAGAGACTTACACCACAGTGAGAATTTTTTAGCAAAGGGAAGAGCCTACATCACTATTCGGGACCAAAACCACCAAAGCAAAAACAGCATGGTCAGAGGCAATAGGTGTATCTCTCTGCCCAGGGAAGAAGAGACTGCCCTATAAAATAGTATGTCCTTCTGGAAAGTTCTGGTATGGTATTAAATTTGTTGGATCACCTCAAAGGATAAGACAATTTACCACAGAATACACATTTATAGATGAAGTAATGAAGGATGCTCATTCAAAAAAGGACAATCTGTTATCTCAGTTTCACAGAAAAGAAACCCCTTGCTACCATGGTATACATTATAAAGCTCAGATACTCCAGGAGTTGAGATAGAGGGCTGTCAGTGCAGTTTGTAAATTGAGCTATATGTCCAAAGCTGACGTGGCATTGATGATGAGATTGT
This sequence comes from Rana muscosa, assembly GCA_029206835.1. NCBI lineage: Eukaryota > Metazoa > Chordata > Amphibia > Anura > Ranidae > Rana > Rana muscosa. Next base: position 884,642,972 of record CM055116.1, read on the forward strand.
CCAGATCACTGAAATGCCCCTGGGTCTGAAGACTGACAAGATCAGAGCAACAATCTTCATGAATACCCTAGGAGCTGTGGCCAACCCCAAAGTTAGTGTCACAAGCCAGAAGTAAAAAATCCCCTATCACAAAGCACAGAAAGCTCTGATGCTGAGGAAAGAAGGAAGCATTAGGAATGTCCACCAATGTGAGGAATTCTCCCTGCTCCAGGGAGACCCCCATTGACCAGTTTGACTCCATCCAAAACTTCTTGAAACAGACAAAGGTGTGGAAAGTCTTAATGCCCCATACACACGATCATTTTTCATGCCGTTAAAAATGCCATTAAAAAAAATGGCCATTAAAAATGATCGTGTGTATGCTCCAGAGCATTTTTAACGACGTGAAAAACGGGCATTAAAAATTTCGAACATGCTCTCTTTTTTCACGTAGTTTTTCATGTCGTTTTTTTTAACGACGTGAAAAACGATAGTGTGTATGCTTTAACGACGTGAAAAAAAATGCGCATGCTCAGAATCAAGTATGAGACGGGAGCGCTCGTTCTGGTAAAACTAGCGTTCGTAATGGAGATAGCACATTCGTCATGCTGTAACGGACTGAAAAGCACTAGACTGAAAAGAGCGAATCGTCTCTCAACAAACTTTACTAACATGAAGGGTGGCGCCATTCGAACGGAACTTCCCCTTTATAGTGCCGTCGTACGTGGTGTACGTCACTGCGCTTTTCTTGAACATTTTTTCAAATGATGGTGTGTACGCAAGACAGGCTTGAGAGGAAACAAGAAAAAAAATGACAAGAAAAACGTCAGTTTTAAAAATGACATTAAAAATGATCGTGTGTATGGGGCATTAAGGTCAAAGATAGGGGTGAGCCTTCCCATCTCGGATTTGTTAGGTGCTCTTGTGGCATCTTTGATGGTTGCATCCAAGGAAGCATAAAAAGGTTTATTACCTGTAAAGAGAACTGTCACAAGAGACCAACACTTGAGTCAGAGGACTTTTCTCAATGTCATACATTTTAGTAAAATTGAGGGAGAAGTTCAAGCAGGTAGCGCAGAGGGAGTTTTACAAACACCACAAAGTATCGGATGTTAAGAGTCTCCAGTATCATTATGGTGACTTGCCCTCTTTCAGGTTTCAGATCTGTTGCCAGAGTATAAGTACTTAGACCTGAGCCCCTGCACCTGCAAAAAAGGGTTAAGCAGACTTGAGCAGCGACCTCTGTTGAACCTGGGAAAACAATCGGCTACCAAGCTGTCCAAGTCAAAACTTACAGACAGGATGCATTTGCCAGGAGTCCCAGCAGTGCGGTCCCCTAGTCTGCTGTGCTCCTAGATACACATATGAGTAGACTTGCAGAGCAGAGCAGGAGAGATGTAGAGAAGAAGTTTGCAGAATAGTCTCCTCATCTCAAAGAGTGTCCTGGTGCTAGATCTACCCATGTATTGGTTGAGGTGCACCAAAATGCACATTATAGGAAACACACTTGAAGGCAAAAGCCACTCCATAGAGGAAGAACAAAAGTTCCTAAGCAGGAACAGAGTCAACGGTGGTGGAAACCATGGTAAGAGAATGGTGGGTTGGTGTATGGAAAGAGGTGTTGATTTCAGTCAATAAACTCCTCCAACACCAGTAAAGGTTTAATAGCACAGAATTAACATTAGGGATGAGCTTTGTGTTCGAGTCGAACATACGTTCGACTCGAACATCGGCTGTTCGATCGTTCGACGAAGATCGAACGATTTGGGCCGTTCGCGCCAAATTCGAGTGACGCGAACAGCCCACAATGCACTACGCCATCGCAGTGTCATCCAGGCACTGTGATTGGCCAAGCATGCACTGTGACCCCGCATGCTTGGCCAATCACAGCGCCGGCAGCGATGAGAGCAATGATTGGCCACAGGCAGGATGCCTGTGGCCAATTATTCTTGAGGGAGTTTAGTACACGCCCCACACTATAAAAGGCCGCCAGCGCGGCGGCCATGTGTAGTGTGTTCTGGAGCAGGGAAAGAGAAGCATAGGCAGGGACAGTGTCATTTTTTTTCCTTTACTAATCCTGGATTCCTTGTGTTTAGGGACAAATAAGGATAGGTAGGGAGAGTGTCAGTGTGTTATTCTGTGCTAAACCTTGTTTGTAGGGACAGAGAGGTACAGTGAGGGAAAGTGTCAGTGTGCTATTCTGTTCTAAACCAATCTTGCTGAACCATATTTGAAATCCTTGAGTTTAGGGACAGAGAGGTACAGTGAGGGAAAGTGTCAGTGTGCTATTCTGTGCTAAATCTTGTTTGTAGGGACAGAGTAGGACAGTGAGTGAAACTGACAGTGTGCTATTCTGTTCTAAACCAATCTTGCTGAACCATATTTGAAATCCTTGAGTTTAGGGACTGAGAGGTACAGTGAGGGAAAGTGTCAGTGTGCTATTCTGTGCTAAATCTTGTTTGTAGGGACAGAGTAGGCCAGTGAGTGAAACTGACAGTGTGCTATTCTGTTCTAAACCAATCTTGCTGAACCATATTTGAAATCCTTGAGTTTAGGGACTGAGAGGTACAGTGAGGGAAAGTGTCAGTGTGCTATTCTGTGCTAAATCTTGTTTGTAGGGACAGAGTAGGTGTCATGGATATGCATTAATGTCTGTCTGCCATCTTACCTTCCTCCTCATGTGTTCATCTAGAGACCAGACCTCCTTCACCTGGCTTCCTTTATAATCTCCTCCCAGCCTGACTCCACCCCAGGCCCTATCACTGAACACTATATTAACCTGTGCACTGCAAGCCTGCTTTGCTGATCAACGTGTTTGTTAGGCATTGTGTGTTTGGGTTCCTGCCTGCCGTGTGCTACGTCTGTCTCTCTGTTACGCTATTGGCTTGTCCCCGACCATCCCTGTCTGCTCGTGACCCTTGACCTTCGGCTCGTTCCTCGTTATCCTTGTCTGCTTGTGGCCCCTGACCTTCGGCTTGTTATTCGGTTCTCTCTATCGTGTGCTGCTGCTTCCCCTTATCCTACGGGGCGTGAGCTAGGAAACTCCAGGGGCCGCGACCTGGTCCCAGCCTGCAGCGTAACATCCTCACCACTAGAGGCCCTGGAGAAGACCAGCTGGGTCTTAGACTCCGCGCCCTGGGGAATCTTGGCTCTCGCTTCCGTTGGGATCCCGGTTGTGCTCCTCTGGTCCCGCTTTCCACAACCACCCAGTTTCCTATCCACAGAAGCCAGCCATAGGGTTCACTACCTCGCGGTGCACTCCTGTCCCCCTACGGTGTGCATCTGTCACCTGGCCACAGGTGACCCTGACAGTTTGATCAGCCATGAACCCGGCTGACATCCCGCTTCCCGCGGATGATCCATTGCAGGGCATAGTTCGCAGACTTGAGACCCAGGAATCAAATCAGACCCAGGTGATGCGATTCCTCCAGGATCTGGCTTCTCGATTCGAGCAGCTTCAGGTCTCCTTGGGAACCCCGAATCCGCAACCCCAAGTACAACCAGCGGCTGTACCTATCGCACCAGTCGCAGCCTCACACTCACTAAGATTGCCAGCTCCGTTCCGTTTCTCTGGGGACTCCAAGGCCTGCAGGGGGTTTCTCAGCCAATGCACTATTCATTTTGAGCTTCAGCCTCAAAGCTTCCTATCTGACCGGGCTAAGGTAGCCTATATCATTTCCCTCCTCTCCGGTGAAGCTTTGGCCTGGGCTGCCCCCCTGTGGGAGAGGAACGACCCGGTGGTTTCCAGTCAGTCCGAATTCTTGAAGCTCTTTCGTAATATCTTCGAAGAGCCGGCTCGGGCTTCTTCAGCGGCTAGTGCTGTCTTACGTCTTCGCCAAGAATCTAGTTCAGTGGGGCAATATGCTCTTCAGTTCCGTATCCACACAGCTGAATTGAGCTGGAATAATGAGGCCCTGGTCGCTACCTTTTTACATGGCCTCTCTGACCGAGTGAAAGACGAATTAGCGGGAAGAGCCATTCCCGTCGGTCTGGACGATGTAATTTCATTATGCAACCAGATCGACATTCGTTTTCAAGAGAGGTCCTTAGAAAAAAGACGCCAGCACTCTCTGGGTCCTAGCCAGTCTGAGCTCCCCTCCCTTCATTCCGTGGAGCATCCTCTACCTGCTGAAGAACCTATGCAGCTGGGCCGGACCAGACTAACCCCCGAAGAACGTGCTAGGCGCAGAACTCTGGGCTTGTGCCTCTATTGTGGGGGCAAGGGTCATTTTCGTGACTCCTGCTCGCTTCGTCCGGGAAACGCTCGGGTCTAATACATTTGGAAGGTGGAGTATTGGACCCAGAAACATCACCTTCTCGCCTGCTCTTGCCGGTGTCCCTTCATGTAGGCACTTCTCCTCAGTCAACCCTTGCATACCTGGATTCCGGGGCTGCCGGCAATTTCATGGATTGGAGAACTGCTTCTTCTATGAAGCTTACCCTTTCACCTCTCACTACCCCATTGGTAGTCTCGGCAATTGATGGCACTGTTCTCCCAGGGGGCCCTATTCGCTTCCAGACGCTGCCCATTAGGATGTCGGTAGGGATTCTCCACCAGGAGTGGATATCCTTTCTTATTCTACCCAAGGCCTCTACCCCAGTTGTATTGGGCCTCCCTTGGCTACAGCTCCACTCTCCACATGTGGACTGGGTCTCTGGGCAGATCCTGGCCTGGGGTTCCTCATGTTTCTCGTCGTGTCTTCTCAAGGTGACCCCCAAGGAGAGTCTTCCGGTTGCTGCCACTTCTGTTTCTTCTGATCTTCCCGCCGCATACAGCGATTACCGGGATGTGTTCTGTAAAAAATCAGCTGAGGTGCTTCCTCCCCACAGGTCTTTTGACTGTGCTATTGATCTTGTCCCCGGAGCAACTCTACCCAGGGGTCGTACCTACCCTCTGTCCATCCCAGAGACCCAGGCCATGTCGGAGTATGTAGCAGAGAATCTGGAGAGAGGGTTCATCCGGAAATCCTCATCGCCTGCAGGGGCAGGGTTCTTTTTTGTTGCCAAAAAGGATGGTACCTTAAGACCCTGCATCGATTATCGGGGTTTAAATGCGGTTACTATTAAAAATCGATACCCCTTACCCTTAATATCTGAGCTATTCGATAGGTTGAAGGGTGCCTCCATTTTCACCAAGTTGGATCTCAGAGGCGCGTACAATCTCATTCGAATACGGGAGGGTGACGAATGGAAGACTGCATTTAACACTAGAGACGGGCATTACGAATATCTGGTGATGCCTTTTGGTCTGTGTAATGCTCCAGCCGTGTTTCAAAACTTTGTCAATGAAATCTTCAGAGATCTGCTGTACCAGTTTGTTGTCATCTATCTGGATGACATTCTGATCTTTTCTGAAAATCTGCTCGTCCACAGAAACCATGTCCGCACTGTACTTCAACGTCTTAGAGAGAACAATCTCTATGCCAAGCTGGAGAAATGTTCCTTTGAATGTTCTGAGGTCCTGTTTTTGGGGTGCTTTGTCTCATGTTCGGGGCTTCGTATGGACCCTGGGAAGGTCTTGGCTATCACCAACTGGCCTCTTCCTGCTAGCCTCAAGGCCACGCAGCGCTTTCTTGGCTTCACTAATTATTATAGGCAGTTCATAAGGAATTACTCTTCCATTGCCGCGCCTATTATCGCTTTGACCAAGAAGGGTGTGAATGCCAGAGACTGGCCTCCCGAAGCTGTCTCTGCATTTCACAACCTGAAACAGGCCTTTGTTTCTGGCCCCCTCTTGAGGAGACCAAATCCTGGGAATGCATTTTTTATTGAAGTGGACGCTTCCTCAATGGGGGTGGGAGCTGTGCTTCTTCAAATCTTTGAGAAGAGACGCCAACCATGTGCGTTCTTCTCCAAAAAAAATTCTCAGGCAGAGAGGAATTATGCCATCGGTGATCGGGAACTTCTCGCAATTAAATTGGCGTTAGAGGAGTGGCGTCATCTCTTGGAGGGTTCCCCTCACTCCATAACGATCTTTACCGATCACAAGAATTTACAGTATCTACAGAATGCTAAACGTCTGAATCCTAGACAGGCCAGGTGGAGTCTCTTCTTTGCCCGTTTTAATTTCACGATTACCTACAAACCTGGTTCCTGCAACGGTCGGGCTGATGCGCTCTCTAGGTCATTTGACACTTTGGACGAGGAGTCCGCCCCTGAACCTGAGCCGATCATTCCCACCTCATGCATTGTTGCCCACTCTACCACCCTGAAGTCTAAAATTCCGCCTGGTAAGACCTTTGTCCCCACTGAGCTAAGAGCTAAGATCCTTCGTTGGGGACATGATTCCAAGGTGGCAGGGCATTCTGGATTCCTCCGATCCTTCCTACTCATCAGTCGTCACTACTGGTGGCCTAATCTCCGCTCAGACGTCAAAGACTACGTTAAAGCTTGTCATGTCTGTGCTCAGTCCAAATCCTCCACACAAGCTCCTGCTGGTCTCCTCATGCCCTTGCCTATTCCTAAGGAACCCTGGGCCCATATTGCCATGGATTTTATCACCGATCTCCCACTGTCTGAGAATAATACAGTCATTTGGGTGGTAATCGATCGATTCTCCAAGATGGCTCATTTTGTTCCTCTTCCTGGTCTTCCTTCTGCCCCTGCCTTGGTTCCCATTTTCATTCGAGAAATTCTCCGCCTACATGGGGTCCCTTCTCATATTGTTTCCGACAGGGGAGTCCAATTCACGTCTCGTTTTTGGAGAGCCTTTTGCAAATCCCTCAATATTGTCTTGGATTTTTCTTCTTCTTACCATCCCCAATCCAATGGACAGACTGAGAGGGTTAATCAGGAGTTAGAGGTCTTTCTTCGCACCTTTGTGTCTTCTCACCATGACGATTGGTCCTCTCTACTCCCGTGGGCAGAATTCTCCCATAACAATCATGTGAATACCAGTTCGCAGAAGACACCCTTTTTCACAGTTTATGGAAAACACCCTCAACTTCCTCTTCCTATGATCTGTTCTCCAGACATTCCAGCTTTGGCTTCGGTTCAGGAGTCTCTCAATTCCGTTTGGGGTCACGTTCATGATTCCCTCCGGGCAGCTGCTGAAAAATTCAAAGGCTTTGCCGACCGCCGCAGGCGTAAACCGCCTTCTCTTCAGCCAGGGGACAAAGTCTGGCTCTCTACCAGGAACATCAAGCTCCGAGTTCCTTCTCTGAAGTTTGCTCCACGATTCATCGGTCCATACACGGTAACTGCTAAACTGAATCCGGTTTGTTTCAAACTCCAGATTCCTAAGAGCCTTAAAATCACTAACTCCTTTCATGTTGCTCTTCTAAAGCCTTTAGTCCTCAATAAATTCTCTCGTCCTCTTCCTACCGTGGCGCCTGTCTCGGAGGATAATCAGGAGTACGAGATCAGTCAAATTCTGGACTCCCGACTCTGTAAAGGCGTTCTTCAGTACCTCGTTCATTGGAAAGGGTTTGGTCCTGAGGAGAGGTCTTGGATCACTGCATCTGAGGTCTTTGCGCCTCGTCTGTTAAAGGAGTTTCATCTGAAGTTTCCCTCTAAACCTGGGCCCAGGCGGGGAAGGGGGAGGCCTCGTAAGAGGGAGGGTACTGTCATGGATATGCATTAATGTCTGCCTGCCATCTTACCTTCCTCCTCATGTGTTCATCTAGAGACCAGACCTCCTTCACCTGGCTTCCTTTATAATCTCCTCCCAGCCTGACTCCACCCCAGGCCCTATCACTGAACACTATATTAACCTGTGCACTGCAAGCCTGCTTTGCTGATCAACGTGTTTGTTAGGCATTGTGTGTTTGGGTTCCTGCCTGCCGTGTGCTACGTCTGTCTCTCTGTTACGCTATTGGCTTGTCCCCGACCATCCCTGTCTGCTCGTGACCCTTGACCTTCGGCTCGTTCCTCGTTATCCTTGTCTGCTTGTGGCCCCTGACCTTCGGCTTGTTATTCGGTTCTCTCTATCGTGTGCTGCTGCTTCCCCTTATCCTACGGGGCGTGAGCTAGGAAACTCCAGGGGCCGCGACCTGGTCCCAGCCTGCAGCGTAACATCCTCACCACTAGAGGCCCTGGAGAAGACCAGCTGGGTCTTAGACTCCGCGCCCTGGGGAATCTTGGCTCTCGCTTCCGTTGGGATCCCGGTTGTGCTCCTCTGGTCCCGCTTTCCACAACCACCCAGTTTCCTATCCACAGAAGCCAGCCATAGGGTTCACTACCTCGCGGTGCACTCCTGTCCCCCTACGGTGTGCATCTGTCACCTGGCCACAGGTGACCCTGACAGTAGGACAGTGAGTGAAACTGACAGTGTGCTATTCTGTTCTAAACTAATCTTGCTGAACCATATTTGAAATCCTTGAGTTTAGGGACTGAGAGGTACAGTGAGGGAAAGTGTCAGTGTGCTATTCTGTGCTAAATCTTGTTTGTAGGGACAGAGTAGGACAGTGAGTGAAACTGACAGTGTGCTATTCTGTTCTAAACTAATCTTGCTGAACCATATTTGAAATCCTTGAGTTTAGGGACAGAGAAGGACACTCGTGGAAACTATCAGTGTGCTATTCTGTGCTAAATCTTGTTTGTAGGGACAGAGAGGTACAGTGAGTGAAACTGACAGTGTGCTATTCTGTTCTAAACCAATCTTGCTGAACCATATTTGAAATCCTTGAGTTTAGGGACAGAGAAGGACACTCGTGGAAACTATCAGTGTGCTATTCTGTGCTAAATCTTGTTTGTAGGGACAGAGTAGGACAGTGAGTGAAACTGACAGTGTGCTATTCTGTTCTAAACTAATCTTGCTGAACCATATTTGAAATCCTTGAGTTTAGGGACTGAGAGGTACAGTGAGGGAAAGTGTCAGTGTGCTATTCTGTGCTAAATCTTGTTTGTAGGGTGTAATGTTCGGGGAACCAGCTAGATCGCAGGACACAGGCTTTTCAAACAAAAGGACGTTTATTTAAACTTAAATGGCTTCACAGCAGCAAAACAAAAGAAATGACAGTCTCACCGACTTGTAGAGTTTATAACTGCTGTCGCAGTTAAACAGTCCTTCCTTGGTGTTGCAGGTAAGTTTCCCAGATAGCAGGCTTCCATGCAGGCCACTGCCATGTACATTCACAGCTTCCCAGAGCTTTTCACAGCCTCCACAGCTTTTGCAGTGTCCACCATTCACCATGCAGACTTCACTACACTCCTTCTCTCTAACCTACAACTTCCTGTCTCTCTTAAACCACTTCCTTGGACAGGTGTGTTAACCATTGCTGTTCCCTTAAAGGAACCACAGCCCAAACAGAGGGGAAATATAGCGTCCTTTCAGGACCCAGCCACGGCGTCCTGTACATATCCCCCCCCCCTGTGCCCCAACGCCAAGGAGGTGGAGGCAACAGTGGAGCTAAAACAATGGACTCGGGAGAGGGCATCTGCATTTTGATGCAGTCTCCCGGGCCTATGCTCCACTACAAATTTAAATTCCTGGAGCGCCAGGAACCAACGTGTAATTCTGGCATTAGTCCCTTTACCTTGCCTCATCCATGTTAAAGGGGCATGGTCAGAAATTAACCTAAACTTCCTTCCCAAGAGGTAATATCTGAGGGATTCCAGAGCCCACTTAATGGCCAGACATTCTCGTTCAACTATAGCGTAGTTTTTCTCCGCTGGTGTCAACTTCCTACTGAGGAAGACTACTGGGTGCTCCTCACCATGAACAACCTGTGACAACACAGCTCCCAATCCTACATCGGAAGCATCAGTCTGGACAACAAACTCGTTTGAAAAATTGGGTGCTATCAGGACAGGGTGTTGGCACAGTGCTGACTTGAGCTCCAAAAAAGCCTTTTCAGCATCTGCATTCCATTCCACCATGACCGATTTCCGTCCCTTAGTCAGATCGGTCAATGGAGCCGCCAATGTGGCAAAGTTGGGTACGAATCTCCTGTAGTATCCCACCATGCCCAGGAATGCACGTACCTGCTTTTTTGTGAGGGGGCGGGGCCAATTCTGTATAGCCTCTACCTTGTTAACCTGAGGTTTCACCACCCCTCTACCTACAATATAGCCCAGGTATTTCACCTCCTCCATTCCCAAAGCACATTTTTCAGGGTTTATTGTAAACCCCTCCTTCCAAAGAGAGTCCAGTACTGCCTGGACTTTGGGCAAGTGTGATTCCCAGTCTCTGCTAAAAATGACTATGTCGTCCAAGTACACTGAGGCATACTCCCGGTGAGGTCGTAAAATCCTATCCATTGCTCGCTGGAAAGTGGCTGGAGCAGTTTGTAGTCCAAAAGGCATTCTTTTGTACTGAAAACTCCCCTCTGGGGTAGAAAAAGCAGTTTTCTCTCAGGGTTATTCCTCTCAGCAGCAGGAACAGGGAGGCTAGTTTCTCCCCAATCTCTGAACTGTTCTTGTTCCCAGCCTTAGTCAACGGGATTTGCCAATACCCCTTGGTAAGGTCTAATGTTGTAATATACCTGGCTGGACCTAGTCTCTCAATAAGCTCATCTACCCGGGGCATGGGGTAGGCATCAAACCGTGAAACCTCATTAAGTTTCCGGAAATCATTGCAGAATCGCAGAGTCCCGTTGGGCTTTGGTACCAACACAATCGGGCTCGACCACTCACTCTGCGACTCTTCAATGATCTCCAGGTCCAGCATCTTCTTCACTTCCTCTGAAACGGCCTTCCTTTGAGCCTCTGGGATGCGGTAGGGCCGGACAAAAACTTTGACTCCAGGTTCCGTGATAATATCATGTTCTATGACACTAGTTAGCCCTGGCAAGTCTGAAAACTTTTCTTTATTTCTCTGCAAGAACTCCTTTGCCTGCTGACTTTGGATTTTAGACAGGGTACTTGCTACTTGGACACTCTCCACCCCAACCTGAGGCTCAAGTCTTGCACTAGCCAGGGAGGTCACCGGTTCCCTGTCTGTCCAAGGCTTTAACAAGTTGACATGATATATCTGATACGGTTTCCTCTTGCCTGGCTGGTGGACTCTATAATTTACCTCTCCCACTTTTTCCACAACTTCAAAGGGACCTTGCCATCTGGCCAAGAATTTACTTTCCACAGTGGGAATTAGCACCGCTACTCGATCCCCCACTTGGAAGTGCCTTATTTTAGCAGCCCTGTTATAGACCCGTCGTTGAGCCTCCTGGGCTTTTTGCAAATGCTCTTTGACTAGTGGCATCACAGTTTGGATCCTTTCCTGCATTTGGGAGACATATTCAAGAACACTCTTATGCTGAACAGGTTCACTTTCCCATTCCTCTTTAATAAAGTCAAGTAGTCCGCGAGGTCTCCGCCCATATACCAACTCAAAGGGCGAAAACCCAGTGGAGGCCTGGGGTACTTCCCTGATAGCAAACAGGAGAGCTGGTAACAGGCAGTCCCAGTCTTTCCCATCCCTTTGTACCACTCTCTTTAGCATAGACTTAAGGGTCTTGTTAAAGCGTTCCACTAACCCGTCCGTTTGGGGATGGTAGACCGATGTGCGCAGCTGTTTAATCCGGAACAGCTTGCACACATCGGCCATAACTCTCGACATAAATGGGGTGCCCTGGTCTGTGAGTATTTCCTTGGGAAAACCAGTCCATGTAAACAACTGGAATAATTCCCGGGCAATAGCCTTAGAGGAGGTATTCCGCAGTGGAAGCGCCTCAGGATATCGGGTGGCATAGTCAAGAATCACTAATATGTAGGAGTAACCTCGAGCCGACTTTACCAAGGGACCCACTATATCCATGGCTATCCTCTCGAATGGGACCTCAATTATGGGCAGAGGGACCAAAGGGCTCCGGAAGTGGGTCACCGGAGCGGTCAACTGACAGGTGGGACAAGAGGCACAGTATTTCTTTACCTCTGCTTTCAGACCTGGCCAGTATAAGCGGTCGGTGATCCGTGCTTCCGTCTTCTCAACTCCCAGGTGTCCCCTTAACACATCATCATGGGCCAGGTCCAGAACCTTTCGTCTATATTGTTGGGGTACCAACAATTGTTCTACCACATTTTCCCTCACCTTGGTAACCCGATACAACAACTCATTATACATTGCGAAGTGTGGCCACCGCTCATTTGCACCTGGCTCTTGGGGAACCCCATTTACTACAACAACTTGTTCCCGTGCACGGGCCAAAGTGAGGTCCTGCATCTGAGCAGTACCAAACGCCCCCTGGGGAACACCCAAATCTGGCAGGGCAGGGGTAGAGGCCACTTCCTCGTCCTCTTCCCCCAGCATTACCTGAAGTGGGGAAGATCCTCCCCCCTCAGTGTTTTGGTAGATCTGTGGACCACATGTCTTGACATTATCAACATTATCAGCTCTACTTTCATCACCATTAACCCAACCATTAGCAATTTCATCATTTGGATCCACATTAAGAACATTTGGCAGTTCAGGGTTATTCCTCTCAGCAGCAGGAACAGGGAGGCTAGTTTCTCCCCAATCTCTGAACTGTTCTTGTTCCCACAGTTTTGTAAACAACGGACAGTCTCGTCCTATTATAACATCATGTACCAAGTTCTTTACCACCTCCACCTCTTGAGTACCAGTGCCACATGCTGAGGAGATGGTCACCGAGATGAGAGGGTACTCTCTAGTGTCCCCGTGAATGCACACCACCCGTAAGGTTTTTCTTACCGGACCGATCTTCCCAATTACTCTAGGATGAACCAGGGTTACCATGCTTCCGGAGTCCAACAAAGCCCGGGCAGGGAGGTGGTTCACTTGGACTTCACACTCAAATTTTTCCTCACCCAGGTCGAGCTGTGTGGTGCATACTTTATGGGCATAAAAAGACCCCCTCCGAAGAACCCCGCATTCCATGGGCTCCTCTTGCAGTGGGCAGTGTGCCCGGGTATGACCCCAGGAATGACATTGCCAACATTGTACATCCCCTCCTCTCCGAACAGGAACAGAACGCTGAGGAGGTACCGGGAATGACTCTTGACCTTCCGGGGTGTTTGCTCCAGGACTCCTTGGAACATCCTTTCGAAGGGCAGCAGTTGGTCGAACAGGCCGTGGTAGACTAGGGCCTATGCGCTTGGTAGGTCCGAGCAGGTCCTCCACCACTGTATATCATTCCACCATCTCGACAAGGAGGTTTGCTGTTTTGGGGTCTCCATGGCTGACCCACCGTTGAAGGTCGTCTGGCAGGGATCGCAGGTATCGGTCCAGCACAACCCGTTCCACGATTTGGGGGCCCGACAACACCTCAGGCTGCAGCCATTTTTTTACCAGTTGCACCAGGTCATGCATTTGAGACCGAGGTGGCCGATCTGGACGATACTTCCATTGGTGCACTCGTTGGGCCCGAACGGCCGTAGTCACCCCCAGACGAGCCAGAATTTCTGCCTTTAACTTTTGATAGTCTTTAGCATCATCGGGTGGCAGGTCAAAGTAGGCTTTTTGAGGATCTCCGGTGAGAAAAGGGGCAATGAGGCTGGCCCACTGGTCCTGAGGCCACCCTTCTCTCTCTGCCGTCCTCTCAAATGTAGCAAGAAATGCCTCTACATCATCGCTCAGGGACAATTTCTGCAAAAAATGGCTTGCCCTCACAGTCACCTGGTTGCTAGGGGCAACAGCCGCTTGCTCCCGAACCTGAGATAGCTGCTGCACTGCTTCCTTTAAGACAGCCACCTGAGCCTGCATAACCTCTTGCTGGGCTGCTTGCTGGGCTGCCAACTGGGTCACCAACAGGCGGGTATTTTCTTGCTGCAGCTGATTTGCTTCCTCATGGCGAGTTTGCGCTTGCATATTAGCCAGGGACAGCTGTTTAATTAGCTCCTCCATTGCTTCAGCTTTCAACGTTTGTGCAGCTTTAACCCAGGACATAAATCCAATGTACTGTCCCTTTAACTGTCAGTTCAATGTCAAGTTCAATGCAAAAAAAAAAAAAAACGTTTTGTTTTTTTCTTCTTATGCCTGTTATTCTGTCCTGCCCGCATTCTCCACCAGTGTAATGTTCGGGGAACCAGCTAGATCGCAGGACACAGGCTTTTCAAACAAAAGGACGTTTATTTAAACTTAAATGGCTTCACAGCAGCAAAACAAAAGAAATGACAGTCTCACCGACTTGTAGAGTTTATAACTGCTGTCGCAGTTAAACAGTCCTTCCTTGGTGTTGCAGGTAAGTTTCCCAGATAGCAGGCTTCCATGCAGGCCACTGCCATGTACATTCACAGCTTCCCAGAGCTTTTCACAGCCTCCACAGCTTTTGCAGTGTCCACCATTCACCATGCAGACTTCACTACACTCCTTCTCTCTAACCTACAACTTCCTGTCTCTCTTAAACCACTTCCTTGGACAGGTGTGTTAACCATTGCTGTTCCCTTAAAGGAACCACAGCCCAAACAGAGGGGAAATATAGCGTCCTTTCAGGACCCAGCCACGGCGTCCTGTACAAGGGACAGAGTAGGACAGTGAGTGAAACTGACAGTGTGCTATTCTGTTCTAAACTAATCTTGCTGAACCATATTTGAAATTCTTGAGTTTAGGGACTGAGAGGTACAGTGAGGGAAAGTGTCAGTGTGCTATTCTGTGCTAAATCTTGTTTGTAGGGACAGAGTAGGACAGTGAGTGAAACTGACAGTGTGCTATTCTGTTCTAAACCAATCTTGCTGAACCATATTTGAAATCCTTGAGTTTAGGGACAGAGAGGTACAGTGAGGGAAAGTGTCAGTGTGCTATTCTGTGCTAAATCTTGTTTGTAGGGACAGAGTAGGACAGTGAGTGAAACTGACAGTGTGCTATTCTGTTCTAAACCAATCTTGCTGAACCATATTTGAAATCCTTGAGTTTAGGGACAGAGAGGTACAGTGAGGGAAAGTGTCAGTGTGCTATTCTGTGCTAAATCTTGTTTGTAGGGACAGAGTAGGACAGTGAGTGAAACTGACAGTGTGCTATTCTGTTCTAAACTAATCTTGCTGAACCATATTTGAAATCCTTGAGTTTAGGGACAGAGAAGGACACTCGTGGAAACTATCAGTGTGCTATTCTGTGCTAAATCTTGTTTGTAGGGACAGAGAGGTACAGTGAGTGAAACTGACAGTGTGCTATTCTGTTCTAAACCAATCTTGCTGAACCATATTTGAAATCCTTGAGTTTAGGGACAGAGAAGGACACTCGTGGAAACTCTCAGTGTGCTATTCTGTGCTAAATCTAGTTTGTAGGGAAAGAGTAGGACAGTGAGTGAAACTGACAGTGTGCTATTCTGTTCTAAACCAATCTTGCTGAACCATATTTGAAATCCTTGAGTTTAGGGACAGAGAAGAACACTCGTGGAAACTATCAGTGTGCTATTCTGTGCTAAATCTTGTTTGTAGGGACAGAGAGGTACAGTGAGTGAAACTGACAGTGTGCTATTCTGTTCTAAACCAATCTTGCTGAACCATATTTGAAATCCTTGAGTTTAGGGACAGAGAAGGACACTCGTGGAAACTATCAGTGTGCTATTCTGTGCTAAATCTTGTTTGTAGGGACAGAGTAGGACAGTGAGGGAAAGTGTCAGTGTTCTATTCTGTTCTAAACCAATCTTGCTGAACCATATTTGAAATCCTTGAGTTTAGGGACAGAGAAGAACACTCGTGGAAACTCTCAGTGTGCTATTCTGTGCTAAATCTAGTTTGTAGGGACAGAGTAGGACAGTGAGTGAAACTGACAGTGTGCTATTCTGTTCTAAACCAATCTTGCTGAACCATATTTGAAATCCTTGAGTTTAGGGACAGAGAAGGACACTCGTGGAAACTATCAGTGTGCTATTCTGTGCTAAATCTTGTTTGTAGGGACAGAGAGGTACAGTGAGTGAAACTGACAGTGTGCTATTCTGTTCTAAACCAATCTTGCTGAACCATATTTGAAATCCTTGAGTTTAGGGACAGAGAAGGACACTCGTGGAAACTATCAGTGTGCTATTCTGTGCTAAATCTTGTTTGTAGGGACAGAGTAGGACAGTGAGGGAAAGTGTCAGTGTGCTATTCTGTTCTAAACC
Organism: Rana muscosa; assembly: GCA_029206835.1. Taxonomy (NCBI): domain Eukaryota; kingdom Metazoa; phylum Chordata; class Amphibia; order Anura; family Ranidae; genus Rana; species Rana muscosa. The sequence goes on from CM055116.1 coordinate 884,658,889, forward strand.
AATCTTGCTGAACCATATTTGAAATCCTTGAGTTTAGGGACAGAGAAGGACACTCGTGGAAACTCTCAGTGTGCTATTCTGTGCTAAATCTAGTTTGTAGGGACAGAGTAGGACAGTGAGTGAAACTGACAGTGTGCTATTCTGTGCTAAACCAATCTTGCTGAAGCATATTGCAAATCCTTGTGTTTAGGGACAGAGAAGGATAGGCAGGGGACAGTGTCAGTGTCATTGTTGCTAAGCCTCCTGCACAGTATACACCTGAAGGTAGCCCTTATTGCTGTTTTTCCCATCTCCCTGCAGGCCATCCATTAAAATGTCTGGAAGGCAAACAAGGAGAGGCAGACAGTCAGGAGGCAAAAAAAGAGGGCAAGCAGGCTCTGTGTCTGGGGGCAACAGTGCTGGTCGTGGACGCGGTGCATTGTCATCAGCACATGGCCATGGGACACGCTTGTCCTTCTTTTCGGCAGCTGGACATGTTGAGCCACATCATGCCGAACACTTGGTAGAGTGGATGACCAAGCCCACCTCATCCTCCTCATCCTCTCTCACCCAGGCTCAGGGTACTGGCAAAGCAGCTGCCAAAGCGTCCTCTTCTCTGGTATCATTATCTTCATTAGTCAATCCTTCCCTAGACCCACCATGTCCTCCTCCTGAGGAGTCCCCCGAACTGTTTGAGCACAGTGTTGGGTACATGCTCCAGGAGGATGCCCAGCGTTTCGAAGGATCTGATGATGATACCCAGATAGAGGAAGGCAGTAGCGTGAGAGCAGAGAGAGGGGATGCTCAAGAAGGACACCAATCTGGCAGTCATGCTCCAGCAGCTGCAGCATACTGCCAGATTGGCTCCAGTGATGAGGAGGGAGGGGATGATGAGGTCACTGACTCCACGTGGGTGCCTAATAGGAGAGAGGAGGAGGAGGAGGATGAGGAGGAGGCACATCTCCAACGAGGCAGGATGCCCTTGGGTGGCCAGCGTATGGGCAGCACACCGACGGAATCACACCGCAGAGCTCCGCCTGTGCAGGGCGCTGCCTCTGCCCGTCATTCAAAAAGTTCTTTGGTGTGGGCCTTTTTTGAGGCGAGTGCATCAGATCGCACAGCTGCTGTTTGCAACATATGTCTCAAGCGTATATCGCGTGGCCAAAACATCAGCCGCTTGGGCACCACATGCTTGATCAGACAAATGTTGACCTGCCATGCAGCTCGTTGGCAAGCCTACCTTAAAGACCCACACCAAAGAACAAAGCTGACCTCTTCTTGCACCGCATCAGCTGGGATCTCCAACCCCACTATACCTTCAGTCCTCTCTGAAACCTGCTCTGAGAGGAATGAAGGTGTAGAATTAGGTGTGTCACAGCCAAGTACTTGCGGGCACTCTGCTAGCAGTACACCGACGTCCGATTCTAGCAGGCAAATTTCCCTGCCCCAGCTGCTGGACCGTCGAAAGAAGTTCACTCCCAGCCATCCACATGCCCAGCGGTTGAATGCTAGCTTGGCTAAATTGCTAGCGCTTCAACTGCTGCCTTTTCAGTTGGTAGACTCGGCCCCCTTCCGTGAGTTTGTGCAATGTGCGGTTCCTCAGTGGCAGGTTCCCAAACGCCACTTTTTCTCACGGAAGGCGATTCCGGCTCTCTACAGGCATGTGGAAGGCAATGTCTTGGCCTCGCTGGACAGGGCGGTCAGCGGTAAGGTGCATATTACCGCTGACTCATGGTCCAGCAGGCATGGACAGGGACGTTACCTTTCTTTCACGGCCCATTGGGTCACTCTTTTGGCAGCTGGGAAGGATGCAGGACAAGGTGCAGTAGTGTTGGAGGTTGTTCCACCGCCACGCCTCCAAAATGCTACTACTGGTTGTGACACACCTCTCTCCTCCACCCCCTCCTCTTCTTCTTCCTCCATGGCCTCTTCCTGTGGTTTGTCCTCGGAACCAGCGGTGCTCCGTAGGCGTTCAAGGGGCTACGCAAGTACGCAGGCAAAAAGATGCCATGCCGTGCTTGCGCTGGTGTGTTTGGGGGACAGGAGCCACACTGGGGCAGAGGTCCTGTCTGCTCTGCAGGGGCAGGCCGAGAGGTGGTTGACGCCACGCCAGCTTAAGCCAGGAATGGTGGTTTGCGACAATGGCACCGACCTCCTCTCCGCCCTCCGACAGGGACAACTGACCCATGTGCCCTGTATGGCTCACGTCCTTAACCTGGTGGTGCAGCGGTTCTTGGGCAGGTACCCGGGCTTACAGGATGTCCTGAGGCAGGCCAGGAAAGTCTGTGTGCATTTCCGCAGATCTTATAATGCCAGTGCTCGCCTGGCTGAGCTGCAAAAGGAGTTGAACCTGCCCAAGAACCGCCTTATATGTGACATGCCCACCAGGTGGAACTCAACGTTGGCCATGCTGCAGCGGCTGCACACGCAGCAGAGGGCCATCAATGAGTACCTGTGCGACTACGGCACCAGGACAGGGTCAGGGGAGCTCGGGTTTTTTTCACCACGGGATGCATGCACTGTCCTGGCACCATTTGAGGAGGCCACGAGGATGGTGAGCAGTGACAGTGCATGCATCAGTGACACTGTACCTCTTGTCCACCTGTTGGAGCACACGCTGCGTGGAATAATGGACAGGGCACTTGAGGCAGAACAGAGGCAGGAAGAGGAGGACTTCCTTGCCTCTCAAGGCCCCCTTTACCCTGACAGTGTTCCTTCTGTCCCACCCATCGCACAGGAAGAGGAGGAGGAGGAGGAGGAGGATTGTGTCAGCATTGAGGTGGAGGCTGGCACTCAGCATCATCAGCAGCAGTCTTTTAGGGATGATTTACAGTCCCAAGAAACCAGTGGACTTGTACGTGGCTGGGAGGAGGTGGCTGCGGATCATGTCGTCCTTAGTGACCCAGAGGACTCCGGACTGAATGCCTCAGCTAACCTACGCTGCATGGCCTCCCTGATCCTGTAAAGTCTGCGGAAGGATCCTCGTATTCTTCGGATCAAGGAGAGGGACCATTACTGGCTGGCCACTCTCCTTGATCCACGGTACAAGGGTAAGGTTGCGGACCTTATGTTACCGTCGCAGAGGGAGCAGAGGATGAGACAACTCCGGGAGGCCTTGCAGAAAGGTCTGTGCAACGCGTTCCCAGAGACTGGGAGGTTACAAACTCCTGGTCCTGGACAACGAGTTGCTGAGGCTTCGGGCAGTCAAAGAAGGAGCGGTGGGGAAGGTGGCTGTCTGACCGATGCGTTCAGACAATTCTTTAGTCCGCAGCCCCAAAGTATGATCGTTTCCAGCAACCATCGCCAGCGTCTGATATACATGGTGCAGGAATACCTAGGGGCAAGGTCAGACTTGGACACCTTCCCCACCGAAAATCCTCTGGCTTACTGGGTCTTGAGGATGGATCACTGGCCAGAGCTTGCACAGTATGCAATTGAGCTACTGGCCTGTCCTGCATCCAGCGTTCTTTCAGAACGCACATTCAGTGCTCCTGGAGGATTTGTCACGGATCACAGGGTGCGCCTGTCCACCGACTCGGTTGATCGACTGACTTTCATCAAGATGAACCAGTCTTGGATCACCACCAGCTACCACACACCTGATGCTGATATAACAGACTAATTGATTTTAAAATGTCACATCCCTTCAAGACTGATGCTGATGCTGAGTTCCTGTGCTGTTATGTTGACTAGCTATCCTCCTCCTCCTCCTCAATGATCCGATTAATGATGATGGCTTGGAAGATCATTTTGGTTTATGGGTGCCGCCACCAGTGGCTAAGGCCCAATTTTTCAGCCCCTGTTTAACAGGGGCGTGTAATTACAATTTTTGATGCAATACTTTGCAACAGGCCTCATTGCTGTGCTCCAAGTACAGTATCTGTGAGGGGTTGCAGTGTTGTGCCACCAGTGCCTAAGGCCCAATTTTTCAGCCCATGTTCAACAGGGGCATGCAATTATAATTATTGATCTAATAATTCACAGCAGGGCCCATTGCTGCGCCCACCAAGAGTAACTGTCATGCCTTACAGTGTTGTGTCAACACCACCACCACCACCACCACCACCACCAAAGGCCCAATTTTTCAGCCCCTGTTCAACAGGGGCATGCAATTCTTTTTTTTAACAAGAAAAGGGGCATGCAATTCTAATTATTGATCTAATAATTCACAGCAGGGCCCATTGCTGCGCCCACCAAGAGCAACTGTCAGGCCTTACAGTGTTGTGTCAACACCACCACCACCACCACCACCACCAAAGGCCCAATTTTTCAGCCCCTGTTCAACAGGGGCATGCAATTATAATTATTGATCTAATAATTCACAGCAGGGCCCATTGCTGCGCCCACCAAGAGTAACTGTCAGGCCTTACAGTGTTGTGGCACCAGCACCACCATCAAAGGCCCAATTTTTACTACCACTGTTCAACAATTATATGTTATTACAATTCCTGATATAATAGTTGACAGCAGGGCGTTCCAGCACCCACCAAGAGTAACTGTGAGTGCTTACAGTGTTGTGCCAACACCAACACCTAAGGGGCCAATTTCTGCAGAGTATATACGGCAGGTCCCTACTTTCAAACATCCAACTTACAAACGACTACTACTTGCAAACGGAAGAAGACAACAGGAAGTGAGAGGAAATCTACCCCTTGGAAGGAAAATTCTCTCCTGTAAGAATTAATATGGGAGAAAGGTGTCTCCTCTCTACTGATGCTTTATCACCAATCCTTGTTTCAATAAAAACACCACATTTCAAAAACAGTTGTCATTGGGACGCAAAGTGAGGTGAAATGTTCTGAACAGGGGCACAGACAGCAAAAAAAATGTTACAGGGGTGATAACCCTTCCCTATGTTTTCCAAAAAGCTTAAAAATAGGTATTTGGCCTGGAGCTACACTTAAACAATGTAGCTGTTCAAAATTACAAACAGATTCTGCATAAGAACAAACCTACAGTCCCTGTCTTGTATGTACCGCCTGTATACGGCTGTTCAGAGTATATAGGGCCTTTTTTATTTTGTGTGCGGGGTTCCCCTTAATATCCATACAAGACCCAAAGGGGCTGGTAATGGGCTGGGGTAGGGGGGGGGGGGTTGATGGGGTAGCTATGCCATTTGTCTTAAAGATTTTCATCCATATTACCGGGACCAGACATTACATTAAAGCCGCAAGCAGTTTTAAATGGCTTTTTTTTCCTTTAGAAATGTTATTTTGTGCAGGGACAGTTCTAAACACGGGAAACACGTGGCACTTCACAGGCATACTTTAGACACCCCCCAGGTACAATATTTAAAGGAATATTTGACTTTTTTTTTTTTTCACTTTATGCATCATTAAAATGACTGCTCCCGGAAAACGTCCGTTTTTAAAACTTCTTTTTGCATTGATACATGTCCCCTGGTGCAGAACCCGGGTTCCCAAACTCTGTTTAGGACAATAACATGGATAATAGTCGTTATAATTAGCACTTTAGAATCCGAACGTTCGCATCCATTGTATTTAATAGGGTTCTAATGTTCGTGCGAACTTTCGGTCCGTTCGCGGGTTCTGGTGCGAACCGAACCCGGGGGTGTTCGGCTCATCACTAATTAACATTAGTTAGGGAGAAAAGCTTTTCCCCCTCCCCTGATAGGGCATGCAATTACCTGTGGAAGACCTCCGTTCTTTTTTTTTTTTTAAAGATATTTTTATTAGGTTTTAAGACAAACCAACAACAAACAGAAAGAAAGAAACACACAAAAAACAACAATAACACCAGACACTCTGGTCTTACATAGGTATAAAACATTTGGCAACGTGCACAAGTACAGAAAAATAAATAGATATCAGTGCAAAAGGCGGAAAATAGGCACAATGGTAAAAGGTGCAGGTATATTACGGGGGCGTAGTAATAGTGGAAGACCAGACATTAGAGAACCCTGGGGCACGACCCATCAGTGGTCAATCAAGGGTAGGTCAGTCAATGCTGGGAGAGGGTTAACGGGCTAGCCAGCCATCTACCCCAAATTTTGTGAAAGGTTTTGTTCCGTTTCCGGATTTCAAAAGTAAATTTATACAGTGGGATAGCATCATTAATACGTTTCAACCAGAGGGACTTCAGAGAGGTATGTGCACCCTTCCAGGACAGTAAAATATATTTTTAAACATAAAAATAGAGTATGCAGAGCAGTCTCTTGGCATGGGAAGATATGTGTAGGTCCCCAAAAATTCCTAGGAGGCAGTTCTTGGGGTGGATAATGTTTGGGAGGCCTAACAATGATGAGATGAAAGCACCCACTTCCTCCCAGAGCAGTGTAGGAAGTCGGCCTCCTGGCCACAGCCGCGAAAACAGCCAGCCGAGGGCAGGAAACCCATTTTGTGCAACCTAGCCGGAGTAAGGCGAGTCTGACCTCCTTTCTTACACCCTACTTAACAAAAGTAAAAGCTTTAGTGACTCTCCAGATTTGGGGGTCCAGTGTGGCACAGACAGAACTATTAGGTGGCTACTGTAGTGAATCCCTGGATCTGGGATACACTTAGCTATGTGTCATCTGCTGCACTGAATGTCCATGATTTGGAGGTCTGGTGTGACATTGCCAGCATACCTATAGTTCTGCTCCCAGTAAACATGGCGGGAAATGCCATTGCTGGAAATAAGTGAACACTCGATAAAAAACTGAATAAAGGTTTTGGGTAGAGATATTATTAAAGGTTTGAAAGTTGACAGCTTTATAAAGAAACAATGCTCTAGAATGCATTTCCAATGCCCCTAAATAAAGTTATAAAAAATGTAAATGTATATAAGTGTAATTATCTATTTTGTACAAATGAGCAATGAAACAAACATCAGTAGAGAAAGGGTAACCTTGCACAAGACAACAACCCAACTCTGCCAATTGACCAACTACAAACAAATAACATCATGGGAGAGAAAATTGTCTCTTAATGAACTACTGGAAAAAAAGGGTTTTATGGCAAGTATAAATATCTTCCCGATGTTCTTTAATAGACACACTTCAGCACCTGGAACGTCCAAAAGCAGGCCCAAAATGTGGGATGGGTGGTGTCACACAGCCCAAGATACGTTTGCTGTCTTTTGAGAGAAAAAGGAGGCAAATTCATTGAGAGTTGTTTGAGCTAGATGCTGGGGCTATCTTGTGTGGACCTTCCAGAATGGAAAATTGCAGGAAGCAATTACAGTCACAATGCTGTCATTTATCGGGGGGAAAAAGAATACTATCTCAAGGAAACCTTGTCCATGTAATAAACAAGAAAAGAACACTTATGCCGCATACACACGATCGGAAATTCCGACAAGAAAAGTCCGATGTGAGCTTTTGGTCGGAAATTCCACCAACAAAAGATTGAGAGCAGGTTCTCTATTTTTACAACTGAAAAAGTTCCGGAAATTCCGATCGTCTGTATGCAATTCCGACGCGCAAAAACCACTGGTACTATCTTGTCCTCGGTGTCTGTAGCCAGTAGAGTTGGGTCACTCTCACTGGAGATCGGAACCACCGAGGACAAGATAGTACCAGTGGTTCCGATCTCCAGTGAAAGTGACCCAACTCTACTGGCTACAGACACCGAGGACAAGATAGTACCAGTGGTTCCGATCTCCAGTGAGAGTGACCCAACTCTACTGGTTACAAAAATCGAGGACAAGAATACTCAGCTCACTCTATCCACCAGTGAGAGTGGGAATACTCAAAAAAATATATATAAAAAAAAAAAAAAACATGCATGCTGAGAATCAAGCAGAAGAGCCGAACTGCCTATTGAACTTCATTGATCTAGGCTCGTCCTACGTCTTGTACATCACCGCGATGAACATGTGTATGCAACACAAGTTTGAGCCAACATTCCGTCAGAAAAAATCCACGGTTTTCTTGTCGGAATTTCCGATCGTGTGTACGCAGCGTTACAGGATAGAGCTACTGGCTCTGGATGATAGAACTTGAGAAAGTTAAGAATCTGAGCAACTGAAAAGGTCCAAGGGTCAAGACTAAGAACCTTTCACCATCTAAAAAAGTATTTTGGGGTGTAGTAATGGGCCCAGCAGGAAGCAGGCTTATGCCAGCAGCATGGCAGAGTTGGCCTCCTCTAAGAGACCCTACTCCTAAAACCTAAGTTTCAAAAATAATGTCATGAAAGCAGGGCTGGATTTAAGGCCAGGCTACCTATGCCATGGCCTAGGTCTCCATGCCCACGGGGGTGGAACCTGGCCATTTTAAATTATGCTTCTGTCACATGGGGACTCTTGTTTGCAAGAGGCATAAAATCAACCCCCAACCCCACTGTGGAACATTAATTTTGGTAATGTTAGCAAAGTGCTGCTCTTAACAATGCAAAAATACTTTCTTGTAGCCCAACCTTTTTTTTGCTCATTTTCTTCTACTCCCAGCGTGCAATTATGTATTTTGCTGCTTGTTGTTTGTGGGGGGTCTTGCCTACTGTTCTAGGGGAGGATAACACTATCTGTGACAGGTGCAGGGAATGCTTTCTGCACAGGCACCAGGTCCAAATGTGCCAGCTCTCAGAATGTTGCACTGCTGTGAAAGCTGAGTATGGGTGAGAAGTAACCCATTAATGCACTCCTTTGCAAATGAGTGAACCTAGGCCTCCAAAACACTTACCCAAAAAGCTTCTGGGTTAATGTTAATCGTAGCTGTAACATGTATACGTTTTCAGTAAAACTTTTATGCTTAAAAATAAATAAAGCATGCATGCTACTATTTACGAGTTAACTTTTCAGGAAATATTGTGGAGTCAGAAACTGGCAAGCATCAGCAATCTTCCCAACAACTTGCTGTCCACAGGTGGGGTGGATGGTTATGTGGTAGAAGGTTTGTCATAGGGTTGGTTGTCCAAACAGTCTCTGCTTGGACCAAGACTTGGCAGAGGATCAAAGGATTTAGAATGTTGTTCCTAAGAATGAAAGGAAGATACACCCTTCCAGGTATAGTACACAGACCATTATTTAGCCAAGGTACTCTCTCCACCCCCCCAAAAACAAAAATACTACAGCTGCCTAGCTTAGGCTGGCTACCACACAACTTGCATCCAGGGAGGCATCACAGATAAACTTGACTGCTTGCATCAGCAGACATGTAAAGCTGATCAAATGTTGTGGAGACCCTTCAGAAACAAAATCTTGACTTAGTACCTTAGCATATTCTGTCATAGGAGAAACCCAGGGTAGAGGAGAAAATAGGCCCGAGGGCAGAGCCAGGTGTGGGGATCTGCTGCCCTCCACTGTCTGTAATTGTAAATGCCTTTGTTTTTATTACATAGGTAAAGCTGAACTCAGGGCAAATGTTTTTTTACCCCATGCAGTGGGTCTGTGCCTGCACTGCATGGGTTAACTGTTCCTTTTTGTCTAGGGGACTGGAGAGTTGAGATACAGTATTCTTACCTAATCCACCAGTCCTCCCAGCACAAGACCGGTCCCTGAGGCTCCTGCCCCCCGTGGTCTAGCGGCCTGGAGCGCCATTTGCAGCTGGACCAGAGGATTGGGTGAGTACACAACTTTTGAGTCGCCTCTTGACAAAACTAGCAGTTAACTCATGCAGTGCAGGCACAGCCCCACTGCATTGGGGGAAAAAAATGCCTGGAGTTCAGCTTTAATTATGTATGTACTTCGTGTGCCTGGGAGGCAAAAAGAAGAAGGAAGTAGATAGAGAAGTTTTTGGAGACCGCATGTCTACACACAGGAGATGCATATATTTTACCCAGATCAGAAGCAGAGACTATTAGGCAAGTGTTCTTATGTTTTAATTGTTTAACTGCAGCTGCCCATAGCTTCTTTAGTGTTCAATAAAATCCTTGTGACAGAGGTATCCTTGTCCTGCTGTTATTATTTCACATGCACAGTGCCAGATAGCTAGGTCTGTGCTACTGTATGTATGTAGTGTCATCTTCCAGTATATTATAAGATGAACCTGTTTATTGCAATAGAGTTTATATGCAGCTCCTGCTATTTTAGTTAACACTGTCCCTACTGGTCTGGGATTCTATAGCTAGTTTTAGCTCAGGGCTCAATAACAAGTAAAGGCTAGAGCGATGTTAGGCATCCGGCGGCCAATTCTGGTAGTTAGAGGTCTGGTTGCATGTCAGATTAGACGCTACTAGGGACTATCACACAGTGGATAGGCTGACTCAGAGTTCCACTGCAACACCATAGTTTCTGCTGATAAAAATGTGTGTTCCAGGCTGGTTAGACAATGGCTGAAAGGTCTTCTCATTACCACAGATCTTGTCTTCAGGTCTCCAACACCAAGACAAATGCCACATCATGATCATTCTTAACCCCCTTGGCGGTATTCCCGAGTCTGGCTCCTGGTGAGTTTTTAATGCTAAGAGCTGTAACCCCGAGCCAGACTCTGGCTTCATCGCAGTATGCAGGGGAAGATACTTACCTTGTTCCCTGGATTCTGCAATGTCTTCCCGCTGTGTGTGCGAGCCGTGTCTCGCTCGATCCTCACTGCCGGGTGCCGAGCTCCATTCCCAGCGACGTTGCGGCGCACGGGGGCGGAGTTCGGCGCCAAATTCAAAAAGTGAAAAACACAGTATAGATACAGTATACTGTAATCTTACTGATTACTGTACTGTATCAAATAATTACACACACCCTTTGTCCATGGTGGTCTGTCCAGTGCCCTGCATGCACTTTTATATAATAAAAACTGTTCTTTCTGCCTGGAAACTGGAGATTGTCCATAGCAACCAAAAAGTGTCCTTTTATGTCAAAAGTGGTTTTAGACCAGCTAGAAAACAGAGATAATAAATTAGAATCACCTGCAGAATTGAGCGATAGCGATTTATGGGGAAATTCATCATCAAACACTAAATCTAATGACAGCGACAATTCTGCAACTGAGCAAATTTCAGTGTTTTTGATTTATTACATTATTGAATAATTTTTATTATAATTACATTACTATTTGTTATAATTATTTATAGTTATTTATTATATTATAATTTATGATTTTGTGTTTCAAACTTTATCATACCCGGGATGTCTACTAGACTCTTGTTTGGTCAGGTTTAAGTGAGTAATTACTAAGAATTGCAGGCCTACAATACATAACACCAAATTTCCATGCAAAATAATTGTACCGCTTTTGGTACATAATTCCAGACAGAATCATACCGCCAGGGAGGTTAAGGGCCCCTGCAAATGGACTTTGCTGCAACATTTATCTGGAGGTATCTCTATTAATAACTATACAGTCTATACCCGGGTATTTGTGCACAATTCCACCAGGACTCTTGTTAGGCCCTTTGTTGATAACATCTGTTTGTACATTGGATACATTTACTATTAATAATCTTTTCTAATATAAGGCATGCATTATTTCCATACAGACGTAAATTTATATACTTATGGTTAATGTTATATGCTGGTTACAGCAGTTCCTCTACTCCCAATTACTGTGATTAGATTTCTGCTTAATTTCCCAGGATGGTATTTCCAACTGTTCGCAGAGGCCCTGTCCTAGGTGGAGGCCCTGACAACCCTATTATCAAACCAACTTTTCCACCTGGAGAAGGTTTTGGTTCCTTTATTTACTGACAGGTTTAGCACAATATCCTGTTTGGGGAGGGCCCATTCTCATACCCCCCCCCCCAAAAAAGAGGGCTACACAGTTTAAGAGAACATGGGTCTAGAGTCCAATTTTGTCTCTTTTGAATATTTATGGAATGCAGATAGGAATCACCATTGGCTTGTAAAGGTAAGATACAGGTGGAGGGTCACCGATGGTGGTGCCATCCACCTCTTTGCCAATTTTGTACAGGAAACCCTGTCAAGCTGTTTCCACCCTCTGATAAGAATATCATAAAATTGTTGATGATCAGGGAATATTTAAGTTGAACATTTGTATCTGCCCAAACTCAACTTTTTCACTGCATCTTTGTTGGAAGACAAAGGGAAGCAATAAAAAAATGTTCAGGTCTCATGGGACACCTGCTAAAAATATACCTACAACTCATGGTATGTTATCAATATCAGTAAATCACAGACAACAAATAAAAATAGATGAAAGAAGAAAGAGCATTTAACGTGATAATTCGTTTTTAACACTGAAACACTTTAAAGCGGAGTTCCAGGCTTTTTTTGTTTATTAAAAGTCAGCAGCTACAAAAAGTTTAGCTGCTGACCTTTAAAACAGACACTCACCTCCTGTCCCACGATCAAGCGATGTGGCCGCCTGGAGCGTCACTCCTCACCCCCTCCCCTCCGCCAGCACCGCCATAGCCACTGTGGGCACCCGGCCGCGACAGCTTTCGGCTTCACGGCGAGGCACGCACTGCGCAAGCACGAGTCGCGCTCTCCCAGTGGACAGGCAATCTTCTGTGATCTGTCACGTGTCTCAGAAGATTGCAGAGAGACAGGGGCCGCCTAGGGGGAGAGGAGGAGTCGCCTAGGCAGCCTGTAGGCAGAAGGAAAAAAATTTACATGCCAAATGTGGCATGTAAGAGGGTAAGGAGTGCTTTTGGGTGGAACTCCGCTTTAAATTAAAAAATAATAATACCAAAAATAAATGAAAAAAGTAAAAACTATGGCCAGAATAGAAACACATCAAACCCCCATACATCAGTTGTTAGTGGAGAAGTGCCTCCTTTGGCAATGGAAAGAATGCCACCCTTACAGACCCTTACAGACCGCTAAAAAGATCATTTGTGGCATACCACTGACTCTGAAAAGTGATGTTGACCCTCAGAATATGCAGGCACTAGCAGAGGGGAGTTTAGTCTGCAACTGCTCAAGGAACCCCTAGCAAACTCTGGAGAAACACTAGGGTTGATTGGCTGCACCAGGGTTTTCAATATTAAAGTTTATATCCAGCCAAAACTTTTTTCCTTAGTTTTGGATAAAGTAAGGAGAGTTTGGTACCGCTGTCATCTTTGTGCTACTATCAAGGGCTCCGTTTACAGAGATTTAAACTCACTTCTTATCCTGCTGATCATTTTTTACTAGACAGCAAGCAAGTGGAACTCTCCAAAAGCAACACACACGGAAACAAAAATAATTTTCTTTAGTAGAATGAGGGAGGCTGGAACCCCTGTCAGATATTTCTTTATTTCTGTGAGGTTTAGTGAGAGATTGGTAGTAAACACCAATGCAGAAGGTTTAGAGGAGAAATGTTGCAGAGTGTTTCAGGCTTACCAGAATGGAAACTAATGCCGCGTACACACGATCTGAAATTCCGACAAGAAAAGTTTGATGTGAGCTTTTGGTCGAAAATTCCAATCGTGTGTAGGCTCCATCGGACATTTTCTGTCGGAATTTCTGACAACAAAAATTTGAGAGCTGGTTCTCTAATTTTCTGACAAGAAACGTTCCGATTGCGTGTAGCCAATTCCGACGCACAAAAATCCTACGTATGCTCGGAATCAATTTGACGCATGCTCGGAATCGGAATTCATTTTTCTCGGCTCGTTGTACGTTGTTGTTGTACGTCACCGCGTTCTTGACGGTCGGAATTTCCGACAACATTTACGTGACCGTGTGTATGCAACACAAGTTTGAGCCAACATTCCGCCAATAAAAAAATCCACGGTTTTCTTGTCGGAATTTCCGATCGTGTGTATGCGGCATAAGCAGTGGTGTATTTAGATTTTGTGCTGCCCTAGGCCTGACTAAACTCATGCACCCCTTAATTTAAATATGACCCACTTCTTTCTGTCAAGGCCACACCCCTTTCTGTTTAAAACCCACCCGGCCATCTCTCAACCACACCCCTTCGTCTTTAGGCCCCACCTTTTCCTCTTAGAACGCCACCTCTTCCTCTTTGTACATAAAAAGTTGGTTTCCAAGTGCCTACTTGTAAGCTCCTTGAGAACATGGACTGATATGAATGTACAATGACCTCAAAATTTCAAGTTATGAGCCACTAGCCAGGCCTTAAAAGTTACTCACCACCGCTTGCCCCACCCAACCCCTACCCTGCCCCTAAACACCCTCTTGTAAATTATCTCATGAGACGACACTGTAAGGCCCCTTTCACACGGGGTCGAACCGCTATGACGGACTCCGCTAGCTCAGCAGGGCTCGCACCGTTGATCCCCGCTGAGCAGGCGGATGACAAGTTAGTCTCTGCTCACAGTGCTTAAACGGACCTGTCAGAGCCCCGCTCTCCTCTATGGGGAGATCGGATGTCACCTGGTGTGGTAAAACATGGTGTCACCCCCCCAGTCCCTGGGATCAGTAATGGATAATGGCCGACAGGCCCTCTTACCAGACCCAGCGAAACAGCAGCAGTGATCCCTCCGGCTGGATGTTTGCTCACCCTGTGTTGTGTAGCGCTCTCTCTGGTGGTGCTGGGCAACGTGGCGTTCTCTGGTGGTGCTGGGAAGCATGGCGTTCTCTCTTTCTTCCCCCAGCACAGTCCTTTCTTTTGTTTTCCTGTCTCCTGTAACTGGCTGCTCTCACTCCCTCAGCTTGTTCCTGGGATCTCTCTCCCTTCCCCCAGCAGAGTGCATGCTGGGGGGTGTAGTTGGCTCCCTCTGGAGAACAATAGGGCTGCCAATCTTCTGGGACTACATGTCCCATGATGCTCCCCTAGTCTCTTTTTATTGGCCTCTGCTGTGGCCAATGGGGAGGGGGGAAAAACAAGAAGGAAGCTAGGTGGGGAATCTGAAAAGAGCCCTCTCTCTTATCCTGTGCGGCTGACTGGAAAAGAGGGGGGTGGGGTGAGCAGGGGAACCCAACAGCCTGCCTCTCCTCACAGTGCCAGTGCCTGTCTTCAGCCGAGAAACAGCGCGCTGTCACCGCTTCACAGCTGGGGGGGGGCGGGGGCTCGACAGCACCCGCCACTACCTACAGCTGCTTCCTGGAGGTTGTCACAGGGTGTGTTCCGCCCCCCCACAGCGCCGGCACTGCTAGGGGTTCCCCACATCCTCCTCGCTTTCCTCCTCTGGACACAGATGGACCCCGCCCCGGGGAGGACTTTAAAACGTGGAAGAATGCCAGTGGAGTGTAGGCGGACAATTAATCTCCGCCTCTGCCATTTGCTTAGCAAGTCACCGGCCGCTGACCGGCGCTAGTCCCTCCCCCCCACCTGGCCAAGTACGCTCCGTACACTGCCTATAACAAGTGCCGCAAAGCCGCGGACTGTATATATGTGCAGGAGGGGGCCGTGCGAGACGGGAGGACCAGTCGGGTGGGCTTTTTTTGTGTGGGGGGGCGGCTTTTTTGCCGCCCCCTGCAAAGTGCCGCCCTAGGCCTGGGCCTTGTCGGCCTAGGCTAAGAAACAGCACTGGGCATAAGGGCACATGAAAAATGTAAAATAGGCTGTGGATTTTTAAAATAGGCTGTGGATTTTTGACAGCACCAGCAAGGGAACTTGTCTGCTTTCTGGTAGTAGACATATTACCAAATTAAGGAACAAAGTACAATGTGGGTGGTATCCCTTTAAGTGACCCACTGCCAACTGAACCAACTACCACAACCTGAGGAGGCAGGAGTACATTGAGAGACCACAGTGTACAGCGCCCCAGGCATCAGCCCCACCTGCTGCCCTATTATTGTCCACCTTGAAGAGGGTCCCCCTAGAAAAGTGTACAGTGAGAAAGAAGTTTCTAGTACAGAGCTAGTCATTGATTAGAGATGGCTGTAGAAATGGAGGGAATGGCAGTAGAAAGTAAAAGTAATGCTGAACAAAATGCATCAAGGTAGAGATTATCAATAGATTCTCCACACCATGCATTTTTGCACAATAGATTCTCGGCATCATACATTTATAGCACAATAGATTCTCTGCACCTTACTATGTTTGAATATGATATGCTTAACTGTTAGGTTTAACCCTATACTCTCTAGCTTGGTTCCTCATGGTGCTGAGATCTTTGTGCTTTGTTTGTGCAACTATTAATAGTATATATTTTGCGTGGCTTTATACTAACTTTTTCATGTAGGAAAATGAAATAATATACATGAATTGAAACATAACTTTCTGGTGTGCTGACTTTTTTATTATATACACTTACTGTTTTGGGGTTTTGTGAGGAAACCCTAATATGATAGTTAAAGCATTCATTCCCTTTTTTTATAGTACTCTATTGCTTTGCTTTTACAGGTGTGCATGTCCTATTGTGTGTAGCGCCCTACCCCAATGGTGGGGACACTATATTAAATTTAAGGGTGTCTGAGACAATAGTTGGGCTCAGACTGTCGATTTGTACAAATTTGCCTCTCTTCTGGTTGTGGTTTGCCTGGTAGCAGTTTCCCTTATTGCCTGTAGGTGGCGTTACCACCTCAGGCACCTGTTGGAACACAGGCAAACCATGGTGCATTGAGTGACCCTTCTCGGCAGCGGTGCAGTGGGAGTGGTTGACCCGCTGTGCCTGCTGGGAGGGGATACTTACGGGGCAGATGCCATTGTTCGGGGTCTTTCGCCTCGTGGCCCTCCTGGCGTGAGGTATGTGTGTGTGGTTCTGGTCTCAGGGCCACGTTGGCCACGTTGGCTGCATCGCTATTGCGTAGGCCCAGCTATTCTGGCTGGGGCCTGCAGCCCAAGAGGGGGATCCCAAGCTGTCCACCCAAACAAGGGAGGAAGCTGCCTTGATGAAGGAACCCAGGGAGGACCTGCCCTGGAGAAGACTGGCAAAGCGCTGATGTCTCGGGTGAGGCCTGGTGACCTTGTTGAGGAGGGATCCAATCTACTAAAAGCCCTGCAGTTCGCCGTATTGGCTTAAAGGCTCTCTTACTGCACGGCTGGAAGTTTGGGACTTTAAAATCCTGTGGCGGAGGATTCCTGGACTATCCATTTAACTATCTCTAAAAGAAGGTCTGTGGCAGAGACCGACTCCATCTTGAGCAGTCTGTGGCAGAGGCTGTCTTGTTACTGGTTCGTTCATCATCAGCTGCTAGGCCATGTGAGAGGGGACTGTCCGGGTGAGCAATACCCACTCTACCGGTGCGAGTGGTGAATAACTGATGAGTACTTTGATCTAAGTTTGTGTATTCTGTACTGCGTGCCTGAAACTTCCCCTACTCTTCTCCTACCTTCTACTTTCTCTCAAGTTTTACTGCAGAAGAAAAGTATAAAGCCTGACTGTTGAAGGTTTTACTTTTGTGTGGACATTGCATTTTACTATGGACTTTCCTACCCTGACAACAAAGCTAAAGAGGTAACGTGCTACATGTGTATTTAAAAGTCTTGCTCTATCAGAGCAAGAGAGAGGTGTTCTACATCCTCAGAACACTAAGCTAAATGTAGTTTGCTTAGTATGTGCCAGGTGGTATTGCCGTTAGATGGGGCTGTGTCTTTGGTGTCCAACCTCCTACAATCAAAATCTATACCCAGGTTTTGAGAACTGTGTGTGGGTAGGGTGCAGCATGATGCACCGGTGGCAAAGAATACACATTTAGAGGCTGAGGAGGATAAAAACTGTATATTTTGAGATTTCCAATAAGGTAAAAACAGGCCCGGTGGGAAGGCACAGCCAACCAGAGCCACTTGCAAACAGCAGAGGATCTAGATCCTGGTATGATGCCGTCATGCTTTTGCAGCGAGGAGCAGGAATACGGCCTGGCCGGTTCACACCCAAAGGGGATGCTTCCTATGGGGACCCTGCACTTTTCCTACTCCTTAGGAACCTCTCCCTGCTGCTGGGCACTGTCCCTGCTAGTTGGGGAACCTGTCTCTACACTAACCACTCATATAAAGTGCACCGGGGGGAGCTGAGCTGGAGTCTTAAATAGACTCTGCTTGACCCAAGATGGCCATTGATTTTTTTATGGGGCACCAGCGACCAATTGGACAGCTGTCTCCCTGTGACCGCAAGAAGTCATAGAGGAACGGAGTTTCCTCACAACTGCCTTCCCCTTCTGCATTGTCACTTCGGTCGAGTGCCACATACAATGGTGAATAGAGCCTGCACTTGCCTACACACGCACACACACACACACACACACACAGACAAATAACACACACCATAATGGAAAAAAGGGGAAAATGTTGATTAGTTCTTTAAAACACTATATAATACCTTGTTAATTGTACATACCAATGCCGTGCTGAATGCACCAGAAGTAGGTCATTATATACATAGCATTGCTATGTATTTTGCAGCATTTGAAAATGTAGCAAAACACATGAACAAGAGCATATACAGTATTTTCAAGCCATTGAGTTTGGTTGTAGCTATTAAAAGTCCTATATGATGCATATTGTTGTGTTGACCTGCATATTGCCATTTCGGTTATTTGAATGGAATCTCTAACACAACCCTACAAATATCAACGTGCAACAGAACAGTGAACAGTAACAAGTGCATGTTGCATTTTTAAATGCAGCAAAAACAATGGGCAAGAGAAATTGGAAAGAGGCCTGTGACAGTATGTATTTTTATTTAAAAAAAAATTATATTTGAGAGGTGACATCTAGTGGTGTACATAAGAACTGCCGTAAACATGTATGCTCTGACCAAATATGTTGAAGTATATGTAGCGGCCTCACCCCTCTCTCCCCTTCTCATGCTCAGCTTGTCTTTCTTCGTCTAGGGGTCTCAGTGCTGGGGGGAGAGATGAGATACACCACGGCCCATGTCCTCCATAGCTAAGAGGTGAAGGCCAGAAGATTGGGTTTTGTGTAGGTGTCCTAGAGTCAAGTCCAGTACTTCGTCCCTAACTCCTTTGCTCCTAGTAACCAGAGTTCCACACAGCGAATAGGTCCAACTCAGTTTTATTCTTCTTGGCAACCAACAAACAGTTTCTTTACTGAGTAATAATGGGGGGGGGGGGGAATAGATCGAGGCACAATCCCTTCCCTTCTCCTGCTAACCACTGTGGTATCACCAGTGGTAAATAGTCACTGCCACCGACTATGTGAGGTAGAACATGAATTACCTTCGCTAGCACAGCCCCTGTCAGGGGAAGGAAATCCGTCCAAGGGAGAAACCGAAGTTCTCTCTGTCACCAGCGATGCTGCGCCAGACTCTTCAGAGAAGTTCCGCACACCAGTCCTCCGGAACTCAGACACGGGCACCCAAGGCGTTAGGGCCCCCTCGGATTCCTCTACCCTTGCGGAACTCAGTCGAAGGTACTGAGCCCCAGGCGTCCGCCATAGTACCTCACCCCAGGCTAAAGGTGCCTGAGATGGACTCCATCTTCGCTCAGGCCAGGCCAAGGGCACCTAGGCCTGGAGCACTGAAACGCCAGCACCCAAGCTAAAGGTGCCTGGGTGTGGCCACGTCCTCCAGACTCTGAACTCTGAACCCCGTGGTAAGGGCGTCCGTCCCTTTTATCCCCTCTCCCTTTGCGTCACAGCGGGTTCCCCGCCCCGCTGTACCAGCTCCAGGGGAGGACAAAAGGGTACAGTCTTGCGGTGTGAGTTCAGCTCCGGCCCAGGGCAACAGCGCCACCCGTGGACCGCAAGGAACCTCACACCACCAGAGTCCTCCAAGAACCAGAAAAAGGTCTCGGATCCCCTAGCAATTTGTGCATCTGGGTTACACTACCACCCAGATGCCTCCCTTAAATTCAAACACCCGCTACATATATAAGACACAAATGTCAGGAGTTTTCTGCAAAGTGAAGTCATTTTCTTTCATCCGACTTTACTTACCGTAATTTTCAATTCACCTCAGTTTTGTTTTTTGGGGTAATTTTAAAAAGCAAAGGCAAAGCCTTTATGGTTAAAGTGGACCTGACCTTGAAGAGTGAAGATTTGCTTTTATATAGGGAACATCTAGAAATGTTATTTGTGCCTAAGTAGTAAGCTGTAGAGGACACCAGATTCTTTTTTTTTTCTATGTACAGGCACAGCTGGAAGGTTGGAAACTATACAAAGCAGAAGGGGCACAGCGCCATCTAGTGGCTTTGCCCCTTCATGTGCAGCACAAGCTCAGGAGAACAAATAGTGAGCAAACAACTAAACCACTAAACTTCCAGGAAAAAAATCCTTAAAGGGGTTGTGAAGATAAATGTTTTTTCACCTTAATGCATCCTATGCATTAAGGTGAAAAAACATCCGACAGTACCGCCCCCCCCCCGAGCCCCCGTTTTACTTACCTTACCTCTCGAAAGTCCTGCGCTCATCCTCCTCAGTTCTCAGCCTGGCTGTCGATTGGCTACACTGGATGGATTGAAAGCAGCGCAGCCATTGGCTGGCACTGCTGTCAATCACATCCAATGACGCGGCGTGCCGGGGGGCGGGGCCGAGTGATACAGCTATGGCCACTGCTGTATCACGGGAGCACGCCCGCAATAACTCCACACCATGCTCGCTCGCTCGCATGAAGGTGTGGAGTCCTTACGGGGTCCGGGGAGGAGCCGAGACAGCCGCCGAGGGACCCCAGAAGACCAGGATCGCAGTCACTGTGTGCAAAATGAGCTGCACAGTGGAGGTAAGTATAACATGTTTGTTATTTTTAATTTTTTTCCTTTACTGATCCTTTAAAGGCTCCATCCACAGCTGAGCGATTTACTGGCTTTTTTTGGGCGTTTAAAAAAAAAAAAATGTTCAACTTTTTCCAAGCTTTTTTAAAGCGTTTTAGAAGTGTATTACAAGCGTTTTACAGCTTCAGGCATTTTTGTTTAACCAATAGAAAGCACTACGGGGAGGAGAGGGAGAGGAAATTAGAGGTGGAAAACTGCTTTTTGAGCTTTTTACAAGCTTTTTTTCTGCTCAAGTCAGGCGTTTCAATTGAAGTCTATGAGGCCAAAAATGCTTGTAATCTGCCCAAAAAAAGCTCATGTACCTTTTTAAACTTCAGGCGTTTTGCTTCAGGCGACAAAATGCTCATATGTGAACAGGGGCCATTGAAATAAATGGGATTTTGCTTGTTGGCCGTTTTGCAGCTTTAGAGCTGAGCGTTTTACAAGCTGAAAAATGCCAGAGGACACCAGATTCCACATAAGACAACCACATAAGGGGAAAAAAAGTGTGTCCCTCAGTGAACTGCTAAAGCAAAGGATTTTACAGTGAATTAAAAAAAAAATTAAATCTTATTTTCTCCCAGCAATCACTGAGAACACATGGCTTCATACTTCTATGTACGGGATCTTCGAAAGAATAGACTCTGACTGCTACACCACATCTAGTGTTTGAAAGGCAATCTCCTTTGGAGGAGATGATGAAAGACAGAAAGATGGAAGCACAATGTTCTTATTGAGGTGAAAAGAGAACACAACCATGTGTAAAAAAGGCCAAATGACTTTATCCATATATAAAGAATAAGGAAGGAAACATTGCAAGAAAAGGTGGTTAACTCAAAGCTCTTTCGAGCCCAAGTGAAGAGAAGGAAGGAGAAAAGGCAGGGCAATTTATGAGACAAAGACAAGAGAGGCTATTCAAAGAAAGCCTTTCAAGGCACTAAAAATATCAGGTTATGTATGATCCCATTGAGCTGGGTGGTTCTTCACAGGGGTAGAAATGTAAGAGATACCCTGGATAAGGGAATGAACCACAGAAGGCGAGAGTCACTGGTCCTCCCTAATTCTTAATAATTCCAAAACGAGAGCTGACAGATGCGCACACTGCTACCTTTTATCCACCACCCAATTAAAAGGTTTGAGAAGTGTTGTAGGGGTACTTGCGTGTTTCAATGCCAGTTTATCCTGGGTACGTCTATTGTTCCAAATGACAAGGTTTCACCATCCGTAAACCAGCATGTCATTAACAGAATGAATTTATGATTTGTTAGATACCAAACAAGTCTGTTATGTGTATTTTTACTAGGGCTAATGTGTTTTACTAGCGTACATTCATATAAACACCCTTTGGGAAGGTATCTCTATTACAGTAGGAATTATGGGAATTGAATGAAGTTTGACTGTGGAAGTTCAGTTATAGGTCAAAAGCCCACGTCTTATAGATGTGTATTCCTAAACTGCACACTGAACCATTTATGACATTTTACGACATGACCATTTATGGCAGGGCCTCATCAGAAGTCCTTTAAAGACCTATGACTAGTTAAGCTTTAGTTTATGATGCTTCTGCATGCCTTTCAAGTAGCTGATTTTTGTGAAATGTGTTGATTCCATGAATGCTTAAACACAGTCAGAAGATCTTAATCTGATTGTCTTGTTCTGACTTCTAAAATGTAGAAAAATGAGGGTGGCCTGGTGTTAACCGCCACTTCTCCTTTTTCTCCATACAGTTTGGGGTTTATCAGACATCTGTCAGTAGGTCCTAGTTCTGGAGATGAACCTTGTTTTGTGATAGGACTCCATTAGATCCAGTTCACTCCACAGACCACAGATAGGGCGGGATCTGATCCTCCCCCCAGGAAAGCTGATTTTGGCAGTCAAATAAAATCAGATGTGTCAAAATTAAACTTGACCACCTGCACAATCTGACCTATATTTTTCTATGTGCTCTGGCATAAAGTGATATTAAACCCTCAGTTTTTGCAAGTACTTTCAGCAGATGATGTAATCACTTACTGAGCATGCAGCTTTTTTATCTTTTAATCCTTGCCTAAATTTCAGTTTCATCTGGTGCCATGATCACAGCCCCGGGTTTCCTGTTTCCTCCACCCTCCATTCGCCAAGCTAGCATACTGGAGACTGCACTGTCCACTATTAAGCAGAACCTAAAGTGATTGTAAATGATCACCTTGTAAAATGATCCATTCAGTTTAAAATAGAAATGAAAGGCAAAAAAACATTTTATATAGATATAAGAAAAACAAAAACACGTTTTTTCCCCCCTTTTTTATAAGTGATCACATCCCCTCTATTCTCAGTGGTTTATGAGCTAGGGGGAGAAGCAGCAGCACATTAAGCTTCCCAGTGAATGGCTGTACAGTGGGGGCGTGTCAGGACAAGTCTGATCCTTGGAGGAGAGCAGGCTGAGTTCCCAGCATAGCTAGAGAACTGACTACAGTGTGCTCTCCTGCTTAGTGTGTCAGTTTTTAATAGGAAAGCAAGGGGACTAGCAGGAACACCAGGGATTTCACACAAAGGAAGCAATACAAAGAGAAGAGAATAGGATACTTTCTCATAGAGGTACATGGTACAGCAGGAACATATAAGGAATATAAAGTGTTGGGGTAACAATTGCTTTAACTGCTGCATTTGTTCCCTCCTTCGTCCCTCTGGGACCTGGGAGAGACTGGAATGCTGTCACTTCTAATGTATGGGAACCCTGCCAGTGGCCACAGGCAGATCATTTCTGCTGCCCTTTGTGACAACCAGAAGTTTAATAAACCAGCACTGAGAGCTGAGGCGTTATACAGTGCTTCCAGTTTCTGCATGTATTAGCAAAGGAAACAGTTTGTTTGGACCTGCTTGGTCCACTTGGATCACTAAAATCTGCAGTTGGGGCCTGTTCACACCAGAACACAGTGTGGCAAACCTGTGCTCCGCGATCGTTTTCCTGCACCACTATCGCAACACACTGGGTGTGCGGTTTTCTGCGGGTGTCAATATATTCCTAGCGACACCCCAAATGCAGAGCGTTTGCCTTCACTGGATTGCATGGTACCGCAGTACCATGGGATTTGTTTGCAGTGTGTTTTTAAAAGTAGTGCATGCTTTACTTTTTGTGTGATCCAGTGTGATTTCAGCCCATTCAATTCGCCCAGCTGACTGTGTTCCTTTTGCGATTCCAGTGTCAACTGGTCCTTGGGTGTTAAGGTAGAACTAAAGGCAAAACTTTCATTTTGGATAGAGTAAATGAGGGTTATAGCTCCTGTCAGGTTTTTTTTCTCATTGAGGAGATTTCCCTTCACTTCCTGCCCTATAGCCAATACAGGAAGTGAGACGATTTAGTTTGCATTTGTAGCGCTATACAAGTTATTCACTCACTCACTCACACTCAGGAAATCCCTCCAAAGTGAGGAAATGCCTGGTTGTCACCATAAAGTCCCCATTGGAAGATTTCCCTTCTATTCCTTTTCTGGTGACAAATCAAAATGGGGAACTTTCTTTTACTTTCTCTCACAGTGATATAGGTAAACAGGACAAATTAATAGGGGGAATCTCCCTAAGGCCTTGTATACGCTTGCAGTATACGTCACAGTACTGCCCACTAGTGATGAGCCGAACACCCCCGGGTTCGGTTCTACCAGAACCCGCGAACGGACCGAAAGTTCGCACAAACTTTAGAACCCTATTAAATACAATGGATGCGAACGTTCGAAATCTAAAGTGCTAATTATAACGACTATTATGCAAGTTATTGTCCTAAAAAGGATTTGGGAACCCGGGTTCTGCACCAGGGGACATGTATCAATGCAAAAAGAAGTTTTAAAAACGGCCGTTTTTCGGGAGCAGTCATTTTAATGATGCATAAAGTGAAAAAAAAAAAGTAAAATATTCCTTTAAATATCATACCTGGGGGGTGTCTAAAGTATGCCTGTGAAGTGCCACGTGTTTCCCGTGTTTAGAACTGTCCCTGCACAAAATTACATTTCTAAAGGAAAAAAAGCCATTTAAAACTGCTTGCGGCTTTAATGTAATGTCTGGTCCCGGTAATATGGATGAAAATCTTTAAGAAAAATGGCATAGCTACCCCATCACACCCCCCCCCCCCCACCCCAGCCCATTACCAGCCCCTTTGGGTCTTGTATGGATATTAAGAGGAACCCTGCACACAAAATAAAAAAGGCCCTATATACTCTGAACAGCCGTATACAGGCGGTGCATACAAGACAGGGACTGTAGGTTTGTTCTTATGTAGAATCTGTTTGTAATTTTGAACAGGTACATTTTTTAAGTGTAGCTCCAGGCAAAAAAATCTATTTTTAAGCTTTTTGGAAAACATAAGGAAGGGTTATCACCCCTGTAACATTTGTTTTGCTGTCTGTGCAGTGTGCACCTGTTCAGAACAGTTCACCTTACTTTCCGTCCTAATGACAAATGTTTTTTGAAAATTTTGGGTTTTTATTGAAACAAGAATTGGTGATAAAGCATCAGTGGAGAGGAGACACTTTTTTTCCCATATTAACTCTAACAGGAGAGAATTTGCCTTCCTAGGGGTAGATTTCCTCTCACTTCCTGTCGTATCCTTCCGTTTGCAAGGAGGAGTCGTTTGTAAGTTGGATGTTTGAAAGTAGGGGCCTGCCGTATATACTCTGCTGAAATTTGCCCCTTACATGTTGGTGTTGCCACAACACTGTGAGCCCTCACAGTTACTCTTGGTGGGCGCATGAATGGGCCCTGCTGTGAATTATTAGATCAAGAATTGTAATTGCATGCCCCTGTTGAACAGGGGCTGAAAAATTGGGCCTTTGGTGGTGGTGGTGGTGGTGTTGACACAACACTGTAAGGCCTCACAATTACTCTTGGTGGGCGCAGGAATGGGCCCTGCTGTGAATTATTAGATCAAGAATTGTAATTACATGCCCCTGTTAAACAGGGGCAGAAAAATTGGGCCTTAGGCACTGGTGCCACAACACTGCAACCCCTCACAGATACTGTACTTGGAGCACAGCAATGAGCCCTGTTGCAAAGCATTGCATAAAAAATTGTAATAACACGCCCCTGTTAAACAGGGGCTGAAAAATTGGGCCTTAGCCACTGGTGCTGGTGCCATGACACTGCAACCTCTCCCAGATACTCTAGTTGGAGTGCAGGAATGAGCCCTGCTGCAAAGCATTGCATAAAAAATTGTAATTACATGCCCCTGTTAAACAGGGGCTGAAAAATTGGGCCTTAGCCACTGGTGGCGGCACCCAGAAACAAAAATGTTCTTCCAAGCTATCATCATCAATCGGATCATTGAGGAGGAGGAGGATAGTCAGTCAACATAACAGGACAGTCTCTCAGCATCAGCATCAGTCTTGAAGGGATGTGACATTTGAAAATAAATTAGTCTGTTATATCAGCTTCAGGTGTTTGGTAGTTGGTGGTGATCCAAGACTGGTTCATCTTTATGAAGGTCAGTCGATCAACCGAGTCGGTGGACAGGCGCACCCTGTGATCCGTGACAAATCCTCCAGCAGCACTGAATGTGCGTTCTGAAAGAACGCTGGATGCAGGACAGGCCAGTAGCTCAATTGCATACTGTGCAAGCTCTGGCCAGTGATCCATCCTCAAGACCCAGTAAGCCAGAGGATTTTCGGTGGGGAAGGTGTCCAAATCTGACCTTGCCCCTAGGTATTCCTGCACCATGTATATCAGACGCTGGCGATGGTTGCTGGAACCGATCATACCTTGGGGCTGCGGACTAAAGAATTGTCTGAACGCATCGGTCAGACGGCCACCTTCCTCACCGCTCCTTCTTTGACTGACCGAAGCCTCAGCAACTCGTTGTCCAGGAGCAGGAGTTTGTAACCTCCCAGTCTCTGGGAACGCGTTGCACAGACCTTTCTGCAAGGCCTCCCGGAGTTGTTTCATCCTCTGCTCCCTCTGCGACGGTAAGATAAGGTCCCCAACCTTACCCTTGTACCGTGGATCAAGGAGAGTGGCCAGCCAGTAATGGTCCCTCTCCTTGATCCGAAGAATACGAGGATCATTCCGCAGACTTTGCAGGATCAGGGAGGCCATGCAGCTTAGGTTAGCTGAGGCATTCGGTCCGGAGTCCTCTGGGTCACTAAGGACGACATGATCCGCAGCCACCTCCTCCCAGCCACGTACAAGTCCACGGGTTTCTTGGGACTGTAAATCATCCCTAAAAGACTGCTGCTGATGATGCTGAGTGCCAGGCTCCACCTCCATCCATGCTGACACAATCCTCCTCCTCCTCCTCTTCCTGTGCGATGGGTGGGACAGAAGGAACACTGTCTGGGTAAAGGGGGCCTTGAGAGGCAAGGAAGTCCTCCTCTTCCTGCCTCTGTTCTGCCTCAAGTGCCCTGTCCATTATTCCACGCAGCGTATGTTCCAACAGGTGGACAAGAGGTACAGTGTCACTGATGCATGCACTGTCACTGCTCACCATCCTCGTGGCCTCCTCAAATGGTGCCAGGAGAGTACATGCATCCCTGATCATGCCCGACTGGCGTGGTGAAAAAAACCTGAGCTCCCCTGACCCTGTCCTGGTGCCGTAGTCGCACAGGTACTCATTGATGGCCTTCTGCTGCGTGTGCAGCCGCTGCAGCATGGCCAACGTTGAGTTCCACCTGGTGGGCATGTCACATATAAGGCGGTTCTTGGGCAGGTTCAACTCCTTTTGCAGCTCAGCCAGGCGAGCACTGGCATTATAAGATCTGCGGAAAAGCACACAGACTTTCCTGGCCTGCCTCAGGACATCCTGTAAGCCCGGGTACCTGCCCAAGAACCGCTGCACCACCAGGTTAAGGATGTGAGCAACACAGGGCACATGGATCAGTTGTCCCTCTCGGAGGGCAGAGAGGAGGTTGGTGCCATTGTCGCAAACCACCATTCCTAGCTTAAGCTGGCGTGGCGTCAACCACCTCTCGGCCTGCCCCTGCAGAGCAGACAGAACCTCTGCCCCAGTGTGGCTCCTGTCCCTCAAACACACCAGCGCAAGCACGGCATGGCATCTTTTTGCCTGCGTACTTGCGTAGCCCCTTGAACGCCTACGGAGCACCGCTGGTTCCTAGGACAAAGCACAGGAAGAGGCCATGGAGGAAGAAGAAGAGGAGGGGGTGGAGGAGAGAGGTGTGTCACAACCAGTAGTAGCATTTTGGAGGCGTGGAGGCGGAACAACCTCCAACACTACTGCACCTTGTCCTGCATCCTTCCCAGCTGCCAAAAGAGTGACCCAATGGGCCGTGAAAGAAAGGTAACGTCCCTGTCCATGCCTGCTGGACCATGAGTCAGCGGTAATATGCACCTTACCGCTGACCGCCCTGTCCAGCGAGGCCAAGACATTGCCTTCCACATGCCGGTAGAGAGCCGGAATCGCCTTCCGTAAGAAAAAGTGGCATTTGGGAACCTGCCACTGAGGAACCGCACATTGCACAAACTCACGGAAGGGGGCCGAGTCTACCAACTGAAAGGCAGCAGTTGAAGCGCTAGCAATTTAGCCAAGCTAGCATTCAACCGCTGGGCATGTGGATGGCTGGGAGTGAACTTCTTTCGACGGTCCAGCAGCTGGGGCAGGGAAATTTGCCTGCTAGAATCTGACGTCGGTGTACTGCTAGCAGAGTGCCCGCAAGTACTTGGCTGTGACACACCTAATTCTACACCTTCATTCCTCTCAGTGCAGGTTTCAGAGAGGACTGAAGGTATAGTGGGGTTGGAGATCCCAGCTGATGCGGTGCAAGGAGAGGTCCGCTTTGTTCTTTGGTGTGGGTCTTTAAGGTAGGCTTGCCAACGAGCTGCATGGCAGGTCAACATATGTTTGGTCAAGCATGTGGTGCCCAAGCGGGTGATGTTTTGGCCACGCGATATACGCTTGAGACATATGTTGCAAACAGCAGCTGTGCGATCTGATGCACTCGACTCAAAAAAGGCCCACACCAAAGAACTTTTTGAATAACGGGCAGAGGCAGCGCCCTGCACAGGCGGAGCTCTGCGGTGTGATTCCGTCTGTGTGCTGCCCTTACGCTGGAGATGTGCCTCCTCCTCATCCTCCTCCTCCTCCTCCTCTCTCCTATTAGGCACCCACGTGGAGTCAGTGACCTCATCATCCCCTCCCTCCTCATCACTGGAGCCAATCTGGCAGTATGCTGCAGCTGCTGGAACATGACTGTCAGATTGGTGTCCTTCTTGAGCATCCCCTCTCTCTGCTCTCACGCTACTGCCTTCCTCTAGCTGGGTATCATCATCAGACCCTTCGAAACGCTGGGCATCCTCCTGGAGCATGTACCCAACACTGTGCTCAAACAGTTCGGGGGACTCCTCAGGAGGACATGGTTGGTCTAGGGAAGGAGTGACTGATGATGACATTGATACCAGGGAAGAGGACACTTTGGCAGCTGCTTTGCCAGTACCCTGAGCCTGGGCGAGAGAGGATGAGGAGGATGAGGAGGGCTTGGTCATCCACTCTACCAAGTCTTCGGCATGATGCGGCTCAACACGTCCAGCTGCCGAAAAGAAGGACAAGCGTGTCCCATGGCCACGTGCTGATGGCGATGCATCGCGTCCACGACCAGCACTGTTGTCTCTAGACACAGAGCCTGCTTGCCCTCTTTTATTGGCTCCTGGCTGTCTGCCTCTCCTTGTTTGCCTTCCAGACATTCTAATGGCCTGCAGGGAGATGGGAAAACCAGCAATAAGGCCTAGCTTCAGGAGTATATTTTGCAGGAATCACACTACGCCTGCTGTAAGTGCTGCAAATGCCTGTTGGTGTAACACACTAGGAAAACACAGCAATAAAGCGTAGCTTCAGGAGTATATTTTGCAGGAATCACACTACGCCTGCTGTAAGTGCTGCAAATGCCTATTGGTGTAACACACCAGGAAAACACAGCAATACGGGCTAACTTCAGGTGTATAATGTGCAGGAGGCACACTCCGTCCGCTGTAAGTGCTGCAAATGCCTGTTGGTGTAACACACCAGGAAAACACAGCAATACGGGCTAACTTCAGGTGTATAATGTGCAGGAGGCACACTCCGCCCACTGTAAGTGCTGCAAATGCCTGTTGGTGTAACACACCAGGAAAACACAGCAATACGGGCTAACTTCAGGTGTATAATATGCAGGAGGCACACTCCACCCGCTGTAAGTGCTGCAAATGCCTGTTGGTATAACACAGGGCTCGACAAACCCCGGGCGCCAGGTCACCATTGCGTCTAGAATTAGCGACCTGGCGCCTGGGGCAGCACAGCTGGGGAATCCTGTCTCTCCGTGCCCCCCCCCCTCCGCGCCGCGGGATCGCGTCGGGCCGCGCCGGCCGGTAATTGAGGCCGCGGCTTTGCGGCCTTCTGCAGGCCTATGCTTCCTTCTGTGATCTAGCGCCATCTTGTGGTGGCCGTTGGTATGACAAGACAAACAGCAATGCTAATGGAGTTTCCCTGTCTGTTTTCACTGCCATCTCCTTCCGTCTAATTAGAACCCCCAAACATTATATATATTTTTTTTTTATTCTAATACCCTAGAGAATAAAATGGCGGTCATTGCAATACTTTCTGTCACACCGCATTTGCGCAGCGGTCTTACAAGCGCACTTTTTTGGGAAAAAATACACTTTTTTTTAATAAAAAAATAAGACAACAGTAAAGTTAGCCCAATTTTTTTTAATATTGTGAAAGATAATGTTACGCTGAGTAAATTGATGACCAACATGTCACGCTTCAAAATTGCGTCCGCTCGTGGAATGGCGACTAACTTTTACCCTTTAAAATCTCCATAGGCGACGTTTAAAAAATTCTACAGGTTGCATGTTTTGAGTTACAGAGGAGGTCTAGGGCTAGAATTATTGCTCTCGATCTACCGATCGCGGCGATACCTCACGTGTGGTTTGAACACTGCTTTCATATGCGGGCGCTACTCACGTATGCGTTCACTTCTGCGCGCGAGCTCGGCGGGACGGGGGGCGTTCCTGGCTCCTAACTTTTTTAGCTGGCTCCTAGATTCCAAGCAAATTTGTCAAGCCCTGGTGTAACACACTAGGAAAACACAGCAATAAGGCCTAGCTTCAGGAGTATATTTTGCAGGAATCACACTACGCCTGCTGTAAGTGCTGCAAATGCCTGTTGGTGTAACACACTAGGAAAACACAGCAATAAGGCCTAGCTTCAGGAGTATATTTTGCAGGAATCACACTACGCCTGCTGTAAGTGCTGCAAATGCCTGTTGGTGTAACACACCAGGAAAACACAGCAATACGGGCTAACTTCAGGTGTATAATGTGCAGGAGGCACACTCCGCCCGCTGTAAGTGCTGGAAATGCCTGTTGGTGTAACACACCGGGAAAACACCGCAATACGGGCTAACTTCAGGTGTATAATGTGCAGGAGGCACACTCCGCCCGCTGTAAGTGCTGCAAATGCCTGTTGGTGTAACACACTAGGAAAACACAGCAATAAGGCCTAGCTTCAGGTGTATACTGTGCAGGAGGCTTAGCAACAATGACACTGACACTGTCCCCTGCCTATCCTTCTCTCTCCCTGCACACAAGGTTTATCAAAGAATATGACACTGACACTCTCCCTGCCTATCCTTCTCTCTCCCTGCACACAAGGTTTAGCAAAGAATATGACACTGACACTGTCCCCTGCCTATCCTTCTCTCTCCCTGCACACAAGGTTTAGCAAAGAATATGACACTGACACTCTCCCTGCCTATCCTTCTCTCTCCCTGCACACAAGAATAGCACAAAGAATATCAACATTGTCCCTGCCTATCCTTCTCTTTCCCTGCGCCGGAACACACTACACAAGGCCGCCGCGCTGTGGCCAATTATGGCTCTCCTAGCTGCCGGCGCTGTGATTGGCCAAGCATGCGGGGTCACAGTGCATGCTTGGCCAATCACAGCGCCGGGATTGCACTGCGATGGCGCAGTGTATTGTGGGCCATTCACGTCACTCGAATTTGGCGCGAACGGCCCAAATCGTTCGATGTTCGCCGAACGGTCGAATAGCCTATGTTCGAGTCGAACGTATGTTCGACTCGAACACCGAGCTCATCCTTACTGCCCACCGAACAAGACTCATTCACCTGAATGGGACCATGCCACAATTGCAGTGGTGTGTGAGGCAGTGAGGAGGCAACATAACACCTCATTACTGCCTATTAAATGCCTTCTTAAAGCGGAGTTCCACCTAAAAGTGGAATCTCCACTTTAAACACTCCTCACCCCCTTACATGCCACATTTGGCATGTAATTTTTTTGGGGGGGGGAGTGGGGGCTTCGTTAGGAGTGGGACTTCCTGTCCCACTTCCTACTTCCACCTAGGGACCACCTTGGCGACTCCTCCTCTTCCCCTAGGCGGCCCCTCCCTCTAAGCGATCTCCTGGGACACGTGACTGGTCCCAGGAGATCGCCTGTCCACTCCGGGAGCGCAGTGCGTGCCCGGCCATGAAGCCGAAAGCTGTCACGGCCGGGTGCCCAGAGTGTGAATGGAGGCATCAAGGAGAGGAGCGACGCTCCGTGCGGCCGCATCGCTGGACCGTGGAACAGGTAAGTGTCTGTTTATTAAAAGTCTGCAGCTATACTTTTTGTAGCTGCTGACTTTTAATAAACATTAAAAGGCTGGAACTCCACTTTAAGCATATCTCCCAACTTTTTGAGATGGGAACGAGGGACACCTATTAGCAAAAGGATGCAGGTATAGGACACACCCTCTGCCATGCCCCCTTAAAGAAGAATTATATAAAAAATTGATTGGTTAAACCCACAAATGCTTTTTTTTTTTTTTACCACTACGATTTCTTTATATTGGTGTAGCGCCCTCCTCACTCCCCTCTTTCTCTCGTCTCGTCTTTCTCTTGTCTAGGGGTATCTTAGAGGGGAGGGAGCGGGGACACCACGCCTGGCTTCCACCACATGTGTCAGTGCGGTATTAGCAACGTTCTTGTATTACCTTCGGGTCAGTGCTGTGCACCTGGATCCTCCCTCCAAGAGTCACCTTGAACAATGTCTGTCAGGAAATGAGCTCCACACCATTAAAGTTCAACACTCCTTTATTCTTCTTGAATGAACACAATCAGTTGAACTCCCTTGGTTAACAGAACAGGAAAGGAGGTGTGGATGCGAATAGGCCCAGACACAATGTACAGTAGTTCTCCACTTTCCTTCCTGAAAGTGGGTTACGGTCTCCGCACGAGGAGGAATTTCCTTCCAGGCGGTCTCCGACGAGAGGCTCACCTGTCACCGGCAATATGCTGCACCGGGTCTTCAAGTGAGGAGCTCCCCCCGGTCCATTACGCCTTCCGGATTCGGGTACCCACTCCCGGGGTTCCCTAGGATCTCCTTCCCTCGCGGATCTCAGTGTTGGGCACTGAGCTCCAGACCTCCATCCGAGTACCTCACCCCAGGCTAAAGGTGCCTGGGATGGAACACGACCTCCAGTTGTCCTCTAGGCCTAGGCCACCCAGAGGACCGACACGAACCACCGTCCGCAAGCTGAAGGTGCCTGGGACTTCCACCCCGTGACAAAGATGGACGGCCCCTTTATACCCTCTCCCAGCAAGCACGGCGGGTTCCCCGCCCCACCATACCGCTGCCGAGGGAGGACAAAAAGGAGGCACAGCACACAGCAATGATTCAACCCCAGCCCAGGGCAACAGCGCCACCTACTGGGCTGCAGGGAATTACACATCACTAATGTCTCTGTCAAATTCAAATTTACACCCGGGAAAGTACATACCCGCTACATTGGCTTTTGACATTAACAAATGCAGCAATTTAGAATTTGGATGAAATTTTTAGCACCGGGTAACAGTTTTTGAAAGCTAAACAGTGCATTTTATATACAACTATATAGATCAGAACAAAATGAGGCACAAATGAGGAGGAAAGAGGGACAGGGGAACTTTGTTCCAAATCAGGGACAGTCCCTCTAAATCAGGGACAGCCCCTCTAAATCAGGGACAGTTGGGAGCTATGCCTTAAAGTGGTTGTAAACTCTCCAAAGCAACTTTAGCACATTGCTCTCCTCATACATAAACCTATTGATTGCTGCCTGTGAAACTCTCCTTACTTGTTTCTATTGCTTGCAATTTGTCACGTAAAGTTTTTTTTACGTCCCTGGCGCATTAGCTTTCCGTCCTGTGATTCACGGCACACTCTGTGTGCCATTTCCCTATCCACAGCATAACGTTAACGAGTGTTCCGCTGTCTGCAGCACAGCTTTGCAGACTCGCGAGACTGGCCGTTCACCTTCCTGATTCTCTCCTGTGTGACGTCATAGGGGGAGTAAACCGCCCTGGTAAACTGACCCCTATAGCGGCAATCATCTTGAGAAAGAGGATTGGCTAATAAACGATCGCGCATGCGCAAGATTATTGTAGGGGAATTAAGGAAGGGCGGAAATTACGTTCAAAGATCAGTCAGAAACAATACTCAAGATGGCGCTTGCCGAATCCCTGAAGTTTTTTTTTTTTTTACAAGCTACTAAAAAACAGTAAGTAAACAGCGATTATATATACATTATACTATGCAAGGATTGCAAATTTGTTTTCATATCACATGAGATGATAATTGCAATAAGGAGTGCAGAGTTTACTTCCTCTTTAAGAGAAATCCATGAAGGATTGCTCTTCAGAGGGTTGGCGCCCTGAAGGTTGCCTCTAAAAAGACAGGTGTTCTAATCCCTCGCCACTCTATCCAAAACAAAAAAAAGTTTTTCCTTTAGATATACTTTAAAGAGGAACTGCAGTCTGCTCACATAATTTGTAATAAAAACATCTTTGCCGTTCTGAAGCTTCCCTCCAACCACTTTGCATATTATTTTATATATACTGTGATTCTGTACTTGCCAAATATGCTGCAGAAATCTTCCTCCACTGAGTCTGGCTGCATTCATTTTTACTGTGGGCAGCTGAAGCTGCTGCATGTTCACTTCCTGGATTTACACAGAGCTACACCTCCAGCTCTTCAGCTCTCATTGGCCCTGTTGTGACTCATCCCCCTCCCTTCCTCAGGAGAGTGAGAGAGAGAGCTGTGCATGGTGTCATAGGACTAGGCTTTTTACCAGACAAGAGAGGAGAAGTGGGCTGTATAAGGTATTTACTGGCAGAAAAAAAAATGTTTTACTATCCAAAGTTTAAACAACAAGGGCAGAAGATTTAATACATGGAAAGTTGAAGAAATTACTGAAGGTCTGCTTTAAATCTATGCAAATATGAAGCAAAAATTTAGTTTTTTTATACCCACATTTTCAGCTCTTCATTTATTCTTCTTAATTAGGGATTTTATTTTTAAATTTAAAGTGCAACAAGCTAAATGTAAGCATAGTGTTTTTCTCTAGCACAGCAGAGCATCTAATGAATGGCACATTCTTATTTTTCCCACAAGCAACATGGACGCCTCTCACTGCTGCCACTTACCGGAAGTGACGTCCTTCTCACGCCTATATACCTCACGTCTATGGTAAACGGGCTTGTTTGTGGGAGGTTGCCATGCGGTTTAAGTCTCGGTAAGTGAATGATGCCGGTAGTGTGCCCCAGGCTGCAGTAATAGTTTGTATTCGGTGCTCTGACTTCTGTGCTGTGTGTAGGTACTTCCTGTGTGAGCTGGTGCTGGAGGACCCCCGCCGGAGGCAGAACCTGTCGCAGGGCACGGTGCTGTACAATGTGAAGGAGGCAGTGGCTCGCCTGCATGGGGACTTCGGGGCTGCAGCTGCGTCTATAGCCCTCACAGGTGAGCACACCTTTATCAATGGCATTAACATGGGCACAAGGCTGCTTCTATGTACTGGCAGCCTATACAATGGAAGGTGGTTAGATAGATTGTCCCCTGTAAATCACTGTCCGCATATCCTACTGACCATTCTGGTGCTACTGAATAAAGAGCTCAGATTAACCACTTGACATCTGGAGGATTTACTGCCCTTCATGACCAGGTCTTTTTTTGCGATACGGCATTGTTACTTTAACTGATAGTTGAGCGGTCATGCAACGCTGTTCCCACAAATAGAGCTTTCTTTAGGTGGTATTTGGTCACTTGTGCATCTTTTTTTTTTTTTTTTTTTTTTTTTTCTCTACTAATGGTGGCGATTAGCAAGGAAGTGCCGGTTCACCACTTCTGTGTTCTGTGAGATCGCAAGTGATTTGCAGTGCAAATCACACGCGATGTCTGTGCGATGCGATTTCAGCCATGCAGATAGTATGGCTGGTAAAGCATCGCATTTGGACCAAACTCGCACAGGACCCTTTTTTTTTTTTTTTTTTTTTGGTCTGCACCAGAATCGGATTGCATGGGTGTTCACACTCATGTGATCCGATTCATGCCCGAACTGTCAGTTTGCACTGTGATATGCGAGCTGAAATGGGGGTGTCATTAACATTCCCAGCAGCTCGCATATGGCAATGTGAACTGCTGTGCAAGTCAGGTGCGATGCGGGAAACCGCAGTGGATTCACAGGGTTCCCACATCGCACAAGTGTGAACCGAGCCTTATCGCAGGGCTGCGATATTGCAACAGACATTGACACTAACTGTCACTTGACACACTTTGGGGACCAGTGACACAAAGAAATATTCACTGTACTGATACTGGCTGCGAAGGGGTTATCGGGGGCGATCAAAGGGTTAAAGCGGTTGTAAACCCAGATAAAATTTTTTTTTTTTTTTTAAATCGCCTGCAAGACAAAGCCATAATGAGCTAGTATGACTAGCATACTAGCTCATTATGCATCATTTACCTTAGATCGGGACCCCCGAAGCCATCCTCGTCCCCCGCTCCGTCCGCAGCCATCGCTCCTCAGATACCCGGAAGGTTACTTCCGGGTATCGCCGCTCCAGCCAATCACAGCGCCGATGCGGCGCTGTGATTGGCCGGAGCGGCGAAGACGTCACTCCGCGCAAGCGCGCGGGAGCTGTCTATTCCGGCAGAGCCGGAATTGTGAATGGGATTAACCCTGTGAATGCACCGTTGTCTACGGCGCGCATGCGCCGTAGACATCGGTGCATGTGTTTTTTTGCAAATATCTCCTAAACCGTGTAGGTTTAGGAGATATTTCTTGCACCTACAGGTAAGTCTTAATCTAGACTTACCTGTAGGTGTTTGTTTACAAAGTGGGTTTACAACCACTTTAACTGTGTGCCTAGTCAGTGTTTATGTATACTGTGGGAGGTGCTTTCTCTAGTGGAAGAGATGGACTTTTATTCCCTTTGCAGGAACACAAATTCCATCCCTTCCCTCCTGTCAAAATGGCGATCTGCCTTTTTTACATGGGCAGATTGTCGTTCTGCCTAATGATCAGTGGGTACAGTGTACCCGCCGATCGGCTTCAGCTGTGTGTAATCGCAGTGAAAGCTAGCAGCTGCTCACTCTCTACCCAGAAGTGTCGGGATATATCTCTCTATCTCCTGAAGTGGTTAAAGAGACCCTGTTGCCAACTTTAAAAACCTTGCAGTAAAAGCAGATCTGGTATTTTTATGCCTACTTGCAGTTTCCTTTCCATTGATTGTGATTCACTGCTTGTTAGAACTGTTGATTATTCTAGGAAGAGTTGGTTCCCTACCACAGCCCCCTCCCCTCCTTGCACATTTTAAATGTCTCCACTTATGGGAGTGTTTTAATAACTATGCTGGTCAAGCTTCTTAGCCCCTCCTACATCTCCATTTATGTTGGCCCCTTTGGAGGAGTGAAGGGGATACTGAGTGACAGCTAAGAGGCTGCTAATGTTACATTGAAGATGGCAGGATCTGGAAGTGTCAGGGATCTTGGATATCTACACAAGGGAGCATTTTACAGGTAAATATGCATAATGTGGACTTCGAGATTTTCTTGTCCAAGAGATGGTTTGTAAAGTTGCACTTCCTACTGTACAGCACTCTGTTCCCTGCAGAGAGGAATGGAGTGTGATTGAGCATAATTCCAATACACTCCTTTCACCACCCACAGGAAAGCCTAGAACCCCCCCCCCCCACACATCAACTCCCAGAACTGCTACAAGTCACTCCCATAGCCTGCCCTGAAATTAGAGGCTCAAAGGATCATAGGACATGTAGTTTCAGGACTGGTAACGGAAGGAAGGAAGCAGGAAGTCGGAAATTTGAAATTCAGCCAGGTGGAAGAGTGACATCAGACATAGAAACCTGCTTTATACAGCTAAAGTAGGTAAGTTGCACCCAATTGGACACAAGTGATTCATCAACATGCACAATGGATCTGTTTTGGGGAGCAAAAGCTGGAGTTTTTCTTTAAAGTTGCTTTGGTAAACTCTCTGACTTTAGCACAGTATATTGGTACTGATGTACTCTTATCATAAAACTCTTCCCATGTGATTTATGTTGTAGTGAAATACCTTAATGCATACACTGGCATAATCCTCCTTCGATGCCGGAAAGATTACCACCAGTTCCTATGGTCATCCCTCCCTTTTATCACCAGCCTAGAGAACAGAGGTCAGCGGTATCCTTGTTTAATAAACACATTACATGTTGCAGGTAAGAAAACTGTCTATTTGGTGCTGATCCACAAAGATAAGGGCGGTGGGTGGTGATTTACTAAAACTGGAGCACTCTGAATCTGGTGCATCTGTGCATGGTAGCCAATCGGCTTTGACCATAAAATCTGGAAGCTAGTTTCTATGCAGTTGCACCAGCTTTTGCACTCTCCAGTTTTAGTAAATAACCCCCAAATGTCTCAAGTATATTAAACTGTGAGAAGTCTCAGATGTAATTTGTCAATTCTGTATTTGTAACCTGAGTGTTTGTTTAGGGTATACAGCTTTAGGGCATTATGTTTACTGGCCATTGACAAATCAGTTTAAGAGATGGACCAGTGGTACTTCACATTGCCTCAGTCAGCCCAGGGCTGGACAGAAGTTTATCCCAATGGAAAGCAATCCTCTGACAACCATGCAATAAGCAGTCAGACAGAACAGGAAGGAGAAATCTCTTCCATGGGGACCCGACGTTCAAAATATCCCAAACGAACACGGCTAGCTTTCACAGCTTCAAAAAGGCAAAAATCCAGTGCACCAGCTTGAGATGAAAAGTGACACATTGACAAATGTGTAATGCAGGAATTGAAACAAGATGTGACTTGGTCTTATTACCATGCCAGTTGGAGATGCATTCTATGATTTGCCTTCCTAATGATTACGGTATTTTTAAATAAATAAAAAAATATATATATTAATTTTCCTTTAACCTCTAAATTGCTTAGCGGAAGAACGCTAGCAAGATTTTGCCTATTATAGGGAAAGTGTAAAGCCTCGTACACACAATCAGATTTTCCGACAAATGTATGATGGCAGGGTTTTGTTGGAAAATCTGACCATTTGTATGCTCCATCGGACAATTGTCAAATTTTCCGACAACCAAATGTTTTATAGCATGCTTTAAAACTGTCCGACAAATGTGTGGAGTTGGATTATCTGATCGTGTGTACACAAGTCGTTGGAAGAAAAATCCAAAGTAAAAGCACGCATGTTCAGAAGCAATGCTAACCATAGCACAACATTAGCAGAAGTTGCCCAAAGGGTGGCGCTAAAGAGCAGAAAAACCACGTAGTTTCTGTTTGTTAGCTGACAAGTTTTTGCAGTTTGTATGTAGAACAAGTTCACGGCCAACGCCCTTCGGACAAAATTCCATGGCTTTGTCCAATGGAAATCCGATTGTGTGTATGAGGCTTTAGACCATCAGCGATCACATGGGGAAACCCCAGTAGGGGGTTCCCAGCAATTGGCTGCAGGAGGATGCCCCACTGAAAGCAATGGGAGCTTGACAACTCCATCAGTTAATTGTGGCTGCTAGCATGTATTTGCTCAAGCAATAATTACCTGTGAGTAATTTGCCCTGCACTCATACTATTGGTTTCTGCACTCATGTTGGACTTCCAAAAAGTGTCACTTTTCATCTCAAGCTGGTGCACTGGATTTTTGCCTTTTTGAAGCTGTGAAAGCTAGCCGTGTTCGTTTGGGATATTTTGAACGTCGGGTCCCCATGGAAGAGATTTCTCCTTCCTGTTCTGTCTGACTGCTTATTGCATGGTTGTCAGAGGATTGCTTTCCATTGGGATAAACTTCTGTCCAGCCCTGGGCTGACTGAGGCAATGTGAAGTACCACTGGTCCATCTCTTAAACTGGTCATCAAAGTGTGTGTGTGTGTGTGTGTGTGTGTGTGTGTGTGTGTGTACGAAAGTACAGTTACACTTTTTACATTTCTCCCCAAAGCATTCCAGTCTACTTTAGGCTCTGTTCACATATATGTGAATTGGATGCATTTTGAATTGCATCTGATTCCCATGGCATGCAGAGGCAGTGCAAACTGAAAAAAAGTTGTGCGTTTTCTGAACACTGCCATGTGGTTCAGATGCAGATCCCAGGCTCATTACCTTCTATGGGAATGCACCTGAATCACACATAGTGTCTGGTATGGATTGTACGGGGAACCCTATGCCAAAATGGGGGGGGGGGGGAATGGGCATGGGGTCCCTCTAGCACACCCCCCCAAAAATCCGTACCAGACAGCTGATGAATCATCTGTTAAGGATGCGGCGGCCTGCTTCCCGGCCTACACCTTAACAACCAGCTAATGTTAGATGCCAGGGGCCGCTGGCTCAAAAAATTTGCAGCTGAACAGCTGCTTTGGATATTTGCAGTGAAAACTGAGGGGAAATTTGCACCGGACATGTGTGAACCTAGCCTTAAAGTGTCCTTTTTAAAGACCGTCATTTGCATATAGGCATTTACTGCTGTGGGGATCGACCATCCTTGGTCTGCTTTTTATGCGCTAACAATGTAGCCTCACTGCGCTTCTGTAGTTCACCAGGCAGCACTATCTGCAGTAGGAGAGAAGTTTCAGATGCTTTTGGGATTTGCTCAGCACCACCATGACTATCTCCACTGTTCGGTGCCCTGCTGTCTTGGAGCTCAGAATGCTGATTGTTGGAGCAAGGCAGAGAACGGCCTCTCATCACCTTCTGCTACATAGGACCACCACTGCCTGCATGTAGGTGGTTCATGGAACCTGAAGTGCAATAGGTTATGCCTATCGGTCCAAAAAGTTGCAGAGAGCCCTGCAAACGCCTTCAACTGGTGATGGCTCTTTTGAAGTGCCTGTGATGACATCATGGGGAACTAAGGTTTTAAATGTCTTTGCTCCTAACCCAGGGAAAAAATAGAAAAAAAAAACCTTAAAACCTGATCAGATATATGCTAATGGGGAGAGTTTATTTGTATGAAACTTGTTGCTCCATGATCAGATTTAACCCCATATGTTGAGGAAACATTTTATACCTATAGTGTACAAGGATGGTACTGACTGTTCTATTTTTACAGGCACTATACGTTCATGTCAGAAATTCCTTATCCAATACAACAGACAACAGTTGAATAGATTATTAAAAAACTGTACAACTCCTAGTAAGTATACCTTGTCCTTTTTTTAAAATGGCAGTTTGGAAATGTTTGCAACTGATTTGAATTTTTTTTTTTTTTTTTTTTTTTTTTTTTCCCCAAACCAGGTGAGAAGGAAGCAATCCGTAAGTCTATAGCCAGCTGTTCCTTAAAAAATGTGGAAGAGCCAGAGTATGAAGAGATGGAGTAACTAATTTATCACATAACCTGCAGTTTTCATATGACAATGCAAGTGGCTACTAAGGTTCAGTTAGCTTTTCTATGGTGTGTTAATAAACAGGCTGCCTATTTACAGTACAAATGTTGGACATTAAGTTTATTGTAGCATACAGATTACTTATATTTCATATGTATACAATGTATATAAAATATTTTGTATAGAAGAATAAACCTGGAATTTCTATCGGACGTAATTTTCTGTGTAAAAGTATGGAAGGCTGCTATGGACTGTGCTATAGAAACTAAAAGCTACAAACTACTGTTTAAAAAACTAAAACAAATACCTCTGCTGTGGCATATGCCACACCATTGCATTGTACTAAAAATAGAACAAGAAATAGGTGTGCTAAGGGGACATTACCCCAATCGGGCTATAACCCCAGTATAGCCAGGATGTGTGTAAAGATGAAGAAAGCCACCCTTTCCAAATACCCAGGCTCTAGTGCAGGGCTCAAAATTTCAAGTCCTGAGCTACTAGCCAAGCCTCAAGTGTTACTCACCACCAGTTGCCCTGCCCCTAAACATGCCCTCATAGTTAATCTCATGAAATTACACTTAATTCTGCATAAAACATTTACCAACTTTACCTGTGTCCATCGGTGCAGCCTCACCTGTGTCCATCGGTGCAGCCTCACCTGTGTCCATCTATATTATTAGTATGGATTATCACTATTTTTGTCAATGGCTAATGATCTGAGGCCTGGTATGATGGGTTGATAATTTTTGTCACACTGGTAACTAGATAATGTGCGGCACACACAAACCCACACGCAGAACTCCTTGGACAAAGGCTTTCACTAAGCAATGATACGCTATAGGACTCTGCCAAGATCTGTCCCTTCATAGTACCCAAAGCCAGAGACCTCACACCAGACTGAAGAAAACCCAAAATGCACCCCACGACATACGGTCAGGGATTAAATTTACAAGCTGGTGACCAGGCAAAAAAGCTTTCAATGTCTTCCTGGAGGTATACTTTATAGCCATAAGGAGGGTAGAGGTTACAGAGTCAGAAACACCGCTCTTGCGCACAACTTAGGCTTCAACAGCTATGTCGGACTGTAAAGGAGGCTTGCAGATCAGACCCTGTGACAGCAAATCTGGAAAAGAGCATGGCTTGCCTGCATCCTTCTTGACCAAGCAGGTGGTATCATAATCACCAGAAGCCCTCCACCTTTATACTGGGCAAGGAAGAAGGTATAGATAAGGGAAAACTGATCAAGGATTCACCAGAGCATCCAATGTTGAGTCTCTGGTTTGACACACAAACCTGTGAAGTTTATTCAGTTAGGACACCAACAGATCCAACTTCAGGTGTTTCTCTCTCTCCGCCTGTCGCCCCCCCCCCCAGACCAATCTAATCTCTACGAACACCTACAAGTGAAGGGCCCATTTTCCCAGATTCAGCTGCTGACTGTTGAGGGCTGGAAATTGACTTTTTTGCCTGATAAAAATCTAAGCAAAACTTTTTGTTCCTCCTTGATGGCTAACATATACCACAGCTGTGCCCCCCCCCCCCCCAAA
Organism: Rana muscosa; assembly: GCA_029206835.1. Lineage (NCBI taxonomy): Eukaryota > Metazoa > Chordata > Amphibia > Anura > Ranidae > Rana > Rana muscosa. Next base: position 884,701,376 of record CM055116.1, read on the forward strand.
GGCTGACAAACTAGATCAGGAGTGCCAGCTGAATCATCTGAAAATCCAAGATGTTGGTCGACAACTTTCCCTGAACTGAGATTCTCTAGACCAGGGATATGCAATTAGTGGACCTCCAGCTGTTGCAGAACTACAAGTCCCATCAGGCATAGCAAGACTCTGACAGCCACAAACATGACACCCAGAGGCAGATGCATGATGGGACTTGTAGTTTTGCAACAGCTGGAGGTCTGCTAATTGCATATCCCTGCTCTAGACCTTCTCCCCAGCCTAGTGGGCTGCCATCAAGACCTTTGACTTGAAAACAAAAGGAGGCCAACCTGCATGGATATCTGCCATTCCATAGCCGATCTCGTCTGGAGAGTCCGATACAGCGAGAGATAAAATTACTCCTGCCTTTTGTCCTATAGAAATAGGATTCTGAGTTGAAGAGCTCTGGAATGAAATTGGATATAAGCACCGCAATGAAGGTGGCTACGATCTTGCACAGCATCTTCATGCAAGGATGATACAAGGGACATTCCAACAACAGTGAGTGCCCCTGGGATCAAAGAGACAGGCATTTCTCCTGCTAGAGCAAAACCTTCACCTGAGCCGTATTGAAAACTAAGCCCAAGTACTCCAGGCATTGAGTAGGAACCAACGCTGGCTTCTAAAGGTTCAGCACCCAACCAACCCTTTTCCAGGATCTGTACTGTCTTGCTGGATTATCAATGCCACCTCATGACTCAATCGATTCCCAAGGAGCAGCTCGTTGAAGTACCCCACACAATGGGGAAATCACAGGATTCCCCATTCCAGAACTAAAGCCAGCACCCTTGGGTAAAACCCTGGCCTGGCTGAACAGTAATGCGACATACTGAGTGACAATCCTCCACCATGAATTGCAGAAACTGTTGGATCAGGATGTGTAGGTAGACATCCTTTATACCCACCTCAATTTCTGGCCTTTCAGGAACTTGAAAGCCTTGAGTTTCAGAATAGGCCAGAAGTCTTTGTTTGGCTTGGGAACCATAAACAAGTTAAAAATACAAGCCATGGGATCCCTTCGCCCTCTAGTATAGGTGTAATGACCCCTTGGAACAGCAGTTTTTTTTCATGGTGCAAAGAAAACTTTTTTATTTTGATCCAAAGATGCCCTCGAGCACATAAAGCACAGGCGCAACTCCAGCTTGTAACCTCTGGGCAAAACACCCATTCATCTCTGGCTTGCTGAGTTCAGGCAGCCACCAAGGCGATGGACTTCTCCCAAACTGAGAGTGGAAGGTCTGCCTCCAGAATCTGAAGGCTTGAGGTCCAGCTCTTACAATACTGGGATGTAGAATTTTGCTTAGAGCCCTTGGCTTGCTGCTTACAAAAGGAACTTTTCTTGGGTTCTGAAGAATCACATTTGCTTTTTTCTTTAGAGGTATTAACATGCCTTTACCTACAGTCACCTCCTGGATGAATGTTACCGGTACTTCTCATGTGGACAGACCTGATGCCCACCCTTGAAGGAAGCTGTATTGAATGTTCCAAGACAGCCACCAAGAAAACTCAATGATCAGGGAACATATTCTTGGAACTGCCAGATGTCGGGATCCTCCGTGTCCAATTCTCTGGAATGGAGCACACACTTCGCCTAGACTTTAAGGCAGGGATCTCAAATTGGTGGCCCTCCAGCTGTTGCGAAACTACAAATCCCATCATGCCTCTGCCTGTGGGAGTCATGCTTGTAACTGTCAGTCTTGCAATGCCTCATGGGACTTGTAGTTTTGCAACAGCTGGAGGGCCAGCAGTTTTAGACCCCTGCTTTAAGGGCTTGGCAAACTCCCGTCAGAGGGGAAACACCTTAAAAGGTGCTTCTAAACCTCTTATCTGGGGCCACATCTAGCAGGACCATCAGGGTCTTATGCCAAGTAGAAAATGGTCAGGTTAACAGCTGCAGAACCCCATTTATTGTAGAATTTCTCCCACAAACAAAATACTTCAGCAATGAAATCACATTCTTCGGGTGAGTGCAAATTGGCATACATCACTTCCTCCAAGTGAGGTTGCAGTGCAAAGGACTTTGTCGCTTCCAGGACCCCCCAAACCAGTGACTACTCTCATCCAGGGGATCTATACCCTGGACCTAATAAAGCAGGCTGCCAGGTGCTAGCAAGTTCTCTGGATACATTGTACCCTGGAGATTGTTGCCAGCAGCATCCAGTGCAGATCGGCAACATTAAGGCAATACCCCCCCCCCCCCCTCTTCAGGTACAGTCCCCTCTTGCCCAATAGGCTGTAGCAGCAAATCTAGATAAAGCCCTCTTCTACCCCAGCAGAGGTGTTAAGCATAGTCCAGGAAATCAAGAACGAAGCTCTTAATGAAAAGAACCAAACACATCCATAACATAAAGGACACTTGGCTGAGCTAGGAGGAGTTATGCCTGGCTGGGGTTTCCTGCCTTTTTGGCCACTGTTCATTCACCTGAAGGTGGCAGCATAACCCAAGTAGTCATGGATATGTAGTCCTCTGTGTCATGTGATGTACAATTAAGAAATTTTGTACAGTGGAACATCGGATTGCAAAAAACGTGGTTAACGAGTGTTTCGCAATGATTTTTTTTTTTTAATCCTGACTGTTTGCGAGTGTCTCGCAATACAAGCAGGATTCAAGCCTCTGCGGTGTGCAGTACCGCATTTGGCCAGAGGTGCGGGGGCGCCGGTGACACTTGGAGCCGTTCAGAAATATTTGGAAACACTCCGTTCCCAAGCCTTTCCGAGTGCAGCCGAGCTGTCTCAGAGTATTTCCAAGTCTCTACAGCGGTGCCCCCCACCTCTGGCCACATGCGGTATTGCATGCCATAGAAATCAATGAGAAACAAATTATTTTCGTTTCCATTGATTTCTATGGGAAAACTCGCTTTGATATGTGAGTGCTTTTGATTACAAGCATTATCCTGGAACGGATTATGCTCGTAATCCAAGGTTCCACTGTATTTTCTTTACACTAATGCCTCTTAATCTTAGTATGTCCAGAATTTATTGCGTGCTGGAGAGAGTGGGCGAATGATTAAAACCAGTGAGGTTTCTACTGCTATGCACTTTGTCCTCACATTGTCCCAGTGACCATGGTTTCAGACAAAAAGATTTTTTAGAACAGGAAAATAAAAATCCCACACGAACACAGCAGAGGTTCTAATCCCTCCCCCTCCCTTTCAGAGACTAAAGGGTTTTAGGCTTAAATTAGTGATCTTTCATCAAAACTCCTAGTCAAGGGGCGTAAATATATTTCCATCCTCCTAAGGGCAGGACTGATTTCTCAGTGGTCTTGCTAGTACAACTTCCATTTCCCAGTTTCCTAAACTAGCAACCCGATAGGTACTTTGATAAAAAAAATATTGCACAATCCTGTAATCCACAGGTTTTTAATCACTGGCAGCCCACATGAAGATCTCACTAGTGTATTATTGTTTATTGAAAGCGCTACAATTAAATGATTGTGGTGTCATGAGAGAGAATGAATTCATATTCATGAATATTTTGTAGGTAAATCAGATATGTTTAACTGTATTTTGAGTACTGCTTTAAATAGAAGCTAGGTTTGTGGAGTTGACCTTAGATTTGAACTGTAAATTGGTATGAATACCACGCTGTCCCTTTTAAAAGTGACGAAGCAGCTTGCACAGCAAAAAGATCAAAATTTTGCAGAAAATAAAAGTGTAGCGCTAAAAAAAAAGACATGATAACTGATAGCATAAATACATCAAATTAAACCAGAGACTGTAAAAAAAAAATAAAAAAATAAAAAAAATACCACATGTATGCACCATAGTGAATAGTGAAAAAATGTTCAAGTGAAACAAATATAAATAGATAATAGTCCTTTGATGAAAAATTATAAGTTCTGATGATAATCAAGTGACAACGTTCCAGATAGTAAGTGAACAAACACAATCTATTTGTGACTAGTAGAGAAAATTGATAGGAGATCCACCACCGTATGTCATAAGGCTTACCAGAAGGATTGAACCTAGATAAGCATACACTCACTAGGTCAATCAAGCTTGTATGGTCAATGGACCAAGGGAGGGATGTCTCAATGGACACAGATTCCAGGAACCCAGCGATGGAACTTCCAATGTTGTTTTAAAGGTTATAACGCCCAAACAGATGTATGATGTGGAAAAAGAGGAAACCAGGAGGGCACATAGCGTAATTCTGCAAGATATCTCACAGCTATTTATTTAACCACTTAACGACCGCTCACTGTATATATACGTCGGCAGAATGGCACGGACAGGCACAATCACGTACCTGTACGTGCCTGCCTTCGTATAGTTGGGGGGTCCCATCGGACCCCCCTTCTATACAGTGAGCGGTGGTTATCGTTCCGGGAGCGATCCGTAATGAGGGGACGGCCATTAGTTTCCGGCCACCCCCTCACGATGGCTCCCGGCAAATGAGAATCTTCCTCTGCCTGTGTAATGTAAACACAGGCAGAGGAAGTGATGTCATCTCTCCATGCGGCGGTCTTTTCGATCCGGCGCGAGGAGAGAAGACATCTCACAGTAAGTGCACAAATACTACACTGACACCAGTACACGTAGGCACACTTACACCCCCCAGTACCCCCAGTCACAGTGCACCGTTTTCAGTGGTCATTTTTTTTACTAATCACTGCAATCAGTGTCATTTGTGACAGTAAAAAGTTGCAGGGCAGTTAGGTTTAGGCCCCTTTAGGTCCAGGGTAGCCCCCTAATATAGGTTTAACCCCTTGATCGCCCCCCAGGTAACCCTTTCACCCCCAAACGCCAGCGTCACTAAGCGATTGTATTTCCGATCGCTGTATTTAGTGCCGGTGGTGCCATAGATAGCCAGTTATTTATTTTTAGGTTCACCGCAGGTTTTTATAGCGTCGGGTACCCCCATATATAATTTTAACCCCCTGATTGCCCCTAGAGTTAACCCTTTCACCAGTGATCACCGTATAAGTGTCACTGGTGGCATTGGTTAGCCAGTTAGTTATTTAGGTTACCCGTCAGATTTTTATATAGCGTCAGGTACCCCCATATATAACCTAATAAAGGTTTTAACCCCCTGATTGCCCCTAGTTAACCCTTTCACCAGTGATCACCATATACGTTTTACGGGTGACGCTGGTTGGTTAGTTTGCTTTTTATAGCATCAGGGCACCCGCCGTATATAACCCAATAAATGTTTAACCCCCTGATCGCCCGGCAGCTGATATCAATTAGGTTTTAGCGCCAGAGAGGGTCTGCGTCGCCCCAGGCAGCGTTAGGTTAGTGCCAGTAACGCTAACACCCATGCGCAAAGCATACACCTCCCTTAGTGGTATAGTATCTGAACAGATCAATATCTGATCAGATCTATACTAGCGTCCCCAGCGGTTTAGGGTTCCCAAAAACGCAGTGTTAGCGGGATCAGCCCAGATACCGGCTAGCACCTGCGTTTAGCCCCTTCGCCCAGCCCACCCAAGTGCAGTATCGATCGATCACTGTAACTTACCAAACACAACACACATAACTGCAGCGTTCGCAGAGACAGTCCTGATCCCTGCGATCGCTAACAGTTTTTTTTTAAGCGTTTGATACATTTGCTGACAGTCAGGTGCTTTTTTTTTACCTGTGAATCTTACTAGTGTACCCCTAAATTTAGAGCCCAAAATAGCAAATCGAAGGTACGCTAGTAAAGAGGCCTACGAGATTCTGAGCATGACAGATAGTGAAGAGGAGGTCACGCATCTGTCAGATTCAGGCTCAGAATATCTTCCCGTAGAAGACAGTGAAGTCAGCGGCTCCATGTCAGATAGCTCTGACGACGAAGATGAGGTCCCTGCTAAGGTCAGGCGTACCCGATCCCGATCTTCTGAGGTTGTTGAGGAGCAAGAACCGCAGGGCTCTCGTATCATGGAGCAGACTAGTACTAGCGCCGCTATTCCTTCTGGTGAATTGGCAAGCACCAGCGGCCTAGTACAGCCTGGGTGTACATCCAGCACTGCAGTATCACGTGGTGACGTCGCGAGTCCCATAAGTGCAGTTCAAGCTGGCGAGGTGGCAAGCACAAGTAGTGTCCCGCTGCCACCAAGAAGAAGACAAAGGCAGGCCTGTCGTGCCCATAGTGCCCTTCCTGCAGAATTCGCCTATCCTAATTGGGTCCCCACCATTTCTGCAGAACCGGTACTTCCCAACCCGGTATTCAGGTGGAAACAGCTGATTTTATGCCAATTGATTTTTATTCGCTGTTTTTCATGGAAGATCTCTATAGATCTATTGTGGACCAGAGTAATTTATATGCTGGTCAATTCCTCGCCGCTAGTCCCCAGTTGCCTTCCATTGCCAAAGATTGGAAACCAATTACGGTTTCTGAATTTAAGACCTTTCTGGGCCTTTCCCTCAACATGGGCACACAAATTCCCGTCATTGCGTGCTTATTGGTCCACGCACCCAATTGACCACATGCCCGTGTTCTCTGCCTCCATGACCAGGAAACGATACGAGCAGATCTTGCGGTTCATGCATTTCAATGACAATGAACTTTGTCGTCCACGTGGAGACCCTGATTACGACCGGCTCTACATACAAAATTCGGCCCCTCATAAACCACTTCAACTAACGTTTTGCAGCCTTGTTTATTCCCGATCAAGTTGTCTGCGTTGATGAGTCCCTGATTAAATTTTCTGGCCGCTTGTCTTTCAAGCAGTACCTTCCCAGCAAGCGTGCCAGATACAGGGTCAAGCTTTATAAGTTCTGTGACAGGGCAACAGGCTATGTATGGAGCTTTACGGTTTATGAGGGAAAAGATAGTCAGGTTGAGCCGGTCAACTGCCCAGATTACATAGGGAGCGCTGGCAAGATAGTGTGGAACTTGGTGTCACCCTTATTCGGAAAGGGGTACCACTTGTATGTGGACAATTATTACACGCTTGTGCCACTGTTTAGTCACTTGTTTGATCATCAGATTGGAGCATGTGGCACCGTGCGACCTAATCGCCGGGGCTTTCCCCAGAGGCTTATAGATTTCCGTCTTAGGCTGGGGGAGAGAGCCTGCTTGAAGTGTAATAACTTGCTCGCTATGAAGTGGAGGGATAATAAGAATGGTTTTCCTTCTTACCTCCCTTCATGCAGACACAACAGTCCAAATTCGTACGGCGACTGGGGTTGTGGAGAAAGCCCTCTGTGTCCACGAATATAACCAAAATATGGGAGGGGTGGACCTCAATGACCAGTTGTTGGCGCCGTATCTAATGACCGTAAGGCGAGACACTGGTACAAAAAAAGTGTCTCTATCCTTATTCCAATTGGCTTTGCTGAACGCTCATGTGCTATACAGAGCTTCAGGCGGGACATTATCTCTCCTAAAATTCCAGGATGAGATAGTCACAGAACTCCTGTATCCAGGCGGGAGGATGCCCCCATGCTTCGGCATATATAAATGGTGCATGTATGCCCATCATTAGAAGTGGGTGGATGAAGGGAGGTATTCTAATGGTGGGCATACCCACCGATCAATCTTTTTTTCGTTCAGGCAACAGGCTGCATGAATTTTTTTTTTTACAATACATGTCCAACAGGGATGAGCCGAACACCCCCGTTCGGTTCGCACCAGAACCTGCGAACAGACAAAATGTTCGTGTGAACTTTAGAACCCTATTAAATACAATGGACTCGAACGTTCGAAATCTAAAGTGTTAATTATAAAGGCTAATATGCAAGTTATTGTCCTAAAAAGTGTTTGGGGACCTGGGTCCTGCCCCAGGGGATATGTATCAATGCAAAAAAAAGTTTTAAAAACAGCCGTTTTTTCGGGAGCAGTGATTTTAATAATGCTTAAAATGAAAAAATAAAAGTGAAATATTCCTTTAAATTTCGTACCTGGGGGGTGTGTATGATATGCATGTAAAGTGGCGCATGTTTCCCGTGCTTAGAACTGTCCCTGCAAAAAATGTCATTTTTGAAAGAAAAAAAATGCATTTAAAACTGACTCGCGGCTATTAATGAATTGTCGGCTCCCGGCAATACATACAAAAGTCATTGATATATAAAAAAAAAAAAAGCGTGGGGGTTCCCCAGAATTCTATTACCAGGCCCTTCAGGTCTGGAATGGATATTAAGGGGAACCCCGCCGCAAATTAAAAAAAAAATGGCGTGGAGTCCCCCTAAAAATCCATACCAGACCCCTTATCCGAGCACGCAACCTGGCCGGCCGCAGGGGAAGAGGGGGGGACGAGAGAGCGGCCCCCCTCCCTCCTGAACCGTACCAGGCCACATGCCCTCAACATGGGGAGGATGTCCCCATGTTGATGGGGACAAGGGCCTCATCCCCACAACCCTTGCCCGGTGGTTGTGGGGGTCTGCGGGCGGGGGGCTTATCGGAATCCGGAAGACCCCTTTAATAAAGGGGACCCCCAGATCCCAGGCCCCCCCTATGTGAATTGGTAAGGGGTACATTGTACCCGGGTCCCCAAACACTTTTTAGGACAATAACTTGCATATAAGCCTTTAAAATTAGCACTTTAGATTTCTCCCATAGATTTTTCGAATTTGCCGCGAACACCCCAATTTGTTCGCTGAACGGGCGAACAGGCAATGTTCGAGTCGAACATGAGTTCAACTCGAAGCTCATCCCTAATGTCCAACAAGGACCAGCAACGTACTGGTATGTTGCTGGACTTTGAATGGTTATACCAGAATGATGCCTGCGGGTTTAGGTATCATCTTGGTATCATTCTTTTCAGCCAGCGGCCAGCTTTCATGTAAAAGCAATCCTAGCAGATAATTAGCCTCTAGACTGCTTTTACAAGCAGTGGGAGGGAATGTCTCTCCCCCCCCCCCCCCAGATATAAACAGCGCCATTGGGAAAGCATTTTATCACACCGATCTTGGTGTGGTCAGATGCTTTGAGGGCAGAGGAAAGATCTAGGGTCTAACACCCCAATTTTTTTTTAAAAAAAGAGTACCTGTATTGCTATCATAGGGGGATATTTACATTCCCTGAGATAATTAAAAAAATGGAAAAAATAAAAATATGGAAGGAACAGTTTAAAAATAAAAAAGCAAAATAAATATTATAAAAAAAAAAAGAAAGCACCCCTGCCCCCCCCTGCTCGCAAGCGTCATATGTAAACAGCAATTGCACCAGGCATGTGAGGTATCACCGCGAAGGTCAGATCGAGGGCAGTAATTTTAGCAGTAGACCTCCTCTGTAAATCTAATGTGATAACCTGTAAAGGCTTTTAAAAGAGTATGTAGTTTGTCACCGCTGCGCGTTTGTGCGCAATTTTAAAGCATGTCGTGTTTGGTATCCATGTACTCGGCCTAAGATCCTCTTTTTTATTTCATCAAACATTTGGGCAATATAGTGTGTTTTAGTGCATTAAAAATAAAAAGTGTTTTTTCCCCCCAAAAATGCGTTTGAAAAATCGCTGCGCAAATACTGTGTGGAAAAAAAAGATGCAACACCCACTATTTTAATATGTAGGGCCTTTTCTTTAAAAAAATGTATAATGTTTGGGGGTTCAACGTAATTTTCTTGCAAAAAAAAAAAAAATATGTTTTCATGTAAACAAAAAAAAGTGTCAGAAAGGGCTGTCTTCAAGTGGTTAGAGTGGATGTGTGACATAAGCTTCCTAATGTTGTGCATAAAATGCCAGGACAGTTCAACCCCCCCCCCCCAAATGACCCCATTTTGGAAAGTAGACACCCCAAGCTATTTGCCGAGAGGCATGTTGAGCCCATTGAATATTTTTTTTTGTCCCAAGTGATTAAATAATGACAAAGAGAAAAAAAAAAAAAAAAATGTACAAAAAGTTGCTTCTTCATTTTCAAAAACAAATGAGAGCTGTAAAATACTCACCATGCCTCTCAGCAAATAGCTTGGGGTGTCTACTTTCCAAAATGGGGTCATTTGGGGGGGGGGGTTTTGTGCTATTTTGGCATTTTTATGGCCTTCAAAACTGTGATAGGTAGTGAGGAGTGAAATCAAAAATTTACGCCCTTAGAAATCCTGAAGGCGGTGCTTGGTTTTTGGGGGCCCGCACGCGGCTAGGCTACTAAAAAATCCCACACATGTGGTATCCCCGTACTCAGGAGAAGCAGCAAAATGTATTTTGGGGTGCAATTCCACATATAACCATGGCATGTGTGAGCAATATATCATTTAGTGACAACTTTTTGTAATTTTTTTTTTTTTTTTTTAGTCATTCAATCACTTGGGACAAAAAAAAAAAAAATATTCAATGGGCTCAACATGCCTCTCAGCAATTTCCTTGGAGTGTCTACTTTCCAAAATGGGGTCATTTGGGGGGGTTTTGTACTGCCCTGCCATTTTAGCACCTCAAGAAATGATAGGCAGTCATAAATTTAAAGCTCTGTAAATTCCAGAAAATGTACCCTAGTTTGTAGACGCTATAACTTTTGCGCAAACCAATAAATATACGCTTATTGACATTTTTTTTACTAAAGACATGTGGCTGAATACATTTTGGCCTAAATGTATGACTAAATTTGAGTTTATTCGATTTTTCTTATTACAAAAAGTAGAAAATATAAATTTTTTCAAAATGTTCAGTCTTTTTCCGTTTATATCGCAAAAAATAAAAAAATAAAAAAAAATAAAAAAAAATCGCAGAGGCAAAAAAATACCATTAAAAAAAGCTCTATTTGTGGAAAGGAAAGGACGCAAATTTAGTTTGGGTACAACATTGCATGTCCGCACAATTTCCAGTTAAAGCAGCGCAGTGCCAAATTCTGAAAACACCTCTGGTCTTTAAGCTGCATAATGGTCCGGGGCTTAAGTGGTTAAAAAAGGAGTAACACTCACATTTGAAGTGATATAAAAGCGCTTATAAAATCAGCAATAACAGTGGCATCAGTAGTCCACCCAAACGCGTTTCGTTCAAGAGAACATCTGGGGTACTGACCCACTGTCGTTATTGCCCTTATATAAAATAGAGAACCCCCATAGACGAGTTGTGGCTCCAATGAAAGCTCTGCAATGAATAATTGCTACTTCCAGGTTTGCCAAAAATGGCGTCTATGGCGTGCGGTTCAAGCCTCATTCTGAATGAGAGCCCGAAACCGGAAGTGCGTATAGTAAATGCTGTACCGGAAGTTAAAAACTTGCGGTTCACGCCTTCGTAATGATAGTGTTCCAAAGGGCGGAAGAGCGAGATCCATCTTCATGTCACATGTCCAGTAAAAGCCAATAGGCAACAAAGAAAAATAATCAAAGCTATGCTTTTAAACACAGACAGAACAGCAGCTTAGACACGCTGATGGAGGTCAGGAGCTCCCCTTCATACAAAATGGCCGTACTATTCATACGATAATAATAGTTAAAAAACTAGAGTTCCAAGGCAGTCATGACTATAATAGGAACCGTATTGTAATGACAACAAAAAACAGGCTATAATGGTGCCCGTTTATACAAATAATAACATATATAATAACAAATATGGAAGTTGTTAAATAAGTAACAACGGTAAAAATGTAATCCAATAGAATATATGATTAACTAATGTTCAATTGATGGAAAAAGAGGCCACAACTGAATATGGGTATTCCCTACAAATTGAGTACATAAACAATCATCCGTGCAACCAATGAATACAACCAAATACAATAAATTTAAAAAAGAAAAAAATATATGAAATAGAGCGACAAAATCCCAAAAATTTAAATTTGTAAAAAAGTATAGTACGTGTTGAACCCAGATTCAACTGACATTAGGTTTTATGAACGCATTAATGTCCCACTCAACATTGAGGCCATATGGCAAGTGAGACTGCAATTCGTAAATCCAATAAGTTTCTAATCTCGATACACCACCCCCCAAGTCCTGCCCCACCTCTCCGGGGGGGGGGGGGGGCATACTTATCGATAATAAGGAACTGTGACATTGCTTAAAGTGTCTCGGCAGTGTGTTTGGTGTCTCCACCCAAAATCTTTGCAACATGTTCACCTACCCGTACGCAAAATAAACGTATCGCGCAACCCACGTATTGCTTCCCGCACGGGCATGTGATCAGGTACACAACGTGCATGGTTGCACAAGTGCAAAACATCTTGATGGGATAGGTTTGATTGGTTACTTTTGACTGGAACTCTAAAGATTTACGTCTCCCACATGAGTTGTACTGACACACTGTGCATTTCTTACATGGAAAGTAGCCATCCATATTTAAAAAAAAGAAATTTGGGCGCACTGGGGGGTTAATAATCTGTGTCCATTGAGACATCCCTCCCTTGGTCCATTGACCATACTAGCTTGATTGACCTAGTGCGTGTATGCTCATCTAGGTTCAATCCTTCTGGTAAGCCTTAGGAGATCCGCCATCGTATGTCATATCAATTTTCTCTACTAGTCACAAATAGATTGTTTATTCACATACTATCTGGAACGTTGTCACTGGATTATCATCAGAATTTATAATTTTTCATCATAGGACTATAATTCTATTTGTATTTTTTTCACTTGAACATTTTTTCACTATTCACTACGGTGCATACATGTGGTGTTTTTTTACATTCTCTGGTTTAATGTGATGTATTTATGCTATCAGTTATCTGATATCACGTCTTTTTTTAGCGCTGCACTTTTAATTTGATGTACCGTATATACTCAAGTATAAGCCGACCCGAGTATAAGCCAAGGCCCTAATTTTACCACAAAAAAAAAAAAAAAAATGGGAAAAACTTGACTCAAGTATAAGCCTAGGGTGAGAATGCAGCAGCTACTGTAAGTGGAAAAGAGGGTCAATGCCCATTTGCAACCTCACTGTGCCCATTGTAGCCTTAGTGTACCTGTATTCTTGACAGGCTGTGGGCATCCATTTTTCAAAAGTCGTGGCTTCCTCCTGGTCCCGTTCAGTGATAGGCGTTTGACACTGTGTTCCACTAACGCCTATCACGGAGGTCCTCTCATCCTCGGACTCAGTTTCCCAGCAGACACTGTGTTCAGTGTTCTGCCAATCACGGACCTTCTTTCATCCTCGGACAAGAGGACATCCGTGATAGGCGGAACACTGAACACAGTGTCTGCTGGGAAAGTCTGAGGATGAGAGGACCTCCGTGATAGGGGTTTGACACTGTTTCGCTACTGCCCATCACAGAACGGGACCAGGAGGAAGGCGCGACTTTTGAAAAATGGACGCCCGCAGTCCTTCAGGTACACTGACTCGAGTATAAGCCGAGGGGGCTATTTTTAGCCCTAAAAAACGTAGCATAAATACAGTATATACGCGAGTATAAGCCATCAGTTATCTGATATCACGTCATTTTTTTAGCGCTGCACTTAGCTTTGAACGGTTCTTACAGTACGAGACCCCACAATACAGAAATGAAAAATGTACAAAACCAGACTTAATTTACAAGAAATTTATTGTTTAAATCTACAATTTGAGAAAAAAAAATAAAAAATAGACTCCTTCGACATCAAAGCCACAACCAGAGTAATGATGGCCTGTCTTCAAAGAAAAAGCTTACTACAGAACATGGGCCTCCATTTAATACACAGGCCTACAGCCATTAGTTTCATATCATACTTTCATACTTTTCCAATGGCAAGAAGCCCTTCAGGTCTGCCTAAGCATTGCAACTTGCTCGTCTTCAATTGCTCCACAGCAACACATGCTACTCTAGAGTTATACACTGCATCCAGCACCATATTCTGCCCTACAACCCTGGAGCCTTAAATTAGCATTGTGTAAGCAAATTATGGCTCACACACCCATCCAACCAGTGGCAAATAAAGAAGAAAAAAAAATCAAATACTGCAGATAGTGATACCAAGCAATGAGTGCAGAGAAAATGGGAGGATGAAGATCAGATCAAATGTGCTCTGTTTATTTTGTGTGAACCATAGAGGTACTAAACAGAAGTTTCTTTTGCTTCTTCTTTCTCTTCCCTCCTTTCTCAACTGAAAAAAAACAACAAAAAAAAACGCATTAAATACATAAGGGTCTTGAAGCAGAATTACCCAATTATTTTCAAAAGCACGCTCTTACTTGGCAGAGGAGGAGTAGGAAGCGCAGAGTCCAGCTTCAGAAAGGCTGCTTCCATGGCCTCACTAAATGAATTCTGGAAGCTTGGTACTGGGACTCTCTCAGAGCAGTCACTCTCCCCATCACTGTCTGCAGGTCCTGTGCTCACTGCTGGACTTTCTAAAACATGAAACAAAAAAGGACAAAATCAGTAAGATGCTTGTTTAAAATAATATGGGGGGGGGGGGGGGGGGGAGTAGACATGCGGACCTTTCTTTATTGCAGCTTTGGGCCACGATTCTGCTTTTGCTTTTCCAACCCTTAGCATCTACAAGAAGTTAACACAGTTAAGATACAAAAAACAAACCAAATTTCCATAAATTAGAAAGTATTTTTGGCCCATTAGTTAACAGGACCTCTAAACCAAAATTAAAGAAAAAATACATAAAAAGACTGCAGGAACGGCCAATGACAGCTTAATATACAACATTAGAGAAAAATGAAAACAGTAGTTCACCTTTAAACTACATTAAAAGGCAGAAGTTATTAGTTTTGGATGGAGTGGGGGACACAGGTTCGTTTTTTTTGGCCACCTGCGTCCTTCACTGGGGAGATTAACTCTTTATTTGTCCATGTCCACCATTATCAAGATGAAAATTTTGAGTTGGTACCAGAAGAGTATAGAGGGGAAATCTTGTAATGGGGACACTTGTTTCTGTGTGATAATCTAAAGGAGGCAATTTCTTTTTTTCCCCATTTTGCAAACAGTACAGGAAATAAAATGAAAACCTGAAAACAAAAATTTTGGGCCGTAGATGTGCTTTCTCCCAGTAAAACCCACTCTTCATTACAGAGTCCAACATAGAATAAAGTTCTGAGAAATTCGGTCCATGCCAAGCTTTGCTTCAATATAGGGGAAACAGTCTATCAAAGCAAGGTGACAAAAGTCTATTAAAAACTCAAGCTATTGTAAATTACAATACCTTTGTTCCATAGAGAAAAATGAGGCTACTGAAAATGTATCTTTACAATAAGGGAATAGCTACCTGACCCCCAAGATTGGCAGCTTAATTAATAGCCTAGTTTAATCAACAGCCAACTACGACAACTGGACATGGAATTTCCAAGACAAATGGTAACCAGGGTATTAACCTTTATTTTGACTACATAAAGAGCCTTGCAGCAAAGAAGCCCATCCAAGCTTTGCGTGCATGATGAAAGGAACACTAAAGGCAACTTTTTATTTTTTATTTTTTAAATAACATGTTCTACTTACCTCCACTGTGCAGCTCATTTTGCACACAGTAGCCCCGAACCTGGTCTTCCAGGGTCCCTCGGTGGCTGTCTGGGCTCCTCCCCGCAAGAACTATCCACCTTCATGCGAGCGCTCTTGCATGGTGGATAGTTCTTGCAGGCGCGCTCCAGTGATACAGCCGGCGGCTATAGCCGCTCACTGTATCACTCGGCCCCGCCCCCAGCATCATTGGATGTGATTGACCGCAGCGCGAGCCAATGGCTGCGCTGCTTTCAATCAACCAATGAATGAGCAGAGAAGCCAGCGCGTTCACGGCACGGGACTTTCGAGGGGTCAGGTAAGTAAACAGGGGCTCGGGGGGGCCCGCTAATGCTCGGATGTTTTTTCGCCTTGATGCATAGAATGCATTAAGGTGAAAAAAACTTGTACCTATACAACCCCTTTAACAAGACATTCCTGCACTTTAAATGACCTGAGAAAAAGAGAAACTTCAAAATGTTTTAAAATATTTTCTAGTTCTAGTAATATTTTCCAAGAAACAAAAGCTTTGTATGACTTACCTGAGCAAAGGAAGGGCACTGGGCACTGTCCTCTGGAATTACAGGAGGATCAATGGGACTTTCAGCACCTTGGCAAAACATAGGACCTACAAAAATCAAACGTATAACCCAGAAGTAATTTAACATTTTCAGGTCAAAAACAATCACTTGTCTTCTCAAGGTTAACAAATACTCACCACTCTGTGAAGCTGGGCTGCAGCTTAGAGGTGAGAGCGACATGGAGCTTTGTGAATCTGCAGTGGACAGTGCAGAAAATGAACCAGGGAATGTGAACTCAGCAGAGGAACTCACTGCAGGAAACTGTTGCAAGTTTTCCAGGGCAATATGCATTTCAGGATCTGCGCAAGTAAAAAAAAAAAAAAAAAAAAAAAAAAGGTAAAACCACCACCATTAAGTCACCCCTCCTGTACATAAGTCTGGCAGTTTTTACAGCACAATAAAAAAGAATGTTCTGATCAGCAACGTAGCATGAAAATATTGCAGAGAGCGGTTAATGGAGTAGCATAGACTAGGAAACTGACCAGTCCTGACCCAAGTCTGTGTGGGGGCTTACATTTTCCCTGCTTCTGGTTTTCTTCAATCTCAATTCTTTTCTCTCTGCGACGTTCATCACGTGCCTTTCTCTGACGCTGCTTTTTTCTCTTCTCTACTTCGTCTAAAGGAGAAATGTTAAAGCATTAAGCATTTTTACAGATATTATGTTGAGCATGCAAGACTTTTTTGCTTTATATACTGAAGTAGACTTGCATCCAAAAACAGTTGGTGCTGATCCAGAGGGTACTAGAGAAGGGATTTACACAAACACTGATGTCATGACATTTCTGCATCACCGATTAGAAGACTAAAGGACACATTAATTGGGGTGCTATGTACTCTTCCAATACTGGGTCTAAAAGGGTGTACCTAGCTGATAAAGCACAATAAAAGGATGTCAGACCACACAGAGCCAAGAATATAGCAACAGCTATAGGTCTCTGACAGTCAGGAGGAAATACATTTTCTCCACAGACTAATGGTCAGCAACTACAGACATGGTTTAAATGATCAAATGCTTAAAATCTATTTACAAGCGGTATGTCACAATCCTATACCATGGTTGCAACTTCCATGATTCATTCTTTGAATATATGCCAGCAGATGTGAAAAATCTATGTAGATTGACTAAATTATTAAAATCAAAATTTGGAGTCAGGTCTGATTTCCTTAGTCAACTTTGCTTGTAGCACAGAAATCTCAAAAAGTTATACGCCTTTTCACCATCTATATACAAAAAAATTGTTTTACCAATAAAAACATCTCAACTATCATTTTAGAGTGAACTTCTAAGGACAAGTTGATGGGATTGAATATTCTTGGCATCATTTTTCAAAACTGAGCTTGAACTACCTGTTCTAGCAATGACCTGAAGCAAGCATGCAGGGTAGCAATTCAGAGGTTACTGGTTGCATACTTGCTGCACGTCCGGCCCTTGGTAGTGAAGTCAATGAAGAGGATGACAGCTCCTAAGCCTGACAAAATAAATACACACACACACACCACTTTTTTTTTCTAGATATAGATCACTGTTTTGTGAATTAACATCATACTAACTGAAACAAATCTTGTATTGGCAAATGGCCAATACACGTGCCCAGTTGTTTGCTCTGTTTAGGCAAGAAAAGCTAAAAAGCATGACATATTATTTACATTTCCCATAGAATATCCAGCAGTTTTCCACTCACCGGTGAAGTAAGCCAAAGTTTGCTCTGAAACAGCAGGTGGTCCAAGTGCCATCTCGCAAATACTGAATTCACAGGTAAGAGGTAGATGGCAGAGATAACGGTGACGTCTTCGCACCTCCTAAAAAATTAACAGACAAAATATCCCAGGATCATGCATTTGTACTTTTTGCAGGTGAATTACTGTAATGGTTTGTACAGAACCACAGAATGAACTGCAATTACTGCATTTAAAGTGGCTACAAAGAAGCATCATGCAGATTCTTAAACAAGAAGCTGAGACCAGTAAACCCACAGGACCGTATATACTCGAGTATAAGCCGACCCGAATATAAGCCGAGACACCTAATTTTACCACTAAAAACTGGGAAAACATATTGACTCGAGTATAAGCCTAGGGTGTCCATCTGCATGCATCACTATGCCTCACTGTGTCCATGGACATGCCTCACTGTGTCCATGACTAGACTGACGTTTAACATGGGAGTCTATGGAAGGGGTGCCCGGCTTTGAAAAAAATAAAATAAAAATTGGTGCTCCCCAGCTGTAGGTCCCCCAGACAACAAACGTGTACACTTGTAGAGGAGCAATAGGGCTACATGTGTGCCCAGTTTCGGGTCCAGGGGACCTACGACCGGCACCGGGTCCCCAAAGTCACCGGAGAAATGACCGTTTAACATGGGAGTCTATGGAAGGGGTGCCCGGGTTTGAAAAATCGGTGCTCCCTGGCCGTAGGTCCTCCTGACAACAATCTTTGCACACTTGTAGAGGAAGAGTGGGGCTACATGCGTGTCAAGTTTGGGGTCCAGAGGACCTACGGCCGGCACCGGGTCCGCAAAGTCCGGGAGATCAGGCGCAAAAAGGTGAGCCGAGGGGGGCATTTTCAGCACAAAAAAAATGAGAAAAAAACTCGGCTTATACTCGAGTATATACGGTAAATATCTACATTTGGTGTAACACTGACTAGGACAGAGGCGGCTTGCAGAGTATTCCTGGTAATTAAATCTCCAGGTTTGGGAACTTGGTGTTATGCTGCTGAGAGCCAGAAGGCACAGAAGCTCCAAACTAAAAGTGAAAATAAAATTTCCTGAAGGCGGGAAAAAACCCTGATCTTTTACCCTCTTCTACAATACCAACCTAAAACTGAGCTCTCACTCACTTAGCAGTCATACAACTTCCAAGAGAGATAGTGTCCTTTGTCCTTGTGGTCCACACGCCTAAGCCCAAGGCTTATACCCTTGAGGTCTGCTGTATTTCACCCCAAAGAACGTTCAGAGAACTTTAAAAGCACACAATTTCAGGCTCCAAAAATGAGAACCAACTAATGAAACACTATAGTCCCCCCACATTCCTTCTGTTCCTCAAATAGATGTCACAAAGCTCTGGCACTAAAGCTGGCCATACACAGTTCAGTTTTTTGCCATTCAGCCAATAGAATGAACAAAAACGGAATAGATTTCCCCATCCACACATTGGAGGTGGATAGCCGAATCCTCCCTGCTGTGTCATTGTACTCTTCTGACAGGGGGTTCCCCTGCGGTCAGAATACAGTGATCAGAGCTGAAGCGGATTGAAGAAAATTTTTCCAACAAGCCCGTTTATCAAAAGACTTCTTATGAATGAGAAAGTCATAGATGTATCAAAATTGGGCTGGTCTCCTTGAACTTTGATCCAGCTTTGCCTAGCTTTACTCACCCCCTACAATCAAGACTTCAAAATCCTGGAAATAGTTAACAGATTAGTGGACCTGCGTGTTTATTAAATTCTATGGTTCTCACCAAACAACTTTTCCCGTATTCTGTGCCATTTTCGGCACACTTTGAAATCATCCACAGCACCCTCAAAACCAAGTCACTCAATAATACAAACTCATTTTACTTCTGAAGTCAGAGCTCTGGCCTTTTGAGAAGTTAGGTCTTGTGTTAAAGCACTTAAAAAAAAAAAAAAAAGATAAAAAAAAGTCAGCAGCTGCAAATACTGCAGCTGATGACTTAATACATGGACACTTACCTGTCCAGGGCGCCCGCGATGTCTGGTCCCGAAGCAGATTTGTCCCTCGGCTCTCAGGTGCTGCCGCCATCTACGGTAAGGGAATTAGGAAGTGAAGCCTTGCGGCTTCACTTCCTGGTTCTCTACTGCGCATTCGCAAGTCACGCAATCCCACTGCTGTCTTCTGGGACCTGTGCGTCTCCCAGAAGACAGCGGGGGACGGAGTAGGCACCGGACGTGGCGTAGGTCACCGCTGTGATCTATGCCCGGAAGTGGGAGCAAATACCTGTATTACAGTTATCTGCTCCCTCCTCCCCCTGAAAGGTGCCAAATGTGACACTGGAGGGGGGGGGGGGATTCCAAAAAGCGGAAGTTCCATTTTTGGGTAGAACTCCACTTTAAAGTTGACCAATGTTCAGGTGCAGGGAGCATAAAGGCTCCCTTTGACTGCCATTCTTTGTTGAGCACCCATGGTTTTAGGGTTTCTGGGACACTCTGGAAGATATGCGACGGTACATAGGTTTTACCCCCACCAGAAGTTTAACTTTTAAACTTCAGCACAACTTCACCTAAAGTGACACTAAATATCCTTATTCTCCAAAAGTAATCCATAAGCATCTGCTACCTAAAAGGTCCTGTAATCCATTTATCATCAAATGGTTACCATGTTTTTCTGCCTCCTTGCAACATCCCCCCCAAAAGCTCCTGAAGCTTCCACACACTTCCATTTGTTTGGAATGAGCAGTGCATGCTAGTTGTGGTCATGTGCACTGCTTTATGTGAACAAGAGGGCAACTACATTTCTATAGACCATGGAGAATGTAGCCACCTTCAAAAAGGAAGTTGGATCACAACAGCAAAATGCTAAAAAAGTGAAAAACATTAAAGTGGTTGTGTAAAAGGCACAAGTTTTTTTACCTTCATGCATGCTTTGCAAGGTAAAAAACCTTCTGCATGCAGCACTCACAGCCCCCCTAATACTTACCTGAGATGCATCGCGATCCAGCCATGTGCACGAGAGCTTTGGCTCTCCTGGGTCTCTCCCTCCCTAGTGGCTGAGGAAGCAGCGGTAGCCACTGGCTGCCGCTACTGTCAATCACAGCCAGTGAGCCAATGAGGAGAGAGCGGGGACAGCACCGAGCCGGGCTGTGTGTGTGAATGGACACAGAGCAGCACGAAAGTGAGCTTTTTTGGGTGTCCTCATAGCCAGCCGCTTGCTATGGGAGCACTAGGCTTGAGGAAGAAGCCGGGAGCAGCCGCAGGGGCCCGGAGGAGGATCGGGCTGCTCTGTACAAAATAACAGAGCAGGCCACCCTCCTAGCTGCTACAGAGATGCATAATTTTTTTTTTTTTTTTTTAAAACAAAATGAACCTTTAATGTCACAAAAAAAAAAAAAAAAAAAAAAAAAAAAAACACACACCCCATTACACACCAGATTGTACTGCAAATAAATATCTTACCTCCGTCACAGTGAAGCCATCAATTTCTACCACTGTAGCAGTGATCGTTTCAGGGCATTGCTCCAGGCTTCCATATTGATGGACAAGGCAGCGCACGTTCACTGGATGCAGATATATGTGCTGACCGTCTACAGCTGTAGAGCAAAGGCTATGTTATTAGTTAGAAATATAAACCGTTGAACTCAGATGGCAGTAACTTGCTTCACACACACACCTTGATAAAAGTAATAGTGGTGAGGTTGCCCAGAGCAGGATTGAACAGCTGCCGGCTTACTCTTTTGAGCAAAAGTAGTTTCATCTGTGGATACCAGATCACTGCCCTCAGCAGAGACCGGTGCCAAGCTTGCAGACTCTAAAGACTGACACAAGTCTTCACATAATGGATCCTGAACCTCCTCATCAAAAGCAGATGCATAATGCACTACCTGTTAGGAAAAGAAGAAAAGCATGCTAAGCGGACAGCGACACCTCCCATCTGTGTTTATTTTCACTTTAAAATACTAGTCAAGTGTTTCCTATACTATGCGCCTACCTGTTTTTATCCGTAAAAAAAATTAAAATATGGGATTTTTGTACTAACCGTAAAATCCTTTTCTCTGAGTTCAAGGACGGACACAGCTTCCTCTTGACAAGTGGGTATTATCCTTCATTTAGGAGTGACTAGGCAGAAAACTTGTAGAAAGTGTTAACACATCACACCTTATACAGTACCGCCCAGGGGGCGGACCCTCTGGGTATAACCTCTCTCTGCACCTCACAGATCAGTTTGTCAAAAAGCAGTACAAACTTAGAGGGGTGAGTGCTGTGTCCGTCCATAAACTCAGAGAAAAGAATTTTACAGTGAGTACAAAAATCCTATTTACTCTTTCGTTCAAGGACGGATACGGCTTCCTCTTGACAAGTGGGACGTCCCAAAGCAGTGTCAAAAAAACGAGGGGTGGGAACAGCATAAAAATAAACTTCACCCCAAAACAAAACAAAGCTCCTCACCAAGGAGTTGCAACTCTAAACAGCCGCCTGCAAAACTTTGCGGCCGAAAGAGGCATCCGAAGATGCACCTACATCAACATTGTAGAATTTAGTGAAAGTGTGAATGGACGACTAAGTCGCCACCTTACATATTGCCCTGGTCGAATGCGCCGTGACAGCAAAGGGGGGCGCCCGACCCTTTATGGCGTAAGCCTGAATCACTGTCGGATCCACCTCGAGTTGGTGGCCAACGAGATCGCTAGGCCCTTCTTGTGACCAGCCACTGAAACAGCGAGTCTGACCTCCGGAACGGAGCAGTAACAGTCAAGTATACTCTCCGAGCTCAGACAACGTCCAAGGAATGCAACGCCGACTCCTTAGGATTCAACGGACGAGGACACAAGGCTGGAAATACAATGTCTTCATTGAGATGAAAGGCTGTAACGACATAAGGAAGAAAGGAAGGCTGCGGCCGCAGCACCACCTTATCCTTGTGGAAGACCAGATGATAGGGAGCCTTGCATGACAAGGCTGCCAGCTCAGAAACCTGTCTAACTGACGCAACAGCCACCAAAAAGACCACTTTCTGAGAAAGTGAGAATATTAGGGAAATTCCCTTGTTGACAAACGGTGACCTTTGAAGCACCGAGAGGACCAGATTCAAGTCCCATGGAGGTAGTGGGGGCCACATGTCGAACCCCCTGCACAAACGTACTCACGAGAGAGAGCCGCCAGGGGTCGCTGGAAAAAAAAAAAAAAAAAAAAAAAAACCAGCCAGGGCAGATATCTGCCCCTTAATTGTACTTAAGGCAAGCCTTTGGTCCACCCCATGCTGTATGAGCAGCAGGATTCTGGAGACCAAATAAGTACGCGGATGCCACTTCATTTCCGCACACATGGATATGTAGGCCTTCCAAGTGCGGTGATAAACCTTCCTAGAGGATGGCTTCCGAGCACTTCTAATGGTAGAGATTACTGAATCTGACAGGCCCCGGTCTCTCAGAACCTGGTTCTCAATAGCCATGCCGTTAAAGACAGTGACTAAGCAGGATGAAGTATGTGACCTTGCGACAGCAGGTCCTCCCGTAGTGGTAGGCACCAGGGGACATCTGCTACCAGACGTACTAGATCAGCGTACCAAGGATGCTGAGGCCAATCTGGAGTGATCAGGATCATTGGAACCCCCTCTGCCTCCACTCTGCGAAGCAGATGAGGAAGGAGCTTCATGGGAGGGAAGGTATAGATTAGCCGATACTGACCCCACACAATGCCACTAACGCATCCGTTGCGTCTGCCCATGGGTCCTTTGACCGGGCCACAAACCTCAATACCTTCCGATTGAGTCGGGATGCCAGGAGAGATCTACGTCTGGCGTGCCCCATCTTTGGCAGAGGAGCTGGAACACATCCGGGTGTAAGGACCACTCTCCTTGGTCCAGCATCTGGCGACTTAGGTAGTCACCCGGAATGTACACGGCTGACAGGGCCGGTACGCTTCTTTCTGCCCACCTCAGGATGTTCCTCCTTGATTGACATATGCCGCCACCGCCGCGGCGTTGTCTGACTGGACGCTCCTGTAGCCTCTGCGACCATGTGGAGAGGCACAGCCTGATCGCCCGGAGTTCCAGGACATTGATCGGCAGGCGGGATTTCTCTGGGGTCCAGCGACCCTGTGTCAACTGAACACCCCAGACTCCCCAACCGCTAAGGCTGGCGTCCGTCGTGATCACCATCCAGTGAAAAGGAAGGAACGACTTCCCGGACAGAAGTGCCGGTGATGTCAGCCACCAAACCAGGGAGGTCCTGACTAGGTGCTTACCCGGATTTGACAATCTAGGGATGACGGGCATTTGTCCCATTTGGACAGAATTGCCTTCTGCAGCACTCGAGTGCGATATTGAGCATACGGAACCGCCTCGAAGGAGGCTACCATGAGGCCTAAGACTCGCATGCAAAAACGGTGTGACGACCATCTTTCGGATGTCAACTGCCGCACCGCAGCCCGAAGGGTCTGCAACTTTTACACAGGAAGGAAAACCTTTGCCTCTGAGGAATCCAGAAACAACCCCAGATACACTAGGCATTGAGTCGGCACCAATACTGACTTTTGCGTGTTTAGCAAACAACCACAGTCTTGGAGAGTCCGACAGGTTATAGACACGCTCACCTCTAATTCTGAGCTTGAAGCGGCCCTCAGAAGGGCGTCCTAATAGCTCACGATAGCGAGGCCCCGCTGTCTTAGAAGGGCCAGAATCGGGACGAGCACCTTGGTGAACACCCTGGGTGCCGATGCCAGGCCAAACGGGAGGGCCACAAACTGATAGTGGTCCTCCCCGACTGCGAAGCGCAGAAACCTGATGCCTGGAGCATATGGGAACATGCAGGTATGCGTCCTTGATGTCCAAGGATGCCAGAAAGTCCCCTGGATGGAGAGCAGTGACTACAGAGCGAACCGACTCCATTCGGAATCTTTGTGCCTTCACAATGCAATTGAGGGCCTCGAGATCCAGGATTGGACGAAAACCATCCTTCTTTGGCACTACGAACAGATTTGAGTAAAACCCCTGAAACCGTTCCTTCCCTGGGACAGGAATGATCACCCCGCATTCCAACAGATCCTGGACCCCCCCATACAGGGCCTCCCGAAGGGTCGGCTGAAGCTGGAGGGAAAGAATCTGTTCGGCGGACAAGAGAGAAACTCCACCTTGTAGCCCGAGGAGATCACTTCGCAAACCCACCGGTCAGAGATGTCCGAGTCGCAAAGATGTCCCCCCACCCGAGAGATGGGTTGGGCAGACCTTCATGAGGACGCAGATTTGTCCGCAGGCTTGTTGGGCTTGCGAAACCAAGGACGCTTTTGTCACTGAGCAGGCGCTTTATCTGCCTGGGATCTTTTACCTGCCACCCTGGGCAGACGAAAAAAAACGCTTGTGTGTAGTAAAGGAGGGCCCTTGCCTATGGCGTGGCTCCTTACCCTTTTTTGGTTTGCGGCAGCAACGTGCTCTTACCTGCTGTGGCATCTTTAATAATGTCATCCAGAGAGGCCCCAAAAAGTTTGTCGCCCTTAAAGGGCAGATCCAACAGGGCCTTCTTGGAAGATTGGTCTGCAGACCAGCACTTTAGCCAGATCAGGCGGCGTAATGCCACCGCATAAACCGAGGCTCTAGACAGCAAGGGGATAGTATCCACGTCTGACTCGCAGACAAACTTAAGGCCCTGTACCAACTGGTCGGCCAAAGCTACCTCATTCGGAGGAGCCTCCCGCGCCTTTAACCCCTGGAGTAGCATCTTTGCCCACTCAGTAAGTGTCTGAGACACCAAAGCCCCAGCCAATGCTGGACGCAACGCTGAGCCCACCACTGTGTATAGGCAGCGAGCGAGTGCCTCAGCCTTTTTGTCCACAGGGTCCTTGAAGACAGGAGCCCCTTCCACTGGAATCGTGGTGACTTTGTCAAGTCTGGACACAGGGGGGGTCCACTATCGGGGGAGAGGACCATTTTTTCAGGAAACTCTCCTCAAAGGGGTACCGGAAAGCAACATTTTTTGGGGCTGCAAAAACCTTCAGTGAGTTTTCCCACTCCTTGTATAAAAGCTAATCAAGATAAGACACACAAGGAAACACCTTGGCAGTGCGGGCCGGCTTACAGAACCCAAAGGGGACCGCCATCTCTGCTGCTTCTGCAGCATTTTACAATTTCAGCGTATCCCGTACTGCGGTGATAAGGTCAGATACCAAAGCCTTTTCGCCTGTTGACCCGGACCTGGAGTCATTCTCACTGTCCGACCAGTCACGGTCCGCAGTCTCTGATGCATCAGAATTAGGGCCATGAGCCACAGCCGGGCCTGGTTCTGCATCAGAATTATCCCCAGAAGATGGCGGGGAAGGGGGCGTTTCCTACCCCCCCCCCCCCGTGTTCCCACGCGCCGCTTCTACCTTGGCAACAAAAGCCTCCAGGATTGCCGACATAGCGTCCACAGATACATCAGGGGCACCAGCTGCCAACTCAGGTGTTTCAGGGGAAAAACGTCTGCTTCTGACGTCATGCTGACCCACGCGCCTGACACCCACAGGAACTCCAGGCAAGGTATCAATAGGCCACCCTCCTAGCTGCTACAGAGATGCAGGGTCTCCCAGAGGACTCACCACCTTAGAACGGTACTGTTACTGCTGCCATCTGCTCCCTCCTGAGATGCTCTCCCACAGCTGCCTGTGTCAGTCTGATCCTCCGTCAGCGCGTGTCTGTATATTTTCGCACCTGTAGAATGCACCCTAGAAGCCGAAGACTTCCACAAAATGGCTGCCAAGCGGCCGTGCTGAAGAGCAGTGTGGCCGCTGAGCAGTTGACAGAGGCCAAAGCGGGCGCGGACCACAAAAAAAAAAATGGCCGCCGAGCGGCGGTAGATCCATACAGGCGCGAACCACAAGAAAATGCCCGCCTAGCGATAGAGGCCAAAACAGGCGTGGACCACAAGAAAATGGCCGCCGACAGCATGGAGGGAGAAAACACACAGGTAAGCAGCAAACATTGACATTTTTAATGACAGCTTACAGTGCAGTTCCTACTCCAGATGGAGTCCCCCAGGTGACCCCCAGCACCCAGCCTTAGCTTGCAGAGCCCAGGGAGGAGGGAAGGCAGGGAGAGAGGAAAGAAAGTGCAAAACCACTTACTTGATCTCTCCAGGAATGTCCAGCCAAGTCTTCCTGCCGAAGCAGGAGAGCTACTTACCTTTCTTGTGTGGATTATGCTGGAGGACATTCCGGACAGATCATCTTCCGCGCAGTTACGGAGGTGACTGTCGGCCCGGCATGCTGTGATTGAGCCATAGAGACCAATCATATGCATGCCCTGGGGCATAAAGCCCACCGGCCACCCGTGGAGCGACGGGCATTTCGTGGAAAACCCAGCGCGTAGCTAGGGTCGGCACGCGCTCGATGGCCGAAACTGGGGAGACTACAAGGATCTGGGATCCAGTCTGTCACCCAGTCGGCAGTTGATCAAAGATCGCAGGAACAAAAAAAACGTAGAAAAAAAACACCGGACCAATGGGCCCGAAGGGAGCCATGTCCTTCTATGCTAGGCAAAAAAGAAAACTGATCTGCGAGGTGCTAAGAGAGGGGTTATACCCAGAGGGTCCGCCCCCTGGGCGGTACTGTATAAGGTGTGATGTGTTAACACTTTCTACAAGTTTTCTGCCTAGTCACTCCTAAATGAAGGATAATACCCACTTGTCAAGAGGAAGCTGTGTCCGTCCATGAACGAAAGAGTAAAGTGCATTGTAGCCTTTAGTCATTTTAAACATTTTTGTTTTCAATGTAATACACTCTTTTTTTGTTTATTACAGCTTTGTAAAGCAAAGATGTTCAAAGATGTAGCTTTAAGCGTTAGCAATGTAGTAATGGAATAAAACATGTCTTTATCAAACTTTCAAACCACTGCATTATGCAAATTCCACAAGTTACATAAGCAAGAGCTAAATATACATCTCAAGTTTGATTGTTTAGCTGAATGAGAGATTGTATTCAAACAGCTGCCATTTACCATTCTAAAAGAACAAAACCTCTTAATGGCTTTGCTTACATTTATAGATGACCTAGTTTGTGTGTAAGATGGATATAAAGGGTTTTGGTACTAACACTATAATCAGAGTCTGACTTTTTCTCTTGAGTGTGTGTCTCCACCTCCAAAACCTCAGCATGAGCTTCAGTGGACCCAACATCCTGTTTATAGGGTGCCTGAAGGAGGTCCTGACGATCCTGTAAAGGAATAATGAAAGTGCACATATCAGTGATGCAGAAGAGGTCCCAAACTATGTCATTTTATAAAACAAACGGAGAGCCGGCCACTCTGGAATACCTTCTGAAGTTTATTGAAATATGGTTCAGTAAAAGCAAAACGGCTAACATGTTTCGGCAACTCTAGCCTTGATCACAGCACATTTAAGACCGAAAAACCACACACATATATAAAAAAAAAAAACACACGTGATCAGAGAGTCCCCTCCCATTGCTCAATTGACATCATTCCATTAAAAGAGGAAGTAAACCCTGATGGGAATTACTTCCTCTTAATTTCCCTGCAAAAGTAAAGCATAATGGGCTACTATGCATCGCATAGTAGCTCATTATGTGTCACTTACCTGAAACCGAACCGCTGTCCCCTGTGCAGGAAGCGTCCATTCTTCACCCCTCTTCCTTCCGGGGCCGCGGACTCCACGTGGCTGGAGTCGCGTGACGTCACGCATGTGCGCGGGAGCCACCAGTCACAGCATGACCCCCTTTAGAAAGGGCACATCACATGAATTCAATCAAAAGACATCTTTAATAAATACTTACCAGTATTTACTGTATTTATTGGCGTATAACACTCACTATTTTACCCTGAAAATAGAGGGTCAACTGTGCCTGCGTGTTATACGCAGGGGGCTGTGGAAAGTTTTTTCCTAAAACCTCCCTCCTAAAGTTAGGGTGCGAGTTATACGCCGATAAAAAATTTGGTTTTCATGACCGCATTAAGTTATCTATCTGCAAGTACCGTATTTAATGGGCGTATAACTGGCACCCTAACTTTAGGAGGGAGGTTTTAGGAAAAAACTTCCCACAGCCCCCTGCGTATAACACGCAGGCACAGTTTACCCTCTATTTTCAGGGTAAAATAGTGAGTGTTATACGCCAATAAATACTGGTAAGTATTTATTAAAAGTTGTCGTTTGATTGAATTCATGTGATGTGCCCTTTCTAAAGGGGGTCATGCCGTGACTGGTGGCTCCCGTGCGCATGCGTGACGTCACGCGACTCCAGCCAGTCACGCGGAGTCCGCGGCCCCGGAAGGAAGAGGGGTGAAGAATGGACTGAATAAACGGCAACTGGTTTTCATGACCTGTATTAAAAATATGCTTCTCTAAAAATATAAAAAAATTGGTTTTCATGACCGCATTAAGTTATCTATGTTTTATATTTTTAGAGAAGCATATTTTTAATACAGGTCATGAAAACCAGTTGCCATTTTTTCAGTCCATTCTTCACCCCTCTTCCTTCTGGGGCCGCGGACTCCGCGTGACTGGCTGGAGTCGCGTGACGTCACGCATGCGCGCGGGAGCCACCAGTCACGGTATGACCCCCTTTAGAAAGGGCACATCACAGGAATTCAATCAGATCAAAAGATATCTTTAATAAATACTTACCAGTATTTATTGGCGTATAACACTCACTATTTTACCCTGAAAATAGAGGGTAAACTGTGCCTGCGTGTTATACGCAGGGGGCTGTGGAAAGTTTTTTCCTAAAACCTCCCTCCTAAAGTTAGGGTGCGAGTTATACGCCGATAAATACGGTACTTGCAGATAGATATTTTAATGCGGTCATGAAAACCAAATTTTTTCTTTTTTTTTATATTTTTAGAGAAGCATATTTTTAACAGGTCATGAAAACCAGTTGCCGTTTTTTCAGTCAGGCTACTACTCTGGGCAGGTATACTTTCCCCTAGTCTGTTTCATTCAAGCACCAACATCGGGACATGGCTTCAAACTAGGGATCGACCAATATAGTTTTTTGGTGCCGATACAATACCGATATTTTGGCCACCTCTCAGGCCGATATTCTGTACATTTATAATTTTTATTTTTACACTGTCCTTTTACAGTATTTATTTTTTTAATCACTGTTATTGCTGTCACAAGGAATGTAAACATCCCTCGTGACAGTAATAGGCAGCACAGGTACTCTATGGAGAGATCGGGGGCTTATAAGACCCCAAACCCCTCCACTTCAAAGCATTCAAAAATGTAAAGATCAGCGTTTTTGAATACTTTCTATTTTTTAAAACTGGCACCTTTAAAAAGCGGAGTTCCACACAAAAAGTGAACCTCCGCTTTTCGGAACCCTCCCCCCTTCCGGTGTCACATTTGGCACCTTTCAGGGGGAGGGGGGATGCAGATACCTGTATAATACAGGTATTTGCACCCACTTCTGGGAATAGACTCCCACGGGAGTCGCTCTACTTCCCGTCCCCCGCTGTCTTCTGGGAAACACACTGGTCCCAGGAGACAGTGAGGACCACTGAGAACGCGACGCGCTACTTGCGCATGCGCAGTAGGGAACCAGGCAGTGAAGCCGCAACGCTTCACTTCATGATTCCCTCACCGAGGATGGAAGCGGGGGAAGCCGAGAGACGAGCGATTGCACGGCTTCAGCTGCCGTCATCGCGGACACCCTGGACAGGTAAGTGTCCATTTATTAAAAGTCAGCAGCTGCAGTATTTGTAGCTGCTGGCTTTTAATATTTTTTTTATTTTCGTGGGACCTCCGCTATAAGATGCCAGTAAACTGGGAAGCAATGTCATAACATCACTTACCGGTTACTAGATCCGAACGAAGCATCGGCTTTGTTCGGGTCTTCGGCCAGCCAGCCGACCGGCTGGTTGCTCGGGCCTCCCAATGGGACGGGAGACCCTGGGCGAGCGGATGTCCCCTCCCGCTGCTTGTAATAACAGATGAGCGGCTGCTAAGCTGCATTGGTTGTTATTACAATAAAACCGGCCGTCCTCTCTAAAGAACGGTACCGGTGTGATGCATGCATCACCCCAGTAAAACCCCTTGAAGCAATATCGGTAATATGGGGTACGTTTGTTACCGATACTTCCAAAAAAGTGAATATCTGCCACCGATATAGGGTCGATCCCCACAGGATCATATGCGTGGGAGGGGGGGGTAATACCTGCAGATTTCGTACTAAAATATTCCAAAAAATCCAGAGTGGTAAAATCATGCTCCAATGGTAAGGAGTTCAAGATTAGAGATCTTATTAACTGTGGGGCCAATAATGTAATTTATGCCGTGGAATGCACTTTTTGTACACTTCAGTATATAGGTTGCACTATGCCACCACTTGGAACATGCATTAGTGAGCCTTATCATGGACGTCCTATTCAAATGAGAAAAGGACTCTCCAATGTGTCAAAGCATTTCAAGCATGTACATTTGGGTGACATGTCTGCATTTGTTCTCTATGGCTTGGAGAAAATTAAGATCCTCCTCCAAGAGCGAAGTCTGGTGGATATTTATTCTCCAAACCAGGATACCATCAGGAATTTTAGATACGCTGTGGATCGATTTCTTCGTTAAATCTATTCACTCATCTTTTAAATATATAATTTTTTTCTTTGTATATCCCATATATATTAGTCCTTAATCTTTGTTATAATAACAACAGGAGACATGTAGGCGTTTGTTAATTTAATATGTGTATCTTTTATACAAAAAAGTTATTTCTTTTTTCTTTTACACTGTATTTATCTTCCCATGTATTCCCTCATCTTGATCGCTTGTCCAGATCATTGATTTTAAACGATTGTGATATATTCAGAGAAAACTACCCACCCACCCACACATTCACAGTGGTGTTTCCAATTTACTTTAATGGAATGTCAATTGAGTAATGGGAGGGGGGACTCTGATCACTTGCATTCTACATGATAGATATTTGCGTTTGTTTTTACTGAACCATATTTCAACTTCAGAAGGTATTCTAGAGTGGCCAGCTCTCCGTTTGTTTGCTTGAGCTATGCTACATGGATGTGTGGGAGGACATCCGAGCCTGAGCACCTGGGAAGAACTTTTATTGAATATCATTTTGCCTCATTGATCAGAGCGGTGCTTTTTTCGTATTGCATCTCATTTTATAAAATATATGCTTTATGTACTCAATCTTTGTGACCTTAGGCCACAATCACTACACATCAATTATCACCCAAGAAGTATTTCCCCTGTGTTAGGTAAACCTCCCAACATGGAACTAACCTTTAAATCCTGAATGGCAGCTTCTATAAAACAGGCTTCAGGGGTTTCCCCCTCAACACTGTACTGTTCCAGGAGTGCTGCCTTCTCTTCATTTATGACCTGCTTCAAGATCTGTTCTTTGGAAGCCAGCAGAAGCTTGGAGAACAAACTATGTTCCTCATCTGGAAAAGAATGGCCTTTGTAATCCAGAACAAAAAACACTCCAAACTTCATATAAGAATAATGGAAACCTATTACTTTCATCCCATCAGCCACCTTTAAAGGATAAGTTCACCTGTTGTAACATGTTACCCCCATATTCAGGGTGTAACACGTTACATATGTACCAGCTCCTGCACCCCCCGTTGTGAGAGCGAATGGGGTTCTTCTCACCCTGCTCGCTATTACAAGCTAAAGAAAAACTCGGCCGTGCGGGCTCCACCCACTCACGCCATCCAGTCACAGAGTTCTGTGAATGGGAAAACTACAAGTTGAGCACTCTAGTAGTTCATGGAGTCTTCCTGTCACAGGGTATCGGAAGTACGGGCAGACAGCTACACAGACAGTTTGCAGGAGCTAGCATTATTACACTCCTGATCTGCTGACCGTGCGTGCAATGCTTTAAAACGTTTTCCAACAAAAAAATCAAATACATGCTTTAACTGCTAAAAAAAAAAATTGCATTTATTATTTATTTTTTCAAAGTGAACTTATCCTTTAAGATATTGTATGCGTTTCAGTGCTAGACATTTTATAAAAAAAAAACAATAGCCCTCAGTACAATTTGTTTTAAATGCTCGAAATGGGTTTTACTTTCATAAAAACTTAATTCCTACATATGTATCCCATTTTCTATCACATTTTACCTCCCAGATGAATAGGCTCATCCAGCGTCATCCACTTTGATTTGGGCATTGCAACAAGGACACCCTTTTCTCTCCTCATTAGCTGCATCGTGATGGTATCACCCACACTATAAAGACGAGTTTCTGTGGCAGCAACACTGAAAGCAGAGGAGTAGAAACAAAATGTAACTAATTTTGTTCCCCCCAATTTAATTTGAAGTCAAGTAAACCATTTCTGGATTGTGGGAGAAAACCACTCAAGCATTAAAAACATACAAAAAACACAACACAAAACTAGTTGAAACCACATTAGCGCAAACCCACTGACAGGCTATGGACATTCAAGCACAAATATTCTTAAGCCTAGTACACATGGGCCAAATGTCAGACAGCATCAGCCGGTTCAATAGAAACCATCCGACATTCGACCTGTGTGTACTGGGGCAGGTCCGACAGAAGCAAGCTGTTCGGCTGGCTTCTGTCGAAGGGGCATGACCAAAAGAGGTCTGCTGATCGGCTCTCAATCAGCGATCTTGGCTAATGGCTGAGAGCGCCGACCAGAGTGTTTGGGCCGAGAGCCGCCCCCCCTGTCAGAACACAATAGAACAGCAGGGGAAATCACTGTACTAACATCGGATTGTAAAAACTAGCAGTGTGTACAAGGCTTTAATGTGTTACAAAAGGCAATATTGTTTTTCCAAATAAAAAAAAGTACACACACTCACCTGCTCTATGCAATAGTTTTGCACAGAACAGCCCTTAAAAGCGGAGTTCCACCCAAAAATGGAACTTCCGCTTTTTGGAATCCTCCCCCTCTGGCGTTACATTTGGCACCTTTCAGGAGGGAGAAGGGAGCAGATACCTGTGCAATACAGATATTTGCTCTCACTTCTGGGCATAGGTCACCGCGATGACCTACGCCACGTCCGGCACCTACTTCACCCCCCCCACACTGTCTTCTGGGAGACCCACAGGTCCCAGAAGACAGCAGGGACCAGTGGGAACGCACAGCAGGGAACCAGGAAGTGAAGCCTCAAGGCTTCACTTCCGGATTCCCTTACCGAAGATGGTAGCGGCAGCACCCGAGAGCCGACAAACAGATCGGCTTCGGCTGCCGACATCGTGGGAGCCCTGGACAGGTAAGTGTCCATATATTAAAGTCAGCAGCTGCAGTATTTGTAGCTGCTGACCTTTAATATTTTTTTTGATGGAACTTCGCTTTAACCTGCTCTTCTAGGGTCCCCTGCTAGCGATCTTGACTACTCCTTTTTATCCGTGTTCCCCCATAGCATGCCACTTGCTATGGGGGCACACTGTGGTCGCTCCCGAGCTGTGCTCCATGGACACACACAGCGGGGTCTGGCCCTGCCCCCCGCTTCCTCATAGCATTTGATTGACAGCAGCAGGAGACAATAACTCCTGCCGGAGTCCCTGTGTGAAGAGGAAAAGAGGGGAGAGCAGAGATGCATGCACAGTGATGGACCAATTAAGGACTCAAGTAAGCATTTAGGGAGATGGAAAGGACAGAAAGCTGTTAAACAAAACACCACACTTTACATTAATGCAGGCAATGCATTAAAGTAAATGACATTTTGGCTTTAGAGCCAAGCCTAAATCCCACAAGTCCTCGGTCTCAAACTCTACACCAGATGCAGCTTTCGGCATCTCAGTTCACATGCTCAGTGTTTACATTAGAGATTAAAAGGCTGGGAAACGAAAGCAACATGAGCTGAGCTGCAGAAACAATGCTTTCATTGTTGAAATGGAGGATAAAATAATCCCCAGCACCTACAAGCTACAAGTCAATGAATGCTTGTAACTAGAGAGATAATTTACTGCCTGTTAATATACAAATCATAAAATGCTCACAAGTTCACATTAACCTTTTGCCAACCACATAATGCATATGTGCTGCTGCAGAGAGGGTGTACCTCAATGGCCACGTGTCTATATTGGCTGAGGTTTTCTCCTGGTCTATGATTGGGAGTTGGCGGGACAGACTCCAGGTCACGACCACTGTCACAGCTAATCGGTGATCAGGAAGGCCACCCAACCTATGTTGCCAAGACCAAGTTAAAGGGCCACAGGGAGGGACGGGAAGGAGTTCAGAACCTCCAGGACTGCATTAAAAACAGTACAAAAAAGTGGCATTGATAAGACTACCGTTAGAACTTTCACATTCATAACCAAATAATTTTTATTTAAATCTACCTATAGGCAATAGCAAGTGTCCCAAAAAAATGATGGAACCGATTAACATAACTTACCACCACACCTGCCACAGAGGTTTAAATGTAAATTTATACATTGCTGGGGATGAGTTGACTTATTGCTTTTTGTTGTTTCTGCTAGCAGAATCTGTTAACAATTTACAGGAAATTGCAGTGTGTATGGCCCACAATAGGGTTAAGTGTTTGGCGATGGTATTGCCGTGTATAGCTTGAAGCGGTTTAAACACTTTGCTCATTTTGCTTTCACCACAAGCCCCACACCAAAAACAAAATTAAAGTGCCCCGATACGGATGACCAACGTATCCCAGAATATGCAAGGTTGACATTGCTCCATGCCATGAAGGAAACATTCTTGCAGAGCTGTAACTGTGTTGTGCTTGACAGTCATTACCTAAAGCTTCGAGGGTCTTCATATACCTTACCTTTTAAGGTCTTTCTTTATAACGGAGCTATAACAAATTGGACACCTACTCCATTCCTTTTCACTCAGTGACAAGTAATGCAAGATGCAAGCCCAGCAGAAAATATGCCCGCAGCGGGTAATCTTGGCTGCAACCGGAGGATAAAGACAAATGGGACAGGAGGGCACTTCATGGCTGCAAATGCGCTGTAGAAATGAAGGAGACATTTACCAATAAAGGGATATTAGTGCCCATACCACAAAGATGCTTTCACATAAGCTGCCTTATAGTTTACATTATTAGGCAAGGAAACTGAGTAAAGCTTCTTAAAAAAACACAACACACACACACCACTACTCTCATTAAGCACTTGCCTACTGGGCATTTGAATGAAAATTGCTTTGTCATGCAACACTACCCAAATTATTTTTTTCACACAAATATTGATTTCTATTGGTGGTAATTTTTTTGCCAAATGGAAAAAAAAAAAAAGACAGAAAATGTTTAAAGAAAAAATAAAAATTCTTAGCTTCTGTTATAAAAATTTGCAAATACTGGTAAGTCTTTTTTCTTCACTGATGAGACTGCGCTGACGAGCAGGCACTGATCAGTGCCTGCTCGTCAGTGTGAACGATGTCCTGACAGCCTTGCCAGTTAACAGTTCTCCTTTCCTCCAGACACAGCGTGGGAAAGAAAGGACTGCCGATAACCAGCAAGTCTGTTTACATGTAATCAGCTGTGATTGGACACAGCTGATCACATAGTAAAGAGCCACAGTGATTGGCCCTTTACCCCAATCTGATCAGGGGTCACCCCAGGAGGCGTGCAGGGAGAAGGGTTTTGAAAGGTTGTCTATTGACGTCCTCCTAGAACTGGACAACTGTGCTGTAGCCATTATTCGGCTATAGCGTGGTCGGCAAGTGGTTAATGTACCCAGTCAGGGGAATATGGAGGCTGCGATTGCTGAACTCCTACTAAAGATACTAGCTGCCTGGCATTAAGTTTCCTAATCTCTAAACTTCCAGGTCAGGGACTCAAAGTATTAAATCCAAAACATCAGCATGAAAACCAAACAGCTTCAAAAGGATAGATCTGCAAAAGCAGGCAACATATTTGTATCCTGACAGGTTTACAGGCTCCCGGTCTATAATAATCATTCTCTCTACAACCTTTTAAAAAGGCAGATGAGAATGCAGTGAAGCCGGAACTCAAAAAAGCCTTGTGGCACCTGCACAAACCTGCAGTAATAGCCTTGAAGCCCCCTCACTACTGCTAAACTGCAAAGCTCCAACACTTCCTTGTACTGTGGGAACTTTGCCTGCCCTATGCCATCTACTGGCCAGTGAGACAGTCAATCATAGCAATGAGCCAAAATAGAATGTCGGCGCTTTCCTGAACAGCACAGCCCATCATTCAGGAGTAGTGGAGTTATGGGAGTGGGTACTGAAGCCAACAGTCATGGCATAAACCCATACCCAGGACCTATGGGAACTTTACAAAGCACACCCACTGCAGTAGATAGCAGTTACCAAACAATATCATCCAAGGTCATTTACTTTAACACATAAAGATAGGAATACTGACCACTTGTTCTACTAGGTCCCAGCTGACCAAAGTGTCTGGATCCGTGAAGTGGACACTGTAATCGTGATCATCCGATACCACAAATTGGCAACTACAGAGAAAAATCACAAAAGATTAGTCTAGTCCATAGTACAGAACACACTTACATAATGTACAAAAAAAAAAAAAAAACACCACACACTCACTTTGCCTGCAGAAATAACTCCTTGTTAAACGGTTTGTTGCCCCACTTATTGCGTCTACTCCAGTTTCCATGGCCCTCTCTATGTGCACCAGGATGACCTCGAGGCTCATACGTAAAGTTCAGTAAGTGGTTCAAGTTTATTTTCCTAGGTCCTGAATACTGGGCTGCGTTGAGCTCTGCCCGTTGAGTCTCTGCTACCTGTAAACAAAAAAAGTGGCATTCGTTACCATCTACTGAACACTTTTCACTGTGCAGCTCACAGTTAGACCTTGCTTACACGGCCCTTACCTCTTCTCGTCTTCCATACGTAAACTGTTTAGGGACCCCTCTCTGAGGAGGAACCTTGTTAAAAGTTTTGCTTTTCTGTGGACCGGAGCGGCGGGTCGGGCCGGCAAAACCCTCATTTTTGGGGTAAGAATTTTCACGTTTGCGGCTGTAGCGTTGCTTTGAACTGCTGCTACTTTTCCCGTCTACAAGACAAATAAGCGGAAGTTCCAAATAAGATTGTAAGACAAAGCCATGTACTATTTCCATAGGCAGAGAAAATGGTCGCCCCTGCAAACTGCTTCCTTCTACTGTAAATATTCTGTAAACAAACATGACACGAATATACCCCTTAGACAGGGCGGGACGTTATCTGTAAAAGCACAGCTGGGTGGAGCAAGGTTTAGGCAGACGCTTTCATGCAAGATCAGATTGTGGAGAGTAAATCAGGTAACACACACGATAAACACAATTTTTTCCTTTCAACTATTTCTGCGCAAAATAAAAATGATATATATGTGAACTTTGTGTCTGCAGTGTTAAAATATCAAATATTTAAAGGAGGGTTATACTCCATGAAGCAATCTGCAGCAAGCTTTTTGGGGATACATAAACCAGGCTGTTATTTGAGCCAGTGTTACTTATGCAATAAACAACTGTTTTAGGGCCCGTGCACACCAAATGCAGTACTCCCAGCAATTTCCAGCCCAGCCCCAACGCACAGATACTAAACAGTGTCAGTTGCTGTGGTTTGCACTGAAAACAGGACAGTATGCAGTACATTTTCAGCTCAGCGGGTTGAAAAGCAAACCACCACATTGCAATGGCACTGCGGTAATAAAAATGTTGAATTGTCACTCATGACATTCCAATAAAGTTCTGTGAGGGGAAAAAAAAAAGAAGGTAAACAGTGTGATGTGCCGGGATAAGCGAAGCATGCTGGTGAGAAGGGGCTCTTAAAGTGACCCTGTCCAAAAGCATACCTACTAAATAAAAAAGAAAATATACTTGTCTTTCTTTTCTGGTAGCCCGTGTATTAGTCTTAACCCCTTCCCGCTGCCGCCTCCCAGTCCATTAAGAGCTTCTAAGTGCCATGAGACGGGCATTCAGGTCACGTGACCGATGTGATTGGCTGTCACGATTGGGAAGCTCCCGATTGCAAGTATGCAGCGGGAGCTTCCCAGCCCCCACTGGTGACTGCAGGGAGTGCACTTTCAGCACAGAAAACAGTTTACGTAAGGCTGCATAGTGTTAAAGCCCACCCACTGAGAGGCCGTAAGTGTGAGTTAAACATATGAGTCATTTAACTAGTCACCAATAAGGTAGCTAATGTGCTGGTGCCTGCCGCTTCTCTTGTTAAAGCTAAGCTTCGGACAAGTTTTTTTTCTCCCCCCATGCAGTGGGGCTGTTCCTGCACTGCGTGGGTTGACTGTTTTTGTCTAGGGCATTGGAGAACCAAAATACACTCACCTAATGCTCCGATCCCCAGAGGTCTCGTGCGGTAGGATGTTCCTGACGTTATAATGCCCATAGACCGGCTCTGGACGTTAAGATGTCAGGGACAGTCCACTGCTGGACATAGGGGAGCGCTGGAGGATCAGGCAAGTATAGACTGTGTTCACCCATAGAGACAAAACAAGCGGGTAACCCATGCAGGGCGAGCACAGCCCCCCTGGATGGGAAAAAAAAAATTTGGAGCAGAGGTGGGCTTTAAATATGTAACTTACATACAAGCCTTTGAGGGTGATGTCACGGCTGAAGCAACGACAATCAGGGATGGAGCACAGCCATCACGAGGATCACTCGCTGTGTAGCTCCTTTAATCAGAAAACTTCTTGTATACTTTTCAAAGAATACAAGACATTCTGTAATTGGTCAATGGGAAATTGTCCAATCACAGACCTGCTGTGATTGCTGTGCCTCAGACTCCAATACCAGTTTCACTGCCGGAAACTTCAGTGGGACACGTGCACCGATTGCTTCTTAAACAGAATCTGTTTGGGGCAAAACAGCAGAGAGAAGGGAAGGCCAGCCACGATAGGGAGGCGGATTAGTAGCTCAGGGCTGTAAATGTTTTCATCATGGCAGCAACAGACTTGTCAACTTATGACTTTAGGCACATGCTGAAACCTGTCATGAATTAAAAACAAGGAAGCTGCCTTTGGCCCCTTTCACATGGGGTGGACTGCGCCTGCTCAGTGGAGAGTCTGTTTGCTGATTGCCGCTGATCAGGCGAATGGTGTGCCCATTCCGCTTATGCAGAGCAGACACAACCTGCTCTCCTCTGACAACAGTACGATGGGAAACAGTCCCCCATCCATCTGTTTTTAGCAGATAGGATCGGATGTCGGTGGGTGTAAACAGACACCCATCGCAAAGGATGGTCTGATTGGGTCCGACTAATATCTGACATGCAGACCCAATCGGTCAGCCCGTGTAAAAGGGGCTTTTAAGCCAAACGGAAAATGCCAGCTGCTGGCAGACCCACTGACCTTGTATAAAACTTTGTGTCGCTCACCTAACAAGTACCCAGATAAAGATTCCTGACTTCTTTCCATTATTTCCTATCTTCATCCCTATTGTGGGTCACCAACCCAAAGCACGGAAGCTACATGGTCAGCATAACGACCAGGCAATTAGCGCTGAGGCTCCATTCACACTTGTGCGACTTTGGATAGCAAAGTGCATCCAGCCATGACCAAGATCCGTTTCTGTTTTTTTTTTTAACCGATGTTGATGGAAGCGGATCCAAATGGATGATCATCCATTTTTCCATAGAGATGCATCGTTACCATATATCTGTGATAGCTACATATAGAAAACAATGCCAGTGGTTCAAGTCTTACCATACATGCATGCATTGAATACATACAGTACAAAAACAATGTAAACGTCAGTGCGTGTTGAAGATTTGCTCTCACTTCCTGTTGGGTACATGGTTATCAGAACAGGAAGTGAACTGTGTGTGGACTGTCTGGACATACACATGCAGTATGACAGACAATAACAAAGGTGATTGGTGTCAGTGATGGTGTCGGCCCCGCCCCCCCTCCTTACCACTTTTAGGCTTAGAGTCCCCGGCAGGCCCGGTGGAGGCCGATCGGTTCTGGGTCTTGCTGGGATTGTTGGATCCGGGATCCATGTCTGTGGCAGAGCTGAGCGGCATAGACCGCGGGAAGGGCGGGGGCAGCACCGTGCGGGGGGCGGCTGGCAGCCAAGAGCATGGCGTTCAGGAGAGCTGGGGGACGAGGAGCGCGATTCATGGCGACATCTTGCTGTGTGTCCAGACAGAAAGAGAAATAGTCAGGAGATCGGAGGAAGGAAGGGAGGGCGGAGTGTACGGGATCGGGGAGCGGAGGGCCCCACGGGACGGCGAGCGAGGACCGGGCCCTGTTGGCCAATTCACAGATCCGGCAGGAAGGCGGCCGGTCCCGAGCGGGGAGCGGACCCGGGTACTTGGAGTCCCGCGGGGACTCTCAGGGGGTGAGCAAAGGATCAGGAGCTGCCCCCTCCAGGAAGGAGCAGAGCAACGGACACCACTTCTGTAATGGCGACTGACCGCCTGACGGTGCCAGAGACCCGGATGACGAGTTTATATAGAGGGGGCGTGTCCAGGCCGAGAGGGCTGCCGGGAGTTGTAGTTTCAGAGGGGTGACAACAGAGACAGGCCTCATTCCTGGCTTGTGTGTCTAGAATAGAGTGGGGAATG
The DNA here is from genome assembly GCA_029206835.1 of Rana muscosa. Lineage (NCBI taxonomy): Eukaryota > Metazoa > Chordata > Amphibia > Anura > Ranidae > Rana > Rana muscosa. Next base: position 884,742,286 of record CM055116.1, read on the forward strand.
TAACTGGCTCTATATAGAACAAGATGTATTGGAGGGGCCTTTTTGTGCAGCTCTTGGGGCCCCTGCTGATACTGATATTAACCACTTCTCTACTGTGCACGAAAACCCCCTTCCTGCCCAAGCCATTTTTCAGCTTTCAGCGCTGTCACATTTTGAATGACAATTGCGTGGTCGTGCGATGTGGCTCCCAAACGAAATGTGCGTCCTTTTTTTTCCCACAAATAGAGCTTTCTTTTGGTGGTATTTGATCACCTCTGCGGTTTTTATTTTTTGCGCTATAAACAAAAGAAGAGAGTCCAGTTTGGAAAAAAAACACAATTTTTTACTTTTTGCTATAATAAATACCCATTTTTTTTTTTTTTTTAATAAAATTTTCCTCAGTTTAGGCCGATACGTATTCTTCTACATATTTTTGGTATTAAAAAAAATCGCAATAAGCGCGTATTGATTGGTTTGCGCAAAAGTTATAGCGTCTACAAAATAGGGGATAGATTTATAGCATTTATTTTTTTATTTTTTTTTATTAGTAATGGCGGCGATCTGCGATTTTTTTTTATTGTGACTGCAATATTGCGGCGGACACATCGGACACTTTTGACACATTTTTGGGACCATTCACATTTATACAGCGATCCCTGCTATAAAAATGCATTGATTACTGTATAAATGTGATTGGCAGGGAAGGGGTTAACCACTAGGGGCGGGAAGGGGTTAAATATGTTCCCTCAAAGTGTTCTTACTGTGGGGGGAAGGGACTGACTGGGGGAGGTGACCGATGGTTGTCCCTATGTACAAGGGACACACCATCGGTCCCCTCTCCCTCACAGGACGTGGATCTCTGTGTTTACACACAGAGATCCACTTTCCTGCTCGTTTCCCGGGCAATCGCGGGTGCCCGGCGGCAATCGCGGCCGCCGGGCACGCGCACCGGGGCCTTGTGAACGCGGCGCGCGCGCGCGCCTCCTAGCTCGTTTTAAAGTTAAAGTCATATGACGTCCTCCCAGAACGAGAGTATCCTCCGCCCGCCGTCTATTGACAGTGGGCGGGGGACAAGTGGTTATTATTATGCAGCATGTCCACTGTCTCTGACCATCTCTTGTATTGTACATACCTCCCAACCTGCACGGATTCTGCGTACCCGTGTGGGACACTGTTTTCCCGCATAGAGCGGCAGCGAAAAGCAGGTGAGTTCGGCGGGCGGCACTTCCGCGACCCGCGACCGAACACCCCCCCCCTCCCGACCGCGACAAACCCCCCGACACGTCACGTCATACTTCCGCGACCCCCCCCCCCGCTTAACAACTCCACCACCGTCCCTACAAAAAAAAACGAAATGTCCCGTGTCACCCCCCCGCTCAAAACAACTCCACCACCGTCCCTACAAAAAAAAACGAAATGACCCGTGTCACCCCCCCCCCCCCCCCGCTCAACACCGTCCCTACAAAAAAAACGAAATGTCCCGTGTTACCCCCCCCCCCCGTTTAACAACTTTGATGAGAGGGGGAAAATTACTTGAATTAAAGTCCCGCAGTGGACAATGGGAAAGTTGGGAGGTATGCTTGTATCATGTCCTCAGTCTCTGACTACCCCTTGTATCATGTCCACTGTCTCTGACCATCTCTTGTATCACGTCTGCAGTCTCTAACCATCTCTTGTATCATGTCTGCCGTCTCTGACCATTTCTTGTATCATGTCCGTCGTCTCTGACCATCTCTTGTATCATGTCCGCAGTCTCTGACCATCTCTTGTACCATGTCCGCAGTCTCTGACCATCTCTTGTACCATGTCCGCAGTCTCTGACCATCTCTTGTACCATGTCCGCAGTCTCTGACCATCTCTTGTACCATGTCTGCAGTCTCTGACCATTTCTTGTATCATGTCTGCCGTCTCTGACCATCTCTTGTACCATGTCCGCAGTCTCTGACCATCTCTTGTACCATGTCCGCAGTCTCTGACCATCTCTTGTATCATGTCTGCAGTCTCTGACCATTTCTTGTATCATGTCTGCAGTCTCTGACCATTTCTTGTATCATGTCTGCAGTCTCTGACCATTTCTTGTATCATGTCTGCAGTCTCTGACCATCTCTTGTATCATGTCTGCAGTCCCTGACCAGCTCTTGGATCATGTCCTGTTGAATAAATGAGTGACTTGTATAGCGCTCACATGCGAACTGAATCGCCTCTAGGCGCTTTTTGTGCTTATTAAGGAAAGTTTTCCTGCACAGCATTTATTATTAAGTAATTTTTAACGATGGTACTTTTAAAATACAAAATCAATCTTTATGACAACAGTCTATAAATATGAAATGTATTCACCAGACATGTAATCATACAAAATATTTATATATATATATATATATATTTTAATTTCTTTATTTTAGTTGTCATACATACAGAGAAATAAACAATTTCATTAATCCATCAATCATATAAGCTCCAATAAATTCATTCAAAATCCAGTTAACAGCATTACTCCTATCCTAAATACATCCACAAAAAAAAGAAAACAATAACTAGTTATTTGAGACGGTCCCCATTCTATCTTCCGTTTGACATGCTTCTCTTGTATGCCCTGACAACATACTTTCCTAAGAAGAAAAACCTCTACCTACCTGAAGAGGCAAAAGGAGAAAGTAAGAAGCCCCATGAGGGGAAGAATTCCCAAAAAAAGGAAAACGATGGAAAGACAGAAGAAGAGAAAAAAAAAAAGGAGGAAGAAAACACTGATAGGGGAAATGTAGTCGGAGTTGGAGGGGAAAATCTACAGAGGCAAAGGTGAGTTTACTATACCATCATCCAGGGACGTTAGGGCATCCCCAAGGCCCCCCACCCCTCGCTTTTTCAAGTACTCTCAGGAGCAAAGAGGGAACTCCCTTCCTCCGAGAATTTAAATGTGTTCCATTGGCCCCAAGTTTCTAAATATGTCTACAAACAAGGATTGCCGCTCCAAACAGGCTTACCCAAAATAAAATTCACCTTTCCAGGAACCGAGGGTGCTGGCAATGCACTAGGCAATTGAAAAAATAATGATGATCTGGACAGCCGCACTCCAATCCAACGTGGCTTTATTCACAAAGTAAAATGAAAACAGGCACTACATGTCACAGCAGCAGAAAAATAGGATTTTTTACTCACCGTAAAATCCTTTTCTCTGAGTCCATGGACCGACACAGCTTCTCTATTGACAAAGTGGTATTATCCGTTAATTAGGAGTGACTAGGCAGAAAAACTTGTAAAAAGTGTTGCATCACACCTTCTACAGTACCGCCCAGGGGGCGGACCCTCTGGGTATACCCTCTCAGTCTGCACATCGCAGATCAGTTAGTCAAAAAGCAGTACAAACTTAAAAGGAGGGGTGGGTGCTGTGTCGGTCCATGGACTCAGAGAAAAGGATTTTACGGTGAGTAAAAAATCCTATTTACTCTTTCGTCCATGGACCGACACAGCTTCTCTATTGACAAAGTGGGACGTCCCAAAGCAGTGTCAGAGAAAAAACGAGGGGTGGTAACAGCATAAAAACAAACTTCACCCCAAAACACAAAACAGCACTCCTCCAACGGAGGAGTTGCAACTCTAAACAGCCGCCTGCAAAACCTTGCGGCCGAAAGAGGCATCCGAAGATGCACCTACATCAACTTTGTAGAATTTTGTGAAAGTGTGAGCGGACGACCAAGTCGCCGCTTTACATAGTTGGGAAACAGACGCTTGATGTCGGAAAGCCCAAGAGGCACCTATTGCCCTGGTCGAATGCGCCGTGACAGGAAAGGGGGGCGCCTGACCCTTTAAGGCGTAAGCCTGGATTACTATCTGTCGGATCCACCTAGAGATGGTGGCCGATGAGACTGCTTGGCCCTTCTTGGGACCAGCCACCGAAACAAACAGTGAGTCTGACTTCCGGAACAGGGAAGTAGCAGATATGTATACTCTCAAAGCTCGGACAACGTCCAAGGAATGCAACGCCGACTCCTTAGGATTCGACGGCTGAGGACACAAGGATGGAAGTACAATGTCTTCGTTGAGATGAAAAGCCGAAACGACCTTCGGAAGAAAGGAAGGCTGCGGCCGCAGCACCACCTTATCCTTGTGGAAAATCAAATAGGGAGCCTTGCAGGACAAGGCTGCCAGCTCAGAGACTCGTCTAACTGACGTAACAGCCACCAAAAAGACCACCTTCTGAGAAAGTGTCAACAGGGGAATATCTCTAATATTCTCAAACGGTGCCTTCTGAAGCACCGAGAGGACCAGGTTCAAGTCCCACGGAGGTAACGGGGGGCGGACCGGAGGGGCCACATGTCGAACCCCCTGCACAAATGTACTCACGAGAGAGTGAGTCGCCAGGGGTCGCTGAAAAAAGACAGCCAGGGCAGATATCTGTCCCTTAATCGTACTTAGGGCAAGCCTTTGGTCTACCCCATGCTGTAAAAACAGCAGGATTCTGGAAACCAAATAGGTACGCGGATGCCATTTCATTTCCTCACACATGGAGATGTAGGCCCTCCAAGTGCGGTGATAGACCTTCCTAGAGGACGGTTTCCGAGCACTTCTCATAGTAGAAATTACTGAGTCTGACAGGCCCCGGTCTCTCAGTACCTGGTTCTCAACAGCCATGCCGTTAAAGCCAATGACTGTAAAGCAGGATGGAATATGGGACCTTGCGACAGCAGGTCCTTCCGTAGTGGTAGGCGCCAGGGGACGTCTGCTACCAGACGTACTAGATCGGCGTACCAAGGACGCTGAGGCCAATCTGGAGCGATTAGGATCATTGGAATTCCCTCTGCCTCCACTCTGCGGAGCAGAAGAGGAAGAAGCCTTAAGGGAGGGAAGGCATAGATTAGCCGATACTGGCCCCACGATGCTACCAACGCGTCCGTTGCGTCTGCCCATGGGTCTCTTGACCGGGCCACAAACCTCAATACCTTCCGATTGAGTCGGGAAGCCAGAAGATCTACGTCTGGTGTGCCCCATCTTTGGCAGAGGAGTTGGAACACCTCCGGGTGTAAGGACCATTCTCCCTGGTCCAGCATCTGGCGGCTCAGGTAGTCCGCCTGCCAGTTTTCCACACCCGGAATGTACACGGCCGACAGTGCCGGTACGCTCCTCTCTGCCCACTTCAGGATGCGAGCGATCTCCGATGCTGCAGCTGAGCTTCTTGTTCCTCCTTGATGATTGACATATGCCACTGCTGTGGCGTTGTCTGACTGGATCCTGACTGGACGCCCTTGCAGTCTCTGAGACCATTTGAAGAGGCACAGCTTGATCGCCCGGATCTCCAGGACATTGATCGGCAGGAGGGCTTCCTCTGGGGTCCAGCGACCTTGCGCCGACTGGACACCCCAGACTCCCCCCCAACCTGTAAGGCTGGCGTCCGTCGTGATCACTATCCAGTAAACCGGAAGAAATGACTTCCCGGCCATTAGAGCCGGTGCTGTCAGCCACCATACCAGGGATCTCCTGACTAGGTGGCTCACTCGGATTTGATAATCCAGAGATGAAGGGCATCTGTTCCATCTGGACAGAACTTCCCTCTGTAACACTCGAGTGTGGTATTGAGCATATGGGACCGCCTCGAAGGAGGCTACCATGAGGCCCAACACTCGCATGCAAAAACGGAGTGACGACCAATTCCTGGAAGTCAGCTGCCGTACTGCAGCCCGGAGGGTCTGTAACTTCTCCACAGGGAGGAATACCTTTGCCTCTGAGGAATCCAGAATCAACCCCAGGTACACTAGGCGTTGAGTGGGCACCAATACTGACTTTTGCGTGTTTAGTATCCAACCACAGTCTCGAAGAGTCTGACAGGTAATGGACACGCTTACCTCTAATTCTGAGCTTGAAGGGCCCTTCAGCAGAAGGTCGTCCAAGTAACCTGTGATAGCGATACCCTGCTGTCTTAGAAGTGCCAGAATCGGAGCGAGCACCTTGGTGAACGTCCTGGGTGCTGAGGCAAGGCCAAACGGGAGGGCCACAAACTGGTAGTGGTTCTTCCCGATAGCAAATCGCAGAAACCTCTGGTGTCTGGAGTATATGGGGACATGCAGGTATGCGTCCTTGATGTCCAAGGAGGCCAGAAAGTCCCCCGGATGGAGAGCCGTGACTACGGATCGAACCGACTCCATCCGAAATCTTTGTACCTTCACAAAGCAATTGAGGGCTCTGAGATCCAAGATTGGACGAACCCCCTCCTTCTTTGGCACAATGAACAGATTTGAGTAAAAACCCTGACCCCGTTCCTGTTCTGGAACTGGAATAACTACCCCGCGTTCCAGTAGACCCTGGACCGCCCCATACAGGGCCTCCCGACGGGTCGGTAGTAGCTGGAGATTGGAGGTGATGAATCTGTCTGGTGGACAAGAGAGAAATTCTATCTTGTAGCCTGAGGAGATTACTTCGCAAACCCACCTGTCGGAGACTAGAGCAGTCCACTGAGTCGCGAATTTGCGAAGACGTCCCCCCACCCGAGAGCTGGGTGGGGGCGGACCTTCATGTGGACGCAGATTTGTCCACAGGCTTGTTGGGTCTGCGGGACCAAGGACGCTTTTGTCCTTGGGCAGGCGCTTTATCGGCCTGGGGTCTTTTCCCTGTCGCCTTAAGAGGGCGAAAAAAACGCTTACGTGCAGTAAAGGAGGGCCCCTGCCCTTGGCGTGGTCCCCTACCCTTGCTAGTTTGGGGAAGCAAAGTGCTTTTACCTCCTGTAGCATCCTTGATGATGTCATCCAGAGAAGCCCCAAAAAGTCTGTCGCCCTTAAAAGGCAGATCCAATAGGGCTTTCTTGGAAGTCTGGTCCGCAGACCAGCCCTTTAGCCAGATCAGGCGGCGTATTGCTACTGCATAAACCGAAGCTCTTGACAGCAGGGGAATAGTATCCATGTCTGACTCGCAGACAAACTTAAGGCCCTGGACCAACTGGTCGGCCAAAGTTATCTCATTAGGAGGAGCATCTCGCTCCTTTAACCCCTGGAGTAGCAATTTTGCCCCTTCAGTAAGTGTCTGAGACACTAGGGCCCCCGCCAATGCCGGGCGTACTGCTGAGCCTACCACTGAGTATAGGTAGCGAGCGAGTGCTTCAGCCTTCTTATCCACAGGGTCCTTGAAAACAGGAGCCCCTTCTACTGGAATAGTGGTGGCTCTATTAAGTCTGGACACCGAAGGGTCCACTATAGGGGGAGAGGTCCATATCTTCAGAAAACTCTCCTCAAAGGGGTACCGTACTGCAAACCTCTTTGGGGCTGTAAAGACCCTCAGTGGGTTCTCCCATTCCTTGTATAAGAGTTTGTCAAAATAAGACACACAAGGGAACACCTTAGCAGTGCGGGCAGGTTTACAAAACCCAAAGGGGACTGGAGTATCTGCTACTTCTTCAGTCCTTTCCAACTTTAGCGTATCCCGCACTGCAGTAATAAGGTCAGATACCAAAGCCGTCTCGCGTACTGACCTGGACTTGGAGTCCTCCTCACTGTCCGATCGGTCACGGTCTGCAGTCTCTGATGCATCAGAATCTGGGCCATGAGCCGTAGCTGGACCTGGTTCTGCATCAGAAATATCCCCAGAAGATTGCAGGGGACGGGGGCGTTTATTACCCCCTGTATTCCCGTGTGCTGCTTCCACCCTGGCAGCAAACGCCTCTAGGATTGCCGACATAGCGTCCATAGACACCTCAGGGACACCAGCTGCTAAATCTGGTGTTTCAGGGGAGAAGACATCTGGCTCAGATGCCATGCTGACCACACGCTGACACTCACAGGGCTCCAGGCAAGATATCAATAGGCCACCCTCCTGCGCTGCAGAGATGCTGGGTTACCCAGAGGACTCACCACCCTGGATAGGTACTGCTATGCTGCGTCTATGATGCTGTCCCCTTGCTGCTGTGTCAGTCTGCTTCTTTTATCAGCACTTCCTGTGTGAATTTTCGTGCCAGTGTAATGCACCCTAGAGGCCGGAGGCTCTCGCAAAATGGTTGCCAAAACCGTCTGTATGGAAGATAATGTGGGCTCTAAGAAAATGGCCGCCGACAGAAGATAGAGGTCAGGCAGCCATAGCCCACAAAAAAGATGGCCGCCGAACGGCAATATCTGCATACAGGGTGGACAAACATGGCCGCCGATCACCTGATAGGGGCCAGTGGGTGTGGCCGAACTACAGGAAGATGGCCGCCAGGCAGTTACAAGAGGCCAAACTTGGCATGGACCACCTCAAAATGGCCGCCGACAGCATGGAGACACAGAAACACAGGTAAGCAAAAATGACATTTCTTTTAAATGTTAGTTACAGCCAGCCCCGCTCCAGTGGGACCCCCTAGGTGACCCCCAGCACCCAGCAACCTTTAGCTAGAAGCCCAGGGAGGAGGGAAAGGCAGGGAGAGAGGGAAGAAAGGGGCCACAACCACTTACTTGATCTCTCCAGGAATGTCCAGCTAAATCACCCAGCCGAGGCAGGGGAGTTTTACTTACCTATCCTGCATGTATTCTGCTGGAAGACATTCCAAACAGATCATCGTCCGCGCACGGAAGGTGACTGTTGGCCAGGCATGCTGTGATTGGACCCAGAAGGGACGATCATATGTATGCCCTGGAGCATGACGCTCACCGGACAGGCTGCTGCGACTCGGCCGTAAGGTCAGCCGAAGCTGAGCGGTCCGATGCAAGCCTTGGAGCGTAAGCTCACCGGCCAGGCTGCTGCGACTCGGCCGTAAGGTCAGCCGAAGCTGAGCGGTCCGATGCAGGCCCTGGAGCGTAGGCTCACCGGCCACCCGTGGAGCGACGGGCATGTCGTGGAAAACCCAGCGCGTAGCTAGGGTCGGCACACGCTCGATGGCCGAAACTGGGGAGACTACAAGGATCGAGGATCCAGCCTGTCACCCAGTCGGCAGTTGATCGAAGATCGCAGGAAACAACAAATGTAGCAAAAAAATAAAAAATATATATATCTTTTTTCCCCGGACCAATGAGCCCGAAGGGAGCCATGTCCTACTCCTTGCTAGACAGAAAAAAACTGATCTGCGATGTGCAGACTGAGAGGGTATACCCAGAGGGTCCGCCCCCTGGGCGGTACTGTAGAAGGTGTGATGCAACACTTTTTACAAGTTTTTCTGCCTAGTCACTCCTAATTAACGGATAATACCACTTTGTCAATAGAGAAGCTGTGTCGGTCCATGGACGAAAGAGTAAATGGGGACAGCTAACGCGTTTCACACTTAGAAGTGCTTACTCATAGCTAGTCAAGCATTCAATAATGAAATGGGGCGATAGCTGCCACATATAGATGGGTCCTTATCCTCCTTCGGAATAACGATGATATGTGCTTTCAGGGTTTCTGGAGTAAATCCTGTCCCGTGTCCCATTGCATTAAATGTTTGTACCATCTGCTTACCCAACTGAGGGAAAAATGTCTGGTAGTATTTATGTGTAAAGCCATCCGGACCCGGAGCTTTCCCGGGTTTGGATCTCCTGATGGCCTCTTGAAATTCCTCTAAGGTAATAGCAACGTCCAACTCTTCTCGAATCTGTTCTGTCAACTGAGAAATAGCTGAAGAGGAAATATATACCTCCATGATATTTTGAGGTTGTGATCTGGTAGGTAAATTATAAGGATTGGTAAAATCTACGGAAGGTCGAGACAATTTGGAAGGGAAGGTGTACCTTTCTACCTTCGGGGTCCACTAAGTGGGGGACATATGATTGAGTCCTCTGTTCCTGTAACGCTCTAGCCAGTGAACAGCCGCATTTGTCTCCTGTTTCATAATAATATTTCCGGCATCTCTGAAGTGCTGCCTTAGCTCTATGTTGGAGTAACTCTGTCACTTGTCTACGCAATTTAAGGAGTTCTGTCTCCCCCGTACACCTCGTATTCTGTTTATGTTGGGTCTCTAACATCTTTATATCTGTCAGTAATTGGGCCTCCCTTTCCTTTTTTATTCTGGAACCATGCTTAATGAGTACCCCTCTTATTACCGTTTTGTGCACTTCCCAGATTGTCCCTGCATCTGTCTCCTCTACAGTATTATATTGAAAGAAGTACTGCAATTCCTTAATAACTTCCTCTACACCCAGCTTATCTTCCATCAAACTCTCATTAAATCGCCACTGTCTCCTCTTGTCCGAACAAAATAGTTATATATCTTGGTTGACAAAAACAAATGTTTACATGAAATTAAAAAAACGATCACGTTACATAAAAATCTTGAATATCAGTAGAAACACCCGGAAAATGGGAGTGTAGTACCTCTTATGTAACCCAACAATGATAAACTTCCCTGTAGAATTATTAATCTTGTGAAATGACAATTAAACAGAACGTCTGTATTTCACACGTCCAACCGTTACTATACTGCAGGTAAGTAAGTGGTTAACAATGTGAAATAAAATTACACATTTGTTTTACCAATAAAATGGAAACTTTACAAAATGAAAAATATATTGAAAATGTAATCTTCAGAGAAAAATCTACGAGGCGGTTATTGATTCAGGAGAATAATTATCAATTGTATAATATTAAATATTTAAGAGAACACAAATGAATACAAGATAAAATCAACACAACATAATTACCCGTTCCAAAACGACTACTGGTGGGAAATGCTGGTTACCAGAGTTTTTAAAATGGCTGCCATGGCTTTCAAGATGGATACCTTTAAAGAGGAGTTACTTCTTGCGACCTCCAAGTTCCAAAGCATTAGGTGTTCAGGAATCTTCATTAATATTAAAGTACTGTATGTATGGATGAATGGTGTATGTGTCTGCATATATGATTGATGGTCATCGGGTGTCTTAAGTCATCTTCTGTGTGTGTGTGTGTGTATCGGAGTGTCCCTCCATAACATCTCTCTTGTCTCTAAATACTATCTCAGACAATAAGATCATAACATTTTTAATAAGCTCTGCCCAAAAGGTATGGCTTCTTTTTCATTGGCTAAAAAATCCAATGATCTACTTTTTAGTGAGTTCAGTGAGTTTTAGGTAATATCAACTTCAACCACTAGGTGAAAAAATGTGTTCTAAACTATCTTTTAAATGATATGTTCTATTTTCATAATGTCTCAGTTTTTATATTTGTGCTGAGGAATATATATATATTATTCAGGGATTCTGGTAACCAGCATAATCTACAATACTCTCAGTATAATTTTGATTAATCAATATCACACAAAATGGTTCTCTCTCTCTCTCTATATATATACAGTATATATACAGTTGCAATAAAAAGTATGTGAACCCTTTTGGAATGATATGGATTTCTTCACAAATTGGTCATAAAATGTGATCTGATCTTCATCTAAGTCACAACAATAGACAATCACAGTCTGCTTAAACTAATAACACACAAATAATTAAATGTTACCATGTTTTTATTGAACACACCATGTAAACACCTATTCACAGTGCAGGTTGAAAAAGTATGTGAACCCTTGGATTTAATAACTGGTTGAACCTCCTTTGGCAGCAATAACTTCAACCAAACGTTTCCTGTAGTTGCAGATCAGACGTGCACAACGGTCAGGAGTAATTATTGACCATTCCTCTTTACAGAACTGTTTCAGTTCAGCAATATTCTTGGGATGTCTGGTGTGAATCGCTTTCTTGAAGTCATGCCACAGCATCTCAATCGGGTTGAGGTCAGGACTCTGACTGGGCCACTCCAGAAGGCGTATTTTCTTCTGTTTAAGCCATTCTGTTGTTGATTTACTTTTATGCTTTGGGTCGTTGTCCTGTTGCAACACCCATCTTCTGTTGAGCTTCAGCTGGTGGACAGATGGCCTTAAGTTCTTCTGCAAAATGTCTTGATAAACTTGGGAATTCATTTTTCCTTCGATGATAGCAATCCGTCCAGGCCCTGAAGCAGCAAAGCAGCCCCAAACCATGATGCCCCCACCACCATACTTCACAGTTGGGATGAGGTTTTGATGTTGGTGCGCTGTGCCTCTTTTTCTCCACACATAGGGGTTTATTTACTAAAGGCAAATTCACTGTGCACTACAAGTGCACTGCAAGTGCAGTCGCTGTAGGTCTGAGGGGGACATGCAAGGAAAAAAAAACACAGCATTTTTGCTTGCACATAATTGGATGATAGAAATCAGCAGAGCTTCCCCTCGTTTCAGATCTTCCCCTCAGATCTACAGCGGCTGCACTTCCAAGTGCACTTGTAGTGCACAGTGGATTTGCCTTTAGTAAATCAACCTCATAGTGTTGTGTGTTTCTTCCAAACAACTCAACTATGGTTTCATCTGTCCACAGAATATTTTGCCAGTACTGCTGTGGAACATCCAGGTGCTCTTGTGCAAACTGTAAACGTGCAGCAATTTTTTTTTTTGGACAGCAGTGGCTTCCTCTGTGGTATCCTCCCATGAAATCCATTCTTGTTTAGTGTTTTACGTATCGTAGATTCGCTAACAGGGATGCTAGCATATGCCAGAGACTTTTGTAAGTCTTTAGCTGACACTTTAGGATTCTTCTTCACCTCATTGAGCAGTCTGCGCTGTGCTCTTGCAGTCATCTTTACAGGACGCCCACTCCTAGGGAGAGTAGCAGCAGTGCTGAACTTTCTCCATTTATAGACAATTTGTCTTACCTTGGACTGATGAACAGCAAGGCTTTTGGAGATACTTTTATAACCCTTTCCGGCTTTATGCAAGTCAACAATTCTTAATCGTAGGTCTTCTGAGAGCTCTTTTGTGCGAGTCATCATTCACATCAGGCAATGCTTCTTGTGAAAAGCAAACCCTGAACTGGTGTGTGTTTTTTAGAGGGCAGGGCAGCTGTAACCAACACCTCCAATCTCATCTCATTGATTGGACTCCAGTTAGCTGACACCTCACTCTAATTAGCTCTTGGAGATCTTATTAGTCTAGGGGTTCACATACTTTTTCCACCTGCACTGTGAATGTTTACATGGTGTGTTCAATAAAAAACATGGTAACATTTAATTCTTTGTGTGTTATTAGTTTAAGCAGACTGTGATTGTCTATTGTTGTGCCTTAGATGATGATCAGATCACATTTTATGACCAATTTGTGCAGAAATCCTTATCATTCCAAAGGGTTCACATACTTTTTATTGCAACTATTATATATATATATATATATATATATATATATATATATATATAATGTGTAGCGGCCTCACCCCATCTCCTTTGTCTAGGGGTATGTCACACGACAGGGTGAGATGCGCTACGGCCCATGTCCTCCCCATAGCTGTGGGTGAGGTGAAGGCCAGCACCAGATATTTCCTCGGGCCTATGTACTTTTGTCTGGAATACAGTCCTGCTGTGTCAACACTTCCCTCTGCTCCCATCAACCAGAGTTCCACACACCGATCACAGTCCAACTCTTGCTTTATTGTACATCTCACAATAAACAGTGCTTCAGTGGCCAACTGGTTGCGACTTGATAACATTTTGATACAGGGAATGAGCAGGTCGAGGCACTATCCTGGTTATTAACTAAACCACTGCAATCTCGCCAGCGGTTACTATAGCATTCAGCTAGAATGGACTTAGAATCTGAGAGTCTCTACCAGCGACTCAAGAGAACGTAGATAGGAGTACCTTCGCTGCGTTGCGGCCCGTCAGGGGAAGATGTCCCTCCAAGGGAGTTACCAGAGGCCCATCCGTCACTGGGTTGATGCTGCTCCAGACTCTCTGGACGGGTAACCTCCCCGGCCTCCTCACCTCAGACATGGGCCCCATCCACCTCAGGGACCCTCGGACATCTCCACCCTCGCGGAATCCAGTCGAAGTCACTGGACCCCAAGCCTCCTAGTTTAATACCTCACCCCGGGCTGAAGGTGCCTGGGATGGACTCCAACTCCATTCCGGTCAGGCCTAGGGCGCCTGGGCCGGAATCCAGAACCGCCCGCACCCAGGCCTAAGGTGCCTGGGCGCGTGAAGAAGATCCTCCTGAAGACCTCGTGGTTAGGGCGTCTCCCCCTTTTATCTCCTCCCATCGACACCACGGCAGGTTCCCCGCCCTCGCCGTACCATCTCCGGAAAGGCACAAAAAGGCTAGCACTGTAATGGCAAATCTAACTTGAGCCTCCAGGTACCCCGCAACCCAGAGGCCAAGGAGATTATTACACCATCCAATCCTCCACGAACACAAGTGGTCCACTATTCCCATACTTACACACCTGGGTGTCCCACCTAAATTTAGAGATCCCGCTACAAACTCCCCCCTGTGATTTGACGTTGGTCCCCAGCGTCTGGTGCAAACCCATGTCTCCCATGGAGTGATGACACAAGCTTAGCCCCAGAGGCTATCCCTAAAATTTTGAACCTCAACCATACCAAGACCTGCTCAAGGGGAAAGGGAATATAAAACAATAAAACTTTTCCCTAAAACATCTATCATGTACACATATACAATCCCTCCCATCACTGTCTAAGAACCACCCCACTCTCAGCAGTCTTGACAGACGAATCTCCTGCAGAGGGAAAAAAAACAACACACAAAAAAAATCCACATCCTGACATTTTTGTGTTATTTGGAATGAATGGGTCCATCAACCAACAGACCCATTCGCTCCGATGAGTAAAGTGATGCGTGTGCAAAAAAAAAAAACAGCCGTTGCACAACACTGCCACCTGGTGACAGTGCCGCGGTAATGACACTTGGTGCAATCTTCATTCTTCCTGCGTCCCTACACTAATTCTACCCCAAAGTCTGTCTTTGAACTGTGAGGAAGAGAGAACAAACAAAAAAAATAACTGCTCTCATTCCTCCTGAAGAGTAGAGAACCAAAGCCCAAATAAAAAAAAACTAGAGCACAGTTCAGATGCTCCGGCAGGAACACTTCTAGAAGATTGTAGGAAAGGAACAACAAGTGAGTCTCTTCTCACAAGTAGAACTTCGGGTCAGGCAAGAACAAGGGCTTCAGATGTTTATCAAAAACCTCAATTGAGTAGTCAGCATCCTCTCCATCTTTCCTGCAGATGCGCACCTTGTCTGCGTGGATATGGCGACCCCACATCCAGTCTGCTCTGCAGTCCCGAAACTTTTTCGACACGAATGGCGAACAGGACAAATATCTTTGTGCATGGGGTACTTTGAGCTTTTCCCAAACAAATTCGTCATACCATCTCTGGCGTATGACCTCAACTTCAAAAAGTAAGTCCCGAGGCAAGTACGGATATTCCCACCCATACTCACGGGCGACTCTCTGTGAGAAAAGTCGTTGCAATCTGGCCAAAGGAGGCATGGCTTCCCGCTCACCTTCTCCGGGTTGAATGATGGCCTCCGGATGCCGAGGTACTTTCACTACCTCTGATGGCTTTTCTCTCGGTGCTCGTAGTGAGGCTCGCTGCCTCCCCGCCACCAAGACGGGCGATGTTGTAGATTGAGGGAAGGCACTCTGAGGACTAGACTTCCTCGTAGACTCCGGGGCTTGTCTCCTATTGACATAGGGGAATCCTGCGGTACACGTAACACAGGCAATGGGCGTTTGTCCCAGCCCTTCCGATGAAACAGTTCATCAATCTCCCCGTCATCTCCACAATCTGACAGCGACTCTAGGTCGGAAGTGTCATACATCTCGGCGGGAAGGTAGTCTCTGGTAGACATGGTACTACCCTCCCTTGCGGGCTCCACCGGCTGTGGACCCCCAACACCTCCAACCACCACCACAGTCCCAGCACTTGGCTCACCTTGACCTTTTATAGAACTGGGATGTCCAGGACTCTTCCAACCGGATCCATCCAGGCCAGGCAAGCGACGGGGTGAAGCTCGGCCTTGACCATAGGAGGCCTGCACCAGGCCAACTTTCCTCTTCGGAGGTGGGAGCAGAGAAGCTGTGGTGACCGAAGCAGCATCCTCAGATTTTTCTCTCTCTGTCTCTGATTGGGCAGTCACATCGCCCTGGTCAGTGCGTACGGGAACCTCCGCAAAGGCCTGGATCTCTCCTTCTAGAGTAGCGGTACCTGTGAGGCTGTTGAGGCGAAGGGCCCGGGGCCTTACTGTGGATGGTTCCACCTCGAACAAGAACTCTTTGCATGCCTCGCAACGCCCGAATGGCTTCAGGTGGACCACCAGTCCCGAGCATCCGGGACAGATCACGCCGAGAGCCTCCGTGTCTCTGTATGAGTACAAAGCCAACTGCCCTCGGGGCCTGAGTCTTATCCCCGTGTCTGTAAGGGGAGCAGCGAACGTAGTCATCTTCGTGGGGTAGGGAACCGGAATCCACAGGGAGCTTGAGGCCATCCCGACTATCTGCTGCTCCATCACGCACTGACCATGCGCCGAAGTCTCCACGTGAGTTCCTCCACATGGCCAGACTCCTCCCTTGACTTGTACGTTTTCGCAGGCTTCCATCAAGCTCCGCCCATGAACTGTACAGTCACGGGGTGCCGTGTGGCGCAGTGCAATAAAAGCCCCCACATGTAGTACTTCACACGGCTGGACTCCTCCCTCTTCTCGCTCCTCTGCATGGGCCTTTCCCGTCCTAGGGTCATTTCCACGACTTTGAGCAGGGATGCACTTTGGCCAATCACATGGCCGACCTGCTCGGAACTCCTCCGGGCAGCAAAGTCCAGACACAGCCATTCTTTCTTCCCAAGTTAAAACACATATCATCCCGGACTCACGAGCCCCCACGTGTAGCGGCCTCACCCCATCTCCTTTGTCTAGGGCATGGATATGCAATTAGCAGACCTCCAGCTGTTGCAAAACTACAAGTCCCATCATGCCTCTGCCTCTGGGTGTCATGCTTGCTGCTGTCAGAGTCTCGCTATGCCTCATGGGACTTGTAGTTTGGCAACAGCTGGAGGTCCGCTAATTGCATATCCCTGGTCTAGGGGTATGTCACACGACAGGGTGAGATGCGCTACGGCCCATATCCTCCCCATAGCTGTAGATGAGGTGAAGGCCAGCACCAGATATTTCCTCGGGCCTATGTGCTTTTGTCTGGAATACAGTCCTGCTGTGTCAACACTTCCCTCTGCTCCCATCAACCAGAGTTCCACACACCGATCACAGTCCAACTCTTGCTTTATTGTACATCTCACAATAAACAGTGCTTCAGTAGCCAACTGGTTGCGACTTGATAACATTTTGATACGGGGAATGAGCAGGTCAAGGCACTATCCTGGTTATTAACTAAACCACTGCAATCTCGCCAGCGGTTACTATAGCATTCAGCTAGAAAGGACTTAGAATCTGAGAGTCTCTACCAGCGACTCAAGAGAACGTAGATAGGAGTACCTTCGCTGCGTTGCGGCCCCTGTCAGGGGAAGATGTCCCTCCAAGGGAGTTACCAGAGGCCCATCCGTCACTGGGTTGATGCTGCTCCAGACTCTCCGGACGGGTAACCTCCCCGGCCTCCTCACCTCAGACATGGGCCCCATCCACCTCAGGGACCCTCGGACGTCTCCACCCTCGCGGGATCCAGTCAAAGTCACTGGACCCCAGGCCTCCTAGTTTAGTACCTCACCCCAGGCTGAAGGTGTCTCCCCCTTTTATCTCCTCCCATCGACACCACGGCAGGTTCCCCGCCCTCGCCGTACCATCTCCGGAAAGGCACAAAAAGGCTAGCACTGTAATGGCAAATCTACCTTGAGCCTCCAGGTACCCTGCCACCCAGAGGCCAAGGAGATTATTACACCATCCAATCCTCCACGAACACAAGTGGTCCACTATTCCCATACTTACACACCTGGGTGTCCCACCTAAATTTAGAGACCCCGCTACATATATATATATATATATATATATATATATATAAATGCATATCTTATAAAGACTGGTCTATCTAGGAAAGACACGTTTTATATATATATATATATATATATACTAATCAATGTCACATAAAATGATTATCTGTATGGATAAATGTATAATTCTGGTATATCTGATGAATATTTGTTTATCTAAAAATGTGTAAATTCTTATACAGTTATAATTATGATTAGGGATGAGCTGAACACCCCCCAGTTCGGTTCGCACCAGAACTTGCGAACAGGCAATAAATTTGTTCGAACATCCGAACACCGTTAAAGTCTATGGGACTCGAACATGAAAAATCTAAAGTGCTAATTTTAACCACTTAAGCCCCGGACCATTTCGGGCCATTAGGACCAAGCCTGTTTTTGGGATTCGGCACTGCGCTGCTTTAACTGTAAATTGTGCGGACATGCAATGTTGTACCCAAATGAAATTTGCGTCCTTTTCTTCCCACAAATAGAGCTTTCTTTTAATGGTATTTGATTGCCTCTGCGATTTTTATTTTTTGCGATATAAACAGAAAAAGACCGAAAATTTTGAAAAAAAATGATATTTTCTACTTTTTGTTATAAGAAAAATCGAATAAACTCAATTTTAGTCATACATTTAGGCCAAAATGTATTCAGCCACATGTCTTTAGTAAAAAAAATGTCAATAAGCGTATATTTATTGGTTTGCGCAAAAGTTATAGCGTTTACAAACTAGGGTACATTTTCTGAAATTTACACAGCTTTAAATTTATGACTGCCTATCTCATTTCTTGAGGTGCTAAAATGGCAGGGCAGTACAAAACCCCCCCAAATGACCCCATTTTGGAAAGTAGACACCCCAAGGAAATTGCTGAGAGGCATGTTGAGCCCATTAAATATTTTTTTTTTTGTCCCAAGTGATTGAATAATGACAAAAAAAAAAAAAAATTACAAAAAGTTGTCACTAAATGATATATTGCTCACACATGCCATGGTTATATGTGGAATTGCACCCCAAAATACATTCTGCTGCTTCTCCTGAGTACGGGGATACCACATGTGTGGGACTTTTTAGGAGCCTAGCCACGTACGGGACCCCGGAAACCAAGCACCGCCTTCAGGATTTCTAAGGGCGCAAATTTTTGATTTCACTCCTCACTACCTATCACAGTTTCGAAGGCCATAAAATGCCAAAATAGCACAAAACCCCCCAAATGACCCCATTTTGGAAAGTAGACACCCCAAGCTATTTACTGAGAGGCATGTTCAGTCCATGGAATATTTTATATTTTGCCACAAGTTGCGGGAATATGACAAACTTTTTTTTTTTTGCACAAAGTTGTCACTAAATGATATATTGCTCACACATGCCATGGGCATATGTGAAATTACACCCCAAAATACATTCTGCTGCTTCTCCTGAGTACGGGGATACCACATGTGTGGGACTTTTTGGGAGCCTAGCCGCGTACGGGACCCCAAAAACCAAGCACCGCCTTCAAGGTTTCTAAGGGCATAAATTTTTGATTTCACTCCTCACTACCTATCACAGTTTTGAAGGCCATAAAATGCCAAGATGGCACAAAACCCCCCCAAATGACCCCATTTTGGAAAGTAGACACCCCAAGCTATTTGCTGAGAGGCATGTTGACCCCATTGAATATTTTTTTTTTGTCCCAAATGATTGAATAATGACAAAAAGAAAAAAAAATGTACAAAAAGTTGTCACTAAATGATATATTGCTCACACATGCCATGGTTATATGTGGAATTGCACCCCAAAATACATTCTGCTGCTTTTCCTGAGTACGGGGATACCACATGTGTGGGACTTTTTGGGAGCCTAGCCGCGTACAGGGCCCCAAAAACCAAGCACCGCCTTCAGGATTTCTAAGGGCGTAAATTTTTGATTTCACTCCTCACTACCTATCACAGTTTCGAAGGCCATAAAATGCCAAAATAGCACAAAAACCCCCCAAATTACCCCATTTTGGAAAGTAGACACCCCAAGCTATTTGCTGAGAGGCATGTTGAGTCCATGGAATATTTTATATTTTGCCACAGGTTGCGGGAATATGACAAACTGTGTTTTTTTTTGCACAAAGTTGTCACTAAATGATATATTGCTCACACATGCCATGGGCATATGTGAAATTACACCCCAAAATACATTCTGCTGCTTCTCCTGAGTACGGGGATACCACATGTGTGGGACTTTTTGGGAGCCTAGCCGCGCACGGGACCCCAAAAACCAAGCACCGCCTTCAAGGTTTCTAAGGGCATAAATTTTTGATTTCGCTCCTCACTACCTATCACAGTTTTGAAGGCCATAAAATGCCAAGATGGCACAAAACCCCCCCAAATGACCCCATTTTGGAAAGTAGACACCCCAAGCTATTTGCTGAGAGGCATGTTGAGCCCATTGAATATTTTTTTTTTTTGTCCCAAATGATTGAATAATGACAAAAAGAAAAAAAAAAATGTACAAAAAGTTGTCACTAAATGATATATTGCTCACACATGCCATGGTTATATGTGAAATTACACCCCAAAATACATTCTGCTGCTTCTCCTGAGTACGGGGATACCACATGTGTGGGACTTTTTGGGAGCCTAGCCGCGTACGGGACCCCAAAAACCAAGCACCGCCTTCAAGGTTTCTAAGGGCATAAATTTTTGATTTCACTCCTCACTACCTATCACAGTTTTGAAGGCCATAAAATGTCAAAATAGCCCAAAACCCCCACAAATGACCCCATTTTGGAAAGTAGACACCCCAAGCTATTTGCTGAGAGGCATGGTGAGTATTTTACAGCTCTCATTTGTTTTTGAAAATTAAGAAAGACATTTTTTTTTCTTTTTTTACATTTTCAAAACTTTGTGACAAAAAGCGAGATCTGCAAAATACTCAACATACCTCTCAGCAAATAGCTTGGGGTGTCTACTTTCCAAAATGGGGTCATTTGGGGGGGTTTTGTGCCATCTGGGCATTCCATGGCCTCCGAAACTGTGATAGGCAGTGAGGAGTGAAATCAAAAATTTACACCCATAGAAATCCTGAAGGCGGTGCTTGGTTTTTGGGGTCCCGTACGCGACTAGGCTCCCAAAAAGTCCCACACATGTGGTATCCCCGTACTCAGGAGAAGCAACAGAATGTATTTTGGGGTGTAATTCCACATATGCCCATGGCATGTTTGAGCAATATATAATTTAGTGACAACTTTTTGTACATTTTTTTTTTTTTTGGTCATTATTCAATCACTTGGGACAAAAAAAAAAAAATATTCAATGGGCTCAACATGCCTCTCAGCAAATAGCTTGAGGTGTCTACTTTACAAAATGGGGTCATTTGGGGGGGGGGGTTTGAACTGTCCTGGCATTTTATGCACAACATTAGGAAGCTTATGTCACACATCATCCACTCTTCTAACCACTTGAAGACAAAGCCCTTTCTGACACTTTTTGTTTACATGAAAAAAAAATTTTTTTTGCAAGAAAATTATGTTGAACCCCCAAACATTATATATTTTTTTAAAGCAAAGGCCCTACAGATTAAAATAGTGGGTGTTGCATTTTTTTTTTCCACACAGTATTTGCGCAGCGATTTTTCAAACGCATTTTTTGGGGGAAAAACACACTTTTTTTATTTTTAATGCACTAAAAAACACTATATTGCCCAAATGTTTGATGAAATAAAAAAGATGATCATAGGCCGAGTACATGGATACCAAACACGACATGCTTTAAAATTGCGCACAAACGCGTAGCGGCGACAAACTACATTCATTTTTAAAAGCATTTAAAAGCCTTTACAGGTTACCACATTAGATTTACAGAGGAGGTCTACTGCTAAAATGACTGCCCTCGATCTGACCTTCGTGGTGATACCTCACATGCATGATGCAATTGCTGTTTACATATGACGCTAGACCGACGCTTGCGTTCGCCTTTGCGCAATAGCAGGGGGGGACAGCGGTGCTTTTTTTTTTTTTTTTTTATTATTTATTTGGCTTTTTTATTTTATTTTTAAACTGTGCCTTCCATATTTTATTTTTTTACCATTTTTATCGTTATCTCAGGGAATGTAAATATCCCCTATGATAGCAATAGGTAGTGACAGGTACTCTTTTTTTGAAAAAAATTGGGGGGTTAGACCCTAGATCTTTCCTCTGCCCTCAAAGCATCTGACCACACCAAGATCGGTGTGATAAAATGCTTTCCCAATTTCCCAATGGCGCTTTTTATATCCGGGGGGGGGACATTCCCTCCCACTGCTTGTAAAAGCAGTCTAGAGGCTAATTATCTGCTAGAATTGCTTTTACATGAAAGCCGGCTGCTGGCTGAAAAGAATGATACCAAGATGATACCTAAACCCACAGGCATCATTCTGGTATAAACATTCAAAGTCCAGCAACATACCAGTACGTTGCTGGTCCTTGTTGGACATGTATTGTAATCTTTTTTTTCATACAGCCTATTGGCTGAACGAAAAAAAGAGATTGATTGGTGGGTATGCCCACCATTAGAATACCTCCCTTCATCCACCCACTTCTAATGATGGGCATATATGCCGAAGCATGGGGGCATCCTCCCGCAAAAAAGTTATGCCGCGTACACACGGTCAAGCCTTCGTCGGAATTTCGACCGTATGTACGCGGCATAAAAGGTTATGCCGCGTACACACGGTCGGACTTTTCCACGGGCAAGCCTCCGTTGGAATTTCGACCGTATATACGCGGCATTAGGAGCAAAATCGCTCCTCCGCCCCTGCTGCCCCCATGCTTCGGCATATATGCTCTTTTTTTTAACTGTGGTGGTGAAATCACCTCCTACAGCGTTGGAGTCACGGCTTTATGTATCGTGGGAGCAAACGCTGTTGCTGTCAAGATAAATAGATCCGCGCTGCAACTGAATGGCGTACCTGCTAAGCAAATGGTGGTTAACATTAAAACAAAGTAACATTACAGTACAACAGTAAGACCTTACCATGCCATACCTGCAAAGCAAATACCAAAACAAAACCTAGTAAAAAATAAAAAAATGTTTTAACGCAACCTGTGCCTAAAATATATATATGCCGAAGCATGGGGGCATCCTCACGCAAAAAAGTTATGCCGCGTACACACGGTCGGAATTTTCCACGGGCAGGCCTCCGTCGGAATTTCGACCGTATGTACGCGGCATTAGGAGCAAAATCGCTCCTCCGCCCCTGCTGCCCCCATGCTTCGGCATATATGCTCTTTTTTTTAACTGTGGTGGTGAAATCACCTCCTACAGCGTTGGAGTCACGGCTTTATGTATCGTGGGAGCAAACGCTGTTGCTGTCAAGATAAATAGATCCGCGCTGCAACTGAATGGCGTACCTGCTAAGCAAATGGTGGTTAACATTAAAACAAAGTACCATTACAGTACAACAGTAAGACCTTACCATGCCATACCTGCAAAGCAAATACCAAAACAAAACCTAGTAAAAAATAAAAAAATGTTTTAACGCAACCTGTGCCTAAAATATATATATGCCGAAGCATGGGGGCATCCTCCCGCAAAAAAGTTATGCCGCGTACACACGGTCGGAATTTTCCACGGGCAGGCCTCCGTCGGAATTTCGACCGTATGTACGCGGCATTAGGAGCAAAATCGCTCCTCCGCCCCTGCTGCCCCCATGCTTCGGCATATATGCTCTTTTTTTTAACTGTGGTGGTGAAATCACCTCCTACAGCACTGGAGTCACGGCTTTATGTATCGTGGGAGCAAACGCTGTTGCTGTCAAGATAAATAATTCCGCGCTGCAGTTGAATGGCGCACCTGAAAACAAAAAATTACATACCTGAAAAGCAAGCATGATAAAACATTGCAGAATAGAATACAGTAAAAAAGAGCAGAACAATAGAGAGAAAATAGAGAGAGAGAGAACAATAAAACGACAACTATTTTTGGTTTTTTTATTTTATATTTTTTTTGTGTTTTGTTTTTTACGTTTTTTTTTTCTTTTTTACACTTTTTTTTGTAACTTTACAACTGTAATGGTTCGGGTCTCTCAAAATGTAATGGCATCTTGGGAGACCCTGTGTAAGTGTGTCCTTGTCTGTGAAATGCTGTACCCTACGCTAAAACTTCACTTTTGAGTGGTAGCGTTCAAAACATTCACCTTGGCAAAGACCAGGCTTGTCAGGACAGAGTGGACAAAAACTACGGGTGTCACGCCTAAATCCGCGCTTGCTACAGACACGACATCTTTTTTGGGGGTGGCTTTGGGTAGGGGTACTCGGGAGGACATACGAATAATGCCTCTCATGCAGCCGGCTTACTGCATTTGGTTGGGGATGGTGAGGTGCAGAACCGCCTGGATACAGGAGTTCTGTGACTATCTCATTCTGGAATTTTAGAAGAGATAACGTCCCGCCTGAAGCTCTGTATAGCACATGAGCGTTCAGCAAAGACAATTGGAATAATGATAGAGACACTTTTTTGTACCAGCGTCTCGCCTTACGGTCAATTAGATACGGCGCCATCAACTGGTCGTTGAGGTCCACCCCTCCCATATTTTGGTTATATTCGTGGACACAGAGGGGTTTCTCCACAACACCAGTCGCCGTACGAATTTGGACTGTCGTGTCTGCATGAAGGGAGGTAAGAAGGAAAACATTCTTATTGTCCCTCCACTTCATAGCGAGCAAGTTATTACACTTCAAGCAGGCTCTCTCCCCCAGCCTAAGACGGGCATCTACAAGCCGCTGGGGAAAGCCCCGGCGATTAGGTCGCACGGTGCCACATGCTCCAATCTTATGATCAAACAAGTGACTAAACAGTGGCACGCTCGTGTAATAATTGTCCACATACAAGTGGTACCCCTTTCCGAATAAGGGTGACACCAAGTTCCACACTATCTTGCCAGCGCTCCCTATGTAATCCGGGCAGTTGACCGACTCAATCTGACTGTCTTTTCCCTCATAAACCGTAAAGTTCACTACATAGCCTGTTGCCCTGTCACAGAACTTGTAGAGCTTGACCCCGTATCTGGCACGCTTGCTGGGAAGGTACTGCTTGAAAGACAAGCGGCCAGAAAATTTAATCAGGGTCTCATCAACGCAGACAACTTGATCGGGCGTAAACAAGGCTGCAAAACGTTCGTTGAAGTGGTTTATGAGGGGCCGAATTTTATAGAGCCGGTCGTATTCAGGGTCCCCACGTGGACGACAAAGTTCATTGTCGTTGAAGTGCATGAACCGCAAAATCTGCTCGTATCGTGCCCTGGACATGGAGGCAGAGAACACGGGCATGTGGTCAATTGGGTGCGTGGACCAATAAGCACGCAATGACGGAAATTTATGTGTGCCCATGTTGAGGGAAAGGCCCAGAAAGGTCTTAAATTCGGAAACCGTAATTGGTTTCCAATTTCTGGCAATTTTAGGCAACTGGGGGTTAGCGGCGATAAATTGACCAGCATATAAATTACTCTGGTCCACAATAGATCTATAGAGATCTTCCGTGAAAAACAGCGAATAAAAATCAATTGGAATAAAATCAGCTGTTTCCCCCTGAATACCGGGTTGGGCAGTGAATGGGGGAAGTACGGGTTCTGCAGAAGTGGTGGGGACCCAATCAGGATAGGCGAATTCTGCAGGAAGGGCAGTATGGGCACGACGGGCCTGCCTTTGTCTTCTTGGTGGCAGCGGGACACTACTTGTGCTTGCCACCTCGCCAGCTTGAACTGCACTTATGGGACTCGCCACGTCACCAAGTGTTACTGCAGTGCTGGATGTACGTCCAGGCTGTACTAGGCCGCTGGTGCTTGCCAGTTCACCAGAAGGAATAGCGGCGCTAGTACTACTCTGCTCCATGATACGAGAGACCTGCGGTTCTTGCTCCTCAACAACCTCAGAAGATCGGGATCGGGTACGCCTGACCTTAGCAGGGACCTCAACTTCGTCGTCAGAGCTATCTGACGTGGGGCCGCTGACGTCACTGTCTTCTACGGGAAGATATTCTGAGCCTGAATCTGACAGATACGTGACCTCCTCTTCACTATCTGTCATGCTCAGAATCTCGTAGGCCTCTTTACTAGTGTACCTTCGTCTTGCCATTTTGGGCTCTAAATTTAGGGGTACACTAGTAAGATTCACAGGAAAAAAAGCACCTGACTGTCGTCAGCAAATATATCAAACGCTACAAAAAAACTGTTAGCGATCGCAGGGATCAGGCCTGTCTCTGCGAACGCTGCAGTTATGTGTGTTGTGTTTGGTAAGTGACAGTGATCGATCGATACTGCACTTGGGTGGGCTGGGCTGGGCTGGGCTGGGCGGAGGGGCTAAACGCAGGCGCTAGCAGGTATCTGGGCTGATCCCGCTAACACTGCGTTTTTGGGAACCCTAAACCGCTGGGGATGCTAGTATAGATCTGATCAGATACTATACCACTAAGGGGGGTGTATGCTTTGCGCGTGGGTGTTAGCGTTACTGGCACTAACCTAACACTGCCTGGGGCGACGCAGACCCTCTCTGGCGCTAAAACCTAATTGATCTCACCCGCCGGGCGATCAGGGGGGTTAAACCTTTATTGGGTTATATACGGCGGGTGCCCTGATGCTATAAAAAGCAAACTAATCAACCAGCGTCACCCGTAACCTTTATATGGTGATCACTGGTGAAAGGGTTAACTAGGGGCAATCAGGGGGTTAAAACCTTTATTAGGTTAAATATGGGGGTACCTGACACTATATAAAAACCTGACGGGTAACCTAAATAACTAAATAACTTACTGGCTAACCAGTGACACCAGTGACGCTTATACGGCGATCACTGGTGAAAGGGTTAACTCTAGGGGCAATCAGGGGGTTAAAATAATATATGGGGGTACCTGACACCAATAAAAACCTGCGGCGAACCTAAAAAAAAAATAACTGCCTATCTAAAACACCAGCGACACGAATACAGCGATCGGAAAAACAATCGCTTAGTGACGCTGAAGTTAGGGGGTGAAAGGGTTACCTGGGGGGTGATCAAGGGGTTAAACCTTTATTAGGGGGGGGTTAGGGGGCTACCCTGGACCTAAAGGGGCCTAATCCTAACTGCCCTGCAACTTTTTACAATCACAGATGACACTAAATGCAGTGATCAGTAAAATAAATGATCACTGCAATCAGTGACACTGTGATTGGGGGCTTTGGGGTGACCTGGGGGGTGATCTGGGGGTGACTGGGGGGTGATTTGTGTGCCTATGTGTACCTACGTGTCAGTGGACTGTTGGAGCACTAACCTCTGTCTTCACTCCTCGGCGCCGGGAACGAAAAGACCGCGGCGAGGGAGATGACATCACTTCCTCCAGCCTGTGTTTACATCACATGGCGGAGGAAGCAATTTCATTGGCCGGGAGCGATCGCGAGGGGGGGGCGGAATCGAGCGGCCGCCCCCTCATGCCTGATCGCTCCCGAACACTTAACGGCCGCTCACTGCAGTGAAGGGGGGTCCGGATGGACCCCCCAACTGCACAAAGGCGATCACGTAGATCTACGTGATTCTGCCTGTCCGTGCCATTCTGCCGACGTAAATCGGCGGTGGGCGGTCGTTAAGTGGTTAAAGTGGTTGTAAACCCACTTTTGCAACTTGCGCCTACAGGTAAGCCTAGATTAAGGCTTACCTGTAGGTGCAAGAAATATCTCCTAAACCTACACGGAATTTGACGGCTCCCATGCGCATGGGCTAAGTGACGTCTTCGCCGCTCCGGCCAATCACAGCGCCGGAGCGGCGCTGTGATTGGCTGGAGCAGCAATACCCGTAAGTAACATTCCGGCTATCGCCGCAGCGATGGCTGCGGCTGAAGAGGGAGACGAGGACGGCTTCGGGGGCCCCGATCTAAGGTAAGTGATGCATAATGAGCTATTATGCTAGTCATATTAGCTCATTATGCCTTTCTCTTACAGGTGGTTTAAAAAAAAAAACAACCACTTTAAAGGCTTATATGCAAGTTATTGTCATAAAAAGTGTTTGGGGACCCGGGGTCCTGCCCCAGGGGACATGTATCAATGCAAAAAGACGTTTTAAAAACGGCAGTTTTTTCGGGAGCAGTGATTATTAAAATGCTTAAAGTGAAACAATAAAAGTGAAATATTACTTTAAATTTCGTACCTAGGGGGTGTGTATAGTATGCCTGTAAAGCAGCGCTTGTTTCCCGTGCTTAGAACTGTCCCTGCACAAAGTGTCATTTCTGAAGGGAAAAAAAGTAATTTAAAAGCACTCGGGGCTATAATGAGTTGTCGGCTCCCGGCAATACAGAGAAAAGTCATTGATAAAAAAACAGTATTTAAATGAGCAGACAAGTATACAGTATTTTGTAACCCTCACTGTCCCCGCTGCAGCTATTCTCCCTCGTGGACAAGATGGCGCCCCACAATGTCTACGCTACCGAGTCAGGCCTGACTGAACTAAGTGAAAGCCTTGCCGGGAAATCTTCGCTAGCAAACGGTGGTGCACAAGAATAAACTGTAATCCACAAGAGTAACAGGGATACTGTATCTGTCTCTGAGCAGGTGCTCTCTCACCCAACCGGACCAGTCCATGTCTGTTTCTTCCGCTGCTGTGTCTAGGTACACAGGTCTCTCGACATCCGAGTCTTCGGTCCTCCTGGCAACGATGCAGCAACAATGGAGAGACGTCCCTCAGGTTCCTCGATGAGAGCGGAAGGCTCTTTGGAAAAGGGCCCAGGCTTCGGGCCTAACGTCACAGCAAACTCAGTCAGGAGTTCCACTTGCTGGGCGGGCGGTGTCCAAAGAGAAAGATTTCCGCTCCGCCTTCTCTTATAAAGTCCACCCCAGCAGTTCCTGCGCCGGGCAATGCACCCTGGGTGTCTCAATGTCTACTGGGTAATGTAGTTTCTGCGGGATTGAAGAGCAATACCCCGCTACACACTCCCCCAACTTAAAATCTTTGGTCCCCAAAGATAACACAAACATTATCTGACAGTAATGCAATTTATAGTGGCAAAAGAACTTGGCAGGGGAACCTCCCACCAAACTTGGTATGGGGGGTTGCTCTGACCACAGGCCACATTAACAGAAGTGACCTGCCTAACTGTGCCAGAGAGCGAGCTGGGATTGTCCTCCACCAAATGCACAGTGGAGGGGCCAGGTTTCTGTATTGTCCTTCTGGCTGTCGTCACAGTATCCTCAGAGCTTTCTCCCATTTGAGTGTATGTCAACCTCCGAGGAGGGCGGATAAGTCTCTTCACTCTTTTGCTCCCTAGGAGTTACTGGCTCCGGTAGTGTAGGTATTTCTACTAAGGCAGGTGTGGGAGGATTTTCTGCTTCCAGGACATCTGACTCAGGTGTAGGAAGGTACAGAGAGTTCCTTGTATCTTCATCCGGGACTGATTCTAATGCATCTTCCCACTCCTCACTCAGAACATTGGATGGGATAAACTCAGCAGCTTCTGTATTCAAAGTGTCACTTATGGAGAAGTCAAAGGATGAAGGATCCACCATCAGGGGTTCAGGTGCCTGGGATGGCCACAGCCAGCTGGGATCTACTTCCTCCTCCTCGCTTTGGTCAGAAGGTTCTTCCTCCCTTTATAGAGTTGTTTGAGACCTGGTGTTGGGTCTAGGCATATGTGGGGTGGAAGGTAGCTCAGGGGAATCCAGAGTAGGAGGCATCCTGACGGCCTCAGAAAGGGGTAGCAGATGGTTCCTGTGCCAGGTCTTCAGTGGGCCCTCTCTTCCTTCAGGCTTCAGCTGGTACACTGGCAAGCCAGGCAGCTTCTTGTAAATTACATAGGGCTCTGACTTCCATCTGTCTGCCAGCTTGTGTTTCCCTGGAACACCTAGATTTCTCAGTGTAACGGATCTCAGATACCCCAGATGGGCACATCCGCCAGACTTGTGTCTCCTGTCCTCCAAACGCACCCGCAGCCTGCAGATTCGCCATAACCAGCCCTTAACCCCTCAATCACGAGACAATCCACACAGGTGTTGAGGGTTAAACATGCAGAGCATTAACTGTTTATTAAATCCAAAACATACACTTTTACACACAGTTAGGGACACTCCCCTTAGCCTTGTCATAGAGGGGGGGTAGGGGACAAGGAAGAATCAATGGGAACTGAACACTTGTACATTGAAACAGAGACTACAGATAAACAAAGGGATTATGATAAGCAGGCAACCCCTCAATACACATCCCCTGCGGAGAGATGTCTGCAGTCCAGACCATTGTCTGTGTGCCATGAACCAACACAGCTAAACACAGCAACAAGAGGGGGGGGATGGGGGAGAAGGGATGTAGCATTACATTACATTATCTCAATGCCAGCTTCTCCCCGAGTCTCCAGTCTCTTCTGGGCCATAATCTGTGGGTAGGAGGCCCGCCCTCAGTCCCTTCCAAAGCACACAGTGACAGTGGGTTCTGTCACATTTCTCCCCTTTTAAAAACAGACTAACCAGGTTCCTGACCCCGAACTGGTCTGGACCTGTGTTAGTCGCAAACTTCCACCCCAGGCCACCAGGAAAAGGAAAAGTACGTCTCTGGGGCTGGGGAGCAAAATCGCACATACGGTCTCCCGTGAATAAAAACAGCCGCTGCAGAGTGGGAACAGCTGTCCGCACTCCCGTGATCCGGGGCTGGGTTGCAGATATTGAGGGGAGCTGAATAATCCTCTGCCCCGATGCCAGCGCTTCAGCTTGTAGGGAACATAGGCTGGCAGTGCTATGCAGTTGGGGAGGAAAAGGTTCTTGCTTTTCTCCTGGAGTAGCTAACAGCCGCTGAGGAGGTATCTTGCAGGGACTGTCTCCCGGACTCTCCGTCTCTTTTTCTGATGCTGGGCAGAGGCCAACATCGCTCTGCCCCGTAGCCAGTGCTTCTGCTAGGGGGACATATACAATGGTAGAGTTCAGCAGCTGAAGAGGGGGAAGGATTTTCTTCCCTCCTGGTTCTGTGACCAGCTTCTGAGGCGACTTCTGACAGGGGCTGTCTCCCAAACCCTCCAAAAATCTACTGAGGGCTGGGTCGGGGCCGGTAACACTCTGCCATGCAGCCAGTGCTTCTGCTGGGGGGATATACACTGGGGTAGTGTCCAAGTGCTGGGCAACCAGCTCACTGAGGTCATCCCTCGGACTCCCTGGATCTAACTCTGAGGGTGGGCAGAGGCCCGCGGCACTCTGCCCCGTAGCCAGCGCTTCTGCTGGGGGGATGAACACTGGGGTAGTGTCCAAGTGCTGGGGAAACAGCTCAATGAGGTCATCCCTCGGACTCCCTGGATCCAACTCTGAGGGTGGGCAGAGGCCAGCGGCACTCTGCCCTGCAGTCAGCGCTTCTACTGGGGGGATGAACATTGGGGTAATGTCCAATTGCTGGGGAGGGAGAATTGCTTCCTCCACTCCCGTTGGGGATATCTGCTGTTGGGGAAAAGGCTCACGAAAATCATCTCTCAGACTCTCCGGATCCAACTCTTTTTCTGATGCTGGGCTGAGGCTAGTGGCACTCTGCCCTGTAGCCAGCGCTTCTGCTGGGGCACCGGATGCAATACTCTCGACTTGCTGCTGATCACCATTTACCAGCCTTCCAGCGCCAGTCTCAACTTCCCCTTCTGAGACCTTTATGCTATTATCTTGTCTCTCTGCTTGGGGAACCTCTGGTGCGTTCCGGCATTCTAGCACTCGCAGTGCCCTCTGTATCATCGCCGCTTCTTCCATTGCGGTTAGGACGGGAAAACGTAGGGGCACTCCTGGCCCCATTTGCTCCGCATCTTCGTGACTGTCCGCTGTTTCTCCAGGACAGTCCCAGGCAACGGGAGCCATGCCAGGCTGCTGATCACCGTCAAACAGCCGCTTGTAGGCAATCTCGAGCTCCCATTCCTGCTCAACCAGGAACTCCAATTCCTCCAGGTCACACGCCTCTTAAGGGAGGTCCAGCACCTCATCTCGGAAGTCCAGGATGTTTTCCAGCCGCCACTCCTCATCGCTCCCAAAGTCTGGGTCTCCGTACATTTTTTGATGGAGCAGCCCCACGCCGCCGTAGCCAACGCCTTCTGTCGGGCTGCCGTCTGCTGTACTTGGCCACAGTTGAGCCGCGAACCACCGGAGGGCTCTGTAGCTGGCGTCCAGCCTTATCTCCTCCTGGACCAATCTTCCGAGCTCCGTCTTCCACTCATCTCGCGGTCGTTCCCTCAGGAACACCTCTCGCGCATGGTACTGCGTCCAGTACATCTCTGTGGAGGAGGGAAGGATCTTCCCCTGATGGCGCCGCTCGTGGCTTAGCGTTTCATGCCAGAGTTGCCAGCGGATCACATCCTCCCAGCCGAGCATGGTGCGCTCTGTCGCTGGTCCCCGATGTTGCTTCCGCATGCCTTGCAGCCTCCTCTCAAACTCCGCTCTCATGCTGGCTGGTCCCCGTATTGCTCCTCGACGGCTGCCCAGATCTTGAATCCTGGTGGTGGTTTGGATGGCCCGGACTGCAGGAGACATCCCACTGCTGCCACCACTGTAACGGATCTCAGATACCCCAGATGGGCACATCCGCCAGACTTGTGTCTCCTGTCCTCCAAACGCACCCGCAGCCTGCAGATTCGCCATAACCAGCCCTTAACCCCTCAATCACGAGACAATCCACACAGGTGTTGAGGGTTAAACATGCAGAGCATTAACTGTTTATTAAATCCAAAACACACACTTTTACACACAGTTAGGGACACTCCCCTTAGCCTTGTCATAGAGGGGGGGTAGGGGACAAGGAAGAATCAATGGGAACTGAACACTTGTACATTGAAACAGAGACTACAGATAAACAAAGGGATTATGATAAGCAGGCAACCCCTCAATACACATCCCCTGCGGAGAGATGTCTGGAGTCCAGACCATTGTCTGTGTGCCATGAACCAACACAGCTAAACACAGCAACAAGAGGGGGGGATGGGGGAGAAGGGATGTAGCATTACATTACATTATCTCAATGCCAGCTTCTCCCCGAGTCTCCAGTCTCTTCTGGGCCATAATCTGTGGGTAGGAGGCCCGCCCTCAGTCCCTTCCAAAGCACACAGTGACAGTGGGTTCTGTCACACTCAGCAACACTGTCTCCGGGCTGCAAATCTTGGATCCGGACATTGAGGTCAAAATTTTGTTTATTCCGGGCTCCCCTCTGGTCAGAAGTTGATTGGGCCATCTCATAGGCCAACCTTAAGCTCTTCTGCAGCCTGTCCACGTATCCCTTGTGTGAGGCAGCCGATGTATGGTCTGTTGAGATGCCAAAGGCCAGATCTACGGGTAGTCTTGCTTCCCTGCCAAACATAAGTCTATAAGGGGAATACCCTGTGACATGACTGGTCATGCTATTGTATGCGTGTACGATGGCAGCTATGTGCTTCCCCCAATGTGGCTTTTCCTCACTGTTCAGAGTCCCCAACACATTTAGTAATGTCCTGTTGAATCTTTCTGGTTGGGCATCACCTTGGGGGTGATAAGGGGTAGTACGAGTCTTCATTATGCCCAAAGAGTCTAACAACTTCCGGATCAGTCGGCTCTCAAAGTCTCTCCCTTGATCCGAGTGAAGGCGTTGAGGTAACCCGTAATGCACAAAGTACTTCTCTACCAGGATTTTGGCTACAGTGGAGGCTTTCTGGTCTTTAGTTGGAAAGGCCTGGGCATAACGGGTGAAATGGTCAGTTACCACCAGAACATTTCCATGTCCACTCAAGTCAAGTTCCAGGCAAAGAAAGTCAATGCATACCAAGTCCAAGGGTCCTTGACTCTGCAGGTGGCCCATTGGGGCAGCTTGACGTGGCAATGTCTTCCTCTGAATGCAGCGAGCGTATGAGTGACAATATTCCTCCACTTCAGCTCGCATGCGAGGCCAGTAAAACCTACTCCTTAGAGGCTGAAAGGTTCTTTCGGCTCCCAAGTGGCCATGGTTGTCATGTAGGGCAGCTAAGACAGTCTTTCAATGTTTTTCTGGCAAGAACAGTTGCCACTTATCCTCCAGGTCATCAGAGGGGCCCCTTCGGTTGACCACCCCTTGATGCACCTGTAACTTGTCCCTTTCTTTGTGGACTAATCGAGCCTCCTTTGAGGGATCCTGTAAGACCCTGGCCGAATCCTGATTTTCCAGAGCTTCCAAGGCTAATCTTCCCCAAGGGTCTTCCAATTGGTCCCACCTTATGTCTTTCTTGGACAGTCTTGGCAAGTTGTCTTTGCCAATCTGGGTCACATCACAAAAGCATTTGGGCACCCCCACCAGCGAAACTCCAATCTCTTCTGCCCTGGATCCGCCACTAGCTTGAAGCTGTGCTCCCTGACACAAAGCCTGCACCCCATCTGGGGCCACCTGGGTCCAGTCTTCCTCAGGGCAAGTGGGGGTATGGGACCTTCTGGACAACGCATCAGCATCTCGGTTCCCAGCTCCCGGCCTATACTTGAGGCTAAAGTTAAATCCAGAGAGGGCTGCCAACCAACGGTGGCCGGTGGCATCCAGCTTGGCTGTGGTGAAAAGATAAGTAAGTGGGTTATTGTCTGTCTTTACAGTAAAGTCAGCTCCATACAGGTAGTCTTTGAGCTTGTCCACCACTGCCCACTTTAGGGCCAGGAACTCCAACTTGTGAGTGGGGTAATTCTTTTCCGCTGGTGTTAGACTCCTACTCACATAGGCGACTGGCTTAAACTGTCCTTCATACTCCTGGTATAGCACGCCTCCCAGACCATCATGGCTGGCATCCACATGTAGTTCGTATGGTCTCTTGGTATCAGCATAGGCCAAGACCGGGGCAGTGGTCAGACTTTTCTTCAGCATCTTGAACGCCTCTTCACACTTCTCTGTCCACTGATCTTCCACTGACTCTCCGGGCTTCCTGGGGCCAGTGTCATCCTCCTCTCCTTCTGTTTTCAGTAGCTCGTTCAGGGGTCTGGCAATTCTTGCAAACCCCTCCACAAATCTGCGGTAGTAGGAGCAGAACCCCAGGAAGGATCTGAGCTCAGTCACTGTAGTTGGTCGGGGCCAGGAGGTAACTGCTTCCAGCTTGTCAGGGTCTGTAGACACTCCCTCTTCAGACACTATGTGTCCCAGATAGTGGACTGAGGACTGATAGAACTGACACTCCTCCCTGGAGAGTTTGAGTTCCTAATCACTGAGCCTCCTCAGTACTTTCTCCAGCCTCTCTTCGTGCTCCTCCAGAGTCTTCCCGAAGACAATGACGTCGTCTAGGTACACCAGGACTTCAATAAGATTCATGTCCCCCACTGTCTTCTCCATCAGTCTCTGGAAAGTAGCAGGAGCCCCCGACAGGCCTTGAGGCATCCTGTTAAACTCGTAAAATCCCACTGGGGTGATGAATGCCGTCTTCTCCCTATCCTCTGGATGCATTGGGATCTGATAATACCCACTCTTCAGGTCCATTACACTGAACCACTTAGCCCCAGACAGACTCTGTAAGGCATCTTCTATCCTGGGGGTAGTATACTGATCGGGTATGGTCCTACTATTGAGAGTCCTGTAGTCTATGCAAAGTCTCAGTGACCCTTTCTTTTTCCTGACTACTACAATAGGGGAGGCATATGGGCTTCTAGACTCTCGAATAACTCCAGTTCTCTTTAACTCCGCCAGTTGTTCACGCAGGTCTTCTAAGTCAGCCAGGGGAACTCGCCGGACCCTCACCCGGAAAGGTTTGTCTTTCTGCAGACGGATCTTATGGGTGGCACTCCTTGCACACCCTACGTCAAATTCGTCCTTTGAGAAAAATTTTCTCCATCTGGTCAGTTGGGCCTTGGCTCTCTCCTTCCACACCGGTGGTAGGGTGGTGTTCTCTAGGCAGAGTTTGTCCAGGGTGGGTTCCCTTCCTTCAGTCTTCTCTAGGTCAGACAGGGCCAATGGGGTTGCAGGGTTTACTTTCCCCAACAACATCCGGGCCGGAATCTTCACAGGGGAACCACTGATATTCCTGAGGCTCACTGGGATCTGGCCCTTAGCCTTCTTCAAAGCCCTTAACGGGACCACTTTGGGGATCACTTCCAACTCTGGGTGGGTGTCTAGAGGGTCTGGTTCCAGAAAAACAAAGGGGCCAGGCTGTTTCCATGAGAGCTTCACAGTAGCCTTCAGGCAGGTCATCTCGCCAGGCTGCAGCACTTTTTCCTTCTTGGACAGTCTCCAGACTTTCCCCACCCCCTCTTCCGGGGCCTTCTGTTCTAGGACCAATCTTTGGTAGGCCTGCTGCAACATGGGGTAGATCCTGGCTTCTGAAGTACCCTGCTCCTGTGCTAGGGGAGCCAGTAGTCTCCTGACCAGGTCAGTGTTGGTCCCTATAATCAGGGAACTCTTGTTGGCTCCTGGTGGGCGGGGGCAGACCACTGCCAGGGTGTCAAAAACTTCCGCCCTTCCGGTCACTGAGGGGTCGAAGGCCAGCCTGATTGAGACATAACCGTCGTAGGGAAAACTCTTAGTACCAATTCCCCATATTCCTAGGTCTTCCAACTTCTGTAAGGGCATGTGGCTCAGGTGTTTTTGGTAAAAGTTTCTGTATAAAAGTGTCACTTGGGCTCCTGTGTCCAGGATGGCCCTTGTGTAGACTCCCTCCACTTGAATAGGGACCACAGGGAAGGGTCCCACCAATTTGGCTGGAAAACTCTTCTGGGGGGCCTCTTTCTTTGAACTCAGGGCTTTTCCCTTTGGGGTTTTCTTCTTTTTCCATTTCTTTCTGGATCTCAACCCCTGTTGGGCCTGGTATGCACTGACTTCCTGCAGATTGTTAGATTTTAACTCCTGACAAGTGATATTGAGTATTTTAGGAGGGGCATTGTTTCCCTTCTCTTTCTTCAATTCCGGCTTTAGGATCTGGTTGGAGCTTTCTGTAAATAATGGTCGCCCGGCTGACTCCTTCACCAGGGCCCTCTGAAGTTTTCCACCGGCTGGTGGTAAGTGCCTCGGTTCTTCCTTGGACTGATTGAAACAGACAGTTCCTCTTCTCCCCTGCGGGGAGGTTGGAGTTGAGACACTCTGGCGTGGTTCATTCCTGGTCTCCTCTTGCTCTTTGGCTCCTGAGTTCTTAGCCAGTAGAGAGGTCAAACGATCCAGCACTTGAGTCATCTGGGACTTCAGGGTCTCCACTTCTGAGTCCCGTTCAGTGGCTGTTGCTGATCTGACTCCCACCCAGGGGAGGGGAGTAGTCTTCTCAACCGCCTGTTGGTCCTTCAACAGGGCTTCTTCATCCCTTATGATCCGCACAAGGTCTGGGTAACTCAAATCCATGACTCCTTCAAAGGTCTTCAAGTGGAGCCAAACTGGGTCCGAACGCAAGGCTCCCCTCAGGATCTGCTTCATCCTAGCCGCGTCTATGACTTGAGGCAGCATTCCCTTTTTAAGGACAATTTGGCACAACATTCTTTTTTTTTTTTTTTTATTATGTTTATTAAAGCATTTTTTATAAGACATACAAACAATGAAAAGAGTGGCCTTGGCAAGCCGCCAGGCCCCACTATGACCAACATGGTCGACAAACCACATATAGTACATTCTACCTAACATAGGCAGCTGACTATGTGCATTAACTAAGAAAAACACCCCCACTACCAACTAACCCCACCCTCCCCACCCCCCAACCACCCAAAAACTCAGTTTACCACATTTCTCAGGAGAAAAGTACCTAATAATAGGGGGATACACAGTTCCACCAACCGCGGGTCTTCATTCAAGAGTTATAAAATAAAACAGCAGATACATGACAATACACTCCCATCATCAGCAGAATTATACCATTACCATAGGACTGACCAGCATGCTGAAATACCACCCTTCAGTGTATCAGGGCATTATCAGCGAACCCTCAATATCAGGCCCAGGGGTCCGACTACTCAAAGCAGGCAAAACAACTATCTTGACTAGCCAACAGTAGTGTCAGAATTGAACCATGCCTGCCAAACTTTTGGCACAACATTCTATTCAGCCTCTGGACATATTCGGATAATCTTTCTCCAGGCTGTTGAAGGGTATGTTCGAACTGGTACATCAGTTCAGTCACCTTTTCCAGCTGGCCAAATTCCTCCTGCAACATAGCCAGATAATCCATTGCAGTACAAGCAGCATTGCTGAACCTAAAATTCTTCACAGCTTCAGCAGCAGTACCCTTCAAACTTTCACTTCTGCGCTGCTTCTTCTGCGCTTCGGGTATTTCCCATCCTTCTATGGCCTGAATTGCCTGCTCAATCCAGGTGTCGAAGTCTTCTTCCCTGACTGGCAGAGGTTGCTTCCCTGAGAAGATCCGGAGCTTCCGGTACCCGGCTTCTACGTGCACGTATTGCTTTTCTGGCACTTAGTAACGAAATCTCCCAGAGCATTCAGTAATTCCAGTCCTATAGCAGCCAGAGGCGTCCCCGGGGTCATCATTTCCTGGGAGCTTTCTACTTTGGGGAAAAGCAGTGGGGATGATGGCGGGGAGGTCTGTGTAGAATCCTTCTTCACGGCCCTCGTATGAACTAAACGGTATATCTGGTTATCTATGGCCCGTATGTTCCGACCTCTAAAGTCTTTCGGTACTTCTCCTCTCCATTCCACTAGTGCGTATGTACACAAGATATCTGGCTTTATATCCATTACCCATGCTTTCTGGCTCAGAGACAGCGACATTATGAGCTGCTTTATCTCTTCTTCTTGCCAGATCCCCCCCGGGAGTTCAATAACTACGGCCTCGGTTGAATCTGCGCCAACCGCTATGCACCACTGTGTCATTGCTAGCGGGTCCATGCTGGTACTTCTGACCGGCTTGATTGCAGCGTGCAGTATACAGGAATCCCGGACTCGAGCCCCCACATATAGCGATACCCCCACCTAAGAGGGCCGCTGGTATATTTTGGGCCCTGTAGTGCACCGCTGTCAACCCCTGGCAATCGGCTCTACCCTCCCTTGGCACAGTTAGTAGGGGATGATAGGATTGTGTGGCCTGCAACTCACGGTGACACAATCCTATGGCAAGAACACACAGCAATAAATCACTACTATATTTAACCGGCACTTCTGCTGAGTAAATGACACCAACACCAGTATACTTGACCCTTTTGTATTTACTCAAATTAGTGGGTAAGCAAAAGAACAACAGTGTACATGTCATGTGCAGAGCCCTGCAATAAAACAGTATTTAAATGAGCAGACAAGTATACAGTATTTTGTAACCCTCACTGTCCCTGCTGCAGCTATTCTCCCTCGTGGACAAGATGGTGCCCCGCAATGTCTACACTACCCAGTCAGGCCTGACTGAACTAAGTGAAAGTCTTGCCGGGAAATCTTCGCTAGCAAACGGTGGTGCACAAGAATAAACTGTAATCCACAAGAGTAACAGGGATACTGTATCTGTCTCTGAGCAGGTGCTCTCTCACCCAACCGGACCAGTCCATGTCTGTTTTTTTCCGCTGCTGTGTCTAGGTACACAGGTCTCTCGACATCCGAGTCTTCGGTCCTCCTGGCAACGATGCAGCAACAATGGAGAGACGTCCCTCAGGTTCCTCGATGAGAGCGGAAGGCTCTTTGGAAAAGGGCCCAGGCTTCGGGCCTAACGTCACAGCAAACTCAGGCAGGAGTTCCACTTGCTGGGCGGGCAGTGTCCAAAGAGAAAGATTTCCGCTCCGCCTTCTCTTATAAAGTCCACCCCAGCAGTCCCTGCGCGGGGCAATGCACCCTGGGTGTCTCAATGTCTACTGGGTAATGTAGTTTCTGCGGGATTGAAGAGCAATATCTATATGGATATATATATATATATTACATATACTGTTGGTTCTGTTTCACTAGTGACTGGTGTAATCCTGGCGTATAATTAACTGGAGTCTTATGCCATTGTCTAGGAAAAGCTGAGTCAATACTGGTTGCTTTACTTAAGGGACGATCTCACCCTTTGAAACAATGGGGTTATTTACCCTGGCTTCCTTTTTAACAAAGGCCTTGGTATCTAGAACTCAAAATACCAGGTGAGTATTGTCATTTGGTTTCGTGAAGAGAGCCACCATTGTTCAAAAAAATCTCTGTCTCAACACAAGGCTTGTATAATCTTAAAAATGGCTAATCCATTGAAAACTTGGGAAAACATATGAGTTCACAAAGACCTTTAGTTCATCTATCTTGCTTTAAATGGTTCCAAGAGGGGAATAGTTCAATTATTGCAAAATCATAGTTCATCTGTTTTGAGGCCTACTTGAATTTTAACATCTCTGCCAGTAGATTATAAAATGTATCTTTCTGACTACCCCTTGTATCATATCCACTGTCTCTGATCATCACTTGTATCATGTCTGAAATCTCTGACCATTTCTTGTATCATGTCTGCAGTCTCTAACCATCTCTTGTATCATGTCCGCACCCTCTGAGCATCTCTTGTATCATGTCCACAGCCTCTGAGCATCTGTTCTATCATGTCCGCAGTCTCTGACCATGTCTTGTATTATGTCCACAGCCTCTAAGCATCAATTGTATCATGTCCGCAGTCTCTGACCATCTCCTGTATCATGTCCGCAGTCTCTTACCATCTCTTGTATCATGTCTGTCTGCAGCCTCTGACCATCTCTTGTATCATGTCTGCAGTCTCTGACCAACTATTGTATCACGTCTGTAGTCTCTGACCATGTCTTGTATCATGCCTGCAGTCTCTATCTCTTATATCATGTCTGTAGTCTCTGAGCATCTCTTCTACCATGTCTGCATTCTCTGACCATCTCTTGTACCATGTCCGCATTCTCTGACCATCTCTTGTATCATGCCTGCAGCCTCAGACCATCTTTTGTATTATGTCCGCAGTCTCTGACCATCACTTGTATTATGTATTGTGAGGGGGTTAGCTCGGCAGCGGGTGTGTGTGACCCCCGAGATGGGCTCCCCACACAAAACAGGCCCAGCAAACGGAGGTTGTGGTTTTCAAAATCAAAAAGGTGCGGTTTATTTTCTATTTACAGTGACAAAACACAGCAAAGCAAAAGAAACATAAACAAAATAAATCCTGGTCAACTTGACCTCTGACTAAACATACAGGTTTCCTAACTAACAACTGGGATCAGCCTAGTGCTGTCCTAGTCCCTAAGTCCCTGGTTTTAAATGTCCAAGCAAATAGCCACACAGGCTTTGTCTCACCGCACAGGGGTTCACTCTCCCTAGACAGTCCACACAGGTCTGGGTCCAGGCATGAGCTAACATCTAATGAAGCTGGGAGTTCTTATAGAGGCCTAAATGAGCTGACAAGCTTCAGCTGGTCTCATCAACTCCCTGTCTGCACGACGCCCCACACTCTCCCTAGAGGTATGAGTCATCCATGAGCCCACTAGCCTTAGCTGGGCTTATACAACTCTCCACCTAGTTGTATAAGTCGGCGTAAAGCCTGAATCTGGGCGAAATATATCTACCCCCCTGGATGCAACCAGGTGACTTTACCTTCCTGCTGTCACATACCCCCCCCCTCTTGTTTTAACCTCGGGGTTGGAACACCAGCAATCAGGCATTCATGTACTCGAGACAAAGCATCCACATTCCCCATTTGAACGCTAGGGCGATGCTTTACTGTGAAGTTGAATTCCTGGAGGGCCAGGAACCACCTATTCACTCTTCTATTTGTTTCCTTGTTTTGAGCCATCCACTTTAACGGAGCGTGATCCGTAACCATGTCAAAGTGCCTACCTAGCAGGTAGTACCGAAGGGAATCTAGAGCCCACTTCACCGCTAAACACTCCTTTTCAACGGTGGCGTAATTTACCTAATGGGACTTCAACTTCCTGCTGAGGTAAATGACTGGGTGCTCTTCCCCGTTCCAGACCTGGGACAATACTGCTCCTAACCCCACATCTGACGCATCACTTTGTACGACAAAGTCTTTCGAGAAGTCGGGTGAGTACAACACTGGCTGGCTACATAAGGCTTGTTTCAAGAATTGGAATGCTGCCTCAGCCTCGGGGGTCCATTTAATCATGACCGACCCTTTCCCCTTCGTTAGGTTGGTTAGGGGCACAGCCTTAGAAGCAAAGTGGGGAATGAATCGCCGATAATACCCAGCGATTCCCAGAAAGGCTCGTACCTGCTTCTTGCTGTTGGGACGTGGCCAACTCTGGATGGCCTCGACTTTGTTGAGTTGGGGTTTTATTACTCCCCTCCCAATGGTGTACCCAAGATATTTGGCCTCCTCCTGCCCAATGGTACACTTCTTGGGGTTAGCCGTAAACCCCGCTTCCCGAACAGAGTCCAGGACTGCTTGCACTTTTGGCAGATGTGAGGCCCAATCTGTGCTATGGACAATTACGTCATCCAGGTAAGCCGCAGCATACTTCCGATGGGGCCTCAGCATCTGGTCCATTTTCCGCTGGAATGTGGCCGGCGCATTCTGTAACCCGAACGGCATTCTTTTATATTGGAACGCCCCGTCTGGGGTTACAAATGCGGTTTTCTCTTTGGCCAATTTGGCCAGGGGGATTTGCCAATACCCTTTTGTGAGGTCAAGAGTCGTCATGTATCGGGCTGTTCCCAGCCGGTCGATCAACTCATCTATACGTGGCATGGGGTAGGTGTCAAATTTTGTAACTTTGTTCAACTGACGAAAATCGTTACAAAATCGCCAGCTCCCATCCGGTTTAGGCACCAACACAATGGGACTAGACCAATCACTTTGGGACTCCTCTATCACCCCTAAGTTCAGCATTTTCTGTACTTCCTCCCGTATTGCCTCCTGTCGGGCCTCTGGGATCCGATAGGGTTTTAACTTCACCGTTTCACCGGGCGGGGTAATGATGTCATGCTCTACCCCAAATGTTTGTCCCGGCAGCTCAGAGAATACCTCCTTGTTGCGAAGCACAAACTCCTTAACCTCCTGTTGTTGGGGTTGTGACAAGGTGGCTGCTATTCCAACCTCAGGAATCACGCAACCAGTTTGAGCTGGTGACCAAGTGTCTGCGACTAGGGACTCTCTATCCCTCCAGGCTTTCAACAGATTAACGTGATAGATCTGTTCGGGCTTTCGCCTTCCTGGTTGTCTGACCTTGTAATTCACTTCGCTCACTTTTTCCATTATCTCGTAGGGGCCTTGCCATTTGGCAAGGAATTTACTTTCAACCGTAGGGACAAGTACCAGTATCCTATCCCCCGGGGAAAAGGTACGGGTCTTGGCTCCACGGTTGTACACTCTCTGCTGTGCTAACTGCGCTTGGGCCAAATGTTCCTTCACGATGGGCATTACCTGTGCAATTCGGTCTTGCATCAGGGCGACATGCTCAATCACACTCCTGTGGGGAGAACTCTCACTTTCCCAAGTTTCCTTGGCAATATCCAACAGCCCTCTTGGGTGTCTCCCATACAGTAACTCAAAGGGGGAGAATCCCGTAGAGGATTGGGGCACCTCCCTAATAGCAAACATCAGATAAGGAAGTAGACAGTCCCAATCCTTTCCATCTCTATCCACCACTTTCTTCAACATTTGTTTTAGGGTTTTGTTGAATCTTTCAACCAGCCCATCGGTTTGGGGGTGATACACAGATGTACGTAATTGCGTCACTTTGAACAATTTACACAGCTCCTTCATAACCCGGGACATAAAGGGTGTACCTTGGTCCGTAAGCAGTTCTTTACAAATACCCACCCGGCTAAACACAAGAGATAGCTCTTTGGCTATGGTTTTGGCCGAGGTATTTCGGAGAGGGATCGCTTCTGGATAACGGGTGGCATAGTCCATTATAACTAATATGTACTGGTGCCCCCTAGCGGACTTGATTATAGGACCTACCAAATCCATGGCGATCCTCTCAAACGGGACCTCAATGATGGGTAGAGGGACCAGCGGGCTACGGAAATGTGGCATCGGGGCCGACCTCTGACACACAGGGCAGGAGGAACAATAATTTTCTATGTCCTTCATCACCCCCGGCCAATAGAATCTCTGTAATACCCTCTCTCGGGTTTTCTCTGTCCCCAGATGACCTCCAAGAATGTGCCCATGGGCCAACTCCAACACCAACTTCCTGTAAGGTTTGGGCACCACAAGCTGCTCAACGGTTTCTTCTGCCCTTTTTGCCACCCGATACAGTAGGTCCTTCTCTACGCTGAAGTATGGGTAAGTGCAGGTATTATCTGGGTTCACTAACTCGCCATCTATTTTCACTACGTTTTCCCGTGCCTTTATTAGGGCGGGGTCTTTCAACTGTTCTGTGGCAAAGTTTTCCCTGTGAACCTCAAGATCAGAAAACTCCACAGACGGTAGGTTTTCGTCTGAGGAGGTGGGCTCCTCTCCAGTTTCTTGAGTCTCCCCTGCCAATACTGATAAGGGAAATTCCGGAGAGTCCTCACCACTCTCAGGGGAGTTCTGGCTATCACATTCCTGGTACATAGGGGCACCAGTGGGGGGCTCAGGATCATCCCACAGTTCCCAGAACTTCGGAAAATCCCTTCCCACAATGGCGTCATA
The DNA here is from genome assembly GCA_029206835.1 of Rana muscosa. Classification (NCBI taxonomy): domain Eukaryota; kingdom Metazoa; phylum Chordata; class Amphibia; order Anura; family Ranidae; genus Rana; species Rana muscosa. Next base: position 884,786,335 of record CM055116.1, read on the forward strand.
CGGTAACTGAGATACTAAGCCCACTGGATGAGAGAGGGTACCTTTGGGGGTCTCGAAACACACTGTAGTCACTGGATACTCTCGGGTGTCCCCATGCACACAAATAACAGCTACCTTGCTATTCCCAGAGACCTCTGTTTTAACTAACTCAGCCTTTATCAGGGTCACAAGGCTACCTGAATCCAGCAATACCACAACATTTCTACCATTAACACACATTTTGCATAAATGTTTCTCAGTTCCTCGAATGGCAGTGCATGCGACTGTCGCACACAGCGACTGACGTCTGCCCGTCAGAAAGTCACACTGCATGGGTTCCTCCACAACCGGGCAATTGGCTGCAATATGTCCCGCTTGCCGGCAGCGGTAGCAAACGATCCTTCTTGCCGCCTCTTGAGCCGCTGATTTCCCAGGCTGTTCTCGCCAAACTTGGGGTAGAGCTCCCACCCTCTCACTCTCTCCACCCTTACCCCTTGGAATCCTCTTATCCGCCCCTGGGGATGGTCTGGTCTTAGGGTGGAAAGTCCGAGTGTCTCTGGAAGAGGCCGTCAGGTTCTCTGTAGCCAAGTATTTCTCCACACGATCCACAAGACCATCGGCCGTCTCTGGGTCTCCATGGCTTACCCACTTTTGGATGGCAGTAGGAAGAGCTCTCAAAAACCGATCCATTACAACACGTTCCACAATCTTTGGTGCGGACAAAGTCTCTGGCTGTAGCCACTTTCTGCTCAGGTGAATGAGATCATACATTTGAGACCTGGGGGGTTTTCCAAGCTGGAAAGTCCAGTTATGCACACGCTGAGCCCGGACAGCCTGGGTGACACCCAGCCTTGCCAATATCTCAGCTTTTAGCATCACATAGTCTTTTGCTTGGTCAGGCTCTAGGTCATAGTAAGCCTTCTGCGATTCACCAGTTAACAGAGGAGCCACCAGTCCAGCCCACTGCTCCTCAGGCCACTTTTCTCTTTCAGCAGTCCTTTCAAATGTGGTCAAAAATACCTCTGGATCATCCTCTCCAGTCATTTTTGGTCAATAAACGACTCACCCCAAAGGACGCGGTATTAGTGGGACGGCTTTCCTCACTGGTCTGCGGACGTTGCTGCATTACTGCTTCCATTTGTTGTAGTCTCTGCTCTTGCTTCTGTAACAGGTCTATGAAGCGGGCCTCAGATTGCTGCTGGGCTTGTTGCTGAGCTTCCAGACTCTGTTGGTGAGCTTGCTGCTGGGCTGCAAGGCTCTGTTGATGAGCTTGCTGCTGGGCTGCGAAGTTCTGTTGTTGAGCTGCAAGGCTCTGTTGATGAGCTGCAAGGCTCTTTTGCAAACCTGCATTTGTCTGCTGTTGATTGGCATTTGCTAGAGCCAGCTGCTTCAGTATCTCCTCCATGCTGGCTTAAAAAAAACTGCCTGCATTCTCCACCAACTGTGAGGGGGTTAGCTCGGCAGCGGGTGTGTGTGACCCCCGAGATGGGCTCCCCACACAAAACAGGCCCAGCAAACGGAGGTTGTGGTTTTCAAAATCAAAAAGGTGCGGTTTATTTTCTATTTACAGTGACAAAACACAGCAAAGCAAAAGAAACATAAACAAAATAAATCCTGGTCAACTTGACCTCTGACTAAACATACAGGTTTCCTAACTAACAACTGGGATCAGCCTAGTGCTGTCCTAGTCCCTAAGTCCCTGGTTTTAAATGTCCAAGCAAATAGCCACACAGGCTTTGTCTCACCGCACAGGGGTTCACTCTCCCTAGACAGTCCACACAGGTCTGGGTCCAGGCATGAGCTAACATCTAATGAAGCTGGGAGTTCTTATAGAGGCCTAAATTAGCTGACAAGCTTCAGCTGGTCTCATCAACTCCCTGTCTGCACGACGCCCCACACTCTCCCTAGAGGTATGAGTCATCCATGAGCCCACTAGCCTTAGCTGGGCTTATACAACTCTCCACCTAGTTGTATAAGTCGGCGTAAAGCCTGAATCTGGGCGAAATATATCTACCCCCCTGGATGCAACCAGGTGACTTTACCTTCCTGCTGTCACAGTATTAAGTGTTTTCTTCCATTCCAGATCCTAAAGTAGATACAGGAACACACCAACTACTGCCAGGAGATTGGGTGCTAGTAAAGAAGTTTGTGAGGAAGCACTCCCTTGAGCCAAGATATGATGGTCCATTTCAAGTTTTGCTGACCACAGCTACATCAGTAAAGCTAGAAGGGAAAAGCACCTGGATACACGCCTCCCACTGCAAGCAAGAAAACTCAATCTCCTGAAGACAAGATCTGACCACACCACAATGATGGTGTTGTATATCCTTTTCCTGTTGGGGCTAGTGGGGGCTCAGCAGGTAGCCATTACACAAAATGACAAGTTATTCACCACATTCTAGTATAACTCTTCAAACACGCATGTGGCCACCTTTATCTTTGATTACTGTAACATAGTCTCCTGTCCTCCAGTTCCCTGACAACGTAACTTATATCGTGACACACCCAGTTACAGGAGGAAGCGAGTAGCTCCCTCCGGAAGCTTTGACCCTCATGTGTACATAGATACCATAGGAGTCCCAAGGGGGGTCCCTGATCAATTAAAAGCCAGGGACGAGGTAAAAGCTGATTTTGAGTCTTTGATCCCCATAATAACTGTCAACAAGAATGTAGATTGGATTAATTACATATACTACAACCAACAGAGATTTGTAAATTACACCAGAGATGCCCTCCAGGGAATTGCTGACCAGTTAGCCCCCACTTCTTTTATGACATTTGAGAACCGGATGGCCTTAGATGGTGTTAGCTGAGAAAGGAGGTGTCTGTAAGATGATAAAAAAAACGGGAACCTGTTGCACCTACATTCCTGACAATACTGGCCCAAATGGTAAGGTTACTCTAGCTATAAAGAAATTAGAAAATCTGTCATTGGAGTTGAAGAAGAACTCAGGTATTACAGACTTGTGGGATAAATATTTCAGCTGTATGGGTGGGTGGCAAAAGATGCTCGCCCAGATAGGGGCTACAGTATTAATAATCCTAGTTCTTTTAGCTCTGGTTGTATGCTGTATTCTGCGCTTTGTAAAAAAGTTAATGAGCAAGGCTGTAGATAACAGTACACCTACATTTCTCCACCAAGAAGAAGAGGATCCCCTTATGAAGTAAGAGGATAAACCTTTCACTCCTTTACAGTCACTCCCCGTCCATAATTTCACATTCCTATAGGGATAGGATAGGGAACCGCCTGACTGTCCTTCCCGGCTTCGTCGAGGGGGGTAGTGAACTAGTTACTGCCCTTCTCTATACTTAGCCTGAAAAAAGGTCCTGGGGAATGGTCCAGGTGGTGGTCAGGTCCTTTAGTTTGAGGGACAGATAGAAAATAGTCATTTTAGGGGGGTCTGTGAAGGAATGTGATGAGCATAATGTTAAACTAGAAAATGTCTATTCTCTATGCATCTTCATTATACTATAAAGTCTATATTTCTTTTTCATGTACACCACTGCTGTAATTCTTCCTTACTCAAATCAACTTCTAATAACACCTCCTCCCACCGAAAAGACTGGAGAAGACAGAAAATGACGGATACCCCCCTCTCCCACACATCTTTGGAATGCGGATATGAAGATAGGACCAGAGGACAGCCCAGCTTAATCATCACGTTTCTGTACTCTTTTTGTATTGCAGCCAATCAGATGTGCTTATTAGTGTCACATTAACATAATAGTGACGTATCATGCTGTGTGTAAAAAGTTTAGTACTGCCTGGAATAAATCATTAGATACGGAAGTAACGGATCTGCACGGATGTGTCAGAGTTTTGCTTTCAGCATGCATGCAATGTTATCTAACCTTTACAATTCGGAACAGTAGTAGAATCCATATTAACTCCTTTGTGGGTAAACGACCATTACAATGCTTACCTTGTATCTCGCTCCAGCAAGCTCTCTTCATCTGTGCAACTGACCTTCTTAAACATCTTTTATAAGGCGCTCTGACTGGCAGTTTTACAATGATATCATCAAGTACAATGCAGGGCCAATAGCACTGTAGTATACATGAGGACAACAAGGGGCAGCCCAGAGCTTCAGGGAGAAGTGGGGGGCATCAAAGCCTGTTAAAGCGAGATATAAGGTAAATATGACATCCTCTTCCTCTACCCCCTTAGACTTAACAAGGATTTAAACCTTGCAGTTTGGGGGGACCAAATGCAAGGGTGGTTTTTGTGTGATTCCTGGAATTTGATGGGAGGAGAGAACTTTGCCCTCCATCACCACATTCTGCAAGACCTCCATCCAATTCCTCATACACACGATCGGATTTTCCGATGGGAATTGTGTGTTGACTTTTGGCCGAAAATCCGACTGTTTGTACGCTCCATCGGACAATTGTTGTCGGATTTTCCGTGGACAAATGTTGGATGGTAGGCTTTAAAATTTTCCACGGACAATGGTCTGTCGTCAGATTTTCCTATCGTGTGTACACAAGTGTGTCAGACAAAAGTCCAAAGTACAAACACGCATGCTCGGAATGAATGCTCACCAAACATGACATTAGCAGAAGGGTGGCGCTCAAGAGCTTAACCACTTGCCGACCAGCTCATGTACATATACGTCGGCACTTTAACCACTTCCCGCCCAGTCAATAGCGAATTGACGTCCGGGAAGTGGTTGCAATATCGATACTGGACGTCATATGACGTCCTGCAGGATATTGCCTTGCGCGCGCCCGCGGGGGCGCGCAGCGCGGTGATCGGGGACGGCATGTGTCCCTCGGACACAGCGCTACCCCGATCACGGTAAACAGCCAATTTCATTGGCTGTTTACCATGTGATCGGCTGTGTCAAAGTCACAGCCGATCACCTGTCAAAACAAACTCGGCGGCGCGCTCCGTGCGCGCCGCCACAGGCTTGCAGAGCGGGGATCGGGGAAGGCGAGTGTCCCTTGGACACAGCGCGTCCCCGATCAGAGTAAACAGCCAATGAATTGGCTGTTTACCACGTGACCGGCTGTGTCCAATCACAGCCGGTCACAAATGTAAACAAACTCCACAGGAGTTACTACCTGATCCCTGCTCTCTCCTCACACACCGATCTGTGAGGAGAGAGAAGAGATCAGTAAGTTAGCTCAGTGTAGTTTGTCTACATAAGTTTACAGTGCACAACACGCCCCCCCCCCCCATAAAGAGGACCTGTTACACAGCCCAGCACATCAATCAGCCCAGCCAATCAGCCCATCTGTCAATCAGCCCATCTGTCAATCAGCCCATCTGTCAATCAATCAGCCCATCTGTCAATCAATCACCCCACCTGTCAATCAATCACCCCACCTGTCAATCAATCACCCCACCTGTCAATCAATCACCCCACCTGTCAATCAATCACCCCATCTGTCAATCAATCAATCAGCCCATCTGTCAATCATCTGTTACAGGCCCACCTCCATTGGCACTGCCACACAGGCTACCAGTACCGCCATCGGTACCAGTACCACCACCAGTACCGCCACCAGGCCCAGCATCTATACTGCCACACAGGCCCGCTACCAGTATCACCACTAGTGCCGCCATCGGTACCACCACCAGTACCACCACCCGTACCACCGTCGGTAGTGCCACCACCACCTGTACCACCACCTGTACCGCCATCGGTACCATCACCACCCGTACCACCACCACCTGTACCGCCATCGGTACCACCACCACCTGTACCACCACCACCACCCGTACCGCCACCGGTACCACCACCACCACCCGTACCGCCATCGGTACCACCACCACCTGTACCGCCATTGGTACCACCACCACCCATACCGCCATCGGTACCACCACACAGGCCCACCACTAATAACTCCATCGGTACTACCACACAGACCGCCACCACTACCACCAGCAGTACCATTACACAGGCCCACCAATAAGCACTGCCATAATGTCCCAAAGGGTTTACACACCTGAGGAGGCATATGCCATTCTTGCCATGTCGGATGATGAGAGCAGCGGGGAGCTCCCATTATCCGATTCTGGTTCGGAATACGAGCCAGTGGAGGATAGTGGCTCAGAGTCCGAGTCCCCGGAGGAAACCGTCCCTCCCAAAAGAATGCGATCGGCACCAAGATCAGCACCAAGATCAGGAGAACTGCCCACCACCAGCAGCGCCATACCCCAGGAAGAGGAGCCCAGTACAAGCAATGGAAATGCACGCCCAACCCGAAGAATCCAGCCCCAATCCTACCTTCCCGATGCCCTGGCAAACCCCTTATGGTTGCCTGCCAACTCAGGATCCGCTATCATCCCCCCTTTCACCGCACAGCCAGGTGTGCAGCCCGACACTACAAATTTTTCTAAATTTGATTATTTTTGTTTATTTTTCCCACAAGATTTGCTGCAGAATATAGTGGATCAAACGAATCTGTATGCATCCCAATTTATTGCTGCCAACCCCAATTCTTCCTACGCCCGCATGTTCCAGTGGCGGCGTCTAACATTGGAGGAATTTAAATTATTTTTGGGCCTTATGTTCAATATGGGGCTTACAAAAAAGAACGAAGTCCATTCATATTGGTCCAAACGCCCCATCCAACACATGCCCATATATTCCGCTGTCATGTCCAGGAAAAGATACAACATGATTATGCGCTTTCTCCACTTCAATGACAATTCACAGTGCCCTCCCCGAGATCATCCCAACTACGACAAATTGTACAAGATACGCCCCCTAATCAATGCCTTTTCCCAGCGATTTGAAGACGTTTTCATCCCAGACCAAAAAATTTGTGTGGACGAGTCCCTCGTACATTTCACCGGCCGACTGCAGTTCAAGCAGTACATACCAAGCAAGAGAGCCAGGTATGGGTTAAAATTAAATAAATTATGTGATCGAGCCACTGGATACGTCTGCAAATTCAGGATCTACGAAGGCAAAGACTCCCAGCTCCAGCCCCGTGATTGCCCCACATATATTGGAACCAGTGGGAAAATTGTGTGGGAGTTGGCATACCCCCTGTTCGGAAAAGGTTACCATTTATATGTTGATAATTATTATACCAGCCTGCCCCTTTTTCGCCACCTTTACAGTAAACAAACCCCGGCCTGCGGTACCTTAAAAAAAAACCGGAAGGGATTCCCACAAAATTTATTGACAAAAAAATTGCGACCTGGAGAATCGGCATCCATGAGGAACGAGGAGGTGTTGGCCATGAAGTGGAGGGACAAGAAAGATGTCCACATCCTCTCTACGATCCACAATGACACCATGGTGGAGATCCCAAGAAGACGCGGCTCCATTGTAAAGCCTGAATGTGTCCACGACTACAATTTGTACATGGGGGGGGTGGATTTAAACGACCAAATGCTACAGCCCTACTTATCAACCAGAAAGTCCCATTATTGGCACAAAAAAGTTGCGTTTCACCTGTTTCACATGGCCCTTTTTAATTCGTTTGTCTGCTACCAAAAAGCAACTCAAAATCACCGACTCCACTACCTCCAATATATCGAAGATATCATCGATAGGATAGGATAGGACACCTCTGCCTGCTACCTGGACCTGTGCTTTGGCTGTGCTCTGTCTGTGCTGACAGTATCTCTGCCTGTGCGAACTATGGACAGTATTCCTGCCTGCTGCCTGGATGATTGCTTTTGCTGTCGCTGACCTCATCCCTGCCTGCTGCCTGGACCGATGCTCTCCTCTGTGGACCACTGCACTTCTAAAACCACAGGTAATCTTTTGTTATTTGGTATGTACCTGCTATGTGTTAGATATATGAAGGGCCTTCAAAAATGTGATCGGTAGTCAGAAAATGATATGTGCAATTAATGCTGCTAGAATGCCTGGAGGTGCTTCTTGGATGTTGGGCCTCTGTATGTGGCCAGGCTGTGTAAAAGTCTCAAACATGTGGTATCGCCATACTCAGGAGGAGTAGCAGAATGCATTTTTGGGTGTAATTTTTGGTATGTACATATTATGTGTTAGAAATATCTTATAAATTGACAACTTTGTGTAAAAAAAATGCATTTTAATTTTTTCTCCACATTTTCCAAAACCTTCTGGAAAAAAATGAACTGTTCAAAAGACTCATAATGCCTCATAGATTATACGTTGGGGTGTGTGCTTTCAAAAATGGGGTCATTTTGTGGAAAATTCTATTGTCTTGGTGCTCCAGGGCCTTCAAAATTGTAATAGGTGGTTGAGAAAGGATATGTGCGATTTATGCTTGTAGAACGCCTGAAAGTGCTACTTCAATGTTGGGCCTCTGTATATGGCCAGGCTGTGTAAAAGTCTCACACATGTGGTATCGCTATACTCAGGAGGAGTAGAAGAATGCATTTTGGGGTGTTATTTTTGCTATGTATATGCTATGCGTTAGAAATATCTTATAAATGGACAACTTTGTGTAAAAAAAAATGCATTTTCATTTTTTCTCCACATTTTCCAAAACCTTCTGGAAAAAAATGAACCGTTCAAAAGACTCATAATGCTTCATAGATTATACGTTGGGGTGTGTGCTTTCCAAAATGGGGTCATTTTGTGGAAAATTCCATTGTCCTGGTGCTATAGGGCCTTCAAAAGTGTAATAGGTGGTTGAGAAAGGATATGTGCGATTTATGCTTGTAGAACGCCTGAAAGTGCTACTTCAATGTTGGGCCTCTGTATATGGCCAGGCTGTGTAAAAGTCTCACACATGTGGTATCGCTATACTCAGGAGGAGTAGCAGAATGCATTTTGGGGTGTCATTTTTGCTATGTATATGCTATGCGTTAGAAATATCTTATAAATGGACAACTTTGTGTAAAAAAAATGCATTTTCATTTTTTCTCCACATTTTCCAAAACCTTCTGGAAAAAAATGAACCGTTCAAAAGACTCATAATGCTTCATAGATTATACGTTGGGGTGTGTGCTTTCCAAAATGGGGTCATTTTGTGGAAAATTCCATTGTCCTGGTGCTCCAGGGCCTTCAAAAGTGTAATAGGTGGTTGAGAAAGGATATGTGCGATTTATGCTTGTAGAACGCCTGAAAGTGCTACTTCAATGTTGGGCCTCTGTATGTGGCCAGGCTGTGTAAAAGTCTCACACATGTGGTATCGCTACACTCAGGAGGAGTAGCAGAATGTATTTTGGGGTGTAGTTGCAATTATGCATATGCTGTGTGAGAGAAAAAAACTGTTAATATGACCAGTTTGTGTAAAAAAAAAAAAAAAAAAATTAAATTTTCCCAAGAATTGTGGGAAAAAAATACAACTTCAAAAAACTCACCACGCCTCTTAGTAAATACCTTGGACTGTCTACTTTCCAAAAAGGGGTAATTTTGGGGTATTTGTACTTTCCTCGCTTGTTAGTGTCTCAAGAAATGAGATATCCTTTCAGTACATCAGGCGTGATCAGATGTGATACATTTTCAGTGATTGCCACCATAGTTTGTAGACTCTATAACTTTCACAAAGACCAAATAATATACACTAATTTGGGTTCATTTTACCAAAGATATGTAGCAGTATACATTTTGGCACAAATTTATGAAGAAAAATTACTTATTTGCAAAATTTTACAATAGAAACTAAAAAAAAGTGTTTTTTTTTTAAAAAAATTGCTGTTTTTTTGCTTATATCGCAAAAAATAAAAAACCCAGTGGCGATTAAATACCACCAAAAGAAAGCTCTATTTGTGAGAAGAAAATGATAAAAAAATTGTTTGGATACAGTGTAGCATGACTAAGTAATTGTCATTCAAAGTGTGAGAGTACTGAAAGCTGAAAATTGGTCTGGGCGGGAAGGTGCATAAGTGCATGGTATTGAAGTGGTTAAAGATGGATATCTCGGTAACGGCAGCAGCTGCTGCCACAACCGAGATATCCATCTTTTCTGTGAGCGGTCCTGTAAACGGTAATGGTGGTCTCTGAGGCGGATTTGCAGCAATATCACCGTTATCGGCGGCGGGAGAGGGCCCCCCTCCCGCGCCCTCCGCCGCTTACCGGAGCCGTCGGTAGCGGCGGAGGCGATCGGGTCCTTGTCCCTCTGTGGTATGGATACGAGTGAGGGGAAGATGGCCCCCACCCGTCTCCAAACCATAGAAGGGCGGAAGCTACGTCAAAACGTCAGCTCCGCCCATACGACTCAAAGGGACCTTTTTTTTTTTGGTCATTTTTTCAAATGACAATTTTATTTTTTTTATTGAATTTTAGTGTAAATATGAGATCTGAGGTCTTTTTGACCCCAGATCTCATATTTAAGAGGACCTGTCATGCTTTTTTCTATTACAAGGGATGTTTACATTCCTTGTAAAAGGAATAAAAGTGACCCATTTTGTTTTTTTTTAAAACTGTGTAAAAATAAATAAAATCAAGTAAAATTAATAAGAAAACATAAAAAAACATTTTTTTAAAGCTTCCCGTCCCGACAAGATCGCGCACAGAAGCGAACGCATACGTGAGTAACGGCCGCATATGAAAAAGGTGTTCAAACCACACAAGTGAGGTATCGCCGGAATCGTTAGAGCGAGAGCAATAATTCGAGCCCTAGACCTCCTCTGTAACTCAAAAGATGCAACCTATAAAAAACTTTAAACATCGCCTATGGAGATTTTTAAGGGTAAAAGTTTGATGCCATTCCACGAGCGGGCGCAATTTTGAAGCGTGACATGTTGGGTATCAATTTACTCGGCGTAACATTATCTTTCACAATATAAAAGAAAATTGGGCTAACTTTACTGTTCTCTTATTTTTTTATTCAAAAAAGTGAATTTTTTCCAAAAAAAGTGCGCAAATACAGTGTGACAAAAAGTATTGCAATGACCGCCATTTTATTCTCTAGGGTGTTAGAAAATAAACTATATAATGTTTGGGGGTTCTAAGTAATTTTCTAGCAAAAAAAACAGTTTTAAACTTGTAAACACAGAGTCTGAAAAACAGGCAAGGTCCTTAAATGGTAAAACCACGTAGTACATCTAGTACGTCACTACATTTGTGTTTTTTTTTGGCCGACAATTGTGGGCCGTTTGTATGCAAGACAAAATCCAGGCACACGCCCTTCGCTTCGGACAAAAGTCTGACGCTTTGTCTGCGGAAAATCTGATTGTGTGTATGAGGCTAAGCCTCATACACACGATCGGATTTTCCGCAGACAAAGCGTCAGACTTTTGTCCGAAGGGCGTGTGCCTGGATTTTGTCTTGCATACAAACGGCCCACAATTGTCGGCCAAAAAAAAAAACACAAATGTAGTGACGTACTAGATGTACTACGTGGTTTTACCACTTAAGGACCTTGCCTGTTTTTCAGACTCTGTGTTTACAAGACATTACCTTGTTTTTTCCCCCCAGTGAGTACAAGCGTGTCAGCATCTTTTTACCCATTGAGCTCTAGATCATTGTTTCTCAACTCCAGTCCTTAAGGCACCCCAACAGGTCATGTTTTCAGGATTTCCTCAGATGAAACAGCTGTGGTAGTTTCTAAGGCAGTGAAACTGATCAAATCACCTGTGCAAAATAATGTAAAGCCTGAAAACATGACCTAGTGGGGCACTTTGAAGACTGGAGTTGAGAAACACTGCTCTAGATCACTCAACATGCTAAGATGGAGTGGGTGCAAGGACTGCAGCAATGGGCACCTTTAACAGATCCTATACTACCCAAGCTGGAATGGATGGGGGTTGATTTACTAAAAGCAAATAGGATGTTCACTTTGTAAGGGAAGTTGCATTTTATGATTGAATTTTCCTCAGAGTTAAGTGAATGTGGTGAAAATTCACTTGGCAAAGAATACCCAATTAAGTGCAAGAAAAAAACAGTGTTTTTTTCCTTGCATATGATTGGATGATGAAAGTTAGCAGAACTTCACCTCATTTACTAAGCTCTGGGGAACATTTCTTTGAAAAGTGAACAGTCTAAAGCCAGCCATAAACAGAGCGGTTGCAGGAAAGAAAAATCGCTTGATTCAGAGTCAGCGTTGATGGAGGAATCTCTCCCATGGGGCTATAACAGCCGCTAGCAATAATTGCATGTATAATCCGACAGGCTGGTTTTACCCAAGTTGATCGATCGATGGGTAATCACAGATTGCAGGGTTCTGGGTATAGGTGGGGATATAGGGGGAATCATAGATTGTAAGGTGCCAGGTACGGGGGGGCGGTGGATGGGGGAATCACAGATTGCAGGGTAAAGGTGGGGATAGAGGAGGAATCACAGATTGTAAGGTGCCAGGTACTGGGGGGGATCACAGATTGCAGGGTGTTGGGTACAGGTGGGGACGGGGGATCACATATTGTAGGGTGTCATGTATGGGGGGAGGAAGTCAGAATGTAGAGATGAAAGGTCCCAACAGCAGTATTGGTAGAAGGAAGAGTCAGACTGCAGTTTCCAGAATTGGTGGATAAAGATAAGGTCTCAGATTGTCAGATGACTTCCTTGTCAGCCTTCCTTTCCTGAACTGGTAAATATGTTAAAGTATAACTAGAGGCAGTTGTTTTTTTTTTAAAGAAAAGAACACATGTCAGTTTTTATTACTGCCTGTACCCCGTTAGGGAGATTCACTCTCTCTATTTTTTCTGTTTACCATTATCTTTGAAAGTAAAAGAAAATGCCAAATTTGGGGTTTTCCCCAGTCCCCAAAAATAATAGAAGGGAAATCTTCCAATGCGGTCACTAGTTATGATGACCTGAGGGTCCCCAAGAAATTCCCTTAATTTGCAGGGATTTCCTCTCACTTCCTGTTTGGCTATTGGACAGGAAGTGAAGAGAAATCTCCACAATGGGACAAAGATGGCGAGAAAACAAATCTGACAGGTGTCCTTGCTCTATCCAAAAAAGTTTTGCCCTTAGTTCTACTTTAATGCTCTTTGTGTAAACTATCCCTGCTAACAGATGGCGCAGGAACATCAAGTACCCTAGTCATCCACCCCCAGTAGGTAGAAAGTGAATGTAGTGAATAGCAAGCAGATCCAAAGCTGTCGTACTGTATGTAGCTGTAAGGAACAGGTTGTGGGGGTAAAGTGGCAGAATGCTGCAATTCACTCCATACTGAGATCCAAAGTGCCCCTCAGGATCCGCCTTCCACTCTACAGAGGCTACGTACCATGGATGTGGGTGGCCATGGTGGAATCACTCAGCTTGTGTCCACCTGTGCCTTGTCCATTTCAGCCCCAGAAAAGGCGAACAGATTTTGAACTGCAGAGTGGTTTATAAACTGCACCATCTTTTTCAAATCAGTTGACAATCTTGCCCCGAGGGGCTGTCATATTAAAACAAATTCTTTGTATAGCCAGGAAAAACAAACATACCCGTGTTAAAATGCTTTAATAAAGTGTTTACACAGGCAAAAAACGTTTCCATATAACATTGGGAAAAATATATATAAAATTAAACAAAAAAAAATTCCATAAGGAGTATATAGAATTAAAAAAAAAAAAACATTTTATCATTCACCAATATATACCACAAAATTGAATTTATGTAAACACTGTGCTAATGCCTTTAAGACCTCATGCACATATTGAGGCATAGAACATGAAATACATTTTTATTGCGCTGCTTGGAAGCCACAGGTGTTGTGGACAATCGCCTGAAAAAATTAATATCAAAATATGGTTGTACGTGAGTATATGTAGCTTCGAGAGTCAACATGTACCTGTATGGATGTATACCCTGGGCACAGTCTATGTTGGGCATTGCATATATCCAAGCAGAACCATAGCCTGCAATTCATTTGGACAGGCAGCTGTATGCAACACCTGTGGCTCAAGGGTGGCAAAATCAAAACGTATTACATGTTATATGCCCCCCCCCCATGATCTAGCTTTGAAATTTCATTTGCAGCATTACTTTTTACAGTAATGAATTTATTGTAATGGCAGCTGACTTCCTACTTAGACACAATTATTTTACTTTTGACAATGTGTAAAGGTGCCTGTATGGGGGAAAAATTTTCGCCTTAGGTCATGCTTAGGTGAAATTAAGTGTTTTCACTATACAGAACATCCTTCCTATAGATTATCCCCAGCCTGGCACCTCCATGTGCTCCCCCACAGTGCGTTCCCTACACACCACTGCTCCCCCACAGTGCAATCCCTACACACCACTGCTCCCCCACAGTGCGTTCCTTACACACAATTGCTCCCCACAGTGCATTCCCTACACACCACTGCTCCCCCACAGTGCGTTCCCTACACACCACTGCTCCCCCACAGTGCGTTCCCTACACACCACTGCTCCCCCACAGTGCATTCCCTACACACCACTGCTCCCCCACAGTGCATTCCCTACACACCACTGCTCCCCCACAGTGCATTCCCTACACACAATTGCTCCCCACAGTGCATTCCCTACACACCACTGCTCCCCCACAGTGCGTTCCCTACACACCACTGCTCCCCCACAGTGCATTCCCTACACACCACTGCTCCCCCACAGTGCGTTCCCTACACACCACTGCTCCCCCACAGTGCATTCCCTACACACCACTGCTCCCCCACAGTGCATTCCCTACACACCACTGCTCCCCCACAGTGCATTCCCTACACACCACTGCTCCCCCACAGTGCGTTCCCTACACACCACTGCTCCCCCACAGTGCGTTCCCTACACACCACTGCTCCCCCACAGTGCATTCCCTACACACCACTGCTCCCCCACAGTGCGTTCCCTACACACCACTGCTCCCCCACAGTGCATTCCCTACACACCACTGCTCCCCCACAGTGCGTTCCCTACACACCACTGCTCCCCCACAGTGCGTTCCCTACACACCACTGCTCCCCACAGTGCATTCCCTACACACCACTGCTCCCCCACAGTGCGTTCCCTACACACCACTGCTCCCCCACAGTGCGTTCCCTACACACCACTGCTCCCCCACAGTGCGTTCCCTACACACCACTGCTCCCCCACAGTGCGTTCCCTACACACCACTGCTCCCCCACAGTGCATTCCCTACACACCACTGCTCCCCCACAGTGCGTTCCCTACACACCACTGCTCCCCCACAGTGCGTTCCCTACACACCACTGCTCCCCCACAGTGCGTTCCCTACACACCACTGCTCCCCCACAGTGCGTTCCCTACACACCACTGCTCCCCCACAGTGCATTCCCTACACACCACTGCTCCCCCACAGTGCGTTCCCTACACACCACTGCTCCCCACAGTGCGTTCCTTACACACAATTGCTCCCCACAGTGCGTTCCCTACACACCACTGCTCCCCACAGTGCGTTCCCTACACACCACTGCTCCCCACAGTGCATTCCCTACACACCACTGCTCCCCACAGTGCATTCCCTACACACCACTGCTCCCCACAGTGCATTCCCTACACACCACTGCTCCCCACAGTGCGTTCCCTACACACCATTGCTCCCAACAGTGCATTCCCTACACACCATTGCTCCCAACAGTGCATTCCTTACACATCATTGCTCCTAGGGTTGCCACCTTTTCTTCAAATCAAATGTTATGTCCCTTAGACACGGGGTCTCTCAGAGTGTTGCTAGCAATGCTGCCAGAATCTGCTCAGCAAGTCACACACAGGCCAGATGAACTTCTTAACCATGGAAGGGTTTATTACTCACTCAGAACATGATGACTTTGTTACATAGAGTCCTAATACAACCAGATGTAATCCCTTCTGTGCATCATGCTGCTGCTTCCCAGTTCCACACACCACTCTCACTACTTCCTGGTACAGCCCCTTCCCCAGCATGTATCAGGAGAAAAAGGTGAAGGGTCACACAGTGCTCCAGCACAAACATCACATCTCCTCTTTTTCCCATGAAAAAAAAACAATAGGAAAAAATAAATAAAAATAAAACATAACAAGAGAACAAAATACTCAACGCATAAAATAACAAAGCAAGCAGGATGTTTGTGCTGGAGCACTAGTGGTGTGACCCTTCACATTTTTCTCCTGATGCATGCTGGGGAAGGGGCTGTACCAGGAAGTAGTAAGAGTGGAATATTTCCTCTCCCTGGCTTGCAGGAGTTTCAGGTGGTGCCTTCAGTAGGGTGGCGTCCCGTGTAGCCAACTCCATGACCGTAGCAAGGTCAGTGGCTTTCGTCAGAGTCAAGTCGGGTTCTGTGAGTAAACGTTTCTGTATGGCTGGGTCGCAGAGTCCCATGACAAACATGTCACAGAGAGCCATCTGCAGGTAGTCTCCAAACTGACAAGGGGCATCTAGTTTACGTAAAGCAATGATATAAGTCTTTATGTCCTCCCCGGCATGCTGCCTTCTACTGTAGAATTTAAACCGCTCTGCAATCTCTAATGGCTTTGGGTTGTAGTGCTCATGTAGCTTCTGAATTAACTCAGGCAGGGGCTTAGAGGCCGGCTTGTCTGGAGAAATTAGGTCTCTGAGAGTGCCATATGCAGCTTGACCCAATATTGTGAGGAAAACTGCAACTTTCTTTTCTGCAGCCACACTATTTGCTTCCATATACTGCTCCAGCCTCTCCACCCAGGAGCTCCATGATTCAGCAGCAGGATCAAATGGTTGAATAAACCCTATGAAAGCCATGTGTGCTAAAATCCACAATCCTCGTCGCCACTGTTATGTCCCTTAGACACGGGGTCTCTCAAAATGTTGCTAGCAATGCTGCCAGCATAGGCGTGCGCAGCCTATTACATTAGGGTGTGCACTCCTAAGCTCAAACACACATGTATGTGTATATATATATTATCTATACTGTATATGTACATACACACATGCGCGCTTTTAGAAATAAATTGGTACATGTGCACAGGTTTTTTTGTTCGGTTTGCTAGCTTACAGTTTCTTGCATCTATACAAGCGATGTGGATGCAAGGATCCCCCTTGCAGGGACATTGTATTCTGACAGCGGGGATTCTCCACCATCAGTATACACTGATTAGTGCTGCAGCCGATATGCTGCAAGCTGCTAATTGAAAAAGGTTTAGGTTGGGTTCACACTGGTCCGACAAACGCTCCGACATTGGGAGCTCATGTCGCATGACGTGTGAAAATCAATGTTTCCCTATGGGAGCCGTCTTAACTGGTCCAACACATGTCGGTCCGACTTTGAAAATGCTCCCTGTACTACTTTGGTCCGACTTCAGCCCATTGACTATCATTGAAGTCGGACCACAGTCTTGCATGATCCGACTTTGGCATGCGACTTGTGCTCTGCTGCTCTTGAGGGGGAACTCCAGGCCAAATTTTAAATAAAAAACCGGCATGGGTTCCCCCTCCAAGAGCATACCAAAAAATGGCAATAAAAAAAACACACACAGCTTTTTAAAGCAATTTATTGCACAGCTCCGGGGGTTTCTTCCGTCTTCGGGGGTCTCCGGTGTCGTCTCCGCGCTCTCCGGTTCTTTCTTCCTTCTGCCGGGCCTCCGCTATCTTCTTCCAGCTCTTTTGCTAGCGGGGCCCGGTCTTCTCCGTCGCCTTCTTCCCTCGCTCTCCGGTTCTTTCTTTCTTCCTTCTGCCGGCCCCTCCACTATCTTCTTCCAGCTCTTTTGCTAGTGGAGGGGCCGGTCTTCTCCGTCGCCGTCTTCTTCCCTCTTCTCCTTCTCGATGTTGACACGTCGCTTCCTCCCGCTGTAATGCTTGGCTGTTCGCTTCGTAGCGATTTAGTATAGGCTTCTCATGACATCACAGTCACATGCTCCGGAGCATGTGACTGTGACGTCATGAGAAGCCTATAATAAATAGTTGATGAGCGAACAGCCAAGCATTACAGCGGGAGGAAGCGACGTGTCAACATCGAGGAGGAGAAGAGGGAAGAAGATGGCGACGGAGAAGACCGGCCCCTCCACTAGCAAAAGAGCTGGAAGAAGATAGTGGAGGGGCCGGCAGAAGGAAGAAAGAACCGGAGAGCGAGGGAAGAAGGTGACGGAGAAGACCGAGCCCCGCTAGCAAAAGAGCTGGAAGAAGATAGCGGCGGCCCGGCAGAAGGAAGGAAGAACCGGAGAGCGCAGAGACGACACCGGAGACCCCCGAAGACGGAAGAGACCCCCGGAGCTGTGCAATAAATTGCTTTAAAAAGCTGTGTGTGTTTTTTTATTGCCATTTTTTTTCCACCAGGTGAATGGGTAGGGGTACGATGTACCCCGTACTCATTCACATAGGGTGGGGGGCCGGGATCTGGGGGCCCCCTTATTAAAGGGGGGCTCCTGGATTTCGATAAGCCCCCCGCCCGCAGACCCCGACAACCAACGGCCAGGGTTGTCGGGAAGAGGCCCTGTCCTCATCAACATGGGGGCAGAGTGCTTTGGGGTGGGGGGGCCGCAGGTCACCCCCCCTGCCCCAAGGCCCCCATGTTGAGGGCATGCGGCCTGGTACGGTTCAGGAGGGAGAGGGGGCCGCTCTCTCAGCCCCCCTCTTCCCCTGCGGCCTGCCAGGTTGCGTGCTCGGATAAGGGTCTGGTTTGGATTTTGGGGGAACCCCCACGTCGTTTTTTCGGCGTAGGGGTTCCCCTTAAAATCCATACCAGACCCAAGGGCCTGGTATGCTCTTGGAGGGGAACCCATGCCGTTTTTTTATTTAAAATTTGGCCTAGAGTTCCCCTCAAGAGCAGCAGAGCACAAGTCGCATGCCAAAGTCGGATCATGCAAGACTGCGGTCCGACTTTGATCCGACTTCAATGATAGTCAATGGGCTGAAGTCGGATCAAAGTAGTACAGGGAGCATTTTCAAAGTCGGACCGACATGTGTTGGACCAGTTAAGACGGCTCCCATAGGGAAACATTGATTTTCACACGTCATGCGACATGAGCTCCCAATGTCGGAGCGTTTGTCGCCCCAGTGTGAACCCGGCCTTAGGCTGGGTTCACATTTATGTGAATTGGATGCAGGTTTCCCCACATCAAATTTGCATGGTAGGAGATTGTGACCAGCTCTCTATGGAGCCGGTTCACATATCTCTGCTGCGGCTCCGGTGCAAATTGCACAGGGGTCCTGTGCATCTTTTGGTCTGTTTCAGGTCCGAATTCAGCCTAAAAATTCGGAACTGGAACGGTGAATGGAGATGCACAGGGCCCCTGCTGTGAGCCGCATGCGGCAATGGTGTGAACACAGCCTTAAGCAGTCCTGTTTAAAAGAAGCTGCTCTAATGATTGGCTTCTGTCTTA
The DNA here is from genome assembly GCA_029206835.1 of Rana muscosa. Classification (NCBI taxonomy): domain Eukaryota; kingdom Metazoa; phylum Chordata; class Amphibia; order Anura; family Ranidae; genus Rana; species Rana muscosa. Next base: position 884,805,387 of record CM055116.1, read on the forward strand.
CAGGGATACATTGAAATTTAGCCAGTTCTTGCTGAACTGGACAAATCTCACTCGGTGTGTACCCAGATTTACTTTCTCCAGCAGGCGTCCTCCACTGCTGTGACTTGTCCCCTTCAGCGCCAATGTAAATTACTGGCTGTGGTCACACTCCAGCCTCCCCATCATACCATACAGGGTTAATGTCCCTGTATGGTATGAGATGATGTCAAGGCTTTGGGTGAAGGAAGACAGCTTGGAATAAGGTAGGACCAATTTCACACTGAGACTCTTTACAAGCGTTTTAGCGCTAAAAATGGCGCCTGTAAAGCGCCCCTCCTGTCACTCCAGTGGGAAAGCCCTAATGCTTTCCCACTGGACTGGTGCGCTTGCAGGACGTTGGAAAAAGTCCTGCAAGCAGCATCTTTGGGGCGATTTAGAAGCAGTGAATGCACCGCTACCGAAATGCCCCTGGCATTGAAATCAATAGTCAACGCTGCTGAAGCGCCTGCAAAGTGATTTGGCAGCAGCACTTTTAACCCTTTTTTGGCTGCTAGCGGGGGTTAAAAGTGCCCCATTAGAGGCCGAAAAACGCATCTAAAACCAGCGGCGCTTTACCGCTAATGCGACCAGCGCCTTAGAGTGAAAGTACCCTAAATTAAAAAGGATATCCCCTCCTCCCCCCCACACTACATGGATGAACATTCACTTTCCTGAAGTTGGGGCTGTATTATAAAATCACATTCCTTGCTGTTTCTGCTAACATTTTTTGATAGGACTTCTGAGGTGCTACATAAATGTACTCCACATATATACTATATCTTATTAAAAAAAGAATGATTTTAATAAGATTGAGTGTGAATGTTGAATACATCTATGTAACAGAAGTCCCAGTAATTCTCATCCTATTCAAGAAAGTTAATTTCCTTTCAGTAAATGGTCCCTGCAAGGTGCAGGGCAGGTGTACAGCACAGCATTGTATAGAAGAAGAGGGTCAGGAAGTTCAGGACTCACATGTGGAGAATATTCAGGCTTGCCATCCATCCTCTGAGATCTTCAGTCGGCCCCAGGGAGATCTGTGCTGTGTGCTGGACAGGAAGCAGTGCTGGGACTGCACTGTGATGATCTCTTCCTGCTCCACCCACCTGTACAGAGAACGAGAGACAGTCTTCCCTCTTCAAGCTTTTTGTCGCAACACGAAGATAAGATGGTGAGCTCTGGTAACCCCTCACTCCTGTCAGTACTGCAGCCACCAGCTGTGAAGGAAGCAGTCAGGAATCAGATGCTGCCTCTAAAGTCCGGCTACAGCATCTCAACTGAGAGCTGGCGGCGGAGTGATATGCAGCTGTCAGGAATGCAGTAGCCGGGACTATAGAGTCAGTATCGGAAAATGCGGCTGCCTGACTGCTTACTCCGCAGCCAGTGGCTGCAGTTCTCCCAGGATATTGGCATCCAACTGATAGTCCCACTCCCAGCACTACAAGTTAGCAGGGGTGCCAAAATGAAGTTATCTCAAAACACATTCTGACCCTGGGGTGTGCCTGGGCATTAGGGTGTGCCTAGGCCCACCCCCTGGGCACGCCTATGGCTGCCAGCATCTGCTCAGCAAGTTACACACAGGCCAGACGAACTTCTTAACCATGGAAGGGTTTATTACTCACTCAGAACATGATGACTTGTTACATAGAGTCCTAATACAACAGGATTCTGTCATTACCAGATGTAATCCCTTCTGTGCATCATGCTGCTGCTTCCCAGTTCCACACACCACTCTCACTACTTCCTGGTACAGCCCCTTCCCCAGCATGTATCAGGAGAAAAAGGTGAAGGGTCACACAGTGCTCCAGCACAAACATCACATCTAACCAAACACTTTAGCGGCCTGGGACACCTTCGGGTGCCCTCAAGGAGAGTAGTTATGTGGTGCGCATAGAGTGCCGCAGCGAACAGCGGGTGTGGCCAAATTGATCTTGCTGACATCATTGCCCAGCCGCCACAACTCCCGGACAGCAACAGATTTGTGTGTGACTATCTTGGTTACTTGGGGAGCCACAGCTAGGTCTGAATAATGTGTCCAGGTTTCAGTCTGCCTGAAACCCGGACACATGATTCAAAACCTGGACAGTCTGGGGGAATCCTGGACAGGTGGCAACCCTATCTGCTCCCCACTGTGCCTTCCGTACAGGCCACTGCACCCTCCAGTGCGTTCCGTACACGCCACTGCACCCCCCCAGTGAGTCCCGTACACGCCACTGCACCCCCCCAGTGAGTCCCGTACACGCCACTGCACCCCCCCAGTGAGTCCCGTACACGCCACTGCACCCCCCCAGTGAGTCCCGTACACGCCACTGCACCCCCCCAGTGAGTCCCGTACACGCCACTGCACCCCCCCAGTGAGTCCCGTACACGCCACTGCACCCTCCCAGTGAGTCCCGTACACGCCACTGCACCCTCCCAGTGCGTTCCGTACACGCCACTGGCCCACTGCGCTCCGTACACACCACTGCACCCCCCAGTGCGCTCCGCACACACCACTGCACCCCCCCAGTGCGCTCCGTACACACCACCTCAGTGCGCTCCGTACACACCACTGCACCCCCCTAGTGCGTTCCGTACACACCACTGCACCCCCCCAGTGCGTTCCGTACACACCACTGCACCCCCCCCCCAGTGCGCTCGGTACACACCACTGCACCCCCCCAGTGCGCTCCGCACACACCACTGCACCCCCCCCCAGTGCGCTCCGCACACACCACTGCACCCCCCCAGTGCGCTCCGCACACACCACTGCACCCCCCCAGTGCGCTCCGCACACACCACTGCACCCCCCCAGTGCGCTCCGCACACACCACTGCACCCCCCCAGTGCGCTCCGCACACACCACTGCACCCCCCCAGTGCGCTCCGCACACACCACTGCACCCCCCCAGTGCGCTCCGCACACACCACCTCAGTGCGCTCCGTACACACCACTGCACCCCCCTAGTGCGTTCCGTACACACCACTGCACCCCCCCAGTGCGTTCCGTACACACCACTGCACCCCCCCAGTGCGCTCGGTACACACCACTGCACCCCCCCAGTGCGCTCGGTACATACCACTGCACCCCCCCAGTGCGCTCCGTACACACCACTGCACCCCCCCAGTGCGCTCCGTACACACCACTGCACCCCCCCCAGTGCGCTCCGCACACACCACTGCACCCCCCCCCAGTGCGCTCTGCACACACCACTGCACCCCCCAGTGCGCTCCGCACACACCACTGCACCCCCCCAGTGCGCTCCGTACACACCACTGCACCCCCCCAGTGCGCTCCGTACACACCACTGCACCCCCCCAGTGCGCTCCGTACACACCACTGCACCCCCCCAGTGCGCTCCGCACACACCACTGCACCCCCCCAGTGCGCTCCGCACACACCACTGCACCCCCCCAGTGCGCTCCGCACACACCACTGCACCCCCCCAGTGCGCTCCGTAAACACCACTGCATCCCCCCAGTGCGCTCCGTACACACCACCTCAGTGCGCTCCGTACACACCACTGCATCCCCCTAGTGCGTTCCGTACACACCACTGCACCCCCCCAGTGCGCTCCGTACACACCACTGCACCCCCCCAGTGCGCTCCGTACACACCACTGCACCCCCCCAGTGCGCTCCGCACACACCACTGCACCCCCCCAGTGCGCTCCGCACACACCACTGCACCCCCCCAGTGCGCTCCGCACACACCACTGCACCCCCCCAGTGCGCTCCGTACACACCACTGCACCCCCCAAGTGCGCTCCGTACACACCACTGCACCCCCCCCAGTGCGCTCCGCACACACCACTGCACCCCCCCAGTGCGCTCCGCACACACCACTGCACCCCCCCAGTGCGCTCAGTACACACCACTGCACCCCCCCAGTGCGCTCCGTAAACACCACCTCAGTGCGCTCCGTACACACCACTGCATCCCCCTAGTGCGTTCCGTACACACCACTGCACCCCCCAGTGCGCTCCGTACACACCACTGCACCCCCCAGTGCGCTCCGTACACACCACTGCACCCCCCCAGTGCGCTCCGTACACACCACCTCAGTGCGCTCCGTACACACCACTGCACCCCCCCAGTGCGTTCCGTACACACCACTGCACCCCCCCAGTGCGCTCCGTACACACCACTGCACCCCCCAGTGCGCTCCGTACACACCACTGCACCCCCCAGTGCGCTCCGTACACACCACTGCACCCCCCCAGTGCGCTCCGTACACACCACTGCACCCCCCCAGTGCGCTCCGCACACACCACTGCACCCCCCCAGTGCGCTCCGTACACGCCACTGCACCCTCCCAGTGCGTTCCGTACACGCCACTGGCCCACTGCGCTCCGCACACACCACTGCACCCCCCCAGTGCGCTCCGTACACACCACTGCACCCCCCCAGTGCGCTCCGTACACACCACTGCACCCCCCCAGTGCGCTCCGTACACACCACCTTAGTGCGCTCCGTACACACCACTGCACCCCCCTAGTGCGTTCCGTACACACCACTGCACCCCCCCAGTGCGTTCCGTACACACCACTGCACCCCCCCAGTGCGCTCCGTACACACCACTGCACCCCCCCAGTGCGCTCCGCACACACCACTGCACCCCCCCAGTGCGCTCCGCACACACCACTGCACCCCCCCAGTGCGCTCCGCACACACCACTGCACCCCCCCAGTGCGCTCCGTACACACCACTGCACCCCCCCAGTGCGCTCCGCACACACCACTGCACCCCCCCAGTGCGCTCCGCACACACCACTGCACCCCCCCAGTGCGCTCCGCACACACCACTGCACCCCCCCAGTGCGCTCCGTACACACCACCTCAGTGCGTTCCGTACACACCACTGCACCCCCCCAGGGCGTTCCGTACACACCACTGCACCCCCCCAGTGCGCTCGGTACACACCACTGCACCCCCCCAGTGCGCTCCGTACACACCACTGCACCCCCCCAGTGCGCTCCGTACACACCACTGCACCCCCCCAGTGCGCTCCGTACACACCACTGCACCCCCCCAGTGCGCTCCGTACACACCACCTCAGTGCGCTCCGTACACACCACCTCAGTGCGCTCCGTACACACCACTGCATCCCCCTAGTGCGTTCCGTACACACCACTGCACCCCCCCAGTGCGTTCCGTACACACCACTGCACCCCCCCCAGTGCGCTCCGTACACACCACTGCACCCCCCCAGTGCGCTCCGTACACACCACTGCACCCCCCCAGTGCGCTCCGTACACACCACTGCACCCCCCCAGTGCGCTCCGTACACACCACCTCAGTGCGCTCCGTACACACCACTGCATCCCCCTAGTGCGTTCCGTACACACCACTGCACCCCCCCAGTGCGCTCCGCACACACCACTGCACCCCCCCAGTGCGCTCCGCACACACCACTGCACCCCCCCAGTGCGCTCCGCACACACCACTGCACCCCCCCAGTGCGCTCCGCACACACCACTGCACCCCCCCAGTGCGCTCCGCACACACCACTGCACCCCCCCAGTGCGCTCCGCACACACCACTGCACCCCCCCAGTGCGCTCCGCACACACCACTGCACCCCCCCAGTGCGCTCCGCACACACCACTGCACCCCCCCAGTGCGCTCCGTACACACCACCTCAGTGCGCTCCGTACACACCACTGCATCCCCCTAGTGCGTTCCGTACACACCACTGCACCCCCCCAGTGCGCTCCGTACACACCACTGCACCCCCCAGTGCGCTCTGTACACACCACTGCACCCCCCCAGTGCGCTCCGTACACACCACTGCACCCCCCCAGTGCGCTCCGTACACACCACTGCACCCCCCCAGTGCGCTCCGCACACACCACTGCACCCCCCCAGTGCGCTCCGTACACACCACTGCACCCCCCCAGTGCGCTCCGCACACACCACTGCACCCCCCCAGTGCACTCCGCACACACCACTGCACCCCCCCAGTGCGCTCCGCACACACCACTGCACCCCCCCAGTGCGCTCCGTAAACACCACTGCACCCCCCCAGTGCGCTCAGTACACACCACTGCACCCCCCCAGTGCGCTCCGTACACACCACCTCAGTGCGCTCCGTACACACCACTGCATCCCCCTAGTGCGTTCCGTACACACCACTGCACCCCCCCAGTGCGCTCCGCACACACCACTGCACCCCCCCAGTGCACTCCGCACACACCACTGCACCCCCCCAGTGCGCTCCGTAAACACCACTGCACCCCCCCAGTGCGCTCAGTACACACCACTGCACCCCCCCAGTGCGCTCCGTACACACCACCTCAGTGCGCTCCGTACACACCACTGCATCCCCCTAGTGCGTTCCGTACACACCACTGCACCCCCCCAGTGCGCTCCGTACACACCACTGCACCCCCCCAGTGCGCTCCGTACACACCACCTCAGTGCGCTCCGTACACACCACTGCACCCCCCCAGTGCGTTCCGTACACACCACTGCACCCCCCCAGTGCGCTCCGTGCACACCACTGCACCCCCAGTGCGCTCCGTGCACACCACTGCACCCCCAGTGCGCTCCGTACACACCACTGCACCCCCCAGTGCGCTCCGTACACACCACTGCACCCCCCCAGTGCGCTCCGTACACACCACTGCACCCCCCAGTGCGCTCCGTACATACCACCTCAGTGCGCTCCGTACACACCACTGCACCCCCCCAGTGCGTTCCGTACACACCACTGCACCCCCCCAGTGCGCTCCGTACACACCACTGCGGTACATACACACCGTTGCACCCCCCAGTGCGTTCTGCAAACCCCACAATGCATGGATGTGGTTCTCCTGCATCACACACTGCATTCCATGCGCTCCCCTGAACAGAACACCCCACCTCTCATGTCATCTCCTGTACTCCATACACTCAGCTACCCCCACAGTGCATACTATATTGCCCATGTTTGGTCACACGTCGCTCTTCCTGTGTACTCCCCCGATCCACACACATCTCTCACTATAACCTCCCAACAAAGCAGTGAGACTGCGCCATCATGAAGCAGCTCCTCCCTCCCATGTGACATCTGACGCCCCGCCCCTCAGATCCTGTGACGGAGGTCAGTGTGTGGGGCGCACATAGAATATGGCGGCGCCCATGAGAGCAGTGAGCCGGTGTTGTCGGCCATGGTGGAGGAGGGGGACAGGTGTCTGTCTTTTCTCTCAGGACACACACAGCTCGGGGAGGGACACTCACTTCGGCTTCCAGACCGTGTCTGAGGAGGAGAAGGGGGAGAAAGGTAATCCCCTCCCAGACTTCTATCCTCCTGTTTACAGGCTGCCCCCATCTCTTCACTCAATGACTAGACACGTCCTGGAATGGCTCATTATATGGCTCCTAGTTTGGGAGATTTAACCACTTCAATACAGAGCATTTTCACCCCCTTCCTGCCCAGACCAATTTTTAGTTTTCAGCGCTTTCGCAATTTGAACGACGATTGCACGGTCATGCAACACTGTACCCAAATAACTTTTTTATGTTTTCTTTTTCCCCACAAATAGAGCTTTCTTTTGGCGATATTTGATCACCTCCGCGTTTGTTTGTTTTTTGCGCTATAAACAAAAGAAGAGCGACAATTTTTTCCTATAATAAATATCACTTTAAAAAAAAAAATGTATTCAGTTTAGGCCGATATGTATTTTTCTACATATTTTTGGTAAAGAAAAATTGCAATAAGCGTATATTGATTGGTTTGCGCAAAAGTTATAGCGTCTACAAAATAGGGGATAGAATTATGGCATTTTTATTTATTTACATTTTTTTTTACTAGTAATGGCGACGATCTGCGTGTGTTTTTTTTTTTTTTTTTTTTTTTTTTTTTTTTTTTATTATTGTGGCTGTGACATTGCGACGGACACTTTTGACACATTTTTGGGACCATTCACATTTATACAGCGATCAAGGGTTAGGGAAGGGGTTAACACTAGGGTGCGATCAAGGAGTTAATTGTGTGTTCTAGGGAGTGATTCTAACTGTAGGGGGAGGGGACTCACAAGGGGAGGAGACCGATCGGTGTTCCTCTGTACTGGGAACACACCATCGGCCTCCTCTCACTTGACAGGACGTGGATCTGTGTGTTTTACACACACAGATCCATGGTCCTGCTGTGTTCACGGGCAATCGCGGATGCGCAGTGGATATCGCGGCCGCCGGACACGCGCATCGGGTCCCGAGCGACAAAGCCCAGGACGTCATATGATGCCTGCGCAGGATGGGAGATCCCTCCTGCGGACGTCATATTACTATTGGCGGGTAATGAAGTGGTTAAGGACCGAGCCTTTTTCTGAGATTATTTGGTGTTTACAAGTTAAAAATGTTTTTTTTTTTGCTAGAAACGTACGTAGAACCCTCAAACATATATATTTATATATATATATATATATATATATATATATATATATATATATATATAATGACAGATAGATTGATTATATAACACCCTAGAGAATAAAATTGCTTTCATTGCAATACTTTTTGTCACACCGTATTTGCACAGCAGTCTTACAAGCGCACTTTTTTGGGAAAAAATACAGTTTTTTTTTTTTAATTTAAAAAAAATAAGACAACAGTAAAGTTGGCCCAACTTTTTTTTTTTTTTATATATTGTGAAAGATAATGTTACGCCGAGTAAATTGATACCCAACATGTCATGCTTCAAAATTGCGCCCGCTCGTGGAATGGCTACAAACTTTTACCCTTAAAAATCTCCATAGGCGACGTTTAAAAAAATTCTACAGGTTGCATGTTTTGAGTTAGAGGAGGTCTAGGGCTAGAATTATTGCTCTCCGGCGATACCTCACATGTGTGGTTTTAAACACCGTTTCCATATGCGGGCGCTGCTCACGTATGCGCTCGCTTCTGCACGCAAGCTCGACGGGACAGGGCGCGTTTAAAAAATGTTTTATTATTTATTTTCCTTTTTTCTTTTTTTTTTTTTTTCTTTTTTTTTTTTTACAATGTTCTTTTTAAAAAATAAATAAAAATTGTGTCACTTTTATTCCTATTACAAGGAATGTAAACATCCCTATCCCTTGTCATGGAAAAAAGCATGACAGGTCCTCTTAAATATGAGATCTGGGGTCAAAAAGACCTCAGATCTCATATTTACACTAAAATGCAATAAAAAATAATAAAAATTTTGTCATTTGAAAAAATAAATAAAAAAAGTACCTTTTTAAAGTGGTTGTAAACCCACTTTTCCAACTTGCACCTACAGGTAAGCCTAGATTAAGGCTTAGCTGTAGGTGCAAGAAATATCTCCTAAACCTACACGGTTTAGGAGATATTTACTAAAAATGACAGGCGCCGCTGTCTACGGCGCATTCATGGGGTTAATCCCATTCACAAAATCGGCTACTTCCCAGCAATAGCTGGGCGTAGCCGATTGTGACGGCTCTCGCGCGCATGCGCAGAGTGACGTCTCCGCCGCTCCGGCCAATCACAGCGCCGGAGCGGCGCTGTGATTGGCTGGTGCGGCGATACCCGGAAGTAACCTTCCGGCTATCGCCGCAGCGATGGATGTGGCTGAAGAGGGAGACGAGGACGGCTTTGGGGGCCCCGATCTAAGGTAAGTGATGCATAATGAGCTATTATGCTAGTCATAATAGCTCATTATGCCTTTCTCTTACAGGTGGTAATGGGGGAAAAAAAATTAAATATAGGGTTTACAACCACTTTAAGAGCTATGGGCGGAAGTGAAGTTTTGACGTCGCTTCTGCCCTGCTATGATATGGAGACGGGTGGGGGCCATCTTCCCCTCATTCGTCTCCATACCCAGCCACAGGTAGGACCCGATTGCCTCCGTCGCTGCCGACGGCTCCGGTAAGTGCCCTCTTCCGCTGCCGATAACGGTGATCTCGCGCCGAATCTGCCACAGAGACCATCATTATCGGAAACCGGACCACCGGCTGAAGAGGAGGATACCTGGGTTATGACAGCTAGTTGCTGTCATAACAGATATCCCTCTTCAAACAGCTGGCGTATATCGGCGTGCGGCGGTCCGGAAGTGGTTAATATGGATTTATTTATTACTGGTACTTATATAGCGCTGTCCATTTATGCAGCACTTTACATATATATCCACTTGTGCTCCACACTCTGGAAGGTTTTACCCCCCGCCTCCCCCCTCATGACCAGGCCATTTTTTGCTATGTGACGTTCTGCTACTTTAACTGGTAATTGCACGGTCATACAACACTGTACATAAATGACATTTATTATTTTATATATAGATATATCTTTATTTTATTTTTATTTTTTTCTTTACACGAATGGATCTTTCTTATGGTGGTCTTTTATTACCTCCTGGGTTTTTAATTTTTTTGTTATTTAAACCAAAAAAGACTGACAATTTTGAAAAAAAAAACAAGTACGTTTTACTATCTGATATAAAATATAGCCAATAAAAAATCAAACCTCTTAATACAATTTGGCCATAATGTATTCTGCTACATGTCATATAAAATAAAAATAAATCACAAGTGTATATTAATTGGTTTGTGTGAAAGCTATAGTGCCTACAAACTATGGGATATACAGTGAGGGGGAAAACGTATTTGATCCCCCGGCTGATTTTGCCCACTGACAAACAAATGATCAGTCTATAATTTAATGGTAGGTTTATTTTAACAGTAAGAGACAGAATAAAGAAAATATAAAAAAACGCATTTAAAAAAAGTCATAAATTTGATTTGCATTTTAATGAGTGAAATAAATATTTGACCCATTCACAAAACATGACTTGGTACTTGGTGGCAAAACCCTTTTTGGCAATCACAGAGGTCAGAGGTTTCTTGTAGTTGGCCACCAGTTTTGCACACATCTCAGGAGGGATTTTGTCCCACTCCTCTTTGCAGATCCTCTCCCAGTCATTAAGGTTTCGAGGCTGACGTTTGGTAACTCAAAACCTTTGGCTCCCTCCACATATTTTCTATGGGATTAAGGTCTGGACACTGGCTAGGCCACTTCAGGACCTTAATGTGCTTCTTCTTGAGCCACTCCTCTGTTGCCTTAGACGTGATTTTTGGGTCATTATTACATAGTCAGGTTGAAAAAAGACAAGTCCATCCAGTTAAAAAAAAAACAACCCCATATACACATTCCTTCACCCACAGTTGATCCAGAGGAAGTCGAAAAACCCCAGCAACGCATGTTCCAATTTGCTACAGCAGGGGAAAAAATTCCATCCTGATCCCCCGAGAGGCAATCAGATTTTCCCCGGATCAACTTTACCTATAAATGTAAGTACCGAGTTATATTATGTACATTTAGGAAAGAATCCAGGCCTTTATTAAAGCAATCTACTGAGCTGGCCAGAGCTACCACTGGGGGGAGTCTATTCCATATTTTCACAGCTCTTACTGTGAAGAAACCTTTCCATATATGGAGATTAAATCTTTTTTTCCTCTAGACGTAAAGAGTGCCCCCTTGCCTTGTTCTCAGTGGTGACCTTAAAGTGAATAATTCAACACCAAGTTCACTATATGGACCCCTTATATATTTGTGCATTTTGATCATATCCCCCCTTAATCGCCTCTTCTCAAGAGAGAATAAATTCAGTTCCTCTAATCTTTCCTCATAGCTGAGCTCCTCCATGCCTCTTATCTGTTTAGTTGCCATGCTGGAATACCCATCCACGACCCATTTTCAATGCCCTGGCTGAGGGAAGGAGGTTCTCACCCAAGATTTGACGGTACATGTCCCTGTCCATTGTCCCTTTGATGCAGTGAAGTTGTCCTGTCCCCTTAGCAGGGGACAGGTGGGGATGGTGTTCTTGGGATCATAGGCGGTATTCCTCCTCCAAACATGTTGAGTTGATGCCAAAGCACTCAATTTTGGTCTCATCTGACCACAACACTTTCACCCAGTTCTTCTCTGAATCATTCAGATGTTCGTTGGCAAACTTCAGATAGGCCTGTAAAGACAAAAGGGGGAGAGAAGAGGCGCCTCTGGGTGCAGATTTTTCAACAAGTTTTAATGTGCAGTAAAATTTCTCTTATGATACACTCACATTTTAGGAGTTAAAAGAAGGCATTGAGTCCTATCCCATGGTGTGGGGCTGTCCTCGGTGGGGTTAATCCCTGGAACTCCTTCTCTATGTGTCCTGAGTAGTTGTTATGATGGCGCTTCACCGCTGGATGGTGTTCGGCAAGCTGCGGTGGAGCGTGTCCTCGGCTCGAAGCTTGGAGCGCAGAGAAATGTCAGGCGGAGGGGGGTGACGTCACCGGAATGCGACCAGATTTCATGAGCGTACAGCCTGAACGCTCACGAAACCTGGTCGCATTCCGGATTGACTTGCTTCTGTGGACAGGTGTCTTTTATACAGGTAACAAGCTTTAAGAGTGCTCCTAATCCCACCTCGTTGCCTGTATAAAAGACACCTGGAAGCCAGAAATCTTGCTGATTGTTAGGGGATCAAATACTTATTTCACTGATTAAAATGCAAATCGATTTATAACTTTTTTGAAATGCGTTTTTCTGGATATTTTTGTTATTCTGTCTCTCACTGTTAAAATAAACCTAGCATTAAAATTATAGACTGGTCATTTCTTTGTCAGTGGGCAAACCTCAAATACTTTTTTCCCTCACTGTATATTGGAATTTTTTTTTTCTTTAGACTAGTAATGGTGGCGATAAGTGACTTTATAGCAGGGCTGCGGGGTAATTAATATGTGCGTACCTTGTGCTGCTTTTACTTGGGATCTAATTTTCTTTGCATGCTTAGCAGGGAATGAAAAAGCGACCCGCTGTCACTGAACACAGCTCTGTGCTTACACTCGTAGAGCTGTGTTCGGGGGAAGATCAGAGCCGATTGCCGGCGGTCAATCACTGGCCGGGACTCGGTGATCGGCATGTGCAGTGACGAATCACGGCTGGGCAGGCGCACGATCTCCCTACTTGCAAATATAGTCACATAAATATGTGATTATGCGCAGCCGACCTGCACTGTTGCAGTAAATGTACAGTCGGCAAGTGGATATTGTAAATTCACATCCCCCACTTTCTGTGCCTGTGACCCCAGCACAAGAAATTAAAGGTGCAGGTGGCACAACGGGCATGCTCGCATGTCAGGCAGCCCTTGACACCCCTCTAAAAAGCAGTTCATAGTAGATCACTTTTTCATGGATGGTGAGGAGACAATATGTAAACCTGACTTGACCCTGTAAATGCCATGCCCTAACTGCATGCATGGCACACAGTTGTGGTGCAGCCCTGCAAACCTGCCTGGGCCACATTCAGCAGCAGTAACTATCCACCAATCTAACACGCTTTTTAAAGTGATTGTAAACCTTAATTTTTTTTTTTTTCCTTTTACCAAACATGTTATACTTGCCTGTTCTTTCCAATTGTATTGCACAGAACAGCCCTGATCCTCCTTTTCTAGGGTCCCCTGCCAAAGCTCCTCCCCTTGAGTGTCCTCCATAGCAAGCTGCTTGCTCTGGAGGCACTCATGCAGGCTCTCTCCCGAACCAGCTTTTTGTGTCCATTGACACACAGAGCTAAGCCCCACTCCCTCTTAATTGGCTGTGATTGACAGCAGCAGGAGCCAATGGCTGCTTTGTCTGAGCCTATGAGGGGCGAGAGAGACACTACTTTTGTGCACATGGCTGGATTGAAATTAAATACAGCTAAGTATAAGGGGGGTTGGGGAGCTGCACTCAGCAGAAGGTTTTTTTATCTTAATGCTTTTGATGCATTGAGGTAAAAATGCCATTAGCCATTAGAAACACTTTTTGCTGCAAAGCACAGATTGTGTACACAGCCCAGAGCGGGTTCAGGTCTGTGCATAGGTGGGTGGTAAAACCAAGGCTCAAAAATCCCTACAGCTTTAGTAACATTACTTATGATGTTATGAAGGATGTGCAGGCTGCTGGATCTTGGAGAAATCTTCGCTGCAGGGATGCCTGTCCTCTTCCTGTCTGTAAAATTCCAGTGCTTAATTTCTGGTCTTCAGGCAGAACAGCAGTACACATGATCCAACAGGTACATGCCCCATCGTCGTCTTCCCCAATTGAGATTCTCTCACATTCACAGATCATCTTACTGCATTACAGGTAAGTGACGTGACTAAAGCTGTAGGGATTTTTTTTTTTTTGAGCCAAAGGCGGGAGAGGCTGGAACATGTTGCACCCTAAATACAGGTGTAACATGTTCCAAAGGTGAACTTGAAGCGTAACTTCAACCAGAAGGGGATGTTACACTCTCCCTCCTCCAGCCCCCCCCCCTTTCTTTACATTTGGCACATTTTTTTGGGGGGGGGGTACCTGATTTTGACACTTCTGGTCAGATTGCCACGGTGAGGAACAATTACTAAGGTCTCCCTTAGTGAAGATGCCGACGCCTGCACCCAAAGCCGATTCAAGAATCGGCTTGGGTGAGGACATCCCTGGATCCTGGGGCAGGTAAGTGTCCTTATTTTAAAAGTCCGCAGCTACAGTAATTGAAGCTGCTAACTTTAAATTTTTTGGGGGGGAGACTGGAGCTTCTATTTAAGCTAGCCATAGAAAAAATTTCTCTTTTCGTCCATGGACAGACACAGCTCCTTAATTCTTGACCATTGGGTTATGTTCCTGTTCTATAGGAGAGGACTAGGCAGAACATGTTAGATATTTAATACATGTTACTTTAACAGAGTTGAACAGCCCTGCCTAGGGGGCGGTCCCTCCGTACATAACCCTCCACCCTGCAGCCTCAGTTTTGTTCTGCCTAGCAGAGGAGATGGACGTGGCTTCCTTTGGGACCTGAGTCCTGAAGATTTTTTTTTTTTTTTTTTTATTTACTTTATTTTATCTTATTTTATTTTAAGATCTTCTATGAATTCCCGGCTGGGCATGACAGGCAGGATAATATAGATCCTTGTAGGCCCCCCCCCCCCCTAGTCCGGTCATCGAGCGTGTTGTTACAGTCCCTTGCAAATAGGCGTCGGGTCTGTCACGACATACCCCATGACTCCAGTGGTGGCCGGTGAGCTTCTGCTCCAGGGTCCGCAATGACTGAGCTGCTTGCTTCTCTTTCGCGGTGGACCGGGCTGACAGCTACTCCGTACCGCTCGGTTGTAGGCCTGTCAGGAACGCACCAGCAGGTCCTCGTTTGGACGGGTAAGTACAGTTCCCCCTGCCTCGGCGGGTGTGACCAGCTGGGCATTCCTGGGAAAGGGGGTTCTCCTGTCCTCCCCTTCCCTGTTTTCTGTCTCCTTTATCCCTTCTGCCCCAGCGGGGCTGGCTGCGACCGGGGTGTACCTGTGGGGGGGATCCGGGTCCCGGTGGGTGTCTGTGTGGTGTCGTGGCCCGTTCCTCTGTGGGGGGTGCTCTACTCCGGGGACGCCCATGCCTGGCCTTCTCGTCCACATCGCGGCGCTCGGGCGCCATTTTTCAAGGTGTTTTCTATTGCGTTGTTTGTTTTTTCCCATTGGCGGCCATCTTGCCGTGGTCTAATTGGGCTTCCCCCAATTAGACCACTTCTCCCTCCTCGGGATTTGAACCTGGTGCTCTCGGTTCTTCAGGAACCTACTTTTGAGAACACCAGTAAGATTCCTCTCCTGACGTTATCTCAGAAGGTGGCCTTTCTAGTGGCCATTACTTCTGTCAGAAGGGTTTCTGAATTGGTGGCCTTGCCTTGCAAGTCCCCATGTTTGATCCTCCATAAGGATTTAGCGGTACTACGCCCGCGACCTTCGTTTCTTCCACCGGTGATTTCGGCTTTTCACCTGAATGAGGACATTGTACTTCCATCCTTGTGTCCTCGGTCATCGCATCCCCGAGGGTCTGTGCTCCACACTTTGGACGTGGTACGGGTCTTGCGGGTGTACCTGTCTGTTACGGCTCAGTTTCGGAGGTCTGACTCACTGTTTGTGTCGGTGTCCGGTCCACAAAAGGGTCCTGGCGGTCTCGTCGGCCACCATTTCTCGGTGGATCAGGCGGACCGTCATCCAGGCCTATGCCCTTAGGGGCGGGTGCCTCTCTTTCCCGTTACGGCGCGTTTGACCAGGGCTTTTGGTGCCTCTTGGGCTTTCCGACTTCAAGCATCTGTATCACAAGTGTGTAAGGCGGCGACCTGGTCGTCCGTTTGCGCTTTTTCCAAATTTTACAAGGTTAATGTGAGTGCATCTTCGGATGCTAGCTTCGGCTGCAAAGTTTTGCAGGCGGCTGTTTTGAGGTTGCAACTCCTCCGTTGAGGCGCTCTGCTTGTTTGGGGTGAAAATGTTTTTTTTTTGCTGCTGTGCCCACCTCTCGTTTTTTGACACTGCTTTGGGACGTCCCAACTGTCAAGAATTAAGGAGCTGTGTCCGTGCATGGACGAAAAGAGAAAATAGGATTTTTTGTACGCACCGTAAAATCCTTTTCTCTCAAGCGTCTTCCAGGACAGCCCATGAGACCTAGGGCTCCTCCTACCAGGACAGGAAACACGTTACCCCCACCAGATAAAAGGGCGGTCCTCCAGGCCCCACATCAGTATTAGTGTTTCCTCTGGACGGGGGGTAACATGTTTCCTGGAACCTGGTACCCTGGGTCTCATGAGCAGGGGCTCTTAAAGGCGGTAGGGTATTTTTTGTACTAACCTCTCTCCTCGCCAGAAGCAGTGTCTCCGCTGGGGAGGTTGGTAGCATCTGCTGTCCCCTGTCCTCTGTGCCTGGGGAGAGCCACGACCGCGGTGATGTCAGGCTCCACAGCGCGCGCTTCATAAAGCAGCATGGTGGTATCCTTTCCCCGCCAACAGCCTGGCTGATCTGTGTAGGGGAAAGAGGAAGCCGCAGCGCTCGAGGGGGCGGAGCTTCTGCGCTCCAAGCTGGCCCACAGGAAGTATCCGGCGGGGTCACTTCCGGGTCATACGACGTCATCGTCCGGCGCCGGAGACGCTGGTTCCTGTCTCCATAAATGGCGCGAACAGGGGACGCTGGCTTGCTGGTGTTTCTGGTTATAGCAGCACAGGCTGTGGACGACCAGCGGACTGATGGATTCTTCTGCAGTACCTGCACAGGCAGCGGATGCGGTTTCCAACACCAGCACCTCTCAGGTAAGCCTGGAGTGTTTTGTTTTGTCACTCTCTTGCTATCCTGGTGAGTGTTTTTTACCCCCCCCTCCCAATCATAGGATTTTGGTGTTAGGGGACACATTTTTCTCCCTCCTGCACGTGGTGTTTCGGAGTGTGTGGTGGTTTAAGTGTTTACTTTCGGCCATTTGTTTTGTCTTACAGACCAAGACCCAGGACAAGGCCCAAGCGCAGCCACCTAAGAGAAAATGTGCGGTTTGCGGAAACAAACTGAGCTCCTCATGGAGCAAAGCAGTTTGCCGCACTTGTATAGAAAGCCTAGTGAGGGATGACCCAGCAGCCTCCTGTCAGAAGATGCTGACGTCTGTTAGAGATGAGATTGTATCTACATTCAGCTCTTTTAAAGATCTAATTGACAGATTCCAGGCTCCCGCAGAGGGTCAGTCCCTTAGTAGAAAGGCTTCAGTCAGTAGCGCCCCTCAGCAGAGGGAGGAGAGTGAGGACTCTGAGACTGAAGCCAGATCTGCCCGTTCTTCTCCAGAAGAATCAGGGGCAGAGACAGGGCCCAGGGATAGAGAATCCACTAGGGGCTCGAGATATAAGTTATCTCTGGAGGATGTCGATGATTTATTAAAGGCTATCTACACCACTCTGGAAATGGGAGAGGAGGAGGTACAATTGTCCAAACATGACCTTATGTACAAGGGTCTGCACAGAAAGAAATCTAAAGTCTTTCCAGTGCATAGTTCCCTCCTTGACACTATCAAGCTGGAGTGGGAAAATCCAGAGAGAAAGCCTTTCTGTTCGGGTAGCCTAAAAAGGTTTCCATTTGATGAGGATGCAGCGCAGCCGTGGAATAAAAATCCGAAGTTGGACGCACCTCTTTCAAAAGTTTCAAAGAACTCGGACCTGGCGTTTGACGATATGGGCACGCTTAAGGACCCGATGGATAAGAAAGGAGATATCCTCCTTCACAGAGCATGGGATTCAGCTGTGGGGAATCTTAAACCAGCTCTAGCCTCCACCTGTGTAGCCAGGAATTTGGAAGTATGGCTGACACAGATACAATCCCATTTGTTGGCAGGTACCTCTAGAGAGCAGATTCTAAAATCTTTCCCTCTCATTTTTTAGGCCACAGGGTATCTAGCTGATTCTTCCGCAGAGTCGGTAAGAATGTCAGCCAGGACTTCGGCCTTAGTGAACTCGGCCAGAAGAAGCCTGTGGCTTAAAACCTGGTCAGGTGATGCAGCCTCTAAGTTGCGCCTTTGTGGGCTTCCCTTAACAGGGGATCATCTTTTTGGCCCAGGTCTGCAGGAGGCACTGGAACGTACGGCCGACAACAAGAAGGCCTTTCCAGAAAATAAGAAAAAACCAACAGCCAGAAAAAAAATTTGTGGCCAAAGTAGGCAGCAGGGTCCTAGAGAGAAGGACAATGGGCCCAAGAAGCATTGGACCAGCCACAAAAGCAGAGGTAGAGGGGGCGTCTTATTAAACCCTCCTCAACAACCCGCTAAGCCACAGTGACGCTTGTCTCCCAGTGGGAGGAAGATTGAGGGCCTTTCTCCCACAGTGGGCAGCAGCCACCTCAAGTCCATTTATTCTGGATCTAGTGGCCAATGGGTACAGGCTGGAATTTGCTTGCCAACCACCAGAGCAACTATTGGTCACCTCCCTTCCCCGAGATCGGGAAAAAGCGAGGGCTCTGGGTCTCCAAATTGGAGACTTGCTAAATCAGAAAGTCTTGATCCCTGTTCCCTGCTCAGAACAAAACAAGGGGTTTTATTCCCATATTTTTGTGATCAGAAAGCCATCAGGAAAATATCGTCTTATTCTGAACCTTCGGTCTCTAAACCGATCGATCAGGTACAAGCACTTCCGATCAAGAACCTGCTTTATCCAAACTGCTTCATGGCCACGCTGGATTTAGGGGATGCTTATCTTCACGTCCCTATCCATCCAGCCTTCCAAAAATTCTTGAGAATAGCAGTCAAAATGGGAACAGAGATTCGGCACTTCCAATTTCAAGCCCTCCCCTTCGGTCTGTCCTCATCCCCCCCCCCCCTCCCAATCATAGGATTTTGGTGTTAGGGGACACATTTTTCTCCCTCCTGCACGTGGTGTTTCGGAGTGTGTGGTGGTTTAAGTGTTTACTTTCGGCCATTTGTTTTGTCTTACAGACCAAGACCCAGGACAAGGCCCAAGCGCAGCCACCTAAGAGAAAATGTGCGGTTTGCGGAAACAAACCGAGCTCCTCATGGAGCAAAGCAGTTTGCCGCACTTGTATAGAAAGCCTAGTAAGGGATGACCCAGCAGCCTCCTGTCAGAAGATGGGGAGGGAGTCTGAGGCCGTCGGTGCTGTATCCCGGGTCGGGCATAGATGCAGAGCCCAGAGATCTCCCACTTGCCGCTGTGCTGTCCTCGGCTTCGCTCCGCGGCCATTGCGCATGTCCGGATGTCGGCGGCACGCTCGGATGATGTCATTTCCGCCGCGTCCAGGACTACAACAAAATGGCGGCGAGGCGGCATGACATACTGTGGCAAGCGGTAGAGGAGCGGTAACGGAGCGGGGGTCCGCGGTCCTGTGTCCCCCCAACCTGCCCAGAGCGATCCTGCCCGGTCGGGTGGACTGCCTAAAGCAGCATGGAGAAGGAGGACGGACCGATTCCGGCATCAGAGATCACCACGGGGTGAGTGATCCAGCTGGCGGGGGAGAACATTTGGGGTGGCCCTATTTTTCCCTCTCCCCACAAGATACCCTAAGGGTTAGGGCTTAACAGGGTTTATTTGTCCTTTTTCAGAGACTGAATGCCCTGCCCAGGGGACGACCAGTACAGGTCTAGGGCCAAAGCCAGTAAGCCTCTGATAAGGAGGTGGAGGCCTCAGACCAGAGTTCTAGAGAAAGAGAGGATTCTGATCAGGATAGTTTCTGTGAAGCTAGACCTGGGGGACATCTTTTTGCAGCTGAAGATATGAAGGGCCTCCTCAAGGCTATCTATGCCTCTGAGGATATTCAGTTACCATCCATTCAAATTTCTGCACAGGATAGAGTGTACAGGGGACTGGGTAAAACTCAGGCTAAATCCTTCCCGGTACACCAGTCTTTTAAATAAATAATTGTAAGAGAATGGAGAGATCCTGAGCGCAAAGTTTTAAGGCTTAAAACCTGGAAACGCAGGTGTCCCTTTAAGGCTGAGGAAGAAGAGAAGTTCTTCAAAATTCCGTGTCTGGATGCTTCGTTAGCTCAAGTTTCCAAATGTTCGGATTTGTCATTCGAAGATTCCGGAAATATTCGGGATCCGATGGACAAAAATATCAGAAACCTTGCTCCGCAGAGCCTGGGACGCCAACGCTGCTGCTATGGGCCCAGCATTAGCCTGTCGCCAGAAATGCGGATGCATGGGTTCACAGGCTAATAGAGCACGTAGCGCATGAGAGTAAATCTAAAGAGGTATTAGATTCTCTGGAGGTAGTTGGCAAGGCAGTAGCCTATTTAGCAGATGCCGCGGTAGAAACGGTCAGAACTACAGCCAAGTCGGCAGCACTTCTAAATGCTGCTAGAAGAGCCCTTTGGGTAAAGACGTGGGATGGAGATGTGACATCCAAGTCTCGTCTTTGTTGTATACCCTTTGAGGGATCTCTGCTCTTCGGTTCAGACCTAGAACAGGTACTGTCTCGTTCTACAGAAAAAGGCAAAAAATTTCCTGCAAAAAGGATAAAGGCAAGACATTTTTTCGAGGCCCCCCTAAAGACCGTTTTAAGGGGAAAAAGGAGCCAAGAAAAAAGTGGGGATTTGGTAGGGGCAAGGAAAAGGGTGGAATCCTTTTCTCCGGGCCCGGTACTTCCCACAAGGAGTCCAAATGACGCCAACATAAAAGTTGGTGGGAGGCTCTCGTGGTTCCTCCCTCAATGGGAAACCATCACGCAGAGTCCTTACATCCTAAACCTGATAAGGGAGGGTTACAAATTAGAATTTCCGTCCCTCCCTCCTTCAAACTTTATCCTTACCCATCTCCCCAAAGACCCATTGAAAGCAAGGGGCCTTTTGGAGAGTGTCCGCGAACTAGCAGAACAGGAGGTCATTATCCCTGTTCCCGTAGATCAGTTCGGCCGGGGGTTTTATTCCCACATATTTGTGGTTCCAAAACCATCCGGAAAATTCCGGCTGATCATAAACCTACGGAAGCTAAATCAGTACTTGGTGTACAAAAAGTTCCGGATGGAGAGTGTCAGAAGACACCTTCAAGAGGGAGTTTTCATGATTACGTTAGATTTGAAGGACGCTTATTTGCACGTCCCCATTGCCCCGAAACATCAGAAATTCCTGAGGTTTGCAGTGCAGACAAAACAGGGTGTCCAACACTGGCAGTTCAAGGCACTCCACTTCGGCCTAGCGGCCAGTCCGAGAATCTTCACCAAGGTTCTGGCCGAGGTGGTGTCTTTTCTACACCTCCAGGGGATAGCCTTGCTCCCATACTTGGACGACATGTTAATCTTCAGCCCGGCCCTGTAACAACTCCAGTCAGACCGAGAAAAAGTGCTGTCCACCCTAGAATCCCTAGGGTGGTTGATCAGCTGAGAGAAGTCCTCCCTGGACCCCTCACAATCCAAGGTGTTTCTAGGGTACAGGGTAGACTCAGTCAGCCAAAGGATCTTTCTTCCACAAGAGAAGATCATAAAGGTGCAGAGAGCAGTGTCTACTCTCCAGAGTGCAGGGGAGGCCTCTCTAAGGACCGTGATGAAAGTTTTAGGACTTATGTCATCCTGCATCCCTGCGGTTCAATGGGCACAGTTCCATTCTCAGGGGCTCCAGAGGTTCCTTCTCTCCTCCTGGGACGGAAGAAGAGAACCCCTGGACTTAACAGTTCCCCTCTCGGAGGAAACAAAACACTTCCTAGACTGGTGGCTGAACTCGGACAACCTGTCGGGAGGTCGGTTGGTCCTGGACCCAACAAAATCCGCTGATTCTGACCACGGACGCAAGTGCCTGGGGCTGGGGAGCTCACATGGGAGATCTCTTCGCCCAGGGCCCTTGGGACCGGGAGCAGAGCAAAGCTTCCTCCAATTTCAGGGAGTTGTTAGCGTTCGGAAAAGCGTTAAACTTTTTCCGAAATTAGGTCCAGGGAAGAGAAGTGCAGATCTTCTCGGACAATATAGTGGCCGTGTCCTACTTAAACCATCAAGGGGGAACAAGGTCCAGCAAGTTGTTGAAACTAACCCAGGAAATCCTGGGGGAAGCAGAAAAATATATTCTCTCAGTTTCGGCAGTCCACGCAAAAGGGGTCCCTCAACATTCAGGCAGACTTTCTCAGCAGACAACCCATTCATCAAGGAGAGTGGGAGCTAAACACAGAAGTTTTCTCTCTGGTAAGCCGACACTTTGACGAACCAGAGATAGACTTGTTTGCCTGCAGGAAGAACAGGAAAGTTTACAAGTACTTCTCTCTCACCAGGGTTCCAGAGGAATTGATGCCTTAGCCCAAAGCTGGGAGTTTATTCTGGCGTACGCGTTCCCTCACCTGATGCTCATTCCCCGGGTATTGCAGAAGCTATCCCGTTCAAACGGGTGCCTTATTCTGATCACGCCCTGGTGGCCGAAGCGGGCATGGTTCCCCACCCTGAGGAGGTGGTCGATTGCCCCTCCGCTGCATCTCCCGTTCCGCGATCTCCTCTCCCAGGGACCAGTGTTACATCCCGATCCAGGGTTTATTTCCCTGACGGCATGGTGTTTGAGAGGGAGATCCTCAGGCACAGGGGATGTTCGGAAAAAGTGATTGACACACTTTTGCTGAGTAGGAAGCCAATCACTAGGCAAATTTATGCAAAAGTTTGGAGAGTCTTCTCTCGCTGGGCTCAGTCTAGAGAAGGTTCTCTCCAAACGATCCCGACGGTCCTGGATTTCCTCCAAGAGGGGGCTGACCAGGGCCTAGCAGTCAAGACCCTCAGGGTTCATGTCGCAGCCTTATCAGTGTTTTTGGACCAAAGACTGGCCCTAAACCCACTGGTAAAGAGATTTTTGACGGCCAGGGAAAGGGTAACCCCGGTGAGAACAAATAGGTTTCCACCTTGGGATTTATCCCTGGTATTAGATGCTCTAACCAAAGAGCCCTTTGAGCCGTTGGCTCAGGTTTCTGTTATGCATGGTTCGTATCTCAGCCAGTCCCTGTTGAACCGGCTGAGATTCAAACCTTCTATGGCCGGCTTTAGTTTTTAACCACTTAAGCCCCGGACCATTTTGGCTGGTTAAAGACCGGACCCCTTTTTGCGATTCTGCACTGCGTCGCTTTAACTGACAATTGCGCGGTCGTGCAACATGGCTCCCAAACAAAATTGACGTCCTTTTTTTCCCACAAATAGAGCTTTCTTTTGGTGGTATTTGATCACCTCTGCGGTTTTTATTTTATATAAACAAAAATAGAGCGACAATTTTAAAAAAATTCAATATTTTTTGCTATAATGAATATCTCCCAAAAATATATATAAAAAAAAACATTTTTTTTTTTCCCACAGTTTAGTCCGATACGTATTCTTCTACATATTTTTGGTAAAAAAAATCGCAATAGGCGTTTATTGATTGGTTTGCGCAAAAATTATAGCTTCTACAAAATAGGGGACTGTTTTATGGCATTTTTAATAATATTTTTTTTTTTTTACTAGTTATGACGGCGATCAGTAATTTTTACAGCGACAGTGCTATAAAAATGCACTGGTTACTGTGAAAATGACACTGGCAGTGAAGGGTTTAACCTCTAGGTGGCACTGTAGGGGTTAAGTGTTCCCTAGGAAGGGATTCTTACTGTAGGGGGGCGTGGCTACACGTTACACGTCACTGATCGTCTGTTCCGATGACAGGGAACAGACGATCACTGACATGCCACGGAGAAGAACGGGGAAAGGTTTGTTTACACTCACCTCTCCCCGTTCTAAATCTCTGTGACCCGATCGCGGGACACCGGCGGCGATCGGGTCCCGCGGTCACGGAGCTCAGGACCGGGTCGCGAGTGCGCGACCCACGGCTGGGCTCTTAAAGGTTAACAATTGTTGAGGTTATTTTTATTTCCATAAATTTTTATTGTTTACATATCAAAAACAGCGTTCGTCACAGGAGCATATTAAAGTGGTTGTAAACCCGGTTTAAAAAAAAAAAAAACACCTGCAAGACAAAGCCATAATGAGCTAGTATGACTAGCATACTATCTCATTATGCATTACTTACCTTAGATCGGGGCCCCCGAAGCCGTCCTCGTCTCCCCCTCCAGCCATCGCTTCACAGATACCCGGAAGGTTACTTCCAGGTATCGCCGCTCCGGCCAATCACAGCGCCGAAGACGTCACTCCGCGCATGCGTGCGGGAGCCGTCAAATCCGGCAAAGCCCGATTTGTGAATGGGATTCTGACTGTGAATGCACCGTTGTCTACGGCGCGCATGCTAGTGTATTTATTGATTAAGTTCTCCCTGGAAGATGGACAGTGCACAATCGGAGAGAGGGGTTATAAACTAACATGGGAGAGTTAATGCGAAAGGCTAAGTCCCCACTCCTTTATATGGGACACCCCATTTCATCTATCCAAGGGTTTCCACATCCTCTCAAACTTCCTATAATTGCCCTGTTTAGTAAATGTCACTCTCTCGCTCCAAATCATTGAGTTAATAACTTCAACCTAGGATTTTACGGTAGGTGGTGTCTGCGCCTGCCACCTCTGTGCCATTAATTTTCTCGCCTGGAAGAGGCATCGCAGTACCACTTCAATGGAGCCTGCTGGCGCTCTACTATCCTCAATACTCCCCAATAGGCATGTCTTGGACTCTGGTTCTAAATTAGTCTTAAAGATTTTATTTATCGTGTCCACCACCTCCATCCAGTATCTAAAAAATAACTTTGGGCACTTCCATACCATATGTATGAAGTCGCCTGGTGCTCGTCATTTTGCTTCCACCCTAGATTAAAGCGGTTGTATACCGCAAAACTTTTTTTTCTTTTTTTGGTCAACCTGCAAGGCAAAGGTATAATGAGCTAGTATGACTAGTATACTAGCTCATTATCAATCACTTACCTTAGATCGAAGCCCCCGCAGCAGTCCTCGGACGCGTCCTCCGTCGAATCCATGATACCCGGAGTGACTTCCGGGTATCGCCGCTCCGGCGCTGTGATTGGGCGGAGCGGCGATGACGTCACTCCCGCACATGCGCGAATTTCCGGCAGTGTCCGGCAGGCTCCCATTCAAGAGCCGCCGCGCTCAGTGCGCCTGCGCCGTTATCTACGGCGCGCATGCGCCGTAGATAGCGGTACAGTTTTTTTTGCAAATATCTCCGAGACTGTGTAGGTCTCAGAGATATTACAAGCACCTACAGGTAAGCCTTAATGTAGGCTTACCTGTAGGTGCTTGTACAATATTTGGGTATACAACCACTTTAAACATTCTTCTTGGAGTGTAATAAATAGTGGTGCAACGGATCGGTGACGATCCGTGATCCGAACGGGTCACCCCGTTCGGATCGGCACACACCGCGATCCGCGGCCTCGGCCTTAGGAAAGGCTTCGGCCTAGCTCCGGAGCCGCGGCCATCTTGGTACACCCGGGGGCGGCGGCCGCCTTGTGACGTCATCACCCCTCGCTGCTAGTGGATTTGAACTGGCCGGCGGGAGAGACTGGTAAGTGGGGGAGATGCCCATTACTGGGGGAGACTGTGGATATTACATACGGGGGGAGATTGTGGATATTACATACGGGGGGAGATTGTGGATATTACTGGGGGAGATTGTGGATATTACATACGGGGGGAGATTGTGGATATTACATACGGGGGGAGATTGTGGATATTACATACGGGGGGAGATTGTGGATATTACATACGGGGGGAGATTGTGGATATTACTGGGGGAAGATTGTGGATATTACAGTGGGGGGGATGACGTGGATATTAGTAATTTTTTTTTTTTTTTTTTTGCCGATCCGAAAATGACCCGATCCGTGGCTCTGATCCGAGGATCGATCCGATCCGTGAATTTTTTGATCCGTTGCACCCCTAGTAATAAACTCTATGTAGAAGGAACAAGTGGGATACTTTCTGCGACGGAGAAATTGAAACCAATACTCCCCGCTGCAAGATCGCATCCCATTGTTTTGTATTCATTTCGCCCACATCTCTGTCCCATCCTGCCCTGCTCTTAATAGGTCCTGATCTACTTATTGTTTTAGCTCCTATTCTAGCATATAGCTCGGAAATCAGGCCTTTAATGGTATTTGGAGTGATTTATTTGAAGGAGGGTAGGAATCTGGGTCCATTCAATTGCTTGTGACCCAAACTGCGCTTGGATGGCGTGCCTGATCTGGAGGTATTTGTAGAACGAGTTATTTGCCATGTTGAACTCCTGCCTTAAGTCTGAGAAAGATTTCATATGGTCACCATCGTACAGTTGAATTAACCGGCTGATACCTTGTCTCTCCCACTCTCTCTAGGTCTTTCTATTCCCTTTATTTCTCCTAAGTTTTTGAACCAAAGGGGGACATACACAGTTACTCCTCTATAGCCCATCAATACTTTTGTCGCATGCCATACTTTGCGAATTCATTTTATAGTCGGGCATCTATGCGTAAATGAGTCTGCCTCTAATGCTTCCACTGTTATCCTATGCTGGGCCACAATTAACATCAATCGACTGGAGTTCCCCCCTCCTTCCACTCCACAGTTCGCAAGGTGTTGTAGCTGTGATGCCAAAAAATATGTTCTTGGGTGTGGGACTGCCATGCCCCTTTTTTGATTGGTAACTGCATAGTCTGGAGGCATATCCTGGCTTGACCTTTCTTCCAGATTAACTCTCTAAAAAGGGATTCTATCCTTTTAAACCATTTTTGACATATCCAAGTTGGGGAGTTATGGAGGATGTAGAGTATCTGCGGTAGCCATATCATCTTTATTAAGTTGCATCGCCCTGCTATAGATAATGGCAATCTACACCAGATATCCCTTTTCTGCTCCAATTTAATCAGTAGAGGGGTTAGGTTCTTAACAAACTGGTTTGTGTCGCTCGTGATCCAGATCCCTGGGTATTTCATCTTGGCTACTACTTTTAACTAGGGAATTCCATGGGGTATCTGGCCGCCAAGTGGATCGCCTGGTAGGAGAGCCGACTTTTCCCAGTTGATAACGATGCCGGAGAATCGCCCAAACTCGCCCACCATTTTAATCGCTGCTTTTAATGAAGTTTCAACGTCTCCAAGGAAGAACAGGACACCGTCCGCGAACAATGCTATCTTGTCCTCCCTTGTCTGTCTGCGGAACCCCTGTATGCCTCCCATTCTAGTTCTTATGGCCAACGATTCCATCGCTAAGGCAAACCGCAAGGGGGAGAGGGGAGAGCCCTGTCTCGTTCCTCTCTCCAGCTGAAATAATTCTGAAAATTCATTATTGATTTTTATTTTGGCTCATTGTATAACAGCTTCACCCAGCTAATAAACAGGGGGCCAAAGCCAAATTTCTCTAGCACCTTCCATAGGTAGTCCCATTCCAGGCTATCGAAAGCCTTGGCTGCGTCCAAGGCTAATACAGCTCTGGAACCTACATTATCTGTCAGGATCTGCATATTCAGAAACACTCTCCTGATGTTAATACTGGTTGACCTGTTGGGAATGAAACCCGATTGGTAGGGATGTATAAGATTTTTAATATATCTATTTAGCCGAGTTGCCAAGACTTTGGCCAAGATCTTGGCATCATTCCATAATAAGGAAATTGGGCGGTACGAGGAGGCATCCAATTGGTCCTTCCCCCTCCTTATGGAGGACAATAATAGAAGCTTCTGACATAGAGTTAAGGAGTCTTCCATTGGTCAATGCCCAACTTAGTGTCTTGAGAAGTTCTGGTAACAATATATCAATATATCCCCGTATCGTTTGTAGATTTCTATGGGCAACCCATCCGGGCCTGGTGATTTTTGAGTGGACATCCCCGCCACTGCCTGTTTCAATTCATCTAGGGTCACTGGCGCCTCCATATCTATGCTATCTTTCTCTGAGTGTTGGGATTGACATTCCCTGGAAGAAGTCCTCCAGCCCTTCACTCCCTACCCTCCTATTGGAACTATAAAGGGACACAAAGAATTCCCTAAACGTGTGCATAATTTCTATTTTGTCAGTAGAGATCTCCCCACTTGATGTCCTAACCGCTGCAACAGTGGAGGGGGGGAATTGGTTCTAATCAGTAAAGACAGCATGTGCCCCACTCTCTCTCTCCTTCTCCAAACTGGCTCTGTTTCTGGAATATTCGTCCACCCTCCATCCTTTTTAATATGGCCATGTTATAGATTTGTTGTTTGTCTAACCACTCCTTTAATCTGTCTGGCGGTGGAGCTTCAATGTATCTCTTATCTGCCTGCATCGTCTCGTTCCTGATCTCTCTCTCCCCTTCCCTAGATTTCCCCTTCATCCTTGCCACTTGTTGGATCAGGAGGCCTCTAGGGTAGGCCTTTAGGGAGTCCCAGACCACTCCAACAGACGCCGTACCCACATTAATCTGCACAAATGCTTTTAGGCCAGTCATCACTACACTAGGGTCGCCCATCAACTCAAGCCAATGAGGGTTAATTTTCCATTCTCTTGAATACCAATTTTCCCCCAACCTTTATTGTCAACTCAAGCGGGGAGTGGTCTGAAACTCCTCTTGGGCCATACTCTATCCTCTCCACTAGTGCCTCCTCATTACCCAGAGCCATATCTATTCTGGATAGAGTGAGGTGGGTCTTCGGAAAACAAGAATATTGGCGTTCCTGCGGATAGCGAGTGCGCCATATATCACACAGCCCCACTTCATCCAAGAATAGAGCTTAACCGATCCTCTTCTTTTTGTTTTGGGTCTATTTCCCGGCGGGAACCTGCCTAGGGTTCTATCTAGGGCTTCATTGAAGTCGCCTATCATAATTACCGGAATTCCTGGTTTATCCGGAGTGAACTCAATCAATTTGTGCATGACCTCGAATTTGAACGGGGGAGGGATATAGATATTTGCTATCACAAATAATTTATTTTCGATTAAACAAAATAGAAAAATATACCTGCCCTAAACATCAATCCTACTCTCCCTGCAGGAGAACGCTAATCTTTTCCCCACCAATATGCTCACTCCCCTAGAATAGGAAGAGTGAAATGAGTGGTATAGGGATTCAAATTTTTGGCTGCGTAGCTGTGCAGCTGTAGTTTTAGTCAAATGCGTCTCCTGCAGGCAGAGCAGCCCGGACCCTCTCCCCTCCAGCATAGCCAGAATCAAAGCTCTTTTAATTGGGTCCCCTATTCCTCGAACGTTCAAGGAATTTATAGAAAAAGTCCTATCTGCCATGTCGCTGCATTAAAGTGAAACAATCAATCTGGCTTTCAGAAAACCTATAGTGTCTATCTTATCTTGCATTAAGGGAAAAGAGAGAAAAAAAAAAACAACAAAAAATAGCACACTTAACCATATCCTGAAAAAAGGATTATAAAAACGAGACTAAAAGAGGGGAAAGAAAAAGGAAAGAGGGCAACAGCCAATTCTCTCCCTCTCCCCCTCCATCTCTAATCCCTCCCTCCTCCAAGTGAAGTAATTGCAAATTGTGTCTTCCAATAATTGTGATGTGACGCCCCCCCCCCCCCCTATTGTTTCCAGCCCTCTCCAACTGGGCTATACCTCTGGCCTCTACACTACACACATCCATTCTCGCCTCCCATCTGACATGCATCTATACCCCTGCTCTAGGGGAAGTGCACCCAGCCACCCCCCCCCCCCCCCTGATAAACATTCAGTGCTTTTTTCAGTGCTATTAAAGTATTTTAAGAATTATACCTAGTGTTGGATTTATCAGGCCTGCCCCATATATTTGGACTAATTGAAGTGCTATTTGGACGAATTGAAGTGCTTAAACTGGTGTTGGGTTGTGAAAATTGACCACATGAATAAGAAACAAAAAAGAAAACTAAGTCTCAAAACAAAGTCTAATTACTCGCTTGTCTCACAATGCATAGAGAACTATAGGTCTTTCTTATTGTCCTCGAGCCACCTCTCCACGCTCGTTGGAGAGTCGAAGAAATGTGTACCACCCATCGCGGACACTCGCGGGCGGGCAGGGTAAAGCAAAGCATAAACGATCTTATATTTCTGGAGGGTACGTTTAATCGGAATTAATTCAGCTCTCCGCCTCTGAAGATCTGTGGAGAAATCCTGATAAAGTGAGACTTTAACCCCATTATAAAAATTGTCCCCCTTTTTTCTCTGGCCTTCCGGAGCAGAGTCGCTTTATCGCTGTAATTGAACATTTTTATGAGTAAAGGTCTGGGGTATTCACTTGCCTGGCAGGGTTTAAAGGGGACTCGATGGGCACGTTCAATGCCAAAAAAAGGTGTAAAGGCTGTAGCCCCAAATATCTCCCTGAACCACCCCTCCAAGAATGCTATGGGGTTAGCTCCCTCACTCTGTTCAGGCATGCCTATTACTCTGACATTGCTTCTGCGATTTTTCTATTTTCCAATTCATCAATTTTGGCCACCTGCGTGTTCATTTGTTTCTTCAACCCTGTGATTTCTTGTCTAAGTGGGAATACAACTCCCTCAACTGTGCTTAGTCTCTCCTCTAAAACCGTAGTTTTTTCCACAGTCTTGCTCAGCTTATCCCCCATTGAGAATAGTTCCTCCTTAATGCCTTTCAGCTGGTTTCAAGGCCAGTTATTGAATACTTACAGGCGTTTATGGCATACAAAAGATCCCTCAATGTAGGCTCCTCCCTTCCTGTGGGGCCACCCTCCATACTCGCCTCGGCTGGCTTAGCGGGGATTGTTGCAACAGTTACAGTGCTGGATTTTCCTCCCCCTGACCCTTTTAGTACTCACTGTTCTTGCGCTGGGTGTTGCAGCTGAATTTGCCGGTACCTGCCCCCTGCCCTGACTTTTCCTGTCCGATGAGGGTCCTTCTTGGGCTGGCAGTTGATGGATCCCCTTTGCTGGTGACAGGGTAGTTCGGGCGAAGCACTCCAGCTTTGCTGCTACTGCTGATGCCGTTGCCTGTTTTTTTACAGAGCTGGTAACCTGGGCTCCTTCCTGAAGTGGCTGGTGCTGGGTTGGCTGCTCTTCTGCTCCTCGCCTCCTGGACATAATAAAGGGACAGCTTTATACAGTTTTGTGCAGAGTATTACACACCCCTCCTTCACTGTAGCGATAATATACAGTAATGTACAGTCAATGTGCAGCTAAAAAGCTTTTATTGGAGGGTAGGGACGATGGAGGATAGGTATCACTTTTAGGAGATGTCAACAGGCAACTGTGTATTTTTAGCGGTGTCCTTCCTCAGTGCTCCCCCTGTGGTCTGTGCTTGCCTCACACACTGCTCCAACACACCAGCACCCGATCCCTGTAGTAAGGTGGTGGAGTCTCGTGGGGCTGCGAGGCGGGCGGCTCCGTGTGCTATGAGGCTTTCGGTTCCCTGCTCGAAGCCCGTGCCCGGACCCCCCCTCCAGTCCGACAGACCCAGGAGAGACCAGGCAGGGAGGCACAGTGGAAACCTCAGCCCGCCCACAGCCTTCCCCGCAGCTGCTCGTATGATGACCGGCTCCGTGCACGGCGGCCACCGATCTCCCGCACAGCAAGGCTCAAGCCCGGGTCTTCCTCACAGCGCAGCCCGCTCCCTGGCAGAGTTGAGGACGGAGAGCGGAGCTGGTACAGTGGTAGAGAGGCTGTGAATCCCAAACTAGGCGTACTGGTCAGGCATAGTTTCAGTCGAGGGGGGGGGGTGGAGTGGAGGATCTCACACACTCACGCTGACACTCTCACTCCCTCCTGCATTCGGCCACGCCCCCCGTTGAGGTTATTTTTAAAACATTTCTGGAATCTAGAGAACTGCAAATCCAAATTATTAAAATGTCTTTAAATGTAGATTGATAAAAAAACGTATGACTCCCAAAATGAGGCAACATGCCATTCTGTGATTGTCCGCGTTTTCTGACATTAGATCTCAAAACTAAACCTTAACCAAAAATGGTGACCTTTGGCCTAATTTAAACGGGCACTGACACCTGTAGTCTGTGAATGGGCGGTGTGTTTATGCAGCTTGAGCCGTCGGGTGCTGATTGCAGGCTGCACAAACAGGCCAGGTTTTATGTATTACCCTGGGGAGATGCAGACTAGAATACTGCAATCACTGAGTAGCAAATTATATCACCTGTGATGTATTAAATTTATCTTGCCAACCTGGCCTGTTAGTGGGTCCTGAGGACAGGGTTGATGACCACTGCCCTAAAGCATACTGTCTGCGTGAGTGGCTGATCACCTGCATAGCTCACAATTTGGGATAAGCGTCTGTATCCGTGCAGCCACTACATCCTCTTAAATATGAATGGACTGCTTCCACGTTGCATCTGGCAGCCCAAACTGCATAATCATGCAGCTCAATCAGACTATGGGTATCAAGGCCCATTTGAACAAGGCCTTGTATCTGCTTCTATTAAAGTCTAATTGGATGTACATAAACACTAAAACAAAACCTGTATTTTTAACAAATTTATTAGATCTTACGTCTGTGGGCTTATGTTTTTTTGGAACTTCTTTTCCATGCAAGTCAACATCATAAGTACATACAAGGTACATCAAAGCATTGGAAAACCTACTGCATTTGACTTTCTCCTAAGGACAATGGCACACTAGCAATCATCTTACTAGAGACAACTCACCAGCAATAGGATTGCTAAGCAGAGCAGAGAAAATATTGTCCTACCGTCCACATGTTGATCCTGCTTTGTACATAAGATGGACATGTCCCATGGGTTTAAAAGGACCTTACTCTAAAGGTCTGCATGGCTTTTTCAACTTAATGAGTATTTCTGAACAGAGGATATAAACACCCTGCAGAAGTCCTCTACCGCCATTGGAGAGTGGTAAGTGGGCACTTGAGTGGGGCAGTGGTTCTCAACCTTTCTAGTGCCGTGACCCCTTAATAAAATTTCCCAAGTTGTGGGGACCCTTAACAGTAATTTTTTTAATTTTTGTAGGCACACAAGGCAAAACAAGTCATTTGCGTCTCTAACCCATGGACATTTAGCGCTCCCTGAGTGCCTTCCACTTGTACAGTATTAAAACCCCTTATGGTACATTTTAGGATGTACCACGCTTTCTCTTTGTACCACTCTTTCTTTGTTCTCCTTTATTTCCCTTTTCCCTCTCTCTATCCTAATTTCTTTTTTTCCCCCCATCCCTCTCTTTAGCCGTTTTTTCTTGTTCTTTCTCTGCCTTTTTTCTTTGTTCCTCGGAGAGCGGTGCAGGCTTCAGGAACAGCCCAGGATTCGTGACCCCTGGCAAATCATCATTTGACCCCCAGGTTGAGAACCACTGGATTAGAGTAAGGTAGAGGCAAAGGGAGTGTGGGCTGGGCACTTTATCTAAACTCTGCCCTTTAAGGGGCCCTGTATGAGAAACCCTTAATGTATGACTCAAGATAATTTGCAATATAATTTGTCTTAACCTCTTATCTTTTCAGTCTATCATGTATTTGAGAGCGTTGCTCAGAAATACGACATTATGAATGATTCAATGAGCCTGGGAATTCATCGATTGTGGAAAGACTGGCTGATACGTCATATGAATCCCACTCCTGGCACTCAGCTGCTAGACGTGGCAGGAGGGACAGGTAACAATTTGAATAATTTATTCAAAATGAGGAAAACTAGTTTCGTTTACAAGCAGACCTACGCCAGTGCTAATTTTTGCACTTAGATTGGCAACAGGCTGTAAATAAATTCTGGGTACGCTTATGTACTGGTTCAGACTTAGGGTGGGGGGCTGTGCTAAGTGTGTTTTTTGTTTTTTTGTTTTTTTTTGTTTTTTTTTTTTCAGTTTAAGCAACTTTCACTGCTTTTTTACTTCCTCTAATCCTGTGATCACCAGGGTTTGTGCATGCAGCTTTACCACATCAAATCGCTTGCAGCACTGCACGCTAGTTTGGAGAGAGTGCAGACACAGCCAGGCAACTAGGAAACACAAATGACAGCTCTTGATTATCTCACTAAAGTTAGAGGAGCTCCAGCCCTTCCCACCAAAAAATGAAGTCACCAGCTACAAATACTGTAGCTGGTGACTTTTAATATTAGGACACTTACCTGTCCAGGGATCCCGCAATGTCGGCACCCCAGCCAATTTTTATCAATTGGCTTTTGGGTGCTGCCGCCACCTTTCTTTGCAGCTGCGCTTTGTGAATGGCCCAGCAATTGGGGAAGGAGGAGGGGCTAAACTTCCGGGGGACCTCGCCACGCCAAGGTCTTTCGGAAGTGGGGATGGGTACCTGTCAAAAAAACAGGTACCCACTCCCCCTCTTCCCTGAAAGATGCCAAAGACATTAAAAATACAGTTTTTGGGATCGCAGTGGAGTGGGCGGAATGAGTGCCATCTGAAGTAGTGACATATATGTGCTACAGTAACTTTATACATATGTGGGGAAGAGGCATTTGAAAAATGTACAACCATAAACATGGGCAAATGGCATAGTAGTCAAAAAGTATGAATAACCCCTTAAGGCTGCCTCCCAGCAGCCCTTTAAGTAGGCTTTAATGACTGAGAGGTGGTGCGGCTTCGCTACCCTGTGACCCCTGTGAATGGCTCTCACAGCTTGTCCTGCTGGCTGCCCATCGGAAGCTGTGACCGAGAGCTGTCAGTGATTGGTCGATCGGTGTGTTGGGAGGGCCCAGTGAGTGGCTCTCAACACACAACCTCAAGCCGCTGTGGATACATGTGTGGTGACTGGGCATCAAAGCCCACTTTACATGCTTGCTTTTTTTTTTTTTTTAAGAGGGGGTTCCTGTATGTCTTACTGCAGGTAATGCTGGTGCTGTTCTTGACCAGAAACATCCTTTTTTGTCAATAAGAGGTTTTCTATGGGTGTCTGTGCCTCAAAAATATCCTGCTAAAAGAACGGTCATCTAATGTTTTTGGGTACCTTTTTAAAGATACACTCCCAGTGAAACAGTAACATTTAGCATTAATTCTTACTGTAGATGCCTACCTGCTGAATGGCTCTAATTATCATATTGGCGTTGTCTTGTGCAGCCTGACTACCCTTGCTAGCCTGACCACTATATATTTTAATGTTCATCTGAGCCTTTGAATATTGTTTACTCGTTCAAACTCCTGCATCTCTCTGAATCTACTACAGAGAAGTGCAGTCCTGACGATGGTGTGCAATTCTCTTCAGGAACAGTGTGAGAAGCCTCATTAATCAGGCTGTTTTATTTTACACTGAATTTTGTAACGTTCAGATCAACGCTCAACTCCAGGAAAATATGTAAATACAAATAAATGCAGTCCTGTATTTATAAAAAAAAATTTTTTAAGTATATTTTAAAAACTGGGACGTGGATGAGCAGCATTTGGGGGGTCAGTCTGGTGTCCTGTATGTATGGTTGCTTAGGGCAAGTGGAGAGATGACCTCATCAGTCTGTTGCTGCTCTGTCACTGTCCAGTCACAGGCTGTGGTTAAGTTGGTCAGTGTTAAGTTGGGTGGATTTTATGAATTCTGCAGAGCTAGTGTGTTTATTGAATAGTGTTCGCAATTTTTCAATCTATGTTTTGCCTTATCTGACCGATTTCATACTATCTTTACATGGAGGTGGCTGTTGGCACAATATTATTTTCTATATAATATATTTTTTTGCCGTGCAGGAGATATTGCATTTCGCTTTATCAATTACATACGTGCACAAAGGGAGAAGCTGATTCGCAACCAGTTACAATCTCAGCAGAATCTGTCCTGGTCAGATATCTCAAAATCATACAACCATGATCAGCTAGGGTCATTGATGGGATCCCAGGCTGTGATCTGTGATATAAATAAGGAGATGTTGAAAGTAGGAAAAGAGAAGTTCCTGCAAATGGGTTACTCTGAAGGTAAGCTTGAGTTAACGTACCAAGAAAACAACCTTTAAAGTGAAACTGTAGCCATTTTAATGCATGTGTGTGTGTGTGTGTGTGTGTGTGTGTGTGTGTGTGTGTGTGTGTGTGTGTGTGTGTGTGTGTGTGATAAACACTCTATAGAGAGGGGTGAAATACAAGTGTTTTCTTTTAATTAATTTTTATTAAATCTTACTTCCCTAGGTGGATGCAGCATCAGTCCCCCGCTGGCTGTAAGACTGAGAACCGAGCAATCAAACACCGCTGATCACTTAGTCCCGCAGAGAGCTGCTGACTGTAAGTTATCGGCTCTCTGCTCTGCCCCCTCCTCACTGGAGCGCTTTGCTGTGGAGGGGGAGGGAACAGCTGGCTTGGGCTCTCAGGGGCTAGCAGAGAGGCTGAGCCAGGTGCCGGTCCAGACTCAACCATATGGTTCGCAATCTTTCCCCAGCCTAGACTGGCTCCTTGACATCAGCTGACAGCGGGCTACAGCCCACTGTTGGCTGAAAACGGATCACAGGAGTGCAGAACGAACTGCTTTTCTGTGATCTACAGGAGAAGTACAGTCAAAAGAGCTTTGTCTGTACTTCTGCTTTAAAGTGTTGGTTAACCCCAAAAAATAAAGATTATCTGGTACCTTTAAAGCAGATTAAACAGCACAGTGCTTGTGTTGTGTAATCTGCCCCCCTCTAAACTATAAGCCCCCCGAATAGCGACAGAGGGAGATCACGGCCCCTCCTGTAGTATCTATCAGAGCTGTGCAGTGGCCGCGAGTCATGTGACCGGCCTGAAGACGGCTCTAAATAGGTACTTACAGCGCTCGTTTTTCTATAAGACAGATACAGTGTGCTCTGCCAGGCTCTAATAGAGAGTCTGGCAGTGTTTGCGTTGTATGGGCTAACATACCCTTTTAAGTGTTAAGCGTTTCTAGTCGATATAATAATGCCCAAATAGTTTAAGTTACCTACACAAGCGAATACATTTCCAAGTTCTCCCCTTTTAGTCTCCCTTTTAGTCTTTTGCATGCAGTAGTTTGGGAGTTTGATGTATGCTTTAAAAAATGAAAAAACATTAACAATATAGTTTTCAATATATCATCTACTGCTTACCTGTAAATTTATTTTATGTGTTTTTGGCAGAAGTAGAGAAGTTCAGATAAATATGATGACATTGTAGTAATCTACATTAGGATACTAAAAGATAGACATAATAATTTCTAACATTTTAATTTCTTTCCCCATGCTAGTCCTTTTTTATTGTATGGGTGGTCATATATATTTTTTCCCCCTATGCATTAGTTGCTGGCATGACCCCCTTGGCATACTTCTTTGAATGGTGTGGATCCCATCTGTTGTATGTGAAGACGTAGACATTCACGTATAACAATTATTAGTACTTTCTTTGAGCAGGCCTGTGCTGTCATGGAAACCAAGGCTGTAGAATTAAATATAACCAGAGATGTCCTAGATTGTGAAGAAATGGCATGCTGCAGTTGTACATATTGATAAAATCTAGAATAACACTAAAACACTTTTGGTGCAAAAAGAAGAGGCAGAATAGTCTTGAAACTCTTCAGTTTCTGGATATCAGGCAAGTTGACAAATGACATAATTTGGCCTTTAAGGCTGATTGAATCCTTTGTAACATATATGTTCCATAAGTCTTTATTTTGTCAAGACTAAATAGGGGGATTTATATGTATCCCTTGCCTACTTGTACGCAAAAGAGGCAGCTGTTTTATATAGGTATATCCAGCATTTCCATGATTTTGGACTCTGTTCTGCTCAGGTTTCAAACACTTTCCCAGCAGAAGGTAGTGGGGTAGACGTGTGTGTGTGTGTGTGTGTGTGTGTGTGTGTGTGTGTGTGTGTGTGTGTGTGTGTGTGTATATGTATAATAAATATAAATTTTATATATATATATATATATATATATATATATATATATATATATATATATAATAAATAAATGCATTTTAAATTAAATAAATTTAAATTTGTGTAAAGCATCTGATTGTAATGTTTCGCTCCTGTATAGATGGTCAGAAAATCTGGCTTTTGTAGCTTCACCTGCAGCCCCTGTTCCTCTAAGGCAAGCAGTCCCAGCGGTACTTGGTTGCTGTCAGGATCTATTACACAATTTTATGTTCTCTGGCCAAGCTAGGAGAAGCAGAGCATAAAACTAAGGAGGTACCTATAATACAGTAGGAGGTACAGGTGTCTGCTGAGAATGGAGATGACTGAGTGCCTCAACAGGTGCATAGTCAAAGGCAATGTGTGGACCAGAAGACTGGGCCGATAGAAGGAACATAGCTTACTGAGATTGGTTGGCATCTGGGTGACCATTAAGCCAGGGTAGGTACAGTCATCTGGTATGGTGTAGTTGGCATAATGTGCACAGAGGTCAGTCCAGGCAGAAGACAGAATCAGTAGTCTGGCAAGGTCAGTCCAGGCGGCAGACAGAATCAGTAGTCTGGCAAGGTCAGTCCAGGTGGCAGTAAAAGACCTGGTCGGTAAACGGGCAAGGGTCGGCTAAAAGGCAGGTCAGGATTTTGGTACAACAGTGGCAGGTAGTGAGGAATGTTTAAGCGCATGGAATCAGTCCGGACAGTTAAGGTCCTTGCCCATGGAAGTAAGCCAGAGAGTGTTTAGGGTAAATCAGCACATTGTGGAGGGAAAGTGTAGTTTGATTGTTGCTGTGTACTGAGCCATTCAAATGTGTATGACTTGGGCAGTAAACCTGTCATGGTAGCTTTATGAAGGCTGCAATTGTTGACCCTCTTCTAAAAACACGAAATATTTTTTTGCTCTTCAAACCTAATATATCTTGTGTGATCCGTACTCTGCTTACATTGCTCCTGTACTATGCTCGCAAAGTGATTATCCTATCGTGGAAGAAACCGTTGGCTCCTACCCTTATGGCCTGGAAGGCATTGATTAACAAGGCTCTACCGCTATATGAAGCCACGTATCTCAATAGAGGGGTACCTGATAAGTTCAAAAAGGTGTGGGGTGGCTGGATAGACGACAACTCAACCGCTTCGGATTAACTGCCTTCTCGTGAATGGTTGACCTATGTGGCGGGTAGTGAGGCTTGGGTAAGCCTGGATGGGAACTTATAATTTCCTTTAATACTGCTGTAGGGGGATATTATGCTGCATATAACGAATGTACATTGTGTATGCCCTCCCCCCTCTCCTTTTTTCCCTTTTACTATAATTTCTATATAGAAGGATTTCTGGTGTCTACTATTATTTGGTATGGGAGTTGCATTGTACACTGGTGCTGGGAATTGTAGTGCTGAATGTTTACTATGTTCTAAGTTTGTGTGTGTATATATATATATATATATATATATATATATATATATATATATTTTTTTTTATGTTAAAGAAAGCCTTTAATAAAAAAAAAGAATTTACAAAAAAAAAACACTATATATCTTGGCTTTAGTACATTTTGAGTCACAGGTATACAGATAGTCGGAGAAATCTCAGTGAAGCCAGTGGATCATCATGATAACTACAACCCCTGGTAAAACATATGGAATCACCACTCTTGAAAAATGTTCACTCAATTGTTTTTAATTGTGTAGAAAAATAACTAATCACGTACATGCCTCCAAAACTATTTTCATTTAACATTCCAACCTTTTGGCTTTTAGAAACATTTAAAAAAAGAAGAAAAACTGTAGTCAATTGCAACAGTTTTTGCAGATCAAGCAGAGGAATATTTTTTTGGAATCGCTCAATTCTGAGGAAAATATTATGGAATCACCATGTATTTTGCAGTTCTAAAACGAACATTTACATCTGCTAATTATTCTGCAGTTAAAGAGTGCTTGCACATCTTGGTAAACTATGGCACCATCCTAAATAACATGAATCATGGCTCCAACACGAGGGATGTCAGTTGAAACAGAGGATTATAAAACTTCTTTAAAAAGGTAAATCGTCACAAAATGTTGCAAAAGATGTTGTTTTGAGTCAGCTTAAAATTTGGACCAAGTACAAATCAAATAAGAAGGTTGTTAAATGGAAGCGTACTGGTAGACTAAGAAAGACATTTAAACCATCAAGATAGAAAACTTAAAGCAATATGCCTTAAAAACAGAAAATGCACAACAAAACAAATGAGGAGCAAATGGTCAGAAACTGGAGTCAATGTCTGTGACTGAACTGTAAGACCTCACCTAAAGGAAATGGGAGTTGCATACAGAAAAGCCAAACGAAAACCATCATTTACACCTACACAGAAAAAAACAAGGTTACAGTGGGCTAAAGAAAAGCAACCATGGACTGTGGATGACTGGATGAAAATAATATGCAGTGATGAATCACAAATCGGCATTGGGCAGAGTGATGATGCTGGAACTTTTGGTGGTGTTTCAATGAAATGTATAAAGACTGCCTGGGAAAAAAAATATGCAAATTTCCACAAACATCGATGATATGGGGTTGCATGTCCGGTAAAGGTACGGGGGAGATGACCGTCAATAAATCTTTAATAAATGCACAAATTTATATTGAGATTTTGGACACTTTTCTTATTCCATCAATTGAAAGGACGTTTGGCGATGATGACCTAATTTTTCAGGATGATAATACATCTTGCCATAGGGCCCAAGCCGTGAGAACTTTCCTTCAAGAAAGACCTATAATGTCAATGGCATGTCCTGCAAATAGTCCGGACCTCAATCCAATTGAAAATCTATGGTGGAAAATAAAGAAAATGGTCCAAGACAAGGCTCCAGTCTGCAAAGCTGATCTGGCAACTGCAATAAAAGAAGGTTGGAGCTGGATTTATGAAGAATACTGTTTGTCAATGGTTAAATCCATGCCGAAGAGAATTCAAGCTGTTATAAAAGCCAGAGGTGGTGCAACAAAGTGCTAGTGGTGTAATGTAGTGTTTTTTTTATTTTTTTTCATGATTCCCTAATCTTTTCCTCATTATTGAGTGATTGCATATTATTTTTTCCTTCTGCTTGATCTGCAAAAATAGTTGCAATTGACTACAGTTTTCTTTCTTTTATTTTTTAAGTGCTTCTTAAAGCCAGAAGGTTTGAATGTTAAATACAAATAGTTTTGAGGCAT
Source organism: Rana muscosa (assembly GCA_029206835.1). NCBI lineage: Eukaryota > Metazoa > Chordata > Amphibia > Anura > Ranidae > Rana > Rana muscosa. The sequence goes on from CM055116.1 coordinate 884,846,372, forward strand.
ATCTGTGATTAGCTTATTTTTCTGCACAATTAAATAATTGAATAAACATTTTCCAAGAGTCCATACTTTTTGCCAGTGGGTGTAGCATTTTCAGAAAGCGGGTTCAGGAAAGACCGTCTCTGTTCTGATTCTGGAGCTGATTTTAGACCGTTCCCAATTCTGTTTTATTGATTTTATAATGTTGATAAAAGGTAGCTTGCTTTTAAAATACTACCAATTCTAGATCCGAATCTGTTATGACAAACACAGAAGGAAATGTGAAACCTTCAGAACACTGTAGTCATATTAAAACCACATTTATTGATTGGTGTCAAAACAAGTGCTGTTTTTTCCTTTTCCAGGTTTGTCTTGGGTAGCTGGTGATGCTGAGGAACTGCCCTTTGCTGATGACAAGTTTGATGTTTATACCATTGCCTTTGGGATTCGAAATGTGACCCATATAGAGAAAGTGAGTGAAAACAAGCAAAAATGACCCAGCATAACTATTTGAAAAGTTCACCTATAGTATAACCCTTTTGATTTTAAAGGCCAGGCATAACCCCCTTCCAGCTCATCAAGTCTTAGTTTTGAGCTAGTGTCAGTAGGTCATGGCTGCATCTGTGAAATGTATCTCTGAAGATTTCTTTCCAAAGCTATTCTTACCTGTGACCTTTTTATGGGAAGGGCATTATCTGGACTGTTCACCTTAAGCCCTGGAATTTAGGAGGATGATGCTTGTATCCACCTATGGAAGATCGGAGGCATTCAGTAAGGTTGTCTTTTGGCACTGCACCCTGCAGACAGCCATTAACGGGGGTTTTGCATATTCATAATGTACATGTCCAAGGCAATGATTTCCTGTGGGGGGAGTCCTGTCCCTGAAGGCCTGCCATGATGGGTGAAGTTTTGGACTTTTATGGCCCTGCAGTTAGATGGCAGGTGTGCCTATTGGTGGTGTAACAATGGTGATCACCGTGTATTCCCCCAGTGTGCTGGCTAATGTGTGTGATACTATTTGTTGCTGCTATAGTGAGCTAGTAATTTTTGAAAAAGGAAGGACTGCATTACATGTGCATGACACTGACATCTTTGAACCATGTCGGGGCATGGGCAGGGGCCGTCTTCAGTCCAGCAGACTGGAACACTCATGTATCCAGCATGTCTTACAACATCTTGTCCTGCAGCGGTGTCAAGGTTACTCCAACATGCAGGCACATTAATTCAAAATTCTTTAAGTATGCCGGGGACACCTATTGTGGAGTAGTGGTGTGTTTTTTTTTTTTTTTTTTTTTTTTTTTTTTAATTCCCATCAGAGGTCTTGGTTCTTACCAGACACTCTTCTCAGTTGGGGGCTGCTAACATATTGGGGTATTGTACATATACAGGTCTATTTCCTCAGCAAGCTGTGACACTCTGCAGGCAGAGAGGTGGGTGGAAGGCCGACGGGGTGGCCTCCCAAATCCTATTATCAGGTAGGGAAGATCCCCTGCATAGTCCACCTAGGATTTGGTTCCCCTAAGTGTCAGCATAGTTCTGAAACCTTGCCCTTAACTAATACTTCCACTGTTTCAGGGGTACATTAATCTAATTCCTTTGTATGTAGAGAATAATTTTTAGTGGCCATTTCTGGTTTGCATGAATAGCTTTCGCGTTTTCACTGTTTTGTAATGCCTCGGATGCACGTGCAGGCGCTCTCCCTCCCCAATTCTCCCCCTCTTATGGTTGGAAGAAAATATTTTGTTCGAAGATGAGGTGGTGGTGGAAGCCAGTGAGGATTGGGCATCCTCTTTGAATGAGTATCCTCAAGAGTCTAAGTTCAGGGCTGTTCAAGTTTAGTCAAAGGTAGGTTTCCTGGCTGACACAGTATGCATAAATTTAAAATTGTCGCTTCTGGATTCCTCTTCTCCTAAAGTCAGTGGATTTGCATTCTGACAGCCTCTTAAGAATCCCAAATTGTTTCCTGTGCATCCCTTTTTACAGAAAGTGGCCTATTCCAATTGGACTCACTCAGAGAAAATGATCTTGCCACCCAAGTGATTCACTCAGCAGTAACCAATAGAGGAGTGATTAGGCAAAAAATTGGGTTCTCTGACTGTTCATCTGCCAATTTCATACTTGAATAAGACCCTAGCAGTCCCATTGGATGAGGTCCCGGTCTTCAAAGACACTACAGATAAAAGTTTGGAGGCCCTTTAAAGTGGAACTTCAGTAATTTTTTTCAACTTTCCATCTATTAAATCTTCTGCCCTTGTTTTAACTTTGGATAGTAAAACATTTTTTTTTCTGCCAGTAAATACCTTATACAGCCCACTTCCCGTTTCTTGTCTTGTAAAAAGCATAGGCTTATGACATCATGCACAGCTCTCTTGTGAGAGTTTGCCAGGAAGGGAGGGGGGATGAGTCATAAGGGGGGCAATGAGAGCTGCAGAGCTGAAGGCGTGCCTCCTGTGTAAATACAGGAAGTGAACAGGCAGCAGCTTCAGCTGCCCACAGTTAAAATTGTTGCAGCCAGACTCACTGGAGGGAGATTTCTGCAGCATATTTTGGCAAGTACAGAATCAAAGTATATATAAAATAATGTGCAAAGTGGTTGGAGGGAAGCTTCAGAGTGGCAAAGATGTTTTTATTACAAATTATGTGAGCAGGCTGCAGTTCCTCTTTAAGCTGTCCTTCCCTCTGGTTGGTGCAGTACTGTAACTCGCTATGGTGGAAATGTGCTAAGCACTTGAAGTTTGGGCCAAGTGCTTGCTTCTCTCCAAAGAAGCAGATCCAGGGGACCCTGCTATTTTTCAGTAGCTGGAGGATTTCCCCAGGGCGTTGAGTCTCTCGTTTGATGCCTTGGGGGGCACCATATGGCAACTGTGTAAGCTTGTGAGGAGGATCCTGTGGTGCAAGTACTGGCTAGTGGAAGAAGCAACTTGGGAGGTTGCCCTTTGAGGGTGACTATTTATTTGAGCCGTCCGTGGATGGGTGCTTTAATTCAGAGGGTGACTGTGGGTAAATGCACAATCTTGCCCCTAAAAAAGAAGGCGAAAACAAGAGGTCAAAAACTGGTGCAGCCTTCGAAGGCCAAGAAGCATTCCTTCAGTAAGCAGCAACCCTCTATGTTCAAGCAGAAGCCTACCACCCAGTTTTATAAGAACTGGACCCCTATAAACAGGTCTTCTTCCCAGTCATGGGGTCCCCCCACTCACAAATCCTATGCATTCCTCCCCTCCTTCACGCATTCTCATGTGGGTCAAATTCATCGGGTGAGAGCACATCTGGTGGAAGTGGAGCACTATTGGTGAAGGAGGGGAGGAATGCACACAATTTGGTGGAATTATTAGTATATGGTTTTAAAAGATATATAATAAACGAAACTATATGACTTTATGCACGCTGGACATTATGTACTATGTTTCATATGCTTCGGGTGAATTTTTTGTTTAATGTTTTACTTTGTTATATAATCGCTACACCGTTATTTAAATGTTCTGGTTGTCTTTGTGGTTGCCATTACTTTAGCTGGTAGTGTTTCGGAGTTGGCTACGCTCTCCTGCAAGGAACCTTTCTTGATTCCTTTGCCAGGATAAGGTGACGTTGAGGCCTTTTTACCTAAGGTGGTTTCCTTGTTCCACGTAATTCATTACATTTTTTTTCCCTTTTCTTTAGGATTAGGGAAAAAAAAAAAGTAGCTTCACTACATTATTCAAAATGTTTGGAATTAATTGAAGTCTCTTGACAGCATGATTCCATTTGTTCTACCTCAGGGTCTACGCAAGGGTCAGACTGCTTCTCGATCCACAGTTTCTAGGTGGATTTGTCTTCTCATTTCTTAGCCCTATGGTATCAAGGGCTTCTGGGTCAAGGCCCATTCCACCAGGAGTGTCAGTGCTTCCTGTTCAGCAACAAGTGTCCAAGTTTGTAAATCTGCTACCTGGTTTTCTCCTTGCACGTTAAGTACGTTTTACTAGGGTGGTGATCATGCCTCTGCGGACACTAGTTTTGGACAAAAGGTTTTGCTATTGGCTTTGTAGTGGGGGTTTTCCCCTATTCTGTTTCAGGCATGTAGGCTCGTTGCAATGTTGCCCAACCCTCAGGTTCAGTGCTTTGGGATATACAAGTAGTCATGACTGAAGAAGCCCTGTGTCCTGTTGATGCAAGATTAAGAAATTCAGATTTTTGGTTTACCTGCAAAATGCTTTTCTTGTAGTACATTACAGGACAAGGGAATCCCTTACCTCTTTTGTATGTGTTTCTCATTGCTTGCTACAGAACTGTCTGGCTTGGTGAGCTGGTAGAAGTTATGCCTGGGGAAAGGGGGGGGGGCTTACTTTTATTGGCCAGTGTCCTTTTAAGGTGGCAGCATAGCCTAAACAGTTATGAATATGAAGAAGTCCTGTGATCTAAGCTAAAAAAAAAGTGTTTTACAGGTAAACCAAAAATCCTAATTTTATTTTTCAAAGGCTCTTGAAGAAGCATATCGTGTGTTAAAACCAGGAGGAAGGTTCTTATGTCTGGAATTCAGCCAAGTCAATAATCCATTACTAGCAAGGTAACTGTTAACTTTACAATACATTGCAGCACTGCTCAGTTTAAATGGAAAGTAAGCACATTTTGGACTTTGAATTTACCTTTTGTTTTGATGCAACACTCACAATTTTTGTGCCTGCACTATCATATTTCCTTATTGTTTTGTGTATATAAAGATTTGTCTATACTCCATCTAGTGGCTATCTGTAGAAAGAGAGGCCGCTCAGGTGTGGCTATCTTCATGTGTGATAGTGCTCACAAACACCCCAGGTGCAGGCAATGCATATGCAAGGCAAAAGAAAAGAAATATCTTCTGGACGGCCGCACTCCGAATAAAATTACATTTATTTGTAAAATCACCACAGCACTACAAGTCACGGCATACCCGATCAAGCTGACGCGTTTCACACTGTACTAGTGTTTAATCATAGCTATCTAACACACAAAAGCATTTCTAATTTATACCTTTCATAAGACACCATGTGTTCAGAACAAGAGGGGGAGGAGAATAGATAATTAGTGCTTAATTGGTAGATTGAAAATCAGTGTTGCACATGTGTTTCTGTGCAAAATAAGCAAAAGCCATTCAAAGGATGTGATAAAATATATATATATATATATATATATGTGTGTGTGTGTGTGTGTGTGTGTGTGTGTGTGTGTGTGTGTGTGTACAACCCCAATGAATGAAAGATATAAAAAGAAAGCAACGTGCAAGTGAAATTCCCGTAAAAACAGGAAGATGAATAACTTGAAACAAATGAGGATATGTAATATGAATTATAGTGTGGTGTAAATGTTAAGGACAGTCAGCCTGTTATATGAACTTTGGGATATATGGAAAAAAAAACTGGCATATATAATGTGTGTATATATTAGGGCTGTGGAAATTAACTATTAATTCCTCGATTAATCGATTAATTGTTTTGATCGATCAAAATTCTTTTAATCGATCAAAATTCTTTGGGCTTGCCGTGTCCATCTGAAGGGCTTCTTTGCTGTGCCTTCATATCTGCATGCCGGCGGGACCTTACTATCTGCCACACGCAAGGGCTGTTACACTTCCCTCTATCAACCTGGGATTCTACAGCCATCCACTGGGAGTTGATAGTTCCCTTCACAGGACATCTACATGCCGACGCACTGATGTTAGCTCCTTCTCATCTGGATTCAGCAGTGGTATCGTTGTACACATTTTTATACCAGTATCATACTTGGCTACATGTTTTTATGACTGCTTTTGCTACCGTTTGGTATTACTCGCACCATTGTTACAGTTTATGTAGCTACATCGATTTTATCTCCAGTGCAATATTTATTTTGTTACCTACTTGAAGACTATAAAAGTTTTAATGCTATTCCCATCGAGCGCTGCCTTTGTGTGTTTTTTGTATCCTGCTATCGATTTTTCCAGTGGTTGGTAGCTGCATTGGGAATCAGCCTGCAAGGAGATCAGCTAAAAGTAGTTGGATCTGTATGTGTGTTATAATTAATCGAAATTAGTCGATTAAAAACAAACAAACGATCGAACACGAAAATTTTAATCAGTAACAGCCCTAATGTGTGTGTGTGTGTGTGTGTATATATGTATATATATATATATATATATATATATATATATATATATATATATATATATATATATATAAAATATGTGTGTGTGTATGTATGTATGTATGTATGTGTATATATATATATATATATATATATACACACACACACACACACACACACGCTATGTAGGTTGTCCTAAATGACAAAAAAAAACAAATTATGTGAATGCATAAACATTCTACGCCCACGTTACATATCACTACACTCAAAATGTATTACAACTGTACAAAAAGTGTGTATACAGTGGGGCAAAAAAGTATTTGGTCAGCCACCAATTGTGAAAGTTCTCCCATTTAAAAAGATGAGAGGCCTGTAATTTTCATCATAGGTATACCTCAACTATGAGAGACAAAATGTGGAAACAAATCCAGACAATCACATTGTCTGATTTGGAAAGAATTTATTTGCAAGTTATGGTGGAAAATAAGTATTTGGTCACCTACAAACAAGCAAGATTTCTGGCTCTCACAGACCTGTATCTTCTTCTTTAAGAGGCTCCCCTGTCCTCCACTCATTACCTGTATTAATGGCACCTGTTTGAACTTGTTATCAGTATAAAAGACACCTGTCCGGGGGTGTGGCCTGGATAGCAATGGGATAGGTCGCATGTGATGTGAGCTCCGTCTGCCCATACTCCTAACCTACCATCCTGTCTGTATCCTGCTCGGTTCCTGCCATCCTCTACATCCGAGGACTTGTCCTGCTCTCCCTGTGGTTCCTGAAGCCTGTTAGCCCGCTAGTTTGCCGCCGCTGCCATCGCGGCGCTTCCCGGTCCTCTGCTTTAGGAAAGGCCGCGGCTTCGGCCTAGTTCCTGGTTCGGCGGCCATCTTGGCCCTCCCGACGGCGGCCCTGGACACTTCTCCTTGCCTCCCTGTGCGCACTGGGCTCCATCCTCTCCTACATCGGCCCCCGGATTACCTGCTGCAGCTGCTGGGGTGCCTCTGCACTCTGCACCTGCTGTGAGAGCGGACTGCGGTCTCGGCCTGACTCCCGGAGCGGCGGCCATCTTGCTCCACCCGGAGACATCCCTGGCAAGTATTACAGGCCTCCCTGACTCCCCTGAGCTCAGATTCCCCTGCATGCAGCCTGTTGCCAATACAGCTGCTTGAGAGTGACCTGCTGCTTGCGTTGGGCCACCCCTGGGCAGCGGTGGGGGGGGGTTGTGGAGGACCCGGCCTCCTTAACAGCGGCCATATTGGTGCACCCAGGGATCTTCCCTGCCGCCCTACAGCATGTCTCCGTCTAAAAAGAATTCTGAAGCCGTCGATAAACTGGCCAAATACCGCCGGCTTGAAGAGGAAGACCAGCAGGTCAGAGACGGCGCTGCTGCTTCCCTGGATGCGGATCACTCTGGTGGCTACTAACAAATTACTGGATGCCAGAGCACGCTTACCACCAAGATTGAGGAGGTAAAAATTGATGTGTCCCTTATCCGGCAGGATCTTTCTACCCTCAGGGACCGCGTGATGGAGACCCGTATTAGCAGAGCGGAGGATATCTTGCACCCTTTACAACATACCACTGATGAGGTGCGCCGCCAGTTACAACAGTTTAGCGCAAAACAGGATGACTTGGAAAATCGCCTTCGGAGATGTAACCTCCGCTTCATCGGTCTTCCTGAGTCTGCTGAGGGCACCGACCCGGAGAGCTTCCTTGAAAACCTCCTAACGTCAACCTTCGGCAGAGACGCATTTTCGGTAATGTTTGCAGTGGAGAGAGCTCATCGAATCCCTGGCCGTCCTCCTCCCCAAGGAGCTCCACCGCGTACCCTGATAGCGAAGTTCCTTAATTTCAGGGATCGCGACAAGATCCTCCGCCTAACCAGAGAGAAGGGGAATATCCCCCATACCAACGCACACGTTGCCGTCTTCCCGGACTTCTCCAATGAGGTGCAACGGCAGCGGTCCAGATTCCAGGATGTTAAGAAGCGCCTCCGCACTCTACACCTCAAATACGCCATGCTGTACCCTGCAAAGCTTCGTGTGGAATGCGACGGTCGGACCCACTTTTTCGAGGACCCAGAGTCGGCATCCACTTGGATTGACCGGAGAAATCTGCGAGATTGAGCATGCCGCGCTGTCTGGGAGCTGTGAGTACTTTTCTTTTCTCTCCCCTGCTGCCCCCTGTGCCGGTGGCACTCCCTGTTCGTGCCCTGGTGCTTCACCTCGCGGTTGCTCTGTTGCTAGTGGGTGCCCTCCGCCGGGACGGGGGGGACAGACCTGAAAACCTTTTCCGCCCCTCCTCGGATCTCACAGCATGCTCGCCACCTTCGGGTGACCTTACTGTTAATTCCCCGTTCTCCCCACACATGGGAGATACTTGTAGAGGGCAGCTTACCGAACGTTGCTGGAACTTCCTATCCTACTTTACGTACCACCCTGATGGCAGGCGGGGCTCCCTCCTGCACGGCTGCAATGGTGTTGTGCTTTTGTGGCCCCTACACCCCATGCACTTCTCAGAGAAGAAGTCGCCCCCCTAGGTTCTCTATGGACTTTTTTCACTCCCCCCGTTTACCTGACTGTTTTTTCCTCCTTTTTTGTTTTCTTTTCATCACAGGTATCTATGTCCCTTTGAAATTAAGTCCCTCGCCTCCAATGCTTTTTTCACGTTGGATGTCCCCAGGTGATACCTGGTTTTGGGATACTATGTTCATGCCGAGTTGGGGTGGCACTGGACTGGGAGGGAAGGGAAATGTTTTGGCTGTTTTTTATTTGCCACCATGTTCACAATTGTTTATTTCTGCTAAAGGTACTATGTCATTGTCATACATGCACTATCAATATTGGTTGCCGATATGTTCTGTACTATCTGATGTGTCCTTATCTGCTCTGCTGGTTCTGGTCTGGCTGCGGTCTATTATACACACCATATACCCACCATGAGTTCCCTGAAGTTCCTCACGTGGAATGTTAGAGGCTTGCGCAATAAGATCAAACGCACAGCGGTCCTGACATTTCTCAAATCTCAGAGAGCTGACATTATCACACTGGTCGAGACCCATGTCACGGGCCACTTGCAATCCTCCCTTAAAAAACCTTGGGTGGGGTGGGCTTACCACGCCACTCACACTTCATATTCCAGAGGAGTATCGGTCCTGGTTGCCAAACGGGTACCTTTTGAGCTAATACTGCTCCGCACGGATCAGCAGGGCAGATATGTGTTTATGCACGCCACCATTAATGGGTCTCCTATCCTGCTACTTGCCTGCTATATTCCCCCCCCCCCCCGTACAACTCAGCTGTAATTCAGGAAGGCCTTGCCTTTATGACCCAATACCCCTCCATACCGGCAGTGTGGATGGGGGACTTCAATATGACCCTGATCCCCGCTCTGGACCGTCTGGGCACACTGGATCCCCCCCTTTAACCCACCGACCCATACCAGACTGCACCGCATAATGACCGACTTTGCTCTTGTCAACACTTGGCGCCACAAACACCCGCACACTAAAGTCTTCTCATGCTTTTCAGCCAGTCATAACACAATGTCACGAATTGATTTTGTTTTTATCTCAATGTCCCTGCTGCCTAAGCTAGGAGATGTGGGCTTTGCTCCAAGAGTACTCTCGGATCACGCCCCCTACTGGGTCACGATCCAGCTCCTGAAGGCTTCCCCTGCTCCTTCTTGGCGGCTAAACCCGTTCTGGCTGACTGCCCTGCGGGACCAGGATGACATCCCCACAGAATTGCAATACTATTTTAAGGCCAACAGGGACACTGCCACGCATGATGTGGTGTGGGAAATGTTTAAACTTCACGCTCGTTCCCTACTTTCCACACGTATTAACAGGCTTAAAGGGTCATCAACACTTATTGTCCAGCAGGCTGCAGAACACCTGCAGGTGCTGGAGGAGGCGTTCCACCGGGACCCCTCGCCCAGCGCGGCCAACAATCTAAAGATTCAGGCGCGCCAGGTCTCCCAATTGCACATAGAGAAGGCTAAACAACGCATCTTCTTCTGTAGACAGAGGGTGTTTGAGTATGGAGAGAGATCGGGCAAACTGCTCGCATATCTCGCCCACTTGGATATGCGTCCCCCTGTGGTGGTGTCCTTGACCGACCCACAGGGGAACGACATCACCGATCCGCAACTGGTGGCGGAGGAATTTGGGAGATTCTACCGTGCACTCTACACTTCCAGGGTCACCCACACTCCCCAAGACACCAGGGACTACCTAGCGGGAGTTCAATTCCCTAGACTGACAGACGACCAGCTTGAAATTCTGGAAGCCCCTATTACTGAGGAGGACATTTCCGAGGCCATTTCCTGTCTGGCCTCATCCAAGGCCCCAGGATTGGATGGTCTACCTCTTGAATTCTATGCCACCTACTCTGAAATCCTAATCCCTGAACTTAAGGACCTGTATAAATCCATATTTGACTCAGGAGTTCTACCCCCATCTATGAGAGAAGCCCAAATAGTCGTAATTCCCAAACCCGGAAAGGACCCTAAATACCCGGAGTCATATAGGCCCATTTCCCTGTTACAGGTAGACATTAAAATATTAGCTAAGATTCTAGCCTCCCGCCTTAACCAGGTTATTCTGTCATTGATACACCCTGACCAAACTGGCTTTATGCCAGGGAAGAACACGGCCATGAATATTCGCCGCCTATTTATGAATATTCAGGGGTCCCATGATGAAATTGGCTCGAGGGTCGTGGTGGCTCTGGATGCCGCCAAGGCCTCCGACTCCGTGGAGTGGAACTACCTGTGGGAGTGCCTCTCAAGATTTGGATTTGGCCCCAGCTTTATTCGCTGGGTCCAACTCCTCTATCAGTCCCCAAGGGCCAGAGTATTTGTGAATGGTTGGCTTTCTGACCAGTTCCCGCTGGAGAGAGGGACCCGGCAGGGCTGCCCCCTTTCCCCCATGCTTTACGCATTGGCTGTGGAGCCGTTGGCCATTATGGTCCGTGCGGACACTTGCATCCGAGGCCTCAGGATGGGGAACCTGGAAGAAAAGATTGGGATGTATGCCGACGACACACTTTTGTATCTGGCGGACTCCGGTCCTTCTCTTATAGCAGCCCTCCAGTCCATAGAACGTATGGGTGGCCATTCGGGTCTGAGTATTAATTGGTCTAAGTCCCAGATCCTTCCGATTGACCATTTCCCCCCCCTCGTTCGCGTCCCCTCCTCTGGCTCTTCCAAGGGTCTCCCAGATTAAATACCTTGGCGTGCAGGTCACCAGATCGCTCTCAGATTATAAACTACTGAACATTGAACCCCTGTTTGCCCTGATCAAGAACAAGACGCAGACTTGGGCCAGACTACCCCTGGGTGTTATGGGTCGCGTCAGCTTAGTTAAGATGATACTCCTTCCCAAGATACTCTATTTGGTCTGGCATGCTCCCCTCTATATACCACAAAAAATATAAAAGACACCTGTCCACAACCTCAAACAGTCACACTCCAAACTCCACTATGGTGAAGACCAAAGAGCTGTCGAAGGACACCAGAAACAAAATTGTAGACCTGCACCAGGCTGGGAAGACTGAATCTGCAATAGGCAAGCAGCTTGGTGTGAAGAAATCAACTGTGAGAGCAATAATTATAAAATGGAAGACATACAAGACCACTGATAATCTCCCTCGATCTGGGGCTCCACGCAAGATCTCACCCCGTGGGGTCAAAATGATCACAAGAACGGTGAGCAAAAATCCCAGAACCACACGGGGGGACCTAGTGAATGACTTGCAGAGAGCTGGGACCAACGTAACAAAGGCTACCATCAGTAACACACTACGCCGCCAGGGACTCAGATCCTGCAGTGCCAGACGTGTCCCCCTGCTTAAGCCAGTACATGTCCGGGCACGTCTGAGGTTTGCTAGAGAGCATTTGGATGATCCAGAAGAGGGTTGGGAGAATGTCCATATGGTCAGATGAAATCAAAGTAGAACTGTTTGGTAGAAACACAACTCGTCGTGTTTTGGCGGAGAGAGAATGCTGAGTTGCAACCAAAGAACACCATACCTACTGTGAAGCATGGGGTTGGCAACATCATGCTTTGGGGCTATTTCTCTGCAAAGGGAACATGATGACTTATCCGTGTACACGAAAGAATGAATGGGGCCATGTATCGTGAGATTTTGAGTGCAAACCTCCTCCCATCAGCAAGGGCATTGAAGATGAAACGTGGCTGGGTTTTTCAGCATGACAATTATCCCAAACGCACTGCCCGGGCAATGAAGGAGTGGCTTCGTAAGAAGCATTTCAAGGTCCTGGAGTAGCCTAGCCAGTCTCCAGATCTCAACCCTATAGAAAACCTTTGGAGGGAGTTGAAAGTCCGTGTTGCCCAGCGACAGCCCCAAAACATCACTGCTCTAGAAGAGATCGGCATGGAGGAATGGGCCAACATACCAACAACAGTGTGTGACAACCTTGTGAAGACTTACAGAAAACGTTTGACCTCTGTCATTGCCAACAAAGGATATATAACAAAGTATTGAGATTAACTTTTGATATTGACCAAATACTTATTTTCCACCATAATTTGCAAAAAAAAATATTTCCAAATCAGACAATGTGATTGTCTGTCTGGATTTGTTTCCACATTTTGTCTCTTATAGTTGAGGTATACCTATGATGACAATTACAGGCCTCTCATCTTTTTAAGTGGGAGAACTTGCACAATTGGTGGCTGACTAAATACCTTTTTGCCCCACTGTATATGTGAAATAAATTGGGTCAATAAATATGTGTGTGTGTGTGTGTGTATGTATGTATGTATGTATGTATATATATATATATATATATATATATATATATATATATAAAAAGTTTGTGGTTATATGAAAAATATATGAAAGTATAGAGGAAGACATAGATATCTATTCCTATGTAAGTATGTTGATACTGAATGTGAAAATCAATAGCACCGACATGTGAATGTGTCGTGCACATGTGTGAGTTGTCTGTTAGGAGAACAATAACGCTAGGTACAAATCTGTATTGATCAGTATATTCCGCACCAATAAATGTAAAAATTTGTAGAGGCATGGTGCGGGAGGATACAATGGGGTTAAATGTATAAACATATGTTGGGAATAAACCCCACACTATGGATGTAGTGTCTCGTGTGTGTGTGTGTGTGTGTGTGTGTGTGTGTGTGTGTGTGTATGTATGTATGTATGTGTATGTGTGTGTATATGTGTATATATATATATATATATATATATATATATATATATATATATATATATATATATATATACATAGGTAGTTGTCTATATATGTTTTTTCAACTTAAGGCTCTAGTTTGAGCTCTGATTTTATAATCGGTGTCCCTTATACAGTCCCTTATACTGTGTATATACTTTATTGACCTAATTTATTTCACATATATACACACTTTTTGTACAGTTGTCCTACATTTTGAGTGTAGTGATATGTATGTAACATGTGGGTGTAGGAATGTTTATACATTCACGTAATTTGTTTTTCTTTTTCGTACATCACGGGACACAGAGCGACTTAGTCATTACTAATGGGTTATATAGATTACCTTCAGGTGTTGGCACTGGCCAATTCCAAACCGGAAGTACCCTCCCCTATATAAGCCCCTCCCATCCGGGAGCACCTCAGTTTTTTGCCAGTGTCTAAGGTGTTGGCCAAAGAGTAACATGTGTTTTCACTGGGCTTGCGTACAGGTTCTTTTGGGCCTTGGTAAGCTGTTCCGGATCCCACCAAAAAAGCTTCATAGCTAAACGGTCGGTACCCGGGCCTTGCAGCAGAAGAGCAAGGTTTTGCCTGTAATGCTTCTCTTAGGAGGGCTGGACCCTGGGATCCAGAGCTCTGGTCATACCCACGACCAAGATGTTGTCTGTGCAGGGTGCTATACAGGTCCAGGGGAGTGGAATCCTTGGGAACCCGGTCCCTGAAGGTTTAATTACAATGCCTGCCGTGATAGGTGAAGTTTGGGCTTCTGTGGACCAAACAAAGTCCTGCGGCGGGGATCAGGTAAGTGGGGGCCCCCAGGAACTTGGTTCTATTGGGGGACCCCCAAGCCTAATTTGTCTTTCTGTCTGTTACCTAACGGTATTCCCGCTAAATATCTGTGATTGCCTGTAACTACTGAAAATGTAAAATTTTAATAGTAGTCAAGAAAAAAAAAAAAAAAAGGGACCGCGGTACCTGTGTTAAACCACTAGAGGCCGCTGTAGTCCATTTTTCTTGTCATGTGGATCTTTGGTTTTCTCAAGTCAAAAGATCCAGGCAGCTGGTAAGTTTCTCTGTGGGAATCCACATCCTCTGCCCTGTTGCTGCGCTCATCCACCGCACAGGCCCTCCGGCAAAAAGGGCCCTGGCTCCTAGTCCCCTGTTTGATTTCGAAAAGGGCGCCAATGGCGCACGGGCGCGTGCACGCGCCTCCTATGAAAAAAAGGGGCGGGGCGGGTGGATGACGCTCGATGCGCGCCGCGGCGCTTCTGCGCATGTGCGGGCGTCCCAGCATGGTTAAAAGACACAGTACAAGTGTCAGCTGGATGCAAACAGAGCTAGCAACAAACAGTGGCACACAGAGGCGGTTGATGCAGGCATCCCCATAGAAAGGCACTTTAGTGGACACCAGCTGGTATATAGCAGCAACTTTGTTAGACTATTACCAGCAAAATTGGTGTATGACGACGGGAATACCTCAGCTTTGTGCTTAAAGGATATGTCGTCCAGACGCTCCGGAAATAGGTCTTCCAGGAAGCCAAAGGGATCTCCATCGGGCACTGAGGATATTGGGCATGCTTGTACTGCACCAATCTCCCCTGAGAATTCAGAGGTCAGTAGCCGTAGAAACCCCGCAGGAATGCCTGGTGCTGCGGCTGTCCCCAGTCCACCTGCTCCTGTATATATAACAGAGGAGGTTTTATCCTCAACTCTGGGAGGATTGGAAGAGAGATTAACAGCATTGATCGCTGCTTCCCTGTCACAGGAAAAGCGCGTCCGATCTCCGTCTCCTCCTTCAGAGTGCCTGTTAGTGGAGGAACAGCCCCACACAGAGATCGACCTACCTGAAGGGGATCAGGATGAGGTTGATTCAGTTATGGAGGAATCAACAGTGGAAGAACCTTTCTCAGCATCTCAGGCTGAAAGATTATGGGTTCAGTCTCTGACTAATATGGTCCGATCAGCATTTAAAATGCCTCTGGCGGAACCACCATCCACTACGGTTTCCTCGCTGGGGTCGCTAAAAGCTCCCCAGGCTGTCTGTTCCTTCCCAATCCACCCTTTATTAGAAGGGCTTATTTACCAGGATTGGGAGCATCCTGATAAAATATTTGCTCCCCCCAAGAGATTTCCGGTGATCTATCCCATGGAGGATAAGTTCATAAAAAAATGGAGGGTCCCTACAGTGGACGCAGCCATCTCTTCTGTTAACAAATCACTGACATGTCCAGTAGATAATGTTCCAATGTTCAAAGACCCAATAGATAAAAAATTGGAGTCTTTACTAAAATCTGCTTTCTCTACAGCAAGCATGGTGACACAACCTGCGGTAGCAGCGATTGGAGTCTGCCAAGCAGTGAAAGATCAGTTGAAACAGGTCTTAAGGGACTTACCAGATCAGCAGGCTCTTGCCCTAGCTGACCTGCCTAGAGCCTTGTGTTTTGCGGTGGACGCCATAAAGGATACAATCCAACAGGCCTCCCGCTTTACGCTGTCTATAGTACATATGCGTAGGCTTCTGTGGCTCAAAAACTGGTCTGCTGAAGCTCCCTGTAAAAAACTGCTGGTTAGCTTCCCATTTCATGGAGAACGCTTATTTGGAGAAGATCTGGACAAATATATCCAGAAAATTTCTGCCGGTAAAAGTTCACTCTTACCGGTTAAGAACAAGGGTAGAAGTCCTTCTTTTAAGAGGCCTACTTCTCCAGTCCCGGGCACATCGGCTGTGAAGCAGTTCCGACGGCCTCCGCGGTCAAATTCAGGGGGCACAAATCAGGGACAATCACAGGGTAACAAGAAGCCCTGGATCAAGAGAGGTACAAAACCTCCCCCCAAGGCATGAAGCGTTGCCCCCACTCAATCGGGTGGGGGGAAGACTTCAGTTGTTCACAGAGACCTGGCGGGACACCATCAGAGACAGATGGGTGCTCTCCGCAGTAAGTCTGGGATACAAGCTGGAGTTAAAAGGCACTCCTCCTGCCCAATTTATGAGGTCAAACGTGCCAAGAGATCCCCAAAAGAGAGGATCCCTCCTTCTGGCACTAGAACAACTATTGCTCCAAGGTGTAATCATGAAGGTTCCCCTGGAAGAAAGCGGATTCGGGTTTTACTCGAACCTTTTCACAGTCCCCAAACCAAATGGGGACGTGAGGCCCATATTAAATCTAAAAGGGCTAAACAAGTTCCTAAATATCAGGACTTTTCGGATGGAGTCGATCCGATCGGTGGCCACCGCCCTACAAGGGCAGGAATGGTTAGCCTCGATCGACATAAGGGATGCTTATCTGCATATTCCCATCTTTCCGGCCCACCAGAAATTTCTACGCTTTGCAGTAGAAGAGCGCCATTTTCAGTTCAGAGCCTTACCTTTCGGTCTGGCCACAGCACCACGAGTGTTCACAAAAATTCTGGCCCCATTATTGGCCAATCTAAGAACACAGGGTGTAACGATAATGGCATATCTAGACGACCTGCTACTAATAGATCACTCAGTGGAAAAGCTGGAAGTAGCTATTCACAAGACAATCAAGTATCTGGAATATCACGGTTGGATTATCAACCGGGACAAGTCAGCTCTAAGACCAGTCAAAAGTCTGGAATACTTAGGGCTAAGGCTGGATTCAAATCAGAGAAAGATTTTCTTACCTCCAGAGAAGGTGTCGTCTTTAAAAGATTTGACCCACTTAGTGGGTACAAAAAGAAAACCATCCATACGCCTCTGCATGAGGCTGCTGGGAAAAATGGTGGCTTCATTCGAAGCGGTACCCTACGGTCAATTTCATTCAAGGAATTTGCAAAGGTCAGCCTGGAACAAAAAAGTTCAGGCTTTAGACTTACCAATGTCCCTGTCCCCTTCCGTTCGCAAGAGCCTCCATTGGTGGTTGGTGCCCCAGAATCTGGAAAAAGGGAAACCCTTCAGTCTGGTTTCTTGGAAGGTAGTCACTACAGATGCCAGCCTCATAGGCTGGGGGGCAGTACTGGAGCAATGGTCTCTCCAGGGCAAGTGGTCAGAAGCAGAAAAGGCCCTGCCCATCAATCTCTTAGAGATACGAGCAGCCCGGTATGCCCTAGTAGCATGGACATCCAAACTCCAAGGGTCCCCTGTCAGAATTCAATCAGACAATGCCACAGCAGTGGCATATATCAATCACCAGGGTGGCACCAGGAGTCGTGCAGCCCAGAGGGAAGCAAATTGCATCCTGGAGTGGGCAGAAAAATATGTCCCAGCCATATCCGCGGTTTTCATCCCAGGAGTGGAAAATTGGAGAGCGGACTTTTTAAGTCGCCAACAATTATGCTCGGGGGAATGGTTTCTTCACCCCGAGGTTTTCCAGGCAATATGCCAGCGGTGGGGAACACCGGATGTAGATCTGCTAGCATCCAGATTCAACGCAAAGGTGGACAGATTTGTGTCTCGCACAAGGGATCCTCTAGCTTGCGGCTCGGATGCCCTAGTGTTCCCTTGGGATCAGTTCAAGCTGATATATGCATTCCCACCGCCACAATTGTTACCGCGATTACTCCGCAGAATCAGGGTAGAAAAGAAACCAGTGATTCTGGTGGCTCCAGCGTGGCCCCGAAGGGCATGGTACGCGGAGATTGTAAAAATGTCAGTGAGGAGTCCTTGGACCCTCCCACATCGTCCGGACCTGCTGTCGCAGGGACCGATATACCACCCTTCCTTACCAGCCCTAGGTTTGACGGCCTGGCTATTGAAGCCCACATTCTGAAAAAGAGAGGGCTCTCTAATTCTGTGGTATCTACCATGATCAATGCCAGGAAGCCGGTATCCAGGCAGATCTATTATAGGATCTGGAAAGCGTACATTACGTGGTGTGAGGCCAAGAAATGGCATCCACGTAAGTACGTGATAGGGAGGATTTTGGACTTCCTACAGTGGGCTGTAGATAGGAAGCTGGCCTTGAGTACTATCAAGGGTCAGATTTCGGCCTTGTCAATATTTTTTCAAAGGCCTTTGGCTTCGCATTCACTTGTCAAAGCTTTCATACAAGGAGTGATGCGTATCAGCCCTCCGGTTAGTATTCCCATATGTCCTTGGGACTTAAACCTGGTTCTGTCAGTTCTACAGAAACAACCGTTTGAACCATTGCAACACATTTCCTTGGTTCTTCTCACCAGGAAATTGATTTTCTTAGTAGCCGTTTGTTCGGCTAAAAGAGTATCGGAATTAGCCGCCTTGTCCTGTAAGGAGCCATATCTGGTTGTCCATAAGGACAGAGTAGTATTACGTCCTCATCCAGCCTTTCTTCCCAAGGTGGTATCGAGGTTTCATTTGAACCAAGATGTGGTTCTTCCTTCTTTTTTCCCCAAACCTAGCTCGGTAGAGGAAAAGTTATTACATTCTTTGGATGTAGTAAGAGCAGTTAAAGCTTATCTAAAAGCCACTGCTCAGATTCGCAGAACGGATACTTTGTTTATTCTGCCAGAAGGCCCTAAAAAGGGTCAGGCAGCATCAAAATCCACTTTAGCCAAGTGGATTCGACAGGTCATAATACAAGCCTATGGCTTGAGAAAGAGACCGCCTCCGTTCAAAGTTAGGGCGCACTCCACAAGAGCAGTTGGAACTTCATGGGCAGTGCATCACCAGGCCTCCCTGGCTCAAGTATGTAAGGCCGCAACATGGTCTTCGGTACACACGTTTACTAGATTCTACCAGGTAGACGTTAGAAGTCAGGAGGATGTCGCCTTTGGGCGCAGTGTGTTGCAGGCCGCAAAAGATCCTCATGCCTGATGGCGCCCAGCTTATGTATCCCTCCCCTCATTTGGCATTGCTTTGGGACGTCCCATTAGTAATGACTAAGTCGCTCTGTGTCCCGTGATGTACGAAAAAGAAAAAGGGATTTTTATAACAGCTTACCTGTAAAATCCTTTTCTTGGAGTACATCACGGGACACAGAGCTCCCACCCCTCTTTTTGGGACACTTATTGCTTGGCTACAAAACTGAGGTGCTCCCGGATGGGAGGGGCTTATATAGGGGAGGGTACTTCCGGTTTGGAATTGGCCAGTGCCAACACCTGAAGGTAATCTATATAACCCATTAGTAATGACTAAGTCGCTCTGTGTCCCGTGATGTACTCCAAGAAAAGGATTTTACAGGTAAGCTGTTATAAAAATCCCTTTTTTTTTTTTGTCATTCAGGACAACCTATATAGCGTGTGTGTGTGCGTATATATATATATATATATATATATATATATATATATATATATATATATACATACACACATTATATATGCCAGGGTTTTTTTTCCATATATCACAAAGTTCATATAACAGGCTGGCTGTCCTTGACATTTACACCACACTATAATTCATATTACATATCCTCAGAATGTATCTTCATTTCATGTTATCCATCTTCCTGTTTTTACGGGAATTTCACTTGCACTTTCACGTTGCTTTCTTTTTATCTTTCATTCATTGGGGTTGTATATATGTGTGTGTGTGTATATATATATATATAAATATATGTGTGTGTGTGTGTGTGTGTGTATGTATGTGTGTGTATGTATATATATATATATATATATATATATATATATATTATATATTATTCACATTCTTTGAATGGCTTTTGCTTATTTATTTTGCACAGAAACACATATGTGCACCACTGATTTTCAATCTACCAATTAAGCACTAATTATGCATTCTCCTCCCCCTCTTGTTCTGATCACATGGTGTCTTATGAAAGGTATAAATTAGAAATAATTTTGTGTGTTAGATAGCTATGATTAAACACTAGTACAGTGTTAAACGCATCGGCTTGACCGAGTGTGCTGTGACTTGTAGTGTTGTGGTGATTTTACAAATAAAGGTAATTTTATTCGGAGTGCGGCCGTCCAGAAGATATTTCTTTTCTTTTACCTAGTGGCTATCTGTATTTCACTGAAATCAGTCTCCCTCACCAATAGATAAAACAATACTTCCATGTGGCTGAGATTTTCAGTCAGACTTGACTGAGGTACATGGAGCAAGATCAATATCATGCATTTTTAAGCAAAACTTGCATCTATAATGAGCAAATGGGACTGCCCTATTCGCAGTTTGTAATTTTTTTTATACTAATGTGATACGCATTTTGTTTCATTTCAATCATGTGGTACATGTCCTTTATTTTTGCAGTAGGTGTATGGGGTATATAGCTTACTCTTTGACGCACTTGATAGGATTGCTTGATATGCATTTAGTGTGGCATAATTTACAAATACACTAGAAAGTGCAAATTGCTAAAACTTCTTTTTTTTTTTTCTTTTTTTTCAGCAGACTGGTATGCTTAACCACTTCAATACAGGGCATTTTCACCTCCTTCCTGCACAGACATCGCGGCCGCCGGGCACACGCACCGGGTCCCGAGCGATGTGAGGGAGGGAGGGTTCCTGCCGGCGTCATATTACTATGGCCCGGTAAGGAAGTGGTTAAGGGTGCCCATTCATGGCCTAGTCTTTGTAGGCAATGTGCTTTATTTGATCACTTGCAACGATCAGACCATGTTTGGATCAGTGAAGAACAAGAGATTTTCTTGCTGTAAGAACAGTATCCTTATTTCTCAAGAATTCACTTTAAAACAAAATGAGCACAACCCAACAAGCATTCTCGGTGCTCTACAGATAAAGTACAGCTAAATCCTACATATCGATAGCGAATGCCCACATTGGTGTTGTAACAGTTCTAAAAAGAAACACAGACAGTAGAAAAAAATGGTCTAAAGTTCTTTAGTGTGCATTTCTGCACGAAAACAGCCTTTACAAATAGCATGTAAAATCTCAATCAAACATTACCTATTATTTTCTCCTTGGCAGGCTTTATGATCTATATAGTTTCCAGGTTATACCAGTGCTGGGAGAAGTCATAGCCGGAGACTGGAAATCTTATCAATATTTAGTAGAGAGTATCCGACGCTTCCCTCCGCAGGTAATATTCATGACTGAATGGTGTCACACATACCTTATGTCTGTTCCAATTTTAAGAAATGGTTCAGATTTCTTGTGATCTTGCATTAAAATCACCAGATGTTTGTAGGTAGTGGAATTTAGGCCTCATCTTACCCGTAGTGTAAGGTTTGTAAGATACCAGATCTATATAGTCAACAAATCTTCCACACTAAACAAAAACCAGTATGCTTTAAGGTAGATGAAATGTAAGCGAGCATTAATTGAGATTATACTAAAATATGGAGTTGGGTCATTTAAAGCATATGTAAACCCTCACCTTGTAAAACAACCCATTCAGTTTAAAATAGTAATGAAAGGCAAAACATTTGTGTATAGATCTAAAAAATTGAAAAAGTTCTATTGCACTGAAATAGCTGAATTTGTATTCTTTATTTTAATGTCTAAAAAAACTATAGACAGAAAATATAGTTTTCATTGGTGACCAGTGATGTACGACTGTCTTTTTTACTTTAGGAGGCATTTAAAGAGATGATTGAAGATACTGGCTTTTTCAAGGTGAACTATCACAACCTAACATCGGGTGTTGTTGCTGTTCACTCAGGTTTTAAATTATGATCCAAAATGCAGGAAACAAAAAGGAACAGAACCACAACACAGTGCAAACACAAAAAAATACTGCTCTATGTAATTTATGCAGATATATTTGCTGAATATAACCTGTAACTTATTTTTGTATTAAATATTGTTTACTGTAAAAAAATTTACTTTAATAAAATATATGATCACATAGTATGATATTCCTAGGAGCAGTATAATGGGAAATGAAAGAAAAACGGCTGTGGTCATGGTGTGCAGTAGGGGTGCAACGGATCAAAAAACTCACGGATCGGATCGATCTTCGGATCAGAGCCACGGATCGTATCATTTTCGGATCGTCAAAAAAATAAAATTACTAATATCCACAATCCCCCCCCACTGTAATATCCACGTCATCCCCCCACTGTAATATCCACGTCATCTCCCCCACTGTAATATCCACATCATCTCCCCCACTGTAATATCCACATCATCCCCCCCCCCACTGTAATATCCACGTCATCCCCCCCCCCACTGTAATATCCACGTCATCCCCCCCCACTGTAATATCCACGTCATCTCCCCCACTCACTGTAATATCCACGTCATCTCCCCCACTCACTGTAATATCTACGTCATCTCCCCCACTCACTGTAATATCTACGTCATCTCCCCCACTCACTGTAATATCCACGTCATCTCCCCCACTCACTGTAATATCCACGTCATCTCCCCCACTCACTGTAATATCCACGTCATCTCCCCCACTCACTAATATCCACATCATCTCCCCCACTGTAATATCCACGTCATCTCCCCCACTGTAATATCCACCATCTCCCCCACTGTAATATCCACCATCTCCCCCACTGTAATATCCACCATCTCCCCCACTCTCTGTAAACAGGCACCATCTCCCCCAATCTCTGTAAACAGGCACCATCTCCCCCAATCTCTGTAAACAGGCACCATCTCCCCCACTTACATTAATCTCTCCCACTGGCCAGTTCAGATCCGAGCAGTGAGGGGTGATGACGTCAGCGGCGCTCAGCGCGCATAAGGCAGCCGCCGCCGGGTGTACCAAGATGGCCGCGGCTCCGGAGCTAGGCCGAAGCGCGGCCTTTCCTGAGGCCGTGGATCGCTTCGCGGATCGCGTGGTGATCCGATCCGAACACGGTGACCCGTTCGGATCAAGGATCACCACCGATCCGTTGCAGCACTAGTGTGCAGACCAGCTATATGTGTGGTAGCAAGCTGTACTCTGTAACTTTTACATGCTTAAAAATTTTGATTGGTTGAGTGCAGGAATGATGCAGGATCCAGTTTTTGTGCTTTAAAGTGATTGCAAACCTCTGACATGAAAGATGAACGAAGCATATCTCTCTTTGTACGTGTCTCAATCAAGAGCACTAAGTTTTGTTCTGTCTGCTGCTTCCTTTCTCTGCTATCTGCATAAGTCACTTCTGACACGTTTTCTTGATGCCAAGAAAAAAAAGATGACCAGAAAGGAGCTCCACCACACAGCCTGTGATTGACAGCCTCAACTCTGTTATGTGCTGCCTGAAGGGGGGGGGCGTGTCTTCCCTCCAATCCGCTCTAGAGCGCTTCTCACTGAGCTCTGCAGTGTGTAACTTCAGTTCCCCGCCCCCTGTATTCTGAAGGTCAGACAAGCTGTACGAGGCTGGGTGTACATATGTGTGAATTGGATGTGGATTTTCCCCGCATCCAATTCGCATGACATGCGAGTGTGCCCAGCTCGCAATGGAGCCGGTTCACACGTGTCCAGGGCGGCTGTGGTCCGCATTCCAAAAGGGTCCTGTGCATTCTTGGGTGTGGCCAAGGTGTGAATTCATGCAAAAATTTGCACCTGAACCGGTAAACAGGAACGCATCGGACCCTATGCTGGGAACCGCAGCTGGACATATGTGAACCCGGCCAAAATTCTGCACTTTGAACAGCTGAAGAGAAAACTGCGGATAAACAGGAAGAATTTATGTAGGAGGATTTGTTTCATCTGTGTGTATTACCTGTCACTTCACTGAGTATATACAGTATATGGGTTTACAACCACTTTAAAGCCTAATTTCAGTTTGGACAAAAACTAGACTCATGCATCACCCAGCAGTTACTAAAAACAAAAAAGTATCTCCTCACTGATGTTGTCCAGTGCACTACTTCTGTCTGGAATTGTGTTTTGGTCTTGTTTTAATCTTGCACAGAGTTCTGTGTTTACAAAAACCCAACCGACAGTAAAGTAAATCTACACACATTACACATTACACATTGTTAGGCACACCGTTAACCCCTTCCCAGCCAGTGACATTATTACAGTGACAGGTGTTATAGTATTCGCACTGATCATTGTATTATTGTCACTACCTCCCAGCTAGTACCAGATTGCCCACCACACTAGCACAGTATATTGTCATAGCTGCGTAAATTACAGTATATATACCCCATAGTTTGTAGACTGTATAACTTTTGCACAAATCAAATAATATACAGAAATTTGATTTTGATTTTTACATATTTAATGAATATTTTTATAGCAGAAAGTAAAAAGGTTTTTTAAAAATTTCTTTTTTTTTTCTCTCGTTTACAGAAGAAAAAATACCCATTGGTGATCAAATACCACCAAAAGAAAGCTCTATTTGTGTGAAAAAATGTATATAAATTTCATTTGGGTACAGTGTTGCATGACCGTGCAATTGCCAGTTAAATTAGCACAGTGCCAAATGGCTAAAAATGGCCTGGTTTTGAAGGGGGGTAAAATCTTCCGGAGCTCAAAGTGGTTAATGACAAATACTAAGGCCTTTTTTTTTTTTTTTTGTTCATGCCACCAATGCGCTACAAAACGTCCAATCTCTTATAACACCCAAGTGTAAAAATAAGGACATGTATGAGCAAAGTAATGTTTTGAGCACTGATTCAGAAGGTCTAATAATTAGTAGGTAGTCAGCAGGTCAGATAATATATAAATCTAGCACTTCATTATCAACCTTGCAGTGTCAGACGTCTTGTCAATTGCAGCAAATGGGAATCCATTTCCGCATTTATCACAACTGCACATGTTTAGAATGAGTAATCTCAGAGACATTAAGAGAATTATAAAGATTAATCAATCTCTAAATAGAATTTTTTATCTTTTTGATTGTACAAAACATCCGCAAGCAGTTCTGCTTAATGACACAAACATACCCATTAAGTGGCTGCTGAAGTGTCATTAATAAAGTTTTTTATAACCTTTGGAGCTTCTCTTGCCAGAAAATGCTCCACAAGATCACTGGGGAACTAGACAAGACTGAATGGAGTGTAATGCGGACACATAGATGCAACAATAGTATCTGCAATACTTGTGGTGTCGTAAGAGATTAAACTAAAGGTATCCCCATTGTGGGAGGCTGTAAGTGTTTTTAAAGCTGAACTCAACTAGATACACAGATGAAATACATACAGTATGTAAAAGTGGTTGTACCTGCAAAGTACTGCTGTCAATCCAGTCCTGAAATTTACACAGCACATCCCCATCTGGTACTTTACACTGCTTACATTAAACAAAAATACATTTGATTTGTTTATTGTGTTAATGATTACAGAGCTGCACTAATTTGCTCCTGTAGTTTACCATTAATGAAAAATCATTTTGTTGTAAACCGGGGCTAAAATATAACTGAGGAGTTTGCTTTGGTGGGACTTTAGCTTATTGGCTAGCAGTCTCCAAACTATCGTCTGTGAGTCATGACCAGCTTGCTACCAGATTTTCTCTGGTCCACATCAGCTGTCTGTGAAAATACCCTGTCTGGCTGGCAGTGCTCTGTGTATCATAAAATAGAGACTAGTTCATCCACTGCCAGCCAGCCAGGGGGGATTCTGATAGGGTCTCCCCCCTACATCCAAGAGTGCCCATGGGCACTCCTGGATGTAAAGGTGATACTTTATAAAACAAATTTTCTCTTATCCATGGACCGACACGGCGGCTCTTATTCACTGAACGTGTGGGTTATGTCCCTGCTTGCAGGAGAAGACCTAGGCAGAATGTGAGATGTTATACATACATTCTAAAAGCCAGAGCTGAACAGCCCCGCCCAGGGGGCGGTCCCTCTGGACATAACCCACCCCCTGCAGTCAGCAGACCTCAGTTTTTTTTTTTTTTCCTGCCTAGCAGAAGGAAAAGACGTGGCTCTCTCAGGAGCCTGTCTCCTGGAAGAATTTACTTACATTTTTATTCCTTTGGGAATTTTATTTTATTTTTGAGACCTTCAATCAACTGTCGACTGGGCAACAGGTTGGGTACACTAGTATCCTCGTAGTCTTCCCTGTCTGACCATCGAGCGTGCTGATCCTCGCCTTGTGTGCGTGAGACTCAGTTCACGACAGGCCCCATGACTCCAGGGGTGGCCGGGTTGCTTTCATGCTCCCACGGTCCTCTCAAGATTGAACAGTACCTGACGGACTGTTTCTCTCACGGTGGACCGGGCCGACAGTTACGCAGTACGACTCTGTGATAGGTCTGTCAGAAACACACCAGTGGTTCCCTCAGGGGACAGGTAAGTAGTCTCTCCTGCCACAGGTGAGTACAAACTGCTGTGTGTGTGTTTCTATGTGGGGGATTTTCCCTGTCTCCCCCTGTGTTTTATTGTCACTCTGTCACCATTGCTGGCGCTGTGCTGTGGGGGGTGCCTGGGGGTCATACTGTCCTTGGGGGGGGGGCTCATGCTAGTCTGCATATTGCTGGGGGCTTTTTGTGTTATTTTTGGGCCTGGGGGCCGTTTTTGGCGCTGTGGTGTGTTACATTTATCTGCGCATGGCGGCCATTTTGCCGCGGATCGCCTCAGTGAATTGCGGCGGCCATTTTCTTGTAGCTTGCACGCATTTCAGCACTAGTTTGGCCTCTATCGCAGCTGTAACAGCGCGAATCTCCTCAAATCTCCCCACAGTTCACTCGCGCTGACACAGCACGGTACAGACAACGTAGCTGAGCGGTCCTGGTCCAGTCTGGCGAGTCCCCTGGGCGCCCCTCCTCAGTCAGCACAGCCTGTGGGTGGACTTTTGTTTATCTAAGGAGTCTAAGAGAGGGGAAACATGGAGTCAGTGTCACAGCTTCCCCTTGTATGAGGCAACAAGCAGTGCTCCAGCACCTGCGGTCCCTAGGGACCAGTTGTCGGCAGTCCTGGAATCATTCTGACCAGGAGGGAAGCGGTGTGTGAGCGCAAGGGAGCAAAAAAGCCCCTCTCCCCACTTTATTTAAAAAAAAAAAAAAAAAGATAAAGGGGGTGTGCACTGATTCAGATATTGGCCTAGCCACTACCGCTCAGGACCCTAGCTCTGAATATTTGATGGTTTTGAACAGGAAATTCCTTGCAAGGAAGACTCAAGTTCTGAGTCAGTAAATGACAGGGCGCTTGTTAAGTGAACTCATTGCTGCGGTGAGGGACACTCTCAAGCTGAATGCTGCGGATGCAGAACCTCAGGCGGACAGTCTCCTTTGGTTCTTTAAGGCCGGGCCTTCTAAAAAGGTTTTTCCATATGTACCTTTCTTTGACCAACTCATTGATAAGGTTTGGGAAAAAGCCGCAGAAGACTTTTATGGTCCCGCGGCGTTTGTCTATCAGATACCCATTGAAGATGCCCTACTATCAAACGTGGGCTTCTCCCCCAGTGGTCGACCCTCCAGTCGCCCGGTTGAACAAGGCCACCACTCTCCCGATGGATTTAAGGACCCCGCTGACAGGAGGTCAGAAGTGGTGAGCAGAGCCATGTTTGCCTTGTTGGGGTCCGCCCTGAGGCCTGTGGTAGCGGCGACCCTTGTGTCTCAGACACTTACGGGATGGGCAAAAAAATTTGCACCAGACTGTACAGGAGCATATTCTTCCTCCAGACACTATTGCTCTGGCCCACCAAATGGTGCAGGGCCTGGTTTAGGTTGCAACGCCACGTTAGACGTGGCCCCTAATATTCAGGGCCTCTGTCTCGGCGGTGGTATTGCGTCATCTTATCTGGCTGAAATGCTGGTCTGCTGACCTACCCTCTAAGGAAGCTTCTGACGGATCTACCATTTAAAGGTGGTAGCCTTTTAGGTGCTGCGCTGGATGACTTCATCAAGGATGTCACGGGAGGTAAAAGCACTCTTCTTCCTCAAGTGTATATAAATAATTATGGGGTGTGGTGCTGCTCTCCCCTCTAATGACCAAGGATGGCCTATATTATGAGTGAGAGTTAGTGCTTTAGAGTGCTAATGAAATAGCAACACCCTAATTAGTGTATGTGATCCACAGGTGGTTCAGTAAGGTACCAAGTCAGATAAGATCCATAAATAAAATAATGAAATGAACAATAGTGCTACCAATTGCTCCAATAGTATGCCATCCTTGGTCATTAGTAAGAGGGCTTTAAGTTTTATACACTTTTTTTGTTTAGCCACCTGAAGTAAGCCGGACCCACCCACCCAGGGGAGGTGTTTAACAAGTCCCTATCCCTTTTATTTAATTCTAAACCCCTGGATTACTCCTGTGGGGAGAGCAGCGCCACACCCCATAACTATTTACATACACTTTAGGATCCCTCTATAGGATCTCACCAGGGGGGCTGCAGCTCTACATAACACACTCTGTCCTAAGCGCAGGAATATTCATATTTCTTTACTCTTCTTCCTCAGTCTAGCTAGGGTAAGGAGGCCCACCGTAAGCAGGGTCCTTCCTTTCCAGCAAAAAAGTTTTTTTTTTTTGTCAGTCAGAGTCCACGTGTAGGCCCTCCCAGACTGACAGCAGTGCGGCTGGTGGACACAAGCGCCCCTGAGTGCGTAAGCCAAACAAGCCGGCTCCCAAGCCCGCCTCCGCGTGAAGTCTTGCCCCCACCCGACTCTGGGGTAGGGGGGACGACTTTGCAGGTTCAAGGATCGGTGGACCTCCCGGATCTCCTACCGGTGGGTGTGCGAGATGATCACCTCAGGTTACAGGATAGGTTTCCATTCCTGGCCCCAGACAGATTCTTCCCTCGAATCTTGAATCTTCCTCTCCTTCCTGCCCGTCAGGCAGCCCTATGGGGGCTATCCAGGATTGATCAGGTCCGGAGTGATTGTGCCGGTTCCGTCACAGGAGAGGTTTCAGGGATTCTACTCGAATCCGTTTGTCGTCCCAAAAAAGCGACGGGGTTCGGCCTATCCTGGACCTCAAGGTCCTGAATGCCTTCGTGAAGGTGCAAGAGTTCCGCATGGAATCCATTCGCACGGTGATCGATACACTCTGCCAAAGGGATTTTCTGACGACCTTGGACATCAAGGACGCCTACTTGCATGTTCCGATCTGCGCAAGTCACCAGAAGTTTCTGCGCTTGCGATCGGTGAAGTCCACTATCAATTTGTGGCTCTTCCTTCGGCCTATCCTTGGCACCGAGGGTGTTCTCCAAGCTGCTTGCGCCCTGTTCTAGCTTTGCTGAGACGGCGAGGCATCGCTGTCATGGGCTATCTGGACGATCTTCTCAGAGCAGAAAGTGGCTCAGAATTAGAAGACAGTGTGACTATCGTCAGTCGGACCCTCAGGGACTTCGGGTGGCTCCTGAACATTCCCGACTTAGCATCTGGAGTATCTAGGTCTGATTCTGGACTCCTTGGAGGCAAAGGTATTCCTACCTCCCGGGGAAGTTACTGACACTTCGGTCTGCAGTGCGTGTGCTGACATCCCGAAAATGGTCGTCAATCCATTTTTGCATGAGAGTCCTGGGACTCATGGTGGCCTCTTTCGAGGCCGTTCCGTATGCCCAATCACACACCAGGGCATTGCAGAAGGAGATCTTGTTCACTTGGGACAAATCCCCGTTGTCTTTGGATCTTCCGATCAAGGTGAGTCACCTGGTCAGGGCGTCCCTGACATGGTGGTTGGGGTCCCCGGCTCTTCGGTCCGGGAAGTCGTTCCTCCCCATCCAATGGACGGTGTTCACTACGGACGCCAGCCTGAAGGGCTGGGGTGTAGTCTGGGGAGTCCTGTCTGCCCAAGGGCTTGGACTCCGGACGAAGCCCGTTTTACCGATCAATGTCCTGGAAATACGGGCCATCAGACTGTGCCTCTCCTCGTGATCTGAGAGATTGCAGGATCGCTCCATTAGGATCCAGTAGGACAACGTCACGGCGGTGGCGTATGTCAACCATCAAGGGGGGACTCGGAGCTCAGCTGCGGCTTCCGAGGTCGCCCGTACCCTGAAGTGGGCTAAAAGAAGCGTGCCGGCTCTGTCGGCCGTTTACATTCCGTGCATAGAATCCTCCGCTGCAGTTGCTTCCTTGCCTGCTGCTCAGGGTGGCGACTGAGGGAATTCCGGTGATCCTCATTGCTCTGGATTGGCCTCGGCTTCACTGGTACGCCGATCTGGTACGTCTCGTCGCGGACGTTCCCTGGCGGTTGCTAATAAGTGAAGACCTTCTGTCTCAAGGTCCTATATTTCATCCTGCTTTACAGTCTCGGGCTTTAACGGCATGGCTGTTGAAAGCCAGGTGTTGAGAGACCGAGGTCTCTCGGACTCTGTCATTTCGTCCATATTAAGGGCACGGAAGTCTTCCTCCAGAATGATCTATCACCGTACCTGGAAAGCTTACATCGCCATGTGCGAAGAGCTGGACTGACGTCCTTGGACGTATTCTGTCCCTAGAATCCTGTGTTTCCTGCAGCATGGAGTGGCCCAAAAGCTTGCTTTGAGTATCATTAAGGGTCAGATTTCGGCCTTGGCCGTCTTCTTTCAGCGACCACTAGCGGGTCATTCCTTGGTTAGCACCTTTGTGCAGGGGGTTCGCCATGTGCTCCCTCCTGTCAAGTCTCCTCTCCCCCCGTGGGATCTGAATTGGTACTCTCGGTTCTCCAGGAACCTCCTTTTGAGAATATCAGAGATATTCTCCTCTTGACTTTGTCTCAGAAGGTGGCCTTTTTAGTGGCAATCACTTCTGTTAGACGAGTGTCTGAGTTGGCGGCCTTGTCCTGCAAGTCGCCATATTTAGTCATCCATAAGGATATGGCGGTGTTGCATCCGCGACTTTCTCTTTTGCCAAAGGTGGTCTCGACCTTTCACCTAAATGAGGACATTGTCCTCCCATCCTTGTGTCCTCACCCATTGCATCCCAGAGAGTTTGCGCTGCACAGGTACGAGCCTTGTGGGTGTACCGGTCTGCTACTGCTTCTATGCGGAAGTCTGACTCACTGTTTGTGACTGTCTCTGGTCCAAAACAGGGCCAGGCGGTTTCGTCTGCCACCATTTCTAGGTGGATCAGACAGACCGTCATTCAAGCCTATGCTCTCAAGGGGCGGGCGCCTCTCTTTCCGGTTACGGGGCATTCCACCAGGGCAATTAGTGCTTCCTGGGCTTTCCGACATCAAGCGTCGGTTGCACAAGTGTGCAAGGCGGCGACCTGGTCGTTTGTTCATACCTTTTCTAAGCTTATGTGGCTGCATCTTCGGATGCTTCCTTCGGCCGCAAGGTGTTGCAGGCCGCTGTTTAAAGTTGCAACTCCTCCGTTGAGGAGCTCTGCCTTGTTTTGGAGTGAAGTTTTTTTGGTTTTTCGATTTATACTGCTCCCATCCCTCTTGACATTGCTTTGGGACATCCCACACGTTCAGTGAATAAGAGCCGCCGTGTCGGTCCATGGATGTCAGAGAAAAGGATTTTACGGTGAGTACAATAATCCTATTTTTTTTTTTGGCCTGCAAATATTTGTAAAATCCACTGTGTAGCCCTCTTACTGAAAATTTGGAGACCCCTGCTATAGGCGGAGTGTAGAAATGTCATCAGCACACCAAGGATTACTCAAAAGGGTCCAAAACATTATTCACATGGTCACACAGTACACAATATGGCAAAGTTTCGGAGCCATACAGGGCCCCTTCATCAGGCAAGTGACTAGGTCACTTGCCTGACGAAGGGGCCCTGTGTGACTCTGAAACTTTGCCATATTGTGTACCGTGTGACCATGTGAATAAAGCTTTGGACCCTTTTGAGTAATCCTTGGTGTGTTGATGACATTTCTACACTCTTGGTTATCTATGGTTTCCAGCCGATGGTCATTACAGCACCAATCATTACTACAGCCATGTTCAGGAACGTGCATGGGAAAATAGGATTTTTATAACAGCTTACCTGTAAAATCCTTTTCTTGGATTACATCACGGGACACAGAGCCTTGTTAAATACTTAATGGGTTATATCTCACCTTCAGGTGCTGGACACTGGTGTGATCAATTAGACAGGAAGTTTCCTCCCTATATAACCCTTCCCATACTGGGAGTACCTCAGTTTTTGTAGCAAAGCAATAAGTGTCCAAAAATCCTCAAATAAGAGGGGCGGGAGCTCTGTGTCCTGTGATGTACTCCAAGTAAAGGATTTTACAGTTAAGCTGTTATAAAAATCCTATTTTCTTTATCGTACATCATGGGACACAGAGCCTTGTTAATTGCTTAATGGATTGTCCCAAAGCAATGCCTAACCTGAGGCGAGGGAGACACAGATCAAAAGCAGACCGCCATCGGACATGAGGACCTATACTGCTGTCTACAGCACACTGCGCCAAAAAGTGGCAACCACTTGCTGTCTTACATTCACCTGAAAGAAATTAGTGAACGTGTGCACCAGCGACCAAGTTGCGGCCTTGAGTCAAACCTGAGTCATAAAGGCTTGGTAATGCAGCGTGCATAAGCGTTTACTGTCCTGGTAGAGTGCACTCCAAAAGAAACAGATGGAAACCCTCTCTTTAAACCACAAGCCTGATGAATCAACATTTAAAACAGTTGATTTAGACGCTGCCTCCCCTTTCCTGGGGCCTCCTGGTAGCGCAACAAACCATCAGTTTTCCGTATCTGAGCAGCTGCTTCAGATAGGCCTTGACTGCTCTTACTATAACGAGAGAGTGTAACCATTTTAATAGCTGATTTGAACGCTGCCTGCCCATTTCTAGGGTCTTCTGGCAGCACAACAAAACGCCAGTTTGCTGTGTCTGAAACCTTCACATAGACTTAACTGATCTCATCAATTTTGAGAGAAAAGTAATACATTTCCTTCCATAAAACAAGGTTCTGGAAAAAAGGAAGGCAAGAAACATCTTGATTCAAATGAAAACTAGAACCTTTTAGGAAAAAAAGTCTGGGTGAGGATTCAACATCACCCTATCCTTAAGAATAATTAAGTATGGCTCTATACAAATGAAATCTGCCAACACTGAAACTCTCTTGCGGAGGCTACCGCAAACGAGAACACCAATTCCCTTGTGAGAAGGATGAAGGGAAATTTGGTGCATCAGCCCAAGGTGCTGTCCTTTTGTAAGCCCACAAAACTAGACTCAACCCCCCCGGGCACAAGATCGACCAATCTGGCGGACTTATACGTGGTACCCCTTGTATAAAGGGCCCTGATCAAAGAGTGCGAAGCAAGCGACCTTTGAGAACACTAACTAGGCCGAGATTCGACCGTTGATGGAACTTAAGGCTAACTCCATCTCCTTTCCTAATATAGGAAGGCAAGAATTCTACTTATGACATACTTCTGAGGATGCCATCCCTTGGTTTTACACCAGGAACATTGGCCTTCCAGATCCTATGATACATGGTCCTGGAGGCCAGCTCTCCTGTATGAACCAGGGTAATTGGCACTGATTCTGAAAGCCCCGATCCTCAAGAATGCAGGCTCAAATAGCCAAACCATTAATTTCTACGTTTGCAAGACAGGATGGAATACCGGCCCTTGCGAAGTAGGTCTGGACAAGATGTAAGGGACCCAGGGTCCTCTACTACCACCCTTACGATCCCTGCACAGTAGGGTCGACTGGATCATGCCGGAGCTATTAGGCCGGCTTCCATGCCCCTCTGATGTTGCATAGAAGCCGCGGTAGGGGAGAGAACGTATAAACCAGTGACAACTGGTCCCACAGGGTCACTTGCGCATCTGTCCCGTATGCGAGTGGATCCTTTGTCCTTGACAGAAAGATGTCCAACTTCTTGTTGAACATGGACGCCAATAACTTTTATGTCCGGGGTACCCTTTCTCTGGCATCTGGTCAGAAAAAAAGGTCGGGGTGTAGGGGCTATTTTCCCGGGAACCATTGTTGACAGCTCCAGAGAACAACCTGCCAATTCTCCATTTCATGAAATGAAGACTGTCGATAGGCAAGGCCCAAGCTCCTCTGCTCAAGCCAGAACAGGGCTTACTTCTTTCTGGCTGCGTGACTTCTAGTGCCTCCTTGGTAAATTAAGTAAACCACTGGTGTGGGATTGTACTTTGACAGAACAATCCTGCAACCTAAACGCCCAGGCCATTAAGCCAGACGTGCCATCCGAAGCTCTAGAATGTTGACGGACAAGGCTCTCTTGAAGCTTGACCACTTCCCCTGGGCAGTGGTCTCTTTCAGGACTGGTCTCCATCCCTAGAGGCTAGCCTTCAAAGCCACCACCTCCCAGGTAACCGGTGTGAAGGATCTTCCTTTCTGTCAATCTTTTGGTTAAGAACCACCAACTGAGACTCCAGCGTATCCCTGGGACCAGACCCTTTGGATAGTGCCAGGTTAAGGATCTACTTGTTCCAGGCAGGCAGACAGAATAATGTTTATAGCAGCCTTGAACAAAACTGAGCATAGGGAACCGCTTTGAATGAAGCCACCATCTTCTCTAGCTCCTTAAGCAAAAGGTGAATGCAAGGAACTCTTCGTTGCCTTGACCACATAGACCAGCTCTCTTAGAGCGCTGACCTCGTCTAAGGCAAAAAAAAGTCATTTTTTGGGCTGTGTACCAAATGCTTCAAGCATTTTACCAAACGTACGAATGTACCTTTTAGACTGGGATCTTAACCCAGGAGTTCCAGATACCTGACTATGCTGCACACATTTAGGTCCAGCCATGCTACTGACTGATCTATCAGCAGCAGATTGCCTCGGTATGCCATCACTGCTATACCCTGGGCCTTTATTCCTGCTAGAGGCCGGCCCTAGCACTTTGTAAACCCAGGCACAGTGGCTAACCCAAAGGGCAAGACCACCAACTGGAAGAGGTGCTTTTGCCCTGCGAAACGCAGACAACCTGCAGTCCCATGTAAATAAACACATATACACGCATACATATAGCACGTGTGCTATGGAACGGGCATCTTGCAAGCAAGCATGCGTTTATGAATGTGTTATGCAACATTACACAACATATACCCATGCAGACACGTATTCCTATGTGAACATAAGGAATCCTGTATAATTAAGGAAACTTAATTATCATGCCTCATTATGCAAAATCTAGGCGATCATGCAACTTTAGGCGATCATGCTTCCTTATGTGATTCAGCAATTTTTATGCGATCAAACATTTAAATCATTTTAAGCACTACTGTGCAGAAAAGTACTCTTGTGTGATCAGGCACCCTTGTGCGATCCAGCATCTTTATGCAATCAAACATTTTTATGCGATTTTAGGCATTTCTATGAAAACAAGCCTCTCTGTGTGATCAAGTATCCTTTAAGCCCCGTACACACGATCCGAATATCGTACGAAAAATGTCGTCCGAGGAAGAATCGTACGATAATCGGATCGTTGGTACAGAGCTTCGAGAGCCGATCAGGACAGTTCATCCGATTATTATTTAATCGGACGTGCACGAAAATTTTCCTCGTACGATAACAAATCGTACGATTTTCGTTTTAGTCAGTACAGTTGTCGTCCGAAAATACAATACAAATACATTACAACACATGACATCACTTCCGATTTTTTTTTTTTTTCTGTCGTACAAGAATTTTCGTGACTTTAATAACCTATTTAATTTTACTTGCGACTATTAAGCGAAAAAAGTCGTACGATCTGTCGTACGATATTCGGATCGTGTGTACGGGGCACTAGTAATCAAGGACTCTTGTGCGACCAAGCATGTTTATGCGGTCAAGCATCTTTATGTGACTAAGCACTTAAATGTGACCAAGCATCCTCATGCGACTATGTAAAAACCATGAATATCCATACAAGCAAAAAAAAAAAAAACATGCATCTTTGTGATTAATCATAAATATGTTCTGTTACTTGTTTTTACCCCACATGCATTTTGTACATTTCATACTAGTGTATCTTATGCAAACCTGTGGACTGGTAAAGAGGAAATTATCCTCTGCAATGTGCGTTTCTGCAATCATGCGATTTAGCATCAAAGTGCAGCAGCAACTGTGCACCCCAGCAGTTGTGCATTCGGCTAGCTTGTAAGCAAGCACCTCTGAGGATCCTGTGGAGGTTTTCTAGCAACCTATACCCCTCGGATAAAGTAATGAAACTCTTAGGAGTGTTTCAATAATGGATGGACTGGGAAAGTACAAGAAGCCTATGGGAATTTAAAAGACCCCAAGGAAGAGACAGAGGCTTCGGCCGCCTGGGCGGAGGTTAAGTTATACGCAGCATAAATTTCTGTAGAAGATTGCAGCTGCGACTTCAGAGCTTGTGAGGATTCGGATACCTCCGCTTCGTCAGATTCACCATCAGGGGACAGGGAACAGGTGCAATCTTCATCATCAGACTGTTCATCCTTTGAGGATTTAGAGCAAGGGAAGGGGACCTACCCCGCTTTCTGCTCCTTTGAGAGGATGCTGCGATTATAGCAGCTAACCTCTCCTATAAACCAACCAATGGAACTGTGTCCTCAATGACATGCAGGGCTGCAATGTTGGGAGAGGCTGCAATGCCTGACAAGGCCAATGTCTCATCCTGTGTGGCTGCCTCAGGTCTCTCAGGGGAGGATGGTATCAAGCAGGAATGTCTAGAACCCCTAGATCCAGATGGCGACACTTAATGCCCACTTTTTCCTGCCCCTGAACCCTTTTACCGGGAGACATAGTCCTAAGCCAAAAGGCAGAGGTACTAACACAGGTGCATCAACTGCTGAGCCTAGTCTGGCAATATACAAATGCCTGCTAATCTGCTCAGCCTGATGCTGAGTAGGTGTCTTTTAGTATGCCTGAATCCAATCCACACAGGTGCTTACGTGCTCCATACAAGCTGCTGTGTCCTTTCGCTTACAGGTCTCTTGGCGTCTGGGGTTTTTAACCATACCTGCCCTGCGCTGTAGAACGCTGTGCTTACACGCACGTGCGCGCTCACGGCAAGCGGGGGAGAGATGACCTTATGCGGGGGATTAACGTGGGAGAAAGAAAAGGTCCTGGACTGCCACACTCAGTAAAATGATTTATTGCAAGATGTTAAAAGTTCAAATCCAAAAATGAATCCATAAGTGCCAAAAGCAAACCAAAACAGACAGTGAACATGCAGGGGCCAACAGCTGATGCGTTTCACATGGGCTCCCACACACTTCAGCTATGAGTAAGCATCAAGTTATGATGTGAAACACGTCAGCCGTTGGCCTCTGCATGTCCACTGTCTGTTTTGGTTTGCTTTTGGCACTTATGGATTAATTTTTGGATTCGACCTTTTAACATTTTGCAATAAATAATTTTACTGAGTGCTGCAGTCCAGGACCTTTTCTTTCTCCCATGGACCAGTGCATAGCCAGCACCTGTCAGTGTAACAGGGTGGAAGCAATCATCGGAGTCTAGTAGCTTGAAGCAGTACGTTTTCTTTGATCGTTACTACCGGGATTAACGTGGGACCGGAACAACGTGGGAGCCCCCCTTCAGCCCTTATGTGGCAGAGCTGAAGCGAAAGAGGTGAGCAGATCCACAGACCGGCTGCACTGAGCTTTCATCCTAGAGAGCATGTAAGTAAAACACCAGGTATGTCTCTTTACTACAAGGGCAAACAACTGATTAGTAGAATGTTCAGACTGTTGCCAGACCAAAAATTTGCCAATGTTGTATAAAAAAAGTCCTGTGAATAAAAAAACGTAATCCTCGAGAAAATGTCCAACAAAATGATATCAATGAAGGTCTCCTATATCGCTGTTGGTGACTTCAAACTCACAAAACACCCGATGGAAAAGTGCTGTTACTCTGGTAGACAAAGATTCCACCACCATTAGAGTTTACTGCCGCTTACCGGAACAACTGATCCCCTCAGAGATCAGTAAATGCAGATGGCTGTTATCCCCTGCCAGGGTCTCTAAATGTGTCTGTGAATCTGAACTCCTCCACTAGATTACGCACCAGTCCTCTCCATATAGCCCGGATTCAGAGTGCCAATGGAAAAGAAAGCCACCATAGTGTAATCCAGTTAAAAATTACTTTAATAAAGATTAAAATTGCACTTACAATTATTCGTAAATAAAAAAGGCGTGTGGTATGTTATCGTAGCCGGCCGGCTAAAGACAGCCCGTTCCTTCCAGACTCTCGGTATGTTGGTGACGTCAGCACGCCGCTCCTCCCTACATTGTTTCGTCACAGATGACGTCGTCCTGGGGCACGGGCGGCGTGCTGACCCACCGCCATATATAGTGCGCATACAGCAGAAACGCCAGGATCTGATCTCCCTACGTCGCTGCCGGATGAATCTTTTTTTCATATATACTTTTTATTTGAATACATTTTTTTTGGCAAGTATATCAACCTGCGGAGGTAATTAGCTAGAATAGCACAACATGGGTTATCATACTTATGGGCAACTTTGCCCACTGCTAAAATGGCGATTCATCCGGCAGCGACGTAGGGAGATCAGATCTGGGCGTTTCTGCTGTATGCGCACTATATATGGCGGTGGGTCAGCATGCCTTCCGTGCCCCAGGACGACGTCATCTGTGACGAAACGACGTAGGGAGGAGCGGCGTGCTGACGTCACCAACATACCGAGAGTCCGGATGGAACGGGCTGTCTTTAGCCGGCCGGCTACGATAACATACCACACGCCTTTTCATTTACGAATAATTGTAAGTGCAATTTTAATCTTTATTAAAGTAATTTTTAACTGGATTAAGCTATGGTGGCTTTCTTTTCCATTGGCACTCTGAATCTGGGCTATATGGAGAGGACTGGCGCGTAATCTAGTGGAGGAGTTCAGATTCACAGACACACTTAGAGACCCTGGCAGGGGATAACAGCCATCTGCATTTACTGATCTCTGCAGGGATCAGTTGTTCCGGTAAGCGGCAGTATACTCTAATGGTGGTGGAATCTTTGTCTATCAGAGTAACAGCACTTTTCCATCGGGTGTTTTGTGAGTTTGAAGTCACCAACAGCGATATAGGAGACCTTCATTGATATCATTTTGTTGGACATTTTCTTGAGGATTACGTTTTTTTATTCACAGGACTTTTTTTTATACAACATTGGCAAATCTTTGGTCTGGCAACAGTCTGAACATTCTACTAATCAGTTGTTCGCCCTTGATGTAGAGATAGCGTTCTGGGCAATTCTTTCTCAACAAAAGGATTTCTTTATTCACAGTTTTTGCGCAGCTTTATTTATATTTTATTTGTTTCCATTGTGTGTGTCTCACATTTGTTGCAGCACTTGTTATTAGCATAATTACATCACTTATATCAGTGGTCCCCAACCTTTTTGGCACCGAGGACCGGCGTTGTGGAATAGAATCGTGCCAAGGCCCGGGGGGGGGGTTGGGTTGGGTTGTTATGTAGATTTTCGCGGGCAGTTTGTCGGGGAAATGGCTGGTGTTAGCGCCTCAATTATCACAGAACAATGGCTGATATGGTGTTGGGATGATTGAAGCGCATTATTTCTGTCATTGCATTGTAATATAAAATGAAATAGTTCAAACTCACCATAATACAGAATCTGCCACCAGATGCGGTTTGTCACTTGCCACGTCGCCTTCCACCAGGTGTGGATTGTTGCTTGCCACGTCACCTGCCACCAGGTGTGGATTGTTGCTTGCCACGTCACCTGCCACCAGGTGTGGATTGCCATGTCACCTGCCACCAGATGTGGATTGCCACGTCGCCTGCCACCAGATGTGGATTGTCGCTTGCCACCTCGCCTGCCACCAGATGTGGATTGTCGCTTGCCACAACACCTGCCACCAGGTGCGGATTGCCACGTCGCCTGCCACCGGGTGCGGATTGCCACGTCGCCTGCCACCGGGTGCGGATTGCCACGTCGCCTGCCACCGGGTGCGGATTGCCACGTCGCCTGCCACCGGGTGCGGATTGCCACGTCACCTGCCACCGGGTGCGGATTGCCACGTCACCTGCCACCGGGTGCGGATTGCCACGTCACCTACCACCGGGTGTAGATTGCCACGTCACCTACCACCAGGTGTGGATTGCTACTTGCCATGTCACCTGCCACCAGGTGTGGATTGCCACCTGGCAGTAGATTTTTTTTGTCACCTGCCGTGGTGGCAGCACAGGCAGGTGAGGGAGAACAGCGGTAATGCGGGGCGGGCGGTGAGAGATGATCTCTCTGCTCCCGCGCCTCGCTGCAGTATAGCAGCCCCGCTGTGTGGGCGGAAGTGCCGCGTTCCGGGCGGGCGGCGAGAGATGATCTCATCTCTCTGCTCCCGCGCCTCACCCCAGTAGGAGCCCCGCTGTGTGGACGGAAGTGCCGTGATCCGGGCGGGCGGTGAGAGATGTCATCTCTCTGCTTGCCTGCTGCCGCACCTCACACAGTGCAGCCTTCGCGGCCCATCTGCAAATAGGCCACGGCCCGGCAGTTGGGGAACCCTGACTTATATCATATAGGTTGGTGTTTAGCTTGTCAGAAGCCAGCACAGTATATACCCCTATGTCTCTTTACTCCCTCTAGTGGCGGAAAACAGGTAAGACATCAACTACTCATAGAAGAGAGCCCCAAGAATTTCCCAGGGTTGTCTTCACTTACCTTATCACCGCTGCAGTATACTGCTGAAGACCAGACAGTTCCAACCTTCACCCATCACAGCGGACTGTGTTGTGCTAACCTTCAGGGTTCTGGGTTCCTACTTAAAGGAGACCTCTTCCCTGGACCTGTAAGGCACACTGCCAGAAACCTTTGGGCATTTTTTAATACGTGCCACAAAGTGCTGGATCCCAGAGTCCAGTCCTTTAAAAAAGAGACATTACAGACAAAACCTGCGAGGCCCGGGTACCATCCACTTTGGCGTTATTTTGGTCTTCTTGGATGGATCCGGATTGTGTAGCTCCTTAAACCCCCGCAGGGATCCTCAGCAGAGCTTCTTCTTAGCACATTCTTTAACCGTGACCAACACCTTAGACACTGGCGAAAAAACAGGTTCTCCCGGTATGGGAGGGGTTATATAGGGAGAAAACTTCCTGTCTAATTGATCACACCAGTGTCCAGCACCTGAAGGTGAGATATAACCCATTAAGTATTTAACAAGGCTCTGTGTCCCA
Organism: Rana muscosa; assembly: GCA_029206835.1. Taxonomy (NCBI): domain Eukaryota; kingdom Metazoa; phylum Chordata; class Amphibia; order Anura; family Ranidae; genus Rana; species Rana muscosa. Next base: position 884,887,352 of record CM055116.1, read on the forward strand.
TGATGTACTCCAAGAAAAGGACTTTACAGGTAAGCTGTAAAAATCCCATTTTCCCACGCACATGTTCCTGAACCTGAATATTACGTTTGGCCCTGCTATAGGCAATACTTCGACAGCGAATTGCTATGCTCATAAAGAGTAAAGCACAACATTCAAATTGCTATAATGATAGACTGACAAAGACCTGCATATACAAACATTGTAATCTATTTGCAACCTGGATAAATTATTATGTACAGTAGTCAGACACCACTGGCTCTACCTATGCCAATGGACTCTGTACGGTGAGCAAGGTCTGCTATGGCTTTGTTTATACCATTTAAAAAAATCCGTAGGAGTTGCTCCCCTTTTTTCCCACCATACAGATTGGTTTTCCAATGAATGCCTGGAAGGAAAAGACCCATGTGATCACATCTGTCATAATGATGTTGGATTCTATTACTGCCATTGTCATAGTGGTTTTTACCTGGTACGGGTCAAGAGAAGATGCCTCTAGCAATTATAATTGCTTTTATGATAATACCGTTTTGCAGAAACTTCATTAAATGTACCTTTATCTGTGTATATCCTTGCATCAATGTTACAGAGAATTGAGCAACTTAATCTTCCTCCAAGCTACGGTTTATGTTCTACCATGAGATATACTTTGAAGATTCTTGCTTAATCCCCCGTTCACACCGGTGGGACTTGTCCTGCGATTTGACAGGTAAAATCCCATGACAAGACGCACGCTATTGTCAGCAATGGAACTGTTTAAATCGGTGCGACGCAATCTTTGCGGTGCTGCACCAATTTGAAAAAGCAGTTCCTGCACCACTTTTGGCAATTTCAGGTATGATGTGCATAGACATCTGTGCATGAAGCCATGCAGATGTCCGCCAAGTCACACTGACATGCGGCTTTGAAATTTTGTGATTTTTTTTAAGTGAAGTTGCAAGATTTAAAAGCCACATTCAGTGTGTAATCTGTCTCCAGAAAATATACAATTCTTATTACACAAATATAGTTCTTCATGTCCATAGACTGTATCCAGTGGCTTCCAGAAGGCTAGCTGCAGACTTTTTTATATGAATGTGGCATGTGCAGTTCTCATTTTAAAAATAAACACTAATTGCACCCAGGTCAAGGTGTGTACACACACACACACAGGGTACGGAAAGTATTCAGACCCCCCCCCCCCTTAAATTTTTCACTCTTTGTTCTATTGCAGCCATTTGCTAAAATCATTTAGTACGTTTTTTTTCCTCTTTAATGTACACACAGCACCCCATAATGACAGAAAAACACAGAATTGTTGACATTTTTGCAGATTTATTAAAAAAGAAAAACTGAAATATCACATGGTCCTAAGTATTCAGACCCTTTGCTCAGTATTTAGTATTTGCACCCTTTTGATCTAATACAGTCATGAGTCTTTATGGGAAAGATGCAACAAGTTTTTCACACCTGGATTTGGGGATCCTCTGCCATTCCTCCTTGCAGAGATTTCCCTTCACGTCCTGTCCCATAGTCAAACAGGGGGTGAGAGGAAATCCCTGTAAATTAAGGGAATTCCTTGGGGACCCCCAGGTCACCAGAATTAGTGTCCCCATTGGAAGAATTCCTTCCTATTATGTTTCTGGGGACAACCCAAAATTTGGGATTTTCTTTTAATTTCACTTTCAATGATAAACAGTACAAATAGAGAAGGTAATTCTCCTTAATGGGGGCACAGACAGCACTAAAAACCTGACAGGGGTTCTAATCCTTCTCCACTATACTTTAAGTCATAATAAATAAAGACAGTCTTACTCACAGCAGTTTGAACTGCCATATTTTAATTAACGAATTCTTGAAACAATGAACACATTGGATGGAAAACCTCCCCATTCCCTCTGAGATGAGCTTGTGATCAGGCCGTACTGCCTTCCTTTTGTGAATAGTCAATAACCACAATTATTGACTTTCCAGAAGCTATTCTCCTAGAGCAGGGGTGTCAAACTCAATTTCATCGAGGGCCGCATCAGCATTATGATTGCCCTCAAAAGGGCCGGTTGTATCTGTAAGATTAGATGTCCAGTGCATCCCCTCCCCTTTCACATTAGATGTCAAGAGCCACCCCACCATCAGAAGTTGAGTCCCCCACTCTCCCTTACAACACATTGCACCCCCTTTCCTTATGCTGCTGCTGGATGCATTGCTTGAAAGCAGAAGGTAAGGGTCTGGAGCAGGACCAAAGGAGAGCTGGAGCTCTCCTGCACATGCAAGAGCCAGATTCGGCCCACGGGCCTTGTGTTTGACACCTGCGTCCTAGAGGGTCACATACATTTTCTATCACTGACCTTGGGTGTTTTAATTGTTTGTTCAGATGTGTAAAATTCTGTATGTATTCTTTGCTAACCTGTGGGTTCACAGACTTTTTCTCAAAATTCCATGTAGGGCGGCTAAATTAATAAAAATGATGCGTAGCTGATCCTATACACCTACATATTAAGAGAACTGCAGTCATTTGTCAAGAACACCAAATAGTTTATTTTCCCACATCCCAAGCCAAAATGCAGCATTGCTTTTGGAGATGTATTTGTCAGAATTCATATCAGGATTTTGGCATTAAAGAACTGTTATTAAGAATTAAATGTTTTATCTCTGATTTTATAATGCTCTCATTTTGAGCAGTGCATTTTTATTTTATAACCCAAGGCCCTTCTATTCAAACGATTTATCACTTTAGCTTTAAACATTTGTTTTTTTAATATTGTGATTATCAAATATGTCAAATGCGATAATCAGAAGGATCCAGTTATTTGTATTAAATCATGTTCCTTTGACCACCTGCTGTGTGGGAACATTGGACACTGACCAAGGCAGAATTGGCCAACATGTACTGTTAACTGGCAGACAAGCAACAAATAACCCAAATCATTTTCCTATGATAAAATGTTTCCTTGCTCCAAATCTCAGCATATAAATCATTTTAGCGTTATAAAACTAGGCCATGTGCTTATAGGTATTCTTACAGTATTCCGTTTTTTTTTTTTTTTTCATCTTCATAATGGAAAAATCTGATGTAAGCTATGTTTATAAAACTGTCAAGTGCAAGTCCAGCAGTCTATAAACATTACTTTCTCTAGATGTCTAAAGCCTCGTACACACGGTATGAAAATCAGAAGGGGAAAGTCTGAAGACGAGCTGTCTGTGGATTTTCGGATCGTTAGTCCGGTGCATTTGACAGACGATTTGACTTTTACATCAGACAAAAGCTGGATGTGCATGTGTTCTGTCAGATATGGCGACCCAATCAGAAATGATAACGGAAGTGACGTGCCGACGGGAAAACAACATCTGCGCATGCGCGAAACGGGGACTTGCGTTCCAACAGTTTTTCAACAATCCACCCCAGTGAGACCGTCAGTGTTTGGTCACTTCTGTAACCTTTTCTATTACAATGTGTTCCACTTGGATTCTATTGTTGTTGGGCTGGATTGCGGGAACGTGCACCAGCCTCAACCAATGATAGAACACCTGATAACACCATCAACCAATTATCTTGTGCCGTCTAGTAAACAGCCCATCCCTATTACATAGTCCATGCCTAATAAAGAGCCCATCCTATGCTAAACCAACAAAGCATAATAGTTTGTTGCACGTGCTGTTTCAGTGTGTTAGACTTGCTGCTGAGTTTGCTGACTTTGTTCACAGAGTTGGATGTGCTTGAAATCAACTCTTTATTTCTACGTTGGTAAGAAGCTTCATGGCCATAATGATTTTGCATCGATAGGAATGCTGAGCATTGTGATTTAGCATTGATGCATGCTGTGGTTGTATTAATGTGAATTTATAGTCTGCATTGCTATGCGTGGTGAGGTTGCATTTCTGGGCGTGGTGAGATTGCATGAGTCTACATTGCTGTGCGCGGTTAGAACTCCCCTCACTTTGTAATGTGTATTTGACCTAATTGAAAGTCAGCTGTAGATGTGCGCGCTCCCGACACGTTTGCACATGACTATTTTATTTTGTTGAGGAACTGTAGAAGTGGTTGAACACATAGGGCGTTGTATGTAACATCTGCAACGTCACTTCCGTGACATTATCTGACAGTTTTGATGTGGTGTCTTGTCGCAAAATTGTTGGAACGCATATCGTGCAGTCACGCTTGCGCAGTAGTTCTTATTTGCGATTCGCGCAGGTGATGTTATCCCGTCGGAACCTCACTTCTGTTACCATTTCTGACAGGTCACCATATCTGACGGAACACAGGCTATAAAATTTTTGTCTGATGAAAACTCAACGTCTGATTTTCGGATGGTCAGTACAGAAATCGTCACACAAAAGTTGAAAGTACAACCACGCATGTTCGGAATCAAGGAACGACTGGGAAGAGTTTGGTCTTGTAAACTACCGTTCGTAATCTAGAATTAGCATTTGTGACGCGGCAATTGATGAAATGTCAAAATTCTCATCTTCTTTAATGGGATAATAATGAAGCTGCTTTGCTGGTGATACTGATGTAGTTATGCCAAACGTATTTTAAAAGGCATTTGTTTTGTACGATCTGAAAACCGCGAATCAACGCTCACCCAACTTCTACTAACATGAAATTAGCAGAAGGGGCCCAAAGGGTGGCGCTTGAGAAAATAGGATTTTTTACTCACCGTAAAATCCTTTTCTCTGAGTCCATGGACCGACACAGCTTCTCTATTGACAAAGTGGGTATTATCCGTTAATTAGGAGTGACTAGGCAGAAAAACTTGTAAAAAGTGTTGCATCACACCTTCTACAGTCCCGCCCAGGGGGCGGACCCCCCGGGTATATCCTCTCAGTCTGCATATCGCAGATCAGTTTGTCAAAAAGCAGTACAAACTTAAAAGGAGGGGTGGGTGCTGTGTCGGTCCATGGACTCAGAGAAAAGGATTTTACGGTGAGTAAAAAATCCTATTTACTCTTTCGTCCACGGACCGACACAGCTTCTCTATTGACAAAGTGGGACGTCCCAAAGCAGTGTCAGAGAAAAAACGAGGGGTGGTAACAGCATAAAATAGACTTCACCCCAAACACAAAACAGCACTCCTCCAACGGAGGAGCTGCAACTCTAAACAGCCGCTTTTAAAACCTTGCGGCCGAAAGAGGCATCCGAAGATGCACCTACATCAACTTTGTAGAATTTTGTGAAAGTGTGAGCGGATGACCAAGTCGCCGCTTTACATAATTGGGAAACAGACGCTTGATGTCAGAAAGCCCAAGAGGCACCTCTTGCCCTGGTCGAATGCGTCGTGACCGGAAAGGGGGACGCGTGACCCTTTAAGGTGTAAGCCTGAATTACTCTGTCGGATCCACCTAGAGATGGTGGCCGACGAGACTGCTTGGCCCTTCTTGGGACCAGCCACCGAAACAAACAGTGAATCTGATTTCCTGGAACAGGGAAGTAGCAGATAGGTATACTCTCAAAGCTCGGACAACGTCCAAGGAATGCAACGCCGACTCCTTAGGATTCGACGGCTGAGGACACAAGGATAGAAGTACAATGTCTTCATTGAGATGAAAAGCCGAAACGACTTTTGAAAGGAAGGCTGCGGCCGCAGCGCCACCTTGTCTATGTGGAAAACCAAATAGGGAGCCTTGCAGGACAAGGCTGCCAGCTCAGAGACTCGTCTAACTGACGTAACAGCCACCAAAAAGACCACTTTCTGAGAAAGTGTCAACAGGGGAATATCTCTAATATTCTCAAACGGTGCCTTCTGAAGCACCGAGAGGACCAGGTTCAAGTCCCACGGAGGTAACGGGGGACGGACCGGAGAGGCCACCTGTCAAACCCCCTGCACAAATGTACTCACGAGAGAGTGAGTCGCCAGGGGTCGCTGAAAAAGAAACAGCCAGGGCAGATATCTGTCCCTTAATCGTACTTGGGGCAAGCCTTTGGTCCACCCCATGCTATAAAAAACAGCAGGATTCTGGAGTATGGGACCTTGCGATAGCAGGTCCTTCCGTAGTGGTAGGCGCCAGGGGACGTCTGCTACCAGACGTACTAGATCGGCGTACCAAGGACGCTGAGGCCAATCTGGAGCGATTAGGATCATTGGAATTCCCTCTGCCTCCACTCTGCGGAGCGGAAGAAGCCTTAAGGGAGGGAAGGCATAGATTAGCCGATACTGACCCCACGATGTCACCAACGCGTCCGTTGCGTCTGCCCATGGGTCTCTTGACCGGGCCACAAACCTCAATACCTTCCGATTGAGTCGGGAAGCCAGAAGATCTACGTCTGGTGTGCCCCATCTTTGGCAGAGGAGTTGGAACACCTCCGGGTGTAAGGACCATTCTCCCTGGTCCAGCATCTGGCGGCTCAGGTAGTCCGCCTGCCAGTTTTCCACACCCGGAATGTACACGGCCGACAGTGCCGGAACGCTCTTCTCTGCCCACTTCAGGATGCGAGCAACCTCCGATGCTGCAGCTGAGCTTCTTGTTCCTCCTTGATGATTGACATATGCCACTGCTGTGGCGTTGTCTGACTGGATACTGACTGGACGCCCTTGCAGCCTCTGAGACCATTTGAAGAGGCACAGCCTGATCGCCCGGATTTCCAGGACATTGATCGGCAGGAGGGCTTCCTCTGGGGTCCAGCGACCTTGCGCCGACTGAACACCCCAGACTCCCCCCAACCTGTAAGGCTGGCGTCCGTCGTGATCACTATCCAGTAAACCGGAAGAAATGACTTCCCGGCCATTAGAGCCGGTGCTGTCAGCCACCATACCAGGGATCTCCTGACTAGGTGGCTCACTCGGATTTGATAATCCAGAGATGAAGGGCATATGTTCCATCTGGACAGAACTTCCTTCTGTAACACTCGAGTGTGGTATTGAGCATATGGGACCGCCTCGAAGGAGGCTACCATGAGGCCCAACACTCGCATGCAAAAACGGAGTGACGACCAATTCCTGGAAGTCAGCTGCCGTACTGCAGCCCGGAGGGTCTGCAACTTCTCCACAGGGAGGAATACCTTTGCCTCTGAGGAATCCAGAATCAACCCCAGGTACACTAAGCATTGAGTGGGCACCAATACTGACTTTTGCGTGTTTAGTATCCAACCACAGTCTCGAAGAGTCTGACAGGTAATGGACACGCTTACCTCTAATTCTGAGCTTGAAGGGGACTTCAGCAGAAGGTTGTCCAAGTAGCCTGTGATAGCGATACCCCGCTGTCTTAGAAGTGCCAGAATCGGAGCGAGCACCTTGGTGAACGTCCTGGGTGCTGAGGCAAGGCCAAACGGGAGGGCCACAAACTGGTAGTGGTCCTTCCCGATAGCAAATCGCAGAAACCTCTGGTGTCTGGAGTATATGGGGACATGCAGGTATGCGTCCTTGATGTCCAAGGAGGCCAGAAAGTCCCCCGGATGGAGAGCCGTGACTACAGATTGAACCGACACCATCCGAAATCTTTGTACCTTCACAAAGCAATTGAGGGCTCTGAGATCCAAGCTTGGACGAACCCCCTCCTTCTTCGGCACAATGAACAGATTTGAGTAAAAACCCCGTTCCAGTTCTGGAACTGGAATAACTACCCTGCGTTCCAGTAGACCCTGAACCGCCCCCTACACGGCCTCCCGATGGCTCGGTAGTAGCTGGAGATTGGAGGTGTTGAATCTGTCCGGTGGACAAGAGAGAAACTCTATCTTGTAGCCTGAGGAGATTACTTCGCAAACCCACCTGTCGGAGATTAGAGCTGTCCACTGAGTCGCGAATTTGCGAAGACGTCCCCCCCACCCGAGCTGGGTGGGGGAGGACCTTCATGCGGAGGCAAATTTGTCCGCAGGCTTAATGGGTATGCGGAACCAAGGACGCTTTTGTCCTTGGGCAGGCGCTTTATCGGCCTGGGGTCTTTTCCCTGTCGCCCTAGGGGGACGAAAAAAACGCTTGCGTGCAGTAAAGGAGGGCCCTTGCCCTTGCCGTGGCCCCTTACCCTTGCTAATTTGGGGAAGCAAAGTGCTTTTACCTCCTGTGGCATCCTTGATGATGTCATCCAGAGAAGCCCTAAAAAGTCTGTCGCCCTTAAAAGGAAGATCCAACAGGGCTTTCTTGGAAGTCTGGTCCGCAGACCAGCCTTTTAGCCAGATCAGGTGGCGTATTGCTACTGCATAAACCGAAGCTTTAGACAGCAGGGGAATAGTATCCATGTCTGACTCGCAGACAAACCTAAGGCCCTGGACCAACAGGTCGGCCAATGTTATCTCATCAGGAGGAGCATCTCGCTCCTTAACCCCTGGAGTAGCAATCTTGCCCATTCAGTAAGTGTGTGAGACACTAGGGCCCCCGCCAATACCGGGCGTACTGCTGAGCCTACCACTGAGTATAGGTAGCAAGCGAGTGCTTCAGCCTTCTTATCCACAGGGTCCTTGAAAACAGGAGCCCCTTCTACAGGAATTGTGTTGGCTCTATTAAGTCTGGACACCGGAGGGTCCACTATAGGGGGAGAGGTCCATTTCTTCAGAAAACGCTCCTAAAAGGGGTACCGTACCATAAACCTCTTTGGGGCTGTAAAGACCCTCAGTGGGTTCTCCCATTCCTTGTATAAGAGTTTATCAAAAGACACACAAGGGAACACCTTAGCAGTGCGGGCAGGTCTATGAAACCCAAGTGGACCGGAGTCTCTGCTGCTTCTGCAGCATTTTCCAACTTTAGCGTATCCCACACTGCAGTAATAAGGTCAGATACCAAAGCCGTCTCGCGTACTGACCTGGACTTGGAGTCATCCTCACTGTCCGGTCACGGTCTGCAATCTCTGATGCGTCAGAATCTGGGCCCTGAGCCGTAGCTGGACCTGGTTCTGCATCAGAATTATCCCCAGAAGCTTGCAGGGGATGGGGCGTTTACTACCCCCTGTCTTCCCGTGTGCTGCTTCCACCCTGGCAGCAAACGCCTCTAGGATTGCCGTCATAGCGTTCATAGACACCTCAGGGGCACCAGCTGCTAAATCTGGCGTTTCAGGGGAGAAGACATCTGGCTCAGATGCCATGCTGACCACACGCTGACACTCACAGGGCTCCAGGCAAGATATCAATAGGCCACCCTCCTGCGCTGCAGAGATGCTGAGTTACCCAGAGGACTCACCACCCTGGACCGGTACTGCTATGCTGCCGTGTGCTGCGCCTGTGATGCTGTGTCAGTCTGCTTCTTTTATCAGCACTTCCTGTGTGAATTTTCGCGCCAGTGTGATGCACCCTAGAGGCTGGTTGCCAAAAACGTCTGTATGGAAGATAATGTGGGCTCTAAGAAAATGGCCGCCGACTGAAGATAGAGGTCAAGCAGCCGTAGCCCACAAAAAGATGGCCGCCGAACGGCAATATATACATACAGGGTGGACAAACATGGCCGCCGATCAGCTGATAGGGGCCAGTGGGTGTGGCCGAACCACAGGAAGATGGCCGCCGGGCAGTCACAAGAGGCCGAACTCGGCATGGACCACCTCAAAATGGCCGCCGACAGCATGGAGGAGGAAGCACACACACAGATAAGCAGAAGTTACATTTCTTTTAAATGTTAGTTACAGCCAGCCCCGCTCCAGTGGAACCCCTTAGGTGACCCCCAGCACCCAGCACCTTTTAGCTAGAAGCCCAGGGAGAAGGGAAAGGCAGGGAGAGAGGGAAGAAAGGGGCCACAACCACTTACTTGATCTCTCCAGGAATGTCCAGCTAAATCACCCAGCCGAGGCAGGGGAGTTTTACCTACCTATCCTGCATGTATTATGCTGGAAGACATTCCAAACAGATCATCGTCCGCGCACGGAAGGTGACTGTTGGCCAGGCATGCTGTGATTGGACCCAAAAGGGACGATCATATGTATGCCCTGGAGCGTGACGCTCACTGGACAGGCTGCTGCGACTCAGCCGTAAGGTCAGCCGAAGCTAAGCGGTCCGATGCAAGCCTTGGAGCGTAAGCTCACCGGCCAGGCTGCTGCGACTCGGCCGTAAGGTCAGCGGTCCGATGCAGGCCCTGGAGCGTAGGCTCACCGGCCACCCGTGGAGCGACGGGCATGTCGTGGAAAACCCAGGGCGTAGCTAGGGTCGGCACACGCTCGATGGCCGAAACTGGGGAGACTACAAGGATCGAGGATCCAGCCTGTCACCCAGTCGGCAGTTGATCGAAGATCGCAGGAAACAACAAATGTAGCAAAAAATATATATACAGGTCCTTCTCAAAAAATTAGCATATTGTGATAAAGTTCATTATTTTCTGTAATGTACTGATAAACATTAGACTTTCATATATTTTAGATTCATTACACACAACTGAAGTAGTTCAAGCCTTTTCTTGTTTTAATATTGATGATTTTGGCATACAGCTCATGAAAACCCAAAAATCCTATCTCAAAAAATTAGCATATCATGAAAAGGTTCTCTAAACGAGCTATTAACCTAATCATCTGAATCAACTAATTAACTCTAAACACCTGCAAAAGATTCCTGAGGCTTTTAAAAACTCCCAGCCTGGTTCATTACTCAAAACCGCAATCATGGGTAAGACTGCCGACCTGACTGCTGTCTAGAAGGCCATCATTGACACCCTCAAGCAAGAGGGTAAGACACAGAAAGAAATTTCTGAACGAATAGGCTGTTCCCAGAGTGCTGTATCAAGGCACCTCAGTGGGAAGTCTGTGGGAAGGAAAAAGTGTGGCAGAAAACGCTGCACAACGAGAAGAGGTGACTGGACCCTGAAGAAGATTGTGGAGAAGGACCGATTCCAGACCTTGGAGGACCTGCGGAAGCAGTGGACTGAGTCTGGAGTAGAAACATCCAGAGCCACCGTGAACAGGCGTGTGCAGGAAATGGGCTACAGGTGCCGCATTCCCCAGGTCAAGCCACTTTTGAACCAGAAACAGCGGCAGAAGCGCCTGACCTGGGCTACAGAGAAGCAGCACTGGACTGTTGCTCAGTGGTCCAAAGTACATTCGGAAATCAAGGTGCCAGAGTCTGGAGGAAGACTGGGGAGAGGGAAATGCCAAAATGCCTGAAGTCCAGTGTCAAGTACCCACAGTCAGTGATGGTCTGGGGTGCCATGTCAGCTGCTGGTGTTGGTCCACTGTGTTTTAGCAAGGGCAGGGTCAATGCAGCTAGCTATCAGGAGATTTTGGAGCACTTCATGCTTCCATCTGCTGAAAAGCTTTATGGAGATGAAGATTTCATTTTTCAGCACGACCTGGCACCTGCTCACAGTGCCAAAACCACTGGTAAATGGTTTACTGACCATGGTATTACTGTGCTCAATTGGCCTGCCAACTCTCCTGACCTGAACCCCATAGAGAATCTGTGGGATATTGGGAAGAGAAAGTTGAGAGACGCAAGACCCAACACTCTGGATGAGCTTAAGGCCGCTATCGAAGCATCCTGGGCCTCCATAACACCTCAGCAGTGCCACAGGCTGGTTGCCTCCATGCCACGCCGCATTGAAGCAGTCATTTCTGCAAAAGGATTCCCGACCAAGTATTGAGTGCATAACTGAACATAATTATTTGAAGGTTGACTTTTTTTGTATTAAAAACACTTTTCTTTTATTGGTCGGATGAAATATGCTAATTTTTTGAGATAGGATTTTGGGGTTTTCATGAGCTGTATGCCAAAATCATCAATATTAAAACAAGAAAAGGCTTGAACTACTTCAGTTGTGTGTAATGAATCTAAAATATATGAAAGTCTAATGTTTATCAGTACATTACAGAAAATAATGAACTTTATCACAATATGCTAATTTTTTGAGAAGGACCTGTATATATATATCTATGGGCCCGAAGGGAGCCATATCCTACTCCTTGCTAGACAGAAAAAAACTGATCTGCGATATGCAGACTGAGAGGATATACCCGGGGGGTCTGCCCCCTGGGCGGGACTGTAGGTGTGATGCAACACTTTTTACAAGTTTTTCTGCCTAGTCACTCCTAATTAACGGATAATACCCACTTTGTCAATAGAGAAGCTGTGTCGGTCCATGGACGAAAGAGTAATTACCTTCCTCTTTATACACTTATAGTACGTCACTACGTTCGTGTTTGTCAAACGACAATTTGTGTATCCCTAGTATGCTAGACAAAATCCTGCACATGCCCTTTTGACAAAAATTCGACACTCGGTCGTCCAACAATCAGACCATGTGTGTGAATTAAGGCTAAAGACTGTATGTTTTTTTTTTTTTTTTTTGCAGTTTAGCTGTTTGTAGGCAGGTGCAGTCTACTTTCTCCACTGCAGGTGGCACTCAACCGCAGCAGCATTGCACAGGGAGAGAAAGTAAAGAGGAAAATGGTTCCTCTATGGTTTCCTGGGTCACTGGGGGAGCTATTCGGATTGGATGCTGGTGCCCCATTTGAGTCTGGCAGTCATCTTGGGTTGGGCAGTCTTTTTAAAGTGGAACTTCACTCTCCCAATCAACATTAATTATTTTGAATCCTTATGCTGCTAGCATTAGTGAATAGATAAGATAGTATATCTTTAAAGTTGTTGTTTTTTACATTTTCTCAGCTAAGCACACCCTCCTGCCTGCACACCTGAACTAAGGGCAGATGGATTACAGGAAGTAAATGCTACATGAATCATTTGCCCTTACTCAAGATGGCCATGGCCAGAAATGCTAGGGGGAGTGTTTTTCAGAGATTTCTCAACAAAATAAAGCATGAAGACATGGATGGATGGGGGAGATTGCTTTAAATATTAAAAATGAATTAAATAGTGTTTTTTGTTTGTGGTGGTCAGATACAGTGAAGATCCGCTTTAAGACCCTGGCTCCAAGGCCTGGTGCGCTTTTCATGTGTGGGTAGTGCAGGTCACCCGTCTGTCAGGGACAGTAATTAGCGGCAGGAAGAGGTCCCAGGCAAATAGAGAAAGAGTAAGGACATGCCATCCTTCTTGGAAGCCTCCTCATTTGGGTGCGGCCTGGCCAGGCTGCATTCAGCCCCTCGAGACAGACGCTGTCGGTGCATCTGAAACCTACTGCTATACTCTTCACTGCAACATTCTGTGAGTGCGCCTGGTCGGGTTGTAATCCCAATGGGTAGTTGTGCTTTGTTGAACTTTAACTACAATAAAGTTCTGTTTTTGCAACTGGACACAGTGTTTACTGAAAAAATGCAACACGCAGGAAGCCCATCTAGACTTACCTATTTACTGTTCTCCAGCTGCTACAGGTATTCAATCCTTCAGGGTGGGTAAAATACCTGTTCTCTTCAGTGAAAGCAAAAGGCCCTTCCAGCAGCTCCTACATCCTGTAGCAATGTACAAGCTGGCGAGAGTTTGTACACCACAGGCATCAAGGATGCTAATCAAACACCCAAAGTGTGGAGCAGTGGCACTTGAAAACACAGGTCGCCAGAAATGTAAGTATAAAAAATCGTATTTATAGAGCTGCCTATTTTTTTGTAAGTGACCCTGTGGTGGAAGGGTCTATTTAACCACTTCAGCCCCAGAAGGTTTTACCCTATTAATGACTAGGCCATTTTTTGCGATAAGGCACTGCGTTATTTTAACTGACAATTGCACGGTTGTGCGACGCCGTACTCAAACAAAATTGATGTCCTCATTTTTCCCCACAAATAGAGCTTTCTTTTGGTGCTAATTGATCACCACTGCGGTTTAATTGTTTTGCGCTATAAACAATAAAAGAACGACAATTTTGAAAAAAAACAAACCATATTTTTTACTTTCTGCTATAATACATATACAATAAAAAAACTGTAAAAAATCGAATTTCTTCATTAGTTTAGGCCAATGTGTATTCTGCTACAAATTTTTGGTAAAAAAAATCCCAATAAGCATATATTGATTGGTTTGCGCAAAAGTTATAGCGTCTACAAAATAGGATATATTTTTTATGGCTTTTTTATTAAATTTTTTTTACTTGTAATGGTGGTGATCAGCGATTTTTTGCGGGATTGCGACATTGCAGTGGACAGATCAGACACCTAGTTGAAATATGCACTGACACAATATAAATGACACTGGCAGGGAAGGGTTTAACATCAGGGGCATTTAAAGGGTTAGCAGCATGGTGGTCTGCTTGTTTACATCGGCAGACCGCTATTTTGTCTCTGCGGGGAGCGATTGGCTCCCGCTGTGGCCAATCAGCATGCAATTGCGGCTCCGGCAGTGAGCGCCCCCCCCCCCAGTGGCCATTGACAAAATCACACACAGGTATGTGATTTCACACAATAGAGCCTCCTTGCCGCAGTATATATGTATGACAGGCGGTCGGGAAGTGGTTCAATCATATGTAACTTTTAACTATGTGATAATGTATGGCAGGACATGTTGATTTTATTTATAGTTATATGATTGCATAGATAGGCTAGCTTCATCTAGCTGGGGCAGCGGATGACAAGACTTCATGCGTGTCACTTCCAGTGATGTCACTCACTGCTCCGGAGTTCATTACCTTCCCGCTTTCAGGCTTTTTGCCACAGCACATGTCTGCACACCAGCCTGAAGAAATGCATTGGAAGCACACGTGACAGGGTGACAATTCAATGCTTTGAAGGGCGTAGGTGGGCATTGTAACCCTGAAAAAAAATGCCAAAAATGAAAGTTGAGGTATTTTATTTCATAAAGCGATTACAGATTACATGTGCAGCAATATATACAGTACATAAATCATTCCTCCTCTTAGGGTGGTGCAAAATGACCCCATTCTGTAGTGCAGCGGGCTAAAATTTCAATATTAGGGTCTGTTTCTTGGTGTAAGGTGGGGCAGAAGGCCAGTCATTTTACTCTTTTCAACTTTTTTTTTGCTGAACATTTCTGGGAGAGAGTGTTAAGGGGGACACCCAAAATAGGACAAGTATTCTGAAGAGGTAATAGGCCTTGTAAGAGCAGCTCTTGGTAATGGCTGGTGCTGGGAGAGCAGCCAAGGCAGATCTTTGACCCTGTAAAAGCAGTCTTTAAAGCAGAAATGTACCTTAAAAAGGGAAGTTACACTTATCCTCCTCCTTCCCCTCTCCTAATATAGCATTTCTTTTTTTCTGGTAGTGGATACCTATTTTTGACAGGTACCCGCTCCCACAGTGAGCAAAGCAGAAGTTAGGCCCCCGTCCCTGCCAGCAAACGGGACTGTAGGACCATTGGGAAAGCACAGCGATTCAGCCGGCTGCAAAACACCAAGAAGTCACAGCTGGCTTTCCACAAACCAGATGGCAGCACCATGGGAAACTGACCTTCCCATAGTGCTTATTGGAGCCCTCTTCCCAATAACAAGTGAAATCAATCAACCCAATGACTTTAGACAAAAAGTACAGAGCGCAGAAAAAGGTAAATACCAGCCCAAGCTACTGTAGTTACGGTCTAGTAGTATGTTTGACTATTCTATATACTCGCCTTGACTATTGCAACTCCCTTCTCATTGGCCTACCTCTCCATAGGCTATCCCCTCTTCAATCTAGCATGAATAATGCTTCCAGACTGCCAACCCTCTCCTCCAATCTCTACACTGGCTCCCGATCGCCCTGCAAATTAAATTCAAAATACTAACCACAACATACAAAGCCATTCACAAGTCTGCCCCCAGCTACATCACCAATCGTGTCCCCAAATATCATTCAAACCGTACTCTCAAGACCTCCTACTTTCAAGCTCCCAATGCTAGTCTCCAGAGCCCCTCCCATCCTCTGGAACTTTACCTCAACCTGTCTGGCTATCTCCTACTCTAGCTGCCCTGAAAACTCATCTCACGCCTCCAACTAATCTTAAACCACTTCCATCAGCTCATTCCCCGCAGTTGCAACTTTTTGTACCACCTGCCCTACCCTAAGATTGTAAGCTTTTCTGAGCAGGGCCCTCTTGTATTTTATTGTCTCCCTTTTATATTGTAAAGCGCTGCGTAAACTGTTGGCGCTATATAAATCCTGTATAATAATGTTTAGTTAGGGACACAATTGCATGAGCACTTTACATACATTTTAAACCAGGGAAACAGACAATTTAATGTTTGCCACTCTCTGCTAATTTAACCATTAGTGAGTAATTACCCCATTGTGGCACAACATAAATGTGTTTCCAATGAGATGATATTTAAGAAGGGTTTAAAGTTTGGGTTTTGCAGACCCTTGCTGTCTGTAATAAACACAAGGCCTGAAACCCTAGCTCCATCTGAATAGATCCTTCTATTCCCCACCAACTAGATCTTTTACCTGTGACCTTACATTGTTGGGTCAAGAGATTGTCAGATAGGCGTCGCCAGAGCACCAGTATAAGCCTTCTTTCCACCCATATGTGGGGGATTCTTTGGCTCAGACCCTGGTCAAGTGAACTCCATGCAAGAAATGCATAGCACATCTACACTTTGATGTACTTATCCAAGGGGGGATCAAACAGGCGGTTTCCTTCAAAGTGATTACAGGAGAGAAGCGTACTCTCCTCCCCCCCCCCCCCCCCCACAAAAGGCAGCTCACTCTTCTGTGAATAAACCTACTTGAGGCCAGGAAAAAAAATACAAATTTGTCCCTCTCATGCTTCCAGCTTTAAACTGAAATCTGGAACAAGCTTTTGTGCGATGACAGTCCTTTACTTAGTGATGGGGTGTCCCATGTCAGAGTTCTCAGTCTACTGCCCGTACAGTAGAGCCCAAAATAAGTCTATAGGGCAGGTTTGCCAGAGTCTCTGCTGAGGATATGGAGGTGGACAGGCCCAATAGCCTTCAATAGGAGCTCTAGTGTACAGGAGACTTTCTGAGATCAGGGTTGGTCATATCCTGTGTCTCAAATATGTATTTGTTAGATAAGGGGGTATGCAAAAAGACCTAGGTGCACATTATAAAAGTGTACTTATTCTTTAACATGTTTGTTAACCTCAAAAAAAAAAAAAAAAAAGAAGGGGGGATTCTGTTCCTTTAAAGCATGTTATACAGCACAGTGCTTGTGCTGTGTAATTTGCCCCCCCCCCCCCCCCCCCACGTATCACCTAAAAGACCTGTCTGATTCTGCCTGGCTATACCCTCCACCTGTAAACTGACCACAGTATATCATGGCTGCTGAGCCCTGACACCGTGGTCAGGTTACATGCCTCTGTCATCTGCTGTCCTCTCCCCCTCCCTGTCAGCTCTATGTCCATGTCCACCCCCTCCTGAAATTACAGTTGATTTTTTTTTACACCATCCTCCGTTTATTAAGTGCTACAGTGTGCATTTTATAAAAAAAAATGCAGATATTTAGAGCACTGCTCACATGACCAGCCGACTCTTCTCCTGACTGACATCAGCAGGTAATCCTTAGCCCCGCCCACTGCAGTCACATGAGTGCCACTCTGTATATGTAAAATGCTTCAATGCAGCTATATACCTGTTTTACAGAGGATGGTGTAAATTGTGCATAGTGGATTAACAACCACTTTAACTTCTCTTATTCACCCCATTTTAGCTGTAAAATACATCATGGAAAAAAATTAACTGGCAGAAATCCTGTGCTCTCTGCCATTAGTTAGTGTTTCCAGTTCTCAGTGTACCACACAACACCTTTCTCCTATGTTTTAGGCATGAGGGGAAGGTGTTCTATAATCCTAAAATACTTCCTGTCCTAGGGGAAACACCACTCCTCCAAAGATAGAGAACTGTGAGTGTTGTCACTCTAAAACCTCATTCACATCTGGGTGTAGCAGAGACACATGTCCCTAAACGTGGGGAAAAACCATGCTAAAATACACAACATACTCATGGTGGAAGAGGAACTTTAGTGTCTTTTTGTAAATAGGCTGTATTTGTCATACAACTCCTTAAGCCCTGGTTTACACATATGCGATGCAGGAAACGCAGCAAATCCCGTGCGTTTCCCGCACTGTATTGCACGACGTCCATGCACTCTGCTGTGGGTGTCAATGTCATCTTAATGACGCCCCAAAAAAGATTGCAAAACTGTGCAATTCAGGTGCAGTGGCTGCACCATTTTTGTGCAGATGCAAATTCAGCCATACAAAATGGCTGGCTGAAATTGTACTGCACAGCCATAGCATGTGATGTGCGCAGGAATGCAGTGTGATTCCTGTTCGCACCACATGTGGCGTCTACACACGTGGTGTGCACAAGTGTGAACCCAGGCTTAAAGCACACTGCTCGTCTGTGCTGTGTGGGCAGCCATTTGAGGCAAGGGGAGGTGAAGCCAGCGGTAGTTTCTTCCAGGATATGCATAACACCCACCAATTGCAGTTCTGATCATACAGTGATGGCAGCAATCTCCCATGCTGCAACTAAACCAGATTTCTGGAGCCGTCTCATGCAGGCAGCAATGTGCTGGTCCCCCGATTGTACACTCCCTGCTGCCACAACCCCCCTTCCCCCCCACGTTGAATCTTGCGCCATGTGGCACTTGCATTGTCAGATCAGAGGATCATCCCTCTGCCCTCTCAAGGACTAGACACCCCTATCCACCCTCCCATAGACTGCTATATATAGGCCATGGATACGCCTCTCTGCCTTTCTTCCCACACCCTCTCAAGCATGGAGATCTCAGGATATTAAAAAAAGCGACCCGAAGACTCCTGGGATTTGTGTAGATATCCCACAAGTCAACAGGAGAATGCACTACGTAATTCACGTAGGCGATCGCAGCAGGTGGGGGTGTCAAAATGTAGAGTAGTAAATAGCCATTTATGTTAGAGGGGGGAAAGGATTCCAAACAGCAACTTAAAGGGCAAGTTCACCTTTACAGAAAAAATCTGTACGTGAACCCCCCCCCCCCCCCCAGTCATGCTGACCTGAATCCTGACAATCATCCGCTAGGAGACCTTGTATAGCTGCCTCACCAGTCCAGTGCTTAGAAATTTCTTCAGCTTAATCTTCTAAAACACATCTCATAAAAAGATACGTTTAGGAGCATGCTAATTGGTCAGCACTGACCAATCAGAACCTGCGTAGCCCTTCCTGTCACCGCAGGCGAGGAGAGAAAGCCGTGGGGATTTCAAATCCCCAGACTTGTAAAGCAGCTTTATTATCTGTAAGAACAGGTGATCGCCAGGCTCCAGATTAGCAGGACCTGGTGCAATGGGAAGCGGGTCCAGTGCAAGTGTACCTTACAAATTTTCTGTAAAAAGGTGAACTTACACTTTAAGGAGAGAAAAAAAAAAGCTTAAAGTTCCACTTTAAACATATCCGCCAAGATATTTTCACTGTTGCAGGATAATTTTGCAGAAGGTTCCTCAATCCCATTTTTTCTGAGGGGCCAACCTCAACCAGACTGATTCAGAAAGGTTTACAGCCTTAATTTATCTGGACACACGTTTGTAATATCTGCTCCAATCTGACAGCTGATCTCAGGATAACTACATCCAGCAGATACAAAGCCATAACTTTAAAAAGTAGTATAGCCATACTTCAATGGAGCAAAGGAGTGCAGTTCGGTGTGCACTCCTGTGACCTGGTTTCAGCCAATAGCAGGCTGAAGCCAGCTGTTGGCCGACATCACCAAGCTGGTCCAGGCTCCTGATTGATCCAACTTTACACTCAGATGCCTGGGCCAGCCCTTCTCTCAGCAGGCTGATGGGATACCGAGCCTGCCACTCCTGCCCCTTTCCACAGCCTGGCCCTCTAGTGAGTGCTGGAGGGGCAGAATGTCACTGGATCTCTGCTCAACAAATACCGAGAGCCGAGCGATCAATGGGCTTTGATCCATTCTCAGTCTTAGAAGCAGCAGGGGACCAATGCTGCATTCACCTAGGCGACTATATTTTAAGAACTCATACCTTTAATGCATGCTTGCCTTAAACTACACAATAGCACTGTATTACTTAGTGAAGATAGCCATTAATACTTTCTCAATTCACACAGGACTTTTAGTCCGATTCAGTTGAAAGCTGTAGCATAGGCAGGACACTGGTTTGTAAAAAGAAACATTTAATATTAGAAAACCATAGAAAATAAATAGTTTCTTTTTTTCTCTCACAAACTTTTTATAACCATTAAGGAGTGAACATACATAGGAATTAAATCTCAGTAACAAAAGATACAGAGGGGCATCATGGAACTGAGTTGTTCCCTTCAGTCATTACACTTTCAAAATATTTGCATAGTCCCATTTATTTCAGGAATTTAACCTGATTTGAACAACAGAATTGCAACTTGGCCCAAGTAGAAGTAAATGAAATGCTTGGTCTCATGTGTGACGTAGCTGCCAAAGTTCCTTCCCACAATGCAGTGCCATGTAGGGTTATATTTCTTGTCAAATTCCTAGAAGAAAATATTTTGGGTCAATATATGCGACTGAAAATGCACAATTTAAGCACACTGCAAAAATTAGCAACTCATAGCAAAGATTGACAGCATAATGCTAAAGAGTGAAAACCAAATTTAGTTGGCTATAGTTTAGTAGTGCAGTACATTTCTCAACATGTTAATACAAATAATTCTGTGCAGTGCAGCTGCCAAGCAATCTTCCCATCAAAAATAGATGTGAATCGAGATGGTTGCTAAGCCACACTGCACCCCAGGGTTGTCTTCAGATTCCCAAGCACAAAAAAATACAGAAACATTTCACGATAGGAGATTCAACCTGTATGTGCTCAAGGCATTCATAGCCCATTTTTACTGCCCATATTGGCAAGGGGGTCTATCCTGTGGCCTTTCTGGCCTGCAGCAAACCTATAGTGCCCCCACTAACCTTAAAATCCATGTTGTGATTATGCTGTACACTATACAATCTGGATTGTATAAATTACAGTCTTATAGATGTAGTAATAAGAGGTCAAACCTAAACAATCCATTTAAAAGGAGAAGTATGGGGTGGGATACTAGTACATATCACATTAGTCACATATCAGCTAATCTTTTTTTCCCTACCTCTTTAGTTTTTACAGCATGTGCACACGAACTTTCCTTCAGCTGGAAAAAAACGGTCCATTTTCAGTTTGAAAAGTTTCAGGGGGTGTGTACATCTCCACCAACACACCCCCTGCCTCTGCTCCCCTAAGACGTGGCTGTGCTGATAGATCGAAATATAGTGTAGATTCTCATACACAGCACCATCAGTGACTTCTCACCTTACACTCACTGAAGTGCTAAAAAAAAAAAAAAAAAAAACTCTTCCGACCATTGAAACATGCTGCGAGGGAGGGGGGGGGGGGGGTAGAGGAGAGAGAAGGGCGCAGCTATGCTCTGTGAAGTCTCAGTAACAAGCAGAGGGAGGAGAGAGGGCATCAAGCAAAATGACAGGAAAGGGGTGTATCCAGACTTCATGTCCAGACCATTGTCAGGATGATGCTGTATGAAAGACTGTAGAACATCCCACAGGTATTTATCTAGATTTTAACAGAACAGGGCACTTCTGAGAGGGCTGGGAGGGTTTATAGATATCAGCTCACATAGAATAGATGCAAGCAAAAAAAGGAAACCCATTCTTCCCTTTTATTTGTAGCCAATCAGGCAAGTCCTTGCCCTACATAGCTGATGGCAGATCTAGAGATTTAGATCTACCATCAACTATGTATTTCAAGGGCCTGGTTAAATTGAAACCAACTAAAGCCTGGTACACCAAGCTTTTGTTCAACCCAGCAGCCTGAAAAAAATAAAAATAATTTGCTGTACCCCCACCAGGGAATGCTGGTCAGCATTCACAGCCAACGGTAGCCAATTTTCCTTCATGGTCGCTCAACAAAAGCCAGTTGTACACGAGCTGAAAGTCAGCCTGTTTCTACTGTACTGTCTGATTTTAGCCGATATTTGGCTTGCGTGCACCCAGCTTAAGGGGCTGTCCTCATATGCCATACTTTTGGTAAAAACAATGTACAAAAGGTGGTATAGACGTGTTGGAGAAGCAAACATGGCTTGAGACCACAGTTCTGGACTTCACAGTCAAAGCTTTGTAGCATATTAGCGTCGGCATGACAAAGGCTTATCAAGATCCCCTGGTGTGGCTATGGGCTTCAAAGAGGAGAAGATATAGCTTCGCCTTATCTGATTGGACAGGAGGCAAGTGTGGGTGGTTTTTGGGTGAGGGGGATGAATGATAGAAGCACAAACTCAAAAGGGAAGAGCCCCTCTCTGATCTAGGATCTGGCTGAGATCACATGCATCTCTGAAGGCTTAATAGCAGCCTGTTGGTTCGGGCCTAAGACATGTGACCTACAGAGGCCTAGCCTTCTATTATATCCAGGATCTCAGCCAGCAGAACCTTAGCAAGAGGAGTGTTGAGTATGCTTTATTTATATATATATATATATATATATATATATAAATATATAAATCTCCTATTTTAGAGGAATAAATGTAAGATGACTTGATTACGAAGCAGCTGCGTTTGTCTTTATACTATATAGTGCATCATCAGGCCTAACATGCTCTGATAAGTTAGACTATACAATTAATACAAAGATGCAATAGTTATAGATTATGGATTAATATATAATATTGCATAGTTTACAATAGACGCCTACAGGTCAGAACTAGCATTCCTATTAGCCATTCAAAAAGGAGCCAATCAGGAAGGGACAGACTGCATTGACTGTCAGATTTTTGGTCTCCCCCAAGCTCCCCCCATACAATACCCCAGCTTAGAATTAGCAGGAAACTTTGCAGGAAAGCAAAGTCTAATTGTAGGCACCTCTTAACACCCACCCTATCATGCCATCAGTGGCTGCTTTTGGCAGAATGGGATGGTTTAGAGCAGTGATTCTCAACCTCTCTACTGCTGTGACCCCTTGATAAAATTTCCCAAGTTGTGGGGACCCCTAACAGTAAAATTATTTTAGTAGCGTGGGTTGTCAGCACCCAAGGCAAGTAATTTGTGCCCCTAACCCATGGACATTTAGCGCTCCCCGAGTCCCTTCCACTCACAGTATTAACACCCCTTACTTTCGTTTCCTTATCTCTCTATCCTAATTTCTTGTTTCTTTTCCCCATCCTTCTCTCTAGCCATCTTTGTTCTTTCTCTCCCTCCCCCCCCCCCCCTCCTTTTTCACTCCCTTCCATGTATTCTCTATTTGTATTGCTTCTCTTACTCCTTGGTTGGGGGGGGGGGGTTAATGGGATCAGTGGCAGTGCTGGTGGGGAGTTGGGATGAGCCAACTTAGGTGCTCTTGATCAAGGTCACCTGCTAATCTGAGAACTGTAGTGGGGACTTTAATGGCAACTCTAATCACAGCCTGGTAGTGTTACTCACTGTCTCCAGCTATGTGGTGTCTCGCAGCAGTGACACCTGTGCCAAAATCAGGAGATGGGGTCTTCTCCGGCTCCTCCCCCTTTCACATTCCTCACCAGTCAGCTGACCTCTAGTCTCTCCCCCCACCCATGCCGTGAACTGAATGGGCGGCTGCGAAAAGGCAGAGTGGGCGGCCGCTGGCTCCAGGAACACCCCAGTTGGGCAGCCGCGAAAAGGCTGGGAGAGCGGTGCGGGATTCAGGAACAGCCCAGGATTCGGTGACCCCTGGCAAATCGTAATTCCAGACCCCCAGGTTGAGAACCACTGGTTTAGAGGCAAAGCTTTCCATACACCCATGTGATACACATGGATACTTAAAAGGTTAAATTCATCTCTACGTTTCCAATATTGTTTTATTGAAAGTTTTCACAAAGTACAAAAGAATCTCAGCACACTTCATTCAGTTGCCCACCTTTTCATTAAGACACACTATGCTGGATAGGGGTCTAGTACATTAAATTGGGTAGTTTTCAACTAGTATTTTAATGACTTACAAGTAGGTCCCAAAGCCTGCCACAAAAACTCCCACTAAAGTGATCAGCCATGTCCTGCCCAAGTTCCAGGATGCGTGTTCCCATCACAGGAGCAGTCTCACTTTAATTTTCCAAACCCACATGTGCATTGTGATCTCCCTATACTATAGCAGCAGCTGCATCACAGAAGCCAGCATCTAGTGTTTGAGTCCCTGGACTTGGGCAGGACTGCTCATGCCAGTGAAAGTATGGCAGGTTTTGGGGATGTCAGTCACGGCATATTGTTAGAGCGATTTTTTTTATTTATTTTTTTATTAAAATACACATATTATACTTGCCTGCTCTGTGAAGTAGGACTGATCAAGAGAACTTGGGTAAGTATTTAGGGAGGTAAGGGGGCAATACAACTACTGTGACTTTATCTTCATGCAGGAAATGCATTAAGCTAAAAAAAAAGGTCTTGGTTTAGAAAAAAAGAGTATAGGCAAAGCTATTTTGGCTAGAAGTCTATTGATCACAGGATTTAGTACATTCTACACTCCTGTGATCCATTTTCAGCCGACAACAGGCTGAAACCTGCTGTTGGCTGACATCACTCAGCCGGTCCAGGCTCTGACAAAATCCCTACCATATGGTCAGGATCCACCCAGAAATCTGACAATGTTCTGACGATTTCTGCCCTCCAGCTTATTTCCCGATCAGCTAGCGTGACTTCACCATAGCGCATATGCACATCGTAGGAGGCTTTTTTTTTATAGACGAGAGCTACCATTTGACGGGCACAATTGAATGCTATGCAAATAGCGGAGGGACACCGTATTTGTCATATTGTGCCTCGCTGTTGGCGCCACGTGTTTACAGTCTACTCAAGGTCTGGTTTTGAGAGTGTTGCAGGGCAGGTTTGGGGCGTTGAAGGGCGGGTTGCAACATAGACAAAACCCACCCTTCAACACACCCACAACCCACCCTGCAACAGCAAGGCTCTGACAGCTACAGTGTTCCTCCACTCTTTGCTCTCAATACTGCCTGTGAAATGGTATCGCCCGTCAAAAAAAGCTTCCTACAATGTGCACATGCACTATGGTGACTTCACTCCAACCGATCGCAAAATCAGCTGGAGTCCCCTTCTGTTCTGCACAGGCACTTTGACAACGGGCACAAATCGATAGAAGCCTGACCCAGCCTCTGCTACAGTCCACCAGTGAGCGCAGGAGGGGGCATGCAGAGCAGAGA
Source organism: Rana muscosa (assembly GCA_029206835.1). Lineage (NCBI taxonomy): Eukaryota > Metazoa > Chordata > Amphibia > Anura > Ranidae > Rana > Rana muscosa. Next base: position 884,912,173 of record CM055116.1, read on the forward strand.
GTCCGAGACTGACAGTACCCAGCTCTATGCTCACAGAATGTTAAGAACTGAGCAATCAGCAGTCTGACTTCTCAGTGCAGAGCTGGCAGGGGACAAATGCAGCATCGGATCAATGCTGCATCCACCTAGGGGAGTGTAAATTTTCTTTCCCCTAAACCCCATACTACTCTTTTAGGCCCCTTTCACACTGGGGCGGGGAGGTGCGCTGGCGGTATAGCGGTGCTATTTTTAGCGCCACTATACCATTTTTACTGTGATATTTGACCGCTAGCGGGGGGGATTTTAACCCCCGCTAGCGGCCGAAAAAGGGAAAATACCCTGTAGAGGCGCATTGCCGGGGTTTCCCTTGCTTTCAATGGGCAGCAGCGGTAAACACACCGCTCCTTCACCGCTGCAAAGATTCGGCTAGCAGGACTTTTGGAGCAGTCCTGCTAGCGCACCGCTTCAGTGTGAAAGCCTTCGGGCTTTCACACTGAAGACTGCAGGGCATGATTTTTTCCAGGCGGTATAGCAGCGCTATTTTTAAGCACTAAACCGCCTGAAAAACGTGTCAAGTGTGAAAGGGGCCTTAAAGAGTATTAAAACTAAGGACAATATTTGAAAATCATATTAAAAAAAAAAAAAAAGGCAATTTGTTTTCTTTTGGAATTGTGCTTACCTAGGTGGATGCAGCATCGGTCCCAATGCTACATCTGTCCCCTCGCTGGCGCTAAGACTGAGAACCGGTCAAACACCGCTGATCGCTCGGTTCTCAGAGCTCCCCAAGCAGAGAGCTAGTGACTGTTAGTCACCCCTGTCTGCTCTGGAACGCTGGGCTGTGGAGGGGGGCGGTAGCAGCCAGCTCGGGCATGTGGGCGAATCCTGACCAGATGGTCACGATTTCTCAAGCCTGCACCGGCTGTGATTTCAGCTGATGGGTCACGTGTGCAAAGTGCACTGTGATCCAAAAGGTGAAGTGCAGCCAAACAAGCACATTTTAGAAAGAAAAAAAAAAAAAAAAAAAAAAAAAACCAAGACAATCTCTTCAAGCAATCAGTGTATGGTAAACAGACCTGTACCACAGAGATAAATGCGAATCATATCCTACCAACAGTGGCTACTATGCTTGGGAGCACGTGAAACCAGTTTGCATGCATCTTCGTTATACCTAGAAAATTTTGAACGCATATTGCTGTCAAAAAGACAATACTGCTAGTTACGGGCATAGTACCGTATTTATCAGCATATAACACGCACTTTTTTCCCCCCCCTTAAAATGAGGGGAAAATCGTGGGTGCGTGTTATACGCCGATCCTCCGCCGATCCCCTCGCTGAAATAAGCCGAGATACACGAAGCCGAAGTACACTCGGCTCCTCTCGCAGTCCCGCCCATCTCTGACTGCGCCGCTGACATACAGAAAGCCGAGTACTTCAGCTAGTCTCGGCTCCTCTCGCAGTCCCACCCCTGACTGAGCAGAGCCGAGTCTAGCCGAAGTACACGCGGCTTTCTGTATGTCAGCGGGGCAGTCAGTGGAGATGGACGGGACTGCGAGAGGAGCCGAATCTAGTCGAAGTACACTCGGCCCCGCTCGCTCCTCTCCACACAGAAATCAGTGCCAATTTTAAAAATTGCTGACACTGGGCAAGGCTGCAGATGGACAAGGCTGCATTTAAATGTACATTTTTTTCCTTGAATTTCCCTCTTAAACTTGGGGTGCGTGTTATACGCCGATAAATACAGTAAATTGCAAGAGCTGAAGTAGTCAGCTTTTCTATCCACTAGCATATATTAATACGTTCGTTGTACCTTACACATGCTCAGATGTATGACCCCCTAAAGCAGAGTTGTCTGTGCAGACTTGCTGTGGTATTTTCCAGAACAGCCAAGCCAGGGGTTATCTACAGCAGATTCAGTTACGTTGTCTAACAAACAGGTAGGGGAGGGAGACGGTTGGAGTGGGAAATGTGATCGGACAGAAAGTGTCTGTGGCGGGGTTAGGTTTTCACCTCCTACTAGTCAGGTCGGTCAGGAGGTGGCTCACCTTCTTGATATGGGCGGCGATGTCCTTCTCGATGTTGTACTTCTCCAGGGCTTGGGTGGCACACTCCACCGAGTCTTGCTGCATCTCCTCCGACATGTCGGCGTTCTTAATGACGGCTTTCCTATCACTCATGGTGGCCTGTGAATGTGAACAGAGACAAGAGATTACCTGGGGAGGTCCAAAGGACATGCTTACTCTTAGATCCCCATCATTCATTAACGCCCCCATATAGATCGATCACTAATAAAAATGTATGTATGTATGTATGTATGTATGTATGTATGTATGTATGTATGTATGTATGTATGTATGCATATATATATATATATATATATATATATATATATATATATATATATATATATATATATATAATTATTTTATTTTAACTCCGCTATAGGACAAAGATCTATGATGAACCCCCTCAGTATCAATAGGAGAGGTAACCTCACTGGATATTACTAGAAAGCGCTACAAGTCCCTCCTGGGAAAACGTGGGCTACAGCTGCCTCAGCTTTCCACAAGTTTCCAGTTAAAGCGAGTCCATGACTGACCACCCAAAGCAGCACTTGGCCGCCCTCTCTAGTCAGCATCCCCTCACCCCTCACCCCTCTCCCCTCTCCCGTGCTGGGCTCCCTCTACTCACAGCGTTCCCGGTGTTTTCTCTCCACAGTCACCGCGTTGTCTCACACACTGCCGCTTGGCGCGTTGGGGCGGCTCTATTACTTACTTCCACGCTTTCCCACGCGGCATCTGATTGGCCCGTAGCTCACCCACACGTTCCCTCATTGGCTTCCCCGTGCGACCTCTCCGGGCTCTTTCTTCAGCGTTTTGTTTCATCCCATAATGCGCCGCGGTCTGGGCGTCTGTTTCCATAGAAACAAGTTCTGCGACAGGCTGTCTCGTGCCCCAGGCGGCGTCTCCTTGGGAACGGAGCATCTTCTAAGGAGGGGGTGCGGGCCAGGTGTCGCTGGGTTACTCAGGTAAACGCTAACAAGGGCTAAATGACGAGGCTTGTTATTGTCACCACTTGAGAATCTCATTTAGCGGCCCATTAAGCTCGTTCTTCGATTACCGCACTGGCTCATGTATATTGTATATATCAGTTACTAACCTTCGTCATGTGTGTTGGCATTTCCGTGGCCATATGCCGCCATGTTTGCTTTTTTTGTTTTTGTTTTTAAGTACATCAGTGTTTTGTATGCCACCCACACTCACCGGCCACTTTATTAGGTACACCTGTTCAATTGCTTGGTAACACAAAATACTAATCAGACAATCACATGGCAGCAACTCAATGCATTTAGGAATCTAGACGTGGTGAGGACGACTTGCTGAAGTTCAAACCGAGCATCAGAATGTGGAAGAGTGACTTTGAATGTGGCATGGTTGTTGGACGGGCTGGTCTGAGTATTTAAAAAAAAAACTGCTGATCTACTGGGATTTTCACACACAAACATCTCTAGGGTTTACAGAGATCGGTCTGTAAAAAGAGAAAATATCCTGTTGTGTGGAGGAAAATGCCTTGTTGATGTCAGAGGTCAGAGGAGAATAGGCAGACGATAGAAAGGTAGATTCCAGATGATAGAAAGGCAACAGTAACTCAAATAACCACTAGTCACAACCAAGTTATGCAGAATACCATCTTTGAATGCACAAGACATCGAGCCTTGAAGCAGATGGGCTACAGCAGCAGAAGACCACACCGGGTGCCACTCCTGTCAGCTAAGAACAGGAAACTAGGGTTGCACCGATATCGGTGACGATACTAAGCATTTGCACGGGTATCGGTACTCATGCGAAACAAATAAGTGCGCAACCTTAAAAATATTGCAGTGCTAAATATTCAACAGAGAAATGAGTCCATACACAAGAACCATCACAGGGAAAATCCCAGTGAAAAAAAGTCCATAAAGTGCTCTTTAAGTGGATTCATAAAACATCATTGCTCCATATGGTGCTCTCTCCCACACAAAAAGAACTATACGCCTCTTACCAGAAAGGCTGGATCCCAAATTATAGGGATCTAACACGCTCGTTTTAATTTAAGCCAGCTGAGATGTTTTGCTCCCAAGGGTCCAGTAAGACCCCTTTCACACTGGGGCCGCTCCACGTTAGCGGTAAAGCGCCGCTAGTTTTAGCGGTGCTTTACCGTAGTTTTAGCAGCGCTTTTCGGCTGCTAGCAGGGCGCTTTTAACCCCCGCTAGCGGGCGAAGGAAGGGTTAAAATCGCCCGTGTTGCGGCGCTTCTGAAGCGCTGCCCATGCATTCCAATGGGCAGGGGTGATTTAGGAGCGCTGTATACAGCATTCCTGAACCGTCCCAAAGATGCTGCTTGCAGGACTTTTTGTAACATTCCCGCAAGCGCACCTCCCCAGTGTGAAAGCTCTCGGGCTTTCACACTGCGGTGGCATGGGAGGCGGTTTTCAGACGCTATTTTTAGTGCTAAAATGCCTAAAAAATGCCTTCAGTGTGAAAGGGGTCTAAGAAAGCTCCTTCTTGGTAAGGTGTTAGATTCACCTGGATACTATATGTTTCCTATATACCTCCGGCTCCACCGATCATCCTGCTATAGATGCTCTCCAGCATAAGGGATTTCAAGAAGGGAGAACTTCACGGTGTAGTATTTAAAAATGACCATTTATTTAAAAGTATCTTATTGCACCTACAAGAAGATGAACGTAAGAAGGCAAAAAACAAACACACAGCCAAAGACCCCATCTGCAGGCTGGTACGTGGTGACGTCACAGAATTCAGCTCCACCCGACGCGTTCAACAGTTCAACTTTTGTCTGAATTCCTTTTTTAAGGATGTCAGTGGTGCCCAGTAGACTGTCCATTTTTTTATTCATGCCTGTTGAAATGGCAGATACAGGATGACCCACATTGCAGTGCATATGAAAACATTCATTAAAATTTTGGGGCCCCTTACACAGCTTCAGGCATGGGCCCCCTTGAGCAGAGGAGAACCGGGGGGGGGGGGTGCTGCCGCCCCGCAAATTGAGAAGCGGGGGGGGCAGCCGCGAATTGAGAAGCGGGGGGGTTGCCATCCGGGGCCCTGGGGACCTCTGGGCCCCTTACAAAAAAAATATAATAATAATTTATAAAAAATAAAAAGAAGGGGGTTGCCATCCGGGGCCTCTGGGCCCCTTAAAAAATAAAAATAAAAATAAAATAATTTATATTTTTATTTTTTATAAAAAATACATAAAAAAGGGGGTTACCATCCGGGGACCTCCGGGCCTCTGGGGACCTTTGGGCCCCTTACAATTTTTTTTTTTTTTTTATAAAAAAAATAAATATATTTTTATAAAAAAAAAGGGGGGGCATCCGGGGTCCTGGGGACCTCTGGGCCCCTTACAAAAAAATAAATTAAAAAAATTAAATTAAAAATAAATAAAAAAGGGGGGTTGCCATCCGGGCCCCTTACGTACTGCCTGTACCCACCTGATGGCGGCCCTGGCCACAGCCCCAAGTTTTCTCCACTTGTTTACTTCCTGCTTGGGGTCCTTCTTTAGGTGTCCTCATCACTGCCTGAATGACATTCCTATTGGATGGCACTGGCGGGGTCTGTGACGGGAGTCACTTTGGGCGGAGGGCTTGTGAAACCCAGCTTACCTTGGAGAGCACTGGAATCTCCTTCATCTCCCCCGGCCCCTCCTATGTGTAATTCACCCTGTGTCTATTAGGGGCACAGGGTGACCGAGAACCCCAGTCCGATCTGCACTAGTCAGACTCACTGTACAACCACACTGGAATATTATATATATTGTGACAGCAGGAAGGTAAAGTCACCTGGTTGCATCCAGGGGGGTAGATATATTTCGCCCAGATTCAGGCTTTACGCCGACTTATACAACTAGGTGGAGAGTTGTATAAGCCCAGCTAAGGCTAGTGGGCTCATGGATGACTCATACCTCTAGGGAGAGTGTGGGGCGTCGTACAGACAGGGAGTTGATGAGACCAGCTGAAGCTTGTCAGCTCATTTAGGCCTCTATAAGAACTCCCAGCTTCATTAGATGTTAGCTCATGCCTGGAACCAGACCTGTGTGGACTGTCTAGGGAGAGTGAACCCCTGTGCGGTGAGAAAAAGCCTGTGTGGCTATTTGCTTGGACATTTAAAACCAGGGACTTAGGGACTAGGACAGCACTAGGCTGATCCCAGTTGTTAGTTAGGAAACCTGTATGTTTACTCAGAGGTCAAGTTGACCAGGATTTATTTTATTTATGTTTCTTTTGCTTTGCTGTGTTTTGTCACTGTAAATAGAAAATAAACCGCACCTTTTTGATTTTGAAAACCACAACCTCCGTTTGCTGGGCCTGTTTTTGTGTGGGGAGCCCATCCCGGGGGTCACACACACCCGCTGCCGAGCTAACCCCCTCACAGTTGGTGGAGAACCAGTGGCAGTTTTTTTTTAAGCCAGCATGGAGAAATACTTGGCTACAGAGAACCTGACGGCCTCTTCCAGAGACACTCGGACTTTCCACCCTAAGACCAGACCATCCCCAGGGGCGGATAAGAGGATTCCAAGGGGTGAGGGTGGAGAGAGTGAGAGGGTGGGAGCTCTACCCCAAGTTTGGCGAGAACAGCCTGGGAAATCAGCGGCTCAAGAGGCGGCAAGAAGGATCGTTTGCTACCGCTGCCGGCAAGCGGGACATATTGCAGCCAATTGCCCGGTTGTGGAGGAACCCATGCAGTGTGACTTTCTGACGGGCAGACGTCAGTCGCTGTGTGCGACAGTCGCATGCACTGCCATTCGAGGAACTGAGAAACATTTATGCAAAATGTGTGTTAATGGTAGAAATGTTGTGGTATTGCTGGATTCAGGTAGCCTTGTGACCCTGATAAAGGCTGAATTAGTTAAAACAGAGGTCTCTGGGAATAGCAAGGTAGCTGTTATTTGTGTGCATGGGGACACCCGAGAGTATCCAGTGACTACAGTGTGTTTCGAGACCCCCAAAGGTACCCTCTCTCATCCAGTGGGGTTAGTATCTCAATTACCGCATGATGCCATTGTGGGAAGGGATTTTCCGAAGTTCTGGGAACTGTGGGATGATCCTGAGCCCCCCACTGGTGCCCCTATGTACCAGGAATGTGATAGCCAGAACTCCTCTGAGAGTGGTGAGGACTCTCCAGAATTTCCCTTGTCAGTATTGGCAGGGGAGACTCAAGAAACTGGAGAGGAGCCCACCTCCTCAGACGAAAACCTACCGTCTGTGGAGTTTTCTGATCTGGAGGTTCACAGGGAAAATTTTGCCACAGAACAGTTAAAAGACCCCGCCCTAATAAAGGCACGGGAAAACGTAGTGGAAATAGATGGCGAGTTAGTGAACCCAGATAATACCTGCACTTACCCATACTTCAGCGTAGAGAAGGACCTACTGTATCGGGTGGCAAAAAGGGCAGAAGAAACCGTTGAGCAGCTTGTGGTGCCCAAACCTTACAGGAAGTTGGTGTTGGAGTTGGCCCATGGGCACATTCTTGGAGGTCATCTGGGGACAGAGAAAACCCGAGAGAGGGTATTACAGAGATTCTATTGGCCTGGGGTGATGAAGGACATAGAAAATTATTGTTCCTCCTGCCCTGTGTGTCAGAGGTCGGCCCCGATGCCACATTTCCGTAGCCCGCTGGTCCCTCTACCCATCATTGAGGTCCCGTTTGAGAGAATCGCAATGGATTTGGTAGGTCCTATAATCAAGTCCGCTAGGGGGCACCAGTACATATTGGTTATAATGGACTATGCCACCCGTTATCCAGAAGCGATCCCTCTCAGAAATACCTCGGCCAAAACCATAGCCAAAGAGCTATCTCTTGTTTTTAGCCGGGTGGGTATTTGTAAAGAACTGCTTACGGACCAAGGTACACCCTTTATGTCCCGGGTTATGAAAGAGCTGTGTAAATTGTTCAAAGTGACGCAATTGCGTACATCTGTGTATCACCCCCAAACCGATGGGCTGGTTGAAAGATTCAACAAAACCCTAAAACAAATGTTGAAGAAAGTGGTGGATAGAGATGGAAAGGATTGGGACTGTCTACTTCCTTATTTGATGTTTGCTATTAGGGAGGTGCCCCAATCCTCTACGGGATTCTCCCCCTTTGAGTTACTGTATGGGAGACACCCAAGAGGGCTGTTGGATATTGCCAAGGAAACTTGGGAAAGTGAGAGTTCTCCCCACAGGAGTGTGATTGAGCATGTCGCCCTGATGCAAGACCGAATTGCACAGGTAATGCCCATCGTGAAGGAACATTTGGCCCAAGCGCAGTTAGCACAGCAGAGAGTGTACAACCGTGGAGCCAAGACCCGTACCTTTTCCCCGGGGGATAGGATACTGGTACTTGTCCCTACGGTTGAAAGTAAATTCCTTGCCAAATGGCAAGGCCCCTATGAGATAATGGAAAAAGTGAGCGAAGTGAATTACAAAGTCAGACAACCAGGAAGGCGAAAGCCCGAACAGATCTATCACGTTAATCTGTTGAAAGCCTGGAGGGATAGAGAGTCCCTAGTCGCAGACACTTGGTCACCAGCTCAAACTGGTTGCGTGATTCCTGAGGTTGGAATAGCAGCCACCTTGTCACAACCCCAACAACAGGAGGTTAAGGAGTTTGTGCTTCGCAACAAGGAGGTATTCTCTGAGCTGCCGGGACAAACATCTGGGGTAGAGCATGACATCATTACCCCGCCCGGTGAAAGGGTGAAGTTAAAACCCTATCGGATCCCAGAGGCCCGACGGGAGGCAATACGGGAGGAAGTACAGAAAATGCTGAACTTAGGGGTGATAGAGGAGTCCCAAAGTGATTGGTCTAGTCCCATTGTGTTGGTGCCTAAACCGGATGGGAGCTGGCGATTTTGTAACGATTTTCGTCAGTTGAACAAAGTTACAAAATTTGACACCTACCCCATGCCACGTATAGATGAGTTGATCGACCGGCTGGGAACAGCCCGATACATGACGACTCTTGACCTCACAAAAGGGTATTGGCAAATCCCCCTGGCCAAGTCGGCCAAAGAGAAAACCGCATTTGTAACCCCAGACGGGGCGTTCCAATATAAAAGAATGCCGTTCGGGTTACAGAATGCGCCGGCCACATTCCAGCGGAAAATGGACCAGATGCTGAGGCCCCATCGGAAGTATGCTGCGGCTTACCTGGATGACGTAATTGTCCATAGCACAGATTGGGCCTCACATCTGCCAAAAGTGCAAGCAGTCCTGGACTCTGTTCGGGAAGCGGGGTTTACGGCTAACCCCAAGAAGTGTACCATTGGGCAGGAGGAGGCCAAATATCTTGGGTACACCATTGGGAGGGGAGTAATAAAACCCCAACTCAACAAAGTCGAGGCCATCCAGAGTTGGCCACGTCCCAACAGCAAGAAGCAGGTACGAGCCTTTCTGGGAATCGCTGGGTATTATCGGCGATTCATTCCCCACTTTGCTTCTAAGGCTGTGCCCCTAACCAACCTGACGAAGGGGAAAGGGTCGGTCATGATTAAATGGACCCCCGAGGCTGAGGCAGCATTCCAATTCTTGAAACAAGCCTTATGTAGCCAGCCAGTGTTGTACTCACCCGACTTCTCTAAAGACTTTGTCGTACAAAGTGATGCGTCAGATGTGGGGTTAGGAGCAGTATTGTCCCAGGTCTGGAACGGGGAAGAGCACCCAGTCATTTACCTCAGCAGGAAGTTGAAGTCCCATGAGGTAAATTACGCCACCGTTGAAAAGGAGTGTTTAGCGGTGAAGTGGGCTCTAGATTCCCTTCGGTACTACCTGCTAGGTAGGCACTTTGACATGGTTACGGATCACGCTCCGTTAAAGTGGATGGCTCAAAACAAGGAAACAAATAGAAGAGTGAATAGGTGGTTCCTGGCCCTCCAGGAATTCAACTTCACAGTAAAGCATCGCCCTGGCGTTCAAATGGGGAATGTGGATGCTTTGTCTCGAGTACATGAATGCCTGATTGCTGGTGTTCCAACCCCGAGGTTAAAACAAGAGGGGGGGGGTATGTGACAGCAGGAAGGTAAAGTCACCTGGTTGCATCCAGGGGGGTAGATATATTTCGCCCAGATTCAGGCTTTACGCCGACTTATACAACTAGGTGGAGAGTTGTATAAGCCCAGCTAAGGCTAGTGGGCTCATGGATGACTCATACCTCTAGGGAGAGTGTGGGGCGTCGTACAGACAGGGAGTTGATGAGACCAGCTGAAGCTTGTCAGCTCATTTAGGCCTCTATAAGAACTCCCAGCTTCATTAGATGTTAGCTCATGCCTGGAACCAGACCTGTGTGGACTGTCTAGGGAGAGTGAACCCCTGTGCGGTGAGAAAAAGCCTGTGTGGCTATTTGCTTGGACATTTAAAACCAGGGACTTAGGGACTAGGACAGCACTAGGCTGATCCCAGTTGTTAGTTAGGAAACCTGTATGTTTACTCAGAGGTCAAGTTGACCAGGATTTATTTTATTTATGTTTCTTTTGCTTTGCTGTGTTTTGTCACTGTAAATAGAAAATAAACCGCACCTTTTTGATTTTGAAAACCACAACCTCCGTTTGCTGGGCCTGTTTTTGTGTGGGGAGCCCATCCCGGGGGTCACACACACCCGCTGCCGAGCTAACCCCCTCACAATATATATATATATATATATATATATATATATATTGTGACAGCAGGAAGGTAAAGTCACCTGGTTGCATCCAGGGGGGTAGATATATTTCGCCCAGATTCAGGCTTTACGCCGATTTATACAACTAGGTAGAGAGTTAATGAAGCCCAGCTGAGACTAGTGGGCTCATTGATGACTCATACCTCTAGGGAGAGGGCTGGGCGTCGTGCAGACAGGGAGTTGATGAGGCCAGCTGAAGCTTGTCAGCTCATTTAGGCCTCTATAAAAAACTCCCAGATTCATTAGATGTTAGCTCATGCCTGGAAGCAGACCTGTGTGGACTGTCTAGGGAGAGTGAACCCCTGTGCGGTGAGAGAAAGCCTGTGTGGCTACATTTTGCTTGGACATTTAAAACCAGGGACTAGGACAGCACTAGGCTGATCCCAGTCGTTAGTTAGGAAACCTGTAAGTTTAGTCAGAGGTCAAGTTGACCAGGATTTATTTTGTTTATGTTTTTTTTTGCCTTGCTGTGTTTTTGTCACTGTAAATAGAAAATAAACCGCACCTTTTTGATTTTGAAAACCACAACCTCCGTCTGCTGGGCCTGTTTTTGGGTGGGGAGCCCATCCCGGGGGTCACACATACCCGCTGCCGAGCTAACCCCCTCACAGTTGGTGGAGAACCAGTGGCAGTTTTTTTTAAGCCAGCATGGAGGAGATACTGAAACAGCTGGCTCTAGCAAATGCCAATCAACAGCAGACAAATGCAGGTTTGCAAAGGAGCCTTGCAGCCCAGCAGCAAGCTCATCAACAGAGCCTTGCAACTTTACAACAGAGTCTGGAGGCTCAGCAACAAGCCCAACAGCAATCTGAGGCCCGCTTCATAGACCTGTTGCAGAAGCAAGAGCAGAGACTACAACAACAGATGGAAGCAGTAATGCAGCAACGTCCGCAGACCAGTGAGGAAAGCCGTCCCACTAATACCGCGTCCTTTGGGGTGAGTCGTTTATTGACAAAAATGACTGGAGAGGATGATCCAGAGGTATTTTTGACCACATTTGAAAGGACCGCTGAAAGAGAAGAGTGGCCTGAGGAGCAGTGGGCTGGACTAGTGGCTCCTCTGTTAACTGGTGAATCGCAGAAAGCTTACTATGACCTAGAGCCTAACCAAGCAAAAGACTATGTGATGCTAAAAGCTGAAATATTGGCAAGGCTGGGTGTCACCCTGGCTGTCCGGGCTCAGCGTGTGCATAACTGGACTTTCCAGCTTGGAAAACCCCCCAGGTCTCAAATGTATGATCTCATTCACCTGAGCAGAAAGTGGCTACAGCCAGAGACTTTGTCCGCACCAAAGATTGTGGAACGTGTTGTAATGGATCGGTTTTTGAGAGCTCTTCCTACTGCCATCCAAAAGTGGGTAAGCCATGGAGACCCAGAGACGGCCGATGGTCTTGTGGATCGTGTGGAGAAATACTTGGCTACAGAGAACCTGACGGCCTCTTCCAGAGACACTCGGACTTTCCACCCTAAGACCAGACCATCCCCAGGGGCGGATAAGATGATTCCAAGGGGTAAGGGTGGAGAGAGTGAGAGGGTGGGAGCTCTACCCCAAGTTTGGCGAGAACAGCCTGGGAAATCAGCAGCTCAAGAGGCGGCAAGAAGGATCGTTTGCTACCGCTGCCGGCAAGCGGGACATATTGCAGCAAATTGCCCGGTTGTGGAGGAACCCATGCAGTGTGACTTTCTGACGGGCAGACGTCAGTCGCTGTGTGCGACAGTCGCATGCACTGCCATTCGAGGAACTGAGAAACATTTATGCAAAATGTGTATTAATGGTAGAAATGTTGTGGTATTGCTGGATTCAGGTAGCCTTGTGACCCTGATAAAGGCTGAGTTAGTTAAAACAGAGGTCTCTGGGAATAGCAAGGTAGCCGTTATCTGTGTGCATGGGGACACCCGAGAGTATCCAGTGACTACAGTGTGTTTCGAGACCCCCAAAGGTACCCTCTCTCATCCAGTGGGCTTAGTATCTCAGTTACCGCATGACGCCATTGTGGGAAGGGATTTTCCGAAGTTCTGGGAACTGTGGGATGATCCTGAGCCCCCCACTGGTGCCCCTATGTACCAGGAATGTGATAGCCAGAACTCCCCTGAGAGTGGTGAGGACTCTCCGGAATTTCCCTTGTCAGTATTGGCAGGGGAGACTCAAGAAACTGGAGAGGAGCCCACCTCCTCAGACGAAAACCTACCGTCTGTGGAGTTTTCTGATCTTGAGGTTCACAGGGAAAACTTTGCCACAGAACAGTTGAAAGACCCCGCCCTAATAAAGGCACGGGAAAACGTAGTGAAAATAGATGGCGAGTTAGTGAACCCAGATAATACCGGCACTTACCCATACTTCAGCGTAGAGAAGGACCTACTGTATCGGGTGGCAAAAAGGGCAGAAGAAACCGTTGAGCAGCTTGTGGTGCCCAAACCTTACAGGAAGTTGGTGTTGGAGTTGGCCCATGGGCACATTCTTGGAGGTCATCTGGGGTAGAGCATGACATTATTACCCCGCCCGGTGAAAGGGTGAAGTTAAAACCCTATCGGATCCCAGAGGCCCGACGGGAGGCAATACGGGAGGAAGTACAGAAAATGCTGAACTTAGGGGTGATAGAGGAGTCCCAAAGTGATTGGTCTAGTCCCATTGTGTTGGTGCCTAAACCGGATGGGAGCTGGCGATTTTGTAACGATTTTCGTCAGTTGAACAAAGTTACAAAATTTGACACCTACCCCATGCCACGTATAGATGAGTTGATCGACCGGCTGGGAACAGCCCGATACATGACGACTCTTGACCTCACAAAAGGGTATTGGCAAATTCCCCTGGCCAAGTCGGCCAAAGAGAAAACCGCATTTGTAACCCCAGACGGGGCGTTCCAATATAAGAGAATGCCGTTCGGGTTACAGAATGCGCCGGCCACATTCCAGCGGAAAATGGACCAGATACTGAGGCCCCATCGGAAGTATGCTGCGGCTTACCTGGATGACGTAATTGTCCATAGCACAGATTGGGCCTCACATCTGCCAAAAGTGCAAGCAGTCCTAGACTCTATCCGGGAAGCGGGGTTTACGGCTAACCCCAAGAAGTGTACCATTGGGCAGGAGGAGGCCAAATATCTTGGGTACACCATTGGCAGGGGAGTGATAAAACCCCAACTCAACAAAGTCGAGGCCATCCAGAGTTGGCCACGTCCCAACAGCAAGAAGCAGGTACGGGCCTTTCTGGGAATCGCGGGTTATTATCGGCGCTTCATTCCCCACTTTGCTTCTAAGGCTGTGCCCCTAACCAACCTGACGAAAGGGAAAGGGTCGGTCATGATTAAATGGACCCCCGAGGCTGAGGCAGCATTCCAGTTCTTGAAACAAGCCTTATGTAGCCAGCCAGTGTTGTACTCACCCGACTTCTCTAGAGACTTTGTCGTACAAAGTGATGCGTCAGATGTGGGGTTAGGAGCAGTATTGTCCCAGGTCTGGAACGGGGAAGAGCACCCAGTCATTTACCTCAGCAGGAAGTTGAAGTCCCATGAGGTAAATTACGCCACCGTTGAAAAGGAGTGTTTAGCGGTGAAGTGGGCTCTAGATTCCCTTCGGTACTACCTGCTAGGTAGGCACTTTGACATGGTTACGGATCACGCTCCGTTAAAGTGGATGGCTCAAAACAAGGAAACAAATAGAAGAGTGAATAGGTGGTTCCTGGCCCTCCAGGAATTCAACTTCACAGTAAAGCATCGCCCTGGCGTTCAAATGGGGAATGTGGATGCTTTGTCTCGAGTACATGAATGCCTGATTGCTGGTGTTCCAACCCCGAGGTTAAAACAAGAGGGGGGGGTATGTGACAGCAGGAAGGTAAAGTCACCTGGTTGCATCCAGGGGGGTAGATATATTTCGCCCAGATTCAGGCTTTACGCCGATTTATACAACTAGGTAGAGAGTTAATGAAGCCCAGCTGAGACTAGTGGGCTCATTGATGACTCATACCTCTAGGGAGAGGGCTGGGCGTCGTGCAGACAGGGAGTTGATGAGGCCAGCTGAAGCTTGTCAGCTCATTTAGGCCTCTATAAAAAACTCCCAGATTCATTAGATGTTAGCTCATGCCTGGAAGCAGACCTGTGTGGACTGTCTAGGGAGAGTGAACCCCTGTGCGGTGAGAGAAAGCCTGTGTGGCTACATTTTGCTTGGACATTTAAAACCAGGGACTAGGACAGCACTAGGCTGATCCCAGTCGTTAGTTAGGAAACCTGTAAGTTTAGTCAGAGGTCAAGTTGACCAGGATTTATTTTGTTTATGTTTTTTTTTGCCTTGCTGTGTTTTTGTCACTGTAAATAGAAAATAAACCGCACCTTTTTGATTTTGAAAACCACAACCTCCGTCTGCTGGGCCTGTTTTTGGGTGGGGAGCCCATCCCGGGGGTCACACATACCCGCTGCCGAGCTAACCCCCTCACAATATATATTATATATTGTCTCATTGTCAGAGAGGTTCCCATGATGGACACACTGTTGGTCATGTTGGCGCGTGCCTGCGCATTCCTGTGCGTGTTGGTGCGCGCTTGCCTGTGCGTGCCAGTGTGGTGTGGGCGCGCACGCCTGTGCGCGCTGGTGCGTGCATGTGGGTGCGCGCGGCGCTTGGCGCCAATCTGCTTATTTTTTATTTATTTTTTTAACAGAGATGACCAATCTGCTTATTTAAACTGTTAGAGTGCCTTGGATCAGTGCTGTCTGATCTGCAGCTTCCCGTGACCTTTGCTCCTGTTATCTGTCTGAACACTTGTCTCCTGATCACCCGGCCTGTCTATTGGATTACTCTGGCCTTCTGCCTGCACCTGACCCCGGCTTGCCTTGACCTTGAACCTGCCTGCTCCTTTGTACTTTGCTGCCTGCCAGTTGCCGACCCTGCCTGTGACCCAACCATCCTGCTCTGTCCTGCTCAGCATCATCTGCCTGTGTTCCTGTTGCCTGTCCAGCTGAACACCATCTCCTCTGCAACTGGATCCTGAGCCGCATCCCCTGCAAATACCCGCCAGGCTCTCATACCACTCCGCACTCCCGTGCCTCCTGTCCATACTACCAGGGGCCGCAAGTCGGACCTTCCTCTGCTCCATTGGGCTCTCCAGTCTGGTACGTAAAAGTCTGACAGTATCAGACAGCCATGTCCGAGCCCGAGCACGGAACCACTCCCATGGAGGAACTCTGTAGACACCTGGCGGGTCTAACGCAAGCTGTGAAAGATCTTCAACAAGGTTATACAAGACTGGAAGAACGGGTTCATGTCCTGTCTTTGCCCGCCAGCCCACAAGGCGCTGTCGCAGCTGCACCCTCAGTAGTGATGCTACCTCCCGAACCCAGGGTACCTACGCCCGACAGATTTTTGGGGGAACGTAGTCAATTCCGGACTTTCCGCAATGCTTGCGAGCTCTACTTCGCTCTACAACCTCACACCTTTTCATTGGAAGTAACCAAAGTGGGCTTCGTAATCTCCCTATTGTCTGGTGAACCTCAGACCTGGGCCCACCGTCTCCTGGAGCAAAAAGCAGAATCCCTGAATCATTTAACCACCTTTTTTGCCGCAATGTCCCAGCTTTATGAGGACCCTCAGCAGACTGCCACTGCTGAGTCTGCACTACATGCTCTACAACAAGGTCGCCGAGCGGCAGAAAATTATGTGGCAGAGTTCAGGCGGTAGAGTTCTGACACTAATTGGAACAACGCTGCCCTGCGTTATCAATTCCGAATGGGACTGTCTGATGCACTTAAGGACGAACTAGCTCGGGTCGGTATTCCTCCCACCTTGGATGGACTCATTAACCTGTTGATCCAAATCGATCAACGCTTACCGGAGCGCCGCTCCGAGAAATCCACCAGCCAATGTCGACCCACCTGGATGCTTCCAAAGGTCCCCAGCTTTTCCAGCCAGACTCCTCCGACCTCAGCCATCCCGGCCTCTGATTCCCCTGAACCCATGCAGCTGGGCCTACTTCGTCCTTCCCTCACCCCGGAAGAACGACAGCGCAGACGGATCCACAACCTTTGCATGTATTGCGGAGAACCTGGGCACTATGTGAGGTCTTGCCCCGCCAAGATGCGTAAGCGCCTTCCAAATTCTTCTTTGTGTGCATCTGTCCTACCTAAACCAGCTTCTCACCTTGCTCTTTCCATCATGTTGCAGCTTCCAGGAAATGATACCCCGTTCCCAGTCTCCATCATAATTGACTCCGGAGCATGCAGTTGCTTCATTGACCTATCATTTGCTGCCAACCTCCACATCCCTCTCCAGCCAAAGACCCGGGGACTAGCTGTACACCTTGCTGATGGCCCTGTTACACAGGAAACTATCCCGTTGCTGGCCACCATGGCCACCCATCATCAGGAACTACTACGCCTGGATGCAATCTACTCACCTCTGTTCCCCATCATCTTGGGGGTGCCCTGGCTGCAAGACCATAACCCCAGTATTGACTGGGCCACGGGGGAGATCAAGTTCTTGTCCAGTTACTGCCAGCAGCACTGTTTGCAACCAACCTCAGTTAATTCCACACAACTTCTCTGCCTTGACACTGACTCTGAACTATGGCAGTCAATCCCTGTACCCTATCATGACTTTCAGGATGTGTTCAGCAAGAAGGAAGCAGAGACCCTTCCTCCACATAGGCCTTATGACTGCCCTATAGAGTTACTACCAGGAACTGAAGTCCCGTTTGGAAGAATCTTCCCTTTAACTGAGCAGGAGCCTGACTCTCTGAAGGTCTATATCGATGATAATCTAAAGAAGGGGTTTATTCGTCCCTCTACCTCTCTGGCCTGTGCCGACATCTTTTTTGTTGAAAAAAAAGACCATTCTTTTTGACCCTGCATCGATTATCGGGAATTGAATAAAATCACCATAAAAAAACGTTAACCACTGCCCCTTGTGCCTGAACTTTTCCAAAGGTTGGGATCCGCAGTTATTTTTACTAAGCTTAATCTTGATCTCAGAGGAGCCTGCAATTTAATCCGTATACCGGAGGGAGACGAGTGGAAGACGGCCTTCCGTACCCGATTCTGCACCTCGAGTACCTTATCATGCCTTTCGGGCTGTGTAATGCACCAGCCACGTTCCAACATTTTGTCAACGACATCTTCCGTGACTATCTGGATTTGTACGTCATAGTTTACCTGGATGACATCCTGATCTTCTCTCCCACAGTAAATGACCACCGCAGGCATGTCCGAAATGTTCTAACCCGGCTCAGGCAACATGGACTTTATGCTAAACCAGAGAAGTGCGAATTCGAACTGCAATGCATCCAATTCCTGGAATTAATCATCTCTGTTGAAGGCATCAAAATGGATCCTCAGAAGGTTGCTGCCATCCTGGATTGGCCAGCTCCCACAGATAAAAAGGGGTTCAGCATTTTATCGGTTTTTCCAATTTTTACCGGAAATTCATCAGGGGCTTTTCTGCGATAATCGCTCCCCTTACCGAACTTGCCAAGCAAGGAACCCAATTCTGTTGGTCCTCCAACGCCCAATCCGCCTTTGAGAAGCTTAAGGAGTTGTTCACCTCTGCCTCCATCTTGAAACACCCTGACCCTGCTTTACCGTTTGTCCTTGAAGTGGATGCTTCAGAAATCGTGGTAGGAGCTGTGCTATCCCAACGGCAAGGAGCCTAGTCCCTTCTTTATCCAGTGGCCTTCTTTTCTCGCAAACTTTCCACAGCGGAAAATAACTATGATTTGTGGAATCGAGAGCTTTTGGCCATCAAGGCCGCATTAGAAGAGTGGCGTTACTTACTTGAGGGTGCTGCACATCCCATTTTGGTCTACACCGACCATAAAAACTTAGAGTATCTAAGAACGGCCAAGAGACTGAAACCCGGCAGGCAAGATAGGCACTTTTTTTCTCAAGATTCCTGTTTCACATTACGTACAGACCTGGATCAAAAAATACCAAACCAGATGCACTCTCCCACATGTTCAACGATTCCGAGAGATCTATACCCTGTACAGGACGCCGTGGCTGGGTCCGTGAAGGACGCTATATTTCCCCTCTGTTTGGGCTGTGGTTCCTTTAAGGGAACAGAAAGGGTTAACACACCTGTCCAAGGAAGTGGTTTAAGAGAGACAGGAAGTTTTAGGTGAGGTGAAGGAGTATAGTAAAGACTGCATGGTGAATGGTGGACACTGCAAAAGCTGTGGAGGCTGTGAAAAGCTCTGGAAAGCTGTGAATGTACATGGCAGTGGCCTGCATGGAAGCCTGCTAGCTGGGAAACTTACCTGCAACACCAAGTAAGGACTGTTTAACTGCAACAGCAGTTATAAACTCTACAAGTCGGTGAGACTGTTATTTCTTTTGTTTTGCTGCTGTGAAGCCATTTAAGTTTAATAAACGTCCTTCTGTTTGAAAAGCCTGTGTCCTGCGATCTAGCTGGTTCCCCGAACGCTACACTGGTGAAGAATGCGGGCAAGACAGAATAACAGGCATAAGAAGAAAAAAAACAAAACTTTTTTTATCTTTGCATTGAACTTGACATTGAACAGTTAAAAGGGACAGTACATTGGATATATGTCCTGGGTTAAAGCTGCACAAACGTTGGAAGCTGAAGCAATGGAGGAGCTAATTAAACAGCTGTCCCTGGCTAATATGCAAGCGCAAACTCGCCATGAGGAAGCAAATCAGCTGCAGCAAGAAAATACTCGCCTGTTGGTGACCCAGTTGGCAGCCCAGCAAGCAGCCCAACAAGAGGTTATGCAGGCTCAGGTGGCTGTCTTAAAGGAAGCAGTGCAGCAGCTATCTCAGGTTCAGGAGCAAGCGGCTGTTGCCCCTGGCAACCAGGTGACGGTGAGGGCAAGCCATTTTTTGCAGAAATTGTCCCTGAGCGATGATGTAGAGGCATTTCTTGCTACATTTGAGAGGACGGCAGAGAGAGAAGGGTGGCCTCAGGACCAGTGGGCCGGCCTCATTGCCCCTTTTCTCACCGGAGATCCTCAAAAAGCCTACTTTGACCTGCCACCCGATGATGCTAAAGACTATCAAAAGTTAAAGGCAGAAATTCTGGCTCGTCTGGGGGTGACTACGGCCGTTCGGGCCCAACGAGTACACCAATGGAAGTATCGTCCAGATCGGCCACCTCGGTCTCAAATGCATGACCTGGTGCAACTGGTAAAAAAATGGCTGCAGCCTGAGGTGTTGTCGGGCCCCCAAATCGTGGAACGGGTTGTGCTGGACCGATACCTGAGATCCCTGCCAGATGACCTTCAACGGTGGGTCAGCCATGGAGACCCCAAAACAGCAAACCTCCTTGTCGAGATGGTGGAACGATATACAGTGGTGGAGGACCTGCTCGGACCTACCAAGCGCATAGGCCCCAGTCTACCACGGCCTGTTCGACCAACTGCTGCCCTTCGAAAGGATGTTCCAAGGAGTCCTGGAGAAAACACCCCGGAAGGTCAAGAGTCACTCCCGGTACCTCCTCAGCGTTCTGTTCCTGTTTGGAGAGGAGGGGATGTACAATGTTGGCGATGTCATACCCGGGCACACTGCCCACTGCAAGAGGAGCCCATGAAATGCGGGGTTCTTTGGAGGGGGTCTTTTTATGCCCATAAAGTATGCACCACACAGTTCGACCTGGGTGAGGAAAAATTTGAGTGTGAAGTCCAAGTGAACCATCTCCCTGCCCGGGCTTTGTTGGACTCCGGAAGCATGGTAACCCTGGTTCATCCTAGAGTAATGCCGCGTACACACGATCATTTTTCCAGTCGGGAAAAATGAATTTTTTTTTTTTCGCCGAGAAAAACGATCGTCTGTGGGCTTTATGCCGTTTTTCTCGTTGAGAAAAACGGCAGGAAAAACGACGAGAAAAATTAGAACATGTTCTAAATTTTCTCATCGTTTTTTCCATCATTTTTTTCCGCGGCAGTTTTCCCATAGGGAGACACTGCCGCGGAGCCCACAGACGGTCGTTTTTCTCGTCAAAGAAAAAAATGACGGGAAAAACGGTCGTGTGTGGGGGAACATGCCGTTCCCTCGTTTTTCATTTTTTTTCATGCCGTGATCCACGGCGGTGTTTTCACCGCCGTGAATCACGATCGTGTGTACGCGGCATAATTGGGAAGATCTGTCCGGTAAGAAAAACCTTACGGGTGGTGTGCATTCACGGGGACACTAGAGAGTATCCTCTCATCTCGGTGACCATCTCCTCAGCATGTGGCACTGGTACTCAAGAGGTGGGGGTGGTAAAGAACTTGGTACATGATGTTATAATAGGACGAGACTGTCCGTTGTTTACAAAACTGTGGGAACAAGGAGAACAGTTCAGAGATTGGGGAGAAACTAGCCTCCCTGTTCCTGCTGCTGAGAGGAATAACCCTGAACTGCCAAATGTTCTTAATGTGGATCCAAATGATGAAATTGCTAATGGTTGGGTTAATGGTGATGAAAGTAGAGCTGATACTGTTGAGAATGTCAAGATATGTGGTCCACAGACCTACCAAAACACTGAGGGGGAGGACCTTCCCCACTTCAGGTAATGCTGGGGGCATAGGACGAGGAAGTGGCCTCTACCCCTGCCCTGCCAGATTTGGGTGTTCCCCAGGGGGCGTTTGGTACTGCTCAGATGCAGGACCTCACTTTGGCCCATGCACGGGAACAAGTTGTAGTAGTAAATGGGGTTCCCCAAGAGCCAGGTGCGAATGAGCGGTGGCCACACTTCGCAATATATAATGAGTTATTGTATCGGGTTACCAAGGTGAGAGAAAATGTGGTAGAACAATTGTTGGTACCCCAACAATATAGACGAAAGGTTCTGGACCTGGCCCATGACGATGTGTTAGGGGGACACCTGGGAGTTGAGAAGACGGAGGCACGGATCACCGACCGGTTTTACTGGCCAGGTCTGAAAGCAGAGGTAAAGAAATACTGTACCTCTTGTCCCACCTGTCAGTTGACCGCTCCGGTGACCCACTTCCGGAGCCCTTTGATCCCTCTGCCCATAATTGAGGTCCCGTTCGAGAGGATAGCCATTTATATAGTGGGTCCCTTGGTAAAGTCAGCTCGAGGTTACTCCTACATATTGGTGATTCTTGACTATGCCACCCGATATCCTGAGGCGCTTCCCCTTCGGAATACCTCCTCTAAGGCTATTGCCCGGGAATTGTTCCAGTTGTTCACACGGACTGGTTTTCCCAAGGAAATACTCACAGACCAGGGCACCCCGTTTATGTCAAGAGTTATAGCCGATGTGTGCAAGCTGTTCCGGATTTAACAGCTGCGCACATCGGTCTACCATCCCCAAACGGACGGGTTAGTGGAACGCTTTAATAAGACCCTTAAGTCTATGCTCAAGAGAGTGGTACAAAGGGATGGGAAAGACTGGGACTGCCTGTTACCAGCTCTCCTGTTTGCTATCAGGGAAGTGCCCCAGGCCTCCACGGGATTTTCGCCCTTTGAGTTGGTATATGGGCGGAGACCTCGCGGACTACTTGACTTTGTTAAAGAGGAATGGTAAAGTGAACCTGTTCAGCATAAGAGTGTTCTTGAATATGTCTCCCAAATGCAGGAAAGGATCCAAACTGTGATGCCACTAGTCAAGGAGCATTTGCAAAAAGCCCAGGAAGCTCAACGACGGGTATATAACAGGGCTGCTAAAATAAGGCACTTCCAAGTGGGGGATCGAGTAGCGGTGCTAATTCCCACTGTGGAAAGTAAATTCTTGGCCAGATGGCAAGGTCCCTTTGAAGTTGTGGAAAAAGTGGGAGAGGTAAATTATAGAGTCCACCAGCCAGGCAAGAGGAAACCGTATCAGATATATCATGTCAACTTGTTAAAGCCCTGGACCGACAGGGAACCGGTGACCTCCCTGGCTAGTGCAAGACTTGAGCCTCAGGTTGGGGTGGAGAGTGTCCAAGTAGCAAGTACCCTGTCTAAAATCCAAAGTCAGCAGGCAAAGGAGTTCTTGCAGAGAAATAAAGAAAAGTTTTCAGACTTGCCAGGGCTAACTAGTTTTATAGAACATGATGTTATCACGGAACCTGGAGTCAAAGTTTTTGTCCGGCCCTACCACATCCCAGAGGCTCAAAGGAAGGCCGTTTCAGAGGAAGTGAAGAAGATGCTAGACCTGGAGATCATTGAAGAATCGCAGAGTGAGTGGTCGAGCCCGATTGTGTTGGTACCAAAGCCCAACGGGACTCTGCGATTCTGCAATGATTTCCGGAAACTTAATGAGGTTTCACGGTTTGATGCCTACCCCATGCCCCGGGTAGATGAGCTTATTGAGAGACTGGGTCCAGCCAGGTATATCACAACATTAGACCTTACCAAGGGGTATTGGCAAATCCCGTTGACTAAGGCTGCTAGAGAGAAAACTGCTTTTTCTACCCCAGAGGGGAGTTTTCAGTACAAACGAATGCCTTTTGGACTGCAAACTGCTCCAGCCACTTTCCAGCGAGCAATGGATAGGATTTTACGACCTCACCGGGAGTATGCCTCAGTGTACTTGGACGACATAGTCATTTTTAGCAGAGACTGGGAATCACACTTGCCCAAAGTCCAGGCAGTACTGGACTCTCTTTGGAATGAGGGGTTTACAATAAACCCTGAAAAATGTGCTTTGGGAATGGAGAAGGTGAAATACCTGGGCTATATTGTGGGTAGAGGGGTGGTGAAACCTCAGGTTAGCAAGGTAGAGGCTATACAGAATTAGCCCCGCCCCCTCACAAAAAAGCAGGTACGTGCATTCCTGGGCATGGTGGGATACTACAGGAGATTCGTACCCAACTTTGCCACATTGGCGGCTCCATTGACCGATCTGACTAAGGGTCGGAAATCCGTCATGGTGGAATGGAATGCAGATGCTGAAAAGACTTTTTTGGAGCTCAAGTCAGCACTGTGCCAACACCCTGTCCTGATAGCACCCAATTTTTCAAACAAGTTCATTGTCCAGACTGATGCTTCCGATGTAGGATTGGGAAGTGTTGTCACAGGTTGTTCATGGGGAGGAGCACCCAGTAGTCTTCCTTAGTAGGAAGTTGACACCAGCGGAAAAAAACTATGCTATAGTTGAACGAGAATGTCTGGCCATTAAGTGGGCTCTGGAATCCCTCAGATATTACCTCTTGGGAAGGAAGTTTAGGTTGATTTCTGACCATGCCCCTTTAACATGGATGAGGCAAGGTAAAGGGACTAATGCCAGGATTACACGTTGGTTCCTGGCGCTCCAGGAATTAAAATTTGTAGTGGAGCATAGGCCCGGGAGACTGCATCAAAATGCAGATGCCCTCTCCCGAGTCCATTGTTTTAGCTCCACTGTTGCCTCCACCTCCTTGGCGTTGGGGCACAGGGGGGGGGGATATGTACAGGACGCCGTGGCTGGGTCCGTGAAGGACGCTATATTTCCCCTCTGTTTGGGCTGTGGTTCCTTTAAGGGAACAGAAAGGGTTAACACACCTGTCCAAGGAAGTGGTTCAAGAGAGACAGGAAGTTTTAGGTGAGGTGAAGGAGTGTAGTAAAGACTGCATGGTGAATGGTGGACACTGCAAAAGCTGTGGAGACTGTGAAAAGCTCTGGAAAGCTGTGAATGTACATGGCAGTGGCCTGCATGGAAACCTGCTAGCTGGGAAACTTACCTGCAACACCAAGTAAGGACTGTTTAACTGCAACAGCAGTTATAAACTCTACAAGTCGGTGAGACTGTTATTTCTTTTGTTTTGCTGCTGTGAAGCCATTTAAGTTTAATAAACGTCCTTTTGTTTGAAAAGCCTGTGTCCTGCGATCTAGCTGGTTCCCCGAACGCTACAACCCCCAGACACCATCCTCCCTTCGGGGAACTTCCTGTTGCTTCAAGGGGATCTCATATCCCGAATCAGACAAGCCTCTGCTGGAGTGACCCCATCTCCTGATAACGGTGTAAGGGCGCAAGATGGGTTGATGTGGCATAAAGGCAAAATTGTGGTCCCGGAGAACCTAAGGGTACCAGTGATGGAGCTTTGCCACGACCATAAGTTGGCCAGACACATCGGTGCTCTAAAGACGGCTGAACTGATTCAGCGCACATTTTGGTGGCCTCAGCTGATGAGCGACTGTAAAAGCTATGTGGAGTCATGCAATACCTGTTCCCGAAGCAAGAGTAGCCGGGCAAGAGCCTGGGGTCTATTAAAGCCTCTACCTGTCCCAGAAAGACCTTGGCAGATGATCTCGATGGATTTCATCCTGGAACTTCCCCTGACTGAGAGGTTTTCTACTATTTTTGTTGTAGTAGACCAGGCATGTCCAAAGTCCGGCCCGCGGGCCAATCGCGGCCCGCATTCCGGTTTTGGACGGCCCGCCTGATCATTTTGACATGTATGTCTTTTGTGGCCCCCCCAAAGGAATCCCCGAGCGGGGGCCACAAAAGAAATACATGCTGCTGGCTGCCTTGGAGGAGCTGGGACGAGCGCCGTGCATACAGGAGTATTTCCTGTTTACACGGCGACAGGAAGTCCTGTCTCCTGCGCTGCCATTGGACGACTGTTCCGTCCATCACAGGAGGCGGGACTTTCGATTAAAGAGGCAGCCGATAAAACAGGAAATTCTCCTGTATGTTTGTCGGCGCTCGTCCCGCCCCCTCCCTGTCTCCTCCAAGGCTGTAGATGTCCATGAATCAGGCTGCAATGGTGAGTCTGCATTCATGGCAAGGGGGGTGCTGTATTCATGGCAAGGGGGTGCTGTATTTATGGCAAGGGGGTGCTGTATTTATGGCAAGGGGGTGCTGCATTCATGGCAATGGGGGTGCTGCATTCATGGCAATGGGGGTGCTGCATTCAGGACAACGGGGGTGCTGCATTCAGGACAACGGGGGTGCTGCATTCAGGACAACGGGGGTGCTGCATTCAGGACAATGGGGGTGCTGCATTCAGGACAAGGGGGGTGCCGCATTCAGGACAACGGGGGTGCTGCATTCAGGGCAACGGGGGTGCTGCATTCAGGGCAACGGGGGTGCTGCATTCAGGGCAACGGAGGTGCTGCATTCAGGGCAACGGGGGTGCTGCATTCAGGGCAATGGGGGTGCTGCATTCAGGGCAACGGGGGTGCTGCATTTATGGCACTTGTGAGGCTGTATTGATGGGCAGTGACCCTTATTTTGATTCACAGTTCTTTATTTAAAATTAAAGATTTTTTAAAGTGAATGTGCGTGTTATACGCTGATAAATACGGTATATCCAAATAACACGCCTAAGCTAATCTCTTCACCACACACAGCCACAAAGGCAAGATAATTCTTGTTGGGCTGTGTATTAGTGCTCGAACGAACACACTTAGACCGAATTTTAATGGTTCACAGAATGTCAGGCAAAATGGTCGGCCCTCACGCATGTTCACTTCATCAAATCTGGCCCTCTTTGAAAAAAGTTTGGACACTCCTGTAGTAGACAGACTGTCCAAAATGGCCCACTTTCTGCCTATGAAAGGCACACCTTCGGCTATGGAGACGGCGAAGATCTTTATCAAAGAGATAGTGAGGTTGCATGGTGTTCCAGCCAGCATTGTGACTGATCGAGGTGTCCAGTTCCCCTCTAGGTTCTGGAAGGCTCTTTGTGGTTCTCTTGAGATGGAGTTGGCTTTTTCTTCCGCTTATCACCCCCAGACGAACGGTCAAACAGAGAGGACCAACCAAACTTTAGAGCAGTACCTCCGTTGCTTCTCCTCCTTTTCACAGGATGACTGGGCCTCTCTACTACCTATTGCCGAGTTTGCGTACAACAATTCTCTGCATTCTGTGTTCAAGCAAACTCCATTTTAGTTATTCTAACTATGGCTTCCACCCGTCCTTCCTGCCCAGTACTGTACCTGAATGTGCTATTCCTGCAGTTTCCGAAACAATGGACTTCTTCCTCACTAACAATAAACTTTTACAGGAAACCATGTCCAAGACCCAGGAATATAATAAAAAGATGTTCTACAGGAAAAAGCAAGGAGAGCTTATTCTAGAACCTGGCAACCAGGTATGGTTATCTACAGCTAACTTTTTTTTTTTAACAACAAGGTTGGTCTTTATTAATGAATCAATGGTACATGACATAGTACAGTTATCAAAAAAAATAAAAAATACAGAATAACTATACATAAACGTCTGAGATAAGCTGAGGGTTACAAGAGCAAATAATTCAAATGTTTGTAAAGAAGAATCATACTCAAGAGGAATTACCGATATCCAATTAGAGAGGGTGAGAGGATGGAGGGAGGAGGAGAGCAGGGAGGGGGGGAGGGAGGGCAGAAGGGGGGGGAAGGTAGGGAGATGGGGGAGGGAGGGGGGAAGAGGGGCAGGAAAGGAAGGAAGGGGACGGGGGGGGGGAGGAGAGAAGGGGGGGAGGGGAGCGCACAGAGTCAATCAAGGGATACATCAGGGAGTACAGTGTCAAACGGGGTCAGTCCATGGGCCCCACACACGTTCATACTTCATAGGACACCCTCTATTAATATATGTAAGTTTGTATAAAGGCAACACAGTATTGACCAGATCCATCCACACCCCTACTGTAGGAGGCGCCCTAGAGGTCCATTTTAACAGAATTATTTTTTTTGCATAGAAAAGCAGCATTGAAAGCAGGAGTTTAGTGTAGCGAGGTCTCTGTTCATCATCTTGTATCCCCAGTAGAGCTAACTCCGCAGATACTGGGAGATCCAAGTGGAGACGTATGTTAATGAACTCGAAAATGGCGGACCAATATTCCGCAAGTCTGGGACAGGACCAAAACTTATGAATATATGTACCAGAAGCAGATCGGCATCGCGGGCAGTTCGGAGAGCGTTGCGGATAGATACCATGCAGTCTCTGAGGAGTAAAGTACACTCTATGTAGAAACTTGGCCTGTATTAACTTGTCCCTAGAGGATATCACCAACTTGTAGCTATCTTCAAAACATTCCTCCCATGACTCCCTGTCTAGGGACAGGATATCTCCCACCCACTTCCCCCATAGTGAGTCCATCTTCGGAGGATCCTTCCGGATAATTGTGAGATATAGCGTAGAGAGGGGCTTATCAAGGGAGCTCTGGGCCAGCAAATCCTCAACTGCATCTGCCCGAAGGCTAGGAGGCGTTGGGAACTGGGCCTGAAATGCATGGCGCAACTGACAGTAGCGAAACAGCATCCAGGGCGGCAAGCCAAACCGGTCGGACAGATCTCTGAAGGGGAGCAGGGACCCGTTGGAGACAATATCCCTCATCAACTTAATACCACGCCGGACCCACAACTGTGGATCCGGAATGGATCGGAAATGTGCAAGGGAGGGATTCCCCCACAACGGGGTAAAGGGGGACCACTGATTAGGGGATAAGAAGCGACGCCTAGCCACCCCCCACACTCGCAGCGTAGTCCTAGACAGAGCAGGTAAAGAGGGGTACGCCGAAGCACCCCTATAAACTAGGTTGCTAAGTTCAGTAAGAGATCCCACAATCGCCGCCTCCAAGCAGACAGCCGCATTGGCCCGGGACTGCTCGAACCACCATCGCACGGTGACCAATATAGCCGCCCAATAGTACACCATCAGGTTCGGGAGGGCCAGATCCCCACAGCTGATGGGCAGCTGAAGGGTCGATCTAGCCATGCGGGGAGAGGAGCCTCGCCACAGAAAAGAGCCAATGCAACCGTCAAGATCCTTAAAAAGGGAGGGGGAGATCCACACTGGACAGTTCCGAAAGATATAATTAAACCTAGGTAAGTATATCATCTTTAGAACATTAATACGTCCCAAGAGGTTGAGTGGTAGATTGGTCCAACGGGAGCAGTGGTCCTTGAGGCGGGTAACTACTGGTAGTAGATTGAGGCAGAGGAAGGAGTTAAGGTCCCTAGAGACCCTAATGCCCAAATAGGTGAAGACCTCTACCCATTGTAGCGCGGTCTGTGGAGCCATGCCACCCGCCGCGACATCTAGGGGGAACAAGACAGACTTAGTCCAATTAATACGTATCCCCGAAAACTTACCAAATTCATCAAAGGTCTCAAGGGCCGCAGTTAGCGAGGAGTCAGCATCATGTAGATATAGGAGGGTGTCGTCCGCATAGAGCAATATTTTCTCCTCCAGAGGGCCGACCTTGAGTCCAATTATCCGGTCCGAGTCCCTGACCAAAACTGCCAAGGGCTCCAGAGCCAGAGCGAACAAACTGGGAGACAGGGGACAACCCTGCCGAGTCCCCCTCCGGAGGAGAAAGTAATCTGATAGGAAATTATTCATCCTGATCCTAGCTCTGGGGGATTTGTAAAGCATACCCAACCACTGCAGAAATCTAGGCCCAATACCGAACCGCCTTAGCACCACCCAGAGGTACTCCCACTCGACGGAATCGAAAAGCCTTTTCGGCATCGAGAGAGGCTATGACTCTAGTACCTCCGTTGTCATGGGACGTGGCCAGGTTCAGGAACAGTCGACGGATATTGATGTCGGTGCCCTTACCCGGCATAAACCCGGTCTGATCAATATGTATGAGGTCCTCAATCACCTTACCAAGTCTAATAGCCAAAATTTTTACGAGGAGCTTGGCGTCAGCATTAATTAAGGAGATAGGCCTGTAGGAGGTACACTCCCCCGGGTCCTTACCAGGCTTGGGCACCAACACCACTATAGCATCAGACATAGAATCTGGGAGGGAACCAAGGGTATAGAATTGCTGCAGCATCGATGTAAATCTGGGAGCTAAAAGCTCTTTGTACGTCGCATAGAACTCGATTGGAATCCCATCCGGCCCGGGAGTCTTCCCGGACTGCATGGAATGCAGGGCCGTCTGCACCTCCTCCAGGGAAATATCTGCGTCTAGTTGCCTAGCTTTCTCTTCATCTAAAGAGGGGAGCGATACCCGATCTAGGTAATGGAGAAGCTCAGAGTAGTCATAACTGACTCTAGAGGAATACAAGGCCTGATAATACTCCAGGAATCTGGCACCAATGTCCGCAGGAGATGTCAGCAAGCCACCATCCTGCGCCCTCAAACTACAAACATGGGTCACAGCCTGCTGCCCCCTGGCAAGCCAAGCCAGCAACCGACCGTTCTTATCCCCATATTCAAAGACTCTTTGGGAACACTCAAGCATGGACTTTTTGGTGAGGTCTATTCTGAGTAGGGACAAGTTCCTCAGGGTATCTTGCCAGGGCACATAGTGCGCCAAGTCAGGCGAACGAACATAGGCCGCCTCCTGCAATCTTGCCTGGTCCTCGAGATCTCTCAGAGACTGCATAGACTCCCGCTTATGTACCACTATCCGAGCCATATAGTCTCCCCTGAGCCAGGTTTTGAAAGCATCCCATTCTACAAGGGGGTTAACTGTGTCAGCATTGTTTATCCAGAAAGTACAGAGTGCCTCCGGCATCTCTTCCTGTATCTCAGGGTCCATAATCCAGTACCTGGACAGCCTCCACAACCTCACACCCTCTACCTGAGTGAGACGGATAGTAACAGCTAGCGGAGCATGGTCTGAGATACCCCTCGAGAGGATCTCAGCACTGACCACTCTCCGTAGAAGTGCGGAGGAGGCAAATGCCAGATCAATGCGGGACATGGTCCGATAGGTGCTAGAGAGACAGGTGTATTCCCTATTAGAGGGATGTAAATGCTGCCACACATCCGTCATATGGAAAGTGGATGCCCAGTTGGCAAGGCCGTGTTGCTGGGAACCAGAGGCGTGTAGTCTGTCCAGATCCCTAAACGGGACCAGATTAAAGTCACCAATGATTAGGACATTAACAACATTATATGACGTAATCTGTTGCATAAGCGTATGTAAAACATCAAGGTCGGCCGGGGGGGGCAAATACACCCCCACCAACACAAAGGGAATGTCCGAGATTAGGGCATGCAGAAGTACATATCTGCCTCCCTGGTCTAGTTTCACATCCAAGATCCGAAAGGGCAGGGATCTGTGCACCAGGATACTAACGCCTCTGGCGTAGTTAGAGTAAGGTGCATGATAGTGCGCACCGACCCATGCCCGCCTCAAACTCAGGACTCTAGACCCCATAAGGTGCGTCTCCTGGAGTCTACATACCTGGGGGTGTAATTTCCTCAGATAGTTAAGTACCAAAGAGCGCTTGACAGCACAGTTAAGTCCCCTCACATTCCACGAAACCACCATGCACTTAGCCATGAGGGGGACGAGGAATCATAATAAACCCAGTATTAACAAGGACTCTGTCAGAGTCTACGCACCCGGGGCGGGAATTACCCAATCCCGGGTCCATCAGGTCAGGACAGCTCAGCAACCGCAGCACAGTGTCATACCAAAGAAGTAACCACAGACTAGCCGAATTCTTAGACATAAGACCAACTCTAACTGTAAGAGTAAAATAAAACAAACCCAACCAAACCTCAGTGGCAACTGCCACTCCCCCCTCCCCCCACCCCATGCACCTCTGAACAGTGAGGAGCACTTACGTCCCAAAGAACCCATAGTCTAAGAACCAACACTTAAAGTTGGGGTCGTGTAACCAGTGTGGAACCGCACAACATCTCCAGTGATCGTGAGGTCAAGGAGAGCAGGTAGCACAAATCTTTTCCCAGCGTCTCTGGAGTGATGCAGTAACGGATGGAATCATAGACATTCTCCTGACCAGGCAGGGGCACATTCTTAAGAGTCTGTTGCAAAAAGCTGGTACCGTAACCATCAGCACCAAGCAGGAAGATCAAAGTCTAAAGCCCCATACACACTATCATTTTTCCTGCAGGTTTTTGTCTTCAGGTTTACCAAAACCATGTAGTGCAAGGGCCTGCCTGATTGCATACAAATTGAAACTCTTAAGGTTTGACCTCATATTAGATGGTTTTGGTAAACCCGAAGACAAACACCTGCAGGAAAACTGATAGTGTGTATGGGGCTTTAGTTAGTTAAGTGAGGAAGCAAACATGGGCCCTGAGGCAACACAAAAACCCGGGGCAGTAGTGAGCAGGAGTGCAGCATAGGCAGTCGATGTGTTCCCCACAGCTCCGCATAGGGGCTTCAGAGGGCTGCAGTAGAGGGGAAGCAGCCGCAGGGAACCAGGAACAGACACTCACTTCTTACCCGGTCCGCAGATTTCGTATAGACATCCCATCATCCTGGGGGGCATCAGCACGGAAATCCACCTAGGGAGGCAGGCCCACCATCCAGGCTGAGGCATCCTTAGGTGTGGTGAAAAATTGGATCGTCTCACCGTCCACCACCCGTAGCTTGGCCGGAAAAAGGATACTGTATTTGATACCCTTGCGTCTCAGGGCTGCCTTAACAACATCGAAGGAACGGCGTTGTCGCTGGGTCTCCACTGTATAGTCAGGAAACATCAGGAGCTTCACGTTTCTGTAGGGCAGGTCCTCGGCAGCGCGGGAGGCACGGAGCAGCTCATCCCGGTCACGGAAGTTCAGCAGTCTCAGGATAAAGGTGCGCGGGGGGGCCCCTTCAGGTCCGGGTCTAGGAGGGACGCGGTGTGCCCTCTCAACCGCAAAGTATGGGGAGAGCTGGGCCGCCAGCAGCAGGGAACGGAGAAGATCTTCAGTGAAGCGTGCAGGCGCGTGGCCCTCCACCCCCTCCGGGAGGCCGACGATCCGGAGGTTATTCCTACGGCTCCGGTTCTCGGCGTCCTCCGCGTGGTATACAAGGGCCCTGACCTTGGATTGTAAGGCCCGGATTGAAGCATCATGCCCCGTGACCGCGTCCTCCACCTCCCCCACCCGGCGCTCGGTCTCCGACTCTCGGGCACGGATTTTATCTAAGTCCTGTCGGATGAGACCGACATCCATTTGTACCCTCTCAATGCTGGCGGTAAGTGCCGTTTGGCATGAAGTAATTGCGGCCATCACCTCCGGAATGCCAGGGGGAGCCGGAGCAGGATCCGCCTCGTGGTCCGTCTGCGACGCCATATTGGAGAGGCGCGCAGGAGAAGGTAGGGAACAGGGCAGCGGGGAGACTTCTTCCGGCGGGCACAGAGGGAACTTTAACTTTTTCCCCTTCCTCTGACCCCCTGAGCCCTTAGAAGGCATTCAGATCTCCGCAGGCAGGCTCAGCTAGCTGGTGCAGGGAATTGAGCGGATCACACTCCAGGAGAGCTCAGGAAACACGTCCGGTCAGTCCACCATCTTGGCCACGCCCCATCTACAGATAACTTAAAAATGGCCTGTCCCTCCAGGAAACTGGGCCCTAGATTCATGGGGCCTTTTTCTGTAAAAAGGAAGATTAATGATGTGACCTATGAACTTGACCTACCTGACTCTCTGAGGGTCCATCCAGTCTTCCCGTGAGGCTGCTGAAGCCTGTTGTTCCTAACCCCTTTTCTGGCCGAAGTACCGGCCCTCCAGAACCCATATTAGTCAACAATGAGGAAAAATTTGAGGTGGAGGCTATCTTGGACTGTAGGAGGAGGTACAACCAGATCCAATACCTAATAAAATGGAAAGGGTATGGACCGGAAGACAATTCTTGGGAACCTGAAGACAGTATACACGCTGAGGAGCTTATGCGGGCTTTCAGGAGATCCCATGCCAATAGACTAGCCCAACTGGGCATCCGGAGGCTGCCCGTAAGGGGGGGCACTGTCAGAGAGGTTGGTCGCATTGGTGCGCGCCTGCGCATTCCTGTACGTGTTGGTGCGCGCGTGCCTGTGCGTGGTGGTGTGCATGCCAGTGTGGTGCGGGCGCGCGCGTGCCTCTGCGTGTGGGTGCGTGGTGCCAATCTGCTTATTTAAACTGTCAGAGTGCCTTGGATCAGTGCTGTCTGATCTGCAGCTTCCCGTGACCTTTGCTCCTGTTATCTGTTTGAACACTTGTCTCCTGATTACCCAGCCTGTCTATTGGATTACCCTTGCCTTCTGCCTGCACCTGACCTCGGCTTGCCTTGACCTTGAACCTGCCTGCTCCTTTGTACTTTGCTGCCTGCCATTTGCTGACCCTGCCTGTGACCCGACCATCCTGCTCGGCTCCTGCTCAGCATAATCTGCCTGTGTTCCTGTAGCCTGTTGCCTGTCCAGCTGAACACCATTTCCTCTGCACCTGGATCCTGAGCCGCATCCCCTACAAATACCAGCCAGGCTCTCATACCACTCTGTACTCCCGTGCCTCCTGTCCATACTACCAGGGGCCGCGAGTCAGACACGTAAGGGAGACCTTCCTCTGCTCCATTGGGCTCTCCAGTCTGGTATGTACAAGTCTGACACTCATATACTGTTGTAGACTCTTTACTAGATTGTTTGAGGTGTGGCTGTATCCCATTGTTCTATTGTTTATGTCTGCCTTGGGAGCAACCTATTATGGGATGTATATGTCTCTGTGGATTAGCTGTGAGGACGGAGGGGGGGGGGGGATTTCTCCAGCAGCCCCTCCCAAAGACAATCTACTGATGAGAAGTTTGAATACACCTGTGTCATGCTACTGGTGGAGGTAAAGTCTACCTTGCCCTGTTTCATTATGCAAAGAAGGGGGGATTGTCCCCTGAGTGTATATCTGTCCTGCCCTGTTTCATTATGCAAAGAAGGGGGGATTGTCCCCTGAGTGTATATCTGTCCTGCCCTGTTTCATTATGCAAATAAGGGGGGATTGTCCCCTGAGTGTATATCTGTGTGCCTTTGTTCAAATAAACAGTTCATGTTCCAGCTTTACAGCCAAGCGAGTCCTGCCTTGTTCTTAGTTGTAATATGCGGCAATAATACCTAATCCTGTACCTTTTGTATTGAACTGTACTGTAATTGTGTTTTCCCCCCTATACATCGTAAAGCGCTGCGTAAACTGTTGGTGCTATATAAATCGTGTATAATAATAATAATAATAATATCTATATTCAGACTGGAGAAAGCGGTATATGATGGAAGCACTCAAGCGGAGTGTGGGACTTTCCATTACAGGGTCCTCTCAGGAGAGAGAAGAGGACTGCTGTCATCACAAGGGGACGCTAGGGAACCAGTGGTCTCAGGGTGTCATCGCACCACCACTGGCCTTGTATATGAAAGTCCTCCTATCACTAGGTTCCAAAGCACAGAACATTGCAAAGTCCATATTAACATACAGTATACCATAGGCGTGCCCACGGGGTGAGCCGGGTGTGCCCAGGCACACCCTAATCATCCCTGCTGTGCCTGCAATGTATGTCCTCCTTGCTGTGTGTTACAGTCACTGGCACTGCCTGGGGTAATGTCCGGCCGCCGGCTGGCAAATACAGCTTATTGCTGCTAAATGCTGCGAGTGGGAGAAGGGAGCAGGGGGGGAACTAGCGCGGAGTAACACCGCCAGGAGCCGCATAAGCCGATGCAGCTTCTATAGTTCCGGCTCTGCAGGTTCCGCAGGCGCCGGCGGAGTGATCTAAATCTGCACTCCGCCCCCCCTCCGGCCCGTGGCGTACTAAGTAGGGGGCGGGCCGCACCAGGTGCCACACACTGGGGGGTGTCAGACCGGCACCCCCCCCCCTCCACCACTGAAGAGGACCGTGCAGAGACAGCGGGCGGCATGGCGCAGTGACAGGCAGCCAGCGCTAGTTATTCTACTCCTGCTGCACTGTCCACACTGCACAGAGCTTGCAACTAGCACCAGGCAACTGACTGTCATGTGTAAAGCAGCGACACCCCCCCTCCCCCCACGCGCGGCTCTCATCTCTGACACCCGGCCCCCCCCCCAGCAGGAAGCTCTCCAGTCTCCACTCTGATGTGTGTAGTGTCCAGCAATCCCTCCTCCTCTCCGCTCTGAGATCGTAAACTGCACACTTCTCCAGAGTCCCGCCCCTCCTGTGTGCTCGTCTGTGAAGGGGAGGTGGGCGGGAAGATTAAAAACAAGCAGCCACACTGACAAACTGCTGAATAAACCAGTGAGCCAGCCCCTGGTGACCATTCCAAGTGAGTGAGCATGTTCACTGACCAGACCCTGCTCTGTCTCTCTCCCCCCTCTCTCTGACTTCCCCTTCTCTCTCTCTCCCCCCTCTCCCTCTCTCTGACCCCTTCCTGACCTTTTTCTCTGACCCCCTCTCTCTCTCTCTGACCCCTCCCTGACCTCTCTCTCTCTCTCTGACACCCCCCTCTCTCTGACACCCCCTCTCTCCCCCTGATCTATCTCTCTCTCTCCCTGACCTCTCTCTCTCTCTGACACCCCCTCTCTCTGACACCCCCTCTCTCTGACACCCCGCTCTCTCTCTCTCTCCCCGCTCTCTCTCTCCCTGACCTCTCTCTCTCCCTCCCTGACCTCTCTCTCTCCCTGACCTCTCTCTCTGACACCCCCGTCTCTCTGACACCCCCTCTCTCTGATCTCTCTCTCTCTCGCTGATCTCTCTCTCTCTCTCTCTCCCTGACCTCTCTCTCTCTCTGACACCCCCGTCTCTCTGACACGCCCTCTCTCTGATCTCTCTCTCTCTCCCTGATCTCTCTCTCTCTCTCCCTGACCCCCTTGCGCTCTCTCCCCCTGATATCTCTCTCTCCCTGATCTCTCTCTCTCTCTCTTTGACCCCCCTTGCGCTCTCTCTCCCCCTGATATCTCTCTCTCTCCCTGACCCCCTTGCGCTCTCTCTCTCTTCCCCCCTGATATCTCTCTCTCTCTTCCCCCCCCCCGATCTCTCTATCTCTCCCCCTGACCCCCTCACTCTCTCGCTCTCTCTCTCACCCCCTCTCTCTCTTTTTCTCTCTCTCTCCTCACCAACAACAGTCTGTTTATCTCCTGTTTTAACTCCTTCCTTTCCATCATCTGCCTATATATTGATGTATAACAGAATTACTTATATAAAGGGGTGCAGTGTAATATAAAGGGGTCCAGAGGTGCAAGGGCTGTGTAATGTAAAGAGGTCCTTAGGTGTAAGATGCTGTGTAATGTAAAGGGGTCCAGAGGTGCAGTCTAATGTAAAGGGGTGCAGGGTGTAATGTAAAGGGGTCCAGAGGCGCAGTGTGTATATATATATATATATATATATATATATATATATATATTGTGACAGCAGGAAGGTAAAGTCACCTGGTTGCATCCAGGGGGGTAGATATATTTCGCCCAGATTCAGGCTTTACGCCGACTTATACAACTAGGTGGAGAGTTGTATAAGGCTAGTGGGCTCATGGATGACTCATACCTCTAGGGAGAGTGTGGGGCGTCGTGCAGACAGAGATGAGGAGACCAGCTGAACCTTGTCAGCTCATTTAGGCCTCTATAAGAACTCCCAGCTTCATTAGATGTTAGCTCATGCCTGGAACCAGACCTGTGTGGACTGTCTAGGGAGAGTGAACCCCTGTGCGGTGAGGCAAAGCCTGTGTGGCTATTTGTTTGGACTTTTACTAAACCAGGGACTTAGGGACTAGGACAGCACTAGGCTGATCCCAGTTGTTAGTTAGGAAACCTGTATGTTTAGTCAGAGGTCAACTTGACCAGGATTTATTTTGGTTATGTTTCTTTTGCTTTGCTGTGTTTTGTCACTGTAAATAGAAAATAAACCGCACCTTTTTTTGATTTTGAAAACCACAACCTCCGTTTGCTGGGCCTGTTTTGTGTGGGGAGCCCATCCCGGGGGTCACACACACCCGCTGCCGAGCTAACCCCCTCACAGTTGGTGGAGAACCAGTGGCAGTTTTTTTTAAGCCAGCATGGAGGAGATACTGAAGCAGCTGGCTCTAGCAAATGCCAATCAACAGCAGACAAATGCAGGTTTGCAAAGGAGCCTTGCAGCCCAGCAGCAGACAAACGCAACTTTGCAACAGAGTCTGGAGGCTCAGCAACGAGCCCAGCAGCAATCTGAGGCCCGCTTCATAGACCTGTTGCAGAAGCAAGAGCAGAGACTACAACAACAGATGGAAGCAGTAATGCAGCAACGTCCGCAGACCAGTGAGGAAAGCCGTCCCACTAATACCGCGTCCTTTGGGGTGAGTCGTTTATTGACAAAAATGACTGGAGAGGATGATCCAGAGGTATTTTTGACCACATTTGAAAGGACCGCTGAAAGAGAAAAGTGGCCTGAGGAGCAGTGGGCTGGACTGGTGGCTCCTCTGTTAACTGGTGAATCGCAGAAAGCTTACTATGACCTAGAGCCTAACCAAGCAAAAGACTATGTGATGCTAAAAGCTGAAATATTGGCAAGGCTGGGTGTCACCCAGGCTGTCCGGGCTCAGCGTGTGCATAACTGGACTTTCCAGCTTGGAAAACCCCCCAGGTCTCAAATGTATGATCTCATTCACCTGAGCAGAAAGTGGCTACAGCCAGAGACTTTGTCCGCACCAAAGATTGTGGAACGTGTTGTAATGGATCGGTTTTTGAGAGCTCTTCCTACTGCCATCCAAAAGTGGGTAAGCCATGGAGACCCAGAGACGGCCGATGGTCTTGTGGATCGTGTGGAGAAATACTTGGCTACAGAGAACCTGACGGCCTCTTCCAGAGACACTCGGACTTTCCACCCTAAGACCAGACCATCCCCAGGGGCGGATAAGAGGATTCCAAGGGGTGAGGGTGGAGAGAGTGAGAGGGTGGGAGCTCTACCCCAAGTTTGGCGAGAACAGCCTGGGAAATCAGCGGCTCAAGAGGCGGCAAGAAGGATCGTTTGCTACCGCTGCCGGCAAGCGGGACATATTGCAGCCAATTGCCCGGTTGTGGAGGAACCCATGCAGTGTGACTTTCTGACGGGCAGACGTCAGTCGCTGTGTGCGACAGTCGCATGCACTGCCATTCGAGGAACTGAGAAACATTTATGCAAAATGTGTGTTAATGGTAGAAATGTTGTGGTATTGCTGGATTCAGGTAGCCTTGTGACCCTGATAAAGGCTGAGTTAGTTAAAACAGAGGTCTCTGGGAATAGCAAGGTAGCTGTTATTTGTGTGCATGGGGACACCCGAGAGTATCCAGTGACTACAGTGTGTTTCGAGACCCCCAAAGGTACCCTCTCTCATCCAGTGGGCTTAGTATCTCAGTTACCGCATGACGCCATTGTGGGAAGGGATTTTCCGAAGTTCTGGGAACTGTGGGATGATCCTGAGCCCCTCACTGGTGCCCCTATGTACCAGGAATGTGATAGCCAGAACTCCCCTGAGAGTGGTGAGGACTCTCCGGAATTTCCCTTATCAGTATTGGCAGGGGAGACTCAAGAAACTGGAGAGGAGCCCACCTCCTCAGACGAAAACCTACCGTCTGTGGAGTTTTCTGATCTTGAGGTTCACAGGGAAAACTTTGCCACAGAACAGTTGAAAGACCCCGCCCTAATAAAGGCACGGGAAAACGTAGTGAAAATAGATGGGGAGTTAGTGAACCCAGATAATACCTGCACTTACCCATACTTCAGCGTAGAGAAGGACCTACTGTATCGGGTGGCAAAAAGGGCAGAAGAAACCGTTGAGCAGCTTGTGGTGCCCAAACCTTACAGGAAGTTGGTGTTGGAGTTGGCCCATGGGCACATTCTTGGAGGTCATCTGGGGACAGAGAAAACCCGAGAGAGGGTATTACAGAGATTCTATTGGCCGGGGGTGATGAAGGACGTAGAAAATTATTGTTCCTCCTGCCCTGTGTGTCAGAGGTTGGCCCCGATGCCACATTTCCGTAGCCCGCTGGTCCCTCTACCCATCATTGAGGTCCCGTTTGAGAGGATCGCCATGGATTTGGTAGGTCCTATAATCAAGTCCGCTAGGGGGCACCAGTACATATTAGTTATAATGGACTATGCCACCCGTTATCCAGAAGCGATCCCTCTCCGAAATACCTCGGCCAAAACCATAGCCAAAGAGCTATCTCTTGTTTTTAGCCGGGTGGGTATTTGTAAAGAACTGCTTACGGACCAAGGTACACCCTTTATGTCCCGGGTTATGAAAGAGCTGTGTAAATTGTTCAAAGTGACGCAATTGCGTACGTCTGTGTATCACCCCCAAACCGATGGGCTGGTTGAAAGATTCAACAAAACCCTAAAACAAATGTTGAAGAAAGTGGTGGATAGAGATGGAAAGGATTGGGACTGTTTACTTCCTTATTTGATGTTTGCTATTAGGGAGGTGCCCCAATCCTCTACGGGATTCTCCCCCTTTGAGTTACTGTATGGGAGACACCCAAGAGGGCTGTTGGATATTGCCAAGGAAACTTGGGAAAGTGAGAGTTCTCCCCACAGGAGTGTGATTGAGCATGTCGCCCTGATGCAAGATCGAATTGCACAGGTAATGCCCATCGTGAAGGAACATTTGGCCCAAGCGCAGTTGGCACAGCAGAGAGTGTACAACCGTGGAGCCAAGACCCGTACCTTTTCCCCGGGGGATAGGATATTGGTACTTGTCCCTACGGTTGAAAGTAAATTCCTTGCCAAATGGCAAGGCCCCTACGAGATAATGGAAAAAGTGAGCGAAGTGAATTACAAGGTCAGACAACCAGGAAGGCGAAAGCCCGAACAGATCTATCACGTTAATCTGTTGAAAGCCTGGAGGGATAGAGAGTCCCTAGTCGCAGACACTTGGTCACCAGCTCAAACTGGTTGCGTGATTCCTGAGGTTGGAATAGCAGCCACCTTGTCACAACCCCAACAACAGGAGGTTAAGGAGTTTGTGCTTCGCAACAAGGAGGTATTCTCTGAGCTGCCGGGACAAACATCTGGGGTAGAGCATGACATCATTACCCCGCCCGGTGAAAGGGTGAAGTTAAAACCCTATCGGATCCCAGAGGCTCGACGGGAGGCAATACGGGAGGAAGTACAGAAAATGCTGAACTTAGGGGTGATAGAGGAGTCCCAAAGTGATTGGTCTAGTCCCATCGTGTTGGTGCCTAAACCGGATGGGAGCTGGCGATTTTGTAACGATTTTCGTCAGTTGAACAAAGTTACAAAATTTGACACCTACCCCATGCCACGTATAGATGAGTTGATCGACCGGCTGGGAACAGCCCGATACATGACGACTCTTGACCTCACAAAAGGGTATTGGCAAATCCCCCTGGCCAAGTCGGCCAAAGAGAAAACCGCATTTGTAACCCCAGACGGGGCGTTCCAATATAAAAGAATGCCGTTCGGGTTACAGAATGCGCCGGCCACATTCCAGCGGAAAATGGACCAGATGCTGAGGCCCCATCGGAAGTATGCTGCGGCTTACCTGGATGACGTAATTGTCCATAGCACAGATTGGGCCTCACATCTGCCAAAAGTGCAAGCAGTCCTGGACTCTGTTCGGGAAGCGGGGTTTACGGCTAACCCCAAGAAGTGTACCATTGGGCAGGAGGAGGCCAAATATCTTGGGTACACCATTGGGAGGGGAGTAATAAAACCCCAACTCAACAAAGTCGAGGCCATCCAGAGTTGGCCACGTCCCAACAGCAAGAAGCAGGTACGAGCCTTTCTGGGAATCGCTGGGTATTATCGGCGATTCATTCCCCACTTTGCTTCTAAGGCTGTGCCCCTAACCAACCTGACGAAGGGGAAAGGGTCGGTCATGATTAAATGGACCCCCGAGGCTGAGGCAGCATTCCAATTCTTGAAACAAGCCTTATGTAGCCAGCCAGTGTTGTACTCACCCGACTTCTCTAAAGACTTTGTCGTACAAAGTGATGCGTCAGATGTGGGGTTAGGAGCAGTATTGTCCCAGGTCTGGAACGGGGAAGAGCACCCAGTCATTTACCTCAGCAGGAAGTTGAAGTCCCATGAGGTAAATTACGCCACCGTTGAAAAGGAGTGTTTAGCGGTGAAGTGGGCTCTAGATTCCCTTCGGTACTACCTGCTAGGTAGGCACTTTGACATGGTTACGGATCACGCTCCGTTAAAGTGGATGGCTCAAAACAAGGAAACAAATAGAAGAGTGAATAGGTGGTTCCTGGCCCTCCAGGAATTCAACTTCACAGTAAAGCATCGCCCTGGCGTTCAAATGGGGAATGTGGATGCTTTGTCTCGAGTACATGAATGCCTGATTGCTGGTGTTCCAACCCCGAGGTTAAAACAAGAGGGGGGGGTATGTGACAGCAGGAAGGTAAAGTCACCTGGTTGCATCCAGGGGGGTAGATATATTTCGCCCAGATTCAGGCTTTACGCCGACTTATACAACTAGGTGGAGAGTTGTATAAGGCTAGTGGGCTCATGGATGACTCATACCTCTAGGGAGAGTGTGGGGCGTCGTGCAGACAGAGATGAGGAGACCAGCTGAACCTTGTCAGCTCATTTAGGCCTCTATAAGAACTCCCAGCTTCATTAGATGTTAGCTCATGCCTGGAACCAGACCTGTGTGGACTGTCTAGGGAGAGTGAACCCCTGTGCGGTGAGGCAAAGCCTGTGTGGCTATTTGTTTGGACTTTTACTAAACCAGGGACTTAGGGACTAGGACAGCACTAGGCTGATCCCAGTTGTTAGTTAGGAAACCTGTATGTTTAGTCAGAGGTCAACTTGACCAGGATTTATTTTGGTTATGTTTCTTTTGCTTTGCTGTGTTTTGTCACTGTAAATAGAAAATAAACCGCACCTTTTTTTGATTTTGAAAACCACAACCTCCGTTTGCTGGGCCTGTTTTGTGTGGGGAGCCCATCCCGGGGGTCACACACACCCGCTGCCGAGCTAACCCCCTCACAATATATATATATAAACATTTTTTTTCGCTGACAATATCTATGGCA
Source organism: Rana muscosa (assembly GCA_029206835.1). Classification (NCBI taxonomy): domain Eukaryota; kingdom Metazoa; phylum Chordata; class Amphibia; order Anura; family Ranidae; genus Rana; species Rana muscosa. The sequence continues at coordinate 884,954,302 of CM055116.1, forward strand.
GTGGCTGGTGCTCAAACATTTTTTGGGGGGGCGCAAACAAGCTGAAAAAAAACCCACATCAATTGCAGCCACTGTGCCCATCAAACGCAGCTACTGTGCCCAATAATTGCCTCCACTGTGCCCATAAATTGCCGCCACTGTACCATCAAACGCAGCTACTGTGCCATCAATTGCCGCTACTGTGCCCATCAATTGCTGCCAGTGTGCTTATCAATTTCTGCCAGTGTGCCCATCAATTGCTGACACTGTGCCCATCAATTGCCGACACTGTGCCCATCAAATGCTGCCAGTGTGCATCCCCACCCACCCGGTGTCCTGCACGCTCCTCAATGTCTTCTCCCATCCTCTCTTCCCTTCCTCTGCTATGATTGGACGCCTGATAGGCATCCAATCAGAGCGCCTGTCATTTCAGCCAGTCAGGTGACAGGTAACAGACCCAAGCACCAGATTGGCTGAGAGGCGGTTCAGTGTTAGGAAAGGGAATAATCATTCCCTTTGCTAACATAACGCTGAGTAAACTGCGAACGCCCAGCATGGCGCACGCTGTTTACCTTTTTGGATGCCTATTAGAGCCTACGCCTCTAATCAGGTGCTTCCAAAAAATACCCCATCACTGTAATTCAGGCTCCCGAAAAAGGGCCAGGCACCTGAATAGTCAGAAAAGTGGTAAACACACTACAGATTATTATGGCTTCCTTAACACCTTCTGTGCGACGTCTTCTTCTCTAAAACATGTTGAGGAAGCCATAATAATCTGTAGTGTGCTAACCACTTTTCTGATGCCAATTTGATGTCTAAATACATATTTCGGGGGCTTTTTTTCAGCAGGAATGCGGGAAAACACAGTTTCGGCACCTCAGCACTGAATGTATATGCCAAGTGGTGGCGGGATTTGATGGAGTGTCTATTGATGTTGGCTGATGGGGTCTCTATTATCACTGGGTGATCTATTGATGCTGGGGAAGTCTGTTACTGCTGGTGGGATCTATTGTTTCTGGGGGGTCATTTGTTGATGAGAGTATACTACTGTTGAGGGAGGGGACTTATGTTGTTGGCTGCTGGAGAATATATTGATACTGTATGCTGGGAGATCTATTGTTTCTGGGGGGTATTTTCTTGTGTGGTGATCTATTGTTGCTGGGGGTGATCTATTGTTAATGTGAGGGATCTATTGTTGCTGGGGGTGTCTATTGTTGCTGGGAGGGATCTATTGTTGCTTGTGAAGCTATAGTTGCCGTGAGGGATCTATTGTTGCTGGGGAGATGTCTTGTTCTTGGGGGATCTATTGTTGCTGAGGGAATCTATTGTTGCTGGGGGAATCTAACAAATTTATTTAAAGCAGTAAATACAATTCAGGATATTAAAAAATCCTACTTACCGTTCAGTTTTTTAAATTGCTTATTTGATTTAGAGATTTATTTAAAAGCTTTGTTTATGTTAAAAGATTATTTAATTAATAAGTTAAAAAAATTATGTTTGTTTACATTGATAAATGTTTTTTTAATAAAAATGTTTTAATACATTTTAAAATGTTTGTTAACATTTATTTATAAGCGTGTATGTGTGTGTGTATATCTCTCTATCTATCTATCTATCTATCTATCTATCTATATCTATATATATATATATATATATATATATATATATATATATATTGTGAGGGGGTTAGCTCGGTAGCGGGTGTGTGTGACCCCCTGGATGGGCTCCCCACACAAAAACAGGCCCAGCAGACGGAGGTTGTGGTTTTCAAGATCAAAAGGTGCGGTTTATTTCTCTATTTACAGTGACAAAAACACAGCAAAGCAAAAAGAAACATAAACAAAATAAATCCTGGTCAGCTTGACCTCTGACTAAACATGCAGGTTTCCCTAACTAACAACTGGGATCAGCCTGGTGCTGTCCTAGTCCCTAAGTCCCTGGTTTAGTAAATGTCCAAACAAATAGCCACACAGGCTTTGTCTCACCGCACAGGGGTTCACTCTCCCTAGACAGTCCACACAGGTCTGGTTCCAGGCATGAGCAAACACCTAATGAAGCTGGGAGTTTTTATAGAGGCCTTAAACGAGCTGACAAGCTTCAGCTGGTCTCATCAACTCCCTGCCTGCACGACGCCCAGCACTCTCCCTAGAGGTATGAATCATCCATGAGCCCACTAGCCTCAGCTGGGCTTCATCAACTCTCTCCCTAGTTGTATAAGTCGGCATAAAGCCTGAATCTGGGAGAAATATACCTACCCCCCTGGATGCAACCAGGTGACTTTACCTTCCTGCTGTCACATACCCCCCCCCCTCTTGTTTTAACCTTGGGGTTGGAACACCAGCAATCAGGCATTCATGTACTCGAGACAAAGCATCCACATTCCCCATTTGAACGCCAGGGCGATGCTTTACTGTGAAGTTGAATTCCTGTAGGGCCAGGAACCACCTATTTACTCTTCTATTTGTCTCCTTGTTTTGAGCCATCCACTTTAACGGAGCGTGATCCGTAACCATGTCAAAGTGCCTACCTAGCAGATAGTACCGAAGGGAATCTAGAGCCCACTTCACCGCTAAACACTCCTTTTCAACCGTGGCGTAATTTACCTCATGGGACTTCAACTTCCTGCTGAGGTAAATGACTGGGTGCTCTTCCCCGTTCCAGACCTGGGACAATACTGCTCCTAACCCCACATCTGACGCATCACTTTGTACGACAAAGTCTTTAGAGAAGTCGGGTGAGTACAACACTGGCTGGCTACATAAGGCTTGTTTCAAGAATTGGAACGCTGCCTCAGCCTCGGGGGTCCATTTAATCATGACCGACCCTTTCCCTTTCGTCAGGTTGGTTAGGGGCACAGCCTTAGAAGCAAAGTGGGGAATGAAGCGCCGATAATAACCCGCGATTCCCAGAAAGGCTCGTACCTGCTTCTTGCTGTTGGGACGTGGCCAACTCTGGATAGCCTCGACTTTGTTGAGTTGGGGTTTTATTACTCCCCTGCCAATGGTGTACCCAAGATATTTGGCCTCCTCCTGCCCAATGGTACACTTCTTGGGGTTAGCCGTAAACCCCGCTTCCCGGATAGAGTCTAGGACTGCTTGCACTTTTGGCAGATGTGAGGCCCAATCTGTGCTATGGACAATTACGTCATCCAGGTAAGCCGCAGCATACTTCCGATGGGGCCTCAGTATCTGGTCCATTTTCCGCTGGAATATGGCCGGCGCATTCTGTAACCCGAACGGCATTCTCTTATATTGGAACGCCCCGTCTGGGGTTACAAATGCGGTTTTCTCTTTGGCCGACTTGGCCAGGGGAATTTGCCAATACCCTTTTGTGAGGTCAAGAGTCGTCATGTATCGGGCTGTTCCCAGCCGGTCGATCAACTCATCTATACGTGGCATGGGGTAGGTGTCAAATTTTGTAACTTTGTTCAACTGACGAAAATCGTTACAAAATCGCCAGCTCCCATCCGGTTTAGGCACCAACACAATGGGACTAGACCAATCACTTTGGGACTCCTCTATCACCCCTAAGTTCAGCATTTTCTGTACTTCCTCCCGTATTGCCTCCCGTCGGGCCTCTGGGATCCGATAGGGTTTTAACTTCACCCTTTCACCGGGCGGGGTAATAATATCATGCTCTACCCCAGATGTTTGTCCCGGCAGCTCAGAGAACACCTCCTTGTTGCGAAGCACAAACTCCTTAACCTCCTGTTGTTGGGGTTGTGACAAGGTGGCTGCTATTCCAACCTCCGGAATCACGCAACCAGTTTGAGCTGGTGACCAAGTTTCTGCGACTAGGGACTCTCTATCCCTCCAGGCTTTCAACAGATTAACGTGATAGATCTGTTCGGGCTTTCGCCTTCCTGGTTGTCTGACCTTGTAAATCACTTCGCTCACTTTTTCCATTATCTCGTAGGGGCCTTGCCATTTGGCAAGGAATTTACTTTCAACCGTAGGGACAAGTACCAATATCCTATCCCCCGGGGAAAAGGTACGGGTCTTGGCTCCACGGTTGTACACTCTCTGCTGTGCCAACTGCGCTTGGGCCAAATGTTCCTTCACGATGGGCATTACCTGTGCAATTCGATCTTGCATCAGGGCGACATGCTCAATCACACTCCTGTGGGGAGAACTCTCCCTTTCCCAAGTTTCCTTGGCAATATCCAACAGCCCTCTTGGGTGTCTCCCATACAGTAACTCAAAGGGGGAGAATCCCGTAGAGGATTGGGGCACCTCCCTAATAGCAAACATCAAATAAGGAAGTAGACAGTCCCAATCCTTTCCATCTCTATCCACCACTTTCTTCAACATTTGTTTTAGGGTTTTGTTGAATCTTTCAACCAGCCCATCGGTTTGGGGGTGATACACAGACGTACGCAACTGCGTCACTTTGAACAATTTACACAGCTCTTTCATAACCCGGGACATAAAGGGTGTACCTTGGTCCGTAAGCAGTTCTTTACAAATACCCACCCGGCTAAAAACAAGAGATAGCTCTTTGGCTATGGTTTTGGCCGAGGTATTTCGGAGAGGGATCGCTTCTGGATAACGGGTGGCATAGTCCATTATAACTAATATGTACTGGTGCCCCCTAGCGGACTTGATTATAGGACCTAACAAATCCATTGCGATCCTCTCAAACGGGACCTCAATGATGGGTAGAGGGACCAGCGGGCTACGGAAATGTGGCATCGGGGCCGACCTCTGACACACAGGGCAGGAGGAACAATAATTTTCTATATCCTTCATCACCCCAGGCCAATAGAATCTCTGTAATACCCTCTCTCGGGTTTTCTCTGTCCCCAGATGACCTCCAAGAATGTGCCCATGGGCCAACTCCAACACCAACTTCCTGTAAGGTTTGGGCACCACAAGCTGCTCAACGGTTTCTTCTGCCCTTTTTGCCACCCAATACAGTAGGTCCTTCTCTACGCTGAAGTATGGGTAAGTGCAGGTATTATCTGGGTTCACTAACTCGCCATCTATTTCCACTACGTTTTCCCGTGCCTTTATTAGGGCGGGGTCCTTTAACTGTTCTGTGGCAAAATTTTCCCTGTGAACCTCAAGATCAGAAAACTCCACAGACGGTAGGTTTTCGTCTGAGGAGGTGGGCTCCTCTCCAGTTTCTTGAGTCTCGCCTGCCAATACTGACAAGGGAAATTCTGGAGAGTCCTCACCACTCTCAGAGGAGTTCTGGCTATCACCTTCCTGGTACATAGGGGCACCAGTGGGGGGCTCAGGATCATCCCACAGTTCCCAGAACTTCGGAAAATCCCTTCCCACAATGGCATCATGCGGTAATTGAGATACTAACCCCACTGGATGAGAGAGGGTACCTTTGGGGGTCTTGAAACACACTGTAGTCACTGGATACTCTCGGGTGTCCCCATGCACACAAATAACAGCTACCTTGCTATTCCCAGAGACCTCTGTTTTAACTAATTCAGCCTTTATCAGGGTCACAAGGCTACCTGAATCCAGTAATACCACAACATTTCTACCATTAATACACATTTTGCATAAATGTTTCTCAGTTCCCCGAATGGCAGTGCATGCGACTGTCGCACACAGCGACTGACGTCTGTCCGTCAGAAAGTCACATTGCATGGGTTCCTCCACAACCGGGCATTTTGCTGCAATATGTCCCGTTTGCCGGCAGCGGTAGCAAACAATCCTTTTGGCTGCCTCTTGAGCCCCCGACTTCCCAGGCTGTTCTCGCCAAACCCTGGGCAGAGCTCCCACCCTCTCACTCTCTCCACCCTCACCCCTTGGAATCATCTTATCCGCCCCTGGGGATGGTCTGGTCTTAGGGTGGAAAGTCCGAGAGTCTCTGGAAGAGGCCGTCAGGTTCTCTGCAGCCAAGTATCTCTCTACACGATCCACAAGTTTACCGGCCGTTTCTGGGTCTCCATGGCTTACCCACTTTTGAATGGCGGTAGGAAGAGCTCTCAAGAAACGATCCATCACAACACGTTCCACAATCTCCGGTGCGGACAAAGTCTCTGGCTGTAGCCACTTCCTGCTCAGGTGAATGAGATCATACATTTGAGACCTGGGGGGTTTTCCAAGCTGGAAAGTCCAGTTATGCACACGCTGAGCCCGGACAGCCAGGGTGACACCCAGCCTTGCCAATATTTCAGCTTTTAGCATCACATAGTCTTTTGCTTGGTCAGGCTCTAGGTCATAGTAAGCTTTCTGCGATTCACCAGTTAACAGAGGAGCCACCAGTCCAGCCCACTGCTCCTCAGGCCACTTTTCTCTTTCAGCAGTCCTTTCAAATGTGGTCAAAAATACCTCTGGATCATCCTCTCCAGTCATTTTTGTCAATAAACGACTCACCCCAAAGGACGCGGTATTAGTGGGACGACTTTCCTCACTGGTCTGCGGACGTTGCTGCATTACTGCTTCCATCTGTTGTTGTAGTCTCTGCTCTTGCTTCTGCAACAGGTCTATGAAGCGGGCCTCAGATTGCTGCTGGGCTTGTTGCTGGGCTGCGAAGCTCTTTTGCAAACCTGCATTTGTCTGCTGTTGATTGGCATTTGCTAGAGCCAGCTGTTTCAGTATCTCCTCCATGCTGGCTTAAAAAAAAACTGCCACTGGTTCTCCACCAACTGTGAGGGGGTTAGCTCGGTAGCGGGTGTGTGTGACCCCCTGGATGGGCTCCCCACACAAAAACAGGCCCAGCAGACGGAGGTTGTGGTTTTCAAGATCAAAAGGTGCGGTTTATTTCTCTATTTACAGTGACAAAAACACAGCAAAGCAAAAAGAAACATAAACAAAATAAATCCTGGTCAGCTTGACCTCTGACTAAACATGCAGGTTTCCCTAACTAACAACTGGGATCAGCCTGGTGCTGTCCTAGTCCCTAAGTCCCTGGTTTAGTAAATGTCCAAACAAATAGCCACACAGGCTTTGTCTCACCGCACAGGGGTTCACTCTCCCTAGACAGTCCACACAGGTCTGGTTCCAGGCATGAGCAAACACCTAATGAAGCTGGGAGTTTTTATAGAGGCCTTAAACGAGCTGACAAGCTTCAGCTGGTCTCATCAACTCCCTGCCTGCACGACGCCCAGCACTCTCCCTAGAGGTATGAATCATCCATGAGCCCACTAGCCTCAGCTGGGCTTCATCAACTCTCTCCCTAGTTGTATAAGTCGGCATAAAGCCTGAATCTGGGAGAAATATACCTACCCCCCTGGATGCAACCAGGTGACTTTACCTTCCTGCTGTCACAATATATATATATATATATATATATATACATACACATACACACATATACACACACAGATGCACGTGTTTTTGAGCTTTGGTTTGAGGTGCACACCCTAATGCAATAGGCTGCGCACGCCTATGACATATACCGTATATACTCGAGTATAATGCCGCGTACACACGATCATTATTCACGGCGGTTAAAAAACCGCCGTGAATAATGACAGGAAAAACGAGGGAACCGCTTGGTTCCCTACACACGGTCGTTTTTCCCGTCATTTTTTCTCTTGACGAGAAAAACGACCGTCTGTGGGCTCCGCGGCAGTGTCTCCCTATGGGAAAACTGCCGCGGAAAAAAATGATGGAAAAAACGATGAGAAAATTTAGAACATGTTCTAATTTTTCTCGTCGTTTTTTATGCCGTTTTTCTCAACGAGAAAAACGACATAAAGCCCACAGACGATCGTTTTTCTCGGCGAAAAAAAAAATGCAGTTTTTCTCGTCGAGAAAAGCGGTCGTGTGTACGCGGCATTAGCCAAGTTTTTCAGCACTTTTTTTGTGCTGAAAGTGCCCCCCTCGGCTTATACTCGATTTACCTTTTTGCGCCTGACCTCCCGGACTTTGGGGACCCGGTACCGGCCTTGGCACACATGTAGCCCCACTCTTCCTCTACATGTGTTCAAAGTTTGTTGTCCGGGGGACCTACGGCCTGGGAGCACCGATTTTTCAAAGCCGGGAACCCCTTCCATAGACTCCCATGTTAAACGTCAGTCTAGTCATGGGCACAGTGAGGCATGGGCACAGTGAGGCATGGGCACAGTGAGGCATGGGCACAGTGAGGCATGGACACAGTGAGGCATGGACACAGTGAGGCATGCACATGGACACAGTGAGGCAAAGTGAGGCACAGTGAGGCATGCAAAAGGACACCCTAGGCTTATACTCGAGTCAATAAATTTTCCCAGTTTTTTGTGGTAAAATTACGTGCCTCAGCTTATATTCGGGTCGGCTTATACTCGAGTATATACGGTAGTCTTTATTCTGAAACTTGTTATTGCCTATAGCATGGGTGCTCAACCAGCGGCCTTCCAGCTGTAGCGGAACTACAAGTCCCACAAGGCATTGCAAGGCTGACAGTTACAAGCATGACTCCCACAGGCTGATGGGATTTGTAGTTCTGCAACAGCTGGAGGGCCACAGGTTGAGCACCCATGGTCTATGGCAGGGGTCTCCAAACATTCTAAACAAAGGGCCGGTTTGTTGTCCTTCAGACTCTTGGTGGGCCGGACTTTGGCCAGCGGGGGGGGGGTTAAATTTTCCTAGCATCAGTGGGACTAAACATATGGTATTAGGGGGAGAAATAGTGCCCCATCGTTGGTATCATAGGGAGTAATAGTGCCCCATTAGTGGTTTCAGTAGGAGAAATGGTGCTCCATTGTCTGTGTCACAATAGTGTCTCGTATCAGTGGGAGGGATACTGCCCCAAGGGCCGGATAAAGGAAGGCAAAGGGCCGCATCTGACCCTCGGGCCGCAGTTTGGAGACCACTGGTCTATGGGAAGCTTCCAGGTCAATGGGGCAGCGCTTATGAAACAGAGATGATTAGAAGTAGGATGGTTTGAGAAAACTCTATTTGAAAACCAGAGATGCTTCCTAGAAGTATGGCTACCATATGTTGTAGTAAATGTAATTATTGTTAATAATTTAACTCACAGGGTAATTGCTAGTATAAAAGAAATGGCACATGTAACCTAGATGCTTTGTTATTCAATTACAGAGCTCACAATTTAAAATCAAACTTATGCTAGATTGGGCAGTGCATTGGCTAAGTGATAAGCACTTCCACCTGGCAGCACTAGGGTCGCCGGTTCAAATCCCAACCATGACACTACACTGTGAATGTGCAATATTTATGTAAAGCGCTGAATAAATTGACGGCGTTATATAAGTACCTGAAATAAATAAAATAAATACTCTGGTTTCCTCCCACACTCCAAAGACACGCTGGTAGAATAATTGACTCCTGTCTAAATGAGCCCTAGTATGTGTATGTATGAATGTCAGTTAGGGATCTTAGATTGTAAGCTCCTTGAGGACAGGGACTGATATGAATGTACTGTATATGTAAAGTGGTGCTATATAAGTATCTGTAATAAATAAAAATCAACTCCTATGACTCACTACCGTCATTCAGACAACCAATCATAGTAATAGAGCAATAGTGAAAAGGGGGGGGGGGGGTTGGTACTTGCTCCTGGGGGGGGAACTCTAACTGTCGGCCTATGTAACCATGACCTGCATGCATCCTTTATATTTAACACAATAACATTTACACTAACAACAGAATGACTTCTAACACCGTATTTATGAGCACAAAGAAAACAGAATTACTATAGTAACAGGAAAAAATAGGAACAATATCTGCAAGGAAAATAATGCTAATGAAAACAGTTATGAACGATTCATCTTATCTGTTTTGATACAGTTCTTAATTTTACAAAAGATAATAAGCATACACAACCTGGATATATTATTACACCTAAAGTAAGCAGGATACAGGATCATGGGAACTGTATATTGTAATGAAGATCATGATGACATATATAGATGTTTGAACATGTACAAACACCCCAAACATTTGAAGCACACCTACCACACCTATATACCTCACACCCAGATATTGTTACAGAGGTGCCCTGCCCTGTGGTGACAGGTAGACATTCACTTTGACTCAGTAAGACCCTCACTAATAATGCCTCAACTACAAAACAACCAAATTGTAAGTGCGCTGCGCCAACAGTATACATCTCTTCAAAGTGTTTATATATTTTGGTCCTTTTTTTCTGTTTATTACAGTTTCTCTGAGTGAACAGAAGTGACAGTAGCCCTAACTCTACAGGTTCAGAGGTGTACATAGTCATGTTCTGGATTTTTTTAAAGATTTTGCCCCCCCCCCCCCCAATTTTTTCAGATGCAGAGTAGGTGAGGTGTTCTGTAACCCTAACACACTTTTTGTCCCAGGGTAACAACGTTGCTTCTCCATAGATTCAGTAGAGAGAGTAGGGCTTGTCATCCTACGACAGAAAGTGTGTTACTGGCAGGATCACCAGGTGAAAATAAAGAAAACATAAGGCTGAAAAATGAAAACTAATGCAGCCATCACATCTAAGAGCCATTTATTTATTTAGTTATTTTTGATCAGCCTGCTGCCTGAACAAAATAAAATCTATCCATCTATGGAAACAGAAAAATCATACCCCCAGAGACACAATCAGTACCTTACTGACACAGACACAAACATACCCCCGGAGACACAATCAGTACCTTACTAAAACAGACACAAACATGCCTACAGAGACAAAATCAGTACCTTACTGACAGAAAGAAACGTGTCCCAAGAGACACAATCAGTGCCTTATGGACACAGAAAGGAACATGTCCCAAGAGACACATTCAGTGCCTTATGGCTACAGAAAGGAACATGTCCCAAGAGACACAATCAGTGTCTTATGGCTACAGAAAGGAACATGTCCCAAGAGACACATTCAGTGCCTTATGGCCATAGAAAGGAACATGTCCCAACAGACACAATCAGTACTTTACTGACACAGAAAGAAACATGTCACAAGAGACACAATCAGTACTTTACTGACACAGAAAGAAACATGTCCCAAGAGACACAATCAGTACCTTACTGACACAGAAAGAAACATGTCCCAAGAGACACAATCAGTACCTTACTGACACAGAAAGAAACATTTTACAAGAGACACAATCAGTACCTTATGGACACAGAAAGAAACATGTCACAAGAGACACAATCAGTAACTTACTGACACAGAAAGAAACATGTCCACAGAGACACAATCAGTACCTTATGGACACAGAAATGAACATGCCCAAAAACAAAATCAGTACTATACTGACACAGAAAGAAACATGGTCACAGAGACACTATCAGTGCCTTATGGCCACAGAAAGGAACATGTCCCAAGAGACACAATCAGTACCTTATGGACACAGAAATGAACATGACCAAAAACAAAATCAGTACTATACTGACACAGAAAGAAACATGTCCCAAGAGACACTATCAGTGCCTTATGGCCACAGAAAGGAACATGTCCCAAGAGACACAATCAGTACCTTACTGACACAGAAAGAAACATATCCCAAGAGACACAATCAGTGCCTTATGGCCACAGAAGGGAACATGTCCCAAGAGACACATTAAGTGCCTTATTGCCACAGAAAGGAACATGTCCCAAGAGACACAATCAGTACCTTATGGACACAGAAAGAAACATGTCACAAGAGACACAATCAGTAACTTACTGACACAGAAAGAAACATGTCCACAGAGACACAATCAGTACCTTATGGACACAGAAATAGACATGACCAAAAACAAAATCAGTACTATACTGACACAGAAAGAAACATGTCCCAAGAGACACATTAAGTGCCTTATGGCCACAGAAAGGAACATGTCCCAAGAGACACAATCAGTACCTTACTGACACAGAAAGAAACATTTCACAAGAGACACAATCAGTGCCTTATGGCCACAGAAAGGAACATGTCCCAAGAGACACAATCAGTACCTTACTAACACAGAAAGAAACATGTCCACAGAGACACAATCAGTACCTTATGGACACAGAAAAAAACATGTCATAAGAGACACAATCAGTACCTTATGGCCACAGAAAGGAACATGTCCCAAGAGACACAATCAGTACCTTACTGACACAGAAAGAAACATGTCCCAAGAGACACAATCAGTACCTTATGGACACAGAAAGAAACATGTCCACAGAGACACAATCAGTACCTTATGGACACAGAAAGAAAAATGTCACAAGAGACACAATCAGTACCTTATGGACACAGAAAGAAACATGTCACAAGAGACACAATCAGTACCTTATGGACACAGGAAGAAACATGTCCCAAGAGACACAATCAGTACCTTATGGACACAGAAAGAAACATGTCCCAAGAGACACAATCAGTACCTTACTGACACAGAAAACGGAAAATTGAATTCAAATACTTACCGTAATTTTCCTTTCCTGACGAGCTCCATGTCAGCACAGCTGGGTGAGGCCCCGCCCACCCCCTACGTAATCAGGACTTTAACTATAAATTTTTTGCTCACCGCAGCCTCAGTGTTTCGTAACTATTACTACTTGACTGGGCGGGTTCTGTGCTGACATGGAGCTCGTCAGGAAAGGAAAATTACGGTAAGTATTTGAATTAAATTTTCCGTTTTCCTGACGGCTCCATGTCAGCACAGCTGGGAATTAACTAGCCACACACGGGAGGGTTATGCTTGCGAATTTTTTTTTTTATCCATATAGGAGGCGGAGGCTAGCACCCTCCTGCCAAACTCTATGGTAGTTAGAGCCGCTGGCTCCACACGGTAGTGTGTCATGAAGGTATGTATAGATGTCCATGTAGCTGCCTTGCATATCGTCTCCAAGGACACCTGTCCGACCGCAGCCCAGGAGGCAGAGACTCCTCTCCTGAAATGCGCTGTGACCCCCTCAGGCACCGGCAGACCTTTGGCTCTGTAGGCTAAAGATATCAATTTAACCAGCCACGTGGCGATCACTCTGCTAGAAGCTTTCAGGCCTTTACGGGCACCATTTGGTATAATGAAGAGATTGTCCGACTTCCTGAGTTCGGCTGTCGCGTCCACATAGGCTCTCAGGGAAGCTCCTACGTCAAGCGGATTTGGATCCTGAGGAGTTTTCTGCAAGCAACAGTGGGAGAGTGATTTCCTGTGTCATATGAAAGGTAGAGGCTACCTTAGGGATAAACCCCAGCATTGGCATGAGCACCGCTCTATCCGGGAAGAAGGAGAGGAAGGGCTCCTTAAACCCCAGCGTGGCCATCTCGGACACCCTTCTGGCTGGGTTACTGCCACAAGAAAGGCAGTTTTCAATAAGAGATGCCACAGAGAGACTGGAGAGGCAAAGGTGTTTGATGATAGGAAGTCCAAGATTCGTTGTTGTTCAAATTCGCTCTGGACAGGTAGTCTGCTTGCGTGTTCAGACGTCCAGGCACATACACAGCCGTTAGCAGATGTAAATTGGTCTGAGCCCAATTCATGATCGGGGTTACCTCCTTCAGTAGGGTACTGCTGCGGGTGCCCCCTTGCCTGCGGATGTAGGCCACTGCCGTCGCATTGTCTAGTTTCAGAAGGATAGTCGCTCCCTGGATCTGATTCTTGAAGGCCAGGAGGGCCTGGAAGGCCGCCCTCAGCTCCAAGATGTTGGAGCCTACGTCGGTCGCCTGGTACGCCCAACGACCTTGGGCCCATTGGTCTTTGTATAGGGCTCCCCAGCCCATACCGCTGGTGTCTGATTGGATGATTTGCCATCTCTCCGAGAGTAGGGAGTGGCACTGTGTAAGATTTTGTTGACTTGCCCACCAGTCTAAGTTGACGTTCATCTGGGCTGTGATCTGGATTTTTTGACCAAGATCCCCCGATCTCCATTGACTCAGGAGACCCATTTGGAAGAGGCGTGAATTCCATTGCGCCCACTTGACCATCGGAATGGTTGAGATCATTATGCCTAGAAGTCGCATGCACTCTACTGTTGGCTTGTATGACTGCTTCCGAGCTTCTGACATTACTTTCAGTATGCCGGACATCTTGTCCCTGGGCAATGCTACCGATGCCATCTTGGTATCTATCTTCGCACCTAGATACACCAGGGATTGAGTCGGCACAAGGTGACTCTTCTCTCGATTTGATTAACCATCCGAAGTTTTCTAGTGTCAAAGTCGTGTTCTGGTGTACTAGGAGCGTGCTTCTGTCTTGGCTCAGCAGTACTGTAAGATATCGTCCAAGTAATGGTGTATGCGGATACCTTGGAGTCGAAGATGTGCCACCAGTGCCACCAGGATTTTTGTGAATACTCTGGGGGATGTAGTCATCCCGAAGGGAAGGCACACAAATTGGTAGTGAAGTTGTCCAATTGCGAACCGGAGGAATCTCTGGTAGTACGGGGCTAGGGGCACATGGAAGTACGCATCCTTGAGATCCACTGCTAGCATCCAATCTCCTGGTTGGACAATTTTCAGAATTGTCTAGAGCGACTCCATCCTGAACCGCTCCTTCTTGATGGATCTGTTGAGACCTCGGAGGTCTATTACTGGCCTCCACGTTCCCGACTTTTTTTGAACCAAGAATAGAGGCGAGTAGACTCCGGAAAAACGCTCCCGCTGAGGAACTGCAATTATTGCCTCCTGATCCAGGAGGGTCTGGATGTAATTCCAAAAGACTTCCCGTTTTTCTTTTTCTGGGGGCATTTTTGTTGAGACAAAGACTCTGTGGGGTCGGTTGAGGAATTTCCAACTGTGTCCATACTTGATGGTCGACACCACCCATGGCTCCTTTATCTTTTCTGCCCACAGTTGACGGAACCTGAACAGCCTGGCTCCTACCCGGCAAGTGTGGGCCGGTGTATAGTCAAAAAGACTTTCGGGCCTGTTGTCCCGCGGAGGAGGCTGGTCTTCCAGATTTGCGGCTTGTCGTCGAGTTCGGCCGTCGTCGGGGAAATTCCCTTCCTGGCTTGTAGGACCTGGTGGCCCTGCGTCTGGGTCTCGCTGTGCCTCTGAAGGTCGCTTTATTCTTAAGCAGCATCTGATCCTGTGGGATGAAACCCGATCTTCCACCTGTCGCTTTGGAGATAGCTGTATCAAGCTTATTCCCAAACAGGGAGTGATCTTCGAAAGGTATTCTGCACCATCCTTGTTTGGACGCAGGATCCGCCACCCAGGGCCTCAGCCATAGGGCTCTTCTGGCCGTCACCGCATTTAGCATGACTCTGGCCAGAATCTTGATTATGTCAATGGATGCTTCAGCCATAAATGCAGCTGTTAGCTTCAAATTTGCTAACGGGGCTGAGACCTCAGCTTTGCATAGGTCATCTTCCACCGCCCCTTCGACATTCTGCACCCAGATCTCCATGGCCTCATGCCACACACGGACGTTTTTCCCGTCGAAAAAAAAGATAGTCTGTGGGCTTTCTGTCGTTTTTTTCGACGAGAAAAACGGCATTAAAAACGACGAGAAAAATTAGAACATGTTCTAATTTTTCTCGTCGTTTTTTTCGACATGTTTTCCGCGGCAGTGTTTCCCATAGGGCCCACACATGGTCGTTTTTTTCGACCAAAAAAAAAATGACATTTAAAACGGCCGTGTGTGAGGGGAACAAGCTGTTCCTCGTTTTTAACGTCGATTTTTTCAACGGTGCTTTCACCGTCGAAAAAATCGATCGTGTGTACGCGGCATTAGAGATGGTGGCCAAAGCCATCGTTGGTTTACATATTCCGCCGGCCAGAGTGTAGATCTTTTTAAGATCTATATCCACCCTCCTGTCTAGAATGTCTTTGAAGGTCACTACGTCGTCCAGTGGCAGGGTCACATGCCTAGCGAGGCGCATGAGCGCCGCGTTCACTACAGGGGGCTCTTCCAGAACACTCACCTTTTTTGTCTGAAATGGGTACATTTTTGCAAATCGATTTTTGTAAAAGCCTTTCTTGTCCGAGTTTTCCCATTCGCCAGTGATTATGTCTTGGATTTCCTCAACAAAGGGAAAATGTACTGTCTCCCGCTTCATGTTGGCGAATAACTTCCTTTGTTTCCATTGAGGTTCTACTGCCTCATCTTGCCACCGCAAGGCCTGTCTAACTTCTTTCACCAAGGTTGGAACTAAGGTGAAATCAAACCCATCATACTGGTCATCCTCTTCTTCTGCAGAGGATGCATCCGAATCTTGTGCTCGTGCTTGAGCTTCAGTCATTGGATTATTCTGAACCGTTGGACGTTCTTGGGGTGACAGGGAACGAGAGGTGGAAGGAACTGGGGCAGTTGACACTTGCGTCCGCGTTGCAAACGTCTGCAGTGTATCCTCAAACGCCTTTTTTATTAATAGCACTAGCTCCGCTTTATCCGATTCATGGCCCTTTGTCGCTTCCTTGAAGCAATCCGCACAAGCCGTCTTCCCGACCAATGCCTTTTTGGGGCAGGCCCAGCAGCCTCCTGGCCTGGGTTGATCATGATGTGAATCCTGGCGGTGACGTGATGGAGATCGGTGATGTCTTGAAGAAGAGTGAGGCCTCGTACACACGGCCGAGATTCTCGTCGAAAAAAACATGTTGTTTTTTTCGACGAGATTCTTGGACAAGAAACTTGTCCCGGCCGAGTGTACAGACGCTCGATTCAAAGAACCCGCGGTTCTTTGAATGGAGCGTACGCGGTGACATCATCGACTACAACGAGCATGCGCTCGTCACATTCGATGCCGTCGCCGCCATCTTGGTATACCCTACATATGCCTAGGAAGCTACCGCGCATGCGTCAAATTCATTTCGAACATGCGCGGGCTTCCGGGAGGACAGGTAAGTGTACACACACTCACTTTTCTCGTCGAGAAACATGCCGACGAGAATCTCGACGAGAAAATAGAGAGCAGGATCTCTATTTTCTCGTCGAGATACTTGTCGCTTTTCTTGACGAGAAACCATACACACGAACGAATTTCTCGGCAAAAAATCTCTGCCAGCAAGTTTCTTGCTGGTTTTTGCCGAGAAACTCGTTCGTGTGTACGAGGCTTCAGAGCGTGACACTTCTCTTCTACAGCGAGAGCGTCGATTTTCCCGTGAGGACGAACGTCTCCTATATTTCCCTGAGATTTCATTCTCTGAACGTCGTGAAGAGCCATGACCATGACCTGAGGAGCTGGAGCAGCACAAACCGGTGTGAGGCAAAAATTAGTCTGCTAGATGCAACATTATAAAGATGCATATAAACATTGGTGTCTCCCCTACCTTCTTTGTGATCGCTGATCTTTAGAGGGGGTAGGCATTTTGGTTCTGTAGAAAAAATACAACATATGTTATGTCCAGCATCCATATTCAAGCAGGTGGTGTGTAGAAGTGAATCCTGTTGTTTACAAGTCATACCTGAGGAGAGGGTGTGTACAACGCAGGCAGCTTAGCACACAAAGCGCTGCACACTGCAACAGCCAGGTTTAAACTGAACAGCAGACTTTTAAAATTTGGCTCTTTAAGAGCTTACTCCACCCCCTCCACTCCTGATTGGCTGAGTGGCAGAGCACATGCGGGGTTCCCTGGCCAAGCTACCGTTGGTACCTTTATACCGCAGGGACTGCATCCGGCAGCAGACACATCCGGACAGACCGCCAGTAATTTATACCAGCTAGGAGGGGAGACACTGCTATTCCTGACCTAGGAGGAAGAAAAAGGAACACTGAGTCTGCGGTGAGCAAAAAATTTATAGTTAAAGTCCTGAATACGTAGGGGGTGGGCGGGGCCTCACCCAGCTGTGCTGACATGGAGCCGTCAGGAAAGGAACATGTCCCAAGAGACACAATCAGTATCTTACTGACACAGAAAGAAACATGTCACAAGAGACACAATCAGTACATTTCTGACACAGAAAGAAACATGTCCACAGAGACACAATCAGTACCTTATGGACACAGAAATGAACACGCCCAGAAACAAAATCAGTACCTTACTGACACAGAAAGAAACATGGTCACAGAGACTCAATTACCAGCCAAGATGTATTTTTTTTTTTTAACAAGTGCGAAAAACAATGAAAAAAAGACCATCTGGTAGCAATGTGTCAGATGGCTCAGAAGGCTCTGTCTCTTAAAACCACTTAAAGAGGTTGTAAACCTCAGAAAAAAACAAAACAGCAAGACAAAGACATAATGAGCTAGTATGCATTATGAAATACTTACCTTAGAACAAAGCTGTTGCAGTGGTCCCTGCACAGCCGACATCTTCCCCGGAGTTTCTTCCGGGTTCACGGGCTCCGGCACTGTGATTCTCCAGAGCCGCAATGACATCACTCCTGCGCATGCATGCAGGAGCCGCCGTTCGCGGCATTGGGCTCGGAAGGAACAACACCCGTGGGCCGTTCCTTCAGAGTGCATGTGCCATTGATGTCACTGGCTGCATGCAATGTAAATATCTCCTAACCTGTACACGTTTAGGAAATATTTTCACTACCTATAGGTAAGCCTTATTAATAATAGGCTTACCTGTAGGTAAATGTCTGCAGAGGAAGTTTACTTCCTCTTTAAGCTCCAGTTTACCCCCTTCATGACCAGGCCACTTTTTGCTATTCAGCACTGCGCTACTTTAACTAGCAATTGCATGGTCATGCAACACTGTATCTTTTTTTTCACACAAATAGAGCTTACTTTTGATGGTATTTTATCACCATTGTTTTTTTTGTTGCTAGCTATATATAGCTCGTGGGGATCACCTTTTCTCAGAATGAAGGTCAGCGTACAGGCAGTTTCTTTAAAACCTGGCGTATTGCCAGCTTTATTTACAAGTGGTTTGCAATAGTCATACAAAATAAACAAAACAGAAATCAAATCCTTGCCGTCCGGCGCTAAACTAAACAGTAACCGCTCTCTATACGGTGAGGGGCTGGTCCCCGTCACCCACAAAAAACAAGGTGAAGCAAACCTTTCTTTTCCAATCCAACAAACAGAGCTCCTCTGACTCAGGTTCCCCTCTGAGTCTCAGGCCAGAGCCCTGCTGTGTTCTCTTCCTGGTCTTTTAACTTCCACCTGAGTGTGGACTCAGGTGGACCAGAACATCAGGACCGGAACCCAGCCTGCCACAGAGGCTGGAAAAACCGGACCGGATTCCCGTTCAGTCTCTTACAATGGACCGAATGCGAGGTGAAATGTAGCGATTGTCATGTATCTCACCTCGCATACCGTCACATATCCTCCCCCTCTGCTCAAGCCCCTGCGGCTGAGCACTTGATCCAGCCATACAGTGCACACGGGAGAGGGCATCGGCATTATCCTGGAGTTTGCCCGGCCTGTGCTCAACCGTGAATTTAAAGGGCTGTAAAGCCAGGAACCACCTTGTCACACGGGCATTTTTCTCCCTGTTGTCACACATCCACTTCAGGGGAGCATGGTCAGGGACCAGCCTAAATGACCTCCCGAGTAGATAATGCCTCTGGGAGTCTAAGGCCCATTTAATGGCGAGACATTCCTTTTCAACAATGACATAGTTCCTTTCGTGCTTGTTCAGCTTCCGGCTCAGGTATACAACTGGGTGCTCCTCACCATTCCTGTCCTGCGACAGTACGGCCCCTAGGCCCACCTCAGAGGCGTCTGTCTGTATGACAAACTCCTTTGTGAAGTCCGGGGTCACCAGCACCGGTGGTGCACAAAGGGCCTGTTTTAATTTCTGAAACGCCTTCTCTGCCTCAGGGTTCCATTTGACCATGACAGACCCTCTGCCCTTCGTCAGGTCAGTCAGAGGGATGGCAATGGTGGCAAAGTCAGGTATAAACCGTCGGTAATACCCCGTAATGCCTAGGAAGGCCCGAACTTGTTTCTTGTTTACGGGTTGGGGCCATTTTTGAATTGCCTCAATCTTATTGGTCTGAGGCTTGA
This sequence comes from Rana muscosa, assembly GCA_029206835.1. Lineage (NCBI taxonomy): Eukaryota > Metazoa > Chordata > Amphibia > Anura > Ranidae > Rana > Rana muscosa. Next base: position 884,973,970 of record CM055116.1, read on the forward strand.
CAAGTCCCCGGCCAATAACGTAACCAAGGTACTTGGCCTCCTCCAGGCTTATGGCACACTTCTTTGGGTTAGTCGTGAGGCCTGCTTCCCTAAGGGAATCTACCACCGCCTGTACCCGGGGCAGGTGCGATTCTCAATCTGGGTTGTGGATGACCACATCGTCCAAATAAGCAGCCGCATACGGGCGATGTGGTCTCAAAGTTTTGTCCATCATTCGTTGGAATAATGCAGGGGCCCCATGCAGACCAAAAGGCATCCGTTTGTACTGAAACGAGCCCTCAGGAGTGGAAAAGGCAGTCTTCTTCTTGGCCGATTCAGTTAGCGGTATTTGCCAATAGCGTTTTGTTAGGTCTAGGGTCGTTATATAGCGAGCCTGTCCCAACTTGTCCACAAGTTCGTCGACCCGGGGCATCGGGTATGCATCGAACTTGGACACACTGTTGAGTTTCCGAAAGTCATTACAAAACCTGATAGTGCCATCAGGTTTTGGGACCAGTACTATGGGGCTCGACCACTCACTGTGGGACTCTTCTATCACATCCAACTCCAACATGTTTTTAATTTATTTTACGACTGCCTCACGCCTGGCCTCTGGGATTCTATATGGCTTTACATTTACCCGAACCCCTGGTTCCATCACTATGTCATGTTGGATCATGTTGGTCAGTCCGGGTAAGGGGGAGAAAAAGTCTCTTTTTTTTATGCACAAACACCCTAACGTCACTTTGTTGTGCCACGGACAGGGTATCCGTGATGGGGACGTTAGGTGTCACGGGTACCCGGTCAGTTGGAGGCGGGGAAGTGGCCAGTAAAGTCTCTCGGTCCTTCCAGGGTTTCAAGAGATTCACATGGTAAATTTGGTGTGGTTTACTTCTCCCTGGCTGGTAGACTTTGTAGTTTACCTCCCCCACCCTTTCGACAACCTCAAAGGGACCCTGCCACTTGGCTAAAAACGTACTTTCCACCGTAGGAACCAATACCAACACTTTGTCCCCAGGGCTGAAAGTACGGACCCTGGCACTTCGGTCAAAGACCCTCCATTGGGCCTCCTGGGCTCGCTCCATATGTTCTCGCACCAGGGGTAGGACAGCTGCATTCGATCCTGCATCAAGGAGACATGCTCTATGATGCTTCTATATGGGGTTGCCTCACCTTCCCATGTTTCTTTGGCAACATCTAGCAGCCCCCTGGGATACCATACAAGAGTTCAAAGGGGGAATAGCCTGTGGACGCCTGCGGAACCTCACATATTGCAAACATGAGATATGGCAGCAAAAAATCCCAGTTTCTCCCATCTTTGTCGACCACCTTTTTCAGCATACTTTTCAAAGTTTTATTAAATCTTTCGACCAGACCATCCGTTTGGGGGTGGTAGACAGAGGTACGGAGATGGGAGATTTTGTATAACTTACGAAGCTCTTTGGTAACCTTGGACATAAAGGGGGTGCCCTGATCGGTTAAGATCTCTTTTGGGATCCCCAGTCGACTAAAGACATGGACTAATTCCTTGGCGATAGCCTTAGCAGAGGTATTGCGCAAGGGTATGGCCTCAGGATAGCGAGTCGCATAGTCCAGGATCACCAGAATATGCTGGTGACCGCGGGCTGATTACACAACCGGCCCTACCAGGTCCATGCCAATCCTCTCAAAGGGGACCTTGATTATTGGCAGAGGAACAAGGGGGCTGCGAAAATGGGGTGCCGGTGCCGACATTTGGCACTCGGGGCACGATTCGCAGTACTACTTGATATCTGTATGCAACCCGGGCCAGAAAAATCTCTGGGTGATTCTCTCCCTGTTTTTTTCAACACCTAGATGCCCCCCCATTACATGACCATGGGCCAGGTCTAGCACCACCCTGCGGAAAGGTTTGGGAACTAGTAGCTGTTCTACCTCGTCCTCTCCATGTTTTATCACTCATTACAATAAATTGTTTTTAATTGCCATGTAAGGGAAAGACACCACCCAATTAGGATCCACCGGTTCCCCATCTAACATCTTAACGTTTTCCCTGGCTCTCATGAGGGTGGCCTCTCGTAGTTGCTCGGTACAGAAATCCTCTCTCCTGACCTCTAAATCGGGTACCACATTTTGGCTACTCTCAATGTCAGACTCAGAGGGGTTCTCCTGTTCGTTACCCTCATGCTGGGAGCTAACTTCCAGGTCCTCTGGCTCCCCAGCCATGACAGGGAAAGGAATAGGGTCTCCGGCTTCCTCGATCCCACCAACCGAATCCTCTTCCCTTTGGCAAAAAGGGTCTGGCGAGAGTTCCCATGCTTCCCCAGCAGGGGGCGCTCTATCTACCAGCCTCCCTTGGCTCTCCCATAAATTCCAGAAATGGGGAAAATCTCTTCCCACTAAGGCTTCGTGAAGCAGTGAAGGTACCACCCCCACTGAATGCGTTACACTGCCCCCGGGGGTATCTCGCACCCCTAGACACACCGAAGTGGGGCGTAGATGGATTCACCAAGTCCTCAGTAGCACTGTACCTCTCCACTAGGTCAACCAGTTGGGCTGCAGTTTTGGGGTCGCCCTGTCCGACCCACTTCCTCAGAGCAGCAGGGAGCGCACGCAGATACCGGTCCATTACCATATGCTCCACGATCTGCGGGCCTGTCAAGGTCTCTGGCTGCAACCACTTCTTGGTGAGGTGGACCAGGTCAAACGTTTGTGAACGGGGTGGCTTGTTGCTGGAGTAGGACCACTGATGCACCCGCTGGGCCCGGATTGCGATGGTGACACCCAAGCGTGCGAGTATCTCTGTCTTTAGAGTCTCATAGTCCTGGGCCTTATTGGGTTCTAGGTCAAAATAGGCCTTTTGGGGTTCTCCTGTTAGAAATGGGGCCAAGAGACCCGCCCACTGCTCTTTTAGCCATCCTTCGCGGTCAGCAACTCTCTCAAAAGTCGCATGGTATGCCTCAACATCATCAGCAGATGTCATTTTTTTGTAGGTAGTAGGATGCACGTACCATCTTTGCTTCCACTGGCACAGGAGGTGCGGATCCCTTTTTCAGTTCCACCAGAGCCTCTGCGAACTGCCGGTTCATCTCCTGCTGGGCCGCCTGTTGTGCTGCAGCGGCCTCTGCGACTTGGTGGTACATTTCTTGCTGGGCCACCTGTTGTGCTGCCGCGCCCTCTGCGACTCGCCGCCTCATCTCCTGCTGAGCCTCCCGTTGTGCTGCAGCGGCCTCTGCGACTTGGCGGTTGGTTTCCCGCTGAGCTGCATTGGCCTGTAGCAGGGCCTTTAACATTTCCTCCATCTTCAGAAAGTGCCCGCTGAATCCACCACATGTGGGAGATTAGCTCGTGGGGATCACGTTTTCTCAGAATGAAGGTCAGCGTACAGGCAGTTTCTTTAAAACCTGGCGTATTGCCAGCTTTATTTACAAGTGGTTTGCAATAGTCATACAAAATAAACAAAACAGAAATCAAATTCTTGCCATCCGGCGCTAAACTAAACAGTAACCGCTCTCTATACGGTGAGGGGCTGGTCCCCGTCACCCACAAAACACAAGGTGAAGCAAACCTTTCTTTTACAATCCAACAAACAGAGCTCCTCTGACTCAGGTTCCCCTCTGAGTCTCAGCCCGAGGCCCTGCTGTGTTCTCTTCCTGGTCTTTTAACTTCCACCTGAGTGTGAACTCAGGTGGACCAGAACATCAGGACCGGAACCCAGCCTGCCACAGAGGCTGGAAAAAACGGACCGGATTCCCGTTCAGTCCCTTACAATGGACCGAATGCGAGGTGAAATGTAGCGATTGTCATGTATCTCACCTCGCATACGTCACAATATATATATATATATATATATATATATATATATATATATAAATTAGGAATGACATTTTTTTTTTTTATTCAATATTTTCTACTTTCTAGTATAAAACAAATCCAATAAAATCAAATTTCTTCATAGATTTAGGCTAAAACGTATTCTGCTACATGTCTTTGTTAAAAAAAAAAAAAAATCCCCAACAGTGTAAAATAATTGGTTTGTGTGAAAGTTATAGCTTCTACAACCTATGGTGTATATATTTGAAAATGTATCAATCCTTATGTACTGTCATGACGGCCTGTCTCATTTCTTGAGGCCCCTAAAATGCCAGGACAATACAAATACCCATCAAACGACCCTTTTTTTGGAAAGTAGATAGGCAGAGGTATAAAATAAGAGGCATGGTGAGTTTTGTAAAAAAAAAAAATCTAAATTTCTTGGAAAATGAAGAAATTAAATAAAATGTGTTTTTTTCACAATTGTTTTTGACATACTTTCACCAGTGCAGTACAGCGTCATCATGTGACTGATGTAGAGGTAATAGATACTTTCATCAGGGTAACTCAGTGTCACCATAGTGACATTGTACTACTCTGGTGGATGATCAGGCATTTTTGTTTACATTTTGATTGCTGTTACAATGATCATCACTGTAACAGCAATGTTTTAAACTGTCATGAATGGGTTACATTCATAACAGCAGTGATTACAATTATGTTCTGTGATTGGCCCACAGCTATCATATGGTCCAGGGTGCTGTGATTGGCCAAGGTACTGATAGGCCAATCACTTCATCACAATACTAAGCACAGCTGTTATGAATGAAACACATTTATAACAGTTGTGTTCTGAAGGCAATTGGTTCCACTAGATTTTAGTTAAGGCTATCTGAGTAAAGGGGACTGAATACAAATGCACTCCACACTTTTCAGATATTTATTTGTAAAAAATGTAGAAAACCATTTATAATTTTCCTTCCACTTCACAATTATGTGCCACCTTGTGGTTGGTCTATCACACAAAATCCCAATAAAATACATTTACGTTTTTGGTTGTAACATGACAAAATTTGGAAAATTTCAAGGGGTATGATTTATTTTTCAAGGCACTGTATTGATCATTTATATTTAATAAATGTGTTCACTGGTATTTATTTAACAGGACAGCGCACTTTTTTTTATGTTTTGTATATTATACGTAATAGTACATTGATGGAGCATTGTTGCAGAAAATGTGAACATCAACAACGTAACTGTGACATGTGAAGAAGTGATAAAGTGCATTAATGAACCTAGCCAATTGTGGATAGACAAAAAAAAAAAGACTTTAAAGGGGAGTTCCAGCCTTTTTAGGTTTATTAAAAGTCAGCAGCTACAAAAAGTGTAGCTGCTGACTTTTAATAAACAGACACTTACCTGCTCCACGGTCCAGCGATACGGCCGGGGGGAGCATCGCTCCTCTCCCCCCCCCCTCTCCGCCGGCGCCTCCATTCACATTGTGGGCACCCGACTGTGACAGCTTTTGGCTTCACAGCCGGGCACGCACTGTGCATGCGCGAGTGGCGCTGCACTCCCTGAGTGGACAGGCGATCTCCTGGGAACTGTCACGTCTCCCAGGAGATCGCCTAGAGGGAGGGGCCGCCTAAGGCGAGAGGAGGAGTCGCCGAGGCGGTCCCTGGATGGAAGGAGGAAGTGGGACAAGAAGTCACACTCCTACCGAAGCCCCCACTCCACCCCCCAAAAAAAATGATATGCCAAATGTGGCATGTAAGGGGGTGAGGAGTGCTTAAAGCGGAAGTTCCACTTTTGGGTGGAACTCCGCTTTAATGCCATAACAAAAAGTGTGTTTTTAGATTATGTGAGCAGGAAAAAAAAAATGATTGGGTCCTAGATTTTGATGTATCTGGCAGTACTTCATTGCCAAGATTTTACCAACTTTTTAAAAGGCTAGCAAAAAATGTATACAAACAACTGTAAGGAAGATGGTTTGGACAAATTTGCAATGTCTTATGCAAGACATGGTGCAAGACATGCAAGACATGTCGCAAGAAGAATGGTGCATACAACAGACCTTTATGAGCATTTGGAACAAATCCAATAAGAGGGGTTCATGGGAACGTGTAGACAGAATGGTAAATGTGAAAGATGTGCTGCAATGCAATAGTTATGACAGCATTGTATCGCCCTATCTCCCAGTTCTGTTGGGTTTCTGAGTATTTTCCCATGGCAGTCTAAGCTTCGTATCACCCCATACAAACGTAAGGGCTCAAAACTGGATTTTTTTTAGGTTTTAGTGGTAAGTAGACTAAGAATAGCCATATAATCTAGATTCTTCTAAAAATTATATTTAACCAAGTTTTGAACCAGCAGCCATTCTGAATTAACATGATTTCTACCAGAGCTTCTATATTTTCTTTGATAAGTCCCTGGGGTTTCTTCCTAATTGCCAAATATCAAAGTATCCATCGGTTTAAGGGGGGCTTGGCTAGGAGATTGAAGATGAAAAAGAAAGAACAAGGGCGCACCAGCCTGGTGTGATATCGTTTAGGATAATTTATTTCAAATAAAAACTTGACGTAATTGTAGCCGTATTAGTGCAATTGTGACAGAGAAAATTAAGTACTGTCCGTGATACTTTTTTTATTTGCACTAACATAGAATTTCTCAGGACAAGCTTTTGGGGTATGTCCCCTTCTTCAAGGTTCAGTACTGCTTGGACCTTGAAGAAGGGGACATACCCCAAAAGCTTGTCCTGAGAAATTCTATGTTAGTGCAAATAAAAAAAGTATCACGGACAGTACTTAATTTTCTCTTTAAAATAAAAGCAATAGAAAGGTACTCACAAAACTAGTACAAAAGTTTGCATTGTACAAACAGTGCCTTGGAGGCTGCAGCATGTGAAACCCAAACCACACTTCGACCGATAAAGGAGACCGTGATGGGGCGCACTACCGGCTGACGCGTTTCGAAGCACACAGCTTCTTTATCAAAGCCACGCCTAGGAGATTGAAGAAATGGGGTGAGCCACTGGGATTTTTTTATTTGCCAAATAACAAGGTGTCCATTTGTATAAGGTGAGCTTGGCTTGGAGAATGAAAAAGGAAGATGAATCCTATTGGGTAAATAACAGGTTTAACTCCTTCAGATCCGCGCTATAGCCGAATGACGGCTACAGCGCGGACCTACTTTGCCAGGAGGCCGTCAATAGACGTCCTCCCCTTTGCACGCTCCCCGTGTGCCCCCTGCTGGGCGTGCTGCGCGCGCTGTGATCACCGAGTCACTGAGACTCGGGTGATCACAGATCAGAGTAAGGGGCCGATACCGGTGACAGCTGATCACGTGGTGTAAACAGAAGCTCGGCAATCGTTTCTTTTTCTCCTCACGCTGACAGCGTGAGGACAAAAAAAAAGCAGATCGTCGGCTTCTGTGCATGGGACATCGGTCCCGAAGAAGAAGAGGCACATCCACCTCATCTGTGCCAAACAGTACCGCCTGCCAGTGCCACCTGCCAGTGCCCACAGTGCCACAAATCAGTGCCCACCAGTGAAAAACAGTGCCACCTTTAAATGCCCACGAGTGCCACCTATCAATGCCTACGAGTGCCACCTATCAATGCCCACCAGTGGTGCCAATCAGTGCCTCATCAGTGCCACCTAGCAGTGCTGCCTATCAGTGTCACCTACCAGTGCTGATCAGTGCCCATCACTGCCACCTATTAATGCCCGTCAGTACCAGCTATCAGTGCCACCTATTAGTGCCACTTCTCAGTGCCCACCCGTGCCACCTATCAATGCCACCTCTCAGTGTCACCTCTCAGTGCCCACCAGTGTCACCTCTCAGTGCTCACCGGTGCCGCCTATCAGTGCCCACCAGTGCTGCCTTATTGGTGCCCATCAATGCAGCCTATCGTGCCCATCAGTGCAAACCATCAGTGCAGCCTATCGGTGCTCATCAGTGCAGCCTCATCAGCGTACATCAATGCAGGAGAAAAATGACCTGTTTGCAAAATATAAAACGGTTTTGTATTTTTTTTTTTTTAAATCTGTCTTTTTAAAAAAAAATTAACAAAAGATAAAAAAAACGCAGAGGTGATCAAATACTACCAAAAGAAAGCTCTATTTGTGGGGGGGGGGAAATTATAAAAATTAATTTGGGTACAGTGTTGTATGACCGCGCAATTGTCGTTCAAAGAGTGAGAGCACTGAATGCTGAAAATTGGTCTGGGCAGGAGGGGTGTTTAAGTGCCCAGTAAGCAAGTGGTTATACCAGTTGTGCATAAATATGAAGTGTAAGACGCTACTCAAAACCGAACCCAGTGCTCATAGAATATATTCAATTATGTGGCCTCAGCCAGTGTCGCTCCCGCCACGCCCCCTGGTGGAAGAAATGAGACAGATCAGTGCTCCAGGTGGGTATAATAATCCACCAACAAGGAAGGGCAGGGTTCTAGCTCCGGCTCGCAACCGTGAACCTGTAGACCAAGTGAGAAAAAGTAGTTGCACACCAACATCCGTCCAACAGGTTTATTAAAAGACTGCCACCAGGACTAAAACAATGGACCAAGGGGTGACAACGTTTTACACATACATTGTGCTTCTTCAAAACCCCCTGTGCGGGAGGGTGAAATGCATCAGGGGGGTGGCCAGAGCGGCACTGGCTGAGGCCATGTAATCTAATATATTCTATAAGCTCCCGCGGTTTGGTTTTGAGCAGCATCCGAGCGTTTTTAAAAGTGCATTACAGGCGTTTTACAGCTTTGGGCGTTTTTGATTAGCCAATAGAAAGCACTAGAGAGAGGAGAGATGAAGGAGATTAGGGGTGGAGAGCTGCTGTTTGAGCAGAGAACGTGCAACAAAACGTTTTGTGAAACGCTCATGTTGCACATCTTCAGGCTATCCCATTGAAGTCTATGGAGCCCAATCTGCCAAAAAAGAAGCTCATGTACTTTTTTGAGTGACAGACGTTTTGTTTCAGGCGGCATAAGGCTCAGATGTGAACAGGGGTCATTGAAATGAATGGGATTTGGCTTGTTAAGCATTTTAGAGCTACAAGCTTCTGCAGATATGGCTGAAAGTGCCATGTAGCCTAGGACTACATTAAACAGAGCTCATCTGGTGTTTCGTCAGATTAGTCGACCCGTCAGATTTTGTAACGAAAGTGGCATTCCGACACCGCCATCTTGCTACACCCCGTACTCGTCCACAGTAAGGATACAGTGAGAAGGCGGCAAGCAGACATCTTGTTACACCCACTAGAGTCTTGCATTTCACATTTATGTTTAACAGTAAACTGAGCTTATATCATGAAATTCACTATTTTTAAATCCGTAAGACCGGTTTGATGTTGATTTTTCAAAGCAGCAGTGTTCTGTCATATTTGCAAACCTGTGAGATCAGCAGGCTTGCCGCTGCTCTTAAAATTAAACAGCTAAACAGTCAGATGGATTTTTAAATACTGTATTTGACTATATAAGCTCAGTTTACTGTTAAAAATAGGTGTTAAATGCATGACTCTGGTGGGTGTAACAAGATGTCCGCTTGCCGCCTTCTCGCTGTATCCTTACTGTGGACCGGTGCGGGGTGTAGCAAGATGGCGGCGTCGGAACGTCACTTCCATTACAATATCTGATGGGTCGCCTAATCTGACGAAACACCGGCACTTCCCAGCAGTTTTATTTGTAAAACAGTGGAACCTTGGTTTACGAATAACGCGGTTAACGAGCATTTTGAAAGACGTGCAACTTTAAAAAAAAAATCTGACTCGGTTTGCGAGTGTTGTCTCGCAAAACAAGCAGAATTTAAGCTAATGGTGTGTGCAGTACCGCATTTGGCCTGAGGTGGGGGGGCGCCAGAGCCGAGCGGAGCCGTTCGGAAATACTCAGTTCCCGGTGTTTCCGAGCCTTTCCGAGGTCAGCCGAGCTGTCCCCGATCATTTCCGAGGCTCTCCGGCGCCCCCCATATCTGGCCACATGCGGTATTGCATGCCAATGAAGTCAATGCGGAACTAATTATTTTCGTTTCCATTGACTTCTATAGGGAAACTCGCTTTGATATGCGAGTGCTTTGGATTACGAGAATTCTCCTGGAGCGTATTATGCTCGTAATCCAAGGTTCCACTGTATAAGCTATCACTGTGGCATGCCAAATAGCAATATATTTGTCAAGACCTAACATCAGGGGTGTGAGTGTGTGCTTTCTCTCTGCCCTTAAAAGAGAAGTATGTTTTTTTTTGTTTTTTTTACCTATCATACTTACCTAGGTGGATGCATCTGTCCCCCGCCGCCTCTGCACTGAGAATGGAGCCATCGAACACCGCCGATGGCTTGGTTCTCTCAGCTCCCCGGGCGGAGAGCTGCTGCCTGTCAGTCAGCATCTCTCCTCTCTGCTCCTCCACACTCATTGGAGTGCTGAGCTGTGAAGGTGCGGGGAGAATTACTACATATGCGCAAAACGGAAAAATTTGAATAGATTCGTTATGTTACTAATTTTGTTTCATTGATTCGTTTCGGAATTAATTTTATTCAGGTTTGTTCCATTTAAAGTGGATGTAAACCCTCACATATACCCAGTGAAGTGAACAGCTTCAGCTGATACACAGATGAAACAAATCTCACCACAGCTGATTGGAGGAAAGAAGCACACACACCATCCAGATAGGCAGAGACATTCAGAGCTGTCCTGTGAGTAGAGCAGCTTCCTGCTAATCTATTTATAACACTCACCCTGACACAAATTTCAGCCTGGTTTCTTTCTCGTACATCACGGGACACAGAGCGGCATAGTCATTACTATGTGGTTATATAGATACCTTCAGGTGCTGGCACTGGCAACTTCCAAAACCGGAAGTACCCTCCCCTATATAAGCCCCTCCCATCCGGGAGCACCTCAGTTTTTTGCCAGTGTCTAAGGTGTTGGCCAAGAAGTAACATGTGTTTTTCACTGAGCTTGCGTACAGGTTCTTTTGGGCCTCAGTAAGCTATTCCGGATCCGACCAAAAAAGCTTCATAGCTAAACGGTCGGTACCCGGGCCTTGCAAAGAGAAAAGCAAGGTTTTGCCTGTAATGCCTCTCTTATGAGGGCTGGACCCTGGGATCCAGAGCTCTGGTCATACCCACGACCAAGATGTTTTCTGTGCAGGGTGCTATACAGGTCCAGGGGAGTGGAATCCTTGGGAACCCGGTCCCTGAAGGTTTAATTACAATGCCTGCCGTGATAGGTGAAGTTTGGGCTTCTGTGGACCAAACAGAGTCCTGCGGCGAGGAAAAGGTAAGTGGGGGCCCTCAGGAACTTGGTTCTATTGGGGGACCCCCAAGCCTATTTTGTCTTTCTGCCTGTTACCTAAGGTATTCCCGCTAATATTCTGTGTATGCCTGTTACTACTGAGAAAATGTAAAAATTTTAATAGTAGGCAAGAAAAAAAAATAAAAAAAAAATGTAAGACCGCGGTACCTGTGTTAGACACTAGAGGCCGCTATGGTTCTTTTTCTTGTAATGTGGATTTTTTTCTTCCAAAATCAAATCCAGGCAGTTGGTAAGTTCTCTGCTGGGAAGCTGTCTTCTCTGCCCTGTTGCTGCGCTCATCCATCCCCGGGCCCTGCGGCAGGGACCCTGGCTCCCATCTAGCTCCTTATTTTTTCAAAAAAGGCGCCGAAGGCGCACGTGCCCGCGCACGAGCGCGTGCACGCGCCTCTATATATAGAGGCGATTTGGAAAAAGGGGCGGAGCGGGTGGATGACGCTCGGTGTGCGCCGCGGCGCTACTGCGCATGTGCGGGCGTCCAGCGTGTTTTAAAGCACAATCATAGCTGGCTATTGAAGTGCACAGACAGAGCTAGCAACAGTAAAAAGGCACACAGAGGCGGTTGATGCAGGCATCCCCTAGAAAGGCACTTTAGTAGACACCAACTGTTATATAGCAGCAATTGTGCTAGACTATTCTCAGTAAAAGTGGTGTATTACGGCTGGAATACCTCAGCTTTAGGCTTAGGAATATGCCGTCCAGAAGCTCCGGAACTGAATCTTCCAGGAAGCGAAGGGGGTCTCATCGGGCTCTGAGGATCTTGGGCATGCTTCTGCTGCACCAGTCTCCCCTGAAATTCAGAGGTAAGTGACCGTAGAGACCCCGCAGGGGTACTTGGTACTGTGGCTGTCCTCAGTTCACCTGCTCCTGTGTATATAATAGAGGAGGTTTTTTCCTCAGCTCTGGGAGGATTAGAGAGAGATTGTCAACATTGATCGCTGCCTCCCTGTCAGGGAAAGCACGCCCGATCTCCGTCTCCTCCTTCAGAGTGCCTGTTAGCAGAGCAACAGTCCCATACAGGGATCGACCTGCCTGAAGGGGATCAGGATGAGGTTGATTCTGTTATAGAGGAATCAACAGTGGAGGAACCTTTTCTCAGCATCTCAAGCTGAAAGATTGTGGGTTCAGTCTCTGACTAACATGGTCCGATCAGCATTTAAAAATGCACCTTGCGGAACCATCAACCACTACTGTATCCTCGTTGGGGTCGCTAGAAGCCCCCAGACTGTCTGTTCTTTTCCACTTCACCCTTTACTGGAAGGGCTCATGTACCAGGATTGGGAACATCCTGATAAAATATTTACTCCCCCCAAGAGATTTCCGGTGGTCTATCCCATGGAGGATAAGTTCATCAAAAAATGGAAGGTCCCTACAGTGGACGCAGCCATCTCTTGTGTGTATAAATCACTGACATGTCCAGTGGATAATGTCCAAATGTTCAAGAACCCAATAGATAAAAGATTGGAGTCCTTATGAAAATCTGCTTCTTTCTACAGCAAGCTTGGTGACACAACCAGCAGTGGGGTCTGCTAAGCAGTGAAGGATCAGTTGAAACAGGTCTTGAGGGACTTGACAGATCAGCAGGCCCTTGCCCTAGCTGATCTACCTAGAGCCTTAGGCTTTGCGGTTGACGCCATAAAGGATTCAATCCATCAGGCCTCCCGCCTTACGCTGTCTGTAGTACATATGCGTAGGCTTCTATGGCTCAAAAACTGGTCTGCTGAAGCCCCCTGTAAAAAATGGCTGGTTAGCGTCCCATTTCATGGTGAACGCTTTTTCAGGGAAGACCTGGACAAATATATCCAGAAAATTTCCAGCGGTAAAAAGACAGAGTTAGAGGTCCCTCTTTTAAGAGGCCTGCTTCTCCAGTCCCTGGGGCATCGGCTGTGTAACAGTTCCGACGGCCTCCTCGGTCAAATCCCGGGGGTAAAAATCAGGGACAATCGCAGGGTAATGAGAAACCCTGGGTCAGGAGAGGTACAAAACCTCCCCCAAACTTAAATTCATTGAAGGGTTACCCCCACTCAGTCGGGTGGGGGGAAGACTCCAGTTGTTCGCAGAGACCTGGCGGGACGCGATCAGAACAGATAGGTGCTCTCCGCAGTATGTTTGGGATACAAATTGGAGTTAAAAGACTCTCCTCCTTCCCATTTTTTGAGGTCAAACGTGCCAAGGGATCCCCGGAAGAGAGAGTCCCTCCTGTCGGCACTAGAACAACTATTGCTCCAAGGAGTAATTATGGAGGTTCCCCTGGAATGGGGGTTCGGGTTTTACTCAAACCTCTTTACAGTCCCGAAGCAAACGGGGACGTGAGGCCCATATTAATTCTAAAAGGGCTAAACAAATTCCTGTATATCAGGACTTTTCCGGATGGAGTCGATCCGATCGGTGGCCACTGTCCTACAAGGGGAGGAATGGTTAGCCGCGATCGACATCAAAGATGCTTATTTGCACATTCCCATCTTTCCAGTCCACCAAAAATTTCTACGCTTTGCAGTAGAAGGGCGCCATTTTCAGTTCAGAGCCTTACCCTTCGGTCTGGCCACAGCACCGCGAGTGTTCACAAAAATTCTGGCCCTATTATTGGCCAATCTAAGAACGCAAGGTGTAACGATAATGGCATATCTAGACGACTTGTTGCTGATAGACCACTCAGTGAAAAAACTAGAAGTGGTCGTTCACAAGACAATCAAGTATCTGGAATCTCACGGTTGGATTATCAACCGAGACAAGTCAGCCCTAAAAACCAGTCAAAAGTCTGGAATACTTGGGGCTAAGGTTGGATTCAGGCCAGAGAAAAATATTCTTGCCTCGAGGAAAGGTGTTGTCTTTGAAAGATTTGATCCACTTAGTGGGTACAAAAAGACAGCCGTCCATACGCCTGTGCATGAGGCTGCTGGGAAAAATGGTGGCATCATTCGAAGCAGTACCCTACGGTCAATTCCATTCAAGGAATTTGCAAAGGGCCATACTGTCAGCCTGGAACAAAAAAGTTCAGGACCTAGACTTACAATGTCCTTGTCCCCTTCCATTCGCAAGAGCCTCCGTTGGTGGTTGGTTCTCCAGAATCTGGAAAAAGGGAAATCCTTCAGTCCGATTTCTTGGAAGGTGGTCACTACAGATGCCAGCCTTATAGGCTGGGGAGCAGTACTGGAGCAATGGTCTCTCCAGGGCAGATGGTCGGATGCAGAAAAGGCCCTGCCCATCAATCTCTTAGAGATACGAGCAGCCCGGTATGCCCTAGTAGCATGGACATCCAAACTCCAAGGGTCCCCTGTCAGAATTCAATCAGACAATGCCACAGCAGTGGCATATATCAATCATCAGGGGGGCACCAGGAGTCGTGCAGCCCAGAGGGAAGTAAATTACATCCTGAAATGGGCAGAAAGATATGTCCCAGCCATATCTGCGGTATTCATTCCAGGAGTGGAGAATTGGAAGGCGGACTTTCTAAGTCGCCAGCAATTATGCCCAGGGGAATGGTCCCTTCACCCCGAGGTTTTCTGGACAATATGTCAGTGGTGGGGAACACCGGATGTAGATCTTCTAGCATCCAGATTCAACGCAAAGGTGGACAGGTTTGTCTCTCGGACAAGGGATCCCCTAGCTTGCGGCTCGGATGCCCTAGTGTTCCCTTGGGATCAGTTCAAGCTGATATATGCATTCCCACCGCCACAATGGTTACCTCGATTACTCCACAGAATCAGGGTAGAAAAGAAACCAGTGATTCTGGTGGCTCCAGCGTGGCCCCGAAGAGCGTGGTACGCGGAGATTGTAAAATGTCAGTGGGGAGTCCTTGGACTCTCCCACGTCGTCCGGACCTGCTTTCGCAAGGACCGATATACCACCCTTCCTTACCAGCCCTAGGTTTGACGGCCTGGCTATTGAAGCCCACATTCTAAAAAAGAGAGGGCTCTCTAATCCTGTGGTATCTACCATGATCAATGCCAGGAAGCCGGTATCCAGGCAGATCTACTATAGAATCTGGAAGGCGTACATCGAGTGGTGTGAGGCCAAGAAATGGCATCCACATAAGTACGTAATAGGTAGGAGTCTGGACTTCCTACAGTGGGCTGTAGATAGGAAGCTTGCCTTGAGTACTATCAAAGGTCAGATTTCGGCCTTGTCAATATTTTTTCAAAGGCCCTTGGCTTCGCATTCACTAGTCAAAGCCTTTAGACAAGGAGTGATGCGTATTAGTCCTCCGGTTAATATTCCCATATGTCCATGGGATCTAAACCTGGTTCTGTCGGTTCTACAGAAACAACCATTTGAACCATTACAGCATATTTCCTTGGTTCTTCTCACCAGGAAATTGTTTTTTCTAGTAGCCATTTGTTCGGCTAAAAGAGTGTCGGAATTAGCAGCTATGTCCTGTAAAGAGCCATATCTGGTTATCCATAAGGACAGAGTAGTGTTACGTCCTCATCCAGCCTTTCTTCCTAAGGTGGTATCGAGGTTTCATTTGAACCAAGATGTGGTTCTTCCTTCTTTTTTCCCCAAACCTAGTTCGGTAGAGGGAAAGTTATTGCATTCTTTGGATGTAGTAAGAGCAGTTAAAGCTTATCTAAAAGCCACTGCTCAGATTCGCAGAACGGATACTTTGTTTATTCTGCCGGAAGGCCCCAGAAAGGGTCAGGCAGCGTCAAAATCTACTTTAGCCAAGTGGATTCGACAGGACATAATGCAAGCCTATGGCTTGAGAAGGAGACCGCCTCCGTTCAAAGTTAGGGCGCACTCTACGAGAGCAGTTGGAACTTCATGGGCAGTGCATCACCAGGCCTCCCTGGCTCAAATCTGTAAGGCCGCAACATCGTCTTCAGTACACACGTTTACTAGGTTCTACCGGGTGGACGTTAGAAGTCAGGAGGATGTCGCCTTTGGGCGCAGTGTGTTGCAGGCCACAAAAGATCCTCATGTCTGATAGCGCTCAGCTTATGTATGGTGTATCCCCCCCCTCATTGGGCATTGCTTTAGGACATCCCACATAGTAATGACTATGCCGCTCTGTGTCCCGTGATGTACGAGAAAGAAAATAGGATTTTTATAACAGCTTACCTGTAAAATCCTTTTCTTGGAGTACATCACGGGACACAGAGCTCCCACCCCTCTTTGGGGACACTTATTGCTTTGCTACAAAACTGAGGTGCTCCGGGATGGGAGGGGCTTATATAGGGGAGGGTACTTCCGGTTTTGGAAGTTGCCAGTGCCAGCACCTGAAGGTATCTATATAACCACATAGTAATGACTATGCCGCTCTGTGTCCCGTGATGTACTCCAAGAAAAGGATTTTACAGGTAAGCTGTTATAAAAATCCTATTTTTATCACAGTTGACTGAGAACTTGTCAGAAGTTATCAGGCTGATAACAGAAGAACGGAGCAGGAGAAAGCCACTTGACTTAGTGCTTTGTAGATAGATAAGAAAACACTGCAGATATATGTACCCAGCTCAAATTTCATGAATCGGGTTTACATCCACTTTAATTTTATTTCTTTTATTCACATGTCTAAAAATGACATCATGCGATCCCTAGGGCCCCTTTCACACTGAGGAGTTTTCAGGCGTTTTGCGCTAAAAATAGCGCATAAATAACGCCTGAAAAACTCCTGCCCCAGTATGCTCAATGTGAAAGCCTGAGGGCTTTCACACTGAGGCGATGCGCTGGCGGGAGGAGAAAACATCTCCTGCAAGCCGAATCTTTGGAGCGGTGAAGGAGCGGTGTGTATACCGCTCCTTCCCATTGAAATGAATGGGACACCGCGGTAATACCGCCCGCAAAGCGCGGCTGTAGTCGCGCTTTGCGGTTGGTATTAACCCTTTTTCGGCCGCTAGCGGGGGTTAAAACCGCACCGCTAGCGGCCGAATACCTCCGCAATTCCGACGATATAGCGCCGCTAAAAATAGCGCGCTATACCGCCACCGCACCCACCGCCCCAGTGTGAAACCAGCCTAAAGGGTAGTTTGACTTTTCCTAAAGTCCTTTGGGAGCACATCAGAAATATCTTCAGAATGAAAGAGGTGATTGCTGCTCTCTAAATTATCCTAGAGTAGTTTGTGTACTGTGATTACTGCCTTCCTATGATGTTGCCCACATGCAAAGACCCTGCTGTGATTGCTAATTGCCAGAAAGTGTGCAGACTCACTTCAAGCTGACCATTATACCCGATGAACCAGCCAAAAGCTGATCTTAAGGCCGGGTTCACACTGGGGCGACAAACGCTCCGACATTGGGAGCTCATGTCGCATGACGTGTGAAAATCAATGTTTCCCTATGGGAGCCGTTTTAACTGGTCCGACACATGTCGGTCCGACTTTGAAAATGCTCCCTGTACTACTTCGGTCCGACTTTGATCCGACTTCAGCCCATTGACTATCATTGAAGTCGGATCAAAGTCGGACCGCAGTCTTGCATGATCCGACTTTGGCATGCGACTTGTGCTCTGCTGCTCTTGAGGGGGAACTCCACGCCAAATTTTAAATAAAAAAACGGAATGGGTTCCCCCTCCAGGAGCATACCAGGCCCTTGGGTCTGGTCTGGATTTGAAGGGGAACCCCTACGCTGAAAAAACGGCTTGGGGGTCCCCCCAAAATCCAAACCAGACCCTTATCCGAGCATGCAACCTGGCAGGCCGCAGGGGAAGAGGGGGGGACGAGAGAGCGGCCCCCCCTCCCTCCTGAACCGTACCAGGCCGCATGCCCTCAACATGGGGGGGGTTGGTGCTCTGGGGCAGGGGGGCAACCTGCGGCCCCCCACCCCAAAGCACCCTGCCCCCATGTTGATGAGGACAGGGCCTCTTCCCGACAACCCTGGCCGTTGGTTGTCGGGGTCTGCGGGTGGGGGGCTTATCGGTATCCGGGAGCCCCCCTTTAATAAGGGGGCCCCCAGATCCCGGCCCCCCACCCTATGTGAATGAGTATGGGGTACATCGTACCCCTACCCATTCACCTGGTGGAAAAAAATGTCAAGAAAAAACACAACACAGCTTTTTAAATTAATTTATTGCACAGCTCCGGGGGTCTTCTTCCGACTTCGGGGGTCTCCGCGCTCTCCGGTTCTTTCTTCTGCCGGGCCTCCGCTATCTTCTTCTAGGTCTTTTGCTAGCGGGGCCCGGTCTTCTCCGTCGCCTTCTTCTTCTCCCGCTCTCCGGTTCTTCTCTCGCTCTCCGGTTCTTTCTTCCGCCGGGCCTCCGCTATCTTCTTCCAGCTCTTTTGCTAGCGGAGGCCCGGTCTTCCCGTCGTCTCGTCCGGCTCTCCGTTGTCCTTCTGCCGGCCCCTCCACTACCTTCTTGCAGCTCTTTTGCTAGTGGAGGGGCCGGTCTTCTCCGTCACCGTCTTCTTCTCTCTTCTCCTCCTCGATGTTGACGCGTCGCTTCCTCCCGCTGTAATACTGGCTGTTCGCTCCGCATTTATATAGGCTTCTCATGACGTCACAGTCACATGCTCCGGCCCCGGAGCATGTGACTGTGACGTCATGGGAGCATGTGACTGTGACGTCATGGGAAGCCTATATTAATGCGGAGCGAACAGCCAGCATTACAGCGGGAGGAAGCGACGCGTCAACATCGAGGAGGAGAAGAGAGAAGAAGACGGCGACGGCGACGGAGAAGACCGGGCCCCTCCACTAGCAAAAGAGCTGCAAGAAGGTAGTGGAGGGGCCGGCAGAAGGACAACGGAGAGTTGGACGAGACGACGGGAAGACCGGGCCTCCGCTAGCAAAAGAGCTGGAAGAAGATAGCGGAGGCCCGGCGGAAGAAAGAATCGGAGAGCGAGAGAAGAACCGGAGAGCGGGAGAAGAAGAAGGCGACGGAGAAGACCGGGCCCCGCTAGCAAAAGAGCTGGAAGAAGATAGCGGAGGCCCGGCAGAAGAAAGAACCGGAGAGCGCGGAGACCCCCGAAGTCGGAAGAAGACCCCCGGAGCTGTGCAATAAATTAATTTAAAAAGCTGTGTTGTGTTTTTTCTTGACATTTTTTTCCCACCAGGTGAATGGGTAGGGGTACGATGTACCCCATACTCATTCAAATAGGGTGGGGGGGCCGGGATCTGGGGGCCCCCTTATCAAGGGGGGGCTCCCGGATTCCGATAAGCCCCCCGCCCGCAGACCCCGACAACCAACGGCCAGGGTTGTCGGGAAGAGGCCCTGTCCTCATCAACATGGGGACAGGGTGCTTTGGGGTGGGGGGGCCGCAGGTCGCCCCCCTGCCCCAGAGCACCAACCCCCCCATGTTGAGGGCATGCGGCCTGGTACGGTTCAGGAGGGAGGGGGGCCGCTCTCTCATCCCCCCCTCTTCCACTGCGGCCTGCCAGGTTGCGTGCTCGGATAAGGGTCTGGTTTGGATTTTGGGGGGGGGACCCACGCCCACTTCAAATGCCGGTTTTTTATTTAAAATTTGGCGTGGAGTTCCCCCTCAAGATTCATACCAAACACAGTGCCTGCTATTGGCTGGGATCCAAGTCGGACATATGTCGGCTTCATGACGCAGGGCAAAGTCGGATCCAAAGTAGGACAGATGTCGTGTCGCACTAGTGTGAACCCAGCCTTAGGCCCGTACATACGATTGGATTTTCCGGCGGGAATTGTGTGATGACAGGCTGTTGTCGGAAAATCCGACCACTTGTATTACTTTACTATTTATTTATTTTTTAATTCATTAAAGTGTATTTTTTCCAAACAAATTGCGTTTTGAAAGACCGCTGCGCAAATACCGCAAATACCGCATGAAAAACCTGGGGTCCCAGTGGCACCTGATTCGACTGTGCTACTTTGACTGGTTAAGGACCCAGAAGGAAGAGAGCCTGTGGTATCAAGTACCCCCTAGGAGTGGCATCCTGGAGGTGCCAGAGTAGCACTATGGGTGTGGGGGAGTCCACTGTGTGAAACAGCACTAAGCCAGGATATCAATGCTTTTTTTTCTGCACAACACCTTATTATCTAGGCCTAAAGCCTTGTACACACGACTGGATTTTCCGATGGAAAAAGTCAGACGGGCTCTTTTCATTCGATATTTCGTTCGTGTGTATGCCCCATCGGACTTCTTCCTTCTAAAATTCCGACGGACCTAGATAGAGAACTTGTTTTTTTTCCCGACGGACAAAAATTTCTAGCGGAAAGTCCGTTCGTCGGTATGCAATTCCGACGGACTAAAAACCACGCATGCTCAGAATCAAGCAGAAGAGCCGAACTGCCTATTGAACTTCATTAATCTTGGCTCGTTGTACATGTTGTACGTCACCGCGTTTTTGACGAACTGACTTTTGTGTGACCATGTGTATGCACATGGTCACACAAAAGTCAGTTCGTCAAAATCCGTCGGACTTTATTCCGACAGACAGTCCGGTCGTGTGTACAAGGCATTATGGCTGAGACAGGGGTGATTTTTTTTTATCAGGCCACAAGGCCTAGCCAATTCACCTGCACTGGAACTTTTTTTTTCATAACTATTTTCTCTCCATGCGTATCACCCTGCACTTATATATGTTTTTTTCTTTTCACTCAGGTTCTAGGCAGTGTTGCCAACCATACGTTAATTTACGTACAGCACGTAAATTTAACCCCCTTTTTCGGGTGTACGTAAAGTCCGTTGTGGGCATCGGCTGTCCATAAAAAAGATGGCCGCGAGCCGACCATGCAACGGCGCATGCGCCGTTGCGAAGCCGGCCGGACTCGGGAAAGCTCATATGCGTTCGGCCGAGCGGCGCATGCGCAGTAATGTAATGGCGCCGCCCGGCGCCATTTTTGAATAGACTTTCAGCCAGGACGGGACTCGGGAGTGCTCGTGGGGCGGGCTACAGTGTCTCGCAGTCGCCGTAGGAGGAGAGGACTCGGCCGAGCAGGGGTGAGGAGGAGGAGGAGGGGGGGATATAAAGTAAGAGGAGGACTGCGCTGGGAGCGGGAGCCCGGAGGGTGAAGCGGCCATGGCATGCAGGGGAGGGACAGAGACTGATGTGCTCTCTCTGTCCACCATCATATAACTTCTCCTCCACATCATCAGTATGCTGTGTCCTCCTCCTGTGCCCTTTTCACCTCTCCACATGTCAGAGCTGCCCTGACCTGTGGAGAGGTGAAAGGGGCACAGAAGGAGGACAGCATACTGATGATGTGGAGGAGAAGTTATATGATGGTGGACAGAGGAGGAGGCCACTGTAAGGGGGTAAGGAGGACCCTATCATGTCCGCAGCCTCTGTCCCCCTCCTGTGTCATGTCCGCAGCCTCTGTCCCCCTCTTGTGTCATGTCCGCAGCCTCTGACCCCCTCCTGTGTCATGTCCGCAGCCTCTGTCCCCCTCCTGCGTCATGTCCGCAGCCTCTGTCCCCCTCCTGCGTCATGTCCGCAGCCTCTGTCCCCCTCCTGTGTCATGTCCGCAGCCTCTGTCACCCCTCCTGTGTCATGTCCGCAGCCTCTGTCCCCCTCCTGTGTCATGTCCGCAGCCTCTGTCCCCCTCTTGTGTCATGTCCGCAGCCTCTGACCCCCTCCTGTGTCATGTCCGCAGCCTCTGTCCCCCTCCTGCGTCATGTCCGCAGCTTCTGTCCCCCTCCTGTGTCATGTCCGCAGCCTCTGTCCCCCTCCTGTGTCATGTCCGCAGCCTCTGTCCCCCTCCTGTGTCATGTCCGCAGCCTCTGTCCCCCCTCCTGTGTCATGACTCTGCAGCCTCTGTCCCCCTCCTGTGTCATGTCCGCAGACTCTGTCCACCTCCTGTGTCATGTCCGCAGCCTCTGTCCACCTCCTGTGTCATGTCCGCAGCCTCTGTCCACCTCCTGTGTCATGTCCGCAGCCTCTGTCCCCCTCCTGTGTCATGTCCACAGCCTCTGTCCCCCTCCTGTGTCATGTCCGCAGCCTCTGTCCCCCTCCTGTGTCATGTCCGCAGCCTCTGTCCCCCTCCTGTGTCATGACTCTGCAGCCTCTGTCCCCCTCCTGTGTCATGTCCGCAAACTCTGTCCACCTCCTATGTCATGTCCGCAGCCTCTGTCCACCTCCTGTGTCATGTCCGCAGCCTCTGTCCACCTCCTGTGTCATGTCCACAGCCTCTGTCCCCCTCCTGTGTCATGTCCGCAGCCTCTGTCCCCCTCCTGTGTCATGACTCTGCAGCCTCTGTCCACCTCCTGTATCGTGTCCGCAGCCTCTGACCATCTCCTGTCTTTTATGTCTGCAGTCTCTGAGGGGATCCTAGAAAGATGTCAAGAGTGGGAGCGCCGTGATGGGGGTTACGGGAAGAAACGGACGTGTGGACTGTGGAGAGGAGGTCAGAGCCGCCAAGCTGGAGCCGTCTGACTGAGCCCCGCACTGTGGACCTGAGAGGAGGTCAGTGACAGCGCCGCCAGGCCAGTCTGAGGGGGGGGGGCACTGATCTAAGGAGGGGAGTAAATACAATAATGTAAGGGGGCACTGATATAAAAGGTCCCCCCTATATTAGTTACCCCCCCCCATTACCTTAATGTATTCACTCTGTGGAAGGTGGTCTCTATTCACCAGAGCCCCCCTCCACATCAGAGTTCCCCCTTACATCATGATCTGCAGCGTTCCCCTTTACATAAGAGTTCCCTTGCACTGTAAAAGGGCATCCTGCAGACTCTGATGTAAGTGGGAACTCTGTGCTGGCTGGGTTATAGTAACCTAACCTTCATGTGAATTGAGAAATATGTTTTTTTACTTTTGTTTAACTGAAACACATTGATATTAGCATTAGCTGTGTGTTTATAGTTCAAATATTGATATTTGCACTGTTTAGCACTAAAAACTGTAATTTTAGGTACTTTTTTGCAGCGTCAGTAAAAAATGTGGCTCTGCCAGTAAGCTTCATTTTTTTTGTCAGTAAGAAATTGGTGCCGTACAGAAATTTTGGCATCCTTGCCAGTAAATTTCACTTCAGGGGGTTGGCAACACTGG
Organism: Rana muscosa; assembly: GCA_029206835.1. Taxonomy (NCBI): domain Eukaryota; kingdom Metazoa; phylum Chordata; class Amphibia; order Anura; family Ranidae; genus Rana; species Rana muscosa. The sequence goes on from CM055116.1 coordinate 884,996,925, forward strand.
TTCTAGGGTGTGGGTCTTCAGGCCTATCCTGAAATCTAAAAGGGAGGATGTGCGCCCATTAGGTTCCTTCCTCCCCTGCCTTGGAGGGGGGGGGTCTCTCTTAGGAAAGTCCCGTGCCTAGTACCTGTTGGTAGACTTCAGCTGACCATGAGGCGCGGGGTCCGCTGGGGGTTTTGGCTTGGTGAACTTGAGTGTGCCTTACCCCCGTCAGGAGTCTTGCACCCCAGGGGGTCAGGGAAGGGTCCTTCCTCTTCGGGAGGCAACTAATTGACACACTCTAAGTGCACTATTTTGTTTTGTGTGTGTGTTCACATGCACTTTTTTGTTCACCTTTGGAGTTTAGTTTTTGCCTACCACCCAATGGGCACGGAAAGAAAAAAATACACTTTAATGCATGGGAAGATGTGCATTCGAATGAAACCCTGGTCTATACAGTAATAAAAAACACACCTGAGCTATTTCACACCACAACACACTTGTAATTCATGTGGTGTTTAAAGTGGTTGTAAGGCTTACCTGTAGGTGCTCGAAATATCCCCTAAACCTCCACGGTTTAGGAGATATTTGCAATAATGAAGGGCGCCGATGTCTACGGCGCATGTGCCGTAGACAACAGCGCAGGTGCACTTTAGAAAGGTGATCGTGCCATTCCTAAAGGAGGCCGTGCCGTGACTGGCGGCTCCCGCGCGCATGCGAGGTGAGTATTACATAATGAGCTAGTATGCTATGCATACTAGCTCATTATGCCCTAAGCCTCGTACACACGGCCGGTTTTCTCGGCAAGAAAACAGCTGGAAGAGCTTTTTGTCAAGAAAACCGGTCGTGTGTATGGTTTCTCGTCGGGAAAACTGCCGGGAATCTCGACGCGAAAAATAGAGAACCTGCTCTCTATTTTCTCGTCGGCCTGTTTCCAGACGAGAAAACCGTGAGTGTATGCTTACCTGTCCATGGTAAACCCGTGCATGCTCGAAAAGACTTTGACGCATGCGCGGTATAATACAAGGGTAGTATAGGGTGTAGCAAGATGGCGGCGATGGCATTGAATGTGACGAGCGCAGGCTCGTCGTAGTTGATGACATCACCGCGTTCTTGCCATTCAAAAGAACGGCGGTTCTTTTGAATGGCTGTGTGTACACTCGGCGAGCAAGGCAAGCTTGCCGGGAATGTCGTCTGGAAAACCAACGTTTTTTTTCCCGACGAGATTCCCGCCTGTGTGTACGAGGCTTTTGTCTTTCAGGTGGTGTTTTTTTTTTGAAAAGTAGGTTTACAACCACTTTAATCACTTGCCGCCCGCCATATAGCAATATGACGTCGGCAAAGTGGTTTAGTTATCCTGATCGGATGTCATATGACGTGATCAGGATAACAAGCTGGCACGTGCCTGCGGGAACGCGCAGCTTGGCGATCGGAGGTGCTGTGTGTCAGTCTGACACACCGCAACTTTGATCGTGGTATGGAGCCTCTGACGGAGGCTTCTTACCAAGTGATCAGCAGTGACCAATCACAGCTGATCATTGCGTGAACCAGGATGTGCCGGTAAGCGGCTTTCCTCGGTTCACGCTGACAGGGAGAGCCGGTGATTATCAGTGCAGCCCCCATCAGAGGTGCCCATCAGCTGCCAATCACTGCCCATCAGCTGCCAGCTCGTGCCCCATAAAGAACGCCTGTCAGTGCCCATAAATGTGCCAACCAGTGCCCATAAATGTGCCCATAAAAGTACCAATCAGTGCCCCATCAGTAGTGCCTGTCAGTGCCCTTCAGATGCCACTCAGTAATGCCTGTCAGTAGATCCTCATCAGTGCTGCCTATCCAGTGCCACCCATCAGTGCTGCCTATCAGTGCCGCCTATCAGTGCCCATCAGTTTTTATTTCTTCAAAAATGTTGGTCTTTTTTAGTTTGTTTAGCAAAAAATATAAAACCACAGTGGTGATCAAATACCACCAAAAGAAAGCGCTATTTGTGGGAAGAATTTGCTAAAAATTTAGTTTGGGCACAGTGTTGCATGACCGTGCAATTGTCATTCAAAGTGCGACAGCGCTGAAAATTGTCCTGGGCAGGAAGTGCCGAAAGTGCCTGGTATTGAAGTGGTTAAAGTAGTGCAGGTGCGTGCTTTGATGTGTAAGGCAGTGTTTCTCAACTCCAGTCCTCAAGGCGCCCCAACAGGTCATGTTTTCAGGATTTCACTCAGATGAAACAGCTGTGGGAATTACTAAAGCAGTTAAACTGATCAAATAACCTGTGCAAAACAATGGAGAGCCTGAAAACATGACCTGTTGGGGTGCCTTGAGGACTGGAGTTGAGAAACACTGGTGTAAGGGGTCCTTAAAGGAGTTGTAAAGTCTCAAGGTTTTTCACCTTAATGCATTCTATGCATTAAGGTAAAAAACCTTCTGTGCTGCAGCAGCCCCCCAGAGCCCCCTGTTTACTTACCTAAATCCGTTCGTTCCAGCGTCGAGGATGAGCCCAGCAGCTCCAGCCGCTGTCTCGGGTCCTCATTGGATAGGTTGATAGCAGCAGGAGCCATTGGCTCCTGCTGCTGTCAATCAAATCCAGTGACACGGGGGGCGGGCCATGTCCTGCTGTCTGTGTCAATGGACGCAGCTGCAGGACTCGGAAGCGCGTCCGCACAAAGGCCCCCATGGAATGCAGCTCTCCGTGGGGGCACGCAATAAGGAGGAGGAGCCAGGAGCACTGCCGAAGAGGAGGATCGGGGCCAAAGTCCAGCCAAACTAGTGGTACAGGGTTATCACTTCCTACATTTTTTCTGTTGTTGGCTGAGGCCGGGTTCACACCTATGCGAATTGGTTGCGGCTTACACCGCATCCAATTCGCATAACATTAAAAAATACATTATTTTCAATGAGGCTGGTTCACATATGTGCGATGCATTCGCACTGCGCATTACCAAAAAACCGCGTGCGTCTTCTAGACATTGCGGTGCGGCTCAGGTGCGAATTCAGGTCCATTATCTTCTATGGGCACGCACCTGATTCGCAGATGTCTTTCGTTCTGAACAGGACTTTTTTCAATGCTCACTACACTTCCCCCCCCCTCTCCAAGGTCAGCAAGTTTGCATGTTCCACCCCACACAAAATGCTGAACAGTTCTCTTATCTCCTTGCAGAGATAACAGAGCTGGAATTCGCACTGCACAAGTGTGAATCCAGCCTGAGACTTCACCTAGACAAGAAGGCACAGACAGCAAAAAAACTTTTTTCCCTAGTGTAATAAAAGTATATGTTGCAGTCTCTACCTTTTTAGCACTGGTCAGCACTAAATGCGACTTTGAAAGCTTGCTACTTCACTTGAAGTAGCACAATTTCAAAGCGTCAGGTCAGTGCAATTTCAGGTGCGACTTGCATGACATCTGTGCGACTTCATGCACAGATGTCTATGCAAGTCGCACATGAAATCGCAAAAAAATAGTGCAGAAAACTTTTTTTCAAATCGTTGCGGCACCGCAAAGTCGGAGTCGCGCCGATTTCAACAGATTCATTGCCGACAATGGGGTGCGACTTGTCATGCGATTTTTGAACTATCACATGACAAGTCGCACCGGTGTGAACTGGGGCTTAGAGAGATTTACCATCACTTCCTGTCCTTCTGTGCCCCCACCCCTCCATCCTTGCACTGGGATAGGAAATTTCAGTGTAAGCACAGACAACAGTAAAGACCTAAAAAGATGTTGTAACCCCTCCCATGTATCCATAACAGAAAAATAAGTTTTGCCTGGATTCGGTTTTTCCTTACTGTTTTTTATTTTTTATTAACCTTAACACTGCAGAGAGAGCAGCCTTTGTAATAAGCTAGCCCGTGGGCAGCCATGGTTCCCACGCAATTCGAGAGAATGATAATGGGGGCGGCAGAAACATGCACAACCTTTAGTGAATCACAGCACCATCTCCTGACAATAAGGACGATGTTAAAAAGAGCGACTAAGGGAGAAGGAGCTGTAACATGTGCTGTCATATTATCTAATCGTTGAGGGGGTACTACTAAGAGACAAAATACAGTGGATGCTTTTTTATCCACTGCACTTGCAGAGCACAAAAGAGTGCATTGAAAATTATAAATAGAAACACAAAGAAACAACGCAGCATTAGGAGGTTTTTTATGGCGTAACTCTTTAAGCATTGCTTTTTATTCAACAAAGCTGGTGTATTTTGATTCCGTTTTAATTACTACACATGTATATAAATAGAAATTGTATTTTTCTGGATAAAGATAACAAGTCATTTCTCCATAGCGGTGTAAAACACGTCGTGCCCACAGTCTGGCTAGTTGTGACATCCAGATTCTCATAATGTTTTGGTATGCATGCTTCAAACCCCAGTCAATGTTCTAAACTGCAGAGAAAATGCAGTCATACATGCAAACACTGATAGACTTGGTCATTGACCGCTTCTTTTTCCGGTCTTTAACTGTTACATGTAATCATGGACCCACAGCTCCACAGTAGTTACATGTCTGCATAGACATCTACAGTCTCTAAATCTGAAGAGGCTTTACCTATAGTTATGGGGGTAGATGTTACCCTGGAGATGAGGATGCATTTTTTGGGGACGCAGAAGTCTATGTCCAGGGCTGATCACTCGGTGATCACTGCATAGCGATTACTACGGAGCAGCTGCAAATAGCTGTGGCAGCTGGCAGCCTCCCATTGATTTCAGTGTGACTGCCTCCCACAGCTAATTGCCAAGACTCCCCCTGGGGTTCTCGCAGATACACGCTGCAGGGAAAAAACATAGGTGAATATAGCCTTACTCAGTGGTCTCTCCACTGTCAGTAAAAGTAAACAAGGATCACACATAGAAGCAGGACGAGCACCTAATACAAAGGCTTCTTCTAGTGTGTGCAGTTTTGGAAGGCAACATGGTTTAATATCATATATTTCTGGAGTTTTACTGCCTGGTTGATACAACTATTTGGCCTATGTTGGAGATTGCCTTCTTGGAAAACCAGTACAGAATGTTTACCCAGCAAGGTGTTTGTGACAAGAAGTCATAAATGGGATTTCATATCCTAACAGGATGTTCTCGCATAGGCCTCCTGATGTGATGTATGGGGGTAGAGGAGCAACAGATAAGACCTCCTGGGGAGGTTACACCAGCATCAAAGGCCAGCTGTTACACTAAGATGACCCAGGTCAAAAACAGTGATTCATAGACTAATGGTGCCCCTAGTGGAGACTACAGCATGCTTCCTGGAAGATGGGCAAGAGAAGAAGAGGGTGGTCTCTTATGGATTTTGATTTGTCAGAGAGCAAGACAGGCAGGCATTGGGTGTTTGTGTGGGTGGTGTCTGAGTGCGATTTAAAAAGTAGTGGCCAGCTACAGTTATTTCTCTCTTTGCTCTTTGTCCTGGAGCCCAGCCACATACAGAACCTGAAAGGAAGGATTTATGGTATTGTATCACCCCTGCTATATGCTCTGTAATCTTATTTAGTGGTTTATGTTAGTATTTCTACTTTCTTGTTAAATAAATTAGATCCTTGCTTATTTAAGCAGTGTGTTTATTTTATAGCTAGCATTGTTGATGTACCATTACCATTAACTTTATCAGAGCTTTGATAGACTAGCTAACGACAGGCATAGACAAGTTAATATATTTATAATAAATAGGGGGAATCCAAAACCACCCCAAATTTATTTCATGTAGTAACTGGGGAAATAATGTTCTAGAATATATTTTGTACCGCATCTCTTATGACATTTTATTCTTACACTCTCTACCCACTAATATGTTGCCATCATTGCCAACAGTCCCGAAATCCCCGGACACTCACACATTTTCAACAGCTGTCCCGACATGACCTTGTCTCGGGCTGCGTACTGAAAATCAAGGTCTGTCACAGAGAGCTGCTGAAGGGCAAGCGGCTGCTCTGTGTGCTGATGCGGGCGGGTTCACAGCACTCAGAATCAACAAACATACGGCACACAGTGGAGACACCAATCCCACCCCCCTACCTCCTCTTTTAGCGGCGCACAGTAAAAAAATATTTGTTTTAGTATACACTATAGGATTGTAACAGACCTGGGACACCTTTGGGCACTCCAAAGAGAATAGTAATAAGGCGCACATAGTGCCCCCCATCCTCCTGTCAAGCCACATTCCTGACTGAATAATGTGTCCGGGTTTCAGGTGGACTGAAACCCGGACACATGATTCAAAACCTGGACTGTCCAGGTGAATCCTGTACAGGTGGCAACTCTATGTGGAGATGATCAGAGAGGGGGGTTTTGGGGTGCAGAGATGATCAGAGAGGGGGAAGTTGGGGTGTGGAGATGACCAGAGAGGGGGCTGTTCGGGTGTGGAGATGATGAGTGAGGAGGGTGTTGGGGTGTGGAGATGATCTAAGAGGAGGGTATTGGAGTGCAGAGATGATCAGAGAGGGAGGTGTTGGGGTGCGGAGATAATCAGAGATGTGAAGGCAGATCCTAATTCCGCTCGCACCTATATCCTGACAGAGTGGAAGAAGGGAGTTCCTGACATCTTGTGAAGAGACAGAGAGTCCGGCGGATTTCTTTTAGGGGACTTGGAATACCTGTGCGGACAGTTGGCCGAACTGAATTGAGCAGGTATCATCCGAGAGTACAGGAGTCCATATGCTTCCCCCGATAGTGGTGGTACAAAAGAAGAATAGTTCCCTGAGTTGTGCATTGACTATCGGACGCTGAACCGAAGGACCATCCCTGACCAATGTACCACCCCAAGGATAGAAGATGCCCTGCAGAGCCTGTCAGGGCGAAGTGGTTCAGTGTGCTGGATTTAAAGAGTGGGTACTATCAAATCCCCATGCATCCTGAGGATCGGTAGAAGACGGCTTTCTTTACCCCAGTGGGGTTCTTTGAGATCGACCAGATGCCTCAAGGACTGTCTGGCACTCCAGCCACATTCCAGAGGCTGATGGAGAAGACAGTGGATGGCATGAACCTGATGGAGGTGGTATATCTAGACAACATCATCATTAGACCCTGGAAGAACATGAAGAACACTTGGAGAAGGACCTGAAGAGACTTCATAATAAGGGGTTGAAGCTGTCCCTGGATAAATGCCAGTTCTATCAACCCTTGGTCATATCGTGTCTGCCGAAAGAGTGGTCAATGACCTCCAGAAGCTAGAAGCCATCACCTCCAATGTCACTGAGGTTAGGTCATTTTTGAGATTCTGCTCATTTTACAAGAGGTTTATTGAGGGATTCGCTAAAATAGCTTGCCCACTCAATGAGCTACTGAAGAGCGAAGATGAACAAGACAACCCAGACCTGACTAAGCCTGTCAGACCAGCTGGAGGGCCCAGGACTGGACTGACCAGTATGAGGAGGCTTTTAGGCAGCTGAAGTGGAGCCTAACAACTGCTCCAGTCCGGGCCTATGCAGAGCCGCATAGTAAAGATACGTTTTGGTATACTATCATTTGTGTCTAATTATTGTTGTGCTGGAGTGACATTGTCTATTCGGTGTGCCAGAGGAGATGAGACTGTTCTTGGGGTTGAGAGGCAGAGCACAGATTCAAATATACTCAAGCGAATCTTTCGGGGGGTGGCGCTACATACACCTGACTACTGTACTCTACATTATATTCACCTGCACTCCATATGCTCTTATTTAATTAACCACTTTTTTTACCCCCTTCCTGACCAGAGCATTTTTTTGCTATTTGGCACTGCGCTACTTTAACTGGTAATTGCGGAAGTCATGCAATGCTGTACCCAAACAAACTGTATGTCCTTTTTTTCACACAAATAGAGCTCTCTTTTGGTGGTATTTGGTCACCACTGGGATTTAAATTTTTTGCAATATAAACGAAAAAGACTGAAATGTTTGAGAAAAAATAATATTTTCTAATTTTTGTTATAAAACATATCCAATAAACTCAAATTATATCATACATTTAGGCCAAAATGTATTCAGCTACATGTCTTTGGAAAAAAAATCCCAATAAGCATATATTGATTGGTTTGCCCAAAAGTTATATCCTCTACAAACTATGGTATATATACTGGAATTTTACGCAGCTTTTACTTTCTCACTGCCTATCACATCTCTTATGCCGCGTACACACGGCCGTTTTTAATGTCATTGAAAAAAACAAAGTTTTTCTCGACGTGATTCTTCTCAAGCCTGCCTTGCCTACACACTATCGTGAAAAAAAAATGCTCGAGCAAAGTGCGGTGACGTACAGCACGTTCGACAACACGTACGACGGCACTATAAAGGGGAAGTTTCATTCGCATGGCGCCACCCTCGTTTTAGTAAAGTTTGGTGAGAGATGATTCGCACTTTTAGCCTCATGCTCTTCAGTCCGTTACAGCGTGACGAATGTGCTATCTCCATTCTGAATGCTAGTTTTACCAGAACGAGCGCTCCCGTCTCATAACTTGCTTCTGAGCATGTGCGTTTTTTTCCCGTCATTAAAGCGTACACTTGGCCGTTTTTCACGACGTGAAAAACAACGTGAAAAAATAGAGCATGTGCTAAATTTTTAATGGCCATTTTTCTCGTCAAGAAAAATGCTCTGGAGCTTACACACAATCGTTTTAAATGACCAATTTAAAAAATTGCATTTTTCTCATCATGAAAAACGGTCATGTGTACACGGCATGTAGGTGCTAAAATGGCAGGGCAGTACACACCCCCCAAACTACCTGTTTTTCGAAAATAGACACTCCAAGAAATTTTTTGAGAGGCATAAAGAGCCCATGGAATATTACATTTTTTGTCACGTTTTTTAATTTTTAATTTTTTCTTACACAAAGTTGTCACTTAAAGCGTATAATAAGGCTTACCTGTAGGTAAAAAAATATCTCCAAAACCTGTATGGTTTAGGAGATATTCCCCTCGCAATGAGCCGCTGACTGCAGCGGCGCATGCGCACAGGGGATTCTCGGGCGGAAAGCCCGGCGTCTGCTTGCCAGAAAGAAGTCTCCCGCGCGCATGCGCGGGAGTGACAACATCGCGGCTACAGCCACTCAGAGGGCTGGAGCCGCTATGCCCGGAAGACACGCCGAGGCAACATGTCATCTCCCTCGGCATGGACCAGGTGAGTTACCGATGCCTCGTTCTAAGGTAAGTATTTCATAATGAGCTAGTATGCAGTGCTTTCGCCTTACAGGGGTAAAAAAAAATTCAGAGGGTATACAACCACTTTAAATGATATATTGCTCACACATGCCATGGGTATATGTGGAATTACATCCCAAAATACATTTTGCCGCTTCTCCTCAGTATGGTGATACCACATGTGTGAGACTTTTTGGGAGCCTAGCCGCGTACGGGTGGCAAAAACCAATCACCACTGCCTTCAGGGTTTCAAAGGGCGTAAATTGCTAATTTCACTTCCTCACTACCTATTACACTTTTGGAGGCCCTGAAATACCAAGATAGCACAACACCCCCCCTCCCCCCCAAATGACCACTTTTGAGAAAGTAGACACCCCAAGGAATTAAATTATCACTACTGAACAAATAAAGATATAATAATGTACCGTCGTCCTATCAATTCGAGAAACAAAAGGCAGCAAATTTGAGGCAACTATGGACTTTCATGCTACGGCAAAGACTCACATACGCAGGAATATAAAAAATATAAATTCATTAAGACAAGATATAATTAAAAATAGCCCTTAAGGAGAAAATACAATACACGTGATGGCTTGAATCTCTGAAAATAACTGAAAGAGTAAACGTGTATCCATCCGTGAGGGGGAGGATCAGATAATCGTCCCTTGTCAGTTCAATCTCTACATGTTTCGCTGTGGGACCGCTTCTTCAGGAGTGTACTTCAGAGTTTTTTCTATGTGTCAGTATCTCTATAGAGAACAAAACATATATATAAGCAAAATTCAAAAAATAATAAATTCAAGTATAAATATTAACAGTTGCAAAGATTTGGACAAACATGGAACCCAACTTTGTCTGCCACAGAGGTGAGCCAAACCATAAATCATGCAACCTAGAGCTATAATATCTATATTACTATTCACCCCTTTAGATGTATCCCCAAAAAACATGGACATGTGAAGCTTACCAACACAAGGCTGACACAAACCAATAGGACATCTCAAGGGCCCCAAAGGGCAGTTTCCCGAGTGTGGAAGCCAGGTCACAATACAAAGTATAAAAAGCTGTCAAAGATAAGCAAAAAATATATATAGCTAGTATAGCAAAAACAAGGTATTGCTGACACAATGCGCATGCAAAGTGCAAACACGCAGGTAAGCCACATGAAAAACGAGTATATGGGATATACCTATCAGATAATACACACCAATTGAATGCTTATCATAGGATGAAATAGATGGCGATGAGGCCTGGGGGGGCAGAAATCTTAAAAGATGGAGCTCAGAGGCCTGAAGCTGGTAGGGGAAGGGCTGTATAAAATATATATCGAGGAGATTTCATAAACATTGTGTATTCAATTATGTATACACAGCTAATACTACCATTAGAGCATACAATCAAGATGGTCAACAAAAACACTCACTCTACTAGGATAACTGAAGTATGAACAGATATTTCATCATTTAGACCGAAAGTACAATCAAATGCAGGAGAGGTAGATTACAATTCATCAAACATAACCGTAGCCAAAAATCCCTAGGGATTAATAACAAGTGAAGGGTTGTGTATGGTACAAAAAATATATATTTGGCATTGCAAAAATTGCAGATTGCCTAGACTTCCACATGTATCCTACCTGGACCCAGGCTCCAAGTTGATTATACCGCCGCCGTCAGCGCCATCATGCAGCCAAACAATGGAAGGAGACTCCCATTATATAGGCCTGGCTCCTATCAAAGTGGTGTCACAGCACAGCGCACTGGCGCCGGGCGATGACATCACCGCACACGATCCCGGACTGCGCATGCCATTACCGGCGGCTCCAGCGCGCATGCATGGGATTGACGTCATCGTGGCTCCGGCCAGTCACAGCGCCAGAGCCTGCGATACCCGGAAGTAACTCTGGAGTGATGTCGCCAGCCGAATCGGTGTACGCGGACCGCTGCGGGGACTTCGATCTAAGGTAAGTAGCTCATAATGTGCTAGTATGCTATGCATACTAGCTCATTATGCCTTTGTCTTGCTGTTTTTTTTGTGGGTTTACAACCATTTTAAAGCATCTAATTGGTGTGATCAGATGCTTTCCCAATTAAAAATGGCACTGTTTATATCTGGAGAAGCCAAAGTCATGAAATGCTCATAGCTTCAGTTTCTTAGACCATATAGATGATTGGAGCCGTTCCAGTCTCTTATCAGCTACATGGTCAGCTGGTGGAACCGCCGGCTGCATTCTCAGATTCCTTGGTGGGACAGGAGAACCAGAGAAAACTGTGAAAGGCAGCGGGGGACGGGACAGCCCCTCCCACTGCTTGTAAAAGTAATCTAGCGGCTAATTAGCCACTAGGATTGCTTGTACATGAAAGCCGACCGCCGGCTGAAAAAAACAATACCAAGACGATGCCTACACCTGCATGCACCATCCTCGTATAACCACTCAAAGTCCAGTGATGTTTCAGTACATTGCTGGTCCTTGTTGGGCATATATTGTAATATTCTTTTTTTATTGCAGGTTGTGGACCAAACAAAAAAAGAAAACCTAACAGATTCCTCCATTCACTTCAATCAATGAAGAAATCTCTGCTAGAAAAAGATTGTGGTATGTTTTATACGTTCTTTTTTTTAACTGCGGTGGAGACAACTCCTACAGCGCTGCAATCACTGATGTATGTATTCTGAAAGCATACCCTTCTGCTGTCAGAATAAACATATCAGTGCTGCAGCTAAATGGCGTTCCTGCAAAGCAAACAACAGTTAACAATAACACACAGTAACAATATAACATAAGCTCAATATAACAAATTATTTTTACTGGATTCTCTGCCAGAAAAAGTGTGTGGTATGCCCGCTATTTGTCAGGTATGTACTTACCGAGGCCGAGATGCCAAGAATGATTCACCCTTGCGACTTGACGCACTCCGCCCCCTGGAGGTGAGACAGGGAGAGGATGGCGTGAAGAGGCACTGGCTACCAGCAGGTGGGGTAAGTCTTGCTAGACGATCTGGTAGAGCTGAGTTGACCGAGAACAGGCTGAGAGTCAAACACCAGGTGGGTGCAGGCTCTTAGCAGGAACTAGCTGAAGGCAGAAGTCCAGAGCAAACAGGGGGTCAGAGGAAGCAGGGCGGAAGACTGAGTCCGGGTGCGGGCTGCTGATGTTGGAAGTGCAGGCCGGGGTCTAACACAGTAGACAAGTATAAGTCCAGATAGGTACAAGCAGCAGGTCAGGCCTGAAGGTACGTGGCAGGTCCGAGATGCAGGCAGAAGGTCAGGGGCTGGAGACAAGTAGCAGATCCGAGTCACAGGCCGGGGGTCAAACACAGGCAGAGGAAGAGATCCGTATAACAAGCCGAAGGTCTGGTCCAGGAGAGATGAGTAGAGTAGTCAAGCCGATCCGGGTCAAAACAGGAGTTCAAGTGAAGATACAGGAAACCAGGTACAACAGGGAAGCTGACAACAAACCAGCAACCTGTCAGTGCATGTATTCCTATTGGCGCATTAGCGCGCATGCCCGAAGCGCTGTCCCGCTCATGCGCCGAAGCGCCGTTCCGCCGCGCGTGCGTGCAGGGCGCTGGCTGGCGCGACTGGATTGAGGATTTCTCTGACAGTATTAGAATATACCGCCCTGTATCAACCCACTTTTAATGATGGGCAAACATGCAATGTTTTTTTTTTTTCATTTAGCCTTTGAGTTGAACAAAAAAAAAAGCCCAACAGATTTCTCCATTCACATCAATAGATGTGGATGAAGAAATCTCTACCAAGATATGTGAAAAAAATATATGCCAAAGCATAGGGGCGATCCCCCCCCCCCCCCACCACTGACCACTTCAGGCCCTATGCTTTGGTATATGCGTTCTTTTTTTTAACTGCGGTGGAGAAATCTCCTCCTACAGCGCTGCAATCAATGATGCATGTATTCTGAAAGCACACCCTGTTGCTGTCAGAATAAACAGATCAGTGCTATAGCTGAATGGCGTTCCTGCAAAGCAAACAATGGTTAACAATAAAACACAGTAACAATAAACCATTAACTCAATAAAACAACATTTTTTTTAACCACTTGACAACTGGGCACTAAATCCCCTTCGTGCCCGGACCAATCTTGCCCTAGCTGACCTGCCTAGAGCCTTGTGTTTTGCGGTGGACGCCATAAAGGATACAATCCAACAGGCCTCCCGCTTTACGCTGTCTATAGTACATATGCGTAGGCTTCTGTGGCTCAAAAACTGGTCTGCTGAAGCTCCCTGTAAGAAACTGCTGGTTAGCTTCCCATTTCATGGAGAACGCTTATTTGGAGAAGATCTGGACAAATATATCCAGAAAATTTCTGCCGGTAAAAGTTCACTCTTACCGGTTAAGAACAAGAGTAGAAGTCCTTCTTTTAAGAGGCCTACTTCTCCAGTCCCGGGCACATCGGCTGTGAAGCAGTTCCGACGGCCTCCGCGGTCACATTCAGGGGGCAGAAATCAGGGACAATCACAGGGTAACAAGAAGCCCTGGATCAAGAGAGGTACAAAACCTCCCCCCAAGTCATGAAGCGTTGCCCCCACTCAATCGGGTGGGGGGAAGGCTTCAGTTGTTCACAGAGACCTGGCGGGACACCATCAGAGACAGATGGGTGCTCTCCGCAGTAAGTCTGGGATACAAGCTGGAGTTAAAAGGCACTCCTCCTGCCCAATTTATGAGGTCAAACGTGCCAAGAGATCCCCAGAAGAGAGGATCCCTCCTTCTGCCGCTAGAACAACTATTGCTCCAAGGTGTAATCATGAAGGTTCCCCTGGAAGAAAGCGGATTCGGGTTTTACTCAAACCTTTTCACAGTCCCCAAACCAAATGGGGACGTGAGGCCCATATTAAATCTAAAAGGGCTAAACAAGTTCCTAAATATCAGGACTTTTCGGATGGAGTCGATCCGATCGGTGGCCACCGCCCTACAAGGGCAGGAATGGTTAGCCTCGATTGACATAAGGGATGCTTATCTGCATATTCCCATCTTTCCGGCCCACCAGAAATTTCTACGCTTTGCAGTAGAAGGGCGCCATTTTCAGTTCAGAGCCTTACCTTTCGGTCTGGCCACAGCACCACGAGTGTTCACAAAAATTCTGGCCCCATTATTGGCCAATCTAAGAACACAAGGTGTAACGATAATGGCATATCTAGACGACCTGCTACTAATAGACCACTCAGTGGAAAAGCTGGAAGTAGCTATTCACAAGACAATCAAGTATCTGGAATATCACGGTTGGATTATCAACCGGGACAAGTCAGCTCTAAGACCAGTCAAAAGTCTGGAATACTTAGGGCTAAGGCTGGATTCAAATCAGAGAAAGATTTTCTTACCTCCAGAGAAGGTGTCGTCTTTAAAAGATTTGACCTACTTAGTGGGTACAAAAAGAAAACCATCCATACGCCTCTGCATGAGGCTGCTGGGAAAAATGGTGGCTTCATTCGAAGCGGTACCCTACGGTCAATTCCCTTTTAAGGAATTTGCAAAGGGCCATACTGTCAGCCTGGAACAAAAAAGTTCAGGCTTTAGACTTACCAATGTCCCTGTCCCCTTCCGTTCGCAAGAGCCTCCATTGGTGGTTGGTGCCCCAGAATCTGGAAAAAGGGAAACCCTTCAGTCCGGTTTCTTGGAAGGTGGTCACTACAGATGCCAGCCTCATAGGCTGGGGGGCAGTACTGGAGCAATGGTCTCTCCAGGGCAAGTGGTCAGAAGCAGAAAAGGCCCTGCCCATCAATCTCTTAGAGATACGAGCAGCCCGGTATGCCCTAGTAGCATGGACATCCAAACTCCAAGGGTCCCCTGTCAGAATTCAATCAGACAATGCCACAGCAGTGGCATATATCAATTACCAGGGTGGCACCAGGAGTCGTGCAGCCCTGAGGGAAGCAAATTGCATCCTGGAGTGGGCAGAAAAATATGTCCCAGCCATATCCGCGGGTTTTCATCCCAGGAGTGGAAAATTGGAGAGCGGACTTTTTAAGTCGCCAACAATTATGCCCGGGGGAATGGTCTCTTCACCCCGAGGTTTTCCAGGCAATATGCCAGCGGTGGGGAACACCGGATGTAGATCTGCTAGCATCCAGATTCAACGCAAAGGTGGACAGATTTGTGTCTCGCACAAGGGATCCCCTAGCTTGCGGCTCGGATGCCCTAGTGTTCCCTTGGGATCAGTTCAAGCTGATATATGCATTCCCACCGCCACAATTGTTACCGCGATTACTCCGCAAAATCAGGGTAGAAAAGAAACCAGTGATTCTGGTGGCTCCAGCGTGGCCCCGAAGGGCATGGTACGCGGAGATTGTAAAAATGTCAGTGAGGAGTCCTTGGACCCTCCCACATCGTCCGGACCTGCTGTCGCAGGGACCGATATACCACCCTTCCTTACCAGCCCTAGGTTTGACGGCCTGGCTATTGAAGCCCACATTCTGAAAAAGAGAGGGCTCTCTAATTCTGTGGTATCTACCATGATCAATGCCAGGAAGCCAGTATCCAGGCAGATCTATTATAGGATCTGGAAAGCGTACATTACGTGGTGTGAGGCCAAGAAATGGCATCCACGTAAGTACGTGATAGGGAGGATTTTGGACTTCCTACAGTGGGCTGTAGATAGGAAGCTGGCCTTGAGTACTATCAAGGGTCAGATTTCGGCCTTGTCAATATTTTTTCAAAGGCCCTTGGCTTCGCATTCACTAGTCAAAGCTTTCATACAAGGAGTGATGCGTATTAGCCCTCCGGTTAGTATTCCCATATGTCCTTGGGACTTAAACCTGGTTCTGTCGGTTCTACAGAAACAACCGTTTGAACCATTGCAACACATTTCCTTGGTTCTTCTCACCAGGAAATTGATTTTTCTTAGTAGCCATTTGTTCGGCTAAAAGAGTATCGGAATTAGCCGCCTTGTCCTGTAAGGAGCCATATCTGGTTGTCCATAAGGACAGAGTAGTATTACGTCCTCATCCAGCCTTTCTTCCCAAGGTGGTATCAAGGTTTCATTTGAACCAAGATGTGGTTCTTCCTTCTTTTTTCCCCAAACCTAGCTCGGTAGAGGAAAAGTTATTACATTCTTTGGATGTAGTAAGAGCAGTTAAAGCTTATCTAAAAGCCACTGCTCAGATTCGCAGAACGGATACTTTGTTTATTCTGCCGGAAGGCCCTAGAAAGGGTCAGGCAGCATCAAAATCTACTTCAGCCAAGTGGATTCGACAGGTCATAATACAAGCCTATGGCTTGAGAAAGAGACCGCCTCCGTTCAAAGTTAGGGCGCACTCCACAAGAGCAGTTGGAACTTCATGGGCAGTGCATCACCAGGCCTCCCTGGCTCAAGTATGTAAGGCCGCAACATGGTCTTCGGTACACACGTTTACTAGATTCTACCAGGTAGACGTTAGAAGTCAGGAGGATGTCGCCTTTGGGCGCAGTGTGTTGCAGGCCGCAAAAGATCCTCATGCCTGATGGCGCCCAGCTTATGTATCCCTCCCCTCATTTGGCATTGCTTTGGGACGTCCCATTAGTAATGACTAAGTCGCTCTGTGTCCCGTGATGTACGAAAAAGAAAAAGGGATTTTTATAACAGCTTACCTGTAAAATCCTTTTCTTGGAGTACATCACGGGACACAGAGCTCCCACCCCTCTTTTTGGGACACTTATTGCTTTGCTACAAAACTGAGGTGCTCCCGGATGGGAGGGGCTTATATAGGGGAGGGTACTTCCGGTTTGGAAGTGGCCAGTGCCAGCACCTGAAGGTAATCTATATAACCCATTAGTAATGACTAAGTCGCTCTGTGTCCCGTGATGTACTCCAAGAAAAGGATTTTACAGGTAAGCTGTTATAAAAATCCCTTTTTTGAAGGCCCTGGAGCACCAGGACAATGGAAACGCCCACAAAGTGACCCCATTTTGGAAAGCTAACACCCCAACGTATAATCTATGAGGCATAATGAATCTTTTGAACGGTTCATTTTTTTCCTGAAGTTTTTGGAAAATGCGGGAAAAAAATGAAAACGCAATTTTTTTACGCAAAGTTGTCCATTTATAAGATATTGCCAACACATAGCATGTACATAGCAAAAATGACACCTCAAAATACATTCTGCTACTTCTCCTGAGTATGGCAATACCAAATGTGTGAGACTTTTATACAGCCTGCCCACATACAGAGGCCCAATATTGAAATGGCACCTTCAGGCATTCTAGGAGCATAAATTACACATCTCATTTCTCAACCACCTATTACACTTTTGAAGGCCCTGGAGCACCAGGACAATGGAAACGCCCACAAAATGACCCCATTTTGGAAAGCTAACACCCCAACGTATAATCTATGAGGCATAATGAGTCTTTTGAACGGTTCATTTTTTTCCTGAAGTTTTTGGAAAATGCGGGAAAAAAATGAAAACAATTTTTTTTACGCAAAGTTGTCCATTTATAAGATATTGCCAACACATAGCATGTACATAGCAAAAATGACACCTCAAAATACATTCTGCTACTCCTCCTGAGTATGGCGATACCAAATGTGTGAGACTTTTATACAGCCTGCCCACATACAGAGGCCCAATATTGAAATGGCACCTTCAGGCATTCTAGGAGCATAAATTACACATCTCATTTCTCAACCACCTATTACACTTTTGAAGGCCCTGGAGCACCAGGACAATGGAAACGCCCACAAAGTGACCACATTTTGGAAAGCTAACACCCCAACGTATAATCTATGAGGCATAATGAGTCTTTTGAACGGTTCATTTTTTTCCTGAAGTTTTTGGAAAATGCGGGAAAAAAATGAAAACAATTTTTTTTACGCAAAGTTGTCCATTTATAAGATATTGCCAACACATAGCATGTACATAGCAAAAATGACACCTCAAAATACATTCTGCTACTCCTCCTGAGTATGGCGATACCAAATGTGTGAGACTTTTATACAGCCTGCCCACATACAGAGGCCCAATATTGAAATGGCACCTTCAGGCATTCTAGGAGCATAAATTACACATCTCATTTCTCAACCACCTATTACACTTTTGAAGGCCCTGGAGCACCAGGACAATGGAAACGCCCACAAAGTGACCACATTTTGGAAAGCTAACACCCCAACGTATAATCTATGAGGCATAATGAGTCTTTTGAACGGTTCATTTTTTTCCTGAAGTTTTTGGAAAATGCGGGAAAAAAATGAAAACAATTTTTTTTACGCAAAGTTGTCCATTTATAAGATATTGCCAACACATAGCATGTACATAGCAAAAATGACACCTCAAAATACATTCTGCTACTCCTCCTGAGTATGGCGATATCAAATGTGTGAGACTTTTATACAGCCTGCCCACATACAGAGGCCCAATATTGAAATGGCACCTTCAGGCATTCTAGGAGCATAAATTACACATCTCATTTCTCAACCACCTATTACACTTTTGAAGGCCCTGGAGCACCAGGACAATGGAAACACCCACAAAGTGACCACATTTTGGAAAGCTAACACCCCAACGTATAATCTATGAGGCATAATGAGTCTTTTGAACGGTTCATTTTTTTCCTGAAGTTTTTGGAAAATGCGGGAAAAAAATGAAAACGCAATTTTTTTACGCAAAGTTGTCCATTTATAAGATATTGCCAACACATAGCATGTACATAGCAAAAATGACACCCCAAAATACATTCTGCTACTCCTCCTGAGTATGGCGATACCAAATATGTGAGACTTTTATACAACCTGGCCACATACAGAGACCCAACATGCAAGGTACGCCATCAGGTGTTCTAGGGACACATAGCATGAACATACCAAGAATTACACCCAAAATACATTCTGCTGAGCAAATGGTAAACAAAAGATTACCTGTGGTTTTAGTAGCGCAGTTTTCCACAGGAGGATAGCACTGGTCCAGGCAGGAGGCAGGGACTTGGTCAGCAAAAGCGGTGTGGTCAGTTCATCCGACAGGCAGAGGTATGATGGCATAGGTCCTACAGGCAGTTGGCAGAAGTAGGGCCTCGTTCAGGACTGAATGGGGACAGGGGTAGAGGCTTCTTCCACCCAAATCTCTTTGAAGCCTCCGAGTCTCCAGACCCTAATCTGGGAATGAGAAAAACAAAAACAATTGTTTTCTTCATCCAGAAAAACAATTCTGGAGCCCCTCACATATGTGAGACCCCTGTGTTATGAATCCCACTAGTCCACTGGCAGGGTACAAGATCAGTCCAAGAGGCAGGCAAAAAGCATGGTCAAACAGTCCAGGGTCAGTTCCAGATCAGGCAGAGGTATGTACAGAATCGGTAGGCAGAAGCGTGGTCAAATAACAGTCCAGGGTCAGTTCCAGATCAGGCAGAGGTATAAACAGAATCGTTAGGCAGAAGCGTGGTCAAATAACAGTCCAGGGTCAGTTCCAGATCAGGCAGAGGTATAAACAGAATCGTTAGGCAGAAGCGTGGTCAAATAACAGTCCAGGGTCAGTTACAGAGAAAGCAGAGGCATAAGGGGTGTGAACATAAATGGCAGGAAGTGAACTAATAATTTATTTTGGTATGGTAATGGCGGAAGCAGTTGCCTATGCAGAGGCCTGGTTCTGAAGGACATTGGGCACAATGATAAATGGTGTCTCTTCTCTCTCCTCTTTTGGAGCACACCCGGCATTTTTTCTGGCGTTTTTGGCCTGTTGGTCTGGGAGGGATTTTATCTGGGAAGTGGCGCTTGGAGAGTCGGCTAACGACATCGGATCTAATGTTTACTGGTGGGCTGTTCGGGTATAAAAGGGCAGTGGTGATTTCCTCCTGGAAGAAAAGGAAGGATTTGGGTCTTATAGTGGATTTTCGATATATTACATATGAGTTGTTCATGGCCAAATTGAACAAATAAATTGAAACTTTCTTATACCACTGGTATGATCTTCTTGTGGAAAGATAGGGTTCGAGCATCTGGTCGTTGAAGTCGACACCCCCCATGAACTTATTGTAATCGTAGATGCATTTGGGTTTTTGGATCCAGCCATTCCTCCTGGTGACTTCAACAAATTCATTGTTGTGGATGGAAGAAAGCAAGTACACGTCCCTTCTGTCCCTCCACTTCACAGCCAAAATCTCCTCATTACGCAAACTTGCCGTCTCCCCTCTTCTCAGTTTTTTGGTGACCAGGCTTTGAGGAAAGCCCTTCCGGTTCGTCCGTACGGTGCCGCATGCTGGAGTCTTCATTCTGTGCAAGTTTCGGAACAGGGGCAAACTTGTATAAAAATTGTCCACATACAAGTGGTATCCTTTCTCTAGGAGTGGGTTTATGAGTTCCCAAACTACTTTCCCACTGGTTCCAATGTAGATTGGGCAATTAGGGGGGTTCAGTTCGGTGTCTTTCCCTTCATATATGATGAAGCCATACACATACCCAGTTTCTCTGTCGCACAATTTATACAGCTTCACCCCATAGCGGGCCCTTTTGCTGGGTATAAATTGTTTTATGCCCAGCCTGCCAGAAAATTTGATAAGGGACTCATCTATGCATATATGTTGGTCTGGGGTAAACAACTGGGGGAAGGTTTCAGAAAAATAATTTAGTAGCGGCCGAATTTTATAAAGTTTATAAAAATTTGGGTAATTTCGGGGAGGGCACTGGGTATTATCATTGAAGTGTAGGAATCTCATAATCATTAGATATCTGGACCTGGGCATTACTGAGGAAAAGATGGGCATGTGATATATGGGGCGGGATGACCAATATGAACGTAATTGATTTTTTCCATTTAGTCCTATGCAGAATGTGAGGCCCAAAAAAATCCTAAACTCCTCCACTGTAAGGGCTTTCCACACGTAGGGACGGGCATAAGAGGACGTTGGGTTGCTGGTTATAAACTGTTGGGCATATAAGTTGCACTGGGCCACAATTGTTGCCAGCATGTCGTCAGTAAAAATTAAATTAAAAAAATCTATTGGGGAAAAGTTTTCTGTATCCACCTGGACTCCTGGCTGGGCAGTGAAAGGGGGAATGTTGGCTTCTCCTGAATTAGGAGGAAGCCACAAGGGGTACTGAAGGGAATAGGGAAGGCTGGCATGGGACCTAACCCTTTGGGGCTGAGGTGACACCCCACTGGTACGTGGCCTTGCTTACCGAGGTACTGCGGTGCTGGTGGATGGCACTGCAGTGGTGGTGGTGGATGGCACTGCGGTGCTGGTGGATGGCACTGCCTCCTCAGCAGAACGCCTTCGTCTGGCGGGCGGGCCCTCCTCCTCTTCTTCTTCTTCCTCCTCCTCCTCCGCCGTCTCCGTCTCCTCCGTCACTGATCCACTGCTTATGAAAGGCTCGTAGTCCACGTCAGACTCATCTGAATATGCGGAGGAATCCGAATCGGAGCGCTCCCCGTTGCTCCCGTCGGCCGCAAGAATTTCGTACGCCTCCTCGGCTGAGAATACTCTTTTAGCCATTTGATGAGATGGCACTGGCAGGTGGCACTGGCAGGTGGGACTGGTGGCAGATGGGACTGGTGACAGATGGGACTGGTGGCACAGATGGCACTGGCAGGTGGCACAGATGGCACTAGCAGGTGGCACAGATGGCACTGGCAGGTGGCACTGGCAGGTGGCACAGATGGCACTGACTGGTGGCACTGGTGGCAGATGGGACTGGTGGCAGATGGGACTGGTGGCAGATGGCGGTGGCAGATGGCACTGGCAGATGGCACTGGCAGCAGGTGGCACTGGCAGATGGCAGATGGCACTGGCAGATGGCCCTGGCAGATGGCACTGGCAGATGGCCCTGGCAGGTAGCAGATGGACCTGGCAGGTGGCACTGGCAGCAGATGGCACTGGCAGGGACAGTGGGCAGTGTTTTTCACTTGTGTGTGTGTGTGTGTTTTTTCACTCACTGACTGTAGCTGCAGCACAGATCTCTCTCTCTCCTCACACGCTGTCTCTGTGTGAGGAGAGAAAGCCGGCAATGAGAGATGATCTCATATGTTTACATTTGAGATCATCTCTCATTGGATAGTGAGATCGAGTGCTGAATGGCCTCTGTGATTGGCCATTCAGCACGATCTGTGATTGGCTGTGTCCAAGGGACACGGCCAACACAGATTTTCCCCGATGCACGCTCGCGGGGCGCGCGGGGGGGGGGGGGGGGGAAGAGGAGGACGTCCATGGACGTCCAGTCAGCATTTCGGCGCCGCAATGCAGACGTCTTTTGAGCATTGCCCGGGCGCGAAGTGGTTAATATAGCAATCTGTGCCAAAAGAAAAATAATGTAAATATACAGTATATGCCGAAGCATAGGTGGCGATCCGGTCAATGACCACCCCAACAATAAAACACAGTAACAACAGAACATTAACTCAATAAAACAACAACTATTTTTAGCTTTTTTATTTACTTTTTACCTTTTTTATGTCTTTTTATTTTTACTTCCTTGTAACTTCCCTGTAACTGTAAAAAACTGTAAACTTTCCAGGCTAGGGTCTCTCAATATGCAATAGCCAGTTTCCTGACTATCTAACATCTTTCGAGACTCTGTGTGAATAGGTGCCCTAGACTGTGCCATGCTGTACCCTATACTAATACTCCACTAGTGTGTGGTAGTGACAGAAACAGTCCTTTATACAGAGACCAGGTTGGCCAGGACAGGAGGGACAAAAATAAGGGGTGTCACGCCTAAATCTGCGTCTACTGCAGACACAACATCTTTTTTGGGCTGCTCTTTGGGTTGGGGGGACCAGGGAGGACATCCAGAAAATGCCTCTCATGCAGCTGGCTCACTGCGTCTGGATTGAGAATTTGGGCCACAGCACCTTCGATACAAATGGGCCGTGGTGATTTTAGGAAGGACCCACTTCTTCCTGATGCTTTATATAGTACAAAAGCGTGGAATACGGCCAATTGGAATAAATATACAGACACTTTCTTGTGTCAGCGTCTGGCCTTATGGGAAATTAAGTACGCCGCCATCATCTAGTCGTTGAAGTCCACCCCTCCCATGTTAATGTTGTAGTCGTGGACACAGAGGGGCTTCTCAACAACACCAGTCACTGTTGCAATTTGGACTGTCGTATCTGCATGAATGGAAGACAGGACAAAAACATCCCGTTTGTCCTTCCACTTCACTGCAAGCAATTCATAATTTCTTAAGCAGGCTCTATCCCCTCATCTAAGTCGGGTATTTACAAGCCATTGGGGGAATCCCCAGCGATTAGTTCGCACAGTGCCACATAAATAAGGGTGATACCAAGTCCCAAACAATCTTGCCACTGCTCCCTTTGTAGTCTGGGCATCTGGTGGGCTCCACGTGACTATCTTTTCCCTCGTAAATCAGGAAAGTCCATGTATAGCCTGTTGCCCTGTAACAGAGCTTATACATTTGACCCCATATCTGGCATGCTTGCTGGGGAGAAACTGTTTGAAAGCAAGGCGGACAGAAAAATAATGAGGGACTCATCTACGCAGACAACTTGTTGGGGCCTATACAAGTCTGCAAATTTTTGGTTAAAGTGATTTACGAGGGGCCGAATTCTGTGGAGCTGATCATATCCAGGGTCCCCCCGAGGATGACAGAGTTCATTGTTGCTGAAATGCATAAATCACAATATATTCTTGTATCTACCCCAGGCCATGGCAGCAGAGAACATGGGCATATGATGAAGGATCGGGTCTGTAGACCAAAATGACCACAACTCATTCTTTTTAGTAATTCTCATGTTGAGGGTTAGGCCCAAAAAAGTTTTAAATTCCGAAACTGTGATACGTTTCCATTCAAATTTTCTGGCAAGGTTTGAATTTGGATTTGCGACAATAAATTGATTGGCATATAAATTGCTTTGGTCCACAATAGATCTGTACGGATCTTCTGTGAAAAACAGCTCCAAAAAACTGTTTCCACCTGAATTCCGGGTTGGCGAATGAATGGGGGAATTACGGGCACAGCAGAATCTGTGGGCTGCCAATCAGGATTTGGAAGCGCATCAGGAAGGGCACTATGGGCTCTACGGGCCTGTGTTCGAATTCTTGGTGGCTGCAGGACGCTACTTTTGCTAGCCACTGCACCAGCTTGAACTGCACTTATGGGACTCGCCACGTCATCAAGTGTTACTGCAGTACTGGTGTTTTTAAGACCAGGATGTACTAGGCCACTGGTGCTCGCCAGTTCACCAAAAGTTAGAGTGGCACTAGCACTGGCACTCTGCTGTATACGGGAATCATCATGCAATTGTACCACCTTAGCAACCTGGGCACAGGATAGGGTATGCCTGACCTTAGCAGGGACCTCTACTCCATCGTCTGAGCTATCTGTCAGGGTTCCGCTGCTCTCTACAGGTTTGTATACTGTGGCAGAGTGAGGCTCTGTCCCAGTGAAAAAAGGGTTAAAGTGGACACAGAGTCTGCATATCGGCTAAGTGCAGAGCTACAGAGCGTAAATTTAAAAAAACAGAGAAAACTGCTCTGGCAGTTTTCTCAGATTTTGCTATTTCTACATGGGGCTTCTATGGCTTGGAGATCCTTCAGAGTCTTGGGTGGGATGGGATCTCCAACCCTGTGTCCGGGTCTTGTGGACAGCCAGCATGGTGTGTGCTCAGGTGCACACAACCAATATAATGAGGGGCTGGTGAGAGTGAAGGGGAGTGAAGGATGGTGAGCAGCTTGCTTACTGCAGTAGCTGCTAGTGAGTGTCTCTGTGTGAGGACAAACGCTGTGTGCGTTGAAGGGCTTTAAGCTGTGTGCGTCCAAGGAGCCAGAAGCTGTGTGCATTAAGGGACTTCAAGCTGTGTGCGTTTAGGAAGCCCAGAGCTGTGTGCATCCAAGACTGTGAGATTGGAAGATATAGTGGTTTAAGGTATCAGTACCTAAAGCAAGCAGAGGAACTGCTACCGAGAGCCAGGTGGCTTGGTATGTTTTCCTTATTTTTTGAACTGCTAAATGAAGTTAAACCCCTGCGTGGGAATCCTGAAGGGACAGTTTGCTTTTGTTTTTTCTGGTTAAATAAACGTGGGCTATCAGGCCCTTAACTAGAATGCCTGTCTGATATGGACTCCCTGCATAAAAACGCATCTATCCACTTGAGCTAAAACACCCCAATATCACAGTGGTGGAGAATGCGGGCAACACTACGGTGGAATCCGGGTCCTTGCTCCACAGTGAGTTCAGGTCAGGAACTGTTGGCTGAGTGTGGAAGTGCAGCCAGGCGAAAGGCATTGTGTGTTGCAGGTGGTGTACCTGTGAACGAAAAGTCAATTTTTTTTCTCTGCGATGAACTGCTGCTAGCTGTGTGTGGCAGCCAGGCGAACATCATTGCACAGAAGTTTGATGGACTGTGTTGCATGCAGGTTGTGTACCTGTGAAAGGAGAATCACATTTTCTTCCCTCTGCTGTGAACTGTGTTACTGGTTGCTGTGTGCAACACCGCAAGGATGGGGCGGTCAAAGCAGAAAAACAAGGGCGATCCTTGCTGAAGCAAGAGAAAGGCTACTGTGGCTAGAGGGTATTTCACCACATGCCCCAGCCAAACCAGAGAATTTGACTGAGTGTGAAATCTCTGTGATCTGGGGTAAGTTACTCATGTCACCCCCAGTTAAAAGTGAAGTGAAAGAGGTTGTCCCTGGCAACAGGAAGCCGGGTGGACAACAGCGTGTGGAAAAGAGGAGCATGGTCATCCGTGGAAGCAACGTCCAGGCCAGCAGGGATGTTGGGGATCCAAGGAGTCTGTCTGCTGATGGTCATGACCAGTGGAGTCCTCAAGAGTGGTATCCCATGGCAACAGAGAGCCAGGCATTGAGGAGATGCCAAGAAATTAAATTTCAGCGTCCAGTACCGTGCTTGGAATGTGGTCAAGTGGGGCATGGGATCTTTACTTGCCCAAGGTTCTGGAACACCGCTGAAGAGTCTGGAAAGGCTGCAGTGTCACCATATGGCCCCAAAGAGACAGTAGCTGGTATGGATGCAGCTGAGAGACAGCGCACTCAAGTGAAGGCTATGATGCCAGCCACTGAAAATGGTAAGACTGTTCCAGTTTATGGTACTGAACCCAGTGAAGTGGGAGTAGATCCAGTGGGGAGATCCGCAGTGCCAATGGACATAGACTTGCGGCAGTGTGCTACCCAGAGCAGTGGGGAGGCACAGAATAAAGCCCAACTAGCCGCAGGGCTAAAGACTGGAAAGGACATGGGGACTCTGCATGTGCCTGCTATAGTCCAGCAGGTGGCTGGGAAAATAGAGTTAGGGGTGACCAAAACAGTGCTTGTGCCATGTTCCCTAGTGACAAGTACTGCAGGGTTGCCCAGGGAGACTTCAAAGAAGCCCGCAGTGACGGAGCCGAGCGTTTCCCAGGTCAACTTTGGAGCTGCCCATGTAGGAAAGGGTGCCCCTTTAAAAAAGGAGGGCGCTGTGAGGAGTCACTCAGAGGCTTTGGTGGGTAATAGACAATCCACAAAAGTAGCAGTTATGTCTAAACGTAGTGAAAATTCTGATGGTTATGATGACAAAAGTGTTACTGTTGGCAAATGTGATGGTATTGGTGATTATGACATTGAAAAATGTGTTTCCTTTAGTGTCATGTCTGAAAATGTTGGAAATGTGTTTACTACCAATGATGGGAGTAGGATATCTCCCATGACAACCAGAAGTGCAGGATTGTCCATGGAACTCTCATGGGGCCTCCATGTGTTGGAGCCAGAGGTTTTCCAGGATTGCTGTGGTGCTACTCTGGTGAAACAAGGGAAGACTGTATTACATATTGAGTGTGCGTGGGCGCAGCCCCACAACCCTAAGTGTAACCCAGTTGTCAAGGGGTTAGATCAGCCTGCAAAAGCTGAAAGTGAAGAGCTGTATGTGTCTGTAGCGCCACCAAAGCAAGGTGTTCAAAATAAGGTATTGCACCTTGCCTTGGTTGAGGATGCAATCTCCCAGTGTGATGTGAGAAAAAAAATATTGTCACAATGTGAGGTAGATAGAAGTGACAAGTGTGTTGTTTTGGCTAGTGAATCCCAGGTTCCTGTTGGGCCTTCTAGAGCAGGTGATGCAGTGCTGTGGCGCACCAGTGATGGAACCACAGGAGACTGGGATGATTGGTGCAAGGAAGCAGTTGCGGCACTAGGCCAAGTGACAAGGAATTACGAAGCAATGATGTGTGACAGAGTTGTGGACAGAACACCTGCTGTGCCCAGTGTAGGGATCGCAGAATGGCCAGTGCTCAAGGGCACGCCAGCCCCTGCAAAGGCTGATGCCCTCCAGTCTGAAGGAACGGTTCTGGGCGCAGGCATGGCAGATGGGTTGTCCACGGCCCAGCAACTAAATAATGGCAAGTGTCAAGTTGACAATGTGACTAATGTTGACTCGCAGAGGCTCATTGGTGCAGCGTTAGAGGTGAAGAGGAGACATGTGTCTGACAGCGCTCCAGGGGAGCAACAGGCTGGGATGAGGGGTACCTTCAAGGAGATGGTGGTCTCTTCAAATGTCTCAACCTCACAAGCTGCAATGGATGAGCCCCTCCATGTCTCGGACAGGGGAAAGGTTCCCAAAAAGGTCACGCATTTAGACATTGGTTGCATAGAGTTGACAAAAACTTTATTAGAAATGCTGGAGTTGGTAAAAGTGCCCTCACTGTACACTTGGGTGTCTCCACCGCAGTCGGACCAGGTGGTGCTGCGTGGTACCAATAGGTGGAGCCAGGTGGTACAGGCTGTGCTGGGAAGCTTGTTAACAGTGTGGCAAATAGTCCTGAGGTTCTCTAAGAGGGTGCTCCCAGTTACTGAGTTGTTTGGAAGGCGCTCAGAACTGTTGGAGTCATCAAAGGTCTCTCCGGCTGGTGTAGTGACAGGAAACATCTCTGCGGGTGTGCTCCAAGGTGCAGCTGAGCAGTGGTCAGTAGAGGGCACAAATACTGTCTCGGCAGCTAAATCTCATGAGAAGGAAGGGCCAAGAATAGATGCAGCACTAGCAGAGATGCTTTCTATCACTCAGAAAGAGGTACAACTTAAAGTACCCGGAGACACTGTGAGAAAAAGTGCTATAGGTGAATGCTGCAACAATGTAATGTGTACATCAGAAAGAAGTAGTTTGTGCCTAGATCAGTGTCATCTGTTAGATCAGTTACCCCTGGAGTGTTGGACAACAGGTGAGGTAGAACTTGGCTTTAGTCCTGTGGGATTTAATCTCTCGCCTATGTGTGGTCCCTCCTCAGGTCTGGTACTAACAAGCACTGAGATGGACAGCACTGATTGCGTTGGAAAGTGTGACATTAAAATATATGATTTAATGATTGGCGCTGTTAAAAGCAATGTGGTTGCCCTGGGTAACAAGAGAGAGGTGTTTGAACCTGAAAGACCTGTGGTGAAAGATAAAACTTATTTACGTAAGCTGAAAGGTAGGATCAGGGTAGGCAGAGTTCCCCCAAGAGAGGAGAGTATGCTCAGGGACCCAAAGAGAAGAGAGGGAAGGCAGAGTATACGGAATTATAGGACCCTGTTAAGATCCAAGCCGGGACGTACCTGGAAGCACACCCGAAAAAAGGGTTGGGCCTACGTGGCTGATGGCCAGCACAGAGGTGTCCCAACTACTATGATGGGTGCAGGTGTTTCTCCCTCTGGATCAAAACAAGAGGGGGGGGGGTATGTGGCAGAGCGAGGCTCTGTCCCAGTGAAAAAAGGGTTAAAGTGGACACAGAGTCTGCATATCGGCTGAGTGCAGAGCTACAGAGCGTAAATTTAAAAAAACAGAGAAAACTGCTCTGGCAGTTTTCTCAGATTTTGCTATTTCTACATGGGGCTTCTATGGCTTGGAGATCCTTCAGAGTCTTGGGTGGGATGGGATCTCCAACCCTGTGTCCGGGTCTTGTGGACAGCCAGCATGGTGTGTGCTCAGGTGCACACAACCAATATAATGAGGGGCTGGTGAGAGTGAAGGGGAGTGAAGGATGGTGAGCAGCTTGCTTACTGCAGTAGCTGCTAGTGAGTGTCTCTGTGTGAGGACAAACGCTGTGTGCGTTGAAGGGCTTTAAGCTGTGTGCGTCCAAGGAGCCAGAAGCTGTGTGCATTAAGGGACTTCAAGCTGTGTGCGTTTAGGAAGCCCAGAGCTGTGTGCATCCAAGACTGTGAGATTGGAAGATATAGTGGTTGAGGCTGGGTTCACACTATACGACACGACTTTCATCCTACTTTGCTCTGCGACATCTGTCCTACATTGGTCCGACATTGGTCCGACATTGGTCCGACATCCATCCGACATTCATGAACAGGATACTACTTTGATCCGACATTGTGCTAGTCTGACTTGTCCTTTGACCAATCAAAACAATCCCAGGGTGAGATAAATTCCTTTTACTGCTTCTGTAATCACAATGTCGGATGCCAAAGTCGTATGGTTAGGACAAGGATCCGACTTTGATCCGACTTCAATGATAGTCAATGGGCTGAAGTAGGATCAAAGTCGGACAGAAGTAGTACAGGGAGAATTTTTAATGTCGGACCGACATGTGTCGGACCAGTTAAGACGGCTCCCATAGGGAAACATTGATTTTCACACGTCATGCGACATGAGCTCCTAATGTCGGAGCGTTTGTCGCCCCAGTGTGAACCAGGCCTTAAGGTATCAGTACCTAAAGCAAGCAGAGGAACTGCTAACGAGAGCTAGGTGGCTTGGTATGTTTTCCTTATTTTTTGAACTGCTAAATGAAGTTAAACCCCTGCGTGGGAATCCTGAAGGGACAGTTTGCTTTTGTTTTTTCTGGTTAAATAAACGTGGGCTACCAGGCCCTTAACTAGAATGCCTGTCTGATATGGACTCACTGCATAAAAACGCATCTATCCACTTGAGCTAAAACACCCCAATATCACAGTGGTGGAGAATGCGGGCAACACTACGGTGGAATCCGGGTCCTTGCTCCACAGTGAGTTCAGGTCAGGAACTGTTGGCTGAGTGTGGAAGTGCAGCCAGGCGAAAGGCATTGTGTGTTGCAGGTGGTGTACCTGTGAACGAAAAGTCAATTTTTTTTCTCTGCGATGAACTGCTGCTAGCTGTGTGTGGCAGCCAGGCGAACATCATTGCACAGAAGTTTGATGGACTGTGTTGCATGCAGGTTGTGTACCTGTGAAAGGAGAATCACATTTTCTTCCCTCTGCTGTGAACTGTGTTACTGGTTGCTGTGTGCAACACCGCAAGGATGGGGCGGTCAAAGCAGAAAAACGAGGGCGATCCTTGCTGAAGCAAGAGAAGGGCTACTGTGGCTAGAGGGTATTTCACCACATGCCCCAGCCAAACCAGAGAATTTTACTGAGTGTGAAATCTCTGTGATCTGGGGTAAGTTACTCATGTCACCCCCAGTTAAAAGTGAAGTGAAAGAGGTTGTCCCTGGCAATAGGAAGCCGGGTGGACAACAGCGTGTGGAAAAGAGGAGCATGGTCGTCCGTGGAAGCAACGTCCAGGCCAGCAGGGATGTTGGGGATCCAAGGAGTCTGTCTGCTGATGGTCATGACCAGTGGAGTCCTCAAGAGTGGTATCCCATGGCAACAGAGAGCCAGGCATTGAGGAGATGCCAAGAAATTAAATTTCAGCGTCCAGTACCGTGCTTGGAATGTGGTCAAGTGGGGCATGGGATCTTTACTTGCCCAAGGTTCTGGAACACCGCTGAAGAGTCTGGAAAGGCTGCAGTGTCACCATATGGCCCCAAAGAGACAGTAGGTGGTATGGATGCAGCTGAGAGACAGCGCACTCAAGTGAAGGCTATGATGCCAGCCACTGAAAATGGTAAGACTGTTCCAGTTTATGGTACTGAACCCAGTGAAGTGGGAGTAGATCCAGTGGGGAGATCCGCAGTGCCAATGGACATAGACTTGCGGCAGTGTGCTACCCAGAGCAGTGGGGAGGCACAGAATAAAGCCCAACTAGCCGCAGGGCTAAAGACTGGAAAGGACATGGGGACTCTGCATGTGCCTGCTATAGTCCAGCAGGTGGCTGGGAAAATAGAGTTAGGGGTGACCAAAACAGTGCTTGTGCCATGTTCCCTAGTGACAAGTACTGCAGGGTTGCCCAGGGAGACTTCAAAGAAGCCCGCAGTGACGGAGCCGAGCGTTTTCCAGGTCAACTTTGGAGCTGCCCATGTAGGAAAGGGTGCCCCTTTAAAAAAGGAGGGCGCTGTGAGGAGTCACTCAGAGGCTTTGGTGGGTAATAGACAATCCACAAAAGTAGCAGTTATGTCTAAACGTAGTGAAAATTCTGATGGTTATGATGACAAAAGTGTTACTGTTGGCAAATGTGATGGTATTGGTGATCATGACATTGAAAAATGTGTTTCCTTTAGTGTCATGTCTGAAAATGTTGGAAATGTGTTTACTACCAATGATGGGAGTAGGATATCTCCCATGACAACCAGAAGTGCAGGATTGTCCATGGAACTCTCATGGGGCCTCCATGTGTTGGAGCCAGAGGTTTTCCAGGATTGCTGTGGTGCTACTCTGGTGAAACAAGGGAAGACTGTATTACATAGTGAGTGTGCGTGGGCGCAGCCCCACAACCCTAAGTGTAACCCAGTTGTCAAGGGGTTAGATCAGCCTGCAAAAGCTGAAAGTGAAGAGCTGTATGTGTCTGTAGCGCCACCAAAGCAAGGTGTTCAAAATAAGGTATTGCACCTTGCCTTGGTTGAGGATGCAATCTCCCAGTGTGATGTGAGAAAAAAAATATTGTCACAATGTGAGGTAGATAGAAGTGACAAGTGTGTTGTTTTGGCTAGTGAATCCCAGGTTCCTGTTGGGCCTTCTAGAGCAGGTGATGCAGTGCTGTGGCGCACCAGTGATGGAACCACAGGAGACTGGGATGATTGGTGCAAGGAAGCAGTTGCGGCACTAGGCCAAGTGACAAGGAATTACGAAGCAATGATGTGTGACAGAGTTGTGGACAGAACACCTGCTGTGCCCAGTGTAGGGATCGCAGAATGGCTAGTGCTCAAGGGCACGCCAGCCCCTGCAAAGGCTGATGCCCTCCAGTCTGAAGGAACGGTTCTGGGCGCAGGCATGGCAGATGGGTTGTCCACGGCCCAGCAACTAAATAATGGCAAGTGTCAAGTTGACAATGTGACTAATGTTGACTCGCAGAGGCTCATTGGTGCAGCGTTAGAGGTGAAGAGGAGACATGTGTCTGACAGCGCTCCAGGGGAGCAACAGGCTGGGATGAGGGGTACCTTCAAGGAGATGGTGGTCTCTTCAAATGTCTCAACCTCACAAGCTGCAATGGATGAGCCCCTCCATGTCTCGGACAGGGGAAAGGTTCCCAAAAAGGTCACGCATTTAGACATTGGTTGCATAGAGTTGACAAAAACTTTATTAGAAATGCTGGAGTTGGTAAAAGTGCCCTCACTGTACACTTGGGTGTCTCCACCGCAGTCGGACCAGGTGGTGCTGCGTGGTACCAATAGGTGGAGCCAGGTGGTACAGGCTGTGCTGGGAAGCTTGTTAACAGTGTGGCAAATAGTCCTGAGGTTCTCTAGGAGGGTGCTCCCAGTTACTGAGTTGTTTGGAAGGCGCTCAGAACTGTTGGAGTCATCAAAGGTCTCTCCGGCTGGTGTAGTGACAGGAAACATCTCTGCGGGTGTGCTCCAAGGTGCAGCTGAGCAGTGGTCAGTAGAGGGCACAAATACTGTCTCGGCAGCTAAATCTCATGAGAAGGAAGGGCCCAGAATAGATGCAGCACTAGCAGAGATGCTTTCTATCACTCAGAAAGAGGTACAACTTAAAGTACCCGGAGACACTGTGAGAAAAAGTGCTATAGGTGAATGCTGCAACAATGTAATGTGTACATCAGAAAGAAGTAGTTTGTGCCTAGATCAGTGTCATCTGTTAGATCAGTTACCCCTGGAGTGTTGGACAACAGGTGAGGTAGAACTTGGCTTTAGTCCTGTGGGATTTAATCTCTCGCCTATGTGTGGTCCCTCCTCAGGTCTGGTACTAACAAGCACTGAGATGGACAGCACTGATTGCGTTGGAAAGTGTGACATTAAAATATATGATTTAATGATTGGCGCTGTTAAAAGCAATGTGGTTGCCCTGGGTAACAAGAGAGAGGTTTTTGAACCTGAAAGACCTGTGGTGAAAGATAAAACTTATTTACGTAAGCTGAAAGGTAGGATCAGGGTAGGCAGAGTTCCCCCAAGAGAGGAGAGTATGCTCAGGGACCCAAAGAGAAGAGAGGGAAGGCAGAGTATACGGAATTATAGGACCCTGTTAAGATCCAAGCCGGGACGTACCTGGAAGCACACCCGAAAAAAGGGTTGGGCCTACGTGGCTGATGGCCAGCACAGAGGTGTCCCAACTACTATGATGGGTGCAGGTGTTTCTCCCTCTGGATCAAAACAAGAGGGGGGGGGGTATGTGGCAGAGCGAGGCTCTGTCCCAGTGAAAAAAGGGTTAAAGTGGACACAGAGTCTGCATATCGGCTGAGTGCAGAGCTACAGAGCGTAAATTTAAAAAAACAGAGAAAACTGCTCTGGCAGTTTTCTCAGATTTTGCTATTTCTACATGGGGCTTCTATGGCTTGGAGATCCTTCAGAGTCTTGGGTGGGATGGGATCTCCAACCCTGTGTCCGGGTCTTGTGGACAGCCAGCATGGTGTGTGCTCAGGTGCACACAACCAATATAATGAGGGGCTGGTGAGAGTGAAGGGGAGTGAAGGATGGTGAGCAGCTTGCTTACTGCAGTAGCTGCTAGTGAGTGTCTCTGTGTGAGGACAAACGCTGTGTGCGTTGAAGGGCTTTAGGCTGGGTTCACACTTGTGCGACACGACATCTGTCCTACTTTGGATCCGACTTTGCCCTGCGACATGAAGCCGACATATGTCCGACTTTCAATGAACGGGGATCCGACTTGGATCCCCGCCAATATCAGGCACTGTGTTTGGTATGAATCTTGAAGGGGAACTCCAGGCCAAATTTTAAATAAAAAAAACGGCGCGGGTTCCCCTCCAGGGGCATACCAGGCCCTTGGGTCTGGTCTGGATTTGAACAGGCGCCCCTACGCCGAAAAAACGGCGTGGGGGCCCCCCAAAATCCAAACCAGACCCTTATCCGAGCACACAACCTGGCCGGCCGCAGGGGAAGAGGGGGGGACGAGAGAGCGGCCCCCCTCCCTCCTGAACCGTACCAGGCCGCATGCCCTCAACATGGGGGGTTTGGTGCTCTGGGGCAGGGGGGCGACCTGCGGCCTCCCCACCCCAGAGCACCCTGTCCCCATGTTGATGAGGACAGGGCCTCTTCCCGACAACCCTGGCCGTTGGTTGTCGGGGTCTGCGGGCGGGGGGCTTATCGGAATCCGGGAGCCCCCTTCAATAAGGGGGCCCCCGGATCCCCCACCCTATGTGAATGAGTATGGGGTACATCGTACCCCTACCCATTCACCTGGTGGACAAAAAATTGCAATAAAAAAACACTACACAGGTTTTCAAAGTAATTTATTGCACAGCTCCGGGGGTCTTCTTCCGACTTCCGGGGGTCTTTTCCGACTTCGAGGGTCTCCGGTGTCGTCTCCCGCTCTCCGGTTCTTTCTTCCGCCGGGCCTCCGCTAACTTCTTTTTAGCTCTCTTGCTAACAGAGGCCCGGTCTTCCCGTTGTCTCGTCCGGCTCTCCGTTGTTCTTCTGCCGGCCCCTCCACTAACTTCTTTTTAGCTCTTTCGCTAGTGGAGGGGCCGGGCTTCCCGTCGCTGTCGCCGTCGGCTTCTTCTTCCCTCTTCTCCTTCTCGATGTTGACGCGTCGCTTTTTCCCGCTGTAATACTGGCTCTCCGCTCCGCTCCGCATTAATATAGGCTTCTCATGACGTCACAGTCACATGTTCCCATGACGTCACAGTCACATGCTCCGGGGCCATGTGCCCTGGAACATGTGACTGTGACGTCATGAGAAGCCTATATTAATGCGGAGCGGAGCGGAGAGCCAGTATTACAGCGGGAAGAAGCGACGCGCAACATCGAGGAGGAGAAGAGGGAAGAAGAAGCCGACGGCGACGGGAAGCCCGGCCCCTCCACTAGCGAAAGAGCTAAAAAGAAGTTAGTGGAGGGGCCGGCAGAAGGACAACGGAGAGCCGGACGAGACAACGGGAAGTCCGGGCCTCTGTTAGCAAGAGAGCTAAAAAGAAGTTAGCGGAGGCCCGGCGGAAGAAAGAACCGGAGAGCAGGAGACGACACCGGAGACCCTCGAAGTCGGAAAAGACCCCCGGAAGTCGGAAGAAGACCCCCGGAAGTCGGAAGAAGACCCCCGGAGCTGTGCAATAAATTACTTTGAAAACCCGTGTAGTGTTTTTTTATTGCAATTTTTTGTCCACCAGGTGAATGGGTAGGGGTACGATGTACCCCATACTCATTCACATAGGGTGGGGGGGCCGGGATCCAGGGGCCCCCTTATTGAAGGGGGCTCCCGGATTCCGATAAGCCCCCCACCCGCAGACCCCGACAACCAACGGCCAGGGTTGTCGGGAAGAGGCCCTGTCCTCATCAACATGGGGGCAGGGTGCTCTGGGGTGGGGGGGTCGCAGGTCGCCCCCTGCCCCAGAGCACCAAACCCCCCATGTTGAGGGCATGCGGCCTGGTACGGTTCAGGAGGGAGGGGGGGCCGCTCTCTCGTCCCCCCCTCTTCCCCTGCGGCCGGCCAGGTTGTGTGCTCGGATAAGGGTCTGGTTTGGATTTTGGGGGGACCCCCACGCCGTTTTTTTCGGCGTAGGGGCGCCCGTTCAAATCCAGACCAGACCCAAGGGCCTGGTATGCCCCTGGAGGGGAACCCACGCCGGTTTTTTATTTAAAATTTGGCCTGGAGTTCCCCCTCAAGAGCAGGAGAGCACAAGTCGCATGCCAAAGTCGGACCATGCAAGACTGCGGTCCGACTTTGATCCGACTTCAATGATAGTCAATGGGCTGAAGTCGGATCAAAGTCGGACCAAAGTAGTACAGGGAGCATTTTCAAAGTCGGACCGACATGTGTCGGACCAGTTAGGACGGCTCCCATAGGGAAACATTGATTTTCACACGTCATGCGACATGAGATCCCAATGTCGGAGCGTTTGTCGCCCAAGTGTGAACCAGGCCTTAAGCTGTGTGCGTCCAAGGAGCCAGAAGCTGTGTGCATTAAGGGACTTCAAGCTGTGTGCGTTTAGGAAGCCCAGAGCTGTGTGCATCCAAGACTGTGAGATTGGAAGATATAGTGGTTCAGGCTGGGTTCACACTGATACGACACGACATTCATCCGACTTTCATACTACTTTTCTCTGCGACATCAGTCCTACATTGATCCTACATTGGTCCGACATCCATCCGACATTCATGAACAGGATACTACTTTGATCCGACATTGTGCTAGTCTGACTTGTCCTTTGACCAATCAAAACAATCCCAGGGTGAGATAAATTCCTTTTACTGCTGCTGTAATCACCATGTCGGATGTCAAATGTCGAATGGTTAGGACAAGGATCCTACTTTGATCCGACTTCAATGATATTCAATGGGCTGAAGTAGGATCAAAGTCGGACAGAAGTAGTACAGGGAGCATTTTTAATGTCGGACCGACTTGTGTCGGACCAGTTAAGACGGCTCTCATAGGGAAACATTGATTTTCACACGTCATGCGACATGAGCTCCTAATGTCGGAGCGTTTGTCGGACCAGTGTGAACCAGGTCTTAAGGTATCAGTACCTAAAGCAAGCAGAGGAACTGCTAACGAGAGCCAGGTGGCTTGGTATGTTTTCCTTATTTTTTGAACTGCTAAATGAAGTTAAACCCCTGCGTGGGAATCCTGAAGGGACAGTTTGCTTTTGTTTTTTCTGGTTAAATAAACGTGGGCTACCAGGCCCTTAACTAGAATGCCTGTCTGATATGGACTCACTGCATAAAAACGCATCTATCCACTTGAGCTAAAACACCCCAATATCACAATACTGAGTCTGATTCTGACAGGGAGGACTCCCTTATCGCTCTTATCTGTCATGCTCAGAATCCTGTAGGCCTCTTCACTAGCATACCTTTCATTGGACATTTTGGTCACTAAATTTGCAGGTACCTAGTGTGACTCACAGGTAAAAAAGCACCTGGCTGTTAGGGACTGTTTGAACCGCTACAAATAAAATGTACCTGCTAGTGCTAGCAGAGATCAGGTCTGATCTTGCTAACCCTGAGGTTTTGTGTGTATCAGAAGTGACAGTGATCTACTAACACTGCACTTGTTGGGGGGGGGGGGGGGAACGCAGGTGCTGGCAGGTGTCAGGGCTGATCCTAGTAACGTTGCGATTTTGGGGACACTATACTATTGGGGATGCTATTGTAGCACCCTCCTCACTCCCCTCTTTCTCTTCAGCTCGTCTGTCTCTTGTCTAGGGGTAGCATTGACTCATAACTTTGAATCACATATTCACATTTGACTCCCCCCCCCCCATCCTGACTAAGACCCACCCCATCCTCAGTGGTCTTGATGAGATGCTCTCCTGCAGAGGGAAAAGAAAGGATTAACGCATATAACCCTGACACCTGTATTCGTGTGATGGAA
The DNA here is from genome assembly GCA_029206835.1 of Rana muscosa. Taxonomy (NCBI): domain Eukaryota; kingdom Metazoa; phylum Chordata; class Amphibia; order Anura; family Ranidae; genus Rana; species Rana muscosa. Next base: position 885,034,455 of record CM055116.1, read on the forward strand.
AAGAAACTTCTCCGGGAAGAAATCCCTTTTCTCCAAAGAGTGAGTGCATGAAAAGTGTTTTAACGTTGCGCAACACTGCCACCTGGTGACAGCACCGCGGTAACTGCACTCGTGGAACTTTCCTCTTCTTTTTGGCCCTATCTACCCAGAGTCCATGATCTCTTGCGGGAAAGTGAAGAACAACAGGAACAGTCCTTCATTCCTTTTGAGGCACAAAAGCAACGGGCCCCAGAAAGTTCAGCAGCATGATAAGAATGGAGTCTCTTTTCTCCTACAGGTAAAAACGGGGATGCGGCAGAACAAGTGGCTTCAAGTGCTGATCCATGGTTTCCAGATAATACTCCACATCTTCTCCTTCTTTGCGCCGGATCAACACTTTGTCTGCATGGATGTGCCATCCTAACATCCATTCTGCCTTGCAGTCCTTAAAACGTTGAGAGGCCTTGGGAGAGCATGCCAGGTACCTGCGGGCGTAGGGAACCTGAAGGTGGGTCCACACAAAGTCATTGTACCAGCGCTCCCGGCACACCTCCACCTCATACAGCAGTTCCTTCGACAAGTACGGATACTCCCATCCGTAGTCCGCAGCAACCTTCTGGCCAAATAGGCGTTGTAGTTTCGCCAAAGGAGGCATGGTAGCTCTGTCCCCTTCGCCAGGCAAAACTATCGAGTCCGGGTGGCGAGGGACCTTGATCACATCTGATCTGGGCATTGGTGCCCGCAGTAACAGTCTCTTTTCCCCGGTCTTCGGTACAGATGGCACCGGGGATGTAGAGGCAGGCTTGGGATGGAACCTCTCTTCAGGCGCTGGTGCCTCCACCCAGGGTGTACTTTCCCCTGTAGACATGGGTGAATCCCTGGTCCTCCGGAATGAAGCGAGAGGTACTTTGTCCTAGCCCTTCTCTGCAAACAGTTCATCTACCGCAACGTCGTCTCCCATGTCCGAGAGCGACTCTAGGTCAGAAGTGTCACACTCCTCCGCAGGCAGGTATCCTGTAGTGGAGACCGAGCTTTCACCTCTTCCCACACACCAAATCTCTCCGCCAGGCTTACCTCGGCCTTTACTTGAAACGGGACGTCCGGAACTCTTGTCGACGGATCCATCCAGGCCGGGCGTAAGCGGGCGAGACGGTCCACCACAACCGCTGGTCGGGGCTACCATGCCGGTCTTTCTCTTCGGTGGTGGACGCTGCGAGATCGTGGTGACCGAGTCAGCATCCTCGGATTTCTCCCGTTGAATTTTTACGACCTCCTCCGCGGTCACTGCAGTGTGCGCAGGGATGGCTGTCACAGCAGTGATTCCTCCTCTCTGAGTGGTGTTGCCCGCAGCACGGCCGGGGTAGATGGTTCTCGGCTTCTCAACCGCCAGATCCACTTCGAACAGGAACTCCCCACAGGCCTCACAATGCCCGAATGGCTTCAGCTGGCACACCAGTCCCGAACATCCGGGACAAATCACACCCAGGGCCTCAACGTCCATGCACGAATACAGGGCGAATCGACCCCTTGGCTTTAGCCAGATCCCCGTATCTGTTACCGGAGCAGCAGCAGTCAATGTCGTGGTGGAAGGGTGAACTGGAATCCACGATGTATGTCCGAACATGGCGACCTGTTGCTGATCCATTGCACACTGCAGAGTTTTTGCGCCAATGTCCCACGTGTAGTCCTTCACACTTCTTGGACTCCTCCCCTTTGCTCCAGTTCGCGGGCTTTTCTTCTTTTCTGTTTCTGAGTCCCGCCCACGAACTAAGCGATGGGGGTGTGCCTGGTGGGGCAGTGCAATAGAAGCCCCCACGTGTAGTACTTCAAACGGCTGAACTTCCCCCTCTTTCAACTCTTCTGCGCGGGCCTTTCCCTTCATTGGGTCATGTCCACGACTTCGAGCAGGGATGCACTTCGGCCAGTGAAGGCCTGCCTATTCGCGTAACTCTTCCAACAGACACGTTCAATACTGTGGTGCACAAACACTATACCGGACCCGAGCCCCCACGTGTAGCACCCTCCTCACTCCCCTCTTTCTCTTCAGCTCGTCTGTCTCTTGTCTAGGGGTATCTTTTAGAGGGGAAGGGAGCGGGGACACTATGCCAGGCTTTTGTCACAGGTGTCAGTGTGATACAAGCAAAGTTCTTTTACCTTCGGGTCAGTGCTGTGCACCTGGAGCCTCCACCAAGAGTTACCTTGAATGATGTCTGTCAGGAAATGAGCCCCACACCATTAAAGTTCAACACTCCTTTATTCTTCTTGAATGAACACAATCAGTTGAACTCCCTTGATAGAAACAGAACAGAAAAGGAGGTGTGGATGCGAATAGGCCCAGACACAATGTGTTCTCCACTTTCCTTCCTGAAAGTGGGTTGCAGTCTCCAAACGAGGGGGAATTTCCTTCCAAGCGGTCTCCGGTGAGAGACTCACCCGTCACTGGCAATCTGCTGCACCAGGTCTTCGAATGAGGAGCTCCCCCCGGTCCATTACGCCTTCCGGATTCGGGTACCCACTCCCGGGGTTCCCTAGGATCTCCTTCCCTCGCGGAACTCAGTGTTTGGCATTGAGCTCCGGACCTCCATCTGAGTACCTCACCCCAGGCTAAAGGTGCCTGGAATGGAACACAACGTCCGGCTGTCCTCTAGGCCCAAGCCCGCCTAGAGAACCGACACAAACCACCATCCACAGGCTGAAGGTGCCCTGGACTCCCCCGTGACAAAGATGGCCGGCCCCTTTATACCCTCTCCCAGCAAGCACGGCGGGTTCCCCGCCCCACCATACCGCTGCCGAGGGAGGACAAAAAGGAAGCACGACACACAGCAATGATTCAACCCCAGCCCAGAGTGACAGCGCCACCTGCTGGGCTGCAGGGAATTACACATCACCAATGTCTCTGTCAAGTTCAAATTTACACCCGGGAAAGTACATACCCGCTACACTAGTATAGTTCTAATCTGAGCAAAGATTTTGATCCATTCAGACACTATACTAGTAATGGAGGTTTATAGTGTGTGTGTGTGTGTTACTGGCAATCAAAGGGTTAAATATGATAATGTATATGTGGCTGGCAATCTGATGCTATCTGGGATTGATGCTAACTGATGCTAACATTATCTGGCGTCACCCGTGACACTAATACACTGTACTAATGATACTGTGACAGGGCAGTCAAAGGATTAACTGGGGGGAAATCAGGGGGTAAAATGTATTAGGGAATATGTTGCGGGCAAACTGACGCTATCTGAGATTGACGCTAACGCTATCTAGCATCACCAGTGACACAACTACAGTGATCGGTAAAAAATCTGTACACTCTACCTAATGACACTGTGACAGGGGAGCCAAAGGGTTAACTGTGGGCGCTATCAGGAGGTAAAATGTGCCTATTTAGGTTCTTGTGTGACTGTGCTGCTTTTACTCACTGTGTTCTCTGATCTCTTCTCATGCTGGAACCAAAAAGGGCTCCAGGAGAGAAGAGACCGTCATTGCCTGTCACTGTGCTTTATAAACACAGGCACATGCTTATCTGTGATTTGTCATAGCCGATCAGCAGGTCCAGGCCAAAATTCATTGGCCTGGACCTGAAGACTGATTGGTGCTTGATCGAATCACAGCACTGCTGGGCCGGCGAGCACACGGATTAAGTATCAAGTACGTGAACTGGCGCAGAGCAGCTGCCCTGCCGCAGTATATCTACGGTGGGTGGTCCGCAGCTGGATAAATGCTCCTAACAAAAGTGTTTCCTGATGCCAACATGGCAGCATATATATGATATAGCTCCGCCCCTATATCCACCCACAGGATCTGTTTAAATCTATGAAAGTCTCACTGAGAGCAACCTCCCCCATTCTCCTTTTTGTCCTCAAAAATTAACATCTACAGACCATTACATTCAGGATAAGCTCTTACCTGCCGACTAAGTTGGAGTCCGTTTGGGTTCAGCCTCTCCCAGGCGCAGTCCCACATCTTAGGTTGCTAAATGCACCAACAAGGTGGGGAGCCCCTTCTGGTGGTCTTTTGGGGACGAGGTGTTCTCTAATCAGAGAATACCACCTCTTGTGGCATGACTGCTGTGGGGTCCGGATCCAGCAGCTGGGACCGCATGGCATCTTTCTATCTATGGAGTTCTGTCTCAGGTCTGATTGTTTTCTTCCATATTTTATTGGTCCCATGTCTCATGCTTTCCCTTATTGTGGATAATGTGGGTCAAAACAGGGCTAGTGGTGGGCCCTCTGGCTTCCCCCTCCCTCCCCATAGCTCCAGGGGCTCACGCACGGCTTTCCTATCACTTTGAAGCCATGTTTATTTGGGGCCTAGAGACCCCGACACATGCTCGATGCACTGCGAGGATGTCGCGGCCATCTTAGATATGGGAAAAGGCTTCTCACTAATTACTCTGCCCTCCTGGATTGGAGAAGAGGTGGAGGAGGCGGATTCTCTCCAAAGGTATACTATTTAAAGGACACAGATACTAAAATAATGGATGACTTTTGATTTTGGCAAACCCGGACAGTAGTGTTACAAGGTCTCAGGTGTGAATGGGGAGCAGGTGTGTTCAATTTGGTGTTATCGTTCTCACTCTCTCATACTGGTCACTGGAAATTCAACATGCCACCTCATGGCAAAGAACTCTCTGAGGATCTGAAAAAAGGAATTGTTGCTGTACATAAAGATGGCCTAGGCTATAAGAAGATCGCCAAGAACCTAAAACTGAGCTGCAGCACGGTGGCCAAGACCATATAGCGGTTTAACAGGACAGGTTCCAATCAGAACAGGCCTCGTCATGGTCGACCAAAGGAGTTGAGTGCACGTGCTCAGCGTCATATGCAGAGGTTATCTTTGGGAAATGGACGTATGAGTGCTGCCAGCATTGCTACAGAGGTTGAAGGGGTGGGGTCAGCCCATCAGTGCTCAGACCGTAATCCGCAGGTTGCTAAATGCACTGCATCAAATTGCATAGTTGCCAACATTCCCGGATTTCCCGGGACATTCACAGATTTAGGACCCTTGTCCCGGATTGTTTTTGTCCCGATTTTTTTTTCCGGGACTTTTTGTTTGTCCCAGGAAATTCGGGAGTGTTTTAGGCAAAAAACAGCAGCAGCTACACTAAAATGGCCTCCGCCGCCGCCACTGTGTTGTTTCCCATTGTCCTCTTGTGTTCAGTGCAGAGGAGAGGGGCAGCCAATCGGCTTCTCTCTTTTGGCGGCCCCTCCCCGCTATCCACTGAACATGTGAATGGGATGCGATCTTCCTCCACCCGCCGCCGCCGCCACCTATGGGTTTGCAAAGTTCATGGGTCCCCGAGGTACGATGGGGAAAGGAATGTGCGGGGGGGGGCTCTGATGGAGGACACAAGTGTGAAGGGGACTCTTATGGGGACACAAGTGTGGAGGGGCTCTGATGGAGGACACAAGTGTGGAGGGGACTCTGACAGAGGACACAAGTGTGGAGGGGCTCTGATGGAGGACACAAGTGTGGAGGGGCTCTGATGGAGGACACAAGTGTGGAGGGGCTCTGATGGAGGACACAAGTGTGGAGGGGACTCTGATGGGGGACACAAGTGTGGAGGGGCTCTGATGGGGGACACAAGTGTGGAGGGGCTCTGATGGGGGACACAAGTGTGGAGGGGACTCTAGATGGAGGACACAAGTGTGGAGGGATTCTGATGGGGGACACAAGTTTGGAGGGGACTCTGATGGAGGACACAAGTGTGGAGGGGTCTCTGATGGGGGACACAAATGTGGGGGGGGCACTCTGATGTGGGACACACATGTGGGGGCGCTGAATGGGACATGGGCAGGAAGGGTTTTAATGGGTGTGGGGAGGTGGCTCTGAGGGGACACAAGTGTGTGGCAGGAGTTCTAATGGGGACACAAATGTGTGGGGGGTGGCTGTGATGGGAACAGAAATGTGCAAGAGGGGGTGTTAATGGGGACACAAGCATGTAGGGAGAGTCTGATGAGGATACAATTGTGTGGGGAGATTATGCTGGGGACACAAATGGGCAGGGAGGCTCTGACAGGAACACTGATGTAAGGCCTCATGCACACTTAATGTTTAGCCCTGGTGCACGAGGCTCTGGCATTTAGGTGCAGGTGGAGGATACAGATGCACCATCCAGCCCCGCTGATGGCAAGCCTTTTTTTAAATTCTATTCTCTTTCATGGCTGGGGATTTATCTATAAAGAACTTTTTTTTTTCGGCCCACGAATATCTGTAAAATATACAATGTGGCCCTCAAAGTAAAAAGTTTGGAGACCCCTGGTGTAGTGTATTAATCAGTGTAGTTAGTGTAGTGCAGTGGTAATCAGTGTAGTGGGTGGTGTAGTGTAGTGCGTGTTGTAATAATCAGTGTAGTGCCTGTTGCACCTGATGCAAGGACGGACTCTGGGGAGGCACCTGATGCAAAGACGGTCTGCTGGAGAGGCACCTGATGCAATGACGGAATGCTGGGGAGGCACCTGATGCAAGGACAGACTCTGCTGGGGAGGCACCTGATGCAAGGACGGACTGCTGGGGAGGCATCTGGTGGCAGGTGACGTGGCAGTGGACACGCTTCCACTGATTCAGCATTATGGTGAGTTGAATGATTTCATTTTATATTACAATGTAATAATAGAAATAATGCGCTTCAATCACCCTGACACCATAACAACCATGGTGCCGGGATGATTGAAGCGCCAACAACAGGTGTTTTGGAGTATCTTTATCTGCCGATTTTGTTAAACTTTCTGGAATACACATATTTCTATTGTGGTGTAAGATCTGGCTTCTTTCTTTCTTTCTTTCTTTCTTTCTTTCTTTCCTTCTTTCTTTCTTTCTTTCCTTCCTTCTTTCCTCTCGGACTCTAACCACACCCCTTCTGAACCACGCCTATTTAAGCCACGCCCACTGTCACGCGTAAATCACGCCTATTTTTCGCACCGCATTTTTCTATTAGGGTGTGACATGCCTACAAACGAATGCCCCGCCCCCAATTATAGCAAGGCCCCGCCTACATGCAAAAAAAAGTGTCCCGGATTTTTTTTTTTGCAATGTTGGCAACTATGAAATTGGTCTGCATGGCTGTTGTCCCAGAAGGAAGCCTCTTCTAAAGATGAAGTACAAGAAAGCCTGCAAACATTTTCCTGAGGACAAGCAGACTAAGGACATGGATTACTAGAACCATGTCCTGTGGTCTGTTGAGACCAAGATACATTTATTTGGTTCAGATGGTGTCAAGCGTGTGTGGCGGCAACCAGGTGAGAGTACCTTGTCTGCCTATAGTTAAGCATGGCGGTGGGAGTGTCATGGTATGGGGCTGCATGAGTGCTGCCGGCACTGGAGAGCTACAGTTCATTGAGGGAATCATGAATGCCAACATGTACTGTGACATACTGAAGGAGAGCATGATCCCCCCCCTTCAGAGACTGGGCCGCAGGGCAGTATTCCAACATAACGACCCCAAACACACCTTCAAGCTGACCACTGCCTTACTAAAGAAGCTGAGGGTAAAGGTGATGGACTGGCCAAGCATGTCTCCAGACCTAAACCCTATTGAGCATCTGTGGGGCATCAATGTGCTCTCATACCTGCTCTCACAGAGCTAGCAAGAGACCAAAACAGGACAGGCGGGCAGCAACGCGTTTCCGAGGCGCCGCCTCCTTCTTTTTTTATTGCCTGTAGAAGGAGGCGGCGCCTCGGAAATACGTTGCGGCCTTCCCCTGTCCTGTTTTGGTCTCTTGTTAGCTCTTTGAGAGCAGGTGTGAGAGCTGGAGTCGCTGCCGGTTATATACCTCCATACGGCAGGTCTGAGCTTATCCCCACAGCGGTCTTCTCATACCTCGTGATGACTGACTGCTTGATTGGTGATCCACATCCTCCATGTCTACAGCTTGCAAGATACTTTTATGTAAGTGTATCTAAATAAAGTGTTACTTGGTTTTACTATCACACTGACCCAGGCGCTCTATTTCTGCAGTTTTTGTTTGTGTCTGAGGGAACTCCCATTTCTTGCTGAGGAGCTGCCGGTGACTGTGTGTGCAATCCCCATCCACCTGTGTAGGGCCGGACTGGCCTACCGGGATACCGGGAAATATCCCGGTAGGCCACCTGCCCTGGGGCCGCTTTGAGCTGTGGCTCAAGCAGGGCCGATTCTGCGCGGCTGCACTGCGGCTGGTCACCGAAGCTTCAGTGCTTTCCTGCCCTCCATCTTCCTCGTGTGTGACACACACAGCAGCGTTCTCTCGGCTCCTCCTGTGTCTGAACTGTTCGGCGGCGCTGTAAAAAAGTCCCGCCTCCTAGACCGGCATCTGTGATTGACAGAAAAATGATCCAATGGGGCATTGAATAAGTGTGACGTGTGTCACAGGAGGCAGGAATTTCTTACAGCGGCCGCCCGGACGGGCAATTGAAATCCAAGTTTCATGAGTAGATCGTGAACCAGGTACTGGTTGGCACTGCATTAGGTGGGCTGCATTTTAGATGGGCTGCATTAGGTGGGCTGCATTAGGTGGGTTGCATTAGGTGGGTTGCATTAGGTGGGCTGTATTTTAGGTGGGCTGCTTTAGGTGGGCTGAATTTTAGATGGGCTGCATTAGGTGGGCTGTATTTTAGGTGGGCTGTATTTTAGGTGGGCTGCATTAGGTGGGTTGCATTTTAGGTGGGTTGCATTTTAGGTGGGCTGCATGCATTAGGTGGGCTGTATTTTAGGTGGGCTGTATTTTAGGTGGGCTGCATTAGGTGGGTTGTATTTTAGGTGGGCTGCATGCATTAGGTGGGCTGCATTTTAGGTGGGCTGCATTTTAGGTGGGTTGCATTAGGTGGGCTGCATTAGGTGGGCACTGGACAGGTGGGCTGCATTAGGTGGGCACTGGACAGGTGGGCTGCATTAGGTGGGCACTGCAAATGTGGGCTACACTGCACAGATGGGCTACATTTGCTGGGCACTGCACTGGTGGGCTGCATTAGGTGGGCACTGCATAGGTGGGCTGCATTAGGTTGGCATTGCACAGGTGGGCTGCATTTGCTGGGCACTGCGCAGGTGGGCTGCATTAGGTGGGCACTGCGCAGGTGGGCTGCATTTGCTGGGCACTGCGTAGGTGGGCTGCATTTGCTGGGCACTGTGCAGGTGGGCTGCATTTGCTGGGCACTGCACAGGTGGGCTGCATTAGGTGGGCACTGCACAGGTGTGGCTGCATTAGGTGGGCATTGCACAGGTAGGCTACATTTGGTGGGCACTGCACAGGTAGGCTGCATTAGGTGGGCTGCATTTGGTGGGCACTGCCCTGGTAGGTTGAATTGGGTGGGCACTGCCCTGGTAGGTTGCATTTGGTGGGCACAGGTAGGTTGCATTTGATGGGCACTAATAGGTTGAATTTGATGGGCACTAATGAGGCTGCATTTGATGCATTGATCTCTTGCACCTGAGAGGAGGTCAGCATCAGTGCCGCCAAGCCAGTCTGAGGGGGGGGGGGGGGTCACTGATGTAAGGGGAGGGGGGGTGAATACAATAATGTAAGGGGGCACTGATATAAAGGTTTCCCCCTTAAATCAGTAACCCCTCCCCCTTACCTTAGTGTATTCTTTCTGCGGGAAGTGGTCTCTAATCACCAGAGCCCCCACATTCCCAGAGTCCCTGGGGTCCCCCTTAATGATTGTTACACTTTTTTACCACTTTTAACTGGATTTTGCTCAAATATATATATCCATATGTGCTTTCATATCTGTCTTATCTATATATAATACACTTCAAATGTGCTTTAAAATGTATGGTTTTCCCTTTTATGAATAAAAAAATTACATAAGGATGTTGGGCTGGTATAATAATGCTATGGGGCTGGTATGACATTTTTTCCAGGGCTGGTTTTTATTCCCAGTCCGGCCCTGCACCTGTGGATCCATCCTGTGGACTTCTCCTTGATATTCCTTACTACTACTACTACTGGACTGTATGGACTAATTCTTATTAATTCATTTTGGGTATATCTTGTTGTTTCCCCCCCCCCCCCTCCCTGTTATTGATCCCTCATGGTCCACCTTATAGCATCCAGTGAGCGCTGACTCACACACTACCTGCCAGTTCTATGTGATATATTGCTTGTGTAGCGCACCCACCTTTCCCCCAGCCTACATTTAACATGGCTCCTCGCAGGAGGAAGAAAGGCACACCGCACCACAAGCCCGTACCCTCCTGTGTAAAGAGGTTGAGCGGTGTTGTTGTTGGGTCTTGTCCACAGCCAGAGCCAAAATCCTCCTGAGAATGATTCTCACCTCTACCGTGAGTAGAGACAAGTCCTTGACTTCCCCAGTAACATGAATGTCCACACCAGCTGAAACTCCAACTCAAGGTTTATTCTCACTTTGCAATAAACAGTCTCTTGGATAGGAAAAAACAGGTTGGAGCAAGGAAACAGGACAGCCCAAGGTGTGGAGGAGGTCCAGGCACAAACGTAGCTCAATCTTTACTACTCAGATTCTCAAGCAGTATACTAGGCGCACAGTCTCTGCCACAGACCGTGAGGTTGGTCTCTGCCACAGACCTGGTGAATAAGGCCACTGCCACTGACCTGGTGGAATTAGACTCCCTCTTGGAACATGGCCCCTATCAAGGAGAAGACGTCCCCCTAGAGAGTCAACAGACCCTTCTTTCACCGTGACTTCCGCATCGGTCCTTCGGAATGATCTTCCCTTCTCTGAGAGTGCGGGTCCCCTCGCAAGGCGGCACCCTGGACTCCTCAATCCTTAGTGGGCCCCGGGCCTTTTCCACAACCCCTGGGTCTTCATACCCAGGCGAACAGGACGGCAGGGTAGTACCTCACCCCAGTCTAAAGGTGCCTGAGATGGAACAGGGCACACGGAGATGAACCTCACTCACTCCCAGGCTGAAGGTGCCTGGGCGTGGACCCCCGATCAGGAGATGTCTGCCCCTTATATATCCTCTCCCGGCATGCACAGCAGGTTCCCCGCCCCAATGCACGGCTGTCGAGAGGGGACACAAAAGGCACAGCACTACGCTCGTGGTTCAACCCCGGCCCAGAATGGCAGCGCCACCCGCAGGCCACAGGGAACTCATCACCAGCATTATCCCCTGAGGACAAAAATGGTCCATAACCCCTAACAAATTAAGGTGTCTGAGCCTAATTACCACTCAGAGACTCCCCGTAATTTGACCACCCCTCTACACTTGTAAAAGACAAGTGTTGGTCATGTGGAGATGACCAGATGCCAGGAAAGCTAGTTTGCAGCGACTGCTTCAGGCAGCTTGCCAGAGACCAGAAGTATGAGAGTCAGCCGGTGTCAACCCTGTTAAAAAAAATAGGATTTTTTACTCACCGTAAAATCCTTTTCTCTGAGTCCATGGACCGACACAGCTTCTCTATTGACAAAGTGGGTATTATCCGTTAATTAGGAGTGACTAGGCAGAAAAACTTGTAAAAAGTGTTGCATCACACCTTCTACAGTACCGCCCAGGGGGCGGACCCTCTGGGTATACCCTCTCAGTCTGCACATCGCAGATCAGTTCGTCAAAAAGCAGTACAAACTTAAAAGGAGGGGTGGGTGCTGTGTCGGTCCATGGACTCAGAGAAAAGGATTTTACGGTGAGTAAAAAATCCTATTTACTCTTTCGTCCATGGACCGACACAGCTTCTCTATTGACAAAGTGGGACGTCCCAAAGCAGTGTCAGAGAAAAAACAAGGGGTGGTAACAGCATAAAAACAAACTTCACCCCAAAACACAAAACAGCACTCCTCCAACGGAGGAGTTGCAACTCTAAACAGCCGCCTGCAAAACCTCGCGGCCGAAAGAGGCATCCGAAGATGCACCTACATCAATTTTGTAGAATTTTGTGAAAGTGTGAGCGGACAACCAAGTCGCCGCTTTACATAGTTGGGAAACAGACGCTTGATGTCGGAAAGCCCCATAGGCACCTATTGCCCTGGTCGAATGTGCCGTGACAGGAAAGGGGGGCGCCTGACCCTTTAAGGCGTAAGCCTGGATTACTATCTGTCTGATCCACCTAGAGATGGTGGCCGATGAGACTGCTTGGCCCTTCTTGGGACCAGCCACCGAAACAAACAGTGAGTCTGACTTCCGGAACAGGGAAGTAGCAGATATGTATACTCTCAAAGCTCGGACAACGTCCAAGGAATGCAACGCCGACTCCTTAGGATTCGACGGCTGAGGACACAAGGATGGAAGTACAATGTCTTCGTTGAGATGAAAAGCCGAAACGACTTTCGGAAGAAAGGAAGGCTGCGGCCGCAGCACCACCTTATCCTTGTGGAAAATCAAATAGGGAGCCTTGCAGGACAAGGCTGCCAGCTCAGAGACTCGTCTAACTGACGTAACAGCCACCAAAAAGACCACTTTCTGAGAAAGTGTCAACAGGGGAATATCTCTAATATTCTCAAACGGTGCCGTCTGAAGCACCGAGAGGACCAGGTTCAAGTCCCACGGAGGTAATGGGGGGCGGACCGGAGGGGCCACATGTCGAACCCCCTGCCCAAATGTACTCACGAGAGAGTGAGTCGCCAGGGGTCGCTGAAAAAAGACAGCCAGGGCAGATATCTGTCCCTTAATCGTACTTAGGGCAAGCCTTTGGTCTACCCCATGCTGTAAAAACAGCAGGATTCTGGAAACCAAATAGGTACGCGGATGCCATTTCATTTCCTCACATATGGAGATGTAGGCCCTCCAAGTGCGGTGATAGACCTTCCTAGAGGACGGTTTCCGAGCACTTCTCATAGTAGAGATTACTGAGTCTGATAGGCCCCGATCTCTCAGTACCTGGTTCTCAACAGCCATGCCGTTAAAGCCAATGACTGTAAAGCAGGATGGAATATGGGACCTTGCGATAGCAGGCCCTTCCGTAGTGGTAGGCGCCAGGGGACGTCAGCTACCAGACGTACTAGATCGGCGTACCAAGGACGCTGAGGCCAATCTGGAGCGATTAGGATCATTGGAATTCCCTCTGCCTCCACTCTGCGGAGCAGAAGAGGAAGAAGCCTTAAGGGAGGGAAGGCATAGATTAGCCGATACTGACCCCACGATGCTACCAACGCGTCCGTTGCGTCTGCCCATGGGTCTCTTGACCGGGTCAAAAACCTCAATACCTTCCGATTGAGTCGGGAAGCCAGAAGATCTACGTCTGGTGTGCCCCATCTTTGGCAGAGGAGTTGGAACACCTCCGGGTGTAAGGACCATTCTCCCTGGTCCAGCATCTGGCGGCTCAGGTAGTCCGCCTGCAAGTTTTCCACACCCGGAATGTACACGGCCGACAGTGCCGGTACGCTCCTCTCTGCCCACTTCAGGATGCGAGCGATCTCCGATGCTGCAGCTGAGCTTCTTGTTCCTCCTTGATGATTGACATATGCCACTGCTGTGGCGTTGTCTGACTGGATCCTGACTGGACGCCCTTGCAGTCTCTGAGACCATTTGAAGAGGCACAGCTTGATCGCCCGGATCTCCAGGACATTGATCGGCAGGAGGGCTTCCTCTGGGGTCCAGCGACCTTGCGCCGACTGGACACCCCAGACTCCCCCCCAACCTGTAAGGCTGGCGTCCGTCGTGATCACTATCCAGTAAACCGGAAGAAATGACTTCCCGGCCATTAGAGCCGGTGCTGTCAGCCACCATACCAGGGATCTCCTGACTAGGTGGCTCACTCGGATTTGATAATCCAGAGATGAAGGGCATCTGTTCCATCTGGACAGAACTTCCTTCTGTAACACTCGAGTGTGGTATTGAGCATATGGGACCGCCTCGAAGGAGGCTACCATGAGGCCCAACACTCGCATGCAAAAACGGAGTGACGACCAATTCCTGGAAGTCAGCTGCCGTACTGCAGCCCGGAGGGTCTGCAACTTCTCCACAGGGAGGAATACCTTTGCCTCTGAGGAATCCAGAATCAACCCCAGGTACACTAGGCGTTGAGTGGGCACCAATACTGACTTTTGCGTGTTTAGTATCCAACCACAGTCTCGAAGAGTCTGACAGGTAATGGACACGCTTACCTCTAATTCTGAGCTTGAAGGGGCCTTCAGCAGAAGGTCGTCCAAGTAACCTGTGATAGCGATACCCCGCTGTCTTAGAAGTGCCAGAATCGGAGCGAGCACCTTGGTGAACGTCCTGGGTGCTGAGGCAAGGCCAAACGGGAGGGCCACAAACTGGTAGTGGTTCTTCCCGATAGCAAATCGCAGAAACCTCTGGTGTCTGGAGTATATGGGGACATGCAGGTATGCGTCCTTGATGTCCAAGGAGGCCAGAAAGTCCCCCGGATGGAGAGCCGTGACTACGGATCGAACCGACTCCATCCGAAATCTTTGTACCTTCACAAAGCAATTGAGGGCTCTGAGATCCAAGATTGGACGAACCCCCTCCTTCTTTGGCACAATGAACAGATTTGAGTAAAAACCCTGACCCCGTTCCTGTTCTGGAACTGGAATAACTACCCCGTGTTCCAGTAGACCCTGGACCGCCCCATACAGGGCCTCCCGACGGGTCGGTAGTAGCTGGAGATTGGAGGTGATGAATCTGTCTGGTGGACAAGAGAGAAATTCTATCTTGTAGCCTGAGGAGATTACTTCGCAAACCCACCTGTCGGAGACTAGAGCAGTCCACTGAGTCGCGAATTCGCGAAGACGTCCCCCCACCCAAGAGCTGGGTGGGGGCGGACCTTCATGTGGACGCAGATTTGTCCGCAGGCTTGTTGGGTCTGCGGGACCAAGGACGCTTTTGTCCTTGGGCAGGCGCTTTATCGGCCTGGGGTCTTTTCCCTGTCGCCCTAGGGGGATGAAAAAACCACTTGTGTGCAGTAAAGGAGGGCCCTTGCCCTTGGCGTGGCCCCTTACCCTTGCTAATTTGGGGAAGCAAAGTGCTTTTACTTCCTGTGGCATCCTTGATGATGTCATCCAGAGAAGCCCCAAAAAGTCTGTCGCCCTTAAAAGGCAGATCCAACAGGGCTTTCTTGGAAGTCTGGTCCGCAGACCAGCCTTTTAGCCAGATCAGGCGGCGTATTGCTACTGCATAAACTGAAGTTTTAGACAGCAGGGGAATAGTATTCATGTCTGACTCGCAGACAAACCTAAGGTCCTGGACCAACAGGTCGGCCAATGTTATCTCATCAGGAGGAGCATCTCGCTCCTTAACCCCTGGAGTAGCAATCTTGCCCATTCAGTAAGTGTGTGAGACACTAGGGCCCCCGCCAATGCCGGGCGTACTGCCGAGCCTACCACTGAGTATAGGTAGCAAGCGAGTGCTTCAGCCTTCTTATCCACAGGGTCCTAGAAAACAGGAGCCCCTTCTACAGGAATTGTGGTGGCTCTATTAAGTCTGGACACCGGAGGGTCCACTATAGGGGGGAGAGGTCCATTTCTTCAGAAAACTCTCCTCAAAAGGGGTACCGTACCGCAAACCTCTTTGGGGCTGTAAAGACCCTCAGTGGGTTCTCCCATTCCTTGTATAAGAGTTTATCAAAAGACACACAAGGGAACACCTTAGCAGTGCGGGCAGGTCTATGAAACCCAAGTGGACCGGAGTCTCTGCTGCTTCTGCAGTATTTTCCAACTTTAGCGTATCCCGCACTGCAGTAATAAGGTCAGATACCAAAGCCGTCTCGCGTACTGACCTGGACTTGGAGTCCTCCTCACTGTCCGATCGGTCACGGTCTGCAGTCTCTGATGCATCAGAATCTGGGCCATGAGCCGTAGCTGGACCTGGTTCTGCATCAGAAATATCCCCAGAAGATTGCAGGGGACGGGGGCGTTTATTACCCCCTGTATTCCCGTGTGCTGCTTCCACCCTGGCAGCAAACGCCTCTAGGATTGCCGACATAGTGTCCATAGACACCTCAGGGACACCAGCTGCTAAATCTGGTGTTTCAGGGGAGAAGACATCTGGCTCAGATGCCATGCTGACCACACGCTGACACTCACAGGGCTCCAGGCAAGATATCAATAGGCCACCCTCCTGCGCTGCAGAGATGCTGGGTTACCCAGAGGACTCACCACCCTGGATAGGTACTGCTATGCTGCGCCTGTGATGCTGTCCCCTTGCTGCTGTGTCAGTCTGCTTCTTTTATCAGCACTTCCTGTGTGAATTTTCACGCCAGTGTAATGCACCCTAGAGGCCGGAGGCTCTCGCAAAATGGTTGCCAAAAACGTCTGTATGGAAGATATAGTGGGCTCTAAGAAAATGGCCGCCGACAGAAGATAGAGGTCAGGCAGCCATAGCCCACAAAAAGATGGCCGCCGAACGGCAATATCTGCATACAGGGTGGACCAACATGGCCGCCGATCACCTGATAGGGGCCAGTGGGTGTGGCCGAACCACAGGAAGATGGCCGCCAGGCAGTTACAAGAGGCCAAACTTGGCATGGACCACCTCAAAATGGCCGCCGACAGCATGGAGACACAGAAACACAGGTAAGCAAAAATGACATTTCTTTTAAATGTTAGTTACAGCCAGCCCTGCTCCAGTGGGACCCCCTAGGTGACCCCCAGCACCCAGCAACCTTTAGCTAGAAGCCCAGGGAGGAGGGAAAGGCAGGGAGAGAGGGAAGAAAGGGGCCACAACCACTTACTTGATCTCTCCGGGAATGTCCAGCTAAATCACCCAGCCGAGGCAGGGGAGTTTTACTTACCTATCCTGCATGTATTCTGCTGGAAGACATTCCAAACAGATCATCGTCCGCGCACGGAAGGTGACTGTTGGCCAGGCATGCTGTGATTGGACCCAGAAGGGACGATCATATGTATGCCCTGGAGCATGACGCTCACCGGACAGGCTGCTGCGACTCGGCCGTAAGGTCAGCCGAAGCTGAGCGGTCTGATGCAAGCCTTGGAGCGTAAGCTCACCGGCCAGGCTGCTGCGACTCGGCCGTAAGGTCAGCCGAAGCTGAGCGGTCCGATGCAGGCCCTGGAGCGTAGGCTCACCGGCCACCCGTGGAGCGACGGGCATGTCGTGGAAAACCCAGCGCGTAGCTAGGGTCGGCACACGCTCGATGGCCGAAACTGGGGAGACTACAAGGATCGAGGATCCAGCCTGTCACCCAGTCGGCAGTTGATCGAAGATCGCAGGAAACAACAAATGTAGCAAAAAAATAAAATAAATATATATATATCTTTTTTCCCCGGACCAATGGGCCCGAAGGGAGCCATGTCCTACTCCTTGCTAGACAGAAAAAAACTGATCTGCGATGTGCAGACTGAGAGGGTATACCCAGAGGGTCCGCCCCCTGGGCGGTACTGTAGAAGGTGTGATGCAACACTTTTTACAAGTTTTTCTGCCTAGTCACTCCTAATTAACGGATAATACCCACTTTGTCAATAGAGAAGCTGTGTCGGTCCATGGACGAAAGAGTAAGTAGTCCGCGGCACCCTGGCGGAGTTCTCTGGTCGTCTCGGACAACTAGGGACCAAGGCGGACTAACAGAATGTGGGCCCTGCACCAGCTCTAAAGCAAGCCATTCAACCCTCCCTAGCCAGAGAGGTACCAGGCACTTCAGGGGTGACTCAGCGAATTTTGTGGGCTGATTCCCCAGGCCCAGTAATAAAGCCAACCTTCCAGGAAGAGGGAGAAGATACCACTTCCTCCTCAGCAAAGGATCCGGAGGGTTTAGGCTTTGAAATTTCTTTGGTGCCACCATTCATTAAGGCAGTAACAGCTGCACTCGAATGGGAGGATCTTAAACCTCCTCCTAAGAAAAAGAAAACTTATTATCCCCACCTAAAGAAACAGGACCTTTCCTCTTATGGCAGAAATAAGAGGCCTGTTTCAGGAGGAATGGCAGAAGGGGGGGAGAAAATCTTCTTAAACCAATAGGTTGCAGAAGTTATATCCACTCACAGAGGAGGATGCCACGCCTTTATATAACCCACCGATGGTGGATGCGGCAGTCACTAGATTGGCCAAGAACGTGACACTTCCGATGAAAGACTCTTCTTCCTTTCACAACATCCTAGATAGGCGCATTGACATGGACTTAAGAAAGTCCTACTTTGTGTCAGGTGGTGCCTGTAAGCCCGCCATGGCTTTAACATTCATAGCAAGCGCTATGCGAGTGTAGACGCAGAACTTGAAATAGGCGATAAAAAAACAGCTGCCTAAAGAACAAATCATCAAAGCTTCATAGGGGAGGCAGCTATAGACATCATTCGATGGTCCTCCAGGGCAATGCTTAGCTAAGATACAGCCAAAAGAGCTTTGTGGCTAAAACCCTGGGCGGCTGACCCATTTTCAAAGCAAAATTACTGAAAATTGCCCTTTGATAGAAAAGCGCTTTTTGGCCAAAAACTGGAGACTGCCATCACCAGGGTTACAGGAGGAAGATTAGGTCTTCTGCCCCAAGATCGAAGGTCCAGGCGCCAGAGAGGGCGACCAACCAGAGGGGTGCCAAACAGATACTGGAATTTCGGGAGTTTTCGCCTATCCAAGGACCCCAGAAGGAGTTGGAGGGGTACACAGTCTACCTTCCTAAAATCGCAGAGAGCTAAGGGCCCTGCGGCTTCCTCATGTACCCAGAAGTCTTTTTTATGCCAGGCCCACCCAGGGGGAGGCGATTGAAACCAGGCTTCTAAATTTTGCTCAGTACTGGCAAGATCATTGCCAAGATCGGTGGATTCGGTCCACAGTGGCGCAAGGCCATTATTGGCTGTTCAAAAGGCAGCCCCCAGAATGCTCCTTTACCCCCACCTAGACAACCCAGTCTGCTCTGAAGTTAGCTGCTCTTCAGGAGTACATCAGCATCTTGTTGCCTCAGGGGGCAATCATATCAGTTCCGGCATGTCGGAGGTTTACAGGCTTCTACTCGCCACTCTTTCTGGTCCAGAAAAAGACAGGGGCTTCAGACCAGTGATCGACCTCAAGAAGTTGAATCAATTTATCCAGGTAGAGAGATTCAAGATGGAGTCTCTCCATACCATAATCCAGGTAATTCAACCGGGGGACTGGATGATTTTGGTGGACTTGCAGGATGCCTACCTGCATGTCCTGATCCTTCAGTAATGCGTTTGGGGACAGACATTACCAATTTGTCTGCTTTCCTTTCGGCCTATCTACTTCTCCTCGAACCTTCACCAAGGTTCTGATTGCAGTTTTGGCCCCACTGAGGGAGAAAGGGCTCAGAGTTCATTTCTTGGACGATATCATCCTCATGGCCCAGGACCATGACTTCTTGCGGAGACAGAGGAAGCTCCTGCTGTCCACCTTACGGACATTCGGCTGGATAGTCAATTATCAAAAGAGCCAGCTGAAGCCTACACAGAGTATGGTCTATCTAGGGGCCCAGTTCAATACTCAGACGGTCAGTTTCCTTGCCTCTTCAGAAACTCCCCAAACTCAGGGAGAAATTCCAACAAGCATTGGCTGTGCCAGTCATGTCAGCATCCCAGTACATGAGTCTCCTCGGAATGATGGCTTCATGCATCCGGATGATCCCTTGGGCTCACTGGAAACTTAGAGTTTTCCAACAAGGCTTCCTGATGCAGTGGGAGAAGGTTCATCTAGAAGGATCACCAGCTGGATGCAACAGAGTCTCTGGTGGTGGACACGACAATAAACGCTATTACAGCATCATCCATTAGGGCCGTGGCCAGGGATCATTGTTACCACAAACGTAGCGCAGCAGGGTGGAGCGCCACCTGTAAACAACACAAGATCCAGGGCAGATGGGAATTTCCCACTCAGGGGCTAGTTTCCAACATTCTGGAACTTCGAGCAGCATTCATGGCATTAGCCACCTTGCTGCCTAATATACAGGGCAGCATACAGATTACGAGTGGGGGGTGTCCGCAACTGGACCTTTTTACCTCATCAACCAACTACAAGGTGAACAGGTTACTCACGCTATCCACATCCATTGGTGGAGGGGACAGATGCCCTGACCCATCTTTGGGTCGCTCAACTGGCCTATGCATTTCCCCCAGTCTCTCTAATCTTGACATTTCTGAAGAGATTGTTGGCAGAGAATCTGACAGTCATTTCAGTGTAACCTTACTGGCCCACAGACTGGTGACTCCTCATCTCCTGTCGCAGGAAGAAATTCTGCACCTGCAGCCATCATGACTGGCCTTAGCGGCCTGAAGATTGAAAGGCAGGGGTTACAAGAGTTACGATGTTCTCCAGAGACTATGATGCCGCGTACACACGACCATTTATCACAACGAGAAAAATGCAATTTTTTTATTTGGTCATTAAAAACGATCATGTGTGAGCTCCAGAGCATTTTTCACGACGTGAAAAATGGGCATTAAAAAATTGGAACATGCTCTTAATTTTTCTCGTAGTATTTCACGTCGTCATTTTTCTCGTCATGAAAAACGGCCATGTGTAGGCTTTAACGACGTGAAAAAAACACGCATGCTCAGAAGCAAGTGATGAGACGGGAGCACTCGTTCTGGTAAAACTAGCGTTCGTAATGGAGATAGCACATTCGTCACGCTGTAACGGACTGAAGAGCACGAGGCTGAAAAGTGCGAATCGTCTCTCACCAAACTTTACTAGCACAAGGATCAGCAAAAGCAGCCCAAAGGGTGGCGCCATCCGAATGGAACTTCCCCTTTATAGTGCCGTCGTACATTTTGTACATCACATTTTTTTTCATGTTTGTGTGTAGGCAAGGCAAGCTTGAGAAGAATCACGTCGAGAAAAACGTTGTTTTTTTCAATGACATTAAAGACGGTCGTTTGTACGCGGCATTAGATCTTTACAAAGTTCTAGAAAGGAGTCTGTCATGGACTTTGGGCTGCAGAAGAACCATGGCCTGGAGAACTGTGTTATAATGTGTTCTTAAGTTATTCAGACAGGGCTGGTCACTAATTGCTTGTGGCTTCTTATGCAAGTTAGTCCAGGGAGCCGTACTGTAAGGAGGTCATTGTTATGATAATAGATAAAAAGTGAAGTACTAATGCACTTACCACACAGTGTGTGAAAGAAGAGTACGGTGCTATATAATAAAGTGCTAGTAAAAATAACAATAACAAAGAGTGGCTGAACTCCTGCAGTGTAGCCAGCACAAATAGATAATATAAACAAATAGTGAAGCAGCGCTAATTGTCAAAGTGCAAAGTGCTAATATAACTCCTGTAAGTGCTAATTAAACAAGGCCAATGTATAATATGCACAATCTACAAAAAAATTTGCAAAATATAGACACATGTATCATCTGATCCAAAGTTCAGCAAAACGAAATATACTGTATATACTCGAGTATAAGCCGACCCGAATATAAGCCGAGGTACCTAATATTACCCCAATAAACTGGGAAAACTTATTGACTCGAGTATAAGCCTAGGGGGGGGAAATGCAGCAGCTACTGTAAGCGGAAAAGAGGGTCAACAATGCCCATTTGCACGCCTCACTGTGCCCAACCTCACTGTGCCCATTGCCAGCTTACTGTGCCCATTGCCACCTCACTGTGCCCAACCTCACTGTGCCCATTGCAACCTCACTGTGCCCATTGCCACCTCACTGTGCCCAACCTTACTGTGCCCAGAGCCAGCTTACTGTGCCCATTGCCACCTCACTGTGCCCAACCTTACTGTGCCCATTGCCACCTCACTATGCCAAACCTTACTGTGCCCATTGCCACCTCACTGTGCCCAACCTCACTGTGTCCATTGCAGCCTCCCTGTGTTCTTCTTAGACTGCGAGCGTCCATGGTTTAAATATCGCGGCTTCCTCCTGGTCCCGTTCCGTGATAGGCATTTCCAGCAAACACTGTGTTGAGTGTTATGCCTATCACGGAGGTCCTCTCATTCTCGGACTCCGTTTCCCAGCAGGCACTGTGTTCAGTGTTCCGCCAATCACGGACGTCTTTTCATCCTTGGACAAGAGAACGTCCATGATAGGCGGAACACTGAACACAGTGTCTGCTGGGAAACGGAGTCTGAGAATGAGAGGACCTCTGTGATAGGCGGAACACTCAACACAGTGTTTGCTGGAAATGTCTATCACGGAACGGGACCAGGAGCAAGCCGCGATATTTAAACAAACGACGCCGCCCGCAGTCTAAGAAGATTTTCAGATACACTGACTCGAGTATTAGCCGAGGGGTGTATTTTCAGCCCTAAAAAAAGAGCTGAAAAACTCGGCTTATACTCAAGTATATACGGTAAATGGATAAATAAGTCCATGAAAAATGTTTCCAAAAAAATATTATATAATAGTTCACACAGAGAGTGATGATCTCCTGGATGAAAAGAGTTTTTCAATCAGGCAAGCAGAGAAGAGAGGGAAAATAACAGGTATGGGAGTCCAGGTAGTCACATTCATGGCAAACAAATTGCACAGGTGTCCATCCACAATCCTCCCCCGGTGATACCATCCTCTCACCTTGTTGATGGACCCAGAAGGGTCAGAAAATGCCTCGAAAGATATCCAACATCAAGGATGATGTTTTCCAGCTCCTTTGTATGTTCAGGGAAGAGGATCACTGCAGCCTTTTCACTGATTCCAACCGAGTATTCCTAGTATCCAATGTCTCTTTAATCCACGAACTCAGGAACAAGAAAAAAGGAACTCCATGGTGTAGTAGGTATTGAAAAGCATATTGTGAAGGACTAGCATCAAAAGGTAGAGCTTGAAGGACACCGCCACTCGCTGGGTCTTCTTTTTGAGGGCTTTATTTGCCCATTTTTATTAAAAGAAGTTCAAAACAAAATCAAAGGTTTCCCTCGCAGGGGTTTCAGCACTCCTTTTCATCAACAAAATGACATTTAGCCTCCATGGTTTAGTAGGTATTGAAAAGCATATATATGCGTTTATTTAAAATTTTAGTACATTAAAAATGGCAATAACGCCAGACATAAAAAACGCTTCCAAAATTGCAAACACTTCCGGTCACGGCCGCAACTGAAAGTCAACGTCACTAAGCTCCTCCTCCCTAGTGACGTTGACTTCCAGTTGCGGCCGTGACCGGAAGTGTTTGCATTTTTGGAAGCGTTTTTATGTCTGGAGTTTTTGCCATTTTTTATTTACTACAATTTTAAATAAACGCATATATATTGTGGTAGTGTGGTACCCCACCATTGGATGAATACAGGATTCTCAACCAGGCAGGTTGAGGGGCTCCAGGGTATTTGCTTGTTTTGGAGGAAACTGGCTTTTCAGTTTCCTCATGATGTACTAAAGTCCACTTTGGGACCTGGAGCTTGGGGATTTCTTAGAGATCCGGGTGGAATGAAATCCCCAGTCCTGGATCCGGGTTTTGAGACTCAACTGCACACTGATTGTTCAGGTGTGTGTGGGCCTGATAGTAGAGTCAGGACCAGCATTCTGGGCTCCACCCTCCCGACGAGTGCAGGTGTGCACTGGGAAAGCCATAGAGTGCAGGTGTGCACTGGGGAAGCCATAGAGTGCAGGTGTGCACTGGAGAAGCCAGAGAGTGGATGTCTGCACACTGGAAGCCAGAGACCCAGGTCTGAGGGTCAGAACAGGGGACCCAAGTCTGAGGCTCAGAGCAGCGAGGGGCTGCTATCTAAATGGACGGTGTTGCCAATGGAATAGTCTGTAGGAGACAGACAAGAGCCTGAAGTGGAAGGCCTGAGCAACACTGCTGTATGTATAAGCCAGGAGGCTAAATGTCATTTTGTTGATGAAACGGAGTGCTGAAACCCCTGCGAGGGAAACCTTTGATTTTGTTTTGAACTTCTTTTAATAAAAATGGGCAAATAAAGCCCTCAAAAAGAAGACCCAGCGAGTGGCGGTGTCCTTCAAGCTCTACCTTTTGATGCTAGTCCTTCACAATATGCTTTTCAATACCTACTACACCATGGAGTTCCTTTTTTCTTGTTCCTGAGTTCGTGGATTAAAGAGACATTGGATACTAGGAATACTCGGTTGGAATCAGTAAAAAGGCTGCAGTGATCCTCTTCCCTGAACATACAAAGGAGCTGGAAAACATCATCCTTGATGTTGGATATCTTTCGAGGCATTTTCTGACCCTTCTGGGTCCATCAACAAGGTGAGAGGCTGGTATCACCGGGGGAGGATTGTGGAAGGACACCTGTGCAATTTGTTTCCCATGAATGTGACTACCTGGACTCCCATACCTGTTATTTTCCCTCTCTTCTCTGCTTGCCTGATTGGAAAACTATTTTCATCCAGGAGATCATCACTCTGTGTGAACTATTATATAATATTTTTTTGGAAACTTTTTATGGACTTATTTATCCATTTATATTTAGTTTTGCTGAACTTTGGATCAGGTGATACATGTGTCTATATTTTGCACATTTTTTAGTAGATTGCGCATATTATACATTGGCCTTGTTTAATTAGCACTTACAGGAGTTATATCAGCACTTTGCACTTTGACAATTAGCGCTGCTTCACTATTTGTTTATATTATGTTGTGATAATAGGACTACCTCTTCTGTGTAAGGTGACCTTTGTCTGAAATAAATAGAGTTGCCCTTATGTGATGGTTTGCTGCATAAATTCAGTGTGTTTCTAAAAATAAAGCAGTTCCTTTTCTGGTGCACTCCAAGACTGGTTGTTGTCTGGTCTTTGGCGTTTCTATAGCCAGATCCATTGGTCTCATGTTCCAGGACTTGGGAAGCAGCTTCTTGGCGGAAATACCCAACAGGGTATCCGGAGTCCGTCACATTTGGTTGGCAGCGGTGGGATGCTTTCTTGTGCCTGGAACATCCAAACCACCAACGGGACCTTGTCAGATGGATCTTTGATACTCCAGCCTTAAGCAAAGCACACTCAAGGATCTGCTGGAATCAAGGGGACAGAACGCCAGCAACAAGTCAAAGGCAACTGTAATTGCCAAGTTGATGGAGAGTGACCATGCCAGCGACCGAAACAGAGGGCCAGCTATGGAGGGGTCCAGGATGGCCGAGCTCCAGCGAGAGATCCAGTGGTGGATGTCGCTATTCAGCACCGCTCCCCCCAACAGGTGATCACCCAGATAATTGCAGACACGACACGTCTGAAAATGCTTGAGGTTCAGAAGGAGATGGGGGGGAACTGCAGCTGCAGAATGGGGTAGCCGCAAGAAACTTCCCTACGCAGCTTTTCGACCCTTTCAGTATGGGAGGAAATCGACCGGTACCTTCATGTCTTCAAGACCCAGTGCGATCTCCAGGAAATCGACGAAGCTGACTGGGTCACAATCCTCATCAGCAAGCCTTCTGGTCGAGCACTGGATGCTTTTGAAGCCATACCTGGGGAAGACAAAAAAGACTACGAGCGAGTCAAGGAGCGACTGCTGGCAAGATACGCAATCACCCCCGAAGCTCATAGGTCAAAATTTCGCAGCCTACAAAAGAGGGCCAGCCCTATACGGAATGGGGTCATCAGATGTCCTGATCGGTAGATGCATGACTCTCCGGCTGTCAGGCAACTACCTTAGCGGATGCTGCCCAATTGATCCTACTGGAACAGTTTTACAACCAATCCCCTAGTGAAGTTCGCCAGTGGGTCCAAGACCAAAAGCCCTTGACAGTAGACAAAGCAGCGGAACTAGACGACCAGTATATGGATACCCGGAGATCCCACCAACCGGAGCCTCGTGGCATCTCCAGACCACCGCCATCACCTGCCCATATCCATCCATCCACCCAGCAGTCAGTCGCCCTCCCTGCAATGGCCCGAATGGCTATACCCATCAAAAAGACCGGGCCTCGCTGTTCTGGGTGTAATCAAATGGGACACCAACGAGCTAACTGTCCTTGAAATGTCAACATCACTTCATGGAACTGTGCTGACCCTGGCCCAGCCCGAGTGGCTGTTCATTACCTGGAAGCCACCACACCATTTACCTAAACTGGCTTGGGTGAAGAGGAATTTGGGCTACTCCCATGAGGTGAACTTGATACAAGCTGCTGCCAATGACAATCACAGGCATCACCGTCGGGCCGTATGGATGAATGGGCGACCCGCCCAAGGACTCAGGGACAGAGGAGCTACTATTACTTTGGAGCAACCCAGGATGGTTACAATGACTGGGAAAACTGGGAGATCCATAGCTTTGCGAGTGACTGGAGGCAAAGTTTTTTTAGGCATCCCTACTGCCCAAGTGCATATGGATTGGGGCTTGGGATACAGAGACGTGGAAGTTGGAGTTATGAGAGATATACCTGCAGATGTTCTACTTGGAAATGATTTGGGACATCTTTCTTCAAATCCATGTGGATTTATCCCCAGAAGCCTTCATTGTGACTACCCGGCAGTAAGCAAGGCGAGCGGAGGAGGCACTCGATGATGGGACTCAGGTGAGGCCTAACTTCTCTAACCCCGACCTGACTGTACCACCCTTAACCTGGGCTACCCCGACTGACTTTACCCGGGAACTACTATTTGACTAGACGTTAGCTAGTTACCAGGAGAGGGCAGGGATGGACCCCGGGGGATTAGAAAGGGAATGGATAGAGTGGGATCGGGAATTACTTTTTTGGGTGACCGAAGGGAAGGGATCTCATCCAGTGCCCAAGCGACAGCTGGTCGTGCCGCAGAAATATCACCGTTTGACTCGGCTATTTTTCTGGCCAGGAATAACTTTGGTTATTAGACAGTATTGCCGTACCTGTGATACTTGTCAGCGTGTGGGAAAGAAGGGCGACCGATCTAAAGCTCCTTTTGTACCCCCTACTGATCATAGCTAAGCCCTTTAGCTGTAGACCTGATAGGACCATTACCCCGACCCAGTCCCTCTGGGAAGAGATATATCTTGATTGTGGTGGATTATGCTACTCGTTACCTGGAGGCAGTTCCTCTGACAAACATCCATGCAGAGACAGTAGTGGAGGCCCTGCTCCAAATCTTTGCCAGCGTGGGTTTCCCTCAGGAGATTATCTCAGACCAAGGGACTCAGTTTACTGCGGACCTAACCCAGCAGTTGTGGAAGCTCTGTGGAATTAAGCCTATACACAGCTCTCCCTACCACCCTCAGACTAATGGACTATGTGAACAGTTCAATGGAACGCTAAAGCAATTGTGCGGACCTCCGCAACTTCTCACCGGGATTGGGAGAAATTTCTGTTCGCTTACAGGGAAGTGCCGCAGGAATCTACAGGGTTCTCCCCATTTGAGTTATTGTATGGGAGACGGGTGAGGGGGCCACTAGATTTACTTAGAACCCACTGGGAAGGAGGTGTAGGGGTTGGAGAGACCTCTGTTGTAGGGTACGTACTAGCCCTCAGGGACCAGCTGAAGTAACTCACGAACACTGTACGGGAGAACCTTCAGACCGCACAGGGGCGGCAGAAGCGGTGGTATGATAGTACCGCCTGTAATCGCACCTTGGCTGTAGGGCAGAAAGTTCTTGCCCTCGAGCCTACCAAGTCAGACAAATTACAGACCTCTTGGCAGGGACCCTACAAGGTAGTGCAGCAAATATGTGACACTACCTACCTGGTAGCTAAGTGCTCAGATAAAAGAGTCCGGCAGACCTTCCCCTTCCATATGAACATGCTCAAAGCCGTACCAAGAGAGGCCTGATGAGATAGTTGCCATATGTGCTCCAGCTGGGGAAGATTATGAGAACCTTCTCCTACCAGAGCTACCGGTGAGAGATGGGGACAGAGCAGGTGTAGAGACAGTGAGGTTAGACGGGGAGCTAGAGCACGAGCAGCAGGACCAGGCCAGGCTGGTCCTTAGGCAGCATCAGGAAATGTTTTCCACCAAGCCTGGATACACTACTATGACAGTGCACCGAGTGGAAACCCTGGAGTCAGTGAGAGAGGGTATGAGACAGGAGATAAAGGACATGCTCGATTTAGGAGTCATTGAGCCCTCCAACAGCCCCTGGGAATCTCCAGTAGTGTTAGTGCCAAAGCGGTATGGTACTACCTGCTTCTGCATAGATTACTGTTAGACCGCAGTGCCCGAGGTAATTTCCTAACTACCCTTGACCTATGCAAAGGGTACTGGCAGATTCCTCTGGACCTGGAATCTGTTTTGATCTGGTTAAATCAAGTATCCGGGGACAACGGATGCTTATTGAGATGGAGTCTTGCCCTGCAGCCCTACGACTTTACTGCGCAGTACAGGCCGGGCCGACAAAATGGCAATGCAGATGGACTTTCCCCAGCAAACTGAACTTTGATTGCACTATAGCTCCCGGACATCCCCAAGCTGACCCGTATTAGATCTAGCCGAATGTGTGGGATTATGGAACAGGGGGGGAGTATTGTCACAGACTTTGGGCTGCAGGAGAACCATGGCCTGGAGAACTATGTGTTATAATGTGTTCTTAAAGCGGAGCTCCGCCGAAAAAAAAATATTAAAAGCCAGCAGCTACAGCTACAGCAGCTGCTGACTTTTAATATTTGGACACTTACCCGTCCTGGAGTCCAGCGACGTCCGCAGCAGAGGACAAGCGATCGCTCGTCACTCTGCTGCCCCCTCCGCCATCCTCGCTGAGGGAACCAGGAAGTGAAGCCTTGTGGCTTCACTGCCCGATTCCCTACGGCGCTTGCGCGAGTCGCGCTGTGCCGTTCTGATTTGTCCTCCTGTGTTCTGGGAGCCGAGTGTCTCCCAGAACACTACGGGAAGTCTGAGGGAAGTGACGTGTCTCCCGCAGATTTCCCGGAGAGAGGACTCCCGGATGTGGGTGAAAATACCTGTCTTAGACAGGTATCTTCACCCCCCCCCCCCCTGAAAGGTGTCAATTGTGACACCTGAGGGGGGGAGGGTTTCGATTAGCAGAAGTTAAAATTTAGGGTGGAGCTCCACTTTAAGTTATCCAGACAGGGCTGGTCACTAATTGCTTGTGGCTTCTTATGCAAGTTAGTCCGGGGAGCCAGACTGTCTAAGGAGGTCATTGTTATAATAATAGGACTAGCTCTACTGTGTAAGGTGACCTTTGTCTGAAATAATGGAAGTAGCCCTTATCTGATGGTTTGCTGTATAAATTCAGTGCGTTTCTAAAAATAAAGAAGTTCCTTTTTTGGTGTACTCCAAGACTGGTGTACAGTGTTTTCCACTAGTTCACACCATGCAGTCAGTTTCCGGTGCAGAAACTGACTGCATGGTGTGAACTAGAGCCAACAAGAGCCATTGGAATACATGGAAAACACTGCATGCATTTTGTGCAGAAAAAAGCACACGGAACTGAACGGAACTGCGTCTGGTGTGAACTGGCCCTAAAAGCAAAAAAAGGAGTTCAGACGCCGGAGATTTCCACGTTTCAGATGCCAAACGCAGCTAAACGCGGCCGCGTTTCGTTCATAGGCATTTTGTTTTTGCCCATTTAAAAAAAAAAAAATTTTTTTGAGACGTTTCTAAATGCAAAACGCTGCTAAACGCGGCATGTAAACGCGGCAAAACGGCCGTTTTAAACGTGGATTACTATCTGTCAAGTTTAATGATTTAGAAGCAGTTGTAAAAACGTCCCGTGTACATGGAGCCCAAGGGCCCTTTCCTGACAGACTCCATGGCAGACTACGTGTGGGTTAACCCCGCCTCCTCTCCACAGCTATAGGACCCCTTACCCATAAATTTGAGCTCACCTCCACAGACAGGTGTTCCTTTTTTATCCTCCTCACATGGACCTTCATCATGCAATTCGGTGCGATGTCCAGGATGTGGATTACTTGGATCGATCGGTACTGTTACTGCGGTGCACCCAGGGCCCAGCTATGAGCGGGCGAGTGGTTTCAGGGCCGGAAAATACCCCTATGGTGGAAGGGATGTGGCCCCAGAGTACCGGATCGGATGTCGCAGGAATCCTCGGCTGGCAAGGTCTGAAGATTTTATTCACCTCTTCTTTCATGGCAGACAAGTTTGTGTATGTTGTTTTGTTTTCCCTTGTGTTATTTCGTGTGTGTTGCGGCATGTGGAACGCTTCTGCGTTCCAGGACGCCATATCTCTTCCTGGTTCCCGGTCCGCCGCGCATCTGCGCATGCGCCAAGCCGCGGTGAAACCGAGGCTTGGTTTTCGCGCATGCGCATTGCGGCGGAGGGGTCAGGGGCCGCGCAGGCGCAGTGGGTCTGGTCTCATCGGCGCATGCACGCAGCGGGACCGGCCGTGACGTCATTCCGGCGGTTTATTTAAACCGCTGAAGAGCCCTATACAGGTGGGATAACCTGTGGGCATAGAGCGGCAGCCTCCCGGAGCCTCAAGACTGCTAGGACGGGGTAAGCACTTCTATTGCAATGTAATGCCTGTTTTGTTTAAGTGTCTCTTAAAGGGACAGTTTTAAAAAAAAAAAAAAAAAAAACTTTTTCTTTTGCTTCCTTGCATTGATTTGCTTATCCTTAGTCTAGGTAGTGTAGTACTCCTGTGTCTCCCTCGTAATGGACTCATCTTCACCGCCGTGTGGCCAGCCCTCCCGCACAAGGTATGTGTGGAGTGGGTAGGGGGTTGGTGTATTTTATGCTTCTGGTGGTTGCTAACGGTTACATCCTGCCCATCTCCCTTCCCCCTCCCTCTGTCTATATTATCTCTTACAGCCCGGCAACTTCAGTTCATCGGTCACAAGAAAGGGACCTTGCCAGGCCGCATCATCACTCATCATCCAGGTCTAGACGCGACACTACGTCTAGGACCCATCATCATAGGGGACGTTCACATACCCCCTCTAGACATAGGAGATGTTCCCATTCCTCCTCTAGTCACCGCCACCACCACCGCGATGATCGCTCTGACCACAGAGCCTGTTGGGGATGCATCACCAGAATCCCGGAGGGCAAATCGCTATGCGACCCATGTTATGCCCGAGCGGTTGGTGAGAAAGAGACCGAAAATCAAAACCTTGAGTCTCTTGTGAAACGTGTGGTACAGCAATCTATGAAAGAAATAGTTGCCCCCCCCCCACACAAGGAGCCAGTCCACCACCTTGTCTGGCTCCTTGGCTGACGAGGCCCAGGAGGATCCCAGCCAATTCCAGCCCCATGATTCCTCCCATTATTCCTCGCAAGACGAGATGGAGGGAGATGATTCTGTGATTCCTCCCATGATTCCTCGCAAAACGAGATGGAGGGAGATGATTCTACGGTGGGATTCGACTACGCCTTAGTCTCTCCACTGATCAAGGCAGTGAAGGAAACCTTAAAGTTGTAGGATACCACTGCCCCCCCCAGAAAAACAAAGAAAACTGTTTAAGCAACTGGGGAAAGAACGCTCCAATTTCCCACTTCCCTATGAGCTGAAAGGAGTGTTTGAGGAAGAATGGAGCAAGGGAGATAAGAAGGTTTCCATGCTAAGCAAAACCTCTACACTGTATCCCTTTAAATCAGAGGATGTCAAGCATCTGGAGAATGCTCCCCTCGTGGATGCAGCAGTAATGCGCCTAGCGAAGCATGTCACCCTCCCGCTAGATGACACCGTTTCATTTAAAGATGGTCTGGATCGGAAGATCGACCAGGACCTCAAAAGAATATATAGCCTGGCCGGAACGGCATGCAAACCAGCTTTTGCCCTTGCAGTAACCTCCAAAGCAATGGAGGCCTGGGTGGAAAATGTTGACTCCGATCTGAAAGGTGTCTCGGTGGAATTGGCACAAAGTTCAGCAGTGCAAGAACTTAAACTGGCTATTGCCTTTTTGGGAGAAGCTTCAATTGATCTCATCTGCTTGATGGCTAGATCCATGCTATCTTTGGTCACAGCCAAACGAACACTATGGTTGCGCCCCTGGCTTGTTGATCCTGCCTCAAAGCAGGCATGGTGCAAAATTCCTTTTGAAGGAACTTCCTTGTTTGGAAACAAGCTAGATAACGCTATTTCAAAGGCTACAGGCGGAAAGTCGGGATTCCTCCCTCAGGACAAACGTCCGTTTAACCAAAGAAGGCCTCAGCGGAAACGCAGCACAGAGCGTTCAAGAGAGGCACGCTCCTATAGGCCCGGACGGGATTTTAGGAGAAGCTGGAATTGGAATAGGCAGATATCTTTCCAAAAAATCTGGCAAGAAACAGACGCCCGGTGGGCGCGAGCCAACCAAGTCCTTTTGAGATTGGGCCCACCCAAGCGGGTCGGGTAGGGGGCTCGCCTACGTTTCTGCCGGCACGTCTGGGTGACCTTGATCTCAGATTATTGGACCATCAAAACAGTCTCAACAGATCACGCATGGTCCTTCACCAAGGTCCCTCCATGCAGACCAGTGTAATCTTCACTGCCTCAATCAGAAGAAAAACAACAAGTTCTTCTTTCATATGTGAATGCCCTGAAAGATCAAGGAGCAGTGGTGCCCGTCCCAAAGGACGAGGAATTCCAAGGGGTATACTTCCCCCTCTTCCTAGTACAAAAGAAGAACGGCTCTTGGCGTCCAGTTATAGATCTCACTTTCCTGAACAGGTACATAAAGCACGAGAAATTCAAGATGGAAGCACTCTCAACCATCCAAAAAGTCGTTCAACCAGGCGACTGGTTGATCTCAATAGATGTTAAGGACGCGTATTTTCATGTTCCCGTGGCAGAAGAATTCCACAAATACCTTCGATTTCAGGTCGAACGAGAGCACTTACAATTTATTTGTCTTCCATTTGGACTAACGACCTCTCCAAGGGTCTTTTCCAAGGTACTGTTGGTAATTGTGTCTCTTATCAGAATACAGGGTGTGCGTCTGTATCATTACCTGGACGAGCTGCTACTACTGTCCCAAGACAAGCAGCAGCTGCTGATCCACAAAGATCAAGTGATCTCTACATTGATAGAGTTCAGATGGCTCCTAAACCGAGAGAAAAGTCAGCCAGACCCGACCCTACGCCTAACCTACCTAGGAGCTCAATTCGACACAGTAGAGAATACCATCTCTCTTCCGGAAGAAAAATCCCGGTCATTCGGGTAAGAATATCTTTAGCCCTAGACTACTCTCACCTAAGGGTGATGGTGGCCACGTTCCCCATGGTCAAATGGGCAATGTGGAGGCTTCGGCCTTTTCAATCAGGATTCCTTCAGTAATGGAAGACAGACGATCGCAATCAGCTGATCAGGATTACTCAGTCAATGAGGAACAGTCTTCTCTGGTGGCTTCAACACAAAAACTTGTTAACATGCCACTCCCTTGCTCCCATCCAATGGATGACTGTTTCATCCGATGCCAGCAATGCGGGCTGGGGAGCACATTGTGGGGCAGAACTGGCTCAGGGCAAATGGGATGCCCATCTCCACATTCCAGGGTCAAACGTTCTGGAATTGCATGCGGCATGGTGCGCCCTTCACGCCTTCTCCCACCTTCTGAAAGGGAAGTCGGTCCTACTGAAAATGGACAATACCACCGCTGTGGCATATGTGAAGAGACAAGGGGGCACTCGGAGCTCTGCCCTTCTCCAAGAGGTCGAGCCCATTATGACCTGGGCTCAGAGGAATCTACTCAACTTAACAGCAGTCTTCATTCCAGGGGAGTAGAACATTCAAGCGGACTTTCTGTCACGCAGCAACCTAGACAACAACGAATGGTCACTGCATACACAGACATTCAAGTGGATCCTATCGTTGGGAATCGATCCAGAAGTGGATCTGTTTGCATCCCCCTGCAATCACAAAGTAGACAGATACTACACTCGAGGTCGGTGCAGTCAAGCCTTCGGAGTAGATGCATTAACAAGCCAACAGAAATTCAACAAGGCATATGCCTTCCCTCCACCTCCGATCATGCAAAAATTTCCTGCAGCGGCTCCATTGGAGAAAGGCGAAGTGATAACAATAGCACCATACTGGCCGAACAGGCCATGATTTCCTCTCCTGAATCTGATGAGCTTCAGGGACCCGCAAGAGTCTCTTGGGTGTGCTTTAGGGGTATTCTCTACCCTTATGAGCTCCAGAAAGCCTAACATGAACAAAACCTACAACAGAATCTGGACCAGGTTTGTCAGCTTCATGACTTCTGCTGGAAAATCTTTCAGAAATCCTGGAGTTCAAGACGTTTTGGGTTTTCTACAATCAGGCTTGGATCTTCCTTTGTACTCTGAGGGAACTGATTGACAAGTTTCAGCCTTTTCTGCATTTTCAGGAACATCATGGGCAACTCATCCCCTGGTTCAACAATCCTTTCGGGGGGCTTCGAGAATCAGGCCTCAGAGGAAACCTAGATTTCCCAAATGGGATCTTCCGCTCGTCCTTGATGCTCTTTCAGCACTCAACAACAAGGACCCTTCTATTAAGGACTTATCAATCAAACTGGCCTTTCTAGTGGCCATTACTTCAGCCAAAAGGGTTTCAGAAATAAGCTTCCTGGGTTGTCAAAAACCCTTTCTGACTTTCTTCCCGGACCGTGTGGTCCTTATTCCCATGCTTGGGTCTAAACCAAAAGTCACGTCAGTTTTTCACGAGAGTCAGGAAATAGTCCTTCCTACTTTCAATTCTCCAGAATCAGCAGATGTTCATCCCTTGGATGTAGGTGAGACTCTGAAAGAATATTTGCGAGTCACTTCATCTTTTAGAAGCTTGAACTACCTGTTCTTGTTACATACTGGCGGCAACAAAGGAAAGAGGGCTTCCTCCAGTACAATAGCAGCCTGGATTGTTCAATTTATCCAACAGGCCTACAGGGCAAAGGGCTTGGCTCCTCCAGAGGCGGTGACGGCTCATTCCACCAGAGGCATGGCAGCCTCATGGGCAGCAGCTCGACACGTGGCTCCTGAAGTGATATGCAAGGCAGCCTCGTGGTCTTCTATTCATACATTTATGTCTCATTATTGTATTGAGCCTGCTTCCCTTTCCTCTGTTAATTTTGGTCGAAAAATCCTGTCAGTTGACGGGAAAGATTAAAATATATTTTTGTTCAGCATACCCTCCCGTGTGGTTTGGCTAGTTATTTCCCACACGTAGTCTGCCATGGAGTCTGTCAGGAAAATGGAAAATTTATTACCAAATACTTACCGTAATTTTCCTTTCCTGATAGACTCCATGGCAGACGGAGTTCCCACCCATGAATTAAAAATATGAGAGTTGAAATGTGAGTCGGCTAGTTACGGAACACCTGTCTGTGGAGGTGAGCTCAAATTTATGGGTAAGGGGTCCTATAGCTGTGGAGAGGAGGCGGGGTTAACCCACACGTAGTCTGCCATGGAGTCTATCAGGAAAGGAAAATTACGGTAAGTATTTGGTAATAAATTTTCAGTTTTCACACGGGGCTGTCCATGTGCGGGCTCCGCTTTGCTCAGCGGGGATCGCTCCCTCGATCCCCGCTGAGCAGGCAGATGACAGGTTGGTCTCTGCACACTGTGCAGGGACCGACCTGTCAGAGCGCTGCTCTACCCTATGGGGGATTGGATGACGACGGACGGATGGGAAAATAGGGTTTTCCTCCGTCACACTTTGGCGGATCAAAGCGGGTCGGATGTCGGCGGGCATGTCAACGCTGACATCCGTGGCTCCATAGAGGTGCACGGAGCGCCCGTTCAGGTCCGCCTAAAAAACTGACAGGCGGACCTCAACGGTCCGCTCGTGTGAAAGGGCCCTAATGCCCTGTACACATGATCATTTTTTCCGCTGGAAAAAAGTCTGATGGACTTTTTTCAGCGGAAGAAAGGATCGTGTGTGGGCCCCATCTGGCTTTTTTCCATCGGTGTAAAAAAAATAGAACATGTTTAAAAATTTTCCGATGGGAAAAAAAAAACGATAGGAAATTCCGATTGTGTGGAACTCCAACGGAGAAAAAACCCACGCATGCTCAGAATCAAGTCGACGCATGGTCAGAAGCATTGAACTTCATTTTTCTCAGCTCATCTGAGTGTTTTACGTCACCGCGTTTTGGACGGTCGGAATTTTGTCTGATGGTGTGTATGCAAGACTGATAGAAGTTAGCTTCATCGGAATTCCGACGGAAAATTCCATCGGATTTTATTCCATCGGAAATCCGATTGTGTATACAGGGCATAAGAGTATGAGTATAGAATAGTGTCCATTGGATTTAGCTGTTAGCAGATCGTTTGTGAGTTTTAGGAGAGCAGTTTCCGTGGAGTGTTGAGGGCGGAATCCAGACTGAAGGGAATCAAGATCAATATACACTTATTGTGATTTTTTTATTTTTTTGTCAAAAACGTAGCAGAATACATTTTGGCCAAAATTCATGAAGGAATTCGATTTTTCAAATGTTCTTATTGGATATGTTTTATAGCAGAATGTAAAAAATTATTGGATTTAAAAAAAATATGTACAGTGGAACCTCGGTTTAAGAGTAACGCGGTTAATGAGCGTTGTGATTTGCGAGCAACTTTTTTTTTTAATTCTGACTCGGTTTGCGAGCAGAATTCAACCTAATAGGGCCTGCAGTACCGCATTTGGCCTGATGTGAGGGGGCGCCGGAGCCGAGCAGCGATGATCGCAGCCGATCGGCGCTGTTCGGCAATGCTCGGAAAGACACTGAAATACACGGAAATACTCAGTTTCTGAGCCTTTCCGACATTTTTCATCCCATTGAAGTCAATGCGGAACAAATTATTTTAGTTTTTATTGACTTCAATGGGGAAACTCGCTTTCATATGCAAGTTCTTTGGATTACGAGCATTCTCCTGGAACGGATTATGCTTGTAATCCGAGGTTCAACTGTATATCACAAAAAATAGGAGACCCAGTGGTCAAATACCACCAAAAGCTCTATTTGCGTAAAAAAAATTATATAAATTTTGCTTGGGTACAGCGCTGCATGACCGCGCAATCAGCAGTTAAAAAAGCGCAGTGCCGAATAGCAAAAAATGGCCTGGTCGTGAAGGGGATAAAATCTTCCGGAGCTGAAGTGGTTAAGGTGGGCTCAGTAAAAGTGTTCATTCTTTGTCTATATTTTGTGTGGAGGGAATTCATATGTAATAAAAAAAAGATATAGAAGACTGCGCTGTCTGCTATTCCAACCCCAAAATAAAGTGAAGGTGATATAGTGAAACAATGTTGTTACAATTGTGTCAATGTTACATAGTAACCACCAGTGCATATATGAAAATAAATGAATACATGAAAAAAACTGAAATAATCCTAAACAAAAAGTCCAAAATATATAGTGCACTCTTATTAATAGTAAT
The DNA here is from genome assembly GCA_029206835.1 of Rana muscosa. Lineage (NCBI taxonomy): Eukaryota > Metazoa > Chordata > Amphibia > Anura > Ranidae > Rana > Rana muscosa. The sequence continues at coordinate 885,071,323 of CM055116.1, forward strand.
ATTAACACACTCAAGTGCTTAAATCGGAAAGTCAGTAATTTTTTCAAATTTCCATCTATTAAATCTTCTGTCCTTGTTGTTTTAAAGGGGTTGTAAAGGTTTGTTTTTTATTTTCTAAATAGGTTCCTTTAAGCTAGTGCATTGTTTGTTCACTTACCTTTTTCCTTCGATTTCCCTTCTAAATGTTTTTTTTCTTTGTCTGAATTTCTCACTTCCTGTTTCTCCTCACTAAACTTCACACCATCATCCGAGTGGTGTGTAGTCAGCCAGAACAGCTTACTGAAGAGGAACAGGAAGTGAGAAATTTTAGAAGGGAAATCGAAGGAAAAGGTAAGTGAACCAACAATGCACTAGCTTAAAACGGAAAATTGTATCATACTTACCAGTAATTTTCCTTTCCTGGTGCCTATCCATGGCAGCATACCTGTGATAGAGCTCCGCCTCGACTCCTCCTTCAGGACTAGTGAATAGCATAAATTAAAGGCATAGTCCCTCCCCCAACATTCTCTGTTAAATAGAATACCGAGGGTGGGAGCGTATGCTGCCATTGATAGACCCCAGGAAAGGAAAATTACTGGTAAGTATGATACAATTTTCCGTTTTCCTGGTGCCTCCATGGCAGCATACCTGTGATAAATAACTAGCTGACATGGGTGGGATAATTGCTTAACAATAAATGTTTAATTAGAAGAGGACATAGCAGCCTGAACTGCCCTCCTTCCAAACTCAACAGTCGTGAGCGCTCCTGGATCAATATGGTAGTGTCTGAGAAACGTATGGTGAGAAGACCAGGTGGCGGCTCTGCACACCGTCTCCAACGAAACATTAAGCCCTTGCCGCCCAGGAAGCTGAGACTGCCCTTGTAGAATGAGCATTCACTCGGGATGGAGGCTCCATATTCTTCACCCTGTAGGCCTTCTGGATTAACTTTACAACCCAAGATGCCAGTGTTCTGATGGAAGCTTCTTTTCCCCTGTATTTACCGAACCGTACGATGAAAAAGTCTCTCAGAATTTCTGAAGGGGCCGGTGGCTTCTAGGTAGGCCCTGAGCACTCTGGATACATCCAGTTCGTGACAAGACTCTGAATCCGTGTCTGTAAACACTGGTAGTGCCCAGGGTTCCAACAGGTGGCTTAGAGTAGCAACCTTTGGTGTGAACCCCCGAAGGGGACGAAGTTCCACTCTGTCTGGGGAGAAGGAGATGTGGTCGTCACCTATCCCTAAAGAGTGAAGTTCCGAGATTCTTCTGCCAGATGTAATGGCTAGCAGGAAAGCCGTCTTTAGTGTCAGGTTCCATATTGTTACTTGTTCCACTGGAGCAAAGGGATGGTCAGATAGAACTTCCAGGACTAGGGACAGACCCCACTTAGGAAATGATCGTCTGACAGGAGGGCGAATCTTCAATATACCTCTGAGGAAAGTGACTACTGAAGGATCCTCCGCCCATCTCTTATTTGTTGCAGCAGAGATTGCTGCTACCTGCACTTTGAGAGAGCTCAGACCAAGTCCCAGACCAAGTCCTGTCTGAAGGAATCCTAGAACATGAGATGTAGAAGGAAGGATTGGATCAAATCCATTTCCGGAAACAAATGACAAGAACTTGTCCCATATTTTTGAATATATGGCATTAGTTGCTGGCTTCCTAGCTTTTAGAAGGGTTGATAGGACTCCTGGAGAACACCCTAGGGACTCGAACCTTCGCCTCTCAACCTCCAGATTTGAAGATTCAACTTCTGAGGGTTTGGATGAACTAGACTGCTGTGCGACAGAAGTTGAGGGAAAGGAGGGATCTTGATTGGAGAGCCCACACTGAGGCGCAATACGGAAGTACTGCCACCACCTGGACTGGCTCCCTGAGGAGCCTCAGGAGGAATTTGAATATTAATGGCCTGGGAGGAAAGGCATATTCCGTGGTGAACCTCCAGGGACATGACAGGGTATCCACTGCCTCGGCTTGTGGATGCGGCAGCCGAGAGAAGAACCTGTCCAGCTTGGCATTCTTCGGGGAGGTGAACAGATCTACCTGAGGGGGATCGCATATGTTGGCAATCTAAAGGAAGACATGGGGGTGGAGAGCCCACTCGTTGTTGTCCAGGAAGTTTCTGGATAATGTGTCTGCTTCCGTGTTCAACCTGCCTGGCAGATACATCGCTCTGAGGTCCAGGAGGTTCTGCTCCGCCCAGAGCATGATCGACTCTACCTCCTTGAGGAGTGACCTGCTGCGAGTGCCTCCCTGCTTCTGCAGATAAGCGACAGCTGCCCTGTTGTCTAGGCGTAGGAGTATTCTCTGGCCTCTGATTTGGGGTGCCAAAGAGGTCAGTGCCAAGAAGGCTGCCCTCATCTCCAAGATGTTTGATACCAGACCCTGGGTGGTGCATGACCCAGGGAGTGGGTAGGGCTACGATGTAAGGAACTCACGCTAGACCAGTGAGCGCACTTTTTTTTTTTTTTTTTATACTCACGTATAGTTGGTCACATACCTAATAGAAGTGTGAGGATCTTTGCTGCGAGATGAATGACTCATTGCGGAGTTGGGCACAAGGATCAGCTCCGGAAATATAGTAAGAAAGGGAAAAGAATCAGGAGTTTTTGGCGTCCCTTTTTTTTTTTCTTTAAACAAACATTTTTATATCGTCCTTTTTTTTTTTTTTTTTTTTTTTTAACATTTTTTTTGGAGAAAATAAAAATTACCTACCACAAAGCAGCATCAGAGAGACCTAGCAGGGCACAGCTGAGGAGACTCTGACAGCAATCCCTGAATCTGAACCTAAATAGGCTCAACGTGCGTGGGCTAATCCCATAAACCACCATTTGGAATTGATTGAAAAAAAGGGCAAATCTAGCCTTCTTTCCAGAATCCAAGATGGCTGCCACTGAACCAAGCGACCGTGCATGCGCACGCGCAGAAGATCCAGCGTCGCCCAGTACAGAGAGCCGAGAAACTACGGCTCTGTATCACTTCCGAATCACGCAGACGGCGGCGAGGACGCCGTGCCATGACACTCTCCTACCTGGCGGGACGTACAGAGCACCTGTAGCCCCCCCCCGAACCCGGAAATAAGCACCACAATGTTGTTGCACAGAGAGACACATGCCCTATCCAGTTGCACAGTTTTAAAGGAACAAAAAAGTAAGACAATAATCATTTGAAGGCGCCTAACAAGCAAAGGAAAGGGGAGGGGAAGAGAGGAAAAGAAAGGGGAAAAACACAAATGCCTGTAATAAAAAATGGAAACCACCAGCCTGGGAAGATGGAGCTGATCCTTTTGCGACTTCCACTGCATTCATCATGGATGTGATAGCAGACTGCGTTCCTGTGAGGAAACTCTGCGAAATGACCCCAACAGATCCACAGAGGGGTTCCCAGTCTTATCAGCGCTGTGAGCGGCCCAAGAACAGGGACTGCGCACGGAAAAGGCTAAACCCGGCGGACGCTGCCGACTGCAGAGGTATGGAAGTACTGCTACTTTTCACCAGCACAAGAAGGTATGAGGAAAAAAAGGAGAATGTTGGGGGAGGGACTATGCCTTTAATTTATGCTATTCACTAGTCCTGAAGGAGGAGTCGAGGCGGAGCTCTATCACAGGTATGCTGCCATGGAGGCACCAGGAAAGGAACCTATTTAGAAAAAAAAAACGAACCTTTACAACCCCTTTTAACTTTGGATAGTAAAACTTTTTTTTTTCTGCCAGTAAATACCTTATACACCCCACTTCCTGTTTCTTGTCTGGTCATTAGCCTAGGCTTATGACAACATGCACAACTTTCTCTCTCACTCTCCGAATGGTCAGTCCGCCCCTATCCACTTCTTTGATTTCAGTGACTGTACTCTTCGCTGATTCTCATCCTAGTTATTCAACCGCACCTTTAGTGTCACTTACAACTCTTCTTCCTCCTCTCCTCTCCCTTTCTCTGTCGGGGTTTACCAGGGAGGGAGGGGGATGAGTCATAAGAGGGCCAATCAGAGCTGAAGAGTAAATCCAGGAAGTGAACAGGCAGCAGCTTCAGCTGCCCACAGTTAAAATGGTTGCAGACAGACTCAGTGGAGGGAGATTTCTGCAGCATATTTGGCAAGTACAGAATCACAGTATATATAAAATAATATGCAAAGTGGTTGGAGGGAAGCTTCAGAATGGCAAATATGTTTTTATTGCAAATTGTGTGATGAGACTGCAGTTCCTCTTTAATGTCCAAATAAAGTTTCAAGCTATAGTGCAGTATTGGAAAATGATGGATTGATCACAATCAAGTGTTGCAATATTCCCACATGCAAAGAAAAAAAATTGAAATGTCCTCTTACCAGAAGTTCATGATCTCTAAATTATAAGAGATCATGAAAAACATAGAACAGATAGGACCAGTGGCGGCTGGTGCTCAAATTTTTTGGGGGGGCGCAAACAAACTGAAAAAAAAAAAAAAATCATCAATTGCCACCACTGTGCCCATTAAACGCAGCCACTGTGCCCAAACGCCACTAGTTTGTCCCCAAATGCAGCCAGTTCCCCCCCATATGCAGCCAGTTTCTCCCCCATAATACAGCCAGTTTCTCCCCCATAATACAGCCAGTTTCTCCCCCATAATACAGCCAGTTTCTCCCCCATATGCAGCCAGTTTCTCCCCCATAATACAGCCAGTTTCTCCCCCATATGCAGCCAGTTTCTCCCCCATATGCAGCCAGTTTCTCCCCCATAATACAGCCAGTTTCTCCCCCATAATACAGCCAGTTTCTCCCCCATATGCAGCCAGTTTCTCCCCCATATGCAGCCAGTTTCTCCCCCATAATACAGCCAGTTTCTCCCCCATAATACAGCCAGTTTCTCCTCCATAATACAGCCAGTTTCTCCCCCATATGCAGCCAGTTTCTCCCCCATAATACAGCCAGTTTCTCCCCCATATGCAGCCAGTTTCTCCCCCATATGCAGCCAGTTTCTCCCCCATATGCAGCCAGTTTCTCCCCCATATGCAACCAGTTTCTCCCCCATATGCAGCCAGTTTGTCCCCCATATGCAGCCAGTTTGTCCCCCATATGCAGCCAGTTTGTCCCCCATATGCAGCCAGTTTGTCCCCCATATGCAGCCAGTTTGTCCCCCATATGCAGCCAGTTTGTCCCCCATATGCAGCCAGTTTCTCCCCCATATACAGCCAGTTTGTCCCCCAAATACAGCCAGCTTGTTGTCCCCCCCCCCCAGCCCTGCACTTACCTTCCTCGAGTCAGCGCCGTCCTTCTTCCGTCCTCGATGTCTTCTGCTGGCTCTGATAGGCACTTCTAAAGGCCAATCAGACGCTGTGATTCAGATGGGCCCCTTACAAAAAAATTATAAAAAAAAGAACAAATTAAAAAAATTTAATAAAAAAAAATTAATAAAAAAAAATGTATATAAAAAAAAAAAGGGAGGTTGCCATCCGGGGCCCTGGGGACCTCTGGGCCCCTTATAAAAAAAAAAACATGTAAATAAATAAAAAAAAATTAAATAAAAAAAATGTATAAAAAAAATTTTATAAAAAAAAAAAAAAATTATAAAAAAAAAAAAAGTGGGGTTGTCATTCGGGGCCCTGGGGAACTCTAGGCCCCTGGGGAGCACTGGGCCCCTTCCAAAAAAAAAGGGGGGCCATCCGGGCCCCATACAGGTGTACTGCCTGTACCCCCCTGATGGCGGCCCTGACCTGGAGTCACAGTCCAATGACTGCTAGTAGTAATATAACTAATCAAATTCAAGTGATATATCTAGAAGAGGAAAGATAAAGAACATCTCTCAAGATTTTGAGTATTTTCCAATACTGCAATATAATTTGGAACTTTATTTGGACATTAAGCACTTGAGTGTGTTTTAATATTACTATTAATAAGAGTGCACCATATATTTTGTTCTTTTTGTTCAGGATTATTTTTTTTTTTTTTTTTTTTTTATGTATTGATTTATTTTCGTATATGCACTGGTGGTTACTATGTTACATTAAAACAATTGTAACACCATTCTTTCACTATATCACTTTATTGTTGGGGTTGGAATAGCAGACAGCGCAGTCTTTTATATCTTTTTAAATTGTTATTTGTTTCCTAATTCGAAAATTTAAAAGTGCAGCAGTCTGCGTTATAATTATACTTTTATTCCCTGATATTTTTTGAGCGCAAGGTTTTACCTGTTTATTTTTTAATTCATATGTAATGGAAGGGTTTACAATTGTGTGCATCAAGCCAACATTTTTTTTTTCTTTTTTTAGACTGGTGAAGGATTAGAACTCTTGTCAGGTTTGGGGACTCTAATCCTTCCCTCCTCTGCTCAAAACAAAGAAATAACAATTTTGAGTGGACATACACTTTAAAATGATTGTGCTTAGGTTTATTTGTGTCTGTAAGACACAAAGGCAGAGGCGTTGCTATGGGGGTGCGGGGGGTGCGGTCTGCACCCGGGTGACACCCGTCAGAGGGGTGACACCAGAGCTCTTTTTTTTTGGCCGGCGACCACCTCCGGCGATAGCCCCTTACACGTGCTCACTGCTTTCACTTTCACACAGAACAGGTGACAGCGCCCCGGCGGTGTGCACAGTCCTCCCTGCCCAGCAGTATCTCTATGAAAGGGACAGGGGCGGGGGGATGATGTGCACTGCAGCTCTACCATCCCTGCAGCGGCTCCACTATCCCGGCCAGCGGCGGCTCCACTATCCCAGCACGGAAGCTCCATCTACAGCCAATGTGAAGACTGCACACCCTCTGTAAGTTGAAGCTGCTCTTTGGCAGAAGCCCCTCTGTCTACTCTTCTGTCCTCCTTTTCTGTCCTGTGAAGCACGCAGTACTTCACTTTTCACCTTATGCATAGAGAACTTTTGACCCTTGCACCCTGTACATAGCCACCCTTGCACCCTGTACATAGCCACCCTTGCACCCTGTACATAGCCACCCTTGCACCCTGTACATAGCCACCCTTGCACCCTGTACATAGCCACCCTTTCACCCTGTACATAGCCACCCTTGCACCCTGTACATAGCCACCCTTGCACCCTGTACATAGGGTCGCTATGTACAGGGTGCAAGGGTCGCTATGTACAGGGTGCAAGGGTCGCTATGTACAGGGTGCAAGGGTCGCTATGTACAGGGTGCAAGGATAGCTTGCACCCTGTACATAGCGACCCTTGCACCCTGTACATAGCGACCCTTGCACCCTGTACATAGCGACCCTTGCACCCTGTACATAGCGACCCTTGCACCCTGTACATAGCGACCCTTGCACCCTGTACATATAGCGATCCTTGCACCCTGGTTGTACATAGCAATCCTTGCACTCTGGCTGTACATAGCGATCCCTGCACCCAGCAAACTTCTGAGCCCTGCACCCTGTACATAGCAAACTTCTGAGCCCTGCACCCTGTACATAGCAAACTTCTGAGCCCTGCACCCTGTACATAGCAAACTTCTGCACCCTGTTTGTATCACATTCATGAATGCTGCACTCTGTATGTAGTGTACTTCTGAACCCTGTGCATAATGCACTCATGGTATTTAACAATGCCTTTGTATGATCCTCCGATTGTTAGTGCAATTCGGCCACACCTACCCTTTAATGCAGTGTGCTCTCCCCCCTGCGGGGGGGTTGTGGTGGGGGTGTGGTTGAGCTTTGGGTCAAGTGCATTGTGGCAGGCTAGACACGAGAGAGCCTTATGTGCTAGCCTGCCAAGTGTCTACTGCTCTGTCCTGCTTCTGCTGTCACTCCACAGCGACAGGACAGGGCACTGAGGCAGGCTAAGAAGTGAGAGCCGCGGCGGAGCAGTAAAACATGGTATCCCCCCCCCCCAGGGAGGGGGGTGACACCATGTCTTACCGCACCAGGTGACACCAACCCTAGTGACGCCACTGCACAAAGGGTTAATTGTGCATTTCCACCAGAGCTCTGCTAGCAAAAGAAGGGTTAATCATATGCTTTCATCAGGGATCTGATAGCAATGAAATAGTTAATCATGTCCAGCCACCAGGGATCTGCTAGCTATGAAAGGAATGTACAGCCAGCAAGGATCTGCTAGAAATAAAAAGGTTAATCATGTCTCTCTCGCCACCAGGGATCTTACAGCCTAAAGCCTGGTGCACACTATAGTTTTTTTTCCGTTTAAAGTGACAAAGAACTATCAGCTACGGTCGGAGTCGCTGTACTCACTATGCAAAGTAAGTACAGTGATCTCCTCTGCTGAACCGTTGTGTTCTGATAGGGGCCCATTGGCGGAGAGCACTGATCGGTAGTCGGTCGGCTGCTGGTTTTGCAGTGTTTTTTTTTCCACCTGCCTCCTGGGCCGGGCCTTTTGGCTGGGACCGGAGGAATTTTTGATTCCTGGCCAGAGGGCCTGGTCATTGTATCACACAATGACCACTTTTCACTCTCCACTTCCTTCTCCCCACTTTCTTTTATTTAAGCCCTTGTTTGGCACTTTTTGTATTTTTATGTTTGTACACGTTTTTTGCGTGACTGGTAGGGTGTAGGTCCTCGGGCCTGCCCTGAAAGTCTTGGGAGGGGTGGATATGGCCTTCTGGCTTGGTTCGCCCTCTCTCATGGGGTCTCCCTTCGGGGGAGCCCCCCAAGTACTTTGGTGGGTCTGTCTCGGCAGACCCTTCAGAGAAAGGGGTTCGTCTGGTTTCGGCCAAGTGTAAAGTACCCCAGTCCCAGTCTGGAGCCTAACGCCCCAGGGGATCAGGGCAAGACCCTCTGATTTTAGAGGGCTTGTGTACACCCGTTGCACATTTTTGTGTCACCTCTTTATGTGTCTGCACATTTTTTTGGCACCGGGTGAAGTTTTTGAGTGTGTTTCACACGCCATGGGCTTTCTAAAAAAAAAAAAAGCTGTTTTTCCAGTGTGCATGTCCGACAAAAGCCGGCCAGCTTTTGTTGGACAGACCGACATACCCTCGGGTCGAATGTCAGCCATTTTTTTTTTTTTAACCTGCCGTTTATCTCCCAGCATTTGGCCTGTGTGTATCTGGCTATACTGACATGATTAACCCTTTTATTGCTAGCTCATCCCTGGTGACTGAACATTAACTTCTTCATTGTTGTGAGATCACTGATGGAAGCACATGATTAACCTTCTTGTAGAATCAGGCCCATATTAAATGAATGCCCCACCCCTAATTAAAGTACATGCTCTGCCTGCAGCTGCTTTCTGGACACACAGAAAAAAAGGTGCCCCTAAAAACCTTTTTGAAATGTTGGCAACTATGTGTTCCCTTTACCCTTCCTTCTCACTCTATTGTCCTCTGTCCTAAACTTCTCATTACTTTAACATTCCTCTCCACAGCTTAAATACAGTATACCACCTTCACTCCTACCCCTTCCATATTACTGCATTTATCACCTCCTGCAAATATGAACCCACATGCTGACCTAATCACCAGGACAGTGAGATACAGTATGTGCACTCGTATACTGTACATCCCGCTCCCATCTTACTTACCTCACCCTCTTTCTTTTCCTAATCCTGGCCCTCTGTTATCTAACTTTTCAACCTTTTTTCAGTCAAGGTGACATCCCCATCAATATTAACAGCCCAGCTACATCTTAACTTGTCAACTTCACTTCATCTTTTGACCTAATACAAATAACATCCGCTTCCACTCACTCCGATAGTACCACCTTGTATTCTTCCATCTCTGCCCTCCTGGCAACCTCACCAACACCCCTATGATCACAACTAGGGATGAGCTTCGTGTTCGAGTCGAACATACGTTCGACTCGAACATCGGCTGTTCGATCGTTCGACGAAGATCGAACGATTTGAGCCGTTCGCGCCAAATTCGAGTGACGCGAACGGCCCACAATGCACTACGCCATCGCAGTGTCATCCAGGCGCTGTGATTGGCCAAGCATGCACTGTGACCCCGCATGCTTGGCCAATCACAGCGCCGGCAGCGAGGAGAGCAATGATTGGCCACAGGCAGGATGCCTGTGGCCAATTATTGCTGAGGGTGTTTAGTACACGCCCCACACTATAAAAGGCCGCCAGCACGGCGGCCTACTGTAGTGTGTTCCGGAGCAGGGAAAGACAAGCATAGGCAGGGACAGTGACATTTCTTTCTTTCTTGCTTAACCTGGATTCCTTTAGTTTAGGGAAAGAGAAGGATAGGTAGGGAGAGTGTCAGTGTGTTTTACTGTGCGAGTCCTTGTTTCTAGGGACAAAGAAGGAAAGTGAGGGGATTTCTCCTTGTGCTATAGTGTGCTTTAAAAAAACATTTTTTCTAGGGACAGAAAACTGTAGGTAGGGAGAGTGTCAGTTTCTTTCACTGTGCCAGTCCTTGTTTCTAGGGACAAAGAAGGAAAGTGAGGGGAATTCTCCTTGTGCTATAGTGTGATTGAAAAAAAATTTTTTTCTAGGGACAGAAAACTGTAGGTAGGGAGAGTGTCAGTTTCTTTCACTGTGCCAGTCCTTGTTTCTAGGGACAAAGAAGGAAAGTGAGGGGAATTCTCCTTGTGCTATAGTGTGCTTTAAAAAAACATTTTTTCTAGGGACAGAAAACTGTAGGTAGGGAGAGTGTCAGTTTCTTTCACTGTGCCAGTCCTTGTTTCTAGGGACAAAGAAGGAAAGTGAGGGGAATTCTCCTTGTGCTATAGTGTGCTTTAAAAAAACATTTTTTCTAGGGACAGAAAACTGTAGGTAGGGAGAGTGTCAGTTTCTTTCACTGTGCCAGTCCTTGTTTCTAGGGACAAAGAAGGAAAGTGAGGGGAATTCTCCTTGTGCTATAGTGTGCTTTAAAAAAACATTTTTTCTAGGGACAGAAAACTGTAGGTAGGGAGAGTGTCAGTTTCTTTCACTGTGCCAGTCCTTGTTTCTAGGGACAAAGAAGGAAAGTGAGGGGAATTCTCCTTGTGCTATAGTGTGCTTTAAAAAAACATTTTTTCTAGGGACAGAAAACTGTAGGTAGGGAGAGTGTCAGTTTCTTTCACTGTGCCAGTCCTTGTTTCTAGGGACAAAGAAGGAAAGTGAGGGGAATTCTCCTTGTGCTATAGTGTGCTTTAAAAAAACATTTTTTCTAGGGACAGAAAACTGTAGGTAGGGAGAGTGTCAGTTTCTTTCACTGTGCCAGTCCTTGTTTCTAGGGACAAAGAAGGAAAGTGAGGGGAATTCTCCTTGTGCTATAGTGTGCCAAAGCATTCCTCATCAACCATCTTTGAAATCCTTGTTTTTTGGACAGTCAGGGAAATTGTCGTTGTGCTATTCTGTGCAAAAGCAATAATCCTCAACCATATTTAGAAATCCTTAAGTAAAGGGACAGAGAAGGACACCTGAAGGTAGCCCTTATTGCTTTTTTCCCATCTCCCTGCAGGCCATCTATTAGAATGTCTGGAAGGCAAACAAGGAGAGGCAGACAGTCAGGAGGCAATAAAAGAGGGCAAGCAGGCTCTGTGTCTGGGGGCAACAGTGCTGGTCGTGGACGCGGTGCATTGTCATCAGCACATGGCCATGGGACACGCTTGTCCTTCTTTTCGGCAGCTGGACATGTTGAGCCACATCATGCCGAAGACTTGGTAGAGTGGATGACCAAGCCCTCCTCCTCCTCCTCATCCTCTCTCACCCAGGCTCAGGGTACTGGCAAAGCAGCTGCCAAAGCGTCCTCTTCCCTGGTATCAATGTCAGACTCATCATCAGTCACTCCTTCCCTAGACCCACCATGTCCTCCTCCTGAGGAGTCCCCCGAACTGTTTGAGCACAGTGTTGGGTACATGCTCCAGGAGGATGCCCAGCGTTTCGAAGGGTCTGATGATGAAACCCAGCTACAGGAAGGCAGTAGCGTGAGAGCAGACAGAGGGGATGCTCAAGAAGGACACCAATCTGGCAGTCATGTTCCAGCAGCTGCAGCATACTGCCAGATTGGCTCCAGTGATGAGGAGGGAGGGGATGATGAGGTCACTGACTCCACGTGGGTGCCTAATAGGAGAGAGGAGGAGGAGGAGGATGAGGAGGAGGCACATCTCCAACGAGGCAGGATGCCCTTTGGTGGCCAGCGTAAGGGCAGTACACCGACGGAATCACACCGCAGAGCTCCGCCTGTGCAGGGCGCAGCCTCTGCCCGTCATTCAAAAAGTTCCTTGGTGTGGGCCTTTTTTGAGGCTAGTGCATCAGATCGCACAGCTGCTGTTTGCAACATATGTCTCAAGCGTATATCGCGTGGCCAAAACATCAGCCGCTTGGGTACCACATGCCTGACCAGACATATGTTGACCTGCCATGCAGCTCGTTGGCAAGCCTACCTCAAAGACCCACACCAAAGAACAAAGCGGACCTCTCCTTGCACCGCATCAGCTGGGATCTCCAACCCCACTATAACTTCAGTCCTCTCTGAAACATGCACTGAGAGGAATGAAGGTGTAGAATTAGGTGTGTCACAGCCAAGTACTTGCGGCCACTCTGCTAGCAGTACACCGACGTCCGATTCTAGCAGGCAAATTTCCCTGCCCCAGCTGCTGGACCGTCGAAAGAAGTTCACTCCCAGCCATCCACATGCCCAGCGGTTGAATGCTAGCTTGGCTAAATTGCTAGCGCTTCAACTGCTGCCTTTTCAGTTGGTAGACTCGGCCCCCTTCCGTGAGTTTGTGCAATGTGCGGTTCCTCAGTGGCAGGTTCCCAAACGCCACTTTTTCTCACGGAAGGCTATTCCGGCTCTCTACCGGCATGTGGAAGGCAATGTCTTGGCCTCGCTGGACAGGGCGGTCAGCGGTAAGGTGCATATTACCGCTGACTCATGGTCCAGCAGGCATGGACAGGGACGTTACCTTTCTTTCACGGCCCATTGGGTCACTCTTTTGGCAGCTGGGAAGGATGCAGGACAAGGTGCAGTAGTGTTGGAGGTTGTTCCACCGCCACGCCTCCAAAATGCTACTACTGGTTGTGACACACCTCTCTCCTCCTCCCCCTCCTCTTCTTCTTCCTCCATGGCCTCTTCCTGTGGTTTGTCCTATGAACCAGCGGTGCTCCGTAGCCGTTCACGGGGCTACGCAAGTACGCAGGCAAAAACATGCCATGCCGTGCTTGCGCTGGTGTGTTTGGGGGACAGAAGCCACACTGGGGCAGAGGTCCTGTCTGCTCTGCAGGGCCAGGCCGAGAGGTGGTTGACGCCACGCCAGCTTAAGCCAGGAATGGTGGTTTGCGACAATGGCACCAACCTCCTCTCCGCCCTCCGACAGGGACAACTGACCCATGTGCCCTGTGTGGCTCACGTCCTTAACCTGGTGGTGCAGCGGTTCTTGGGCAGGTACCCGGGCTTACAGGATGTCCTGAGGCAGGCCAGGAAAGTCTGTGTGCATTTCCGCAGATCTTATAATGCCAGTGCTCGCCTGGCTGAGCTGCAAAAGGAGTTGAACCTGCCCAAGAACCGCCTTATATGTGACATGCCCACCAGGTGGAACTCAACGTTGGCCATGCTGCAGCGGCTGCACACGCAGCAGAGGGCCATCAATGAGTACCTGTGCGACTACGGCACCAGGACAGGGTCAGGGGAGCTTGGTTTTTTTTCTCCACGCCAGTGGGGCATGATCAGGGATGCATGCACTGTCCTGGCACCATTTGAGGAGGCCACGAGGATGGTGAGCAGTGACAGTGCATGCATCAGTGACACTGTACCTCTTGTCCACCTGTTGGAGCACACGCTGCGTGGAATAATGGACAGGGCACTTGAGGCAGAACAGAGGCAGGAAGAGGAGGACTTCCTTGCCTCTCAAGGCCCCCTTTACCCAGACAGTGTTCCTTCTGTCCCACCCATCGCACAGGAAGAGGAAGAGGAAGAGGAGGAGGAGGAGGAGGAGGAGGAGGAGGATTGTGTCAGCATGGAGGTGGAGGCTGGCACTCAGCATCATCAGCAGCAGTCTTTTAGGGATGATTTACAGTCCCAAGAAACCAGTGGACTTGTACGTGGCTGGGAGGAGGTGGCTGCGGATCATGTCGTCCTTAGTGACCCAGAGGACTCCGGAGCGAATGCCTCAGCAAACCTACGCTGCATGGCCTCCCTGATCCTGCAAAGTCTGCGGAAGGATCCTCGTATTCTTCGGATCAAGGAGAGGGACCATTACTGGCTGGCCACTCTCCTTGATCCACGGTACAAGGGTAAGGTTGCAGACCTTATGTTACCTTCGCAGAGGGAGCAGAGGATGAGACAACTCCGGGAGGCCTTGCAGAAAGGTCTGTGCAACGCGTTCCCAGAGACTGGGAGGTTACAAACTCCTGGTCCTGGACAACGAGTTGCTGAGGCTTCGGCCAGTCAAAGAAGGAGCGGTGGGGAAGGTGGCCGTCTGACCGATGCGTTCAGACAATTCTTTAGTCTGCAGCCCCAAAGTATGATCGGTTCTAGCAACCATCGCCAGCGTCTGATAAACATGGTGCAGGAATATCTAGGGGCAAGGTCAGACTTGGACACCTTCCCCACCGAAAATCCTCTGGCTTACTGGGTCTTGAGGATGGATCACTGGCCAGAGCTTGCACAGTATGCAATTGAGCTACTGGCCTGTCCTGCATCCAGCGTTCTTTCGGAACACACATTCAGTGCTGCTGGAGGATTTGTCACGGATCACAGGGTGCGCCTGTCCACCGACTCGGTTGATCGACTGACTTTCATCAAGATGAACCAGTCTTGGATCACCACCAGCTACCACACACCTGATGCTGATATAACAGACTAATTGATTTTAACATGTCACATCCCTTCAAGACTGATGCTGATGCTGAGTGCCTGTGCTGTTATGTTGACTGGCTATCCTCCTCCTCCGAGTCCTCAATGATACGATTGATGATGATAGCTTGGAAGATCATTTTTGTTTATGGGTGCCGCCACCAGTGGCTAAGGCCCAATTTTTCAGCCCCTGTTTTACAGGGGCGTGTAATTACAATTTTTTTAGCAATAATTTGCCATAGGGCTCATTGCTGTGCTCCAAGTACAGTATCTGTGAGGGGTTGGAGTGTTGTGGCACCAGTGCCTAAGGCCCAATTTTTCAGCCCCTGTTTAACAGGGGCGTGTCATTACAATTTTTGAAGAAATACTTTGCAACAGGGCTCATTGCTGTGCTCCAAGTAACGTATCTGTGAGGGGTTGTAGTGTTGTGCCACCAGTGCCTAAGGCCCAATTTTTCAGCCCCTGTTCAACAGGGGCATGCAATTACAATTCTTGATCTAATAATTCACAGCAGGGCCCATTGCTGCACCCACCAAGAGTAACTCTGAGGGCTTACAGTGTTGTGGCAATGCCACCACCACCACCACCACGAAAGGCCCAATTTTTCAGCCCCTGTTCAAAAGGGGCATGTAATTACAATTCTTGATCTAATAATTCACAGCAGGGCCCATTCCTGCACCCACCAAGAGTAACTCTGAGGGCTTACAGTGTTGTGGCAACACCACCACCACCACCACCACCACGAAAGGCCCAATTTTTCAGCCCCTGTTCAACAGGGGCATGCAATTACAATTCTTGATCTAATAATTCACAGCAGGGCCCATTGCAGCACCCACCAAGAGTAACTGTCAGGGCTTACAGTGTTGTGGCACCAGCACCACCATCAAAGGCCCAATTTTTACTACCACTGTTCAACAATTATATGTAATTAAAATTCCTGATATAATAGTTGACAGCAGGGCGTTCCAGCACCAACCAAGAGTAACTGTGAGTGCTTACAGTGTTGTGCCAACACCAACAACTAAGGGGCCTATTTCTGCAGAGTATATACGGCAGGTCCCTACTTTCAAACATCCAACTTACAAACGACTCCTACTTGCAAACGCAAGAAGACAACAGGAAGTGAGAGGAAATCTACCACTAGGAAGGAAAATTCTCTCCTGTAAGAATAAATATGGGAGAAAGGTGTCTCCTCTGTACTGATGCTTTATCAGCAATCCTTGTTTCAAGAAAAACACCACATTTCAAAAACAGTTGTCATTGGGACGGAAAGTGAGGTGAAATGTTCTGAACAGGGGCACAGACAGCAAAACAAATGTTACAGGGGTGATAACCCTTACCTATGTTTTCCAAAAAGTTTAAAAATAGATTTTTGGGCTGGAGCTACACTTCAACAATGTACCTGTTCAAAATTACAAACAGATTCTACATAAGAACAAACCTACAGTCCCTGTCTTGTATGCACCGCCTGTATACGGCTGTTCAGAGTATATAGGGCCTTTTTTATTTTATGTGCGGGGTTCCCCTTAATATCCATACAAGACCCAAAGGGGCTGGTAATGGGCTGGGGTAGGGGGGGGGGGTCATGGGGTAGCTATGCCATTTTTCTTAAAGATTTTCATCCATATTACCGGGACCAGACATTACATTAAAGCCGCAAGCAGTTTTAAATGGCTTTTTTTTCCTTTAGAAGTGTCATTTTGTGCAGGGACAGTTCTAAACACGGGAAACACGTGGCACTTCACAGGCATACTTTAGACACCCCCCAGGTACGATATTTAAAGGAATATTTGACTTTTTTTTTTTCACTTTATGCATCATTAAAATGACTGCTCCCGAAAAACGACCGTTTTTAAAACTTCTTTTTGCATTGATACATGTCCCCTGGTGCAGAACCCGGGTTCCCAAACCCTTTTTAGGACAATAACATGCATAATAGTTGTTATAATTAGCACTTTAGAATTCGAACGTTCGCATCCATTGTATTTAATAGGGTTCTAATGTTCGTACGAACTTTCGGTCCGTTCGCGGGTTCTGGTGCGAACCGAACCCGGGGGTGTTCGGCTCATCACTAATCACAACCTACCACCAATCTTGTCTCCAAAATATCAAGCAAACCATCCTCTCCGCTCTTCCCAAGACCTCCTGCTCTCTAGCTCCCTTGTCTCCTCCTCCACCCTGAGTTTAGAGGGGTATACAGTGCCTTGAAAAAGTATTCATAGTCCTTGAAATTTTCCACATCTTGTCATGTTACAACCAAAAACGTAGATGTATTTTGTTGGGATTTTATGTGATAGATCAACACAAAGTGGCACATAATTGTGAAGTGGAAGGAAAATGATAAATGGTTTTAAAAATTTCCATTGTAGCTAGGGTAGTTTTCCTGCTGAAAGGTGACCCTCTTCCCCAAACTCAACAGGTTTTCTTCTAAGATTGCTTTTAAGCCAAAAAGTTAAATTTTGGTCTCATCTGACCAGAGCACCTAATTCCACATGTTTGCTGTGTCCCCCGCATGGCTTCTCCCAAACTGCAAACAGGACTTCTCATGGCTTTCTTTAAACAATGGCTTTCTTCAAACAATGGCTTTCTTCTTGCCACTCTTCCATAAAGGCCAGATTTGGAGTGCATGACTAATAGTTGTGGACACAGAGGCTACTCTAGGCTTTGTGAGGCCTTAGGCAAAACCTAGACATGAGGCTCCACTCACGCCCATAATGGGGAAAAATAGGATTTTTTGTACTCACCGTAAAATCCTTTTCTCTGTCGTCCATGGACGGACACAGCTCCTTAATTCTTGACAGTTGGGTTATGTTCCTGTTCTATAGGAGAGGACTAGGCAGAACATGTTAGATATTTAAATACATGTTACTTTAACAGAGTTGAACAGCCCCGCCCAGGGGGCGGCCCCTCCGGACATAACCCTCCGCCCTGCAGTGAGCATCTCAGTTCGTAAAAAGCAGTACAAACCAAAAAAAGGGGGGGTGGGTGCTGACAGAGAAAAGGATTTTACGGTGATTACAAAAAATCCTATTTTCTCTTTTCGTCCATGGATGGACACAGCTCCTTAATTCTTGACAGTTGGGACGTCCCAAAGCAGTGTCAAAAAAACGAGGGGTGGGAACAGCAATCAAAAAAACAATTTCACCTCAAACAAGCAGAGCTCCTCAACGGAGGAGTTGCAACCTCAAACAGCCGCCTGCAAAACTTTGCGGCCGAAGCTAGCATCCGAAGATGCACTCACATCAACTTTGTAAAATTTTGAGAAAGTGTGAACGGACGACCAGGTCGCCGCCTTACACACTTATGATACAGACGCTTGATATCGGAAAGCCCAAGA
Source organism: Rana muscosa (assembly GCA_029206835.1). Lineage (NCBI taxonomy): Eukaryota > Metazoa > Chordata > Amphibia > Anura > Ranidae > Rana > Rana muscosa. The sequence goes on from CM055116.1 coordinate 885,089,299, forward strand.
GGCACCAATAGCCCTGGTCGAATGTGCCGTGACAGGAAAGGGAGGCACCCGCCCCTTAAGGGCATGGGCCTGGATGACCGTCTGCCTGATCCACCGAGAAATGGTGGCCGACGAAGCCAACAGGCCCTTCTGCGGACCAGACACCGACACAAACAGTGAGTCAGACCTCGAACGGAGCCGTAGCAGACAGGTACACCCGCAAGGCATGTACCACTTCTAAAAAATGCAGCACAACCTCCTTGGAATGCGATAGCTGAGGACACAAGGATGGAAGTACAATGTCCTCATTCAGGTGAAAGGCCGAAACCACCTTCGGAAGGAAGGAAGGCTGTGGGCGTAGCACCGCTTATCCTTATGGAGGACCAAATATGGGGACCTGCAAGACAAGGCCGCCAATTCAGAAACCCTCCTGATGGATGCGATGGCTACCAGGAAGGCCACCTTCTGAGAGAGCGTCAAAAGAGGTATTTCCCTGATGTTCTCAAAAGGAGGTTTCTGAAGCACCAGATTCAAATCCCACGGAAGTAGTGGTGGTCGCACCGGAGGAGCCACATGTCGGGCCCCTTGCACAAACGTACTCACCAGTGAATGAGCCGCCAGGGGTCGCTGAAAGAAAAAAGCTAAGCTGAAATCTGCCCCTTAATGGTGCTTAAAGCAAGTTTCTGATCTACTCCTCGCTGAAAAAACAGCAGGATCCTGGAAACCGAATATGCCCGTGGACGCCATTCCATCTCCTAACATATAAAGATGTAGGCTTTACACGTGCGATGGTAGATCTTCCTCAACATGGTTGAAATGACCGAATCCGACAGGCCTCGGTCCCTTAGTACCTAGCTTTCAATAGCCATAGCCGTTAAAGCCAACGACTTAAAGCAGGATGAAGAATAGGACCTTGCGAGAGAAGGTCCTCCCGCATTGGTAGTCGCCAGGGTGCAATCCGCCACAATGCGCACGAGATCGGCGTACCAGGGACGCCTGGGCCAATCCAGGGCGATGAGACTCACCGGAATTCCTTCGGTCTCTACTCTGCGCAGTGGCCAATATGGCTGACCTACTCGGAACTCTTTCGGGCAGACACTTTCAAATTCCAACAACTCCAGCTCCATTGTAGCACGAACACATCCCGGACCAGAGCCCCCACGTGTAGCGGAGCCTCACTCCCCCTCTCATCTATTGTGAATGGCTTGTGTCTAGGGGTACCTGAGAGAGGAGAGTGCAGGAACACTACGCCAAGCTCTCCCCTCGTATGTGTATGAGGGTTGAGCAGAGTTACTTGAATTACCTCCGGGTCTGTTAACTGCATACGAAGCCTTAGTTGTTCTGTGGAGATGTGTCTGCCAATAACATAGAGCCCCACACCAATCGAAAGTCCAACACTTCTTTATTCCTTTTCTTGCAGGGTGAACACAATCAGTTGAACTTTCAGTAATGAACAAACAGGGGTGTGGATACGAGTAGGCCCAGGCACAACTGAACTCTTCTATTCCTTTGCTAGCGAATAGGCCTGGCGCACGGTCTCTGCCACCGACCGTGAGTTTTAGTCGCTGCCACCGACCGGATGAATCGTTGAGGCCCCTGTCACAGACCTAATAGCAGGCCTCTGCCACTGACCTGAGTTGAATAGCTGGACCGCTGCCACCGGTCATAGAACATGAACCACCTTCCTCTCTGAACTTGGCCCCTGTTTGGGAAGATATCCCTCCGGGCGGTCTCCAGAGGTTCATCCGGCACTGGCAATCTGCTGCACCAGGTCTTCGGAGGAGTCCCTCCTCCGGTCCCTTAAGCCACTGGATTCGGGTGCCCACTCTCAGGGCCCCCTAGGACAATCCCTCCCTCACGGGACCCAGCGGAAGGTACTGGGGCCCCAGGCCTCCGAATGAGTATCTCACCCCAGACTGAAGGTGTCTGGGATGGAACACAAACTCCCGGTGTCCAGGCCTAGGCCACCTGGACCCCGACCGCGAACAGCAGCCCTCAGGCTGAAGGTGCCTGGGACTCGAACCTCGTGGTAAAGATGTCCGGCCCCTTATCCCCTCCCAGGACGCACGGCGGGTTCCCCGCCCCGCCGTACAACCGCTGCGAGAGGCCACATAGGGTACGGCACTGCAGCGATGGTTCAACCCCGGCCCAAAGTGACAGTGCCACCTGCTGGGCCGCAGGGAACTATACATCACTGGTGTCTTCACCAGAATTCAAAAGTATATACCCGCTACATATGCAACCACTGTGGCTTTGTCTGTCTGACTGGATCCTGACTGGACAGCCTCTGTGACCATTTGGAGAGGCACAGCCTGATCGCCCGGAGTTCCAGGACATTGATCGGCAGTTGGGATTCGTCCGGAGTCCAGCGGCCTTGGGCTGCCTGAACCCCCCAGACTCCCCCCCCAACCGGTCAGGCTGGCCCCCATTGTGATCACAGTCCATTGAAAGGGGAGGAACGACTTCCCGGACCGAAGAGCCCCCAACTCAGAGAGGCCCTGACGAGATGACTTATCTGAATCTGACGATCCAGAGACAACAGAGTTTTGTTCCGTTTGGAGAGAATCTCCTTTTGCAAGACTCGAGTGTGGAATTGGGCAAAGGGCACTGCCTCGAAAGAGGCTACCATGAGGCCCAGGACTCGCGTGCAAAACCGGAGAGACGACCATTTTGCCAACAACTGCACCGCAGTCCGGAGTGTCTGCAACTTTTCCAAAGGAAGAAAGACTCTGGCCTTCGAGGAGTCCAGAATCAACCCCAGATACTCTAGGCGCTGGGTCGGTACTAACACTGACTTCAGTATCCAACCAAACTCCTGGAGGGTCTGACTGGCTATAGACACGTCCTCCTCTAATCCTGAGCTTGAAGCAGCTCTCAGAAGAAGGTCGTCCAAGTAGCCCACGATAGCAATGCCACGCTGTCTCAGCAAAGCTAGAATCGGGGCGAGCACCTTGGTGAAAACTCTTGGTGCCGACGCTAGGCCAAAGGGAAGGACCACAAATTGATAGTGGTCTTCGCCGATCGCAAAGCGCAGGAACCTCTGATGCCTGACGCAGATGGGGATTAAGCGCAGCAACCACCGAACGAATCGATTCCATCCGGAACTTTTGAACCTTTACAAAAGCATTGAGGGCCTTGAGGTCCAAGATTGGACGGACACCGTCCTTCTTTGGGACCACAAACAGATTTGAGTAGAATCCCTGAAACCTGTCCTGCGGTGGTACGGGTATGATTACCTTGCACCTCAACAAGTCTTGCACTGCCCCCTGCAGGGCAGTCCGACGAGCCGGAAGGAGAGGCAGATTTGAGGGAAAGAATCGGTTTGATGGACAAGAAAGAAACTCTATCTTGTACCCCGAAGTGACCACCTCGCAGACCCACTGGTCGGAGAGCAGGGAGGTCCATCGAGCTGCAAACCCGCGAAGCCATCCCCCCACCCAGGAGTCAGGCGGGGGCAAATCTTCATGCGGTAGCAGGCTTGTTTGCTGGCTTGTTGGGCTTGCGCACCCAGGGACGCTTCTGTCCCCCAGCTGGACCTTTCTCCGCTTGGAAGGGTCTGCCAGCAGGTCCTGACTGACGAAAATACGGCTTCTGTGTGGGAAAGGAGGGCCCCGGCTTACGGCGCGGCTCCTTCCCTTTTGTGGACTGAGGGAGAAGTGTGCTTTTACCTCCAGTGACATCCTTAATGATGTCGTCCAGTGAGGCACCAAAAAGCCTCCCACCTTTGAAATGCAAATCTGCCAAAGTTTTATTGGAAGCTTGGTCAGCGGACCAGCATTTCAGCCATATCAGGCGGCGCAATACCACCGCAGATGCGGAGGCCCTGGAGATTAAAGGGGCCGCATCCAGGGTTGCATCACAGATGTACACAAGTCCCTGTACCAACTGTTCGGCCAGTGACACGCATTCTGGAGGGAGCTGAGGCTCCTCCACAGTCTGGTGAAAATTTTTAGCCCACTCAGTGAGTGTCTGCGACACCAAGGTAGCAGCCAATATAGGCCGCAATGCTGACCCCAGCATATCGAACATGGAGCGTCTCACTGCTTCGGACCTCCTATAAGTAAGGGTCCCCTCTACCGGGATAGTGGTTACTTTATTTAACCGAGGGATCAAAGATCAGAGGAGAAGCCCATTTTTTCAAAAGGCTCTCTTCAAATGGGTAACGGACCGCCATATGCTGAGGGACCGCAAAGGACCTCTGCGTCCGTTCCTATTCCTTATCTATGAACTTGTCAAAGAAATCAACATAAGGAAAAACCTTAACAGAGCGGGTCGGTTTGTGTGACCCAAAAGGGACAGACCCTGCAGTGGAAGTCCCAGCTGTATATTCCAGCTTGAGAGGGTCCCTCACAGCATTGATAAGTGCACTGACAAGTGCCCTGTCTTAAGCTGACCCGGACGAGGGGTTCTCCTCACTGGGAAGGTCCTGGTCCGCCTCTTCTGGAACCGGGGTCCTGAGCCGCAGCCAGGCCCGAGTCTGAGTCAGAACATTCCCCAGGCGATGGCGGTGGGAGGGGGCGCTTAGTACCCCCCTTACACTCGCACGCTGCTTCCACCTTGGCAACAAATGACTCCAGGACTGCCGACAAAGCATCCATGGGAACCGCAGGTGCAGGGGCACCGGTTGCTGCCTCTGGAATATTTGGGGAAAAAATGCCAGCTTCTGACTCCATATTGCCCACTGACAGCTCTTAGGGACTTAGTCAAGACACCTGACACAAAATTGTCCACCCTCCTTGCTGCACTGACTGGGGGGGGGGGGGTTACCCAGGGAACTCACCGCCCAGCAAGAGACTGTTCAGTGCCGCTGCCCACTCTCCATCCACACACAGCATGTGACTGAGGAACTCTGTGAGGTGAATTGCGCCGTTCACGCTGTTCAGGAAGCCAGCCAGCACTAGAGGCCAAAACCCACTCCAAAATGGCCGCCGGGTGCCTCAGAGAAAAGCGCGCGGACCACAAGAAAATGGCCGGCCGCAATGCAGACCTGCGTCACAGCGCCGGCGCTTCAAAAATGGCACTCAAACAAGCGAGGTGGACGAGAAGGCCGCAGCGGAGGCTTCCAAGAAAATAACTACCCCCCCCCCACAGAGAGCGGGCCTGGACACCCCCACAGCCCCCACCGGGACCAGGAGCCCCCCTACAGGTATTCCCCGGTCGCAGCGAGCCCCGCAAGGGGAGGAGGAAAAAGGGTGACAGAGGGAGAGAGGGGAGGGCAGGAGAACCCCCTAACAACTCCATTAGGAATGCCCAGCTGTTCCATCCCACCGAGGCAGGAGAAACTGTACTTACCCGTCCTTGCGAGGACCTGCTGGTGCGTTCCTGACAGACCTACAACCGAGCAGTACAGAGTAGCTGTCGGCCCGGTCCACTGTGACTGAGACAGCAAGCAGCCCGGTCATATGTGAACCTTGGAGCAATAAGCTCACCGGCCACCCCTGGAGCCATGGGGTATGCCGTGGCCGACCCAGCGCGTAGCTAAGGCCTGCTCGCGCTCGATGGCCGGACTGGGGGGACTACAAGGATCTATATTATCCAGCCTGTCACCCAGCCGGCAGTTGATAGAAGATTTCTTTAAATAAAATCAGAAAATAATAAAATAATAAAAATTTCTTCCGGACCCTGGGCCCAAAGGGAGCCAGGTCCTTCTCCTCTACTAGGCAGAAAAAACTGAGCTGCTGACTGCAGGGCGGAGGGTTATGTCCGGAGGGACCGCCCCCTGGGCGGGGCTGTTCAACTCTGTTAAAGTAATATGTATTTAAATATCTAACATGTTCTGCCTAGTCCTCTCCTATAGAACAGGAACATAGCCCAACTGTCAAGAATTAAGGAGCTGTGTCTGTCCATGGACAAAAAGAGAAAAGAATTCAAGTGATAAAAAAAATGAACTGTATAAATTGCATATATTAAGAGCTTTAAAGTGCTGGTGTCAGTGTTCTCTCTCAGTTGCTGGTGTCAGTGGTCGCTATCTCGGTGCTGGTGTCAGTGGTCGCTATCTCGGTGCTGGTGTCAGTGGTCGCTATCTCGGTGCCGGTGTCAGTGGTCGCTATCTCGGTGCCGGTGTCAGTGGTCGCTATCTCGGTGCCGGTGTCAGTGGTCGCTATCTCGGTGCGGGTGTCAGTGGTCGCTATCTCGGTGCCGGTGTCAGTGGTCGCTATCTCGGTGCCGCTGTCAGTGGTCGCTATCTCGGCGCCGGTGTCAGTGGTCGCTATCTCGGCGCCGGTGTCAGTGGTCGCTATCTCGGCGCCGGTGTCAGTGGTCGCTATCTCGGCACCGGTGTCAGTGCTCGCTATCTCGGCGCCGGTGTCAGTGCTCGCTATCTCAGCGCCGGTGTCAGTGTTTGCTATCTCGGCGCCGGTGCTCGCTATCTCGGTGATGGTGACAGTGCTCGCTATCTCGGTGCTGGTGTCAGTGTTCTCTATCTCGGTGCTGGTGTCAGTGTTCTCTATCTCGGTGCTGGTGTCAGTGTTCTCTATCTCGGTGCTGGTGTCAGTGTTCTCTATCTCGGTGCTGGTGTCAGTGTTCTCTGTCTCGGTGCTGGTGTCAGTGTTCTCTGTCTCGGTGTTCTCTGTCTCGGTGCCGGTGTTCACTGTCTCGGTGCTGGTGTTCACTGTCTCGGTGCCGGTGTTCACTGTCTCGGTGCCGGTGTTCACTGTCTCGGTGCCGGTGTTCTCTGTCTCGGTGCCGGTGTTCTCTGTCTCGGTGCCGGTGTTCTCTGTCTCGGTGCTGGTGTCAGTGTTCTCTATCTCAGTGCTCTATCTCGGTGCTGATGTCAGTGTTCTCTATTTCGGTGCTGGTGTGTCAGGAAAGGCGTTCCAGCAATCTGCCTAGCAACATGAGTGTCAGAAGTATGCCTGTGCGCAGAAGAGCCATTCGGCGCACGCGCAATAGCATGAACGGCGCGCACGGGAGCGCGCACACGCACGCTGTGACAGCACTTGGCGCCAAGATAGGCTATTTAAAGGGATCAGACACATTGCTGCCTTGCTGTCCGGTCTACAGCGTTCCTGAGACCCCTGCTACCTGTGATCCTGATTGCTGACCTGTTACCTGATCCGGCTCTCCCTTGACTACTCCTGCTTGCTGCCTGTCTCTGATCCTGGCTTGTCCTGACTTCGCTTTTGCTCCTCCTCCAAACCTGATTGCTGCCCGCCTGATAAACGTACCCGGCCTGAACTTTGACCATTCTCTGGATTCTGCTTCTGTACCTGATCTGCCCGCCTGTGTTTGACCCAGCCTGTCTTCACCTGCCAGTCTCCTGATCCACGAGTACCTCGCTGCTGTCTGTAGTTCTCAGCCTGCTGCCTGCATCCTGCCTCGGACTACAGTAGACCTCCCTGCTGCTGCATCCAGCCCTCTACATCTGCTTACCTGTCAGGCACTTGTGCCCCTTTGCACTCTCGAGCTCCTGTCTGCTCTACCAGGGGTTCTTGAGCCAGAGGTATACGAGAGGCCGCTCCCTGCACATTGGGCTCTACTACCAGTTATGTGACAGTACCGGACAACCATGTCCGAGCCCACACAGGGAGCCTCTCCCATGGAGGACTTATGCCGTCACCTGGATGGACTCACTCAGGCCGTCAGGGACCTGCATGAGGGCTACACTCATCTGGAGGAGCGTGTCCAGACATTGTCCACCACGGCTTCTGTAGCATATGGAACTTCTCCTGCACCTTCGGTTGTTACGTTGCCGCCTGAGCCCAGGGTCCCCACTCCTGAAAGATTTTCTGGGGACCGCAGCAAGTACAGAGCTTTCCGCAACGCCTGTGAACTTTTCTTTGCCTTACAGCCCAGGACCTTCTCTCTTGAATCCACCAAGGTGGGCTTTGTTATTGCCTTATTATCAGGCGAACCTCAGGCACAAAAGGACGCCTGTCTCAACCACCTGAGTACCTTCTTCCAAGCAATGGACCTCCTCTACGAGGATCCGCAACTAGCAGCCACCGCAGAAGCAGCACTATGTTCACTGCAACAGGGTCGTAGGGCAGCAGAGGACTATGTCGGAATTTAGGCGTTGGAGTTCCGATACAAACTGGAATGATGCTGCCCTGCGTCACCAGTTCCGCATGGGTCTCTCCGAACCCCTAAAAGATGAACTGGCCCGGGTTGGCATTCCGGCAACACTTGACGCTCTAATCCTCCAGTCTATCCAAATAGACAGACGGTTAAGAGAATGAAGGGCTGAGCGAACATCGGGGCCTTCTAGCCCGGTGTGGATGTTGCCACGTGTGCCCAGTTTTCCTCATCCTGCTCCTTCAACTCCTGTGCACACCTCCATTGATACTTCTGAACCAAAGCAACTGGGCCTGCTCCGCCCTTCACTTACTCCTGAGGAGTAACAAACTTTGCCTCTACTGCGGGTAACCTGGACATTATGTGAGAACTTGCCTAGCAAAGCTCCGTAAGTGCTCTACCCTCTCTTCTACTATTTCACCTGCCTTGCTTAACAATACCACTCACCTGGCGATCTCCATTTCTCTACAGCTTCCAGGAGGGAATATTCAGGCCCCCGCCATTGTTGACTCCGGTGCTTGCAGCGGCTTTATGGACTTATCCTTCGCCATCAAATACCAAGTTCCCTTATGACCCAGATCCAAGGAACTTTCTGTCCATTTAGCCAATGGATCGGCTATTAGATCTGGCCCTGTCACATAAGAAACGGTTCCCCTATTGCCGGCGGCCATCGGGAACTACTCTGCTTAGACATTATTGAATCCCCCTTATTTCCCATCATTCTGGGCATGCCTTGGCTGAGGGCTCATAACCCACAAATTGACTGGAACTCTGGGAAAATCCATTTTCTTTCTCCCTACTGCCGCTAACACTGTCTACAGGAAACTACTGATATCCCGTCTCCTTTTACTGTGCCTGGAAACAGATGTTGAGAACCGTCAGCTTGTCCCAGAGGTCTACCACAGCTTCTTAGACGTTTTCAGTAAGAAGGGAGCAGAAACATTACCACCACATAGGCAGAGATTCCTTTTGGGAGAATCTTTCCCTTGACCGAATTGGAGATGGGAACTCTAAAGACTTATATAGACGATAACCTGGAGAAGGGATTCATACGCCCTTCCACCTCTCCCGCAGGAGCAGGAATTTTCCTTGTGGAGAAGAAAGATCACTCTCTTTGTCCCTGCGTAGATTACCGGGATCTAAATAAAGTCATGATTAAGAACAGGTACCCCCTTCCTCTGGTACCCGAACTGTTCCAAAGACTCGGAACTGCAGTTATATTCACCAAGTTGGACCTCCGCAGAGCTTATAACCTAGTCCGCTTTTGGAGTGGTGATGAATGGAAGACCGCGTTCCGCACCAAATTCGGACACTTTGAATATTTAGTCATGCCCTTTGGCCTATGCAACGCCCCTGCCACATTTCAACATTTCGTAAATGATATCTTCAGAGACTATCTTGTCTTGTTTGTCATAATCTATTTAGATGATATCCTGATCTTTTCCTCTTCTCTGCTTAACCAGCGGGATCCTGTCAGAAAAGTACTAACTTGGCTTTGTCAACATGGCTTGTACGCAAAACCTGACAAGTGCGAGTTTGAACGACAAAGTATCCAGTTCCTGGGGTTGATTATTTCAGTTGAAGGTGTCAAAATGGACCCTCAGAAGGTCACTGCCATTCTGGACTGGCCGGCCCTCACGGATAAGAAAGATTCAGCGCTTTGTGGGGTTTGCAAATTTATATCGGAAATTTATAAAGGGATTTTCTACCATCATTTCCCCCATCACAAGTCTGACTAGACAAGGCACCCGGTTCCACTGGTGTCCTGAAGCTCAAGCCGCTTTCACGAGAGAGGGGGGACCATAGCTTAAAGGATCTGTTCATTTCAGCCTCTGTCCTGAAACACCCCGATCCGGCCTTGCCCTACATCCTGGAGGTGGATGCCTCTGGAGTAGCAGTTGGAGTAGTACTTTCTCAGAGACAGGGGCCCAAAGCTCTATTGCACCCAGTTACGTTCTTCTCTCGCAAGTTATCGGAAGCTGAGAGGAATTACGACATCGGGGACAGAGAACTATTAGCGATCAAGGCCGTACTCGAGGAGTGGCGTTACCTCTTGGAGGGAGCAGCACATCCTATCCTGGTCTACACAGACCAAAAGAATTTGGAGTACTTGAAAGTTGCCAAAAGATTGAAATCACGACAGACGGGCACTTTTTTTTTTTTTACCCGGTTCTCGTTCCACATCACTTACAGGCCCAGGTCAAAAAACACCAAGCCGGACGCACTTTCCCGGATGTATAGTAAACCTGAAGTCCTCTCATTGGGACAAAAGGGAGACCTTTTGTCCCAAATTAAGCAGGCTTCTTCAAAAACTCCTCAGCCATCAGACCTTGCTTTACAGTTAAGGGATGATCTATTATGGAACAAGAATAACATTTTCGTGCCTCAGCAACTACGGGTAGCAGTTCTTAAGTCCTGTCATGACCACGAATTGGCCAGCCCCTTTGGCCTACACAAGACTTCCGAGCTCCTCCAGCGCACATTTTGGTGGCCACAGCTACTTCGAGACTGCAGAAGTTATGTGAAATCTTGCACCACCTGCATTCAAAACAAAGGCAGCAAGACCAGAGCTTGGGGGCTGTTGAAGCCACTACCCATCCCGGAAAAAAACATGGAGGATGATCTCCATGGATTTTATTGTTGAATTACCCCCTTCAGAAGACTACACCACCCTCTTTGTGGTGGTAGACTCTCTAAGATGGCTCACTTCCTGCCTATGAGGGGTACACCCTCTGCCTCCGAGACTGCAAGAATATTAATTAAGGAGATAGTAAGGCTCCACGGCATACCTGAAAATATCGTATCTGATCGAGGGGTACAGTTTACGTCGAAATTCTGGAGAGCACTATGTGGATCCCTGAAAATTTACCTCTCTTTCTCCTCTGCCTATCATCCCCAGACTAACAGTCAGACTGAACGTACAAACCAAACCCTCGAGCAATATTTGCGCTGTTTTTCAAGCTTCTCCCCCCAGGATGATTGGGCTTCTCTATTACCTCTTGCCGAGTTCGCTTACAATAACTCTGTTCACTCTGCTACCAAGCAGTCTCCGTTCTTCGAGAACTACGGCTTCCATCCTTTGTTTCTGTCTAACAACATCCCGGAGTGTACAGTACCAGCTGCTCAAGAAACCCTGAACTTCTTTACTACCAATAATAAACTACTTCAGGAGACAATAGCGAAGACCCAGGAATATAACAAGGAGGTGTTTGACAGGAGGAGGAGAGGGGAGCTTAACCTAGCACCCGGGGATCAAGTTTGGCTGTCCACCTTGAATTTGAAATTAGCATGCCCATCTAGGAAATTGGGCCCTAAGTTTGGGGAGAAAAAACCGCGCTAGCCAAAAATCTTAAAAAATATAGGCAGCAGCTTGAGTGGGATAACACAAAAAGCATATACAAAAATAAAAGCTACGCCAAGCATCAATCAATAAAGTAAAAAAAAGTCCTTAGATGACACAAGGATAAACACAATCAGCGTGGTTCAAACATGAAACACCAGGTACCAGTCTATAGACATATCTTAGTTCTCATATTAATAAAAACAACACCGCAGTGACTTCATAGGCATGTGTGAAGCCCACCACCGAATAAAGGAGCCGCTTACCAGAGGGCAGTATCAACATATGCAGGTATAAAAGAGAGGGGGGACCATAGCATAACTCCGTTTGGATAAGTTTATTAAAAAGGTGTAGTTGTCCCAATGGGAAGACGCGCAGTGACGTCACCACGCTGAACTAAGGAGGAAGGGCTCCTTGCTATGCCGGCCGGCATTATTTACACGCTGCTTTTTATCTTCTATGTTGTAAGTACAACTACACTTTTTTTAATAAACGTATCCAAACGGAGTTATGCTATGGTCCCCCCTCTCTTTTATACCTGCATATGTTGATACTGCCTGCACGAGTGTGGAGAAATTCATGTCCGTGAGCCTTCGTTCCTTATGAGGTACATCTCCCCCTGGATAAAAGGCCTTGACTGGGCTGTAGCCGACTGCTCCATTGTGCTTGGCCTCTGGTAAGAGGCTCCTTTTCGGTGGTGGGCTTCACACATGCCTATGAAGTCACTGTGGTGTCGTTTTTATTAATATGAGAACTATGATATGTCTATAGACTGGTACCCGGTGTTTCATGTTTGAACCACGCTGATTGTGTTTATCCTTGTGTCATCTAAGGACTTTTTTTACTTTATTGTTTGATGCTTGGCGCAGCTTTTATTTTTGTATGGGCCCTAAGTTTGTGGGTCCCTTTTCAAGTGACTAGGAAAATCAATGAGGTGGCCTATGAATTAAAACTACCAGAGTCTTTCCGGATACACCCAGTCTTCCATGTGGCTTTACTCATACCTACAGTTCCGGACCCCTTCACTAACTGGAATACCGGTCCTCCTGAACCAGTTCTCGTCAATGGTGAGGAGGAATTCGAGGTGGAGTCCATCCTGGATTGCAGGAAAAGACGTAACCAGGTTCAGTACCTGGTGAAGTGGAAGGGTTAAGGCCCGGAGGAGAACTCTTGGGAACCAGAGACTAATATCCATGCTAAAAGACTGATTTTGGCCTTTAAAAGATCTCACCCAAGTAAGATGGCCCAGTTGGGCATCCGGAGGCTGCCCGTTGGGGGGGGGGGCAATGTCAGGAAAGGCGTTCCAGCAATCTGCCTAGCAACATGAGTGTCAGAAGAATGCCCGTGTGCGGAAGAGCCATTCGGGGCATGCGCAATAGCATGAACGGCGCACGCACACGCGCGCTGTGACAGCACTTGGCGCCAAGATAGGCTATTTAAAGGGATCAGACACCTTGCTGCCTTGCTGTCCGGTCTACAGCGTTCCTGAGACCCCTGCTACCTGTGATCATGATTGCTGACCTGTTACCTGATCCGGCTCTCCCTTGACTACTCCTGCTTGCTGCCTGTCTCTGATCCCGGCTTGTCCTGACTTCGCTTCTGCTTCTCCTCCAAACCTGATTGCTGCCCGCCTGATAAACTGACCTGGCCTGAACTTTGACCATTCTCTGGATTCTGCTTCTGTACCAGATCTGCCCGCCTGTGTTTGACCCAGCCTGTCTTCACCTGCCAATCTCCTGATCCACAAGTACCTTGCTGCTGTCTGCAGTTCTCAGCCTGCTGCCTGCATCCTGCTTTGGACTACATTACACCTCCCTGCTGCTGCATGCAGCCCTCTACATCTGCTTACCTGTCAGGCACTTGCGCCCCTTTGCACTCTCGAGCTCCTGTCTGCTTTACCAGGGGTTCTTAAGCCAGAGGTATACGAGAGGCCGCTCCCTGTACGTTGGGCTCTACTACCAGGTATGTGACAGTGTGTCAGTGTTCTCCATCTCAGTGCTGGTGTCAGTGTTCTCCATCTCAGTGCTGGTGTCAGTGTTCTCCATCTCGGTGCTGGTGTCAGTGTTCTCCATCTCGTGCTGGTGTCAGTGTTCTCTATCTCGGTGCTGGTGTCAGTGCTCTCTATCTCGGTGCTGGTGTCAGTGCTCTCTATCTCGGTGCTGGTGTCAGTGCTCTCTATCTCGGTGCTGGTGTCAGTGCTCTCTATCTCGGTGCTGGTGTCAGTGCTCTCTATCTCAGTGCTGGTGTCAGTGAGGGAGGTAGCAGTGGAGAAGTCAATCAGCAGGCAGTGCCAGCGCAGGATGCAGAGCGCCCAGCCCACCATGGCTGAGGATCAGCACTGGACTGGACTGGGCTGGGACCTCCCGACCCCGCAGTGGAGCCCTGTATAGGTGGGGTAAGGGCAGGGTGGAGGGAGGGGTCAGGGGCTGTCAATCATAGGTTGGCACACTGGCACAGGACTGAGCTGCCTTGACTGTGGCACTGATTATCAGGAGGAAGTGAGGGGATGGGGCAGGGGTGGAAATAAAGGCAAATGGCTGTGGCTGAGGGATGCTGGAGGAGCAGGGATGAGGGGTTGGCTCTCTCTGGTGATAGTGGTAGCTGGCGCAGAAGGGGTTGTGGCATGGTAGGTAGCTGTGCCTCTCCCTACATACAGCTGGAGCCCTGAATCCTGACACCCCCGCCCCCCCCCCCACTGGTTGACAGCCCCAGAGAGGGGCGGCCCGGACACTTCTTCAGTTCTTCTCTCCTAGTCCTACCTCCCGCCTTCCAATAAAGCTTCCCCTCAGGTGGGACCCTCCTCTTCCCCTCTGTTTACCAGTCAGGTGCCGGATGACTCCCCCGGGTATGCGGGGGGGCGATCTGCGGCTCCGGAGCAGCGGGAATATTTATTTGTATTGTAATTTTGCTCCAGCTGCTATAATGAGTCGCCTCCCCTTCTCCTCCCCCAGACAATATAGTGCTGGCCACGCCTTCCCCCCCCCCAAGACACAGCCACGGCTCTGTCTTCTCTCTCCACAGAGCTCACAGGCAGCTCTGCTGGCTGAGTGGCCGGAGCGCAGCGCAACCGCAGCAGCATTTTATTAGCAGAGGTGGCTCTGCAATTAGACAAATTAGGCGATCGCGGGGCCCCTCTAAGTGCGAGGCCTTAGGCCACCGCCTAATTTGCCTAATTAGAGAGCCGTCTCTGTGCGGACAGATTCACCCACCTGAGCTGTGGATCTCTGCAGCTTCTTCAGAGCTACCATGGGCTTCTTGGCTGCTTCTCTGATTAATGCTCTCCTTGCCGGACCTGTCAGTTTAGGTGGACAGCCATGGCTTGGTAAGTTTGCAGTTGTGCCATACTCTATCCATTTTCAGTGCTCTGTGAGATGTTCAAAGCTTGGGATATTTTTTTTATAATCTAACCCATGCTTTAAACTTCTCCACAACTTTTTCCCTGACCTGTCTGGTGTTTTCTTTAGCCTTCATGATGATTTTTGTTCACTAAGATTCTCTAACAAACCTCTGAGGGCTTCATAGAACAGCTATATTTATACTGAGATTAAATCACACACAAGTGGACTCTATTTACTAATTAGGTTACTTCTGAAGGCAATTGGTTCCACTAGATTTTAGTTAGGGGTATCAGAGTAAAGGAGGCTGAATACAAATGCTTGTCACACTTTTCAGATATTTATTTGTAAAAAAAAAAAGGAAAATCATTTATTTTCCTTTCACTTCACAATTATGTGCCACTTTGTGTTGTCCCAATCCCAATAAAATACATTTACCTTTTTAGGTTGTAACATGACAAAATGTTAAAAATTTCAAGGGGTATGAATACTTTTTCAAGGCACTGTAATGGAGTAAAGCATATGCACAAATTTTGCTCCTTGGAAGAGGAGTTGGAAAAGGTAGATACTTTCGATACTTTCAAGTATAATGAACAGTTCAAGGCAATCTAGCCTGTCGCAGGCAGACCTCTTTATCCTGGTAGCTCAGTTATTTGATTAGGAAGGGTCTGAGCAGCTTTCCCAATGGGTTGACTTGGTACCCTGTGGGCCATGAAACTGAGCTGAGAAACATTTCCTCTTCCCCAACAATGTACCCTCATAGTACCCAGAGAGGCTGTCAGGGTGATCAAGGAGCACAAGGGATCTATTGGTGTGCTTGCCAGAAAATTCCTTTGAAGGCTTGCAGGCAAAGTATTCAAGCTTGGCTGTCACCTCCTTGCTCCTATTGGAATTAGAGCCAGCACCATCTTGAACTATGCAGTCTGATCCCAGAAACACTACTTATTTTTAAACAATCAGACTTTTTACACTTAAAGTGTTACAGACTGATTTTACTGTTGTGGGGTTAGTATTTGCGGTAAAGCATGCTTGTTATACTCACTGTGGAACCTAAGGGGTTAATCCTCTGCTTTGTGTAAAAAGGCTGTTTGATCCTGTCTTCTCTGATCCTCCTCTTCTTGCACTGTCCTCAAACATCTGCTGATACAACAGAGCCTTTGGGGCAAGCTGCACATGCTCAGTTTGGTCTGTATTGCTAGAGGTTTTTTCTTGGGAGAGTGCATGTGATCAGCACAGGGCCAATCAGCACTCTCTAGACAGAGGGTCAGGGGTCCTGTAGCCTCATATGAAAGTCAGAGTAGAATGAAAACTCCTCCTACAAGCTTTAACCAGACACTGATAGAAGTCACAAGGTTGCTATATACTAGGG
Source organism: Rana muscosa (assembly GCA_029206835.1). Taxonomy (NCBI): domain Eukaryota; kingdom Metazoa; phylum Chordata; class Amphibia; order Anura; family Ranidae; genus Rana; species Rana muscosa. The sequence goes on from CM055116.1 coordinate 885,105,335, forward strand.
TGACCAGACATCCCCGGTTTCAGGGGACAGTCCCCGGATTGAGGACACTGTCCCCGGACCAAGTCTGTCCCCGGTTTTGTCCCCAGATTGGATTAGAACAGGGGCTGGGGCAATTTCAAAGACAGTCAGTGCAAAATAAAAAAAATGAAATTCTGAATTACTCCACCTCTCTTACTAGCTTAGAGGGTGTATTTTTTTCCATTATCTGTGCCCCTTTCTGATCATGTGCTGGTCGGAGTGGAGTAAATATTTCTTCAGTTTTGGGTGCATGCCCATTCGGCTCAAGTCTCGGCCAGCCGCCTGCCTGCTTATCTCCTTGCCTTCCCTGGCAGAGTGATCTTCCTCTGCACCCCACCCAGTAGTAGCTGGGGCCCAGAGAGTAAGACTTGACAGGCTGTGAGGTGGGCGGTGATGGGCAGAGAGTCGCTGATTGCCGCCATTACTAGTGAAAGAAAAAATATGTCCCCTGATTTCATTTTAAAAATCTGGTCACCTTACTATATACTGCTGATGAGAAAAGGTATTTAGCAGTTTATATTTACTAAAACTATTGCATTTCAACGTGCTGTGTACTGTGGGAGACCAGATTTAGTGAATGCAGAATCCTGGGCTTAGTAACACTTTAAAGTTTCTTCTTGTTTTAATTATGTCCCTTCCCACACACATCTTGATTGAACACAAACTAATATCAGATTACATGGCTGAAGCAGTAAAGATCTGCTAGTTTGCTAGAATCATATTGAACACGACCAAGAAAACCTTATTGCTGAAGCCATACCCGAAGAATATCTTATTCAAGTTAGGACTTGTGTGATCTCCTACAAGAGAAAGTCACTCAAAATAGTCAGTGGGGATGCACCTGAATTGATTTCTCAAGGTAAAAAGAGGAGAAGTTATGATTATTATTATACAGGATTTATATAGCGCCAACAGTTTACGCAGCACTTTACAATTATAAAAGGGAGACAATACAGTTACAATACAATAAAATACAAGAGGATTAAGAGGGCCCTGCTCAGAAGAGCTTACAATCTAATAGGGTGGGGCAGGTGGTACAAAATGTTGTAACTGTGGGAAATGAGCTGATGGAAGTGGTAAAAGATTAGTTGGAAACGTGATAGGCTTCCCTGAAGAGGTGAGTTTTCAGGGATCGCCTGAAGGTAGCAAGAGTAGGGGATAGCCGGACAAGTTGAGGTAGTGAGTTCCAGAGGATGGGAGAGGCTCTGGAGAAATCCTGCAGATGAGCATGGGAGGAGGAGACGAGAGAGCTTGACAGTAGGAGGTCTTGAGAAGAGCGGAGAGGATGGTTTGGGATATGTTTGGAGACAAGATTGGTTATGTAGCTCGGGGCAGAGTTGTGGATGCCTTTGTAGGTTGTGGTTAGTATTTTGAATTTAATTCGCTGGGTGATCAGGAGCCAGTGTAAGGATTGGAGGAGAGGTTTTTCAATCAAAAACGAGTTTATTGAGAAACTAGGCAGACATACATACAATAGAAAGACATATGCAGCAAGAGATTCAACGTAGCATCTTCAACATTCTGCCATTTTACACATCTGTAAATACAAAAAGTACCATAAACTGGCATAGCAGCAAAGAAATGGGCACATGACATTGATACGTAATACCTGCATTGAAATGACATGTGGTTGGAACATATACCCTGATAGATGGCCAATAATCGACATACAGTATGGCATTTTGAGAATAGTAGAAACCTCAAGAACTCACGTAAACCAGAAAGTAAAAAATAATAAAACGGCTAATCCCTTAGGTGGAATAAGATAGCCAGTCTACAAAACAAAAAGAGAAAATAATAAGTGCGGATCATCCACTATAACACCTCCGCCAATCCATCCTGGGAACCTAGAACATCACATCCCAGAGCCTATCCGGACCATTCCATCCAACACATCACACTTGCAGAAGCCTGTGTTTCACCAATTGAGTTGGACCCAGTCCCGGGGTATCTATCCATGATTGCCACATTGAGTAAAATTTCCTCAGGACACTACGGTGTTGGTAAGTAAGCTTTTCACGTATCAGCAGGCTGTTCACCAGTTCTACCCAGTGTTTGCCCGTTGGTACCCTCGGAGTTATCCAAAGCCTCGCAATTGCCTTGCGGGCCACATATAGTAAGCGCAATACTGCTGTATGTTCATTCGGTGATAACGTGGGTATCTCCAAGGCACCAAGTAGGCACACAACCAGGTCTTGCAGGATCGGGAACTGGTACATTTGCGAAATAGTGGTAAGAACATATTGCCAGTACCTGAAGAGCTTTGGGCACTTCCACAACATGTGTAAGAGGTCACCAGTGTGGCTATTGCATTTTGGACACAACGGAGTATCTCTAATCCCCCATTTGTGTAGACGAGCTGGAGTCCTGTACACCCGATGCAGTAAATAAAGGTGAGATAGCCTCTGTGATGCAGAAACGGACACTAAGGGTGCAGATGTTAGACATAGCTCCAGGGTGTCTCCATCAATGGGACCCAAGTCTCGTTCCCAACCCCTTCTACAGGGAAGCTTACTAGCGTCATGTGTGGCGTTAAGCAGTCTCGCATACACTCTTGATATCATGCCCTTTTCTCTCGTCTATCAATAGTACATCATTCATCAGGGGGTGCGTCGTCGCCACCAGTATTGATAATCTGCTCCCACACTGAAGCGCATGGCGCAGTTGGAGATATTTAAAAAATTGATGCCTGTGAAGGGAAAATTCTTCCCTGAGATCTGTGAAGGATTTCAGAACAGTACCATTGTATAATTGCGTGATGTAATGAATACCTGCCTCCTCCCAAGTGCGAAAGTCCTCCAGTTTGAGGAGCTCTTTAAAGTACTTGTTCCTCCATATGGGAGTGAATGGACATACCCCCCTAATGTGTAAAAGAGACCGGATATATTTCCATAAGGTGTTTAGCAAGGCAACAGTGGGGAGATTAGTCTGCAAATGTGTAAACCCTGATTCCAAGTGTGCTACTACTGGAAGGCTAGAGACCGTAGGAACCAGTAATGATCGAATCGGGTCGGAATCATACTCCGCTCCCCAATTACCTAGATGTTGCAGCTGTGATGCTATAAAATAGTATCTGGCGTGTGGTACTGCCATGCCACCCTGGCCTTTAGCCAGCTGTAGGGAGCGCAGGCTAATGCGAGCTGGTTTGTTACCCCAGATCAGATCCCTAAACTGACTATCAATTTGGGTGAACCATCTGTGCTTTATCCATATGGGGGAGTTATGAAATATATAAAGGAGTTGGGGGGCCCAAACCATTTTGATTAAATTAACTCTACCAGTAACCGATAGAGGTAGTTTTTTCCAAGCAGAGCTTTTTAGTCGGAACTTCCGGAGCAGTGGTGCCAGGTTTAAATCAAGGTACTGGGTGGGGTCCGTGGTCACTTGGATGCCTAAATAGCGGAATTCCTCAACTACTACCGCGTCCTTTGCGCATGCAGGCAAGGGCCGTAGCAGGGGGTCCAGGGGTATAAGTACCGACTTACTCCAATTGATTCTAAAGCCTGAGAGCTGCCCAAAGTCAGCTATCAGACTCATCACATTTCGCAAAGAACTATCAGTATCACCTAGGTAGATCAGAGTATCATCTGCATATAGGGAAACTATATCTTGCCTAAGTCCCCTCTGGAAGCCAATAATGGATTGTGAGGCTCTGATGTGTATAGCTAGAGGCTCCAAAGCAAGGGCAAACAGCAGGGGCGACAAAGGGCACCCCTGGCGTATGCCCCTATGAAGTTTGAAGGACTCTGACACATCCCCGTTGATACGTATTCTTGCTGTTGGTTAATTATACAGCAGTTGGACCCATTTCAGAAAGGACGGACCCACTCCAAATCTAGTTAGGACCTCCCAAAGATAGGGCCATTCAACGCTATCGAACGCTTTTGCCGCATCCAAAGAGAAGATGGCCCTATTACTGGTGTTATCAGTGGGGACCTGTAGATTAAGGAATAGTCTACGTAGATTTTGAGATGTGGATCTAGTTGGTATAAAACCAGATTGGTCATTGTGAATCACTCGTTGAATACATTTGGCCAATCTATTCGCCAGAACCCTGGCGAGCAGCTTGACATCAAATGTGAGCAAAGAAATGGGCCAATATGAGTCCGGAGACAAAGCATCCTTGCCGAGGTTTCAGCAAGACCACTATAATGGCTTCATTCATAGAGGGAGGTAGAGTCCCAGATTCAAACGCCTGGTTGTAAACTTTTAGGAGAATCGGTAGAATTTGTAGAGTACCGCTTATACACTTCTGATGGAAGGCCGTCAGAACCAGGCGCCCGTCCGTTTTGTGTATGAGCCAGTGCCTCCAATAGTTCATCTTCTGACATGGGTGCATTAAGCTGAGCTGAATCCGAGTCGGACAAGCAGGGAATGGGATATCTATCCAAGAATGAACAGAGATCGTCATGGGAAGGACTGACCTTAGAGGAATAGACATCATGATTTTTTTTTTAAAGAAATTCATAATAGCGGGAGTGGAATGACACGGTACACCGTGTACATCAGCCACAACCTCTATATGTGAGGAAGATTGCTGTGATTTGGCCAGCAAGGCCAACATGTGCCCTGTGTTTTCCCCCTCCTCAAAGTGACTTTGTTGTAAAAAGAAGCGTTTATTTTCTGCCAGCTGCAAGGACAAGTCCTTGAGCAGAGATTGGGCTGCCAGCCAGGACCGTTTGGTATCCTCCGTGGGGTCATCTATATATTTAACCTCTGAGCGCCGGGCCTCCTCCAAAACCGAAACCTCCCATTCTTTAGTAGAAGTCTTAATTTGGCTTATTACTCTAATAAACTGGCCACGTAAATATGCTTTTGCAGTTTCCCAGACCACACCTATATTCGTTGAACCTATATTAAGTTCGAAAAAGATCGTGAGTAGTTCAGGTATCGGATCCGGATTCGGAATGAGTGATAGCCAGAAGGGATTAAGTTTCTATAGGGTGTTTCCCCTGACTGCCCCCAATCGTAGATCAACCGAGAAGGGAGAATGATCCGAGATCTGTCTTGGGTGATATTGAGAGGAGTCCAATAATGACAGAAGAGGATCGTTCCCCAATCCCAGATCAATTCTAGATAGACCTCCTATTGAGGCTGACTGGCATGAGAAAACCCTGACCTCTGGGTTACGCATCCTCCACACATCCGTCAGGCCCATCTCCAGCAGGAGGCGAGCAAACGGGGTAGGGCCCGTGTCGTCCCTGCATACCGTTCCCAATCCGGGCACAAAGTTTGTCCTTCTCCTGGTCAAGATAATTATTAAAGTCCCCTAGGACCAGCACTGGTACCCCTGAAAAGTGAGACATAAAGTCTGCTAACGTTTTGAGGAGACCGGCTGAAAACGGAGGGGGAATGTACAACCCTGCTAAAATGCATTTTGTTCCATATATGGAGCACAGTAGGAAAACATAGCGACCATCTGGATCAATCTTAACTTCTATAGCTGAGAAGTGCTTGCCACGTTTCACAAGAAGACTCACTTCCCTCGAGTACACCGAATAAGTGGCGTGATATTGATGACAAAATTGTCTTAGAGCAAATTGAGGGGTGGAGGTCGGGGAGAAGTGAGTCTCCTGAAGGCATATTATATCCGCTTAAAGACGCTTGATTGTGCGTAACACAGCCAAGCGTTTAATAGGATTATTTAAGCCCCTGACATTCCATGATAAAAATCTGGTCACCTTAAGACATTTCAGCAGGATTACAAGAACCACAAGGATACCATATAGTGTTATAGAGCGGTTTGAAAACAATAGAGGGCAATAAACACGAAAGGAGGACATGGCCCAATGGACTGAAATAAAAAATAAAAAAAATGGGAGCAGCAGTACATTAGTATAGCTAACGAGCTTTGCATTGACCGTGCTAGGCACGAGTAATCCATAAGAGGAGCAGGGTCCATAGTAAGCAATAGAGACATTAGTAGTGTAGATCCTGCCATAGAGCAGAGAAAAAAAAAACAACTTCATAAAATAAAAGGAAAAAAACAAATAACCAGCCAACATGGCCATCCTGTATTGCCTAAGAGCAGTAGGAGGTCTGGACCAGACCATCTTGGGGGCAACAGTGGAAGCGCACGTTAGTGTCTTAACAACTTCTCAACAGCTAGAATAAGGAGCCCTGGTGGTAAATAGAGGTTCAGTCAACAACAGCTTTCTCCACCTTGGCAAGTAGAAATGTACGATCAAAAGGTGCCTAATAAAGGAGAACTCTATCCCTCAGGAGATGCAGGGTGACGGTTGCGAGCTTCCCGGATCAATCGTTCTTCCCGATCCAGCCATTGTGTGGCTGCCGATGGCAAATCAAAAAAGTGCACTGAGCCCAGTGCTTCCACCCTAAGGCGGGCAGTATACAGCATAGCGTATTTTAGATCCAGGGACCTGGGGCGACGTTTAATCTCCATGAATTTTGCGCATTGTCTCTGTAGCTCAGCTGAGAAATCCGGTAAAAAAGACAGCTTGGCGTTATCAATTCTAAGGGCCTCAGGTTTGGTCCTGGCATTCTGGAGAACAGCATCCCTGTCCTTATAGTGCAGGAGCTTGAGGAGAAAAGGCCTGGGGGGAGCCCCCGGCTGCTGAGGCCTGGCCGGAACTCTGTGTGCTCTCTCTACAGAAAACATGGGGGTGAACACCTTTCTGCCGAATGCTGCGACCAGCCATTTTTCAATAAATTCCACAGGGTTCTTTCCCTCAATTCTTTCAGGGAGCCCAATCACCCTGACATTATTTCTTCTCATTCTGTTCTCCAATTCCTCCAAACGAGAGGAATGTTGTGAGAGGAGATGATTGTTGTACGACAAATCTCTCTGCATGGGTACCATGTCATCCTTCACAGAGCTCACTCTCCTTTCTAATGCCGAGGTCCTCTCTCTTAGCTTTTGGGTGTCCTGTCTCAGAAATGACAATTCCGCTCTAACCCCTTTTATCTCGGCGGCTAGAGAGACATTACAGTTATTTACTGCTGCAATGATGTCACTGAGCGAGGGTTCCCCTTCAGGGTGTGGGCTGGCGGGGATATGAGGCCTAGTGGAACCACTCTCAGGAGTACGCACTGCATCCCAAGCGAGCCCTGATCCACTTGCATCCTCCAAGGGCACAGTGTCGTCAGCCTCAGATGAGCCACCGGATGAATCCCCCGGAGTGTCAGAGTGTATATTGGGGTCCAGAGTGAGAGAGAAGAGCTTTGCCGCAGCCTTCCTGTGTATCTCCTTTGCAGAGCGCTGTGCCTGAGCGCCATTTTGGGCCATGCTGTCTGCGGTCCGGGCCGCGTTCTGTCGCTTCACGGTGGACATCTGGCAGGTAGGTAGCAAATAAAGAGCTTTTGACACTCGGGAAGGCTTCCGATCACCGAAAATCCGTAATTGCAGCAATGCAGGGTATTCGATCAGGATAGTAGAGCGGATTTTCGGCGGAGAGAACTGAATGTGCGTCCAGCTACATCCGATGCCTGGCCACGCCCCTTGGAGGAGAGGTTTGGCAGACACTGAGCGGTTGGTAAGGTGGATAAGTCTGGCAGCAGCATTCATGATAGACTGAAGAGGGGATAGCCTATGGAGAGGCAGGCTAATAACAAGGTAGTTGCAATAGTCAAGGCGAGAGATAACGAGGGAGTGAATGAGGAGTTTGGTGGTTTCATTTGTTAAAAAGGGGAGAATTGTAGAGATGTTACGGAGGTGAATTCTACAAACTTTTGACAACGATTGGACTTGAGGCTGAAATGACAAGTCAGAGTCCAGGATTACACCTAGTACCCTGGCGTGAGGGGAGGGACTGATGGTTGCATTGTTGATTTTGAAGAAAAAGTCACGGAGGGGGGCACGGGCAGGGGGGAATATTAGTAACTCAGTTTTAGAGAGATTTAGTTTAACCACTTAAGCCCCGGACCATTTTGTAGCTAAAGGACCAGAGGTGTTTTCAGAATTTTGCACTGCGCTGTTTTAACTGGAAATTGTGCGGACATGCAATGTTGTACCGAAACGAAATTTGCATACTTTTCTTCCCACAAATATTGCTTTCTTTTAATGGTATTTGATTGCCTCTGCGATTTTTTATTTTTTGCGATATAAACGGATTTTCTACTTTTTGTTATAAGAAAAATCGAATAAACTCAATTTTAGTCATACATTTAGGCCAAAATGTATTCAGCCACATGTCTTTAGTAAAAAAAATGTCAATAAGCGTATATTTATTGGTTTGCGCAAAAGTTATAGCGTCTACAAACTAGGGTACATTTTCTGGAATTTACACAGCTTTTAATTTATGACTGCCTATCTCATTTCTTGAGGTGCTAAAATGGCAGGGCAGTACAAAACCCCCCCAAATGACCCCATTTTGGAAAGTAGACATCCCAAAGAAATTGCTGAGAGGCATGTTGAGCCCATTGAATATTTTTTCTTTTTTACCCAAGTGATTGAATAATGACAAAAAAAAAAAAAAATTACAAAAAGTTGTCACTAAATGATATATTGCTCACACATGCCATGGTTATATGTGGAATTGCACCCCAAAATACATTTTGCTGCTTCTCCTGAGTACGGGGATACCACATGTGTGGGACTTTTTGGGAGCCTAGCTGCGTACGGGCCCCCGAAAACCAAGCACCGCCTTCAGGATTTCTAAGATTGCAAATTTTTGATTTCACTCCTCACTACCTATCACAGTTTCGAAGGCCATAAAATGCCAAAATAGCACAAACCCCCCCAAATTACCCCATTTTGGAAAGTAGACACCCCAAGCTATTTTCTGAGAGGCATGGTGAGTATTTTACAGCTCTCATTTGTTTTTGAAAATGAAGAAAGAAAATAATTTTTATTTTTTTTTCAATTTTCAAAACTTTGTGACAAAAAGCGAGATCTGCAAAATACTCACCATACCTCTCAGCAAATAGCTTGGGGTGTCTACTTTCCAAAATGGGGTCATTTGGGGGGGTTTGTGCCATCTGGGCATTCCATGGCCTCCGAAACTGTGATAGGCAGTGAGGAGTGAAATCAAAAATGTACACCCTTAGAAAGCCTGAAGGCGGTGCTTGGTTTTTGGGGTCCCGTACGCGGCTAGGCTCCCGAAAAGTCTCACACATGTGGTATCCCCATACTCAGGAGAAGCAACAGAATGTATTTTGGGGTGTAATTCCACATATGCCCATGGCATGTTTGAGCAATATATCATTTAGTGACAACTTTGTGCAAAAAAATAAAATAAAATAAATAAATTGTCTTTTTTCCGCAACTTGTGTCAACATATAAAATATTCAATGGACTCGACATGCCTCTCAGTATATAGCTTGGGGTGTCTACTTTCCAAAATGGGGTCATTTGGGGGGGTTTTGAACTGTTCTGGCATTTTATACACAACATTAGGAAGCTTACATCCACTCTTCTAACCACTTATAGACAAAGCCCTTTGTTTGGCCTCGTACACACGGCCGAGATTCTCGTCGAAAAAAACATGTCGTTTTTTTCGACGAGATTCTTGGACAAGAAACTTGTCCCGGCCGAGTGTACACACGCTCGTTTCAAAGAACCCGCGGTTCTTTGAATGGAGCGTACGCGGTGACGTCATCGACTACGACGAGCATGCGCTCGTCACATTCGATGCCGTCGCCGCCATCTTGGTATACCCTACGTATGCCTAGGAAGCTACCGCGCATGCGTCGAATTCATTTCGAACATGCGCGGGCTTCCCGGCGGACAGGTAAGTGTACACACACTCACTTTTCTCGTCGAGAAACAGGCTGACGAGAATCTCGACGAGAAAATAGAGAGCAGGTTCTCTATTTTCTCGTCGAGGTTACTTGTCGGTTTTCTCGACGAGAAACCCGATAGCCGCGTACACACGACCGATTTACTCGGCAAGACATCTCTGCCAGCAAGTTTCTTGCTGGTTCTTGCCGAGAAAATCGGTCGTGTGTACGAGGCCTGACACTTTTTGTTTACATGAAAACATATTTTTTTTTTTGCAAGAAAATTATGTTGAACCCCCAAACATTATATATATTTTTAAAGCAAATGCCCTACAGATTAAAATGGTGGGTGTTGCATTTTTTTTTCCACACAGTATTTGCGCAGCGATTTTTCAAACGCATTTTTTGGGGAAAAAATACACTTTTTTTTAATTTTAATGCACTAAAACACCCTATATTGCCCAAATGTTTGATGAAATAAAAAAGATGATCTTAGGCCGAGTACATAGATACCAAACACGACATGCTTTAAAATTTTGCACAAACGCGCATTGGTGACAAACTACATACATTTTTAAAAGCCTTTAAAAGCCTTTACAGGTTACCACGTTAGATTTACAGAGGAGGTCTACTGCTAAAATTACTGCCCTCGATCTGACCTTTGCGGTGATACCTCACATGCATGGTGCAATTGCTGTTTACATATGACGCCAGACCGACGCTTGCGTTCGCCATTGCGCAAGAGCAGGGCAGGACAGGGGTGCTTTTTTCTTTTTTTTTTTTTTTTTTTTTATTATTAATTTTGCTTTTTTATTTTATTTTTAAACTTTTCCTTCCATATATATATTTTTTTAAATCATTTTTATTGTTATCTCAGGAAATGTAAATATCCCCTATGATAGCAATAGGTAGTGACAGGTACTCTTTTTTTGAAAAAACTGGGGTCTATTAGACCCTAGATCTTTCCTCTGCCCTCAAAGCATCTGACCACACCAAGATCGGTGAGATAAAATGCTTTCCCAATTTCCCAATGGCGCTTTTTATATCCGGGGGGGGGACATTCCCTCCCACTGCTTGTAAAAGCAGTCCAGAGGCTAATTAGCCACTAGGATTGCTTTTACATGAAAGCCGGCCGCTGGCTGAAAAGAATGATACCAAGATGATACCTAAACCCGCAGGCATCAATCTGGTATAACCATTCAAAGTCCAGCAACATGCTGGTCCTTGTTGGACATGTATTGTAATCTTTTTTTTCATGCAGCCTGTTGGCTGAACGAAAAAAGAGATTGATCGGTGGGTATGCCCACCATTAGAATACCGCCCTTCATCCACCCACTTCTAATGATGGGCATACATGCACCATTTATATATGCCGAAGCATGGGGGCATCCTCCCGCAAAAGTTATGCCGCACACACATGGTCGGACTTTTCCACGGGCATGCCTCCGTCGGAATTTCGACCGTATGTACGCGGCATTAGGAGCAAAATCGCTCCTCCGCCCCTGCTGCCCCAATGCTTCGGCATATATGCTTTTTTTTTAACTGTGGTAGTGAAATCACCTCCTACAGCACTGGAGTCGCAGGGATCAGGCCTGTCTCTGCGAACGCTGAAGTTATGTGTGTTGTGTTTTGTAAGTGACAGTGATCGATTGATACTGCACTTGGGTGGCCTGGGCTGGACGGAGGGGCAAAACGCAGGTGCTAGCAGGTATCTGGGCTGATCCCGCTAACACTGCGTTTTTGGGAACCCTAAATTGCTGGGGACGCTAGTATAGATCTGATCAGATCAGATATTGATCTGTTCAGATACTATACCACTAAGGGGAGTGTATGCTTCACGCGTGGGTGTTAGCGTTACTGGCACTAACCTGACGCTGCCTGGGGTGTGACGCAGACCCTCTCTGACGCTAAAACCTAATTGATATCGCCCGCCGGGCGATCAGGGGGTTAAACCTTTATTGGGTTATATACGGCGGGTGCCCTGACACTATAAAAAGCAAACTAACTAACCAGCGTCACCCGTAACACTTATATGGTGATCACTGGTGAAAGGGTTAACTAGGGACAATCAGGGGGTTAAACCTTTATTAGGTAATATATGGGGGTACCCGACGCTACAAAAACCTGCGGCGAACCTAAAAAAAATAACTGGCTACCTATCGGCATCACCGACACTAAGACAGCGATCAGAAAAACGATCGCTTAGTGACACTGGCAAAAGGGGGTGAAAGGGTTACCTGGGGGGCGATCAAGGGGTTAAACCTTTATTGGGTAATATGTGGGGGTACCTGACGCTATAAAAACCTGCGGCGAACCTAAAAAAAATAACTGGATACCTATCGGCATCACCGACACTAAGACAGCGATCAGAAAAACGATCGCTTAGTGACACTGGCAAAATGGGGTGAAAGGGTTACCTGGGGGGGTGATCAAGGGGTTAAACCTTTAGGTAATATATGGGGGTACCCGACGCTATAAAAACCTGCGGTGAACCTAAAAAAAATAACTGGCTACCTATCGGCATCACCGACACTAAAACAGCGATCAGAAAAACGATCGCTTAGTGACAGCGGTGCTAGGGGGTGAAAGGGTTACCTGGGGGGGGCGATCAATGGGTTAAACCTTTATTAGGTAATATATGGGGGTACCCGACGCTATAAAAACCTGCGGCGAACCTAAAAAAAATAACTGGCTACCTATCGGCATCACCGACACTAAAACAGCGATCAGAAAAACGATCGCTTAGTGACAGCGGTGCTAGGGGGTGAAAGGGTTACCTGGGGGGGCGATCAAGGGGTTAAACCTTTATTAGGGGGGGTTAGGGGGCTACACTGGACCTAACACTAACTGTAGTGACACTTTTACAGTCACAAATGTCACTGATTGCAGTGATCAGTAAATAAATGGTCACTGCAATCAGTGACACTGTGACTGGGGGCTGGGGGGTGATCTGGGGGGGCCATTTATGTACCTATGTGTGTGGTGTCAGTGTGCTGTTATGTGCACTAACCTGTGTGTCTTCGCTCATGCGGCGCTCGGTATATGTGAGTGCCGCATGAGGGATGACATCACTTCCTCCTGCCTGTGTAAACATTACACAGGCAGAGGAAGCATTTGATTCGCCGGGAGCGATCGCGAGGGGGTGGCCAGAATCGAATGGCGGCCCCCTCATCACGGATCGCTCCCGAAGCGATCCCGGCCGCCCACTGTACCGGAGGGGGGTCTGATTGGACCCCCCACCCATACGAATGCAGGCATGTACAGGTACGTGATTGTGCCTGTCCGTGCCATTCTGCCGACGTATATTTACAGTGGGCGGTCGTTAAGTGGTTAAGGAAGTGGTGCGACATCCATGCTGAGATGTCAGTTAGTAAGTTAGTAATACGAGAGGAGACTGAAGGAGTGAGGTGAGGAGTAGACAGATAGATTTGGGTGTCATCGGCGTATAGGTGGTATTGGAAGCCGTGGGCGGTTATCAAGTGACCAAGGGAGGAGGTGTAGATAGAGAAGGGAAGGGGTCCAAGAAAAGAGCCTTGGGGGATCCCCACAGAAAGGGGCAATGGAGAGGAGGAGACAGAGTTGTAGGTAACACTGAAGGATCGCTGTGATAGATAGGCAGAGAACCAGGATAGAGCAGAATCTTGGAGGCCAAGGGAATGGAGTTTATTGAGAAGGAGCGGGTGGTCAACGGTATCAAAGGCTGCAGAGAGGTCAAGTAGAAGGAGTATGGAGTACTGGCTGTTGCTTTTAGCAGTTAGTAAATCGTTAGTGATTTTTAGTAAGGCAGTTTCCGTGGAGTGCTGCGAGCAAATGCCATACTGTAAGGGGTCAAGAAGGTTATTTTCACTGAGGTAGGAGCCAAGACGGTTGTAGACAAGGCGTTCTAGAAGTTTAGAGGTGAATGGGAGCAATGAGATGGGCCTTAAGTTGTTCAGGTTGGTGGGGTCCAGTGAGGTCTTTTTAAGTCTGTGCATGTTTTAGAGGGGAGGGGAAGGTGCCACTAGAGAGGGAGAGATTGAAGATGTGAGTGAGGGAGCATAGGATAGAAGAAGAGGGTGACCGTAGTAGTTGTGAGGGAACAGTGTCCAAGGGACAATTGGTTAGGTGGGCATCTAAGAAAAGTTTTGTAACCTCTTCAATAGTAGCCAATTCAAAAGAGGAGAGTGTTGAAAGTGCCGTTAGGCAAGTTATGTTGGGTGGTGAAGATGTACGGACAGTGGAGGTGTCCTCGCGAATTGCATCAATCTTGTCTTTGAAGTGATTGGCAATCTCTTGGGCAGTGAGTTAGTGGGTAGAGGGGTTCGGGGGCGAAGCAGAGAGTTAAAGGATATTTTGGACATAAAACAAGCCAGAGATCATGCCAGGAAAGCCATATATTTTAGTGTGGGGAAAGTTTAGGAGATCAAAAACTCCTCTTTCTCTGCCAATCAGGAGCAGTCTTCACTGGTGAATGCTTCCTTCTAATCTCAGGCATGGCTGAGTGTTCTCTGCTGTTCTAGATAACTCTTACTACAAATGCCAGACTTCATAGTTCAGCAATGCATTGCTTAGATATTTACCTCAAGGCAGTTAGGAGGAGCAAATCCCAATGACATCAAAGAACTCTGTTTGTGTACATTTTTTGCATTTTTGTATTTCTATATTGGCATGTGGTGCTACCAAAATAATTACATGACTTAAGTTGCAATTAACAAATGCATGGATTCAATTGTCTTTTGGACTTCCCTGACTCTTTTTTGTTTTCTGCAGCTGTGGGTCATTATAAAGAGTTGTTCATTGTATGCTATTTTATTATGATTAAGGCCTCCACAAGAGGCTGAAATGCGTCAATCTTTTAGAAGGAATTGATTCCTTTTTAAAGTGGAGCTCCGCCGGAAAAAAAAATATTAAAAGCCAGCAACTACAGCTACAGCAGCTGCTGGCTTTTAATATTTGGACACTTACCTGTCCTGGAGTCCAGCGACGTCCGCAGCAGAGGACGAGCGATCGCTCGTCACTCTGCTGCTCCCTCCGCCATCCTCGCTGAGGGAACCAGGAAGTGAAGCCCTCCGGCTTCATGCCCGGTTCCCTACGGCGCATGCGCGAGTCGCGCTGCGCCGTTCTGATTGGTGATCCTGTGTTCTGGGAGCCGAGTGTCTCCCAGAACACTACGGGAAGTCTGCGGGAAGTGACGTCACTCCTGCAGATTCCCGGAGAGAGGACTCCCGGATGTGGGTGAAAATACCTGTCTTAGACAGGTATCTTCACCCCCCTCCCCCCTGAAAGGTGTCAATTGTGACACCGGAGGGGGGGAGGGTTCCAAATAGCAAAAGTTGCTATTTAGGGTGGAGCTCCACTTTAATGTCTTGTTGGAGAAAAAAATATATTCCTTTTAATCTAAGATGCTTTGGTGCCAGACTTTCACTTCTTCACTGAACTAACGGCAAGTACCACGTGAGTCCGTGCACAGGTGTCTGGATCTCATTCTATTCATATGGGATTTTTGGGGTAAAAGTACCTTTTACCTTTTGTATAAAAGCCCTACAATCTCGCCAGTAGCGTCTTAGGTCCATTGCGTTTTAAGTTTCTTACAAGGAGCAGTTGACCATGGATTGTTTCTTTAACCACCTCAATACAGGGCACCTAAACCCCCTTCTTGCCCAAGCCATTTTTCAGCTTTCAGCGCTGTCACACTTTGAATGACAATTGCGCGGTCATGCAACACTGTACCCAAATTAATTTTTCCCCATAAATAGAGCTTTATTTTGGTGGTATTTGATCACCTCTGTGGTTTTTATTTCTTACGCTATAAACAAAAGAAGAGTGACAAGTTTGAAAAAAAACACAATATTTTTTACTTTTTTTCCTCAGTTTAGGCCAATATGTATTCTTTTACATACTTTTGGAAAACAAATTTGCAATAAGCGTATATTGATTGGTTTGAGCAAAAGTTATAGCATCTACAAAATAGGGGATAGATTTATAGCATTCATTATTATTATTTTTTTACTAGTAATGGCGGCAATCTGTGATTTTTATCATGAATGCGATATTGCGGCAAACATATTGGACACTTTTGACACTATTTTGGGACCAATCACATTTTTACAGCGATCAGTGCTATAAAAATGCACTGATTACTGTATAAATGTGACTGTCAGGGAAGGGGTTCTTCCCTAAAATGTATTTCCTAAGGAGTGATTCTAACTGTAGTGGGAGGGGACTCACAAGGGGAGGAGACCGATCGGTGTTCCTCTGTACTGGGAACACACCATCGGTCTCCTCTCACCTGACAGGACGTGGATCTGGGTGTTTACACACACAGATCCACGGTCCTGCTTTGTTACCGGGCAATTGTGGGTGCCCAGCGGCTGTGCATCAGTTCCCGAGTGCCAAAGCCTAGGTCCAATTCATCACAATGTACTCTTTTTTTTTTCAATAACTCAATTGAAACAAAAATCGCAGATTTAGTGTATCCTCACATGGTGACTCTGTGGATACACAAATAACAATGTTGTATAAAGGTAAAAAATCCGCGCTGCCCCCTACTACCGGTAATTAAAAAAATATATTACATAAATGTGAAGTGAACACACTATGAATTGTGAAAATATAATGTGTGAAAAAATGTGGTGAAGGGTTAAATCTTCACTATTAAAATGTGTAGGTGCTGCAAATTAATTAGCCTGAATAGAGCTCATAAGTATTGGAAAAGAAAGATCAATTGCGCAACCTAAAAAGTGTATCAAATAAAAACGTGATATGATGCTGTTGCACTAACAAAAATTTAATGATAAATGCATTGCAAATCATGATGACCAAAAATACCATTAAATGAGTCCATTAAAAAACTGTGAATTATTATAGTCCATATGGTACAAAAACAGAGAAATGCAGTGCAGGAGATCCCATGTGACATGAAACCGTGAAAATTGAGTTGGTTAACTTCATACAATCACATCCGATATGCTGATAAAAAATGGCCGCTTACCAGACAGATGATAATATTAGGCTCGATATTGGGCCGATCTGCCCTTAGATAGACTGTTGGATCCAGATTTCAACACCGCTGATATGACTCCCAATCCTGCTTGCGGCTCAGAGCTCCTCCGGATAAGGCAAAACCTTTTGATGGGTAAGTGTACTCTCCACTCTCCGGTTTACGATTTCCACACAACCTTAAGCGATTTGCCTCTATATCTCACGAGCCCACAGTCAGTTACCAAGGAAGGAGAAGAGGAAGAAGAAACCTCATGGTGCAGTATTTCCTTGTAAAAATATATTTATTGCACAAGCTTCATTGTATACTGACATCCATACAAACAGAAACGATTTTTCAAAACAGCCGCGGTTTGGACCAGCTGGCCGATACGTGATGACATCAGAGATCTGTTTGCTCCACCCGCCGCGTTTCCCCGTATAAGGATTCTACTGGGAACGGAGGACTCATTTAATGTAATAATCATCACTATGGTATTTTTGGTCATCATGATTTGCAATGCATTTATCATTTAATTTTTGTTAGTGCAACAGCATCATATCACGTTTTTATTTGATACACTTTTTAGGTTGCGCAACAAATAACAATGTGGTAACGTCCCTATAATGTTTAGAAGGAGAAAATTGAAGCTAATGCAGCGTACACACGGCCGTTTTTCTCATCGAGAAAAACTAAATTTTTTCCTTTCGACGAGAAAAACGATCGTCTGTGGGCTTTCTGCGGTTTTTTTCGCCGAGAAAAACGGCATTAAAAACGACGAGAAAAATTAGAACATGTTCTAATTTTTCTCGTCGTTTTTTGCGACATGTTTTCCGCAGCAGTGTTTCCCATAGGGAAACACTGCCGCGGAGCCCACACACGGTCGTTTTTTTCGACCAAAAAAAAAATGACATTTAAAACGGCCGTGTGTGGGGGGAACAAGCTGTTCCTCGTTTTTCACGTCGATTTTCTCGACGGTGTTTACACCGTCGAAAAAATCGATCGTGTGTACGCGGCATAAGAGAATGGACTTTGTAGGTACACACATAGAATATGTAAAATTGATTAAAGTTTTTAATTGGATAAAGTTAAAATCATTGTATAAAAACACATATTAAAACACATTATAATGTTAAGTGACCCCAAAAACTATGATAACACCTCCAAGATATTTATGCTTACCAGCAGTACATAGTGTTGGATATTTTCCTGCAATACCTATTTGGTAAGCCCCTGCTATACTAAATAATCTCTCTTTTTTTTAATGTGTAGCTGCAGTATATTATCGGTCATATACCATGCTTGACCGAGCTTTATTTATGCATATGGCTATGCTTGCCTTGTTTGGCATGCATGCATGCATGCATTTTATTACAATTTGTTACCATATTTTTATTTTATTTTTTGCTCATAGATCTTATATTTTGGACTACTTGGTTTTCATACCTATATACAGTCTTTGTGCAGTGTTGTTCAGAAACTCTGCTCTCTATGTATTTTTTACAATATGGTATACAACCGTTGAACACCCATATATACCTGCAACACTGTATAGCTATATTGATGAAGTCTTTACATATGGATGTGTCCCCAATAAGGGGTTTTGCTTCTTGCTCCCTGGCGGTCATGGAGGGTGGGCGCTGTTAGTTGCTGGATTTTATCAACATGATCATTGCATTGTTTATAACCATTTTTGTTTTATATATTTTGGATAAAACTATATACTTATCTGATGTTTTTCTTATATATCTATTAGATTTGCATGCTCCTGAAGAAGCGCACCTATGCGCGTAACATATAGAGCAAATTTTTTGTGCGACCTCATACCTTGACTCAACTACTCCACGCAAATTATTTCCATTTGGATGCTGCTACTTGTTACCTCTATTACTGCACCAATTTGGGTTATAATATATCTATATATCTTGGAGGTGTTATCAGAGTCTCTGGGTTCACGTAACATTATAATGTGTTTGTATACAATGATTTTAACTTTATCCAATTAAAAACTTTTAATAAATTTTACATATTCTATGCGTGTGCCTACAAAGTCCATTCTATTAGCTTCAATTTTCTCCTTCTAAACTCAATTGAGACAACCAAATGAAAGTTAAATAAAAGCTTATTTATTTTGCACTTGCAGGAATACAATGCAGGTCAGTACAATACACAGTAAGGCCCCATGCACACGAGACGCTGTTATTTGCTGTTAAACGCGCGTTCAGAGGCAGTTGGACACTTTTTTCAACTGCTCCTGAACCCATTCAATGTTATCCTATGTGTCCATGCACACAGTCTCGTTTATTGCCGTTTTTAGGCAGTTGCGTTTAACCTCGTTTTTCCAGAAGCAAAAAAATGGGTTCAGACGCAAAAGTTTTCCACGTTTCAGACGCAAAACGCAGCTAAACGCGGCAAAACGCGGGTACCGGCGTTTTGCCGCGATTTCGTTTATTAGCGTTTTTAAAGGTGACCTATTTTTTTACATTAGAAATCTCAAAAATGATGGCAAATGATGAAAAACCATCAAAAAAAATATGAAAAAAAACTGTAATTGCTTGCATTGCACTGTAGACAATCCACAACTTGTGGCAGGTGATGTGGCAAGTGGACAATCCACAACTTGTGGCAGGTGATGTTGCCAGGTGACGTGGCCAGGTGACATGGCAGGTGACGTGGCAGGTGGACAATCCACAAATTGTGGCAGGTGACGTGGCCAGGTGACGTGGCAAGTGGACAATCCACAACTTGTGGCAGGTAACGTGGCCAGGTGACGTGGCCAGGTGACATGGCAGGTGACGTGGCAGGTGGACAATCCACAAATTGTGGCAGGTGACGTGGCAGGTGACGTGGTAAGTGGACAATCCAAAACTTGTGGCAGGTGACGTGGCCAGGTGACGTGGCAGGTGGACAATCCACAAATTGTGGCAGGTGACGTGGCAAGTGGACAATCCAAAACTTGTGGCAGGTGACGTGGCCAGGTGACGTGGCAGGTGGACAATCCACAAATTGTGGCAGGTGACGTGGCCAGGTGATGTGGCAGGTGACGTGGCAGGTGGACAATCCACAAATTGTGGCAGGTGATGTGGCCAGGTGACGTGGCAAGTGGACAATGCACAACTTGTGGCAGGTGACGTGGCCAGGTGACGTGGCAAGTGAACATTCCACAACTTGTGGCAGGTGACGTGGCAGGTGACATGGCCAGGTGACGTGGCCAGGTGATGTGGCAAGTGGACAATCCACAACTTGTGGCCAGGTGACGTGGCAGGTGACCAATTCACAACTTGTGGCAGGTGACGTGGCAGGTGACGTGGCCAGGAGACGTGGCAAGTGGACAATGCACAACTTGTGGCAGGTGACGTGGCCAGGTGACGTGGCAGGTGACGTGGCAAGTGAACATTCCACAACTTGTGCCAGGTGACGTGGCCAGGTGACGTGGCCAGGTGATGTGGCAAGTGGACAATCCACAACTTGTGGCCAGGTGACGTGGCAGGTGACGTGGCAAGTGGACAATTCACAACTTGTGGCAGGTGACGTGGCCAGGTGACATATCAGGTGACGTGGCAAGTGGACAATCCACAGCTTGTGGCAGATGATGTGGCAAGTGATACGCTAAATACAAGTACACTGCTGCTCTCTCAGCTGCTGGTCTCCCAAAATGGCTGAAATGGTTAAATAATAATGTTTTTTGAGCTTAGGGAGGGTCTTATGATGTTTCTTAACTAAACGCCTATAGACGCAAACGCGGTAAAACGCCGCTAAAATCGCGGCAAAACGGGCGTTTTTAAACGCCGGTTTTAGCCTTTAAAAACGTGTGTTCAGCAGAGTTTGCACCGGCGTCTCGTGTGCATGGGGCCTAACATATACAGTATCAATACATTTCCCCAATAATAATATGCAAGGATCTTGTATACATAACGGATTGCCAACCCAACCTTTCATAAAACTGGAGAGAGCTCAGGTAATTTCTAGAAATCTGTACATTTTCTGAGAATCAAAGATACATCCATACATCAAGATTTCCTGGCATCAATAGATATACAGGATACATATCTACATACACATCCCAATCTACACAAGGGACCAGTGTTTGCTGAGATTCACTGTATTTTCTGTTCCAGCCCTGTCCTCCTCTCTTCAAAGCTCCAGCTTGTGGGCAGTCCCTTGGCATCATCGCATACAGTGCAGGACTATTAACCCTGCATTGTATGTGGATGAGGTATACGTGTGACTACAGCCATAAGCAGCTTAGAGACGAGACATCGCTGGACCAGTCGCATTGATAGGGGGAGCCTGTTAGAGCACAGAATAAGGTATTTCTCAATATTCCTGCACCCCTAAATATAATGAGCATTTAACCCTTGCAGTGCAGGGAGGCCCCACTGCAAGGGTATATTTTGTACCAGCCTGGAGGGCAACTTGAAGAGGTTTATATGATGGCATATAATCTGTCTATCAATGGTACAGCCTCAATCCAAAAGAACTCCAATTATCCCAGGTCCAGTAATCCATGAGCATGAGGATTAGGAAGAACTAAACCTTAACATACATGTTACAATTTACATGTTACAATCTACCTACAATCAGTTTTAGAACTACCAAAACTATGCAATATAAAGACCTACCTGAGCTCTAATCAATTTATATCTATCCAGATAGGCCCTTGCAACTACATACTTGTTTGTAGACCTAAAGACGATAGTACAATCAGTAACTAGAGTTTTGTAAATGTCAGAGAGGGCAGAAGGGGACAGGCAAGCGGTGCAACTTTTCTGTCTAGCAGCGATGGCTGTCAATTCTCACAGCACCAGTAAAACGATGTATGGTACCCACGACCCTCATGCAAGCAGATATTGAGGACTTTGACAGCCCTGGTATAAGAAGAACGAAGGGACAGAAATTTTTCCTAGGGAAGAAGGATATTTTATAGAGCCATGACCAGCATTAGACCCAGGTGTTACAATCTGCGAGATTGGTCCATCTAGGCCTTTTTCAGGTTGAGGATCCAACCGTAGCTCTACAGGGCTTGTACCAACGGGTGGATGTTGGCTAACAGAAGGTCATCCAGGTACCCTACAACATAAATTCCCTGGGCACAGAGCAGAGACATAATTAAAACATGAACCTTGGTAAAAACCCAGAGGGCTATGAGTAGGCCCATGTGATGGGTGACAAATTGGTAAAGTTGATTGTCTCCACAAGTAACTAAGCAGTCCTGATGTCTATAGAGTCCAGAGAATTTCCACTGGAAAGAGGGAGGTTATGACCAACCTGGCAGTCCGTTTTTGAACCCATAGGAACTCGTCGAGAGTCTACAGATCCAGAATGGGCCTGACTCCTTTGGTTTGGGAACTGTAAAAAGGGTGGAATAGAAACCTTGAAAACATTCTTCTGTTGGTACAAGGGTACCATAGCTGCTGTAAGTAGATCAGTCTGCCGTGATGGGGAAGGAGACAAGTTTGACAGCATGAAGCATGGAGGAGGCAGAGTGCAAAATTCCAGTTTCCTGACAGACTCCATGGCAGCAGGAGCTCCATACGTATGCTGCCATGGAGTCTATCAGGAAAGGAAAATTTCTGTAAGTATTTGATAGGACATTTTCTGTTTATAGCCCCTGGAAAGGAAACTCTGGATCCAGGCACCTGAAATTTTGTTAGACCATAAGGCCTAGAGATGCCCCCCAACCCTCACACACTTTTAGTAGCAGGGGCATCCCACCACCAGGATGAGGTATTGGAACTAGTCTTTGCTGGTTTGGAGGGCCATCTCTTCTTAGATACATTTCCATTTAAAACTTGGCATTGTAAGACTGAGAGGGAAGAAACCCTTCCTATCTTCAGGAGCAGAAGTTCTGCTGGTAGAGGTGCAAGTCTTCTTTCTGGAGAATGAGATTATTATTACCGTCTGTGATCACATTCATGTGTTTATCCAAGGAGGGACCAAGAGGGCATTCGCTTTGAAATGGTCACTGTTCAAGACGAATCCTGCTTGGGAGTGCAACTGACCAGCATTAAAGCCAAAGAAATGTGGATGTGCATGTGGATAGTAAGAAGTCTTGGGGTGGCATAAGGAAGTAGGTAAAAAGGGCTAAGTGACTGTGAACAGAGGAAACTGTTGGAGGTAGGGTTCTGGGCCATGCATTTAGTCCAGACAGCTTTGGTCTGGCAGACTGCCATAGATGCAACAACTAGCATATACAAACAACAGTGGTAGTAGCCAAGGACTTTAAGAGGAACCTATGGATACAAGGAAAACACTGCATATATAAAAAACATAATTTTTGTTATAACGTTCAATAAAAGAAAAAACACAAACTCAGCTGAGTTTCATCATGCTGACCATTCACATGTACTCCTGAAGAAGATCTATCAAAACACATTGAGTCTCCATAAGGAGTGTATTGGATCTAAACAAATACTTGAACCCTATATTCAATATTTTATTGTCTGTTTTTTGTTTTGCCTTTTATTGAATGTTATAACAAAATGTATGGTTTTTATATGTGCAGTGTTTTCCTTGCATCTATATTATACTTTAAAAGTCCTTGGCTACTACCACTGTTTGTACAAGGTATCATATCCTTCAGGTTGGATGAAATCTCATTTAAAGGCATGTTATTCTGATCCGATTCCTCAACTATATCTCCTCCTCAGGTAATGTGTTGGGTAAAGTAAAAGACCAATCCAGGAGGGTATGTCAAAGGGGTAGGGCTGTGACCCGTGCCATCTACTGCCTCAATAAAGCCAGAAATCCTGCTCATGAAATCTAACATTGTGGTAAATAATTCTTCGGCCAGACAGAAAAGAGGAAGCAGGTGTTGCAGACAGGTCAGCGGAATAGCCAGGGGAAGGCAAAGTCAGTGTGGGGCAACCCAGAGTAGAGGGTACTAGGGCCCTGAATGGATAAACTACCATCCTCAGTGGAGATTAAAGCCTGAGCTAGGAAGTCCATCTGACTCTTTTTCCCTCCACAAAAGATCTGCCGTGCTAGTGAATATTGCCCACAGAGGGGTACTCATGATCCCCACAGCAGTAGTGCTGGAGGGAGAATGCTTTGGTGCCAAGCATTTGAAGGTCACGGTAACCCAGGTAAAATCTGCTATATTATGCCTGCAGGAGATGTTGCTGGTCCCACCCAGAAGGAAGAATAGTCAGGGCATACTCAAGGAGCTTCCTTCCTGAGTTTAGAAGACTTTGCTTCTTTACTATTCTAAAATAAAAGCACAGAGAAACGTAGCTATAAGAAAAAGGTGCTATCTTTTCCAAATGAAAGGAAAATATCCATACCTGGCTGGATGTCTCTCTAGCGTCCTTAGTCTCATGATGAGCAGCAGCACCAGAATTCTCAGACATCCAGCAGCACATCAGCAGTGGACTGTCCTAGCCTGCCTTAAAATGTTTTATGCCGTATACACACGATCGGTTTTCCCATCAGAAAAAGTCTGATGTGAGCTTTTGAACGGAAATTCCGACCATGTGTATACTTCATCAGACTTTTTCTGTCGGAATTTCCGCCAGAAAAGTTTAAGAGCAGGTTCTCTATTTTCCTGACGGAAAAAATTCCTAGCAGAAAATCTGTTCGTCTGTACGCAAATCCGACGCGCAAAAAAACATGCATGCTCAGAATCAAGCAGAGGAGCCTATTGAACTTCATTGATCTCGGCTCATCGTACGTGTTGTATGTCACTGTGTTCTTGACGGGCGGAATTTGGTGTGACCGTGTGTATGCAAGACAAGCTTGAGCGGAATTCCGTCGGAAAAACTATCCAAGGTTTTTCCGACGGGAAAACCTATCGTGTGTACGCGGCATTAGAGCTTATTTACACTCCCCTTTAAGCTGCAAAGCCAGTGGCCAGGAGGTGTACACATGCTGCAGACGCAATGCTTTGCCCACCGAACGCCACCCATTAAAGTGAATGGAGCCATGCTACCACCACATGCAATGCATGGGTATTTAGGGGGTTAAAATAGGTGGTATGGGGACATTTTGCCTCCTCTCACCCTGTCAAAAGCGATTTGAGAGCAGAACACTAAATGAGCCCTTGGGGACCGACCACAAAACCAGATTCCTTTAGGTTGCTCCTCACCCACCTCTTCATCATCCCCCTCAATCTAGCCATGGGAATCCAAGAGGAGCCCCTGAGGAAACACAGCAAAAAAACTTACCATGAAATAGAAAAGGGGACACCAGAAACTCTAAATCCCTGCCAAACCAGAAATGACTGGATGTATTGTGCATTCAACTGTGATCAAAGAACGCTGCCACGACCCATGTGGAACATCCATCGCTGCCCTGAAGCTTACAGCTACCATGCTTAACCTCAGGAAGGAGCAGCATGTGATTACTTCCACCTTAAGCCTGCTGCAAGGCCTGGGGATGACTCTCTCCTGCAGGACTTACACCCAGGAGCTGACAGGCGATACCCCAACTTCCTTTACCCCTTTTCTCCCTCAGTCTGGGGCCTTAATGGATCCTCCGCCCTGTGAGTTATACCTACTAGGGGGAAGAAGGGGCCAGCCTGAATGAGAGACACTGAAAAAAAAAAAGCTCAATGTTCCATGGCAGTACTTAGGCTCCATGTACACAGAAGCTGATAAACTGCAGTTTATTGGCGTTTTTTTAAAAAGCCCATTAACTGCACTCTATGTTAGCCTATGTGTTCATGTACACATAACATTTTTTAGCTTTAATGAGCAGTGGAGTTAATGGGCTTTTTTCTTAACGCAAGAAATTTGCGTTCAAAGTGCCGTTTTTCGGCAGAAAAAACGCAAAACGCTTATAAACGCTCAAAAACGCTGGCCGCGCGCGTTTTTTGGTCCATTGAAAAAATTTTTTTTTTGAAAATACAAGGTTCACTAGCCAGATCAGTGCAGCATTGCTCTATCACTGATGGAAATACAGCAGAGCCTCTCTTACCAAAGCTGGTATTTCTGTTCCTCAGTATGGAGGTCCTGTCACAGACACATCACCAGTGTTATGTGACCCTTAAAATAGAACTATATGCAATTTTTTTTCATTATTTGATAGAACAGGGGGGGGGGTTATAACTAGAGGTCGACCGATATATCGGCCGATTTTTGGCACTTTTTAATCAATCGGCATCGGCCGATTATTCTGAAAACAAAAGCCAAATGGGGGGGGGAGTTGGGACTTTAAATGAGGCCATAGGCCTGGTAAGGCCAATGCCTCCATCCCATTGGGACTTTGAATGAGGCCATAGGCCTGGTAAGGCCATGTGCCTCCATCCCTGTTAATTAGAAAGAAAAACGAAGCAAAAAATACAGCCATATAGGCGTCAGAGTGCAACGAAGGGGGGGGAAAAAGTTGGGACTTTACATGAGGCTCTTGATATGTGCGTTTTATGTATATGTAATCAATGTATTCTAACATGCATCCTTGTACTAATAAATGCTTTACCAGCCACCACTCTATCAATTTGTTACCAAGAGCCTCATGTAAAGTCCCAACTTTTTCCCCCCCTTCGTTGCACTCTGACGCCTATATGGCTGTATTTTTTGCTTCGTTTTTTTCTATAAAAAAAAGCCGATTTAAAAAAAAAAAAACTTCAGCGCGGCTTGCAAATAACGTCTTTCATAGAAGTCAATACAAGTTGCCTGAAGTTTCCTGTGGAGTGACTCTGGGCAGCCTGCCAAGTGAGAGAAAAAAGATACAATGTTTCTTCTTATCAATGAACTGAACTCCGTGTAGAAGTTCTCAGTTTAAAGCGGAGTGTCACCCAAAATAACATCTATATACGAGCACACTCCTTACACTACTAACATGTCCAGTAGCCACATCTTTTTTTTTTTTCTTTTGTACATACCGTATTATGGCTATGTCAATTTCGGCTTCCGGGTACTCACTCCCGCGGGAGTAGGCGTTTCTATCCTCCCGCAATGTAATCTGGGAGTTCGCATGTCCTGCAGAAAAAGTTCCCCGGCGGATAAGGTTCCCCCCCCCCCTGTACTGCGCATGCGCGGCACGAACCTCAACGGAGTTTCCGAAAGTAGCCGAACATGTAGAGCTGTGAGTCGGCTCTACACGGCGCCTGCGCAGTCAGCTCTACACGGCTCTTAGGCATTGCGCAGGCGCCGTGTAGAGCTAACTCGCAGCTCTACATGTTCGGCTACTTTCGGAAACTCCGTTGAGGTTCGTGCCGCGCATGCGCAGTACAGGGGAGGGAACCTTATCCGCCGGGGAACTTTTTCTGCAGAACACCGTCCACCGCTTCCAGGAAGTCAGTGCTTGTGGGCTTCACAATGCCCACAAGCAAAATGGAAAATTTCTATAGCTGATTTTAAAAGTTCATCTTTTGCCCGAAAACAGACAGGAGAGGTTTGAAGTCACCAAACACGTGAGTACTAATTGGTGATATAAAAATACATTGAATGCAACCAAAAACAAAAAAATTATTTGCCGCGGAACCTCCGCTTTAACCATTTAAAGACAAAATCTTTTCTGACACTTGTAGCTTACAAGTAAAAACCCTGTATTTTCTGCTAGAAAATCACTTGGAACCCCCAAACATTATATATTTTTTCTTAGCAGAGACCCTAGGGAATAAAATGGCGGTTGTTGCAATATTTTATGTCACACGGTATTTGCGCAGCGGTCTTTCAAACGCAATTTTTGGGGAAAAAATACACTTTAATGAATGTTAAAGAAAACTAAAAACTTTTTTTTTCCGTCAAAGTTTTGATTACCTGTTTTTGTGCCTGATTCCCTTACCGAAGATGGCGACGGCAGCACCCGAGAGCCGAGAGAAAGTTCGGCTTCGGGTGCCGACATCGCGGGCGCCCAGGACAAGTGTCCATATATTAAAAGTCAGCAGCTGCAGTATTTGTAGCTGCTGACTTTTAAGGCCTCATGCCCACTGGCGTTTTTACAGCTGCGTTTTTGAGCGTTTTTTACAGCTTAAAAACGCCTGTCCATGTTATTGTAAATATTTATTTATTTATTTTTTTTTGAAAAAAAAACAAAAAAAAAACGTCGGAGCTAAAAACGCGACCGCGCGTTAGTGCGCGTTTTTTGCGCGTTAGTGCGCGTTTTTTCCTGCCTAGTTCTGACGCTGAGGAACGCACTGGCCCTGGTTTTTTTTTACAGCTTACAAACGCCTATGCTCTTTACAGCTCAAAAACGCCTAGGTGGGCATGAAGCTATAGACTAACATGGACAGGCGTTTTTAAGCTGTAAAAAACGCTCAAAAACGCGGCTGAAAAAACGCCCGTGGGCATGAGGCCTTATAATTATTTTTTTTGGCGGAACTCTGCTGCTTTCACACTGGAGCGGGCAGGCGTTGGCAGTAAAACGCAGCTAGTTGTAGCTGCGCTTTACCATCATTTTAGCGGCGATATTCGGCTGCTAGCGGAGCGCTTATAACCCAGCTAGCGGCCGATGAAGAGGTTAAATGCGCCCGTGTAGCACCGCTGCAGAAGCGCTTTGCAGGTGCTTCGGCAGCAGTGCCCATTCATTTCAATGGGCAGTAGTGGTGGAGGAGCGGTATACACCGCTCCAAAGATGCTGCTTGCAGGACTTTTTTGAACGTCCTGCCAGCGCACCGCCTCAGTGTGAAAGCACTCAGGCTTTCACACTGAGACTGCAGGGGAGCTGTTTTGCAGCCATTTTTACAGGTGCTATTTTTAGCCCAAAAGTGCCTGAAAAACGCCCCAGTGTGAAAGGGGTCCAACTGTTCGTTTTTTTTCCCCCTTCATCTCATAAAATCTAAAAAAAATCGGCCTAACATATCGGCCCAAAAAAATCGGCATCATATATCGGCCATCGGCCACAGCGATTTCTAAATATCGGCATCAGCCAGAGAAAAACCCATATCGGTCGACTTCTAGTTATAACCCATCAGATTTTATTTTGCCATCTGTGTTCTAGTGCAAAATTTCCCTTCACTTCCTATCCCATAGCCAAACAGGAAGTGAGAGAAAATCCCTGCAAATTAAGGGGATTCCTTGGGAACTCCCAGGTCACCAGAATCAGTGCCCCCATTGGAAGATTTCCCCTCTATTACTTTTCTGGGGACGCACTAAAATTTGTGATTTTCTTTTACTTTCAATGATAATTGTAATCAGGACAAATAGAGAGGGAGAATCTCTTTAATGGGGGCACAGACAGCAATAAAAACTGACAGGTGCTCTAATCCATCTCCACTCTATCCAAAACAAAACAAAACAAGTTTTTCCTATAGTTATACTTTAAATAGGATACTTTAAATAGGAATTATCAGTGATCAGGATTCACATCATATTGAAAAATCCATGCAACACTAAATGCGATGCCTGTACATTTTCATGTCCTGTAGGGAACTCCTGCACAGCCTGAGAGCTGCTAGCAACTTTGAATGGGAGACATGCTTTGCTAAACATGGAAGCCAACATTGCTTACCTCTCCTTCTGAAAATGTTAGTTACCCGGCTGTCATGCTGATCTACTGGCTTTAGTACTTTCTCAGCAGATGATCAAGAATCAAAGTTTATTCTGACTTTACTGTCCGCATGCTTGCTCTAGAACAGTGATCCTGACAGAAATTAAAAAGAACATTGCATGGAAACACAAGGTTCACTTATGCCTAGTACACACAATCTAAAATTCAGTGTAACCGATCAGCGCTTACTCATCAGTGAAGGAGAAAAATTAACTGTTGGCAAAACTTTATAACAAACTATGAAAACGTTTTTTATTTATTTGTTACTAAATTTTTGGTCTTTTTTTGTTTATTTAGCAAAAAATAAAATAACACCAGTGGTGATTAAATACTACCAAAAGAAAGCTCTATTTGCGTGAAAAAAAAAAAAAATCATATGGGTACAATGTTGCATGACTGCGCAATTGTCATTCAAAGTGCGACAGCTGAAAATTGGTCTGGGCAGGAAGGGGGGTGAAAGCACCCTGTAGGCAAGTGGTTAATCAGCACAGTATTCATCCCCAAAAAATTGGAACACCAAGACCACGCATGCTCAGAAACGACAGTGTACATTACAATACAGCACATTACATCACTTCCGAAGTTGTATTCGGTCGTAGGAGAATTTTCGTAACCTATTGGTTTTCGATATGAGACTATTATGCCGCGTACACACGTCCGTTTTTAATGTCATTTTTAAAACCGTCGTTTTTTTTCATGTTTCCTCTCAACCCTGTCTTGCGTACACACGATCATGAAAAAAAAAGCTTGAGCAAAGCGCAGTGACGTACAACACGTAAGACGGCACTATAAAGGGGAAGATCCGTTCGAATGGCGCCACCCTTCATGTTAGTAAAGTTTGTTGAGCAACGATTCACGCTTTTCAGCCTCGTGCTTTTCAGTCCGTTACAGCGTGACGAATGTGCTATCTCCATTACGAACGCTAGTTTTACCAGAACGAGCGCTCCCGTCTCATACTTGATTCTGAGCATGCGCGTTTTTTTTCCCCTCGTAAAAGCATACACACTACCGTTTTTAACGACGTTAAAAAAAACGACATGAAAAAATATGTTCGAAATTTTTAATGGCCGTTTTTCACGTCGTTAAAAATGCTCTGGAGCCTACACACGATCGGTTTTAATGCCCATTTTTAAAAATGGCATTTTTAACGTCATGAAAAACGATCGTGTGTACGCGGCATTAGGGTTGCACCGATACTAGTATCAGTGCCGATACCGAGCATTTGCATGAGTACTTGTACTCATGCAAATGCTCCGATGCTTGACCCGATACTTGGGTTGCCTCAGAGATAATCGGTGCGGCTCCCTGTATAGCTTTTTTGACTACTGCTTCTCCTCCTCTCCCTGCCGCGGCTGTCAGGGAGATTGGTGCTTGTAACTGCCGCCACACCGAACACCCCCGGCTGTCCCCCTCTGGGTCCTGATCCATTTCGTCCCTGGCTCACTGTGTGCTCCTCCAGGTTCCGATCCATTTTGTCCTCCGGGTCCCCCTGCGTCCTCCCTGGCTCTCCGTGTTCTCCTCTGGTCCCCCCTCATCCTTGATCTTTCAGGATGAAGAGCGGAGGAAGGAGTCGGTAAATCTGTCATTTACCGAGTCCTTCCTTTTCCGAATGCAGTCAGTGATCACTGACTCTCCATTCATAACTGAGCATCGTAAACATTCATCTTCAGCGCAGCTGAGGCTGCAGAGAAAGGGACTGGGGAATCTGTGTCCTTAGTCCCCTTCCCTGTCTCAAAGGGGAGATATCAGGGGTGTAGACCCCTGATATCTCACCAAAGCCCCCCACCAGGGTTGATTAAAAAAAAGAAAAAGTTGTAATAAAAATTTCAAAATTAATATTTCAAAGTTAAACTGAAAAAACAAACAAAAAAAAAAAACACTGACACCCCCCCTCAATTTTTTTTTTATATAAAATTGTAAAAAATAATTTAATTGTAAAAAAATAACATTGAAAAAAAAATACTCATCAGTGCTGCATATTAGTGCCACTGTCACATGACATTTTAAAAAAAGTATCGGTAATTGGCGAGTACTTGAAAAAAAAAAAGTATCAGTACTTGTAAAAGGGTGGTAATTGGTGCAACCCTAGAGACTATCATGCAAAAAAACATTGTCTGATATTCATGTGTGTAGGAGGTCCCACAATATCATATCAGATTTATAAAAACATGCACATGAGGGGGTGGTTTTGGTAGGTAGGTTGATCTAACTGGACCTCGAGGTAGGTTCCTGGGAAATCTCAGGATTCCACAATGTGTGACAGGGACCTCCAGTAGCCCATTCCTATAGGATTTGGGATCTTCAGATTTCTCAGTGACCCCACCATTATGTAAAAAAAAATGGTCCAGAAGATAAGGTGTCAGCTTAAGATTTTCCACATTGCTTTTCTTGAGCATTTTTTTTTATTCAAAGATGGCTGCAAGGCCTTCCCTTTCCATGCTGAGCCAGCCAGCCCACATTTCTTTGAACTGGCCCTCCTATAATCACCCGAAGAGCGGGCCTTTGTGTGTCCGCCCCCTCAGGACAAACAGTACAGGTGGCCAGACTGGTTCTCAGTCTCCCCTCAGCCGCCGACCACAGTCTTTGTGCCATTCTTCTTCCTCAGTCGCGCTCCCGCGGCCACCTCCCACAATAACGCGCGCCCTCGCCAGCACTTCCGTTCTCAGCTACATCCGGTGCTCTCCCGCCGTGCTGTGCGCGGCCGGTCACAGGAAGCGTAAGGATGTCTAGCTGGGAGCGTGAGAGCGGACGAAGCTCCGGGGATGGAAGGAACTCCGGAGATGGGCGGATTTACGTGGGGAATCTGCCGTCCGATGTGCGGGAAAAGGAGCTGGAGGAGCTCTTCCACCGATACGGCCGGATCCGCACCATCGAATTAAAGAACCGCGGCGGTGCCGCCGCACCGTTCGCCTTCATCAGCTTCCAGGACCCGAGGTGAGAGGGGCGCAGAGCGGTGTGGGATCGGGCGGTGGTGGGGGGTGGTTTATTTGGGATGAAGGGCGCACATGGAGAGTTTGTAGTCGGGGATGGCGGGAGAGGCGGTGGGGGGAGGGGACTCCCTCCCATGTGGGACTCTGATTTAGCTCTGCCTTCTTCTCCTAGGGATGCGGAAGATGCCGTGTTCGGGCGGAACGGATACGAGTTCGGATCTTGTCGGTTACGGGTGGAGTTCCCGCGATCTAACAGAGGGCCCGGAGGCGGTTATGGCGGACCTCGAGGAAGGAACGGCCCCCCATCCCGGAGATCGGAGTATCGGGTCCTTGTATCAGGTGGGTGCTGTGTGTATGTGATAGGCTGAGAGCTCCCCTCTGATTACAGCTGACCAATCAATGGAAGATCATTGATCAGATCCGTGTCTTCAACACACAAAGGAGCTGGGCCACAACCATGGCAGGCTGATCACACCTTCATCCCACTCTAGTCCTTCCTTCTACATATCTATCCTTCCACAGATAACTCTGTATACATTACACTATTCCCCACCTCTTTATGTACAATTCTGTGTATGGGCCTACACACAGGTCACATCCCATAGTAGTCAATGGCTCCGATTATGTATACAACTCGAGACGTGTGACTGCAATGCCTTTTGGCTATAATAGTACGGATCTCATTGTGTAGTTTTACATTATTATTATCCAGGATTTAGATAGCGCCCAACAGTTTGGAGCTCTTTACAATACGAAGGCCGATAGTACAGTTCCAATACAGCATGGGTGCTCAACCTGTGGCCCTAACTGTTGCAGAACTACAATTCCCATCATGCCTTTGCCTTTCTGAGTCATGCTTGTAACTTGGCCTTGCAATGCCTCATGGGACTTGTAGTTCCTCAACAACTGGAGGGCCACAGGTTGAGCACCCATGCAATACAGGATACATTTACAATGAACCTTTGTCCAGACTATGCAGAGTAAAGCATTAAAGTAAAAGTCCGGCCTAAATCTCCACGCAAAACAAATGGGTAAAGGAGACGTGATTTCATCGCCTCGTCTGTAATTGAAGATGAATGTCTCCACAATGCCCTTAGATACAGAGGCCAATGAGGGTTTGTTTTAAAGTGTTTTTACAGCTTGATTAAAGTATGAGTTACATAGGCTGAAAAAAAGACACGTTTATCCAGTTCAACCATAAAAATAAATATACAATCCCATAGACATAATCCTATACCCAGAGGAAAGCAAAAAACCCCAGCAAAGCATGCTCCAATTTGCTACAACATGGGAAGAAAATTCCTTCCTGATCTCCCGAGAGGTAATCAGATTTTCCATGGATCAACTTTATCTATAAGTCTAATCTAAAGTAATGTTTGTTACCCAAACACTCCTGATATGAGCTTGCTGTACAATGTACTTGTATGGGAAAGTATCCTGTTCTCTTTGTATTGCTTCCTTTGCGTGAAATCCCTGGTGTTCCTGCCAGTCCCACTGCTTTCCTAATAAAAACTGACCACGGTAAGCAGTAGAGCACAGCATGGTCAGTTCTCTAGCTACGCTGTAAACTCGGTGTATTCTCTTATTATTTATTATTATTATTCAGGATTTATATAGCGCCAACAGTTTGCGCAGCGCTTTACAACATGAGGGCATACAGCAGTTACAATACAGAAGGAATCGGATGATCCGACTTGTCCGGACACGCCTCCTCCTGCACAGCCATTCACTGAGAAGCTCAGTGTCCTGTTGCTTCTCCTCCCCCAGTTCTTATGCAGCTGAGAACAGAGGGAATGTTATCACTTATAAAAGACAAAATCAAGATACACACACACATGTGTGTGTGTTCTGCCTTTCGCTTCTATTTTAAACTGAATGGGTTGTTTTACAATCACTTTGAACCTGCTCCCACCCCTATTCAAAGCCCTATACTAACTTGTAAAGCAGTTTTTCTCAAACTTTGTCTTGCGGCGTACAAAAAATTTCACGACGCACCTGAAAAGATTAAATAATTTTTGTGGTGAAGAACTTATTTATTTTTACATATTTATTGTGAAGGATGTGCATGCTTTCCAGAGCAAATCAGATTGAAGCGAGGCTCCAAAGTCAACAAATGGGATGGTCTCTATTATAATCGAATTAGAACGATCGAGTTATCCCGAGATCTTGCACAAGTCTCACATTACAAGAGGAACCAATGAATGACATACTGACAGATTGCGTTTTTATATATGTTACTTTTTTAACTTTTGCGACATTGATTTACCATTGAATTTTTCGATATGTTCAAGGTTTCAAAAAGGTAGCAATTTTAAATATTTTTCAAAACTCCCACAGCAGAGTTTGAGAATCACTACTGTAAAGCATGGGTGCTCAACCTGTGGCCCTCCAGCTGTTGCCAAACTACAATTCCCATCATGCCTCTGCTTTTGGGAGTCATGCTTGTAACTATCTGCTTTGAAGTGCCCCATGGGATTTGTAGTTCTGCAACATCTGGAGGACCAAGGTTGAGCACCCATACTGTAAGGAAAGATGTATCTACTTATGTAATTTAAAGTGGTCCAGTCACATGATCTCCCCAGCAGCCAGCTTTAGTGCAGAGGAGGAAGCAGTGACAACAGCTGCAGTGCCTGGGCAGTGATGTCACCCATAGACTTACTATGAGACGTCCGCTGTCCATTCTCTTCCCTGAAACTGGCACTGAAAGCTGATCACGTGACCAAACCCAGAGCGCCATTAGGTAAATATACACATCATTCCTTTATTGGCTAGTTAGTATAGGGCTAAGGCTGCTTTCACACTGAGGTGCTTTGCAGGCGCTATTGTGCAAAAAATAGCACCCTGAAAGAGCCGCTCCTTTATATCCAGTGTGAAAGCCTGAGGGTTTTCACAGTGGAGCGGTGCGCTGGCAGGACGGTAAAAAAAAGTCCTGCCAGCCACATCTTTGAGGTGCTGTAGGAGCGGTAAATATACCACTCCTAAAGCACCCCTGCCCATTGAAATCACTGGGCAGCGCCCACAAAGCGCTGCTGCAGCTGCGTTTTGCGGGCGGTTTCAACCCCTTTTCAGCTGCTAGCAGGGGTTAAAAGCGCTCCGCTAGCGGCCGAAAAATCGCGGCAAAAATGGTGGTAAAGCGCCGCTAAAAATAGCGGCATTTTACCGCCAACGCCCACGCCGCCTCAGTGTGAACGTACCCTTAGAATGGTGATGGGAGCAGGTTTATGCCTAAATGGCTTTAGACTGGACTTCTACTTCAATCTTTTCTGATTGAGCAGTAAAAGTGCTTTAACAAAGATCTCATTCACTTCTGTATCTAAAATCAATGTGAAGACATTCATCTTCAATTTCATAAGAGGCAATGAAATCGCATCTCCTTTACTCATTTGTTTTCTGTGGAGAACAGAATTTTGTCAGGCTGGCTGTACTCTCACAACATGAGCTATTAGGGCTCATGTATAAGGACGTATTGGGTCGTATTTTTTTACCACCTGGGAACCACTAGTGTTGTATACAGCCTCCTGTACGAATGAGTTGCACGATACAGCTGTATGTGGGTATAAGCGACTCCACCCTTAAATATAGGTACACTTTTAGATATATAAAGAATCAGAACACAAGAAAAAGCGGTTACCTATAGAGACTAAATTGGCATTAAGGGGTTAAAAGTGCAAAAAGGTACTTTAAAGTTTAATATTCCTACAGCTATCACCACATAAAAAAAAAAAAGACAATGTCACTCACATTAAACATATAACCTAACCCCCCCCCCCTACAGGATGTCAGGATTGGGCCACAAACATGATGGATAGGGTCTGAAAGTGGATTTTTTTGTTAAGATTTTTTATCTTTACACTAACCCTTTTTTCTGTAGGTCATTTATGGTTACAAGAGACTGTGCACACTGTGTGTAGGAGTGTCACAGGGTTATTTATACTTCACTCCTTAAGTTACACTTTCAGACATGTGCCCCTAGGCAAGGACAGTCTGCATTCAGGGCCTTACATCTGCACCAATCTTTACACTTGGACCTTCGTATATATGTGCTCAGGTTGTTGTACACACCTGTGGATTCTGGGTGTATTTTACTTTATATTCTCCAATATGTCCATGTGCATGAGGCCAACTGAACCCCAAGCCTGTCATCTTTGCAAATGAATTATTTCACATAGCATTTTTTTAAAGCTCTTACCATTTGTTAAAGCTGATCGCCAGTTTTCAGTGAAGTTTAAATGGTTTGTTTGGGCCAGTCTGGTCTACAGGAACTATTACCTTCTCTAAAAAATGCAGCGCTAGGAGCACTGTATTGACTGTTGTTCTTTAAATTGGTTTTAAAGGCAGGAAGGATTTTTTTTTTCTACCTTAAAGTGACACTAAAGGTTCTCGTTTGTTTAAAAAAAACATGCAATACTTTCCTCCACTGTGCAGTTTGTTTTGCACAGAGTGGCCCACCTGTTCTGGGGTCCCACTGTGGCTCCTCCCTGCATTAGATAACCCCCTCTGTTAAGCTCTCTCCCGAGAGGGTTACCTTGTGGGCGCGCTCCTGTGTCATACACTCGGCGTCCATAGACGCCGAGTGTATGACCCCCCCCCCGGCGCCTGCGTCATTAAATTTGACAGCAGCGGGAGCCAATGGCTGCTCTATCGATCTATCCAATCAAAGACGGGACTCCAAGGAGAGAAGGACGGTGGGGACGCGCCCATGGAAATTCGGGGCTCAGGTAAGTAAAACGGGGCTGGGGCTCGGACACTGCAAGGTGTTTTTTCACCTTAGATGAAAAAACAAGAGGGTTTACAGCCCCTTTTTAATGCATTCTATGCACTAAGGTAAAAAACATTCCAGTTGTTCCCCCGTCAAATACACAAATTATGTATCGACCACCCCCCCCCCCCCCCAACAGGGTAGGCTGAGAGAATTGGAAGCCATTGGCATAT
Source organism: Rana muscosa (assembly GCA_029206835.1). Lineage (NCBI taxonomy): Eukaryota > Metazoa > Chordata > Amphibia > Anura > Ranidae > Rana > Rana muscosa. Next base: position 885,142,280 of record CM055116.1, read on the forward strand.
GCCACTGTCGGTCAAATCCTGTGGTGAGGGGCCGGGCCCGGCTGTGTGCGTCTGTCTATGGACACACACTGCCTGCCTCAGGAGCACAAATGCATGTGTGCCCCCATGGGAAGGGGAAGAGGAGGTTCGGGGCCACTCTGTGCAAGGGTACTGCACATGTAGGTATAAAATCTTAATTTTAATTCAGAAAAATACTTTACAACCACTTTAACTGGACAAAAAATGAAAAGTGAGTTGTACCTAAGGGTTTTCAATAGTGTGTAGGTTGCAGCAAAGTTCTGATTGAATCTTTCCCACTATCTGGTGTAAAGGGAAACAATGTGGGTACCTTAGAACTAAAGTAGAGGCTTATATTTACGTGCATTGTTTTTCTGCGTGCAGCTGAAATGCAAGACTGCAGTTTCCCATTTAGGCTAGGTTCACACGTGTCTGGCTGCGGTTTGAAGTCCAGTGCGGTTTTGTTAACTGGTTCAGGTGCAAATTTTTAACTTGCATTCAGACCCAAAATCACACAGGACCCTTTTCAGAAACAGACCCGCAGCCACCTCTAACATGTGTGAACTGGGTCCATTGAAAGCCAGTCCAATTCACGTTCTGCAAATCAGATGTGGTTAAACGCATCCGAATATGTAAACCGAGCCATACTTTAATAGTGCAGTATGGATGACCATTCTGAGGCAATATGACCTGTTTTGCTTTCTGTTTCTTTTGCTACAGCAAGTCTTAAGATTCCCCGTGCTCCCCCCCCCCATGCTGCTCTGGACCCCGTGCTCTACCCCTCCATGCTGCTCTGGTCCCCCATGCACCCCTATCCCGACCCCCCCCCCCCCTGCATGATGCTCTGGTCCCCCGCAGCGGTCACCTCTCCCTGGCTAGTTTAACTTCAGTGTGACCGAATACAGACATGCTCCTCGGGAGTCTTACTGTGACATAAGCTTCCTTGGCACTCGTTCTCCTGGTCTCTCCTTCCCTGCTCTCCATGGCAGCAGACAGGATGGAGAAGTGGGGAAAGGAAAGACCAGGAGAATGAGTGCCGAGGAAGCTTATGTCACAGCTGTGTGTGGCAGCCGTCCTTCCGGATCGTATGATGTGCGACTCCCGAGGGGCATGTCTGTGTTCAGTCACGCTGCATAACTAGCCAGAGAGAGGAGGTGAGCGCTGCGGGGAGGAGGAGCAGAGGGGGCGGCGGCGGTCTGTCTGTCACTGAAGTCCCGATGGCCAGTACATGCCTGGAGCCAGGTTGCCAATGCAACCTGGCGCCTGGGGTTTGTCGAGCCCTGGACATTAACCCTTTCCCCTGTTATCCAAAACTAAATGTTATGGGTAGACTTCTATGCCATTTACAGCTTGGCTATTTTGAATGGTTCCAGATAAGTTTAGAAAATTTAAATGGGGGCTTGTTGGCTTCTGTATGGAGGAACACAGGCAACTCTTAACACTGAGACCCAGAGGAGCTGATGTACACAAACGTGGAGATGTCCAAAATAACAATCAACAAATGAAATATAACCTTGGGTAGTTGTCCTAATCTACGTGTTTGTAAACCATGCCCATAATGACAACAATCATAGGGTCACTTCAGAAGAGAACTGGTTAGATGGCTTGCTTTATGTCAATGATATAATCTGATGCCTGTACACAGCTGTTCACAAGCGGTGAACACAGAAGTAGCACCTACAGCCAGTCTTAAGTTTTATTTATTTATTTTTTTTCCCATTTTCTAACATAAAAGTAAGTGTGTCTGAAGTTACTATATACCACTTCATTAAAAAAAAAAATATTATTTTTTTGCATGTTAAAGCGCATTCAGTCTTTTTCTTTTTAAACTTTACATCGGTTACATTTTCTGTCCTAGTTTTTAACTTTGGATAGTATTTTTATTTTTTTCTGCCAGTAAATACCCTATACAGCCCACTTCCTGTTTCTTGTAGCACACAGACCCTTCGTTACATTCATCTTTAGCAGTAAGGCACACCTTGCCCGTTGTCCCACTCCAGATATGGAGAGGTGAGCGGTGTTAGATTTGTTTGGGCCTTGTGGCTAGTTACCCCTCACGAATGGGTCTCCATTGTCTAGGTGGCAGTCCCTTTTTGTAATAAAGCCAATGTCCACACAGGTGTAAAACCTAAGCAGCAGGGTTTTATTCTTTTCTTGAGGCAAAACTTGGAAGAGAGAGAGTGGAAACGACAAGGGGAAGGTTCAGGCACGCAACACTTAAGCAACACGCGTCGTCGCTCAAGCCTGAGTGGGTTTTGCTCACCCGGATAGTCCCTTTGAGAGCAGTCCTAGCAGCCGGTGTGGAGCACAAAACAAATACTTGTGATTTCCCTGGGATACGATCAGGAGATCCTCTGCCACAGAATCTTCAAGTCCCGAACTTCCCGGCCTAGTAATAGGTGCCAATGGGGCACATTACCAGGCTTTTGCCGGGTAGGAATCCTTCCCTCTGACAGGTAACCAGGCCTCTCCCGAGACAGTGACTTCTCCACTGATCCCCTTGGGAATGATCCTCCCCTGGTTTCCTCTCCTTCAGAGTGGGTCACCCCTCACTTGGGTACCCTGGGACTCCTCTTCGGGTGTAGGCCTCAGCTAAAGGTGCCTGGGGCTGGTATACACACACGCCCCTGGCCTGGAGGCGCGAACTGCTCCCCCGAATAATGGCGTATGCCCCTTAAGTATTCTCTCCCAGCATGCACAGCGGGTTGACCACTCCCACTGCACAGCTGCCGAGAAAGGACACCCAATGGTGTTGCGATACTCCCTGTGGTTCTACCTGAGCCGGAGAGGACAATGCCACCTACAGGGAACACTGCAGCCAGGCAATATCACACCAGAGCAGAAGCACGTTTTTAGGAAAATAACCGTCTGAGCCCAACTACTGGCTCAGACTAACCCCTAAATTTGAACATGGCGCCCCTTTTAATTGGGGAGGGTGCTACATCTGGTAAAAAGCCTAGGCTTACGACATCATGCAGTTGTGTCTGTAAGCTGCCCACAGTTAAGATGGTTGCAGCCAGACTCAGTGGAGGGAGATTTCTGCAGCATATTCTCTCTATCTCTCTAGTTTGCCAGGAAGGGAGGGGGTGAGAGCTGAGGGTGTGTCTATAAATCCAGGAAGTGAACAGACAGAAGCTTCAGCTGCCCACAGTTAAAATGGTTGCAGCCAGACTCAGTGGAGGGAGATTTCTGCAGCATATTTGGAAAGTACAGAATCACAGTATATATAAAATATGCAAAGTGGTTGGAGGGAAGCTTCAGAATGGCAAAGATGTTTTTATTACAAATTATGTGAGCAGACTGCAGTTCCTCTTTAAGAACACTGGCACGTAGATGCTGTCAGTATCTCCTGACTTGGGGATGGCTGATAAAAATGCACTTTCATATTGCCCCCTAACATGTATGTTTGCTTTTTTGCATGTAACACATCAAATAAATATGTATGCGTTCATACAAGAAAGTCTTACTGAGGAAAATAGGGGGGTCACTGTAATTGGGCTCAGGTGGCTGCTAATGTATTTTGTCTGTATGAAGACTTAAGTTGGCCATACACACAAAGATTTCTCCCCCTCCTGGCTACTTTATTAAACAGGCACCTTTTTAACAGTGGCTGCATCTGTCTGGATACAGCCACTGTTTGGCTGACACTCCTTCCCCACTCGTCTTTCAAAAAGTCAATTGAAACAAAATTGATGTTTATGGCGCAAGGTGATTTTGATAGGCCCACCCACAGCGGAAATGATGACCTGGATTTTGCCAAACTTTAAGCTGTTTGTGGCCAGCCTCACACTTTAAAGAGTTTGTTCATATGTGTGGACTAGGGAGCGGGTGGTAGAACCAAGCAATCGAGCTGTGGTTTTACAGCGCACCTGAACAGTCATGCAGCTGCCCAGAGATTACACATAGCACTGTGCCGTGTTCTGCAGCAAAAATGAAGCCACATGGTCCTTTCGGTGGGCGCTGGCTGTAGTGAATTCTACAGTATACTACAAATGCTTGTTTCCCTTGGTCCAAAACTTTAGGTTCTAAACTGGAACAAGCATGTGGATCAGGAAAGTCAGTTGGTGCATGCTTGGTATGGGCTAGTGACTTAGAAGTCAGAGGAGTGTAAGGAGATCCAGTGGGTGGATCACTTGCCATCTCCTTGGTGTGAGTCTTGTGGAAGGCAGGTTTTCGTAGCCTCCAGGCAGCGGACTCCAAGGAGGCGGTGGTGTCAACGGTGGTCCCCATTTATGCCCTGAAGTTCAGTGAGTAAGCTGCAAGACAGCATTCTGGTGTAGCTTGGCATCCCACATATTTCTGGCACAGTTTGAAAAGCTGGGCTGGACCCCTTCATCCCCAATAGAGGGATTTCTTTTCACTTCCTGTTTTAGTGATTCAACAAGTAAGGAAAGCCCACGAATGGGGGACAGTTTTACCTCATCCTAAATAGTGACTGAATTACTGTTTGTGGCAAAAATTTGGATAATCTCACTTCCTGTCCTAATGATATAAAATTCATGAATGCGGTTTACAAAATTAACTGTTTGGCCATGGTTAGAACATCAACTTGTGTGTGTATATTTGCATTTTGTTAAAGAACATGTAAGCTGTCATTCCTGACCTTTTTCCTTTTGAAAGTGCTATTTGGCAGGCTATCATGCCTTTTTTTTGATTTGGTACTTGTGTTGCTGAGCTAGGATGTGTTTGTCTTCTACCTTCTCCAATATGCATACATGTTCAGTGATGCCTGTGAGTCCGCATAAGAGGCAGGCAACTAGTATTTTCAGAGTGGTCAAATGGCCTTACCCATTCCCCCATCCTGTGACAAGTCTACTTTTACATATTAATCCTATAATACTGTGAATGTAGAGTTTCCTTGTGAATTAAAGACCAGCTTTTTTTTTTTATAATCTATATTCTAGGTCTTCCGCCATCAGGGAGCTGGCAGGATTTGAAGGATCATATGAGAGAAGCTGGAGATGTCTGTTATGCTGATGTACACAAAGATGGAATGGGAATAGTGGAATTTATACGCAAAGAAGACATGGAATACGCTTTGAGGAAACTGGATGACACAAAATTTCGGTCTCATGAAGTAAGCAGTGGCTGCATTACCACAAAAAAAAAACAATGCTTGCAGTTGATCGTGTATAACCTTATTTTTCTCTTTTAGGGTGAAACTTCTTATATTCGTGTCTGTGCAGAAAGAAATGCCAGTTACTCGCGATCCAGGTCCCGCTCCCGCTCCCGTTCTAGAGGTCGTGATTCTCCTTATCAAAGTCGTCGTTCTCCTCGTTATGCCTCCCCCTTCCGACAGTACTGAGCTGCCACACAGGGACACTTTCTATAAAATCAAATCTGAAGACCATCTGCTCTTACATTCCACAACTGATGGAGTTCATTATCTTTTATACCATTATTTCTGCCCCTACTTCTTTTTAATTTTTTTTTTTCTTTTTTAAAGGAAAGTGTGATCTTTGCATCAGATGTACTTGTTTTGTTTTACGTTTTGTCATCTTTTAAAAGGCAACAGACAGTATTTTGCCTGGTCTGATGTCCTTTGCATAAGTGTGCAGTGACAGTGAATGATAGCTCTATGGGGTATAAAAAAAACTAAAATGTGGAATGTTGTGGCACAGGGGCAAACATAAGGGAAGGTACATGTTTGTCCTTTATATATAGACCTTTTCCCCCCTCAATTTGTTAGAACGATATTATTTGAAATAACTTTTAATCCTCAATCAAGTTTGTACGTGTTTTTTTTTTTTTTCCTTTTTATTATGAAAGTGTTTCAGTTAAAGTAAACATCTGTAGCTGTCCTAATAAAACAGTGAGATTTCCAAAAGGTGTATTCTTTGCCTGTTTTCCCCTTCAGTCCACTTTTGCAAATTCCATGTCATCTCCTTTGGAGGATACATAGTTATGTTCCTTTTGTGGTAAGGGAATATTTCCTGTTGGTATAACAAACGTTAATGTGTGTAGAATTTTATATATATATATATCACTTTTTTTATTTTATTTATAATGTAAGCATTTTTCCAGTCTCAAGTTTTATACCTGGAGGTGCTACAAAATAATCTTCAACTACTGAGCTGGCGTTCTGAAGTAGATTTTCCGAGCAACTGCCAGATGTAACCGTATCACTTCTTATATACAATGCCCTACAGGAAGAAAACAAGATGGTCAGTCATGTACAAATAACCAACTGTCCCAATCGAGCTGTTGATGCTTACCTGTCCTCTAACACAGAGACAAGTGGCTCTATGCCATCGGTGTTCACATTGTGGAGCTGATTTGCAAAATTAACTGCACTCTGCAGGCGCTGTACTCCCTCTTGATTACGAAAGTCTACAAGTGCTAACCTCTCTAGATGATCGATGACCTCTGGAGTGACATGGCAGTCCTGGAAAATACACAAAAAAAACTAGTTATGAAAATGTGTATTTCTTGGAATTTCAGAGAATTGGTAGTGAAAATGGATTGCCACAACTGCTTGGATACCAGCTTATGTGACCTGGATGGATAACGCATGATAACCTGCAAAGCAAGTTGGTGCAGTAAATTTAAAGACTTTGGTCATGTATAATAACTGCAAAATGCAATAAGCACAAACTGTGGGAAGACAGCACATTAGTGTTCTCTTGATGTAAAGCTAGTTTTGTTGGGGGGAGACGCCCCTTTCTATAATTGACTATATTTACTGCAAGGATATTTGGGAAAAGGCTAATTCATACTTATATGTAAATATCTGTCTAGGAACTAAGAAATGCAAGTGGAATCATCTGCCTAATATCAGGTTAGGCTATTGGTATCGACAATTGTAGCCTCAAATTATGCAGATGCCTCTTAAGAGGAAAAGCTAACTGCTGTAAACCTAAGAGCAGTGGGCCTTAACCACTTGCAGACCGCCAGCCATTGTTATACGTCGGTACTTTGAAGAGGGGTATCGTTATGGCAGCAGCTAGCTACCACAACCCCATTATCCTCCTAACGTCACTTCCACCCATAGCGCTTAAAGACTTATTTTTTTTTATTGTAAATATGAGATCTGAGGTCTCATATTCAAGAGGTCCCTGTCATGCTTTTTTCTATTACAAGGGATGTGACACAATTTTATTAAGAACTGTATATGTAAAATAAATAAGAAAAATACCTTTTTTTTTTTTTTTTTTTTATATAAAGCGCCCTATCCTGCTGAGCTCACGTGCAGAAGCAAACGCATACGTGATCACCGCGATTGTTGGAGCGATAATTCTAGCCCTAGACCTCCTCTAACTCAAAACATGCAACCTGTAGAATTTTTTTAAACATCGCCTATGAAGATTTTAAGGGTAAAAGCTTGTCGCCGTTCCACGAACGGGGGCAATTTTGAAGCGTGACATGCTAGGCATCAATTTACTCCGCATAACATTCTTTCAGAATATAAAAAAAAAAAATTGGGTTAACTTTACTGTTTCTTATTTAATTCAAAAAAGTGTATTTTTTCCCCAAAAAGTGCACTTGTAAGACCTCTGCGTAAATACGGTGTGACAAAGTACTGCCGCCAAACGACCGCCATTTTATTCTCTAGGGTGTTAGAAAAAAATATATACCGTATTTATCTAACTTTAAAAGAAGTTTCGGGGGAAAAAAAAACTTTCCAAAGCCCCCTGCGTATAACACACAGGCAGTTTAGCCTCTATTTTCAGGGTAAGAAAGTGAGTGCTATACGCCAATAAATACAGAGTGTGTGTATAATTATTTATATATATATATATAAAATTAGGGCTGGGAAAAAAATCGATTTTAATCTTGAATCGAGTTTTGCGTTTAAATCGATTTCAGATTTGAAGAAAATTTTTTTTTTTTAAGATTTAAAAAAAATAATTTATTTTTTCCTTCAAAGTTTCCGTAGCAGGGCTGCAGGGGGCATATCCGGAATGGCACTGGGCAGTGTTGCCCCAATTACATCTACTCGCTGCAACCGCCGCGAGTAGATGTAATGTAACTAACCGCAAGCCGCCGTCTGCCTACCTGATCAGCTTGTCATACAGACAGACGGGGGCCATTGCAGTGTTCAAAAGCCGCGCCTCCTGAGTCCTCGTCGTCTGTGATAGGCTGAACACTGCCTGCTGTGAAATTGAGTGTTCCGCCTATCACGGACATCCTCTCATCCTCGTCTGTGTTATGAGGATGAGCGGATGTCCATGATAGGCGGAACACTGAATGCTGGGAAATTGAGTGTTCCGCCTATCACAGACGAGGAGGAGGTGCTGGTTTTGAATACTGGAATGGCCGCCGGTGTAGCAGTAAAATCTGTATCCCATGAAAATCTGCATCAGGTACGGGCACAGTGATTGAAGCATGGGCACAGTTCAATTAAACTAAGAGTAATCTCAATATTTTGTTTTATTAGCTAAATCCAAATACAGTATTAATAATTTGGATGTTTAACAATCTTTGTTGCACACTGACTTTGCAGTTAGAGAAAGGGTTTGCCTTTGCAATTTTGTTTGTTGATGCACTTCAATTAATATAATAAAAAAAAAAAATCGAATCGTAAATCAAGTTTTTGGGGGGGAAAAAATCGCCCAGCCCAAATAAATATAAATATATATATAATGTGTGTGTAAGCTGAGTTTTTCAGCCTTTTTTTATTTTTTTAGAAGAAAGTACGCCCTATACTCAAATCAGTACCTGAAAATCTTTAGACTGCGGGCGGCGTCCATTGTTTAAATATCGCGGCTTACTCCTGGTCCCTTCCGTGATGGGCATTTCTAGCAAACACTGAGTGTTCCGCCTATCACGGAGGCCCTCTCATTCTCGGACTCTGTTTCCCAGCAGACACTGTGTTCAGTGTTCCGCCTATCATGGACGTTCTCTTGTCCGAGGATGAAAAGACGTCCGTGATTGGCGGAACACTCAACACAGGGTTTGTTGGAAACTCCTATCGCGGAACAAGACCAGGAGTTAACAAACCGCGATATTTAAACAATGGATGCCGCTTGCAGTCTAAGAAGATTTTCAGGTACACTGACTCTGGCAATGTGAGGCGTGCAAATGGAGTCCATAAGCTTTCCCGATTTATTGGGGGTAATAGGTACCTCGGCTTATACTCGAGAGAGTGTGTGTAATAAATAAATATATATATATATATTTTTTTGCAAAATAAAAAAAATTAACCAGTAAACACCAAATCTCAAAGAGTTTTGGGGTGAAGTGGTTAAAGTGATTGTAAAGCTTTTTTTCCCCTTTCGTTCATGGACCGACACAGCTTCCTATTGACATAGTGGGTATTATCCGTTATTTAGGAGTGACTAGGCAGAAAAACTTGTTTGCATCACACCTTCTACAGCACTGCCCAGGGGGTGGAACTCTGGGTATAATCCCTCTCTCTGCACCTAGCAGATCAGTTTTGTTTTTTCCTGTCTAGCAAGGAGTAGGACATGGCTCCCTTCGGGCCCATGGGGAAAAATTTTATTTAAATTTTATTTTTGTTCCTGCGATCTTCGATCAACTTCCGACTGGGTGACAGGCTGTGTCCTCGATCCTTGTAGTTCCCCCCCAAGTTTCGGCCATCGACCTTAGCTACGCGCTGGGTTTTCCACGACATGCCCGTCGCTCTACGGGTGGCCAAGCTACGCTCCAGGGCCTGCATCGCCGCTCAGCTTCGGCTGACCTTACGGCTGAGTCGCAGTAGCCTGTACGGCGAGCTTACAGTCCAAGGCTTGCATTGGACTGCTCTGCTTCGGCTGACCTTACAGCCGAGTCGCAGTAGCCTGTCCGGTGAGCTAGCACTACAGGACATGCATATGATCATTCCCTAGGGTTCAATCACAGCAAGCCTGGCGGACTATGATCTGTCCGGAATGTCTTCCAGCAAGATCCACGCAGGAAAGGTAAGTTGCTCCCCTGCTTCGGCAGGGTGACTTGGCTGGACATTCCTGGAGAGATCAAGTAAGTGGTTGTGGCCCCTTTCTTTCCTCTCTCACTGTCTTCCCTCCTCCCTGGGTTCTGAGCTAAGGTTGCTGGGGGTCACCTAAGGGGTTCCATCTGTAGCAGGGCTGGCTGTAGCTGTCATTTAAAAAATTTAATTTTCTGCTTACCTGTGTGCGCTTTTCCCCCTCCATGCTGTCGGCGGCCATTTTGCGGTGGTCCATGCCGGTTTCGGCCTCTAGTGACTGTCCGGCGGCCATTTTTTTGTGGTTTCGTGCCTATATGTATATATCACCGCTCTGCGCCATTTTCTTGTGGTTCACACCCGCTTTGGCCTCTATTGACTGTTCGTCGGCCAAGTTTCCTAGGATTCACGCGGTATGTATATACCGCCGCTCGGTGGCCATCTTTTTGTAGTCCACGGCCGCTTTTGCCTCGGCGGCCATTTCCTTACAGCCCACAGTGTTTCCATACAGCCGCTTGGCGGCCATTTTCCGATAGTCTCCGGCCTCTAGGGTGCATTTGCACTGGCAAAAATTCACAAGGAAGCGCTGATAAAGAATCAGACTGACACAGCAGCAAGGGGATAGCAGCACATGGCAGAATAGCGGTACCGTTTCAAGGGAGGTGAGTCCTCTAGGAGACCCTGTATCTTTGAATCAGCTAGGAGGGTGGCCTATTGATACCTTACCTGGAGCCCTGTGCGTCTCAGCATGGCATCTGAAGCAGACGTTTTTTTCCCCTGAAGCACCTGATTTGGCAGCTGGTGCCCCTGATGTATCTGTGGACGCTAGGTCTGTTGCAAGGATGGAAGCGACACACGGGAACATGGGGGGTAGTAAACGCCCCCGTCAATCTTCCAGGGATAATTCTGATGCAGAACCAGGCCCAGCTATGGCTCATGGCCTGGATTCTGATGCATCAGAGACTGCAGACCGTGACCGGTCGGACAGTGAGAATCCTCCAAGTCCAGGTCAGCACGCAAGAAGGCTTTGGTATTTGACCTGTTTACTGCAAATAGAGAATGCTGCAGCAAAGACACCGGTCCGGGTTCCCTAAAGCCAGCCCGCACTGCTAAGGTGTTTCCTTGTGTGTCTTATATTGATAAGCTCTTGTACAAGGAGAGGGGAAAAACCCACTGAGGTTTTTTCTTTTTTCAGCCCCAAAGATGTTTATTTATTTTTTGGGCGGTCCGATTCCCCTTGAGGAGAGTTCCTGAAAGGATGGACCTCTTCCCCGATAGTGGACCCCCCTGTGTCCAGACTTAGCAAGTTACCACGATTTGAGTGGAAGGGGGGCTCCTGTCTTCAGGGACACTCGCTACCTATACACAGTGGGGGACTCAGGAGGTATGTCCAGCATGGCTGGGGTTTTTTATGATGCCTCAGACACTTACTGAGTAGGCAAAGATGCTACGCCAGGGGTTAAAAGCACGGGAGGCTCCTCCTTACGAGGTAGCTCTGGCCAACCAGTTGGTACAGGGCCTTGAGCCTGTCTGAGAGTCAGACTTGGATACTATCCCCTTGCTCTCTTGGACCTTGGGTTATGCGGTGGAGCTACGCCACCTGATCTGGCTAAGGTGCTGGTCTGCGGACCAATCTTCCAAGAAGGCCCTTTTGGATCTGCCCTTTTAGGGCGACAGACTTTTTTGGGGCCTCGCTGGATGACATAATTTAAGATGCCACAGGAGGTAGGAGCACATTGCTTCTGCAATCCAAAGAAGGTAAGGAGCCACGCCATAGGCTAGGGCCCTCCTTCACCGCGCACAAACGGTCCCTTCGTCCGCCTAGTGCGGCAAGTAAACTACTTCAGGCTGATAAAGCGCCTGCTGAGGGACACAAGCGTCCCTGGGTTTGCAAGCCCAACCTTGCTTGCCTACCGACCAGAATTTTTCCCTCTTAACCGCCAGCTTCTGCCGACTTGTCGGCAAGCCCTACATGGGGCGGTACAAGACCTGCTGATACGCAGGGTGGCCGTCCTGTCTTAGTACAGGAATAGGTTCAGGGGTTCTACTCAAATCTGTTCGTACAATCTTGGATCTCAGGATCCTCAACCGCTTTGTGAAAGTACAAAGATTCCGGTAAGAAGTTGGCTCGCTCTGTTGTCGCTGCCCTCCATCCAGGGGATTTCCGGCATCCTTGATCATCAGGGACGCATACTGCATGTCTCCATAGGCACCAGAGATGTCTGCGTTGGCGGCTGGGGAAGACCACTACTGTGGTGGCTCTCCCCTTTGGCACCAAGGGTGTTCACCAAGATGCTTGCCCTGATTCTGGCCCTACTAAGACAGCGTGGCTTCGCTATCAGGGGCAACTTGGATGATCTTCTGAGGGTCACTTCAAACTAAATTTAGAAGTGAGTGTGTCTATACCTGTCAGACCCTCCGATACTTGGTTGGGTGCTGAACACTCAGAAGTCAGTATTGAAACCGTCCCAACTCCTAGTGTGTCCTTGGGTTGATTCTGGACTCCTCAGAGGTGTACGTTTTTCCCCCCTAGGGGAAAGTTGCAGACCCTTCGGGCTGCGGTGCGGCAGTGGACATGCCAAAGTTGGGCTGTCACGCCACTTTTGTAGGCGAGTCCTGGGCCTCATGGTAGCCTCCTTCGAGGCGGTACCATAGGCGATATTTCACACGAGTGTTACAGAAAGTAACTCTGTCCTGAAGGGTCAAGTGCCCTTCATCCCTGGATTATCAAAATCTGGGTGAGCCACCTAATCAGGACCTCCCTAGTTGGTGGCCGACTTCACCAGCATTCTGTCTGGGAAGTTGTTCCTTTTTACTGGATAGTGGTCACGGTGGACACCTCTCTTCCCGGTTGCAGAGTAGTCTGAAGAGCTCAGTCAACCTGGGTCGCGGGACTCCGGAGGAATCCCATTGCAGATCATTAGCCTGAAATTCAGACGATCTGACTTTGCCTCTCCACATGGTCTCAGAGGCTACAAGGGCGTCTAGTCAGAATCCAGTGGGACAAACACCACAGTAGTGGCGTAGGTCAATCATCAAGGAGGAACAAGCAGCCCTGCTGCAGCATCGGAGGTCGCTCGCCTCCTAAGGGGGCTCCCTTACCAGAGGGGAAGCACGCCAGTCGTATATCCCCTGACTTCTCGATTCAATCGGAAGGTATTGAGGTTTGTGGCCAGGTCAAGAGACCCATGGGCAAACGCGATGCATTGATGGCACTGTATAGTCAGTACCGACTAATCTGACTTTCCTCCTCGGAAGCTCCTTCTGCATCTCTCTGCCTCCAGTCTGTGAAGCAGGATTACAATGGTCCCAATTGCTCTGAATTGGCCATGGCGTCCTTGGTACGCCGATCTAGTGCGTCTGGTAGCAGACGCCTTTTGGCATGTAAGAAGGACCAGCTGTCGCTAGATCCCGTACGCCATACTGTTTTTACAGTCACTGGCTTGAGGGCATGGCTTGAGAGCCAGGTGCTAAGAGACCGGGACCTGTCAGACTCTGATCTCTACCATGAGGAGTGCTTGGAAATCATCCCCTAGGAAGAGTACCATTGCACTTGGAAGACCTGCATATCCTATTGCGAGGAAATGAGGTGGCATCCGCGTACTTATTGGTTCCAGAGTCCTGCTGTTCTTCAGCAGGGAACGGGCCAAAAATGTTACTTTAAGTACAAGGCTGTCTTTTTCAATGATCCCTGGTGGCTAACTCTCTAGTGAGAACGTTTGTACAGTGGGTTCAGCAGGCGGCCCCTCCGTGCCACCCTCCACTACCTCCGTGGGGCTTGTGTAGCAGACGTCTTTTTGGCGTCTACCACTACGAGAGGACTTGCTGGCGCAGGGTCCCATATGTCATCCCCCCTGCAGTCGATGGCTTCAAAGGCATGGCCTCAAAGTGTCTCAGAAACCACAGTTTGAGACATCAGGGAGATTCCCTTGTTGACACTTCCTTTAGAAAGTGGTCCTTTTGGTGGCTGTTATGCCAGTTAGGACGGGTTTCTGAGCAGGCAGCCTTGTCATACAAGCCTCCCTATCTGATCTTCCACAAGGATAAGGGCAAAACTCCTTATCTGATCTTCCACAAGGATAGGTGGTGCTGGGTCCGCAGCCTTCTCTTCTTCCTAGGGTCTTTCGACCTTCCTCCAAGGAAGACATGTACTGCCATCCTTGTGTCCTCATCCGTCGTATTCTAAGGAGACAACGTGGCATTCTTTGGACATTGTCCAAACTCTGAGAGAAAGCTTGTCTAGCACTGCTCCATTCCGGAGTCCAGGCTCACTGTTTGTTTCAGTGGCTGGGCCCTAGTAGAGATGCCTCTTGGTTTACGTCAGCTAGACGGTTTTCTTAGCTGGCAGCCTTGTCATGCAAGGCTCCTTATCTGATCTTCCACAAGGATAGGTGGTGCTGCGTCCGCAGCCTTCTCTTCTTCCTAGGGTCTTTCGACCTTCCATCAGAGAAGACATTGTACTGCCATCCTTGTGTCCTTATCCGTCCTATCCTAAGGAAACAACGTATTTCTTGGACGCTGTCCGAGCTCTGAGAGCATCAAGCGTCTGTTTTCACCAGGTGTGTAAGGCGGCGACATGCTCGTCCGTTCACACTTTCACTAAACTTTACAAGTTGATGTGTGTGCATCTTCGGATGCTTCTTTCGGCCGCAAGCTAGTGCAGACGGCTGTTTAGAGTTGCAACTCCTCTGTTTTGTTTGGGGTGAAGTCTTTAATGCTGTTCCCACCCCTCATATTTTGATACTGCTTTGGGATGTCCCACTAGGTCAATAGGAAACTGTGTCGGTCCATGAACGAAAGAGAAAACTAGAGTTAGACCTACCGGTAACTCTATTTCTAGGAGTCGTCCAGGACAGCACTAGAGAGATAGGCTCCACCTCCGGAGGCAGGAAACACATCATACCGATCTTTAAAGGGCGGCTTCCGTCCCTCATCCTCAGTCTTTTAACCGAGAACTTCCCCGGAACGGCTTCTGAAACAACAAAAAACACTCGTCCACCATTATAACAGCATATAGGGAGGGAATCCCTGCTGTCCTGGACGACTCCTAGAAATAGAGTTACCGGTAAGTCTAACTCTAGTTTTCTCTAGTAGTCTGTCCAGTACAGCACTAGAGAGGATCAGTGAGAACTTACCAGATTAGGGGGGGGGGGGGACTACCGCTTGGAGGACTTTCCTCCCAAACGCTTGGTCTTGCGCTGAGAGAAGGTCCAATCTATAATGCTTCATGAACGTCGAGTAATTTGACCATGTTGCTGCTCGACAAATTTGTTCTGGTGTTGCTCCAGCTCGCTCTGCCCAAGAGGCCGATAGTGCCCGTGTGGAGTGAGCCATGGGGGAAAAAGGGCATTCTTTTCCTAAGATTTTGTAAGCTTCCAGAATAGCCTGCTTAATCCATCTTGTGATTGTGCCTTTTGAAGCTTGAAACCCCAATTTTTTTCCCGAATGCAAAATAAATAGAGCATTGGATTTCCTAATGTTTTTGGACAACTCCAGATATTGTAAGACACAGGCTCTCACATCCAGATTGTGGAATTCTGTCTCCCTTAGATTGGTTGGGGACCCAAAAAAAGAAGGCAAAACAATTTCTTGAGCCCTATGGAACTTTGACACCACTTTGGGCAAAAAACCTGGGTCTGTACGTAATACCAGCCTGTCTTCAAAAACTTGTAGAAAAGGCTCCTTAATGGAAAGTGCCTGCAGCTCACTAATGCATCTCGCAGTGGTTATGGCCACTAGAAAGACAGATTTGAGCGTGACCCATTTTAGGGACAGCTCTTTCTCTTGTGACCATTTAGCCCAACCCTGCAACACTGTCGTCAGGTCCCATTTTGGCAGGACTTTAAATGGAATGGGTCTAATTCTGGCTAACCCCTTGAAGAACCTGCTCACTAGCGGGTCTATAGCCAGGGGTCGCTCTAAAAAAACTGACAAGGCCGATACCTGTACTTTTAGTGTAGTAATGGCCAGTCCTTTATCCGCACCATCTTGTAAAAACTCCAAGATGGCTGGGATACTTGCAGACACCTTTTTGGTATCCACCCATGAACAAAATTTTTTCCAAACTTTAACGTAAATCGCTTGGGTAACCTTCTTTCTACTAGAAAGAATGGTGTTTACTACCCTATCCGAGAGCCCCTTAGACTTCAGGAGACTCTCTTCAGACACCAGGCTGACAGCTTCAGGGTCTGAACCTTGGATAATAGGACTGGGCCCTGGGATAGCAGATCCTTCCTTACGGGCAACATGAGGGGGAGTTCCGCTGTCAGGCGTAACAGTATGGAAAACCAAGGCCTCTTTGGCCAATACGGGACCACTAGGATCATTGTGGTGCGTTCCTGCACAAATTTCCTCAGGACAAGAGGAATAAGTTTGAACGGGGGAAAGGCGTAACATAGGTGAAACGGCCACTTCTGGGCTAGGGCATCTATCCCTTTGGCCCCTATTTCTCTTTCTATTGAAAAGTAAGCTGGAACTTTGGCATTCGACCTGTTGGCAAACAAGTCCACTTCGGGAATGCCCCACTTCTCTATTATTAGTTGGAAGACCTCCCAGTTTAGCGACCACTCTGATTCGCACACTTGGTGTCGGCTCAGAAAGTCCGCCGGGCAATTGTCCACTCCCTTCAGATGGACCGCGGATATGGACTTCAGATTTTTTTCTGCCCAGGCAAAGATAGCGCTCGCTATCTTGATTAAGGATGGACACCTTGTTCCTCCTTGCTTGTTTAAATATGAGACTGCTACCACACTGTCTGAGAGGACCTGTACGTGGTGATTTTTCAGCTCCGCGACAAATGCTCTTCGGGCTTCCCAGATTGCTTGCAACTCCCTCCAATTGGCTGACCTTTGGGACTGCACTTTTTCCCAGCGCCCTTGGGCTACCTTTGATCCCCAATGGGCCCCCCAGACACTGGCGTCCGTGGTTATTCGGACTGACACCGGAAGAGACCAAAATAGACCCTGCACTAGGTTCTCTTCGTCCCTCCACCACCAAAGAGACCTTTTGGTCTTTGGGGATAGGTGGAAGGTCGCGTCCAACGATTCCTGCGTTCCGTTCCAGTTGTTCAGGATATTTGCCTGAAGACACCTGAAATGGGCCCTTGCCCATGGTACCGCAGGGATTGTTGCCGTCAGGACACCCAAACCCGACATGGCTGAGCGGGTAGAAATTGCCAGATTGTTTTGAAGGAAGGCTGCCGTAGCCTTTACCTTTTTTACTTTCTCCGCTGCGAGATAAATTTTCTGCGTCACTGAGTTCACTAGGAAGCCCAAGTACTGCAGGACCTGTGTCGGGGTTAGGTTTGACTTCTCCCAATTTATTAACCACCCCAGTTTTTCCAAAAAGGATATGGCCACCCGTAGATCCTCTTGCAGTTGGAGCGCGGAGGGTGCAAAAAATAAAAGGTCGTCCAGGTAAGGGATGACTGATATCCCTTCCAGTCTCAGGGGGGCCAGTGCCTCCGCCAAAATTTTTGTAAATATTCTGGGGGATGAAGGCCCTGAATTGAAAATGTCGGACCTGCTTTCCCCATCTGATTGCTACCCTTAAAAACTTTTGAGATTCCGGATGGATAGGGACGTGTAAGTAGGCATCCCTCAAATCGAGGGAGGCCAAGAAACAATCCGGGGGAAGAATTGACTTCACCGAAAGGCTTGTCTCCATCCGAAATTTTTTGTAAGCCACCCATTTGTTTAGTGATTTCAGATTTAATATTAGGCGGAAATTGCCCGACGGTTTTCTCACTATGAAAACATGCGAGTAGAAACCTAGGTTTATCTCCTGCTGTGGCACTGGGATAAGAACCCCCTGGTCTACCAAGTCGCCCATTTGTGACAACAAGGCTGTCTTTTTCTGAAAATCCCTGGGCGGAGAGGTTACGAACGTTCTTGTGGGCGGAGTGCCCCTGAACTGAATTTGATAGCCTTCCCTGATTATCCTCCGAATAAATGTATTTGGGGTAGTCTTTTCCCACTGTGGGAGGAACTGCCCCAATCTCCCTCCCACTGGAACTAAGTCACTGGGATTTGGTGGTCTTTTTAGGAGAGGAAAAAAGGACACCTTTCTGCTTACCCTTTCCCCACTGCTTCCCAGAGGTCGACCCCTTAGGGGCCTGCCCCTGAATCGGCCTTTGTCCTTGGGGACGAAAAAAACGTTTCTCCTGAACCCTTTTATTTTTGACCGGGAAGGCTTTTTTCTTGTCGGCAGTACGGTCTAGCACTTTCTCTAGATCTTGCCCGAACAAGAGGTCTCCTTCAAATGGGATGCCACATAGTCTGATTTTTGATGCCGGGTCTCCCGACCAGAACTTTAGCCATAAAGCCCTGCGTGAGGAATTTATTAAGGCAGCGGTCTTTGCCGATAGCTTGACCGACTCCGCGAATGCGTCCGCCATATAGCCCGCCGCCTTGTGTAGCATAGGCAGGGAATCAAGAATCTCCTTCCTGGGGGTCCCACTTTACAGATGGTTTTGTAGCTGGTCCAGCCAGACCTCCAAGTTACGAGCCACTATAGTCGTAGCCATTGCTGGTTTTAAACTTGTCATGGCTACTTCCCATGACCTTTTCAGCAGTACCTCCATCCTTTTGTCCATAGGTTCCTTAAGGACACTCATGTCCTCAAAGGCGAGGTCTGTTGACTTGGAACACTGGCTGCATCCACTTTGGGCACTTTGTTCCAGATACAGGAGGAATCCTCACTGAAGGGAAATCTCCTCTTCAGACTTTTGGGAAAAAACCATTTTTTCTCTGGTTCCCGCCATTCCTTTTTAATAGAATCTGCCAGTGTACTATGTACCGGAAATACCCTGTTCTGACCCTCTTTCAGGGTTTGGTACATCTGGTCATGCAAGGACAAGGAAGCCTGCTCTTCTTTGAAATCGAGAGTCTCATATATCACCCCTAATAAGGCATCCACCTCCTCGAGTGAGAGCCTGTATCTGGGTGAGCTTGTCCCCTGGCTCGGAATATCTGTGGATGAAGCCGCCTCACTTAGCTCGTCCAAGGAATCTGGTTCCCCTCCGTCTGATGCGTCACCCACCTCTGGGGCCGAATCAGGGGGGGCTGCAGCTGGTGGTTTTGGGGTTTCAAGGCTTGCCAGCATTGATTTAATGGTCTTCATTAAACCCCAGCAATTAGTTCCTTACATGCCCCTGTTGCCTCCTTGTAAACCAATTTGTCAATACAGGGTTTACAAAGGGGCTTGCTCCATCCCTCCTTTAGTTTGTTCGTACATGACGGACACCTCTTCTTCCCCCCCTGACCTCTCCGGGTCTTTAGGCTGAGCCTGGGAAAGAGAAGGAGAGAAGAAACCAGGGCAAGTAGTCAAAAATCCTTTAGACAATCGGGGATTGTACCTTCACCACACCGATGTGCACCCCCACCAGCCGCTGACAGGATTCGCATGGCTCTTTAGCCCGGATCCTGTCGCTGAAGGAGGGGGGGGGTATTTTCCCTTTTTTCCCCTCCTTCCCCAGCCCTGTAGGTCCAGGGCACCCCAGTGTCTGCCTACCTGAGCCGGGCCGGCACCACTGACACCTGGTTCCATTGTCTCCATGCTGTCTTCTACCTCTGTAGTCAGCTGCTGGTTCATCTTTAACTAACCGTCTATCTTGTGGCCGGCGTTTTTTTAAATTTTCCGCCATGGCCCCAGCGTCCACGCTCGCCCCGGAACCGGAAGTGTTGTGCCGGAAGTCCCCGCCCTCCTCCTGCGTTCCACAGGCCGGAACTCGAGGCCTACGCCCGCCCCCCGCTGGACACACACGCCAGAGACCACAGTACCTGGCCGGCAGATGCCAGGATGTCCTGTGCGGGGAACGTCAGCCCTCCTCGGGCTATACCGGAGGATTGCGCTGGTACCAGCTTCCCTGCAGCCTGACTGGGGGACCCAACAAAGCCTGCCACCTTCCAGGTATCGCAGACCTCCTTCCCCCTTCCTCAAGCAGTCTGCCTCGGCTTAGGGGAAGGAGAGCTCCATCCAGCCTCCTCCTCCGGTGGAGGAAACACAAAGACTGAGGACGAGGGACGGAAGCCACCCTTTAAAGATCGGTATGATGTGTTTCCTGCCTCTGGAGGTGGAGCCTATCTCTCTAGTGCTGTCCTGGACAGACGACTAGAGAAAATAGGATTTTTTACTCACCGTAAAATCCTTTTCTCAGAGTTCCCTTTTTAAACATGTCATGCTTACCTGCTTGGTGCAAGTTTTGCACAGAGCAGGCTGGATCCTCCTCTTCTTGGGCACCCTGTCAGCGCTTCGGGACCCCCCCCCCCCCAGCTCTCTGTTTACAGGTTTTGATTGGCAACAGCAGGAGAGTCAAGCTGCTACAAATGTGCACAGCACTGGACTAAAATTGGGTTTAGGGTGGAAGCCACTATTAAGTTTTTTTTTTTTTTTTTTTTTAAACCTTACTCCAGAGAATGCTAAATATTTTACCTTTTTAGAACCACTTTAAAAGAACTGCAGGGTTCAAAAACAAAATCATACTTTTACTAGCTGTTGCCAAAAACAAAGATCACTGATCACTCAGTTCTTGGTCTTAGAGGTGAGAAGAGGGCAGTGGCAGTCAGTCATCAGTTCCCTGCTTTGACCCTCCAGCACTGGACTGTGGAGGGGTAGGAGCAGCTGGCTCAGTCTCCTCAGTGGCGGGTTGGGAGACTGAGCCAGCTGCCCGTCAGGTATTTGAGTGGATCCTCTGACATTTAGCCCTGGTTCACACTGGTGCGTTTTGACATGCGATTTGGCATGTCAAATTGCATGTCAAAACGGCAATATTTGACGCGAATTGCCGGCAATGGCACCGTCCTAATCGGTGCGACGCCGCATCTGCGGCGCTGCACCGATTTCAAAAAGTAGTTAGTAGTAGTTTCTGTACTACTTTTTGCGATTTCGGCCGCGATTTACATTGACATCTGTGTCAGATGTCTTTCTAATCGCGGCTGAAATCGGGACTGCCAGCGAGAGTGAAATCGTGCGAGTTCAGCTGAACTCGCACGGCTTCACTCCCGCAGCCCAGTGTGAACCTGGGCTAAAGCTGGGATCCCTCCAGAGTCTGAACCGGCTGAGTGACATCAGCTGACACACTTTAGCCTGCTGTTGGCTGAATGCAGGTCACAGGAGTGCAGAACGAACTGTACTCTTGTGACCCACAGGAGAAGTATGGTCAATAAAGCTTTGGCCTGACTTCTCCTTTAAAGTTGAACTCTGTAAAAAAAAAAAAAAAAACCTGCTAAGCTTTTATATATATATATATATATATATATATATATATTTATTTATTTATTTTAATATGACCAGAGACTGTATAGATGTTTCTCCCTGCAAGTGTAAGCTATGCTTTAGACGTTGGGAAGTACTAGCACATTATGGCAAAAGCTACTGGGAACCCAAAATTTGAAGTTTCCTCTGGTGGTTTAGATCTACTTTAAAGCCCAAATAAACCTTCATTGGGAAATGTGCAGGTGCATCATAACAGAAAATGGAATATACAGGATTTATATAACGCCAACAGTTTGTGCAGTGCTTTACAACGTTGGGGCAAACAGTACAATTACAATACAGGGAGAAACCGAGGTGCCTTCTCGTTAGAGCCTACAATTTAAACATAGAAAGTAGCTATAGCCTGAGCAGAAAAGCCTTTCCCCTGCCAGTATGTTGAAGAGAAGAACTCTGTGGAAGAATGGTTTTTCTGCAGAGTTGGAGCTCATACCTTCTGCAGGGAGACTGCTGCTTCAGAGAGAAATGGTCCTTCTCCGCAGTGGAAACTTTTTTCTATTTAGGACGTGGTTACTTTTCCAAAAAATAAACCATAAGACTTTCTACACCTTTTTATTTTATTGCCATTGGAATATTTTTGGCTGATTTTAACTGAGAGTTCAGTTGAACTTAGAATTGTATCCTATTCGAAAACAGGACTGTGGAAAATACATTGCTATAAAGATAATTGTAATGTTTGTTTTAGTATACACACTCACAGCTGGCTGTAGATTCAAACTAAAAACTGAAAATTTATATCAAATACTTACCGTAATTTTCCTTTCCTGATGGACTCCATGGCAGCCTACGTGTGGGTTAATCCCGCCCCTCATAGGACCCTTCTCCCATAAATCTTTGCTCTGGGCCAGAGGCCGTGTTCCATAATTTAGCCTACTCCAGCCACTGGGAGGGAACTCCTGCTGCCATGGAGTCCATCAGGAAAGGAAAATTACGGTAAGTATTTGATATAAATTTTCCGTTTTCCTGACAGACTCCATGGCAGCCTACGTGTGGGAAATAACTAGCCATACACACCCGGGTGGGCAGAGTGCTGGACAAAAGATAAAAGGTTTAATTGGCACCATCAACAGACAAGATACGTAAACCACTACGCTGTAGTGTGCCATGAACGTGTTAATTGAAGACCACAAGGCCACCTTACAAATAACTTCTGGAGGCACGTGACGTGATGCCGCCCATGATGAAGACACTTCTAGTTGAGTGAGCAGTCACCGCTTCTGGAGGCGCCAAGCCCTTGGCTATATAGGCCCACTGAATGGCCTGAACAATCCATGCTCCGATAGATCTGGAAGAGGCACGCATTCCCTTATACTTCCTGTGAAAAGAACGAGCAGGTGGTCGGTCTGAAGGAAAGAAGCTGTAGCTTCAAGATACTGACTCAGAGCTTTTCCAACATCTAAGGGATAAACACTGGAATCCTTGGTAGATCTGAACGTTGGAAGAGCAATCTCCTGATTGTCATGAAACACAGATGCCACTTTGGGGTTTGAACCCAACATAGGAATTAAAAAGTTTAGAAATGGCTCCTTGCATCCCTGAGAGCTGATTTCAGAGACCCTCTTGGCCGATGTTATAGCCACCAAGAAGACAACTATTAGAGAGAGTCATTTGACAGAAGATTGATCTTCATGTTCCAACTCTCTACCCAAGAAAAAATCCAGGACAAGGGGAAGATCCCAATTAGAAAAACTTGGCTCTGAGGTCTGAGCCTTATTGCTCCTCTGAAAAACTACTGAGTAAGAGGGTGTCTAGCCCAAGAAACACCCGTAAAGGCAGAGATTACAGCGATTTGGACTCGCAGCGAGCTGACTGACAATGAGAGATCCAATCCTGATTGTAAGAAGCCCAGGATATCATGTATCTTTGGGTTATTGCAAGAACCTGCAGTGGAAGAGGTGTAGTCTGAAAACGTTTTCCAAATCCTCTGGTAGACCCTGTTGGTGCCTGTTCTTCTGGCATTTAATATTGTGGAGATGGCCCTACTTGGACAGCCTAGGGCCTCTAACCTTCCCCTCTCAAGAACCAGATCATCAGATGTAGATGGGGCCGGGCATGGATGTAGAAATGCCCCTTATGATAGGAGATCTGGTCTGGAGGGTAGAGGAACTGGGTCCCGGAAGCTGAGTTGCATCAGCAGTGGAAACCATGGCTTGTTTGGCCAGTACGGGACTATTGCCACTATCTCTGCTTCTTCCATCCTGAGCCTCGACAAAAAACTGAGAATGACAGGAATCGGGGGGAAAGGCATAGGCCCTGTGGAACCGCCAATGGTCTGTCAGAGCATCTACCCAAAAGCCTGGGGATACCAAGACCTCGTGTAGTATCTCTCTAGTCTGAAGTTGCATGGGGAGGCGAACAAGTCTACTTCCGGAATGACTCCCAGGGACAGGACCCACCTGAAGACTTCGGGGGGGAAGTCTACTCGTTGTCCAGAGAAACTCAACAGAAAATCTGCCTGAACGTTCGGGACTCCAGGGAGATAGACAGCTGTCAGGTTGGCCAGGTTTTTCTGGGCCCAGATCATGATGGGCTCTATTTCCTTTGACAGGGAGAGACTGCGAGTACCCCCCTGTCTCTTGATGTATGCGACTGCCGTTGTGTTGTCCAGTCTTAGGAGGACTGAGTCTCCTGCTGTTAAGTGGTGAAAGGCCTGCAGAGCGCAGAACGCTGCCCGGAGTTCCAGAACATTGGAGACTATCCTGTGAGAGGGAAAATTCCATATGCCTTGGGCTACTTCTGTCAGCCCCTGTTGCTGGCATCTGTAGTGATGGTGACCCAAGACACAGGTGCGATGGACTGACAATTGAGGAGGTTCCTCTGTTGTAGCCACCAAGGAAAGCTCTCCCGCATGGATGAGGTTATTTGGATAAAATGATCCCGAAGCCCTGGATTATACTGCTGGAGGAAACCCTTCTGGAAGGGCCGCATTTTCCACTGAGCCCACTTTACCATGGGTGTTGTTGCCACCATGGTACCAATGAACTTTAGGCATTGAGAGGCTTGGAGATGAGAACGACATTGCAAGCCAAACTCTGTCCCGGATCACTGGGATTTTTCCAGGGGTAACAAGATGGTGCTCTTGATAGCGTTGAAGTGTGCCCCGAGGAATACCAGGGACTGCGTAGGATCCAGATGGCTCTTTTACAGATTCAGAAGCCAACCAAACTCGAGTAGAGTGGAGATGACCTGGGATCTGTGGATTAGCAACTGCTCCTTGTCCCGAGACAACAGCAGGTCGTCTAGATAGTGATACAAACGGATACCTCTGGTCCTGATCAGGTAAACTGCAGACGGATTTGATCGACAGCAAAGCGAAGGTATTTCTGGAATTCTGACGCCATCGGAACATGGAAGTAGGCATCCTTCCGGTCTATAGAGACAAACCAATCGCCTGGTTGGATTGCTTGACTGATCATGAGTAGTGTCTCCATCTTGAACTTCTCCTTCTAGATATAAGAATTCAAGTGGGTTAGGTCTATAACTGGCCTCCAGGAGACGGTTTTCTTCAACACCATGAAGAGGGGCGAGTAGACCCCTTAAAACCTTTTGTCATCTGGAACTGGAATTGCAGCGCCCTGAGCCACAAGAGAGAGAGGAGAATTTGCTTTTTCTCTTCTGAGAGAGGCAAGGATGCCGACTCGCTCTGTTTTAGGCAGGTGCAATATCATAAAGACTTAGGGGATTCTTGTCCACCGGAAGATGCCCCTTTTGAAAACTTCTGGCCTGAAGGCTGTTTTTTCTTCCAGGTCTTCTTGAACTCACGGCCAGGCCTATAGTAGCGAGCATTCCTTGCTCGATCTGAACTTTGCCTGGGCTGTGTTCTCTTCTGGTTTAGCAGACAGCGATCCTGGGGAAGGAACCCCGACTTGCCCCCTGTGGCACGGGTGATGGCACTGTCCGATATGTTCTCAAAGAGGGACGAACCCCCAAATGGAATCCTGCACCATGCCTGCTTGGAGGCAGGGTCAGCTACCCATGGGCGCAGCCACAAGGCACGCTTAGCCGTGACAGATGTCAGCATGATCCGAGCCACCAGGCGAATTATGTCTAGGGAAGCCCCACGAGAAAAGCCAACGTCAACCTTAGCCCATGAATAGGTGAGCTCCTGGCCAGTTCTTCCGAGATGCTCCTCAGAGAAGCATCTACGTCATCTGCCCAGACTTCCATCGCTTTAGAAAGGGCTGCTAGAGCTGGTTTGCAGGTCATACCCGCTGTAATGTAGATCCGCTTGAGGGCGGTATAAATTTTCCACTCCAGGCAATCCCTAAAGGAAACAGTATCCTACAATGGGAGTGTGACGTGCCTCACCATCCTCATTAGGGCTGAGTCAATGAGAGGAGCCGACTCCAGGTGTTTTACATCCTTGCTTTTAAATGGGTACATTTTTGATACCTTCATTAACAGGCAATTCTTCCTTTCAACACCACCCCATTCGTCGGTAATTATTGCGCTGAATTCACCCAAAAAGGAGAAATTAGGGTGTTCTTTTTTGAGGTGTTTAAAATATTTCCTCTATTTGGAGGGTGCCTCCACTGGCTCTTCCATCTCAAAGCTTCTTTGACAGCTTTTGACCAGCTGTGGTACTAGGGCAAATTCAAAACCTGCACCAGGGTCATCTACCTCCACCTCACTGTCTGAGGCTTCAATTGAGGAATGGCTCGGCTGTGAAGGACCTGGAGCCTTGAGATCATCCCTAATAGGGACTGACATAGTGTCGCCAGCAGGGTTGTGGGTATGACCAGAATCCCCTTTACTCAGGGACTCACGGACCACCTTTCTGACCAGTGCTTCCACTTGTTGGTCTCCACCCTCTCTTTCTTATGTGACTTTAGAAAAGCATCGCTTGCAGAGCGATTTGCCTTCAGGAACCTGGGCCCCGCATAACCAGCAGGCTTTCCTCACAGAGCGGCTGGAGTGGCGGTGAGAGTGACGCCCAGAGGTGGTTTTAGACTCCTATCTGTGGTACCTAGATCTAAAGGAAGATCTGACGTCTGGACCTTGAAGAGGAGTGACAACGTTGAGACCTAGGATGGTCTTTGCCGTGCTTTGGTGTTCAGACCTAGAAGAGCTGAGTGAAAAAGAAAGGGTTAAGAGCTCCTGAATAAGTGAACCCAAGCATCACAGGTAGAAAATAAATACATCCTACCTGCAGCGCAAGGGTTGGCCACAAGAGGGCGGTGACAGATCCATGGCAAGGCAGTTTGAAAGTGAAATGAATCATTACAGCCTTATGAGAAACAGGAGTGACAACAGGCATGAGAGAGCACATAACAAAACATAGCCAGCACCCAGGGAGCCTGCAGCAAACAATTTACCTTGTAAACCAGAGCCCAGTGCCTGGATAAACACTGCATAAGCCTGCAAGTCATCCCAAGTAATAGCTGCTTTGACAGCTATTTAAATCTGCCACCGTTAACGATGTCACCGCCCCATAGCGGTTGCCATCCGGTGGCGGCCAATCGCATGCGCGACCGCCGCCGCCATTTTGGCGAAACTGCGCCTGCACGAACCAAGCACGGAATCTTCGTTCGCAGCTTGCGGATGCACAGCGACTTCCTGAAACGGCAAGCTGGAACGCAGCTGCGCTCCAGCCACCGTGGCCACTCACTGGAGCTTGACAGAAAAAAAGGAGACACACAAAACACAGAGATACGGCTGCAATATAAAAGGAATATCTTTGTACATTACCACCACCACGGCACGATCCGGACCAGAACCTGGGACTGGGGAGCTGTTCGCTCGACCCACCGCACGATCGGGCGTTTACAAAGCCTCCAGCTAATAGCTGGGACGTTTGGCCATATTGCCGCTTGCCTGCCAATGGCCAGGTTAGTAAGCTCTTCATGGTATCACATCATATCGCCCATGTCCACCTGCTAATAGCTAGGATTGCTGGACTGCAGAGAGGATCACCGCTAACCACCAACATATCGCCGTGCACACCGCCAGGCCTGGATTACAGAAAAACTTCATGAAAAGGTAAGACTATATCTTGGTCCTAGGAGGAGGACAAAAAAAGGAACACGGCCTCTGGCCCAGAGCAAAGATTTATGGGAGAAGGGTCCTATGAGGTATGAGGGGCGGGATTAACCCACACGTAGGCTGCCATGGAGTCTGTCAGGAAAGGTAATTTTAAAGCTAAACACACTCATATGAGGCCAGTATTGTAATCCAGACACTTCTGCCACACAGTACAGAGCATAATCCCCTACTTGCCGAATGGGCTGTGTAAGCGTGCCTCTACTTTCTAGTATCAGCACATGTGTACGGTGACACTAGCCTGACAAACTCCAGGTGCTTGTGCACAAAGGTTTGCATGAGGCTACCAAGACAAATTCAAGCACTTACACTAGTTGAATTTAAAGTTGTTCTAAAAGGCTCAGCTTTCTTTTCTTAAAATAACAAACATGTTATTTACCTGCTCAGTGACCTCGAACCTTCTCTTGTGCGTCTGCCCCATAGTAAGCACTTGATATGGTGGTAGACGTGTGTGTTCGCTCCTGAGGTAGGTTATGTGTGTCCATAGACACATACAGACATAGTCCCATTCCTCACAGGATTTAACTGACACCAGGAGCCAATGGCTTTCACCGCTTCCTCTGCCTTGTGGGGAGAGACTAAAAAGAGCAGCGTGGGCACTCAGGCTCGGTTCACATTGGTGCGATGTGGGAAACCCTGCAATTCTACTGTGGGTTCCCACATTGCACCTGACTCGCAGGCAGTTCACACTGCCTTATGCGAACCACTGGGAAAGTAAAATGATATCCCCAAATCGGTTTGCATATTGCAGTGCAAACTGTCAATTCAGACAGGAATCAGATGGCATGGGTGTGAACACTTATGCCATCCGATTCTGGTGCCGCCAAAAGAAAAAAAAAAAAAAAAAAAAAAAAAAGAAGGGGGGGGGGGGTCCTGCACGTCTTTGGTCTGAATGCAATGCGAATTCAGCCATACAATCTATGGCTGAATTTGCATTGCATGTGATTTGCACAGCAGTGCGGCATGAATCGCATGCGATGTCGGACAGCGCACCAATGTGAACAGAGTCTGAGTCAGCGGGGAGCATTGATAATTAGAAATTTTTTTTTAGATGCGCATCCTAGGAAAGGCAATATACAGGGGTATGGGAAATGGTTGTCTAAAATAATTTTTTTTTTTTTTTTAATAAACATGTTAAGCCTCATGCACACTAGACGTTATGAAAAAAAAAAAGCCAGGAATGTTAAAGGAGTTGTAAAGGTACATTTTTTATTTTCTAAATAGGTTCCTTTAAGCTAGTGCATTGTTGCTTCACTTACCTTTTCCTTCTATTTCCCTTCTAAATATTTTTTTTCTTTGTTTTCTTTGTCTGAATTTCTCACTTCCTGTTTATCCTCAGTAAGCTGTTCAGTAAGCTGTTCTGGATGACTCCACACCACTCGGATGATGGTGTGAAGTTCAGTGAGGAGAAACAGGAAGTGAGAAATTCAGACAAAGAAAAAAAACATTTAGAAGGGAAATCAAAGGAAACGGTAAGTGAAGCAACAATGCACTAGCTTAAAGGAACCTATTTAGAAAATAAAAAATGTACCTTTACAACTCCTTTAACTGTAAAGTGAGTTTCAGTGTTTTTGTAGTAGCGATTTTTTAGTAAAACTATACTCCCATAAAAAGGTTATGGTTCAAAAATGCTGATAAATAACGAATAGCCACGTTTTTAAGCAGTTTTCAGATTTTCTCAGGGTTAGAGCGTTTTTCCATCTGAAAAACTCCTCTCAAAACCCACTAGTCCTGGGGGGGGGGTTCCAGCTAGAAAACGCCCTGCCAAAAACTGCTGCTAACAGCCTATGTGTGCATGGATGCATAGCAAAACATGCTGGGGAGTTTATTGACTGCAGAAAAAAAAAAAGAGTCTGAAGCCAAAAACCGCAGCTCCAGTGTGCATGAGGCCCCAATCCTCTTCTTTTTCGGTCCCCCGCCGGTGGTCCTGACTGCCCCCCCACGTTCTGTAGTGCAAATCTGCAAAAAGCACTAAAAATGCATAGGTGTGAATGAGCCCTTATGCCGCGTACACACGATCATTATTCACGGCGGTTAAAAAACCGCCGTGAATAATGACAGGAAAAACGAGGGAACCGCTTCGGTTCCAAGGGTTCCCTACACACGGTCGTTTTTCCCGTCATTTTTTCTCTTGACGAGAAAAACGACCGTCTGTGGGCTCCGCGGCAGTGTCTCCCTATGGGAAAACTGCCGCGGAAAAAAAATGATGGAAAAAACGATGAGAAAATTTAGAACATGTTCTAATTTTTCTCGTCGTTTTTTATGCCGTTTTTCTCGACGAGAAAAACGACATAAAGCCCACAGACGATCGTTTTTCTCTGCAAAAAAAAAAAATGCAGTTTTTCTCGTCGAGAAAAGCGGTCGTGTGTACGCGGGCATTGGGGCTGTTAAAAGTGCAGCTTGTTCTGCATGCATAGTGTGTGGAGCAGCTGTGTCCAGAAAAACTGTCAGAATTTACTCATGCAGGCAACAGAGAAGCTTTGGATTCAGGCAAGTACACACTATACTTTCAGAAATCAATATTCTGGTGCTTTTAAATCATTTTCAAGCCAAAAATGTAGATTTTAACACATGTGAAAAATGATAACAAGAAATGGTTAAATAAGATTTCTGCAGTTGAGCTTTAAATGATCCATCTTGCTAATACTACGTTTTATGTGTGTATCATGTCTCGCCCAGATGTACACTGTATTACACAGCCCTATGAATTCATCTTATACGGTCATCCAGACCTACTATTGTTAAAACTTTAACACTGAAAATGAACCTGTGATTGTGGCTCAGGAGTCATCACAATACAAATCCCATATACCTGCGATTGTGGCTCAGGAGCCATCACAATACAAATCCCATATACCTGCGATTGTGGCTCAGGAGCCATCACAATACAAATCCCATATACCTGCGATTGTGGCTCAGGAGCCATCACAATACAAATCCCATATATACTCGTGTGATTGTGGCTCAGGAGCCATCACAATACAAATCCCATATACCTGCGATTGTGGCTCAGGAGCCATCACAATACAAATCCCATATACCTGTGATTGTGGCTCAGGAGCCATCACAATACAAATCCCATATACCTGCGATTGTGGCTCAGGAGCCATCACAATACAAATCCCATATATACTCGTGTGATTGTGGCTCAGGAGCCATCACAATACAAATCCCATATATACTAGTGTGATTGTGGCTCAGGAGCCATCACAATACAAATCCCATATACCTGCGATTGTGGCTCAGGAGCCATCACAATACAAATCCCATATACCTGCGATTGTGGCTCAGGAGCCATCACAATACAAATCCCATATATACTCGTGTGATTGTGGCTCAGGAGCCATCACAATACAAATCCCATATACCTGCGATTGTGGCTCAGGAGCCATCACAATACAAATCCCATATACCTGCGATTGTGGCTCAGGAGCCATCACAATACAAATCCCATATACCTGTGATTGTGGCTCAGGAGCCATCACAATACAAATCCCATATACCTGCGATTGTGGCTCAGGAGCCATCACAATACAAATCCCATATACCTGCGATTGTGGCTCAGGAGCCATCACAATACAAATCTCATATACCTGTGATTGTGGCTCAGGAGCCATCACAATACAAATCCCATATATACTAGTGTGATTGTGGCTCAGGAGCCATCACAATACAAATCCCATATACCTGCGATTGTGGCTCAGGAGCCATCACAATACAAATCCCATATACCTGTGATTGTGGCTCAGGAGCCATCACAATACAAATCCCATATACCTGCGATTGTGGCTCAGGAGCCATCACAATACAAATCCCATATACCTGCGATTGTGGCTCAGGAGCCATCACAATACAAATCCCATATACCTGCGATTGTGGCTCAGGAGCCATCACAATACAAATCCCATATACCTGTGATTGTGGCTCAGGAGCCATCACAATACAAATCCCATATATACTCGTGTGATTGTGGCTCAGGAGCCATCACAATACAAATCCCATATACCTGCGATTGTGGCTCAGGAGCCATCACAATACAAATCCCATATACCTGCGATTGTGGCTCAGGAGCCATCACAATACAAATCCCATATACCTGCGATTGTGGCTCAGGAGCCATCACAATACAAATCCCATATACCTGCGATTGTGGCTCAGGAGCCATCACAATACAAATCCCATATACCTGCGATTGTGGCTCAGGAGCCATCACAATACAAATCTCATATACCTGTGATTGTGGCTCAGGAGCCATCACAATACAAATCCCATATATACTAGTGTGATTGTGGCTCAGGAGCCATCACAATACAAATCCCATATACCTGCGATTGTGGCTCAGGAGCCATCACAATACAAATCCCATATACCTGCGATTGTGGCTCAGGAGCCATCACAATACAAATCCCATATACCTGTGATTGTGGCTCAGGAGCCATCACAATACAAATCCCATATACCTGCGATTGTGGCTCAGGAGCCATCACAATACAAATCCCATATATACTCGTGTGATTGTGGCTCAGGAGCCATCACAATACAAATCCCATATATACTAGTGTGATTGTGGCTCAGGAGCCATCACAATACAAATCCCATATACCTGCGATTGTGGCTCAGGAGCCATCACAATACAAATCCCATATACCTGCGATTGTGGCTCAGGAGCCATCACAATACAAATCCCATATACCTGCGATTGTGGCTCAGGAGCCATCACAATACAAATCCCATATACCTGTGATTGTGGCTCAGGAGCCATCACAATACAAATCCCATATACCTGTGATTGTGGCTCAGGAGCCATCACAATACAAATCCCATATATACTCGTGTGATTGTGGCTCAGGAGCCATCACAATACAAATCCCATATACCTGCGATTGTGGCTCAGGAGCCATCACAATACAAATCCCATATACCTGCGATTGTGGCTCAGGAGCCATCACAATACAAATCCCATATACCTGCGATTGTGGCTCAGGAGCCATCACAATACAAATCCCATATACCTGCGATTGTGGCTCAGGAGCCATCACAATACAAATCCCATATACCTGTGATTGTGGCTCAGGAGCCATCACAATACAAATCCCATATACCTGCGATTGTGGCTCAGGAGCCATCACAATACAAATCCCATATACCTGCGATTGTGGCTCAGGAGCCATCACAATACAAATCCCATATACCTGCGATTGTGGCTCAGGAGCCATCACAATACAAATCTCATATACCTGTGATTGTGGCTCAGGAGCCATCACAATACAAATCCCATATATACTAGTGTGATTGTGGCTCAGGAGCCATCACAATACAAATCCCATATACCTGCGATTGTGGCTCAGGAGCCATCACAATACAAATCCCATATATACTCGTGTGATTGTGGCTCAGGAGCCATCACAATACAAATCCCATATACCTGCGATTGTGGCTCAGGAGCCATCACAATACAAATCCCATATACCTGCGATTGTGGCTCAGGAGCCATCACAATACAAATCCCATATATACTCGTGTGATTGTGGCTCAGGAGCCATCACAATACAAATCCCATATACCTGTGATTGTGGCTCAGGAGCCATCACAATACAAATCCCATATATACTCGTGTGATTGTGGCTCAGGAGCCATCACAATACAAATCCCATATATACTCGTGTGATTGTGGCTCAGGAGCCATCACAATACAAATCCCATATACCTGTGATTGTGGCTCAGGAGCCATCACAATACAAATCCCATATATACTCGTGTGATTGTGGCTCAGGAGCCATCACAATACAAATCCCATATACCTGCGATTGTGGCTCAGGAGCCATCACAATACAAATCCCATATACCTGCGATTGTGGCTCAGGAGCCATCACAATACAAATCTCATATACCTGTGATTGTGGCTCAGGAGCCATCACAATACAAATCCCATATATACTAGTGTGATTGTGGCTCAGGAGCCATCACAATACAAATCCCATATACCTGCGATTGTGGCTCAGGAGCCATCACAATACAAATCCCATATACCTGTGATTGTGGCTCAGGAGCCATCACAATACAAATCCCATATACCTGCGATTGTGGCTCAGGAGCCATCACAATACAAATCCCATATATACTCGTGTGATTGTGGCTCAGGAGCCATCACAATACAAATC
This sequence comes from Rana muscosa, assembly GCA_029206835.1. Lineage (NCBI taxonomy): Eukaryota > Metazoa > Chordata > Amphibia > Anura > Ranidae > Rana > Rana muscosa. The sequence goes on from CM055116.1 coordinate 885,175,610, forward strand.
CCATATACCTGCGATTGTGGCTCAGGAGCCATCACAATACAAATCCCATATACCTGCGATTGTGGCTCAGGAGCCATCACAATACAAATCCCATATACCTGCGATTGTGGCTCAGGAGCCATCACAATACAAATCCCATATACCTGCGATTGTGGCTCAGGAGCCATCACAATACAAATCCCATATACCTGTGATTGTGGCTCAGGAGCCATCACAATACAAATCCCATATATACTCGTGTGATTGTGGCTCAGGAGCCATCACAATACAAATCCCATATACCTGCGATTGTGGCTCAGGAGCCATCACAATACAAATCCCATATACCTGCGATTGTGGCTCAGGAGCCATCACAATACAAATCCCATATACCTGCGATTGTGGCTCAGGAGCCATCACAATACAAATCCCATATACCTGCGATTGTGGCTCAGGAGCCATCACAATACAAATCCCATATACCTGCGATTGTGGCTCAGGAGCCATCACAATACAAATCTCATATACCTGTGATTGTGGCTCAGGAGCCATCACAATACAAATCCCATATATACTAGTGTGATTGTGGCTCAGGAGCCATCACAATACAAATCCCATATACCTGCGATTGTGGCTCAGGAGCCATCACAATACAAATCCCATATACCTGCGATTGTGGCTCAGGAGCCATCACAATACAAATCCCATATACCTGTGATTGTGGCTCAGGAGCCATCACAATACAAATCCCATATACCTGCGATTGTGGCTCAGGAGCCATCACAATACAAATCCCATATATACTCGTGTGATTGTGGCTCAGGAGCCATCACAATACAAATCCCATATATACTAGTGTGATTGTGGCTCAGGAGCCATCACAATACAAATCCCATATACCTGCGATTGTGGCTCAGGAGCCATCACAATACAAATCCCATATACCTGCGATTGTGGCTCAGGAGCCATCACAATACAAATCCCATATACCTGTGATTGTGGCTCAGGAGCCATCACAATACAAATCCCATATACCTGTGATTGTGGCTCAGGAGCCATCACAATACAAATCCCATATATACTCGTGTGATTGTGGCTCAGGAGCCATCACAATACAAATCCCATATACCTGTGATTGTGGCTCAGGAGCCATCACAATACAAATCCCATATATACTCGTGTGATTGTGGCTCAGGAGCCATCACAATACAAATCCCATATATACCTGCGATTGTGGCTCAGGAGCCATCACAATACAAATCCCATATACCTGCGATTGTGGCTCAGGAGCCATCACAATACAAATCCCATATACCTGCGATTGTGGCTCAGGAGCCATCACAATACAAATCCCATATACCTGCGATTGTGGCTCAGGAGCCATCACAATACAAATCCCATATACCTGCGATTGTGGCTCAGGAGCCATCACAATACAAATCCCATATACCTGCGATTGTGGCTCAGGAGCCATCACAATACAAATCCCATATATACTCGTGTGATTGTGGCTCAGGAGCCATCACAATACAAATCCCATATACCTGTGATTGTGGCTCAGGAGCCATCACAATACAAATCCCATATATACTCGTGTGATTGTGGCTCAGGAGCCATCACAATACAAATCCCATATACCTGCGATTGTGGCTCAGGAGCCATCACAATACAAATCCCATATACCTGCGATTGTGGCTCAGGAGCCATCACAATACAAATCCCATATACCTGCGATTGTGGCTCAGGAGCCATCACAATACAAATCCCATATACCTGCGATTGTGGCTCAGGAGCCATCACAATACAAATCTCATATACCTGTGATTGTGGCTCAGGAGCCATCACAATACAAATCCCATATATACTAGTGTGATTGTGGCTCAGGAGCCATCACAATACAAATCCCATATACCTGCGATTGTGGCTCAGGAGCCATCACAATACAAATCCCATATACCTGTGATTGTGGCTCAGGAGCCATCACAATACAAATCCCATATACCTGCGATTGTGGCTCAGGAGCCATCACAATACAAATCCCATATATACTCGTGTGATTGTGGCTCAGGAGCCATCACAATACAAATCCCATATACCTGCGATTGTGGCTCAGGAGCCATCACAATACAAATCCCATATACCTGCGATTGTGGCTCAGGAGCCATCACAATACAAATCCCATATACCTGTGATTGTGGCTCAGGAGCCATCACAATACAAATCCCATATACCTGCGATTGTGGCTCAGGAGCCATCACAATACAAATCCCATATACCTGCGATTGTGGCTCAGGAGCCATCACAATACAAATCTCATATACCTGTGATTGTGGCTCAGGAGCCATCACAATACAAATCCCATATATACTCGTGTGATTGTGGCTCAGGAGCCATCACAATACAAATCCCATATATACTCGTGTGATTGTGGCTCAGGAGCCATCACAATACAAATCCCATATATACTCGTGTGATTGTGGCTCAGGAGCCATCACAATACAAATCCCATATATACTCGTGTGATTGTGGCTCAGGAGCCATCACAATACAAATCCCATATACCTGTGATTGTGGCTCAGGAGCCATCACAATACAAATCCCATATATACTCGTGTGATTGTGGCTCAGGAGCCATCACAATACAAATCCCATATACCTGCGATTGTGGCTCAGGAGCCATCACAATACAAATCCCATATACCTGCGATTGTGGCTCAGGAGCCATCACAATACAAATCCCATATACCTGTGATTGTGGCTCAGGAGCCATCACAATACAAATCCCATATATACTCGTGTGATTGTGGCTCAGGAGCCATCACAATACAAATCCCATATACCTGCGATTGTGGCTCAGGAGCCATCACAATACAAATCCCATATACCTGCGATTGTGGCTCAGGAGCCATCACAATACAAATCCCATATACCTGCGATTGTGGCTCAGGAGCCATCACAATACAAATCTCATATACCTGCGATTGTGGCTCAGGAGCCATCACAATACAAATCCCATATACCTGCGATTGTGGCTCAGGAGCCATCACAATACAAATCCCATATACCTGCGATTGTGGCTCAGGAGCCATCACAATACAAATCCCATATATACTAGTGTGATTGTGGCTCAGGAGCCATCACAATACAAATCCCATATACCTGCGATTGTGGCTCAGGAGCCATCACAATACAAATCCCATATACCTGTGATTGTGGCTCAGGAGCCATCACAATACAAATCCCATATACCTGCGATTGTGGCTCAGGAGCCATCACAATACAAATCCCATATATACTCGTGTGATTGTGGCTCAGGAGCCATCACAATACAAATCCCATATACCTGCGATTGTGGCTCAGGAGCCATCACAATACAAATCCCATATACCTGCGATTGTGGCTCAGGAGCCATCACAATACAAATCCCATATATACTCGTGTGATTGTGGCTCAGGAGCCATCACAATACAAATCCCATATACCTGTGATTGTGGCTCAGGAGCCATCACAATACAAATCCCATATATACTCGTGTGATTGTGGCTCAGGAGCCATCACAATACAAATCCCATATATACTCGTGTGATTGTGGCTCAGGAGCCATCACAATACAAATCCCATATACCTGTGATTGTGGCTCAGGAGCCATCACAATACAAATCCCATATATACTCGTGTGATTGTGGCTCAGGAGCCATCACAATACAAATCCCATATACCTGCGATTGTGGCTCAGGAGCCATCACAATACAAATCCCATATACCTGCGATTGTGGCTCAGGAGCCATCACAATACAAATCCCATATACCTGCGATTGTGGCTCAGGAGCCATCACAATACAAATCTCATATACCTGTGATTGTGGCTCAGGAGCCATCACAATACAAATCCCATATATACTAGTGTGATTGTGGCTCAGGAGCCATCACAATACAAATCCCATATACCTGCGATTGTGGCTCAGGAGCCATCACAATACAAATCCCATATACCTGTGATTGTGGCTCAGGAGCCATCACAATACAAATCCCATATACCTGCGATTGTGGCTCAGGAGCCATCACAATACAAATCCCATATATACTCGTGTGATTGTGGCTCAGGAGCCATCACAATACAAATCCCATATACCTGCGATTGTGGCTCAGGAGCCATCACAATACAAATCCCATATACCTGCGATTGTGGCTCAGGAGCCATCACAATACAAATCCCATATACCTGCGATTGTGGCTCAGGAGCCATCACAATACAAATCCCATATACCTGTGATTGTGGCTCAGGAGCCATCACAATACAAATCCCATATACCTGTGATTGTGGCTCAGGAGCCATCACAATACAAATCCCATATATACTCGTGTGATTGTGGCTCAGGAGCCATCACAATACAAATCCCATATACCTGCGATTGTGGCTCAGGAGCCATCACAATACAAATCCCATATACCTGCGATTGTGGCTCAGGAGCCATCACAATACAAATCCCATATACCTGCGATTGTGGCTCAGGAGCCATCACAATACAAATCCCATATACCTGCGATTGTGGCTCAGGAGCCATCACAATACAAATCCCATATACCTGCGATTGTGGCTCAGGAGCCATCACAATACAAATCTCATATACCTGTGATTGTGGCTCAGGAGCCATCACAATACAAATCCCATATATACTAGTGTGATTGTGGCTCAGGAGCCATCACAATACAAATCCCATATACCTGCGATTGTGGCTCAGGAGCCATCACAATACAAATCCCATATACCTGCGATTGTGGCTCAGGAGCCATCACAATACAAATCCCATATACCTGCGATTGTGGCTCAGGAGCCATCACAATACAAATCCCATATACCTGCGATTGTGGCTCAGGAGCCATCACAATACAAATCCCATATATACTCGTGTGATTGTGGCTCAGGAGCCATCACAATACAAATCCCATATACCTGTGATTGTGGCTCAGGAGCCATCACAATACAAATCCCATATATACTCGTGTGATTGTGGCTCAGGAGCCATCACAATACAAATCCCATATATACTCGTGTGATTGTGGCTCAGGAGCCATCACAATACAAATCCCATATACCTGTGATTGTGGCTCAGGAGCCATCACAATACAAATCCCATATACCTGTGATTGTGGCTCAGGAGCCATCACAATACAAATCCCATATATACTCGTGTGATTGTGGCTCAGGAGCCATCACAATACAAATCCCATATACCTGCGATTGTGGCTCAGGAGCCATCACAATACAAATCCCATATACCTGCGATTGTGGCTCAGGAGCCATCACAATACAAATCCCATATACCTGCGATTGTGGCTCAGGAGCCATCACAATACAAATCCCATATACCTGCGATTGTGGCTCAGGAGCCATCACAATACAAATCCCATATACCTGCGATTGTGGCTCAGGAGCCATCACAATACAAATCTCATATACCTGTGATTGTGGCTCAGGAGCCATCACAATACAAATCCCATATATACTAGTGTGATTGTGGCTCAGGAGCCATCACAATACAAATCCCATATACCTGCGATTGTGGCTCAGGAGCCATCACAATACAAATCCCATATACCTGCGATTGTGGCTCAGGAGCCATCACAATACAAATCCCATATACCTGCGATTGTGGCTCAGGAGCCATCACAATACAAATCCCATATATACTCGTGTGATTGTGGCTCAGGAGCCATCACAATACAAATCCCATATACCTGTGATTGTGGCTCAGGAGCCATCACAATACAAATCCCATATATACTCGTGTGATTGTGGCTCAGGAGACATCACAATACAAATCCCATATATACTCGTGTGATTGTGGCTCAGGAGCCATCACAATACAAATCCCATATATACTCGTGTGATTGTGGCTCAGGAGCCATCACAATACAAATCCCATATACCTGTGATTGTGGCTCAGGAGCCATCACAATACAAATCCCATATACCTGTGATTGTGGCTCAGGAGCCATCACAATACAAATCCCATATATACTCGTGTGATTGTGGCTCAGGAGCCATCACAATACAAATCCCATATACCTGCGATTGTGGCTCAGGAGCCATCACAATACAAATCCCATATACCTGCGATTGTGGCTCAGGAGCCATCACAATACAAATCCCATATACCTGCGATTGTGGCTCAGGAGCCATCACAATACAAATCCCATATACCTGCGATTGTGGCTCAGGAGCCATCACAATACAAATCCCATATACCTGCGATTGTGGCTCAGGAGCCATCACAATACAAATCTCATATACCTGTGATTGTGGCTCAGGAGCCATCACAATACAAATCCCATATATACTAGTGTGATTGTGGCTCAGGAGCCATCACAATACAAATCCCATATACCTGCGATTGTGGCTCAGGAGCCATCACAATACAAATCCCATATACCTGCGATTGTGGCTCAGGAGCCATCACAATACAAATCCCATATACCTGCGATTGTGGCTCAGGAGCCATCACAATACAAATCCCATATACCTGCGATTGTGGCTCAGGAGCCATCACAATACAAATCCCATATATACTCGTGTGATTGTGGCTCAGGAGCCATCACAATACAAATCCCATATACCTGTGATTGTGGCTCAGGAGCCATCACAATACAAATCCCATATATACTCGTGTGATTGTGGCTCAGGAGCCATCACAATACAAATCCCATATATACTCGTGTGATTGTGGCTCAGGAGCCATCACAATACAAATCCCATATACCTGTGATTGTGGCTCAGGAGCCATCACAATACAAATCCCATATACCTGTGATTGTGGCTCAGGAGCCATCACAATACAAATCCCATATATACTCGTGTGATTGTGGCTCAGGAGCCATCACAATACAAATCCCATATACCTGCGATTGTGGCTCAGGAGCCATCACAATACAAATCCCATATACCTGCGATTGTGGCTCAGGAGCCATCACAATACAAATCCCATATACCTGCGATTGTGGCTCAGGAGCCATCACAATACAAATCCCATATACCTGCGATTGTGGCTCAGGAGCCATCACAATACAAATCCCATATACCTGCGATTGTGGCTCAGGAGCCATCACAATACAAATCCCATATACCTGCGATTGTGGCTCAGGAGCCATCACAATACAAATCTCATATACCTGTGATTGTGGCTCAGGAGCCATCACAATACAAATCCCATATATACTAGTGTGATTGTGGCTCAGGAGCCATCACAATACAAATCCCATATACCTGCGATTGTGGCTCAGGAGCCATCACAATACAAATCCCATATACCTGTGATTGTGGCTCAGGAGCCATCACAATACAAATCCCATATACCTGCGATTGTGGCTCAGGAGCCATCACAATACAAATCCCATATATACTCGTGTGATTGTGGCTCAGGAGCCATCACAATACAAATCCCATATACCTGTGATTGTGGCTCAGGAGCCATCACAATACAAATCCCATATATACTCGTGTGATTGTGGCTCAGGAGACATCACAATACAAATCCCATATATACTCGTGTGATTGTGGCTCAGGAGCCATCACAATACAAATCCCATATATACTCGTGTGATTGTGGCTCAGGAGCCATCACAATACAAATCCCATATACCTGTGATTGTGGCTCAGGAGCCATCACAATACAAATCCCATATACCTGTGATTGTGGCTCAGGAGCCATCACAATACAAATCCCATATATACTCGTGTGATTGTGGCTCAGGAGCCATCACAATACAAATCCCATATACCTGTGATTGTGGCTCAGGAGCCATCACAATACAAATCCCATATACCTGTGATTGTGGCTCAGGAGCCATCACAATACAAATCCCATATACCTGTGATTGTGGCTCAGGAGCCATCACAATACAAATCCCATATACCTGTGATTGTGGCTCAGGAGCCATCACAATACAAATCCCATATATACTCGTGTGATTGTGGCTCAGGAGACATCACAATACAAATCCCATATATACTCGTGTGATTGTGGCTCAGGAGCCATCACAATACAAATCCCATATATACTCGTGTGATTGTGGCTCAGGAGCCATCACAATACAAATCCCATATACCTGTGATTGTGGCTCAGGAGCCATCACAATACAAATCCCATATACCTGTGATTGTGGCTCAGGAGCCATCACAATACAAATCCCATATATACTCGTGTGATTGTGTCTCAGGAGCCATCACAATACAAATCCCATATACCTGTGATTGTGGCTCAGGCTCAATTCTCCAAGTCGGATTCTGCGGCACCTTCAGAGGATGAAAATCATATTGTTTAATGCCACCATTCATTACATCCTAGGTATAATATCCAGCTGCTCGGGCACTACAGGTCCCATCAGGTTCTCCATCGCACTGTGCACAGGGGCCCCCTGGGACTTGTAGTCTCCGATCAGCTGGAGGATAGTGAGCACTCTGATACCTTACTCTGCGAGGACAGGAGGCGTACAAACACAGCCGCCCTCCACTGCCTCACAGCTGCCTTCTGCACCCACATTTTCACAGGGTCGCCTTCCAATGACGCCGAAAGCGGCGCGACGGCTGACGTGACCTTGAGCAAAGAGCCGCCATCTTTAGAGAGGGCACAGGAGGCATTGCTGGGTATGGTGCGCGTTGTCCGGTAGTGACACAGGCAGCGACATGAACAGTGTGGGCGAGGAATGCACGGACATGAAGCGGGAGTATGACCAGTGCTTCAATCGGTGGTTCGCCGAGAAGTTCCTGAAAGGGGAGGGCAGCGGGGACCCGTGCACCGAGCTCTTCCGGCGGTACCGCTCCTGTGTCCAGGTGAGACCTAAAGAAAGGGATACACGGCTGTTTAACGAATGTGAGATAGAACTTCCTGACAGGCTTTTAGGGCTCTCTGAGTCTCCATTGGGGGCATTTCTTTCACTTCCTGTAGCAGTGGGACAATATAATAAAACTTACAACGGTTCATTAGAAACGATTTCATTGTCTGTGTGAAAGAGGAACAATGCACACTGAAAGGGGAACGCTGCCCATCTTTTACAAAAATAAAAGTCAACGCTTACAAATATGTTATAATGTAAACATAAAAAAAAAAGCAAACAGGCAGGTTCTTCATTGCAGAAGAGACATGCATTGTTTCCTCTGCAATCAAGTACACTTACCTGCCTATTTGCAGTCCCCTGAAATGTACCTTCCAGCAGTGTGTCTAGAGTGACATCATCCCACACCAGCCAATCAATCTGGCAGAAGACCAGCACCTATAAGAATCTGGGGAGAAAATGCCACAGCGGCAAAGGAACTTGCAGGTGTCTGTTGGAAACGATAAGCATGTGTGCCTTTAATTCCACTTTAAAGCAGTTCTGAAGGCTGAAGGTTGTTTACCTTCATGCATTCTCTGCATTAAAGCTTAGATGCCATGCGCACGCAAATGTGCGGCCTCGCGCCTCCCGGGCCTTGGCACCGAGTGGCCACATATTTGCGTGCAATAGCGATGTGGCAAGAGCGCGCTCCCAGCACAGTTACCGGCAGCTCCCGTTCGCATCCCGGCATTCTAAAGCCCTTAAAAGGCCGGAATGCACCAGCTCTAAGGGGTTAAAGCGGAGCTCCACCCAAAAGGGGAAGCTCTGCTTATTTGCCTCCAATAAAGGAGGCATTTTTTTAATAAAGCACAGACAGGAGCAGCTGTCATTAGGGAACCAGCAGGATTATGTAACTTGATATAAGTGGGTTAACAACCACTTTAACTAGTTAAGGACTGAGCCTATTACTCTTTCGTCCATGGACCGACACAGCCTCTCTATTGACAAAGTGGGTATTATCCGTTAATTAGGAGTGACTAGCCAGAAAACTTGTAAAAAGTGTTGCATCACACCTTCTACAGTACCGCCCAGGGGGCGGACCCTCCGGGTATATCACCTCAGTCTGCATCTCGCAGATCAGTTTTTTTCTGTCTAGCAAGGAGTAGGACATGGCTCCCTTCGGGCCCATTGGTCCAGGGGAAAAAATATATATATTTTTTTATGCTACATTTGTTTCCTGCGATCAACTGCCGACTGGGTGACAGGTTGGATCCTCGATCCTTGTAGTCTCCCTAGTTTCAGCCATCGAGCGTGTGCTGACCCTAGCTACGCGCTGGGTTTTCCACGACGTGCCCGTTGCTCCACAGGTGACCGGTGAGCCTACGCTCCAGGGCTTGCATCGGACCGCTCAGCTTCGGCTGACCTTACGGCCGAGTCCCAGCAGCCTGGCCGGTGAGCTTACGCTCCAAGGCTTGCATCAGACCGCTCAGCTTCGGCTGACCTTACGGCCGAGTCGCAGCAGCCTGTCCGGTGAGCGTCACGCTCCAGGGCATACATATGATCGTCCCTTTTGGGTCCAATCACAGCATGCCTGGCCAACAGTCACCTTCCGTGTGCGGACGATGATCTGTTTGGAATGTCTTCCAGCATAATACATGCAGGATAGGTAGGTAAACTCCCCTGCCTCGGCTGGGTGATTTGGCTGGACATTCCTGGAGAGACCAAGTAAGTGGTTGTGGCCCCTTTCTTCCCTCTCTCATTGCCCTTCCCTCCTCCCTGGGCTTCTAGCTAAAGGTTGCTGGGGGTCACCTAAGGGGTTCCACTGGAGCGGGCTGGCTGTAACTAACATTTAGGCCCCATGCACACGAGACGCCGGTGCAAACTCTGCTGAACACACGTTTTTAAAGGCTAAAACCGGTGTTTAAAAACGCCCGTTTTGCCGCGATTTTAGCGGCGTTTTACCGCGTTTGCGTCTATAGGCGTTTAGTTAAGAAACATCATAAGACCCTCCCTAAGCTCAAAAAACATTATTATTTAACCATTTCAGACATTTTGGGAGACCAGCAGCTGAGAGAGCAGCAGTGTACTTGTATTTAGCGTATCACTTGCCACATCATCTGCCACAAGCTGTGGATTGTCCACTTGCCACGTCACCTGATACGTCACCTGCCACAAGTTGTGAATTGTCCACTTGCCACGTCACCTGGCCACAAGTTGTGGATTGTCCACTGGCCACGTCACCTGGCCACGTCACCTGGCCATGTCACCTGCCACGTCACCTGCTACAAGTTGTGGAATGTTCACTTGCCACGTCACCTGGCCATGTCACCTGCCACGTCACCTGCCACAAGTTGTGGAATGTTCACCTGCCACGTCACCTGGCCACGTCACCTGCCACAAGTTGTGCATTGTCCACTTGCCACGTCACCTGGCCACGTCACCTGCCACAAGTTGTGAATTGTCCACTTGCCACGTCACCTGCCATGTCACCTGGCCACGTCACATGCCATGTCACCTGACCACGTCACCTGCCACAAGTTGTGGATTGTCCACTTGCCACATCACCTGCCATGTCACCTGGCCACGTCACATTCCACTTCACCTGGCCACGTCACCTGCCACAATTTGTGGATTGTCCACCTGCCACATCACCTGGCCACATCACCTGCCACAAGTTGTGGATTGTCCACTTGCCACATCACCTGGCCACATCACCTGCCACAAGTTGTGAATTGTCCACTTGCCACGTCACCTGCCACATCACCTGGCCACGTCACCTGCCACAATTTGTGGATTGTCCACCTGCCACGTCACCTGGCCACGTCACCTGCCACAAGTTTTGGATTGTCCACTTGCCACGTCACCTGCCACAATTTGTGGATTGTCCACCTGCCACGTCACCTGCCACAAGTTGTGAATTGTCCACTTGCCACGTCACCTGCCACGTCACCTGCCACAATTTGTGGATTGTCCACCTGCCACGTCACCTGGCCACGTCGCCTGGCCACGTTACCTGCCACAATTTGTGGATTGTCCACCTGCCACGTCACCTGCCATGTCACCTGGCCACGTTACCTGCCACAATTTGTGGATTTCCACCTGCCACGTCACCTGGCAACATCACCTGCCACAAGTTGTGGATTGTCCACTTGCCACGTCACCTGCCACAAGTTGTGGATTGTCTACAGTGCAATGCAAGCAATTTCAGTTTTTTTTCATATTTTTTTAATGGTTTTTCATCATTTGCCATCATTTTTGAGATTTCTAATGTAAAAAAAATAGGTCACCTTTAAAAACGCTAATAAACGAAATCGCGGCAAAACGCCGGTACCGCGTTTAGCGGCGTTTAGCCGCGTTTTGCGTCTGAAACGTGGAAAACTTTTGCGTCTGAACCCATTTTTTTGCTTCTGGAAAAACGAGGTTAAAAGCAACTGCCTAAAAACGGCAATAAACGAGACTGTGTGCATGGACACATAGGATAACATTGAATGGGTTTAGGAGCAGTTGAAAAAAGTGTCCAACTGCCTCTGAACGCGCGTTTAACAGCAAATAACAGCGTCTCGTGTGCATGGGACCTTAAAAGAAATGTCATTTCTGCTTACCTGTGTGTGCTTCCTCCTCCATGCTGTCGGCGGCCATTTTGTGGTGGTCCATGCTGGGTTCGGCCTCTAGTGACTGCCTGGCGGCCATCTTCCTGTGGTTTCGTCGCCATTTTCTTGTAGTCCACACCCACTGGCCTCTATCAACTGATCGGCGGCCATGTTTGTCCACCCTGTATTTATATATTGCCGTTCGGCGGCCATCTTTTTGTGGGCTACGGCTGCTTGGCCTCTATCTTCGGCTCGGCAGCCATTTTCTTAGAGCCCACATTATCTTCCATACAGACGTTTTTGCCGGCCATTTTGCGAGAGTCTCCGGCCTCTAGGGTGCATTACACTGGCGCGAAAATTAACACAGGAAGCGCTGATAAAAGAAGCAGACTGACACAGCAGCAGTGGGACAGCATCACAGGCGCAGCACACGGCAGCATAGCAGTACCGGTCCAGGGTGGTGAGTCCTCTGGGTAACCCAGCATCTCTGCAGCGCAGGAGGGTGGCCTATTGATATCTTGCCTGGAGCCCTGTGGGTGTCAGCGTGTGGTCAGCATGGCATCTGAGCCAGATGTCTTCTCCCATGAAACACCAGATTTAGCAGCTGGTGCCCCTGAGGTGTCTATGAACGCTATGTCGGCAATCCTAGAGGCGTTTGCTGCCAGGGTGGAAGCAGCACACGGGAATACAGGGGGTAGTAAACGCCCCCGTCCCCTGCAAGCTTCTGGGGATAATTCTGATGCAGAACCAGGTCCAGCTACGGCGCAGGGCCCAGATTCTGACGCATCAGAGACTGCAGACCGTGACCGGACAGTGAGGATGACTCCAGGTCCAGGTCAGTACGTGAGACGGCTTAGTATCTGACCTTATTACTGCAGTGCAGGATACGCTAAAGTTGGAAAATACTGCAGAAGCAGCAGAGACTCCGGTCCACTTGGGTTTCATAAACCTGCCCGCACTGCTAAGGTGTTCCCTTGTGTCTTATTTTGATAAACTCTTATACAAGGAATGGGAGAACCCACTGAGGGCCTTTACAGCCCCAAAGAGGTTTGCGGTACGGTACCCCTTTTGAGGAGAGTTTTCTGAAGAGATTGACCTCTCCCCCTATAGTGGACCCTCCGGTGTCCAGACTTAAAAGAGCCACCACAATTCCAGTAGAAGGGGCTCCTGTTTTCAAGGACCCTGTGGATAAGAAGGCTGAAGCACTCGCTTGCTACCTATGCTCAGTGGTAGGCTCGGCAGTACGCCCGGCATTGGCGGGGGCCCTAGTGTCTCAGACACTTACTGAATGGGCAAGATTGCTACTCCAGGGGTTAAGGAGCGAGATGCTCCTTCTGATGAGTTAACATTGGCCGACCAGTTGGTCCAGGGCCTTAGGTTTGTCTGCGAGTCAGACATGGATACTATTCCCCTGCTGTCTAAAGCTTCGGTTTATGCAGTAGCAATACGCCGCCTGATCTGGCTAAAGGGCTGGTCTGCGGACCAGACTTCCAAGAAAGCCCTGTTGGATCTGCCTTTTAAGGGCGACAGACTTTTAGGGGCTTCTCTGGATGACATCATCAAGGATGCCACAGGAGGTAAAAGCACTTTGCTTCCCCAAACTAGCAAGGGTAAGGGGCCACGCCAAGGGCAAGGGCCCTCCTTTACTGCACGCAGGCGGTTTTTTCGTCCCCCTAGGGCGACAGGGAAAAGACCCCAGGCAGACAAGGCGCCTGCCCAAGGACAAAAGCGTCCTTGGTCCTGCAAACCCAACAAGCCTGCGGACAAATCTGCGTCCGCATGAAGGTCCGCCCCCACCCAGCTCTCAGGTGGGGGGACTTCTTCGCAAATTCGCGACTCAGTGGACCGCTCTAGTCTCCGACAGGTGGGTTTGCAAAGTAATCTCCTCAGGCTACAAGATAGAATTTCTCTCTTGTCCACCGGACAGGTTCATCACCTCCAATCTCCAGCTACTAGCGACCCATCGGGAGGCCCTGTATGGGGCGGTCCAGGGTCTACTGGAACGCGGGGTAGTTATTCCAGTTCCAGAACAGGAACGAGGTCAGGGTTTTTACTCAAATCTGTTCATTGTGCCAAAGAAGGAGGGGGTTCGTCCAATCTTGGATCTCAGAGCCCTCAATTGCTTTGTGAAAGTACAAAGATTTCGGATGGAGTCGGTTCGATCTGTAGTCACGGCTCTCCATCCGGGGGACTTTCTGGCCTCCTTGGACATCAAGGACGCATACCTGCATGTCCCCATATACTCCAGACACCAGAGGTTTCTGCGATTTGCTATCGGGAAGAACCACTACCAGTTTGTGGCCCTCCCGTTTTGGCCTTGCCTCAGCACCCAGGACGTTCACCAAGGTGCTCGCTCCGATTCTGGCACTTCTAAGACAGCAGGGTATCGCTATCATGGGCTACTTGGACGACCTTCTACTGAAGGCCCTTTCAAGCTCAGAATTAGAGGTAAGCGTGTCTATTACCTGTCAGACTCTTCAAAACTGTGGTTGGATACTAAACGCGCAAAAGTCAGTATTGGTGCCCACTCAACGCCTAGTGTACTTGGGGTTGATTCTGGATTCCTCAGAGGCAAAGGTATTCCTCCCTGTGGAGAAGTTGCAGACCCTCCGGGCTGCAGTACGGCAGCTGACTTCTAGGAATTGGTCGTCACTCCGTTTTTGCATATGAGTGTTGGGCCTCATGGTAGCCTCCTTCGAGGCGGTCCCATATGCTCAATACCACACTCGAGTGTTACAGAAGGAAGTTCTGTCCAGATGGAACAGATGCCCTTCATCTCTGGATTATCAAATCCAAGTGAGCCACCTAGTCAGGAGATCCCTGGTATGGTGGCTGACGGCACCGGCTCTAATGGCCGGGAAGTAATTTCTTCCGGTTTACTGGATAGTGATCACGACGGACGCCAGCCTTAGAGGTTGGGGGGGGGAGTCTGGGGTGTTCAGTCGGGGCAAGGTCGCTGGACCCCAGAGGAAGCCCTCCTGCCGATCAATGTCCTGGAGATCCGGGCGATTTGGCTGTGCCTCTTCAAATGGTCTCAGAGGCTGCAAGGGCGTCCAGTCGGACAACGCCACAGCAGTGGCATATGTCAATCATCAAGGAGGAACAAGAAGCTCAGCTGCAGCATCGGAGGTCGCTCGCATCCTAAAGTGGGCAGAGAGGAGCGTACCGGCACTGTCGGCCGTGTACATTCCGGGTGTGGAAAACTGGCAGGCGGAGTACCTGAGTCGCCAGATGCTGGACCAGGGAGAATGGTCCGAACACCTCCGGGTGTAAGGACCAAACTCCTCTGCCAAAGATGGGGCACGCCAGACGTAGATCTTCTAGCTTCCCGACTCAATCGGAAGGTTTTGAGGTTTGTGGCCCGGTCAAGAGACCCATGGGCAGACGCAACGGATGTGTTGGTGGCATCGTGGGGTCAGTATCGGCTAATCTATGCCTTCCCTCCCTTAAGGCTTCTTCCTCTTCTGCTCCGCAGAGTGGAGGCAGAGGGAATTCCAATGATCCTAATCGCTCCAGATTGGCCTCAGCGTCCTTGGTACGCCGATCTAGTACGTTTGGTAGCAGACGCCCCTGGCACCTACCACTACGGAAGGACCTGCTATCGCAAGGTCCCATACTCCATCCTGTTTTACAGTCACTGGCTTTAACGGCATGGCTGTTGAGAACCAGGTACTGAGAGACCGGGGCCTATCAAATTCAGTAATCTCTACTATGAGAAGTGCTCGGAAACCGTCCTCCTAGGAAGGTTTATCACCGCACTTGGAAGGCCTACATCTCCATGTGTGAGGAAATGAAATGGCATCCGCGTACTTATTTGGTTTCCAGAATCCTGCTGTTTTTACAGCATGGGGTGGACCAAAGGGCTTGCCTTAAGTACGATTTAAGGGACAGATATCTGCCCTGGCTGTCTTTTTTTCAGCGACCCCTGGCGACTCACTCTCTCTCGTGAGTACATTTGTGCAGGGGGTTCGACATGTGGCCCCTCCGGTCCGTCCCCCACTACCTCCGTGGGATTTGAACCTGGTCCTCTCGGTGCTTCAGAAGGCACCGTTTGAGAATATTAGAGATATTCCCCTGTTGACACTTTCTCAGAAAGTGGTCTTTTTGGTGGCTGTTACGTCAGTTAGACGAGTCTCTGAGCTGGCAGCCTTGTCCTGCAAGGCTCCCTATTTGGTTTTCCACAAGGATAAGGTGGTGCTGCGGACGCAACCTTCCTTTCTTCCGAAGGTCGTTTCGGCTTTTCATCTCAATGAAGACATTGTACTTCCATCCTTGTGTCCTCCTCCGCTGAATCCTAAGGAGTCGGCGTTGCATTCCTTGGACGTTGTCCGAGCTTTGAGAGTATACCTATCTGCTACTTCCCTGTTCCGGAAGTCAGACTCACTGTTTGTTTCGGTGGCTGGTCCTAAGAAGGGCCAAGCAGTCTCGTCGGCCACCATCTCTAGGTGGATCCGACAGATAGTAATCCAGGCTTACGCCTTAAAGGGTCAAGCGCCCCCCTTTCCGGTCACGGCGCATTCGACCAGGGCAATAGGTGCCTCTTGGGCTTTCCGACATCAAGCGTCTGTTTCCCAATTATGTAAAGCGGTCGTCCGCTCACACTTGCACCTACATCAACTTTGTAGAATTTTGTGAATCTTCGGATGCCTCTTTCGGCCACAAGGTTTTGCAAGCGGCTGTTTAGAGTTGCAACTCCTCCGTGGAGGAGTGCTGTTTTGTGTTTGGGGTGAAGTTTATTTTTATGCTGTTACCACCCCTCGTTTTTTCTCTGACACTGCTTTGGGACGTTCCACTTTGTCAATAGAGAGGCTGTGTCGGTCCATGGACGAAAGCGTAAATAAGATTTTTGTACTCACCGTAAAATCCTTTTCTCTGAGTCCATGGACCGACACAGCACCCACCCCCTCCTTTTAAGTTTGTACTGCTTTTTGACGAACTGATCTGCGAGATGCAGACTGAGGTGATATACCCGGAGGGTCCGCTCCCTGGGCGGTACTGTAGAAGGTGTGATGCAACACTTTTTACAAGTTTTCTGCCTAGTCACTCCTAATCAACGGATAATACCCACTTTGTCAATAGAGAGGCTGTGTCGGTCCATGGACTCAGAGAAAAGGATTTTACGGTGAGTACAAAAATCCTATTTTTTCAGACTTGGTGTTTACAAGTTAAACTTTTTTTTTTTGATAGAAAATTACTTAGAACCCCAAAATATATATTTTTCTTTTTTTCCAGACACCCTAGAGCAGGGTTCTCCAAACTTTCTATACAAAGGGCCAGTTTGCTATCCTTCAGACTTTCGGGGGGCCGGACTGTGGCCAGTGGGAGTAGAAAAGGTCCCGACATCGGTAGGAAAAAATAATGCCCCAATGTTTATTTCAGTGAGAGTCATTGTGCACCATTAGTGGTGTAACTGAGAGGAATTGTGCCCCATCGTTGATGTCATTAAGAGGAATTGTGCCCCATCACTGATGTTATTGGGCCCCATTGTTGGTGTCATTGGGAGGAATTGTGCCCCATTGTTGGTGTCATCAAAGAGAATTATGCTCCATTGTTGGTATTGGTGGATGAAATAGTGCCAAGGGCCAGATAAAAGCAAGCAAGCCCCCGGGCCGCAGTTTGGAAACCACTGCCCTAGAGAATAAAATGGTTTAAACACCATTTTCATATGCCCGGCGCGACTTGAGTATGCATTGCTTCTGCGCGCAAGCTTGGCTGGGTGGGGCGCTTTAAATTTATTATTGTTTTCTTATTTATTTAACTTTTTATTTTTACACTGTCCTTTTTTAAAAGAAAAAAAAAATGGGGTCACTTTTATTCCTATTACAAGGAATGTAAACATCCCTTGTAATAGAAAAAAAAGCATGACAGGAGCTCTTAAAGCGGAGGTCCGCCAAATTTTTTTTTTTTTTAAAGTCAGCAGCTACAAATACTGCAGCTGCTGACTTTTAAAATGTAGACACTTACCTGGCCAGCGCGCCCGCGATGTCGGCACCCGAGGTCGACCTGTCCCTCGGACCTCTGATGCTGCCCCCCGCCATCTTCGGTAAGGGAATCAGGAAATGAAGCCTTGCGAGTCGCGATGCGCAATCAAAATGGTCCCTCCTGTTATCTGGGACCCGTGTGTCTCCCAGAAGACAGCGGGGGGGGGGGGGGGGGAGTGGCGTAACTCCTGCAGGAGTCTATGCCCGGAAGTGGGTGCAAATACCTGTACGCCTTGCTAAAACCGGAAGTGACGTGATTGCGTTCCAAGCACCACCAGGCGTCACGTCACTTCCGGTTTTAGCATACCCGGTCTGTGGAACGCATGCTGTCCCAGATCTACGATTTTTTGCTGTACTTGTCCCTGGCACTAGCTGAGTGCCTATTTTAACTGTGTGATTGACCAAATAAAATTCCTTTATCGGATTTACACTATGAGTGTCAATCTTTTTCCACCCAAAAGTGAAACTCTTGCTTATATGCATCCTCCCCCCCCCCCCCCCCCCCCCTCCGGTGCCACATTTGGCACCTTTCAGGGGGGAACGGGGGACCTGTTTTTGACAGTTCCCCTTCCCCACTTCCGGAGACGGGGCGCGGCCCGATCTCCCGGAAGTTTTGGCCCCCCTCCTCCTTCCCCCACTGCCGGACCAATTAGAAAGGGCAACGCGCTTCAAGCATGCGCAGTAGGGAACCAGGAGCGAAGCCGAAAGTTTTCATTGCCTGGTTCCCTTACCAGGAATAGTGGCGGCAACACCCGTGAGTTTATCCGAAGATCAGCTGGGGTGCCGACATCACGGGCTCCCTGGACAGGTAAGCGCCCTAATATTAAAAGTCAGCAGCTGCAGTATTTGTAGCTGCTGACTTTAAATTTTTTTCACCCAGGCTGGACCACCTTTTTAAGCACCTTTGCCCTTTTTGACAGCACATTATTTATATGAAGGTTCAAGCATATGAACATATAGGAGGATTTTTGTTTTTTCTTTTTGACTGATTGTAGTCATTACACGTTTGAGTTTCTGGCAGCGTCATTCACCCTTTTATACTTCTACACTTAATTTACTCCGCTTAGTGGAGCTCTCGGGGAGGCAGCAGCCACATTCATACCGAAGCGTGGAATCTAATATAAATTGTGATGAGCTAGTATGCACCACATACTGGCTCATTATTAAATACTTACCTTAGAACAAAGCGTCGGCATCACCTCCCGGTCACCACTGAGGGAGCTGACATGTTCCCTCAGCGTTTCTTCCGGGTTCGCGGCTCCGGTGCTGTGAGTGGCCGGAGCCGCAATGACGTCATTCCCGCGCATGCGAGCGGGAGTACTCTTTCCTTGGAGGAGCTCTGATTTTCCGGCAGCATCCATCGGACCTTTAGAGCACATGCGCCGCCGTACAGGTTTAGGAGATATTCATTTTACCTACAGGTTAGCCTTATTATAGGCTTACCTGTAGGTAAAAATGTGAAATACTTTAACCACTTGACGACTGCCTGTCCACACTGTGCTATGGGCGAGTGACGGCTGTAGGCAAAGCAACGTACCTGTTAGAGCTGCACGATTCTGGGAAAAATGAGAATCGCGATTCTTTTGCTTAGAACACAGATCACGATTCTCTCACGATTCTTTAAAATGGTAAATTAAAAAAAAAAAAAATAAATTTGCTTGTCGTTTTTACTTTTTTTTTATTTTTGCATAATTTTCTTATTTTTAATATTTTTCTTATTCTTTACTTTTTAATTACTTTATTTTATTAAATTAATTATTATTTATTTTTTTTTAAATCTTTTTTTTCACTTAACTTTATTGCTATCACACAGGAGAAAACAATTCCCTGTGTGATAGCAATTGGAGGAGACAGGTTCTCTTTATTGACCCTCTCACTTCCAAAAACAGTAGTCCTGTCCTGTAGCCCTGTCACAGCTGAGAATGGAAGAGAGGAGACAGACTCGGTGGCGGGGGGGAGGGAGGGAGGGGGGAGGACGACGACAACGGAGTCCCAAGTCCCAAAGACAGCCAGCAAAGTGTGGTAGGGGGGAGAGGGGAGGACGGAAGGCAGCACACATTTTCTCCTAGAAAGCAACTCACCGCCTGTATGTTGAAACGGTCTCCGCTCTGCTCGCACACAGCCCCGCCTCCTCCTAACCTCGCGCTGTGATAGACAGAACGCATTCCAGCATTGGACCCGCATTCTGTCTATCACAGTGCAGGGTTAGGAGGAGGCGGGGCTGTGTGTGAGCAGAGCGGAAACAGTTTCAATGCATCACGCTCTATGATCCATTTGCGTTCCACGCTGGTTACGTGGAACCGGCGGGGATTTAAGAAAATCGCGGTAATCCAAGATCGAGATCGCGCGGGGGGGTGAATCGAAATCGCGATTCTCATACGATTAATCGTGCAGCTCTAGTACCTGTACGTCGCTGTTTACTTCCGGCCTGTGATTTTACAGCCTGTCAGCAAGTTCCGGCCAATGATTCACGGCCAGGACCTGCTGATTGGCAGTGTGCAATCACAGCCCAGAGCTTTGTGTTGGTAAATAATACAGAGCTCTGTACAGAGCGAGCGATCTGTCAGGCAAAGCAGGGATGTGAAACAGAGATCTAGAAATAAAAGCAGCACACTTTACACACATTACACATTGTTAGGCACACCTTTAACCCCTTGACTACCCTAGATGTTGACCCCTTCCCAGCCAGCGTCATTGGTACAGTGACCGTGTATAGTATTATCACTGATCACTGTATTAGTGTCACTGGTGATATCAGTGGCCATTAGTTATTTCCCCCCAGCATCCGTTAGTGTCATGTTGCCCATGCACTATTGCAGTCCTACTATAAGTCACTGATAACTGCCATTTGTACTATAAAAAAAAAAAATCCAGTATATATACTAGGGTTGCCGATACCCAGTATTTGCACCAGTATTGGTACTTTTGCAAATGCACCTATACCTGAAACCGATACTTTCATGCCTCGTACACACGAGCGGTTTTCCCGTCGGATAAAAAAACAATGGTTTTCCCGGACAGAATTCCTCTCAAGCCTGCCTTGCATACATGGTCCCACAAAAGTCCGATGAACTTTTGACTGCCAAGAACGCGGTGACGTAAAAGACTACGATGAGCCAACAAAATTAAGTTCTATGCTTCCGAGCATGCTTCGAATTGTTTCCGAGCATGCGCGTTTTTTTTTCCCGTCGGAAAAGCATACAGACGAACGGTTTTCCCACTAGGATTTTTTTCTGACGGGGAAAAAAGAGATCTTGCTCCTTCTCTTTTTTTTTTCCGTGAGTTTTCCCGTCGGAAAAACTCTGATGGAGCATACACACGGCCGGGATTCCCGGCCAAAAGCTCTCATTGCAGTTTTTCCGACGGGAAAACCAACCCTGTGTACAAGGCATCAGGCTCGGTTCTTTGAGCTGTCAGTGGGTCTCCCCTGTTTACAGCTGGAGTGTTAAAGAAGTCCGGTAATTGGAGCTGTCAAAAAAAAAAAGAAAAAAGCAGCCGGAAATGTTTTATTGACAACATTGCTCAGCCGCTGAAACACTAAAATAAAAATAAACATTGTTTTCTTTTTGTATCTTTCTGTTTCTTCAACCGCAGATCAAAGGGATGAACAAATGTTGCTCTGTTTAACCCCCTATTAACCATTAATTTACTCTAATCAGCCTTAATTATCTCCCTATTCTCCTCTATTTAATTATTATTTTCCTGCTTTTTTTTTTTTTTTCATGTCTATTTTATAAACGATGAACAATTAAAACTTTTTTTTTGTATGCTTTGTTAGTAAATATTTTTACACATATATATATATATATATATATATATATATATATATTATATAACACATTTTACATTGAAAAAGTGCAAAATGTAAATAACTTTTCAATGCTTTGTACCATTGCTGACAGCTGAAGTAAAAACAACACAGTTGCGGTAGGTATCGGTAATTGGTATCGGCGAGTACTAAAAAAAAAAAAAAAAAAGTATTGGTTCTCGTAAAAAAAAATGGTATCGGTGCATCCCTAATATATGCCATAGTTTGTAGGTGCTATAATTTTCACGCAAACTTATCAATATACACTTATTGGGATTTTTTTTATCATCAAAAACTTGTAGCAGAATACACTTTGGCTAAAGTCTATGAAGAAATTCTTTTTTTTTTTTTTATTGGACAAAAATTAAAAAGCAAATACAATTTTTTTAACCACTTAAGCCCCGGACCATTTGGTAGCTAAAGGACCAGAGGTGAATTCAGAATTTTGCACTGCGCTGTTTTAACTGTAAATTGTGCGGACATGCAATGTTGTACCCAAACAAAATTTGCGTCCTTTTCTTCCCACAAATAGAGCTTTCTTTTAATGGTATTTGATTGCCTCTGCGATTTTAATTTTTTGCGATATAAACGGAAAAAGACCGAAAATTTTGAAAAAAAAATGATATTTTCTACTTTTTGTTATAAGAAAAATCGAATAAACTCAATTTTAGTCATACATTTAGGCCAAAATGTATTCAGCCACATGTCTTTAGTAAAAAAAACGTCAATAAGTGTATATTTATCGGTTTGCGCAAAAGTTATAGCGTTTACAAACTAGGGTACATTTTCTGGAATTTACACAGCTTTAAATTTATGACTGCCTATCTCATTTCTTGAGGTGCTAAAATGGCAGGGCAGTACAAAACCCCCCCCCAAATGACCCCATTTTGGAAAGTAGACACCCCAAGGAAATTGCTGAGAGGCATGTTGAGCCCATTGAATATTTTTTTTTTTTTGTCCCAAGTGATTGAATAATGACAAAAAAAAATAAAAATTACAAAAAGTTGTCACTAAATGATATATTGCTCACACATGCCATGGTTATATGTGGAATTGCACCCCAAAATACATTCTGCTGCTTCTCCTGAGTACGGGAATAGCACATGTGTGGGACTTTTTAGGAGCCTAGCCACATACGGGACCCCGGAAACCAAGCACCGCCTTCAGGATTTCTAAGGGCGCAAATTTTTGATTTCACTCCTCACTACCTATCACAGTTTTGAAGGCCATAAAATGCCAAAATAGCACAAAACCCCCCCAAATGACCCCATTTTAGAAAGTAGACACCCCAAGGAAATTGCTGAGAGGCCTGTTGAGCCCATTGAATATTTATTTTTTTTTTGTCCCAAGTGATTGAATAATGACAAAAAAAAAAAAAAATTACAAAAAGTTGTCACTAAATGATATATTGCTCACACATGCCATGGTTATATGTGGAATTGCACCCCAAAATACATTTTGCTGCTTCTCCTGAGTACGGGGATACCACATGTGTGGGACTTTTTAGGAGCCTAGCCGCGTACGGGACCCCGAAAACCAATCACCGCCTTCAGGATTTCTAGGCACAAATTTTTGATTTCACTCCTCACTACCTATCACAGTTTCGAAGGCCATAAAATGCCAAAATAGCACAAAACCCCCCCAAATGACCCCATTTTGGAAAGTAGACACCCCAAGCTGTTTGCTGAGAGGCATGGTGAGTATTTTACAGCTCTCATTTGTTTTTGAAAATGAAGAAAGAATTTTTTTTTTATTATTATTTATTTATTTTTCAATTTTCAAAACTTTGTGACAAAAAGCGAGATCTGCAAAATACTCACAATACCTCTCAGCAAATAGCTTGGGGTGTCTACTTTCCAAAATGGGGTCATTTGGGGGGTTTTTGTGCCATCTGGGCATTCCATGGCCTCCGAAACTGTGATAGGCAGTGAGAAGTGAAATCAAAAATTTACACCCTTAGAAAGCCTGAAGGCGGTGATTGGTTTTTGGGGTCCCGTACGCGGCTAGGCTCCTAAAAAGTCTCACACATGTGGTATCCCTGTACTCAGGAGAAGCAACAGAATGTATTTTGGGGTGTAATTCCACATATGCCCATGGCATGTTTGAGCAATATATCATTTAGTGACAACTTTGTGCAAAAAAAAATAAAAAATTGTATTTTTTTCCGCAACTTGTGTCAACATATAAAATATTCCATGGACTCGACATGCCTCTCAGTATATAGCTTGGGGTGTCTACTTTCCAAAATGGGGTCATTTGGGGGGTTTTGAACTGTTCTGGCATTTTATACACAACATTAGGAAGCTTACATCCACTCTTCTAACCACTTGAAGACAAAGCCCTTTTTGACACTTTTTGTTTACATGAAAACATTTTTTTTTTTGCAGGAAAATTATGTTGAACCCCCAAACATTATATATATTTTTAAAGCAAAGGCCCTACAGAATAAAATGGTGGGTGTTGCATTTTTTTTTCTACACAGTATTTGCGCAGCGATTTTTCAAACGAATTTTTTGGGGAAAAAATACACTTTTTTTTATTTTAATGCACTAAAACACACTATATTGCCCAAATGTTTGATGAAATAAAAAAGATGATCTTAGGCCGAGTACATAGATACCAAACACGACATGCTTTAAAATTTCGCACAAACGCGCATTGGCGACAAACTACATACATTTTTAAAAGCCTTTAAAAGCCTTTACAGGTTACCCCGTTAGATTTACAGAGGAGTTCTACTGCTAAAATTACTGCCCTCGATCTGACCTTCGCGGTGATACCTCACATGCGTGGTGCAATTGCTGTTTACATATGACGCCAGACCGACGCTTGCGTTCGCCATTGGGCAAGAGCAGGGCAGGACAGGGGTGCTTTTTTTTTTTTTTTTTATTATTAATTTTGCTTTTTTATTTTATTTTTAAATTGTTCCTTCCATGTTTTTTTTTTTTTTTTTTTTTTATCATTTTTATTATCTCAGGGAATGTAAATATCCCCTATGATAGTAATAGGTAGTGACAGGTACTCTTTTTTTGAAAAAACTGGGGTCTAGACCCTAGATCTTTCCTCTGCCCTCAAAGCATCTGACCACACCAAGATCGGTGTGATAAAATGCTTTCCCAATGGCGCTTTTTATATCCGGGGGGGGGGACATTCCCTCCCACTGCTTGTAAAAGCAGTCCAGAGGCTAATTAGCCACTAGGGTTGCTTTTACATGAAAGCCGGCCGCTGGCTGAAAAGAATGATACCAAGATGATACCTAAACCCGCAGGCATCAATCTGGTATAACCATTCAAAGTCCAGCAACATACCAGTACGTTGCTGGTCCTTGTTGGACATGTATTGTAATCTTTTTTTTTCATGCAGCCAGGTGGCTGAACGAAAAAAGAGATTGATCGGTGGGTATGCCCACCATTAGAATACCGCCCTTCATCCACCCACTTCTAATGATGGGCATACATGCACCATTTATATATGCCGAAGCATGGGGGCATCCTCCCGCAAAAAAGTTATGCCGCACACACATGGTCGGACTTTTCCACGGGCAAGCCTCCGTCGGAATTTCGACCGTATGTACGCGGCATTAGGAGCAAAATCGCTCCTCCGCCCCTGCTGCCCCAATGCTTCGGCATATTTGCTTCTTTTTTTTTTTAACTGTGGTGGTGAAATCACCTCCTACAGCACTGGAGTCGCAGGGATCAGGCCTGTCTCTGCGAACGCTGCAGTTATGTGTGTTGTGTTTTGTAAGTGACAGTGATCGATCGATACTGCACTTGGGTGGCCTGGGCTGGACGGAGGGGCAAAACGCAGGTGCCAGCAGGTATCTGGGCTGATCCCGCTAACACTGCGTTTTTGGGAACCCTAAACTGCTGGGGACGCTAGTATAGATCTGATCAGATCAGATATTGATCTGTTCAGATACTATACCACTAAGGGAGGTGTATGCTTCACGCGTGGGTGTTAGCGTTACTGGCACTAACCTGACGCTGCCTGGGGTGTGACGCAGACCCTCTCTGACGCTAAAACCTAATTGATATCACCCGCCGGGCGATCAGGGGGTTAAACCTTTATTGGGTTATATACGGCGGGTGCCCTGACACTATAAAAAGCAAACTAACTAACCAGCGTCACCCGTAACACTTATATGATGATTACTGGTGAAAGGGTTAACTAGGGGCAATTAGGGGGTTAAAACCTTTATTAGATAATATATGGGGGTACCTGACGCTATAAAAACCTGCGGCGAACCTAAAAAAAATTACTGGCTACCGATCAGCATCGCCGACGCTAAGACATCGATCAGAAAAATGATCGCTTAGCGACAGTGGTGATAGGGGGTGAAAGGGTTACCTGGGGGGCGATCAAGGGAGTTAAAATTTTATTAGATAATTTATGGGGGTACCCGACGCTATAAAAACCTGCGGCGAACCTAAAAAAAAATACTGGCTACCGATCAGCATCACCGACGCTAAGACACCGATCAGAAAAACGATCGCTTAGTGACAGTGGTGATAGGGGGTGAAAGGGTTACCTGGGGGGCGATCAAGGGGGTTACACCTTTATTAGATAATTTATGGGGGTACCCGACGCTATAAAAACCTGCGGCGAACCTAAAAAAAAATACTGGGTACCGATCTGCATCACCGACGCCAAGACAGCGATCAGAAAAATGATCGCCAAGCGACGGCGGTGCTAGGGGGTGAAAGGGTTATCTGGGGGGTGATCAAGGGGTTAAACCTTTATTAGGGGGGGTTAGGGGGCTACACTGGACCTAAAACGAAATGTAGTGACACTTTTACAGTCACAAATGTCACTGATTGCAGTGATCAGTAAATAAATGGTCACTGCAATCAGTGACACTGTGACTGGGGGCTGGGGGGTGATCTGGGGGGGCTGGGGGGTGATCTGGGGGGGCCTGGGGGGGCGATTTATGTGCCTATGTGTGCTGGTGTTAGTGTAGTGTTAGTGCACTGACCTGTGTGTCTTCTCTTGTACGACGCTCGGTATATGTGAGCGCCGCACAGGAGATGACATCACTTCCTCCTGCTTTCTCTATCTGTGTAAACAGTACACAGACAGAGGGGGCATTTCTATTCGCCGGGAGCGATCGCGGGGGGGTGGTCGGAATCGAACGGCCGCCCCCCCATCTCGGAACGCTCCCAGACGAATTCCGACCGCTCACTGTACA
This sequence comes from Rana muscosa, assembly GCA_029206835.1. Taxonomy (NCBI): domain Eukaryota; kingdom Metazoa; phylum Chordata; class Amphibia; order Anura; family Ranidae; genus Rana; species Rana muscosa. Next base: position 885,202,964 of record CM055116.1, read on the forward strand.
GAAGGGGGGTCCGATCGGACCCCCCAACTGTACAAAGGCAATCACGTACACTCTACGTGATTGTGCCTGTCGGTGCCATTGTGCCGACGTATATATACAGTGAGCGGTCGTTAAGTGGTTAAAGAAGATAAAAATAATTAAAAACAAAGTAAAAACACCCCTGACCCCCCACGCATACACGCAAATGCAATAAGCACGTTTGGCAAGCATATGTAAACAGTGATTGCACCACACGTGAGATACTGTATCACGACAAAACATCAAAGGGAGAGCAATAATTCAAGGGCCCTAATTCACAGTTAACTCTAAACCATTAGCCTGTAAAAGATTTTAAGGCATCATCCATGGACAATTTTTGGTACCATAGTTTAATGCCATGTAAAAGGTATGCACAATTTTTTTTTTTTACATGGTTGGTATCTATTTACTCAATGCAACATCATCATGTTTTGTGTTTGTGTGTATTAACCACTTAAGCCCCGGACCATTTTGGCTGGTTAAAGACCAGGCCCCTTCTTGCGATTCGGCACTGCGTCGCTTTAACTGACAATTGCGCGGTCGTGCGACGTGACGTCCTTTTTTTCCCACAAATAGAGCTTTCTTTTGGTGGTATTTGATCACATCTGCGGTTTTTATTTTTTGCGCTATAAACAAAAATAGAACAATATTCTTTACTTTTTGCTATAATAAATATCCCCCAAAAATATATAAAAAATAATAATTTTTTTCCTCAGTTTAGGCCGATACGTATTCTTCTACATATTTTTGGTTAAAAAAACTTGCAATCAGCGTTTATTGATTGGCTTGCACAAAAGTTATAGCGTTTACAAAATAGGGGATAGTTTTATGGCATTTTTATAAATTTTTATTTTTTCACTAGTAATGGCGGCGATCAGTAATTTTTTTCGTGACTGCGACATTATGGTGGACACATCGGACACTTTTCACACATTTTTGGGACCATTGTCATTTTCACAGTGATCAGTGCTATAAAAATGCACTGGTTACTGTGAAAATGACACTGGCAGTGAAGGGGTTCACCACTAGGTGGCGCTAAAGGGGTTAAGTGTGTCCTGATGAGTGTTTCTAACTGAGGGGGTGTTGGGCTCTGTGTGACATGACACCGATCTCCGCTCCGAGTACACGGAGCCGAGATCCGTGTCATTGTCACTAGGCAGAGCAGGGAGATGCTTGTTTACACAAGCATCTCCCTGCTCTATGCCTCCGTGAGACGATCGCGGCGATCGAGTCCGCGGGACCCGCGGTCCGACTCTCGGGGAAGGCAGCAGGGTGGCGAACGTGCTGCCGGAGGCGCACACGCCCCCCACGTCAGGCAGTTAAAGGTACGTTGATGTGCCATTCTGCCGACATATATCTACTGGAGGCGGTTGGCAAGTGGTTAAAATTTATTTAGTATAACTAAAAGCAAAACCTTTTTTATTTTTTTAGTTTTGGACAGTGTGGAGATAGATTGATCCCTGTCAGTTTTTTTTTTTTTTTTTGCTGTCTGTGCCCCTGTTGGGGAGAGTCACCCTGTCTGCTTGTCCTGTTGTTATCATTGAAAGTAGAAGTAAAAGAAAATTCCTAATTTTGGATTGTCCCCAGAAAAGAAATAAAGGGGAAATCTTCCAATAGGGACACTATTTATGGTGACCTGGGGGTCCCCAAAGAATTCCCTTAAAGTGATTGGAAAGTCTTGTTTTTTTTTTTTTTTTATATATAAGAGTAACAAACATGTTATACTTACCTGCTCTGTGAGTGGATTTGCACAGGCCAGCCCAGATCCTCCCCTTCTCGCGTCCCTCTTCTAATGTGCTCCTGGCCCCTTCCTCCTTTAGAATTCCCCACAGCAACAGCTTGCTATGGGGGCACCCAAGCTGAGCTGCAGCTCCGTGTGTCCATTCAAACACAGAGCTGCGATTCAGCCCACCTCCTCTTTCTCCTGATTGGCTAACTGGCTTTGACAGCAGCGAGAGTCAATGTCGCTGCTGTTGTGTCTCAGCCAATCAGGAGGGAGAGTCCCGGACGGCCGACACACTCGTGGACATCGCTGGACAGAAATGGGGCTCAGGTAAGTATTAGGGGGTGCTGGGGCGGCTGCTGCACACAGAAGACTTTTCATCTTAATGCATAGAATGCATTAAGATGATAAACCTTTTGACTTTACAACCCCTTTAATTTGCAGGGATTTACTCTCACTTCCCATTTGGCTTTGGGACAGGAAGTGAAGGTAAACCTCACAATGGGACACAGATGGCGAAAAAATGCTGATTTTAGGCAAGTGGTTAAACCTGTATTATTTGTGTCTGTCCTGCTTTAAAGTGGTTGTTAACCCTTGCAACACACTTTTTGCTACAGGTAAGCCTATAATAAGGCTTAGAGGCCTTAGAGAGAGTGGGAGCCAACCTCGCCACTTACAGATATAATATGTTGAGAGTGGCCATGTTCAGTTCCTATAATTTAACTCTTACACACGTGTTTGTTGGTGGATTGAGGATCCCATAAAAAGAGATGTAGATTTTTGAAATTACACTAGGTTATATGCACATATGATTACCTGTAGAAGTGCTTTTCAGGATTCAGCTTTCCATTTTCTTTTATATTTTATTATTTCATTATTTCAATTTGCCCTGTTTACTATGCAAAAACCTTTTAATGTAGTATAGTAAATATGCCATGTCTGTGCTGTGGTGTTTTGTAGACCTCCAGGACGTTACTGGCCATAGAGGGCTTAAAGATCTGTTTCAAGCATTAAATTTACTGTATTGTTTTTCTTTTGTAGAAAGCTATCAAGGACAAGGACATCCCTGTTGATGGAATAGAGTTCATGGGACCCAGCAAAGACAAGCCAGAATCGAATACGGATTCTTGACCCAGTGTGGGCCCTGCACTTATGGGGCCCCCAACGTTACATTTTCCACATACTAGTTTAAATAGGAAATACTGTGTGCACCCAGACTGGAACAATTGTACTGATATCACAGCCACAATGAGCTGTATAGGTCCTCATAAGAATATTTTTACAAGTGGGCTCATTCAAAATATCGCAGTTACTCCTGTTTTATACATTTTGCGCTGTAAGATGTAAATCTTACTTATCAATGCATAATAGAAAAGTCTTAATCTGTAATGTTGCATTCTGCTTCATAAATTAGATAATAATTATTCATGTGTAATTTATTAGTGTATTGTGTATAAAACTCCAAGTGCACTGAGCAGCATGTTCATAGTTTATTCACACTACCTACAGCTCTGCAAATGGCAGCCCGTACAGAGGAACAGGCAACAGAGCTGTATGGTAGTGTGTGCAAACAGGGCGCTGGAGGTAGTAGAATCAAACAAAATACAATTTATTAAAAATGGCACATTTACAAGTTTAAATCTCTCAATCCAGCCTGGGAAGAACCATAGATGGAACAGGAGACAGCAAATAGCATGCAGGCAGTGTAGTAGCGGCTAAATAATACAGTAGCGGTAATGTGTACAGTGCCAGAGCAAGCCAGGAAGCCAGACAGACCAACAGCCTCTATGTCCTCATACAGGGACAAACAGCTGTCAAAACCAGAAGATGATGTTGGGTAGGGGTGGGCCACAATGCATTTAAGGGGCCACACCTCTTTGTCTCCTTCCCTGATCTATTACAGGAGCTGCAGAAATTTTGGACCTGTTTTACATTCATCGTTCCTCCCATTGGATTTGCGTTATATATGGAGCATTGTGTAAGTCTGACATTGCACCCGTGATCTGCTAATCACGTGTACAATACTTTGCAGGCTACAGCTTTTTTTATTTAAAGGTCAAGGAACTGTACAAAACCATTATCCAAAAGAATAAACAGGTAGAAATATAACAAAAGATACATCCCAGCATAGTCAGTATGCAATACACATCGACTGGCAAGCATTAAAAAATACAAATACATTTTTAACATAAACTCCAATCTGTAATTCCAGATGCTTAAATGGGTTGTAAAGGTTTGTTTTTTGTTTCCTAATAGGTTCCTTTAAGCTAGTGCATTGTTGTTTCACTTACCTTTTCCTTTGATTTCCCTTCTAAATGTTTTTTTTTCTTTGTCTGAATTTCTCACTTCCTGTTCCTCCTCAGTAAGCTTGCCCCCATCATCCAAGCCGTTCTGGCTGGGGGTTAGTCAGCGTGCTTGCCCCCTCCCTTGGGACTACATCCCTGTGGGGAGACACTGTGAACACAGCATCTCCCCGCAGGGATGTAGTCCCAAGGGAGGGGGCTAGCACGCTGACTAACCCCCCAGCCAGAACGGCTCGGATGATGGGGGAAAGCTTACAGGAAGTGAGAAATGCAGACAAAGAAAAAAAACATTTAGAAGGGAAATCGAAGGAAAAGGTAAGTGAACCAACAATGCACTAGCTTAAAGGAACCTATTTAGAAAATAAAAAAACTAACCTTTACAACCCCTTTAATCACAGGTCTTGGTGAATTCCCTGAACAGGTTTTTGTTTTGAAACATTTTAGGATAGCAAAGCAGGAGAGCGGCCAAACTGACCGGTCTCATGAGAGATAGAGAGAGACTCTCTTACAATATTTGTCGTTTTGGTCCTTCAAAGTTATGGTAAGACTCTCCATAACTTGGATATCTGCAATTCTCGTCTTCCAATGCAAAATTGTACGGGAGCACGTACTTTTCCACAGAACTGGAATACAGGCCTTGGCCGCTGTAAACAAATGTCTCTGTAACAAGTTTTTACATTTCTTGTTTGACATTGGAGTATCACTCAATAGGTAGGCCGCTGGATTCCTACCGAGTGAAACTCTGGTCAGCGTTTTAACAGTAGATTCGATATCAGTCCAAAAAACTATTCAATTTTGGGCAGTCCGAGAAAATGTGTAGAAGGCTTCCCACAGACTCCCCACAGTGCCAACATGTATTTTGGACCTGCGGGTACATTCTATGCAATTTGGCTGGAGTTCTATACCACCGTGTGAGGAGTTTATAATCTCACTCCTGGTATCTACTAGCCAAGGAGGCTTTGTGAGAAAAAAAGTATGATCTTGCCTTTCTGAGGCTGAGAAAAAGTAGTTTGGAGGTCTGTTTCCCATTGTTGTAGAAAGGATAAATCCGACGTTTCCACCTTGTTCGTTAGGAGAGCGTAAAAAATGTGAGAGTGAATGAGGGAGCTGATCGACATCTATGCAAATCTGCTCAAGTGGTGTGAGTTCACGTAGGGTTTGGTGAGCAGCCGGTAATGACCCAAGGTGAGCATTCAGTTACGCACGTTGTAGAAGGTCAAGCTCATCGTCAAATCGGATCTCGACTTCACAACTGGACAAAAGCCTATTGTCCACTGTGAAATGAATGCGTCGGAAAACGTTCTGCCTCCGGAGTAATTGAAATTTTGAGTCTATTAGGCCCAGCGAAAACATGATCTTGATATCAGGGTGAGAGGGCTCGGTTCTGGAGAGAAGGAAGGCATGGTCCTGAAAAGGTGTTTTGCTACCCGTAAAGTTGCTCTAACCGTAGGGTGTAAAGTGACCATTGTGGGGCAGCCATGTAGAGGAGATCAAGGTATACCCGCCAGGGTTGAATCAATCGATGGTCGCTTGTTCTAGATCAACCCACAGATTGGGTTCTGATCGCACACACCATTCCATTATTCTAGTTTAATGGGCGGTTCAGGCTCCTGTTTAAAAAATAAAATAAAAAAATGTAAATTTTTTTACTTGCAATATTATGTGTGTTTATTATTTTTTTTTTATGTAAGGGTAAACTTAGCCTTTAAACATTATTGAACTAAAGACTAATGTAATTAATTGGGATTTTTTTCTATTTCAACTTGGTCCTGTCAAGGCCTGTGGCAGAAGGGAAAAAAAAAACCTGCTTGTTTATTTATTGAAATATATGGGATATATTGCATACATTAGTTTGGTACAAAGCTCCAAAATAAACATTTGTTGCCATGAACGTGCTGGCTCATTAAAGTATATCTACAGCTGCAAACAAAAATATATATTTTAGCTTGCTAGCCCTTTATATATGGTGAATACGATAGTATTATTTTTTCTCATTTATTTTCACCTGATGATTCTGTGATTAACACACTTTCATGTCTATGATCATTTATGGGGCAAAAACACAGAGACAAAAGGACCAATGGCAATGTCACATCATCTATATAATGTGAAAGGGTATAGATAAGTGAAAAGTGTCCCAGGATGCAAATAGCAGTCCTAATGGTTCTTCGATCTGGTCCATGACCCATCCTGCAGCAAGTGAAAACTGGACATGCACTGAAACAGTGTGGCTGGACGACCGTTCCTGTGTAGCTGATAAGGAAGCGAGGGGACTCCAATTAATAGTAGACATTGGCACTTTTTTTTTTTTTAAACAGATAGTTTTTATTACATTATTTTTTTTTTCATTATACAACAGAACTCAAAAACACACAAAACATTTCCATCAAACAACCCCACCAAACAAAAAAAAAAAGATTAATATTTACGCCCACCAGACTACACTTTGACAATTGCTCAAGACCCTTCATCACATCAAACCCAATAATGACCCTCCTCCCACATAAGGTTAACAGCATTATGAAACTAACCAAAGTATTTAATTATTACGCCTTAACGACACATATGCAGTTATCCCACTCCTAACATCTATCTCATTATTAACTTTCCTCAGTATCATTAGTATCTTCAACTGACTGCTCAGACAAATTGGAGACTAGCCACTAGTACCAGATTTTCACAAATTTTTTAGGACTCTTCCTATGTTTTATATGTCAATTCCTCTCGTCTTAGTTTAAGATTAATCGCTTCAACCCATTGATCTATTGTTGGCGGATAGTTTGATATCCATTTTTTGTTATATAAAATAAAGTTTACAAGCCATGTACATAGATCTCAACCACATCACATGCATTTCAGCTGGGAGAGTGCCCTCCGATACAATCCTTAGCGATGCTATTTTTTTGGATCAAAATGAACCTGTGTAGAACATAAGGAATTTAAAGTATCAAATACACACTCCTAGTAGCAATGCAGTTTGGGACATCGCCACAGCATATGTATTAGTGTACCTCTATCAGTAGTACACCTTGGACAATTTGATGTGATTGCTTTGCCCCAGGGGTGTAACTTTAAAGGAGTGTAGTGAGATCTATGAATTATAAATAACTGAGTCAAACACTGAGGAGGATAGGTATAGCACAAATACATTTTTCAGAGCTTGCTCCCATTCCTCATCACAGAGTATCTCCAAATCTCTATGCCACCGTCTAAAGCTACCCTCTTGTGTATTAGTTCTAACTATCATTTGTAGAGAAGAGTATATACCCCCAATGAGTCCCTGTTTAGAGCATCTTATAGTTACTGCCATAGTTAGAATTGATGAAGGATTATATTATAATGAAAAGGTCATTGCCTGGCTCTGTAAAGCATGCTGTAACTAAGTATTGAATTTTTTTTTATTAGGCAGATGACATTTCTCTACCAATTTATCAAATGGTTGTAGGACCTCATTGTCAAAAAGTTGTTAAAAGAAGCAGAATACTGGCCTTTTCCATGAATCAATATTACTCTTTCGTCCATGGACCGACACAGCTTCTCTATTGACAAAGTGGGTATTATCCGTTAATTAGGAGTGACTAGGCAGAAAAACTTGTAAAAAGTGTTGCATCACACCTTCTACAGTACCGCCCAGGGGACGGACCCTCTGGGTATACCCTCTCAGTCTGCATCTTCGCAGATCAGTTTTTTTCTGTCTAGCAAGGAGTAGGACATGGCTCCCTTCGGGCCCATTGGTCTGGGGAAAAAAAGATATATATATATATATTTTTATTTTTTTTGCTACATTTGTTGTTTCCTGCGATCTTTGATCAACTGCCGACTGGGTGACAGGCTGGATCCTCGATCCTTGTAGTCTCCCCAGTTTTGGCCATCGAGCGTGTGCCGACCCTAGCTACGCGCTGGGTTTTCCACGACATGCCCGTCACTCCACGGGTGGCCGGTGAGCTTACGCTCCAGGGCCTGCATCGGACCGCTCAGCTTCGGCTGACCTTACGGCCGAGTCGCAGCAGCCTGGCCGGTGAGCTTACGCTCCAAGGCTTGCATCGGACCGCTCAGCTTCGGCTGACCTTACGGCCGAGTCGCAGCAGCCTGTCCGGTGAGCAGCATGCTCCAGGGCATACATATGATCGTCCCTTCTGGGTCCAATCACAGCATGCCTGGCCAACAGTCACCTTCCGTGCGCGGACGATGATCTGTTTGGAATGTCTTCCAGCATAATACATGCAGGATAGGTAAGTAAAACTCCCCTGCCTCGGCTGGGTGATTTAGCTGGACATTCCTGGAGAGATCAAGTAAGTGGTTGTGGCCCCTTTCTTCCCTCTCTCCCTGCCTTTCCCTCCTCCCTGGGCTTCTAGCTAAAGGTTGCTGGGTGCTGGGGGTCACCTAGGGGGTCCCACTGGAGCGGGGCTGGCTGTAACTAACATTTAAAAGAAATGTAATTTTTTCTTACCTGTGTTTGTGTCCTTCCTCCTCCATGCTGTCGGCGGCCATTTTGAGGTGGTCCATGCCAAGTTTGGCCTCTTGTGACTGCCCGGCGGCTATCTTCCTGTGGTTCGGCCACACCCACTGGCCCCTATCAGCTGATCGGCGGCCATGTTTGTCCACCCTGTATGCAGATATTGCTGTTCGGCGGCCATCTTTTTGTGGGCTATGGCTGCTTGACCTCTATCTTCTGTCGGCGGCCATTTTCTTAGAGCCCACATTATCTTCCATACAGACGTTTTTGGCAACCATTTTGCGAGAGCCTCCGGCCTCTAGGGTGCATTACACTGGCGCGAAAATTCACACAGGAAGTGCTGATAAAAGAAGCAGACTGACACAGCAGCAGCGGGACAGCATCACAGGCGCAGCATAGCAGTACCTATCCAGGGTGGTGAGTCCTCTGGGTGACCCAGCCTCTCTGCAGCACAGGAGGGTGGCCTATTGATATCTTGCCTGGAGCCCTGTGGGTGTCAGCGTGTGGTCAGCATGGCATCTGAGCCAGATGTCTTCTCCCCTGAAACACCAGATTTAGCAGCTGGTGTCCCTGAGGTGTCTATGGACGCTATGTCGGCAATCCTAGAGGCGTTTGCTGCCAGGGTGGAAGCAGCACACGGGAATACAGGTAGTAATAAACGCCCCCGTCCCCTGCAATCTTCTGGGGATATTTCTGATGCAGAACCAGGCCCAGCTACGGCTCATGGCCTAGATTCTGATGCATCAGAGACTGCAGACCGTGACCGATCGGACAGTGAGGAGGACTCCAAGTCCAGGTCAGTACGCGAGACGGCTTTGGTATCTGACCTTATTACTGCAGTGCGGGATACGCTAAAGTTGGAAAAGACTGCAGAAGTAGCAGATACTCCAGTCCCCTTTGGGTTTCGTAAACCTGCCCGCACTGCTAAGGTGTTCCCTTGTGTGTCTTATTTTGACAAACTCTTATACAAGGAATGGGAGAACCCACTGAGGGTCTTTACAGCCCCAAAGAGGTTTGCAGTACGGTACCCCTTTGAGGAGAGTTTTCTGAAGATATGGACCTCTCCCCCTATAGTGGACCCTTCGGTGTCCAGACTTAATAGAGCCACCACTATTCCAGTAGAAGGGGCTCCTGTTTTCAAGGACCCTGTGGATAAGAAGGCTGAACCACTCGCTCGCTACCTATACTCTGGTAGGCTCGGCAGTACGCCCGGCATTGGCGGGGGGCCCTAGTGTCTCAGACACTTACTGAATGGGCAAAATTGCTACTCCAGGGGTTAAAGGAGCGAGATGCTCCTCCTAATGAGATAACTTTGGCCGACCAGTTGGTCCAGGGCCTTAAGTTTGTCTGCGAGTCAGACATGGATACTATTTCCCTGCTGTCAAGAGCTTCGGTTTATGCAGTAGCAATACGCCGCCTGATCTGGCTAAAGGGCTGGTCTGCGGACCAGACTTCCAAGAAAGCCCTGTTGGATCTGCCTTTTAAGGGCGACAGACTTTTTGGGGCTTCTCTGGATGACATCATCAAGGATGCCACAGGAGGTAAGAGCACTTTGCTTCCCCAAACTAGCAAGGGTAAGGGACCACGCCAAGGGCAAGGGCCCTCCTTTACTGCACGTAAGCGTTTTTTTCGCCCCCTTAAGGCGACAGGGAAAAGACCCCAGGCCGATAAAGCGCCTGCTCAAGGACAGAAGCGTCCTTGGTCCCGCAGACCCAACAAGCCTGCGGACAAATCTGCGTCCACATGAAGGTCCGCCCCCACCCAGCTCTCGGGTGGGGGGACGTCTTCGCAAATTCGCGACTCAGTGGACTGCTCTAGTCTCCGACAGGTGGGTTTGCGAAGTAATCTCCTCAGGCTACAAGATAGAATTTCTCTCTTGTCCACCAGACAGATTCATCACCTCCAATCTCCAGCTACTACCGACCCGTCGGGAGGCCCTGTATGGGGCGGTCCAGGGTCTACTGGAACGTGGGGTAGTTATTCCAGTTCCAGAACAGGAACGGGGTCAGGGTTTTTACTCAAATCTGTTCATTGTGCCAAAGAAGGAGGGGGTTCGTCCAATCTTGGAATCCAGAGCCCTCAATTGCTTTGTGAAGGTACAAAGATTTCGGATGGAGTCGGTTCGATCTGTAGTCACGGCTCTCCATCCGGGGGACTTTCTGGCCTCCTTGGACATCAAGGACGCATACCTGCATGTCCCCATATACTCCAGACACCAGAGGTTTCTGCGATTTGCTATCGGGAAGAACCACTACCAGTTTGTGGTCCTCCCGTTTGGCCTTGCCTCAGCACCCAGGACGTTCACCAAGGTGCTCGCTCCGATTCTGGCACTTCTAAGACAGCGGGGTATCGCTATCACAGGTTACTTGGACGACCTTCTGCTGAAGGCCCCTTCAAGCTCAGAATTAGAGGTAAGCGTGTCCATTACCTGTCAGACTCTTCGAGACTGTGGTTGGATACTAAACACGCAAAAGTCAGTATTGGTGCCCACTCAACGCCTAGTGTACCTGGGGTTGATTCTGGATTCCTCAGAGGCAAAGGTATTCCTCCCTGTGGAGAAGTTGCAGACCCTCCGGGCTGCAGTACGGCAGCTGACTTCCATGAATTGGTCGTCACTCCGTTTTTGCATGCGAGTGTTGGGCCTCATGGTAGCCTCCTTCGAGGCGGTCCCATATGCTCAATACCACACTCGAGTGTTACAGAAGGAAGTTCTGTCCAGATGGAACAGATGCCCTTCATCTCTGGATTATCAAATCCGAGTGAGCCACCTAGTCAGGAGATCCCTGGTATGGTGGCTGACAGCACCGGCTCTAATGGCCGGGAAGTCATTTCTTCCGGTTTACTAGATAGTGATCACGACGGATGCCAGCCTTACAGGTTGGGGGGGAGTCTGGGGTGTCCAGTCGGCGCAGGGTCGCTGGACCCCAGAGGAAGCCTTCCTGCCGATCAATGTCCTGGAGATCCGGGCGATCAAGCTGTGCCTCTTCAAATGGTCTCAGAGACTGCAAGGGCGTCCAGTCAGGATCCAGTCAGACAACGCCACAGCAGTGGCATATGTCAATCATCGAGGAACAAGAAGCTCAGCTGCAGCATCGGAGATCGCTCACATCCTGAAGTGGGCAGAGAGGAGCGTACCGGCACTGTCGGCCGTGTACATTCCGGGTGTGGAAAACTGGCAGGCGGACTACCTAAGCCGCCAGATGCTGGACCAGGGAGAATGGTCCTTACACCCGGAGGTGTTCCAACTCCTCTGCCAAAGATGGGGCACACGAGACGTAGATCTTCTGGCTTCCCGACTCAATCGGAAGGTATTGAGATTTGTGGCCCGGTCAAGAGACCCATGGGCAGACGCAACGGACGCGTTGGTAGCATCGTGGGGTCAGTATCGGCTAATCTATGCCTTCCCTCCCTTAAGGCTTCTTCCTCTTCTGCTCCGCAGAGTGGAGGCAGAGGGAATTCCAATGATCCTAATCGCTCCAGATTGGCCTCAGCGTCCTTGGTACGCCGATCTAGTACGTCTGGTAGCAGACGTCCCCTGGCGCCTACCACTACGGAAGGACCTGCTATCGCAAGGTCCCATATTCCATCCTGCTTTACAGTCATTGGCTTTACCGGCATGGCTGTTGAGAACCAGGTACTGAGAGACCGGGGCCTGTCAGACTCAGTAATCTCTACTATGAGAAGTGCTCGAAAACCGTCCTCTAGGAAGGTCTATCACCGCACTTGGAGGGCCTACATCTCCATGTGTGAGGAAATGAAATGGCATCTGCGTACCTATTTGGTTTCCAGAATCCTGCTGTTTTTACAGCATGGAGTGGACCAAAGGCTTGCCCTAAGTACAATTAAGGGACAGATATCTGCCCTGGCTGTCTTTTTTCAGCGACCCATGGCGACTCACTCTCTCGTGAGTACATTTGTGCAGGGGGTCCGACATGTGGCCCCTCCGGTCCGTCCCCCGTTTCCTCCGTGGGACTTGAACCTGGTCCTCTCGGTGCTTCAGAAGGCACCGTTTGAGAATATTAGAGATATTCCCCTGTTGACACTTTCTCAGAAAGTGGTCTTTTTGGTGGCTGTTACGTCAGTTAGACGAGTCTCTGAGCTGGCAGCCTTGTCCTGCAAGGCTCCCTATTTGATTTTCCACGAGGATAAGGTGGTGCTGCGGCCGCAGCCTTCCTTTCTTCCGAAAGTCGTTTCGGCTTTTCATCTCAACGAAGACATTGTACTTCCATCCTTGTGTCCTCAGCCGTCGAATCCTAAGGAGTCGGCGTTGCATTCCTTGGACGTTGTCTGAGCTTTGAGAGTATACCTATCTGCTACTTCCCTGTTCCGGAAGTCAGACTCACTGTTTGTTTCGGTGGCTGGTCCCAAGATGGGCCAAGCAGTCTCATCGGCCACCATCTCTAGGTGGATCCGACAGATAGTAATCCAGGCTTACGCCTTAAAGGGTCAGGCGCCCCCCTTTCCTGTCACGGCGCATTCGACCAGGGCAATAGGTGCCTCTTGGGCTTTCCGACATCAAGCGTCTGTTTCCCAATTATGTAAAGCGGCGACTTGGTCGTCCGCTCACACTTTCACAAAATTCTACAAAATTGATGTAGGTGCATCTTCGGATGCCTCTTTTGGCCGCAAGGTTTTGCAAGCGGCAGTTTAGAGTTGCAACTCCTCCGTTGGAGGAGTGCTGTTTTGTGTTTGGGGTGAAGTTTATTTTTATGCTGTTACCACCCCTCGTTTTTTCTCTGACACTGCTTTGGGACGTCCCACTTTGTCAATAGAGAAGCTGTGTCGGTCCATGGACGAAAGAGTAAATAGGATTTTTTACTCACCGTAAAATCCTTTTCTCTGAGTCCATGGACCGACACAGCACCCACCCCTCCTTTTAAGTTTGTACTGCTTTTTGACGAACTGATCTGCGAAGATGCAGACTGAGAGGGTATACCCAGAGGGTCCGCCCCCTGGGCAGTACTGTAGAAGGTGTGATGCAACACTTTTTACAAGTTTTTCTGCCTAGTCACTCCTAATTAACGGATAATACCCACTTTGTCAATAGAGAAGCTGTGTCGGTCCATGGACTCAGAGAAAAGGATTTTACGGTGAGTAAAAAATCCTATTTTTCTAGTTTCGCTACCTTAGATAATTGCAGATTATTCCATATGGGCATGTATTGAGTATATCCCTCATAGTATGTTGTTGGATAGTAGTTCAAATCTTATGAATTAAATAGAATGTGAGATAACTATGTTTACTATAGAAGTGGTAGGCTACTATTAGCTGCACCGGTGGATCTACCGGAAATTAAGAAAATATAATTTACTGTATGGGATCCTCACGAGCTTCCAACCATATAATTGCGGCAGTTGTGATGCCAGATAATACAGTCTGGGGAACAGATAAGCCTCCTTCATCCTAAAGCAGCTGCAGAATTTACAGTCTAATCCAGGGATGTTTATATCTCCAAATAAGATCTACTTGTTTAAAAAATTTCAGAGGAAGCCATACAGGACAGTTATGTAGAAAATATAATAGTTGTGGTATCCATATCATCTTTATCAAGTTAGCTCTACCTATTATCGTTAGAGGTAAAAAGCGCTTAAGTAGCAGAGCTAAATTCCTCCCTACATATGCACTCACTTGTGGTTTAACTTGTACGCCTAGATTTATTAAATGTAGAGACTACAGCTATTTGGGATGCAGAGGTTGGCAGATTAGTCACCAGTAGTGATGAGCCGAACACCCCCAGGTTCGGTTCGCACCAGAACCCGCGAACGGACCGAAAGTTCGCGCGAACATTAGAACCCTATTAAATACAATGGATGCGAACGTTCGGATTCTAAAGTGCTAATTATAACGACTATTATCCATGTTATTGTCCGAAACAGAGTTTGGGAACCCGGCTTCTGCACCAGGGGACATGTATCAATGCAAAAAGAAGTTTTAAAAACGGACGTTTTCCGGGAGCAGTCATTTTAATGATGCATAAAGTGAAAAAAAAAAAGTCAAATATTCCTTTAAATATTGTACCTGGGGGGTGTCTAAAGTATGCCTGTGAAGTGCCATGTGTTTCCCGTGTTTAGAACTGTCCCTGCACAAAATAACATTTCTAAAGGGAAAAAAGTCATTTAAAACTGCTTGCGGCTCTAATGCAATGTCTGGTCCCGGTAATATGGATGAAAATCTTTAGGAAAAATGGCATAGCTACCCCATCAACCCCCCCCCCCCCCTACCCCAGCCCATTACCAGCCCCTTTGGGTCTTGTATGGATATTAAGGGGAACCCCGCACACAAAATAAAAAAGGACCTATATACTCTGAACAGCCGTATACAGGCGGTGCATACAAGACAGGGACTGTAGGTTTGTTCTTATGTAGAATCTGTTTATAATTTTGAACAGCTGCATTGTTTAAGTGGAGCTCCATGGCAAATTCTTTTTTTTTAGTTTTTTGTAAAACATAGGGAACGGTTATCACCCCTGTCACATTTTTTTGCTGTCTGTGCCCCTGTTCAGAACATTTCACCTCACTTTGCGTCCCAATGACAACTGTTTTTGAAATGTGGTGTTTTTATTGAAACAAGGATTGGTGATAAAGCATCAGTAGAGAGGAGACACCTTTCTCCCATATTAATTCTTACAGGAGAGAATTTTCCTTCCAAGGGGTAGATTTCCTCTCACTTCCTGTTGTCTTCTTCCGTTTGCAAGTAGTAGTAGTTTGTAAGTTGGATGTTTGAAAGTAGGGACCTTCCGTATATACTCTGCAGAAATTGGCCCCTTAGGTGTTGGTGTTGGCACAACACTGAAAGCACTCACAGTTATTCTTGGTGGGTGCTGGAACGCCCTTCTGTCAAGTATAATATCAGGAATTGTAATAACATATAATTGTTGATCAGTGGTAGTAAAAATTGGCCCTTTGATGGTGGTGCTGGTGCCCCAACACTGTAAGGCCTGACAGTTACTCTTGGTGGGCGCAGCAATGGTCCCTGCTGTGAATTATTAGATCAATAATTATAATTGCATGCCCCTGTTGAACAGGGGCTGAAAAATTGGGCCTTTGGTGGTGGAGGTGGTGGTGATGGTGGTGCTGGTGCCATAACACTGTAAGGCCTGACAGTTACTCTTGGTGGGCGCAGCAATGCTCCCTGCTGTGAATTATTAGATCAATAATTATAATTGCATGCCCCTGTTGAACAGGGGCTGAAAAATTGGGCCTTAGGCACTGGTGGCACAACACTGCAACCCCTCACAGATACTGTACTTGGAGCACAGCAATGAGGCCTGTTGCAAAGTATTGCATCAAAAATTTTAATTACACGCCCCTGTTAAACAGGGGCTGAAAAATTGGGCCTTAGCCACTGGTGGCGTCACCCATAAACCAAAATGATCTTCCAAGCTATCATCGTTAATCGTATCATTGAGGAGGAGGAGGAGGATAGCCAGTCAACATAACAGCACAGGCACTCAGCATCAGCATCAGTCTTGAAGGGATGTGACATTTTAAAATCAATTAGTCTGTTATATCAGCATCTGGTGTGTGGTAGCTGGTGGTGATCCAAGACTGGTTCATCTTGATGAAAGTCAGTCGATCAACCGAGTCGGTGGACAGGCGCACCCTGTGATCCGTGACAAATCCTCCAGCAGCACTGAATGTGCGTTCTGAAAGAACGCTGGATGCAGGACAGGCCAGTAGCTCAATTGCATACTGTGCAAGCTCTGGCCAGTGATCCATCCTCAAGACCCAGTAAGCCAGAGCATTTTCGGTGGGGAAGGTGTCCAAGTCTGACCTTGCCCCTAGGTATTCCTGCACCATGTATATCAGACGCTGGCGAAGGTTGCTCGAACCGATCATACTTTGGGACTGCGGACTAAAGAATTGTCTGAACGCATCGGTCAGACGGCCACCTTCCCCACCGCTCCTTCTTTGACTGCCCGAAGCCTCAGCAACTCGTTGTCCAGGACCAGGAGTTTGTAACCTCCCAGTCTCTGGGAACGCGTTGCACAGACCTTTCTGCAAGGCCTCCCGGAGTTGTCTCATCCTCTGCTCCCTCTGCGACGGTACGATAAGGTCCGCAACCTTACCCTTGTACCGTGGATCAAGGAGAGTGGCCAGTCAGTAATGGTCCCTCTCCTTGATCCGAAGAATACGAGGATCCTTCCGCAGACTTTGCAGGATCAGGGAGGCCATGCAGCGTAGGTTAGCTGAGGCATTCAGTCCGGAGTCCTCTGGGTCACTAAGGACTAGGGATGAGCTTCGTGTTCGAGTCGAACATACGTTCGACTCGAACATCGGCTGTTCGATCGTTCGACGAAGATCGAACGATTTGGGCCGTTCGCGCCAAATTCGAGTGACGCGAACGGCCCACAATGCACTACGCCATCGCAGTGTCATCCAGGCGCTGTGATTGGCCAAGCATGCACTGTGACCCCGCATGCTTGGCCAATCACAGCGCCGGCAGCGAGGAGAGCAATGATTGGCCACAGGCAGGATGCCTGTGGCCAATTATTGCTGAGGGTGTTTAGTACACGCCCCACACTATAAAAGGCCGCCAGCACGGCGGCCTAGTGTAGTGTGTTCCGGAGCAGGGATAGAGCAGCATAGGCAGGGACAGTGACTTTTATTTCTTTCTTGCTTAACCTGGATTCCTTTAGTTTAGGGAAAGAGAAGGATAGGTAGGGAGAGTGTCAGTGTGTTTTGTGCTTGTGCTATATTGTGCTTAAAAAAAACATTTTTTCTAGGGACAGAAAACTGTAGGTAGGGAGAGTGTGTCAGTTTCTTTCACTGTCAAAGTCCTTGTTTCCAGGGACCTGGAAGGACAGTGAGTGAATTCTCCTTGTGCTAAATTGTGCTTAAAAAAAACATTTTTTCTAGGGACAGAAAACTGTAGGTAGGGAGAGTGTGTCAGTTTCTTTCACTGTCAAAGTCCTTGTTTCCAGGGACCTGGAAGGACAGTGAGTGAATTCTCCTTGTGCTAAATTGTGCTTAAAAAAAAACAT
This sequence comes from Rana muscosa, assembly GCA_029206835.1. Taxonomy (NCBI): domain Eukaryota; kingdom Metazoa; phylum Chordata; class Amphibia; order Anura; family Ranidae; genus Rana; species Rana muscosa. Next base: position 885,220,447 of record CM055116.1, read on the forward strand.
TTTTTCTAGGGACAGAAAACTGTAGGTAGGGAGAGTGTGTCAGTTTCTTTCACTGTCAAAGTCCTTGTTTCCAGGGACCTGGAAGGACAGTGAGTGAATTCTCCTTGTGCTAAATTGTGCTTAAAAAAAACATTTTTTCTAGGGACAGAAAACTGTAGGTAGGGAGAGTGTGTCAGTTTCTTTCACTGTCAAAGTCCTTGTTTCCAGGGACCTGGAAGGACAGTGAGTGAATTCTCCTTGTGCTAAATTGTGCTTAAAAAAAACATTTTTTCTAGGGACAGAAAACTGTAGGTAGGGAGAGTGTGTCAGTTTCTTTCACTGTCAAAGTCCTTGTTTCCAGGGACCTGGAAGGACAGTGAGTGAATTCTCCTTGTGCTAAATTGTGCTTAAAAAAAACATTTTTTCTAGGGACAGAAAACTGTAGGTAGGGAGAGTGTGTCAGTTTCTTTCACTGTCAAAGTCCTTGTTTCCAGGGACCTGGAAGGACAGTGAGTGAATTCTCCTTGTGCTAAATTGTGCTTAAAAAAAACATTTTTTCTAGGGACAGAAAACTGTAGGTAGGGAGAGTGTGTCAGTTTCTTTCACTGTCAAAGTCCTTGTTTCCAGGGACCTGGAAGGACAGTGAGTGAATTCTCCTTGTGCTAAATTGTGCTTAAAAAAAACATTTTTTCTAGGGACAGAAAACTGTAGGTAGGGAGAGTGTGTCAGTTTCTTTCACTGTCAAAGTCCTTGTTTCCAGGGACCTGGAAGGACAGTGAGTGAATTCTCCTTGTGCTAAATTGTGCTTAAAAAAAACATTTTTTCTAGGGACAGAAAACTGTAGGTAGGGAGAGTGTGTCAGTTTCTTTCACTGTCAAAGTCCTTGTTTCCAGGGACCTGGAAGGACAGTGAGTGAATTCTCCTTGTGCTAAATTGTGCTTAAAAAAAACATTTTTTCTAGGGACAGAAAACTGTAGGTAGGGAGAGTGTGTCAGTTTCTTTCACTGTCAAAGTCCTTGTTTCAAGGGACAGAGAAGGACACCTGAAGGTAGCCCTTATTGCTTTTTTCCCATCTCCCTGCAGGCCATCTATTAGAATGTCTGGAAGGCAAACAAGGAGAGGCAGACAGTCAGGAGGCAATAAAAGAGGGCAAGCAGGCTCTGTGTCTGGGGGCAACAGTGCTGGTCGTGGACGCGGTGCATTGTCATCAGCACATGGCCATGGGACACGCTTGTCCTTCTTTTCGGCAGCTGGACATGTTGAGCCACATCATGCCGAAGACTTGGTAGAGTGGATGACCAAGCCCTCCTCCTCATCCTCTCTCACCCAGGCTCAGGGTACTGGAAAAGCAGCTGCCAAAGCGTCCTCTTCCCTGGTATCAATGTCAGACTCATCATCAGTCACTCCTTCCCTAGACCCACCATGTCCTCCTCCTGAGGAGTCCCCCGAACTGTTTCAGCACAGTGTTGGGTACATGCTCCAGGAGGATGCCCAGCGTTTCGAAGGGTCTGATGATGAAACCCAGCTAGAGGAAGGCAGTAGCATGAGAGCAGACAGAGGGGATGCTCAAGAAGGACACCAATCTGGCAGTCATGTTCCAGCAGCTGCAGCATACTGCCAGATTGGCTCCAGTGATGAGGAGGGAGGTGATGATGAGGTCACTGACTCCACGTGGGTGCCTAATAGGAGAGAGGAGGAGGAGGAGGATGAGGAGGAGGCACATCTCCAACGAGGCAGGATGCCCGTTGGTGGCCAGCGTAAGGGCAGTACACCGACGGAATCACACCGCAGAGCTCCGCCTGTGCAGGGCGCTGCCTCTGCCCGTCATTCAAAAAGTTCTTTGGTGTGGGCCTTTTTTGAGGCTAGTGCATCAGATCGCACAGCTGCTGTTTGCAACATATGTCTCAAGCGTATATCGCGTGGCCAAAACATCAGCCGCTTGGGTACCACATGCCTGACCAGACATATGTTGACCTGCCATGCAGCTCGTTGGCAAGCCTACCTCAAAGACCCACACCAAAGAACAAAGCGGACCTCTCCTTGCACCGCATCAGCTGGGATCTCCAACCCCACTATAACTTCAGTCCTCTCTGAAACATGCACTGAGAGGAATGAAGGTGTAGAATTAGGTGTGTCACAGCCAAGTACTTGCGGCCACTCTGCTAGCAGTACACCGACGTCCGATTCTAGCAGGCAAATTTCCCTGCCCCAGCTGCTGGACCGTCGAAAGAAGTTCACTCCCAGCCATCCACATGCCCAGCGGTTGAATGCTAGCTTGGCTAAATTGCTAGCGCTTCAACTGCTGCCTTTTCAGTTGGTAGACTCGGCCCCCTTCCGTGAGTTTGTGCAATGTGCGGTTCCTCAGTGGCAGGTTCCCAAACGCCACTTTTTCTCACGGAAGGCTATTCCGGCTCTCTACCGGCATGTGGAAGGCAATGTCTTGGCCTCGCTGGACAGGGCGGTCAGCGGTAAGGTGCATATTACCGCTGACTCATGGTCCAGCAGGCATGGACAGGGACGTTACCTTTCTTTCACGGCCCATTGGGTCACTCTTTTGGCAGCTGGGAAGGATGCAGGACAAGGTGCAGTAGTGTTGGAGGTTGTCCCACCGCCACGCCTCCAAAATGCTACTACTGGTTGTGACACACCTCTCTCCTCCACCCCCTCCTCTTCTTCTTCCTCCATGGCCTCTTCCTGTGGTTTGTCCTATGAACCAGCGGTGCTCCGTAGCCGTTCACGGGGCTACGCAAGTACGCAGGCAAAAAGATGCCATGCCGTGCTTGCGCTGGTGTGTTTGGGGGACAGAAGCCACACTGGGGCAGAGGTCCTGTCTGCTCTGCAGGGCCAGGCCGAGAGGTGGTTGACGCCACGCCAGCTTAAGCCAGGAATGGTGGTTTGCGACAATGGCACCAACCTCCTCTCCGCCCTCCGACAGGGACAACTGACCCATGTGCCCTGTGTGGCTCACGTCCTTAACCTGGTGGTGCAGCGGTTCTTGGGCAGGTACCCGGGCTTACAGGATGTCCTGAGGCAGGCCAGGAAAGTCTGTGTGCATTTCCGCAGATCTTATAATGCCAGTGCTCGCCTGGCTGAGCTGCAAAAGGAGTTGAACCTGCCCAAGAATCGCCTTATATGTGACATGCCCACCAGGTGGAACTCAACGTTGGCCATGCTGCAGCGGCTGCACACGCAGCAGAGGGCCATCAATGAGTACCTGTGCGACTACGGCACCAGGACAGGGTCAGGGGAGCTTGGTTTTTTTTCTCCACGCCAGTGGGGCATGATCAGGGATGCATGCACTGTCCTGGCACCATTTGAGGAGGCCACGAGGATGGTGAGCAGTGACAGTGCATGCATCAGTGACACTGTACCTCTTGTCCACCTGTTGGAGCACACGCTGCGTGGAATAATGGACAGGGCACTTGAGGCAGAACAGAGGCAGGAAGAGGAGGACTTCCTTGCCTCTCAAGGCCCCCTTTACCCAGACAGTGTTCCTTCTGTCCCACCCATCGCACAGGAAGAGGAGGAGGAGGAGGAGGAGGATTGTGTCAGCATGGAGGTGGAGGCTGGCACTCAGCATCATCAGCAGCAGTCTTTTAGGGATGATTTACAGTCCCAAGAAACCAGTGGACTTGTACGTGGCTGGGAGGAGGTGGCTGCGGATCATGTCGTCCTTAGTGACCCAGAGGACTCCGGAGCGAATGCCTCAGCAAACCTACGCTGCATGGCCTCCCTGATCCTGCAAAGTCTGCGGAAGGATCCTCGTATTCTTCGGATCAAGGAGAGGGACCATTACTGGCTGGCCACTCTCCTTGATCCACGGTACAAGGGTAAGGTTGCGGACCTTATGTTACCGTCGCAGAGGGAGCAGAGGATGAGACAACTCCGGGAGGCCTTGCAGAAAGGTCTGTGCAACGCGTTCCCAGAGACTGGGAGGTTACAAACTCCTGGTCCTGGACAACGAGTTGCTGAGGCTTCGGCCAGTCAAAGAAGGAGCGGTGGGGAAGGTGGCCGTCTGACCGATGCGTTCAGACAATTCTTTAGTCCGCAGCCCCAAAGTATGATCGGTTCCAGCAACCATCGCCAGCGTCTGATAAACATGGTGCAGGAATATCTAGGGGCAAGGTCAGACTTGGACACCTTCCCCACCGAAAATCCTCTGGCTTACTGGGTCTTGAGGATGGATCACTGGCCAGAGCTTGCACAGTATGCAATTGAGCTACTGGCCTGTCCTGCATCCAGCGTTCTTTCGGAACGCACATTCAGTGCTGCTGGAGGATTTGTCACGGATCACAGGGTGCGCCTGTCCACCGACTCGGTTGATCGACTGACTTTCATCAAGATGAACCAGTCTTGGATCACCACCAGCTACCACACACCTGATGCTGATATAACAGACTAATTGATTTTAACATGTCACATCCCTTCAAGACTGATGCTGATGCTGAGTGCTTGTGCTGTTATGTTGACTGGCTATCCTCCTCCTCCGAGTCCTCAATGATACGATTGATGATGATAGCTTGGAAGATCATTTTTGTTTATGGGTGCCGCCACCAGTGGCTAAGGCCCAATTTTTCAGCCCCTGTTTTACAGGGGCGTGTAATTACAATTTTTTTAGCAATAATTTGCCATAGGGCTCATTGCTGTGCTCCAAGTACAGTATCTGTGAGGGGTTGGAGTGTTGTGGCACCAGTGCCTAAGGCCCAATTTTTCAGCCCCTGTTTAACAGGGGCGTGTCATTACAATTTTTGAAGCAATACTTTGCAACAGGGCTCATTGCTGTGCTCCAAGTACAGTATCTGTGAGGGGTTGTAGTGTTGTGCCACCAGTGCCTAAGGCCCAATTTTTCAGCCCCTGTTCAACAGGGGCATGCAATTACAATTCTTGATCTAATAATTCACAGCAGGGTCCATTGCTGCACCCACCAAGAGTAACTCTGAGGGCTTACAGTCTTGTGGCAACGCCACCACCACCACCACCACGAAAGGCCCAATTTTTCAGCCCCTGTTCAAAAGGGGCATGTAATTACAATTCTTGATCTAATAATTCACAGCAGGGCCCATTGCTGCACCCACCAAGAGTAACTGTCAGGGCTTACAGTGTTGTGGCACCAGCACCACCATCAAAGCCCCAATTTTTACTACCACTGTTCAACAATTATATGTAATTAAAATTCCTGATATAATAGTTGACAGCAGGGCGTTCCAGCACCAACCAAGAGTAACTGAGTGCTTACAGTGTTGTGCCAACACCAACAACTAAGGGGCCTATTTCTGCAGAGTATATACGGCAGGTCCCTACTTTCAAACATCCAACTTACAAACGACTCCTACTTGCAAACGAAAGAAAACAACAGGAAGTGAGAGGAAATCTACCCCTAGAAAGGAAAATTCTCTCCTGTAAGAATAAATATGGGAGAAAGGGGTCTCATCTGTACTGATGCTTTATCAGCAATCCTTGTTTCAAGAAAAACACCACATTTCAAAAACAGTTGTCATTGGGACGGAAAGTGAGGTGAAATGTTCTGAACAGGGGCACAGACAGCAAAACAAATGTTACAGGGGTGATAACCCTTACCTATGTTTCCCAAAAAGTTTAAAAATAGATTTTTGGGCTGGAGCTACACTTCAACAATGTACCTGTTCAAAATTACAAACAGATTCTACATAAGAACAAACCTACAGTCCCTGTCTTGTATGCACCGCCTGTATACGGCTGTTCAGAGTATATAGGGCCTTTTTTATTTTATGTGCGGGGTTCCCCTTAATATCCATACAAGACCCAAAGGGGCTGGTAATGGGCTGGGGTAGGGGGGGGGGGTCATGGGGTAGCTATGCCATTTTTCTTAAAGAATTTCATCCATATTACCGGGACCAGACATTACATTAAAGCCGCAAGCAGTTTTAAATGGCTTTTTTTTCCTTTAGAAGTGTCATTTTGTGCAGGGACAGTTCTAAACACGGGAAACACGTGGCACTTCACAGGCATACTTTAGACACCCCCCAGGTACGATATTTAAAGGAATATTTGACTTTTTTTTTTTCACTTTATGCATCATTAAAATGACTGCTCCCGAAAAACGACCGTTTTTAAAACTTCTTTTTGCATTGATACATGTCCCCTGGTGCAGAACCCGGGTTCCCAAACCCTATTTATGACAATAACATGCATAATAGTTGTTATAATTAGCACTTTAGAATTCGAACGTTCGCATCCATTGTATTTAATAGGGTTCTAATGTTCGTTCGAACTTTCGGTCCGTTCGCGGGTTCTGGTGCGAACCGAACCCGGGGGTGTTCGGCTCATCACTACTAAGGACGACATGACCCGCAGCCACCTCCTCCCAGCCACGTACAAGTCCACTGGTTTCTTGGGACTGTAAAACATCCCTAAAAGACTGCTGCTGATGATGCTGAGTGCCAGCCTCCACCTCCATGCTGACACAATCCTCCTCCTCCTCCTCCTCCTCTTCCTGTGCGATAGGTGGGACAGAAGGAACACTGTCTGGGTAAAGGGGGCCTTGAGAGGCAAGGAAGTCCTCCTCTTCCTGCCTCTGTTCTGCCTCAAGTGCCCTGTCCATTATTCCACGCTGCGTGTGCTCCAACAGGTGGACAAGAGGTACAGTGTCACTGATGCATGCACTGTCACTGCTCACCATCCTCGTGGCCTCCTCAAATGGTGCCAGGACAGTGCATGCATCCCTGATCATGCCCCACTGGCGTGGTGAAAAAAACCCGAGCTCCCCTGACCCTGTCCTGGTGCCGTAGTCGCACAGGTACTCATTGATGGCCCTCTGCTGCGTGTGCAGCCGCTGCAGCATGGCCAACGTTGAGTTCCACCTGGTGGGCATGTCACATATAAGGCGGTTCTTGGGCAGGTTCAACTCCTTTTGAAGATCAGCCAGGCGAGCACTGGCATTATAAGATCTGCGGAAATGCACACAGACTTTCCTGGCCTGCCTCAGGACATCCTGTAAGCCCGGGTACCTGCCCAAGAACCGCTGCACCACCAGGTTAAGGACGTGAGCCATACAGGGCACATGGGTCAGTTGTCCCTGTCGGAGGGCGGAGAGGAGGTTGGTGCCATTGTCGCAAACCACCATTCCTGGCTTAAGCTGGTATGGCGTCAACCACCTCTCGGCCTGCCCCTGCAGAGCAGACAGGACCTCTGCCCCAGTGTGGCTCCTGTCCCCCAAACACACCAGCGCAAGCACGGCATGGCATCTTTTTGCCTGCGTACTTGCGTAGCCCCTTGAACGCCTACGGAGCACCGCTGGTTCCGAGGACAAACCACAGGAAGAGGCCATGGAGGAAGAAGAAGAGGAGGGGGTGGAGGAGAGAGGTGTGTCACAACCAGTAGTAGCATTTTGGAGGCGTGGCGGTGGAACAACCTCCAACACTACTGCACCTTGTCCTGCATCCTTCCCAGCTGCCAAAAGAGTGACCCAATGGGCCGTGAAAGAAAGGTAACGTCCCTGTCCATGCCTGCTGGACCATGAGTCAGCAGTAATATGCACCTTACCGCTGACCGCCCTGTCCAGCGAGGCCAAGACATTGCCTTCCACATGCCTGTAGAGAGCCGGAATAGCCTTCCGTGCGAAAAAGTGTCGTTTGGGAACCTGCCACTGAGGAACCGCACATTGCACAAACTCACGGGAAGGGGGCCGAGTCTACCAACTGAAAAGGCAGCAGTTGAAGCGCTAGCAATTTAGCCAAGCTAGCATTCAACCGCTGGGCATGTGGATGGCTGGGAGTGAACTTCTTTCGACGGTCCAGCAGCTGGGGCAGGGAAATTTGCCTGCTAGAATCGGACGTTGGTGTACTGCTAGCAGAGTGGCCGCAAGTACTTGCCTGTGACACACCTAATTCTACACCTTCATTCCTCTCAGAGCAGGTTTCAGAGAGGAGTGAAGGTATAGTGGGGTTGGAGATCCCAGCTGATGCGGTGCAAGAAGAGGTCAGCTTTGTTCTTTGGTGTGGGTCTTTAAGGTAGGCTTGCCAACGAGCTGCATGGCAGGTCAACATATGTCTGATCAAGCATGTGGTGCCCAAGCGGCTGATGTTTTGGCCACGCGATATACGCTTCAGACATATGTTGCAAACAGCAGCTGTGCGATCTGATGCACTCGCCTCAAAAAAGGCCCACACCAAAGAACTTTTTGAATGACGGGCAGAGGCAGCGCCCTGCACAGGCAGAGCTCTGCGGTGTGATTCCGTCGGTGTGCTGCCCATACGCTGGCCACTCAAGGGCATCCTGCCTCGTTGGAGATGTGCCTCCTCCTCATCCTCCTCCTCCTCCTCCTCCTCTCTCCTATTAGGCACCCACGTGGAGTCAGTGACCTCATCATCCCCTCCCTCCTCATCACTGGAGCCAATCTGGCAGTATGCTGCAGCTGCTGGAACATGACTGCCAGATTGGTGTCCTTCTTGAGCATCCCCTCTCTCTGCTCTCACGCTGCTGCCTTCCTCTAGCTGGGTATCATCATCAGATCCTTCGAAACGCTGGGCATCCTCCTGGAGCATGTACCCAACACTGTGCTCAAACAGTTCGGGGGACTCCTCAGGAGGAGGGCATGGTGGGTCTAGGGAAGGATTGACTAATGAAGATAATGATACCAGAGAAGAGGACGCTTTGGCAGCTGCTTTGCCAGTACCCTGAGCCTGGGTGAGAGAGGATGAGGAGGATGAGGTGGGCTTGGTCATCCACTCTACCAAGTCTTCGGCATGATGTGGCTCAACATGTCCAGCTGCCGAAAACAAGGACAAGCGTGTCCCATGGCCATGTGCTGATGACAATGCACCGCGTACACGACCAGCACTGTTGCCCCCAGACACAAAGCCTGCTTGCCCTCTTTTTTTGCCTCCTGACTGTCTGCCTCTCCTTGGTTGCCTTCCAGACATTTTAATGGATGGCCTGCAGGGAGATGGGAAAAACAGCAATAAGGGCTACCTTCAGGTGTATATTGTGCAGGAGGCTTAGCAACAATGACACTGACACTGTCCCCTGCCTATCCTTCTCTGTCCCTAAACACAAGGATTAAAAATATGGTTCAGCAAAAAAGTTTTAGAACAGAATAGCACACTGTCAGTTTCACTCACTGTCCTACTCTGTCCCTCCCTACAAACAAGATTTAGCACAGAATAGCACACTGATAATTTCTACGAGTGTCCTTCTCTGTCCCTCAACTCAAGGATTGAAAATATGGAACAGCAAAATTGGTTTAGAACAGAATAGCACACTGTCAGTTTCACTCACTGTACCTCTCTGTCCCTCAACTCAAGGATTGAAAATATGGTTCAGCAAAATAGTTTTAGAACAGAATAGCACACTGTCAGTTTCCCTCACTGTACCTCTCTGTCCCTCAACTCAAGGATTGAAAATATGGTTCAGCAAAATTGATTTAGAACAGAATAGCACACTGTCAGTTTCACTCACTGTACCTCTCTGTCCCTCAACTCAAGGATTGAAAATATGGTTCAGCAAAATAGTTTTAGAACACAATAGCACACTGACACTTTCCCTCACTGTACCTCTCTGTCCCTCAACTCAAGGATTGAAAATATGGAACAGCAAAATTGGTTTAGAACAGAATAGCACACTGTCAGTTTCACTCACTGTACCTCTCTGTCCCTCAACTCAAGGATTGAAAATATGGTTCAGCAAAATAGTTTTAGAACACAATAGCACACTGACACTTTCCCTCACTGTACCTCTCTGTCCCTCAACTCAAGGATTGAAAATATGGAACAGCAAAATTGGTTTAGAACAGAATAGCACACTGTCAGTTTCACTCACTGTACCTCTCTGTCCCTCAACTCAAGGATTGAAAATATGGTTCAGCAAAATAGTTTTAGAACACAATAGCACACTGACACTTTCCCTCACTGTACCTCTCTGTCCCTCAACTCAAGGATTGAAAATATGGTTCAGCAAAATAGTTTTAGAACACAATAGCACACTGACACTTTCCCTCACTGTACCTCTCTGTCCCTCAACTCAAGGATTGAAAATATGGAACAGCAAAATTGGTTTAGAACAGAATAGCACACTGTCAGTTTCACTCACTGTACCTCTCTGTCCCTCAACTCAAGGATTGAAAATATGGTTCAGCAAAATAGTTTTAGAACACAATAGCACACTGACACTTTCCCTCACTGTACCTCTCTGTCCCTCAACTCAAGGATTGAAAATATGGTTCAGCAAAATAGTTTTAGAACACAATAGCACACTGACACTTTCCCTCACTGTACCTCTCTGTCCCTCAACTCAAGGATTGAAAATATGGTTCAGCAAAATAGTTTTAGAACACAATAGCACACTGACACTTTCCCTCACTGTACCTCTCTGTCCCTCAACTCAAGGATTGAAAATATGGAACAGCAAAATTGGTTTAGAACAGAATAGCACACTGTCAGTTTCACTCACTGTACCTCTCTGTCCCTCAACTCAAGGATTGAAAATATGGTTCAGCAAAATAGTTTTAGAACACAATAGCACACTGACACTTTCCCTCACTGTACCTCTCTGTCCCTCAACTCAAGGATTGAAAATATGGTTCAGCAAAATAGTTTTAGAACACAATAGCACACTGACACTTTCCCTCACTGTACCTCTCTGTCCCTCAACTCAAGGATTGAAAATATGGAACAGCAAAATTGGTTTAGAACAGAATAGCACACTGTCAGTTTCACTCACTGTACCTCTCTGTCCGTCAACTCAAGGATTGAAAATATGGTTCAGCAAAATAGTTTTAGAACACAATAGCACACTGACACTTTCCCTCACTGTACCTCTCTGTCCCTCAACTCAAGGATTGAAAATATGGTTCAGCAAAATAGTTTTAGAACACAATAGCACACTGACACTTTCCCTCACTGTACCTCTCTGTCCCTCAACTCAAGGATTGAAAATATGGTTCAGCAAAATAGTTTTAGAACAGAATAGCACACTGACACTTTCCCTCACTGTACCTCTCTGTCCCTACAAACAAGGATTAGCACAGAATAGCACACTGTCACTGACACTCTCCCTACCTATCCTTATTTGTCCCTAAACACAAGGAATCCAGGATTAGTAAAGGAAAAAAAATGACACTGTCCCTGCCTATGCTTCTCTTTCCCTGCTTCGGAACACACTACACAAGGCCGCCGCGCTGGCGGCCTTTTATAGTGTGGGGCGTGTACTAAACCCCATCAGCAATAATTGGCCACAGGCATCCTGCCTGTGGCCAATCATTGCTCTCCTCGCTGCCGGCGCTGTGATTGGCCAAGCATGCGGGGTCACAGTGCATGCTTGGCCAATCACAGCGCCTGGATGACACTGCGATGGCGTAGTGCATTGTGGGCCGTTCGCGTCACTCGAATTTGGCGCGAACGGCCCAAATCGTTCGATCTTCGTCGAACGATCGAACAGCCGATGTTCGAGTCGAACACGAAGCTCATCCCTAGTCACCAGGGGGTCTACAGGTAAAATAACTAATATCCCAATTTATTGTGTAGCACTTACCCCCATTTAAGGGACCGGCTGTTTTTTTGTTTGGTCTGTAAACTACCTCCATGGCTTCCGTTGTCAGGGTATGGGAAAGTCTTTAGAAAGGCCAATGTCCACACAATGTAAAACCCAAACAGTAATGCCGCGTACACACGATCATTTTTCCCGTCGGGAAAAATGCCATTTTTTCCTTTGGACGAGAAAAACGATCGTCTGTGGGCTTTTTGTCATTTTTCCCGACGGGAAAAACTGCATTAATCACGACGAGAAAAATTAGAACATGCTCTAATTTTTCTCGTCGTGATTCCTGTCATTTTTTTTCCGCGGCAGTTTTCCCATAGGGAAACACTGCCGCGGAGCCTACACATGGTAGTTTTTCTCTCTCCAAGAGAAAAAATGACGGGAAAAAGGGCCGTGTGTGGGGGAAAAAGGCGTTACCTCGTTTTTCCTGTCGTGATTAACGGCGGTGTTTTCACCGCTGTGACTCACGATCGTGTGTACCCGGCATTAGGCTTTATTTTACTTTGCTGAGAAACTTGAGAGGAAAAGTAGGATACGAGAGAAAAACACAGGGGAGAAGGTTCAGGCACGCAGCACTAAAGTCACACTCGTCGCCACTCAAGCCTGAGTAGGTATTGCTCACCCGGATAGTCCCGTTTAGTGGTCCTAGCAGCCGGAATGAAGCACAAATCAATCTTTCTAGGGATACGATCAGGAATCCTCTGCCACAGGGGATTATTAAAAGTCCCGATCCTCCCAGCTAAGCAGTAGTGAGAGAACCTTTATGCCAGAGTGGCGTACTGCAGGGCTTGTAATAATGGATCCCTTTTCTAGGTGAGCTCCAGGCCTCCTCCCGAGACAGCAGTACCGTCGCTAGTTTCCTCTGGGGCAGATCCTCCCCTGGTCTCCTTTCCTAAGCGTGAGCCCCCCCGCAGGTGGGTAGCTCAGGATCCCTTCCAAAGGTATAGGCCTCAGCCAGCAGAGCTGGGCCTACTAGGTAGTGATGCAGCCTTGGGCTGAAGGTGCCCAGGGCCTAAAACATGCACCCCGTGCCATGCGGGCCACGAGGCGCACCACACAGGACCAATGGGTCCCCCGGAGCGAAAAAACCCAATTTACACAGCACCCCCCCCCCCAATATTTTGGGGCGCTACAATTGTAAAGCCTGAAAAAGAGCCATATGTATTAATTAACCACTTACCATCCGCCGTCATTATACAGCGGCTGTTTGAAGAGGAATACCCTGGTATCCTCTTCTTCAGCGGGCAGTCGGCTTTCAGATAAAATTGGTCTCAGTGGCGGATTCGCCGCGAGATCACTTTTATCAGGGGCTGGAGAGGGCACCTCCCGCCATTCCCCTGGTCGTCTCCACCACTTACCGGAGCCGTTGGTAGCGGTGGATACGATCGGGTCCCCTTCCCTCACAGGCTGGATGCTGAGTGAGGGAATAAGGGCACCCGCTTAGCTCCATAACATTGGAGGGCGGAAGCAACATCACTTCCGCCCTACAGTCTTAAAGGGTAATTTTTTATTTTAGTTTTTTTTTAAATTACATTTAATTTTTTTTTGTTATTGCATTTTAGTGTAAATATGAGATCTGAGGTCTTTTTGACCCAAGATCTCACATTAAAGAGGTCCTGCCATGCTTTTTTTTCTATTACAAGCGATGTTTACATTCCTGGTAATAGGAATGAAAGTGACCCAATTTTTTTTTTTTATAAAAGACAGTGTAAAAATAAAAAGTAAAATAAATAATAAAAAAAAATTATTTAAAGCGCCCCGTCCCGCCGAGCTCACGTGCAGAAGCGAGCGCATACGTTAGTCGCGCCCACATATGAAAATGTCTGATAACCTGTAGACATTTTTAAACATCGTCAATGGAGATTTTGAAGGGTCAAAGTTTGTCGCCATTCCACGAGCGGGCACAATTTTGAAGCGTGACATTTTGGGTATCAATTTACTCGCCGTAACATTATCTTTCACAATATAAAAAAAAAATGGGCTAACTACTGTTGGCTCATTTTTCTATTCAAAAAAGTGTATTTTTTCCCCAAAAAAATGCGTGTGAGACCGTTGCGCAAATACGGTGTGACATAAAGTATTGAAACGACCGCCATTTTATTATCTAGGGCTTCTGAAAAATATATATAATGTTTGGGGGTTCTAAGTGATTTTCCAACAAAAAAAACAGAAAATTGTATCATACTTATCAGTCATTTTCCTTTCCTGGTGCCTATCCATGGCAGCATACCTGTGATAGAGCTCCGCTTCGACTCCTCCTTCAGGACTAGTGAATAGCATAAATTAAAGGCATAGTCCCTCCCCCAACATTCTCTGTAATATAGAATACCGAGGGTGGGAGCGTATGCTGCCATGGATAGGCACCAGGAAAGGAAAATTACTGGTAAATATGATACAATTTTCAGTTTTCCTGGTGCCTCCATGGCAGCATACCTGTGATAAATAACTAGCTGACACGGTGGGATAATGCTTAACAATAAATGTTTAATTAGAAGAGGACATAGCAGCCTGAACTGCCCTTCTTCCGAACTCAATAGTTGTGAGCAATCCTGGATCAATATGGTAGTGTCTGAGGAATGTATGCACACCGTCTCCAACTAAACATTAGCCCTTGCTGCCCAGGAAGCTGAGACTGCCCTTGTAGAATGAGCATTCACTCGGGATGGAGGCTCCATATTCTTCACCCTGTAGGCCTTCTGGATTAACTTTACAACCCAAGATGCCAGAGTTCTGATGGAAGCTTCTTTGCCCCTGTATTTACCGAACGTTACGATAAAAAGTCTCTCAGAGTTCCTGAAGGGGCCGGTGGCCTCTAGGTAGGCCCTGAGAACTCTGGATACGTCCAGCTTGTGACAAGACTCTTAATCGGTGTCTGTAAACACTGGTAGTGCCCAGGATTCCAACAGGTGGCTTGGAGTGGCGACCTGTCGGGAAAGAAGGAGATGTGGTCGTCACCTATCCCTAAAGAGTGAAGTTCCGAGATCCTTCTGCCAGATGTAATGGCTAGCAGAAAAGCAGTTTTTAGTGTCAGGTTCCATATTGTTACTTGTTCCACAGGAGCTACTGACTGCTGAAGGACCAGGGAGATTAGGTTCTGTATCCTGAACCTGGGATATCTGCTGAACTGGTTGAGCGGAGACCGAAGCCAAAAGCTCAGAGAAGGAGTCCTTCATTGTTCGCTTGAGCAGATCCACGGCGTGCTGATTTTCTAGCTCGCGTTGGACGCATAGTCTGTAAAACAGTCCTTACAGACCACTCTGTCTGGTAGCGGTGTAGCCCCACATGTCCAGCATTTCTTCTTTCTATAGGTACTAGGAGAGGGGGACCGATCACGTCCTCTGAATCTTGACCTCCCTGATCTATGACGTGAGGAATGGGACTTCCGACCTGATGAGCGGGACCGGTGGCGTGAGGAATGAGACCTGCGGTCTGGGCTGTCGTCATCACGGTGTCTTGAAGATTTTCTGGACCTCTTGGAGTGGGCAGGGCTATGATGTAAAGAACTCACGTTAGACCAGTGAGCGCACTTTTTTTTTTTTTTATACTTGCGTATATTTGGTCACATACCTAATAGAAGTGTGAGGATCTTTACTGCGAGATGAATGACTCATTGCGGAGTTGGGCACAAGGATCCGCTGCAAAATATAGTAAGAAAGGGAAAAGAACCACTTTTTTTATTATTATTTTAACCACTTCCATACTGGGTCATTGTAAAATGACGCCGGCAGGAACCCTCTCTCCCTCCGGATGGGCGTCATATGACATCCTGGGTTTGAGGGGGGATATCTGAATGATGCCTGCAGCTAGAGGCATCATTCAGATATCCTTGTCTTCAGCCGGCGATTCTGTGCACCATAAGAATGATCATAGCGGCGGTTCCGCCGCTTGATCGTTCTTATGGGCGTCGGGAGGGGACATCCCCCCCTCCCGCCGCCATCCGGTGCTTCTCCGGGCTCTCCCGTGCCACCGGGGACCCGGAGAGAATCATCCGGCGCCGGTGGTGGGTCACGTGACGAGCATAGAGATCACTGGTGACCAGATGGTCACCAGTCATCTCAATGACTGTCGGAGGCCCGGGCGCGATGTGATGACGTCACGCCCGGGTCCTCAGATGTAAACAAAGCCGCCATTGCGGCTGTAAGTATGAGATCAGTGAAATTGTTTTCACGATCTCATGCTTTCCAGCCTGGAGGAAAGATGTGGGGTCTTATTGACCCCTCATCTCTCCATAAAGAGGACCTGTCACACATATTCCTATTACAAGGGATGTTTACATTCCTTGTAATAGGAATAAAAGTGATAAAAAAAAAGTAAAAATAAAAAAAAAAATAAGTAAAAAAAATAAAAAAATAATGCATTTTTTTTTTTAAACGCCCCTGTCCCCAATAGCTCGCACTTAGAAGCGAACGCACACGCAAGTCCCGCCCTCATATGTAAACGCCGTTCAAACCACATATGTGAGGTATTGCCGCGTGCGTTAGAGCGCGTGCAACAATTCTAGCACTAGACCTCCTCTGTAACTCTAACCTGGTAACCTGTAAAAAATTTCAGAGCGTCGCCTATGGAGATTTTTAAGTACCGAAGTTTGGCACCATTCCATGAGTGTGCGCAATTTTAAAGCATGACATGTTAGGTATCTTTTTACTCGGCGTAACATAAGCTTTCATATTTTACAAAAAAATTAGGCTAATTTTACTGTTTTGTTATTTTTTAATTCATGAAACCATTTTTTTCCCCCAAAAAAAGGCGTTTGAAAAATTATTGCGCAAATACCGTGCAAGATAAAAAGTTGCAATGACCGTCATTTTATTCCCTAGGGTGTCTGCTAAAAAAAAATATATAATGTTTGGGGGTTCTGAGTAATTTTCTAGCAAAAGAATGATGATTTGTACATGTAGGAGAGAAGTGCCAGAATAGGCCCGGTATGGAAGTGGTATAAAAAGCCCTGTATGGAAAGGGTTAAACATAAACATTTTTCTATCGTCACTTTTTTTTTTTTTTTTAAACAAACATTTTTTATTGTCATTTTTTTTTTTTTTTTTTAGAAAATAAAAGGTATCTACCACAGAGCAGCGTCAGAGAAACCTAGCAGGGCACAGCTGAGGAGACTTTGACAGCCAGCCCTGAATCTGAACCTAAATAGGCTCAAGGCTCAAGAATTGATTCTGGAAAAAAGGGGCAAATCTGGGCCTTTTTCCAGAATACAAAATGGCCGCCGTAGCGTTGCGAGACCGCGCATGCGCCCGCGCAGTAGAGCCGGCGGCGCACAGCACAGAGGGGCGACTCAAACGGCTCACCATCTTGCCCCCAGAATCACGCATGCGCAGTACGGCGGCGGGGACGTACCTGTAATCCTCTCCTGCTGAGCGGCATTTACAAGGGACCTGTAGCCCCCCGCCGACTTCGGGGGAGACAGACCTATCCAGATAAAGGCACCTGCCCTATCAAGCTGACCAAATTTTAAAGGTAACACCACAAAGTAAGCACACTTTTTTTTTTTTTAAAGGGACCTAACAGGCAGGTTAAAGGAAGGAAAGGGATAGAGAGGGGAGAGGGGGAAGGAAAGAAGAAAAAACAATATGCCTAAAAATAAAAATGGAAACCACCAGCCTGCGGAGATGGGAGCTGATCCTTTTGCGACTCCACTGCATGGATGCAATAGCAGACTGCGTTCCTGTGAGGAAACTCTGCGAAAAGACCCCAACAGATCCACAGAGGGGTTCCCAGTCTTATTAGCGCTGTGACCGGCCCAAGAACAGGGACTGCGCATGGGAAAGGCTAAACCCAGCGGACACTGCCGACTGCAGAGGTATGGACGTACTGCTACTCTTCACCAGCACAAGAAGGTATGAGGAAAAAAAGGAGAATGTTGGGGGAGGGACTATGCCTTTAATTTATGCTATTCACTAGTCCTGAAGGAGGAGTCGAGGCGGAGCTCTATCACAGGTATGCTGCCATGGAGCCAGCAGAAAAAATGATTTTAACTTATAAACACCAAATCTCAAAGAGAGGCTCGGGACATCACTGCCATTAAAGAGGATGAAGTGTATCCCAAAAACAAAAGCGTGTCATCAGCATATAAAGCAATCTTGTCCTCTCCTAAGGGCCGTCGAAACCCAATAATATTCGATGATTGACGGACAGCAGCAGTCAGAGGTTCAAGGGTCAAAGCAAAAAGTAGAGGTGATAAAGGGCATGCCTGTCTTGTTCCTCGTTGCAGTTAATAAAGTACACCTACCTGCAGCATTCTGTGGCATGTAAACTGAGTTGTGTGTGCACAGTAGTGATGAGCCGAACACCCCCGGGTTCGGTTCGCACCAGAACCCGCGAACGGACCGAAAGTTCGTACGAACATTAGAACCCTATTAAATACAATGGATGCGAACGTTCGAATTCTAAAGTGCTAATTATAACAACTATTATGCATGTTATTGTCCTAAAAAGGGTTTGGGAACCCGGGTTCTGCACCAGGGGACATGTATCAATGCAAAAAGAAGTTTTAAAAACGGTCGTTTTTCGGGAGCAGTCATTTTAATGATGCATAAAGTGAAAAAAAAAAAGTCAAATATTCCTTTAAATATCGTACCTGGGGGGTGTCTAAAGTATGCCTGTGAAGTGCCACGTGTTTCCCGTGTTTAGAACTGTCCCTGCACAAAATGACACTTCTAAAGGAAAAAAAAGCCATTTAAAACTGCTTGCGGCTTTAATGTAATATCTGGTCCCGGTAATATGGATGAAAATCTTTAAGAAAAATGGCATAGCTACCCCATGACCCCCCCCCCCCTACCCCAGCCCATTACCAGCCCCTTTGGGTCTTGTATGGATATTAAGGGGAACCCCGCACATAAAATAAAAAAGGCCCTATATACTCTGAACAGCCGTATACAGGCGGTGCATACAAGACAGGGACTGTAGGTTTGTTCTTATGTAGAATCTGTTTGTAATTTTGAACAGGTACATTGTTTAAGTGTAGCTCCAGTCCAAAAATCTATTTTTAAACTTTTTGGAAAACATAGGTAAGGGTTATCACCCCTGTAACATTTGTTTTGCTGTCTGTGCCCCTGTTCAGAACATTTCACCTCACTTTCCGTCCCAATGACAACTGTTTTTGAAATGTGGTGTTTTTCTTGAAACAAGGATTGCTGATAAAGCATCAGTACAGAGGAGACACCTTTCTCCCATATTAATTCTTACAGGAGAGAATTTTCCTTCCTAGGGGTAGATTTCCTCTCACTTCCTGTTGTCTTCTTGCGTTTGCAAGTAGGAGTCGTTTGTAAGTTGGATGTTTGAAAGTAGGGACCTGCCGTAGATACTCTGCAGAAATAGGCCCCTTAGGTGTTGGTGTTGGCACAACACTGTAAGCACTCACAGTTACTCTTGGTTGGTGCTGGAACGCCCTGCTGTCAACTATTATATCAGGAATTGTAATTACATATAATTGTTGAACAGTGGTAGTAAAAATTGGGCCTTTGATGGTGGTGCTGGTGCCACAACACTGTAAGCCCTGACAGTTACTCTTGGTGGGTGCAGCAATGGGCCCTGCTGTGAATTATTAGATCAAGAATTGTAATTGCATGCCCCTGTTGAACAGGGGCTGAAAAATTGGGCCTTTGGTGGTGGTGGTGGTGGTGGTGTTGACACAACACTGTAAGCCCTCAGAGTTACTCTTGGTGGGTGCAGGAATGGGCCCTGCTGTGAATTATTAGATCAAGAATTGTAATTACATGCCCCTGTTGAACAGGGGCTGAAAAATTGGGCCTTAGGCACTGGTGGCACAACACTACAACCCCTCACAGATACTGTACTTGGAGCACAGCAATGAGCCCTGTTGCAAAGTATTGCTTCAAAAATTGTAATGACACGCCCCTGTTAAACAGGGGCTGAAAAATTGGGCCTTAGGCACTGGTGCCACAACACTCCAACCCCTCACAGATACTGTACTTGGAGCACAGCAATGAGCCCTATGGCAAATTATTGCTAAAAAAATTGTAATTACACGCCCCTGTAAAACAGGGGCTGAAAAATTGGGCCTTAGCCACTGGTGGCGGCACCCATAAACAAAAATGATCTTCCAAGCTATCATCATCAATCGTATCATTGAGGACTCGGAGGAGGAGGATAGTCAGTCAACATAACAGCACAGACACTCAGCATCAGCATCAGTCTTGAAGGGATGTGACATGTTAAAATCAATTAGTCTGTTATATCAGCATCAGGTGTGTGGTAGCTGGTGGTGATCCAAGACTGGTTCATCTTGATGAAAGTCAGTCGATCAACCGAGTCGGTGGACAGGCGCACCCTGTGATCCGTGACAAATCCTCCAGCAGCACTGAATGTGCGTTCCGAAAGAACGCTGGATGCAGGACAGGCCAGTAGCTCAATTGCATACTGTGCAAGCTCTGGCCAGTGATCCATCCTCAAGACCCAGTAAGCCAGAGGATTTTCGGTGGGGAAGGTGTCCAAGTCTGACCTTGCCCCTAGATATTCCTGCACCATGTTTATCAGACGCTGGCGATGGTTGCTGGAACCAATCATACTTTGGGGCTGCGGACTAAAGAATTGTCTGAACGCATCGGTCAGACGGCCACCTTCCCCACCGCTCCTTCTTTGACTGGCCGAAGCCTCAGCAACTCGTTGTCCTGGACCAGGAGTTTGTAACCTCCCAGTCTCTGGGAACGCGTTGCACAGACCTTTCTGCAAGGCCTCCCGGAGTTGTCTCATCCTCTGCTCCCTCTGCGACGGTAACATAAGGTCCGCAACCTTACCCTTGTACCGTGGATCAAGGAGAGTGGCCAGCCAGTAATGGTCCCTCTCCTTGATCCGAAGAATACGAGGATCCTTCCGCAGACTTTGCAGGATCAGGGAGGCCATGCAGCGTAGGTTTGCTGAGGCATTCGCTCCGGAGTCCTCTGGGTCACTAAGGACGACATGATCCGCAGTCACCTCCTCCCAGCCACGTACAAGTCCACTGGTTTCTTGGGACTGTAAATCATCCCTAAAAGACTGCTGCTGATGATGCTGAGTGCCAGCCTCCACCTCCATGCTGACACAATCCTCCTCCTTCTCCTCCTCCTCCTCCTCCTCCTCTTCCTCTTCCTGTGCGATGGGTGGGACAGAAGGAACACTGTCTGGGTAAAGGGGGCCTTGAGAGGCAAGGAAGTCCTCCTCTTCCTGCCTCTGTTCTGCCTCAAGTGCCCTGTCCATTATTCCACGCAGCGTGTGCTCCAACAGGTGGACAAGAGGTACAGTGTCACTGATGCATGCACTGTCACTGCTCACCATCCTCGTGGCCTCCTCAAATGGTGCCAGGACAGTGCATGCATCCCTGATCATGCCCCACTGGCGTGGAGAAAAAAAACCAAGCTCCCCTGACCCTGTCCTGGTGCCGTAGTCGCACAGGTACTCATTGATGGCCCTCTGCTGCGTGTGCAGCCGCTGCAGCATGGCCAACGTTGAGTTCCACCTGGTGGGCATGTCACATATAAGGCGGTTCTTGGGCAGGTTCAACTCCTTTTGCAGCTCAGCCAGGCGAGCACTGGCATTATAAGATCTGCGGAAATGCACACAGACTTTCCTGGCCTGCCTCAGGACATCCTGTAAGCCCGGGTACCTGCCCAAGAACCGCTGCACCACCAGGTTAAGGACGTGAGCCACACAGGGCACATGGGTCAGTTGTCCCTGTCGGAGGGCGGAGAGGAGGTTGGTGCCATTGTCGCAAACCACCATTCCTGGCTTAAGCTGGCGTGGCGTCAACCACCTCTCGGCCTGGCCCTGCAGAGCAGACAGGACCTCTGCCCCAGTGTGGCTTCTGTCCCCCAAACACACCAGCGCAAGCACGGCATGGCATCTTTTTGCCTGCGTACTTGCGTAGCCCCGTGAACGGCTACGGAGCACCGCTGGTTCATAGGACAAACCACAGGAAGAGGCCATGGAGGAAGAAGAAGAGGAGGGGGTGGAGGAGAGAGGTGTGTCACAACCAGTAGTAGCATTTTGGAGGCGTGGCGGTGGGACAACCTCCAACACTACTGCACCTTGTCCTGCATCCTTCCCAGCTGCCAAAAGAGTGACCCAATGGGCCGTGAAAGAAAGGTAACGTCCCTGTCCATGCCTGCTGGACCATGAGTCAGCGGTAATATGCACCTTACCGCTGACCGCCCTGTCCAGCGAGGCCAAGACATTGCCTTCCACATGCCGGTAGAGAGCCGGAATAGCCTTCCGTGAGAAAAAGTGGCGTTTGGGAACCTGCCACTGAGGAACCGCACATTGCACAAACTCACGGAAGGGGGCCGAGTCTACCAACTGAAAAGGCAGCAGTTGAAGCGCTAGCAATTTAGCCAAGCTAGCATTCAACCGCTGGGCATGTGGATGGCTGGGAGTGAACTTCTTTCGACGGTCCAGCAGCTGGGGCAGGGAAATTTGCCTGCTAGAATCGGACGTCGGTGTACTGCTAGCAGAGTGGCCGCAAGTACTTGGCTGTGACACTCCTAATTCTACACCTTCATTCCTCTCAGTGCATGTTTCAGAGAGGACTGAAGTTATAGTGGGGTTGGAGATCCCAGCTGATGCGGTGCAAGGAGAGGTCCGCTTTGTTCTTTGGTGTGGGTGTTTGAGGTAGGCTTGCCAACGAGCTGCATGGCAGGTCAACATATGTCTGGTCAGGCATGTGGTACCCAAGCGGCTGATGTTTTGGCCACGCGATATACGCTTGAGACATATGTTGCAAACAGCAGCTGTGCGATCTGATGCACTAGCCTCAAAAAAGGCCCACACCAAGGAACTTTTTGAATGACGGGCAGAGGCAGCGCCCTGCACAGGCGGAGCTCTGCGGTGTGATTCCGTCGGTGTACTGCCCTTACGCTGGCCACCAAAGGGCATCCTGTCTCGTTGGAGATGTGCCTCCTCCTCATCCTCCTCCTCCTCTCTCCTATTAGGCACCCACGTGGAGTCAGTGACCTCATCATCCCCTCCCTCCTCATCACTGGAGCCAATCTGGCAGTATGCTGCAGCTGCTGGAACATGACTGCCAGATTGGTGTCCTTCTTGAGCATCCCCTCTGTCTGCTCTCACCCTACTGCCTTCCTGTAGCTGGGTTTCATCATCAGACCCTTCGAAACGCTGGGCATCCTCCTGGAGCATGTACCCAACACTGTGCTCAACAGTTCGGGGGACTCTTCAGGAGGAGGACATGGTGGGTCTAGGGAAGGAGTGACTGATGATGAGTCTGACATTGATACTAGGGAAGAGGACGCTTTGGCAGCTGCTTTGCCAGTACCCTGAGCCTGGGTGAGAGAGGATGAGGAGGAGGAGGAGGGCTTGGTCATCCACTCTACCAAGTCTTCGGCATGATGTGGCTCAACATGTCCAGCTGCGGAAAAGAAGGACAAGCGTGTCCCATGGCCATGTGCTGATGACAATGCACCGCGTCCACGACCAGCACTGTTGCCCCCAGACACAGAGCCTGCTTGCCCTCTTTTATTGCCTCCTGACTGTCTGCCTCTCCTTGTTTGCCTTCCAGACATTCTAATAGATGGCCTGCAGGGAGATGGGAAAAAAGCAATAAGGGCTACCTTCAGGTGTCCTTCTCTGTCCCTTGAAACAAGGACTTGCACAGTGAAAGAAACTGACACTCTCCCTACCTACAGTTTTCTGTCCCTAGAAAAAATGTTTTTTTTAAGCACAATATAGCACAAGGAGAATTCACTCACTGTCCTTCCAGGTCCCTGGAAACAAGGACTTGCACAGTGAAAGAAACTGACACTCTCCCTACCTACAGTTTTCTGTCTCTAGAAAAAATGTTTTTTTTAAGCACAATATAGCACAAGGAGAATTCACTCACTGTCCTTCCAGGTCCCTAGAAACAAGGACTTGCACAGTGAAAGAAACTGACACTCTCCCTACCTACAGTTTTCTGTCCCTAGAAAAAATGTTTTTTTTAAGCACAATATAGCACAAGGAGAATTCACTCACTGTCCTTCCAGGTCCCTAGAAACAAGGACTTGCACAGTGAAAGAAACTGACACTCTCCCTACCTACAGTTTTCTGTCCCTAGAAAAAATGTTTTTTTTAAGCACAATATAGCACAAGGAGAATTCACTCACTGTCCTTCCAGGTCCCTGGTAACAAGGACTTGCACAGTGAAAGAAACTGACACTCTCCCTACCTACAGTTTTCTGTCCCTAGAAAAAATGTTTTTTTTAAGCACAATATAGCACAAGGAGAATTCACTCACTGTCCTTCCAGGTCCCTAGAAACAAGGACTTACACAGTGAAAGAAACTGACACTCTCCCTACCTACAGTTTTCTGTCCCTAGAAAAATTTTTTTTTTAAGCACAATATAGCACAAGGAGAATTCACTCACTGTCCTTCCAGGTCCCTGGAAACAAGGACTTGCACAGTGAAAGAAACTGACACTCTCCCTACCTACAGTTTTCTGTCCCTAGAACATTTTTTTTTTTTAAGCACAATAAAGCACAAGGAGAATTCACTCACTGTCCTTCCAGGTCCCTAGAAACAAGGACTTACACAGTGAAAGAAACTGACACTCTCCCTACCTACAGTTTTCTGTCCCTAGAAAAAATGTTTTTTTTAAGCACAATATAGCACAAGGAGAATTCACTCACTGTCCTTCCAGGTCCCTAGAAACAAGGACTTACACAGTGAAAGAAACTGACACTCTCCCTACCTACAGTTTTCTGTCCCTAGAAAAAATGTTTTTTTTAAGCACAATATAGCACAAGGAGAATTCACTCACCGTCCTTCCAGGTCCCTAGAAACAAGGACTTACACAGTGAAAGAAACTGACACTCTCCCTACCTACAGTTTTCTGTCTCTAGAAGAAATGTGTTTTTTAAGCACAATATAGCACAAGGAGAATTCACTCACTGTCCTTCCAGGTCCCTGGAAACAAGGACTTGCACAGTGAAAGAAACTGACACTCTCCCTACCTACAGTTTTCTGTCCCTAGAAAAAATGTTTTTTTTAAGCACAATAAAGCACAAGGAGAATTCACTCACTGTCCTTCCAGGTCCCTAGAAACAAGGACTTACACAGTGAAAGAAACTGACACTCTCCCTACCTACAGTTTTCTGTCCCTAGAAAAAATGTTTTTTTTAAGCACAATATAGCACAAGGAGAATTCACTCACTGTCCTTCCAGGTCCCTAGAAACAAGGACTTACACAGTGAAAGAAACTGACACTCTCCCTACCTACAGTTTTCTGTCCCTAGAAAAAATGTTTTTTTTAAGCACAATATAGCACAAGGAGAATTCACTCACTGTCCTTCCAGGTCCCTGGAAACAAGGACTTGCACAGTGAAAGAAACTGACACTCTCCCTACCTACAGTTTTCTGTCCCTAGAAAAAATGTTTTTTTTAAGCACAATAAAGCACAAGGAGAATTCACTCACTGTCCTTCCAGGTCCCTAGAAACAAGGACTTACACAGTGAAAGAAACTGACACTCTCCCTACCTACAGTTTTCTGTCCCTAGAAAAAATGTTTTTTTTAAGCACAATATAGCACAAGGAGAATTCACTCACTGTCCTTCCAGGTCCCTAGAAACAAGGACGTACACAGTGAAAGAAACTGACACTCTCCCTACCTACAGTTTTCTGTCCCTAGAAAAAATGTTTTTTTTAAGCACAATATAGCACAAGGAGAATTCACTCACTGTCCTTCCAGGTCCCTAGAAACAAGGACTTACACAGTGAAAGAAACTGACACTCTCCCTACCTACAGTTTTCTGTCCCTAGAAAAAATGTTTTTTTTAAGCACAATATAGCACAAGGAGAATTCACTCACTGTCCTTCCAGGTCCCTAGAAACAAGGACTTGCACAGTGAAAGAAACTGACACTCTCCCTACCTACAGTTTTCTGTCCCTAGAAAAAATGTTTTTTTTAAGCACAATATAGCACAAGGAGAATTCACTCACTGTCCTTCCAGGTCCCTAGAAACAAGGACTTACACAGTGAAAGAAACTGACACTCTCCCTACCTACAGTTTTCTGTCCCTAGAAAAAATGTTTTTTTTAAGCACACTATAGCACAAGCACAAAACACACTGACACTCTCCCTACCTATCCTTCTCTTTCCCTAAACTAAAGGAATCCAGGTTAAGCAAGAAAGAAATAAAAGTTACTGTCCCTGCCTATGCTGCTCTATCCCTGCTCCGGAACACACTACACTAGGCCGCCGTGCTGGCGGCCTTTTATAGTGTGGGGCGTGTACTAAACACCCTCAGCAATAATTGGCCACAGGCATCCTGCCTGTGGCCAATCATTGCTCTCCTCGCTGCCGGCGCTGTGATTGGCCAAGCATGCGGGGTCACAGTGCATGCTTGGCCAATCACAGCGCCTGGATGACACTGCGATGGCGTAGTGCATTGTGGGCCGTTCGCGTCACTCGAATTTGGCGCGAACGGCCCAAATCGTTCGATCTTCGTCGAACGATCGAACAGCCGATGTTCGAGTCGAACGTATGTTCGATTCGAACACGAAGCTCATCCCTAGTGCACAGTATGACTTACATTGCTGGCACAGTCACTGTGTGCAGGGATTACTGATTTCCCACAAAGGAGTTACGTACATTATTCTGCTCCAGCCAATGAAGATGCCTGAAACTGGCACTCATATAGAAGATCCTCACAGACTTCAGAGGTTAGAGAGGAGGTAAGTATATTTACTTTATTTCCACCTTAGGAATCAGGTCCCACAATTTTCTGTCAAGGCTCACTTTACTAGTTCTATAAGTGCTTCTTATGCCGCATACACACGTTCGGAATTTCCAATGGAAAAAGTCAGATGGGAGCTTTTCATCGGATATTCCGACCGTGTGTATGCCCCATCGGACTTTTCCCGTCGGAATTTCCGACGGATTTAGAAAGAGAGCAGGGTCTCTATTTTTCTGTTGGAAATTCCGACTGAGTTTTGCCCGTGGCAAAGTCCAGCCGTGTGTACGCGGCATTAGGCTTTTCCGCATCAGGCTACTGTTTCCCGGATTTGCAAGGCTGCTGCGCGGCCTTCTGTTTACACATTCTTCAAGTTTTACCAGGTGGATGTTGAGCACTATCGAATGCCAGTTTTGAATGTAAGGTCCTTTAGGTAGCTTTTTGACAGCTGCAGGCAGTACCCAATTCTGTTGTTTTCTTGTGGGCCTGATAGTGTTTTATTTGGTTACCCACCCATCAGTTGGACTATTATTGGATATCTCAACAGTCTCTGAATTCCTTCATCCCTCAAGGAATGAGAAGGAAAAATTAGATTTTTGTCCTTACCGTAAAATCTATTTCTTAGAGTTCATTGGGGGGACACAGGTGCCAACCCCTATGAGTCTTTGATCATGCTCTTGGCACTTCCTTTTCAGCAAACTATGGCATGCTGGATGTAGGAGGGGTAATAGTGGGCCAACCATTTTTTTTCTTCAGTTTGCCGGTGTGCAAAGTGTAGGTGGCATTATAACCAAAAAATACATGAATTCCTGCATTCCTCAATGAACTCCAAGAAATAGATTTCATGTTAAGTACAAATATCTCATTTTGTTGGAGTTGCAATTTAGGCTTTTCATTTTCACACGTACTGTATATTAGACATGTACACTGCCGAAAAATTTGTTCATTTTCGTTTCATTCATTTTTCGGGTCATTCATTATGATCGAAATCCGTTATTTAGAAAAAATGTGTAACTTAGGAAAAATTTTAATTTGTTACGTTCTATTCATTTAGATGCGGTATTCGTTATTTCGATAATTCTTAAAAATAGGAAATCTGAAAATATGGAAAACGGAAAAAAAATAAGAAAATTCAAATATCTGAAATAATAACTATTAAATTATAGGTATTGGAATTTCCTTTAAAATTTGTCTGTTAGTGAACGTAACAAATGCAAATTTATCCAAAGTTCCAAATTATCCAAAATATCGAATGTCACATCTACGAATGGAACTTAACTTATTAATCATAATAATAATACATTTTTTTTTATTATTATGAATTTCTTATGTTCCATTCCTTATTTCGGATAATTCGTAACTTTGGATAAATTTGTATTCATTACATTCACTAACAGCCAAATTTGAAAGGAAATTCCAATACCTATAATTTAATAGTTATTATTAGTTAGTCATTATATTGGATTTTTTAATTTTCTTATTTTCAGAGTTTCGAATTTCAGATTTTCGTTCTTTTGAATTTTCGGAAAAATTAGTTAAAAGGGTTTTCGTTAATTAGAATATTTCCGAATTAATTAAATTGTCTAATTTTGTCGAAAAACATTTCGGAACGAAACAAATTGCATATGTCTACTGTATATCTGCAGTGTTAGAACCATAGCTGACTGTTGTCTTTTATGGCTTGCCCAAGTGGCACAGTCCAAGGTCTTCTTGACTTAAAACAAGCATACAGCAAGTGCAGTCAGAACTTCCGATCTGTATTCATATTTTGATTTATTGACTAGAACAGTATTTACATAATTATTTCCTAACAAGTTTCCTTCAATGTCTTATTTTCACAGCTTGGACCTAGCGTTTTCAACCAAAACCGTTTTGCATCCTTCCCCATGACAGGCATGGAGCCGAGTGAGGGAAAGCTGGCCCCCTCTGCTCGGCTCCATAACAATAATTGGCGTAAGCAAAGTTTTTTTTGCAAAGAAAATACATTTCTTTTTTTTTTTATTGCATTTTAGTGTAATTGTTAGATCTGAGGTCTTTTTGACCCCAGATCTCACATTTAAGAGGTCCTGTCATGCTTTTTTTTTCTATTACAAGGGATGTTTACATTCCTTGTAGTAGGAATGAAAGTGACCCAATTTTTTTTTTGTTTAAAAGGACAGTGTAAAAATAAATAATAAAAAGTAAAATAAATAAAAAAAAGCGCCCCGTCCCGCCGAGCTCGCGCGCAGAAGCGAACGCATACGTAAGTTGCGCCTGCATATGAAAACGGTGTTCAAACCACACATGTGAGATATCGCCGAGAATGTTAGAGCAAGAGCAATAATTCTAGCAATAGACCTCTGTGTAACCTGTATAAATTTTTAAAGGTCGCCTATGGAGATTTTTAAGGGTAAAAGTTTGTCACCGTTTCATGAGCGGGCGCAATTTTGAAGCATGACATGTTGGGTATTAATTTACTTGGCATAACATTATCTTTCACAATATAAAAAAAAAAAAATTGGGCTAACTTTACCGTTGTCTTGTTTTTTAAGTCAAAATTTTTTCTTCTTTCCCCCAAAAAATGCGATTGTAAGACCGCTGTGCAAATACGGTGTGACATAAAGTATTGCAACATACAAAGACATACTTGGGGGGCACACCCTAAAAATGCTATACATCTAAGATGGTGCTGCTATAAGACCATTGGTCTTATAGCAGCACCATCTTAGATGTATAGCATTTTTAAGGGTGTGCCCCCCAAGTATGTCTTTGTATGTTGTATAGACCCTGACCAGGTCTCTTGGGCTGGAGCACCCCTCCCCCTCTTCATTACCTCTTATTAGTGGCCACCAGTGAAGAGGAGGAATCCTTTCAATTCTCCCATATAGAGGAGTTTATCTCCCAAGGTTGAGACACAGGTTCTTTCATTCTATTACCAGGTTAGGACCCACTAATTCGGGGTACTTTGTCGCAGTAAGTGGGCTTAGCACTATATGACCATACCCCCGTATTTTTTAATATGTTCAGGTGTTTTTAACTAGCCTTGCAGGATAAATGTTATTTTTGCATGTGTGCGCTATAATCTGTTTTATAAAGTATTGCAACAAATGCCATTTTATTCTCTAGGGTGTCTGAAGAAAAAAAAAAGATATAATGTTTGGGGGTTTTAAGTAATTTTCTAGCAAAAGAAAGGATTTTAACCTCTTCAGATCCGCGCTATAGCCGAATGACAGCTACAGCGCAGACCTACTTTTCCGGGAGGGCGTCAATAGACGTCCTCCCGCGCTCGAGCGGCCTGCGCGCCCCCTGCAGGGCAACGCAGGGTGCGCTCTGTGATCAGCGAGTCTATGAGACCACGTGACAGCTGATTTTGCGATGTAAACAGAGCCGGTAATCGGCTATTTTTTCTCCTCATGCTGATAGCGTAAGGAGAAAAAAAAAAGCAGATCACCAGCGACTGTCAGAGGGACATCGGTCCCAATCAAGGAGAGCAGCCGCCATCTCATCTGTGCCACCTGCCAGTGCACAATAGTGCCGCCTACCAGTGCCCCCAGTGCCACCCGTCAGTGCCCACAGTGCCACCTATCAATGTCACCAATCAGTGCCTCATCAACAGTGCTGCCCATCAGTGTCACCTACCAGTGCCATCCAGTGCCCATCAGTGCTACCCATCAGGGTCCATCAGTACCATCTTATCAGTGCCGCCTTATCTGTGCCCATCAGTACCGCTTTATCTGTTCCCATCAATGCCGCCTTATCTGTCCCCATCAGTGCCGCCTTATCTGTGCCTATTAGTGCTGCCTTATCTGTGCCTATCAGTGCCCATCAGTGCCCGCCAGTGAAGCTTATTGGTGCCCATCAGTGCTGCCTCATCAGCACATATCAATGAAGGAGAAAAATTACCTGTTTGCAAAATTTTATAACAAATTTTAAAAATAGGATTTTTTGTACTCACCGTAAAATCCTTTTCTCGTTAGTCCATGGACGGACACAGCTCCTTAAATCTTGACAAAGTGGGTTATATTCCTGTTCATAGGAGAGGACTAGGCAGAACATGTTAGATAATTAAAAACACATGTTACAATAATCAAAGATGAACAGCCCCGCCCAGGGGGCGGTCCCTCCAGACATAACCCTCCGCCCTGCAGTATGCAGCCTCAGTTCGTAACAAGTAGTACAAACCTAAAAAAAGGAGGGGTGGGTGCTGTGTCCGTCCATGGACGACAGAGAAAAGCATTTTACGGTGAGTACAAAAAATCCTATTTTCTCTTATCGTCCATGGACGGACACACCTCTTTAAATCTTGACAAAGTGGGACGTCCCCAAGCAGTGTCAGAAAAAACAAGGGGTGGGAACAGCAATCAAAAGAAGACTTAACTTCACCCCAAACAAACAGAGCTCCTCGCGGAGGAGTTGCAACCTCAAACAGCTGCCTGCAACAAACTCGCGGCCAAGGAAGCATCCGAAGATGCACTTACATCAACCTTGTAAAACGTTGGGAAAGTGTGAACAGACGACCAGGTCGCCGTCTCACACACTTTGAAGACAGATGCTATATGTCGGAAAGCCCAGGAAGCACCAATTGCCCTGGTTAAATGCGCCGTGTCAGGAAAGGGAGGCGCCTGCCCCTAAAGGGCATAGGCTTGGATGACGATCAGCCTGATCCACCTCAAAAGGTGGCCGACAAGACCGGCAGGCCCCTCTGTGGACCAGATACCGGCACGAACAGTGAGTCAGAACTCCGAAGCGGAGCAGTAGCAGACAGGTACACCCGTAGGGCACATACCACGTCCAAGGTATGTAGCGCAGCCTCCTGGGATGCGACGGCCGAGGACACAAGGACGGAAACACAATGTCTGGATGGACTTGTGTCTTTTTTCAACCTGACTAACTATGTAACAATGTCCTCGTTTAGGTGAAAAGCCGAAACCACCTTAGGAAGGAATGAAGGTTACGGGCGAAGCACCGCTTATCCTTATGGAGGACCAAGTAAGGTGACTTGCAAGACAAGGCCACCATTCCAGAAACCCTTCTGACCAAAGTAATGGCAACTAGAAAGGCAACTTTCTGAGAGAGTGGAAACTCCCTGATGTTCTCAAAGGGAGCTTCCTGAAGTACCGAGAGCACTAGAGACTAGTGTTGAGCGAACCTGAACTGTAAAGTTCGGGTCCGTACGGAACTTTAGCTTTTTCCCAAACCCGAACCCGGACTTTGCGTGAAAGTCTGTGTTCGAGTTCAGGTTCGGCAATCTAATGGCGCAGTTAGAAATGCTTCAGGGGCCAGCCAATCACCTTTTGATTAGCTGGTGTGCCCTTAGAAGCCATCATAGCCATGCCTACTAATGGCATGGCTGTGATTGGTCAGTGCAACATGTGACCCAGCTTCTCTATAAGCTAGAGGCACACAGCACACACGTCACTCTGCTTCAGAATAGATAGTGAGAGGATCTTGTCTGCTGCTGTTGCTTATTGGGAGAGATTAAAAATACATGAGTTAGTCCTGATTCTGGAATCTGAGGGAAAAGATAGAGAGACAGTGTAGTGTAGGGCCAGGTTCCTGTTGGTGCTTTCAGGGAGAGAGATTTATTATATAGGAATAGGAGTCCAGATTCAGAGATATAACTCAGCGATCTGCATAGGTTTACCTGTTTGTGTTGCAGTGCAGTCTTTTTACACTGCCATGAGCCCAGTGTCAGAGAAAATCTAACTTTTATCAGCAAGCTCAGTGCACCAGCACTGCATATATTACATTGAGAGATACACCGTTTCCATACTGTGGGTGTATTCTGCTCTTGGAAAAAGACCCATTTAGGGCAAAAAAAAAAGGCACTTTATTGTGCTTCTTTCCAAAAGACCCATTTAGGGCAAAAAATATAAAAAATTGCATTTTATTTTGCTCGTGCAAAAAAAGACCCATTTAGGGCAAAAAAAAAAAAAAAAATTTGCACTTTAATGTACTCTTGCAAAAAGACCCATTTAGGGCCACAAAACATATTTTGCAGTGTGTCATACATATGTGGAGGCGTGTGAAATAAACCATTTCTATATATTTGTCTTCTACTGTGCTATGCTAAAAAAACAACATTTTTTTTTAATAGCATTTTCTGCAGTTCTGCAGCTGTGCGATTCAGCGGTTACGTACTCTGGGTGTGTTGTGGTCTTCCAAAAAACGCCATTTAGGGCCACAAAAAATATTTTGCAGTGTGTTATACATATGTGGAGGTGTGTGAAATCAACAATTTCTATATATTTGTCTTCTACTGTGCTATAATAAAAAAACAAAAAAATTTTTGAATACCATTTTCTGCAGTTCTGCAGCTGTGCGATTCAGCGGTTACGTACTGTGGGTGTGTTGTGGTCTTCCAGAAAACGCCATTTAGGGCCACAAAAAATATTTTGCAGTGTGTTATACATATGTGGAGGTGTGTGAAATCAACAATTTCTATATATTTGTCTTCTACTGTGCTATACTAAAAAAACAACATTTTTTTTTAATAGCATTTTCTGCAGTTCTGTAGCTCTGCGATCTGCGGTTACGTACTGTGGGTGTGTTGTGGTCTTCCAAAAAACGCCATTTAGGGCCACAAAAAATATTTTGCAGTGTGTTATACATATGTGGAGGTGTGTGAAATAAACAATTTCTATATATTTGTCTTCTACTGTGCTATACTAAAAAAACAACATTTTTTTTTAATAGCATTTTCTGCAGTTCTGTAGCTCTGCGATTCAGTGGTTACGTAGTGTGCGTGTGTTGTGGTCTTCCAAAAAACGCCATTTAGGGCCACAAAAAATATTTTGCAGTGTGTTATACATATGTGGAGGTGTGTGAAATAAACAATTTCTATATATTTGTCTTCTACTGTGCTATACTAAAAAAACAATTTTTTTTTGAAATAGCATTTTCTGCAGTTCTGTAGCTCTGCGATTCAGCGGTTACGTACTATGGGTGTGTTGTGGTCTTCAAAAAAACGCCATTTAGGGCCACAAAAAATATTTTGCAGTGTGTTATACATATGTGGAGGTGTGTGAAATAAACAATTTCTATATATTTGTCTTCTACTGTGCTATACTAAAAAAAAACATTTTTTTTAATAGCATTTTCTGCAGTTCTGCAGCTGTGCGATTCAGCGGTTACGTACTGTGGGTGTGTTGTGGTCTTCCAAAAAACGCCATTTAGGGCCACAAAAAATATTTTGCAGTGTGTTATACATATTTGGAGGTGTGTGAAATAAACAATTTCTATATATTTGTCTTCTACTGTGCTGTACTAAAAAGCAACTTCGGCCTTCCCGCTCACCGCCTCATATGTGACGTGCCCACAAGGTGGAACTCCACCTTGCACATGCTGGCCAGACTGTGCGAGCAGCAGCAGGCGATAGTGGAGTTTCAGCTGCAGCAATCACGCGTGAGTTGCTCTGCGGAACAGCACCACGTCACCACCAATAACTGGGCCTCCATGCGAGACCTGTGTGCCTTGTTGCGCTGTTTCGAGTACTCCACCAACATGGCCAGTGCCAATGACGCCGTTCTCAGCGTTACTATCCCAGTTCTATGCCTCCTTGAAAAAACGCTTCGGGCGATGATGGAAGAGGATGTGGCACAGGAGGATGAGGAGGAGGAGGAGGAAGCGGGATCATTTCAAAGGCTTTCAGGGCAGTCTTTCACAAGTGGCTCCGAGGGTGGGTTCCTGCACCAACAAACGCCAGGTACACAATTGTCCAGCAGAAAGGGCACAGTTCTGGAGGATGACGAGGTGGAGGAGGAGATGGAGGAGGAGGAGGAGCCATGTGCACAGCAGGGTGGCACCCAGACCAGCTCATGGCCATCACTGGTGCGTGGCTGGGGGGATACAGAGGACACAGACGATACACCTCCCACAGAGGACAGCTTTTCTTTGCCTCTGGGCAGCCTGGCACACATGAGCGATTACATGCTGCAGTGTTTCCGCAATGACCGCTGAGTTGCCCACATTTTAACTGGTGCTGATTACTGGGTGGCCACCCTGCTGGATCCCTGTTACAAGGACAACGTACCGTCCTTAATTCCCTCACTGGAGCGGGATCGTAAGATGCGCGACTACAAGCGCATGCTGGTAGACGCGCTGCTGGTGGCATTCCCACCTGACAGCGGGCGTACGGTGGAAGCACAAGGCGAAGGCAGAGGAGAAAGAAGAGGTCGCCAACACAGCCGGGGCACCGGCAGCACCTCAGAAGGCAGGGTTAGCATGGCCGAAATGTGGAAAAGCTTTGTCAGCACGCCACAACAACCAGCACCACCAGCTGAGATGGAACGTCTTAGCAGGAGGCAGCATTTCACCAACATGGTTGAGCAGTATGTGTCCACAGGCCTACACGTACTGGATGACGGGTCTGCCCCCTTTAACTTCTGGGTCTCTAAATTGGGCACATGGCCTGAGCTTGCCCTTTATGCCTTGGAGGTGCTGGCCTGGCCTGCAGCCAGTGTATTATCTGAACGTGTATTTAGCACGGCAGGGGGCGTTATCACAGACAAGCGCAGCCGCCTGTCCAGAGCCAATGTGGACAAGCTCACGTTCATTAAAATGAACCAGGCATGGATCCCACAGGACTTGTCCGTACCTTCTGCAGAATAGACATGTATACCGGTGTTGTGACAAAAACTGTCCGGCCATCGGATTGTGTCTGGCCCGTACTGCGAAGGCGCAGTGCTTGCGCAGTACAGAGGACAAGGAGATTCACAAAATCTCCGAAGATGAACGGCGCCTGCGCCGTGAGTGCAGGTTCAAGCCCCACCATCCAAGTGGACATACGGTAGCACATAGTAACAGGGCCCCTCACAGGCTCGCTTCGATCGCCACGCTTCGGGCACGGCCTCACTTGGCTCGGCTTGAACCACAGATGGTGTGGCCTTCACCTGAACTCGCCACGCAGGCGCCGTTCGTCTTGGGAGATTTTCGAAATCCCCTTGTCCTACATACTGAGCAAGCGCAGTACAGGGTGGACACTATTCGACGGGGGACAGAATTCGACACATCACTGGCCTTACCCAGCCATTGTTGTATTTTTGAACCAGTGTTGGCTACCTCGTCCTCCTCCACCGCCGCTTCCACCTACACAGCCACATCCACCGCCACCTCAACCTCCTACTCCATATGGACCTCGTCCTCCTAGGTCAAGATTATAATTTTTATTTTATTTTTTTGTAGCGCACATATCCTTTCCCCCTTACCTGCCTTTATGTTGTTGGCTACTCGCAGGAGGGAGAAAGGCACACCGCACTACCAGCCCGTACCCTCCTATATAAAGAGGTTGAGCGGTGTACTTGGCGGGACGTGTCCACAGCCAGAGTCAAAACTCCTCCAGAGGATGATTCTCACCTCTACTGTAGGTAGAGGCAAGTCCTTTAATTCCCAGTAAAGTCAATGTCCACACCAGCTGAAACTACAACTCTTATTCTCTTATGGCAAAATAAACTCTACTCGGATAGAAAAGGTTAGAGCAAAGAAACAGGACAGCTTAAGGTGTGGAGGAGGTCCAGGCACAAACGTAGCACATTCACTTCACTGCTTAGGTTTCTCAAACAGTTTTAGGCGCACGGTCTCTGCCACAGACCTTGAGGTTGGTCTCTGCCACAGACCGGGTGTACAAGGCCCCTGCCACGGACCTGAAGAACTTTGGTCTCTGCCACAGACCAGGGTGTATAAGGCCCCTGCCATGGGCCGGGTGAATAAGGCCTCTGATACAGTCAAGATGACCTTGAGCTTCTCCTTCTACGAACCTAGCCCATATCAAGGGGAAGACATCTCTCCAGGGAGTCAACAGACCCTTCCTTCACCGTGAATCCCGCATCGGTCCATCAGAATGATCCTCCCTTCCCTGGAACAGGGTCCCCTACACGAGGCGGCACCCTAAGACTCCTCAACCCTTAGCGGACTCCAGACGAAGGCTCTGGACTCCAGGCTTTACTCCCGCCCCTAGGCCTCCATACCCAGGGCAGCAGGAACTCCAGGATAGTACCTCACCCCAGGCTAAAGGTGCCCGAGATGGAACAGGAACACATGTACCCAGGCCGAAGGCACCTGGGCGCGGACCCCACTGGACATCAGCCCCCAGGCCAAAGGTCTGCCCCTTTTATATGCTCTCCCGGCATGCACAGCAGGTTCCCCGCCCCGCTGTACTACTGCCAAGAGGGGACACAAAAGGCACAGCACTGTATCGGTGGCTCAACCCTAGCCTACAATGGCAGCGCCACCTGTAGGCCTCAGGGAACTGCACACCAATACTGTCCCCCGAGGACAAAATGGTCCATGAATCCTACAGAATTAGGGTGTTTGAGCCTATTTACCACTCAAACACTTCCCTTAAATTTAGCACCCCGCTACATTTTTATTTCAAAGTATTTTATTTTCCCACTAGCTTATCCATTAAATTGAATAATTTATTCCAGAAAGGGCGTCTTCTGGGGCATTCCCACCATATGTGTGGCATCGTGCCGTTGAGTTTCTGAGGTTCTTAATGACTTCCTGTACCTCTTCTGCTGAAAAGGGGGCCTCCAGCATATTTTTTAATTTTTTTTATGTTATTTTAAGTTATTTCCCTATCCACATTTGTTTGCAGAGCACTTGCCATGTTCTTAATAACATTTTGCTGCCATTTGCAGCCCTCTAGCCCTTTCCATTACTTTTTTAGAGCCTTTTTAGTCCTTAGAAGTCCGGGTCCCCATTGACTTCAATGGGGTTCGGGTTCGGGTTAAAGTTCGGTCCCGAACCCGAACTTTTTTCCGAAGTTTGGCCGAACCCGTCGAACCCGAACATCCAGGTGTCCGCTCAACTCTACTAGAGACAAGTCCACGGAGGAAGCGGATGTCCAATCGGGGAAACCACGCGTCGGACCCCCTGCACACATGTACTTACCAGTGAGTGAGCCACCAGGGGCCGTTGGAAGAAGACAGCTAAGGCTGAAATCTGCCATTTAACAGTGCTCAAGGCAAGGTTCAGATCCACTCCGCACTGTAAGAACAGCAGGATCCAAGAAACCGGCCATGTCCGTGGGCGCCCGGCCATCACATCACATATAGAGATGTAGGCCTCCAAGTGCAATGGTAGATCGCCTGGGAAGAAGATTCCTGGGCCCTCAACATGAAGAGGATTACCGAATCTGCCAGACCACAGTCCCTTAGTACCTGGCTTTCAATAGTTAAGGCGTTAAAGCCAGCGACTGTAAACCAGGATGAAGCATGGGACCTTGAGACCGAGGGTCCTCCCGCATTGGCAGCCGCCGGGAAGCGTCAGCTACCAGTCTCCCGAGGTCGGCGTACCAGGGACGCTGGGACCAATCTGGGGCGATCAGAATCACCAGAATCCCCGCGGCCTCCACTCTGCGGAGCAGACGAGGAAGCAATTCCAGTAGGGGAAAGGCATAAATTCCCTATGGAGCCACCAACGCGTCCGACGCGTCTGCCCAGGGAGCCTTGGACCTGGCCACAAACCTCGGCACCTGCGATTGAGTCGAGAAACCAGGAGATCCACAACTGGTGTGCCCCAATTCCGACAAAGTAATTGAAAACACCTCCGGGTGAAAAGACCAGATAGTTCGCCTGCCAGGTCTCTACACGGGGGTGTAAACAGCCAATAGAGCCTGCACGCTCCTTTCGGCCCAACTTAGGATGCGAGCGACTACCGACGCTGCGGCCGTCCAACTGAAACCCGATCAGACGCCCCTGAAGTCTCTGCGACCACTTGGAGAGGCATAGTCTGATCGTTCGAATTTCAAGGATATCGATCGGGGATATCGATCGGCGGTCGAGATTCTTCCAGACCGTGAGGCTGGCGTCCGTCGTGATCACAGTCCTATGGAAAGGAAGGAACGACCTCCTGGACCCAACAATTTCACCGGCGACTGGAGCGTTTGCAACTGCTCCAAAGGAAGGAAGACCTTCGCCTCAAAAGAATTCAGGATCAAGTCTAGGGACTTCAGACACTGAGTTGGTACCAACAACGACTTCTGTATGTTCAGTACCCAACCAAAGTCCCGGAGGGTCTGACTGGCTATAGACATGTCCTCCTCTAATTCTGAGCCAGAAGCAGCTCTCAGAAGAAGAATGCCCAAGTAGCCCACGATACCAATGTCTCGCTGTCTCAGCAAAGCCCAGATTGGGGCGAGCACCTTGTGTCATGGATATGCAGTAGTGTTTGTCTGTCAGCTTACCTTCCTTCCCATGTGTTCATCTTAGAGGCCAGAACCCTTTCACCTGGCTTCCTTTATAATCTCCTCCCAGCCTGACTCCACCCCAGGCCCTATCACAGAACACTATATTAACCTGTGCACTGCAAGCCTGCTTTGCTGATCAACGTGTTTGTTAGGCATTGTGTGTTTGGGTTCCTGCCTGCCGTGTGCAACGTCTGTCTCTCTGTTACGTTATTGGCTTGTCCCCGACTATCCCTGTCTGCTCGTGACCCTTGACCTTCAGCTTGTCTTTCGTTATCCTTGTCTGCTTGTGGCCCTTGACTTTCAGCTTGTTATTCGTTACTCTTATATCTCGTGCTGCTGCTTCCCCTCTTGTCCCCTTATCCTACGGGGCGTGAGCTAGGAGACTCTAGGGGCCACGACCTGGACCCAGCCTGCAGCATAACATCCTCACCACTAGAGGCTCTGGAGAAGACCTGCTGGGTCTTAGACTCCGCGCCCTGGGGAATCTTGGCTCTAGCTTCCCATAGGATCCCGGTTGTGCTCCTCTGGTCCCGCTTTCCACAACCACCCAGTTTCCTATCCGCAGCAGTCAGCCATAGGGTTCACTACCTTGCGGTGCACTCCTGTCCCCCTACGGTGTGCATCTGTCACCTGGCCACAGGTGACCTGACAGTTTGATCAGCCATGAACCCGGCTGACATCCCGCTCCCCGCGGATGATCCATTGCAGGGCATAGTTTGCAGACTTGAAACCCAGGAATCGAATCAGACTCAGGTGATGCGATTCCTCCAGGATCTGGCTTCTCGCTTCGAGCAGCTTCAGGCCTCCTTGGGAACCCTGAATCCGCAACCTCAAATACAACCAGCGGCTGCACCTATTGCACCAGTCGCAGCCACACACTCACTACAACTGCCAGCTCCGTCCCGTTTCTCTGGGGACTCCAAGGCTTGCAGGGGGTTCCTTAGCCAATGCACGATTCATTTTGAGCTCCAGCCCCAAAACTTCCTGTCTGATCGGGCTAAGGTAGCCTATATCATTTCCCTCCTCTCTGGTGAAGCTTTAGCCTGGGCAGGCCCTCTGTGGGAACTGAATGATCCAGTGGTTTCTAGCCTGTCTGGCTTCTTGAAACTTTTTCGGAATATCTTCGAAGAACCGGCTCGTGTCTCTTCAGCGGCCAGCGCCCTTTTACGTCTCCGCCAAGAGTCTGCTTCTGTGGGACAGTATGCCATTCATTTCCGCATACTGTCGGCTGAGTTGAGCTGGAACAATGAGGCCTTAGTCGCAACCTTTTTGCATGGCCTGTCTGATAGAGTGAAGGATGAATTAGCAGGAAGAACCATCCCCACTGATCTGGCCGGCGTTATCTCCTTGTGTAACCAGATCGATATTCGCTTTCAGGAGAGGACCTTAGAAAAGCAACGCCAGCACTCCTTGGTTCTTAGTCAGCCTGAGCTCCCCTCTCTTCGACCCGTAGAACATCTCCTACCAGCTGAGGAACCCATGCAGCTGGGTCGGACCAGGCTATCCCCCGAGGAACGTGCTAGGCGCAGAACTCTTGGTCTGTGTCTTTACTGTGGGGGCAAAGGTCATTTTCGTGACACTTGCTCTCTTTGTCCTGAAAAACGTTCGGGTCCACTTCATCTGGAAAGTGAAGTATTGGACCCAGAAATATCACCTTCCCCTTCTCGTCTTCTGCTTTCTGTGTTCCTTCATGTTGGTGCTTCTTCTCATTCGGTCTCAGCATATCTGGATTCCGGAGCCGCTGGTAATTTCATGGACTGGGAAATCGCATCGTCCATGAGACTTACTCTTTTGCCCCTCACCACGCCATTGGTGGTCTTGGCGATTGATGGTACTGTTCTCCCAGGGGGACCTATCCGCTTCCAGACCCTCCCTGTTAAGATGTCGGTAGGGACACCCCACCAGGAGTGGATATCCTTCCTTATCTTACCCAAGGCCTCAACGCCTATAATTTTGGGTCTCCCATGGTTACAGCTCCATTCTCCTCATGTGGACTGGACTACTGGACAGATCCTGGCTTGGGGTCCCTCCTGTTCCTAGTCCTGCCTACCCAAGGTTGCCCCCTGTGAACCTGAGCCGGTCATTCATTCCAGGTTGCATAACCATTTACATTTCTCTGTCCCTAACCACCCTTGGACGCACAGCCAGGCTAGCTTGTCTACAAGTCCTGCAGTCGCTACGTCTTGCGATGAGATTCAGGTAGTCGCTACACCTGACTCAGCTATTCACTCTGCCTCTGTACTAGCTATGCCAGTCCAGCCCATGCCCAGTGAGCCTCCTACTTTTTCTTGTTCAGGACATTCTGCTTGTCCTTCAGCTATTCAGATTGACTCCTGTGACATGTCACCTTCTAACCAACCTAACTTCAGGGTCCCACTGACATCTGCCCAGTCTGATGGTCCTGTGCAAGATGACCAGTTCCCCTTTAAGGGTCTAGGGGACCCTCCTCAGATTCCTGTTGCTCCTCTCATGCCCTTGCTTATTCCTAGAGAGCCTTTGGTCCTCAATAGATCTTCTTGTCATCTCCCTACCTCGTTTTCGGTCTCTGAGGATAATCTTAAGTACGAGGTTAGACAAGTTCTGGATTCTCGGCTCTGCAGAGGCATTCTTCAGTACCTTGTGCATTGGAGAGATTTTGGTCCTGAGGAGGCCTCTTGGATCGCTGCATCTGATGTCGCTGCACCTCATCTGTTGAGGAGGTTTCATCAGAGATTTCCCTTTAAGCCTGGGCCCAGGCGGGGGAGGGCCCATAAGAGGGAGGGTACTGTCATGGATATGCAGTAGTGTTTGTCTGTCAGCTTACCTTCCTTCCCATGTGTTCATCTTAGAGGCCA
The DNA here is from genome assembly GCA_029206835.1 of Rana muscosa. Classification (NCBI taxonomy): domain Eukaryota; kingdom Metazoa; phylum Chordata; class Amphibia; order Anura; family Ranidae; genus Rana; species Rana muscosa. The sequence continues at coordinate 885,261,602 of CM055116.1, forward strand.
GAACCCTTTCACCTGGCTTCCTTTATAATCTCCTCCCAGCCTGACTCCACCCCAGGCCCTATCACAGAACACTATATTAACCTGTGCACTGCAAGCCTGCTTTGCTGATCAACGTGTTTGTTAGGCATTGTGTGTTTGGGTTCCTGCCTGCCGTGTGCTACGTCTGTCTCTCTGTTACGTTATTGGCTTGTCCCCGACTATCCCTGTCTGCTCGTGACCCTTGACCTTCAGCTTGTCTTTCGTTATCCTTGTCTGCTTGTGGCCCTTGACTTTCAGCTTGTTATTTGTTACTCTTATATCTCGTGCTGCTGCTTCCCCTCTTGTCCCCTTATCCTACGGGGCGTGAGCTAGGAGACTCTAGGGGCCACGACCTGGACCCAGCCTGCAGCATAACATCCTCACCACTAGAGGCTCTGGAGAAGACCTGCTGGGTCTTAGACTCCGCGCCCTGGGGAATCTTGGCTCTAGCTTCCCATAGGATCCCGGTTGTGCTCCTCTGGTCCCGCTTTCCACAACCACCCAGTTTCCTATCCGCAGCAGTCAGCCATAGGGTTCACTACCTTGCGGTGCACTCCTGTCCCCCTACGGTGTGCATCTGTCACCTGGCCACAGGTGACCTGACACCTTGTGAACAACTCTGGGTGCGACCCTGGTGTCCAGAGACGCCAGAATTCCCTAAAAACAATACATACACACACTGTGTATGTGGTAATGCGTATGTTCATACTGTGGCGCCGAAGACGCGCATGTCTTAGGAGTGTGGGAGGAAACCGGAGGACCCGGAGAAACCCCACGTAGACCCAGGGAGAACATGCAGTTTCCAGGCAGACGGTGACGGGGTCCGGGTTTGAACCAGCGACCCTCTTGCTGCCAGGTGAGGGAGTTAATCACTACCCCACTGTGCTGCCCCACAAGGTAATGAGGGCCCTGAGATCTAAGATTGGACGGACACCATCCTTCCGTGGGACTACCAACAGATTCAAATAGAATCCCTGAAACCCTTCCACCAGGGGCACAGGTAAAAATATTCTGCACCAGAGCAAGTAATGTACTGCTCCCATCAAGGCAGACCGACGAGCCGGAAGGATAGGGAAAATTAGAGAGAAAGATCTGTTTGGTGGACAAGAAGAGAGTCTATCTTGTACCCCAAAATGACCACCTCACAGAAAAGCGGAGAGGTCCACCGAGCTGCAAAATCACCCCCCCCCCCACGAGTCGGGAGGGGACAAAATACCATGCGTAGCATGGAATGTTAGCCGGCACATTCGTGCACGCACCCAGGGACGCATCTGTCCCCCAGCTAGAGCCTTGTCAGCCCGGGAGGATCTACTGACGAAAATACTGCTACTACGCGGAATCGGAGGGCCCCGGCCAACGGTGCGGCTCCTTCCCCACAGAGGACTGTGAGAGAAGAGTGCTCTTACCTCCAGTGACATCTTAACAATGTCGTCCAGCGAGGTACCAAAAAACCTCAGAAAGGCAATCTGCCAGAGCTAACTTGGGAGCTTAGCCAGCGGACCAGCATTTCCGCCAATCAGGCAGCGCAGCACCACCGCAGATACAGAGGTTCTGGAAATCATTTACATACACACACCGAGCATGTATTAGTGTATACGGTTTTACCATGGAGCCGAAGGCGCGCGTGTCCTTCGAGTGTTGGAGGAAACCGGACCACCCGGAGGAATCCCACGCAGACACAGGTAAAACATGCAAACCCCAAGCAAACTGCGACCGGGTCATTTTAAATACACACACTGTGTATGTATAAGTGCATATGTGTTTACCGTGGTGCAGAAGGCGCGCATGCCTTTGGGGTGTGGGAGGAAACCGGAGTACCCAGAGGAAACCCACGCAGACACAGGGAGAACAAGCAAACTCCAGACCCTCTTGCTGCCAGATGAGGGAGTTAACCACCACACCACTGTGCTGCCCCACATGGAAAGTTGCAGCCATATATAGGTCGCAATACTGACCCCAGCTTAACCGCCTACCAGAAGGGTCCTGTATGATAACGGACCGCCATGCGCTGGAGAACCACAAGGACCTCTGCGGCCGTTCCCATTCCTTATGTATGAACTATCAAAGAAAGTAACATAAGGAAAAAACGTCACAAAGCGGGCAGATTTGTGTGACCTAAGAGAGACAGACTCCTCTGCGGAAGTCCCAACTGCATTCCCAGCTGGAAAGTGTCCCTCACAGCATCAGAAGTGCTCTCAGAAGTGCCCTGACAAACATTTCCCAGAAGATGGCGGGGGGAGGGAGCGCTTTCTTACCCCCCTTATGCCCGCAATCCATTTCTACCTTGGCAACAAAAGGTTCCAGGACTATCTATAATGTATCCAAGGAAACCGCAGGTGCAGGGGCACCATTTGCTGCCTGGCAATGTATGGGGAAGAAAGGTCACATACTAACTCCATTAAAAAACACCCACTGACAGCCCTCAGGGACCAAGTGAAACACACATAAGAGTCCACCCTCCATGCTGACTAACCGGGGGGGGGGTAACCCAGGGGACTTACCGCCCAGTAGACCGCTCAGCACCGCTGCCCGCCTTGTACACACAAGCTGCGAGGAGAAGATACTGCGCTGTTCAGAAGCCAGTGCTAGAGGCCAAACCCACCCCAAAATGGCCGCCAGACGCCTAAGATGTAAAAGGGCAGGGACCACAAGAAAATGGCCGCCCGCAATAACGACCTGCGCCACAGCGCGGCTACAAGAAAATGGGCGCCAATGGAAGTTTAAATACAGAAAAAAACACGCTGAAAATGGCGGCAGCGCTGCAAAAAATGGCATCCGAGGCCAGGGATGTGGATGAGAAGGCCTGCAGAGACTTGCAGCGGGCCCTAGGGCAAGAGGGGAAAGGGCGATAGAGCAGGGAAAGGGAGGACAGGCGAACCTCTAAATCCCAGGAATGCCCAGCTGTTCCATCCTGCCGAGACAGGAGGAACCGTACTTACCCGTCCTTGCAAAGAAAATCTGGCGCGTCCCTGACAAACCCACAACCGATGGTACGGAGTAGCTGTCGGCCCGGTCCACTGTGAGTGAGGCACAAGCAGCCCAGTCATATGTGGACCCCGGAGCATGTGTCACCCCTGGAGCCATGGGGTATGTCGTGGTCAGAACCAAGCGCGAAGCAAGGGACTGACACGCTCGATAACCGGAACTAAGAAGCTACAAGGATCTATATATCCAGCCTGTCGCCCAGCCGGCAGTTGATAGAAGATATCCAAAAAAATCTTCAGGACTCTGTACGTCGTGGCAGAAATCCAGCGCAAAGCTAGGGATTGGCACACTCGCTGGCCAGAACTGGGAAGACTACAAGGATCTATAGTATCCAGCCTGTCACCCAGCCGGCAGTTGATAGAAGATATCACAAAAACAATTAAAATAAAAATAAAAATTTCTTCAGGACTCTGAGCCCAAATGGAGCCACGCCCTTCTCCTCTGCTAGGCAGAAATAAACTGAGGCTGCATTCTGCAGGGTGGAGGGTTATGTCTGGAGGGACCGCCCCCTGGGCGGGGCTGCTCATCTCTGATTATTGTAACATGTGTTTTTAATTATCTAACATGTTCTGCCTAGTCCTCTCCTATGAACAGGAACATAACCCACTTTGTCAAGATTTAAGGAGATGTGTCTGTCCATGGACGATAAGAGAAACATGATTTTTTTTTTTTTCAAAATTTTCCATCTTTTTTTGTTTGTTTATCAAAAAATAAAAACCCCAGTGGTGGTTAATTACCACCAAAAGAAAGCTCTATTTGTGTGAAAAAAATGATAAAAATGTAATTTGGGTACAGTGTTGCATGACCTCGAAATTGTCATTTAAAGAGTGACAGCGCTGAAAGCTGAAAATTGGTCTGGGCAGGAGGGGGGTTTAACCACCTAAGGACCGGCCACGGCATCTATACGTCGGCAGAATGGCACCTACAGGTACAATCACGTACCTGTACGTCGCCTTTAACTGCCTGCCGTGTGGTCGCGCACCGCCGCCGGTGCACTCGCGACCCTGCCGCCATCCCCGTGAGTCTGACCGCGGGTCCCGCGGACTCGATCGCTGCGGGGATCCCCGCGATCGTCTCACGGAGGGATGGAGCGGGGAGATGTTAGTGTAAACACAACATCTCCCCACTCGCCTACTGACACTGTCACTGATTTCCGCTCTGTTTAATCATAGCGGAGATTAGTGACGTGTAACTCGTAGCCACGCCCCCTAACAGTAGTAATCACTCCCTTAGGCACACTTAACCCCTTCAGTGCCCCTAGTGGTTAACCCCTACACTGCCAGTGTCATTTTTACAGTAACCAGTGCATTTTTATAGCACTGATCGCTGTAAAAATTACAATGGTCCCAAAAATGTGTCAAAAGTGTCCGATGTGTCCGCCATAATGTCGCAGTCACGAAAAAGATCGCTGATCTCCGCCATTACTAGTAAAAAAAATATGTAGAAGAATACGTATCGGCCTAAACTGAGAAAAAAATATGTTTTTTTATATATTTTTTGGGGATATTTATTATAGCAAAAAGTAAAAAATATTGCATTTTTTTTCAAAATTGTCACTCTATTTTTGTTTATAGCGCAAAAAATAAAAAACGCAGAGGTGATCAAATACCACCAAAAGAAAGCCCTATTTGTGGGAAAAAAGGGACGTCAATTTTGTTTGGAAGCCACGTCACGTGCAATTGTCAGTAAAAACGACGCAGTGCCGAATCGCAAAAAGTGGCCTGGTCTTTGGCCAGCGAAATAGTCCGGATGTGAAGTGGTTAAGCGGATGAAAACAAATTATTTGATCCCCTGCAGATTTTGTAATTTTGCCCCCTTACATAGAAATTAAGGGTCTATAATTTTTATCATAGGTGTATTTTAAATGATAGAGACAGAATATCAACCAAAAAGATGGAAAAAACACAATACAAATGTTATAAATTGAGTTGCAGTTCAGTAAATAAAATAAGTATTTGATCCCCACACAAAATATGACTTAGTACTTGGTGGAGAAACGAGTGGTGGCCGGTGGCTTTTTTTGGGGTGGCGGCAAACAACCCCCCATTGGTCAGTGGCATCTCAGTCAGCACCCCCTCCCTGCACTTACCCAAGCAGGGTTGAGGGCTCCGCAGGCAGCAGGCGGGCTGCAGTGGGTTGCAGGCTCCAGCGGCAGCGGGCTTCTATGGATGGCGGACGGGCTCCTGTGTCTTCTGTGCGGCTCCTCCTTTCTTCTCCTAGGCGTCCAATAGAATCGGCTGTCCTTTCAGCCGATTGGCCGGGAGGAGGATCAGTGTTGCAACAGCAAATATTCATTTGCTGTTGCAACACACCTGGGTAGGCTTCAGGCCCAATGCTCTGCGCCCCAAGCCCACCCTATTTTGAAGCCTATTAGAGCCTCTGGCTCCAATTAGTGCTCTTAAAAACACACCACTCGCCCATCCCCACCATAGGAATTCATGTGCCTGGCATCCTGAAAGGGGTCGGGCGAATGGATAGGTGCGGCGGTGCCCGTGCGCCCACAATGGACAGGCCCGCCCCTGGGAGAAACCATTGTTGGCAAATACAGAGGTAAGACGTTTCTTGTAGTTGGTTACCAGGTTTGCACACATCTCAGGAGGGATTTTGGTCCACTCTTCTTTACAGATTTTCTCTAAATCCTTAGGCCACTTTCACACTGAGGCGCTTCTAAACTGCCAGTAAAAACACTGAGCGCTTTTGAAGAGCTTTCCATTTATTACAATGGAGAGGGGAGTTTTTCACAGCCCTGCCAGTACACTGCCCCAGTGTGAAAGCATTCATTGATTTTAATGGAAAACGGAAAATTGTATCATACTTACCAGTAATTTTCCTTTCCTGGTGCCTATCCATGGCAGCATACCTGTGATAGAGCTCCGCCTCGACTCCTCCTTCAGGATTATTGAATAGCATAAATTAAAGGCATAGTCCCTCCCCCAACATTCTCTGTAATATAGAATACCGAGGGTGGGAGCGTATGCTGCCATGGATAGGCACCAGGAAAGGAAAATTACTAGTAAGTATGATACAATTTTCCATTTTCCTGGTGCCTCTATGGCAGCATACCTGTGATAAATAACCAGCTGACACGGGTGGGATAATTGCTTAAAAATAAATGTTTAATTAGAAGAGGACATAGCAGCCTGAACTGCCCTTCTTCCGAACTCAACAGTCGTGAGCGTTCCTGGATCAATGTGGTAGTGTCTGAGGAACGTAAAGTTGGTCACATACCTAATAGAAGTGTGAGGATCTTTACTGCGAGATTAATGACTCATTATGGAGTTGGGCACAAGGATCAGCTGCGGAAATATAGTAGAAAGGAAAAGGAACTATGGCGTTTCATGTGTCACTTTTTTTTTTTTTTTAAACTTAAAAGAAACTTAGCAGGGCACAGCTGAAGAGACTCTGACAGCTAGACCTGCATCTGCACTTAAATAGGTTCAAGGTGGGTGGGGCTAATCCCAAAATCCACCATTGGAAATAGATTCTGGGAAAAAAAGGGCAAATCTAGCCCTTTTTACAGAATCCAAAATGGCTTCCGTGGCGTCGCGTGACCGCGCATGCGCAGTAGCGCCGAAACCTTACAGCATAGAGAGGCGATACAAACAGCATTAGCCTGTCCCTGAATCGCGCATGTGCAATACGACGGCAGGGACACCGTACTTGGGACACACTCCTGCTGAGCGGCCTATACAGGGGACCTGTAGACCCCCGGCGACCTCGGGGGAATAAACAACCTTATAGACCTAACCAGATAAGGCCCCTGCCCTACCAAGCTGACAAAACCTTAAAGGGAGCACCGCAAAGTAAGCACACTTTTTTTTTTTTTTAAAAGGAGAGGGATGGAGAGAGGAGAGAGGGAAGGAAAGAAGAAAAAAAGGAAAACAATATGCCTAAAATAAAATGGAAACCACCAGCCTGCAAAGATGGGAGCTGATCCTTTTGCGACTTCCACTGCATTCATCATGAATGTGATAGCAGACTGCGTTCCTGTGAAGAAACTCTGCGAAAGACCCCAACAGATCCACAGAGGGGTACCCAGTCTTATCAGCGCTGTGAGCGGCCCAAGAACAGTGACTGCGCACGGGAAAGGCTAAACCCGGCGGACGCTGCCGACTGCAGAGGTATGGACATACTGCTACTCTTCACCAGCACAAGAAGGTATGAGGAAAAAAAGGAGAATGTTGGGGGAGGGACTATGCCTTTAATTTATGCTATTCACTAGTCCTGAAGGAGAAGTCGAGGCGGAGCTCCATCACAGGTATGCTACCATGGAGGCACCAGGAAATACATTTTCGGGAGCTTTATAGGTGCTGTTTTTAGCGTGAAAGCGCCTGAAAAGCGCCTCAGTGTCAAAGTGGTCTAAAGGTTTCTTGACTGTCGCTTGGCAACTCAAAGTTTCTGTTCCCTCCATAAATTTTGTATAGGATTAGGATCTGGAGACTGGCTAGGTCACTCCATGACCCTAATGTGCTTTTTCTTGAGCCACTCCTTTATTGCCTTGGCGGTATATTTTGGGTCACTGTCATGCTGGAAGACCCATCTTCAGGGTTCTAGCTGAGGGAAGAAGGTTCTCATCCAAGATTTTACAATACATGGCCCCATCTTTTGGCCCCTAGATGCGGCAATGTCGGCCTGTACCTTTAGCAGAGAAACAACCCCAAAGCATAATGTTTCCACCTTCATGCTTGACTGTAGGTATGGTGTTCGAGTTAACGCCAAAGAGCTCAATTTTGGTCTCATCTGACCACAGCACTTTCTCCCAATCCTTCTCTGAATCATTTAGATGTTCATTGGCAAACTTCAGATGGGCCTGTACATGTAGACATGCACTTCAGAGCCCTGTGCTGTAAACGGCGGTTCCTGCGCGGGAGTGATGTCATCGCGTCACACAGCTGGAGTCCACAAAGCTGGAAGAAAGACGACTGAAGATGGTAGCGCCTGCAGCGGTGCACCGCATACTAACTCATTATGAAATACTTTCCTTCGAACGAGGCGTTGGTAACTTACCTGCTTCACGCCGACATGTTGCCTCGGCGTGTCTTCCGGGTATCGCGGCTCCAGCGCTCTGAATGACTGGAGCTGCAAAGTCATCACTCCCACATGCGCGCGGGAGACTTCTTTCCGGCAAGGTCCTGCGGCTGCCGGGCCTTAAGCTGAAAATCCCCTGTGCGCATGCGCCACTGCATTCAGCCGCTCATTGCGAGGGGAATATCTCCTAAACCGTAAAGGTTTAGGAGATATTTTTTTACCTACAGGTAAGCCTTATTATAGGCTTACCTGTAGGTAAAAGTTTAAAAATTACCTATGCAACCACTTTAAAGAGCTAGTAAACCGTTGCAGGATTAAACAAAAGAACCCCCAAAAACAGCTGTAAGACAATGACATAATGTGCTAGTACCGCTGATGTCAGCTGCATGCAGGGTGTACGTTTAGGAGATATTCATTTTACCTACAGATAAGCCCTATTATATGCTTACCTGTAAGCAAAAATAACAAAGCAGGCTTTACTACCTCTTTAAGGACTCCATCAGCAGCTCTGTAGTTCAGAAGGCAGACTCTTTGAAATGTGTGACACAGCAGTGCCTACTCAATACATGACACAAAGCTCAAGGAAGTAGATGTGTGGGATTAATTTACAAACCTTAAGATCATTGTGATTATAAGGAGACTAGAAATAATGGAACTTCAGTGTGGAAAATAAAGGGGTTGTAAACCCTCATGTCTTTTCACCTTAATGCAGCCTTTGCATTAATGTGAAAAAACTGTCAGTCACTGGCCCCCCGTTTTACTTACCTGAGCCCTTAAATGTCCCACGCCGAGGATGCGCCATCTCTCTGCCCGGGGTTCTTGGCTCTTGATTGGATAGATTGATAGCAGCGCAGCCATTGGCTTCCGCTGCTGTCAATCAAATTCAATGACGCGGGCGCCGGGTCCTGCATTCTGCGGCTATGGACGCCAAATGCTGGACACGGGAGCGCGCCCGCAAGGTAACCCCCCCCCTCCCCCGGAGAGCGCTTCTCCTAGGGGGGTTATCTGATAGGGGGAGGAGCTTAAAGGGGAGTTTCACCCACATTTTTTCTTTTTAAAAGGCACCGATTCTGCTGTTATAAATCTCATTTTATAAATGATGTCAATAAAACTGCCGCTGTATTTCCTGTTTTGTTTTTTTAAACTAACCTTTGTCTTTCCTTTTCTGAGCATTTCCATCTTGCTTCTGGGCATGTGAAGCCCACTAGGTCTCTTTTCCAGGATAAGGTGCATTACACACAGGGCACAGCGAATGGAGTGTCTCTGGTTGCCATGGTGATGCTAAGACTCTTAAAGAGGTGGTGTTCTATCAGAACACCGCTGCCCATCAGAATATGCAGCCGAAGCGACGTTGCATCGCGGCCATCTTGGTACACCCGCACTCGTCGGCAGTAATCCCCTAGAGTTAGAAGTCGGCAAGCGTCTCCCCCCCCCCACTTTATTTTTCTTGCCCTGGGGGGGGGGTAGTTTTAGAGACATGTATTATTTTGTAAGTTAGTAATTATAATTTCAATGAACATCTCAGTTAACATGTATTCAGGATGATTTCTTTGCTGTTTGTGAAAATTTTCAAAAATTTATAAAAACCTATTGGAATGAGAAGTCGGCAAGCAGACATCTTTATACACCCACTGCAGTATTTCACTATATAAGCTGAGTTTACTTTTAAAAATAACTGTGAAAAGCAAGACTCCAGAGGGTGCATAAAGATGTCCGCTTGCCGACATCTAACTCTAGGAGTGTGGGTGTACCAAGATGGCCACGACGCAACGTCACCTCTGTTGTATATAGCGGCGATGCCCACTGACTCCTGGGAATCATGACACACATCTCCCAGGAGCCAGTGCGTCGCAGAAGGTGGCATAAATAGCCGCGGGTGGGGGAAACAGGAAGCTATAATTAAAGCCATAGAAACAAGGTAAAGGAAGAGGGAAAAAAAATGCCCAATGCTGTTTTATTGGTCAATTCTGAAGCTGATAGTGTTCAGATAAAAAAGTGGGTGGAACTCCGTTTTAATGCATTCTCTGCATTAAGGTAAAAAAACACCCAAATACCTAAGCTGGTCAGCGATCTAGCGCCGTCCCAGCTGCAGGTCTTCTCTCTCCCCTCTCACAGACTAAGGCAGCAGTGGAAGCCAGCCATTAGCTCCTGCTGCTTTCAGTCGAATCCTGTGAGGAGGGAGTAGGGACCGAGACCAGTGTTGTAACTAACGCCGTTTAAATAAACCCCTTTAGTTGGATGTACAGATACTATAAGCAGTCCTGAAATCAGTAGAACAAGTGCCTTTGTATATTTATGCGTATCAATGCATTTCCCTAGCCAGTACTGTAACTCTTATACAGTTCATACCCCTTTTCTGCAGGATTATGCATTTGTATAATTGTGAAATCTTGGTTTCCAGACACGTATATGTAAAACTGACAGTTTACCATTTGTATTTCAAATGTTTTTGTAATAAAAGGTTAAATGGAAAAGAAAGTCCTGGACTTGAACATGTTTGGCCAAGAATTTGACATGACATGCTAAACTGTATTTCAAAACAGAAAATCATTGGAGGGTGAATGATGCATGTGTGCCCTTAGGTTGGCTAAAAAGCCTCTAGCCAGAGGTGGGGAAAATCACCACAGTTCTCAAGAGACCAACTGAATGAATCAAACCTTATCCCATGCCAAAACATGTTGGCCTTGGAGCTTTGCATATACATCTTCATATTCAAACTTCATGCATGCCCAAGGCTATAGGGCCATTGTGAGCAAGGATACCAATGTAGAAATGGATGGGGCTAGACACAGCATTAACTTTTTGTGCAGCACCATGTAGGGGGTCACACCATTAGGATGAAGGATCTGGCTACGTGCCTTCCACTGAGGGGGTGGGAGGAATATTTAAGGAACAACTTTACTATAAAGAACAACTTCCCTAAAGTATAACACTATATACTTTTAAGCCACAAAAATTAAGTTGCACATGTACTGGAGGGAAACACAGGCTACCATTGCTAACCACCTGAACATGCAGTTTACTGCTTGTCTGGCTTTAGTGCTTCAATAGTCACTTATTCAGGAAGAAGCATGCAGCAGTTTAAGCCAGAGAAAAAATAAAATAAAAATAGTACTGTCAGCATATTAGGATTTAGTAAGCATTGAAGCAATTTGAACAGCATATTATCTAGGCAAGCAGCATTTTAAGTCAATGTATAAAAAAAAAAAACAAAGATATGTGGAATGTGTGCAATTCCATAAGTGGTGTGGCCCTGGTCTGCATTTAAAACAAAAAAAATGCTCAGATCATCTGTCATATTCAGCCCCAAATGACACCAGATGAAAATGCTCAATATAAAAACACAATCTGCTCGACACTGGCATGCTGTACAACTGTGTCAAAGTCAATTTGTCAAAAAAACACAAGGACACGCGTTTAGAACAAGCCATAAGCTTTATTTAAGTGACCTCTACTGTTTATAGGTCAGGTTTAAAATTTAAATAAGCAGCCTGATCCCTTCATATTATTTGGGCCCATTCAACATATTGGTCTAGAAAACATTTAAAAAGGCTAATGGTCGTGCCCATGCTCTTCATAGCCATCTGGAAGGGCATTTAAGTGAGCGTTGTGGAAAAGACTCTTTGTTCCATCTCCCCAGGGAAATTTCTGTAGAAAGACAATTGTGTAAGAAAAAAAAAAAAAAATATATATATATATATATAATAATAATAAATTTTACATTTGTGTAATCCTAGAGCGTTTAAATGAAGCAAAATATTTCAAATTTGACCATTTGACATTTCAATGCTCGAGCCACAATTTAGTACAGGCACTTATAAAGCACCGGCAATTTACACCGCTCTTTACATATATAAAATATACAGTCACATCAGTCTCTGCCCTCAAGGAGCTTACAATCAAAAGGTCCCAAACTCAAACACTTGGGCCAATGTAGACAAGAGCCAATTAAAGCGATAAAAAAAAAAAAAAAAAAAAGAGACTTTACAATTAAACTAACAAACGTGTTACATTTACCTGCTCTGTGTAGTGGTTTTGCACAGAGCAGCCCTGATCCTCCTCTTCTAGGGTCCCTGGCCCCTCCCACCTGTTGAGTGCCCCCCACATCAAGCAGCTTGCTATGTGGGCACCCAAGCTGAAGCTCTGTGTCCATTCAGACATGGAGCTGCGGTTTTGCCCCGCCCCCTCTCACCCGATCGGCTGAGTTTGATTGACAGCAGCAGCAGCAGGGAGTCATTAACCTCTCTGGAACAAACCCACCATGCCAAATTGTCCAATATAGGATAGATCAAACGTAAATGCATATCAATTCATTCCGTTCCTTCAATACACACAATTGTATGGAAACTTTTTTTTGCAATTTTACTATGGAAAACCTCAGAATTTTACTGGCCACCAGACTACTATTGTTGACCTCAAAATAAATTAATTGTTGAGTTGCTGGCTACGATAATTTGAATTAACCTGCAACATCTTACAAAATCCTAAAGCCACCGATGCAGGATGACAGCCATGTAATAAGACATTGGTAATAACAGCTAACACAATTCTTTAAAGCAGTTATCAGACTGCCTATATAGAAAAAAAGGCTTACAGCTTCTCTTTAAACTGCACCAGGGATGCTACTAACCAGCAATGAAGTGTGTACTGTGTGCTGGTTGGCTGCTGTTTATAGTACAAATCCTCATTCCTCTGCCCAGGGATACCTTACAGCAGTGATGTTGTAGTACTATGGGGGTTAATAGCTGCTTTGCCTTTCTTAGGCACTCATCAGACGTGCCAACTATGCACACTCTCTGCTCTCGTGCTAAATTCATGGCACCTGTATTATAAGAATCCACAATGCAAAGCATCACGTGAATGGAGGTCAGGCAGATGATTGCTTTGCACTGTTGGAACTTATTGTATGTGTAGCGGACCGCCAAAATTGGGGTCGCTATGCCTTAAATTTAAGGGCAGCCTGAGCAATAGTTTGGCTCAGGTGTTCTGTATTCTAAAGCCCCGTACACACGGTCGGACTTTTGGCCAACAAACTTCATTTTGAGCAAGTTGGACCAACAATCCGACCGTGTGTACGCTCCATCGGACAAACTTTTGTGTTTTTTTTTCATCGGACAAAAGTTCGGTCTGCAAATAGACAAACTTTTGGGCAACAAAAGTCTGATGGAGCAAAGTCCGACCGTGTGTACAGAAAACCATCGGACTTTTGTCTGATGGACAAAACAAATAATGTTAAAATCAACCAACAATAGCAGAAGTTGACCAAAGGGTGGCGGTAAAGAGCAGAAAAGCCACGCGATGTTGGAAGAAGTTTTTGGAAAGTTTGCAGAAAAGTCCTGTGGTGTGTATGCTATAGGTGTTCCCGACCAACTCCGTTCGGACAAAAATCGACGGAAAAGTCCAACCGCGTGTACGAGGCTTTACATTGCTGTGGTGTTGCCTGGGTGTATAGTTCCCCTTGACCTGTGGGTGGCGCGGTCACTCAGGTCTCGGGTTGAACCACAGGTGGCATTATTGGGTGTCCTCTCGGCTGCCATACAGTGGACGTGGTCTAACTGTTGTGCATGCCAGGAGGGGGGTACATAAGGGGCAGACACCATGATCCGGGGAGATTGACCAGGGGATTCCAGGGTGGAACCCCTGGTGGCGAGAGTCGCGCCTATTGGCCCTGCTAGTCAGGAGTGCGTGAATTGGTCGAGGAGTCTCGGGCACCTTCGGCCCGAGGCTGTAGTGTTCCAGGAAGGCCCAGTACCTTCAACTGAGTCTACAGCTAAACCACTGGAGTCCCAGGGAACCCGAGGGAGGGTGGCCTGCTCTGAAAGAGGGAACCAGGGGAGGACCTGTCCAGGGATCAGTGAAGGAAGTCACTGTCTCAGGAGAGGCCTGGTTGGGAAGGATTCCGTGAGTTGCACAGTAGCGCCTGTGATGTGCCCCATTGGCACCTATGGTCTCTAAAGGATTGCAGGCGTTGAAGAGTTCTAGATTCAGGAACTAAAGGATTCTGTGGCAGAGGATCTCCTAAACTTGTCTTTGAAGGGAACTAAATCTGAAGTAACTGTTCGTGCTCCACTCCGGCTGCTAGAACCGTGAGAGGGATCTATCCGGGTGAGCAACACCCACTCAGGCTTGAGTGGAGAATAGGGTAACTGGGTGCCATGTGCCTGAACCTGTCTCCCTACCCAACTCTGTTTTCAACCTTTTCCCAATCTGTTCCAAGCAAGGAAAATAAACTCATCTGTTGGAGTTTAAAACACAGTCTGGACATTGGCCTTCGTTTGGGAGAAAGAATAGACTATTCCCTACACTCTAGGAACAAGAACCAATGGAGGGAGGTAACTCGCTGCAGAACCCAAAAATAGTATGACCACCACTCAGCCTCTTCTACCAGGAGGATACGGGCACATGGCGCCTTACCCTGCAAGTGAAGGTAAGCAGGAAAAAGGGTCCGTGTGCTACATATGGGTGCTATGATTATACTAGAACGGAAAGTGCTGGTAGTCAGAAATTCTGAGGAGTGCCCGTCGCAGGTGGATAAGTTCACTGCTAAAGGTGATAGCCAGAGGTGGAGGACTGATGATTTCTACTCTAAAACAGCAAACAGTACATGGGACTGATTTTTTTTTATATAAATAAAAGGGAACTGTCACAGGCTGTGTCAAGAGTGCAGACTATGCAGAACTCTACTTTAAAAAAGGGGAGTTCCAGCCTTTTTTTTTGTTTATTAAAAGTCAGCAGCTACAAAAAGTGTAGCTGCTGGCTTTTAATAAACATACACTTACCTGTTCCACTGTCCAGCGACACTCCTCTCCTCCCTTTCTCCATTCATAGTGTGGGCACCTGGCCGTGACAGCTTTTGGCTTCACGGCTGGGCAGTCACTGCGCATGCGTGAACGGCGCAGCGCTCTGAGTGAACAGGCAATCGCCTGGGACCTGTCACGTTCCAGGTGATCGCCTACAGGGAGGGGCCACCAGAAGGATTTAAGACGTATCGCCTAGTCAACCCCAGGGCAGGAGGAGGAAGTGGGACAGGAAGTCCCACTCCTACTGAAGCCCCCCCCCCCCAAAAAAAAAAATTACATGCCAAATGTGGCATGTAAGGGGGCAAGGAGTGGATTTAGCGGAAGTTGCAAATTTGGGTGGAACTCCGCTTTAAGGTGAAAAAAAAAACAAAGTACTGCAGCTTCCCATCCGGCTCCCCCAACCCCTTTGCTTACCTGTGCCCAAACCAATCCAGCAATGTGCACAAGTGCAGCAGCTCCTCATTGGGCGTACTGAAAGCAGCGGGAGCCATTGACTGTCAATCAAATGCTGTGAAATGGGAGCTGGGGCTCCAGAGTGAGCACACAAGGGTGTCCCTATGAAAAACAGCTTACTGTGGGGGCACCGTTGAAAAGGAGGGGCCTTAAGCACCAGCAAGGGACCCCAGAAAAGGAGAATCTGGGCTGCTCCATGCAAAAGCATTAACAGGTTTGTTATTTTAAGAAAAATAAATAAGGTTTTAATAGCACTTTAAGAAGGAGGAAGATGGGGTGAAGCTGCATTTCTCCATAGACAGCACATTATAAAGGAAGTGACTAGAATGGTCTGGCTGCCATTGTGCTGTGTGACCTTGTGGAAGTGTCCTGTCCCCAGTACTGAGTCTGGTTACCTTGGTCCGGAACCGAAGGTGATCGTAGGGTACAAATTCGGGTCTCTCCTCCTCGTGATGTTGCTTGGCCTTCAGAATAGCGTTCAGCATGCAGACGGCCACGCCGGGCAGAGCTACAACGTAGGTGAGGATCTTCCATGTCCGGGCTGTGAGGAGACAGAACACATGAGCGCCTCACACACACTGCTACCGGGGTGACCTTCACCTACCACACACCGCTCTAGGCCGGCGAAGGTGACCCGGGACACCGCTACACCCCCGGGAACCTACCTGCATCTCCGTGCTCTGCGTGTGCAGCTGCAGAATACAAGCGGCCCCGGCTAACCAAGGAGCGACCAAGAACACCGGACAACCTGCCGAACGCCGCCATCATGTCCTCTCTATAGGCAGCTGCGGACGTGAGCAAACCAAGACACCGCTTTCCCGGAAGGGGAGTGGCCAGATAATCACTGCGCACGCGTGAACAATCTGGGCTCGACCGCCCATACATTCATGCGCATGCTCCGAACACTCAACTTTCTCTGCACACTTGTCTTTCGTTATCGTTGTGGAAAGAGTGGGGCTCGATAATTATGACAGGATTGTTTTTTTTTTAGAGTGTTACTATTATCCATCCGTGTCCTTGAGAACATGCGCGCTTTTATGCTAAAAACGATTACTGCATTGTATAGAAAACAATGTCATTAACCACTTCAGCTCTGGAAGATTTACCCCCATTCATGACCAGGCAATTTTTTGCGATACGGCACTCCGTTAGTTTAACTACTTCAATACTGGGCCTATTCTGGCACTCCTCTCCTACATGTAAAATTCATAATTTTTTGCTAGAAAATTACCCAGAACCCCCAAACATATATGTTTTTTTTTTAGCAGAGACCCTAGGGCAGTGATGATGAACCTTGGCACCCCAGATGTTTTGGAACTACATTTCCCATGATGCTCAACTATACTGCAGAGTGCATGAGCATCATGGGAAATGTAGTTCCAAAACATCTGGGGTGCCAAGGCTCGCCATCACTGCCCTAGCCTAGGGAATAAAATAGCAGTCGTTGCAACTTTTTATGGCGCACTGTATTTGCGCAACAATTTTTCAAATGTGTTTTTTTTTTGGAAAAAAAACTGTTTCATTAATTAAAAAATAACAAAACAGTAAAGTTAGCCCAATTTTTTTATATCATGTGAAGGATGAAGTTACGCAGAGTAAATAGATACCCAACATGTCAGGTACAATTGCGCACACACATGGAATGGCGCCAAACTTCAGTACTTAAAAATCTCCATAGGCGACACTTTAATTTTTTTTTACAGGTTACCAGTTTAGAGTTACAGAGGAGGTCTAGTGCTAGAATTATTGCTCTCGCTCTAATGCTCCCGGCGATACCTCACGTGTGGTTTGAACGTCGTTTACATATGTGGGCGGGACTTACATGTGATTTTGCTTCTGTGTGCGAGCTACCAGGGACAGGGGCGCTTTAAATTGTTTTTTTTTTGTTTTTTTATTGCTTATTTTACTTCTTTTTTTTTTTTCTTTTTTACACTTTCTCTTTGAATTTTTTTTTTTATCACTTTTATTCCTATTACAAGGAATGTAAACATCCCTTGTAATAGGAATGTGTGTGACAGGTCCTCTTAATGGAGAGATGCAGGGTCAATAAGACCCCACATCTCTCCTCCAGGCTGGAAAGCATGAGATCGTGAAAAAAAATCACGGTCCCATGCTTTCCAGCCATGATCGTGGCTTTGTTTACAAACGCAGCCCGGACATGACGTCATACCGTCACGCCCGGGCCTCTGACGGTTATAGAGAGGACTGGTGACCATCTGGTCACCGGAAATCTCTATGATCGTCATCCGGCGGCGGCCGATTCTTTCTCCGGGTCCCTGATGGCACGGGAGAGGCCGGAGAAGCACCGGATGGCGGCGGGAGGGGGATGTCCCCTCCCATCGCCTGTAAGAACAATCTAGAGGCTGAACTGCGGCTATGATCATTCTTACGGTGCACAGAATCGCTGGCTGAAAAAGAGGATATCTGAATGATGCCTGTAGCTGCAGGCATCATTCAGATATTCCCACTGAAAGTCAAGGACGTCATATGATGGCCTTGGGCTGGAAGTTTTTAACTGACAATTGCGCAGTCGTGCGACGTTGTACCCCAATAAAACTGATGTCCTTTTTTCCCCACAAATAGAGCTTTCTTTTGGTGGTATTTGATCACCTCTGCTTTTTTTTTTGCGCTATAAACAAAAAAACACGACAATTAAAAAAAAAAAAAATATATATATATATATATATATATATACAGTATATATATATATATATATATATATATATATATATATATATATATATTTACTTTCTGCTGTAAAACACATCAAGTAAAAAAATCGAATTTCTCCCAATATGTATTCCGCTGCATATTTTTGGTAAAAAAAATCCCAATAAGCGTATATTGATTGCACTATTTCATCTACTGACACTAACGAAGGGACACAATTCCTCACAATGACACCAACAATGGGGCACAGTTCCTCTCAGTGACACCAACAGGTGTAGGAAGAATAGCAGAGATATATTTGTTTAGGTGATGTGTTTGAGTTTCGTCACAAATTCCACCCCCATCTTAACAGCACTGCCCATCATTACAAAATACGCCCCCTTCTGTTGCCATCCGCCCCTCACTCGCGCCCATCATAAACAAGTCCGCCCCTTGCAGCCTTTGCACGAGCATCGGGAGCGTATTCCAATGTTCGGCAGCTTTCGGCCGCTCTGTACTGCGCATGCGCAGTACAGGACGGGCATTATTCGACAGGGGGCATTTCTTGTCAGAACACCGCCAACAAATGATCACCGGCACCCACTGATCGGCTCTGTGACTTCAGGGAATGGAGCTCTGTCAAAATGACTTGTGCTTATCCACAACTTTATTCTGGAGATCTTTGACAGTGCCTTGCCCCCCATAGTTGATTCATAGGTGTGCGCAGGGGGTGTGCCAGGGCACACCCTAATAACCCCTGTGTTGCGCCTCCCCCCCCCACACACACACCTGCAGTGCTGCTGGCTTTGAAAATGTTCGCCTGATTTTCTTATAGTGTGTACGAGCCATTAGTGATTCTGTTTTTTAATGTTTTTTTTTTGTTTTTGGTGTTAAATCTTTTACTTAGATTTTATAATTTGCACTGAGTAAATACAGCCGAATAAAACAAAAACTGTGTTTGTTTTCATTTCAGGCTGCAAAGCAACAAAATGTGATTATTACCCACTGTATATAAATATTTAAAATAAATAATTGTTTTAATAAAAAGAAAAAAAAAGTGTAGAAAATAATTCAAGAAAAGAAAGTACAACACAGACATAAGCAACAGTAAAACAGATGAAGTTTAAAAGTGAAAAATACTTAAAGCGGAGCTCCACCCTAAAGTGGAACTTCCGCTCATCGGAACCCTCCCCCCCTCCGGTGTCACAATTGACACCTTTCAGGGAGGAGGGGGGTGCAGATACCTGTCCAAGACAGGTATTTGCACCCACTTCCGGGAGTCCTCTCTGCGGGAAATCTGCAGGAAGCACGTCACTTCCCGCAGAGTACCCGTTGTGTTTTGGGAGACACTCGGCTCCCAGAACACAGGGGACCATTCAGAACGGCGCAGCGCGACTCGCGCATGCGCCGTAGGGAACCGGGCATGAAGCCGCAAGGCTTCACTTCCTGGTTCCCTCACCGAGGATGGCGGTGGGGGCAGCAGAGTGACGAGCGATTGCTCGTCCTCTGCTGCGGACGTCGCTGGACTCCAGGACAGGTAAGTGTCCATATATTAAAAGTCAGCAGCTGCTGTATTTGCAGCTGCTGGCTTTTAATATTTTTTTTTCCAGCGGAGCTCCGCTTTAAAGCCTAAATCTGTGATTCAAGTTAAAAATCACCTATCAGTTGTACCACCTTTTGTACTCATTAAAAAAGGTTGTAAACAAAAAAAAATCACCTATCAGTGGCATTACATATGTATCTGAAAACTGCTAATAATAGTTACATAGTTAGTCAAGTTGAAAAAAGACACAAGTCCATCCAGTTCAACCATAAAAAAATAATAATAATAATATAATACAATCCCATATACCCAATTCTATACCCACAGTTGATCCAGATAATATGGAAATCAAATGTATGGTTTACCTTTAAACTCCTCTAAAAAAATGTGTAATGTCATAGTTCTAAGCCCCCATTCACACCGGTGCGACTTGGCAGGCAATTTGTCTGTTCATGTTGCAGTGGTTATGAAAGCGTTTCCAACACTACTTTTTTACTGGTTTCATTGCGACTTGCATAGACTTCTGTTAAATTAAGTCGCAAGCCGCAATGAAAGTGCAAATCGCACATATGTGCGGCTTTGAAATTGCGCTGAAGTATCACGATTTCGAAGCTGCACTGATGGGAACCAGGGCTTATTGAAAAAACTCAGCTTCTGCCAGGCAACCGGAAGAGGTATAATGGAGGAGGATACATCACACCCACTCTCTGTGCATTGTCACTATCATAAACTATCATTCCTATTACGCAATAGGAAGTGTAGTGAATGAGGGTTTTTGTAGGCAGGAGGGGGACCCATAATTCATTTGGGCTGTGACAGACCAGGAGACTCCTGGCCTGACAGTCATAGTGGTCAGGAGAGGTGGGACAGACAAGCTGTCTCCTGACCTGTCAATCAAATGACACATTACAGTGGGCAGTTCAGACTAGGAGCTTGAGGCTCCTGGGTCTGACCACTACAGCAAGCGGGGACGTAGTGTCCGGGCAGGACATAGCTCTTGATAAAAGAACAAAGACTTCTTGCTATGCAAAGTGAAGGTTTATTTACCACGTGAGAGAACGATGAAAGCTAGTGATTGTTCTGATTCTATATCAAATATACACTGCTTTTATACACTTATTACGAGCCAAAGACATGAGCTGATATTACATAACGTACTACAGAGCCAATGAGATGTACATATAACTTTTTTCTAAGTTCAAAACAACTGTTTTTCCTTCCAGTTGAAGGCCACTCATAACAACTGTGATGATCGATTTTTTAGATATGACCATTTGAAAGCCAGATTATACAGGTGTTCTAATTAAACAATACATTTGAAATAACATATGACCAGATAATGACATTACAAGAACATGAAGTGAAGGTCATTTACTCTATTATCTCAACAAAACAACAGATGTCCATGAAAAGATTAAATGAGGACATGACAGTCTTTAGTTTAGAAAAGAAAGGCTTTAGCAAAATGACATGTTATAGTTTAAAGCGGAGTTCCGCCGAAAAAAATAAATAATTAGTCAGCAGCTACAAATACTGCAGCTGCTGACTTTTAATATTAGGACACTTACAGTTGGGCAAAAAACTATTTAGTCAGCCGCCAATTGTGCAAGTTATCCCACTTAAAAAGATGAGAGAGGCCTGTAATTGTCATCATAGGTATACCTCAACTATGAGAGACAAAATGTGGAAACAAATCCAGACAATCACATTGTCTGATTTGGAAAGAATTTATTTTGCAAATTATGGTGGAAAATAAGTATTTGGTCACCTACAAACAAGCAAGATTTATGGCTCTCACAGACCTGTATCTTCTTCTTTAAGAGGCTCCTCTGTCCTCCACTCATTACCTGTATTAATGGCACCTGTTTGAACTTGTTATCAGTATAAAAGACACCTGTCCACAACCTCAAACAGTCACACTCCAAACTCCACTATGGTGAAGAACAAAGAGCTGTCGAAGGACACCAGAAACAAAATTGTAGACCTGCACCAGGCTGGGAAGACTGAATCTGCAATAGGCAAGCAGCTTGGTGTGAAGAAATCAACTGTGGGAGCAATAATTAGAAAATGGAAGACATACAAGACCACTGATAATCTCCCTCGATCTGGGGCTCCACGCAAGATCTCACCCCATGGGGTCAAAATGATCACAAGAACGGTGAGCAAAAATCCCAGAACCACACGGGGGACCTAGTGAATGACCTGCAGAGAGCTGGGGCCAACGTAACAAAGACTACCATCAGTAACACACTACGCCGCCAGGGACTCAGATCCTGCAGTGCCAGACGTGTCCCCCTGCTTAAGCCATTACATGTCCGGGCCTGTCTGAGGTTTGCTAGAGAGCATTTGGATGATCCAGAGGAGGATTGGGAGAATGTCATATGGTCAGATGAAACCAAAGTAGAACTGTTTGGTAGAAACACAACTCGTCGTGTTTGGAGGAGAGAGAATGCTGAGTTGCAACCAAAGAACACCATACCTACTGTGAAGCATGGGGGTGGCAACATCATGCTTTGGGGCTGTTTCTCTGCAAAGGGAACAGGACGACTGATCCGTGTACATGAAAGAATGAATGGGGCCATGTATCGTGAGATTTTGAGTGCAAACCTCCTCCCATCAGCAAGGGCATTGAAGATGAAACGTGGCTGGGTCTTTCAGCATGACAATGATTCCAAACACACCGCCCGGGCAACGAAGGAGTGGCTTCGTGAAAAGCATTTCAAGGTCCTGGAGTGGCCTAGCCAGTCTCCAGATCTCAACCCCATAGAAAACCTTTGGAGGGAGTTGAAAGTCCGTGTTGCCCAGCGACAGCCCCAAAACATCACTGCTCTAGAGGAGATCTGCATGGAGGAATGGGCCAACATACCAGCAATTGTGTCACAACCTTGTGAAGACTTACAGAAAACGTTTGACCTCTGTCATTGCCAACAAAGGATATATAACAAAGTATTGAGATGAACTTTTGATATTGACCAAATACTTATTTTCCACCATAATTTGCAAAAAAATTTTTTTCCAAATCAGACAACGTGATTGTCTGGATTTGTTTACACATTTTGTCTCTCATAGTTGAGGTATACCTATGATGACAATTACAGGCCTCTCTCATCTTTTTAAGTGGGAGAACTTGCACAATTGGTGGCTGACTAAATACTTTTTTGCCCCACTGTACCTGTCCAGGGCGCCGGCATCTTCAGTAAGTGATTAAGGA
Organism: Rana muscosa; assembly: GCA_029206835.1. Classification (NCBI taxonomy): domain Eukaryota; kingdom Metazoa; phylum Chordata; class Amphibia; order Anura; family Ranidae; genus Rana; species Rana muscosa. The sequence continues at coordinate 885,284,289 of CM055116.1, forward strand.
AGTGAAGGCTTGCGGCTTCACAGCCTGGTTCCCTACTGCACATTCTCACTGGTCGCTGCTGTCTTCTAGGACCTGTGTGTCTCCCATGAGACAGCAGGGGTACACACATGGCGTAGATCGCCGCGGAATCTGCGATGACCAATCGCCGGAAGTGGGAGTAAATACCTGTATTGGACAGGTATCTGCTCCCCCCTGAAAGGTGTCAAATGTCACACCAGAAGAGGGGGGGACCAGAAGAGCGAAAGTAACATTTTTGGGTGGAACTCCGCTTTAAGCAGAAAGGGCAAAGCCTTGCAAATGTCCATAAGCGTCCAACTTCAAAAACCACATCAGTAGAAAAATCCCCGATTGTTGAACATACAACAGCAGGGACTAAGGCTTGTACGTCAAAGTAGAGGTTTTTGACTGCTGGTGTACCTTACATGTGGAAACCAGAACATCTTGTTTTACTGCCCACCGTGGATATACGTCGATACTTTGACGTTAAATACCGTTGTTATGGCAGCAGATAGCTACCATAACCCCGGTATTTTTCTCCACAGTGGTCCGCTTCAAGATAAAAGTGGTCTCTGCGGCAGATTCGCCTAGGGATGCACCGAAATTTCGGCTGCCGAAACATATCGGCCGAAAATTGTGTTTTTGGCACATTGCCGAAAGAAAAAATTGCAGATAATGGCACTGAAAATTGCGCATGTGCAGTAGCAGTGGGAGAACCAGCGGGTGACGTCACTCGCTATGTGGGCGGCGTGTACGTTCCTCGTGGTTAGGATGCTGGAATCGTGAGCATGTTCCCTGCAGTTGAGACGCTGGAGTTGGAAGCACTTTCCCTGCTGACGTTACTCGTGGTTGAGACGCAGTTGTTTCTCGGGAGACAGCTGCATACAGGGCTGCATAGGAGAGTGGACACTGTCCCTCCTGGATGGCTACTTATACTACTATTCGCCGGTGAGCATTGCCACTTTTCCCTTACTTAAACTGACAATCCAACTAGTACTATAGTACTGAAATGATCTTTCTTTCTAATAGCAGTTCAAACATGTATTACCTGGCATGTTAGCTAAGTTTAGTAGTAGTAGAACTAACTAAATATACTATACAGTGGAACCTTGGATTACGAGCATAATCCGTTCCACGAGAATGCTCGTAATCCAAAACACTCGCATATCAAAGCGAGTTTCCCCATAGAAGTCAATGGAAAAGAAAATTATTTGTCCCGCATTGACTTCTATGGCATGCAATACCGCATGTGGCCAGAGGTGGGGGGGGGCGCCAGAGAGCCTCGGAAATACTCAGAGGGGGACAGCTCGGCTGAACTCGGAAGTATTTCCGAGTATTTCCGAACGGCTCATTCGTTTCCGCTTGGCTCCGGCGCCCCCCCCCACCTCAGGCCAAATGCGGTACTGCACAATGCTGTGGCTTGAATACTGCTTGTTTTGCAAGACAACACTCGCAAACCGAGTCAGGATTTAAAAAAAAACAGTGCTCATATTGCGAAATGCTCATTAAGCGTGTTACTCACAATCCGAGGTTTCACTGTAGTGAATACCTCTTTTTAAATAGCATGCAAAGTTTGTATTATATAGTACTAGTTTATTAGAGTATATAAACTAGTGTACTGTATAATAATGGAAAATTGGTATTAAATACTTACTGTGATTTTCCTTTCCTGGTCCATCCTCACGTCAGCACACAACGGGTTAACACCTCCTCCGGAGCCCCACATGACCACCTGTATCTAGCTGAATATAAAGACAGCACCTCCCCCAACTAGGATGTTCGATAACTTAGCCTGTTACAGGCCACTAGGGAGGGAGTCCTGTGCTGCCGTGAAGATGGGCCAGGAAAGGAAAATGACAGTAAGTATTTGATAACAATTTTACATTTTCCTGGCCTACCTTACATCAGCACACAACGGGATATACCAAAACTGATATAGGGTGGGAGAGAACAAATGAAAAGAGACACTGACAATCAAAGAAAAGCTGCTAAAGCCAGAAAGAATTGATCTCTCTTGTCCCAAACTTGCTGGTCGCATATTTAGTTTGTAAGGTTGAATGAAGGCCGCACCGGACCTTTAAGCTAGCCCTTACCTATATCTTCCAAACAATCCTGGCATAACTGCCCCAAATACTTTTTTTTTCGTCCCGTCGGAGCGAGATGGATCTACATCGCTGGACTTTTTTCTTTTTTAATAAAGGACTTGCCCCAAGCTGGCTCTTGTTTTTTTTCCCATTTTTGACACTTTTTTTTGGTGAAATGGTAAGGGTTGTGGGGATGAGGCCCTTGTCCCCATCAACATGGGCACAAGGTGCTTTGGGGTCCAGACCCCAAAGCATCCTCCCCATGTTGAGGGCATGTTGCCTGGTGCGGTTCAGGAGGGGGGGCGCTCTCTCGTCCCCCCTCATTTCCTGCTGCCTGCCAGGTTGCGTGCTCGGATAAGGGTCTGCTATGTATTTTTGGGGGAACCCCTACGTCATTTTTTTTTATTTTGGCGCGGGGTTCCCCTTAAAACTAATACCAGACCTAAAGGGTCTGGTATGGATTTTGAGGGGGACCCCTACGCCATTTTTAAAAAAAAAATTGGCGCAGGGTTCCCCTTAATATCCATAGCAGACCTGAAGGGCCTGGTATGGAATTTGGGGGGACCCCCACGCAATTTTTTTTTTAATTTTGGTTCGGGGTTCCCCTTAATATTCATACCAGACCCAAAGGGCCTGGTAATGGACTGAGGGGGAACCCATGCCGTTTTTTTCAATGAGTTTTATCTGTATTGCCGAGACCCGACAATTCATTACAGCCGCGATCAGTTTTAAATTACTTTTTTTCCTTAAGGCCCCGTTCAAACCTATGCGAATTGGTTGCGGCTTACACCGCATCCAATTTTCATAACATTATAAAATACATTGATTATAATGAGGCTGGTTCACATATGTGTGATGCATTCGCACTGCGTATTGCCCAAAAAACGTGTGCGTTTTCTAGGCATTGCGGTGCGGCTCAGGTGCGAATTCAGGCCCATTATCTTCTATGGGCACGCATCTGATTCGCAGATGTGTTCAGTTCTCATCAGGATTTCTCTCCCAGCTCACTACACTTCCCCCCCTCCCCATCTCCTCCTCTCTCCCAGGTCACCAAATTTGCAGCTAAAACGCAGATGATCCGCTGAACAGCTCTCTTATCTCTTTGCAGAGATAACGGAGCTGGAATTCGCACCGCACAAGTGTGAACCCAGCCTTAAGCCTTGTACACACGGTCGGACTTCAAACAAACTTTTCCCTGGATTTTTGTCCGAAGGGAGTTGGCCGGGCACACCCATAGCATACACACGGCAGGACTTTTCTGCAAACTTTCCCAAAACTTTCCCAACATCACATGGTTTTTCTGCTCTTTACCGCCACCCTTTGATCAACTTCTGCTATTGTTGGTTGATTTTAACATTGGTTCTGGGCATGCGTATTTGTACTTCGGACAAAAGTCCGATGGATTTCTGTGCACACAGAACGAACTTTTGTCCAATGAAAACCGAAAAAGTTTGTCCGATGGAGCATACACACGGTCAGATTTTTTGGAAAACGTGTTAATTTTGAAGTTTGTTGGCAAAAAGTCAGACCGTGTATGGGCCTTTAGAAATGTCATTTTGCTGCAGGGACTGTTTTAAACACAGGAAAAATTTGCCACTTTACAGGCATACTATAGACACCCCTAGGCACAAAATTTAAAGGAATATTTCACTTTTATTGTTTCACTTTAAGCATTATTAAAATCGGTGCTCCCGAAAAAACGGCCGTTTTAGAAAAAAAAATTAGCATTGATACATGTCCCCAAACACTTTTTATGACAATACCTTGCATATAAAGCCTTGTACACATGACCGAGTTTCTCGTCGTTAAAATCACGTCGTTTTTTCCGACGAGATTCTTGTTAACCTTGACGAGTTTCTCGTCAAGCTTTCTATGCGTACACACTGACATTTCCCAATTTCCTCGTTGTTCTCCGCGCTCACGTCCAGCACGTACGACGGCACTATAAAGGGGAAGATCGATTTTCTTGGCGCCACCCCTTGGGCTGCTTTTGCTGATCTCGTGTTACCGCGTGTGAAGTAAAAGTTTGGGAAGAGACGATTCGCGCTTTTCAGTCTTCGTGCTTTTCAGTTCGTTTTCTGAGGTTCAGTTTGTGCTTGTGGGTTCGTATCTTGACTTTCAGGGCGTCTAGGCAGGTCGTATCTGTTTTACAGTGCGTTCTTGCCCGTTCGTTTCTGATTTTCAGTTCGTTATTCATAGGCCTTGCTGTTCTAAAGTGCGTTCTGTTCTGTACGTTCTGATCGGACGACCGTTTCCTAGCCATGTCGCCTGGACGTTCTCGTCGTCGAGTTCGTGCTGTGCGTGCGCTTGGTGTTGGTCTGCTTGTTTTGGACCAAGACCAGTCCATGAATGGTGTGAGGAGGAGTTCATGGACCAAGAATTGGTTGCTCCAGCGGGACCAATTCTGCCACATGCGTCTGCTGCGGGAGAGAGTCGAGAATAATCCTGAGGACTACAGGAATTTTCTGCGGATGTCTGACCCCGTTTTTCAGGAACTGTTGGCTTTGGTGTCCCCCTATATTACCAGGTAGGACACCGTTATGCGGGAAGCCATCAATGCTGAGCAGAGGCTCATCGCCACCTTACGCTATCTGGCGACAGGGAGAAGTCTTCAGGACTTGAAGTTCACGACAGGCATCTCCCCCCAGGCTCTGGGCCTCATAATCCCAGACACCTGTTCTGCCATTATACAAGTCCTGCAGGAGGACTATATTAGGGTAAGTTTTCTCCTTTAACATCACATTTTATGTATTTCATGTATGCTAATGTATTGTATTGTATTTCTTTCATCCTTCCCTAATTACCATGATTGTAATATGCTGAGAATGTCCCCTTTGTCCCCATGCATGCTGGAAGCTTTAGATAGCCCCTTTTTTCTCCTCCATGCATATTTCCCTTTACTAACCTTTCCAGCAGGGGCGTCTGTTGCAACAAATGTTTGGGGGTCCAACCCCAATTTAGGAAATAAACTTCCTCCATTTTTGCAAAGGTGCCTATTAAACGCCCCCAGTTGTCCCCTCCAATGCAGCCATTTTGTCCCCTCCAATGCAGCCATTTTGTCCCCTCCAATGCAGCCATTTTGTCCCCTCCAATGCAGCCATTTTGTCCCCTCCAATGCAGCCATTTTGTCCCCTCCAATGCAGCCATTTTGTTCCCTCCAATGCAGCCATTTTGTTCCCTCCAATGCAGCCATTTTGTTCCCTCCAATGCAGCCATTTTGTCCCCTCCAATGCAGCCATTTTGTTCCCTCCAATGCAGCCATTTTGTTCCCTCCAATGCAGCCATTTGTCCCCAGCCCTGCACATACCTTCTTGTGGTCAGTGCTATCCTTCTTCTGTCCTTGATGTCTTCTCCTTCCCTTGATGTTGCATCAGCCAATCATGTTACCATTAAACAGACTTGGTGAACACGATTGGCAGAGCAGCCTGTCAGTGTTTACCCAAGGAATGCTCCCCCCCCCCTGCGTCCCCTATTTAACTTTTATGAAGCCAATTACATCCCTCAGGCTGTAATGTGCAAGCCTATTTGCCTCCCTGTTTCTGATATGCAATTTTCACCCCATAAATGCCGCAGTTATTCATATGTTGGTCGCTTAACAGGGGGCCATCCACCTGAATAGTGGGCGGCATTGACAATACATAGGTTATTGCAAGGCAAGAACCTATGTATTGTTCTGAGTGACGGGCACAGGAGAGAGGGGGCAGTGTTCCAGCGCCCACTCTGGACGCACCGCCACTGCACTGCTATCCTGTGGCCAAACACATCTCCCCCCCCCCCCAAAATCATGTATTAATGGACCATCAGAGGGGGTGATGAATATGAAACATGAGCCTTCCATTATACTTATTGAAAACACCTTAATAAACGTAGAATTTGATTGATGTTGGCCTCTAATGTTTTTTATTATAATCTCCTTGTAATGTAATATTTTTAATTTCTAATTTTCTTTCATCTTGTTTGACTCCCCAGCTTCCTTCCACGCCACAGGAATGGCAGACTGTGGCATCGGAGTTTGCCACGCGGTGGGACTTCCCCAACTGCGGTGGTGCCATAGACGGGAAGCACGTCCGCATCGTGCCGCCACCCCGTTCTGGGTCCTACTACTTCAATTACAAGGGGTTTCATAGCATTGTGCTGATGGCGGTGGTGTCAGCACGGTATGAATTCCTCTATGTTGATGTAGGGAAGAATGGCCGGATGTCCGATGGGGGATCCTTCATCCAGACGGAGTTTGCCCTCCGTCTCCAGAGTGACGACCTTGCATTGCCACCGGATGCAGGGAATATTGAAGGACTCCCCTTTGTTTTCTTGGCTGATGAAGCCTTTGGACTCGGACCGCATCTTATGAGGCCATTTCCTCACAGGACCCTGACCCCAGAGAAGAGGGTGTTCAATTACCGGCTGGCCAGGGGCCGAAGAGTCGTTGAAAATGCCTTTGGCATAATGGCCAGCCGGTTCCGCATTTTTATGACTTCCATCCACTTGGCGGACTACAAAATAAACTATGTAGTTTTATGCTGCTGTGTGCTACACAATTTTCTCAGCAGAAAATCAAATTCATATATGGCCTCAGTATTGCCTGAGGCTGGACTTTCACCTGCTAATCCCCTGCCGGGCCTGGAATCTGCCCGTCCTGGCTTGCCCCCCCAAAATGCCCGTGAGGTTCGGGACAAATATATGGAATATTTCACGGGTAGGGGGGCAATTCCTATGCCAGGCTATGGCTAAAGATTCCTGGAGAATGATTAAAATAAAAATCTGATTTCTAATTTTAACTTAGGTTTGTTTCCTGTCTCCTAGTTTGTCTTAGTGCATTTGTAGTGCCAAGTGTATTTTCCTTTAGTAAATAACAACCATTTCACTATGTAACCTTAAAAAAAAACACAAATCAGGTTAGAGCGTATTGAAAAAAGAAGCTACACGTTGTTTCTGTTCAAACATTTTACTCTGTGCACATTCACACACATGTTTCCTTTTTTTTTCCTGGCCACAAACCGCCAATTATTTTCTTAGGAAAATACAAAAACAGTTGCATTCCAAAAATTACAACATTGGATACCTCTGAGCAATCTGACACATTCACTTACACAAACTATGTCTCTATGTGCCCGTCCTAATATGGGGTCTTGCCACCCCTTGCCCAGCCAAAAATTGAATATGCACACATTTTGTATTAATTTCCACTAGGGATTTGAGACTCCTGATCCCTATTGTCAACATGTGCTATCTGCCATCAGGGGTGATCAATGGACGTGTTTTGGGGGTGCAACCCCTTCCTCAGTTCACCTACTTTAGATACGAGGAAGGGGTTGCACCCCCAAAAGACGTACATGGATATCCCCTGATGGCAGATAGCACATGTTGACACACTGTGTGCATATTCAATTTTTGGCTGGTTGCATTGTCAAAAACAGTATAAAAGGTTGATGAACAGTCATTACTGAAAAAAAAATTGGGGTTTGGTTGACTTATTCGATTCTCCCCAAAACATCTAGAATGTCTTTAAATGTTTGATCCATCACATGAATTATTTGTTTTATTCTGTCCAGTTCCATGCTACATTCCATCACTTGCTGTATTACTCGGAGGGCACTGTCAGCAGAGAAACGTGTACTATCCTTCACCACAACATTTACATCCCCTAAAAACAAAATACAAAAGGTATTATAACTCTGCAGGCCTACATCTCTTACCTGAAGCTGTGGTGTCAGATACTGACCTGTTGTGGTGACCAGTTCCACAACGTCATCCACCTCTCCTTCCTGCACTTCTCCTTCCTCCACCTCAACCTCCTCAACATCCTTCGGTTGTGGGTCTTTGGGAGTTTGGGGTTGTTGTGAAGCTGTGGGGTTCCTGTGCTCCCTGGAGTGTTCTCCTCCCAGTCTTCTCTCCCCTATGAGAATCAAACAAAAGGTCTATTTATCACACTGAAATTCTCTATGAAAAATAAAAACAGGCTAAATTGTTTGGAAGTGGGGTACAAGTGTGTGTTTGGGCGGAAGTTAAAGATGAATGCATTATTTCTGACCAATAATATGTTTAGTATTCACCTTTGGCTGTCAGTTTTTAGACATGGAGGCACCACAAAAAATCACTAATGCACCTGTGTGGGACACCCAAAAAAGGCGGGTCTGGTGGCCCACACTATAGTGCTCCAAAGTACAGATGTGGTACCAGCTGCTGAGTGTCCTCTCCTTTACACTGACTAAAGTTTGCATTTCATTCTCTTTACAAACACATCATCTAGCCAAAAAATTTTGAACACAAATGTTAAAAAAACACGCAGATGTCTAATTACTTTTGTGGCTATAAAATAAGCCAAAACAGCGGATAGTGGCCGAACGAAGTGTCTGTAACGTAACGAACGATTACTGTGCCAAACCAAGTTCAAATTATTAAATTATGGAAGGGAGTCCAATATGATAAAATCACAAAAAGGAGCAACATGTAAGTTGAGAAAAACATTAATAGCCGAAAAGTGTACATTTTACTTACTTTTTGCTAGCATTCTCTTAATGCTCCTTAACTGCTCTGGCTCCCTCAGTTTGAGGTCTGACCACCTCTTTCTGAGCTGCTCATTTGAGCGTTTCACCCCGAAATTCGTCTTCAGACTCTTCACGACTTTAGTGAGGATTTTGGCCTTCCTTCTATTTGGTTTGCTATACGGCCCATGCTTTGCGTCATAATCAGACTTGAGCAAGATGTCCACCATCTCCGCCATCTCCGCAAAAGACATATTAGATGCCTTGAATCTCCTCCTTGATCGTGACGTTTCCTCGGTCTCCGGGCTTGTCTCCTCCTCGTTAGTTGCGGAATTATCAGACACCTGCTGTAACTCCGCCATATCTGTCTGCGCGCCGAAAGAGAAGGGGCGGGGAAAAGATGTTAGTTAGAACGTCATGGGCGGGCGACGTGTGCGGAGTGACGTGTTCGTAGTTTGACGCATGCGTGGTGTATATATAGCAAACACACATGTGACTATACTACGTTCGGTGTGCGGAGAGAGGAGTTCAAGTTACGGACGTGCGAACGAAGGTATGTGATTTTGTGACTTGGACAAATAGTTGGCCTATACTGTCTTGAGAATGTTGTAGAATATATATGGTGACTACTAGGGATGAGCTTCGTGTTCGAGTCGAACATACGTTCGACTCGAACATCGGCTGTTCGATCGTTCGACGAAGATCGAACGATTTGGGCCGTTCGCGCCAAATTCGAGTGACGCGAACGGCCCACAATGCACTACGCCATCGCAGTGTCATCCAGGCGCTGTGATTGGCCAAGCATGCACTGTGACCCCGCATGCTTGGCCAATCACAGCGCCGGCAGCGAGGAGAGCAATGATTGGCCACAGGCAGGATGCCTGTGGCCAATTATTGCTGAGGGTGTTTAGTACACGCCCCACACTATAAAAGGCCACCAGCACGGCGGCCTAGTGTAGTGTGTTCCGGAGCAGGGAAAGACAAGCATAGGCAGGGACAGTGACATTTATTTCTTTCTTGCTTAACCTGGATTCCTTTAGTTTAGGGAAAGAGAAGGATAGGTAGGGAGAGTGTCAGTGTGTTTTACTGTGCGAGTCCTTGTTTCTAGGGACAAAGAAGGAAAGTGAGGGGAATTCTCCTTGTGCTATAGTGTGCTTTAAAAAAACATTTTTTCTAGGGACAGAAAACTCTAGGTAGGGAGAGTGTCAGTTTCTTTCACTGTGCGAGTCCTTGTTTCTAGGGACAAAGAAGGAAAGTGAGGGGAATTCTCCTTGTGCTATAGTGTGCTTTAAAAAAACATTTTTTCTAGGGACAGAAAACTCTAGGTAGGGAGAGTGTCAGTTTCTTTCACTGTGCGAGTCCTTGTTTCTAGGGACAAAGAAGGAAAGTGAGGGGAATTCTCCTTGTGCTATAGTGTGCTTTAAAAAAACATTTTTTCTAGGGACAGAAAACTCTAGGTAGGGAGAGTGTCAGTTTCTTTCACTGTGCGAGTCCTTGTTTCTAGGGACAAAGAAGGAAAGTGAGGGGAATTCTCCTTGTGCTATAGTGTGCTTTAAAAAAACATTTTTTCTAGGTAGGGAGAGTGTCAGTTTCTTTCACTGTGCGAGTCCTTGTTTCTAGGGACAAAGAAGGAAAGTGAGGGGAATTCTCCTTGTGCTATAGTGTGCTTTAAAAAAACATTTTTTCTAGGGACAGAAAACTCTAGGTAGGGAGAGTGTCAGTTTCTTTCACTGTGCGAGTCCTTGTTTCTAGGGACAAAGAAGGAAAGTGAGGGGAATTCTCCTTGTGCTATAGTGTGCTTTAAAAAAACATTTTTTCTAGGGACAGAAAACTCTAGGTAGGGAGAGTGTCAGTTTCTTTCACTGTGCGAGTCCTTGTTTCTAGGGACAAAGAAGGAAAGTGAGGGGAATTCTCCTTGTGCTATAGTGTGCTTTAAAAAAACATTTTTTCTAGGGACAGAAAACTCTAGGTAGGGAGAGTGCCAGTTTCTTTCACTGTGCAAGTCCTTGTTTCTAGGGACAAAGAAGGAAAGTGAGGGGAATTCTCCTTGTGCTATAGTGTGCTTTAAAAAAACATTTTTTCTAGGGACAGAAAACTCTAGGTAGGGAGAGTGCCAGTTTCTTTCACTGTGCGAGTCCTTGTTTCTAGGGACAAAGAAGGAAAGTGAGGGGAATTCTCCTTGTGCTATAGTGTGCTAAAGCATTCCTCATCAACCATCTTTGAAATCCTTGTTTTTTGGACAGTCAGGGAAATTGTCGTTGTGCTATTCTGTGCAAAAGCAATCATCCTCAACCATATTTAGAAATCCTTAAGTAAAGGGACAGAGAAGGACACCTGAAGGTAGCCCTTATTGCTTTTTTCCCATCTCCCTGCAGGCCATCTATTAGAATGTCTGGAAGGCAAACAAGGAGAGGCAGACAGTCAGGAGGCAATAAAAGAGGGCAAGCAGGCTCTGTGTCTGGGGGCAACAGTGCTGGTCGTGGACGCGGTGCATTGTCATCAGCACATGGCCATGGGACACGCTTGTCCTTCTTTTCGGCAGCTGGACATGTTGAGCCACATCATGCCGAAGACTTGGTAGAGTGGATGACCAAGCCCTCCTCCTCCTCCTCATCCTCTCTCACCCAGGCTCAGGGTACTGGCAAAGCAGCTGCCAAAGCGTCCTCTTCCCTGGTATCAATGTCAGACTCATCATCAGTCACTCCTTCCCTAGACCCACCATGTCCTCCTCCTGAGGAGTCCCCCGAACTGTTTGAGCACAGTGTTGGGTACATGCTCCAGGAGGATGCCCAGCGTTTCGAAGGGTCTGATGATCAAACCCAGCTACAGGAAGGCAGTAGCGTGAGAGCAGACAGAGGGGATGCTCAAGAAGGACACCAATCTGGCAGTCATGTTCCAGCAGCTGCAGCATACTGCCAGATTGGCTCCAGTGATGAGGAGGGAGGGGATGATGAGGTCACTGACGCCACGTGGGTGCCTAATAGGAGAGAGGAGGAGGAGGAGGATGAGGAGGAGGCACATCTCCAACGAGGCAGGATGCCCTTTGGTGGCCAGCGTAAGGGCAGTACACCGACGGAATCACACCGCAGAGCTCCGCCTGTGCAGGGCGCTGCCTCTGCCCGTCATTCAAAAAGTTCCTTGGTGTGGGCCTTTTTTGAGGCTAGTGCATCAGATCGCACAGCTGCTGTTTGCAACATATGTCTCAAGCGTATATCGCGTGGCCAAAACATCAGCCGCTTGGGTACCACATGCCTGACCAGACATATGTTGACCTGCCATGCAGCTCGTTGGCAAGCCTACCTCAAAGACCCACACCAAAGAACAAAGCGGACCTCTCCTTGCACCGCATCAGCTGGGATCTCCAACCCCACTATAACTTCAGTCCTCTCTGAAACATGCACTGAGAGGAATGAAGGTGTAGAATTAGGTGTGTCACAGCCAAGTACTTGCGGTCACTCTGCTAGCAGTACACCGACGTCCGATTCTAGCAGGCAAATTTCCCTGCCCCAGCTGCTGGACCGTCGAAAGAAGTTCACTCCCAGCCATCCACATGCCCAGCGGTTGAATGCTAGCTTGGCTAAATTGCTAGCGCTTCAACTGCTGCCTTTTCAGTTGGTAGACTCGGCCCCCTTCCGTGAGTTTGTGCAATGTGCGGTTCCTCAGTGGCAGGTTCCCAAACGCCACTTTTTCTCACGGAAGGCTATTCCGGCTCTCTACCGGCATGTGGAAGGCAATGTCTTGGCCTCGCTGGACAGGGCGGTCAGCGGTAAGGTGCATATTACCGCTGACTCATGGTCCAGCAGGCATGGACAGGGACGTTACCTTTCTTTCACGGCCCATTGGGTCACTCTTTTGGCAGCTGGGAAGGATGCAGGACAAGGTGCAGTAGTGTTGGAGGTTGTTCCACCGCCACGCCTCCAAAATGCTACTACTGGTTGTGACACACCTCTCTCCTCCACCCCCTCCTCTTCTTCTTCCTCCATGGCCTCTTCCTGTGGTTTGTCCTATGAACCAGCGGTGCTCCGTAGCCGTTCACGGGGCTACGCAAGTACGCAGGCAAAAAGATGCCATGCTGTGCTTGCGCTGGTGTGTTTGGGGGACAGAAGCCACACTGGGGCAGAGGTCCTGTCTGCTCTGCAGGGCCAGGCCGAGAGGTGGTTGACGCCACGCCAGCTTAAGCCAGGAATGGTGGTTTGCGACAATGGCACCAACCTCCTCTCCGCCCTCCGACAGGGACAACTGACCCATGTGCCCTGTGTGGCTCACGTCCTTAACCTGGTGGTGCAGCGGTTCTTGGGCAGGTACCCGGGCTTACAGGATGTCCTGAGGCAGGCCAGGAAAGTCTGTGTGCATTTCCGCAGATCTTATAATGCCAGTGCTCGCCTGGCTGAGCTGCAAAAGGAGTTGAACCTGCCCAAGAACCACCTTATATGTGACATGCCCACCAGGTGGAACTCAACGTTGGCCATGCTGCAGCGGCTGCACACGCAGCAGAGGGCCATCAATGAGTACCTGTGCGACTACGGCACCAGGACAGGGTCAGGGGAGCTTGGTTTTTTTTCTCCACGCCAGTGGGGCATGATCAGGGATGCATGCACTGTCCTGGCACCATTTGAGGAGGCCACGAGGATGGTGAGCAGTGACAGTGCATGCATCAGTGACACTGTACCTCTTGTCCACCTGTTGGAGCACACGCTGCGTGGAATAATGGACAGGGCACTTGAGGCAGAACAGAGGCAGGAAGAGGAGGACTTCCTTGCCTCTCAAGGCCCCCTTTACCCAGACAGTGTTCCTTCTGTCCCACCCATCGCACAGGAAGAGGAGGAGGAGGAGGAGGAGGAGGAGGATTGTGTCAGCATGGAGGTGGAGGCTGGCACTCAGCATCATCAGCAGCAGTCTTTTAGGGATGATTTACAGTCCCAAGAAACCAGTGGACTTGTACGTGGCTGGGAGGAGGTGGCTGCGGATCATGTCGTCCTTAGTGACCCAGAGGACTCCGGAGCGAATGCCTCAGCAAACCTACGCTGCATGGCCTCCCTGATCCTGCAAAGTCTGCGGAAGGATCCTCGTATTCTTCGGATCAAGGAGAGGGACCATTACTGGCTGGCCACTCTCCTTGATCCACGGTACAAGGGTAAGGTTGTGGACCTTATGTTACCTTCGCAGAGGGAGCAGAGGATGAGACAACTCCGGGAGGCCTTGCAGAAAGGTCTGTGCAACGCGTTCCCAGAAACTGGGAGGTTACAAACTCCTGGTCCTGGACAACGAGTTGCTGAGGCTTCGGCCAGTCAAAGAAGGAGCGGTGGGGAAGGTGGCCGTCTGACCGATGCGTTCAGACAATTCTTTAGTCCGCAGCCCCAAAGTATGATCGGTTCCAGCAACCATCGCCAGCGTCTGATAAACATGGTGCAGGAATATCTAGGGGCAAGGTCAGACTTGGACACCTTCCCCACCGAAAATCCTCTGGCTTACTGGGTCTTGAGGATGGATCACTGGCCAGAGCTTGCACAGTATGCAATTGAGCTACTGGCCTGTCCTGCATCCAGCGTTCTTTCGGAACGCACATTCAGTGCTGCTGGAGGATTTGTCACGGATCACAGGGTGCGCCTGTCCACCGACTCGGTTGATCGACTGACTTTCATCAAGATGAACCAGTCTTGGATCACCACCAGCTACCACACACCTGATGCTGATATAACAGACTAATTGATTTTAACATGTCACATCCCTTCAAGACTGATGCTGATGCTGAGTGCCTGTGCTGTTATGTTGACTGGCTATCCTCCTCCTCCGAGTCCTCAATGATACGATTGATGATGATAGCTTGGAAGATCATTTTTGTTTATGGGTGCCGCCACCAGTGGCTAAGGCCCAATTTTTCAGCCCCTGTTTTACAGGGGCGTGTAATTACAATTTTTTTAGCAATAATTTGCCATAGGGCTCATTGCTGTGCTCCAAGTACAGTATCTGTGAGGGGTTGTAGTGTTGTGCCACCAGTGCCTAAGGCCCAATTTTTCAGCCCCTGTTTAACAGGGGCGTGTCATTACAATTTTTGAAGCAATACTTTGCAACAGGGCTCATTGCTGTGCTCCAAGTACAGTATCTGTGAGGGGTTGTAGTGTTGTGCCACCAGTGCCTAAGGCCCAATTTTTCAGCCCCTGTTCAACAGGGGCATGCAATTACAATTCTTGATCTAATAATTCACAGCAGGGCCCATTGCTGCACCCACCAAGAGTAACTGTCAGGGCTTACAGTGTTGTGGCACCAGCACCACCATCAAAGGCCCAATTTTTACTACCACTGTTCAACAATTATATGTAATTAAAATTCCTGATATAATAGTTGACAGCAGGGCGTTCCAGCACCAACCAAGAGTAACTGTGAGTGCTTACAGTGTTGTGCCAACACCAACAACTAAGGGGCCTATTTCTGCAGAGTATATACGGCAGGTCCCTACTTTCAAACATCCAACTTACAAACGACTCCTACTTGCAAACGCAAGAAGACAACAGGAAGTGAGAGGAAATCTACCACTAGGAAGGAAAATTCTCTCCTGTAAGAATAAATATGGGAGAAAGGTGTCTCCTCTGTACTGATGCTTTATCAGCAATCCTTGTTTCAAGAAAAACACCACATTTCAAAAACAGTTGTCATTGGGACGGAAAGTGAGGTGAAATGTTCTGAACAGGGGCACAGACAGCAAAACAAATGTTACAGGGGTGATAACCCTTACCTATGTTTTCCAAAAAGTTTAAAAATAGATTTTTGGGCTGGAGCTACACTTCAACAATGTACCTGTTCAAAATTACAAACACATTCTACATAAGAACAAACCTACAGTCCCTGTCTTGTATGCACCGCCTGTATACGGCTGTTCAGAGTATGTAGGGCCTTTTTTATTTTATGTGCGGGGTTCCCCTTAATATCCATACAAGACCCAAAGGGGCTGGTAATGGGCTGGGGTAGGGGGGGGGGGGGGGTCATGGGGTAGCTATGCCATTTTTCTTAAAGATTTTCATCCATATTACCGGGACCAGACATTACATTAAAGCCGCAAGCAGTTTTAAATGGCTTTTTTTTCCTTTAGAAGTGTCATTTTGTGCAGGGACAGTTCTAAACACGGGAAACACGTGGCACTTCACAGGCATACTTTAGACACCCCCCAGGTACGATATTTAAAGGAATATTTGACTTTTTTTTTCACTTTATGCATCATTAAAATGACTGCTCCCGAAAAACGACCGTTTTTAAAACTTCTTTTTGCATTGATACATGTCCCCTGGTGCAGAACCCGGGTTCCCAAACCCTTTTTAGGACAATAACATGCATAATAGTTGTTATAATTAGCACTTTAGAATTCGAACGTTCGCATCCATTGTATTTAATAGGGTTCTAATGTTCGTACGAACTTTCGGTCCGTTCGCGGGTTCTGGTGCGAACCGAACCCGGGGGTGTTCGGCTCATCACTAGTGACTACGATGTTAAGGAGGTTAGACTGTGTGCCTCACATTAGTTATATATTATTTATTTTACTTGCAGACCCAAAATGAATGTCTTTATAAGTGACAAGGAATTCCTTGCGGAATTTATAGACCGGGTAAGGGAGCTGCCCGCTCTGTGGGAGACGAAAAACCCCATCCACAAAAAAAGAGGGGTGAGAAAAGCAGCGCTGGAGACCCTGCTCCCATTTGTGCATACCAAGGTGCCCACAGCCACAGCAAAACAGGTGGACACTAAAATTGGGAGCTTGAGATGCACCTACAGGACTGAACGCTCTAAGGTCCTGGCTTCTCAGAGGTCAGGAGCAGCAGCAGATGATGTGTATGTCCCGAATTTGTGGTACTACAGCAGGATGTCCTTTCTGGATGACCACATTGAGGCAAGGCCATCACTTTCCACTCTTCCCCCCAGACTTCCCTGCAGCCAACCTGAGCCTTCTCTGGAGCAAGAGGAGGCAGCCATCCTGGATGATCCTGATTTGGCCATCTGGAGCCAGGTATAGTATTAAATTAAAATGTATTGGGATAAAATTAATGTTTGACAAATATGTCAAGATGACAAACATAAACTATTTAGAGTTCCACAAGTGAAATCAAGATCTCTAGACATTAGTCTGCACTTAATTGGGTGCTAAATAGTCAATCTGATGTAGTTGTAAATGTTAGAAACTGATTTCAGGATTTACATTCTAATTGGTTCAATCATGATTATAAATTTGGAGGCAAAGATTAAAGCAACATATTAAACTATGTCCCTTTTTCATACACAGGATGAAATCAGCCAGGAGAAGGGTCTGGAAACTGTCAGGCAGGAGGAGGAAGGGCCCAGTGGCAGCCAGGAGGTGGCAGGGCCCAGTGGAAGGCAGGAGGTGGCAGGGCCCAGTGGCAGCCAGGAGGTGGCAGGGCCCAGTGGCAGGCAGGAGGTGGCAGGGCAAAGGAGAAGCACCAGATCACAGGTGCCTCCCATCCGATTTCCCAAAAGAGGCAGGAGGGACAGGACCACCAGTGAGGCAGCAATGGCCCTTATTAAAGAGGCC
The DNA here is from genome assembly GCA_029206835.1 of Rana muscosa. Lineage (NCBI taxonomy): Eukaryota > Metazoa > Chordata > Amphibia > Anura > Ranidae > Rana > Rana muscosa. The sequence continues at coordinate 885,301,388 of CM055116.1, forward strand.
CATGCCACCCTCAAAGAGCCCACATCCCCTGAAGAGGCCATTGCCGGCCTAGTGGAGGCAAAGTTCAAGGTGATGAGCATGGAGCAACGCCTCCTATGCGAGCCCCTGCTCATCACCTTGCTCAACAAGGGGGTGATGGGAAAAATTACCCCCAATACTGCAATTTGTGAGGTGGCACAACTGTCCCAACCTCAACCTCCTCCTCCACCTCCACCTTCTTCTTCTGCCCCACCCCCTTCTCCTCCACCTCCACCTTCTTCTTCTGCCCCACCCCCTTCTCCTCCACCTCCACCTTCTTCTTCTGCCCCACCCCCTTCTCCACCTCCTCCTCCACCTTGTTCTTCCGCCCCACCCCCTTCTCCTCCACCTCCACCTTCTTCTTCTGCCCCACCCCCTTCTCCACCTCCACCTTGTTCTTCTGCCCCACCCCCTTCTCCTCCACCTCCTCCTCCTCCTGACAGGAGTACCACTCCAGTGGCCCAGCCTCCAGCCAAACGAAGAAGGAAGGCTGCAGGGAAGGCTTCAGGAAAGGTTGCAGGGAAGGTTGCCAGGAAGACGAGGAAGTGATGGCCTTGCTTCATTGTGGTCGGACAGAAGGCAGCCTGTTGTAGTACCACACACTTGGGACATATATCTCACCTGCTGCTGTTCCTGACCTCTGGGAGGCCAGCATCAGATTGTGCTCAGAAATGTTGGCCTTCTCAAGCTCCCAATTTTAGTGTCCACACAGGGTTGATGTGTGGTCTGGGGTCCCTGGGATGCACAAATGGCAGCAGGTTCTCCAGCGCTGCCTTCTCTTTATTTTATTTGAAACATGAATAAATGTTATTTTTGTTTAAGTTCATACTTGACTATGTGTATTTGTAAAAAATTAAAATTTAGCTTTGGAGTAAGCAGAGACATTTGACTGACAAAAAAAGGGACAGATAACAACCCCCCTAAAAAATAAAATAATCTGATTTCCCAAAAAGAGGGTGTTAAATTTTACAACTATATATTAAAATATTCAATGGGAGATCACTATCAAAACATTGCAAAATTAAAATTAACATCAGTTTGAAAAATATAAAAATGTAAAATATTCATAAAAACTTGCATGATATAATACACATAAATCTTCTTAAGAGCAGCATGAAAAAGGTTAAAAAAAGATAGTCATAACTCTGTGTGAATATCAGCAGCAAAAGAAGTTCTTTCGTTTTGATTAATGTAACATTCTAAAGAAGATTTCAATGCACAACATTTAAACGATGCAATAATTTCGAGCGTGACGAATGTGCTCTCTCCATTACGAAGGCTTGTTTTACCAGAAGATGTGCTCCCGTCTCATACTTGCTTCTGAGCATGCGCGCTTTTGAAAGACTCGTTAAAGCATACACACGAACCATTTTCTCGTCACAAAAGAGGCCGACGAGAAACACGACGAGGAAATCTGGAATCCTGACGAGAAAATAGAGAGCAGGTTCTCTATTTTCTCGTCGAGATTCACGGCAATTTTCTCGTCGTAAAACCATACACACGAACGTTTTTCTCGATCAAAAAGCATTGGAAATTCTCAATAAATTTTAATTTTGTGTGTTAAGGTGCTATGTCAGTCCACTGGACTCCACTCTAGACCAGAAGTTATATAGAAGGTTGTTAGTCTTGTGATGTCACCTGATGGTGAGGTTTGTCATATTTGGCTTTGCAGAGGATGTCCCTCCTTCTATTACTGTCTGAAAATATACAATGGAAATGCCCCATTTTTCTGCAGTGTGTCTGGATTGTGATTAGATGGGGGTGTGTCCTGCATCTATAGAAAGCCTGTTATGCCATGTGTGCTGATTGGCCCTCATGGTATCCTAAACAACACAGACGTTACCGCATGCCTGGAATATCACCTGATTCAATTTTTTTAACTCTAAATTATAACTTCCCGCTAATACTTGGTGTAAATAAAGACAACAATTTTTAGTTTTGGATGGAGTGGGGAAGGGTTAGGAGCCCTGTCACTTTTATATTGCTGTTTGTCCCTGCTGGAGAGATTCACACTTTATATTTTCCCATTGTCTGTAACAGCAAGTGTTGGGGAATCCATTTGAAAGAGGTGAGGGGAAATTTTCCAATTTGTGACAACTAAGAGAAGATTTCCCTTTACTTTGGACAGATTTCTCCTGACAAGAAGTGAATATCCTGATCTTCTACTGTATTCAAAACTAAAAAGTTCAGTTATGACTCTACATACACTTTGAAGTGTAGCTAAAGTCAAAAACTTTTGTAGTTTTGGATGAAGTAGAGAATGGTGTGACAGCAGGAAGGTAAAGTCACCTGGTTGCATCCAGGGGGGTAGATATATTTCGCCCAGATTCAGGCTTTACGCTGACTTATACAACTAGGTGGAGAGTTGTATAAGGCTAGTGGGCTCATGGATGACTCATACCTCTAGGGAGAGGGCTGGGCGTCGTGTAGACAGGGAGTTGATGAGACCAGCTGAAGCTTGTCAGCTCATTTAGGCCTCTATAAGAACTCCCAGCTTCATTAGATGTTAGCTCATGCCTGGAACCAGACCTGTGTGGACTGTCTAGGGAGAGTGAACCCCTGTGCGGTGAGACAAAGCCTGTGTGGCTATTTGCTTGGACATTTAAAACCAGGGACTTAGGGACTAGGACAGCACTAGGCTGATCCCAGTTGTTAGTTAGGAAACCTGTATGTTTAGTCAGAGGTCAACTTGACCAGGATTTATTTTGGTTATGTTTCTTTTGCTTTGCTGTGTTTTGTCACTGTAAATAGAAAATAAACCGCACCTTTTTGATTTTGAAAACCACAACCTCCGTTTGCTGGGCCTGTTTTGTGTGGGGAGCCCATCCCGGGGGTCACACACACCCGCTGCCGAGCTAACCCCCTCACAGTTGGTGGAGAACCAGTGGCAGTTTTTTTTTAAGCCAGCATGGAGGAGATACTGAAACAGCTGGCTCTAGCAAATGCCAATCAACAGCAGACAAATGCAGGTTTGCAAAGGAGCCTTGCAGCCCAGCAGCAAGCTCATCAACAGAGCCTTGCAGCCCAGCAGCAAGCTCACCAACAGAGTCTGGAAGCTCAGCAACAAGCCCAGCAGCAATCTGAGGCCCGCTTCATAGACCTGTTACAGAAGCAAGAGCAGAGACTACAACAAATGGAAGCAGTAATGCAGCAACGTCCGCAGACCAGTGAGGAAAGCCGTCCCACTAATACCGCATCCTTTGGGGTGAGTCGTTTATTGACAAAAATGACTGGAGAGGATGATCCAGAGGTATTTTTGACCACATTTGAAAGGACCGCTGAAAGAGAAAAGTGGCCTGAGGAGCAGTGGGCTGGACTGGTGGCTCCTCTGTTAACTGGTGAATCGCAGAAAGCTTACTATGACCTAGAGCCTAACCAAGCAAAAGACTATGTGATGCTAAAAGCTGAAATTTTGGCAAGGCTGGGTGTCACCCAGGCTGTCCGGGCTCAGCGTGTGCATAACTGGACTTTCCAGCTTGGAAAACCCCCCAGGTCTCAAATGTATAATCTCATTCACCTGAGCAGAAAGTGGCTACAGCCAGAGACTTTGTCCGCACCAAAGATTGTGGAACGTGTTGTAATGGATCGGTTTTTGAGAGCTCTTCCTACTGCCATCCAAAAGTGGGTAAGCCATGGAGACCCAGAGACGGCCGATGGTCTTGTGGATCGTGTGGAGAAATACTTGGCTACAGAGAACCTGACGGCCTCTTCCAGAGACACTCGGACTTTCCACCCTAAGACCAGACCATCCCCAGGGGCGGATAAGAGGATTCCAAGGGGTGAGGGTGGAGAGAGTGAGAGGGTGGGAGCTCTACCCCAAGTTTGGCGAGAACAGCCTGGGAAATCAGCGGCTCAAGAGGCGGCAAGAAGGATCGTTTGCTACCGCTGCCGGCAAGCGGGACATATTGCAGCCAATTGCCCGGTTGTGGAGGAACCCATGCAGTGTGACTTTCTGACGGGCAGACGTCAGTCGCTGTGTGCGACAGTCGCATGCACTGCCATTCGAGGAACTGAGAAACATTTATGCAAAATGTGTGTTAATGGTAGAAATGTTGTGGTATTGCTGGATTCAGGTAGCCTTGTGACCCTGATAAAGGCTGAGTTAGTTAAAACAGAGGTCTCTGGGAATAGCAAGGTAGCTGTTATTTGTGTGCATGGGGACACCCGAGAGTATCCAGTGACTACAGTGTGTTTCGAGACCCCCAAAGGTACCCTCTCTCATCCAGTGGGCTTAGTATCTCAGTTACCGCATGACGCCATTGTGGGAAGGGATTTTCCGAAGTTCTGGGAACTGTGGGATGATCCTGAGCCCCTCACTGGTGCCCCTATGTACCAGGAATGTGATAGCCAGAACTCCCCTGAGAGTGGTGAGGACTCTCCGGAATTTCCCTTATCAGTATTGGCAGGGGAGACTCAAGAAACTGGAGAGGAGCCCACCTCCTCAGACGAAAACCTACCGTCTGTGGAGTTTTCTGATCTTGAGGTTCACAGGGAAAACTTTGCCACAGAACAGTTGAAAGACCCCGCCCTAATAAAGGCACGGGAAAACGTAGTGAAAATAGATGGCGAGTTAGTGAACCCAGATAATACCTGCACTTACCCATACTTCAGCGTAGAGAAGGACCTACTGTATCGGGTGGCAAAAAGGGCAGAAGAAACCGTTGAGCAGCTTGTGGTGCCCAAACCTTACAGGAAGTTGGTGTTGGAGTTGGCCCATGGGCACATTCTTGGAGGTCATCTGGGGACAGAGAAAACCCGAGCGAGGGTATTACAGAGATTCTATTGGCCGGGGGTGATGAAGGACGTAGAAAATTATTGTTCCTCCTGCCCTGTGTGTCAGAGGTTGGCCCCGATGCCACATTTCCGTAGCCCGCTGGTCCCTCTACCCATCATTGAGGTCCCGTTTGAGAGGATCGCCATGGATTTGGTAGGTCCTATAATCAAGTCCGCTAGGGGGCACCAGTACATATTAGTTATAATGGACTATGCCACCCGTTATCCAGAAGCGATCCCTCTCCGAAATACCTCGGCCAAAACCATAGCCAAAGAGCTATCTCTTGTTTTTAGCCGGGTGGGTATTTGTAAAGAACTGCTTACGGACCAAGGTACACCCTTTATGTCCCGGGTTATGAAAGAGCTGTGTAAATTGTTCAAAGTGACGCAATTGCGTACGTCTGTGTATCACCCCCAAACCGATGGGCTGGTTGAAAGATTCAACAAAACCCTAAAACAAATGTTGAAGAAAGTGGTGGATAGAGATGGAAAGGATTGGGACTGTTTACTTCCTTATTTGATGTTTGCTATTAGGGAGGTGCCCCAATCCTCTACGGGATTCTCCCCCTTTGAGTTACTGTATGGGAGACACCCAAGAGGGCTGTTGGATATTGCCAAGGAAACTTGGGAAAGTGAGAGTTCTCCCCACAGGAGTGTGATTGAGCATGTCGCCCTGATGCAAGATCGAATTGCACAGGTAATGCCCATCGTGAAGGAACATTTGGCCCAAGCGCAGTTGGCACAGCAGAGAGTGTACAACCGTGGAGCCAAGACCCGTACCTTCTCCCCGGGGGATAGGATATTGGTACTTGTCCCTACGGTTGAAAGTAAATTCCTTGCCAAATGGCAAGGCCCCTACGAGATAATGGAAAAAGTGAGCGAAGTGAATTACAAGGTCAGACAACCAGGAAGGCGAAAGCCCGAACAGATCTATCACGTTAATCTGTTGAAAGCCTGGAGGGATAGAGAGTCCCTAGTCGCAGACACTTGGTCACCAGCTCAAACTGGTTGCGTGATTCCTGAGGTTGGAATAGCAGCCACCTTGTCACAACCCCAACAACAGGAGGTTAAGGAGTTTGTGCTTCGCAACAAGGAGGTATTCTCTGAGCTGCCGGGACAAACATCTGGGGTAGAGCATGACATCATTACCCCGCCCGGTGAAAGGGTGAAGTTAAAACCCTATCGGATCCCAGAGGCTCGACGGGAGGCAATACGGGAGGAAGTACAGAAAATGCTGAACTTAGGGGTGATAGAGGAGTCCCAAAGTGATTGGTCTAGTCCCATCGTGTTGGTGCCTAAACCGGATGGGAGCTGGCGATTTTGTAACGATTTTCGTCAGTTGAACAAAGTTACAAAATTTGACACCTACCCCATGCCACGTATAGATGAGTTGATCGACCGGCTGGGAACAGCCCGATACATGACGACTCTTGACCTCACAAAAGGGTATTGGCAAATCCCCCTGGCCAAGTCGGCCAAAGAGAAAACCGCATTTGTAACCCCAGACGGGGCGTTCCAATATAAAAGAATGCCGTTCGGGTTACAGAATGCGCCGGCCACATTCCAGCGGAAAATGGACCAGATGCTGAGGCCCCATCGGAAGTATGCTGCGGCTTACCTGGATGACGTAATTGTCCATAGCACAGATTGGGCCTCACATCTGCCAAAAGTGCAAGCAGTCCTGGACTCTGTTCGGGAAGCGGGGTTTACGGCTAACCCCAAGAAGTGTACCATTGGGCAGGAGGAGGCCAAATATCTTGGGTACACCATTGGGAGGGGAGTAATAAAACCCCAACTCAACAAAGTCGAGGCCATCCAGAGTTGGCCACGTCCCAACAGCAAGAAGCAGGTACGAGCCTTTCTGGGAATCGCTGGGTATTATCGGCGATTCATTCCCCACTTTGCTTCTAAGGCTGTGCCCCTAACCAACCTGACGAAGGGGAAAGGGTCGGTCATGATTAAATGGACCCCCGAGGCTGAGGCAGCATTCCAATTCTTGAAACAAGCCTTATGTAGCCAGCCAGTGTTGTACTCACCCGACTTCTCTAAAGACTTTGTCGTACAAAGTGATGCGTCAGATGTGGGGTTAGGAGCAGTATTGTCCCAGGTCTGGAACGGGGAAGAGCACCCAGTCATTTACCTCAGCAGGAAGTTGAAGTCCCATGAGGTAAATTACGCCACCGTTGAAAAGGAGTGTTTAGCGGTGAAGTGGGCTCTAGATTCCCTTCGGTACTACCTGCTAGGTAGGCACTTTGACATGGTTACGGATCACGCTCCGTTAAAGTGGATGGCTCAAAACAAGGAAACAAATAGAAGAGTGAATAGGTGGTTCCTGGCCCTCCAGGAATTCAACTTCACAGTAAAGCATCGCCCTGGCGTTCAAATGGGGAATGTGGATGCTTTGTCTCGAGTACATGAATGCCTGATTGCTGGTGTTCCAACCCCGAGGTTAAAACAAGAGGGGGGGGGTATGTGACAGCAGGAAGGTAAAGTCACCTGGTTGCATCCAGGGGGGTAGATATATTTCGCCCAGATTCAGGCTTTACGCCGACTTATACAACTAGGTGGAGAGTTGTATAAGGCTAGTGGGCTCATGGATGACTCATACCTCTAGGGAGAGGGCTGGGCGTCGTGCAGACAGGGAGTTGATGAGACCAGCTGAAGCTTGTCAGCTCATTTAGGCCTCTATAAGAACTCCCAGCTTCATTAGATGTTAGCTCATGCCTGGAACCAGACCTGTGTGGACTGTCTAGGGAGAGTGAACCCCTGTGCGGTGAGACAAAGCCTGTGTGGCTATTTGCTTGGACATTTAAAACCAGGGACTTAGGGACTAGGACAGCACTAGGCTGATCCCAGTTGTTAGTTAGGAAACCTGTATGTTTAGTCAGAGGTCAACTTGACCAGGATTTATTTTGGTTATGTTTCTTTTGCTTTGCTGTGTTTTGTCACTGTAAATAGAAAATAAACCGCACCTTTTTGATTTTGAAAACCACAACCTCCGTTTGCTGGGCCTGTTTTGTGTGGGGAGCCCATCCCAGGGGTCACACACACCCGCTGCCGAGCTAACCCCCTCACAATGGTTAGAATATCTATCTGTTTTTAATTTTTTTTGCTGGATCACAAACATCGGCTGAAAACCGATATTGGCTATTCCATGAAACCTTATTGGTGCTGTTGTGCATACTGAAAGCCCTGCCTGGGAGCTCCCACCTCTGGAGACTGGTAGGAATTGTATGACTTAGCCCACCAAGAGGGTAAAATGCTCTACAGGAGAGGGGTCCCAGGAAGAGGCCTCCAGTGTGCACAGGTGGAGGTGGAAAAATAAAGATTTATGAAAATGTTGACATCCATGTGCGGGCCAGTCTTTGTGATTCAGCCTTCTATCAGAAGCGTGGATGAGTTCCATTCTGCCTGAACCTGCTCCTTTTGGTCACTGGCATGCTATGTAAGCTTAGAAGCAGCAACATTTTCAGTCGGTGTCCTCTTTGAAATGTCTTTCCACTTTCTTTATCGTTCATTGACGGGCTAGGTTCATCCGATTCTGGATCTAAATTCCTTCCTGAGGGTGCGCAAGTTTCACATTGAGTCGGTGCACTTAGTCGTAGCCTCCGTGCACCAGGGGGAACTTCTGTCTTTGATTGACATCAAGGATGCTAATTTTCACATCCCCATTTGTTGCCACCATCGGACTTGGAGAGAGATCTGTCCATCACAATTAAGACCTTGCAGGATCTCGAATGGGTCCTCGAACTTCCTGCTTGGTCCTGCTTCCCTCGTCACATCTGGAATATCTGGGACTTTTGCTGGACACGTCCATGACAAAGTTCTTCTTCCCTCTGGAAAAACTTCAGAAGTTTCATCTTTTAGCGTTCAGCGTCTTTCCTTTCTTTCCTTGCAGACAGAGTCCATTTGGTTTTTGCATGAGGATTCTGAGTCTCATGGTGGCTTCCTTCGAGGCAGTTCCTTATGCCCAACATTATGCCAGACTATTGCAGCAAGAGATCCTGAGACCAAGTGGAACAGAGCTCCCGGAGCCTTAGACCTTCCCAACCGGTTGTCTCGCCTGACCAAGGCATCATTGATTTGGTGAATTCGCTCTCCACTTCTGTCCAAGAAGTCCATTCCTCCACTCAGTTTGCGGATTGTCACCATGTACATGTACCATGTACAATATAGCAGGGTTGCCAACCGTTCATAAATTTACAGTTTGTAAATTTCAGGTGACTTACAAACTGTCTGAAAATGTCCAATATGGGCAGCTGCCACCCTTAAAAAATATGGCAACTGGCCGGCTTTGGAACTGCACATGTGCAGTTCGGAAGCTGGCCAGGCTCGGCCTTAGTCGTGTTTGGACGGGAGCAGGCCAGGCGCACATTAGTGATGTTATGCCCACTGTAGAAAAATACCTGCAGTGTGGCAGAGAATGATTTTGGTGGTGATGAGAGGTGGGATATGGCTATGTTGATTTAGAGCCATGCCGCTTAAGTTGGCAGTTAGATCTAGTTTTAAACCATGAAGACTGTGGTGAGGGCAAGCATTGCTTTTTGGAGAAAGATATAACTGGCTTCTTCAAGATCAATGGGATCATCAAGTACCTGGGATCAGGTGGGCCGCGGTCCTGTCTGTCCTATTCTCTTGTATCATGTGCGCAATCTCTTACCATCTCTTGTATAATGTCCGCAATCTCTGACCATCTCTTGTATCATGTCCACAGTCTCTGAACGTCTTTCATATCATGTCCGCAGTCTCTGACCATCTCTTGTATCATGCCTGCAGTCTCTGACCATCTCTTGTATCATGATTGCAGTCTCTGACCATCTCTTGTATCATGTCTGCAGTCTCTGACCATCTCTCTTGTATCATGTTTGCAGTCTCTGACCATTTATTGTATCATGTCTGCAGTCTCTGACCATCTCTTGTATCATGTCCGCAGTTCCTGACCATCTCTCTTGTATCATGTCCGCAGTCTCTGACCATCTCTCTTGTATCATGTCCGCAGTCTCTGACCATCTCTCTTTTATCATGTCCGCAATTTCTGACCATCTCTCTTGTGTCATGTCTGCAGTCTCTGACCATTTCTTGTATCCTGTCTGCAGTCTCTGAGGGAGAGGAGTCAAGAGCAGGAGTGCCACCATAACGAGGGTCACAGGAGGAGTCAAACATGTGTGAACTGTGGAGAGGAGAATATAGTATGAAACCAAAGCTGCCAAGCTGGAGCCCAGAGAGGACCGTCTGACTGAGCCCTGCACGGTGCACCAGAGAGGAAGTCAGTGACAGCGCAAGGCCAGTCTGAGGTGGTCTGTGGTCACCAGAGTCCCCCCTCTGAGTTCCCGTGTTCCCCCTTAAATCAGTGTCCTCAGAGTTACCCTTTACATCAGGGTCTGCAGGATTCCCCCTTACAGTGCAAGAAGGAACTCTGTGATGTAAAGGGCAATGCTGCAGACCCGAATGTAAGTGGGAACTCTAAAGTTAAGGTAAACACTGTGGACTCTGATGTAAGGGGGTCTTTGACCAGAAACTACCTTATAACAGAGTTCCCCTTTACACCAAAGTCTGCAGCATTCCCCCTTATATCATGATCTGCAGCATTCCTCTTTACATCAGAGTTCCTCTTTACATCAGAGTCCATATAGTTCCCCCTTGCACTGTAAGGGGGAATGCTGCAGACTCTGGAGTAAGGGGGGACTCTGTGCTGGGTTATATTAACCTGACCTTCATGTAAATTGGGGAATGCATTTTTTGACTTTTGTTATACCTTAAACACGTTGCTAATAGCACTAGCTACATATTTGTAGCTTACTTCGTGATATTTGCAGTTTTGCACTGAAAACTGTCATTTTATGTACTTTTATGAAATGTCAGTAAAAAATGTGGCTCTGTCAGTAAATTTCATGAGTTGAGCCAGTAAAAAAAATTGTGCTGTTAGTAAATGTTTGGCGTCCTGTTATAAATTTCACTGTTTGGCAACTGCAATATAGTGCAGCAGGAATGTGTAATGTACAATATAGTGTATATAGTACAGGAGTCTGTGATGTACAATATATTGTATATAGTGCAGGAAGAATGTGTAATGTACAATATAGTGTATATAGTGCAGGAGGAATGTGTAATGTACAATACTGTATAGTGTGTATATAGTGCAGGAGTGTATATTGTACAATATAATGTATATAGTGCAGGACTTTGTTAACCACTTCACGCAAATCGCAGTAGCTGTACGTCGGTACTTTGACGCTAAATACCATTGGTATGGCAGCAGCTAGCTGCCAAAACCCTGATATTTTCAGGAAAGGCGTGCGTTTCTCTTTCAGATAAAAGTGGTCGCAGCAGCGAATTCGCCCCGAGATCACTTTTATCGGGGGTGGGAGTGGGCCCCCCACCGCGCTTCGGTCGTCTCAGCTGCTTACCAGAGCTGTCGTAACGGCGGAGACGATTGTGTCTGCTTCTCTCACTGCCAGGATTTCGAGTGAGGGAAAGATGGCCCCCACTCGGCTCCATAGCATTTTTTCTTCTTTATTGCATTTTTGTGTAAATGCTAGATCTGAGGTCTTTTTGACCCCAGATCTCACATTTAAATGGTCCTGTCAGGGATGTTTACATTCTTTGTAATAGGAATAAAAGTGACTTAAGCATTTTTTTTTTTAAAGGACAGCGTAAAAATAAAAAGTAAAATAAATAATAATTTTTTTTTTTAAAGCGCCCCATCCCGCCGAGCTCGTGTACAAGCGAACACATACGTAAGTCGCGCACACATATTAAAACGGTGTTCAAACCACACATATGAGGGATCGACGCGATCGTTAGAATGAGAGCAATAATTCTAGTACTAGACCTCCTCTGTAACTCTAAACATGTAACCTGTAGACATTTTTAAACATCGCCTATGGAGATTTTTAAGGGTAAACGTTTGTTGCCATTCCACGAGCGGGCACAATTTTGAATGACATGTTGGGTATCAATTTACTCGGCGTAACATTATCTTTCACAATATAAAAAAAATTGGGCTAACTTTACTGTTGTCTTATTTTTTTAAGTAAATAAGGTGTATTTTTTCCAAAAAAAATTGAGCTTGAAAGACCACAAAATATATATGCTTGGGTTCATGTATTTGTTTTGATGAGTGAAGATGTTGTTCGTAGACATGTGCAATTAGTTTAGTTCCAAATTCGTTTTTTAACAAATTTTGACAAATTAGTTCATTCCAAAATTTCCGAATCTGCAAATTTTTCGATTTTCTAATTTTCGGATTTCCGAATTTTCAGATTTTTGGATTTCCGAAATTTTAAATTTCCGAATTCCGAAATTTTGAATTTCCAAATTTTTCCGATAATGCGAAATTCGAAAATTCGAAAACTTTGCAAATTCGGGAAATCCGAAAATTCGGAAATCGAAAAATTCGGAAATTGAAAATTCTACATTTCGAAAATTCGAGATTCGAAAATTTGAAAATTTCACATTCGCAAATTCCAAATTCGCAAATTTGAAAAATCTAAATTCTTAGGGTTAGGGTTTTAGGGTTAGAGGATTAGAGGGTTAAAGGGTTAGGGTTAGAGGGTTAGGGCTTAGGGTTAGGCGTTAGGGGTTAGGGCTTAGGGTTAGTGGTTAGTGTTAGGGGTTAGGTTTAGGGTTAGGGTGTTAGGTTTAGGGTTAGAGGGTTAGGGTTAGAGGGTTAGGGTTTAGGGTTAGGGTTGGGGATTAGGGTTAGGGCTAGAGTTAGGGTTATATCTAGGTTTTAGGGTTAGGGTTGGGGGTTAGTGGTTAGGGCTATGGTTAGGGTTAGGGTTGGGGTTAGGGGTTGGGGTTAGCAGTTAGGGTTAGGGCTTAGGGTTAGGGGTTAGGGGTAGGCTAAGAGTTAGGGTTAGAGAGTTAGGCCCCTTTCACACTGAGACATTGAAAAAACGCGTAAAAAATATGCCTTTTTTTACCGCGATTTTACCGCGATTTTACCGTGTTTTTATCGCATTTTTACTGCGTTAGCGTCTGTTAATAACCCTACCCCCCTTGCATCATATCCTGTGTACTTCCTGGTTTTGTACAGAACGTGGAGAAGATGGAGTTTCATGAGCTACTGTTGTTGTTTGTGCTCCATGTTTGGGAACATTTTCTGCAACAGCAGAGATCACAACGTCGATTTTGGGTGCATCCAATCCAACAAAGGCACTCTGACAGAGGACAATTTGCCATTCTCTATCATGATCTGAGAGAGCACCCTGACAAGTTCCGAAATTACACTCGGATGAGCATTGCAACGTAAGTATATGCCAGTTCTCTAAACCCACACCTAGTAGTCCCTAAACCCCTAATGCCAGTCTCGGCAGTCCCTAAACTACACCCATCCCATCCCCATCCTCCCAACCCTAATCCCTCCACTCCTAGTCCCAAAATCCTTAATCCCATCCCATCCCATCCTCCCAACCCTAATCCCTCCACTCCTAGTCCCAAAATCCTTAATCCTATCCCATCCCATCCTCCCAACCCTAATCCCTCCACTCCTAGTCCCAAAATCCTTAATCCCATCCCATCCCATCCTCCCAACCCTAATCCCTCCACTCCTAGTCCCAAAATCCTTAATCCCATCCCATCCTCCCAACCCTAATCCCTCCACTCCTAGTCCCAAAATCCTTAATCCTATCCCACACTCCCAACCCTAATCCCTCCACTCCTAGTCCCAAAATCCTTAATCCCATCCCATCCTCCCAACCCTAATCCCTCCACTCCTAGTCCCAAAATCCTTAATCCCATCCCACACTCCCAACCCTAATCCCTCCACTCCTAGTCCCAAAATCCAAACCATAATCCCACACCTGTATTAATAAAAATTTAAAACATAACCTTTCCCCTACCCTTACCTTACTTTTATCGTCTCTTTAACTTAAAATCTATGTATTTCCATAGATTTGACTTTCTTCTTGACCTGCTGTCACCTGCGTTGTTGAGACAAGATACTAATTGTAGGGAAGCAATACCGCCATGTGAACGCTTACTTGTAACGCTGAGGTGAGTAATTTTAGAAATGACAATTTTTTTTAATCATTCTGATTTAAAAAACATTTTACAAAATTTTTTGGGTAAAAATATATTTTATTGGTCAATTTACACAACATGTGTAAAAATAAAACATTTTTTTGAAAAAAAAACATAAATATTAAATTTCGAACAAGAAATATTTTTATTTTGAACAGTAAATATTGAACTAGAAATAATTTTATTTTTTGAACAGTTACCGTAATCAAATTTTTTTATAAAACACAAAAATATATATATAATAACAATTTTTTTTTTAAAACTAATTTACTCTGGAAAACATACAGTAGTTACAAATCATGATAAAATTGGGGGTGAGGGTGTAAATCATCTCTAGTGTTTCCCTGAGGAGTAGGAGTAGGAGCAGGAGGAGGAGTAGGCGGAGGAGGATGAGGAGTTTGACAGCGAGGGAAATAATTTTGGCCCATACCGTATTGGGATGGAAATCTGGGACTGATATGGGGATTTGGGCCATAGGGATTGTAAGATGGTGTTAGAGCATCTTCCCACTGGTGTCTATAAGTTGTATTTGTTGTTTGGGTGCTCAGTTCAAAGGGTTGGCCACGGGAAAGGGGGGGATTATTTTTAACTTGGTACGATTTTATTACTTTTAAAATATCTATACGCAAATCGCATTGATGCTCTTTAGGGATTTCTGCGATCTGGGGAACTAAACTCTTAGTAAAGGCTTCAATTTCGGGGTGGTCACTTTTTTGTGAATCCATTAATTTTTTTACCACATCTATAAATTGTTGGCTTTCCTTTGCCTTTGTTGTTGGTGTTCTTGCGATTCGTCTTGGAGGCTCTGGAGCACAAATGTCCCCCTCCTGCTGCTGTTCTATTTGTTCTTCATTTGCCGCTGGTCCTGCCGGTTGACTGTCCTCCTCCTCAGTACTGCTGAAATTATTCTCAGTTCTGTATACAATAAAAATAAATAAAAAGTGCAAGATTAGTAATGCTCTTATTTATATACATTTATAAAAAATATAAACACATAGAAAATTTTAATACATACTGTCTCTCTTGCATCACCGGTCGCAGAAAGTCCAATTCTTGGAAATGGCAGTAGATTCTGCCTTTTCTTGATCCAGATCCACTTCGGACTTGGTTTTGTTTTAATAGTTCCCGCTTGAAATTGTCGCGAAGCGTCTTCCATCTCTTTTTTATTATTTTTACTGAAATTTAATAAAATTATTTTATTTTGCAGATATCTTGCCACTGGAAATACATACACATCACTGCAATATGAATTTAGGATTGGTATATCGACCATAAGCAACATTGTGAAGGAAACATGCGATGCCATTTGGAATCTCAAAAGTACATTTATGCCTGTCCCGAATAAGGATAAATGGGAAGATGTAGCCCAGCGGTTTTTGAATAAAACTAATTTTCCACACTGTCTAGGAGCTATTGACGGGAAACATATTCGACTTATAAAACCATGCCATAGCGGTAGTCAGTACTACAATTATAAAAAATTATTTTCGGTAGTTTTAATGGCTATGGTGGATGCAGACTATAAATTTATTTTTGTAGATATAGGATCATTTGGGAGCAGTGCAGACTCCGCTGTTTTCCAGAAAACCAAATTTGGAAAAAGACTTGCCTATAACCAGTTGGATTTACCCGAAAACAGACCTCTGCTTGGAACAGAAGGACCCGAAATGCCGTTTGTGTTTGTAGCGGACGATGCGTTTGCCATTCACGAACATTTGATGAAGCCGTATTCGTTAAGAAATCTGGATACCCGAAAGAGGATTTTCAACTACAGGCTGTGTCGGGCACGTAGACTTGTCGAATGCGCGTTTGGAATACTGGCTAACAAGTGGCAAATTTTACTGAAACCAATTAACCTCAGTGTGGACAATGCATGCAAGTTAATCAAAGCCGCGTGTATACTACACAATTTGGTGAGAGAAAGGGATGGAGTTAATTTTGAGGATACACTGTCAAACAGCATTGAACCGGCAAATTTCCTTCATGTTCGTGGGCCCATAGTAGGATTCACAATTCGTGATACTTTTGCAGACTATTTTATGAGTCCGGCTGGTGCACTAAGCTGGCAAGAAAATATGATATAAAAATTCTGTATACAGCCTTCACTTTCTTTCTAATTAGATATTTCATGCAGAATGTTTCATGTATGTTAAGTAAAATCTTTTTTTCATTCTGTAATGTTAAATGCAAAAAATAAATGCTTATTCTAACAATGTGTGTTTGTGTCAATTAGATTTAATTACTATATTGCAAAATAAACGTTCAAAAGAACATGGGGTATACTTTTTTTGGGATGGGATTATGGTTACAGTGGGTTAATCTGGACTTTGAAGGGTGGGATTATGGTTACGGTGGGGGATTTTGATATTAGGAGAGGTGGGATTATGGTTACAGTAGGTTTTTTGGGACTATTATATGTGGGATTATGGTTACAGTGGGTTAATCTGGACTATGATGGGTGGGATTATGGTTGTGGTGGGTGGTTTGGGACTATGATAGGTGGGATTATGGTTGTGGTAGGTGGTTTGGGACTATGATGGGTGGGATTAAGGTTGTGGTGGGTGGTTTGGGACTATGATAGGTGGGATTATGGTTGTGGTGGGTGGTTTGGGACTATGATGGGTGGGATTAAGGTTGTGGTGGGTGGTTTGGGACTATGATAGGTGGGATTATGGTTGTGGTGGGTGGTTTGGGACTATGATGGGTGGGATTAAGGTTGTGGTGGGTGGTTTGGGACTATGATGGGTGGGATTATGGTTGTGGTGGGTGGTTTGGGACTATGATGGGTGGGATTATGGTTGTGGTGGGTGGTTTGGGACTATAATAGGTGGGTGGTTTAGGACTATGAGAGAGCTCTATTAGGTTAGGGTGGGGGGTATGGTTCTATGAGGGGTGGGATTAAGGTTTGTCGGTTTTGGTCCTATGGGGATGGGGGTTTGGGACTAACAGCATACTGAATAGGGTAATGAAGGACTAGAGTAGGGACTAGATTGGGATCGCAGCTACTTACTTTTCTCAGTTTTTGACATGCTTGATAAAGATGTCCACTTTTCAATGTGCTGGGCAGCAACATCATTCCATCCTGCTTGTTTTTTTAGACGGTTTGCATAGTGAGGGCTTCTTTTGTCCCATAGTTCAGGGTGCCTCCTCATACTGTCAATGAACTCCTCCGGATCAGAGGTTCTTTCATTTGATTCTCCACATGCTTCTGCAGATGTGGCCTGCATTTCACTATGCTCTGCCATCCTTCTCCTGTTCTCAACAGGATTTCCTGATATCCCACAATCCTCTACTGTACTGCGGTCATGTGACCTTCCCCACAGCTTCTGTTATTTTTTACCGCGTTTTACCGCATTTTACCGCGTTTTTACCGCGGTTTCCATTCATTTCAATGGGGATAGGCGTTTTTACAGCGCTATTTTATGCGCCCTAAAGTTGCTGTAAAAAAGCTGTTTGCAGGATTTTTTTCAACGCCCAGCCAGCAAAACGCCTCAATGTGAAAGCCCTCAGTGATTTCACATTGAGAATGCTGGGGCAGGATTATTTTAGGCGTTATTACAGCGTTATTTTTAGCGCCAAAACGCTGTAATAACGCCTCAGTGTGAAAGGGGCCTTAGGGTTAGAGGGTTATGGCTTAGGGGTTAGGGCTAGGGTTAGGAGTTGGGGTTAGGGCTTAGGGTTAGGGGTTAGGGCTTAGGGTTAGCAGTTAGGAGTTAAGGGTAAGGGTTAGGGTCAGGGCCAGGGTTTTTGGGTTTGGGGTAGGGTTAAAGTTAGGCTTTCCCCTTGAAGAATAAGGCTAGGACTCAGAAATTGGAATAGGGACCTCCCCCAGAGGTCAACTGTCAGAATGCTGGTTTCCAGAGGTCAATGGTCACAAGGCATGGCTGACCCACTCCCACCAAAGTTTACCACCTACCCCAACTAAGTCGGGGAACGAACAAGTCGGAATACCGAAATTTCTAAAATTTCTAAAATTTGGAAATTCTAAATTCTATATTTTGGAAATTTGGAGATTAGGTTTTGAAATTTCCTTTCAAATTTGTCTGTTAGTGAACGTAACGAATATAAATTCATCTGAAGTTACGAATTATCCAAAATAACAAATGGAACGTAACAATCTAATAATAATAAATAATAATAATAAAAAAAAAATTATTATTATTATTATTTATTATTAAAGGTAAAGGTACATTTTTTATTTTCTAAATAGGTTCCTTTAAGCTAGTGCATTGTTGCTTCACTTACCTTTTCCTTAGATTTCCCTTCTAAATATTTTTTTTTCTTTGTTTTCTTTGTCTGAATTTCTCACTTCCTGTTTATCCTCAGTAAGCTGTTCAGTAAGCTGTTCTGGATGACTCCACACCACTCGGATGATGGTGTGGAGTTCAGTGAGGAGAAACAGGAAGTGAGAAATTCTGACAAAGAAAACAAACCTTTAGAAGGTAAATCAAAGGAAAAGGTAAGTGAAGCAACAATGCACTAGCTTAAAGGAACCTATTTAGAAAATAAAAAATGTACCTTTACAACTCCTTTAATTTGTTTCATTCCATTTGTTTAGATGTTCCATTCGTTATTTCGGATAATTCGTAACTTCAGATAAATTTGTATTCGTTACATTCACTAACAGCTAAATTTGAAAGGAAATTCCAATACCTGTAATTTAATAGTTATTATTAGTTAGTTATTATTTCGAATTTTACTGATTTTCTTAAAAAAAATTCAGATTTTCGAAAGTTCGAAATTCGAAAATCTAAAATTCGGGAAAATGGGAAATTTGAAAAATTGGATCTTCAAATTTCCGAACTTTTGAATTTTCGAATTCCGAATTTTTTGAATTTCCGAATTTCCGAATTTTCGAATTTCCGAATTCCGAATTTTCGAATTTTTGAATTTCCGAATTCCGAATTTTCAAAATTCCCGAATTTCTGAATTGAGAAAAACAGCAAAAAAAGAATGAAACGAAAACAAAAAAAAAGAATTTTTCGGCAGTGCACATTCTAAGCCCTGGTTCACACTGGTGCGTTTTGACATGCGATTTGGCATGCCAAATCGCATGTCAAAACGGAGATATTTGCCACAAATTGCCGGCAGTGGCACCGTCCTAATCGGTGCGACGCCGCACCGATTTCAAAAAGTAGTTTCTGTACTACTTTTTGCGATTTCGGCCGCGATTTACATTGACATCTGTGTCAGATGTCTTTGTAATCGCGGCTGAAATCGGGACTGCCAGTGAGAGTGAAATCGTGCGAGTTCAGCTGAACTCGCACGGCTTCACTCCCGCAGCCCAGTGTGAACCTGGGCTAAACATTGTTTGACCCTATACATTGTTTGTGATACCAAGTTCTGGCTCAATGCCTGCAAATCTTATTGCAGGGCAACAACTTGGAGCTTGATATTACATGCAAAAAAGTATATCAGTTCTTCTTGCAATGTTTCTGTACATTGATAATAGGCCTGATCAATAAAACTTTATGAAACAAACAAAAAAAAAAATATATGTAGCGGGGTTTCTAAATTTAGGTGGGACACTCAGGTGTGTAAGTATGGGAATAGTGGACCATTTGTGTTCATGGAGGATTGGATGGTGTAATAATCTCCTTGGCCTCTGGGTGGCGGGGTACCTGGAGGCTCAAGGTAGATTTGCCATTACAGTGCTACCCTTTTTGTCCCTTTCCGGAGATGGTACGGCGAGGGCGGGGAACCTGCCGTGGTGTCGATGGGAGGATATAAAAGGGGGAGACGCCCTAACCACGATGTCTTCCGGAGGATCTTCTTCACGCGCCCAGGCACCTTAGGGATATTCCCACCCATACTCACGGGCGACTCTCTGTGAGAGGGTCCGAGGGTCCCTGAGGTGGATGGGGCCCATGTCTGAGGTGAGGAGGCCGGGGAGGTTACCCGTCCGGAGAGTCTGGAGCAGCATCAACCCAGTGACGGATGGGCCTCTGGTAACTCCCTTGGAGGGACATCTTCCCCTGATAGGGGCCGCAGCGCAGCGAAGGTACTCCTATCTACGTTCTCTTGAGTCGCTGGTAGAGACTCTCAAGTTCTAAGTCCTTTCTAGCTATTGCTATAGTAACCGCTGGCGAGATCGCAGTGGTTTTGCTAAAAAAAACAGGATAGTGCCTCGACCTGCTCATTCCCCGTATCAAAATGTTATCAAGTCACAACCAGTTGGCTACTGAAGCACTGTTTATTGTGAGATGTACAATAAAGCAAGAGTTGGACGTGATCGGTGTGTGAAACTCTGGTTAATGGGAGCAGAGGGAAGTGTTGACGCAGCGGGACTTGATTCTAGACAAAAGCACATAGGCCCGAGGAAATACCTGGTACTGGCCTTCACCTCACCCACAGTTATGGGGAAGAGATGGGCCGTAGCGCATCCCACCCTGTCGCGTGACATACCCCTAGACAAAGGTGACGGGGTGAGGACGCTACACGTGGGGGCTCGTGAGTCCGGGATGATATGTGTTTTAACTTTGGAAGAAAGAATGGCTGTGTCTGGACTTTGCTGCCCGGAGGAGTTCCGAGCAGGTCGGCCATGTGATTGGCCAAAGTGCATCCCTGCTCAAAGTCGTGGAAATGACCCTAGGACGGGAAAGGCCCATGCAGAGGAGCGAGAAGAGGGAGGAGTCCAGCCGTGTGAAGTACTACATGTGGGGGCTTTTATTGCATCTCGCCACGAGGCACCCCGTGACTGTACAGTTCGTGGGCGGAGCTTGAAGGAAGCCCGCGAAAACGTGCAAGTCATGGGAGGAGTCTGGCCATGTGGAGGAACTCACGTGGAGACTTCGGCATGTGGTCAGTGCGTGATGGAGCAGCAGACAGTCGGGATGGCCTCAAGCTCCCCGTGGATTCCGGTTCCCTACCCCACGAAGATGACTACGTTCGCTGCTCCCCTTACAGACACGGGGATAAGACTCAGGCCCCGAGGACAGTTGGCTTTGTACTCATGCAGAGACACGGAGGCCCTCGGCGTGATCTGTCCTGGATGCTCGGGACTGGTGGTCCACCTGAAGCCATTCGGGCGTTGCGAGGCATGCAAAGAGTTCTTGTTCGAGGTGGAGCCATCCACAGTAAGGCCCCGGGCCCTTCGCCTCAACAGCCTCACAGGTACCGCTACTCTAGAAGGAGAGATCCAGGCCTTTGCGGAGGTTCCCGTACGCACTGACCAGGGCGATGTGACTGCCCAATCAGAGACTGAGAGAGAAAAATCCGAGGATGCTGCTTCGGTCACCACAGATTCTCTGCTCCCACCTCCGAAGAGGAAAGTTGGCCTGGTGCAGGCCTCCTGTGGTCGTGGTCGAGCTTCACCCCGTCGCTTGCCTGGCCTGGATGGATCCGGTTGGAAGAGTCCTGGACATCCCAGTTCTACAAAAGGTCAAGGTGAGCCAGGGGCTGGGACTGTGGTGGTGGTTGGAGGTGTCGGGGGTCCACGGTCGGTGGAGCCCGCAAGGGAGGGTAGTACCACGTCTATCAGAGACTACCTTCCCGCCGAGATGTATGAAACTTCCGACCTAGAGTCGCTGTCAGATTGTGGAGATGACGGTGAGATTGATGAACTGTTTCATCGGAAGGGCTGGGACAAACGCCCATTGCCTGTGTTACGTGCACCGCAGGATTCCCCTATGTCAATAGGAGACAGCACACCCTGGGTACAAGCCACGGAGTCTACGAGGAAGTCTAGTCCTCAAAGTGCCTTCCCACAATCTACAACATCGCCCGTCTTGGTGGCGGGGATGCAGCGAGCCTCACTACGAGCACCGAGAGAAAAGTCATCAGAGGTAGTGAAAGTACCTCGGCACCCGGAGGCCATCGTTCAACCCGGAGAAGGTGAGCGGGAAGCCATGCCTCCTTTGGCCAGATTGCAACGACTTTTCTCACAGAGAGTCGCCCGTAAGTATGGGTGGGAATATCCCTACTTGCCTCGGGACTTACTTTTTGAAGTTGAGGTCATGCGCCAGAGATGGTATGACGAATTTGTTTGGGAAAAGCTCAAAGTACCCCATGCACGAAGATATTTGTCCTGTTCGCCACCCGTGTCGAAAAAGTTTCGGGACTGCAGAGCAGACTGGATGTGGGGCCGCCATATCCACGCAGACAAGGTGCGCATCTGCAGGAAAGATGGAGAGGATGCTGACTATTCAATTGAGGTTTTTGATAAACATCTGAAGCCCTTGTTCTTGCCTGACCCGAAGTTCTATTTGTGAGAAGAGACTTACTTGTTGTTTCCTTTCCTACAATCTTCTAGAAGTGTTCTTGCCGGAGCATTCGAACTGTGCCCTAGTTTTTTATTTGGGATTTTTTTTTCTACTCTTCAGGAGGAATGAGAGCAGTTTTTGTTTGTTCTCTCTTCCTCACGGCTCAAAGACAGACTTTGGGGTAGAATTAGTGTAGGGACGCAGGAAGAATGAAGATTGCACCAAGTGTTATTACCGCGGCACTGTCACCAGGTGGCAGTGTTGTGCAACCGCTGTTTTTTTTTTTACACACGCATCACTTTACTCATTGGAGCGAATGGGTCTATTGGTTGATGGACTTATTCATTCCAAATTAACACAAAAATGTCAGGATGTGGCTTTTCGGGTGTGTTGTTTTTTTTTTCCCTTCTGCAGGAGATTCGTCTGTCAAGACTGCTGAGTATGGGGTGGTTCTTAGACAGTGAAGGGAGGGATTGTATATGTGTACATGATAGATGCTTTTAGAAAAAAGTTTTATTGTTTTATGTTCCCTTTCCCCTTTGAGCAGGTCTTGGTATGGTTGAGGTTCAAAAATTTGGGGATAGCCTCTGGGGCTAGGCTCGTGTCATCACTCCATGGGAGACATGGGTTTGCACCAGACGCTGGGGACCAGCGTCAAATCACAGGGGGGAGTATGTAGCGGGGTCTCTAAATTTAGGTGGGACACTCAGGTGTGTAAGTATGGGAATAGTGGACCATTTGTGTTCGTGGAGGATTGGATGGTGTAATAATCTCCTTGGCCTCTGGGTGGCGGGGTACCTGGAGGCTCAAGGTAGATTTGCCATTACAGTGCTACCCTTTTTGTCCCTTTCTGGAGATGGTACGGCGAGGGCGGGGAACCTGCCGTGGTGTCGATGGGAGGATATAAAAGGGGGAGACGCCCTAACCACGATGTCTTCCAGAGGATCTTCTTCACGCGCCCAGGCACCTTAGGCCTGGGTGCGGGCGGTTTTGGATTCCGGCCCAGGCGCCCTAGGCCTGACCGGAATGGAGTTGGAGTCCATCCCAGGCACCTTCAGCCTGGGGTGAGGTACTAAACTAGGAGGCCTGGGGTCCAGTGACTTCGACTGGATCCCACGAGGGTGGAGACATCCGAGGGTCCCTGAGGTGGATGGGCCCCATGTCTGAGGTGAGGAGGCCGGGGAGGTTACCCGTCCGGAGAGTCTGGAGCAGCATCAACCCAGTGACGGATGGGCCTCTGGTAACTCCCTTGGAGGGACATCTTCCCCTGATAGGGGCTGCAGCGCAGCGAAGGTACTCCTATCTACGTTCTCTTGAGTCGCTGGTAGAGACTCTCAAGTTCTAAGTCCTTTCTAGCTAATGCTATAGTAACCGCTGGCGAGATCGCAGTGGTTTAGCTAAAAAAAAACAGGATAGTGCCTCGAGCTGCTCATTCCCCGTATCAAAATGTTATCAAGTCGCAACCAGTTGGCTACTGAAGCACTGTTTATTGTGAGATGTACAATAAAGCAAGAGTTGGACTGTGATCGGTGTGTGGAACTCTGGTTAATGGGAGCAGAGGGAAGTGTTGACGCAGCGGGACTTGATTCTAGACAAAAGCACATAGGCCCGAGGAAATATCTGGTACTGGCCTTCACCTCACCCACAGCTATGGGGAGGACATGGGCCGTAGCGCATCTCACCCTGTCGTGTGACATACCCCTAGACCAGGGGTACTGAATTAAAATTCACGGGGGTCCGGTCGGAAAAATTTTGTTCCAGCGGAGGTCCGAATGCCATATTGGTGCTATGACTCCACATGATGTCCTCCACTTCACAGCGCCTCCCACCACCACACACATGCACACACCATTACGATCCACACACATCACAATTTGTGCTTTTTTTCCTTTCAACTTTATTGAAATGTCAAAATACATTTAATTCATTTTTATGCACCACAGCTCAGTTGCGGTGCATAGAAACAGTATGCATTTTGCACCACACTGCTCAGTACGCAGGGGCGCTGTTTCTGTGTGAACAGGACACATAGAAAACAATTGTTTTCTATTGCCCTTGCAGAGACGTGTTTTGCTAGTGCAGAAATTAGACCTCCTTTTACATTAGTGTCTTCAGTCCCCCACTTCACATCACAGCCCCCCCTTTACATCAGTGTCCTCAGCCCCCACTTACGTCACATCTCCCCTGCCTCATCACAAACCCCCCATCACAGACTGACCGCCCAAATCACAGACTGACCCCCCATCACAGACCTCTCATCACAGACTGACCCCCCATCACAGACCTCTCATCACAGACTGACCCCCCATCACAGACCCCTCATCACAGACTGACCCCCCATTACAGACTGGCCCCCCATCACAGACCCCTTATTACAGACTGACCCCCCATCACAGACCCCTCATCACAGACTGACCCCCCCATCACAGACCCCTCATCACAGACTGACCCCCCCCATCACAGACCCCTCATCACAGACTGACCCCCCATCACAGACCCCTCATCACAGACTGACCCCCCATCACAGACCCCTCATCACAGACTGACCCCCCATCACAGACTGACCCCCCCATCACAGTCCCCTCATCACAGACTGACCCCCCCCATCACAGACCCCTCATCACAGACTGACCCCCCCATCACAGACCCCTCATCACAGACTGACCCCCCATCACAGACCCCTCATCACAGACTGACCCCCCATCACAGACCCCTCATCACAGACTGACCCCCCATCACAGACCCCTCATCACAGACTGACCCCCCATCACAGACCCCTTATTACAGACTGACCCCCCCATCACAGTCCCCTCATCACAGACTGACCCCCCATCACAGACCCCTCATCACAGACTGACCCCCCCATCACAGACCCCTCATCACAGACTGACCCCCCATCACAGACCCCTCATCACAGACTGACCCCCCATCACAGACCCCTCATCACAGACTGACCCCCCATCACAGACCCCTCATCACAGACTGACCCCCCATCACAGACCCCTTATTACAGACTGACCCCCCCATCACAGTCCCCTCATCACAGACTGACCCCCCCATCACAGACCCCTCATCACAGACTGACCCCCCATCACAGACCCCTCATCACAGACTGACCCCCCATCACAGACCCCTCATCACAGACTGACCCCCCATCACAGACCTCTCTCGATATCAAAAAACACTGTCCTTTACAGCACAGCACAGCACTTCTCCCCTCCCCACAAAACCCTACCTTTTTCACACAGGACATGAAGCGTGGGCGCTCTGGACCATGGGCGGGACTTTTCACGTTAAAAGTGAGTGATTTATTGCTGGGACCGCCCCGCTGCCTAGCAACCAATCACCCACTTTTTAACTTAAAAGTCCCGCCCTTTGTCCAGAGCGGCCGCGCCTCATGTTTTGTGTGATTTTAGACAGGCAGTGTGGGGAGGGGCAGTGCAGAGATATTAGAGAAGGCACGGACCCGCCGCGCCTGCCATGCTGTGTATATAGCAGCATCGGCAGCGGCAGGCGGGCGAGCCAGGTGAGCCGGCGACAGGGAGAGGACGCTACTTGGCGAGGCTGCGGTCCGGACAGAATGGCCACTGGGGCCGGATCCGGCCCGCGGTCCGCCATTTAGTGACGCCCGCCCTAGACAAAGGAGACTGGGTGAGGCCGCTACATATATAAAAAAAAGAAAGAAAGAGAGCATTCTCCATGCTTTGATAATAAATGTTTATTATAGAGAGGAAGAATAAATGAATTGCACGTAATACACGGTAAAGAAGCAATGTTTATGTACTTTTTTTAATGAAGAGCATTAATCTGTTATGGTATTTGACCAGCTGGAAGCAAATTGATCGTGGATGGCAACACCACTTATACTTACTCTACTACCAGCCCATTGTTCACTCGCCAAATTGTGGTATTTATTTAAATGCAAGGTGTTTTCTGATTGGATGCAGTGGGGAGGAAGGACGGTGGCATCAGGACCTCCATCTCATCCAATTAGAGAACACCTTCTACAACGTTGTAATATTTTAAAAAAATACAAGGCATTCTGGTAGCTGCTTGGCACAGGAGCAAGATTATCACAGTGATCACAATAGTAGCACTGACTACCACAGCGATTGCCGGCTTTTACAGCCATCCCTCAGGGAGTAGATATGCATACTTACATTTTTACAAACTGGAGGGGTGCTGTGGTACTATGCTGCTTATTCCTGTTTAGGCCATAGGCCTCCACTGGTCCCACATGGCTTCCCCCAGGTGTAGGGGGCAACATCTTGTTAAGAGGATTAAAAAAAACATCCTCCCCACACTACAGAAATTCTTAAAATGACTCAGGGGTGACCCCGTCTACGCCTTAAATAGACAGGGGTTGGAGCCTAAACAAGGGAAATGACCAAACAGGGAGTTGGCCAAAAATAAAGGGGTGTATAGGGAATAAACGTCACTCTTGTAATGGGCCAAGGTTCACCCTGGGCTGAAGTGCTTATGAATGGATCAACTTAAAAAAACAATAAAATAACCTGAGCAGAAGAAGATGACTATTTGGTGTTAATGCTAATATGCAGTAGTCTGCAGAACCTGCAATACATTTGTTTACTGGCATTTCAGACAAATCCAGTAGATTTAGAACCACCAAAGCCAAACTTTCCTGGTCAGCAGCTGTATTTTAACCACTTAACCACTTCCCTACCCAGCCATAGTAATATGACGTCCACAGATGGGATCTCCCATCCTGGGTGGACGTCATATGACGTCCTCTGTTTGTAGGGGAATATCTGAATGATGCCTGCAGCTAGAGGCATCATTCAGATATCCTTTTGTTCTGCCAGCGATTCTCTGCACCATAAGAACGATCATAGCGGCGGTTCCGCCGCTTGATCGTTCTTATAGGCGGCGGGAGGGGGCACCCCCCCTCCCGCCGCCATCCAGTGCTTCGCCGGCTCTCCCAGGTACCGTTGTGTTCCTTAGGACACAGCAGTTCCCTGATGGGGGTAAATGAGTGGCGGCGGAGCAGCAGCGGCGGGCAGCGGAGCTTTCTGTGCGGCGGGCAGCGGAGCGGCTTACCGGCTCCCATATGCAGAGCTGCAGCAGCGGCGTGCACGGCGCCCGCGCGCGCCCCCGGGGGCGCGCAGCGCGGCGATCTGGGATCCGGTGTGTCCCTCTGGACACACCGATTCAAGTAATGTGGCGGCGGGCGGCGGAGATTCCGGTATAAACTTACCGGAATTGATGATGCAGAGCTGCGCAGCGGCGTGCACGGCGCCCGCGCACCCCCCGGGGGCGCGCAGCGCGGCGATCGGGGCTGAGGTTTTTCCCTTGGATACAGCCCAGCCTCGATCAGGGTAAAGAGCCAATGAAATTGGCTCTTTACCACGTGACCGGCTGTGTCCAATCACAGCAGGTCACTAAATGTAAACAAAACACACAATTGTGTGTAACTCACTGTTGCCTGGTTCTCCTCTTCACACACCTGTGAGGAGGAGATCAGCTAACAGTGAGTTACACATATGTTATACACATATACATATGTACTACTGTGCCCAGATTGCCCCCCCTAAATAAAGAGTACCTGTCATCTAGTACCTGCCACCAGATCACCAGCCACCCACCTGTCCATCAGGAGTACCTGTCCATCAGGAGTACCCGCCACCTCACCTGAGTACCCGCCACCTCAGAGTACCCGCCACCAGTCCATCAGGAGTACCTGTCCATCAGGAGTACCTGTCCATCAGGAGTACCCGCCACCTCACCTGAGTACCCGCCACCTCAGAGTACCCGCCACCAGTCCATCAGGAGTACCTGTCCATCAGGAGTACCTGTCCATCAGCAGTACCCGCCACCTCACCTGAGTACCCGCCACCTCAGAGTACCCGCCACCAGTCCATCAGGAGTACCTGTCCATCAGGAGTACCCGCCACCTCACCTGAGTACCCGCCACCTCAGAGTACCCACCACCAGTCCATCAGGAGTACCTGTCCATCAGGAGTACCCGCCACCTCACCTGAGTACCCGCCACCAGTCCATCAGGAGTAACTGTCTATCAGCAGTACCCGCCACCTCACCTGAGTACCCGCCACCTCAGAGTACCCGCCACCAGTCCATCAGGAGTACCTGTCCATCAGGAGTACCTGTCCATCAGCAGTACCCGCCACCTCACCTGAGTACCCGCCACCTCAGAGTACCCGCCACCAGTCCATCAGGAGTACCTGTCCATCAGGAGTACCCGCCACCTCACCTGAGTACCCGCCACCTCAGAGTACCCGCCACCAGTCCATCAGGAGTACCTGTCCATCAGGAGTACCTGTCCATCAGCAGTACCCGCCACCTCACCTGAGTACCCGCCACCTCAGAGTACCCGCCACCAGTCCATCAGGAGTACCTGTCCATCAGGAGTACCCGCCACCTCACCTGAGTACCCGCCACCTCAGAGTACCCGCCACCAGTCCATCAGGAGTACCTGTCCATCAGGAGTACCTGTCCATCAGCAGTACCCGCCACCTCAGAGTACCCGCCACCAGTCCATCAGGAGTACCTGTCCATCAGGAGTACCCGCCACCTCACCTGAGTACCCGCCACCAGTCCATCAGGAGTACCTGTCCATCAGCAGTACCCGCCACCTCACCTGAGTACCCGCCACCTCAGAGTACCCACCACCAGTCCATCAGAAGTACCTGTCCATCAGGAGTACCTGTCCATCAGGTGTACCCGCCACCTCACCAGGAGTACCCGCCACCTCACCAGGAGTACCCGCCACCAGTCCATCAGGAGTACCTGTCCATCAGGAGTACCCACCACCTCACCAGAGTACCCGCCACCTCACCAGAGTACCCACCACCAATCCATCAGGAGTACCTGTCCATTAGAGTACCCGCCACCTCACCAGAGAACCTGCCACCAGAGTACCTGCCACCTCACCAGCGTACCCACTATGTCCAGAAAGGTGTACACCCCAGAAGAAGCATATCAAATACTCAGTCTGACCGATGAGAGCAACGGGGAGCTCTCACCGCTCAGTTCTGATTCCGATTCTGGTTCGGAATATGAACCCCCCGAAGGCAGCACATCCGGATCCGAATTAGAGGAGGACACAGTCCGTCCAAAAAGAAGACGGTCTGAACACCAGGCAGCGACCAGCAGTGCCAACGGCGGTAGACCCCAGGAGGCAAAGTCCAGTGCAAGCGCTGCTAGACCCCAGGAGGAAAGGCCCAGTGCAAGCGCTGCTAGACCCCAGGAGGAAAGGCCCAGTGCAAGTACACGCCAAAGAAGTAGGACCCGAACCCAGCTTCCAGATGGCTTTGCAAACCCATTGTGGCTGCCTTCTACCTCAGGGTCAGCCACGATCCCCCCTTTTACAGCACAGCCAGACACTGAGGGTTTTTCCAAACTTGATTTTTTTAATTTATTTTTCCCTGATGAATTGGTTCAAGGCATTGTGGAGCAAACTAATCTTTTTGCTCAACAATTCATTGAAAACAACCCCAGCTCCAGCTATGCCCGCCCTTTTGAATGGAGACCCCTAACAGTGGTGGAGCTTAGATTGTTTTTAGGCCTAACGTTTAACACGGGGCTTACAAAAAAAATGAAATGAATAGGTATTGGTCGAAGAAACCCATCCACCATATGCCAATTTTTACATCGGCCATGTCCAGGTCCCGATACGAACTTATAATGCGGTTCCTGCATTTCAGTGACAACTCACAGTGCCCCCCCCCCCGAGATCACCCAAACTTTGACAAATTATATAAAATTCGCCCCCTAATTAATTTTTTTTCCAAGAAGTTTGCCGAACTTTATGTCCCTGACCAAAGCATTTCTGTGGACGAATCCCTGGTGCATTTCACAGGCCGGCTGGGAATCAAGCAATATATCCCCAGTAAGCGGGCGAGGTACGGCTTGAAGCTCAACAAGCTCTGTGAAAGCGCCACTGGTTATGTGCACTCATTCCGCATGTACGAAGGCAAAGATTCCCAGCTCGAGCCCCCTGAGTGTCCATCGTACATGGGAATAAGTGGAAAAATAGTTTGGGAGTTGGTATTTCCACTCCTCCAAAAGGGGTATCATATTTATATGGACAACTATTATACCAGCCTGCCCCTTCTCCGCCACCTCTACCTAAAAAAAACTCTGGCGTGTGGTACAACAAGAATAAACAGAAAGGGCTTCCCACAGCGTCTTGTCACCACAACCATTCAAAAGGGGGAATCGGCAAGCTTGAGGAACGAGGAAGTGTTGGCTGTGAAGTGGAGGGATAGGAAAGATGTGTACATCATGTCCACCATCCACGATGACACCTCGGTGGAACTTCACAGAAGACGCAGTACCGTTCGCAAGCCTTCCTGCATCAATGAGTACAATAAATTCATGGGGGGTGTGGATTTAAATGATCAAATGTTGCAGCCCTATCTTTCAACCCGAAAATCCCTCTTCTGGTATAAAAAAATCGCAATTTACTTTTTTCATTTGGCCCTGTTAAATTCTTTCATAGTCTACCAAAAATCCACACATAGACCCACCACCTTCATGAGATTTATTGAAGACATTGTCACTGCCCTGATCTACCAACAAACATCCCCCCCAGAAAGCATTCACTCAGATTGTGTCAGCAGACTACATGAGCGCCATTTTTCAGACCATATTCCACCATCACGATCCGGAAGACGACGGCAAAAAAAATGTCGGGTGTGCACCAGAAGAGGAATTAGGAAAGACACCAGCTTCCATTGTCCCGACTGTCCCTCCCAACCTGGCCTTTGCATCGGAAAATGCTTCAAGCGATATCACACTCTCGAAAACTATTAGCCCATATTTCTAATACTGCCATTTCCCCGTTTTCAATATGTCCTGAATATTTCCCTGCCTCAACCAACCATATCATTGTCTTCCATGTGAACTGACCCTGGCCTGTTTCTCGACTATGTCTCTGCCTACCGTCTGCATTGTTTATCCGCCATGTTTCTGCCTTTCACGTGAACTGACCCTGGACTGTATGGATTATGCCTCTGCCTAACGTTTATTTCTGCCTTTTACCTGCACTGACCTCGGCCTGTTGACCATGTTTTTGCCTGCCCCCTTGGACTGATCTTTCACCCTGCTACACAGGGGTCTCACATATGTGAGGGGCTCCAGAATAGTGTTCTGAGTTCAGAAAAACAGTTTTTGGTTTTCTGTGTTCCCAGAACAGGGTCTGGTTGTCCGGAGGCTTCAAAGCGATTTGGGTGGGAGAAGCCTCTACCCCTGTCCCCATTCTTTCCTGACCGTTGCCCTAAGCTTGATGGTCCTGCCTGCTCCCTGGACAAATACTCTGGCTGTGCTGACCATACCTCTGCCTGCTGCATGTACTAACTATGGACAGTATTCCTGCCTGCTGCATGGACGATCCTTTGTTCCTTTTGCTACTGCTGACCACATCTCTGCCTGCTATCTGGACCAATGCTTTGGCTGTGCTGACATCATCTCTACCTGTACTGACTATTCCTGCCTGCTGCCTGTTTTGCTGTCGCTGTCCACGTTCCTGCCTGCTGCCTGGACCGATGCTCTCCTCTTTGGACCACTGCACTACTAAAACCGCAGGTAATCTTTTCTTTACCCTTTTTCTCAGAAGAATGTATTTTGGTTTATAATTGGTATGTACAGTACATGCTATGTTTTAGAAATATGAAGGGCCTTCAACAATGTGATAGGTTGTCAGGAATTTATGTGTGTAATTTATGCTCCTAGAACACATGACGGTGCTACTTAGATGTTAGGCCTCTGTATTTGGCCAGGCTGTGTAAAAGTCTCACACATTTGGTATCGCCATACTCAGGAGGAGTAGCAGAATGTATTTTGGGGTGTCACTTTTGCTATGTACATGCTATGTGTTGGTAATATCTTATAAATGGACAACTTTGTATAAAAAAAATGCGTTTTCATTTTTTTCCCACATATTCCAAAAACTTCTGGAAAAAAATGAACCGTTCAAAAGACTCATTATGCCTCATAGATTATACGTTGGGGTGTTAGCTTTCCAAAATGGGGTCATTTTATGGGCGTTTCCATTGTCCTGGTGCTCCAGGGCCTTCAAAACTGTAATAGGTGGTTGAGAAATGAGATGTGTAATTTATGCTCCTAGAATGCCTAAAGGGGCTATTTCAATGTTGGGCCTCTGTATTTGGCCAGGCTGTGTAAAAGTCTCACACATTTGGTATCGCCATACTCAGGAGGAGTAGCAGAATGTATTTTGGGGTGTAATTTTTGCTATGTACATGCTATGTGTTGGTAATATCTTATAAATGGACAACTTTGTATAAAAAAAATGCGTTTTCATTTTTTTCCCACATATTCCAAAAACTTCTGGAAAAAAATGAACCGTTCAAAAGACTCATTATGCCTCATAGATTATACGTTGGGGTGTTAGCTTTCCAAAATGGGGTCATTTTATGGGAGTTTCCATTGTCCTGGTGCTCCAGGGTCTTCAAAACTGTAATAGGTGGTTGAGAAATGAGATGTGTAATTTATGCTCCTAGAATGCCTGAAGGTGCTATTTCAATGTTGGGCCTCTGTATTTGGCCAGGCTGTGTAAAAGTCTCACACATTTGGTATCGCCATACTCAGGAGGAGTAGCAGAATGTATTTTGGGGTGTCATTCTTGCTATGTACATGCTATGTGTTGGTAATATCTTATAAATGGACAACTTTGTATAAAAAAAATGCGGTTTCATTTTTTTCCCACATATTCCAAAAACTTCTGGAAAAAAATGAACCGTTCAAAAGACTCATTATGCCTCATAGATTATACGTTGGGGTGTTAGCTTTCCAAAATGGGGTCATTTTATGGGAGTTTCCATTGTCCTGGTGCTCCAGGGTCTTCAAAACTGTAATAGGTGGTTGAGAAATGAGATGTGTAATTTATGCTCCTAGAATGCCTGAAGGTGCTATTTCAATGTTGGGCCTCTGTATTTGGCCAGGCTGTGTAAAAGTCTCACACATTTGGTATCGCCATACTCAGGAGGAGTAGCAGAATGTATTTTGGGGTGTCATTCTTGCTATGTACATGCTATGTGTTGGTAATATCTTATAAATGGACAACTTTGTATAAAAAAAATGCGGTTTCATTTTTTTCCCACATATTCCAAAAACTTCTGGAAAAAAATGAACCGTTCAAAAGACTCATTATGCCTCATAGATTATACGTTGGGGTGTTAGCTTTCCAAAATGGGGTCATTTTATGGGCGTTTCTATTGTCCTGGTGCTTCAGGGCCTTCAAAACTGTAATAGGTGGTTGAGAAATGAGATGTGTAATTTATGCTCCTAGAATGCCTGAAGGTGCTACTTCAATGTTGGGCCTCTGTATTTGGCCAGGCTGTGTAAAAGTCTCACACATTTGGTATCGCCATACTCAGGAGGAGTAGCAGAATGTATTTTGGGGTGTAATTTTTGCTATGTACATGCTATGTGTTGGTAATATCTTATAAATGGACAACTTTGTATAAAAAAAATGCGTTTTCATTTTTTTCCCACATATTCCAAAAACTTCTGGAAAAAAATGAACCGTTCAAAAGACTCATTATGCCTCATAGATTATACGTTGGGGTGTTAGCTTTCCAAAATGGGGTCATTTTATGGGCGTTTCTATTGTCCTGGTGCTCCAGGGCCTTCAAAACTGTAATAGGTGGTTGAGAAATGAGATGTGTAATTTATGCTCCTAGAATGCCTAAAGGGGCTATTTCAATGTTGGGCCTCTGTATTTGGCCAGGCTGTGTAAAAGTCTCACACATTTGGTATCGCCATACTCAGGAGGAGTAGCAGAATGTATTTTGGGGTGTCACTTTTGCTATGTACATGCTATGTGTTGGTAATATCTTATAAATGGACAACTTTGTATAAAAAAAATGCGTTTTCATTTTTTTCCCACATATTCCAAAAACTTCTGGAAAAAAATGAACCGTTCAAAAGACTCATTATGCCTCATAGATTATACGTTGGGGTGTTAGCTTTCCAAAATGGGGTCATTTTATGGGCATTTACATTGTCCTGGTGCTCCAGGGTCTTCAAAACTGTAATAGGTGGTTGAGAAATGAGATGTGCAATTTATGCTCCTAGAATGCCTGAAGGTGCTATTTCAATGTTGGGCCTCTGTATTTGTATTTTTTTTAAAAATCTAACTTTTTTCGCTTATATTGCAAAAAATAAAAAACCTAGCGGTGATTAAATACCACCAAAAGAAAGCTCTGTTTGTGAGAAAAAAATGATAAAAATTTGGTTTGGGTACAGTGTAGCATGACTGAGTAATTGTCATTCAAAGTGTGAGAGCGCTGAAAGCTACAAATTGGTCTGGTAAGGAAGGGTGTATAAAAGCCCTGTATTGAAGTGGTTAAGGACCGAGCCTCTTTTTCAGATATGTTGTTTACAAGTTAAAAACATTTTTTTTTGCTAGAAAATCACTTAGAACCCCCAAATATTGTAAAAAAAAAAACTCTTTTATGTCACACCGTATTTGCGCAGCGGTCTTACAGGCGCACTTTTTTTTGGAAACAATACACTTTTTTTAATAAAAAAATAAGACAACAGTAAAGTTAGCCCAATTTTTTTTTACATTGTGAAAGATAATGTTACGCCGAGTAAATTAATACCCAACATGTCACGCTTCAAAATTGCGCCTACTTG
This sequence comes from Rana muscosa, assembly GCA_029206835.1. NCBI lineage: Eukaryota > Metazoa > Chordata > Amphibia > Anura > Ranidae > Rana > Rana muscosa. The sequence goes on from CM055116.1 coordinate 885,336,043, forward strand.
TGGAATGGCGACAAACTTTTACCCTTAAAAATCTCCATAGGCAACGTTTAAAACATTCTACAGGTTGTATGTTTTGAGTTACAGAGGAGGTCTAGGGCTAGAATTATTGCTCTCATTCTAACGATTGTGGCGATACCTCACATGTGTGGTTTGAACACCGTTTTCACATGCGGGCTCTGCTCATGTATGCGTTCGCTTCTGCGCGCAAGCTCGTCGGGACGGGGAGCTTTAAAAAAACATTTTTTTCTTATTTATTTTACTTTATTTTATTTATTTTGACACTGTTTTCTTTTTAAAAAAAATTGGGTCACTTTATTCCTATTACAAGGAATGTAAACATCCCTTGTAATAGAAAAAAGCATGACAGGCCCTCTTAAATATGAGATCTGGGGTCAAAAAGACCTCAGATCTCATAATTAGACTTAAGCTTCATGCCCACCTAGATGTTTTTGAGCTGCAAATAGCATAGACGTTTTTAAGCTGTAAAAAAAACCCAGGACCAGTGCGTTCCTCAGCGTCGGCGTTAGGCAGGAAAAAACGCGAAGCGTCAGAAAACGCGCGAAAACGCACAATAATTGCGTTTTTGAGCTCCGACGTTTTTTTTTTATTTTTATTTAGAAAAAAAATAAAATTATACAATAACATGGACAGGCGTTTTTAAGCTGTAAAAAACGCGGCTGTAAAAACGTCCGTGGGCATGAGGCCTTAAATGCAATAAAAAAAAAAATATATAAATGTCATTTGAAAAAATGACAAAAAAAAATGTCCCTTTAAGAGCTATGGGTGGAAGTGACGTTTTGACATCGCTTCTGCCCTGCTATGGTATGGAGACGGGTGGGGGCCATCTTACCGTCACTCGTCTCCATACCCAGCCACAGAGAGGACCCGATCGCCTCTGCCGCTACCGACGGCTCCGGTAAGCGGCGGAGGGCACGGGAGAGCGGTGGGAAAGTGGCCCGCTCCCGCCACCGATAACGGTGATCTTGCGGCGAATCTGCTGCAGAGACCACCATTATCGGAAACTGGACCGTCGCCTGAAGAGATGGATACCTGGGTTGTGGCAGCTAGCTGCTGCCATAATAGAGATATCCCTCTTCAAAGTGCCGACGTATATAGTCGTGCGGCGGTCCGGAAGTGGTTAAGTATAACTAAAGGCAAAACTTTTTTTTTTAAGCAGAGACCCAAAGAATAAAATGGTGATTGTTGCAATATTTTATGTCACACTGTATTTGCGCAGTGGTCTTGCAAGTGCAATTTTTCTGGAAAAAATACACTTTATTGAGATAAAATAGATACCTAACTGCTCATGCTTTAAAATTGTGCACGCTCGTGGAATGGAAACAAACAACGGTACTAAAAATCTCCATTGGCGACACTTTAAAAATGTTTACAGGTTACCTGTTTAGAGTTACAGAGGAGGTCTTGCACTAGAATTATTGCTCTCGCTCTAATGATCGTGGCGATCCCTCACATTTGTGGTTTGAACACTGTTTACATATGCAGGCGCGACTTACATATGGGTTCGCTTCTGTACGCGAGCACGGAGGAATGGGGTGCTTTACTTTTTTTTTTATTACTATTTATTTTACCTTTTATTTTTATACTGTCCCTTTTTATTTTTATTTTGTTAGCACTTTTATTCCTATTGCAAGGATTGTAAACTAGAAATAAGCATGACAGGTCCTCTTTATTGAGGGATCTGGGGTCAAAAAGACCCCAAATCTCTCATTTACTTTGAAGAGCAAAAGAAGAAAAATAAATGTTTTTTGCATTTTGACTTAAAATAAACCCACAAAAATGTATGCTTCGGTACTCCAAGGGCATAGGGAAGAGTGGAGGCCATCTTGCCCTCACTTGACTTTCTGCCCAGCAAAACGGAAAATTGTATCATACTTACCAGTAATTTTCCTTTCCTGGTGCCTATCCATGGCAGCATACCTGTGACAAGCTCCGCCTTGGCTCCTCCCTCAGGACTAGTGAATATTATAAAAGAGTTGAATAGTACAGCCCCAGCATTCTCCGTAATATAGAATACCGAGGGTGGGATTGTATGCTGCCATGGATAGGCACCAGGAAAGGTAAAATTACTGTTAAGTATGATGCAATTTTCCGTTTTCCTGGTGCCTCCATGGCAGCATACCTGTGACAAATAACTAGCTGATATGGGTGGGATGATGCTCAGAGGTTTATTTTAAAGAGATTATTATCATCATTTAGAGGAAAAAGCAAAGGCCGATTTGACCGACTGTCTGCCAAACTCCACCGATGAGAGAGCTCCTGGGTCTACTCGGTAATGTTTCAGAAACGTATGTTGGAACGACCAAGTCGCTGCCCTGTAAACAGTTTCAATTGACACATTCGCTCTTGCCACCCAAGAGGCAGAAACTGTTCTGGTGGAGTGCGCCCAGACTACCGAAGGGGATCCCAGTCCTTTTGCCTTGTACACCTTGTGGATGAGTTTAACGAACCATGAGGCAATCGTTCTTGCTGACGCCTCCTTGCCTTTGTTTATGAACAACCTGATAGTGTCCCTGAAGGATGCTGTAGCCTGCAGATAGCATCTCAAAGTGGAGGCAATGTCCAGCTCGTGAAGAGAACCTGAGTCTTGTTCTGAAAATGTTGGAAGTGCCCAAGGCTCCGACATGTTCTGGGATGATGTGACCTTGGGGCTAAATCCTCGCACCGTTCAGAGTTCTACTCTGTCAGGATAGAATATGATATGATGAAGAGCCGCTCCTAAAGCTTGGAGCTCTGAAACCTGTCTGCCAGAAGTTATGGCTATCAGGAAAGATAGCTTCGTAGTTAGATTCCAAAGCGATGCTGACTCCGAAGAGGCAAGAGGTGGATTGGCTAAGACTCTAGGATGATAGCAAGGTCCCAAGTGGGAAAAGATTGTTTAGTTGGTGGTCGGATCTTTTGACAGCTTTGAAAAATTGGATTATAAATGAATCCTCGGCCCATCTTTTACTGGTTGCCGCTGAAATTGCCGCTACCTGCACCTTTAGTGTACTTAAGCAAGACCTGGGTCTAAGCCTGCCTGCAAGAATTTTAGAATTTGAGAGGATGATGGAGAATCTGGATCGCAGTTTCTGCCAATCATGAAGGCCCTGAATTTGTTCCACACCTTATCGTATATACTGTTTGTGGATGGCTTTCTTGCGCTGAGCAGGGTTGCGATAACTTTGTTGGGACACCCTAGGGATTGGAACCTTTCCCTTTCAGCTGCCAGATGTGAAAATTTAACCTGCGGGAATCTGGATGGGTGTGACATCCCTGTGACAGGAGAAAAGGTATTATTGGAACCTTGACTGAAGGCTGTGTATTCAGGTACATTGCTGTGGGAAACCAAGGACGTCTTGGCCAGTACAGTAGGACCGCTATCACCGTCATGGTTTCTACCATAAACCTCAACAGGAGGTTTTTTTTTTTTTGGAATGAGAGGACATGGAGAGAAGGCATAGGCCAGATTGCATGCCCAGGGGCTGAGAGAGCATCTACTGCTGGGGATGAGGAAGTCTCGAGATGAACCTTGAAAACTTGGTATTTAATGCTGTTGCAAATAGGCCCAGCCCGAGGGGACCCCACTGGTCCACTAACCAGTCGAAAACTTTCAGGTGCAGAGACTATTCGTTGGAATCTATGAACCTGCTAGATAGGTAGTTGGCCCTTGAGTTGAGAAGACTGGGCAGATAGACTGCCCTTAGGTCTTTTAGATTCCTTTTTGCCCAAAGGAATATGGTTTCACTTCCCTCAGCAGGGACCTGCTGCGCGTCCCTCCTTGTTGGTGTATATAAGACACCGCAGCCCTGTTCATTCAGAGAAGAACTTGTTTGCCTGTAATCTTGAATTCTAGGGCTAGCAATGCCAAAGGTAGGCTGCCCGGACCTCCAGGATAGTTGATACCAGGCCTGTTGTATGGAATGACCATCATCCTTGCCTTAAGATCTGGTTGTAGTGTGATCCCCAACCTGCTTCACTGGCATCGGTAGTAATTGTGAACCAGTTGACATGTCCTAATGGACGAGATTTCATAGGCGTGTGTTTCTTCATCCACCAATGTAGACTCCTGAGCATCAGGGTCAATAGGTGTATGGGTTGGGATAGATACCGTCTGTTCCACAGCCTCAAGAACTCCAGCTGGAAATGTCTCAAATGCCAATGGGCCCAAGGGACCATAGGGATGCCTGACGACATCCGGTCTATCAGGCTCTGACAGTTCGAGGCTGACAGGTAGGATCTCACACTGACTTTCTTCATCTGCCGAATAGTGGATGTCACCTTTTTGAGGTGGGAGAGATACTGTACCGTTCTGTTCCACTAACTGGGCTGGATCCTTCGCCAGGAGACGAAGGTCGTCCAAGTAATGGTATACTCGAAGTCCTAATTCTCTTAGAGGGGCAATGATGGCAATTAGGGTCTTCGTAAAGACTCTTGGTGATGTGCAGAGGCCGAATGGGAGGCTCCAAAATTGAAGATGTACATGCCCCACTGCAAACCTCGGATATTTCTGGAAAGGAGGGAGTGTCGGTATATGCAGGTAAGCATCCTGCAAGTCTATTGATAACATCCAATCCCCTGGTTGGATTATACGCATAATAGTTTATAGCGACTCCATTTTGAATTTTTTAGGAAGATATAACGATTTAGCCTCTTCAGGTCTATCACGGGTCTCCAACCTCCGTTTCTCTTGGGGACTAGAAACAGGGTGGTGTAAAAACCGAAAATCTTTCTGATGGAGACACTGGAACCATTGCTTGTTGTTTCTCCAAGAGGAAAATAAATCGCTTTAGTGCTTTCGCATTTTTTTGGGGGGACCTTGACACCCTTGTCGGAGAGAAGAAGTCTTTGGGGGGTTTGTCTAGAAACGTCCAGAAGTGACTGTATTTAACTGTGGAGACTACCCACGGATCCCTGTACTTTGTTCCCAGATCTTCGAGAAGTGTTTGAGTTTGTCCCCCACAGGGATCGCTTGGGATGGCCTGGTGTCCTGACCATGGTTCAAGCCACAAGGCCCGTTTGGCCATAACTGTGTGGAGCATTGACCTTGCGGAGCATCGATCTGAATCGATTGCGGCTTCACCAATAGGATCTGCTGAGAGCTTTAGCTCATCTAAGGCCCTGATGATGTCCTCCCCTGGGATACCCTGTTGGATTGCCAACTCTATATCATCTGTCCAGACGCGTAGGGCGTTGGACACTGACGTCAGGGCTATCGCAGATTTACAGGCAATCTGGTGGGAGATCAAGATCCATCCTTCTGTCTGGTGGATCCTTAAACAAGGTTGAGTCTTCCATGGGCAATGTGATGTTCTTTGCCAACCTTACCACAGCTGCATCGACCACTGAAAGGCCCTCCAGCAATGCGGAATCGGCCTTTGAGAGAGGGTATAACTTTCCCAGTCGATCAATGGAGAATCTTTTCTCCGTCTTCTTTCATTCTTCCTCAATCACACTCCTGATCTTGCCCATGAGAGGGGAAAAGGAAATCTGGTGTTTGAGAGAGGGGAAGTACGACTTAGACTTCTGTGTCAGTCTCTTCCTAGCCGATCGCTTGTTTTACCGCTTGCACATAAGGCTGGACTATAGCGAAGACCAAAAACCACAGGAATCTAGGTCATCAGAGAAGTCCCCTTGAGGATGGTCCGGGAATGGATGCCGCAGCCGTTTGCTCCTCAGTAGGAGATGCCAGATGTTGCGGCGGCATTGTGGCTACCAATTCCGCAAGGGAATTCTTTATTGCTTTCTTAAAGTGCAAGTAAACCCATCAATTTAACAGTTTCAAAAAACATTTATATTCCCGGCATGCCGGGAATGCTAACTGTCACATTGGGTGTGCTCTAAACCAAACTGTCAACCATCCAATGGCTGGTGTCATAACTGATCACATGTGCAGCATTATGGCAGTTGAACATTAAACAGAGTCCAAGATGCCAGCTTCCTTGGCTGAAAATGATAGGAGGGTTTACCTCCACTTTAAGTAGGTCTGCCACTTGCAGGCCTTCGGACTTTCTGTCCGCTGCATAGTCCCCTAGGCAATCTTGACAGATTAGCTTGTGTGGAAGCGGGGTGGCTCCACAGGCCTGACATTTTGGAGATCTAGGTCTTGGGGAGCGTGAGTGACGGCTTTTTTGGCCGATGACTTCCTGCCACTCCCATGGTCTCCACGCCTGGAAGACCTGTCTCTGCTGGGACTAGAGTCATCAGAGTCCTCATGTCGCCTTGAGGTCTTTTAGACGTCTTCTGGCGTACAAGGCTGAGATACATAAGAGTACCAGCCTCTGTGCACTCTTTACGCATGTTTTAAAAAAAAAAAAAAAAAAAACTTATGGACGTAGGTCCTTACCTTAAGTGTAGAGTAGGATCTTGTTATGGGCGGCGAATGGCTCATTTTAGGTGGCTTAGCAGAGGAAGCAGCTATGAAAGGAACAGGAAAGGGTAACGACCATGTCCTAATCTGGCTAAGAGAAACAAAATCTCTGTGTTTTTTTTTTAAATATTAATTTATTTATATAAAATATATTTTTTTTTGGGGGGGGGGGGGGGGTTCCTTGCACACATGCATAAACAATTTTTCCCCTTTTTTTTTTTATAATTAAATTTTTTTTTTTTTTTGAGTTTTACTTGCACACCTGCATATACTATAATTAATTTTAAGAACTATCCCCCCCTTTTTTTTTTTATTATTATATATATATATATATATATTTACTTACCTGAAACGACAGATATTCTTCCCTGGAGCTTTCTGTTAAGTAGATCTCAGGCAGCCAGGGAGATAAATGGGACCAGGTGGATAGAGGAAAACGCCTCTGCCCTGTAATTTAGGGTTAAGGGCAAGAAAACTAAATTTTTCCCTAACCTAAGATGGCCACCTAGGCTTCCGCGCTTACCGCGCATGCGCGAACCGGCAGCTCTAGGACCCGGACATCCCGGGCGTCAGCGCATGCGCAGAACGTGGCAAAAGACACCTTAAGTAAACAAAAAGGATGGGACGAGGAGGTGATAGAGGGCGAGGGGGAGACAGGGGGCATAAAGGAAATGGGAAACACTAAGAAAACAGCCAGAAAGAAAAAGCTAAAAGGAAGGAAAAAAAGGGACGAAGATAAAAAAAGAAATGCAGAAATAGCTGCTGCCTCTGTTGCCATGTGTGAGCTAATGCCTGGGAGATGTGCTGCAGGTAGAGCTCTTAGTTAAGAGACAAACTGCTTGTCCCAAAAGATCCTACAGAAGGGATTCCCAACCTTATAAGCGCGTTTAGCTGCCCAAGAGAAGGGACCGCGTCCGGGAGAGGCTTGAACCCGGACGGAAGCGCCCGAATGCAGAAGGTAAGGACGTTCGACCAGAATTCACTGCCATGAGGTATGAGGAAAAAAAGGAGAATGCTGGGGCTGTGCTAATCAACTCTTTTATAATATTCACTAGTCCTGAGGGAGTAGCCAAGGGCTACCTTGTCACAGGTATGCTGCCATGGAGGCACACATCCGATCGCTTCCGGGCTTTACTGATGGATCGGGTAAGCCGGGAAACAACCGGGAAGCGGCAGGGGAGGGGCACCTCTCCCGTTGCCTCTAAAAGTGACTCCGCTGTGAATGCATCCGCGGGACCACTATTATGCGACGCAGAAGCTACTGCCCCATAACACCAGTATTTAACATGAAAGCACGTATTGACGTATTTTTACTATGGGCCGGTCGGCAAGTGGTTTGGTTATGGGACAGGAAGTGAAGGGAAATCTCTGCAATGGGACACAGATGGCGAAAAAAAAATCTGAGACAAAATGGGATAAAAAAGTTTTGCCTATAGTTATACTTTAGGATCTAGCCCATTTACTAATCTACACAGAGCACACCCTGATCAGACTAACTTTGTCTTTTTCCATTCCAACCATGACTCTTTGGTCTTAAAAATCAGGACTGTCCAGGTCCAAGTAGAACCACCTGGAAGGTCAGCTTTTCAGACCATCACTTTCTGACACTAGGCTAGGTTCACATCTGTGCAGGTGGTTCCCGCTGCACAGAAAAACGCACTGGATGCATGCAGGTGCCATTCATCTTAATGGCACGCCACACACACTGGGAATCGCTCCTGCACTGGGAACCGCAATGCACTTGCAGGGCTGTGATTTCTAAAATGCTGCAGGGACCTTTTCCCTGCGTTTCTGGAGGAATAGCAGCCCACTCAAATGATCAAGTCTGTGCAAACCGTGGCTCACAGACCCGCACAGATGTGAACCTAGATAGTATTTGTTGTCTATTTGTTGTCTTATTCAGCTCTCTGCCTCTTTAACAGCCAGTAACTTGAATCGGTGAACAGCAGGTGGAGCCAGCAGCCTTCTTAACAAAAAGCACTGTGCACATGAAGAAGACCTAACTTTGGAAAAGGAAGCTGCCTAAAATAAAAAATCAAGCAGTTTATAAAATGTGTTTCTTAGCTAAAATTGTCTCACACCAAAAAAAGTCTGAAGAGCTTCAAACTGCAGCAGCACTAGAATGTTACACTACATAGCTGATCAATGTGAGTTCAAAGCAAAAATACAGAAAAATGTTAATACCAGGGATTATTTAAAGTAAATGAAGAAAAACCTTAAAGCGGAGGTCCCGCAATTTTTTTTTTTATTAAAAGCCAGCAGCTACAAATACTGCAGCTGCTGACTTTTATTATTAGGACACTTGTCTCTCGGCTGCCCCCGCCGCCATCCTCGGTGAGGGAATCGGGAAGTGAAGCGTTGCGGCTTTGCTGCCCGGTTCCCCAATGTGCATGCGTGAGTCGCGCCGGCGCCTTTCACTCGTCCCCGCTATCTCCTGGGAGCAGTGTGTTTCCCAGAAGACAGCGGGGGAGGGGTGACGCGAAGGGGCGTGACTCCCACGGGAGTCAATACCCGGACGTGGTGCAAATACCTGTTTTATAGAGGTATCTGCACCCCCCCTCCCCCCTGAAAGGTGCCAAATGTAACACCGGAGGGGGGAGGGTTCCGAAAAGCAGAAGTTCCATTTTTGGGTAGAACTCCGCTTTAACCACTTACTTACAGGGCACATATACCCCTTCCTACCCAGGCCACTTTTCAGCTTTCAGCGCTGTTGCACTTTAAATGACAATGACATACTCCCAGTTAGGGATGGGCCCGGTGCTCGATTCGAACCCATGTTCGAATCGAGCATCGGGCGTTCGCTCGCTCGTCGAGCCCAGAACTATTTGGGCCGTTCGCATCACATTCGTGTGATGCGAGCGGCCCCGCAATGCATTGCGGCCGGCGCGGCCGGCGCAGTGCATTGCTGGCTGATGATTGGCCAAGCATGCACTGTGACCCCGCATGCTTGGCCAATCACAGTGCCCGAAACTCGGAGAGCAATAATTGGCTACAGGCAGGACGCCTGTAGCCAATTACAGCTCAGGGGCTTTAGTACACGCCCCACCATTTAAAAGGCCGCCACGCCATCGGCCCCGGTCACATGAGTTCCGGCTTTAGGAGAGATTAGTCTGCTGATTCTGTCTTTGCTTGATACTGAAAGATTTGCTCTTCTTTGCTAAACCATTGGCTATTTCTTTGCTAAACCATTGCTACCTAAGTCATTGATCGTTCATTGCTGCTGATTGCACAGTTAGTGTGTTATTAGCTGCTGCTGGGGATTAGTCTGGTGCGTGCTTACTGTTAGTACAGTATTGCAGTAGTACCAACCGCAGTGCTGTTAGCACAGCATTGCACCCCAACAGCACCCATAGGACTTCTAGTGTGTTAGTGGCAGCAAACAGAGCTCCTATATTTTCTTCTCAGCAGCACCCATAGGACTTCTAGTGTGTTAGTGGCAGCAAACAGAGCTCCTATATTTTCTTCTCAGCAGCACCCATAGGACTTCTAGTGTGTTAGTGGCAGCAAACAGAGCTCCTATATTTTCTTCTCAGCAGCACCCATAGGACTTCTAGTGTGTTAGTGGCAGCAAACAGAGCTCCTATATTTTCTTCTCAGCAGCACCCATAGGACTTCTAGTGTGTTAGTGGCAGCAAACAGAGCTCCTATATTTTCTTCTCAGCAGCACCCATAGGACTTCTAGTGTGTTAGTGGCATCACACAGAACTCCTATATTTTCTTCTCAGCAGCACCCATAGGACTTCTAGTGTGTTAGTGGCAGCAAACAGAGCTCCTATATTTTCTTCTCAGCAGCACCCATAGGACTTCTAGTGTGTTAGTGGCAGCAAACAGAGCTCCTATATTTTCTTCTCAGCAGCACCCATAGGACTTCTAGTGTGTTAGTGGCATCACACAGAGCTCCTATATTTTCTTCTCAGCAGCACCCATAGGACTTCTAGTGTGTTAGTGGCAGCAAACAGAGCTCCTATATTTTCTTCTCAGCAGCACCCATAGGACTTCTAGTGTGTTAGTGGCATCACACAGAGCTCCTATATTTTCTTCTCAGCAGCACCCATAGGACTTCTAGTGTGTTAGTGGCATCACACAGAGCTCCTATATTTTCTTCTCAGCAGCACCCATAGGACTTCTAGTGTGTTAGTGGCAGCAAACAGAGCTCCTATATTTTCTTCTCAGCAGCACCCATAGGACTTCTAGTGTGTTAGTGGCAGCAAACAGAGCTCCTATATTTTCTTCTCAGCAGCACCCATAGGACTTCTAGTGTGTTAGTGGCAGCAAACAGAGCTCCTATATTTTCTTCTCAGCAGCACCCATAGGACTTCTAGTGTGTTAGTGGCAGCAAACAGAGCTCCTATATTTTCTTCTCAGCAGCACCCATAGGACTTCTAGTGTGTTAGTGGCATCACACAGAGCTCCTATATTTTCTTCTCAGCAGCACCCATAGGACTTCTAGTGTGTTAGTGGCATCACACAGAGCTCCTATATTTTCTTCTCAGCAGCACCCATAGGACTTCTAGTGTGTTAGTGGCAGCAAACAGAGCTCCTATATTTTCTTCTCAGCAGCACCCATAGGACTTCTAGTGTGTTAGTGGCAGCAAACAGAGCTCCTATATTTTCTTCTCAGCAGCACCCATAGGACTTCTAGTGTGTTAGTGGCAGCAAACAGAGCTCCTATATTTTCTTCTCAGCAGCACCCATAGGACTTCTAGTGTGTTAGTGGCATCACACAGAGCTCCTATATTTTCTTCTCAGCAGCACCCATAGGACTTCTAGTGTGTTAGTGGCAGCAAACAGAGCTCCTATATTTTCTTCTCAGCAGCACCCATAGGACTTCTAATGTGTTAGTGGCATCACACAGAGTTCCTATATTTTCATCTCAGCAGCACCCATAGGACTTCTAGTGTGTTAGTGGCAGCAAACAGAGCTCCTATATTTTCTTCTCAGCAGCACCCATAGGACTTCTAGTGTGTTAGTGGCATCACACAGAGCTCCTATATTTTCTTCTCAGCAGCACCCATAGGACTTCTAGTGTGTTAGTGGCATCACACAGAGCTCCTATATTTTCTTCTCAGCAGCACCCATAGGACTTCTAGTGTGTTAGTGGCAGCAAACAGAGCTCCTATATTTTCTTCTCAGCAGCACCCATAGGACTTCTAGTGTGTTAGTGGCAGCAAACAGAGCTCCTATATTTTCTTCTCAGCAGCACCCATAGGACTTCTAGTGTGTTAGTGGCATCACACAGAGCTCCTATATTTTCTTCTCAGCAGCACCCATAGGACTTCTAGTGTGTTAGTGGCAGCAAACAGAGCTCCTATATTTTCTTCTCAGCAGCACCCATAGGACTTCTAGTGTGTTAGTGGCATCACACAGAGCTCCTATATTTTCTTCTCAGCAGCACCCATAGGACTTCTAGTGTGTTAGTGGCAGCAAACAGAGCTCCTATATTTTCTTCTCAGCAGCACCCATAGGACTTCTAGTGTGTTAGTGGCAGCAAACAGAGCTCCTATATTTTCTTCTCAGCAGCACCCATAGGACTTCTAGTGTGTTAGTGGCATCACACAGAGCTCCTATATTTTCTTCTCAGCAGCACCCATAGGACTTCTAGTGTGTTAGTGGCAGCAAACAGAGCTCCTATATTTTCTTCTCAGCAGCACCCATAGGACTTCTAGTGTGTTAGTGGCAGCAAACAGAGCTCCTATATTTTCTTCTCAGCAGCACCCATAGGACTTCTAGTGTGTTAGTGGCATCACACAGAGCTCCTATATTTTCTTCTCAGAAGCACCCATAGGACTTCTAGTGTGTTAGTGGCATCACACAGAGCTCCTATATTTTCTTCTCAGCAGCACCCATAGGACTTCTAGTGTGTTAGTGGCATCACACAGAGTTCCTATATTTTCATCTCAGAAGCACCCATAGGACTTCTAGTGTGTTAGTGGCATCACACAGAGCTCCTATATTTTCTTCTCAGCAGCACCCATAGGACTTCTAGTGTGTTAGTGGCATCACACAGAGCTCTTATATTTTCTTCTCAGAAGCACCCATAGGACTTCTAGTGTGTTAGTGGCATCACACAGAGTTCCTATATTTTCTTCTCAGCAGCACCCATAGGACTTCTAGTGTGTTAGTGGCAGCAAACAGAGCTCCTATATTTTCTTGTCAGCAGCACCCATAGGACTTCTAGTGTGTTAGTGGCATCACACAGAGCTCCTATATTTTCTTCTCAGCAGCACCCATAGGACTTCTAGTGTGTTAGTGGCAGCAAACAGAGCTCCTATATTTTCTTCTCAGCAGCACCCATAGGACTTCTAGTGTGTTAGTGGCATCACACAGAGCTCCTATATTTTCTTCTCAGCAGCACCCATAGGACTTCTAGTGTGTTAGTGGCATCACACAGAGCTCCTATATTTTCTTCTCAGCAGCACCCATAGGACTTCTAGTGTGTTAGTGGCAGCAAACAGAGCTCCTATATTTTCTTCTCAGCAGCACCCATAGGACTTCTAGTGTGTTAGTGGCAGCAAACAGAGCTCCTATATTTTCTTCTCAGCAGCACCCATAGGACTTCTAGTGTGTTAGTGGCAGCAAACAGAGCTCCTATATTTTCTTCTCAGCAGCACCCATAGGACTTCTAGTGTGTTAGTGGCAGCAAACAGAGCTCCTATATTTTCTTCTCAGCAGCACCCATAGGACTTCTAGTGTGTTAGTGGCAGCAAACAGAGCTCCTATATTTTCTTCTCAGCAGCACCCATAGGACTTCTAGTTTGTTAGTGGCAGCAAACAGAGCTCCTATATTTTCTTCTCAGCAGCACCCATAGGACTTCTAGTGTGTTAGTGGCATCACACAGAGCTCCTATATTTTCTTCTCAGCAGCACCCATAGGACTTCTAGTGTGTTAGTGGCAGCAAACAGAGCTCCTATATTTTCTTCTCAGCAGCACCCATAGGACTTCTAATGTGTTAGTGGCATCACACAGAGTTCCTATATTTTCATCTCAGCAGCACCCATAGGACTTCTAGTGTGTTAGTGGCAGCAAACAGAGCTCCTATATTTTCTTCTCAGCAGCACCCATAGGACTTCTAGTGTGTTAGTGGCATCACACAGAGCTCCTATATTTTCTTCTCAGCAGCACCCATAGGACTTCTAGTGTGTTAGTGGCATCACACAGAGCTCCTATATTTTCTTCTCAGCAGCACCCATAGGACTTCTAGTGTGTTAGTGGCATCACACAGAGCTCCTATATTTTCTTCTCAGCAGCACCCATAGGACTTCTAGTGTGTTAGTGGCAGCAAACAGAGCTCCTATATTTTCTTCTCAGCAGCACCCATAGGACTTCTAGTGTGTTAGTGGCATCACACAGAGCTCCTATATTTTCTTCTCAGCAGCACCCATAGGACTTCTAGTGTGTTAGTGGCATCACACAGAGCTCCTATATTTTCTTCTCAGCAGCACCCATAGGACTTCTAGTGTGTTAGTGGCAGCAAACAGAGCTCCTATATTTTCTTCTCAGCAGCACCCATAGGACTTCTAGTGTGTTAGTGGCAGCAAACAGAGCTCCTATATTTTCTTCTCAGCAGCACCCATAGGACTTCTAGTGTGTTAGTGGCAGCAAACAGAGCTCCTATATTTTCTTCTCAGCAGCACCCATAGGACTTCTAGTGTGTTAGTGGCAGCAAACAGAGCTCCTATATTTTCTTCTCAGCAGCACCCATAGGACTTCTAGTGTGTTAGTGGCAGCAAACAGAGCTCCTATATTTTCTTCTCAGCAGCACCCATAGGACTTCTAGTGTGTTAGTGGCATCACACAGAGCTCCTATATTTTCTTCTCAGCAGCACCCATAGGACTTCTAGTGTGTTAGTGGCAGCAAACAGAGCTCCTATATTTTCTTCTCAGCAGCACCCATAGGACTTCTAGTGTGTTAGTGGCAGCAAACAGAGCTCCTATATTTTCTTCTCAGCAGCACCCATAGGACTTCTAGTGTGTTAGTGGCATCACACAGAGCTCCTATATTTTCTTCTCAGCAGCACCCATAGGACTTCTAGTGTGTTAGTGGCAGCAAACAGAGCTCCTATATTTTCTTCTCAGCAGCACCCATAGGACTTCTAGTGTGTTAGTGGCAGCAAACAGAGCTCCTATATTTTCTTCTCAGCAGCACCCATAGGACTTCTAGTGTGTTAGTGGCAGCAAACAGAGCTCCTATATTTTCTTCTCAGCAGCACCCATAGGACTTCTAGTGTGTTAGTGGCAGCAAACAGAGCTCCTATATTTTCTTCTCAGCAGCACCCATAGGACTTCTAGTGTGTTAGTGGCATCACACAGAGCTCCTATATTTTCTTCTCAGCAGCACCCATAGGACTTCTAGTGTGTTAGTGGCAGCAAACAGAGCTCCTATATTTTCTTCTCAGCAGCACCCATAGGACTTCTAGTGTGTTAGTGGCAGCAAACAGAGCTCCTATATTTTCTTCTCAGCAGCACCCATAGGACTTCTAGTGTGTTAGTGGCAGCAAACAGAGCTCCTATATTTTCTTCTCAGCAGCACCCATAGGACTTCTAGTGTGTTAGTGGCATCACACAGAGCTCCTACTGTATATTTTCTTCTCAGCAGCACCCATAGGACTTCTAGTGTGTTAGTGGCAGCAAACAGAGCTCCTATATTTTCTTCTCAGCAGCACCCATAGGACTTCTAGTGTGTTAGTGGCAGCAAACAGAGCTCCTATATTTTCTTCTCAGCAGCACCCATAGGACTTCTAGTGTGTTAGTGGCATCACACAGAGCTCCTATATTTTCTTCTCAGCAGCACCCATAGGACTTCTAGTGTGTTAGTGGCAGCAAACAGAGCTCCTATATTTTCTTCTCAGCAGCACCCATAGGACTTCTAGTGTGTTAGTGGCATCACACAGAGCTCCTATATTTTCTTCTCAGCAGCACCCATAGGACTTCTAGTGTGTTAGTGGCATCACACAGAGCTCCTATATTTTCTTCTCAGCAGCACCCATAGGACTTCTAGTGTGTTAGTGGCAGCAAACAGAGCTCCTATATTTTCTTCTCAGCAGCACCCATAGGACTTCTGGTGTGTTAGTGGCAGCAAACAGAGCTCCTATATTTTCTTCTCAGCAGCACCCATAGGACTTCTAGTGTGTTAGTGGCATCACACAGAGCTCCTATATTTTCTTCTCAGCAGCACCCATAGGACTTCTAGTGTGTTAGTGGCATCACACAGAGCTCCTATATTTTCTTCTCAGCAGCACCCATAGGACTTCTAGTGTGTTAGTGGCAGCAAACAGAGCTCCTATATTTTCTTCTCAGCAGCACCCATAGGACTTCTAGTGTGTTAGTGGCAGCAAACAGAGCTCCTATATTTTCTTCTCAGCAGCACCCATAGGACTTCTAGTGTGTTAGTGGCAGCAAACAGAGCTCCTATATTTTCTTCTCAGCAGCACCCATAGGACTTCTAGTGTGTTAGTGGCAGCAAACAGAGCTCCTATATTTTCTTCTCAGCAGCACCCATAGGACTTCTAGTGTGTTAGTGGCAGCAAACAGAGCTCCTATATTTTCTTCTCAGCAGCACCCATAGGACTTCTAGTGTGTTAGTGGCATCACACAGAGCTCCTATATTTTCTTCTCAGCAGCACCCATAGGACTTCTAGTGTGTTAGTGGCAGCAAACAGAGCTCCTATATTTTCTTCTCAGCAGCACCCATAGGACTTCTAGTGTGTTAGTGGCATCACACAGAGCTCCTATATTTTCTTCTCAGCAGCACCCATAGGACTTCTAGTGTGTTAGTGGCAGCAAACAGAGCTCCTATATTTTCTTCTCAGCAGCACCCATAGGACTTCTAGTGTGTTAGTGGCAGCAAACAGAGCTCCTATATTTTCTTCTCAGCAGCACCCATAGGACTTCTAGTGTGTTAGTGGCATCACACAGAGCTCCTATATTTTCTTCTCAGCAGCACCCATAGGACTTCTAGTGTGTTAGTGGCAGCAAACAGAGCTCCTATATTTTCTTCTCAGCAGCACCCATAGGACTTCTAGTGTGTTAGTGGCAGCAAACAGAGCTCCTATATTTTCTTCTCAGCAGCACCCATAGGACTTCTAGTGTGTTAGTGGCAGCAAACAGAGCTCCTATATTTTCTTCTCAGCAGCACCCATAGGACTTCTAGTGTGTTAGTGGCAGCAAACAGAGCTCCTATATTTTCTTCTCAGCAGCACCCATAGGACTTCTAGTGTGTTAGTGGCATCACACAGAGCTCCTATATTTTCTTCTCAGCAGCACCCATAGGACTTCTAGTGTGTTAGTGGCAGCAAACAGAGCTCCTATATTTTCTTCTCAGCAGCACCCATAGGACTTCTAGTGTGTTAGTGGCAGCAAACAGAGCTCCTATATTTTCTTCTCAGCAGCACCCATAGGACTTCTAGTGTGTTAGTGGCATCACACAGAGCTCCTATATTTTCTTCTCAGCAGCACCCATAGGACTTCTAGTGTGTTAGTGGCAGCAAACAGAGCTCCTATATTTTCTTCTCAGCAGCACCCATAGGACTTCTAGTGTGTTAGTGGCATCACACAGAGCTCCTATATTTTCTTCTCAGCAGCACCCATAGGACTTCTAGTGTGTTAGTGGCATCACACAGAGCTCCTATATTTTCTTCTCAGCAGCACCCATAGGACTTCTAGTGTGTTAGTGGCAGCAAACAGAGCTCCTATATTTTCTTCTCAGCAGCACCCATAGGACTTCTAGTGTGTTAGTGGCAGCAAACAGAGCTCCTATATTTTCTTCTCAGCAGCACCCATAGGACTTCTAGTGTGTTAGTGGCATCACACAGAGCTCCTATATTTTCTTCTCAGCAGCACCCATAGGACTTCTAGTGTGTTAGTGGCATCACACAGAGCTCCTATATTTTCTTCTCAGCAGCACCCATAGGACTTCTAGTGTGTTAGTGGCAGCAAACAGAGCTCCTATATTTTCTTCTCAGCAGCACCCATAGGACTTCTAGTGTGTTAGTGGCAGCAAACAGAGCTCCTATATTTTCTTCTCAGCAGCACCCATAGGACTTCTAGTGTGTTAGTGGCAGCAAACAGAGCTCCTATATTTTCTTCTCAGCAGCACCCATAGGACTTCTAGTGTGTTAGTGGCAGCAAACAGAGCTCCTATATTTTCTTCTCAGCAGCACCCATAGGACTTCTAGTGTGTTAGTGGCAGCAAACAGAGCTCCTATATTTTCTTCTCAGCAGCACCCATAGGACTTCTAGTGTGTTAGTGGCATCACACAGAGCTCCTATATTTTCTTCTCAGCAGCACCCATAGGACTTCTAGTGTGTTAGTGGCAGCAAACAGAGCTCCTATATTTTCTTCTCAGCAGCACCCATAGGACTTCTAGTGTGTTAGTGGCAGCAAACAGAGCTCCTATATTTTCTTCTCAGCAGCACCCATAGGACTTCTAGTGTGTTAGTGGCATCACACAGAGCTCCTATATTTTCTTCTCAGCAGCACCCATAGGACTTCTAGTGTGTTAGTGGCAGCAAACAGAGCTCCTATATTTTCTTCTCAGCAGCACCCATAGGACTTCTAGTGTGTTAGTGGCAGCAAACAGAGCTCCTATATTTTCTTCTCAGCAGCACCCATAGGACTTCTAGTGTGTTAGTGGCAGCAAACAGAGCTCCTATATTTTCTTCTCAGCAGCACCCATAGGACTTCTAGTGTGTTAGTGGCAGCAAACAGAGCTCCTATATTTTCTTCTCAGCAGCACCCATAGGACTTCTAGTGTGTTAGTGGCATCACACAGAGCTCCTATATTTTCTTCTCAGCAGCACCCATAGGACTTCTAGTGTGTTAGTGGCAGCAAACAGAGCTCCTATATTTTCTTCTCAGCAGCACCCATAGGACTTCTAGTGTGTTAGTGGCAGCAAACAGAGCTCCTATATTTTCTTCTCAGCAGCACCCATAGGACTTCTAGTGTGTTAGTGGCAGCAAACAGAGCTCCTATATTTTCTTCTCAGCAGCACCCATAGGACTTCTAGTGTGTTAGTGGCATCACACAGAGCTCCTATATTTTCTTCTCAGCAGCACCCATAGGACTTCTAGTGTGTTAGTGGCAGCAAACAGAGCTCCTATATTTTCTTCTCAGCAGCACCCATAGGACTTCTAGTGTGTTAGTGGCAGCAAACAGAGCTCCTATATTTTCTTCTCAGCAGCACCCATAGGACTTCTAGTGTGTTAGTGGCATCACACAGAGTTCCTATATTTTCTTCTCAGCAGCACCCATAGGACTTCTAGTGTGTTAGTGACAGCAAACAGAGCTCCTATATTTTCTTCTCAGCAGCACCCATAGGACTTCTAGTGTGTTAGTGGCAGCAAACAGAGCTCCTATATTTTCTTCTCAGCAGCACCCATAGGACTTCTAGTGTGTTAGTGGCAGCAAACAGAGCTCCTATATTTTCTTCTCAGCAGCACCCATAGGACTTCTAGTGTGTTAGTGGCATCACACAGAGCTCCTATATTTTCTTCTCAGCAGCACCCATAGGACTTCTAGTGTGTTAGTGGCAGCAAACAGAGCTCCTATATTTTCTTCTCAGCAGCACCCATAGGACTTCTAGTGTGTTAGTGGCAGCAAACAGAGCTCCTATATTTTCTTCTCAGTAGCACCCATAGGACTTCTAGTGTGTTAGTGGCAGCAAACAGAGCTCCTATATTTTCTTCTCAGCAGCACCCATAGGACTTCTAGTGTGTTAGTGGCAGCAAACAGAGCTCCTATATTTTCTTCTCAGCAGCACCCATAGGACTTCTAGTGTGTTAGTGGCAGCAAACAGAGCTCCTATATTTTCTTCTCAGCAGCACCCATAGGACTTCTAGTGTGTTAGTGGCATCACACAGAGCTCCTATATTTTCTTCTCAGCAGCACCCATAGGACTTCTAGTGTGTTAGTGGCAGCAAACAGAGCTCCTATATTTTCTTCTCAGCAGCACCCATAGGACTTCTAGTGTGTTAGTGGCAGCAAACAGAGCTCCTATATATTCTTCTCAGCAGCACCCATAGGACTTCTAGTGTGTTAGTGGCAGCAAACAGAGCTCCTATATTTTCTTGTCAGCAGCACACATAGTACCTATAGTGTGTTAGTGTCAGCACCCATAGGACCTACAGTGTGTTGTGAGCACACATAGGAGTTCTATTTTTTATACTATATACACTACCGACTACAATGGCTGGAAGACCGCCAAGGAGAGGCAGAGCGTGCCGAGGCAAGAACACAGGGCAGGCAGGCTCTGTTTCTAGAGACAACAGTGCTGGCCGTGGACGTGGTCGTGCATCGTCATCAGCACGTGGCCATGGGACACGCTTGTCTTTGTTTTCGGCAGCTGGACATGTGGAGCCGCATGCATTGGTAGAATGGATGACCAAGCCCTCCTCATCCTCCTCATCCTCTCTCACCCAGGCTCAGGGTACTGGCAGAGCAGCTGCCAATGCGTACTCAATGGCATCATCAGCCACCCCTTCCCTAGACCCACCATGTCCTCCTGAGGAGTCCCCCGAACTGTTTGAGCACAGTGTTGGGTACATGCTCCAGGAGGATGCCCAACGATTCGAAGGCTCGGATGATGATACCCAGCTTGAGGAAGTCAGTAGTGTGCGCGCAGAGAGAGGGGATGCTGAAGGACAGCAATCTGGCAGTAGTGTTCCACCAGCTGCAGCTTACTGCCAGGTTTGCTCTAGTGGTGAAGAGGGAGGGGATGATGAGGTCACTGACTCCACGTGGGTGCCTGAAGGGAGAGAGGAGGAGGAGGAGGAGGATGCAGCGTCAGCTAGAGGCCAGCACAGCAACTGTACCACACCGCAGAGCTCCGCCTGTGCAGGGCGCTGCCTCTGCACGTTATCACAAAAGTTCTTTGGTGTGGGCCTTTTTTGAGACGAGTGCATCAGATCGCACCACTGCTATTTGCAATATTTGTCTCAAGCTTATCTCGCGTGGCCAAAACATCAGCCGCTTGGGCACCACAAGCATGAGCAGACATATGTCGACCTGCCATGCAGCTCGTTGGCAAGCACACATAAAAGACCCACACCAAAGAACAAAGCGGACCTCTCCTTGCTCCTCATCAGCTGGGATCTCCATCCCCACTATATCTTCAGTCCTCTCTGAAACCTGCTCTGAGAGGACTGAAGGTGTAGAATTAGGTGTGTCACAACCAAGTACTTGCAGTACACCGACGTCCGATTGTAGCAGGCAAATTTCCCTGCCCCAGCTGCTGGACCGTCGAAAGAAGTATACTCCCAGCCATCCACATGCCCAGCGGTTGAATGCTAGCTTGGCTAAATTGCTAGCACTTCAACTGCTGCCTTTTCAGTTGATAGACTCGGCCCCCTTCCGTGAGTTTGTTCAATGTGCGGTTCCTCAGTGGCAGGTTCCCAAACGCCACTTTTTCTCACGGAAGGCGATTCCGTCTCTCTACTGGCATGTGGAAGGCAATGTCCATGCCTCGCTGGACAGGGCGGTCAGCGGTAAGGTGCATATTACCGCTGACTCATGGTCCAGCAGGCATGGACAGGGACGTTATCTTTCTTTCACGGCCCATTGGGTCACTCTATTGGTAGCTGGGAGGGATGCAGGACAAGGTGCAGTAGTGTTGGAGGTTGTTCCGCCACCACGCCTCCAAAATGCTACTACTGGTTGTGACACACCTCTCTCCTCCACCCCCTCCTCTTCTTCTTCCTCCATGTCCTCTTCGAGTGCTCTGTCCTCGGAACCAGCGGTGCTCCGTAGGCGTACAAGGGGCTACGCGAGTACGCAGGCAAAAAGATGCCATGCCGTGCTTGCGCTGGTGTGTTTGGGGGACAGGAGCCACACTGGGCCAGAGGTTCTGGCAGCTCTGCAGGGGCAGGCCGAGAGGTGGTTGACGCCACGCCAGCTTAAGCCAGGAATGGTCGTTTCTGATAATGGCACCAACCTCCTCTCCGCCCTGCGACAGGGGCAGCTCACCCATGTGCCCTGTATGGCTCACGTCCTCAACCTGGTGGTGCAGCGGTTCTTGGGCAGGTTCCCAGGCTTACAGGATGTCCTGAGGCAGGCCAGGAAAGTCTGTGTGCATTTCCGCCGATCTTATAATGCCAGTGCTCGGCTGACTGAGCTGCAAAAGGAGCTGAACCTGCCCAAGAACCGCCTAATATGTGACATGCCCACCAGGTGGAACTCAACGTTGGCCATGCTGCAGCGACTGCACACGCAGCAGAGGGCCATCAATGAGTACCTTTGCGACTACGGCACCAGGACAGGGTCAGGGGAGCTTGGCTTTTTTCCCCACGCCAGTGGAGCATGATCAGGGATGCATGCACTGTCCTCTCACCATTTGAGGAGGCCACGAGGATGGTGAGCAGTGACAGTGCATGCATCAGTGACACTGTACCTCTTGTCCACCTGTTGGAGCATACGCTGCGTGGGATAATGGACAGGGCACTTGAGGCAGAACAGAGGCAGGAAGAGGAGGACTTCCTTGTCTCTCAAGGCCCCCTTTATCCAGACAATGTTCCTTCTGTCCCACCCATCACACAGGAAGAGGAGGAGGAGGAGGATTGTGTGAGCATGGAGGTGGAGCCTGGCACTCAGCATCAGCAGCAGCAGTCTTTTAGGGATGATGTACAGTCCCAACAAACCAGTGGACTTGTACGTGGCTGGGAGGAGGTGGCTGGCGATCATGTCATCCTCAGTGACCCAGAAGACTCCGGACCGAATGCCTCAGCTAACCTACGCTGCATGGCCTCCCTGATCCTGCAAAGCCTGCGGAAGGATCCTCGTGTTCTTCGGATCAAGGAGAGTGACCATTACTGGCTGGCCACTCTCCTTGATCCACGGTACAAGGGTAAGGTTGCGGACCTTATCTTGCCGTCGCAGAGGGAGCAGAGGATGAGACATCTCAGGGAGGCCTTGCAGAAAGGTCTGTGCAACGCGTTCCCAGAAACTGGGAGGTTACAAACTCCTGGTCCTGGACGACGAGTTGCTGAGGCTTCGGTCAGTAGCAGAAGGAGCGGTGGGGAAGGTGGACGTCTGACCGATGCGTTCAGACAATTTTTTAGTCCCCAGCCCCAAGGTATGATCGGTTCCAGCAACCATCGCCAGCGTCTGATATACATGGTGCAGGAATACCTAGGGGCAAGGTCAGACTTGGACACCTTTCCCACCGAAAATCCTCTGGCTTACTGGGTCCTGAGGATGGATCACTGGCCAGAGCTTGCACAGTATGCAATTGAGCTACTGGCCTGTCCTGCATCCAGCGTTCTTTCCGAACGCACATTCAGTGCTGCTGGAGGATTTGTCACCGATCATAGGGTGCGCCTGTCCACCGACTCGGTTGATCGACTGACCTTCATAAAAATGAATCAGTCTTGGATCACCACCAGCTACCAGACACCTGAAGCGGATATAACGGAATAATTTATAATGTCACATCCCTTCAAGACTGCCTATGCTGATGCTGAGTGACTGTCCTGTTATGTTCACTGACTATCCTCTTCCTCCTCCTCAATGATCCATGCCACCACACCAGTGCCTAAGGCACAATTTTTCAGCCCCTGTATAACAGGGGCGTGTAATTACAATTTTTTAAAAAGATGCTTCGCAACAGGTGTGACTGCTGTGCTCAGAGTACAGTATCTGTGAGGGGTTGCAGTGTTGTGGCACCAGCACCAGTGCCTAAGGCACAATTTTTCAGCCCCTGTATAACAGGGGCGTGTAATTACAATTTTTTAAAAAGATGCTTCGCAACAGGTGTGACTGCTGTGCTCAGAGTACAGTATCTGTGAGGGGTTGCAGTGTTGTGGCACCAGCACCAGTGCCTAAGGCACAATTTTTCAGCCCCTGTTGGGGCGTGTAATTACAATTTTTAGGCAATGCTTTGCAACAGGTCTCATTGCTGTGCTCAGAGTACAGTATCTGTGAGGGGTTGCAGTGTTGTGGCACCAGCACCAGTGCCTAAGGCACAATTTTTCAGCCCCTGTATAACAGGGGCGTGTAATTACAATTTTTTAAAAAGATGCTTCGCAACAGGTGTGACTGCTGTGCTCAGAGTACAGTATCTGTGAGGGGTTGCAGTGTTGTGGCACCAGCACCAGTGCCTAAGGCACAATTTTTCAGCCCCTGTTGGGGCGTGTAATTACAATTTTTAGGCAATGCTTTGCAACAGGTCTCATTGCTGTGCTCAGAGTACAGTATCTGTGAGGGGTTGCAGTGTTGTGGCACCAGCACCAGTGCCTAAGGCACAATTTTTCAGCCCCTGTATAACAGGGGCGTGTAATTACAATTTTTTAAAAAGATGCTTCGCAACAGGTGTGACTGCTGTGCTCCAAGTACAGTATCTGTGAGGGGTTGCAGTGTTGTGGCACCAGCACCAATGCCTAAGGCACAATTTTTCAGCCCCTGTTTAACAGGGGCGTGTAATTACAAATCTTGATCTAATAGTTCACAGCAGGGCCCATTCCTGCGCCCACCAAGAGTAACTATGAGGGCCTACAGTCTTGTGGCAACACCGTCCACCACCACCACCACCACCAAAGGCCCAATTTTTCTGCCCTGTTCAACAGGTGCATGCAATTACAAATCTTGATCTAATAACTCACAGCAGGGCCCATTCCTGCACCCACCAAGAGTAACTGTGAGGGCTTACAGTCTTGTGGCAACACCGTCCACCACCACCACCACCACCACCAAAGGCCCAATTTTTCTGCCCGGTTCAACAGGTGCATGCAAGTACAAATCTTGATCTATTAACTCACAGCAGGGCCCATTCCTGTGCCCACCAGTCTTGTGGCTACACCAACATCTAATAGGGCAAATTTCTGCAGAGTATATACGGCAGGCCCCTACTTTCAAACATCCAACTTACAAACGACTCCTACTTGCAAACGGCAAGAGAAAACAGGAAGTGAGAGGAAATCTACCCCTAGGAAGGAAAATTCTATCCTGTTAGATTTAATTTGGGAAAAAGGTATCTCCTCTCTACTGATGCTTTATCACCAATCCTTGTTTCAATTAAAACCCCACTTTTCCAAAAACATTTGTCATTGGGACGGAAAGTGAGGTGACATGTTCTGAACAGATGTGCAAAGACAGCAAATGTTACAGGGGTGATAACCCCTCCCTATGTTCTCCAAAAAGCTTAAAAATTGATTTTTTGGGGATGTAGCTACACTTCATAATGTACCTGTTCAGATTCTACTTAAGAACAAACCTACAGTCCATGTCTTGTTTGCACCACCTATATACTGCTGTTCAGAGTATATAGGGTTGTAGGTATAGGGTTTTATTTTGGGTGCGGGGTCCCCCTTAGTATCCATACAAGACCCAAAGGGGCTGGGGTGGGGGGGGGGGGGGTGATGGGGTAGCCATGCCATTTTTCTCAAGGATTTTCAGCCATATGGCGGCCAGGACAAGACATGACATTAAAGCCGCAAGTGGTTTTAAATGGCTTCTTTTTTTCCTTTACAAATGTCATTTTGTGCAAGGACAGTTCTAAACACGGGAAACACATGCCACTTCACAGGCATACTTTAGACACCCCCCAGGTACCATATTTAAAGGAAAATTTCACTTTTTTTTTTTTCACTTTATGCATCATTAAAATGACTGCTCCCGAAAAAACTTTAGTTTTTAAAATTTCTTTTTGCATTGATATATGTCCCCTGGGGCAGGACCCGGGTCCCCAAACCTGTTTTATAACATTAACATGCATATTGGCCGTTGTAATTACCAATTTTGATTTCGAACGTTCGCGTCCATTATAACGAATAGGGTTCGAAAATTCGCGCGAACTTTCGGTCCGTTCGAAGGTTCTGGTGCGAACCGAACCCGGGGGTGTTCGGCTCATCCCTACTCCCAGTATTACTTTCCCCTTAATTTCCTCCCTTTGTAGCTCTACCCATAAGGATTCCACCTCCTCCATTGCTCCCTTAGTGATGTCGTCTCTCAATGTCACTTGTACATCATTTTTTATATATAGGCATACCCCTCCTCCTTTTTTACCCTCTCTATCCCTGCAATATCTGGAATAACCTTGAATGGTTGCCAGCCAACCATGAGAGCTGTTGAACCAAGTCTCTAAGATTCCTACATCTAGTATTTTGTATGACCTGCATGATTGGTAAGGACAGCACCAAGTCTTCTAGACATGGAATGAACAAGTTGGCGACATATTTCAACGTTTATCTTTTCCATTCTTCAAGAACAATCTCTTTTAGAGCCTGGATGCTGGATGGAGAGTGATGCTTAACTTTTCTCTGCAGAATTCCTCATAGGTGTTTGATTGGGTTCAGGAGACATACAGTACTTGGACACTGAATCACTTTGACCCTGTTCTTCAGAAATGCACTAGTGGCCTTAGATGTGTGTTTTGGATCATTGTCATGTTGGAAAAGTGCACAACGCATCATCTCTTTCAATATAGAGCAGTACATATGTGAATTCATGATACATCAATGAAATGCAGCTCTCCGACACCAGCAACATTCATGCAGCCCCACAGGGACACTGCCACCACCATGTTTTACTGTGGGCACCATGCATTTTTCTTTGTACTCCTCACCTGTGCGACGCCATGTAGTTTTGAAGCCATCAGTTCCAAAAACATTTATCTTGGTCTCATCACTCCAGAGAATAAAGTCCCAGTAGTCCTCTTCTTTTTCAGCATGGGCACTGGAAAATTCTAGGTGGGCTTTTTTGTGCATGGGCTTTAGGAGAGGCTTCCTTCATGGATGACACCCATGCATGCCATTCCTCTGCAGTGTACGCCATAATGTGTCATGGGAAACAATTACTCCAGTTTGGCTTTCTACTTCTTTAGCTAACTGCAGGGAACTTGCATGGCAATTTTCTTCAACCCTTTTCATCAGATAACGCTCCTGTCAAGGTGTTGACTTCCATGGACGTCTCTGTGAGATGGTTACAGTTCCATCATTGTTAAATGTTTGTATCACTTTTGCTACAGGATTCAGACTGATAAGTAAAGCTTTGCTGATCTTATTGTAGCCTTCACCTTTCTTGTGAAAAGAAATTATATTTTTTCTCAGGCCTTGTGACATTTCTCTTCCATGTTGGGCCATTGCTAACAGCATCAAATGGGAAGGGGTTTTATTTCTTAAAGTGGAAGTAAACCCTCCTATCATTTTCAGGCAAGGAAGCTGCCATCTTGGCCTCTGTTTGACCTTCAACTGCCATGATGCTGCACATGTGATCAGTTATGACACCAGCCATTGGATGGTTTGACAGTTTGGTTGAGAGCACAACCAATGTGACAGTTGGCATTCCCGGCATGCGGGAATGTAATTGCTTTTTGAAACTGTTAAATCGATGGGTTTACTTCCGCTTTAAGTAATGCCCTTTTATAATCAACTGTCTGCTGGACACCTGTTTAATGAATAATTAGACTTACCTGTAATTGAATTCTTGTTAATTAGGATTTTGTTGTCTAAAATTTAGCATTGCTCCTTAAAGCGGAGCCCCGCCAAAATACAAATACTGCAGCTGCTGACTTTTAATATTAGGACACTTACCTGTCCTGGAGTCCAGCGACGTCCGCACCAGAGGACGAGCAATCGCTCGTCACTCTGCTGCCCCCACCGTCATCCTCGGTGAGGAAACCAGGAAGTGAAGCCTTGCAGCTTCACTGGCCGGTTCCCTACGGCACATGCGTGAGTCGCGCTGCGCCGTCCTGACTGGTCCTCCTGTGTTCTGGGAGCCGAGTGTCTCCCAGAACACTACGGGTATTCTGCGGGAAGTGACGTGCTTCCCGCAGATTTCCCGCAGAGAGGACTCCCGGAAGTGGGTGCAAATACCTGTCTTAGACAGGTATCTGCACCCCCCTCCCCCCTGAAAGGTGTCAATTGTGACACCGGAGGGGGGAGGGTTCTGATGAGCGGAAGTTCCACTTTAGGGTGGAGCTCCGCTTTAAGGCCGGTACACACGATAAGAAAAATCGGAAGTTAAATTTAGTCTGACTAACGATCTGCCGATTTTCGTTTGGATTCAGCAAGAAGCTGGACAGGTTTGTTGCAAGGTCCAGCTATCATCTAGAAGGTGCAACAAACACTGTAGTAGCTCTGTTGGATCATCTCAATCTTACCTATGTGTTTTCCCCTCTGAAGGCATTCCTATTGTTCTCATGGCACTGGATTGGCCCAGGTTTGCCTAGTATGCAAACCTGGACTGTCTTCTTGCAGATGCTATGAGGTAATGTAAAAAACAAAAGGGTAGCTTTGCTAAAAAAAATGAAAAAAAGGTGATGCTATATAGGATAGAACTGTTGCATGGTTCATATCCTCATGTGAGGACATACTTTCTTTCAACCCTTTTTCCAACCCAGAGTTCAGATTTACCTCAGCCTCGCTCTATTAAAATTGTTTAAATGCTTTGACGGGAGTTGTGCTTTTTTTTTACAGTGATTAAAGCCAGCCTACCATGGACTTTCTGGAAAATTAAAGTATTCTGGCCCTCAGAAGAACTCCATTCATTTAATATGCACATCCACTATTTAGTGTCAGGTAAACCTCCACTTCAGCCTACTATCTCTAGTTATCCTTCCTTTATCAGCTGAAAGAATAGAACACCAGAGGTAAGGTTCCAGCTGTCCGATCCCGTGTGAAACAGGTACTTTGCTATCTGCCAATATTATAATTAATTTCTCCTAATTATACAAGTGGAGACTGCTACATGAGCCCTGCAATAGTCCTATCCTACATATCTTCACCTTAATAATTTTAGTCTGTGTTGGAGCAAAGCTGCCCTTATTTTTTTACATTATCTCGATGATGATGATGATATGTAAATTTATATTGCGCCAAATACTGTCTTGGAGGACTGCAACTAAGCGCGCTGTACCATAAATTCACCAATCAGCCTTGGGAAAAGAAAAAAAAAAACATTTGAGAAAAAGGGAGGGGAGAAAAAAAAAAAAAGAGGAAGGAAGGCTCACGAGGGGAGTCGAAAAACAAAGTTGACGTTAATTATTACAGAGTTGGGTGTCTCTACATCCGTAGTTAGGAAAAAGCGTTTTTAAAAAGGTGGGTTTTTAATTGCCTCTTAAAAAGAGCTTGGGGCATTGGGAGCCGGAGATGGTCGGGGAGTTGGTTCCAAAGAGCCGCACCCATAGTCTGCATTCGTCGACCTCCCAAGGACTGGAGTCGGGCGGGTGCTTGGATGATCCTATTTTGAAGCCCTGACCGCAATGCTCTAATTGGTGTGTAATTCGACAATGAGGCAAATAGAGCATATGCCAGCCTGTCTGGCACTTACTGCACAGTTCAGGTTGTCTCTACCAGGACACTAAACCAAACCTTTTAACATTATTCTGGTTTTCCCAGTGATTCACTCATATAAATATATAATATAAATATAGTCACCAGTTTAAAAACATTTGAGCTTAAAGCTTTAAAAAAAAAAGAAAATGAATAGAAGTTTATACTTACCTGCTTAGTGCAATGGTACTGTACAGAGTAGCCCCCGACCTCCTCCCCTGGAGTCCCCTGGAGTCCCCTGTCGGTGCTGTCCGCTCCTCTCCTGTCTGTGCCCCCATAGCAAGCCTTGTGCTATGAGGGCACACTCTGCGGGCGTGCTCTCTAGCTGAACTGTGTGTATCCATAGACACACACACACAGCACAGCTCGGCTCAGCCCCACAGCTTCCTCCTCAAAGGATTTGACTGACAGGAAGAGGGAGCAGTGGTGCTGCAAACAGGCAAAGCACTGGATCGACAGAGGACTCAAGTAAGCTCAGGTAAGTGTTTAGGGAGAGGGGTGGGGGGGGGATAGGCAGTGGAAGTTAGTGCTTATAACCATTCAAAGCCCAAGTAAAGCCTCAGTTTAAATCGGTTAAATACATTCCAGGTGCATTAAAAGAGAAAGTGTTCAATGTTTCTTTCTAAAGCATCCAAAGATCAGAAATCCTCTTCAAGCAAATGCTGAGGGAAACCCTTGCCCTGTGTGGGGAAGCAGTGATCTCATTGCAGAGGTCTCACACGCTTCCTACTGAGTTAGGCTATCTTCACACAAGTCCATTCACTGAAAAGTGATCTGTGGTGGATTTTTTTTGCGAAACAGCAATTTTAAATGGGACTAATGTGCCAAAATCATAAACCAAGCATTTGGCTTGTAGTTGCATCACAACCCTATTGACCTTAATGGGCAAGTTTGACAGGCAGTGCCACCTGGTCAACTTATTATGCCACAATAAATTTGCCACAGTCGTGACGCAAGACATTTCAGCTGCAGTATGTGGCTGTATTGTACAATTCAGGTGGGCAGTTGGGGGGGTAGTCAAATCATGGGTCAATTGCCTATTTATGTAAAAGATAGGCCTCAGACCCAGAGCTTTCCAATCAGAAGGAAGCATGAGCTTTACTGACTTTACTGACTCAGTAGAGGGCCCATCAGACCTCTGCAACGAGCAGATGCAAACCGTCCATTAGGGGATATAGCATAGTATGAATTTATCCATGGCCGCCGCTGCCACCCCCTATTCAGGCGTCTGGCCCCTTTTCAGGCACCGGGCACCTGAATTACAGAGTTAGGCTACTTTCACACTGAGGCGCTGGCGGTATAGCGGCGCTATTTTTAGCGCCGCTATACTGTTGTTTTTGCCGCGATTTGCGGGTGCTAGCAGGGGGATTTTAACCCCTGCTAGCAGCCGAAAATGGGTTAAAAACGCCTGCAATAACGCCTCTTTGCGGCGTTTTAGAGGCACTACCCCATTGATTTCAATGGGCAGGAGCGCTATAGGAGCGGTATTTTTACCGCTCCTATTGCGCCTCAAAGATGCGGCTTGCAGGAGTTTTTTGACCCTCCTGCAAGCGCAATGCTCCAGTGTGAAAGCCCTCGGGCTTTCACATTGGATACAATTGAGCGGCTTTTTTGGGGCGCATTGCAGATGCTATTTTTAGCGCAATAGCGCCTGCAATGCGCCTCAGTGTGAAAGGGGCCTTAGGATTGTATTTTTAAGCAGCTGATTAGGCTTCCAAATATGTGGGCTTGTGGTGCAAAGCATTGCAATACGAGCCCACCCAGGTGTTACAACAGCAAATTAATATTCGCTTTTGCAACACTGATGCTAATCCGGCCAATAACAAGCAGGTCTGAGACCCGTTTTCTGATTGGCCAAAAAGAGAAGACTCCCGATTGGCCCCTGAGAAGGAGGAAACGGAAGCCAGAGCCGTCGCTTGTGGAGACTGGAGAGCAGGGGAAGGGAGAGCCGTGCCGCCACAGAGACCCCGGGAGAAGCGCTGATGGGGTAAGTGCATCAGACTCGTCGATAGACCGACTAGGGGGTGGTACTGTTTGCCGCCCCCCCCCCAAAGGAAAATACCACCGCCGCCACTGGCAATGAGATCACTTCTACCCCACAGAGAGCAAGATGTGAGTAATCATTGGGTGCAGCCACTCACAGCTAATCTCCTCGCCCTGCCTTGGACATCAGCAGGGATCACCATCCTGGATGGAGCAGTTGAAACACTCTGCATGGAAAACGACTAGGGGGTGGTACTGTTTGCCGCCCCCCCCCAAAGGAAAATACCACCACCGCCACTGGCAATGAGATCACTTCTACCCCACAGAGAGCAAGATGTGAGCAATCATTGGGTGCAGCCACTCACAGCTAATCTCTTTGCCCTGCCTTGGACATCAGCAGGGATCACCATCCTGGATGGAGCAGTTGAAACACTCTGCATGGAAAACGAGACTGGTCAGTGTCAGTGATCTCAGTTCTGCCCCTTTCTTGAGGTCAGCAGATCACGGGAACTCATTCCTGGGGGGATTTAATTTGGCAGTATCCACACTTTCATCTTTGTTTGTGAATGTATTTTATTTTCTATCATTAAATTATTTTTCTGCCTACTACACTATGGAGTTTTTGTGCTGTTCTCTGTATTGTTCCCGACTCCTGCCATTCTTCCTAAAACAATGCAAATTCAATTGATTTACTGTATTTAGCCTGTCAAAAACTCTTAAAATGTCATTTTGTTAAAGAAAGTGAAGAGAGAAGGCATCAAGTCGTGTAACTACATTGCAATCTTTTAATACCTATCCCCACACTGTAATTTTCCTCCTGCTTGACAGTGGCATGTTTTGGTATTCTAATAAACTGAAGCTCAGTGGGAGAAAGCTGGTTCTGTCTCACGAATGCCAGAGTGCCCTGAGTTTCCTGACCTCACGTTGTCCTCTCATTACAGTTATATGAAAATTTAATAGATGGGATCGCCTTGCAAAGCTATGAGGTTTTTCTGCCAGCTCTCTTCACACCTCACCATACAATCCCCTCTTTCCACTTTCATTTTTAATGAGAACAGAAGAAGCTTTTTCTGGTGATAAAAGCAATCAAGCAAGGCATTGAGAAAGTTACTAATATAGGCGGCATTCGAGGAATCCGATTCCTAGGCGTTTCCCAAGACTGAGGCCTCGTACACACGGCCGAGATTCTCGTTGAGAAAAACATGTCGTTTTTTTCGACGAGATTCTTGGACAAGAAACTTGTCCCGGCCGAGTGTACACACGCTCGTTTCAAAGAACCCGCGGTTCTTTGAAAGGAGTGTACGCGGTGACGTCATCGACTACGTCGAGCATGCGCTCGTCACATTCGATGCCGTCGCCGCCATCTTGGTATACCCTACGTATGCCTAGGAAGCTACCGCGCATGCGTCAAATTCATTTCGAACATGCGCGGGCTTCCGGGCGGACAGGTAAGTGTACACACACTCACTTTTCTCGTCGAGAAACACGCCGAGGAGAATCTCGACGAGAAAATAGAGAGCAGGTTCTCTATTTTCTCGTCGAGGTTTCTTGTCGGTTTTCTCGACGAGAAACACGCTAGCAGCGTACACACGACCGATTTACTCGGCAAGACCTCTCTGCCAGCAAGTTTCTTGCTGGTTCTTGCCGAGAAAATCGGTCGTGTGTACGAGGCCTCACTCTTGGATGTTTTTCTAAATTTTTCCTGCCTCAAACTGAGCATCCCAAAGCCCGCCATCTGAAGACATTTAATTCAAAAAGTGTCCAGTCAGGATACAACAAACAAGCTTCATATGTGAAAAAGAAGAACTCAACAGTCGGATAAAAGAAAATACCCCCCCCCCCCCTCAAAAAAACCTAAAAAGGCAAAAAATATAAGAGGTTATAGAGGAAGTTCAGGGTTTGTACAAAAATTAAAAGTTGGCCACCACTCTCCTACCGTCCTACTCTCCTAGGGGGGGTCCCTTTGCCCACCCTCCCTTTCCCTCTTCACTCACCCCTCATCCGACCCCCCCAGCATCTACCCCCTCCCCTTCTCTTGCTCCTTTCTGCTCCCTGTCCGTATTTGCCCTTGTGTCAGGGCTGGGCTTAGCCCTTCCTGCTCTTAGCTGGCCGCTCAGCTGTCGGCCAATTGCCAGCTCCTATTCTCCACAGTGACTCACCTGTTGATGATCCTGCTCGTCAGTCCTGCCTACTTAAGCCTTCCAGTTCAGTTGCTCTCTGCCTTCGCCTTGGTCAACATCACAGAGACTATATCCTGCGTTCCTTTTGAAGACTTGCTTGGCTGACGTCCCTTCTGGCTCCTGATCCTGCTTGCTGTTCTACGCGTTCTTATCTGGCTCTCTGACATTTGGCTTGGCTGACTATCCGATCCAATTCCTGAACTCTGGCTATGTTTTGACTATGTTTTGACTACGCTTACTCTGTGTTTCTTTTTATTATTAATATTAAACAAGTGTGATTTAACTGTACTTCTGTCTCGGTCTGATTCATGGTTTCTGACACCTTGTCCTCCTCACTTCTTTCTCATCTCTACCCTTCCTATTCTACCCCCGCAGCCTCCCTGTCCTGACTTCAGCTCCTAGCTAGACATTCCTCTTAGTATACCCTGCTGCCCTCCCCAGCCTACAGTCTCCCAGCGCTCTTGCACTCCTTGGTATTGTCCCTCGTTGGGGTACCAAACAGCCGCTTCTGTTACAAAAAATGTTTTTTGTTCTCCCTGACTGTTAACATGTTGCCTACACATAGAATTTCAACCTACCTCTGGGTAGCGTTGTGGAGGATTATCCTCCCCCTTGATGTTTGCTATGCACCCTCTCTTAACCCAGTATGTTTTTTTGTTGGCAGCTATAAATACTGTAACTGCTGACTTTTAATAAACACACTTACCAGTCTAGGGATGCAGCTGTCGTCGGTTCTTTGCCAGTCTTTGTGTACCCACCAATATAAACACTATTTTGTCAAAAGTATTGGGACACCTGCCTTTACACGCACATGAACTTTAATGGCATCCCAGTCTTAGTTCGTAGGGTTCAATATTGAGTCGGCCCACCCTTTGCAGCTCTAACAGGTTCAACTCTTCTGGGAAGGCTGTCCATAAGGTTTAGGAGTGTCTATGGGAATGTTTGACCATTCTTCCAGAAGCACATTTGTGAGATTAGGCACTGATGTTGAACGAGAAGGCCTGGCTCGCAGGCTCCTCTCGAATTCATCCCAAATGTGTGCTATCGGGTTGAGGCCAGGACTCTGTGCAGGCCAGTCAAGTTCCTCCACCCCAAACTCGCTCATCCATGTCTTTATGGATCTTGCTTTGTGCACTGGTGCACAGTCATGTTGGAACAGGAAGGGGTCATCCCCAAACTGTTCCCACAAAGTTGGGAAAAAACAACCCAGTATAGAAATTATGAATTTTCTTTTTTTTTTTTCCCTTTTTATTATGTGTTTGCATGCGCTTATACCGGGTTGTTTTTTGCACTATTACATGTGGGTTGTGATGTTTAGCAGTTTGCTACTTGGAAGTTGGAACAAGTACTATTGACCCCCTTCATTGAGGTTCACTGTTGCTATTTTTCAACTTTCAGTATTTGTACACCCCTGACCATCGTGACCCCTGGTTATTTCCTTGGTTGTTTGCCTGTCTGGCTGGCCCCCTCCCCTTCCACAGCCCCCAGGGAGAACAATACAGATCGTTTGGGGATCTTCTTTTATTTTTCTTTATCTTCATTTCTAATGGTGAGACCTTTGCGAACCAAGAATCCACTTGACTGTTTACCCTGGTTTGGAAGTTCGTCAGGACTAATATAAACAATTGTAAGCTTTTGTCTTCCCTCTCCCTTCTTTCCCTCTCCCTTCTCCCCCCTATTTTCCCCCCTCCCCTCTCCTTTTCTCTGCCCCTTTCCTCCCCCTTCCCTTTCTGCTCTGATTCTTAACAACCAAATTTCAGACTTTTATATATGTATCTCCTGAGGAAGCGAGCATTGTCTTGCGAAACGCACACAGAAATTTATCATATATACATTTACACCTTGGACTGTCAGTTAAACCTTTATTTATGTAACTATGGAAGCCCATGCATATGTGTATGTACCTACAGTATCCCACAAAAGTGAGTACACCCCGCAGATTTTTGTAAGTATTTTATTATATCTTTTCATGTGACAACACTGAAGAAATTACACTTTGCTACAATGTAAAGTAGTGAGTGTACAGATTGTATAACAGTGTAAATTTGCTGTCCCCTCAAAATAACTCAACATACAGCCATTAATGTCTAAACCGCTTGCAACAAAAGTGAGTACACCCCTAAGTAAAAATGTCCAGATTGGGCCCAATTAGCCATTTTCCCTCCCCGGTGTCATGTGACTCATTAGTGTTACAAGGTCTCAGGTGTGAATGGGGAATGAGGTGTGTTACATTTAGTTTTATCGCTCTCACTCTCTCATACTGGTCACTGGAAGTTCAACATGGCACCTCATGGCAAAGAACTCTGCGCAGATTGCGGAGATCGAGCACAAAGTGGCATTGCCTTGGCGCCCAGTGACCTTTAAAAGGGCTCCAGCTGCATTGGTTCTTTGCTGTTTGATCTGTCTTGATCAGCTTTACCCTGTGACCTGATCTTGAACCTGCATCTGCTCCAATACTGACCCGGCTTCCTGACCTCGCTGCTGTCTCCAGTCCTGACCCTTGGCTTCGTTGACCTTGCCCTGTTTACTTTTCTGCCTGATCCTCCATTACCAACCCAGCCTGAACTCTGACCATTCCTTGCCTGCTGTCTCTGCCTGACTGATCTGCTGTGTATTACCGGGCTTGTCTGACCTTGCTCCTACCTGCTGTCTTGCATCTGAGTGCATCTGCATCTGCTGTTCCTCAGCGTACCTGCATCCCTTAGCGCACCTGCATCCGCTGACCTGCAATCGGAACGCACCTGCATCCGCTGACCTGCATCTGCAGCGCACCTGCATCCAGTATTCTGCATCCACAGCACCTCAGCCAGTTCCTGTCTCTGTCAGCTGCCATCACCTCCAGCCAAGAGAACTCTGCAGGCACTCATACCTTACTGTGCTCATATGGTCACTGTCTCAACTCCAGTGACTCCAGGGCCAGGGCTGTACGAGTGGTCTCCCTCTGCACATCAGGCTCACCTCCAAGGTACGCGTCAGCCTGCTTGCCTTATGGGAAAGGGGGCTGCTATAAGTGAAGAACACAGTAGCCAGTATAATGTCTGACCACCTGCGTTGGGGTAGAAGTGAGAGACTGTTCAATTCTTGCCCTTTAATATATATTTTTAGTACATTGATATGATGTTGAACAATAGCTTCACTAGTACTTTATTTATGTAGCGGATGGTTGCTACTAGTTACTATCATCCACCATATCACCCTGCTGCCAGACCTCCATATATCACTCTCAGAGACAATGAACAGTCATTTTGCTTTATTTTGTTTTTGTTTATTTGGGGGATATAACTTGGTTGGGGAAAGAGGATATGGGATGCCCATAGAACAGATCACTTTGCCATCATTGAATGAATTGAGCTTTGAAGAACTCGTGGACTCTAACATTCACAGTAACTTCCCCTGCATCAACTCCTGCAGGCCGTTACTCCTCTGCACACAACTCCTGCAGACTATTACTCCCAGGACTCATCTCCTCCTGCACACAATTTTACTGTAACCTGTTATGCCGCGTATACACGATCAGAAATTCCGACAAGAAAAGTCTGATGTGAGCTTTTGGTCGGAAATTCCGACCGTGTGTAGGCTCCATCAGAATTTTTCTGTCGGAATTTCCGCCAAGAAAAATTTGAGAGCTGGTTCTCAAATTTTCCGACAAGAAAAGTTCTTAGAGGGAATTCCGATCGTCTGTATGCAAAAAAAACATGCATGCTCTGAATCAATTTGACGCATGCTCGGAATCATTGAACTTAATTTTTCTCAGCTCGTTGTAGTGTTGTACGTCACCATGTTCTTGACGGTCGGAATTTGGTGTGACCGCGTGTATGCAAGACAAGTTTGAGCCAAGATTCCGTCTATAAAAATTCCACGGTTTTCTTGTCGGATTTTCCAATCGTGTGTACGCGGCATTAGTCTTTCCGCCCCATCATCTTCACATTACACCAGAGATCACTCTGAATGGTCCTAGGTGCTTGCTGAACTGTTAGTAGGCCAGGGGCCTGCAGTACCCCTTCTTGGCGGCCTAGTGTTTAGCAGCTTTAGAAAGTTGGTGGACTACTGATCCCAGCTAGCCCGACTTGCAAGTCCTGTGCCCACAGGCCACATCAATTTGACACAAAACCCCACAGTCTCTCCTCTGGCCTCGTACCCAGCTCCCCTGGCATGCCTCTTCCAGATATCCACTGTGCCTCACTCACCGACCTTGTCATGCCCTGAGTCCATGGTGAAGAACTTAACCGGACATGCGTACCAATCACTTCTCCAGCCCTTCTGTTCAAGGACACCTCTTCCATGACTGTGTAAGGATGAGGCTCCCTCCCAGCTCCCGGGCTCCTCCGCCGAGGCGTGCACCCTCCCCCCAGATGGGAATGGGCCTCCTGCTGCGATCTAACACTCCATTCTTTACTTCTCCCAGCCGACAACTCCCCTCCAGTGGGCTGGACCTGAGCTTATGAAGGATGCCTGCCCCCTGCCAATTCCAGTTGGGTATTGGACAGGGCTCCTCACATGAGCTCCCTGTCACTCCATCTCCCAGCCCTCAGCCCTGCCCCTCTTCCAGAACATTCTCCCTGGAAGCAGGGGAGGCGCTCAAGAACTGAAGCACAGATGGTCAC
Organism: Rana muscosa; assembly: GCA_029206835.1. Taxonomy (NCBI): domain Eukaryota; kingdom Metazoa; phylum Chordata; class Amphibia; order Anura; family Ranidae; genus Rana; species Rana muscosa. Next base: position 885,373,436 of record CM055116.1, read on the forward strand.
ACCCACTGCTACCCTAACCACTCCCTGCCCCCAGATCAAAAACAAGCAGGCCTAGCATGCAGCATAGGCCTGCCTAAATTTACCTGCCTGGCAGCTACCACAAAAATCCTCAACTCTAGCACCTACCTATGATAGAGGGTTCTACATTTAGTTGATTGCACTGTCTTTTTTTTATACTTACATAATACAGTCACACTTATAAAAGATATCAAAACTGAACCAATCATTGGAGAAAAAATTCTTGCATCTTATGGCTGGTTCACATCTATGAGGTGTGTTTTTGGAGCGTTCTGTTTATAGTGCGTTTTACATAGTATTTAGGCACGCTGCCATATAATTCTATAGAATGCATGTTTTGATAAAAGCGCATCAAAGATACAACAAGCAGAACATTTTTAATGCATCACACCTAAAATGCATATAAAAAGCACAGGTGTACATGGGGCGTTAGATGTAAGGACCATACCACAACCACATCTCACTCGAAATAACACAGAAAGTTGTGCTGCATGTACAAAAAGGCTATTGCTATTGCCTTCATTTAAAAAAAGAGGAAAATGTCACCTTAACAATCACAACAATAAAATGTAACAAGATGTGCTTTAACTCATGTGGAACTGGATACAATCCAGCCAAATCAATATAATAAATACTACTGTTATTAATGAAAGTTTAATGGATACATCCCTATTTGCTGTATAAACTGTATATTAAGAAGTGTGGAAATACAGTAACATTAATGAAGAAGGAGATGACAAATGGAGGGAACATACTGTACCTGGCGAAGCTTGCAAAGCTAATGGACACTGAGAGTGTTACCTGTAATTGCAAAGTGTTGAGTAAAAACAGCCAGCTTGCAGGGGTGCCTGTGTTAATGGCAAAGTGCTAAGAAAATATTTTAAATCAGGACTCTGGCTTTATTGCTAATCGTATATAGTTCAGTATGGGTCATTTTCAACCTCTGCTTGTAGCCCTGATGAAGGATTTTTTAGCCCTAAAACACATTGGTGTTCTTTGTTTTCTTGGACTCTCAAGATTTTGGTTTGGCACCCCTATTGCCCTACTTACACGTGGACTTTCAATTCAAGGAAGCAGTCCAGAAGCTTAATTTTTGATATAGCTGATTGTGCACAGCAGTTACTGCTCTTTGTTTCTCTTTTAGACAGTTTTTGGTTAGGGAAGTTCAAGTTTAATAACTTGACATGAAGATCAGGTATATATCTAGAATTACACCTGCTGACAAGAAAATTGTCCCCTAGAACAATGGTTCTCAACCCTGTCCTCAAGTACCCACAACAGGCCATGTTTGCAGGTTTTCCTTTATCTTGCACAGGTGCTTTGAATCAGTCAATGGCTTGGTATTTTGGACAGCTATTTTATCTAAGAAAAATTCCCCAAAATTGGCCTGTTGGGGGTACTGGAGGACAGGGTTGAGAAACACTGCCCTAGAATACATCTAGCATTTTCCTAATTGTGACTTTTAAAAGCACGCTCTCTTAAAAAACCCTATCTTACTAAATCAAGAGTTCCAAAAATTATATTCCAAGCTATTGAGTTTTAACATTCTCAGCAAAGTTATTGCTCTCGGATTTACCAAAACATCCAATGTCTATAAAAACCTAGTTTATATGTAGCGGCCTCACCCCTCTCTCCCCTTCTCATTCTCGGCTTGTCTTTCTTTGTCTAGGGGTGTTAGTGCTGGGGGGAGGGATGAGATACACCACGGCCCATGTCCTCCATAGTGAAGAGGTGAAGGCCAGAAAGATCGGGCTTTGTGTAGGTGTCCTAGAGTCAAGTCCTGTCTGTCCTTCGTCCTTGACTCCTTTGCTCCTAGTAACCAGAGCTCCACACAGTGAATAGGTCCAACACAGTTTTATTCTTCTCAGCGAATAAACACACAGCACGGTTAAGTTGGATTCTTTTGCAACAACTTAGTAGTAATGGGAATGGGTCGAGGCACAATCCTTTCCCTTCTCTTGCCAATCACTGTGGTATCACCAGTGGTGAATAGTCACTGCCACTGACTATGTGAAGTAGAACGTGAATTACCTTCGCTAGCACGGCCCCTGTCAGGGGAAGAATATCCGTCCAAGGGAGATACCGGAGGCCTCTCTGTCACCAGCGATGCTGCGCCGGACTCTCCAGAGAAGTTCTGCTCACCAGACCTCAAAAACTCAGACACGGGCACCCAGGGAGTTAGGGCCCCCTCGGATTCCTCCACCCTCGCGGAACTCAGTCGAAGGTACTGAGCCCCAGGCATCCGCCATAGTACCTCACCCTAGGCTAAAGGTGCCTGAGATGGACTCCATCTCCGCTCCAGCCAAGTCAAAGGCACCGGGGCCCGGAACACCGGAACGCCAGCACCCAAGCTGAAGGTGCCTGGGTGCGGGCGCGTCCTTCAACTCTGAACTCTGAACCCCGTGGAAAGGGCGTCCGCCCCTTTTATCCCCTCTCCCTTTGCGTCACAGCGGGTTCCCCGCCCCGCTGTACCAGCTCCAGGGGAGGACAAAAAGGCACAGTCTTGCGGTGTGAGTTCACCCCTGGCCCCCGGCAACAACGCCACCTATAGGCCCAGGGAACCTCACACCACCAGAGTCCTCCAAGAACCGTAAAAGGGTCTCAGATTCCCTAGCAATCAGTGCATCCGGGTTACACTACCACCCAGATGCTTCCCCTAAATTCAAATACCCGCTACACTCTCCCCCCCCGTGATTTGATACTGGTCACCAGTGTCTGGTGCAAACCCATGTCTCCCAAAAAGTGGCAACATAAGTTCGACCCAGAGACAAACATTCACAAAATTCAAACTCAACATTTTCGATAAGGAATTGTGCCAGACCTAAAACAGGAAAGGGAAACAGGAATATAAAACCATAAACTTTGTAATAAAATACTTTCAATATCTCACACATTTACATTTTCTTCTCCCCCCCCCCCCCCCCCGGCTATCTAAGGACCACCCCGTTCTCAGCAGCCTTGACAGACGAGTCTCCTGCAGAGGGGAAAAAAACAAAAAAACAACACACATCCTAACATCATATATGTGTTTGCTTGGAATGAATGGGTCTGTCCGAGAAGAAACCCATTCACTCCAATGAGTGTTGCATAATTGTTCAAAGAAAATAAACAATCGTTGCGCAACACTGCCACCTGGTGACAATGCCGTGGTAAAGACACTTATCACTTCCAGATGAACTTTTCTCTCTTGATCTTTTCTCTGTGACCCTACACTGACTAAAAACCCCAAAGTCAATGATTTCTCTGAAGTGCAAGGAGAAGTAGGGAGAACAAAACAGCAACAGCTCCTATTTCTCCAAAGAGTAGAACGCCCAAATACAAAAAAAAACTAGGGCACAGTCCTTGTGCTCCGGCAAAGGCACTCCGGAAAGTTCAGCAATGAGCAGCAAGAAAGAACGCACAGGAGTCTTTTTCTCCTAAAGGTAAAACTTTGGGTGCGGCAGAAACACAGGTTTCAAATGCTTGTCAAACGCCTCCATGTTATACTCAACATTTCCTCCATCCTTGCGACAAATCACCACTCTGTCCGCATGGATATGCCTTCCCAGCATCCATTTAGCTTTACAGTCCTGAAAATTCTTGGTGACCGTTGGTGAGCAAGAAAAGTATTGGCGTGCTTGAGGTACTTTGAGTTTGTCCCAAACAAAGGTATTGTACCACCTCTGGTGAAAAACTTCCACCTCGTAGAGCAATTCTCGAGGCAGGTATGGGTACTCCCTCCCATACTCTTGGGCAACCTTCTGGCCAAAGAGACGCTGCAGCCTTGACAAAGGTGGCATCGTGACACGGTCTCCTTCTCCAGGTAACACAATTGCTTCTGGATGGCGAGGTGCGTTCACCACCTCGGTTGATCTGGGCACACGGGCCCGCAGTGACTGGCGTTGCACTCCCGCAACAGGAGCGGGTGAAATAGAAGCTGAATCCAGAAGAGGGATTTCAGACAGTGGACCAGATTCTTCCCTAGGCGCCAAGGCCTCCACCCGGGGTGTACTATCCCCAGTAGACATAGGTGGGTCCCTTGTGACACGGGACGAGGGTAACTTCATCTTGTCCCATCCCTTTCGGTGGAAGATCTCGTCTATCTCCCCATCATCGGCATTGTCAGACAATGAATCCAGGTCGGAGGTGTCATAACACTCAGCGGGCAGATAATTCCCAGTCACGAAATCATCCCCCTTGACGTCCTCCACCGACTGTGAGATTCCGCCACCTTTAACCACACAGACAGTCCCAACCCGTGGCTCACCTGGGCCTTCAGAAGAACAGGGATGTCCACGGCTCTTCCCTCCGGATCCATCCAGGCCAGGCAAGCGGTGGGGCGAAACTCTTCCACGACCACAGGAGGCCATCACTAGGCCGACTTTCCTCTTCGGCGGTCGGAGCAGGGAGCTGCTGGTGACCGAAGCAGCATCTTCGGATTTTTCTCTTTTAATCTCCGCTTGGGCAGTCACTTCGCCCTGGTCAGCGCGCACAGGAATACCCGCCATGGCATCAATCTCTCCCTCCGGAGTGGCAGTACCTGTGAGGTAGTTGAGGTGGAAGGCGCGAGGCCTTTCTGTGGATGGCTCCACCTCGAAGAGAAACTCCTTGCAGACCTCACATCGCTCGAATGGCTTCAACTGAACCACCAGTTCCGAACAGCCGGGACAGATCACACCGAGGGCCTCTATGTCTCTGCAGGTGTACAGAGCCAATCGCCCCGGGGCCTTAGTCTGATTCCTGTGTCCATAATGGGAGCAGCAAAGGAAGTCATGTCCGTGAAAGAAGAAGCTGAAATCCACGGAGTGTTTGAAGTCATCTTTCCTGTTCGCTGCTCCGATGCGCACTGACCCACCCGCGCCGGAATCTCCACGTGCGTACATCCACATGGCCAGACTCCTCCCACACTCTGCACTTGTTCGCAGGCTTTCCCTTTTCCCCGCCCACGAACTACGCAGCTATGGTTTGTCTCGTGGCGCGTTGGTCAATATGGCCGACCTACTCGGAACTCCTCCGGGCAGCAAAGTTCAGTTTCAGACACCATACACATCCCGGACACGATGCCCCCACGTGTAGCGGCCTCACCCCTCTCTCCCCTTCTCATTCTCGGCTTGTCTTTCTTTGTCTAGGGGTGTTAGTGCTGGGGGGAGGGATGAGATACACCACGGCCCATGTCCTCCATAGTGAAGAGGTGAAGGCCAGAAAGATCGGGCTTTGTGTAGGTGTCCTAGAGTCAAGTCCTGTCCTTCGTCCTTGACTCCTTTGCTCCTAGTAACCAGAGTTCCACACAGTGAATAGGTCCAACACAGTTTTATTCTTCTCAGCGAATAAACACACAGCACGGTTAAGTTGGATTCTTTTGCAACAACTTAGTAGTAATGGGAATAGGTCGAGGCACAATCCTTTCCCTTCTCTTGCCAACCACTGTGGTATCACCAGTGGCGAATAGTCACTGCCACTGACTATGTGAAGTAGAACGTGAATTACCTTCGCTAGCACGGTCCCTGTCAGGGGAAGGGTATCCGTCCAATGGACTACATCTCCGCTCCGGCACCTGGGCCCGGAACACCGGAACGCCAGCACCCAAGCTGAAGGTGCCTGGGTGCGGCCGCGTCCTCCAACTCTGAACTCTGAACCCCGTGGAAAGGGCGTCCGCCCCTTTTATCCCCTCTCCCTTTGCGTCACAGCGGGTTCCCCGCCCCGCTGTACCAGCTCCAGGGGAGGACAAAAAGGCACAGTCTTGCGGTGTGAGTTCACCTCCGGCCCCCGGCAACAACGCTACCTATAGGTCCAGGGAACCTCACACCACCAGAGTCCTCCAAGAACCGTAAAAGGGTCTCAGACTCCCTAGCAATCAGTGCATCCGGGTTACACTACCACCCAGATGCTTCCCCTAAATTCAAATACCCGCTACATATATAAAAATTACAACAGCAGAATTCTCCAGTAGCTTATGCTACATGAAACCCCAGGCACCCTATGTATACAAACTGTTTCCTTTCATTTTAATATAGCAGTCTTTCACAGTCCAAATACCCTGGTATTAACCCCCAAACCTGGACAAGATCCAGGAGAATTGACTATCTTCCTTTTCCATCATAAGAAATGGTTTTAAATGGTATTTGAAATCATCTTCCTTAGAATTAACAAATTCCTTATCTCGTATGTACACCCTGTTCAAGTTAGCCTTATGCCCTACAAATAGTCTTCAGCTTAAAAAAGAAGGGCAGTTTACATTGTCTGTAGTTCAGTTACAATAGAATATAGCGGAGTTACAAAGTGTTTTATTCAAAGACCTGCATAGGGACTTTGACTCATTTAATTAGGATAATCTTCTCTTTATCTTTACCAATCCATTTAAGACTCGCCTTTTGAACATCTCAAAGTCTCATACAATAAATCTAAAGCACACATCATAATTATGGGAGAAAAATTGTCATTGTTTAAATTTTTTTTCCATTTAGAGACATTACAAACCTTAATGTGGATGTAAACCCACTCTCATCCTTTCCAAACTACTGCCATTGTGGTTATCTATAAGGATACACATGCCTCCTGCATGTAACCTTTCTGTGGGTGGGTCTGTTGTCCGGAGCTCGGTGGGTGGAGTCGTGATGTCAGACTCCCCACCCACCTCTACACTCCCCTTGTCAACATGCATTTTCTCCTGTGTATTTCTTACACTGAACTTCTGCTATGATCACTAACATCCAGTCAAAACCCAGAAAAGTCACCACATGACTTCAGCATGCCCAATCATGCTGAGGTGTGGACAGGGGTCAAGTCCTGGGGAAAAACGTGTGTGAACTCCCACCCAAGATCCACTCCCCCACCAAAAAAAAAAAAAACGTATAGTGATCTATATACACACTGACCTACACTGACCTACCTACACTGACCTACCTGACCTACACTGACCTACCTACACTGACGGTAGTGACCTATATACACTGACCTACACTGACCTACCTACACTGACCTACCTGACCTACACTGACCTACCTACACTGACGGTAGTGACCTATATACACTGACACACCTACACTGACGGTAGTGACCTATATACAATGACCTATCTGACCTACACTGACCTACCTACACTGACCTATATACACTGACATTTACATACACATTACACTGTCTGACCTACCTCAGCTCAGCGGTGTCACAGCAGGCACTACTGCAGTCAGTCATTCCGTCAGAGGAGGAGACTGGAGGGGAGGAGAGCCGGGGAGTCTGGAGGAGAGCCTGAGGAGTGCCGGAGAGGAGAGAAGAGCCGCCCACCCGAGCACCGAGTGGGGATGTGGCGCGGCGGGCGATTTGTAATTCCCGCCTTCTGGAGTCTGCAGCGCTTATGATGGGCATCACACGTCCCGCGGTTGCGGCATTGGACCAGTGGGACGTCCATTATAAGCGTTGCGCAGGCTCCAGAAGGCGGGACCTGTTGTTACGGCACTCGGCGAGTCGGCAGAACTCGGCCACATTCGGCGGCGCTCGGGATCAGATCAGTCCCGGCGCTCGCCACCAGTGCTGATCCTGATTTCCCTGGGGCTCTAAGCAGGGCCGCCATCAGGAATTTTGGGGCCCCTTACACAGCTGCCGAAAATTAGATTTCACATTTTAAAGTTCAGAAGCGGGGTAGCTCTGCTGTTCTGTGAGTAGTAGGAGTGTACAGTTTGTGTGGTGTGAGTAGTAGTATCCTGTGAGTAGTAGGAGGTGTACAGTATGTACAGTGTAGGTCAGGCAGGAGGTGTTGATTCCCCAGCAATGGCCCCCTAGTGCCAGCTATACATACACTGTATACAGACCAGGAGAGTTTGTATGTGAGAAGTGAGGAAAAGTTGTGATCCTGTCCTGTCCCCAGGGAGGAGGGTGGTATGGAGGGTATGGAGGGTGGGTGTCCCCCTCTATCTTGGTCTCCCTCTCTCCGGGGGTTCCGGGGTTGGTCGAGCTGTCCTCTGTCCAGCATGAGGTATAGGGAGAAGATGACCACACAGAACACAGCACTGCCCAGCACAGTGATTTGCCGGCTCAGCTTCATAGTGACGGTGGGGAGAGCTCCCTGTCAGCCCTCCAGCACAGCCCCTTTGCCACCTCTCTCTCTCTCTCTCCATCCGGTCCCCGCTCTGCCCGCTCTCACATGCTCCGGCTCCACAGGTCACACTACAGTGACAGCGCAAACTTTCCCCTCCATAGAGCAGGCGGACGGGCAGCGCTCCCCTTCCGTACACCGGTGTGGACGGTGGAAGACACACTCACACCTGCCACCCTCAGTCAGTCAGCTCACGTCCCGCGTTAAGAAGCAGGGGGGGTTCTACCTCTTCCTCCTCCGGCGTGCAGCCAGCGTCAACTTCCTACTTCCTCCCAGTGCCGATCGAGGGGGAGGCGAGGCCTCGAATAAGCTGCCTCTCGGGGGCTGCAAAGGGAACGGTGTTCCTGCTGTGAAAAAAGTGCAGGTACGCCGTTCCCACGCGTTCCCACAGGACTCGAGCCCTGGGTGTGGAGCAGCCAATCCTGGGAGAGATGGAGAAGAAAGGAGGAGGGGATCTGAAGTACACAGAATTACTCTCTCGGCCTCTTGCATGAGATATGTAAATCACCTGTCAGTTACAGCAAGGGGGAAGAACTGACTCCTATTTCTCTGTGTCAGTTTTTATCTCACTGAAAAAAGATAAGAGGACTGCTCAGAGCGCTTAACTTTGTGGCAAGACTGGGCACAGATGACACCAAATCCTATACTGTACAAGGTGCAAGCCCTAATTAAAAAAAAAAAAGGGGGTTTACATCCACTTTAATGGCACCCTGTGCAGTAATTTGGTGCACAGATTGCTTTATTTGCAGATGAGAGATGACATTTTGACATTTTTAACTTTAGCCACCAAAGGTCTGGGAGTGTGCTGAGTAAGTCCTGAGATAGATACTGTCCGGCTTTAAACATAAATGTTTAAGGCGGCATCATTTTCTTTGTGTGAAGATTTTAAATGTAGCGGGGTGTTCCCCTTTAATGCGGAGAGACTACATCACCCAGAACCCCATTCTTCAGATGTTCCCACCGCAGAGACTCATGGGAGGGGTTATAAAGGGAGGAGGAGAGGCTGGGCTCGGCCTCTTTGGGACACGAGACTTCAGAGACTGATCCTCCTGTGCGGATGTGTCGGAGTGCAAGGCCTGAAGCCTGAGGCCTTGCGCAGCACCAAAGAGCCTTCCACCCCTCTGCGAGCCTGGGTGGCATCTGACTTCGCTCGACTACAGCCTTGTTGGATCGGGGACCCGATCGCTGAAGAGGCTGGGCGTGTGTGGGACACGGTTGGTGGAAGTTCCCGGACTGGAACCGTAGTCCGGGCGGGTGAGAGGGCATATGCCCAACCGATATACTGTTACTGCATATAGGCCTATAGACTGCCGTGGCCTACGAGTTATTCTTGGTATTCTTATTGAAGGCACTTGTCGGAGCTGAACCTACTGTTCATATAGCCAAGTTTCTACCCCATCTTTACCTACCCCATTGGATTACAAAGTTTGTACTCTGTTAATGTGCACCACCGTTAAAGATCTGCCGGTGAAGAAAAAGGACTAAGTTGTAGATATCAGAACCAGGCCTGGTGGGGTTTCTAAGGTGTTTTGGTTACTGCGCCACAGGGCACTTAGCTAACGGTCGCCCGCGTGGCGCACTTGTTGTGTGTTAACCCTATAGTGTGTTAGTGTGGCTGGGCTCTGCATTACTAATGATTATTCTGTAAACTGTTATTGATGTTACCCCTTTCCTTACCAAGAGCTTAAGTAAAATCTTATACTTATTTCAATTTAGTATTGTCTCAATGCTCAGTTATTCATACAGTATAAGATATACAATTTACTGTCAGTACTAGCTGTGCCAGTAGGGGGTAGAGCATATTGCCGGGGGTTGGCGGAGCTGTCTTCAGGGCCCAAACTAAATCTGCAGCCTTCTTAGTTGGAGGTATCGCTACATAAATAAAATATAATGGTTTAGACATTAATGCTGTGTGTTGAGTTATTTTGAGAGGAAAGCAAATTTACACTGTTATACAAGCTGTACACTCACTACTTTACATTGTAGCAAAGTGTCATTTCTTCAGTGTTGTCACATGAAAAGATATAATAAAATATTTACAAATGTCACTTTTGTGAGATACTGTATTAATACATCAGTGGAACGTTCACGTATTTTAAGGATAAATTAACAACGCATGAACTATGATTGATAACTTTTTTTATAGTTTTTTTTCATTCATTTATTAGTTTGGAGTAGGGGTCAACCGATAATCGGCGGCTGATATTCACTTTTTTTAAAGCATCGGTATCAGTCACAAACTTACCGATGTTACCGATATTGCTTCAAATGGTTGTACCAGGGTGATGCCTGCAGCTGCAGGCATCACCCCGATACCGTTCTTTAGAGCAGACGGTTGGCTTTCTTGTAATGACAAAAGATGCTGCTCAGCAACCGCTCAGCTGTTATTTCAAGCAGCGGGAGGGGACAACTGCTCCGTCCGGGTCTCCCATCCCACCGGCAGGCCCGAGCGACCAGCCGCCACGTCCGCCTGCTGGCTAAAGACCCAAATAAAGCAGATCGGCTATGTTCGGGTCTCAGATCTAGTAACCCGGAAGCGATATCATGACATCACTTCCAGATTACTGGCATCATAAAGGCGCCAGTTTTAAAAAATAGAAAGTATTCAAAAACGCAGATATTGACGTTTTGAATACTTTCAAGTGCAGAGGAGGGGTTTGGGGTCTTATAGACCCCCGATCCCTCCATAAAAAGTACCTGTTACCTATTCCTGTCATAAGGGAGGTTTACGATCCTTGTGACAGCAATAACAGAGATAAAGAAATAAAAAATTGAAAGGACAGTGTTAAAATAAAAAGTTTAAATCTACAGAATATCGGCACCTGATATCGGCTATCGGCCTGAAAGGCAGCCGAAAAAATTGTATCGTATTGGCCCTGAAAAAACTATATCAATCAACCCCTAGTTTGGAGGTATATATTGATGAACACCATGGTGACACACATATTTATTCGCACTTTGCACTTTGTATTTATTTGTAAGTTGCGCATTATCATATTTATGAAGTGGTGAAATATTAAAAAATTTACACAATCTGCACAAATTTTGGAGTCAAGTAGTTTGATATGAGCTTCACATATGATTTGTACAGGATTTTTTAATTTTCATATTTTTGATGCTGTACTTTATACATATAAAACCACGGGTTGCATGAAAAAAAAAATCACTTGATTCCTTCATCAATACATTCAGTGCTAATGGGGGAATTCCTCCCGCAGTGCTATTGTGTTCTGGCGGCAGGGGAAACTTTCCCTGCAGAACACAATGATTACTGCAGCTATAGCTGGCAGCAGTAATCACATGCAGAAAATCCAACAGGCTGGTTGTCCATGGATCAATTTCAGTACAACCAAGCCTGTCCATAGATAGATCAAATCTCAGCCGGTCCTTGCTGAACCACCGATGAACGCAATCCATTCGACTGCCTTGCAAACGTGAGAAACGGACATGTTTATGGTGCGGTGGGTCAGCGTTTTGAGGGTTAAAACAGGTTGTGAGGAGGTGACAGATCTTTCCTCACCGCCTGTCAAACACCAGGAGCGGCAAAAATAGCCTCACATGTGAGCAAGCCTTTAGGGATCATCAGAACTTTGTCTGTCAAGACAACCTGGCATTTGTCTGTAACAGTAGGATTATGAATCCTGCAGCAGGTGTGTGCTTGATGCATGCAGCAGGTTTTTTTTTTTTCAGAGTCTCGAAAAGCTGTGTATTTTAAAAGGGAATTCTAGCCACAGCTTTTTTGGTCACACTTCTCTTGTAGGTCCCAGGGGTGCAACTTTTCGGGCTTAGAGCCTGCAGGGGACAGCTGCAGCATCAGACTGATGGTGCAGCAGGGAGGTGATTATGTTTTAGTTTTTTTTGTATTTCCAGACTTCCCCTTTAAAGCCAAGACTGTGGTTATTATTGTAAAAGTATCACAAACACTAACAAAATGTTAAATATTGTCACCTGCACTCTTCAAAGAATGATTAAATGAAATTAATTGAAACTTAAAGTGGATGTAAACCCACTCTCATCCTTTCTAAACTACTGCCCTAGTGCTAATCTATAAGGATATAGATGCCTCCTGCATGTATCCTTATCTGTCAAATGTCTCCCCTCTGTCTGTTATAAGAACTGAAATACTGCAGATTCTGTGTGTGGGTCTGTTGTCTGGAGCTCGGTGGGTGGAGTCGTGATGCCAGTAGACTCCTCGCTCACCTCTACACTCCTCTTGTCAACATGAATTTTCTCCTGTGTATTCCTTCTGCTATGATCACTAACATCCAGTCAAAATCCAGAAAAGTAACCACATGACTTCAGAAAAGGAGTGTACGAGATATGTAAATAATCTGTCACTCAAAGCAAGGGAGCCGAACGGAAAAAGGTTTTTCCCTGTTTGTCCGTTTTATCCCACTGAACAATAAAAGAGGATTGCTCAGAGCTGGATTAACTCTTTGTGGCAAGACCTGGCACAAATGATAGGAAATCTTATACTCTACATTGTGATAGCAAAAAAAAATTGAAAAAAAATTGAAAAATTCGGGTTTACATCCACTTTAAAGTGGATGTAAACCCTCCATACAGCCAGTGAAGTGAACAGCCTCAGATGATACACAGGGATTAACCAAATCTCCCTACATAGGTTTTACATGTATATCTTCTGTCTTCACATTTTTATACTGTTTAGAAAGTTCAGATCTTGTTAGGAGATTTTCTCTTCCTGTTTAACACAGAGTGTGATGTCTGGGCATACAGCCAAGATAGCTAACATTGCTGATTGGAGGAAAAGGCACACACCCCTCTCATCATAGGCAGAGACTCTAATGCCTTGTACACACAATAGTAATTTCCGATGAAAAAAGTCAGACGGAGTCCGACTGGGTTTTTTCATCGGAAATTCCGACCGTGTGTGGGCCTCATCGGAGAAATTCCGATGAATTCCATCGGAATTTAAATATAGAACCTGTTTTTTTTTTCTGATGAAATTCCGTCGGAATTCCGATGTGAGTTTGGTCGGAAAAAGGTTTGATCGTGTGTACGGGGCATCAGAGGTGTTTTGTAACAGGGCCAGCTGCCTGCTAATTTATTTATAACAACTAGGGTTGAGCTCGGTGTTCGAGTCGAACATACGTTCGACTCGAACATCGGCTGTTCGATCGTTCGACGAAGATCGAACTATTTGGGCCGTTCGCGCCAAATTCGAGTGATGCGAACGGCCCACAATACACTGCGCCATCGCAGTGCAATCCCGGTGCTGTGATTGGCCAAGCATGCACTGTGACCCCGCATGCTTGGCCAATCACAGCGCAGGCAGCTAGGAGAGCCATAATTGGCCACAGGCAGGTTGCCTGTGGCCAATTATAGCTCAGGGGGTTTAGCACACGCCCCACACTATAAAAGGCCGCCAGCGCGGCGGCCTTGTGTAGTGTGTTTCGGCGCAGGGAAAGAGAAGGATAGGCAGGGACAGTGTCATTGTGCTATTCTTTGTGCTATTCCTGTGTGTAGGGAGAGAGAAGGATAGGCAGGGAGAGTGTCAGTGTCATATTCTTTGCTAAACCTTGTGTGCAGGGAGAGAGAAGGATAAGCAGGGGACAGTGTCAGTGTCATATTCTTTGCTAAACCTTGTGTGCAGGGAGAGAGAAGGATAGGCAGGGAGAGTGTCAGTGTCATATTCTTTGCTAAACCTTGTGTGCAGGGAGAGAGAAGGATAGGCAGGGAGAGTGTCAGTGTCATATTCTTTGCTAAACCTTGTGTGCAGGGAGAGAGAAGGATAGGCAGGGAGAGTATCAGTGTCATGTACTTTGATAAACCTTGTGTGCAGGGAGAGAGAAGGATAGGCAGGGGACAGTGTCAGTGTCATTGTTGCTAAGCCTCCTGCACAGTATACACCTGAAGCTAGCCCTTATTGCTGTGTTTTCCTGGTGTGTTACACTAACAGGCATTTGCAGCACTTACAGCGGGTGGAGTGTGCTTCCTGCTAAATATACACCTGAAGCTAGCCCGTATTGCTGTGTTTTCCTGGTGTGTTACACTAACAGGCATTTGCAGCACTTACAGCGGGCGGAGTGTGCCTCCTGCACATTATACACCTGAAGCTAGCCCGTATTGCTGTTTTTTTCTTGGTGTGTTACACTAACAGGCATTTGCAGCACTTACAGCGGGCGGAGTGTGCTTCCTGCTAAATATACACCTGAAGCTAGCCCGTAATTGCTGTGTTTTCCTGGTGTGTTACACTAACAGGCATTTGCAGCACTTACAGCGGGCGGAGTGTGCCTCCTGCACATTATACACCTGAAGCTAGCCCGTATTGCTGTATTTTCCTGGTGTGTTACACTAACAGGCATTTGCAGCAATTACAGCGGGCGGAGTGTGCTTCCTGCTAAATATCCACCTGAAGCTAGCCCGTATTGCTGTGTTTTCCTGGTGTGTTACACTAACAGGCATTTGCAGCACTTACAGCGGGCGGAGTGTGCCTCCTGCACATTATACACCTGAAGCTAGCACGTATTGCTGTGTTTTCCTGGTGTGTTACTGTTATGTACAGAACGTACCTGGTCGTAGAGCCTGACTTTGTAGGAGGAGACCTCTCTTACAGCCCTGGCTCAGGAGTCACTGGATTGGGGACAGTGACCTCGAGAGCGCAGTGAGGTAGGAGTGCCTGCAGTAGGTGTGGTGGTTGGCACCGTGGCAAGGTGGTGATCCTCCAGGGATGGCTGGATCTGTAGGCAGCAGAGCAGGTGGTTGCAGGTCAGCGACCAGGGATGGCTGGATCTGTAGGCAGCAGAGCAGGTGGTTGCAGGTCAGCGACCCGGGAGCTGGTGGATACTGGAACAGCGGAAGCTGGAGCAAGGTGAGATAAGCTTGGTTTAGGTGCACAAAACAGCAGACAGCAGGAGGGTCAGACAAGCCGGGTCAGAGCAGGTAGTCAGGTGTATGGATCAGCAGGCTTAGACGTAGTCAGGAACACAGGCAAGGTTTGGCAGCAGGTAGGCAGGTGAGAGACAGAGCAGGGTCAAGGCGAGCCGAGGTCGGGGTTGGAGAAATATCAGGTGGTCGAGCAAGCCGGATCGGTACTGGTAACAGGTAGCAGGTATGCAGGTATTCAGGTTTAGAAAGCTGCAGATCAGACAGCAATGCAATGCACTGCTGTAACTGCTGGCCTTTTAAAGGCCTAATGGCGCCATATCGTTTAACGCACACGCACGCGCCGCACACGCCGCGCACGTGAGTGCGCAATTGGCGCAAGCGCGTGCGCAATTGGCGCACCGCGCGCGCACACCCGGTGCGCGCCGACGCACAGGTACCGAGGGAAGCAAGAACCGTCTTTGATTTCTGGCAGGTCCCTGACAGTTACACTAACAGGCATTTGCAGCACTTACAGCGGGTGGAGTGTGCTTCCTGCTAAATATACACCTAAAGCTAGCTCGTATTGCTGTGTTTTCCTGGTGTGTTACACTAACAGGCATCTTCAGCACTTACAGCGGGCGGAGTGTGCCTCCTGCACATTATACACCTGAAGCTAGCCCTTATTGCTCAAGCTTTTTTTCTTTTGTGTTACACTAACAGGCATTTGCAGCACTTATAGCGGGCAGAGTGTGCTTCCTGCAAAATAAACACCTGAAGCTAGCCCTTATTGCTGTTTTTTCCTGTTGTGTAACACAGGCAGTCATCTGCAGCACTTACAGCGGGCGTAGTGTGCTTCCTGCAAAATATACACCTGAAGCTACCCCTTATTGATGGTTTTCCCATCTCCCTGCAGGCCATTGCTATGTCTGGAAGGCCAACAAAGAGAGGCAGACAGTCGCGAGCCAATAAAAGAGGGCAAGCTGGCTCTGTGTCTGGGGGCAACAGTGCTGGTCGTGGACGCAGCACATGGCCATGGGACACGCTTGTCCTTCTTTTCGGCAGCTGGATGTGTTGAGCCGCATCATGCCGAAGACTTGGTAGAGTGGATGACCAAGCCCTCCTCATCCTCCTCATCCTCTCTCACCCAGGCTCAGGGTACTGGCAAAGCAGCTGCCAAAGCGTCCTCTTCCCTGGTTTCAATGTCATCATCAGTCACTCCTTCCCTAGACCCACCATGTCCTCCTGAGGAGTCCCCCGAACTGTCTGAGCACAGTGTTGGGTACATGCTCCAGGAGGATGACCAGCGTTTCAAAGGGTCTGATGATGATACCCAGCTAGAGGAAGGCAGTAGCGTGAGAGCAGAGAGAGGGGATGCTCAAGACGGACACCAATCTGGCAGTCATGTTCCAGCAGCTGCAGCATACTGCCAGATTGGCTCCAGTGATGAGGAGGGAGGGGATGATGAGGTCACTGACTCCACGTGGGTGCCTAATAGACTTGTGCACAACGGAAAAATTCGTTCCGTTTCGGTTCGTTTCTTTCCGGTCCTGTTGATTCGTAATCATTCGTAATTTTGCTAGACGGGATTTTTCGTGTTCGGACTCATTCGTATTTTTGCAAGCGACATTTTTCGTTGAATTTTTTGTTGCTTTATAATTCGTACTTTCGGTAGAGTACGTTGTTTTTCGTTGATTCTGGACACAACTCCTACTTTCGTAACTTTTTTTGGGTTCGTTGATTCGTAATTTTCCGTGTCTCTCTCACAACGACGCTGCCTATTATGCCTAATGTGCTTCGAATGGATTTGTACTTTTCTAAATACATAGCGGTTATTTGTAACGATTCGAAATCTCGTATTTTACTTTCGTTTTTTACATGCGGCTATAGGCTCCGCCCCTGTACACCATTTTGAGAGGGTTCAGCACGGTGAGGGAGAAGCAGAGAGCAGAGCAGAGTGAGTGTTATTGTGCTTCGAATGGATTTGAAATCTCGTATTTTACTTTCGTTTTTTCATGCGGCTATAGCCTCCGCCCCTGTACACCATTTTGAGAGGGAGTTCAGCACGGTGTGGGAGAAGCAGAGAGCAGAGTGAGTGTTATTGTGCTTCGAATGGATTCGTACATTCGTAACTTTTTTCATAACGAATTATGCCGAAGACCTTCGGGCATTCGCTATTTTGCGGTATAATTTATTTCGGATTCGGTTTTATTCGTAATTGCTCTGTTCGGAAATTCGAATGCTTCCGAATGTCCGAAAGTTGCTAAATTCGGACGAATTTTGATTCGTTACGAAACGAATTGCACAAGCCTAGTGCCTAATAGGAGAGAGAAGGAGGAGGAGGATGAGGAGGAGGAGGCACATCTCCAACGAGGCAAGAAGCCCTCGGGGGGCCAGCGTAAGGGCAGCACACCGACTGAATCACACCGCAGAGCTCCGCCTGTGCAGGGCGCTGCCTCTGCCCGTTATTCAAAAAGTTCTTTGGTGTGGGCCTTTTTTGAGTCGAGTGCATCAGATCGCACAGCTGCTGTTTGCAACATATGTCTCAAGCGTATATCGCGTAGCCAAAACATCAGCCGCTTGGGCACCACATGCTTGACCAGACATATGTTGACCTGCCATGCAGCTCGTTGGCAAGCCTACCTTAAAGACCCACACTAAAGAAGAAAGCGGACCTCTCCTTGCACCGCATCAGCTGGGATCTCCAACCCCACTATACCTTCAGTCCTCTCTGAAACCTGCACTGAGAGGAATGAAGGTGTAGAATTAGGTGTGTCACAGCCAAGTACTGCTAGCAGTACACCGACGTCCGATTCTAGCAGGCAAATTTCCCTGCCCCAGCTGCTGGACCGTCGAAAGAAGTTCACTCCCGGCCATCCACATGCCCAGCGGTTGAATGCTAGCTTGGCTAAATTGCTAGCGCTTCAACTGCTGCCTTTTCAGTTGGTAGACTCGGCCCCCTTCCGTGAGTTTGTGCAATGTGCGGTTCCTCAGTGGCAGGTTCCCAAACGCCACTTTTTCTCACGGAAGGCGATTCCGGCTCTCTACCGGCATGTGGAAGGCAATGTCTTGGCCTCGCTGGACAGGGCGGTCAGCGGTAAGGTGCATATTACCGCTGACTCATGGTCCAGCAGGCATGGGCAGGGACGTTACCTTTCTTTCACGGCCCATTGGGTCACTCTTTTGGCAGCTGGGAAGGATGCAGGACAAGGTGCAGTAGTGTTGGAGGTTGTTCCACCGCCACGCCTCCAAAATGCTACTACTGGTTGTGACACACCTCTCTCCTCCACCCCCTCCTCTTCTTCCTCCATGGCCTCTTCCTGTGCTTTGTCCTCGAAACCAGCGGTGCTCCGTAGGCGTTCAAGGTGCTACGCAAGTACGCAGGCAAAAAGATGCCATGCCGTGCTTGCGCTGGTGTGTTTGGGGGACAGGAGCCACACTGGGGCAGAGGTTCTGTCTGCTCTGCAGGGGCAGGCCGAGAGGTGGTTGACGCCATGCTAGCTTAAGCCAGGAATGCATAGTTGCCAACAGTCACGGATTGGCCGGGACGTTCCCGGGATTCAAACCCTTTTCCCGGATTTATTTTGTCCCGGCCAATGTCGCGGCCAATCCGATTTTTCCCGTTTTCCCCGAATTTGGACGCCGCAGGCCGCCGCCGCTAGAGGTCCACGGCTGGCGGAGACAATGTCTCGGCCGGCCGCCATGTTCAAGAAGACCAAAACACGGATGTAGTACAATAGAAAATAAAGCTGCTGCGGCGCCGCCCACACCCCGCACCTCCCCGGGGGTGGGCGGCGCCGCAGCAGCTTTATCTTCTATTGTACTACATCTGTGTTTTGGCTGGCCGGTAGGCCACCCCCCCGCCCCGCCCCGCCCCGCTGCAGGTCTGTCTGTAATGGAAAGGGGCGGGGGTCGGCAGCGCCACAGCTTAATTTTTTTTTTTCAGCCACACTGTCGGCTCCGCCTCTATTTTGTTCCCCTTCGGGGAAGGGGAAACAATAATGGCGGCCGAGACAGGAGACGCCTGTGGTTAAGGGGGGACTCCGCTGGGGATGCCTGTGGTAAGGGGGGACTCCGCTGGGAACGCCTGTGGTAAGGGAGGACTCCGCTGGGGAGGGCTGAGGTAAGGGGGGACTCCGCTGGGGACGCCTGATGTAAGGGGGGACTCCGCTGGGGACGCCTGATGTAAGGGGGACTCCGCTGGGGACACTTGATGTAAGGGGGACTCCGATGGGGACGCCTGATGTAAGGGGGGACTCCGCTGGGGACGCCTGAGGTAAGGGGGGACTCCGCTGGGGACGCCTGATGTAAGGGGGGACTCCGCTGGGGACACCTGAGGTAAGGGGGGACTCCGCTGGGGACGCCTGAGGTAAGGGGGGACTCCGCTGGGGACACTTGATGTAAGGGGGACTCCACTGGGGACGCCTGATGTAAGGGGGGACTCCGCTGGGGATGCCTGATGTAAGGGGGGACTCCGCTGGGGACTCCTGATGTAAGGGGGGACTCTGCTGGGGACGCCTGATGTAAGGGGGACTCCTGTGGGTACACCTGATGTAAGGAAGGACTCCGCTGGGTATGCCTGAGGTAAGGAGGGACTCCTCTGGGGACGCCTGATGTAAGGAGGGACTCCTCTGGGGACGCCTGATGTAAGGAGGGACTCCGCTGGGGACGCCTGATGCAAGGACGGACTGCTGGGGAGGCACCTGATGCAAGGACGGACTGCTGGGGAGGCCATCTGGTGGCAGGCGACGTGGCAGGTAACACGCTCAGGGCTTCCACTGATTCGGCATTATGGTGAGTTGAATGATTTCATTTTATATTACAATGTAAAAATAGAAATAATGCACTTCAATCATCCTGACACCGTAACAACCATGGTGCCGGGATGATTGAAGCGCCAACAGGTGTTTTGGAGTATCCTTATCTGCCAATTTTGTTACACATTACTATTGTGGTATAGGATCTGGCTTCTTTCTTTCTATTTCTTTCTCTCTCTTTCTCTCACCTCGGACTCTAGCCACACCCCTTTGAGCCACGCCCATTTAAACCACACCCACTATCATGCGTAAACCACACCCATTTTTCACCGCGGCGCGCTACGCGCGCCGCATTTTCACTCCGACATGACACGCCTACAAACGAATGCCCCGCCCCCTGATTATAGCAAGGCTCCGCCTCAATACAAAAAAAGTGTCCCAGATGTTTTTTTTGCAATGTTGGCAACTATGGGAATGGTGGGTTGCGACAATGGCACCAACCTCCTCTCCGCCCTCCGACAGGGACAACTGACCCATGTGCCCTGTGTGGCTCACATCCTTAACCTGGAGGTGCAGCGGTTCTTGGGCAGGTACCCGGGCTTACAGGATCTCCTGAGGCAGGCCAGGAAAGTCTGTGTGCATTTCCGCAGATCTTATAATGCCAGTGCTCGCCTGGCTGAGCTGCAAAAGGAGTTGAACCTGCCCAAGAACCGCCTTATATGTGACATGCCCACCAGGTGGAACTCAACGTTGGCCATGCTGCAGCGGCTGCACACGCAGCAGAGGGCTATCAATGAGTACCTGTGCGACTACGGCACCAGGACAGGGTCAGGGGAGCTCGGGTTTTTTTCACCACGCCAGTGGGGCGTGATCGGGGATGCATGCACTGTCCTGTCACCATTTGAGGAGGCCACGAGGAAGGTGAGCAGTGACAGTGCATGCATCAGTGACACTGTACCTCTTGTCCACCTGTTGGAACATATGCTGCGTGGAATAATGGACAGGGCACTTGAGGCAGAACAGAGGCAGGAAGAGGAGGACTTCCTTGCCTCTCAAGGCCCCCTTTACCCAGACAGTGTTCCTTCTGTCCCACCCATCGCACAGGAAGAGGAGGAGGAGGAGGAGGATTGTGTCAGCATGGAGGTGGGGCCTGGCACTCAGCATCATCAGCAGCAGTCTTTTAGGGATGATTTACAGTCCCAAGAAACCCATGGACTTGTACGTGGCTGGGAGGAGGTGGCTGCGGATCATGTCGTCCTTAGTGACCCAGAGGATTCCGGACCGAATGCCTCAACTAACCTACGCTGCATGGCCTCCCTGATCCTGCAAAGTCTGCGGAAAGATCCTCGTATTCTTCGGATCAAGGAGAGGGACCATTACTGGCTGGCCACTCTCCTTGATCCACGGTACAAGGGTAAGGTTGCGGACCTTATCTTACCGTCGCAGAGGGAGCAGAGGATGAGACAACTCCGGGAGGCCTTGCAGAAAGGTCTGTGCAACGCGTTCCCAGAGACTGGGAGGTTACAAACTCCTGGTCCTGGACAACGAGTTGCTGAGGCGTCGGTCAGTCAAAGAAGGAGCGGTGGGGAAGGTGGCCGTCTGACCGATGCGTTTAGACAATTCTTTAGTCCGCAGCCCCAAGGTATGATCGGTTCCAGCAACCATCGCCAGCGTCTGATATACATGGTGCAGAAATACCTAGGGGCAAGGTCAGACTTGGACACCTTCCCCACCGAAAATCCTCTGGCTTACTGGGTCTTGAGTAGGGATGAGCTCGGTGTTCGAGTCGAACATAAGTTCGACTCGAACATCGGCTGTTCGACCGTTCGGCGAACATCGAACGATTTGGGCCGTTCGCGCCAAATTCGAGTGACGCGAACAGCCCACAATACAGTGTGCCATCGCAGTGCAATCCCGGCGCTGTGATTGGCCAAGCATGCACTGTGACCCCGCATGCTTGGCCAATCACAGCGCCGGCAGCTAGGAGAGCCATAATTGGCCACAGGCAGGTTGCCTGTTGCCAATTATAGCTCAGGGGGTTTAGCACACGCCCCGCACTATAAAAGGCCGCCAGCGCGGCGGCCTTGTGTAGTGTGTTCCGGCGCAGGGAAAGAGTTACATAGGCAGGGACAGTGTCAGTGCTATTTGTACCTCAAACTTGTGTGTAGGGAGAGACAAGGATAGGCAGGGAGAGTGTCAGTGTCATATTCTTTGCTAAACCTTGTGTGCAGGGAGAGAGAAGGATAGGCAGGGGACAGTGTCAGTGTCACATTCTTTGCTAAACCTTGTGTGCAGGGAGAGAGAAGGATAGGCAGGGAGAGTGTAAGTGTCATATTCTTTGATAAACCTTGTGTGCAGGGAGAGAGAAGGATAGGCAGGGGACAGTGTCAGTGTCATTGTTGCTAAGCCTCCTGCACATTATACACCTGAAGTTAGCCTGTATTGCTGTGTTTTCCTGGTGTGTTACACCAACAGGCATTTGCAGCACTTACAGCGGGCGGAGTGTGCCTCCTGCACATTATACACCTGAAGTTAGCCCGTATTGCTGTGTTTTCCTGGTGTGTTACACCAACAGGCATTTGCAGCACTTACAGCGGGCGGAGTGTGCCTCCTGCACATTATACACCTGAAGTTAGCCCGTATTGCTGTGTTTTCCTGGTGTGTTACACCAACAGGCATTTGCAGCACTTACAGCGGGCGGAGTGTGCCTCCTGCACATTATACACCTGAAGTTAGCCCGTATTGCTTTTTTTTTCCTGGTGTGTTACACCAACAGGCATTTGCAGCACTTACAGCGGGCGGAGTGTGCCTCCTGCACATTATACACCTGAAGTTAGCCCGTATTGCTGTGTTTTCCTGGTGTGTTACACCAACAGGCATTTGCAGCACTTACAGCGGGCGGAGTGTGCCTCCTGCACATTATACACCTGAAGTTAGCCCGTATTGCTGTGTTTTCCTGGTGTGTTACGCCAACAGGCATTTGCAGCACTTACAGCGGGCGGAGTGTGCCTCCTGCACATTATACACCTGAAGTTAGCCTGTATTGCTGTGTTTTCCTGGTGTTACACCAACAGGCATTTGCAGCACTTACAGCGGGCGGAGTGTGCCTCCTGATCATATTACACCTGAACTTAGCCCGTATTGCTGTGTTTTCCTGGTGTGTTACACCAACAGGCATTTGCAGCACTTACAGCGGGTGGAGTGTGCCTCCTGCACATTATACACCTGAAGTTAGCCCGTATTGCTGTGTTTTCCTGGTGTGTTACACCAACAGGCATTTGCAGGACTTACAGCGGGCGGAGTGTGCCTCCTGCACATTATACACCTGAAGTTAGCCCGTATTGCTGTGTTTTCCTGGTGTTACACCAACAGGCATTTGCAGCACTTACAGCGGGCGGAGTGTGCCTCCTGATCATATTACACCTGAAGTTAGCCCGTATTGCTGTGTTTTCCTGGTGTGTTACACCAACAGGCATTTGCAGCACTTACAGCGGGTGGAGTGTGCCTCCTGCACATTATACACCTGAAGTTAGCCCGTATTGCTGTGTTTTCCTGGTGTGTTACACCAACAGGCATTTGCAGCACTTACAGCGGGCGGAGTGTGCCTCCTGCACATTATACACCTGAAGTTAGCCCGTATTGCTGTGTTTTCCTGGTGTGTTACACCAACAGGCATTTGCAGCACTTACAGCGGGCGGAGTGTGCCTCCTGATCATATTACACCTGAAGTTAGCCCATATTGCTGTGTTTTCCTGGTGTGTTACACCAACAGGCATTTGCAGCACTTACAGCAGGCGTAGTGTGCCTCCTGCACATTATACACCTGAAGTTAGCCTGTATTGCTGTGTTTTCCTGGTGTTACACCAACAGGCATTTGCAGCACTTGCAGTGGGCGGAGTGTGCCTCCTGCACATTATACACCTGAAGTTAGCCCGTATTGCTGTGTTTTCCTGGTGTGTTACACCAACAGGCATTTGCAGCACTTACAGCGGGCGGAGTGTGCCTCCTGCACATTATTCACCTGAAGTTAGCCTGTATTGCTGTGTTTTCCTGGTGTTACACCAACAGGCATTTGCAGCACTTACAGCGGGCGGAGTGTGCCTCCTGATCATATTACACCTGAAGTTAGCCTGTATTGCTGTGTTTTCCTGGTGTGTTACACCAACAGGCATTTGCAGCACTTACAGCAGGCGTAGTGTGATTCCTGCAAAATATACTCCTGAAGCTAGGCCTTATTGCTGGTTTTCCCATCTCCCTGCAGGCCATTAGAATGTCTGGAAGGCAAACAAGGAGAGGCAGACAGTCAGGAGCCAATAAAAGAGGGCAAGCAGGCTCTGTGTCTAGAGACAACAGTGCTGGTCGTGGACGCGGTGCATCGCCATCAGCACGTGGCCATGGGACACGCTTGTCCTTCTTTTCGGCAGCTGGACGTGTTGAGCCCCATCATGCCGAAGACTTGGTAGAGTGGATGACCAAGCCCTCCTCATCCTCCTCATCCTCTCTCATCCAGGCTCAGGGTACTGGCAAAGCAGCTGCCAAAGCATCCTCTTCCCTGGTATCAATGTCATCATCAGTCACTCCTTCCCTGGACCAACCATGTCCTCCTGAGGAGTCCTCCAAACTGTTTGAGCACAGTGTTGGGTACATGCTCCAGGAGGATGCCCAGCGTTTCGAAGGGTCTGATGATGATACCCAGCTAGAGGAAGGCAGTAGCGTGAGAGCAGAGAGAGGGGATGCTCAAGAAGGACACCAATCTGGCAGTCATGTTCCAGCAGCTGCAGCATACTGCCAGATTGGCTCCAGTGATGAGGAGGGAGGGGATGATGAGGTCACTGACTCCACGTGGGTGCCTAATAGGAGAGAGGAGGAGGAGGATGAGGAGGAGGCACATCTCCAACGAGGCAGGATGCCCTCGGGGGGCCAGCGTAAGGGCAGCACACCGACTGAATCACACCGCAGAGCTCCGCCTGTGCAGGGCGCTGCCTCTGCCCGTTATTCAAAAAGTTCTTTGGTGTGGGCCTTTTTTGAGTCGAGTGCATCAGATCGCACAGCTGCTGTTTGCAACATATGTCTCAAGCGTATATCGCGTGGCCAAAACATCACCCGCTTGGGCACCACGTGTTTGACCAGACATATGTTGACCTGCCATGCAGCTCGTTGGCAAGCCTACCTTAAAGACCCACACCAAAGAACAAAGTGGACCTCTCCTTGCACCGCATCAGCTGGGATCTCTAACCCCACTATACGTTCAGTCCTCTCTGAAACCTGCACTGAGAGGAATGAAGGTGTAGAATTAGGTGTGTCACAGCCAAGTACTTGCGGGCACTCTGCTAGCAGTACACCGACGTCCGATTCTAGCAGGCAAATTTCCCTGCCCCAGCTGCTGGACCGTCGAAAGAAGTTCACTCCCAGCCATCCACATGCCCAGCGGTTGAATGCTAGCTTGGCTAAATTGCTAGCGCTTCAACTGCTGCCTTTTCAGTTGGTAGACTCGGCCCCCTTCCGTGAATTTGTGCAATGTGCGGTTCCTCAGTGGCAGGTTCCCAAACGCCACTTTTTCTCACGGAAGGCGATTCCGTCTCTCTACCGGCATGTGGAAGGCAATGTCTTGGCCTCGCTAGACAGGGCGGTCAGCGGTAAGGTGCATATTACCGCTGACTCATGGTCCAGCAGGCATGGACAGGGACGTTACCTTTCTTTCACTGCCCATTGGGTCACTCTTTTGGCAGCTGGGAAGGATGCAGGACAAGGTGCAGTAGTGTTGGAGATTGTTCCGCCGCCACGCCTCCAAAATGCTACTACTGGTTGTGACACACCTCTCTCCTCCACCCCCTCCTCTTCTTCTTCCTCCATGGCCTCTTCCTGTGCTTTGTCCTCGGAACCAGCGGTGCTCCGTAGGCATTCAAGGGGCTACGCAAGTACGCAGGCAAAAAGATGCCATGCCGTGCTTGCGTTGGTGTGTTTGGGGGACAGGAGCCACACTGGGGCAGAGGTTCTGTCTGCTCTGCAGGGGCAGGCCGAGAGGTGGTTGACGCCACGCCAGCTTAAGCCAGGAATGGTGGTTTGCGACAATGGCACCAACCTCCTCTCCGCCCTCCGACAGGGACAACTGACCCATGTGCCCTGTGTGGCTCACGTCCTTAACCTGGTGGTGCAGCGGTTCTTGGGCAGGTACCCGGGCTTACAGAATGTCCTGAGGCAGGCCAGGAAAGTCTGTGTGCATTTCCGCAGATCTTATAATGCCAGTGCTCGCCTGGCTGAGCTGCAAAAGAGTTGAACCTGCCCAAGAACCGCCTTATATGTGACATGCCCACCAGGTGGAACTCAACGTTAGCCATGCTGCAGCGGCTGCACATGCAGCAGAGGGCCATCAATGAGTACCTGTGCGACTATGGCACCAGGACAGGGTCAGGGGAGCTCGGGTTTTTTTCACCACGCCAGTGGGGCATGATCAGGGATGCATGCACTGTCCTGGCACCATTTGAGGAGGCCACGAGGATGGTGAGCAGTGACAGTGCATGCATCAGTGACACTGTACCTCTTGTCCACCTGTTGGAACATACGCTGCGTAGAATAATGGACAGGGCACTTGAGGCAGAACAGAGGCAGGAAGAGGAGGACTTCCTTGCCTCTCAAGGCCCCCTTTACCCAGACAGTGTTCCTTCTGTCCCACCCATCGCACAGGAAGAGGAGGAGGAGGAGGAGGATTGTGTCAGCATGGAGGTGGAGCCTGGCACTCAGCATCATCAGCAGCAGTCTTTTAGGGATGATTTACAGTCCCAAGAAACCAGTGGACTTGTACGTGGCTGGGAGGAGGTGGCTGCGGATCATGTCGTCCTTAGTGACCCAGAGGACTCCGGACCGAATGCCTCAGCTAACCTACGCTGCATGGCCTCCCTGATCCTGCAAAGTCTGCGGAAGGATCCTCGTATTCTTCGGATCAAGGAGAGGGACCATTACTGGCTGGCCACTCTCCTTGATCCACGGTACAAAGGTAAGGTTGCGGACCTTATCTTACCGTCGCAGAGGATGAGACAACTCCGGGAGGCCTTGCAGAAAGGTCTGTGCAACGCGTTCCCAGAGACTGGGAGGTTACAAACTCCTGGTCCTGGACACAGAGTTGCTGAGGCTTCGGTCAGTCAAAGAAGGAGCGGTGGGGAAGGTGGCCATCTGACCGATGCGTTCAGACAATTCTTTAGTCCGCAGCCCCAAGGTATGATCGGTTCCAGCAACCATCGCCAGCGTCTGATATACATGGTGCAGGAATACCTAGGGGCAAGGTCAGACTTGGACACCTTCCCCACCGAAAATCCTCTGGCTTACTGGGTCTTGAGGATGGATCACTGGCCAGAGCTTGCACAGTATGCAATTGAGCTACTGGCCTGTCCTGCATCCAGCGTTATTTCAGAACGCACATTCAGTGCTGCTGGAGGATTTGTCACGGATCACAGGGTGCGCCTGTCCACCGACTCGGTTGATCGACTGACCTTCATAAAGATGAACCAGTCTTGGATCACCACCAGCTACCAAACACCTGAAGCTGATATAACAGACTAATTTATTTTCAAATTTCACATCCCTTCAAGACTGATGCTGATGCTGAGTGACTGTCCTGTTATGTTGACTGACTATCCTCCTCCTCCTCAATGACCGGATTGATGATGATAGCTTGGAAGAACATTTTTGTTTCTGGGTGCCGCCACCAGTGCCTAAGGCCCAATTTTTCAGCCCCTGTTTAACAGGGGCATGTAATTACAATTTTTTATGCAATGCTTTGCAGCAGGGCTCATTCCTGCACTCCAACTAGAGTATCTGGGAGAGGTTGCAGTGTCGTGGCACCAGCACCAGTGCCTAAGGCCCAATTTTTCAGCCCCTGTTTAACAGGGGCGTGTAATTACAATTTTTGATGCAATACTTTGCAACAGGGCTCATTGCTGTGCTCCAAGTACAGTATCTGTGAGGGGTTGCAGTGTTGTGGCACCAGTGCCTAAGGCCCAATTTTTCTGCCCCTGTTTAACAGGGGCATGTAATTACAATTCTTGATCTAATAATTCACAGCAGGGCCCATTCCTGCGCCCACCTAGAGTAACTGTGAGGCCTTACAGTGTTGTGTCAACACCACCACCACCACCACCAAAGGCCCAATTTTTCAGCCTCTGTTCAACAGGGGCATGCAATTACAATTCTTGATCTAATAATTCACAGCAGGGCCCATTCATGCGCCCACCAAGAGTAACCGTGAGGGCTTACAGTGTTGTGGCAACACCAACATGTAAGGGGCCTATTTCTGCAGAGTATATACGGCAGGCCCCTACTTTCAAACATCCAACTTACAAATGACTCCTACTTGCAAACGGAAGGAGACAACAGGAAGTGAGAGGAAATCTACCCCTAGGAAGGGAAATTCTCTCCTGTAAGAGTTAATATGGGAAAAAGGTGTCTCCTCTCTACTGATGCTTTATCACCAATCCTTGTTTCAATAAAAACCCCACTTTTCAAAAACATTTGTCATTGGGACGGAAAGTGAGGTGAAATGTTCTGAACAGGGGCACAGACAGCAAAACAAATGTTACAGGGGTGATAACCCTTCCCTATGTTTTCCAAAAAGCTTAAAAATAGATTTTTTGGCGGGAGCTACACTTAAACAATGTACCTTTTCAATATTACAAACAGATTCTACATAAGAACAAACCTACAGTCTCTGTCTTGTATGCACCGCCTGTATACGGCTGTTCAGAGTATATAGGGCCTTTTTTATTTTGTGTGCGGGGTTCCCCTTAATATCCATTTTTCTAAAAGATTTTCATCCATATTACCGGGACCAGACATTACATTAAAGCCGCAAGCAGTTTTAAATGGCTTTTTTTTCCTTTAGAAATGTCATTTTGTGCAGGGACAGTTCTAAACACGGGAAACACGTGGCACTTCACAGGCATACTTTAGACACCCCCCAGGTACGATATTTAAAGGAATATTTGACTTTTTTTTTTCACTTTATGCATCATTAAAATGACTTCTCGCGTAAAAACGGCCGTTTTTAAAACTTCTTTTTGCATTGATACATGTCCCTTGGTGCAGATCCCGGGTTCCCAAACCCTTTTTAGGACAATAACATGCATTTTAGTCGTTATAATTAGCACTTTAGATTTCGAACGTTCGCATCCATTGTATTTAATAGGGTTCTAATGTTCGTGCGAACTTTCGGTCCATTCGCGGGTTCTGGTGCGAACCGAACCCGGGGGTGTTCGGCTCATCCCTAATAGCAACCTCCCCTGACAAAAAATGTCAGGCTGCTTTTATCTGATGTGTCTGAGAATTTGTCAGGAGTTAATCAGGCTGATAACAGAAGAACGGGTCAGGAGAGAGCTACGGGACTTTTGAAGAGAGATAAAAAATACTGCAGATATATGTGCCCAATTCAAATTTCATGAATTGGGTTTACATCGACTTTAAAGTGGTATTCAATGGATGCCGGGCCCCGGGATTACTGTGGCTTCACCAAGTACACAGTGTTACTGGTTACCTTCATTAATCCCCCATTCACACACACTCATCACCATTGCCGATCCTTTGCTGTGTAAACATGTGTTTTAGCACTTTCTCTAGTTTTTGTTCCTTTTCCCATGACCCATTATTTTTACATCCTTTTACCCAAGGAAGTAGGTCCATTTACATGCATGCCCCCCCTGGTCGCAGCGGGAGACCCTGTTTGGTGACCCTTGTTGTCCTCGACCGGC
This sequence comes from Rana muscosa, assembly GCA_029206835.1. Classification (NCBI taxonomy): domain Eukaryota; kingdom Metazoa; phylum Chordata; class Amphibia; order Anura; family Ranidae; genus Rana; species Rana muscosa. Next base: position 885,402,844 of record CM055116.1, read on the forward strand.
AGGGCTTTTTAGATATTCTCCTGATGAAGCGGCATTGGCCGCGAAACTAGTTGAGATGATTGTCGTGACCCTTAATCCCACTGTGATTTTTCCCCCTTTGGGGATCATTATACTGTTGATGTGTATGGCTTGTCACTATTTTAAATTGTACACTATTATGTGTCTTATTGATGTTGTATTAATAAAATTTCAATTATTTGCTTCATATCTGCATTCTTACATTTGATTTCACTTACTCACCGGTACCGCAATAGTCCAATCCCCCCCCCCCCTCCTTTGGCTCTTTGGCTTGGGGACCAAAGACCCTATTTTTATATATTTAAAGTGGTATTAAAGCTTCAGGGTTTTTATTCTTCAATAACAAACATGTTATACTTACCTGCTCTGTGCAGTGGTTTTTCACAGAGCAGCTTCTAACCTCTTCTTTTTGGGTCCCCCGCCGGCGCTCCTTGCTCCTCCGCCTAGAGCAGTGCCCCCAGAGAAAGCCACTTGCCCTGGGGGCACTGCTGCGTACTTGCTCCCGAGCCGCTGCTCTATGTTAACCTCCTTAGCGGTAACCCTGAGTATGGCTCGGGGTGAGTTTTTACTACCAAAAGCGGTAACCCCAAGCCAGACTCGGGCTGCATCGCAGTATCCAGGGAGAATTACTTACCTTGTCCCCTGGATCCTGCGATGTCTCCCCGCAGTGTGGTGCGAGCCGTGTCTCGCTCGATTCACACTGCCGAGAGTGCCGAGCTCCATTCCCTGCGAAATTCAAAAAGTGAAAAAGACAGTATAGATACAGTATACTGTAATCTTACTGATTACAGTACTGTATCAAATAATTACACACCCCCTTTGTCCCTAGTAGGGATGAGCTTCGTGTTCGAGTCGAACATACGTTCGACTCGAACATCGGCTGTTCGATCGTTCGACGAAGATCGAACGATTTGGGCCGTTCGCGCCAAATTCGAGTGACGCGAACGGCCCACAATGCACTACGCCATCGCAGTGTCATCCAGGCGCTGTGATTGGCCAAGCATGCACTGTGACCCCGCATGCTTGGCCAATCACAGCGCCGGCAGCGAGGAGAGCAATGATTGGCCACAGGCAGGATGCCTGTGGCCAATTATTGCTGAGGGTGTTTAGTACACGCCCCACACTATAAAAGGCCGCCAGCACGGCGGCCTAGTGTAGTGTGTTCCGGAGCAGGGATAGAGCAGCATAGGCAGGGACAGTGACTTTTATTTCTTTCTTGCTTAACCTGGATTCCTTTAGTTTAGGGAAAGAGAAGGATAGGTAGGGAGAGTGTCAGTGTGTTTTGTGCTTGTGCTATATTGTGCTTAAAAAAAACATTTTTTCTAGGGACAGAAAACTGTAGGTAGGGAGAGTGTGTCAGTTTCTTTCACTGTCAAAGTCCTTGTTTCCAGGGACCTGGAAGGACAGTGAGTGAATTCTCCTTGTGCTAAATTGTGCTTAAAAAAAACATTTTTTCTAGGGACAGAAAACTGTAGGTAGGGAGAGTGTGTCAGTTTCTTTCACTGTCAAAGTCCTTGTTTCCAGGGACCTGGAAGGACAGTGAGTGAATTCTCCTTGTGCTAAATTGTGCTTAAAAAAAACATTTTTTCTAGGGACAGAAAACTGTAGGTAGGGAGAGTGTGTCAGTTTCTTTCACTGTCAAAGTCCTTGTTTCCACGGACCTGGAAGGACAGTGAGTGAATTCTCCTTGTGCTAAATTGTGCTTAAAAAAAACATTTTTTCTAGGGACAGAAAACTGTAGGTAGGGAGAGTGTGTCAGTTTCTTTCACTGTCAAAGTCCTTGTTTCCAGGGACCTGGAAGGACAGTGAGTGAATTCTCCTTGTGCTAAATTGTGCTTAAAAAAAACATTTTTTCTAGGGACAGAAAACTGTAGGTAGGGAGAGTGTGTCAGTTTCTTTCACTGTCAAAGTCCTTGTTTCCAGGGACCTGGAAGGACAGTGAGTGAATTCTCCTTGTGCTAAATTGTGCTTAAAAAAAACATTTTTTCTAGGGACAGAAAACTGTAGGTAGGGAGAGTGTGTCAGTTTCTTTCACTGTCAAAGTCCTTGTTTCCAGGGACCTGGAAGGACAGTGAGTGAATTCTCCTTGTGCTAAATTGTGCTTAAAAAAAACATTTTTTCTAGGGACAGAAAACTGTAGGTAGGGAGAGTGTGTCAGTTTCTTTCACTGTCAAAGTCCTTGTTTCCAGGGACCTGGAAGGACAGTGAGTGAATTCTCCTTGTGCTAAATTGTGCTTAAAAAAAACATTTTTTCTAGGGACAGAAAACTGTAGGTAGGGAGAGTGTGTCAGTTTCTTTCACTGTCAAAGTCCTTGTTTCCAGGGACCTGGAAGGACAGTGAGTGAATTCTCCTTGTGCTAAATTGTGCTTAAAAAAAACATTTTTTCTAGGGACAGAAAACTGTAGGTAGGGAGAGTGTGTCAGTTTCTTTCACTGTCAAAGTCCTTGTTTCCAGGGACCTGGAAGGACAGTGAGTGAATTCTCCTTGTGCTAAATTGTGCTTAAAAAAAAACATTTTTTCTAGGGACAGAAAACTGTAGGTAGGGAGAGTGTGTCAGTTTCTTTCACTGTCAAAGTCCTTGTTTCCAGGGACCTGGAAGGACAGTGAGTGAATTCTCCTTGTGCTAAATTGTGCTTAAAAAAAACATTTTTTCTAGGGACAGAAAACTGTAGGTAGGGAGAGTGTGTCAGTTTCTTTCACTGTCAAAGTCCTTGTTTCCAGGGACCTGGAAGGACAGTGAGTGAATTCTCCTTGTGCTAAATTGTGCTTAAAAAAAACATTTTTTCTAGGGACAGAAAACTGTAGGTAGGGAGAGTGTGTCAGTTTCTTTCACTGTCAAAGTCCTTGTTTCCAGGGACCTGGAAGGACAGTGAGTGAATTCTCCTTGTGCTAAATTGTGCTTAAAAAAAACATTTTTTCTAGGGACAGAAAACTGTAGGTAGGGAGAGTGTGTCAGTTTCTTTCACTGTCAAAGTCCTTGTTTCCAGGGACCTGGAAGGACAGTGAGTGAATTCTCCTTGTGCTAAATTGTGCTTAAAAAAAAACATTTTTTCTAGGGACAGAAAACTGTAGGTAGGGAGAGTGTGTCAGTTTCTTTCACTGTCAAAGTCCTTGTTTCCAGGGACCTGGAAGGACAGTGAGTGAATTCTCCTTGTGCTAAATTGTGCTTAAAAAAAACATTTTTTCTAGGGACAGAAAACTGTAGGTAGGGAGAGTGTGTCAGTTTCTTTCACTGTCAAAGTCCTTGTTTCCAGGGACCTGGAAGGACAGTGAGTGAATTCTCCTTGTGCTAAATTGTGCTTAAAAAAAACATTTTTTCTAGGGACAGAAAACTGTAGGTAGGGAGAGTGTGTCAGTTTCTTTCACTGTCAAAGTCCTTGTTTCCAGGGACCTGGAAGGACAGTGAGTGAATTCTCCTTGTGCTAAATTGTGCTTAAAAAAAACATTTTTTCTAGGGACAGAAAACTGTAGGTAGGGAGAGTGTGTCAGTTTCTTTCACTGTCAAAGTCCTTGTTTCCAGGGACCTGGAAGGACAGTGAGTGAATTCTCCTTGTGCTAAATTGTGCTTAAAAAAAACATTTTTTCTAGGGACAGAAAACTGTAGGTAGGGAGAGTGTGTCAGTTTCTTTCACTGTCAAAGTCCTTGTTTCCAGGGACCTGGAAGGACAGTGAGTGAATTCTCCTTGTGCTAAATTGTGCTTAAAAAAAACATTTTTTCTAGGGACAGAAAACTGTAGGTAGGGAGAGTGTGTCAGTTTCTTTCACTGTCAAAGTCCTTGTTTCCAGGGACCTGGAAGGACAGTGAGTGAATTCTCCTTGTGCTAAATTGTGCTTAAAAAAAACATTTTTTCTAGGGACAGAAAACTGTAGGTAGGGAGAGTGTGTCAGTTTCTTTCACTGTCAAAGTCCTTGTTTCCAGGGACCTGGAAGGACAGTGAGTGAATTCTCCTTGTGCTAAATTGTGCTTAAAAAAAACATTTTTTCTAGGGACAGAAAACTGTAGGTAGGGAGAGTGTGTCAGTTTCTTTCACTGTCAAAGTCCTTGTTTCCAGGGACCTGGAAGGACAGTGAGTGAATTCTCCTTGTGCTAAATTGTGCTTAAAAAAAACATTTTTTCTAGGGACAGAAAACTGTAGGTAGGGAGAGTGTGTCAGTTTCTTTCACTGTCAAAGTCCTTGTTTCCAGGGACCTGGAAGGACAGTGAGTGAATTCTCCTTGTGCTAAATTGTGCTTAAAAAAAACATTTTTTCTAGGGACAGAAAACTGTAGGTAGGGAGAGTGTGTCAGTTTCTTTCACTGTCAAAGTCCTTGTTTCCAGGGACCTGGAAGGACAGTGAGTGAATTCTCCTTGTGCTAAATTGTGCTTAAAAAAAACATTTTTTCTAGGGACAGAAAACTGTAGGTAGGGAGAGTGTGTCAGTTTCTTTCACTGTCAAAGTCCTTGTTTCCAGGGACCTGGAAGGACAGTGAGTGAATTCTCCTTGTGCTAAATTGTGCTTAAAAAAAACATTTTTTCTAGGGACAGAAAACTGTAGGTAGGGAGAGTGTGTCAGTTTCTTTCACTGTCAAAGTCCTTGTTTCAAGGGACAGAGAAGGACACCTGAAGGTAGCCCTTATTGCTTTTTTCCCATCTCCCTGCAGGCCATCTATTAGAATGTCTGGAAGGCAAACAAGGAGAGGCAGACAGTCAGGAGGCAATAAAAGAGGGCAAGCAGGCTCTGTGTCTGGGGGCAACAGTGCTGGTCGTGGACGCGGTGCATTGTCATCAGCACATGGCCATGGGACACGCTTGTCCTTCTTTTCGGCAGCTGGACATGTTGAGCCACATCATGCCGAAGACTTGGTAGAGTGGATGACCAAGCCCTCCTCCTCCTCCTCCTCCTCTCTCACCCAGGCTCAGGGTACTGGAAAAGCAGCTGCCAAAGCGTCCTCTTCCCTGGTATCAATGTCAGACTCATCATCAGTCACTCCTTCCCTAGACCCACCATGTCCTCCTCCTGAGGAGTCCCCCGAACTGTTTCAGCACAGTGTTGGGTACATGCTCCAGGAGGATGCCCAGCGTTTCGAAGGGTCTGATGATGAAACCCAGCTAGAGGAAGGCAGTAGCGTGAGAGCAGACAGAGGGGATGCTCAAGAAGGACACCAATCTGGCAGTCATGTTCCAGCAGCTGCAGCATACTGCCAGATTGGCTCCAGTGATGAGGAGGGAGGTGATGATGAGGTCACTGACTCCACGTGGGTGCCTAATAGGAGAGAGGAGGAGGAGGAGGATGAGGAGGAGGCACATCTCCAACGAGGCAGGATGCCCTTTGGTGGCCAGCGTAAGGGCAGTACACCGACGGAATCACACCGCAGAGCTCCGCCTGTGCAGGGCGCTGCCTCTGCCCGTCATTCAAAAAGTTCTTTGGTGTGGGCCTTTTTTGAGGCTAGTGCATCAGATCGCACAGCTGCTGTTTGCAACATATGTCTCAAGCGTATATCGCGTGGCCAAAACATCAGCCGCTTGGGTACCACATGCCTGACCAGACATATGTTGACCTGCCATGCAGCTCGTTGGCAAGCCTACCTGAAAGACCCACACCAAAGAACAAAGCAGACCTCTCCTTGCACCGCATCAGCTGGGATCTCCAACCCCACTATAACTTCAGTCCTCTCTGAAACATGCACTGAGAGGAATGAAGGTGTAGAATTAGGTGTGTCACAGCCAAGTACTTGCGGCCACTCTGCTAGCAGTACACCGACGTCCGATTCTAGCAGGCAAATTTCCCTGCCCCAGCTGCTGGACCGTCGAAAGAAGTTCACTCCCAGCCATCCACATGCCCAGCGGTTGAATGCTAGCTTGGCTAAATTGCTAGCGCTTCAACTGCTGCCTTTTCAGTTGGTAGACTCAGCCCCCTTCCGTGAGTTTGTGCAATGTGCGGTTCCTCAGTGGCAGGTTCCCAAACGCCACTTTTTCTCACGGAAGGCTATTCCGGCTCTCTACCGGCATGTGGAAGGCAATGTCTTGGCCTCGCTGGACAGGGCGGTCAGCGGTAAGGTGCATATTACCGCTGACTCATGGTCCAGCAGGCATGGACAGGGACGTTACCTTTCTTTCACGGCCCATTGGGTCACTCTTTTGGCAGCTGGGAAGGATGCAGGACAAGGTGCAGTAGTGTTGGAGGTTGTCCCACCGCCACGCCTCCAAAATGCTACTACTGGTTGTGACACACCTCTCTCCTCCACCCCCTCCTCTTCTTCTTCCTCCATGGCCTCTTCCTGTGGTTTGTCCTATGAACCAGCGGTGCTCCGTAGCCGTTCACGGGGCTACGCAAGTACACAGGCAAAAAGATGCCATGCCGTGCTTGCGCTGGTGTGTTTGGGGGACAGAAGCCACACTGGGGCAGAGGTCCTGTCTGCTCTGCAGGGCCAGGCCGAGAGGTGGTTGACGCCACGCCAGCTTAAGCCAGGAATGGTGGTTTGCGACAATGGCACCAACCTCCTCTCCGCCCTCCGACAGGGACAACTGACCCATGTGCCCTGTGTGGCTCACGTCCTTAACCTGGTGGTGCAGCGGTTCTTGGGCAGGTACCCGGGCTTACAGGATGTCCTGAGGCAGGCCAGGAAAGTCTGTGTGCATTTCCGCAGATCTTATAATGCCAGTGCTCGCCTGGCTGAGCTGCAAAAGGAGTTGAACCTGCCCAAGAACCGCCTTATATGTGACATGCCCACCAGGTGGAACTCAACGTTGGCCATGCTGCAGCGGCTGCACACGCAGCAGAGGGCCATCAATGAGTACCTGTGCGACTACGGCACCAGGACAGGGTCAGGGGAGCTTGGTTTTTTTTCTCCACGCCAGTGGGGCATGATCAGGGATGCATGCACTGTCCTGGCACCATTTGAGGAGGCCACGAGGATGGTGAGCAGTGACAGTGCATGCATCAGTGACACTGTACCTCTTGTCCACCTGTTGGAGCACACGCTGCGTGGAATAATGGACAGGGCACTTGAGGCAGAACAGAGGCAGGAAGAGGAGGACTTCCTTGCCTCTCAAGGCCCCCTTTACCCAGACAGTGTTCCTTCTGTCCCACCCATCGCACAGGAAGAGGAGGAGGAGGAGGAGGAGGAGGAGGAGGAGGATTGTGTCAGCATGGAGGTGGAGGCTGGCACTCAGCATCATCAGCAGCAGTCTTTTAGGGATGATTTACAGTCCCAAGAAACCAGTGGACTTGTACGTGGCTGGGAGGAGGTGGCTGCGGATCATGTCGTCCTTAGTGACCCAGAGGACTCCGGACCAAATGCCTCAGCAAACCTACGCTGCATGGCCTCCCTGATCCTGCAAAGTCTGCGGAAGGATCCTCGTATTCTTCGGATCAAGGAGAGGGACCATTACTGGCTGGCCACTCTCCTTGATCCACGGTACAAGGGTAAGGTTGCGGACCTTATGTTACCGTCGCAGAGGGAGCAGAGGATGAGACAACTCCGGGAGGCCTTGCAGAAAGGTCTGTGCAACGCGTTCCCAGAGACTGGGAGGTTACAAACTCCTGGTCCTGGACAACGAGTTGCTGAGGCTTCGGCCAGTCAAAGAAGGAGCGGTGGGGAAGGTGGCCGTCTGACCGATGCGTTCAGACAATTCTTTAGTCCGCAGCCCCAAAGTATGATCGGTTCCAGCAACCATCGCCAGCGTCTGATAAACATGGTGCAGGAATATCTAGGGGCAAGGTCAGACTTGGACACCTTCCCCACCGAAAATCCTCTGGCTTACTGGGTCTTGAGGATGGATCACTGGCCAGAGCTTGCACAGTATGCAATTGAGCTACTGGCCTGTCCTGCATCCAGCGTTCTTTCGGAACGCACATTCAGTGCTGCTGGAGGATTTGTCACGGATCACAGGGTGCGCCTGTCCACCGACTCGGTTGATCGACTGACTTTCATCAAGATGAACCAGTCTTGGATCACCACCAGCTACCACACACCTGATGCTGATATAACAGACTAATTGATTTTAACATGTCACATCCCTTCAAGACTGATGCTGATGCTGAGTGCCTGTGCTGTTATGTTGACTGGCTATCCTCCTCCTCCGAGTCCTCAATGATACGATTGATGATGATAGCTTGGAAGATCATTTTTGTTTATGGGTGCCGCCACCAGTGGCTAAGGCCCAATTTTTCAGCCCCTGTTTTACAGGGGCGTGTAATTACAATTTTTTTAGCAATAATTTGCCATAGGGCTCATTGCTGTGCTCCAAGTACAGTATCTGTGAGGGGTTGGAGTGTTGTGGCACCAGTGCCTAAGGCCCAATTTTTCAGCCCCTGTTTAACAGGGGCGTGTCATTACAATTTTTGAAGCAATACTTTGCAACAGGGCTCATTGCTGTGCTCCAAGTACGGTATCTGTGAGGGGTTGTAGTGTTGTGCCACCAGTGCCTAAGGCCCAATTTTTCAGCCCCTGTTCAACAGGGGCATGCAATTACAATTCTTGATCTAATAATTCACAGCAGGGTCCATTGCTGCACCCACCAAGAGTAACTCTGAGGGCTTACAGTCTTGTGGCAACGCCACCACCACCACCACCACGAAAGGCCCAATTTTTCAGCCCCTGTTCAAAAGGGGCATGTAATTACAATTCTTGATCTAATAATTCACAGCAGGGCCCATTGCTGCACCCACCAAGAGTAACTGTCAGGGCTTACAGTGTTGTGGCACCAGCACCACCATCAAAGCCCCAATTTTTACTACCACTGTTCAACAATTATATGTAATTAAAATTCCTGATATAATAGTTGACAGCAGGGCGTTCCAGCACCAACCAAGAGTAACTGAGTGCTTACAGTGTTGTGCCAACACCAACAACTAAGGGGCCTATTTCTGCAGAGTATATACGGCAGGTCCCTACTTTCAAACATCCAACTTACAAACGACTCCTACTTGCAAACGAAAGAAGACAACAGGAAGTGAGAGGAAATCTACCCCTAGAAAGGAAAATTCTCTCCTGTAAGAATAAATATGGGAGAAAGGGGTCTCATCTGTACTGATGCTTTATCAGCAATCCTTGTTTCAAGAAAAACACCACATTTCAAAAACAGTTGTCATTGGGACGGAAAGTGAGGTGAAATGTTCTGAACAGGGGCACAGACAGCAAAACAAATGTTACAGGGGTGATAACCCTTACCTATGTTTCCCAAAAAGTTTAAAAATAGATTTTTGGGCTGGAGCTACACTTCAACAATGTACCTGTTCAAAATTACAAACAGATTCTACATAAGAACAAACCTACAGTCCCTGTCTTGTATGCACCGCCTGTATACGGCTGTTCAGAGTATATAGGGCCTTTTTTATTTTATGTGCGGGGTTCCCCTTAATATCCATACAAGACCCAAAGGGGCTGGTAATGGGCTGGGGTAGGGGGGGGGGGTCATGGGGTAGCTATGCCATTTTTCTTAAAGAATTTCATCCATATTACCGGGACCAGACATTACATTAAAGCCGCAAGCAGTTTTAAATGGCTTTTTTTTCCTTTAGAAGTGTCATTTTGTGCAGGGACAGTTCTAAACACGGGAAACACGTGGCACTTCACAGGCATACTTTAGACACCCCCCAGGTACGATATTTAAAGGAATATTTGACTTTTTTTTTTTCACTTTATGCATCATTAAAATGACTGCTCCCGAAAAACGACCGTTTTTAAAACTTCTTTTTGCATTGATACATGTCCCCTGGTGCAGAACCCGGGTTCCCAAACCCTATTTATGACAATAACATGCATAATAGTTGTTATAATTAGCACTTTAGAATTCGAACGTTCGCATCCATTGTATTTAATAGGGTTCTAATGTTCGTTCGAACTTTCGGTCCGTTCGCGGGTTCTGGTGCGAACCGAACCCGGGGGTGTTCGGCTCATCACTAGTCCCTAGTGGTCTGTCCAGTGTCCTGCATGCACTTTTATATTATAAAAACTGTTCTTTCTGCCTGGAAACTGGAGATTGTCCATAGCAACCAAAAAGTGTCCCTTTACGTCAAAAGTGGTTTTAGACCATCTAGAAAACAGCGATAATAAATTAGAATCACTTGCAGAATTGAGCGATAGCGATTTGTGGGAAAATTCATCATCAAACACTAAATCTAATGACAGCGACAATTCTGCAACTGAGCAAATTTCAGTGTTTTTGATTTGATTACTTTATTGAATAATTTTTATTATTTTTATATTATTATTTGTTATAATTATTTATAGTTATTTATTATATTATAATTTATGATTTTGTGTTTCAAACTTTATCATACCCGGGATGTCTACTAGACTCTGGTTTGGACAGATTTAAGTGTGTTATTCCTAAGAATTACAGGCCTACAATATAAAACGCCAAATTTCCATGCAAAATAATTGTACCGCTTTCAGCACCTAAAATCAGAAAGAATCATACCGCCAGGGAGGTTAACACTCAAGGAAAAGTAAAAGTTGTGTTTTTTGCTTGAGCAGTGACTTTGTCAGGTTAAGTGATGTTTTATGAACAGTAAAGGGCAGCAATGCCCAGATTTGACACATTCGCTGTTAAATGTGAATGTGTGCATCAAGCAGGTAAGCAATTGTAGATCAGTTGACTGCATAATTGTGTCTTAGGGGGCAAGGAGACATTCTCATCCAAGTGTTACTCAAGAGCTTTGCTTATATAATAGAAGACAATGTTTCTCATATCAGTTTATGACCTTGTTTCATTTTATGTCCTATAACTAACCTGTAAACCATAATTTCTTAACTGACATTCAGTAAATAGACATATCAATGCCATCTAATTGATTAGAGGTGACATTAAAAGTTTACCTTTCTCCCCTGTAATGTGTTATGGTCAGGGCTTTTTTTCAGCGGGAACACGGGGGAACGCAGTTTCGGCACCTCCTGGACTGACTGTATATAATGTCAAGGGGTGCTGGGGTGTGCTGCAGGGTATTGATGCTCACTGCTGGCGGATCTATTCTAGCTGGAGGGGATCTATTTTTGCAGGGGGGTCTATTGTTGCTGAAGGAGATCTACTGTTGGGGGAGGGGTCTATTGTTGATGGCTGCCAGAGAATCTAATAATGCTGCCTGTGCTAAGATCTGTTGATGCTGCCGGGAGTCTATTGTTGTTGGAGGGGGGGGGGATTTTGTTGTGGGTGGTACATTGTTAGGGGGATCTATTGTTGCTGGCTGAGGGGGAGACCAAATTCCATACAAATTACTTAGCACAACAAAATGATACTTGGTTCTGTATTGTCTAAAAGGGGCGGTACTGGGAGGTGGGTAGGGGGTGGAACCAATCGAAGTTGCTCGGAGGTGGGTAGGGGCGGAGAAAACAATTGACTCGGAAAAGGGGAGTTCCTGCACCTATTGTCTGAGAAAAAAAGCCTTGGTTATGGTTAAAGTTACATTAAAACCCCTTCACGCCGACCGTACGCAAATATGCAGCCTTGGGGTCAAAGGGGTTGTCCTGGGGTGATGCATGCATCTGCATGCATCACCCCAGTACTGTTTTTTAGAGCCGATGGTTGGCTTTCTTATGATGACAATCGATGCGGCTGAGCAGCCGATTGATCGTTATCATAAGCAGCAGGAGGGGACGGGAGGGGACGTCCCCCCACCACCTTAGACAGCTCTCCCAGGCTCTCCCATCCCACCGGGAGGCCCAAGCAACCAGCCAGCATGTCCACTGGCTGGCCGGAGACCCGAACAAAGCCGTAATCTGCTTTGATCGGGTCTCGGCTCTAGTAACCCGGAAGCGATGTCATGACATCACTTCTGGTTTACGAAGATTTAAAGACGCCAAATTTAAAAAAAATTACAGTATTCAAAACAGCCAATCTTGCCATTTTGAATGCTTTTAAGTGCAAAGGAGGGATTTGGGGTCTTATAGACCCAGATCCCTCCATAAAGAGTACCTGTCACTGCCTATTACTGTAACAAGGGATGTTTACATTCCTTGTGACAGCAAAAAAAAAAAAAAAATATGATCAGAATTTTTTTTAACCACCTGAGACCTGGGCCATGTTCAAATGATGGCCTCAAGGTGGCTCTATAAATCCGGGAAGCCGTCAATAGACGCGGGGATGCCGATGCGCGTGCCTGGCGGCCGCGATGTCCTCCAGGTACCCGCGTTCGGCGTGGAAACACAGAGATACACGTCCTGTCAGGGAGAGGGGACTGATGCTGTGTCCCTTGTACATAGGGACACAGATCGGTCACCTCCCCCAGTCAGTCCCCTCCCCCACACAGTAGTAATCACTCCCAGGTGATTACAACTTCCTTGCCCCCTAGTGTTAACCCCTTCCCTGCCAGTGTCATTTTTACAGTAACCAGTGCATTTTTATAGCACTGGTCGCTGTAAAAATTACAATGGTCCCAAAATGGTGTCAAAAGTGTCCGATGTGTGTGCCATAATGTCGCAGTCACAATAAAAATCGCTGATCGCCGCCATTACTAGTAAAAAAAAAAAATTATTAATAAAAATGCTATAAAACTATGCCCTATTTTGTAAACGCTATATCTTTTGCGCAACCCAAGCAATAAACGCTTATTGCGATTTTTTTTTACCAAAAATATGTAGAAGAATACGTATCGGACTAAACTGAGGAAAAATATATTTAAAAAAAAAAAAAAATTGGGATATGTATTATAGCAAAAAGTAAAAAATATTGTGTTTTTTTCAAAATCGTCGCTCTATTTTTGTTTATAGCGCAAAAAACAAAAACCGCAGAGATGATCAAATACCACCAATAGAGAGCTCTATTTGTGGGAAAAAAAGGACGTCAATTTTGTTTGGGAGCCACGTCGCACGACCGCGCAATTGTCATTCCAAGCGTGACAGCGCTGAAAGCTGAAAATTGGCCTGGGCAGGAAGGGGGTTTAAGTGCCCAGTAAGCAAGTAGTTAAAGGGACAGTGTAAAAATAAATAAATAAAATAAATAATAAAACGTTTCTTTTTTTTAAAGCACCCATCCCTCGAACGTATTTGTAAGTCACGCTCACAAATGTAAACAGTGTTAAAACCACACATGTGAGGCATCACCGCAATCGTTGGAGCGAGAGCAATAATTTTAGCACAAGACCTTCTCTGTAACTCTAAACTGGTAACCTGTACACATTTTTAAATCGTTGCCTATGGAGATTTTTAAGTACCGTAGTTTGTCGCCATTCCACGAGTGTGCGCAATTTTAAAGCATGACATGTTAGGTGTCTATTTACTCGGCGTAACATCATCTTACACATTATACAAAAAAAATGGGCTAAGTTTACTGTTTTTTTTTTTTAATTCATGAAAGTGTATTTCTTCCAAAAAAATTGCATTTGAAAGACCGCTGCGGAAACACTGTGTGACATAAAATATTGCAACGATCGTTGTTTTATACTTCAGGGTCTCTGTTAAAAAATATATATATAATGTTTGTGGGTTATAGGTATTCTAGCAAAAAATACGGATTTTAACTTGTAAGCGACAAGTGTCAGAAAAAGGCTTAGGCATGAAGGGGTTAAACGATATCCTTATTCTCCAAAAATAATATAAGTATTATTTCAATTAAAAAAGAAATGCAATTTTTTTTTGTATTTATGAGCATTTTGTTTATGCATTTTTTATTTTTAGGAGCCTATAAATTATTTCCCCAGTGATCAACAGATCATGGGTGCAATCTCAGGCTTCTTCAGACTGTCAGTGTATCTGTCTGCTCATACCTCTGTATGTACTTTGCTGGGTGTAAATTTGAATTTGACAGAGACATTAGTGATGTGTAATTCCCTGCAGCCCAGTAGGTGGCGCTGTTGCCCTGGGCTGGGGTTGAATCATTGCTGTGTGCTGTGCCTCCTTTTTGTCCTCCCTCGGCAGCGGTATGGTGGGGCGGGGAACCCGCCGTGCTTGCTGGGAGAGGGTATAAAGGGGCCGGCCATCTTTGTCACGGGTCGAAGTCCCAGGCACCTTCAGCTTGTGGACGGTGGTTCGTGTCGGTCCTCTGGGTGGCCTAGGCCTAGAGGACAGCCGGAGGTCGTGTTAGATCCCAAGCACCTTTAGCCTGGGGTGAGGTACTCGGATGGAGGTCTGGAGCTCAGTGCCCAACACTGAGTTCCGCGAGGGAAGGAGATCCTAGGGAACCCCGGGAGTGGGTAACCGAATCCGGAAGGCGCAATGGACCGGGGGGAGCTCCTCACTTGAAGACCCGGTGCAGCATACTGCCGGAGACAGGTGAGCCTCTCGTCGGAGACCGCCTGGAAGGAAATTCTCCTCGTGCGGAGACCGTAACCCACTTTCAGGAAGGAAAGTGGAGAACTACATTGTGTCTGGGCCTATTCGCATCCACACCCCCTTTTCTGTTCTGTTTCTACCAAGGGAGTTCAACTGATTGTGTTCATTCGAGAAGAATAAATTAGTGTTGAACTTTAATGATGTGGGGCTCATTTCCTGACAGACATTGTTCAAGGTGACTCTTGGAGGGAGGATCCAGGTGCACAGCACTGACCCGAAGGTAATACAAGAACGTTGCTTATACCGCACTGACATGTGGTGGAAGCCAGGCGTGGTGTCCCCGCTCCCTCCCCTCTAAGATACCCCTAGACAAGAGAAAGACGAGACGAGAGAAGGAGGGGAGTGGAGGTGGCTGCTACACGTGGGGGCTCGGGTCTGGTATAGTGTTGTGCACCACAGTATTGAACGTGTCTGTTGGAAGAGTTAAGTGAATAGGCAGGCCTTCATTGGCCGAAGTGCATCCCTGCTCGAAGTCGTGGACATGACCCAATGAAGGGAAAGGCCCACGCAGAAGAGTGGAAGAGGGGGAAGTTCAGCCGTGTGAAGTACTACACGTGGGGGCTTTTATTGGACTGCGCCACCAGGCACACCCCCATCGCTTAGTTTGTGGGCGTGACTCAGAAAAAGAAAAAGAAAAGAAGAAAAGCCCGCGAACTGGAGCAAAGGGGAGGAGTCCAATACGTGTGAAGGACTACACGTGGGACATTGGCGCAAAAACTCTGCAGTGTGCGATGGATCAGCAACAGGTCGCCATGTTCGGACACACCTCGTGGATTCCAGTTCACCCTTCCACCACGACATTGACTGCTGCTGCTCCGGTAACAGATACGGGGATCCGACTAAAGCCAAGGGGTCGATTCGCCCTGTATTCGTGCATGGACGTTGAGGCCCTGGGTGTGATTTGTCCCGGGTGTTCGGGACTGGTGTGCCAGTTGAAGCCGTTCAGACATTGTGAGGCCTGTGGGGAGTTCCTGTTCGAAGTGGATCCGGCGGTGGAGAGGCCGAGGACCATTTACCCCGGCCGGGCTTCAGGCAACACCACTCAGAGAGGAGGAATCACTGCTGTGAGAGTCACCCCTGCGCACACTGCAACGACCACGGAGGAGGTCGTAAAACCCCAACTGGAGAAATCCGAGGATGCTGACTCGGTCACCAATGTCTCGCAGCGTCCGCCACCGAAGAGAAAGACCAGCATGGTAGCCCCGACCAGCGGTTGTGGTGGACCGTCTCGCCCGCTTACGCCTGGCCCGGATGGATCCGTCGACAAGAGTTCCGGACGTCCCGCTTCAAGTAAAGGCCGAGGTAAGCCAGGCGAAGAGATTTGGTGTGTGGGTGGAGGTGTCGGGAAGTCATGGCCTAGCGAATCCGCGGGAGGTGGTGGCTCCGTTTCTACAACCGGCTACATACCCGCGGAGGAGTGTGACACCTCTGACCTGGAGTCGCTCTCGGACATGGGAGACGACGTTGCTATAGACGATTTGTTTGCCGGGAAGGGCTGGGACAAAGTACCTCTCGCTTCATCTCGAAGGATCAGAGATCCACCCATGTCTACAGGGGAAAGCACACCCCGGGTGGAGGCATCAGCGCCTGAAGAGAGGTCCGGTCCCCAGGCTGTTTCTACATCCCCGGTGGCATCTGTACCGAAGGCCGGGGAAAAGAGACTGCTGCTGCGGGCACCTATGCCCAGATCAGATGTGATCAAGGTCCCTCGCCACCCGGATTCGATCGTTTTGCCTGGTGAAGGGGACAAAGCTACCATGCCTCCTTTGGCGAGATTGCAACGGCTATTTGGTCAGAAGGTTGCTGCAGACTATGGATGGGAGTATCCATACTTATCGAAGGAACTGCTCTATGAGGTGGAAGTGTGCCGTGAGCGCTGGTACAACGACTTTGTGTGGACCCACCTTCAGGTTCCCCACGCCCGCAGGTACCTGGCATACTCTCCAAAGGCCTCTCAACGTTTTAAAGACTGCAACGTAGAATGGATGTTGGGATGACACATCCATGCAGATAAAGTGTTGATCCGGCGCAAAGAAGGAGAAGATGTGGAGTATCATCTGGAGACCATGGATCAGCACTTGAAACCACTTTTTCTGCTGCATCCCCGCTTTTACCTGTAGGAGAAAAGAGACTCCGTTCTTATCATGCTGCTGAACTTTCTGGGGCCAGTTGCTTTTGTGCCCAGAGGAATGAAGAACTGTTCCTGTTTGCTCTTCACTTTTCCCGCAAGAGATTATGGACTCTGGGGTAGATAGGGCCGAAAGAAAAGAAGAAAGTTCCACGAGTGCAGTTACCGCGGTGCTGTCACCGGGTGGCAGTGTTGCGCAACGTTAAGACACTTTTCGTGCACTCTTTGGAGAAAAGGGATTTCTTCTCGGAGAAGTTTCTTTTCCATTACACGAATACAGGTGTCAGGGTTATGTGTATTAATCCTTTCTTTTCCCTCTACAGGAGAACATCCCATCAAGTTTACTGAGGATGGGGTGTGTCTTAGTCAGGATGGGTGGGAAAAGTCAAATGTGAATATGTGATTCAAAGTTATGGATCAATACTGTTGTTTCTCTTCTGTCTTTATTCCCTTTCTTTACAGGGCTCAGACAAAATGGTTTAGTTGGATAGTTTTTTTCAAAAGTTTTATATTTTTGTACAATTGTTAGTCGGTTTCTGGATTGGATTATGTCAGCCGTTGAGGGCATGATTTACTCCAGACACTGGGGACCAGTGTCAAATGACCAGGGGGAGAGTGTAGCGGGTATGTACTTTCCCGGGTGTAAATTTGAATTTGACAGAGACATTAGTCATGTGTAATTCCCTGCAGCCCAGTAGGTGGCGCTGTTGCCCTGGGCTGGGGTTGAATCATTGCTGTGTGCTGTGCCTCCTTTTTGTCCTCCCTCGGCAGCGGTATGGTGGGGCGGGGAACCTGCCGTGCTTGCTGGGAGAGGGTATAAAGGGGCCGGCCATCTTTGTCACGGGGTCGAAGTCCCAGGCACCTTCAGCTTGCGGACGGTGGTTCGTGTCGGTCCTCTGGGTGGCCTAGGCCTAGAGGACAGCCGGAGGTCGTGTTAGATCCCAGGCACCTTTAGCCTGGGGTGAGGTACTCGGATGGAGGTCCGGAGCTCAGTGCCCAACACTGAGTTCCGCGAGGAAAGGAGATCCTAGGGAACCCCGGGAGTGGGTACCCGAATCCGGAAGGCGCAATGGACCGGGGGGAGCTCCTCACTTGAAGACCCGGTGCAGCATACTGCCGGTGACAGGTGAGCCTCTCGTCGGAGATCGCCTGGAAGGAAATTCCCCTCGTGCGGAGACCATAACCCTCTTTCAGGAAGGAAAGTAGAGAACTACATTGTGTCTGGGCCTATTCGCATCCACACCCCCTTTTCTGTTCTGTTTCTACCAAGGGAGTTCAACTGATTGTGTTCATTCGAGAAGAATAAAGGAGTGTTGAACTTTAATGATGTGGGGCTCATTTCCTGACAGACATTGTTCAAGGTGACTCTTGGAGGGAGGATCCAGGTGCACTGCACTGACCCGAAGGTAATACAAGAACGTTGCTTATACTGCACTGACACATGTGGTGGAGGCCAGGCGTGGTGTCCCCGCTCCCTTCCCCTCTAAGGTACCCCTAGACAAGAGAAAGACGAGACGAGAGAAGGAGGGGAGTGGAGGTGGCCGCTACACCTCGTACGGACAGGCAGTTACACAATGACAGGAAGACTCAAATGACTACCTAGAGCGCAAACTAGCTCCCTGGTAGTTAATTGAGGACTACAAGCCACCAACCGCAAAGGCTGTCGCTACTTGTAGTTCATTCATACACAGGAAAATGTAAATGAATGACGTGGCTGTGTGGACAGAGCCCCATATGGCCATGTTCTTTTCAAATTGTGACAGCGGGTGCAGAGGCGTTGCTAGGGGGGTGCGGGGGGTGCGGTCCGCCCCCGGGTGACACCCGCTAGAGGGGTGACACCCTCCCTTTTTTTTTTTTTTTTTTTTTTTACAGCTGACCCATTCATTGATTAATTTCACTCCGCTGGGCTGGAAGCCTGGAACAACACCTCCAGCGCCGCGGCCGCGCCTGGTGTGTGTCCTCCGGCTCCTTATTCTTCCTATTCCTAAATTCCAATCCTCCTCCCTACCCTACAGAGCCAGCGAGCGACTCAGCCTGTCACATCATCACACTGCACTGTAGTGTCACACTGGAGTGTCAGTGAAAAGATTATCAACAACACGCTGGAGTGCTCATCATGCTGCAGTTAAGCCAGTAAAAGAAAAATTGAATATGTTTGTGTCTGCAATCGAAGCGCTTTGTGATCCTTCTGAAAATATGGACACAAGAGGAGCAGCAGAATGTCTACTGCCTGCTGTCTGTGATTTTACGTTTTTGTGCTACCTATACTTCTGGGGTGATGTACTTCAAGAAGTTGATGTTACACAACAGTACCTGCAGACCAAAGGCTTAAGTCTGGACAAGGTGGTGACAAAGCTAGAGTCACTAAGACTTTTTCTGTTTGAAGAGCGCAGTCACCTAGTGGAACATGCAATTAAGCAGGCACATTTAAAATCTAAAGAATATGGAATTGCCGTAGAGAGAAGAGCCAGGTTTAAGAAGAGGATGGCAGGGGAACAGGCACGTGATGCTGGAGGCATAAGTCTACAAGACGAGAACAAGAGGGCAATGCTTGAGTGCATTGATCGCTTCCATTCTGAACTCCAGATCAGATTAAGAGCCATCATGGAAGTTGCAGCCATGTTTGAGGCTGTTCAAGCAAAGAGTCTCATATATGAAACTGAAGAAACATTAAAGGTGTCCATTCCAAAACTGACCACTTTTTATGACAAAATATCTGAGAGTGAGCTGTTAATGGAAATACCCAGACTGAGGAGACATCTCAAAGCAGCCAAGATCAACCTAGAAGAAGTCAAAGATTGGTCGGCTTTACAAGTTTTGACCTTCATAGCAGAATGGGACTTCATTGAATCTCTTCCAACCCTTTCACTATGTCTAAAAATATTTCTGACAATCTGTGTGTCTGTGGCTTCATGCGAGAGGAGCTTTTCAAAGTTGAAGCTGATAAAAAACTATTTGCGTTCAACGATGGGACAGGCAAGGCTTTCTGATCTTGCAATATTATCAGTTGAAAGTGAACTAGCGAAATGTATTGATTTTGATGATGTTGTTCACAATTTTGCAGCTGTCAAGGCTAGAAAAGCAAAGTTTTGATTTAGATGTTAACTAAATGCTTTCATATTTGTTCCTGTTTTTGTGTTATTTATTTATTAATTCAGTAAAGTTTAAAGTTAAAATAAATACAGTTCTTTAACAGTTTAAGCTTTGATTTCTATTATTTTCATATGATTTTGTTATTCAAATTTGCTAGTTGATTGATAGTTATTAACGGCACTACTGTTGCCAATATATGCAGTGTTATTAGGGTGAAAAAAATTATTGGGGGGGGGGGGTGACACCATGTTATACGGCACCAGGTGACACCAACCCTAGTGACGCCACTGAGCGGGTGCCCCGGCCCACTGTCACAGGGATCAGCGAGAGGCTGCAGGAGTGGGAACATATTGCATGTTCCACCCTAAACTACACACTACAAATCCTATAGTCCATAATCCTCACTCCATGTCAGGAGTGAGCAGGAGAGGGTGGCTATGTTCCTATAAACATTGGGACCATGAAGAATGAATGTAGACACACTCTAGCAGGACGTCAGATCACAAAAGGAATTTCGAGATTTGGAGAAGGCTGAGAATAATAGAAGATATTTTCGCGTTAAAAATGCATTCTTGATTTTTTTTTTTTTTTTAACCAGCGTTTAATGTCACTTTAACAGCAAACAGCTATATACAACTGTAGCCACCCCCTCACCCCGTCCTCTTTAGCTAGGGGTATATCACGGACAGAGTGAGGTGCGCTACAGCCCATGTCCTCCCCACGGCTGCGGGTGAGGTGAAGGCCAGTACCAATCTTTTCCTCGGGCCAAATGTGTGCCGGTTATGAGGGTCAGTCCTTCCGTGCCAGAATCTCCCTTTGCTCCCATTAACAGAGTCCATACACCCATCGAAGTCCAAACTCAGGTTTATTGCGTATCTCCACATACAGTCAAATGCAACGGCATGATACGATGGGGGAAGCAGGTCGAGGCACTGTACAGGTTCCTAGTCCCTACACTCCCTGTGCTATGACCAGGGGTTGTAGGAGTCTTGATTAGAGCTCCTCCGCTGCGCTGTAGCCCCTATCAGGGGAAGATGTCCTCCAAGGGAGTTACCGAAGGCCCATCCGTCACCGGGTTGACACTACACCGGGTCTTCGGACGGGTGACCTCCCCAGCCTCCTCACCTCAGATGCGGGTCCCCTCGCAAGGGGCGCCCTGGAGCAACTTCACCCTCGCGGGACCCAGTCAGAGTCACCGGGTCCCAGGCCTCCTCAATAGTACCTCACCCCAGGCTGAAGGTGCCTGGGATGGACTCCATCTTCATTCCGGCCAGGCCTAGGGCGCCTGGGCCGGAACCTTGAACCGCCCGCACCCAGGCCTAAGGTGCCTGGGTGCGTGAAGGGATGATCCCCCGAAGAAAAAAAAGAACCTCGTGGCAAGGGCGTCTCCCCCTTTTATCTCCACACATCGACACCACGGCGGGTTCCCCGCCCCAGCCGTACCATCTCCGCAAAGGGACAAAAAGAGGGTAGTACTGTGGTAGTGGTTCTACCCTGAGCCAGCAGGTACACTGACACCCACTGGTCAAGGAGAATATCGCACCACCCAATCCTCCACGAATAACAAAAAGGGGTCTGAACCCTAACATAATCACACACCTGGGTCACACTACCCCCAGGTGTATCCCACTAAATTGAGGACCCCGCTACACACTCCCCCCTGTGATTTGACGCTGGTCCCCAGCATCAGGTGCACACCCATGTCTCCCAAGGAGTGGCGACATGAAGTGGGCCCCAGAGGCTATCCCTCAAATTTTTGGATACTGTACATGCCAAGACCTGTTCAACGGGAAAAAAGAAATATAAAACGATAAACTCTCATATAAAACTTCTGATCTGTACACATTTACAATCCCTCCCATTCCTAATCAAAAACCACCCCACTCTCAGCAGTCTTGATCGATGAATCTCCTGCAGAAGGGAAACAAAAGAAACAACATCCTAACAATCTGTGTCATTTGGCATGAATGGGTCTGTCAGCCGAGAAACCCATTCACTCCAATAAGTAAAGTGATGTATGTGTAACATTTTCAAACAATCGTTGCACAACACCGCCACCTGGTGACAGCGCCGCGGTCACAACACTTGCCGAAGTCTTCATTCTTCATGCTTTCCTACTCTAACTCTATCCCCAAATGTCTCTGTCTTTTGGCACATGAAGAAAAGGGAGAACAAAAAAAAAACAACAGCTCCCAAGTCTCCAGTGAGTGAAAGAAAAGCCCAAATCAAAACAAAAGTAGGGCACAGTTCTAGGCGTCTGGGAATGTCTCTTCCAGAAAGTTTCAACAGCAACAAAATAGGAGTTCACTTCTCCTACAAGTAAAATCTTGGATCCGGCAAAAACAAGGGCTTCAGGTGTTTGTCAAATACTTCCACCGAATATTCGACGTCTTCTCCTTCTTTCCTGCAGATGAGCACCTTATCAGCATGGATATGGCGTCCCAGTCTCCAATCAGCTTTACAGTCTTTAAACTTTTTAGACACCGGCGGCGAACATGACAGGTATCGCCGGGCATGGGGCACTTTGAGTTTTTCCCACACAAACTCGTCATACCACCGTGGTCGCAAGACCTCGACTTCATACAATAGGTCCCGAGGCAAGTAGGGGTACTCCCACCCATATTCACGGGCGACTCTCTGGGAGAAAAGTCTCTGCAATCGAGCTAGAGGCGGCATCACATCTCGCTCACCTTCTCCTGGCTGTACGATGGCCTCCGGGTGCCGAGGTACCTTCACCATCTCAGACGGCTTTGCTCTTGGTGCCCGCAATGAAGCACGCTGCATCCCCACTATCAGAGCGGGTGATGTGGTTGAATGTGGAAGGTTATTTGGAGGACTAGGCTTCCTCAATAACTCCGGGGCTTGCACCCGAAGCATACTGTCATCTATGGACATGGGGGAATCCTGTGGCTTACTCTGCACGGGTAGCGGGCATCTGTCCCAGCCCTTCCGGTGAAACAGCTCGTCTATTTCTCCGTCATCCCCACAGTCCGACAGCGACTCTAGATCGGAGGTGTCATACATCTCGGCGGGAAGGTAGTCTCTAGTAGACGGAAGGCTACCCTCCCTTGTGGGCTCCACCGGCTGTGGACTCCCGACACCTCCAACCACACACACAGTCCCAGCCCCTGGCTCACCTGGAAATTTTTCAGCACTGGGATGTCCAGGATTCTTCCGACCGGATCCATCCAGGTCCAGCAAGCAGCGGGGCGAAGCTCGACCACGACCACAGGAGGCCTGCACCAGGCCTATCTTCCTCTTCGGGGGTGGCAGCAGGGAGTCTGTGGTGACCGAAGCAGTGTCCTCGGATTTTTCTCTCTCAGTCTCTGGTTGGGCAGTCACTTCGCCCTGGTCAGCGCGTACGGGAACCTCCGCAGTGGCCTTGATCTCTCCCTCCGGAGTGGCGGTTCCTGTGATGCAGTTGAGGCGAAGGGCCCGGGGCCTTACTGTGGATGATTCGACCTCAAAAAGAAACTCTTTGCACGCTTCACATCGCCCGAACGGCTTTAGTTGGACCACCAGTCCCGAGCATCCGGGACAGATCACACCGAGGGCCTCCGTGTCTCTGCATGAATACAGAGCCAACTGTCCTCGGGGCCTAAGTCTTATTCCCGTGTCTGTCAGGGGAGCAGCAAATGCAGTCATCTTGAAAGGATAAGGTACCGACATCCACTGGGAGCCTGAGTTCACTCCAACCACTTGCTGCTCCATCACGCGCTGACCACGCGCCGGAGTCTCCATATGTATCTCCACACGTGGCCAGACTCCTCCCACAACTTGCACACTTTCGCGGGCTTCCGCCAGCCTCCGCCCACGAATTGTACAGTCACGGGGTGCCTCGTGGCGCAGTGCAGCAAAAGTCCCCACATGTAGTTCGTCACACGGCTGGACTCCTCCCTCTTCCCGCTCTTTCTGCATGGGCCTCTCCCGGTTTTTCAGAGAAATTTCCACGACTTCGAGCACAGGGACGCACTTTGGCCAATCACATGGCGACCTGCTCGGACCTCCTCCGGGCAGCAAAGTTCAAACACAGCCGTTCCAAACCTCAGGGTCAACACACATTTCATCCCGGACTCACGAGCCCCCACGTGTAGCCACCTCCTCACCCCGTCCTCTTTAGCTAGGGGTATATCACGGACAGAGTGAGGTGCGCTATGGCCCATGTCCTCCCCACGGCTGCGGGTGAGGTGAAGGCCAGTACCAATCTTTTCCTCGGGCCAAATGTGTGCCGTTATGAGGGTCAGTCCTTCCGTGCCAGAATCTCCCTTTGCTCCCATTAACAGAGTCCATACACCCATCGAAGTCCAAACTCAGGTTTATTGCGTATCTCCACATACAGTCAAATGCAACTGCATGATACGATGGGGGAAGCAGGTCGAGGCACTGTACAGGTTCCTAGTCCCTACACTCCCTGTGCTATGACCAGGGGTTGTAGGAGTCTTGATTAGAGCTCCTCCGCTGCACTGTAGCCCCTATCAGGGGAAGATGTCCTCCAAGGGAGTTACCGAAGGCCTATCCGTCACCGGGTTGACACTACACCGGGTCTTCGGACGGGTGACCTCCCCAGCCTCCTCACCTCAGATGCGGGTCCCCTCGCAAGGGGCGCCCTGGAGCAACTTCACCCTCGCGGGACCCAGTCGGAGTCACCGGGTCCCAGGCCTCCTCAATAGTACCTCACCCCAGGCTGAAGGTGCCTGGGATGGACTCCATCTTCATTCCGGCCAGGCCTAGGGCGCCTGGGCCGGAACCTTGAACCGCCCGCACCCAGGCCTAAGGTGCCTGGGTGCGTGAAGGGATGATCCCCCGAAGAAAAAAAAGAACCTCGTGGCGAGGGCGTCTCCCCCTTTTATCTCCTCACATCGACACCACGGCGGGTTCCCCGCCCCAGCCGTACCATCTCCGCAAAGGGACAAAAAGAGGGTAGTACTGTGGTAGTGGTTCTACCCTGAGCCAGCAGGTACACTGACACCCACTGGTCAAGGAGAATATCGCACCACCCAATCCTCCACGAATAACAAAAAGGGGTCTGAACCCTAACATAATCACACACCTGGGTCACACTACCCCCAGGTGTATCCCACTAAATTGAGGACCCCGCTACACAACATTAAAATACACATAGGCCAGCAAGTATTTGTGATTTTGCCATCTAGTCTGGGATTTACAGATTTACACATCCCTGCGAGACAGCTGCCATATTAGTGACCTCATTTGTTTTCTATATCAGAATAAGAAAAACAGCTTGATCACAATCCTGTCCTGAGCCTGTAATAGGTCACCTTCACACGGTCTGCATTGTTGGGACTCCAGGCCAACTAAAATTTCAGCAACAACTGCAAGGAAAATTGTTCGGGATGCAAAGAAAACCCCCCAAATAACTTCAGGTGAAAAACAGGACTCTCTGAAAACATGTAGTGTGGCTGTTTCAAGATGCACAATAAGGAAGCACTTGAAGAAAAATGAGCTGCATGGTCGAGTTGCCAGAAGAAAGCCATTACTATGCAAATGCCACAAAGTATCCTGCTTATAATACGCCAAACAGCACAGAGACGAGTCTCAAACCTTCTGGCACAAAGTAATTTGGAGTGATGAGCCCAAAATTAAGCTTTTTGGCCACAACCATAAACGCTACATTTGGAGAAGAATCAACAAGGCCTATGATGAAAGGTGCACCATTCCTACTGTGAAACACGGAGGTGGATCGCTGATGTTTTAGGGATGTGTGAGCTACAAAGGCACAGAAAATTTGGTCAAAATTGATGGCAAGATGTTATCAGTATCAGTGGTGGCTGATGCTCAAAATTTTTGGAGGGGCCCAAACAAACTGAAAAAAAAAAAACATCAATTGCCGCCACTGTGCCCATTAAACGCCAGCCACTGTGCCCAAACGCCACCAGTTTGCCCCCAAATGCAGCCAGTTTCCCCCCAAATACAGCCAGTTTCCCCCCAAATACAGCCAGTTTCCCCCAAATACAGACAGTTTGTCCCCACCCCAAATGCAGCCAGTTTTTCCCCATATACAGCCAGTTTCCCTCAAATGCAGCCAGTTTGTCCCCAAATGCAGCCAGTTTGTCCCCAAATGCAGCCAGTTTGTCCCCAAAATGCAGCCAGTTTGTCCCCAAATGCAGCCAGTTTCCCCCCAAATGCAGCCAGTTTGTCCCCAAATGCAGTTTCCCCCCAGCCCTGCACTTACCTTCCTCGGGCCAGCGCCGTCCTTCTTCTGTCCTCGATGTCTTCTTCCGCCCTCGATGTCGCTTTAGCCCCCGTGCGTCCTCTGGTTAGCTATTTGGAAGCCGATTACAGCCCTCAGGCTGTAATCTGGAAGACTATCAAAGCCGCTGGCTCTGATAGGCACTTCCAAACACCAACCAGCCGCTGGTATTCAGATGGCCGGCGCTCAACAGGGGGCCGGCCATCTGAATAGTGGGCGGCAGTGGCGACAATACATAGGTTCATGCATTGCATGAACCTATGTATTGTTGTGAGTGACGGGCACAGGAGCGAGAGGGTGCGGCGCTCCTGCGCCCACTATGGACGCACCGCCACTGATCAGTATGTTATCAAACAATACTGGAGCCAGGAAGCTGCGCATGGGACGTTCTTGGACATTCCAACATTACAATGATCCAAAACACAAGGCCAAGTCGATCTGTCATTGGCTACAGCAGAATAAAGTGAAGGTTCTGGAGTTGTCATCTCAGTCTCCTGACCTCAATATCATTGAGTCACTCTGGGGAGATCTCAAACGTGCAGTTCATGCAAGACAGCCTCAAACTTTTGTCCGAAGGGCGTTGGCCGTGAACTTGTCTTGCATACAAACGGAAAATAATTGTCGGCCAACAAACACGAAACAATGTGATTTTTCAGGTCTTTAGCACCACCCTTTGGGCAACTTCTGCTAATGTTGTGTTATGTGAGCATTGCTTCTGAGCATGTGTGTTTGGACTTTGGATATTTGTGTGTGTGATGGACAGATGACTACTGGTTCTGTCCACCCTCCTAGACTTTGTGCGTATGTCTATAAATATATATATATATATCACAGTCAGGTCCATAAATATTGGGACATCGACACAATTCTAATCTTTTTGGCTCTATACACCACCACAATAGATTTAAAATCAAACAAACAAAATGTGCTTTAACTGCAGACTTTCAGCTTTAATTTGAGGGTATTTACATCCAAATCAGGTGAACGGTGTAGGAATTACAACAGTTTGTATATGTGCCTCCCACTTTTTAAGGGACCAAAAGTAATGGGACAGATTAACAATCATAAATCAAACTTTCACTTTTTAATACTTGGTTGCAAATCCTTTGCAGTCAATTACAGCCTGAAGTGTGGAACGCATAGACATCACCAGACGCTGGGTTTCATCCCTGGTGATGCTCTGCCAGGCCTCTACTGCAACTGTCTTCAGTTCTTGCTTGTTTTTGGGGCATTTTCCCTTC
Organism: Rana muscosa; assembly: GCA_029206835.1. Classification (NCBI taxonomy): domain Eukaryota; kingdom Metazoa; phylum Chordata; class Amphibia; order Anura; family Ranidae; genus Rana; species Rana muscosa. The sequence goes on from CM055116.1 coordinate 885,429,786, forward strand.
ACTTTTGTCTTCAGCAAGTGAAATGCATGCTCAATCGGATTCAGGTCAGGTGATTGACTTGGCCATTGCATAACATTCCACTTCTTTCCCTTAAAAACTCTTTGGTTGCTTTCGCAGTATGCTTCGGGTCATTGTCCATCTGCACTGTGAAGCGCCGTCCAATGAGTTCTGAAGCATTTGGCTGAATATGAGCAGATAATATTGCCCGAAACACTTCAGAAATCATCCTGCTGCTTTTGTCAGCAGTCACATCATCAATAAATACAAGAGAACCAGTTCCATTGGCAGCCATACATGCCCACGCCATGACACTACCACCACCATGCTTCACTGATGAGGTGGTATGCTTTGGATCATGAGCAGTTCCTTTCCTTCTCCATACTCTTCTCTTCCCATCACTCTGGTACAAGTTGATCTTGGTCTCATCTGTCCATAGGATGTTGTTCCACAACTGTGAAGGCTTTTTTAGATGTTGTTTGGCAAACTCTAATCTGGCCTTCCTGTTTTTGAGGCTCACCAATGGTTTACATCTTGTGGTGAACCCTCTGTATTCACTCTGGTGAAGTCTTCTCTTGATTGTTGACTTTTCACACATACACCTACCTCCTGGAGAGTGTTCTTGATCTGGCCAACTGTTGTGAAGGGTGTTTTCTTCACCGGGGAAAGAATTCTTCGGTCATCCACCACAGTTGTTTTCCATGGTCTTCCGGGTCTTTTGGTGTTGCGTCCTTTCTTTTTAAGGATGTTCCAAACAGTTGATTTGGCCACACCTAATGTTTTTGCTATCTCTCTGATGGGTTTGTTTTGTTCTTTCAGCCTAATGATGGCTTGCTTCACTGATAGTGACAGCTCTTTGGATCTCATATTGAGAGTTGACAGCAACAGATTCCAAATGCAAATAGTCCACTTGAAATGAACTCTGGACCTTTTATCTGCTCCTTGTAAATAGGATAATGAAGGAATAACACACACCTGGCCATGGAACAGCTGAGCGGCCAATTGTCCCATTACTTTTGGCTCCTAAAAAAGTGGGAGGCACAAATACAAACTGTTGTAATTCCTACACCTTTCATCTGATTTGGATGTAAATACCCTCAAATTAAAGCTGAAAGTCTGCAGTTAAAGCACATCTTGTTCATTTCATTTAAAATCCATTGTGGTGGAGTATAGAGCCAAAAAGATTAGAATTGTGGCAATGTCCCAATATTTATGGACCTGACTGTATATATATATATATATATATATATATATATATATACTGTATGTATATAGTGTCTGGAATACAGTGGCGACTGGTGCTCAAATTTTTTGGGGGATGCAAACAAACTGAAAAATACTGAAACAAAAACATCAAATGCTGCCACTGTGCCGATCATATGCAGCCACTGTACCCATCAAATGCAACCACTGTGCCCATCATATACAGCTACTGTGCCCATAAAGTGCAGCCACTGTACCCCATCAAATGCAACCACTGTGCCAATCATATGCAGCCACTGTGCCCATCATATACAGCTACTGTGCCCATGAAATGCAGCCACTGTGCCCATAAAATGCAGCCACTGTGCCCATCATATGCAGCCTCTGTGCCCATCAATTGTAGCTACTGTGCCCATCATATGCAGCCTCTGTGCCCATGAAATGCAGCCTCTGTGCCCATCATATGCAGCCACTGTGCCCCCCCACCCGCTCACTGTCTGACCGGCACTTACCCCATCTTGGTGGCGGGTCAGGCAGCGGGTGACGGCGGCGAGCTGTGGGACGGGTAGGGCGGGTCAGGTGATGGCTCCTGGATCCTCCGTGCGGCTCTTCTTCAGTTCTGCTATCTGGCCAATGGGATCGTCTGTGCCTTCAGCCAATCGGGTGACCGGTACTGGACCCGCGCCTCCTGATTGTCAGAGTGACGGTTCAGTGTGAGAAAAGCAATGTTCTGCGGTCCAAGTCCACCTTTTTTGAAGCCTATTAGAGTCTATGTCTCTAATCAGGTGCTTCAAAAGAACACCCACGCCGCTGGAATTCAGGTGCCCGGCATCTGAAAAGGGGCCGGACTCCTGAATAGGGGGTGGCAGTGGCAGCCATGGATAGATTCATGCAATGCAATGCAATGCAAAAATCTATCCATTTTTCATATAGGGGATGGCGTGACAGAGTGGGCGGCGCCCGTGCACCCTTAATGGACGGGCCGCCTCTGCTGGAATACATTCATAATAAAGGTCTCCACTCCTAAGAGCACTTTTAAACTGGCCTTTGGTATATACTTATGAACTGTGGTACAAAAATGTAACAGATAAGTACCATCCTCCTTATAATGTGTGATAAGTGTGGGAGTATTGCTCAAGTGTAGTGCTTCCCTGTGAGTTCATGACTATAGTATAACAGATGTACTTACTATACTACCCCTTATTTACCTTCTTACTTATGACTAAGTAAACAAGACCACACCAGGAGTTGGAGAAAACATAGGCCGTAGCAGCCTTATTTATTAAAACGCTGTATAACTTTTAACAGTAACCATAAACTCTGTCCTAAAGGACCCTCAGTAAATTACTGGTGTCGATCTCTGCAGGAACCTCTATTAACATCTGTGTACATTATTGCACTGCGGTACTTCTCAAAATCCGCTAATAGGCCTCAAGCCGACATGCTGGCTCAGAGACAACCATGACCGCAGTGCACCATCCCAATGCTTCAAGCTAAACCTCCGTTAACTGTAAGCCCACCATCAGGACCCATACCAACGACAGGTCCTGAACCCTTCTTTCCGAGGTATCATCCTTCCCCTGCAAAGACCAGACACCCGCCACTGCCACGACATCCGCAATGACCCAACCTGTACTTGGAAAAAAAATTGACAAACAACCTCCAACCCCATCCAGAAATTAAGGAAGGGTGGGCGGGAACTTTCCTTGCGCCGTGTGTTACCCGGGGGGGGTGGAGTCACTCCTTTATACCCTCTCTGCCCCCTCCCACACAAATTAACCCACCAATCCCACAATCCTACTCATCATTCTTACCCACCAATCCCACAATCCTTCTCATCCGTCCCTGTTTCCCTAGTCATGCCAGCCCTCCGCCCATGCATTGTATTTCTTTGCTCCGGGCTTCTCTTGACTATAGTATAACAGATGTACTTACTATACTACCCCTTATTTACCTTCTTACTTATGACTAAGTAAACGAGACCACACCAGGAGTTGGAGAAAACATAGGCCGTAGCAGCCTCATTTATTAAAACGCTGTATAACTTTTAACAGTAACCATAAACTCTGTCCTAAAGGACCCTCAGTAAATTACTGGTATCGATCTCTGCAGGAACCTCTATTAACATCTGTGTACATTATTGCACTGCGGTACTTCTTAAAATCCGCTAATAGGCCTCAAGCCGACATGCTGGCTCAGAGACAACCATGACCGCAGTGCACCATCCCAATGCTTCAAGCTAAACCTCCGTTGACTGTAAGCCCACCATCAGGACTCATACCAACGACAGGTCCTGAACCCTTCTTTCCGAGATATCATCCTTCCCCTGCAAAGACCAGACACCCGCCACAGCACCCGAATATAAAAACCTTTACAATTGGGTGCCCCTCCACACCCTGAGAGCCCTCTGGATACCCTCCTGTAACCCTAACGCCCATAGGTCTATACCCACATCATTGAGGTGTACCCCATCACCCCGAAGGTACCGCCATGTCTCCAACTCCAGCTCAAAATGACGTATCACCAACCCACCATTCTTAACCATGAACCTGGCCACATCCCGATTAACTTTCCTCCGAGCCCTATTAATGCCTTCTAAGGATCTAGCCGTCCGCCATGAGGTATGAGCCACCATGTCGGACCACACTATCACCATGTCCGGGAATGCCATGCGAAGACGAAGAATATCAAATTTGATATCTTTCGTCACATCCAGCATAGATCTAACACCTAAATCATTCCCACCTACGTGCAGAACTAAAACATCAGGTGGGCGGTCCAGACGCGCATAACGATGCACTTCTGGAACCATCCTACTCCACAACATTCCCGGAACTCCCAGCCAGCGAACCCGGGCCTCCTGCCTTGGAAACCCAAATTGCTGACCTTCCGGCCTAGCCTCAGCCCTCTTACCCCCCCAGTACACGTAAGAGTGCCCCAGTATCCAGACCAGCGCCGGCGCCATACCTGAAAGAGAAAAAAACATGTATCCACCGTAACCACAGCAAAGCCCATTAACGTAACACCTCGTTTTTTTTTATTTTTTTATTATACCCATTCCAGCCCTACCCCCCACTCTCCTCACACCCCTACCATCAAGTGAGGGCGAATGTAAGATCGAAATCTCCTCGATTCTCATCTCCCAATGCGCTTCACAGACTCAGCATCCAACCCACTTCGAGCCGCTTCCGTAGCAGCCCCAATTCTAAAAGAATGTGACGAAAATTCTTTCGCCTCTAAGCCTAGGCACCCCAAACATTTGCAGAAAACCAAAATGAACTGAAATCTGGACAACGGACACCCATCTGCATGTATCAAAAAGGAACCCTCCTTATCTGGGCGTACCGCCAGAAAACCTCAAACCGCCCCCACTGGACAAAGCGGGAAGCCTGGCAATGAAAAAATCTGAACTCTCTTGCCCTTTCCTGTTTGATCCGTTTTTGATCTACGTAACCACAAGGACACACTATCCTCATGGCAACGCACTTCAGTAACCCAAATCCCCCCGTGCACTTTCTTAGACGGGCTAACCAGCTCGCCAATCCTAAATGCCCCAAAAAATGCCAAAGAAAATGCAACTTGGAACAAGGAGGCCTAGTACACCGAGGCGCAAACCTCCTGTAACTTAGCCAACACACTCAGCAGGACCCCAAACGACACTGGACGTCTGGTGTCCTTGAACGGTCTGGCCCGCCTATAACCTTTAAGCGCTTGTCGCACCCAGAAATCTTTAGTAAAATCTGGCAAACCTTGCCATTTGAACAAAAAAGCCAAACCGGCAACCTTTTTACCCAGCGCGGATACCGACACCCCTGCTTCCATGCACCTGGAGATAAAGTACAAGACTAGCAACCTCACCTCCGGCCCATCAATATCCACTCCCACCATGCGACCCAAATCTGCCCATTCCTGCCATACTTTATGATATGCGGCCCACGTCGTCTCACTCACCGACCTTCTGATCCATCCGGAGACTACTCCAACGCAATCTTCCACAGCCAGTCGGGACAAGGTACCCCTCGTTGCTCCGCTTCCGGCGCCAACTCTCGGAACCTGTCCCACTGAAAGCGAGATAAAGCGTCAGCCAACACGTTGTCCACTCCAGGAAGGTGAACAGCATATATAAAGATATTCAACTGCAGGCATCTCAACACCAGCTGTTGCAGCAGGCGAACAACCGGCGGTGATGCAGCCGACGCTCTGTTGATCACCTGTACCACACCCATGTTGTCGATGTGGAAACGCACCTTCCGATCCCGGAAAGCCTCGCCCCACAATTCCACTGCCAATACCACCGGAAAAAGCTCCAGCAGCACCATATTCTTCGTGAAGCCTGCCTCCACCCAACACTGTGGCCACGAACCCACACTCCACCGGCCTTGGAAAAAAGCCCCAAAACCAGCTGAACCAGCAGCGTCCGTGAACAGATCCATATCAAAGTTACTGACCGGGCCCGACATCCACAGTGCCCTACCATTGAAGGACTCCAAGAATGTATGCCAGACCTGCAGATCAGCCCTGTGGGACCGTACCAGACAAACAAAATGTCGCGGCGACTGTACCCCAGCCGTACTTGCCGACAGCCGTCGGCAAAACGCTCTCCCCATAGGCAAAATGCGACAGGCGAAGTTAAGCTTCCCCAACAATGACTGCAGCGTCCGCAGCTGTACCTTGCGCAAACCTAACATCACTTTAATTTCCCCTTTCAGAGCCGTAAGCTTGTCTTCCGGTAAACGGCATTCCATGGCGTCTGAGTCCAGCGTTATCCCCAAGAACGTAATGACCGTTCTAGGCCCCTCCGTCTTGTCTGGCGCCAACGGGACACCGAAACGATCCGCCATATGCTCCAGTGTTGACAAAAGAATCGCACAGCACCTGGAGGAAGCCGGGCCCACGCAGAGGAAGTCATCCAGATAATGTATGACTGAATTCGCCCCTGACACGTCCCTGACAACCCATTCCAGAAAGGAGCTAAACTTCTCAAATAATGCACACGATATGGAACAGCCCATAGGCAGGCACCGGTCCACATAAAACTCCCCGTTCCAGTGACACCCCAATAACCGAAAACTATCGGGATGCACCGGAAGAAGCCGAAAGGCCGCCTCCACATCTGATTTTGCCATGAGAGCCCCCTGGCCATAATGACGGACCCAAAAATCCGCTGCATCGAATGATGTATAACTCACTGTGCAAGTATCCGGCTCAATGGCATCATTCACCGACCCCCCTTTGGGGAAAGAGAGGTGGTGAATGAGCCGAAATTTATTCGGCTCCTTTTTTGGTACCACCCCCAGAGGCGAGACCACCAAATCATCTAACGGGGGCACCGGAAAAGGGCCACACATGCGACCCAGCGCAACTTCCTTCCGCAGTTTCTCAGTAACTACGTCTAAATGTTGCAACGCCGATCGCAAATTGCGCGGCACTGGGGGAACCTCCCTCAAAGAGCACGGAATACGAAAACCCTCAGCAAATCCCCCTTCCAACAACCGAGCCGCCGCCCTGTCAGGATACCTACCTAGAAACGGCCGCATCCTTTCCACCATCACCGGCGTCCTCCCTCTTATTCGCAAGCTCTCCGGAACGGTTCTTCCCTTGCTTAAAGCATCTGGACAAGGGGTGGGAACCCCCGCAGCCGGAACACTCATGTTTGAAACTACACGTTCCTCCAAACTTGCATGTACCCAAATTAAATTGCCAACAGACCCCTTTTGCCTTACCGGCCGGTTGTCCAGGGGAAGACGATCCACCGGCCCCTCCCTGAAAAAACTGGTTCGGAGCCCTTGCTGAAGACATCAATCGCATCTACAAACTGATATCCTTGTGATCCCACCTCAACTCCGGCCACATCGCCATCCTCTGCCGGAACTGTTCATCATACCTCAGCCAAGCCGTGCCACCGTAGACCCTATATGCCTCCCCTACAGCATCCTGGTAGCAAAACAGAGCAGAGCAGAACTCCGGCTTCTTTACCCCTATCACACTCGCCAAAATGGCAAATGCCTGCAGCCAATTTGTGAATGTCCGTGGGATAATCCGATACCTACGCTTCTCCTCATCTTCCTTCTTGGAGTCATCCGGCTTGACTCTGTCCAAATTGAACTTCTCCAACGGCAGCAGTGAAAATATCTCCACGTACTCACCTTTCCAAATCCTTTCGCGTACTTCCACTTTTAAGTGCGCTCCCAACGGCCCCTCAAAGCAGATATAGACCTCGCACTTCGCCGCGTCCGCCAGCCTCACCAGGTCCTGCCTGCCTGCCTCCCCCACTGCCGTTGACGTAGCGACCCCCTCTCTCACTTGTGGAGGGCTGTCCGCCACCCCCAGCTGTGGCACCGCCACCGCAACCGCTGGAAATGCCCCTGCCATCTCGCTCCTGCCATCTCCCCCCACCGGCGGAACCCATGCCGCTGCCGGGCTTGGCGACCCACCTGCCGCATTCTCAAACCTGCCCACCAGCTCCTTGATTCCTGCTAAAAACCCCAACATACTCGTATCCAGCCCCACTGCCGACCTCTGACCCTGGCCTGCCATGTCACCACTCCCAGCCGGGGCCCCCCACACTGCAATCCCAGCACCACCCCCCGCTAAGGTACCACTGCAGCCCCCATCACCCAGCACCCCTGACTGACCCAGGGAAGATAAAGGAAAAACAAACTTACCGGGCTGCCTAGGAAGAGACCCACCAGCCGACCGTCCCGTCTCCATCGCCGTCGATCGTCCATGAGGCTCCCGTTCATCCTCGGAATCCGACACTTCACCTTCCGACCTTCGCTCCACCCTGTCCTCTGCGCCAGATGAAAGCCCTCCAGGGGAAAGATCCCTGGATGCCGAGGGTCCCGCTGCCCAACGACTCCCCTTCCGTGCCCCGGACCCGCCATCAGATTTCCTCATAGCTTTACCCGGACCGGGGGGGCTCTGTCCAGCCCTGTCGCCTCCATCACCTGCAGCCTTCCCTGTCCTCCGCTCCACACCATCGAGGTCCCCGGCCGCAGAGGCGGAAGGCCCGGCCACCGCCACACACGATCTCCCCCGCCGAGGCGCCGCCCCCGGTGACATCACTCTGGGGGCGGGGCCCGCTCGCTCCGACTCCAGCCTCAACGCGGGCCTAGTGGCCACTCCGGAACTCCCGGACCGGCCGCCCGCGGAGCTCTGTCTCTGCTGGGGATTCCTTCCGGCATCCATCCCGGCGACAGCCGCTCGCTTCGCGGGAGGACCCGAAGGGGCCCGCGAATGGGGATTCCCTGACTGACGGCGAGCTCCGGAGGAGAGGTCAGGAGAAAAGCGCTCCGGCGGTTTCGACTGCCAAACTCGCGCTGACACCCTCCCCCCATTAGCCTCCTCTTCCACTGGACGCCCCAGCATAGGCCCTAAGTGTTCTTGAGCCCACTCTGGGCCTCGCGCTGCAGCCTCTGCCCGCAATTGGGACAGGAGCTGCTCTACACCTGTCATGCTGGGAACTTTCCTTGCGCCGTGTGTTACCCGGGGGGGGGGGTGGAGTCACTCCTTTATACCCTCTCTGCCCCCTCCCACACAAATTAACCCACCAATCCCACAATCCTACTCATCATTCTTACCCACCAATCCCACAATCCTTCTCATCCGTCCCTGTTTCCCTAGTCATGCCAGCCCTCCGCCCATGCATTGTATTTCTTTGCTCCGGGCTTCTCTTTCCAGTCAGGTAGTCCAGTTTTAGGGCTTGTTGTCCCACTTTTATTTGAAAGTTCAATAAAGCAAACAGTTGTCCTCACAGGGATTTCAAGACGCTTTTCCAACCCTACACTGCTCTCTTGCTTCTGGATAGGCCCTCAGACAGCCTAGCAGCCAGATGCCCCCGGGATAGGCCTCAGGCTCTGGCCTAGCTGCCTGGGGCAGCACAACACATGTCTACCCAGACAGCTGTCCAGGTGGCATAGAACATCGATCACCTGACTCCACTCAAATATATAAGTTATTTACTGACACACACTGGTCAACATACAATGACTGGCATGCACTGACCTACACTAACAGACGATGTCTAGATGTATATAAACTGACTGGTCCATGCTTTAGAGAGATAGACACAGACAGACAACCAAATTAGGAGAGAGTAGATCGCACACACAGATTATAGGATGAGGCCTACTACAAACATGCATCCAGCATTAGAAAAATTATGACTAGCATCCAGTAGGGCAGCTTAGTGTAGTTTGGTGTAGGTCCTGCCCTAGAAGAGTCTACCTTGCCGTGGTGGGCAGGCTTGGAATCTCTTGGTCAAAAGTGTGTCAGCGAATGGGCGAGAGGATCACTAGATCTTCACTTCTGGCCAATTGATTTTACCAAAGGACTCTTGGTTTAATCAGAGTATTTATAGTTGGAAAAGGAAAAAATGTGTATAGGTCCATAATTATACTTTCATAAACACACAATAAAAATTTGGTATATTTACATTTGAATTGCTTCCTCTTATTTATTCCTTTCATGACCAAGGGTCATTACCACTTGGATGCACAGGCCCACATTTGCAAGGCTGGAAGGGGCTCTATGGCTACCTCTTCCACTTCTGGTGTGTGTAGGGATGTGTAAAAAAACTTGGGGAGAAGAGAAACATCGGCGTACTAGTCAGTATCAATGTGCAAAGGTGTATTTGCTTTGGAAAAATACATCACCTGTAACATTGGGTATCCCATGTGTGTGAATGTTGCTGTGTTATATAAAACTATTGGCTTAGTTTTTCCCATTTTAGAATGTGGTGCCTCGAGATTTTGCATAATTTTAAAGTGTGCATTGCCCGAAAAATTTTGTACCCATATAAAATAAACTTCATAAAGGAACCCTTTGTTGTGTGCATTATTTCCTAGTTTTATTTCTCTCATCTTCCAATATCACAAATAGGGATAAGCTTCGTGTTCGAGTCAAACTCATGTTCGACTCGAAAATTGGCTGTTCGGCCGTTCGCGGAATTTCGAACATTATGGGCTGTTCGCGCCAAATTTGAGTGGCGCGTCACGTCCCATAATTCACTGCGGCATCGCAGTGCATTGCTGGCTGATGATTGGCCATGCATGCACTATGACCCGCATGCTTTGGCCAATCACAGCGCCGTCAGCACAGAGAGCCATAATTGACCAAAGGAAGGGTGCCTTTGGCCAATCATGGCTCAGGGGAGTAGGTACACACCCCACACTATATAAGGCCGCCTGCGTGTTGGCCTTGTGTAGTGTGTTGCGGCGTGTGAGAGAGATAGAGAGAGAGTCAGTGTCATTTCATTTCAGTTAGATAGAGCAGGCAGGCGATTCAGGTAGCTGCAGTCAGTGTATTTAGTATATATATATATATATTGTGAGGGGGTTAACTCGGTAGCGGGTGTGTGTGACCCCCTGGTTGGGCTCCCCACACAAAAACAGGGCCAGCAGACGGAGGTTGTGGTTTTCAAAATCAAAAGGTGCGGTTTATTTCTCTATGTACAGTGACAAAAACACAGCAAAGCCAAAAAGAAACATAAACAAAATAAATCCTGGTCAGTTTGACCTCTGACTAAACATGCAGGTTTCCTAAACTAACAACTGGGATCAGCCTGGTGCTGTCCTAGTCCCTAAGTCCCTGGTTTAGTAAAAGTCCAAACAAATAGCCACACAGGCTTTGCCTCACCGCACAGGGGTTCACTCTCCCTAGACAGTCCACACAGGTCTGGTTCCAGGCATGAGCTAACATCTAATGAATCTGGGAGTTTTTTATAGAGGCCTAAATGAGCTGACAAGCTTCAGCTGGCCTCATCAACTCCCTGTCTGCACGACGCCCAGCCCTCTCCCTAGAGGTATGAGTCATCCATGAGCCCACTAGCCTTATACAACTCTCCACCTAGTTGTATAAGTCGGCGTAAAGCCTGAATCTGGGCGAAATATATCTACCCCCCTGGATGCAACCAGGTGACTTTACCTTCCTGCTGTCACATACCCCCCCCTCTTGTTTTAACCTTGGGGTTGGAACACCAGCAATCAGGCATTCATGTACTCGAGACAAAGCATCCACATTCCCCATTTGAACGCCAGGGCGATGCTTTACTGTGAAGTTGAATTCCTGTAGGGCCAGGAACCACCTATTCACTCTTCTATTTGTCTCTTTGTTTTGAGCCATCCACTTTAAAGGAGCGTGATCCGTAACCAAGTCAAAGTGCCTACCTAGCAGGTAGTACCGAAGGGAATCTAGAGCCCACTTCACCGCTAAACACTCCTTTTCAACGGTGGCGTAATTTACCTCATGGGACTTCAACTTCCTGCTGAGGTAAATGACTGGGTGCTCTTCCCCGTTCCAGACCTGGGACAATACTGCTCCTAACCCCACATCTGACGCATCACTTTGTACGACAAAGTCTTTAGAGAAGTCGGGTGAGTACAACACTGGCTGGCTACATAAGGCTTGTTTCAAGAATTGGAATGCTGCCTCCGCCTCGGGGGTCCATTTAATCATGACCGACCCTTTCCCTTTCGTCAGGTTGGTTAGGGGCACAGCCTTAGAAGCAAAGTGGGGAATGAAGCGCCGATAATAACCCGCGATTCCCAGAAAGGCTCGTACCTGCTTCTTGCTGTTGGGACGTGGCCAACTCTGGATGGCCTCGACTTTGTTGAGTTGGGGTTTTATTACTCCCCTGCCAATGGTGTACCCAAGATATTTGGCCTCCTCCTGCCCAATGGTACACTTCTTGGGGTTAGCCGTAAACCCCGCTTCCCGGATAGAGTCTAGGACTGCTTGCACTTTTGGCAGATGTGAGGCCCAATCTGTGCTATGGACAATTACGTCATCCAGGTAAGCCGCAGCATACTTCCGATGGGGCCTCAGTATCTGGTCCATTTTCCGCTGGAATGTGGCCGGCGCATTCTGTAACCCGAACGGCATTCTCTTATATTGGAACGCCCCGTCTGGGGTTACAAATGCGGTTTTCTCTTTGGCCGACTTGGCCAGGGGAATTTGCCAATACCCTTTTGTGAGGTCAAGAGTCGTCATGTATCGGGCTGTTCCCAGCCGGTCGATCAACTCATCTATACGTGGCATGGGGTAGGTGTCAAATTTTGTAACTTTGTTCAACTGACGAAAATCGTTACAAAATCGCCAGCTCCCATCCGGTTTAGGCACCAACACAATGGGACTAGACCAATCACTTTGGGACTCCTCTATCACCCCTAAGTTCAGCATTTTCTGTACTTCCTCCCGTATTGCCTCCCGTCGGGCCTCTGGGATCCGATAGGGTTTTAACTTCACCCTTTCACCGGGCGGGGTAATAATATCATGCTCTACCCCAGATGTTTGTCCCGGCAGCTCAGAGAACACCTCCTTGTTGCGAAGCACAAACTCCTTAATCTCCTGTTGTTGGGGTTGTGACAAGGTGGCTGCTATTCCAACCTCCGGAATCACGCAACCAGTTTGAGCTGGTGACCAAGTTTCTGCGACTAGGGACTCTCTATCCCTCCAGGCTTTCAACAGATTAACGTGATATATCTGTTCGGGCTTTCGCCTTCCTGGTTGTCTGACCTTGTAATTCACTTCGCTCACTTTTTCCATTATCTCGTAGGGGCCTTGCCATTTGGCAAGGAATTTACTTTCAACCGTAGGGACAAGTACCAATATCCTATCCCCCGGGGAAAAGGTACGGGTCTTTGCTCCACGGTTGTACACTCTCTGCTGTGCCAACTGCGCTTGGGCCAAATGTTCCTTCACGATGGGCATTACCTGTGCAATTCGATCTTGCATCAGGGCGACATGCTCAATCACACTCCTGTGGGGAGAACTCTCACTTTCCCAAGTTTCCTTGGCAATATCCAACAGCCCTCTTGGGTGTCTCCCATACAGTAACTCAAAGGGGGAGAATCCCGTAGAGGATTGGGGCACCTCCCTAATAGCAAACATCAAATAAGGAAGTAGACAGTCCCAATCCTTTCCATCTCTATCCACCACTTTCTTCAACATTTGTTTTAGGGTTTTGTTGAATCTTTCAACCAGCCCATCGGTTTGGGGGTGATACACAGATGTACGCAATTGCGTCACTTTGAGCAATTTACACAGCTCTTTCATAACCCGGGACATAAAGGGTGTACCTTGGTCCGTAAGCAGTTCTTTACAAATACCCACCCGGCTAAAAACAAGAGATAGCTCTTTGGCTATGGTTTTGGCCGAGGTATTTCTGAGAGGGATCGCTTCTGGATAACGGGTGGCATAGTCCATTATAACCAATATGTACTGGTGCCCCCTAGCGGACTTGATTATAGGACCTACCAAATCCATTGCGATTCTCTCAAACGGGACCTCAATGATGGGTAGAGGGACCAGCGGGCTACGGAAATGTGGCATCGGGGCCGACCTCTGACACACAGGGCAGGAGGAACAATAATTTTCTATGTCCTTCATCACCCCAGGCCAATAGAATCTCTGTAATACCCTCTCTCGGGTTTTCTCTGTCCCCAGATGACCTCCAAGAATGTGCCCATGGGCCAACTCCAACACCAACTTCCTGTAAGGTTTGGGCACCACAAGCTGCTCAACGGTTTCTTCTGCCCTTTTTGCCACCCGATACAGTAGGTCCTTCTCTACGCTGAAGTATGGGTAAGTGCAGGTATTATCTGGGTTCACTAACTCGCCATCTATTTCCACTACGTTTTCCCGTGCCTTTATTAGGGCGGGGTCTTTTAACTGTTCTGTGGCAAAATTTTCCCTGTGAACCTCCAGATCAGAAAACTCCACAGACGGTAGGTTTTCGTCTGAGGAGGTGGGCTCCTCTCCAGTTTCTTGAGTCTCCCCTGCCAATACTGACAAGGGAAATTCTGGAGAGTCCTCACCACTCTCAGAGGAGTTCTGGCTATCACATTCCTGGTACATAGGGGCACCAGTGGGGGGCTCAGGATCATCCCACAGTTCCCAGAACTTCGGAAAATCCCTTCCCACAATGGCATCATGCGGTAATTGAGATACTAACCCCACTGGATGAGAGAGGGTACCTTTGGGGGTCTCGAAACACACTGTAGTCACTGGATACTCTCGGGTGTCCCCATGCACACAAATAACAGCTACCTTGCTATTCCCAGAGACCTCTGTTTTAACTAATTCAGCCTTTATCAGGGTCACAAGGCTACCTGAATCCAGTAATACCACAACATTTCTACCATTAATACACATTTTGCATAAATGTTTCTCAGTTCCCCGAATGGCAGTGCATGCGACTGTCGCACACAGCGACTGACGTCTGTCCGTCAGAAAGTCACATTGCGTGGGTTCCTCCACAACCGGGCAATTTGCTGCAATATGTCCCGCTTGCCGGCAGCGGTAGCAAACAATCCATTTGGCTGCCTCTTGAGCCCCTGACTTCCCAGGCTGTTCTCGCCAAACTTTGGGTAGAGCTCCCACCCTCTCACTCTCTCCACCCTCACCCCTTGGAATCCTCTTATCCGCCCCTGGGGATGGTCTGGTCTTAGGGTGGAAAGTCCGAGAGTCTCTGGAAGAGGCCGTCAGGTTCTCTGTAGCCAAGTAATTCTCTACACGATCCACAAGACCACCGGCCGTCTCTGGGTCTCCATGGCTTACCCACTTTTGGATGGCAGTAGGAAGAGCTCTCAAAAACCGATCCATTACAACACGTTCCACAATCTCTGGTGCGGACAAAGTCTCTGGCTGTAGCCACTTCCTGCTCAGGTGAATGAGATCATACATTTGAGACCTGGGGGGTTTTCCAAGCTGGAAAGTCCAGTTATGCACACGCTGAGCCCGGACAGCCAGGGTGACACCCAGCCTTGCCAATATTTCAGCTTTTAGCATCACATAGTCTTTTGCTTGGTCAGGCTCTAGGTCATAGTAAGCCTTCTGCGATTCACCAGTTAACAGAGGAGCCACCAGTCCAGCCCACTGCTCCTCAGGCCACTTTTCTCTTTCAGCAGTCCTTTCAAATGTGGTCAAAAATACCTCTGGATCATCCTCTCCAGTCATTTTTGTCAATAAACGACTCACCCCAAAGGACGCGGTATTAGTGGGACGGCTTTCCTCACTGGTCTGCGGACGTTGCTGCATTACTGCTTCCATTTGTTGTAGTCTCTGCTCTTGCTTCTGTAACAGGTCTATGAAGCGGGCCTCAGATTGCTGCTGGGCTTGTTGATGAGCTTGCTGCTGGGCTGCAAGGCTCCTTTGCAAACCTGCATTTGTCTGCTGTTGATTGGCATTTGCTAGAGCCAGCTGTTTCAGTATCTCCTCCATGCTGGCTTAAAAAAAACTGCCCGCATTCTCCACCAACTGTGAGGGGGTTAACTCGGTAGCGGGTGTGTGTGACCCCCTGGTTGGGCTCCCCACACAAAAACAGGGCCAGCAGACGGAGGTTGTGGTTTTCAAAATCAAAAGGTGCGGTTTATTTCTCTATGTACAGTGACAAAAACACAGCAAAGCCAAAAAGAAACATAAACAAAATAAATCCTGGTCAGTTTGACCTCTGACTAAACATGCAGGTTTCCTAAACTAACAACTGGGATCAGCCTGGTGCTGTCCTAGTCCCTAAGTCCCTGGTTTAGTAAAAGTCCAAACAAATAGCCACACAGGCTTTGCCTCACCGCACAGGGGTTCACTCTCCCTAGACAGTCCACACAGGTCTGGTTCCAGGCATGAGCTAACATCTAATGAATCTGGGAGTTTTTTATAGAGGCCTAAATGAGCTGACAAGCTTCAGCTGGCCTCATCAACTCCCTGTCTGCACGACGCCCAGCCCTCTCCCTAGAGGTATGAGTCATCCATGAGCCCACTAGCCTTATACAACTCTCCACCTAGTTGTATAAGTCGGCGTAAAGCCTGAATCTGGGCGAAATATATCTACCCCCCTGGATGCAACCAGGTGACTTTACCTTCCTGCTGTCACAATATATATATATATATATATGCATCCCAGGAGTTGTATAAATATATATACACTGTATTCAGTTTAGCTAGATCTAACTTCAGAGTTAGGGATGAGCCGAACACCCCCGGGTTCGATTCGCACCAGAACCCGCGAACGGACCGAAAGTTCGCACAAACGTTAGAACCCTATTAAATACAATGGATGCGAACGTTCGAAATCTAAAGTGCTAATTATAACGACTATTATGCATGTTATTGTCCTAAAAAGGGTTTGGGAACCCAGGTTCTTCACCAGGGGACATGTATCAATGCAATAAGAAGTTTTAAAATGGGCCGTTTTTCGGGAGCAGTCATTTTAATGATGCATAAAGTGAAAAAAAAAAGTCAAATATTCCTTTAAATATCGTACCTGGGGGGTGTCTAAAGTATGCCTGTGAAGTGCCATGTGTTTCCCGTAATTAGAACTGTCCCTGCACAAAATGACATTTCTAAAGGAAAAAAAAGCCATTTAAAACTGCTTGCGGCTTTAATGTCATGTCTGGTCCCTGTAATATGGATGAAAATCTTTGAGAAAAATGGCATAGCTACCCCATCACCTAACCCCCCCCCCCCCCACCCCAGCCCATTACCAGCCCCTTTGGGTCTTGTATGGATATTAAGGGGAACCCCGCACACAAAATAAAAAAGGCCCTATATACTCTGAACAGCCGTATACAGGCGGTGCATACAAGACAGGGACTGTAGGTTTGTTCATATGTAGAATCTGTTTGTAATTTTGAACAGGTACATTGTTTAAGTGTAGCTCCAGCCAAAAAATCTATTTTTAAGCTTTTTGGAAAACATAGGGAAGGGTTATCACCCCTGTAACATTTGTTTTGCTGTCTGTGCCCCTGTTCAGAACATTTCACCTCACTTTCCATCCCAATGACAAATGTTTTTGAAAAGTGGGGTTTTTATTGAAACAGGGATTGGTGATAAAGCATCAGTAGAGAGGAGACACCTTTTTCCCATATTAACTGTTACAGGAGAGAATTTCCCCTTCTAGGGGTAGATTTCCTCTCACTTCCTGTTGTCTCCTTCCGTTTGCAAGTAGGAGTCGTTTGTAAGTTGGATGTTTGAAAGTAGGGGCCTGCCCTATATACTCTGCTGAAATTTGCCCCTTACATGTTGGTGTTGCCACAACACTGTAAGCCCTCACAATTACTCTTGGTGGGCGCATGAATGGGCCCTGCTGTGAATTATTAGATCAAGAATTGTAATTGCATGCCCCTGTTGAACAGGGGCTGAAAAATTGGGCATTTGGTGGTGGTGGTGTTGACACAACACTGTAAGCCCTCACAGTTACTCTTGGTGTGCGCATGAATGGGCCCTGCTGTGAACTATTAGATCAAGAATTGTAATTGCATGCCCCTGTTGAACAGGGGCTGAAAAATTGGGCCTTTGGTGGTGATGGTGGTGGTGTTGACACAACACTGTAAGCCCTCACAGTTACTCTTGGTGGGCGCAGGAATGGGCCCTGCTGTGAATTATTAGATCAAGAATTGTAATTACATGCCCCTGTTAAACAGGGGCAGAAAAATTGGGCCTTAGGCACTGGTGCCACAACACTGCAACCCCTCACAGATACTGTACTTGGAGCACAGCAATGAGCCCTGTTGCAAAGTATTGCATCAAAAATTGTAATTACACGCCCCTGTTAAACAGGGGCTGAAAAATTGGGCCTTAGGCACTGGTGCTGGTCCCACAACACTGCAACCTCTCCCAGATACTCTAGTTGGAGTGCAGGAATGAGCCCTGCTGCAAAGCATTGCATAAAAAATTGTAATTACATGCCCCTGTTAAACAGGGGCTGAAAAATTGGGCCTTAGGCACTGGTGCTGGTGCCACGACACTGCAACCTCTCCCAGATACTCTAGTTGGAGTGCAGGAATGAGCCCTGCTGCAAAGCATTGCATAAAAAATGGTAATTACATACCCCTGTTAAACAGGGGCTGAAAAATTGGGCCTTAGGCACTGGTGGCGGCACCCAGAAATAAAAATGTTCTTCCAAGCTATCATCATCAATCGGATCATTGAGGAGGAGGAGGAGGATAGTCAGTCAACATAACAGGACAGTCACTCAGCATCAGCATCAGTCTTGAAGGGATGTGACATTTGAAAATAAATGAGTCTGTTATATCAGCTTCAGGTGTTTGGTAGCTGGTGGTGATCCAAGACTGGTTCATCTTTATGAAGGTCAGTCGATCAACCGAGTCGGTGGACAGGCGCACCCTGTGATCCGTGACAAATCCTCCAGCAGCACTGAATGTGCGTTCTGAAATAACGCTGGATGCAGGACAGGCCAGTAGCTCAATTGCATACTGTGCAAGCTCTGGCCAGTGATCCATCCTCAAGACCCAGTAAGCCGGAAGATTTTCGGTGGGGAAGGTGTCCAAGTCTGACCTTGCCCCTAGGTATTCCTGCACCATGTATATCAGACGCTGGCGATGGTTGCTGGAACCGATCATACCTTGGGGCTGCGGACTAAAGAATTGTCTGAACGCATCGGTCAGACGGCCACCTTCCCCACCGCTCCTTCTTTGACTGACCGAAGCCTCAGCAACTCGTTGTCCAGGACCAGGAGTTTGTAACCTCCCAGTCTCTGGGAACGTGTCGCACAGACCTTTCTGCAAGGCCTCCCGGAGTTGTCTTATCCTCTGCTCCCTCTGCGACGGTAAGATAAGGTCCGCAACCTTACTCTTGTACCGTGGATCAAGGAGAGTGGCCAGCCAGTAATGGTCCCTCTCCTTGATCTGAAGAATACGAGGATCCTTCCGCAGACTTTGCAGGATCAGGGAGGCCATGCAGCGTAGGTTAGCTGAGGCATTCGGTCCGGATTCCTCTGGGTCACTAAGGACGACATGATCCGCAGCCACCTCCTCCCAGCCACGTACAAGTCCACCGGTTTCTTGGGACTGTAAATCATCCCTAAAAGACTGCTGCTGATGATGCTGAGTGCCAGGCTCCACCTCCATGCTGACACAATCCTCCTCCTCCTCCTCCTCCTCTTCCTGTGCAATGGGTGGGACAAAAGGAACACTGTCTGGGTAAAGGGGGCCTTGAGAGGCAAGGAAGTCCTCCTCTTCCTGCCTCTGTTCTGCCTCAAGTGCCCTGTCCATTATTCCACGCAGCGTATGTTCCAACAGGTGGACAAGAGGTACAGTGTCACTGATGCATGCACTGTCACTGCTCACCATCCTCGTGGCCTCCTCAAATGGTGCCAGGACAGTGCATGCATCCCTGATCATGCCCCACTGGCGTGGTGAAAAAAACCCGAGCTCCCCTGACCCTGTCCTGGTGCCGTAGTCGCACAGGTACTCATTGATGGCCCTCTGCTGCGTGTGCAGCCGCTGCAGCATGGCCAATGTTGAGTTCCACCTGGTGGGCATGTCACATATAAGGCAGTTCTTGGGCAGGTTCAACTCCTTTTGCAGCTCAGCCAGGCGAGCACTGGCATTATAAGATCTGCGGAAATGCACACAGACTTTCCTGGCCTTCCTCAGGACATCCTGTAAGCCCGGGTACCTGCCCAAGAACCGCTGCACCACCAGGTTAAGGACGTAAGCCACACAGGGCACATGGGTCAGTTGTCCCTGTCGGAGAGCGGAGAGGAGGTTAATGCCATTGTCGCAAACCACCATTCCTGGCTTAAGCTGGCATGGCGTCAACCACCTCTCGGCCTGCCCCTGCAGAATAGACAGAACCTCTGCCCCAGTGTGGCTCCTGTCCCCCAAACACACCAGCGCAAGCACGGCATGGCATCTTTTTGCCTGTGTACTTGCGTAGCCCCTTGAACGCCTACGGAGCACCGCTGGTTCCGAGGACAAAGCACAGGAAGAGGCCGTGGAGGAAGAAGAAGAGGAGGGGTGGAGGAGAGAGGTGTGTCACAACCAGTAGTAGCATTTTGGAGGCGTGGCGGCGGAACAACCTCCAACACTACTGCACCTTGTCCTGCATCCTTCCCAGCTGCCAAAAGAGTGACCCAATGGGCCGTGAAAGAAAGGTAACGTCCCTGTCCATGCCTGCTGGACCATGAGTCAGCGGTAATATGCACCTTACCGCTGACCGCCCTGTCCAGCGAGGCCAAGCCAGAATCGCCTTCCGTGAGAAAAAGTGGCGTTTGGGAACCTGCCACTGAGGAACCGCACATTGCACAAACTCACGGAAGGGGGCCGAGTCTACCAACTGAAAAGGCAGCAGTTGAAGCGCTAGCAATTTTGCCAAGCTAGCATTCAACCGCTGGGCATGTGGATGGCTGGGAGTGAACTTCTTTCGACGGTCCAGCAGCTGGGGCAGGGAAATTTGCCTGCTAGAATCGGACGTCGGTGTACTGCTAGCAGAGTGCCCGCAAGTACTTGGCTGTGACACACCTAATTCTACACCTTCATTCCTCTCAGTGCAGGTTTCAGAGAGGACTGAAGGTATAGTGGGGTTGGAGATCCCAGCTGATGCGGTGCATGGAGAGGTCCGCTTTGTTCTTTGGTGTGGGTCTTTAAGGTAGGCTTGCCAACGAGCTGCATGGCAGGTCAACATATGTCTGGTCAAGCATGTGGTGCCCAAGCGGCTGATGTTTTGGCCACGCGAAATACGCTTGAGACATATGTTGCAAACAGCAGCTGTGCGATCTAATGCACTCGACTCAAAAAAGGCCCACACCAAAGAACTTTTTGAATAACGGGCAGAGGCAGCTCCCTGCACAGGCGGAGCTCTGCGGTGTGATTCAGTCGGTGTGCTGCCCTTACGCTGGCCCCCCAAGGGCATCCTGCCTCGTTGGAGATGTGCCTCCTCCTCATCCTCCTCCTCCTCCTCCTCTCTCCTATTAGGCACACACGTTGAGTCAGTGACCTCATCATCCCCTCCCTCCTCATCACTGGAGCCACTGGCAGTATGCTGCAGCTGCTGGAACATGACTGCCAGATTGGTGTCCTTCTTGAGCATCCCCTCTCTCTGCTCTCACGCTACTGCCTTCCTCTAGCTGGGTATCATCATCAGACCCTTCGAAACGCTGGGCATCCTCCTGGAGCATGTACCCAACACTGTGCTTAAACAGTTCGGGGGACTCCTCAGGAGGACATGGTGGGTCTAGGGAAGGAGTGACTGATGATGACATTGATACCAGGGATGAGGACGCTTTGGCAGCTGCTTTGCCAGTACCCTGAGCCTGGGTGAGAGAGGATGAGGGGGATGAGGAGGGCTTGGTCATCCACTCTACCAAGTCTTCGGCATGATGCGGCTCAACACGTCCAGCTGCCGAAAAGAAGGACAAGCGTGTCCCATGGCCACGTGCTGATGGCGATGCACCGCGTCCAAGACCAGCACTGTTGTCTCTAGACACAGAGCCTGCTTGCCCTCTTTTATTGGCTCCTGACTGTCTGCCTCTCCTTGTTTGCCTTCCAGACATTCTAATGGCCTGCAGGGAGATGGGAAAACCAGCAATAAGGCCTAGCTTCAGGAGTATATTTTGCAGGAATCACACTACGCCTGCTGTAAGTGCTGCAAATGCCTGTTGGTGTAACACACTAGGAAAACACAGCAATACGGCCTAGCTTCAGGAGAATATTTTGCAGGAATCACACTACACCTGCTGTAAGTGCTGCAAATGCATGTTGGTGTAACACACTAGGAAAACACAGCAATACGGCCTAGCTTCAGGAGAATATTTTTCAGGAATCACACTACGCCTGCTGTAAGTGCTGCAAATGCCTGTTGGTGTAACACACTAGGAAAACACAGCAATACGGCCTAGCTTCAGGAGTATATTTTGCAGGAATCACACTACGCCTGCTGTAAGTGCTGCAAATGCCTGGTAGTGTAACACACCAGGAAAACACAGCAATACGGGCTAGCTTCAGGTGTATAATGTGCAGGAGGCACACTACGTCCGCTGTAAGTGCTGCAAATGCCTGGTAGTGTAACACACCAGGAAAACACAGCAATACGGGCTAGCTTCAGGTGTTTAATGTGCAGGAGGCACACTACGTCCGCTGTAAGTGCTGCAAATGCCTGGTAGTGTAACACACCAGGAAAACACAGCAATACGGGCTAGCTTCAGGTGTATAATGTGCAGGAGGCACACTACGTCCGCTGTAAGTGCTGCAAATACCTGGTAGTGTAACACACCAGGAAAATACAGCAATACGGGCTAGTTTCAGGTGTTTAATGTGCAGGAGGCACACTACGTCCGCTGTAAGTGCTGCAAATGCCTGGTAGTGTAACACACCAGGAAAACACAGCAATACGGGCTAGCTTCAGGTGTATAATGTGCAGGAGGCTTAGCAACAATGACACTGACACTGTCCTTCTCTCTCCCTGCACACAAGGTTTAGCAAAGAATTTGACACTGACACTCTCCCTGCCTATCCTTCTCTCTCCCTACACACAAGGTTTAGCAAAGAATATGACACTGACACTCTCCCTGCCTATCCTTCTCTCTCCCTACACACAAGGTTTAGCAAAGAATATGACACTGACACTCTCCCTGCCTATCCTTCTCTCTCCCTACACACAAGGTGTAGCAAAGAATATGACACTGACACTCTCTCTGCCTATCCTTCTCTCTCCCTACACACAAGGTTTAGCAAAGAATATGACACTGACACTCTCCCTGCCTATCCTTCTCTGTCCCTACACACAAGGTTTAGCAAAGAATAGATATGACACTGTCCCTGCCTATCCTTCACTTTCCCTGCTCCGGAACACACTACACGAGGCCGCCGCGCTGGCAGCTTTTTATAGTGTGGGGCGTGTACTAAACCCCCTCAGCTATAATTGGCCACAGGCATCCTGCCTGTGGCCAATCATTGCTCTCCTCGCTGCGGCGCTGTGTTTGGCAGGGTCACAGTGCATGCTTGGCCAATCACAGCGCCGGGATTGCACTGCGATGGCGCAGTGTATTGTGGGCCGTTCGCGTCACTCGAATTTGGCGCGAACGGCCCAAATCGTTCGTTGTTCGCCGAACGAGCGAACAGCCGATGTTCGAATCAAATGTATGTTCGACTCGAGCACCGAGCTCATCCCTATTCAGAGTGTTCCTGTTATTCTCGCTGCAGTATAGTAAAGTCAGTGTACTGTATACTGGGTTCAGTGTGCAGGTAAAGCTGACTGCAGACCATCCCTGTTCTCTTCCTAATAATATAGGCAGGCAGTTGATTTAGCTAAGCTGCAGTTTATTAAGTCAGTGTATTATACACTGGGCTCAGTGTGCACATAAAGCTGACGGCAGACCATCTCTGTTCTCTTCCTAATAATATAGGCAGGCAGTTGATTTAGCTAAGCTGCAGTTTATTAAGTCAGTGTACAATATACTGGGCTCAGTGTGCACGTAAAGCAGACTGCAGACCATCCCTGTTCTCTTCCTAATAATATAGGCTGGCAGTTGATTGAGCTAAGCTGCAATATATTAAGTCAGTGTACTGTATACTGGGCTCAGTGTGCAGGTAAAGCTGACTGCAGACTATTCCTGTTCTATTCCTAATAATACAGGCAGTTGATTGAGCTAACCTGCAGTTTATTAAGTCAGTGTTTTGAGGGCTCCGATGATGGTACCCAGCTTGAGGAAGGCAGTTATGTGAGCCCAGAGAGAGGGGGTTCCCAAGAAGGACAGCAAACTGGCAGTCATGTTCCCCCAGCTGCAGCATACTGCCAGGTTTGCTCCAGTGACGAGGAGGGAGGGGATGATGAGGTCACTGACTCTACATGGGTACCTGATAGGAGAGAGGAGGAAGAGGAGGCACATCTCCAATGAGGCAGGATGCCCTCCAGGGGCCAGCTTAAGGGCAGCACACCGACTGCATCACACCGCAGAGCTCCGCATGTGCAGGGCGCTGCTGTCTCTGCGCATTATTCCAAAAGTTCTTTGGTGTGGGCCTTTTTTCAGACGTGTGTAGCAGATCGCACCGTTGCTATTTGCAACATATGTCTGAAGCGTATCTCGCGTGGCCAAAACATCAGCCGCTTGGGCACCACATGCTTGACCAGACATATGTCGACCTGCCATGCAGTCCGTTGGCAAGCATACATAAAAGACCCACACCAAAGAACAAAGCGGACCTCTCCTTGCTCCTCATCAGCTGGGATCTCCAACCCCACTATACCTTCAGTCCTCTCAGAAACCTGCACTGAGAGGAATGAAGGTGTAGAATTAGGTGTGTCACAGCCAAGTACTTGCGGGCACTCTGCTAGCAGTACAACGACGTCCGATTCTAGCATTCAAATTTCCTTGCCCCAACTGCTGGACCGTCGAAAGAAGTTCACTCCCAGCCATCCACATGCCCAGCGGTTGAATGCTAGCTTGGCTAAATTGCTAGCACTTCAACTGCTGCCTTTTCAGTTGGTAGACTCAGCCCCCTTTCGTGAGTTTGTGCAATGTGCGGTTCCTCAGTGGCAGGTTCCCAAACGCCACTTTTTTTCAGGGAAGGCGATTTAGGCTCTTTACCGGCATGTGGAAGGCAATATCCATGCCTCGCTGGACAGGGCGGTCAGCGGTAAGGTGCATATTACCGCTGACTCATGGTCCAGGAGGCATGGACAGGGACGTTACCTATCTTTTACGACCCACTGGGTGACTCTGCTGGCAGCTGGGAAGGATGCAGGACAGGGTGCAGTAGTGTTGGAGGTTGTTCCGTCACCACGCCTCCAAAATGCTACTAGTGGTGATTCTGACACACCTCTCTTCTCCACCCCCTCCTCTTCTTCCTCCATGGCCTCTTCCTGTGCTGATTTGTCCTCGGAACCAGCGGTGCTCCGTAGGTGTTCAAGGGGCTACGCAAGTACGCAGGCAAAAAGATGCCATGCGGTGATTGAGCTGGTGTGCTTGGGGGACAGGAGCCACACTGGGGCAGAGATTCTGTCAGCTCTGCAGGGGCAGGCTCAGAGGTGGTTGATGCCACGCCAGCTTAAGCCAGGAATGGTGGTTTGCGACAATGGCACCAACCTCCTCTCCGCCCTTCGACAGGGACAGCTGACCCATGTGCCCTGTTTGGCTCACGTCCTTAACTTGGTGGTGCAGCGGTTCTTGGACAGGTACCCGGGCTTACAGGATGTCCTGAGGCAGGCCAGGAAAGTCTGTGTGCATTTCTGCCGGTCATATAATGCCAGTGCTCGGCTGGCTGACCTCCAAAAGGAATACAACCTGCCCAAGAACCGCATAATCTGTGACATGCCCACCAGGTGGAACTCATCGTTGGCTGTGCTGCAGCGGCTGCACATGCAGCAGAGGGCCATCAATGAGTACCTGTGCGACTATGGCACCAGGACAGGGTCAGGGGAGCTTGTTTTTTTTGCCACGCCAGTGGGTCATGATCAGGGATGCATGCACTGTCCTGTCACCATTTAAGGAGGCCACGAGGATGGTGAGCAGTGACAGTGGATGCATCAGTGACACTGTCCCTCTTGTCCACCTGTTGGAGCACACGCTGCGTGGAATAATGGACAGGGCACTTGAGGCAGAACAGAGGGAGGAAGAGGAGGACTTCCTTACCTCTCAAGGCCCCCTTTATCCAGACATTGTTCCTGCTGGCCCGCCGATCACACAGGAAGAGGTTAAGGAGGAGGAGGAGAATAATGTCACCATGGAGGTGGAGCCTAGCACTCAGCAGCAGTCTTCAAGGGATCATTCACTGTCCCAAAAAACCAATGGACTTGTACGTGGCTGGGAGGAGGTGGCTGCGGATCATGTCGTCCTTAGTGACCCAGAGGACTCCGGACCGAATCCCTCAGCAAACCTACAGTGCATGGCCTCCCTGATCCTGCAAAGCCTGCGAAAGGATTCTCGTATTCGTGGTATCAAGGAGAAAGATCATTACTGGCTGGCAACCCTCCTTGATCCACGTTACAAAGGTAAGGTTGCGGACCTTATCCAGCCGTCGCAGAGGGAGCAAAGGATGAAACATCTTCGGGAGGCCTTGCAGAAAGGTTTGTGCAACGCGTTTCCAGAGCCTGGGAGGTTACAAATTCCTGGTCCTGGACAACGTGTTGCTGAGGCTTCGGTCAGTCACAGAAGGAGCGGTGGAGAAGGTGGCCGTTTGACCGATGCGTTCAGACAATTTTTTAGTCTGCAGCCCCAAGGTATGATCGGTTCCAGCAACCATCGCCAGCTTCTGATTCACATGGTGCAGGAATACCTAGGGGCATGATCAGACTTGGACAACTTTCCCACCGAAAATCCTCTGGGTTACTGGGTCTTGAGGATGGATCACTGGCCAGAGCTTGCACAGTATGCAATTGAGCTACTGGCCTGTCCTGCATCCAGCATTCTTTCGGAACGCACATTCAGTGCTGCTGGAGGCTTTGTAACGGATCACAGGGTGCGCCTGTCCACCGACTCTGTCGATCGTCTGACCTTCATAAAAATGAATCAGTCTTGGATCACCAGCTACCAAGCACCTGATGCTGATGTAACCAAATAATTTTTTTTTGAATGTGAGATCCCTTCAAGACTGCCTATGCTGATACTGAGTGACTATCCTGTTATGTTGAGTGACTATCCTCTTCCTCCTGTTTATGTTGATAGCTTGTAAGAACATTTTTGGTTCTGGGCCACCAGTGTCTAAGGCCCAATTTTTCTGCCCCTGTTTAACAGGGGCATGTGATTAGAATTTTTGCTGTAATACTTTGCAGCAGGGCTCATTCCTGCACTCCAACTAGAGTATCTGTGCGGGGTTGCAGTGTTGTGGCACCAGCACCAGTGCCTAAGGCCCAATTTTTCTGCCCCTGTTTAACAGGGGCGTGTAATTACAATTTTTGCTGTAATACTTTGCAGCAGGGCTCATTCCTGCGTTTCAACTATAGTATCTGTGAGGGGTTGCAGTGTTGTGGCACCAGTGCCTAAGGCCTAATTTTTCTGCCCCTGTTCAACACGGGCATGTAATTACAATTCTTAATCTAATATTTCACAGCAGGGCCCGTTCCAGGGCCCACCAAGAGTAACTGAGTGAGTGAGTGAGTGAATAACTTATTTCCATCCAGTGTCGTCCTGATCCTTCAGAAGAGGTGGGTCTTAAGTTTTTTCCTAAAGGCCCGATGGTTTTCTTCCATGCAGATGTTTGTGGGTAGAGCGTTCCATAGCCGTGGTCCTTGGACTGCAAATCTTCGTTCTCCCTTCGATTTGTAGCGGGTCTTGGGGATGTGGAGGAGGTTTTGGTTAGTTGATGCGTTTGGGTGTGTAGTGTTTTATTTTCTCGCATAAGTATTGAGGAGCGTTTCCTTGTGTGCATTTGTGGGCGAGGCAGAGGGTCTTGAATGTGACCCGATCCTTTACGGTTAGCCAATGAAGGGTCCTCAGGGATGGGGTGATGGATTGCCAGGGTTTTTTACCTGTTACCAGTCTGGCTGCCATGTTCTGGACGACTTGTAGGCGTGAAATCTAGTATTTAGGTAGTCCTATGTAGAGGAAGTTTGCGTAGTCCAGTCGAGAATTGATGATTGTTCCAACTACTACTGCTATCTCCTCTTCTGTAGGGATGAGCTTCGTGTTCGAGTCGAACATACGTTCGACTCGAACATCGGCTGTTCGATCGTTCGACGAAGATCGAACGATTTGGGCCGTTCGCGCCAAATTCGAGTGACGCGAACGGCCCACAATGCACTACGCCATCGCAGTGTCATCCAGGCGCTGTGATTGGCCAAGCATGCACTGTGACCCCGCATGCTTGGCCAATCACAGCGCCGGCAGCGAGGAGAGCAATGATTGGCCACAGGCAGGATGCCTGTGGCCAATTATTGCTGAGGGTGTTTAGTACACGCCCCACACTATAAAAGGCCGCCAGCACGGCGGCCTAGTGTAGTGTGTTCCGGAGCAGGGATAGAGCAGCATAGGCAGGGACAGTGACTGTTATTTCTTTCTTGCTTAACCTGGATTCCTTTAGTTTAGGGAAAGAGAAGGATAGGTAGGGAGAGTGTCAGTGTGTTTTGTGCTTGTGCTATAGTGTGCTTAAAAAAAACATTTATTCTAGGGACAGAAAACTGTAGGTAGGGACAGTGTCAGTTTCTTTCACTCTGCAAGTCCTTGTTTCCAGGGACCTGGAAGGACAGTGAGTGAATTGTCCTTGTGCTATATTGTGCTTAAAAAAACATTTATTCTAGGGACAGAAAACTGTAGGTAGGGAGAGTGTCAGTTTCTTTCACTCTGCAAGTCCTTGTTTCCAGGGACCTGGAAGGACAGTGAGTGAATTGTCCTTGTGCTATATTGTGATTAAAAAAAACATTTTTTCTAGGGACAGAAAACTGTAGGTAGGGAGAGTGTCAGTTTCTTTCACTCTGCAAGTCCTTGTTTCCAGGGACCTGTAAGGACAGTGAGTGAATTGTCCTTGTGCTATATTGTGATTAAAAAAAACATTTTTTCTAGGGACAGAAAACTGTAGGTAGGGAGAGTGTTTTTTTTCTTTCACTCTGCAAGTCCTTGTTTCCAGGGACCTGGAAGGACAGTGAGTGAATTCTCCTTGTGCTATATTGTGCTTAAAAAAAACATTTATTCTAGGGACAGAAAACTGTAGGTAGGGAGAGTGTCAGTTTATTTCACTCTGCAAGTCCTTGTTTCCAGGGACCTGTAAGGACAGTGAGTGAATTGTCCTTGTGCTATATTGTGATTAAAAAAAACATTTTTTCTAGGGACAGAAAACTGTAGGTAGGGAGAGTGTTTTTTTTCTTTCACTCTGCAAGTCCTTGTTTCCAGGGACCTGGAAGGACAGTGAGTGAATTCTCCTTGTGCTATATTGTGCTTAAAAAAAACATTTATTCTAGGGACAGAAAACTGTAGGTAGGGAGAGTGTCAGTTTATTTCACTCTGCAAGTCCTTGTTTCCAGGGACCTGTAAGGACAGTGAGTGAATTGTCCTTGTGCTATATTGTGATTAAAAAAAACATTTTTTCTAGGGACAGAAAACTGTAGGTAGGGAGAGTGTTTTTTTTCTTTCACTCTGCAAGTCCTTGTTTCCAGGGACCTGTAAGGACAGTGAGTGAATTGTCCTTGTGCTATATTGTGCTTAAAAAAAACATTTATTCTAGGGACAGAAAACTGTAGGTAGGGAGAGTGTCAGTTTATTTCACTCTGCAAGTCCTTGTTTCCAGGGACCTGGAAGGACAGTGAGTGAATTGTCCTTGTGCTATATTGTGATTAAAAAAAACATTTTTTCTAGGGACAGAAAACTGTAGGTAGGGAGAGTGTTTATTTTCTTTCACTCTGCAAGTCCTTGTTTCCAGGGACCTCTAAGGACAGTGAGTGAATTGTCCTTGTGCTATATTGTGCTTAAAAAAAACATTTATTCTAGGGACAGAAAACTGTAGGTAGGGAGAGTGTCAGTTTATTTCACTCTGCAAGTCCTTGTTTCCAGGGACCTGGAAGGACAGTGAGTGAATTGTCCTTGTGCTATATTGTGATTAAAAAAAAAATTTTTTCTAGGGACAGAAAACTGTAGGTAGGGAGAGTGTTTTTTTTCTTTCACTCTGCAAGTCCTTGTTTCCAGGGACCTGTAAGGACAGTGAGTGAATTGTCCTTGTGCTATAGTGTGCTTAAAAAAAACATTTATTCTAGGGACAGAAAACTGTAGGTAGGGACAGTGTCAGTTTCTTTCACTCTGCAAGTCCTTGTTTCCAGGGACCTGGAAGGACAGTGAGTGAATTGTCCTTGTGCTATATTGTGATTAAAAAAAAACATTTTTTCTAGGGACAGAAAACTGTAGGTAGGGAGAGTGTTTTTTTTCTTTCACTCTGCAAGTCCTTGTTTCCAGGGACCTGTAAGGACAGTGAGTGAATTGTCCTTGTGCTATATTGTGATTAAAAAAAACATTTTTTCTAGGGACAGAAAACTGTAGGTAGGGAGAGTGTTTTTTTTCTTTCACTCTGCAAGTCCTTGTTTCCAGGGACCTGTAAGGACAGTGAGTGAATTGTCCTTGTGCTATATTGTGCTTAAAAAAAACATTTATTCTAGGGACAGAAAACTGTAGGTAGGGAGAGTGTCAGTTTATTTCACTCTGCAAGTCCTTGTTTCCAGGGACCTGGAAGGACAGTGAGTGAATTGTCCTTGTGCTATATTGTGATTAAAAAAAACATTTTTTCTAGGGACAGAAAACTGTAGGTAGGGAGAGTGTTTTTTTTCTTTCACTCTGCAAGTCCTTGTTTCCAGGGACCTGGAAGGACAGTGAGTGAATTCTCCTTGTGCTATATTGTGCTTAAAAAAAACATTTATTCTAGGGACAGAAAACTGTAGGTAGGGAGAGTGTCAGTTTATTTCACTCTGCAAGTCCTTGTTTCCAGGGACCTGGAAGGACAGTGAGTGAATTGTCCTTGTGCTATATTGTGATTAAAAAAAACATTTTTTCTAGGGACAGAAAACTGTAGGTAGGGAGAGTGTTTTTTTTCTTTCACTCTGCAAGTCCTTGTTTCCAGGGACCTGTAAGGACAGTGAGTGAATTGTCCTTGTGCTATATTGTGCTTAAAAAAAACATTTATTCTAGGGACAGAAAACTGTAGGTAGGGAGAGTGTCAGTTTATTTCACTCTGCAAGTCCTTGTTTCCAGGGACCTGTAAGGACAGTGAGTGAATTGTCCTTGTGCTATATTGTGATTAAAAAAAACATTTTTTCTAGGGACAGAAAACTGTAGGTAGGGAGAGTGTTTTTTTTCTTTCACTCTGCAAGTCCTTGTTTCCAGGGACCTGTAAGGACAGTGAGTGAATTGTCCTTGTGCTATATTGTGCTTAAAAAAAACATTTATTCTAGGGACAGAAAACTGTAGGTAGGGAGAGTGTCAGTTTATTTCACTCTGCAAGTCCTTGTTTCCAGGGACCTGTAAGGACAGTGAGTGAATTGTCCTTGTGCTATATTGTGATTAAAAAAAACATTTTTTCTAGGGACAGAAAACTGTAGGTAGGGAGAGTGTTTTTTTTCTTTCACTCTGCAAGTCCTTGTTTCCAGGGACCTGTAAGGACAGTGAGTGAATTGTCCTTGTGCTATATTGTGCTTAAAAAAAACATTTATTCTAGGGACAGAAAACTGTAGGTAGGGAGAGTGTCAGTTTATTTCACTCTGCAAGTCCTTGTTTCCAGGGACCTGTAAGGACAGTGAGTGAATTGTCCTTGTGCTATATTGTGATTAAAAAAAACATTTTTTCTAGGGACAGAAAACTGTAGGTAGGGAGAGTGTTTTTTTTCTTTCACTCTGCAAGTCCTTGTTTCCAGGGACCTGTAAGGACAGTGAGTGAATTGTCCTTGTGCTATATTGTGATTAAAAAAAACATTTTTTCTAGGGACAGAAAACTGTAGGTAGGGAGAGTGTTTTTTTTCTTTCACTCTGCAAGTCCTTGTTTCCAGGGACCTGTAAGGACAGTGAGTGAATTGTCCTTGTGCTATAGTGTGCTTAAAAAAAACATTTATTCTAGGGACAGAAAACTGTAGGCAGGGACAGTGTCAGTTTCTTTCACTCTGCAAGTCCTTGTTTCCAGGGACCTGGAAGGACAGTGAGTGAATTGTCCTTGTGCTATATTGTGATTAAAAAAAACATTTTTTCTAGGGACAGAAAACTGTAGGTAGGGAGAGTGTTTTTTTTCTTTCACTCTGCAAGTCCTTGTTTCCAGGGACCTGTAAGGACAGTGAGTGAATTGTCCTTGTGCTATATTGTGATTAAAAAAAACATTTTTTCTAGGGACAGAAAACTGTAGGTAGGGAGAGTGTTTTTTTTCTTTCACTCTGCAAGTCCTTGTTTCCAGGGACCTGTAAGGACAGTGAGTGAATTGTCCTTGTGCTATAGTGTGCTTAAAAAAAACATTTATTCTAGGGACAGAAAACTGTAGGTAGGGACAGTGTCAGTTTCTTTCACTCTGCAAGTCCTTGTTTCCAGGGACCTGGAAGGACAGTGAGTGAATTGTCCTTGTGCTATATTGTGATTAAAAAAAACATTTTTTCTAGGGACAGAAAACTGTAGGTAGGGAGAGTGTTTTTTTTCTTTCACTCTGCAAGTCCTTGTTTCCAGGGACCTGGAAGGACAGTGAGTGAATTGTCCTTGTGCTATATTGTGCTTAAAAAAACATTTATTCTAGGGACAGAAAACTGTAGGTAGGGAGAGTGTCAGTTTCTTTCACTGTGAAAGTCCTTGTTTCAAGGGACAGAGAAGGACACCTGAAGGTAGCCCTTATTGCTTTTTTCCCATCTCCCTGCAGGCCATCTATTAGAATGTCTGGAAGGCAAACAAGGAGAGGCAGACAGTCAGGAGGCAATAAAAGAGGGCAAGCAGGCTCTGTGTCTGGGGGCAACAGTGCTGGTCGTGGACGCGGTGCATTGTCATCAGCACATGGCCATGGGACACGCTTGTCCTTCTTTTCGGCAGCTGGACATGTTGAGCCACATCATGCCGAAGACTTGGTAGAGTGGATGACCAAGCCCTCCTCCTCCTCCTCATCCTCTCTCACCCAGGCTCAGGGTACTGGAAAAGCAGCTGCCAAAGCGTCGTCTTCCCTGGTATCAATGTCAGACAAATCATCAGTCACTCCTTCCCTAGACCCACCATGTCCTCCTCCTGAGGAGTCCCCCGAACTGTTTCAGCACAGTGTTGGGTACATGCTCCAGGAGGATGCCCAGCGTTTCAAAGGGTCTGATGATGAAACCCAGCTAGAGGAAGGCAGTAGCATGAGAGCAGACAGAGGGGATGCTCAAGAAGGACACCAATCTGGCAGTCATGTTCCAGCAGCTGCAGCATACTGCCAGATTGGCTCCAGTGATGAGGAGGGAGGGGATGATGAGGTCACTGACTCCACGTGGGTGCCTAATAGGAGAGAGGAGGAGGAGGAGGATGAGGAGGAGGCACATCTCCAACGAGGCAGGATGCCCTTTGGTGGCCAGCGTAAGGGCAGTACACCGACGGAATCACACCGCAGAGCTCCGCCTGTGCAGGGCGCTGCCTCTGCCCGTCATTCAAAAAGTTCTTTGGTGTGGGCCTTTTTTGAGGCTAGTGCATCAGATCGCACAGCTGCTGTTTGCAACATATGTCTCAAGCGTATATCGCGTGGCCAAAACATCAGCCGCTTGGGTACCACATGCCTGACCAGACATATGTTGACCTGCCATGCAGCTCGTTGGCAAGCCTACCTCAAAGACCCACACCAAAGAACAAAGCGGACCTCTCCTTGCACCGCATCAGCTGGGATCTCCAACCCCACTATAACTTCAGTCCTCTCTGAAACATGCACTGAGAGGAATGAAGGTGTAGAATTAGGTGTGTCACAGCCAAGTACTTGCGCCCACTCTGCTAGCAGTACACCGACGTCCGATTCTAGCAGGCAAATTTCCCTGCCCCAGCTGCTGGACCGTCGAAAGAAGTTCACTCCCAGCCATCCACATGCCCAGCGGTTGAATGCTAGCTTGGCTAAATTGCTAGCGCTTCAACTGCTGCCTTTTCAGTTGGTAGACTCGGCCCCCTTCCGTGAGTTTGTGCAATGTGCGGTTCCTCAGTGGCAGGTTCCCAAACGCCACTTTTTCTCACGGAAGGCTATTCCGGCTCTCTACCGGCATGTGGAAGGCAATGTCTTGGCCTCGCTGGACAGGGCGGTCAGCGGTAAGGTGCATATTACCGCTGACTCATGGTCCAGCAGGCATGGACAGGGACGTTACCTTTCTTTCACGGCCCATTGGGTCACTCTTTTGGCAGCTGGGAAGGATTCAGGACAAGGTGCAGTAGTGTTGGAGGTTGTCCCACCGCCACGCCTCCAAAATGCTACTACTGGTTGTGACACACCTCTCTCCTCCACCCCCTCCTCTTCTTCTTCCTCCATGGCCTCTTCCTGTGGTTTGTCCTATGAACCAGCGGTGCTCCGTAGCCGTTCACGGGGCTACGCAAGTACGCAGGCAAAAAGATGCCATGCCGTGCTTGCGCTGGTGTGTTTGGGGGACAGAAGCCACACTGGGGCAGAGGTCCTGTCTGCTCTGCAGGGCCAGGCCGAGAGGTGGTTGACGCCACGCCAGCTTAAGCCAGGAATGGTGGTTTGCGACAATGGCACCAACCTCCTCTCCGCCCTCCGACAGGGACAACTGACCCATGTGCCCTGTGTGGCTCACGTCCTTAACCTGGTGGTGCAGCGCTTCTTGGGCAGGTACCCGGGCTTACAGGATGTCCTGAGGCAGGCCAGGAAAGTCTGTGTGCATTTCCGCAGATCTTATAATGCCAGTGCTCGCCTGGCTGAGCTGCAAAAGGAGTTGAACCTGCCCAAGAACCGCCTTATATGTGACATGCCCACCAGGTGGAACTCAACGTTGGCCATGCTGCAGCGGCTGCACACGCAGCAGAGGGCCATCAATGAGTACCTGTGCGACTACGGCACCAGGACAGGGTCAGGGGAGCTTGGTTTTTTTTCTCCACGCCAGTGGGGCATGATCAGGGATGCATGCACTGTCCTGGCACCATTTGAGGAGGCCACGAGGATGGTGAGCAGTGACAGTGCATGCATCAGTGACACTGTACCTCTTGTCCACCTGTTGGAGCACACGCTGCGTGGAATAATGGACAGGGCACTTGAGGCAGAACAGAGGCAGGAAGAGGAGGACTTCCTTGCCTCTCAAGGCCCCCTTTACCCAGACAGTGTTCCTTCTGTCCCACCCATCGCACAGGAAGAGGAGGAGGAGGAGGAGGAGGAGGAGGATTGTGTCAGCATGGAGGTGGAGGCTGGCACTCAGCATCATCAGCAGCAGTCTTTTAGGGATGATTTACAGTCCCAAGAAACCAGTGGACTTGTACGTGGCTGGGAGGAGGTGGCTGCGGATCATGTCGTCCTTAGTGACCCAGAGGACTCCGGAGCGAATGCCTCAGCAAACCTACGCTGCATGGCCTCCCTGATCCTGCAAAGTCTGCGGAAGGATCCTCGTATTCTTCGGATCAAGGAGAGGGACCATTACTGGCTGGCCACTCTCCTTGATCCACGGTACAAGGGTAAGGTTGCGGACCTTATGTTACCGTCGCAGAGGGAGCAGAGGATGAGACAACTCCGGGAGGCCTTGCAGAAAGGTCTGTGCAACGCGTTCCCAGAGACTGGGAGGTTGCAAACTCCTGGTCCTGGACAACGAGTTGCTGAGGCTTCGGCCTGTCAAAGAAGGAGCGGTGGGGAAGGTGGCCGTCTGACCGATGCGTTCAGACAATTCTTTAGTCCGCAGCCCCAAAGTATGATCGGTTCCAGCAACCATCGCCAGCGTCTGATAAACATGGTGCAGGAATATCTAGGGGCAAGGTCAGACTTGGACACCTTCCCCACCGAAAATCCTCTGGCTTACTGGGTCTTGAGGATGGATCACTGGCCAGAGCTTGCACAGTATGCAATTGAGCTACTGGCCTGTCCTGCATCCAGCGTTCTTTCGGAACGCACATTCAGTGCTGCTGGAGGATTTGTCACGGATCACAGGGTGCGCCTGTCCACCGACTCGGTTGATCGACTGACTTTCATCAAGATGAACCAGTCTTTGATCACCACCAGCTACCACACACCTGATGCTGATATAACAGACTAATTGATTTTAACATGTCACATCCCTTCAAGACTGATGCTGATGCTGAGTGCCTGTGCTGTTATGTTGACTGGCTATCCTCCTCCTCCGAGTCCTCAATGATACGATTGATGATGATAGCTTGTAAGATCATTTTTGTTTATGGGTGCCGCCACCAGTGCCTAACGCCCAATTTTTCAGCCCCTGTTTAACAGGGGCGTGTAATTACAATTTTTGAAGCAATACTTTGCAACAGGGCTCATTGCTGTGCTCCAAGTACAGTATCTGTGAGGAGTTGCAGTGTTGTGCCACCAGTGCCTAAGGCCCAATTTTTCAGCCCCTGTTTAACAGGGGCGTGTCATTACAATTTTTGAAGCAATACTTTGCAACAGGGCTCATTGCTGTGCTCCAAGTACAGTATCTGTGAGGAGTTGCAGTGTTGTGCCACCAGTGCCTAAGGCCCAATTTTTCAGCCCCTGTTTAACAGGGGCGTGTCATTACAATTTTTGAAGCAATACTTTGCAACAGGGCTCATTGCTGTGCTCCAAGTACAGTATCTGTGAGGGGTTGCAGTGTTGTGCCACCAGTGCCTAAGGCCCAATTTTTCAGCCCCTGTTCAACAGGGGCATGTAATTACAATTCTTGATCTAATAATTCACAGCAGGGCCCATTGCTGCACCCACCAAGAGTAACTGTCAGGGCTTACAGTGTTGTGGCACCAGCACCACCATCAAAGGCCCAATTTTTACTACCACTGTTCAACAATTATATGTAATTAAAATTCCTGATATAATAGTTGACAGCAGGGCGTTCCAGCACCAACCAAGAGTAACTGTGAGTGCTTACAGTGTTGTGCCAACACCAACAACTAAGGGGCCTATTTCTGCAGAGTATATACGGCAGGTCCCTACTTTCAAACATCCAACTTACAAACGACTCCTACTTGCAAACGCAAGAAGACAACAGGAAGTGAGAGGAAATCTACCACTAGGAAGGAAAATTCTCTCCTGTAAGAATAAATATGGGAGAAAGGTGTCTCCTCTGTACTGATGCTTTATCAGCAATCCTTGTTTCAAGAAAAAGACCACATTTCAAAAAGAGTTGTCATTGGGACGGAAAGTGAGGTGAAATGTTCTGAACAGGGGCACAGACAGCAAAACAAATGTTACAGGGGTGATAACCCTTACCTATGTTTTCCAAAAAGTTTAAAAATAGATTTTTGGTCTGGAGCTACACTTCAACAATGTACCTGTTCAAAATTACAAACAGACTCTACATAAGAACAAACCTACAGTCCCTGTCTTGTATGCACCGCCTGTATAGGGCTGTTCAGAGTATATAGGGCCTTTTTTATTTTATGTGCGGGGTTCCCCTTAATATCCATACAAGACCCAAAGGGGCTGGTAATGGGCTGGGGTAGGGGGGGGGTCATGGGGTAGCTATGCCATTTTTCTTAAAGAATTTCATCCATATTACCGGGACCAGACATTACATTAAAGCCGCAAGCAGTTTTAAATGGCTTTTTTTTCCTTTAGAAGTGTCATTTTGTGCAGGGACAGTTCTAAACACGGGAAACACGTGGCACTTCACAGGCATACTTTAGACACCCCCCAGGTACGATATTTAAAGGAATATTTGACTTTTTTTTTTTCACTTTATGCATCATTAAAATGACTGCTCCCGAAAAACGACCGTTTTTAAAACTTCTTTTTGCATTGATACATGTCCCCTGGTGCAGAACCCGGGTTCCCAAACCCTTTTTAGGACAATAACATGCATAATAGTTGTTATAATTAGCACTTTAGAATTCGAACGTTCGCATCCATTGTATTTAATAGGGTTCTAATGTTCGTTCGAACTTTCGGTCCGTTCGCGGGTTCTGGTGCGAACCGAACCCGGGGGTGTTCGGCTCATCACTACTCTTCTGGGATGAAGGGGATGAGTCTACGCAGCAGGCGGAGAAGATGATGAGATCCGCTGACTACTGATCCTATTTGTGCATCCATCGACATCTCTGAGTCAAAGATGACTCTGAGACTTTTGACTTTGGTGCTTGGGGTGATGGTCTGTCCAAGGATGGTGGGTGGTGTCCATGAAGTTTTAGCTTTTGTCTTTCGGTTAGCGTGGAGGAGAAGAAGTTCTATTTTGGATCCATTGAGTTTGAGGGAGCTCTCAGTCATCCAATCATCGATCAATGTGAGGCATTTTTCTAGTCCGTGAGGACTTACAGTGTTGTGGCACCAGCACCACCACCACCAAAGGCCCAATTCTTCTACCACTGTTCAACAACGGCATGTAATTACAATTCTTGATATAATAGTTCACAGCAGGGCGTTCCAGCGCCCACCAAGAGTAACTGTGAGTGCTTACAGTGTTGTGGCACCAACACCAGTGTCTAAGGCCCAATTTTTCTGCCCCTGTTCAACAGGGGCATGTAATTACAGTTCTTGATCTAATATATCACAGCAGGGCTGTTCCTGCGCCCACCAAGAGTAACTGTGAGGGCTTACAGTGTTGTGGCAACACCAACACCTAAGGCCCAAATTTCTGCAGAGTATATAGGGCAGGCCCCTACTTTCAAACATCCGACTTACAAACGACTCCTACTTACAAACGGAAGGAGACAACAGGAAGTCAGAGGAAATCTACCCCTAGGAAGGGAAATTCTCTCCTGTAAGAGTTAATATGGGAAAAACGTGTATTTTTTGGCTGGAGCTACACTTAAAAAATGTACCTGTTCCAAATCACAAACAGATTCAACTTAAGAACAAACCTACAGTCCCTGTCTTTCTTGGGACTGCCTGTATACTCCTGATCAGAGTATATAGGGCCTGGGGGCCCCACGCCTTTCTTTTTTTTAATTTGGGTGCGGGGTTTCCCTTAATATCCATACAAGACCCAAAGGGGCTGGTAATGGGCTGGGGGGGGGGGGGCGGTACCAATGCCGTTTTTCTCAACGATTTTCATCCATATTGCCGGGACCAGACATTACATTAAAGCCGCAAGCAGTTTTAAATGACTTTTATTCCTTTAGAAATGTAATTTTGTGCAGGGACTGTTCTAAACACGGGAAACACGTGCCATTTCACAGGCATACTATAGGCACCCCCAGGTACGAAATTAAAGGGAATATTTCACTTTTATTTTTTCACTTTAAGCATCATTAAAACTTTTTTTTGCATTGATACATGTCCCCTGGGGCAGGACCCGGTCCCCAAACCATTTTTAGGACAATAACTTGCATATTAGGCTTTAAAATTCGCACTTTTGATTTCTCATGTTCGAGTCCCATAGACTTTAACAGTGTTCGAAAGTTCAAGTTCGGCTGTTCTGGATGCGAACCGAACCAGGGGGTGTTCGGCTAATCCATAATCACAAACACTTCCATTCTCTTAGTGGTGTTGAAACATCTTTTTTGGATTAGGATGTTCATTTTGTAATTTTTTTTTTTTTATCGGTATTTGTGTACACTCGCTATAAATTTTAGATTGAACTGTTTTTGTTTTCTTTCTGTAAAATGCAAACTATTGAGAGATGATTTTTTGGCAGCAGAATAGAACAAAGCGTCCATTTTTAGTAGAGAGTGAGCAGAGTGTTCTGTTTTTGTTTTCTTTCTGTAATTTTTTTTTTAAATATAGAGACTATTGAAGGATCATTTTTTGGCATCAGAATAGCATCCATAACAAAACATCCATTTTTAGTGGAGTGTGAACAGGTTAGATCCCTTGAAAAGTTTTTATTCCTCTCTGGGTCCCCATTGGGGAGGTTTCCCTCACTTCCTGTGGTGTTAGTAGGAAAGGAAGTGAGCAGAATCTCTCCAACAGCTACCCAGATAGCAATAAAACATGATTTCTGTACTTACCATAAAATCCTTCATCAAGGGACACAGGGTTCGTATAACCTGAGATTACTGGGCTATGAGGCATTGAATAACTGCAAAATGGTATTGGTCAACCAGATATAATCCCTCCCACTTCCATAATGATTTGAATGATAAAACAAAACAAAACAGTAGTAGTAGATTATAAACATAGAGTAGTGGGACCTGTGTCCCTTGACTGCACTTTGGTAGGAAATGTTGGAACCTTATCCTTAAAGTTGAACTCTGGGGAAGTACAACAACATTGGTCCTTTTGCTGTGTAAAAATAATTACCTCTACTGATACCTGTCCCATGTTTGGATGCTTCTCCAACGCTGTATCTTGGCCTAGGCCAACAAGGCCCAGGCCTAGGGCAGCACTTTGCAGGGGGGCAGCATGAAAAGAGTCTCCGCCGGCTTGTGCTACACTTTTAGTGTAGCCCCAGTCTTATGAGATGGACTGGGCTGCAAGACAAATCGGTCTGGTGCCCCCATAAAGCGGCCGCACTGCTGCCGGTATGATAGGGATGGTGCAGACACAATGGACACTGACATGGTCACCTATACCTGGCAGGTAGGTAGTAGGACTCTCCTGTAATCCTTTGCTTGTGTCAGTTGTACATATTAAGGAATCTTAATTTTATTTCTGTTGATTGTTGATGAGAAAAATAAACAGATGGATTTATTTGTTCCTGCCCCCAATCCTTCCTTTGCTCACTGCCTGGACCACATTCACCTTCATCACTGTGCTATATGTTTTCTGCTGCACCACTGGCATGGTTATATCCTCTTAGTCCTCCATAAATTTAGCAGAAATTTGTGCTTAAAGTAGAACTATAGGCAACACTTTTTTTTTCCATCCCTTCATTTCCTGCCCCATAGCCAAATAGGAAGTGAGAGGAAATCTCTGCAGATTAAGGGAATCCCTCCCCGCCCCCCAAGGCCCTCAGAACTAGTGTCCCCACTGGAAAATTTCAGGGCAGGTCTTAAAAAGGAAGGGATGTGACCTTGACAGGAAGGGGTGGATCATATTTAAATTAGGGGTTGCACGAGTTTAGTCAGGCCTAGGGCAGCACAAAACCTAAATACACCACTGGACTCCAGACGCAGATTCCTGCATGTGGGTGGGGCTTAGGTGCCCTAGTGGGGACACTGTAGAACTGCACCCGCTCATGCCTGTTACACAGTCCTGAAGCCGCTTTCATGTGGAGTCTACATTAAGGCGACACTCCAACTTAGATGCAGGTTGCACTTGCACGGTTAACTCTCTCTTGTTTTGTGGCTGTTACATTTGACAGTTCTCTCCTTACAGGACACCACACACAGGTGTGCAGCGTTAGGGACCAATCCTGCTGAGCCTGTACCAGTCTTCACGAATCAAGCAGTTCATGTCACCTCTCTTCCAAGGCCTAGTTCCATAGTTGCTAAGGGATACAGAAAATGCTCTCTCTCTCTCCAACCTCCAACGCTTGCTCTCTCTCCTGGGGCCCCTCTGCGTCTTTCCTTCACCTGTGACTCAAGGCTGGGTCCCTAGGCTCTCTGTGCCGCAGGTCCAGTCCCAAAGAGCGGGGAACCAGCCGCTAGTGGAAGTGCCAAATGCTTAACTCCCTCCACTACCACAGTTGCTATCAACTCTGCCATGTCACCTGTCTCCGGCCTGATTGGCTGCCTTGTATGTGACACAGATACCGTTGTCCTTAGCAACAAAAAATTAACTACCTCTGGGTAGTACTCTCTGTGTTAGACCCTTATTTTGTATTTTCCTCTAACTCAGTCCCCTTGTTGTGCTGTAAGCCCTGATCTTTTAAAAAGCTGTGCATGCTCCCCTTTAAAGAGGAAGTAAACCCTGATGGGGTCTATCTTCAGCCCTCTTCCTTCTGGGGCATGACCCCCTCTAGAAATGTCCCTTTCTAAAGTGCGCATGCGCCGAATACATCGGCGCATGCACAGAAGACAACAGCGTTCGGGGACATTGTAAATATCTCCTAAACCGTGTAGGTTTAAGAGAGATTTCCAGCACCTACAGGTAAGCCTTAATATAGGCTTACCTGGGGGGCGTGTCCTGGCTATGGAGGAGTGAGGACGTGCTTTGCCTCAGCTCCGCTCCACCGCAGTCATAAGTGTAGCTACTGAGGGGGTTTCTCACCGGCATCGACTCCCCTCACGTCCCAGCGATTGCGCCACTCATCCCAGATCGCACTCGGCAGGCACAACTAGAATCCTACTTCACCGGGTCCCGAGGACAAGGCCGCGAGGCCTCCAAGATGGCGCCGACAGGGAAGGCACAGAAGGCTGCTAAATCCTCACAGCCAGCCGCGGCTGCGGCACGGCAGCAGAAAGGGACTGTCTCCACTGCCTCATCTCCAGGGTCGGTGAGTGATTCGGCCCCCCCAACCTCCC
The DNA here is from genome assembly GCA_029206835.1 of Rana muscosa. Taxonomy (NCBI): domain Eukaryota; kingdom Metazoa; phylum Chordata; class Amphibia; order Anura; family Ranidae; genus Rana; species Rana muscosa. The sequence continues at coordinate 885,471,588 of CM055116.1, forward strand.
CTGCCTCCCCAGGGGGCCGCTCAGCAGCATCAGACATCCTGGGGGATGAAGATCTCAGGCGCCATATTATGTCCCTCCCCACCAAAGAGGACTTGGAGCGCTTCACTAGCAGAGTGGAGAAAGCATTCACTGCTGACATTGCCCAGTTAAAGGCTGATACGTCCCACCTAGGCAACAGAGTTGAAGCATTGGAAGAGAGATTGGAGGAGGCTCTCCCCACTATTGCGCTGCTGCAATCTAAATGTCAAATGCAAGACCAGCAGATTGAATCCCTGCTATGCCAGTTAGATGACACAGAAAATCGCAGCAAAAGGGGTAACATTAGGATTCGGGGATTGCCAGAAGCTACTGCCTCATGTGACATTATTCCCACGCTGCAAGATGTCTTTCGGGACATATTAGGTATGCCTGCGTCTGCTCCTATAGAAATAGACCGCGCCCACAGGGCCCTGAGACTGCCATCTCAAGACGTAGATAACCCCAGAGACATTATTTGCAAGCTACATAAGTACACTCTCAAGGACCGCATTATGCAAAAGATGCGTGGCAAGCCTTTCTACGATTTTGATGGGGCGCGCTTGTTTTTCTACCAAGACATTTCCGGGCGCACTTTAATGCAACGCAGGGCGCTCCGCCCCCTTTTGACTGCGCTCCAGGATGCAGGACTGCCGTACCGTTGGGGTTTCCCCTTCTTTCTGCAGGCGACTAAAGACAGGAAACAGGTCACACTGTGTTCCAAAGATGACCTTCCGCACTTCCTCTCTGCTCTGAGGCTGGAACCCGTTGACTTCCCTGACTGGAGGGCCTTGACCGGTGCCTTACCGGTGAAGCTTCCTGAGACATGGATGACAGCTAATCGCAGGAGTCGCAGAAGAGACAGACAGCGTCCGTCCCAGGATCCCTTAACGGACCCTTCCACGTCTCAAGACTGACGGAGGTGTCCCTTCTGGCCGCTTAAATGGTTTGAGTAACTTTTCTTCAGCTGCAGCGCGGTGACCCTCCCGCATGCTCCAGTGTACCTCACAGACGCACCCTCTTGTTGTGAACTCTTCACAGGCCTTGTGCCTCAGGTCTGATGACCTGGTTGTCCGCAAGATGACTATTAGCAACTGCGCATGGGTTAGGGTTGTGCCACCCCATTATTACCTTATTGGCCCTAACAGACAGCCCCCTTTTTTTACCTTCACGCTCTGCAAGATGCGGTGGAGGGAGATGAGACTCCTTGCCGTTCCCCTTCCATGTTGGCACACGTTCCCCACGTAGGCCCCCCCTTTCTTTTTCGTACATCACGGGACACAGAGCGACTTAGTCATTACTAATGGGTTATATAGATACCTTCAGGTGCTGGCACTGGCAACTTCCAAAACCGGAAGTACCCTCCCCTATATAAGCCCCTCCCATCCGGGAGCACCTCAGTTTTTTGCCAGTGTCTAAGGTGTTGGCCAAAGAGTAACATGTGTTTTCACTGGGCTTGCGTACAGGTTCTTTTACGGGCCTTAGTAAGCTGTTCCGGATCCCACCAAAAAAGCTTCATAGCTAAACGGTCGGTACCCGGGCCTTGCAACAGAAGAGCAAGGTTTTGCCTGTAATGCCTCTCTTAGGAGGGCTGGACCCTGGGATCCAGAGCTCTGGTCATACCCACGACCAAGATGTTTTCTGTGCAGGGTGCTATACAGGTCCAGGGGAGTGGAATCCTTGGGAACCCGGTCCCTGAAGGTTTAATTACAATGCCTGCCGTGATAGGTGAAGTTTGGGCTTCTGTGGACCAAACAGAGTCCTGCGGCGGGGAACAGGTAAGTGGGGGCCCCCAGGAACTTGGTTCTATTGGGGGACCCCCAAGCCTAATTTGTCTTTCTGTCTGTTACCTAACGGTATTCCCGCTAATATCTGTGTATGCCTGTAACTACTGGAAAATGTAAAATTTTAATAGTAGTCAAGAAAAAAAAAAAAAAAAGAGGACTGCGGTACCTGTGTTAAACCACTAGAGGCCGCTGTGGTCCATTTTTTCTTGTCATGTGGATCTTTGGTTTTCTCAAGTCAAAAGATCCAGGCAGTTGGTAAGTTCTCTGTGGGAATCCACTTCCTCTGCCCTGTTGCTGCGCTCATCCACCGCACAGGCCCTCCGGCAAAAAAGGGCCCTGGCTCCTAGTCCCTGCTTGGTTTCGAAAAGGGCGCCAATGGCGCACGGGCGCGCGCGCGGGCGCGTGCACGTGCCTCCTATGAAAAAAAGGGGCGGGGCGGGTGGATGACGCTCGATGCGCGCCGCGGCGCTTTTGCGCATGTGCAGGCGTCCCAGCATGTATAAAAGACACAGTACAAGTGTCAGCTGGATGCAAACAGAGCTAGCAACAAAACGGTGGCACACAGAGGCGGTTGATGCAGGCATCCCCATAGAAAGGCACTTTAGTGGACACCAGCTGGTATATAGCAGCAACTGTGTTAGACTATTACCAGCAAAATTGGTGTATGACGACGGGAATACCTCAGCTTTGTGCTTAAAGGATATGTCGTCCAGACGCTCCGGAAATAAGTCTTCCAGGAAGCCAAAGGGGTCTCCATCGGGCTCTGAGGATATTGGGCATGCTTGTACTGCACCAATCTCCCCTGAAAATTCAGAGGTCAGTAGCCGTAGGAACCCCGCAGGAGTGCCTGGTGCTGTGGCTGTCCCCAGTCCACCTGCTCCTGTATATATAACAGAGGAGGTTTTATCCTAAACTCTGGGAGGATTGGAAGAGAGATTAACAGCATTGATCGCTGCTTCCCTGTCACAGGGAAAGCGCGTCCGATCTCCGTCTCCTCCTTCAGAGTGCCCGTTAGTGGAGGAACAGCCCCACACAGAGATCGACCTACCTGAAGGGGATCAGGATGAGGTTGATTCAGTTATAGAGGAATCAACAGTGGAAGAACCTTTCTCAGCATCTCAGGCTGAAAGATTATGGGTTCAGTCTCTGACTAATATGGTCCGATCAGCATTTAAAATGCCTCTGGCGGAACCATCAACCACTACGGTTTCCTCGCTGGGGTCGCTGAAAGCTCCCCAGGCTGTCTGTTCCTTCCCAATCCACCCTTTATTGGAAGGGCTTATTTACCAGGATTGGGAGCATCCTGATAAAATATTTACTCCCCCCAAGAGATTTCCAGTGATCTATCCCATGGAGGATAAGTTCATAAAAAAATGGAGGGTCCCTACAGTGGACGCAGCCATCTCTTGTGTGAACAAATCACTGACATGTCCAGTAGATAATGTTCCAATGTTCAAAGACCCAATAGATAAAAAATTGGAGTCTTTACTAAAATCTGCTTTCTCTACAGCAAGCATGGTGACACAACCTGCAATAGCAGCGATTGGAGTCTGCCAAGCGGTGAAAGATCAGTTGAAACAAGTCTTAAGGGACTTACCAGATCAGCAGGCGCTTGCCCTAGCTGACCTACCTAGAGCCTTGTGTTTTGCGGTGGACGCCATAAAGGATACAATCCAACAGGCCTCCAGCTTTACGCTGTCTGTAGTACATATGCGTAGGCTTCTATGGCTCAAAAACTGGTCTGCTGAAGCTCCCTGTAAGAAATTGCTGGTTAGCTTCCCATTTCATGGAGAACGCTTATTTGGAGAAGATCTGGACAAGTATATCCAGAAAATTTCTGCCGGTAAAAGTTCACTCTTGCCGGTTAAGAATAAGAGTAGAAGTCCTTCTTTTAAGAGGCCTACTTCTCCAGTCCCTGGCACATCGGCTGTGAAACAGTTCCGACGGCCTCCGCGGTCAAATGCAGGGGGCAGAAATCAGGGACAATCACAGGGTAACAAGAAACCCTGGGTCAAGAGAGGTACAAAACCTCCCCCCAAGTCATGAAGGGTTGCCCCCACTCAATCGGGTGGGGGGAAGACTTCAGTTGTTCACAGAGACCTGGCGGGACACCATCAGAGACAGATGGGTGCTCTCCGCAGTAAGTTTGGGATACAAGCTGGAGTTAAAAGACACTCCTCCTGCCCATTTTATGAGGTCAAACGTGCCAAGCGATCCCCAGAAGAGAGGATCCCTCCTTCTGGCACTAGAACAACTATTGCTCCAAGGTGTAATCATGAAGGTTCCTCTGGAAGAAAGCGGATTCGGGTTTTACTCGAACCTTTTCACAGTCCCCAAACCAAATGGGGACGTGAGGCCCATATTAAATCTAAAAGGGCTAAACAAGTTCCTACATATCAGGACTTTTCGGATGGAGTCGATCCGATCGGTGGCCACCGCCCTACAAGGGCAGGAATGGTTAGCCTCGATCGACATAAGGGATGCTTATCTGCATATTCCCATCTTTCCGGCCCACCAGAAATTTCTACGCTTTGCAGTAGAAGGGCGCCATTTTCAGTTCAGAGCCTTACCTTTCGGTCTGGCCACAGCACCACGAGTGTTCACAAAAATTCTGGCCCCACTATTGGCCAATCTAAGAACACAAGGTGTAACGATAATGGCATATCTAGACGACCTGCTACTAATAGACCACTCAGTGGAAAAGCTGGAAGTAGCTATTCACAAGACAATCAAGTATCTGGAATATCACGGTTGGATTATATATTATATAATCCAACCGGGACAAGTCAGCTCTAAGACCAGTCAAAAGTCTGGAATACTTAGGGCAAAGGCTGGATTCAAATCAGAGAAAGATTTTCTTACCCCCAGAGAAGGTGTCGTCTTTAAAAGATTTGACCCACTTAGTGGGTACAAAAAGAAAACCATCCATATGCCTGTGCATGAGGCTGCTGGGAAAAATGGTGGCTTCATTCGAAGCAGTACCCTACGGTCAATTCCAATCAAGGAACTTTCAGAGGGCCATACTGTCAGCCTGGAACAAAAAAGTTCAGGCTTTAGACTTACCAATGTCCCTGTCCCCTTCCGTTCGCAAGAGCCTCCATTGGTGGTTGGTGCCCCAGAATCTGGAAAAAGGGAAACCCTTCAGTCCGGTTTCTTGGAAGGTGGTCACTACAGATGCCAGCCTCATAGGCTGGGGGGCAGTACTGGAGCAATGGTCTCTCCAGGGCAAGTGGTCAGAAGCAGAGAAGGCCCTGCCCATCAATCTCTTAGAGATACGAGCAGCCCGGTATGCCCTAGTAGCATGGACATCCAAACTCCAAGGGTCTCCTGTCAGAATTCAATCAGACAATGCCACAGCAGTGGTATATATCAATCACCAGGGTGGCACCAGGAGTCGTGCAGCCCAGAGGGAAGCGAATTGCATCCTGGAATGGGCAGAAAGATATGTCCCAGCCATATCCGCGGTTTTTAGCCCAGGAGTGGAAAATTGGAGAGCGGACTTTTTAAGTCGCCAGCAATTATGCCCGGGGGAATGGTCTCTTCACCCCGAGGTTTTCCAGGCAATATGCCAGCGGTGGGGAACACCGGATGTAGATCTGCTAGCATCCAGATTCAAAGCAAAGGTGGACAGATTTGTGTCTCGCACAAGGGATCCCCTAGCTTGCGGCTCGGATGCCCTAGTGTTCCCTTGGGATCAGTTCAAGCTGATATATGCATTCCCACCGCCACAATTGTTACCGCGATTAATCCGCAGAATCAGGGTAGAAAAGAAACCAGTGATTCTGGTGGCTCCAGCGTGGCCCCGAAGGGCATGGTACGCGGAGATTGTAAAAATGTCAGTGGGGAGTCCTTGGACCCTCCCACATCGTCCGGACCTGCTTTTGCAAGGACCGATATACCACCCTTCCTTACCAGCCCTAGGTTTGACGGCCTGGCTATTGAAGCCCACATTCTAAAAAAGAGAGGGCTCTCTAATCCTGTGGTATCTACCATGATCAATGCCAGGAAGCCGGTATCCAGGCAGATCTATTATAGGATCTGGAAGGCGTACATCACGTGGTGTGAGGCCAAGAAATGGCATCCACGTAAGTACGTAATAGGTAGGATTCTGGACTTCCTACAGTGGGCTGTAGATAGGAAGCTTGCCTTGAGTACTATCAAGGGTCAGATTTCGGCCTTGTCAATATTTTTTCAAAGGCCCTTGGCTTTGCATTCTTTAGTCAAAGCTTTCATACAAGGAGTGATGCGTATTAGCCCTCCGGTTAGTATTCCCATATGTCCATGGGACTTAAACCTGGTTCTGTCAGTTTTACAGAAACAACCGTTTGAACCATTGCAACACATTTCCTTGGTTCTTCTCACCAGGAAATTGATTTTCTTAGTAGCCATTTGTTCGGCTAAAAGAGTATCGGAATTAGCCGCCTTGTCCTGTAAGGAGCCATATCTGGTTGTCCATAAGGACAGAGTAGTATTACGTCCTCATCCAGCCTTTCTTCCTAAGGTGGTATCGAGGTTTCATTTGAACCAAGATGTGATTCTTCCTTCTTTTTTCCCCAAACCTAGCTCGGTAGAGGAAAAGTTATTGCATTCTTTGGATGTAGTAAGAGCAGTTAAAGCTTATCTAAAAGCCACTGCTCAGATTCGTAGAACGGATACTTTGTTTGTTCTGCCGGAAGGCCCCAGAAAGGGTCAGGCAGCATCAAAATCTACTTTAGCCAAGTGGATTCGACAGGTCATAAAACAAGCCTATGGCTTGAGAAGGAGACCGCCTCCGTTCAAAGTTAGGGCGCACTCCACAAGAGCAGTTGGAACTTCATGGGCAGTGCATCACCAGGCCTCCCTGGCTCAAGTCTGTAAGGCCGCAACATGGTCTTCAGTACACACGTTTACTAGATTCTACCAGGTAGACGTTAGAAGTCAGGAGGATGTCGCCTTTGGGCGCAGTGTGTTGCAGGCCGCAAAAGATCCTCATGCCTGATGGCGCCCAGCTTATGTATAGTGTATCCCTCCCCTCATTTGGCATTGCTTTGGGACGTCCCATTAGTAATGACTAAGTCGCTCTGTGTCCCGTGATGTACGAAAAAGAAAAAGGGATTTTTATAACAGCTTACCTGTAAAATCCTTTTCTTGGAGTACATCACGGGACACAGAGCTCCCACCCCTCTTTTTGGGACACTTATTGCTTTGCTACAAAACTGAGGTGCTCCCGGATGGGAGGGGCTTATATAGGGGAGGGTACTTCCGGTTTTGGAATTTGCCAGTGCCAGCACCTGAAGGTATCTATATAACCCATTAGTAATGACTAAGTCGCTCTGTGTCCCGTGATGTACTCCAAGAAAAGGATTTTACAGGTAAGCTGTTATAAAAATCCCTTTTTTTGGGTGCTGTTCCCCATTGGGACCTAGAGCCGAGGTCTGGGACTCCCACCATAGTGGTGGAGGGCCCTACACCAGGCTTACAGATGTTTTTTTTGTTTCTATGCGTATGGCTATGGTTCATGCCAATTTACTGTGCTTACTTTGCAGTGTTTAACTGTTTTTTATGTTTGTTCCCCCTCTTCTGTTTCACCTTTCTCCTTTCCTTCCCCCTTGCTACCTCTTCCTTCCCTAGGAGCATCACCACACCTCTTTGTCTGCACCGGGCGGGCTGGCAGAATTGGCGCGACTTATTCCCTCCTGATCCTCCATGTCTTCGCTAAAGGTTGTATCTTATAACGTCAGGGGCCTCTGCTCCCCAGGTAAGCGGAATAAGTTGTGGTGGGAACTAAAAAAGACGGGAGCACAGGTGGTTTTTCTGCAGGGCCTGGACATGGAGACTGAATGACGACCTGTTGGACGATACTGCGGCGGCGGCCAGGGTGAGGGATGTCATCACTAATTATTTCAAGGAAAATACGACAGATGATGTCAGTAGGGGCATGGTGTGGGAAAGTCACAAAGCGGTAGTGAGAGGAGAACTGATATCCCTGGGCTCCAAACTCAAAAAAGAATGCCAGGCGGACTTTAAAAGGGTGCTAGATGCCCTTCAGGAGGCAGAAATACAGCACAAGCATAGCGGGGACCCTGAGGCATTGAAGAGGCTGACTGACATGTGGACATTGTTCCTGCGATTGTTGGACAGACAAGTACAAAAACAGGCCAGATATTTATCTCATAAATACTATGAGCATGGCAATAAATGTGGCCGCATGCTTGCGAGGGCCCTTCGTAAGAAGCATGCTCAGACATATGTTCAGAAACTCCGTTCCCCATCGGGTGCGGTTGCGATTCAGTCCTCTAAAATTGCCTCAGGGTTTCGAGACTATTATTCCCAACTGTATAATTTGACCCCTGACTGTCCTCTAGATGCTCAGACACCCAGGTCGGTGGCCATTCAGGACTACCTGGCCTCGGCAGGTGTCACACCCCTGACTGCGGACCAACGCACAGACTTGGAGCTTCCAGTTACCCCCGGTGAAATTGAACAGATAGTGAAGTCCCTGCCCAATGGGAAAAGCCCTGGACCGGATGGCTACACCAAGGCTTACTATAAAGCTTTCCTGCCCCTATTGATATCACCTATGTGTAGCTACTTCAACTCCGTAGCGGAGGGATCCCCTATTCCCCCTGAGGCACTGCTGGCCCATATCACGGTGCTACCCAAGGAGGGTAAGGACCCAATGGCACCCCAGAGCTACAGACCTATATCCCTCCTAAACATTGATGTTAAAATCTTGGCGAATAGGCTGAAACACATCATGCCCCAACTGATACATCCTGATCAGACAGGGTTTATCATTGGGAGGGAGGCGAGAGACAATTCCATTAGAGCCATACAACTTATCCACTGGGCTCATTCTCATCCAGATCAAAAGTCTTATGTAATTTTGTCGACTGATGCTGAGAAGGCCTTCGACCGTGTTGATTGGTCATACCTGCAAGCGGTGCTGGAGGCCCAGGGGATGGGAGTACGCATGCTGACCTCAATTATGGCCCTATACTCCACTCCACTCCACTCCGTGTGCGCAGGTCAAAGTGAATGGGGTGCTCTCCTCCAGGTTCCCGAACGGGAATGGTACGAGACAGGGGTGCCCTCCTTCCCCCCTCCTTTTCGCCCTGGTACTTGAGCCATTGCTCCGTACTGTTAGGGCGAACTCGGACATAAAAGGACTGAGGGTTGGAAATGTTGAACACAAGCTCTCAGCCTATGCTGATGACGTGCTCTTCCACCTCTCGGAGCCCCTGATTTTGTTGCCTAACCTGATGGGAGAACTTCAGAGGTTTGGGATGCTTTCCAACTTCAAAATAAATTTTTCAAAGTCGGTGATCCTCCCCGTTAAATTGTCTTCCTCCCTGGCTGAGAACCTGCAAGCAGCTTTTCCCCTTCACCTGGGCCAAATCCTCCTTCAAATATTTGGGCATTCAATTGACGGACTGCTTTGACACCCTGTATACGGCCAACTACCCTCCCCTTCTTGAAGCAGTTAAAAGAGATCTAGCCCAGTGGACTAAGACCGCCTTTACTTGGTTAGGCCGCATAAACATCATAAAAATGAATATATTGCCACGAATACTCTTCTTTCTTCAGATGTTACCGATCCCCCTGCCCAGAGTTTTCTTTACCCGAATATCTAGTATGCTATCTGGGTTTGTGTGGAATGCACGAAAGCCCCGCATTGCTTTGCGGATACTGAAGCGCTCAAAACAAGATGGTGGTCTAGGAATCCCAGACATAGCGAGGTATTATAGAGCGGTCGCCTTGCAGAGGATCCTCAACTGGCGTTTTCACACACAGTCCAAGCTATGGGTTTCCCTGGAAAAATGTTTAGCCGGGAGAAATTTAACGTACGCACCATGGCTGTCCAGGGCACATAGGGGGTTGTCTGATACCACCTCCCCATTGACGGCGCATGCCCTTTCAGTCTGGGACCGGATCAACGCGACCCTGTGTCCCCGCTGGCCCCGCTGGGTGGATTCCTTTGGTTCCCTCCAGGCTAACAAATGGCCTTTTTTGGCCCATGGGTAGACGATGGCAACGCCAGTTGTGGGAAGCTCATGAGCAATGGTAAACTTTTGAGTTTTGAGACCTTACAAGCCAGACATGCTGGCTCGCAGATGAATTTTTGGCGATATAGACAACTTCACAATTTTTTTTAAATCCAGGGCCACTCTATAAGAGATATTGCCTCCCTTACCCCCTTTGAACGCCTTTTTGTAGAGGATGATCCGCTCCCCCATCTGGTTTCTGAAATGTACAGTCTGTTGGGCTCAGTCGCCCTAGATCCTAAACCTGCACATGTGCGGGTCTGGGAAAGAGACTTAAACCTTCAATTCTCTGAAGCTCAGCTGACTCACCTATACCGGCTCACTCACTCCAGTTCTGTGGAATCTAAAACACAAGAAACCAATTATAAAATTTTGTCGCGCTTGTATAGGGTGCCGGCTCATTTGGCACGTATCTATCCCTCGGTGTCTGACCGGTGCTGGCGAGCATGCGGACATAGAGGCACGCTCATGCACATATGGTGGGACTGCCCTCGGATTAAGCCATTTTGGGAAGACATTCGACTCCAAATAAGGGAGATCTTAGACTTGGACATCACCCTCGCCCCGGCTCACTACCTCCTCCACGTTCCTCAAATCCCAATTAGTAGATACAAGAAAAGCGTGTTACCCCATCTTCTTAATGCAGCTAGGCGTTTGCTCCCCATCTACTGGAAACAACCTAGAATTCCGACAAGGGAGGAATGGGTGGCCAAGGTTAATGATATTAGAGAGGCTGAACACTGGATAGCGACCTGTAAAGATACTCTAGACCGCTTCAGCGCTGTATGGGCACCTTAGGAGGCCCATGTGACTGACCCTGGGGGGTTGTCCTCTAGCCTAGACTTAGCGCTCTTAGAACTGGCTGAGCCGTCTCTTAGATCCCGGGTGGCAGGAGATACTCGGAAGACTTGAGGACAGAGGTGGCTCAGTCTTGGATGTGGCCCGCCCAGTGCAGACTTGGAGACTTCAATCTACTTCGCAGGTATGCTCCGATCCCTCCCTCCTTCCTCCCCCTTCCCATTTTTCTACCTCTATTTTTCCACAAATCTTTCGTTCTACTTTCTTTCTCTTCTGGTGTTTTTTTTTTCTTTCTTATCCATGCTCAGCCTAGTGGCTACATGGTTTGAGAAGCTGTTTAAAAGGTTGCTTTCACTGGACCTTTGGTTTGTTGCTGTTATGAGGGGAGCCCACGTAGTGAGGTGGGCACCTTTTCCCCCTCATGGCATTGAGCATTTGTCCTGAGGGGCTGCCTGCTGGGCGGAAGGCCAGGGGAGGTCTGAAGGAGGCAGATTTAGCCCCCCTCCACTGGCGTCGCTGCCGGCGAGTTGCCTCGTGCCCTTTAAAGGGAATGGACTACCGTGCATTTTGTCATGTTAGGTCCAGGCATATGCTGTACTGCCTACCATGTGTTACTGCTTATTTGCAACTTGTATTGTCATTTTCTTTGTATTGTCTTTGTCTCTCAAATAAAATACAGATTTAAAAAAAAAAAAATATAGGCTTACCTGTAGGTGAAAGTGGTTGTACAGTGTGTTCAACCACTTTAAGAGACTTTAGACCAGGCAAAGCAAGCAAACAAACAAGATCCTTTACTGAGGTAGTTGCTGATAACTTTCTCAAAAGACAACTTCAACACAGTTCCTGTACAATGCTCTTCTAGTGCTCCATAAAGTGTGTATACCTTATACTACATAGAAAGAAAGTCCATAAAGCAATAACTTTTTAAGCCAAGAGTCCATGTAGGCAATAATCCACAGGAGGTAGTGCAAATCCCTAATGCCGCCTACACACGATCGGAAATTCCGACAACAAAACCGTGATTTTTTTTCCGACGGAATGTTGGCTCAAACTTGTGTTACATACACACGGTCACACAAATCTTGTCGGTAATTTCGAACGTCAAGAACGTGGTGACATACAACACGTACGACGAGCCGAGATCAATGAAGTTAAATAGGCAGTTCGGCTCTTCTGAGCATGCATGTTTTTTTGCGCGCCAGAATTGCATACAGACGATCGGAATTTCCGACAAGAACTTTTCTTGTCGGAAAATTTGAGAACCAGCTCTCAAATTTTTGTTGTCGGAAATTCAGACAGCAAATGTCCGATGAAGCCTACACACGGTCGGAATTTCTGACAAAAAGCTCACATCGAACATTTGTTGTCGGAATTTCCGATCGTGTGTACGCGGCATTATAGTTCATTATTGGTAGTAATCCATAAAGATAATAAGTCCATGATTAGCAGCCACAAATCCATGGGGGGTCTCCAGGCTCAAGACCCTCACCAGAAACCCTGAATAGGCTCCTATAACCCCCCCCCCCCTAAAGGGGAAGATCTCTCCAGCAGAGTAACATTCTAAATTTTACCAGCATTTCCCCAGGGCTCGACCCGAAGGCTTACAGACGGCGCCTTATATATTGGTTGACCTGTAGGGGGCGCCAACTTTGCCAGAAATGGCGGGGAAAATGTTAACCCTTACAGGTTGGTTACTTCCAGCACACAGGTCAACCTAAGGACACAGGAAAACATAAAGACATTGTAACATTTGGCACCTGGCTGGCTTAACTAACATTAGGAAAAGCAAGTGCTTACACAGGAAGACAAATTAACCGCCTGTAGGCACCTGCCTACATGCAAGTAGAATGACCAGGTCATGCGAATAGCAGAGACCAGTCAGTCTACATTAATGACAGGCTGACAGTGGCTGCGGCTGTCCACATGTAACCACACACCTCCACTGAGTCTAGGCTTGGACATCCACAGGTAAATGCGCAGTGTGCAGCTACAGGCACACAGTGCCAGTCGCTGTCATCCTGTTATTAGTTTATATGGGCTGACTGGACACTGTTATTCGCATTACCCGGTCATTCTACCGTCAATAATTTGCCATTGGAATGCCAGGAATGCAGATAACCGGCCCTGTGAAGGCGGCCATAGGGTAACGAAGAAGCAGCAGCAGACTGATGAGATTATTTGTCTACTCTCTGATTTTTTCAGTATGTTCCTTGTCAGCACATGTGTATGCAGCATAGCCTGACTTTTAGTGCTGTCCCTCCCTTTCTATTTTACTATACAGGGAATTGAAGAGGACTAATGTCAAGAGACTCCCGTATCGGGGATCCTTTCCCAGTTGACCCCATCCCCTCTAGAGGCTACACTAGTATTTATTTAATTTGTTTACTATTTCAGAAGTATTCAGCTAAGTTGCATAACACACTAGGTTAGTGATGGTGAACCTTGGCACCCCAGATTTTTTACAACTACATTACCCATGATGCTTATGCACTCTGCAATGTAGTTGAGCATCATGGGAAATGTAGTTCCAAAACATCTGGGGTGCCAAGGTTCGCCATCACTGCGACTAGGTCCTCATTGTTCCTCAGCCTTTTGGCCAGTGGCGGCCGCTCCATTAGGGGTATAGGGGCCGCCACTCCTAATCCATGCGTCCTGCCCCTAATCTACATGCAGGGTGGCGGACGCATGGATTTCAATGTTTTTCTTTTTCTTTTTTAAAGGACATGATTAGAGCCTGAGGCATATGAAGGGGACAGTTTTTTTTTGCCGGAATGGCTGGCTGAACAGTAACTCTGCAGGTATGATGGGATGCTGAGGAGCCCTCCCAAGGCGTGGAAATTGAATGAGCATGCACCACATAAGGTGTGGGTCAGGACTACTCTCTTGACATGGAGGGAAATGACAAGCCCGGTGCCTCTTGGTTTTAATGGTGCTGCCTGGTCTGGTCATGGGCTGGGAAGGCAGAGAAACCTTGGTGTCTGTACCCCCTGGGAGTGGCGTCAGTAGGGAACCAGGCTGTGAAGCCGCAATGCTTTACTTCCTGATTCCCTTACCGAAGATGGCGGCGGCAGCACCCGAGAGCCGAGGGACAGATCGGCTACGGGTGCCGACATCGCGGGCGCCCAGGACAGGTAAGTGTCCATATTTTAAAAGTCAGCAGCTGCAGTATTTGTAGCTGCTGACTTTAAAGCGGAGGTTACGCCAATTTTTTTTTTAAAAGCCAGCAGCTGCAAATACTGCAGCTGCTGACTTTTAAAAAATGGACACTTACCTGTCCAGCGCGCCCGCGATGTCGGCAGACGAGGTCGATCAGTCGCTCGGTCCTCAGATGCTGCCGCTGCCATTCTCAGTGAGGGAATCAGGAAGTGAAGCCTTTGCGGCTTCACTGCCCGGTTCCCTACTGCGCATGCGCGATTAGCGCGGCGCGCCATCACTGGTCCCCGCTCTCTCCTGGGAACAGTGTGTTTCCCAGAAGACAGCGGGGGGGGGGGGGGGGGTTTGGTGACGTGAAGGTCCGTGACTCCCGCGGAATACCCGGAAGTCTTAGACAGGTATCTGCACCCCCCTCCCCCCTGAAAGGTGCCAAATGTGACACCGGAGGGGGGGGAGGGTTCCGAAAAGCGGAAGTTCCATTTTTGGGTGGAACTCCGCTTTAAAAATAAAAAATTTGGCGAAACTCCACTTTAAGTGTAGTATCTGTTCTTATCAGTGTCCAGTAGGGGTGCTCTGCTGTCATTCTAACCTTCTAGCTAGGATGTCTGGCTGTATAGTATCCCTGCTGGTATGATGAAGGTCCTTAGGGATCTTCCCCCATGGGAAAGAAACTGGATGAAGCGTCCACTGGGTGAGGGGGTGTTTGGGAGTATTTCCCTGATGTGGAGGATTCCTGACAGGGAGGGGTTTTTCCTCTTTGGGAGCAGACCATATGACACATCCTAGTGCACTTTTTTGTGTGTTGACTTGCAATTTTTTTATTCACTTTGGTGTTTTGTTTTTAAGCACCACAACGCGGGCTTGTAAAAAAATAAAATAAAATAGGTGCACTTTGCTTCCTCCGCTCTGGGTAGTCTTCAATGATGCAGAAAGGGACATTGATATGATGGCATCAAAGCTGCTTTATGCATCATTACATTGTGAGTGCAGTGGCCATGGCAGCTTAGTGAGGCCCGCATCTGCACAGTCTTCTGGGTTGAATGACGTGGAGGATAGCCCTGGAGGTGGGTCCCTTATTTTAAGACTTATTTTGTTTATTTTCAATCCTGCTGGGTGACTTTTTTGAGAATACTTTTTTAGTTTTGCTGTGACCTTTTGGTCACTTAAATAGTTAAATGTTGCCAACAAACATGATCTGTGCTTACAGGTTTCCCCAATATTTATACTCGCTGGCTGAACAAAGAAATCTGATAGTCGGTGACAGATTATAGGGCCTGTGTCAACGTGCTTTTGTTCGCATCACAGCTGCTTCTCCTCTCATATAAGTCTATGGGAGTCCTAAAGCCGCTGGGTCAAATGCACTTGTCAATTAATTTTGAATGATCTTAGAAGCATCTTCAATGATATCAAAAGCACACTGTATTTGCCCATCGAAGCCTGTCAACCAGGGCGCAGGAGTGCCCCCCCCCCTCTCTCCTGCACCGCTCTATCATCATAGATAGATTCATGCATTGCATGAATCTATCTATGGTCGCTGCTAACACCCCCTATTAGGGTGCCCGGCAGTGGCGGTGCGTCCATAGAGGGCGCCGGAGCGCCGCCCCCTCTCGCTCCTGCACCGCCACTGAAAAACAATACATAGATTCATGCATTGCATGAACCTATGTATTGTTGCCGCTGCCGCCCATTATTCAGATGGCCGGCCCACTGGCGAGCGCCGGCCATCTGAATAACGGCAGCTGGTTGGCTGTGGAAGTGTCTATCAGAGCCAGCGGCTCTGATAGGCTTTCCGATTACAGCCTGAGGGCTGTAATCGGCTTCCAAATAGTTAACAAGGGGACGCACGGGGGGTGAGTTCCTTGGTTAACACTGACACGCATCTCAGCCAATCAGGTTCACCGAATCTGGTTACCGGTAACCTGATTGGCTGAAGCGACATCGAGGGCGGGACTACATCGAGGGATTGTGGAGGAGGATCCGATGATGGCTGACCGAGAAAGGTAAGTGCTAGGTGGGGGGGGGCAATCTGGCGGCATTTTAGGGGCAAACTGGCGGCAATTGATGGGCACAGTGGCGACAATGGCATGGCACAGTGGCTGCGTTTGGCATGGCACAGTGGCGACAATTAATGTGCACAGTGGTGACAATGGCATGGCACAGTGGCGGCAATTGATGGGCACAGTAGCGACAATGGCATGGCACAGTGGCTGCGTTTGGCATGGCACAGTGGCAACAATTGATGGGCACAGTGGTGACAATGACATGGCACAGTGGCTGCATTTGGCATGGCACAACAGTCGCGACAATTGATGGCACAGTGGCTGCGTTTGGCATGGCACAGTGGCGAAAATTGATGGGCACAGTAGCGACAATGGCATGGCACAGTGGTGACAATTTATGGCGTGGCACAGTGGCGACAATTGATGGCACAGGGGCTGCGCTTGATGGCATGGCACAGTGTCTGCGTTTGATGGCATGGCACAGTGGCGACAATTTTATGGCACAGTGGCGACAATTTTATGGCACAGTGGCTGCGTTTGATGGGCACAGTGGCTGCGTTTGATGGGCACAGTGGCGGCAATTGATGGGCACAGTGGCGGCAATTGATGGGCACAGTGAGGCTGCAATTAATGTTTTTTTTTTCTCGTTTGTTTGCGCCCCCCCCAAAAAATTTGGAGCACCAGCCGCCACTGGTGCCCAGCCCATTTTCGGGCGCAGGGCACCTGAATTACAGCGGCGGGGGTGTTTTTAGGCTCTAATAGGCGCCCAAAACTGTGAACAGCGGGCGCCATGCTGGGCGTTCGCTGTTCACTCAGCTGTGTGTTAGCAAAGCGAAGGAATTTGCTTTGCTTTGCTAACACTGAACCGCCTCTCAGCCAATCAGGTTGCCAGGTCTGTTACCGGTCACCTGATTGGCTGAAACGTCAGGCGTTGTGATTGGACGCCTGAGAGAGGACAGAAGGGAAGACGACATGGAGGACATGCAGGAGACCGCCGCTGACCCGCTGCGAGACAGGGAAGTGCCGGGCAGCATCTGATGGGGCACAGTAGGGGCAATTGATGGGCACACTGGCAGCATATGATGGGGCACAGTAGCGGCAATTGATGGGCACACTGGTAGCATCTGTTGGGGCACAGTAGCGGCAATTGATTGTCACACTGGCAGCATTTGATGGGGCACAATAGTGACAATTGATGGGCACACTGGCACACTGGCAGCATCTGATGGGGCACAGTAGCGGCAATTGATTGTCACACTGGCAGCATTTGATGGGGCACAATATCGACAATTGATGGGCACACTGGCAGCATCTGATGGGGCACAGTAGCGGCAATTGATCGGCACTCTGGCAGCATCTGATGGGGCACAGTAGCAGCAATTGATCAGCACACTGGCAGCATTTGATGGGGCACAGTAGGGACAATTGATGGGCACACTGGCAGCATCTGATGGGGCACAGTAGCGGCAATTGATCGGCACACTGGCAGTATTTGATGGGGCACAGTAGCGGCAATTGATGGGCACACTGGCAGCATTTGATGGGGCACACTGGTGGCAATTGATGGGCACAGTGTCAGCAATTAATGGGTACAGTGGCTGCATTTGATGGCACAGTGGGAGAAATTTATGGCTACAGTGGCTGCGTTTGATGGCACAGTCGTGGCAATTTATGGGTACAGTGGCTGCGTTTGATGGCACAGTAGCTGCGTTTGGCGCAGTAGCTGCGTTTGATGGGCACAGTGGCTGCAATTGATGGGGGTTTTTTTCAGTTTGTTTGCGACCCCAAACATTTTGAGCACCAGCCGCCACTGCTGTCGACACGAGATGATAGAAAAGGTTGCAGCTTACTTAATTATCTATCTGTAGCGCACCAACCCCAGTCTTTACCTGCTTTTCTTCTGCTTGGCTCCTCCGCAGGAAAGAATGAGGCACACCGCACCACAAGCCCGTACCCTCCTGAATAGGGAGGTTGAGCGGTGTTAGTTTCTCGGGCCTGCTTGCAGCCAGTGTATAAAAACAAACCTCCAGTGCTGACCTCGTTTCTGTGGTAGTCAGAAACAAACCTTTAGTTCTCCCCAGTAAGCAACTGTCCACACCAACTGAAAGGTCCAACTCTTATTTATTCTTTTTAGCACAATAAACAGTCTCTTTGAGAGCAGACAGGTTGGGACAAGACAGAGGTCAGATAAGGTGGGAGGAGGTCCAAGCACAAACTTAAATTTGGGTTTTCTCCTGTTCCGATTATCACGAACAGGCTTTGCACACGGTCTCTGCCACAGACCATGAAGTTGGTCACTGCCACTGACCGGGTGAAAAAGATGAAAGCCACTGCCACTGACCTTGGGTGCGTAGTGTCACTGCCACTGTGACTTAAAGGACACGCACTTCCTTCCGTTAGTAAACTGGCCCTTTATAGGACAAAAACATCCCTCCGGAGAGTTACCAGAGGCCCCATCTGTCACCACGACTCTGCGCTGGGTCTTCAGAAAGGGTCACCTCCCTGGCCTCCTCGTCCTGGATACGGGTCCCCTCGCAAGGCAGATCCCTGGGAGTCTCAGTCCCCGGCGGATCCCAGCCGAAGGCTGCTGGGCTCCGGGCCTTTCTCCAAAGTACCTCACCCCAGACTGAAGGTGTCTGAGATGGAACAGCAGCTCCGTCTCCGGGCCTAGGGCACCCAGAGTCAACCCGACCAGGCCTCCGGGACTAGAGCACCCGGAGACGACACACACACACCCAGGCCTAAGGTGCCTGAGCGCGGAACCGACCACTCTGGAAGATGATCGCCCCCTTTTATATCCTCTCCCGACAGGCACAGCAGGTTCCCCGCCCTGCCGTACTGCTGCAAAGACAGGACAAAAAAAGGCACAACCTTGTACTGCGGTTCAACCCGGGCCAATGGCAACAGCGCCACCTATAGGCCCCAGGGAACTACACACCAGTACCATCTCCCAGGGACAGAAATGGTCCATGAAACCTAACAATTTGTGCATCTGAGCCTAGTTACCACTCAGATGCTTCCCCCTAAATGTAACCACCCGCTACACATCCCCCTCACTTGTGAACACTGGTCCCCAGTGTCTGAAACCAATTTATGCCTCCTCAATCCTGAGTCAACATAAACCCAATCCAGAGACAAACTAAAAAAAAATGAGAATTTTAAATTTTGTTTGTTTGTGCCGGAACCTAACATGGGAAAGGAAAGAAACACAGATGGGAATGAGGGTGTACATGTGTATAAAACATTTTAAAATCACTCAAACATTACAATAACATTTTACAGTTCCCTCCCGCAGAACTAGCTAAGACCCACCCCATACTCAGCAGTCTTGCTTGTCGCTCACCTGCAGAGGGAAAAAGAAAAACACATAATCTAACAATGTGTAATTTAGAATGAACAGGTTCCTCCCTAAAGAAAAACCTCCTCGCTCTAACAGTAAGTGCGGTGTAAGACTTACGATGGCAACACCGCCACCTAGTGGTAGTGCCGCGGTCAGAACACCTGTTCATGGCAAGGAAATTCTCTTCTCTGTGAACTGTGGCTCTCAACTAACTACAACCCCAAAGTCCTTGTTATCTTTGCGGTGGGAAAAGAAAGGAGAACAACAAACAGCAACGACTTTCGCTCCTCCAAAGAGTAAAGTACCCTTTAACATAGGGCAAAGTTCCTTGAGAGAGAGAGAAAAAAAAAAAAAGTTCAACACAAACACGAGAGTCCGGTCTCTCACAAATAGAAGTGTGGGTCAGGCAACACCAGCGGCTTCCAATGTTTGTCAAAGGTATCTATGTGATACTCCACATTGTCCTTGTCCTTCCGGCAGATAAGCACTTTGTCCGCATGAATGTGCCGACCCAACATCCAAGCAGCTTTGCAAACTTTAAACCGCAGAGTGGCGGCGGGCGAACATGAAAAATATCTTTTGGCCTGAGGTACCTTAATGTGTGTCCACACAAACTCTGAGTACCACCGATCTCTACAGGCCTAAACCTCAAACAAAAGTTCTTTGGGTAGGTACGGATACTCCCACCCATATTCACTGGCAACCTTCTGGTTGAAGAGTCTCTGTAAACGGGACAGCGGTGGCATAGTGGCGCGGTCTCCTGCGCCAGGCAAAACAAAAGCATTCGGGTGTCGAGGCACTTGAACTGCCTCCGGGCCAGTTGTAGGGGCCTGCAGTGACACCTATCTCGAAGTAGCAATGGTGGCGGAAGCAAGTGCTCCCGACGGTGGAAGGGCAGGCAAGGGGACAGATCCCTCCTCAGGCTCGGAAGCCACCACCCGGGGTGTACTTTCCCCAGTAGACATGGGTGGGTCCCTAGGCTTACGGAACAAGGACAGGGGCATCTTATCCCATCCCTTCCTCTCAAATAGTTTGTCAATTGCGGCGTCATCACCCGCATCTGAGACGCACTCTAGGTCAGAGGTATCGTACTCCTCCGCAGGGAAGTAATTCCTGGTGAAGGACGATTCACCCCCTCTGGCCAACTCACTAACATGTGAATCCCCAGGGCTAGGGGCCTTTAAGAAAGTCTCTCCCCCTGGCTTACCTCGGCTTGAAGAAGGACTCGGATGTCCGGGACTTTTCCCTTCAGAGACATCCGTCCCGGGTAAGCGCTGGAGCGTTGCTCCACCACGGCCGCGGGAAGCTTTCACAAGACCCATCTTCCTCTTGGGCGGTGGGAGAAAAGACTCTGTTGTTACCGAAGCAGCATCCTCCGGTTTCTCACTCGCTAAAGCGATCTCCTCTGTGACTTCCTCCGAAGTCTCGTCAGTGCGCGCAGGGGTGGCTGTACAAGCTTCGATTCCTCCTTCCAGAGTGGTGGCGCCTGTAAGGCAATTGAGGTGGTAAGGCCCGAGGCCTCTCTGTAGGTTGCTCCACCTCGAACAGAAACTCCTTACAGCTTTCGCATTGCCCGAATGGCTTCAGATGAACCACCAGTCCCGAGCAGCCGGGAAAAATCACACCGAGGCCCTCCACGTCCTTGCACACATAGAGGGCAAATCTTCCCCGGGGCTTGAGCCGAATCCCTGTATCCGTAAGCGAAGCAGCGAATTAGGTAATTTTCACGGTTGTAGAGGCTGGAACCCATGATGCATGAGACGACATGCTGACCATCTGCTGCTCCATCTGCGCACTGACCTTTTCGCGCCAAAGTCCCCACGTGCAACTCCATACATGTTTAGACTCATCCCATCTCCTACATCGCTCGCGGGCTTTTCTGAATAGACACGCCCACGAACTACGCAGTCAGGGTTCTCCTCGTGGCGCAGTTCTAAACATGGCCGACCTCCACGGAACTTCACTGGGGAAATAAAGTTTAGCTTCTTGGGGGTTTTCTTCACTCTGTGGCCGCAAACACATCCCGGACTCGAGCCCTCACGTGTAGCGCACCAACCCCAGTCTTTACCTGCTTTTCTTCTGCTTGGCTCCTCCGCAGGAAAGAATGAGGCACACCGCACCACAAGCCCATACCCTCCTGAATAGGGAGGTTGAGCGGTGTTAGTTTCTCGGGCCTGCTTGCAGCCAGTGTATAAAAAAAAACCTCCAGTGCTGACCTCGTTTCTGTGGTAGTCAGAAACAAACCTTTAGTTCTCCCCAGTAAGCAACTGTCCACACCAACTGAAAGGTCCAACTCTTATTTATTATTTTTAGCACAATAAACAGTCTCTTTGAGAGCAGACAGGTTGGGACAAGACACAGGTCAGATAAGGTGGGAGGAGGTCCAAGCACAAACTTGAATTTGGGTTTTCTCCTGTTCCAATTATCACGAACAGGCTTGGCGCACGGTCTCTGCCACAGACCATGAAGTTGGTCACTGCCACTGACCGGGTGAAAAAGATGAAAGCCACTGCCACTGACCTTTGGTGCGTAGTGTC
This sequence comes from Rana muscosa, assembly GCA_029206835.1. Lineage (NCBI taxonomy): Eukaryota > Metazoa > Chordata > Amphibia > Anura > Ranidae > Rana > Rana muscosa. The sequence goes on from CM055116.1 coordinate 885,493,242, forward strand.
ACTGCCACTGTGACTTAAAGGACACGCACTTCCTTCCATTAGTAAACTGGCCCTTTATAGGACAAGAACATCCCTCCGGAGAGTTACCAGAGGCCCCATCTGTCACCACGACTCTGCGCTGGGTCTTCAGAAAGGGTCACCTCCCTGGCCTCCTCGTCCTGGATACGGGTCCCTTTGCAAGGCAGATCCCTGGGAGTCTCGGTCCCCGGCGGATCCCAGCCGAAGGCTGCTGGGCTCCAGGCCTTTCTCCAAAGTACCTCACCCCAGACTGAAGGTGTCTGAGATTGAACAGCAGCTCCGTCGCCGGGCCTAGGGCACCCAGAGTCAACCCGAGCAGGCCTCCGGGCCTAGGGCACCCGGAGGCGACACACACGCACCCAGGCCTAAGGAACCGACCACTCCGGAAGATAATCGCCCCATTTTATATCCTCTCCCGACAGGCACAGCAGGTTCCCCGCCCCGCCGTACTGCTGCCAAGAGGGGACAAAAAAAGGCACAACCTTGTACTGTAGTTCAACCCGGGCCAATGGCAACAGCGCCACCTATAGGCCCCAGGGAACTACACACCAGTACCATCTCCCAGGGACAGAAATGGTCCATGAAACCTAACAATTTGTGCATCTGAGCCTAGTTACCACTCAGATGCTTCCCCCTAAATGTAACCACCCGCTACATATCTATGTATAGAATAAACATAGGGGAAAATGTCATTAAGCATATCGGCCTGACATTAAAAAGACTTTACATTAGAAGGTACAGTATCTCTGTATAGGAACCACCTTGCGTCTTGATTGTTTTCTTTTTCTCTTTTATTTTCCCCCTTGCTAATTAATTAGTTTAACTCTTTATACCTTTGTCTTATTAATTCTACCACCTTTGAGAACCAGTCACCTGAGAACCCCCCCTTCTGTCTTCCTGACAACTCTAATAATATGTTATGCCTCGTACACACGACCAGTTTTCCCGGCAGGAAAACTGGCATGACAGTTTTTCGCCAGGAAAAACGGCCATGTGTGCGTGCTAAATTGCAGTTTTCCCGCCAGGAAAACTGCAGTGAATTCTCTATTTTCCTGCTGCCGCGATTCCCGTTGGTCTTTTTCCCGACAGTTTCCCTATGGGAAACACTTCGGTGGAGCATACACACGGCCGGGATTCCCGGCCAAAGCTCTCACCGCAGTTTTCCCGACGGGAAAACCTCTGGTGTGTACAGGGGGAAAGTTACCGAGCAGGTTCTTGGTTTTCCCCCCGGGATTCCCGGCGGACTTTTTACCGCCGGGAATGCCGGTCGTGTGTACTAGGCATTAGTCTCAGATCATTGTATTGGGTAATGAAGATACAATCCACAAATGGCTGTGGGAGACAGCATCCTCACATGTCCAATTTATTGCCTATGTATCTTTTACCTGGAATTTCATTTTGGACAATTGCTAACTTCTTAGAAAAAAAAAAAGAGTAAACCATTAACTTAACAGGAAATAGCTTGGTTTATAGTGATATTCCTATAAGGGTGTTTTTCCACCCATTTAACTTGGGATACCACGATGGCATATACTGTACAACCTACTTTATTGTTACTTGATCACTGCTGTGATAGTTGATACTTTAGCCAAGAAGTTATTAGGCTGCCACAAGGAGAGCATTTAGTGCATAATAAATATTGCACAAGGGATAAGTACACCTCCTATTCTTTTTTCCTCAGCCAGCCGCTATTCCTAAACAGCCGCTTTGATTGTTCTTACTGTGCAGGGAATCGCCGGCAGAAAATACTGATATCTGAATAAGGCCTTCAAATATTAATATATCCCCACTCAAAGCCCAGGATGTCATATGACGTACTGCAGGTGGGAAGTGAATAAATGAATTCTGCAATGTCAATGAGCTCAGAAACATGCAGGAACAGACAGATAAAAGCACCCAAGAATGGTTAAAGCGGAGTTCCACCCAAAAGTGGAACTTCCGCTCGTTGTACTCCTCCCCCCTCCGGTGCCACATTTTTCACCTTTCGGGGGGGGGGAGGGGGTGCAGGATACCTATCTTTCACAGGTATCCTGTCCCCACATCTGGGAGCCCCAGCCGCGGGTATTTGCGTCATCCCCGGGGCTCCCTCCTCCTTCCCCGGCCACTGGGCCAGTAGGAGAGTGGAGTGGAGCCTCGCGAATGCGCACTAGGGTTCCTGGCGTGAACATGCAAGGCTACACTGCCAGGTTCCCTTACTCGCAATGGAAGCGGCATGCACCCGGAAGCTGATGGAAACATCAGCTGCGGTGCCAACATCGCTGGACTCCAGGACAGGTAAGTGTCAGATTATTAAAAGTCAGCAGCTGCAGTATGTGCAGCTGCTGGCTTTTAATTTCTGCAGCGGTGGGCAGACCTCCGCTTTAAGAAAAAAATATTGGACTATTCTGTAGTGGCCTTGTATGAGCCCTGATCTGAATCGCATTAGCCATTTATGGAAAGAGCTGAAACATGCAGTTTGGAGAAGGCAACCTTAAAACCTGAGACAGCTGGAGCAGTTTGTTCTAGAAGAGTGAGCTAAAACCACCTGTTGGTAGGTGCAGAAAATTCTCATGGAAAGCTACAGAAATTGCTTGTTTGCAGTGATGGCCTCTGAATGTTGCACAACAAAATATTAATTGAAATCAAATTAATTAATTGCAAAATCAAAAGCAAAGTCTGTTGAAAGCTAGTGTCAATTATCTTTGACTCGTATTAATGCACAAAAAATACATAGTTGATGTTCATTAAAGATTTATTGGGAACAATTTGAAATTCATAATTTAATTTGAATTGCTCTCCTGAAACAGTTTTTTTAGTCATGGGACTGGCACAGCACCAATCAGGGCTGGCCAGTCAGTCTCACACTGTAAAGAACATGATACACCAGCAGAGTAATAAAGGACCCTCCCAAAGATCTTGCCCTGCAGATGCCAAAGAACAGGGAAAGATCATGTGATCTCAACGTGCTGCAAGAATAAGGTACTTAGAGGATTAAAAATAAATAAAAATAAAGTGCCATGATATATATGAATGAATTAAGGTATGTAGCGATACCGCCAAACTAAGAGAGCCGCTGGTTTTGTTTCGGGCCCTGTACACAGTACTGCCAACCCCCGGCAATCTACTTGACCCTCCTCTGGCACAGTTAGTCTAGGGAATGAGGCATTAGTATAACTCTGTACCAGTCTAAGAGCAATTCCACAGTAATGCAAATGGTGGTAGATTATAGTAATTGACACTAATACCAGAATGATTAACTATATCAGATTTACTTTGATTATAAAAGTCAATCTTAAATACAATACATCACATACATGCAGAGCCCTGCAATAATAATGACACTAGTCAACTACTATATAGAAATAGATCATACACCGCGTGCAGCTATCCTCCCCGTGAGCAATATGGCACTCAGTAAAGTTCTACCCCCCCAGTCAGGCCTGACTTGGTTAAAGCTCAGTTCTAAAGTGAGGAATCTTCGCATGCAAGACGATCGGTGGTGCACATACAGGAACAACAATTTGTAAATCCAAGTAACGGTTTATGGCAATGGAAACAACTCCCCGGAGACTATATAACTCAGTTCTGGAACTAGTCTCCGAACAGGGTAGCAAGTATAGAACGATGGGCCTAGGTAGTCAATAGGCCTAAACAAAGTACTTGGCTATGATTGCGAGCAGGTGCTCTCTCACCACTCCGGACTCAGTCCTAGTCCGTGACTTCCACCGCTGTGTCTCCGCACACAGGGCCTGCGACAGCCAGGTCTTCAGTCCAACTGATGTCCCTCAAGCCGATAGAGATCAGGTGCCACACAGGCTCTGCAGTGGGGTGGAAGGCTCCTTGGAAGTGCGCAAGGCCCAGGCTTTGGGCCTTGCACTTGTAGCAGGTCCGCACAGGGAGTCCTCTTGCTAGCCGCGCGGTGTCCAAAGAGACCGAGCTTAGCCTCGCCCTCCCCTTTTATACCCCCACCCATGAGTCTCTGCGGTTGGCAATTGCACCTTGGGTGCCAAACGGGGTTCTGGGTAACGTAGTCCGTGGGGCCTTAAAGGAGACCCCGCTACAGGCAATTAACACTTCTCTGTTTAGTATCACTTTAATACTTAGAAATGTGAGTTTCCAAGGCAAAATGAGGCAACTAACAGTGTGCTCCAAAAGACCAAAGAGTCAGTGCCTGAGCTGTAAGAGCACCGATTAAAAAAATAACGGCAAATTATGCAATGTGTCATGAGAACCTTTTTATAAAATCATAAAAGCATATGTCAAATATGGACATAATGCATATTAGCAAAGATAAACAGTGGTTTCATGCTGAGGCTTTCCAGCAGGAATAGAGAAAATTAACAAGATGGCTGCAAAATGGTACAAATACACTGTACAGCCTACAAGGTCATTGTATACCTGAATTGGTACCTCTGTGACATTGGAAATTATTATAGCTAATCATTCAGAAACTGTCTATACCCAGAGCCAGTACACAGAGATTGCACATAATCTGAAACCCAGATCAGTGAAATAAAGCAAAACAATCTCAAAAATGATCTTTCAGCCAATTTCCTGCATCCAGGAAGCTTTTCTCTTGGAGAAAGCCAAATGATGACTTTTAATGATATAGTTTCATATAGATCACATCAGTTGTGAAGAAGGCACAGGCTGGTTCCTACACAATGTTAACCTGCTGTGCACTCATACAGAAAGTGCTGAGTGTAGATGCTGGATGGCAAACCTGCACAGGTAAGGCACATGTGTCATTGCATGTATCCTCCTGAGTTTAATCATTACTTCAGATCAGATCAAATGACCAAGCACAGGGGATGCCTGCAGACGCATACCTGTGCCCAGGGTGTAACTATGCAGTGCAGCGTTACTTACCCATCTGCTAGCTCCCAGCCTACATCTGCCACCCATCACATCTACTCTGTGCCCTCTTCATCTGTGTGGCTGGGAGACAATGCCCAGCAAGGATAGACCAAGTGAGAATTCTGCTCTTAAATCAGTAGCTAGAGTGATTTCATTCTGGAATATTTAATACCATCTGTTTATCATGAGTTATTAAGTCCAATTGCAGTCATAAAACAGCCAAATACTGTGCAACTATGTTACAGTTATGCATGTTCTCACATGATATTCCCTTATTTGAGTTGAGTAATGCTCTGATACCTGCTGCTAAACAAATTTTGTAGTGGTTTAATAAATAAAAAATGGGCCTATACCTTATTAGAGCCTTGATATTTGTTCATTATCCTTAAAGTGATATTAAAGGTGCTCCAGGCCCCTCCCTCCTGCAGCTTGCAATGGGGGCACCCAAGCAGCAGCGCTCCTGAGCCGCTGCTCTGTGTGTCCATTCTGACACAGAGCCGTGGTTCGGTCCCACCCCCCCTCTCTCCTCATTGGCTCACCGACTGTGATTGACATTGGCTGTCTCAGCCAATGAGGAGGGAGAGTCCCCGAAAAGCTGATGCTCTTGTGCACGTCACTGGTTCAAGAGGGAGCTCGGAAAAGTATTAGGGGGGATGGAAGGCCGCTGCACACAGAAGGTTTTTCACCTTCATGCATAGAATGCATGAAGGTAAAAAACCTTAAAGCCTCGTAACAAACAGGCGGGAATCCTATCGAGAAAAAAAAAACGTTGGTTTTCCCGACGGGATTCCAAGCAAGCTTGCCTTGCACGCCAAGTGTACACACGGCCATTCAAAAGAACCGCCGTTCTTTTGAATGGCAAGAACGCAGTGACATCATCGTCATCGACTACGACGAGCCTGTGCTCGTCACATTCAATGCCGTCGCCGCCATCTTGCTACACCCTACACTGCCCTTTGAGCATGCGCGGGTTTACCGTGGAACAGGTAAGCATACAGACGACCGGTTTTCTCGGCAGGAAAACTCTGCCGAGAATCCCAACGAGAAAAATAGAGAGCAGGTTCTCTATTTTTCTTGACGAGATTCCAGGCAGTTTTCCCGACGAGAAACCATACACACGACCGGTTTTCTCGGCAAAAAGCTCTCCCAGCAGTTTTCTTGCCGAGAAAACCGGTCGTGTGTACGAGCCTTTTACAACCATTTTAAATAAAGATTAAACTCCATATATTCTGGATCTGTGAAGAAAGCAATGTCGTGGTATTGACTCTTGGGTTTGAAAAGGTTCTGCTGTGCTTTCAGATGTTTAGTTGAGACTTTTTGGTTTATGACCTCCTCACCAAAATATATTTGGTTATACTTCCCCACATATTTTCAAATATAATTTAATTAAAGTGGAACTACACTACACTGCATTTGAGCACCACAAACCAAGTATGCTATTTAATTAATTTTAATACTCAAAGCAAGCTTACCCATCCATCCATGTCTCCATACGTTATTGTGCTGAGAAAACACTTTTCCAACATAACTTCCCGCTAAACATTAACTGAACAGAGTAAGCACAATGGTCATTGTATAGTTCAGTAATTCGTTAGGTTTTAAACTAGTTTGCATGTGTATATCACATCATTTAGGTTGGATATATTTTTTATTATCAAAATTGTCAGATAATGAGCATCAAAACATATGAGGGTACAAAAAAGAATAAATAGAGAAGGGGGTGCATAGTAATACAAGGTGATAATAGAGCCAAAGGCCCTATAAATGCCAAACTTAAAGGGGTTGTAAAGGTTAGTTTTTTATTTTCTAAATAGGTTCCTTTAAGCTAGTGCATTGTTGGTTCACTTACCTTTTCCTTCTATTTACCTTCTAAATGTTTTTTTTTCTTTGTCTGAATTTCTCACTTCCTGTTTCTCCTCAGTAAACTTCACACCATCATCCGAGTGGTGTTTAGTCACCCAGAACAGCTTACTGAACAGCTTACTGAGGAGAAACAGGAAGTGAAAATTTCAGACAAAGAAAACAAAGAAAAAAAACATTTAGAAGGTAAATCAAAAGGAAAAGGTAAGTGAACCAACAATGCACTAGCTTAAAGGAACCTATTTAGAAAATAAAAAACGAACCTTTACAACCCCTTTAACAATGACTCATATCAAGAAGAATGATTTTGTGTGCTGTAACAACATAAGAAGAAGAAGAAAAAAGCAGGGAGGAAGCAGAAGGCAAAGAAAGACAGAATAAAATAAATAAGAAAAGAAACCAAGTAAGTCGACACAAAATATGCTATAAGGAGTGGACATTCCCCATGAAACCATCACATAAATTACCGCCTAGAGAAGATGAACATCATATTTAGGCAAAAAATCATTTTTGAAAGTTCTAGATCCAGACACCCCACAGCTTATGTTTTTCCCAGTTGTCTGACTCTCTAGCCTACATCTCCTCCATAAGCATGGTATCATTAATAAGGTCCACCCATAGATTTAATGGAGGAGTAGTATCAGTCTTCCAAAATCTAAGGAGACTAGATTTCTGCGACTTGACAGAATTTGTAGCATTTATATCTCGGAAAATATATTGCTGCAAACAAGTGTAGTGGGTATGTACTTTCCCGGGTGTAAATTTGAATTTGGAAGTGACACCAGTGATGTGTAATTCACCGCGCCCATTGGGTGGCGCTGTCGCCCTGGGTTGGGTTGGATTATCGCTGTGTGCCGACCTCCTTTTTGTCCTCCCTCGGCAGTGGTATGGTGGGGCGGGGAACCCGCCAAGCTTGCTGGGAGAGGGTATAAAGGGGTCGGCCATCTTGGTCACGGGGTCGAAGTCCCAGGCACCTTCAGCTTGTGGACGGTGGGTCGTGTCGCTCCTCTGGGTGGCTTAGGCCTAGAGGACAGTGGAGGTCGAGTTCCATCCCAGGCACCTTTAGCCTGGGGTGAGGTACTTGGATTGAGGTCCAGAGCTCAGTGCCCAACACTGGGTTCCGCGAGGGAAGGAGATCCTAGGGTACCCAGGGATTGGGTACCCGAATCCGGAAGGCGCAATGGACTGGGGGGAGCTCCTCATTTGAAGACCCGGTGCAGCATATTGCCGGTGCCAAGTGGGTCTCTTGTCGGAGACCGCCTGGAAGGAAATTTACCCTCGTGCGGAGACCAGGATACACTTCTAGGAAGGGAAGTGGCAACCTACATTGTGTCTGGGCCTGTTCGCATCCACACCTCCTTTTCCGTTCTGTTCTATCATGGGAGTTCAACTGTTTGTGTTCAGACAAGGAGAATAAAGGAGTGTTGAACTTTAATGTTGTAGAGCTCATTTTCTAACGGACATGGTTCACGGTGACTCTTGGAGGGAGGATCCAGGTGCACAGCACTGACCCGAAGGTAATACAAAACCGTTGCTTATACCGCACTAACACCTGTGGTGGAAGCCAGGCGTGGTGTCCCCACTCCCTCCCCTCTAAGGTACCCCTAGACAAAAGAGAGAAACGAGACGAGAGAAAGAGGGGAGTGGAGGTGGCCGCTACACGTGGGGGGGCTCGGGTCCGGTATAGTGTTTGTGCACCACAGTATTGAACGTGTCTGTTGGAAGAGTTAAGCGAACAGGCAAGGCCTTCATTGGCCAAAGTGCATCCCTGCTCGAAGTCGTGGACATGACCCAATGAAGGGAAAGGCCCGCGCAGAAGAGTGGAAAGAGGGGGAAGTTCAGCCGTGTGAAGTACTACACGTGGGGGCTTCTATTGCACTGCGCCACCAGGCACACCCCCACCGCTTAGTTCGTGGGCGTGACTCAGAAACAGAAAAGAAGAAAAGCCTGCGAACTGGAGCAAAGGGGAGGAGCCCAATACGTGTGAAGGACTACACGTGGGACGTTGGCGCAAAAAACTCTGCAGTGTGCGATGGATCAGCAACAGGTCGCCATGTTTGGACACACCTTGTGGATTCCAGTTCACCCTTCCACCACGACTTTGACTGCTGCTGCTCCAGTAACGGATACGGGTATCCGACTAAATCCAAGGGGTCGATTCGTCCTGTATTCGTGCATGGACGTTGAGGCCCTGGGTGTGATTTGTCCCGGGTGTTCGGGACTGGTGTGCCAGTTGAAGCCGTTCGGACATTGTGAGGCCTGTGGGGAGTTCCTGTTCGAAGTGGATCCAGCGGTGGAGAGGCCGAGGACCATTTACCCCGGCCGGGCTTCAGGCAACACCACTCAGAGAGGAGGGATCACTGCTGTGAGAGTCACCCCTGCGCACACTGCAACGACCGCGGAGGAGGTCGTAAAACCCCAACGGGAGAAATCAGAGGATGCTGACTCGGTCACCACTGTCTCGCAGCGTCCGCCACCGAAGAGAAAGACCGGCATGGTAGCCCCGACCAGCGGTTGTGGTGGACCGTCTCGCCCGCTTATGCTCCGGCCCGGATGAATCCGTCGACAAGAGTTCCGGACGTTCCGTTTCAAGTAAAGGCCGAGGTAAGCCAAGCGGAGAGATTTGGTGTGTGGGCGGAGGTGTCGGGAAGTCATGGCCTAGCGAGTCCGCGGGAGGTGGTGGCTCCGTCTCTACAACTGGCTACCTGCCCGCGGAGGAGTGTGACACCTCTAACCTGGAGTCGCTCTCGGACATGGGAGACGACGTAGCCATAGACGATTTGTTTGCCGAGAAGGGCTGGGACAAAGTACCTCTCGCTTCATCTCAGAGGACCAGAGATCCACCCATGTCAACAGGGGAAAGCACATCCCGGGTGGAGGCATCAGCGCCTGAAGAGAGGTCCCGTCCCCAGCCTGCTTCTACATCCCTGTGCCATCTGTACCGAAGGCCGGGGAAAAGAGACTGTTGCTACGGGCACCTATGCCCAGACCAGATGTGGTCAAGGTCCCTCGCCACCCGGACTCGATAGTGTTGCCTGGCGAAGGGGACAAAGCTACCATGCCTCCTTTGGCGAGACTACAACGCCTATTTGGGCAGAAGGTTGCTGCGGAGTACGGATGGGAGTATCCATACTTATCGAAGGACTTACTCTATGAGGTGGAAGTGTACCGGGAGCGCTGGTACAATGACTTTGTGTGGACTCACATTCAGGTTCCCCACGCCCGCAGGTACCTGGCATGCTCTTCAAAGGCCTCTCAGCGCTTCAAAGACTGCAAGGCAGAGTGGATGTTGGGATGACACATCCATGCAGACAAAGTGTTGATTCGACGAAAGGACGGAGAAGATGTGGAGTATCATCTGGAAACCATGGATCAGCACTTGAAGCCACTTGTTCTGCCGCATCCTCGCTTTTACTTGTAGGAAGGAGAAAGACTCCGTTTTTATTATGCTGCTGAACTTTCTGGGGCCCGTTGCTTTTGTGCCTGAAAGAAAGGAAGAACGGTTCCTGTTTGCTCTTCACTTTCCAGTAAGAGATTATTGACTCTGGGGTAGATAGGGCCGAAAGAAAAGAGGAAAGCTCTACGAGTGCAGTTACCGCGATGCTGTCACCAGGTGGCAGTGTTGCGCAACGTTTAAACACTTATCATGCACTCACTCTGGAGAAAAGGGATTTCTTCTTGGAGAAGTTTCTTTTCCATTACACGAATACAGGTGTCAGGATTATATGTGATAACCCTTTCTTTTCCCTCTGCAGGAGAACATCCCGTCAAGTCCACTGAGAATGGGGTGGGTCTTAGTTAGGATGGGTGGGAAAAGTTAAATGTGAAATGTGATTCTAAGTCATGAATCAAAATAGTTGTTTCTTGTTTGTCTTATTTCCCTTTCTTTACAGGGCTCAGACACAATGTTTTAGTTGGATAGTTCTCTAAAGTTTTTATATTTTTTTACAATTGTTAGTCTGTTTCTGGATTGAATTATGTCAGCTGTTGAGGGCATGGTTTACTCCAGACACTGGGGACCAGTGTCAAAAGACCGAGGGGAGAGTGTAGCGGGTATGTACTTTCCCGGGTGTAAATTTGAATTTGGAAGTGACACCAGTGATGTGTAATTCACCGCGGCCCATTGGGTGGCGCTGTCGCCCTGGGTTGGGTTGGATTATCGCTGTGTGCTGACCTCCTTTTTGTCCTCCCTCGGCAGTGGTATGGTGGGGCGGGGAACCCACCGTGCTTGCTGGGAGAGGGTATAAAGGGGTCGGCCATCTTGGTCACGGGGTCGAAGTCCCAGGCACCTTCAGCTTGCGGACGGTGGGTCGTGTCACTCCTCTGGGTGGCTTAGGCCTAGAGGACAGCGGAGGTCGAGTTCCATCCCAGGCACCTTTAGCCTGGGGTGAGGTACTTGGATGGAGGTCCGGAGCTCAGTGCCCAACACTGGGTTCCGCGAGGGAAGGAGATCCTAGGGTACCCAGGGATTGGGTACCCGAATCCGGAAGGCGCAATGGACTGGGGGGAGCTCCTCATTTGAAGACCCGGTGCAGCATATTGCCGGTGCCAAGTGAGTCTCTCGTCGGAGATCGCCTGGAAGGAAATTTACCCTCGTGCGGAGACCAGGATACACTTCTAGGAAGGGAAGTGGCAACCTACATTGTGTCTGGGCCTGTTCGCATCCACACCTCCTTTTCCGTTCTGTTCTATCAAGGGAGTTCAACTGTTTGTGTTCAGACAAGGAGAATAAAGGAGTGTTGAACTTTAATGGCGTGGAGCTGTTTTTCTAACGGACATGGTTCACGGTGACTCTTGGAGGGAGGATCCAGGTGCACAGCACTGACCCAAAGGTAATACAAAACCGTTGCTTATACCGCACTAACACCTGTGGTGGAAGCCAGGCGTGGTGTCCCCGCTCCCTCCCCTCTAAGGCACCCCTAGACAAAGAGAGAAACGAGACGAGAGAAAGAGGGGAGTGGAGGTGGCCGCTACACAAGTAATACAGAATTAAATGATGGCATCTTAAAAAAATAAATGTATTGAACAATGACATTTAGCAATTGGTTGAATTTTATTTGTTAAGGCTCACTCCAGGCTCAGAAAACATATGCTTTACTGAAGTATAAGCATAGCATGACATACAAGACAAAAATAGAACAGAACAATCTGTGACAATGTATTTTTACAAGAGTCATCATTGGCACATCGGTATATACAGAGGTCCGATCCAGGCTCACTCTTCATTTTGGAACATTCAAAACTCCTTACTGCCAAGCCTGATATAGAAATGTCTGTTCTAAGATGATGCTCACAATCACCACTCAGAACCAAGCCTGGTTGGGAAGATGGAATGTGATTTTTGTTGCTGGAAGCTGAGAGAATGGAGGTCACACAGCGCTGTCTACAAGAACTGCACTGTACCTGTTAGGCAGTCTGCATAATTTTGCTGCAGTAGACTATATCAATTTCCTTCTAGGATAAATTGAGTAGACTTTTTTATTTTAGTGTAGCGGGGTCTTCAAATTTAGGGGAATGTTTGAGTGGTAGTTGTACTCAAACACCTTATTTGATAGGGCTTTGCTAAACCATTTTATACCGCAGGTGGGATACTGGTGTATAGTTCCCTGTGGCCTGTGGATGGCGATGCCATCAGGGGCTAGGGTTGAACCGCTGGTATAGTGCTGTGCCTTGGATGTCCCCTCTCGGCGGTGGTATGGTGGGCGTGGTCGGCCTGCTGTGCATGCCGTGAGAGGATATAAAAGGGGCAGACGCTGCCCGTGGGGGTTGTGTTGACTCCCGGGTGGTCCTACCCCAGGGAGTGTGTTGTTCTGTTCGTTGGCCACCCCGGGCACCTTTAGCCCGAGGGTAGGGTTCCAGGTTCGAGAATACCGGGTCTTCCTGGCCCGGTACACTGGCGGATCATTCCCAGGCACCTTTAGCTTTGGGGCTGCAACTGAAGGCCTTGGGTCCAGCACCTTTGGCTGGGGCCCACAGAGGGAAGAGGAATCCCAGGGTGCTGCTTTGCGAGGAGACCCGTATATGGAAGAGGAGGCTGGGGGAGGACCGTTCCGAGGGACTGGTGAGAGATCACAGTGAAGGAAGGGGCCCGGTAACTCTCTGGAGGGATGTCATCTCCCTGAAAGAGGTCTAATACCACAAGCAAAGTTCACCAGGTCTGTGGCAGAGACCCAAAGTTCACCAGGTCTATGGCAGAGACCCAAAGTTCACCAGGTCTGTGGCAGAGACCCAAATTCACCCGAACCAGTTCGAGCAGAGACTATGTGTAATCTAATTCGAGCATCACTCCGGCTTGTAGGATCCACTCTAATGGGAGGCTATCCGGGAGAGCTGAGCCTACTTGAAGAGACAGGTAGTGAGTCATATATTCGTTTGTGCCTGGACCTACTCCAACACCCTTTGCTGTCTTGTTCTCCGTCCACCCTTTCCTATCTAGTGACTGTGCATATGAGAAAATAAACTCTACGTTGGAGTTGCAACTGGTGTGGACCTTGGAGTTATTGGGGGAAATAGAGACTTGTCTTTATTACATGAGAGACGAGAACTATTCTCTGGAGAACCTCGCTGTGGAGACCCAGTTGTATTTACACCGCTCAACCTCTTCACACAGGAGGGTACGGGCATGTGGTACAGTGTGCCCCTTTTCCTACAAGTGAGCCAAAGGTAGGGAAAAGGGGTCCGTGTGCTACATTAGCAAATACAATGGGGCTGATTTACTAATAACAGTGCGCTGCGCTGGTTCTAACCTTAATTGGTGCGCCGGATAACTCCTTCACTGGGCGCAGGAAGCAGCGGCGCACTGTTATAGTAAATAGAAATGTCAGCGGTGCTCTATTGAAAATGAATGGTTCCCTATGGGAGCCCATTGATTTGAATAGAGGTCGCCCGGGAAGTCGGATCCGACTTGCGGGGCGACTCGTGTGCCGGCTGACACAGGGACAGCGCGACTCTGCGAGGCGACCTGGACACGACCTGAGCGTGAAGGAGCCGCTCAAGTCGTGTCCCAGAGGCGACTAGCCGGCCGAGAATGTCTCCAGCGCGATGTCATCGCGCTGGTCCTCGGCAGCCTCGCTGTCCCATGTTTGGTATGAATCATGAAGGGGAACTCCAGGCCAAATTTTAATGAAAAAACCGGCATGGGTTCCCCTTCAGGAGCATACCAGGCCCTTAGGTCTGGTCTGGATTCTAAGGTGAACCCCCTAAGCCGAAAAACGGCGTGGTGGTCCCCTCAAAATCCAAACCAGACCCTTAGGTCTGGTCTGGATTTTAAGGTGAACCCCCTGAAGCCGAAAAACGGCGTGGGGGTCCCCCCAAAATCCAAACCAGACCCTTATCCGAGCACGCAACTTGGCAGGCCGCAGGGGAAAAGGGGGGACGAGAGCGGCCCCCCTCCCTCCTGAACCGTACCAGGCCGCATGCCCTCAACATGGGGGGTTTGGTGCTTCGGGGCAGGGGGGCGACCTGTGGCCCCCCCACCCCAAAGCACCCTGCCCCCATGTTGATGGGGACAAGGGCCTCTTCCCGACAACCCTGGCCGTTGGTTGTCGGGGTCTGCGGGCGGGGGGCTTTTCGGAATCAGGGCGCCCCCTTTAAAAAGGGGGCCCCCAGATGCCGGCCCCCCACCCTATGTGAATGAGTATGGGGTACATCGTACCCCTACCCATTCACCTGGTGGCAAAATAAGTCAATAAAAAAAAGACAACACAGGTTTGAAAAGTAATTTATTGGGCAGCTCCGGGGGTCTTTCTGCCGGGCCCCCGCTATCTTCTGCTAGCTCTTTTTCTAGCGTGGGTCCCGGGCTTCCTTGCCGTCTTCTTCCGACTTCGGGGGTCTTTCTGCCGGGCCCCCGCTATCTTCTGCTAGCTCTTTTGCTAGCGGGGGTCCCGGGCTTTCTCGCCATCTTCTTCCGACTTCGGGGGTCTCTTGTTCTGTTCTCCGGTTGTTCTCCCGCTCTCCGACGCCTTCTCCACGATCTCCGGTTCTTTCTGCCGGGACCTTATCTTCTTGCAGCTCCGTTTGGGGTGGGGAGGGCCGCAGGTCGCCCCCTCTGCCCCGAAGCACCAAACCCCCCATGTTGAGGGCACGCGGCCTGGTACGGTTCAGGAGGGAGGGGGGGCCACTCTCTCGTCCCCCCCTTTTCCCCTGCGGCCTGCCAGGTTGAGTGCTCGGATAAAGGGTCTGGTGTGTATTCTAAGGGGACCCCACGCAATTATTTTTTTTGGCGCGGGGTTCCCCTTAAAATACATGCCAGACCTGAAGGGCCTGGTATGGATTCTGGGGGGACCCCCACGCCATTTTTGTTTTCATTTTTTTTTGGGGGGGTCCCCTTTGAATCCATACTAGACCCAAGGGCCTGGTATGGACCTGGGGGGGGACCGCACGCTGTTTTTTTTTTGGTTTTGTTTTTTGAACCGTTTTTTTTTTTTACATTTCCTTTAACAACCAGCTATAAACAGGTCAAACAAAAAAACGCCGCAAAATTGCGGTACTTGCGTTTTGGATGCGGGTCCATTGAATTATATTACATCCAAAACACTGTTTTTGTCCTGGCAAAAAAAATCTGCAGTTGCGTTTAAAATCGTTTTTCACAAACCCTCAAAATGCCTTCAGACGCCAAAGATTTCCACGTTTCAGACGCGGGTACCAGCGTTTACCCGCATTTTAGTTTAAAAGCGTTTTTAAAGGTGACCTATTTTTTTACATTGATAAACTCCAAATTTATGGCAAATGAGGAAAAAACATAAAATATATATATATATATATATATATATATATAAAAGAAATTGCTTCCATTGCATTGTGGACAATCCACAACTTGGGGCAGCTGACGTGGCAAGTGGACAATCCACAACTTGTGGCAAGTGATGTGGCAAGTGACACGCTAAATACAACTACACTGCTGCTCTCAGCTGCTCATATCACTCTGGTCTCACTAAATAGCTAAAATCGTAAATAATACTGTTTTTGGAGCTTAGGGCGGCTCCTTATCATATACACGCAAATGTGGTAAAACACGGCATGCAAACGCCACAAAGCGCGCCTTTCTAAACGCCACTTTCAACCTTACTTCTGAACACTTTGCACCAGCGTCCCGTCTACATGGGGCCTAAAAACGCCTATGCCATTTACAGCTCAAAAACGCCATGGTGGCCATGAGGCCATAGGCTAACATGGAGAGATGTTTTTAAGCTGCAAAAAACGCTCAAACAAGCGGCTTGAAAAACGTCCGTGTGCATGTAGCCTTATATTAACCACTTGCGCACTGCCCAGACCAAGTTTCACATTTCAGCGCTGATGCACTTTTAATGACAATTGCGCGCTCATACAACACTGTAACCCAATGAAAATGTTTTATTTGTTGGCACACAAATAGAGCTTGCTTTTGGTGCTATTTGATCACCTTTGTGTTTTAGTTTTATTTTTTTTCGATAAATACAAAAGACCGAGTTTAAAAAAAAAAAAAAATGGATATTTTACCCACTTCAGCACTGGGCCTATTCTGGCACTTCTCTCCTTCATGTAAAAATCATAAATTTATGGCTATAAAATTACTTCAAAACACCAAACATTATATATTTTTTTGGAGCAGACACCCTAGGGAATAAGATGGCGGTCATTGCAAATTTTTATCTCGCTCGGTATTTGCGCAATAAATTTTCAAACGCCTTTTGTTTGCTAAAAATATTACAAAACAGTAAAGTTACGGCCAATTTTTTGGTATAATGTGAAAGATGTTGTTATGCTGAGTAAATAACGGAAAATTGTATCATACTTACCAGTAATTTTCCTTTCCTGGTGCCTATCCATGGCAGCATACCTGTGATAGAGCTCCGCCTCGACTCCTCCTTCAGGACTAGTGAATAGCATAAATTAAAGGCATAGTCCCTCCCCCAACATTCTCTGTAATATAGAATACCGAGGGTGGGAGTGTATGCTGCCATGGATAGGCACCAGGAAAGGAAAATTACTGGTAAGTATGATACAATTTTCCGTTTTCCTGGTGCCTCCATGGCAGCATACCTGTGATAAATAACTAGCTGACATGGGTGGGATAATTGCTTAATAATAAATGTTTAATTAGAAGAGGACATAGCAGCCTGAACTGCCCTCCTTCCAAACTCAACAGTCGTGAGCGCTCCTGGATCAATATGGTAGTGTTTGAGGAACGTATAATGAGAAGACCAGGTGGCGGCCCTGCACACCATCTCCAATGAAACATTAGCCCTTGCCGCCCAGGAAGCTGAGACTGCCCTTGTAGAATGAGCATTCACTCGAGATGGAGGCTCCATATTCTTCACCCTGTAGGCCTTCTGGATTAACTTTACAACCCAAGATGCCAGAGTTCTGATGGAAGCTTCTTTGTCCCTGTATTTACCGAACGGTACGATGAAAAGTCTCTCAGAATTTCTGAAGGGGCTGGTGGCTTCTAGGTAGGCCCTGAGCACTCTGGATACATCCAGTTTGTGACAAGACTCTGAATCCGTGTCTGTAAACACTGGTAGTGCCCAGGGTTCCAACAGGTGGCTTGGAGTAGCAACCTTTGGTGTGAACCCCCGAAGGGGACGAAGTTCCACTCTGTCTGGGGAGAAGGAGATGTGGTCGTCACCTATCCCTAAAGAGTGAAGTTCCGAGATTCTTCTGCCAGATGTAATGGCTAGCAGGAAAGCCGTCTTTAGTGTCAGGTTCCATATTGTTACTTGTTCCACTGGAGCAAAGGGATGGTCAGATAGAACTTCCAGGACTAGGGACAGATCCCACTTAGGAAATGATCGTCTGACAGGAGGGCGAATCTTCAATATACCTCTGAGGAAAGTGACTACTGAAGGATCCTCCGCCCATCTCTTATTTGTTGCAGCAGAGATTGCTGCTACCTGCACTTTGAGAGAGCTCAGACCAAGTCCCAGACCAAGTCCTGTCTGAAGGAATCCTAGAACATGAGATGTAGAAGGATTGGATCAAATCCATTTCCGGAAACAAATGACAAGAACTTGTCCCATATTTTTGAATATATGGGATTAGTTGCTGGCTTCCTAGCTTTTAGAAGGGTTGATATGACTCCTGGAGAACACCCTAGGAACTCGAACCTTCGTCTCTCAACCTCCAGATTTGAAGATTCAACTTCTGAGGGTTTGGATGAACTAGACTGCCCTGCGACAGAAGTTGAGGGAAAGGAGGGATCTTGATTGGAGAGCCCACACTGAGGCGCAATACGGAAGTACTGCCACCACCTGGACTGGCTCCCTGAGGAGCCTCAGGAGGAATTTGAATATTAATGGCCTGGGAGGAAAGGCATATTCCATGGTGAACCTCCAGGGACATGACAGGGCATCCACTGCCTTGGCTTGTGGATGCGGCAGCCGAGAGAAGAACCTGTCCAGCTTGGCATTCTTCGGGGAGGTGAACAGATCTACCTGAGGGGGATCCCATATGTTGGCAATCTAAAGGAAGACATGGGGGTGGAGAGCCCACTCGTTGTTGTCCAGGAAGTTTCTGGATAATGTGTCTGCTTCCGTGTTCAACCTGCCTGGCAGATACATCGCTCTGAGGTCCAGGAGGTTCTGCTCCGCCCAGAGCATGATCGGCTCTACCTCCTTGTGGAGTGACCTGCTGCGAGTGCCTCCCTGCTTCTGCAGATAAGCGACAGCTGCCCTGTTGTCTAGGCGTAGGAGTATTCTCTGGCCTCTGATTTGGGGTGCCAAAGAGGTCAGTGCCAAGAAGGCTGCCCTCATCTCCAAGATGTTTGATACCACTCCCTGGGTGGTGCATGACCATCTCCCCTGTATTCTGGTTTTCCCACAATGGGCTCCCCAGCCCTGTCTGCTTGCATCGGATGTAATTGTGATCCAAAGAAGGGAGCCCAGGTGATGAGGCTTGGAGAGGTTTTCCGGAACTGTCCAGAAGTGAAGGCTCCTGCGCATTTTTCCCCGTCAGCAGGATCGTCTGAGATAGTCGTTGTTTCTTCCACTGCGCCAAGAAACTAGTCTGGAAATACCTAAAGTGCCAATGTGCCCAAGGAACCATGGGTATATAGGAAGACATTGTGCCAATGAGGCTCAGGCATTGTGAAGCCATCAGATACGGGCTCCGGATGACTTTGATCATTCTCTGGATGACAATCCTTGCCTTCGGCTGTGGTAATGACACTGTCCCCACCTGAGTGTCGAACATTGCGCGTAGATTATCTGCTGTGTTTGCGTTAGTTGACTTGTCGGAATTCACCAGCCACCCTAGCTCTTTTTAGGGACTGTAGAAGAATGTCCCGGTGACATACCAACTGATCCGGATTGCTTGCTAGGAGTAGGATGTCGTCCAAGTAGTGGTATATCCTCAAGCCCCTCTCCCGCAGGGGAACCAAAGCAGATATTAGTATCTTGGTGAACACCCTGGGAGAGGTGCACAGACCGAAAGGCAGGGCTTGAAACTGTAGGTGGGTCCATCCCACTGCAAATCTCAGGTATTTTTGAAATGCAGGTAGAATTGGAACATGTAGGTATGCATCCTGCAGATCGACCGAAATCATCCAATCTGATGGCTGGACTGTCTGAATAATCGTCTGCAGGGACTCCATTTTGAAGCTTTCAGGGCGGATATACCGGTTGAGCCTCTTTAGGTCTATCACAGGCCTCCACCCACCTGTCCTCTTTGGGACCAGAAATTGGGTGGAGTAAAAGCCTGCGAAGCGCTCTGCCAAGGGAACCGGAACAGCCGCCCCCTGAAGCTGGAGTGACGTTAGGAAGTTTTTCAGAGCTTGAGCCTTCAGTGGAGAGGATGGAATCTCTGTCCTTTGAAAGAGTTCCGAGGTGGGGGGGTAAGAAAAATTCCAAAAGTGCCCCCACTGAATTGTTGACAGAACTCAGGGGTCGTGGCAGCGGGTGGCCCAGACTGGGGTAAAAAACTTTAGCCTGGCTCCCTCCGGGAGTGCCTGGGCTACTCTGGCGTAAAAAAAAAAAAGACTGCTTCTGCTCCTGTGGAGCCGGAAGGGCTTTCATCTTCCTGTTCAAAAAGGATCCCTGAGTACCTTTCCAAGGTCTTTTGTTGTCTCTGGGCTGTCTCGACTGCCTAAAATCCCTTGGGTTTGACTGGCAGAACCTAGAGGAACCACCTCTGAATCTTCGCCTACTTCTGTCCTGTGGAAGCATACCAGACTTCCCTCCTGACAGCCTGGAGATAGCTTTATCCATTTTGTCTCCGAATAGTGCTTTCCCATCAAATGGGATTTTGCACCCATTTTGTTTGGAGGATAAGTCAGCCATCCAGGGTTTCAGCCACAAGGCCCTCTTCGCCATCACTGAATGCAACATGGATCTTGCCGACCACCTGATCGTGTCAATGGCCGCTACGCAGGCAAAGTCTGCCGACAATCTAAGCTCTTCTAAGGACTTAGTTATATCCTCCATGGGGACATTCTGACGCAAAGCCGTCTCAATATTATCTGTCCAAGATCTTATGGCATTTGATACTGATGTGAGGGCAATAGCTGGCTTACATGCTGCTTCCGGGGCTAAGTAGCTCCTCTTCAGCTCCAGGTCGATTCACCTGTCTAGAGGGTCTTTGAAGGAAGCGGAATCCTCCATTGGCAAAGTTATATTTTTTGCGAGTCGCACCACCGACGCGTCTACCACTGGCATGGAGTTTGGTGACTGCGTTCCAGACTCTGGTAAGGGGTATATAGTTTATCAGTCTTTGACCATTCCTTCTGAATGACTTGACTAATCTCGCCCATCTGAGGAATGGGAAGTAGCTTGTAGACTCTTGGGGAGGCTATTCTGCGTCTTTCCAGGCGATTGCAGTTTTGACTGCCTGGATGAATGGCTTTACCAAGGAGAGACTGAAGCCAGAAGGTTCTGATTCCTCTGAAGAGTCCCCTGAAGAGTCTTCAGGTGGTGAATCTCTAGCTGGTTGGCCTGACGGCGGCAGAGGTGTACTGACTGCTGACGGACCAGGGAGATTAGGTTCTATATCCTGAACCTGGGATATCTGCTGAAGTGATTGAGCGGGGACCAAAGCCAAAAGCTCAGAGAAGGAGTCCTTCATTGTTCGCTTGAGCAGATCTACAGCGTGCTGATTTTCTAGCTCGCGGTTGGACGCATAGTCCGTAAAACAGTCCTTACAGACCACTCTGTCTGGTAGCGGTGTAGCCCCACATGTCCAGCATTTCTCTTTCTATAGGTCCTAGGAGAGGGGGACCGATCATGTCCTCTGGATCTTGACCTCTCTGATCTACGATGTGAAGAATGGGACCTATGCCCTGATGAGTGGGACCCCTTGGAGTGGGTAGGGCTACGATGTAAGTAACTCACGCTAGACCAGTGAGCGCACTTTTTTTTATACTCACGTATAGTTGGTCACATACCTAATAGAAGTGTGAGGATCTTTGCTGCGAGATGAATGACTCATTGCGGAGTTGGGCACAAGGATCAGCTCCGGAAATATAGTAAGAAAGGGAAAAGAATCAGGAGTTTTTGGCATCCCTTTTTTTTTTTTTTTTTTTTTTTTTAAACAAACATTTTTATATCGTCATCTTTTTTTTTTTTTTTTTTTTTTTTTTTTAAAGATAAACATTTTTATATCGTCATTTTTTTTTTTTTTTTAACATAAATTTTTTTGATCGGCAACATTATTTTTTTTTTGAGAAAATAAAAAGTACCTACCACAAAGCAGCATCAGAGAGCCCTAGCAGGGCACAGCTGAGGAGACTCTGACAGCAATCCCTGAATCTGAACCTAAATAGGCTCAAGGTGCGTTGGCTAATCCCATAAACCACAATTTGGAATTGATTGAAAAAAAGGGCAAATCTAGCCTTCTTTCCAGAATCCAAGATGGCTGCCACTGAACCAAGCGACCGTGCATGCGCACGCGCAGAAGATCCAGCGTCGCCCAGTACAGAGAGCCGAGAAACTACGGCTCTGTATCACTCCCAAATCGCGCATGCGCAGACGGCGGCGAGGACGCCGTGCCATGACACTCTCCTACCTGGCGGGACGTACAGAGCACCTGTAGCCCCCCCGAACCCGGAAATAAGCACCACAATGTTGTTGCACAGAGAGACACCTGCCCTATCCAGTTGCACAGTTTTAAAGGAACAAAAAAGTAAGACAATAATCATTTGAAGGCACCTAACAAGCAAAGGAAAGGGGAGGGGAAGAGAGGAAAAGAAAGGGGAAAAACACAAATGCCTGTAATAAAAAATGGAAACCACCAGCCTGGGAAGATGGAGCTGATCCTTTTGCGACTTCCACTGCATTCATCATGGATGTGATAGCAGACTGCGTTCCTGTGAGGAAACTCTGCAAAATGACCCTAACAGATCCACAGAGGGGTTCCCAGTCTTATCAGCGCTGTGAGCGGCCCAAGAACAGGGACTGCGCACGGGAAAGGCTAAACCCGGCAGAAGCTGCCGACTGCAGAGGTATGGACGTACTGCTACTCTTCACCAGCACAAGAAGGTATGAGGAAAAAAAGGAGAATGTTGGGGGATGGACTATGCCTTTAATTTATGCTATTCACTAGTCCTGAAGGAGGAGTCGAGGCGGAGCTCTATCACAGGTATGCTGCCATGGAGGCACCAGGAAAGATACCTAACACGTCACGCTTTAAAATTGCGCACACACATGGCATAACACCAAACTTCAGTAATTAAAAATCTCCCTAGGCGATGCTTAAATTTTTTTTACACGTTACCATTTTGGCATTACAGAGGAGGTCTAGTGCTAGAATTGTTGCACTCGTTCTAACGCACGCAGCAATAACTCACATGTGTGGTTTGAACGGCGTTTACATATGTGGGCGGGACTTACGTGTGTGTTCGCTTCTGAGCGCGAGCTACCGGGGACATAGGCATTTTTTCTTATTTTTTTTTTTATTTTTTTTACTTTTTGGTATTTCTTACTCTTTTTTTATTATTTAAAATTTTTTGGGATCACTTTTATTCCTATTACAAGGAATGTAAACATCCCTTGTAGTAGGAATGTGTGTGACAGGTCCTCTTTATGGAAAGATGCAGGGTCAATAAGACCCTGCATCTCTCCTCCAGGCTGGAAAGCATGATATTGTTCCAAAAAAATCACCAATCTCATGCTGACAGCCGAGATCACGGCTTGGTTAACATACGGGAACACGGCGTGATGTCATAACGTCGTGCCCGCGCCTCTGACGGTCATAGAGATGACTGATGACCATCTGGTCACCAGTCATCTCCAAATCGTTCTCCGAGCCCCAGATGGCACGGGAGAGCCCGGAGAAGCACCGGATGGCGGCAAGAGGGGGGGGAACGTCCCCTCCCCCCGCCTATAAGAACGATCAAACGACGGAACTGCCACTATGATCGTTTTTATTGTGCACAGAATCGCCAGCTGAAAAGAATGATATCTGAATGATGCCTGCAACTGCAGGCATCATTCAGATGTCACCGCCCAAAGCCAAGGATGTCATTTGACGGTGGGCGGTAGGAAACTGGTTAATATTTTTAAAAAAGGTAATTTTTCTTCTTCATTGATGTACACTGATGAGACTGCACTGATGGGCACCGATAAGGTGGCAAGGGTGGGCACTGAGAGGTGGCATTGCTATTTGGCACTGGTGGGCAGTGAGAAGTGGCACTGCTAGGTGGCAATGATAGTTGTCAGTGATGGGCACTGATAGGCAGCACTGCTAAGTGCCACTGATTGGCACCAGTGGTGGGCATTGATAGGTGGCACTGGCAGGGGCTACTAATTGTCACAGATGATGCAGAATTGCCTCTTCCTCTTCGGGCCCCATGTCGCTTGCACATAAGCCGGTGATTGCCTTTTTTTATGCTCACGCTGTCAGCACAAGGAGAAAACAAAAACCATTACCCAGCTTTTGTTTACATCATGTGATCAGCTGTCATTGGCTGACAGCTGATCACATGGTAAAGGGCAGGTATCGGCCCCTTACTTTGATCTGTCATCACCTGAGTCTCAGTGACTCGGTGACCACAGCGCACGCGCACGAAGGGGAGGACGTTTATTGACGGACTCCCGGCAATTGAGGACCATGCTGTGGCCGTCGATCAGTTATAGCGCTGATCTCAAGTGATTAAAGAGGGTCTAAATGGGCCATTGACATGCATCACAATTCAACTTAGGAATGAGTCTTTGAAACGTTAAACTAAATAATTTGGCCACTTTATCCTTCCAATTAATTCACTTCCTGTCACATAGCCACACAGGAAGTGAGGGGAAATCCCTAACAATGTCTTTCCTTGGGGACACACAGTTCAGTCTAAATACTTTCCCCATTATGCACATTGCACTCCAGCATATTGCGGGGTACACAATTTATTAGGTAGTTTGAACTGTGGGGTTTATTTACTAAAGGCAAATCTACTTTGCACTACAAGTGCACTTGCTGTATATCTAGGGGGGACATGCAAGCCAAAAAAAAAAAACATCTTTGCTTTTACATGATTGTAACATCCAATCACCAGTACTTTCCCTGGAGATTTTCAGCAGCTACACTTTTACTGCAGAGTGGATTCGTTTTTACTAAACCCCAAACTACCCAATGATTTGGGGTGTACACAACAAGGTGCTAGAGTGCAATTTGCTTAATGGGGACACTAGTTAGATTGCTCTGTGTGTCCCCAAGAAAAGCCATTGGTAGGGTTTTACCTTCACTTCCTGTTTAGCTGTGTGACAGGAAGTGAAGCCAATGTTAAGAAAAGGAGACAAAGGCCAAACTACAAAAAAAAAAAAACATACGCAGGGGTTCTAACACTTACTTCGTTTCCCTCAAAATGCCCACAATTAGAATTGTATGGCCTTGAGCCATTTTTAAGTGCAGTGCTCCAAATCAGTGCTTCTCAAGTACCCCCAACAGGCCATGTTTGCAGGTTTTCCTTCATGTTGCACATGTGCTTTAAATCACAGTCAATGGTTTTGATTTTTGGACAGCAATTCTCGATAAGATAAATTCACAAAACATGTCCTGTTGGGGGTACTTGAGGACTGAGGCTGAGAACCACTGCAGTAAAAAAAGGAAAATTGAATACTTACCGCTCTGTATTTTTCATTTCCTGGTGACGCTCCATGGCAGCACACAATCCATGCATATACTACCATGAAGGCACCAGGGTAGACAAATCACACCAGTTTTGTTTTGACATGCCAATCAGCTGTCACATTTGTTGCAAAGAAAACACAAAACAAACATCAAAACTTTGCATCTAATTTTATTGTTCATCAAAACAAAAAGGGAAGGCAAAATAAAAAACATGGTCAATTTGAAACAGTTACAGACTCAACATCTTGAGCAATTTTTGGCCAAAAAAAATGCAGCAGACAATTAAATGAAAGTGAACAAACAACACACATTAACAACATCAGAATTATTTCAGGGGAACATATCTCCCCCACACCAAAAATATACAATCCACAAAAGTTAACCAATCACCTGTTTTGCAAAGACATAACAAATAAAATACATGTGTTACAAACTCGATAAGGACACCAACATGTACATTTTGCCCCCCACACACTTGCCTCTTCTCAAGGCAAGCGACCGAATGCTCTGTGAGCTTTATATAACATAGGTTTGTGTGCTAATGAGGCAATTGAAAACACATGCACAGTCCATGGAACACCCAAAATGCAAGTTCACTCAATGTAGAGACTGAAATTCAAAGTGGGTACACCTGTTAAGGATGTCCTTCAATTTCTAACCCATAAAAACACTCTCTGAGTGAGCATGCCCAGAAATATCCAAGCGCTGTTCACACACAAAAAGCACGCCAAAAAAAAATAACTGGCTGGGCATGTGCAGAACAACACCAATGCAGCTAGTAAAAAATAACCCCCCCCTCCTCCAGTCCAAAATTAAGCACATCATCCAGCATGCTACAAAATTAGAGATGGGACAATCACCCCTCCCCCCCACCAACAAATCCCATTGCAGTCTATGGGAACTGACTTGTTAATTTTGCTAGTCCCCACTTGGCTGGCTTATCTTCTAGTTATTGACCTTAAAATGGGGGCCCAGGTCCCACCCTAAGGGACATATATCAATGTCACCAATTTGGAAACACCAAAAACAAAACAAGGAGAAGTGCCTTTAAATATGCCAAATTGCTTAAGGGCCATTTCACACCACATGCAGTGCATTGCGTTTTTTATGCATCCAAAATGCATGGAAAGTTGGTTATATGGTTCTAAATGGCAGTGTTTGTTCCAGTGCGTTCCAGTTCCACCAGGACTGTACTGGAACGCATCAAAACGCATCATAAACACACTGGAACGCACAGGAACACACCTAAATGCACCAAAAACGCACTGGAACACACTTGTCCTTATCTATGGTTAATAAAAAAGAAGGGTGAAAAAAAAGCACTGGACTGCATCAAAAACTTCCCAAAAATGCACTGGAACGCATGAAAAACGTGCATGCAGAAAAGCACCTGGAACGCATCCGGATTGTGTTTCTATGGTGTGAACTGGCCCTAGTTCACACTAAAGAAATGCAGTCTGGGTGCGTTCCAGGTGCTTTTCTGCATGCGCGTTTTTGACACATTCCAGTGCATTTTTGAGGCGTTTTTGATGCAGTCCAGTGTTTTGTTCCCCCTCTTTTCACTTAGGACAAGTGTGTTGCAGTGCGTCTTTGGTGCATTTAGGTGCGTTGCGGTGCATTCCAGTGCATTTTTGGTACGTTCCGTTGCGTTTTTGATGTGTTTTACTGGGGTCCAGTACAGTTTTGTACCTAAAAAATGCAGCATGACCAATTATTTTTTGGCTTTCTGAAATGCACTGGAACGGACTGCAGTGGTGTGAAATATGCCATTGGCATTAATGTGATCAACTTTCTTTGCGTTTTTCAGGCATCAAAAAAACGCACTGCACTGCATCCGGTGTGAACTGGCCCTAAATATCATCCCCGGGGGGTGTCTATAGTATGCCTGTAAAGTAGCGCATGTTTTCCATGTTTATAACAGTTGGAGAGCAAAATGACATTTCTAAAGTAAAATAATAGTCATTTAAAAGTCCTTGCGGCTGTAATGAATTGCTGGTTCCTGTCAATACAGATAAAAGTCATTGAAAGTCTTTATAACCCAAAAAAAAAACGCGTGGGGGTCCCCAAATTCCATAACCAGGCCCTTCAGGTCTGGAATGGATATTAAGGGGAACCCCGCTGCAAATTTTTTTAAAAAATTACGTGGGGTTCCCCCCAAATATCCATACCAGGCCCTTCAGAACTGGCATGGATTTTAAGGGGAACTCCACCCCAAATTAAAAAAAAAAATGGCGTGGAGTCCCCCTAAAAATCCACACCAGACCCTTTATCCGAGCACATAACCTGGCCGGCCGCAGGAAAAGAGGGGGGGACGAGAGCGGCCCCCCTCCCTCCTGAACCGTACCAGGCCACATGCCCTCAACATGGGGAGGATGTCCCCATGTTGATGGGGACAAGGGCCTCATCCCCACAACCCTTGCCCGGTGGTTGTGGGGGTCTGCGGGCGGGGGGCTTATCGGAATCTGGAAGACCCCTTTAACAAAGGGGACCCCCAGATCCCGGCCCCCCCCCTGTGTGAAATGGTAATGGAGTACAAATGTACCCCTACCATTTCACAAGGAAAGTGTCAAAAATGTAAAAAATGACAAGAGCCGGTTTTTGACAATTCCTTTATTAATGTCTTCTCTTTTCTTCCATCTTCTTCCTTCTTTTTCCATCTTCTTCTTTTCTCCATTCGGGTTTCTTCCTCCATCTTCATCTTCATCTTCATCTTTATCTTCATCTTCATCTTCCTTCGGTGTTCTCGTCCGAATCTTGCCCCGGCGTCTTCCCCTCTTCTTTCTTCTCCGCCGCTCCGTTTGAATTGGAGGTTCCCGCCGTGCGGCGCTTCAGTTCGCCTCTGGGTCCGCTTACACCCGGTGACCCCACCCCCCTCTGACGCACTTGGATTTCACTGGGACTTTCCCTGTGGTGACAGAGGGGGGCGGAGCCACCGGGTGGTAGCGGACCAAGTGGAGAACTGAAGCGTCGCACAGCGGGAACCTCCAATTCAAATGGAGCGGCCGGAGAAGAAAGAAGAAGGGAAGACGCCGGAGCAAGATGCTGGACGAGAACACCGAAGGAAGAAGGAAGATGAAGATGAAGATAAAGATGAAGAGGAAGATGAAGATGGAGGGAGAAACCCGAATGTAGAAAAGAAGAAGATGGAAGAAGAAGATGGAAGAAGATGGAAGAAAAGAGAAGACATTAATAAAGGAATTGTCAAAAACCGGCTCTTGTAATTTTTTACATTTTTTAAACTTTCTTTGTGAAATGGTAGGGGTACAATGTACCCCATTACCATTTCACACAGGGGGGGCGGGATCTGGGGGTCCCCTTTGTTAAAGGGGTCTTCCAGATTCCGATAAGCCCCCCGCCCGCAGACCCACACAACCACCGGGCAAGGGTTGTGGGGATGAGGCCCTTGTCCTCATCAACATGGGGACATCCTCCCCATGTTGAGGGCATGTGGCCTGGTACGGTTCAGGAGGGAGGGGGGGCTGCTCTCGTCCCCCCCTTTTCCCCTGCGGCCAGCCAGGTTATGTGCTCGGATAAGGGTCTTATGTGGATTTTCGGGGGAACTCCACGCCATTCCTTTAGAAAATACATTTTGCTGGCGCAATGGGAAGTTCAGAGCTGCGCCTGTTCAACTTATGCAAATTAGTTTACGTGACGTGACATTTACTAAGATTTTGCCGGCGCAGTGTCCCGCGCTGAGCTCAAAAAAACCTCCCGCAGCTCGAATCGGAATTGCCGGCGCAGCGGGCTGGTTTTGAAAAAGTTACTTTCTCACTCGATTTTGGGCATATTAGTTATTTGGGCAGGTGTCACTACACTTCCTCACATCACCCCATGTCACCCCCATTATATTCTCACTTCCAGCTTCTTTATATTTAGATTTTTACATACCGTGCGCCAGGTCCATAGTGGCGCACTGAGCGCCTCCTCCCGTCCGCCGACAACACTATAGTAAATGGGAAATAGGGCTGCGCTACTGGCGCTAATGTTTTGTAAATACCAAAACAGCCATTGCGCACGCAGATGCGCCAATACTCATGGCGCAAACGTTTGGTAAATCAGCCCCAATATGTCACAAAAGTGAGTACACCCCTTACATTTTTGTAAATATTTTATTACTGGTATATCTTTGTGACAACACTGAAGAAATTACACTTTGCTACCATGTAAAGTAGTGAGTGTACAGCTTGTATAACAGTGTAAATTTGCTGTCCCCTCAAAATAACTCAACACACAGCCAATAATGTCTAAACTGCCGGCTACAGAAGTGAGTACACCCCTAAGCGAAAATGTCCAAATTGAGGTCATTGTTACTTGTTTTGAGTGTGAAGATGCATATAATGTACATGTTTGTGTGAAATGTGCAGTATTCTCAGTGAACCTAAGCATTGTACAGGTCTAATGTAATGTGTTGCTCTGATGCCAATAATGGATGTAATGTACCCTTTTTTCAATAAAAAACATTTGTGTTGAGATTAAAAAAAGAAAATGTCCAAATTGGGCACAATTAGCCATTTTCCCTCCCCCGGTGTCATGTGACTCGTTAGTGTTACAAGGTCTCAGGTGTGAATGGGGAGCAGGTGTGTTAAATTTGATGTTATCGTTCTCACTCTCTCATACTGGTCACTGGAAGTTCAACATGGCACCTCATGGCAAAGAACTCTGTGAGGATCTGAAAGAAAAAAATTGTTGCTCTATATCAGAGGCGTTGCTAGGGGGGTGCGGGGGGTGCGGTCCGCCCCCGGGTGACACCCGCTAGAGGGGTGACACCCTCCCTTTTTTTTTTTTTTTTTTACAGCTGACCCATTCATTGATTAATTTCACCCCGCTGGGCTGGAAGCCTGGAACAACACCTCCAGCGCCGCGGCCGCGCCTGGTGTGTGTCCTCCGGCTCCTTATTCTTCCTATTCCTAAATTCCAATCCTCCTCCCTACCCTACAGAGCCAGCGAGCGACTCAGCCTGTCACATCATCACACTGCACTGTGATGATGTGACGACACGTCACTGCAGCACACACACAACTTTCTCCGCCCGGGCGGCGTGGCTGCTGTGTGTGACGGTCGCTGCCCACAGTGCCCAGCCCTCCTCCTCTCCACTCTCCAGGAGTACAGACTGTCTGAGACTCCAGCTGGCGGCGGCGCGGCGCACAGAATAAGAACAGGTGGGGGGGGTTCTCCACCGTCGGCCCGCCGGAGCACAAGATGAGGTGTGTGTATGGGGGGGGGGGGGTTGCCTTTGTAAGAGAGCTAGTGTGGGACAGTGGGAGGACTCAGTTTCAGTGTCTGGCGCCCTGCCCCTGACGGCCTGTATATGATATGATAAGGAAGGGGGGGGGGATGCAAGGTGGTCTGCTGCTAGACACAGCTATAGATTTTATATATATATATATATATATATATATATATATATATACTATGTAATATAGCTGGTCCAGCCGCCCCTCCCCCCACCAGACCAGCTAACTCCTGTGTTACTGTGCCTATTATATGTAATATAATATATCTGTGTCCAGCAGCCCCCCCCCCCATTATCAGACAGCCAACACTCACAATATAATTTATATTAGCTGACTGAGACACCCCCAGCCTGAGCTGGTCTGATGATGATGATGATGGGGGAATGCTGCTGGCCACAGATATATTATATTAGATATAGGCACAGTAGCTGAGTGACACACCTACCCACCCTGAGCAAGCTGGTCTCATGGGGGGGGGGGGGGCTGCTCTGTGTCACCAGGTATGATAGCTGAGCGGAGCCGCCCTAATCTGGCCTGATAAGGGGGGGGTGTCCACAGACCACAGCACAGGTGTAGGCAGACAGTGACCCACACCCACATCAGATCCATCCAGCAAGCAGAAGGTCACAGCAGCATCTTCTCATCTTCTCTGTGGCCATCAGATCCGGTCCAAGCAAGCAACACGCCTTGTTGTCAGCAGGTCACAGCATCTTCTCGTCTTCTCTGCGGCCATCAGATCCAGTCCAAGCAAGCAACACGCCTTGTTGTCAGCAGGTCACAGCATCTTCTCGTCTTCTCTGCGGCCATCAGATCCGGTCCAAGCAAGCAACACGCCTTGTTGTCAGCAGGTCACAGCATCTTCTCGTCTTCTCTGTGGCCATCAGATCCAGTCCAAGCAAGCAACACGCCTTGTTGTCAGCAGGTCACAGCATCTTCTCGTCTTCTCTGTGGCCATCAGATCCGGTCCAAGCAAGCAACACGCCTTGTTGTCAGCAGGTCACAGCATCTTCTCGTCTTCTCTGCGGCCATCAGATCCGGTCCAAGCAAGCAACACGCCTTGTTGTCAGCAGGTCACAGCATCTTCTCGTCTTCTCTGCGGCCATCAGATCCGGTCCAAGCAAGCAACACGCCTTGTTGTCAGCAGATTACAGCATCTTCTCGTCTTCTCTGCGGCCATCAGAACCGGTCCAAGCAAGCAACACGCCTTGTTGTCAGCAGATTACAGCATCTTCTCATCTTCTCTGCAGCCATCAGATCCGGTCCAGCAAACAACACACCGTTTCAGCAGGTCAGTTCCAAAATCCAAATCATGCCAATGATGCCATTATCTGCTGTCCCCAGGGACAGATCCGATCCAGAGATCACCATACAGTGGGATCTCTGGATTGGATCTGTCCCTGGGGACAGCAGATAATGAAAAGTGTGGGGGCAGAGCTGCGATGAAGTCACTCATCGTGTTGGAGCCCTCGGTTAAGCCCCTTTTACACTGGGGCAGTTGGTGCGTCGGCGGGGGGGGGGGGGGTGACACCATGTTATACCGCACCAGGTGACACCAACCCTAGTGACGCCACTGCTCTATATAAAGATGGCTTAGGCTATAAGAAGATTGCCAAGACCCTGAAACTGCGCTTCAGCACGGTGGCCAAGACTACAGAGCGGTTTAGCAGGACAGGTTCCACTCAGAACAGGCCTTGCCATGGTCGACCAAAGGAGTTAAGTGCATGTGCGCAGTGTCATATCCAGAGGTTGTGTTTCGGAAATAGATGTATGAGTGGTGCCAGCATTGCTGCAGAGGTTGAAGGGGTGGGGGCGTCAGTACTCAGACCATATGCCGCACACTGCATCAAATTGGTCTGCATGGCTGTCATCCCAGAAGGAAGCCTCTTCTAAAGATGATGCAGCAGAAAGCCCACAAACAGTTTGATGAAGACAAGCAGACTAAGGACATGAAAATTTATAGTGAATACTTAAGCGCTAATATGAATCTAAAAACTCAATTGATATTAAAAGATGAACAAATGATATCAGCTGCAATCATTCAATGGTACTCTGATAACCAAAAACAGTGATAAATGATAAATAATGATGCGCTTATAACAACCTTCTAATATTGCACAATATAGACGTGGATAATGATATAACACATAAATGAATAATTAGGTGCTCCGTGCTAAAAACCATGTGAAAAAAACAACTTATCATATGTAAGTGGTGATAAAGTGCAATAGTGCATAAACAAGTGCTCTTGAGAATAAGGTGCTGAGATGAAGAGTCACTAAGAACATGAGGGTGGATCACCTTGTCCTTAGGGCTTACTGATTGTCTGTATTACTTGAGTCCTAAGCACAATCAGTATAACAAGCAGTTTTCAACTGTGGGTTAGTTCACTCGCTCAGTGTTGGGATGGTGCTCATGTATAGTATCCGTCCATATAAGAGGAAAAAACACAGATCATTGCGCAATGTTGTAACCAGAGTGCATGGAGACCTTCTACAATGCTAATAAGCTCACTCACATTTAGCCGTAAGATCACTGCGCATAAAGACACTCAGTTATGACACATGGAAGAAACTCCTCACCCCGCGTCTGGTGTGTACACACACCTTCGGTATCGTCACTCGGCTCCTCCCTACGCATTACGTCACATGTGAATAAGTCACGTGACATCATTGGATTTGATTGACAGCAGCGTGAGCCAATGGCTGCGCTGCTATCAATACAATGAAGAGACGAGAAGCCCGGGCAACGATCGAGTGCATTCGCGACGCTGGACTTTCCAGGGCTCAGGTAAGTAAAACGGGGGACTGGGGGTGGGGGGGCGGTAATCGTCAAATGTTTTTTCACCTTAATGCATAGGATGCATTAAGGTGAAAATACATGAACCTTTACAACCCCTTTAAGGCAGTGCTGGAAAATAATGGTGGCCACACAAAATATTGACACTTTGGACATTTTCACTTAGTGCCGGTTCACACAGGGGCAACACGACTTCCAGCGCGACTTTACAAGGCAACTTGGAGACTTCAGCGCTACTTGGAGCGACTTACAACGCGACTTCAAGTCGCCTCCAGGACAGGCGACTTTGCCAGTGGCCAATCACATAATAATCTGCTCTGTGGGAGGGACGGGTTTGCCTTAGAAAACTATTTTCACTTCCTGGAAAGGTGCTTCAGTTAAGACAGGGGATCCGACTTGGAGGCGACTTCCATTGAAATCAATGGGTACAAGTCGCCTAGAAGTCGCCTTGAAGTAGTACAGGCAGGGGCGGATTCAGGGGGGGGGGGGCAACAGGGCAATTGCCCCCCCGAGACCATCTGTCACACTCACTTGCTTGCTGGTTTTTTTTTTGCGCCTGATCTCCCGAACTTTGGGGACCCGGCACACATGTAGCCCAATGTCTCCTCTACAAGTGTGCAAAGTTTGGTGTCTGGGAGATCTACGGCCGGGGAGAACTGATTTTTCAAACCCGGGCACTCCTTCCATAGACTCCCATGTTAAATATCAGTCTAGTCATGGGCACAGTGAAGCATGGGCACAGTGAGGCATGGGCACAGTGAGGCAAAGTGAGGCACAGTGAGGCATGCAGATGGACACCCTAGGCTTATACTCGAGTCAATACGTTTAGTTTTCCCAGATTTTTGGGGTAAAATTAGGTGCCTCGGCTTATATTCGGGTCGGCTTATACTCGAGTATATACAGTACTTTTTCTGCGGCTGCCGCTGCCTCTCTGAGTCTCTCTCTCAGTTTCTCACATCAGCCGATCAGCGGCGCCAAGAGAGAGACTCGTCTAATGTAGTTACGCGGCGCACTGACATGATACCAGGAGCGGAGCAGGAGGTGGGTGGAGCCTCTTCCCTGCACTCGTTGCTAACGCCTGGGCCGCTTGGCGTCTAGCAACGAGTGACAAAAGACTCTGGATCCACCCCTGAGTACAGGAACCTTTTCTGAAGTCGGAGCGACTTCAGTAGTGTACATTAAGACGGCTCTCATTGACTAACATGTAATTTCTTATGTCGCGCGACTTGGGGCGACACAAGTCGGATCCCAAGTCGCGGTAGTGTGAACCGGCACTTAGGGGTATATTCATTTATATTTGTTGCCAGCTGTTTAGACAATAATGGCTGTGTGTTGAGTTATTTTGAGGGGACAGCAAATTTACACTGTTATACAAGCTGTACACTCACTACTTTACATTGTAGCAAAGTGTCATTTCTTCAGTGTGGTCACATGAAAAGGTATAATAAAATATTTACAAAAATGTGAGGGGTGTACTCACTGTTGTGAGATACTGTATTTGGTGTTTCCTTCATATCATTAGTGGCCCACAGGCTTATTTGCATGCTGTCTATAACTGTTATTTATTATGTTGCATGCAAGGATAAAACTGCCCAAGCTTATGGTCTTACCATATCCTCAGACAGACTTCTAAGTTCATGCTTTCTGCAGGAGTGACTGCCCTACCCCTAATGTATCTCATCACTCCAAGATAGAAATCATGAAGAGTCTACTTAGATAAGAAAGGTCATTGATTGATAGCGTAACATGGAAACATTGTAAACATCATGTTAAAGTGTAACTGCAATGAACACTTTTTTTTATCTTTTTCATTTTGGATAGAGTAAGGGAGGGTTATAACCCCTGTGAGTTTTGTTTTCATCTGTGTCCCATTTGGGGGGTTTCCCTTCACTTCCTATCCCAGAACAGGAAGTGAGTAAAAAAAGCCCTCTAAAGTGAGGTAATCTCGGCATGTCACTAGGATCATAAGAACCAGTGTCCCTATTGGAAGGTTTCTGCTCCATTACTGTTCTGGTGTCAACCCAAAATATGGGATCTTCTTTCTTTTTTGATGATAATGGTAAACAGGAAAAATGGAGAGGGTAATCTCTTTAACAGGGTCACAGACAGCAATAAAAAGTGACAGATGTTTTTTCTCCACTCTATCCAAAACCCCCCAAAAAAAGTTCTGCCTATAATTTCACGCTTAAGCGGACCTTCACCCTCTATACGAACTTCCTCCCACTCCACCCCTCCTCCCACCCTCTTCATGAGTCAGGCATTTTTTATTTATTTCCATTTACCTTTTTAGAGAAAAAACATGTGGCCCTACCCCTCAATGCACGTCATTCACCTAGACAAATGACGTGCATAGTGCTTGCTTCCTGGGATCTACACGTCACATATCCCAGGAGGCCTTTAGTCAATTATTTAGAAGTAGGAAGGGATGTAGGTCTAGCAGTGCGTCATCGCGAGGCCCCGCCGGCTGCACCTGGAGGAGCTGGCGGGTCTCTGGATGACGCCACAAGTAAGATGGTGGCGCAGGACACAACAGTGTCTGCTGACAGAAGGATGTCAGCAGAACAACACTGGATCCGGTGGATGGGTGAGTATCCAAACTTTGCCTAAAACAACATGAGGTAAGTGGGGTCAGAGAAAAAGAAAATAAGGGGGGGGGGGGTTATACACTGAAGGCCCTCTTTAAGTAAAATGTATGTTATATAATTAAACTCATAATATCCTATGTAACCCTAGTGCTGTGTAGGCAAGTGCAGTGTACTTTCTCCACTGCAGGTGGCACTCAACCCCAGCGGCATTGCAAGGAGGAGAGGAAGTCAAGAGGAACATGGTTCCTCTATGGTTTCCAGGGTCACTGAGGAAGCTATCGGATTGGATGCTGCCACCCCATGTAACTAGCAGCCATCTTGGGTCAGGCAGAGCCTATTTAAAGCCCTGGCTCCCAGGCTTGGCACGCATTTTGCGCGTGGGTAGTGTAGGGACAGGTCACTCATCTGTCAGGGACAGTGATTAGCGACAGGGAGAGGTTCCAGATGAGTAGGAAAAGAATAGGGACATGTCATCGTCCCTGGAGACCTCCCCAATTGGAATTGGACTGGCGAGGCCACATTCCACCACTCAAGACAGACGCTGTTGGCACAGCTGGGACCTGCTTTGCTACATATTGCTGTTACATGCCATGAGTGTTCCTGGTTGGGTGCCATCCCGCCAGGTCTGTTGTGAATTACTGAATTCTACATTAATACAGGTTATGTTCTCTGCAACTGGACTCTGAGTGTTTACTGCTGCCGCACCACGCTGCACCTCCCCACAGCTGTGCTAAATTTTAATTGTCTTGTTCAGTTGATGTACTCAGTTGTAAATTTATAGGATATATGGAATGGTATGGAAGTATTTTGACTTATTTCATGATTTTGGGGATGTTATTCTATATTGTCCATATCTTTCCAAACACAAAATAATAAAATAAACTTTGTAACAGCATGGATTATCTCCTGGGTGGCATCTGCCCTGATCTGTTTTGTCTTTCTCATTACTAGTAATTTAATACAGAGTTCAATTGACAGTCACACTACTTGTGATAGAATGGATATGCCCGCACAGTCATTTTATCTTCACTGTAGCATCTATATGATCAGGTGGAGGGTAAAACAAAATTCACCAGTATTATTAACCTGTCATGGAGGTATATCAGTTTCTTATGCCGCGTACACACGATCGATTTTTTCGACGGTGAAAACACCGTCGGGAAATCGACGTGAAAAACGAGGAACAGCTTGTTCCCCCCACACACGGCCGTTTTAAATGACATTTTTTTTTTGGTCGAGAAAAACTACCGTGTGTGGGCTCCGCGGCAGTGTTTCCCTATGGGAAAACTGCCGCGGAAAAAAAAACGACGGGAATCACGACGAGAAAAATTAGAGCATGTTCTAATTTTTCTCGTCGTGATTAATGCCGTTTTTCCCGTCGAGAAAAACGACAAAAAGCCCACAGACGATCGTTTTTCTCGTCCAAAGGGAAAAATGTAATTTTTCTCCTCGTGTGTACGCGGCATAAGACTGGAGCAGACAGAATCTGGAGAAGCTGTGCATGGCAACCAATAGGCTTTTAGCTTTCATTTCCAAAGCTTAATTAAGCTCTTTATTGTAGCAGGTCGGCTTTTACAGGCACAGTCACCTACCTATATGTCATGGCTTTCTTCCGGGTCCACTCGCACATGCGCACGTGGACCAAGAAAACTGTGCTATCATTCGCTTCAGCACAAGTTGATCAGTGAATCCCAGCCAATGATTTATAGCCGGGATCTGCTGATCGGCTGAGCAAATGACAGAAGAGAGCCCTGTGTTAGTAAACAACACAGGGCTCTCTACAGACGGCAGGAATGTGCTGTTTTTTTTATAACTGCAAAGCAGGGAGTAAAAACCAGCAAATTTCTTAATAAAATCATCACACAGTACACACACTAAACATTGTTAGGCACACATTTAACCCCTCGATCACCCTAGATGTTAACTCTTTCCCAGCCAGTGCCAGTGTATAATATTAGCACGGATCACTGTATTAGGTCGCTGGTGATGTCAATGTCAGTTAGTCAGTTCTCCCCAGTGTCAGATTGCCATACCATAGTTTGTGGACGCTATTCAGCCAGGTCCATAAATATTGGGACATCTACACAATTCTAATCTTTTTGGCTCTATACACCACCAAAATGGATTTGAAATGAAACTAACAAGATGTGCTTTAACTGCAGACTTCCAGCTTTAATTTGAGGGTATTTACATCCAAATCAGGTAAACGGTGTAGGAATTACAACAGTTTGTATATGTGCCTTCCCCTTTTCAAGGGACCAAAAAAAATGGGACAGATTAACAATCATAAATTAAACTTTCACTTTTTAATACTTGGTTGCAAATCCTTTGCAGTCAATTACAGCCTGAAGTGTGGAACGCATAGACATCACCAGACGCTGGGTTTCATCCCTGGTGATGCTCTGCCAGGCCTCTACTGAAACTGTCTTCAGTTCCTGCTTGTTCTTGGGGCATTTTCCCTTCAGTTTTGTCTTCAGCAAGTGAAATGCATGCTCAATCGGATTCAGGTCAGGTGATTGACTTGGCCATTGCATAACATTCCACTTCTTTCCCTTAAAAAACTCTTTGGTTGCTTTCGCAGTATGCTTTGGGTCATTGTCCATCTGCACTGTGAAACGCCGTCCAATGAGTTCTGAAGCATTTGGCTGAATATGAGCAGATAATATTGCCCGAAACACTTCAGAATTCATCCTGCTGCTTTTGTCAGCAGTCACATCATCAATAAATACAAGAGAACCAGTTCCATTGGCAGCCATACATGCCCACGCCATGACACTACCACCACCATGCTTCACTGATGAGGTGGTATGCTTTGGATCATGAGCAGTTCCTTTCCTTCTCCATACTCTTCTCTTCCCATCACTCTGGTACAAGTTGATCTTGGTCTCATCTGTCCATAGGATGTTGTTCCACAACTGTGAAGGCTTTTTTAGATGTTGTTTGGCAAACTCTAATCTGGCCTTCCTGTTTTTGAGGCTCACCAATGGTTTACATCTTGTGGTGAACCCTCTGTATTCACTCTGGTGAAGTCTTCTCTTGATTGTTGACTTTGACACACATACACCTACCTCCTGGAGAGTGTTCTTGATCTGGCCAACTGTTGTGAATGATGTTTTCTTCACCAGGGAAAGAATTCTTCGGTCATCCACCACAGTTGTTTTCCGTGGTCTTCCGGGTCTTTTGGTGTTGCTGAGCTCACCGGTGCTCTTTCTTTCTTTTTAAGGATGTTCCAAACAGTTGATTTGGCCACACGTAATGTTTTTGCTATCTCTCTGATGGGTTTGTTTTGTTTTTTCAGCCTAATGATGGCTTGCTTCACTGATAGTGACAGACAGCTCTTTGGATCTCATATTGAGAGTTGACAGCAAAAGATCCTAAATGCAAAAAGCACACTTTAAATGAACTCTGGACCTTTTATCTGCTCCTTGTAAATTGGATAATGAGGGAATAACACACACCTGGCCATGGAACAGCTGAGCAGCCAATTGTCCCATTACTTTTGGTTCCTTAAAAAGTGGGAGGCACATATACAACCGTTGTAATTCCTACACTGTTCATCTGATTTGGATGTAAATACACTCAAATTAAAGCTGAAAGTCTGCCGTTAAAGCACATCTTGTTCATTTCATTTCAAATCCATTGTGGTGGTGTATAGAGCCAAAAGATTAGAATTGTGTCAATGTCCCAATATTTATGGACCTGACTGTAACTTTAATGCAAACAAATCAAAATATACTTACTGGGATTTTCTTTTTAACAAAGACATAGCAGAATACATTTTGGCCACAATTTAAATACACCAGTGTATTTAGGTCTGAAAATGAATTAGTGAGTTTCAATATTTAACAAATGTCCAAAAACACTTTAGTGCTAAACCCATGGGTAATCTTCCTTCGCACTTCTTCCCAGAAGGCCCATCCCGGGTGCAGCCCTCCTCCGGCCGGGAAATCCTTAGAACCAACTGCAAAAAACACACAGGAGGGCGCAACCACCTCTAGATAATCTTTATTTAATCCATATAGATGAATGGATACTCACATGCAGGCCTGCTGATAGAAATCATGGGGCCCCGTACAGCCTACCTAACGGGGGCCCCTTCAGCCCACCCATCAACCCCACCCCTGGCCCGCCCCCGCCTTAAGATCCAGCGAAAGGGCTGAGATGGGTGGGAAGGGGATAATGATGCCATGAGGTGCCCATGTCTTATTTTGTAAACTTACAATCTGTTTATTTATGTGCATTATATTAAAGTATGCAGCAAAGTTAGTATAACTGACAGATGATGCAGATATGTAGGCTCTTACAAGTGTTTTGCTACAAGACAGGGCCTCTTAAAGAATTAATTATTTACTTAGGGCCCCTCCTCTATGCCACAATGCTGCAGTACAGTTAAAAAAAACCACAAAAACCTGCAAGCAAAAAAAAAGTAAATTCAATTGCTAAATAAAACCTACTAAACCCGTAGCTTATATGTGCTACTCCACCCTTGATAAAGTCGGGTTCCTTCTGCTCCCTGTGAGCTGCCTCTCCCTGCCACCGCTGCCCGCCTCTCTCGCTCTCTTGGCTGCTGAGCGTGGAGCAGAGGAAGATCACTCCGTCTGGGAAGGCAATAGGCAGCCGGGACATCAGCTGTCAGAAGATCAGCCAGGAATTTGCCAAGCAGGCACCTGGCACGGACTACACATGCGCCCGAAATTAAAAAAAAAGTCCCTTAACTGCTCCTCCTCCACCATCAGATAGGGGCCCTGGAAATAATATTAATACAACACCCCCTAAGCTAGTAAGAGCGGCTGAGATAGGGTGTAAATAAGAAAGCTTTTTTTTTTGTTTTTCTCTACTGAACTGTCTGTGAAGCTGCACGGGCCCCTCCTGCTAGCCAGGCCTGGTACAACAGGGCTGGTTGTACTGGCTTATCAGCCGCCCTGCTCACATGCATTTAAAAACATCAAGCAACACAGATCTGCTACAGCTGGAATGCAATACAGTTTGTCTGGGGAACAAATAGTTGGACACTAACACGTTTCGGGGGTCATGACCCCTTCTTCAGAGCTCTGAGGAAGGGGTAATGACCCCCAAAACGCTTCAGCTGATGTTTTTACTTGTATGTAAGTATCCATTTGTGGATGTGGATTAAATAAAAATTATCAATGGTAATGCAAGAGGTGGTTGCACCCTCCTGTGTGTTTTTTACAGTTTCAATATTTACCCTGTTTTCTGCAGAGATACACATTTGCCAGTCTGTTGTGCTTGTGATTCCTTGTAGTCCTTACAGACAGATGACACAAGAACGTGCCTTGTGGCTTCACAGCCGGTTCCCTACAGTGCATGTTTCTAGGCGCGCTGCACTTTCTGAATGGCCCGCGGCGAGGTCACCCGGAAGTGGGGATGCGAGTACCTGTCAAAAACAGGTACCCGCTCCCCCGTGAAAGGTGTCAAATGTGTGTGGCAGCGGAGGGGGGAGGAAGCAAACAAGAGGAGCTTCCCCTTTTGGGTGGAGCTCCACTTTAACTGGCTGAAACTCGATTCATGTATGGCTGTCTTGAGTTAATAACTGACACAGTTTGCTTGCTGCTGTTGAAGGATAAAATGGTAAGTAAGAAAGCCTTCATTTTATTTTTAGGTTATCCTGTCACCACCTTTGCTATAGGACAGTTTTTGAGTATCTGTTTTCAGCACTAAGCTCATGTAGTAGCTAGGATGACCTTTCTGACAGACTGACAGTTGTACTATGACAGGGAGAGAATACAAGTAAATAAACAGCTGCACCTACATACCAGATCAAAAATGTAGATGACTACAAATGCACATTGGTGACTGATTCTTTTAAACAGACCCTGAAACTGAGCTGCAGCATGGTGGCCAAGACCATACAGCAGTTTAACAGGACAGGTTCCACTCAGAACAGGCCTCGCCATTGTCGACCAAAGAAGTTGAGTGCACGTGCTCAGCGTCATATCCAGAGGTTGTCTTTGGGAAATAGACATATGAGTGCTGCCAGCATTGCTGCAGCGGTTGAAGGGGTGGGGGGGGGGGGTCACACTGCATTAAATTGGTCTGCATGGCTGTCATCCCAGAAGGAAGCCTCTTCTAAAGATGGTGCACAAGAAAGCTCACAAACAGTTTGCTGAAGACAAGCAGACTAAGGACATGGATTACTGGAACGATGTCCTGTGGTCTGATGAGACCAAGATAAACTTATTTGGTTCAGATGGTGTCAAGCGTGTGTAGCGGCAACCAGGTGAGGAATACAAAGACAAGTGTGTCTTGTCTACAGTCAAGCATGATGGTGGGAGTGTCATGGACGGGGGCTGCATGAGTGCTGCCAGCACTGGGGAGCTACAATTCATTGAGGGAACCATGAATGCCAACATGTACTGTGAGATACTGAAGCAGAGCATGATCCCCTCCCTGGGCCGCAGGGCAGTGTTCCAACATGATAACGACCCCAAACACACCTCCATGATGACCACTGCCTTGCTATAGAAGCTGAGGGTGAAGGTGATGGACTGGCCAAGCATGTCTCCAGACCTAAACCCTATTGAGCATCTGTGATAGGGTAACCAGACAGCCCCGGTTTCTGGGGACAGTCCCATGGATTGAGGACACTGTCCCCGGACCAAGTCTGTCCCCGGTTTGGATTTGAACAGGGGCTGGGGCAATTTCAAAGACAATCAGTGGCGAATTGAATTTTTTTTTTTTGGGGAATTACACACCCCCGCTCTTACTAGATTAAGGGGGTTGTATTTTTTTCATTATCTGTGCCCCTTTCTGATGATCATGTGCTAGTCGGAGCGGAGGGAATATTTTGTCAGTTTTGGGCGCATGCCCATGCAGCTCCGCTTGCATGTTCTTCTGCCTTGGCTCAAGTCCCGGCCAGCCGCCTGCCTGCTTATCACCTTGCCTTTCCTGGCGGAGTGATCTTCCTCCGCTCCCCACCCAGTAGTAGCCAGGGCTCGGAGAGTGAGACTTGAGAGGCCGTGAGGCGGGCGGCGACTGGCAGAGAGTCACTGATTACTAGTAAAAAAAAAATATGTCCCCGGATTTAATTTAAAAAATCTGGTCACCTTAATCTGTGAGGCATCCTCAAACGGAAGGTGGAGGAGCGCAAGGTCTCTAACCTCCACCAGCTCCGTGATGTGGTCATGGAGGAGTGATTGAGGACTCCAGTGAAAACCTGTGAAGCTCTGGTGAACTCCATGCCCAAGAGGGTTAAGGCAGTGCTGGAAAATAATGGTGGCCACACAAAATATTGATACTTTTGGCCCAATTTGGACATTTTCACATAGGGGTATATTCATTTATATGTGTTGCCAGCTGTTTACACAATAATGGCTGTGTGTTGAGTTATTTTGAGGGGACAGCAAATTTACACTGTTATACAAGCTGTACACTCACTACTTTACATTGTAGCAAAGTGTCATTTCTTCAGTGTTGTCACATAAAAAAAGATATAATAAAATATTTACAAAAATGTGAGGGGTGTACTCACTTTTGTGAGATACAGTACATGTCTACGTGGCTTTTGAGCAATCATAATTTTAATCCTCGCCCGTCAGTATCCATAGTTACATAGTTACATAGTTAGTCAGGTTGAAAAAAGACAAAGTCCATCCAGTTCAACCATAAAAAAAAAAAAAAAAAAATATCGTGCAATCCCATATACCCAATTCTATACCCACAGTTGATCCGGAGGAAGGCAAAAAACCCCAGCAGAACATGATCCAATTTGCTACAGCAGGGGAAAAAATCCTTCCTGATCCCCCAAGAGGCAATCGGATTTTCCCTGGATCAACTTTACCTATAAATGTTAGTACCGAGTTATATTATGTACATTTAGGAAAGAATCCAGGCCCTTCTTAAAGCAATCTACTGAGCTGGCCAGAACCACCTCTGCAGGGAGTCTATTCCACATTTTCACAGCTCTTACTGTGAAGAAACCTTTCCGTATTTGGAGATGAAATCTTTTTTCCTCTAGACGTAAAGAGTACCCCCTTGTCTTTTGTGTTGATCGTAAAGTGAATAACTCAACACCAAGTTCACTATATGGACCCCTTATATATTTGTACATGTTAATCATATTCCCCCTTATTCTCCTCTTCTCAAGAGTGAATAAATTCAGTTCCTCTAATCTATCCTCATAGCTGAGCTCCTCCATGCCTCTTATCAGTTTGGTTGCCCTTCTCTGCACTTTCTCCAGTTCCCCAATATCCTTTTTGAGAACTGGTGCCCAAAACTGAACTGCATATTCCAGATGAGGTCTTACTAATGATTTGTACAGGGGCAAAATTATATCTCTCTCTGGAGTCCATACCTCTCTTAATACAAGAAAGGACTTTGCTCGCTTTGGAAACCGCAGCTTGGCATTGCATGCCATTATTGAGCTTATGATCTACAAAAACCCCCAGATCCCTCTCCACTACGGATCCCCCCAGTTGTACTCCCCCTAGTATGTATGATGCATTCATATTATTAGCCCCCAAGTGCATAACTTTACATTTATCAACATTGGTAATAAATAATAATAAAAAAAATTGTGTTAACATAACTTTTTTTTTTTTAATACTTATTTTCCTTGTATCCGTCTTTGCTATCTATATTTACAATCTAAAAAATTATATAAAGACAGTATCTAAAAAGAAAAAAAAAAGACAGTTTCATTTGATTATTTGCAAAGTAAGTGTTAATTGGGTTCATGCACAGATATCTGGAATG
Organism: Rana muscosa; assembly: GCA_029206835.1. Taxonomy (NCBI): domain Eukaryota; kingdom Metazoa; phylum Chordata; class Amphibia; order Anura; family Ranidae; genus Rana; species Rana muscosa. The sequence goes on from CM055116.1 coordinate 885,537,307, forward strand.
CCCAAGGGTCTGCCCTCAACACCACTAGCAGAACTAATTAGTCAGTCAGCACTGACAGCAGTTATTATGATGACTTGACATGTTACAATGTTGCCCTACTTCTCGAAACATGATGCAATCAGGTAACCAATCACACTGTACTGGAGACATGAAGAATAATCACATTACAATAAATCAGTCTACTTGCATAACTGCAAAGCATTCTTAGCAGTGAAACAAATGTATCTCTAACTACTCACTTTAGACAGGGTCAGGTTTTTTTGTGGTGCAATACTACATGCGCATTACTTCGCATTATGTTGCTCTTTCCTTTTGAATGGGCTGTCAGCGCACCACAATGGACCTCTATGTTAGGGTGACCAGACATCCCCGGTTTCTGGGGACAGTCCCCGGATTGAGGACACTGTCCCCGGATCAAGTCTGTCCCCAGTTTTGTCCCCGGATTGGATTTGAACAGGAGCTAGGGCAATTTCAAAGACAGTCAGTGCAGCCGCTCTTACTAGCTTAAGGGGGTGTATTTTTTTCCATTATCTGTGCCCCTTTCTGATGATCATGTGCTGGTCGGAGTGGAGGGAATATTTCTTCAGTTTCGAGAGCATACCCATTCAGCTCCGCTCATATTTTCTTCTGCCTTGGCTCAAGTCCCAGCCAGCCGCCTGCCTGCTTATCTCCTTGCCTTCCCTGGCGGAGTGATCTTCCTCCGCTCCCCACCCAGTAGTAGCCGGGGCCCAGAGAGTGAGACTTGACAGGTTGTGAGGTGGGTGGCGATGGGCAGAGAGTCGCTGATTGTCGCCATTACTAGTAAAAAAAAAATATGTCCCCGGATCTCATTTTAAAAATCTGGTCACCTTACTCTATGTGGACCTGTACTTTTTTTTAACCAGTGCATCATGCATGATTTACATTTGTGCGTTGTTATGTAATATCATTTAACCACTTAAGGACACGCACTTTTACATCGGCAGAATGGCACGGACAGGCAAATCGAGGTAAATATACCGGTACGTCACTTTAAATTTGCCCCTGCCGCGAGCTCCGTGATCGTGCCCGTGGGACCCGTGGACTCGATGTCCGCTGGTGTCCCGCAATCATGTCACGGAGCTGCAGAACGGGGGGATGTCTTTGTAAACAAGACATCTCCCTATTCTGCCAAGTGACACAGCACTTATCGTCTGCTCCCTCTCATCGGGAGCAGCGATCAGTGTTGTGTCACATTAAGCCATGCCCCCTAACAGTTAGAATCACTCCCTAGGACACACTTAACCCCTTCCTAGCCCCCTAGTGGTTAACCCCTTCACTGCCAGTCACATTTACACAGTAATCAGTGCATTTTTATAGCACTGATCGCTGTATAAATGTGAATGGTCCCAAAATAACGGCAAAAGTGTCCGATGTGTCTGCCATAATGTCGCAGTCACGATAAAAATCGCTGATTGCCGCCATTACTATTACATTACAAAAATAAAATTATTAATAAAAATGCCATAAAACTATCCCCTATTTTGTAGACGCTATAACTTTTGCGCAAACCAATCAATAAACGCTTATTGCGATTTTTTTTTTTACAAAAATTAGTAGAAGAATACGTATCGGCCTAAACTGAAGTAAAATTTTTTTTTTAGATATATTTTTTGGGGGATATTTATTATAGCAAAAAGTAAAAAATATTGCTTTTTTTTTTCAAAATTGTCGCTCTATTTTTGATTATAGCACAACAATTAAAACCGCAGAGGTGATCAAATACCACCAAAAGAAATCTCTATTTGTGGGAAAAAAAGGACGTAAATTTTGTTTGGAAGCCACGTCGCACGATCGCGCAATTGTCAGTTAAAGCGACGCAGTGCCGAATCGCAAAAAGTGCTCTGGTCTTTGGGCAGCCAAATGGTCCGGGGCTTAAGTGGTTAAAATGAATGGCATTGCAATGCACCATACCATGTTTCATGCATAATTAGCAGTCATTCACCACGTTTCTTTCATATTAGCATTTTACTTTGTGTTACTGCATTGCAAATATTTGAATCTAGCCTAAAAAAAAACTGTTCTAAGCCTATTCAGGGTGCAGCAACAATTTTTCTTTAAACCTCCACTACCGATCCCAAGCAGTTTATACTTACCTTTCCTTCGCTTTATTCAGTAACGGGAGCCGAACAAAATATCCAGAAATTCCAGCTACATAGAAGCATGTGACTCCATGTGGCTGTACTGGACCCTGTGTAAGGAATGACTTCAGTGACTTGTAACTTACACAAGACTTTCTTTTTGCTCCCTTCTGCTCCATTCACCATCGTCATGGGGGGCATGTATCTGCTGCTGGAGGGGTTTGCACCAATGATGGCAGCGAGGGGGCTTTACAAAATGGGTGTGTCTTACAAGCCAAATGTTGGCTTTTAGATGAAAGTGATCAGGCGCCTCTACAACCACCCGATCGCTTTCATGGACTCAGGGCCCGGGACAGGGGGTGGGCAGGAGGGACGGCTGCCCCGGGCACTGTGTTATCACCTGAGGTTTGAGGGCACCACAAGGAGATTGGGGGGAGAGGATTTGTGTTGAGAGGGGTAATTTGGGGAGGGCAGCAGGAGGTCAGAATTGTTCTAGGAGGGGAAATTTGGGGAGGAGTGGTGATTTGGGTGGGAAATGTGTGTTGAGATGATTTGTGCCAGAATGGGGGATTTGGGGAGGTTTGTGCTAAATGTAATATAGTTTGGGGGGGGGGGGATTTGTGCCAAGAGGGCATATATTTTTTGGGAGGGGGATTTGTGCTAGAAGGGAAAACTTGGGGGAGGGGGTGGATTTGTGCTAGGATGGGGGCTTGGGGGAAGGGAACTTGCGCTGGGAGGGAGGATTTGGACGGAGGGGAAATTTGAGGGTAGAGGATTTGTGCTAGGGAGGGGGTATTCTTTTTTGAGGGGGGGGGGTTTGTGCTGAAAGCAAGCATATGTGGAATGAAAGGATTTGAGCTAATCATGCAGATTAGCGCTTCATTTTTTTGGGGGGGGGGGATTTTTGACACATAATGCTCATACATCTTGGGGCGCAATATTGCATGTTTGCCCTGCATGGACCACCAAATATGCACCCTCCCCCTTGCCATGCATACCAATCAATATATACTTCTTGGGATTTTTTTTACCACAGACATGTAGCAGAATACATTTTGGCCTAAATTTATGAAATTATATATATTTTTTTATTATTGGAAACGTTTTAAAGCAGAACGTAAACAATTTTTTAATTTTTTTTGGCTTTTTTTGTTAATATAATAAAAATAAAAAGCCCAGGGGTGATCAAATACCATCAAAAGAAAGCTCTATTCGTGTAAAAAAAAATGATATAAATTTAAATTGGGTACAGTGTGCCATGATTAAAATATATACCTGCTCTGTACAACGGTATTGCTTATAGCAGACCTTGATCCTCTTCTTCTCAGGTCCCCTGACTCCCTATGTAAGTATGACATGTTTGTTATATAAAAAAAAAAAAAAAAAAATGACTTTAAAATCACTTTACCTTTTGAACAATAATGGAACAATCAGCCATACAGGGTTATGGCGGCACAATACTTGAACAATGTTACAACAGTTCCCAAAATACAGAGATAAAGAGAGAGGAGAGACCTGTGCCCAGTTCTGGCATTCCTCCCTGGGGGAAAATGTAGCCTTTTTTTACATTCTCCAGGTGGGAGAGGTCTATACGCTTTCCCCCAAAGTGGGTGCTTTGGGGGAAAAAGAGCTAAACTAAACTAAAACTAAACTAAAAGAGCTTCTGCCTACATCATCCATCCCAAACGGCTCCTAGATACTATTCCCTCTTGCTGCTTATAAAACTCCTAAGGAAAACGAATGACTGTCAGGGCACATTGGCCAAGCAACCTAAGATGTAGTACAACCTTAAAGTGCTTCTATCCCAGTGACTGCCCAATATACAAACACTCACCACCACTGAACAGGGACTTCTTGTGGTGGCTAGGAAGACTACAATGGGGGGGTCTCCGTGTACAAGTAGCCCCCTCTAATGTGCTATTAATAGCAGTGCAGGCAAATTTATATTTTGGCGCATGGTAAAATGAGTCATAAGTTTACTCCAGTTCAGGGCTGGATGACTCATACAGGCATGACTCGGGTGCCTCCCCCTAGTTCTGGAAGGTTGGAGAACCTTCTGGAAACTGGAGGGCAGACGCCAGGAGGGCTGATCTGCATACTTATGGGAGCTCAGCCAATCCCCAGGAAGTGGGTCTGGCATGGCACCTGAGCCAGCCCTTAAATATGGAAGAGTCATGTTGGCAGGGAGTCGAGTGGAAGTTGGAGTGCTGAGGAGACTGTCAGTAGCCCTTAGGGAGAACCCCTGCCAGGGGGGCTCTGCCTCAAGCTGGGGCTCAGGCTGGCCAGGGAGAATTCCGGCAGCATCACGACTTGGAAGGAATCTTGCCAAGGAAGCAGCAAGAGCAAAGAGGACAGTGTGAGTACTTCAGCATAGTCAGGAACTTACAAAGAGACTGTCACATAGCAAGCCTTTCTTGCTATGCAAGACAGCATTGGGCTTATATATTTCCTTTACCTTTGCCTGGGAAACATCAGTAGCAGCCAGGTGGGCTAATAAGGAAGCAACCAGGTGGGCTGGTAGTTCCTGCACTCAGTGGAACTGGGATCCGTGTCTATAGCAGTGGCGGCTGGTGCTCAAAATTTTTGGGGGGACGCAAACAAACTGAAAAAAAAAATTATCAATTGCCGCCACTGTGCCTATTAAACGCAGCCACTGTGCCCAAACGCCACCAGTTTTCCCCCTTAAATGCAGCCAGTTTGCCCCCAAATGCAGCCAGTTTGCCCCCTGAAATGCAGCCAGTTTGCCCACTGAAATGCAGCCAGTTTGCCCCCTTAAATGCAGCCAGTTTGCCCCCTCAAATGCAGCCAGTTTGCCCCCAGGGGCTTCCGTCCTCAATGTATTCTCCCACCATCGATGTTGCTTCAGCCAATCAGGTTACCGGTAACCAGACCCGGTGAACCTGATTGGCTGAGACGCCTGTCAGTGTTAACCAAGGAACGCACCCCCCGTGCGTCCCCTGGTTAACTATTTGGAAGCCGATTACAGCCCTCAGGCTGTAATCGGGAAGCCTATCAGAGCCACTAGCTCTGATAGGCACTTCCAAAAACCAACCAGCTGCTGTTATTCAGATGGCCGGCGCTTACCAGGGGGCCGGCCATCTGAATAGTGGGCGGCAGCGGCGGCGACAATACATAGGTTCATGCATTGCATGAACCTATGTATTGTTGTGAGTGACGGGCGCAGAAGAGGGAGGGGGCGGCGCTCCTGCGCCCACTATGGACGCACCGCCACTGGTCTATAGTAGATTTGGAGTCACTCCTGTATGCAACCTACAACTTTTGTGCTACTTTCAAAAGGAACGAAAAGTTCCTAATCCTTAAGGGGCTTTTGCTTTTCTATCAGAGACTGTCAGGAGTGAGATCAATCAGAGTTGTACATAGAGAAGAAGAGACACATTGGAGTTGTACATAGGGAGGAAGTTATCCCTGGTTTTGTTGCTATCAAGTTGTGCATCCCATAATTCCTATTCCCCATCCAAGTTATTATGCCTAATACAACATAAAAACCAAGCTCAAATCAAAGACTGTTCCTTGTGTCTGGAGAAAGTGTGGAGAATACTTGTTGCCTGGCTGTGCAGGAGTGGGGAACCTAATATCCAGCGGCTCCTTTGGGGGGTGAGCGCTGCATACATATCGCACTCCCCTACATTGCTACACCCCCTGGTTCCCCATAGCTCCTTGTCACAGCCAGCAGTACTGGAAAACCAAGGCTCTGGTCTGCTTTGAGGTGTGAGGATTTCACCTATCGGCACCCATTCCATTGTATGCCTGCCCCCAAACTCGTATATTATGGTCTATTTTATAAAATAAATGACACAGTATTAATATTTTATGGAGGATCCCATTAATGTGTGCATCACAAATAGAATACATGTGCCACGTACACACGGTCGGAATTTCCAACAACAAATGTTCGATGTGAGCTTGTTGTCGGAAAATCCGACCGTGTGCATGCTTCATCGGACATTTGCTGTCGGAATTTCCGACAACAAATGTTTGAGAGCTGGTTCTCAATTTTTCCGACAACAAAAGTTTTGCTGGGAAATTCCGATCGTGTGTAGCCAATTCCGGCGCACAAAAATCCTACGCATGCTCGGAATCAATTTGACGCATGCTCGGAATCATTGAACTTCATTTTTCTCGGTTCGTTGTAGTGTTGTACGTCACCGCGTTCTTGCCGATCGGAATTTCCGACAACATTTGTGTGACCGTGTGTATGCAAGACAAGTTTGAGCGAACATCCGTCGGAAAAAAATCCACGGTTTTGTTGTCGGGATGTCCGATCGTGTGTACGCGGCATTACTGTATTAAAATTCTGCCAGACAAACTGGGTCACTGAACAACCTTTTTTTTTACATTAGCATAATGCTCAAGGCACTCGGTAATTAGTAAAAAAATAAAAATAAATACGCGTAAAGCCTAATATACGTGTTTCAGATGTTGCGCAATAATTTTCTCGTTCTTCCTTTCGTGACTGACTCATTTCTATCCCTTCTCGTGTCTTGCACTACAGGTCTGAATATGTTAAACTCACTTCCATCCCTCAAGGCCTGAGAGTGTCAAAAGCAGAGCTTTATTTAGGGGGTGGGGAACTGGCAAGCATGCTATTTATAGAAAACTGCGCACAGGTTGAAGGCACCCGGGTTTGTGTGTTCCCGCGAGTATCGACACAGCCTGCAAAGATATCCACACACCTGAATGCTTACACACGTGTGCCCATGTGATGACAAAGGCACAAACATACATTTCTTTGTCCGCATGGTTGCATGCTAGATTGTCTCTGGCGAATGGAACTGGCATTCTGCCAAGGAGTCTGTTCTTTTCTACAGATAATAACACACTAAGGAAGACATGATTACATGTAGACAAATCACATAACTATACCCTGTGCATGTGTCTTCTCTCTAATTTAAGGGATTTCTAACATTTTCCAGAATTAAAGTCTGAATCAAGAGAAGAATGGATTAAAGTTGGATAATTTATCAGAAGGAAAATGATTTTTCCATCTAGATAATACCTTCTTACACAATCAAATTCTCCTTTTATGATAGGTTGATTTGCTTGTTTTCTATAGGGGTTTGTTTAGCTTCTAGCTGAGAACTTTCTTCTTTTTTTTTTTTTTTTAAGCCATAGTATATTTCCCAAGATGGAGACACAACAGTATTCCATCACATTCTCTATCCTAACATGTCCCATTCAGTCCAGTCCTGCCCCAGTTACATGCTTCCTAAGCCTGGGTTCACACTGATGCGATGCGGGAACCAGCGCGATTCCAGCGCCGATTCCCGCATCGCACCTCTCCCGCGGGCAGTTCACACTGCCTTCTCCGAACCACTGCGGGTGTCATTACATTGTTAATGACACCCCCAGATCGGTTCACAGATCGCAGTGCAAAGTGTGAACTTGCACAGGAATCGGATTGCATAGGTGAGAACACCATGCGATCCGATTTCAGTGTGGGGGGAAAAAAGTCCCTGCACTTTTTTTCCTGTGAATCTAATGCGAGTTCAGGTATGGCTGAACTCGTATCTCATAGACTTTGCATGTGATCGGCACCGCAGGTGTGGGTGCGAATCACATGCGATGTCTGTGATCACAGTAGTGTGAACCTGGGCTAAATGTAAATGTAACTTTACAAAATAGCAGTGGCAGGCCGTAATGCAGGGCACAGTGACGCCGCCCCCCCTATTCCATGCGTCCGGCCCCCTAATCTACATACGGGATGCCGGACACATGTATTCTAATGGGTTTTTTTTTTTTAGAAGCACGTAATTAGAGCCAGAGGCTCTAATAGGTTTCAAAACAGGGTGGGCTCGGGGCGCATTCCACCCAGTGGTGTGACAATAGTGAATTATTATTCGCTATTGTGTCTCTGATTCTCCTCCCGGCTTATCCGGAAGCAGGTCCTGAGACCCGTCACCCAATTGGCCGAGAGGAGAAGCAATCCTATTCGCCACCGAGGAGGAGGAGGGAGGAGACACAGGGGAAGCCGCTGTGAAGCACCAGGAGGAGGAGATGCCACCCGGAGGAAGCGTTGCCCGCTACTTAGATGGGGTAAGTGCGGGGCTAGAAGGGGTATGTACCTCCCCGAAAAAAAAATACCACCAGCCCCCACTGCAAAACAGGGTTGCTTCATTTTAGTCTGTGGAAGTACAGTATAAACAGAGCACAAAAACATGGTCTAGTTCAGTACACAACAAAGGGATGTACACATAGAATATGGGTATGGCAAGCAATCTAAATCATTAAAAGGTAAATTGAAGCATACTAAGCATAGTAAAACACAGGCAAATTCCACACATAAGTAACAGGAAAGAGGACCTCCTTCAAAGGAAGGAGAGCCATCATGTACCCAGAGGCATGGTATGGTGGAGGAGAGAGAGGGAAGGGTGAGAAGAGGAAGGGGAGAGGGGATGGGAAACGAAAGGGGCAACAGACAGACAAAAGGAGCAATCAGGAAAGGGAGGAGGAGAAGCCAGTAAGAAGGACACTCCAAGCTTAGCATTTTACCCAAACAAGGATATTACAGGTGCACCACCTCAGGTCAAGGTCCAAGGGAACCGTACCTTTTCAAATTTCCATTTATTAATATACATTTACTTATACAGAGGGAGGGCCGCATTCACCATTGCCTCCCACGAGGACACTTCAGGTTGCGTCAAGGACGACCATTTCATCAGAATCTCTTTCTTGGCATAGTAAAGGAGATAAGATATTAATAGCCCAGTATGGTGAGACCGTTGTTCGTCATCCTGAATCCTCAGTTATGCTAGGGACGGAGAGGGCGAGAGGGTCAATTGTAATCTAATTTCCTCGAAGACAGCAGCTCAATATGTCACATTTGGGGGGAACTCTGAAAACATACGTAAATAGGACCCTAAGTGGAGTCTACAATGGGGGCAGAGGGGGTCCCAATCCGGGAACATTCTATGCAGCCTAGAGGGAGTATAGTATACCTGGTGAAGGAAATTAACTTGAATTAATTTATCCTTAGAGAAGACAACCTAAAGCCTAACAGGAGAATATATGCCCAACGAGCAAAGAGTGGAGTTTTGAGGTGCAAGAAAATCAGAAATCAATTATACAAAAAATAGAAAATTTATAAACAGTATAAAACTACTTATACAGTTAGGGAAGAGAACGGCCCAGTGGTCACAATACAAAAGAATGGTTGCCTCCAAGGAGTGACCACTGGGTCGTTCTTTGCCCTAACTGTATAAGTAGTTTTATACTGTTTATGTACTAATAAATTTTCTATTTTTTGTATAATTGATTTCTGATTTTCTTGCGCCTCAAAACTCCACTCTTTGCTCTTTGGGCATATATACTCTTGTTATATTTAAAGGAGGTGGTGCGTATAGTAAAATCTCCAGGCTCCAATACTAATTTGATATATTGTTGTAAACCTAAAGCCTAATGCCCCGTACACACAATCATTTTTCCCGTCGGAAAAAGTCAGATGAGAGCTTTTGGTCGGGAATCCCGACCGTGTGTATGCTCCATCGGACTTTTTCCAACGGAAAAACTGCCGGAAAAAGATAGAGAGCAGGTTCTCTATTTTCCCGTCGGGGCAAAAATCAGATCGGAATTTTCTATCGTGTGTACAAATCCCGACGTGCTAAATTCCGACCCATGCTCGGAAACAAATCGATGCATGCTCGGCAGCATAGAACTTAATTTTCTCGGCTCGTCGTAGTTTTTTACATCACCGCATTCTTGGCAGTCAAAAGTTCACTGAACTTTTGTGTGACCGTGTGTATGCAAGGCAGGCTGGAGCGGAATTCCATCGGAAAAAACATCCAAGAGTAGCACTACCCCCGTAGGAGCTGCTGGTTTATATTTGGGCCTGCCGTTACCTTACTGTTCCGTATGCTCGTCTCAGGGGTTCTCCTTGAAGAGTTGTCCAGAAGAAAGTTTGCACCAACACGAAGTCTCTTTCAAGGGTTTTATTGGTTAAAGTTTCCAACAGAGGGGGTTGAAGGGATGGGGAGGACTCCGGTACCTTAGTTGCGGATCACAGGAATTTTCCTAGGTCCAGAGGAACAACTGTCTCCACGCTGGACTCAGCAACCACCGGATAGGCCCACTCTCACCGGCCTAGCAACCGATGCATAGCTCGATCACATATAGTCTTTGCCACAGACTTGGTGCAAATAGAACAGTCTCTGCCACAGACTTGGTGCAAATAGAACAGTCTCTGCCACAGACTTGGTGCAACCCTTCCCTGGGTTACCTTCTGAATAAAAGAACACAGCTCTCAGTGCCAGGATCTTCCAGCCATTCCGGCAGCACTGTGAGGTAGATTGTGATCCGGATACATCCTCCAATTGAGTCCTCAATTGCTTGGTCCCTTCCCACAGGCAAGGCGAGTGAGGATCATCCCTGGATCAGTAGGCTTCCAGTAACTCCTGGGCCTACATCTCAGTAACAGAGCCTCAGGCCAACGTGGCCCTGAGGCGGAAACTGCTAGCACTTCCCTGAGGCCATGAGGGCCCTCAGGTCGGAATCGGGCGGGCGGTGCCCACCACCAACCCCACAAAATGGTGTCTGTCTCTTAAGTACCCTCTCCCAGAATGCACCGCTGGTTGACCACGCCCCCTGAGCAGCTTCTGAGAAAGAGATACCCAATGCATTCAGCCTGTTGCCTTTGCAATCCTGACCAGTGGTGACAGCGACACCCACTGTCAGGAGGAAGATCATGCAACCAGCTGAACTGAAACAGAGTATAATTTGAAACACAATCCTTCTGAGCCAAACTATTGCTCAGACAATTATAATTTTAACACATAGCACCCACTCATTGGGAGCAGGGCGCTACACAAGTTTTTTCCGACAGGAATTTTGCTTGTGTGTACAGGGCATTAGTGTGTTTTTTTTTTTTTTAAATCATAAGCATAAGGGATGGGACTTACATTCAGTGTGACGTGTTCCTTGCTGGCTGCTGTCTTAGTTGAAATCCAAAGTCCTCTGCCCCTACCCCTGCAATTGTAATCTTCCAGTGCTGTGCTAACTATGTCCACCCCCTCCTCCATTCATAGAAGCTGTACTTTAGTTTCCAGAAATGAAAATCTCTCTATGAATGGAGGTCAGACAGATGAATGAAAGGTCCGCCTCCTACATTCAAGGAGCACTTTTTAATTCATGGAAGCTATAGTGCAGCTTCTATAAAGAGATGAAGGGGGCAGAAGAGGAGGGCACTCATAAAGAAGTGCCTGGGACAGCACCACAGCATTGGAAGATTACGGCTGCAAGGGGCTTCGAGGGGTGAGGGAGCAGCAGAGGACTTCAGATTTTAAAGCGGGACTAAAGTTCTGTTGTCACAAACAGTGAGCAGGCAGGCTCCTTATGCACCTACCTACCTGCTCACTGTCTTCTCTGGCATGTAAACTGAGTTGCACATGTGCAGGATAGACGTCATTCCGAAGACCAGCACAAAACACACGATACCAACACCGGCAAGAGACAGGACCACTGAGGCAAAGGTAAGTTTAGTTCAGTCCAGCTTTAAAGTGGTAGTAAAATCCTATTGTTAATGTTTTACCTACAGGTACACTCTGAAGTAACGGCATACCTGTGCCATTCCCTTAGAGCTCTGCTGTAAACAGCGACGTCATCACGGCTTGGCCATTCAAAGAACCAGAGCCCGCAAACCTGAAAGGAGGACCGGGTGAAGATGGAAACCCTGTCAGCAGTGTGATGTATACTAGCACATTATAACATTGCCTTGCAGGGGAATTTTTTTTATCTTCCATGTACTACAACTTTAACTAAGGGAGCATCCAGCAGCACAAGGCATATTCTCTTTCACTGTAAGTACCATTCTTTGTGCTGATTTAAAAAAAAAAAACGAAATGTTTACCATTTTACAACTTAGGCTTTTTACCTTTTTTTTTTTTTATTAATATTTTGCAACTTAGACTTATGCCGCGTACACACAATCGATTTTCTCGACGGTGAAAACACCGTCGAGAAAATCGATGGGAAAAACGAGGGAACGGCTTGGTTCCCTACACGCGTCCGTTTTTCCCGACATTTTTTTTTGGTCGAGAAGAACGACCGTGTGTGGGCTCTGTGGCAGTGTTTCCCTATTGGAAAACTGCCGCGGAAAAAAACGACGGGAGTCACGACGAGAAAAATTAGAGCATGTTCTAATTTTTCTCGTCGTGATTAATGCAGTTTTTTCCCGTCGGGAAAAATGACAAAAAGCCCACACACGGTCGTTTTTCTTGTTAAAAAAAAAAAATGTAATTTTTCCCGACGAGAAAAATGATCGTGTGTACGCGGCATTTGACATCTGATTCTGGATACTTTCTATGACTATGGGGTTGATTTACTAAAGGCAAATCCACTCTACATTGCAAGTGCACTTAAAAGTGCAGTCGCTGTAAATCTGAGGGAAAGATCTGAAACAAGGGGAAGCTCTTCTGATTTTATCATCCAATCACGTGCAAGCTAAAATGCTGTTTTTTATTTTCCTTGCATGTCCCCCTCAGATCTACAGCGACTGCACTTCCAAGTGCACTTTCAGTGCAAAGTGGATTTGCCTTTAGTAAATAACCCCCTATGTGTCATCAGTTTAAACTTTTTATTCTGCCTAATTTGTTATTAGATTTTATATACTATAACAAATGTTTGTTGCATTCGATATACAACATTTGTAGTACAAAAATACTGTAAAGGCACACATTGGAAAGTGTATATAGGTCTTGATGATCTAGGCCAGCCTACCCCTAACGGGTACATACTGTAGGACTGGAAGGTCACCAACTTACTCTTTGGTACAGCCTAAACAACTAGTAGGAAGTAGTAGTAAGAGTAAAGGAGGGGGAGGAGAGAAGGGGATAACCAAAAATAAAGGCTGCCGTAAGACATGTTCTACACCAAGTTTCTTACAAAAATAAGCGAAGTAATACAAACTGTAGGAAAGAATTTTAAAGTTTACATTCTTTTAGTTATTTGGAGGCTCTGGGATGTGATAGCCACATTTTCCATTTTCTGCCAAAGGAGTTGATGGAGAGGTTTTTGTAGGCTAGCATTAGTTCTAATTGGGCTTGAGTATTCAGTCTTTTAATGACCGTAGATATATTGGGGGCTTCTGTAGACTTCCATAGTGAGGCTATTGTAAGTCTTGAGGATATTAATATATGGATCACAATAGTTCAGTATAAGGTGGGGTACTTATCAAGGTCTATGCCTAATAGTGCTGAGGCGGGAGTAAGCTTGGAGAGGTTTCCTGTAATGTCTGCAATAAAGGATGAAACAGAGTTCCAAAAGCTTTTGCAACTCCAAAGTGTGTGTAAGAGATTTCCCGTTTGTTCGTTACATCTCCAACAAGTGTCAGGTGTGGAAGGATAGATTTTGAATATTCTATAAGGGGTTAAATACCACCTATTGACTATTTTTTGAGCATTGTCCCAGTGTTCTATACAAGATGATGATTTATTTATTAATTGGAATGATTTTGTCCACTGGTTCAGGGAGAACATTTGGTCTAGGTCTCTTTCCCACTTCAACATATGTGTGTTTTTGTTAACTGGTTGGGAAGATAGTAAATTATAGAAGAAGGATATACCTTTCCTATTGTCGTCTTTTTGAAGAGAGATGTATTCCCATATAAGATCGATGGAAATTCTATCATACTATTAGGATTAAAATCCTTTAATCGTTTACACTTTCCAAGCTTACTCCTGCTGGTATCTTTAACGTTTGAAGGTAGATTCACATACTGGAACACACAAAAAGCTTCAAGAGCTCCATCAAAAAGAAAAAGTTTTTCCTAATGGCAGTTGCCGCGATGTTCCGGGTATTCCTTAAATGAAACAGTCTAAACTTACAAAATTGACAGGTGCAAATGGTAAGAAAGGGCTAAATCGATCTTCTAAATAACTATTTGTTACTGGAGCACTTCAAAAGTTCCTTCCTTCAGCGGACCGAGCATCACAATGAGTGATGATTACCTCGTCTTATACCCCCCTCCAGTTCGTTTGGCGCCAAAGTGTTGGCGCGAAAAGACTGAGGACAAACAATAGGCTGAACAGGAAATCCCTCCGCACCGGAAGTGACGCTTTACGCCAACCCCGCGTGAATATGTAAATACTTTAATGTGCATAGTCTAGCCACACGTTCCCTGTAAAGAATGTATTGCTTTGATAATATTGATTATATTTTTTGGCATATGTATGTTTTGCATGTTTTTTTGCGCGTTGTTGCACTACATTCATAGGACGGTCCATTCATTCAAATTTTGGACGTAATTTCAGGTGTCTGTTTTGCAAGTATTTGCGGGTATTTATGCTCATGTTTGCGCGCATATCTTAGTTTGCGCATTCACGCGCACAATAAATTCCTAGGGAAAATTCATGAATGTTTATGCTCATATGCAAGTATTTGTGTTTACCGGCGCAAAATACTGACCAGGAACACAGTTTTTGTTTTTTTTAATCAAGAATACGCAGCTCTTGTTTACGCGCCTGTGTATACAGGCACATTGTAAACAATGGTCTGTATTTTAGATCATTAAAAAAAAAATGCTGTACTGATCTTTTTCAAGCTACACAAGACAAATGTGGCAAAGTAGCTCATGCATCTTTTTTAGCTTCGAGCTTGGCACTTTGCCTCTTACACACTGCAGCTTGAAAAAGATCAGTACAGCATTTTTTTTTACTGATCTAAAATACAGACCATTGTTTACAATGTGCCTGTATACACAGGCGCGTAAACAAGAGCTGCGTATTCTTGATTAAAAAAACAAAAACTGTGTTCCGGGTCAGTATTTTGAGCCGGTAAACACAAATACTTGCATATGAGCATAAACATTAATTAATTTTCCCTAGGAATTTATTGTGTGCGTGAATGCGCAAACTAAGATATGCGCGCAAACATGCGCATAAATACGCGCAAATACTTGCAAAACAGACACCTGAAATTATGTCCAAAAAAGCAGATGCTCAAACATCAGTACCGGCCTTTGATGTGTTTGTCACATTTTTCTTTCAAATTAATAACATACGACTGCCTGTCACGTTTGGGGTGCTGCTACCAATGAAGGGCACCACACGTGTAATGTATTTTTTGTGTGTTTCATAAATTGTGTGATTTTGTTCACAAAATGCTGTAGCATAATGCAGCCCCAGAAGTACAAATGTTTCCTGTTAAAGAAAACAGGAAGCAATTTGCAAAGTATAAAAATCTGTACAAACCACATAACAATCATCTTTAATGTATGAGGCTTGCAATCTTGGAAAGGTAAACTCCGATTAGATGATCAGAATATTGTACATAGTCGCTCTTTGCACTTTGCTTTGTCTTATTAAAAAAAGTGTAAAGATTATCCACAGGTAGCTCTGTGAGAGCTGAATCATTAGTTAGCAGAATGTATCAATTCACCTACAGTTTTTCTCTCTGTGGGATGAGTCACGCCATGTTTTATGCCACACTGATGTCACAAGTCTCTAGAGAAATGATGGGCCGCGTACACTGTAATTTTGATTTAAAGGTACATTCTCACTTTAGATGCCTACAGGGAGCAAAGCTTTCCTGCTCTGTAGATACATTTTTCACCCAGACGTAGTTGTACTGCACCAGTCCAGATCACTCTTTTTTGGTGATCCTGGAGTGCGTCAGATTGTAATCGTGGATTGAAAAACATGTTACCATTGTAAACCATACTGGAATCAACCATCATGTGGTCGCCGTAACGGCCAATAAGGCTCAGTTCGCACCCAAATGCAAAAAAAGAAGTCCCAGACTCTTTTCCAGAAATGTGCCGCACTGAATCGCATGGGACGTTTAAAGATGTGTGGGTGCCAGAAACAATTAATAGCACCACAACGTGTCCGCTAAATGGCATTACATTTTTCTGCGCTTCAGGAAAGCATGTAATTTTACGCATGTTCCTATCATGCAAAGGTCTGAACTTACACTAACTGCCATTGTATGCAAATTCAGTAGAACATCTTGCCAGCACACCAGACTTCTTGCAAAACAGACTTAAGCCGGGCAAACACTACAGTTTTTTTTTTCGTACAACCCTGTGGGTTGCGCGAAAAAAAACGACAGCTCCGGTCGGGAGCCGCTGTACTAACCATGTGATGTTAGTTCAGCTATCTCCCTTGCTGAGCTGTTGTGTTCTGACAAGGGGATGGCCCCCCGCCAGAACACTACAATCAGCGTTCTCTGCCATTGGCTGAGAGCGCTGATCAGGAGTCGGTCGGCTGCTGGTTTTCCAGCATGCACGTCCGGCATATACACGGGCAGAATGTCGGCCGGTATTTTTTTCCTGACATTCTGCCCATGTGTACGGGCTTAAGGCTGGTCATACACAGTGCGAATTTCTTTCAAAGAAATTTGCACGATTCCCCCATCCACACAGACCGTGTTGACAGGGGAGTCAGCAATTGTCTTCTCCCGGCAGGGGGCCAGGGGCATGCGGGGGAAGCAGTCCCCACCAGGAGAAGACAGTGATTATTGCTAGCAGCTATAGCAAGAAAATCTGGCAGGTTGGTTGTACCCAAGTTGATTGATCAATCAACTTGGTACATTCAGCCTGCCCATTAACGGTTTGAATCCTGGCCGGTTCAACAGGAAGATTCAAACTGTGCATGGTGGGCCTTAAGGCTCTTGAATACGACTGTATATTTATTGCACTTTAGAAATCACACAGGGCTGCAAAGTTTTGGAGACATGTATAAACGTCTTTATCAAGGCAGGAGAGATGTCTTGTTAAAAAAGTCCAGCACAGTGGCGGACCGCCCATAGGGGGTGCAGGGGCGCTGCCCCCCAAAGCTACTGATCATTAAAAAAAATGGCCCTTTAAGTGTGTGCGGGATGCTGGACACACAGGTGTATGGGAAGCATGGCGTGCTGCAATCATTGAAATAAAAATAAAAAAATAAAAAAAATAATGGCCCTTTAAGTGTGTGCAGGGCCCGGACACACAGCTGTTATGAGAAGCATGACGTGTTTGCAATCACGTAATTGCAAACAAGAAGCTCTACTGACTTCTTTTAGAAAGTCCTCAGGGGCAGAGCTCTGCGCCCTGAACACTCCCTCTATAGCATTGTTCCCTGCTGTGGTGTGTGATTGGCGGGCCCTGTGCCTTCACTTCCAGTTTCTCTGACTCATGCCGGTGGATGACAGGCGACTGCGACTGCGAGAGCTGTGAGTACAAGGGCGACTCTGATGGGGACATCTGATGTAAAGGAGAACTCTGATGGGGACATCTAATGTAAAGGACGTCTCTGATGGGGACATCTAATGTAAAGGGGGACTCTAATGGGAACATCTGATGTGAAGGAGGACACTGATGGTGACATCTGATGTAAAGGGGGACTTTGATGGGGACATCTAATGTAAAGGGGTATTCTGATGCGGACATCTAATGTAAAGGGGGACTCTGATGGGGACATCTGATGTAAAGGAAGACTATGATGGGGACATCTAATGTAAAGGGGGACTCTAATGGGAATATCTGATGTGAAGGAGGACTCTGATGGGCATATCTAATGTAAAGGGGGACTCTGATGGGGACATCTAATGTAAAGGGGGACTCTGATAGGGACATCTGATGCGAAGAAGGACTCTGATGGGGACATCTAATGTAAAGGGGGACTCTGATGGGGACATCTAATGTAAAGGGGGACTCTGATGGGGACATCTGATGTGAAGGAGGACTCTGATGGGGACATCTGATGTTAAGGAGGACTCTGATGGGGACTTCTAATGTAAAGGAGGACTCTGATGGGGACATCTGATGTAAAGGAAGACTATGATGGGGACATCTAATGTAAAGGGGGACTCTAATGGGAACATCTGATGTGAAGGAGGACTCTGATGGGCATATCTAATGTAAAGGGGGACTCTGATGGGGACATCTAATGTAAAGGGGGACTCTGATGGGGACATCTAATGTAAAGGGGACTCTGATAGGGACATCTGATGCGAAGAAGGACTCTGATGGGGACATCTAATGTAAAGGGGGACACTAATGGGGACATCTAATGTAAAGGGGGACTCTGATGGGGACATCTGATGTGAAGGAGGACTCTGATGGGGACATCTGATGTGAAGGAGGACTCTGATGGGGACTTCTGATGTAAAGGAGGGCTCTGATGGGGACATATGATGTAAAGGAAGACTATGATGGGGACATCTAATGTAAAGGGGGACACTAATGGGAACATCTGATGTGAAGGAGGACTCTGATGGGCATATCTAATGTAAAGGGGTGTTCACACTTATGCAATCCGATTCTGCAAATCGTGCTGTGTTTTGCAAACTGATTGCAGGGTGTCATTAACTTAATATACACTCCGCATGGACAGGTTGCGATGTAGATGTGGTGCCGAATCGTCAGCGAATTCCCTGTGATTTCGCACCGCATCTAGTGTGACCCAAGCCCAATCGATTGGAAGGGAAGTTATGGCTGTTTATGTTTCAAGGAGTTGTATTGAGGTTTAACAGTTACAGACAATCAAGGTAAGACATGAGTTAAAAGAATATCACATCATCAAACAACAGCAATGAGGTAAATAGCCAGGTGTTACAGTCGATGTACCAAAGAAAAAAAAAAGCATATATGTTAACCAACAAAACATCTCAAAATGATCATATCTGAAAGTGCATCCTAATGTAGAGACATGTTTTACATTGAACCAATGGTAAATATTAAGCCTATGTAATAAAGAGGAAAACTGTCCACATAAATCTATATCATACCTTGGGAAGAAGAGGGGGAAGGGGAAGATATGGCTGTTTAATCGTTTGCGGATTTAATCATTTTGATTAAATCGCACATCAATCGGACAAAAAAAATAAAATCTAAGCATATGTGGCCACCATTAGACTAAATTTAGGTCAAACCGAGGGCAGAAAATAATTGATCTTATTGAATCGATCGCCAGCACTGAGATGCTTTGTTTATACTGTTGGACTTATTTTAATTTATTTAGATTATAAAATTGCACAGTGGAAATAGAAATGCAATCAATAACCTATGATCACATCTTCCAATTATTGATCAAAATCCACTTCACAGTGTGTGTCGTATCGATTGAATAGGTTGTCGATTGTAGATTATTCCTATCAGGAGAGGTCCATCAGAAAAGAAATGGATAATTTATAAAATGTGTACACTCATTATTAGATTGTAAGCTCCTTGAAGGCAGGAACTGATGTATAAATGATAAATACCTGTATTAAATATAAAAACACATTACAGATCTAGGTGCATGAACATGCAGGGATGAATGTGTATGTGACACAAGCAGGGCATTGTAAGATCTCTGGGCTTTTATTGGAAATGATGGGGAGAAATGATGTGAGTCCTCTCTTCGTCTCTCTCTCTCTCTCTCTCTCTCCTGTGTCATCCACCTTCTGATCTGCTCCTCCCTTTCCACTCCAGCTCCCTTTCCACTCCAGCTCCCTCCTCCCTCCCATTCAAGCTGTGTGCTGGAGCTGTCACTGGCGCGGTGGTGCTGAACAGACGTGGCCGGTAGAACATGCCTGTGCCTTGGCTGTCCGTGTGCTGAGCATCCTATGGCAGGACTGAGCAGGCTCCAGAGCCATGAATGACAGCGGCAGCTCTGTGCTGAGCACTGGGGAGGACAGGAGAGTTCATCACAGATACCAGCTGCCCCATGAGACTGATCCAAGCTTCAGGAGGCCTCTATGCCATCCCAGGGAGAGTGGACTTGCTGGGGGACGGAGACGGCTATCGCCACGGACAACTGAAAGCCCCCCGATAATGAGAAGACTCCCTCCGCAAGAGGGGGCACGAAAGCCTAGGCACCCCACCAGCCCTCAATATGTCCAGTACCCCGCTAATCCGCATCAGTACCCTTACATTTATTCCCAGTACCCTTCCAGGTACTATCACTCCAGCAGCCCACCTGCTGCTGAGCACCATAGTCATATTCAGCACCATCCTAATTTTCAAAGTCATCATCCACAGACTCCCACTCACCACCCTCATCCTAGTCACCAGCACATGACTCCACATAGGCAGACTCCCAGTCCCAAGCAGCAGTCTCCCAGTCCCAGGCACCATTCACACAGTCCCAGGCAGCGACCTTCCAGTCCCAGGGACTACCCACCCAGTCCTAGGGAACACACACATAGTGCCAGGCTGGTGTCTCCCAATCCCAAGGAGCAGCCAGAGACTAGAAATGAACAGAGAACAAAGAAGAAAGAGGCTGAGAAGGTTTCAGAAGGAGCTTCCACCCAGCCAACCAAAGTCAGCGACCTTCCACCGGCCAAGAGCAGTGACAGTGACCCCGATCCAGACTCGGAGCCCCTGTTTGTGGAGCTGCATCCAATTCTGAGTTCTGTGTTTGGTCAGGTGAGAGTTCTAGGCTCATCAACTTTTTGTCCTTGCCTTAGCAACCCAAAAACCTCAATGCCCTCCTCTGCCCTCACCACCCTGTATGCATGCTGTGCAGTCACTCTCTAATTCTAGTATGCAATGTATATTTTATCATCATGCAGGTTCATAATCTATGTTCCAAGCAGATTGGTAGTTTTGCAGTCTTTGTGTAGTCACATCATTCGAATATTAGTACATCTCTGCTTAGGTTGTGTTTATACTAACATGTATGTTGCTCTTGAGGTCTTGAAATACACAGCCTATAAGAAAACTGGCTTAACTACCTTGCATTGTCTTGTCAAGGGCATTGGTGACATAAGGTGACAGGCCATCCTAAAACTTTGCAATTTTTCAATCTGTTATTAGCAACTTCACAGGCTTTTATGAGTACTAATGAAATAAGCCATGGGCATCTTATAATGGCATTATATTAATGTAACCGCAACTGTATGGAAAACCTTGATTCTCCTCCTCTGGATTGTGAAACCCTTCAATGACTTTGCTGTAAGAATGCAAAGAGTTATTTGTTGTAGAGTGACAGTATTTATCTCTTGAATAAGAAGTAGAAGCTGTGGCTGAAAATGACTGGGATGATACCATACGTAGCTGATATACTGCACTCATATCAATGCATATAACAGTCCTTAACCTTGACAGACATGCAACAAAACTTGGGTGGCTTAATTCAGAATATAAGAATATTTTTTCTTATGTGCTCAGTGACAATCGATATAGATAAAATTAATTTGCAACTATGCTTAGTCTCATTTCATTTAATATTTGCATTAATCAATAATATTGCTCCACTTTCACCCTAGGGCCATCGGGGCCGGGACTCCAGCATGGCACACTTAATGAAAATGAAATAGTCTGCTCTATCTCTTTTAATACACACTTGCTGATTAGGACCATTGCAAACATTTTCACATACAATATATATATATATATATATATATTGCTTTGAGGAAGACTTCTTAGCCGAAACGCGTCAGCTTATAGCCTGTACCCGTGTACCCATGTAACCAATAAAGTACTCTTATTCAAGAGCATCCGAGTTGCCAGCCCTTTTTGATTCAAATATATATATATTGTGACAGCAGGAAGGTAAAGTCACCTGGTTGCATCCAGGGGGGTAGATATATTTCGCCCAGATTCAGGCTTTACGCCGACTTATACAACTAGGCGGAGAGTTGTATAAGCCCAGCTAAGGCTAGTGGGCTCATGGATGACTCATACCTCTAGGGAGAGTGCTGGGCGTCGTGCAGACAGGGAGTTGAGTAGACCAGCTGAAGCCTGTCAGTTCGTTTAAGGCCTCTATAAAAACTCCCAGATTCATTAGGTGTTAGCTCATGCCTGGAACCAGACCTGTGTGGACTGTCTAGGGAGAGTGAACCCCTGTGCGGTGAGACAAAGCCTGTGTGGCTATTTGCTTGGACATTTAAAACCAGGGACTTAGGGACTAGGACAGCACTAGGCTGATCCCAGTTGTTAGTTAGGAAACCTGTATGTTTAGTTAGAGGTCAAGTTGACCAGGATTTATTTTGTTTATGTTTCTTTTGCTTTGCTGTGTTTTGTCACTGTAAATAGAAAATAAACCGCACCTTTTTGATTTTGAAAACCACAACCTCCGTTTGCTGGGCCTGTTTTTGTGTGGGGAGCCCATCCCGGGGGTCACCCACACCCGCTGCCGAGCTAACCCCCTCACAGTTGGTGGAGAACCAGTGGCAGTTTTTTTTTAAGCCAGCATGGAGGAGATACTGAAACAGCTGGCTCTAGCAAATGCCAATCAACAGCAGACAAATGCAGGTTTGCAAAAGAGCCTTGCAGCCCAGCAGCAAGCTCATCAACAGAGCCTTGCAGCCCAGCAGCAAGCTCATCAACAGAGCCTTGCAGCCCAGCAGCAGACAAACGCAACTTTGCAACAGAGTCTGGAGGCTCAGCAACAAGCCCAGCAGCAATCTGAGGCCCGCTTCATAGACCTGTTGCAGAAGCAAGAGCAGAGACTACAACAACAGATGGAAGCAGTAATGCAGCAACGTCCGCAGACCAGTGAGGAAAGCCGTCCCACTAATACCGCGTCCTTTGGGGTCAGTCGTTTATTGACAAAAATGACTGGAGAGGATGATCCAGAGGTATTTTTGACCACATTTGAAAGGACCGCTGAAAGAGAAAAGTGGCCTGAGGAGCAGTGGGCTGGACTGGTGGCTCCTCTGTTAACTGGTGAATCGCAGAAAGCTTACTATGACCTAGAGCCTAACCAAGCAAAAGACTATGTGATGCTAAAAGCTGAAATATTGGCAAGGCTGGGTGTCACCCTGGCTGTCCGGGCTCAGCGTGTGCATAACTGGACTTTCCAGCTTGGAAAACCCCCCAGGTCTCAAATGTATGATCTCATTCACCTGAGCAGAAAGTGGCTACAGCCAGAGACTTTGTCCGCACCAAAGATTGTGGAACGTGTTGTAATGGATCGGTTTTTGAGAGCTCTTCCTACTGCCATCCAAAAGTGGGTAAGCCATGGAGACCCAGAGACGGCCGATGGTCTTGTGGATCGTGTGGAGAAATACTTGGCTACAGAGAACCTGACGGCCTCTTCCAGAGACACTCGGACTTTCCACCCTAAGACCAGACCATCCCCAGGGGCGGATAAGAGGATTCCAAGGGGTGAGGGTGGAGAGAGTGAGAGGGTGGGAGCTCTACCCCAAGTTTGGCGAGAACAGCCTGGGAAATCAGCGGCTCAAGAGGCGGCAAGAAGGATCGTTTGCTACCGCTGCCGGCAAGCGGGACATATTGCAGCCAATTGCCCGGTTGTGGAGGAACCCATGCAGTGTGACTTTCTGACGGGCAGACGTCAGTCGCTGTGTGCGACAGTCGCATGCACTGCCATTCGAGGAACTGAGAAACATTTATGCAAAATGTGTGTTAATGGTAGAAATGTTGTGGTATTGCTGGATTCAGGTAGCCTTGTGACCCTGATAAAGGCTGAGTTAGTTAAAACAGAGGTCTCTGGGAATAGCAAGGTAGCTGTTATTTGTGTGCATGGGGACACCCGAGAGTATCCAGTGACTACAGTGTGTTTCGAGACCCCCAAAGGTACCCTCTTTCATCCAGTGGGCTTAGTATCTCAGTTACCGCATGACGCCATTGTGGGAAGGGATTTTCCGAAGTTCTGGGAACTGTGGGATGATCCTGAGCCCCCCACTGGTGCCCCTATGTACCAGGAATGTGATAGCCAGAACTCCCCTGAGAGTGGTGAGGACTCTCCGGAATTTCCCTTATCAGTATTGGCAGGGGAGACTCAAGAAACTGGAGAGGAGCCCACCTCCTCAGACGAAAACCTACCGTCTGTGGAGTTTTCTGATCTTGAGGTTCACAGGGAAAACTTTGCCACAGAACAGTTGAAAGACCCCGCCCTAATAAAGGCACGGGAAAACGTAGTGAAAATAGATGGCGAGTTAGTGAACCCAGATAATACCTGCACTTACCCATACTTCAGCGTAGAGAAGGACCTACTGTATCGGGTGGCAAAAAGGGCAGAAGAAACCGTTGAGCAGCTTGTGGTGCCCAAACCTTACAGGAAGTTGGTGTTGGAGTTGGCTCATGGGCACATTCTTGGAGGTCATCTGGGGACAGAGAAAACCCGAGAGAGGGTATTACAGAGATTCTATTGGCCGGGGGTGATGAAGGACATAGAAAATTATTGTTCCTCCTGCCCTGTGTGTCAGAGGTCGGCCCCGATGCCACATTTCCGTAGCCCGCTGGTCCCTCTACCCATCATTGAGGTCCCGTTTGAGAGGATCGCCATGGATTTGGTAGGTCCTATAATCAAGTCCGCTAGGGGGCACCAGTACATATTAGTTATAATGGACTATGCCACCCGTTATCCAGAAGCGATCCCTCTCCGAAATACCTCTGCCAAAACCATAGCCAAAGAGCTATCTCTTGTGTTTAGCCGGGTGGGTATTTGTAAAGAACTGCTTACGGACCAAGGTACACCCTTTATGTCCCGGGTTATGAAGGAGCTGTGTAAATTGTTCAAAGTGACGCAATTACGTACATCTGTGTATCACCCCCAAACCGATGGGCTGGTTGAAAGATTCAACAAAACCCTAAAACAAATGTTGAAGAAAGTGGTGGATAGAGATGGAAAGGATTGGGACTGTCTACTTCCTTATCTGATGTTTGCTATTAGGGAGGTGCCCCAATCCTCTACGGGATTCTCCCCCTTTGAGTTACTGTATGGGAGACACCCAAGGGGGCTGTTGGATATTGCCAAGGAAACTTGGGAAAGTGAGAGTTCTCCCCACAGGAGTGTGATTGAGCATGTCGCCCTGATGCAAGACCGAATTGCACAGGTAATGCCCATCGTGAAGGAACATTTGGCCCAAGCGCAGTTAGCACAGCAGAGAGTGTACAACCGTGGAGCCAAGACCCGTACCTTTTCCCCGGGGGATAGGATACTGGTACTTGTCCCTACGGTTGAAAGTAAATTCCTTGCCAAATGGCAAGGCCCCTACGAGATAATGGAAAAAGTGAGCGAAGTGAATTACAAGGTCAGACAACCAGGAAGGCGAAAGCCCGAACAGATCTATCACGTTAATCTGTTGAAAGCCTGGAGGGATAGAGAGTCCCTAGTCGCAGACACTTGGTCACCAGCTCAAACTGGTTGCGTGATTCCTGAGGTTGGAATAGCAGCCACCTTGTCACAACCCCAACAACAGGAGGTTAAGGAGTTTGTGCTTCGCAACAAGGAGGTATTCTCTGAGCTGCCGGGACAAACATCTGGGGTAGAGCATGACATCATTACCCCGCCCGGTGAAAGGGTGAAGTTAAAACCCTATCGGATCCCAGAGGCCCGACGGGAGGCAATACGGGAGGAAGTACAGAAAATGCTGAACTTAGGGGTGATAGAGGAGTCCCAAAGTGATTGGTCTAGTCCCATTGTGTTGGTGCCTAAACCGGATGGGAGCTGGCGATTTTGTAACGATTTTCGTCAGTTGAACAAAGTTACAAAATTTGACACCTACCCCATGCCACGTATAGATGAGTTGATCGACCGGCTGGGAACAGCCCGATACATGACGACTCTTGACCTCACAAAAGGGTATTGGCAAATCCCCCTGGCCAAGTCGGCCAAAGAGAAAACCGCATTTGTAACCCCAGACGGGGCGTTCCAATATAAAAGAATGCCGTTCGGGTTACAGAATGCGCCGGCCACATTCCAGCGGAAAATGGACCAGATGCTGAGGCCCCATCGGAAGTATGCTGCGGCTTACCTGGATGACGTAATTGTCCATAGCACAGATTGGGCCTCACATCTGCCAAAAGTGCAAGCAGTCCTGGACTCTGTTCGGGAAGCGGAGTTTACGGCTAACCCCAAGAAGTGTACCATTGGGCAGGAAGAGGCCAAATATCTTGGGTACACCATTGGGAGGGGAGTAATAAAACCCCAACTCAACAAAGTCGAGGCCATCCAGAGTTGGCCACGTCCCAACAGCAAGAAGCAGGTACGAGCCTTTCTGGGAATCGCTGGGTATTATCGGCGATTCATTCCCCACTTTGCTTCTAAGGCTGTGCCCCTAACCAACCTGACGAAGGGGAAAGGGTCGGTCATGATTAAATGGACCCCCGAGGCTGAGGCAGCATTCCAATTCTTGAAACAAGCCTTATGTAGCCAGCCAGTGTTGTACTCACCCGACTTCTCTAAAGACTTTGTCGTACAAAGTGATGCGTCAGATGTGGGGTTAGGAGCAGTATTGTCCCAGGTCTGGAACGGGGAAGAGCACCCAGTCATTTACCTCAGCAGGAAGTTGAAGTCCCATGAGGTAAATTACGCCACCGTTGAAAAGGAGTGTTTAGCGGTGAAGTGGGCTCTAGATTCCCTTCGGTACTACCTGCTAGGTAGACACTTTGACTTGGTTACGGATCACGCTCCGTTAAAGTGGATGGCTCAAAACAAGGAAACAAATAGAAGAGTGAATAGGTGGTTCCTGGCCCTCCGGGAATTCAACTTCACAGTAAAGCATCGCCCTGGCGTTCAAATGGGGAATGTGGATGCTTTGTCTCGAGTACATGAATGCCTGATTGCTGGTGTTCCAACCCCGAGGTTAAAACAAGAGGGGGGGGGGGTATGTGACAGCAGGAAGGTAAAGTCACCTGGTTGCATCCAGGGGGGTAGATATATTTCGCCCAGATTCAGGCTTTACGCCGACTTATACAACTAGGTGGAGAGTTGTATAAGGCTAGTGGGCTCATGGATGACTCATACCTCTAGGGAGAGTGCTGGGCGTCGTGCAGACAGGGAGTTGAGTAGACCAGCTGAAGCCTGTCAGTTCGTTTAAGGCCTCTATAAAAACTCCCAGATTCATTAGGTGTTAGCTCATGCCTGGAACCAGACCTGTGTGGACTGTCTAGGGAGAGTGAACCCCTGTGCGGTGAGACAAA
The DNA here is from genome assembly GCA_029206835.1 of Rana muscosa. Classification (NCBI taxonomy): domain Eukaryota; kingdom Metazoa; phylum Chordata; class Amphibia; order Anura; family Ranidae; genus Rana; species Rana muscosa. The sequence goes on from CM055116.1 coordinate 885,564,208, forward strand.
GCCTGTGTGGCTATTTGCTTGGACATTTAAAACCAGGGACTTAGGGACTAGGACAGCACTAGGCTGATCCCAGTTGTTAGTTAGGAAACCTGTATGTTTAGTCAGAGGTCAAGTTGACCAGGATTTATTTTGTTTATGTTTCTTTTGCTTTGCTGTGTTTTGTCACTGTAAATAGAAAATAAACCGCACCTTTTTGATTTTGAAAACCACAACCTCCGTTTGCTGGGCCTGTTTTTGTGTGGGGAGCCCATCCCGGGGGTCACCCACACCCGCTGCCGAGCTAACCCCCTCACAATATATATATATATATATATATATTATTATTATTATTATTATTATTATTTATTAATTTATTTTTAAATTTAGGTATACATGTCTTGAATCATGTCCATAAGTTTGTGTTTATTTTTTCATTTACATAGCAGGAGCATATTTTACATCCTATAGTTAGAGTAAATTACATCTTTAAACCTGAAGGGTATAGTCTAATATATTTTTTTTCTATCATACAGTGATAACAATAAAGCCGTATCTTGAACTGATAGGGGCTAAGAAGCCTGAAGCAGCTATATACAATTTGGTAATATTGGCTCTGTAAAAAAAGGAGCTTTTCCTGTACTATACATAGTTGCTTCTGGGTGCACAGGTGGCTAAAAGGGACAAAAAGGAATGGTTAGCATGATTGCCCACTTACCTATAAGCAGAAACTGAATTCCTTGTTTTGGGGTTTTGTGCTGGAAGTGAGGATATGTAAATATCTTCTGTTATAAGAAGGCAATGATGTATCATACATAACACACAAACTCACAAAGACATACACAAACTAAGGCCACTTTAGGTGTAAAAAAGACTCGTCATACAAAGTACAATCCGCTTGTACAATCACCTTTAGATCTGTTGGCAAGTAGTGAAAAGGCCTCCTTGGGTGGATACAGATTTGTTGGATAGACAAGGTAGGACCTCCTATTACTAAGTTAATAAAACTAAATTGGATTGTATGGAGATTTTACAGTCAGATTGTAAAGTATATGGTGAACTTTAAACTACAGGTATGTTTTTAGGTTCTGGGAGGAAACTTGAACAACTGGAAGAAACCTTTTCAAAAATGGAGATCATGCACATCTTAAAAGATAGCGCCCCAGGTTTTGTGAAAATGATATAGTAATGCAGTCTGATAGCATTCATACATAACCTGCATTTATCCATATGCAAAATGGCATATTTTTTCAGTTTTTCTGTTTTACACCTAAGGCCCGTACACACGATCGGATTTTACGTCAATAATTGTCTGATGGACGTGTTGTGTCGGATAATCCGACTGTGTGTATGCTCCATCAGACAATTGTTGGCGGAATTAACCACAACAAATGTTGGCCGTTCATGCTCACCAACTGTCTGACAATAAATCTGTTACGTAGGATTATACGATCGTGTGTAAACAAGTCCGTCAGACTAAAATCCGAAGTACAAACACGCATGCTCCGAACCAATGCTAACCATCAGACAACATTAGCAGAAGTTGCCCAAAGGGTGGCGCTAAAGAGCAGAAAAACACGTATTTTCGTGAATGTTGGCTGAAAATGTTGGGCCGTGTGTATGCAGAACAAGTTCACGGCCAACACCCTTCGGACCAAATCCACAGTTTGGTCTGACGGATATCCGATTGTGTGTACGAGGCTTTAGATATATAGTTGTACATGTGTCAATGGTTGTATTCATGAAGGACGGTTGGGTCAGTTACATTTCTAGCAGTAATTAGGAAGTATATGGTTTCCCTCTAGTTTAGGTGTTTGACTATTTTAATGATAATGAGAATTGGGGGAATAAGTGACCTTCTCTCCTTCCTCCCGCAGTATTTAGTACCAGAGCGGCCAGTTACCAGCCTGAATGTTGTCACACCTGAGCAAGTTTTTATTCCTGTTTAAGCTCCAACTTAAACCCAATCAGAATTTAAACAAAGTTTTTGTGGGCTGCTGTAGAACGGGTTAGTGGGGGCATGAGTGGAACTTGTCCTTGGATGGGCACATAACAGGCTCACTGAAAAGGTCAATTCCAGTGAAAAATGTATATAGTGATGCATTTGTTAAAACAAATATCTATCTATCTATCTATCTAGATAGATAGATATGTAGCGATACCCCCAGCTAAGAGGGCTGCCAGAATAATTTTTGTGCCCTGTAGTGCACCGCTGTCAACCCCAAGTAATTAGCCCTAACCTCCCTTGGCACAGTTAGTAAGGGGTGATAGGACTGTGTGGCCTGCAACTCACGGAGACACAGTCCTATAGTAAAACACACACAGCAATAGAGTATAGCTATCCTTAACCGTCTCTTCTGCAAAGTAAATGACACAAACACCAGTATACTTAACCCTTGCACTTTTACTCAGATTGTTGGATAAGCATGTAATCAACTGTACATATCATGTGCAGAGCCCTGCAATAAAAGAGTATCTCAACAAACAGATAGATATACAGTGCTATGCATAACACTAACGGTCCCCGCTGCAGCTATCCTCCCTCGTGGACAAAATGGCGCCCAGAAATGTCTACGCTAAGTCAGGCCTGACTGTACTGTGTAGAAGTTCTGTAAGGGAAAATCTTCGCTAGTAAAAACGGTGGTGCACAGTGCACTTGTTAAAGAAATAAACTGTAATCCACAGGGTAAAAGGGTTTTGGATAACTTGGTGTATTTAGAACAAATCTCTAAGGTAACTCTGATGCACTGTCTCTCTGGCGTGCAGCAGCAAACACTAGTGATAACTCCGGACAACAGTTATTGGGCCTAGAGATCCTATATAGTTCTCTGAGCAGGTGCTCTCTCACCCAAACGGACCAGTCCGTGTCCTTGTCTTCCGCTGCTGTGTCTTGGTACACAGATCCCACAACCTCCAGGTCTTCGGTCCTCCTGACGATGAACAGCAACAGCAGGAAAAGACGTCCCTCAGGTTCCTCAGCGAGAGCGGAAGGCTCTTTGGAGAAAGGCCCAGGCTTCAGGCCTTGTATCTCAGCAGGCTCGGAAGAGAGTTCCACTTGCTGGGCGGGCGGTGTCCAAAGAGACCAAATTCAGCCCCGCCCTTCGGTTAAATAACCCGCCCCAGCAGTCTTTGCGCGGGGCAATGCACCCTGGGTGTCCCGTTGCGCACTGGGTACTGTAGTCTCTGAGGATTAAAGGGCAATACCCCGCTACACATAGATAATTTTTTTTATAAACAATGAGCATAAACATCTGAGCTTGACTTGATACCCACCTCCTGTAAAACTGATCTAGTTCTCTCTTGCTTTGTACAGCGCTGTCAGTATAACACACACTTGCAGTGTTGTCAGCCTCCCGCAGCATTTTTTACTGACAGAACATGGAAAATTTACTGACTTAGCTTTTTTTTTTTTTTTTTTACTGACAACCTGAAAAAAAAACAGAACTTCTCTTAAAATTTAAGACACTCGATATTTAAACAGTATACACACAACATGGAAACACTGATAATACCCATAAAAAGTAATTTTTCCTGATTTAAAGTCAACACAGCATGACAAATTTTCAGCCCCTGATATTTACAGACAGTTGTAAACATCACTGCTTTTTACAAACTGTCAGTAAATTTACTGATGGTTGGAACAGAGATGCCAGAGTACAGAGATGCCAAATGAGCTGCTTCTTTTTCATTGTCCAATCACAGGCAGAGTTAGAGCCTGGTCTAAATTGCTTAAAGGATAACTAAAAGTTCAATTTTTATTTTTTTAAAACAAACATGTCATACTTATTTGGGCAGTTGGTTTTGCACAGAGTGGCCCCGATCCTCCTCTTCTGGGGTCCCTCAGCAGCGCTCCTGGCTCCTCCTCTTCTCGAGTGCCCAGTCGGAGAAGCGCTCTCACTCGGGGCACCCGTGCGGGCACGCTCCCGTGTCCTACTGCTGCGTCCATTGACACAGACAGCTCTGGCTCCCGCGTCATTGGATTTGATTGACAGCAGTGGGAGCCAATGGCTGCGCTGCTATCAATCTATCCAATCGGGACCCGAGACACCGGCTGGAGCAGGTGTGCTCGTCCCTGGCACAGGAATGATCGGGCTCAGGTAAGTAAAAGGGGGGCTCTGGGGGGCTGGTGCACTACAAGAGGTATTTCACCTCAATGCATAGAAAAACCGCAAGGGTTTACAACCCCTTTAACTGCAAAGTGAAGAGTGTCTGGATTACAAGACTGGCTGGAGAGAACTGCAAGTCATTTGGAGGGTGAAATATTTACATATTGTCTTTTACTTGTGTATTTAGAGCCCATTCACACAGGGGCAACACGACTTCCAGAGCGATTTTATGAGGCAACTCAGACACGACTTGAGTATGAATCACAGCACGACCTGGAGCTACTTACAAGGCAACTCCAAGTTGCCTGCAGGACAGGAGACATTCCAGTGGCCAATCAAACAAGAATCAGCTCTGTGGGAGGGAGGGGGGAGAGAGAGGTTTGCCTGATAAATGTATGTTTTCTTCCTGGAGAGTCGCTCCTATTAAGACAGTGAGAGGTGACTTCCATTGAAATGAATGGTTACAGGTCCCCTAGGAGTCGGATTGAAGTAGTACAGGGACCTTTTTTGAAGTCGGAGTGACTGCAGTAGTGTGCATAAGGACGGCTCCATTAACTTACATTGATTTCTTCAGCCAGCGCGACCTGAGGCGACTAGGGGCGACCTGGGGCGATTTGGAGTCGGACACAAAGACGCCCCTGTGTGAATGGGCTCTTAGCGGTTTGCTTGTAATTCAGCTCTTTAACTCAGGATCTGTCATTGGGAGGGTTCATAATTTGCATATTAGCTGATTTGCTAAGGAATTATTTGGAGTCTGTGGCTACCCTGTCACATGTTTGTCACAAGGTTACAGTGTTAAAAGCAGGATTAGACAGCAGAAATGGCTTTGTAAAGAATCACCACCTCCGGTACCCACCTTTTGTTTAGAATCTGTAGTTTTGGTGCCTTGTTTGGTTATTTTTACAGCTTTGTGGAAAGCTGTATATATAACATCAGATATCTGGACATCCCATCTGATTGTGGTGAATCCAGCATGGCTGCGCCCAGAATGCACTTAAACCTCCTAAAAAATGTAATAAATTGCAACCTAGCAATCATTAAATGTGGAGGCTGCATTTGTTTTATTTTTTTCCTTTAAAGTGATATTAAAGGTTCTCGTTTAAAAAAAAAAAAAAAATAACAAACATGTTATACTTACCTCCACTGTGCAGTTCGTTTTGCCCAGAGTGGCCCCGAACATCCTCTTCTGGGGTCCCACGGCGGCTCTCGCGGCTCCTCCCTGCATTAGAAAACCCCCTCTGGGAAGCTCTTTCCCGAGGGGGTTACCTTGCAGGCGTGCTCCTGTGTTATACACTCGGCATCCATATGACTCGGCCCCGGCGCCTGCGTCATTGGATTTGATTGACAGCAGCGGGAGCCAATGGCTGCACTGCTATCAATCAATCCAATGAAGAGCCGAGAACCTGTGGAGCAAGCGACGCGGGATCGCGCCCATGGAAATTCGGGGCTCAGATAAGTAAAATGGAGGGGCTGGGGGGCCGGGCACTGCAAGGTGTTTTTTCACCTTAATGCATAGGATGCATTAAGGTGAAAAAACACGTAGGTTTACAACCCCTTTAATTTCACCTGCTGATCTGGCCAGTGGCACACTTCCTGTCTTAGGCCTCTCCTACAGGCATCCACTGGGTGGTAAAAACAGGTTTTACTAGCCCCCAGCCGCCCACCAAAAGTGTAAAAATACAGCCAGAGGAGGCTGTTCATGCCACCGCTTCAGTGCTTTGCATCGTGAAAATTTTTATGTAACATACTGAATAAATTACATTGGCTAAGAAATTAAGAGAATCGATGTTCTGAAGAAAAAAAAAGTGTTTTCATACTGTAGTCCACTTATTTGATAAAGTAGTATTATCACCGTAGATTTCAGCATGTGGGTCATTGTTTTACATACCTTCCAACTTTGTAACCTAAAGTGTTACTAAACCCAGGACCCTGCATTCACTATATCTGGTCTCCCACAGTACACACAACATGGAAATGCAAATAGTTTAGTAAATATAAACATAGTTAGTCAAGTTGAAAAAAAAGACACAAGTCCATCCAGTTCAACCATAAAAAATAATAATAATAATAAAATAAAAAAAATCGTGCAATCCCATATACCCAATTCTATACCCACAGTTGATCCAGAGGAAGGCAAAAAACCCCAGCAGAGCATGATCCAATTTGCTACAGCAGGGGAAAAAATTCCTTCCTGATCCCCCGAGAGGCAATCGGATATTCCCAGGATCAACTTTGCCTATAAATGTTAGTACCCAGTTATATTATGTACATTTAGGAAAGTATCCAGGCCCTTCTTAAAGCAATCTACTGAGCTGGCCAGAACCACCTCTGCAGGGAGTCTATTCCACATTTTCACAGCTCTTACTGTGAAGAAACCTTTCCGTATTTGGAGATGAAATCTCTTTTCCTCTAGACGTAAAGAGTGCCCCCTTGTCTTTTGTGTTGACAGTAAAGTGAATAACACCAACCTCACAATATGGACCCCTTATATATTTGTACATATTGATCATATCCCCCCTTAATCTCCTCTTCTCAAGAGTGAATAAATTCAGTTCCTCTAATCTTTCCTCATAGCTGAGCTCCTCCATGCCTCTTATCAGTTTGGTTGCCCTTCTCTGCACTTTCTCCAGTTCCCCAATATCCTTTTTGAGAACTGGGGCCCAAAACTGAACTGCATATTCCAGATGAGGTCTTACTAATGATTTGTAGAGGGGCAAAATGATATCTCTCTCTCTGGAGTCCATACCTCTCTTAATACAAGAAAGGACTTTGCTCGCTTTGGAAACTGCAGCTTGGCATTGCATGCCATTATGAGCTTATGATCTACCAAAACCCCCAGATCCCTCTCCACTACAGATTTCCCCAGTTGTACTCCCCCTAGCATTAAACTGCTGAATGCCTTTTCTCATCAGCAGTATATAGCAGTCTTGTGATTTCTATCAGGCCGAGCACTGGTTATAGCTTGTAGGAGGAGTTTTCATTCTCCTCTGATTGTCCTATGAGAGTGCATGCAGGTGCAGAGTGCCCTCAAGGCTCTGTACTATCAGTAGATGGATTGGGGACTGTGGAAGAAGGGGTGGATCAGAGAAGACAGGATCAAACAGCCTTTTTACACATTGGGCAGGATTAACCCCTTAGGTTCTACAGTGAGTATAACAAGCATGCTTTACTGCATATACAGACTGATTTTACTGTTGTGGGTTTAGTAACACTTCTATTACTTCCATGAATGCCATCCATTACTTGAGCACCAGTGGTAAAAGAATAGAAGATATCTCCATATTGAAGCAATTATTTTTGGTAATGGGAATTGTCATATTGGACTATTTTTATTGCTGGTTATTTATGTATCACTGAGTTATGTCAGCACCATTTATCTTCATGGTTACATGAAGTCATATGATTTTTTGTATTTTCACTTATACATTCAGCATTGTGAGCGCCAGTCTTTACTTTGTTTCATGTTTGCAGGTGATTCATTCACTTTTTTAAAGGGGCAGCCACATATTACAAATTCATTTTTTAGGGTGCCATTCTTTGGTATTATCTATATACCCACAATATACCTAAACTCGACCATTTAGGTTAATAGGGCTGCACCACAACTGCAAGCAAAGTGCTTAGATTACTCATTAATTACTCATTGTCGTTCGGCAAAACAAAGAAAAAGAAACAGGCACTCCGACTGACTGTGGCTGCTTAGCCACTGAAAAGAGATCCACCACAGATGGCTTTTCAGAGCATTGGCTAGTGTGAACCTTGCTGTAGGGTGTCTCCACTCTGGATGGAGGAGCAATGGAGAAAGCTTTGGACAACAGCATTGTCAGTCTGGGGAGAAGGTAGTGTTAAATTAACATATTTAATTGGATTTACTAACAAATTGAAGCAGAATTCCTGCTAACACTTTATAACCAGTTAGAGCATCAGTTTTTTCTTTTTTGGAATAAAGATTTTACTTAAATAAAAGCTGACCATTGTAAGCACCCCTGTCAGTCTACAAAGATTTGTCTCAACCCCTCTAACATCCACTTTTGCTGGGCAGCCTGGTCTGTTAAATGAAGTTAAAAAATAAAAAATAAATTACTGGCCGGATCAACAGTTAAAAATGATTGGGGAAAAAAAAAAAAAAAGAAAACTCAAATAATACACTACTTGCTGGCTGTTATACCTTGTATTAATTAATTGAAATTACTGTTAGACATATGTTTTTCAGGTGTCCACAATTTGTGTTTTAGCACAGAAGATTTTACAATGAATTTTAGTTTGCAGCTATATGCTGTAACTAACTCTGGAGGATGAATAAATAAAGAATTTGCGAAAAAGAAAAAGAAAAAGAAAAAAGAAAACGAATGCAGCCACCACATCTAAGAACTGGCAAGCTGCAAAGTAATACCTTTTTTTTGAGGGGGTTATTCCGCTTGAATATGACGCGGCAACTTTAACTAGTTACGGACTGCCCGCAGTTGCACTGCGGCAGGTTGGTTCCCCTGAGCGAATCGCCATCATTGTACGTCAAGTGCGTACACGACGATTTGTGGGCGCGCCGGCAAATTTACAAACGGGGGAGCCAATTAGCAGATCCAGCGGACTCGATGTCTGCCGGCCACCTTTAGAAACAGGCAGAACGGGGATCTGTCAGTGTAAACAAACAGATCCCATTTCTGTCAGGGGAGGAGAGAGAGACCGTTTGTTCCGAGCCAAGCCCCCATACAGTTAGCCACACCTCCCAGGGAACACACTTAACCCCTTGATCGTTCTCTAGTGTTAACCCCTTCCCTGCCAGTGATATTTACACAGTAATCAGTGGCTATTTTTAGCTCTGATTGCTGTATAAATGTCAATGGTCCCAAAAAAGTGTCAAAAGTGTCGGATCTGTCTGCTGCAATGTCGCAGCCCTGCTAAAAATCACAGATCACCGCCATTACTGGTAAACAAAAAAATAATAATAAAAATGCCATAAATCTATCCCATAGTTTGTAGATGCTATAACTTTTGCGCAAACCAATCAATATACGCTTATTGCGATTTTTTTTTTCACCAAAAGTATGTAGCAGAATACATATCGGCCTAAACTGATGAAGAAATTTGTTTTTTTACAATTTTTTTGGGGATATATATTATACCAAAAAGTCCAAAAAAAAATAAATATATATATATATATATATATATGTAGCGGCCTCCTCACTCCTCTCTTTCTCTCGTCTCGTCTTTCTCTTGTCTAGGGGTATCTTAGAGGGGAGGGAGCGGGGACACCACGCCTGGCTTCCACCACAGATGTTAGTGCGGTATAAGCAACGTTCTTGTATTACCTTCAGGTCAGTGCTGTGCACCTGGGTCCTCCCTCCAAGAGTCACCTTGAACAATGTCTGTCAGGAAATGAGCTCCACACCATTAAAGTTCAACACTCCTTTATTCTTCTCGAATGAACACAATCAGTTGAACTCCCTTGATAGAAGCAGAACAGGAAAGGAGGTGTGGATGCGAATAGGCCCAGACACAATGTAGTTCTCCACTTTCCTTCCTGAAAGTGGGTTACGGTCTCCGCACGAGGGGAATTTCCTTCCAGGCGGTCTCCGACGAGAGGCTCACCTGTCACCGGCAATATGCTGCACCGGGTCTTCAAGTGAGGAGCTCCACCCTGTCCATTGCGCCTTCCGGATTCGGGTACCCACTCCCGGGGTTCCCTAGGATCTCCTTCCCTCGCGGAACTCAGTGTTGGGCACTGAGCTCCGGACCTCCATCCGAGTACCTCACCCCAGGCTAAAGGTGCCTGGGATGGAACACGACCTCCAGTTGTCCTCTAGGCCTAGGCCACCCAGAGGACCGACACGAACCACCGTCCACAAGCTGAAGGTGCCTGGGACTTCGACCCCGTGACCAAGATGGCCGGCCCCTTTATACCCTCTCCCAGCAAGCACGGCGGGTTCCCCGCCCCACCATACCGCTGCCGAGGTAGGACAAAAAGGAGGCACAGCACACAGCAATGATTCAACCCCAGCCCAGGGCGACAGCGCCACCCACCGGGCTGCAGGGAATTACACATCACTGATGTCTCTGCCAAGTTCAAATTTACACCCGGGAAAGTACATACCCGCTACACTCTCCCCCTGGTGGTTTGACACTGGTCCCCAGTGTCTGGAGTAAATCATGCCCTCAACGGCTGACATAATCCAATCCAGAAACCGACTAACAATTGTACAAAAATATAAAACTTTTAGAAAAACTATCCAACTAAAACATTGTGTCTGAGCCCTGTAAAGAAAAGGGAATAAGACAAAAGAGAAACAACAGCATTGACTCATAACTTTAAATCACATATTCACATTTGACTTTTCCCACCCATCCTGACTAAGACCCACCCTATCCTCAGTGGACTTGATGGGATGTTCTCCTGCAGAGGGAAAAGAAAGGATTAACACATATAACCCTGACACCTGTATTCATGTAATGGAAAATAAACTTCTCAGAGAAGAAATTCCTTTTCTCCAAGAGTGAGTGCATGAAAAGTGTTTTAACGTTACGCAACACTGCCACCTGGTGACAGCACCGCGGTAACTGCACTCGTGGAACTTTCCTCTTTTCTTTCGGCCCTATCTACCCCAGAGTCCATAATCTCTTGCGGGAAAAGTGAAGAACAAACAGGAACAGTTCTTCATTTCTTTAAGGCACAAAAGCAACGGGCCCCAGAAAGTTCAGCAGCATGATAAGAGCGGAGTCTTTCTCTTCGGTGGAGACAGTGGTGACCGAGTCAGCATCCTCGGATTTCTCCCGTTGGGGTTTTACGACCTCCTCCGCGGTCGCTGCAGTGTGCGTAGGGATGGCTCTCACAGCAGTGATTCCTCCTCTCTGAGTGGTGTTGCCCGCAGCACGGCCGGGGTAAACGGTTCTCGGCCTCTCAACCGCCGGATCCACTTCGAACAGGAACTCCCCACAGGCCTCACATCGCCCGAATGGCTTCAGCTGGCACACCAGTCCCGAACAGCCGGGACAAATCACACCCAGGGCCTCAACGTCCATGCACGAGTACAGGGCGAATCGACCCCTTGGCTTTAGCCGGATCCCCGTATCTGTTACCGGAGCAGCAGCAGTCAATGTCGTGGTGGAAGGTTGAATTGGAATCCACGATGTATGTCCGAACATGGCGACCTGTTGCTGATCCATCGCACACTGCAAAGTTTTTTTGCGCCAACGTCCCACGTGTAGTCCTTCACAAGTATTGGACTCCTCCCCTTTGCTCCAGTTCGCGGGCTTTTCTTCTTTTCTGTTTCTGAGTCACGCCCACGAACCAAGCGATGGGGGTGTACCTGGTGGCGCAGTGCAATAGAAGCCCCCACGTGTAGTACTTCACACGGCTGAACTTCCCCCTCTTTCCACTCTTCTGCGCGGGCCTTTCCCTTCATTGGGTCATGTCCACGACTTCGAGCAGGGATGCACTTCGGCCAATGAAGGCCTGCCTATTCGCTTAACTCTTCCAACAGACACGTTCAATACTGTGGTGCACAACACTATACCGGACCCGAGCCCCCACGTGTAGCGGCCTCCTCACTCCCCTCTTTCTCTCGTCTCGTCTTTCTTTTGTCTAGGGGTATCTTAGAGAGGAGGGAGCGGGGACACCATGCCTGGCCCCCACCACATGTGTCAGTGCGGTATAAGCAACGTTCTTGTGCACCTGGATCCTCCCTCCAAGAGTCACCTTGAACAATGTCTGTCAGGAAATGAGCCCCACACCATTAAAGTTCAACACTCCTTTATTCTTCTCGAATGAACACAATCAGTTGAACTCCCTTGATAGAAGCAGAACAGGAAAGGAGGTGTGGATGCGAATAGGCCCAGACACAATGTACAGTAGTTCTCCACTTTCCTTCCTGAAAGTGGGTTACGGTCTCCGCACGAGGAGGAATTTCCTTCCAGGCGGTCTCCGACGAGAGGCTCACCTGTCACCGGCAATATGCTGCACCGGGTCTTCAAGTGAGGAGCTCCACCCTGTCCATTGCGCCTTCCGGATTCGGGTACCCACTCCCGGGGTTCCCTAGGATCTCCTTCCCTCGCGGAACTCAGTGTTGGGCACTGAGCTCCGGACCTCCATCCGAGTACCTCACCCCAGGCTAAAGGTGCCTGGGATGGAACACGACCTCCAGTTGTCCTCTAGGCCTAGGCCACCCAGAGGACCGACACGAACCACCGTCCACAAGCTGAAGGTGCCTGGGACTTCGACCCCGTGACCAAGATGGCCGGCCCCTTTATACCCTCTCCCAGCAAGCACGGCGGGTTCCCCGCCCCACCATACCGCTGCCGAGGTAGGACAAAAAGGAGGCACAGCACACAGCAATGATTCAACCCCAGCCCAGGGCGACAGCGCCACCCACCGGGCTGCAGGGAATTACACATCACTGATGTCTCTGCCAAGTTCAAATTTACACCCGGGAAAGTACATACCCGCTACACTCTCCCCCTGGTGGTTTGACACTGGTCCCCAGTGTCTGGAGTAAATCATGCCCTCAACGGCTGACATAATCCAATCCAGAAACCGACTAACAATTGTACAAAAATATAAAACTTTTAGAAAAACTATCCAACTAAAACATTGTGTCTGAGCCCTGTAAAGAAAAGGGAATAAGACAAAAGAGAAACAACAGCATTGACTCATAACTTTAAATCACATATTCACATTTGACTTTTCCCACCCATCCTGACTAAGACCCACCCTATCCTCAGTGGACTTGATGGGATGTTCTCCTGCAGAGGGAAAAGAAAGGATTAACACATATAACCCTGACACCTGTATTCATGTAATGGAAAAGAAACTTCTCAGAGAAGAAATTCCTTTTCTCCAAGAGTGAGTGCATGAAAAGTGTTTTAACGTTACGCAACACTGCCACCTGGTGACAGCACCGCGGTAACTGCACTCGTGGAACTTTCCTCTTTTCTTTCGGCCCTATCTACCCCAGAGTCCATAATCTCTTGCGGGAAAAGTGAAGAACAAACAGGAACAGTTCTTCATTTCTTTAAGGCACAAAAGCAACGGGCCCCAGAAAGTTCAGCAGCATAATAAGAGCGGAGTCTTTCTCTTCGGTGGAGACAGTGGTGACCGAGTCAGCATCCTCGGATTTCTCCCGTTGGGGTTTTACGACCTCCTCCGCGGTCGCTGCAGTGTGCGTAGGGATGGCTCTCACAGCAGTGATTCCTCCTCTCTGAGTGGTGTTGCCCGCAGCACGGCCAGGGTAAACGGTTCTCGGCCTCTCAACCGCCGGATCCACTTCGAACAGGAACTCCCCACAGGCCTCACATCGCCCGAATGGCTTCAGCTGGCACACCAGTCCCGAACAGCCGGGACAAATCACACCCAGGGCCTCAACGTCCATGCACGAGTACAGGGCGAATCGACCCCTTGGCTTTAGCCGGATCCCCGTATCTGTTACCGGAGCAGCAGCAGTCAATGTCGTGGTGGAAGGTTGAATTGGAATCCACGATGTATGTCCGAACATGGCGACCTGTTGCTGATCCATCGCACACTGCAAAGTTTTTTTGCGCCAACGTCCCACGTGTAGTCCTTCACAAGTATTGGACTCCTCCCCTTTGCTCCAGTTCGCGGGCTTTTCTTCTTTTCTGTTTCTGAGTCACGCCCACGAACCAAGCGATGGGGGTGTACCTGGTGGCGCAGTGCAATAGAAGCCCCCACGTGTAGTACTTCACACGGCTGAACTTCCCCCTCTTTCCACTCTTCTGCGCGGGCCTTTCCCTTCATTGGGTCATGTCCACGACTTCGAGCAGGGATGCACTTCGGCCAATGAAGGCCTGCCTATTCGCTTAACTCTTCCAACAGACACGTTCAATACTGTGGTGCACAACACTATACCGGACCCGAGCCCCCACGTGTAGCGGCCTCCTCACTCCCCTCTTTCTCTCGTCTCGTCTTTCTTTTGTCTAGGGGTATCTTAGAGAGGAGGGAGCGGGGACACCATGCCTGGCCCCCACCACATGTGTCAGTGCGGTATAAGCAACGTTCTTGTGCACCTGGATCCTCCCTCCAAGAGTCACCTTGAACAATGTCTGTCAGGAAATGAGCCCCACACCATTAAAGTTCAACACTCCTTTATTCTTCTCGAATGAACACAATCAGTTGAACTCCCTTGATAGAAGCAGAACAGGAAAGGAGGTGTGGATGCGAATAGGCCCAGACACAATGTACAGTAGTTCTCCACTTTCCTTCCTGAAAGTGGGTTACGGTCTCCGCACGAGGAGGAATTTCCTTCCAGGCGGTCTCCGACGAGAGGCTCACCTGTCACCGGCAATATGCTGCACCGGGTCTTCAAGTGAGGAGCTCCACCCTGTCCATTGCGCCTTCCGGATTCGGGTACCCACTCCCGGGGTTCCCTAGGATCTCCTTCCCTCGCGGAACTCAGTGTTGGGCACTGAGCTCCGGACCTCCATCCGAGTACCTCACCCCAGGCTAAAGGTGCCTGGGATGGAACACGACCTCCAGTTGTCCTCTAGGCCTAGGCCACCCAGAGGACCGACACGAACCACCGTCCACAAGCTGAAGGTGCCTGGGACTTCGACCCCGTGACCAAGATGGCCGGCCCCTTTATACCCTCTCCCAGCAAGCACGGCGGGTTCCCCGCCCCACCATACCGCTGCCGAGGTAGGACAAAAAGGAGGCACAGCACACAGCAATGATTCAACCCCAGCCCAGGGCGACAGCGCCACCCACCGGGCTGCAGGGAATTACACATCACTGATGTCTCTGCCAAGTTCAAATTTACACCCGGGAAAGTACATACCCGCTACACTCTCCCCCTGGTGGTTTGACACTGGTCCCCAGTGTCTGGAGTAAATCATGCCCTCAACGGCTGACATAATCCAATCCAGAAACCGACTAACAATTGTACAAAAATATAAAACTTTTAGAAAAACTATCCAACTAAAACATTGTGTCTGAGCCCTGTAAAGAAAAGGGAATAAGACAAAAGAGAAACAACAGCATTGACTCATAACTTTAAATCACATATTCACATTTGACTTTTCCCACCCATCCTGACTAAGACCCACCCTATCCTCAGTGGACTTGATGGGATGTTCTCCTGCAGAGGGAAAAGAAAGGATTAACACATATAACCCTGACACCTGTATTCATGTAATGGAAAAGAAACTTCTCAGAGAAGAAATCCCTTTTCTCCAAGAGTGAGTGCATGAAAAGTGTTTTAACGTTACGCAACACTGCCACCTGGTGACAGCACCGCGGTAACTGCACTCGTGGAACTTTCCTCTTTTCTTTCGGCCCTATCTACCCCAGAGTCCATAATCTCTTGCGGGAAAAGTGAAGAACAAACAGGAACAGTTCTTCATTTCTTTAAGGCACAAAAGCAACGGGCCCCAGAAAGTTCAGCAGCATGATAAGAGCGGAGTCTTTCTCTTCGGTGGAGACAGTGGTGACCGAGTCAGCATCCTCGGATTTCTCCCGTTGGGGTTTTACGACCTCCTCCGCGGTCGCTGCAGTGTGCGTAGGGATGGCTCTCACAGCAGTGATTCCTCCTCTCTGAGTGGTGTTGCCCGCAGCACGGCCGGGGTAAACGGTTCTCGGCCTCTCAACCGCCGGATCCACTTCGAACAGGAACTCCCCACAGGCCTCACATCGCCCGAATGGCTTCAGCTGGCACACCAGTCCCGAACAGCCGGGACAAATCACACCCAGGGCCTCAACGTCCATGCACGAGTACAGGGCGAATCGACCCCTTGGCTTTAGCCGGATCCCCGTATCTGTTACCGGAGCAGCAGCAGTCAATGTCGTGGTGGAAGGTTGAATTGGAATCCACGATGTATGTCCGAACATGGCGACCTGTTGCTGATCCATCGCACACTGCAAAGTTTTTTTGCGCCAACGTCCCACGTGTAGTCCTTCACAAGTATTGGACTCCTCCCCTTTGCTCCAGTTCGCGGGCTTTTCTTCTTTTCTGTTTCTGAGTCACGCCCACGAACCAAGCGATGGGGGTGTGCCTGGTGGCGCAGTGCAATAGAAGCCCCCACGTGTAGTACTTCACACGGCTGAACTTCCCCCTCTTTCCACTCTTCTGCGCGGGCCTTTCCCTTCATTGGGTCATGTCCACGACTTCGAGCAGGGATGCACTTCGGCCAATGAAGGCCTGCCTATTCGCTTAACTCTTCCAACAGACACGTTCAATACTGTGGTGCACAACACTATACCGGACCCGAGCCCCCACGTGTAGCGGCCTCCTCACTCCCCTCTTTCTCTCGTCTCGTCTTTCTTTTGTCTAGGGGTATCTTAGAGAGGAGGGAGCGGGGACACCATGCCTGGCCCCCACCACATGTGTCAGTGCGGTATAAGCAACGTTCTTGTGCACCTGGATCCTCCCTCCAAGAGTCACCTTGAACAATGTCTGTCAGGAAATGAGCCCCACACCATTAAAGTTCAACACTCCTTTATTCTTCTCGAATGAACACAATCAGTTGAACTCCCTTGATAGAAGCAGAACAGGAAAGGAGGTGTGGATGCGAATAGGCCCAGACACAATGTACAGTAGTTCTCCACTTTCCTTCCTGAAAGTGGGTTACGGTCTCCGCACGAGGAGGAATTTCCTTCCAGGCGGTCTCCGACGAGAGGCTCACCTGTCACCGGCAATATGCTGCACCGGGTCTTCAAGTGAGGAGCTCCCCCTGGTCCATTGCGCCTTCCGGATTCGGGTACCCACTCCCGGGGTTCCCTAGGATCTCCTTCCCTCGCGGAACTCAGTGTTGGGCACTGAGCTCCGGACCTCCATCCGAGTACCTCACCCCAGGCTAAAGGTGCCTGGGATGGAACACGACCTCCAGTTGTCCTCTAGGCCTAGGCCACCCAGAGGACCGACACGAACCACCGTCCACAAGCTGAAGGTGCCTGGGACTTCGACCCCGTGACCAAGATGGCCGGCCCCTTTATACCCTCTCCCAGCAAGCACGGCAGGTTCCCCGCCCCACCATACCACTGCCGAGGGAGGACAAAAAGGCGGCACAGCACACAGCAATGATTCAACCCCAGCCCAGGCGACAGCGCCACCCATCGGGCTGCAGGGAATTACACATCACTGATGTCTCTGCCAAGTTCAAATTTACACCCGGGAAAGTACATACCCGCTACATATATATATATATATATATATATATTTTTTTTTAATTGTAGCTCTTTTTTTTTTAGAGCGCAAAAAATAAAAACTGCAGAGGTGTTCAAATACCATCAAAATCAGGGCTGGTGCAAGGGATCTTTGACACCCTAGGCGAAACCTAATTTTGCCGCCCCCCCCCCCCCCGGCTGCTTCCCAGACTCCACTTTACCCTGCCCTTGCAACACATGTGACCTATCTGACCCCTACACTGACCCCCTGACACATACACTGACCCCCTGTCCCCTACACTAACCCACCTGACAATTACACTGACCTGACACATACACTGACCCCCCCTTACCTGAAAAATACACTGACCCCCCCCTTACCTGAAAAATACACTGACCCCCCCCTTACCTGAAAAATACACTGACCCCCCTTACCTGAAACATACATTGACCCCCCCTTACCTGACACATACACAGACCCCCCTTACCTGACACATACACTGACCCCCCCTTACCTGACACATACACTGACCCCCTGTCCCCTACACTAACCGACCTGACAATTACACTGACCTGACACATACACTGACCCCCCCTTACCTGAAAAATACACTGACCCCCCCCCCCTTACCTGAAAAATACACTGACCCCCCTTACCTGAAACATACATTGACCCCCCCTTACCTGACACATACACTGACCCCCCCTTACCTGACACATACACTGACCCCCCCTTACCTGACACATACACTGACCCCCCCTTACCTGACACATACACTGACCCCCCTTACCTGACACATACACTGACCCCCCCTTACCTGACACATACACTGACCCCCCTTACCTGACACATACACTGACCCCCCCTTACCTGACACATACACTGACCCCCCCTTACCTGACACATACACTGACCCCCCTTACCTGACACATACACTGACCCCCCCTTACATGAAACATACACTGACCCCCCTTACATGAAACATACACTGACCCCCCCTTACATGAAACATACACTGACCCCCCTTACCTGACACATACACTGACCCCCCCTTACCTGACACATACACTGACCCCCCTTACATGAAATATACAGTGACCCCCCCTTACATGATACATATGTAGCGGCCTCACCCCCTTCACATGTTTATCGATTGTCCGAAAGCTCTTGTCTGGGGTACCTGGGTTTCGAGAGTGAGGTGCGCTACGGCCCATGTCCTCCCCATGGCTGTGGGTGAGGTGAAGGCCAGTATCAATATCTTCCTCGGGCCAAATGTGCATTGGGTCGCGGAACTTAGCCCTGCTATGCTGGAATCTCCCTTTGCTCCCATCAACAGAGTCCATACACCGATCACAGTCCAACTGTTAGTTTTATTTCGTGGCTCCACAACAAACAATATATGGCAGGATACGGTGGGATGAGCAGGCCAAGGCACTATCCGGATTGTAGTCCCTACACCCCCTGTGCTATGACCAGGGGTTGCAGGAGTCTTGATTCCAACAACTTTGCTGCGCTGCGGCCCCTATCAGGGGAAGAGGACCCTCCAAGGGAGTTACCGGAGGCCCGTCCGTCACCGGGTTGACACTGCTCCGGAGTCTTCAGACGGGTGACCTCCCCAGCCTCCTCACCTCAGATGCGGGTCCCCTCGCAAGGGGCACCCTGGAATCCCTTCACCCTCGCGGGACCCGGTCGAAGTCACCAGGTCCCAGGCCTTCTACAAAGTACCTCACCCCAGGCTGAAGGTGCCTGGGATGGACTCCAACTCCAGCTTGATTCCGGCCAGGCCTAGGGTGCCCAGGCCGGAACCTTGAACCGCCCGCACCCAGGCCGAGGGCGCCTGGGTACGTGAAGAGATGATCCCCCAAAAGACCTTGTGGCGAGGGCGTCTCCCCCTTTTATCTCCTCCCATCGACACCACGGCGGGTTCCCCGCCCCAGCCGTACCATCTCCAGGAAGGGACAAAAAGGGTAGCACTGTGGTAGTGATTCTACCTCGAGCCTGTAGGTACCCTGCCACCCACAGGCCAAGGAGAATATTGCACCACCCAATCCTCCACGAATAACAAAAAGGGGTCTAATCCCTGACATAATTACACACCTGGGTCTCTCTACCCCCAGGTGTATCCCACTAACTTTGAAGACCCCGCTACACATACACTGACCCCCCTTACATGAAACATACACTGACCCCCCCTTACATGAAATATACAGTGACCCCCCTTACATGATACATACACTGACCCCCCTTACATGAAACATACACTGACCCCCCCTTACATGAAATATACAGTGACCCCCCCTTACATGATACATACACTGACCCCCCTTACATAAAACATACACTGACCCCCCTTACCTGACACATACGGTGACCCCCCCTTACATGAAACATACAGTGACCCCCCTTACATGAAACATACAGTGACCCCCCTGACTCCTACTTCCTGCACTACTCAAACACCCCCCCTCCCCCTTCCCCTCACACAGCATGTAGATCGATCCGTCCTCCTCCTTACCTCTGCTCTTTGGTGCTTCGTCAACCATCATCAGGGATCTGCTCAGGGGCCAGGCCAGAGCCATCCATCCGCTCCACGGAGTCCCCGCCAGGGCCAGACCAGCGCCGCAATGCCATCCACACGCTCCATGGAGTCCTCGCTGGGCGGGAGGTCAGCTACTCCTCTCAATGCTCCCTTCTTCGTCAAAACCCCGCCCCTCCGCTGCACACACAAGACACACAGCGCCGCACCAGAGGGACAGGCTGGAGCAAAGGAGTCCCGGAGCGGCGCTGTGTGATTATACCTGTCTGAGGACTGAGGATATGTGACAGCGCAGCGGGCGCTCTGCGCTACACATGGGGGGATTGGTGGCGCCGTGGCGGCACACTGAATGGGGCCATCGATCAGGAGAGGAGAGCCTAGCTCACAGAGGCTGTGGTTGCGCCCTAGGTGGTAGTGCGCCCCTAGGCGGCTGCCTACTTCGCCTAGTGGTAGCACCGGCCCTGATCAAAATAAAGCTCTAATTGTGGGGGAAAAAGGGACATCAATTTTGTTTGGGTACAGCGTCACACGACTGCGAAATTGTCAGTTAAAGCGACGCAGTGCCGTATCGCATAAAATGCCCTGGTCATTAAGGGGGAAAATCCTTCCGGTCGTTAAGAGGTTAATGCAGATACTGGAAACAGGTCATTTCTATAGTTAGTGACCTGCTGCTTGTTCAGTTGCTCTTTTGTTGTTGACAGATTCCCTTGAGGATCAATGAGAGTCAGTAGGAATCATACTGTTTGTGTGCATGCCCCCACTAGTGCATCATTATGACAGACGGGAGCTTAAAGCCTAAGATACAGGAGTGAGCAATAGCTGGGGCTGGTAGGAGGGGGCAGGATAGACGCAGAGAGAGCAGACAGATGATCTATTCTGTGTTTTGTTGCTCTTTCCACTGCTCTAATCAACGCTGCTAAGAGAAGCCTTGTCAGCTACATCATACGGTCCAAGTAGTAGGAAAGATTTTTTTGTAGTTTTTCAAACAAAAATCATGTCCCAGATCCAATGGATCACCTAAGCCTACAGCTCCATCTAACCCTGGAAATATCATTGCCCAAAGAGAAAAGACCAATGTGACATGGTTTCTTTCCTTGTCCATGTCTTGGAGTAAATACCCCATACCTCCCAACTTTTTTGAGATGGGAATGAGGGACACCTATCAGCAAAAGCATGCAGGCATAGGACACACCCCTTGCACGCCCCCTTAAAGGAGAATTGTACAAAAAACAAGATTGGTTAAACCCACAAGTGCTTTTTTTACCACTACTATTCCTTTATATTGGCTTTTGGAATTTACAAATGCCGCAATTTAGAAATCAGATAAAAGGTTTAGCGCTGGAAAACACTTTTTGATAGATAAAAAGTGCATTTTATATGCAACTCTATAGATTAGACCAAAATGAGGGACAAATGAGGAGGAATGAGGGACAGAGGGACATTGTTCTGAATCAGGGACAGTCCCTCCAAATCAGGGACAGTTGGGAGCCATGAATACCCTGATATCATTTTTTTATGGTGTCTCATAGTACTTTTTCTCTGTATATATGTTATATATTATATTATTATATTAGGCTTTATATATTATGCTCTCTACCGCTTCCTACTAGGGATGAGCCGAACACTCCCCGGTTCCCACCAGAACCTGCGAACGAACCGAAAGTTTGGGCGAGCTATCGAACCCCGTTAAAGTCTATGGGACTCAAACGTTCAGAATCAAAAGCTAATTTTAAAGGCTAATATGCAAGTTATTGTCCTAAAAAGGGTTTGGGGACCCGGGGTCCTGCCCCAGGGGACATGTATCAATGCAAAAAGAAGTTTTAAAAACTGCAGTTTTTTCAGGAGCAGTGATTTTAATGATGCATAAAGTGAAAAAAAAAGTGAAATATTTATTTAAATATCGTACCTGGGGGTGGCTATAGTATCCCTGTGAAGTGGCACGTGTGTCCCGTGTTTAGAACTGTCCCTGCACAAAATGACATTTCTAAAGGAAAAAAAGCCATTTAAAACTGCTTGCGGCTTTAATGTAATGTCTGGTCCCGGTAATATGGATGAAAATCTTTGAGAAAAATGTCATTGGTACCCCCCCCCCTCCAAGCCCATTACCAGACCCTTTGGGTCTTGTATGGATATTAAGGGGAATCCCGCACCCAAATAAAAAAAGAAAAGGCGTGGGGCCCCCAGGCCCTATATACTCTGAACAGCAGTATACAGGCGGTGCAAACAAGACAGGGACTGTAGGTTTGTTGTTACGTAGAATCTGTTTGTAATTTTGAACTGGTACATTTTTAAAGTGTAGCTCCAGCCAAAAAATCTATTTTTAAGCTTTTTGGAAAACATAGTGAAGGGTTATCACCCCTGTAACATTTGTTTTGCTGTCTGTGCACCTGTTCAGAACATTTCACCTCACTTTCCGTCCCAATGACAAATGTTTTTGGAAAAATGTGGGGTTTTTAGTGAAACAAGGATTGGTGATAAAGCATCAGTGGAGAAGAGACACCCTTTTCCCATATTAACTCTTACAGGAGAGAATTTCCCTTCCTAGGGGTAGATTTCCTCTCTCTTCCTGTTGTCTCCTTCCATTTGCAAGTAGGAGTCGTTTGTAAGTTGGATGTTTGAAAGTAGGGGTCTGCCGTATATACTCTGCAGAAATTTGGCCCTTAGGTTTTGCCACAAGGCTGTTAGCCCTCACAGTTACTCTTGGTGGGCGCTGGAACGCCCTGCTGTGAACTATTATATCAATAATTGTAATTACATGCCATTGTTGAACAGTGGTAGGAAAAATTGGGCCTTTGGTGGTGGTGGTGGTGGTGCCACAACACTGTAAGTCCTCAGTTACTCTTGGTAGGCGCAGGAATGGGCCCAGCTGTGAAATATTAGATCAAGAATTGTAATTACATGCCCCTGTTGAACAGGGGCAGAAAAATTGGGCCTTTGGTGGTGGTGGTGGTGTTGCCACAACACTGTAAGCCCTCACAGTTACTCTTGTTGGGCGCAGGAATGGGCCCTGCTGTGAAAAATTAGATCAAGAATTGTAATTACATGCCCCTGTTGAACAGGGGCATAAAAATTGGGCCTTAGGCACTGGTGCCACAACACTGCAACCCCTCACAGATACTCTAGTTGGAGCGCAGGAATGAGCCCTGCTGCAAAGTATTGCATCAAAAATTGTAATTACACGCCCCTGTTAAACAGGGCCTGAAAAATTGGGCCTTAGCCACTGGTGGCAGTGCCCAGAACCAAAAATGTTCTTACAAGCTATCAGCATGATCATTGAGGAGGAAGAGGATAGTCACTCAGCATAACAGCATAGTCACTCAGCATCAGCATGGGCAGTCTTGAAGGGATCTGACATTTCAAAAAAAATATTTGGTTACATCAGCATCAGGTGCTTGGTGATCCAAGACTGATCCAAGACTGATTCATGAAGGTCAGTCGATTGACCGAGTCGGTGGACAGGCGTACCCTGTGATCGGTTACAAACCCTCCAGAAGCACTGAATATGCGTTCCGAAATAACGCTGGATGCAGGACAGGCCAGTAGTTCAATTGAATACTGTGCAAGCTCTGGCCAGTGATTCATCCTCAAGACCCAGTAACCCAGAGGATTTTCGGTGGGAAAGGTGTCCAAGTCTGATCTTGCCCCTTCGGTATTCCCGAAGATGTTTCATCCTCTGCTCCCTCTGCGACAGCAAGATAAGGTCCGCAACCTTACTCTTGTAACGTGGATCAAGGAGGGTTGCCAGCCAGTAATGATCCCTCTCCTTGATAGCACGAATACGAGGATCCTTCCGCAGGCTTTGCAGGATCAGGGAGGCCATGCTGCACAGGTTTGCTGAGGAATTCGGTCCATAGTCCTCTGGGTCACTCAGGACGACATGATCCGCAGCCACCTCCTCCCAGCCACGTACAAGTCCATGGGTGTCTTGGGACTGTAAATGATCCCTTGAAGACTGCTGCTGATGCTGAGTGCTAGGCTCTACCTCCATGCTGACACAATCCTCCTCCTCCTCTTCCTGTGTGATAGGCGGGCCAGCAGGAACACTGTCTGGATAAAGGGGGCCTTGAGAGGTAAGGAAGTCCTCCTCTTCCTCCCTCTGTTCTGCCTCAAGTGCCCTGTTCATTATTCCACGCAGCATGTGCCCCAACAGGTGGACAAGAGGGACAGTGTCACTGATGCATGCACTGTCACTGCTCACCATCCTCGTGGCCTCTTCAAATGGTGCCAGGACAGTGCATGCATCCCTGATCATGACCCACTGGCGTGGCAAAAAAAAAACAAGCTCCCCTGACCCTGTCCTGGTGCCATATTGGCACAGATACTCATGTATGGCCCTCTGCTGCGTGTGCAGCCGCTGCAGCATGGCCAACGTTGAGTTCTGCCTGGTGGGCATGTCACAGATTAGGCGGTTCTTGGGCAGGTTAAATTCCTTTTGTAGGTCAGCCAGCCGAGCACTGGCATTATATGACCGGCGGAAATGCACACAGACTTTCCTGGCCTGCCTCAGGACATCCTGTAAGCCCGGGTACCTGCTCAAGAACTGCTGCACCACCAAGTTAAGGATGAGAGCCAAACAGGGCACATGGGTCAGGTGTCCCTGTTGGAGGGCTGAGAGGAGGTTGGTGTCATTGTCGGAAACCACCATTCCTGGCTTAAGCTGGCGTGGCGTCAACCACCTCTGAGCCTGCCCCTGCAGAGCTGACAGAATCTCTGCCCCAGTGTGGCTCCTGTCCCCCAAGCACACCGGATCAAGCACCGCATGGCATTTCTTTGCCTGCGTACTTGCATAGCCCCTTGAACGCCTACGGAGCACCGCTGGTTCTGAGGACAAAACACAGGAAGAGGCCATGGAGGAAGAAGAAGAGGAGGGGGTGGAGGAGAGAAGTGTGTCAGAATCACCAGTAGTAGCATTTTGGAGGCGTGGTGGCGGAACAACCTCCAACACTACTGCACCTTGTCCTGCATCCTTCCCAACTGCCAGCAGAATCACCCAATGCGCCGTGAAAGATAGGTAACGTCCCTGTCCATGCCTGCTGGACCATGAGTCAGCGGTAATACGCACCTTACTGCTGACCGCCCTGTCTAGTGAGGCCAAGACATTGCCTTCCACATGCCGGTAGAGAGCCGGAATCGCCTACCGTGAGAAAAAGTGGCGTTTGGGAACCTGCCACTGAGGAACCGCACATTCCACAAACTTACGGAAGGGGGCAGAGTCTACCAACTGAAAAGGCAGCAGTTGAAGTGCTAGCAATTTAGCCAAGCTAGCATTCAACCGCTGGGCATGTGGATGGCTGGGAGCAAACTTCTTTCGGCGGTGCAGCAGCTGGGGCAGGGAAATTTGCCTGGTACAATCTGACGTTGGTGTACCGATAGCAGATTGCTCGCAAGTACTTGGCTTTGACACACCTAATTCTACACCTTCATTCCTCTCAGTGCAGGTTTCAGAGAGGACTGAAGGTATAGTGGGGTTGGAGATCCCAGCTGATGAGGAGCAAGGAGAGGTCCGCTTTGTTTTCTGGTGTGGGTCTTTTAGTTGTGCTTGCCAACGAACTGCATGGCAGGTCGACATATGTCTGATCAAGCATGCGGTGCCCAAGTGGGTGATGTTTTGGCCACGCGAGATACGCCTGAGACATATGTTGCAAATAGCAGTGCTGCGATCTAATGCACTCATCTCAAAAAAGGCCCACACCAAAGAACTTTTGGAATAACGCGCAGAGACAGCAGCGGCCTGCACATGCAGAGCTCTGCGGTGTGATGCTGTCATTGTGCTGCCCTTAAGCTGGCCCCTGGAGGGCATCCTGCCTCGTTGGAGATGTGCCTCCTCTCTCCTATCAGGCACCCACGTAGAGTCCGTGACCTCATCATCCCCTCCCTCCTCATCACTGTAGCAAATCTGGCAGTATGCTGCAGCTGGGGGAACATGACTGCCAGATTGCTGTCCTTCATGGGCACCCCCTCTCTCTGGGCTCACGTTACTGCCTTCCTCAAGCTGGGTACCATCATCGGAGCCTTCAAAATGCTGGGCATCCTCCTGGAGCATGTACCCAACACTGTGGTCAAACTGTTCGGGGGACTCCTCAGGAGGACATGGTGGGGCTAGGGCAGGAGTGACTGATGCCATTGAGCCGAGGGAAGAGGCCGCTTTGGCAGCTGCTTTGCCAGACAAAGTACCCTGAGCCTGGGTGAGAGAGGATGAGGAGGATGAGGATGGCTTGGTCATCCACTCTACCAAGTCTTCGGCATGTTGCGGCTCAACACGACCAGCTGCTGAAAAAAAAGACAAGAGTGTCCCACGGCCACGTGCTGATGAGGATGCACCATGTCCACGACCAGCACTGTTGCCTCTAGACACAGAGCCTGCTTGTCCTCTTTTATTTTCTTGTGACTGTCTGCCTCTCCTTGTTGTCCTTCCAGACATACTAATGGCCTGCAGGGAGATGTAGCTGCACAAAGCTGGGATGTATATATGTACTGATTATACTGCAGCTAGCAGAATCAACTGCCTGCCTGAAGTATTATTAGTATGAGAACACCAGCAATTGTCTTCAGTTATCTTTAGTTGCACACTGTGCAGAGGACACAGTACACTAACTGAAAATACTGCAGCTCCCTGCCTGTGGTATTTGTATGAGAACACCAGCAATTGTATTGAGGTAAGCTTTAGGTGCACACTGTGCAAAGGACACTAAAACAAAATACTGCAGCTCCCTGCCTGTATTTGTACGAGAACGCCAGCAATTGTATTGAGGTAAGCTTTAGGTGCACACTGTGCAAAGGACACTAAAACAAAATACTGCAGCTCCCTGCCTGTGGTATTTGTATGAGAACACTAGCAATTGTATTTAGGTAAGCTTTAGGTGCACACTGTGCAAAGGACACTAAAACAAAATACTGCAGCTCCCTGCCTGTTGTATTTGTATGAGAACACCAGCAATTGTATTGAGGTAAGCTTTAGGTGCACACTGTGCAAAGGACACTAAAACAAAATACTGCAGCTCCCTGCCTGTGGTATTTGTATGAGAACACCAGCAATTGTATTGAGGTAAGCTTTAGGTGCACACTGTGCAAAGGACACTAAAACAGAATTCTGCAGCTCCCTGCCTGTATTTGTATGAGAACACCAGCAATTGTATTGAGGTAAGCTTTAGGTGCACACTGTGCAAAGGACACTAAAATAAAATACTGCAGCTCCCTGCCTGTATTTGTATGAGAACACCAACAATTGTATTGAGGAAAGCTTTAGGTGCACACTGTGCAAAGGACACTAAAACAAAATACTGCAGCTCCCTGCCTGTGGTATTTGTATGAGAACACCAGCAATTGTATTGAGGTAAGCTTTAGGTGCACACTGTGCAAAGGACACTAAAACAAAATACTGCAGCTCCCTGCCTGTGGTATTTGTATGAGAACACCAGCAATTGTATTGAGGTAAGCTTTAGGTGCACACTGTGCAAAGGACACTAAAACAAAATAGTGCAGCTCCCTGCCTATATTTGTATGAGAACACCAGCAATTGTATTGAGGTAAGCTTTAGGTGCACACTGTGCAAGGGACACTAAAACAAAATACTGCAGCTCCCTGCCTGTATTTGTATGAAAACACCAGCAATTGTATTGAGGTAAGCTGCACACCGTGCAAAGGACACTAAAACAAAATACTGCAGCTCCCTGCCTGTATTTGTATGAGAACACCAGCAATTGTATTGAGGTAAGCTTTAGGTGCACACTGTGCAAAGGACACTAAAACAAAATACTGCAGCTCCCTGCCTGTATTTGTACGAGAACGCCAGCAATTGTATTGAGGTAAGCTTTAGGTGCACACTGTGCAAAGGACACTAAAACAAAATACTGCAGCTCCCTGCCTGTGGTATTTGTATGAGAACACCAGCAATTGTATTTAGGTAAGCTTTAGATGCACACTGTGCAAAGGACACTAAAACAAAATACTGCAGCTCCCTGCCTGTGGTATTTGTATGAGAACACCAGCAATTGTATTGAGGTAAGCTTTAGGTGCACACTGTGCAAAGGACACTAAAACAAAATACTGCAGCTCCCTGCCTGTGGTATTTGTATGAGAACACCAGCAATTGTATTGAGGTAAGCTTTAGGTGCACACTGTGCAAAGGACACTAAAACAAAATACTGCAGCTCCCTGCCTGTATTTGTATGAGAACACCAGCAATTGTATTGAGGTAAGCTTTAGGTGCACACTGTGCAAAGGACACTAAAACAGAATTCTGCAGCTCCCTGCCTGTATTTGTATGAGAACACCAGCAATTGTATTGAGGTAAGCTTTAGGTGCACACTGTACAAAAGACACTAAAACAAAATATTGCAGCTCCCTGCCTGTATTTGTATGAGAACACCAACAATTGTATTGAGAAAAGCTTTAGGTGCACACTGTGCAAAGGACACTAAAACAAAATACTGCAGCTCCCTGCCTGTGGTATTTGTATGAGAACACCAGCAATTGTATTGAGGTAAGCTTTAGGTGCACACTGTGCAAAGGACACTAAAACAAAATACTGCAGCTCCCTGCCTGTGGTATTTGTATGAGAACACCAGCAATTGTATTGAGGTAAGCTTTAGGTGCACACTGTGCAAGGGACACTAAAACAAAATACTGCAGCTCCCTGCCTGTATTTGTATGAGAACACCAGCAATTGTATTGAGGTAAGCTGCACACCGTGCAAAGGACACTAAAACAAAATACTGCAGCTCCCTGCCTGTATTTGTATGAGAACACCAGCAATTGTATTGAGGTAAGCTTTAGGTGCACACTGTGAAAAGGACATTAAAACAAAATACTGCAGCTCCCTGCCTGTGGTATTTGTATGAGAACACCAGCAATTGTATTGAGGTAAGCTTTAGGTGCACACTGTGCAAAGGACACTAAAACAAAATACTGCAGCTCCCTGCCTTTATTTGTATGAGAACACCAGCAATTGTATTGAGGTAAGCTTTAGGTGCACACTGTGCAAAGGACACTAAAACAAAATAGTGCAGCTCCCTGCCTGTATTTGTATGAGAACACCAGCAATTGTATTGAGGTAAGCTTTAGGTGCACACTGTGCAAGGGACACTAAAACAAAATACTGCAGCTCCCTGCCTGTATTTGTATGAGAACACCAGCAATTGAATTGAGGTAAGCTGCACACCGTGCAAAGGACACTAAAACAAAATACTGCAGCTCCCTGCCTGTATTTGTATGAGAACACCAGCAATTGTATTGAGGTAAGCTTTAGGTGCACACTGTGAAAAGGACATTAAAACAAAATACTGCAGCTCCCTGCCTGTGGTATTTGTATGAGAACACTAGCAATTGTATTGAGGTAAGATTTAGGTGCACACTGTGCAAAGGACACTAAAACAAAATACTGCAGCTCCCTGCCTGTATTTGTATGAGAACACCAGCAATTGTATTGAGGTAAGCTTTAGGTGCACACTGTGCAAAGGACACTAAAACAAAATACTGCAGCTCCCTGCCTTTATTTGTATGAGAACACCAGCAATTGTATTGAGGTAAGCTTTAGGTGCACACTGTGCAAAGGACACTAAAACAAAATACTGCAGCTCCCTGCCTGTGGTATTTGTATGAGAACACCAGCAATTGTATTGAGGTAAGTTTTAGGTGCACACTGTGCAAAGGACACTAAAGCAAAATACTGCAGCTCCCTGCCTGTGGTATTTGTATGAGAACACCAGCAATTGTATTGAGGTAAGCTTTAGGTGCACACTGTGCAAAGGACACTAAAACAAAATACTGCAGCTCTATGCCTGTATTTGTATGAGAACACCAACAATTGTATTGAGGAAAGCTTTAGGTGCACACTGTGCAAAGGACACTAAAACAAAATACTGCAGCTCCCTGCCTGTGGTATTTGTATGAGAACACCAGCAATTGTATTGAGGTAAGCTTTAGGTGCACACTGTGCAAAGGACACTAAAACAAAATACTGCAGCTCCCTGCCTGTATTTGTATGAGAACACCAGCAATTGTATTGAGGTAAGCTGCACACCGTGCAAAGGACACTAAAACAAAATACTGCAGCTCCCTGCCTGTATTTGTATGAGAACACCAGCAATTGTATTGAGGTAAGCTTTAGGTGCACACTGTGAAAAGGACATTAAAACAAAATACTGCGGCTCCCTGCCTGTGGTATTTGTATGAGAACACCAGCAATTGTATTGAGGTAAGCTTTAGGTGCACACTGTGCAAAGGACACTAAAACAAAATACTGCAGCTCCCTGCCTGTATTTGTATGAGAACACCAGCAATTGTATTGAGGTAAGCTTTAGGTGCACACTGTGCAAAGGACACTAAAACAAAATACTGCAGCTCCCTGCCTGTGGTATTTGTATGAGAACACCAGCAATTGTATTGAGGTAAGCTTTAGGTGCACACTGTGCAAAGGACACTAAAACAAAATACTGCAGCTCCCCGCCCGTATTTGTATGAGAACACCAGCAATTGTATTGAGGTAAGCTTTAGGTGCACACTGTGCAAAGGACACTAAAACAGAATTCTGCAGCTCCCTGCCTGTATTTGTATGAGAACACCAGCAATTGTATTGAGGTAAGCTTTAGGTGCACACTGTGCAAAGGACACTAAAACAAAATACTGCAGCTCCCTGCCTGTGGTATTTGTATGAGAACATCAGCAATTGTATTGAGGTAAGCTTTAGGTGCACACTGTGCAAATGACACTAAAACAAAATACTGCAGCTCCCTGCCTGTGGTATTTGTATGAGAACACCAGCAATTGTATTGAGGTAAGCTTTAGGTGCACACTGTGCAAAGGACACTAAAACAAAATAGTGCAGCTCCCTGCCTGTATTTCTATGAGAACACCAGCAATTGTATTGAGGTAAGCTTTAGGTGCACACTGTGCAAGGGACACTAAAACAAAATACTGCAGCTCCCTGCCTGTATTTGTATGAAAACACCAGCAATTGTATTGAGGTAAGCTGCACACCGTGCACAGGACACTAAAACAAAATACTGCAGCTCCCTGCCTGTATTTGTATGAGAACACCAGCAATTGTATTGAGGTAAGCTTTAGGTGCACACTGTGCAAAGGACACTAAAACAAAATACTGCAGCTCCCTGCCTGTATTTGTACGAGAACACCAGCAATTGTATTGAGGTAAGCTTTAGGTGCACACTGTGCAAAGGACACTAAAACAAAATACTGCAGCTCCCTGCCTGTGGTATTTGTATGAGAACACCAGCAATTGTATTGAGGTAAGCTTTAGGTGCACACTGTGCAAAGGACACTAAAGCAAAATACTGCAGCTCCCTGCCTGTGGTATTTGTATGAGAACACCAGCAATTGTATTGAGGTAAGCTTTAGGTGCACACTGTGCAAAGGACACTAAAACAAAATACTGCAGCTCCATGCCTGTATTTGTATGAGAACACCAACAATTGTATTGAGGAAAGCTTTAGGTGCACACTGTGCAAAGGACACTAAAACAAAATACTGCAGCTCCCTGCCTGTGGTATTTGTATGAGAACACCAGCAATTGTATTGAGGTAAGCTTTAGGTGCACACTGTGCAAAGGACACGAAAACAAAATACTGCAGCTCCCTGACTGTATTTGTATGAGAACACCAGCAATTGTATTGAGGTAAGCTTTAGGTGCACACTGTGAAAAGGACATTAAAACAAAATACTGCAGCTCCCTGCCTGTGGTATTTGTATGAGAACACCAGCAATTGTATTGAGGTAAGCTTTAGGTGCACACTGTGCAAAGGACACTAAAACAAAATACTACAGCTCCCTGCCTGTATTTGTATGAGAACACCAGCAATTGTATTGAGGTAAGCTTTGGGTGCACACTGTGCAAAGGACACTAAAACAAAATACTGCAGCTCCCTGCCTGTGGTATTTGTATGAGAACACCAGCAATTGTATTGAGGTAAGCTTTAGGTGCACACTGTGCAAAGGACACTAAAACAAAATACTGCAGCTCCCCGCCCGTATTTGTATGAGAACACCAGCAATTGTATTGAGGTAAGCTTTAGGTGCACACTGTGCAAAGGACACTAAAACAAAATACTGCAGCTCCCTGCCTGTGGTATTTGTATGAGAACACCAGCAATTGTATTGAGGTAAGCTTTAGGTGCACACTGTGCAAATGACACTAAAACAAAATACTGCAGCTCCCTGCCTGTGGTATTTGTATGAGAACACCAGCAATTGTATTGAGGTAAGCTTTAGGTGCACACTGTGCAAAGGACACTAAAACAAAATAGTGCAGCTCCCTGCCTGTATTTCTATGAGAACACCAGCAATTGTATTGAGGTAAGCTTTAGGTGCACACTGTGCAAGGGACACTAAAACAAAATACTGCGGCTCCCTGCCTGTATTTGTATGAAAACACCAGCAATTGTATTGAGGTAAGCTGCACACCGTGCAAAGGACACTAAAACAAAATACTGCAGCTCCCTGCCTGTATTTGTATGAGAACACCAGCAATTGTATTGAGGTAAGCTTTAGGTGCACACTGTGCAAAGGACACTAAAACAAAATACTGCAGCTCCCTGCCTGTATTTGTATGAGAACACCAGCAATTGTATTGAGGTAAGCTTTAGGTGCACACTGTGCAAAGGACACTAAAACAAAATACTGCAGCTCCCTGCCTGTGGTATTTGTATGAGAACACCAGCAATTGTATTGAGGTAAGCTTTAGGTGCACACTGTGCAAAGGACACTAAAACAAAATACTACAGCTCCTTGCCTGTGGTATTTGTATGAGAACACCAGCAATTGTATTGAGGTAAGCTTTAGGTGCACACTGTGCAAAGGACACTAAAACAAAATACTGCAGCTCCCTGCCTGTGGTATTTGTATGAGAACACCAGCAATTGTATTGAGGTAAGCTTTAGGTGCACACTGTGCAAAGGACACTAAAACAAAATACTGCAGCTCCCTGCCTGTATTTGTATGAGAACACCAACAATTGTATTGAGGAAAGCTTTAGGTGCACACTGTGAAAAGGACACTAAAACAAAATACTGCAGCTCCCTGCCTGTGGTATTTGTATGAGAACACCAGCAATTGTATTGAGGTAAGCTTTAGGTGCACACTGTGCAAAGGACACTAAAACAAAATACTGCAGCTCTATGCCTGTATTTGTATGAGAACACCAACAATTGTATTGAGGAAAGCTTTAGGTGCACACTGTGCAAAGGACACTAAAACAAAATACTGCAGATCCCTGCCTGTGGTATTTGTATGAGAACACCAGCAATTGTATTGAGGTAAGCTTTAGGTGCACACTGTGCAAAGGACACTAAAACAAAATAGTGCAGCTCCCTGCCTGTATTTGTATGAGAACACCAGCAATTGTATTGAGGTAAGCTTTAGGTGCACACTGTGAAAAGGACATTAAAACAAAATACTGCAGCTCCCTGCCTGTGGTATTTGTATGAGAACACCAGCAGTTGTATTGAGGTAAGCTTTAGGTGCACACTGTGCAAAGGACACTAAAACAAAATACTGCAGCTCCCTGCCTGTATTTGTATGAGAACACCAGCAATTGTATTGAGGTAAGCTTTAGGTGCACACTGTGCAAAGGACACTAAAACAAAATACTGCAGCTCTATGCCTGTATTTGTATGAGAACACCAACAATTGTATTGAGGAAAGCTTTAGGTGCACACTGTGCAAAGGACACTAAAACAAAATACTGCAGATCCCTGCCTGTGGTATTTGTATGAGAACACCAGCAATTGTATTGAGGTAAGCTTTAGGTGCACACTGTGCAAAGGACACTAAAACAAAATAGTGCAGCTCCCTGCCTGTATTTGTATGAGAACACCAGCAATTGTATTGAGGTAAGCTTTAGGTGCACACTGTGCAAAGGACACTAAAACAAAATACTGCAGCTCCCTGCCTGTGGTATTTGTATGAGAACACCAGCAATTGTATTGAGGTAAGCTTTAGGTGCACACTGTGCAAAGGACACTAAAACAAAATAGTGCAGCTCCCTGCCTGTTTTTGTATGAGAACACCAGCAATTGTATTGAGGTAAGCTTTAGGTGCACACTGTGCAAGGGACACTAAAAGAAAATACTGCAGCTCCCTGCCTGTGGTATTTGTATGAGAACACCAGCAATTGTATTGAGGTAAGCTTTAGGTGCACACTGTTAAAAGGACATTAAAACAAAATACTGCATCTCCCTGCCTGTGGTATTTGTATGCGAACACCAGCAATTGTATTGAGGTAAGCTTTAGGTGCACACTGTGCAAAGGACACTAAAACAAAATACTGCAGCTCCCTGCCTGTATTTGTATGAGAACACCAGCAATTGTATTGAGGTAAGCTTTAGGTGCACACTGTGCAAAGGACACTAAAACAAAATACTGCAGCTCCCTGCCTTTATTTGTATGAGAACACCAGCAATTGTATTGAGGTAAGCTTTAGGTGCACACTGTGCAAATGACACTAAAACAAAATACTGCAGCTCCCTGCCTGTATTTGTATCAGAACACCAGCAATTGTATTGAGGTAAGCTTTAGGTGCACACTGTGCAAAGGACACTAAAACAAAATACTGCAGCTCCCTGCCTGTATTAGTATGCGAACACCAGCAATTGTATTGAGGTAAGCTTTAGGTGCACACTGTGCAAAGGACACTAAAACAAAATACTGCAGCTCCCTGCCTGTATTTGTATGAGAACACCAGCAATTGTATTGAGGTAAGCTTTAGGTGCACACTGTGCAAAGGACACTAAAACAAAATACTGCAGCTCCCTGCCTTTATTTGTATGAGAACACCAGCAATTGTATTGAGGTAAGCTTTAGGTGCACACTGTGCAAAGGACACTAAAACAAAATACTGCAGCTCCCTGCCTGTATTTGTATGAGAACACCAGCAATTGTATTGAGGTAAGCTTTAGGTGCACACTGTGCAAAGGACACTAAAACAAAATACTGCAGCTCCCTGCCTGTGGTATTTGTATGAGAACACCAGCAATTGTATTGAGGTAAGCTTTAGGTGCACACTGTGCAAAGGACACTAAAACAAAATACTACAGCTCCTTGCCTGTGGTATTTGTATGAGAACACCAGCAATTGTATTGAGGTAAGCTTTAGGTGCACACTGTGCAAAGGACACTAAAACAAAATACTGCAGCTCCCTGCCTGTGGTATTTGTATGAGAACACCAGCAACTGTATTGAGGTAAGCTTTAGGTGCACACTGTGCAAAGGACACTAAAACAAAATACTGCAGCTCCCTGCCTGTATTTGTATGAGAACACCAACAATTGTATTGAGGAAAGCTTTAGGTGCACACTGTGAAAAGGACACTAAAACAAAATACTGCAGCTCCCTGCCTGTGGTATTTGTATGAGAACACCAGCAATTGTATTGAGGTAAGCTTTAGGTGCACACTGTGCAAAGGACACTAAAACAAAATACTGCAGCTCTATGCCTGTATTTGTATGAGAACACCAACAATTGTATTGAGGAAAGCTTTAGGTGCACACTGTGCAAAGGACACTAAAACAAAATACTGCAGATCCCTGCCTGTGGTATTTGTATGAGAACACCAGCAATTGTATTGAGGTAAGCTTTAGGTGCACACTGTGCAAAGGACACTAAAACAAAATAGTGCAGCTCCCTGCCTGTATTTGTATGAGAACACCAGCAATTGTATTGAGGTAAGCTTTAGGTGCACACTGTGAAAAGGACATTAAAACAAAATACTGCAGCTCCCTGCCTGTGGTATTTGTATGAGAACACCAGCAGTTGTATTGAGGTAAGCTTTAGGTGCACACTGTGCAAAGGACACTAAAACAAAATACTGCAGCTCCCTGCCTGTATTTGTATGAGAACACCAGCAATTGTATTGAGGTAAGCTTTAGGTGCACACTGTGCAAAGGACACTAAAACAAAATACTGCAGCTCTCTGCCTGTATTTGTATGAGAACACCAACAATTGTATTGAGGAAAGCTTTAGGTGCACACTGTGCAAAGGACACTAAAACAAAATACTGCAGATCCCTGCCTGTGGTATTTGTATGAGAACACCAGCAATTGTATTGAGGTAAGCTTTAGGTGCACACTGTGCAAAGGACACTAAAACAAAATACTGCAGCTCCCTGCCTGTGGTATTTGTATGAGAACACCAGCAATTGTATTGAGGTAAGCTTTAGGTGCACACTGTGCAAAGGACACTAAAACAAAATAGTGCAGCTCCCTGCCTGTTTTTGTATGAGAACACCAGCAATTGTATTGAGGTAAGCTTTAGGTGCACACTGTGCAAGGGACACTAAAAGAAAATACTGCAGCTCCCTGCCTGTATTTGTATGAGAACACCAGCAATTGTATTGAGGTAAGCTTTAGGTGCACACTGTTAAAAGGACATTAAAACAAAATACTGCAGCTCCCTGCCTGTGGTATTTGTATGCGAACACCAGCAATTGTATTGAGGTAAGCTTTAGGTGCACACTGTGCAAAGGACACTAAAACAAAATACTGCAGCTCCCTGCCTGTATTTGTATGAGAACACCAGCAATTGTATTGAGGTAAGCTTTAGGTGCACACTGTGCAAAGGACACTAAAACAAAATACTGCAGCTCCCTGCCTTTATTTGTATGAGAACACCAGCAATTGTATTGAGGTAAGCTTTAGGTGCACACTGTTAAAAGGACATTAAAACAAAATACTGCAGCTCCCTGCCTGTGGTATTTGTATGCGAACACCAGCAATTGTATTGAGGTAAGCTTTAGGTGCACACTGTGCAAAGGACACTAAAACAAAATACTGCAGCTCCCTGCCTGTATTTGTATGAGAACACCAGCAATTGTATTGAGGTAAGCTTTAGGTGCACACTGTGCAAAGGACACTAAAACAAAATACTGCAGCTCCCTGCCTTTATTTGTATGAGAACACCAGCAATTGTATTGAGGTAAGCTTTAGGTGCACACTGTGCAAATGACACTAAAACAAAATACTGCAGCTCCCTGCCTGTATTTGTATCAGAACACCAGCAATTGTATTGAGGTAAGCTTTAGGTGCACACTGTGCAAAGGACACTAAAACAAAATACTGCAGCTCCCTGCCTGTATTAGTATGCGAACACCAGCAATTGTATTGAGGTAAGCTTTAGGTGCACACTGTGCAAAGGACACTAAAACAAAATACTGCAGCTCCCTGCCTGTATTTGTATGAGAACACCAGCAATTGTATTGAGGTAAGCTTTAGGTGCACACTGTGCAAAGGACACTAAAACAAAATACTGCAGCTCCCTGCCTTTATTTGTATGAGAACACCAGCAATTGTATTGAGGTAAGCTTTAGGTGCACACCGTGCAAAGGACACTAAAACAAAATACTGCAGCTCCCTGCCTGTATTTGTATGAGAACACCAGCAATTGTATTGAGGTAAGCTGCACACCGTGCAAAGGACACTAAAGCAAAATACTGCAGCTCCCTGCCTGTATTTGTATGAGAACACCAGCAATTGTATTGAGGTAAGCTTTAGGTGCACACTGTGCAAAGGACACTAAAACAAAATACTGCAGCTCCCTGCCTGTATTTGTATGAGAACACCAGCAATTGTATTGAGGTAAGCTTTAGGTGCACACTGTGCAAAGGACACTAAAACAAAATACTGCAGCTCCCTGCCTTTATTTGTATGAGAACACCAGCAATTGTATTGAGGTAAGCTTTAGGTGCACACTGTGCAAAGGACACTAAAACAAAATACTGCAGATCCCTGCCTGTGGTATTTGTATGAGAACACCAGCAATTGTATTGAGGTAAGCTGCACACCGTGCAAAGGACACTAAAGCAAAATACTGCAGCTCCATGCCTGTATTTGTATGAGAACTACAGCAATTGTATTGAGGTAAGCTTTAGGTGCACACTGTGCAAAGGACACTAAAACAAAATACTGCAGCTCCCCGCCCGTATTTGTATGAGAACACCAGCAATTGTATTGAGGTAAGCTTTAGGTGCACACTGTGCAAAGGACACTAAAACAGAATTCTGCAGCTCCCTGCCTGTATTTGTATGAGAACACCAGCAATTGTATTGAGGTAAGCTTTAGGTGCACACTGTGCAAGGGACACTAAAACAAAATACTGCAGCTCCCCGCCTGTATTTGTATGAGAACACCAGCAATTGTATTGAGGTAAGCTTTAGGTGCACACTGTGCAAAGGACACTAAAACAAAATACTGCAGCTCTATGCCTGTATTTGTATGAGAACACCAACAATTGTATTGAGGTAAGCTTTAGGTGCACACTGTGCAAAGGACACTAAAACAAAATACTGCAGCTCCCTGCCTGTATTTGTATGAGAACACCAGCAATTGTATTGAGGTAAGCTTTAGGTGCACACCGTGCAAAGGACACTAAAACAAAATACTGCAGCTCCCTGCCTGTATTTGTATGAGAACACCAGCAATTGTATTGAGGTAAGCTTTAGGTGCACACCGTGCAAAGGACACTAAAGCAAAATACTGCAGCTCCCTGCCTGTATTTGTATGAGAACACCAGCAATTGTATTGAGGTAAGCTTTAGGTGCACACTGTGCAAAGGACACTAAAACAAAATACTGCAGCTCCCTGCCTTTATTTGTATGAGAACACCAGCAATTGTATTGAGGTAAGCTTTAGGTGCACACTGTGCAAAGGACACTAAAACAAAATACTGCAGATCCCTGCCTGTGGTATTTGTATGAGAACACCAGCAATTGTATTGAGGTAAGCTGCACACCGTGCAAAGGACACTAAAGCAAAATACTGCAGCTCCATGCCTGTATTTGTATGAGAACTACAGCAATTGTATTGAGGTAAGCTTTAGGTGCACACTGTGCAAAGGACACTAAAACAAAATACTGCAGCTCCCCGCCCGTATTTGTATGAGAACACCAGCAATTGTATTGAGGTAAGCTTTAGGTGCACACTGTGCAAAGGACACTAAAACAGAATTCTGCAGCTCCCTGCCTGTATTTGTATGAGAACACCAGCAATTGTATTGAGGTAAGCTTTAGGTGCACACTGTGCAAGGGACACTAAAACAAAATACTGCAGCTCCCTGCCTGTATTTGTATGAGAACACCAGCAATTGTATTGAGGTAAGCTGCACACCGTGCAAAGGACACTAAAACAAAATACTGCAGCTCCCTGCCTGTATTTGTATGAGAACACCAGCAATTGTATTGAGGTAAGCTTTAGGTGCACACTGTGCAAAGGACACTAAAACAAAATACTGCAGCTCCCTGCCTGTATTTGTATGAGAACACCAGCAATTGTATTGAGGTAAGCTTTAGGTGCACACTGTGCAAAGGACACTAAAACAAAATACTGCAGCTCCCTGCCTGTGGTATTTGTATGAGAACACCAGCAATTGTATTGAGGTAAGCTTTAGGTGCACACTGTGCAAAGGACACTAAAACAAAATACTACAGCTCCTTGCCTGTGGTATTTGTATGAGAACACCAGCAATTGTATTGAGGTAAGCTTTAGGTGCACACTGTGCAAAGGACACTAAAACAAAATACTGCAGCTCCCTGCCTGTGGTATTTGTATGAGAACACCAGCAATTGTATTGAGGTAAGCTTTAGGTGCACACTGTGCAAAGGACACTAAAACAAAATACTGCAGCTCCCTGCCTGTGGTATTTGTATGAGAACACCAGCAATTGTATTGAGGTAAGCTTTAGGTGCACACTGTGCAAAGGACACTAAAACAAAATACTACAGCTCCTTGCCTGTGGTATTTGTATGAGAACACCAGCAATTGTATTGAGGTAAGCTTTAGGTGCACACTGTGCAAAGGACACTAAAACAAAATACTGCAGCTCCCTGCCTGTGGTATTTGTATGAGAACACCAGCAATTGTATTGAGGTAAGCTTTAGGTGCACACTGTGCAAAGGACACTAAAACAAAATACTGCAGCTCTATGCCTGTATTTGTATGAGAACACCAACAATTGTATTGAGGAAAGCTTTAGGTGCACACTGTGCAAAGGACACTAAAACAAAATACTGCAGATCCCTGCCTGTGGTATTTGTATGAGAACACCAGCAATTGTATTGAGGTAAGCTTTAGGTGCACACTGTGCAAAGGACACTAAAACAAAATACTGCAGCTCCCTGCCTGTATTTGTATGAGAACACCAGCAATTGTATTGAGGTAAGCTTTAGGTGCACACTGTGAAAAGGACATTAAAACAAAATACTGCAGCTCCCTGCCTGTGGTATTTGTATGAGAACACCAGCAGTTGTATTGAGGTAAGCTTTAGGTGCACACTGTGCAAAGGACACTAAAACAAAATACTGCAGCTCCCTGCCTGTATTTGTATGAGAACACCAGCAATTGTATTGAGGTAAGCTTTAGGTGCACACTGTGCAAAGGACACTAAAACAAAATACTGCAGCTCTATGCCTGTATTTGTATGAGAACACCAACAATTGTATTGAGGTAAGCTTTAGGTGCACACTGTGCAAAGGACACTAAAACAAAATACTGCAGCTCCCTGCCTGTATTTGTATGAGAACACCAGCAATTGTATTGAGGTAAGCTTTAGGTGCACACCGTGCAAAGGACACTAAAACAAAATACTGCAGCTCCCTGCCTGTATTTGTATGAGAACACCAGCAATTGTATTGAGGTAAGCTGCACACCGTGCAAAGGACACTAAAGCAAAATACTGCAGCTCCCTGCCTGTATTTGTATGAGAACACCAGCAATTGTATTGAGGTAAGCTTTAGGTGCACACTGTGCAAAGGACACTAAAACAAAATACTGCAGCTCCCTGCCTGTATTTGTATGAGAACACCAGCAATTGTATTGAGGTAAGCTGCACACCGTGCAAAGGACACTAAAACAAAATACTGCAGCTCCCTGCCTGTATTTGTATGAGAACACCAGCAATTGTATTGAGGTAAGCTTTAGGTGCACACCGTGCAAAGGACACTAAAACAAAATACTGCAGCTCCCTGCCTGTATTTGTATGAGAACACCAGCAATTGTATTGAGGTAAGCTGCACACCGTGCAAAGGACACTAAAGCAAAATACTGCAGCTCCCTGCCTGTATTTGTATGAGAACACCAGCAATTGTATTGAGGTAAGCTTTAGGTGCACACTGTGCAAAGGACACTAAAACAAAATACTGCAGCTCCCTGCCTGTATTTGTATGAGAACACCAGCAATTGTATTGAGGTAAGCTTTAGGTGCACACTGTGCAAAGGACACTAAAACAAAATACTGCAGCTCCCTGCCTTTATTTGTATGAGAACACCAGCAATTGTATTGAGGTAAGCTTTAGGTGCACACTGTGCAAAGGACACTAAAACAAAATACTGCAGATCCCTGCCTGTGGTATTTGTATGAGAACACCAGCAATTGTATTGAGGTAAGCTGCACACCGTGCAAAGGACACTAAAGCAAAATACTGCAGCTCCATGCCTGTATTTGTATGAGAACTACAGCAATTGTATTGAGGTAAGCTTTAGGTGCACACTGTGCAAAGGACACTAAAACAAAATACTGCAGCTCCCCGCCCGTATTTGTATGAGAACACCAGCAATTGTATTGAGGTAAGCTTTAGGTGCACACTGTGCAAAGGACACTAAAACAGAATTCTGCAGCTCCCTGCCTGTATTTGTATGAGAACACCAGCAATTGTATTGAGGTAAGCTTTAGGTGCACACTGTGCAAGGGACACTAAAACAAAATACTGCAGCTCCCTGCCTGTATTTGTATGAGAACACCAGCAATTGTATTGAGGTAAGCTGCACACCGTGCAAAGGACACTAAAACAAAATACTGCAGCTCCCTGCCTGTATTTGTATGAGAACACCAGCAATTGTATTGAGGTAAGCTTTAGGTGCACACTGTGCAAAGGACACTAAAACAAAATACTGCAGCTCCCTGCCTGTATTTGTATGAGAACACCAGCAATTGTATTGAGGTAAGCTTTAGGTGCACACTGTGCAAAGGACACTAAAACAAAATACTGCAGCTCCCTGCCTGTGGTATTTGTATGAGAACACCAGCAATTGTATTGAGGTAAGCTTTAGGTGCACACTGTGCAAAGGACACTAAAACAAAATACTACAGCTCCTTGCCTGTGGTATTTGTATGAGAACACCAGCAATTGTATTGAGGTAAGCTTTAGGTGCACACTGTGCAAAGGACACTAAAACAAAATACTGCAGCTCCCTGCCTGTGGTATTTGTATGAGAACACCAGCAATTGTATTGAGGTAAGCTTTAGGTGCACACTGTGCAAAGGACACTAAAACAAAATACTGCAGCTCCCTGCCTGTGGTATTTGTATGAGAACACCAGCAATTGTATTGAGGTAAGCTTTAGGTGCACACTGTGCAAAGGACACTAAAACAAAATACTACAGCTCCTTGCCTGTGGTATTTGTATGAGAACACCAGCAATTGTATTGAGGTAAGCTTTAGGTGCACACTGTGCAAAGGACACTAAAACAAAATACTGCAGCTCCCTGCCTGTGGTATTTGTATGAGAACACCAGCAATTGTATTGAGGTAAGCTTTAGGTGCACACTGTGCAAAGGACACTAAAACAAAATACTGCAGCTCTATGCCTGTATTTGTATGAGAACACCAACAATTGTATTGAGGAAAGCTTTAGGTGCACACTGTGCAAAGGACACTAAAACAAAATACTGCAGATCCCTGCCTGTGGTATTTGTATGAGAACACCAGCAATTGTATTGAGGTAAGCTTTAGGTGCACACTGTGCAAAGGACACTAAAACAAAATACTGCAGCTCCCTGCCTGTATTTGTATGAGAACACCAGCAATTGTATTGAGGTAAGCTTTAGGTGCACACTGTGAAAAGGACATTAAAACAAAATACTGCAGCTCCCTGCCTGTGGTATTTGTATGAGAACACCAGCAGTTGTATTGAGGTAAGCTTTAGGTGCACACTGTGCAAAGGACACTAAAACAAAATACTGCAGCTCCCTGCCTGTATTTGTATGAGAACACCAGCAATTGTATTGAGGTAAGCTTTAGGTGCACACTGTGCAAAGGACACTAAAACAAAATACTGCAGCTCCCTGCCTGTATTTGTATGAGAACACCAACAATTGTATTGAGGAAAGCTTTAGGTGCACACTGTGCAAAGGACACTAAAACAAAATACTGCTGATCCCTGCCTGTGGTATTTGTATGAGAACACCAGCAATTGTATTGAGGTAAGCTTTAGGTGCACACTGTGCAAAGGACACTAAAACAAAATACTGCAGCTCCCTGCCTGTGGTATTTGTATGAGAACACCAGCAATTGTATTGAGGTAAGCTTTAGGTGCACACTGTGCAAAGGACACTAAAACAAAATACTGCAGCTCCCTGCCTGTTTTTGTATGAGAACACCAGCAATTGTATTGAGGTAAGCTTTAGGTGCACACTGTGCAAGGGACACTAAAAGAAAATACTGCAGCTCCCTGCCTGTATTTGTATGAGAACACCAGCAATTGTATTGAGGTAAGCTTTAGGTGCACACTGTTAAAAGGACATTAAAACAAAATACTGCAGCTCCCTGCCTGTGGTATTTGTATGCGAACACCAGCAATTGTATTGAGGTAAGCTTTAGGTGCACACTGTGCAAAGGACACTAAAACAAAATACTGCAGCTCCCTGCCTGTATTTGTATGAGAACACCAGCAATTGTATTGAGGTAAGCTTTAGGTGCACACTGTGCAAAGGACACTAAAACAAAATACTGCAGCTCCCTGCCTTTATTTGTATGAGAACACCAGCAATTGTATTGAGGTAAGCTTTAGGTGCACACTGTGCAAATGACACTAAAACAAAATACTGCAGCTCCCTGCCTGTATTTGTATCAGAACACCAGCAATTGTATTGAGGTAAGCTTTAGGTGCACACTGTGCAAAGGACACTAAAACAAAATACTGCAGCTCCCTGCCTGTATTAGTATGCGAACACCAGCAATTGTATTGAGGAAAGCTTTAGGTGCACACTGTGCAAAGGACACTAAAACAAAATACTGCAGCTCCCTGCCTGTATTAGTATGCGAACACCAGCATTTGTATTGAGGTAAGCTTTAGGTGCACACTGTGCAAAGGACACTAAAACAAAATACTGCAGCTCCCTGCCTGTATTTGTATGAGAACACCAGCAATTGTATTGAGGTAAGCTTTAGGTGCACACTGTGCAAAGGACACTAAAACAAAATACTGCAGCTCCCTGCCTTTATTTGTATGAGAACACCAGCAATTGTATTGAGGTAAGCTTTAGGTGCACACTGTGCAAAGGACACTAAAACAAAATACTGCAGCTCCCTGCCTGTATTTGTATGAGAACACCAGCAATTGTATTGAGGTAAGCTGCACACCGTGCAAAGGACACTAAAGCAAAATACTGCAGCTCCCTGCCTGTATTTGTATGAGAACACCAGCAATTGTATTGAGGTAAGCTTTAGGTGCACACTGTGCAAAGGACACTAAAGCAAAATACTGCAGCTCCCTGCCTGTATTTGTATGAGAACACCAGCAATTGTATTGAGGTAAGCTTTAGGTGCACACTGTGCAAAGGACACAAACTAAATACTGCAGCTCCATGCCTGTATTTGTATGAGAACACCAGCAATTGTATTGAGGAAAGCTTTAGGTGCACACTGTGCAAAGGACACTAAAACTAAATACTGCAGCTCCATGCCTGTATTTG
The DNA here is from genome assembly GCA_029206835.1 of Rana muscosa. Taxonomy (NCBI): domain Eukaryota; kingdom Metazoa; phylum Chordata; class Amphibia; order Anura; family Ranidae; genus Rana; species Rana muscosa. The sequence continues at coordinate 885,608,622 of CM055116.1, forward strand.
TATGAGAACTACAGCAATTGTATTGAGGTAAGCTTTAGGTGCACACTGTGCAAAGGACACAGTACACTAAGTGAAAATACTGCAGCTAGCACAATCACCTGCCTGCCTGTCAGTATATTAGGAAGAGAATAAAAGGAACGGATCTAGCTAAACTGAATACAGTGTATAAATATATTTACAACACCAAGGATGCATATATATCCTCGCCTGCCTGCTCTATCTAACTCAAATTAAATTACACTGTCTCTCTCTCTCTCTCTCTCTCTCTCTCTCTCTCTCTCTCTCTCTCTCTCTGTCTTTAACCACCGCCGCAACACACTACACAAGGCTGCCACGCAGGCGGCCTTATATAGTGTGGGGCGTGTACTAAACCCCCTGAGACATTTACTGTACATGCAAGCTTAACAATTTTGGCATTTAAATATTCTCAGTACCCAGACCTATTGTCAAGCAAGAACAAGGCAATTACTGTTTACCATTCTATACTTTGTGGAAGGATGGTGGCAGTTAAAGCAGTTGTAAACCACTGCACTTTTTTTTTTATCTGCAAGGCAAAGACATAATGTGCTAGTATACATTGCCTACTAGCACATTGTGTGAAACTTACCTGAAAGTGGCCGGGTGGGGGCGGTCCACAAAAAAGTAGAGTGGGATCTATAGTGTAGAGTGGACTGCCATCCACACGCTCCGCTCATTGTGGCCCGCGCTTACCAAGTCGCTTAGGTGGCCCTCGCTCTTCAAAAGGTTGGGCACCCCTGGCCTAGGCTATAAGAAGATGGCAACCTGAAGCTCTGGTGAACTCCATGCCCAAGAGGGTTAAGGCAGTGCTGGAAAAAGGATGTTCTCCCTGTGTCTGCGTGGGTTTTCTCCGGGTACTCCATTTTCCTCCCACACTCCAAAGATATGCTGGTAGGTTAATTGGATCTTGTCCAAATTGGCCCAGTATATATGTGTGTATGACTGTGTGTCTCAATCGTGTCGAGATCCTGCGGGGTAAAATTACCGCACCAGCCAAGCAGACACTGGCTGCTAAAAGTGCCTAGAGGCGATTCAGTTCGCATGTGTAGCACTATACAAGTCATTCATTCATTCATTCAAAATAATGGTGGCCACACAAAATATTGACACTTTGGGCCCAATTTGGACATTTTAACTTAGGGGTGTACTCACTTTTGTTGCCTGCGGTTTAGACATTATTGGCTGTGTGTTGAGTTATTTTGAGGGGACAGCAAATTTACACTGTTATACAAGCTGTACACTCACTACTTTACATTGTAGAAAAGTGTAATTTCTTCAGTGTTGTCACATGAAAATATATAATAAAATAATTTCAAAAATGTGAGGGGGGTACTCATTTTTGTGAGATACTGTATGTCCGCAGTCTCTGACGCTCTCCTGTATCATGTCCGCAGTCTCTGAAGCTCCTGTATTATGTCTGCAGTCGCGGACCATCTCCTGTACTATGTCCGCAGTCTCTGACACTCTCCTGTATCATGTCCGCAGTCTCTGACAGCTCCTGTATCATGTCTGCAGTCGCAGACCATCTCCTTTAGTATGTCTGCAGTCTCTGACTGTCTCCTGTAGCATGTCCGCAGTCTCTGACCATCTCCTGTACTATATCTGCAGTCTCTGACCATCTCCTGTAGTATGTCTGCAGTCTCTGACAATCTCCTGCAGTATGTCTGCAGTCTCTGACGCTCCCCTGTAGTATGTTTGCAGTCTCTGATGCTCTCCTGTAGTATGCCGGCAATCTCTGACCCTCTCTTGTAGTATGTGTATTAATGTGCCGCTTTACTTGCTCAATTATTTGTGATTGCTCAGTGAGTGGTAATGACGTGCAGCAACTTTGTAGCAATCAACCAGTGATCAGTTGTGATTTGCTGTAATCTCTAGCAACTAATCAGTGAGTGGTAATGATGTGCTATAATCTCTAGCAGCCAATTAGTGAGTGGTAATAATGTGCAGTAACCTCTAGCAACCAATCGCCAAGCAGAAATTATGTGTTGGAACCTCTAGCAACCAGTCAGTGAGCAGTAATGATGTACTATAACCCCTAGCAACCAATCAGTGAGTGGTAATGATGTGCTGTAATCTCTAGCAACCAATCAGTGAGCAGTAATATTGTGCTGTAACCTCTAGCAACCAATCAGCAAGCAGAAATTATGTGCTGTAACCTCTGGCAACCAATTGCAATCGCTGCTTGATCTGCTTCAGTAACTGATTTTGAGTCTACCTGCTATTTTTTTGTATGTCTTGGAATGGAGGGTGGGGGGGGCCAAAAAAATGTTTGCCCAGGGCACAACCAATATTATATAAATAACACACCAGACTAAAGTCTTAAAAACATTTTTCTGATATCGGCTTATTCAGCATCACAGTGCAAAGAGCAATAATACACATTCGGTAACAAATGGCAACCAAGCAAAATTCAGTTTTCATAAAAGATGATTGGCTGCTGTTGCAACTGCAGCTAATATAAATACCCATGTTTGAATTTGTATCATCCTCTTGTAATTGGCTGTACAGCATTTCCCAGACTAGAAGTGGGAAAAGGCAGCACAAGGGGCCAATTAGGTGAGCTGCATCCACATGAAGTGATGGGGAAACACTGACAGGAGGAGTGCTATTTCACTGTCCAGTGACAGGCTGGAGGTGGGGAGTTGACCACTGTGTTGCATAACTGCACAAGTTGCAACTTAATTCATAAGAACAACTGCCGTTTTTTTAAGCTAGTGTGCATGGAGCTGAAAAATGTATCCCTTTAAATCCTCTGGAACTCTTTACACCAGTGCGCTACGGGGTGCAGTGCATTTTTAAAAAATCCTGCATTCTGCATCTACTACTGATTTCTTTAGAAGACGCAGCAAAAATGCATTCGTGGTACGTTTTTGGTGTGTTCTTTTAATCACATGTCCAAGTTTCACAGGTACATGATTGAAGTCAGGAGTCCAGAAAACACAGCAAAAATAAAATAAAAATCATATGCATTTTTACCACGTTTTTTTAAACTGAGCAGTGCGAAAAGGCCTTAAAATGTAGAATTTCCCCTTCTTGATAGCAGTCACCAAGACACAGCACTAAAAACCTGACACAGGATCTAACCATTTTTTCTACTCTATTTTAAAAGAACTATAAGTTTTGAAACCAAACTCAAAAATCCCCAAAGTCTACATAATGCAATATATACTATATATATAGTAGCAGCATGCAACAACAATTGATTTTTGCAGTCCTTTAGATCAATACATAACAAGTGCAACACTTTGAGTGAGACTGTAGTTCTTTCTTGTCATGTTCCAACCAGTGGCGGCTGGTGCTTAAAATTTTTGGGGGGGCGCAAACAAACTGGAAAATACTGAAACAAAAAACATCAATTGCAGCCATTGTGCCCATCAATTGCAGCCACTGTGACCATCAAATGGCGCCACTGTGCCCATCAATTGCAGCCACTGTGCCCATCGAATGCTGCCACTGTGCCCATCAAATGCTGCCACTGTGCCCATCAAATGCCGCCACTGTGCCCATCGAATGTTGCCACTGTGCCCATCAAACGCAGCCACTGTGCCCATCAAATGCTGCCACTGTGCCCATAACATGCTGAAACAAAAAGCATCAATTGCAGCCACTGTGCCCATCGAATGCCGCCACTGTGCCCATCAAATGCTGCCACTGTGCCCATCAATTACAGCCACTGTGCCCATCAAACGCAGCAATTGTGCCCATAACATGCTGCCACTGTGCCCATCAAATGCTGCCACTGTGCCATCAAATGCAGCCACTGTGCCCATCAAATGCTACCACTGTGCCCATCAAACGCAGCCACTATGCCCATCAAACGCCGCCACTCGCTGTGGCGCTCGCAGGTCACCTTTTTTTTACCCCTTTTAGAGCCTTTTTAGAGCCTCTAATCAGGTGCTTCAAAAACACCCCCCACCGCTGTAATTCAGGCGCCCGAAAATGGACCGGGCACCTGAATAGGGGGTGGCAGCAGCGGCCATGGATAGATTCATGCAATGCATGAATCTATCCATTAGTCATAGAGGGGGTGGCTGGAGAGAGGGGGCGGCGCCCGTGCGCCCTTATGGACGCACCGCCACTGGTTCCAACAAATCCACTGACTACCACCATAGGCCTGAAGATTACTTAAAATCCTCAAACAGTATATTTATTTTTGAAAGCAGATTCTCTAAAGAATAACAAAGCGGTAAATTAAATTTTTTATGTCACACAATATTTGCGCAATGGTTTATCAAGCTCAACATATCAGTAGAAAAATCCCTAAATGCAATTTTAGGGTAAAAAAGAGTTTGTGCCAAGTAAATTGATACCCGACATGTCAAGCCTTAAAATTGTGTGCACCCGTGAAATAGCGACAAACTTCGGTACCCTAAATTAGCCATAGGTGATGAATTAAAAGCTGCTACATGTAATCAGTTTAGAGTTAACTGTGAACAATTGGCCTAGAATTATTGGTCTTACTCATGCAGCATGTGTAGTGTAACATGTTTCGCACAATCAACGTTTTCATGCGTATGTGTGTTTATGGGGTACGGGGCAACTGTTGCCTGCCCTGATTGCTTTCATCTGACAGGCAACAGTCAGAAAGGGTTAAATCACTCACGAGATGATAAGACCCCACAATAAGAGAGGTCAATTTTTGGAAATACGATCAATAAGTGACAGCATCATGCTAATGTTACATTCAAGAGCCCACCACCACCCCAAACACAGGTCGAAAATGCAGTGTGTTTGTCCGCACTGGATCGCATGGTACTTTCGTACCATGCAATTCTGTTACTGTGTGTTTGAAAACGTAGTGCACACACTACTTTGGTGCGGTGCAGTGTGATTTTAGCCCATTCAAAATGAATAAGCTGAAATCGTACCATACAGAACCACATGCGAATCACTCCAGAATCGCTCGTTCCTGTGCAATTCATGTGTGGGCATGGTGTGAACTGGCCCTAAAAATATTGGACCCTGGATCTCATTACATAGATAATTGTAACTAGTGTGTAGTGCTAGAAATCAATCTCGTGTATAACAAAAGAGAATTTAGTATTACATAGCACGATCACAGACACTAACAGAGGAGAAGACGTCCTACTTTATCTAATTAGTGAACGAATGCTGCGTCTCCAGATTTTATTTACTATGACTAATGCACTAAAAATACTCATTCTAAAAGTAAAAAAAAACTTTGCAGAGATCTACAGAAAAAATCCAAAATTAAATATATGTGAACAGCTTTACTCCTGTTTATACTTCTTTATTTTGACTGTACCTTTGGGCAGTGAAAAGCGAATGGAGTACTAAACGATATCCTTATGCTCCACAAATAATCCATACGCATCCATTACTTAATGGCCTTGTTATCTAATTTTCATTAAATCATTTCTTGCTGTGTTTTTCTTCCTCCTTGTAATGTCATCTATGAGCTCCTGAACCTCTCCTTTTCCCTTCTCACATCTTTTTATTTGGAGTGAGCAGTGCATGTTAGTTGCGGTCATGTGTACTGCTCTATGCACACTACACACTTCATACTCCATAGCCCTAGCCCAGTGATCGCGAACTGTGGCACCCCAGATATTTTGAAACTCCATTTCACATGATGCTCAAGCACTCTGCAGTGTAGTTGAGAATTATGGTAAATGTAGTTCCAAAACATCTGGGGTGTCAAGGTTCACCATCACTGCCCTAGTCCATCTCAGGAGGGTGACTACATTCTTACATACAGTGGGACCATGGAGAACAAACGTTGCCACCCTTTAGTAGGAAATCAGATTACAGCAGAATAAAAAAATAAAAAAAGGATTTTGGAGCTTTGAAGGAGGCAGCAAGCAATAGAAGGTACTTTTTTAAGTTAAGAATATATACATGAATATATACTGTATATATATTTTTATACCAGAGCTTAGTGTCATGTCAATGCTCCACTTTTGATGCTCCAGTAGCCTCTAGTGAACCAAAGGTTTCTAGCCACGGGTGTCACCCGGGTGCGGCCTGCACCACCCACCCCCCCACCCCCCTAGCGACGCCACTACAAATAACCCTTGCAGTGCAGGCAAAGCCCCACTGCAGGCGAAACCTTTTTATTTTTGCCTGGATTTCAGCTTTAAACAAACGTGTGTATTCTCTCATGTTGTTATTGTTTTCAAAAGGAGAAAAAAACTATTTTTGGTAAATAAAAATGATATATAATTGCTATAGAAGCTGCCAAAAGCGAGTCAAAAAATTAAACTGTTTCCTTGAAGCCATGGCAACGGTACTCTTTTTATTCTCAAAATCTAATTTCCTTTTTCTATAATCATTGTATTTCTGTCTGCACAGATCTGAAAGTAATATTTTAGACATCCCCAGATCTTTGCAAATTAAAACCACAAGCCTTTTATCTTTGGTGAGATATTGCTAAAACAACCCCCTCCCTACTCCATGGATATGTCACTGGTGTGTCCCCGCAGCTCTGAAGGGATACATTAGTAATATAGCGGCTGAGGAAGGGGAGCTTGCAGAGGGGAGATGCAGCCATCTAACACACTTTGTAAGAACTATAAATATATATTACAATTATGTACGTGTTTTAATTTGTTGACCACAGTGTCTAACTGGCTTGTCAATAGAGCCAAAGTCGCTAAAAACCTGCAGTGAAGTATGTTAAAGCGTATCTACACCAAAAACAAAACTTTGCGTAGCACCCTTCTAGATAGGCTGCTCTGTAAATTTAATATTTTTGCTTTTCTGTAATCAGTGGAGCAGCTTGTTTGACCTGATCGGGCTCTCAGAGGCTGCAGACTGCATTGCTTCTTCCTGCCTTCTGGAATGCTCCAGAACATATGAGTGGAGCAGGTCAACTGAGTAGCCTGAATATTTATGGGTCTCAGCCAATCCCTGGGGAGGTGTGCCTAGTAGGTGGCTGCAGAACACATAAATAGTCTGTGGTCTAGAACAGTCTTGTTCTTGCCCAGGAGAAGTTTTCTACCTGAAGGGCGAGTGCCGTTCTGGGAAGTCCAGCTAAAGATTCTACCTGTGCTCATCGAGGTCCCCTCTGTGGCAGAGCTGGGGGGGGGCTGTTCTGCTAAAAATAAAAACTTTGAAGCTAAGCAAGGGATTTCACTGATATTGGGGGGAAGCATCCAAGTATCCAGGGACATTGTGAGTACAGACCTGAGTGAAGGATCCTAGTGACTGTTACTGCTGATCTCCCTCGCATATCAACACCAGCGCTCACCTGGTCTGGGACATTATTGAAGCCACCTCCATGTTGTCCATTTTTTTGGGCCTTTGCTGGAGGAACTGTACTGAGAAGTAGAATTAAGTGAAGCGTGTCCTCAGTCTATTGCTTAACATTCATGGAGTATCCCACAGCTCCCTATGCCCTATCCAAGTTATTCAGCAATAAATTACAAAATGGCCATGCCTAGACTTTTCATTGAGCCAGAAGAGTGACTGTTGCGGTGTGCCTGGCTACTAATACCCTAATCTGGGAAAAGAACCTGGTGCAAACCAGTGGGCTCTTAATTGGGGTGTGCACTACAGTCCTCAGATGAGGTAGCTTTTTTACCTCTATTTTCACATCTGCCGTTCTCCAAATCCACCTACCACTTATCGAGTCTACTTATTTCTGAGTTCATCCAGGTCCAGAAAATTACTCTGTCCTCGTCCGTTTTTCCACAGCAAAGTGTGACAGATCTGAGGTAGCCTGAGGTAGCCTGATGTAAGTAGACATAAGTCTGTTTACATCCAGCTGCCCATAGAGCCATCAAGGGTCAAAATGCGGACGAAAAAGTAAGCGGCAGAAATATCACAAAACTGACATTTGTTCAGTTCAGCTCTGTTTCAGTAGAGGTTCTGCTCACAAAGTCCCTGTGAAAGGACTCTTAAAGCATATGTGAACCCTCACCTTGCAAAACAACCCTTTCAATTTAAAATAGAAATGCAAGGAAAATTATTTGTGTATATACGGTGTATGTGTGTATATATATGTAGCGGGTATGTACTTTCCCGGGTGTAATTTGAACCTGGCAGAGACACCAGTGATGTGTAATTCCCTGCAGCCCAGCGGGTGGCGCTGTCGCCATGGGCTGGGTGTTGAGCCATTGCTGTGTGCCGGGCCTCCTTTTTGTCCCCTCTCGGCAGCAGTATGGTGGGGCGGGGAACCCGCCGTGCTTGCTGGGAGAGGGTATAAAGGGTCTGGCCATCTTTGTCACAGGGTCGAGTCCCAGGCACCTTCAGCCTGTGGGTGGTGGTTCGTGTCGGTCCTCTAGGCGGCCTAGGCCTAGAGGACAGTCGGAGGTCGTGTTCCATCCCAGGCACCTTTGGCCTGGGGTGAGGTACTCAGATGGAGGTCTGGAGCTCAGTGCCCAACACTGAGTTCCGCGAGGGAAGGAGATCCTAGGGAACCCAGGGATTGGGAACCCGAATCCGGAAGGCGTAATGGACCGGGGGGAGCTCCTCACTTGAAGATTGCCTGTGACAGGTGAGCCTCCCACCGGAGACCGCCTGGAAGGAAATCCCCCCTCGCTCGGAGACCGCAACCCACTTTCAGGAAGGAAAGTGGAGAACCAATTGTGTCTGGGCCTATTCGCATCCACACCTCCTTTTCTGTTCTGTTCTCCAAGGGAGTTCAACTGATTGTGTTCATTCAAGAAGAATAAAGGAGTGTTGGACTTTAATGGTGTGAGGCTCTTTCCTGACAGACATTGTTCAAGGTAATCTCAGTGGAGGCTCCAGGTGCACAGCACTGACCCGAAGGTAAAACAAGAACTTTGCTCACACCGCACTGACACCTGTGGTGAAGGCCAGGCGTGGTGTCCCCGCTCCCTCCCCTCTAAGGTACCCCTAGACAAGAGACAGGCGAGCTGAAGTGAAGAGGGGAGTGAGGAGGGCGCTACACGTGGGGGCTCGGGTCCGGTATAGTGTTTGTGCACCACGGAATTGAACGTGTCTGCTGGAGGAGCTACGCAAGTAGGCAGGCCTTCATTGGCCGAAGTGCATCCCTGTGCTCGAAGTCGTGGACATGACCCAATGAAGGGAAAGGCCCGCGCAGAAGAGTGAGGAAAGGGGGAAGCTCAGCCGTGTGAGGGACTACATGTGGGGGCTTCTATTTTCACTGCGCCACCAGGCACACCCCCATCGCTTAGTTTGTGGGCGTGACTCAGAAAAGAAAAAGAAGAAAAGCCAGCGAACTGGAGCAAAGGGGAGGAGTCCAATACGTGTGAAGGACTACACGTGGGACGTTGGCGCAAAAACTTGGCAGTGTGCGATGGATCAGCAACAGGTCGCCATGTTCGGACATACATCGTGGATTCCAGTTCACCCTTCCACCACGACATTGACTGCTGCTGCTCAGGTAACAGATACAGGGATCCGGCTAAAGCCAAGGGGTCGATTCGCCCTGTATTCGTGCATGGACGTTGAGGCCCTGGGTGTGATTTGTCCCGGCTGTTCGGGACTGGTGTGCCAACTGAAGCCATTCGGGCGATGTGAGGCCTGTGGGGAGTTTCTGTTTGAAGTGGATCCAGCGGTTGAGAAACCGAGAACCATTTACCCCGGCCGTGCTGCAGGCAACACCACTCAGAGAGGAGGAATCACTGCTTTGACAGCCATCCCTGCGCACACTGCAGCGACTGCGGGGGAGGTCGTGAAAACTCAACGGGAGAAATCTGAGGATGCTGACTCGGTCACCACTGTCTCGCAGCGTCCACCACCGAAGAGAAAGACCGGCATGGTAGCCCCGACCAGCGGTTGTGGTGGACCGTCTCGCCCGCTTACGCCCGGCCCGGATGGATCCGTCGACAAGAGTTCCGGACGTACCGGTTCAAGCAAAGGCCGAGGTAAGCCAGGCGGAGAGATTTTGTGTGTGGGAAGAGGTGAAAACTCAGTCTCCACTACAGGGTACCTACCCGTGGAGGAGTGTGACACCTCTGACCTGGAGTCGCTCTCGGACATGGGAGACGACGTTGCTATAGACGAACTGTTTGCAGAAAAGGGCTGGGACAAAGTACCTCTCGCTTCATCCTGCAGAACCAGGGATCCACCCATGTCTACAGGGGAAAGTACATCCCGGGTGTAGGCACCAGCGCCTGAAGAAGGGTCCCGTCCCCAGCCTGCCTCTACATCCCCGGTACCATCTGTACTGAAGACCGGGGAAAAGAGACTGTTACTGCGGGCACCAATGCCCAGACCAGATGTGATCAAGGTCCCTCGCCACCCGGACTCAATAGTTTTACCTGGCGAAGGGGACAAAGCTACAATGCCTCCTTTGGCAAGACTACAACGCCTATTTGGCCAGAAGGTTGCTGCGGAGTACGGATGGGAGTATCCATACTTGTCCAAGGAACTACTTTATGAGGTGGAAGTGTGCCGGGAGCGCTGGTACAATGACTTTGTGTGGACCCACCTCCAGGTTCCACACGCCCGCAGGTACCTGGCATGCTCTCCCAAGGCCTCTCAACGTTTTAAGGACTGCAAGGCAGAGTGGATGTTGGGACGGCACATCCATGCAGACAAGGTGCTGATCCCGCGCAAGGAAGGAGAAGATGTAGAATACCATCTGGAGACGATGGACCAGCACTTGAAGCCACTTGTTCTGCCGCATCCCCGTTTCTACCTGTAGGAGAGAAAGGACTCAGTTCTTGTTATTCTGCTGAACTTTCTGGGGCCTGTTGCTTTTGTTGCCCAGAGGAATAAAGGACTGTTCCTGTTTGTTCTTCACTTTCCAGCAAGAGATCATGGACTCTTGGGTAGATAGGGCCAAAGAGAAGAGGAAAAGTTCCACGAGTGCAGTTACCGCGATGCTGTCACCAGGTGGCAGTGTTGCGCAACGTTAAACACTTTTCACGCACTCACTCACTCCTTGGAGAAAAGGGATTTCTTCCCGGCGAAGTTTCTTTTCTCTCACACGAATACATGTGTCAGGGTTTATGTGTGTTGATTTCTTTCTTTTTCCCTCTGCAGGACAGCATCCCATCAAGATCACTGGGAATGGGGTGGATCTTAGTCAGGATGGGTGGGAAAAGTATAATGTGAATGTGTGATTCAAAGTTATGGCTAAATGCTGTTGTTTCTTTTTCCCTTTTTTCTTTTACAAAAAAGGTTTATTGTCATACAAACCGACAGAGCAGGTTTACAATAGCGTGTTATAGCATACAAAATACAAAGCAGATCCGGGCTTGGAGGCCCTTATCAACATTAAGGAAGCATGAGCCGCGATCCTATGCTATACACAAATAAAGGAAGAACTTAAAATAAACCATAAGACCAAATGGTCCAAAACCCGAGCCATGCCCGGCTGTCTATAAACCTGTTGAGTGAACATATAATGCACAACAAGAAAACCTGAAGGTTAGTATCCTTTAGAGAGGTTAGAAAGGGTTATCAGCAAAATAAGTGACTATATGAAAGAGGGGGAAAAAAAAAAAAAGCAAAAGAGAAATGGAGAAAGAGGGAGAGAAATGAAATAAAATAAAATAAATAAATAAATAAAAAAAAATGGAGCGGAACAAGAAGGGGAGTAGAAGCTGAAGAGGGAGGAAAAGAAGAGGAAAGCAGGAGGTCCACAGGGTCCGCGCAAGAGGGGTCCAATAGTGATAGTAAAGCAACGTCAAACCTAGAAGGGTGGTGGTATGTGATCCATGGTTGCCAGACCTTAAGAAACTTGTCATGCGTATCAGAAAGAATAGCCGTTAGTTTCTCGTTAACCATGACATCGTTCAGGCGGTTTTTGACTGCTTCAAAGCTAAGTGCGGGGGTCTTCCAAGCTCTCGCAACTGTCAACCTAGCTGCAGTAAAAAGATGTTGGGCCAATTGCCTTTCTGGACGCAATAGTTCCTCGATGGGCTTACCAAGGAGAGCTACATAAGGGTCCCTTTTAATGTTGATCTGAAATAGATTACGGAGGAGAGTGAAAACCCTAATCCACAGTCTGCACGCCCGCGGGCATGACCACCAGATATGTGCCATGGAGCCCTCCTGGGAGCACCCCCGAAAACAAAGTGGAGAATAATTTGGTATAAAGCGAGCCAATCTCGCCGGTGTGTAATACCACCTATACAATACTTTATAGGCATTTTCCAGAATTAACACATTTCGGGAACACTTGGAAATAGTTAGTGTCATTGCCTGCCAGTCCTCAGGGTCCAGCTGCTTCCCCAGCTCTCTCTCCCATTGTAGGTGGTAAGGCCTCAATGGGGGTCTCTTTGTAGATATCACAGCCGAATAAATCAGTGATATTAGGCCTGTTGAATGAGGTCTGGCTCTACAAAGACCCTCGAAGGGGGTCAAAGTATAAGGGGTAGATTGAGTCCGAATAAGACTCTGAACAAAGTGGCAAAGTTATAAATAACGATAGTGCTCTCGCAAGGGAATGTTGTGAGAGGAGCGTAAAGCTTCAAATGCCAAAATCCTAGTAGGCCTCAATAGTGAGTGAACATCTGTGAACCCGTTCATGGACCACCATGAAAATTGGGAGGGATTATCACGGCCTGGAGGAAATAGCGGGCAGTGTAAGAGTCGTAAGAGAGGGAGATGAGGAGAGATCAACCCTGCAGAGTACTTTACCGAATCCCATATTCGCAAAGAGTGGGCTAAACAGGGCCCCAGAGCTGTCGGACGATGCACAGGAGGGAGCCAGGGTAATGAGGAGATAGGAACAGGGTCGGTGTCAATCAGGTCAAGCATAGCCCAGAGTGGGAGCTGATAGGTTTCATGAAGGCAAGAAAGGGGGGCTATGTTGGCGGCTATATAATAGGCTCGTAAGTTAGGAACCGAAAGACCGCCATTAATTCGCCTGGCAAACAAGACCTGTCTGCCAATTCGAGGGCGGGTCGAACCCCATATAAATTGCATAATTCTGTTTTGATGTATGCGGAGGATATGCGGGGGAACCTGAACAGGCAGGACACGAAAAATATACAGTAATTTCGGGAGATAGGACATACGAACAGCAGTTATTCTGCCGAACCAAGACAGAGGCAAATGAGACCAAGACAACAGCATATCCGTTAGTCTCTTGGACAAGGGTGGAAAGTTAGCCTGGTACAATCCAGAGTACGTAGGGGTAAGGTGGATTCCCAGGTAGGGTAGTGAGGAGACCCATTGGAAGGAGAACGCTGACTGTAAATCCCCCAACAAGCCAGGGGAGAGGTTAACCGATAATGCTTTCGATTTGGAGGGATTAACCCGGAGCCCCGAGAGGGAAGCAAAGGCATCCAAAAGGGATTGTAAGTTCGGTAGAGAAAATCTGGGGGAGGTTAGAGTAAGAAGGATATCATCGGCGAATAGGGAAATTTTATGGGGACAACCCGCTACTTCGATACCTCGTATGTCTGGGTGCGAACGAATCGCCTCCGCCAGGGGTTCCAGAGCCAATACAAAAAGAAGAGGCAATAGGGGGCATCCCTGACGTGTGCCCCTCCTAATATTAAAGAGAGGAGACTCGAATCCAAAATACCTAATTTTTGCCCGGGGGGAGTCATATAGGACAGACATCCAATGCATAAATGAAGACCCGAAGCCATAATGCCGAAGAACAGACATGAGATAAGGCCACGACAAAGTGTCGAAGGCCTTGTTTACGTCCAGAGACAAGAGCATGGTTTCCAGCGAGCGGGTATGAGCTATGTGTTGGAGTTGTAATATACGCCGAATAGCATCACCAGCCTGTCTCCGAGGTATAAAACCAACTTGGTCCTTCCCGATCAACCGAGGGAGAAAAGAGTTTAGGCGATTAGCCAAAATTTTGGTCAAAATTTTCATATCAATGTTAATTAAGGAGATAGGCTTGAAGTTGGCCCAGGTGGAGTGATCGCGATCCGGTTTAGGGATCGTCACAATGTTTGCCGTTAAGAGGTCTGGGGTAAGGGAGCGACCGTTTTTAACAGAATTATACATGGCCGTTAAATGCGGAGCTATCACCACGGCCAGTTTCCTGTAGTAAAGTGCCGTAAAGCCATCCGGTCCCGGACGCTTTCCCACCTTAAGGTCTTTTATACCTTGGAGGACCTCCGAAGGTTGTATGTCCCGGTCCATAAGGGTGACATGCGCCTCCGACAGGGTCAGGAGTGGGAGGCGGTTAAGGAAATCGGCAGTGTCCTGAGCGTTAAACTGCTCCGGGTCCGAGTAAAGTTTGGTAAGACGGAATCGAAACTCCTCTAAGATGTGCAACGGGTTACCCGTAAGGACATTGTGGCGGTTGCGCAAAGTGATGGGAGTGAATTTAGGAGCGAAAGTCCGAAGTCTGTTAGCCAACATTCGGTTTGGTTTGTTTGCTCTGGGAGGGCGGGGGGGGGGGGGGGGTATGCCAAGGGATATAAACCCAGATGGGCCAAATGACCATACGAACGTAACCGCATCACAGAGGCCCAATGTTGCCATCCCGCAATTGGGGCAACACCGGGCAAGGGGTCAACCATATGGTAAGGCCTCCAGGAACAAGGGGGGGACAGGGGGGGGCTACTGAGCCCAGAAAAAAAGAGGAAAAAAAAAAGAGGGGGGGCAGTCCAGATGTCTTATTGATCTAGAAGCAGAGATACTCATGTATTGCAACTGGGTCCACATAATGAGAAAGGCAAGGGTGAAATTTAGAGTCATAACCATAGTCCAAGATGTGGTTCAGCTGCCAGTTAGCAGTAACAGGATCCAGGTAGGCAAGCCCCACAGGGCTCTCTGGGTATCAAATGAGGATCAATGCTGTCATCCCGTAGGAACATCCTGGAATCGCTGTGCTTGCAGTGAACGAAGAGCCTGGGACCCTTGCTGAGACATTTGCGAGGATCCGTGGGGCGACCGGGATGATTTCGGTCGGGCTGAGGGAGCGTCTGGTTGGGAGGGAGGGAGATCAAACTGTAGATCCTGAAAGTGTCGCCGTAAGTCAGGCAAGGAAGAGGCGTGAAACTGACGGCCAAGGTGATAGAAGGAGAGCTTAAAGGGGAACCCCCATCTGTAACGTATGCCCCGAGCTTGTAGGATCTGTAAATAAGGCTTCAGACTTCGCCTCTTGGCTATGGTGACCGGGGAGAGGTCTGCAAATAGCTGGAGGGGGTTACCCTGATGGGTTAGGTTCGGGAGATCTCGTGCAGCCTGCAGGAGTCGTTCCTTGGTCCTGTAAAAGTGAAATTTAATGATAACGTCTCTGGGGGGACCCTCGGTGGGTTTGGGAGCAAGGGATCTGTGTATGCAGTCAAATTCCAAGCGCTCTGGGGGGAGATCAGGTGCCAGCTCCTGAAAGAAAGCCGTGGCTGTCCCCTGCAAGTCAGTGACGGTCTCAGGGAGCCCGCGGATGCGGAGGTTATCCCTACGAGCTCTGTTCTCAGAGTCCTCTAATTTATCCTGTAGGTTCAAAAGTTCAGCATTCAGCCTCTCGACCTCCTCCTCATGACCCTCCAGCACTGTTGTGGTCAAGTCCATCCACTGCTCCAGTTGGTTGGTGCGGTGGCCTATCTCTTTGAGGCCCCTCACCAGTTCTGCTGAGAGCTTACGGGAGGCAGCATTTATTTCATCCCGAACTATACCGCGGAACTTCTGGAGCAGGGCATCAGATCCAGCGTCAGTGGGGCTTACCAAGTTGGAGGGGAATTGAAGTAAGCTGTCCTCGGAATGCTGAGTGGTGTCATCCGGCTCCGGAGGCTCGGGTGCCATTTTGCCCTTCCCTTTCCCCTTCCCCACGGCCGGAGAGGTTTTATTCTGGGAGCGGTAGCGCTGCCGGTTCCGGGGTGTATTGTACATACCCGCCGGGTGTCTGGTAGTGTCCGTTGCTCAGAGAGCTTGTATGGTGGCGTCAGGGAGCAAGATGTGCCTTTATTTGCCGAGGTTGGGAGGTCCGACGGCGCAGAGCAGGGAGATTAAGCTGTCATCCTCCCCGACCCTGCGTATGCGCCCCCCAGGGCTATGAGTTCAGAACATATCAGAAGCTAGCATATACAGCTACCTAGTTCAGGGGCCATAGCCTGACCAGTCAAAGCACCTAGGCTTCCAGGGGCAACTGGTAGATAAAGGAGAATCCAAATGATGGGCCCTAGGGTGCAGCAAGATGGCTGCCGAGCACCGGGCTGTATCTGACTCTCAGACAGCTGGCAAACAGGGAGTGCCGCTAAATATTGTGGGCAGTGGGTAGCGTAAGGGCATGCATCAGTGGCCGTACCTTAAGTGAAGTAGGTGCTTGGTGAGTCCTGAGAAGCAGAAATGGGCCGTGAAGCTTCAGCTAGGTGGAGCAAGATGGCCGCCGTGCAGCAGGACGAGGTTACCAGCCCTCTTGCAGGCCGCCGTGGGTTGTAACCGGGATCCAGAGGTGGCGGTTAGCCCGAGGTTAAGCTCCTGTGTCGGTGTCAAGGGAGGGCTGAGCACAGGGAGGCCGGGAACTGACGTGGATTCCTTGGTCGGGTGGAGCAAGATGGCCGCCGTGCAGCAGGCCGAGATCACCAGACCCCTTGCAGGCCTCCATGGGTGAGTGTCACCGGGTTCCAGAGGAGGCGGTTAGCCCGTGGCACGGCTCTGGTGCCGGTATCGAGGGAGGGCTGAGCAGAGGGAGGTCTGTAAGGCCAGGAGCAGATGTGGGTGCCTCGATCAGGTGGAGAAAGATGGCCGCCGGACCCAAGACTAGGCCGGAACCGCGATGCGTCTCCCGGGAGATTACAGGTGCCCAAAACACCACAATTTCGGGCACAAGCAATGCGCTTTTTGCCTGGCGAGCTCCAGGTGCTGTATAGGAGGCAGGATGGGTCTCCTGTAGGTTGGATGCGGCGGATTGCAGCCCGGGTAGCAGGAGCTTAGCAGCAGCACGTCCTATCCCGCTCCTTGCCAGGCCACGCCCCCTCTTTTTCCCTTTTTTATATAGGGCTCAGACACAATTGCTCCAGTTGATCAAGTTCTTTTCAAAAGAGTTTATTTTTGTGCAATTGGTAGTTGGTTTCTGGACTGGGCTATGTCAGCCGTTGAGGGCATGGTTTACTCCAGACACTGGGGACCAGTGTCAAATCACCAGGGGGAGAGTGTAGCGGGTATGTACTTTCCCGGGTGTAATTTGAACCTGGCAGAGATGTGTAATTCCCTGCAGCCCAGCGGGTGGTGCTGTCGCCATGGGCTGGGGGTTGAGCCATTGCTGTGTGTCGGGCCTCCTTTTTGTCCTCTCTCGGCAGCAGTATGGTGGGGCGGGGAACCCGCCGTGCTTGCTGGGAGAGGGTATAAAGGGGCCGGCCATCTTTGTCACGGGGTCGAGTCCCAGGCACCTTCAGCCTGTGGGCGGTGGTTCGTGTCGGTCCTCTAGGCGGCCTAGGCCTAGAGGACAGTCGGAGGTTGTGTTCCATCCCAGGCACCTTTGGCCTGGGGTGAGGTACTCGGATGGAGGTCTGGAGCTCAGTGCCCAGTTCCGCGAGGGATGGAGGTCCTATGGAACCCAGGGATTGGGAACCCGAATCCGGAAGGCGTAATGGACCGGGGGGAGCTCCTCACTTGAAGACCGGGTGCAGCAGATTGCCTGTGACAGGTGAGTCTCCCACCGGAGACCGCCTGGAAGGAAATCCCCCCTCGCTCGGAGACCGCAACCCACTTTCAGGAAGAAAAGTGGAGAACCAATTGTGTCTGGGCCTATTCGCATCCACACCTCCTTTTCTGTTCTGTTCTCCAAGGGAGTTAAACTGATTGTGTTCATTCAAGAAGAATAAAGGAGTGTTGGACTTTAATGGTGTGAGGCTCTTTCCTGACAGACATTGTTCAAGGTAATCTCAGTGGAGGCTCCAGGTGCACAGCACTGACCCGAAGGTAAAACAAGAACTTTGCTCACACCGCACTGACACCTGTGGTGAAGGCCAGGTGTGGTGTCCCAGCTCCCTCCCCTCTAAGGTACCCCTAGACAAGAGACAGACGAGCTGAAGTGAAGAGGGGAGTGAGGAGGGCGCTATATATATATATATATATATATATATATATATATATATATATATATACTGTATATATTGTGACAGCAGGAAGGTAAAGTCACCTGGTTGCATCCAGGGGGGTAGATATATTTTGCCCAGATTCAGGCTTTACGCCGACTTATACAACTAGGTGGAGAGTTGTATAAGCCCAGCTGAGGCTAGTGGGCTCATGGATGACTCATACCTCTAGGGAGAGTGTGGGGCGTCGTGCAGACAGGGAGTTGATGAGACCAGCTGAAGCTTGTCAGCTCATTTAGGCCTCTATAAGAACTCCCAGCTTCATTAGATGTTAGCTCATGCCTGGACCCAGACCTGTGTGGACTGTCTAGGGAGAGTGAACCCCTGTGCGGTGAGACAAAGCCTGTGTGGCTATTTGCTTGGACATTTAAAACCAGGGACTTAGGGACTAGGATAGCACTAGGCTGATCCCAGTTGTTAGTTAGGAAACCTGTATGTTTAGTCAGAGGTCAAGTTGACCAGGATTTATTTTGTTTATGTTTCTTTTGGCTTTGCTGTGTTTTGTCACTGTAAATAGAAAATAAACCGCACCTTTTTTTGATTTTGAAAACCACAACCTCCGTTTGCTGGGCCTGTTTTTGTGTGGGGAGCCCATCCCGGGGGTCACACACACCCGCTGCCGAGCTAACCCCCTCACAGTTGGTGGAGAACCAGTGGCAGTTTTTTTTTAAGCCAGCATGGAGGAGATACTGAAGCAGCTGGCTCTAGCAAATGCCAATCAACAGCAGACAAATGCAGGTTTGCAAAAGAGCCTTGCAGCTCATCAACAGAGCCTTGCAGCTCAACAACAGAACTTCGCAGCCCAGCAGCAAGCTCATCAACAGAGCCTTGCAGCCCAGCAGCAAGCTCACCAACAGAGTCTGGAAGCTCAGCAACAAGCCCAGCAGCAATCTGAGGCCCGCTTCATAGACCTGTTACAGAAGCAAGAGCAGAGACTACAACAAATGGAAGCAGTAATGCAGCAACGTCCGCAGACCAGTGAGGAAAGCCGTCCCACTAATACCGCGTCCTTTGGGGTGAGTCGTTTATTGACAAAAATGACTGGAGAGGATGATCCAGAGGTATTTTTGACCACATTTGAAAGGACTGCTGAAAGAGAAAAGTGGCCTGAGGAGCAGTGGGCTGGACTGGTGGCTCCTCTGTTAACTGGTGAATCGCAGAAGGCTTACTATGACCTAGAGCCTGACCAAGCAAAAGACTATGTGATGCTAAAAGCTGAAATATTGGCAAGGCTGGGTGTCACCCAGGCTGTCCGGGCTCAGCGTGTGCATAACTGGACTTTCCAGCTTGGAAAACCCCCCAGGTCTCAAATGTATGATCTCATTCACCTGAGCAGAAAGTGGCTACAGCCAGAGACTTTGTCCGCACCAAAGATTGTGGAACGTGTTGTAATGGATCGGTTTTTGAGAGCTCTTCCTACTGCCATCCAAAAGTGGGTAAGCCATGGAGACCCAGAGACGGCCGATGGTCTTGTGGATCGTGTGGAGAAATACTTGGCTACAGAGAACCTGACGGCCTCTTCCAGAGACACTCGGACTTTCCACCCTAAGACCAGACCATCCCCAGGGGCGGATAAGAGGATTCCAAGGGGTGAGGGTGGAGAGAGTGAGAGGGTGGGAGCTCTACCCCAAGTTTGGCGAGAACAGCCTGGGAAATCAGCGGCTCAAGAGGCCTCAAGAAGGATCATTTGCTGCCGCTGCCGGCAAGCGGGACATATTGCAGCCAATTGCCCGGTTGTGGAGGAACCCATGCAGTGTGACTTTCTGACGGGCAGACGTCAGTCGCTGTGTGCGACAGTCGCATGCACTGCCATTCGAGGAACTGAGAAACATTTATGCAAAATGTGTGTTAATGGTAGAAATGTTGTGGTATTGCTGGATTCAGGTAGCCTTGTGACCCTGATAAAGGCTGAGTTAGTTAAAACAGAGGTCTCTGGGAATAGCAAGGTAGCTGTTATTTGTGTGCATGGGGACACCCGAGAGTATCCAGTGACTACAGTGTGTTTCGAGACCCCCAAAGGTACCCTCTCTCATCCAGTGGGCTTAGTATCTCAGTTACCGCATGACGCCATTGTGGGAAGGGATTTTCCGAAGTTCTGGGAACTGTGGGATGATCCTGAGCCCCCCACTGGTGCCCCTATGTACCAGGAATGTGATAGCCAGAACTCCCCTGAGAGTGGTGAGGACTCTCCGGAATTTCCCTTATCAGTATTGGCAGGGGAGACTCAAGAAACTGGAGAGGAGCCCACCTCCTCAGACGAAAACCTACCGTCTGTGGAGTTTTCTGATCTTGAGGTTCACAGGGAAAACTTTGCCACAGAACAGTTGAAAGACCCCGCCCTAATAAAGGCACGGGAAAACGTAGTGAAAATAGATGGAGAGTTAGTGAACCCAGATAATACCTGCACTTACCCATACTTCAGCGTAGAGAAGGACCTACTGTATCGGGTGGCAAAAAGGGCAGAAGAAACCGTTGAGCAGCTTGTGGTGCCCAAACCTTACAGGAAGTTGGTGTTGGAGTTGGCCCATGGGCACATTCTTGGAGGTCATCTGGGGACAGAGAAAACCCGAGAGAGGGTATTACAGAGATTCTATTGGCCGGGGGTGATGAAGGACATAGAAAATTATTGTTCCTCCTGCCCTGTGTGTCAGAGGTCGGCCCCGATGCCACATTTCCGTAGCCCGCTGGTCCCTCTACCCATCATTGAGGTCCCGTTTGAGAGGATCGCCATGGATTTGGTAGGTCCTATAATCAAGTCCGCTAGGGGGCACCAGTACATATTAGTTATAATGGACTATGCCACCCGTTATCCAGAAGCGATCCCTCTCCGAAATACCTCGGCCAAAACCATAGCCAAAGAGCTATCTCTTGTGTTTAGCCGGGTGGGTATTTGTAAAGAACTGCTTACGGACCAAGGTACACCCTTTATGTCCCGGGTTATGAAGGAGCTGTGTAAATTGTTCAAAGTGACGCAATTACGTACATCTGTGTATCACCCCCAAACCGATGGGCTGGTTGAAAGATTCAACAAAACCCTAAAACAAATGTTGAAGAAAGTGGTGGATAGAGATGGAAAGGATTGGGACTGTCTACTTCCTTATCTGATGTTTGCTATTAGGGAGGTGCCCCAATCCTCTACGGGATTCTCCCCCTTTGAGTTACTGTATGGGAGACACCCAAGAGGGCTGTTGGATATTGCCAAGGAAACTTGGGAAAGTGAGAGTTCTCCCCACAGGAGTGTGATTGAGCATGTCGCCCTGATGCAAGACCGAATTGCACAGGTAATGCCCATCGTGAAGGAACATTTGGCCCAAGCGCAGTTAGCACAGCAGAGAGTGTACAACCGTGGAGCCAAGACCCGTACCTTTTCCCCGGGGGATAGGATACTGGTACTTGTCCCTACGGTTGAAAGTAAATTCCTTGCCAAATGGCAAGGCCCCTACGAGATAATGGAAAAAGTGAGCGAAGTGAATTACAAGGTCAGACAACCAGGAAGGCGAAAGCCCGAACAGATCTATCACGTTAATCTGTTGAAAGCCTGGAGGGATAGAGAGTCCCTAGTCGCAGACACTTGGTCACCAGCTCAAACTGGTTGCGTGATTCCTGAGGTTGGAATAGCAGCCACCTTGTCACAACCCCAACAACAGGAGGTTAAGGAGTTTGTGCTTCGCAACAAGGAGGTATTCTCTGAGCTGCCGGGACAAACATCTGGGGTAGAGCATGACATCATTACCCCGCCCGGTGAAAGGGTGAAGTTAAAACCCTATCGGATCCCAGAGGCCCGACGGGAGGCAATACGGGAGGAAGTACAGAAAATGCTGAACTTAGGGGTGATAGAGGAGTCCCAAAGTGATTGGTCTAGTCCCATTGTGTTGGTGCCTAAACCGGATGGGAGCTGGCGATTTTGTAACGATTTTCGTCAGTTGAACAAAGTTACAAAATTTGACACCTACCCCATGCCACGTATAGATGAGTTGATCGACCGGCTGGGAACAGCCCGATACATGACGACTCTTGACCTCACAAAAGGGTATTGGCAAATCCCCCTGGCCAAATTGGCCAAAGAGAAAACCGCATTTGTAACCCCAGACGGGGCGTTCCAATATAAAAGAATGCCGTTCGGGTTACAGAATGCGCCGGCCACATTCCAGCGGAAAATGGACCAGATGCTGAGGCCCCATCGGAAGTATGCTGCGGCTTACCTGGATGACGTAATTGTCCATAGCACAGATTGGGCCTCACATCTGCCAAAAGTGCAAGCAGTCCTGGACTCTGTTCGGGAAGCGGGGTTTACGGCTAACCCCAAGAAGTGTACCATTGGGCAGGAGGAGGCCAAATATCTTGGGTACACCATTGGGAGGGGAGTAATAAAACCCCAACTCAACAAAGTCGAGGCCATCCAGAGTTGGCCACGTCCCAACAGCAAGAAGCAGGTACGAGCCTTTCTGGGAATCGCTGGGTATTATCGGCGATTCATTCCCCACTTTGCTTCTAAGGCTGTGCCCCTAACCAACCTAACGAAGGGGAAAGGGTCGGTCATGATTAAATGGACCCCCGAGGCTGAGGCAGCATTCCAATTCTTGAAACAAGCCTTATGTAGCCAGCCAGTGTTGTACTCACCCGACTTCTCTAAAGACTTTGTCGTACAAAGTGATGCGTCAGATGTGGGGTTAGGAGCAGTATTGTCCCAGGTCTGGAACGGGGAAGAGCACCCAGTCATTTACCTCAGCAGGAAGTTGAAGTCCCATGAGGTAAATTACGCCACCGTTGAAAAGGAGTGTTTAGCGGTGAAGTGGGCTCTAGATTCCCTTCGGTACTACCTGCTAGGTAGGCACTTTGACTTGGTTACGGATCACGCTCCGTTAAAATGGATGGCTCAAAACAAGAAAACAAATAGAAGAGTGAATAGGTGGTTCCTGGCCCTCCAGGAATTCAACTTCACAGTAAAGCATCACCCTGGCGTTCAAATGGGGAATGTGGATGCTTTGTCTCGAGTACATGAATGCCTGATTGCTGGTGTTCCAACCCCGAGGTTAAAACAAGAGGGGGGGGTATGTGACAGCAGGAAGGTAAAGTCACCTGGTTGCATCCAGGGGGGTAGATATATTTCGCCCAGATTCAGGCTTTACGCCGACTTATACAACTAGGTGGAGAGTTGTATAAGCCCAGCTGAGGCTAGTGGGCTCATGGATGACTCATACCTCTAGGGAGAGTGTGGGGCGTCGTGCAGACAGGGAGTTGATGAGACCAGCTGAAGCTTGTCAGCTCATTTAGGCCTCTATAAGAACTCCCAGCTTCATTAGATGTTAGCTCATGCCTGGACCCAGACCTGTGTGGACTGTCTAGGGAGAGTGAACCCCTGTGCGGTGAGACAAAGCCTGTGTGGCTATTTGCTTGGACATTTAAAACCAGGGACTTAGGGACTAGGACAGCACTAGGCTGATCCCAGTTGTTAGTTAGGAAACCTGTATGTTTAGTCAGAGGTCAAGTTGACCAGGATTTATTTTGTTTATGTTTCTTTTGGCTTTGCTGTGTTTTGTCACTGTAAATAGAAAATAAACCGCACCTTTTTTTGATTTTGAAAACCACAACCTCCGTTTGCTGGGCCTGTTTTTGTGTGGGGAGCCCATCCCGGGGGTCACACACACCCGCTGCCGAGCTAACCCCCTCACAATATATAGTGTAAGATTGGGGGTTGTTAGCTCGTGGTGGATGCGTTTTTCCAGTGATTCAGGCCAGTCAGGAACTCTGTTTAAGGGCATGGTAGCCCATTTTTATTTAAAAGCACAAAAGTTCACAAATACATCCGTAGCATTCACAGGGGGGTTCCACCATTCCTGTATCTTGCATACTTAACAGTTTAGCCTCCTAGCTTTACCTTCTTGCTATCCGGCTGTTTCAGGCCTTTAGCCTAGGCCTTAGGTCTGCTCCTCAGACCCAAAGAGTTTCCAAGAGATAAGCTCACTCCTCGCTTACTCCCGGTCAGCAGCTGGTTGCTTACTTCACCAATGACATCTGCCTCCTGCAGACATGCATACTCTGGCTGCACCCATGCAGCGACTGACTCCTCTCCAAGGGATGGGAGTCCACCTGACTCCCATACACAGACTTCCTGTCTGTTGGGTGGAGCCCTGATCCATAGTCATGTCAGAACTAAATAGCCCAAGACACAGCTGTTCAATCAGTATGTCTTTCTTTACCAAATCTGGCGTAAACCAACACTCTTTAACCACTTAACGACCGCTCACTGTATATATACATCGGCAGAATGGCACCGACAGGCACAATCACGTAGAGTGTACGTGATTGCCTTTGTATAGTTGGGGGGTCCAATCGGACCCCCCTCCTATACAGTGAGCGGTGGCTAAGTGTCCGGGAGCGTTCCGGGATGAGGGGGCAGCCATTCGTTTCTGGCCACCCCCTCGCGATCGCTCCCGGCGAATGGAAATGCCCCCTCTGTCTGTGTCAGACAGAGGGAGCAGGAGGAAGTGATGTCATCTCTGGTGCGGCGCTCACATATACCGAGCGCCGTACAAGAGAAGACATCAGGTCAGTGCACACAACACTACACTGACACCAGGACACATAGGGACATAAATCGCCCCCCCCCAGGCCCCCCCAGACACCCCAGATCACCCCCCAGATCACCCCCCCAGCCCCCGTGTCACAGTGTCACTGATTGCAGTGACCATTTATTTAGTGATCACTGCAATCAGTGACATTTGTGACTGTAAAAGTGTCACCAAAGTTTAGTTTTAGGTCCAGTGTAGCCCCCTAACCCCCCTAATAAAGGTTTAACCCCCTGATCACCCCCCAGATAACCCTTTCACCCCCTATCACCACTGTCGCTAAGCGATCATTTTTCTGATCGGTGTCTTAGCGTCAGTGATGCCGATCGGCAGCCAGTAATTTTTTTTAGGTTTGCCGCATGTTTTTATAGCGTCAGGTACCCCAATATATTATCTAATAAAGGATTAACCCCCTTGATCGCCCCCCAGGTAACCCTTTCACCCCCTATCACCACTGTCACTAAGCGATCGTTTTTCTAAACGCTGTCTTAGTGTCTGTGATGCAGATCGGTAGCCGGTAGGGTTGTCCCGATACCGATACTAGTATCGGTATCGGGACCGATACCAAGCATTTGCGCGAGTACTTGTACTCGCGCAAATGCTCCCGATGCTTCACCCGATACTTTTTTTTTTTTTTTTTGTGGCCGGAGAGGGCGGGAGGAGTCAGTGGCTGGGGAGGGCAGGAGAGAGGGCGGGGGAGTGCGGGCGGAGTCTGGCCGGAGAGGGCGGGAGGAGTCAGTGGCTGGGGAGGGCGGGAGAGGAAAGTGCGGGCGGAGTCTGGCTGAAGAGGGCGGGCACAGTCGGTGGACGGAGTCCGCGGGCGGAGAGCGAGTCCCTCACCTGCAGTTGAACGTGGTAAGCTGGCAGGGGTTCAGGGCGCAGCCGCATCAGGATCGGTGACCGGTGCTGTCACATTCGGTCGCCGTCAGCGGCTGAACGTCCCCACGCCCATCTTGGTAAACCCTGCACTCGGCTGCAGTAAGCAGCAGCAGACATCTTGTTACACCCAGCCCGAGCTATATGGGCTGGGTGTAACAAGATGTCTGCTGTTGCTTACTGCAGCCGAGTGCAGGGTGTACCAAGATGGGCGTTGCAGCAGTTTTTTTTTTCTTAAATCCTGTGTCATTTCCCCCCCACCCCCCGCAGCATTTCAGTGCCAGCCACCTATCAGTACCCACAAGTGCTACCTATCAGTGGAATCAGTGCCATCTACCAGTGCCACCTATCAGGTGGCACTGGTAGATGCCACTGATTGCACTGATAGGTGGCACTTATGGGCACTGATAGGTGGCACTTGTGGGCACTGATAGATGGCACTGATAGTGCAATCAGTGCCATCTATCAGTGCCCACAAGTGCCACCTATCAGTGCAATCAGTGCCCACAAGTGCCACCTTTCAGTGCAATCAGTGCCATCTATCAGTGCCCACAAGTGCCACCTATCAGTGCCACCTATCACTGCCCACAAGTGCCACCTGTCAGTGCCCATAAGTGCCATCTATCAGTGCCATAAGTGCCACCTATCAGTGCCCATAAGTGCCACCTATCAGTGCCCACAAGTGCCACCTTTCAGTGCAATCAGTGCCACCTATCAGTGCCCACAAGTGCCACCTATCACTGCCCACAAGTGCCATCTATCAGTGCCCCCAAGTGCCACCTATCAGTGCCCCCAAGTGCCACCTATCAGTGCCCATAAGTGCCACCTATCAGTGCCCACAAGTGCCACCTATCACTGCCCACAAGTGCCACCTATCACTGCCCACAAGTGCCATCTATCAGTGCCATAAGTGCCACCTATCAGTGCCCATAAGTGCCACCTATCAGTGCCCATAAGTGCCCACAAGTGCCACCTTTCAGTGCAATCAGTGCCACATATCAGTGCCACCTATCAGTGCCCACAAGTGCCACCTATCACTGCCCACAAGTGCCATCTATCAGTGCCCATAAATGCCACCTATCAGTGCCACCTATCAGTGCCCACAAGTGCCACCTATCACTGCCCACAAGTGCCACCTATCAGTGCCCATAAGTGCCACCTATCAGTGCCCATAAGTGCCATCGATCCGTGCCCATAAGTGCCACCTATCAGTCCCCATCTTTCAAACTGTCACATGACATTGAAAAAAAAGTATCGTTAATCAGTATCGGCGAGTACTTGAAAAAAAGTATCGGTACTTGTACTCGGTCTTAAAAAAGTGGTATCGGGACAACCCTAGTAGCCGGTAATTTTTTTTAGGTTCGCCGCAGGTTTTTATAGCGTCAGGTACCCCAATATATTATCTAATAAAGGTTTAACCCCCTTGATCGCCCCCCAGGTAACCCTTTCACCCCCTATCACCACTGTCGCTAAGCAATTGTTTTTCTAAACGCTGTCTTAGTGTCGGTGATGCAGATCGTTAGGCAGTAATTTTTTTTAGGTTCGCCGCATGTTTTTATAGCGTCAGGTACCCCAATATATTATCTAATAAAGGTTTAACCCCCTTGATCGCCCCCCAGGTAACCCTTTCACCCCCATCACCACTGTCGCTAAGCGATAGTGCCTGGGGTGTGACTCAGAGGGTCTGAGTCACACCCCAGGCAGCGTCAGGTTAGTGCCAGTAACGCTAACACCCACGCGTGAAGCATACACCCCCCTTAGTGGTATAGTATCTGAACAGATCAATATCTGATCTGATCAGATCTATACTAGCGTCCCCAGCAGTTTAAGGTTCCCAAAAACGCAGTGTTAGCGGGATCAGCCCAGATACCTGCTGGCACCTGCGTTTTGCCCCTCCGTCCAGCCCAGGCCACCCAAGTGCAGTATCGATCGATCACTGTCACTTACAAAACAAAAACACACATAACTGCAGCGTTCGCAGAGACAGGCCTGATCCCTGCGACTCCAGTGCTGTAGGAGGTGATTTCACCACCACAGTTAAAAAAAAAAAGCAAATATGCCGAAGCATTGGGGCAGCAGGGGCGGAGGAGCGATTTTGCTCCTAATGCCGCGTACATACGGTCGAAATTCCGACGGAGGCTTGCCCGTGGAAAAGTCCGACCATGTGTGTGCGGCATAACTTTTTTGCAAGAGGATGCCCCCATGCTTCGGCATATATAAATGGTGCGTGTATGCCCATCATTGGAAGTGGGTGGATGAAGGGCGGTATTCTAATGGTGGGCATACCCACCGATCAATCTCTTTTTTCGTTCAGCCAACTGGCTGCATGAAAAAAAAAGATTACAATACATGTCCAACAAGGACCAGCAACGTACTGGTATGTTGCTGGACTTTGAATGTTTATACCAGAATGATGCCTGCGGGTTTAGGTATCATCTTGGTATCATTCTTTTCAGCCTGCGGCCGGCTTTCATGTAAAAGCAATCCTAGCGGCTAATTAGCCTCTGGACTGCTTTTACAAGCAGTGGGAGGGAATGCCCCCCCCGGATATAAAAAGCGCCATTGGGAAATTGGGAAAGCATTTTATCACACCGATCTTGGTGTGGTCAGATGCTTTGAGGGCAGAGGAAAAATCTAGGGTCTGGAAGACCCCAGTTTTTTCAAAAAAAGAGTACCTGTCACTACCTATTGCTATCATAGGGGATATTTACATTCCCTGAGATAACAATAAAAATGATAAAAAAAAAAAAATACTTGGAAGGAACAATTTAAAAATAAAATAAAAAAGCAAAATTAATTATAAAAAAAAAAGAAAAAAAAAAGCACCCCTGTCCTGCCCTGCTCTTGCCCAATGGCGAACGCAAGCGTCGGTCTGGCGTCATATGTAAACAGCAATTGCACCATGCATGTGAGGTATCACCGCGAAGGTCAGATCGAGGGCAATCATTTTAGCAGTAGACCTCCTCTGTAAATCTACTGGGGTAACCTGTAAAGGCTTTTAAAGGCTTTTAAAAATGTATGTAGTTTGTCGCCAATGCGCGTTTGTGCGAAATTTTAAAGCATGTCGTGTTTGGTATCTATGTACTCGGCCTAAGATCATCTTTTTTATTTCATCAAACATTTGGGCAATATAGTGTGTTTTAGTGCATTAAAATTAAAAAAAGTGTATTTTTTAACCCAAAAAATGCGTTTGAAAAATCGCTGCGCAAATACTGTGTAGAAAAAAAAAATGCAACACCCACCATTTTAATCTGTAGGGCCTTTGCTTTAAAAATATATATAATTTTTGGGGGTTCAACATAATTTTCTTGCAAAAAAAAATGTTTTCATGTAAACAAAAAGTGTCAAAAAGGGCTTTGTCTTCAAGTGGTTAGAAGAGTGGATGTAAGCTTCCTAATGTTGTGTATAAAATGCCAGAACAGTTCAAAACCCCCCCCAAATGACCCAATTTTGGAAAGTAGACACCCCAAGCTATATACTGAGAGGCATGTCGAGTCCATGGAATATTTTATATGTTGACACAAGTTGCGGAAAAACGACAATTTTTTTTTTTGCACAAAGTTGTCACTAAATGATATATTGCTCAAACATGCCATGGGCATATGTGGAATTACACCCCAAAATACATTCTGTTGCTTCTCCTGAGTACGGGGATACCACATGTGTGGGACTTTTTGGGAGCCTAGCCACGTACGGGACCCCAAAAACCAAGCACCGCCTTCAGGCTTTCTAAGGGTGTAAATTTTTGATTTCACTTCTCACTGCCTATCACAGTTTCGGAGGCCATGGAATGCCCAGATGGCACAAACCCCCCCAAATGACCCCATTTTGGAAAGTAGACACCCCAAGCTATTTGCTGAGAGGTATTGTGAGTATTTTGCAGATCTCGCTTTTTGTCACAAAGTTTTGAAAATTGAAAGAAAAAAAAAATATATATATTTTCTTTCTTCATTTTCAAAAACAAATGAGAGCTGTAAAATACTCGCCATTCCTCTCAGCAAATAGCTTGGGGTGTCTATATTCCAAAATGGGGTCATTTGGGGGGGTTTTGTGCGATTTTGGCATTTTATGGCCTTCGAAACTGTGATAGGTAGTGAGGAGTGAAATCAAAAATTTGTGCCTAGAAATCCTGAAGGCGGTGCTTGGTTTTCGGGGTCCCGTACGCGGCTAGGCTCCTAAAAAGTCCCACACATGTGGTATCCCCGTACTCAGGAGAAGCAGAAAAATGTATTTTGGGGTGTAATTCCACATATAACCATGGCATGTATGAGCAATATATCATTTAGTGACAACTTTTTGTAATTTTTTTTTTTTTTTGTCATTATTCAATCACTTGGGACAAAAAAATATATATTCAATGGGCTCAACAGGCCTCTCAGCAATTTCCTTGGGGTTTCTACTTTCTAAAATGGGGTCATTTGGGGGGTTTTTGTGCTATTTTGGCATTTTATGGCCTTTGAAACTGTGATAGGTAGTGAGGAGTGAAATCAAAAATTTGCGCCCTTAGAAATCCTGAAGGCGGTGCTTGGTTTCCGGGGTCCCGTACGCGACTAGGCTCCCAAAAAGTCCCACACATGTGGTATCCCCGTACTCAGGAGAAGCAGCAAAATGTATTTTGGGGTGAAATTCCACATATAACCATGGCATGTGTGAGCAATATATCATTTAGTGACAACTTTTTGTAATTTTTTTTTTTTTTTTTTTTTTTAGTCATTATTCAATCACTTGGGACAAAAAAAAAAAATTCAATGGGCTCAACATGCCTCTCAGCAATTTCCTTGGGGTGTCTACTTTCCAAAATGGGGTCATTTGGGGGGGTTTTGTACTGCCCTGTCATTTTAGCACCTCAAGAAATGAGATAGGCAGTCATAAATTTAAAGCTGTGTAAATTTCAGAAAATGTACCCTAGTTTGTAAACTCTATAACTTTTGCGCAAACCAATAAATATACGCTTATTGACATTTTTTTTTACTAAAGACATGTGGCTGAATACATTTTGGCCTAATTGTATGACTAAAATTGAGTTTATTCGATTTTTCTTATAACAAAAACTAGAAAATATCATTTTTTTTCAAAATTTTCGGTCTTTTTCCGTTTATATCGCAAAAAATTAAAATCGCAGAGGCAATCAAATACCATTAAAAGAAAGCTCTATTTGTGGGAAGAAAAGGACGCAAATTTCGTTTGGGTACAACATTGCATGTCCGCACAATTTACAGTTAAAGCAGCGCAGTGCAAAATTCTGAATTCACCTCTGGTCCTTTAGCTACCAAATGGTCCGGGGCTTAAGTGGTTAAGGACGTACAGGGTCCCACCATCACAATATTTATATATATATATACACACACACACAGTGCCTTGAAAAAGTATTCAAACCCCTTGAAATTTTTTACATTTTGTCATGTTACAACCATAAACGTAAATGTATTTTATTGGAATTTTGTGTGATAGACCAACACAAAGTGGCACATAATTGTGGAGTGGAAGGAAATGATAAATGGTTTTAAATTTATTTTACAAATAAAGATCTGAAAAGTGTGGCATGCAATTATATTCAGCCCTATTTACTCTAATACAACTAGAATCTAGTGGAACCAATTGCCTTCAGAAGTCACCTAATTAGTAAATAGAGTCCACGTGTGTGTAATTTAATCTCAGTATAAATACAGCTGTTCTGTGAAGCCCTCAGAAGTTAGTTAGAGAACCTTTTTTTTTTTTCTTTTCTTTTTTTAAATCATTTTATTTTTCATTTGCTCAATCAATACATGTGATTTGTGCAATTAGTCTTACACATTGATATATAAACAAAAGCATATTTAAATTCCTGTCCATACAAAAAAAAAAGCCTAATCAATTTACAGTACAACAGTGACATTTAAATTTTACCCTTTTACTCCCCCCCAACCCCCCCCCCCCCCCCCCCCCCGCCCAACCCTTTGAATCTTAACAACCTGGGTCTTTTCTCCTGTTCGCAAGCTCTCCCAAATCGAATGCATTGTCATTAGCGCATTTAACTTATAATCCCCCCCCCCCAGCCGCCCCATAGGTTTCTACATCAGGAGCCTATCCTTTACCAGTTGTAATGACACAAGGCTAGGATCCTCCAGCCATGGTTGCCATATAAGATTGAATTTATCCACTGCCTTTCTACGTCTGTAGGCGAGCCGTTCTCTGAAAAGCAAGGAATTGACATACACAATCCACTGCTTCCCTGTGGGAACCGTCTCTGCCATCCTTTTCAGCTTCAATCGCCCCAAGCAGGTACACTAGAGGGTCCAAGGATATAGGTACCTGGGCCACTCTTGTGATGTTCTGGGAAACCTCCTCCCAGTATCTGTGGAGTTTTGGGCGCCTCCAAATTAGATGTATAAAGTCCCCTTGCTGTACTTTGCACTTTGGGCACAAGGGGGAGTCCCTTCCTCCCCACTTGTAAAGCTGTACTGGTGTTCTATAGGCCCTATGCAGAATAAATAATTGTGATAATTTGTGGGACGCTGATACAGATACCGCCGGAATAGAGTCCAACGCCATATCCCACTGGTCCCCATCTATATCTCCGATGTCTTCTGCCCATTTACTACGACATCTAAGGGAGGCATAGTCCTGTATTGAGGATAGTAATTCCGCATATGTTTTTGATATTAGTCCTCTCCGGGTATCCTCCTGGAGGACCTCCATCAGCAGACGTGACAATGATATTACTAAGGATTGTGTCATTTGCTGTGCCTGCAGAGCATGCCGAAGCTGAAGATATTGATAAAAGCCCCTTGGGGCTAACTGGAATTCCTGGCACATATGTTCGCATGCAGCGCCATCAACAGGCCACAGAGACTATACACCAGCATCCCACCTGTAGTAAAAGAATGGTTTACAGAACCCTATCAAATAGTGTATTTGAGTACAACTACCACTCAAACATTCCCTTAGATTTTAAAGCCCCGCTACACACACATATATATATATATATATATATATATATATATATATATATATATAATGTAAAATCTCTCATAAATAAATTTTCTTTTTCGTTCTAAAAGTGATCATGCAGGAGGGGGGGGGGGGGGGGTGTCTGTAGGAGGCAGAGAAACAGCAGTCCACTGATCCTCCCAGTTTAAACTGGGGGGAGTGTGTCAGCACAAGTATTGGCCATTGGAGGACAGGCAGGCTGTGTTCCCAGCACAGCCAGAAAAATGGCCACACTGAGAAATAGGAAAGCAGGGGGGCTGGCAGGATCACTAGGTATTTCACACATTGGAAACAATGCAAAGAGAAC
This sequence comes from Rana muscosa, assembly GCA_029206835.1. Lineage (NCBI taxonomy): Eukaryota > Metazoa > Chordata > Amphibia > Anura > Ranidae > Rana > Rana muscosa. Next base: position 885,641,273 of record CM055116.1, read on the forward strand.
AGAATACTTTTTTTTAGCAAAAGTACGTGGTACAACAGATACATATCAGGAATATAACATACTCCTTAATACTACTGACACACTGCATTGCGGAAGTCATTTCTGACTTTGCACATAGTTTCACTTAAGTCTTGCAGAGTATACAGTATATGTTACTGGAGAGAATTGTGTTTTCTTAACGAATGTGGAGCTTATTTTTTTATTTTTATTTTGACTGGAACCCTCTTTTAATTAAGGTGTTTGAACTTGAAGCATACATGTATGCCATATTAATGTAAGATCACGAGGGACAGATACAAAATATTCTATGACTTTGTTCTCTGGAAAGGATTTGCTTTCCTTTTTCAGAGTATGTGTTAATGCATTCTGTGCCCTTGCCAGAGATTACAGGTGACTTCAGTAAGAGACTGTAGAAACTGCCAGGCAATGTCTAAGTGATGTATGAAATGCACTTTGATGTATGATCTCCTGAGAAATCCTGAGTGTCCTAAATTTTGTTTTTCATTGTACAGTCAGTCTCTGTGAATTTTCATCTGTCAGCTTAGCAGAGCTTTGTAGTGTCACCCCTAGACAAGACTGCAGAGTGTGATATGTCGTAGGCACGCCCTCTACTGTTCCAATCAGGAACAGCTGTTTTCAGCAAAGCACAGTTAGCTTTTTCAAGATATATATAGATATATATATATATCTATATATATATATATTTCCTGTTGCATAGTCATCCTGCAAATGCTATTACTGGCCGGATCTCAGAGTAAGGTATTTGCGGAGGAAAACTGTATGAAGTGAGATAGGATGCCAAACATATTGAAAAATAGATTGTGGGTTGACATACATTTTTGGGGGTCTATTAATAAAGAATTTGCTGGGAGAATGCTTCGGTATTTGTTCCCTTTGGCACAAATAATTCCTGTCATTTCCCATGAACTTCCACTCTGTCTAGTGGCCATAATGCAGTCCTTTCCTGAAATACCGCAATCAGAAAAATATTGTATTATGACCACTAGGTGGAGCTGACGATCATAGGAAGTACACATACTGTATTATGAACATCGTGGGGGTTATGTGCATTCACACAATAACTTTTTTTTTTTTTTTTTATAAATAGCCTCTTAAGTTACTTCTACCTTCCGTTTTTATTTTCAGTTGAGGTCAACAAAAGAAGAAAATAATTGAAATAATAATCACATTTACAGCTCTATTTTTTATCATGGGAAAGCAACCCAAAGCATACATCTCAACGTTTTGCTATAGGAACGAGTGACACCTATTAGCAAAAGTATGTAGGCATTGGACACACCCGATGCCGCGTCCTCTTAAAGCGGAGGTCCGCCTAAAAAAAAAATATTAAAAGCCAGCAGCTACAAATACTGCAGCTGCTGACTTTTAATAAATGGACACTTACCTGTCCAGGGTGCCTGCGATGTCGGCAGCCAAAGCCGAGCAATCGCTCGAGGATCGTCTGCTGCCCCGGCCATCTTCGGTAAGGGAATCAGAAAGTGAAGCATTGTGGCTTCACTTACCGGTTCCCTACTGCGCATGCGCAAGTCGTGCAGCGCGTCCAACTGGTCCGCGCTATCTCCAGGACCTGTGTGTTTCCCAGAAGACAGCGGGGGGGACGAGAAGTGACGTAGACCCCCGCAGATTTTGCGGGGGTCTATGCCCGGAAGTGGGTGCAAATACCTGTATTATACAGGTATCTGCACCCCCCTCCCCCCTAAAAGGTGCCAAATGTGACACCGGAGGTGGGGGAGGGTTCCGAAAAGCGGAGGTTCCATTTTTGTGTGGACCTCCGCTTTAAGGAGAATTACAGTGGAACCTCGGATTACGAACATAATCCGTTCCAGGAGAATGCTTGTAATCCAAAGTACTCGCATATCAAAGCGAGTTTCCCCATTGAAGTCAATGGAAACGAAAATAATTTGTTCCGCATTGACTTCAATGGCATGCAATACCGCATGCGGCCAGAGGTGGGAGGGCGCCGGAGAGCCTCGGAAACGGCCTAAAAGGCCGGAGGGCACCTCGGCAAACCTCGGAAAGGCTCGGAAACTGAATATTTACGTGTGTTTCCGAGCATTGCCGAACGGCGCCAATTGGCTCTTCTCGGCTCCGGCGCCCCCGCACCTCAGGTCAAATGCGGTACTGCAGGCCATATTAGCTTGAATTCTGCTCATCTTGCGAGACAACACTCGCAAACCGAGTCAGAATTTAAAAAAAAAAGCTGCTCGTCTTTCAAAATGTGCGTTAACCGCGTTACTCGTAAACCGAGGTTCCACTGTACATAATAAAAGATTAGTTAAACCCACAAATGCTTTTTTTTTTTTTTTTTTTTTTTTTACCACTACTATTGCTTTTATACTGGTTTTTGAAATGTACCAATTCAGAAATGTAGAAACTGTATGAAAGGTTTAGCACTGTGAAACGCTTTTTGAAAGATAAATAGTGAATTTTATATACAGCTATATAGATACTGTAAGACCAAAATGAGGGACAGAAGGAGGAAAGAGGGACAGAGGAACTTTGTTCCAAATCAAGGACAGTCCCTCGAAATCAGGGGCAGTTGGGAGCTATGCCCAAAGAATTCGCTGGTACTTTTCTGTAACACTGCCACCTCCACTGTTGGCTGGTGTGTCCAGTCCCACTTCATGGACTCCCAGTGTACTGTCAGATGGGGAACAGCAATTTTTTAGGGAGTGCAGGTAAGCATCATTTCACAATTGTTTTCTCTTTAAAGCTGAATTATAATTTTTTTGTTTTATTTTTTAACAGCACCATGGAGTGTACTTACCAGTAATGTTTTCTGTGTGCTGGCAGCTGATATTTACAGTAGAAATCCTCAGTCCTCTACCTCTGGACAGCCTTGCAGAGGTGATCTAACCCCATTTCTCTGGGGGTTGATATCGGCAGCTGCACCTGTGACATGCATTTGTTAATAGTCACGGCTATGTCTGGGTTCACAGCAGAGCGCTGTGCGACCTCGCACGTGATTTGCACCGCACTGCAGTGCAAATCACATGCGATGTCTGTGCAATGCGAATTCAGCCATACAGATTGTATGGCTGAATTTGCATCGCATTCGGACCAAAGTCATGCAGGTCCCTTTTTTTGGTCCGCACCAGAATCGGATCGTATGTGTTTTCAGACCCATGCGATCTGATTCATGTCCGAACTGAACAGTTCACACTGCGATATGCAAACCGATCTGGGGGTGTCATTAACTTTGTATTGACACCCGCAGTGGTTCGCATATGGCAGTGGAAACTGTCTGTGAGTTGGGTGCGATGCGGGAATCCGTCCTGGATTCGCACGGGTTCTCGCATCGCACCAGTGTGAACCGAGCCTGAACCTGCCAACCTGCTCTATTCATAGAACTGAACTATGGGTTCCCACAGTGCACAACATTCCATGGCTGGAACGGTTCCGTGGTTTATCCACCAATTACAAAATGCTTTGCATTGTAGGAACCTATAGTGCAGATATTATGAATGTAGCACAGGGGCGGAAAGGGCCGTCATAGTCTGCGCTTTTCATGAGTGACTGTCACATGCACAGCAACTGATATTACCACCAACATCATTTGAATATCACCACTTCTGAGGTATTCGCGTGCAGATAACCGAGGATATCTATTTTCAAGACAACAGAAAACACTTCAATGCTGGTAAGTAGCACCCACCAGCACACAGGACACACTTCATTGCTGGTAAGTAGCACATCTGGTGCTGTTTAAAAAAAAGTTATATTTTGAAGAGTAGGGAAAGGTTAGAACTTCTATCATGTTTTTATTGTGACCCCATTGGGAAGAATTCCCCTCAATTCCTGTTCTTGTGACACCTCTACAATAGATTAGGGGAATGCGTGTTACCAGGACGCAGAAAGCAATAAAAACTCGACAGAGGGCTTAACCCTCCCTTTCTGCACATTAAAGTGGTTGTAAACCCTTCCATGAACCAAATGAAGTGACTAGCCTCGGGTGATACACATAGATGAAACAAATCCTCCTACATAAGTTGCACCTGTTTATCTGCAGTCTTCTCTTTTCTATATCTGTTCAAAGTCCAGAATTTATCAAGCTTGTCTGAGCTATCAGAAAAAAGAGGGCGAAAAGCTGAAAGTACACACTGCAGAGCTCAGTGTGGAGAGCTCTGAGAGCTGATTGGAGGGGAGGGACACACACACCTTCATACAGCACACAGAAACAGAGCTTAGGCTTTCAATCTGCTGGAGGTCCCTCCCCTGTCACCGTTTTTTCTTGGTGTCAGGAAAACTTGTCAGAAGTGATTCATGCTGATAGCAGAGGAATGAAGCAGCAGACAGAAATGACACTTATTGCTCTGGATTAAAACAAGTACGCACTATAGAGGGATATGCTTTTCTTCATATTTTATGTTTGAGGTTTACAACCACTTTAAAGGACTCAAGTAGTGCAAAGGAAATGTTATGCGTTTGCTCCTTGTAACCATTTTTTCTTTTTTTTTCATTCTGCATCCTAATAACGACCAAATCTTGGCTGCCAAAGACAATATTGCTGGTTTTAAAGGACATTTGTATATCCAAGCTGTGAATTGTTCAGACTCAAATGTTTTCTGACGCAAACAGATTCCAGCTTCTGGTTAGAGCCAGATTACATACCCGCAGTCCGAATTGCCTACAGCCAATAGTGCCTAAATTCCTGTTTTATATTATTTTAGGCTGTGTGCACACAGACATCTTTTACTTCAGGCTTTTATCCATTGTTAACATGGCTGAGCTTTCTAGAATCTGGAAGGAAACCTCAGCTCACAGCAGGTCTTATTTCCATTATGTTTTCTCTCCTGCTTTAAAAATACACAGCGTGGCAGCTCTGTTCCTGCTGGCGTCTGTCTTTGTACATAGTAGCCAATGGGAAGCAGATGGAAAATGCAGGGTCCGTCCAGCTTTCATGCTAATTATAATCCATCTTTTCTATTTTTGTGAAATGACCTGTGGAAATGCAACTAAGAACTCAGTGTAAGCTGAATTGAACTACAAACATTGGTTAAAGCGTATGTAAACACAATGAGCTTTTCGATTGTGCTCCCTTTTAGTCTGTTAAATAGAATTCTGATTTTTTTTTTTTTATATCTGTTCAAAAAAATTACCTGTTGATCCAGCCAAATATTTAATGAAATGATTACATCTTGTGCCCGTTTGTCTCTGCTGATGGTTAACAGTTAGCATGGTTCACAGTTGCCTATGTGAATGTAGCGCTACCCCCAGTTAAGAGAGCCGCTGGATTTTTGTTTCGGGCCCTGTGTACAGCACCGCCAACCCCCGGCAATCTTACTCGACCCACTCTGGCACAGTTAGTCTAGGGATTATACTCATATCACAATCAAACAGTATTGCAAGGGTAACCTCTTTGCAATAAGACAACACACTGATGCGAGAGATCAAGTATAACGGTTTTACTTTAGTTTTAAAAGGGCATAGGCAGAACATAACACATACAACTCGCTTACAGAGCCCTGCAGCAATAGGTATAGCACGCAATAATGGCGCAGCGCGGTGATCCACCACGCGCAGCTATTATTGTATACGCACCCTATGGCGCACTAAAACAATAGTCTATCTCCCCTCCCTGGTCAGGCCTGACATAGAATAAATCTCAGTCTTTTCTTTAAGGATTTCTTCGCATGCAAACTTTCGGTGGTGCACTTGATGAAACAGTATTTTTGTAATCCACAAAGTAGGCAGCCACAAGGAACACCACACTGGAGACCCTTTAACCCTGTCCTGCTACTGGTCTCCAGTGGAACAACAAACAAACTATCTGTGGGCCAAGGCAGTCTATAGGCCTAAACACGGTACAGTCTATTGGTTTGAGCAAGTGCTCGCTCACCACTCCGGACACGATCCCAGTCCGGGACTTCCACCTGCTGTGTCTCCACACACAGCGTCCGTCACGATCGGGTCTCCGATCCAACTGATGTCCTCACTCGACAAGTCAGATGCCACTCGGGCTCCACAGTGGGGTGGAAAGCTCTTCGGAAGTTGTGCAAGGCCCCAGGCTTCAGGCCTTGCACTGCAGCAGATCCGCACAGGAAGACTGTTGCTTGCAGCGCGGTGTCCAAAGAGACCGAGCTCCGCCTCGCCTCCTTCTTAAATAGCCCCTCCCATGAGTCTCTGCGGTGGCCAATTGCACTCTGCGTGCCGAACGGGGTTCTGGGTAACGTAGTCCCGGGGCCTTAAAGGAGACCCCGCTACATGAACTACAGACCACCTCCCAGTGGGACTGTATTATAACAAGAAATGGGGGGGGGTGTTCTGTAGTCCTAACTCTATTACCTGACCTAAGGTGACAATGCTGCTCCTCTATAAATACCGTGGCAAAATAAATTATTTGATCCCCTGCATATTTATATAAGTTTGCCCGCTTACAAACAAATGAAGGGTCTATAATTTTTTTTATCATAGGTGTATTTTGAATGATAGAGGCAGAATATCAACCAAAAATCCAGAAAAAACTAATGATACAAATGTTATAAAATGAGTTTCAGTTCTGTGAGTAAAATAAGTATTTGATCCCCTACCAACCAACAATAATTCTGTTCCCACAGACTGGCTACAGTATGTGCTCATGTGGTACACAGATTAGTCCTGTCAATTTAAGAAGGTGCTCCTAACGACAGCCCTTTATGTGTATAAAAGACGCCTGTCCACAGAATCTTTCTTACATTCAAACATCACCTTAATGGGCAAAACCAAAGAGCTGTCAAAGGACGTCAGGGATAAAATTGTAGACCTGCACAAGGCTGGAATGGGCTACAAGACCACCAGCAAGAAGCTTGGTGAGAAGGAGACAACTGTTGGAGCGATTATTCGCAAATGGAAGAAATACTAAATAACCATCAATCGCACTCGGTCTGGAACTCCATGCAAGATGTCGCCTCATGGGGGGGGGGGGAGGGATGATCATGAGAAAAGTGAGGGATCAGCCCAGAACTACATGGGAGGAGCTTGTGAATGATCCCAAGACAGTTGGGACCACCGCCAGCAAACAAACCATTGGTAACACAATACGCCGCCATGGATTGAAATCCTGCAGCTCCAACAAAGTCCCCCTCCTCAAGAAGGCACATGTACAGGCCCTCTGAAGTTTGCCAATGAACATCTAATTGATTTGGAGAAAAATAGGGAGAAAGTGATGTGGTCATATGAGACCAAAATTTAGCTCTTTGGCATTAACTCGACTCGCCGTGTTTGCAGGAATAAAAATGCTGACTATGACCCTAAGAACACCATCCCTATAGTCAAGCACGGAGGTAAAAACATTATGCTTTGAGACTGTTTCTCTGCTAAAAGTACAGGCCTACTTTGCCGCATTGAGGGGCCAATGGACAGGACCATGTATTGTAAAATCTTGAATGAGAACCTTCCTCTCTCAGCCAGAACATTGAAGATGGGTCGTGGATGGGTCTTCCAGCATGACACTGACCCAAAACATACCGCCAAGGCAACAAGGGATAGCTCAAAAAGAAGCAAATAAGAGTCATGGAGTGGCCTAGCCAGTCTCCAGACCTTAATCCGATAGAAAAGTTATGGAGGAAACTGAAACTTTTGCCGCGTACACACGACCGTTTTTCATGACGAGAAAAATGCAATTTTTTAAAATGGTCATTAAAAACGATCGTGTGTATGCGGCATTTGAGTTGCCAAGCAACAGCCAAGAAACCTTAAGGATTTAGAGAAGATCTGTTAGGCCCCTTTCACACGGACGTTCCCATGTATCCGACGACATCAGTCTCCGCTAAGGTCCGTTTAGCATGACGGAGGAAAATCCTACTTTTCCATCCGTCTGCGGATCGGATGAAAACGGACAGACGGTCCGTTTTCATCCGATCCCCCCCCCATAGAGGAAAGCGGCGATCCGACCGGTCCGTTTCTGCACAGTGTGCAGAGACGGACAAGCCATCCGCCGGCTCAGCGGGGATCAACGGAGCGATCTCCGCTGAGCAAGCGGATATTCACGAAAGAGCCCTAAAGAAGAGTGGACAAAAATCCCTCCTGAGATGTGTGCAAACCTGGTAACCAACTGCAAGAAACGTCTTACCTCAGTTTCTCCACCAAGTACTAAGTCATGTTTTGCTTGGGGATCAAATACTTATTTTACTCACTGAACTGCATCTCAGTTTATAACATTTGTATCATGTGTTTTTTCTGGATTTTTGGTCGATACTCTGTCTCTATCATTTAAAATACATCTATGATAAAATAAATATAGACCCTTCATTTCTTTGTAAGTGGGCAAACTTACAAAATCTGCAGGGGATCAAATGATTATTTTCCCCACTGTAAGAATGAGCTTCAGGTTCAAGTCAACGTTGGATTTGCAATATTGAACATGTGCTTAGCTGTGATAGGAAGCGCTGCTGATAAAATCATAGAGAAAAATTTGTGTAAGGCTTGTAGGCAGGCAGTGGTAAATATAAATATAAAATCTTCACTAAATGTGTTTGTAGCGGGGTCTCCTTTAAGACTCTCAGGACTACCTTACCCAGAACCCCATTCGGCACCCAGGGTGCAATGTTTCCACCCCAGAGACTCATGGGTGGGGTTATATAAGGAGGAGGCGAGGTTGCGCTCGGCCTCTTTGGGACACGAGACTTCAGTGGAGAGATCTTCCTGTGCAGATCCGCTGTGGTGCAAGGCCTGAAGCCTGGGGCCTTGCGCTGCTACCCAAAAGAGCCTTCCACCCTCATTGCGAGCCTGGGTGGCACCTGACGCGGTCATCTTCAACCGCTGCTGAGCCGGAGACCCGACCACTGCAGACGCTGTGTGTGGAGACACAGCAGGTGGAAGTTCCCGGACTGGGATCGCGTCCGGAGGGGTGAGCGAGCACCTGCTCAATCCACATACTGTACACTATTGTTAGGCCTACAGACTGCCGTGGCCCACCAGTTCATATTTAAGTCCCCACTGGAGATCCATAGCAGAACTGAGTCAAACGGATCTCTAGTGGAGTGTTTTGTGTTGGTACTTTTACCCTTTGGATTACAAATGTGTTCCTGAAATGTGCACCACCGTTTAAAGACTTGCATGCAAAGAATTCATCCCCTAGAGACTGGGTTATAGGGTCAGGCCTGGCCAGCCAGATAGTTTATTTAGTTGCTGCGCCATAGGGCGCATAGTGAAGTACTGTTACACGTGGCACCTGTGCGCTATATCTTACTAGTTGTAGTGTGTCAATTGCTGCAGGGCTCTGCAGAGATATTCATGTGATTTGTTACAATTGTTGATTTTTATTGCCAGTAGAAAGTAAACTCGTTATTCTTCTATCATTGCATTGGTGTCTGAATTTAATCATAGAGCATAAGATATATATATATTACCCTAGACTAACTGTGCCAGAGTGGGTCGAGTAAATTGCTGGTGGTTGGCGGAGCTGTCTTCAGGGCCCAAACTAAATCTGCGGCCCTCTTAGTTGAAGGTATCGCTACATGTTTAAGGGAGAATAATGCTGTGTATCTTGGGGAATATTTTCAAATCTTAAAGGCTTATTTCACTTTCTGACCGCGTTTCACGTTGCACCAATATTTAGGGTGAAACGTGGTTTCAACTGCAGCTCCCAACCTCAAACCGTCCCCCTTCCCCATCCTTAGCTAAATCATTGGGATCTTCACCCTGCAGCATCCTGTATTTTTTTTTAGCTTGACGCCGCTGTTCATGGCTCCACCTATACCAGTGGTTCTCAACCTTTCAAGTGCCGTGACCCCTTGATAAAATTTCCCAAGTTGTGGGGACTCCTAACAGTAAAATTATTTTCGTAGCGTGGGTTGTGAGCACCCAAGGCAAGACAATAATTTGCGCCCCTAACCCAAGGACATTTAGCGCTCCCTGAGTCCCTTCCACTCGTACAGTATTAAAACCCCTTATGGTACATTTTAGGATGTACCACTCTTTTTCTTTGTTCTCCTTTCTTACCCTTTTATCTCTCTCTATCCTAATTTCTTGTTTTTTTTCCCATCCCTCTCTAGCCATCTTTCTTGCTCTTTCTCTTCCTTTTTCTTTGTTCTTCCACCTCTTTTCCTATCCCTTCAATGTAATCTCTATTTTTATTCAATCTCTTACTCCTTGATAAGGGGGGGTGGGGCGGAATGGGATGAGTGGCAGTGCTTGCAGGGAGTTGGGATGAGTGCCAATACTAGTTGGAGTCCTGATCAGCCAACTTAGGTGCTCTTGATCAAGGTCATCTGCTGATCTGAGAACTGTAGTGGGGACTTTTAATGGGAACTATAATCACAGGTAGTGTTACTCAGTGTGTCTCCGACTTTGTTGTGTCTCGTAGCAGTGACACCTCTACCAAAATCAGGAGACGGGTCTTCTCCAACCGCTCCCACTTCACATTCATCACCATTCAGCTGACCTCTGTCTCTGCCCCCCAGCCATACCGTGAACTGAATGGGCGGCTGCAAAGAGGCTGAGTGGGTGGCCGCAGGCTCCAGGGACAGTCCTGCTTTGCGACCGCAAAAAGGCTGGGAGAGAGGTGCAGGCTTCAGGAACAGCCCAGGATTTGGTGACCCCTGGCAAATCATCATTCGACCCCCGAGGGGGTCCCGACCCCCAGGTTGAGAACCACTGACCTATACAGTCGCATCATCCATACACATCATACACAGGTCTGTTAATGGAAGACTACATGTCCAATGTGGCACCACAGCAGTGGCACTCATAGATCTCAATAGAACACAAGTTCAGTGATATCCTCACAGACCTGGGATTGGAGGAATAGTCTGCAAGAGCCTGTGCATTGCTTTGCAGGCTCCAATGCAAAAAAAAAAAAGAAAAAAAAACACAGATACACACAATTTTTTTTCCAATGTGAGTGAATGTTATATATATATATATATATATATATATATATATATATATATATATATAATTTTACAAAGGGTGGAATATGCCATAATGCTGCTGGGTACTTATTTGTGTCAAGGAGCCCCTTTACAGCCTCTCCACATGCACTGTCACCAGTCAAACAGGCTGCATTTATATTTTATAAAGGGCATTTTTTTTCATAGCCTGTCTGTGATCGGTTGCATGTTTGTTTTCACAGGTCTTTTCCAAATGGTTGCTAGCTGCAATCAGTTTCTTTTTTTTTTTTAAGAACAGTGTAATAGTCCTGGGCAATGTAAATCAACAAAGAAGTTTCTTTTTTCCTTTGGAAAGGCATAGGGCAGGGTAGTTTGCAGGCAGGGGATCATGGGAGGCAGGGGTTGAGCATTTTCATGACACAAAGTACCCAGAAGGACCTTTATATCAGTATCACCAGATGTTACAGTTAGATGAAATTTTAGTGGTGAGGTTTACACAATGGCGGTGCGTCCATAGTGGGGGCAGGAGCGCCGCCCCCTCTCTCCTGCACCCATCACTCAACAATAGATAGATTCATGCATTGCATGAATCTATCTATTGTCGCCAGTGCCGCCCACTATTTAGGTGTCCGGCCCCCTGTTGAGTGCCGGCCATCTGAATTACAGCAGTGGGTGTGTTTTGGAAGTGCCTGATTAGAGCCTGTGGGCTCTAATCGGCTTCCAAATGGTTAAACAGTGGGTGCACAGGCTGTGCGTTCCCTGTTTAAACAATGCTGTGTTAGGGAATCGCTTCCCTAACACTGATCCGCCTCTCAGCCAATCAGGTGCACCGGTCATCTGATTGGCTGAAGCGACAGGCGCTGTGATTGGACGCCTATCAGGCGTCCAATCATAGCAGAGATGACATCGAGGATGGGAGAAGACATCGAGGACTCGGAGGTGGACGGCGCTGACCCGAGAAAGGTAAGTACCGGGCGGGGGGCAGACTGGCTGCATTTGATCGGGAAACTGGCATCATTTGAGGGGGCAAACTGGCAGCGTTTGATGGGCACAGTGGCTGCGTTTTATGGGCACAGGGGCTGCGTTTGATGGGCACAGTGGCTGCAATTGATGGGTTTTTTTTTTAGTTTGTTTGCGCCCCCCAAAAAATTTTGAGCACCAGCCGCCACTGGGTTTACATCTACTTTAAGAGACTATTGAGTTCTTTCAAATTCAATGTTGGGATACAATCATTTATGTGCCGTCTGTTCAGAGATCTGCACAGCCAAAAACTGATTTTTTTTATCTGTCTGCAATGACTTGATAGCTAGCTATTCAATTGTCAACATCTGAGCTACTTGTTTTATTTGAAAGTTATTTTACATCCGAGAACAATGTACAGATAAAGGTAGGATGAATGTCACCTTGCCTATCCTGCCTGTGTTTGCGTTAATAGAGCAGAGACAGCCTTACAATAATAAAAAAAAGAATCAAGAAAAAATTAAAACATGATAGATTTAACAAAAATATAACTCTAAATACAAAATACTGTTTTAAAAAAAAAAAAATACTACCTCAGCATGCAGAACCTATGCCTCCCACTTTAGGTTTGCCTGACCTTGTTTTTTAATAAAGGGAATTTCCTATAGTTAATGGCAACTATAACAGACAGAAAGATAATGATCTGATAATGTAGCACCCTGCTAGTTTAGAGTAGGCTGCTAGGTAAATTTAGTTATAAGCTCTGTAATCAGTGGAGCAGGGGTTGATTGCTTTGGGCTGTTTAGCGTCTCACAGGCTGCTGTTCTGCCACTTCCCCCTGTCTTATGGAGAGTTCTGAAAGTATACTGGGAGGGAGAGCAGAACAGGGAGCCTGAATATTTATGGGTCTCTGACTAATCCCTTAAGTGGTACATTCAGTAGGTGGTTGCAGAACCAATAAATCAGCCAGGGTGCACAGTTCCAGGGGCCCAGCCTTCATGAGGAGGAGGAGTAGAAATGTACCCAGGGATTTTATGCAATTTTTTATGCTATTTTTATGCAATGCATCCCTTAGTAGGAGGTGGCATTAGCATTAGCAAGTTCAACAAAAATTACTGCTATGTGCCCTTGAGGAGGGGTAGGAGGAAACGGTCACATTTGAAGCACTCTAAAAGAAAGTGGCTGATACGCACCCTTTAGAAAGAGGAGTACCTGCATTTTTCTAATGAGCTCTTTGGTGCCTAGTCATGTGTTTCCTCTCGTGTGTGAGGAACCCAAATGGCTGGTCCTTTTACCCTGGCCAATATGCTGCAATCAGATACTGCAGACAATGATGCTGCTTTGGGCAGACGATATTTCAAAAAAGGCCCACACCACGGAACTCTATCTTTTTGTGCCTATTCAAGTGCTCTCATTCTGTCCTGACACTAGCCAATATCTGCCAAACACGCACCTGAAGTCTATATTTATTACATAGATGTGCGCAGCTATTGCATTAGAGTGTGCACCCCAAAGCTTAAACACACTTGCATATATACTGGTGTATATATATATATATATATATATATATATATATATATATATATATATATATATGTAGCGGGGTGTTCCCCTATAATGGAAAGAAACTACATCACCCATAACCCCATTCTTCAGATGTTCCACCGCAGAGACTCATGGGAGGGGTTATAAAAGGAGGAGGCGAGGCCGGGCTCGGCCTCTTTGGGACACGAGACTTCACGGACGGATCCTCCTGTGCGGATGTGTCGGAGTGCAAGGCCTGAAGCCTGAGGCCTTGCTCAGCACCAAAGAGCCTTCCACCCCCCCCCCCCCCCTCTGCGAGCCTGGGTGGCATCTGACTTTGTGCGCTACAGCCTGGTTGGATCGGGGACCCGATGGTTGGAGAGATCGAGTGTGTGTGACACGGCCAGTGGAGGTTTCCCGGACTGGATCCGTAGTCCGGCGGGTGAGAGGGCATAAGCCCAGCTAGATACTGTTACTGCATATAGGCCTATAGACTGCCGTGGGCTACAAGTTATTTTTATACCCCTATTGAAGAGCCTTGTCAGAACTGAGCCTGCGGCTTTATTTAACCAAGTTCTATACAAAGTTATACTCTGTTTGAAGTGCACCACCATTACAGACTTGCCGGTGAAGAAAGAAGGACTAAGTTAAATATTAGAACCAGGCCTGGTGGGGATTCTAGCGTGTTTGATTACTGCGCCATAGGGCACTTAGTTAACGGTCGCCCGTATGGCGCACCTGTAGCGTGTGTTACTACATAGTGTGTTAGAGTGGCAGGACGCTGCCCTTAGGAGTGATTATCTTGAACTGTGATTACTGTTACCCCCTTTATCCATATTGAGAAAATAAGTAAAACACTTTACCTATTACAATTCATCACTGTGTCCTTGCTTAGTTATTATATTGCATAGGATATATCATTGATTGTTAATACTAGCTGTGCCAGAAGGGGGTAGAGCCTATTGCCGGGGGTTGGCGGAGCTGTACTCAGGGCCCAAATCTAATTCTGCGGCCTCCTTAGTTGGAGGTATCACTACACGTGGGGGTTCTCGTCCGGGATCCTGATGCAGCAAGCGAACGCCAGAAGTGCCGGCATGGACCCCATGGATCCAAGAGCGGTAGAAGAGTGGTGCAAAGCCGCTAATACAGAGCCAAAACAGTCGATAGCCATTAGCCTCCCTGGGGAGAAATGGTCGAGTGAGACGGTAGAGGAACTCATGAGTTCAGTGTCCCCAGATCACACACCGTGGGTGATAGACATAAAGACAGACCCAGACATCTCATATCAATACGCATTAGTGGAATATTGGGACGGGATGCCAGAGGCCTGTAAGCACAAGTGTCTGCGGACGCCAGACAACAGAACATTTAGGCTGGCGCATGCAATAACTGTAGAAAGGGAACCATCCCCTACGGGATCGCCACAGGCTGCGGCCCGAACTCCACCTGAAAGAGAAGACAGGGTGACACCCCCGGTGGCACCTGCACCGGCCACTGCTATATCACCAGAACTGATAAATGCAATAGGGGATTTGCTAGCCAAATGTCAGAAGACAAGTACGGTGCATGTGGAAACTAGCTACCGGAGACTAAAAATATTCTCAGGGAAGCTCCCTGTCCCGGCAGGGGAAGAAGATTTTGATACCTGAGTGGAGCAGGCATTACAGGCGGTGGAGGCATGGGAGGTGCCTGAAGCACAGAAGAGGCAGCGAGTGTTAGAAAGCCTTAAAGGTGCAGCAGCAGAAGCAGTGAAAAGTTTCCGGTTTGGGAATGCAGGGTGCACGGCGCAGGACTGTCTAGCTATGCTGCAGGAAGATTTTGGTCAATTAGACAAGGTGACAGAGATGGTCTACCAGTTTGAACACACTTTCCAAAAACCGGAGGAGAAACTTTCCGAGTATGTCAGAAGGCTAAACAGGCTGCTGTGCAAGATTGTGTTAAAGAAAGGGATGAAGCCCCAAGATGCCGATGCGGCAAGAATGAAGCAAGTCTTAAAGGGAGCGCTACGCTCCGATCCAGTCTGGCTGCACCTGAAAACCTTGGGAGGAGGAATGTTGCTGACTTATGCTGATTTAATAAAAATCATCAGAGATGAGGAGGCGCTGCAACAGGACCAACAGAAGGATAAGACAAGTGTTGTACCCGCACAGGTGCTGGTCAATTCAGTAATGACCCCTGAAAGAGAGGCGGAGATAGACACCCTAAAAACTCAGATGTCCAAGGTGTTAGAGATATTGACCTCTCTGATAGCAAAAGACACAGAGTGTCCCAAAAAGAAAGAAAGTCCAAGGAAGGAATTGTTCCCGATTGCCTCAGCACCCGAACCTTTACAAGAATGGGGAGATATAGTCTGCTTCAACTGTGGGGGAGTTGGCCACATTGCAGCCACATGTTCCAGTCCGAAGAAGAAGAGACCAGACAACCGCAAGCCGGCGGGAAACTCCAGAGGGCCCCGGTGAAGGAGTCAACCGGGTGCCCATCATCTTCAGTAAACTCCAAGCTGAATGCGAAGAAAAACAAAAAGAGAGATAGAACACCAAAGGGGAAACACAATACCCCTCAACAAAGCTATACTCCAGGAGGAAGGGGGAGACCCCTCAGAAGAGGCACAGCACTCCCCAAAGGGGGTGCCCACCCAAGAAAAATAATAGTACCCCTCAGCGGGTTCCTACACCCATTAAAAGGAGGGAAGTTAGTGCATACCAGGCTCAAGAAAGGTTCAAGTCCAAAGGGAATAGGTCAAGAGAGAGTCCAAAGGGAAAAGGTCTGAAGAAGGTGGCTCCTGCCGGACCATATCCAGAGAAGCTGGTAGGCCCATCCCCTATAGTGCCCATTCAAGTGGAGGGAGTCTACACCAGGGGCCTCCTGGATACCGGGGCACAAGTGACCCTACTATACCGGGACTTCTACGACAGGCACCTGAGTCATCTGCCTATCCAGAAGATAGAAGAGCTGGAAATATGGGGAATTGGAACCCAGAGTTTCCCTTACGACGGCTACCTTCCCATCAAAATGACCTTTGACCCATCCGTGGCTGGGAAGGCCGAAGTGTTTGACACCCTGGCAGTTGTGTGCCCTAGGCCGCCTGGAGCCAACACGAACACGGACCTGGTCCGAAGACTCCTGACCCCTCTCGTGACAGAAGAAAGACAAGCAGCTACCAAGATCCATCCCATGCTGAAGACAGCCTACCAACGGCTGATCCAAGAGCGGGAGACCCCTGGAGAGGGGATAGGGAAGGTGTGGAGACTTGGAAGAGAAGGGGTAGTGTTGCAGCCCGGCAAAGTAACCTGTCTCAGGGCCACTGTGAAGCTTACTTGGGAGCAGCCTGGTCCCTTTGTCATGCTGGAGTCAGACCTAAGGGGTGAGTCCTCAGGCCTGGAGGTGATACCGGAAGTGATTCCGCTGAAGGTCCTGAAGAAGGCCCATTATAAAGTTCCAGTGAGTGTTAGGAATACTACCAAAGACCCCATGGAAATCCCAGCCAAAATGCTGCTAGGCCAGGTGAGCCCGGCGGCCCCTGTTACCCTGTCAGAAGTGAAGAGGACAGGTGGAGGAGGGGATGTTTGGGAGAAGCTGTCCATGGAAAACCCGAATCTGTCCAGGGCTTGGAAAGAGAGAGCCAAGGCCCAGTTGAATAGATGGGAGAAGATCTTCTCTAAGGATGAGTTTGATGTGGGGTGTGCAAGGAGTGCCACCCATCGGATCCGCCTCCAGGAAGATAAGCCCTTCTGAGAGAGGGTCAGGCGGGTCCCGCTAGCAGATCTGGAGGATCTGAGGGAACAACTTGCAGAACTCAAGAGGACTGGTGTGATACGGGAGTCCAGAAGCCCCTATGCTTCTCCCATAGTGGTGGTCCGAAAGAAGAATGGATCATTGAGGCTCTGTATCGACTACAGGACTCTCAACAGGAGAACCATACCTGACCAATACACCACTCCAAGGATAGAGGATGCCCTACAGAGCTTGTCTGGAGCCAAATGGTTCAGCGTTATGGATCTCAAGAGTGGGTACTATCAGATTCCGATGCACCCAGCAGACAAGGAGAAGACAGCTTTCATAACCCCAGTGGGGTTCTTTGAATTCGACCGGATGCCCCAAGGTCTGTCTGGAGCCCCAGCTACTTTCCAACATCTCATGGAGAAGACAGTAGGAGACATGAACCTGATCGAAGTCCTTGTATACCTGGACGATGTCATTGTCTTTGGGAGAACCTTGGAGGAACATGAAGAGAGGCTGGAAAAAGTGTTGAGAAGACTCAGTGAGGAAGGACTCAAGCTTTCGCCTGAGAAGTGTCGGTTCTACCAGTCTTCTGTGAACTATCTGGGGCACATAGTGTCTGAAGAAGGGGTGGCCACAGACCCTGAGAAATTGGAGGCAGTTACCTCCTGGCCACGGCCCACCACAGTAACAGAACTCAGATCCTTCTTGGGCTTCTGCTCCTACTACAGGAGGTTTGTGGAGGGATTTGCCCGAATTGCTAGACCATTGAATGAGTTGCTCAAGACTGAAGGAGAAGAGGATGGCTCGGGGCCCAGGAGGCCAGGAGAGTCCATCAGAGATCAGTGGAATCAGAAGTGTGAAGAGGCTTTCCAGGTATTGAAGAGGAGCCTGACCACTGCACCCGTCTTGGCTTACGCAGACCCAACCAAACCCTATGAACTGCACGTGGATGCTAGTCATGACGGTCTGGGAGGAGTACTTTACCAAGAACACGAGGGGCAATTGCGGCCCGTTGCCTATGTGAGTAGGAGCCTGACCCCCTCTGAGAAGAACTACCCCACTCACAAGCTGGAGTTCCTGGCCCTCAAGTGGGCGGTAGTAGACAAGCTCAAAGACTACCTGTATGGAGCGGAGTTCACTGTGAAGACCGACAACAACCCCCTTACCTACCTGTTCACCATGGCCAAGCTGGACGCCACTGGACACAGGTGGTTGGCCGCACTGTTTGGATTCAACTTCAGCCTTAAGTATAGACCAGGAGTGGGAAATCGAGACGCAGATGCTCTGTCCAGGAGATCTCATTCCCCCACCATTGAAATAGAAGATTGGACCCAAGTGGCACCGGACGGGGTGCGGGCCCTTTGTCAAGGAGCTGAATTCCAAGCCCAAGGAGGTTCCAGAGCAGAGGAAATAGGAGTTACCACGGTGGGAGTCCCCAAACACTACTGTGGAGTAGCTCAATTGGAAGAGGACAACCTACCAAGACTGTCCAAGAAGGAATTGAGGTGTGACCAATTGGAAGACCCCATGGGGAGATTGGTCCTGGAGGCCTTGGAGAATCAGAATCCAAACAGACTCATGCGTCAACCTTCAAAAGAAGCTCGCCTGCTGAGGAAGGAGTGGGATAGGTTGCAGTTACATCAGGGAGTGGTCTACCGAAGGGGCCCCTCTGATGACTCAGAAGATAAGTGGCAGCTGTTCCTCCCAGAGAAACATCGGAAGACTGTTCTGATTGCTCTGCATGACAATCATGGCCACCTAGGGGCTGAAAGGACCTTTCAACTTGTCAGAAGTCGGTTCTATTGGCCCTGCATGAGGGCAGAGGTAGAGGAGTACTGCCACTCATGTGCGCGATGCATCCAGAGGAAGACTTTGCCCCATCAAGCTGCCCCAATGGGCCATCTACAGAGCCAAGGGCCCATGGACCTGGTGTCCATTGACTTTCTCTGCCTCGAACCCGACCTGAGTGGACTAGGAAATGTTCTGGTGATAACCGATCATTTCACCCGGTATGCCCAGGCTTTCCCCACCAAAGACCAGAAGGCCTCCACCGTGGCCAAGGTACTTATGGAGAAGTACTTTGTCTATTATGGGCTGCCACAGAGACTCCATTCAGACCAAGGGAGGGACTTTGAGAGTAAGCTGATCCGGAAGCTCTTGGATTCTTTGGGAATTAAGAAGACTCGAACTACACCTTACCATCCTCAGGGAGATGCTCAGCCGGAAAGGTTTAACCGAACCTTGCTCAACATGTTGGGGACTCTGGAAAGCGAGAAAAAGCAACATTGGAGCCAACACATAGCAGCCATAGTACATGCTTACAACTGCACCATCAGTGATGCTACAGGCTACTCCCCATATCGACTCATGTTTGGGAGAGAAGCGAGACTACCGGTGGACTTGGCTTTTTGCACCTCACTGGACCATTCCTCGGCCACATCCCACAAAGGATATGTGGACAGGCTCAGACACAGCCTGAAAGTAGCCTATGAACAAGCTCAAGCGGCCTCAGATCAAAGGGGAGCTCGGAATAAAAGAAATTTCGACTTGAAGGTCCGGGTACAAGACCTACAGCCCGGGGATCGAGTACTGTTGCGCAATCTGGGAGTCCCCGGAAAGCACAAACTTGCAGACAGATGGAGATCTGAACCCTATGTCATCTGCAGGAAGTTGCCGGGCCTACCTGTCTACAAGGTGAAGCCAGAGGGAAAGGTAGGCCCACTGAAGACATGGCATCGAAACCACCTGCTCCCACTTGCGGAGGCAGTTAGAATACCTCCCGTGGGAGACTCCCCTGAACCGGCCTCTATCTTGGATACTCCTAGGCCGAACACTCGGTCACAGACCTCCCGAGCTGAAAATGGAGAAGCCTCCCAACTTAGTGGAGATGAGGAGGGAGAACTTGATTGGCTGTGGCCTTCCCCAACTCCAGGAACTTCTATCATAGATCTTCCAGTCACCCAAGATACCACAGATGAAACACTGAACCCAGAGGCTACAGAGTTCATCCCCTTTAGTCCTTCAGCAGATTTCTGGGAAGATACCCATGATAGTTGCTCCGAGGAAGAGGAGCCTGTGGCGCCAGAGCCAGAGATTCCAGGAGAGCAAAGGGCTCGAAGAGTCATTCGACCTCCTAAGAAGCTGACCTACCCTCAGATGGGGAACAGTTCGGAAGACTCTGTAGTCACTGCTAGGAGAAATGCTGAGATTCCGGATCCCTCCACTGTCCATTTGGTGGAGGGCAACCCCAGATCACTCTCTGGCACAGTTAGGCAGGCCACCCATGATAATGTGACCTGTGAGAAAGGGAATTCTACCCCTCAGTTATGGTGGGAATCCCCTATCCCAACATCGTTTTCAGAATTGTCCAGTGTTATCTATAGTTGTTGTTAAAATTTATCTTTGGGGACCAAAGAGTTTAAGTGGGGGGAGTGTGTAGCGGGGTGTTCCCCTATAATGGGAAGAAACTACATCACCCATAACCCCATTCTTCAGATATTCCACCGCAGAGACTCATGGGAGGGGTTATAAAAGGAGGAGGCGAGGCCGGGCTCGGCCTCTTTGGGACACGAGACTTCACGGACGGATCCTCCTGTGCGGATGTGTCGGAGTGCAAGGCCTGAAGCCTGAGGCCTTGCTCAGCACCAAAGAGCCTTCCACCCCCCCCCCCCCTCTGCGAGCCTGGGTGGCATCTGACTTTGTGCGCTACAGCCTGGTTGGATCGGGGACCCGATGGTTGGAGAGATCGAGTGTGTGTGACACGGCCGGTGGAGGTTTCCCGGACTGGATCCGTAGTCCGGTGGGTGAGAGGGCATAAGCCCAGCTAGATACTGTTACTGCATATAGGCCTATAGACTGCCGTGGCCTACAAGTTATTTTTATACCCCTATTGAAGAGCCTTGTCAGAACTGAGCCTGCGGCTTTATTTAACCAAGTTCTATACCCCTTGGATTACAAAGTTATACTCTGTTTGAAGTGCACCACCATTACAGACTTGCCGGTGAAGAAAGAAGGACTAAGTTAAATATTAGAACCAGGCCTGGTGGGGATTCTAGCGTGTTTGATTACTGCGCCATAGGGCACTTAGTTAACGGTCGCCCGTATGGCGCACCTGTAGCGTGTGTTACTACATAGTGTGTTAGAGTGGCAGGACGCTGCCCTTAGGAGTGATTATCTTGAACTGTGATTACTGTTACCCCCTTTATCCATATTGAGAAAATAAGTAAAACACTTTACCTATTACAATTCATCACTGTGTCCTTGCTTAGTTATTATATTGCATAGGATATATCATTGATTGTTAATACTAGCTGTGCCAGAAGGGGGTAGAGCCTATTGCCGGGGGTTGGCGGAGCTGTACTCAGGGCCCAAATCTAATTCTGCGGCCTCCTTAGTTGGAGGTATCGCTACATATATATAATATATATTTATTTATTTATATATTGTGACAGCAGGAAGGTAAAGTCACCTGGTTGCATCCAGGGGGGTAGGTATATTTCTCCCAGATTCAGGCTTTATGCCGACTTATACAACTAGGGAGAGAGTTGATGAAGCCCAGCTGAGGCTAGTGGGCTCATGGATGATTCATACCTCTAGGGAGAGTGCTGGGCGTCGTGCAGGCAGGGAGTTGATGAGACCAGCTGAAGCTTGTCAGCTCGTTTAAGGCCTCTATAAAAACTCCCAGCTTCATTAGGTGTTTGCTCATGCCTGGAACCAGACCTGTGTGGACTGTCTAGGGAGAGTGAACCCCTGTGCGGTGAGACAAAGCCTGTGTGGCTATTTGTTTGGACATTTACTAAACCAGGGACTTAGGGACTAGGACAGCACCAGGCTGATCCCAGTTGTTAGTTAGGAAACCTGCATGTTTAGTCAGAGGTCAAGCTGACCAGGGTTTATTTTGTTTATGTTTCTTTTTGCTTTGCTGTGTTTTTTGTCACTGTAAATAGAGAAATAAACCGCACCTTTTTGATCTTGAAAACCACAACCTCCGTCTGCTGGGCCTGTTTTTGTGTGGGGAGCCCATCCAGGGGATCACACACACCCGCTGCCGAGCTAACCCCCTCACAGTTGGTGGAGAACCAGTGGCAGTTTTTTTTTAAGCCAGCATGGAGGAGATACTGAAACAGCTGGCTCTAGCAAATGCCAATCAACAGCAGACAAATGCAGGTTTGCAAAAGAGCCTTGCAGCTCAACAACAGAGCTTCGCAGCCCAGCAGCAAGCTCATCAACAGAGCCTTGCAGCCCAGCAGCAATCTGAGGCCCGCTTCATAGACCTGTTACAGAAGCAAGAGCAGAGACTACAACAAATGGAAGCAGTAATGCAGCAACGTCCGCAGACCAGTGAGGAAAGCCGTCCCACTAATACCGCGTCCTTTGGGGTGAGTCGTTTATTGACAAAAATGACTGGAGAGGATGATCCAGAGGTATTTTTGACCACATTTGAAAGGACTGCTGAAAGAGAAAAGTGGCCTGAGGAGCAGTGGGCTGGACTGGTGGCTCCTCTGTTAACTGGTGAATCGCAGAAGGCTTACTATGACCTAGAGCCTGACCAAGCAAAAGACTATGTGATGCTAAAAGCTGAAATATTGGCAAGGCTGGGTGTCACCCTGGCTGTCCGGGCTCAGCGTGTGCATAACTGGACTTTCCAGCTTGGAAAACCCCCCAGGTCTCAAATGTATGATCTCATTCACCTGAGCAGGAAGTGGCTACAGCCAGAGACTTTGTCCGCACCAGAGATTGTGGAACGTGTTGTAATGGATCGGTTTTTGAGAGCTCTTCCTACTGCCATCCAAAAGTGGGTAAGCCATGGAGACCCAGAGACGGCCGGTGGTCTTGTGGATCATGTAGAGAAATACTTGGCTACAGAGAACCTGACGGCCTCTTCCAGAGACTCTCGGACTTTCCACCCTAAGACCAGACCATCCCCAGGGGCGGATAAGAGGATTCCAAGGGGTGAGGGTGGAGAGAGTGAGAGGGTGGGAGCTCTACCCAAAGTTTGGCGAGAACAGCCTGGGAAGTCAGAGGCTCAAGAGGCAGCCAAATGGATTGTTTGCTACCGCTGGCGGCAAGCGGGACATATTGCAGCAAATTGCCCGGTTGTGGAGGAACCCATGCAATGTGACTTTCTGACGGACAGACGTCAGTCGCTGTGTGCGACAGTCGCATGCACTGCCATTCGGGGAACTGAGAAACATTTATGCAAAATGTGTATTAATGGTAGAAATGTTGTGGTATTACTGGATTCAGGTAGCCTTGTGACCCTGATAAAGGCTGAATTAGTTAAAACAGAGGTCTCTGGGAATAGCAAGGTAGCTGTTATTTGTGTGCATGGGGACACCCGAGAGTATCCAGTGACTACAGTGTGTTTCAAGACCCCCAAAGGTACCCTCTCTCATCCAGTGGGGTTAGTATCTCAATTACCGCATGATGCCATTGTGGGAAGGGATTTTCCGAAGTTCTGGGAACTGTGGGATGATCCTGAGCCCCCCACTGGTGCCCCTATGTACCAGGAAGGTGATAGCCAGAACTCCTCTGAGAGTGGTGAGGACTCTCCAGAATTTCCCTTGTCAGTATTGGCAGGCGAGACTCAAGAAACTGGAGAGGAGCCCACCTCCTCGGACGAAAACCTACCGTCTGTGGAGTTTTCTGATCTTGAGGTTCACAGGGAAAATTTTGCCACAGAACAGTTAAAAGACCCCGCCCTAATAAAGGCACGGGAAAACGTAGTGGAAATAGATGGCGAGTTAGTGACCCCAGATAATACCTGCACTTACCCATACTTCAGCGTAGAGAAGGACCTACTGTATCGGGTGGCAAAAAGGGCAGAAGAAACCGTTGAGCAGCTTGTGGTGCCCAAACCTTACAGGAAGTTGGTGTTGGAGTTGGCCCATGGGCACATTCTTGGAGGTCATCTGGGGACAGAGAAAACCCGAGAGAGGGTATTACAGAGATTCTATTGGCCTGGGGTGATGAAGGACATAGAAAATTATTGTTCCTCCTGCCCTGTGTGTCAGAGGTCGGCCCCGATGCCACATTTCCGTAGCCCGCTGGTCACTCTACCCATCATTGAGGTCCCGTTTGAGAGGATCGCAATGGATTTGGTAGGTCCTATAATCAAGTCCGCTAGGGGGCACCAGTACATATTAGTTATAATGGACTATGCCACCCGTTATCCAGAAGCGATCCCTCTCCGAAATACCTCGGCCAAAACCATAGCCAAAGAGCTATCTCTTGTTTTTAGCCGGGTGGGTATTTGTAAAGAACTGCTTACGGACCAAGGTACACCCTTTATGTCCCGGGTTATGAAAGAGCTGTGTAAATTGTTCAAAGTGACGCAATTGCGTACGTCTGTGTATCACCCCCAAACCGATGGGCTGGTTGAAAGATTCAACAAAACCCTAAAACAAATGTTGAAGAAAGTGGTGGATAGAGATGGAAAGGATTGGGACTGTCTACTTCCTTATTTGATGTTTGCTATTAGGGAGGTGCCCCAATCCTCTACGGGATTCTCCCCCTTTGAGTTACTGTATGGGAGACACCCAAGAGGGCTGTTGGATATTGCCAAGGAAACTTGGGAAAGTGAGAGTTCTCCCCACAGGAGTGTGATTGAGCATGTCGCCCTGATGCAAGATCGAATTGCACAGGTAATGCCCATCGTGAAGGAACATTTGGCCCAAGCGCAGTTGGCACAGCAGAGAGTGTACAACCGTGGAGCCAAGACCCGTACCTTTTCCCCGGGGGATAGGATATTGGTACTTGTCCCTACGGTTGAAAGTAAATTCCTTGCCAAATGGCAAGGCCCCTACGAGATAATGGAAAAAGTGAGCGAAGTGAATTACAAGGTCAGACAACCAGGAAGGCGAAAGCCCGAACAGATCTATCACGTTAATCTGTTGAAAGCCTGGAGGGATAGAGAGTCCCTAGTCGCAGAAACTTGGTCACCAGCTCAAACTGGTTGCGTGATTCCGGAGGTTGGAATAGCAGCCACCTTGTCACAACCCCAACAACAGGAGGTTAAGGAGTTTGTGCTTCGCAACAAGGAGGTGTTCTCTGAGCTGCCGGGACAAACATCTGGGGTAGAGCATGATATTATTACCCCGCCCGGTGAAAGGGTGAAGTTAAAACCCTATCGGATCCCAGAGGCCCGACGGGAGGCAATACGGGAGGAAGTACAGAAAATGCTGAACTTAGGGGTGATAGAGGAGTCCCAAAGTGATTGGTCTAGTCCCATTGTGTTAGTGCCTAAACCGGATGGGAGCTGGCGATTTTGTAACGATTTTCGTCAGTTGAACAAAGTTACAAAATTTGACACCTACCCCATGCCACGTATAGATTAGTTGATCGACCGGCTGGGAACAGCCCGATACATGACGACTCTGGACCTCACAAAAGGGTATTGGCAAATTCCCCTGGCCAAGTCGGCCAAAGAGAAAACCGCATTTGTAACCCCAGACGGGGCGTTCCAATATAAGAGAATGCCGTTCGGGTTACAGAATGCGCCGGCCACATTCCAGCGGAAAATGGACCAGATACTGAGGCCCCATCGGAAGTATGCTGCGGCTTACCTGGATGACGTAATTGTCCATAGCACAGATTGGGCCTCACATCTGCCAAAAGTGCAAGCAGTCCTAGACTCTATCCGGGAAGCGGGGTTTACGGCTAACCCCAAGAAGTGTACCATTGGGCAGGAGGAGGCCAAATATCTTGGGTACACCATTGGCAGGGGAGTAATAAAACCCCAACTCAACAAAGTCGAGGCCATCCAGAGTTGGCCACGTCCCAACAGCAAGAAGCAGGTACGAGCCTTTCTGGGAATCGCGGGTTATTATCGGCGCTTCATTCCCCACTTTGCTTCTAAGGCTGTGCCCCTAACCAACCTGACGAAAGGGAAAGGGTCGGTCATGATTAAATGGACCCCCGAGGCTGAGGCAGCGTTCCAATTCTTGAAACAAGCCTTATGTAGCCAGCCAGTGTTGTACTCACCCGACTTCTCTAAAGACTTTGTCGTACAAAGTGATGCGTCAGATGTGGGGTTAGGAGCAGTATTGTCCCAGGTCTGGAACGGGGAAGAGCACCCAGTCATTTACCTCAGCAGGAAGTTGAAGTCCCATGAGGTAAATTACGCCACGGTTGAAAAGGAGTGTTTAGCAGTGAAGTGGGCTCTAGATTCCCTTCGGTACTATCTGCTAGGTAGGCACTTTGACATGGTTACGGATCACGCTCCGTTAAAGTGGATGGCTCAAAACAAGGAGACAAATAGAAGAGTAAATAGGTGGTTCCTGGCCCTACAGGAATTCAACTTCACAGTAAAGCATCGCCCTGGCGTTCAAATGGGGAATGTGGATGCTCTGTCTCGAGTACATGAATGCCTGATTGCTGGTGTTCCAACCCCAAGGTTAAAACAAGAGGGGGGGTATGTGACAGCAGGAAGGTAAAGTCACCTGGTTGCATCCAGGGGGGTAGGTATATTTCTCCCAGATTCAGGCTTTATGCCGACTTATACAACTAGGGAGAGAGTTGATGAAGCCCAGCTGAGGCTAGTGGGCTCATGGATGATTCATACCTCTAGGGAGAGTGCTGGGCGTCGTGCAGGCAGGGAGTTGATGAGACCAGCTGAAGCTTGTCAGCTCGTTTAAGGCCTCTATAAAAACTCCCAGCTTCATTAGGTGTTTGCTCATGCCTGGAACCAGACCTGTGTGGACTGTCTAGGGAGAGTGAACCCCTGTGCGGTGAGACAAAGCCTGTGTGGCTATTTGTTTGGACATTTACTAAACCAGGGACTTAGGGACTAGGACAGCACCAGGCTGATCCCAGTTGTTAGTTAGGAAACCTGCATGTTTAGTCAGAGGTCAAGCTGACCAGGGTTTATTTTGTTTATGTTTCTTTTTGCTTTGCTGTGTTTTTTGTCACTGTAAATAGAGAAATAAACCGCACCTTTTTGATCTTGAAAACCACAACCTCCGTCTGCTGGGCCTGTTTTTGTGTGGGGAGCCCATCCAGGGGATCACACACACCCGCTGCCGAGCTAACCCCCTCACAATATATATTCTTATAAATAAATGTAAACAAACTTTTTACAATTTAAACATGGATGGTGTCAGTAGGACATAGGGCGGTGTCAGTAGGGCAGAGATTGGTATCAGTATTTTTTTATTTTTTTTTATTATTGTATTCTTTTATTATTATTCTTTTTTTTTTTTATTCTAATTATTTTTCACAATTATATTTTAATTTTTTACAAATTCTTTAGGAGCCCAATTGGAGGGCATTGGTGAAATATCAGGGATCTAAATAGATCGCTGGTGTCTCATTTTTTAGACAGAGAAGGGAAGGAGGACAGAGATTCCCCAGTCCCTTTCTCTACAGCCCCAGCTGCACTGGAGAGTAATGGGAAGTGCTCTGTGCTGAGCAGCTGACTGGTCATTCACAAAGTAAACACAGTTAACTATGCTTCAACTATGAATGATCACAGTGAGTGATTGGTACTGATCACATCCCCTACTGCAGCTGGCAGTGCTGCGGGGAGAGAGTGGAGGGATGGGGACGGAAGCCTAAGCAGCAAGGGAAATCTGTGCTGCATGGGGTGATTAGGGCACACCTTTATATGCCCTGCATGTACCCCTGTGATTTTGGGGGGAATAATTGGTCATACAGGGATGGAAAGAAGTTTGGGGAACAAGAGACTGTGGTTTTTGTGCACTGTGAAAAAAAAGCTCACAGACTATACTACAACTGTTGTGCCACTGGCCAATTTGTATGAATAGCTATTAGATCAGTTGTGGCTGCTACTTGCACCATCACTTTAGGCCTATTATTGCTTGATAAATAATCACTTGCATCCAAAACTACCAAAAAGCTTTTTATTCAAGTTGTAGTGAATCTGATTGTGGTGCTTCTACTGTTTTTAAGCCATGCAAAAATGTAACATGTAAAGAATCTATTACATATGCAAAATATGTGATGCCAGAATATGGTGTTGCTAATGTTGTCCTTGACAGTCATACTGTTCCATAACACCACATTCAACTTCAAGGCATCTCCCAAGCATGTCATTTAAAGGATTTGTGTTTTTCCTTGTCAACATTGAAGTTGCATTAAAAAAAGGATCCTTTCCCCGCTGTACAGTATTTTTTCCCCTTTTTTTTGCATTGGTACATGCCCCTTATGCCACTGGTCGGTTCCCTGTTCCTACTTTGGAAATCCATTGCCTATTAGCCTTGAAAGCTGGCAGAATACATTTTTAAGATTCCTCCCTCCCAATACTATAGACTTCAGTGGGGCTCCGATAGATTTAAGTTCACAATTTTCGGACTTCACAGTGAGATTGACAAATGCCCTGTGAACTGAACCTAGAAATATTCGCTCACCCTTATCTATAGATACAGTACGATGAGTAGAATATCCGTCTAGGAAAGGAAGTGTATTACTTTTACCCATATATTTCATTGGTGGAAAAGCAATTGCAGCAAAGGTTAAAGTGAAGGTTCATTTATTCTCTCATCCTAACTTATTTTTGCCTAAGGTGGGGAAGGAAGAGAAGAACCTCTGGTTTGTAATGCTTTGTCCCCACAGGATACAAAGACACCAATAAAACTCTTTAGGCTGGGTTCACACCATTGTCAATTGGATGCAAAATCCCCGCATCCAATTCGCAATAGCAGCTCTTTATGGAGCGGTTCACATATCTCCGCAGCGGGTCCAGTGCGTTTTGCGTCTTTTGGTCCGTTTCAGGTCCAAATTCAGCCCAAATTTTCAGGCTGAAATCGGATGTGAAACGGTGAACCAGCACACACCGGACCCCTGTTGTGAGCCACATGCGGCTCATATGTGAACCGAGCCTTACCAAAATTCTAGCCCTTTCTCACCCTGCTAAACAAAAAAACAGAAAATTGTATCATACTTACCAGTAATTTTCATTTCCTGGTGCCTCCATGGCAGCATACCTGTGACAAGCTCTGCCTTGGCTCCTCCCTCAGGACTAGTGAATATTATAAAAGAGTTGGTTAGCACAGCCCCAGCATTCTCCGTAATATAGAATACCGAGGGTGGGATTGTATGCTGCCATGGATAGGCAACAGGAAAGGAAAATACTGGTAAGTATGAT
Source organism: Rana muscosa (assembly GCA_029206835.1). Lineage (NCBI taxonomy): Eukaryota > Metazoa > Chordata > Amphibia > Anura > Ranidae > Rana > Rana muscosa. Next base: position 885,670,415 of record CM055116.1, read on the forward strand.
ACCATTTTCAGTTTTCCTGGTGCCTCTATGGCAGCATGCCTGTGACAAATAACTAGCTGAGACGGGTGGGATGATGCTTAGAAGTTTATTTAAAGAAATTATTATTATTTAGAGGAAGCAAAGGTTGATTTGATCGCCTGTCTGCCAAACTCCACCGATGAGAGAGCTCCTGGGTCTACTCGGTAATGTTTCAGAAACGTATGTTGGGACGACCAAGTCGCTGCCCTACAAATAGTTTCAATTGGCACATTTGCTCTTGCCGTAAACTTACCTGGACGTAGGTCCTTACCTTAAGTGTAGAGTAGGATCTTGTATGGGCGGCGAATGGCTCATGTTAGGCGGCTTAGCAGAGGAAGCAGCTAAGAAAAGGAACAGGAAAGGGTTAACAACCATGTCCTAATCTGGCTAAGAGGAACATCTCCTTTTGTTTTTTAATTTATTTATATAAAAGAAAATGTATTTATTTTTTGGGGGGGGGTTTTACTTGCACACATATAATTAATTTAAAAAAAACGATTTTCCCCCCTTTTTTTTATTTTTATAATTATATATATTTTTATATTTACCTGAAATGACAGGTATTCCTCCCTGGAGCTCTCTATTATGTAGATCTCCCTGGGCAGCCCCAGGCATCCCACTGAGGCAGCCAGGGAGATAAATAGGGACCAGGTGGACAGAGGCTGTAATTTGGGAGTAAGGGCAAAAAACCGACATATTGCCCTATTCTAAGATGGCCGCCGAGGCTTCCGCGCTTACCGCGCATGCTCTAGGACCCGGAAGTCCCGGCCGTCGGCGCATGCACAGAACGCGGCAAAAGACGCCGCAAGTAATACAAAAAGGCTCGGGGTAAGAGGGGGAGAGGCGGTGACAGGGGGCGAGGAGGTGACAGGGGCATAAAAGAAATGGGAGATAATGAAAGAGAAAAAAGGGCAGAAGAAAAACCTGGAAAAAAGGGAAAAAAGTGCAGAAATAGCTGCTGCCTCTGTTGCCATGGGTGAGCTAATGCCTGGGAGATGTGCTGCAGATAGAGCTCTTAGTTAAGAGACAAACTGCTTGTCACAAAAGATCCTACAGAAGGGACTCCCAACCTTATAAGCGCGTTTAACTGCCCAAGAGAAGGGACCGCGTCCGGGAGAGGCTTGAACCCGGACGGAAGCTGCAGAATGCAGAAGGTAAGGACGTTCGACCAGAATTCACTGCCATGAGGTATGAGGAAAAAAAGGAGAATGCTGGGGCTGTACTAACCAACTCTTTTATAATATTCACTAGTCCTGAGGGAGGAGCCAAGGCGGAGCTTGTCACAGGTATGCTGCCATGGATAAGCACCAGGAAAATATTTTCTTTTCTTTTCAGGGCATCTATTGAGGAGATTTTCCCACACTTCCTGTCTGAGAGAAGACTGCTACTGGCACAGGAAGTGAAGGAAATCCTCCAAAACAAGAGGGAGCAGCAGCACAAATAATCTTTAAATAGATTTTGAACCTTTCCCTCAATTTCAAAAACAAAAGAAAAAACTTTTGTCAGGACTTGTACCTTGAATACGGCTAACAATCATATTCATTTTCTTTTGAAGGATATAGATGGAAGGTATCCTGATTTAAGACCAATGTTGTTTTTGTATGTGGTGTAGTTTGGAGAGAAGGTTTATTTTCTGTTGGGATGCAGGAAAAAATATGAGTTCATAGCTTATCAAGCAGCAACCCCTTCATGCCACTGTATAATTGGCCTACTGGTAGACTTTGGGTTGTTCTTTTGTAGAAATGTAGCATTGTGATGAATTGAATTGTAGAAATTGATCACTATTATTAGTAATATAAATAATAGTAAATGTGAGCTAACTAGACCAGAGCCAGCTATTAAAGGGGTTGTAAAGGTTTGTTTTTTATTTTCTAAATAGGTTCCTTTAAGCTAGTGTATTGTTGGTTCACTTACCTTTTCCTTTGATTTACCTTCTAAATGTTTTTTTTCTTTGTCTGAATTTCTCACTTCCTGTTTCTCCTCACTAAACTTCACACCATCATCCGAGTGGTGTGGAGTCATCCAGAACAGCTTACTGAACAGCTTACTGAGGAGGAACAGGAAGTGAGAAATTCAGACAAAGAAAACAAAGAAAAAAAATATTTAGAAGGTAAATCAAAGGAAAAGGTAAGTGAACCAACAATGCACTAGCTTAAAGGAACCTATTTAGAAAATAAAAAACAAACCTTTACAACCCCTTTAATGGCATCTTGGATCAATGCTTACCTTTTCATGTATACTATATCGGCCATTGACCTAGAAAGCACAATCATTGCGTACCTCTGTTTTGAGTGAGAGGTTGTTTTTCTATTCAATCTCCAGCGCTGACATCCTTTTCTCATCTTTCCCAGCACAGGCAGGCCTATAATTGCTTTTTTTTATATATATAGAACTACGTGTGATCCAGCAGGCAGCCTTATCTTGTATTGCACCCTATTTTCTTCCATGAGTTGTGATTGCAGACACTATGCAGTAAGTCCTCTCATATGTTCGACTTGAAAATGTAGGGCTTTTATAGTCATGAGCGGGACATGCTCAGTCTGATTCTTTCTATGCCAGGCATAATGCTACATTGTCCTTTCTTTGACATGCCTCTTTGGTCCACATTGTGTGTGTCGGCGAGCATGCATCCTTGAAAAAGCCGCCAAAGGGAAGCCAAAGCTTGTTAACCATTTCATGGCATCACTGCCCACTGACAACCATGTAGTTGATAAAAAAAAAAAAAAACAACAAAAAAAACCCACAAAGATTCCAACTAAATCCCAAAATCAGAATATTCCTGCCGCTGTTCTGAGCCGACGTCAGTGTCATGAATGCTGTGTACGCCTCCAGCTGATCTGTCCCACATCATGTCATTGAAAAGCTGGAAGGCTCATGGGGGAAGGGGACCAGCTCCAAATTAGCCGGATTCTCTGAGCTCATCAGGGAATAGTTTCTGCTGCAGTTTATCTGCTGTAATCAGAGGCTCTATCAGAGAAACAATCTGCGTCTCAAAGGGTCTAATCTGTGGGACGCCGCTGACTGCCCCCCAGGCTCAGAGGCGCTTACTGTGCGGGATGTCTCGCTGGCGGCTGCCCTCTCTATCTCTCTTCCCTCGGGAAAGCTCATCCTCTGTTCTGGGTGGTATGGGAAATTGTGTCAAGTCTCCTCTTCGAAACCTCTCACAGAAGGTACGTGTCCCCATAGCGTAGCACCTATAGCGAGCGATGAGATGGGGTTGATGGCTTGAACAGAAACAGAAGGAGAAGGTAGCTATAACATAAATCCTGTCTGGGAGGGTGGTTTTGCTTAGATTCTATGTTTAAATACCCTTAGACTGAATGAGTCTTATTTAATTCCCCAAATGACCGATGACAAGTGTTGGTCTCTCTGCTGAGTCTATTTTACACTTGCAGAATTTCTCTTGACTCTTCTCTCAGCCATAGCATACATATAGCCATAGATTTCACTCTGTGTCTGGATATTATTTGGATGGTCTGTTAAACTGCTTGCTTTTATTCCCATTTATTTTTAAACCTGCAATGATATCCTAAATTTGTTATATGACCCATGAACCTAGTTGTGCATTCCCAAAGGAGGCACACAAACAGCAAGGAGAATAATGTCTTATAAAGGCGTGGGAATGAAAGGTCCGACAGTACTAGACTAAAACAGTTCCTTATATAGAGAGGAGATACAGGGGAGGAGGGAAACAGAGATGGCAAGAGAAAGAGAATCTGGAAAATGTTCCTTTACCAATTACAAGGTACGCAGAGATAGATAGGATAAAAAGAGAGATAGTGTTTTTAAGAAGCTAGAAAGCTGATATGAAAAGGGTCTTATCTTAGGGAAGATTTGGGGGTAACGGGTAAAAAAAAAAAAAAAAAAGATCTGGGAGGTTGCAAGCCTCTTAGTGACCCATAGGTTACATATATAGGAGTAACAGGACAGGTGAAAGTCCTTTTTCAATACTGATCCTACAGTATCCTTTTGGTAACACTCTGTATGTTGTAAGATGCACCAGGAGGAGCGAAGCTGTCTCAGATCGGCGCAGTCTGGGGAAGAGGGTGCTCAGGGGCCTCTAATGCTTTTGGCTCAAAACTGCGCAGTGATGCACAACCTGCTGGGCCCGGCCTGTATATTTCTCCGAAAAGGATTCGCTGAGAATCGACAGCCTGTACGTGAGTTCTGTCCCCCCCCCCTTTCCGTCTCCCCCATTATTGTGTGACCGGACCCATCCTGTACATTTTAGTGTTATCGTAAACCATGTGACCCATCACCCATTTTTTATCATGTCCCTTATGGCAGGTTGTAGAAAAAGTTTCTTATTGCTGAATGCATTCTGTGTATAGTGTTCTGGTGTAAGGGTTATCTAAACAAAACAAAAAAAAATCAATTCTACCTTACAGAATTCCACTAGGCAACGGTTTGACTAAATGCTGGTACCTGCCTTAATATACAGCAGTCTTTATAACACTCTGTTGGCATTGACCTGTGTTTAAAAGTCTTGGAGGGACCTGCATTTTCAAACGACAAAGTTTTGGTGATTTTTTACTTAACAGGAACAGAGGAAAATGACATGCATATTTATGTAATTCCCTTTATAATTTATTTGGGAGATCATATTAATTAGTTATGTTGCAGAGAAATTAAGAATGTGCAAAAGACAGTTAACCTCTCCAGTGATTTTAATAAATATGTATTAAAAAATGGTCAATAGACTGCTTTTTAGCTTATTAAGGATTTCACTACTGCATTGTTTTATAGAATATATATATATCATGCTGATCAATTAGTCATAGACTCTGGCTAGAAAGTTATTTTGGGGGTGTAGCAACAATATCTTTAGATTTCTCATCACATGGAAGAAAAAACTTGGCTTCTCTTTCTTTCAGATCCTATAAATAAATGTAGACAGACATCCTCTTTCTGGATAATTAAAGAATAGTATAGACATAAGATGTGCTACACCAGTTGTACTCTATGGGGGTTATTTACCAAAGGCAAATCCACTTTGCACTACAAGTGCACTGCAAGTGCACTTGGAAGTGCAGTCACTGTAGATCTTAGGGGAAGACCTGAAACGAGGGGAAGCTCTGCTGATTTTATCATCCAATCATGTGCAACCTAAAATGCTGTTTTTTTTTATTTTTCTTGCATGTCCCCCTCAGATCTACAGTAACTGCACTTCCAAGTGCACTGAAAGTGCACTTGTAGTGCACAGTGGATTTGCCATTAGTAAATAACCCCCTATGATTGCATCTACAGCTAAACTGTTGGCTTGAATCATTGCCATTTAATGTTTTTAGCTAAATGTTGTTGTCTGGATGTTACTGCTTTAGGGAATAATGCTGCTGAACCACTGTGCCTAACAATTGTAACACACCACCAGTTTTTGTTTTCCTATGTCCTGAACACTTTATACATTCACGGAATAATTAAAACAGCAGTAATATTTAAATGAAGACATGGTATAATTATGAATTGTGATTTTTTAAACAGAAACTATACATTTTTGGTCAATTGTTTTTACAATAATTTGTAAAAACTTTTATTTAAGAAACCTATGTCTCTGTTTACAGAGTTTACTGGACTTTCTAATAAGAAAGTCCAGTTCTATCTCTGAACATGTTGACTTTGCTGACTTATAGAATATCCAAATGAGCACCACCTGGACTATGACATAAGGAGGGATGCATGTCTTTCAGGGATTCTGCTGTATGCATGTTTGCATGCATGTACACTGTCAAAACACAAGCAGCATATCAGTAAACTCCTTTCTGAAAATTTCCTAAAGCTAGCATTGCACTCAACATTAGCTGGCTGCAAGAATTAAATATGAAATCATATGCAATATATTTATTTTCATAGAATTTTTAAACATTTCATTTTTCAGTCTTGAACATAATCCATTGATAAAGAAAATATATGCAAAAACAATATACAGTACATGCCCTTTAACCACTTGCTTACTGGGCACATAACCCCCTTCCTGCCCAGGCGAAATTTCAGCTTTCAGCACTGTCACGCTTTGAATGACATTTGCGCGGTCGTGCGACGTGGCTCCCAAACAAAATTGACGTCCTTTTTTTCCCACAAATAGAGCTTTCTTTTGGTGGTATTTGATCATTTCTGCGGTTTTTATTTTTTGCGCTATAAACAAAAAAAAGCGACAATTTTGAAAAAAAAAACACAATATTTTTTACTTTTTGCTATAATAAATATCCCAATTTTTATTTAAAAAAACTTATTTTTTTCTCAGTTTAGGCCGATACGTATTCTTCTACATATTTTAGGTAAAAAAAATCGCAATAAGCGTATAGTAATTGGTTTGCGCAAAAGTTATAGCGCCTACAAAATAGAGGATAGAATTCTGACATTTTTTTTTATTTTTTTATTTTTATTAGTAATAGCAGCGATCTGCGATTTTTTTTGTGTCTGCGACATTATGGCAGACAGATCGGACACTTTTGACACATTTTTGGAACCATTCACATTTATACAGCGAACAGTGCTATAAATATGCACTGATTACTGTATAAATGTGACTGGCAGGGAAGGGGTTAACACTAGGGGTCGATCAAGGGGTTAACTGTGTATATATATATTTGCCATGAACCCTGTGCTCAGATCCACCCAGTGAGCACAAAATTACTCACCAAAAAAAATTGGCCTTTGGGAAAAAATGATAAAAAATTATTTAGCAGCGCCTGTGTTATGGAAACTCCATCAGCTACAGCGACTCCTTCACAGTCTTTAAAGGGAAGTTCCACCCTGAAAAAAAAAATTACATAAAAAAATTGGAAAAAAACTATTGAAAACAAAAAAAATTTTACTCACCCGAAATAGCGGTTGCTATGCGGAAGTCCCTAATCTGCCTCTTCCTTATCCGCGGTGGGTCTCCTTCCGCATCCTCTTCTAGTGAATGGGGCGCGCTGCCTTCTGGGAACTGTGTGTAATCCCAGAGAGCAGCCGCCCATTCACAAATCGGCACGAGACTCGCGCATGCGCAGTAGGAAATGGACAGTGAAGCCTGTTTCCTTTAGTAAGGATGGCGGCGCGGGACCTGCAGTGATCGAGGGATCGGCATTGGGGGGGGGCCATCATCGCGGGTGAGTAGGACAGGTAAGTGTCCTTATTAAAAGTCAGCAGCTACAGTGTTTGTAGCTCCTGACTTTTAAAAAAAATAAAATCACGGTGGAATCCCACTTTAATGTAATAAACTCAGATAAAAACCAAACAGGAATGTACCGTAATGTAGTATATAGATGAAAATACTTTATTAAAAAGTTTAAAGTTACTCTCACTCATACATCACCCTGCACCAGTATATGAAGAATAAAATGTACTCAGACATCGGATGAGCAAATACCGGTCTGAACCTATGTCCTTCACTGCTCTGACCCAGAAACTCAAGGTGTATTCACCTAGCCACTCCTACCAATGCGTTTCATCATCATGACTTTGTCAGGGGATCAGGTTTTTTAGATTTTTTTGAGTTTTGACATATGCAAAGCTCTTTGAGATTTCAATATAATGTATGGGAAATAATACATAGCAACAAAGACCAAACCATACAAAAACAAATAAATAAAAAGGACATTTAAAAAAACTTTACCAGCATTCACAAATTTGTGAGGCTCATGGTGCGTGGAAAAAAGTATTTATCTTTTCCATAGTAAAATGTACAAGTATATCAAGTGTAGCAGTTTTATGTTGTTTACATTTACATTTAATAGGCCTTCTATATTAAACCTGACCTCCATGCACATTTCGGGGAGCGGTGTTTGCCCAGGATACCCTTACCTACTGGCAGTCCTCATGTTCTTGTTGCAGCTTCTAAATAGGATCACGATTTGAAAGAATTGCCGCATTCAAGCTCATTCGCAAGCTATCTATGCAGCAATGATCTACAGCCGTGGATGTGTTCTAACTATCCATTTACAAGTCCAAGACTGATAAAGACTGATCCTTTTCTACCCCAAATCTCCAACAATACCCCAGGGCTCTCCTATAATTATTTAGCTTTTTGCTATTTGTGATTTACCCGGTGCACCCCCATATTCCATTGTCAGCGTTGTGCGTTTTCTCGGGTCGTCGCCGAGCTGGTGGTCTTCCCCTCAATTTGCACAGCTGTGGCGCCATTTTTAGCATGGGCAACCACTAATACTCTCTGTAGCATCTTTCATTGAAGCTCCTGAAGAAGCGATATCCTCAAGTCGCAAAACATGTTGAGCTCTTTTAATTTTACAAGGATCCCTTTGGCTACACCCAGTAACCAATACTCTACTATAGCGTGGGACTGGTTCTCCGACACAGCCGCGCATCAAGTATACTGTGCTGACTTGAGTACTTCTCCTGGGAAACCATTGGGCCCCATTTTTCATATTTTGTTAATTGATTTTAGATGCATCTTATGAATATGTAATTATTAAATTTTGATAAACTTTCATGTGCCTACAAAGTCTATTTTTCTGAAAAGTATTTTTCAATCCAACATGAACTTGATAATACATACTTTCTCCCTGCTCCTAAGTATCCATAGCAGTATTAAACACAGTCTTATAATTGTTTACAGTCATCAGCTACTGTTATGTTAAGATGTTATGTACACTCAGGAAACAGCATACGTTAGCAGCGTAAAATCAGGCAGTTGGCAGAAAGACACTTTTGTGATAATGTAGGATAGAATGTTCATATTTTTCCATGAGCTCAATTGTGACTGGTTCTCTTTATGTGCCAAAGGCACTTTATGCAAGTATTGTATAGTAAACCTCAATCCAACTGCCATCTGAAAGTGTGTAGAAGCGGTCAACATTTGAGTTTTGTCGTATCATAGGAAAACCATGTCCCCTGAATAAATTATTCAGCAGTTTAGGATTCAGCGTGGAATCCAGTGATCTTTATAATAAACTAAGCCAGAGGCTTTGTGTATTCACGTTGTGAACTTCTGTGTAATTCAAAGCATCCTTATAATTTACTGTAGGGCTTACATTTTTCCATGTATAATATGAATATTATTTAAATAATACAGTTGTTGACGTCATATTTACGTTGAGTGTGATTGCTTTTGCATGCCTTTATGTCGGAAGGCTATGCATACATAGATAATTACGCTTTCCTTATTGCAAACCTAATGAGGTGACAAGATAGAACAAAGTACAATCTTCATATGATTAAAATCACGGAAAACATTCAAGGCTCAGCAATCACAGACCTTTCCCTTGTACCCCACAGACTTTTGTGCATGATTATTGTACAGATTATTGTAGTTCAGCCATTTAATCCTGTTCATTTACCAACTGCAATGCTCTCTTCTTTCTCTAATCTGTGTTTCAATATGTTCTGTTATAGGACAGAGAGCTGCGTCCAGAGGAAATAGAAGGTAAACAACATTTGTATGCAAAAATAAAACAATATAGTTAATAATATAATATGTTTTATGGTCTATGATGCAGGAGAATGAATGTAATAATGTATTTTTACCCAAACCTTTCATCATATGTGTACACCACAGTAATACTGATGCATCCCTGAAAACTATAGTAATATTTTCCTCATTACTACTTCCTAGGCATATTTTCCCAATGGGAGATTTTGACTATCGATGATCACTGTGTTAAAATACAGACCCCTCACGCACAGCTTGAGGCATATTATTGTCTCTTCACATATGTTCATACCTCTTTGCTAAACTGTCTTTCATAGGTGTTCGCAGCCTAATGCATTAGACATGGGAGATGTCGAAAAATTTGTTTCGTTCCGTTCCATTTCGTATTAAAAAAAAAACGTAATTCGTAATTCGTGTACGGAATTCAATTCGGATTCGTACGAAATACGAATTTCGTACGACGCGTATAACGAACGATTCGACCGTAACGAACAAATGATTCAACCGGAAATGTACTCCCCCCACCCAATTCCAGCAGCAATCTTCTCTCTATAATGTCGAATCTTTTCTCTCTATAATGTCGAATCTTTTCTCTCTATGTCGAATCTTTTCTCACTATAATGTCGAATCTTTTCTCTCTATAATGTCGAATCTTTTCTCTCCTATGTCGAATCTTTTCTCACTATAATGTCGAATCTTTTCTCTCTATAATGTCAAATCTTTTCTCTCTATAATGTCGAATCTTTTCTCTCTATAATGTCGAATCTTTTCTCTCTATAATGTCGAATCTTTTCTCTCTATAATGTCAAATCTTTTCTCTCTATGTCAAATCTTTTCTCTCTATGTCGAATCTTTTCTCTCTATAATGTCGAATCTTTTCAATTTGGAGCCGAAATTCGTAAACGAAACTTCGTATTTCGTACAGAATTCGTATCCGTAAAAATTCATAATTCGGATTCGTACAAATGTACGAATTTAGAAAAATTCGTACGAATTTTCGATTCGTACGAAACTAATCGCACATGTCTATAATGCATTAGGGTGTGCACCCTTAAGCTCAAACACACATGCATGTGTATGTATCTACATATATATGACCCTGGCACATTGATCTCCCTGCTGGCACAGTAAAAGAGAAGAGCATAAGCACTTTTCTTATGGCAGAGCTAGTAAAAGGGAGATCTTTCCCATGTTCCTGTTGCTACACAGAGCGATAACACTAATGCACATGGGGTGATTAGGGTGTGCCTGGGCACAGCCGGCACACCCTGTGCGCACGCCTATGCTGTCTTTGTTTGTCTGACCTCCATAGAGCGAGTAAAGATCAGAGTACATCTTGTTTTTATGGGCCCTGATACAGCAAAACAAGCTGTATGCTTGCCACTGACCAGTGCACCCAGCCCCTCAGGGTTTGTATTGCTGCTGCTATCCCAGGGCAGCCTAAAAACAATAGTAAACTAACAGAAAAAAAAATCTCAAGACAAACTGATCAATAGATAGTGGTGGTTTGTTGGTGAACTATCTTCTGGGCTAATCATACTTAGTGCAAACGATATGACCAATCATTATCAAATAAAAACACGTTGGAAAATCTCCTAATGTCTATAAGAATCTAGCAGGTCCCATTTGCGTTGTGAGAGGAAATCGGAATCGGTCAGATTACCCGTTAATCGGTCTTCTCTGACTCTTACACCATTGATTATGGATTTATATGTTTACTTCTCTCCCAGTCATCGTTCTCAGCATTCCACCAGATTGTTTGTTACATATTTCAGTTTGTATTCTGGTCTCCTGCTTCTTCTACCCTAAATCCCTGTATCCTGCAGTCCACCGTCCTAGTTGTCTGTCCCACCTGTGTCATGTTCCCCAGTCCACTGAGTCCAGTAGCCCTGCTTTGCCTTTTAAATATCCTCTACATAATTGTCTGCTGTAGTTAGTTTGTTCTTTGCTGTCCAGTTAGTTTTTCTGATTTAATTGTATACGGCTCTGTACTTCATGTCTGTGTGCTTTATATTATTTTTACTCATTCTCCAACAATTGCTGTGTCACTTTCATTTTTTGGTGAATTTGGTTTTTCAAATGTACATTAAAGCGGAGCTTCCGTGAAAAAAAAAATATTAAAAGCTAGCAGCTACAAATACTGCAGCTGCTGACTTTAAATATATGGACACTTACCTGTCCTGGAGTCCAGCGACCTCCGCAGCAGAAGACGAGCAATCACTCGTCACTCTGCTGCCCCCACCACCATCCTCGGTGAGGGAACCAGGAAGTGAAGCTCACTGGTCCCTGTTGTGTTTTTGGAGCCGAGTGTCTCCCAGAACACAACGGATATTCTGCCGGAAGTGACGTACTACCCACAGAATATCCGCAGAGAGGACTCCCGGAAGTGGGTGCAAATACCTGTCTTAGACAGGTATCTGCACCCCCCTGAAAGGCGCCAAATATGACACCATAGGGGGGAGGGTTCCGATGAGCGGAAGTTCCACTTTAGGGTGGAGCTCCGCTTTAAAGTGTTACTAAACCCACAACAGTAAGTGCAGTAAAGCATGCTTGTTATACACACTGTGGGACCTAATGCCCTGTACACACGATCGTTTTGTCCGATGAAAAAAGTCAGATGGACTTTTTTCATCGGAAAAAACGATCGTGTGTGGGCCCCATCTGACTTTTTTCCATCTGTGTAAAAAAATAGAACATATTTTTAATTTTTCCGTTGGAAAAAAAAACTATGGGAAATTCAGATCGTCTGTGTGGAATTCCATCGGAGAAAAATCCACGCATGCTCAGAATCAAGTCGACGCATGCTCGGAAGCATTGAACTTCATTTTTCTCGGCTCGTCCTAGTGTTTTACATCACCGAATTTTGGACGGTCGGAATTTAGTCTGACAGTGTGTATGCAAGACTGATGGAAGTCAGCTTCATTGGAATTCCGACGGAAAATTCCATCGGATTTTATTCCATCGGAAATCCAATCGTGTGTACAGGGCATTAGGGGTTAATCCTGCGCATTGTGTAAAACAGCTGTTTCATCTTGTCTTCTCTGATCCTCCCCTTTTTCCACAGTCCCCAATCCATCTCCTGATTGTACAGAGCCTTGGGGGCATTCTGCACATGCTCAGTTTGGTGTGTATTTGTCAGGAGACTAGCCGGAGGAGAGTTGCCCGTAGGCTTGGCACAGTGGCTGATTTCCAATATTGCCACACCCACACACGTATTGTGAACAAACTTTTGCCATGGTGAAGATGTGTGCGTGCTGGCGCACGCAATGCTTGTCAGATCCTGGCGCCCTTTGGCCCATAAAAGAGTGATTACAGGACATGGACATTGCTGACTGGTCTTCAGCTTCCTGCTTCCTGTTCCTGTGTGTGTGCTTATGCTTCTGATCTCCTGTTAAGGGCCTGGCCTGCCCTTGGATACCGTTTGTCGCTCTCTCAGCTCTGACCTCAGATTGCCCATGGATCTGCTATTGTTTACTGTCCTGTGTATGACTTGGGCTTGCCTGACAACATCTCTATTCTTCTGTCTGCTGACCACTGGCTTACTGACCTTGGCATCCGTCCCTGACTACGCTTTCTACTTCACCCTGTCTGCTGTGATCCGCACTGGTGCCTACCTGCAGTACAAATACATGTGCGTGCTTGAGCATGCAATGCTTGTCAGATCCTGGTGCCCTCTGGCCTTTAAAAGAGCTCCATCCGCCCTGGTGCTGCAGTACCCAGCCTGCTGTACCAACCTGCAGTACTTACCTGTTGCTCCAGCCTGCAATCCATACTTGCTGTATACAGCTTGCTACACTTTCCACTGCAACCTGTTTCCTGCTGTTTGCAGTCTGCATAATCATCAGCTCCACTGGGTCCTACTGTTCACCTCATCTGGTATCCACCTACGAGATCTCCACACCTGCATCTCTCTTCTGTGGCACAGCCGAAAATCCCTGCCTCTCTGGGCTTTGTGTTCCCTATTTACACCTACAGAGACACCAAGCGCTCAGCCGCAAGGAGAGCCCTCTCAGCATTTTGGCTTCAGAACCAGGTACGTGTCAGTACCAGTCAGCCAAAAGATGTCTGAAGCCATTTTATCATTTATCATTTCTCTGCTCACAGATGAACTGCAATCGTGGGCCCATCATCTTATGGAGCAAAAAAAAACAGTCCTCAACTCAGTTTTAGTTTTCTTTGAAGCCATGTCACAACTTAATGACGACCCCCAGCAGATGGCCACGGCCGAGGCAGCCCTACACACACTCCAACAGGGGCGCTAGCCTTTAGAGGACTATACAGTTGAATTCTGCAAATGGTCTGCAGACACCGGCTGGAATGAGGCCGCATTTAAGCACCATTTTCGGCTTGGCCTATCTGAAGAACTTAAAGATGAGCTGGCTCGAGTCAACGCTCCTGCCACTCTGGAAAACCTCATCAAACTGGCCATCCAGCTTGATCGCCGACTGCGAGAGTGATGATCTGAATAAATTCAATCCTCCAAACCTACCTGGATGCTACTTAGAGTTCCCCCAGCAATCCACTCTATGCCTGTTACCTCTTCTTCTTCAACACCTCTGATGGGGGAACCAATGCAGATTGGACTGATGCTTTCTGCCCTAACTCCCAAAAAAAGGAAATGCCGTCAGCAAACCAACCTATACCTCTACTGTTGAGGGCCTGGACATTTTCTTCATAATTTCCCTGTGAGACCCAGTAAGTCCCTGCCTCCTTGCCCTGTTTACTCCACAGTCTCCGGGATTCATCCGGCTCACCTTATTCTACCCATCTCATTACAGGTGGTGGATGGGGAAGTCAAGTTTCAGGCTATAATTGTCTCCGGTGCCTGCAGTTGCTTCCTAGACCTCGCTCTGACCAATAAATTTAAGATTTTAGACCTAAAAGACTGAGCCTTACTGGTTTCCTGGAAGATGGCACCATCTCCAAGTCGGGGCCCATCACTCAAGAGACTGAACCCATCATGACTATAACCGACTCTGAACATCAGGAATTCCTGTGCTTTGATGTCCTTTACTCCCCAATGTTTCCTGTGATATTGGGCATCCCCTGGCTGTGAGCCCATAACCCCAGGATTGACTGGTCTAAGGGGATCATGTTTTCCTCTGCCTACTACCGCTAACATTGTTTTGTTCCCAAGTCAATCCATTCTGGGCCAACTATAGGTACCATCCATCCTTTCTACCTGACATGTTACCAGAAACTCCTGTGCCTACAGTTCAAAACAGATTAACCTCCATCCTAACCAACTATCAGGTTCTTCAGAAGACCATTTCAAAAGCTCAGGAGGATTATAAAAGGCACTATGATAAAAAGAGGAAGGGGAATCCAGTTTTGAAAGTTGGAGACAGGGTCTGGCTATCTACGGCTAATTAGAAACTTCCTTGCCCTTCGCAGAAGCTGGGTCCAAGATTAATTGGGCTATTTGAGATAAGGAAAGTGATAAAGCCAGTGGCCTTTGAATTGACACTTCCACAGTCTTACAAAATCCACCCGGTCTTTCATGTGTCTCTTCTGAAACCTGCCACTGAGAAGGTTTCAAGAGAAGACCCACCACCCCCACCTGTTACAGTGGGTGAGGAGACTGAATTTGAGTTAGAGACAATTCTTGATTGCAGGAAACGAGGAAGGCAAACTCATTATCTTGTCAAGTGGAAGAGAATTCCTGGGAGCCGGAGGGGATAATTCATGCTCCTAGATTGCTCCGTGAGTTCTTCAACAGAAACCCTGAAAAGATATCACAATTAGACATCTGGGCAGCGGGGGGGGGGCACTGTCAGGAGACTAGCTTGAGGAGAGTTGCCCATAGGCCTGGCACAGTGGCCAATTTCCAATATGGCCACGCCCGCACACTTATTGTGAACGCACGTTCACCATGTGCAATGCTTGTCAGATCCTGGTGCCCTCTGGCCTTTAAAAGAGCTCCATCCGCCCTGGTGCTGCAGTACCCAGCCTGCTGTACCAACCTGCAGTACTTACCTGTTGCTCCAGCCTGCAATCCATACTTGCTGTATCCAGCTTGCTTCACTTTCCACTGCAACCTGCTTCCTGCTGTCTTTAGTCTGCTCCACTGGGTCCTACTGCTCACCTTATCTGGTATCCACCTACGGAGAGATCTTCACACCTGCATCTCTCATCTGTGGAGCAGCCGGAAATCCCTGCTTCTCTGGGCTTCATGTTCCATTTCCACCTTCAGGGACACCAAGCACTCACCCGCAAAGAAAGCCCTCTCAGTATTTCAGATTCAGGACCACATACGTGACAGTATTGCTATACAGGGTTTTTTTTGTTGGGCGGGTGAGTGTGATCAGCACAGGGCCAATCTGCACTGTCCAAACAGAGGTCATGCAGCCTCATAGGACAGTCAGAGGAGAATGAAAACTCCTCCTAAAAGCTTTAACCAGTGCTCAGTCAGACACTGATAGAAGTCATAAGACTGCTAATATATATACTGCTAATATAATGTATATACATATACTGCTAATGAGAAAAGGTATTTAGCAGTTTATATTTACTAAAATAATTGCATTTCCATGTTCTGTGGGAGACCAGATATAGTGAATGCAGGGTCCTGGGTTTAGTAACACTTTAATAAACTTGCCTTTCATTTAGTTTGTGTATGTGTCTTCAGTGCATACATATTGCCAGTTGTTCAGGAGAAACTTATAGTGTGCTTTAGCTAAACTCGAACGATTCAATATTACCTTATGTGCACTACATCCATTTATGTAATTGAAAAGAAACTTGTGGCAGGTCCTGGTAATGCAATAGTCATTTAGAGGTGAAGAGGATACATCACCTATTCTCATTGAGTCATTTTCCTCTCTATTCCCACAGTGTTTCAGAGTACAAGTTGAATATATTCATTTTTCATCAATTCATTTTTCATTTATATTCAACAACAAAGAAAAGCACATTTGTCAGTGCTCTGAGAAGCTCTGATTTGTAAACAGCTTGAATGGTATGGAACGCACTGTGGATAAATTGGAAAATATCTACTTATCTATTACAATAAATTAGGATTTACAGCCACAGATTGGTGTTGGAGTTCTAAATTATACAGGATGTACAGCGAACATGGACACAAATGGTACAATCCAGTTGACAGGGCCAGATGAGTCCAAGTTTATATATCTATCCAGGTCATGAATACATACTGTAACATGTTCCAACTAACTCCTTGCATAACACTCATGCCAATTTTCATTATCAAATTAAAAATGACTATTTGGCATCACATGTAATATATTTTTTGTAATTTTTTTGTTTAGTTTCATAAAAGTCTGTATAACTTTAAACCATATATTGTTGTCCACAGAGCTCAGAGAAGCCTTCAAAGAGTTTGACAAAGACAAAGATGGATATATCAGCTGTAAGGACCTAGGGGATTGCATGAGGACCATGGGATACATGCCAACCGAGATGGAGTTAATAGAACTGTCTCAGCAAATCAATATGAACCGTGAGTCATGTCCCTCTCTCATGGTAAACGTCCTCATTTACAGTAAGGATGTCTCATTATTTACTCATAGCAAACTGACCCCACATATTTATCATGACTTGGAATATGCAAAAGGTTCATCATATATTAGAAACATAAGCTAGGGGCATCAGAACTGAATTATGTATTCAATGAATCAGTGTTTGGAAGACAGTAACTTATTTACCACTTTTTCTCCTATCCTTCTATATATTTATAGTTGGAGGACATGTTGACTTTGATGACTTTGTAGAGTTAATGGGTCCTAAGCTTCTAGCAGAGACAGCTGATATGATTGGAGTAAAAGAACTTCGAGATGCCTTCAAAGAGGTGAGGAAAGCCTTGAACGCACTATTGTGTGTAAACCTATCCTTCTTATTTACAATTATTATTATTACCAGTTGTTTTAATATCTTGTTCATCTTGTTAGTTTGATACCAATGGAGATGGAGAGATCAGTACAAGTGAACTACGGGAGGCAATGAAAAAGCTTCTGGGACAACAAGTTGGTCACAGAGACATTGAGGATATCATACGTGATGTTGATTTAAATGGGGATGGTCAAGTGGATTTTGAAGGTTAGTATATCATATACCTGAAAGAACCTAATTTAGGCTTGGGAATAAACAAAAATCGAATTAACAATAAAATGATAATGAATCATTTAAATTTCAATCCCTTTATTAATTTAAAAAAGGAGAGTACAAACATGAGGAATGTAAATGTTAACATGCATAGTAGTGCAACATTAAAGAATCATTTTCTCCACTTCCATGTGTGAAGCTGTATAAATTAGCAAAAGCAATGCAAATTTTGACAATAAAGAAGAATAATGTACTGCATGTATTTACTTCTTTAATCATTTCTTTTTAATTTTTTTCATTGACAGAGTTTGTTCGTATGATGTCTCGCTGACTTGTGAAATAATGCCCATGTTACCCACTTGACTGTGCCACTTTGGCGAAGCTGTGCCTCAATCACTCCACTAATATTTGGACTTGAAAGGGCAGTGCCCACATCAGCCATAATGTCCCTATCTTGGAGGCACCATGTTAATGCCACGTCAGTATTCTTGTTGTGGAATACAGCACAGGTCATTATTCCTGCTGATCCCGCTGCTCTGACTCTAAGTGTGCCATCCCACTCCCAGAAATGTGATATTCAATGTATGGGACAACCATAAGGGGCTTGCTTCTAACTGTCACACAGCTTGAAGAATCCTTCAGGATGCTGAGAAGAACAAACCTGTGTGTGCATGAGACAGCTCCCATCATGTGATTTTTAACTCTTAGAGGATTTGTGCAATAATAGATTTTCAACTATATTAAATAAATAGTCTTAAATATCTATAATCGTGATCTTGCAATACAAGGACAGTGTAGAATACAGGTACAGTATGTACACAGCTATTACATACAGATATAGCTTTACTGGTACGTACTCAAGCATCTAATGACTTATGCCGCGTACACACGCTCGGAATTTCCGACAACAAATGTTCGATGGGAGCTTGTTGTCGGAAATTCCGACTGTGTGTAGGCTCCATCGGACATTTGCTGCCGGAATTTCCGACAACAAAGATTTGAGAGCTGGTTCTCAAATTTTCCGACAACAAAACTTGTTGTCGGAAATTCCGAGCGTGTGTACACAATTCCGACGCACAAAATTCCACGCATGCTCGAAATCAAGCAGAAGAGCTGCACTGGCTATTGAACTTAATTTTTCTCGGCTCGTCGTACATGTTGTAAGTCACCGCAATCTTGACATTCGCAATTTACGACAACATTTGTGTGACCATGTGTATGCAAGACAAGTTTGAGCCAACATCTGTCGGAAAAAAATCCACGGTTTTGTTGTCGGAATGTCCGATCGTCTGTACGCGGCATTAGTAGTATCTTACTAGGATGTGATAAAAAGCATCTGTTAGCAACAATACATAGTATCAAGGAAAATAGTCTGGGTATAGAGCCACAGACAGGAAAAATGTTAGGGGCAAGGACCAAATGTAATATACTCTTAGCGACAGAGTAGTATTATCTGGTTCCATTTTTACATTTCCTCTATGTAATGCTTTATAGACACTTGACATTAAGGGGTTGAATTACTAAAACTGGAGGGCGCAAAATCTGGTGCAGCACTGCATAGAAACCAATCAGTTCTCAGGTTGTTTTTTCAAAGATTAATTGAACAAGTTAAAGTTAGAAGCTAATTGGCTACTATGCACAGCTGCACCAGATTTTGCACTCTCCAGTTTTAGTAAATCAACCCCTAATACTTTAACCATAAGGACTGTTATAAATAACACTGCTTTAAGAATGGAAGGGAATCCCACGTACATTTTTTGCCTCCCCACTGCAGGAGTGCTGAGAAACATCCGGTATTTCCGGAGATGGGGAACAATTGACCTCCTCTTCCTACCAGGATGCAGTGCACCACTAGGAAAAAGAGAAGGTCATTAACCTGTGTAAGCTCTGACACAAACCAAGCTATTACATGGTTTAGACTCAGTACTCCTGCAGGCAAATGGAGTGGCGCAGTGGGAAAGCACAGAGAAGGTGAGAGAAGGACAGTTTCAAGATTACACAGCTTTTATAACTTGAAAAATAATTTCAAAAGGAATGTGCATCCTAGCATACTAGATTGAGAGTTAAGATTCATGACTCACTCATCAATCCATTTTCAATTAAAAAATTACTTTAATACTTAAAAAAATATTTGTGACCCCCTGTTCTGGCTGGCCTATGGTAAAAGACTGTATGTGACTGACTGGTGCCCAAGAAAGACAATGAAACCTCTGTTTCAAGGGCCAAAATCTGCTCTTTTAAAACGTATGTGTAGCCAAACATTTTTAGTTTAGGATACAGTAGGTAGAGTACGTTTTTATTGCTGTCTTTGTCCTGGTTCAGTAGAGTCACATTTATTTACCTGTATTTGCCCTGGTGACCACCATCACCAAAACAGAAAGTGATGGGAAATCCAACATTTTAGAACTGTTACCAGAACAAGACACTTACCACAAGCTAAATCTGCAATTCGGGAAACTGTCTTTTTCATGACGAGAAACATGCCATTTTTTAAATTGGTAGTGAAAAACGGTCGTGTGTAGGCTCCAGAACATTTTTGTCGACGAGAAAAATGGCCATTAAAAATTTAGAACCTGCTCAATTTTTTCTCGTCGTTTTTCACGTCGTCGTTTTTCTCATCGTGAAAAACGGTTGTGTGTACGCTTTAACGAAGGGAAAAAAACGTGCATGCTCAGAAGTTATGAGACGGGAGCGCTCGTTCTGGTAAAACTAGCGTTCGTAATGAGATAGCACATTCGTCATGCTGTAACGGACTGAAAAGCACAGAGACTGAAAAGCGCGAATCGGCTAACACCAAACTTTTACTAACACGCGGTAACACGAAATCAGCAACAGCAGCCCAAAGGGTGGCGCCATCCGTATGGAACTTCCCCTTTATAGTGCCGTCGTACGTGTTGTACGTCACCGCGCTTTGCTCGAGCATTTTTTTTCACGATAGTGTGTATGCAAGGCAGGCTTGAGAAGAATCACGTCGAGAAAAGCGTCGTTTTTTTTCCATTGACATTAAAAACGGTCGTGTGTACGCGGCATTACTTTGTATAAATTTCTTCTCATTTCCTCGTGTGTCTCCAGGACCCAACAGGCCACAGACAGCAACACATAAACTGACAGGGGTTTAAACCTTTCTCCTCTATCCTAAATTAAAAAACGTTTTGGCTGAACCATTTATAAAAAAAAAATGAAAAAAAGAGATGCACAAATGTCACTTGCATCCCCCCCCCCCCCCCCCCATCACAAACTCTGACTTTATTTTGCTTAATATGATCCTCTGCTCCATCTATTGATCATATTACAGTATTTCCCCGATTTAAGTATTTTATGAAAAATACTGCATTATGGCCACTAGATGGAGCTGATGATCCTAGGAAACCAAAGTATTAAAGTGTTACTAAACCCAGGACCCTGCATGAAAATGGAAATGCAATTATTTTAGTAAATATAAACTGCTAAATACCTTTTTCTCATCAGCAGTATATAGCAATCTTGTGACTTATATTAGTTCCTGGTTACAGCTTGTAGGAGGAGTTTTTTATACTGCACTGCACTGTCCTATCAGGATCCAGGACCCCTGACCCTCTGTGTGGACAGTGCTGATTGGCCCTGTGCTGATCACATACACTCTCACAAGGAAAAAAAATAACTCTCCAGCAATACACACCAAACTGAGCATGTGCAGCCTGACTCCAAAGGCTCTGTATTATCCAGACATGTTCTGGAGTCAGTGGAATAAGAGGGGGATCTGAGCATACAAGATCAAGCAGCCTTTGTACACAATGCAGAGGATTAATCCCTTAGGTTCCACAGTGAGTATAACAAGCATGCTTTACTGCATATACAGACTGATTTTACTGTTGTGGGTTTAGTAACACTTTAAGAAAAATAATGTCAGAATTTGTGATGGCTAGGCAAATGCCTGTGACATTTATTCAGCAGATTTTCGTTTTATTAACATACCCCTTTATGTTGGGTCAGAAAAATGATCTTCAGTAAATCTTGGCAAACATGATATGACTGTCACAGTTACCAACAGGTAATTTGGGCATTTACCTGAGAATTATGCATATCCCTGAGAAACTGCAGTTATCAGATAAATATTCACCTTCTAATCAGCAACAGAAAATTAAGTATTTAATACCTACAAGTTTATTAGAAATAGGCTAATTTTGTATTGTTTTACAGAGCCGGCAAAGTAAAAAAACTTTAATTTTGTTTATGTATATTATTTTTTTATGTAACAAAAAATATGTTGATTGTTGTGCATTTACTTTCATGTATGATCTTTATTGCACTGTGGTTCCTCGCTGATAATCTGAAACTAAGCAGCGGGTAGCCATGAGCAAAAGTGAAGGTGTTTTCTTTTTAGTGAGCATGAAACTGAAATAGTATTTCCATGAACATCTTCTAATATCACAATGTGAGTTCTTTTAATACCATTACCCCTCTAGGTCCCCATGACCCTGACAAATCAAATCAGCTTGATGTCTATCAGTAGCCTACAACATTATAAGTGCATCTTGTCTCATAAAATTGGACAGCACAGGAAACTTACCTTGAGGCTTGAACTGGCCATTCAAGTTACCAGCAAATCCACCATGGTCCTCAGGACAGATTGGATCCGTCCAGCTAGAGTGAGACTAGGTAGCATGCAAACATTTTATCCTTGTGTCTTCAAGCCACTTCTCAACATATTTCTATGTTAAATGATAGAATGTGCATGTTACATATTATATATGTCATAGTGAGCACCTATAACTAGATTTCCTAGATGCTCCTTGATATTTTCTTTATACAATCCTAGTACTTTGGATACTGTGTGCATTGATTTATGTGTTTATTCCTATACAATAGTTTACCGATGCAGAATAATTAACTGAATATTCGAATGGTCTCTTTTTCATAGACTCAACCAGTGCCAACTGCATCAATACAGCATTATCATTTTATGTGTACTGCGTCTTTATAAATATTTAACTTTGTACTCAGATGAATGTTGTGATTACATTGCTACAACATGAAAAAATATGCACACGCACAATGAAGAATCGCAGAACATGAAATTCTTCCTAAAGGATTGTGTGCAATGATTCACTATAATAAATATTCCACAGCTCTCATCAATCATGACAAGGACAAATACAGTGTGTCCCATATGGTTAAGTATGGAAGCTCTAGGGATCAACAATGTCTAGTCTTCTTATGCTGAGAGTATTTACTTGATAAATACTTGATGGTTCATGTAGGGCAGTGTTTCTCAACTCCAGTCCTTAAGGTGCCCCAACAGGTCATGTTTTCAGGCTTTCCATTATTTTGCACAGGTGATTTGATCAGTTTTACTGCCTTATGCCTCCTGTCGGGAAAACTGCCATGAGAGCTTTAAGTTGGGAATCCCAGCCCAGTGTATGTTTCATCGCAGTTTTCCCGACAGGAAAACTGACAGAAAAAAAAAGAGAACAAGTTCTCTTTTTTCCCGCCGGGATTCCCGGCTGTCTTTTTCCCGGCAGTTTTCCTATGTGAAGAACTGCGATGGAGCATACACACTGCCGGGATTCCTGGCCAAAAGCTCCATCGCAGTTTTCCTGTCGGGAAAACCTCTCGTGTGTAGGGGGAAAAACTTACCAAGCAGGTTCTCGGTTTTCCCCTCGGGATTCCCAGAGGACTTTTTACCGCCGGGAATCCCGTACGTGTGTACTAGGCATTAGTAATTACCACAGCCGTTTTATCTGAGGAAAATCCTGAAAATATGACCTGTTGGGGCGCCTTGAGGACTGGAGTTCAGAAACACTGATGTAGGGGATGGTGGTTTTAGCACTATTCAATGAACCTATGATGTGCCAGGCCAGCTATTGTACAAAAACACATTTCCAGTGTTTTATTCAGAGTGGACCCTACTGCCTAAACACCTCTTATTACTAGCAGCAAAAATTCTGAGTTTTCTTCCAGTAATGCAACCTGGTATCTAATCTGTTCCAATCAGGTGTAAGGATTTTCTACGAATGTTTCAGTATATGAAAGGTCTAACTTTATTTTATCAAGTAGATGTAAGTCAAAATGGGAACCCCTTTATAAGCATTTGAGCATTTTTTAGCTATTTTTTGCAAAACTAAAGTTGATACCATTAACTTCAAAAGTCACATTTAATGTAGCCGCCCTACAAATTTATTTACTCTGTCAAATGACCTGGTCTCCTTTCCATGGCTGTTTGTTTTTATGTACTGCCCACTTGCTTTGACCACAAAAATAAGACCCAGGGATGTTATGCTGGCCACAAGTAGCTTGGATATGCAAATTACAATGGCCTGGAGGGTCACACATCTATATTATACTTGGCCTCTTGGAAATCATCTGTGTCAGGAATGGGCTTTCTTTATTTCACCTACGGTAGCTACTTGCAAATGGCCTGCAACACTGATGGGCTTTCTATATTATACTTGGTCTTTTTGGAAATCTGCTGTATCAGGGATGGGCTTTCTATATTACAGTTGGCTCCTTGGGAAACCTTTGCTTCAGGGATGAACTTTCTATATGATAAGTGGCTCCTTAGGAATCCCCTGTGTTAGGGATTGGTTTTCTATAAGACACTTGGCCTTTTTGGGAATCCTCTGTGTCAGAAATAGGCTTTCTATAAGACACCGGACTCTTTAGGAATCCTCTGTGTCAGAGACAGGCTTTCTATATGATGCATGGCTCCTTGGGAATCTTCTTTGTCAGGGATAGGCTTTCTATAAGACATTTGGCTCTTTGGGAATCCTCTGTTGGAGATGGGCTTTTTATAAGACACTTGGCTCTTTGGGAATCCTCTATGTCAGTGACAGGCTTTCTATGTGATGCATGGCTCATTGGGAATCCTCTTTGTCAGCGATAGGCTTTCTATAGGATACTTGGCTCTTTGGGGTTTGTTTTTGTAGGAGATGGGCTTTCTTTAAGACACTTGGCTCTTTGGGGGTCGTTTGTGTAGGAGATGGGCTTTCTTTAAGACACTTGGCTCTTGGGAATCCTCTATATCAGAGACAGGTTTTCTATATGACGCATGGCTCATTGGCAATCCTCTGTGTCATGGAAAGGCTTTCTTTATTACACTCCATGGGGATCCTCTGTATTGGAGATGGTCGTTTTATATTACATTTGGCTCCTTGGGAAACCTCTGTGTCAGAGATGGGCTTTCTTTGTCTGCTTTGGAACCCTCTCTGTTAGGAAAGAGTTTCTATATTATGCTTCAGTCCTTGGGAATTCTCAGTGTCAGAGATAAGCATTCTTTATTACATTTGGTTTCTTTTGGATTGTCTTGTGTCAGGGAAGGACTTTCTATATTGCCCTTGGCTCCTTCAGAACCCCCTCTATTAGGGATATACTTTATATACTACAGTTGACTGTGAAAATTGGTTATGTAAAAAATTGGATATTTCCTGTACATCTGCCATGACCAGGTTTTCTATTTCTAAAATGGGATGTACTGAAGGAACTGGGTGTTATGACAACAATTTTTGAGGGAAATCATCCTCCTTTAAGTATGTGCTTCACTAAAATGGAATATTAATAACATTATGTTGGGCATTTTGAAACAGAGGCAGAACAGCTTGTTATGTAGAAAAAACATTATGATAACCACATGCAAGTATAAAGGACGTTACACAATTACATACTAAAAGATCACACAGCTGTGCACGTGCAGCTTAGTAATCTGGAAATATATTTAGAACAGTAACAATTATACAGTAAAGCACATTTGGTTTATTAACAATAACATAGACTATGGGCAGCCTGCCCCTCAGCTCTGTTTGCAGAAGGTCAGCATTTCCCTTTGACATCATTATCCAATTGGTCTGCTAATCTCAATGTGTTTATCTGTGAGCCGCTCTAGGAAAGAAGCCATCCACATCGAGATTACACTGTCTAACAACACAGAATGCATGAGCAGCGGAGTCTCGGCTGGCATCACACAGTTCATACAGACCCGCTTTATTCAGGTCACTACGCGGGTTACTGCAAGGACATAAATAAACAAGCTTGAACATAGAACCAAGCTGTGTTGATATTTTTATTCAGGCTGAAAATAAAAAAAACACATTTCTTATTACGTGGCTGACTCACATTCAAAGGAAACACATTTTATTAAAACCTGGTTTACCACAATTTGAAATACAACAAAAATATATTTATTTTTTTCAGAAACACATATCAAACATTTAACAAAACTTTTTTAACATAAAATTAATTTGTGTTTCATTAAAGCAAAAAAACCTTCTATTTCATCCCAAAACACAGAAAACTAAAACACGTGGAAAGACATGGTTACCAGTACTTGTTTGTAATTAGTTTGTAGACTGTCTAAGACAACTATAGGGCCTATTTGTAAACCCTAATGCCGCGTACACACGATCATTTTTCCCGTCGGGAAAAATGACATTTTTTTTTTTCGCCGAGAAAAACGATCATCTGTGGGCTTTATGCCGTTTTTCTCGTTGAGAAAAACGGCAGGAAAAACGACGAGAAAAATTAGAACATGTTCTAAATTTTCTCATCGTTTTTTCAATCATTTTTTTCCGCGGCAGTTTTCCCATAGGGAGACACTGCCGCGGAGCCCACAGACGGTCGTTTTTCTCGTCAAAGAAAAAAATGACGGGAAAAACGGTCGTGTGTGGGGGAACATGCCGTTCCCTCGTTTTTCATTTTTTTTCATGCCGTGATTCACGGCGGTGTTTTCACCGCCGTGAATCACGATCGTGTGTACGCGGCATTAGGGAAAAAAAGAAGCAGTATTGACCACAGCACTTGATTTTTTTTAACCACTTCAATACCAGGCACTTTCCCCCCTTCCTGCCCAAGCCAATTTTCAGCTTTCAGCGCTGTCGCTTTTTAAATGACAATTGTGCGGTCATGCAACACTGTACCCAAACTACGTTTTTAACATTTTATTCCCACATATAGAGCTTTGTTTTGGTGGTATTTGATCAATTCTGGGGTTTAATTTTTTTGCCAAACAAATAAAAAAAGACCAAAAATGTATAAAAAAATGTTTTTCTTTGTTTCTGTTATAAAATTTTGTAAATAAGTAAATTTTTTCCTTCACTGATGGACACTGATGAGGCTGCACTGACGGGCACTGATAAGGCGGCACTCATGGGCACTGATGAGGTGGCACCAATGAGGTGGCACTGATGGGCACTGATGATGGGCACTAATATGTAGCACTGGTGGGCACTAATAGGCGGCACTGATGGGCACTGATGGGCACTGATATGCAGCACTGATGAACATTGATAGGCGACACTGATGGGCACTGAAAGGCTGCACTGATGGGTACTTATGGGTGGCACTGATGGGCACTGATAGGTGGCACTGATGGCATTACTGTAAAGGAGGCACTGGCAGGCATTACTGATGGGCACAGATTGGCATAATTTTTGGGCACAGATTGGCATAATTTTTGGGCACAGATTGGCATCCCTGGAGGAAATGGGTGGCATACCTGGTGGTCAATCAGTGCAGACCCCCCTGTCAGGAGAACAGCCGATCGGCTCTCCTCAACTCGCGTCAGACTGACACGCCTCACCACCGATCACCATGCTGTGCGCCCCCCCCCCCCTGGGCGCGCACTGGCTGTTTTTCTAAAATACATCATATGACGTCCTGTCAGGATAAAAAGACGTCATATGACGTCAAGTCAGGATAACGGAAGCATCTATAGCAAAATGACGGCTGGGCGGGAAGTGGTTAAGGAGCAAATAAGAAGAAAGAGCGAGGATCTGACTAGTCCCTTTAACCAACACTTTCACTGCTTTAAACTAAAATAGAAAAAAGAGACGTTGTATAAGGTAAGTAGATTTCACATTATATATGTGAACTAAAGTAAATCTGTAATGAAATTAACATTTAAGGTGCCTTTGCTGACCATATTCTGAAAAAAATGCTAGATGCCTGGCTGTCATTCTGATTCTCTGACTGTAGTACTTTGAGTCACTGACCTTGAACTAGTCCTGAGCTCAAGTTTTTATTGTACTTGCTGTATACCTGGTTTAGGTCAGTAGAATAAAAAGCACTGAAACCAGAGAAGGCCAGCCAACCAACATTTTAAAAAGGAGGTCAGCGATGGCAGTGTAAAAGAATTTCTCTCTTCACTAAACAGAATAGCAGGGGCCTCATCCACGTCACTGTTCTCATGTGCAGTCAGGTGTTACACCTGAGCATTAGCATGACATATTCACGGAGACTAGGATTTATATATAAGTCCTGGGTGCATGGTGACAGACTTGAAGGTGCTCCTGGCCTTTATATTTAATAACCTTATATAGGTTTCGAACGCATGCGTAAAATTTCAGCTTCTTGTCCATCCATCCAATTTGCTGCTCACGAGGCCTGCAATAATCTTTCCTTTAGGTAAAAATGGTGCCAAGACTTGTCAATGACAATATAAATTCACATCAATGATCTTCTGTTGCTATGCTTGTATTTAGTCTACGGAGTCACTGCAAACAATAAGATGAGGATTCTAAAGATAACATTGGGGCTTTCTATATAACTACTACAAATGGAAGTCTGAAAAATACTGAATAATCAGTCATTAGAAAAAGAAAAGTTCTATAATGAAATAGACTAGGCAGACATGGTAGATGTCTAACAAGAGTTGCAGACATTGAAACTTTGCATGTCCTTTAACAACAACATTGCAGCTGGGGAATATTTTCTTCCAAATTTGTCTTATGGATAAAAAATGTCATGCACACAGTGCTGTTTTTCAATAAGTTACAAAATGTGACTGGATATTGTCAGTTGCCTTTTCCTATGAAGAAAACTGACTATTTGTGCATCACCTCCAAATATTAGCTGAACAGAAGAGGAGATTGAGTCAGAAGTAATTCCAAACTGTGTGGAGAGAATGGGGAAGTGGTGCTGAATAGAAACAATCAGATTTAAATCTTATGTCTGTGCTGAGCGGCCAGAGAGGGTGACCTAGGCCAGACAAAAAAGAATGCAGAGATGCCATAAACCTCTACATGCCAGAGTCCTCAAATAGCTTCCAATGAGACATTAATGTAAATGGCTCTGTCATAAACAGAAAGTGATACACATCTGTGGGTCAGATTTTTTACCTAAAACTCAACCCAATTTTAATACATCTCAATTTCTCAAATGTAAACATGCTCCATAATATCTGTTGTAATAGAGTTATCTTTATAAAAGTCATTTTACTAATGCATAAGAAGATACCATTCAGATAGACACCAAACATACCTAATTTACAAGGTCCAGAAGGCTAATAGGACACATTAGACTTCCTAAGACGAAATATACATAAGGTCTATATCATATGTGGTATCTAACAAATCGTAATTTCATTCTGCTAAATATAATATGCTAGTTGTCTGTTTGTGAAAACTTGTCAAATGCCGCTATAGATGTATTTAAGATAGTTAGCATCAAGGGTGTGTCTGACAAACATAATAAAATACACTTTAACACACCTCCAACACACCCCTTAGACCCTTTAATTGGGTAGAGTTAGGTCTGTGACACCATCTCCAGGGTCAAGAAAAGCTGTCTAATTGGAAGGTCTGGGCTCTCATTTTTACCACCAGATACTGTCACATTAAGAGGTCCAGTGACTTTTGCTCATTAGATTGTACTTACTCTGCCAGTGATCTGAACTCTGCACTGAACCAAAGACCAGATGGACTCCACTTATTTTTCTCTTTAAAAAACACTTTTATTTTACTGTTGCTTATGTCTCTTTTGTAATATCTTTACTGTAAACATTTTTGCACCGTTTTTCTTTTCTTTTTCATTAAAACAATATTTCAAAATTGATAAGCTTAATCTTTGATTGCTCTAACTGAAAATTAAAGAACTTTGCCTCTGTGAAGAGGTACTGTAGTGTAAAATGTATTACATTTTTGTATGGACGTGGCAGTGAGTGATACAGATATTTATTTTAGGTTACAATTGCAACAGCGGATGCTGTGAATGGTGCATGCTTAAATACATTGTGGTGGATAGTGTGTGTGTAAAGGGTTACCTGCTCAGTTAACCTGCCCCTATGGTGATCACTGTCAGTTTGCTAGTGCTTAGAATGTTATCCCACAAGCTGGGAAATTGCACATTCTGGTGTCCGAGGTGAGATCTGACAGTGTAACCATCACAAAGATTGGGAATGGTCCTGGCAGTCCAGCAATGTGCATGCAGGATATGTCAGTGAGATCATTACCAGTCTATGGGTTGTGTAATATATATGTTGTCGTGTCATCTGGAGCAATGCATGAAGAATAGACAGACACAGAGGTGGCCACAAATTCTAGAATACTAATCAAGCAACTGCCTTCTGGGTGGGAGATAAGCTTGGATTATGTGCCCCATTCTACCAAGATTTTCTCCCTTCCATAATCCTTTACTATACCATTCTCTCCAAAAAATTGCTTCACCAGTCCTAGGCACTTCACCAGTCCTAGACACTTCTCTGTGAATGTCAATGACAACTGACAGAAATGACTTTCAGAGACTTGCCAATTGATCTTCAGAAAGAAACCACACCATGCTTCAGCTATCTGTAGATCCATTGGTATACATATGAACTTGCATACTCTCTGTAGTTTCATGGCTTGCTAGTGCCAGTTTGGGTTCATTAGAATCGCCCCACCAGGAGGTGAGCAAGCCAGGGTCCAGTAACACATGTAGCAGGTAGGGATAAAGCAGAAGCATAGTCAATAAACAAGCCGAAGGTTAGTAACAAGTGGTTGCAGGTTGGGATCAATCGGAAGCATAGTTGAAAAAAGGCCAAAGGTCAGTAACAAATGGTAGCAAAGATAAGGACAGCTGCAGGTACGCAAGGAGCAAGATATAGTCTGGAGAATGCGCAATAATCTGACAAACAGGAAGTGCAGAAATATGGCTTAAATCAGGAAGCTCATGGGTGGAGAAAAGAGTTCAAAGTCCACCAGAAACAAGATACAAGGCAAAACTGTCAAGGGATCAGATAGAGAGTTGCCAAGCATCTCAGGTGGCACAGCAAGAAGAGCTACAGCCAGACACAACGGAGGTCCCAGGTACAGATCCAGACCCTGACACCACCCTGTATGAATATGCCCTCCCAAAATACAATTTCTGCCCTGCCAAGCAAACCTTTTTCATCACCCTCATTAGCACCTTCTCATCCAATCTTCACCAAGTATTTTCTACCTTTAACTCTCTATTTCATTCTCTGCCACCTCCACCCATTATTTCATTCATTGCCCAGGACATAGAAAAACATGATTGAATCAATTTGTGATGCGCCTTTTATTGTCCAGATATCTCCTGCTATCATGCCATGTCTACCATTACATACATTAATACTTTCCTCTTTTGACCATGTTATCATATAGGAGGTTTCTAAACTCTTTTCTAATGCCCACCTAACCACCTGCCCCTTAGATCCTGTTCCCTCAAAACTATTCTGCTCACCCTCTTGCTCTAGTCTATCCTCCTAATTCACATATTCAATCCCCCTCGGCTTTCTATTGCCATCTTTCCAACCCTTCTAAAACATGCACTGGTCAGCCCCATACCTAAATTGAAACCAAACCCTAGGCAGACAGCATTTTATTGAAGAAGAGAAATGCTGGGTAATGCCTGTTCGCATCCTTCTCCCAAATGCACAATGCGCAGGTCACGGTGCATTCTCAGCAGACTTTGGCTGTGACTGACTCCCATGCACTTACACAGAATGATATGATCCCCTCTCTGGCCAATCAAAACGTGGCAAACTCGGCACCTGGGGAGAAGATAACAACGCCCAGTGGGGGATGTAACCACCACATCGATGGGAGGTTGAGGTGAGTGCCTTTGGGGGTTTAGTTACACTTTCAAAACCCTTTGCTGATCAGAAGAGGAAGGAAGATATCCCTGTTTTAGACGATGAGGCTTGGGATGATGTGTATTTTAATCAGATGATTTCTTCATAAGATAGATACATTTAATTGAATTTGTTGCATAGAGCATATTATACTCCACTGCAACTTTTCACAATCTATCCACCAGTTTTTTGTCTCTGCTCTTATGCCTTGTACACAAGACCGGTTTTCCCGGCAGGAAAACTGCCATGACAGTTTTTCGCCAGGATAAACGGCCATGTGTATGCTCAATCGCAGTTTTCCCGACAGGAAAACTGCTGGAAAAATCCTGCCGAGAAAATCGGTCGTCTGTATGGTTTCCCGAGGGGAAAAAAAAACGTGCATGCTCGTAAACAATTAGACGCATGCACGGAAGCATAGAACGTCATTTTGATGGCTCGTCGTAGTCTTTGACGTCACCGCGTTCTTGACATTCAAAAGTTCAGTGGTCTTTTGTGTGACTGTGTGTATGCAAGGCAGGCTTGACAGGAATCCCGTCAGGAAAAACATCGTTTTTTTCCTGCCGGGAAAAATGGTCGTGTGTACAAGGCATCAGTGTCAGAAGGAATCTGGATCTTTTTCATATACAGTATGATGTAGATCTGCCATGTACTTGAGTATTATTGGCAACAGTGCTGGATCCTGCAGTTCTCCTCCTGGAAATGATAGATGGTCTAGATCAGTATTTCTCAACTCCAGTCCTCAAGGCGCCCCAACATGTCATGTTTTCAGGCTTTCCATTATTTTGCACAAGTGATTTGATCAGTTTCACTCCCTTAGTAATTACCAAAGCTGAAAACATGACCTGTTGGGGCACCTTGAGGACTGGAGTTGAGAAACACTTGTCTAGATGTAATTGTTACTGTTACTTTGCTGGACTCCATCAGCCTGAACAACCTGAGACCCATCTTCCTGTTTACCTCCAAACTTCTAGAACACCTAGTCTGCAACCATCTCAGCTGCCACTTTAATGACAATAAATTCTTAACCCCATACAGTCTAGCTTTTGCCAGTAATACTACAGAGAGACCTACCTCCTAAAACTCACTAATGACTTACTAACTGCTAAAACCAATGGCAACTACTCTGTGCTCATACTACTGTAGACATAGTGTAAATGTAACATGCGAACGTGCCAAAGGCAAACCCGCTGTACCAGTCCTAAGTTCAAAGGTAGTCAATTACTAGCAATTAGTGCACTAGCTCCTAGTGCAGTAGTCCTTTATTAAATACATCAAAGACAAGTGAAATTGAATGCACAATTGTAGGCAGGAATCAGGCTTGTCGTCCAATATAAAGACATTGTGCTG
Organism: Rana muscosa; assembly: GCA_029206835.1. NCBI lineage: Eukaryota > Metazoa > Chordata > Amphibia > Anura > Ranidae > Rana > Rana muscosa. Next base: position 885,703,033 of record CM055116.1, read on the forward strand.
TATGCAGCTCTACTTCCTCTCCTAATCAGCCGGATATTGGCTAGATTTTGGATCTGTGCTTTTTCAAGGGATTGAAATAGGAAGCTCCGGCCCTTTGAATCACATTGGCATAGAAACAGTGTGTCACGTGCAGGGCCGCTGATAGGGGGGGACCACCAGCCCTCCTGTAGGGGGCCCGGGCATACAGGGGGGCCCGGACAGCAGGAGGATCGGTGGAGCAGAGAATAAAGAATGACAGCGTCTCTCACCCAGCAACTCAAAGCCGGTTTCTCTCCATCTCGTTCCCGCCGGCTTTCAGCTGCTAGGTGAGAGGCTAGGTGAGAGACACAGGGCTGGATTTAGGGGATGCCGGGGTGGGTTGTTATGCCCCCGCGGCCAGCCGCAGCTGAGCTCTTTCCCCCGCCCCCTCCCCGCCCGCACTCACAGCTGGGAAGAGGAGACGGCAGCTTGGAGCCTGGAGCGGTGAGAGAAGAAGTGCCAGCGGGAGGTGTGCTGTGTTTTGTTCACCCCTCCTGTCAGAAGAGCGCTGGTCTTTACAGTACATGAGACCGGATCGCTCTTACTGTAGATCGCATGGGACTGTACACACACCGCCCCCTATCCACATTTGTTGCTGCCGGGAGGTGAGCACTGAGCAGCCTTTGTAGGAGATGGGGGCGCTGTGTGTGTGTGTGTGTACAGTGCAATGCAATCTACAGTAAAAGCCACCCGGTCTGATGTACTATAAAGACCAGCACTCTTCTGACAGGAGGGGAGAACAAAACACAGCACACCTCTTCCTGGCTGTGTTGGCATAGGCAAATGTAATGGGGATTTGGGGAGGGCGATACGTGTGAGGAGGAAGAATAGGGGGATATGTGCTGGGAGGAGAGATTGAGGGGGGCAGGGGGGTAATTTAGAGGGGGTTGTGCTAGGAGGGGGGATTTTTGTTTGGAAATTTGTGCATGGGGGCCCCATCAGGTAGGCTGTACGGGGCCCCCGTGATTTCTATAAGCGACCCTGGTCACGTGTACTGACAATGTAACCATCATATTGCTGTTTGAAGCCTACAATTGAGTGCAATTTCACTTGTGTTTTATGTATTTAATAAAGGACTACTGCACTAGGAGCTGGTGTGCTATTTTCCCTTTGTATCATACTACTGTATACTCATAGGCCTTACCTTTGATACTGTTGACCCAGTGCTCCTCCTAAAAAAATTCCAGTCTCTTGGACCCCGAGACTGGGCTCACTGTGTCACCTTTAACTATACCTCCTCCTTAATTTTCCTCTTTCCCCAGGATCCCAAAGGCTCTGTCCTCAGGCCCCTTACATTCTATATCTACAATTTCTCCCTGGGTCAGTTGATATCCTTGGTTTGTTTAGTGTGCCACTCAGGCTCGATCTATGGGGAGTACTTTGGGTAATGCGGCAACCAGTGCAGGAATACCAGCAAGGGATGGAGCTCATTTCAGCTCCTGTAGTCACTGGAAGGAAGAGAGAAAAGATCCCTGATGCCGCGCATCCACCGTGTCCTATGGTGGTATGAGAGAGACAACATCAGCCTGTACTCCTTCCACTCCACGCCCCCAACATGTTTCACTCTGCCCCTTGGAGCTTAGTCATGACTAAGTTCACGAGGGGCGGACTGAAATGGGTTTGGGTCGTGGCCTGGTGGAAACCCAGGCTGAGGTTGTCTATCATACGACACTGTGGATGTGCAGCACCAGGGATCTTTCCTCTCTTCCTTTCAGTTGATAGCCTGCTTTCCTGCTTCCAATATCATCTCTATGCCGATGTCACCCAAACCTAATTCTTTACTCCTCGTCTTACCACTTCTTTAAACGTAATATTTAAAATACTGAGGAAAGGGGGAAAAAAATAGAAAACAAATGCAGCCACCACATATAAGGATTGGTAAGCTTCAAAATAATATTTTATGATTTTGGGTATAGATATGTTTTAAACTCTGTAAGGCCTAGTTTAGACTTGTGGTTGGCTCAACTCTGCATTTTTGCCGCCTGCCAACAGCCCCACCTTAAGCTGTAATAGGCAGTAGACAGGGATGTTGACGGCAAAGTTGACCCAACATGGTTGGGGCAAGCCTGCTGAACGCTACACATTCAAGTCAATGGAAAATCGCTGCAAATGTCCCATAACTGTGTGCAATGCACATAGTTGTGGTGCATTTCTCATCAAAAATGGGGTTAAAACAAGAGTTGATGAGGTGTATCATCACTTCCTCATCGACTGTCAGCCTCTGGAGTGTTAGCCGAACGCAGATCGGGCTTCAGAGGCAAGGGAGATTTAGACGCATCTCTACACTTCCAAAATGCGCCCCTTCTTAACCAGTGACACCACAAAGCTACTAATTCACTCCCTGGTTATCTCTCACCTCGATTATTGCAACTCCTTCTTTATTGGCTTATTTTTTACATGGGCTATCCTCGCTTCAATCTATCATGAATGCTGCTGCCGGACTCATCCATCTTACCAACTGCTCATTATCTGCCACCCATTGCTGCCAATCTCTTCAATGGCTTTTCAAAATACTAACAACGAACATGCAAAGCCATCCACAACTCTGCCCCGAGCTACATCACCGAACTCATCTAAAGATATCATCCAAACTGTTCCCTTTGCTGCGCCCAAGACTTCCTGCTTTTGAGCTCCCTCATCACCTGCTCCCATGCTCACCTCCAGGATTTCTCCAGAATCTCTCCCATCCTCTGGAACTCCCTACCCCAATCTGCCAAGGTATTTCTTACTCTGTCCACCTTTAAGTGATCCTTGAACACTCCATCTCTTCAGAGAAGCATAACCATCTCCACCTAATTAACTGTACTTTCTCCATCAGCTCAGCCCACACAGTTATTACCTTTTGTATCACTTGCCCTCCCTTGTACTCTCTTACGAGCAGGGTCCTGTAAACTTTCTTGTATTGAATTGTACTGTAACTGAACTGTTTTTCTTTATTTTGTAAGGCACTATATAAATCCTGTATCATAATAATCTCTCGCATGGTGGTCATATGGGGATGATTAGGAGAAGAGTAATGTTGCTTTTCTTTTCTGTTAATGTTTTTGTCATTGTTCTGTCTTAAACAAAGATGTGTAACATATAGTATGCAAAGTGTCACTACTAGTCTCGGGCATATGCTTGCTCCTTCACACCTTGTGTAAAGAGGGTGACCTATCTACAGTGGCAGCTGGTGCTAAATATTTCAGGGGGGCGGAAAACTAACGCCAGCCCCCCTCCCCAGATGGATGATTGCCGCAAGCAGGGGAAGGCGGCGATTGCCACAAGCACCGGACCCCCTCAGGAGGCAGGGGGAATGAAGAGCCGGCCCATTCTCCTCTCTGTTCTCCTCCGGGCTGAACAGGAAGTGTCCTGAGACTCGATTGGCCAGTGTGTCCTGAGACACGATTGGGAGTCCTAAGATTCCCTGGCCAATTATGTCTCAGAAGCTACTTACTAAGATTGTCTGAGAGGAAAATCAGTGTGACAATAGCAAATATCCATTCGCTATTGGGTGGGTGTGCTCGGGGCGCAGTGCTCTGTGCCCCAAGCTCACCCTTTTGAAGCCTATTAGAGCCTCCGGCTCTAATCACGTGCTTCTAAGAAAAAAAACCCATTGGAATCCATGGATGGATAAGGGGGGCGACGCCCCTGCGCCCTGCATTATGGGCAGCCCCAGAATCGCAGGACACAGTATACAGCCCCAGAATCGCAGGACAGAGTATACAGCCCCAGAATCACAGGACAGAGTATACAGCTCAGCATCACAGATAGGGTATATAGATCAGCATCACAGATAGGCTATATAAATCAGCATCACAGATAGGGTATATAGATCAGCATTACAGATAGTATATAGATCAGCATCACAGATAGTATATAGATCAGCACCACAGATAGTATATGGATCAGCACCACAGATAGTATATGTATCAGCACCACAGATAGTATATAGATCAGCATCACAGATAGTATATAGATCAGCATCACAGATAGTATATAGATCAGCATCACAGATAGTATATAGATCAGCACCACAGAGAGTATATAGATCAGCATCATAGATTGTATATAGCACCCCCCTGCGGGAGGCTCACGGCTGAGGGCTGAGAGCACCCCCCATGGGTCGCGGCACACTCACAGCAATCCCCCTCGCGGCTGACAGGAGGTCAGCATTAATTACCATCACAATGGAATGCTATTCTTCTGTAAAAAGAGCCCCACTCGGGCAGTGTGATCCATCCACTGAGCGGCGACATTACTTCCGGTTTCTCACTGGCACAGAGAAACCGAAAGTGGTGTCGCGGCTACGTGGGAAGGCACGGCCCATGTCTGACGGCGGTGCCAATCATAAAAAAGACAGTAAAGAATGACTATTATTGGGAGTGTTGCGGCGCATTGCATTGCGCCACAATGTAGCACAAAACCCAGCAAATGAAGCGTCTCATCTGCAATGACGTGATTGCACTGATGTCACGTTTCCCATAGTGCACTGTCTCTGGTGCCTGAACACAGTGCACTTAAAGGACTTTATTTTTTAAGTGCCTTTTTTTGTGTCTAGCTTTGGGGGGGGGCGCCCGTGTGCCCCCTATGGATGGGCCGCCACTGAATATGTTTAAACTAAACTCAGTCCATAAGAAGGATATCAAAAAGAAGGATAATCACGTAAAGATCCACCACCTATTTATATGCAAAGCAGAAAAAAAACTTAATACTTTCACATATAAAGGTTACATTAAATTAACCATCATGTGTGAGGAGAAAAGATACAGAAATACAAAAAATATCTGAAATAGAAGACACAATAAATCATGTTTAAGTAAGAGATGGAAGACATGGTGAGACGGAGCAGAAAACAATAATTAATTACAGCTTAACTATTTTGAGCAGAAAGTCCGGCAAAGACCATCATCTCAGGATCTCAATGATATGTCCCACATAAATGTCCTAGTTTACTCGATAGCTGCATGCTCCTTTGCACAGTTCAACAAACTTCTCTGTCTGAAATCTTGGTAATGGTACTCATTCATGTAATGGGTAACTATAGCTTTAGTTCTGCTTCCTTAGTCACTTCTTTTGCCCAGGGCACTGAGTGGATAATGAAGAAGTGGTAGTGCACTGAATTGTATGCCAAGACAAATAATAAAAAAAAAAGTTCTCAGTACATCCCTATTTGCATGCACATTTCCCCATATTGTATGCCATTATTGTATTCCATTAAAAATGTTGCAAGGATAGAAAAATACCTGGATCTACCAGAAATCCTATGCGCTTCTAACTTCCTGATTGAACTATCAACCGAACCGAGTGGCTTTTCTACTGGACCACAGAATTCCGCCTATCCGCCATTCATCACTGTCCCATTGACTGATTTCATTCTCAGAAAAACAACCCTTCTGCCCTAACTCCCAAGAGCCTGTCCACACACTGTAGTTCTGCTGGCATGCCTTTGTAGCAGTCTTTTGGGGGTGGTGGGAAAACTATAAGAAATGCATACCCCCCAAGCGTTCCGGATTTGCTGGGACCGTCCCAGCATTCACCAGGCCTGTCCCAGGATTTCAAAAAAATCCTGGTGTCCCACAAATCTGGGCTGAATCCCACAGTGGAGCCCAGTACCAGAACAAGTTCCAGCACTTGACTCCACTAATCCCTTTGTCAAGTGCACACCGTGCTGTGCTGCAGCTGTCAAGGCTAAGACTCGCTCAGTGCTCTGCCAGCACAGCTCCCCCACCTCCCCCTCCCATTCACCCGCCGGCTCGCCCGCCCGCTCTACAACCCATACGAATAGGATAGGAGGGAGGCTAAGTCAGCTCCACCTCCTCCCTATGTCCCTCTATGCCCGCCCACAACCTTCCTGCCTTCCATGTGCCATAGAGATCCTTCCTGCCTTCCATGTGCCATAGTGATCCTTCCTTCCATATGCCATACTGATCCTTCCTTTCTTTGATGTGCCATAGTGATCCTTCCTGCCTTCCATGCACCATGGTGCTCCTTCCTAGCTGCCTTCCATGTGCCATAGTGATCCTTCCTGCCATTCATGTGCCACAATGATCCTTCCTGCCTTCCATATGCCATAGTGATTCTTCCTGCTTTCCATGTACCATAGTGATCCTTCCTGTCCTTCATGTACCATAGTGATCCTACCTGCCTTCCATGTGCCATAGTGATCCTTCCTGCCTTCCATGTGCCATAGTGATCTTTCCTGCCTCCCAGGTGCCATAATGATCCTTCCTGCCTTCCAAGTGCCATAGTGATTCTTCCTGCCTTTCATGTGACATAGTGATCCTTCCTGCCATCCATGTGCCATAGTGATCCTTCTTTCCTGCCTTCTATGTGCCATAGTGATCCCTCCTTCCTGCCTCCCATTTGTCATAGTGATCCTTCCTTCTTGCCTTCAATGTGCCAATGTGATTCTTCCTTCCCACCTTCCATGTGCCATAGTGATTCTTCCTGCTTTCCATGTACCATAGTGATCCTTTCTGCCCTCTGTGTACCATAGTGATCCTTCCTGCCTGCCATGTGCCATAGTGATCCTTCCTGCCTCCCATGTGCCATAGTGATCCTTCCTGCCTTCCATGTGCCATAGTGATCCTTTCTTCTTGCCTTCCATGTCCAATAGTGAAACTTCCTTCCTGCCTTCCATGTGCCATAGTGATCCTTACTTCCTGCCTTCCATGTGCCATAGTGATCCCTCGTTCATGCCTTCCATGTGCCATAGTGATCCTTCCTGCCTGTCTTCCATGTGCCATAGTGATCCTTCCTTCCTACCTTCCATGTGCCATAGTGATCCTTTCTTACACGTGCCCTACTGATCCTTCCTTTCTTTAATTTGTCATAGTGATCCTTCCTGCCTTCCATGTACCATAGTGATCTTTCCTTCCTGCCTTCCATGTGCCATAGTGATCCTTCCTTCCTGCCTTCCATGTGCCATAGTGATCCTTCCTTCCTGCCTTCCATGTGCCATAGTGATCCTTCCTGCCTTTCATGTGCCATAGTGATTCTTCCTTCCCTCCATATGCCATAGTGATTCTTCCTGCTTTCCATGTAACATAGTGATTCTTCCTGCCCTCCGTGTACCAAAGCGATCCTTCCTGCCTTCCATGTGCCATAGTGATCCTTCCGTCCTGCCTTCCATGTGCCATAGTGATCTTTCCTGCCTTCCATGTACCGCAGTGATCCTTCCTTCTTTCCATGTGCCATAGTGATCCTCCCTTCCACGTGCCATAGTGATCCTTCCTGCCTTCCATGTGCCATAGTAATCATTCCTTCTTGCCTTCCATGTCCATTAGTGAACCTTCCTTCCTGCCTTTCATGTGCCATAGTGATCCTTCCTTCCTTCCTGCCTTCCATGTGCCATAGTGGTCTTTCCATCCTGCCTTCCATGTGCCATAGTGATCCTTTCTGCCTTCCATGTGCCATAGTGATCATTCCTGCCTTCCATATGCCATAGTGATTCTTCCTGCCTTCCATGTACTATAGTGATCCTTCCTGTCCTCCATGCACCATAGTGACCCTTCCTGCCTTCCATGTGCCATAGTGATCCTTCCTGTCTTCTATGTACCATAGTAATCATTCCTTCCTGCTTTCAATGTGCCTTAGTGATCCTTTTGAGGTTTATATGTATCCCTCAGACTCCAGCTTGTGGCACAGCAATCAAAGCATATTTTATAGGTACAAGGAAGCACGGGTTTTGTTTAAGCATGGCCCTTAATCCTCTTCCGCTATCATATTTGGCCACACCCACTTTTTTGCTGCGGCCTCAAGTGAAGCCCTCGACATCACCAAAGGGACACACAAAAAGTGAATAATAAAGGCAGGAGTATTAAAGGCAGATCCACTGATCGCAGATGCAATGTTTTGCTGATTCCGGTGGAAAAAACAATAAATGCAAATTTTTCCTGCAGCGGATGAGGGGTGCTTAGCAACATCTTACATGTTCCAGCCTAAATATGGGTGTAACGTGTTGCTAAAGGTGGAATTAGCCTTTAAGTGTCAGAGACTGTTGACATAATACAGGAGATGGTCAGTGACTGCAGACATGAAAAAAAGAGAGACATGCTGCAGGAGAGTATCATAGACTGTGAATAGGGATGGGCTATCTGTTTGAGTCGAACATGAGTTTAACTCAAACATCGGCTGTTCGATCGTTCGACAAAGATCGAACATTGTGGGCCGTTTGCGCCAAATTTGAGCGGCGCAACACGGCCCATAATGCACTGCGTCATCGCAGTGCATTGCTGGCTGATGATTGGCCAAGCATGCACTATGACCCGCATGCTTTGGCCTATCACAACGCCGTCAGCGAAGAGAGCCATAATTGGCCAAAGGCAGGGTACCTTTGGCCAATTACGCTCAGGGGGTTAAGTACACGCCCCACACTATATAAGGCCGCCTGCACGTCGGCCTTCTGTAGTGTGTTCCGGCGGAGAGAGAGATAGAGATAGAGAGAGAAAGAGAGTGGTATTTCATTTACTTTGAGCAGGCAGGCGATTCAGTTAGCTGCAGTGTATTTAGTATATATATGCATCCCGGTTTTGTATATATATATATATATATATATATATATATATATATATATATATTTATATACACACATTGTATACAGTTTAGCTAGATCTCACTGCAGACCATTCCTGGTGTACTGTTTCTAAAATACTTCAGGCAGGCAGTTGATTCAGTTAGCTGCAGTGTATTCAGTATATATATATACATCCCAGCTTTGTGTATATATATATATATATATATATATATATATATATACACTGTATCCTGTGCAGCTAGATCTCACTGCAGAATGTTCCTGGTGTACTGTTTCTAAAATACTTCAGGCAGGCAGTGTATTCAGTATATATATATACATCCCAGCTTTATATATATATATATACACTGTATCCTGTGCAGCTAGATATCACTGCAGACCGTTCCTGGTGTGTTGTTTCTAAAATACTTCAGGCAGGCAGTTGATTCAGTTAGCTGCAGTGTATTCAGTATATATATATGTAGCGGCCTCACCCCCTCTGACTTGTCTAGGGGTATTTCATATGTGAGGGTGAGATGCGCTACGGCCCATGTCCTCCCCATGGCAGTGGGTGAGGTGAAGGCCAGTACCAGATATTTTCCTCGGGCCTGTGTATTTCGGTTAAGGACCAAGTCTTGCTGTGCTGACACTTCCCTTTGCTCCCATTAACCAGAGTACCACACACCAATAAAGGTCCAACTCTTGCTTTATTTTCACACTCACAATAAACAGTGCTTTAGCAGCCAACTGGTTGAGACCCAATAACAACTCAATACGGTCGGGTGAGCAGGTCGAGGCACTATCCTGATTGTCAACTAAACCACTGTGGTTTCACCAGCGGTTACTATAGCCATCGGCTAAGAGAGAAAACTTAGAACTTGTGAGTCTCTACCAGCAACTCAAGAGAATGTAGATAGGAGTACCTTCGCTGCGTTGTGGCCCCTGTCAGGGGAAGATGTCCCTCCAAGGGAGTTACCGGAGGCCCATCCATCACCGGGTTGATGCTGCTCCGGACTCTCCGGACGGGTGACCTCTCCAGCCTCCTCACCTCAGACTTGGGCCCCATCCACTTCAGGGACCCTCGGACTTCTCCACCCTCGCGGGACCCAGACGAAGTTACCGGGCCCCAGGCCTCTGATTTAGTACCTCACCCCAGGCTGAAGGTGCCTGGGATGGACGCCAACTCTGCTCCAGCCAGGCCTAGGGCGCCTGGGCCGAAAACTCCGGACCGCCCGCACCCAGGCCTAAGGTGCCTGGGCGCGTGATGAAGAAGATCTCTCCAGAAGACCTCGTGGCAAAGGCGTCTCCCCCTCTTATCTCCTCCTTTGACGTCACAGCAGGTTCCCCGCCCTTGCCGTACCATCTCCGGGAAGGGACAAAAAGGACAGCACTGTGGCAGCAAATCTACCTCGAGCCTGTGGGCACCCCTCCACCCACAGGCCAAGGAGAATAATACACCGCCCAATCCTCCACGAATACAAATGGTCCAATTCCTCTCATAATTTACACACCTGGATCATACTACATCCCAGGTGTATCCCACCTAAATTTAGAGAGCCCGCTACATATACATCCCAGCTTTGTATATATATATATATATATATATATACACACTGTATCCTGTGTAGCTAGATCTCACTGCAGGCCATTCCTGGTGTACGTATTAAAATACACTTTCAGGCAGGCCAGGCAGGTGATTCAGTGATCCGCAGTGCATAAAATATTTACTGTTTCCTACATATATATCCACTGCATTGTACTGTAGCCAAGCCTATACCTGACTGCAGGCCATTCCTGGTGTCGGTATTAAAATAAACTTTCAGGCAGGCAGGCCAGGCAGGTGATTCAGTGATCTGCAGTGCATAAAATATATACTGTCTCCTACATATATATCCACTGCATTGTACTGTAGCCAAGCCTATACCTGACTGCAGGCCATTCCTGGTGTCCGTATTAAAATACACTTTCAGGCAGGCAGGCCAGGCAGGTGATTCAGTGATCCACAGTGCATAAAATATATACTGTCTCCTACATATATATATCCACTGCATTGTACTCTAGCCAAGCCTATACCTGACTGCAGGCCATTCCTGGTGTCCGTATTAAAATACACTTTCAGGCAGGCAAGCCAGGCAGGTGATTCAGTGATCCGCAGTGCATAAAATATATACTGTCTCCTACATATAAATCCACTGCATTCTACTGTAGCCAAGCCTATACCTGACTGCAGGCCATTCCTGGTGTCCGTATTAAAATACACTTTCAGGCAGGCAGGCCAGGCAGGCGATTCAGTGATCTGCAGTGCATAAAATATATATACTGTCTCCTACATATATATACAGTATATCCACTGCATCCAGTCTAACCAAGCCTATATCTGACTGCAGGCCATTCCTGGTGTACTTTGTCTAGTAAACTTCAGGCGGTGTTTTTCTAGTCTAATTTTACAGTATGTCTGGAAGGCCAACAAGGAGAGGCAGACACTCACAGGCCACTAAAACAGGGCAAGCAGGCTCTGTGTCTAGAACCAACAGTGCTGATCGTGGACACGGTGCATCCTCAGCACGTGGCCGTGGGGCACGCTTGTCCTTTTTTTCAATAGCTGGTCGTGTTGAGCCACAACATGCAGAAGAGTTGGTAGAGTGGATGACAAAGCCGTCCTCATCCTCCTCATCCTCTATCACCCAGGCTCAGAGTACTGTGGCTGCCAATGCAGCTGCTAAAGTGGCCTATTCGATCGGCTCAATGTCATCAGTTACTCCTTCCCTAGCCCCACCATCGTGCATGGAGGAGTCCCCCGAACTGTTCGACCACAGTGTTGGGTACATGCTGCAGGAGGATGCGCAGCGTTTTGAAGGCTCCGATGATGGTACCCAGCTTGAGAAAAGCAGTAACGTGAGCCCAGAGAGAGGGGGTGCCCAAGAAGGACATCAAACTGGCAGTCATGTTCCCCCAGCTGAAGCATACTGCCAGGTTTGCTCCAGTGACGAGGAGGGAGGGGATGATGAGGTCACTGACTCTACGTGGGTGCCTGATAGGAGAGAGGAGGAGGAGGCACATCTCCAACAAGGCAGGATGCCCTCCAAGGGCCAGCTTAAGGGCAGCCAACCGACTGCATCACACCGCAGAGCTCCGCATGTGCATGGCACTGCTGACTCCGCGCAGTTTTTTAAAAGTTCCTTGGTGTGGGCCTTTTTTGAGACGTGTAGAGCAGATCGCACCATTGCTGTTTGCAACATATGTCTGAAGCATGTCAAGTGTGGCCAAAACAGCAGCCGCTTGGGCACCACATGCTTGACCAGACACATGTCGAGCTCCCATGCAGTCCGTTGGCCACAGTACTTAAAAAACCCACACCAAAGAACAAGGTGGACCTGATAGGAGAGAGGAGGAGGAGGCACATCTCCAACAAGGCAGAATGCCCTCCAAGGGCCAGCTTAAGGGCAGCCAACCGACTGCATCACACTGCAGAGCTCCGCATGTGCAGGGCACTGCTGACTCCGTGCGGTTTTTTAAAAGTTCTTTGGTGTGGGCCTTTTTTGAGACGTGTGGAGCAGATCGCACTATTGCTGTTTGCAACAAATGCCTGAAGCATATCAAGTGTGGCCAAAACAGCAGCCGCTTGGGCACCACATGCTTGACCAGACACATGTCGAGCTCCCATGCAGTCCGTTGGCAACAGTACTTAAAAGACCCACACCAAAGAACAAGGCGGACCTCTCCTTGCTCCTCATTAGGGATGAGCCGAACACCCCCCGGTTCGGTTCGCACCAGAACCTGCGAACGGACCGAAAGTTTGCGCAAACTTTAGAACCCTATTAAAGTCTATGGGACTCGAACGTTCGAAATCAAAAGTGCTAATTATGAAGACTAATATGTAAGTTATTGTCCTAAAAAGGGTTTGGGGACCCGGGTCCTGCCCCAGGGTACATGTATCAATACCGTTTTTTCAAGAGCAGTGATTTTAATGATGCTTAAAGTGAAAAAAAAGTGAAATATTCCTTTAAATATCATACCTGGGGGGTGTCTATAGTATGCCTGTGAAGTGGCACGTGTTTCCTGTGTTTAGAACTGTCCCTGCACAAAATTACATTTCTAAAGGAAAAAAAGTAATTTAAAACTGCTTGCGGCTTTAATGTCATGTCTGGTTGAAAATCATTGAGAAAATGACATGGGTACCCCCCCACCCCCCAGCCCATTACCAGCCCCTTTGGGTCTTGTATGGATATTAAGGGGAACCCCGCAACCAAATAAAAAAAAGGAAAGGCCCTATATACTCTGAACAGCAGTATAGGTTTGTTGTTACGTAGAATCTTTTTGTCATTTTTAACTGATACATTTTTAAAGTGCAGCTCGAGCCAAAAAATCTATTTTTAAGCTTTTTGGAAAACATAGGGAAGGGTTATCACCCCTGTAACATTTGTTTTGCTGTCTGTGCACCTGTTCAGAACATTTCACCTCACTTTCCGTCCCAATGACAAATGTTTTTTGAAAATTTGGTTTTTTTAGTGAAACAAGGATTGGTGATAAAGCATCAGTGGAGAGAAGACACCTTTTCCCATATTAACTCTTACAGGAGAGAATTTCCCTTCCTAGCGGTAAATTTCCTCTCACTTCCTATTGTCTCATTCCATTTGCAAGTAGGAGTCGTTTGTAAGTTGGATGTTTGAAAGTAGGGGCCTGCTGTATATACTCTGCAGAAATTTGGCCCTTAGGTGTTGGTGTTGCCACAACACTGTAAGCCCTCACAGTTACTCTTGGTGGGCGCTGGAACACCCTGCTGTGAACTATTATATCAAGAATTGTAATTACATGCCATTGTTGAACAGTGGTAGGAAAAATTGGGCCTTTGGTGGTGGTGGTGTTGCCACCACACTGTAAGCCCTCACAGTTACTCTTGGTGGGCGCAGGAATGGGTCCTGCTGTGAATTAATAGATCAAGAATTGTAATTACATGCCCCTGTTGAACAGGGGCATAAAAATTGTGCCTTAGGAACTGGTGCCACAACACTGCAATCCCTCACAGACACTGTAGTTGGAGCGCAGCAATGAGCCATGTTGCAAAGTATTGCACCAAAAATTGTATTTACACGCCCCTGTTAAACAGGGGCTGAAAAATTGCACCTTAGGCACTGGTGCCACAACACTGCAACCCCTCACAGATACTGTAGTTGGAGCACAGCAATGAGCCCTGCTGCAAAGTATTGCATCAAAAATTGTAATTACATGCCCCTGTTAAACAAGGGCAGAAAAATTAGGCCTTAGGCACTGGTGCTGGTGCCGCAACACTGCAACCCCTCACAGATATTCTAGTTGGAGCGCAGGAATGAGCCCTGCTGCAAAGTATTGCATTAAAAATTGTAATTACACGCCCCTGTTAAACAGGGGCTGAAAAATTGGGCCCAATGCCGCATACACACGACCGTTTTTCACAACTTTAAAATGCCATTTTTTAAATTGGGCATTAAAAACGATTGTGTGTAGGCTCCAGAGCATTTTTAACGACGTGAAAAATTGCCTAAAATAATGAGAACCTGCTCTATTTTTTCACGTCGTTTTTTTTAACGACGTGAAAAACGGTAGTGTGTATGCTTTTACGAGGAGAAAAAAAAACGTGCATGCTCAGAATCAAGTATGAGACAGGAGCGCTCATTCTGGTAAAACTAGCGTTTGTAATGGAGATAGCACATTCGTCACGCTGTAACGGACTGAAAAGCACAAGGCTGAAAAGCGCGAATCGTCGCTCAACAAACTTTACTAACATGAAGGGTGGCGCCATCCGAATGGAACTTCCCCTTTATAGTGCCGTCGTACGTGTTGTACGTCACTGCGCTGTGCTCGAGCGTTTTTTTTTAATGAGCGTGTGTATGCAAGACAGGCTTGAGAGGAAACAAGAAAAATCACGTCAAGAAAAATTTTGTTTTTGAAAATGACATTAAAAACGATCGTGTGTACGCGGCATTAGCCACTGGTGGCGGTGCCCAAAAACAAAAATGTTCTTACATGCTATCAGCATGATCATTGAGGAGGAAGAGGATAGTCACTCAGCATAACAGGATAGTCACTCTGCATCAGCATAGGCAGTCTTGAAGGGATCTGACATTTCAAAGAAAACTATTCTGTTACATCAGCATCAGGTGCTTGGTAGCTGGTGGTGATCCAAGACTGATTCATTTTTATGAAGGTCAGTCGATCGACCGAGTCGGTGGACAGGCGCACCCTGTGATTGGGTACAAAGCCTCCAGCAGCACTGAATGTGCGTTCCGAAAGAACACTGGATGCAGGACAGGCCAGTAGCTCAATTGCATACTGTGCAAGCTCTGGCCAGTGATCCATCCTCAAGACCCAGTAACCCAGAGGATTTTCGGTGGGAAAGGTGTCCAAGTCTGATCTTGCCCCTAGGTATTCCTGCACCATGTAAAACAGACGCTGGCAATGGTTGCTGGAACCGATCATACCTTGGGGCTGCGGACTAAAAAATTGTCTGAACGCATCGGTCAGACGGCCACCTTCTCCACCACTCCTTCTTTGACTGACCGAAGCCTCAGCAACACGTTGTCCAGGACCAGGAATTTGTAACCTCCCAGTCTCTGGGAACACGTTGCACAGACCTTTCTGCAAGGCCTCCCGAAGATGTTTCATCCTCTGCTCCCTCTGCGACGCCACAATAAGGTCTGCAACCTTACCCTTGTAACGTGGATCAAGGAGGGTTGCCAGCCAGTATTGATCCCTCTCCTTGATAGCACAAATACGAGGATCCTTCCGTAGGCTTTGCAGGATCAAGGAGGCCATGCAGCGTAGGTTTGCTGAGGCATTTGGGGCAGAGTCCTCTGGGTCACTGAGGACGACATGATCCGCAGCCACCTCCTCCCAGCCACGTACAAGTCCATGTGTTTATTGGGAGTGTAATTGATCCCTTGAAGACTGCTGCTGATGCTGAGTGCTAGGCTCCACCTCCATGCTGACACAATCCTCCTCCTCCTCCTCCTTTTACTGTGTGATAGGCGGGCCAGCAGGAACACTGTCTGGATAAAGGGGGCCTTGAGAGGTAAGGAAGTCCTCCTCTTCCTCCCTCTGTTCTGCCTCAAGTGCCCTGTCCATTATTCCACGCAGCGTGTGCTCCAACAGGTGGACAAGAGGGACAGTGTCACTGATGCATGCACTGCCACTGCTCACCATCCTCGTGGCCTCCTCAAATGGTGACAGGAGAGTGCATGCATCCCTGATCATGACCCACTGGCGTGGGGGAAAATCCAAGCTCCCCTGACCGTGTCCTGGGGCCATATTGCAACAGATACTCATTGATGGCCCTCTGCTGCGTGTGCAGCCGCTGCAGCATGGCCAACGTAGAGTTCCACCTGGTGGGCATGACACAGATTAGGCGGTTCTTGGGCAGGTTGTATTCCTTTTGGAGGTCAGCCAGCGCGAGCACTGGCATTATATGACCGGCGGAAATGCACACAGAGTTTCCTGGCCTGCTTCAGGACCTCCTGTAAGCCCAGGTACCTGCCCAAGAACCGCTGCACCTCCAAGTTAAGAACGTGAGAAAAACAGGGCACATGGGTCAGTTGTCCCTGTCGGAGGGCGGAGAAGAGGTTGGTGCCATTGTCGCAAACCACCTTTCCTGGCTTAAGCTGGCGTGGCGTCAACCACCTCTGAGCCTGCCCCTGCAGAGCTGACAGAATCTCTGCCCCAGTGTGGCTCCTGTCCCCCAAGCACACCAGCTCAAGCACTGCATGGCATGTTTTTGCCTGCGTACTTGTGTAGCCCCTTGAACGCCTACGGAGCACCGCTGGTTCCGAGGATAAAGCACAGGAAGAGGCCATGAAAAATAGCATTTTGGAGGCGTGGTGGTGGAACAACCTCCAACACTACTGCACCGTGTCCTGCATCCTTCCCAGCTGCCAGCAGAGTCACCCAATGCGCCGTGAAAGATAGGTAACATCCCTGTCCATGCCTGCTGGACCATGAGTCAGCGGTAATATGCACCTGATCACTGATCACTGCAATCAGTGACATTTGTGACTGTAAAAGTGTCAGGTTTAGGTCCAGTGTAGCCCCCTAACCCCCCCTAATAAAGGTTTAACCCCTTGATCGCCCCCCAGGTAACCCTTTCACCGCTGTCACTAAGCAATCGTTTTTCTGATCGCTGTCTTAGTGTCGGTGATGCCGATAGGTAGCCAGTTATTTTTTTTAGGTTCGCCGCAGGTTTTTATAGCGTCGGGTACCCCCATATGTTACCTAATAAAGGTTTAACCCCTTGATCGCCCCCCCAGGTAACCCTTTCACCCCCTTTTGCCAGTGTCACTAAGCGATCGTTTTTCTAATCGCTGTCTTAGTGTCGGTGATGCCGACAGGTAGCCAGTTATTTTTTTAGGTTCGCCGCAGGTTTTTATAGCGTCAGGTACCCCATATATTACCTAATAAAGGTTTAACCCCTTGATCGCCCCCCCAGCTAACCCTTTCACCCCCTTTTGCCAGTGTCACCAAGCGATTGTTTTTCTGATCGCTGTCTTAGTGTCGGTGATGCCGATAGGTAGCCAGTTATTTTTTTTAGGTTCGCCGCAGGTTTTTATAGCGTCAGGTACCCCCATATATTATCTAATAAAGGTTTTAACCCCCTAATTGCCCCTAGTTAACCCTTTCACCAGTGATCACCGTATAAGTGTTACTGGTGACACTGGTTAGCCAGTTAGTTATATTGTTATTTAGGTTCCCCCTCAGGTTTTGATATAGCGTCAGGTACCCCCATATATTACCTAATAAAGGTTTAACCCCCTGATTGCCCCTAGTTAACCCTTTCACCAGTGATCACCATATAAGTGTTACAGGTGACGCTGGTTAGTTAGTTTGCTTTTTATAGTGTCAGGGCACCCGCCGTATATAACCCAATAAAGGTTTAACCCCCTGATCGCCCGGCGGGTGATATCAATTAGGTTTTAGTGTCAGAGAGGGTCTGCGTCGCATAGGCAGCATCAGGTTAGTGCCAGGAATGCTAACACCCACGCGTGAAGCATACACCTCCCTTAGTGGTATAGTATCTGAACAGATCGATATCTGATCTGATCAGAACTATACTAGCGTCCCCAGCAGTTTAGGGTTCCCAAAAATCAGTGTTAGCGGGATCAGCCCAGATACCTGCTAGCACCTGCGTTTTGCTCCTCCGTCCAGCCCAGGCCACCCAAGTGCAGTATCGATCGATCACTGTCACTTACAAAACACAACACACATAACTGCAGCGTTCGCAGAGACAGGCCTGATCCCTGCGACTCCAGTGCTGTAGGAGGTGATTTCACCACCACAGTTAAAAAAAAAGAGCATATATGCCGAAGCAGGGGGGCAGCAGGGGTGGAGGAGCGATTTTGCTCCTAATGCCGCGTACATACGGTCAAAATTCCGACGGAGGCATGCCCGTGGAAAAGTCCGACCATGTGTGTGCGGCATAACTTTTGCGGGAGGATGCCCCCATGCTTCGGCATATATAAATGGTGCATGTATGCCCATCATTAGAAGTGGGTGGATGAAGGGAGGTATTCTAATGGTGGGCATACCCACCGATCAATCTCTTTTTTTCGTTCAGCCAACAGGCTGCATGAAAAAAATGATTACAATACATGTCCAACAAGGACCAGCAACGTACTGGTATGTTGCTGGACTTTGAATGTTTATACCAGAATGATGCCTGCGGGTTTAGGTATCATCTTGGTATCATTCTTTTCAGCCAGCGGCCGGCTTTCATGTAAAAGCAATCCTAGTGGCTAATTAGCCTCTGGACTGCTTTTACAAGCAGTGAGAGGGAATGTCCCCCCCCCGGATATAAAAAGCGCCATTGGGAAATTTGGAAAGCATTTTATCACACCGATCTTGGTGTGGTCAGATGCTTTGAGGGCAGAGGAAAGATCTAGGGTCCAATAGACCCCAGTTTTTTCAAAAAAAGAGTACCTGTCACTACCTATTGCTATCATAGGGGATATTTACATTCCCTGAGATAACAATAAAAATGATAAAAAAAAAATATGGAAAGAACAGTTTAAAAATAAAATAAAAAAGCAAAATTAATAATAAAAAATAAAAAAAACACTCCTGTCCCGCCCTGCTCTTGCGCAATGGCGAACGCAAGCGTCGGTCTGGCGTCATATGTAAACAGCAATTGCATCATGCATGTGAGGTATCACCGCGAAGGTCAGAGATCGAGGGCAGTCATTTTAGCAGTAGACCTCCTCTGTAAATCTAACATGGCACCCTGTAAAGGCTTTTAAAGGCTTTTAAAAATGTATGTAGTTTGTCGCCACTGCACGTTTGTGCGAAATTTTAAAGCATGTCGTGTTTGGTATCCATGTACTCGGCCTAAGATCATCTTTTTTATTTCATCAAATATTTGGGCAATATAGTGTGTTTTAGTGCAATAAAATAAAAAAAAGTGTATTTTTTCCCCAAAAAATGCGTTTGAAAAATCGCTGCGCAAATACTGTGTTGAAAAAAAAATGCAACACCCACCATTTTAATCTGTAGGGCCTTTGCTTTAAAAAAATATATAATGTTTGGGGGTTCAACATAATTTTCTTGCAAAAAAAAAAAAAATTTTCATGTAAACAAAAAGTGTCAGAAAGGGCTTTGTCTTCAATTGGTTAGAAGAGTGGATGTAAGCTTCCTAATGTTGTGTATAAAATGCCAGGACAGTTCAAAACCCCCTCAAATGACCCCATTTTGGAAAGTAGACACCCCAAGCTATATACTGAGAGGCATGTCGAGTCCATGGAATATTTTATATGTTGACACAAGTTGCGGAAAAAAGACAATTTTTTTTTTAGGCTCCTAAAAAGTCCCACACATGTGGTATCCCCGTACTCAGGAGAAGCAGCAAAATTTATTTTGGGGTGCAATTCCACATATAACCATGGCATGTGTGAGCAATATATCATTTAGTGACAACTTTTTGTAATTTTTTTTTGTCATTATTCAATCACTTGGGACAAAAAAAAATATTCAATGGGCTCAACAGGCCTCTCAGCAATTTCCTTGGGGTGTCTACTTTCTAAAATGGGGTCATTTGGGGGGGTTTTGTGCTATTTTGGCATTTTATGGCCTTCGAAACTGTGATAGGTAGTGAGGAGTGAAATCAAAAATTTGCGCCCTTAGAAATCCTGAAGGCGGTGCTTGGTTTTCGGGGGCCCGTACGCGGCTAGGCTCCCAAAAAGTCCCACACATGTGGTATCCCCGTACTCAGGAGAAGCAGCAAAATTTATTTTGGGGTGCAATTCCACATATAACCATGGCATGTGTGAGCAATATATCATTTAGTGACAACTTTTTGTAATTTGGGGTCATTTGGGGGTCATTTGGGGGGTTTTGTACTGCCCTGCCATTTTAGCACCTCAAGAAATGAGATAGGCAGTCATAAATTAAAAGCTGTGTAAATTCCAGAAAATGTACCCTAGTTTGTAGACGCTATAACTTTTGCGCAAACCAATAAATATACGCTTATTGACATTTTTTTTACTAAAGACATGTGGCTGAATACATTTTGGCCTAAATGTATGACTAAAATTTAGTTTATTTGATTTTTCTTATAACAAAAAGTAGAAAATATCATTTTTTTTCAAAATTTTCAGTCTTTTTCCGTTTATATCGCAAAAAAAAAAAAATCGCAGAGGCAATCAAATACCATTAAAAGAAAGCTCTATTTGTGGGAAGAAAAGGACGCAAATTTCGTTTGGGTACAACATTGCATGTCCGCACAATTTCCAGTTAAAGCAGCGCAGTGCCAAATTGTGAAATCACCTCTGGTCATTAAGCTGCGTAATGGTCCGGGGCTTAAGTGGTTAAAAAAAGGGCTGAAAAACTCGGCTTATACTTGAGTATATACGGTACTTCATTACCATTTGAGCTATCAGAAGGAAACCTTACATTTAGGATTATGAAAACATAAAGACCGTGTATAAACAAATTTAGTGTACGAGAGGTTCCTAAGAGCAAACCTCTTTTCCATATCGCATTGATTGTTTAAATTCGTGATCATCTTCAAAAGTGATGGTGCCATGGAAGATTTCCACAGCCTGGTGATGTTGAGTTTTTCTGCATATAGTAGGTAGATTATAATACTTCTAGATTTGGAAGGGAAGTTTTCTAGACCGACATGAAGTAATGCTATATTGGAGTTAGGGCTGATTGGCCATCCAGCTATCTCAGAAATCAAGGTAAATACTGTATATTGTTCCAGAAAGATCTAATTGATTTTCAGGACCACAATATGTGTAGTAAGGATCCAGGGTCACCACATTGGTCCAGGAGCGCGGCCTGGTAGTAAAAGTATATGTGGGAGAGGCCTGTGCCACCTCTATTGGATGGGTGTAACAGTAAATGGGTGGCACATCTAGGTCATTTAGAGTCCCAAATATATTGGACTATTTGTCTTTGCATATTATGAAAAAAATTAGGAGGTAATGATATAGGGAGGGTCCTAAAGATATACAGCAGTTTGGTTAATAGAAACATTTTCAGGGCAGCAATCTGGCCTAGTCTCGACGGGCCAAAGGATCGAAATGAAAGAAGTTCTATTGCCAGTGATTGAAGGAGTAGCTTGTGGTTAAATTAAAAAAGCTAACATATCAGCAATCTATTATATGTCATCTGCTGAACGCAGCTAAATCATGTATTCCACTGACTTGGAAGCAGACACAACCACCATCAGTAGGAATGTGGTTTAAAAAAGTAGAAGAGGTAAACCACATGGAGGATTTGGTTTGGACATCCCAGCAAAAACGAGAGATATATCTGAATTCATGGTCCGTATGGAATCTTTTCATTAGTACAGAAGAGGGAAGAACCCTTATAGACGTGAATACTAATTTTTGAAAAATAAAGAGGTTGTTATTAAAGTCCGGATGGGAGAAGAGGTTAGGTGGGGGGGGGGGAGGAGGTGCAAGATGGTTCTGTCCCTTTCCCCTCTCCACCCCTGCCTGGGGTTTTTTGTTTCCTCTTTTTCGTTAGGTTGGTTTAGTTTTTCTTTGTGAGGTTTTATTTTGTTATGTTTGACTTAGTCAGGCTTATAAATTAAGAGGCAAGAGAGAGTTTGACAATTTGGGAATACATAGGGAGAACCCCCCAGGATGGAATATGAGATGTATTATGACTTGGGGTGGGTGGTGACCCTTGGTATGAGATAATAAGAGGATTAAAAGGAGATAGTTGATTTTGATGCATTCTGAGTATAGGATCTTAGCCCCGGAAGAAAACAAATGTATTTGTGTATTTGATTATTAGATTGATATGTACAATAGGTTGCATTTGACATGGTAAAGTGCAAGCCTTCTTTTTTTTCCCTTTTAAAAATAAAAAAATGTAAATAGAAATTTGAAAAAAAAATTAAAAAGCTGGGCATTTCAAGGAGTCAAATTAATCCCTAAATATAGGATCGTGTGTGTGGCCCATACAGTTTGAAAGGTCTTGGCAAAAGATTGTTGAGTTCTCTGAGGTGTGTGTAAATTCAAGATCAGAGATTCGGTCTCATTTAACTTGTAGTAGAAAGGTTTGGGTGGGGTTGGTATCCACCAAGATGATTTTGTCTGCAAACAGACTAATTTTGTGCTCAATCCCATAGTATGGGATGCCAGAGATTAAGGACTCTTCTCTAATTTTAGGCTCAACAAGGAGTGCAAAGATGATGGGGGATAAGGTGCATCACTGCCTGGTTTTATTTGTAATATCAGAAGGCTTGGATAGTACACCATCGGTCCCCAGATAGCAAGGATAACTTGCCACAAATTTGTGACAATGTTAAAATGTAAGTCTTGTTAACTTGCTGCACATTTTCACTGGTAAGTTGTACACTTGCAGAGCACTTGAAGCACAATTTCTAGTTGACACTTTTCCAATTTGTAGCAAATTTGCGTGGCAAGTCTCTAGCAAGAGCAAAGTTGCAGTGGTGAGTTTAAAGTAAGAGCTCTGCAAGTCACAGTGACCCCTGTGGTGGGATGACTATTGTACAACATAACCGAACCAGAACTTGCAGCAGACTTGCAGAATGTTTGCAATAAAAAGTTGCCAAAGAGCACCATACCTACTGTGAAGCATGGGGGTGGCAACATCATGCTTTGGGACTGTTTCTCTGCAAAGGGAACAGGACGACTGATCCGTGTACACGAAAGAATGAATGGGGCCATGTATCGTGTGATTTTGAGTGCAAACCTCCTCTCCATCAGCAAGGGCATTGAAAATTAAACGTGGCTGGGTCTTTCAGCATGACAATGATCCCAAACACACCGCCCAGGCAACAAAGGAGTGGCTTCGTAAGAAGCATTTCAAGGTCCTGGAGTGGCCTAGCCAGTCTCCAGATCTCAACCCCATAGAAAACCTTTGGAGGGAGTTGAAAGTCTGTGTTGCCCAGAGACAGCCCCAAAACATCACTGCTCTAGAGGAGATCTGCATGGAGGAATGGGCCAACATACCAGCAACAGTGTGTGATAACCTTGTGAAGACTTACAGAAAACGTTTGACCTCTGTCATTGCCAACAAAGGATATATAACAAAGTATTGAGATGAACTTTTGATATTGACCAAATACTTATTTTCCACCATAATTTGCAAATAAATTCTTTCCAAATCAGACAATGTGATTGTCTGGATTTGTTTCCACATTTTGTCTCTCATAGTTGAGGTATACCTATGATGACAATTACAGGCCTCTCTCATCTTTTTAAGTGGGAGAACTTGCACAATTGGTGGCTGACTAAATACTTTTTGGACCCACTGTATCCCACCTCCCCACAAGCACCTTTGCACCATTCACCTACAGCTCACCCTATATCCCTCTATCACCACTCATACTTTCATCCCTCCTCCATAGCTCCCCTCTTTCACCGTTTATCTCTGTCCACAGCTCATCTTTTCCCCCCTTGTCCAGAGTTCCCTTACTCATTTTTGACCCTCCCCCTTACCACTCATCTTTGCACCCCTCATCCACTGCTGACCTCTGCACTTTTCTTTCACTGTTCCCCTTTGTCCAAAGCTCATCTCTACAGCCCTCATCCATAGTTTAACTGTTTACCTATGTTCTTCTCTTCCACTTACCTGTACACCCCTCATCCACAGTTCACATCTGTACCCTAAGCCCACAAGTCATCTCTACACACTTTGTCCACTGTTTGCTTCTGCACTTTTGATCCCCAGCTTCCCTCTACATCCTTGTGCACTGTTCACCTATGTACCTCTCCTCCACTGCTCATCTCTGCATCTATCATCCATTGCTTGCCTGTGAACCCCTCATCCACAGCTTACCTCTGCACCCTTCATCCACCGCTCACTTATGTGCATTTCACCCACAGCTTACTTCTGCACACTTTGTCTTCAGCTCATCTGTGTACCTCTTCTCCACTGTTTGGCTCCGCACACCTCATCCACAGCTTATAACTCTCATCCACCATTTACTTTTTTTTCCACCACTCACCTCTGCACCCCCTGTCCATCATTCATCTTTGCACCCCTCTTCTACTGCTCATCCCTTGTCCACTGCTTACCTCTGCATCTCACCCCTCTGCAACCCTTGGTAGCACCCACCTTGTCACTTCTGTGTCCCTCAATCGATCACCTTTGTGGCCCTCATATACCCATCACCTTTGCGCCCTTTGTCTGCAGCTCATCTCTGCATTCCTCATTCACTATTCACCTCTGAACATCGCTTTCACAGCTTACCTCTGTACTGTTACATCCCTCTTCAGCTGCAAACTCACCTCAGCTGTCTCCTTCCTTTCAGCCGATGGCCCAGCTTTATCATGAGTCCTGGTACGCCCATAGCCTTTTTCTTTTTGTGTCCGTGCCACTGTCTGTACAAGCTTGGTGCTCTGCAGTGTCTCTAAATGGAATGTCCTCCCAGGATAACAGGGCTCCTGCTCGGCCGTCATTTTACAATAGGCTAGGCTGGAAGCAGGTAAAGCAAGGAGTGAGGGAATTTTTCAATTGGGCAAATCTTGCGGGGACAACTGTGAACCAAAATCTTTCCAGCAGGACACAGATAGCAAACAATAATCTAATAGCAGTTTTAACCCCTCTCTATTCCATCCAAAAAAAATTATAAATACTTGCTATAGTGTACCTGTGAAAAAAAATGGTAAAATGCCCCTCTACTCTGAATAACAGGCACCTCCTGGAGCTTGCACACCACCAGTGATGGTCTGCCTTTTTCATGCGCTTTACTACTGGGCTATCACTGTGATGGGCAGGCTCACTAACCAATAAGGCCTGGTTCACACCTATGCAGGTTGCAGGTTGCAGTTTGCAGATTCCATTTCCATATTATGTATTGCGTTTTTCAATACACCTTTTTGATCCATTGAAGTCTATGGAACCAAAAACCAGAAAAAAGTCCCTGGCCCTTTCCATAAAATGCACAGATGTGAATGTGACCCATATGAAACCATGTTAAATGGACTGTAGTGTGTTTCTGCAAAACTGAAAACGCACTAAGAAATGCATAGGTGTGAACAAGGCCTAAAAGGGCTTGTGTAGCTGTAGGGGACAGACCAGTAACAATGGTATCTGGTCAGTATTTGCATTACAAACTGCCACAACTGTTTAGGGTCTGTGGCAGTTCAAAGGGGATCAGCAACATCTTCCAGCACTTGGAGGGGTCTGTAATTCTCAGTAAGTGACATTTTAATAACTTTTCTAATGTTAGTAAAGGAATGTATTTTTGGAATGTTATAATAAGAGTTCTCTTTAATTGGATTCCTCTCATTATTGGCTTATTTTGCATTGAAACATTTATAAAAAATAATTAATACAAAAAAAAAAAAAGCTGGAGAAGTAGGCACAATCAGTAGTTCCAAATGTCTGAAAATACTTATTTAAAGCGGCTCTTCGGTCATTTTTTCAACTTTCCATCTATTAAATCTTCTGCCCTTGTTGTTTTAACTTATAGTTAAAATAGTAAAACATTTTTTTTTGGCCAGTAAAAACTTTATACAGCCCACTTCCTGTTTCTTCTCATGTCATTAGCCTAGGTTTATGACATCATGCACAGCTCTCTCTCTCCTGAGAGTTTGCCAGGAAGGGAGGGGGGATGAGTCATAAGAGGGCCAATGTGAGCTGCAGGGCTGCAGAGCTGGACGTGTGCCTCTGTGTGTCTGTGTAAATCCAGGAAGTGAACATGCAGCAGCTTCAGCTGCCCACAGTTAAAATGGTTGCAGCTAGACTCGGTGGAGGGAGATTTTTGCAGCATATTTGGCAAGTAATAAAAGACCACATAGATAAGTTCTTGCTGGAAAAAAACAATTTAAGAAACAGACAGCATGGATTCATGAAAGACAGAAGTTGTCAGACAAACCTGATTTCTTTTTATGAAGAGGTAAGTAAAACCTTGGAGAGAGGGGTGGCTGTGGACGTGGTATACTTGGATTTTGCAAAAGCGTTTGATACAGTTCCCCACACACGGCTCATGTGCAAGGTAAAGTCTACAGGCTTGGGTATATCAGTTTGTAAATGGATAGAAAACTGGCTAAAAGACAGAATTCAGAGAGTAGTGGTTAATGATTCTTACTCTGAATGGTCTAAGGTTATCAGTGGTGTACCCCAAGGTTCAGTGCTGAGACCCTTACTTTTTAATATCTTTATAAATGATATTGGGTCTGGGATCAAAAGTAACATTTCTGTCTTTGCAGATGACACCAAACTATGCAGTGGAATAACGTCCTTACAGGATGTCTCCAATTTACAAGCTGACCTCAATGCTCTGTCTAATTGGGCGACTATGTGGCAGATGAGGTTTAATGTTGATAAGTGTAAAGTTATGCACTTGGGGGCTAAGAATATGAATGCATCATACATACTAGGGGGAGTACAACTGGGGGGATGCGTAGTGCAGAAGGATCTGGGGGTTTTGGTAGATCATAAGCTCATAATGGCATGCAATGCCAAGCTGCGGTTTCCAAAGCGAGCAAAGTCCTTTCTTGTATTAACCACTTCTCTACTGTGCACGAAAACCCCCTTCCTGCCCAAGCCATTTTTCAGCTTTCAGCGCTGTCACACTTTGAATGACAATTGCGCGGTCGTGCGACGTGGCTCCCAAACGAAATTTGCGTCCTTTTTTTCCCACAAATAGAGCTTTCTTTTGGTGGTATTTGATCACCTCTGCGGTTTTTATTTTTTGCGCTATAAACAAAAGAAGAGCGTCCAGTTTGGAAAAAAAACACTATTTTTTACTTTTTGCTATAATAAATACCCATTTTTTTTTTTTTAAATAAAATTTTCCTCAGTTAAGGCCGATACGTATTCTTCTACATATTTTTGGTTAAAAAAAAAAAATCGCAATAAGCGCGTATTGATTGGTTTGCACAAAAGTTATAGCGTGTACAAAATAGGGGATAGATTTATAGCATTTTTATTTTTTTATTAGTAATGGCGGCGATCTGCGATTTTTTATTGTGACTGCGATATTGCGGCGGACACATCGGACACTTTTGACACATTTTTGGGACCATTCACGTTTATACAGCGATCCCTGCTATAAAAATGCATTGATTACTGTATAAATGTGATTGGCAAGGAAGGGGTTAACCACTAGGGGGCGGGAAGGGGTTAAATATGTTCCCTCAATGTGTTCTTACTGTGGGGGGAGGGGACTGACTGGGGGAGGTGACCGATGGTTGTCCCTATGTACAAGGGACACACCATCAGTCCCCTCTCCCTCACAGGACGTGGATCTCTGTGTTTACACACAGAGATCCACTTTCCTGCTCGTTTCCCGGGCAATCGCGGGTGCCCGGCGGCAATCGCGGCCGCCGGGCACGCGCACCGGGGCCTTGTAAACGCGGCGGGCGCGCACGCGCGCCGCTGGCGGCGAGCGCGCGCCTCCTAGCTCGTTTTAAAGGGAGGACGTCATATGACGTCCTCCCAGAACGAGAGTATCCTCCGCCCGCCGTCAATTGACAGTGGGCGGGGGACAAGTGGTTAAGAGAGGTATGGACTCCAGAGAGAGAGATATAATTTTGCCCCTGTTCAAATCATTAGTAAGACCTCATCTGGAATATGCAGTTCAGTTTTGGGCCCCAGTTCTCAAAAAGGATATTGGGGAACTGGAGAAAGTGCAGAGAAGGGCAACCAAACTGATAAGAGGCATGGAGGAGCTCAGCTATGAGGAAAGATTAGAGGAACTGAATTTATTCACTCTTGAGAAGAGGAGATTAAGGGGGGATATGATCAACATGTACAAATATATAGGGGGTCCATATAGTGAACTTGGTGATGAGTTATTCACTTTACGGTCAACACAGAGGACAAGGGGGAACTCTTTACGTCTAGAGGAAAAGAGATTTCATCTCCAAATATGGAAAGGTTTCTTCACAGTAAGAGCTGTGAAAATGTGGAATAGACTCCCTGCAGAGGTGGTTCTGGCCAGCTCAGTAGATTGCTTTAAGAAAAGCCTGGATTATTTCCTAAATGTACATAATATAACTGGGTACTGACATTTACAGGTAAAGTTGATCCAGGGAAAATCCGATTGCCTCTCGGGGGATCAGAAAGGAATTTTTTCCCCTGCTGTAGCATATTGCATGTTCTTCTGTTTTTTTTTGCCTTCCTCTAGGTCAACTGTGGGTATAGAATTGGGTATATGGGATTGTACGATATTTTTTATTTTATTTTTTTATGGTTGAACTAGATGGACTTGTGTCTTTTTTCAACCTGACTAACTATGTAACTATGTAAGTACAGAATCACAGTATACATAAATGTAGCGGGGTGCTATATTTAAGGGAAGTATCTGAGTGGTAATAAGGCTCAGATACACACATTGTTAGGGTTCATGGACCATTTCTGTCCCTGGTAGATAGTATTGATGTACAGTTCCCTGGGGCCTATAGGTGGCGCTGTTGCCATGGGTCCGGGTTGAACCACAGTACAGGGTTGTGCCTTTTCTTATCCCCTCTTGACAGCAGTGCGGCGGGGCGGGGAACCTGATGTGCCTGTCGGGAGAGGGTATAAAAGGGGGCAGCCATCTTCCAGAGGGAGTTCGGGGTCGCGCTCAGGCACCTTAGGCCTGGGTGTGTGTGTCACCTCCGAGTGCCCTAGGCCCGGAGGCGGAGTTGCTGTTCCATCCCAGACACCTTCAGTCTGGGGTGAGGTACTAAATAGGAGGCCCGGGGCCCAGCAACCTTCGGCTGGGGTCCGCTAGGGATCGAGAACTCCCAGGGTACCGCCTTGCCAGGGGACCCGTATCTTGGATCGAGGAGGCCAGGGAGGTGACCCTTTCTGAAGACCCAGCGCAGAGTCGTGGTGACAGTGAGGGCATCTGGTAACTCTCCGGAGGGACGTTTTTCTCTTTGACATGGGCCAAGTTCTCCAAGAAGGCAGTGCATGTTCTGTAGGTCATAGTGGCAGTGACTCTACGCACACCAGGTCAGTGGCAGTGACCAAATAGGGCAAGGCCCTATTCACCCGGTCAGTGGCAGTGACCATTCTCAACAAGTCAGTGGCAGTGACTTTCATATTCATTAGGTCTGTGATAAAGATCGCACGCCAAACCTGTTCGTGCATATCAGAACAGTAAGAGAACCAAGATTTGAGTTTGTGCCTGGACCTCCCTCCCACCTTATCTGACCTGTGTCTCGTCTCAACCTGTCTGCTCTTAAAGGGACTATTTATTATCCATGTGAAATAAATACAGAAGTTGGACTTTCAGTTGGTGTGGACAGTTACTTTACTGGGGAGAATTAAGGACTTGTTTCTGGCTAATGCAGAGGCGAGATCATCTCGGGAGGATTCTAACACCATCCGCAGGCAGGCCCGAGAAAACTAACACCGCTCAACCTCCCCATCCAGGAGGGTACGGGCTTGTAGTGCGGTGTGCCTCAGTCTTTCCTGCGGAGGAGCCAAACAAAGAAAAGCAGGTAAAGGCTGGGGTGGGTGCGCTATATAAAATAATATGCAAAGTGGTTGGAGGAAAGCTGCAGAATTGCAAAGATGTTATTACAAATTATGTTAGCAGGCGGCAGTTCCTCTTTGAGTAAATATTTTAGGGAGCTTGTTTTGTACATTACACTTTCTACACTTTGTACATTAACCACTTGACAACTGGGCACTTAAACCCCCTTCCTAACCAGACGAATTTTCAGCTTTCGGTGCTCTCACATTTTGAATGACAATTACTCAGTCATACAACACTGTACCCATATGAAATTTTTGTCCTTTTTTTCACACAAATAGAGCTTTCTTTTGGTGGTATTTAATCACTGTTGGGTTTTTTATTTTTTGCGCTATAAGAGAAAAAAGACTGAAAATTTTGTAAAAAAATGAATTTTTCTTTGTTTCCGTTATAAAATTTTGCAAATTAGTATTTTTTCTTCATATATTTTGGCCAAAATTTATACTGCTACATATCTTTGGTAAAAATAAGTACAAATTGGTGCATATTTTTTGGTCTTTGTGAAAGTTATAGAGTCCACAAGCTATGGTGCCAATACCTGAAAATTGATCACACCTGAAGTACTGACAGCCTATCTCATTTCTTGAGACCCTAACATGCCAGAAAAGTACAAATACCCCCCAAATGACCCCTTTTTGGAAAGAAGACATTCCAAGGTATTCAGAAAGAGGCATTGTGAGTTTTTTGAAGTTGTCATTTTTTCCCACAATTCTTTGCAAAAATCAAGATTTTTTTTTCTTTTTTTTTTTTTGTCCACAAAATTGTCATATTAGCAGGTTATTTCTCACACACAGCATATGCATACCACAAATTACACCCCAAAACACATTCTGCTATTCCTCCCGAGTATGGCGATACCACATGTGTGAGACTTTTACACAGCGTGGCCACATACAGAGGCCCAACATGCAGGGAGCACCATCAGGCGTTCTGGAGAACCCAGGCCAATTCTGACATTTCTCTCCTACATGTAAAAATCATAATTTGTTTGCTAGAAAATTACATAGAACCCCAAAACATTATATATGTTTTTTTAGCAAAGACCTTAAAGAATATAATGGTGGTCATTGCAACTTTTTATCTTGCACGGTATTTGCGCAGAAATTTTTCTAACGCGTTTTTTACGGAAAAAAACTGTTTTGTGCCTAAAAGAAAAAAAAAACAGTAAAGTTAGCCCAATGTTTTTGCATAATGTGAAAGATGAAGTTACGCCGAGTAAATAGATACCTAACATGTCACCCTTCAAAATTGCACACGCTCGTGGAATGGCGCCAAACTTCGCTACTTAAAAATCCCCATAGGCAACGCTTTAAATATTTTTACTGGTTACATGTTTTGAGTTACAGAGGAGGTCTAGGGCCAAAATTATTGCTCTCGCTCTAACGTTCGCAACGATACCTCACATGTGTGGTTTGAACACCGTTTTCATATGTGGGCGGGGCTTACGTATGCGTTCACTTCTGCATGCGAGCTCGCGGGGGCAGGGGCGCTTTAAAAAAAATATATATATTTTATTGTTCATTTTACTTAATTTATTTTAGTTTGACATGTTTTTCCGCCCCAAATTTTTTTTTGATCACTTTTATTCCTATTACAAGGAATGTAAACATCCCTTGTAATAGGAATATGGCATGACAGGTCCTCTTTACAGTGAGATATGGGGTCAATAAGACCCCACATCTCACCTCTAGGCTGGGAAGCCTGAAAAAAAAAACAAAAAAAAAACAATCCTGGCTTTGATCGTAGCGGTGAGTCGGTAGAAGCACCGGAGGGCAGCGGGAGGGGGGGGGGCATCCCCTCTCACCTTCCGTAAGAGCGATCAAACGGTGGAACAGCCGCTATGATCGTTCTTATGGTGCAGGGAATCGCCAGCTGAAAAAGCGAATATCTGAATGATGCCTGTAGCTGCTCCCATCATTCAGATATCTCCGCACAAAGTCAAGGACGTCATATGACGGCCGGCGGGCGGAAAGTGGTTATTGCAGAGTTTTGCCGGGTATTGCGGAGTATTGCCGGGTATTGCGGAGTATTGCCGGGTATTGCGGAGTATTGCCGGGTATTGCGGAGTATTGCAGGGTATTGAGGAGTATTGCCGGGTATTGAGGAGTATTGCCGGGTATTGTGGAGTATTGCCGGGTATTGAGGAGTATTGCCGGGTATTGTGGAGTATTGCCGGGTATTGAGGAGTATTGCCGGGTATTGAGGAGTATTGCCGGGTATTGTGGAGTATTGCCGGGTATTGTGGAGTATTGCAGGGTATTGAGGAGTATTGCCGGGTATTGTGGAGTATTGCCGGGTATTGTGGAGTATTGCCGGGTATTGTGGAGTATTGCCGGGTATTGAGGAGTATTGCCGGGTATTGTGGAGTATTGCCGGGTATTGTGGAGTATTGCCGGGTATTGTGGAGTATTGCCGGGTATTGAGGAGTATTGCCGGGTATTGTGGAGTATTGCCGGGTATTGTGGAGTATTGCCGGGTATTGTGGAGTATTGCAGGGTATTGTGGAGTATTGCAGGGTATTGTGGAGTATTGCAGGGTATTGTGGAGTATTGCAGGGTATTGAGGAGTATTGCAGAGTATGGCAGGGTATTGCGGAATATGGCAGAGTATTGCACAGTATGGGCAGGGTATGGGCAGGGTATTGCACAGGGTATTGCAGAGTATTGCACAGGGTATTGCAGAGTATTGCAAGGGTATTGCAGAGTATTGGCAGGGTGTATTGCAGAGTATTGCACAGGGTATTGCAGAGTATTGCACAGGGTATTGCAGAGTATTGCACAGGGTGTATTGCAGAGTATTGCACAGGGTGTATTGCAGAGTATTGCACAGGGTATTGCAGAGTATTGCACAGGGTGTATTGCAGAGTATTGCACAGGGTGTATTGCAGAGTATTGCACAGGGTGTATTGCAGAGTATTGCACAGGGTGTATTGCAGAGTATTGCACAGGGTGTATTGCAGAGTATTGGCAGAGTATTGCACAGGGATGGCTGAGCAGGGATGGATGGATTGCTGGATCTGTGACTGCAATTGTCACAGATCCAGCCCACAGCTGACATGGGGGAGGGAGCGGACATGATCCGCTCCCTCCCCTCTCCTCTCACACTGTACCGATCGGTACAGAGAGGGGAGAGAGGAAACCGGCGTCATCACATGACGCCGGTCTGTTTACAAGTGATCGCTCCGTCATTTGACGGAGCGATCACGTGGTAAACGGCCGCGATTAGCGGCCATCTACCGTGATCCGTGATGCGCCGGGTCTTCCGGACCCGGCGGTCACGGTCATATCCTGGAGCGCGCCCCAGGGGGCGCGCAGGAGCAAGATTCTGTGAGGACGTCCCTGGGACGTCCACTCAGGATAACTCGACCGCGCTGTGGACGTCTTTTGTACATGGCGCGGTCGGGAAGTGGTTAAAGAAGCCCCGTTTCCAGTGGGTGATATTTTGTGTATAAAAGCTCTTTAAAATAAATACAGTACAGTAAGCAATATACTGTAACAGATCTTCTGACTGTGTAATGTGACCATGGTGTTTCCTGTAAAATGTATCTTTGAAAACAGCATGTTCTTATCTCAACATCAAGATTAAAAAGACAACAGATTCGGATGTGGGTTTTTACTTGGTAAATTAAAGCTCAGCCAAAGTTCCAGTTTTAGGCTGACCATTTTTTTTTCTTTTGTGTTCAGCCAGTGAAAAATTAAAAATAAAAAATTAACAGATTCCCCCATCCACACATGCAAGGTGGATGGAGAAATCCTGCCTGCTGTGCCTTTGTATTCTGACAGCAGACTGATTGCCGCTGATCAACAAAGGTTTTCCTACAGTTCCGTTCCACTTCTGTCCAGAGGGAACAGCCATAGATGGATTGAAATTCAATCCATCTATGGGCAGCTTTAACCTGCCAGGTGCATCAAAACAAAACTTGTGCAAAGTTTTACGGTTTGTTTTCTGTAGAAAACAGCCACATCTTCAGTAGAAAAGCATGTGTCCTACCAGCATGCCGCTGTGCAGGACACTTGCTCTCTGCGTGGAAGCAGTGATCTCTCTTCAGAGGCCCAACACATCGCCTGCTGAGTCATAGCTAGAGCTCTCCAATTGCAAACCCTGTGCTCTCCTCTAATTGAAAAGCTCTAACCCTTGCCAGGTAGAGAGACCATTGGTTCCACACAGAGAGTAGGTCAGTGTTTCTCAACTCCAGTCCTCAAGGCACCCAAACAGGTCATGTTTTCAGGATTTCCCTCAGACAAAATAGCTGTGGTAATTACTAAGGCAGTGAAACTGATCAAATCACCTGTGCAACATAATGGTAATCCTGAAAACATGACCTGTTGGGGCGCCTTGAGGACTGGAGTTGAGAAACACTGGAGTAGGTTGTCCTTTGCAACATGCTGGTGGGGGATAGGCTTTTCTACTCATTCTGAGGCTCCTTTTGAGGATAACAAACTGTATGACTTTGCACAGCTTCTGATCTGAACTGTACAGGATTTAGCTGATTTAAACTAAAAGTTCTGTCGGGCTTTACACAGCCGACTGCTGCATTCAGTCCACCCTTTTCCACAACAAGGCCTGCAAGTTCCGTGAAAAGTGTGTGAATACATCAGAAGAAAACCCTCACCTTTCTTTGCTATTCACCCAAATATTTCTGTTCTTGTCTGTAGGTCTGCATATGTCAAAGTCTTTGTTACAATTTGTGGCCAGCAATGCCTATTTATCTAGGCCTGTTGGTTGTCATTCTTTGTCTGAAAATGTTTGTCTGTCCAGAGAGTCCTGGAGCAATGACAAAGAGAGAAATGAGCGGAGGGACGGCATGACATGTGGGACAGGCAGTAGCCTAGCAGGGGCTGTGGTTCCCTTTAAGAAAAGGGGGGTGGCTGTGGGGAAGAAGGGGAGGGGGAGTGCAGTTAGTCAGGGAGGAAGTGACGTTTTCTCACTTCCTCCATTTCACTCACGAGGTAGAAAGCTTCACAGCCGGTGCTATGGCTGATGTGGCTGAGCTATTAGCGCAATTGCGGGCCGCGGTGGCCGCGCAGGGGGTAGAGTGGCTGCAGGAACAGGTGTCTGCAGTGTTAGATGAGCGGGCGGCAGCGCCCGCCGGGGGGGGGGGGGGGGGGTCGCTACGGGGCGCGCTAGGCGGTTCAGGCCGCCTGAGCGGTACAGTCCGGAGACATCCCCGAGTGGATCTACTTCCTTCCGGAGACCCGTTTGGGGCCCTCCGGCCGCATCCCCTGACCGCACGCAGCCGGTGTCGGCGGGGGGGGGCCGGGAGGAATCCGCGCCGTGGACGGAGTTCGGCGGTGGGGGAGACGAGTGGCCCTCTTGCCCCTCCCCCTCCCGCACGTCGGAGATGCGGTGACATCGTGGTCGAGGCTGCGGGTGATGCCCGGAACAGCCGTGCGGCCCAGCGTGGAGAATCCAGTTCGCGGGCCAGTGGCCTGGAGGCGGTGGCGGTCAGGGGTCCAGCGGAGCCAGCAGGACGAGCGGTGAGGGGTTTGGCGCCAAGACTGACGGATGGGAGTAGAGCGGATGACACCCGTGCCAGGGGGCGGACCCGGAATCCGTCGGTGGAGGTGGCGAGTGGGTCGGGTGTGCCAGGATCGAGAGGGCGTGATGCTCAGCCACGACAGCCCTTGCCACGTGGGTCGCGTCCGCACGGGGTGTAGCCAGCGCTTGTGTCGGCAGAATCGGATGACAACAGGTCTGGGGGGGAGCTGTCCGGGTCAGACGGTGGCGAGGACTCGGGACAACTGGCTTCGCTGGAGAACAGTTCGGCGGCTGGTGGACCCAGTTTCAGGCAGCCCGGTAAGTCCCACTCTTATGTGGTTATTTGTTCCTTATTACAAGATTTATTGGGTCAAGGGGGTGTTGGGGGGGGGCTTAGGCGCGACACCTGGGTCGCGTTCTTCCCCACCGGGGAGGAAAGTGGCAGGGGAGACGCAGGACTTGTGGTCTGGGTTGGAGGATTTGGTCAGGCGTTTTAAGCCGGGCGGGGGCGACATGGTGTCGCCCGCGGCGGCTTGGGGGAAAACAGGGGGTTCATCGCAGGTGGCGGGGCCTTCGGATGTACCCGTGGCCCCAGGCGTGCAAGCGGTAGAGGTGTCAGAGGAGGGGCAGGCCCCATTGGAAGGGGGGGTGGCCACGGCAGGTGGGCAAGTTGCTGCGGGAGAGAAAAACAAGGAGGTGATCAGGCTGGCGGATGCCGCTAAGAATGAGATGTACATTTGTTTTGAGGCACCGTTAGGAACTCACCTCAAGCCGGAGGTCAGAGAAAAGCTGTGAAAAGGCGAGTATGTGGAGATCTTCACGTTGCTCCCCTTGGACAAATTCAACCTGGATAGGGTGAAGCCGGAAGAGAGCAGGAAGGAGGATGAGGAAAAGAGGCGTTATCGTCTTATACCCCGTACTTTCACAAATTGGTTGCAAGCGTTTGCGATCATGGCTTGTGTGATAGGGCAGAAGGCCCCGGAACATTGTTCTGGGCTGTTCATTTATTTGGAGGCGGTTAGCGAAGCGTTCAGGACGTATGGTGGCGTAGCATGGTTGAGGTATGACAAACAGTTCCGGCAGAGGATGGCCATGAGACCAGGACTGCGATGGGATCACAAGGACATCAACTTGTGGATGCGGCTGATGACAGCGTCGCGGGCCACCAATCAGTTTCAGGGGGGGGTCAGAGGTGCTGCAGCCTCGGGACAACCGACCGAGAAACGGTGGGGCTACTGCTGGCAGTTCAACGAGGGCACGTGCAAGTCCGGAGCAAGCTGTCGCTTCAAGCATGTGTGTTCAGGATGTGGGGGCAGTCATGCCTTGTTCAAATGCTTTACGCGAGGCAGGGGTCGCCCTGGGGATTCTGGGGGTAAAGGGAACGACGCCAATCCGGGTGGAAAGGATGCTTCCCTTTCTCAATAGGTATCCCGACAGGCGTGCAGCCAAGTTGTTAGAGGAGGGTTTCGCCGGTGGTTTCAGAATTCCTTGCGCGCCTTTTGCAGTCCCCCCGGCAGCCAAGAACATCCGGTCTGCCTCTCTCCATCCCTTGGTGGTTTCGGTGAAGCTAGATAGGGAGGTACAGTTGGGGCGTATGGCCGGACCGTTCACGGATGCGCCCATACCTGAGTTAGTGGTTTCTCCCTTGGGGTGGTCCCCAAGAGGGAACCTCAAAAATTTCGATTGATTCATCACCTGTCCTTTCCCAGGGGTGGGTCGGTGAATGATGCTCTTGCGCCGGAGGACTGCACGGTATCGTACACCTCCTTCGATGCGGCTGTGGCATGGGTGCGCAGGTGTGGACGGGGAGCGTTGTTGGCAAAAGCCGATGTTCAATCGGCTTTTCGGTTGCTACCAGTACACCCGAACAGTTTTCGTTTCTTGGGTTGCATGTGGGAGGGGGCTTGCTACGTGGACCGTTGTTTGCCCATGGGTTGCTCCATCTCTTGCGCGCTCTTTGAGACTTTTAGTTCGTTCCTAGAATGGGTGGTCCGGGACGTGTCGAGGATCAGTTCGATCATCCATTATCTGGATGACTTTCTGTGCGTGGGCCCTCCGGGGTCTAACGTTTGCAGGGTCCTGCTGGGGACGCTGCAATTCGTGGCCGATCGTTTTGGGGTCCCTTTGGCCCCCGAGAAGACGGTGGGCCCCACGTCGTCTTTAGTTTTTCTGGGCATAGAGCTGGATTCTGAGAAGATGGAATGCCGACTGCCAGAGGATAAGCTGGAAGAGTTGAAGGAGGAAGTGCGCGGTGTTATCGGCCGTCGTAAGATTCAGCTGCGACAGATGCAGTCACTATTGGGTAAGTTGTGTTTCGCTTGCAGGATAATGCCCATGGGCAGGGTATTTAGCCGCAGGTTGTCGGCTGCGACAGCCGGGGTGCAGGTTCCTACTCATTTTGTATGCCTAACCAGAGAGCTTCGTGAGGATTTGGAAGTGTGGCACGGTTTTCTGGAATCTTTCAACGGGCGGGCGTTGTGGATGGCCGGGCCCGTTGGCAATTTCGATCTGGACTTGTTTACGGATGAGGCTGGCTCCACGGGGTATGGGGCGTTCTGTCAGGGAAAATGGAGTGCGGCTCCATGGCCAAAGGAGTGGGAGGAAGCGGGGTTCTTGAAGAACCTGGTACTATTGGAACTTTTCCCAATTGTGGGGCGTTTGAACTATGGGGGGATTCATTCCGGAATAGCAAGGTGCGCCTAAACGGTGATAACATGGGAGTGGTTCAGGTAGTGAATAGGTTGTCAGCCACGTCACAGCCAGTGGTGCGTTTGTTGAGACATTTGGTTTGCGCTGCTTGCAGTTCAAGGTATTTGTGTACGCAGTGCATCTTCCTGGGGTGGATAACACCCTGGCTGACGCTTTGTCTCGTTTTCGGTGGGACAGGTTCCGGGAGTTGGCGCCAGCAGCGGATCAACGCAGGGTTACCTGCCCGACTGGATGTGGGACATTGCCTTGACAGCGCAGCGCAGTGGATAAAAACGGTCGGTGGTGAACCCAGACTAGTTTGGATTTTTGGGTCACTCGTACGTGTTCTGGGGGGCAAGTCGGGCCGATGTTCGGCCCAATGGAAGGCAGTTAGGAATTCCCTTACAAGAGGCCCGGGTCCGTTGGATCGGGGTGCCGGGTATGACGTGGAGTGGGGTTATGCCGGAGATACAGAGGTTCGCAGGTCGGGAAAGGGCACCGGAGGTATTGGTGCTGCATGCGGGAGGTAACGACATGGGGGCCAGATCAATGCACCAACTGATACGGGACATTAAATATGATTTTAAGGTTGTGCACTACATTCCCGGGTATTGGGGTTATTTGGTCGGACATGGTAGGCAGGACATCCTGGCGGTGGGCATGGTCGGTGGAAAAAGTTAATAAGGCCCGGATAAAAGTCAATAAGGAAGTGGGGAGAATTTTTGTGAGGAATGGTGGCCTGGTGGTGCGCCACCGTGAGTTGGACGTCGATACGTGGAGGTACCTAAGGGGAGATGGGGTCCACCTGAATGCAGTGGGCATTGACCTGTGGAACTGGGTTTGCAGGAGGGAATTCAGCAGGCCCTGAGGGTGTGGGGTTGCTCGCAAGAGTAAGGCGTTACCCCTTGCGAGCTGTGGCGGGGTTTGGTTCCTGGAAGAGGAGGTAAAAGGGGAAGTCTGGAGAAAAAGGTGGTACCCATAGGTGGTATGGGGTTATTGAGTACCTTCTGGTCAACAAGGGTTAACCAGGAAGGGGGGTAAATGGTAGGGCACTGCGGCCAGGTGTACTGTCTCCGAGTCGGTGTCTTGCGACTGGAGGCCTAAGGGATATGTTAGTCCCAGTGCCCAAGTTGGAGTTGGTGGTCTATAAGACCACCAGGGGTATTTTAAGTGTTAAGAAAAATGTTATTTAAACGGTTATTTAAGTGGTTATTTATTTCATATAAAAGTTGTTAAAATAAATAGGCCGGAAGGCCAATTTTACTCCACAACCTTGTCAGTCGTTATTTATTAGAATTGTACAAGGGGGTGGGTAAGTTGGATAGAGGGTAAGTCAAAGCGAAGGATCGGTCCTTAACATGTCAAGAGAGTCCTGGAGCAATGACAAAGAGAGAAATGAGCGGAGGGACGGCATGACATGTGGGACAGGCAGTAGCCTAGCAGGGGCTGTGGTTCCCTTTAAGAAAAGGGGGGTGGCTGTGGGGAAGAAGGGGAGGGGGAGTGCAGTTAGTCAGGGAGGAAGTGACGTTTTCTCACTTCCTCCATTTCACTCATGAGGTAGAAAGCTTCCCACCCACCCTCCCTGTGTGAGGGGTAAGACAAGGGTGAGGGTTATGGGCGGTGTTTAGTTGGAAGTGGGGGGTTTGGTTCCTGGAAGAGGAGGTAAAATGGGAAGTCTGGAGAAAAAGGTGGTACCCATAGGTGGTATGGGGTTATTGAGTACCTTCTGGTCAACAAGGGTTAACCAGGAAGGGGGGTAAATGGTAGGGCACTGCGGCCAGGTGTACCGCCTCCGAGTCGGTGTCTTGCGACTGGAGGCCTAAGGGATATGTTAGTCCCAGTGCCCAAGTTGGGAGTTGGTGGTCTATAAGATCACCAGGGGTATTTTAAGTGTTAAAAACAAAATGTTATTTCAACGGTTATTTAAGTGGTTATTTATTTCAAATAAAGTTGTTAAACGGTGGGGTTTGGTTCCTGGAAGAGGAGGTAAAAGGGGAAGTCTGGAGAAAAAGGTGGTACCCATAGGTGGTATGGGGTTCTTGAGTACCTTCTGGTCAACAAGGGTTAACCAGGAAGGGGGGTAAATGGTAGGGCACTGCGGCCAGGTGTACCGTCTCCGAGTCGGTGTCTTGCGACTGGAGGCCTAAGGGATATGTTAGTCCCAGTGCCCAAGTTGGAGTTGGTGGTCTATAAGATCACCAGGGGTATTTTAAGTGTTAAGGAAAATGTTATTTAAACGGTTATTTAAGTGGTTATTTATTTCATATAAAAGTTGTTAGAAGGCGGGGTTTGGTTCCTGGAAGAGGAGGTAAAAGGGGAAGTCTGGAGAAAAAGGTGGTACCCATAGGTGGTATGGGGTTATTGAGTACCTTCTGGTCAACAAGGGTTAACCAGGAAGGGGGTGTGACAGCAGGAAGGTAAAGTCACCTGGTTGCATCCAGGGGGGTAGATATATTTCGCCCAGATTCAGGCTTTACGCCGACTTATACAACTAGGCGGAGAGTTGTATAAGCCCAGCTAAGGCTAGTGGGCTCATGGATGACTCATACCTCTAGGGAGAGTGTGGGGCGTCGTACAGACAGGGAGTTGATGAGACCAGCTGAAGCTTGTCAGCTCATTTAGGCCTCTATAAGAACTCCCAGCTTCATTAGATGTTAGCTCATGCCTGGAACCAGACCTGTGTGGACTGTCTAGGGAGAGTGAACCCCTGTGCGGTGAGACCAAGCCTGTGTGGCTATTTGCTTGGACATTTAAAACCAGGGACTTAGGGACTAGGACAGCACTAGGCTGATCCCAGTTGTTAGTTAGGAAACCTGTATGTTTAGTTAGAGGTCAAGTTGACCAGGATTTATTTTGTTTATGTTTCTTTTGCTTTGCTGTGTTTTGTCACTGTAAATAGAAAATAAACCGCACCTTTTTGATTTTGAAAACCACAACCTCCGTTTGCTGGGCCTGTTTTTGTGTGGGGAGCCCATCCCGGGGGTCACCCACACCCGCTGCCGAGCTAACCCCCTCACAGTTGGTGGAGAACCAGTGGCAGTTTTTTTTAAGCCAGCATGGAGGAGATACTGAAACAGCTGGCTCTAGCAAATGCCAATCAACAGCAGACAAATGCAGGTTTGCAAAAGAGCCTTGCAGCCCAGCAGCAAGCTCATCAACAGAGCCTTGCAGCCCAGCAGCAAGCTCATCAACAGAGCCTTGCAGCCCAGCAGCAGACAAACGCAACTTTGCAACAGAGTCTGGAGGCTCAGCAACAAGCCCAGCAGCAATCTGAGGCCCGCTTCATAGACCTGTTGCAGAAGCAAGAGCAGAGACTACAACAACAGATGGAAGCAGTAATGCAGCAACGTCCGCAGACCAGTGAGGAAAGCCATCCCACTAATACCGCGTCCTTTGGGGTCAGTCGTTTATTGACAAAAATGACTGGAGAGGATGATCCAGAGGTATTTTTGACCACATTTGAAAGGACCGCTGAAAGAGAAAAGTGGCCTGAGGAGCAGTGGGCTGGACTGGTGGCTCCTCTGTTAACTGGTGAATCGCAGAAAGCTTACTATGACCTAGAGCCTAACCAAGCAAAAGACTATGTGATGCTAAAAGCTGAAATATTGGCAAGGCTGGGTGTCACCCTGGCTGTCTGGGCTCAGCGTGTGCATAACTGGACTTTCCAGCTTGGAAAACCCCCCAGGTCTCAAATGTATGATCTCA
The DNA here is from genome assembly GCA_029206835.1 of Rana muscosa. Classification (NCBI taxonomy): domain Eukaryota; kingdom Metazoa; phylum Chordata; class Amphibia; order Anura; family Ranidae; genus Rana; species Rana muscosa. The sequence goes on from CM055116.1 coordinate 885,744,333, forward strand.
TTCACCTGAGCAGAAAGTGGCTACAGCCAGAGACTTTGTCCGCACCAAAGATTGTGGAACGTGTTGTAATGGATCGGTTTTTGAGAGCTCTTCCTACTGCCATCCAAAAGTGGGTAAGCCATGGAGACCCAGAGACGGCCGATGGTCTTGTGGATCGTGTGGAGAAATACTTGGCTACAGAGAACCTGACGGCCTCTTTCAGAGACACTCGGACTTTCCACCCTAAGACCAGACCATCCCCAGGGGCGGATAAGAGGATTCCAAGGGGTGAGGGTGGAGAGAGTGAGAGGGTGGGAGCTCTACCCCAAGTTTGGCGAGAACAGCCTGGGAAATCAGCGGCTCAAGAGGCGGCAAGAAGGATCGTTTGCTACCGCTGCCGGCAAGCGGGACATATTGCAGCCAATTGCCCGGTTGTGGAGGAACCCATGCAGTGTGACTTTCTGACGGGCAGACGTCAGTCGCTGTGTGCGACAGTCGCATGCACTGCCATTCGAGGAACTGAGAAACATTTATGCAAAATGTGTGTTAATGGTAGAAATGTTGTGGTATTGCTGGATTCAGGTAGCCTTGTGACCCTGATAAAGGCTGAGTTAGTTAAAACAGAGGTCTCTGGGAATAGCAAGGTAGCTGTTATTTGTGTGCATGGGGACACCCGAGAGTATCCAGTGACTACAGTGTGTTTCGAGACCCCCAAAGGTACCCTCTTTCATCCAGTGGGCTTAGTATCTCAGTTACCGCATGACGCCATTGTGGGAAGGGATTTTCTGAAGTTCTGGGAACTGTGGGATGATCCTGAGCCCCCCACTGGTGCCCCTATGTACCAGGAATGTGATAGCCAGAACTCCCCTGAGAGTGGTGAGGACTCTCCGGAATTTCCCTTATCAGTATTGGCAGGGGAGACTCAAGAAACTGGAGAGGAGCCCACCTCCTCAGACGAAAACCTACCGTCTGTGGAGTTTTCTGATCTTGAGGTTCACAGGGAAAACTTTGCCACAGAACAGTTGAAAGACCCCGCCCTAATAAAGGCACGGGAAAACGTAGTGAAAATAGATGGCAAGTTAGTGAACCCAGATAATACCTGCACTTACCCATACTTCAGCGTAGAGAAGGACCTACTGTATCGGGTGGCAAAAAGGGCAGAAGAAACCGTTGAGCAGCTTGTGGTGCCCAAACCTTACAGGAAGTTGGTGTTGGAGTTGGCTCATGGGCACATTCTTGGAGGTCATCTGGGGACAGAGAAAACCCGAGAGAGGGTATTACAGAGATTCTATTGGCCGGGGGTGATGAAGGACATAGAAAATTATTGTTCCTCCTGCCCTGTGTGTCAGAAGTCGGCCCCGATGCCACATTTCCGTAGCCCGCTGGTCCCTCTACCCATCATTGAGGTCCCGTTTGAGAGGATCGCCATGGATTTGGTAGGTCCTATAATCAAGTCCGCTAGGGGGCACCAGTACATATTAGTTATAATGGACTATGCCACCCGTTATCCAGAAGCGATCCCTCTCCGAAATACCTCGGCCAAAACCATAGCCAAAGAGCTATCTCTTGTGTTTAGCCGGGTGGGTATTTGTAAAGAACTGCTTACGGACCAAGGTACACCCTTTATGTCCCGGGTTATGAAGGAGCTGTGTAAATTGTTCAAAGTGACGCAATTACGTACATCTGTGTATCACCCCCAAACCGATGGGCTGGTTGAAAGATTCAACAAAACCCTAAAACAAATGTTGAAGAAAGTGGTGGATAGAGATGGAAAGGATTGGGACTGTCTACTTCCTTATCTGATGTTTGCTATTAGGGAGGTGCCCCAATCCTCTACGGGATTCTCCCCCTTTGAGTTACTGTATGGGAGACACCCAAGAGGGCTGTTGGATATTGCCAAGGAAACTTGGGAAAGTGAGAGTTCTCCCCACAGGAGTGTGATTGAGCATGTCGCCCTGATGCAAGACCGAATTGCACAGGTAATGCCCATCGTGAAGGAACATTTGGCCCAAGGGCAGTTAGCACAGCAGAGAGTGTACAACCGTGGAGCCAAGACCCGTACCTTTTCCCCGGGGGATAGGATACTGGTACTTGTCCCTACGGTTGAAAGTAAATTCCTTGCCAAATGGCAAGGCCCCTACGAGATAATGGAAAAAGTGAGCGAAGTGAATTACAAGGTCAGACAACCAGGAAGGCGAAAGCCCGAACAGATCTATCACGTTAATCTGTTGAAAGCCTGGAGGGATAGAGAGTCCCTAGTCGCAGACACTTGGTCACCAGCTCAAACTGGTTGCGTGATTCCTGAGGTTGGAATAGCAGCCACCTTGTCACAACCCCAGCAACAGGAGGTTAAGGAGTTTGTGCTTCGCAACAAGGAGGTATTCTCTGAGCTGCCGGGACAAACATCTGGGGTAGAGCATGACATCATTACCCCGCCCGGTGAAAGGGTGAAGTTAAAACCCTATCGGATCCCAGAGGCCCGACGGGAGGCAATACGGGAGGAAGTACAGAAAATGCTGAACTTAGGGGTGATAGAGGAGTCCCAAAGTGATTGGTCTAGTCCCATTGTGTTGGTGCCTAAACCGGATGGGAGCTGGCGATTTTGTAACGATTTTCGTCAGTTGAACAAAGTTACAAAATTTGACACCTACCCCATGCCACGTATAGATGAGTTGATCGACCGGCTGGGAACAGCCCGATACATGACGACTCTTGACCTCACAAAAGGGTATTGGCAAATCCCCCTGGCCAAGTCGGCCAAAGAGAAAACCGCATTTGTAACCCCAGACGGGGCGTTCCAATATAAAAGAATGCCGTTCGGGTTACAGAATGCGCCGGCCACATTCCAGCGGAAAATGGACCAGATGCTGAGGCCCCATCGGAAGTATGCTGCGGCTTACCTGGATGACGTAATTGTCCATAGCACAGATTGGGCCTCACATCTGCCAAAAGTGCAAGCAGTCCTGGACTCTGTTCGGGAAGCGGGGTTTACGGCTAACCCCAAGAAGTGTACCATTGGGCAGGAAGAGGCCAAATATCTTGGGTACACCATTGGGAGGGGAGTAATAAAACCCCAACTCAACAAAGTCGAGGCCATCCAGAGTTGGCCACGTCCCAACAGCAAGAAGCAGGTACGAGCCTTTCTGGGAATCGCTGGGTATTATCGGCGATTCATTCCCCACTTTGCTTCTAAGGCTGTGCCCCTAACCAACCTGACGAAGGGGAAAGGGTCGGTCATGATTAAATGGACCCCCGAGGCTGAGGCAGCATTCCAATTCTTGAAACAAGCCTTATGTAGCCAGCCAGTGTTGTACTCACCCGACTTCTCTAAAGACTTTGTCGTACAAAGTGATGCGTCAGATGTGGGGTTAGGAGCAGTATTGTCCCAGGTCTGGAACGGGGAAGAGCACCCAGTCATTTACCTCAGCAGGAAGTTGAAGTCCCATGAGGTAAATTACGCCACCGTTGAAAAGGAGTGTTTAGCGGTGAAGTGGGCTCTAGATTCCCTTCGGTACTACCTGCTAGGTAGGCACTTTGACTTGGTTACGGATCACGCTCCGTTAAAGTGGATGGCTCAAAACAAGGAAACAAATAGAAGAGTGAATTGGTGGTTCCTGGCCCTCCAGGAATTCAACTTCACAGTAAAGCATCGCCCTGGCGTTCAAATGGGGAATGTGGATGCTTTGTCTCGAGTACATGAATGCCTGATTGCTGGTGTTCCAACCCCGAGGTTAAAACAAGAGGGGGGGGTATGTGACAGCAGGAAGGTAAAGTCACCTGGTTGCATCCAGGGGGGTAGATATATTTCGCCCAGATTCAGGCTTTACGCCGACTTATACAACTAGGCGGAGAGTTGTATAAGCCCAGCTAAGGCTAGTGGGCTCATGGATGACTCATACCTCTAGGGAGAGTGTGGGGCGTCGTACAGACAGGGAGTTGATGAGACCAGCTGAAGCTTGTCAGCTCATTTAGGCCTCTATAAGAACTCCCAGCTTCATTAGATGTTAGCTCATGCCTGGAACCAGACCTGTGTGGACTGTCTAGGGAGAGTGAACCCCTGTGCGGTGAGACCAAGCCTGTGTGGCTATTTGCTTGGACATTTAAAACCAGGGACTTAGGGACTAGGACAGCACTAGGCTGATCCCAGTTGTTAGTTAGGAAACCTGTATGTTTAGTTAGAGGTCAAGTTGACCAGGATTTATTTTGTTTATGTTTCTTTTGCTTTGCTGTGTTTTGTCACTGTAAATAGAAAATAAACCGCACCTTTTTGATTTTGAAAACCACAACCTCCGTTTGCTGGGCCTGTTTTTGTGTGGGGAGCCCATCCCGGGGGTCACCCACACCCGCTGCCGAGCTAACCCCCTCACAGGGGGTAAATGGTAGGGCACTGCGGCCAGGTGTACTGTCTCCGAGTCGGTGTCTTGCGACTGGAGGCCTAAGGGATATGTTAGTCCCAGTGCCCAAGTTGGAGTTGGTGGTCTATAAGACCACCAGGGGTATTTTAAGTGTTAAGAAAAATGTTATTTAAACGGTTATTTAAGTGGTTATTTATTTCATATAAAAGTTGTTAAAATAAATAGGCCGGAAGGCCAATTTTACTCCACAACCTTGTCAGTCGTTATTTATTAGAATTGTACAAGGGGGTGGGTAAGTTGGATAGAGGGTAAGTCAAAGCGAAGGATCGGTCCTTAACATGTCATGCAGTCTGTGTTCATCAATATCCTACTTCGTACATCTGTAATAATCTGCAATTAGGACACAGGAAAAGCCAACAGTAAACAAGGTCTTGGGCTTTCATAAACTCCTTGTAATTGTCTCTCCCCTTGTACGATAAGATAACGCAACTTTGGAAAATATTCCTGTTCTTGTAAAATGTATTACATATATAGCTTACAGGGGAGATTTACTAAAACTGGTGTAGCGCTACCCCCGTAGGAGCTGCTTGGGTAGATTTATTGCATACTCTGCCTCTCAACCCCAATAACAGTCTCAGCCCCCCTAGGTGTAATGACGAATGAGAAACACACACGTTATGATAAAACACAGAAATTGTCTTTACTATAGGGTTTCTGTGGAAATGTAATAGACAGTAACAATATACATAGGTCAAGTGAATGAACAGAAGAACTATAATAATTAAGACCAAGAGCAATATAGCTCATTTTTATTTATTCAGGCTTGTTTCAGGGGACTCCAAACACGAGAATAACCCCAAGAGCAGAGGCAACACTTCAGCAGTAGCAATTCTGTATCAGATTGGTTAACTCTACATAAATTGCGTCTATGATTCCAGGCAGGAGGAGAGCAGAGGAATGACCTTCTCTTATGTCAGACCTCTATCTTCTATCCCCTGACACCACAGGCCCAACTGCAAACACTGTACTCAAATCAACATTCAATGGATTAGCTCCAAAGGTAAACTATCCTGCACACTCACTACATATACAGAGCCTTGAACATGTGTGTACATGCAGTAGTGTATTGAGGTTTTGTGCTGCCCTAGGCCTGACTAAACTCGTGCACCCCCTAATTTAAATATGACCCACCCCTTCCTTTCAAGGCCACACCCCTTTCTGTTTAAGACCCACCCTGAAATTTTCGAGTGGGGACACTAGTTCTTAGGGCCTGGGGGGGGCAATGTTTTCCCTTAATTTGCATAGATATCCTTTCACTTCCTGTTTGGCTATTGGGCAGGAAGTGAAGGGAAATATCTGCAATGGGACAGGGATGGTAAAAAATTTACTGACAGGGGCTATAACCCTCCCTTTCCAAAAGGAAAAAAAAAAAGGGTTGCCTATAGTTCTACTTTAAGCACAAATTTCTGATAATTTTATGGCGAGGACTAAGAAGATATAACCATGCCAATGGTGCAGCAGAAAACATATAGCACAGTGAGGAAGGTTTGTGGTCCAGGCTGATAGGACAGTCAAAATTAGAAGCAGCTTGCGTTACACTAACAGTGTAGCACAAGCCAGCAGGGACGCTTTCCGTGCTGCCCCCCTGCAAAGTGCTGCCCTAGGCCTGGGCCTTGTTGGCCTAGGCCAGGATACAGCGTTGTGTACATGCCCGTATGGCACCAGTAACTTCAGTCTCTTGCAAAAAGGATGAGCCCTTGGATCTTTGGCTAGCCATTTTAGTTGGTGCACTTAAACTCCTGCTTAGAAAAGTGTATCTGTGGTATGCTGACAGTATCCGAATAACAAGGCGGACACTGTGAGTGGTTAACAGGCCATTAACAAGACCCAGGTTCTGGTAAGTGTAGGCAAAAATGAGGTAACTCTGTCTATGTGCAGTGTCCTTGTTTCCTGCAGATAGGCAAGTGCCCTCTCACGATCCTGCGGTCAAGGCCCAACAAATGTCCTGGGACAGGCAGGCTCTTCTGGTGACCCGACTGGTCACCTCACACTGGAATGCCTCATGCTGTCGGTGCAGGTGCGCCTGGATATGCACCTGGGATCCCCCCCCCCTCTCAGGCTGGATGTCCCGACCGCCTGTGGATACCTGAAACAAAGCGTTGAACTGACCTGGGAGGCAGAAAGTCTCCCCTGGGTCCAGTCTCTTCTCCTGCCTCGTGGTAACTGAATTCCATCAGGCAAACAAGATGGAGTCATTGGTTCGTTTTCCCCAGAGTGTGCTGGTTCTTTTAGTTCCTGCCCTCATACAAGGCTATGGGGCTGTTTTAGATCAGGACTATATGTCCAGGGATCATTTGCTGCTGCTCCTGCTGCTGTTAAAGTCCTTCTGATTGGCTCTTGTTAATTGGCTCCTTGTGATTGGCTCCTTCTCCTCCTGCCAATAGAAACACAGGGGGAGGGAGCAGAGAGTGGGCAGATGCCTGTGTGAGCGCCATTCGCATTAACAGAGTCAGTGAGGAGGAGAGGGAGGGGGGAGAAATGGCAGACACTGACAGGTGTGCTCTCCCTTCCTTGGAGAGCCTCTGCCAACTTGGCATGGCCGTGAGCGGATGCAGAGCACCCGATACACACTCCCCCCACCAAAGAATGTTTGGTCCTCCAAAGGAAGTAACAGTCCTTGACCTGGTACATGCTTTTTTAGAATACACGCAGAAGGAAACAGGTTAATGTACACAGGAAAATAACAATTTACATTTTCACAAGAACCTGGTAGAGGAATCTCCCACCAATTAACATAGGAAGGAAGGTTGTCCTGCCCACAGGCCACCCTTTATAGGGATGACCTTACCAGTTGTGCCAAGGGGTGAGTCAGGGTTGCCCTTCACCAAAGCGGCGGTGAACAGGTCAGACATGTCAAGAGTCCCTTGAGGGGTGAGGACAACTTCTTTGGAGCTCTCACCCAACACATCACAGGTAGGTCTCTAGAAATGGGGAACGACTCTTCGTTTCCTCTGTTCCACTAGCTCTGGCACAGTAGGCTCACTAGCCTCTTCTTCCTGTTTCACTGCTTTTGCCTCCTGTAGATCAGTTACTATTACTTCTGCTGTGGATCCTTCTTCATCCACTGCAGACACTGAGGGTACAAGATCACATCTGGAAACAACAGGGCCTGACAACCTCTTCACCAGATCTGTGTTGGTCCCTACAATCAACAAACTTCCCGTAGATCCTGGCAGCCAAGGACACACAATGGCCAGTGTCTCAAAATCCTGGGGCTTTCCATCCCTCAATGAATCACACGATTACTTGAGCTGCAGGTATCCATCACAAGGGTAATCCTCCGTTTAAATACCCTGGATCTCTATATCTTCCAACTTTTGCAGGGGCATGTACGATAAATATCTTTCATAAAAGTCTCTGGTCAGCAAGGTAACCTGAGCACCTGAATCAAGAATAGCTCTTGTATAAATTCCTTCCACCAAAACAGGCACTACAGGCAGAAGGCCTACCAACTAGGCAAGAGGCTTGGTGAAAACATCTGGAACAGCAGGATTACGTGAGTGGAATCGTGCTTCCTTCGTCTTCCGGCTTTGAGAATGCTGTTCCTGGCTACGTATTGGAGGCCGATAGGCATTTCTCACTGAAACAGCATAAACTGCAGGTGTCCTCCATTGTTCTCTTGCAGAATCAGTGAAGGCTCTTCTTGAAGGCCCAGGCCTTCTCTCCATCCTTGTGTCACTTCTCTGCGGTCCACGCTAGTCTTCTGTCCGCCTCGGTGGACTAGGACATTCTCGCTGGTAGTGACTTACACCTCCACAACTTAGACAGACGTCTGGATTCATTGGCCTCTTGCCAGGCACTGTTGATGAAGCTGGATGCACATTAGGTCCTGCACCCCCCTAACTTGGTAACTTAGTGAATTTCGCTGCCAGCATGTTGGTCATTTCCATCATCTGGGAAACCTGCATTTTCAGAGCGGCTATCTCAGACTTGAGATCTGACGATTCTGCTTCTTTGCACAAACTGGGGGTGGCGATGATGTCCACTTTAGCGACTGGACCCAAGGAGCCAGTCATCCTTTCCATCAGTTGTGACACTTGAGTCTTGAGGTACTCGATCTCTGAGTTGCCACTATCTATACTGGCCACTCTGACCCTGACATCTACTTCTGACTTCTTGTTTTCCAACATGGTCTCCTCCTTTGGATCAGATCTGGATACTTCAAAATGCCACAGTCTTGCCGGGTTCTTAGTAGAATGGTGATGAGGTCTAATGGCTGGCCACCCCACAAGACTTGCTGTGCACGGATCACATCCACTTAACAGGGGTCCAAACCCTTCTTCAATAAGAGTTGATGCAATATCTTATCCAGACGTCTCACATAATTGGATAATTTCTTTCCTTTGTTCTGGTAAGTATGCTCAAACTGGTACAGGAGGTCTGAGGTAATTTCAGTGCACCCAAATACATCCTGCAGAATATTCAGGTAGTCTTGAGCTACACAATCTTTCTTCCTGAGCTTCAGATTGCGGATAGCTTCTGATGTTGGACCCCTTAGACTTTCTGTAATTCTTTGCTACTTGTGGGTCTCAGGGATATCCCATTCATCCAGAACTTGGGTGGCTTGGTCCATCCATTCTTCAAAATTGTCCTCCCCTTTAGGCACTGGTTGTATTCCAGAAAAGGGCCTGAGTTTCTGATACTCATTTCCAGAGCACATTGGAGTGTCCCTTGGCAATTTTGACAGGGGACTCCAAACTCGAGAATAACCCTAAGAGCAGAGGCAACACTTCAGCAGTGGCAATTCTATATCAGATTGGTTACCTCTACATAGATTGGCTCTATGAGTCCAGGCAGGAGGAGAGCAGAGGAATGACCCTCTCTTATGTCAGACCTCTCTCTTCTATTCCCTGACACCACAGGCCCAACTACAAACACTATACACAAATCAACATTCAATATATTAGCTCCCAAGGTAAACTATCCCGCACACTCACTACATATACAGAGCCTTGAACATGTGTGTGCGTGCCCGTATGGCACCAGTAACTTCAGTCCCTTGCAAGAAAGATGAGGCCTTGGATCTTCAGATAGCTACTTTAGTTGATGCACTTAAACGCCTGCTTAGCAAAGTGCATTCTGTGGTATGCTGACAGTATCCGAATAACAAGGCGGACACTGTGACTGCTTAACAGGCCATTAACGAGACCCAGGTTCTGGAAAAGGGAAGGCAAAAATAAGGCAACTCTGTCTATGTGCAGTGTCCTTGTTTCCTGCAGATGGGCAAGTGACCTCTCACTGATCCTGCGGTCAAGGCCCAATGGACGTCCTGGTCACCTCACACTGGAATGCTTCACGCTGTCGGTACAGGTGCACCTGGATATGCACCTGGGGATCCCCCTCTCTCAGGCTGGATGTCCCGACCAGCTGTGGATACCTGAAACGAAAACTGACTTGGGAGACAGCACCTCTCCCCTGGGTCCAGTCTCTTCCCCTGCCTCGTGGTAACTGAATTTCCTCAGGCATGCTGGCTCTTGTAGTTCCTGCCCCCATACAAGGCTATGGGGCCATTTTAGATCAGGACTACATGTCCCAGGATCCTTTTCAGCAGCTCCTGGTGCTGTTAAAGTCCTTCTGATCCTGCCAATAGAAACACAGGGGAGGAAGCAGAGAGTGGGCGGACGCCTGTGCAAGCGCCACTCGCATTAACAGAGTCAGCGAGGAGGAGAGGGAGGGGAGAGAAATCCCCCGCAGACACTGACAGGTGCACTTTCCAGCTTGGCATAGCCACGAGCGGATGCAGGACACCCGCTACACTGGTGCACACAGAATCTGGTGCAGCTGTGCGTAGTAACCAATTGGCTTCCGGGTTTTGGGCCTCATGCACACTGGACGTTTCTACAGCTGCTGTTTTTGGCTTCAGGCGTTTTTTTTTTTTCAGCAGTCAGTAAACTCCCCAGCATGTTATCCTATGTGTCCATGCACACATAGGCATTTATCAGCATTTTCTGTCTGGAATAGGTGTTTTTCAGCCGTAAAAATGGTCTAAGACTCTGAAAAACAGAAAAAAAAGCTAAAAAATGCTGAAAAACTTTTCAGTGTTTATGAGCGTTTTTGAGCCATAGGCTTTTGTGGGGGAATAGTTTTGCTAAAAAAAGCTAAAAAATGCAAACGCTGAAAAACGCTACAAAACTAATTCTACAGCTTTCTACAGCTAATGCTTCTGACGTTTTTTTTTTTTTTTGTTCCAAACAAGACGTTTAGTTAGAAGCTGATTGGTACACTGCTGCACCAGATCCTGTGTGCACCAACTTTAGTAAATCAAGGTTATATGTGTAGCGATACCCCCAGCTAAGAGAGCCGCTGAAATGATTTGTTTGGGCCCTGTAATGCACTGCTGTCAACCCCCAGCAATTGGCTCTAACCTCTCCTGGCACAGTCAGTAGGGGATGGCAGGATTGGGTAACCTATAACTCTCGCAGGCACAATCCTGCAATAAACACAGCAATAGGGTATGGCTATCAATAACTGTCTCTTCTGCACAGTAAATGACACAAACACAAGTGTACTTAACCCTGGCACTTTTACTGAGAGTGTTGGTTAAGCATAGAAAAGTATATATGAACACATGCAGAGCCCTGCAATGAAAAGAGTACTTTTGCAAACAGACAGATATAATAAAAGAACTAACAGTCCCCGCTGCTGCTATTCTACCTCGTGGGCAAAAAATGGCGCCCAGAAATGTCTACGCTACTAAGTCAGGCCTGACTGTACTATGTAGAAGTTCTGTAGAGGAAAATCTTCGCTAGCAAACGGTGGTGCACTTTTGAAGAAACAAGTTATAATCCACAAAGAGGAAAAGGGTCATGAACTTGGTGAACACAGGATAAGTCTTAGAGACTCCTAGATACTCAAGGTGCTGTCTCTCCGGTGTATGACTACAGGCACTAAAGTTAGTTCTGAACAACAGTTATCTGGCCTAGGAGATCCTGTGTTTGTCTCTGAGCAGGTGCTCCCTCACCCAACCGAACCAGTCCGTGTCCGTATCTTCCGTTGCTGTGTCTCGGTACACAGATCCCACGACACCCGGGTCTTCGGTCCTCCTCGCAACAGCACAGCAGCAGTCGGATGATGTCCCGCAAGCTCCTAGGTGAAACGGAAGGCTCTTTGGAGAAAAACCCAGGCTTCAGGCCTGGTAACAGAGCAGACTCAAACAGGAGTTCCACTTGCTGGGCGGGCGGTGTCCAAAGAGGCCAAACTCAGTCCCGCCCGCCAGTTAGATAGCCCACCCCAGCAGTCCTTGCGCGGGGCAATGCACCTTGGGTGTCCCGTGGCATTCTGGGTACTGTAGTCTCTGAGGCCTAAAAGCAATACCCCGCTACATATGCTAGCTGGGCACAGACATGCAGTGCTCCAGTTCCTATTATATTACAGGATTCTGCACTGCAAAAACCTTCCTACTGGCTTCATCTCTGCAAAACCAACATCCAAAGGTTCTGGTATCTCAGGGTTGTCATCTACTGTAAATAGTTGCAAAATACTGCCTCCACTAAGCCAGCAAGCACCCAAAATGTGTGAGTACTATCAGGTGAAACTAAAAGCAATAAAGCCAGTCAGATGCTTCAGCTCTAAGACCCCTTTCACACTGGGGCGGGCAGGTGCGGTGGCGGTATAGCAGCGCGATTTTCAGCGCTGCTATACTGTCGTTCTTACCGCGGTATGCGGTCGCTAGGGGGGTTAATTTAACCCCCGCTAGTGGCCGAAAAAGGGTTAATACCGCCCGCAAACCGCGGCTATTGCCGCGGTTTGCGGGCGGTATTACCGCGCTGTCCCATTGATTTCAATGGGAGACCGCGGTAAAGGAGCGGTGAACACACCGCTCCTTTACCGCTGTAAAGAAGCGGCTAGCAGGACTTTTGGAGCGGTCCTGCTAGCGCACCGCTTCAGTGTGAAAGCCTTCAGGCTTTCACATTGAAGACACAGGGCAGGATTTTTTCATGCGGTATAACAGCGCTATTATTAGCGCTAAACCGCATGAAAAACGCCCCAGTGTGAAAGGGGCCTAATAGCTGTAACTAACTTCCTGTAAAGCAATACTGACAGCTAAGATTGACTATAATCAGTTTGTTCTGACCTTTTAGGCAAAATATTGAAAATGATCAGGCAAACGGAAGGAAACAGAAACAAGAGCTGGAAGGATTTCTCATTACCCATGATTGGTGCCTCAGCTGTAGCAAAAGCTTGAATCCCTTGAGGCCAGAGCTGAAAATGCAGAAGCTGCAGCTGCCAATATCAGAATCCTAGATCTCCCAGAAGGAGCTGAAAATATCCAAGTTTTCTTGCAAGTACTGCAATATCATCTATGCCGTGATCAAGAAAGTGCTTGGGATATCTACCTTGCCTAACACACTTCTTGCACTTATATTTCCCCTGTAGGACAGAGTTGCAATAGTACTGATAGCAGTGCAGGGGCGGATCCAGAGTCTAGCCTCGGGAGGGGCACTGCCAGAAAATATGTTTTTTTGGGGGCAATTTATCAGGGAAATGGCTGGTATTGGCGCTTCAATCATCCCGGCACAATGGTTATTATGGTCTCAGGATGATTGAAGCGCATTATTTCTATTATTACATTGTAATATAAAAATAAATAGTTCAACTCACCATAATGCAGAATCAGTGGGAACCCTGAGCGTGTCACTTGCCACGTCGCCTGACACCAAATGCGGATTGTCACTTGCCACGTCATCTGCCACGTGTTGCGGATTGTCACTTGCCACGTCACGGATTGTCACTTGCCACACGTTGCGGATTGTCACTTGCCACACGTTGCAGATTGTCACTTGCCACGTCACCTGCCACCAGCTGCGGATTGTCACTTGCCACGTCACCTGCCACACGTTGCGGTTTGTCACTTGCCACGTCACCTGCCACACGTTGCGGATTGTCACTTGCCACGTCACCTGCCACCAGATGCGGATTGTCACTTGCCGCGTCACCTGCCACACATTGCGGATTTTCACTTGCCAAGTCACCTGCCACACGTTGCAGATTGTCACCTGTTGTGCCACTTTCCTGCTAAGGTGCTCTGTCCCGCAGTCAGGCAGCAGAGAGATGATGCAATCTCTCTGCTGCTCACGGCTGCCTGCACAGTGAGGGCGGAACTGCAAGGATGCAGGGCGGGCGCCGGGAGATGATGTCATCTCTCTGCTCCCATGCCTGCCAGCTCCCAGATTGGCCAGCAGCGCTCACACACCGAGCCACCCAGCTACCCCCTCTCTCTGACCCGCCCACTCACTGACCGAGCGCCCGCTATCTCGCCCGCGGAGCCGCACACTCATGGACTCGCGGAACTCGCAGACCGCCTGAAAACCGGACACATTATTCAGACCTGACTATGGCTTTCCAGTCTGTTACACTCTCTTTCACACTGCCCAAATCCAGCACTAACAATTACCCCTCCCTGCCACAGACAGGAGAGGAGAAAGGGCTTGATCTGCTCCTCTTCCTCTCGCCCAACTCTGTATCTGCCCACACTCCATCAGCCTCAGCTACATCTGGATAAGAGGTGCTGACTTCCAAGGGGTGAGTGAGCTTACCATCCATCCCTGTCTGTGACTGAAGTCTCCCCCCTTCTCTTTCCTGCCTCTGAGTGAGTGCACTAAGATAAATTGGGGTTCTCAGCGTACCCCTTACATCAGAGTTCCCCTTTACACCAGAAGTCACAGTGTACCCCCTTACATCAAAGTCCTCTCCATACATCAGAGTTCTCAGTGTTCCCCCTTAGATCAGGGTTCCCAAAGCATCCCTTATGTCAGAGTCCCCAGAGTTCTCCCTTACATCAGAGTCTGCAGAGTCCGCCCTTACAGTGGAAGGGAACTCTACGAGTTCAGAAGTAAAAAGGAAACTCTGTGGACTCTGATGTAAAGGGGGACTCTTGTGATTAACTTCATTTGATTAGAAATTTTATTTAATTGCAAAATATATGTATAGTTCATACTATAAAAAAAGATTGATGTACGCTGCTAAAGTGTTCGTATTTGACTTGAAGAAAAGGTGGCAACCCTACGCCACCCACTACCCACCTAGATAAGTAAGTGCCGGACAGACCGGCAGACGGGGGGGGGTTTGCCGCCCCCCCCAAAAAAAAACACTAGCCGCCACTGTGGCTCACTGGTTGTTTTTGACAGTAGCTGGAGCCAATGGCTACTGCTGTTGTCTGAGCCAATGAGGAGGGAGAGACCTGGGAAAGCAGAGGCTCTCGTGCACATCGCTGGATCAAAATGGGGCTCAGGTAAGTTTTAGGGGGGTTGGGGGCGCTGCTACACACAAAATATTTTTTACTTTCATGCATAGAATGAATGAAGGTAAAAAACATTGAGCCTTTACAAACATTTTAATACTGTGTATTGCACCCTTTAGCATCAATGGCAGTGCACAGTCTTTTGTAATAGTCGTCTGTGAGGCCCCCGAATTCTTGCTGGTGGTATAGCTGCCCATTCGTGTTGGCAAAATGCCTCCAGGTCATGCAGAGTCTTTGGTCATCTTGCATGAACCACAAGTTTGGAATCTCCCCAGAGCGGCTCAATGATATTAAGGCCAGAAGACTGTGATGGCCACTCCAGAACCTTCTACTTTTTCTGTTGTAACCACTGTAGAGTTAACTTGGCCTTGTGCTTAGGGTCATCGGTCGCCATGCTGGAAAGTCCAAGAGTCCCATGTGCAGCTTACGTGCAGAAGAATGCAAATTGTCTGCCAGTATTTTCTGATAACATTCTGCATTCATCTTGCCATCAATTTTCACAAGATTCCCCATGCATTTAGAGCTCACAGACCTCCCAAGCATCAGTGAGCCACCACCATGGTTCACAGTGGGGATGGCATTATTGTCGCTATAGGCCTTGTTGACCCCTCTCTGAACATAGCGCTTATGGTTGTGACCATAAATCTCTATTTTGGTCTCGTTACTCCAGATTACAGTGTACCAGTACAGTGTTGGGCATATTGTAACTGGAACTTTTTTGTGGAATTGGTGCAATAAAGGCTTCTTTCTGGCAACTCGACCATGCAGCTCATTTTGTTCAAGTATCATGGTATTGTGCTCCTTGAAACAACCACACCGTCTTTTCCAGAGCAGTCTGTATTTCTCCTGAGGTTACGAGTGGGTTTTTCTTTGTATCCCGAACAATTCTTCTGGCAGTTGTGGCTGCAAACGTTCTTGGAATTTTCCACTTCTTAATAAGTGATTAAACAGTACTGACTGGCATATTTCAAGGCTTTGGATATCTTTTTATATCCTTTTACACAGGGCTTTTTCTCTCAGAGAATAGGTGCAGGAACTCCCCCTTCCCCCTTTTTTGTGTTTTTTTTGTAATATAAACAAAAAAAAGACCAACAATTTTGGGGAAAAAAAACAATATTTTTTACCTTCTGCTTTAAAACATATACAATAAAATAAAAAAATCGAATTTCTTCATGAATTTAGGCCAAAATGCATTCTGCTAAATGTCTTTGGTAGAAAAAAAAATCCCAATCAGTGTATAATTGGTTTGTGTGAAAGTTATAGTGTCTACAAACGATAGAATATAAACTGAAATGTTTATGTTTTTTTTTTTAATACTACTAATAGCAACGATCAGCGACTTATAGTGGGACTGTGATAGTGCAGCGGGCAGTCTGATATTAACTGAAACGTTCCCCAGACGACGCTATTGTGTAGCGAAACGTACGTCGGGAGGCAGACGTGCTGACGTCATCGCTAAAGGATGGGAGATTGCATGTCGGCGGCTCTCCTCTGTATTTTATGCCTTATATTCATCACATTGATGTAAGTTGCCATTTTTAAATTCAATTAAATGTATTGATTGGACGATATACACTATATTGGTCTCTCTTTCTGTTCTCGGACATTGCTGGGCTACCGAGTCCTAACCTTGGAGTGTGTCACTCTGCGGATATCGATTTATCGTGAGGAAGGTGGCTTTTCATGTGTTTTGGGCTTGTAACCAGCTTGCCTCTGGTAAGCGCATCCAATTGGTGGTGGTACACGAGTGCAGAGTGGTGTTAATTTTCAAGATTCACCTTTTCCACTTTATACTTACTTTAAGATTTCACTGTGGATCATATTATGGACTCTTTACTTTCATTTTAAATTGGACTTATTTGTTATTTTGCATTTTTCAACTTAACCCTTCTTTTTTTTTTTTTTTTCGTGGGTCACATCCATTAATTAAGATCTTTTGGATTGGTAGTCACTATCTATGGTGATTTCTTCATATATATATTAATGTACATTTTTGTTCACTGATGGTACACTGTATATGTTTATTATTTTTGCGCAGCTCTCTTCTCTTCCTTGATATTAACTGACGCTGGGGGAACTGTTCAGTGCTGCTGGGGGAATTTCACAATACAAATGTAACAATAAAACAATATAAGGGTACAGTGTTGCCATATCTAATAAATGCAGCAAAAGAAGCAATACCAAAAAAATGGCTTGATCCAGAAAGACCTACAATAGGAGAATGGTATAAAACAATTGAATATACCGTGTTTCCCCGAAAATAAGCCCGGGTCTTATATTAATTTTGGCAACAAAAGACACAGTAGGGCTTATTTTTGAGGTAGGTCTTACCATGTAATGTGCTGTCTTCTCTCCCCCTCTCTTTCCCTGCCTGACAGGAATCCCCAGTGTGAAATGAGTTAAAATGCTTGTAAAATTCTATAATCCACTCTATTACAGTAGTATATAATGTACAATGAGCAAACCCCCGGAGCTAACTGGAACAGGATCAGCGGAGGGGGTACATGACAGGGTGATAAGGTTACCCTGGAGTGAAGGAGTTAAAAAAGTGGTCAGAGAAAGGAGTGGAATTCCATTGGTCAAGCAGGGGGTGTGTGGGGGGAGTAGCCAGGTCAATATTAGGTCTGGGTAGGGGGTGGAGTCCCATCAGTTAGCTGGGCAGCCAGGACAGAAATTCAGGACGTCTGTCTGCTGCCACTGTTGCTGAGGATGAGCGGGCTGGAGAGTCTCATCTCCCAGCTCAGGGCTGCGGCCGATGCGCATGGCGCAGCATGGGTGCAGAGCCAGGTCGTGGCTTCCCTGCAAGGGGTCCAGCAGAGCCCCCCCGTTACGGGGCCTGCGCCACCGCGTGCTCGGCGGTCTAGGCCACCGGAGCGCTTCAGTCCTGACAGGACCCCTCGGGCTCAGCGCCGCATTGGGAGCCCGCCTTCGGACCCTTCGGGCCCCCCTGCCAAGCGCACGCTGCCTTCGGCGGGGGGTTCGCCCGGTAGGAATCCCCATCCTAGGCGGAGCCTGCGGGGGTTGGGGTCTTCACGGCGCGCCTTGCCGGGCCCTTCCTCCGTCGTCCGGATACCGGAGCAGGCGGCTGGCGTGACTGGCGATGCTCCGGTCGGCGCATCAGCCCAGCGTGGGAGAGCGAATGCTGCGGGCTCCGGCCTGCGGCCTGGTGCGGCCAGAAGCCCTTCCTTGAGTTACGGAGCGCCGCGAGGGAGGGCGGGCACGTCTGCCTGCAGTGGACGCAAGATGGCGGCGCGCAGCTCCGTGTCGGGATCCGGGCCTGGGAGTTCGGGCCTGTCCAGGGCGCCTGGAGAGGTGGACGGCGGCGGAGGCAAGAGGACGATAACGGGACGCAGGCGGCTGGATGTCGGGGCGGAGGGGAGGAGTGCGTCGGCGGCGGTTGTGGAGAGAGGAAGGACGGCCGTACGGCGGCCGGTGGAGCCCGTGGTGCCTGGGGAGCGGTCGGAAGCGGAGTGCAGCAGCGCAGAGGATGGAGAGATGGAAGAGGATGTCGGTGCTTCAGGGGAAGTCTGTCCGGCGGCTGACGGGGTGCCTAGCCCCATGCAGCCTGGTGAGTTTGTCTCTATGTTACCTTTTTTGTCTCCTTCTGTGAGGGCTGGGGAGCAGGCCTTGGGTGGGGGGGCTGGGGCCCGGGAATCGGAGGTTCTCCATAGGGAGGTGCTGGTGGGGTTGAGGGAGCTGTTAAAGAAACTGGACACTGGAGTGCAGGTAGGCGCTGTTGTGACGCCGAGGGACACCGCAGGGACTACGGGGGAGGCGCAGGCAGGAACCCTTTCGTCTGCTGCAGTGCCGGCTAGAGTGGAGGGGCACGGTGCGGATGCCTCTGGGGAGAAGGCTAAGGAAGACGGAGAGACGGTCAAGGTGAGATTGGCGGACTCTGCAAAATTCAAGGTATATGTGTGCTTTGAGGGGCCCCTCGGGGCGCACCTCAAAGCTGAGGTGCGGGAAAAAATCTGGAAGGGGGAGTATGTGGAAATTTTTTCTCTGCTCCCGCTGGAAAAATGTAATCTTGATCGGGCGAAGCCGGAGGAGAGCAAGAAAGACGACGAGGAGAAACGTAGGTATCGACTTATTCCTCGCACGTTTGCCAATTGGTTGCAAGCATTTGCGATTTTAGCGAGCGTGGTGGGCGAAAGGGAACCGGACAGCTGTTCGGCCTTGTTTTGCTACTTAGACGCTATAGGCGAGGCTTATCGCGTTTAGGGGGGAGTGGCCTGGCTTCGTTACGACGAGCAATTCCGGCAACGAAAGGCGGTGCGCCCGGCTATTCGGTGGGATCACAAGGACATTGGCCTCTGGATGAAGCTGATAACCCAGGCCAGGGCGGGCCAGTCATTTCATGAGGGGGCTGGCGGAACCTCCACCTCGGGTGCGTCAGCCGTTAGGAAGAAGGGGGTGTGCTGGCAGTTCAACGACAGCTCTTGTCGTTTCGGGGGCACCTGTCGATTTAAACACGAATGTTCCGGGTGCAGCGGAAACCATTCGCTTGCCCGATGTTTCAAAGCCGGAAGAGGTCGATCGGGTGAGGCGTCTGGAAAGAGGGATGACTCCGGTGAGGGTGGGAAGGATGCGTCCTTTCCTAAATAGGTACCCGGATCGTGAGTCAGCTCGGATATTGGGGGAGGGTTTTGAGGTGGGTTTCCGTATCCCGTGCACAGTGAAGGATATTCCTCCTGTGGCGCCGAATTTGAGGTCGGCTCTGCAATTTCCCGAAGTGGTGGCGGAAAAACTTGCCAAAGAGGTTTCACTGGGTAGGATGAGCGGGCCGTTTAACGCTCCTCCGCTGCGGGGCCTGGTGGTTTCTCCATTGGGAGTTGTTCCCAAGAAGGAACCGGGCAAGTTTCGTTTAATACATCACCTTTCCCACCCAAAAGGAGGCTCGGTCAACGATGGTATCGATCCGCTTGACTGTGCGGTCACCTATACATCGTTTGATGCGGCGGTGGCCTGGGTCCGTAGGTATGGACAGGGGTCGTTGCTGGCCAAGTCGGATGTGGAGGCGGCATTCCGCCTGCTTCCGGTGCATCCGGACAGTGTGCATCTTCTGGGCTGTAGGTGGAACGATTGCTATTTCGTTGATTGTTGTCTGCCTATGGGGTGTTCCATTTCTTGCGCACTTTTCGAGAAGTCCAGTTCGTTTGTTGAATGGGTTGTGCGGGATGTATCCGGCCTGAACTCCATCATCCACTATCTGGATGATTTTTGGTGTATCGGGCCTCCGGACTCTAAAGTGTGCGGGGTGTTGCTAGGGACGCTTCAGCACATTGCGGCGTGTTTCGGGATCCCTTTGGCTCCGGAAAAGACGGAGGGCCCGGCAACTGAGCTGTTTTTTTTGGGCATTACAATCGATTCCGTGGCCATGGAATGTCGCCTGCCCGTGGACAAGCTGGTGGCACTACGGCGGGAGGTGGTCGGCACGTCGGGCAGAAAAAAGGTGAAGTTGCGGGAATTGCAGTCTCTTCTTGGGAAGCTGAACTTTGCTTGCAGGATAATTCCTATGGGTAGGATATTTTGCCGGAGGCTCTCTTTGGCCACGGCGGGCATCAGTGGCCCATGTCATTTTGTTCGTTTGTCCAGAGATCTCAGGGCAGACTTGAAGGTGTGGGAGGAATTTCGGTCAACGTACAATGGGCGTTCCTTGTGGATGTCGGGGCCTGTGAGCAATCCGGATTTGACGCTGTTTACGGATGCGGCTGGGTCGGGTGGCTACGGAGCCTTTTTTCAAGGTAAGTGGAGTGCAAGCCCGTGGCCAGTGTCGTGGCAGGAGGCAGGTTGGTTGAAGAACCTGGTACTTTTGGAATTGTTTCCTATCGTACTGGCGGTTGAACTCTGGGGCGAGGCTTTTCGCAACCGGAAAGTGCGCTTCAACTGCGATAACATGGGGGTGGTGTCTGCTATCAATACCATCTCAGCTTCCTCTCTGCCGGTGGTGCGCCTTTTGCGTCACTTGGTCTTGTTATGTCTTCAGTTGAATACATTTATCTATGCTGTCCATATCCCGGGGGTTACTAACAAGATTGCGGATGCGTTGTCTCGTTCGCAGTGGCAGGAGTTTCGCAAGTTGGCCCTGGACGCGGAGCTAATGGGCACGCCTTGTCCTCCATGTCTTTGGGAGATAGCATTGGAGTCGCCGCAGCCCGCAGGATTGATCCGGAAGTCGTTGAGTGTGTCGACGTGGGAAGCGTACTCTAGAACGTGGAAAGAGTGGATTGAGTTGATGACTGAGGTAGGGGGTTTGGAGCGTGGTGGTGATGTCTCTTCTGCGGTAGTTTATTTCGTGGTACAGAACTTTGTGAGGGGGACGTCGGCGGCGGACCGTAAATTGGCGGCACTCGCGTTCTGGTTTAAATTGCATGGGATGGGGGATGCCACTAAATCTTTCTTGGTGCGCCAGGCTATGAAGGGATACCGCAGGGGACGTAGGTCTAAGGATTCCAGGCGTCCGGTGTCGATTGCCTTGTTGAGGGCGGTACTGGAGCAATTGGGCTCGATTTGTACTACCACCTATGAGCAGAAGTTGTTTCGGGCTGCTTTTTTACTGGCTTTTTTTTGGGGCCCTTCGGCTGGGCGAGCTTACCAGCCCTTCGCGATCGGTCGCAGGGGGGGGTTCTATGGGAGGATGTGGTGTTCAAAGAGGATTCAGTGCGGGTTGGTTTACATCATTCCAAAACGGACCAGTTGGGTAAAGGGGTACATTTGGAATTGTTTCGAGGCACGGGGCCGGGCCTTTGTCCAGTGGTTGCGTTATCTAATTTTGCAGCTTTACGTCCGCGAATGGCGTGCCCGTTCTTGATGCACGCTGACAGCTCGGGACTGTCGCGATTCCAGTTTGTGGCGGTCTTCAAGAAGTGTCTGAGGGCGGAGGGTTTAGATCCTTCAGAATACGGGTCTCACTCTTTTCGCATAGGTGCGGCCACTGAGGCTGCTCGCTGGGGGTTGGATGAGGCTGCGGTCCGGCGGATCGGCAGGTGGGAGTCCGACAGGTACCGGCTGTATGTCAGGCCGCACTTAATTTAAGGGATGGGAGTGTGTCTTTGGGTCTTCTGGGTGCTCAGAGTGGGTCTATTGTCTATTTCTTGTTTTGTCCCCTTTGTTTTGCGTTATCTGTGTTGTGTGTTGCAGTGTTACTAGGATGTCGGTAGGTGGTACTGTGTGGTTTTGTTTGCTTACAGGTCGGAGATGCCTTGTGTGGATCCTGGGGCACTCATATGTGTACTGGGGCGCCAGGAGGGCAGAGGTCAGGCCAGAATCCAGGCAGCTGGGCATACCCCGTGAGTTGGGCAGTGTACGTTGGATAGGGGTCCGGGGCATGATGTGGAATCAGGTGGTGGCCGAAGTGAATAGGTTTGCCCATTTAGATAGGCCTCCGGATATTCTGGTGTTGCACGTGGGAGGCAACGATCTATGTGCCAGGGCCTCTAGAGAGCTCATTTGGGACATCCGTTTTGACTTTCTACGGCTCAGCTGTGCCTTTCCTAAGACACTGTTGGTTTGGTCGGATATGGTGGCACGCACTGTGTGGCGTGGGGCCAGATCTGTAGCAAAAAATAAACAAGGCAAGGGTGAAGGTTAATAAGGAAGTGGGGAAGTTTTTGTTAGGAACGGGGGTCTGGCGGTTAGGCATTCGGACCTGGAAGAGGACACTTGGCGTTTCCTCAGGGGGGATGGCGTTCACCTTAACGCCATTGGGACGGATTTATGGTGGTTGGGTCTGGAGGACGGAGTGCAGAGGGCTTTCCGGGTGTGGCGGGGCGCGCAGGTGTAAGGTGTCACACCTGCGGCGCGGTGGCATGTTTTTGGGGTCCTTGGCAGTGGTATAGAGAATTAGGTACATTTGGGTAAGCGGTGGGGAACCATCTCAGGTATGGTATCCTCGAGTTGGAACGATTCACTGGCTAGTGAATGGAGAGGGGTAAGGACCCTGGGTGGCTGAGGTCAGCTGGGTTTAGGCCCTGAGTCTATGAGTAGCGACTGGGGTGGCAACCCAGCTAGGTGGGGCCTCGGACACAAAATAAAAGGGGAGGGTTATTTTGGTACCGTCAAGGATCTCAAATATCAGGATGTCTGTTTTTCTTGTTAGGTCATTAAAAAAGTTTATGATGGTTAAATTTTATTTCAACAAGTGTTTGTTAATAAAAGGCCGGGCTCGGCCATTTTACCCCAAGAAAGAAAGTTGTGGTCTCTTAATTAATGCAAAATGGAGGGTGGGGTAGTGGTCTAGCAGGTAATGGGTAAAGTTTGAATGTAAGGTTAGCTCTTAGCTACCCTTGTCAAGCAAACCCCCGGAGCTAACTGGAACAGGATCAGCGGAGGGGGTACATGACAGGGTGATAAGGTTACCCTGGAGTGAAGGAGTTAAAAAAGTGGTCAGAGAAAGGAGTGGAATTTTATTGGTCAAGCAGGGGGTGTGTGGGGGGAGTAGCCAGGTCAATATTAGGTCTGGGTAGGGGGTGGAGTCCCATCAGTTAGCTGGGCAGCCAGGACAGAAATTCCCTCCCGCCCGCCCTAATAAGGTTTCTTTTCATGGGTATGTTGGGTTGGCATGTTTTTGGGGTCCTTGGCGGTGGTATAGAGAATTAGGTACATTTGGGTAAGCGGTGGGGAACCATCTCAGGTATGGTATCCTCGAGTTGGAACGATTCACTGGCTAGTGAACGGAGAGGGGTAAGGACCCTGGGTGGCTGAGGTCAGCTGGGTTTAGGCCCTGAGTCTATGAGTAGCGACTGGGGTGGCAACCCAGCTAGGTGGGGCCTCGGACACAAAAATAAAAGGGGAGGGTTATTTTGGTACCGTCAAGGATCTCAAATATCAGGATGTCTGTTTTTATTGTTAGGTCATTAAAAAAGTTTATGATGGTTACATTTTATTTCAACAAGTGTTTGTTAATAAAAGGCCGGGCTCGGCCATTTTACCCCAAGAAAGAAAGTTGTGGTCTCTTAATTAATGGGAAATGGAGGGTGGGGTAGTGGTCTAGCAGGTAATGGGTAAAGTTTGAATGTAAGGTTAGCTCTTAGCTACCCTTGTCATGTGTGTTTCTGTAATATAATTGTAGCACACAAACTTTTTTCTTGCCTGGCTCACTTGCAAGTCAAGGCACACTGTGCTATATGCCCGTACCCTCCTGTTTGAAGAGGTTAAGCTGTGTTCACAAATTTTGGGTCCTGCCGCGAGTTACCTTCCTCCACTGGTTCTCTTCCCCAGAGTATGGGGTCAAGTCTCTATTTCTTCCCCCAAAGAAGCCAATGTCCAGAACACTTTAACTCCAACAGAGAGTTTATTTTCTATTTGCTGCGTAGCAGACAGAGACAGATGGATGAAAGAAGGAATAAGTGTGAGGGATTAGATCCAGGCACATCTAGTAACTTCATCGCCACTTGATCCCGAGTGGGCTTAGCTCACCCGGATAGTCCCCTCTCACAGTCCTAGCAGCCGGTGTGGAGCTTGAACAGTTCTGTCACCCTATCCCCTCCAGGGACGGGTACAGGAGATCCTCTAACCTCTGTAGACTTTTAAGAACAGGATAATGCCAATGGGCACTCTACAGGTTAGCTTTCCCGAATGAAGAATCCTTCCCTCTGACAGGTCACCAGGCCTCTCCCGAGACAGCAATCTTCCATTACTCATATCCTCAGTGGGACCGATCCTCCCCTGGCTTCCTCTCGGTCAGAGCGGATACCCTCACCCGGGCACCCTGGGACTCCAATGGGCGAATTGTACACCCAGTTAACCACCTCCCTACTGGGCACTAAAACCCCCTTCCTGCCCAAGCCATTTTTCAGCTTTCAGCGCAGTCACACTTTGAATGACAATTGCGCGGTCGTGCGACGTGGCTCCCAAACAAAATTTGCGTCCTTTTTTTCCCACAAATAGAGCTTTCTTTTGGTGGTATATAATCACCTCTGCGGTTTTTATTTTTTGCGCTATAAACAAAAGAAGAGCGTCCAGTTTGGAAAAAAAACACAATATTTTTTACTTTTTGCTATAATAAATACCCATTTTTTTTTTTCAATGAAAATTTTCCTCAGTTTAGGCCGATACGTATTCTTCTACATTTTTTTGGTACAAAAAAAAATCGCAATAAGCGCGTATTGATTGGTTTGCGCAAAAGTTATAGCGTCTACAAAATAGGGGATAGTTTTATAGCATTTTTTAAAAAAATATATTTTTTTATTAGTAATGGCGGCGATCTGCGATTTTTATTGTGACTGCGATATTGCGGCAGACACATCGGACACTTTTGACACATTTTTGGTACCATTCACATTTATACAGCGATCCCTGCTATAAAAATGCATTGATTATTGTATAAATGTGACTGGCAGGGAAGGGGTTAACCACTAGGGGGCGGGAAGGGGTTAAATATGTTCCCTCAATGTGTTCTAACTGTGGGGGGAGGGGACTGACTGGGGGAGGTGACCGATGGTTGTCCCTATGTACAAGGGATACACCATCGGTCCCCTCTCCCTCACAGAACGTGGATCTGTGTGTTTACACACACAGATCCACTTTCCTGCTTGGTTCCCGGGCAATCGCGGGTGCCCGGCGGCAATCGCGGCCGCCGGGCACGCGCACCGGGTCCTTGGTAACGCGGCGGGCGCGCGCACGCGCCGCCGGCGGCGCGCACGCGCGCGCGATCCCCCTCCTTCTGAGGGACGTTCAGGAACGTCCACTCAGAAGGAGAGAGCACCCACCCGGCCGTATATGTACAGTGGCCGGGTGGGAAGTAGTTAAAGGCACTGGGCCTACCTGGGAACGTTGCAGCCTCGGGCCAAAGGTGCCCGAGACCTCTCGTCCAGTCATCGCAACCCCCGAGGGGCACACCCCTCTGGCTCCTCCACCTCCTCGACTCCCCAACTCCCCTCCTAAGATGGCGTCTGCCCCTTATGTACCCTCTCCCAGCATGCACAGCAGGCCGACCATGCCCACTGTACTGCTGCCGAGAGAGGACACCCTAAGGCGCAGCAATGCCACCCATGGCTCAACCCTGACCCGATATGACAGTGCCACCTACAGGCCACAGGGGACCATACACCAGGCAGCATCACATAGGCAGAAGCAAATACCTAACAATAAAAGTGGTCTGAGCCTGGCTACCAGCTCAGAACAACCCCTAAATTTAGGCACATAACACCCCCAAAAAGTAAAGGGGCGTTACATAATTGTGGCAAATACCTTCATTATAGCGCCGTTCTGCTCTTCTGTGACTCGCCGGAGCTCTCTTCCAAGCAATTATATTACAGAAACACACACATTGTACATTATATACTACTGTAATAGAGTGGATTATAGGATTTTACAAGCATTTTAGGGCTTATATTGCTTATATTGCAGCCCTCCTGGAAAATAACGCTAGGTCTTATTTTCAGGGTAGGTCTTATTTTTGGGGAAACACGGTATGTATATATAATTATATATATATATATATATATATATATATATATATACCATATATACTCGAGTATAACCCGAGATTTTCAGCCCTTTTTTGGGGGCTGAAAGCCCCCCCCCCTCGGCTTATACTCGAGTCATCGAAATTTTTACATTGTAAATATTACCTGTAAAGAAGTTGCGGCTGCAGCGTCCATCGTTCAAATTCCGGGGCGTCCATCGTTCAAATTCCGCGGTCTCTTCCTGTTCCTTCCGTGATAGGCGAATCTCATCAGACACTCTCCGCCTATCACGATCATTCTCTCATCCTCAGTTTTCCAGCAGACGTCTGTGATGGGCGGAACACCCAACACAGTGTCTGCTGGGAAAACTGAGGATTAGAGAATGATCGTGATAGGCGGAGAGTGTCTGCTGAGAATCGCCTATCAAGGAAGGAACAGGAAGAGACAGCGGAATTTGAACGATGGACGCCGCGGAATTTGAACGATGGACGCCGCATCCGCAACTTCTTTACAGGTAATATTTACAATGTAAAATTGGGAACAGCGAGCTAGGGAACAGTGGGGCATCAGCTTATACTCGAGTCAGTAAGGTTTCCCAGTTTTTTTGGCAACATTAGGTACCTCGGCTTATACTCAAGTCGGCTTATACTCGAGTATATACGGTATATAAGATGGGGTATCAGGGAAGAGGACCATGCAGAAAGATTTGACAGTATATGGGAACAATGGATAGAATATAAGAAAACTAGCAAATATATGGAAAGTTTTGTGGAATAGGTAAAGGGGAAGGGGGACTGGAGTGGAGAGGCAATGGACTGGAGAAGGAAAGAACAGTACAATCAGGGAGAGGGGGAGGGAGGAGGGAGGAGAGGGGGAGGAAAATGGGGAAATAAGGTAGACTGTATGTACTGTATAACAAATGTGGTATTAATTTTGTAAATTATATATATTTGGAAAAATAAAATAAAGTTTATATAAAAAAATAAAATAAAAAAGTGACCCTTGCGGAACTGTCCCTGACATCTTCAGTGACACTAATACAGTAAACAGTGCTAATAATATTCACTGTCACTGTACTTATGACACTGGCTGGGAAGGGGTTAACATCTAGGGGCAACCAAGGGGGTTTACTGTGTGCCTAACAATGTGTAATGTGTTTACTGTGTGGTGTTTGTACTAAACAATGTGCCGATTTTTGCTCCCTGTTTGGTAGGGAGGAAAAAAACAGCACATCGCTGTAGTAGTCAGTAGAGCACTCTGTGTTGTTTACCTCTCCCCTCTCATTATCTCCGCTGATCAGCAGGTCCCAGACATAAATCATGGGCCGGGACCCACTGATCGGGAAAGGGGCTGGAGTGAATGGCAGCACAGCCTGGGTGGCAGGCACATGTGTGCCCGCTACCCGAAATACCCAGATCATGTGCATGTATGTGATCCAGCGCAAAGAGGCCAATATAAATAGATGTAGCACTGGCTTAGTATTGCCTCTGAATATATGCAGAGTATTGCTCTCTGAAACATTGCATTGCATTTTCTGACTAAACTAATGTAGCGGTACCCTCAGTTAAGAGGGCTTCTGGTATTGATTTGGGCCCTGTAGTGCACCGCTGTCAACCCCTGGCAATCGGCTCTAACCTCCCGTGGCACAGATAGTAGTAGTGGGATAAGACCGCGTGACTGCAACTCTTGGTGACGCAGTCTTATAGCAAGCATGCACAGCAATATACTTTTAAAACTACTATTAAAGTAACTGAAG
The DNA here is from genome assembly GCA_029206835.1 of Rana muscosa. NCBI lineage: Eukaryota > Metazoa > Chordata > Amphibia > Anura > Ranidae > Rana > Rana muscosa. Next base: position 885,772,131 of record CM055116.1, read on the forward strand.
CTGACACCAAATGTACTTGACCCAGATGTTTTACTAAGGCTAATGGGCAAGTAATAAAATAACAGTATAACAAAGTACAGATCTTAGAAATAAACAGTATTTAAATGAAAAAACAATCAGATAGCTCAAGTAATGTGATGCGGCTCTAGGGCTGCCTCTTTTCAATCACTTCCCCTCATGGGCAGACTAACTCTCAGAAGTATCTACCTAACAGTCAGGCCTGACTGATCTAAAAGGAAGTTCAGGGAACACAAATCTTCGCATGCAATCTTTCGGTGGTGCACTTGATGAAAAAATCTATAATCCAAATGAATAGTGAAGATAAAGTATTTGTCTATGAGCAAGTGCTCTCTCACCACCCCGACAGTCCAAGTCTGTTTCCTCCGCCGATTCGTCTAGGAACAGGAATCCACCGACATCCGGGCCTTCAGTCCTTCTGGTGTACTGCAGCAAGGAGGAGAAGATGTCTCTCAGGTTCAGCTAGGCTGGCGGAGGGCTCTTTGGAACAGAGCACAAGGCCTAGGCTTCAGGCCTTGTGCACACAGCAGTTCAGCACAGAGATCCTCTTGCTAAGGGAGGGGGTGTCCAAAGAGAGAGAATCAACCCCGCCTCCCCTTTATAAAGTCTGCCCCAGCAGCCCCTGCTCCGTAGCAATGCACCCTGGGTGCTGCAGGATGTACTAGGAAATGTAGTCTCTGTGTATTAAAGGGGTATACCTCGCTACACACTCCCCCCACTTTGAATTTTTGGTCCCCAAAGACAGCATCAACAAAGAGTACCCACTACATTACTCAAGGCTGTTAGAGATGTTGGCAGGGGAAGTTCCCACCAAAAACGAGGAAGGGAATTACCCTGCCCACAGGTCACTTCTGCAAGGGTGGCCTGCCTAACTGTGCCAGGGAGTGAGCTGGGGTTGCCCTCCACCAAATGTACAGTGGAGGGACCAGATGTGGCTATGGTCCTTCTTGCGGTTAGGACTGTGTCTTCTGAACTTTCTCCCATCTGGGGGTAGGTTAATTTCCGGGGAGGGCGAATGGCTCTCTTCATTCTTTGCTCCCCGGGAGTCACAGTCTCAGCCACTCCAGGTTCTTCTTCTGGCACTGAGGTGGAAATTTCCTCTGCTTCCTGGACATCCAACTCAGATGCAGAGGGATATATATTGAATCCCCTTGATCTTCAGCAGGCGGTTTGTCTTGAATATCTTCCCATTTTTGGAACTGAAGACTGGTCGGAACGAATTCAGTGGCTTCTACGTTTAAAGTACTATCCACAGGATCTTCAGAAGGTGGAAGGTCAATGGATAATGGTGCCGGGGCCTGAGACAGCCACAGCCAACTGAGTTCTGCTTCCTCCTCACTTCGGTCTGAGTCTTCTTCCTCCCTAGCTAAAGTTGCTTGCGACCTAGTGCGAGGTCGAGGGGTATGAGTGGTAGAAGGAAACTCAGGAGAATCCAGAGTGGGTGGCATCCTAACAGCCTCAGACAGAGGTAACAGATGGTTCCGGTGCCAGGTCTTCAGTGGTCCTATTTTCCCTTCTGGCTTCACTTGGTAAACAGGTAGATCCGGTAACTTCTTGCAGATCACATAAGGCTCTGATCTCCACCTGTCTGCCAGCTTATGTTTTCCAGGGACACCTACATTTCTCAACAAGACGCGGTCTCCAGGCTGTAGATCTTGAATCCGAACTTTCAAGTCGAAATTCTGCTTGTTTCGGGCTCCTCTTTGATCGGATGTTAACTGAGCCTTCTCATAGGCCAACTTCAAGCTTTTCCTCAGCCTGTCCACATATCCCTTGTGTGAGGCAGCAGATGCATGGTCCACAGAAGTGCCGAAGGCCAAATCCACTGGCAGTCTCGCCTCTCCCAAACATGAGTCTATAGGGGGAATACCCTGTGACATCACTGACAGTGCTGTTGTAGGCATGCATTATTGCTGCTATGTGCTTGCCCCAGTGTTGCTTCTCCTCACTAGACAGGGTTCCCAACATGTTTAGCAATGTCCTATTGAACCTCTCTGGTTGCGCATCTCCTTGAGGGTGGAAGGGAGTAGTGCGAATCTTCTTTATCCCTAAAGAATCCAGCAACTTCTTGATTAGCCGACTCTCGAAATCCCTCCCTTGGTCCGAGTGAAGGCGTTGAGGCAATCCATAATGGACAAAGTACTTCTCCACCAGGATTTTTGCAACGGTGGAGGCCTTCTAGTCTTTGGTGGGAAATGGCTGGGCATAGTGAGTGAAAAGGTCGGTTACCACCAGAACATTTCCATGACCACTCAAGTCAGGTTCAAGACAAAGGAAGTCAATGCATACCAAGTTCAGGGGCCCTTGACTTTCTAGATGGCCCATTGGGGCAGCTTGACGTGGCAGTGTCTTCCTTTGTATGCAGCGGGCACACGAGTGACAGTACTCCTCCACTTCAGCCCGCATACAGGGCCAGTAGAACCTACTTCTCACTAGTTGAAAGGTTCTTTCAGCCCCTAAGTGGCCATGATTATCATGCAGAGCAGCTAGGACGGTTTTCCTGTGCTTTTCTGGCAAGAACAGCTGCCACTTCTCTTCCTTGATGTACCTGTAACTTGTCCCATTCTTTGTGGATGGATCGGGCCTCCTTTGAGGGGTCATGTAGGAGCCTGCCCGGATCCTGATCCTCCAGAACTTCCAAAGCTAATCTTCCCCAGGGGTCTTTCAACTGATCCCTTCTGAGGTCCTTCTTGGATAGCTTCGGCAAGTCGTCTTCACCAATCTGGGTCACATCACAATAGTACTTGGGTACTCCCACCACAGAAACTCTGACTTCTTCGGCCCTGGATCCTCCACTGGCTTGAAGCTGGGCCCCTTGACATAAGGCCCTCACTCCATCCGGGGTCACTTGGGTCCAATCTTCAATGTGGCAAGTGGGGGCATGTGACCTTCTAGATAAAGCATCAGCATCTCGGTTCCCCGCTCCAGGCCTATACTTCAGACTGAAGTTGAAACTGGAAAGGGTTGCCAACCAACGGTGGCCAGTGGCATCCAACTTGGCTGTGGTGAAGAGATAGGTAAGTGGATTATTGTCAGTCTTTACAGTGAATTCAGCCCCATACAGGTAGTCTCTGAGCTTATCCACAACTGCCCACTTTAGGGCCAGGAACTCCAACTTGTGGGTGGGGTAATTCTTCTCCGCTGGTGTTAGGCTTCTACTAACATAGGCGACTGGCCTTAGCTGTCCTTCATACTCCTGATACAGCACACCTCCCAGGCCATCGTGGCTGGCATCCACATGAAGTTCATATGGTTTCTTGGGGTCAACATAGGCCAACACCGGGGCAGTGGTCAGACTCTTCTTCAACATTTAGAAGGCGTCTTCACATCTTCCTGTCCACTGTCCTTCCACAGACTCTCCTGGCTTCCTGGGGCCAGTCTCATCTTCCTCTCCCTCTGTCTGCAACAGCTAATTTAGGGGTTTTGCTATTTTTGCGAACCCTTCCACGAATCGACGGTAATAGGAGCAAAATCCGAGGAAGGATCTGAGCTCAGTCACAGTAGTTGGGCGAGGCCAGGAGGTAACTGCTTCAAGCTTGTCAGGGTCGGTAGACCCTCACTCTTCGGACACTATGTGTCCTAGATAGGGTACTGAGGACTGGTAGAACTGACACTTTTCTGGTGAAAGCTTGAGCCCCTCGTCACTGAGTCTTTTCAGGACTTTCTCCAGCCTTTTTTCATGCTCCTCAAGAGTCCTTCCAAAGACAATGATGTCATCTAAGTACACCAGGACTTCAATAAGGTGCATGTCCCCCACCGTCTTCTCCATCAGCCTCTGGAAAGTGGCAGGGGCCCCCGACAGGCCCTGAGGCATTCTGTTGAACTCATAGAACCCTATCGGGGTGATGAAAGCCGTTTTCTCTCGGTCTTCAGGATGCATGGGGATTTGGTAGTACCCACTCTTCAGGTCCATAACGCTGAACCACTTGGCTCCTGACAGGCTCTGCAGAGCATCCTCAATCCTGGGAGTGGTGTACTGATCAGGTATGGCCCTTCTATTGAGAGTCCTGTAGTCTATGCACAGTCTCAATGAGCCATTTTTCTTCCGGACTACCACAATAGGGGAGGCATACGGGCTCCTGGATTCTCTAATCACTCCAGTTCTCTTCAGTTCGGCCAACTGCTCACGCAGGTCTTCCAGATCAGCGAGAGGAACTCGCCGGACCCTTTCCCGAAAGGGTTTGTCTTCCTGTAGACGGATCCTATGGGTAGCACTCCTTGCACACCCTACATCAAACTCGTCTTTTGAGAAGATGTTTCTCCATCTGGTCAGTTGGGCCTTGGCTCTCTCCTTCCACTTCGGTGGTAAGGTGGTGTCTTCCAGGCACAACCCCTCCAGGGTCTCTCCTTCAGCTTGCTTCGATTCCGACATAGCCACTGGAGTAGCTGGGTTTACTCTGCCCAACAATACTCGGGCTGGAATCTTCATAGGAGAACTGGAGGTATTCCTGATGCTCACTGGAATCTGGCCCTTGGACTTCTTCAACGCTCTCAAAGGGACCACTTCGGGAATCACTTCCAACCCTGGTTGAGTATCCAGGGGGTCTGGTTCCAGGACAACGAAGGGGCCAGGTTGCTTCCATGAGAGTTTTACAACAGCCCGAAGGCAGGTTATCTCACCAGGCTGTAATGTTCTCTCTTCTCTTGACAGTCTCCAGACTTTTCCTACCCCTTCTTCTGGGGCCTTTTTCTCCAGAACCAAATTCCGGTAGACCTGTTGCAACATGGGGTGGATCCTGGCGACTGAAGCCCCTTGTTCTTGCACTATGGGGTCCAATAGTCTCCTGACCAGGTCAGTGTTGGTTCCTATGATTAGGGAACTTCTACTGGCTCCTTGTGGGCGAGAACAGACCACTGCAAGAGTGTCGAAAACGTCAGCTTTTCCTGTTACAGAGGGATCGAATGCCAGTCTGATTGAAACATAGCCGTCATAAGGGAAACTCTGTGTGCCAATTCCCCATATCTCGAGGTCGTCGAGTTTCTGTAGGGGCATGTGGCTCAGGTGTTTTTTTATAAAAGTCTCTGTACAAGAGTGTCACTTGGGCTCCCGTGTCCAGGAGGGCTCTGGTGTAAACTCCTTCCACTTGGACAGGGACTAGTGGAGAGGGTCCCACCAGCCTGTCCGGAAAACTCTCCAGAGGCGGCTTCTTCTTTGGACTCTGGGGTTTTTCCTTAGGATTCTTCTTCTTCTTCCACTTGTCTCTGGATCTTAACCCCTTTTGGGCCTGGTATGCATTGATTCCCTGCAGGTTTTAAGACTTTAACTCCTGACAGGGGGTGTTGAGTGGTTTTTGGGGGGCTCCGTTCCCCTTTCTCTGTGTTCTTTTCTCTTTCTGAACCTTAGTGGAGCTTTCTGTGAATAGCGGGCGTCCGGCTGACTCCTTCACCGGGGCCCTCTGAAGTTTTCCGCCGGCTTGCGGTATCTGGATGCAACTTCATTTGGGCTGGGGCATTCTGCTCTGACATGCCCGATTGCCCAACAATTGAAGAATGTTATCAACCTCTTAGGCTTCTGTATTAGTTCTGTATTGGAGCTAGTTTTTTTTGGTACCTCTGGCATGTTCTTATTGTGTAGCGCGGAGGCCTGGCTGGTCAGCATGGACACCATTTCTACTAGTTGTGACACCTGGGTCTTTAGGAGTTCAACTTCTGAATCACCTCCTTCTGCACTTAACATTCTGACTCAGGCAGTTGGTTCGGTATGTTGACTCCTCTTTTTGTCTTCCAACATAGCCTCCTCCTCCCTGACTATTCGGGTCAAGTGGGGGTATTCCAGGCTGCTCCTGTCCTGCCGGGTGCGTAGCATTAATACGATGGGGTCCAAGGGTTGAGCTCCCCTCAACACCTGCTGGGCACGGGCCTCATCCACTTTTCTTGGATCGATCCCTTTCTTCAATAGGATCTGATGCAGGATCTTATCCAGACGTCTTATGAATTCTGACAGCTTCTCTCCCTCCTTTTGGTAGCAGTGCTCCAGCTGATAAGTGAGTTCAGCGACCTTTTCCGTCCCGCCGAACACATTCTGCAGAATATCCAGATAATCCTGTGCATTGCAGTCTTTCTTGCTCAGCTTGAGGTTGCGTATGGCCTCCAGAGCAGGCCCATTTAAGCTTTCCGCAATTCTTTGTTTTTTTTTGTTGTTCTGGGACCTCCCATTCTTCTAGGACCTGCGTGGCGCCGTCTAGCCACTCTTCAAATCCCTCTTCCACTGAAGGTACAGGTTTCTTTCCAGAAAAAGTCCTGAGTTTCCTGTATCCTGACATCGAGTGGTCTGGAGGGTCCTTTTTACACTTTGCCACAATCTCCCCCAGGACAGCGCATAATTCTGAGCTAAGGGTGGTCAGTGGTGGTGAACCGGGACCCTGTGGTTGGCGCTTCCTTTTGTGCTGGGGCCTTCTGTAGATGTGGATGTAGGGCCTTCTTTATTCTCTTCTGGGTGTATCAGGAGGAGTTCTACCTGGTATGTAGTTTTTATGCTGGCCCCTTTTAAGTAGTCAGAGACTCCGTTCCTCCACTCACACAATGCATAGGTGTGGGGATTTACAGTATCTGTTTTCATGTCAATCACCCATGGCTTCCTGTCCGTGGACAATGCCCTCAAGACTGGAGTTAGCTGCTCCTCTACCCAGGCCTCCCTCTGGATTTCAACCACCAGGCCATTTCCGGGTAGGATGCCTTCCTCCCTGCACCACCGGGCTACGGCAGCAGGGTCCATGCTGGTGCTTCTGACCGGCTTGATTGCAGCGTGCAACATACAGGAATCCCAGACAGAGCCCCCACGTGTAGCGGTACCCTCAGTTAAGAGGGCTGCTGGTATTGATTTGGGCCCTGTAGTGCACCGCTGTCAACCCCTGGCAATCGGCTCTAACCTCCCGTGGCACAGATAGTAGTAGTGGGATTAGACTGCGTGACCGCAACTCTTGGTGACGCAGTCTAATAGCAAGCATGAACAGCAATATACTTTTAAAACTACTATTAAAGTAACTGAAGCTGACACCAAATGTACTTGACCCAGATGTTTTACTAAGGCTAATGGGCAAGTAATAAAATAACAGTATAACAAAGTACAGATCTTAGAAATAAACAGTATTTAAATGAACAAACAATCAGATAGCTCAAGTAATGCCATGCGGCTCTAGCGCTGCCTCTTTTCAATCACTTCCCCTCATGGGCAGACTAACTCTCAATAGTATCTACCTAACAGTCAGGCCTGACTGATCTAAAAGGAAGTTCAGGGAACACAAATCTTCGCATGCAATCTTTCGGTGGTGCACTTGATGAACAAACTTTTAATCCAAATGAATAGTGAAGATAAAGTATCTGTCTATGAGCAAGTGCTCTCTCACCACCCCGACAGTCCAAGTCTGTTTCCTCCGCCGATTCGTCTAGGAACAGGAATCCACCGACATCCGGGCCTTCAGTCCTTCTGGTGTACTGCAGCAAGGAGGAGAAGATGTCTCTCAGGTTCAGCTGGGCTGGCGGAAGGCTCTTTGGAACAGAGCACAAGGCCCAGGCTTCAGGCCTTGTGCACACAGCAGTTTAGCACAAAGATCCTCTTGCTAGGGGAGGGGGTGTCCAAAGAGAGAGAACCAACCCCGCCTCCCCTTTATAAAGTCTGCCCCAGCAGCCCCTGCTCCGTAGCAATGCACCCTGGGTGCTGCAGGATGTACTAGGAAATGTAGTCTCTGTGTATTAAAGGCGTATACCTTGCTACACTAATAGCAGGAGGAGAGACTCTATTGGGTACAGCTGCAGGATTGAAGGCAGATTGGGTCCAGCTATAGCTAAGAAGGAAGCCCACCCCTAACAACAAAAACAAGGTAAGACAGGATTGGATAGCAGCCCAGGAGAGCTGTGATTGGGGGGAGATAGGAGGACACAGGAAGAGAGACAGACTGGCATTATGTCAGCCAGAGAAAAAAAGGGTCCCATGTAGGGTGACCACATTTTTAAACTATCATTCAGGGACACCCCCTTCCCAAAAATCAGCTTGTGCTGTAACGAATCACAGTACAGTGATTGGACACAAGAGGTGGGATTTATGATTTCTACAATCACAAGCAGGGGGCAGGGATTGTGCTCCTCCAGGCATTCTTGGCCAGGACAAGTACTGTCAGTGAGTAAAGCGGTGATTTGGCAGCCTTTTTTTGGGGGCATCAGATTGGCCTGGGGGGTGGCTGTGTCAGTTTCATTCCGGGACACTGTATTGTCCTGGAATGAAGGTGCCCGGGACAGATCTGCAAAATGCGGGACTGTCCCGGGCAATCCGGGACACGTGGTCACCCTAGTCCCGTGTGCTTGTCTCCTGAGCACCTCCAGAGAATGTGTTGCTGTCTGTGACTCTCCTAAAGGGAAGTGAGTTTGCAGTGTGTTATTCTGCCTGATTACTGAAGATGTGCTAACAGTGCAGTGAAATCTAGAGACGAATTTCTGTGCTGCAGCAATCATCATCATTATCCTGTTTGGAGGATTCTGTGTCATGTGTTGCTCCCATCGCCATCCAGTCGACTGAGACAGCGATCAATCTACCAATTGCTGGAAGGAAGATATATCAAGTGCATCTAATGGTGAGAGATCTTCTGCCATCCTTGTGTAAATGGATCTTGTTTAATCCTGCTAGGTCCCATTTACCGCTAATGCAGCTCTATCTGCAGGTGGATCACCACATCTGTTAATCTTTGTTACTCTGTGACACTTTGCGAAGATACCCCTTTCCATTCTGTGGATTACAAATATTACTTTACAAAAGTCTGAGTACTCAAACACAGAATTTAAAGGGCCCCAACGCTGGCAGACTCTGTGTGTGTTTGTGTGAATAGAATTCCCACTGGCCAGTGGTTAGCTAGAACCTACAAGACCTAGATAGGATCTTATAATCAGTAACATCACTTTTGGGAAATTGTTGAACATTATTTTTGTATTAATAAAAGTATTTTGAATAAACAAAAATAGTAGCGCTTCTGTGTATCACACCACAAATCTAAATACTATAGCAAATATATATATGTCCCGTGAAGAAATAAATATATGTGAAAAACTGCAAAACATATACTCTAAAATTATATATGTGCACATACAATAAATTAATAAGTGTCCGTAACGTTCAAATATTGTTTTCAAACCAGTTGTGAAAAAAACATTTAAAGAAAGTCCATCAGTGAGATAAGTGTTCCAATAATAGTGACTTCAACTAAAATTTGCATAAAAATCTTCCTGTGTTCTCTTGAATAAACCTTCACCACACCAGCGTGATTAGTGACTCCACTCCCTAAGGACTTGCACTCACCACTAGGATTTGCCTTGCACTCTCATGCTCGGCTTCACAGCTTAAACACCCCTCAGGGTATAAAAGATAGATCCAAATGATGTTGCTAGGTCAGTCAAGTTTTCCCACATGAAAAAGCAAAAAAGTCTCCAATAGTGAAGTACGTACAAACTTTTATTAAGCACAGCACAGGTAACCTTCAATAGTTTCACTCACATCTAGCAAATCAAAATTAGGCACTTCAGCAAAATCACTTCAAAACGCCAGACAGGCATATGACAGGTAGCCGCGATGTATTGCGGTCTCGGCGGACCAATCAATCATTTGTGTCTCACCCTCCTTCATATATGCCCGTCTCTCCACTCCAATCGAAAACACCGTGAACTTCCGTCCAAACACCGGACTGTAGATTCGATGAGTGGTCGAAAAAACCGAACACCATACACTATAAAAGAGCGCCGTGTAGCTTCTCCCAGACTAGTTTTGTCACATAGGACTTCTTCCAATCATAGTGTTCCAATCACGCAGTGGAGTGTATAAGGGAAGAAGAGGGCAGTTGATTTCTTTTTATACACTATTTTAGTCATTATTTTTGTATTGTATTATAAAGTTTCGTTCACCACTCGTTCAGTGCATTTCAGGCAAGGCCTCCCACTGGCGGTTAAAGTGAACACCAATCCTGTTTTTATTTACTGAGCAGTTGTATTATATCATTGCATTTAATATTGGTATTCTGTTAATCAGTTTATGTATTTTCAGGGCTTATTGCTATTTCTAATAAAGCCCAGCTAAAAGTTTAAACGGTGTTTGGTGTTATTTGGATCCAGGTGAGGGGAAGCCATCACTGGTGTGGGACAGAAGACCCGTATATTACAGCGGCCCTTGCGGGGGTAGCGCTACATGTGGGGGCTCGTCCGGGATATCTTTTGGTCCCTCTCACAGAGTGATGACTACCTCTACCAGCCAAGTCACCATGATGGACCCTGTCATTGCTCCCAAGTGGTGTGAAGAGCAAAATGGCAGGTTGGGGCTCTGTGTAATTATGAGTCTCCCTGGTGCCACCTGGACTGAGAAACAGGTCCAGCAAGTAGTGTCAGCTTTGATGCCTGATCAGAAAACATTCATATTGGACCTGAAAGTTGATCAGATAGCCCCTCGCACCTATGCTCTGCTAGAATGGAAAAGAGGGATCCCGACCTGTTTCCAGGGAGTTAGCATACAGTTACCAGGGGATCTCGAAGCTCAGCTTATACAGCCAAGTATGCTGGATGATCACCCTGAAAATGCTAGCTCAACAACATCAGGACCAGGAGTATCGGCTACTACTTCCACGCCAACTACAGGGTTCCCTCCTGCTACATTCTTTACTGATATGGGAAAGCTGGTGGAAACGTTGGCACAAAACTCAGCCACGTCTGCCAATTATGGATATCGAAAGTTGCAGTTCTATTCCGAGAAGGTTCCTGTGCCATCTGGGGAAGAGGACTTCGAAACCTGGATAGATCCGGCAGTGCAGGCTGTGGAAGAATGGGAAGTCGCTGACACAGTAAAAAGACAAAGGTTAATCGAGAGCCTAAGAGCTCCCGCTTCAGATGTAATCAGAAATCTAAAAAGGGACAGCCACTGAGTGTCTAGAAGCTTTACGAGAGATTTTTGGAGGGGTGGAGGACTGTGCTGAGCTAATTTATATGTTTTCACACACCTATCAAAATTAAGGAGAAGAGTTATCCGCTTATGTCCGGCGGCTGGATAAAATCCTTCATCAGGTCATTCTAAAAGGAGGCATGGAGCCGAGTCAAATGAACACAGACTTTCCTGGCCTGCCTCAGGACATCCTGTAAGCCCGGGTACCTGCCCAAGAACCGCTGCACCACCAGGTTAAGGACGTGAGCCACACAGGGCACATGGGTCAGTTGTCCCTGTCGGAGGGCGGAGAGGAGGTTGGTGCCATTGTCGCAAACCACCATTCCTGGCTTAAGCTGGCGTGGCGTCAACCACCTCTCGGCCTGGCCCTGCAGAGCAGACAGGACCTCTGCCCCAGTGTGGCTTCTGTCCCCCAAACACACCAGCGCAAGCACGGCATGGCATCTTTTTGCCTGCGTACTTGCGTAGCCCCTTGAACGGCTACGGAGCACCGCTGGTTCAGAGGACAAAGCACAGGAAGAGGCCATGGAGGAAGAAGAAGAGGAGGGGGTGGAGGAGAGAGGTGTGTCACAACCAGTAGTAGCATTTTGGAGGCGTGGCGGTGGAACAACCTCCAACACTACTGCACCTTGTCCTGCATCCTTCCCAGCTGCCAAAAGAGTGACCCAATGGGCCGTGAAAGAAAGGTAACGTCCCTGTCCATGCCTGCTGGACCATGAGTCAGCGGTAATATGCACCTTACCGCTGACCGCCCTGTCCAGCGAGGCCAAGACATTGCCTTCCACATGTCGGTAGAGAGCCGGAATAGCCTTCCGTGAGAAAAAGTGGCGTTTGGGAACCTGCCACTGAGGAACCGCACAACATTGCACAAACTCACGGAAGGGGGCCGAGTCTACCAACTGAAAAGGCAGCAGTTGAAGCGCTAGCAATTTAGCCAAGCTAGCATTCAACCGCTGGCCATGTGGATGGCTGGGAGTGAACTTCTTTCGACGGTCCAGCAGCTGGGGCAGGGAAATTTGCCTGCTAGAATCGGACGTCGGTGTACTGCTAGCAGAGTGGCCGCAAGTACTTGGCTGTGACACACCTAATTCTACACCTTCATTCCTCTCAGTGCATGTTTCAGAGAGGACTGAAGTTATAGTGGGGTTGGAGATCCCAGCTGATGCGGTGCAAGGAGAGGTCCGCTTTGTTCTTTGGTGTGGGTCTTTGAGGTAGGCTTGCCAACGAGCTGCATGGCAGGTCAACATATGTCTGGTCAGGCATGTGGGTACCCAAGCGGCTGATGTTTTGGCCACGCGATATACGCTTGAGACATATGTTGCAAACAGCAGCTGTGCGATCTGATGCACTAGCCTCAAAAAAGGCCCACACCAAAGAACTTTTTGAATGACGGGCAGAGGCAGCGCCCTGCACAGGCGGAGCTCTGCGGTGTGATTCCGTCGGTGTACTGCCCTTACGCTGGCCACCAAAGGGCATCCTGCCTCGTTGGAGATGTGCCTCCTCCTCATCCTCCTCCTCCTCCTCTCTCCTATTAGGCACCCACGTGGAGTCAGTGACCTCATCATCCCCTCCCTCCTCATCACTGGAGCCAATCTGGCAGTATGCTGCAGCTGCTGGAACATGACTGCCAGATTGGTGTCCTTCTTGAGCATCCCCTCTGTCTGCTCTCACGCTACTGCCTTCCTCTAGCTGGGTTTCATCATCAGACCCTTCGAAACGCTGGGCATCCTCCTGGAGCATGTACCCAACACTGTGCTCAAACAGTTCGGGGGCCTCCTCAGGAGGAGGACATGGTGGGTCTAGGGAAGGAGTGACTGATGATGAGTCTGACATTGATACCAGGGAAGAGGACGCTTTGCCAGCTGCTTTGCCAGTACCCTGAGCCTGGGTGAGAGAGGATGAGGAGGAGGAGGAGGGCTTGGTCATCCACTCTACCAAGTCTTCGGCATGATGTGGCTCAACATGTCCAGCTGCCGAAAAGAAGGACAAGCGTGTCCCATGGCCATGTGCTGATGACAATGCACCGCGTCCACGACCAGCACTGTTGCCCCCAGACACAGAGCCTGCTTGCCCTCTTTTATTGCCTCCTGACTGTCTGCCTCTCCTTGTTTGCCTTCCAGACATTGTAATGGATGGCCTGCAGGGAGATGGGAAAAAAAGCAATAAGGGCTACCTTCAGGTGTCCTTCTCTGTCCCTTTACTTAAGGATTTCTAAATCTGGTTGAGGATGATTGCTTTCGCACAGAATAGCACAATGACAATTTCCCTGACTGTCCAAAAAACAAGGATTTCAAAGATGGTTGATGAGGAATGCTTTAGCACAGTATAGCACAATCAGAATTTTCCTCACTGTCCTTCCCTGTCCCTACAAACAAGGTTTAGCACAGTAAAACACACTGACACTCTCCCTACCTATAGTTTTCTGTCCCTATAAAAAAATTTTTTTTTAAAGATGGTTGATGAGGAATGCTTTAGCACAGTATAGCACAATGAGAATTTCCCTCACTGTCCTTCGCTGTCCCTACAAACAAGGTTTAGCACAGTAAAACACACTGACACTCTCCCTACCTATAGTTTTCTGTCCCTATAATATTTATTTTTTTAAAGATGGTTGATGAGGAATGCTTTAGCACAGTATAGCACAATGAGAATTTCCCTCACTGTCCTTCCCTGTCCCTACAAACAAGGTTTAGCACAGTAAAACACACTGACACTCTCCCTACCTATAGTTTTCTGTCCCTATAATTTTTTTTTTTTTAAAGATGGTTGATGAGGAATGCTTTAGCACAGTATAGCACAATGAGAATTTCCCTCACTGTCCTTCCCTGTCCCTACAAACAAGGTTTAGCACAGTAAAACACACTGACACTCTCCCTACCTATAGTTTTCTGTCCCTATAAAAAATGTTTTTTTAAAGATGGTTGATGAGGAATGCTTTAGCACAGTATAGCACAATGAGAATTTCCCTCACTGTCCTTCCCTGTCCCTACAAACAAGGTTTAGCACAGTAAAACACACTGACACTCTCCCTACCTATAGTTTTCTGTCCCTATAATTTTTTTTTTTTTTAAAGATGGTTGATGAGGAATGCTTTAGCACAGTATAGCACAATGAGAATTTCCCTCACTGTCCTTCCCTGTCCCTACAAACAAGGTTTAGCACAGTAAAACACACTGACACTCTCCCTACCTATAGTTTTCTGTCCCTATAAAAAATGTTTTTTTAAAGATGGTTGATGAGGAATGCTTTAGCACAGTATAGCACAATGAGAATTTCCCTCACTGTCCTTCCCTGTCCCTACAAACAAGGTTTAGCACAGTAAAACACACTGACACTCTCCCTACCTATAGTTTTCTGTCCCTATAAAAAATGTTTTTTTAACCACTTAAGCCCCGGACCATTTCGGGCCATTAGGACCAGGCCTGTTTTTGGGATTCGGCACTGCGCTGCTTTAACTGTAAATTGTGCGGACATGCAATGTTGTACTCAAATGAAATTTGCGTCCTTTTCTTCCCACAAATAGAGCTTTCTTTTAATGGTATTTGATTGCCTCTGCGATTTTTATTTTTTGCGATATAAACAGAAAAAGACCGAAAATTTTGAAAAAAAATGATATTTTCTACTTTTTGTTATAAGAAAAATCGAATAAACTCAATTTTAGTCATACATTTAGGCCAAAATGTATTCAGCCACATGTCTTTAGTAAAAAAAATGTCAATAAGCGTATATTTATTGGTTTGCGCAAAAGTTATAGCGTTTACAAACTAGGGTACATTTTCTGAAATTTACACAGCTTTAAATTTATGACTGCCTATCTCATTTCTTGAGGTGCTAAAATGGCAGGGCAGTACAAAACCCCCCCAAATGACCCCATTTTGGAAAGTAGACACCCCAAGGAAATTGCTGAGAGGCATGTTGAGCCCATTGAATATTTTTTTTTTGTCCCAAGTGATTGAATAATGACAAAAAAAAAAATTACAAAAAGTTGTCACTAAATGATATATTGCTCACACATGCCATGGTTATATGTGGAATTGCACCCCAAAATACATTCTGCTGCTTCTCCTGAGTACGGGGATACCACATGTGTGGGACTTTTTAGGAGCCTAGCCACGTACGGGACCCCGGAAACCAAGCACCGCCTTCAGGATTTCTAAGGGCGCAAATTTTTGATTTCACTCCTCACTACCTATCACAGTTTCGAAGGCCATAAAATGCCAAAATAGCACAAAACCCCCCCAAATGACCCCATTTTGGAAAGTAGACACCCCAAGCTATTTACTGAGAGGCATGTTCAGTCCATGGAATATTTTATATTTTGCCACAAGTTGCGGGAATATGACAAACTTTTTTTTTTTTGCACAAAGTTGTCACTAAATGATATATTGCTCACACATGCCATGGGCATATGTGAAATTACACCCCAAAATACATTCTGCTGCTTCTCCTGAGTACGGGGATACCACATGTGTGGGACTTTTTGGGAGCCTAGCCGCGTACGGGACCCCAAAAACCAAGCACCGCCTTCAAGGTTTCTAAGGGCATAAATTTTTGATTTCACTCCTCACTTACCTATCACAGTTTTGAAGGCCATAAAATGCCAAGATGGCACAAAACCCCCCCAAATGACCCCATTTTGGAAAGTAGACACCCCAAGCTATTTGCTGAGAGGCATGTTGACCCCATTGAATATTTTTTTTTTTGTCCCAAATGATTGAATAATGACAAAAAGAAAAAAAAAATGTACAAAAAGTTGTCACTAAATGATATATTGCTCACACATGCCATGGTTATATGTGGAATTGCACCCCAAAATACATTCTGCTGCTTTTCCTGAGTACGGGGATACCACATGTGTGGGACTTTTTGGGAGCCTAGCCGCGTACCGGGCCCCAAAAACCAAGCACTGCGAACGCTGCAGTTAAGTGTGTTGTGTTTGGTAAGTGACAGTGATCGATCGATACTGCACTTGGGTGGGCTGGGCTGGGCTGGGCTGGGCTGGGCGGAGGGGCTAAACGCAGGCGCTAGCAGGTATCTGGGCTGATCCCGCTAACACTGCGTTTTTGGGAACCCTAAACCGCTGGGGATGCTAGTATAGATCTGATCAGATCTGATCAGATACTATACCACTAAGGGGGGTGTATGCTTTGCGCGTGGGTGTTAGCGTTACTGTCACTAACCTAACACTGCCTGGGGCGACGCAGACCCTCTCTGGCGCTAAAACCTAATTGATCTCACCCGCCGGGCGATCAGGGGGGTTAAACCTTTATTGGGTTATATACGGCGGGTGCCCTGATGCTATAAAAAGCAAACTAATCAACCAGCGTCACCCGTAACCTTTATATGGTGATCACTGGTGAAAGGGTTAACTAGGGGCAATCAGGGGGTTAAAACCTTTATTAGGTTAAATATGGGGGTACCTGACACTATATAAAAACCTGACGGGTAACCTAAATAACTAAATAACTTACTGGCTAACCAGTGACACCAGTGACGCTTATACGGCGATCACTGGTGAAAGGGTTAACTCTAGGGGCAATCAGGGGGTTAAAATAATATATGGGGGTACCTGACACTAATAAAAACCTGCGGCGAACCTAAAAAAAAAATAACTGCCTATCTAAAACACCAGCGACACGAATACAGCGATCGGAAAAACAATCGCTTAGTGACACTGAAGTTAGGGGGTGAAAGGGTTACCTGGGGGGTGATCAAGGGGTTAAACCTTTATTAGGGGGGGTTAGGGGGCTACCCTGGACCTAAAGGGGCCTAATCCTAACTGCCCTGCAACTTTTTACAATCACAGATGACACTAAATGCAGTGATCAGTAAAATAAATGATCACTGCAATCAGTGACACTGTGATTGGGGGCTTTGGGGTGACCTGGGGGGTGATCTGGGGGTGACTGGGGGGTGATTTGTGTGCCTATGTGTACCTACGTGTCAGTGGACTGTTGGTGCACTAACCTGCTTCTTCTCTGCTCGGCGCTGGGAACGAAAAGACCGCGGCGAGGGAGATGACATCACTTCCTCCTGCCTGTGTTTACATCACATGGCGGAGGAAGCATTTTCATTGGCCGGGAGCGATCGCGAGGGGGGGGCGGAATCGAGCGGCCGCCCCCTCATGCCTGATCGCTCCCGAACACTTAACGGCCGCTCACTGCAGTGAAGGGGGGTCCGGATGGACCCCCCAACTGCACAAAGGCGATCACGTAGATCTACGTGATTCTGCCTGTCGGTGCCATTCTGCCGACGTAAATCGGCGGTGGGCGGTCGTTAAGTGGTTAAAGATGGTTGATGAGGAATGCTTTAGCACAGTATAGCACAATGAGAATTTCCCTCACTGTCTTTCCCTGTCCCTACAAACAAGGTTTAGCACAGTAAAACACACTGACACTCTCCCTACCTATAGTTTTCTGTCCCTATAAAAAAATTTTTTTTTAAAGATGGTTGATGAGGAATGCTTTAGCACAGTATAGCACAATGAGAATTTCCCTCACTGCCCTTCCCTGTCCCTACAAACAAGGTTTAGCACAGTAAAACACACTGACACTCTCCCTACCTATAGTTTTCTGTCCCTATATTTTTTTTTTTTTTAAAGATGGTTGATGAGGAATGCTTTAGCACAGTATAGCACAATGAGAATTTCCCTCACTGTCCTTCCCTGTCCCTACAAACAAGGTTTAGCACAGTAAAACACACTGACACTCTCCCTACCTATAGTTTTCTGTCCCTATAAAAATTTTTTTTTAAAGATGGTTGATGAGGAATGCTTTAGCACAGTATAGCACAATGAGAATTTCCCTCACTGTCCTTCCCTGTCCCTACAAACAAGGTTTAGCACAGTAAAACACACTGACACTCTCCCTACCTATAGTTTTCTGTCCCTATAATTTTTTTTTTTTTAAAGATGGTTGATGAGGAATGCTTTAGCACAGTATAGCACAATGAGAATTTCCCTCACTGTCCTTCCCTGTCCCTACAAACAAGGTTTAGCACAGTAAAACACACTGACACTCTCCCTACCTATAGTTTTCTGTCCCTATAAAAAATGTTTTTTTAAAGATGGTTGATGAGGAATGCTTTAGCACAGTATAGTACAATGAGAATTTCCCTCACTGTCCTTCCCTGTCCCTACAAACAAGGTTTAGCACAGTAAAACACACTGACACTCTCCCTACCTATAGTTTTCTGTCCCTATAAAAAAAATTTTTTAAAGATGGTTGATGAGGAATGCTTTAGCACAGTATAGCACAATGAGAATTTCCCTCACTGTCCTTCCCTGTCCCTACAAACAAGGTTTAGCACAGTAAAACAGACTGACACTCTCCCTACCTATCCTTCTCTTTCCCTAAACTAAAGGAATCCAGGTTAAGCAAGAAAAAAAAATGTCACTGTCCCTGCCTATGCTTCTCTTTCCCTGCTCCGGAACACACTACACTAGGCCGCCGTGCTGGCGGCCTTTTATAGTGTGGGGCGTGTACTAAACACCCTCAGCAATAATTGGCCACAGGCATCCTGCCTGTGGCCAATCATTGCTCTCCTCGCTGCCGGCGCTGTGATTGGCCAAGCATGCGGGGTCACAGTGCATGCTTGGCCAATCACAGCGCCTGGATGACACTGCGATGGCGTAGTGCATTGTGGGCCGTTCGCGTCACTCGAATTTGGCGCGAACGGCCCAAATCGTTCGATCTTCGTCGAACGATCGAACAGCCGATGTTCGAGTCGAATGTATGTTCGACTCGAACACGAAGCTCATCCCTAGTTTGGAGTATCCCAGTAACTGGAGAGAAATTCCCACAGCTGCCAACCAATGTAACGGCACCCCAAGTCTGAAAGGGGTTAACGCCGTATAAGATATTCCCTCTCCTGAGCACACATCCACTACCGACACTCCACAGTCAGGCGACCGCTTCCCATAGGAATAATTCTTCCAGAAGTACGAGACAAACACTCTGTATGAAGTTTCTAGCTGGTCTGACACTCTTTATTGAAAAACTCCAAGTTTTATACACACAGAGAGGAGGTTCTTACATTCTCCTAATTTTCCTCTGACGATACACCTTTGACCAGACCTAATTTACATGAGCTAATTAACTACAGCTGATGACTCAGACACATGACCTTTAGGCTAGACTTACTGTCTCCTAAACTACAGTACCCATTATCAAAGGACTTCTTTACACTATACAAGGCCAATTATCACAATGAAAGATCCTCAGAAGCCATCCTAGATTCATTTACATCACAACAGGCAGGCGGCACATCAGCATCTCTCAATTAACTTAAGTTCAGGATCAACAAACAGTAACTAGTTATTTACAGATATCCTGGGGAATATGGTGGATTAATATTACAGACCCATTTTAGGTAGTCCAAGATATATTCTTAATGTCCATTATTTTCTTGCTCACCCTGTGCCCAAAGTGACCCCTATCACCGACTCGAACTCGAAGCTCATCCCTACTGACCACCCACTGAGCAGAGCAAAAGGATAACCAGTCCGCGTCTGCTCCATTTTTGCCAAGCGGACAGATACAGCCCACACTGCTTTATGGGCAGTCGGATATAAACAGACCGCTTGTCTGTTTATACCCGACTGGCATCCGTCCTGATCCACCCATACAGAGGGTAATGGATCCCCCTTCAGTTTGTTTTTGTTGGGTCAGATTGAAGGTAGGCGGATGTAAATGAACAAAAGTCCCTTTACATCCACCGCTCCATAGAGGAGAATGGAGGGTCCGATCAGGTCTGCCTGAAAAACTGACAGGTGGACCCGGTTGGACCCTTCATGTGAAAGTGCCTAATGTGCAATGTGATAGATGTCAAGAATTATATATATATTGTGACAATGCATTTATAGTAGCTTTCTCCCAGGAGCAGCCTTTCAACACTCTGCCTGGACAGGTACCAATCACAGCAACCCCGTGTATGCAAAGATTAAAACATACTGTATGCATTACCAGGACATACTGCGCTGGTTTATTAAACTAATGTACTTACAGTAAACTTTACTAGGATAAAGCAACAAATTGTTTACTTGTCCTGGTATTGCTTTATTCTTTGCATTTACGTGGTTCACTGTGATTGGTACCAGACTAAGCTACTATACCTGCAGTATTGTTTTTTGAGTGAAGTGGTTGTAAATATCCAGCAATTCTTTTTGGTATGCAAATGGTATGTGCTTTGTTTTGGTGATGGTACCCTGAAGTCCAAGCGAATAGTTTGCAGTGGATCTGCACAAGTTTATCAGAGCACAGTTTTGTTGGGTTTTTTTTGTGTGACATGTATGTTTTATGCTTATTATTTATTGTACAAACAATTTGGAATGTACATATATTAATTATTCTTGATATCTATCACACTATAGCATTTTATTGTGGTACACACTTCTATGATGGATGTTCTTTTCTTTTCTTTCTTTCCCCAGTGACAGGCTGCCAGAATAGCTAGGATCTGTGAGAGCAGCTCTGTATTAAACATTACTGTCCCTATACTGTACCCTCCTGCCCCCCGTACTGTGTCCACTTACCCTCCCTCTGTACTGTTCCCTCCTGCTCTCCCCTGTACTGTACTTTCCTGCCCCCTGTACTGTGTCCACTTACCCTCCCTCTGTACTGTTCCCTCCTGCTCCCCCTGTACTGTACTCTACTGCCCCCTGTACTGTGTCCACTTACCCTCCCCCTGTACTGTTCTCTCCTGCTCCCCCCTGTACTGTACTCTCCTGCCCCCTGTACTGTGTCCACTTACCCTCACCCTGTACTGTACCCTCCTGCCCCCTGTACTGTGTCCACTTACCCTCCCTCTGTACTGTGCCCTCCTGTTCCCCCCTGTACTGTACCCTCCTGCCTCCTGTACTGTGTCCACTTACCCTCCCTCTGTACTGTGCCCTCTTGCTGCCCCCTGTACTGTACTCTCCTGCCCCCTATACTGTGTCCACTTACCCTCCCTCTGTACTGTTCCCTCCTGCTCCCCCCTGTACTGTACTCTCCTGTCCCCTGTACTTTGTCCACTTACCCTCCTCTGTACTGTTCCCTCCTGCTCCCCCCTGTACTGTACTCTCCTGCCCCCTGTACTGTGTCCACTTACCCTCCCTCTGTATGGTTCCCTCCTGCTCCCCCCTGTACTGTACTCCCCTGTCCCCTGTACTGTGTTTACTTACCCTCCCCCTGTGCTGTTCCCTCTTGCTCCTCCCTGTACTGTACCCTCCTGCCCCCGTACTGTGTCCACTTACCCTCCCTCTGTACTGTTCCCTCCTGCTCCCCCCAGTACTGTACTCTCCTGTCCCCTGTACTGTGTCCGCTTACCCTCCCTCTGTACTGTTCCCTCCTGCTCCCCCCTGTACTGTACTCTCCTGCCCCCTGTACTGTGTCCACTTACCCTCCCTCTGTACTGTTCCCTCCTGCTCCCCCCTGTACGGTACTCTCGTGTCCACTTACCCTCCCTCTGTACTGTTCCCTCCTGTTCCCCCCTGTACTGTACCCTCCTGCCCCCTGTACTGTGTCCACTTACCCTCCCTCTGTACTGTTCCCTCCTGCTCCCCCCTGTACTGTACCCTCCTGCCCCCTGTACTGTGTCCACTTACCCTCCCTCTGTACTGTACCCTCCTGCCCCCATACAGTGTCTACTTGCCCTCCCTCTGTACTGTGCCCTCCTGCCCCCGTACTGTGTCCACTTACCCCCCCTCTGTACTGTTCCCTCCTACTCCCCCTGTACTGTACTCTACTGCCCCCTGTACTGTGTCCACTTACCCTCCCCCTGTACTGTTCTCTCCTGCTCCCCCCTGTACTGTACTCTCCTGCCCCCTGTACTGTGTCCACTTACCCTCACCCTGTACTGTACCCTCCTGCCCCCTGTACTGTGTCCACTTACCCTCCCTCTGTACTGTGCCCTCCTGTTCCCCCCTGTACTGTACCCTCCTGCCTCCTGTACTGTGTCCACTTACCCTCCCTCTGTACTGTGCCCTCTTGCTGCCCCCTGTACTGTACTCTCCTGCCCCCTGTACTGTGTCCACTTACCCTCCCCCTGTACTGTACCCTCCTGCCTCCTGTACTGTGTCCACTTACCCTCCCCCTGTACTGTACTCTCCTGCCCCCTGTACTGTGTCCACTTACCCTCCCCCTGTACTGTACTCTCCTGTCCCCTGTACTGTGTCCACTTACCCTCCCATGTACTGTACCCTCCTGCCCCCTGTAGTGTGCCCACTTACCCTCCCCATGTACCCTCCTTATACAGTTAATTTTTATCATGGGAGAAAAAGAAACCCTGGACTGCCGCACTCTGTATAGACAGTTATTTATTCCAAAATTTCAGGTAAAAAATCCAAATTCAAAATAAGTCCATAAATCCAAAACAACAAATGCAGATGGTGTGCATGCAGGGAAGGGTGGCTAACGCGTTTCACGTCACGAATTGACGCTTACTCATGATTAGTTAATTTTTATCGCTTGAATTATTTTTCCTATTATGGGCATGAGTGGGGCCTCATGTCTAATTTTGCCTAAGGCCTCACAAAGCCTAGAGCCGCCTCTGTGGCATTTGATGGGGCAGAGGCTGCATTTGATGTGACAGAGGCTGCAATTGATGTGACAGAGGCTGCATTTGATGGGACAGGCTGCATTTGATGGGACAGGCTGCATTTGATGTGACACAGGCTGCATTTGATGTGACACAGGGCTGCATTTAATGTGACACAGGGCTGCATGTGATGTGACACAGGGCTGCATTTGATGTGACACAGGCTGCATGTAAGGAGGGACTCCGCTGGGGGCATCTGGAGGCAGGCGACACGCTCAGGGCTCCCACTGATTCAGCATTATGGTGAGTTGAATGATTTCATTTTATATTACAATGTAATAATAGTGTAGCGGGGTGTTGCTTTAAATAGCCCTAGAGACTACCTTACCCAGTATGCAATGGGATACCCACAGTTCCTTTGGGCCAAGCGCAAGGTCTGCTGGGGTTGGACTATATAAGGAGGGGCGGAGCAGGACGGGGGTCTCTTTGGACATCGCCCGCCTAGCAAGTGGAACTCTGTGCTGTGTCTGCTGTTCCGGACTAGGCCCGAGAGCCGGGCCCTGTGGATCCAAAGAGCCTTCTACCCTTCACGGAAGAATCCCTGAGACGTCTCAAGTATCTACCTTCCAAGAGTTGTCGGAAGAATCAGAGACCCCGGGCATCGTGAGACTGTGTGTGGGACACACAGTGGTGGAAGTCAGCCGCACGGCCTTGTTCGGTTGGGTGAGAGAGCACTTGCTCGAAGATTTCTTAAGTTACACTTTAGGCTCAGTATCTTTTGCTTAGGGCCCATCGTTTATCAAGTTGAGCTGCTCAGCAGAGGGACAGTGTGCCGTGCAGCCTTAGTTAAATCCTTTGTCGCACAATCAGCAGCAAATTGTTTCACACCCTGTGGATTACAAATAACCTACAAAGTGCACCACCATTGCTAGCGAAGATCCTTCTCTACAGAAACCTTGTGAACTCAGGCCTGACTGAATAGAGTTGAGACATTGCTGGGCGCCATCTTGCCCACGAGGGGGAAGCTTGCAAGCGGGTTTTATTAATTGATGCGCATAGGATTGCGGGGATTGTATACCTGTTTTATATGCTGACTAACTCTCATTGCAGGGCTCTGCATTAATAGATGTACCACTGCTTAATCTGATCTTTATTTTGCTCAGTAAACGCCTTAGTGATAAAGCAGACATTTTGTGTGGTGTGATTACTGTGTATGTTATTTGCAGTATTGTGATACCCATAGCATATGGGTCTCACAATCCTTTAGTTTCACTAGCTGTGCCAAGGGAGGGTAGAGCCAGTTACTGGGGGTTGGCAGCAGAGTGTTACAGGCCCGAAAATAATACCAGCAGCCCTCTTAGCTGGGGGTATTGCTACAATAGAAATAATGCGGTTTAATCATCCTGACACCATAACAACCATGGTGCTGGGATGATTGAAGTATCTTTATGTAGCACACAGACCTTTTTCCTGCCTTTGGCTCCCTTGCAGGTCAAGGCACACCGCGCTATATGCCTGTACCCTCCTGTTTAAGGAGGTTGAGCGGTGTTAACAATTTTGGGTCCTGCAGCAAATTATCCCATTAGACTGGTTCTCGTCTCCTAGATTGTAGGGACAAGTCTCTATTTCTCCCCAGGAAGGCCAATGTCCACACCACTTTAACTCCAACGCTGAGTTTATTTTATAAGCAAAGTTCAAGTTCAGCAGACAGGAAAGGTGGACGAGAGAAAGAACAGTAAGGTTTGGGAGATAGGTCCAGGCACAACTGGTAAAATAGTCACCACTCGATCCCGAGTGGGTTTAGCTCACCCGGATAGTCCCCTGTAGGAGCGGATCCTAGCAGCCGGAGTGATGCTCGAACGTTCACTTTAGGTTTCCTAGAGATACGATCGGGAGATCCTCTGCCACAGAATCTTTAAGTCTCAAACTTCTCAGCAATTGCAACACAAGAACAGGTGCCCGCGATAGCACGTTGCAAGACCTGTGATGGATCTTTGAATCCCTCCAGAAGGTAACCAGGCCTCTCTTTCACCGTGAACTCTCACCGGTCCATCAGAAAAGTCCTCCCCCGGTCTCCTCTTCTTAGCCCTGGTTCACACTGGTGCGATTTGACATGCGATTTGACATGTCAAATCGCATGTCAAATCGGCGAAATTTGCCACAAATTGCGGGCAATGGCACCGTCCTAATCGGTGCGACGCCGCATCTGCGGCGCTGCACCGATTTCAAAAAGTAGTTTCTGTACTACTTTTTGCGATTTCAGCCGCGATTTACATTGACATCTGTGTCAGATGTCTCTGTAATCGAGTTGAAATCGGGACTGACAGGCAGGAGTGAAATCGTGCGAGTTCAGCTGAACTCGCACGGCTTCACTCCCGCAGCCCCAGTGTGAACCTGGGCTTAGAGTGGGTCCACCCTTTCCAGGGCACCCTGGGATTCCTCTTCTTAAGATAGGCCCCAGCTAAAGGTGCTGGGCCTACTAGTGCAGATGCAGCCCCAGGCTAAAGGTGCCTGAGACTGGTACTACATTGAAGGCAGATTGGGTCCTGCTGTAGCTAAGAAGGAAGACCACCCCTAACAACAAAAACAAGGAAGGACAGGATTTGATAGCAGCCCAGGAGAGCTGTGATTGGGGGGGGGGGAGGGGGAGAGGAGGACACAGGACACAGGAAGAGAGACAGACTGCCATTATGTCAGCCAGAAAAAAAAAGGGTCCCATGTGCTTGTCTCCTGAGCACCTCCAGAGCCTGTGTTGCTGTCTGTGACTTTCCTAAAGGGAAGTGAATTTGCAGTGTGTTATGCCGCGTACACACGATCGATTTTCTCGACGGTGAAAACACTGTAGAGAAAATTGACGGGAAAAACGAGGGAACGGCTTGGTTCCCTACACACGCCCGACATTTTTTTTTTGGTCAAGAAGAACGACCGTGTGTGGGCTCCGTGGCAGTGTTTCCCTATGGGAAAACTGCCGCGAAAAAAAACTACGGGAATCACGACGAGAAAAATTAGAGCATGTTCTAATTTTTCTCATCGTGATTAATGCCGTTTTTCCCGTCGGGAAAAATGACAAAAAGCCCGTACACAGTCGTTTTTCTTGTTAAAAAAAAAAAATGATCGTGTGTACGCGGCATTATTCTGCCTGATTACTGAAGATGTGCTAACAGTGCAGTGAAATCTAGAGACGAAAGTGCTGCAGCAATCATCATCATTATCCTGTTTGGAGGATTCTGTGTCATGTGTTGCTCCCATCGCCATCCAGTCGACCGAGCAATCTACCAATTGCTGGAAGGAAGATATATCAAGTGCATCTAATGGTGATAGATCTTCTGCCATCCTTGTGTAAGTGGATCTTGTTTAATCCTGCTAGGTCCGATTTACGCTAATACAGCTCTATCTGAAGGTGGATTAGGGATGAGCTTTGAGTTCGAGTCGAACCCATGTTCGACTCGAACATCGCCGGTTCGGCTGTTCGCCGAATTTCGAACATTATGGGCCGTTCACGCCAAATTCGAGTGGTGCGTCACGGCCCATAATTCACTGCGGCATCGCAGTGCATTGCTGGCTGATGATTGGCCAAGCATGCACTATGACCCGCATGCTTGGCCAATCACAGCGCCGTAAGTACAGAGAGCCGTAATTGGCCAAAGCCAGGGTGGCTTTGGCCAATCATGGCTCAGAGGAGTAGGTACACGCCCCACACTATATAAGGCTGCCGACTTGGCGGCCTTGTGTAGTGTGTTGACGTTGGTTAAAGGAAAGAGACAGAGAGAGAGAGACAGTGTAATTTGATTTGAGTTAGATAGAGCAGGCAGGCGAGTCAGTTAGCTGCAGTTACAGTGTGTAGAGGATATATATGCATGCTAGGTGTTGTATATATATTTACACACTGTATTCAGTTTAGCTAGATCCATTCCTGTTATTCTCTATACTGACAGGCAGGCAGGTGATTGTGCTAGCTGCAATGTTTCACTTAGTGTACTGTGTCCTTTGCACATTGTGCACCAAAAGCTTACCTGAATACAATTGCTGGTGTTCTGATACAAATACAGGCAGGGAGCTGCAGTATTTTGCATTAGTGTCCTTTGCACAGTGTGCATCAAAACACCATGCGGTGCTTGAGCTGGTGTGCTTGGGGGACAGGAGCCACACTGGGGCAGAGATTCTGTCAGCTCTGCAGGGGCAGGCTCAGAGGTGGTTGATGCCATGCCAGCCTAAGCCAGGAATGATGGTTTGCGACAATGGCACCAACCTCATCTCCGCCCTCCGACAAGGACACCTGACCCATGTGCCCTGTTTGGCTCACGTCCTTAACTTGGTGGTGCAGCGGTTCTTGGGCAGGTACCTGGGCTTACAGGATGTCCTGAGGGCATTTCCGCCGGTCATATAATGCCAGTGCTCGGCTGGCTGACCTGCAAAAGGAATTTAACCTGCCCAAGAACCGCCTAATCTGTGACATGCCCACCAGGTGGAACTCAACGTTGGCCATGCTGCAGTGGCTGCACACACAGCAGAGGTCCATCAATGAGTATCTGTGCCAATATGGCACCAGGGTCAGGAGATCTTGTTTTTTTTTTTGCCACGCCAGTGGGTCATTTTAGGGATGCATGCACCATTTGAGAAGGCCACGGGGATGGTGAGCAGTGACAGGGCATGCATCAGTGACACTTTCCCTCTTGTCCACCTGTTGGAGCACACGCTGCGTGGAATAATGGACAGGGCACTTGAGGCAGAACAGAGGGAGGAAGAGGAGGACTTCCTTACCTCTCAAGGCCCCCTTTATCCAGACAGACAGTGTTCCTGCTGGCCCGCCTATCACACAGGAAGAGGAGGAGGAGGAGGATTGTGTCAGCATGGAGGTGGAGCCTAGCACTCAGCATCAGCAGCAGTCTTCAAGGGATCAATTACAATCCCAAGACACCCATGGACTTGTACGTGGCTGGGGATCATGTCGTCCTGATTGAACCAGAGGATTCTGGACTGAATGCCTCAGCAAACATACGCTGCATGGCCTCCCTGATCCTGCAAAGCCTGCGGAAGGATCCTCGTATTCGTGCTATTAAGGTGAGGGATCAATACTGGCTGGCAACCCTCCTTGATCCACGTTACAAGGGTAAGGTTGCGGACCCTATCTTGCCGTCGCAGAGGGAACAGAGGATGAAGCATCTTCGGGAGGCCTTGCAGAAAGGTCTGTGCAACGTGTTCCCAGAGACTGAGAGGTTACAAATTCCTGGTCCCAGACAACGTGTTGCTGAGACTTCGGTCAGTCAAAGAAGGAGCGGTGGAGAAGGTGGCCGTCTGACCGATGCGTTCAGACAATTTTTTAGTCCGCAGCCCCAAGGTATGATCGGTTCCAGCAACCATCGCCAGCGTCTGATTTACATGGTGCAGGAATACCTAGGGGCAAGATCAGACTTGGACACCTTTCCAACCGAAAATCCTCTGGATTACTGGGTCTTGAGGATGGATCACTGGACAGAGCTTGCACAGTATGCAATTGAGCTACTGGCCTGTCCTGCATCCAGCGTTCTTTCAGAACGCACATTCAGTGCTGCTGGAGGCTTTGTAACCGATCACAGGGTGCGCCTGATCACCAACTCGGTCGATTAACTGACCTTCTGTTAGGACCTGGGCTTGAACCTGGGTCTGGTGGTGACTCTACTTGCTGAGCCACCGGGAATGCTGGACAGCTCCTTGCATAGTTCATTAGACAATTCCTTGAATGATCTTTCTTGTCTTGAATCTTGTTTGCCTTGAACCTTGAACCCTTTGCTCCTCCCAGGAACTTCCTGATTTAAGCCATGTCCCTGCACTTCCTGGTTGCCAGAATATTGTGTCTTCACCAGCCAATATCTTGCTCCTGTCTACTGCTGCCGACCGCATCTTTGCTACCACTCACTACCGACTTTTGGCTCGCCCCCGACTACGCTTCTGCTGAATCCCAACCTGCAACTATCTGTTACCGACTTTTGGCTCGTCCCCGACTATGCTTCTGCTTGATCCCTACCTGTGTTATCTGTTTCTGGACCCCGGCTTGCTCACTCCCTAGTGGGGCTAATCTGAAGACCGCGACCTGGCACTGACACGCAGCGAAGCCCATCTCCACCTTTAGGAGCCCTGGTGAATACCGGTCAGTGCTTAGACCCCGCACCTCAGGTGAACCCGTGTCATCAGCCAGGGTGACCTGTGTGAATACCTGCTCTGCTGCTATAGCTACTGGCCTCTGAGCCTGACTCCAGACCGTGACAGAATATTCTGGCCCAAAACATGGAGGCCGTTGGAGCAGCTACTGTAGCTCCTATCAAGGTGCAAATCGCTGAGTTGCAGACATTTGGTGTTAACTACCAGGTAAAAATTTCTGAGTTACAGATTGAAGTGAAAGCACTACAAGAGGAAATCCTTGATCTGAATAAACAATTGTGGGATTTTCGTGCCCGAGATACCGCTGCCGTAGATACTAATGCACGAATGCCCCTACCACTTAAGTTTAATGGAGACCGCCACCATTATAGAGGGTTCCTTAATCAATGTCGTATATACTTTCAGATGCAACCTGCTGCATTTACTTCTGACAGGAAAAAGGTGCTGTTTATTATCAACCTCCTGACTGAGGAAGCTTTAGCCTGGGCCTCCCCTTATGTGGAGAAAGATGATGTCGTCCTGGATGATTTCGATTCTTTTGTGGCTGCGATGAACCAAGTTTTCGATGATCCTAACCTCTGTGCTACTGCTGAGGCAAAATTGCACAATTTACGGCAGGGTAGACGCTCGGTTGCAGAGTACACAACTGAATTCCGACGTTGGATCTCAGATACCAATTGGAATCCAGCAGCACAAAAAAGTCAGTTCCGTCAAGGACTCTCAGAGCAAGTAAAAGATGAGCTTGCCAGAGTAGAAAGTCCTGACGACCTCGAGGCTTTTATTAAATTATGTATTCGAATTGATCAGAGACTTACTGAAAGGAGAAAGGAGAGACTGGGAATCCTAGGCAGTAATGGTGGCATGCGTTTTTCTACTACTCAGTATCCTCCTAAGGGTCCAAGAGTTTTTCCTGATTCTGACACTCCTGAACCTATGCAGGTGGATGCTATTAAAAGATCTATTACCACTCAGGAGAAAGAAAGACGATGTTCAGAGAACTTGTGTCTTTATTGTGAAGACTCTGGACATTATGCAGTTAATTGTCCCAATAAATTTAAAAGAACAATTGCAGCAATGGATGTTACAGTATCTGAACAAATAAACTCAATTTCTCAGTCCGTCTCTCCTTTGATTCAGGAAGCAAATAAAGTTAATTCTTTATCAACTCACTTTGTCATCCCAATAAGGCTTAATGTGGAAAGCAATGAAATATCTTGCGCTGCTATGCTGGACTCAGGGGCCGGTGGAAACTTCATGGACATCGAATTTGCCCGAAGTAATACCCTTCAAATAAGAAATAAGCTTGCCCCTATTGATATGGAAACTGTGGATGGCTCACCTTTGTCTTCAGGTCCAGTTACCCACGAGACCATCCCGCTTAAACTCCTAATCGAGACTGACCACCAGGAGACTATCAGCTTTGAGCTGATCACATCACCCAAGTTCCCTATTATCCTGGGCATCCCTTGGTTCTCTATCCATAATCCCTCCATCAACTGGGAAACATGTTCTTTAAGCTTTACATCTGACCATTGCAAAAGACATTGCAAAGAATCTTATCAAATAAGCCCTCCACCAACCCAAGATTCACAAGCAGTTTTGGCAACTACCAAGCCATACGACAAGCTACCTCCACAATATCTGGAGTTTCGTAACGTTTGTGATAAAAAGAACGCAGATCAGCTGCCTCCTCATCGCTCTTATGATTGTCCCATTGAATTGCTTCCAGGGGCAGAAATACCATTTGGGCGCCTTTATTCTTTATCAGAACCTGAACTGAAGGTGCTCAGGGAGTGGATTAATAAGAATCTAGAGAAGGGTTTTATCAGACACTCAACCTCTTCTGCTGGGGCAGCCTTATTCTTCGTGGTGAAAAAGGACTCCACCCTGCGTCCGTGAATTGACTACAGAGATTTAAATAGGATCACAATTAAGAATCGCTATCCACTCCCACTGATTCCAGAAATGCTTGAGAGACTCCGCTCCACCAAGCTCTTTACTAAATTAGATTTACGGGGGGCATACAACCTTGTCCGCATTCGTCCCAGAGATGAATGGAAAACTGCTTTCAGAACCAGATATGGACATTTTGAGTCTTCGGTCATGCCCTTTGGGCTCTGCAATGCTCCTGCAACTTTTCAACATTTTATTAATGATGTTTTTCGAGATTTGCTTGATCAGTTTGTAATAGCATATTTGGATGACATTCTCATTTTCTCTGATACTTTGGAAGAACACCGCAAGCATGTCTGTATTGTTTTCGAGAGACTAAGGCGGAATCAACTTTACATCAAACTAGAGAAATGCGAGTTTGAACAAACTCAGATCCAGTTCTTGGGATACATAATCTCTTCTGAAGGGGTAAGCATGGATCCTGATAAGATCAAAGCAGTGGTGGATTGGCCTGTCCCTAGGAATGTTAAGGAGATACAACGATTTGTTGGATTTGCCAACTTTTACAGAAGATTTATAAGGAATTTCTCCAAGGTAATTGCTCCAATTACACAGCTGACAAAGAAAGGGATACCCTTTTTTTGGTCACCTGAGGCACAGACTGCCTTTAGTAAACTGAAAACACTCTTCACTTCTGCACCAATACTGGTACATCCAGATCCAGAACTACCTTTCATCCTAGAAGTTGATGCTTCTAATTCTGCTGTGGGAGCTATCCTTTCTCAGTGAATTGGAGAACAAATGCAGCTTCATCCTTGCGCTTATTTCTCTCGAATGATGTCTCCAGCCGAGAAGAATTATGACATTGGAAACAAGGAACTGCTGGCAATTAAGGAAGCATTTTCTGAGTGGAGGCATCTGCTGGAAGGGGCTAAGCACCCTGTAACCGTTCTCACCGATCATAGAAATTTAGAATTTATTAGGTCTGGTAAAAGGTTGTCATCTAGACAAGCACGTTGGACCCTTTTCTTCTCCAGGTTCAATTTTGTTATCTCATACCACCCTGGGTCAAGGAATGGTAAGGCTGATGCCCTATCACGGATCTTGCCTGGGCCTCTCCAGGAAAGTAACTCTGAATGTACAATCCTGTTTCCAAAGAACTTTCTAGGGGCCACAAGTTCAAAGACATTTCCTAATCTCCTCAAGGAGGGGTATGAGAATGACCCGCTTCTTAATAACCCTCCTAAAGACATAAACCTCAAGTACAATAATGTTTTTTGGACTCAAGCGCATTGCCTCTATGTACCTGAATCAGTTCGGGTAGAAGCCCTCAGGTTGGTACACGACTCTAAACTTGCTGGTCATTTTGGGGTTTCTAAGACAGAAGAACTCTTATCACGTTCCTTTTGGTGGCCTGGGTACAAGAAAGATGTAAAGAGATATGTGGCTTCATGTCTAACCTGTGCTCGCAATAAGACCCCCCGATCTTCTCCTCTGGGGTTACTTCTACCACTGCCTGTTCCATCTAGGCCATGGGGGTCAATTTCTATGGACTTTGTGGTCGACCTTCCTCTTTCAAAAGGGATGACAACCATTCTGGTAGTCGTTGACCGTCTCACTAAGATGGCTCATTTTATTCCAGTTAAGGGTGTACCCTCCGCCGAACATACTGCTGAGGTAATAGTTAGAGAAGTTTTTAAACTTCATGGAATTCCTCATGATGTGGTGTCTGACAGAGGGGTACAGTTTACCTCAAAATTTTGGAGAAGTTTTTGCTCAGCTTTGGGTGTAACAATTAATCTGTCCTCAGCTTTTCATCCACAGTCTAATGGTCAGACCGAGAGGAATAAATCAAACTCTGGAGCAATACCTTCGATGTTTTGTGAGTTATCTCCAGGATGACTGGGTGGACTACCTTCCTACGGCAGAGTTTGCTTATAATAACTCTAAACATAGCTCCACTTCCCAAAGCCCATTTTTCTTAAACACCGGGTATCATCCAGTTTTTATTCCTGATCTCCCTATCTCAACTTCAATTCCTGCTGTTACCAACAGACTAACTTCATTACATGAGATCCAGGAGAGATTGACTGATACATTGAAGGAGGCGCAGGAATATTACAAGAAGGCCGCTGACAGACACCGTAGGTCTATTCCCACCTTTCAGGTAGGTGACAAAGTTTGGTTATCTACCAAAAATTTAAAGGTTCAGGTTCCATGTGCTAAGTTGGGTCAAAAGTTTATGGGACCTTTTGAGATTTCTGCTTAAATCAACCCGGTCACTTTTCGCCTAAAACTTCCTGACAATATGAAGATTCACCCTGTTTTTCATATATCGCTACTCAAGCAGTTTCATGAAAATACTTTTTCTGGAAGAATTCATCCTCCTCCTCCACCTGTTGAGGTACAGGGTGAAGAAGAATATGTGGTGGGAAAAAATCTTGACTCCAGGATCTCTAGGAACAAATTGCAATATTTGGTTCAATGGGAAGGATATGGACCAGAAGAAAATTCTTGGAAGCCTGAAAAGAATGTTCATGCCCCTAGATTAACAAGGGAATTCCACCAGAGGTTTCCTCAGAAACCTGGCCCTAAGACGTCCAGGGGACATCCTGGAAGGAGGGGAGTACTGTTAGGACCTGGGCTTGAACCTGGGACCTCTGGTGTGTCTGGTGGTGACTCTACTTGCTGAGCCACCTGGAATGCTGGACAGCTCCTTGGATAGTTCATTAGACAATTCCTTGAATGATCTTTCTTGTCTTGAATCTTGTTTGCCTTGAACCTTGAACCCTTTGCTCCTCCCAGGAACTTCCTGATTTAAGCCATGTCCTTGCACTTCCTGGTTGCCAGAATATTGTGTCTTCACCAGCCAATATCTTGCTCCTGTCTACTGCTGCCGACCGCATCTTTGCTACCACTCACTAC
The DNA here is from genome assembly GCA_029206835.1 of Rana muscosa. Classification (NCBI taxonomy): domain Eukaryota; kingdom Metazoa; phylum Chordata; class Amphibia; order Anura; family Ranidae; genus Rana; species Rana muscosa. The sequence goes on from CM055116.1 coordinate 885,805,531, forward strand.
CGACTTTTGGCTCGTCCCCGACTACGCTTCTGCTGAATCCCAACCTGCAACTATCTGTTACCGACTTTTGGCTCGTCCCCGACTACGCTTCTGCTTGATCCCTACCTGTGTTATCTGTTTCTGGACCCCGGCTTGCTCACCCCCTGGTGGGGCTAATCTGAGGACCGCGACCTGGCACTGACACGCAACGAAGCCCATCTCCACCTTTAGGAGCCCTGGTGAATACCGGTCAGTGCTTAGACCCCGCACCTCAGGTGAACCCGTGTCATCAGCCAGGGTGACCTGTGTGAATACCTGCTCTGCTGCTATAGCTACTGGCCTCTGAGCCTGACTCCAGACCGTGACACCTTCATAAAAATGAATCAGTCTTGGATCACCACCAGCTATCAAACACCTGATGCTGATGTAACCTAATAATTTTTTTTGAAATGTCATATTCCTTCAAGACTGCCTATGCTGATGCTGAGTGACTATCCTCTTCCTCCTCAATGATCATGCTAATAGCTTGTAAGAACATTTTTGGTTCTGGGCACCGCCACCAGTGGCTAAGGCCCAATTTTTCAGTCCCTGTTTAACATGGGCGTGTAATTACAATTTTTGATGCAATACTTTGCAGCAGGGCTCATTCCTGCGCTCCAACTAGAGTATCTGTGAGGGGTTGCAGTGTTGTGGCACCAGCACCAGTGCCTAATGCCGCGTACACACGATCATTTTTCCCATCGGGAAAAATTAATTTATTTTTTTTTAACAAGAAAAACGCCCGTGTGTGGGCTTTTTGTCATTTTTCCCGACGGGAAAAACGGCATTAATCACGACGAGAAAAATTAGAACATGCTCTAATTTTTCTCGTCGTGATTCCTGTCGTTTTTTTCCGCGGCAGTTTTCCCATAGGGAAACACTGCCACGGAGCCCACACACGCTCGTTTTTCTCGACCAAAAAAAAAATGTCGGGAAAAACGGACGTGTGTAGGGAACCAAGCCGTTCCCTCGTTTTTCCCGTCGATTTTCTCGACCGTGTTTTCACCGTCGAGAAAATCGATCGTGTGTACGCGGCATTAGGCCCAATTTTTCAGCCCCTGTTTAACAGGGGCGTGTAATTAAAATTTTTGAAGCAATAATTTGCAGCAGGGCTCATTCCTGCACTCCAACAAGGGTATCTGTGAGGGGTTGCAGTGTTGTGGCACCAGTGCCTAAGGCCCAATTTTTATGCCCATCTTCAACAGGAGCATGTAATTACAATTCTTGATCTAATATTTCACAGCAGGGCCCATTCCTGTGCCCACCAAGAGTAACTGTGAGGACTTACAGTGTTGTGGCACCAGCACCACCACCAAAGGCCCAATTTTTCCTACCACTGTTCAACAATGGCATGTAATTACAATTCTTGATATAATAGTTCACAGCAGGGCGTTCCAGCGCCCACCAAGAGTAACTGTGAGGGCTTACAGTGTTGTGGCAAGTGGCAACACCAACACCTAAGGGCCAAATTTCTATACGGCAGGCCCCTACTTTCAAACATCCAACTTACAAACAACTCCTACTTGCAAATGGAAGGAGACAACAGGAAGTGAGAGGAAATCTACCCCAAAGGAAGGGAAATTCTCTCCTGTAAGAGTTAATATGGGAAAAAGGTGTCTCCTCTCCACTGATGCTTTATCACCAATCCTTGTTTCACTAAAAACCGCAAATTTTCAAAAAACATTTGTCATTGGGACGGAAAGTGAGACGAAATGTTCTGAACAGGTGCACAGACAGCAAAACAAATGTTACAGGGGTGATAACCCTTCCCTATGTTTTCCAAAAAGCTTAAAACTGATTTTTTGGCTGGAGCTACACTTTAAAAATGTACCAGTTCAAAATTACAAACAGATTCTACGTAACAACAAACCTACAGTCCCTGTCTTGTTTGCACCGCCTGTATACTGCTGTTCAGAGTATATAGGGCCTGGGGGCCCCACGCCTTTCCTTTTTTTAATTTGGGTGCGGGATTCCCCTTAATATCCATACAAGACCTAAAGGGGCTGGTAATGGGCTGGGGGGGGGTACCCATGCCATTTTTCTCAATGATTTTCATCCATATTGCAGGGACCAGACATTACATTAAAGCCGCAAGCAGTTTTAAATGACTTTTTTTCCTTTAGAAATGTCATTTTGTGCATGGACAGTTCTAAACACGGGAAACACGTGCCACTTCACAGGCATACTATAGACACCCCCCAGGGGCGATATTTAAAGGAATATTTCACGGCCGTTTTTAAAACTTCTTTTTGCATTGATACATGTCCCCTGGGGCAGGACCCGGGTCCCCAAACCATTTTTAGGACAATAACTTGCATATTAGCCTCTAAAATTAGCACTTTTGTTTTCGAACGTTCGAGTCCCATAGACTTTAATAGGGTTCTAAAGTTTGCCGAACTTTCGGTCCGTTCGCAGGTTCTGGTGCGGCTCATCCCTTAGGTGGATCACCACATCTGTTAATCTTTGTTACTCTGTGACACTTTGTGAAGATACCCCTTTCTATTCTGTGGATTACATATATTACTTCACAAAAGTCTGAGTACTCAAACACAGGACTTAAAGAGCCCCAATGTTCTGAGACTCTGTGTGTTTGTGTGAATAGAATTCCCACTGTCCAGTGGTTAGCTAGAACCTACAAGAGCTAGATAGGATCTTATATTCAGTAACATCACTTTTGGGAAATTGTTGAACATTATTTTTGTATTGTATTGTACAGTTTTGTTCACCACTCGTTCAGTGCATTTCAGGCAAGGCCTCCCACTGGCGGTTAAAGTGAACGAACACCAATCCTGTTTTCATTTACTGAGCAGTTGTATTATATCATTGCATTTAACATTGGTATTCTGTTAATCAGTTTATGTATTTTCAGGGCTTATTGCTAGTTCTAATAAAGCCCAGCTTAAAGTTTAAACAGTGTTTGGTGTTACTTGGATCCAGGTGAGGGGAAGCCATCACTGGTGTGGGACAGAAGACCCGTATATTACAGCGGCCCTTGCGGGGGTAGCGCTATATATATATATATATATATATATATATATATATATATATACATACATATGTAGCGGGTATACACTTTTCTGTGTATTTAAAACTGGCAGAGACACCAGTGATGTGCAGTTCCCTGCAGCCCAGCGGGTGGCGCTGTCGCCTTGGGCTGGGGTTGAACCATTGCTGTGTGCCGGGCTCCCTTTTTGTCCTCCCTCGGCGGCGGTATGGTGGGGCGGGGAACCCACCGTGCTTGCTGGGAGAGGGTATAAAGGGGCCGGCCATCTTTGTCACGGGGTCAAGTCCCGGGCACCCTCAGCCTGTGGGCGGTGGTTCGTGTCGGTCCTCTAGGCGGTCTAGGCCTAGAGGACGTTCGGAGGTCGTGTTCCATCCCAGGCACCTTTAGCCTGGGGTGAGGTACTCGGATGGGGGTCTGGAGCTCAGTGCCCAACACTGAGTTTCGCGAGGGAAGGAGATCCTAGGGGACCCTGGGAGTGGGTACCCGAATCCGGAGGGCGTAATGGACCGGTGGGAGATACTTGCTTGAAGACCTGGTGCAGCATATTGCCGGTGACAGGTGAGCCTTCCATCGGAGACCGCCTGGAAGGAAATCCCTCTTCGCTTGGAGACCGCAACCCACTTTCAGGAAGGAAAGTGGAGAGTTCATTGTGCCTGGGCCTACTCGCATCCACACCCCCCTTGTCTGTTCTGTTCGTTGAGGGAGTCCAACTGTCTGTGCATTACTCTGTTATTGGAAGAATAAAGGAGTGTTGGACTTTAGTGGTGTGGGGCTCATTTACTGGCAGACACTGTTCGAGAAAACCAGGAGGAGATCTCCGGATGCAGAACACCGACCCGAAGGTAAAAGAGGATTGTCTCTCACTGCACATACTCTGCAGGGGGACTTGGCATGGTGACCCCGCACTCTCTCCTTCAGAGTACCCCTAGACGAGCGCCAGAGCAAGAAGAGTAGAGAGGAGAGGGTGGAGGCCGCTACACGTGGGGGCTCGGGTCCGGGATGGTGTTCGTGCTACTACGGAGTTTGAACGTGTCTGCCCGGAGGAGTTCCGAGTAGGTCGGCCATATTATTGGCCAAAGTGCATCCCTGCTCGAAGTCGTGGACATGACCCAGTGAAGGGAAAGGCCCGCGCAGAAGAGGGAGGAAAGGGGGGAGCTCAGCCGTGTGAAGGACTACACGTGGGGGCTTCTATTTGCACTGCGCCACCAGGCACACCCCCACCGCTTAGTTCGTGGGGGTGACTCAGGAAGAAAAAGCCCGCGAACTGGAGCAAAGGGGAGGAGTCCAATACGTGTGAAGGACTACACGTGGGACGTTGGCGCAAAACTTTGCAGTGCGCGATGGACCAACAGCAAGTCACCATGTTCGGACAAACAGCGTGTGTTCCACTTCATCCTTCCACCACGTCTTTGACTGCTGCTGCTCCAGTGACCGATACAGGGATTCGGCTAAAGCCAAAGGGATGATTCGCCCTGTATTCATGCATGGACGTTGAGGCCCTGGGTGTGATTTGTCCCGGCTGCTCGGGACTGGTGTGTCATCTGAAGCCATTCGGGCGATGCAAAGTCTGTTGGGAGTTCCTATTCGAGGTAGATACAGTCATTGAGAAGCCAAGAACCATCTACCCCGGCCGTACCACAGGCAGCACCACTCAAGTTGGAGGAATCACTGCTTTGACAGCCATCCCTGTGCGCACTGCAGCGACCGCAGAGGAGGTCGCGAGTACTCAACGGGAGAAATCCGAGGATGCTGACTCGGTCACCACTGTCTCACAGCGTCCACCGCCGAAGAGAAAGACCGGTATGGTAGCCCCGTCCAGCGGTTGCGGTGGACCATCTCGCCTGCCTACGCCCGGCCCGGATGAAACCGGTAAGAAGAGTTCCGGACGTCCTGCCTCAAGAAAAGGCAGAGGTAAGCCAGGCGGAGGGACTTGGTGTGTGGGCGGAGGTGTCGGGGATCCACAACCCTGTGTGTCCGTGGGGGGTGGTAGTCCCGTTTCCACTACAGGCTACATACCCGCGGAGGAGTGTGACACCTCCGACCTAGAGTCGCTCTCCAATCTGGGAGACGATGTCGCCATAGACAAACTGTTTGTTCAAAAGGGCTAGGACAAAGTACCTCTCGCCTCGTCCCGCAGAACCAGGGACCCACCCTTGTCTACAGGGGATAGTACACCCCGGGTGGAGGCACCAGCGCCTGAGGAGGGGTCCCGTCCCCAGCCTACTCTTGCCTTCCCAGTGCCTCCTGCACCTAATGCCGGGGAAAAGAGACTGTTGTTGCGGGCACCTATGCCCAGACCAGATGTAATCAAGGCCCCTCGCCACCCGGACTCAATAGTTTTGCCTGGCGAAGGGGACAGAGCCACTATGCCTCTTCTGGCGAGACTACAATGCCTATTTGGCCAGAAGGTTGCTGCTGAGTATGGATGGGAGTACCCGTACTTGTCCAAGGAGCTATTGTATGAAGTGGAAGTTTGCCGGGAGCGCTGGTACAATGACTTTGTGTGGACCCACCTTCAGGTTCCACACGCCCGCAAGTACCTTGCGTGTTCCCCCAAGGCCTCTCAGCGCTTTAAAGATTGCAAGGCAGAATGGATGCTGGGACAACATATCCACGTGGACAAGGTGCTGATCCGACGCAAGGAAGGGGAAGATGTCGAGTACCATCTGGAGACCATGGATCAACACTTGAAGCCACTTGTCCTGCCGCACCCTCGATTCTATCTATAGGAGAAGAGAGACTCAGTTTTTGTTCTTTATGCTGCTGAACTTTCCGGGGTTGTTGTTCTTGTTACCCAGAGGAAGAAGGACTGTTCCTGTTTGTTCTTCAATTCTCCAGCAAGAAATCATGGACTCTGGGGTAGATAGGGCGCAAGAGAAGAAGGAAATTCCACGAGTGCAGTTACCGCGATGCTGTCACCAGGCGGCAGTGTTGCGCATCGATATCACTGTTCACACACACACACTTTATGAAGGAAAGGGTTTCTCTGCGGAGACGTTTTTTCATTCTCACACGAATACATGTGTCAGGGTTTATGTGTGTTAACTTTCTTTTCCCCTCTGCAGGAGAGCATCCCATCAAGACCACTGAGTATGGGGTGGGTCTTAGTCAGGATGGGTGGGGAGAAGTGTAATGTGAAAATGTCATTTCAAGGTTGTTGTTAAGTGTTGTTGTTTCCCTTTCCCTCCCTTTTCATGTGAGGCTCAGGCACAACTGCTCTAACTAGTTTAAGTTTTCTAAGTTTTTGGATTTTTTTACAATTTTCAGTTGGTTTCTGGATTGGACTATGTCAGCCCTTGAGGGCATGGTTCGTTACAGACACTGGGGACCAGTGTCAAATCACCAGGGGGAGAGTGTAGGGTATACACTTTTCTGTGTATTTAAAACTGGCAGAGACACCAGTGATGTGCAGTTCCCTGCAGCCCAGCGGGTGGCGCTGTCGCCTTGGGCTGGGGTTGAACCATTGCTGTGTGCCGGGCTCCCTTTTTGTCCTCCCTCGGTGGCGGTATGGTGGGGCGGGGAACCAGCCGTGCTTGCTGGGAGAGGGTATAAAGGGGCCGGTCATCTTTGTCACGGGGTCGAGTCCCGGGCACCTTCAGCCTGTGGGCGGGGGTTCGTGTCTGTCCTCTAGGCGGCCTAGGCCTAGAGGACGTTCGGAGGTCGTGTTCCATCCCAGGCACCTTTAGCCTGGGGTGAGGTACTTGGATGGGGGTCTGGAGCTCAGTGCCCAACACTGAGTTCCGCGAGGGAAGGAGATCCTAGGGGACCCTGGGAGTGGGTAACCGAATCCGGAGGGCATAATGGACCGGTGGGAGATACTTGCTTGAAGACCTGGTGCAGCATATTGCCGGTGACAGGTGAGCCTTCCATCAGAGACCGCCTGGAAGGAAATCCCCCTTCGCTCGTAGACCGCAACCCACTTTCAGGAAGGAAAGTGGAGAGTTCATTGTGCCTTACCTTCTTCTCTTGCGCCCTATCTACCCCAGAGTCCATGATTTCTTGCTGGAGAATTGAAGAACAAACAGGAACAGTCCTTCTTCCTCTGGGTAACAAGAACAACAACCCCGGAAAGTTCAGCAGCATAAAGAACAAAAACTGAGTCTCTCTTCTCCTATAGATAGAATCGAGGGTGCGGCAGGACAAGTGGCTTCAAGTGTTGATCCATGGTCTCCAGATGGTACTCGACATCTTCCCCTTCCTTGCGTCGGATCAGCACCTTGTCCACGTGGATATGTTGTCCCAGCATCCATTCTGCCCTACTCGCATCCACACCCCCCTTGTCTGTTCTGTTCGTTGAGGGAGTCCAACTGTCTGTGCATTACTCTGTTATTGGAAGAATAAAGGAGTGTTGGACTTTAGTGGTGTGGGGCTCATTTACTGGCAGACACTGTTCGAGAAAACCAGGAGGAGGTCTCCGGATGCAGAACACCGACCCGAAGGTAAAAGAGGATTGTCTCTCACTGCACATACTCTGCAGGGGGACTTGGCGTGATGACCCTGCACTCTCTCCTTCAGAGTACCCCTTGACGAGCGCCAGAGCAAGAAGAGTAGAGAGGAGAGGGTGGAGGCCGCTACACATACATATACACAGTGGGTACGGAAAGTATTCAGACCCCCTTAAATTTTTCACTCTTTGTTATATTGCAGCCATTTGCTAAAATCATTTTAAGTTCCTTTTTTTTCCTCATTAATGTACACACAGCACCCCATATTGACAGAAAAACACAGAATTGTTGACATTTTTACAGATTTATTAAAAAAGAAAAACTGAAATATCACATGGTCCTAAGTATTCAGAACCTTTGCTCAGTATTTAGTAGAAGCACCCTTTTGATCTAATACAGCCATGAGTCTTTTTGGGAAAGATGCAACAAGTTTTTCACACCTGGATTTGGGGATCCTCTGCCCTTCCTCCTTGCAGATCCTCTCTAGTTCTGTCAGGTTGGATGGTAAATGTTGGTGAACAGCCATTTTTAGGTCTCTCCAGAGATGCTCAATTGGGTTTAAGTCAGGGCTCTGGCTGGGCCATTCAAGAACAGTCACTGAGTTGTTGTGAAGCCACTCCTTCGTTATTTTAGCGGTGTGCTTAGGGTCATTGTCTTGTTGGAAGGTAAACCTTCGGCCCAGTCTGAGGTCCTGAGCACTCTGGAGAAGGTTTTCGTCCAGGATATCCCTGTACTTGGCCGCATTCATCTTTCCCTCGATTGCAAGCAGTCTTCCTGTCCCTGCAGCTGAAAAACACCCCCACAGCATGATGCTGCCACCACCATGCTTCACTGTTGGGACTGTATTGGACAGGTGATGAGCAGTGCCTGGTTTTCTCCACACAAACCGCTTAGAATTAAGGCCAAAAAGTTCTATCTTGGTCTCATCAGACCAGAGAATCTTATTTCTCACCATCTTGGAGTCCTTCAGGTGTTTTTAGCAAACTCCATGCGGGCTTTCATGTCTTGCACTGAGAGGCTTCCGTCGGGCCACTTTGCCATAAAGCCCTGACTGGTGGAGGGCTGCAGTGATGGTTGACTTTCTACAACTTTCTCCCATCTCCCGACTGCATCTCTGGAGCTCAGCCACAGTGATCTTTGGTTCTTCTTTACCTCTCTCACCAAGGCTCTTCTCCCCCGATAGCTCAGTTTGGCTGGACGGCCAGCTCTAGGAAGGGTTCTGGTCGTCCCAAACGTCTTCCATTTAAGGATTATGGAGGCCACTGTGCTCTTAGGAATATTAAGTGCAGCAGAAAATTTTTTGTAACCTTGGCCAGATCTGTGCCTTGTCACAATTCTGTCTCTAAGCTCTTCAGGCAGGTCCTTTGACCTCATGATTCTCATTTGCTCTGACATGCACTGTGAGCTGTAAGGTCTTATATAGACAGGTGTGTGGCTTTCCTAATCAAGTCCAATCAGTATAATAAAACACAGCTGGACTCAAATGAAGGTGTAGAACCATCTCAAGGATGATCAGAAGAAATGGACAGCACCTGTGTTAAATATATGAGTGTCACAGCAAAGGGTCTGAATACTTAGGACCACGTGATATTTCAGGTTTTCTTTTTTAATAAATCTGCAAAAATGTCAACAATTCTGTGTTTTTCTGTCAATATGGGGTGCTGTGTGTAGCCCCGGACCATTTGGTAGCTAAAGAACCAGAGGTGAATTCAGAATTTTGCACTGCGCTGCTTTAACTGTAAATTGTGCGGACATGCAATGTTGTACCCAAACGAAATTTGCGTCCTTTTCTTCCCACAAATAGAGCTTTCTTTTAATGGTATTTGATTGCCTCTGCGATTTTTATTTTTTGCGATATAAACGGAAAAAGACCGAAAATTTTGAAAAAAAATGATATTTTCTACTTTCTGTTATAAGAAAAATCGAATAAACTCAATTTTAGTCATACATTTAGGCCAAAATGTATTCAGCCACATGTCTTTAGTAAAAAAAATGTCAATAAGCGTATATTTATTGGTTTGCGCAAAAGTTATAGCGTTTACAAACTAGGGTACATTTTCTGGAATTTACACAGCTTTAAATTTATGACTGCCTATCTCATTTCTTGAGGTGCTAAAATGGCAGGGCAGTACAAACCCCCCCCCCCCCAAATGACCCCATTTTAGAAAGTAGACACCACAAGGAAATTGCTGAGAGGCATGTTGAGCCCATTGAATATTTTTTTTTTGTCCCAAGTGATTGAATAATGACAAAAAAAAAAAAATTACAAAAAGTTGTCACTAAATGATATATTGCTCACACATGCCATGGTTACATGTGGAATTGCACCCCAAAGTACATTCTGCTGCTTCTTCTGAGTACGGGGATACCACATGTGTGGGACTTTTTAGGAGCCTAGCCGCGTACGGGACCCCGAAAACCAAGCACCGCCTTCAGGATTTCTAAGGGCGCAAATTTTTGATTTCACTCCTCACTACCTATCACAGTTTTGAAGGCCATAAAATGCCAAAATAGCACAAAACCCCCCCAAATGACCCCATTTTAGAAAGTAGACACCACAAGGAAATTGCTTAGAGGCCTGTTGAGCCCATTGAATATTTTTTTTTTTTGTCCCAAGTGATTGAATAATGACAAAAAAAAAAAATTACAAAAAGTTGTCACTAAATGATATATTGCTCACACATGCCATGGTTATATGTGGAATTGCACCCCAAAATAAATTTTTCTGTTTCTCCTGAGTACGGGGATACCACATGTGTGGGACTTTTTAGGAGCCTAGCCGCGTACGGGACCCCGAAAACCAAGCACCGCCTTCAGGATTTCTAGGCACAAATTTTTGATTTGACTCCTCACTACCTATCACAGTTTCGAAGGCCATAAAATGCCAAAATAGCACAAACCCCCCCCCCCCAAATGACCCCATTTTGGAAAGTAGACACCCCAAGCTGTTTGCTGAGAGGCATGGTGAGTATTTTACAGCTCTCATTTGTTTTTGAAAATGAAGAAAGAACATTTTTTTTTCTTTTTTTTTTTCAATTTTCAAAACTTTGTGACAAAAAGCGAGATCTGCAAAATACTCACAATACCTCTCAGCAAATAGCTTGGGGTGTCTACTTTCCAAAATGGGGTCATTTGGGGGGGTTTTGTGCCATCTGGGCATTCCATGGCCTCCGAAACTGTGATAGGCAGTGAGAAGTGAAATCAAAAATTTACACCCTTAGAAAGCCTGAAGGCGGTGATTGGTAGTTGGGGTCCCGTACGCGGCTAGGCTCCCAAAAAGTCTCACACATGTGGTATCCCCGTACTCAGGAGACGCAACAGAATGTATTTTGGGGTGTAATTCCACATATGCCCATGGCATGTTTGAGCAATATATCATTTAGTGACAACTTTGTGCAAAAAAAAAAAAAAAAATTGTCTTTTTTCCGCAACTTGTGTCAACATATAAAATATTCCATGGACTCGACATGCCTCTCAGTATATAGATTGGGGTGTCTACTTTCCAAAATGGGGTCATTTGGGGGGGTTTTGAACTGTTCTGGCATTTTATACACAACATTAGGAAGCTTACATCCACTCTTCTAACCACTTGAAGACAAAGCCCTTTTTGACACTTTTTGCTTACATGAAAACATATTTTTTTTTGCAAGAAAATTATGTTGAACCCCCAAACATTATATATATTTTTAAAGCAAAGGCCCTACAGAATAAAATGGTGGGTGTTGCATTTTTTTTTTCTACACAGTATTTGCGCAGCGATTTTTCAAACGCATTTTTTGGGGAAAAAATACACTTTTTTTAATTTTAATGCACTAAAACACACTATATTGCCCAAATGTTTGATGAAATAAAAAAGATGATCTTAGGCCGAGTACATAGATACCAAACACGACATGCTTTAAAATTTCGCACAAACGCGCATTGGCGACAAACTACATACATTTTTAAAAGCCTTTACAGGTTACCCCGTTAGATTTACAGAGGAGGTCTACTGCTAAAATTACTGCCCTCGATCTGACCTTCGCGGTGATACCTCACATGCATGGTGCAATTGCTGTTTACATATGACGCCAGACCGACGCTTGCGTTCGCCATTGGGCAAGAGCAGGGCAGGACAGGGGTGCTTTTTTTTTTTCTTTTTTTTATTATTAATTTTGCTTTTTTATTTTATTTTTAAATTGTTCCTTCCATATTTATTTATTTTTATCATTTTTATTGTTATCTCAGGGAATGTAAATATGCCCTATGATAGCAATAGGTAGTGACAGGTACTCTTTTTTTGAAAAAACTGGGGTCTAGACCCTAGATCTTTCCTCTGCCCTCAAAGCATCTGACCACACCAAGATCGGTGTGATAAAATGCTTTCCCAATTTCCCAATGGCGCTTTTTATATCCGGGGGGGGACATTCCCTCCCACTGCTTGTAAAAGCAGTCCAGAGGCTAATTAGCCACTAGGATTGCTTTTACATGAAAGCCGGCCGCTGGCTGAAAAGAATGATACCAAGATGATACCTAAACCCGCAGGCATCAATCTGGTATAACCATTCAAAGTCCAGCAACATACCAGTATGTCCTTGTTGGACATGTATTGTAATCTTTTTTTTTTCATGCAGCCAGGTGGCTGAACGAAAAAAGAGATTGATCGGTGGGTATGCCCACCATTAGAATACCGCCCTTCATCCACCCACTTCTAATGATGGGCATACATGCACCATTTATATATGCCGAAGCATGGGGGCATCCTCCCGCAAAAAAGTTATGCCGCACACACATGGTCGGACTTTTCCACGGGCAAGCCTCCGTCGGAATTTCGATCGTATGTACGCGGCATTAGGAGCAAAATCACTCCTCCGCCCCTGCTGCCCCAATGCTTCGGCATATTTGCTTTTTTTTTTTTGTCTGTGGTGGTGAAATCACCTCCTACAGCACTGGAGTCGCAGGGATCAGGCCTGTCTCTGCGAACGCTGCAGTTATGTGTGTTGTGTTTTGTAAGTGACAGTGATCGATCGATACTGCACTTGGGTGGCCTGGGCTGGACGGAGGGGCAAAACGCAGGTGCTAGCAGGTATCTGGGCTGATCCCGCTAACACTGCGTTTTTGGGAACCCTAAACTGCTGGGGACGCTAGTATAGATCTGATCAGATCAGATATTGATCTGTTCAGATACTATACCACTAAGGGAGGTGTATGCTTCATGCGTGGGTGTTAGCGTTACTGGCACTAACCTGACGCTACCTGGGGTGTGACGCAGACCCTCTCTGACGCTAAAACCTAATTGATATCACCCGCCGGGCGAACAGGGGGTTAAACCTTTATTGGGTTATATACGGCGGGTGCCCTGACACTATAAAAAGCAAACTAACTAACCAGCGTCACCCGTAACACTTATATGATGATCACTGGTGAAAGGGTTAACTAGGGGCAATTAGGGGGTTAAAACCTTTATTAGATAATATATGGGGGTACCTGACGCTATAAAAACCTGCGGCGAACCTAAAAAAAATTACTGGCTACCGATCTGCATCACCGACGCTAAGACAGCGATCAGAAAAATGATCGCTTAGCGACAGTGGTGATAGGGGGTGAAAGGGTTACCTGGGGGGCGATCAAGGGGGTTAAACCTGTATTAGATAATTTATGGGGGTACCTGACGCTATAAAAACCTGCGGCGAACCTAAAAAAAATTACTGGCTACCGATCTGCATCACCGACGCTAAGACAGGGATCAGAAAAATTATCGCTTAGCGACAGTGGTGATAGGGGGTGAAAGGGTTACCTGGGGGGCGATCAAGGGGGTTAAACCTTTATTAGATAATTTATGGGGGTACCTGACGCTATAAAAACCTGCGGCGAACCTAAAAAAAAAATACTGGCTACTGATCTGCATCACCGACGCGAAGACAGCGATCAGAAAAATGATCGCTTAGCGACAGTGGTGATAGGGGGTGAAAGGGTTACCTGGGGGGCGATCAAGGGGGTTAAACCTTTATTAGATAATTTATGGGGGTACCTGACGCTATAAAAACCTGCGGCGAACCTAAAAAAAATGACTGGCTACCGATCTGCATCACCGACGCTAAGACAGCGATCAGAAAAATGATCGCTTAGCGACGGCGGTGCTAGGGGGTGAAAGGGTTATCTGGGGGGTGATCAAGGGGTTAAACCTTTATTAGGGGGGGTTAGGGGGCTACACTGGGCCTAAAACTAAATGTAGTGACACTTTTACAGTCACAAATGTCACTGATTGCAGTGATCAGTAAATAAATGGTCACTGCAGTCAGTGACACTGTGACTGGGGGCTGGGGGGTGATCTGGGGGGGCCTGGGGGGGCGATTTATGTGCCTATGTGTGCTGGTGTTAGTGTAGTGTTTGTGCACTAACCTTGATGTCTTCTCTTGTACGGCGCTCGGTATATGTGAGCGCCGCACAGGAGATGACATCACTTCCTCCTGCTTCCTCTGTCTGTGTGTACATTCGACAGACAGAGGGGGCATTTCCATTCGCCGGGAGCGATCGCGGGGGGGTGGCCGGAATCGAACAGCCGTCCCCTCATGTCGGATCGCTCCCAGACGAATTCCGACCGCTCACTGTACAGAAGGGGGGTCCGATCGGACCCCCCAACTGTACAAAGGCAATCACGTATGCTCTACGTGATTGTGCCTGTCGGTGCCATTGTGCCGACGTTTATATACAGTGAGCGGTCGTTAAGTGGTTAATGAGGAAAAAAATATATTTTAGCAAATGGCTGCAATATAACAAAGAGTGAAAAATTTAAGGGGGTCTGAATACTTTCCGTACCCACTGTGTATATATATATATATATATATATATATATATATATATATATATATATATATATATATATGTGGCGGTCAGCAAGTGGTTATAGAAAAGACAGTTTTTTGGCAGGATCATTCATATTTTCAATATCAATGCCAAAATGTCATCCTTTCTGCCAGGGTATGCAAACTTTTGAGCACAACTGTAAATGAAGGTGCATGCACACTAGTACAGATGCTTATTATACAGTAACACAAATACTTATCTGGCCTCCATAAATTTTCCTCAGTTACCTGACACTACAACGATATGACCATAGAGGAGTTGCAGCAAAGTATAAACTGTAGAAACCTCTGTAAGCAGATTTAATTACCAATACCCAGATACGTTTTTTTGGGCACTTCCTCATTGTAAACGGAACTAACTTTATATCTTTGGATATAAAATGCATCTTGATAACTAAGATCAACTCTACTATTGCCAAAAATCAAATACCTGTAGTTACTCTGCCCTTGTAAATCACTTTTATGGTTAATGGGAGGATTGAACTGTTAGGTTTCAAAATTATAAATTAAATAAAAAATTACATATTAATACTTACACTATAACAATTAATGATTACAAACACAGATAGAAATATAAGAGGAGTTTTTTTTTTTTTACTAGAGTAGAAAGCATTCATATACTGTATGTATCTGTTATCAGAAACCTTGGGTGCAGGAGCTTCACTAATGCCACGTACACATGATCGTTTTTAATGTCATTTTCAAAAACAACGTTTTTCTCGACGTGATTTTTCTTGTTTCCTCTCAAGCCTGTCTTGCATACACACGTTCATTAAAAAAAACGCTCGAGCAAAGCGCAGTGACGTACAACACGTACGACGGCACTATAAAGGGGAAGTTCCGTTCTAAAGGGCGCCACCCTTCATGTTAGTAAAGTTTGTTGAGCGACGATTCACGCTTTTCAGCCTCGTGCTTTTCAGTCCGTTACAGTGTGATGAATGTGCTATCTCCATTACGGACGCTAGTTTTACCAGAACGAGCGCTCCCGTCTCATACTTGATTCTGAGCATGCGCGTTTTTTTTCCCCTCGTAAAAGCATACACACTACCATTTTTTGCGTCGTTAAAAAAAACGAATACGAAAACGAATAAAAAAAATAGAGCAGGTTCTAATTTTTTTAGGCCATTTTTCACGTCATTAAAAATGCTCTGGAGCCTACACACGATCGTTTTTAATGCCCAATTTAAAAAATTGCATTTTTAACGTAGTGAAAAACAGTCGTGTGTATGCGGCATTACAGTAACCAAGCTGCATTTCCCATTCACCTCAGGATTCTGGCATTATTATCATGATTTATTGTATCTAAAACAGTGCAATGAGGATTTACATTAATAGTATGCAGAACATATACAAAGCCTGCATATCAAGCACTAGCAGCTGCTCGAAAGCATTTAGAGATTAATGAGAGCCTAAGAAAAAAAAATGGGTTGAGCAGTATGAGCTTGATGAGAAAGCTGCCACGTGCAAATTAGGAGGAGAATTAATGGAATATTAATATGTTTTTTTCATTCTCTTCCCACTGCTGATAATGCTGGCACATCTGGATGTAGCCAGGGTTATTTGGGGCCTGTAGTATTATGACACTACTTAGTGATAGATAGATAGATAGATAGATAGATAGATAGATAGATAGATAGATAGATAGATAGATACCCAGTTCTTGCCATATTGCCCTGCAAAGTGATCTATCATAGTAGTATAAATTGTAAATAAACAAAGGTATATGGCCACACAAGATGAAATATAAACCAGGAATCCACTTGTTGTTCTCTATATTCTTGGTACTGACCAGTGGCGGTACTTACCCCATCATAGCGGGTGGCAGGCAACGAGGTTCAGCGGCTCTGCTCTGAGTCCTCTCCTCCATGGCGGCTTCTAGCTCCTCTCCTCCTCCTAGGCATCCAATAGGATCACCTTCCCTTTCAGCCAATCAGGTGACCAGTGTCAAAACCCACTTCCTGTTTGGCCGGGAGGAGGATCAGTGTTACAACAGTGAATATTCATTCGCTGTTGTAACACACCTGGGTAGGATCGGAGCGCACTCTCTGTGAACCGAGCCCACCCTATATTGAAGTCTAATAGAGCCTCTTGGCTTTTATCGGTGCTTCAAAAAAACAGCCCCCCCTTGCATTGGAATCCATGTGCTGAAGTCCTGATAGGGGCAGGACGCATGGATAGGGGAGGCGGCGATGGACTGGAGGGAGGCGGCTATAGAGGAGTACATATCATCCTGAACTAATGAAGAAATTCGTTTTTTTTTACATTTTTTGGGGGGATATTTATTATAGCAAAAGGTTAAAAAAAAATATTTATATATTTTTTTTTAAATTTTCGGCTTTTTTTGTTTGTAGCGCAAAAAAAAAAAAAAAACGCAGAGGTGATCAAATACCACCAAAAAAGAGCTATATTTGTGGGGGAAAAAATGACATACATTTTGCTTGGGTACAGCGTCACACGACCGCGGCCGCAGTGCCGTATTGCAAAAAATGCTTTGGTCATTAAGGGGGCAAATCCGTCCTTAAAGGGTTGTAAACCCTCGCCGTTTTTTACCTTAATGCATTCTATGCATTAAGATAAAAAACCTCCTGTGCTGCAGCAGCGCGCCTGAGCCCCCCTTATACTTACCTGAGCCCCATAATTCCCACAATGGGAACGAGCACACCAGCTCCAGCAGGTGTCTCGTGTCCTGATTGGATAGATTGATAGCAGCGCAGCCATTGGCTCCAGCTGCTGTCAATCAAATCCAATGATGTGGGTGGAGCCGAGTTCTGCTGTCTATAGACGCAGCAGCAGGACACGGGAGCGTGCCCCGTCGGAGAGCGCTTCTCCGGCGAGACACTTGAGAAGAGGAGGAGCCAGGAGCCCCGCGGAAGGACCCCAGAAGAGGAGGATCAGGGCCACTCTATGCATAACCAACTGCACAGCGGAGGTAAGTATGACATGTTTTTTAAAACTGAACCTATACAACCCCTTTAAGTGGCTAAATGCTCATATTATCTTATGGGAGGTTGGTGTCAAAATGAACGGTCGAACAACAGGGTCTCTTTAAGAACTGAATATAACCTGAATTTTTAAAGAAAAGAAAAAAATTCTAATTTGGATGATCCACAGTCAGCTGCAGAATCTCTTCATACTCGTAGAGAACAGCGCGTCACTAATCTTTAATCTATTTATACCTCATTTCTTGCTGTCTTCATTTTTTTTATCTTTCTCTCCGAGCGCTTTCTGTCACTGGAATGAGGCCAGACTATGCATGGTGATCTAAGCCCTTTTGAAGTGTTAGATTAATGGGGATTAGTAATCAGAATATGTAAATGGAGTCGGCACAGTCAGGAGGCAGTTTGGATATTGTTTGATGCGTCTGAAATACATTTTTGGGCTCCTCAAATTTGTCTCCTGAAATAACTAGTAATACAGCTTGATGTAACTGATTTGAAAATCTGGAGACAAAGACAAAATTAAGCACTTTGTCTTGTCAGAATAAAGATCTGACTGTAAAATATTGTCAGTGACAGAAATAAATGGCTATTCTGCATTATGTAAAGTTCATGGCACGAGTGAAAGAGAAGAAGAGTGACAGCAACATAAAAGACACCTGTACCCAGGGGCATCTTTAATGTTAATTGGACCCTGGGCAAACATTTTCTTGGGCTCCCCCCATGCAATTTTGCTCTCCACCTGCTCTGAGACAGACAATAAATATCAGCTAGACTTAAAATCAGTTTACTGTATCAGATCAGGCCGTGATTGCGATTGGTTGCCAGAGGTTACAGCATATCATTACCACTTACTGACCGGTTGCTAGAGGTTACAGCATACATTATGGCTCACTGATTAGTTTCTAGAGGTTACAGCACATGATTTCTTCTTGTTGATTGGTTGCTAGAGATTACTGTACAGTAATACTGCTCACTGATTGGTTGCTAGAGGTTACAGCATATCATCTCTTCACTGCAGAGGGGCATGATATACATATGAATGCCGCCTTTATTTACATATGAATGCCGTCGGCCTCAGCTATTTACATATGAATGCCACGTCCATTTACATATGAATGACGGTTATTTACATGTAAACACAGGGATTGCAGGTGAGTCATCTGTACACAACAATAGGGCAGAGCTGGGCAGCATTAGTAGCAGCACTTCACACTGAGATATCAGGACAGCACAGGAGGACTAAAACTTCAAGGGACTAGGGAATTTAAACTGGGATAGTTGGCAAGTATGAGGCAGCTGCTTTGGGCCCCACAACAATGACAGGGCCCAGGGCAGCTGCCCCCTTTGCCCTGCCTTAAAGACGACCTTGCCTGTACCATTTTGAAGTATCAA
Organism: Rana muscosa; assembly: GCA_029206835.1. Taxonomy (NCBI): domain Eukaryota; kingdom Metazoa; phylum Chordata; class Amphibia; order Anura; family Ranidae; genus Rana; species Rana muscosa. The sequence goes on from CM055116.1 coordinate 885,824,174, forward strand.
AAGCTTATTTAACAAGACTGTGCAAAGTGCAACAGTTATGTGCAAAGTACAGAAACCCACAGAAAACAGACTTCACCTATTAACTCTGTCTATAAAAAAAAAATCAAATTTCACTGGCTGTTGTAGATTACTGCAATCAGCAGCCTTTGTACTTTTCTAGCTTGAATAGCTGCTTAGCTGTGAAAATAAATCTGTATATTTAAAAATAATAGGTTTGATTACATGAATACTGACCTTGTTATAGGATTCCATTACATCTACAGTACATTTTATACCTGCTTTTGTTGCAGAACCTAATTACCAAAAAAGTTGCTTGGTTGCTCTGTTGACTTAAAGATTTACTGAATAGGGATTTACATTAAAAGTGGGCCTATGACTTTCCTGTACCCTCCTCATAGTAAAAGGACCTACAATCTCAAATTTCACATGCAGCATCATTTTGATCCGTAATTCATTAAAATAATCACTTTACTGCTGCTTCTTCATGGTTCAATCAGGTGGCTGATGTTGCTGTTGCAGTGTAAGTTAAGGACCTGGCTGTTCTGCCTGGCAGGGGTGTCTGGATCATGTCACAAGCTGCACAGAATCGTAATGCTATGGGAAATATTTAGATCCTATAAATACAGCTCCTTGAAAAAGTATTCATACCCTTTTAATTTTTTTCCACATTTTGTCATGATATAACCAAAAATGTAAATGTATTTTATTGGGATTTTATGTGATAGACCAACACAAAATGGCACATAATTGTGAAGTGGAAGGAAAATGATAAATGGTTTTCAAATTTTTTTACCAATAAATATCTGAAAAGTGTGGCGTACATTTGTATTCAGCCCCCCTGAGTCAATACTTTGTAGAATCACCTTTCGCTGCAATTACAGCTGCAAGTCTTTTTGGAGATGTCTCTACCAGCTTTGCACAATTAGAGAGAGAAATGTTTGTCCATTCTTCTTTGCAAAATAGCTCAGGCTCTGTCATATTGGATGAAGTGCGTCTGTTAAGAGCAATTTTCAAGTCTTGCCACAGATTCCCAATTGAATTTAGGTCTGAACTTTTACTGGTCCATTCTAACACATGAATATGCTTTGATCTAAACCATTCCATTGTAGCTCTGGTTGTATGTTTAGGTTCGTTGTCCTACTGGAAGGTGAACCTCCGCCCCAGTCTCAAGCCTTTGCAGACTCTAACAGGTTTTCTTATAAGATTGCCCTGTATTTAGCTCCATCCATCTTCCCATCAACTCTGACCAGCTTCCCTGTACCTGCTGAAGAAAAGCATCCCCGCAACATGATGCTGCCACCACCATGTTTCACGGTGGGAATGGTGTGTTCAGGGTGATGTGCAGTGTTAGTTTTCCGCCACATATAGCGTTTTGCTATTAGGCAAAAATTTTAAATTTTGGTCTCATCTGACCAGAGCACCTTCTTCCACATGTTTGCTGTGTCCCCCACATGGCTTTTCGCAGACTGCAAACAGGACTTTTTAAGGCTTTCTTTCAACAATAGCTTTCTTCTTGCCACTCTTCCATAAAGCCCAGATTTGTGGAGTGCACGACTAAAAGTTGTCCTCCCTAAGCTGTGGATCTCTGCAACTTCTCCAGAGTTACCATGGGCCTCTTGGCTGCTTCTCTGATTAATGCTCTCCTTGCCCGGCCTGTCAGTTTAGGTGGACGGCCATGTCTTGGTAGGTTTGCAGTTGTGCCATACTCTTTCCATTTTCAGATGATGGTTGGAACAGTGCTCCATGAGATGTTCAAAGCTTGGGATATTTTTTTATAACCTAACCCTGCTTTAAACTTCTCCACAACTTTATCCCTGATCTGTCTGGTGTTTTCCTTGGCCTTCATGATGCTGTTTGTTCAATAAGGTGCATTTAGCTGTTTGCCTAGAGCAGTGGTCCTCAAACTATGGTCCATGGTCATATTACAACCCACTGGTTTCTAGTTGACTGGCACCTGCAATCAGAAGGTTCTGCGTGTAGGGCTTTCTCAATGCAAGCTGCAATGGGGAAGTCATTGTAAACAGAGTGGCAGCAGTTGCTAGGAACTGGACAGCAAAGGATTCAAGCAACAGATAATGTAACAGGCAATTATCGAGCAGGGTGACCCCCTTCCTGATGGTGCCTTTATAGCCCTGACCATGATGTAATTGAAAGGAGTAGTAACATGAAGCCTATAAGGTAAGTCTTGCTAAACACCAATGCTGGAGCAGAAATTCTCACTGACCACTAACACAAGGGCACCATTCCTCCCACTGATCATTGACACAGGGATATTTACGACTACCATTAAAGTAGAAGTTAACTTCCATCTCTTGCTTTTACCTGTAGGTAAGCCTATGTAGCGGTACACCTCGTAGGGGCTGCTGGATATTGTGGCCCACCCATCACCCTGCCCAGCATTCACTTTCTCAGACACACCAGAGTCAAATGAACAGTCCGTCAACTTTGTTTTGTATTTTATTGAGGGGGTTAAACTTGGATGGGGTTTGGGATTTATGAGATGCCCAGAATTGAATTTTTCAAACTTAGATTTGGGACGAACTATGTACACTCCCTGAGTCCCTGTACATATTGACACATCACACTCCTCTTGCACAAACTTGCTTGCAGACTATCTCACTCTCTTCCTCCTTCACAGAACTTCCTCTCAGGCGCAGCTAGCACATAGTTAGGCCTGACTCTGGCCCGAGCCAGGCCTTGCAGAAATGCCTTTTTTAGTCAGGGACCGCCGGCCCTTGTAGTGTAGCCATAGGCGTGTGCAGGGGGTGTGCCAGGTGTGCCTGGGCACACCCTAATCACCGCTTGAGGTGCAGATTCCCCCTGCTGATATTGCACCAATGCCCCAGAACGGGGCTCCTAAAAAAAAATGTAAAAAATAAAAAGATTAAAAATAATAAAAATTAAAAGCTACTGACACTGTACACGACCCTACTGACACCAACCTCTGATCTACTGACACCATCCATGTTTTACTACATTTGGGGTGCACACCCTAATGCAAAAGGCTGTGCACACCTATGAGTGTAGCAAATATTTGCGAGTTACAGTGCTAGCTGCACTTGATGGACGACTGCTCCCAGTCAGTCCTCTTCAGGCCCTCCCAGCCCTCCTGGCTGCTGCTGCCCGACTCCGCTGACCATGACACCACAGTCAATGCTGGCTCTACACCCATTCCAGATTGTCTCTCCTCCAATCCGCTTCAATGTGCCTTCCCAGCGTTCCTGGCTGTGTGTCACTCACCGACACCTGGTGGATCCCTCCTGGAGACTTGCCTGTCAGTACATTCCACTGTCCTCTCCTGCTCATAGTCAGGGCCCCCCTGTGGTTTGTACAATGTGTCCCTTCCCCTCCTGAGCCCCAGGCCCAAGGTCACCCCCCCAGACTAGGGAGCTTCCTCAAGGCCAACGACAGCTAGTACTCCATGCTGTCTGTGAGTCACCAGCTGCTACTCTGAGCCACTCCCAGCCCACACAGATCAAAACAGACAGGGCTAGCTGCTAGCTAGGCCTGCCTAAATCTACCTGTAATAATAAAAAAGTCTCACCTGTAGCACCTATCTAGCTAGAGGGTGCTACACTCACCCCCCACCACCACCAAAATCCAACTGGTCCCTCAGCTGAGAAATTTGGAAAAAAGGTCTCCTGGGCCCAGGAGCAAGAGCATCCCATAAGATAAAAGGGAAGGGGAAAGAGAAACAACTTGGAGGGGGAAACATATGTACAAATAAATATCAGTAGAAAAATTGAGACATTTGTTTTTGTACAATATATATACATTCCTGACTACAGATTACTGCAGCTAACAAGAACTTTATATAATAGACATTTGGGATAGATAATCTCTCCCTTTGAAAAGGATACTCTGCCCGCAGGAAAATCTTGACTCCAGTCGGAGAGGATGGACAGCCATCCCATCCCAGAAGCTCCTAAAAGAAGACACAAAACACATCCTATCCTTCAACCTACCTATAAACTGTACAATATTTTCTGTTGAGAGGGGGGTTATTATCCTGCCAACAGAAAATAAAAAAAACAAGGAAAAAAAACACATTTGCTTCACATTATAATTTTCCTGTCTGTTCTGTTAGGAGGGGGTTAAAACCTGCTGACAGAAACAGTGAGGGAAGAAAGAAACACATAAGCAAATAGATAGTCCTTCTTTTAAGTTCCTGATGGGAGGGGCCTCTCCCTGCACAAACAGGCCTCAAGAAGTTAGCTGGGAAACAGATCTCACCCATAGGGGGTTATTTACTAAAGGCCAATCCACTTTGCACTACAAGTGCACTTGGAAGTGCAGTCGCTGTAGATCTGAAGGGGACATGCAAGGAAAATAAAAAATAGCATTTTAGCTTGCACATGATTGGATGATAAAATCAGCAGAGCTTCCCCTCATTTCAGATATATCCCTCAGATTTACAGCGACTGCACTTCCAAGTGCACTTGTAGTGAAAAGTGGATTTGCCTTTAGTAAATCAACCCCATAGTGTCCTTCAATAGGAAAGGTCCATCCATTGGGCACACAGGGTGGCAGGCTGATCTGATCCGGCAAAGTCAGGAGGAAAGGCACATTCTGCTACACTCCAGCAGTCTATGTGGAACACTCTTGCGCAAGCTGTAATGCCCTACAGTCTCTCAGGCGTAAAAGTGCGGGTCAGGTAGTCTCCTCCTACCTCCCCCTTCCTCCCGGATAGCAACCGAATGACTCTTGGTAGGCAGACCCGCCTTCACAATGAGCACCCGGTCTTTGTAGATGGCACGCCCTAGCCTCCATTCCTGCAGAATGTCTACAAAGCGGGCCCAGGCATCACTCTCCGGCAACCGCAGAGGCTTGGGGACATGCAAAAAGTCCCAGATCATGTTATCCTCCCACTCTCCCCGGGAGCTCTCAATGACATCCATGATCTGGGGAGGGACATAGGGGTAGTCCAGGCCCCACTCCAAGGCAACCCTTCTCTGTACCTCTCGCTGGAATCAGGAAAACCTGGGCAGCTCCTTAGGTTTCCCTTTTCCTGGCAGAATGTAGGTATCGGGAGATCTCACAACCCACTGGCGATAAGTAGGTGCCCTGGTCTGGGTGGTGGATGGCCTGTTCAGGAAAAGCTGATTGCTATGGATGAGAGATCCGATGGCTTTCTCTGGTTCCAGCACCGGCTCTGGTCCATCTCCTGCTTCTGATTGGGCTCCAAGGGATGGGAACCTCCCTTCTCCCATTCCTCCTCATCTGAACTCTCATCAGGGGACGACCACTCCGCCGGCCCTGTCCTCGCGCTCCCTGTCCAGCTCACCTGAGGGCGCACCCCCTTCCAACATTGGCTCTTTCTAGACCAGGATAGCAACGGACATAGAAGCAGCCGGCATTTCAGGGACAACTAGCTCCTGCAGGGCAGTACTCACAGTTGCTGAGTCCCCGACCAGGCCGCAAGCCATGACAGTCTTCTCTTCTCCTCCTATGTCCTCTCTCTTCGTGGGGGAGTCACCAGGCCGCAACTCCACTGCGCCTTTAGGGGATGTTCCAAAGCCCTCTCCGGCCTTCAGGGACTTCGACAGCTGCAAACGACAGAGTCCTGAGAGCAGGTCAACATTGAAGTAGTGTGGTTCCTGCTGGGAATATGCTAGCCGTGTCAGCGGTTCGCCACAATGGCCACACCGGACCCAGGTGCTGGCCACCGCGGTCGGTATCCGGCACTCAGGACACAGAAGACAGAGTCACTTTGTCCCCTCGACCATCCCCAGGGCGAACCCCCCAGCTAACTGTGCCCGAGCAACTGGGAGTGGATGGCCGCTGACTTTTCTGTTGGTTTCCGGTAACAAGAGTAAAGTTAGAGTTTGGAGCAAAAGTTCAGAATGCCCAGAATTGGCAGAACGCTGGGCATATTTGTAATACACAGTGAAACGAAGAACGCTGGACGTATTTGTAATCCCAGAGTGCGGTCGCCCGCCGATGCTTACTAGCACATTATAACATTACCTTGCAGGTACAAAAAAATAAAAAATGTCCAGCGGTTGTTTAACCACTGATGCAGGGGCATTTATTACTCTCACTGAAGCAGCTGCATTTTTTACTTCTACTGACCACCAACACAGGGACATTTTTACTCCCACTGACACCAGGATATGGTTTACTGCCAGTGAGGCGGGCAATTTTAACTCCCACTGACACAGGGGCATTATACTGTAAGGGCAGTTTTCACTCTCCCTGACCACTCATGCAGAGGCAATAATTACTTCCAATGACCATTGAAATAGGGGCATTTTTACTCTTACTGGCCTCAGTCTGGTCTCAAACATTGTGATAGACAGTGAAATGGACCTTTGATTAAAACGTTTAGAGAACCCTGGCCTAGAACATTCATGATGCAAGCCTCTCTATCTTCTGAGTGCATTTATGTCTTCCAACCTTTTTAAAACTGGAGGCCATTACATTTTTTCAAAAAGTTTGCTACCAGCAAAGAAAAAAAAATGAAAAGATTATACTTATAAAATAAAAGCATGGGAACGAAAAATATGTATTTAAACTGTTTTAAAAGGAGCATAGCATAATCAGTTGAAAATACAGGTAAGTCTCTGCTGAAGGGGTTGTAAACCCTTGTGCTTTTTCACCTTAATGTATCCTAATCATTAAGGTGAAAGAACTTCTGACACTGACCAGCCCCCCAGCCCCCCGTTTTACTCACCAGAGCTCATTTGTTCCCACGGCGGAGACGCGCTCTACCTCTCTGCCCGTTGTCTTGGCTCTTGATTGGATAGATTGATAGCAACGCAACGCCGGGGTCGGGCCCAAGTCCTGCATTCTGTGTGAATGGACACAGAACTTGAAGCTGGATTTAGGAGAGCGCCCTCACGGGTGTCCACCTTAGGAGAGCCTTCTCCAACGTGGGCACTCGATGCAGGGAGGAGCTACCAGCGCCGCCGGGGCCCAGTGATACCATCTGCAGTGACGTCCTCCCCATCACAAGGCTTGACAGTGATGTTCCCACAGACCAGGAGATGTCTGCAACTTGACTTCTCTGCGACCCTGACACTGCAGCAAATCATCCTGTCACACAGCCTGTTGCACTGTATTTTTCACAACGTCCTCCTATGACTGCCCTTAATCCAAGAATAGTCTTTCCTTTTCCTCCTCTGCAGAGCTCTAGTATTGCTGGGATCTGTAGTTCCAGATCACATCTGCAGCACAGGCTCAGTCCCCCTGGGGGCTTCTTCCCCTGTAGGTCATAGCTTCTTCTCCGCAGGCTTTATCCTTCCAAGGATACACAGCATTTCAACTTCCTCTTCCTCTGCTTTCCCTGGGTGATGGGCGAGGCTTCCTTAGGCTACACACACAGACCAGCAGCAACAGTGGTTTCTTCTCTCTCCTCTTACACAGCTGCTCTGGCTCCTTCATGGCTTGATGGAAAGGTAAAGCTGTAGGGGCAGCAGCAAAAGTAGTAGACCGGTCTGTGCTGCCAAGTACACCAACATTGAGGACCAAGGCAGCTAAGGACCAGGGGCTAAATAATATATATACACTTTTGTTCAATTGTGGGATAGATATCTGAGGTACTGGCATATGATAACATATTATAAGCAGTGGTGGCTAGTGCTCAAAATTTGGGGGCGCAAACAAACGGGAAAAAAAACACATCAATTGCAGCCTCACTGTGCCCATCAATTGTCGCCACTGTGCCATTAAATACAGCCACTGTGCCATCAAACGCAGCCACTGTGCCCATCAATTGTCGCCACTGTGCCATCAAACGCAGCCACTGTGCCCATCAATTGTCACCACTGTGCCATCAATTGTCACCACTGTGCCATCAAACGCAGCCACTGTGCCATCAAACGCAGCCACTGGGCCATCAATTGTTGCCACTGTGCCATCAATTGTTGCCATTGTGCCATCAATTGTTGCCATTGTGCCATCAAACGCAGCCACTGTGCCCATAAATTGTCGCCACTGTGCCATCAATTGTCGCCACTGTGCTATCAAACGCAGCCACTGTGCCATCAAACGCAGCCACTGTGCCCATCGATTGTCGCCACTGTGCCATCAAACACAGCCACTGTGCCATCAAACGCAGCCACTGTGCCATCAAACGCAGCCACGGTGCCATCAAACGCAGTCACTGTGCCCATCAATTGTCGCCACTGTGCCATCAATTGTCGCCACTGTGCCCATCAATTGCTGCCAGTTTCCCCCTCAAATACCACCAGTTTGCCCCGTAAAATTCCGCCAGTTTGCCCCCTCAAATGCCACCAGATTGTCCCCTCAAATACCGCCAGATTGTCCCCCCGCCCGGCACTTACCTTTCTCAGGTCAGCCATCCTCCTCCACGCTCCCTCAATGTCTTCTCCCGCCTTCGATGTCGCTTCAGCCAATCAGGTGACCGGTAACCAGACCTGGTGAACCTGATTGGCTGAGACGCGAGTCAGTGTTAACCAGGGAACGCACAGCCTGTGCGCCCTCTGGTTAACCATTTGGAAGCCGATTAGAGCCCACAGGCTGTAATCAGGAAGCCTATCAGAGCCGCTAGCTCTGATAGACACTTCCAAAACACACCCACCGCTGTTCTTCAGATGGCCGGCGCTCAACAGGGGGCCGGCCACCTGAATAGTGGGCGGCAGCGGCGACAATACATAGATTCATGCATTGCATTTATGATTCAGCCGGACTATTCTGACCCCCTGTGATATTTGACTAATCAATGCTTGGATAGTATTTTGCTAAATATTTGTAGAAACAGCTATATGCATATACTTATATAGCACAGGACACAGATAATATAGGAAGGCCGTAAACCCCCCAAAGAAAATCTTGCTTTAAAGCCACGTTTAGTCAAAAAAGGTTTTAAAAAAATCAAATCTACATTACTTATAGTCAATGAAACATGTCCGCTGTGCTGATGGCTTCCATCCTCCCAACCTCCGACCCCTAACACTGTTATCTTCTGTTGCAGCAAAGTAAATAGTGCTGAGGGACCTGTCATATGCACTCTTCGGATCGATTCACAGCTATACAGGTTGCGTTTGATGCATTCTACAGTGCATTTTCGCAGTGCTTTCTGCGTTTTTGGACACACGTTTTGCATTTTTTTTATGCTTTTTCGAAAGAACAGCTTTTGGGAAATGAAGAGAGGGGGTCAGAAAGGGCATGCATAGTAGGACAAGTGTCTATGGCAGGTCCTATGGTTCAAATAACCCCTGCAGTACCAGAAGATTACAATGGCAGGTATGAAGGGGGATCAGAGGACAGAAGATTTCAACTAAAATTTCAGCCAGCAGCAAAGGGACACATCACACTGAATGGGGGTTGTTTACTAAAGGCAAATCCACTTTGCACTGCAAGTGCAAACTACAAGTGCAAAGTGCTGAAGATCTGAAGTGCACTTGGAAGTGCAGTCACTGTAGATCCAAGGGGGACATGCAAGGAAAATAAAAAACAGCATTTTAGCTTGCACATGATTGGATAATAAAATCAGCAGAGCTTCCCCTCATTTCAGATCTACCGTGACTGCACTTCCAAGTGCACTTTCATTGCAATGTCAAGTGACCTTTGCACTTGTAGTTTTCACTTGTAGCGCAAAGTGGCTTTGCCTTTCGTAAATAACCCCCTCTGTAAGTAATGTCCTTTTTTCTTTTTAAGATTTTTTGACTTAACTTAGGCTTTAATTGTCAAGAATTCTGACTTTACAGTAATTCAAGAAAATTCCAGTATACCACAGAATCTGCCATCAATATACTCACTCAGTAACTCACTTAGTTACTGAGAGATGATCCCATTAACAGACTCACTAATAGGATCATCTCATTAGCAGAGACTTTCACTGAAGGATTATCTGTGAATCGCAATAATCTTAGCTATAGATCTCTGTTTCTGGAAGGATTGGAACTAAGAACAGAACATTTGTAGAGACATTATGCAATATATACTGTACTAGGCTGCAACAACAAACCAGAAGTCATTAGTTTCCTTCACTAAACTGCTGGAGGATGAGTCCTGCATAGTTTCGGGTATAGTTTATATTTGCATCATATATTATGTAATCCATTCACTAAGTTTAATGTATATTTTAGACAGTTTTAAAAATTATTACTGGGCTAGTGATCTCAACCATGCCAGACCTACCTTTCCTATAACAAGGAAGTGTTCATCAACTTAATTGCTGCTTCACCCCAAAAAAAGAGCCTTTTTTTCTAGAGTTGCCATGAGATCCAGCATGGCACAGGATCTCAAATACTATCAAAATGGAAATATCTAAGCCAGGTAATCTCTTATTAGTCAGAATGCAGAACTGGATGAGCAAACAGATATGCTAGAAACTAAGCATAATGAACGTGTACTGACTCACAACGACCTTCTGTAAGAGGTAACAGCTTTGCAAGAATCCCTGGCCCACCAAATATTGTACAAAATGAAACAAGTATCCGAGGAGTATCAAAAGAAGTAATGGACATTCAGGACGACATTCACTCATATGCTTCCTGATACACCCAGGATAAAATTTGAATTTGATTCACATACTTAGAGCTCTTCGCTCCTGGCCTTCAGCTGGAGACCCTCCAAAGGATATTATACAACACCTTGTGTGTTACCAAGTCAAAGAAGACCTGCTCAGAGCCACTCAAGCAACACCTGACCTGATTTAAATGGCACTAGGATCCAGCTCTACAGTGATATTGCCACTGCAACATTTCATGTCTTATCCCAGGAATCTCAGAAGGGTGGTGATCTAGTTATCTCGCCCAATCTTTTCCTGATGTCCTTCTTATTTTTGTCTTATTTTCTTTGTTTCCTCATGATATTTTTTTTTATATCTCCTTATATAGAGTCCTTATGGTTTTGTTTTTTGGTGCATGAATTCCAAGGGTATTGCTTAGTTTTGAGGGGGAGGTTTTCCCCTTTCAATAGGGTTTTTTGACATGTTCGCGTACACGCATGTTTTTTGTGCACACGGTTGTGTATATGCGTGCATGTCTGTGGGGGGGAACCCTCCTCCCCCATTTTTTCAGGGATTAATATATTATAATATGTATCTAGCGCTACCCCCAGCTAAGAGGGCCGCTGGTATGATTTTTCGGGCCCTCTGTCACTCACTGTCAACCCCCAGCAATTGGCTCTAACCTCCCTTGGCACAGTTAGTAGGGGATGATAGGATTGTGTAACCTGTGACTCTTGGCAGCACAATCCCACAATAAAGACACACAGCAGTATGGTATAGCTATCACTAACCGTTCCATCTGCACAGTAAATGACACAAACGACTGGTATACTTAACCCTGGTACTTTACTACTTTACTGAGAATAATGGTTAAGCAGGTAAAATAGTATACATAAACATATGCAGAGCCCTGCAATGAAAGAGTATTTTAGCAGACAGATACACAATCCTGTGACAAGAAACTAACGGACCCCGCTGCAGCTCTTCTCCCTCGTGGGCAAGATGGCGCACAGCAATGTCACTACTACTAAGTCAGGCCTGACTGTACTATGTGAAAGTTCTGCAGAGAAAGATCTTCGCTAGCAAATGGTGGTGCACTTCTGGAACAATTTGTAATCCACAAGAATAAAGGAATTTGATAACTTGGTGACCCAGAATAAGTCTACTAGCGTCATTCAATGCACTGTCCCTCCGGCGTGCAACTGCAAACACTAACGTTAGTCCCGAACAACAGTTACTGGGTCTAAAGATCCTGTATTATTCTCATGAGCAAGTGCTCTCTCACCCAACCGGAACAGTCCGTGTCCGTATCTTCCGTTGCTGTGTCTTGGTACACAGATTTCACGACACCCGGGTCTTCGGTCCTCCTGGTAGTAGCAGAACAACAGCAGGATGCGACGTCCCTCAGGCTCCTCAGTAGGTACAGAAGGCTCTTTGGAATAATACAGGCCTAGGCTTCAGGCCCTGTATTCTCAGCAGACTCAGCACAGAGTTCCACTTGCTGGGCGGGCGGTGTCCAAAAAGAGCAATCTCCGGCCCGCCCCCTGGTTAAATACCCTGCCCCAGCAGTCCTTGCGCGGGGAAATGCATCCTGGGTATGGTAGTCTCTGGGTTGTTTAAAGCAATACCCCGCAACATGTATAGGTTTGGCCGTCCCTGTGAATATCTGCAACACTATAAACGTACACATTTTTTTTTTTTGCTTATGGTTTTTTGAGCATAGGAGGTTCCTTATATGTTATTTTGATATAGACAATTGTTTTATCTGCTTTTTTTATTAGTGAAAAATTATACTTGCACTATGGTCAAAAGTATTAAACTGAAATAAATGTGGAATAACTCAGCTGCTCTCCACAAGTTGCTAAGCACTGGTAAACATTTTATTTATCTATGTTTCATGTTTTCATTATTAGAATAAGTTGGCATGGGGCGTGATTCAAGCACAAGTTTTATGATGAATTGATATACCAGTTAATGGGTTCATTTGATTACCTTGACTGCTTTAATCACCTCCATATGTGTTCTATGGTCCACACGTGATTAGGATCGGCTGATTCATTATTCAGTCATTAGCTTATGTGTATATATTTGTGATCTGAGCGTGTGGTTCCTTTAGCTATGTCTAAGCACTAGTGAGGGTGTAAAACGTGTTAGCTACAGCTGATTTCTGTACCTCTGTCTACTGTATAGACTGTATTTTATTCCAATAAAGGTGATTAAGAATTTCCTATAATATTTAGCTCCACTTAGTGACCAAATGCAGTATTTTCAGTGATCAATGATCTACCTTCAAACAGCAGGTTCTACAAACATGGGGTGTCAACTTCACACGGCTCAGGATATTGCTTATTTATATTTGTTTTTTGCCCCCTTTGCACAGAACAAATGTACATGCACTTTCACTGGGCGAATGGCTCTGCAATTCCTTTATAAATAAACCTGTTTGTTCAGCTATATAAATCGTCCACCTTAAACTGAACTCTGATTCAAGCAGTTCATCTACTGAACCATTTTTACCCCCTAATAAAACCTCTATCTATCTATGAATGCCGTTTCTAAAAACTTCTGCTTAACCTATGTGACAGGAATAGCTCTTACCCAGTAGTTTCTTAAAATATTTTAAATTATACATTGACTTTATTTTCAGATGCTTCCTTTCCTATTTGGAGTGGGGTACTCAGGCTTTCTCCATTTTCATGTTACTTATCCTTAGCATATAGGAAGCTAGCCAGGGCCCCATTACCTGGTGCTATAGGAATTACTTGATTGCTTTATGGAGTCTGGATATGATATGGTATTCCTATTCATTTGCACATATAGAATGTATATACATCCAGTAATTAGGCAACGTATGGATGTTCACCCCCATACATCTGATACTCATTTCCTTGAGTTATGCCTTGTACACACGATAGGAATTTCCGATGGAAAAAGTCCGGACTTTTTCTATTGGAAATTCCTACCGTGTGTGTGCCCCATCGGAGAAATTCCGATGAATTCCAACGGAGTTTAAATATAGAACATGTTCTATTATACTTCGATGGAATTCCGTCGGAATTCCGATGTGCTTTTGGCCGGGCAAAAGCCTGATCGTGTGTACGGGGCAACAGACCGCTTGAGGTGTATCTGTTTTAATATTCAGACTGCTGAAGTTCGGTAAAGAAAAAAGTTTTTGTGTTACAAAGTTTGACTGGTCCTGTTAGTTTTATTCTCAGTTCATTCCTGGTCATTGTGTAATACACCAGAATTTTACCTCCGGCATATCCGATCGGCAAATGTTCTCTGTTACCATGGACTTAAGAACAACTGTCTTCACAAAATGTTAAAGGCTTAAATGCCCTGCAGAAATGAAGGGAAGCTATGCTAGAGTATAGGAAGAGAAAAAGCTGATAAAATCATGCATTAATAGACACACTTAGCAAACTCATGCTCCGGGATAACTTCAGAATATACAGGTACCTTAGCACAACAGATTCTAAAACTGAGGGACTTACTATTCTCCTTTATACATATGTAGCACACCGACCCAGTTACTACTGCCATCTCCCACTTGCTTGCAGTCGGGCACACCTGATACTTGCCCGGTATCCCCCCTTTGGTTAAAGAGAAGCGAGCGGTGTTATTGTTTGGGCCTTGCGGCAAATTACCTCTCTCAAGTGGATCCCTTTTTTCCTTTCTCCGTTGTCTAGGTAGAAGTTCCTCAGAATAACGCCAATGTCCACACAGGAGTAAAACCTAAGCAGTAAGGTTTTATTCTTTTATCTTTTTTCAATAACTTGAATAGGGAGTAAGAAGATGAGAGAAGTAGGGTGTAAAGGTTCAGGCACGCAACACTTAGAGCACAGTGTTAAACTTTCGTCGTCACTCAAGCCTGAGTGAGTATTGCTCACCCGGATAGTCCCTTCGAGAGCAGTCCTAGCAGGCGGGATGGAGCACGAATCAATTTTTTCCTTTCCTGAGTATCTAGGGATGCTATCGGTGAATCCTCTGCCACAGAATCTAGGTCCCGAACCCCCCAGCCAAACAATACTGAATAAGAACCTCTGTGCCAGACCAGCGTATTGCAAGCTTTGTAACTTTGAAGATGAATCCCTCTTTAGGCGAGTTTCCAGGCCTCTTCCCGAGACAGCAGTAACGTCGCTAGTCTCCTCCGGGACTGATCCTCCCCTGGTCTCCTTTCCTAACGTTGGGCCCCCTAGAGGTGGGCAGCCTGGATCCCTCTCTGAGGTGTAGGCCCCAGCCAGCAGAGCCGGGCCTACCATGAAACGAAGCAGCCTTGGGCTGAAGGTGCCCGAGGACCGAACACACTCGCGCACCTCGTGCCATACGGGCCACGAGGCACACACCCAGGACCAATGGGTCCCCTGGAACTCTCCTCACCCCCAATGGCGTCTGCCCCTTATGTACCCCCTCCCAGCATGCACAGCAGGCCGACCACGACCACTGCATGGCTGCCGAGAGAGGACACCCAAGGTGCTGCGATACCCCTCTTGGTTCACCTATGCTGGTGGTGACAGTGTCACCTACAGGCAACAGGTATCACACCCATCACACCCAGAGCAGAAGCATTAAAGAACTTAACAATTGGTCTGAGCCAAACCACTAACTCAGACTACCCCCAAATTCCCACCCAGCGTCCCCAAACATTGGGAGGGGTGCTACACATACATTTCCAAAAAACAGAGTTAGTAAGAGACCCTGGAAGTACAACCCCAATTCCAAAAAAGTTGGGGCACTGTGTAAAATCTACGTAAAAACAGAATGCAATGATTTGAAAATCGAATAAACCCATATTTTATTCACAATAGAAAACATATCAAAAGTTTAAACTGAGAAAATATACAATTTTAAGAAACAAATAAGGTAATTTTGACATTGATGGCAGAAGCACATCTCAAAAAAGTTAGGACAGGGCAACAAAAAGCTGGCAAAGTACAATCACAATTCCAAAAACATTGGAGCAGGGCCATGTTTCAGCATTGTTTTTGCCTTTCCAGATGTGCAAGCTGCCCATTCCATACCCACTAATGCACTCCCGTACTATCAGAGATGCAGGCTTTTGAACTGAGCGCTGATAACAAGCCGGAAGGTCCCTCTCTCTTTGGTCCGGAGGACATGGCACCCATGGTTGCTAAATAGAGTATCAAATTTCGATCAGTCTGACCAAAGAACCGTTTTCCACTTTGCAACAGACCATTTTAAATGAGCTTTGACCCAGGTGAGATGGCAGCGTTTCTGGATCATGTTCAGATATGGCTTCTTCTTTCAGGATAGTACTTTACCTTGCATTTTTAGATGGTACGGCAAACTGTCTTCACACACACAGATTTTTGGAAGTATTCCTGAGCCCATATAGTGATGTCCATCACTGAGTCATGCCTGTTTTTAATGCAGTGCCCCCTCAGGGTCCGAAGATCACAGGCATCCAGTTTTTTGTTTTGGCCTTGTCCCTTGTGCACAGAGATTTCCCCAGATTCTCTGAATCTCTTGATGATATTATGTACTGTAGATGATGATATATTTAAAGTCTTTGCAATTTACGTTGAGGAACATTATTCTGACATTTTTCAACAATTTATAGATGCAGTTTTTCACAGATTGGTGAACCTCTTCCCATCTTTACTACCGAGACACTCTGATGCCTTGTACACACGGCCGGGATTTCCGATGGGAAAAAGTCCATTGGGAATCCCGACGGGAAAAAAAAGAGTGAGTTCTCTTTTTTTTGCTGGTGGTTTTTGGCAGTTTTCCCATCAGAAAAACTGCGATGGAGCATACACACGGTCGGGATTTCCGGCCAAAAGTTCTCATCGCAGTTTTCCCGTCGGAAATCCCAGCCGTGTGTACGAGGCTATACTCTCTAAGATGCCCTTTTTATACCCAATCATGTTACTGACTTATTGTCAATAAACCTAATTAGTCGCAGGAAGTTCTTCCAGCTCTTTCTTGTTAGTATCACTTACTTTGCCAGCTTTTTGTTGCCCCATCCCAACCTTTTTGAGATGTGTTGTTGGTTCTGAAATGTTGCATTTGTTCATCATAACTAAAATAAGGCTTGCGACGCTGGTGGCATTGATACTTACGTGGACTTAAGGCTGGATTCACACCTATACATTATTAGTGCTTTTTGCATATTGAAGATTTGCACTACAGAACGTGTTCCATAGGAAACCATGGTAAATGGTCTGTAGTGCAAATCTGCAAAATGCAAAAAGCACTAAAAATGCTTAGAGTAACGGCAACATCTGTTTTTTCTGATTGCTTCAGCATCTACTATCTTTAGATCTTTACACTGTAGGGCGTGCACCAGGTATTTTGTCCCATTAATCCTTTTTCAACATTATAACTAAGAAGGTGCTTCTTTCAATGTTTTGATACTCAACTGGCAAAATAAGGATGAACAGCACCATTATTCTGTAACCGTAAAGAAATTCTGTAAAAGAGCTTTGTGTCTTGAACTCCATTTATCTTTCATGGTAAGCTGTTACTATGCCACTGAATTCTTCAGTGGAATGACATTGCCTAATGTGTCTTCCTTCCTGCTGTCATTTGTACAAAATTAAATTACCGATGCAAAAAGTGACCACAGATTTTATACAGCTGAGCTATTTGGCCAGAGTCAAAGCCAAATAACATGTTGTCTGTGTGGTCTTTCTTAGGATAAGCAGTGTTTTTACCCTCTCACAGATTTTATTTTACATGCTTTACAGACAATTTGTTTTGTTTTTTATTTAAAAGACACAGTTATCTTAATAAAAAAATGTAATTAAAATCAGCTCTGGAATTACATGTGATTCTTACCATTAGCACCTTTGCCGAATGATCATTCACTCTCAGAAGTAGAGATGCTGCAAGAATCTTTGACATGCATTACTTCTGGGTGTGTCACATGCCTGTGTCTCCCTGCATTGGTTTAAAAAAAATTGGCGTGGGGGTCCCCTCCGAATCCATACTAGACCTGAAGGGCCTGGTATGGACCTGGGGGGGAACCAAATGCAGTTTTTTTCACAATTTTTTTTGCCTGCAATTTTTTTTTTGCCTGCAATTTTTATTTATTTTTTTACACTCAGCTTTCAGCTGGGAACCCCACTGACAGCTAATGACTTATCTGTTGCTAAGGACACGGCGGCCGGCTTTCTGGCCCACTCCTTAGCAACCAGCTATATACAGTGTGTTTTACAGTGCGTTTAAAGAGAAAAAAAAAACGTAAAACGCAAAATGCATGAAAACTGCATGCAAAAATGTATTAAAACATGCTGGTTTAAAAAAGCAAAATGCACTGAAAAACGTGCCTGAAAAACGCATCAAATGCAGCCGCATAGATGTGAACCTAGACATAGTGAACAGGCAGCAGCTTCAGCTGCCCACAGTTAAAATGGCTGCAGCCAGACTCAGTGGAGGGAGATTTCGGCAGCATATTTGGCAAGTATAGAATTATTATTATTATACAGGATTTATATAGCACCAACAGTTTGTGCAGCGCAATACAACATGTATATATAAAATAATATACAATGTGGTTGAAGAGAAGCTTCAGAATGGCAAAGATATTTTTATTACCAATTATGTGAGCAGACTGCAGTTCCTCTTTATCTGCAATAAATTATCCCCAGAAACTGTAATTAATAGGTTTTAAGGCTCAGTTCACACTTAAAACGGCCGCGGATCACACAGGAACGCTGTGCGTCCATGTTCTCCATTTCAGGGCCGAATCTTTGCCTGAATTCGGCCCTAAAACGGAGCCAAAGATTCACAGTGTTTCTGTGCAGTGCGCTCCACAGCTGCCCCAGAGATATTTGAACTGACTCCATAAAGAGTCGGTTACATTCTCCTGCTATGCGAATTTGGATGTGGTGAACCCCGCATCCAATTCGCATAGCTGTAAACCCAGCCTAAAGGGATAAAGTGCCAACCCTAAGGCCCCTTTCACACTGGCACGTTTTTCAGGCGGTTTAGCGCTAATATTAGCGCTGTTATACCGCCTGAAAAAATCGTGCCCTGTATTCTTCAATGTGAAAGCCCGAAGGCTTTCACACTGAAGTGGTGCGCTAGCAGGACCGCTCCAAAAGTCCTGCTAGCCGCATCTTTACAGCGGTGAAGGAGCGGTGTTTTCACCGCTCCTTTACCGCGGCTGCCCATTGAAATCAATAGCCGCGGGTGCGGTATTAACCCTTTTTCTGCCACTAGCGGGGGTTAAATTCACCCCGCTAGCGGCCACATACCGCGGTGATAACGACGGTATATCGGCGCTGAAAATCGCGCCGCTATACCGCCACCGCACCTGCCCGCCCCAGTGTGAAAGGGGCCTAAGGTAACTATAGATTGTTTTTTCACAAAGTAGGTTTGCCACCTCATACCTTTAGAACCGCTCACATATGAATTACACAGGTTCTGGGGCTAATTTCATGCAGGTAAGGCACTAAGGCTACATTTACACTGAGGTGCTTTAGCGCTAAAAAAATAGCACCTCTCATGCCTCCCCAGTGTGAAAGCTTGAGTGCTTTCACACTGGGGCAGTGCACTTCCAGGACAAGAAAAAAAGTCCTGCAAGCAGCATCTTTGGGGTGGTGCGGGAGCGCTGTATACACAACTTTCAAAACATCCTGCCCACTGAAATCAACGAGCAGCGCTGCCGAAGTGCCTGCAAAGCACTTTAGCAGTGGTGCTTTTAAAGCGGTTGTA
This sequence comes from Rana muscosa, assembly GCA_029206835.1. Taxonomy (NCBI): domain Eukaryota; kingdom Metazoa; phylum Chordata; class Amphibia; order Anura; family Ranidae; genus Rana; species Rana muscosa. Next base: position 885,843,273 of record CM055116.1, read on the forward strand.
TAGTCAAATTTTTCACTTTACAGTTAGTAATGCATGCCATTATTTGAAATCATTTGCTATGAGCCTTTTTTTATTTACCCGTGTAATTCAGAAGTTATTGCTGCATTACCGAGTGTGGACGTTTACAGCGCATGCGCCGGATCCCCGTCCATTCTGGCAAACAGAGCCTCTGCCAAATAAATTCTGTGTTTATGTCGGGGGCTGCGTCATTTCCTTATGTAGACGTCAGCCCCGACATCCCGCAATGTTTCATCCTAAACATCATTGTGATCACGTGATGAACGCAATGAAAACACTAGACTCTCATTCATTTAGATTTCCTAGAATACTAGTTGCCACGGTAACCACTATCCAGATCGAGGCTTGGTTACGGCGCTACGGCGCATGCGCGAGATTTCTAACCAGGGACCTAGTAAGGGCGGAAGTGACGTCAGAATTAGCTTCAAAGAACAGGAGTACCAATGGGGATTTGGATACCCGGAAATACAGAGAGAAGACACTAAACAATAAAGGTATTTGCGGGTATTTGCGGGCATCGTTTTTACAAATAATACATTGCATTAGCATAATATAGAGCACCATAATAAGTGAAAATTAGAAAAAGTGTACCGGGGTTTACAATAAGGTTACCAGATTTTTTAAATGAAATCCGGGGACATTTTTTTTTTTTTTTACTCTGCCCGTCGCCGCCCGCCTCACAGCCTGACAAGTCTTACTCACCGGGCCCCGGGTACTATTGGGTGGGGAGCAGAGGAAGATCACTCTGCCATGGAAGGCAAGGAGATAAGCAGGCAGGCGGCTGGCCGAGACTTGAGACAAGGCAGAAGAACATGCGTGCAGAGCTGAATGGGCACCCGAAACTGAAAAAATATTCCCTCCGCTCCGACCACCACATGATCATCAGAAAGGGGCACAGATAATGGAAAAATACACCCCTCTAAGCTAGTAGGAGCGGGGTGTGTATGTCAGAATTATTATTTTTTAATTCTGCACTGACTGTCTTTGAAATAGTCCCAGCCCCTGTTCAATTCCAATCCGGGGACAAAACTGGGGACAGATTTGGTCCGGGGACAGTGTCCTCAATCCGGGGACTGTCCCCTGAAACCGGGGATGTCTGGTCACCCTACTTTACAACCACTTTAACCCCTTGTTAACCCTTTCTTTGGGATGAAAAGCACTCCACTACCGCACCGTGCCAGTAAAACGAGCAGCGCTTTACCGCGAGCATGGGGCGGTCTGCAGTGTGAAAGGGGCCTTAGTGAATTTAATTACCACCTTAATCAGCCACAAAACCTGTGTAATTGATATATGATTGGTTTTAAAGGGATGAGGTGGCAACCCTATCATAAAGACATATTTCTCTTTTACTGTGCAGGAATGTGGATAAAAATAAGAGTGCAGGTCCATGTTTATGTCCTGATCACTGTGCAGCAATGTCCATGAATCTGTCCCCAGACGGATGGATTCCATTGCAGCAGATGAATTCGGCGTTCACAGCTGTCAAGGTCTCCCAGCTGGAGAAGCACATGGTACACGTGTATGTACACACTCAGGGTCGTTGTCATGACGACTGGCTTCCAGCCTGTTAGCATCCCGTATACTGAACCTGTCCCACAATGCCTAGCGTGAGGCCGTGCTGGAGGTCGCTGATTGGTTGACCTTATTGCGCCACGGAGACTTGCTACTCCCGGCATTTCAGCTTTCTGCCCGGGCGAACAGACCGCTCTGAGGTGAATTGGCAATTGTTTAAATTGTAACGAGCGATAAAAACTCATACACGGTATTTCTACCCGGAAGCGCTCTTCACTTCCGCCACCCTGCAACCGGACCAACCGGTTTCCTCGGCTCAGACAAACTTCTTACTTTGGCCCCGCCTTAGAAGCTGGCGTTACATTTGGATTGGACACGTGTGCTATGTGTTGTTCGAAGCCCAACCCGCGCTGTGTCTTCCGACCAATCAGAAGGCTGAGAAGAAGAGCGAGTCAGGCTCGGCGCAATGAGTGTTTGAAGCCCGGCAGCATCATGTTTGGCTGTCGCTTAGGAGAGAGTGAATGAAATGTGCGGGCTGTTGGCGGCGGAGTGCGGGGTAGCCGCCTGGGTCCGGTGAGGGGGACAGTGTCCGGCTTTCTCGTTAGTCCAGTGTCAGGCGGAAACATGCCCGCTCCGGTGACATGGGCCCCAGCGGCCGCTCTGCTCTGCTGTCTACTCGCTACGCTCATCGCACAAGGAGCCGGCCTCGGGGACAAGGTGATCTGGGCTGTCAATGCTGGGGGCGATGCTCATGTAGACGTGCACGGCATCCATTACCGGAAGGACCCGCTGGAGGGCAGAGTAGGCAGAGGTGAGTGACTGATGACAGGAGGGGGTGTGATCGGAGCATGATCTGGGGGATCCCTGCGATCAGGAACCTCCCCCACACTCATCACTCCCCCCTGGGGACACGAGGTGACAGCTCAGCACAAGCCTTACATTGTCAGCAGCACGCCTGAATAATGATCCATTTCACACCCTATGGAGGCCCAACACCATTCATTTTCTGATCGATTTCTCCTGATCCGAATAATCCATCTATTGTCAACATATGCACCACACATGGATGTGGAATTCAATCAATCGTTGGAAAATAATAATCGATAGCTTTCGATCTTAATCAAATTCCACTGGGCAACCTCGTGATCTTTACAATCAAATTTATGACTGAACCACCTTGGTGCTGCCAAATGATCAATACATTTCCTTCCTGGCTGATCGAAGGGGAGTTTTAGCTATTCAATCTGTTTCCATCATTTAGATTAAATCGCATATCAATCAGATAAAACAATTAGGGTGTGTGGGCACCATGAGGGCCTTTTCACTGAGTTTTTTTTTTTTTTTTTTCAGGTGTTTTTGTGTCAAATTGCTTCCCTTTTAAAATCAATGAATGGGAAGGCTCAAAAATGCCATCACTAAGTGTTTTTTTTTTTTTTTGGTGCCGTTTTTAAGTCGCATGTCCTTTTTTTTTAAAGGAAAAGTACAGCCAAATGTTGTAATACAGAGTGCAGTTCCTTTTTGCCCTCCTGTGATCCGTTTTCAGCAGACCGCGGCATGAAGTCCGCTCTCTGCTGACGTCACAGAAGTCAGTCCAGGAACCGCGTCATCACGACCACGGAGTCTGGATCTGCCAGAATGGGTTGCCACCTCATCCCTTTAAACCCAAACGTGTATTAATTACACAGGTTCTGAGGCTAAATTAATGCAGATAAGGAACTAAGTGAATTTAATTACCACCTTAATTTGCCACAGAACCTGTGCAATTAATATGTGAGTTTTAAAGGGATGAGGTGGCAACCCCACTGCCAGATCCCTGGACCAACACTGGCTCAGTCCTTCAGCGACTCGATGAGAGCCTAAGCAGGCTGCCGCCACAGCTCAGCGCTCCAGTGAGCGAAGAGGGAGCAGAGAGCTGTGACTGACAGTCTGCAGCTCTCTGCTCAGGGAGCTTGGAGAACCGAGTGATCAGCAGTGTTCGATCGCTCGGTTCGCAGGTTAGAGACGTGGGGGGGGGGGCAGATGCAGCATTAGACCAATTCTGCAATCACCTAGTTAAGTATAAATAAAAAAAACAGAAGCCCATACTTCTCTTTTAAAAACTGAACCAAAAGCACTCCATTAACACGTAGGTGTTTTACTGGCAGTATTGAAGCGAACCAGTGTGAAAGTGCCCTTAGGCTTGCTACTCGTGTACCATCTGATTTGTACAATCTTCATTAGATCTACCTACAAATATGTACACACCAAGGCTACTTTCATACTGGGGCTGAGAGCGTCGGCGGTAAATCGCCTATAGTTTTAGCAGCACTTTTCGGCTGCTAGCGGGGGCTTTTAACCCCCGCTAGCAGCAGAAGGGGCTAATACCGTCCGTGTAGTGCCGCTGCCAATTCATTTCAATGGGCAGGGTGGTTTAGGAGCAGTGTATACACCGCCCCAAATATGCTGCTTGCATGACTTTTTCTAGCGTCCCGCAAGCGCACTGCTCCAGTGTGAAATCACTCGGGCTTTCGCATGAGTGACAGGAGAGGCACTTTACAGGCGCTGTTTTTAGCGCTAAAGCGCCTCAGTGTGAAAGTGGCCTTACTTAGTCTGGTTTAAAAAAGGACACAAGTCCATCCAGTTCAAACAATAAAATGTAGTCCAAGTGCCTGCCAGATTGGATACAAATTGAATAGATAGGTGTGTCCTTATAATACATCGTTTTGGTATGAATGTATAAAGTTGATTGTAAAGTTTGGGGGGGGGGCCTTAGGCCTCATTTAGATGTGCATATGGTGGGGCAGTGGTAAAAATGCATGGTTGAGTCACGTATTACCCACCCAAAGCTGCAATTGGCAGTGGGTGGGAGTGTTTACATGCTGTGGTTGTGATGCTTCACGCTCGCAGCTACCCAACAAGTCACAATCAGCAGGTGGTAAGCCCACAAAATGTGTGAAGTGCCAACAATGCCACACAACTGTGTGCGTTTATCTGCAAAAATAGAGGTAAAATGGGTGGTGGGAAGGTGTCGCATCACCCCCTTCTCGCCTGTCAATTGCCTCTGCAAAGCGATCCATATATGGATCACTCTTCAGAGGAGAGGTGGATTTAGAGACATGTCTAAATCTACCCTCTGGGTAACCATACATGTTACAATCTGACCATACTATTAACTTTTTAAATTTACCAAAACTATGTAATATAAGGACACGTCTAATCTATGTGATCTGGCAGGCCCTTGTGCTACACACTTGTTGGTAGATCTAAAGGAGTTTGTTCAATCAGGTCCTACCCTGCTGTCTCTTTAACCACTTTAGCCCCGGAAGGATTTACCCCCTTAATGACCAGGCCTTTTTTGCACTATGGCACTGCGTTTTATTTTAACTGACAATTGCGCAGTCGTGCGATGTTGTACCCAAACAAAATTGACTTTTTTTTTTTTTTTTCACAAATGGAGCTTTCTTTTGGTGGTATTTGATCACCTCCTGCAGTATTCGTCAGTTTAAGCCAATATGTATTCTACATATTTTTGGTAAAAAAATTGCAATAAGCGTATATTCATTGGTTTGTGCTAGTGGTGTAACGGATCGTCATTGATCCAAACGGGTCAACCTGTTCGGATCGGCACACCACGCGATCCGCAGATTGAGCTCCTAAGAAAGGCCGCGGCTTCGGCCTAGCTCCGGAGCGGTGGCCATCTTAGTACACCCGGGGGCAGCCTAGGTGAGCTCCCCTAGAGCGCGCGCTGACGTCATCATCACCCGCCTGCTGGTAAGAGCAGACCATCTTCCTATACAGTGGGGGGAGATGTGGATATTACAGTGGGGACTAAATATGGTGGTGATCCGATCCGAACCTTGAGTTTTTTGATCCGTTGCACCCCTAATTATCGCTTCTACAAAATAGGGGATAGATTTATGGCATTTTTATTTTTACTAGTAATGGCGGTGGTCAGCGATTTTTAGCAGGACTGCGACATTGCGGCAGACAGATCGGACACTTTTTTGGGGCCAGTGACATTATTTCAGTGATCAAAGCTAAAAAATATCCACTGATCAATGTATAAAGTAAACTGTCAGGGAAGGGGGTTAAGTGTGTCCTAGGGAGGTGTTTCTAACTGGGGGGGTAGTGGACTGACAGAGTACAGAGAGATCGCTGTTACTCTCCTGTCAGAACGGGGATCTGCTTTGCTTACATTGACAGTTCCCTGTTCTGCCTCTCTGAGGAGCGATCACGGGTGGCCGGCGGACATTGTGGCCGCAGACCTGCGCATGGGCTCCCCCTCTGTGCAGCAGGAGCGCGCCCGCGCCAACAGTGACTCGTTTCACGCAATAGGGCAGCCCTGCCACAATATATATGCGGTGGGTGGTCCTTAAGTGGTTAAAGCAGTTGTAAACCTCAGACATGAAATCTGAACAAAGCATATCCCTCTAGAGTGTGTACTTGTCTCAATTAAAGTGGAGCTCCAGGCTCCTTCATAAAAAATTAAGTCAGCAGCTACAAATACAGTAGCTGCTGACTTTTAATATTAGAACACTTACCTGTCCTGGGATCCTGCGGTGTCCTCACCCAGCCGATTTTTCCATGGGCTCTCAGATGCTGCTGCCGCCATTTCTAATAAGGGAAACCGGTAGCCGGTTACCTACTGCGCATGTGTAAAGTGCTTTGTGAATGGCCCGGCAGCGGAGAAAAGAGGAGGGGGGGCCGACCCTCCTGGGTGACTTTGCCGCAGCAAAGTCGCCAGGAAATGGGACCCTCCGAAAGGTGTCAAATGTGGCAGCGAAGTGAGAAGGAGGCAAACAAGTGGAGCTCCGCTTTAAAGGCACTAAGTGCCATTTCTGTCCACTGCTTCGTTCCTTTGCTATCAGCATGAATCACTTCTGACAAGTTTTCCTGAATCGAAGAGAAAAATGGTGACGGGAGGAACTTTAGCTGGTTGACAGCCTCAGCTCTTGTGCTGTGTGTAGGGGGTGTATTCCTTCCCTCCAATCAGCTCTCCTCACTGATATAACTTCAGCTCTCCGCCTCCTGCTTTTCAGAGCTGAGATATCCTGTGTAAATTCTGCACATTGAGCCTAGGTTCACACTGACAGTGGGATTGAAATTGTGCGAGTTCAGCTGAACTTGCACGATTTCATACCCGCATGTCGGTCCCGACTTTGGGGGCGATTTCAGAGACATCTGTGGGTTCCTGTACAGATGTCTATATACAAATCGCACCCTGAAGTCTCCACAAGTAGTACAGAATCCATTTTGGACGGTGCCATTGCCGGCAATAGCTGCTGATTTGGCATGCGATTTAAAAGGTCAAATTGCATGCCAAATCGCTGCAATGTGAATCTAGGCCGAATGGATGTAGGGCAAAGATGGCTGCAGACAAACAGGATTTGTTTAATCTCTGTATCACCTGAGGCCACAGTTCACTGGGTGTGTATAAGAGTTTACAACTACTTTAACATTCTACAAAACAGGAAGTGTGCTTTACCAATGATCAGAGGAAGTTCATGTCTGGAACGAACAGGCCATAGTAATTTATGCTGAGAGAAGGTGATCACACATCCTGTCAGTCTTTCTGCTTGTCGCTAGCATAGAGCTTCTGTTGTACAAACCAATCTTTAATACTGGTAGTTAGCGTCAGGAACTGGAAATGTTTCTAAGGCTACTTTCACACTGAGGTGATTTACAGCTGCTATAGAGCTAAATATAGCGCCTGCAAAGCTCCTCTCCTCTCACTCCAGTGTGAAAGCCCGTGTGCTTTTTCACTGAAGCGGTGCACTGGCAGGATGCTAAAAAAAAGTCCTGCAAGCAGCATCTTTGAGGCGCTGTAGGAATGGTGTAAACACCGCTCCTACAGCGCCCCTGCCTATTGAAATCAATGGGCAGGGCCGGCAAATCGGCACTTTGTGGGCGCTTTTAACCTTTTTTTTGGCTGTTAGAGGGGGTTAAAAGTGCCCCGCTAGCGGATGGTACAGCGGCGCTTTACTCCGGACGCCCGCCCCAGTGTGAAAGTGCCCTTAGTGTATTTTAGTGTACCTACCTTCTCAAATTGTGTGATCTCTGGGTGTCAGAATGATTGATTATTTTCCCTGTTTGTTGTTTAGCATCAGATTATGGATTGAAATTGCCAATTTTACGGTCAAATACTGAAGATCAGGTTCTATACCAGACCGAGCGATATAATGAGGACAGCTTTGGATACGAGATCCCGATAAGGGAAGAAGGAGAATACGTTTTGGTGTTAAAATTTGCAGAGGTCTATTTTGCACAGTCCCAGCAGAAGGTAAGGGTGTCGTGTTCCTTGCTTGTCACCTCCTGTTCAAGGCGTGACATGAGAGCCCAGCAGATGGAATATTTGTCCTTGCAGGTGTGCGACGCTAAGTGACAGCTCATATTTCTGCATTTCGTTACCCTCAGGTGTTTGATGTACGTGTGAATGGCCATATTGTGGTAAAAGACCTGGATATATTTGACCGTGTGGGACACAGTACAGCACATGATGAAATCATACCAATTGTCATCAGGAAGGGTAAACTGAGTGTACAAGGGGAAGTCTCCACCTTTACTGGGAAGCTCAATGTCGAGTTTGTAAAGGTAATATTAACTTGTCTTTTACTGATCTGTTTGTAGATAATTGATCTTTATGAGCTATTAAAGAAGATAGGAGCACTTTGTATATAAAACATTAATATACAGTAACACAACCATATTACCAAAGCTTATTCTCTCTCTCTTTCCGTGAAGCTAACTTGTCAGACATTCATGGCCCTGTTTTTATTTATATTGGATTGTGCTTTTTTTTTTTTTTCACTCCAAGCAAATTAAAATGTACTTGTGGCAAGTGCAGTCAGTGTATCTCCGTAACCCAGGGGTAGTCCTGAATTGGGCATGTTAAGGCAGGCCAATTTTTTACGGTGGGTATACTCTGGTGGGTGCCACATCCCTAAATCTTAAGGTCATATGCGGAGCAAATTTCTTTCCTGGGTCGAACTCCATCCGACTGGAAGTGGGAGCGGGCACCTGTCAAAACCATTTGGGCCCGGCGGCGGGGGGAAGGAGGAAGGCTGAACTTCCCAGAAATCAGCCCATGGCACTTCTCACAGAAAAGGGGAAGGGGACCACCCCCCCCCCCCCAAGGGGGAGAAGCGTATAAGCGCAAGTTCCACTTTTGGGTGGATATCCGCTTTAAAGACAGAAGAGACCACTAGGTTCCCGAATAACAGTGCTTTTAAAACATTTGAGTTTAATACTGCTTTAAAGTGATATTAAAATCTTCTTTTTTTTGGTCTAAATGAGCCTGCTAATGGTAAAACCATCCCCATTAAAGTGATATAGATCTATCTATCTATCTCTATTTTTCTTCCCCCCCCCCCCTTTGGTCCCGAAGACCACCATTACTAGGACAGGAGGTAAAGAAAATCCAGTTTAAAAGAGAGACGGGCAATATTACAAACCTTATCTAGATATAAAAGTTGACTTTAATTACCTCCCCTATTTTTATTTTTTATTATTATTTACCACCAACTTTAAAGCAGAACTCTAATTGTGTTTCCTCTTTTCCGTTCTTTGAAGGAGAATTTCAAGTAAGGAAATTTTTACATAGTTGCATTGGTCCTTTTGGAATCCCCCTGGAAACTGGAAATCACTTCAGTAGGCACCACTAGTAGTGATTTCCCCACTCGCTTCCTGCTCCCATGCCAAGCAGCTGCCCTGCTGCATTCTTAACACAGGAGGTCAGCCGCTCAGTACTGGCGCCAATCAATAATGCTTTGCCTTTTTGCATTGAATGGAAAGCATTTTTTGATTGGACAAGGAGGAAAGTGTGATGCTATGATGTGGCATGTGTACGACAAAAAATACAGGCATTTATTTCGGTTTTACCCTTTACCTCGTTGACCACGTGAATGTAGTCACGTGATCAGGAACTCCAGGATCCTGGTCTGGATGAGATTGAGAAAAACACACTTGCTGAGCTAGAGGAGGCTGCCCGGTATGAAACCCTGTGTCAGTATTGGTTTGTCAGATGTATAAAAAGTTGTTTGTTTAAACAAGTACATTTTTAATGCAAACAGAATAGCCTTATAGCCTGTTCACACAGGGGCAACACGACTCTTTGAAGGTGACCTGGAAGCGACCTGAGCCTGCACCGCAGCGTGACATGGGGCGACTTACAAGTCCCCTCCAGGACAGGGGGCATTCCAGTGGCCAATCAATCTTGAATCAGCTCTGGGGGAGGGAGGGGTTTGCCCTAAAAACTATTTTCACTTCCTGAAAAGTCGCTGCAGCAAAGACACTGATCCGACTTCTGAGGCAACTTCCATTGAAATCAATGGGTACAAGTCGCCTAGAAGTCGGATTGAAGTCGTACAGGAACCTTTTTTGAAGTCTGAGCGACTGCAGTCGCATACATTGAGATGGCTCAATTCACTTCAATTAGTTTTAAAAACAGCGCGACTTGGGGCGACTTCAAGTCGCCTCCCGAGACGCCCCTGTGTGAACCGGCTCTTAGGGCCCATGTATGCACTAAAGAAGAACCTTTCTTGTTGTCAATGGCAGCCAGTCAGAATCCCTGTAATTTCTACTGGAGAACAGTTAAAAGTTTGTTGCTGTGGGCAACACTACAATCATTAGCATAGTTGTCAGATATGAATTCCTTACTAATGCATCAAACAATGTGAAAATATATTTAACAGTACTCCTTTAATTTCAGGGATATTACGATAACCCCAAAGTATGTGCGCTTTACCTCATGAAAGGAACAGTTGATGGTGAGTTACATGGCTATTTCTGTTTTAAATATTCCATATTACCCAGTGTATATCATTAGTGCAGCTAATATCTTGTTTGCAGAGAAAATGCTGACAAGTTGGGATCTGTGTCTATGGGCTTTTGGCTTGTATCGTCAAAATCAATTCAAGAAGTTATTGAGCTCATTCAGAGTTCATTGACGGGTGCATTTTATTCGACTTTAAAGCAGATCTTCACCCTCTAGAACAGGGGTCTCCGAGTTTTTCAAAGGGCCAGTGTACTACTGTCCTTCAGACTTTAGGGGGGCTGGATTGTTGCAAGTGAGGGTGGTAAAATGTCCCGGGCCCAGCATCGGTGAGAATAAACATGGCCTCAGGGTTTGTGATCAGTAAGATGTGTAGTGTCCCATTGTTGGTATTAGTGGGGCACTATTCCTGCCAATAAGAGGCAATATTCTATCCACTGACACCACCAATGGGGCATTATATCTTCCACTGATAGCGATGATGGGGTACTATTTACCCCATCATCGCTATCAGTGGAAGATATAATGCCTCGTTGGTGTCAGTGGATAGAATATTGCCTCTTGTCAATGGCAGGAATAGTGCCCCAATGGACAGGTAAAGGCTAGAAAAGGGCTGCTCTAGGCAATCGTGCCGTCTTTCCACTCGTGTGTGTGTGTGTGTGTGTGTGTGTGTGTGTGTGTGTGTGTGTGTGTGTGTGTGTGTGTGTGTGTGTGTGTGTGTGTGTGTGTGTGTTTTTGGACTGCCCCATGTGCACATCATGCGCCTAGGCAAATGACATGCACTGGCTGCACTTTTCCTCCTGGGATATGTGATGTGCGTATCCCAGGAGGAAAAGTGCAGCCAGTGCGTGCATGTCATTTGCCTAGGCGCATGATGTGCACATGGGGCAGTCCAAAAAAAGTAAATGTATTTTATTGGGACTTTATGTGATAGACCAACACAAAGTGGCCCATAATTGTGACAAGGAAAGAAAATAATAAATGGTTTTCCCTTTTTTTTTTTTTTTTTTTTTTTCTTCTTTTTTACAAATATCTGAAAAGTGTGGCTTGCATTTTTATATTCAGTCCCCCTTAGTCAATTCTTTGTAGAACCATATTTTGCTGCAATTACAGCTGTAAGTCTTTTTGGGGATGTCTCTACCACAGGGATATGCAATTAATGGACCTCCAGCTGTTGCAGAACTACAAGTCCCATGAGGCATAGCAAGACTCTGACAGCCACAAGCATGACACCCAGAGGCAGAGAATGATGGGACTTGTAGTTTTGCAACAGCTGGAGGTCCGCTAATTGCATATCCCTGCTCTACCAGCTTTGCACATCTAGAGTGAAATTTTTGCCCATTCCAATTTGGAAAATAGCTCAAGCTCTGTCAGATTGGATGGAAAGCATCTGTAAGCAGCAATTTTCAAGTCTTGCCACAGATTGTCCATTGGACTTAGGTCTGGACAATGACTGAGCCATTCTGACACATGAATATGCTTTGATTCTAAACTATTCCATTGTAGCTCTGGCTGTATGTTTGTTTAGTGTCTTTGTCTTGCTGGAAGGTGAACCTCCACCCCAGTCGCAATTATTTTGCAGACTCTAACAGGTTTTCTTCTAAGATTGTCCTGTATTTGGCTCCATCCATCTCCCCATCAACCTCTGACCAGCTTCCCTGCCCCTGCTAAAGAAAAGCATCCCCACAACATGATGCTGCCACCACCATGTTTCACAGTGGGGATGGTGTGTTCAACGCGATGTGCAGTGTTCGTTTTCTGGCACACCTAGCGTTTTGCTTTTAGGCCAAAGTTTTCAATTTTGGTCTTGTCTGACCAGAGCACCTTCTTCCTAAAGAAGGATACAGCTGCTGTGTGCACTCATGCTGTTTTTTTCTGTGCTTTTTTTTTTTTTTTCTTCTTAAGGCTTATCTTCACTCACTGTTTGCCAGAATCTGTTTGCACAGCAAATCCTCATCCTAAATTCTCTTTATTTTCTGCAGAGGTGCCCAAACTGCAGCCTCATCCTGGCCTGGAGAAGAAGGAAGAGGAGGAAGAAGATGAAGAGGATGAAGGCCCAAGTACAAAGAAGCAAAGCAACAAGAACCGCGTTCAGTCTGGTCCTCGCACTCCTAACCCATATTCCTCAGACAACAGCAGCCTCATGTTTCCAATCTTGGTGGCCTTTGGAGTGTTTATCCCCACACTCTTCTGCCTATGCCGGCTATAGGAGGCCGGGTGCCAACTTATGTTTTTCTTTTTCTAGTTTGCTTTTTTTCCCCAGTAATTTTTCATAAACTACAGCGATGAAGCAGAAAATCTCCTTCTCTAAAACTAGAGGGGATTGGTGACCCTAAACAAGCAGCAGATCATTGTACCACAATAATATGACTATGTTAAATGGTTACGGAGCAGCTAAAGCTAAATACTAGACAATTCTGCCAAATGTTCAGGTATGTGGTCCTGAGTGAGTTTAAGTACCTAAATATGGTAACGTTCTTACGAGAACTGAGCAAGACTTATTTGAACTAGTCTCCCTGAGATGGAGGAGCTCTTTGAACTATGGCTTCACAAGTTGCAACTTACAAGATGAACGTGGGACTTTTTTCAGGGTACTGTTTGTGCATAATCTGTTTTCTTGATGTAAACGGTCACTGGGTTTCGGTTTTCTACATCACCAGACAACATTGTTAAGCTGTACCTTGTCTGTATGTGTTTTTTTTTTTTTTTTTTTTTTTTTTTTTTTTTGTCTGGGGTCAGTTATTTTATTTAAATCTCTTCATTAATCCTGTTGGTGTGTGTCAACTTCATCACAGCAGCTAGGGCAGTCAGCTAGGCTTCTTGCTGTAATAAAATAGAGAACATCTGCTTTTGGAAAGACTGTTTTAGTAACTTGATCTAATGATGCACACCATTTACAGTCATGGAGTGACCCATTAAGAATTGTATTGTTTCACCCTCTTAAGAGAGTCCACAGACTAAATGTTATGAAGCCTGCTGCTTTGTGTTTTTTTTTTTTTTTTTTTTAAGTTTTTTCATTATTTTCCTCCTTATTGAGTAATTCAAGCAAAATATTTTGAGCACTCCTTTTATACATCGGCTACTGTCTGTTCTAGTATGAAGGATTTGTTCGACTAAAGGTCCAAACACCTCTCAAAATGCCATTTAACGCCATGCTGCTGGGAAAAGTGGAAATGGTTTGTACTAATTGCACCAGAGCCTGCAGTTTGTGGTTTTCTGCAGCACTTTCAAAGATTAGTTTAGTGATCATCCAGACTGCTGGTATAGCACATATAACCAGGAATTTCCTGGGCCAGGACCTGTTTGGAGGGCACTGTTTTTGCTGCCTTATGTTCGTTCTTTCATTTTTTTTTTTTCTTTCTTTCTTTGATTGCCTTTTTAATTTGCCTTTTGTGTGGTGGGGTGTTTTTGGCTTAAAGCTGAGTGCAAGCTTAAGATCTCCAAGGTCAAAATGCCTTTTTAACGATAGTTTTATGGTACAAAATTTGAGTCATGTAAACTTCACAAATGCCAGTGTGTGAAGTCATTTAATGCTTGCGGAGCAATATAGACTGAACAGTGCAATGAAGGAATACTCAAGTTCAGATAAGTGCTTCTCCTATGTGGTCTGATGAAATGCTGTCGGCCTATTTATAGCTGGTGTTTTGATGCATTACTTGGTCATGACTGGGTAATAAATCCAGCTCCTAGGTCCATCTGCATCAGATCCGATAATTGTAGCAGAATGCGAGTCTAAATCTCAAACCTTTTTATGCTTCTGCTATTCTGGAATACAATCTGTAATCTAGCATCCACTGGGAAAAAAACTGTCTTATTCTGCCAAAAGATCCAGAGTTTAGTCTGGTCTTCACCCATAAAATACTGCTTGATATTAATAACTTTCAATGTTTTTTTAGTTTACCATAGTGTTACTTTTCACCTATGGTCTCTGGACAGCAGGCTACTTATTGCAAAAATGTCTAAACATAATTATCAAGTGCTGTTTTATGGTCTGAGCAACTTTTTTTTTTTTTTTTTTTTAAACCTTTACATGCTTGATCATGGGATTGATACACAGTAGGTACTACCTTTTTTGCTCTGATAACTTGAAATGTATGATGGCACGGTGTATGGGTTTGGTAAGAAATTAGCGAAGGCAAAATTTCCAGTGTGATCCGTGCTTTAATATAGTACAATGGAACCCTTTTTCATTTAGCCTCATAAAATTTAATATCTTAATACTGTGTGGGAGACGAGTTGTGATGAATGGATCACTGGTCCCTTCTTCCTTTTTTTTTTTTTTTTTTTTTATGTTCAGGTACCAAATGAGAAAACATGGTACGGTTTCTGGGCTCCATATAATCCCATATTGATTTTCAATGTGTTGTTTTTGTTTTGTTTTTTGTTCCTCCAAAAACCATTTCTTTAGAGGTGGGGATATAGTTCTGCTTTGAACCTGTTTTTCTTGCAATATCAAATAAAAATGTTTTATTGCCTTTTTAATTCTTGTTTTCTTGCTGGACAAATTGGAATGCATAAAGTTTTTTTTTTTGGGGGGGTTTTAAAATAGGATTCCACAAACGCCAAGAGCTAGGTGGTTAATTTCAGGACAGAGTTGCCATTGACACCAAACATTTTTGAGCACAGTAGGTAAAAAAATGAAAACCTTTTTTATTCAGTTCCCCCTCCTCCTTTTGGGCTAACTGCCTCTTGAAATTCTGGTTTACACAGGTATTAACTGTTTACACAGACAAGGCAGAGAAACTAGCTAGGCGGGTTAATATAAACTGACAAATCCCACATGCACGCTTTTTTTTATATACTAGTTTCCTACTGCACTAGAAGTAGATACCTGCAAAATTCTGGCTGCTGCATATCTCTTGATAGCTGCCTTTGACCGTTTTACATGTGAGGGTTCAGCCTCTCCTCAACCTTTTTAGGTTTCTATTGGTACCTATACAGCTATGCTTGTGGCCAGCTGAGATAATGCAGGACACCCTGACAGCCCATTAAGGCTAGAAGACCTGTGTGTTTGTTTTTTCTTTTCCTTTCTATCTACAGTTCTAGTGATTTGTTGTTGGGCTTGTACGTTTTTAGGAATCTTTCTGCACTTGAAGGCTAACGTTTATTCTTTGTCTTAGTAGCTGGTGTGCAATAAGCATACAAGAAAAATCCTCATAACTTCTTACAGAAGATGTAACTACTATTGGAGTCAGATCTGTTATCCACCAACTCTTCCCTCTTTAGTGGCTGTGGCCAGAATGCCCCCACCTATGGAATGCTTGGTCTCGTTTAGAAACCCTGAACAGAAGGATTGATCTTTGAGGACCTGCACTGACCACAGCACTCAGGGGTCTATTGAGCAATTATATTATTCCTTCTATCACACACCACCAATGTAAGAGAAGCCCTTCACCAACTGGAGATAGATCCTTCATTGACAAGCAATGTCAGATGACATCTTTCTTACTAACCATCAAAGTAGGGTGGTCCTTTCCCACTGAAGACCACTAAAGTAAGGGGTACACTTGTTACCCAGCCACCAAAATAAGGCACACCTACATTGACCAAATTTTATTTTCTGGACCAATGATGGCTTGCCATTGCAAGCATTGTGATGAATACTCACTTTGGGGCTGTGCATTGCAGTGTACGAAACGCTACAGTAGCAGGGCAGGTCATCGCTGGCTGCTAAACGCGTCAACATACTGGAATGTTGTTGGAGTGTGCCTATCCTACACTGTATGGCATCTTGTGTTTTTTTTTTTTTTTACACTTGCATATGCTGTACCTTTTCGTTATCAATTTTATATTTTCTAATAAATCTTTGGTAATGCACTAGGTAGGTGCTTGCGCAGTGGGGTCCAGAGGCGTGATCAGGATCTAGCTTTTAGCAGAGCTTCCCTAAAACGTATCTTTACTGTGATGTGAAAAAGTTAGGTTGCTCAACTGGTGCTCTGGGATCCCCATGACTCTGCTCTGGGGGGCAGAGTGAAACGCATTGGGGGCGTGGGCTGGTCGGAGTCCAGACTGAGGTTGCCACTCCATTCATTGCAGTAGGACATCATTGATGTGTGACTTCAGGGGTTACCCTTCCTTTTTTGAACTGGTGCTCTGGGATGGCGGGTCGGCAACCCAGATCGCGGATTGCCGAACCGCAATCTCAGAGCATCAGAGTGGAGGGGGCAGGAGCCGCAAAAGCTGATACTCCCCTCTATGGCTGGCATGTGGCATCACTCTGCCTGGGACAGGAACCTTTCTAACAGCCAGCGTTGTCAGCAGAATCTCCAGGATAAAAGGTCAGTTTTATTAAACATCACAGTTTAGCAATGGCCGTATTATGTATTAACCACTTATGGAATAAACCTCAAATATATGGGATTTTGTAGGCAATTGAAAATGAAATTTTATATATATAAATTGATATTTATTGTACAAAAAAATCTCATGTTGAAAATACAACACATTGCATCAATAAAATTGCATAATTAACTGTTAACCATGAAGTGGTAGTCCCCATCTACTTGCTGTTCCCTTCGTCATTGATTGTGCCAAGGAATACAGCAGAGGGGGGTATCCAATGCATTTCAATTGTACTATAAGTGAATCTTCTTCAGGGAGTGATACCACTTCTGAAAAAACAGCTTAAATTTGTGAACCATTGGTACATTTTTGTATAGAAAAATACATGTAAACAATCCACATGCACTTACAATGTAAAAATATGTTTAGCAGAAGCACTCCTCTAGGTGGCAAGGAAACCATACATTGACCCTTGAAGGCCTCTGCCAAAGAGTCACCAGAATATCAGCATCCCTTGATTGCCGGAAAGTGGGCTGCCCCAAAGAACGATGGAAAGCTTGCACTGTAGGATAAGGGGGACAAGACAAAAAATTGTGGTAAATCCCCGGAAAGATGATTGGTATAAATTCCAGGGTATGCTGGGTCAGCCTAGGTGTTATTCCCCCAAAAAGGCTGGCCCAGTAGCTAAACTGGAATTACTTACTTGAAAATGCCTCATAGGCCAAGAGTTTCTAACTGTCAATTGTGGCATAGAACAAGGTACCTCAGGACTGATGACAAGAAGAGGGGAAGCAGAATGACTCCACATCGATGGAAAGGCAAGAGGAATGGCGCTGAAAGATGCTAGTGGCGTCCCTGTTATACTGCGCATGTGCTAGAGGAAGTGACGCAATATGCGTCATCGCGTCACTGCAACTTCCGCGCTGTTCAGGCTGCAAGTGTGTAAGAGGAAGTGATGCAATATGCGTCAACCCGACGCAACCGCATCACTTCCACATCCGTCATCACCGCATGTCTTCCCGTCTCGCAAAAGTCGACCGCCGACATTCTGGGCCCACACCACGCGGGGGCGAGAGCGCAATGGCGCAACTCACCTCCACATACATGGCCATGCATCCACTACACCCACCCCACAACAGAATCAAAGAAACTGAAAGGGGAGGGGGGGTTCGTTGGGGGGTTGGAGGGGGGCCCAGTGACCATGATGGTGGAATTTCTGACAACTACAGCGCAGGAGGAAATGAAGACAAGCAAAACAACCAAAGGTCCTGTTAAGCCTCATACACACGATCGGACTTCCATCAGACTTTTTTCCGTGTATTTTGCTCTGAAGGGCCTTGGCCGTGAACTTGGTATGCATACACACAGCAGGACTTTTTCAGCCAACAAACACGAACGTAGTGACGTAATAGACGTACTATGTGGTTTTTCTGCTCTTTAGCGCCACCCTTTGGGCAACTTCTGCTATTGTTGGTTTATCTTTAGCATTGGTTCTGAGCATGCATGTTTGTACTTTGGACTTAAGTCCGATGGACTTGTGTACACACGATCAGATTTTGCTCCATCGGACATTTGTTTCTGAAAAGTTTGTCTGTTTGCACAGCGAACATTTGTCCGCTGAAAAACCGAAAAAGTTTGTCCGATGGAGCGTACACACAGTCGGATTGTCCACTAAAACAGGTCTGCCAGACAATTGTCAAAAAGTCAGATCGTGTGCTTCTGCCATTACATGTTATACATAATATAAATAACCAAACATTAAGGTCTCTATGTACACAAATATTATCAAAGAACCCAAAAAGATTAATCTTCTTGTTTAAAATAAACAACCCACTAATGGGAAATCCACATAGAAGGTTAGGACAAGGGAAAAGGCCACAAAATCCATATATTGCTAATCATTTGGACTAAGTGATAGTGAAACATAATTGTGAGCAAAACATTAAACTTGGTTTATGGTTAACAGTTAATTGTGCAATATTATTGATGCAATGTGTTGTATTTTCAACATGAGATTTTTTTTATGTAAATTTTTCTACAATAAATATAAATTTTTATATATACAGTTAGGTCCATATATCTTTGGACACAGGCACAATTTTCATACTTTTGGCTCTGTACACCAACAGAAAAAAATTAAAACGCAACAATCAGAATAAATTTGTGCAGACTTTCAGCTTTAATTCATGGGTTTGAACATGAATATCAAGTACAAATTTTAGGAAATGCAACCATTTTATTCACGGTCCCCCCCATTTTCAGGGGCTCAAATGTAATTGGACAAATAAATATCATAAATAAAATTAGGGCTGCAACTAACGATTATTTTCATAATCGATTAGTTGGCCGATTATTGTTTTGATTAATCGGTTAATAACCTTAAAAAAAAAAAAATTCTGCGATTTGCATTTTTACATTTTTTTTTTGGACCAATTTGTTGTTGGGCAGATTAAAAAACACAAATTGCCGCAAAAAATGCACTACATGCTGTTCTGCAGCTTTTCCATTGAAGTATATTGAACCAAAAAAACTAAATAGCACCGTTTTGCATTAAAAAAAGTCCTTGCCCTTTCCAAATACGCAGCAGCTGAAAAAAAATCATGGATGTGAACGTGTCCCATAGGAAACCATGTAAATGAACTGTAGTGTGTTTCTGCAAAAAGCACCAAAAAAAAGGGATTTTTATAACAGCTTACCTGTAAAATCCTTTTCTTGGAGTACATCACGGGACACAGCGACTTAGTCATTACTAATGGGTTATATAGTTTACCTTCAGGTGCTGGCACTGGCAACTTCCAAACCGGAAGTACCCTCCCCTATATAAGCCCCTCCCATCCGGGAGCACCTCAGTTTTGTAGCAAAGCAATAAGTGTCCCAAAAAGAGGGGTGGGAGCTCTGTGTCCTGTGATGTACTCCAAGAAAAGGATTTTACAGGTAAGCTGTTATAAAAATCCCTTTTTCTTTTTCGTACATCACGGGACACAGAGCGACTTAGTCATTACTAATGGGACGTCCCAAAGCAATGCCAAATGAGGGGAGGGATACATAAGCTGGGCGCCATCAGGCATGAGGATCTTTTGCGGCCTGCAACACACTGCGCCCAAAGGCGACATCCTCCTGACTTCTAACGTCTACCTGGTAGAATCTAGTAAACGTGTGTACTGAAGACCATGTTGCGGCCTTACAGACTTGAGCCAGGGAGGCCTGGTGATGCACTGCCCATGAAGTTCCAACTGCTCTTGTGGAGTGCGCCCTAACTTTGAACGGAGGCGGTCTCTTTCTCAAGCCATAGGCTTGTATTATGACCTGTCGAATCCACTTGGCTAAAGTAGATTTTGATGTTGCCTGACCCTTTCTAGGGCCTTCCGGCAGAATAAACAAAGTATCCGTTCTGCGAATCTGAGCAGTGGCTTTTAGATAAGCTTTAACTGCTCTTACTACATCCAAAGAATGCAATAACTTTTCCTCTACCGAGCTAGGTTTGGGGAAAAAAGAAGGAAGAACCACATCTTGGTTCAAATGAAACCTCGATACCACCTTAGGAAGAAAGGCTGGATGAGGACGTAATACTACTCTGTCCTTATGGACAACCAGATATGGCTCCTTACAGGACAAGGCGGCTAATTCCGATACTCTTTTAGCCGAACAAATGGCTACTAAGAAAATCAATTTCCTGGTGAGAAGAACCAAGGAAATGTGTTGCAATGGTTCAAACGGTTGTTTCTGTAGAACCGACAGAACCAGGTTTAAGTCCCATGGACATATGGGAATACTAACCGGAGGGCTAATACGCATCACTCCTTGTATGAAAGCTTTGACTAGTGAATGCGAAGCCAAGGGCCTTTGAAAAAATATTGACAAGGCCGAAATCTGACCCTTGATAGTACTCAAGGCCAGCTTCCTATCTACAGCCCACTGTAGGAAGTCTAAAATCCTACCTATCACGTACTTACGTGGATGCCATTTCTTGGCCTCACACCACGTAATGTACGCCTTCCAGATCCTATAATAGATCTGCCTGGATACCGGCTTCCTGGCATTGATCATGGTAGATACCACAGGATTAGAGAGCCCTCTCTTTTTCAGAATGTGGGCTTCAATAGCCAGGCCGTCAAACCTAGGGCTGGTAAGGAAGGGTGGTATATCGGTCCTTGCGACAGCAGGTCCGGACGATGTGGGAGGGTCCAAGGACTCCTCACTGACATTTTTACAATCTCCGCGTACCATGCCCTTTGGGGCCACGCTGGAGCCACCAGAATCACTGGTTTCTTTTCTACCCTGATTCTGCGGATTAATCGCGGTAACAATTGTGGCGGTGGGAATGCATATATCAGCTTGAACTGATCCCAAGGGAACACTAGGGCATCCGAGCCGCAAGCTAGGGGATCCCTTGTGCGAGACACAAATCTGTCCACCTTTGCGTTGAATCTGGATGCTAGCAGATCTACATCCGGTGTTCCCCACCGCTGGCATATTGCCTGGAAAACCTCGGGGTGAAGAGACCATTCCCCCGGGCATAATTGTTGGCGACTTAAAAAGTCCGCTCTCCAATTTTCCACTCCTGGGATGAAAACCGCGGATATGGCTGGGACATATCTTTCTGCCCATTCCAGGATGCAATTTGCTTCCCTCTGGGCTGCACGACTCCTGGTGCCACCCTGGTGATTGATATATGCCACTGCTGTGGCATTGTCTGATTGAATTCTGACAGGGGACCCTTGGAGTTTGGATGTCCATGCTACTAGGGCATACCGGGCTGCTCGTATCTCTAAGAGATTGATGGGCAGGGCCTTTTCTGCTTCTGACCACTTGCCCTGGAGAGACCATTGCTCCAGTACTGCCCCCCAGCCTATGAGGCTGGCATCTGTAGTGACCACCTTCCAAGAAACCGGACTGAAGGGTTTCCCTTTTTCCAGATTCTGGGGCACCAACCACCAATGGAGGCTCTTGCGAACGGAAGGGGACAGGGACATTGGTAAGTCTAAAGCCTGAACCTTTTTTGTTCCAGGCTGACAGTATGGCCCTTTGCAAATTCCTTGAATGGAATTGACCGTAGGGTACTGCTTCAAATGAAGCCACCATTTTTCCCAGCAGCCTCATGCACAGGCGTATGGATGGTTTTCTTTTTGTACCCACTAAGTGGGTCAAATCTTTTAAAGACGACACCTTCTCTGGAGGTAAGAAAATCTTTCTCTGATTTGAATCCAGCCTTAGCCCTAAGTATTCCAGACTTTTGACTGGTCTTAGAGCTGACTTGTCCCGGTTGATAATCCAACCGTGATATTCCAGATACTTGATTGTCTTGTGAATAGCCACTTCCAGCTTTTCCACTGAGTGGTCTATTAGTAGTAGGTCGTCTAGATATGCCATTATCGTTACACCTTGTGTTCTTAGATTGGCCAATAGTGGGGCCAGAACTTTTGTGAACACTCGTGGTGCTGTGGCCAGACCGAAAGGTAAGGCTCTGAACTGAAAATGGCGCCCTTCTACTGCAAAGCGTAGAAATTTCTGGTGGGCCGGAAAGATGGGAATATGCAGATAAGCATCCCTTATGTCGATCGAGGCTAACCATTCCTGCCCTTGTAGGGCGGTGGCCACCGATCGGATCGACTCCATCCGAAAAGTCCTGATATTTAGGAACTTGTTTAGCCCTTTTAGATTTAATATGGGCCTCACGTCCCCATTTGGTTTGGGGACTGTGAAAAGGTTCGAGTACAACCCGAATCCGCTTTCTTCCAGGGGAACCTTCATGATTACACCTTGGAGCAATAGTTGTTCTAGTGCCAGAAGGAGGGATCCTCTCTTCTGGGGATCTCTTGGCACGTTTGACCTCATAAATTGGGCAAGAGGAGTGCCTTTTAACTCCAGCTTGTACCCCAGACTTACTGCGGAGAGCACCCATCTGTCTCTGATGGTGTCCCGCCAGGTCTCTGTGAACAACTGAAGCCTTCCCCCTACCCGATTGAGTGGGGGCAACGCTTCATGACTTTGGGGGAGGTTTTGTACCTCTCTTGATCCAGGGCTTCTTGTTACCCTGTGATTGTCCCTGATTTCTGCCCCCTGAATTTGACCGCGGAGGCCGTCGGAACTGTTTCACAGCCGATGTGCCCGGGACTGGAGAAGTAGGCCTCTTAAAAGAAGGACTTCTACTCTTGTTCTTAACCGGTAAGAGTGAACTTTTACCGGCAGAAATTTTCTGGATATATTTGTCCAGATCTTCTCCAAATAGCTTCCCATTTCATGGAGAACGCTTAACCAGCAGTTTCTTACAGGGAGCTTCAGCAGACCAGTTTTTGAGCCACAGAAGCCTACGCATATGTACTACAGACAGCGTAAAGCGGGAGGCCTGTTGGATTGTATCCTTTATGGCGTCCACCGCAAAACACAAGGCTCTAGGCAGGTCAGCTAGGGCAAGAGCCTGCTGATCTGGTAAGTCCCTTAAGACTTGTTTCAACTGATCTTTCACTGCTTGGCAGACTCCAATCGCTGCTACCGCAGGTTGTGTCACCATGCTTGCTGTAGAGAAAGCAGATTTTAGTAAAGACTCCAATTTTTTATCTATTGGGTCTTTGAACATTGGAACATTATCTACTGGACATGTCAGTGATTTGTTCACAGAAGAGATGGCTGCGTCCACTGTAGGGACCCTCCATTTTTTTATGAACTTATCCTCCATGGGATAGATCACTGGAAATCTCTTGGGGGGAGCAAATATTTTATCAGGATGCTCCCAATCCTGGTAAATAAGCCCTTCTAATAAAGGGTGGATTGGGAAGGAACAGACAGCTTGAGGAGCTTTTAGCGACCCCAGCGAGGAAACCGTAGTGGTTGATGGTTCCGCCAGAGGCATTTTAAATGCTGATCGGACCATGTTAGTCAGAGACTGAACCCATAATCTTTCAGCCTGAGATGCTGAGAAAGGTTCTTCCACTGTTGCTTCCTCCATAACTGAATCAACCTCATCCTGATCCCCTTCAGGTAGGTCGATCTCTGTGTGGGGCTGTTCCTCCACTAACAGGCACTCTGAAGGAGGAGACGGAGATCGGACGCGCTTTCCCTGTGACAGGGAAGCAGTGATCAATGCTGTTAATCTCTCTTCCAATCCTCCCAGAGTTGAGGATAAAACCT
Source organism: Rana muscosa (assembly GCA_029206835.1). NCBI lineage: Eukaryota > Metazoa > Chordata > Amphibia > Anura > Ranidae > Rana > Rana muscosa. The sequence continues at coordinate 885,866,962 of CM055116.1, forward strand.
CCTCTGTTATATATACAGGAGCAGGTGGACTGGGGACAGCCGCAGCACCAGGCACTCCTGCAGGGTTTCTACGGCTACTGACCTCTGAATTCTCAGGGGAGATTGGTGCAGTACAAGCATGCCCAATATCCTCAGAGCCCGATGGAGACCCCTTTGGCTTCCTGGAAGACTTATTTCCGGAGCGTCTGGACGACATATCCTTTAAGCACAAAGCTGAGGTATTCCCGTCGTCATACACCAATTTTGCTGGTAATAGTCTAACACAGTTGCTGCTATATACCAGCTGGTGTCCACTAAAGTGCCTTTCTATGGGGATGCCTGCATCAACCGCCTCTGTGTGCCACTGTTTGTTGCTAGCTCTGTTTGCATCCAGCTGACACTTGTACTGTGTCTTTATACAAGCTGGGACGCCTGCACATGCGCAGAAGCGCCGTGGTGCGCATCGAGCGTCATCCACCCGCCCCGCCCCTTTTTTTTCATAGGCGGCGCGTGCACCCGTGCGCCATTGGCGCCCTTTTCGAAATCAAACAGGGACTAGGAGCCAGGGCCCTTTTTGCCGGAGGGCCTGTGCGGTGGATGAGCGCAGCAACAGGGCAGAGGAAGTGGATTCCCACAGAGAAACTTACCAACTGCCTGGATCTTTTGACTTGAGAAAACCAAAGATCCACATGACAAGAAAAAATGGACCACAGCGGCCTCTAGTGGTTTAACACAGGTACCGCGGTCCTCTTTTTTTTTTTTTCTTGACTACTATTAAAATTTTACATTTTTCAGTAGTTACAGGCATACACAGATACTAGCGGGAATACCGTTAGGTAACAGACAGAAAGACAAATTAGGCTTGGGGGTCCCCCAATAGAACCAAGTTCCTGGGGGCCCCCACTTACCTGTTCCCCGCCGCAGGACTCTGTTTGGTCCACAGAAGCCCAAACTTCACCTATCACGGCAGGCATTGTAATTAAACCTTCAGGGACCGGGTTCCCAAGGATTCCACTCCCCTGGACCTGTATAGCACCCTGCACAGAAAACATCTTGGTCGTGGGTATGACCAGAGCTCTGGATCCCAGGGTCCAGCCCTCCTAAGAGAGGCATTACAGGCAAAACCTTGCTCTTCTGCTGCAAGGCCTGGGTACCGACCGTTTAGCTATGAAGCTTTTTTGGTGGGATCCGGAACAGCTTACTAAGGCCCGTAAAAGAACCTGTACGCAAGCCCAGTGAAAACACATGTTACTCTTTGGCCAACACCTTAGACACTGGCAAAAAACTGAGGTGCTCCCGGATGGGAGGGGCTTATATAGGGGAGGGTACTTCCGGTTTGGAAGTTGCCAGTGCCAGCACCTGAAGGTAAACTATATAACCCATTAGTAATGACTAAGTCGCTCTGTGTCCCGTGATGTACGAAAAAGAAACAGAGGTGTAACCCTTCCTGAGCTGTTTAGTACTATAATGGGGTGAAAGTAATATTTACAGTAGCGATTTGCTCTTTTTGTACTATAAAGGGATAATTCAAAAAAAAATGTAACCCCATTATGTTACTGGCCGATTAATCGATTATGAAAATAGTACCGTATATACTCGAGTATAAGCCGACCCGAATAGAAGCCGAGGCACCTAATTTTACCAGACAAAACTGGGAAAACTTATTGACTTGAGTATAAGCCTAGGGTGTCCATCTGCATGCCTCTCTGTGCCCATGCCTCACTGTGCCCATGACTAGACTTACGTTTTAACATGGGAGTATATGGAAGGCGTGCCTGGCTTTGAAAAATCGGTGCTCCCCGGCCGTAGGTTCCCCAGACAGAAAACGTTGCACACTTGTAGAGGAGAACTGGGGCTACATGTGTGCCAAGTTTCAGGTCCAGGGGACCTACGCTCGCTCAGTACTGGGTCCCCAACTTTACTGGAAAAATGACCGTTTAACATGGGAGTCTATGGAAGGGATGCCCGGATTTGAAAAATCGGTGCTCCCTGGCCCTAGGTCCCCCGGACAAAAATCTTTGCACAATTGTAGAGGAAGAGTGAGGCTACAAGGGTGCCAAGTTTACCCAGTACAGGGTCCGCAAAATCCGAGAGATCAGGCGCAAAAAGGTGACCCGAGTATAAGCCGAGGGGGGCATTTTCAGCACAAAAAAATGTGCTAAAAAAACTCGGCTTATGCCACATACACACGATCGTTTTTCATGCCGTTAAAAATGCCATTTTAAAAAATGGCCATTAAAAATGATCGTGTGTAGGCTCCAGAGCATTTTTAACGACGTGAAAAACGGCCATTAAAAATTCCGGACATGCTCTCTTTTTTCACGTCGTTTTTCATGTTGTTTTTTTTAACAACGTGAAAAACGATAGTGTGTATGCTTTCACGACGTGAAAAAAAACGCACATGCTCAGAAGCAACTATGAGACGGGAGCGCTCGTTTTGGTAAAGCTAATGTTGGAAATGGAGATGGCACATTCGTCACGGTGGAATTAATAGCATCGTTTTAATGCAGCGCATTCCGTTCTTCTTTTGACATTGAGAGTTTTATGCCAAACTTGTTTCTAAAGTAATTCCAAATTGCTCTAATGATTATAAAATATTATTTATAAGCCGCACCTTCCTCCTAAATAATACTAATAATAATAAAATAAGTTAATTCTCCTTTTTTCTTAAAATTTTATATTATTTTTGGTTATTTTTTTTTGGCCTTTTTTTAAGTATTTTGGCTTAAATGATTCTTGTGTAAAGTTACCACAACAACCTTCCAAATGTGTCTCATTTGGCCTCAGGGAGGTTTGTGTCCCCTGATAATAACAATAATATAATTTGAGATGTCCCTGCCTGCTTCCTAGCAAGCTCTCTTTTGAAATACAAATCACATAGTCAAGTATTTAAAGGGCACTCAATTTTTTTTTATTTCAGAACATTAACAAATTAAAGTGGAAGGCAGCACTGGAGAGCCTGCTTACATTTGTGCATCCCTTTGACCCCACAACAACCATACAAGATGTCCAAACCAAAATAGAGATTAGATCCCCCCAAAAAATGAGCCCAATCTTGTCTTGAGCTCCCAGAGGTCAGGAGCCACAGCAGATAAGTCCTATATGTCCCCAGTCTGTGGTACTACAGCAGGCATTATTTTCTTCTCTTCCTTGTAGCCTTCTCTCCAGCCTTCTCTGCAGCCTTGGTTGGTTTCTTCCTTGGAGGCTGGGGATCAGGAGGAGAGGTTGTGGCAGGAGGAGTAGTAGGAGGAGGAGGAGGAGGTGGAGGAGTAGGGACAACCTCCGTTATGTCCGTGTACCTAGTGAGTTCACCCAGCACGCCCTTATTGATGACTTTCAATAGCAGGGTCTCACTAAAAATTTTTTGCTGCAACTCCATTTGCCCTAGTTTGTGGGCGAGGACTGCGGCAAATCCCTCTTCAACAGAGGGTGCCTCTCTGAGGGCCGCTGTTGCCTCTCTGAGGAAGGCCCTGGTTTCCTCCTCCACCTGCCTACCTCTCCTTGGCCCTCGTGGTTTAACTACCAGGGGAGGCATCTGGGCTCTTGTGCTGGGCCCAGCCTCCTCCTGGGTGCCACTGGGCCCAGCCTCCTCCTGGGTGCCACTGGGCCCTGCCTCCTCCTGGGTGCCACTGGGCCCAGCCTCCTCCTGATCCCCAACATCACCCTCTTCCTGGCTCTGCTCTGGCTGTAAAAAAAGAAAGGGACATTATTTATTTTGCCACATCATCATTCACAGACATTGTTCACCTCTAGACATCTAGACATTGTTGAAATCAATGCCAAAAGTTATGTCCTTTTCATTGATTACGCATCCTGGTTTTGTTGTCTTGGACACATAAAATTAGGCCACTACTGTATCTTGCTCTTCACAAACTTTATTGGTAGAAGTGTACATACCTTTAACAATACTAACATCTATTTAAAATCTACAATTTTGTACGATAGAAATATAGATAGCAAAACTTTACCTGGCTCCATATCTCCAAATCTGCCTCCTCAAGGCCCTGATCTTGATCCTCAGAGGAAGCCAGAGCAGGGTTGACAGGAAGGCTGGAGGACTGGCTGCAGGGAAGGCTGGAGGGTTGGGTACAAGGAAGGCTGGATTGACCTCTGGGGGGAAGGGTGGAGAGAGATTCCCGCACTTCCAGCTGGTCATCCAGAAAAGCAAGCTTACTGTAGTACCACAGACTGGGTTTATAAACCTTATCTGCTGGTGCACCTGACCTCTGGGACCTCAGGACCATAGTCCTCTGGGTCCTGTATGTCCCTCTGATGGTCCCAATTTTGTTTTTGACATCTTGGAGAGTTGTTGTGGGTATCTTTGTTTGCAGAAATGCAAGCAGGCTCTCCAGTGCTGCTTTCCTGGCGTCTTTATTTTTATTACCGCCACTTTTGGTTTGCCATAATATAGGGAGCTCTTGCCATTTGTCGATGAACTCCCCCATGAAGTCTGGGTTTTTAAAAGTATTCATGATATCTGTAAAAGCGAGAAACCCAAATAAAAATATATTTCAGGCAACATTCCTCAACTGTGCATTGTCTACATATTTTGAGCACACAAATCTCCTCGTCTGATGAACCTCAAAAAGTAAAATTGTTAGGTACCTTGGTCACGACGTTCGTTGCTAACTCTCTCTCCCGAAAAATGAACGTATTTCCCAGACATGGATCTTCACTTTATATACACAGCGCATGCGTGAAACTCCGCACGCTTTCCCCGCCCCTGACGTTCGATATTGTACTTTCCCCGCCCCTTCTCGCTCGTAGTGCTGAACAAAACATGGCGGAGACACAGGTGGCTGAGATTACCTCTACAGAGGATGAAATTACAGAGGAGCCCAAATCAAGACCCAGGAGATATAAGGCATCCAACATGTCATTCGAGGAAATGGTGGAGATGGTCGCCATTTTAAAGAAGGAGGATTATGATGCCAAGCATGGTCCGTATAAAAGGCCTAATCTGGTCAAGTCCAGAATTATGGGCAAAGTGGTCAAAAGTCTCCACCAAAAATTCGGGGTGTGCAGAACGAAGGAACAGCTCAGAAAACGATGGTCAGATCTGAAGTTGCGGGAGGCCGACCAATATAAAAGAATCAAGAAAGTTATATTAAAAAGTAAGTTGTTTTTTTTGAGTTTCCATGGTACATATTATTTTCTTGTATTCTGTCGTGTATTTTTAACTTTCATATAGTACACTGAAAGATACCATCTTTTTTAGGTTCGTCCGCATAGTAAACGGACGTATTAAACCTCTTTCTCCGTACAATTCCTCAAACGATGTTTTCGGATCATCCAGTGTGAACACCCATGTTTTTTTGTTTATTTGGGGGAGTACATTTGGGCCACACTTATTTTTGGTGTGCTAATCCAAAGGAGATTTGTTCATTTGGAAAAACGATATGCATGGTAATGTTAAAGGGAGTGAATGCTCAGCAGCTGATGAAACATCTGAACGCAGTAGTACAAGTGTGGGCCTAAAGCCAAAAAGCTTGAGGGAGTCACACACAGGTGATCCAGTGTAGATACTTTGGGGTGTTACAATGTTTCAAATTTGTTTACAAAATGTATATGCTCTGTTTTGGCCTATGTATCCAATCATTTGTCCCGGTTGGCACAGGGGTTAAAAATTTAAATGGAGCATGCTTCAAAAGAATGATTAAAAAGTTTTTTTCCATGTTTCTTATTGTAGCAAAATTGAGTCGCTACTAATGAAACTATTCCTTTTATTTCAATCTCCCTAGGGATTCGAAAAGCTACCTCGGATGAGACGAGAATTGCAATACCTACAACAATACCCCCAGAACCCCAGGATGGAGAGGAATGTGATGTTGTGGAAGTGGAAAGTGGCACCACCACAGGTCAGAGAGAAACCAGACACATGCATGTTAAATAGATGTAGGCCTACATATTCTATCCTACATATTTCTTTTTACATTTAGGTGCAGTTCTGGCCGAAGACCCCAATAAGTTGTCACATCACAGTGTCCAGATCCTGATCCAATACCTGATGGTCTGCTGTCGTGACCTCGAAAAAATTAAGGGAGATTTGCGAGAGATCAGGGCAAATACAAAGCGGGTGGAGGAAAGGCTCCAAAATATCATGGCTGTGCTTGGGCGTGTCTAATGTTTTTACACCAAATAACGTTTTACTTGCAGAGATTTCTATTTTTTTTGGTTATTTTACCCTTTAATGACTAGCACATGTTTAGCTTTTTCAAAATTTGGAGAACTATAGTTTGTTTATGCATGGCTGGTCATGCGTTTTAATACACCTGAAATTAAGGGAACATCCACATTTCTATGGAAGTTGCCCACCTAAACAAAAAAAATAAAGGTATTTTTACATAACAAATCATTGTGGCTTCATTATGTAAATGTGGTGCTGAGTGAACTAATCAATGTTTGGTGTTTACACTGACAATGAAGGCTAATTAAAAGATTTTTTTAATCCACATGGCAAAACAAATGCACTAGGTAAACCTACCAGAAACATCAAACATTATACAATAAAAATGACAAACCAATCTTTACTTTTTTTAAAAGTTTTATTTTTTTGGTCTAAAATTATTAGAGATTGTCTGGCATTTCAATGGCCCCCCTACCCATAAAATAGTCCACATATTGGTTACGGACCTCACGTCCGGTTGGGGGGGCCAAGGCAGGACGGCCAGGTTCCAGGGCCACCAAAGTTTCGGCATTGATTAAAGAGGCCTCAGGCCCACTCAAAGATATATAACTTGTTGAATGCACCCTTAGGAAATTATGCAGCACACAGCACGTCATAACCACATGGTTCCATTTGTATGGGGCAAGGTGGATGGAGGTAAGGAAGAGGCGAAATCGGCTGGCCATGATCCCAAACGCATTTTCCACCACCCTTCTGGCTCTGGCCAGCCGATAATTGAAAACCCTCCTCTCAGGGGTGAGGGTGCGTTGCGGGAATGGCCTCATCAAATGGGGGTCCCAGGCCAAACGCCTCATCCGCCACAAACACAAAAGGTAGTCCCTCCACATTCAGCTCCGCGGGTGGCAAGGCCAGCAGATCCAAAAGGAGCCGTTCTCCAAACTCCGTCTGGGCAAAAACTCCTCCATCAGACATCCTGTCATTCTTGCCAACGTCCACATAGAGGAACTCGTAGGTGGCCGACACCACTGCTATCATCACGACGCTGTGGAACCCCTTATAATTATAATAAAAGGATCCCGAATGGGGTGGTGGGACGACCCGAAAATGTTTGCCGTCGATGGCTCCTCCACAGTTCGGAAAGTTCCATCGCTGGGCAAACTCGGAAGCCACATTCTGCCATTCATGTGGCGAAGAAGGGAACTGTGGAATTAAAGAAATAACAAATTAATACTTGGAGCCAGAAACATTGAAAGCTGATTTCATACACACATTCATGGCCAACATTGGTAGAAACTGTTAAAAACATAAAAAATTGGAAGCAAGAAAAAAAAAAAATTAATTATGGGGGGGGGGGGGGGGAAGGGTTGAAGATGAGTTGGGAATATCACACATGAAGGCTGTAGCACTCTGTATTGAAGTTAACAAAAATGAAACATTCCTAGGCCAAATTTAGGGTGCGTTTTGGGTAAAGCACTACGATGGAACATATAATAAAAAACATGGAAATGACTAGGCAAGGTAGGTATGGCCCCAGGATAGCATGCTGGAGAGGTTAGGTAAGCCAAATTTACAGGTAGGCCTCAAACACCAAACTTTAAATAATAAAACATGGGGAGAAAGGGGACATTCCCTGCAGCTAAGAATCATGTGAATTAGGGACTGCAAATAAAGCAAATTAAAAATATCCCAAAATAAAAACCATACAATGTGAATTTTTGAAGAAGAACACTTACCTTAATATAGTCCTCCTGCAAAACTTGAAGGATGGCAGAACAAGTCTCTGGTATAATGATCCCCAGAGCCTGGGGGGATATGCCTGTGGAGAACTTAAGGTCCTGCAGGCTTCTCCCAGTAGCCAGGTATCGCAACGTGGCGATGAGCCTCTGCTCAGCACTGATGGCTTCCCGCATAACGGTGTCCTGCCTGGTAATATAGGGGGACACCAAAGCCAACAGCTGCTGAAATACGGGGTCAGACATCCTGAGAAAATTCCTGAAATCATCAGGATTATTCTCCCTGATCTCCCGCAACAAAGGCATGTGACAGAATTGGTGCCGCTGGAGCAACCAATTCTTGGTCCATGAACTCCTCCTGACCCTGCTCATGGCATGGAGTCGGGATACAGCATGAACCCCTGCACCAACTACAGCACGAACTCTACGACGAGTACGTAGCCGCAACATGGCTAGATAACGGTCGGCTGAACAGAACGTACTAGAAGAACGCACGGAAGAACAGCAAGGCCTATGAAGAACAAGCTGAAAAACACGAACGTGCAGAGCAGGCCGCACTGAATAAACAGATACGAACTGACTACAAGCAGTGCTAAACAGATACGAACCCACAGGCGCAATCTGAACTCCCGAAAACGATCTTCAAAGCACGAAGACTGAAAAGCGCGAATCGTCTCTCACCAAACTTTTACTAACACGCGGAAACACGGAATTAGCAAAAGCGTCCCAAAGGGTGGCGTCATTCGAACGGAACTTCCCCTTTATAGTGCCGTCGTACGTGTTGAACGTCACTGCGCTTTGCTTGATCGTTTTTTTTAATGATGGTGTGTACGCAAGGCAGGCTTGAGAGGAAACATGAAAAAAAACGAGGAGAAAAACGTTGGTTTAAAAAATGACATTAAAAACGATCGTGTGTACGGGGCATTATACTCGAGTATATATGGTAAGCGATTAATTTCTTAATCGATTAGTTGTCGATTAATCGATTAGTTGTTTCGGCCCTAAATAAAATATTCAATTTTAATATTTTATTGAGAATCCTTTACTGGCAATGACTGCCTGAAGTCTGGAACCCATGGACATTACCAACGACTGGGTTTCCTCCTTTATGATGCTTTGGCAGGCTCAAACTGCAACTGTCTTCAGTTGTTCTTTGTTTGTGGGTCTTTCTGCCTTTAGTTTTTCCTTCAGCAAGTGAAATGCATGCTCAATTGGGTTAAGATCAGGTGATTGACTCAGCCATTGCTCTGGTCATAACCCCTCACACCGCAGTTAGCAGCTCCGTTTTTTCTGCCTAGTAGAGGAGAAGGACCTGGCTCCCTTTGGGCCCATTGTCCTAAAGAATTTTTATTTTTTTTATTTTTGATCCTGAGATCTTCTCTCAACTGCCAGCTGGGTGACAGGCTGGATAATATAGATCCTTGTAGTCCCCCCAGTTCCGGCCATCGAGCGTGAGCAGGCCTTGGCTACGCGCTGGGTTGGCCATGACATACCCCGTGGCTCCAGGGGTGGTCGTGAGCTATATGCTCCTTGGTTCACATATGACTGGGCTACTGCTGTCTAAGTCACAGTGAACCGTGGCCGACAGCTACTCCATACTGCTCGGATGTAGGTCTGTCAGGAATGCGCCAGCGGTCCTCGCAGGACAGGTAAGTACTTTCCTCCTGTCTTGGCAGGTTGGAACAGCTGGGCTTTCCTGAGGGGGGTCGATAGGGGGTCTCTTGTCCTCCATTTCCTCTTCCCCCTGTCCCTTCCCTCCTCCCCTTGCTTGGGCCTGCTGTGACTGACCGGGGGGGTTACCTGTGGTGATTTTCCATGTCCTGGCCGGGGGCTGCGGGGGTGTCCGGGTCCGCTCTCTGTGTGGGTGGTCTGCCTTTAAAAGGGCCCCCCTCGGGGGCCACTGTGTTGTCTGGCATTCTCGTCTGCCTCATTGTGTTTAGCGCCGTTTTCGTTTGAATCGCACTATGTTCCTGTTATAGCAATACAGCGGGCGGCCATTTTCTTGTATTCGCGCTGTGGCGCAGGCATTCTTGGCGGGCGGCCATTTTCTTGAGGCCCGTGTGGTTTTTTATGAGGCGAACGGCAGCCATCTTGGTGTAGGTTTTGGCCTCTAGTGTTCCTAATGGCTTCTGAACGGCGCGAATATCGCAGTTTTTACCTCAGAGACACCCAGACACACGCTGTGTGGAGAGAGGCAGCGGAACGCGGCACTGAGCTGAGCCGTTCTGGTCAGGGTGGTGAGTCCCCTGGTCGGTTACAGCACGGAGGGTGGGCCACTTTTTAAGTACCTTATACTTGACTGTAGTCCCTAGGGATGTCAAGTGAGCGGGTCAGCATGGCGTCAGAAGCTGGCGTTTCTTTCTCAGATATTCCAGTAGTGGCAACCGGTGCCCCTGCACCTGCGGTTCCTGGGGTCACTTGGTCGGCGGTCCTGGAGTCATTTTGTTGCCAGGGTAGAAGCGGTGTGTGGGCGCAAGGGGGGTAAAAAGCGCCCCCCTCCCCCCACCTTCTTCTGGGGATAGCTCTGACTCAGACTTGGGCTGGGCTGGGGCCAAGGGCCCCTGTTCTGAGGTATCAGAGGATGCGGACCAGGACCATTCGGACAGTGAGAGTGACTCCATGTCCGGGTCAGCGCAGGATAAGGCACTTGTTGGAGCACTTATCACGCAGTGCGGGAAACCCTTAAACTGGAGGATAGGGCTGGGACTTCTGCTGAGGTATCTGTCCCTTTTTGGGTCCCATAAGCCGGCCCGCACTGTAAAAGTTTTTCCTTTTTATGTGACTTATTTTGACAAGGAATGAGAACGGCCGCAGAGGACCTTCTCGGTCCCAAAACGCAGTCCGTTATGCCTTTTGAAGAGTGCCTTCTGAAAAAATGGGCATCTCCCCCGGTTGTGGACCCCCCCGGTCTAGGTTAAACAAAATGACCACGATTCCGGTGGAAGGGTCCGCTGCATTTAAGGATCCTGCAGATAGGAGGTCTGAGGCAGTGGGCCGGTCCTTATACACCTTGCTGGGATCAGCATTGCGGCCTATTTTCGCCACGGCACTGGTGTCACAAACTCTGACTGAGTGGGCGGAACATCAGGCTCCTCCAGGCTGCGTGGAACTAGCTGACCAGTTAGTGCATGGCCTCAAATATGTTTGTGATGCAGCCCTGGATGCTGCTCCTTTGATTTCCAGAGCCTCAGTGTCTGCAGTAGTTCTGCGACGCCTGATATGGCTAAAATCCTGGTCTGCGGACCTGGCTTCTAAGAAGGCTCTGGCAGACTTGGCCTTCAAGAGAGAGAGGCTATTTGGAGCCTCGCTGGATGACATTATTAAGGATGTCACTGGAGGTAAGAGCACGCTACTTCATCAGTCCAGAAAAAGTAAGGAGCCGAGACATAGACCGGGGCCCTCCTTTTCCGCGCAAAGCGTTTTTTTCGTCTGTCAGGGCCAGCAGGTAGACCTTTTCAGGCCAACAAGGGCTTATCTGGAGGACAGAAGCGTCCCTGGGTTCTCAAGCAAGACAAGCCTGCGAACAAACCTGCTTCCGCATGAAGGTCTGCCCCCACCCGATTCCCAGGTGGGAGGGACGTCTTCATGAGTTTGCGGCTCGGTGGACCTCCCTGCTTTCTGACCGATGGGTCTGCGAAATGGTTTCATCGGGGTACAAGATGGAGTTTCTTGTCCACCAAACAGATTCTTTCCCTCAAACCTTCCTCTTCTTTCGGCTCGTCGGGCCGCCCTAAAGGGGGCAGTACAGGACTTGCTGAAGTGCGGGGTGATCATACCTGTACCGCTGCAGGAAAGGTTTCAGGGATTCTACTCCAAACTGTTTGTAGTCCCGAAGAAGGACGGAGTCCGTCCAATCCTGGACCTCATAGCACTCAATGTCTTTGTGAGGGTTCGAAAGTTCAGGATGGAATCAATTTGCTCTGTGGTCGCTGCACTCCATCCGGGGGACTTTCTGGCATCCTTGGACATCAAGGACGCTTACTTGCATGTCCCCGTTTTCGTCGGACACCAGAGGTTCCTGCGCTTTGCAGTAGGGGACGACTACTATCAATTTGTGGCTCTCCCCTTTGGCCTGGCGTCGGCGCCGAGGGTGTTCACCAAGGTGTTTTCCCCGATTCTGGCCTTGCTGAGACAGCGAGGGATTGCATCATAGGCTATTTGGACGATCTACTTCTGAGAGCTGCTTCAAGCTCAGAATTGGAGAAGGACGTGGCGATTGGCAGTCAGACTCTCCGAGAATTTGGCTGGGTGCTGCACTTCCAGAAGTCGGTGTTGGTGCCGACTCAGCGCCTAGAATATCTGGGGTTGATTCTAGATTCCTTAAAGGCGAGAGTTTTTCTCCCTTTGGAAAAGTTTCAGACTCTTTGGACTGCGCTGAAGCTGCTAGCATCCCGCAAATGGTCATCGCTCCGCTTTTGCATGCGGGTCTTGGGCCTGATGGTAGCCTCTTTCGAGGCGGTACGTATGCTCAATTCCACACTCGAGTCTTGCAGAAGGAGATCCTGTCCAAATGGGACAAGTCTCTGTTGTCCCTGGATTGTCAAATCCGGGTGAGCCAACTAGTCAGGTACTCCCTGGTCTGGTGGCTGAGATCTCCGGCTCTTCAGTCCGGGAAGTCGTTCCTTCCCTTGCAGTGGATGGTGATCACGCCGGATGCCAGCCTAACCGGTTTGGGAAGAGTTTGGGGTGTTCAGTCGACACAGGGTCGCTGGACACAGGAAGAATCTTGCCTGGCGATCAATGTTCTGGAGCTCCGGGAGATCAGGCAGTGCCTCTCCACTTGGTCACAGAGGCTACAGGGGCGTCCGTTTAGGATCCAGTTGGACATCGCCACAGCGGTGGCGTATGTCAACCATCAAGGCGGAACAAGAAGCACGGCTGCAGCCTTAGAGGTAGCTCACATCTTGAGGTGGGCAGACAGGAGCGTACCGGCTCTATCAGCCATTTACATTCTGGGCGTAGAAAACTGGCAAGCGCACTACCTTAGTCGCCAGATGCTGGACCAAGGAGAATGGTCACTGCACCCGGAGGTATTTCACCTCCTTTGCCTGAGATGGGGTGAACCAGACTTAGATCTTCTGTCTTCTCGACTCAATCGAAAGGTGTCGAGGTTTGTGGCCAGGTCAAAAGATCCCTGGGCGGACGCAACAGATGCATTGGTGGCCCCATGGGGACAGTATCGGCTGATTTATGCCTTTCCCCCCACTGAAACTGCTTCCTCGTCTGCTTCACAGAGCGGAGTCCGAAGGGGTCCTGATGATCCTAATTGCCCTGGATTGGCCTCGGCGTCCCTGGTACGCCGACCTGATAAAACTAGTGGCGGACGCTCCTTGGCGACTGCCGTTGCGAGAGGACCTTCTGTGACAAGGTCCCATCCTTCATCCTGCTTTACAGTCGCTGGCTTTAACGGCATGGCTGTTGAAAGCCAGGTACTAAGGGACCGAGGCCTGTCAGATTCGGTCATTTCCACCATGCTGAGGGCACGGAAGTCATCTTCCCGGAAGATTTACCACCGCACATGGAAGGCCTACATCTCTATGTGTGAAGAGATGGGGTGGCACCCACGTGCTTATTTGGTTTCTAGGATCCTGTTGTTTTTAAGCGTGGCGTGGATCAGAAACTTGCCTTAGGCACCATTAAGGGGCAGATTTTAGCATTGGCTGTTTTCTTTCAACGACCCTTGGCGACTCACTCCCTGGTGAGTACCTTTGTCCAAGGGGTTCGACATGTGGCTCCGCCGGTTCGATCACCACTACCTCCGTCGGATCTGAATCTGGTGCTTTCGGCACTTCAGGAACCCCCCTTTGAGAACATCAGGGAGATTCCGCTCTTGACTCTCTCCCAGAAGGTTGTTTTTCTGGTAGCCATTACTTCAGTTAGACAGGTTTTGGAGTTAGGGGGACTTGCAAGACAAGGCAGCTATTTAATCCTACATAGAGATAAAGTGGTGCTGCGCCCGCAGCCTTCGTTTCTACCAAAGGTAGTTTCGGCCTTTCATCTAAACAAGGACATTGTACTTCCATCCTTGTGTCCTCGGCCGTCGAATCCCAAAGAGGCTGCGCTTCATTCCCTAGATGTGGTACGTGCTCTACGAGTGTATCTGTCTGCTACGACTCAGTTTCAGAGGTCAGACTCACTGTTCGTGTCAGTGTCTGGTCCCAAGAAGGGCCTGGCAGTCTCGTCGGCCACCATTTCTCGGTGGATCAGACAGATCGTGGTTCAGGCCTACGCCCTGAAGGGGCGGGCGCCTCCTTTTCCTGTCACGGGGCATTCGACCAGGGCAATTGGTGCTTCCTGGGCCTTCCGACATCAAGCGTCTGTCTCACAGGTGCAGCGATCTGGTCGTCCATTCACACTTTCACCAAGTTTTATAAGGTTGATGTGAGTGCATCTTCGGATGCTTCCTTTGGCCGCAAAGTTTTGCAGGCGGCCGTTTAAAGGTTGCAACTCCTCCTGTTGAGGTGACGTTAGTTTTTGATTGCTGTTCCCACCCCTCATTTTTTTGATACTGCTTGGGGACATCCCTACAGTTAAGAGTATAAGAAGGCTGTGTCCATCCATGGACGAAAGATAAAATTGGATTTTTGTACTCACCGCAAAATCCTTTTCTCTGACGTCCATGGATGGACACAGCACCCACCCCTCCTTTTAAGTTTGTACTGCTTTTTGACGAACTGAGCTGCTAACTGCTGTGTGAGGGGTTATGACCAGAGGGACCGCCCCCCGGGTGGGGCTGTTCAGCTGTGCTAAAGATTAATGTTTTTAACTATTAACATGTTTGCCTAGTCCTCTCCTAATAGACAGGAACATAACCCTACAGTTAAGAGTATAAGAAGGCTGTGTCAGTCCATGGACATCAGAGAAAAGGATTTTACAGGGAGTACAAAAATCCTATTTTCTGGATTAAAGAAAAACTTGTTTCAATGATAAATATAATACTCATCATTAAACAAAAAAAAAACAAACATACAATATGATAATACTAAATGAATACAATAATCACCATTAAATGTGAATTAATTAAATGGACCTGTTTAGGGGTTCCAAAGTGAAAAAAGATATGCATATATATAAATATGTGTACATGAGAGTATATAAAAAAAATTATCAATTGAATAATAGAGCTAATGTGAAAAATAGTGTAAACCAGATGAAATACCAAAAAGTTAATTAATTGAAATCAATTAATTGACCAACTATTAATGAGAACCAAGGATTGATAAATTAATCAAATATACCAAAATATAAATGAATAAATTTAGTGTACATTAAACAAACAATACTTTGATAAATTCTATTGAATAGAATTAAATTAATGAAAGTGTGAAAAAAAAGTGATAAAAAATAGTAATAAATATAATTACTAGAATTAGATAAAAATATATATTAATATACATGCGCATATACATGCGCCGATAACTAATTGAATAATATAAAATCTTGTTTAGGGTTTTGAAAATGACTGGCATAAATGTAAGTAAAAACTACATACGTGACTCAGACCAAGTTTACAACAGCAGTTATGATTATGAATTGTCAAACGCATTTACGTCAACATCAATGTTTAACCCACAGGGTACATAGGTCTTGGCTTTATGAATCCAGGACATCTCTAATTTAGAGATCTCCCTTACCAAGGAGCTGTTCCTCCATTTAGGACTAAATCTATCAATACCCAAGAAGAGAGTGTTTGAGGGATCTTTTTTATGCACAAGTCACTAAATGATTCTTGAAGCCAGATTTGATGTTAGTAATATGTTTGTTTAAACTAACCTGTAGGGGGCGCTTAGTCCTTCATATATATTGTAGCCCACATGGGCACTGCAACAAGTAAACCACCACACCCAATGTTGAACAAGTAATGAATGGTTTAATGGCGTGGTGTATCTGGGTGCTAGTGGACATAAAACTGGTGGTTCTTCTATGGGTACAACTATTCAGAGAGCACACTCTACATTTCCGACATTGATAGTAACCTGTTAGCTGGTTGAAAAAACTAACCTTGTTTATGGGGGGATCGAAAATGTTTGGGGCCACTCTGTTCCTCAAAGAGGAAGCACCTCTAAATACCACCTGTGGCTTATCCGGTAATATTGCCCTCAAAACGTTATTGTTATTAACAATATGCCAATGCCTAGACACCATCTGCTTAATACTCTTATGTTGCAAGGAGTAAGTGGTCACAAATGGCACTCCTTCTGTAAAATGTGCGTTGTCTTGAGGCGGCCTGTCCCTAAGGCGATCCTCTCTATTAAGTTGTTTAACGGACTCCAGAGTGGTCCTCAGAGAATCCTCTGTATACCCTTTTTCCAGAAATCTACATGTAAGAATCTTTGCTTGCGCTAAAAATTCATCAAAGTTGGAGCAATCTCTCTTAAGCCTCATATACTGGCTCTTGGGTGGCAATGTACACGTGTGGCCCTGTGAATCACCCAATTCTATGTATTAACCACTTAACGACCGACCACCGCAGATATACTGTGGCAAGGCGGCCGCTCTGTGCCAGATCATGTACCTAGTATGTGATCTGACACATCCAGGGCGTATGCTGCCGGCGACCGGCTCCTGCTGTGATTATAGACAGCAGGAGCCCAGTGCCAGGTACTGTGGACTCTTTGTCCACCGGCACTGGCCGATGACACAGGCAGAACGACAATCTGCCTTCGTAAACAAGGCAGATTGTCGTTCTGTCAGAAGGGAAGGCAGTGTTTCTGCAAAGCAGGGACATGGATCTTTGCCTTCTAGTCAAAGCACCTCCCCCACAGTTTGTATGCCCAACCTAGGCATACCGTTAACACTTTGATCGCCCCTGCTGTTAACTCCTTGTCAGCCAGTGTCATTAGAACAGTGACGTTGCATATTTTTTAGCACTGATCACTGTATTAGTGTCACTGGTCCCCAAAAAGTGTCAGTTGTCCAATTTGCCTGCCGCAATATCGCTGTCCCGCTATAAGTCGCTGATCGCCGCCATTACTAGTAAAATAATAAAATCCCATAGTTTGTAGACGCTATAACTTTTGCGCAATCCAATCAATATACGCTTATTGGGATTTTTTTTACAAAAAATATGTAGCAGAATACACATTGGCCTAAATTGATGAAGAAATATATATATTTTGTAGATGCTATAACTTTTGCGCAAACCAATCAATATACGCTTATCGTGAATTTTTATTTTACCGAAAAAAATGTAGAAGAATACAAATTGGCCTAAACTGATGAAGAAATTTTGTTATTAAAAAAAAGTTGGGGGGATATTTATTATAGCAAAAAGTTAGAAATATTGTTTCTTTTTTTGTTTATAGCACAAAAAATAAAAACCGCAAGGGTGATCAAATACCACCAAAAGAAAGCTGTATTTGTGGGGAAAAAAAGGACGTCAATTTTGTTTGGGTACAGCATCGCACGACTGCGCAATTGTCAGTTAAAGCAACGCAGTGCCGTATCACAAAAAATGGCCTGGTCATTAAGGGGGGAAGTGGTTAATGGTCATGTATGAGCATTTAAAAAAAAAAAAAAGGGTTATTTGGCTACTTTCACACTGATCCGCAGGTGCAGCCTAGTACACGTGTGGCTTTCCTGTGGGTTAGCTGCACTGAACTATAGACTTCTCTTATATCCTGTGGGTTTGGTGTGCTTTTTGAAAGCGTACCAACACTCCTGCATGCAAGAGTGTTGGTGCACTTTCAGAAAGTGCAGCACACCTGCAAGATAGAATAGCAGTCTATGGCAAAGCGCAGATAAGCCACAGGTGCGTTGCACTCCACCCACGGTGTGGGTAAACCGCAGCACATCAGTGTGAAATAGCCTGATGCCGCGTACACACGACCGTTTTTAATGTCATTGAAAAAAACGGCATTTTTCTCGACGTGATTCTTCTCAAGCCTGCCTTGCCTACACACTATCGTGGAAAAAATGCTCAAGTAAAGCGCGGTGATGTACAACACGTACGATGGCACTATAAAGGGGAAGTTCTATTCGGATGGCGCCACTCTTCATGTTAGTAAAGATTGTTGAGAGACGATTCGCGCTTTTCAGCCTCGTGCTTTTCAGTCCGCTACAGCATGACGAATGTGCTATCTCCATTACGAACGCTAGTTTTACCAGAACGAGCGCTCCCGCCTCATCACTTGCTTCTGAGCATGCACATTTTTTTTCACGTCGTTAAAGCCTACACACGGGCGTTTTTCATGACGAGAAAAACAACGAGAAAAATTAGAGCATGTTCCAATTTTTTCATGGCCATTTTTCACGTCGTGAAAAATGCTCTGAAGCCCACACAAGATCATTTTTAATGACCATTTTAAAAAAAATGCATTTTTCTCGTCATTAAAAATGGTCGTGTGTACGCGGCATGAGGGTCCTTTGGTCTGATTGGGTCCGCCTGCCTTTTTTTTTTTTTTTGGTTATTGTGAATAAACAGTTGGTAAATATCCAACAGTGATTTTTCCTATGGAAAATGATGATCCTGATTGTTGTTTAAAATCTTCATTAACCACTTAACGACCGCTCACTGTATATATACGTCGGCAGAATGGCACCGACAGGCACAATCACGTACAGTGTACGTGATCGCCTTTGTACAGTTGGGGGGTCCGATCGGACCTCCCTCCTATACAGTGAGCGGCCGTTTATCGTTGGGGAGCGATCAGAGATGAGGGGGTGACCATTCGATTTCGGCCACCCCCTCGCGATCGCTCCCGGCCAATGAAAATGCTTCCTCCGCCATGTGATGTAAACACAGGCAGGAGGAAGTGATGTCATCTCCCTCGCGGCGGTCTTTTCGATTCCGGCGCCGAGGAGAGAAGAAGCAGGTTAGTGCACCAACAGTCCACTGACACTTAGGTACACATAGGCACACATTTCACCCCCCAGTCACCCCCAGATCACCCCCCAGGTCACCCCCCAGCCCCCAATCACAGTGTCACTGATTGTAGTGATCATTTATTTTACTGATCACTGCATTTAGTGTCATCTGTGATAGTAAAAAGTTGCAGGGCAGTTAGGTTTAGGCCCCTTTAGGTCCAGGGTAGCCCCCCAACCCCCCCTAATAAAGGTTTAACCCCTTGATCGCCCCCCAGGTAACCCTTTCACCCCCTAACGCCAGCGTCACTAAGCGATCGTATTTTCGATCGCTGTATTTAGTGCCGGTGGTGCCCTAGATAGCCAGTTATTTATTTTTAGTTTCGCCGCAGGTTTTTAGAGCGTCAGGTACCCCCATATATTATTTTAACCCCCTGATTGCCCCTAGAGTTAACCCTTTCACCAGTAATCACCAAATAAGCGTCACTGGTGACACTGGTTACCCAGTTAGTTATTTAGGTAACCCGTCAGGTTTTTATATAGCGTCGGGTACCCCCATATTTAACCTAATAAAGGTTTTAACCCCCTGATTGCCCCTAGTTAACCCTTTCACCAGTGATCACCATATAAAGGTTACGGGTGACGCTGGTTGGTTAGTTTGCTTTTTATAGCATCAGGGCACCCGCCGTATATAACCCAATAAAGGTTTAACCCCCTGATCACCCGGTGGGTGAGATCAATTAGGTTTTAGCGCCAGAGAGGGTCTGCGTCGCCCCAGGCAGCGTTAGGTTAGTGCCAGTAACGCTAACACCCACGCGCAAACCATACACCTCCCTTAGTGGTATAGTATCTGATCAGATCTATACTAGCGTCCCCAGCGGTTTAGGGTTCCCAAAAACGCAGTGTTAGCGGGATCAGCCCAGATACCTGCTAGCACCTGCGTTTAGCCCCTCCGCCCAGCCCAGCCCACCCAAGTGCAGTATCGATCGATCACTGTCACTTACCAAACACAAAACACATAACTGCAGCGTTCGCAGAGACAGTCCTGATCCCTGCGACTGCTAACAGGTTTTTTTTGTAGCGTTTGATACATTTGCGGACGACAGTCGGGTGCTTTTTTTCCTGTGAATCTTACTAGTGTACCCCTAAATTTAGAGCCCAAAATGGCAAGACGAAGGTACACTAGTAAAGAGGCCTACGAGATTCTGAGCATGACAGATAGTGAAGAGGAGGTCACGTATCTGTCAGATTCAGGCTCAGAATATCTTCCCGTAGAAGACAGTGACGTCAGCGGCCCCACGTCAAATATCTCTGACGACGAAGTTGAGGTCCCTGCTAAGGTCAGGCGTATCCGATCCCGATCTTCTGAGGTTGTTGAGGAGCAAGAACCGCAGGGCTCTCGTATCATGGAGCAGAGTAGTACTAGCGCCGCTATTCCTTCTGGTGAATTGGCAAGCACCAGCGGTCTAGTACAGCCTGGGCGTACATCCAGCACTGCAGTATCACTTGGTGACGTGGCGAGTCCCATAAGTGCAGTTCAAGCTGGCGAGGTGGCAAGCACAAGTAGTGTCCCGCTGCCACCAATAAGAAGACAAAGGCAGGCCCGTCGTACCCATAGTGCTCTTCCTGCAGAATTCGCCTATCCTGATTGGGTCCCCACCACTTCTGCAGAACCCGTACTTCCCCCATTCACTGCCCAACCCGGTATTCAGGTGAAAACAGCTGATTTTATGCCAATTGACTATTATTCGCTGTTTTTCACGGAAGATCTCTATAGATCTATTGTGGACCAGAGTAATTTATATGCTGGTCAATTCATCGCCGCTAATCCCCAGTTGCCTTCCATTGCCAAAGATTGGAAACCAATTACGGTTTCCGAATTTAAGACCTTTCTGGGCCTTTCCCTCAACATGGGCACACATAAATTCCCGTCATTGCGTGCTTATTGGTCCACGCACCCAATTAACCACATGCCCGTGTTCTCTGCCTCCATGCCCAGGAAACGATATGAGCAGATTTTGCGGTTCATGCACTTCAACGACAATGAACTTTGTCGTCCACGTGGGGACCCTGAATACGACCGGCTCTATAAAATTCGGCCCCTCATAAACCACTTCAACGAACGTTTTGCAGCCTTGTTTATTCCCTTTCAAGCTGTCTGCGTTGATGAGTCCCTGATTAAATTTTCTGGCCGCTTGGCTTTCAAGCAGTACCTTCCCAGCAAGCGTGCCAGATACGGGGTCAAGCTCTATAAGTGCTGTGACAGGGCAACAGGCTATGCATGGAGCTTTATGGTTTATGAGGGAAAAGATAGTCAGGTTGAGCCGGTCAACTGCCCGGATTACATAGGGAGCGCTGGCAAGATAGTGTGGAAATTGGTGTCACCCTTATTCGGAAAAGGGTACCACTTGTATGTGGACAATTATTACACGAGCGTGCCACTGTTTAGTCACTTGTTTGATCATCAGATTGGAGCATGTGGCACCGTGCGACCTAATCGCCGGGGCTTTCCCCAGCGGCTTGTAGATGCCCGTCTTAGGCTGGGGGAGAGAGCCTGCTTGAAGTGTAATAACTTGCTCGCTATGAAGTGGAGGGACAATAAGAATGTTTTCCTTCTTACCTCCCTTCATGCAGACACGACAGTCCAAATTCGTACGGCGACTGGTGTTGTGGAGAAACCCCTCTGTGTCCACGAATATAACAAAAATATGGGAGGGGTGGACCTCAACGACCAGTTGTTGGCGCCGTATCTAATTGACCGTAAGGCGAGACGCTGGTACAAAAAAGTGTCTCTATCCTTATTTCAATTGGCTTTGCTGAACGCTCATGTGCTATACAGAGCTTCAGGCGGGACGTTATCTCTTCTAAAATTCCAGAATGAGATTGTCACAGAACTCCTGTGTCCAGGCGGTTCTGCACCTCACCATCCCCTACCAAATGCAGTAAGCCGGCTGCATGAGAGGCATTATACGCATGTCCTCCCGAGTACCCCTACCCAACGAGCCCCCCAAAAAAGATGTCGTGTCTGTAGCAAGCGCGGATTTAGGCGTGACACCCGTTATTATTGTCCACTCTGTCCTGACAAACTTGGTCTTTGCCTTGGTGAATGTTTTGAATGCTACCACTCAAAAGTGAAGTTTTAGCATAGGGTACAGCATTTCACAGACTAGGACACACTTACACAGGGTCTCCCAAGATGCCATTACATTTTGAGAGACCCGAACCATTACAGTTGTTAAAGTTACAAAAAAAAAGTGTAAAAAAGAAAAAAAAAAACGTAAAAAACAAAAACACAAAAAAAATATAAAATAAAAAAACCAAAAATAGTTGTCGTTTTATTGTTCTCTCTCTCTCTCTATTTTCTCTCTATTGTTCTGCTCTTTTTTACTGTATTCCATTCTGCAATGTTTTATCATGCTTGCTTTTCAGGTATGTAATTTTTTGTTTTCAGGTGCGCCATTCAACTGCAGCGCGGAATTATTTATCTTGACAGCAACAGCGTTTGCTCCCACGATACATAAAGCCGTGATTCCAACGCTGTAGGAGGTGATTTCACCACCACAGTTAAAAAAAAGAGCATATATGCCGAAGCATGGGGGCAGCAGGGGCGGAGGAGCGATTTTGCTCCTAATGCCGCGTATATACGGTCGAAATTCCGACGGAGGCTTGCCCGTGGAAAAGTCCGACCGTGTGTACGCGGCATAAGCTTTTATGCCGCGTACATACGGTCGAAATTTCGACGAAGGCTTGCCTGTGGAAAAGTCCGACCGTGTGTACGCGGCATAACTTTTTTGCGGGAGGATGCCCCCATGCTTCGGCATATATATATTTTAGGCACAGGTTGCGTTAAAAAAATGTTTTATTTTTTACTAGGTTTTGTTTTGGTATTTGCTTTGCAGGTATGGTATGGTAAGGTCTTACTGTTGTACTGTAATGTTACTTTGTTTTAATGTTAACCATCATTTGCTTAGCAGGTACGCCATTCAGTTGCATCGCGGATTTATTTATCTTGACAGCAACAGCATTTGCTCCCACGATACATAAAGCCGTGACTCCAACGCTGTAGGAGGTGATTTCACCACCACAGTTAAAAAAAGAGCATATATGCCGAAGCATGGGGGCAGCAGGGGCGGAGGAGCGATTTTGCTCCTAATGCCGCGTATATACGGTCGAAATTCCGACGGAGGCTTGCCCGTAGAAAAGTTCGACCGTGTGTACGCGGCATAACCTTTTATGCCGCGTACATACGGTCAAAATTCTGACGAAGGCTTGCCCGTGGAAAAGTCCGACCGTGTGTACGCGGCATAACTTTTTTGCGGGAGGATGCCCCCATGCTTCGGCATAGATGCCCATCATTAGAAGTGGGTGGATGAAGGGAGGTATTCTAATGGTGGGCATACCCACCGATCAATCTCTTTTTTTCGTTCAGCCAACAGGCTGCATGAAAAAAAAGATTACAATACATGTCCAACAAGGACCAGCAACGTACTGGTATGTTGCTGGACTTTGAATGTTTATACCAGAATGATGCCTGCAGGTTTAGGTATCATCTTGGTATCATTCTTTTCAGCCAGTGGCCGGCTTTCATGTTAAAGCAATTCTAGCAGATAATTAGCCTCTAGACTGCTTTTACAAGCAGTGGGAGGGAATATCCCCCCCGGATATAAACAGCGCCATTGGGAAATTGGGAAAGCATTTTATCACACCGATCTTGGTGTGGTCAGATGCTTTGAGGGCAGAGGAAAGATCTAGGGTCTAACCCCCCAATTTTTTTCAAAAAAAGAGTACCTGTCACTACTTATTGCTATCATAGGGGATATTTACATTCCCTGAGATAACAATAAAAATGATTAAAAAAAAACAATATGGAAGGAACAGTTTAAAAATAAAATAAAAAAGCAAAATAAATAATAAAAAAAAAAAAAGCACCGCTCTTGCGCAAAGGCGAACGCAAGCGTCGGTCTAGCATCATATGTAAACAGCAATTGCATCATGCATGTGAGGTATCACCGCGTAGGTCAGATCGAGGGCAGTAATTTTAGCAGTAGACCTCCTCTGAAAATCTAATGTGGTAACCTGTAAAGGCTTTTAAATGCTTTTAAAAATTAATGTAGTTTCTCGCCGCTGCGCGTTTGTGCGAAATTTTAAAGCATGTCGTGTTTGGTATCCATGTACTCGGCCTAAGATCATCTTTTTTATTTCATCAAACATTTGGGCAATATAGTGTTTTTTAGTGCATTAAAAATAAAAAAAGTGTGTTTTTCCCCCAAAAAATGCGTTTGAAAAATCGCTGCGCAAATACTGTGTGGGAAAAAAAAATGCAACACCCACTATTTTAATCTGTAGGGCCTTTGCTTTAAAAATATATATAATGTTTGGGGGTTCAACATAATTTTCTTGCAAAAAAAAAATGTTTTCATGTAAACAAAAAGTGTCAGAAAGGGCTTTGTCTTCAAGTGGTTAGAAGAGTGGATGATGTGTGACATAAGCTTCCTAATGTTGTGCATAAAATGCCAGGACAGTTCAAAACCCCCCCCAAATGACCCCATTTTGGAAAGTAGACACCTCAAGCTATTTGCTGAGAGGCATGTTGAGCCCATTGAATATTTTTTTTTTTTGTCCCAAGTGATTGAATAATGACAAAAAGAAAAAAAAAAATGTACAAAAAGTTGTCACTAAATTATATATTGCTCAAACATGCCATGGTTATATGTGGAATTGCACCCCAGAAATACATTCTGTTGCTTCTCCTGAGTACGGGGATACCACATGTGTGAGACATTTTGGGAGCCTAGCCGCGTACAGGACCCCGAAAACCAAGCACCGCCTTCAGGATTTCTATGGGTGTAAATTTTTGATTTCACTCCTCACTGCCTATCACAGTTTCGGAGGCCATGGAATGCCCAGATGGCACAAAACCCCCCCAAATGACCCCATTTTGGAAAGTAGACACCCCAAGCTATTTGCTGAGAGGTATGTTGAGTATTTTGCAGATCTCGCTTTTTGTCACAAAGTTTTAAAAATAAAAAAAATAAAAAAATATGGCTTTCTTCATTTTCAAAAACAAATGAGAGCTGTAAAATACTCACCATGCCTCTCGGCAAATAGCTTGGGGTGTCTACTTTCCAAAATGGTGTCATTTGTGGGGGTTTTGGGCTATCTTGGCATTTTATGGCCTTCAAAACTGTGATAGGTAGTGAGGAGTGAAATCAAAAATTTGTGCCCTTAGAAATCCTGAAGGCGGTGCTTGGTTTTCGGGGGCCCGTACGCGGCTAGGCTCTCAAAAAGTCCCACACATGTGGTATCCCCGTACTCAGGAGAAGTAGCCAAATGTATTTTGGGGTGCAATTCCGCATATAACCATGGCATGTTTGAGCAATATATAATTTAGTGACAACTTTTTGTAAATTTTTTTTTCTTTTTGTCATTATTCAATCACTTGGGACAAAAAAAAATATTCAATGGGCTCAACATGCCTCTCAGCAATTTCCTTGGGGTGTCTACTTTTTAAAATGGGGTCATTTTGGGGGGTTTTGTGCTATCTTGGCATTTTATGGCCTTCAAAACTGTGATAGGTAGTGAGGAGTGAAATCAAAAATTTATGCCCTTAGAAACCTTGAAGGCGGTGCTTGGTTTTTGGGGTCCCGTACGCAGCTAGGCTCCCAAAAAGTCCCACACATGTGGTATCCCCGTACTCAGGAGAAGCAGCAGAATGTATTTTGGGGTGTAATTTCACATATGCCCATGGCATGTGTGAGCAATATATCATTTAGTGACAACTTTGTGCAAAAAAAACAAAGTTTGTCATATTCCCGCAACTTGTGGCAAAATATAAAATATTCCATGGACTGAACATGCCTCTCAGTAAATAGCTTGGGGTGTCTACTTTCCAAAATGGGGTCATTTGGGGGGGTTTTGTGCTATTTTGGCATTTTATGGCCTTCGAAACTGTGATAGGTAGTGAGGAGTGAAATCAAAAATTTACGCCCTTAGAAATCCTGAAGGCGGTGCTTGGTTTTTGGGGCCCCGTACCCGGCTAGGCTCCCAAAAAGTCCCACACATGTGGTATCCCCGTACTCAGGAGAAGCAGCAGAATGTATTTTGTGGTGCAATTCCACATATAACCATGGCATGTGTGAGCAATATATCATTTAGTGACAACTTTTTGTACATTTTTTCTTTTTTTTTTCTTTTTGTCATTATTCAATCATTTGGGACAAAAAAAAAAATTCAATGGGCTCAACATGCCTCTCAGCAAATAGCTTGGGGTGTCTACTTTCCAAAATGGGGTCATTTGGGGGGGTTTTGTGCCATCTTGGCATTTTATGGCCTTCAAAACTGTGATAGGTAGTGATAGGTAGTGAGGAGCGAAATCAAAAAATGTATGCCCTTAGAAATCCTGAAGGCGGTGCTTGGTTTTCGGGGGCCCGTACGCGGCTAGGCTCTCAAAAAGTCCCACACATGTGGTATCCCCGTACTCAGGAGAAGTAGCCAAATGTATTTTGGGGTGCAATTCCGCATATAACCATGGCATGTTTGAGCAATATATCATTTAGTGACAACTTTTTGTAATGTTTTTTTTTTTTGTCATTATTCAATCACTTGGGACAAAAAAAAAATATTCAATGGGCTCAACATGCCTCTCAGCAATTTCCTTGGGGTGTCTAATTTCCAAAATGGGGTCATTTGGGGGGGTTTTGTACTTCCCTGCCATTTTAGCACCTCAAGAAATGAGATAGGCAGTCATAAATGAAAAGCTGTGTAAATTCCAGAAAATGTACCCTAGTTTGTAAACGCTATAACTTTTGCGCAAACCAATAAATATACGCTTATTGACATTTTTTTTACTAAAGACATGTGGCTGAATACATTTTGGCCTAAATGTATGACTACAATTGAGTTTATTCGATTTTTCTTATAACAAAAAGTAGAAAATATAATTTTTTTTCAAAATTTTCGGTCTTTTTCCGTTTATATCGCAAAAAATAAAAATCACAGAGGCAATCAAATACCATTAAAAGAAAGCTCTATTTGTGGGAAGAAAAGGACGCAAATTTCGTTTGGGTACAACATTGCATGTCCGCACAATTTACAGTTAAAGCAGCGCAGTGCAAAATTCTGAAATCACCTTTGGTCCTTTAGCTACCAAATGGTCCGGGGCTTAAGTGGTTAAAAGATAAAAAGAATTCTGAACCATTTATTTTGGCCTATGACCGATTTTCCCACTTAAAGTGTAAGTTCACCTTTACAGGAAAATCTGTAAAGGTGAACTTAGAGGACCCCCTCCTCGCATGGCGGCGATCGTCCGTTCTGAGCCCCGGTATAGCCGACTCACGACTCCGGCGCTTAGAAATCCTCTCAGCTTTTTGTCTTCTTCTTCCCCGCTGAGAGG
The DNA here is from genome assembly GCA_029206835.1 of Rana muscosa. Taxonomy (NCBI): domain Eukaryota; kingdom Metazoa; phylum Chordata; class Amphibia; order Anura; family Ranidae; genus Rana; species Rana muscosa. Next base: position 885,893,996 of record CM055116.1, read on the forward strand.
ACGGGCTATACAGGTTCTGATTGGTCGATTCCGACCAATTAGAATGCTCCCAAACATCCCTCCTGATGGCGTACGTTTAGAAGATTAAACTCTGGGGATTTCTAAAGGTGAAAATGTTTCTGTAAAGGTGAACTTACCCTTTAAGTGACCCTCACTCTTCAAAAGATTGAGCACCCCTACTCTAGGGCCAAGCTACATTAATGACTGTATAGGTGCTTGTAATGCCAAACGGTCCCCACTAATAGATCAAGTTGCAAAAGTTATCAGCCAGGTTGAGCATTTTAAAACAGGCTCTTGATTGTTCTCCCAACTTTTTACAAATCCTTTAAAGCGGTTGTAAACCTCTGCAGTAAAAAAAAAAAAAAAACACAAAGCAGATTTTACTACCGCTTTAACCCTTTTACTTTTAGCACTGTATTATGGTGTGGCAATAATGGAATATAAACCCTTTTCAGCTGCAATATTGTGTAACTTCAGTTGCAGCTACCATCTTTTTATTCCATATATTTTTGGGTATTTAACTACCTACAGACCGGGAGATTTTCCTGCTTAATGACCAGGCCATTTTTTGTGATACGGCACTGGAGCTTTAACTGACAATTGCACGGTTATGCAATGCTGTACTCAAACAAAATTGACGTCCTTTTTTTCCCCACAAAAAGAGCTTTCTTTTGGTGGTATTTGATCACCTCTGCGGTTGTTTATTTTTTGCGCTATAAACAAAAAAAGAGCGACAATTTAGAAAAAAACAATATTTTTTACTTTTTTGCTATATAAATATCCCCAAAAAGGTTGTTAAGAAACACATTTCTTCATCAGTTTAGGCCAATATATATTCTACATATTTTTTGTTAAAAAAAATCACAATAAGCGTATATTGATTGGTTTGTGCAAAAGTTATAGTGTCTACAAACTATGGGAAAGATTTATGACATTTTTATTATTTTTTTTCCACTAGTAATGGCAATAAACTGAGATTTTTAGTGGTACTGTGACATGAGTGGTTCTTACTGTAGGGGGGGATGGGACTGACTGGGGGAGGAGACATATTTCTGTTCCTAAATACTAGAAACAAACGACCTGTCTCCTCTCCCCTGACAGAATGGGGATTTTACACACACAAATCCCAGTTCTGGCTCTTGTGCCCACGATCGCCAGCAACGTGCATTGGGTCCCCTGCCGTGCAGTGGGCGCACGCCTCCGGCGGCTCTTAAAGGGGACAACGTACCCATACGTCGTTTCGCGGGAACGTGCCACTTTGCCGACGTATATCGGCGTGAGCTGGTCGGCAAGTGGTTAAAGTGGCTGTAAAGGTATAAGGTTTTTTATCTTAATGCATTCTATGCAAAAGCCCCCAAAAAACAAAAAACTTTTGCTGTTGTCATTACAGCACAAAGTCATGGCACATGCAGTCACTCCATGCAGAGACACACACCACACTACATACAGAGTCACTATGTAAATGAGAACATGCAAAGAACATACAGTCACAGTATGCACCGTGAAAGCACACAGTTCTCAAATCACAAACAGTCCAAGAAGCACAGCCTGACAGATTTTAGCTGCGCTTATTGCTTCCGGCTATTATAGCCGCAAGCAGTAATCATTGTGTTCTCCCGGTGGGGACAGCTTCCCCCTCCGGGAGAACACAATGGCTCTGTGGGAGGGATTCCCCCATCAACACTGACTGTGTTGATGGGGGAATCAAACAAATTTCCTTCTTGCAACACATGCCCTCATAGGAAGCAGCTTGCTATAGTGGTGCACAGAGAAGAGGAGGAGCTAACAACACCAGCATAAGACCCCAGAAGATGAGATTCAGGCTGCTGTGTGCACAGAGTGGGTAAGCAGGGCCGCCATCAGGGGGCAGTACACCTGTAAGGGGCCCGATGGTCCCCAGGGGCCCGGTCGGCACCCCTCTTTTCTTTTCTTTGTCTGGTCCCCAAGCCCCCCCCCATCAATTCGCGGTGGCAGCACCCCCCGCTTCTCAATTTGCGGCACCCCCCATTCTCAATTACTGGCCCCCTTCATCTCAATTCGCGGCGGCACCCCCCTCGATTCTCAATTTGCGCGCCCCCGCCCTATTCAATTCCCCCCCGCTTCTCAATTTGCGTGCGGCACCCCCCCCCCCCCGGTTCTCTGCTCCAGGGGGCCCATGCCTGAAGCTGTGGTAAGGGGCTTCAAAATTTCTGATGGCGACCATGTGGGTAAGTATAACATGTTTGTTATTTAAAAGAAAATTATTAGTCTTTACAAACCCTTTAGGTGTTTCAATCACAGATTGGATGTGACTTCCCATTGTCTCCCTTTGTGTAGTAGAAGTGAAGTCTACAAGTTTGCTAACACTCAGAGTGAGACAATCCACAGCAGCATATTCAGTAGAAGGTGGACATTTCCAGTCAATCTGCATGTTTTGAGTGGTAAACTACAAAAGACGTGGGAGGTGAAGGGGGGCACTTGCTAGGGGTCCCCAGACCATAGTTAGTTGCAATCCATAAAAAGAAAAAAATTGTGAAATAGGCAAATGGCCTAATACAACCAAGAGGAAAGTATGTGTTCCTCATTGAAATTAGAGAAAAGGATACAATGAGGGGTACGCATACAACCCCCCCCCCCCCCCTCCAAAAAAAATAGGTGAAGCCCTCAAAACCTTGTGACCAAAGTTGGTATACATTGATGCAGCCACATTTACCTTAGAAGACTTGGTAAAAGTATTCCTTGTTACTTATGCTTTAGCACAAAGGTCTCTGTCAAATTCATCTCCCAATAGTAGAAGAGGTGCAAGTCTCCTATGTAGACTCTGTTTACCACAATGCAGAAATAACATTTAGGTACACCTTTTATGGCTCCAACCATATTTAACAAGTGCAGGGCAATCTGCTTAGAGTAAACTGCAGATGTAAAGACTGAAGACAACACATAAGGAGGAGACAGCTTTTGGTAAGAAAGAATCCTCTATACCAACGTATCCCTATGAAGGTTGAGAAAAGGAGGCTTGTGAAACAAGGCTGCTAGCTCTGAAACCCTCCTAGCCAAAGCCAACAGCCACAAGAAAGAATTGGTCAACAATGGTATATCTCAAATGGGGGTTTCTACATAACTCAGAGCAGCAGAATGAGGTCCAGCAGTTTAAGTGACGTCCTTACAGAAGGAGCAACGTACGTCCCCCCTGTAATGGTTTATATGAATTCAATGGCTGTAAAGTATGACAGGAAAGTTTTGGTCATCATGACCTAAATTAACAGAATATCACAGACTACTATATAAAGAAAAATACATGTTTAAATATACCTGCTTAAATTGGAACTTTATTCATTACAGTTTGACAACAATCAATGTTTTTTTATCATTAATTATTATGCTACCAAAATTAGTGTGTGCTGTAAATTGCCTCCAGCATTGCTCCTGTTTCCTCTTTCTGGAGGCTGCCATTTTGTTAAAGCCCACAGCAGACACTTTCCTTTTGGAAACCCCCCCCCCTTTCTATAGTCTCCAAGACTGTAGGTAATTTTTGTTCAATTAAAATATGTACAATTCCAGCCTTGATTGTATGTATTGAATGGAGAGGAAGGCTGATAAATACAGTGCTGAAATTCACAGGCTGTCATGAGGGGGAGAGGAGTGAATATCAGGGCAATAAGATAACACACTATCCTTGTAAGTTTAACTCTTTTGGGTCTCCTTGGCAGCAGAGTTTGTCCTGTCACCTCTGCTTTTCTTTCTCCCCACAGTCTGGTGTCATTCCTGTTGTTTTCTTCCCCCTTCAGCAACAGTAAATCTTAAAGCTGCAACAAGTGACTCTGATTTTACGCACAGTCCCGAGAATAGAGAGCAGCCGAGCATGTGCAGAGCACGGCAAGATAGTGCATTAGTGGATTTTAGGCACTATAGGCACCTATTTTTTATGTTTTTACATAACGATACATCACTTAAGGCTGGCCTTTTTTTGCAGGTATAAAGTAGGGCTGTGGAAATTAACTATTAATTCCTCGATTAACCGATTAATTGTTTTGATCGATCAAAATTCTTTTGATTGGTACTCACCTCTCCCCTGGCTTCCGGGTCTTCAGGGAGATCCAGTGACGTCACGGACACCGGCGGGGCTTGCCGTGTCCATCTGAAGGGCTCCTTTGCTGTGCCTTCATATCTGCATGCCGGCTGGACCTTACTATCTGCCACACGCAAGGGCTGTTACACTTCCCTCTATCACTTCCCTCTATCAACCTGGGATTCTACAGCTATCCACTGGGAGTTGTGATAGTTCCCTTCACGGGACATCTACATGCCGACGGACTGATGTTAGCTCCTTCTCATCTGGATTCAGCAGTGGTATCGTTGTACACATTTTTATACCAGTATCATACTTAGCTACATGTTTTTATGACTGCTTTTGCTACCGTTTGGTATTACTCGCACCATTTTTACAGTTTATGTAGCTACGTCAATTTTATCTCCAGTGCAATATTTATTTTGTTACCTACTTGAAGACTATAAAAGTTTTAATGCTATTTCCATCGAGCGCTGCCATTGTGTGTTTTTTGTATCCTGCTATCGATTTTTCCAGTGGTTGGTAGCTGCACTGGGAATTGGCCTGCAAGGAGATCAGCTAAAAGTAGTTGGATCTGTATGTGCGTTATAATTAATCAAAATTAGTCGATTAATCGATTTAAAAAAAAATAGATTAATCGAACACAAAAATTTTAATCAGTAACAGTCCTAGTATAAAGACTTAATTTTCTGACTAAAGTACCACTTTAAGATGGTCACAAATGTTAAAGACCCACCTTGCTTTAAATGGCAGGCTCATTGAGTGGGAGGACCTCCCAAGTCCTTCTGAGAGTCCCCCATCTGCTTGATTAGTGGTGCTTATGTGTGTGCATATATACAGGTTCAGCAGAGGGAGGTAACACTGCTGGGCTCTGAGGAAGAAGGTTGTCATTTGAAACGCGTCAGCCGGCAGTGGCCCTCATCACATCCTCTATGACCATTTGGAGTGCTTCTGGGTCTGACTCCTTGCTGCTACCTGTGGAAACTTTATACATTGTGAACTTTTCAGCTACACTTGTGAGTAGTTTTCATTTTATCTTTTTAATAAAATCCATCCAAAGGATAATGCACTATTCTGGTGCGCCCTTTCTTTCTTTTTCTCGTTTATTGTTAGGATACCCCTATCCCCGAAGGGCAGCAAGGCCAGTGACATGTACCATCACGACATACTGACTGTCTGGTAATCCACTCGTGCACAGGAGTGTTTGTTTTCTGTCATTAAGTGATGATCTGATCGTCATTTTATCATGCACGATTTCCTTCTTATCCTTATAAAGACTAACAAAACAGGATGTGGTCCCTTTAAATACCAAGGTTTCAGTAGGTTGTTCTAACCCTGATATGTAAAACACACTTGATTGTAGGGGTGCACCGAATGGAAATTTTGGTGCCGAAACCGGTACTGAAAATGAAGAATACACTAGGCCGAAAATCTAAACCAATACCGAAAATGACTGTTTTTAAAAAATATTTATATTTTTATATATTTTAAATAAAATTTATTTTTATATTTTAAATAAAATATATACATTTTTATATAACACATTGCTAATAGTATTAGCAAAATTTCCATGCGGTGCACCTCTAGCAGATATGATGCAGGAGATGGTCAGACACTGCAGACATGGTACAGGAGATGGTCAGAGACTGCAGACATGGTACAGGATATGGTCAGAGACTGCAGACATGGTACAGGAGATGGTCAGAGACAGCAGACATGGTACAGGAGATCAATGCAGCCTCACCAGTGCCCATCATTTGCAGCCTACCTGTGCCTCACCAGTGCCCAGCAGCCTACCAGTGCCCATCATTTGCAACCTGCCTGTGCCTCACCAGTGCCCAGCAGCCTACAAGTGCCCAGCATATGCAGCCTGTTTATGCCCAGCATCTTCACTAGTTTCCATCATTTGCAGCCTGCCTGTGCCTCACCAGTGCCCAGCAGCCTACCAGTGCCCGTCATGCAGCCTGCCTGTGCCCGGATCAGCGGTGATCTCCGTGTGTCACAGAGCTGTATTTGAATTGCCCGGGTCGCAGTAACAATGTCCCGCCTCCTGTAATCACGTCACACTGATTCAATGCCCCGCCATTGGATCAGTGTGCCGTCTATCACAGGAGGCGGGACATTGTTACTGCAGTCTGTGCAGTTCAGCTCCGTGACACACGGAGATCGCGGCAAGCGGGGAGGGAAGGAGGGGAGAGGAGAGGACTGGGGCGCTCCAGAACGACACCCCCGCCCCGCCCCATTTTCAGCTCCATTATCAGTGTTTTTTTCTTTCAGCAATGTGCCGAAAACACTATTTTCGGCCGATATGTTTCGGCAGCTACAATTTCGGTGCATTCCTACTTGATAGGTTACACACATTTCCTGGAATTCATAAAGACTGGCGCTGACAGGTTTTGCAAGCGTCTCATGTGCGTTCTAGAAGTGGTGTAGCGTGCGCCAAATTAATGTGTGCGCTGCAATCTCCTTTGTTCTGTATGCGGTCTTATTGCAGCACCATCTTGAATGTAAATGCATTTTTAGGGTGCGCCCCCAAGTCTGGTGTTTGTAAATTCATGTACCTGTCCAGAACTTGTACTTGAATTTTTGTACTTCAGTCTCTTTACGCCAAAAGAAAAGTGGTCTTAATTAGCTTCACTTTCATAAGATATGAAATATGTGTATTTTATTTTGAATTTGGCACAAGTGTTGTACCACAATGTTTTAGTGGATCAAATTAGAAGTTTGTGAATTTGGTGCACAAGTCACTGTTTATTAGGCGCAACAGATTAACAGTAGCAATTAAAGCGGAGGTCCACCCTGAAATTTTTTTTTACCCTGAAATTCAAAAAAAAAATAAAAAAAAATGAATAGAAAAAAATAAAAAGAATAGAAAAAAAAAAAAATTCCCCTAATCTGCCTCTTCCTTATCTTCGGATTGAGAACTTCCGTTTCCTCTTCTTGTGAATGGGGCGCGCTGCCTTCTGGGAACTGTGTGCATCCCAGGAGGCAAGCCACCCATTCACAAAGCGCCGTGCGAGCGGCGAATGCGCAGTAGGAAACGGGCAGTGAAGCCGTAAGGATAGTCAGGATAGAGGAGCCGGGACCTGCCAGCAGCGATCGATCGCCATCGGGGGACCGACGTCGCGGGCGAGTAGGACAGGTAAGTGTCCTTATTAAAAGTCAGCAGCTACACTGTTAGTAGCTGCTGACTTTAAAAAAAAATTAAAATCTGGGCGGACCTCCGCTTTAAAGTGATACTAAAAACAGTGTTTAATTTACATTGTCCCTTCTATTTCTGTATGTGGATGACGGCAATGTAATTATTGTAATAATAATTAAAAAAAACATCAAGTACCTAATTTTCTAATCAATATACAACTGTCACATGACCCAGATCTTTCCCAGCCTGTCTGCAGGGAAACATAAGCAGTAGGAACCTTTTGTGGAAATAACATGGTGTGGGCGTATTTTTGCCAGTCACAGGCTGTGTCTAATGCCCCATACACACGATCGTTTTTCATGCCGTTAAAATTGCCATTTTTAAAAATGGGCATTAAAACCGATCGTGTGTATGCTCCAGAGCATTTTTAACGGCGTGAAAAACGGGCATTAAAAATTTCGAACATGCTCTATTTTTTCACATAGTTTTTCATGTCATTTTTTTTAACGACGTGAAAAACGATAGTGTGTATGCTTTTACGAGGTGAAAAAAAACGCGCATGCTCAGAATCAAGCATGAGATGGGAGCGCTCGTTCTGGTAAAACTAGCGTTCGTAATGGAGATAGCACATTCGTCACGCTGTAACGGACTGAAAAGCACGAGGCTGAAAAGCGCGAATCGTCGCTCAAGAAACTTTACTAACATGAAGGGTGGCACCACCCGAACAGAACTTCCCCTTTATAGTGCCGTCATACGTCACTGCGCTTTGCTTGAACGTTTTTTTTAATGATCGTGTGTACGCAAGACAGGCTTGAGAGGAAACATGAAAAAAAACAACGAGAAAAACATTGGTTTAAAAAATGGCATGAAAAACGATCGTGTGTACGCCGCATTAGAATAAGAGGGAGGTGAATCCACCTTTAACCACTTGACTTCAATACCACCCATAGTCAAATCACGTCCACAGGAGAGATTTCCCATCCTGGGTGGACGTCATATGACATCCTGGGCTTCCTGGCCATCTAGGGGCATCTCTCGGGACCCAGTGCGCGTGCCCGTGATCACGGCAGGACCGTGGATCTGTGTGTGTAAAACACACAGATCCACGTCCTGTCAGAGTCAAGGAGACCGATGTGTGTTCCCAGTACAGAGGAACACAGATCGGTCCCCTCCCCCTACAGTTAGAATCACTCCCTAGGGGACATATTTAACCCCTTGATCGCCCCCTAGTGTTAACCCCTTCCCTGGCAGTCACATTTACACAGTAATCAGTGCAGTTTTATAGCACTAATCGCTGTATAAATGTCAATGGTCCCAAAAATAGTGTCAAAAGTGTCCGATATGTCCGTCAAAATGTCACGGTCACAATAAAAATCGCAGATCGCCGTCATTACTAGTAAAAAAAATAAAAATGCAATAAATCTATCCCCTATTTTGTAGACGCTATAACTTTTGCGCAAACCAATCAATATACGCTTATTGTGATTTTTTTTTTAACCAAAAATATGTAGAAGAATACATATCGGCCTAAATGAGGAAAAATATATATATTTTTTTTTAAATTGTGATATTTATTAAATAAAAAAGTAAAAAATATTGTGTTCTTTTCAAAATTGTCGTTCTTCTTTTGTTTATAGCGCCAAAAATAAAAACCGCAGAGGTGATCAAATATCACCAAAAGAAAGCTCTATTTGTGGGGGAAAAAAAGGACGTCAATTTTGTTTGGAAGCAACGTCGCAATTGTCATTCAAAATGCGACAGCGCTGAAAAATTGGTCTGGGCAGGAAGGGGGTGAAAATGCCCTGTATTGAAGCGGTTAATCTACATGTAATGTCCTGCCCCCATTGTGTTTAGCTGGTTAGTGGGCATAGAGGAGGGAGGGAGGGAGGGAGTGGGCTGTCATTTACCACTGTGTATACGTCCACATGTATGGGAGGAAATGCTCACTGAAAATGGAGCTTGTGCAGAGTTGTCACTACAGCTGCTGAATTGGGGACATGAACAGAAGGTAAGAGCATTAAGATAGAGAACAGCAGGATCAACCAAGTTTTTTTTTTTTTTTTGCAGAATACAGAAAACTAATCTCCACTTTTGTCGGAGAAAAAAATAGCAAATAAATAAAAAAATAAAGCATACAGAATTGCTCACTAGTCATATTGTAATGGAATGTTATTAACCACTTAAGGACCGGGCCAATTTTTCAGACTTGGTGTTTACGAGTTAAAATCGTTTTTGTTTTTTTGCTAGAAAATTACTTAGAACCCCCAAACATTATATTATTATTTTTTCGGACACCCTAAAGAATAAAATGGCAGTTGCTGCAATATTTTATGTCACACCGTATTTGCGCAGCGGTCTTACAAGTGCACTTCTTTGGGGAAAAAAATACACTTTGAATTAAAAAACGTCAAAACTGCGCCTGCTCGTGGAATGGCGACAAACTTTTACTATTAAAAATCTACATAGGCGACGTTTAAAAATGTCTACAGTTTACCAGTTTTGAGTTACAGAGGAGGTCTAAGGCTAGAATTATTGCTCTTGCTCTAACGATCGCAGCAATACCTCACATGTGGTTTGAACACCGTTTTCATATTTTACTTAATTTAATTTTTTGACACTGTCCTTTTAAAAAAATAAAATAAAAATTGGGTCACTTTTATTCCTATTACAAGGAATGTAAACATCCCTTGCAATAGAAAAAAAAGCATGGCAGGACCTCTTAAATATGAGATCTGGGTGTCAAAAAGACCTCAGATCTCATATTTACCCTAAAATGCAATAAAAAATAAAATAAATTAAATGTAGTTTGAAAAAAATAAAATAATTTCCCCTTTAAGAGCATTGGGCGGAAGTGGCGTTTGATGTTGCTTCCACCCCCCAATGCTATGGAGCTGAGCAGGGACCATCTTCCCCTCACTCTGCATCCAGGCAGTGAGGGGAGAGGAACCGATCAGAGCGCAGCAGGAGGGGGGGGGGCTCTCTCCCGCCCCCCATGAAAGTGATCTCGCAGCAAATCTGCTGCTGAGACCACTTTCGTCTGAAAGAGGACAGTCCGCTGTTTTTAAAAATTGCCAGGGTTATGGCAGCTAGCTGCTGCCATAACAACGGTATTTAACGTCAAAATAGCGACATACAATGACGGCAGCTGGTCCTTAAGTAGTTAAATATAGCCTCTAGAATTTTCTGTAAAATTCAATAGAATGTAGCAACCTGGAGGCGTTCTGTACACTGTTGGTGCATAGCACGTCTCCAAAAATGTAATTTCCTGCTTGTGTGATTGGCTCACTGATTTTCCCAGAATTCTGGCCAAAGATAAAGTCAGATTTTAGGTATCCTCTGCAACAAAAATTTAATTTTTGGTGAGCTGATCCCAAAGGGATACAGGCACTGCATTTTCCTCATTAGAAAACTACAAGTGCATAAGCAAATTATTAAAGTAATTGTAAAGTCTTGTTAAAAAAAAAAAAAAAAAACATGTTATACTTACCTGCCCTGTCGCAATGGATTTGCACAGAACAGCCCAGATCCTCTTCTTCTCAGGTCGCTCCCTCCTGTCGAGTGCCCCTACAGCAAGCAGCTTGCTATGGGGGCACCTGAGCCGAGCTGCAGCTCCGTGTGTCCATTCAGACATGGAGCTGCCGTTCAGCCCCACCCCTTCTCTCTCCTGATTGGCTAACTGACTTTGATTGACAGCCCTGGGAGCCAATGGTGCCTCTGCTGTGTCTCAGCTAATCGGGGGGGGGGGGGGGGGAGTTCCGGACGGCTGCACAGAGATGGGGCTCAGGTAAGTAATCAGGGGGTGCTGGGGCGGCTGCAACACACAGAAGGCTTTTTATCCTAATGCATAGAATGCAATAAGATAAAAACCTTCTGCCTTTACAACTCCTTTAATGGAAAAGTCACTTCCATTCAGATGCACTCTGCAGACAACAAACAGCTTTATCTTCTGATTAGAAAACAGGTAAAACTCTGCAAAAAAATTTGTTAAAATCCCTGAATAGATCGCTCAGTGGGGATTGTTTTTACTGTAAGTTTTGCATTAAGGGTGGTGGTGGTGCACACAATGGTGGAGGAGAATATTGCTTTGGCTTTGAGCTTACCTTCTGTGAGGTTCCTCCTGCTTATGGGAGAAGGGCATTGTACAATATTGTTTTTTTATATTGGATGTTTTTACAATAAGTGCACCACAAAGTGCCACTATTTCATGTTTGCTTGGTCTTAAGCTGGCCATACACCATTAGATTATCTGCAGATTTTCTATGGTTAGATGGAAAAAGTGCAACAGATTTCTCCATGTATATTAACTGTGTGGATGGAGGAATCTCCCACTTTTTCCATCTAACCATAGAAAATCTGCAGATAATCTAATGGTGTATGACCAGCTTTACTTGGGTGTATATACCATTTTAGCAGGTAACTCTTTTATAGGAGCAGCATGGATTATAGTTTTTATAATTTTACAAAAAAATAAAACTAAAACTGCAACTTTTATTTTACACATACATATGAACATATCGGGATTTTAGGATGAGTTGACATGGCTGCCTTTAAATGAATGGGGCCCTAGACAAAGAGAACCACAAACACTTTTAGCAAAGTGTGGAAAATTTTAAGCCACAGACAGATGTGTTTTTTACATCTGTGATCCATTCCCCTTTCTTATTCCTGTTTTGGCGTCACAGTTAAAAAGTGAGAGAAAAACTCCCCAATGCAATCACAAACGAATACAAAAAATAAAAAAAAACACTTCACACATACAGTAGGGCTTCTTCACAGTAAAGCTATGGAAATGACACCCTCAGGAATAGTTTTTTTTTTTTTTTTTTAATTTACAAAAATGCTGGTTGCATTCCTGTATGCATAGAATATATAACTGCCTATTAACATTTCCAAAATGACAAACACCAGAGATTGTTCATCCAGGGAATATCCAAATGCCGATCAGTAAGGAATTTTTTCCCCTGGTGGAGCAAATTGTTACTTGCTTTAAAGTGATAATAATAGACATGTTATTAAAAAAAAACTATGTTATGCTTACCTGCTCTGTGTAATGGTTTTGCACAGGAGCAGCCCGATCTCCTCCTACTCAGGGGCCCCCGCCAGCGCTCCTGCGTCTTGACCAGTGCCCTCAAAAGCAAGCCACTTTCAATGGAGGCACTGGTGTGTGCTTGCTCCCGAGCCCTGCTCTATGCATCAATAAGACACAGAGCTGTGGCTTGCCCCCCCCCCCCGGGCTCTCTCCTCATTGGCTTCCCTGGCTGTGATTGACAGCAGTGAGAGTCAATGGCACCCGCTGCTGTGTCTTAGCCAATGAAATAGGGGGGAGACCAGGAACAGCCGGGGCTCCCGTGCACATCGCTGGATTGAGAGGGGGCTCAGGTGAGTATTAAACCTTCAGCCTCTATAACCACTTTAAGGGTTTTTTCCTTCTCTGGACCAACTGTGGGTATCATATTTGGTTTATGGAGGTTTTCAATTTATTTAATCATTTCTAGTGGTTGAACTAGACAGACCTGTGCCTTTTTTTCCAACCTGCCTAACTATGTAACTAACCCTTTCTTTATACTAGCTAAACCATAAAAAAGGTTTTGGTTGGACAGCCGCCCTCATGTATATCTGCTAACTGCACACAGATACATTTACACTAAGCGCATCTTTTTGAACACAAATCTAAACAATCATTAAAAAAAAGCTATCCATTCCCTATAAGCACCCATTCAACATCTGTGTGATTTATCATGCATTTCCTGCAGAGTGATACCATGCAACATATTCCAATCATTCAACTGTGCCCTTTTGAACCTGTGCTTCTAATTGTTCACACAAAAAAAGTACGAGTTTTTTTGTGTGTAGAATTACACATTTTTGGCCCTATGGAACTTCTTGTCTTCAATAATGGCACCTGAAAAAGTGTGTCACAAACATTTTAGTGCCCAACAACTGGTCTCCTCCTCTTAGCAACCCAAGTCCTGTGAACAAAAGTGACCAGTTACACTTACCGGTAACGGTGTTTCTGGGAAGTCTTCCAGGACGGCACAATGAGAGATGATGACTGGCTCCACCTGACAGGAAACACAATCAATTCAAAGAGGTTAAAGCACCCGCCCCTCCCCGTGCTCCTCAGTTATGAAAAAGTACAGACCCACACCAGTGCACGAGAGAGAAAACACACACCCAAATAACTCTATACAAACCAATGTATCAACCAAAGCGGTGGGAAGTAGGCCTGCCGTCCTGGAAGACTTCCCAGAAACACCGTTACCGGTAAGTGTAACTGGTCACTTTCTCAAGTCGTCTTCCAGGACGGCACAATGAGAGAGAAGCAAGTAGCTTCAGGCCTACCTTAGGGTGGGACGACTGCTTGCAGGACCTTTCTACCAAAGGACAGGTCCTGAGGTGACAGCAACTCCACTCTGTAATGCCTTAGGAATGTATTCTGGCTTGACCAAGTCGCCGCTTTACAGATCTGTTCCACCGAAGCTCCGGCTCTTTCTGCCCAGGAGGTTGCCAAAGAGCGAGTAGAATGAGCTTTAACTTTCGGGGCTGTCTTACCAGCCTTGTCATAAGCTATGGAGATTGTCTGTCTGATCCATCTAGATATGGATGCTCTAGATGCCTGCTGGCCCTTTTTCTGTCCAAAAAAATTAATTAGTAAATGGCTGGATTTCCTAAATTCACCCACTCTATCCAGATAAGCTAGCAGACACCGTCTGACATCTAGACAATGAAAGGAGGCCTCTCTTTCATTTTGTGGATTTGAACAAAAGGAAGGAAGAATAATTTCTTGTGATCTATGAAACTTTGACACTACCTTAGGGAGGTACAGGGGGTCCTGCCTAAGAATAACTCTGTCCTCGAATAACTAAAGAAAGGCTCTTTAATCGTCAGAGCCTGCATGTCGCCTATTCTTCTGGCTGTAGTAATTGCCAGAAGAAAAGCAAACTTAAATGTCAGTAATTTAACTGAAATATCCTCTAGTGGCTCAAACGGAGCCTTAGTTAATTGTTCCAAAACTAACGTAAGATCCCAGGGCGGGACTCTAGAGATCCGCACCGGGGACAATCTATCCCTGGCCATTAGAAATCTCTTAACTAGAGGGTCCAGTGATAACTTTTTGTCCAAAAAATACGATAAGGCTGCTACCTGTACTCTTAGAGTCTTGGTAGCGAGACCTAAGTCGGCGCCATCCTGGAGAAAGTCCAGGATGACCAAGGTTTCTTGCTGGGATACCTTTCTCACTAGACACCAGTGAGAGAAGACTCCCCACACCTTCCTGTAGATACGTCTGGTGACTTCTTTTCTACTTGAGAGGAGAGTGTTAATCACTCTCTCGGAACATCCCCTCTCCCGCAGGTTCTGCCTCTCAAGCACCAGGCCGTCAGCTTGAAGAAGCTGGGATCTGGGTGAAAGACTGGTCCCTGCCGAAGAAGGTCCACCCGAACTGGTAGATGGAGGGGAGGTGCTACGGACCAGTTCTGTAGAGCGGGAAACCAGGCTCTCTTGGGCCACCAAGGAGCAATTAGAATGAGTCTGGTCTCTGAGAGACCTAGTTTTTGTAGGACTCTTGGAATGAGACTCAGAGGGGGAAAAGCATAAGCCAGGTGAAAACTCCATACCTGAGCCAGTGCGTCCACCCCCCCTGAGCCCCACTCCCGGGACAGGGAAAAGAATCTTCTTACTCTCCTGTTCTCCTTGCGGGCAAAGAGGTCTATTTCTGGCCTTCCAAAATGTTGGCACACCAGGTTGAACACCTCTGGGTTCAGCTCCCATTCCCCCTGGAGAATCCGATGACGGCTTAGATAGTCCGCCTCTATGTTGTACCTTCCCTTTATGTGTACTGCCGTAATAGAGGCAATCCGAAGCTCTGCCCAGCCCAGAATCCCTAGAGACAAGGTCAGCAGGGAGGGAGACTTGGTTCCCCCCTGATGATTTATGAAGGCCACCGTGGTCGCATTGTCGGAGAGGATCTGGACCTCCCGGTCTCGGATCCTTTCCTCGAACGCTTTTAGGGCCTCCCCGACCGCCAATAATTCCCGGAAGTTTGAGGAGGCGTGTCTCTGATCCTGATTCCAGGAACCCTGGGCTCGGAGTTCGCCTAAGTGGGCCCCCCAACCCCAGGAGCTTGCGTCCGTCGTTATCCTGAGGGGGTCTGTCTGAGTCCATAGATGACCCACCTGCAACTTCTGAGGAAGAAGCCACCAGCTCAGAGAGTCCTTTACTACCTCTGGGATGGAGATTCTGTGGTCTAATGTTCCTCTTGTTCCGTCCCAGGAGGATAAGAGGAATTGTTGGAGGGGTCTGGAGTGGAGCTGAGCCCACGGAACCGCAGGTATACAAGAGGTCATTAGACCCAGTACCCTCATGATGCCTCTGAAAGAGGACTCCCTTACCTCCAACAGAGACCTGACCGCTGTTATGAGGCCCTGGACCTTCTCCTGGGGTAAACAAAGCTTCCTTTGTAAGGAGTCTATCAGGAAACCCAGGTAAATCTTTCTTTGGTCCGGGATCATCGAGGACTTCTCTCGGTTGATGATCCAACCCAGGGATTCCAAGGTACTCACAACCTTGGCCAGGTCTGCGAGGAGGAGATCTCGACTCTGGTTGTAAAGTAAAAGGTCGTCGAGATAAGGGACTATCGTTATACCCTCTAGGTGTAGGAAGGCAACCACCTCTGCTACGATTTTTGTAAATACCCTTGGGCTGGAAGCCAGTCCAAAGGGGAGGGCAGCAAACTGCCAGTGTTGAATCCCCTGAGGAGACCCGATTGCGAATCTGAGGAAAGCTTGATGTCCTGGAAAGATCGGGACGTGAAGGTAGGCGTCCTTTAAGTCGATCGTTACCATGTATACCTCCTTCAGAAGGAGTCTTCTGAGGGTGTATATGCTTTCCATGCGAAATTTCTTGTGACGCAAGGAGGTATTCAGGGGTCTCAGGTTTATTATCAACCGGTACTTGCCTGACGGCTTTGGGACAACGAAGATGTGGGAGTATACCCCCAGTCCGCGTTGTCCCGCAGGTACCGGGACTACAACTCCCTGTTCTGCTAGTTCTGAAATGTTTTGCAGAAGACCTGCTGCCTTGAGGGGGTCCCTGGGGAGATGCGTTACTAGGAACTTTGAGGGGGGGGATGAAGAAACTCCAGCCTGTAGCCCTCCTTTATAATGTTGAGAATATGAGGGCTCTGGGTAATACTCTCCCACCTGGAAAGGAATTGGGAAAGTCTTCCCCCTACCCTTACGTCACTTAAAGTCTTTTTCATTTGACTTTTGGTTGGAAAAGAGGATACCTCCTTTTTGCTTATCCTTTCCAACGCCCCACTTCCTATTACCGGTAGGCTTCTTGCTCGAGAAACGATTTCTACCCTGGGGGCCTCGAAAAAATCTTTTTTGGTCCCTTTTAGGTTTAGTGGGGAACTTCTTGCCCTTTTCGGTAGATCTTGATAGGGCTTGGTCCAGCCCTGTACCAAAAAGGAGTGAGCCCTCAAATGGGAGTCCACATAAGCGGGTCTTGGATGCGTTATCCCCATCCCATGTTTTGACCCATACGGCTCTGCGAGCCGAGTTTACGAGGGCACCCGTTTTTGCGGTGGTTCGCACGGTCTCAACTGCAGCATCTGCTAGGTATGCCACTGCGCTACCTATTACCTGTAGAGAGTCTAGGACTTCCCTGGACTTGGACACACGGGAAACATGTTCTATTAGTTTGGTTATCCATGTATCCGCGTTCCTAGCTATACAAGCTGAAGCCAGAGCGGGGCTCATTGCTGCCGCATTGGCTTCCCAGGCTCTACGCAAGGTCGTCTCAGTACGGCGATCCATAGGATCCTTGATATTACCTGCGTCCTCAAAGGAGAGGTCGGATTGCTTTGACACCTGTGCCAAAGAGGCGTCCAATCTGGGAATCTTAAAGAGTTTCTCCTCATCCTCCCCCTTAAAAGGGCACCTACGCTTCCAAGTTTTATATTTCAGAAGCTTCCTCTCAGGTTCCTTCCACTCTCTAAGAATCACCTCATGGAGAGCCTGGTGAACCGGAATGGTTCTGGGTTGGGCCCTTACCAAGCCTCGGTACAATCTATCCTGTGCGGATACCTGTTCCGTCGGCTCCTGAATTTCTTCAGAGGTGTAGATTGCACCAAGGAGGCCTTCCATGTCGTCAGCTGAGAAGATGTGTCTTCCTGACCTAGAGCCTTCTTCCTCCTCCTCAGCCTGACTATCTATCAGGCCCTCATCGGATAGTCCCTGATCAGGGATCTCCGAATCCTCCTCTGCCTCTGAGTCCTGAGACAGGAGGGATCTCAGGGATTCTGGGTGTCCTCTCCTGGTTGAGGAGAAAAACTCCTGTAAGGAAGGGCCCTCCCTGCTTGTCTGGGGCTCTGGTTCCTTAGCTTTAAGGGAGGCTTGAAAATCCTTAAGGGTGGCAAGCATCTGGGTTTGGACAGAGAGAAAGTCTCTCATCACCTGAGATGTTTCCTTCCCAGCCAGCTTCTGGATACATTTGAAGCAGAAGGGCTTGGAATGGGTTGAGGGTAATTTCTCGTTACAGTAACCGCATCTCTTGGAGCGGGCAGGGGTTCTAGAGGAACGACTGGCAACCCCCTGGGCAGTGACGTCCTCTCCTGCAATGTAAGAGTACACAGGAATACATTAACAAAAAGAACCCTGTGACAGGCAAGGGGAAAGAGTCGGGGTACCATCCCCCATCATGACCCCTGCTGGCTGGGTTGACTCACCCCCTGTGGTCTTCTCTGTAGCCGCGGCCGTAGTCGGCCTCTCCTCATGCTCCATGTAGGTGAGATGCTCTGCTCCCGATCGCAGTTCCACTGGAGGAGAAAAAAAAGGCGCCTCCTTCCTGGCGTCCCTCCGTTTTTGAATGCGGTAGCAGACGCCGGCCGCCGCCATTTTGCCGGAGACCGGAACCGGAAATGACGCGGCACGCGATGGCGTCATCCTTGACGCTAGAGGACGAATGTCCTAGACGCCGGGAAAATGGCGCCGCAATGCTATGCACCTGCATAGAGCGGCGCCCTAAGCAAACAGACCGCGCGAGCGGACGGAGGAACCTGCCAGCCCCCCCCTCCAGGATGGACACCCAAACAGGTAGGAGGGAGGAAGGAGGATATCTGGCCCCTGAAGTCCCGGGTACAGCCCCGCACCTAGGGAGCTTCAGTGCTCAGGGAGGCTCTTCAACTGCCCTCCCTGAGAAGGAATGGGATACCCCCCAGGACGGACAAATAAGAGTCCTGCTAGGCCCAGAGGCTTCCCAGGCATGCGGCTCAGCTCCCGGGGGGGGGACTTCCAGCCCCAGGCCTTCAGTCTGTGGAAAAAAAATAAACGGTTTCGCTGTGGGGAAACACAATCAAGAACTGAGGAGCACGGGGAGGGGCGGGTGCTTTAACCTCTTTGAATTGATTGTGTTTCCTGTCAGGTGGAGCCAGTCATCTCTCATTGTGCCGTCCTGGAAGACGACTTGAGAAATGTAGGATTCAAGAGTGTCCATGCAGGATATGGAAATTTTCATCCCCTTGGTGAGGGTCCACAAGAAAATCTATGACCCCAGTGATGCCCATTACAAGAACTGGACCCATTACAAGTGGCAGAGAGGCTAGGAAGAAATTAGGAATGACGTTTTCCCAGATTTGAAGACATACTTAGCCTCACAGAAAGACAACAAAAGGTCATCTATAGGTTTGTATGACCCAGTTATTAGGTATGCCTTCGTTTGTTTATCGTTTTTTTTTTTTTTAATATAGCCTTCCTTAGACCCCATTCACAAAGGGGCGACTCGTCAGGCGACTCAGCCGCCTGACAAGTCGCGTCCCATTCTGTACAATGGAACCGTTCTAATCGGAGCGACTGAAGTCGCTCCGACTTAGAAAAAGGTTCCTGTACTACTTCAAGACGACTTCAGGGCGACTTCCATTGACTTTAATACAGAAGTCATTTTTGAAGTCACCTTTGAAGTCGTCTTCAGATCGCCCGGCACATTCGCGGGACAAGTCGTGCCGCCCCTGTGTGAATGGGCTCTTAAAAAAGGTTTATTTTCATAAAGAGAACCTGGCTAGTATTATACAAACATGTGGGTCCTATCAAAAATTTGAGTTATTTAGTGTTTCTAGAAGTCAGCATTTCAAAGATTTTCACTGTGCACATCTGGCTAGACATTGAGCCCGGTGATAATTTTTTTGTGAGCGGTAGTTATTAAAGATTAAATTAATCCTATTAATGAGGGATTCTTTTTCTGTTTCAATAAATTTTATTGAATAAACATTGAAAAACAAACGTGTCATTTTTTTCCAGCTACAAAAAAGTAAGCATCTGAATGTTCCACAAAAATAAGGATATACAAGTAATAAAGCATAAGACAAATGTGAGTCAACAGCAGGTCACTATTCAATAAGGACTTTCAAGTAATACTTAGCCCCCAATGAGTGATTTTTGCATAAAGTCACATAGTCAAGAAATAATTACAATTACCAGTGTTTACTGTATTTTATCAGGCAAGAGAACAAGAGAGTAGACCTCAAACTTTTAGAATTTCGTATTTAATAATTTTCACTAGATGTAAACTGCCACGGAAGCTGTCCTGTGGGAGACATAAAGAAGGATGCAAAATCCTCCCGGATGTTTGCACTATGCGTGTTGTCCTGAGTTCTAGTCCAATGGGCTCTTCCCATGCTGTGAGTGAGTGAGTCTTCAAAAATGAAGTCTTCACGCTCCAGAACAAAGTTGTGCAGAGCACACGCTGATTTAACAGCAGTGATAGCATCCTGCATGTCCAAGTTGATGGGAGTGCGCAACACATGCCACTTATTGGAAAGGATGCCAAAAGCTTCCTCAACAACTTTTTGTGCCCTGTGATGGCGATAATTGAAAACCTTCTCCTGTAAATTTCGTGAGAAATTTAAATAGGGCTTTAGCAGGTGCTCACCTAAAGCAAAGGCCTCATTTCCTAAAAAGACAAAAGGTAAAGTAGGACCTGTAACCGGTAGTGGACAGTTCTCAGGCAGGTCAAGTCCATCTTCATGCAGCATCTGTCCAAATGAAGAGTGGTCAAAAATATTGGAGTCAACGCAGCTCCCATATGACCCTACATCGATATAACTAAAATAATAATTTGCATCAGCCACTGCTAATAAAACAAAAGGAAATTTTTTGGTATAATTAAAGGAATTGCCGCCACTTGATACTGGCTTGATAATTTGCAAGTGTTTCCCATCAATTGCTCCCAAACAATTGGGGAAATTGTAACGCTCCCAGAAAAGATGGGATATCTCTGACCATTCTTCCTTTGTAGGTTTTTTCAGGACTTCATCCTTCAGCACATCCCATATGACTGCACAGGTGTCACGGATAATGTAGCTCGTCGTCCTTTTTCCCACCATAAAATGGAAGTGCAGACTAACCAAGGACTGACCGGTTGCTAGGTACCTAAAAAAACAAAAGAAAAAAAAATATAATTGTTTTGCAAAGCACAGCTTAAAAGCCAAGTGGAAAAGTTTTAAAGACTGATACTGTATGGGCACCTCTGTGAGCAGTTTAGAGAGGTTAACGCAAAGTCAGTTTAGAGAGGTTAACGCAAAGTCAAACGCAAAGTTAAATGTTCAAAAGAATATTTTGAATTTACAGCAAGTACCTTTCTGTAAAGGGTAAGCTCACCTTTACAGAAAAATCTGTAAGGTGAACTTACACAGGAGCACCAAGTGGAGATGCAAATCCAGGGTCATGCAATACATTACCTCAGTCATTCCTCCTCCATCTAAAAAAACTTCCACTCTTTCCTTTTCTCACATTCATTCCTGTACCACCCCTGCAAACTTCTTTCCTAGCAACACAATAGCACTTTTTCACTCCACTATCTTTTTCTATTCACCTATCCATTTTACTCTACCAGATATCTTACAACCCCCTCCATCCTAGCCATTTACAATCCTTGTCCCTAAACCACCTACATTAGGCTTCCCCGCAATCCAGCAGCACTATCCAGCAACACTCACCATTTCCCCCACCATGTATTCCTCCCATAGTCTTTACATATCTCTACATTTTGTCTTTTCATCCACATTCATAATTCCATCTTCCTTCCAGGGAATGAATGAGACAATGCCAGGGCATGATCCTAACCAGTTGGCATTCTCCCATCACTGCCTAAATCTTTTTTTTTCTTTTTGGCTAGCTTGTTTGCTTGGCCACAGTTTAGGGTAAAACAAACCACAGGTTAGGGTAAAACAAATGATTTCTGTAGCGCTCAATGAGATATCTGCACCAGTCAACAGATAATTTGGCCCACTCTTCTTACATAGGTATAGAATAGGTAAGGTTGAATAAAGACAATAGCCCATCTAGTTTAATCTGTGTAGGTGTACATGTGTTCAGTGTCTATAATGATTTCCCCATAGTCCTGTATATTGTGTTCTTTAAGATGCACATCCAAGATTGTCTTTTAAAAATATCCATACTCCCCACTGCCACCACCAATTGTGGAAGATAGTTCCACATCCTTATTGCCCTGACAGTGAAGTTCACCTTGATAGAAAAATCTGTAAGGTGAACTTACACAGGACCCTCCTCACCCCCCCCCGGTCTCACTGACCTGGAGCGCGGCGATAGGAGACATCGAGTCGCCGCCTCACCGGTCCGCAGCTTAATCTCCAAAACGTACCCCCTTCCCGTTGCACCCAGTCCTACTAACCTGAAATCCTGCAATCCCCCCGCACTGACAGATCGCATCGCCGCTGTACCGATCCCGGGGGGCGAGTGGGTGAGGAGGGGGTTCTGTGCAAGTTTACCTTACAGATTTGAACTTACCCTTTAAGGTTAAACCACTTCTCCTCCAATCTCATTGTGTGGTCCCATGTCCTCTTACACTCCCTGAGACTGAATAGTTTTTTCCTATGGTGGGATCACCATTGAGATATTTGTAAATCTTTATCATGTCCCCTCTGAAGTGTCGCGTCTCCAGCTTGAATAAATTTAGTGCTTGTAGTCATTCCTCGTAATGGACAACTTTTCCAGCTGTTTCAGGTTTGAAGGGTGCCAAACTGCAAGTTTCAGCTCCTTCCATTTATGCTGAATAGGTCTCAGACCAGGGCTCATAGAAGGACACTTCAGAATAATCCACTGTTATGTGCTTAGCCGTACTCGGGTTTGTATAGCTGTGTGTTTTGGATCATTATCCTGTTGGAGAATGACTTGCGACTGAGACAAAGCTTTTGGCCACTGGGCAAGAAGTCACTCCAGGATTCTTTGAACGTCTTGAGATATTATTGTGTCCTACACAGATTCAGATTCAAGGAACCCTGTGCCATAATGTTTTGATATTTCATTGTGCCCTACACATATACAAGGAACCCTGTTATGTCTGTATGGATATTTTGTTATAGGGTTGCTGAAGAACATGCTTAAGGTGCTGAAATGGCACGCATTACCAGAACAAAATAGTAAAACAAACTTACCGCAATGCGATTATTAGCCTTACCACAGGCGGAACACGTTTTCTGTAGACTTTGTTCTGTTGCTCCAAATGGCTAGAGAGTAAGCCCAGCAACTCATCAAAACTGTGAAGAAAGAAAAAGTGTGCTTAAAACCTACAATAGACAATTGGGGATATTCAATAAAGCATATCGGCCCATTAAAACCACTTGCCGACCACCGCCTGTATATATACACGTCAGCAGAATGGCACGGCTGCATGTGCCCCTGCTGTGAGCTCCGTGACTGTGCCCGTGGACTCAATGTCCGCCGGTGTCCCGCGATCATGTCACGGAGCTGCAGAACAGGGAGATGCCTATGTAAGTTAGGCCCCTTTCACACCGGGGCGGGAGGTGCGTCGGCGGTAAAGTGCCGCTGTTTTTAGCGGCACTTTATCGCTAATTTTGCGGCGCTATTCGGCCACTAGCAGTGCCGTTTTACCCCCGCTAGCGGCCGCAAAAGGGTTAAAAACCACCGCAAGGCGCTTTGCCGGCGGTATAGCCGCGGTGCCCCATTGATTTCAATGGGCAGGAGCGGTATACACGCCGCTCCAAAGATGCGGCCAGCAGGACTTTTTTTACCGTCCTGCTAGCGCACCGCTCCAGTGTGAAAGCCCTCGGGGCTTTCACACTGGAGACACAGCAGCGGCTCTTTCAGTTCGGTTTGCAGACGCTATTTTTAGCGCCTGCAAAAACGACCCAGTGTGAAAGGGGTCTTAGAATAACTCCCTAGGACACACTTAACCCCTTCCTCACCCCCTAGTGGTTAACCCCTTCCCTGCCAGTGTCATTTACACAGTAATCAGTGCATTTTTATAGGACTGATCGCTGTATAAATGACAATGGTCCCAAAATAGCGTCAAAAGTGTCCGATGTGTCCGCCATATTGTCGCAGTCACGATAAAAATCGCAGATCGCCGCCATAACTAGTAAAAAAAAAAAAATAATATTAAAAATGCCATAAAACTATCCCCTATTTTGTAGACGCTATAACTTTTGCGCAAACCAATCAATACACGCTTATTGCGTTTTTTTTACCAAAAATATGTAGAAGAATACGTATCGGCCTAAACTGAGGAAAAAATTAGTTTTTTTATATATTTTTGGGGGATATTTATTATAGCAAAAAGTCAAAAAATATTGCTTTTTTTTCAAAATTGTCGCTCTTCTTTTGTTTATAGCGCAAAAAAATTAAATCGCAGAGGTGATCAAATACCACCAAAAGAAAGCTCTATTTGTGTGAAAAAAAAAAAAATAGGATGTCAATTTTGTTTAGGAGCCACGTCGCACGACCGCGCAATTGTCAGATAAAGCGACGCAGTGCCGAATCGCAAAAAGTGCTCTGGTCAGAAAGGGGGTAAATTCTTCCGGGGCTGAAGTGGTTAAAAAGTCATATGCCTAAGGGCTGGTTCACACCACAAAAACGCACTCCAGATCCGTTCCGGATGCATTTTCGGATGCATTCCAAATGCTTTTCTTTTTCACTGTACTGGGGTCCGGTGCGTTTTTGATGTGTGCCAGGGCATTCTGGTGCATTTTTGATGCATTTTACCACGTTCCAGTGCAGGAAAAATGCAGCATGTTCTGCTTTTTTTTCTGGTAACTGGAAAGCACTGGAACTGACCGCACTGGTGTGAACTATGCCATTGGAAACCATATATCCTTCTTTCCATGCGTTTTTGATGTTAACTAGCCGCTGGATTGCTTTTACAAGCAGTGGGATGTTGCTCACCTTTTGCTGCCTTGTGTAGCTTTATCGGGATCTCCCATTGCACCTAATCCCAATTGACCAGCCATCGCTTCCGCTGGCTGATTGGAGAGCTGAACAAAGACCAGATCAGCTTTGATTTGCTTTCAGCTAAAATAACCCAGAGACGATGACCTGACAACACTTCCGGTTTACCCAAATGTCAACGGCGCCATTTTCAAAAATCAAAAGCACTCCAACACACTGATCTTGGTGTGATCCAATTCTTTAAGGGCAGAGGAGGGGTTTGCTAGATGCGTTTGGGATGTCATTTACAATTAGTGGCACCCTCGTGCGTCTAGCAAGGGCAGTGTGTTCCCATGAGGTAAATGTGCACGTTTCCCGCACATGTTCTGGTGTTAACGGGCCCTCAAAGTCCCCAATCAAAATAAATAAACTGAAATTCAGGACGCTGCGTTATTGCCTTCAGAATGCCTGGCAGGTGCTCCTCCGCCACCTCCTTCTGCAAAGCGATGCACTACAGATGACTTTTCAACTTGTGCTAAACTCCATCATATTATGAACATGATAAGATCAGGCATCATCCCAACCTGTCTCTACTCCAACTCAGGCTTGTTCTTAACTCCAGTGAGGTTTTTCCCATCTTGTAAACACAGAGGCTGACTGGAGTAAAAGGTTTGAAATCTGGAGGGCGGATGAGCTCATCTCTAAAGCCTCGTACACACGATCGGATTTTCCGACAACAATTATGTGATGGAAGGGTTTTGTCGGATAATCCGACCGTTTGTACGCTCCATCGGACAATTGTTGTCAGAATTTCCGACAACAAATGTGGGATAGCCATGCTCTCAAATTTTCCGACAACAAATGTGTCTTGTCAGATTATCTGATCGTGCGTGTACACAAGTCCATCGGACTAAAATCCAAAGTACAAAACACGCATTCTCCGAACCAAAGCTAACCATCAGACAACATTAGCAAAAGTTTCCCAAAGGGTGGCACTAAAGAGCAGAAAAACCACATTGTTTTATGAATGTTGGCTGAAAAAGTTCTGCCGCCTGTATGCAGAACAAGTTCACGGCCAACGCCCTTCACACAAAATTACACGGATTTGTCCAATGGAAATCCGATTATGTGTACGAGGCTTAAAGGGACACTAAAGCTTCCCTTTTTTTTTGCTAAAAAGTAACAAACATGTTATACTTACCTCCACTGTGTAGCTCGTTTTGCACACAGTGGCCCCGATCCTGGTCTTCTGGGGTCCCTCGGCGGCTGTCTTGGCTCCTCCCCGCAAGGACTCCACACCATAATGCGAGCGAGCTCGCATGGTGTGGAGTTATTGCGGGCGCGCTCCCGTGATACAGCGGCGGTCATAGCCGCCGACTGTATCACTCGGCCCCGCCCCCCGGTGCACCGCGTCATTGGATGTGATTGACAGCAGCGCCAGCCAATGGCTGCGCTGCTTTTAACCCATCCAGTGCAGCCAATCGGCGGCCAGGCTGAGAACCGAAGAGGATGACGGGGACGAGCGCAGGACTTTCGAGGGGCCAGGTAAGTAAAACGGGGGCTCGGGGGCGGTATTGTCGAATGTTTTTTCACCTTAATGCATAGGATTCATTAAGGTGAAAAAACATGTACCTTTACTACTCCTTTAAGACTCCGTTCACACCAGAGCAATCCAAATTCAGGGCGTAATCGCTGCGATTCTGCCCGCAATTCGAAAATGCAGCAAATCGTGGGACGCTTGTGCGATGCCATTACTCTTTAATGGCACCCCAATCACGGCGGGGATTTTTCCGTGATTGTATCGCTTCCACGCATTGTGATTTGCCACAACTACAGCGCAATTTATCACGCACAGCACCGTGATTTGCTGTGATTTCGAATTGCGGCAGTTTGGATCGCTCAGGTGTGAACGGCCCCATTTGCACCTACGTGCTCTGGGACAAATTTCCAGCATCGCACTTGTGGTGCCATTATTTTCACCCAGAAAATGTGGGGGCGTTCCTTTGGCGCGTTGGGCAGCTGCCCTATGGAGGAAAAAAAAAAAAAACGTAAAAGCGTTACGCGTAATGGTGAATGGGGTCTGATAGTGAGAACCAGCAGCTGAACTAACCTCTCCACCGACATCCGCATGTATTTGAAGAATTCCTTCTTATGTGTACGGAGGTCATTGTATATGACCCAGAACTGGCCCCTCTTTACTCCATTACCAATCACTGGATGGATCTCAGATCTCCTCCTCCTTATCATCCTCCTTCGTCTCCTCCTCCTCCTCTCATTCTCCTCTTCTTGTATTAACACTGCAGCCGTTGCTGCAACAACTGCCATGAAACATGCCGTGACGTACATAGCTTCCAAGCTCAGGGAACACACTCAGCACAAAGCACCATCACGCCACACACAATAACAGGAAGCAGCTGTACGGACGCGGAAATATGATGTCACACGTGCTCCTGCTGCCCATTGGCTAAACCACAAAACGCGGCTAAAACCGCACAAAAACCGCGTCTAGATCGCATGACGTGTGATTGGCTGCTGCTCTCGCCTATAGCACTTTGTGTATGTACTCTTATTGGCCAATTGCCTTTGACTAGACACGCCCCGCTCTGCCTACTCTACGCTCATTATGTTACTAGGCAGCGGCTGGCCCCTCCCACTCTCCATAGTTACGGTATTAGCGGAGGTGGCAGCCGCCATCTTGTTGTAGAAATGAGCGGGTCGAACCGAGAAGCGGCGAAGGAAGAGCGTAAGAAGGCGGGGGGCGGGGTGATCAACCGGCTGAAGGCTCGGCGAGTGCACGGCGATGGGGAGCTGCGGGGAGCGGCCGCGGTCACCGAGCAGGAGTTGTTAGGCCTGAAGGAGCTGAGACCAGAGCATGTCCTAGGCCTGGGACGGGTCACAGAGAGTGAGTGGCTGCAAGTACACCTGTCACCCCAGCCTGTGCTACGAGCTGTGCCTGTGTGTCATTAACGTCACTTGTTTTGTGTAATCAGATTACCTGTGCAGACCTGAGGAGAATGTGTTCGGGATTGACTTCACTCGCTTCAAGATCCGGGACCTGGAGACTGGCACTGTGCTCTTTGAGATCTCCAAACCCTGCTCAGGTACCTGTCATGGAGGGCACCTTTCCTGTGTTAGAATTAGAGGCAAACATTCGTTTTCATTTTGGATGGAATAAGGAAAGGCTATAACCCCTGTCAGTTATTTTATTTTTTTAACTGTGTCCCATTGGGGAGATTTCCCTTCACTTCCTGTCTCGTACCCAAAACAGGAAGTGAGAGGAAATCCCTGCAAATTTACCACTTGATGACCAGCAACGTACTAGTACAATGCTGGACTTTGAGTGGTTCTACCAGGATGATGCCTGCAGCTGCAAGGCCTTGTCCCGCTATTGTTTGTTTATTTTTTTTGTTTATTTATTATTTTTTTTCAGATTTCTTGTAAAATCGATCTTGGCGGCTAAGTAGCCGCTGGATTGCCTTTACAAGCAGCAGGAGAGGATGACCCACCCCTTTCTGCGGCTCTGTCTGGCGCTTCCAGGGAGCCCCAGAATGCAGCTGGCTGTTATGGTGTTCTTTCGAGAAGTGCCCCCCCCCCCATCGAATAGTGCCTGTGCATGCACAGGACGGAGCCGCACTCCAGCTGAGTTGCTGATCAGCTGTAGTGACGTAAGCGCACATTGTAGGAGGTATCTCGATTAGGGATGAGCTCCGGCGTGTTCGCATTGAACACGTGCAGAGCCCGCCAGAAAGTCGTCACCGCGCTGCGCTAATGACCGGCAGGGAGACATTTCCCGATGCTCGGCTGCAGAGATCGGGAAAGGTCTCAATGCCTGTGATTAGCGCAGTGCGGTGCCGACTTCCTGGCGGGCTCTGCACATGTTCAATGCGAACACGCCGGAGCTCATCCTTAGTCTCGATGGGAGATACCATTTTACGGGTGCAATTGAAATGTATACAAAGAGAGGGGGGAGACCGTAGTTCTCACATTGTGCCTCGCTGTTAGCCGCCTTCCAGCAGCAGCGATACGCAATCTGAGAACTACGGTCTCCCCCCCCCCCGCTGTTTGTATAGGTTTAAATTATGCCTTTGAAATGGTATCTTCCATCGAGCGATACCCCTTACGATGTGCGCATGCGCCATGGTTAGGTCATCCCAGCGGATCGGCAAATCAGTGGTGCTATGAGGATTCGGCGCATGCGCAGTTTGTCCTGGGCACTATTCGATTGGGGGGGGGGACTTCTTGACATAACACCGGCAGCTGACCATAGAGTTGATCAGAGTCTGTTACAGCTCCAATCATCTCTATGTTCTAAGAAACTAAGCGATGAGCCATTTCATCAATTCGTTTCGTGGTTGCAAACAACAAACCTTTAGTGGTTTGAAAAAGGCATCGGATCATACCAAACTTGGTATGATTTAAAGCCGAGCTCCACCCAAAAGGGGAAGTTCCGTTTTAAGCACTTTATTAAACACAAAAATGACCGCTTTAAGGGCAGAGGAGAGATCTAGGGTCCCCAGATCGCTCGGTAACGAGTACCTGTCACTGGCTATTGCTATCACAGAGGATATTTTATATTCCATGTGATAACATTAAAAGTTATCTGAAATGAAGTGCCCTGTCACCCTGTGCTCGCAAGGGCAAACGTGCCAGTCCTGCGCAAACAGCGATCGCCACACACGTGAGATATCACCGCTAATGTCAGATCAAGGGCAATAATTATAGCACCTCCTGTGGAAATGTAAAGTGGTATTCCGTATAGGCTTTTGTATCTTTGCTTATGGATAATAAAATTTACCTAGCTTGTCACTGTTGCACGAGCGTGTGCAATTTTCAAGCGTGACATGTTTGGCATCTACTCGGCGTAACATCAACTTTTATATTTTACCAAACAATTGAGTATTGTGTTTTTTGCATTAAAATTCAAAAACGTGTATTTGTCCCCCAACAAATTGCATTTGAAAAACCTGCTGCGTAAATACCTTTTTATGATATAAAAAAATGTAACATCCACCATCTTATTCTCTAGGGCCTCTGCTTTAAAAAAAAAAAACGCTAGGAAAAAAAATACAGATTTTTACATGTAAGCAAAAAGCATCAGAAAAGGCCTGGTCTTAAACCGTTTCCCGACCGGCTCCTGTGTGTGTATATATACTGTAAAGCGGCAGAATGGCTCTCCTGTGTGTGTGTGTGTGTGTGTGTGTGTATATATATATATATATATATATATATATATATATATATATATATATATAGCGGCTCCTTTAAGAGCCATAGTAGGCACGCACATCGGGGGACCCAATGCGCGTGGCAATCGCGGGTATGAGAGCAGGAACAGGGATTTGTGTGTGTAAACAGAAACAGATCTTGTGTTTCTACTAAGTAGGAACAACGATATGTCTCCTCCCTCTGTCAGTTCCATCCCCTCAGTTATACCACACCTAGGGATCACACATTTAACCCCTTCCCTGCCAATGACATTTATACAGTAATCCGTGGCTATTCTTAGCTCTGATCGCTGTATAAATGCCAATGGTCCCAAAAATGTGTCAAAAGTGTCCGATCTGTCTGCCGCAATGTCGCAGTCCTGATTAAAAATTGCTGATCGGCAAAAAAATTGCGTTTTTGAAAACCTGCTGCGCAAATACCGTATGCAATAAAATAATTGCAACACCCCCCCATATTATTCTCTAGAGCCTCTGCTTTGAAAAAAAAAATTCTAGAAAAAAAATACACATTCTTTTTTTTTTTTTATTATTTCTTTTTCACATGTAAGCAAAAAGCGCCAGAAAAGGCCTGATCTTTAGTGGTTAAGGGAATCCCTTGGGGCCCCCTAGGTCACCAGAACTAGTGTCCCCAAGGGGAGGATTCCCCTCTTTTGCTGTTCTAGGTACAACCCAAAATTTGGGATTTTCTTTTACTTTGACTTTCGATAACTGTAAACAGGACAAATGGAGAAGGTGAATCTCCCTAAGGGCCAGTTCACACCATAGAAACGCAATCCGGATGCGTTCCAGGTGCTTTTTTGCATGCGTGTTTTTGATGCGTTCCAGTGCGTTTTTGGTATGTTTTTAATGCAGTCCAGTGCTTTTTTTTTTCACCCCTCTTTTTCATTAACCTTAGATGAGGACTAGTGTGTTCCAGTGCATTTTTGGTGCATTTAGGTGTGTTTTTGATGTGTTTTACAGCGTTCCAGTACAGTCCAGTGCAGGTAAAATGCAGCATGTTCTACTTTGTTTTTCTCGAACTGGAACTGCAAGCACTGGTATGAACTATGCCATTGAAAACCATATAACCTACTTTCCAATGCGTTTTTGATACAGGAAAAAAAACGCACTGGACTGCATGTGGTGTGAACAGGCCCTTTGGGAGGCACAGACAGCATTAAAAACGTGACAGGGGGTCTAATCCAGCTCTACTCTATCCAAAACGTAAAAAAAAGGAAAAAAATAAGTTTTGACAGTGGAAGTAAACCCTAAGTTATATCATTTTCAGCCATGGAAGCAGCCATCTTGGCCTTATCTTTAACTGCCATGATGCTGCACAAGTTATGACACCAGCCATTTGATGGTTTGGTTGAGGACACAAGCAAATATGACAGTTACATTCCTGGCATGTAACAATTTTTTATATTTTTTATAAACCGTTTAAATCAATGGGTTTACTTCCGCTTTATGGCCCCTTTCACACTGGGGCGGTTTGCAGGCGCTATTTTGCTAAAAATAGCACCTGCAAACCGAGCCTAAACAGCGGCTCCTGTCTCTCCAATGTGAAAGCCCGAGGGCTTTCACACTGGAGCGGTGCGCTAACAGGACTTAAAAAGTCCTGCTAGCCGCATCTTAGGAGCGGTGAGTGGAGCGGTGTGTTTACCGCTCCTACACCACTCCTTCCCATTGAAAGCAATGGGAAACCGCGGTAATACTGCCCGCAAACCGCGGCTGTAGCCGTAGTTTGCGGGTGGTATTAACCCTTTTTCGGCCGCTAGCGGGGGTTAAAACAGCACCGCTAGCGGCCGAATACCTCAGCAATCCCGACTGTATAGCGCTGCTAAAAAATAGCGGCGCTATACCGCCACCGCCCCAGTGTGAAACCGGCCTATGGGCCAGTTCACATCTGTGCTGTTTTTGGCATGTCGCGCTACCACTGAGCACTATTAAAATGCGCAGTTTGATGAGAGCCCCCCAGGTCCTGCATGCTACATCTGATGCACTTTTATCAAAACGCACATTCTATGGAGTTCAATGGTAGGACACCTAAAAACAAATGTGAAACGTGATGTGCCATAAATGCACTGCACAGATGTGAACTGGCCCTAAGCGTATAAAAAATGTGAGGACCGTGTTTTGCTTCCGTGGGCAGTCGGCCCCATTTACGTCAGTAGGGATGCAGCGGCTGCACGGACACAGTCATTGCTCCAAATTTGACATCCATTTGGGGGCATGTTCCTGCACCCAAACAGATATCAAGGCGAGAGCAGGGGCTGTGTTCATGCAGCTGCTGTGTCCCAATTGATTTGAATTGGCCTGACTTCCTGTGGATGTACTGAATATCTGTGTGCATCTCATGCAGTGAAAACCCGGCCCTGTACACTTAAAGTGTTTGTACACCTAGAAATAAAAATATCATTGCGCTGGCTCTGTAATGTATTTCTATGGGCTTTTTCATAATCTATATTCTAATCGTGCCTGCTGTTCTTCTCAATTACCTGGTTGATCCTGCCTTTGTCCCTCCTCCTGATAGTAAAAATACCACGCTAAGCATGGCAGCCAATCCGTGCAAGCCTGGTCAGTTTATGTTACCTGTTATCACACACCTATACAGGCACACTGTTTAAAGCGGAGTTCCACCCGTTTTTTAGTTTATTAAAAGTCAGCAGCTACAAAAAGCATAGCTGCTGACTTTTAATAAACCGACACTTACCTGCCCCAGGGTCCAGCGATGCTGCCGCCCGGAGGCTCCCTCCTCTCCTCGGCGCCGTTATAGTAACTGTGGGCACCCGGCTGTGACAGCTTACGGCTTCACAGCCGGGCACGAGAGTCACGCTGTGCTCTGCTATTGGCCAGCCAATCTCCTGGGACCCGTGTTGTGTCCCAGAAGATCGCTGCCAGAGAGGGGCCGTCTAGGGCGAGAGGAGGAGTCGCCTAGGTGGCCAAAAAGAGGAAGTAGGACAGGAAGTCCCATTATAAATAAGGTACACATACCCCCCCCCCCAAAAAAAAATTACATGCCAAATGTGGCATGTCAGGGGGCGAAGCGTGCTTAAAGCGGAAGTTCCACTTTTGGGTGGAACTCCGCTTTAAGTACGTTTTATTTTATTTATTTTTTTATTTTTTATGCAAATTCTATTTTGTCTAAGAAATATGAGATATTACAATTTCTGAAAACATATATTACTATTGTTTGTCATTCCTCCTATATGTAATGTTATAATAAAAACAACATGACTTGTGAGTACACAAGGAACAATAAAGTAATGTATTAACATAAATAAAATAAAAAATTGCAAAAAAAAAAAAAAACTGGGTTTGGGTGTTAGAAATTAAAACCCCTGATCCAACCAGGAAGAATAATTGGTCCTAATAAATAAAGACATTGTATAATTGTCTAAAGATGTGAACCAATTTTTTAGTTGAGGGCTCCCCGAATAGGAGGGGGGAAAAGGTGTGGGTGTTCTTTTTATTTAAAAAAATAAATAAAAATGTAAAATATTTGCCTGTAAAATCACTTTAAAGCTGCTTCTCCAATGAAGTACTTTGCCTCTATGCTCCTTTCTTTTCCAACAGGCTTTTAGATCGCACATTGGTCCATTTTTAGTTTAAAAAAATCCTAATGTTCCACTTCCTTTTTTTTATATATTTTTGACCACAAATATCAATGAATGAGCTAAAAAAAAAAAAAAATTCTTCATGACACAAGTCTTTCGTTGACTGCAATAAATTTTTCCCTAGCAATAAAAGAGCGATTCTGTAGCTGCTACACATTGAAATGCTGCAAAGCTAGATTTGACCTGCAATGAAAATGCGTTTCAATAGGTTCTGCTGTGTCCAAGGACACTCAAAGCAGATCCTACACACTACGCCATTGAAGTAAATGGACATCTGCAGGTTTGCATTTGACATGCACTTCAAACATAAGAAAATATTGCCCTAATCCTGAACCGTATATGTTACCATACCTACTAATGCACAAAGCATTTTCATAACAGCGGAAAGGTCAGTGATGTACAGCGAGCTATAGCAGTCCAATGTCCACCACTGTTTTTAATTTTTTTTAACAGAACCCGATGAGGAAGAACCAGAATCTGGGCAACTAGATGGCAGTGCTGGCCGATTTGTACGTTATCAATTCACACCTGCATTTCTAAGGCTTCGCAAGGTTGGTGCCACGTAAGTACTTGAAATGGATTAACTGCATATATTATGGTTTGCTGGTTAGTGACACCTCTGCAGACTTTTCAGCAAATAACAGGTAGCACTGGCTAGATGACACTGAAATTGAATAGCTGTTATTAAAGGCAGTCTTTATAGTGTAGTATTGATTAACATGGGTGCAGGCCCTGGAGAAGAAAGTGGTGCTCAAAGACTTGCTGACCGTAAAACTTGCATGCAAGGCGGCTCTGCTGTGCAGGTTCACGTACCTAGTGTGTGACCCTGCACTTCCGGGTCTGGGGCGCACATTCGCACCACCAGCGACCTGCTCCTGCTGTGACTATACACACCTGGAGCTGATCGGTGGGTACCACGGACTTTATATCCGCCGGCACCAGCCGATCATTAGGCAGAGAGCCAGAAGGCGATCTGCCTATATAAACAAGGCGGATCAACGTTCTGTCAGTAGGGAAGGCATGGATCCTGGGTTCCTGCAAAGCAGGAACCCAGGATCCATGCCTTCCACAAGTAAAAGCACCTCCCATACAGTACATGAACATTGGATAGGCACAAAGTTAACCATTTGATTGCCCCTGATATTAACCCCTTCCCAGCCAGTGTCAGTAAAGCGACAGTGCATTTTTATTTTATATTTTTTATTTTTTATTTTTTTTAGCACTGATCACTGTAATAATGTCACTGGTCCCCAAAAATGTGTCAGTGTCCGATTTTGGCCGCCGCAATATCGTAGTCCCGCTATAGATCGCTGCCACAACTTTTGCGCAAACCAATCAATATACGCTTATTGGGATTTTTTTCTTACCAAAAATATGCAGCAGAATGCATATTGTCCTACATTTATAAATAAATTTTTATTTTTTTTTATTTTTTCAATGTTTTATAGCAGAAAGTAAAAAAAAATGCAGAGGTTATCAAATACCACCAAAAGAACGCTCTATTTGTGGGAAAAGAGGAAATAACTTTTTTATTTTGGGTACAGTGTCACACGACCGCGCAATTGTCAGTTAAAGTAACAGTGCCGTATCGCAAAAAACTGCCTGGTCATGAAGGGGGGGGTAAATCTTCCAGCGGTCAAGTGGTTAAACTTTTGAGGGAGCTCTACATTTACCATAAGCATAAGACCTCCCAGTAGAAAGGGCCTGTAGCTTCATTGTTTGTTTAACCACTTCAACCCCGGGCTTTTTTTACCACCTCAATACTGGGTCTATTCTGGCACTTCTCTCCTACATGTACAAATCATCATTCTTTTGCCAGAAAATTACTCAGAACCCCCAAACATTATATATGTTTTTTTAGCAGACACCCTAGGGAATAAAATGGCGGTCATTGCAACTTTTTTTTTTTCTTGCACGGTATTTGCGCAATAATTTTTCAAACTCCTTTTTTTTTTTTTTGGGAAATGATTTAAAAAATAACAAAACAGTAAAGTTAGCCCAATTTTTTTTGTAAAATATGAAAGCTGATGTTACGCCGAGTACCTAACATATCACGCTTTAAAATTGCGCACACTCATGGAATGGCGCCAAACTTCGGTACTTAAAAATCTCCATAGGCGACTCTTTGAATTTTTTTACAGGTTACCAGGTTAGAGTTACAGAGGAGGTCTAGTGCTAGAATTGTTGCACGCACTCTAACGCACGCGGCGATACCTCACATATGTGGTTTGAACGGCTTTTGCATATGTGGGTGGGACTTGCGTGTGCGTTCACTTCTGATCGCGAGCTACCGGGGACAGGGGCGTTTTAAAAAAAAAAATTATTTATTTTACTTTTACTTTACTTTTTAAAGCCAGAAAATTGCGTTCAAAGTGCCGTTTTTCGGCGGGAAACACCGAAAAACGCCAATAAACGCTCAAAAATGCAGCTCGCCAGCGTTTTTTTGTGTTTTTGATCCATTGGGAAAAAAGCTAAAAAACCGCTAACACTGAAAAACGCTATTGCAAAAACGCTATTGCAAAAACGCTAAAAAACGTTGAAAGGCTCCCTGCAAATCTACTGGCATTTTTTTTATAGCTTTTTTTTAGCGTCCAGTGTGCATGGAGCCTTAAGTGGAACTTCCCTCTCCCAATCAACATTGATTATTTTTAATCCTGCTAGCATTAGTAAATATATCGAAAGGTATATTTACGCTCCATGCACGCTGAAGCTCATAAACTGCAGTTTATTGGCGTTTGGGCATTTTTTTTTTAAAGGCCCATAAACTGCACTCTGTTAGCCTATGTGTCCATGCACACATGGACGTTTTTTAGCGTTAATGAGCAGTGGAGATTATGGGCTTTTTTCTGAACGCAAGAAATTTGCGTTCAAAGTGCCGTTTTTCGGGGGGGAAAACCGCAGCTCGCCGGCGTTTTTTGATCCATTAAAAACGCTAATAAACGCAAAAAAAACGTTGAAAGGCTCCCTGCAAAGCTACTGCCGTTTTTTTTATAGCTTTTTTTTTTTTTTTTTTTAGCGTCCAGTATGCCTTATGTTGACCTTGGATGGATGGGGGAGTTTGCTTTGATTATTAAAAATGAATTAAATGGCATAGTTTTTGGTTTGTGGTGCTTGGATGCAGAGAAGACCCGCTTTAAAGAATGACATTATAAGAAGATGGAAAGAAAACTAGGAATTGTGGAATAACATGGGATAGGACTTGACTTAACCCTTCTATTTCATTTAATATGTTTTTTATTTTAATTTTATTTAATTTTTTAGGGTAGAGTTTACAGTGGGTGACAAGCCTGTGAATAGTTTCCGAATGATTGAGAGACATTTCTTCCGTGATCGGATCCTTAAAACTTTTGACTTTGACTTTGGATTTTGCATTCCAAATAGCTGTAATACCTGTGAACACATGTACGAATTCCCACAACTGTCAGAGGATATAAGTAAGTAATATATATGTGGTGAAAATGAAATCTTGCCAATGTTTTATGTGTATTTGTGCATGTAAACCAGTGATGGTCAAATTAGTAAACCTAGAAGGCTTTAATTGCGGGTCCTCAACATGCCTAGAGGGCCACACTCAATTTTCACAAACTTGCTGTTATTGATGCAATACACTATGATGCCCTCGGAAAAGAACGTGTTTGTTTAAATTGTTATTGCAATATTAGCAGCCTATTTACATTTATGTGTTGCAGTAACGCACAGTAAAATGCATGTTTTTCTGTGTTGCCTCAACATATCTAAATGTATGAATGGCATCTCATTGTACTGTTACAGTAGCAGTCAAACCCATACTACCTAGCACCACAATGAACATGCTGTGTTTTGCAGTGTGCTTTAAAAAAAAAAAAAAAAAAAGTCATGTTTGATTTTTAGTGCAATTTGCTTCATTATGGCAATGCACCCTAATATGATTAAAATGTAACACAATGCACCACACCATCATGTGTTCAGTGCAAGGGTCCAATGGCACCTCAATGCAGTAACAAATGTTACGTGTGATGCATTGTGTTTTCAGTGCTCCGTCCATAGTGTGCTCCTGG
Source organism: Rana muscosa (assembly GCA_029206835.1). Taxonomy (NCBI): domain Eukaryota; kingdom Metazoa; phylum Chordata; class Amphibia; order Anura; family Ranidae; genus Rana; species Rana muscosa. The sequence continues at coordinate 885,931,224 of CM055116.1, forward strand.
GTTTAGTGTCCGTAACAGTTGGTGATTCCTGAGCTAAGTCATTGTCACTTAAAGTGCAGGCTGTTGTGCTCCAGACATAAATACAGGTCTGGGACATAGCAGGACACATGTGAAGTATGCACTACAGTTGCACTTTATTGTATTTATTCATGCTGTCTGCGCTGTGGTACTTTTACCCTTTTTTCCATAGCGGGACACATTCTGAGTGCTGGCGGGCTATGGGTCATTTTTGGACACCAGGGATCTAAACCATTTAATTGTTCCTCAAGAATGCAGTTTGTAACAGCTGCTAACTTAAAGGAGAAGTGACTTGGTTTTGACTTTATGTTCATTTAGTCTGGATCCACTGAAAGATGGTTAGCACCGCTTGATGACTTGTACTTACTGGTAAGATTATAATAAATCTTACCTGTAGGTACAAGGAATATCTCCTAAACATGTACCGTTTAGGAGATATTCACTATCTCTGCAGTCGGTGAAGTCACCAGCACTCCTCAGGGACAGGTTACTGAGTACGCCATCCCTTCAGGGTGCTGTGCCATGGCCGTGACTCCTGTGTACATGCGCAGGAGTGACGTCGCTGCATCTCCGCTATTCAAATGGCCGGAGCCCAAGAACCCAGAAGAAAGACTGAGTGAAGATGGAAGCCCTGTCAGCGTTCCTCTGGGGGGGGGGGGGGCGTGCTATGTTTTTAGGGTAAGTCTTTTATAATGTGCCAGTATGCGGTGCATACTAGTACACTATGCCCTTAACTCGCAGGGGAAATTTGTTTGCGTGTTTTTTTTTTTTTGTTTCCAGACTTTTCTGCTGCTTTACGTGTATGTCTGGGGGAGAATGTGAGAGAGAGAGTGTTATTACACACAAACACCCCTACGCACAACTTTTGCAATATACAGTTGTGCTTAAAGGTTTGCATACCCTTGGAGAATTGATAATACATCATACATATATATAAAGCGGGCAAAGCACATTTCTTATGGGATTCATAATTAATTGTAGGTCATAACAGATATGCACAATCGATAAAATAAAACATGGCAACAAGTAAACAAATGAAATGAGGCCTGTTACAAACCTGATAGATTCAAATTTAAACATAAGATTAAAATTGCTTGAGCGGAGGTTATTTTCAGTGAAAAACCACATTAGAAGACTCAGTAGTTTACAGGAAATGTCAGCATTTACCTAAGACCACAGATGTCTTTTTATATAACTTGATCTAAAAAACATTTTTACATGTGCTTTTCACTGAAGGCAAACCCTCCTTTATGCATATTGTCATCATATGCCCCAATGGGAATTACCCAGGTTCATAACCAGCTTACTTTAGGTCTCATTCACACCAGCAATTGCGCTTTGTGTTGTGGGAACCTTATGAATGCGATGCTGATGGGTGTGCATTGTGGTGCATTGCATATTACATTTTTTTGGCAGCCGCAATGCATGTTAGGTGTGCAGCCAGATAAATGGCATTGTATTGCACCAATGCATGTATAGTGGCATGTTACTACTACGTGATGGTGTGAACGGGCCATTAAGCTGACAACATCCTCAATTTTTATAGAGCGGCAGAACAGTAAATCACAACTATTTGTAGTTTTGAAAAACAAAAAGCAGAGTTTGCATGTGCTATGAGCAAATATGGCTACCGCCATATACATATAGAGACTGTACATAGAAAACTACAACTGGTATTTTGCACTCCTCAAACAGATTTAACAACTCTTTCAATGATATACAGTATTTAGCAAATTAAAAGGGACCAAATGAGAGGCGTTCATAATTTACATTTACTTTGAGAGTGTTGAATAATTTCCCCTACCAACTGAAAGCCCTCTAGAATGGCTAGTCAGCAAATGTGCTCCATTCGGTTGTGCTTGTACAGTAGAACTACTTTTCTTTATGTAGGTATTTTGCATCTCTTAACATTTTGTACATAAAACTTTTCTTCTTTTTTTTTTTTTTTTTCTCTACAGTCCGGGTGATGATTGATAACCCATATGAAACGAGATCTGATAGCTTTTACTTTGTGGACAACAAGCTTATCATGCATAATAAAGCGGACTATGCCTACAATGGAGGACAATGAGGATCAATTTCCTCAGACTGAAAACTGATGTTTTAGGACAGGAGCTGAGGGTAGTTGCATCTCTGTGTGGTCAGTCCTTTATTCAACAGATCAAGAAGCGGCGTCTTTTTTATTTTATTTATAAAAACGCTGTAATTGGAAGACTTTGTACAAAGGAAAAAATATTTATTTTTTTGTAATATACACTGATCTTTTAGTCCTGTTATAGCAGTTAAACAACCTTCAGAGCTTTTGAAGGAAGCTAGTTTTTCTGTTGCAGTAAATTATTCTTTCTATCCTGAAAGCACGCAGCTTTTGTTGCCATAAATGGTAACTTGACATGTTCTGTGCAATATGATTTTACTTTTGTCCTCTCCATAGACAGACTTTGCACATCACCAATTGCTGTATGTTTATTGTATGGTATTGAGTTCACACCAAGGATATATAAAATGTCCCTTATAAAAATGAGATCTTGGGCCTCGTGCACACAGGCGGTTTGGCACTTACAATGTTAAAACCAGGCATTTTTTGGGTACCTTGCAAGTGCAGTGTACACAGCCTGCTGTCGCTGGCCTGTTGTAATCAATGACCTGAGTGGTACTTCCATACAGGGTTGCATGCTTCAAATGCAGAAATTCTGCATAAGTTCCTGTACACAACTACACCTCAGAATAGCATACAGTTGCTGTGCACCCAAAAATGTGTTGTGTGTTTTTTTTGTTTTGCTTTACATGCCAATCTGCGCATGTGCATGACACCTTACTTTAATAAAGCATTGTTATCATAATGCAAATTAGCTTCACGAGGGAAATAAGCAGACCCTATCCCCACCAATCTGTTTTTGTCTTTTCTCCAACTTTTTTTTTTAACGGCCAAACAGCTGCTGAACCATGGTACAGGTAGTTGTTCTGATGTCACATCGGTTTTGACACCTACTGAAATATTGCATGCCTGATGAGCCATGTTGATTAAAACCTTAATCAAAATATCCAGTGAGCTGCTCCACAAAGAAAGAAAAAACGAATTGATGCGTGCAGCTGTCGGTAAGGACCAATACAAAACTTCTAAGGTCAAAATCTGTATCACAATCTCCACGATGACGTCGCATCTAAACATCTCACCCTATGTACGTTTCGTCCATTGACATCAAGTAAAACCTTAACTGCACAGCTTGAAATAACATGAGTAAAAGAGGTGCTCTGAAAATGCTGGAGTGTGGGGATGGCTTGGGAACACATGAGCTGTAATGTATAGTCTCCCTTAAACATACAATGCTGTTTTCTATTTTTGAGAGATTCACTTTGGTTTGCCCTATGTTCTCAGGCATGTTACGGGTCTCTTGCATTGTGAGCTGTGATTTGACCTCTGCCAAATATAGCTTGTATGGTCCCATTATTCGCTTCCATAGAATGTTGAAGGGGGTATTTTTAATGGAAAATATTGTTTAAGTTGTGCTAAATTCGAAATACAAACATTTCTTAACATTTCAGCATAAACTAACCCCCCCCGTATGGTAGTACACACGTTCCAATACATTGGTGCAGAGAATGACAGGACTGTATGGAGCAAGGTAAGGTGAAGTTACTCAGTCTGCATTAACAGCAGGTTCTTTTCACACAATTTCTAATAGAGGTATTGTATACTATTTTTGTAACAATTTAATTATGTTTATTAAGGTTGTACTTTGTGTCACAACAGCTTATTGTTACCACTTGTTACCTGCTGTTGGTCAAAATGTGCCTATTTTTTTCCAAAAAATGTAATCTTCCAGTTGTAGTGTATAAGGTTTAATTCATCAAGCTTTAAACAAGGATAATGCCCCTTTCACACGGGGCAGATCCGCTCAGCTGGAGATCACTCCGTTGGTCCCCACCGAGCAGGTAGATGAAAGGGCCACCTCTGCTCACTTTGCAGGGACAGACCTGTCGGAGCCCCGCTGATCTCTATGGGAAGATCAAACTTATCGACATCCATCTGTTTTCGGGGGATCTTGTCGGATAGGATAGCAGGTGGGTGTCAGCAGATACATCTCCGCTGACATCCGCCTGCCCATACAAGTCAATGGGTGGTCCACTCGGATCCGCCTGAAAAACAGACAGGCGGGGCGATCGTGTGAAAGGGGCCTAATGATCATTAACTTTTTATTTCAAAATCTCTTAGGACTCTGAATTATTTTCGGAGTTGAAAATAAATGTCTTTTCTATTAAAAAAAATAAAATAAAATCCTTAGCCTGTAGTTTTTAGCTTTAAGAGTTTAACCTAAACTAATAATGAAGCTTTAAATTAACCTTCTTAACTTCCATTAAAGTTCCAAGCAATAACTTTGCCACCTGAATACCAGCTGTGGATTTCAACCACAGGGACTGGAGAATGGGTTAATGAGGCCAGATCACCTAAACGTCTTCCATATCCAAAGATTTGTTGGGATTGCTTAAAGTGACCCTGTCACAGGGGGAGGCCATAAAAGCAAGCCTGTTCTAAGAGAAGCGTTATGTTTACCCTTTTGGCAAGTAGTGTGTTAAATACTCACGATCTCCAAGATCTGTGTGCACCTATCATACGCTTACGGGTGTATTTGTGTCCTTGTTGGGGTCGCAGGAGGAAACAATTACAAACCCCCCCCCCAAATTACACTTTGTGACAGAGTACCTTTGAGATCAATACATACCTGAGTTTTTGGTAGTTGCCTTGTAGAAAAATAATGAATTCAAAAAGTGGTCATTCAAGTTTGAATACTGTATTATAAGAATATGCTGCCTAGTTTGGTTCTGCTGCCAACGTTAAAAAGCAGCTTGCTAAGTAATCTCACATTTTAAAGTAAACTTTTTTTTTCAGTTACAGTCCACCAAGGACAGCTTTATGTTTTGGACACCTATCTTTCGCTCGCAAGTGTACTTTACTAGGTTCCATGTTTTCACTAATGAAAACTGACATGCATTGACCTTCTTAAAAAGACTTTGGTAAAGGGACTATAGTAGATGCAGGAAAATCTGCTGCTTATCCTGGGATCTACTGGATTACATTTATAGGGTGTAAATGTGTAGTGTTTTTTTTATTTCTTTCTGTTAATTATTATTTTGTAACTGTTGACATACTGACTGAAAAGTTAGTTTAGCTGGATGGTACAACTAAGCAGTGTGTACAGCATTTGCAATAGTGTAATGTTTTGTTTTACCCATAGACAATGGGCTGTTTATAAGATCTTGTATTTTTCTGTAATAATAAAGTTTATAATAAGTGGTTTGTATTCATTATTACATTGTAATGTAAAATGAAATGGCTCAACTCTCCATAATACAGAATTGGTGGGAGCCCTGAGTGTGTCACTTGCTGCCTGTCCCCCACCGGCAGCTTGCCTCCGTCGCCTGTCCCCCACCGGCAGCTTGCCTCCGTCGCCTGTCCCCCACCGGCAGCTTGCCTCCGTCGCCTGTCCCCCACCGGCAGCTTGCCTCCGTCGCCTGTCCCCCACCGGCAGCTTGCCGCCGTCGCCTGCCACTAGATGTAGAATGTCACTGTAGCCTGCCACCAAAAATAAGAATTTAAGGTTTTTCATTTTTTTTTCTGCAGTTGAAGAACTTGTCTTACTCACTCACACCCTCTTCTTGCAGCCTCTCCCCAGCGCTCATTCTAGGTTGGTGTCCTCTGGCTGTTTTTTAATCGGACAGGCCTAGATGACTTAATGTCCCGTTCATGCGCACATGAATCGCTTTCTGCATTTACATCGTACCCGGTGTCACCGCTGCTGTGAATATCTCCTGGATGGTGGTTGTAAACTCTCACAATATACCCAGTGAAGTAACTGGCCTCAGGTGATGCACAGAGATGAAACAAATTCCACATAAATTGTACCTGTTTATCTACAGCCATCTTTCCCCTACATCCATTCAAAGTGCAGAATTTACACTGGATCTCTCAGCTGAAAAGTAGGGGGTGGGAGTTGAAAGTACATCAGTTAGGAGAGCTCTGAGAACTGATTTGAGGGAAGGGACACACACCCCCTTTTACACAGAACACAACTGAGGCTGTCAATCGCAGACTGTGCCCTCCCCTGTCACCATTTTTCTCTTGGTGTCAGGAAAATTGATCAAAAGTGATTCATGCTGATAGCAGAGGAACGAGGCATGAGTGAGAATGCTTGGTGCTTTGGATTGAGACAAGTACACACTAGGGATATGCTAAATTCATATTTCATGTCTGAGGTTTACAACCACTTTAAAAGAAAAGTACAGCCAAAGCTCGTTTGGCTGTACTTCTCCAGTGGATCACAAGAGTGCAGTTTGTTCTGCATACCTGTGACCTGTTTTCAGCTGACAGTGGGCTGAAGTCGCAGAGCTGGTCCAAGCTGGGGAGGGGGCAGAGCAGACTGCGATGACCGGCGGTCACCAGCTCTCTGTTCAAGGAGCTCTGAGCAATTAGTGGTGCTTGATCGATAGGTTCTCCGTTCGAGCCAGCAGAGGACTGATGTTAGTATGATTTAAAAAAAAAAAAAAATTGTAGCAGCTGCTCAAGCACAGTTTTAGCACATTGCATGAAGAGGAAAAATCTGAAAGCATCTTACATGAAGAAGAAATTAAAGTGGTTGTAAACCCTCACATATACCCAGTGAAGTAAACAGCCTCAGGTGATACACAGATGAAACAAATCCTACATACGTTTTACTTGTTTATCTACTGTCTTTTCTTTACACTCTTTCAAAGAGGAAGGGGTGGAGAGCTACAGTTACAGCTCTTATACACTGTGTGAGAGCAGATTGGAAGAAAGGGACATGTCCCCCCTCCACATAGGCAAAGGAACATGAAGAGCTGTATTCAGAATAGACCAGCTTTGTGCTAATTTCCCTCCCTGTCACAAATTCATCCCCTGTTGGGAAAACTTCTCAGAAGTGACTCATGAAGTTAACAGAGGAACGAAGCACCAGAGAGAAATTACACTTGGAGCTTTGGAGAGGGACAAGTAAACAATACAGATATACTATATATGCTTAGTTCAGATTTCATGACTGGGGTTTACAACCAAAACTGGAGCAGATGTGCATATTTACCAAACGGCTTAGAGTTCACTCTGCCCTATGGACCAGTGGGTGTAAAATGACTTTGCTGTCTGTTTACGCCCAACTGCCCTCTGATCCACCTAGATGGAGGGGGCGGATTCCCTTTTTTTTTTTTTTTGTAGATTGAAGGTAGGCAGGTGTAAACAGACTATTGACACCCGCCACTCCATAGGGGTGAATCAAGGGTCTGACCATGTTCGCCTGATAAAAAAAAAAAAAGAGAGAGGAGGACCTGATCAAACCCATTATGTGAAAGCGACCCTTTAGCTTTCATTGCCGGATCACGCTATGCGGTGCAGGAACCACATGTGTTTTTTGAGAGGAATCGCACTGCATTCCTCTTCAAATCACATTCTTCAGCAGCGCGATTTCAGCCATTGTTCTATTTGTCTTAAATCGCGCAGAATCTCCATTAAAATAATGCAGGACCCCCCCCCTTTTTTTTTTGGGCTGCTACAGGTTGGCCGCGCTGCGCAGGATCACTTATATATACGTGATCCTGCACTTCTGGGTATCAGGGAATTAGTGTGCGCCGCCGGCGGTGGCTTGCTTCCGCTGTGAATTTGCACAGCAGGTCCCACAGGCACGATGTCCGCCGGCACCCGCTGATCGTTAGGCAGATTTCTGTCAGTGTACCGATGTAAACAAGGCACATTGCCGTTCTGTCAGTACAGAAGACATGGATCCTGTGTTTCTGTAGAAACATTGATTCATGCCTTCCGCTAGTAAAAGCACCTCCCCACTACACTGAAACATAAGCTAGGCACACAGTTAACCCTTTGATCGCCCTTGATGTTAGCCCCTTTCCAGCCAGTGTCATTAGTACAGTGACAGTGCATATTTTTAGCATTGATCACTGTAATAATGTCACTGGTCCCCCCAAAAAAGTGTCAGGTGTCCGATTTGTCTGCTGCAATATCGCAGTCCCACTATAAGTCGCTGATCGCCATCATTACTAATAAAATAAATAAAAATTCCATTGTTTGTAAATGCTATAACTTTTGTGCAAACAAATAAATATACGCTTATTGCGATTATTTTTTTATTTTTTTTACCAAAAACATGTAGCAGAATACATATTGCCCTAAATTTATGAAGACATTCGTTTTTGTTTTGTTTTTTATTTTTATTTTTTATTGGATATGTTTTATAGCAGAAAGTAAAAAATATTGTTTTGTTTTTTTAATTGTGATCAAATACCACCAAAAGAAAGCTCTATTTGTGGGAAAAAAATGACAGCTACAGCGTCACAGGGGTGCGCAATTGTCAGTTAAGCACTCCAGCCCCGGAAGAATTTACCCCCTTCCTGACCAGAGCATTTTTTGCAATTCTGTACTGTGTCGCTTTAGCTGACAATTTTGCGGTCGTGCGACACTGTACCCAAACAAAATTTATGTCCTTTTTTCCCACCCCACAAATAGAGCTTTCCTTTGGTGGTATTTGATCACCTCTGCGGTGTTTATTTTTTGCGCTATAAACAAAGAAATAGCGACAATTTTGAAAAAAAAAAGCAATATTTTTAACTTTTTTTCTATAATAAATATCCCCAAAAAATATATAAAAAAACTAATTCCACAATTTAAGGCCGATACGTATTCTTCTACATATTTTTGGTAAAAAAAAAAAAATTGCGATAAGCGTATATTGATTGGTTTGTGCAAAAGTTATAGCGTCTACAAAATAGGGGATAGGTTTTTGGCATTTTTATTATTAATTTTCTTTTACTAGTAATAGCGGCGATCTGCGATTTTTTTATTGGGATTGTGGCAGACACATCGGACACTTTTGACACTATTTTGGGACCATTGTCATTTATACAGCGATCAGTGCTGCAAATAGCCACTGATTGCTGTATAAATGTCACTAGCAGGGAAGGGGTTAAACACTAGTGGGCGATCAAGTGGTTAAGTGTGGCCTAGGGAGTGATTCTAACTGTGGGGGGGGGGTGGTGTCACTAGAACATGACAGAGATCACTGCTCCCGATGACAGGGAGGAGTAGGCAGAACAGGGAAATGCCTTGTTTACATAGGAATCTCCCCGTTCTGCCTCTCCTCGCTGCAATTGCGGGGCCGCTTGCAAACATTGAGTTTGCGGGTACGGCGGGCGGGCGGGCGGGCGGGCGTCCGTCCGCCCGCCCGATAGGCGGCAAATTTAAAGGGACGTACAGGTACGGCCATTTGCCTGCCTGTGCCATTCTGCTGACGTAAATATGTGTGCGGCAGTCGGCAAGTGGTTAAAGTAGCGCAGTGCCGTATCGCAAAAAATGGCCTGGTCAGGAGTGGGGGGTAAATCTTCCGGAGGTCAAGTGGTTAGACTCCTTTCACGCTAAGGCGCTTTCGCGCTAAAAAAAAAGCTCACAAAAAAAAAACAATTCCCATTAAAATCAATTAATGGTTTCACACTGGGTTGGTGCGGCGGTAAAAAAAAACTCCTGCAAGCAGCATCTTTGGAGTTTGGAGCACTAAAAAAAGCGCATGAAAAGCGCCTCAAAATGGTTTTGAGTCTGATGACCTTCAAAAAAAAAAAAGTGCACCGCTAATGCCCCAAAAGCCGTTTTTTGGGCAGTTTTCAAGCACCTTATAGGTGCGAAAAGACGCTGGAGAGGAGATACGTTAAAGCAGATGTCTGAGCGCCTTTGAAAACACGTGCAATGTGTTTACAACCGTTACGTTCTTTACGCCGCTGAGTGGGCGGGGCTACCTGGAACGTCATCGACAGGCGGACGAAAGGCGCTGACGTCATCTGGAGCGGCCGTCCTCCCGGTGTGTACGGTTAGAGTATAGCAGACATGTACCGTGGGTTGACGGCTGTGTGCCGCGCTTGGCGGCCGCTTCATTCAGGTGAGCACGAAGTGAATAGTGTAACCTTGTGCTGACCGCCGGAGCCCGGCTGACCTCTGTGTTGTATGTCCCCACAGCTTCCCGCTGCCTGCACACCGTCTACCAGAGCGCCGAGCTGCCTGATACACACTGCATGCTGCGGGACACATGCCGGGAGTTCGCCGAGAAGGAGCTGCAACCTATAGCCGCTCAGCTGGACAGAGAACACCGCTTCCCGCAGGATCAGGTGTGCTAGAGGCCTGCCAATGTCACCCTGTCCCTCCCCCCCCCCCCCACTGTGCCCTTTCACCCAGTCACAGGCCAAGTGCTGGCATGCCTATTACCCTGTGTTCTGACAGCACAGTCATGATGACCATCTACATCAGTGGTTCTCAACTCCTGTCCTCAGGACCCACTAACAGGCCAGATTTTAAGTATTACCTTGGTGAGATGCAGACTAGAATACTGCAATCCCTGAGCAGCAAATTATATCACCTGTGATGCATTTCAGTTATCTTGCAAACCTGGCCTGTTGGTGGGCCCTGAGGACTGGAGTTGAGAACCACTGATCTACATACTCCCCCCAGGCTTAAACTATTACCTCTAATAAAGTTTAGATGAGCCACCTACAGTGGTCTGCCATAATGTACCCCCATGCCAGTACATTATGGCAGGTGCAACAGCTGCCTAAATACACTATCGAATAATGCCCATAGTCAAAAAGTGCCCACGCACGCGCAGTACGGAAGGCCATTCCAGCTGATTTCCTGATCAGCTGACGTGACGTCACCATAGCGCATGCGCACATCATAGGAGGCATTTTTGGACAGGAGATACCATTTGACGGGCAGAATTGAAAGCTATGCAAACAGTGGAGGGACACCGTAGTTGTGAGATTGTGCCTCGCTGTTGCAGGGCGGGTTTTGTCTGTGTTGCAACTCGCCCTTAGACACAAGCAAATCCCGCCGTTCAACACACCAAACCCGCCCTGCAACACAGACTAAAGCCGATGTTGTACACACTGTAAACCCGCAACAGCGAGGCACAATCTGACCGCTACAGTCTCCCTCCGCTGTTTGCATAGCTTTCTATTCTGCCCGTCAAAGTGTGTCTCCCATTGCAAAAATGCCTCCTACGATATGCGTTGTGACGTCATGCAAACTGATCAGGAAATCAGCTGGAGTGGCCTTCCGTACTGTGCATGTGTGGGTACTTTCCGACGGAGGGCATTATTCGATAGAACACAGACACTGGAGTCTTCTCATCCATGGAAGAATCAGTTGATTTTTTTTTTTTTTTTTTTTTTACCTATTCAGCCCTGTGCAACCTGTCAGTCACATGATTGACTTAAACACCCCCCCCCCCCCCCCCCCCCCCAGTTAAAGTCAGAGAGATCTCTGTGGGACACCATGGGGTACATGCCATGAGATTATATATATATATATATATATATATATATATATATATATAATAATCTCTGAAAGCGGAACTAATCTCACCGGTTTTTAAAGTGGTTGTAAACCTCCGAATGAAAAATGAACAAAGCACATCCCTTTATTTTTATTTTTAATATTTGTTTATTGATTGATTGTTACACAGGCACACATAAACGGGTACATCTCGAAAATAAATCGCAGTACATAAGCAGTAGCCATACATGGTTAATTAGTAAAAGCACATCCCTTTATAGTGTGTACTTGTTTCAGTCCAATCCTAGTGTGATTTTTGTCTGTAATCTGAAAAAAGGACAAACAAAGGCACAGGGAAGCCTCATACTGCAGTCATATAATATTATTATTATTATATTTTTTCCTATTAGGTCAACACATAACACTCAGTAGGCAATGCACTCAAGTCTGAATAGAGGGTGCATGTACTGTCTAAGAAAAGCCTTGTCCTCAATGGCTGTATAACACATCAGGTGTGGGATCTATCCAGCCACTGCTGGAGTGTAGGTTAACAGTTTGCACTGCTGACATACGCGATCGCCGATGTGAATCCAGGAATGCCACTTTAGAAAGGAAACCGGCCACCCTCACTAGCTTGCTTCAATTCGTAGTTTATAAGCATGTTGCGTGACATTTGATTTAAAGCAAGCTGGGAGGAGTGAGAGCGGCTGGTTTCCTTACTAAGGCCAGGTTCACACTGGTATGACACGACAGTCATACCGCTTTGGACTCGACTTTGCCCTGCGACTTGAAGTCCGACTTCGATCCCCGACAATACCAGGCACTGGTATGAGTCTATAGGGGGAACTCCACGCAAAATGTAAAAAAAACAAAACGGCGTGGGTTCCCCCTCCAAGACCATACCAGGCTCTTCGGTCTGGTATGGATTTTAAGGGGAACCCCCACGCCGAAAAAAAGGCGTTGGGGGCTCCCCCCAAAGTCCATACCAGACCCTTATCCGAGCACACAGCCCGTCAGGGAAGGAGGGGTAGGGACAAGCGAGCGCCCCCTCCTGAACCGTATTGGGCCGCATGCCCTCAACATGGGTGGGGGGGGCATGCGCCCCCATCAAATTTGCAACTTGTCTCCATGTTGATGACAAGGGCCTCTTCCCGACATCCCTGGCCGTTGGTTGTCGGGGTCTGCGGACGGGGGATGTTGGGAAGTGGCCCTTGTCATCAACATGGAGACTACTGGAATCTGGAAGCCCCCCTACCCATTCACTTAAAAAAAAGTGTAAAAAAATAAAACGCAGTACACAGGTTTTTAAAGTAATTTATTAAGGTGGCTCCGTCGTGTCTTCCAAATTCTCCTCCGCTGATGTTTTCTGCCCGGTCTCCTCTCTCCATCCGCTGTCTTCTCGCTCTTTTGCTGGGTATTCTCCGCTGTCTTCTACCTCCTGTTCTTCTTCCGATGTTGACTCAATGCTCTCTCCCGCTCTAATTCTGGGTGCGCGGTGTGCCACTACTTTATATTGGCATGGGCGGGGTCATAGTATAATCTGGAGGCCACGCCCCTTATGATGTCACCGCCCAGGGCATGATGGGTGATGAGGTCATAAGGGGTGGGCCTCCGGTGACCCTGCCTCATACCTATATAAGTAGAGGGAGAAGACAGCGGACAGAGGGAGAAGAACTTGAGAGGGCTAGAAGACATCAGCGGAGAAGAACCAACAGGCAGAAGACATCAGCGGAGACAGAAGAGCCGGAGAGGGAAGTCGGAAGAGACGCCGGAGCTGCCTTAATAAATTACTTTAAAAACCTGTGTACTGCATTTATTTTTGACACCTTTTTTTTTTTTAGGTGAATGGGTAGGGTACAGGTACAGGAATGGGTACAGTGTACCCCATGCTCATTCACATAGGGTGGGGGCCTCCCTGTTCAAGGGGGCTTCCAGATTTCGATAAGCTCCCAACGGCCAGGGTTGTCGGAAAAAAGCCCTTGTCCTCATCAACATGGGGGCATCGTGCTTTGGGGTGGGGGGCGCAGGGCCCCCAAAGCACCCACCCCCCCCACATGTTGTAGGCATGCGGCCTGGTACGGTTCAGGAAGGGGGGGGCGCTCGTCCCCACCCCCTTTCCTGACCCGCAGGGCTGTGTACTCAGATAAGGGTCTGGTATGTTTTTTTGGCGTGGGAGGGTTCCCCCTTAAAATTCATACCAGACCGAAGGGCCTGGTATGCTCTTAAAGGGGGAACCCATACCGTTTTTATTTTATTTGGCGTGGAGTTCCCCTTCAAGATCATCAGAGCACAAGTCGCATGCCAAAGTCAGATCAGTTAATACAGAGATCCGACTTCAGTGATATTCAATTGGCTGAAGTAGGATCAAAGTCAGACCAAAGTAGTGCAGGGAGCATTTGTCAAAGTCGGACTGACTTGTGTCGGACCAGTTAAGATAGCTCCCATAGGAAAACATTGATTTTCACACGTCATGTGACATGAGCTCCCAATGTCGGAGCGTTTGTCATACCAGTGTGAACCCGGCCTAAAGCAGCATTCCTGGATTCACGCACCAGCAACCCTGGGTGTGAGCAGCGCAGACTGTTCTCCTACACGCCAGCGGCAGCTGCAGACTGGATGTGTTCTACAACCATTGAGAACAAGGCTTTTCTTATAACCTGCCCTCCATTCCAAACTTGTGAGTGTACTACCTGCTGAGTCTTTTTAGAGGTAAATATATCTTTATTGTTTTAGAAAAATAGTATAAACAGTATAAGGAATACAGCCAAAGTTCAGAATTATGACACAGATATGGTGGCCCAAAATAGGCTAGAGCCAGGACACTGGAGTATGCATTGAGAGAAACAAATTCTAACAGTCCGTAGCATTTCAGTTTGATGTGTCTAATAAGAGGGTCACAGAAAATGTGAATCATAAAATAGAAGAAGGGGGGGGGGAAAAAAAAAGACAAAGCAGAAAAAGCGAGGGGGGGCTGAGCAGCCCCAAAAGGGTCTGGGTTCGGAACTAAAGAAAAATAAATCTTTAGCTTTCTATGTGGATATGTATTCATAAGGGATAAATGTAGAATAAAAATTGATGCAGACAAACCATACAATTTTAAACTTCTTGAAGGAGTTGTCCATTGCCCACATCTCCTCCATCCGCATTATATCATTTACCGTAGAGACCCACAAGGCTAAAGAGGGAGGCACATCTGACTTCCAAGATAGGGGCATCCGTTGTCTAGCTGCTGAAAGAAAAAAAGCGGAGCAAAGTTATTTTTTGGGAGGCTGGTGAGTCTTTATGTCTACTGACTGAATAAACTACTGCACTATGATGCTTCCCTGCACTTCTTTCTGCTTGTTTGTTTTACAGATTGCGCTCAGACTCCCAAACCTATTCTAAGGTGATAGCAAAGGACACAGGGTTGATTTGCTAAAACTGCAAAATCTGGTGTGGCTGTGCATGGTAGCCAATCGGCTTCCAGGTTGTTTTATGCACTCTCCAGGTTTAGTAAATCGCCCCTATAGTAACAGCTAATTACTGTTTAGTACACAGCAATACCTCCTGGGATTTCTCAATAATGACCATTTATGATGAATGATGGGGCAGTGACGTCACAAGGGGGCAGAATCACGTTACTGGGTGGCGCCCCTCCCCCTTTCCTGACCTGCATGCTCGGATCTGGTATGGATTTTGGGGTGAGTGGGCCCTTCGCAGTTTTTTTTTGTGGGGGTTCCCCTTCAAGATCCTCATAGCACAAGTCGCATGCCAAAGTCAGATCAGATAAGATGATGATCCGACGTCAATGATATTCAATGGGCTGAAGTAGGACCAAATTAGTGCAGGAACCTTTTTCAAAGTCGGACCGACTAAGACGGCTCTCATTGGGAACCATTGATTGGGAGCACATGTCGCATGACGTGTATAAAAGTCAGAGCCTATGCCGTAACAGTGTGAACCCGGCCTTAGTGCACAAGTCAATAGTTAAAGGTGTACTGACATCCTGACCCTTGATTTAATGTAAATGCAAGTGCCCGCACCCTAGCAGCCAGCTGTTTCAGATTTTCTTACAGCCCAACTCCAAGATGGATCCCTCTTACAACTCCAATAAAAAAACTACATTGATTTAGTCATTGGCCATTTACATTGCAAGGTATGATGTGAATCAGTATTGCAATGCCATCGTTATGCACTTGTTGCATTTTTTCCTGTGCTGGAGTGAAGATTCTGTGTGCTGGCATACATCAGTTACCAACGGCTTTCTCCCTACACATGGGAAACTACATTTCCCATGAGCACGCTTAGTGGGCAATGTTTGTGATTATTCATTGGGCAGTTCCCAGACCTCATCAGGAATTTGAGGGAGATCTGGCACCAAAAGAGGAGTATATAGGTGGGCACAGACAGGGAGAGGCAGTGCTGTAATAGGGAAGGCGTGCACAATGTATCCAAACTGCCGAGGGGCGGTTATGGGACTTGAAAGGAGCAGAACACAAGATGTGTAAGGAGGAGGTGATTTACACATCAATGAGGTACATAATTCACTGTTTATTTTAACGGAAAAAAAATAAAAAATTTCCAATGGAGTTGGGCCTTAAATGTTCCCAGTTGTTGAAGCTTCTTCCTGGTAGAACAAATTACCATAAAATCCCTTGTTTATAAATGTTTTAATACCTATTTAATGGAGAAGAGCTGAAGTGCTAAAAAATTAAATTCCAATTTAACCACTTAACGACCGCCCACTGTAAATATACGTCGGCAGAATGGCACCGACAGGCAGAATCACGTACATATATACGTGATTGCCTTTGTATAGTTGGGGAGTCCGATCGGACCCCCCTTCTTTACAGTGGGTGGTCGTTTTACCTTCGGGAGCGATCCGGCATGAGGGGACGGCCGTTCGATTCCGCCCCCCCCCCCCCTCTCGATCGCTCTCGGCGAATGAGAGCTTCCCCTGCCTGTGTACTGTTTACACAGGCAGGAGGAAGTGATGTCATCTCTCCTGCGGCGCTCACATATACCGAGCGCCGTACAGGAGAAGATGCAGGTTAGTGCACACAACACTACACTGACACCAGGACACATAGGCACATAAATCGCCCCCCCCCAGACGTGACCATTTATTTAGTGATCACTGCAATCAGTGACATTTGTGACTGTAAAAGTGTCACTACATTTAGTTTTAGGTCCAGTGTAGCCCCCTAACCCCCCCTAATAAAGGTTTAACCCCCTGATCACCCCCTAGCACCGCCGTCGCTAAGCGATCATTTTTCTGATCAATGTCTTAGCGTCGGTGATGCTGATCGGTAGCCAGTAATTTTTTTTAGGTTCGCCGCAGGTTTTTATAGTGTCGGGTACCCCCATATATTACCTAATAAAGGTTTAACCCCCTTGATCGCCCCCCAGGTAACCCTTTCACCCCCTATCACCACTGTCACTAAGCGATAATTTTTCTGATCGCTGTCTTAGCGTCGGTGATGCAGATCGGTAGCCAGTAATTTTTTTTAGGTTCGCCGCAGGTTTTTATAGCGTCAGGTACCCCCATATATTATCTAATAAAGGTTTAACCCCCTGATCGCCCCCCAGGTAACCCTTTCACCCCCTATCACCACTGTCGCTAAGCGATCGTTTTTATGATCGTTGTCTTAGTGTTGGTGATGCCGATAGGTAGCCAGTAATTTTTTTTTAGGTTCGCGGTCAGGTTTTTATATAGCGTCAGGTACCCCCATATATTACCTAATAAAGGTTTTAACCCCCTAATTGCCCCTAGTTAACCCTTTCACCAGTGATCATCATATAAGTGTTACGGGTAACGCTGGTTGGTTAGTTTGCTTTTTATAGTGTCAGGGCACCCGCCGTATATAACCCAATAAAGGTTTAACCCCCTGATCGCCCGGCGGGTGATATCAATTAGGTTTTAGCGTCAGAGAGGGTCTGCGTCACACCCCAGGCAGCGTCAGGTTAGTGCCAGTAGCGCTAACACCCACGCGTTAAGCATACACCCCCCTTAGTGGTATAGTATCTGAACAGATCAATATCTGATCAGATCTATACTAGCGTCCCCAGCAGTTTAGGGTTCCCAAAAACGCAGTGTTAGCGGGATCAGCCCAGATACCTGCTAGCACCTGCGTTTTGCCCCTCCGTCCAGCCCAGGCCACCCAAGTGCAGTATCGATCGATCACTGTCACTTGCAAAACACAACACACATAACTACAGCGTTCGCAGAGACAGGCCTGATCCCTGCGACTCCAGTGCTGTAGGAGGTGGTTTCACCACCACAGTTAAAAAAAAAAAAGCATATATGCCGAAGCATTGGGGCAGCAGGAGCGGAGGAGCGATTTTGCTCCTAATGCCGCGTATATACGGTCGAAATTCCGACAGAGGCTTGCCCGTGGAAAAGTCTGACCATGTGTACGCGGCATAACTTTTGCGGGAAGATGCCCCCATGCTTCGGCATATATAAATGGTGCATGTATGCCCATCATTAGAAGTGGGTGGATGAAGGGCGGTATTCTAATGGTGGGCATACCCACCGATCAATCTTTTTTTTTCGTTCAGCCAACAGGCTGCATGAAAAAAAAGATTACAATACATGTCCAACAAGGACCAGCAACGTACTGGTATGTTGCTGGACTTTGATTGGTTATACCAGATTGATGCCTGCGGGTTTAGGTATCATCTTGGTATCATTCTTTTCAGCCAGCGGCCGGCTTTCATGTAAAAGCAATCCTAGTGGCTAATTAGCCTCTGGACTGCTTTTACAAGCAGTGGGAGGGAAGGTCCCCCCCCCCCCCCCCCCGGATATAAAAAGCGCCATTGGGAAATTGGGAAAGCATTTTATCACACCGATCTTGGTGTCGTCAGATGCTTTGAGGGCAGAGGAAAGATCTAGGGTTCAATAGACCCCAGTTTTTTTCAAAAAAGAGTACCTGTCATTACCTATTGCTATCATAGGGGATATTTACATTCCCTGAGATAACAATAAAAATGATAAAAAAAAAAAAAAATATGGAAGCAACAGTTTAAAAATAAAATAAAAAAGCAAAATTAATAATAAAAAAAAAGCACCCCTGTCCTGCCCTGCTCTTGCCCAATGGCGAACGCAAGCGTCGGTCTGGCGTCATATGTAAACAGCAATTGCACCATGCATGTGAGGTATCACCGCGAAGGTCAGATCGAGGGCAGTAATTTTAGCAGTAGACCTCCTCTGTAAATCTAACGGGGTAACCTGTAAAGGCTTTTAAAGGCTTTTAAAAATGTATGTAGTTTGTCGCCAATGCGCGTTTGTGCGAAATTTTAAAGCATGTCGTGTTTGGTATCTATGTACTCGGCCTAAGATCATCTTTTTTATTTCATCAAACATTTGGGCAATATAGTGTGTTTTAGTGCATTAAAATTAAAAAAAGTGTATTTTTTCCCCAAAAAATGCGTTTGAAAAATCGCTGTGCAAATACTGTGTAGAAAAAAAAATGCAACACCCATTATTTTATTCTGTAGGGCCTTTGCTTTAAAAATATATATAATGTTTGGGGGTTCAACATAATTTTCTTGCAAAAAAAAAATATGTTTTCATGTAAACAAAAAGTGTCAAAAAGGGCTTTGTCTTCAAGTGGTTAGAAGAGTGGATGTAAGCTTCCTAATGTTGTGTATAAAATGCCAGAACAGTTCAAAACCCCCCCAAATGACCTAATTTTGGAAAGTAGACACCCCAAGCTATATACTGAGAGGCATGTCGAGTCCATGGAATATTTTATATGTTGACAGAAGTTGCGGAAAAAAGATAATTTTTTTTTTTATTTTTTTTTGCACAAAGTTGTCACTAAATGATATATTGCTCAAACATGCCATGGGCATATGTGGAATTACACCCCAAAATACATTCTGTTGCTTCTCCTGAGTACGGGGATACCACATGTGTGAGACTTTTTGGGAGCCTAGCCGCGTACGGGACCCCAAAAACCAATCACCGCCTTCAGGCTTTCTAAGGGTGTAAATTTTTGATTTCACTTCTCACTGCCTATCACAGTTTCGGAGGCCATGGAATGCCCAGATGGCACAAAACCCCCCCCCCCAAATGACCCCATTTTGGAAAGTAGACACCCCAAGCTATTTGCTGAGAGGTATGGTGAGTATTTTGCAGATCTCGCTTTTTGTCACAAAGTTTTGAAAATTGAAAAAAAAAAAGAAAAAAAAAATGTTCTTTCTTCATTTTCAAAAACAAATGAGAGCTGTAAAATACTCACCATGCCTCTCAGCAAATAGCTTGGGGTGACTACTTTCCAAAATGGGGTCATTTGGGGGGGTTTTGTGCTATTTTGGCATTTTATGGCCTTCGAAACTGTGATAGGTAGTGAGGAGTCAAATCAAAAATTTGTGCCTAGAAATCCTGAAGGCGGTGCTTGGTTTTCGGGGTCCCGTACGCGGCTAGGCTCCTAAAAAGTCCCACACATGTGGTATCCCCGTACTCAGGAGAAGCAGCAAAATGTATTTTGGGGTGCAATTCCACATATAACCATGGCATGTGTGAGCAATATATCATTTAGTAACAACTTTTTGTAATTTTTTTTCTTTTTGTCATTATTCAATCACTTGGGACAAAAAAAAAATATTCAATGGGCTCAACATGCCTCTCAGCAATTTCCTTGGGGTGTCTACTTTCTAAAATGGGGTCATTTGGGGGGTTTTGTACTGCCCTGCCATTTTAGCACCTCAAGAAATGAGATAGGCAGTCATAAATTTAAAGCTGTGTAAATTCCAGAAAATGTACCCTAGTTTGTAAACGCTATAACTTTTGCGCAAACCAATAAATATACGCTTATTGACATTTTTTTTACTAAAGACATGTGGCTGAATACATTTTGGCCTAAATGTATGACTAAAATTGAGTTTATTCGATTTTTCTTATAACAAAAAGTAGAAAATATCATTTTTTTTCAAAATTTTCGGTCTTTTTCCGTTTATATCGCAAAAAATAAAAATCGCAGAGGCAATCAAATACCATTAAAAGAAAGCTCTATTTGTGGGAAGAAAAGGACGCAAATTTCGTTTAGGTACAACATTGCATGTCCGCACAATTTACAGTTAAAGCAGCGGAGTGCAAAATTCTGAATTCACCTCTGGTCCTTTAGCTACCAAATGGTCCGGGGCTTAAGTGGTTAAATGTCTCATGTACTCAGGGACTGGTTTTAGAAGCGCCCGTAGCTTTTGTCCCCATATTTATAATTCCTGGTGTAGTGAAAACTGTTAAAATGGGCCTGATTGCATTATATATTTCAGATAACTGGTATACTTTAATTTTGGGGCATTACAATGCAGTGCCAAGTGAACGCATTGCCAAGCATCCTGTGTTTTGCCTAATAGGCTCTTTTTGCCTTGGGTGTCAGGAATAGCTTGTTAGGCCTTAGGAACACATGTAATGTTAAATGGGCCTTAACCTTATTTTTATTCTCTAGGTCCGACAAATGGGGCAGATGGGATTGCTGGCTGTGGATGTCCCAGAGGAGCTTGGTGGTGCAGGTCTTGATTACTTGGCTTATTCAATTGCTGTGGAAGAAATCAGCCGAGGATGTGCGTCCACTGGGGTCATCATGAGTGTCAATAATGTGAGAATATGAAATAAATCCATTTGAACTGGTTCCAATGAAAAGTGAATATTATAAAAATTTATTATTCACGCTTTATACATTAAATGGGGTATTAAACCCAATACCAAAAATGTAATGTATTGTAGCTTACCAATCATTAGATGTGGTGCTTGCATTCGTTTTTCTATTTTAATCCTTTTTTTTTTTTTCCTTTTGTTTTCACCTAGTAATCTAGCCAGTAACACACACTTTTTATTAGAAAGCCCTTACTCTGGATGAAGAAACACAGGGGGCACATTTTGTACAGCAGCCTTGTCGGTCTTGGGGAGGGGAGTGTTAGTTGCTGTAGAAGAATCTAGATACACTAATGCCACGTACACACGACCGTTTTTCATGACGAGAAAAATAGGATTTTTTACTCACCGTAAAATCCTTTTCTCTGAGTCCATGGACCGAGACAGCTTCTCTATTGACAAAGTGGGTATTATCCGTTAATTAGGAGTGACTAGGCAGAAAAACTTGTAAAAAGTGTTGCATCACACCTTCTACTGTACCGCCCAGGGGGCGGACCCTCTGGGTATACCCTCTCAGTCTGCATCTTCGCAGATCAGTTCGTCAAAAAGCAGTACAAACTTAAAAGGAGGGGTGGGTGCTGTGTCGGTCCATGGACTCAGAGAAAAGGATTTTACGGTGAGTAAAAAATCCTATTTACTCTTTCGTCCATGGACCGACACAGCTTCTCTATTGACAAAGTGGGACGTCCCAAAGCAGTGTCAGAGAAAAAACGAGGGATGGTAACAGCATAAAAATAAACTTCACCCCAAACACAAAACAGCACTCCTCCAAGGGAGGAGTTGCAACTCTAAACAGCCGCTTGCAAAACCTTGCGGCCGAAAGAGGCATCCGAAGATGCACCTACATCAATTTTGTAGAATTTTGTGAAAGTGTGAGCGGACGACCAAGTCGCCGCTTTACATAATTGGGAAACAGACGCTTGATGTCGGAAAGCCCAAGAGGCACCTATTGCCCTGGTCGAATGCGCCGTGACAGGAAAGGGGGGCGCCTGACCCTTTAAGGCGTAAGCCTGGATTACTATCTGTCGGATCCACCTAGAGATGGTGGCCGATGAGACTGCTTGGCCCTTCTTGGGACCAGCCACCGAAACAAACAGTGAGTCTGACTTCCGGAACAGGGATGTAGCAGATAAGTATACTCTCAAAGCTCGGACCAACGTCCAAGGAATGCAACGCCGACTCCTTAGGATTCGACGGCTGAGGACACAAGGATGGAAGTACAATGTCTTCGTTGAGATGAAAAGCTGAAACGACTTTCGGAAGAAAGGAAGGCTGCGGCCGCAGCACCACCTTATCCTTGTGGAAAATCAAATAGGGAGCCTTGCAGGACAAGGCTGCCAGCTCAGAGACTCGTCTAACTGACGTAACAGCCACCAAAAAGACCAGCTTTCTGAGAAAGTGTCAACAGGGGAATATCTCTAATATTCTCAAACGGTGCCTTCTGAAGCACCGAGAGGACCAGGTTCAAGTCCCACGGAGGTAACGGGGGACGGACGGAGGGGCCCACCTGTCGGACCCCCTGCACAAATGTACTCACGAGAGAGTGAGTCGCCAGGGGTCGCTGAAAAAAGACAGCCAGGGCAGATATCTGTCCCTTAAATCGTACTTAGGGCAAGCCCTTGGTCCACCCCATGCTGTAAAAACAGCAGGATTCTGGAAACCAAATAGGTACGCGGATGCCATTTCATTTCCTCACACCTGGAGATGTAGGCCCTCCAAGTGCGGTGATAGACCTTCCTAGAGGACGGTTTTCGAGCACTTCTCATAGTAGAGATTACTGAGTCTGACAGGCCCCGGTCTCTCAGTACCCGGTTCTCAACAGCCATGCCGTTAAAGCCAATGACTGTAAAGCAGGATGGAATATGGGACCTTGCGATAGCAGGTCCTTCCGTAGTGGTAGGCGCCAGGGGACGTCTGCTACCAGACGTACTAGATCATCGTACCAAGGACGCTGAGGCCAATCTGGAGCGATTAGGATCATTGGAATTCCCTCTGCCTCCACTCTGCGGAGCAGAAGAGGAAGAAGCCTTAAGGGAGGGAAGGCATAGAGTAGCCGATACTGACCACACGATGCTACCAACGCGTCCGTTGCGTCTGCCCATGGGTCTCTTGACCGGGCCACAAATCTCAATACCTTCCGATTGAGTCGGGAAGCCAGAAGATCTACGTCTGGTGTGCCCCATCTTTGGCGGAGGAGTTGGAACACCTCTGGGTGTAAGGGACCATTCTCCCTGGTCCAGCATCTGGCGGCTCAGGTAGTCCGCCTGCCAGTTTTCCACAACCGGAATGTACACGGCCGACAGTGCCGGTACGCTCCTCTCTGCCCACTTCAGGATGCGAGCGATCTCCGATGCTGCAGCTGAGCTTCTTGTTCCTCCTAGATGATTGACATATGCCACTGCTGTGGCGTTGTCCTGACTGGATCCTGACTGGACGCCCTTGCAGTCTCTGAGACCATTTGAAGAGGCACAGCTTGATCGCCCGGATCTCCAGGACATTGATCGGCAGGAGGGCTTCCTCTGGGGTCCAGCGACCCCTGCGCTGACTGGACACCCCAGACTCCCCCCCCAACCTGTAAGGCTGGCGTCCGTCGTGATCACTATCCAGTAAACCGGAAGAAATGACTTCCCGGCCATTACAGCCGGTGCTGTCAGCCACCATACCAGGGATCTCCTGACTAGGTGGCTCACTCGGATTTGATAATCCAGAGATGAAGGGCATCTGTTCCATCTGGACAGAACTTCCTTCTGTAACACTCGAGTGTGGTATTGAACATATGGGACCCGCCTCGAAGGAGGCTACCATGAGGCCCAACACTCGCATGCAAAAACGGAGTGACGACCAATTCCTGGAAGTCAGCTGCCGTACTGCAGCCCGGAGGGTCTGCAACTTCTCCACAGGGAGGAATACCTTTGCCTCTGAGGAATCCAGAATCAACCCCAGGTACACTAGGCGTTGAGTGGGCACCAATACTGACTTTTGCGTGTTTAGTATCCAACCACAGTCTCGAAGAGTCTGACAGGTAATGGACACGCTTACCTCTAATTCTGAGCTTGAAGGGGCCTTCAGCAGAAGGTCGTATAAGTAGCCTGTGATAGCGATACCCCGCTGTCTTAGAAGTGCCAGAATCGGAGCGAGCACCTTGGTGAACGTCCTGGGTGCTGAGGCAAGGCCCAACGGGAGGGCCACAAACTGGTAGTGGTCCTTCCCGATAGCAAATCGCAGAAACCTCTGGTGTCTGGAGTATATGGGGACATGCAGGTATGCGTCCTTGATGTCCAAGGAGGCCAGAAAGTCCCCCGGATGGAGAGCCGTGACTACAGATCGAACCGACTCCATCCGAAAACTTTGTACCCTTCACAAAGCAATTGAGGGTTCTGAGATCCAAGCTTGGACGAACCCCCTCCTTCTTCGGCACAATGAACAGATTTGAGTAAAAACCCCGTTCCAGTTCTGGAACTGGAATAACTACCCCGCGTTCCAGTAGACCCTGGACCGCCCCATACAGGGCCTCCCGACGGGTCGGTAGTAGCTGGAGATTGGAGGTGTTGAATCTGTCCGGTGGACAAGAGAGAAACTCTATCTTGTAGCCTGAGGAGATTACTTTGCAAACCCACCTGTCGGAGATTAGTGCTGTCCACTGAGTCGCGAATTTGCGAAGACGTCTCCCCACCCGAGAGCTGGGTGGGGGTGGACCTTCATGCGGACACAAATTTGTCCGCAGGCTTATTGGGTATGCGGGACCAGGGACGCTTTTGTCCTTGGGCAGGCGCTTTAATCGGCCTGGGGTCTTTTCCCTGTCGCCCTAGGGGGACGAAAAAACCACTTGTGTGCAGTAAAGGAGGGCCCTTGCCCTTGGCGTGGCCCCTTGCCCTTGCTAATTTGGGGAAGCAAAGTGCTTTTACCTCCTGTGGCATCCTTGATGATGTCATCCAGAGAAGCCCCAAAAAGTCTGTTGCCCTTAAAAGGCAGATCCAACAGGGGCTTTCTTGGAAGTCTGGTCCCGCAGACCAGCCTTTTAGCCAGATCAGGCGGCGTATTGCTACTGCATAAACCGAAGTTTTAGACAGCAGGGGAATAGTATTCATGTCTGACTCGCAGACAAACCTAAGGCCCTGGACCAACATGTCGGCCAATGTTATCTCATCAGGAGGAGCATCTCGCTCCTTAACCCCTGGAGTAGCAATCTTGCCCATTCAGTAAGTGTGTGAGACACTAGGGCCCCCCGCCAATGCCGGGCGTACTGCCGAGCCTACCACTGAGTATAGGTAGCAAGCGAGTGCTTCAGCCTTCTTATCCACAGGGTCCTAGAAAACAGAGCCCCTTCTACAGGAATTGTGGTGGCTCTATTAAGAGGGTCCACTATAGGGGGGAGAGGTCCATTTCTTCAGAAAACTCTCCTCAAAAGGGGTACCGTACCGCAAACCTCTTTGGGGCTGTAAAGACCCTCAGTGGGTTCTCCCATTCCTTGTATAAGAGTTTATCAAAAGACACACAAGGGAACACCTTAGCAGTGCGGGCAGGTCTATGAAACCCAAGTGGACCGGAGTCTCTGCTGCTTCTGCAGTATTTTCCAATTTTAGCATATCCCGCACTGCAGTAATAAGGTCAGATACCAAAGCCGTCTCGCGTACTGACCTGGACTTTGAGTCATTCTCACTGTCCGGTCACGGTCTGCAGTCTCTGATGCGTCAGAATCTGGGCCCCGAGCCGTAGCTGGACCTGGTTCTGCACCAGAATTATCCCCAGAAGCTTGCAGGGGATGGGGCGTTTACTACCCCCTGTATTCCCGTGTGCTGCTTCCACCCTGGCAGCAAACGCCTCTAGGATTGCAGTCATAGCGTTCATAGACACCTCAGGGGCACCAGCTGCTAAATCTGGTGTTTCAGGGGAGAAGACATCTGGCTCAGATGCCATGCTGACCACACGCTGACACTCACAGGGCTCCAGGCAAGATATCAATAGGCCACCCTCCTGTGCTGCAGAGAGGCCGGGTCACCCAGAGGACTCACCACCCTGGATAGGTACTGCTATGCTGCGCCTGTGATGCTGTCCCCCTGCTGCTGTGTCAGTCTGCTTCTTTTATCAGCACTTCCTGTGTGAATTTTCGCACCAGTGTAATGCACCCTAGAGGCCGGAGGCTCTCGAAAAATGGTTGCCAAAAACGTCTGTATGGAAGATAATGTGGGCTCTAAGAAAATGGCCGCCTACAGAAGATAGAGGTCAAGCAGCCATAGCCCACAAAAAGATGGCCGCCGAACGGCAATATCTGCATACAGGGTGGACAAACATGGCCGCCGATCAGCTGATAGGGGCCAGTGGGTGTGGCCGAACCACAGGAAGATGGCCGCCGGGCAGTCACAAGAGGCCAAACTTGGCATGGACCACCTCAAAATGGCCGCCGACAGCATGGAGGAGGAAGGACACAAACACAGGTAAGAAAAAATGACATTTCTTTTAAATGTTAGTTACAGCCAGCCCCGCTCCAGTGGGACCCCCTAGGTGACCCCCAGCAACCTTTAGCTAGAAGCCCAGGGAGGAGGGAAAGGCAGGGAGAGAGGGAAGAAAGGGGCCACAACCACTTACTTGATCTCTCCAGGAATGTCCAGCTAAATCACCCAGCCGAGGCAGGGGAGTTTTACTTACCTATCCTGCATGTATTCTGCTGGAAGACATTCCAAACAGATCATCGTCCGTGCACGGAAGGTGACTGTTGGCCAGGAATGCTGTGATTGGACCCAGAAGGGACGATCATATGTATGCCCTGGAGCATGACGCTCACCGGACAGGCTGCTGCGACTCGGCCGTAAGGTCAGCCGAAGCTGAGCGGTCCGATGCAAGCCTTGGAGCGTAAGCTCACCGGCCAGGCTGCTGCGACTCGGCCGTAAGGTCAGCCGAAGCTGAGCGGTCCGATGCAGGCCCTGGAGCGTAAGCTCACCGGCCACCCGTGGAGCGACGGGCATGACGTGGAAAACCCAGCGCGTAGCTAGGGTCGGCACACGCTCAATGGCCGAAACTGGGGAGACTACAAGGATCGAGGATCCAGCCTGTCACCCAGTCGGCAGTTGATCGAAGATCGCAGGAAACAACAAATGTAGCAAAAAAAAATATATATATATCTTTTTTCCCCGGACCAATGGGCCCGAAGGGAGCCATGTCCTACTCCTTGCTAGACAGAAAAAAAACTGATCTGCGAAGATGCAGACTGAGAGGGTATACCCAGAGGGTCCGCCCCCTGGGCGGTACTGTAGAAGGTGTGATGCAACACTTTTTACAAGTTTTTCTGCCTAGTCACTCCTAATTAACGGATAATACCCACTTTGTCAATAGAGAAGCTGTGTCGGTCCATGGACGAAAGAGTAAATTCAATTTTTTAATTTGGTCATTAAAAACGATCGTGTGTGGGCTCCAGAGCATTTTTCACGACGTGAAAAATGGGCATTAAAAATTTGGAACCTGCTCTAATTTTTCTCGTCGTTTTTCACGTCATGAAAAACGGCCGTGTGTGGGCTTTAACGACGTGAAAAAAAACGCGCATGCTCAGAAGCAAGTGATGAGACGGGATCGCTCGTTCTGGTAAAACTAGCGTTCATAATGGAGATAGCACATTCGTCACGCTGTAATGGACTGAAGAGCATGAGGCTGAAAAGCGCGAATCGTCTCTCACCAAACTTTACTAATACGAGAATCAGCAAAAGCAGCCCAAAGGTTGGGCGCCATCCGAATGGAACTTCCCCTTTATAGTGCCGTCGTACATTTCGTACATCACCGCGCTTTGCTCGAGCATTTCTTTTCATGATCGTGTGTAGGCAAGGCGGGCTTGAGAAGAATCACGTTGAGAAAAACGTTGTTTTTTTCAATGACATTAAAAACGGTCGTGTGTACGCGGCATCACAAATTGAAGCTGGCTTCCAGTTAACACTTTATAAGCAGTTACAGTGGTTCTTTTCCTTTTGGGATAAAGGTTTTAAAGTGGAGCTCCACCCTAAATAGCAACTTTTGCTATTTGGATTCCTCCCCCCCCTCAGGTGTCACAATTGACACCTTTCAGGGGGGAGGGGGGTGAAGATACTTGTCTAAGACAGGTATTTTCACCCACATCCGGGAGTCCTCTCTGCGGGAGTTACGTCACTTCCCGCAGACTTCCCTTGGTGTTCTGGGAGACACTCGGCTCCCAGAACACAGGAGCACCAATCAGAACGATGCAGCGCGACTCGCGCATGCGCCGTAGGGAACCGGGCATGAAGCCGCAGGGCTTCACTTCCTGGTTCCCTCAGCGAGGATGGTGGAGGGAGCAGCAGAGCGACGAGCGGTCGCTCGTCCTCTGCTGCGGACGTCGCTGGACTCCAGGACAGGTAAGTGTCCAAATATTAAAAGCCAGCAGCTGCTGTAGCTGTAGGCTTTTAATTTTTTTTTTTTCGGCGGAGCTCCGCTTTAAGTAAGAGCTAATCATTGTAAGCACCCTTGTCAGTGGTAAATGGTTTGTCTCAACTCTCTGCTACGCCTGTCGGACAGCTTGTTCTTTTGAAAAACTGACTGGATCACCAGGTGAACATAAAGGGGAAAAATCAGGCACCTATAAGAATTGGAAAGCTACAAAATATTGTTTGCTATTAGGTTTAGCACTGCTTTTAAAGTATAGCTAAGAGCAAACCTTTTTATTTTATTTTTTACTTATGGATAGAGTAGAGAGGATTAGAACCCCTGTCAGGTTTTTATTCTTCCCATACTCTATCCAATATGGACAAAAATGTTTTGCCTTTAGTTTGAATTTGGGGTTTGTGTTTTGCAAATGTACAGAAACACAGGATTGTTGCTAGTAGCAACTTAGCAGACCAAATAATCAATATGTACATTTCACTGTGCTCATATGTGTAATTGTGTGGCAGTACATTTCTCTGATGGATTGTGGCCATGCTGAGTTAGTTTCTCCAGAACATATCTCTGACTATTGGTAAAAAAATATATACCGGTATATATTCTGCATGTATTACTCTGTAAATCCTTGTCCTAGGAAAAGAAGGTCTTGCTTATGAAAATGGTAAAGAAGTTCCAAAGAGCCAATCCTGTGTTGACTTTTCAGTTCAGATCTGAAAATAAGACACCTGATTGATTAATCCAGCACTGAAAGTATTGCATAGGGATGATGAAAGTCAAGATGCAAGCAACAAAGCCGAAGAAAGACAAAATCTGAAACAAAGTCAAAAGAATATCTAGTTGGACGAACTGGATAAGAGCGATATATTGTCCCTAGTGATATAAACGGACACAGCTCAGTAGTTTGTGTTACTTGATGTACACTATTGAGTTGGCCCACCCTTTGCAGATATAACAGCTTCAACTCTTCTGGGAAATGCTGTCCACAAGGTTTAGGAGTGTGTCTATGGGAATGTTTGACCATTCTTCCAGAAGCACATTGGTGGGGTCAGGCACTGATGTTGGACGAGAAGGCCTGGCTCACAGTCTCCGCTTTAATTCATCCCAAAGGTGTTCTATTGGTTTGAGGTCACGACTCTATGCAGGTCAGTTAAGTTCCTCCACCCCAAACTCGCTTATCCATGTCTTTATGGACCTTGCTTTGTGCACTGGTCCAAATCATTTGGTGGAGGGGGGATTATGGTGTGGGGTTGTTTTTCAGGGGTTGGGCTTGGCCCCTTATTTCCAGTGAAGGGAACACTTAAGACGTCAGCATACCAAGACATTTTCGACAATTTCATGCTCCCAACTTTGTGGGAACAGTTTGGGGATGGCCCCTTCCTGTTACAACATGACTGCGCACCAGTGCATAATGCAAGGTCTATGAAGACATGTATGAGTAAGTTTGGGGTGGAGGAATCTGACTGGCCTGCACAGAGTCCTGACCTCAACCCGATAGAACACCTTTGGGATGAATTGGAGCGGAGGCTGTGAGCCAGGCCGTTTCGTCCGACATCAGTGCCTGTGTCACAATACTTTTGACAATATAGTGTGTATGTGTGTATATATATATATATATATATAATATATAGGAGTCTGTCACATGCCCAGAGGTTATAAATAGTTACTTTAGAAATATTTCCATTATGAATAAATGTGCTTGCCGTCAGTGCTGTATAAACCTGTTTGTAGCATCATCTAGATCTGGAATACAGAGCTGTATACTATAACAAAATAGAGTCTGGCTGAGCGCCATTCAAAAGAAGCCTTGTAGTTATTTGAATGAATACAAGGCTTCCTTTAAACGACTGAGGTGGAGAAGAAGGCAGATAATGTCGCCATCTCTACCACGGCCAACCAAACCTTCAAAAGTGAAAGGCTGAGATTTTTTTCTGGGGATGGGAAGTCTTTGTACCACTGTTGGAAAACAGCACTGTATACTGTATGTAGCTGATGCTAGTGCTGACAGTGGACACATTTCTTAGGCCAGATTGACCCAAACAAACTATTTCACATAGATGTGAACAAAGCCTTTACTGTTTTTTGAGTTTCATACACACTATTTCTTAGAAGAATTAATGAGTGTTGTTATTATTTCCCTTAGTCTCTTTATTTAGGGCCAATCTTGAAAAATGCAACAGAAGATCAGAAAAGAAAGTGGATTACTCCATTTTGCAGTGGAGATAAGATTGGCTGCTTTTCGCTGAGTGAACCAGGTATGTGAAATGGGTGAACAACTCTTTAGGCACTTCCTTGGTCTTTCCTAACAGCCATGCAGGTGGAAAAATTTTTAGGTTGTGGTTGGTGTTCCTGCTCTTTCCTTCTGCATAGTTTCGCTTTCATTAGAAAAAAAATTGCAAATAAAAAAAAAAAAATAACATGGCATATACAGTTGTCACACAAGTCATATTGGAATTGAATGTTGTTAAAATTACCTTTCCTTTTTGATTTGCAGACCTGTAATTTTCTGTAAAATGCATTATGGCAACCTGGAGGCGTTCTGTAAACAGGAATGTCATTTCCTGCTTGTGTGATTTGGCTTACTGATTTTCCCAGAAGTCTGCACTAAGATACAAGTCATATTTTGGGAATCATCTGCAGCAAGAATTTCATTTTTAATGAGATGCTCCCAAAGGGAAATTGCATCTAAAGGGATTGAGATGCTGCCACTTTCCTCATTAGAACCATTTGCTATAATAATATCCCATTTATTTATTTTTTTAACTATTTTTTTTTCTGAGTTTAGGCCTATACGTATTCTTCTACATATCTTTGGTAAAAAAAATTGCAATAAGCGTATAGTGATTTGTTTGCGCAAAAGTTATAGCGCCTACAAAATAGGGGATAGATTTATGAAATTTTTATTATATATATTGGTGTTTTTTTTTTACTAGTAATGGCGGTTATCTGTGATTTTTGTCAGGCCTGCGATATTGCGGCGGACATATCGGACACTTTTGACACTATTTTGGGACCATTCACATTTATACAGCGAACAGTGCTATAAAAATGCATTGATTACTGTATAAATGTGACTGGCTGGGAAGGGGTTAACATTAGGGGGCGATCAAGGTGTTAAATATGTTCCCTGTGAGTGATTCTAACTGTGTGGGGGGAGGGGACTGACTGGGGGAGGTGACCGATCTGTGTCCTTATGTACAAGGGACACAGCATCGGTCTCCTCTCTCCCTGACAGGACGTGGATCTGTGTGTTTACACACAGAGATCCAAGTCCTGCCTCTATAACAGCCGATCGCGTGTACCTGGCGGACATCGCGGCCGCCAGGCACGCGCATCGGCAACGCGTGACCCGGCGGGCACAGCTGTTCCCCGCCGCGTGCCCTCGGCGGCGTGCAGGGGGAGTGAACAAGGGACGTCCACTCAGCACTTGAGAGCCGCGCTGCAGACGTCTTTCGTCTATAGCGCGGGTCTCAAGTGGTTAATATTGGCAGTATTGTTTGTGCCATCTTGGTAATGATTTATCTGACAAATGTATAAAAAAGTTTTTGCTACTGTGAGTGCTGCTAATGATCATACCATGCAACACAAGTTAGGAAGAAAAATGAGGCTACAGACAGAAATTGGAGAGTCCAACCAGCAGTATTTGTACAACAAAATTGCCTGTCAGAGATCAAATCAAAATGTCACAATCATTTGATACAAAAATACCAGAAACATTTTGTTCCCAAGCATTCTGCCTATCTTACTAACCTAGTAATCATCATCTATAGGTAATGGCAGTGATGCTGGAGCAGCAAGCACAGTTGCCAGGCTGGATGGGGATCACTGGGTGCTAAATGGGACTAAATCCTGGATCACAAATGCATGGGATGCTTCTGCAACTGTTGTCTTTGCAACAACAGACAAGTCCTTGAAACACAAGGTATGTCATCCAATCTTAAAACAGTCACTGTAATTTGTGCTAATCCTTTACATAATGCTTGTGTCCTAAAAGTTAATAGGGCAGTAATGGCATTTTACCCATGGATTCCACTTATTTTCTTTCAGAGACAGGGAGCCTATGCAGACATTTACAGTGGGTATAGAAAAGAATCCCCCCCCCCCTTTTTTCAAATCAAATTTTGTTGCTTTTCAGCCTGAAATGAAGACGGGCACCATTTTTGTTTTATCCAGCTGTATTTTCTCAGTGCAACTTATTAACACCAGCATGTCAAAATTCTAAGCTGAATCACTGAGTTGGAAAAAGAATCGCCCCCTCCTAAAAATAACGACTTGTAAACTCAATCAGGTGTAGCTAATCACCTTCTCAATGGCACACAAAGCCATTTGACTTTCAACTGTAATCAGTTGTGGTCATTTTTATTCGCTCAGAATGAAAAGAGCTTTCCTGGAGCATTTCATTCCCTGGTAGTGAAACTGAGGCAAACAATCAACTATAGGTGGTAAGGCACTGTAAAAAACATCTCTAGGATAAAGTTGTGGACAGGCATAAGTCAGGTGGCGGATACAAAAACATTGTCAATGCCTAGAAGCACAGTGAAGTCTTTTATTAAGAATTGAAAGGTATTTGGTTCAACACAGAGACCATCCCTGGATCAGGACGTTCAACCTGGATGAAAGAGGCAGGAGGAAACTGGTCAGAGAGGCTACCAAGAGGCCTACAGCAACTCTAAGGCAGTTACAGGAATTTATGTCAAAGAGTGGCCGGTCTAAGGCACACATACATGTGAGCGCTAACTTTTTTCTGTGCCATTAAAGTGTGGAATTTTGCGCAATGATGGTCAATTTTGTTTTTTGAGAACCATATAAACTGGAGAAATATAAGAGAATAGTCTGTGATCTGGTGGAAATCTATCTACTTACCAGCTTGGAGGATTTAAGAAAGGCAATTATACAGGCCGGTTTACCACTGCTTTTTGGTAAGCACATAGATTGGATGGTGGTGGTGAATCACAACACGATTGCTTTGGAAGTCACCCTTTGTTCAGCGTGGTGGATTCACTCCTTTTTGGACTTTACTTTTTACTTAATTTTTATATTATTGGGACTTCTATGACTTGCTAAACATTGGTTTTGATGGCAATCATTAGCACATGATAATAAGACACATTTATATGACAGAGTTGGAATTTGGATGCACAGTTTAATATACACATTTAAAGGGCCAGCGCAGCTACACAAACTTTTTTTTTTTTTACCTCCCAACATGACAATGACCCAAAGCACACAACAAAAATGACCACACAATGGTTGAAGGAAAACAAAGTGAATTTCCTTGCATGGCCTAGTCAGAGCCCAAACTTAAACCTCACTGAAAATCTGCAGAATGACTTGGAAGACTGCAGTCCACAAACGGTCACCATCAAATTTAGAGACATGCCAACAGACTAAAGGCTGTAATTTAAGCAAAAGGTGGTTCAACAAAATAGTGGCACAAGGGGCGATCCTTTTTCCAACTCAATGATTCTGTTTTTGAAAAGAAAATTCTGACATGTTGATGTTATAAGTTTCACAGGATAAAACACAAAATGTGTCTGTCTTTATTTCAGGCTGCAAAGCAACAAAATGTAATTATTTTAAAGGGAGATGATTCTTTTCTATACCCATTGTATATTGGCACCCAAGATTTTGATGCGCTTCTATTGTATGTAGACATGAAAGTAACTGTTAGTTTCTAGCTGCTACAATAATTTATCCACCCCTACTTTTAATGTTTCAATAATTAACCATATAAAGCAGTGGTCTCCAAACTGTGGCCAGCCGGGGGGCGGATACGGCCCTTTGCTTGCCTTTATCCGACCCATGGGATGCTTTTCCTCTCACTGACCTCAATAACGGGACACTATTCTTCCCACTGACACCAACGATGCCCTGTATATTCCCACTGATGCGGGGACAATTTTACTTCCAATGGCCACAATCCAGCCACCCTAAGTCTGAAGGACAGTAAACTGTCTCTTTGTTTGGAGACCCCTGATATAAAGTATAAATTAGCACTTTAACTCCTAAAAATGAACTTTAAAATAAAAAATAAAACCAAGGGGACAGCCTATTACTTATGCTTATTTTTGCTGCCATTGGATAAATCTTGTTTCTTCAGTATAAACCCTCCCATATCCTCACAGCTTGGGCAGTTTGGTGGTTCTCTTGCTGAGCTAGATGGCCCATAATGCAGCAGATTTGACCATCCACAGTCATGGGCAAGTCTGATAATGTGGGCATTTAGCGCAGCTGTTACTGCTACTTTTTATATATATTTGTATGAAAGTCCGCACTAGTATCACTGCTTTATTTTGCAGGGTATTAGTGCCTTCTTGGTTGAGATGCCATCACCAGGTCTTTCACTTGGGAAAAAGGAAGATAAGCTGGGGATCAGGGCTTCCTCCACAGCAAATTTAATCTTTGAGGATTGCCGGATACCACGTGAGAATCTTCTTGGAAAACCTGGAATGGGCTTCAAAATTGCTATGGTGACTGTAACAGGGTATAAACTACATGTCAGTCTGTGCACACTGCTTTTCTTACTTTTTTTTTTCTTTTTTTTTTTTTTCCTTTTTAGCAAACTTTGGATGCTGGCCGGATTGGCATTGCATCTCAGGCCCTGGGCATTGCTCAGGCAGCTCTTGACTGTGCAGTAGACTATGCAGAGAAGAGAATCGCATTTGGAGCACCTATCACCAAACTGCAAGCTATACAGGTGCGAAGCTTTACATCGAAAACTTTTTGAATTAAATATGCATCTGCCTTACGCACCCTTTTTTTTTTTTTTCCCTGTGAACATTTTAGTTTAAGTTGGCAGATATGGCCCTAGCTTTAGAAAGTGCCAGACTCCTCACATGGAGAGCTGCAATGCTAAAGGATAATAAGAAACCTTATACTAAGGTGAGCTTTGATATCTACAGAGTTTTAACACAGTGATAGAATGTCTGACTGTTTTTTTAATTAATTAATTTAATGTATTTATTCTAGGAGGCAGCAATGGCCAAATTAGCCGCATCAGAGGCTGCAACATGGATTTCCCATCAGGTACTTTCTTATTCATCAGGGCGCCTACTAAGGGGGCAGTGCTGTGCAAAATACAGATCTACTATAAAAAAAAAAATAATAATTTTGTATAGAATTGCAAGCTATAGATAAAAAAAGCCCATGAAAAGTTGACATCCCTTCCGTGAGAGCTGCAGAATTCATCCAGATTTCAGAATCTTAGATAATGTGTTCATCTGGTCTTGCATACATGTGCAGCATGATTTGCCTTTTTTTTTTTTTTTTTTTTGTATATCCCAAAGTGTAAGCATTATAACGTTTTAATTTAGCAGCCAGTTATGTGCAGAACTGCCATATTGCTGATTTTTTTGTATTTCTCATCTTTTTAGGCTATTCAGATCCTTGGAGGGATGGGATATGTGACTGAGATGCCAGCTGAACGTCACTACAGAGATGCTCGAATCACAGAGATCTATGAAGGCACTAGTGAAATACAGAGACTAGTGATAGCCAACCAGTTAGTGAAGGAATACCAGCAGTAATATACTGCACTATGAATGACTTGCCAAAGCCTTAATTGTGAAATATTACCTCTGGGGGAGTAAAAAAAAAAAAAAAAAAAACACCTTTTAATGGTTGCAATGAACAAATATAATCATCACAAAGTGCCCAGTTGACGAACTTTGCACAAATGCGATTTTGTAAAATTATTGTTCCGTTTTAGAAAGCTTTTTTAAAAAAAATGTTAAATTGATTTGTCTTGCATATGGAATAATATACCTGAGCACACTATTCAACACTAATATGCTTTGCCCAGCATTCTTTCTATAGAGCAATATAAAGTCTCTGTGGTCTAAAATATAACCTATAGTGAAGAAGCATGGCCAAGCTGCCTAGAGTGGAACACAAGATACTCTGAAGAGCCAAACAGGGACATTCAGATACCAGACATGAACTATATACCACACTGCTGTTGATAGTGGACTAGTGCAGGTATGCAAAAAATAAAATAAAAAATTGGGTCTGTGTGGAACAAACTTTCTTTTTAGTGCCACGCAGTGTACTTCCCTGCTGCAGAGTGCCTGTAATGCCTACAATTAATAAAACAATAAACCAGTGTTTGGTGCCTACTCCAAAATCACACAAACTTAAAGTGTAAGTTCAGCCTAACAATAAAATCCCTGTGTCTACAGACATCCATGATCCAACACTAAGCTATCTAGCCCTGTAAAGAAGAAATCGGTATACATACCTTTTTTTTTTTTTTTTAAGCCGGTCTCCAGCGGCGGAAGCTCTACAGAGGACACAGCTGACCACGGCTGTGAAATTAATGGGGAGTGACATTACCCATAGACTTACTATGAGGCTTCCGTTGTCAGCAGTGTCCTCTGCACCCACCTGATTTCTTCTTACAGGGCTAGATAGGTTAGCGTTAGATTGTAGATGCAGGGATTTTAGTGTAAAGGCCTGTACACACGATCAGATTTTCCAACAACAAATGTGTGATGGCAGGGTTTTGTCGGAAAATCCAACCGTTTGTATGCTCCATCGGATGATTGTTGTCGGATTTTCCAACAACAAATGGTTTATAGCATGCTTTAAAACTGTCCGACAACAAATATGTGATGTCGGATTATCCGATTGTCTGTACACAAGTCAGTCGGAAAAAAATCCAAAGTACAAACACGCATGCTCAGAAGCAATGCTAACCATAGCACAACATTAGCAGAAGTTGCCCAAAGGGTGGAGCTAAAGAGCATAAAAACCCACGTAGTTTCTGTTTGTTAGCCGACAAAAGTTTTGTCGTTTGTATGCAGAACAAGTTCACGGCCAATGCCCTTCAGACAAAATTCCATGGCTTTGTCTGACGGAAATCCGATCGTGTGTATGAGGCTTTAGGGTGGACTTCTACTTTAACAAAAACCATAGCAGCCCCTTACAACATATACTGTATTTATTGCAATTTAAAAAAAATCCTTCACTGCTTGTGCTCAAAATATGGACGTGCACTCACCAGAGATGTTTGAACCCCTTGTTACAGGTTGGTCAAAAAAAGCACTTTTTTTTTGTTCTCAGAAGCCAAGATTCCTCCTAAGGTGTGCTGCAAGGATTCCTCAAATTTTGATATCACTCATATGATGACCAAACGGGAGATAGATATAAAGTATCATAGTGCAATAACTTTATTTAAAGTTGGTTGGCAGTTTAAAATAAGTTGGTTACAACATATACAGCTTGTAGGGATGAGATGTTACTGCAGCAAATTCAAGTGAAACGTCCGGAGCATGAGACCATCACTTCTGGGTCCTGTGTGACATCACGTCCAGGGATCTGAGAACGAGGCTTGGAACGCACGCCGGCTCCATGCTGGTTGCGGCAGTGACATCTCATTCCTACACACTGTATATGATGGTGCCTGGCTTTCAGGTGCCCATAAATGTGAGTGTAACCAACTTATTACAATTAAAGTTATTGTACTATGATACTTTAATATCTATCTCCTATTTGGTCATCATACATGATATGAGTTGATGTCAAAATTGGAGGAATCCTTGCTGCACACACCCCGGGAGGAATCTTGGCTTTTGAGAACAAAAAAAAGCGCTTTTTGACCAACCTGTAACAAGGGGTCAAACATCTCTGGTAAATGCATTATTTTTGAGTACAAGCGGGAAAGGATTTTTTAAAAATGCGTAGCAAGGTTGACTTTGGTGTTGGGAATTTATCACACTGGACTATATAATTATATTTTTAATTATTATTTATATTACATTACTGCCATCTGTCACTTTTATCATTTAGAACAATCCGCCATACCTTTCTCTATTTATATGTTGTAAATGCCCGCAAGTCAACAACACTCAAAAAAATTTGACCCACTTGATCCATATTTCAGATTGCCTTCAGTGAAGAGGTACTATTGCCCCTTCCTTAGCTATTAACTCTAATCTTGAGCACCCTTTATTTATTTCTGGGCATC
Source organism: Rana muscosa (assembly GCA_029206835.1). NCBI lineage: Eukaryota > Metazoa > Chordata > Amphibia > Anura > Ranidae > Rana > Rana muscosa. Next base: position 885,969,555 of record CM055116.1, read on the forward strand.
CAGGACCCGTCATTTACGTAAGACGCTCAGATAAATAATGTGCCCTACGTTTCATGAAACACAAAATATACTGACTTTCCCAGATTTTGCCCATTTGACAATGTTGTTGGAGACAGCATGCACACCTTTTGCAGTATTATGTATATGGAGTCATCCTTTAAGGGTTTAAACATACTTTATAATCTTGCCTTGTGAATACTAGTCTGAAAGAAACTGTGCGGTTGATTTACTAAAACTGGAGAATTCAAAATCTGGTGCAACTGTGCATGGTAGCCAATCAGCTTCTAACTTGCAGAGCTGCACCAGATTTTGCACGCTCCAGTTTCAGTACATCAACTCCTGTGATTTGCAAGCTTAGAAGCACCTAAATGACACATTAATACTTCAGAAAGAGCTCTTACAAACACAAACATGAGTGTAAGTAATGAAAAATGTGATGGACGTAGCTACAACTTTGCTGAGCAAGCCCTTGTGTTTTATAAGCTAACATTTCACTCAAAGACAATATGAAGCAGAATTAAAGTTACATTAGTAAAAATTGCCAGTAGATAAGCTTTTATGGAAAAAAGAGAGGTTCAATTTGCATCTTCTGCCATAAAAAGTTCTATCCCTGCTGGGTAACAATTTTTTGCCTGATTGTACACTGTCAGCCATGCATGCACAGCTAATGAGGAAATGGACTTGAGAGAAGACTGGGAAAATATTAAGGACCGAGGGGAATTGCAAACACCCCACATTGCTGGAGGAGGTCTCCCTGAAAGTTTATGTCCAGCTACCTACTTTTCTTCATTTGGGGAAGGATTAGAACCCCTGTCTGGTTTTACAGCTCATCAGGGCACCATTGGAAAGACTCACTTTTAGAGCTGAAGTATAAAGTATGCATAATACTACCTTAACTTGACAATGGTGTTTGCTCTTAAAGGCCAAGTTCAACTTTGCTCACTTTTTTTCCCCCCCTAAATTCCAGCTTTCCTATGTTCCAATATAGCATTATTGTACTTTGCAAAAATAAAACCGTTTTCCATTTATTCTGCACATGTTTACCTCACTCTCTTCATGGCTGTTCAAAAACACTTATCCATTACTTTTGCATTACTTTCTGGACAGACTTTAGGTCATGACACAGGAAGGAGTTGCCTAGCTGAGGGTAGATGATGCAGGGTGTGTGCTAATGAAATCATCTGGTCAACTCCTTCCTGTGTCATGACCAAAAGTCTGTCCAGGAAGTAAGGCAGAAGTAATCGAGCAGCGTTTTTGAACAGCCACGAAGAGAGTGAGGTATGCGTGGCAGACAGGTGACTGGTAGATCTCAGTCTGGGGTTGCTGACCCATTATTCCAGAGCATCAAACAGAGTGCAATGCAGAGGGACTACTTGTAAAGTTGGAGCTGTAGTAGGGCGCAAGAGCCACATAAGTTGATGCCTCCTCTGTAATGCTGGCTCCTGTTCCATGTGGAGTGATACCAACTGCACTCCCATCTCTTATCCCAGCTAGCAACCGCAGCTGTGAAAGCAGCCATATAGGAGGCTCAGAACTGTAAGGCATGAGTGCTCAACCTATGGCCCTCCAGCTGTTGCGGAACTACAAGTCTCATTGTGCTTTAGCCTTTGGGAGTCATGCTTGTAACTGTCAGCCTTGCAATGCCTCATGGGACTTGTAGTTTCACAACAGCTGGAGGGCCACAGGTTGAGCACCCATGCTGTAAGGGTTAATTTACATTTGCAGTTTAGGGGGGTGATAAGATGTATTTTCTATCTCCCCCGCCTCAACCGCACCCCCTTTAGCTGCAGTGGCCAGGGGTGTACACATGTGACAGCCACAGCAGGAGTTATATGCCCTGTCATGGTTGGTGGGTTTAGCACCTGCCAAGCATGAGCCATTCAAGTGAATGAGGCCGCTCTGCAAGTGCCCTGCAACCTTGTGCAGTACAGCAAACAAAGGGTTAAAGCAGGCAGTGCTGCTTTCTCACCACCTGCTTGGAACCCGCAGAAGCATGCAGTTGTGGGGCAAAGTGACCCCAATTACTCAAATGACTCCCTATTTGCAGGCAGTAGCACCCACCAAAAGCAACAGGGGGCTTAATTACTGCTGTGGCATGTGTACACCTTTGGCTGCTACCTCAGCAGCTAAAGGGGTAGGGATTGGGGGTGGTAAAACCATGACTCAACCGCAGGGTGTTACCACCCCAAACTTTACATGTGAACGAGCACTAAGGGATCATTCACAAGTGCAGCAGGCACTGCCGTTCCTCTGAAAAGCAATGGGAGTCTGTTTGACAGGCGCTATGTTGCCTCCTTATTTAAACTCATGTTTGCCATGCAATGCATGCAACGGCGACATGGTAGTATGGCAATTAGAGGTTTAAATCAGGTGTAAGGAGGTGACACTGTGCCCGGTGATCCTTGACTTCTCCCATGTTGTTCAGGTAGATCTCCACCTCTTTAAGGTTACCTACCCCTGCATTAGAGCTATCATTGGACCAGAGAATAAGTCTCCACAAAACTGATATTGGCCATGGTGGTTGAATAAAATAGGAAAGAGGGCTGCTCAAGGCTTCAATAGTATATCATCAGTACAACAAGCACTATCCGAATGCAATGTGCTTCATACAGATGTAACAGGTAATCAGCAGTCGTTAGACCGTTGACTGTAAACCTTGTATGTGCAATGAATTCTGGTTGCTGCTGCTGCACCACCACCACCACAACATACTTGCAGTATGCAGTCATCAGAACTTTTTGGGCCCCTTACACAGCTTTAGGCCTGAACACCTCACCTGTATATATGTCAGCCTCCTCACACCTGTGTGTGTGTGTGTGTATATATATATATATATATATATATATATCTATCAGCCCCCCCACACCTGTATGTGTGTGTGTGTGTGTGTATATATATATATATATATATCAGCCCCCACACCTGTATATATGCCAGCCCCACCCATATATAATATATATATATATATCAGGCCCCTCTCACCTGTATATATGTCAGCCCCCCCCCCCTCACACCTGTATATCTGTCAGCCCCCCCCCCTCACACCTGTATATCTGTCAGCCCCCCTTCCACCTTTATATATGTCGGTCCCCCTCACACCTGTATATTTACCAGCCCCCCACACCTATGTATATGTCAGCCCCACACACACACAAATCTGTAAACACACAAGCCTCTGGCCCCTCCCTGTACACAAACAGTCCCCTCCCTTTCCTTTAACAGCCCCTACTTGTAAAGAAAATCTTCCTTCCTAGTCCCAGCTCGTTTTCACAAAGCTGGCATGTTGCTGACAGGAGCGCACAGTACAGGCAGCTCACACCAGGGGTGCACATGTACATAGTAGCCAGAGGCGGCAGTAAAGAGCTTGATTTCGATCATAACGAATGACCCGAAAAATGAAAAAAAAAGTTACCCATTTGAAACCATTGATTGAACCCACAAGTCTGGGATGTCAGATCCAGAGATAGGCAAACTGTAACAGACATCTCCTCACTCTTAGAAGTGAGGGCCAGGGGCGTCAGGAGGGGGGAGCCCCGAAAAGCCCAGAGTCTCATGATTGCAGGTCTCCATTGTTAGCCTCGAGCGCCGGGACCGATCTGATCCCGTGCGCCGTCGAGTGTGGCCGAGTGCCATAGCAGGTTCCGCCTTCTGGAGCCTGCACAACGCCTATGATGGACGTCCCACTGGTCCAAGGCCGGGACCACGGGAAGTGTGACATCTATCATAGGCGCTGCAAGCTCCAGAAGGCGGGAATTACAATGCAGCCGACTGACGGAATGACTGACTGCCTGCTGTGACACCGCACACCACGGCTGAGGTAGGTCAGACAGTGTATGTAAATGTCATTGTAGGTAGGTCAGTGTATATAGGTCACTACCGTCATTGTATGTAGGTCAGGTAGGTCACGGCCCAGCCAAAAAAAAAAGCCTGCGTCACATACACCATCTCTCCCCCCCCCCCCCCCCCCGGTTTCCGGCCTTGAACTTCGGGCTGAAGCCCCTGGTCTTTTTGCCACCTAGCAACAACGCCCCTGGTGAGGGCACCCTTCATTTGAAAAGGAAAGCCTGAATTTAGGATTAGAAATTGAATCCTGGATAGAGCATAGAGGTGCTCTGAGTTTTGAGGAGGTAGAACCACCTGAACAAAGGTATTTCTCTATCATACACTCAAGGACAACTGGTATATTCATATCCATTACGATGGGGTTATGCTTGGACACTGACATAAAAAGACAAGAAATCCCCACCTAGCCATAACCCCTCCTAGCTAGGAATAGTTTCAGGTTTTTGGGATCTTATGGCATGGACTAGTGAGTGCCTGGCAGTGTGTCCCTTAGGTGGGTATACCCTATGAAGAGGGTAAGGGAAAATGTCCTCTGGGTCCTCCTTCATTTCCTTCTATGTCTACCTGTTTTAGGGCAAGCACATCAGGATCTAACCAAATAGACACATAGTGCTGGAGAAAGAGCCTGGTGTTTTTGATCCCTGGACAGTGATGGCAGTATTAACAACAGGGCATTTATACACCCTTCCTAATCAGGCCAAATTTTTAGCTTTCAGTGCTTTCACATTTTGAATGACAATTACTCAGGCATGCAACACTAGACCCATATGAAATGTTTGTCCTTTTTATTCACACAAATAGAGCTTACTTTTGGTGGTATTTAAAGTGGTTGTATACCCACAAATATGAAATGCATCTACAGGTAAGCCTACATTAAGGCTTACCTGTAGGTGCTTGCAATATCTCTGAGACCTACACGGTCTCGGAGATATTTGCAAAAAAGAGTGCACCGCTATCTACGGTGCATGCGCGCCGTAGATAACGGCGCAGGCACACTGAGCGTGGAGGCTCTTTGAATGGCAGTCTGCTGGACACTGCCGGAATTCGTGCATGCGCGGGAGTGACGTCATCGCCGCTCCGGCCAATCACAGCGCCGGAGCGGCGATACCCGGAAGTCACTCCGGGTATCATGGATGCGACGGAGGACGTGTCCGAGGACCGCTGCGGGGGCTTCGATCTAAGGTAAGTGATTGATAATGAGCTAGTATGCTAGCTCATTATGACTTTGCCTTGCAGGTTCTGAAAATAAATAAATAAAAGTTTGCGGTATACAACCGCTTTAACCGCTTGCTGACCAGCTGCCGTCATTATACTGTGGCAGATCTGCTCGTCCGTAGCTGTACGTCGGTCCCTTTAACAGCTATAGCAAGGTCGCGTGCACGCTGCATGGCGGGGGGAGCTGATGCATGTGGCCAGCACCCGCTATGTCCGCTGGCCACCCGCGTATGCTCCACAAAGAGCTAGAACGGGGATCTGTCAATGTAAACAAACAGATCCCTGTTCTGACTGGGAAGTACAGAGTGATCGTCTGTTCCTAGTCATTAGGAACAGCAATCTCTCTGTACTCCCAGTCAGTCCCCTTCCCCCCCAGTTAGAAACACCTCCCAGGGAACACATTTAACCCCTTAATCGCCCCCTAGTGTTAACCCCCTTCCCTGCCAGTGTCATTTATACAGTAATCAGTGCATTTTTATAGCACTGATTGCTGTATAAATGTCACTGGTCCCAAAAAAGTGTCCGAATCTGTCCGTCGCAATGTCACAGTCCTGCTAAAAACGACCATTACTAGTAAAAACTAATTATAATAAAAATGCCATAAATCTATCCCCTATTTTGTAGACACTATAACTTTTGCACAAACCAATCGGTATACGCTTATTGCAATTTTTTATTTTTTTACCAAAAATATGTCGAAGAATACATATTGGCCTAAACTGATAAAGAAATGTGTTTTTTTTTTGTTTGTTTGTTTTTTTAGGGATATTTATTATAGCAAAAAGTAATTGTGGGTCTTTCATTGTTTATAGCGCAAAAAATAAAAACCGCAGTTCTATTTGTGGGGAAAAAGGACATACATTTTGTTTGGGTACAGCGTCACATGACCGCGCAATTGTCAGTTAAAGCGACGCAGTGCCGTATCGCAAAAAATGGCCTGGTCATTAACCACTTCCGGCCCGGTCAATAGGAGATTGACGTCCGGGAAGTGGTTGTGTTATCCTGACTGGATGTCAGGATAGGGGCGCGCATCGCGGCGATCAATGGAGCGGTGTGTCAGTCTGACCCACCGCTACACTGATCTCGGTAAAGAGCCTCCGGTGGAGGCTTTTTACCACGTGATCAGCCGTGTCCAATCACGGCTGATCACGATGTAAACAGGAAGAGCCGTTGATCGGCTCTTCCTCACTCGCGTCTGACAGATGCGAGTAGAGGAGAGCCGATCGATGGCTCTCCTGACAGGGGGGGTTCGCGCTGATTGTTTATCAGCGCAGCCCCCCCTCGGATGCCCACACTAGACCACCAGGATGCCGCCCAGGACCACCAGGGAAGCACCTAACATGTGGATGGCCAGGTAAGTCCCCCATGGCCATCCACATGTATAATAATATGCCTAACTTATGCCAATCAGTGCCCACAAATGGGCACTGACTGGCACCATCTTGGCACAATTTTTTTTTGTGATGCCCAGCAATGCCACCCACCAGTGTCATCCGTGGCACCCACCAATGTCCATCAGTGCCCATCCGTGCCCACCTATCAGTGCCCTTCCGTGCCACCTATTAGTGCCACTCATAAGTACCCATCAGTGCCACCCATAAGTACCCATCAGTGCCACCTCATCGGTGCCTATCAGTGCCGCCTTATCAGTGCCCGTCAGTGCAGCCATATCAGTGCCCATCATTGAAGAAGAAAACATACTTATTTACCCCCAAAAATTATAGAAACAAAGAAAAACTTAGTTTTTTTCAAAATTTTCGCTTTTTTTATTTGTTGTGCAAAAAATAAAAATCGCAGAGGCGATCAAATACCACCGAAAGAAAGCTCTATTTGTGAGAACAAAATTATAAAAAAAAATTTGAGTACAGTGTAGCATGACCACGTAATTGTCATTTAAATTAGGACAGAGCTGAAAGCTGAAAATTGGCTTGGGCAGGAAGGTGTATAAGTGCCTGGTATTGAAATGGTTAAGGGGGAAAATTGTTTTTTTATTTTTTGCGCTATGAATAAAAAAAGACAGAAAATTTTGTAAAAAATTGCATTTTTCTTTGTTTCTGTTATAAAATGTTGCAAATTAGTAATTTTTCTTTTAGCCAAAACTTATACTGCTACATATCTTTGGTAAAAATAACCCAAATCAGTGTATATTATTTGGTCTTTGTGAAGGGGTCTACAAGCTATGGTGCCAATCATTAAAAAATTATCCTACCTGATGTACTGATGACCTATCCGATTTCTTGAGACACAAACCAGGACAGCACAAATACCCACCAAATGACCGGTTTTTGGAAAGTAGACATTTCAAGGAATTTAGTAAGAGACATGGTGAGTTTTTTTTAAGTTGTCATTTTTTCCCACAATTCTTTGCAAAAATAAAGATTTTTTTCCCCCCCACAAAATTGTCATATTAACACGTTATTTCTCTCACATGGCATATGCATACTTGCAACTACACCCCAAAATACATTCTGCTACTCCTGATTATGGTGATACCACGTGTGAGACTTTTTCACAGCCTGGCCACATAGTGGGGCCCAACATGCAGGGAGCACCGTCAGGTGTTCTAGGGGCATAAATTACACATCTAATTTCCTGACTACCTATTACATTTTTGAAAGCCCTAGAACACAAGGACAATGGAAACGCCCACAAAATGACCCCATTTTGGAAAGCAAACATCCCAATGTATATTCTATGTGGCATAATAAGTCTTTTGCACGTCATTTTCTTCCACAAGTTTCTGGAAAATGTGGAAAGAAAATGAAAATGCACTGTACTCATAGGCGCCGATGAGGATCCACTGGTTAAAGTTGGTAGCTGTCGGAGAAGTTGTAACCTAGTTGCAAAAGTCTGAGAGGTCAGGTAGGCCACTTATTATGCCCCTTTCACATGGGACGGATCCGTGAAGATCCGCCCCGTGAACCTCCGCTTGCTCAGCGGGGATCGCTCCGCTGATCCCCGCTGAGTCGGCGGATGACAGGGCGGTCACCGCACACTGTGCAGGGACCGCCCTATCAGATCTCCGCTCTCCCCTATGGGGGGATCGGATGAACACGGACCGTCTGTCCGTGTTCATCCGATCCGCTCTGCAGACGGATAGAAAAATAGGATTTTCCTCCGTCTGCAGAATCGGGGGATTGCGGACCTGGATGAGATCGGGTGTCAGCGGATGTTCATCCGCTGACACCCGCGATCTCATAGGGACCAATGTATGTCCCTTTTTCATCCGTAAACGGACCGATGAAAAAGCGGACATACGGTCCGCTGGTGTGAAAGTGGCCTTACACTGCTTAGATAGAGCTAGATGTAGATGCAGAGCAGTGTTAAAAGTGTGTCCTGCTATGGGCCAAGGGAAGCATAATCACTATGAGATTGAGCATTTTGTGGCCCTTTGGCAGAGCAGATATTTGTCTGACCTTTTGCCATGGTTCTCTTTCATCTGGTTTCTGCCATTGCTACAGGTGAGGGTATTGCCCTGTGGGGTATTTTTCTTCTTTAACAATCTAAGCACTGAAAGTTACAGTTATACAGTAGGCGAGGTTGAAAAAAGTCCATCAAGTCCAACCTATGTGTGTGATTTATGCCAGTATTACATTGTATATCCCTGAATGTTGTGGTCGTTCAGGTCCTTATCTAATAGTTTTTTTAAATTATTGATTCTCCTCGCTGAAACCACTGCCTGTGGAAGAGAATTCCACATCCTAACCACTCTTACAGTAAAGAACCCTCTACGCAGTTTAAGGTTAAACCGCTTTTCTTCTAGTTTTGGTGAATGGCCACGTGTGTTATTATATTCCCTTTCGCTGAAAAGTTTTATCCCTATTGTGGGGTCACCAGTACGATATTTGTACATTGAAATCATATCCCCTCTCAAGCGTCTCTTCTCCGGAGAGAATACGTTTAGTGCTCGTAACTGTTCCTCATAACTAAGGTCCTCCAGTCCCTTTATTAGTTTTGTTGCCCTTCTCTGGACTCTCTCCAGTTCCAGCAAATTCTTCCTGAGGACTAGTGCCCAGAACTGGACAGCATACTCTAGGTGCGGCCAGACCAGAGTCTTGTAGAGTGAGGAGAGTTATTGTTTTATCTCTGGAGTTAATCCCCATTTTAATGCATGCTAATATTCCGATTGCTTTGCTTGCAGCAGCTTGGCATTGCATGCCACTGCTGAGCCTGTCATCTACTAAGACCCCCAGGTCCTTTTCCATCCTAGATTCCCCCAGAGGTTCTCCCCCCTAGTGAGTAGATTGCATTCATATTTTAACCACTTAAGCCCCGGACCAATATACAGCATAAAGACCAGGCCCCTTTTTGCGATTCGGCACTGCGTCGCTTTAACTGACAATTGCGCGGTCGTGCGACGTGGCTCCCAAACAAAGTTGACGTCCTTTTTTTTCCCACAAATAGAGCTTTCTTTTGGTGGTATTTGATCACCTCTGCGGTTTTTATTTTTTGCTCTAAAAACAAAAATAAAGCGACAATTTTGAAAAAAATGCAATATTTTTTACTTTTTGTAGTTATAAAAATAAAAATTTGCGCTAGGTGCAAAGTAATTGTTAAGTGTAATAAATGAATAAATCCCAAAAGGAAGACCTGCTGCTAAACACCAAAAAAAACTTGATATAAGGTACAACAGAAATAAATATACAAAAAGGTGTAGCGCTGGATAAATAAACTATATATGACCATATAGTGAATTAATTGACAAGAAGAAAAAGTATAAAAAAACTGTGTGAATATTAAAAATACATCATAGTTCATATGTGTCTGTAAAAATTAATACATCTGCTCCTCTATTCAAAGATGGCAAAGAGTTCTACAGAGTGCAGGTATCCGATGTTGAACATGGGAATAACCAATACTTAGAAAAAGATCCCACCACCAAGGTGTGGGGTGAAGGCTTACCAGACAGCCTGCGACCGCCCTTCTCAGGGGGGTCAAAACAAGCTCAGCAGAGTGATGTTACTCAGTAGAAAGCAGAGAGATTCAGCAGGAACGCTTAATCCGCGGTAGGAGGATCTCCAGAGACGTTGGTTGGACACCTGACCAAAACCGGAAGTAGTCACGCTCTTTCCAGATCAGAGCGGATGTTCCTCAGTGAATGGGGTGAAACCCAGAAGAGAAAGGAAAACTGGCATTACTAAAAACCCCTAGACTGGGTTCAGTGATCAGACCCAGGTGACTGTAATCAGGGAGAAGGAAGGTTAGCTGAGCATTTGGATCAAGTTGTAGTGGAGAGTTTTACTTGTCCTCATCCATGTTTCCAGATGTATCCATTCGTAATAATAATAAATATCCCCCCAAAAAATATAAAAAAACGTTTTTTTTTCCTCAGTTTAGGCCGATACGTATTCTTCTACATATTTTTGGTAAAAAAAATCGCAAACGGCATTTATTGATTGGTTTGCGCAAAAGTTATAGCGTTTACAAAATAGGGGGTAGTTTTATGGCATTTTTATTATTATTTTTAATTTTTTTTACTAGTAATGGCGGCGATCAGCGATTTTTTTCGTGACTGCGACATTATGGCGGACACATCAGACACTTTTGACACATTTTTGGGACCATTGTCATTTTTACAGGGATCAGTGCAATAAAAAAGTGCACTGGTTACTGTAAAAATGACACTGGCAGTAAAGGGGTTAACCACTAGGGGCGCTGAAGGGGTTAAGTATGCCTAAGGGAGTGATTCTCACTGTTAGGGGGCGTGGCTACGAGTGACACATCACCGATCTCCACTCTGTCACCGATCTCCACTCTGTGTAATCAGTGTCAGTAGGCGAGCGGGGAGATGTTGTGTTTACACTAACATCTCCCCGCTCCATCCCTCTGTGAGACGATCGCGGGGATCCCTGCGGCGATCGAGTCCACGGAACCCATGGTCCGACTCACGGGGATGACTGCAGGGTCGCGAGCGCACCGCTGGCGGCGCGTGCGCGACCACACGGCAGGCAAAGGGGACGTACAGGTACGTGATTGTGCCTGTACGAGCCATTCTGCCCACGTATATATGCCGTGAGCGGTCGTTAAGGGGTTAACCACCCAAATGCATTATTTTATATTTTTCTACTTTTCTACATTAAAGTGGTTGTAAACCCCCTTTTGCAACTTGCACCTACAGGTAAGCCTAGATTAAGGCTTACCTGTAGGTGCAAGAAATATCTCCTAAACCTACACGGTTTAGGAGATATTTGCTAAAAATGACATTGCTCCTTGTCTACGGAGCATGCGCGCCGTAGACAATGGCGCATTCATGGGGTTAATCCCATTCACAAATCCGGCTAAGTCCCAGCATTCTCCGACTTAGCCGGATTCGACGGCTCCCGCACGCATGTGCGGACTCACGTCTTTGCCGCTCCGGCCAATTACAGCGCCGGAGCGGCGCTGTGATTGGCTGGAGCGGCGATGGCTGTGGCTGGAGAGGGAGACGAGGATGGTTTTGGGGGCCCCGATCTAAGGTAAGTGATGCATAATGAGCTATTATGCTAGTCATATTAGCTCATTATGGCTTTCTCTTACAGGTAGTTTAAAAAAAAATAATAATTTCAGGGGGTTTACAACCACTTTAGGACTCATTTGCTATGTAGTTGTGAACCCCATTAAATTGTTCAAATCTTCTTGTAAGGTTTCCAAATCCTGCCGAGAAGTTATTGCCCTGCTTAGCTTAGTATCGCAAATACAGAGATTGAGCCGTTTAATCGATCCTCCTGGTCGTTTATGAATAAATTAAACAGGATTGGTCCCAGGACAGAACCCTGGGGGACCCCACTTTCCACCCCAGGCCATTCCGAGTACTCCCCATTTATCACTACCCTCTGAACTTGCCCCTTTAGGCATTTTTTCAATCCATGTACTCACCCTATGGTCCATGCCAACGGACCTTACTTTGTAAAGTAAACGTTTATGCGGAACTGTATCAAATCATTTTGTAAAATCCAGATACACCACGTCTACGGGCCTTCATCTAGATGGCAGCTCACCTCCTCATAGAAGATTAATAGATTAGTTTGGCAAGAACGATTCTTCATGATTCCATGCTGATTACTGCGAATGATATCGTTGTCATTACTAAAATCTGGTATATAGTCCCTTATCATCCCCTCCAAGAGCTTACATACTATTGATGTTGGGCTAACTGGTCTGTAATTCCCAGGGATGTAACTTGGCCCTTTTTTAAATATTGGTGCTACATTGCCTTTTCTCCAATCAGCTGGTACCATTCCAGTAAGTAGACTGTTCGTAAAAATTAGAAACAATGGTCTGTCAATTACTTGACTGAGTTCCTTAAGGACCCTTGGGTGCAAGCCATCTAGTCCCGGTGACTTATTAATGTTAAGTTTTTCAAGTCTAATTCTGTTAGCCATGAGGGTGCTTCCTGTGACATGTCATGAGGATAAACATTGCAGTTTTGGTTACTGAAGCCCCCGGATTCCCTCAGTGAAGACTGAGGAGAAGAATACATTCAATATCCTTAGTAACCAGATTCCCTTCATCATTCTTTATGGGACCAATATGATCTGACCTTTCTTACGATTTATGTACTTAAATAATTTCTTGGGATTTTTTTTTACTCTCCTCGGCTATGTGCCTTCCATGTTCTATCTTAGCCACCCCGATTACACCCTTACATTTCTTGTTGCATTCTTTGTACAATTGGAATGCTGATGATGATCCCTCAGTCTTGTATTTTTTGATGGCCTTCTCCTTTGCTTTTATATGATTTTTTACATTGGAGTTAAGCCACCCATGACTTTTATTAGCTCTTTTAAATTTATTTCCCATTGGGATGCACTGGCTAATGCCCTTACTTACTTAATATGCTCTTAAAGCATACCCATTTTTCCTCTGTGTTCTTTGTTCCTTAAGATTTTATCCCAGTTATTATCTTCTAGCAAGAATCGTAGTTTAGGGAAGTTGGCTCTTTTGAAATTCAGTGTCTTTGTATTCCTCTCATGTTTCCCATTTGTGTGATTTATACTAAAACAAATTGACCTGTGATCGCGGTTTCCTAAATTGCCCCGTCATTCCACATCCGTGATCAGGTCTGTATTGTTGGTAATCAGTAGGTCTAGTAACGATTTGTTTTTAGTTGGTGCATTTACCATCTGACCCATGAAATCTTCCTGCAAGACATTTAGGAACTGACGAGCCTTAGTTGACTGCGCGGTTCCTTCCACCCAGTCTATGTCTGGATAATTATAATCCCCCATTATAATGACACTTCCTATTCTTGCCACTAATCCAAATTGTGATAGGAGGTCCGCCTCCACCTCTTCCCTCTGGTTAGGGGGCCTATAGCATACTCCCGGTATTACTTTCCCCTTTGTTTCCTCCCTTTGTAGCTCTACCCATAAGGATTCCACCTCCTCCCTTGCTCCCTTAGTGATGTCATCTCTCACATTCACTTGTACATCATCGAGTGTGATCTCTATAACTGATCCAGTTGTGCTAACTTAACTTACAGTCTAAGTAGCTTAGCAGATATTGACTAGATTCAAATGACGTAGAAAGCTTTAATCCAAAACTTGTGCAGATCATAACAGATGAACATCAGATAATCAGGTAAAAAAAAAAATCATAGCATGTGGTGAATAGAGGCTAAAGCATGAAAAAGAAGGGTGAGAATAACTACATGGAGCATCCTCTAGATACGGAGTTAGGTAGGGGCAAAATGATTAAAAGTAAACAGACAATGCATATGTAACATGATCGGAATTCACAAAGTAGGGCGTGGAAATTGGGTGTGGTCGAAATGGAAAATGCAGCAACCTGGGGGGGTAGCAACCATGTAGAGTGGTCCTTGAGGCAGAAAGGCAGGAGGAAGAGTCTGAGTACCTTCTATAAGGGACTCTAGGTCGAAGTAGCAGTAAATGTGCTGCCAGTGGTGTGATGTAAACTCCTGGTCATTCACTTGAGCCTAATATCTGAGTGGTTAAATTTTAGCACCAAGTTTGAAAAGTTTACACTGTACAGTGAATGTTTTAAAAATATATTTAAAAAAAATATATAAAAACCAGGCTGCTCTATTTACTTAAATATGCACCATATGTGCATATGTTAGCAAAATTTTGAGTATAGCCTCAATTAAAAAAATAATAATCAAAAGTATAAATAGTGCCATCATCCATAATAAGTAATGAAAAGAAAACCTAATGAACATAGGGTTATGGCTGCTAGTGCCATCAAACCCATGATTGATCACCAGGGATAGGGATGTGGGTTGGATTTTTTGGGCACTGATAACACGGCAACAAAGTCATATAAAAATATATTTATTGCATAAAAGGATTCATGGATCAACCAACTGCTCAGTAGGTACCCCCGCGGCGAATGAGGGGGACATGTGTGGTGCTCTCCAGTAAAATTAATTAAATACTGTTAGATATAATCATTCATCTAGTTGAAAGTGTTTGTATTAACCACCAGGTATGGGTGTGAAGGAACAGAAGGGGGTGGGGAAGGGGAGAGGGAAGTGAAAAGGGGGGGGAAGGAAGAAGGGGGGAAGGGAGTGGGGGATAAAGAAAGGAAAGGGGGGTACATACTGAGCAGTTGGTTGATCCATGAATCAAACACGGTGAGCGGATTGGCAATACTGATATTAACTGTACCCACAGTATTTATATTGTAATTCTATGTACTGTATATGTATGTTTTTGCTAGTGTACTTACTGTATATTATGTATTGTACAGAGCCTCCTGAAGAAGCGATGTTTACCACGAAACGGGTCGAGGTTTTTGCCTCTCTCCACCCTAAACAGAGTGTGACGGTGGCTCCTTTACCTACAAACACTGTTTTTTTGCTGTGGGGTTTAGTTCCTTTTATAATAAATATATTTTTATATGACTTTGTTGCCGTGTTATCAGTGCCCAAAAAATCCAACCCACATCCCTATCCCTGGTGATCAATCATGGGTTTGATGGCACTAGCAGTCAGAACCCTATGTTCATTAGGTTTTCTTTTCATATGTGCATATGTACAGGGCTCAAGTCCTGTGGGAACGCATGGGAACGGCGTCCCTGCACTTTTTTTACAGCAGGAACGCCGTTCCCTTTGCAGGACTAGAGCAGCCGTGCAGTTCACCCAGGCTCCATAGAGGTGGGGGCGCTCAAGCGCCAGAGTGCTCCCCTCCCTCCTCCTCGGCATCCCCCTGGACACCACTGGTCACCGCAGCGCAGCCGCTGTCTCCGCCGCCCTGTTTCCTGCCCAAGCCCCTCCTATCAGTGGAGATCGAAGCGGCTGTCTCTGTTCGAAGAGACCCGCTCAGTGACATCGATGGGGGCGGGGCGGTCCGTGGCGTGCAGTGCAGGACACAGGCAATGCATTTGTTCTCTCTGTCACGATCTTCTTCTCCCCCAAGGCAGCGCGGCTCCACACCTCTCCAGCTGCCGCCCGGGTGGGGTTTGTACTGAGGGGGGGTTGTCCTGAAGGGGGGTCTCTCTACTAATGATGGAGGGGGGATTTGTACTAATAATTGAGGAGTGTACAGAGGTGGACATGGGGCTACAGAAGTGAGAGGTGGACATGGGGGGTACAGAGATGGACATGGGGGGGGGGGGGGGTACAGAAGTGAGAGGTGGACATGAGGGGATACAGAGATGGACATGGGGGGGGTACAGAAGTGAGAGGTGGACATGAGGGGATACAGAGATGGACATGGGGGTACAGAAGTGAGAGGTGGACATGGGGGGTACAGAGATGGACATGGGGGGCTACAGAAGTGAGAGGTGGACATGGGGGGTACAGAGATGGACATGGGGGGATACAGAAGTGAGAGGTGGACATGAGGGGATACAGAGATGGACATGGGGGGTACAGAAGTGAGAGGTGGACATGGGGGGTACAGAGATGGACATGGGGGGGTACAGAAGTGAGAGGTGGACATGGGGGGTACAGAGATGGACATGGGGGGTACAGAGATGGACATGGGGGGGTACAGAAGTGAGAGGTGGACATGGGGGGATACAGAGATGGACATGGGGGGGTACAGAGATGGACATGGGGGGTACGGAGGTTGACATGAGGGGATTACAGAGGTGGACATGGGGGGAACAGAGGTGAACACAGGTGGACGGAGGAACAGAAGTGGAGGGGGTACAGAGGTGAACACAGAGGTGGGCATGGGGGGGTACAGAGATGAACCCAGAGGTGGACATGGGGGGGTACAGAGGTGGACATGGGGGGTACAGAGGTGAACATGGAGGGGTACAGAGGTGAACCCAGAGGTGGACATGGGGGGGTACAGAGGTGGACGTGGAGGGGGTACAGAGGTGGACGTGGAGGGGGTACAGAGGTGGACATGGAGGGGGTACAGAGGTGGACATGGAGGGGGTACAGAGGTGGACATGGAGGGGTACAGAGGTGGACGTGGGGGAACAGAGGTGGACGTGGGGGAACAGAGGTGGACGTGGGGGAACAGAGGTGGACGTGGGGGAACAGAGGTGGACGTGGGGGAACAGAGGTGGACGTGGGGGTACAGAGATGGACGTGGGGGGGTACAGAGATGGACGTGGGGGGGGTACAGAGATGGACGTGGGGGGGGTACAGAGATGGACGTGGGGGGGGGGTACAGAGATGGACGTGGGGGGGGTACAGAGATGGACGTGGGGGGGGTACAGAGATGGACGTGGGGGGGGTACAGAGGTGGACATGGAGGGGGTACAGAGGTGGACATGGAGGGGGTACAGAGGTGGACATGGAGGGGGTACAGAGGTGGACATGGGGGGAACAGAGGTGGACATGGAGGGTACAGAGGTGGACATGGAGGGGGTACAGAGGTGGACAAGGATGGGGTACAGAGGTGGACAAGGATGGGGTACAGAGGTGGACAAGGAGGGGGTACAGAGGTGGACATGGAGGGGGTACAGAGGTGGACATGGAGGGGGTACAGAGGTGGACATGGAGGGGGTACAGAGGTGGATTGGGGACAGAGTACCCTGAGGCCGGCCAGCCAGCCAGCACCCTGAGACCAGCCAGGCCGGCACCGAGGGCAGTACCGAGACCAGCACCGAGGGCAGTACCGAGACCAGCACCGAGGGCAGTACCGAGACCAGCCAGGCCAGCACCGAGTACCCCGAGGTGTGTGTGATTATTCTGTTAGTTTGACAAGTTAATTTATTTTGTTTTTGTAAACTGGCACTTTACAATAAATGTTGCACTGTATTTTCTGTGAAATATATATGCATATGAGCGTATCATTTTTTTTTTTTTTGGTGGGGGAGTGGATCTTGGGTGGGAGTTCCCACACTTTTTCCCCAGGACTTGACCCCTGCATATGTATAAAGCAGTGAATGTGACATTCACCAAATTTTCACTGCACTGCGTATTTTACTGGTGCATGTGTTTTAAATTACAGGGAAGGTTTGGTAATTGTCACATTAAGCGCTTTATAAATGTGCCCCAAAACAGCACTTTAAAACCCAAGATTCACAGCTGTCAGTACAAACAGTACAGCCAGGCTCCAACACTATGATGCAGATTCCAAATGGTGCCAAAGCCTTTCAGCACAATTTGAATAAACAAGTTTACTATATTAGTAGAATTGACCATATCCAGACCTGCAGCTCCAAAGCCAAACCGTGCAAAATACAATTGATTTAATATCTAAACAAATATCGATTTGCTATGGTAGCATAGCCAATTAGGTTTAACCACTTGCTGTCCTCGGTCAATTTTGACATTTCTCACATACATGTTAATCTTTTTTTGGTAGAAAATTACTTACAACCCCCCAAACATTGTATATTATCTAAAAGCAAAGGCCCTGGAGAATGAAAAGGTAATTGTTACAATTTTTTTATATCGCATGATATCTATGCAGCCATTAATCAAACACACATTTTTAGGAAAAAAAACACAAAATTAATATTTAGTGCACACAATACACAATTTTTTGGTAAAATATAAACTATGATGTTGCATTGATTAAATAGATATGGGTTATTAGTTTACAGTTAAACATGAGCTCTGGCAAAATAATTTCTGCTGTCTGATGTTTGTGGCAATACTTCATGTGTGGTGCAATCATTGTTTACATATGTGTGCTGGACCTTTGTGTGTGTTTGTATTTGTGTGTAAGCACAGAGGCGAGGATGCTTTAAAATTTGTATTTAATTTAAATTTATTTTTTTATTTTACTTTTTTTACATTATTTTTTAATCACAAGGCATTAACACCGCCAATTGATAGCTTGGGCAAAGAACATGTACTCCCTCCTCTTCCCTCCAAACTGGCAGATCAAATAGAGATCTGTCAGGAAAATACCAAATTAAAATCGGAAGTGACTGAATCCTCATTACTTCCAGCTTCATTCTTTACAGAGGAGAGAGAGGAACTGCTGTTTCTTCTCCTCTGTGCACAGCCGATCTAAGTGGTCTTGGACTCCTTGGTGTAATAGGAGAGCCCGGGAACAATGGTGGAAGGGGAGCCCCCCCCCCCCCTTCCATGCACTGTAAACGTGATCAGGCAGCTGTATAACCACTCAGATCACTCTTACTGAAAAACTGGTCACACCAGTTTCAAAAAATGATGCTGAGGCCTGATACATACGGTCTAAGGACAGCAATTGGTTTTAATCTAATCCTTTATGTACAGAAGTGCTATACTTCCAAATATGCAAAGCTACTGTCTGATCAAAGATCAGGAAACAAATTACAACAGATTTTAAACCTTGCTTTTCATAGACTAACTACAGCTAACACTTAGGCCCCTTTCACACTGAGGCGTATTTCAGGTGTTTTTGCGCTAAAAATAGCGCATAAATAACGCCTGAAATGCTCCTGCCCCAGCATTCTCAATGTGAAAGCCCTGAGGGCTTTCACACTAAGGGGATGCGCTGGGAGGAGACAAAAAAATCTCCTGCAAGCCGCTTCTTTGGAGCAGTGAAGGAGTGGTGTGTATACCGCTCCTTTCCATTGAAATCAATGGGACACCGCGGTAATACCGCCCGCAAACCGCAGCTATAGCCGCGGTTTGCGGGCGGTATTAACCCTTTTTCGGCCGCTAGCGGGAGTTAAAACCGCACCGCTAGCGGCCGAATATCGCGGTAAACACGACGGTATAGGGCGCTGAAAATCGCGCCGCTGTACCGTCACCGCATATGCCCACCCCAGTGTGAAAGGGGCCTTAAAGTAAAAATGCATATTGTTGTAAAGTGCACCAGTATTCCTATGGATACATATCATTATATCATCCCCAGTGAAATATTTAGAAGTGCCAAATCCAAGAAAAAAAAAAATGTCAGGTGCTCAGATTATAGATTCTAACTAGCACAGGTAAGGTAGAGCTGTACACCAAACAATGAAAGTATTCCCAAACTAGTTGACATTAACCGCTTGCCGACCAGCCACCGTCATTACACTGTGGCAGGTTGGCACGGCTGCGCAAACCGCGGTAGGTGTACGTCAGCCGCTTTAAAAAGCTATAGGGGGCGTGCCCGTGGCACAACGACGGAGCCAATGCGCATGGCTGCCGGAGACCCGTGATCACTCCTTAGAGATCCAGAATGAGGATCTGTCAATGTAAACAGACAGATCCCCGTTCTGTCAGCGAAGTAGAGATAAATCTGCTGTTCCTAGTGATCAGGAACAGCAATCTCTCTCTACTCCCAGTCAGTCCACTCCCCCCCCCCAGTTAGAAACACCCCCCTAGGGAACACTTGACCCCTTGATCGCCCCCTAGTGTTAACCCCTTCCCTGCCAGTGACATTTATACAGTAATCAGTGGCTATTTTTAGCTCTGATCGCTGTATAAATGTAAATGGTCCAAAAAAAGTGTCCGATCTGTCCGCCGCAATCCCGCTAAAAATCTTTGTTCGCTGCCATTACTAGTAAAAAAAAA
Organism: Rana muscosa; assembly: GCA_029206835.1. Lineage (NCBI taxonomy): Eukaryota > Metazoa > Chordata > Amphibia > Anura > Ranidae > Rana > Rana muscosa. The sequence goes on from CM055116.1 coordinate 885,989,446, forward strand.
AAATTTATAATAAAAATGCCATAAATATATTCCCTATTTTGTAGACGCTATAACTTTTGCACAAACCAATCAATATACGCTTATTGTGATTTTTTTTTTTAACAAAAATATGTAGAGAAATACATATTGGCCTAAACTGATGAAGAAATTTTTTTTCCGGATATTTACTATAGCAAAGTGTAAAAAATTGTAGCTTTTATTTGTTTACAGTGCAAAAAATAAAGACCGCAGAGGTGATCAAATACCACCAAAAGAAAACTCTATTTGTTGGGAAAAAAAGGGACATCAATTTCCGTTGGGTACAATGTCACACGACCGCGCAATTGTCAGTTGTATCGCAAAAAAATGACCTTGGCCATTAAGGGGGTAAATCCTTCTGGGGCTGAAGAGGTTAAAAACAAAAGTTAAAAATAAGATTTTTTGTCGTCGTAAAATCCTTTTCTTGGAGTCCATTGAGGGACGCAGGAAATGTTTAACCTTTGAGTTATACAACCACCAACAGAATGATCGGACACCAAACAAAAAAAGCTGTAGGCCAATTTAGAATAACCATTCTTACAGATGAGGTGTGGGACCAGTGTCCCTCAATGGACTAAATTTTTCTTTTTACGGTAACCATGTCCTTGGGTCCAGGCACTGCTGGCTGAGGAAGTTTACAACATGGGATGCACACAGCAGACAAGGCTGGTATATGATGTTCTGCTCAAGACAGGATCTGATCTACCTCTTTTTCTGTGGCAAGGCTTCTGAGCCCTCACTGATAGGCGATGTATGGCCAGGGCCATTTGGATAAATTTGGGGGCCCCAAGCAGATTGAGAATTTTGGGCCCCCAAGCGGGGGGGGTGCTACTGATCTTTTTTGGAGAAGCGGGTGGGGGGGGTGCTACACAATTTTTTTACTTTTTTTTTTAATTCAGAAGGGGGGGTGCTAACGCGGGACATCGACGCCGATTGCGGGAGGGGGGCGCCAATCGCGGGAGGGGGGGCGCCTATCGCAGGAGGGGGGGGCCGCCAATATCGTGGGAGGGGGGGCCGTCAATCGCGGGAGGGGGGCCGCCAATCGCGGGAGGAGGGGGGCCGCCAATCGCGGGAGGAGGGGGCCGCCAATCGCGGGAGGGGGGCACCAATCGAGGGAGGGGGGCCGCCAAATCGCGGGAGGGGGCCACCAAATCGCGGGAGGAGGGGGCCGCCAAATCGCGGGAGGAGGGGGCCGCCAATCGCGGAAGGGGAGGCAGCTCTGCTGGGGCCCCAGGCCAGCTGGGGGCCCCAAGCAGTTGCTTGGTTTGCCTGTCCTGTTCCGACAGCCCTGTGTATGGCACATCATTGTCCAACTTAATCCAGAACCAGCAGGATAGTCCAATGCTGCAGCACAGGCCAAATCAGTGGAAGATCCAGGATGTTAATTGGGAGAAGATACTCTGATGAAGACCAAGTCCCCTGCACCATGCACCAACAGAGTACTCCTCCTCAACCCGACTGGCATTTGTCACGAAGATCCTCAAAAAGTTTGGAAGGAAAACTTCCCTGATTCCAAAGCCAGTTTCTCAAGCCACCAAGCCAGGGACAATCTGGTCCTCAGTGCCAAATTAATTGATCTGTTCAGGTACCTAATGTATTTGTCACACAACAGAATCCTGCATTGTAGAGGTCTGGAGTGGAGCTAGGCAAATGGAACTACCGCAAAGGAAACTAGCATCAGACCTAAGATTCTCATGCAAAAGTGGAGAGTTAGAGGACTCCTGGACTGGAGAACTTGAATTTAAGATTAGAAAAGTAGCTAATGGAAAGCTGGGGATATGCATCCTTAATGCCCACAGAAGCCACAAACTCTCCCTGGCAATGACAGATTTGGTGGATTGCTTGTGGAATTTCTGGTTTTGAATGAAGAACTTCAGAGCTTTGAGATCCAAGATGGGGCGGAAAGGTGAACGGATTGAAGCAACATTCTTGAAGCTGTTCTGCCACACGAACTGTGGGAAGGATGCCTTGGTTTAGAAGACATAAGAGAGACAATTTGGGATCTGCTAACCTGTGCAGTAATACAGGAAGGTTGAAGGTGAGAAACTGAGGAGGGGTCATGGAGCCAAACTCCAGTTTGTAGTCCTGGGATACCACCTCCTGATTTTGAGCTTTGTAGTCCTGGGATACCACCTCCTGATTGTAAGCTTTGTAGCCAGGCTTTGAGAGTATCAACAAGGAAAGCAAGGGATTGAGGAAATGAAAGGAAGAGGAGTTCTTAACAGTCAGAGATGGGGAAGACATTGCAAATTGCTCCATCTTCTTCCAACAGTATCCTCTGCTGATAGTACTGAGTATTGATATGAGATCCATGCAAGAGTTGCGATGAGAAGCTTCCAGCAGAACATCACAACTAAACACTTGAAGCTACAGCCATTTGCTATATGCATTCAATAATCAAGGGATCAACTGTAGCAGTGATGAGATCTCTGAGGGGTTTTGACCAGTCAGAAATGGTTTGAAAAGTAAAGGCAAAACCAAGATGGGGTAAAGGACAGGGCCTACCGCAAGTACAGTATCTCACATAAGTGAGTACACCCCTCACATTTTTGTAAATATTTTATTATATCTTTTAAGAGCCAGTTCACACTGGGGCGGCACGACTTTGGGGCGACTCGGCAAGGCGATCTCAAGACGACTTGCAAAATGACTTCTGTATTGAAGTCAATGCAAGTCGCCCCCAAAGTCGTACAAGAACCTTTTTCTAAGTCGAAGCGACTTGCGTCGCTCCTATTAGAACGGTTCCATTGAATAGAGCGGAGCGCTACTTGTCAGGCGGCTGAGTCGCCTGACGAGTCGCCCCTGTGTGAACCGGCTCTAACGTGACAACACTGAAGAAATTACACTTTGCTACAATGTAAAGTAGTGAGTGTACAGCTTCTTTAACAGTGTAAATTTGCTGTCCCTTCTAAATAACTCAACACACAGCCATTAATGTCTAAACTGATGTCAACATAAGTGAGTACCACCCATAAGTGAAAATGTCCAAATTGGGCCCAAAGTGTCAATATTTTGTGTGGCCACCATTATTTTCCAGCACTGCCTTAACCCTGCCTCACATGAAAAGATGTAATAAAATATTTACAAAAATTTAAGGGGTGTACCCAGGGCTTTTTTTTTTCTCAGACAATATGTGCAGGAACTCCCCCTTTCCAAGTCACTCCTTTTCTATGCCCCTACCCACCTCCCAGTACCGCCCCTTTTAGACAATATAGAACCAAGTATCATTTTGTGGTGCCAAGTAATTTGTATGGAATTTGGTAATATCAAGAAAAACAGTAAAATAGATCCCCTGCAGCCAGCAACAATAGATCCCCTAACAATGGACCACCCACAACAAAAATTTCCACCAGCAACAATAGACTCCCGGCAGCATCAACAGATCTCCGCACAGACAGCATTAATAGACTCTCTGGCTGCCATCAACAATAGTCCCCTCTCCAAACAGTAGATCTCTTTCAGCAACAACTGACCCCTCTGCAACATAAGACCCACTTAGCAACAATAGACCCCCCCTGAAAAAATAGACCCCTAGCAGTGAGCATTAATACCCTGCAGCACACCCCAGCACCACTTACCATTACAGTCAGTCAGTCAGTCAAGGAACAGCGTTCCCGCTGAAAAAAAAAAAAAGCCCTGGGTGTACCCACTTTTGTGAGATACTGTACATAGCATTAGAAAGGGCTTCCAACTATCTGTGCTTGATTAGCTGCAAGATAGGGCAGGAACAGCACTGAGGATCTAGGAGACCACTGATGTTGCCAGGAAACAGGATCTGTCACCTGCCTATGCTATCACAAAGGGAGAGGGGGGGGGGCTTGGTAGCCCCATTGTGATGGCAATAAAGTTAAAGAAAAAAGTGTTAAAAATAAATAAAAGTACCCTTATCCCCTCCCGACCAGGTGCGCTTGTGAGGTATTCTCGCAATTTTAAGACTGAGCAATTTTTCCAGTGCCATAATTCAGACTTAAGGCTGGGTTCACACATGTTGCGGCCGCGGCTCACAGCAGGGGGTCCGATGCGTCCCTGTTCACCAATTCAGGTGCAAATCAGGTCTGAATTTTTGCCTGAATTCGCACCTTAATCGGAAACCAAAGACGCACAGGACCCTTTCCAAATGTGGACTGCAGCCGATGAGCAGAGCATGTTCTAATTTTTCTCGTCGTGATTAATGCCGTTTTTCTCGTTGGGAAAAATGACCAAAAGCCCACACACGGTCGTTTTTCTCGTCAAAGAGAAAAAATGACATTTTTCCAGACGAGAAAAATGGTCGTGTGTACGCGGCATAAGGCAGTGAAACTGATCAAATCACCTGTGCAAAATAATGGAGTGCCTGAAAACATGACCTGTTGGGGTTGAGAAACACTGGGCTAGAAGACCAATAAGTGCTTAGAGAAAAAATCAGCTTATTGGGGTGTTTCCAATCTCTCTAAAGAAAAATGTAGAACAGGTGTATAGGAGTTCTAACCCCTTTTACTGCCACCGATGCAAGGCTTACATCAATGTTTTACACATGCTCCCAGCTGGTACAGTATTAAACCGTAAGAAACAAAAATGCTAGCAAAACAGGTTAGTCATTAACATGGCAGAGCTGAAGAAAAGACATCTATTCTCGCTAGTACGGCAAAAAAAAACTAAGGCATGCTGTTGGCAGGAACGGTTATCCTTGACTGACCTACAGTTTGACCATTAGAAGGTTTCAGTGGTCTGACAAGACTTTGTGTCCCTCATTGGACAAAAAGAAATTTAAAAAAAAAGAAGAAGAGGAATTTTGATTTCCCTGTACACGTCACATCTTAAAGTACAGTATAGGAGATAAAGTATTCCTAGATCTTGATTATCGGCTCGTACCTTCAGGTAATTGGACACTGGCAAAGCTTTAGAGGACACCTACCTTTATAACCCTACCCCACTCACTGAGTCTTCAGTTTTGAAGCAAACAATGCAGAGTAACAAAGGACTGGAAAGGAGGGTGTCCTTTACTGTATTCCAAAGTAGGACACTTACAGGCAAGTAAACTTCACTAAAATCTGGAGATCAACTTTAACCACTTCTATACAGGGCACTTTCACCCCCTTCCTGCCCAGGCCAATTTTCAGCAATGTTGCACTTTCAGTGACAATTGCACGGTCATGCGATGCTTCACCCAAACAAAATATGTACCTTTTTTTTTTTTTTTTTGAGACAGATGGAGCTTTCTTTTGGTGGTATGTAATCACCACTAGGTTTTTTATTTCTTGCTAAACAAACGAAAAAAATACCAACATTTTTTGTTTCTGTTATAAAATTTTGTAAATAGGTAATTCTTCTCCTTCACCGAGGTGCGCTGATAGGCGGTACCGATAGGCATCACTGGTAATCATTGCACTAATTATCAGTTCAGATGTCCTCACTGAGGAAAGCCGCTTATCGGCTCTCCTCACACACCGTCAGTGTGAAGAGAGGAATGCCAACAACCAGGACCTATTTACACTGTGATTGGACGCGTCATAGGCTCTTTACTGTGATCGGAGAGGCGGTATGTCCAAGGGACATGACGCACCACGATCGCCGTGCGCATTGTTCTGAAGAACATCAGATGAAGGATGTCAGAACAATGAAACTCAGCCGTCATTCAGGCAGGGCGGAAAGTGGTGACCTCTGGAAAATGTACATTGCAATTTACATGCAACGCTGTACCAAGATAAAATTATTGTATTTTTTCCCCACAAATAAACTTTTTTCTGCGTTTTTTTATTTTTCGCGCTATAAACAAAAAATGACCAACAATTGTGGAAAAAAAAAACGATTTTTTTACTTTCTGCTAAAAAATCCAATTAAAAAAAATTGGGAAAAAAACAAATTTCTTCATAAATTTAGGCAAATATGTATTATGCTACAAATTTTTGGTAAAAAAAAAAATTGCGATTGTAGAAGCTATAACTTTTGCGCACACCAAACTATTGCTTTTGTTTTTCTTTTCTTTTTACTAGTAATGGCGGTGATCAGCGACTTATAGTGTGACTGCGATATTGCGGCAGACATTGACACCTTTTGGGGACCAGTGACACTAATACAGTGATCAGTGCTTTAAAAAAATAATAAAAAATTGCACTGTCACTGGCTGGGAAGGGGTTAACGGTGTGCCTAGTCAGTGTTTGTGTACTGTGGGAGGTGCTTTTACTAGGGGGAAGAGATGTAATTTATTCCTTGCTTTGCCAGGACATAAATGCCATCCCTTCACTCCTGTCAGAACAGCGATTTGCCTTGTTTACATAAGCAGATCGCCATTTTGCTTTTCTGCGTAACGATCGGCTTCCACTGTGTGTAATCACAGCGGAAGCGAGCCGCGGGCGGAGCACATCCTACCTGGAAGTGTCAGATCACGTGTGTGTGCGTGTGTGTATAATATATACACACACGTGATCTGGCGCACAGGTGCCACCCTGTAGCAGTGAAACTGCTGGAGGGCAGATCTAAAGCGGGTAAAGCGGAGGTCCGCCCACCGCTGTATAAATTAAAACTTTCAATAATAGGACACTTACCTGTCCTTGAGTTCAGCGATGTTGGCACCGCAGCTGATCTTTCCATTAGCTGTTGGGTGCTGCTGCCTTCATTGCAAGTAAGGGAACCCGGCAGTGTAGCCATATGGCTTCACACCAGGAACCCTACTGCGCCAGACGCCACTTCTCTCTCCCACTGGCCCGGTGGCCGGGGGAGGAGGGAGCCCCGCGGTGACGTCAATACCCGCGGTTGAGGCTTCTGTAAGTGGGGATAGCATACCTGTGAAAGGTCCCCCCCCAAAAGTTGCCAAATGTGGTACCGGAGGGAGGGAGGAGTACAATGAGCGGAAGTTCCACTTTTGGGTGAAACTCCGCTTTAAGAGCGTCTCAGATTTGTATCTGCAGAATCTTTGAAATGAGGAACATCTTTAACCACTTAAGGACCAGTGCACGACTATTTACGTAGACACAATGGCTCTTGTGGGCAGATGGACGTACCTGTACGTCCCCTTTAAGATGCAGCATTGTGGGCGGGCGCACGCACGCCGCGAGCTCCGCAGACTATGTCCGCGGGGATACCCGCGATCGTCTCACGGAGAGGAAGAACGGGGAAATGCTGATGTAAACAAGCATTTCCCCATTCTTCCTATTGACAGGACACTAATCACAGCTCCCTGTAATCGGGAGCGGTGATCTGTGTCGTGTCACAAACAGCCCATCCCCCCTACAGTTAGAAGCACTCCCTGGGACACACTTAACCTTCAGCGCACCCTAGTGGTTAACCTCTTCACTGCCAGTGTCATTTTTACAGTAACCGCTGTATCAATGACAATGGTCCCAAAATGGCGTCAAAAATGTCCGATGTGTCCGCCATAATGTCATAGTCACGATAAAAATCGCTGATCACCGCCATTAGTAGTAGTAAAAAAAAATAAAAAATAAAAAAAAAAATGAATACAAATGCCATAAAACTATCCGCTATTTTGTAGACGCTATAACTTTTGCGCAAACCAATCAATAAAACGCTTATTGCAATTTTTTTTTACCAAAAATATGCAGAAGAATACGTATCGGCCTAAACTGAGGGGAAAAATAGTTTTTTATATATTTTTTGGGGATATTTATTATAGCAAAAAGTAAAAAAAACATACCTTTTTTTTTCAAAATTGTCGCTATTTCTTTGTTTATAGCGCAAAAAATAAAAACCGCAGAGGTGATCAAATACCACCAAAAGAAAGCTCTATTTGTGGGGAAAAAAAGAACGTCAATTTTGTTTGGAAGCCACATCGCACGACCGCGCAATTGTCAGTTAAAACGACGCAGTGCCGAATCGCAAAAAGTGGCCTGGTCCTTTAGCTGCAAAATGGTCCGGGGCTTAACCACTTCCATACAGGGCTTTTTGTACCTATTCAATACCGGGCCTATTTTGGCACTTCTCTCCTACATGTACAAATCATCATTCTTTTGCTAGAAAATTACTCAGAACCCCCAAACATTATATATGTTTTTTTAGCAGACACCCTAGGGAATAAAATGACGGTCATTGCAACATTTTTTCTTGCACAATATTTGCGCAATAATTTTTCAAACGCCTTTTTAAAAAAAAAAAATGGTTTCATGAATTAAAAAACAAAACAGTAAAGTTAGCCCAATTTTTGGGGAAAATATGAAAGATAATGTTACGCCGAGTAAATAGATACCTAACATGTCACGCTTTAAAATTGCGCACATAGGCGACGCTTAATTTTTTTTACAGGTTAGAATTACAGAGGAGGTCTAGTGCTAGAATTGTTGCACGCGCTCTAACGCACGCGGCGATACCTCACATGCGTGGTTTGAACAGCGTTTACATATGTGGGCGACTTACGTGTGCATTCGCTTCTGATCGCGAGCTACCGGGGACAGGGGCGTTTTAATTTATTTTATTTTTTTACTTATTTATTTTTTTACAATGATTTTACTTTTTTTTTTGATCACTTTTATTCCTATTACAAGGAATGTAAACATCCCTTGTAATAGGAATGTGTGTGACAGGTTCTCTTTATTGAGAGATGCGGGGTCAATAAGACCCCACATCTCTCCTCCAGGCTGGAAAGCATGAGATCAGTGAAAATGTTTTCACTGATTTCATACTTACAGCCGCAATGGCGGCTTTGTTTACATTTGAGACCCGGGCGTGACGTCATCACATCGCGCCCGGGCCTCCGACGATCATAGAGATGACTGGTGACCATCTGGTCACCAGTCATCTCTATGCTCATCACGTGACCCCACCAATGACGCCGGAAGATTCGCTCCGGGTCCCCGATCGCACAGGGGAGCCCGGAGAAGCACCGGATGGCAGCGGGAGGGGGGGGGTGTCCCCTCCCACCGCCTATAAGAACGATCAAGCGGTGGAACCGCCGCTATGATCATTCTTATTGTGCACAGAATCGCTGGCACTTTAAAAGGATATCTGAATGATGCCTCTAGCTGCAGGCATCATTCAGATATCCCCCTACAAAGCCGAGGACGTCATATGATGTCCACCCAGGATGGGAGATCCCATCTGTGGACGTCATTTGACTATGGCTGGGTAGGGAAGTGGTTAATGACCAGGCCATTTTTTGCAATACGGCACTGCATTGTTTTAACTGACAATTGCGCGGTCGTGTGACGCTGTACACAAACAAAATTGATGTCCTTTTTTCCCCACAAATAGAGCTTTCTTTTGGTGGTATTTGATCACCTCTGCGGTTTTTATTTTTTGTGCTATAAACAAAAAGACTGACAATTTAGAAAAAAAAAAATATACTAAATAAAAACTAAAAAACAAAAACGAATTTCTTCATCAGTTTAGACCAATATGTAACTTCTACATATTTTTGGTAAAAAAATAAAAATAAAATCACAATAAGCATATATAGATTGGTTTGCACAAAAGTTATAGCATCAACAAAATAGGAATAGATTTATGGCATATTTTTTTTTTTTTTTTTACTAGTAATGTAGTTACTAGCGATTTTTTGCGGGATTGCGGCTGACAGATCGGACACTTCTTTTAGACCATTGACATTTATACAGAAATCATTGCTATAAAAATGCACAGATTACTGTATAAATATCACTGGCAGGAAAGGGGTTAAGACTAGGGGGCGATCAAGGGGTTAAATGTGTTTCCTGGGAGGAGTTTCTAACTGTGGGGGGATGGGACTGATTGGGAGTACAGAGAGATCGCTGTTCCTAATCACTAGGAACAGACCATCACAACTGTACCTTCCCTGACAGAATGGGGATCTGTTTGTTTACATTGACAGATCCCCATTCTGGCTCTGTGGAGCGATTGCGGGTGGCCGGCGGACATGGTCTTAAGGACACAGAACTGGCTCCGGAGCGAGCTCGCACAAGTGCCCCCATAGCAAGTGGCTTGCCTAGGGGGGCACATGGAAAGGGGGAGAGGCCCAGAGCACCAGCGGGGGACCCCAGAAGAGGAGGGTCAGATCTGCTCTGTGCTAAACCATTACACAGAGCAGGTAAGTAGAACAGGTTCATTAATTAAAAATAAATTGTAAGCATTAATTGCACCACACATTAGTATTGTTGCAAACGGAGTGACAGCAATTATTTTAAAGGTCAAAGTTCAAGATTAACTCTAAACTGATAACCTGTAAAAGGCTTTAAAGCATTGCCTATCGAGATATACTATGATATACTATGTTTTTTTTCGATTTTACAGGTAAGAACAATAAGACTTTGCATGTTTGGTATCCATTTACTCGATGCAACCCAATCTTTTACATTTTAACAAACAATCGTGTAGAACGGGATTTGTTGGCATTAAAATTAATTTTAGTGTATTTTTTCCTAAATACATGCATTTGATAAATAAGAGTGCAACCATCACTAGTAATTTCTAATAAAAAAAAATACAAATTTTAAACGTGGAGTTTGCATATGCTCATTGTGCTTGTGTGCGTTTCCTCCAGGCACTATGGTTTCCTCCAACAGTTCAAAGACATGCTAGTACGTGATTTTAGATCTTGTCTAAATTGCCCACAGTATGTATGAATGTGTGAGGGACCTTCGCCTGTAAACTCCATGAGGGCAGGGACTTGTGTGAATGTATAAAATATATGTAAAGCGCTGCGTAAATAATTGTCTGCGCTATAAAACCACGTGAAGACCAAGCCTTTTACTGTTTACAAGTAAAAATCTGTATTTTTTGCTAGACAATTACTCAGAACACCCAAACATTATATATATTTTTTTAGCAGAGGCCAAAGAGAATAAAATGGTGGGTTTTGCAATTTTATTATGTCACATGGGATTTGCTCAACAGTTTTTTCTAATGCAATTTTTGGGAAAAAATATACACTTTAATGCGCACACAATAGAATACCAATTTTTTGGATTACGGCACTGCATCACTTTACCTGACAATTGCGCGTTCGTGCGACGCTGTACCCAAACAATTCCCCCCCCCCCCCCCCCCACAAATAGAGCTTTCTTTTGGTGGTATTTGATCATCTCTGCCGTTTTTATTTTTTGTGCTATAAACAAAAAAAGAGCGACAATTTAAAAAAAAAAAAAACAAAACAATATTTTGTACTTGTTGCTATAATAACTATCCCCATTTTTTTTTTTTTAAAAAGTAAATTTTCTCCTCAGTTTAGGCCAATATGTATTTTTACATATTTTTGGTAAAAAAAAATTAAACAAATAAGCGTATATGGAAGGGTTTGCGCAAAAGTTATAGTGTCTACAAAATAGGGGATAGATTTATGGCATTTTTATTATAATGTTTTTTTTTTACTAGCAATTGCAATTTTTAATCGGGACTGCAACATTATGGTGGACAGATCGGACACTTTCAACACATTTTTAGGACCATTGATAATTATACAGCGATCAGTGCTATAAAAATGCACCGATTACTGTGTAAATGTCACTGGCAGGGAAGGGGGTCAACATTAGGGGGTGATCAAGGGGTTAACCGTGTTCTAACTGTGGGGGGAGGGGACTGACTATAGGAGATGACGGATTGTGCATTCCTACTAGCTAGGAACAGCAATCTCTCTCCTCTCCTTACAGAACTGGGATGTGTTTACACACACGTCCCTGTTCTGCCTCTCGCGACTGCCAGCCACGAGCATCGGCACCCCCGCTGTGCAGCAAGCACTTGCTATCCCGCTTAAAGGAGCCGATGTACAGCTACGACTGTTCATGCCGACCTACCGCAGTATGACGGTGGCTGGTTGTCAAGGGGTTAAAATTGCGTACACCCGTGGAATGGCGACACTTTAAAAGCCTTTAACGGTTACCAGTTTAAAGTTGCTGCTGTTACAAGGAATGTAAACATCTCTCGTAACAGCAATAGGCATGTGACCGGTACTCTTTATGAAAAAGATCTGAGGTCTATTAGACCCCCAAACCTCTCCTCTGCCCTAAAAGCATCTGATCACACCAAGATCAGTGTGGACAGATGCTTTTACCTTTACAAAACGGTGCCATTTACATCTGGGAAACTGAAAGTGATGCCACTTCCTGTACCATAGAGATCAGTGACCTGCCGGTCTTCCACAATCTCTGTGGTAGGCTTGCAAAGGCGCTGGCTTTCATTCCAGGATCACCGCCGCAACGGGAGCTCCTGTATAGGTACTGGCGGGCGACCCCTCCCGCCACCTGTAAAAGCAATCCAGCAGCTAAATTAGCTGCTCAAATGGCTTTTACATAAAAGCCCTAAAAAAAATAATAATATGTAGTTACAGGCATCATCCCAGTACAACCACTTAATGCCAAATGACGTACATGTATGCCATTTGGCGTTTAGTACCATTAAAATAATGGTGTGTAAAAAAAATTGCCCCTGTAGGCAAGTAGTTAAAGCTGGCAATACAATATACAATGTTATTGTACAACCTCCTTTGTCATGAGACAAAACGATCAACTACTGGGATACACCCCTTCCTTGTAAACAATTTTTCCACTGGCTAGAGTTCGGCAAAAAAAAAAAAATTGGGGTGTAAAAATCCTTACTAGAGTGACCCAATCATAAATTGTAAATTCTCTCTTTTCATGAACAGGGAATGTTTTTGCAGGTCAGGTCTTCTTATACCCAAAGCGGCGTGAGAAGCAAGCCGTGCAATGCTAAGGCTTGTGCAGAAGGCAGCAGCAAATTTTTCCACACTAGCAAGCAGCTTGTGTAAAACCCCCCAATCCAATACAGTGGCAACCTGGGGAAAGAAAAATCTTCTGCAGATCCCTCCAATACTGCCTCAATGTTCATCTGAGCGACTCCTCTAGGGCAGGTATATCAGGATTGGACTTGTAAACAGGAGTAGAATAAAAAGGTGTTTTTAAACCCTGGGGAAAGATTAGCTGCATTAGGGTGTTACTTGTCTGAGGCATTTGGGACAGGATACAGAGAATTCTGCTTTTGTCCGCCTGTTGTGTTCTTGAGATAGAGCTAGAATTGCATACAGAGCCCAGTGTTAGCGCCAACTCCTGCTCCATTGCAAGGGGTGCATTGTCACACTGAGAATGAGTTGTGCGGGCCTACAGCAGAGCAAATGTTTGCCTGCGGTTTTGCAATGGCTCACTTTCACCTGGTCTCCACCATAGCCATGTGTGAGGTGCTCTCGGAGTAGGGAGCAGAATACAGGATAAGCATGTGCAGAAGGAGACTGCAGCAATCTTGGTGTGGACTGTCTTGTAGCAAAGCCTAGTGACGAAAGGGAGAGTATTTAAGGGCTCTAGGTGGAAGTAGTGGTAAAGTGTGGAGCTTGTGGTGTGATTTAACACCTAGTCAGCCACCTGAGATTGATAGCCTATGAAGAGTACATGGTACAGCAGGGCACATATCAGGAATATGAAATGGTGGAATAACATTCTTCAAATTTGGTTCGTCTGACAGGTAAAATCCTAAGCAATATTTGACAATGTATGACCATATTTAAGTTGCCAATACACTTATCCCTAGCTGGTAATACAATTAGTGACATTAGTGACCTTGAGGGCCAGGCTGGAGGGTCGTTGCTCAAATGATCTCAAACTGAGTAGTGGTTCAGCTTGCCAAACACTCCATAGGATTCTCTATGGTGTGCAGGTGGCCGTTCCACTTACACAAGGCTTTGTAAAATAACAGACTGAAGGGACTTTTGCAAGCCCCTAGAAAACTATCCATATCTGCAATGTAACCCACAAGAAATGACCAACATTTTGACATGCCAGTAATGTTTACACAGGTTACAGCCCATGCTGCCCCTCTATAAAGCAATTACTTTTCATAGGGCTGCAGATACTGCTACCTCCTGAATTGCCTATTTTTTTCAGCCAAATGGGAATTTGGTATGTAAATACCACACTGCACCCAAATGTGGTGGCAGTATTGCCCATCAAATGCCACATTGGGGTAGAATTTAAGCCACTGCACGTGTACAACCCCGAGCAGCTGCATGCGTATTTTAGGTGGGCAGCAAAACCACAGGTTTGTTTTTTTACCACCCCACCCCTGTGAATCATGCCATAAAGTAACAGCTTGGATTGATAGATTTGTGTATTGTGGTAGTACATTAGTTCAGGCACTTCAAGCATGACCATGCAAAAAAGACAAAAAGGAGGTTCCGCTGCTTAAAGCGGTTGTATACTCTGTATTTGATCTTTTACCTACAGGTAAGCCTATAATAAGGCTTATCTGTAGGTAAAAAAGAAGATCTCTTAAGCCTGTACGATTTGGGAGATATTCTCCTCGCAATGAGCTGCTGACTGCAGCGGGGATTCTCGGCTAAAGCCCGGCAGCCGCCGGACCTTGCCGGCGTGCGGGAGTGGCGACATAGCCACTCCAGCCACTCACAGCGCTGGAGCGGCGATACCCAGAACACACACCGAGGCAAGATGACATCTCCCTCGGCGTGGATCAGGTAAGCTACCGACGCCTCATTCTAAGGTAAGTATTTCATAATGAGCTAGTATGCTAGCTGATTATGCCTTTCAGGTATGTTATAAAAAATAAAAAAAAGCAGCAGCGGGTATACAACCGCTTTAATGAAGTGGAATAATCATTCAAGATCAAGCTCTGAGTATTATTTAAATTACCATCCACCATTTACTTTACTGAAGTTCTGGTAATCCCAACGCTTGAGTGAGTCATTTAGTAAACACATCAACTCTTATAGTTGCTGACTAGTGCAATTGGTGTTTAGGTAGAGCAATATAATGGGGCTGGGGTGTCACTGTGGGCACACCTTGGGAGTCTATGTCCAACAATTACAATGCTTTGTAATGATACTGCTGGTAGAATAAATTTAACAAGTTCTTGGCTGGTTCCACAAGAACAAATAAAGTAGATACAGTGGACCAATTTGGTGGTTATGAGCAAAATAAAATTACATTTGCACGAGTGCCTCAATTGGTAATATAGAAAAAGGGACAGGGGAAAAAAAAAATTAAAAAAAAAGGTAGACTGAATATGAATAGTCCATTGAGCCAGCTTTTTTTTTTATATACGGTATATGTTTTGTATTATTCTCCCCCCCCGCCCCACCTTTTGTTTTTTGTCTAAATATAGATCTAGGTTTGTCCCAAGCATGTATGAAACAATTTACTGTTCACTGGCTCACTACCTCTGCTGGAAGAAGTTTATTCCAAGCATCAACTACCCTTTCATTAAGATTTCAAACTTTCCTCTAGTTTGAGGTCATGTCCCCGTGTTCTTGATTTTGGTTACATATATTGAAAATACTGCCCCCCTGAATCCTATTCACCCCTTTGTTGTATTTAAAGGTTTCAATTATGTCTCCCCCTCCCTATGTTTTCATTTTTTGTATATGTATTAATTTAACAATTTTCTCTGCCAGCGCTCATATTTTAACTGTTATGACCATAATATACATCCACATTTAATAATCGAATACATTTAACCTATATGTTTGGTTATTAAACTCTGCTGCTAAAAACCCCCACTGGAGGAACCTTCCCATATTGCAATCATGTCTCCCCTTTCCCTTCTTTCCTCCAGACTGTACATATTAGGTTCCTGAAGTCGCTCTCGATATGTTAATCCCCAGATTGTTCATCATTTTTATTACCTGTCTCTGGACTCGTTCTCTTACAAAAAGATATTGATAAGATAGAAGTCTCCAGAACTAGAGACAGTATTCTAAGGCCCCTTTCACACGAGCCTAAACAGCGGCTGCTGTCTCTCCAATGTGAAAGCCCAGAGGGCTTTCACACTGGAGCGGTGAGCGCTAACAGGACGTGAAAAAAGTCCTGCTAGCCGCATCTTTGGAGTGGTGAGAGGAGCGGTGTGTTCACCGCCCCTTCCCATTGAAATGAATGGGACACCGCGGTAATACCGCCCGCAAACCGCGGCTGTAGCCGCAGTTTGCGGGTGGTATTAACCGTTTTTTGGCTGCTAGCGGGGGTTAAAACCGCACCGCTAGCGGCTGAATACCTCAGCAATTGCGACGGTATAGCGCCGCTAAAAAAGCGGCGCTATACCGCCACCGCCCCAGTGTGAAACCAGCCTAAATGAGGTCTCACTAAAGATCTCTATAGGGGGGATCAGAACCTCCTGCTGGTGATCCCTCTAGTGATACATCTTAGAATTCTATTCCCTTTTCCCACTGCCTGGTCACACCGTTTGCTCATTCTGCAATCGTCTGTAATGGGTACCCCCAAATCTTTTCCCTTTGTAGTGCTGGCTAACACTGTACCCCCCAATATTGTACTCTCTCAGGAGATTTTTTCCCTAGATGCATTTTTTTACATTTAGAAACATTGAACTGGAGTCTCTACTGCTTTGACCAATCTTTCAGCGAAGCCATATCATGTTACAGACACCTCCAGGGATATCATATTAGTGTTAATATTTAATGCAGTTTCAATGTACTAGTCTGCTTGTGGACACAAACCGGAACATAGAAAAGTGCTCCACCCGTAAAACTGAAACAGAAAGGAATGCAGTATGAGGGGTACAACCTATGCCTTTAAAATCATACAGAAATGCAAAACCACACACTGCAATATCCCTGCATTACAGAGCATTAGGAGTGTAGACTGGTTTGGATAAAAGAGTAGCTGCTGGGGGGACGACAATGAGGGGACCCATGTTCTGGGAGGGTCAAGTGAGCACTGAAGCCTCAAGAACCAGAGAGATGCTGAGAAAGCTACAAAGATGGTGGACCAGTAATGAGGGTCAGGGACAGTCTTTCCTGTCTATTAGCTGCAAAGGCAGACTTTTTTTGGTTTTGGGTAAAGGCACCTTGATTCAAGCAGCTTGTCATTGTGATTTGGGAGACTTGGTATCCAGCATAATAATGGCTGTGGTTACTAACCAGGTTTCATCCAAGAGGTTACACCTGAGTGATTCCTATGCCAGTAATTCATTGCAATTTGCATTTATCCTGCAAGTCCAGTGAGTGCATTGGGTGGACTACCGGTTGCATTTTTTAAATGGGACAGTAATAAGAAATTCTAACTGAGCATTGTTTAAAGCGGAACTACGTGGCATCTGAGCACTACAAATGAAAAATCTAAATTTTGATATTCACAGCAAACTCACCCATACATGTCTCCATGCTTTAATTTGCTGAGAAATCATTTTGAAAAAACACCACCTAGCAATTCTGGTCGTGGCCATCTGGAACAAGGGTAGATGATTCATGTAGCATTTACTTCCTGGAATCCATCTGCCTTTAGCTCATGCAAGTAGGAGGGTGTGCTCATCTGAAAAAAATCTCTCCTCCCATCCTGGGAGGACATCATTTGCCTAGGCCTGGAAACCAGGAAGTAACTCAAGAAATGTAAAATAAAAAACACCACAAGTAAATATGACATACTTCCTTATTTACTAATGCTGGCTGCATATGCACACTGGGCTTAAAAAAAGTCTGTTCTCTCGGGAGTAAAAAACAAACACTCATATAGAGCATTTTTGTACAAAGTTTAGACAAGTTTAGGAGTTTTACGTTTCTTTCGTCTCCAAGCTCCAATCAAAAACGCGAACCAGAAGGGTTTTATTTTCTGCCTCTAAACGTTAAAACTGAAAATATGCCTCTAAACGTCATAATGTGCATGGACACTAGAGATGCACAATTAATCGTTAAAAAAAATAAAAAATTGCAATCTCGATTCAACCCCCTTCACAATCTCTATCGCAGAGTTTCCCCGATTCTTTCATGTAACAAGTGTAAAGACTTCTCTGCTCACTCGGGCAGTCTGCCAAGTTTTTAGCAACATTGTCTGTGCTAGTAGGAAACTAAAAACATTGCAACTCTTAAGCCACGACCGGTTTTCTCAGCAAGAAAACTGCTGGGAGAGCTTTTTACCGTGAAAACCGTTCGTGTGTATGGTTTTGCATCAGGAAAACTGCCAGGAATCTCGACGAGAAAAATAGAGAACGGCGGTTCTTTTGAATGGCCATCTGTACACAGGGCTTGGCAAGACAAGCTTGCCAGGAATCCCATCAGGAAAAACGGACGGTTTTCAAATTGACGGGATTCCCGCTCGTGTGTACAGGGCTTTTCTCCTTCGATCAAAAGGGATAAAACTTGTGTGTAAATGCTGTAAGTTTAACACTGAAACTTGTTTCTTACAAAGTTAAAATCTGATTTTTTTGCTAGAAAATTACTTAGAACCCCCAAACAATATATATCTTTTTTTTAGCAGAGACCCTAGGGAATAAAATGGCGATTGTTGTAATATTTTATGTCACACTGTATTTGCACAGTGGTCTTTCAAACACATTTTTTGGGGGAAAAAATACACTTTAATGAATAAAAAAAAAAAAACGAAACAGTAAAGTCAGCCCAATTTTTTTGTTTAATGTGAAAGATGTTACGCCGTGAGAATCGTGAGAGAATGGTGATCTATGCTCTAAGCAAAAAAAAAAAAAAAAAATGCGATTCTCATTTTAGCCAGAATCGTGCAGCTCTAAAGGACACATAGGATAACAATGAGCTGCTTCTACAGGCAGAACACAAAACTCCTGTAGAAACAAAGTTTTTTAAGCCAGTGTGTATGGAGCCCAAGCATTGAAAATAATCTATGCTGATAGAGAGTGAAGTTCTGCTTTAATAACTTTGTGACCAAGTCAACCGAATTCTAAAATTTGTTTTTGTCCGACTATGTAATTGTTGAAATACCCAAAAGAGGGAGCTAGCAAAACAGCAGCACTAACCAGAATGCCTTTTCTTTGTAAACTGCCTGACATGAACTTTCAGTTTCTAGAACACAATACAGATATTACACATTTGCAGCTCACTGATCCTAAAATGACACCAGAGCAGAATTCTTACGATGCACAGAGACTGAAATACAGGCATTCAGAACCTTATTTGAATTTTTTTTTTTTCTTCTCCGACAGTGGACGGAGACACGAGACGTTCAGAAATACAGGACAAAATGAAAATACTATAATACAAAAGAATAGAAAAAAGAAAATATGTATTTACAGGAAGGTAACATTATTTTGATGGAGGGAGCGATGAGCGCAGCAAGTTTTGACATGCAAGAGTCCGAGGAAACCGTTAAAAAGGCTGCGCACAAATGAAGACAAGGGGTTTCGGAACATTTCAACTGCCCTAGGTCACTACATTGATCAGAACCAAATACAGTCACTTAACAGGCCATGAATACATCAGAACGAGCACACAATACAGTGGATTTGAACTGAGGCTTCACTTTGCTGGGATGGATTAGTCATATAAAGCCAAAAGATGAAAGTGCAGGACATGCGACAGAACAGAGGAGGCCTGACCTGATCTGGCCTTGCTCCGTGAATGTTTAAACCATCCATAGATGAGTATTAAAATAGAGATCTATAGATATATCTATATATCTATATATCTTTTTTATTATCTCATCTTAGACTTGCCCTCTGCAACATGAAAACGGGAGAAATGGAATTAAATACGATAGACTATGGGATATATAGCGAGTAACACACTGGCTTAGATCTAAAAAGTCACTTCACACCACAGAAGATATTAAACTAAAAAACAAGAACAGGAAAGAGAGCTGGTAAGAGGGCTGCACTGCTCCCCGTGGGGTCTGGTCCCACAGGTTCCAACAAGCTGTAATAGTCCATAGCTCAAAAGGCCTTTACCATCACATGCTACTTTGAGCTGCCAGCAGGCCAGTCTGAACGATTCCAGGTTTCCTTATGATCCCACTGCCACCCTGATTCTAGTCCGCTCTTCCTATAGGAAAGGAGTCCGATGTTGAGGGCCTGTTCGAGGGATTAGGAGCTCACATGGTCGACTCGCCAAAAAAAAGTTTATTCCTTTGTTATTTTACACAAATTCCATTCATTTGAGGTCTTTCAGTTGTAGCTGTGTCTGTTAAACACTAAGTTTATCCAGGGTACAGAAAGCCAAAGTGAAGAAATCCTGCCAAGTTTGGCCTCTTGTCCTCTGCTCCCATCATACCTCGAGGAAGCGTGAGCTGCTGCCCTTGGCATGGAAAGGTTCTGACCACATTCGCCGCAAGTCACCCTACAAAACAAGAAATAACGTCAGCTGGACAGAACGGAGAAATAAATAAAATGGCGCAATAAGTAGGATGCATGCTAGGCAACCTTAGCTTGTACATAAATGTAAGAATCAGAGCCTAAAAAAAGTACATATAGGGGTTAATTCTGTTCCATCCGATACACTTGCTGCAGCTTCTCAGACTGAAGACAAATCTCTAGACAGATACATAAAAGGAACACCAGACGGTGCTGATCTAAGTGTAGTTTAGAAAACATTTATTAAATAAAAACCATTGGCAACATACACAGTCAGGGATACAAAAGGTGGCATTCTCGGTCTTTCTGGGGCTGTATGTTAATGTAGGCCAGTAAGCATGAAAACACCACCACAGACCGGGGTCTGTGAAAACACCAGGAAGTGTGGAGACTAATGCAGAGAGCAATGAGGGCATGACAGCAAGCACTGGAGGATGCACAGGGTATGTGGCTACGCGTTTCAGAGCAACTATGCTTCTCATCTACAAAAGTCGCCATTGATTGAAAGGAGCCTGGCAGCTCCAAAACACATAGCCATGCCTCCTGTGCAACTCCCAGCACATTAAAAAATCCCTTCGCTGCTTCCACAAAATCTCCATACTTCCTAGCGTTTTGACGAACTTGGTCTGCAGCAGCGTTTCATGCTTACTGACCTGGATTAACACACAACCCCAGAAAATGACAGATGCCGGGCTTAGATGACATAGGTCATGTGCTTTGTATCTGACTGTGTAAGTTGCTAATTATCTTTACTTAATAAAGGTCTTAAGCTACACTTAGATCGGCGCCCTCTGGTATTCTTTTGATGGACCAAGCAAAGAATGCTCATTCTGTTCTCCCTGCAGTGTGAAAAAAGGAATTGGGTAAGGTGCAGTAATTTAAAGGCAGAAACGTCACTCTAAAGTATACTGGCTAATGGTACTTGATATTGCAAACAACTGCAAACATATCTCAGCTGAAACCCATTTAGTAAACATCATTTTCAAAGAACACACATTTGAGTTGCTATTGACAGTCTGCTGTGCTCAGTAGACATGGTTACAACCTATATGAAAAAAACTTGCAATTGCAATCTACCCCATCTTAGAAGTGTTCTCCTAATCTATAAATCATTGACCTCTAGTTTACTAAGCTGCGTTTAAAAATGTCCTGGGTATTCAAGGGGTTAAAGTTACTGCAGCAGGAAGCTTGCCATGAAATTTTAGACCTGGCGATCAGCTTTCGTGTAAAAGTGATCAAAGCAGCTTTGAAACCTCTCAATTACTTATGGGGCTCAGAAGGTGCGGCCACTCCCTGTCCATGGTGGTTCCCAAAGCTCACTTGTTCCTCAGAAGAGCCTGGGACTGTATTAAAGTGCTAAAACTTTGGGAGCAGGAGGAGTTTGTTTCCCCGATTACCCTCTGCAACCAGTGACATGTTTGCTTCACTGGCTGCAGTGGAGGCCAGAGACGATATTGGGAGGTCTATTACACTTCTGGCGCCCCTATAAAGAGAACCAGTCACTTGCCCATACTACCACAGTCTTGCTAGCTGCCCGGTTATAGCAATAAAGGTAAATGGCAGAAAGTACTGTATTTAATAAATATATATATATAAAATATATGCATCTAAAATTATACTACAAGCAAAAAATAAATAAATAAATAAAAAAAAAAAAAAGTGTAATTTCAGTGCCCTCCCACTTGCATACCCAAATGCGTGCATAGGAAGCAAACAAATTGCGCCACACAAGTGCGTGGAATTCTAGGGCCATAATTCATAGACCACTCTAAACTGATAACCTGTCAAGACTTTTAAAGTGTCACCTGTGAAGATTTTTGGGTGCCATAGTTGTTTGCGTGCACTGATAAAAATCACAATTTTAATATGTGTTTACGCAATTCCATTTTTTATATTTAAATTTGGTATAAGATTTTGTTTGCACTAAATTTCATTTGTGTATTTTTTGGGGAAAAATAGGATTTTTGTACTCACCGTAAAATCTGTTTCTCTGACGTCCATGGACTGACGCAGCTCTCATACTGATTACGTGTGGGTATATGTCCCTGCTTGCAGGAGAAGACCTAGGCAGAATGTTAGATGTTAAAACATTCTAGAACAAACCAGAGCTGAACAGCCCCACCCAGGGGGACGGTCCCTCCGGACATTACCCTCCCACCTGCAGCTAGCAGACCTCAGTTCGTAACAAAGCAGTACAAACCTTAAAAAGGGTGGGTGCTGTGTCAGTCCATGGACGTCAGAGAAACTGATTTTACGGTGAGTACAAAAATCCTATTTTCTCTTATCGTCCATGGACTGACACAGCTGTCATACTGATTACGTGTGGGACGTCCCAAAGCAGTAAAAGAAAAAGGGTGGGAGCAAATAGTAAAGGAACAACCAAAACTTCACTCCAAACCAGCAGAGCTCCTCAACAGAGGAGTTACAACATTAAACAGTGGCCTGCAACACTTTGCGGCCGAAGGAAGCATCTGAAGATGCAGCCACATCAACCTTATAGAATTTTGAAAAGGCATGAACGGACGACCAGGTCGCCGCCTTGCACACTTGTGCAACAGACGCTTGATGTCGGAAAGCCCAGGAAGTACCAATTGCCCTGGTGGCATGCGCCGTAACCGGAAAGGGAGGGGCCACCCCCTTAATGGCATAGGCCTGTATAACAGTCTGACTGATCCATCTAGAAAAGGTGGCAGACGACACCGCTCGGCCCTGTTCGGACCAGAGACAGACACAACTAGTGAGTCATATCACGTACCACATAAAATGTGTGAAGCGCAAACCCTCTGAAATGCGATGTGTGAGGACACAAGGACGGGAGGACAATGTCCACATGCAAGTGAAAAGCCGAGACCACCTTTTGCAAAAGGAAGGTCGTGGACGCAACACCGCCTTATCCTTATGGATGACCAAATAGGGCGACTTGCAGGACAAGGCCGCCAACTCAGACACCCGTCTGACAGAAGTAATGGCCACTAAGAAGGCCACCTCCTGAGACAAGGCCAAGAGGGGAATATCTCTGATATTTTCAAAGGGAGGTTCCTGGAGAACCGAGAGCACCAAATTCAAATCCCGAGGTTTCAACAGGAGGGAGCACATGGCGAACCCCCTGCACAAAAGGTGCTACCAA
The DNA here is from genome assembly GCA_029206835.1 of Rana muscosa. Taxonomy (NCBI): domain Eukaryota; kingdom Metazoa; phylum Chordata; class Amphibia; order Anura; family Ranidae; genus Rana; species Rana muscosa. The sequence continues at coordinate 886,012,559 of CM055116.1, forward strand.
GGAATGACCCGCAAGCGGTTGCTGAAGGAAGATGGCCAAGGCCGAAAACTGACCCCTAATGGTACTCAAAGCAAGCATTTTTGTCACACCACGTTGCAAGGACCGCAGGATACTAGGGACGGAATACGTCTGTAGGCGCTAGTCCAGCTCATTGCACATAGCGATGCAAGCTTCCCAGGTACGGTGATATAATCTTTCAAGCGGAAGACTTTCGTGCCCTGAACATGGTCGAAATGACCGAATCCGAGAGACCTCGGACTCTCAGCACCTGGCTTCCAAAAGCTTTGCCGTTAAGTCAGACTGTAAAACCGGATGAAAAATAGGGACCTTGAAACAGAAGGTCTTCCCTTATTGGCAACCGCCAAGGAAGGTCCGCGATGAGACGTACCAGATCAGCGTACCAAAGACGCCGAGACCCATCGGAATCCCTTCGGCCACAACCCTGCGCAGCATGCGAGGAAGCAGCAGCAGCGGAGGATAACATATCAGGTGATAATGACCCCATGGGGCCCACCAACGGATCCAAGGCATCCGCCCAAGGATCCCTGGACCTGGCCACAAACCTTGACACCTTACAATTGAGTCGAGAGGCCCTCAGGTTCACAACCGGCATGTCCAGGTGTAAGGACCACTCTCCTGGTCCAGCGTCTGGCGACTCCGATAGTCCGCCTGTCAATTGTCTACGCTTGAACGTAGACGGCCGATAGAGACCACGTGGGGAGGCATATTCTGATTGCCCGTATTTCCAGAACATTGGTCGGTAAACGACTTTGTCCGGAGTCCAAGCCCTGGGGCTGACAGGACTCCCCAGACTCCACCGCAGCCCGTCAGGCTGGCGTCCGTCATGAACACCTTCCACTGGATGGGGAGGGACGACTTCCCGGACCGAAGAGTCGTGGACCCCAACCACCACGCCAGTGGATGGCTCATCTGGATCTGAAGATCCAAGGACAACAGGGATTTGTCCCAAGTGGACAGGATCTCTTACTGTAATGCCCATGTGTGTGATTGGGCATACGGAACAGCCTCGAACGAGGCCCTCATGAGTCCCAGGACTCTCATGCAAAAAACGGGTTGACGACCATTTCCGAGACGTCAGGACCCGCACTACAGACTGAAAAGTCAGTAACTTCTCCAGGGTTAGGAATACCTACGCCTCCATGGAGTCCAGGATCAGACCGAGATACTCCAAATGCTGAGCCGGGACCAGGACTGACTTCTGAATGTTCGGGAGCCACCCGAAGTCCCTAAGGGTCTGAGTGACAATAGTCACACTTCTTCTAATTCTGAGCCATTGCCTGCTCTTAGAAGATCATCCAGATAGCCCATAATAGCAATGCCTTGCTGTCTCAGCAAGGCTAGAACCTGGAGCAAGCACCTTGGTAAAAAACCTTTGGTGCCGAGGCTAGGCCGAAAGGAAGAGCCACAATTGATAGTGGTCTTCGCCGATCGCAAGCGCAGAAACTACTGTTGATGTGCGCAGATCGGAACATGCAAGTAGGCGGCCTTGATGTCCAAGGATGCCAGAAAATCCCCTTGGAGTGTAGCGAACACCGCGCGAATGGATTCCATGCGGAACTTTTGCACCATCACAAAAGGCAGTCAAGGCCTTGAGGCCCAGGAATGGCCGAACCCCCGTCCACCTGTTGGGACTACAAACAGATTTGAGTAGAAACCCTGAACCACCTCACCTGTGATGGAACCGGCACAATCACTCCGGACCTGATCAATCCTGTACAGCCCTTAAGAGGGCCGCCCGACGGGCAGGGAGAGGGAGAATTGAGGGAAAGAATCTGTCTGGGGGCCAGGAACGGAATTCTATCTGGTATCCTGAGGTGACCACCTCGCACACCCATCGGTCGGAGATCCGGGAGGTCCACCGAACCGTGAACCTGCAAGGACGTCCCCCACCCCAGAGTCGGGCAGGAGCAAGACTCAATGCGGCGCTGGGCTTGGGAGCTTGCTTGGTAGGCTTACGCACCCAGGGACCCTCATGTCCCCCAGCCGCACTTTTTCCAGTCTGGGAGGGCTTACCCGTGGATTCTGACTGACGAGAAGAAACGCATTCTTCTTGACGGAAAGGAAGGGCCAGGCCTACGGTGGGGCTCCTTTTTCCGTACCAGACTGAGGAAGGAAGGTGCTCTTACCCCCTGTGGCATCCAGGGCGGCCCCAAACAGTCTACCGCCCTTAAAGGGCAAGTCAGCCAGGAGCTTTTTGGAAGCTAGGTCGGCCGACCAGCATTTCAGCCAGATAAGGCGACGCAGCACCACAGCAGATAGAGGCCCCAGAAATGAAAGGGGCCGCATCCAAAGTGGCATCGCACAGAGACTAAACCCTGCACCAGTTGGTGAGCCAGGGTAATGGTCTCAGTAGGGAGATTATGCTCCTGAACCGTCTGGTGCAAAATCTTTGCCCATCCTTTGAGTGTCTTGAGACACAAGTGTCGCCGCCCCTATAGGACGTAAGGCAGACCCCAATAAGGTAAACATAGTTCTACTCACCACTTCTGACCTCCTGCCAGTGGGATCCTTAAATGCAGGAGTCCCTTCCATTGGGAGCATGGTAGCCTTATTCAAACAGGCGACCGGGGGGGGGGGGGGTAAAAAAAAGGCACATATGGAAAAAACCTTTTTGAATAAACGGCTTTAAAAGGAACCAAAGGAGACAGCTTCCATCTGAGGTTCCTCAGCCTCAACATTCAGCTTGAGAGTGTTCCTCACAGCATCAATGAGTTCACTTACAAGCACCCTGTCAGTTTTTTAGAACTGGGGTCTTCCTCACAGGGAATATCCTGTTTAAAACCCTGAAAATCCTCAGAGCTAGGGTCCTGAGCAGCAATAGCTAGGACCATATCTGAGACAGAGCACTCCCCTACAAGAGGATGTGTGGGGAGGGGGCGCTTTACAGCTCCCTTGCGCTTGCACACCGCTTCCATCCTGACAAGGATGATTCCAGGATTGCCGACAACTAGTCGCTAGGGACCGCAGGAGCACCACCAGTTGCCTCAGACAAGTGTGGAGAAACAGGTGAACTAGACTCCATACTGCCACCCTCTGAGACTTTTAAACACTCATAGTGAGTAACACCGTCCACCCACTGGCTATGCCGAAGCTGAGGAGGGGATACCCAGAGTACTCACCAACCCCTGTAAGGACCGCTCATTCCACTGTATGAAACCGCGCTGCCGTGTGGGTGAAGCCTGGGGAGAGTGAGGAGACTGGACTGTGAGGAGATTGTGAGAATCGTGCCGCAGCAGCGGCCGATAGAGGGCGAAAGCAAAAACGCAGCGGCTTCAAGAAAGTGGCCGCCGGCCACATACATTACTGCGCCATCGATCCGCGGCAAAATGGCCACCGAGCGCGGTTTTAAAAATACCTCACAGCGCTCATGGCGCACATGTTTAGTGGCACGGCAAGCACTGGGGCGGCTGTTTGAACACAAACAGCCCCACTCAGTAACTGAACCTGTGAAGCTTAGCTTTGCTAAGCATGCATGCATGTAAACCACTACTCCACAACAGTATGCACAACACTCACACCAGAACACTGCACCTCTCCCAGGGCCATTAAAACAGACATGAGCGCCCCCCAGTCAGGCCAGAGTGACCCCCAAGCACCCCCACACAGCACAGCACCAGTACAGGGTGCAGAGAGCAGCATAGCAGGTGGGGGGAGACAGGGAGAAACCCCCCATATAAAGAAACACAGCCAGCATGTACTCACCTGCAGTAGGAGAGACTTACCCCGTCCCTTTCAGGGACCCACTGGCTTGTTTCAGACAGACCCATCACAGAGTAGTACTGCGTAGCTGTCGGCCCGGTCCACCGCGAGAGATACAGTCAGTCAGGTACTGTTCAATCTTGAGAGGACCGCGGGAGCTAAAAGCAACCCGGCCACCCCTGGGGTCATGGGGTATGTCGTAAACTGAGTCTCACGCACACAAGGCGAGGATCAGCACGCTCGATGGTCGGACAGGGAAGACTACGAGGATACCAGTGTACCCAACTTGTTGCCCAGCCGACAGTTGATTGAAGGTCTCAAAAATAAAACAATAAAATTCCCAAAGGAATAAAATTTTAAAGTAAAATCTTCCAGGAAACTGGCTCCTGAGAGAGCCACATCCTCTCCTCCTGCTAGGCAGAAAAAAACTGAGGTCTGCTAGCTGCAGGTGGGAGGGTAATGTCCGGTGGGACCGCCCCCCTGGGCGGGGCTGTTCAGCTCTGGTTTGTTCTAGAATGTTTTAACATTCTGCCTAGGTCTTCTCCTTCAAGCAGGGACATATATTCACACGTAATCAGTATGACAGCTGTGTCAGTCCATGGACGATAAGAAAAATATGCGTTTGATAAACATCTGCTACTGCCACCAATGTATTCTACAGGGCCTCAGTTTTCAAAAATATGTAAAATTATTGTGTATGATACATTTAAAAAATTTCCCTTAATAGACAAGTGGTTAAAAAGGCAAAAATCGATAAACAGAGGTGTGCCATTGCTCTGTCAGATGTCTTTCTGGGGGGAGGGGGGGGGGGGGGGACAATCCAAAAGACTTTCTAGGAGCCCATTCACAGCATTATATGGTGTAGTATCCAAATTCTCCTTTTCCTTTTAGTATAGTCTAAGATTATATACAAAATTATTTCTGAGACCAGTAAATAGACCATAGGGGGGGGGGGGGGGGGGGCATGAACAATTGAGATATATTTTCATTGCATTTAGCTTGTAAATTATAAAATCGACTATCACAACACACAAATAATTGGTAATAAATATGGTGCCTACCTTTAAATAAGCCATAGTGAGAAGCGGTAATAAAGTAAATGGAACCAAATACAGCAAAGCAGGCTGGGCTGCCCTGTGAATGCGTGAAGCCACTGTTGCCGTTAACAGTCCTATTAAGAAAAATGAGCGCTACATTAGAGCAGCCACTATAGCTACTTAAATAAAACTACTATAAATGAAGGAATCTAAAATATGTGAACAGAATATAGATATACAACATTTGTTATGTACATATATAGTACACCTATGGAAACAATCAAATTTTTCTTGTTTGGTGAAAAGCCTTTCAAAAAATACCACAGAACAGTAGGTTTTGCATGTTCACAATACATTTTGACATGCTCTGCATTTGCCTACTTACCCACAAAGTACCCAATAAGCGTGCAATGGAAGTAGGAGACCCTCTGCATTCGCCCAGAAATATTAGCAGCCCCTGGTGCACCACAAGCGTCAGCGGTTGCCTGTTTTTTGTAATTATCATAACGCAGAACGAAGCACAGAAGTAGGCCTGGCATCACAATGTCTCCGATCCCAAGCATAGAGAAGTGGCTTCCTGTAGAGCTGCACAAAAAACATGGATATATATAAAATTTACTATAATGAAAGCATTAAAAGCTTACAGCATTATAATCAAACTGTTACTTGCCTATGAGATACCAAGCCATGCCTTGGTTTACTAAAAGCCCAGATAAATAAAGAGATACAGTTTATAAACAATAAGAAGATCATTTTACACTTACCTAGGGAATACCAATTTCCCTGGCAGTGATAACCGAGGTACATCTCTTCCAACATTGGGACCAAGGTGAAGCTTCCTTGATAATACATCGAGAGGATTGTCAGCAGGCTGAGTTGCCACTTTGACCATCACGTTGCTATTAAATATATAGGCAGAGAAGAACACCTGCACGGGAGATACATAGTGATAAGAACATGGCAAGAAGAACGATTCGCTTAACATTAGATCATAAATCTTCTCTTCATTCGTTAATGCGGACCCTAACAGATAGTTTTCATCTACTTATTATAGAAGGATTTAAGTGTTATATTCTGTTACACTCAACATTTTCTATTAGAATATGTAGCAAAAATTAATTTAAAAAAAATCAGCTATGCATGAGTGGATGCTTTGTCTATCACTTCTGCTCCGAGAACAGGTTAGACCTCACTGCCAGAATTAAACCATTTAAAGACCCAGCGCTATTACACAGGGAGGGAAAGTCGGAGTGGCAGGGAGCAAACAAAAGATACATTACGTGCAGGTAGGGGGGCAAATTGTAACGGACAGTCCAGCAAGCACTGCACATACTGAAGCAAAAGGGCATCGCTTTTTGTTTTTATTAAAAAGATTTCACAGAGATAATTAACCACTTCCATACTGGGCACTTAAACACCTTCCTGCCCAGACCAATTTTCAGCTTTCTGCGCTGTTGCACTTTGAATGACAATTGCGCGGTCATGCTACACTGTACCCAAACTAAATTTTTATCATTTTGTTCCCACAAATAGAGCTTTCTTTTGGTGGTATTTGATCACCTCTGCGATTTTTATTTTCTGCTAAAAAATAAAAAAAAGACCGAAAATTTTGAAAAAAAAAAAGTTTTTTTTTGGTTTCAGTTACAAAACTTTGTAAATAAGTTAGTTTTCTCCTTCACTGATGGGCACTGATGGGGCTGCACTGACGGGCACGGATAAGGCGGCACGGATGGGCACCAATGAGGTGGCACGGATGGGCAACGATCGTCGGCACGGATGGGCAACGATCGTCGGCACGGGTGGGCACAGATCGTCGGCACGGGTGGGCACAGATCGTCGGCACGGGTGGGCACTGATCGGCGGCACGGGTGGGCACTGATCGGCGGCACGGGTGGGCACTGATCGGCGGCACGGGTGGGCACTGATAGGCGGCACGGGTGGGCACTGATAGGCGGCACGGGTGGGCACTGATAGGCGGCACGGGTGGGCACTGATAGGCGGCATGGGTGGGCACTGATAGGCGGCATGGGTGGGCACTGATAGGTGGCATGGGTGGGCACTGATAGGTGGCATGGGTGGGCACTGATAGGTGGCATGGGTGGGCACTGATAGGTGGCATGGGTGGGCACTGATAGGTGGCACTGTACTGTACTAATGGATGCCAATCAGTGCCAAACAATAATGCCTGCCAATCAGTGGTGCCCATTGTGGGCACTGATTGGCATCTATTGTGGCACTGATTGGCATCCATTATCCCTGGTGGTCTAGGGTGGCATACCTTATTGTGGGCTTCCCTGGTGGTCTAGTGGCATCCCTGGTGGTCTAGTGGCATCCCTGGTGGTCCAGTGGGCATCCTCGGGGGGGCTGTGCTGATAATCGATCAGCACAAACCCCCCCTGTCAGAGGAACAGCCGATCGGCTCTCCTCTACTCGCGTCTGACAGACGCGAGTGAGGAAAAGCTGATGACCGGCTTTTCCTGTTTACACTGTGATCAGCCGTGATTGGACACGGCTGATCACGTGGTAAAGAGTCTCCGTCGGAGACTCTTTACCTAGATCGGTGTTGCGGGGTGTCAGACTGACACCCCGCAGCAACGATCGCCGCGATGCGCGCCCCCGGGGGCGCGCAGCGGCTCAAAATCCTGAGGACGTCATATGACGTCCAGTCAGGATTCTGCAACCACTTTGCCGACGTCAATCCGCTATAGGGCGGGCGGCAAGTGGTTAAAATTAAAAAAAAAAAAACAAATAAAAATAAAAAAACTTTCTAAAAAATGTTTTAAGAAATTAAAAAAACACTTAAAGTTTCCCTTTAACAACAAAATAAATTATTTTTGATTACAGTGACAAAGAAATAAGTGTGCAGTCACTTCTAATTCTTGTCCTTGCATCTTGTCAGAAAAAGGAAATTGCAAGGAGTACTTGTTTTACTGAAAAATGTGCATTTCCTCCAAACTGTTCCCTTTATCTTTTTCTGCAGTAGCTGCTTTCACCCATCAATAGAGAAGGCTTAAAGTGATTGAAAAGTTTTTTTCTTTAAAAACAAATATATCTTATACTTACCTGTTCTGTTGCAGTGGATTTGCACAAAGCAGCCTGAATTCTCTTCTCGGGTGCCTTTTCTGTGCTCCTGGCCCCTCCCTCCCGTTGAGTGCCCCCACAGCAAGCAGCTTTTCCCAAAGTCCCGCAAGCGCACCGCCCCAGTGTGAAAAGTCACACTGAAATGAATGGGAGGCGGTTTTCAGGCGCTTTACAGACACCATTTCTAACGCTAAAATGCCTGAAAACCACCTCAGTGTGAAAGGGGTCTCAGGGTTGGAGGTCCCTGTGTTTGAAATTCATATTCATCAGCAATGCAGGTACCCCTTGGAAAATGCTTTAAGCAGGTCAAAGAGACAAGATTCTTGGAATACGCTACTTTAAGATTAAAAAAAAAAAAAAAAAAAAAAAAAAAAAAAAAAATCGACACTACAAGCATTATTAGATAGTAAATATGGATGAATTGTTACAGTTTGGGAAAAAAGTATTTGATCCCCAGCTGATTTGGTACATTTCGCCACTGACAAAGACACGATCAGTCTATAATTTTAATGGTAGGTTTATTTTAACTGTAAGAGAAAACAATATCCAGAAAAACGCATTTCAAAAAAGTTATAAAATTGATTTGCATTTTAATGAGTGAAAGAAGTATTTGATCCCCAATCAGCAAGATTTCTGGCTCCCAGGTATCTTCTATACAGATAACAAGCTGAGACTAGGAGCACTCTCGAAGGGAATGCTCCTAATCGCAGCTTGTTACTTGTAAAAAAGACACCTGTCTAGAGATTCCAATCTCTCCACCATTGCCAAGAGGAAAGCTGTCCAAGGATGTCAGGGACAAGATTGTAGAGCTACACAAAGCTGGAATGGTCTACAAGACCATCGCCAAGCAGCTTGGTGAGAGGGTGACAATGGTGCGATTATTCACAAATGGAAGAAACACAAAATAACGGTCATTCTCCCTCGGTCTGGGGCTCCATGCAATATCTCACCTTGTGGAGTTTCAATGATCATGAGAACAGTAAGAATCAGCCCAGAACTATACAGGAAAATCTCGTCAATGATCTCAAGGCAGATGGGACCATAGTCACCAAGAAAACAATTGGTAACACACTACGCCGTGAAGGGCTGAAATCCTGCAGCGCCCTCAAGAAAGCACATGTACAGGCCTGTCTGAAGTATGCTAAAGAACATCTAAATAATTCTGAGAAGAACAGGGTGAAAGTGTGGCGTCCAGATGAGACCAAAATCGAGCTCTCGCCGTGTTTGGGGGGGGGGGGGGGGGGAGGAATACTGCCTTTAACTTCAAGAACACCATCCTCACCGTCAAGCATAGAGGTGGAAACATTATGCTTTGGGGGGGGGGGGGGGGGTTTCTGCCAAGGGGACAGGACAACTTCACTGCATCAAAGGGACGATGGACGGGGCTCATGTACTGACAAATCTTGGGTGAGAACCCTCTTCCCTCAGCCAGGGCATTGAAAATAGGTTGTGGATTGGTATTCCAGCATGACAATGACCCAAAACACATGGCCAAGGCAACAAAGGAGTGGCTTAAGAAGAAGCACATTATGGCCCTGGAGTGGCCTAGCCAGTCTCCTGACCTTAATCCTACAGGAAATATGTGGAGGGAGCTAAAGGTTTGAGTTACCAAACGTCAGCCTTGAAACCTTAATGACTTGGATGATCTGCAAAAAGAAGTGGGACAAAATCCCTTCCGAGATGTGTGCAAACCTAGTGGCCAACTGCAAGAAATGTCTGAACCCTTGATTGCCAACAAGAGTTTCTCCACCAAGTATTAAGACATGTTTTGGTCAAATACGTATTTCATTCATTAAAATGCAACTCAATTTCTAACTTTTTTTAAATGTATTTTTCTGGATATTTTTGTTATTCTGTCTCTCACTGATCATTTGTCAGTGGACAATTGTACAAAATCAGCAGGGAAGCAAATACGGTACCCCCTCCCCCCCCCCCACTGTACTTCTAAAAGATTTTTTTATAAATGTACAAAGAAAAGCATCATCTCTACTCACCCAAAATACATCATATATAAGCAACCCTGAAAGGAGCAGACAGGACACTTTCAGGCTAGGCAGGCGAACAAAGGCAATCATTGCCACACAGAGTCCCATGGCAAGGGCTGAAAGAACAGACAACAGTTTTCAGTTCAACAAATACAATGTTCATAACACCAAAAAGCAACTTCAGAGCAGGGTAGCAGTCACTGAACATTTCACAACATATAAACTATACACATAGGTAGATTTAAAAAAAAGTCTGTACTGCTTTCTAAATGTATAACCTACCTGGAACTGCATTAGGTAGTAAAGCAGATTCTGAGACATTTGCATAAAACAAAAGTACAAAGTGGTATCGGCTGTCTGGTAACCTAAGCTTATCACTTACCATCCATGAGCAGCCAATGGCCTGTAAGCACCCAAATAAGAACTAGCAGTACAGAGAGTGAAAAGGAGAGCAGTTCTGCAACTGTAAACCGACCACAGCACCCAAATGATATCCTACAAGAAAAAATGGCAACACACTTAGAACTACAGTAAATAAATAAGTTTACGGTGATGAGAAATATAGCTTTTTTTGTCAGACACCAAGTGGTAGCATACTGAAGTCAGTAGAGTCCCACTAATGAGATAGTTGTCAACAAGTAGTTAAATCTGTCATTGGTGATTCAATCACCAATTTAACTGCCTGTGTGTAGCTCTAGGCAACTTATTAAACGATCCTGAACTAAAGGCTACATTTAGCACAAGTATTGGTATGATCACATTAAGGTGTGCCCACAAAAACAAAAAACAAACCCACCATTCTTCCTCTATCATGATATTTAAAAAAGGAAAAAAAAGTTTTGCTGCATGCATTTTAAATGCCATAAAATCTCAAGAACCTGAAGGTATGTCTAGAGAAAACTTGTTTTGGATACCGAGTGAAGGGTTAGACTTCTTCCATGCAAACCAAAGGTTTTTCCAGAGATTGCTAGGGGTTCTTTGAGCAGTTAGTGATGAATTGACCTCCAACCGGCACCATACCAGGGGGCAATTTCCCACTGATTACCCATGTAGGAGGTCACATCTACACTGACCACTAATGTTAGAGGCCACCACAATTTTCACTACCATATATACTCGAGTATAAGCCGACCCGAACATAAGCCGAGGCAAATAATTTTTACCACAAAAAACTGGGAAAACCTATTGACTCACGTATAAGCCTAGGGTGTCCATGCCTCACTGTGCCCAATTTCCCTACCTGATCTCCGGCACTGTGTGACTAGACTAACATTTAACATGGGAGTCTATGGAAGGGGGGTCCGGCTTTGAAAAATCGATGCTCCCCGGCCAACAAACTTTGCACACTTGTAGAGGAAGAGTGGTGCTACATGTGTGCCAAGTTTGGGATCCAGGGGACCTACGGCTGGCCGGGATCAGGCGCACAAAAGTGAAGATGGACACAGACTCGAGTATAAGCCGAGGGGGGCATTTTCAGCACAAAAAAAATGTGCTGAAAAACTCGGCTTATACTCAAGTATATATGGTATATTCATTCCTTTTCTATGTCAAGATCACTACAGAAAATCATTTTGCTCTATGCAGCACATGGGTGTTAAAATGATCTGCCCTGGGCGTCAAGTATGTCCAATTCCTTAGACTTTGTACAACTTACAGATCATTTAAATGTACTGCGAGCTGTAGGTATAATCTTTAGCAAGGTTCCTTAAGCCATAAAAATGATTTACCTCTGGGGTACAAAGGTTGAGAAAGGCTTGATTATACTCCATGTCACATTTTATTGCTATGTCTCCATATGCGAGATTCTAAGATTTTAAGGTTGTCCCTAGAACAAAAGATTAGGGGAACTATTCTAATGGGGGGGACACCTGTACCGAGAACCACCGTCTCCTTATTTTGGGAGACTCTTAACTTCCTGTTGCATCCTTGGGTCAGGAAGTTGAGGGACATTTTCACAACAGTATAAAAACAGCAAAAAATAACCAGGCAGAGGTTATAATACTTCTCATGAAACTAAAGTTTTGCCTACAGATGCACTTTAAAAAAATTATTAAAAAACACAAATAAAAAAACTAAAATTTGTAACAAAGAAAGCAAAACACTTACTAACCGATTAGTAAATTGGCACACAATATATGCAACTTGTATATTCTTTCTAGGTCAGAAGGATTGGTAACCAAACCACCTTTGTAGTCTCCTATAGATTTCTAATAAAACACTTAGAGAAAGCTGGGGCCGCTCCCAGAGTTTAACTATAAATAATACAATAGTTACTGAGAAATATGGTAAACAGGGGCAGATCTATGAAACTTAAAACTACATCCACAGGAAAGAACAAAACTATTGCTCATAGCAATCTTTTTTTATTTTCCCAAAGAATGAAAAACTTATCCGTTGCCAAGGACAACTGTTGCATTTCAGCACTAGTCTTCTCTCCTTCAGTTTTCATAGCCAAGACCTCCAGTGTTCTGTGGCTGCCAAGGTTCCCTCCCCCCAATAACAGTGAGACAGAGGAAACAGGCACCTTCAATTACATTTTTTTTATTTTGAAACATCTCGCTGTGCATAACCAACTAGTGTATACTCACTTATTCTGAGGAGAGCAGGGTCTGGTTAAATACTGGCACATAGGGAGCAACAGAAAAGCAAAAGCTATTGTTGCAAGAACTGAAAGAGAAAATTAAGGATTAGAAACTGACCATTACTTTGATACAAAGGCCAACCTTAATGGCCACCATGATGGAAATAAACCACACTCACCTGCAGTGCAAATAGTGAAAACCACCTGAACTGAGTCAAAGAAGAAAAACATAACCAGAAGAGACACTGAGGCTCCAATAGGAAGGAACAATGCCTGAGTGGAGTCAATAGTCTGGATACCTGCAAAGGCATAATTCCATGTCAAAAATACTGCTGCTAAGAAAAACACATTTTAATCTTGCTTCTTCCAAATCACAATTCAGCTCAGTTCTTCCATAAGGACAGAATCTCCAATAACACAAGGACTATGTAGCCTATTTAAAAAACTGACTGAAAAACTGCCATGGTGAAGTCTCCAATTACTGAATAAATGTATACAATCATAGGCAACAAGACTGTTTGCTATAATCATTATTGCAAACCTTACACCCCCCCCCCCCCCAAGTTTTTTCTTTTGTTAAAGCAACTCATAAGTATAGCAGCTGCCATGGCTGACTTTTCTTTGAGTGTTAGTTTCTGGCTATCACGCTAATGCTTTCATTTCAAAACTTTGGGTCTCTGACCCAGAACATATATAGTATTCCCCAATTTTTATTTTTTTGTTTACAGCACACACGGTCCAGGTCTGTGGCTCACACGGTTTGAACAGCTAGCTAGGCAAGTAGGTCTTCAGAAACAAAAGTAATCCAATATGCCCAACAAATCTCCCTAAAAACGCTTCCGGAGTCCAGTAAAAGGTCACAAATGCAGAGCACCTACAGCCATTGAAACTTTTGTTGGTACCTTTACAGCATATTTAAACGATACTTGATTCTTTCTGAAAGGAAATGAAATTAAAAGCAACTGTCTTATGTATACCTGCATGCTTTATGTCAGAATTAAGCAAGGAAATATTCTAAAATTGCCAAGACAGATTTGTTGGTACCCCTAAAAACTATTAAATAACTGGATCATAGTGATATTTCAGTTTTCTGTAATTGTCACATATGTCTTCAGCCTTGTAATCAGTCAGCCTAATTAAATGGAGATAGGTGGTCAACCTGCTGTTTGACATTATCGTGTGCACCACATTGAACATGGACCAGAGAAAGGATAGCCTTGTCTGTGGAGATCGCATGTAAACTACAGACCAACATGTCAATGGTAAAAGCTATATGACCATAGTAAGTCCATGGGAGTGTAGCCAACCTCCCTGGACGTGGCTGAAAGAGGAAAATTTACCCCACATTGAAAATAAAAATAGTGAGAATAAAAAAGAGCCAAGGAAAACTTCCGAAAGAGATACAAGTTGAACACCAAGGTACTTTGGCGTCTGTTCGCACCATCCGTCCCTTTTTGAGTGGCAGTAAGTTCACAGGAAGAAGACCCAGGTGGACTCCACTTTTGACAGGAATACAAAGGAGCCAAACTGGAATTTGATAAAATGCATATTGAGAAGCCACAATTCTTTTGAGAGAATGTCATTTGGGATGAAACAAACTGGAGCTTATTGGCAAATCACATCAGCTGTTTTTTTTAGGCCTTGTGCACACTGGATGCTTTGGCCATCTCCCGTAGATGCCTTTCCTCCTGCCAGCAGCATTTTGGTAGAAAAATGTTTGATGCTTGTAAAGCGTTTAGGCCAGGGTGGTTTTAATTTAAATCAAATCCATTTAAATCACTAGTAAAAAGACTTGATTTAAATAATTTTTAAAGAGCAACTGTCATCTCTGTCCAGCAGCGGCGGTTCCTCTGACCTGCTGTTGACTCACCAACAGTCCCATTCACTTTAATGGGATGGCTGGTGATGCGGCAGTGACATAAGGTGAGGAACGTGGCGGCGACAGCAAGTGAGTGGATGCGCGCCAACAGGCACTGCCATGATGGATCTGCAATGAAAGGTACTTTAAATGTAAGGACTAAGGCCCCTTTCACACGGGCGGACCGTTCAGGTCCGCCTGTCAGTTTTTTCGGCGTACCTGAACGGGCGCTCCATGCAAGTCTATGGAGCGACAGATGTCAGCAGTGACAATGTCCGTTGACATCCGGTCCGCTAAAATCAGACGTATGGCGATTCGTTCGCCATCCATCCTGGCGGATCGGGTGAGATCTGCTGAAAACGGACATGCTGTCCGTTTTCTCCATAGGAATTAGCAGCGCTCAACAAGCCCCTCCCCACTCAGTGAGCAGAGAGGGACACATCATCCGCCGGCTCAGCAGAAATCAACGGAGAGATCTCCCGCTGAGCTGGCGTACTCCGCTGTAACAGATCCGCCCAGTGTGAATGAAGCCTTATTCTTGCTGGTAGTTAGAATCTTTAGTATTTGTAAACAAAATGAAGGTTTCCTTTTTAGAATAAGCTGTCAGGTTGGTAAAATAGCAATATCAGAACTGATTCAATCATACAGTTTGTAGTGTACATAGAGTTGCAAAACAGTGGGATAAAGGAATATTGCTGAATTTTGTTTTATCTCATGGTTACTGTGAAATTGTGTGAATGCATCAATGCAGTGCATGTTAGCTTGGATTCATTGAATGAGTTTACCAAAAATGTATTTTAAAAATATTGTAGAATATACAGTCTCATGCCAAGCTCCATTTCATGCAGAATAAACTAAATTATTAATGTATCTTTTACTTCAAAAACATTTTATTAAAATAAATTTGCTAAAAATCAAATCTAAATAAAAGAAATAATTACATTTTTTTTTTTTTAAAGAAATCATTGAGTTTTATCCACCCTGGTTTAGGCACGTCAAGCGATTGGGCTTCAATTTCGCTGGCCAGAATAATAATTTATTTTGCCCGTTGAAACGAATTAGCGCTGAAGTGCTAAAAAAAAGCCTAGTGTTAACACGTGTTTAGCGGTTTTTTTTTCTGCCAAAGCACTGCTGCTCCTGGATGGGCTGGCAGTGTTTTTTTTCTCTGCCTCTAAAAGCCTATGTGTTCATGCACACATAAGCAAACATGCAGGAGCATTTAGAGACAGAAAACAAAGAATGCCAGACATACCTAGCAGCAGGGTTAAAAACGTCCAGCGTGCATGAGGTCCTAAACTTGCTTTATTGAAAAGCAACACTTACGTGTACACATACAGGATAGATCTCAGTACATACATAAACATTGTCTGTGCAACCAAGAAACAATAAAAAGACAGAACACAAAACAACCAGTGTCATCAGCTCTAAGTTTGAAGCTTTCAAAGAAAAGAACACTGTACCTATTGCAAAACATAAAGGTGGCTCAGGTATGTTTTGGGACTGCTTTGCTGCGTCTGCCACTGGAAGTCTTGAATCTGTGCAGGGCACAACAAAATCTTAGGACTAACAAGGAATTTTGGAGCAGGGACAGAAAGCTATCACAGGTCATGGGTACTAGAACAGAATAATGACCCAAAACACATAGCAAAAAGCACCCAAGAACGTAAGAATCAAAACACTGATCAATTCTCAAGTGGCCTTCTATAAGCCCTGATCTGAAACCTATTGAACACCCTTCAAACCTGAGACAGTTGGAGCAGTTTGTTCAAGAAGAGTGGGCCAAACTGCTTGTAGGCATGTTTGCAATGATTGCCTCTAAAGGCTTTGCAACAAAACAAATTAGGTTAATGGTCCCATTCTTTTTTGTCCGTGCCATTTTTACTTATTTTATTTTTTTAAATAATCTGTTGAATCAAAAAACAGTCTGATTTTCATCATACCTAGAGGATACAATGATGGCTGGCAATTATAATGTCTGTTTTAAGCCGTTTCAGAGAAAATTGTGGGTTGTTCTTTTGTGGCAGGGTACCAACAAATTTGTCCACAGCTGTACATAGATAATAATGGCCTTGTCTGTCCGCTGTTCATTGAATGCTGCATGGGCAAGCACAGCACTTGCACGACATTTCAGAAAATACTAAGAGCTTAAAATGGGAGATAAAGCACTAAAGTGCTGCTATAATGTAATAAAATCCCGTACTTACTGAATAGTGGTGGGAGATCTTTATTTTTTTAAAGACTTATGCATATAGTGTCCTATGAAAGTGTGGGTGTATTTTCCCACCCGGGAGCCACTTGTATGCTGGTATTTGCCAAGCTACTTGCGTGAACCCACTGATGCATACAGACTTAAAACAAACACAGGAAGCAAACCTGTCTCTGGGACAGGAAAATACACCTCAAATTTTACATTATGCTGCCCCAGGCAACCATGTGCAATTATCCTAAAGGAAACTGTGTAAAATGTTCTAGTTATTTCTTACTATTATTGGCGCTGTTCCCACTAAACGTTCCTGGAGAGCCACCACTGTCCTTCTCTTTGTCTTGATTTTCAAAGTCCATATTAAGAGACCTTAAGGAATGGAGAGAAAGGATAAACATATATAAAAGGAGATGTACTGAAAGAGGAAAATGAAAATTTGCCTTACAAAATAGTTACAGTAACATACACTTTAGACATTCTAGCATTACATTTCAATTTTATTACAGTTTACTTTGAAGCAGTTAAATTACTGAAGTTTTTTTTTTTTTTTTAAATGACCAAAATCTGATTTTGGTTTCACATTTGCTGCAGCATGAAGCCAGTAAAACGTCCATTTATAGTTTTTTTTTTTGGGGGGTGGGGGATAAATGGAGTATTATGCATAGAATAATCAAATGACACGATTAAATATATATTTTTTTCTAATAAAAAATTAAAGGGATATTAACCCCTTCCTGTCAGTAACCTCACTGAGGTGGATCTTCTGTTGGGCTGAAAATATATGCATATCTGTGTGAGATGGTACGCTTCACAGAGAGCGGGATCTCACCAAGAGCCCGAGGGTTCATACTAATGATCAGGAACTAGAAGGCCCAGTACCCGATAGCCAACCAGAGACTATTACAGCTATCAGTGATCAGTCACTGTACAGCCTGCTGAAGACAGACGGGAAAGAATGGCTAAACTGGGGGTTGATCCACGTCGATGTCAGGGTTAAGCCTCATATACACGATCGATTTTCTGCAGACAAACCGTAGGATTTTTTCCCTGAAGGACGTTGGCCAGGAACTTGTATTGCATACAAAAAGGGCAAAGAATTGTCGGCCAACAAATGCAAAACTACGTGGTTTTTCAGCTCTTTAGCGACACCCTTTGGGTAACTTCTGCTAATGTTGTATTATGGTGGGCATTGCTTCTGAGCATGCGTTTGTACTTTGGAGTTTTGTCCGATGGACTTGTGTCGCATAAGCAAACACATTTGGTGGCAGACAATTTAAAAGCATGCTATCCCACATTAGTTGGCGGCAAATCCGACAACAGCCTGTCATCACAAATTTCCCATCGGATAATCCGATCGTATGTATGAGGCTTTAGAGTCAAGAACAAAGGTCGGGGTCAGCGTACTTTATCTGGTGCCATTCACTTGGGCTGGGAGCACATAAATCCCCTTTGCCTGTGGTGTCTAGGAACTGCAGGCTGCTTTCGTAATTGTATGTGTAATGGGTTTAAAAACGGAGCTGTCCACACACTGTAGTATCATATGTTCCCAGGAATTAAGAAGTATTAGACTTTCATTTCTGGACCAGAATATCTATGATGGTACTCACCTGAAACTGCCATAGACTATAAGAAGAATCGATATCAGAAACGTAGAGACTTGACTAGAGTCCACCAGGGAATATGCCCTTTTGACAAAAAAAAAAAACAGACAGCTTAGTATAAAAACTATATATTAAAACAAAATATTTTTTTGATATCGCAAGAGGATTATAACACCTGTAAGGTTTATTTTTGCCATCTGTATCACCTTGGGGAGATTTTCCTTTCACTTACTGTCCCATAGCTAAAACAGGAAGCGATAGGAAATCCAAAAATGTGCGAATCCCAGTGCGACACCAAAAACTTATGTTCAATTGAAAAACTTCCCTTCTATTCCTGTTCCAGGGACAAACCAACATTTTGGATTTTTTTACTTTCACTCTGATAATGGTAAACAGGATAGAGGATAAATCTCCCTAATGGGAAGTCAGACAGCAATAAAACCATGACAGGGGTTCGAGCCCCTCGCCACACTTTTTCCCTTTAATTATACTTTACCCATTAAAATAAAGATTTTAAAAGCTAAAACTAAAAAAAAAAAAAAAAAAAAAAAAAAAACAGATTTTGTGGTTTCCCAAAAGGAGGCTCAAGCTAGAAATGTTCAATACATTTTTTTTTGTTAAAGTGTTATGTTTATTAAACTTTTATGAACAGTACATCCATTGCCAAAGTTCAGCAGTAAACATGCCAAACAAAAAAAGTCAATACATTTTTTTTAAAGTTTAAAAACTTTTTGGGCTAGACTAAATATTCGGAACCAGGACATCAAAATAACCAACAAGCAAAATTTAAAGGAGAAGTAGTATAGACAAAGCTTGTTTGGCTGTACTATGGATCACAGGCATACAGATCATTTTGCACTCCTGTGACCCGTTTTCAGCAGTCCGGTCTCTGCTGATGTCACCACGTCATCCTGACCACGGAGTCTGGATCCGCCAGGTGCCTGGACTGACACTCTGCCTTTTAGGGAGCCGCCGAGAGCCTGACAGCCTATATTTAGATTTGTAAAATAGAAAAAAGTTGCGCTACTGGGTGAACAAGTGGAGGTGTGGCTGCCAGCATCAGCAAATAGACATATTGCAAGAAATAGAAAAAAGTAAAAAAATGCAGCGCCTAAAATAAGTGAGAAGGCCCAAACGCATGTAAAGGTTCGGGCTAGGTGATAAGGAGTGTGTGGCCAGAAGGGCCTAATTGGATAGATCCAAATAAAAACACCCTGGTGCAAATACAAATTATAACATCATGTATGCATAATACATATCATATACAGAATCATGCAACTTAAAGTGGTACCAAAATCCAGTAAAAATGTCCAGTGTATGAACTGGAATAACACAAAATGGTATGTACAAAACTTCAGTACATTGTCCCCATTGGTATGGTAACCATATATGATGGAAAAATAACAGAGTCCAATGAAGGTACCTAATATATGTACTAAGACTAGGGAAGAAAAGTGACCAGTTACACTTACCGGTAACGGTGTTTCTGGGAAGTCTTCCAGGACGGCACAATGAGAGATGACTGGCTCCACCTGACAGGAAACACAATCAATTCAAAGAGGTTAAAGCACCCGCCCCTCCCCGTGCTCCTCAGTTATGATAAAGTACAGACCCACACCAGTGCACGAGAGAGAAAACACACACCCAAATAACTCTATACAAACCAATGTATCAACCAAAGCGGTGGGAAGTAGGCCTGCCATCCTGGAAGACTTCCCAGAAACACCGTTACCGGTAAGTGTAACTGGTCACTTTCTCAAGTCGTCTTCCAGGACGGCACAATGAGAGAGAAGCAAGTAGCTTCAGGCCTACCTTAGGGTGGGACGACTGCTTGCAGGACCTCTCTACCAAAGGACAGGTCCTGAGGTGACAGCAACTCCACTCTGTAATGCCTTAGGAATGTATTCTGGCTTGACCAAGTCGTAGCTTTACAGATCTGTTCCACCGAAGCTCCGGCTCTTTCTGCCCAGGAGGTTGCCAAAGAGCGAGTAGAATGAGCTTTAACTTTCGGGGCTGTCTTACCAGCCTGGTCATAAGCTATGGAGATTGTCTGTCTGATCCATCTAGATATGGATGCTCTAGATGCCTGTTGGCCTTTTTTCTGTCCAAAAAAAATTAATTAGTAAATGGCTGGATTTCCTAAATTCACCCACTCTATCCAGATAAGCTAGCAGACACCGTCTGACATCTAGACAATGAAAGGAGGCCTCTCTTTCATTTTGTGGATTTGAACAAAAGGAAGGAAGAATAATTTCTTGTGATCTATGAAACTTTGACACTACCTTAGGGAGGTACAGGGGGTCCTGCCTAAGAATAACTCTGTCCTCGAATAACTAAAGAAAGGCTCTTTAATCGTCAGAGCCTGCATGTCGCCTATTCTTCTGGCTGTAGTAATTGCCAGAAGAAAAGCAAACTTAAATGTCAGTAATTTAACTGAAATATCTTCTAGTGGCTTAAACGGAGCCTTAGTTAATTGTTCCAAAACTAACGTAAGGTCCCAGGGCGGGACTCTAGAGATCTGCACCGGGGACAATCTATCCCTGGCCATTAGAAATCTCTTAACTAGAGGGTCCAGTGATAACTTTTTGTCCAAAAAATACGATAAGGCTGCTACCTGTACTCTTAGAGTCTTGGTAGCGAGACCTAAGTCGGCGCCATCCTGGAGAAAGTCCAGGATGACCGAGGTTTCTTGCTGGGATACCTTTCTCACTAGACACCAGTGAGAGAAGACTCCCCACACCTTCCTGTAGATACGTCTGGTGACCTCTTTTCTACTTGAGAGGAGAGTGTTAATCACTCTCTCGGAACATCCCCTCTCCCGCAGGTTCTGCCTCTCAAGCACCAGGCCGTCAGCTTGAAGAAGCTGGGATCTGGGTGAAAGACTGGTCCCTGCCGAGAAGGTCCACCCGAACTGGTAGATGGAGGGGAGGTGCTACAGACCAGTTCTGTAGAGCGGGAAACCAGGCTCTCTTGGGCCACCAAGGAGCAATTAGAATGAGTCTGGTCTCTGAGAGACCTAGTTTTTGTAGGACTCTTGGAATGAGACTCAGAGGGGGAAAAGCATAAGCCAGGTGAAAACTCCATACCTGAGCCAGTGCATCCACCCCCCCTGAGCCCCACTCCCGGGACAGGGAAAAGAATCTTCTTACTCTCCTGTTCTCCTTGCGGGCAAAGAGGTCTATTTCTGGCCTTCCAAAATGTTGGCACACCAGGTTGAACACCTCTGGGTTCAGCTCTGCCCAGCCCAGAATTCCTAGAGACAAGGTCAGCAGGGAGGGAGACCTGGTTCCCCCCTGATGATTTATGAAGGCCACCGTGGTCGCATTGTCGGAGAGGATCTGGACCTCCCGGTCTCGGATCCTTTCCTCGAACGCTTTTAGGGCCTCCCCGACCGCCAATAATTCCCGGAAGTTTGAGGAGGCGTGTCACTGATCCTGATTCCAGGAACCCTGGGCTCGGAGTTCGCCTAAGTGGGCCCCCCAACCCCAGGAGCTTGCGTCCGTCGTTATCCTGAGGGGGTCTGTCTGAGTCCATAGATGACCCACCTGCAACTTCTGAGGAAGAAGCCACCAGCTCAGAGAGTCCTTTACTACCTCTGGGATGGAGATTCTGTGGTCTAATGTCCCTCTTGTTCCGTCCCAGGAGGATAAGAGGAATTGTTGGAGAGGTCTGGAGTGGAGCTGAGTCCACGGGACCACAGGAATACAAGAGGTCATTAGACCCAGTACCCTCATGATGTCTCTGAAAGAGAACTCTCCTGGCTCCAACAGAGACCAGACCGCTGCCATGAGGCCCTAGGCCTTCTCCTGGGGCAAGAAGAGCCTCCTCTGTAGGGAGTCTATCAGGAAACCTAGGTAAACTTTTCTTTGGTCCGGGATCATCGAGGACTTCTCCCTGTTTATGATCCAACCTAGGGATTCCAGGGTACTCACAACCTTGGCCAGGTCTGCGAGGAGGAGATCTCAACTCTGGTTGTAGAGTAGAAGTTCGTCGAGATAAGGGACTATTGATATACCCTGCAAGTGTAGGAAGGCGACCACCTCTGCTACGATTTTTGTAAACACCCTTGGGCTGGAAGCCAGTCCAAAGGGGAGGGCAGAAAACTGCCAGTGTTGAATCCCTTGAGGAGACTTGACTGAAAATCTGAGGAAGGCCTGATGTCCTGGAAAGATCGGGACATGTAGGTAGGCGTCCTTTAAGTCGATCGTTACCATGTATACCTCCTTCAGAAGGAGTCTTCTGAGGGTGTATATGCTCTCCATGTGAAATTTCTTATGACGCAGAGAGGTATTCAGGGGTCTCAGGTTTATTATCAAACGGTATTTGCCTGAGGATTTTGGGACAACGAAAATATGGGAGTAGACCCCCATTCCGCGTTGACCCGCAGGTACCGGAACTACCACTCCCTGTTCTGCTAGGTCTGAGATGTTTTGCAGAAGACCTGCCTTCTTGAGGGGGTCCCTGGGGAGAAATGTTAATAGGAACTGAGGGGGGGGGGTGAAGAAACTCCAGCCTGTAACCCTCTCTTATAATGTTGAGAATATGAGGGCTCTGAGTAATACTCTCCCACCTGGAAAGGAATTGGGAAAGTCTTCCCGCCTACCCTCACGTCACTTAAAGTCCTTTTCATTTGATTTTTGGTTGGAAAAGAGGATACTTCCTTTCGGCTTATCCTTCCCAACGCCCCACTTCCTATTACCGGCAGGCTTCTTGCTTGAGAAGCGGTTTCTACCCTGAGGGCCTCGAAAAAATCTTTTTTGGTCCCTTTTAGGTTTGGTGGGAAACTTCTTGCCCTTTTCAGTAGATCTTGACAGAGCTTGATCAAGCCCTGTACCAAAAAGGAGGGAGCCCTCAAATGGGAGTCCACATAAGCGGGTCCTGGAACTGCGCTACCTATCACCTGTAGAGAGTCTAGGACTCCCCTGGACTTGGACACACGGGAAACATGTCCTATTAGCTTGGCTATCCATGTATCCGCGTTCCTAGCTATACAAGCTGAAGCCAACGCGGCTCACATTGGCTTCCCAGGCTCTACGCAAGGTCGTCTCAGTACGGCGATCCATAAGAACCTTGATATTACCCGCGTCCTCAAAGGAGAGGTCGGATTGCTTTGACACCTGTGCCAAAGAGGCATCCAATCTGGGAACTTTAAAGAATTTCTCCTCATCCTCCCCCTTAAAAGGACACCTACGCTTCCAAGTTTTATATTTCAGAAGCTTCCTCTCAGGTTCCTTTCACTCTCAAAGGATCACATCTTTGAGAGTCTGATGAACCGGAATGGCTCTGGGTTGGGCCCTTATCAGGCCTCGGTACAATCTATCCTGTGCAGATGCCTGCTCCGTCGGCTCCTGAATTTCTTCAGAGGCGTATATTGCACCAAGGAGGCCTTACATGTTGTCAGCTGAGAAGATGTGTCTTCCTGACCTAGAGCCCTCTTCCTCCTCCTCAGCCTGACTATCTACCAGGCCCTCATCGGAAAGTCCCTGATCAGGGATCTCCGAGTCTTCTTCTGCCTCCGAGTCCTGAGACAGGAGGGATCTGAGGGATTCTGGGTGTCCTCTCCCTAATCTGGTTGAGGAGGAACTCCTCTGGTTCTTTAGCCTTAAGGGAGGCTTGAAAATCCTTAAGGGTGGCAAGCATCTGGGTTTGGACAGAGAGAAGGTCTCTCATAACCTGAGATGTTTCCTTCCCCGCCAGCTTCTGGATACACTTGAAGCAGAAGGGCTTGGAATGGGTTGAAGGTAATTTCTCATTACAGTTGCCGCATCTTTTGGAGCGGGCAGGGGCTCTAGAGGAACGACTAGCAACCCCTTGGGCAGTGACGTCCTCACCTGCAATGTAAGAGTACACAGGAATGCATTTAGAAAGAACCCTGTGACAGGCAAGGGGAAAGAGTCGGGGTACCCTCCCCCATCATGACCCCTGCTGGCTGGGTTGACTCACCCCCTGTGGTCTCCTCTGTAGCCGCGGCCGTGGTCGGCCTCTCCTCATGTTCCATGCCGCTTAGGTGTGATGAGCAAGTCACTGCAGAGGCACTGGAGGAGTGAAAAAGGGCGCCTCTCTTCCTGGCGTCCCTCCGCTGTTAATGCCGGTAAGCAGACGCCGGCCGTCGCCATTTTGCCGGAGACCGGAAATGACGCGACGCGTGATGGCGTCATCCCTGAAGCTAGAGGACGAATGTCCCAGACTCTGGGAAGATGGCGCCGCAATCATACGCTCCTGCATAGAGCGGCGCCATAGAACGAGCGGCCCGCGCGAGCGGGGATTACCGGAGGGACCTGCCAGCCCCCCCCTCCAGAAAGGACGCCCAGACAGGTAGGGGGGAGGAAGGAGGATAGATGGCCCCTGAAGTCCCAGGTACAGCCCAGC
The DNA here is from genome assembly GCA_029206835.1 of Rana muscosa. Taxonomy (NCBI): domain Eukaryota; kingdom Metazoa; phylum Chordata; class Amphibia; order Anura; family Ranidae; genus Rana; species Rana muscosa. The sequence goes on from CM055116.1 coordinate 886,036,994, forward strand.
ACCTAGGGTCCTTCAGTGCTCAGGGAGGCTCTTCTACTGCCCTCCCTGAGAAGAGAAATGGGATACCCCCCCAGGACGGACAATAGAGTCCTGCTAGGCCCAGAGGCTTCCCAGGCATTCGGCTCAGCTCCCGGGGGGGGGGGGGGGGGACGACTTCCAGCCCCAGGCCTTCAGTCTGTGGGAAAAAAATAAACGGTTTCGCTGTGGGGAAACACAATCAAGAACTGAGGAGCACGGGGAGGGGCGGGTGCTTTAACCTCTTTGAATTGATTGTGTTTCCTGTCAGGTGGAGCCAGTCATCTCTCATTGTGCCGTCCTGGAAGACGACTTGAGAAATATGTAACAGACTTCAGTGCATAGTCCCCACAATCAGAATCCAATAAGGCTTCAAGCTTCTAGGGAGCGTGTGTTCAAAAAATCTGCAACACCCAGGGACGTGACTCCAACACCAGGGATGGGGGAAAGAAATGGATACTCTTACCCCTATGCGTGGACACACTCACCAGCGGTGGTGGGCCAAACAGGCAGAAAGTATGGGTGCAGACTCCTCTGGATACGTCCTCATGGAACGATGATAGATGGGGTAGGCACAAGAAATCCAAACTCAAAGCAGGCCACAATCCAGCTCTCCTCTCAACGTGCTGATGTCTCTCACTCCAAGCATACTGCTCCATTTTTTATATTTAGATTTGGTTAACATGAACCACATTTCTGGTAAAAACCCTCCCCCCTGCCTAGATCATCTAGGATGTATAATAGGCTTAGTGTAAAGTTAAATGGTTTTAAAGTGTAATTCCAGGGAAAAACTAACTCTAAACTTGCTCTCTGCCACATTCTAAACCTAATCTATTTAACCATGTAAAGCAAAAATCGCTGTACTATTCTGCAGCCGATCCGGTCTGGTTTCCAGCGGCGAAAACGGGGTGCAGGAGACGACCAACAATGGGTGGGAAGGTAAATTCACCCTATTTATCCTGTTTACCATTATCATTGAAAGTGAAAGTAACGGAAAAATCTAAAATTTTGGGTTGTCCCCAGAAAAGTAAGAGGGGAAATCTTCCAAAAGGGAACACTAGTTCTGGTGACATTGTGGTATTCTCTAATTTCCTGTTTTGCCTATGGGACTGGAAAGAAGGTTAAAGCAGAACTATAGGTGAAACTTGTTTTGCCATCTGTGTCTCTATGGGACACAGATGGGAAAAAAAAACCTGACAGGTGTTACGACCCTTGCTTACGCTTTCCAAAATATAAAAAAAAAAGTTTCACCTATAGTTCTACTTTAACCAACCGCAAGATAAATATGGCGGATATTGTTGACCTACAAAGAATGCTAGTTTGACCGTTCTGCCCCACCGATTTCAGTAGTTTCTAGTAATCTAGGTAATCTGTGGTTTCAATTTGCACTCTTGTTCTAGGTCAGCAACACAAAGCACTCAAGTAACAAGTTACAGCACAACACCCTGTACAGATTACTACAAGTCAACAGATATGGTTTGAATGAGCCCTGTTACTACACTCATCAATATCGAATGACTTAAAGGTGAAAGTTTAAAAAAAAGTCAAAAGCAGCGTTGCACCGATACCAAGCATTTGCACGAGTAATTGTGCAAATGCTCAGATAATATCTGCGAGTTTGGTCCGGTGCGATTTGAAATTGCACTCTATAGATTAGAATGGGACTATTGAAAGCAAGGCCTTTTTGCTTTAAATTTGGCGTTCGCACCAACTTTCCTGGGGGAGGCAGAAGGTGCTATGTGGCAGAGAAGATAAAGAGCCTGCCAGCAGAGTTTGTGTTCCAGCAGCTGCCTCAGCTTCCTTCTGGTGGCACTTCCACTGGTCTTTTCAGTGAAGCTTTTCATGCATCAGCGGAGCTGTTGCTGGATGGCGGTGTCTGTCTTTCGGTGGCCTTTGGCGGTGCGTCCCACGCTACATCCCTCAACACAGCTCCCTGCTAATGTGTGTTGATTGGCGGCGTCACACATCGTTCTGGCGGTTACTGACAGACTCCTCTCTCCTTATACCTTTAAGCACACAGAGCGAGCCAAAAACACTGCTGTAAAATCACATAAACTGATATTTATATACAGCCGACTTGTGAATCGCGTGGCTGAATCGCACAACAAAACAGTGCGATTTTACATTGCATATATGTGAACCTAGCCTAAAAATATGTATTTGTAAATTAATTGGTATCACCAAATAGTTGAGAAAAAGTATGAGTACTCAGTCTTAAAACTGGTATTGGTGCATCCCTAGTCAAAAGCCATAGAAAAGTCCTGGGAATATGGATGTGTCTAGGCATAGTAGCTATTCTAAAGATCTCAGACTCAGTTCAAACAATGAATAATAGCTCATGTCAACGGGTGTTTTGTTGTTGTGTTTTCCCCATCAAGTACCATATTCGTTATTCATAAATTTGGGGTGCTCAAGGCATGACGGCCAGACACCTTTGGGACTGCCGTATCTTATTGTAGCAAGTTATTAAAGTACCAGGTGGGTGTACTTTAACACAGCATATGCTGTGAATTTTTTTTATCAAAGAAGGTTCAGCTGTAAAGCATCACAGCAGTTTGTATATACATTTTAGAACATATTTCTTGAATAAAAATAAGCTCTCTTAAACTGAATTTGTATTAAAAAAAAATTGCCACTATAGGAGTATCTGCTTTCTTTGTAGAAGGAAAAGCCATGCATCTTGTACAAAACCAGTATATACACATGTGGAAGTTTTGGGTTCATATTAGCAAGCACAGAGCTACAATACTGTGTAAAAGGGTCATCTGAAGCCTGTGCTCTACAGCCTAGGTTCTTCTAAAGCTCATCAGGAATATAGGTTATCAGATCAGGCTTGAGGCCGGGTTCACACTGGTGCGACAAACGCTCCGACATTGGAAGCTCATGACGTGTGAAAATCAATGTTTCCCTATGGGAGCCGTCTTAACACATGTCGGTCCGACTTTGATCCTACTTCAGCTCATAGACTATGAATGAAGTCGGATTAAAGTCGGAACGCCATCTTGCATGATCCGACTTTGGCATGCGACTTGTGCTCCGATGATCTTGAGGGGGAACTCCACGCCAAATTTTAAATAAAAAAAACGACATGGGTTCCCCCCTCCAAGAGCATACCAGGCCCTTGGGTCTGGTATGGATTTTAAGGGGAACCCCCCTACGCCGAAAAAAACAGCGTGGGGTCCCCCAAAATCCATACCAGACCCTTATCCGAGCACGCAGCCCGGCCGGTCAGGAAAGGGGGTGGGGACGAGCGAGCGCCCCCCCCCTGAACCGTACCAAGCCACATGCCCTCAACATGGGGGGTAGGTGCTTTGGGGCAGGGGGGCGCATTGCGGCGCCCCCACCCCAAAGCACCTCATCCATATGTTGATGATAAGGGCCTCATCCTGACAACCCTGGCCGTTGGTTGTCGGGTTCTGTGGGCGGGGGGCTTATCGGAATCCAGGAGCCCCATTTAATGAGGCCCCCAGATCCCGGCCCCCCACCCTATGTGAATGAGCATCTGGCTTGGTACGGTTCAGGACGGGGGGGGCGCTCGCTCGTCCCCACCCCCTTTCCTGACCGGCCGGCGTGCTCGGATAAGGGTCTGGTATGGACTTTGGGGGGACCCCCACGCAGTTTTAGGCGTAGGGGGTTTCCCTTTAAATCCATACCAGACCGAAGGGCTTGGTACGCTCCTGGAGGGAGAACCCATGCAGTTTTTTTATTTAAAATTTGGCGTGGAGTTCCCTCAAGATTCATACCACAAACACAGTGCCTGGTATTGGCGGGGATCCAAGTCGGATCCCCGTTCATTGAAAGTCGAACGTATGTAGGCTTCAAGTTGCAGGGCAAAGTCAGATCCAAAGTAGGACGGCTGTCGTGTCGCACCAGTGTGAACCCAGCCTGATATGGAAGACTGTGCGTGAGAGTCAGGATTTCACACAAAAGGTGCAGCTCATCAATATATTTACTAGAGAAAGAAAATGTAGGAGGTTCAAAAAACATGGACAGAGCATCACAGTGTAACATATAGTGAAGGCCTGAATCTCTGACTAGACAAAACCTCACTTTTTATTTTTTTTAGGACAAGTATACACAAGTCTTAAATGCCAGAACCTGTAAAACAAGATCTGACTTACGAAAGCAACATAACATAGCTGCCCGCCTATATTATGGTTGGCTTTTATGCGAGTACAGTGGTTATAGTTATTTATGAATCACTGACATGGCAAAAGTATGAAGGCAAAAAGTATGAAGATAAAACAATTGGACTTCAACGTGGCACACACTTGTTCCAGATTAGTGACTCAAAGTGTTGATAACAGAAGGCAAAGCAACCGGATAGAGGTTTCACTGAACCTCCACCAACTATATTTTATATACAATGTGAAAGCAGTTAATATGCATTTTACATTCAGGCCTGCACAACGACAGGTTTTTAAGAATCTGTTAACGTCATAACACCAGCTCTATTTTAAAACAGAAGGTGAGAATTTTGTTTTGTCTGAAATTGTTTTGGAGTTATGTCACAGGTGATGCAAATACATTCTTGTGTCTGTACCCTGTATAATATTAAAGAGTATCAACTCTGATGTTTCCCATCAAGCACTGAAGGGTTTCAGCTAACTGGACCAGCAGCAGAGGAAGGAAGAGGGGGGCTGAACTTCAGAGGATGGCACCACGGCTGAGTCTCCCAGAAAAAAAAAAAATAGTAAATTATTTTTTTTACACATATTGTGACCAGAGCAGTACAGTGTCACCATAGTGACACTGTACTGCTCTGGTGAGGTGATCAGGATTTTTGTTCCACTATGATTGCTTATTACAATGATGATCCAATCACGGTTATAACCAATCTTTTTTGTGAATGCTGTCCATTCATGTGCCATTGTGTACTATTGTGATAGCTGTCATTGGCTACAGCTATCACATGGTATAGGTCCACGATTGACCCCTGAACCTTGTGATCAGTCACAGAGATCTCAATAGTATACAATGGGGTTGATTTACTAAAAGTGCAAAATCTGGTGCAGCTCTGCAGGTTAGCCAAATCAGCTTCTGACAGCTTGTTCAAGTAAGCTTTGACCAAAAAAATTACTTGGCAGCCAATTGGTTTCTATGCAGAGCTGTACCAAATTTTGCACTCTTTAGTTTTAGTAAATCAACCCCAAGGAATGGCCATGAATGAAAACCATTGTGTACTACTTTATCACAACGATCGGTCACACGGCGGGGTGACAGATCAGGCTGCTGCACGCCCGCTAGGGCACGTCATATGATGTCAACCCAGGATGTTAGTGCTCCTGCCTAGCTGTTATTTTACAAAAGACCGGGCGGGAAAAGGTTAAAAGATAAAAGTAAATTTTTTTGTAACATGTTACACCCATATTCGCGGTGTAACATGTTACAAATGCACCAGCCCACACATTTCCCCCAATCCTCTGTTGTGACAGTGAGGGGGATTTTCTTTCCCCCTCGGTCACCAAAAAAAAAGAAAGAATGGACATTGATTTAGTGTTCTTTCAACGGGATAAGTACTGAAAAGCATTTGGGGCTGTCAGTTTGTAGCTCTCAATGAACTACCACGGCGCTGTTAAATGTTGACCAATCAACAGGCCAATAGCAGAAATTTAAAAATTGCTCTGGCAAAATTGCTCAGACTGTACATGTCTGAGGTGGGTAAGTGAAACCGCTAAAGCCTAGTAGACGCTGCTGTTTTTTTCTTTCCCATTCAACCCAGTGGGCTGAACGGAAAAAAGACACCAATAGCTCAGATTGGCGCCCCTGTACTAACTATGCAACGCCAGAACACTGTGGTCCGCGCCCTCAGCCATTGGCTAAAAACGGAGCCGGTCGGCAGACATATTTCGGTCATGCCTCATTAGGTCAGCTTCTGTCGGACCGACAGCAGTACACCCGGGTCCAAATGTCAGCCGGTTTCTATGGAAACAGCAGTGTATTATATGGCTTGGTTTTCTTTTGTTCCAGAATATTTGTGTTTAATGAAGTTGCACAAATATCAGGTGAAACAAAAATTTGCATCTGTCCCTTTATTCTACAGGGCCTCAGCTTTCAGAAAATATATAATGTTCTGGGGGGTTTATGTAAATTTTATTGCCAAAAAATTCTACTTTTACACGTATGCAAGAAAAAAAAAAGTCTGTGGAGCTGAACTGGTTATGTTCTGTTTTCAAGGATAAGTTCAACTTTTGTAACATCTTACACCCATATTCAGGATGTAACAGATTACAGATGGCCCCTGCGCCCCCCCAATGTGACAGCGGGCAGCAGATCTTCTCCCCCTGCTTGCTGTCACAATTTTATAAATTTTGTTTACTGTGTTCTATGAATGGGAAAACGTCAAGTACCGACAGCCTTTGTGGCTGTCTGCTTGTAGTTCTCAATGAACCTCCAGGCCACTGTTGAGCTCTGCGGTAGTTCATTGATGAATGTGCATTAGCATTATATATTTTTAAGTGAACTTATCCTTTCAGACAGTAAAGCCTAAGGCCCCTTTCACACGGGCGGACCGTTCAGGCCTGCCCGTCAGATTTTTTAGGCGAACCTGAACGGGCGCTCCATACAGGTCTATGGGAGCGACGGATGTCAGCGGTGACATGCCCGTCGACATCTGACCCGCTCCGATCCGCTAAAGTGTGACGGATGTAAACCCCATTTTCAAGCCGTCTGGCGAATCGGAACAAATGAAAAACGGACTCTACGGTCCGTCTTCATCCGATCCCCGCTCTGACAGGTCGGTCCTTGCAGTGTGCAGAGACAGACCTGTCATCTGCCTGCTCAGCGGGGATTGATGGAGCAATTCCTGCCGAGCATAGCGGAGTCCGTATACGAACATGTATGTGTGAAAGGGGCCTAAAAATACTGGCCTTTAAAATGTTACAAATTAAATAAGTCTGCAAATGATATGTACCACAATTACTTCAGCTTCCACCCACATACTCAGACTGAATCTGCCATTCATAGACAAAAGCACCACCCAATCCTGTCTCTGAACTTGCAGCTCTGAGGCCAAATCAATTTTAATAACTAGTTTGCCAACTCCGAGTTATTTGTGTCGATTTTGCAGGCAGGGGTTTCCACCACTGAGCAGCTTCAGAAATGCCAGGCCAAAACACAGGGAGCTCTGTGAGCTAGGACAATGAACACATTCCCCTCTGTTTCCCACAACAGTCAAGGCTCCCACTGCAGTCACCTTCTACAGACAAACCAAGACCAGCTCGAGCATGTCACCCTGAGGCACACAATGAGCATCAACACACATATACAACTGTAACAGCACTCCTGTGTCCAAAGCAATAAAACAGGCTAAATCCCAAAGAAACAAAGCTAGTTCAAGATGAAATGACTGAAATCGTTGAAGTTTAGTCTCTCTCTTTTACATGGGTCACACAATGAATTGGTATTTCTTCCAAAAAGCTGCACAGATATACTAGACTTGCCTCGATAGCTTTTAAAGACATGAGGCAGCTGAATATATAGCTATGCACAATCACCATCGATGTCAGTCACGAGCTGCTGAAACACCAATGTTTAGTCTCTAAAGAGCGGAAGCACTTTTCTGACACCAAGAGTGCAGGCTTATCAGAGGAAAACATTTTTTTGAACACATCTGGGTCAGTGGTGTATACTGGTAACTTAGACATTACATCATCATCTTCAAAAAAAGGGGGGGGGGTGTTGGCATTTGGCTGGCAGAGACCCAGCAAGGGTTCTAACCCTTTTTTGCTCTATCTAAAAATTATGAAAAAGGTTTTTTGTTCGAATATGGACTTTACACCATTTACTTTGTAGGCAAACATTTCTGTGCAGTTCATTTGCCTTCAGTGAATTAGTGCATTGTGTCACAAAAGAGATTATCACTGTGATAAAAAAAGAGTAAAGCCTGATACACAAAAAAAAAAAATCTGAACAGCTCAGGAAGAGCCGATGTACTAAACAATCCGATGTTAGTACACCAATCTCCCCCGCTGAGTAGGGGTGCGCATTTTCACTGGTCTCACGATTTGATTACGATTATCTGGTCAACGATTAGATTCCATGATGCATCACGATTACCGACGAGCTCCCACTTCCGCTTGGGCCGCCTAGGCGGCCCTTCCTTTCTGCAATCTTCTGGGACACATCACAGGTCCAAGAAGATTGCCCCAGCTATGCAAGACAGCGCAGTGAGACATGCGCACCCGGCTGTGAAGCTGCCACAGCCAGATGCCCACAGTAGTATTGCCAGCGCCGTGGATAGGTGGGGGAGAGTGGAGAGCTCGGGTGGCCACGTCGCTGGATTGTGGGACAGGCGAGTGTTTTTGCGCACACTCGTAGAATGGCGACAAACTAGGGTACCTAAAAATCTCCATAGCCTACGCTTTAAAAACAAAAAAAAAAACAACGGTTACCAGTTTTGGAGTTAGAGTTAGAATTATTTCTCTCGCTCCGACGATCGCGTCGATACCTAACATGTGCGATTTAAAACAGTTTACATATGCTGGTGCGACTTGTGTATGCGTTTTCTTTGCTGTGCGAGCTCGCAGGGACACAGGAGCTTTAAAAAAACTTTTTTTTCTATTTTCTTTTTTTTCCATTTGTGTTTAAAAAAAAAAAAAATGATTTTTTGTACTCACCGTAAAATCATTTTCTGTTCATGGACGGACACAGCTCCTTAAATCTTGACAAAGTGGGTTATGTTGCTGTTCATAGGAGAGGACTAGGCAGAACATGTTAGTGATCTTAAAACATGCAACTTTAACAGAGTTGAACAGCCTCGCCCAGGGGGCGGTCCCTCCGATCAAAACCCCTCACCCTGCAGCTCAGTTCGTCAAAAAGCAGTACAAACTTAAAAAAAAAAAAAGGAGGGGTGGGTGCTGTGTCCGTCTATGGACGACAGAGAAAAGGCTTTTACGGTGAGTACAAAAAATCCTATTTTCTCTTTTTGTCCATGGACGGACACAGCTCCTTAAATCTTGACAAAGTGGGATGGACACAGCTCCTTAAATCTTGACAAAGTGGGACGTCCAAGTGTCAGAAAAAACGAGGGGTGGGAACAGCAAAAGACGACTTAAACTTCACCCCAAACAAACAATGCTCAACTGAGGAGTTGCAACCTCAAAAAGCCGCCTGCAAAACCTTGCGGCCAAAGGAAGCATCCGAAGATGCACTCACAACCTTGTAAAACTTTGAGAAAGTGTGACCAGGCGACCAGGTCGCCGCCTTGCACACCTGCGAGACAGATACTTGATGTTGGAAAGCCCAGGAGGCACCAATTGCTTTGGTCGAATGCACCGTGACAGGAAAGGGAGGCGCCCGCCCCTTAAGGGCATAGGCCTGGTTGACGGTCTGCCTGATCCACCTAGAAATGGTGGCCGACGAGACCGCCAGGCCCTTCTGTGGACCAGACACCGACACGAACAGTGAGTCAGATCTCCGGAACGGAGCAGTAGCAGACAGGTACACCCGTAGGGCATGTACCACGGCCAAGGTATGTAGCGCAGCCTCCTTGGGATGCGACAGAGGACACAACGATGGAAGTACAATGTCCTCGTTTAGGTGAAAAGCCAAAACTACCTGAGGAAGAAGGAAGGTTGCGGGTGTAGCACCGCTTTATCCTTATGGAGGACCAAATAAGGCGACTTGCAAGACAAGGCCGCCAATTCAGAAACCCTTCTGACCGATGTAATGGCAACTAGAAAGGCAACTTTCTGAGAAATTGTCGAGAGGAATCTCCCTGATGTTCTCAAAAGGGAGGTTCCTTAAGTACCAAGAGCACCAGATTCAAGTCCCACAGAGGAAGCGGTGGTCTAATCGGGGGAACCACGTGTCGGACCCCCTGCACAAAACGTACTTATCAGTGAGTGAGCCGCCAGGGGTCATTGGAAGACAGCCAAGGCTGAAATCTGTCCCTTAATAGTGCCTAAGGCAAGTTTCTGATCCACTCCGCGCTGTAAGAACAGCAGGATCCGAGAAACCGAATATGCCCGCGGGCGCCAATCCATCTCTTTACACAGATGTATGCCTTCCAAGTGCGATGGTAGATCTTCCGGAAAGATGATTTCTGGGCCCTCGACATAGTGGAGATTACTGAATCTGACAGACCACGATCCCTTAGTACATGGCTTTCAATAGCCATGCCGTTAAAGCCAGCGACTGTAAAGCAGGATGAAGTATGGGACCTTGAGATAGAAGGTCCTCCCGCAATGGCAGACATCAGGGAGCGTCTACCAGTCTCGCGAGGTCGGCGTACCAGGGACGCCGGGGGCGATTAGAATCACCGGAATCCCCTCTGCGGAGTAGACGAGGAAGCAACTTCAGTGGGGGAAAGGCATAAATTAGCCGATACTGACCCCATGGGGCCACCAACGCGTCTGCCCAGGGATCACTGGACCTGGCCACATACCTCGACACCTTGCAATTGAGTCGAGAGGCCAGGAGATCCACATCTGGTGTGCCCCATTTCTGACAAAGGATTTGAAACAACTCTGAGTGTAGCGACCACTCCCCTTGGTCCAGCATTTGCGACTTAGATAATCCGCCCTGCCAGTATTCTACGCCCGGAATTTAAACAGCCGACAGAGCCGGTACGCTCCTTTCGGCCCATCTTAGGATGTGAGCGACCTCCGACGCTGCGGCCGAGCTCCTTGTTCCTCCCTGATGGTTGACATAAGCCACCGCTGTGGCATTGTCCGACTGGATCCTGACTGGACGCCCTAGAAGTCTCTGCGACCACTTGGAGAGGCACAGCCTGATCGCACGAAGTTCGAGGACATTGATCGGTAGGAGAGATTCTCCCAGAGTCCAGCGGCCCTGGGCCGACTGAACCCCCCAGACTACCCCCCCCCCAAACGGTCAGGGTTCGTCGTAATCACAGTCCAGTGGAAAGGAAGGAAAGACTTCCCGGACCGAAAAGCCGGGGATGTCAGCCACCAAGTCAGAGAGGCCCTGACTAGGCAACTTATCTGAATCTGATGATCCAGAGACAATGGGGATTTGTTCCATTTGGATAGAATCCTTTTGCAGCACCCGAGTATGGGATTGGGCATACGGTACTGCCTCGAAGGAGGCTACCATGAGTCCTAGGACTCTCATGCAGAAAAGGAGAGACGACCATTTGCAGAATGTTAACGACCTCACTGCAGCCTGGAGCGTCTGCAACTTCTCTGGAGGGAGAAAAACTGTTGCCTCTGATGAGTCCAGAATCAGCTAGGGTTGTCCCGATACCACTTTTTTAAGACCGAGTACAAGTACCGATACTTTTTTTCAAGTACTCGCCGATACCGAATACCGACACTTTTTTTTTAATCTCATGTGTCAGGTTTTTTTTTTTTTTTTTTACAATTTATTTTATTTATTTTTTACAATGCTTTGTTTTTTTAAGGGGGGGGGGGTCAGTGTCAGTGTGTGTGTTTTTATTTTTTATTTTTTTTACAATAAATTTTTATTTTATTCTTTTTTTTTTATCAGCCTTGTTGTGGGGGGCTTTGGTGAGATATCAGGGGTCTTAACAGACCTCTGACATCTCCCCTTTGAGACAGGGAAATGGTCTAGGGACACAGATTCCCCAGTCCCTCTCTCAGCAGCCTCAGCTGCGCTGAAAATGAATGGAGAGAAGACAGCGGCTCCTCTCCATTCATAAACTGAAACATTGTAAACACAGTTTACGATGTTTCAGTTATGTGAATGGACAGAGTCAGTGATGACTCTGTACATTCCGACAAGTAAGGAGCCGGATTTACCGGCTCCTACCTCCGCTCTCCATCCTGAGATACCGAGGGGGTGGAGGAGGGGCACGGAGGTGACGGGGGCACAGCGGCACGGAGGTGACGGGGGCACAGCGGCACGGAGGTGACGGGGGCACAGCGGCACGGAGGTGACGGGGGCACAGCGGCACGGAGGTGACGGGGGCACAGCGGCACGGAGGTGACGGGGGCACAGCGGCACGGAGGTGACGGGGGCACAGCGGCACGGAGGTGACGGGGGCACAGCTCCGGGAGCATTTGAGCAGCAGACAGGCAATTGGATCAGATTCAGTTTACTTACCTGCCTGAAGACTCGCTCTGGTCTCTGCCACGCTCTCCGCCTTGGTCTCCGCCCCCCGCCCCGCTCTCCGCCCCACACTTTCCGTCCTGCTCTCGGCCCTGGTCTCCGCCCCCGCCACGCTCTCTGCCCTGGTATCCGCCCCCCGCCGCACACTCTCCATCCCACTCTCCGCCCCCCGCTCTGGGAAAAAAAAAAGTATCGGACTGGGCATCGGGAGCATTTGCGCGAGTACAAGTATTCGCGCAAATGCTTTGTACCGATACTAGTATCGGTATCGGGACAACCCTAGAATCAGCCCCAGGTATTCTAGGCGCTAAGTCGGAACACCGACTTCTGGAGGTTCAGTATCCATCCAAATTCTTGGAGAGTGACCGACTATAGACATGTCCTCCACTAATTCTGAGCTGGAAGCAGCTCTCAGGAGAAGATCGTCTAAGTAGCCTACGACGGCAATGCCTTGCTGTCTCAGCAAAGCTAGAATCGGGGCGAGCACCTTGGTGAAAACTCTTGGTGCAGACGCTAGGCCAAAAGGGAGACACAAATTGATAGTGGTCCTCCCCGAACACGAAAACGCAGGAACCTCTGGTGCCTGTCGCATATGGGGACATGCAAGTATGCGTCCTATATATAAAATAAAAATTCAAAACCTCTGGGTCTCCGTCTAGGGTTCTACAGGCGAGTCATAGAATTTATATTTGAAACAGGCAAAGAAGGAAAGATGTGTTCACATTAGTAATAAAACACAGAGGAAATAGTGAGGCATGGATTGGATGCTGGGTGACCAGAATAATAAGTTGCCTGACCCTTTGGCGAATAGGGACAAGCTAGGTAAATACATGAACATCGGGAAATCAATAAGCCATGACACTACAAACTGCAGCCATAACCTGTCCCATCATTTTAAACGCAAGGTAAACAAAACGACACAAGGAATATAAATACCTAGTTAAAAGAGGAGGTCCAGCGCCCCCTCCCCACAATTTTTTTTTTTAAAGTCTGCAGCTACAAATACTGCAGCTGCCGACTTTTAATATCTGCACCCCAGCCGATCTTCGGATCGGCTGTTCGGTGCAGCCGCCGCCATTTCTGGTAGGGGAACCCGGCAGTTACTGCGCTAATTGGTTCGGCAGCAGAGGAAGGAGCAGAACTTCAGAGAGACCAGACCGCGGCGCCGTCTCCCGAAAATGCGGAATGGTACCTGTCAAAAACAGGTCTGAAGTCTGCTCTCCGCTGGCGTCACTACCATCAGTCGAGGCAGCGCGTCACTCAGACTTCCCAAGTCTTGATCCGCCAGCTGCCTTGATTGATGGCAGTCTCAGCTCCCTGCCCCTCCACAGCTCAGCACTCCAATGAGCATGGAGGATCAGAGCAGGAGAGATGCTGACTGACAGGCAGCATCTCTCCGCTCGGAGGAGCGAGAACCGAGCCAAAGTAAATTTGCTAATTACTTGTTACATTTCTTGATGGAAAAGGGGTTAATACTGAGAATAAGGAAACAGTGCAATTGGCAATGATTTGCATGTCAACATCTGTCCTAGGCGGACAAAGCTCAATCAGAAGAAGCATAAATGTCAAACTACTTGCAATATATGACCTAAATTGCCCTTTGCGCACTGGGCCTTAAAGCTGAAGTTCAATTCATTTATATTTTGCCTTCACTAGTTCCTTCTTTTCCCCCTCACCAACATGCCAGTGATTTTTTTTATTTTTAAATAAGACCCTTCCATTTTCATTATATATATATATTTTGTTTTAGAATCAATGCCGTCACTGGGTCTATGTGCTTCTTTACACAATGCTGCCAGATTATAGCTTATTTTCCTTTAACTTGTAACTGTAGCACAAAACCATTTATTGTTTCCTGTATCTCCACCACCAGACTTGTAAACTTATTGTCGAGGTATTGGTTCAGAACTCAGTATCTGACACAGGCACTCCCCCTAGAACTACGCAACGTTGTGCTGGGAAAAAAATAAATTCATGTGGAATAAAAGAGGTAGGGGATCCGTGCATTGCAGGGGAATGCTAGAAGACAGATGGTCTTGGGGCACCATTGCAACCTCAGATTAGCAGTCTCTCACACCAGACACAGTGGCAGTAAAGGACATGGATGGGGAACTTGAGTGTATAGCTGGCTTCACAAGATAAGGGGCAAGAAAGACTGTCGGCATAGGAGGTAAAAATCGAGTTTGATCCTGAACTGGGACTTTAGGACCCATTCACAGTAGCGACTTAGCGGGACTCCTAGCAATTAGCTGCAGGTGGCAAACCCAATGATAGCTATGGGAGGCGTCCAGGGCCGATCATTCACAGGTAATCACTTCATGAACAAATATGATCTAATGCGAACGTCCTGATTAGCGGTGGGAGCGGTCACCTGTCATAATAAAATAGTACACGCACGCGTCCTCGTACCGAAACAGCGATATCTCGCTTACTGCTGCGGCAATGATTAAGATTTTCATTTTTTGTGCCGGTAATTCTCTAGAAAGCAAAATTGATCGGAGCTGCTCGATCACACATCTTACAGGTGTTAGAAGGGGGTCCCCCCTCTCACAATATAGGGCTCTCTCGTCCTATCAGGGAACAATAAAACCAGTCAAATCCGATGACCAAGAGTGAAAATAAACTTCCGGTTTCTGATATCACACTATGGGAGGAACAATAAAAAGTGACAAGGATTTAAGTCGCTCCTGGTTTCAGTTTGTTTACAAGTCATTACCAGCTTGTAAAGAATCTGATCAAACCGATCTCGGTTTGATCAGATGCTTTGGAGGGAAGAGGAGAGATCAAATAGACTAGCTACAGCCATAGTACTACTGCAATAAAAGATGACTGCACCGGTACACTGCAATAAAAACAGATACCTACAATGCTACAGGGCAACAGCTACATTATCAAGCAGGAATACCACTGCCACGAGTTCCACTAACTTCATATTTGGCTACCAAGAGGGACCTGAAAAAAAAGAAAAAAAAATAGGATTTTTGTACTCACCGTAAAAATCCTTTTCTCTGACGTCCATGGACTGACACAGCTCTAATACTGAAACACGTGGGTTAGGGCTGGCCGATTTTCACCCAAAATAAAATCTGCGATTTTTTTATAAAAAAAAAAAAAAAAAAAAATTCGATTCACGATTCGATACTATTTTTTTTTAAATTATATTAAAGTGCATCAAACAAGATTGCAAAAGGCAAACCCTTTCTCTAACTGCAAAGTCAGTGTGCAACAAAGATTGTTAAACATCCAAATTATTAATCCTGTATTTGGATTTAGCTAACAAAAAATCTTTGTTACTCTTAGTTGAATTGAACTGTGCCCGTGCCTCAATCACTGTGCCCGTACCTGATGCAGATTTTCATGGGATACGGATTTTACTGCTACACCGGCGGCCATTCCAGTATTCAAAAGCCACGCCTCCTCCTCGTCTGATAGGCGGAACACTCAATTTCCCAGCATTCAGTGTTCCGCCTATCATGGACATCCGCTCATCCTCATAACACAGACGAGGATGAGAGGATGTCAGTGATAGGCTGAACACTGCCTGCTGTGAAACTGAGTGTTGCGCCCATCACAGACGACGAGGACTCGGGAGGCGCGGCTTTTGAACACTGCAATGGCCGCCGTCTGTCTGCATGACACGCTGATCAGGTAGGCAGACGGCAGCTTGTGGTTAGTGTTACATTACATCTACTTGCGGCGGCTGCGGCGAGTAGATGTAATTGGGGTAACGCCGCCCAGTGCCATTCCGGATACGCCCCATGCAGCCCTGCTACGGAAACTTTGAAGGAAAAAAAAAAAACGATTTTCTTCAAATCTGAATCGATTTGAACTCAAAACTTGATTCAAGATTAAAATCGATTTTTTTTCCCAGCCCTAACGTGGGTATATGTCCCTGCTCAAAAGAGAAGAAGATCTAGGCAGAATGTTGTATGTTAGAAACATACATTCTAGAAAAAAGCAGAGCTGAACAGCTCCGCCCAGGGGGGCGGTCCCTCCAGACATAACCCTCCTACCTGCAGCTAGCAGCCTCAGTTCGTAACAAAAGCAGTACAAACCTTAAAGAAGGGTGGGTGCTGTGTCAGTCCATGGACGTCAGAGAAAAGGATTTTACGGTGAGTACAAAAATCCTATTTTCTCTTATCGTCCATGGACTGACAGCTCTAATACTGAAACACGTGGGACGTCCCAAAGCAGCATCAGAAAAGGGTGGGAGCAGTAGTAAAGGAAAAAACCAAAACTCCTCTCCAAACAAGCAGAACTCAACGGAGGAGTTGCAACTTTAAACAGCGGCCTGCAACCCTTGCGGCCGAAGGAAGCATCCGAAGATGCAGCCACATCAACCTTATAGAACTTAGAAAAGGTATGAACGGACGACCAGGTCGCCGCCTTGCACACATGTGCAACCAATGCTTGATGTCGGAAAGGCCAGGAAGCACCGATTGCCCTGGTGGAATGCGCCGTAACCGGAAAGGGAGGCGCCCGCCCCTTAAGGGCATAGGCCTGAATAACGGTCTGTCTGATCCACCTAGAAAAGGTGGCAGACGACAGCGCTTGGCCCTGTTTTGGACCAGAGACAGACACAAACAGTGAGTCAGACTTCCGAATGGAAACAGTAGCAGACCGGTACACCCGTAAGGCTCGTACCACATCCAATGTATGAAGTGCAAACTCTCAGGGATGCAATGGGTGAGGACACAAGGACGGAAGAACAATGTCCTCATTAAGGTGAAAGGCCGAGACCACCTTTGAAAGGAAAGACGGTCGTGGGCGCAACACCGCCTAATCCTTATGAAGGACCAAGTAAGGCGACTTGCGGGACAAGGCCGCCAACTCAGACACCCGTCGAACAGAAGTAATGGCCACCAAGAAAGCCACCTTCTGGGACAAGGTCAAGAGAGGAATCGGAGTATGTAAAAAGAAACAAATCCGCGCAATAAACTATAATGTACTACTAAGCAGCTGAACACTAAGGGTCAAATAATCAAAATCCCTGAGTATAACATAAAAATAAATAGTGCAGCGCTTTAAAAGTCCATATATCAAAGATAGAAAAACAGCACAGTAAATCAGTATATAATCCCCGTGATCTTCATAGATGACACATGGACTCTTGATTGCATGCAGGTGGTAACAGACACACACACAGTGAGAGACCTCCACCAACAGATAAATTGGCCGCTCACCTTCCAACATGGACCCTTTAATTATAGAGGGTCACTGAAAAACTTTCCCTTACGGGTTAATCCAAAGCAGATGAAGATGTAAACTTCCCCAAAAGGATTAGGGTCATCAATTCCATATAACATCAGGATCATTCAAAAACTTCCAGGTATTAAGTTCATAGGGCAGTGTTTACATGTGGAAAATATATAAGCAGACCATAGTGTTTCTCCGTAATAAAAAACAATTTAATGAAAAACGAAAGTAGTGCACTTACATTTAAAAGGCACTAAACCAGTGCCGAGGTACAACAGCGCGTCTGGTGAGACTGTGAATGAACTGCGGGTGACGTCACGAACTTCCCATCCGTACGCACGTTACGTCCCAGTAGGCGGGACTTCATCAGCGGATATGGGAAGAACGCCAGACACCCGCTCTTATAGCAACAAGGCGCCTGTGACTATGGAGACACGATGCAGCGTCACATGACGCCGATAGGGACGTCTGAATCACATGACATCAACCAGGAAGTGTCCCCGTGAGCCAGATATCCACACAAAGACTCCAAAGGCAACCAAAATACATGATAAAAACTTTGAAATAGAAAATATAAATATATATATATCTAAAATTCAACCAGTAAACCAGCCCAGTTGATTAATATAAAATATATGTATATTAATGCAGCGATCAACTCCTACAGTTACTACCGATATGGAGAAAGAAGCTGCTTATACATTGGATAAAAAATAAATAAACAAATCTGGACTGCAGACCTGAATATAGACGTGACATCAACCACAGCCCACAACAATCTCACCAAACCAAAATAAACATACTAAAACAATAATACATTAATAAATCACATATAATAAATGAAAAAAAAAAAAAAAAAAAAAAAAACATCTACGATCTAATTAGCGGTCAGTTATAAAACAATTTATGTCAAATTCGACATTTAACCCGTCAGGGCAAAGAACTCGTGTTTCATGAATCCAATGGGATTCTCTTTTGCTCAGCTGACGGATAAAATTGCCACCTCGCCAATGTCTAGTGACTTTCTCTATGCCCCAGAATCTCAAACCCTTGGGATTTTGTTGGTGGAACTGTTTAAAATGCCTAGAGACATTGTGGGTTTTGACCCCCTTTTTAATATTATTAACATGTTCTGCCACACGAACATGTAGAGGTCTCGAGGTTCGGCCTATATATTGGAGTCCGCAATCGCACTCCAGCATATAGACGACCCCCACCGTGGCGCACGTAATCAATTGTTTAATATTGTATTCTTTATTGGTGGCAGATGCCAAAAAAGACTTCCTTTTCTTAAGATTAACTTTGGAGGTCCTGCACGGGACACAACGGCCACATGCGTAAAATCCACCCAGGAATCTAAACATGCTGTTATCTGACGGTACAGGGGGGTTTAGGACACTAGGTGCCAATCGATCTCGCAAGGACGGGGCTTTCTTATAAATGAATTGGGGTTTCTCCGGTAGAACGGGACCAAGAATCTTATCTTGTTTTAAGATGGACCAATTTTTAACAATAATTTTCTCGAACTTTTTATACTGGACATTGTAGTCCAATATCATTCGAAAATTGTGAGAATCCCCATCAGAAGTTTTACTTCGATCAGTCAATAATGTCTGTCTATCAATCATCTTAACTTGTTCTACCTCTCGGAGCAGAACCTGTTCATCATAACCCTTTTGCACAAATCTAGTGGTCAACACTCGTGATTGGTTTACAAAATCAGATACTTGTGTGCAATTCCGACGCAACCTAATATACTGTCCCCTGGGGATGTTGCACAACCAAGAACGGTGGTGACAACTCCCCAGGGGAATGTACGCATTGCGATCGGTGGGTTTAAAGTGATTGATCAACTTAAAATGATCACTTCCCTTGGTGATGGTAAGATCCAAATAATCAACCTTCTCATTATCTATGGTCCATGTGAGGATAATATTTTTGTTGTTGTCATTAAGATGACTAATGAAAAAATCCAAAGCGGATCTATCACCCTCCCACACCAGGATCAAATCATCAATATAACGAAAATAACAAACTAATTCAGGGGGACGACATGCGAACACTGCCCGTTCCTCCCAGTGGGCCATAAAAATATTGGCCACACTGGGAGCAAAACGGGCCCCCATCGCAACTCCCCTAGTTTGTAAGAAAAAATCCCCATCGTACCAAAAATAGTTCCGGGATAAACAAAAATCCAAACAACTCAAAAGGAACTCCTGATGTCTACCAGACAGCGTAGAGGTGGACAGAGCCCATTCCACAGCCGTCAGTGCATCCTGGTGTCCTATAATGGTGTACAGGGACCCCACGTCTGCTGTCACCAATATACTTTTTTCAGAACACCCCAGAGATTGGAGGATCTGGATAATATGTTTAGTGTCTTTAAGGAATGCTGGCGTTTTAACTACCAGGGGTTGTAAGAATGAATCAATGTATTGCCCTAATCGGGCTGACACTGAGTCAATCCCATTTACTATGGGCCTCCCTGGAGGGTTAACACTGTCTTTATGTAATTTCGGTAGAAAATAAATGATAGGAGTTCTGCAAAACAATGGATCCAGGTAAAGAGCCTCTTTTATGGTCAATATTCCCTGATCTTTACCATCCTCAATGATATGGTGTAACTCATCCTTAAAGGACAACATAGGGTCTGTATGAAGAACTCTATATGTATCCTCATCTGACAATAGGTTACTCATTTCCATTTTATAGTATTCTTTACTCAGGATGACGAACCCTCCTCCTTTGTCCGCTGGACGAATTACAATTTCTTTTCTTTTTTCCAAAGATCCCATACCCCGTTTAATATATTGTGGATCTAATACCTTTTTAATTTTCAATGACTCCAAATCCTTTACTACCATATTCTTGAAGACCTCCATATATTTGCTGTCAACATTAATGGGGTTGAATATTGATTTATTTCGTAAAGAAGAATGGTCACCCCTAACAAGTGGTGTAGCCCTACTAGTGTTGGATAAAAAATATTTTTTCATGTTCAAACTTCTAATGTATTTTTGCAAACTTACGTAAGTTTGGAATTTGTTCAAATTTTTGGTTGGGGCAAATTTAAGCCCTCTATCCAGGACTTTGATTTCATCATCATTTAATGTTACCCCACTTAGATTATAAATTCCTGCTCCCGTTATGGTTTCGACCTTTTGTAATCGCCTACCCCCTCTCCTTCCTCTCTGTCTTTTCTTTTTCTTGGGGTACCTACATTGGGCGGTGGATACTGTGGCAATTGTCTCCACCATTCCCCTAGGTTGGGTCTGTGTACAGGGGGTCCAGTTTGGTATCCCCCACGTGACCCTAAAAAATCCCCCCTATCGTGGTCAGAGTGGTTGGCTAACGGTGCAAAACTATTTTGCATAGGAAACCCCCTATTTTGGGGGTAATGGGGCCTCCCTCTATTGGATGGGTCAGCCCCATCTCCAAAATTACGAGAATCTCTCCATGGTTGGGATGCATTCTGATAATAAGATGATGTTGGATAATCATTTTCATAATGGGGGGTTGGTTGATAATTACCTTTACCTCTACCTCTTTTGTTCTTACCCCTTTTGGGGGGACCCCTATTAGGGTAATCATGAGAGGAAGAAAACCTCTCATGAGGGGGAGGTACATCATATTGATACACTGGTTGGTTTCTAGGTGTTGCCATTTTAGTGGCATTGAGAGTTTCGACTGGGGGATTGGCAGTGACATTACCACCACCTATGGGGGGAGCATTCTGCCATTTGAAAATGCTACCTCCAGTGAAATCATCCCAATCCCGTATAAACTTCTTCTTTT
This sequence comes from Rana muscosa, assembly GCA_029206835.1. Lineage (NCBI taxonomy): Eukaryota > Metazoa > Chordata > Amphibia > Anura > Ranidae > Rana > Rana muscosa. Next base: position 886,058,033 of record CM055116.1, read on the forward strand.
TCTTTGTTTGAATCTCAGCATCCCATTTCATAAGCTTATTTTTTAGCTCCCCTGAAAGTTTCAGAAATTCTTCACTTTCTTTATGGGGTTCTAAAAATGAAATGATCTCCCCAATCTGGGAGTCAAGGAGCTTTAATTTTCTTTGTTTCCGAGCCAAAAGAAATTCTATTAGCTCAAACCCTTTTTTGATGAAAAAGCCACTCCACTCAGACATAGAATCATCGTCAAGTAGACCATCGTCAAGTAGACACTATGGTCTGCTTATATATTTTCCACATGTAAACACTGCCCTATGAACTTAATACCTGGAAGTTTTTGAATGATCCTGATGTTATATGGAATTGATGACCCTAATCCTTTTGGGGAAGTTTACATCTTCATCTGCTTTGGATTAACCCGTAAGGGAAAGTTTTTCAGTGACCCTCTATAATTAAAGGGTCCATGTTGGAAGGTGAGCGGCCAATTTATCTGTTGGTGGAGGTCTCTCACTGTGTGTGTGTCTGTTACCACCTGCATGCAATCAAGAGTCCATGTGTCATCTATGAAGATCACGGGGATTATATACTGATTTACTGTGCTGTTTTTCTATCTTTGATATATGGACTTTTAAAGCGCTGCACTATTTATTTTTATGTTCAAGAGAGGAATCTCCCCGATATTTTCAAACCAAATTCAGATCCCAAGGAGGGGGAGGAGGCTTGACGGGGGGATCACATGGCGAATCCCCTGCACAAAGGTGCTAATCAAGGAATGGCTCGCTAGCGGTTGTTGAAAAAGACAGCCCGGGCCGAAATCGGACCCTCGATGGTACGAAAGGCCAGCTTTTGGGTCACACCACGCTGTAAGAACAGCAAAATCTTGGGAACGGAATATGTCCGTGGATGCCATCAAGCTCCTCGCACATAGCGATGTAAGCCTTCCAGGTACGGTGATAGATCTTTCTGGAGGAAGATTTCCGTGCCCACAACATAGATGAGATGACCGAATCCGAGACCTCGGTCCCTCAGCACCTGGCTTTAACAGCCGTGCCAAAGCCAAGGACTGTAAAGCAGGATGAAGTATGGGACCATGAGACAGAAGGTCCACCCAAATAGGCAGTCACCAAGGAACGTCTGCGACTAGCCGAACTAGATCGGCGTACCAATGTCGCCGTCCCGGAGCAATGAGGATCACCGGAATGGCCTCGACCACTACTCTGCGAAGCAGGCGAGGCAACAACAGTAGCTGAGGGTAAGCATACATCAGGCGATACTGCCCCCACGGGCCACCAACGTGTCCGACGCGTCTGCCCAGGGATCCCTGGACCTGGCCACGAATCTTTACATCTTGCGAGTGAGTCGAGGAGGCCAAAAGGTCCACATCCGGTGCCCCACCTCCGGTAAAGGAGGTGAAAACACCTCCGGATGTAAAGGACCCTTCCCCTGGAATGCACACGGCCGACAGGACTGTCCTGCAGCGGGATGGGTATGATAAACCCAAGGAGACACCGCAATGTATCAGAGAAGGGAGGCCCCGGCTTATGGGGTGCCTCAATTGTTGGCCAAGAAAGGCAACCTGACAGAGCTTCCCTAGAAACTCGATCAGTGGACCAGTAACTCAGCCTCTACAGGTGGCACAGACCCACCCCGGACACAGAGACCCTAGAGGCTTTAAAGCAGTTGCAGTGCACCTGCTGGTCGAATGATAGATGAAGCAGAGGCTTTTGCCCAGTCATAGAGCTTCAGGAACGCCAGAGACGCAGCCACTACCGGGCGTAACGCTAACCTCAGCATGGCAAACACAGTCCAAGCCAGCGCTTCTGATCACCACCGAAGGGCAGGTGGAAGGTGGTACCCCTGATACCAGGGATCCCTATGACAATGCTCCATCCAGCAGCTACTCCATTGATAAGTGCTGATTGTACACAGTTTATACTGTGTATTGTGTCAAAACGCGCAATTAGAGCATGGGAGGAAACCCCCTCAGCCACAAGAGCATAGTACAACCACATACGGCGTATGTAGTTTAGTATGTGTGGATAAACATATTAAAACACGTTTATACTGTGCCAGCGACGAAGGCGCGCACATCATTGGGGCGTAGGCGGAAACCAGCCACGCAGACTGCGTACACAACCATGTAGGCATGTTAGCATGCAAATAAACAAATTGCACATTGTTTATGTAGGTACTATAGTATGTGTGATAAACATTTTGAACATGTCTATGTGTGCATAGCGCCGAAGGCGCGCACACACCGTTGGTGCGTGAAAGGAAACCAGAAGTACCCGGAGGAACCCCACGCAGACCCAGAGAATACAATACATACATCTACTGTGAATGTATTTAGTGTTGTGTATAAACATAATGTGTATGTTTATACTGTGTATGGCACCGAAGGCACGCATGTCATGTAGCGTGGGCGGAAACCGGAGGAAACCCACGCAGACTGCACACACATACCTGTAGGTATGTTAGCATGTGGATAATCAAATCGCACAAGTTTCAGACTGCATACACATACCGCGTAGGTATTATAGTATGCGTGATAAACATATGGAACATGTTTAACCTGTGCAGAGAGCCAAAAGGCACACATACCGTCAGAGCGAGGGAGGAAACCGGAACACCCGGAAGAAACCCATGCAGACAGCACACAGATACCGTGTAGGAATGATAGCATGTGAATAAACATATTGCACATGGTTATGCTGCGCATTACCCTTGGAGCGTGGGAGGAAACCGGAGTACCCGGAGGAAACCACCGCAGACAGCATTACACATACTGTAAGTATTTATAGCATGTGCAATAAACATATTGAACATGTTTATACTGTGCAGAGCGCCGAAGCGCACATACTGTGAGAAGACACCGGAGCACCCGGAGGAAACCCACGCCGACCCAGAGAGTATAATACATTCACAGTATATGTATGTATTTAGGAGTCATGTATAAAACATATTGTGTATGTTTATATCGTGTATGGCACTGAAGACACAGCATTGGAACATGGGAGGAAACCCACGCAGACACAGAGAACAACACATACATACACTGTGAATGTATCCAGTGTAGAGTTAAAAGATACATTTTAATTATGGCACCGAGGCGCATAATCTTCTCTGTATCATTCCAACCTGCTTAAATGTGCTGCCGAAGCAGTATGCAGGTAAAAGGTAACCTCTGACACCGCAGACCGTGGTCCTGTCAGAGCTCAGAGCGTTCCCCAGGAAATGGCGGGAAACCACAGGTGCAGAGACCCTGTTGCCTCAGAGACATCACACAGAAGGCTCACAGGGACTATAGAAATAAATGATTAAAGTCCTGCCCACCATGATGCACCGACCGGGGGGGGGGGGCACTGTGTACCACTGTATCAACCATGCTGCTCTCAACGCGTGTGAGGAAACAGTGAGGAAGCTGTGTAAAAGAAAAGCTTGAAAAGAACCAAAAAAGGAGAAAGTGTCCACCTGAGGTACCTCAGCCACAGCATCCAGCTTGAGAGTGTCCCTCACAGCATCAATGAGTTCACTTACAAGCACCCTGTCATTTACTGACTCAGAACTGGAGTCTTCCTCACAAGGAATGTCCTGTTCAAAAACATTCAAATATTCAGAGCTAGGGTCCTGAGCAGCAGCAGCTAGGCCCATATCTGAATCAGAGCACTCCCCATGTGTGAGATTGTGTGGGGAGAAGGCGCTTTATAGCTCCCTTGTGCTCGCACACCGCTTCCATCCTGACAAGAAATTTTTCCAGGACTGCCGACAACTGGTCCATAGGGACCACAGGTGCTGAAGCACTGCCAGTTGCCTCTGACAAGAGTGGGGAAGCAGGTGAGCCAGACACCATATTTGCCACCCTCTGAGACCTTATACACTATAAAGTGAATAATACAGTCCACCCCATTGGCTGTGCTGAGGCGGGGATACCCAGAGGACTCACCAACCCTTGTAAGGACCGCTCAGCTCTGCTGTATGTCACCGCGCTGCCAGCGCGAGTGAAGTCTGAGGAGAGTGTGAGGAGATTTGCGCCGCAGCAGCGGCGATGGAGGCCAAAACCGAAAGTGAAAGCGCAGTGACTGCAAGAAAATGGCCGCCGGCCGTGTGTAAGCAGCTCCATTGATCCGTGGCAAGATGGCCACCGAGTGCAGCTTAAACAGTAATAGCCATGCCAGCTAGTGGCTTCTTTAAACACTCACACCTCACAGCCCCAGCAAAGAGACATGAGCGCCCCTCGCCAGGCCAGAGTGACCCCCAAGTACCGCCACACAGCACAGCGCCAGTACAGGGTGCAGAGAGCAGCATAACAGGGGGGAGACAGGGAGAAACCCCCCGACAGAGAAACACAGCCAGCATGTACTCACTTGAAGCAGGAGAGACTACTTAGCCATCCCATAGGGACCCACTGGCTTGTTTCAGACAGACCTATCACAGAGTAGTACTGAGTAGCTGTCGGCCCAGTCCACCGCGAAAGATAAAGCAGGTACTGTTCAATCTTGTGAGGACCGCGGGAGCATAAAAGCCACCCGGCCACCCCTGGAGTCATGGGGCATGTCGTGAACGGAGTCTGACGCACACAAGGTGAGGATCAGCATGCTCGATGGTAGGACAGGGAAGACTACGAGGATACCAGTGTACCCAACCTGTTGCCCAGCCGACAGTTGATTGAAGGTCTCAAAAATAAAATTCCCAAAGGAATAAAAATAAAATCTTCCAGGATACTGGCTTTTGAGAGAGCCACGTCTTCCTTCTGCTAGGCAGAAAAAACAGAGGCTGCTAGCTGCAGGTAGGAGGGTTATGTCTGGAGGGACCACCCCCTGGGCGGGGCTGTTCAGCTCTTTTTTTCTAGAATGTATGTTTCTAACATCTAACATTCTGCCTAGATCTTCTCCCACGAGCAGGGACATATACCCACGCGTTTCAGTATTAGAGCTGTGTCAGTCCATGGACGATAAGAGAAAATTAGTTTTAAACATCAAGTATTTCATATAGTTGTACTGGCTTTGTGTCCCAAATGGGTACTGCAAGCAAGTCAGAGACATTATGTACATAGGTTAAATGGTACTGCCTAGTAAGCATTGTTCATTTCATGACAGGCGAATTTCACTGCAGAAAACAATAAGTCTCCTCAGCAGAATGATACGGCAAATCTCAAGGATACAGGCTTCCTATTTTGGTCAGAAAACCATGCACCGTTTTTTGATCAAGAGCTTCAGTAAAATGTGAAGTGTGGACATAACAGGATTTCAGGTTAAATTTAAGATCCCTCCAACACTTATGCAGTGCGGTTTGACTACACTGCGGGTGTAGTGCAGTCTACCTACGGCCTTGGTGCGTATTAGCTGTGCGTTCCCATTAGGGCTGCAACTAACGATTTTCATAATCGATTAATCGCCTTAAAAACAAGTGATTTTGCGGCGATTTGCATTTTGACATTTTTTTTTGGCCAATTTGTTGTTGGGCAGATTAAAAAACACAAATTGCCGCAAAAACGCATTACATTATTTTCTGCAGCTTCTCAATTTTAGTATATTGAATCAAAATGGCACCGTTTTGCATTAAAAAAAGTCCTTGCCCTTTCCAAATACGCAGCAGCTGAAAAAAGCATGGATGAGAACGTGTCCCATAGGAAACCATGTAAATAAACGGTAGTGCGTTTCTGCAAAAAGCACCAAAAAACACGGAGGTGGGACCCAGGCCTGAGATGTTTAGTAACATAATGGGGTTAAAAAAACAAAAATTAGTACAAAAAGAGCAAATAATCTACTGTTAAGGTCCTTTCACACGGGGCAGATCCGTGCAGATCCGCCCCGTGAAGCTCCGCTTGCTCAGCGGGGATCGCTCCGTTGATCCCCGCTGAGCCGACGGATGACTGGGCGGTCCCCGCACACTGTGCAGGGACCGCCCTGTCAGAGCGCCGCTCTCCCCTATGGGGAATCGGATGACGACGGACCGTAGAGTCCGTTGTCATCCGATCCGCTGACGGAAGGAAAAATAGGGTTTTCCTCCGTCACACTTTGGCGGAGCGGATGTCAGAGGACATGTCTCCGCTGACATCCGTGCTTCCATAGGGCTACATGGAGGATCCGTTTCAGGTCCGCCTAAAAAACTGACAGGCGGACCTGAACGGACCTCCGTGTGAAAGAGCCCTAAGGGGTTAATTTTTTACTGTGGGACAGTAAAAGTAATATTTACAGTAGCGATTTGCTCTTTGTACTATAAAAGGGCTAATTTTTTATTTTTTAACCCCAATATGTAACTGGGCGATCGATTACTATTTTCATAATCGATAAGTTGTCGATTAATCGATTAGTTGTTTCGGCCCCATTTCCCCATCGAGTTCTATTATTTCCCATAGTTTTGGTACACTTTCTGAAAGCACACCTAAAGTCCTACATATATGGGATTTGGTGCACTTTCAAAAGGTGCACCAAAGCTGCAGGACATAATAGAACTCTATAAGAAAGAGCAGCCAACTGGCTCCAATCCCGCAGGTAGACTGTGCTATACCTGCAGTGAGGTCACACCACATTAGTGTGAAAGGGGCCTATACCAACAAACCACCATAAGCGGGGTTTGGAGCCGATAGGTTTATTGAGGTAGTTATGTAATGAGTCACTGCTTATAATCATTTAAGTGTGTGAATGAGTTAACTATTAAGCTCTGCAAACAGAGGGCCTGGAGAAATAAATGGTAGTAGCGGTTTTTTTAATATTGTGATATTCACACACAGGTCTATCAAAGTTTTTTTTTACTGAAAATATAAGTACACTGAAGTTACATTTAGTGCATAGAAATGCAATTTCACAATATTTTGTTAAAAAATAAATGTACCCCTCTACCAAGTTGCAAAGAGTAAATAGATACCAAACACATCAAAATGTAAAACTATGCGAGCCAGTGAAACCCACAAACTTCTGTACCAAAAATGTCCATAGGTGATGCTTTAAAAGCTTTTACAGGTCATTAGTTTAAAGTCAACCATGAATTATGGTCCTGGAATTATTGTTCAGTCACGAGTGCACAGCTATACCCAATATTTGTAGCGCAACTGTCATTTTTGTCCGTGCACCGGATGCTCATGTTGGAACATCCATCAGAGCAAATTTTTAACCCAAACATGTCCTCAAAAGCTTGCTAGTGTGTCCAATCACTTGAAGGTACCAGCCTATAAATCAGGGGCTACGAATACTCAGCCCGAGTCTTGTACAATACGATTAGGTTACTACGGTAGGTAAAATTGTTTTAGGCCTTTAAGCCTAGGTTCACACTGACAGCGGGTTAGAAATTGTGCGAGTTCAGCTGAACTTGCGCAATTTCATAACCACGTCAGTCTGAATTCGGGAGAAATTTCCAAGACATCTGTGCAAATTCCTGCAAAGATGTCTATATAAAATCACCTCCCGAAGTCGCCAAAAGTAGTATAGGAACTAGAGGTCGACCGATATGGGTTTTTCTCTGGCCGATGCCGATATTTAGAAAATCGGGGCGGCCGATATTTTAGGCCGATTTTTTTTCTTTTTCCTTCATCTCATAAAAATCTAGGGTGGAGAGGTGGGGAGGAGGTTATTGTTTAGGGTGGAGAGGTGGGGAGGAGGTTATTGTTTAGGGTGGAGAGGTGGGGAGGAGGTTATTGTTTAGGGTGGAGAGGTGGGGTGCAGCCTATCAATGTCCATCAGTGCCACCTCAGCGGTGCCCACCAGTGCCCAGCTCAGCAGTGCCCACCAGTGCCCAGCTCAGCAGTGCCCACCAGTGCCCAGCTCAGCAGTGCCCACCAGTGCCCAGCTCAGCAGTGCCCACCAGTGCCCAGCTCAGCAGTGCCCACCAGTGCCCAGCTCAGCAGTGCCCACCAGTGCCCAGCTCAGCAGTGCCCACCAGTGCCCAGCTCAGCAGTGCCCACCAGTGCCCAGCTCACCAGTGCCCACCAGTGCCCAGCTCAGCAGTGCCCACCAGTGCCCAGCTCACCAGTGCCCACCAGTGCCCAGCTCACCAGTGCCCACCAGTGCCCAGCTCACCAGTGCCCACCAGTGCCCAGCTCACCAGTGCCCACCAGTGCCCAGCTCACCAGTGCCCACCAGTGCCCACCAGTGCCCACCTCACCAGTGCCCACCAGTGCCCACCAGTGCCCACCTCACCAGTGCCCACCTCACCAGTGCCCAGCAGTGCCCACCTCACCAGTGCCCAGCAGTGCCCACCTCACCAGTGCCCAGCAGTGCCCACCTCACCAGTGCCCAGCAGTGCCCACCTCACCAGTGCCCAGCAGTGCCCACCTCACCAGTGCCCAGCAGTGCCAAGCTCAGCAGTGCCCAGTTCATCAGTGCCAAGCTGTCATTCACTGCCACCTCATCAGTGCCCACCAGCGGAGCGCTCCCGACTCCCTTCTGTACCCTTGCATGGCCAAAGACTGTTCCATTCGTCCCCTGACGTGCTGCGCGCCCAGCCTCCAGACTACAAACCCCAGAATGCAGAGCGGCCGGAAACAGCCAATCGACGGTGGCCGCCGCTGCCGACTTCCTCCATTGGGGAAAAAAAAAAAAAGTCAGCGGGCAGCGGCCGTGATAGCAGCCGTTTAGAATAGACGGTTGGCGGCCGGGGGGGGGGGGGGGAGAGATTTCCACCCAGCACGCCCCTGCCTCAGATCCCAAACAATCGGCCTCTTTACATAATAATCGGCCGATATATCGGTCGACCTCTAATAGGAACTACTCGGACGGTGCCATTGCCACCGATTTGGCATGCACCATTGTGAACCTAGGCTAAATGTTTATCAGTTTGGAGTTTAAAGCACATCTTAACTACTTCGATAATTTTGTAAAAAAAAAACAGCATATATAGAAAAATAGAGCCTCAGGGCATTTCCCAGCTTGAATGTACATAAAATATATAAGACAACTGTAGTAAACAATTACAACCAACAACTTCTGCTCGGTTCCACAAAACAAAAAAAAGGAGAACCACAAAGTATGATGTACTATTCGCCAACACTATTCCTCCTCGATGGAAAAAGGAGACAAAAAAAAGCTTACAGGCCTGGTCTTAAAATGGAAGTCCTCTGATGTTCCCTCCCTAGATTTTTGAAAAGCCCTTGTGTACCCCTAGACCAAGCTACCTCTGTCTCAGGTTGTCCCACTAAATTTACCAAGGAATGGAATATCTGGACAGTCACTAAATACTAATGCATTCCAATAATCCCTTACTACTCTTTGTATATCTTAAAGTGGAGTTTCATCCTCTTTTACAAGTTCTTTGCATCCTATGTATTTATGTCCCCTAAAGACTAATTGGCATATTATTTTTATTTTTTCTAAAAACTCACTGTTTTATACTGGCCTTTTTATATTTCGCGCCGCGGCCGCACTGACCGCTATGCCTCCTGGGAGATATTTGTCATCAATCCCAGAGGCCCTGTGCCGTCGTATCTCCTTCCCATTGAATTCAAGGCACGCCCATCCTGCCCTCCCTATGTGTTTGTGTGTACGTCTTCCTCCACCGCTCCCTCCCTACCCAGCGAGCCTCATCAACCTGATCATGAATGTGATGTGCTGCTGCCCTCCTCACCCTCCGACGAGATTCAACAGGTGCGGTGATTGGTGTCGATTGTATGATTGTATTGGAGCGGCAGCTCAACAACTGTACAGGGTGGGGGTGGGGGGCGATTGGTGTATTGGTTTATTGTATGGCAGCAGCAGCACCCCCCCCCCCGCTCAACATGTACATTATCAAAAAAAAAAATCCCGCGACAGTAATCACCCCCTCCCCCCCCTCTACAAAAAACCCGTCCGGCGGCAGTAACCCCCCCCCCTGCTGAACAACTGTACAGTGTCAAAAAAAAAAAAAAAAAAACACCCCCGCGGCAGCACATCCCCGCACCCAGCAAGGGTACAGTGATAAAAAAAAATCCGTCCCGCGCATCTCGCCCAAGAACTTTACAGTGGGCCATGCGATTCGATGTGCTGGGGGTGATGCAATGTTCTGTGAATTATGCGATTCGATGTGATGGGGGTGATGCAATGTTCTGTGAATTATGCGATTCGATGTACTGGGGGTGATGCAATGTGCTACAAATGATGTGATTCGATGTGCTGGGGGTGTTGCAATGTGCTGTGAGTGATGCGATTCGATGTGCTGGGGTGATGCAATGTTCTGTGGGCCCTGCGATTCGATGTGCTGGGGGTGATGCAATGTTCTGTGGGCCCTGCCATTCGATGTGCTGGGGGTGTTGCAATGTGCTGTGAGTGATACGATTCGATCTGCTGGGGTAATGCGATTTGATGTGCTGGGGGTGATGCAATGTTCTGTGGGCCCTGCGATTCGATGTGCTGGGGTGATGCAATGTTCTGTGGGCCCTGCGATTCGATGTGCTGGGGTGATGCAATGTTCTGTGGGCCCTGCGATTCGATGTGCTGGGGTGATGCAATGTTCTGTGGGCCCTGCGATTCGATGTGCTAGGGTGATGCAATGTTCTGTGGGCCCTGCGATTCGATGTGCTGGGGTGATAAGATTTGATGTGCTGGGGGTGATGCAATGTGCTGTGATTGATACACACACATACCCCTCATCTTCGGCCTTCTCGTCCCTCATCTTCAAATACAGAAATCTGCTGCTAAAGATAAGAGCTTTAAAAATGTCCTAATTGTAAACAAAGGGCTCTTTCACACGGAGGTCCGTTCAGGTCCGCCTGTCAGTTTTTTAGGCGGACCTGAAACGGATCCTCCATGTACCCCTATGGAGGCACGGATGTCAGCGGAGACATGTCCGCTCCGCCAAAGTGTGACGGAGGAAAACCCTATTTTTCCTTCCGTCGGCGGATCGGATGACAACGGACTCTACGGTCCGTCGTCATCCGATTCCCCATAGGGGAGAGCGGCGCTCTGACAGGGCGGTCCCTGCACAGTGTGCGGGGACCGCCCAGTCATTCGTCGGCTCAGCGGGGATCAACGGAGCGATCCCCGCTGAGCAAGCGGAGCTTCACGGGGCGGATCGGCACAGATATATAATCTTATTATGTAGATATATCTGCACAGAAACAAATGATTTTGTTTACAATTAGGATATTTTTAAAGCTCTTACCTTTAGCAACAGATTTCTGTATTTCTAGAATATTATTGCTTGTACATACTGGAGGGGAGGAGATGTTTACATAATAGGGGGCGGCAACTTGCTATGAAACTGGAGAGAAAGGGTAACATGAAACTGATTACACTGCTTGTGATATCCATGAAGACATATGCAGTCTGGCTTCAGATGCCCAGACTTAAAATGGCCCCGGCCTATTTCTAGTTTATAAACTTATCTAAATGCTGTAATAACCTAACAAAACGGACCTCAGTTTACAGACTAACTTTACTAGAATACATTAAAATTGTGTGTAGCGGGGTGTTCCCCTTTAATGCAGAGAGACAAGAAGTTCTAGGGGAGAGGTGAGTCAGGAGGAAGTAGAGAAAAGACATTGCTGGAGTGAGAGCAGAGGAGAGAGAGAGACTACATCACCCAGAACCACATTCTTCATATGTTCCCACCGCAGAGACTCATGGGAGGGGTTATAAAAGGAGGAGGCGAAGCTGGGCTCGGCCTCTTTGGGACACGAGACTTCACAGCCTGATCCTCCTGTGCGGATGTGTCGGAGTGCAAGGCCTGAAGCCTGAGGCCTTGCTCAGCACCAAAGAGCCTTCCACCCCTCTGCGAGCCTGGGTGGCATCTGACTTCGCTCAGCTACAGCCTTGTTGGATCGGGGACCCGATCGCTGGAGAGACCGAGTGCGTGTGACACAGCCGGTGGAAGTTTCCCGGACTGGATCCGTAGTCCGGCGGGTGAGAGGGCATATGCCCAGAACGAGATACTGTTAATGCATATAGGCCAATAGACTGCCGTGGCCCCCTCTAGTTGTTCCTGATACCCTTAGTGAAGAAAAGCCATACCATAGCTGAACTTGTAGTCGGGATAGCCAAGTTCCTGCCCATCTCTACCTACCTCACTGGATTACAAAGTTGTATTTTGTTAATGTGCACCACCGTTAAAGACCTGCCGGTGAAGAAAAAGGACTAAGTTATAGACCTCAAAAACCAGGCCTGGTGGGGTTACTAATGTGTTTTGGGTTATTGCGCCATAGGGCATTTAGCTAACGGTCGCCCGTGTGGCGCACTTGTTGCATGTCAGTTCTTTAGTGTGTTAGCATTGCAGGGCTCTGCATTACCAATGATTGAATGTAAACTGTGATCAATGTTATTATCTTTCTTACTAAGAGCTTAAGTAAAACCTTATACCCTTTTTTTTCTTTAGTATTGTCTCAATGCTCACTTATTCATAAGGTATAAGATAGATAGTTTACTTTTAGTACTAGCTGTGCCAGCAGAGGGTAGTGCATATTGCCGGGGGTTGGCGGAGCTGTCATCAGGGCCCAAACTAAATCTGCGGCCTTCTTAGTTGGAGGTATCGCTACATGTGTATTCTAGGGGTATTTTTTTTTTTAAAAGTGTAATTTCGGCCGGAACACCACTTTAAATACTAATGCATTCTAATAATCCCTTGCTACTCTTTGTATATATCTTAGTGTAGCTACTTGTAGTTGCTGAGGGCCTTGGCCTGCAGACTGGCCTTTTTGTTACTCAACTTTTACATTATGTCTGCCTATCAATCTCTAACCCTGTGTCTACTCTACTGCCCCTACTACTACTGGTGAAAAAAACACGACAATGTTAATTCTGTTCTGTCAATAGAGTAGTACTAGTACACTACCATTTGAACTGCACAGCTGCCTGGCTTTTTGTCTCTCCCATCAAAAGATATGGCACTGTGGGGATATGGAAAAAGCAATAAAGTGGGTACAGAAAGTATTCAGACCCCCTTAAATTTTTCACTCTGTTATATTGCAGCCATTTGCTAAAATCATTGAAGTTCATTTTTTTCCTCATTAAAGTACACACAACACAGCACCCCATATTGACAAAAAACACAGAATTGACGACATTTTTGCAGATTAACCACTTAACGACCGCCCACTGTAAATATACGTCAGCAGAATGGCACCGACAGGCACAATCACGTATATATACGTGATTGCCTTTGTATAGTTGGGGGGTCCGATCGAACCCCCCTTCTTTACAGTGAGCGGTAGTTTTACCTTCGGGAGCGATCCGGCATGAGGGGACGGCCGTTCGATTCCGGCCACCCCCTCTCGATCGCTCCCGGCGAATGAGAGAGCTTCCCCTGCCTGCCAGGAAGGGGGAAGTGATGTCATCTCTCCTGGGGCGCTCACATATACCGAGCGCCGTACAGGAGAAGATGCCAGGTTAGTACACACAACACTACACTGACACCAGGACACATAGGCACATAAATCGCCCCCCCCCCCAGTGTCACTGATTGCAGTGACCATTTATTTAGTGATCACTGCAATCAGTGACATTTGTGACTGTAAAAGTGTCAAAGTTTAGTCTTAGGTCCAGTGTAGCCCCCTAATAAAGTTTTAACCCCCTGGTCACCCCCCAGATAACCCTTTCACCCCCTATCACCACTGTCACTAAGCAATCATTTTTCTGATCGATGTCTTAGCGTCGGTGATGCTGATCGGTAGCCAGTAATTTTTTTTAGGTTCGCCGCAGGTTTTTATAGCGTCGGGTACCCCCATATATTATCTAATAAAGGTTTAACCCCCTTGATCACCCCCCAGGTAACCCTTTCACCCCCTATCACCACTGTCACTAAGTAATAATTTTTCTGATCGATGTCTTAGCGTCGGCGATGCTGATCGGTAGCCAGTAATTTTTTTTAGGTTCGCCGCAGGTTTTTATAGCGTCAGGTACCCCCATATATTATCTAATAAAGGTTTAACCCCCTGATCGCCCCCCAGGTAACCCTTTCACCCCATATCACCACTGTCGCTAAGCAATCGTTTTTATGATCGTTGTCTTAGTGTCGGTGATGCCGATAGGTAGCCAGTAATTTTTTTTTAGGTTCGCCGTCAGGTTTTTATATAGCGTCAGGTACCCCCATATATTACCCTAATAAAGGTTTTAACCCCCTAATTGCCCCTAGTTAACCCTTTCACCAGTGATCATCATATAAGTGTTACGGGTGACGCTGGTTAGTTAGTTTGCTTTTTATAGTGTCAGGGCACCCGCCGTATATAACCCAATAAAGGTTTAACCCCCTGATCGCCCGGCGGGTGATATCAGTTAGGTTTTAGCGTCAGAGAGGGTCTGCGTCACACCCCAGGCAGCGTCAGGTTAGTGCCAGTAGCGCTAACACCCACGCGTGAAGCATACACCCCCCTTAGTGGTATAGTATCTGATCAGCTCAATATCTGATCTGATCAGATCTATACTAGCGTCCCCAGCAGTTTAGGGTTCCCAAAAACGCAGTGTTAGCGGGATCAGCCCAGATACCTGCTAGCACCTGCGTTTTGCCCCTCCGTCCAGCCCAGGCCACCGAAGTGCAGTATCGATCGATCACTGTCACTTGCAAAACACAACACACATAACTGCAGCGTTCGCAGAGACAGGCCTGATCCCTGCGACTCCAGTGCTGTAGGAGGTAATTTCACCACCACAGTTAAAAAAAAAAAGCATATATGCCGAAGCATTGGGGCAGCAGGAGCGGAGGAGCGATTTTGCTCCTAATGCCGCGTACATACGGTCGAAATTCCGACGGAGGCTTGCCCGTGGAAAAGTCTGACCATGTGTACGCGGCATAACTTTTGCGAGAAGATGCCTCCATGCTTCGGCATATATAAATGGTGCATGTATGCCCATCATTAGAAGTGGGTGGATGAAGGGCGGTATTCTAATGGTGGGCATACCCACCGATCAATCTTTTTTTTTCGTTCAGCCAACAGGCTGCATGAAAAAAAAGATTACAATACATGCCCAACAAGGACCAGCAACGTACTGGTATGTTGCTGGACTTTGAATGTTTATACCAGAATGATGCCTGCGGGTTTAGGTATCATTCTTTTCAGCCAGAGGCCGGCTTTCATGTAAAAGCAATCCTAGTGGCTAATTAGCCTCTGGACTGCTTTTACAAGCAGTGGGAGGGAATGTCCCCCCCGGATATAAAAAGCGCTATGGGAAATTGGGAAAGCATTTTATCACACCGATCTTGGTGTGGTCAGATACTTTGAGGGCAGAGGAAAGATCTAGGGTCCAATAGACCCCAGCTTTTTCAAAAAAAGAGTACCTGTCATTACCTATTGCTATCATAGGGGATATTTACATTCCCTGAGATAACAATAAAAGTGATAAAAATAAATAAATATGGAAGCAACAGTTTAAAAATAAAATAAAAAAGCAAAATTAATAATAATAAAAAAAAAAAAAAAAAAAAAAGCACCCCTGTCCTGCCCTGCTCTTGCCCAATGGCAAAACGCAAGCGTCGGTCTGGCGTCATATGTAAACAGCAATTGCACCATGCATGTGAGGTATCACCGCGAAGGTCAGATCGAGGGCAGTAATTTTAGCAGTAGACCTCCTCTGTAAATCTAACGGGGTAACCTGTAAATGCTTTTAAAAATGTATGTAGTTTGTCGCCAATGCGCGTTTGTGCGAAATTTTAAAGCATGTCGTGTTTGGTATCTATGTACTCGGCCTAAGATCATCTTTTTTATTTCATCAAACATTTGGGCAATATAGTGTGTTTTAGTGCATTAAAAAAAGTGTATTTTTTCCCCAAAAAATGCGTTTGAAAAATCGCTGCGCAAATACTGTGTAGAAAAAAAAAATGCAACACCCACCATTTTATTCTGTAGGGCCTTTGCTTTAAATATATATATAATGTTTGGGGGTTCAACATAATTTTCTTGCAAAAAAAAAATATGTTTTCATGTAAACAAAAAGTGTCAAAAAGGGCTTTGTCTTCAAGTGGTTAGAAGAGTGGATGTAAGCTTCCTAATGTTGTGTATAAAATGCCAGAACAGTTCAAAACCCCCCCCAAATGACCCCATTTTGGAAAGTAGACACCCCAAGCTATTTGCTGAGAGGTATTGTGAGTATTTTGCAGATCTCGCTTTTTGTCACAAAGTTTTGAAAATTGAAAAAAAAAAAAAAATGTTCTTCATTTTCAAAAACAAATGAGCTGTAAAATACTCACCATGCCTCTCAGCAAACAGCTTGGGGTGTCTACTTTCCAAAATGGGGTCATTTGGGGGGGTTTTGTGCTATTTTGGCATTTTATGGCCTTCAAAACTGTGATAGGTAGTGAGGAGTGAAATCAAAAATTTGCGCCCTTAGAAATCCTGAAGGCGATGCTTGGTTTCCGGGGTCCCGTACGTGGCTAGGCTTCTAAAAAGTCCCACACATGTGGTATCCCCGTACTCAGGAGAAGCAGCAGAATGTATTTTGGGGTGCAATTCCACATATACCCATGGCATGTGTGAGCAATATATCATTTAGTGACAACTTTTTGTAATTTTTTATTTTTTTTTTGTCATTCAATCACTTGGGACAACAAAAAAAAATATTCAATGGGCTCAACATGCCTCTCAGCAATTTCCTTGGGGTGTCTACTTTCTAAAATTGGGTCATTTGGGGGGGTTTTGTACTGCCCTGTCATTTTAGCACCTCAAGAAATGAGATAGGCAGTCATAAATTAAAAGCTGTGTAAATTCCAGAAAATGTACCCTAGTTTGTAAACGCTATAACTTTTGCGCAAACCGATAAATATACGCTTATTGACATTTTTTTTACTAAAGACATGTGGCTGAATACATTTTGGCCTAAATGTATGACTAAAATTGAGTTTATTCGATTTTTCTTATAACAAAAAGTAGAAAATATCATTTTTTTTTCAAAATTTTCGGTCTTTTTCCGTTTATATCGCAAAAAATAAAAATCGCAGAGGCAATCAAATACCATTAAAAGAAAGCTCTATTTGTGGGAAGAAAAGGACGCAAATTTCGTTTGGGTACAACATTGCATGTCCGCACAATTTACAGTTAAAGCAGCGCAGTGCAAAATTCTGAAGTCACCTCTGGTCCTTTAGCTACCAAATGGTCCGGGGCTTAAGTGGTTAAAAAAAAGAAAACTGAAATATCACATGGTCCTAAGTATTCAGACCCTTTGCTGTGACACTCATATTTAACTCAGGTGCTGTCCATTTCTTCTGATCATCCTTGAGATGGTTCTACACCTTCATTTGAGTCCAGCTGTGTTTGATTATACTGATTGGACTTGATTAGGAAAGCCACACACTTGTCTATATAAGACCTTACAGCTCACAGTGCATGTCAGAGCAAATGAGACTCATGAGGTCAAAGGAACTGCCTGAAAAGCTCAGACAGAATTGTGGCAAGGCACAGATCCGGCCAAGGTTACAAAAAAAATTCTGCTGCACTTAGGGTTCCTAAGAGCACAGTGGCCTCCATAATCCTTAAATGGAAGACTTTTGGGACGACCAGAACCCTTCCTAGAGCTGGCCGTCCGACCAAACTGAGCTATCGGGGGAGAAGAGTCTTGGTGAGAGAGGTAAAGAAGACCCCAAAGATCACTGTGGCTGAGCTCCAGAGATGCAGTCGGGAGATGGGAGAAAGTCGTAGAACGTCAACCATCACTGCAGCCCTCCACCAGTCAGGGCTTTATGGCAGAGTGGCCAGACGGAAGCCTCTCCTGCAAGACACATGAAAGCCCACATGGAGTTTGCTAAAAAAAAAAAAAACACCTGAAGGACTCCAAGATGGTGAGAAATAAGATTCTCTGGTCTGATGAGACCAAAATAGAACTTGTTGGCCTTAATTCTAAGCGGTTTGTGTGGAGAAAACCAGGCACTGCTCATCACCTCATCAATACAGCCCCAACAGTGAAGCATGGTGGTGGCAGCATCATGCTGTGGGGGTGTTTTTCAGCTGCAGGGACAGGACGACTGGTTGCAATCGAGGGAAAGATGAATGTGGCCAAGTACAGGGATATCCTGGACGAAAACCTTCTCCAGAGTGCTCAGGACCTCAGACTGGGCCGAAGGTTTACCTTCCAACAAGACAATGACCCTAAGCACTAAAATAATGGAATGGCTTCACAACCACTTTGTGACTGTTCATGAATGACCCAGCCAGAGACCTGACTTAAACCCAATTGTGCATCTCTGGAGAGACCAAAAAATGGCTGTCCACCAATGTTTGCCATTCCTCCTTGCAGATCCTCTCCAGTTCTGTCAGGTTGGATGGTAGAGGATCCCCAAATCCAGGTGTGAAAAACTTGTTGCATCTTTCCCAAAAAGACTCATGGCTGTATTAGATCAAAAGGGTGCTTCTACAAAATACTGGAGCAAAGGGTCTGAATACTTAGGACCATGTGATATTTCAGTTTTTCTTTTTTAATAAATCTGAAAAAATGTCAACAATTCTGTGTTATTCTGTCAATATGGGGTGCTGTGTGTACATTGAGGGGAAAAAATGAACTTAAATGATTTTAGCAAATGGCTGCAATATAACAGTGAAAAATTTAAGGGGGTCTGAATACTTTCCATACCCACTGTATATCAGCCAGCATCCATAACACCGAGATGTGATGCTGGCCGTGTGGAAAACTACCCTCTGAAGGTACAATGCTAAAGAGAAGAAGAAGAACTACGCTGTTGATTATTTGGGGCTTTATTCAATTATTTTTTTCACAGAGTAGATATTTAGAAAATGTAAAGTATTAACTGCATGCTAGCCATATTAGTTAATTACTAGCTCAAGTCCTGCAATTGTGTTTCACTGCTTTTACTTAAAAGGACAAATATATAAATGTCCAAATAATTGCAACTGTGTACTACCTGATTGGCCAATATCTTATTTTAACAGCTGTTAAAGAGAACCTAACGTGTCAGTAAATGTTACATCATTGCTAAAGTGAAGTTGACTTGTAAGAACTGAAACTTGTCAAACTGATCCCTGTGGTGCCTCCTTGGATCCCGAGGCCCATGATGTACACAGGGAAGCGACATCTGCCAGTGGTGAAATTAAAACAGAGCGCGCAGCTCGTAAAGCCCAATACACACGAATCAGATTTTCCGACGGGAATTGTGTGATGACAGGCTGTTGGCGGAAAAATGTTGGATAGCATGCTTTAAAATTTTCCGAGCGTGTGTACACAAGTAGTTTGGAAAAAAGTCCAAAGTACAAACACGAATGCTCGGAATCAATGCTCACCAAACACAACATTATCATATGGTGCTCAAAGGGTGGCAAGAAAGAGCTGAAAAACCACGTAGTTTCATGTTTGACAAAAGTCCTACGCTTTGTCCGCGGAAAACGCGATCGTGTGTACCAGGCTTTAGACTCAGCCAAACAATCTCTGCAATATAGCTGAAAAAAAAAAAAAAGTATGAAATATACTTACCTTACACCCCAGCCTCAGTAGTGCAAAAGGTGACATCATGAGCTATTCAGTGACAAGGAGAATTCTCCTACACTCTAATAGGGCCAATTCATACTAGTGCATAGATCTGCCCTTTAGTGTACTTGTAAAATGCAGATCAATGCACAGACAGACACAAAATGGCTTTCTATGCATCCTATTCACACTACAATGCTGCGTTGATCTGCATAGTGTTAAAATGTAACATGCATGCTTTTTAACTCAACGCATGTAAACATGTATAATGCACGTCAACGCAGAGCAACAAGTAAAGAACAAAACTCTACTTTGTCATTCAATTTTGAGGGGCTGTGAAAAGATTGTGGGAAGAAAAGATACAGATGTGAGCAATAAGGGGACAAAGATATAGGCCAAGAGATTAAGGGAAAAAAAGGTGGTAGGTAGAGAAAAGAGGAACACAAAATGCCTTCCCCATGGACCCAGCCACGGGGGCCAAATAATGGGCTAAAGGGAACTCAAAATAAAAGCTCAACGTTCCAAAAGGCATCTGTAAGCCATGGGTCCTATATTTTCACGCCCACTGGGATGGACTAGTGACCATCAATACCACCTAAAGAGAATAAGCTGTGTTAAAGAAGCATTTCACAATTCTGCACCAGATTCTAAGCACTAAGATCCTGCTCCCATTTCTGGACAGTGCAGAGGGTTGTTGGCAGCATGCGCAGGGGAGAAGTGCAGGGTGAATGACAGCGGACAGCATTTGAAGGAGAGGAGTGTGGCGCACCCAATATTTTGGTAAGAGGGTGGTGATAGAACGCATTATACAGACATATGAGATATTGGGGGTTAAGTGTGGGGGGGAGAGGAAGGTGAGATTTTCTTTAGGCAGACATCAGAGGTCTATACCCTCTCTATGAGCAACAAACTGGGGCACTCTGAGGGTGTTCTGAGGTATGAGACCCAAGTATGTGGTCTGTGACTAAGATGTGTTCTGTAGCTGACTGGAGGAGAAAAATGTGATGTTAAGACAAGCATGAAGGAAAGTGCAAAACTGGGGAGGCAAGCAGAGAGAGGGGCTGAATAAGCCATTACTGCAAAAAAGTTGATGGTACTGCTGACAGGCAACAGGAGGTGTTTACCTGCAAAGGAGAGATGGTAGGAGGAAATGAACTCGGCAGACAGGTAGAAATGGAAGAATACCCACCTAGGGTGTAAAGCTGAATGCGTTTATAAAGCCTCCAGCTCTTTTTGTTGTTTTACAATACAAGGATAGCTCTGTATACCAGAGGAGCCCCCTCCACAGTTACATACGTCCCTCGATACAATGACTGCGTTTCCAATGTTTGCTTACATTCAACAGTTCAACTGCCTGAAAATTGCAGCCCCACAGTAAGGATGTCTGGTGGAAGGAGAACTGAGAGGGCCAACTACAATGCAAATTTTGGAAGGTTCATCAGGAACCTGCCTCAATAGGTTCAGTCTATGGCTAGCTTTATGGCTATGGCTATGTCTGGTCTGTAGGATGGTAAATTCAAACTGCACACAAGCTTCTAAAATCATATGTTTGCACATATATGTGGATTCAAAGCTGAACTCCAGCTATTGATACACTTTACATAGTGTGTTTGGGCCAAGCTGGTCCCTCACTAACATGCAAGGCCGCTGGACGTGCTGTATAAACTGTATGTAGCGGAGGCTAGATACAGCATACCGCACAGTGTTCCAGGTTGGAGCCGAGACAATAGAATATCTGATCGGCACTCAGCCATTCAGGGCAAGCTATGTATTCTAGCAATCAATACGAAAAAGAAAGAAAAAATAAATTTTCAGAATAATACTTTATTCTGGCCATTGAAATTAAATCGACTCAAGCGCTATTTAAGAGTGTTTGAACACATTTTTTTTCTGCCTCTAAGCTCCTCTAACGGCCTATGTGTGCATGGACACATATGCCAACATGCAGGTGCATTTAGAGGCCCGTGGAGCAACAGAAAACACCAAGGTAAATGCCAAAATGTGTTTCAATTGAGTGCCTTGATTTGTTTCTTTTAATATTGATTGGATTTGATGCTCCATGGTAACATTGTCCACATGGAAATGGCTGCCAACTAATATTTTTTGGCCATTACCTATGTGTTCCTCAAAATCTCCTGTAACATGTACCGCCATAAATGAAGATGGAGTTTAAAAAAGAAAAGAAAATGTGACGCAAATCTGATGCTGTAAACAGGGAAATGCAGTATAAAAATACTTTACAGCAGCGTGCATTACATGATTCAGGGGTCTGCAACCTTTTCCACATTAAGGGGTCTATTTATAATGCAGGAAATGTGACTTTCACAAACATTCACTGGTAGAGAACCATCCCAGTGAATGTGTTTTAAAGGGGGATTGATTGATTCGTCACCAGTGATTGTTAGTCAGATTCCCTGCTTTAAAAATAGACCTCTAGCTGTCATGTTTACAATGGCCGCCATAGTTGTGTAGCTTGTTTCTTATTTGTGCCCTCAAAGTTTACTGCTGCAGGGTTCAAGAGCAGGAGGAGCTGAAGGCATGCAAACAGGCTTTTCCCGCAGCCACTATGAAGGGAGTCCGCATTTCCAATTATCCACCCGTCCACCATTCATAGTTTTTCATTCATATATTAGTACTATGGCCCTTATTAATATAGTGGCTGGACGAAAACAGTCAGGCGCGCTTGATGCGCGTGTCACAGCTCCCTCATGCGCGCGTCACAGCTCCCTCAGCTCCGCACCAGATTATGGGGACTAGGGGATCAAAAGGTGGAAGATGTGAACTAAACCAGGAGAAAGAAGGACAAGGGACAAATCGCACTAATAGTATTATCCTTTGTGCTTTTTATTTTACTAAACTTTGGTTTAACTAAAAAATGTATAAGTGTCATCTATGTACAACTTTGGAGCTGTGCCATGACCGACGGTTCCCACGCAAATGCGCAGGAGTGACATCGCAGCTCTGGCCAATCACAGCGCCAAAGCCCGCGAACCCGGAAATAACTCCGGGAGAAAGGTCGCCGGTCACAGCAGTGTACAGGGACCGCTGCAACAGCTTCCATGTAAGGTAAGCATTTCATAATAAGATAGCATGCAATGCATACTAAGCTCATTATGCCTTTGTCTTGCAGGTTTTTTTTTTTTTTTTTTAAAGAGTTTATAACCACTTTAATTTACTAATGTAAAAAAAAAAAGGTCAAAGTAAATTTAACAAAAAAAAAAATAAAAAAAAATTGGTTAAGCATCAAAAATGATTAAAAAGGATTGACAACTTGATGTTCTCATGTTAAAGTTTTTAATTTACATAATACTTGGTAATCCTGCCATAGAGGTCCTAGTTTAGGCACTTTTTACAGAAAATGCCCTGTCCCCGCTTCCCAATTGCTCTCTTATGTCACAAGAGTTAATGTAGAGAATATAAATGGCTGTGGAGAGACTCATCACACATGCATATTGTACCACTATCACAATCAAGAAGCCCACCCTGAGCGATCACATGCAGCAGCCACTGGTGCATGCAGGCAGAAAGGAGGAAGATCCGTAGCACCGAGATGAAAACAAAAATATCTGAAAAACAAATTAACTGTTTATCATACATGCCAATTTAGCAAACTTAGAGCCCATTCACACAGGGGCGGCACGACTTGTCCCGCAACTGTGCTGGGCGATCTGAAGCCGACTTCAAAAATGACTTCTGTATTGAAGTCAATGGAAGTCACCCTGAAGTCGTCTTGAAGTAGTACAGGAACCTTTTTCTAAGTCGGAGCGACTTCAATCCAAAAGTTGCCCCTGTGTGAATGGGCTCTTAGGGACTGTAAACAATCACCTTGTAAAACAACCCATTCCGTTTAAAATAGAAATGAAAAGGCAAAAAAAAAAAAATGTTTCCCCCCCATCTATACAAAAAATAAAAAAACCAACACACACACCACATTATAAATACCTTTTTCCCCTTTTTTTTTATAAGCAATTACATTCCCTCTGTTCTCAGCCGCATAAGAGCTGGGGGAGGAGAAGCACCAGCACACTGAGCTACCCAGTGAATGGCTGTGCAGGGAGAGCGTGTCAGGAAAAGTCTGATCATTGGAAGAGTACACCGAGTTCCCAGCACAGCTAGAGAACTGAGCACGATGTGTTCTCCTGCTTAGTGTGGTCAGTGCTTAACAGAAAAGCAGAGGGACTGGCAGGATCACCAGGGATTTCACACAAAAGGAAGCAATACAAAGAGCAGGATACTTTCTCATACAAGTACATTGTACAGCAGGCACATATCAGGAAAATGAAGTGTTGTGGTAACAAATGCTTTAAGGGTTTAGACCTACTTTAATATTACACTTTATCAACCAGATACATAAACAAAAGTTTTGAAAAATTAACAGACATGACATTTCAAGGCTCTAAGCCTTTCAAAACAGTACACATCACTTTTATAACCCACTGATGATGTCTTCCTCACCCTTACAACCATACCCACATTTCTACCAAACTGCTTTTTTTTTCTTCTTTTAAAGAGATGACTTAACAGCTACTCAACATTTACCTGCATTTATGTTAAGAAGGCCCACCTACAGCTTAGCTCGATTTACACCTCAAACACAACATTCTCATCATTCGTGTAACTAATCTCACACCCTGTGACACACAGGGGTTGGGACTACTTTATAAAATCTGCTGTTTCCAAGTGATAAAACAAAAGCTTTCTATTCAAAAAGCCTAACAAATTAGTGTTAACCTTAAAAGAGGTTGTAAACTCCAAGTTTACCAATCCTTAAAAATGTGGTGGCTGCTGTTTTACCTTTATTTTCATTTGGCAATTCAGCCAGTAACACTTCTCATGTTTGGATGTCTCCACTCTGGGTGAAGGAGCAACATAGACACCTTAGGACAGTAGCACTGTCAACCTGTGGAGAGGGTTATGTTAAAGCTGGACACACTTTTTTTGTTCAGCCAGCTGATCCAAACAAGCGGCTCCTGCAGCTTGCAGAATACACCGATCAGTGGCTGCAATCAAAACTATCAACTTCTGTTGAGCGGGGACTGCTCCACACACATTGAAATTAAGCCAGTCCCCACTGAACCATCAGAATTTCAATTAGTGTATGACCAGCTTTAGGTGTACTGGCAGATTAAGCCCCCGTTCACATCAGCGCAATTTGACATGAGATTTGACAGGTCAAATTGGAGCCTATTTGCCAGCAATAGGAGCGTCCCAATCAGCTCAACGCCGACTTTGTGGCGCCATACCAATTTCCAAAAGCAGTTCCTGCACTACTTTTGACGACTTCGAGGGCAATTTCAATAGACATCTGTACATGAACCAGCACAGATGTCTTTCAAATCGCCCCCGAATTCGGACTGAAATGCGGCATGGAAATTGTGCGAGTTCAGATGAACTTGCACGATTTCAAAGCAGTGTGAACGAGGGCTTAAATAGACTTGACTAACAACTTAAGGCCCAGGCCAGTTAAGCAGTTACAAGACAATTTTTTTGCCCTTGGGGTGAAGGTTTCACATAAATGAATAAAAGCTGACCACTGTAAACACCCTTGTGCATGTTAGACGACCTCCTCAAATTCCAAAACAGTCCTTGCTCCCTATCCACCAT
The DNA here is from genome assembly GCA_029206835.1 of Rana muscosa. NCBI lineage: Eukaryota > Metazoa > Chordata > Amphibia > Anura > Ranidae > Rana > Rana muscosa. The sequence continues at coordinate 886,082,919 of CM055116.1, forward strand.
TTTAATATGCATGTCCTCCTGCGCAAGGGTGCGATGGAATGCATGAAGTCCTGTGTCCCATCTTGTGCATGTACTATACAGCATTACACTCATTTGTTTTAAAAATAAATAAAAAATTCCTGCAAGATCTCAGGGGTTTTATTTTACAACAGCAAATGTGTTTAACCACTTGCCGACAGGGCACCTTCACCCCTTTCCTGCCAATGCCAATTTTGAGCTTTCAGTGCGGTCACAATTTGAATGACAATTGCACAGCCATGCTACACTTTAACCATGTGACATTTTTATAATTTTCTTGACACAAAATTGAGCTTTTTGGTGGTAATCACTGCTGTTTTTTTGTAAAAAAAAGACAAAAAAAAAATACGTTTTAGTTTCCACCAGTAAATTTTCTAAATAATTAATTTTTCTCCTTTACCGATGGGCATCACTGATGGGCACATATTGGTGGCGTGTTATTGTAATCAGGGCACAATCCACAGCTTGTGGCAGGTGACGTGGCCAGCGGACAATCCACAGCTTGTGGCAGGTGACGTGCCAGGTGACGTGGCAAGTGGACAATCCACAACTTGTGGCAGCTGATGTGGCAAGTGATACGCTAAATACAAGTACACTGCTGCTCTCTCTGCTGCTGCTACTCACTCTGGTCTCACAAACTGGCTGAAATGGTTAAAATTTACTTTTTAAGCTTAGGGAGGATCTATGATGAAACGCTTATAAACGCGACCGCAAACGCGGCAAAAAGCACGTTTAAAAACGTGTGTTCAGCAGAGTTTGCTCCTGCGTCTCGTGTGCATGGAGCCTTAGACGATTTCACATCATGAAGTGGCAAGCTGATTTTTAGTGCAAGGGGTAAAGGTCTGCCTCAACCCTGACACTTTTGCTAGACAGCTTGGTCTGATACAGGACGTTGAAAAATAAGTTTACTGGCTGAATCACCAGGTGAAAATAAAAAGGAAAGAAGAAAAAACTAATGAAGCTACTACATCTAAGAATTTTTAAAGGGCCAAAATATTACAAATTTGGTTTTGAATTTAAATACAGATGTTTTTACAACTATCTGTATCTACAAAACCAACATTTTTAGAACAGAACCTCGCAAAAGTAAAATTAGAACTATAGGCAAAACTTTTTTTTTTTTTCTTTTAAAGGGAGGGTCATAACCCATCAGTTTATTTTTTGCCATCCATGTTACATTGGGGAGTTTTCCCTTCACTTCCTGTCCAATAGCCAAAAGAGGAAGTCCGAGAAAACAAGGAAATACCTGCAAATTAAGGGAATCCCTTGGTGAACACCAGAAAGTGATTTTGTTTGTTTATCAGTTACAAATCACTTTAAATGTTACCTTGTGGCTTTCAGGCCTACAAAGAGCAGCACTCAATGCGATTTGCCCTAAAGAGTCCAAAGATAATGCATGAGCTTTTCCCCACACTCCTATTAGGATTATTGGTATAGTCACTTTAAAAAAAAAAAAAAACACACACGCTACTGGCAATGTTAAAAAGAATGTTACATGTATCACTCCTCAAAACACATTTACATACCCTCCTGGACACCCAGAGCTGAAAAAGAGCCAAAAGGTTATTCAGAGGCAGGCAAGCAAAACTTTTTTGGATAGAGTAGAGAAGAGTTGGAAGCTCTGTCAGATTTGTACCGCTGTATGTTTGCCCATCAACAAGTATTACCTCCACTTTGTCCCAGAGACATGATAGAAAGTAGAAAAAGATCCCAATTTTATCAGTTCTCATTATAGGACCCACAGTGTTCTGCAGACTGCTGTAGAATTTTGGATTTTTCATTACTTTCTGTCTAAGTGACAATGGTCAGCAAGACAGAGAAGGTGAAAAACCAAGCAGGGACACAGACAGCAATAAAAACCTTACAGGCGTTTCAAGCAGAACTCTCTCTGTTTTAAAGTGGTAGTAAACTCTCCATTGTGATTTCTTCTATTTAAATCGCTCTGAAATAATGTGCATTGTGCGGTTTTTATATTCTGCCTAACCTTTGTCATTCTCCAGATATCGACGATGTTCTCTCTAATGAGGTCACTGATGCACGTGCATACTATGGCACGATGGCACGGAAGAGCCCGAAGCATGTGCATACTGTTCACGGCATGATCTGTGTGCCATCAGTCTTTTCTGGAAGATGCCGTGTCTGTCATTCACTTTGAGGCATTGCATTTCAATGCGGTGAGAAAACATCCCCAAATTCCTCAAACACCCCCTGTGACTTGCAAAGTGACAGAGGTGTAAACATTGGCGAAGGTGTGCAATTATTCAGACATGCTGAACTTTGTATAGCAATCCCGGAAAAAAAATAAGGCTTGGCCAAGAATCAATGTGCATGCGCGAGAGTTCAGCCATAACTGACCGGAAGGGCGGAAGTAAACTACAGTATAGATGGGGAAGACAGCAGCTAATAGGATGTCGGCTTCGGATGTGAAGCAAGGATAAGAAATTATGCAGCAAAAAAAGTATGCTTACTACCACTTTAATAAACAGCAAGAAGGCAACCTTTATAGCATTAGAAACATGCAATATAATGCCCCTACCTGCTTGCTGTACGGTGCTGTAAATTGAGCTGCACATGCATAGCGCTGGGCCAGTCTGTGTGCCAGAATTACATCATCCAGTGCCAATCAAGATGGCCAAAGTATTGCACACAGAAGATGCTGGCACGGGACCACTGACCGGGACCAAGTGAGCATTAACCCCTTTAGTCCAGCTTAAAAATTTTCTCCAAATAAAACAAAAATGTTTTGCCCAAAAGGCTCAATTCACCTTTTCCATATCTGCCCCATGCAGACAAAGTACATAGACTGTGTGTGAAGATATATTATTAAAAAAAAAAAAAGATATAATATTTTATTTAATAGGGCTTTTTGCACAGGAGGGGTAGGCTTGAAAAAGAAGCTAGCGTCTTCGAAATACGTAGCCACGCCCCCTCATCTTCCCTTGTTATGTCATCCTCAGTGCTGCCTTCTGGATTCTCTTGTGTCAGCTGGAACGGCTTTTCCTGGGGGCACCGGCGGGGGACCCCAGAATAGGAAGGGGGCTGCCCTGTACAAAACCATTACACGGAGCAGGTAAGTATAGTCATGTTTGTTTGTTTTGTTTAATAAAAAGAAAAAAAAAAAAAAAACACAAAGCTTTACAACCACTTTCAAGTCCCGCTTCAAATCATCACTTAGGCCCCTTTCACACTGAGGCGTTTTTACCGCGTTTTCGCGGTAAAAATAGCGCTGTAATAACGCCTGAAATAATCCTGCCCCAGCATTCTCAATGTGAAATCTGAGGGCTTTCACATTGAGGCGTTTTGCTGGCTGGGCATTGAAAAAAATCCTGCAAACAGCTTTTTTAGAGCAACTTTAGGGCGCATAAAATAGCGCTGTAAAAACGCCTATCCCCATTGAAATGAATGGGATTCGCGGTAAAAACGCATAGGCATAAGCGTTATGTTAAAAAATAGTGCTAACGCCTATGCGGTTTTACCGCGTTCGCGCTAATTTTAGCGCGAACGCGGTAAAATCGCGGTAAAAGAGGTACAAAATCCTATAATTTTTGAGCGTTTTTTCAACGCCTCAGTGTGAAAGGGGCCTTACTTCGGTATATACGCTTGTACCAGCATCTAAAAACGACAGTTTTTTTACCATAAAAATAAAAAAGCGCAGCGTAAAAATTATGTTAATTGTTTGTATTGAATACACAATCAGTGGCGGCAGCAAGCCATGCACTGTTTTATTACTGCATGCATGTTAATGCTGTGGTAAGGCTTCTCATTCACACTTTCACTACCCTATCCTCAGAAAAGTAGCTATAGGTATGTCCCGTTTAATGAAATGAGAAAGTCTTCTTGCACTCCCAACAGACACATTAGTTTATGAGCAAGTACTGTGAAAAGATGAAACATGTTTGTTTTTTGTTTTTTTTTGGGGGGGGGGGTGCCCCCAGTTCAAATGGCGACTTCGGGAAGAGAAGTAATGGTTCGGGTGACCACATCGCTGGATACTGGGACAGTTGAGATGGTGTGTTTATTAAAAAGGCAGCAGCTACACTTTTTGTAGCTTCTGACTGTAAATAAACATGAAACTACTGGAGCTCCTCTAACCATTCAATACCAGGCACTTACCCCCCTTCCTGCCCAGGACAATTTTCAGCTTTCAGTGCTGTTGCACTTTGAATGACAGTTGTGCAGTCATACAACACTGTACCCAAACTAAATTTTTATAATTTCTTCCCACAAATAGCACTTTGTTTTGGTGGTATTTGATCACCACTGGGGTTTTTATTTTTTGCTAAAACATCGTTTTAAAATTTTGTTTTCTTCTTCACTGACGGGCACTGATATGTAGAATTGATGGGCACCAAAATGCAGTACTGATGGGCACCAAAAGGCAGCACTAATATGCAGCATTGATGGGCACTGTGGGTGACACATCTGATGGGGCTGCCAATAATCAGTGTGCTTATTATCAGCAGTCAGCACAGACCCCCCCTCTGACAGGGAGAGCCGCCGATCGGCTCTCCTTGTCAGCGCGAACCGAGGAAAGACGTTTACCGGAACTTTCTGGTTCACGCTGTGATTGGTCTCATGCTGATCACGTGACCCTATGTTTAGGCTGGTCGCACTTTATTTTTGATCATCTAGAGACTTGCTCATTTGATTAACCACTTCCATACAGGGCTTTTTATACCACTTCCATACCAGGCCTATTCTGGCACTTCTCTCCTACATGTACAAATCATCATTCTTTTGCTAGAAAATTACTCAGAACCCCCAAACATTATGTTTTTTTTAGCAGACACCCTAGGGAATAAAATGACGGTCGTTGCAACTTTTTATCTTGCACGGTATTTGCGCAATAGTTTTTCAAACGCCTTTTTTTGGGGGGAAAAAAATGGTTTCATGAATTAAAAAATAACAAAAAACAGTAAAGTTAGCCCAATTTTTTTGTAAAATATGAAAGCTTATGTTACGCCGAGTAAAAAGATACCCAACATGTCACGCTTTAAAATTGCGCACACTCATGGAATGGTGCCAAACTTCGGTACTTAAAAATCTCCATAGGCGACGCTTTGAAAATTTTTACAGGTTACCAGGTTAGAGTTACAGAGGAGTACTAGTGCTAGAATTGTTGCACGCGCTCTAACGCACGCGGCGATACCTCACATATGTGGTTTGAACGGCGTTTACATATGCGGGCGGGACTTGCGCTTAGAAGCGAACACGCACGTGAGCTATTGGGGACGGGCGTTTTTTAACCACTTAACGACCGCCCACCGCCGATTTACGTCGGCAGAATGGCACGGACAGGCAGAATCACGTAGATCTACGTGATCGCCTTTGTGCAGTTGGGGGGTCCATCCGGACCCCCCTTCACTGCAGTGAGCGGCCGTTAAGTGTTCGGGAGCGATCAGGCATGAGGGGGCGGCCGCTCGATTCCGCCCCCCCCCCTCGCGATCGCTCCCGGCCAATGAAAATGCTTCCTCCGCCATGTGATGTAAACACAGGCTGGAGGAAGTGATGTCATCTCCCTCGCCGCGGTCTTTTCGTTCCCGGCGCCGAGGAGAGAAGACAGAGGTTAGTGCTCCAACAGTCCACTGACATGTAGGTACACATAGGCACACAAATCACCCCCCAGGTCACCCCAAAGCCCCCAATCACAGTGTCACTGATTGCAGTGATCATTTATTTTACTGATCACTGCATTTAGTGTCATCTGTGATTGTAAAAAGTTGCAGGGCAGTTAGGATTAGGCCCCTTTAGGTCCAGGGTAGCCCCCTAAACCCCCCTAATAAAGGTTTAACCCCTTGATCACCCCCCAGGTAACCCTTTCACCCCCTAACTTCAGCGTCACTAAGCGATTGTTTTTCCGATCGCTGTATTCGTGTCGCTGGTGTTTTAGATAGGCAGTTATTTTTTTTTTAGGTTCGCCGCAGGTTTTTATTAGTGTCAGGTACCCCCATATATTATTTTAACCCCCTGATTGCCCCTAGAGTTAACCCTTTCACCAGTGATCGCCGTATAAGCGTCACTGGTGTCACTGGTTAGCCAGTAAGTTATTTAGTTATTTAGGTTACCCGTCAGGTTTTTATATAGCGTCGGTTACCCCCATATTTAACCTAATAAAGGTTTTAACCCCCTGATTGCCCCTAGTTAACCCTTTCACCAGTGATCACCATATAAAGGTTACGGGTGACGCTGGTTGATTAGTTTGCTTTTTATAGCATCAGGGCACCCGCCGTATATAACCCAATAAAGGTTTAACCCCCCTGATCGCCCGGCGGGTGAGATCAATTAGGTTTTAGCGCCAGAGAGGGTCTGCGTCGCCCCAGGCAGTGTTAGGTTAGTGCCAGTAACGCTAACACCCACGCGCAAAGCATACACCCCCCTTAGTGGTATAGTATCTGATCAGATCTATACTAGCATCCCCAGCGGTTTAGGGTTCCCAAAAACGCAGTGTTAGCGGGATCAGCCCAGATACCTGCTAGCGCCTGCGTTTAGCCCCTCCGCCCAGCCCAGCCCAGCCCACCCAAGTGCAGTATCGATCGATCACTGTCACTTAACAAACACAACACACATAACTGCAGCGTTCGCAGAGACAGGCCTGATCCCTGCGATCGCTAACAGTTTTTTTGTAGCGTTTGATATATTTGCTGACGACAGTCAGGTGCTTTTTTTCCTGTGAATCTTACTAGTGTACCCCTAAATTTAGAGCCCAAAATGGCAAGACGAAGGTACACTAGTAAAGAGGCCTACGAGATTCTGAGCATGACAGATAGTGAAGAGGAGGTCACGTATCTGTCAGATTCAGGCTCAGAATATCTTCCCGTAGAAGACAGTGACGTCAGCGGCCCCACGTCAGATAGCTCCGACGACGAAGTTGAGGTCCCTGCTAAGGTCAGGTGTACCCGATCCCGATCTTCTGAGGTTGTTGAGGAGCAAGAACCGCAGGTCTCTCGTATCATGGAGCAGAGTAGTACTAGCGCCGCTATTCCTTCTGGTGAACTGGCAAGCACCAGCGGCCTAGTACAGCCTGGACGTACATCCAGCACTGCAGTAACACTTGGTGACGTGGCGAGTCCCATAAGTGCAGTTCAAGCTGGCGAGGTGGCAAGCACAAGTAGTGTCCCGCTGCCACCAAGAAGACAAAGGCAGGCCCGTCGTGCCCATACTGCCCTTCCTGCAGAATTCGCCTATCCTGATTGGGTCCCCACCACTTCTGCAGAACCCGTACTTCCCCCATTCACTGCCCAACCCGGTATTCAGGTGGAAACAGCTGATTTTATTCCAATTGATTTTTATTCGCTGTTTTTCACGGAAGATCTCTATAGATCTATTGTGGACCAGAGTAATTTATATGCTGGTCAATTTATCGCCGCTAACCCCCAGTTGCCTAAAATTGCCAGAAATTGGAAACCAATTACGGTTTCCGAATTTAAGACCTTTCTGGGCCTTTCCCTCAACATGGGCACACATAAATTTCCGTCATTGCGTGCTTATTGGTCCACGCACCCAATTGACCACATGCCCGTGTTCTCTGCCTCCATGTCCAGGGCACGATACGAGCAGATTTTGGGGTTCATGCACTTCAACGACAATGAACTTTGTCGTCCACGTGGGGACCCTGAATACGACCGGCTCTATAAAATTCGGCCCCTCATAAACCACTTCAACGAACGTTTTGCAGCCTTGTTTACTCCCGATCAAGTTGTCTGCATTGATGAGTCCCTGATTAAATTTTCTGGCCGCTTGTCTTTCAAGCAGTACCTTCCCAGCAAGCGTGCCAGATACGGGGTCAAGCTCTACAAGTTCTGTGACAGGGCAACAGGCTATGTAGTGAACTTTACGGTTTATGAGGGAAAAGACAGTCAGATTGAGTCGGTCAACTGCCCGGATTACATAGGGAGCGCTGGCAAGATAGTGTGGAACTTGGTGTCACCCTTATTCGGAAAGGGGTACCACTTGTATGTGGACAATTATTACACGAGCGTGCCACTGTTTAGTCACTTGTTTGATCATCAGATTGGAGCATGTGGCACCGTGCGACCTAATCGCCGGGGCTTTCCCCAGCGGCTTGTAGATGCCCGTCTTAGGCTGGGGGAGAGAGCCTGCTTGAAGTGTAATAACTTGCTCGCTATGAAGTGGAGGGACAATAAGAATGTTTTCCTTCTTACCTCCCTTCATGCAGACACGACAGTCCAAATTCGTACGGCGACTGGTGTTGTGGAGAAACCCCTCTGTGTCCACGAATATAACCAAAATATGGGAGGGGTGGACCTCAACGACCAGTTGATGGCGCCGTATCTAATTGACCGTAAGGCGAGACGCTGGTACAAAAAAGTGTCTCTATCATTATTCCAATTGGCTTTGCTGAACGCTCATGTGCTATACAGAGCTTCAGGCGGGACGTTATCTCTTCTAAAATTCCAGAATGAGATAGTCACAGAACTCCTGTATCCAGGCGGTTCTGCACCTCACCATCCCCAACCAAATGCAGTAAGCCGGCTGCATGAGAGGCATTATTCGTATGTCCTCCCGAGTACCCCTACCCAAAGCCACCCCCAAAAAAGATGTCGTGTCTGTAGCAAGCGCGGATTTAGGCGTGACACCCGTAGTTTTTGTCCACTCTGTCCTGACAAGCCTGGTCTTTGCCAAGGTGAATGTTTTGAACGCTACCACTCAAAAGTGAAGTTTTAGCGTAGGGTACAGCATTTCACAGACAAGGTCTCCCAAGATGCCATTACATTTTGAGAGACCCGAACCATTACAGTTGTAAAGTTACAAAAAAAAGTGTAAAAAAGAAAAAAAAAAAAAACGTAAAAAACAAAACAAAAAAAATATAAAATAAAAAAACCAAAAATAGTTGTCGTTTTATTGTTCTCTCTCTCTCTATTTTCTCTCTATTGTTCTGCTCTTTTTTACTGTATTCTATTCTGCAATGTTTTATCATGCTTGCTTTTCAGGTATGTAATTTTTTGTTTTCAGGTGCGCCATTCAACTGCAGCGCGGAATTATTTATCTTGACAGCAACAGCGTTTGCTCCCACGATACATAAAGCCGTGACTCCAGTGCTGTAGGAGGTGATTTCACCACCACAGTTAAAAAAAAGAGCATATATGCCGAAGCATGGGGGCAGCAGGGGCGGAGGAGCGATTTTGCTCCTAATGCCGCGTACATACGGTCGAAATTCCGACGGAGGCCTGCCCGTGGAAAATTCCGACCGTGTGTACGCGGCATAACTTTTTTGCGGGAGGATGCCCCCATGCTTCGGCATATATATATTTTAGGCACAGGTTGCGTTAAAACATTTTTTTATTTTTTACTAGGTTTTGTTTTGGTATTTGCTTTGCAGGTATGGCATGGTAAGGTCTTACTGTTGTACTGTAATGTTACTTTGTTTTAATGTTAACCACCATTTGCTTAGCAGGTACGCCATTCAGTTGCAGCGCGGATCTATTTATCTTGACAGCAACAGCGTTTGCTCCCACGATACATAAAGCCGTGACTCCAACGCTGTAGGAGGTGATTTCACCACCACAGTTAAAAAAAAGAGCATATATGCCGAAGCATGGGGGCAGCAGGGGCGGAGGAGCGATTTTGCTCCTAATGCCGCGTATATACGGTCGAAATTCCAACGGAGGCTTGCCCGTGGAAAAGTCCGACCGTGTGTACGCGGCATAACCTTTTATGCCGCGTACATACGGTCGAAATTCCGACGAAGGCTTGACCGTGTGTACGCGGCATAACTTTTTTGCGGGAGGATGCCCCCATGCTTCGGCATATATGCCCATCATTAGAAGTGGGTGGATGAAGGGAGGTATTCTAATGGTGGGCATACCCACCAATCAATCTCTTTTTTTCGTTCAGCCAATAGGCTGTATGAAAAAAAAAAGATTACAATACATGTTCAACAAGGACCAGCAACGTACTGGTATGTTGCTGGACTTTGAATGTTTATACCAGAATGATGCCTGCGGGTTTAGGTATCATCTTGGTATCATTCTTTTCAGCCAGCAGCCGGCTTTCATGTAAAAGCAATTCTAGCAGATAATTAGCCTCTAGACTGCTTTTACAAGCAGTGGGAGGGAATGTCCCCCCCCCCGGATATAAAAAGCGCCATTGGGAATTTGGGAAAGCATTTTATCACACCGATCTTGGTGTGGTCAGATGCTTTGAGGGCAGAGGAAAGATCTAGGGTCTAACCCCCCAATTTTTTTAAAAAAAAAAGAGTACCTGTCACTACCTATTGCTATCATAGGGGATATTTACATTCCCTGAGATAACGATAAAAATGGTAAAAAAATAAAATATGGAAGGCACAGTTTAAAAATAAAATAAAAAAGCCAAATAAATAATAAAAAAAAATAAAAATAAAAAAAAAAGCACCGCTGTCCCCCCCTGCTCTTGCGCAAAGGCGAACGCAAGCGTCGGTCTAGCGTCATATGTAAACAGCAATTGCATCATGCATGTGAGGTATCACCGCGAAGGTCAGATCGAGGGCAGTCATTTTAGCAGTAGACCTCCTCTGTAAATCTAACGTGGTAACCTGTAAAGGCTTTTAAATGCTTTTAAAAATGAATGTAGTTTGTCACCGCTGCGTGTTTGTGCGCAATTTTAAAGCATGTCGAGTTTGGTATCCATGTACTCGGCCTATGATCATCTTTTTTATTTCATCAAACATTTGGGCAATATAGTGTTTTTTAGTGCATTAAAAATAAAAAAAGTGTGTTTTTCCCCCAAAAAATGCGTTTGAAAAATCGCTGCGCAAATACTGTGTGGAAAAAAAAAAAATGCAACACCCACTATTTTAATCTGTAGGGCCTTTGCTTTAAAAAATATATATAATGTTTGGGGGTTCAACATAATTTTCTTGCAAAAAAAATTTTTTTTTCATGTAAACAAAAAGTGTCAGAAAGGGCTTTGTCTTCAAGTGGTTAGAAGAGTGGATGCTGTGTGACATAAGCTTCCTAATGTTGTGCATAAAATGCCAGGACAGTTCAAAACCCCCCCAAATGACCCCATTTTGTAAAGTAGACACCCCAAGCTATTTGCTGAGAGGCATGTTGAGCCCATTGTATATTTTTTTTTTGTCCCAAGTGATTGAATAATGACCAAAAAAAAAAATGTACAAAAAGTTGTCACTAAATTATATATTGCTCAAACATGCCATGGGCATATGTGGAATTACACCCCAAAATACATTCTGTTGCTTCTCCTGAGTACGGGGATACCACATGTGTGGGACTTTTAGGGAGCCTAGTCGCGTACGGGACCCCAAAAACCAAGCACCGCCTTCAGGATTTCTATGGGTGTAAAGTTTTGAATTCACTCCTCACTGCCTATCACAGTTTCGGAGGCCATGGAATGCCCAGATGGCACAAAACCCCCCCAAATGACCCCATTTTGGAAAGTAGACACCCCAAGCTATTTGCTGAGAGGTATGTTGAGTATTTTGCAGATCTCGCTTTTTGTCACAAAGTTTTGAAAATGTAAAAAAAAAAAAAAAAAAAGAAAAAAAAAATATCTTAATTTTCAAAAACAAATGAGAGCTGTAAAATACTCACCATGCCTCTCAGCAAATAGCTTGGGGTGTCTACTTTCCAAAATGGGGTCATTTGTGGGGGTTTTGGGCTATTTTGACATTTTATGGCCTTCAAAACTGTGATAGGTAGTGAGGAGTGAAATCAAAAATTTATGCCCTTAGAAACCTTGAAGGCGGTGCTTGGTTTTTGGGGTCCCGTACGCGGCTAGGCTCCCAAAAAGTCCCACACATGTGGTATCCCCGTACTCAGGAGAAGCAGCAGAATGTATTTTGGGGTGCAATTCCACATATAACCATGGCATGTGTGAGCAATATATCATTTAGTGACAACTTTTTGTACATTTTTTTTATTTTTGTCATTAATCATTTGGGACAAAAAAAAAAATATTCAATGGGCTCAACATGCCTCTCAGCAAATAGCTTGGGGTGTCTACTTTCCAAAATGGGGTCATTTGGGGGGGTTTGTGCCATCTTGGCATTTTATGGCCTTCAAAACTGTGATAGGTAGTGAGGAGTGAAATCAAAAATGTATGCCCTTAGAAACCTTGAAGGCGGTGCTTGGTTTTTGGGGTCCCGTACGCGGCTAGGCTCCCAAAAAGTCCCACACATGTGGTATCCCCGTACTCAGGAGAAGCAGCAGAATGTATTTTGGGGTGTAATTTCACATATGCCCATGGCATGTGTGAGCAATATATCATTTAGTGACAACTTTGTGCAAAAAAAAAAAAAAGTTTGTCATATTCCCGCAACTTGTGGCAAAATATAAAATATTCCATGGACTGAACATGCCTCTCAGTAAATAGCTTGGGGTGTCTACTTTCCAAAATGGGGTCATTTGGGGGGGTTTTGTGCTATTTTGGCATTTTATGGCCTTCGAAACTGTGATAGGTAGTGAGGAGTGAAATCAAAAATTTGCGCCCTTAGAAATCCTGAAGGCGGTGCTTGGTTTCCGGGGTCCCGTACGTGGCTAGGCTCCTAAAAAGTCCCACACATGTGGTATCCCCGTACTCAGGAGAAGCAGCAGAATGTATTTTGGGGTGCAATTCCACATATAACCATGGCATGTGTGAGCAATATATCATTTAGTGACAACTTTTTGTAATTTTTTTTTTTTTTTTTGTCATTATTCAATCACTTGGGACAAAAAAAAAAAATATTCAATGGGCTCAACATGCCTCTCAGCAATTTCCTTGGGGTGTCTACTTTCCAAAATGGGGTCATTTGGGGGGGGGGTTTGTACTGCCCTGCCATTTTAGCACCTCAAGAAATGAGATAGGCAGTCATAAATTTAAAGCTGTGTAAATTTCAGAAAATGTACCCTAGTTTGTAAACGCTATAACTTTTGCGCAAACCAATAAATATACGCTTGACATTTTTTTTACTAAAGACATGTGGCTGAATACATTTTGGCCTAAATGTATGACTAAAATTGAGTTTATTCGATTTTTCTTATAACAAAAAGTAGAAAATATAATTTTTTTTCAAAATTTTCGGTCTTTTTCTGTTTAAATCGCAAAAAATAAAAATCGCAGAGGCAATCAAATACCATTAAAAGAAAGCTCTATTTGTGGGAAGAAAAGGACGCAAATTTCATTTGGGTACAACATTGCATGTCCGCACAATTTACAGTTAAAGCAGCGCAGTGCCGAATCCCAAAAACAGGCCTGGTCCTAATGGCCCGAAATGGTCCGGGGCTTAAGTGGTTAAAAAAAAAAAAAAAAATAGGATTTTTTGTACTCACCGTAAAATCCTTTTCTCTGACATCCATGGACTGACACGGTGTCTCTTTACACTTTACACGTGGGTTATGTCCCTGCTCGCAGGAGAAGACCTAGGCAGAATGTGAGATGTTATACATACATTCTAAAAGCCAGAGCTGAACAGCCCCACCCAGGGGGCGGTCCCTCCGGACATAACCCTCCCACTACAGTCAGCAGACTTCAGTTCGTAACAAAGCAGTACAAACTTAAAAAGGAAGGGTGGGTGCCGTGTCAGTCCATGGATGTCAGAGAAAAGGATTTTACGGTGAGTACAAAAAATCCTATTTTCTCTTATCATCCATGGACTGACACGGTGTCTCTTTACACTTTACACGTGGGATGTCCCAAAGCAGTGTCAAGAGGGATGGGAGCAGTATAAATGGAAAAACCAAAAAACTTTTACTCCAAGAAGGCAGATCTCCTCAACGGAGGAGTCGCAACTTTAAACAGCGGCCTGCAGCACCATGCGGCCGAAGGAAGCATCCGAAGATGCAGCCACATCAACCTTATAAAAAACTTAAAAGGTATGAACAGACGACCAGGTCGCCGCCTTGCACACTTGTGCAACCGACGCTTGATGTCGGAAAACCCAGGAAGCACCAATTGCCCTGGTGGAATGTGCCGTAACCGGAAAGGGAGGCGCCCGCCCTTTGAGGGCATAGGCTTGAATGACGGTTTGTCTGATTCCCCTAAAAATGATGGCAGACGAAACCGCTTGGCCCTGTTATGGACCAGGGGCAGTCACAAACAGTGAGTCGGACTTCCGAATAGAAGCAGTAGCAGACAGATACACCCGTAAGGCTCGTACCACATCCAATATGTGCAGCGCAAACTCTCTGGGATGCGATGGGTGAGGACACAAGGACGGGAGGACAATGTCCTCATGTAGGTGAAAGGTAGACACCACCTTTGGCAAAAAGGAAGGTCGCGGATGCAACACCGCCTTATCCTTATGGATGACTAAATATGGTGACTTGCAGGACAAAGCCGCCAACTCAGACACCCGTCAAACAGAAGTGATTGCCACTAAAAGGCCACCTTCTGAGACAAGACAAGAGAGGAATATCCCGGATATTCCCAAAAAGGAGGTTCCTGGAGGACCTAGAGCACCAAATTCAGATCCCACGGTGGGAGAGAAGGCTTGACAGGAGGGAGCACATGGCGAACCCCCAACACAAGGTGCTAACCAAGAAATGACCCGCTAGAGGTCGCTGAAAGAAGACGGCCAAGGCCGAAAGCTGATCCTTGATGGTACTCAAAGCAAGCTTTTGGGTCACTCCACACTGTAGAGGACGCAGGATTCTGGGGACGGAATACGCTCGAGGACGCCAGTCCAGCGCTTTGCATATGGCGATATAAGCTTTCCAGGCACGGTGATAGATCTGCCTGGAGGAAGACTTCCGTGTCCTTAACATGGTCAAAATGACCGAGTCCGAGAGACCTCGGTCCCTCAACACCTGGCTTTTAACAGCTCTGCCGTTAAAGCCAGAGACTGTAAGCCGGATGAAACATAGGACCTTGAGACTGAAGGTCCTCCCTCATCGGCAACCGCCAGGGAACGTCCGCAACGAGACGTACCAGATCAGCGTACCAGTGACGCTGAGGTCAATCCGGAACAATTAGGATCACCGAGTTTATAACAGGCGATAAGGACCCTATGGGGCCACCAACGCATCCGAGTCATCGCCCAAGGATCCCTGGATCTGGCCACAACCTCGACCCTTGCGTGGCGATTGGTGACTCAGTCTGTAGGGGCGGACTGAGCCGGCACGTTTATTCCGGCCCACTTCAGGATACGGATTACCTCGGAAGCCGCAGCTGAGCTCCGAGTCCCCCCGTGATGGTTTACATACGCCACTGCCGTGGCGTTTTCCGACTGGCTCCTGATGGAGCGACCCCGTACTCTCTCCGACCTGAGGAGAGACACAGTCTGATGGCCCGCATTTCCAGAACAGTGATTGGTAAACGGGCTCGTCCGGAGTCCAAGGCCTTGAGCCGACAGGACTCCCCAGACTCCACCCCAGCCCGTCAGGCTGGCGTCCGTCGTGAGTACCGTCCATTGGATGGGAGGGGAACGACTTTCCGGA
This sequence comes from Rana muscosa, assembly GCA_029206835.1. Classification (NCBI taxonomy): domain Eukaryota; kingdom Metazoa; phylum Chordata; class Amphibia; order Anura; family Ranidae; genus Rana; species Rana muscosa. Next base: position 886,098,314 of record CM055116.1, read on the forward strand.
CCGAAGAGCCGAGGGTCCCAACCACCCTGTCAGGGACGCCCTGACCAGGTGAATCACCTGGATCCGAAGATCCAAGGACAACGGGGATTTGTCCCAGGTGGACAAGATCTCCTTCTGCAATGCCCTGGTGTGTGATTGGGCATACGGAACGGCCGCGAAGGAGGCCACCAGGAGTCCCGGGACTCTCATGCAAACAACGGATTGACAACCATGTTCGGGACGTCAGCACCCGCACCGCAGACCGAAGTGTCAGCAACTTCTCCAGAGGTAGGAGACCCTTGCCTCCAAGGAGTCCAGAACCAGAACTAGAGACTCCAGACACTGAGTCGGGACCAGGACTGACTCCTGAATGTTCAGGAACCACCCGAAGTCCCTGAGGGTCTAATTGACGATAGTCACCTTTCCTCTAAGTCTGAGCCACTTTCTGCTCATAGCAGAAGACCGTCCAGATAGCCCACGACAGCAATACCTCGCTGTAACAGAAGGCTAGAACCGGAGCAAGCACCTTGGTGCCGAGGCAAGGCCGAAAGGAAGAGCCACAATCGAGAGTGGACTTCGCTGATCGCAAGGCGCAGAAACTTCTGGTGACTTGCGCAGATCGGAACATGCAAGTAGGCATCCTTGGAGTCCAAGGACGCCAGAAGAAAATCCCTTTGGTGGAGTGTAGCGATCACCGTGCGAATGGATCCCATGCGGAATTTCTGCACCTTCTCGAAGGCATTCAGGGCCTTGAGGTCCAGGATAGAGGTCGACCGATATGGGTTTTTCGCTGGCCGATGCCGATGCCGATATTTAGAAATTTGGGCGGCCGATGGCCGATTTTTGTGGCCGATTTTTGTGGCCGATTTTTGTGTGGCCGATTAAAAAAAAAAAAAAAAAAACCCTCACCCACTCCACTCCTTCCTGCTTACTCCCGTCACTCTAGCACACACTTGATGTCCTCAGTACAGATGGCACTGGCAGGTGGCACTGGTTTGGAACTGGCAGGTGGCGCTGGTGTGGAACTGGCAGGTGGCACTGATTGGCACTAGCAGATGGCGCTGGTTTGGAACTGACAGTTGGCACTGGCAGGTGGCACTGGTTTGGAACTGGCAGGTGGCACTGGTGTAGAACTGGCAGGAGGCACTGATTAGCACTGGCAGGAGGCACTGATTAGCACTGGCAGGTGGCACTGATTGGCACTAGCAGGTGGCACTGATTGGCACTAGCAGGTGGCACTGATTGGCACTAGCAGGTGGCGTTGGTTTGGAACTGGCAGGTGGCACTGGTGTGGAACTGGCAGGTGGCACTGATTGGCACTAGCAGATGGCGCTGGTTTGGAACTGACAGTTGGCACTGGCAGGTGGCACTGGTTTGGAACTGGCAGGTGGCACTGGCAGGTGGCACTGGTGTGGAACTGGCAGGAGGCACTGATTAGCACTGGCAGGTGGCACTGATTGGCACTAGCAGATGGCGCTGGTTTGGAACTGACAGATGGCACTATTGGCACTGGCAGGTGGCACTGATTGGCACTAGCAGGTGGCACTGGTTTGGAACTGACAGATGGCACTGGCAGGTGGCACTGGTTTGGAACTGACAGATGGCACTATTGGCACTGATTGGCACTAGCGGGTGGCACTTGTTTGGAACTGACAGATGGCACTAGTTTGGGACAGATGGCACTGATTGGCAGTGGCGCTGGCTGGCGGTGGCGGGTGGCGCTGGCTGGCGGTGGCGGTGGCTGGCGCTGGCTGGCGGTGGCAGGTGGCGCTGGCTGGCGGTGGCGGGCGGCGCTGGCTGGCGGTGGGTGGTGCTGGCTGGCGGTGGGTGGTGCTGGCTGGCGGTGGCGGGTGGCGGTGGCGTTGACTGGCGCTGGCTGGAGGTGGCGGGTGGCACTGGCTGGCGGTGGCGGGTGGCACTGGCTGGCGGTGGCGGGTGGCACTGGCTGGCGGTGGCGGGTGGCACTGGCTGGCGGTGGCGGGTGGCACTGGCTGGCGGTGGCTGGCGGTGGCGGGTGGCACTGGCTGGCGGTGGCACTGGCTGGCGGCACTGACAGATTGCACTGATTTTGCAGACCCAGCAGCTAAATTACATCAGCCAATGATTGGGCTGCTTTAGACAGGGGGCGGGGCCACATACACATTGCGACCCGCCCAGATACCATCCCATTAGCTGGTGTAATATAGCTGCTGGGTCCCGCCCACCCCGGCCGGGTCCAGCCCACCCCGACATCGAGCTGACAGCTCCTCTCTCTCTCTCCTTTCTGCTCACACACTCAGCGGCTCTGGCTGCATCAAGCGCCGCGCTGAGTGTGTGAGCAGAGAGGAGAGAGAGACAGAGAGGAGCTGTCAGCTCGATGTCGGGGTGGGTGGGACCCGGGCCGGGGTGGGCGGGACCCAGCAGCTATATTACACCAGCTAATGGGATGGTATCTGGGCGGGTCGCTACGTGTATGTGGCCCCGCCCCCTTTCTAAAGCAGCCCAATCATTGGCTGGTGTAATTTAGCTGCCGGGTCCCGCCCACCCCGGCCGGGTCCCGCCCACCTCCGACATCAAGCTGACAGCTCCTCTCTGTCTCTCTCTCCTCTCTGCTCACACACTCAGCGCGGCGCTTGATGCAGCCAGAGCCGCTGAGTGTGGAGAAGGAAGAATGAGCGGAGGTCAGTCTGAAATATCGGCCTAATCTTGATAATAAATCGGCCGATGCCGATTTATCAAAAATGGCCAAATATCGGCCGATATATCGGCCAGCCGATATATCGGTCGACCTCTAGTCCAGGATAGGTCGAACCACGTCCTATTTTTGGGACGACAAACAGATTCGAGCAGAATCCCTGAAAACTCTCCTGTGACGGAACCGGCACAATCACTCCGGACCTGATCAAATCCTGTACAGCCCCCAAGAGGGCTGCCCGACAGGTAGGAAGGAGAGAAAGATTCAAGGGAAAGAATCTGTGTGGGGGCCAGGATTGGAATACTATCCTATAACCTGAGGTGACCACCTCGCACACCCCCCAGTCGGAGATTCGGGAGGTCCACCGATCCGTGAACCTGCGAAGTCGTCCCCCCACCCCAGAGTCGGGCGGAGGCAAGACTTCACGCGGAGGCGGGCTTGGGAGCCGCTTGTTTGGCTTACGCACCCAGGGGCACTTGTGCCCACCAGCCGCACTGCCGTCAGTCTGAGAGGGCCTACCTGTGGATTCTGACTGACGAAAAAACCCCTGTTTTGCTGGAGAGGAAGGCCCCTGTTTGCGGCGGGCCTCCTCACCCTTGCTAGTCTAAGGAAGAAGAGTGCGTTTGCCTCCCGTGACATCAATGACGATGTCATCCAGAGCAGCACCGAAAGGTCTACCGCCTTTAAAATAGTAGATCCGTCAGGAGCTTCCTAAGGCTAGGTCAGCAGACCAGCATTTCAACCAGATAAGACGACGCAATACCACCGCCGAGACAGAGGCCCTGGATATTAAGGGGCCGCGTTCAGCGTGGCGTCGCACACAGAAACCAGGCCCTGAACCAGTTGGTGGGCCAGAGCAACTGTGTCTGGAGGAAGAATATGCTCCTGTACAGCTAGGTGCAACATTTTTGCCCAACCTGTAAGTGTTTAAGACACAAGGGTCGCCGCTACCACAGGTCGTAGGGCGGATCCCAACAAGGCAAACATGGTTCTGCTCACCACTTCTGACCTCCTGTCAGTGGGGTCCTCAAATGCAGGAGTCCCGTCCATCGGGAGAGTGATGGCCTTGTTCAACCAGGCGACTGGAGGGTCGACCACTGGGGGAGAAGCCCACTTTTTAAGTAGGGCATCTTCAAGGGGTACCTGATAGACAAACGCCGCGGGACCATAAAAAAATTCTTCTGCGGCTTTTCCCAGACCTTATCAATGAGCTGGTCAAAGAAAGTACAATGGAAAAAACCCCTGCAGAAGGCCTGGCCTTAAAAGAACCAAAGGAGACAGTATCCGCCTGAGGTTATGCATCCGCAGCATTTGAGCTTGAGAGTGTCCCTCACCGCAGTCATGAGTACACTAACAAGCGCCCTGTCATTTACTGACTCAGAACTGGAGTTTCCCTCATAAGGAATGTCCCGTTCAAAACCATCCATACATTCAGAACTAGGGTCCTGAGCGATAGTGGCTAGGCCCATATCTGAATCAGCGCACTGCCCTAGAGTAGATAAAGTGAGGAGAGAGCGCCTTTTTGCACCTTGCGCTTGCACACAGCTCCCATCCTGGTCAGAAATTGATTCCAGGGCTGCCCACAACAGGTCCATAGGGACCGCAGTGCTGAAGCACTGCCTGTTGCCACTGACATTTTGAGGGGAGCTGGTGACACAGACTCCATATTGTCCCTCTCTGAGACTCTCTCAGATAAAAAAGTCCACCCACAGGCTGTGCTGACTGAGGAGGGGGCGCCCAGGGGACTCACCAAACCGGACCAGGGACCGCTTAGTTCCGCTGTCTGTACCGCGCTGTGTCAGCGCTGGTAAGCTGTGAGGAGACTGAGGAGATTCGCGCTGCTATAGCAGCGCTAGAGGCCAAACTAGTGCTGAAAAGCGCGCGGGCTACAAGAAAATGGCCGCCGCACTTCACTGAGGCGATCCGCGGCAAGATGGCTGCCATGACGCAGTTAAAATGAAACAGCACACACGCACAGCGCCACTCGGCGCTCAGGCCCCAAAAAAAAAAAAAAAACACACAAAAAAGCCCCAAGGCATACATTGCAGATCAGCATGAGCCCCCCAAGAACAGTGTGACCCCCAAGCACCCCACACAGTCAGCGCCAGTAATGGTGACAGAGAGAGACAATAAAATACAGGGGGAGACAGGGAAAATCCCCCACAGAGAAACACACAGCCCTTTGTACTCACCTGCAGGCAGGAGAGACTACTTACCCGTCCCCTGAGGGACACACTGGTGTTTCTGACAGGACTATCACAGTGCAGTACTTAGTAGCTGTCGGCCCGGCCCACCGCGAAAGATACAGTCAGTCAGGAGCTGTCCAGTCTTGAGAGGACCGTGGGAGCATGAAAGCAAACCCGGCCACCCCTGGAGTCATGGGGCCTGTCGTGAACTGAGTCTCACGCACACACGCGAGGATCAGCACGCTCGATGGGCGGACAGGGAAGACTACGAGGATATCTTGTACCCAACCTGTTGCCCAGCCGACAGTTGATAGAAGATTCTCAAAAATAAAATAAAAAATAATTCCAAAAAGGAATAAAATAGGTCAGGAGACTGGCTCCTGAGGGAGCCACGTCTTCTCCTTCTGCTAGGCAGAAAAAAACTGAAGTCTGCTGACTGTAGTGGGAGGGTTATGCCCGGAGGGACCGCCCCCTGGGTGGGGCTGTTCAGCTCTGGCTTTTAGAATGTATGTATAACATCTCACATTCTGCCTAGGTCTTCTCCTGCGAGCAGGGACATAACCCACGTGTAAAGTGTAAAGAGACACCGTGTCAGTCCATGGATAAGAGAAATTTTTTTTTTTTTACTTTTTTTTCTTCTATTTTTACACTTTTTTATTTTGATCACTTTTATTCCTATTACAAGGAATGTAAACATCCCTTGTAATAGGAATGTGTGTGACAGGTCCACTTTATGGAGAGATGCGGGGTCAATAAGACCCCACATCTCTCCTCCAGGCTGGAAGGCATGAGATCGTGAAAAAAATTTCACTGATCTCATACTTACAGCCGCAATGGCGGCTTTGTTTACATTTGAGGACCCGGGCGTGATGTCATCACATCGCGCCTGGGCCTCCGACGGTCATAGAGATGACTAGTGACCATCTGGTCACCAGTCATCTCTATGCTCGTCACGTGACCCACTACCGGAGCCGGACGATTCTCTCCGAGTCCCCGATGGCACGGAAGAGCCCGGAGAAGCGCCGGGAGGGGGATGTCCCCTCCCGCCGCCTATAAGAATGATCAAGCGGCGGAACCGCCGCTATGATCGTTCTTATGGTGCGCAGGATCGCCGGCTGAAAAAAAAAAAAAGGTTATCTGAATGATGCCTCTAGCTGCAGGCATCATTCAGATATCCCCCCTCAAAACCAGGACGTCATATGACGGCCACCCGGGAGAGAGGGTTCCTGCCGGCGTAATTTTACAATGGCCCGGTATGGAAGGGGTTAAACAAAATTATCATAACCAATAGAGGTCGACCGATATATCGGCTGGCCGATATATTGGCCGATATTTGGCCATTTTTGATAAATCGGCATCGGCCGATTTATTATCAAGATTAGGCCGATATTTCAGACTGACCTCCGCTCATTCTTCCTTCTCCACACTCAGCGGCTCTGGCTGCATCAAGCGCCGCGCTGAGTGTGTGAGCAGAGAGGAGAGAGAGACAGAGAGGAGCTGTCAGCTTGATGTCGGAGGTGGGCGGGACCCGGCCGGGGTGGGCGGGACCCGGCAGCTAAATTACACCAGCCAATGATTGGGCTGCTTTAGAAAGGGGGCGGGGCCACATACACGTAGCGACCCGCCCAGATACCATCCCATTAGCTGGTGTAATATAGCTGCTGGGTCCCGCCCACCCCGGCCCGGGTCCCACCCACCCCGACATCGAGCTGACAGCTCCTCTCTGTCTCTCTCTCCTCTCTGCTCACACACTCAGCGCGGCGCTTGATGCAGCCAGAGCCGCTGAGTGTGTGAGCAGAAAGGAGAGAGAGAGAGGAGCTGTCAGCTCGATGTCGGGGTGGGCGGGACCCAGCAGCTATATTACACCAGCTAATGGGATGGTATCTGGGCGGGTCGCAATGTGTATGTGGCCCCGCCCCCTGTCTAAAGCAGCCCAATCATTGGCTGATGTAATTTAGCTGCTGGGTCTGCAAAATCAGTGCAATCTGTCAGTGCCGCCAGCCAGTGCCACCGCCAGCCAGTGCCACCCGCCACCGCCAGCCACCGTCAGCACCACCCGCCACCGCCAGCCAGTGCCACCCGCCACCGCCAGCCAGTGCCACCCGCCACCGCCAGCCAGTGCCACCCGCCACCTCCAGCCAGCGCCAGTCAACGCCACCGCCACCCGCCACCGCCAGCCAGCACCACCCACCGCCAGCCAGCACCACCCACCGCCAGCCAGCGCCGCCCGCCACCGCCAGCCAGCGCCACCTGCCACCGCCAGCCACCGCCACCGCCAGCCAGCGCCACCCGCCACCGCCAGCCAGCGCCACCGCCAGCCAGCGCCACCCGCCACCGCCAGCCAGCGCCACCGCCAGCCAGCGCCACTGCCAATCAGTGCCATCTGTCCCAAACTAGTGCCATCTGTCAGTTCCAAACAAGTGCCACCCGCTAGTGCCAATCAGTGCCAATAGTGCCATCTGTCAGTTCCAAACCAGTGCCACCTGCCAGTGCCATCTGTCAGTTCCAAACCAGTGCCACCTGCTAGTGCCAATCAGTGCCACCTGCCAGTGCCAATAGTGCCATCTGTCAGTTCCAAACCAGCGCCATCTGCTAGTGCCAATCAGTGCCACCTGCCAGTGCTAATCAGTGCCTCCTGCCAGTTCCACACCAGTGCCACCTGCCAGTGCCACCTGCCAGTTCCAAACCAGTGCCACCTGCCAGTGCCAACTGTCAGTTCCAAACCAGCGCCATCTGCTAGTGCCAATCAGTGCCACCTGCCAGTTCCACACCAGTGCCACCTGCCAGTTCCAAACCAACGCCACCTGCTAGTGCCAATCAGTGCCACCTGCCAGTGCTAATCAGTGCCTCCTGCCAGTGCTAATCAGTGCCTCCTGCCAGTTCTACACCAGTGCCACCTGCCAGTTCCAAACCAGTGCCACCTGCCAGTGCCAACTGTCAGTTCCAAACCAGCGCCATCTGCTAGTGCCAATCAGTGCCACCTGCCAGTTCCACACCAGCGCCACCTGCCAGTTCCAAACCAGTGCCACCTGCCAGTGCCATCTGTACTGAGGACATCAAGTGTGTGCTAGAGTGACGGGAGTAAGCAGGAAGGAGTGGAGTGGGTGAGGGTTTTTTTTTTTTTTTTTTTAAATCGGCCACACAAAAATCGGCCACAAAAATCGGCCACAAAAATCGGCCACAAAAATCGGCCATCGGCCGCCCAAATTTCTAAATATCGGCATCGGCATCGGCCAGCGAAAAACCCATATCGGTCGACCTCTAATAACCAATGATAAAAAATTTCAAACATGTCCCTTCGGTAAAGGAAAATAAGTTTTGCTTACATGTTCTCCTGATCTCACAGGCTCCTCTGCTAGTCCTATCGCTGTAGCCTCTTGTCCCCTGCATGCCTAAGGTCTAAGGTCCTCCAACATCACTAAGACCAGTGCAGGACCCATAGCCCTGCACTGGATGACAGGATGCCGAGAACAGTTCATTGTAGGGAGAGTTGGAAGATTAAGGGATAGTAAGAGTACTTTCACTACCCAAATTAAACAAGCAGTTAACCTGTGCAGTGCAGGCACAGGACCATTGCAAGGGAGGACTTTTTACCTATCCAAAGTTCAGCTTCAAGTTGAAACACACAGACTTCTCCATCCATGCTAAGCAGCGCCGATAGATGAATTTGCGGGCTCTGGGCTATTTTATTCTGCCAGAATACCCAAGCAGTGCCCACATAGATCAGTGGTTCTCAACTCCAGTCCTCAGGGCCCACCAACAGGCCAGGTTTGCAAGATAACTGAAATGCATCACAGGTGATATAATTTGCTGCTCAGGGATTGCAGTATTCTAGTCTGCATCTCACCAAGGTAATACTTAGGCCTCATGCCCACGGACGTTTTTACAGCCGCGTTTGAGCGTTTTTTACAGCTTAAAAACGCCTGTCCATGTTAGTCTATAGCTTCATGCCCACCTAGACGTTTTTGAGCTGCAAATAGCATAGACGTTTTTAAGCTGTAAAAAAAAAAAAACAGGACCAGTGCGTTCCTCAGCGTCAGAATTAGGCAGAAAAAAACGCTAGCGTCAAACGCTCAAAAACGCGCACTAACGCGCGGTCGCGTTTTTAGCTCCGACGTTTTTTTTTCTTCAAAAAAAATAAAAAATATTTACAATAACATGGACAGGCGTTTTTAAGCTGCAAAAAACGCAGCTGTAAAAACGCCAGTGGGCATGAGGCCTTAAAATCTGGCCTGTTAGTGGGTCCTGAGGACAGGAGTTGAGAACCACTGGTATAGATGCAGATGCTGCTCATCTAACATGTTCCCACCCAGCTGCTTCAACAAAAGTAGAATTGGGAAAAAAAAGAAAACAACTTGTTGATCCGGATGTTGCCAACAGGGCCACCCACCCAATTTTGTCCGATTCATAGGAATAAGTTGTCCCCACTGAAAGTTTTTCCTCCATTTCTGTTCTGTGGAAACTCAAAATGTTACATTTACTTCCCAGTGATATCATAAACAAATCTCCCCGGTGACAGACAATAAAACCTGAGAATGATCCCAGTCCCTTTCCACTAACCTAAAATAAAAACAACACACACACACACACACACACCTTTGCCTAGGACTGTCATTGGTTCTGCCACTAAAAGATACAAACATTCTCCAATTAAATAAAAACACAACTACTATTAAACAGAGGAATCGCAAACGAAACAAAAACATTCTAAAAAGGATGCAGACAGTCTGCTACAAACACAATAAAAGTGTTCAGCCCCATACACACTATCAGTTTTCTTGCAGGTTTTTCTCTTCAGGTTTACCAAAACCATGTAGTGCAAGGGCCTGCCTGATTGCATACGAATTGAAACTCTTAAGGTTTGACCTCATATTAGATGGTTTTGGTAAACCTGAAGAGAAAAACCTGCAAGAAAACTGATAGTGTGTATGGGGCTTTCCACTATACAAAATCTTCAAGTGTATTGAGAAACATATCTGCAAAAGTAACATATGCTGAACTATGTTGGCAGCCTATATCAAGTAATATAAAAAAGGTTTATAAGGCTACTTTCACACCAAGGCACTTTACAGGAGCTATAGCGCTAAAAATAGCACCTGCAAAGCACCTCTTCTCACACTGGGGCACTGCGCTGGCAGGACGCTATAAAAAAAAAAAAAAAAAAATTGTTGAAATCAATGGGCATCACCAGAGCGGCGCTTTTAACCCTTTTTCAGCCTCTAGCGGAGGTTAAAAGCACCCCGCTAGCGGTCGAAAAGCACCTTTAAAACAACGGTAAAGCGCCGCTAAATGCCCCAGCGCCCTAAATTTTGTTACACCCTGTACTCCAAAAATACAAGAGCAGAATACACAAATGGATCTCAGAAAAACTGTTAAATAGTCAGTACAACATTTAATTTCTTTTTTATAAAAGAGCATAAAGAGATAAAATACATCAAACTAAAAGAAAATGAACAACATTATGCTAATCCTGAGAGTCAGGGATCAAAGCTTTGACACCCTTCGCACATTATACATTTGGGGAAATGGTCTAATTAACCATATAATGGCAAATTAAATGCAAGGTTCAGAATTCGCAGCACAGTATAAGATTTTCTCTTTACTTGCAAATTGTTCACGAGTTTTAGCCTTTGGGCCTTGCTTACACTTGCCGTTTGGGGGCAGTAAAAATAGCAGCTGAACTGCTTTTCACAGCACCCCACCAGAACTACACTCTTAAAGTGGAAGTAAACTCAAAAGGCATGGTTTGTACCTATAGGTAGAGGTCGACCGATATGGGTTTTTCGCTGGCCGATGCCGATGCCGATATTTAGAAATTTGGGCGGCCGATGGCCGATTTTTGTGGCCGATTTTTGTGTGGCCGATTAAAAAAAAAAAAAAAAAAACCCTCACCCACTCCACTCCTTCCTGCTTACTCCCGTCACTCTAGCACACACTTGATGTCCTCAGTACAGATGGCACTGGCAGGTGGCACTGGTTTGGAACTGGCAGGTGGCGCTGGTGTGGAACTGGCAGGTGGCACTGATTGGCACTAGCAGATGGCGCTGGTTTGGAACTGACAGTTGGCACTGGCAGGTGGCACTGGTTTGGAACTGGCAGGTGGCACTGGTGTAGAACTGGCAGGAGGCACTGATTAGCACTGGCAGGAGGCACTGATTAGCACTGGCAGGAGGCACTGATTAGCACTGGCAGGTGGCACTGATTGGCACTAGCAGGTGGCGTTGGTTTGGAACTGGCAGGTGGCACTGGTGTGGAACTGGCAGGTGGCACTGGTGTGGAACTGGCAGGTGGCACTGGTGTGGAACTGGCAGGTGGCACTGGTGTGGAACTGGCAGGTGGCACTGGTGTGGAACTGGCAGGTGGCACTGATTGGCACTAGCAGATGGCGCTGGTTTGGAACTGACAGTTGGCACTGGCAGGTGGCACTGGTTTGGAACTGGCAGGTGGCACTGGCAGGTGGCACTGGTGTGGAACTGGCAGGAGGCACTGATTAGCACTGGCAGGTGGCACTGATTGGCACTAGCAGATGGCGCTGGTTTGGAACTGACAGATGGCACTATTGGCACTGGCAGGTGGCACTGATTGGCACTAGCAGGTGGCACTGGTTTGGAACTGACAGATGGCACTGGCAGGTGGCACTGGTTTGGAACTGACAGATGGCAGTATTGGCACTGATTGGCACTAGCGGGTGGCACTTGTTTGGAACTGACAGATGGCACTAGTTTGGGACAGATGGCACTGATTGGCAGTGGCGCTGGCTGGCGGTGGCGCTGGCTGGCGGTGGCGGGTGGCGCTGGCTGGCGGTGGCGGTGGCTGGCGCTGGCTGGCGGTGGCAGGTGGCGCTGGCTGGCGGTGGCGGGCGGCGCTGGCTGGCGGTGGCGGGTGGCGCTGGCTGGCGGTGGCGGGTGGCACTGGCTGGCGGTGGCGGGTGGTGCTGACGGTGGCTGGCGGTGGCGGGTGGCACTGGCTGGCGGTGGCACTGGCTGGCGGCACTGACAGATTGCACTGATTTTGCAGACCCAGCAGCTAAATTACATCAGCCAATGATTGGGCTGCTTTAGACAGGGGGCGGGGCCACATACACATTGCGACCCGCCCAGATACCATCCCATTAGCTGGTGTAATATAGCTGCTGGGTCCCGCCCACCCCGGCCGGGTCCCGCCCACCCCGACATCGAGCTGACAGCTCCTCTCTCTCTCTCCTTTCTGCTCACACACTCAGCGGCTCTGGCTGCATCAAGCGCCGCGCTGAGTGTGTGAGCAGAGAGGAGAGAGAGACAGAGAGGAGCTGTCAGCTCGATGTCGGGGTGGGTGGGACCCGGGCCGGGGTGGGCGGGACCCAGCAGCTATATTACACCAGCTAATGGGATGGTATCTGGGCGGGTCGCTACGTGTATGTGGCCCCGCCCCCTTTCTAAAGCAGCCCAATCATTGGCTGGTGTAATTTAGCTGCCGGGTCCCGCCCACCCCGGCCGGGTCCCGCCCACCTCCGACATCAAGCTGACAGCTCCTCTCTGTCTCTCTCTCCTCTCTGCTCACACACTCAGCGCGGCGCTTGATGCAGCCAGAGCCGCTGAGTGTGGAGAAGGAAGAATGAGCGGAGGTCAGTCTGAAATATCGGCCTAATCTTGATAATAAATCGGCCGATGCCGATTTATCAAAAATGGCCAAATATCGGCCGATATATCGGCCAGCCGATATATCGGTCGACCTCTACCTATAGGTACTGTAAATCAGGGCTCGACAAACCCCGGGCGCCAGGTCGCCATTGCGACTAGAATTAGCGACCTGGCGCGGCACAGCTGGGGTATCATGCGTCTCCGTGCGCCCCCACCACCGCCGCACAATTGCATCGGGCCGCCCAGGCAATTGAAGCCGGGGCTTTGCGGCCTTCTGCAGACCTATGCTTCCTTCTGTGATCTGGCGCCATCTTGTGGTGGCCGTTGGTGTGACAAGACAACCAGCAATGCTAATGGAGCTTCCCCTGTGTTTTCACTGATATCTCCTTCCCTCTAATTAGAACCCCCAAACATTATATATATTTTTTATTCTAACACCCTAGAGAATAAAATGGCGGTCGTTGCAATACTTTGTCAAACCGTATTTGTGCAGCGGTCTTACAAGCGCACTTTTTGGGGGGAAAAAAAAAACTTTTTAATAACTATTCATGTCTGTGAATGTCAGAGTTTTACAATGCCTCATGGGATTTTTAGTTCCGCAACAGCTGGGAGGGCCGAAGTTTGAAAATCCCTGGGTTTAGGAGATATTACATTACATGCAGCCGATGACATCATCGGAGCATGCGCTCTGAAAGAACAGCAACCTGTGCCAGGAATGACGGCTCCCCCATGCATGTGCGGGAGTGATGTCAATGCGGCTCCGGTCAGTCATACAGCCAGAGTCTGTGGACTCGGAAGGAAGACGGTTGAAGGACGCTGCCTCCAGCGATTACACATCGTTATGTTACAGAGGTGATGGGAGGATTTTGTTATATTGGCTAAACAACCACTTTAAGCTACAAAGGGGTGTACCATATGTCACAGCAGCAGAACTTTGTACCACGGCAACATTTAGCCCCACCGTCATGCTCAGTGAACAATACTTGCCTGACAAACACGACCCATTGAAAATGTGTGAGCTGCAGGTTTTTAGGAGTTAAAACTGCAGCCCCTCAGGATACTCGCATTAAGCATCCCAGGTCTCATTTATTTGAAAATACACATGTGCTATCATAGGGCTGGATGCTGCTCCAAATGCGTGACATCTGGGGGTGAGTGGCAAAAACCAGTGAGAGCCAGTCCCCTCCTGATGATGTCAGAAGGGAAGGCAGAGCTGGAACTGGAGAGCAGAAGAGAAATGGTGGATCAATACCGAACACTGGATTGTTTTATGTGAATAAACCAGCAAACAAGGAGGGAATAATAATAAACAGGCGATTCAATCCCTAATTTGTTATTACTTCAGGAGCTCTGTAAACTCCACTGATAGCTACTGAAATGTACAGCAGGAGCTGCACTTCTGACTCGCCACTGAATTAGAATGGGGTCCATGATCAGTTTCTGTGATGTGCCACCACCCCCATAGGCGACGCTTTAAAAACATTTACGTTACCTGTTTAGAGTTCCAAAATGTCTAGCACTCGAATTATTGCTCTCGCTCAAACGCTCACGTGATACCTCACATGTGCAGTGAAAACACAGTTTACATGTAGGTGCGCAATGTCTGCGCACGAGCATCAAAATTTAATTTTTACACTGTCCTTTTATATGATCACTTTTATTCCTATTACAAGGATTGTAAACATTTTTAACAGAAAGAAATACGACAGGTGCCCTTTATGGAGAGATCTGGGGTCAAAAATACCTAAAATCTCTCCTTTACCTTTAAAAACAAAAAAAAAATACTTTTTGACCTTTTGCAAAAAAAATTAAAATGGGGTTATGGCTGATAACTGCAGCCATAACTCTGGTAAACCACTTGCAAATCGCAACATATTTGTACGTATTGCGGTCAGCAAGTGGTGAAGACCGGGTTTTTTTCTGACACTTTTCTTTACATGTAAAAATCTGTGAACCCCCAACCATATTTTTAAAAGCAGAGGCCATAGAGAATAAAATGGTGAATGGTGGGTTTTGCAATTTTTATATCATCCAGTATTTGCACAGCAGTTTTTCAAATGCAATATGTTTGGAAGAAAAAAAAAAACACACTTATTTGAATTTTAATGCACAAAAACACAATATAATTAAATTCACAATTGTTTAGTAATATTTAAAAAATAATGTTACACTGAGTAAATAGATACTAAACATGCAACGCTTTAAAATTGCGCACGCCTGTACAACGGCGACAAACAACGTAAATCTTACTGTCCATAGTAAGCCTTTACAGGTTACCACTTTAGATTTACAGAGGTCTGGTGCTAGAATTACTGCCCATGATCTGAAGTACGCGGTGATATCTCACGTGGGAAAATTGCTGTTTGCATACGTGCAGAAACTACATGTGCATTCGCCTTTGCATGCAAGCACAGGGGCAAAGGGAAGCTTAAATTTTTTTTTAAACCTTTTCACGCTGGCCACACACATATATATAGGGCCCTTTTGGCGTGTGAGCCTTCACACTGAGCGGCCGCATATATGCGGGCCCGTGTAAACCACTTACAGTGCTGAGAGCACACCCCCAGAGCAGTAGCCGGTGTTCTGTAGAGAAGTGCCCCCGCATCGAATAGTGCACGAGACGTACTGCGCATCACAACAGCTAAGTTTACGATCAGCTGTTGTGACGGCGCCTGCGCACAACAGCAGACGGAAGAATTTTTTCTGTCAGATTGTGCCCCGCGCTGCCACGGCATGTTCATGTAGGTGAGGGGCGGATTATTAAATGATGGGCAGTGCTGCAAAACACTTTTTCTGCTATTCTTCCTGGACACTTGCGGGGGCGTGATTAGTAAACTGAAGGGCAGGGTTTTTTTATCAGAAGAATGTGTTTTGCAGCACTTGGCATAATTAAAAAATTTGCCTCCATTTTAGCAGCACTGCCCATCATTTAATAATCCGGCCAATCATGTAAAAATCCGCCCCTCACCGACATGAACGTGCCTAGGCAGCGCGCGGTGTTCCATAAAGAAGTGGCCTCTATTGTGCGAAGGTGCCGTCTCGCCGACACAACAGCTGATCGTAAACTCAGGTGATGCGCATGCGCAGTTCAAGCCGGGCACTTCTCATTAGCGGGCACTTCGATAGAACACCGGCATGCTCTCAATGCATACTAGTGATTGGGAGCTTTCCGATCATGTGACTGCCAATCACAGTTGTCACATGACCTGAATGCCGATCTCCCCCTCCCAGCGTTTAGAACCCTTAAAAGGGCCAGGAGGCAGTCGGCAAAAAGAAAAAAAGAAGGGGTTAAAGATTTGTTTTTACACTATTGCTTTTAAAAAAAACAAAATTTGATCACTTTTAGGCTCAGTTCACATATATGCAGTGCGAAACGCAGCAAATCCTGTGCGTTTCCCACAATGCAATCGCACAGCGTTCATGCAAACCGCAGTGGGTGTCAAGTTGGCAAAACGCAGTGCAATTTACAGAAACGGATCGCATAGGTGTGAATACCCACGCTATCCGATTCCAGTGCAGGGAAAAAAATGGTCCTGCACCCCTTTTTTGTGCGGTCCCAGTGCGATTTGATTCAAACAAATGAATGGCTGAAATCACACCGCACAGACATTGCATGTATTTGAATAGACATGTTGTGTGATTCCTATCTGAATCACATGCAGTGTCCTGCACCACATATATGTGAACCCAGCCTTATTGTGATCACAGGTAATATAAATAACGTGCGATAGCAATGGGCAGTGACAGATACTCTTTATGGAGAGATCTGGATGGGGTGTATTAAGACCCCAGATTGCACCTCCGCCTTTTAAAGCATTTGATCACACCAAGATCAGTGTGATCAATGTCTTTTTATTTTTAAAAATTATGCTATTTACATCTGAGGAAACCGGAAGTGATGTATGCTTATCACTTCCAGATTTTCAATATCAGTGGCGAACATAGCCAATCTAGTCTCTGTTTGCCTGTGATCAGCCCAAAGAGGTGCCGGCTGGTCAATGAAGACTCTCGGTGAAAAGGAAGAACCAGTGAAAGTTGCAAAAAGCAGCGGGAAGGTGTTGGGGGGGCGTCCCCTCCCACGGCTTGTAAAAGCAATCCAAAGGCTAGTGACCTGCTAGGTAGGGCTGCCATTAACGATTATTTTCATAAATTTGGCCGATTATTGTTTTGATTAATTGGTTAATAACCTTAGGGGAAAAAAAAAAAAAAAAAAAAGTAATTTTGCGACGATTTGCATTTAAAAAAAAAAATTTGGCCAATTTGTTGTTGGGCAGATTAAAAAATATAAATTGCTGAAAAAATGCATTAAATGCTTTTCTGCAGCCTCTCTATTGAAGTACAGTACTGTATATTGAACAAAAAAAAACAAAATAGCACAATTTTGCGTTAAAAAAAGTCCTTGCCCTTTCCAAATACTCAGCGGCTGAAAAAATCATGTATGCGAACGTGTCCCATAGGAAACCATGTAAATGAACTGTAGTACGTTTCTGCAAAAAGCGCCAAAAAAACAGGAGGTGTGACCCGGGTCTGAGATGTTAAGTAACATAATGGGGTTAAAAAAAAAACTAAAATTAGTACAAAGAGAGAATTGCTACTGTAAGGGGTTCATTTTTTAATGTGGGACAGTGAAAGTATTATTTACAGTAGGGATTTTCTCTTTTTTGTACTATAAAAGGACTAATTTTAGTTTTTTTTAACCCCATTATGTTACTGGCCTATTAATCGATTACTATTTTCATAATCGATTAGTTGTTTCGGCCCTACTGCTAGGATTGCTTTTACAAAAGAGCCGACCGTCGCCTCTAAAAATACAATACCGGGACGACGCCTGTAGCTGCTCACATCCCGGTATAACCACTTGAAATTCAGTGACGAACCGTTATAAGTGGTTAGAAAACGCACTACTAGCAGTTTGTATGGCACTTCTGTACTATGTGATCTGGTGCAAGCAAATACACTGTTTGTGATCTGCGTTTGGGGTGCCATTAACTTAGCATTGCCACCCACTACAAATCACAACTGGCTGATCACAGGCAGAGACCAGATCAGCTATGTTCGCCTCTGATATTGGGAAACCGGAAGCGATAAAGCATACATCACTTCCGTTTCCCCAAATGTAAATGGCATCATTCATTTTTAAAATGATGCCATCAAATGCTTTAAAAAGGCAGAGGTGCAATCTGGGGGGGGGGGGTGTGTGTATATATATATATGTATATTAGTGTGTTTTGAATGTGTTGCGGGAAGCGCACACAGAAAGGCAGTTTCATTTTAAGGGCATAGTACACTTTACACCTGTTATTTAGGGTGTAATGGTGGGATATGAGCGTCATGAATCCCAGGAGCCGGTGGGTGGACATAATGTACCTCTCGCTGCGGCGAGGTACACCGGAAGCAGTGGATTACGCATACATAACCAAAAAAAATAAAATAAAGTGTGTCCAAATAGGTTTCACAAACTGATCACGAACATGCAGGAGGGAGTGAAAAAAATGCCTGGAACTCAGTTTAGTTTTAATCAAAAAACGAACTGGTGTACTGGTCTGTCCCATTATATATACCTAGAATGAGAACTATGGTGGGTATATCCAGTCAATGTGTAGAAAACAAAAATATTGACACTACGGTCCAGTTCACACCACAGAAACGTAGTCTGGGTGCGTTCCAGTTGCTTTTCTGCATGCGTGTTTTTGACGCGTTGCAGTGCATTTCTCCCACCTCTTTTCTTAACCTTAAAAGAGGACATGTGTTCTCCAGTGTGTTTTTGATGCGTTTTACAGCATTCCAGTAAAGGAAAAATGCAGCATGTTCAGCTTGCAGTTCCAGATAAAAGTAGGTGTGAACCGTGCCATTGAAAATCATATAACCTACTTTCATTGGATTGCATGTGGTGTAAAACTTGCCCTAATTCTGTGTTCAAAATGGTGAATGATGGCGGTAACCTCCCTCTCTACCCAATCAAATACAATACTGGCAATGTAAATAAGTGTGTATATAACAAACAACACTTTTACATACCAAATCCACTTGCCGACCACCCGCCATCATTATACTGCGGCAAGGTGGCACGATCCCGCAGTAGATGTACGTCAGGGTGGGATCTCGCTTTTGTGCGCGCTCTCCCGTTGGCCAGGTGGGGAGTTCGCCGGCCACCCGCGATCGTTCCCAGCAGTGACAGAACAGGGATCTGCCTGTGTAAACAAGGCAAATCTCTGTTCTGACAGGGGAGATCACACAGATCCTGTCATTCTGCTAAGCAGGTAGACAGATCTGTGTGTTTCTCCAGTCACACAGTCCCACATAGTATTAGTAAACACATTTAACCCCTTCCCTGCCAGTATCATTAGTACAATGTCGGTGCATATTTTCAGCACTGAATACTGTACTAATGTCACTGGTCCCCAAATAAGTGTCAAAAATGTCAGTAAGGTGTCCCGAGCTGTCTGCCGCAGTCCCGCTAAAAGTCACTGATCGCCGCCATTACTAGTATAAAAAAAAAAAAAAAAAAAAAAAAAAAAAGAGCCCTAAATCTTTTCCCTATTTTGTAGACGCTATAACTTTTGCACAAACCATATGTAGAAGAATGCCTATTGGCCTCAGCTGATGAAGAAATTTGTTTTTTTACTTTTTTGGGGGATATTATAGCAAAAAAAAAAAAAAAAAGTTTTCAAAATGGTCGCTTTTTTGGTTTATAATCGCAGAGGTGATCAAATACCACCAAAAGAAAGCTATATTTCTGGTGGGGGGGGGGAGGGACATGGGTACAGCGTCGCACGACCGCGCAATTGTCAGTTAAATCAACGCAGTGCCGTATTGCAAAAAAACTAAATGGCCTGGTCATTAAGGGGGTAAATCCTTCCAGTGGTCAAAGAAAAATAAAGAAACCTGGGTAAGTCCAGGTACTGCCCGTGATAGGTAGGTTGTCAGGAAAAGCAAGTCCCTGAGCAGAATACAGAACCATGATGTGACTGAGCGGCACCTGTTCTTGGGTCGGCCTGTGTGATTGGGGGGGTATATCTGCACCCACCATGGATTACCTGCTTATCACCAGAGGCAGATATTTCTATAAATGAATCTACAGCCATCCTGGGTCCCCCTAAAACACAGCCCCCCTCCGATCAGGGTGTCCTGTGCCCATCCACCCCCCAGCAGTGTGGAGGCAGACCCCCAGGGAGAAGGGACGGCTGATCTATTCATATCCATCTTTTGTTTACAAATCTATCGGGCGATATCGGTAAGGAAATCACCCCCATCCAATCCACAGGCCGAGGAGTGCGATTCATACGCCATCGTCCCCACACAGCCCCCCTCCACCACCACATCCGCCCGGGGTCACCTCACAAACCACCGCCGAGCCTGCCTGGGACTCCGAGACCACAACGACCTTCTGTACACATCCCCTCCCATCCCACCTCCGGGGCCCAAACAAAGCACGGCCGTCCCCTCTGCCCAGCCACCATCACACAAACATATTCCCCATCCCCCCAGCACCGGCCTCCCTTACCACGAATAGGTCTGCTCAGCCATGGCGGCGGCGGCTTCAGCTGCTGCTCCTCCGGGGGGTCGGGGCTTGGGCCCAGGGTCTATCTAGCGGCGACTCTGCAGCTTCTCACACAACATGGCGTCCGGGCCTCAGGGTGCGGAGTGGCTGGAGTCCTGGAGAGGTAAGCCCATGGCACATAGATGACACACGGCCAGCAGGTACCGAACTTGCACTGGCGAAGAGGCCGCGGCTGCGCGTTCGTGACTGGCGAACACCACGCGCGTTCCCGACGGCTTCGGAGAAGAGCGCGCAAGCGCCGTGGAGAGAGAAGTGCGTCAGGTGATCAGGGTGGGCGGAGCGTAGCTAGCGTTCTCTCTCTCCCACATGATGTCACTGGGAGCAGTGCGCACACACGGCGGACAAATAAACACACGCAGCACCAGACTTCCCATCCAATGTGTAGCAGGCTGATAGACTGATAGAGTGGGACTCAGGACTAAATAAAGATGACCTGCAGTTAGAGTTGCCACCTCATCCCTTTAAAACAGAACACATATGAATTACACAGGTTCTGTGGCTGATTAAGGTGGTAATTAAACTCACTTGGTGCCTTACCTGTATTAAATTAGCCTCAGAACCTGTGTAATTCATATGGATTTACAGGGATGAGGTGGCATGCAGTCTGTCATTCTCTATCACTAGCTGTGCTCAGTCCCCACTGACCTGTATACATTTTATTGTTCACTTTGTTCTACAATGAAATTGTGCAGCAGTGTTGTCACTCTACAGACAGGGTCAGTTCACACCCGAATCCGCCTTCCTGTGTGAATCGGGTGGAGGCAACATACTGCCTTTGTGTAGGATGTTGGGTATGTTTGGTTCTTTTTGGTCCAGTAATCAGTGGAGCCGTTGATTGCTTCGGGCTGTTCTGTGTTTCACAGGCTGCAGGTTTGATTGCTTCCCTCTGTATCCTGAAGGATTCTAGAATTATTGGGGGCTGGAAGGCAAAAAAGCAGTCTAACTATTTGTGGCACTTCAGCCATTCCCTTGGGAGGTGTGGTCAGGGAGCCAGCGGTGTATTTTGCTTTTTGTGCTCCCTCCCCCCTCTCCATCTAAATATATCCCACCCCTTCCTGTTTAAGATCCACCCTTTATCTGTAAACCCCACCCCTTCCTCTTTTGGCCCCACCTCTTCCTATTAGAGATCCACCTCTTCAGAGATATGGGGGATATTGGTAGATAGGAAGGGTCTGTGTCTAGGCTCCTCACCTTCCTGGGTCACCTCCTTCTTCAGCACCTGCACCGCCTGGTCATGGGTGGTTCTCCCTATCTCTGAACCTTCTCCAGGGTGAGCCGTTATCTGATATGGGTGTCCAGACCAACTTCATACAACTGGGGTTGTCACCTCATCCCTTTAAAACCAAACGCATATTAATTACACAGGTTCTGTGGCTGATTAAGGTGTTAAATAAAGTGATTGTAAAGTTTTTTTGTCATACTTGCTTTCTCTGTGCAAGGGTTTTGCACAGAGCAGCCCCGATTTTCCTCTTCTGGGGTGCCCTGGCAGTGGTCCTGGCTCCTCCTGTTCATCGAGTGCCCCCACGGAGAGCTGCTTTCCATGGGGGCACCCGTCGAGGCGCGTTGACGAGTCCCGCTGCTGCGTCCATTGTTCATCGGGTGCCCCCACGGAGAGCCGCTTTCCATGGGGGCACCCGTGGAGGTGCGTTGACGAGTCCCGCTGCTGCATCCATTGACACAGACAGCAGGACTTAGCCCCGCCCCCAGATCCCGTGTCACTGGATTTGATTGACGGCAACCAATGACTCCTGATGCTATCAGTCTATCCAATGTTGACCCGAGACAGTGGCTGGAGCTGCTGGACTCATGGTCATCCCTGGAAAAATCAGGTTCAGGTAAGAAAAAGGGAGGGGTGGTGGGTTCTGGGGGGCAGTCGAAGCACAGTAGGTTTTTCACCTTAATGCATAGAACGCATTGAGGTGAAAAACCATAAGACTTAACAACCCCTTTAAACTCACTTAGTGCCTTATCTGAATTCAATTAGTCTCACACTGTGTACTTAATATTCATTCAGTTTTGAAGGAATGAAGTTGCAACCCTACATACAACCCCTTCCCCATATTTTCTTTTACTAAAATGTATTGAATTTTACAACAATAGGAAAGGTAGAAGCATTACATCGTCAAAATAGTGATAAACGGCATCGATACACATAGAACAGATAATCCTCCCTAAATTTAGGGCTTTAGGGCTTTAGGCAATGACAGCATAACTGTATCAGAGGAAAGCTTATGAGGAGTCCATTAATGAGAAATAAGCAACAGTCTGTAATGTTAAAGGCGAACATTCACAGAAAATGCCAAAGAGACAACTTCAGAGCAATCGAGTCAGTATCATGCTTGCCAATCCACTAGCATTCTAGCAATTCTGTAACACAAATAGAAGATTTAAGCAATAGGCCGAAAAAAGAAACAAAAAATTTGGGGACTTTTAGGGAGGGGTGAGGAAAATAAACGACCTTGGCCTCTGTTGCTCATTTGGATCCTACAAAAACCCAACAAAGAAAGGATTTGTGTGTAGCGCCCTTCTCCTGATGATCAGGCGCTATGTTAAATTTAGTGGGTGTCTGAGCTGGTAATTGGCTTAGACTTTATAATGATGAAGGTTAAATTAGGCTCTGTTCCGGCTATGGCTGTGTTTGGAAGGACTTCCCACTGTTTGCCTGTAGGTGGCGTTACCACCCAGGCAAATGTGGAAGACAAGCAGGCCAAAGTGCATTGGGTGTCTTTCCCCGGAAACAGTTCAGTGGGAGTGCCCCCCCTGCTGAGCATGCTGGGGAAGGGTACTTAAGGGGCAGACACCATTTCTCGGGGCTTTTATCCCCTCATGGCCCTCCTGGCTCGAGGTATGTGTTACTGGAATTTCAGCCTCGGAGCCACACTGGCCCGAGGCTGCATCTATGCCAGGTAGGCCCAGTTGTCCTGACTGGGGCCTACACTTTGAAGGTGATCCTGTGCTGTCCGTCCTGAGGGAGGAAGCCACTCAATGGAGGAAACCAGGGGAGGACCTGTTCTGGAGAAGACCAAGCGGAAGGCTGGTGTCTTCAGGAAGGCCTGGGAGTGAGTGAGTGAGTGAATAACTTGTATAGCGCTACAAATGCGAACTAAATCGCCTCAAGGCGCTTTGCATCCAGTGACATCCTGACCCCTCAGAATAGGTGGGTCTTAAGTTTTTTCCTGAAGGCCCGGTGGTTTTCTTCCATGCGGATGTTGGTGGGTAGAGCGTTCCATAGCCGTGGTCCTTGGACTGCAAATCTTCGTTCTCCCTTTGATTTGTAGCGGGACTTGGGGATGTGAAGGAGGTTTTGGTTGGTTGATCGGAGATTGCGATTGGGGGTGTAGTGTTTTATCTTCTCGCATAGATATTGTGGAGCGTTTCCCTGTGTGCACTTGTGGGTGAGACAGAGGGTCTTGAATGTGATCCGATCCTTTACGGTTAGCCAATGAAGGGTCCTTAGTGATGGGGTGATGGATTCCCAAGGTTTTTTTCCCGTTACCAGCCTGGCAGCCGTGTTCTGGATGACTTGTAGGCGCGAAATCTGGTATTTGGGTAGTCCGAGGTAGAGGGCGTTTGCGTAATCGAGTCGGGAGTTGATAATTGTTCCAACTACTACTGCTGTATCCTCTTTTGGGATGAAGGGGATGAGTCTACGTAGTAGACGGAGGAGATGGTGAGCTCCGCTGACTACTGATCCAATTTGTGCGTCCATCGACATCTCCGAGTCAAAGATGACTCCGAGACTTTTGACTTTGGTGCTCGGGGTAACGGTCTGTCCAAGGATAGTGGGGAGTGTCCAAGAAGTCTTAGTTTTTGTCTTTCGGTTTGCGTGGAGGAGAAGGAGTTCTGTTTTGGATCCGTTGAGTTTGAGGGAATTCTCAGTCATCCATTCATCGATCAATGTGAGACAGGTTTCCAATCCGTGATATTGGTCTTTTTTCCCGGTGATACGAAAGTAGAGTTGGGTGTCGTCAGCATATGAGTGGTAGCACAGGCCCTGTTTGCTGATGATTTTGAGGAGTGGGCGGAGGTAGATGTTAAAGAGCACGGGTGACAGGGGTGATCCTTGGGGGACTCCGCAAGAAATTGTGCGAGTTTCAGAGGTGAAGGCTCCTAGTTTCACTGTCTGGGAACGATTGTCTAGGAAGGATGCGAACCAGTGTAGGTCAGGGTCTGCGACTCCGGCTACTTCTTTAAGGCGAATGAGTAGAGTTTTGTGGTCTACTGTGTCGAACGCTGCACTGAGGTCCAGCAGCACCAGGAGACATGATTCTCCGTCATCTGCTGCTTCGAGGGTGTCATCCCATATTTTAAGAAGTGCTGTTTCTGTGCCATGGCCTGGGCGGAAGCCTGATTGTAGTGGATCCAAAAGTTTGTGGGTGTCCAAATAGAGTTGTAGCTGTTGTACTACTGCTTTCTCCATGATCTTGGAGATGGTGTTGAGGCTTGTTACCGGTCTGCGGTAGTTTGGGTCTTTGGGGTCCAGGTTGGGTTTCTTTAGGAGGGGTTTGATTATGCCTTGCTTGAGAGAGATTGGAACAATACCTTCTTTGAATGATTGATTTACGAGGTGTGTTATGGTGGGTGCTAAAATGTCGGTACATTCTTTCAGGAGTTTTGTAGAGATTATGTCATTTGGAGATGTGCTGTCTCTGAGGCTTCTGATTATATTTTTGGTGGTGTCGATGGTGATCGGGACCAGCGAAAATTTTGTCAATTGTATAGTGTTCATATTGATTTCCTCTATTTGCTTTGGCAGAGCAGGGTTGGTTGTTTTTTTCTGTTGAATTGATTCTCGAATGTTTTCGATTTTGTCGATAAAAAAGTCCGATAGCTCATTACAGAACTCTTGTGTTTTGTTTGCTGAAGGTTCTAGGCAGGTGGGGTTCATAGTTTGAGTTACTAGTTTGAAGAGTTCACGAGGTCGGTTTAGGCCTTTTTTGATGGTGTTTGAGAAATGTTCCTTTTTTGCTTTGAAAATTGCTTTGTGATATTTCTTAGTGAGTGCTTTGTAATTAATGTGGTTTTCCTTAGTTGGGTTTCTTCTCCAGGCTCCTTCGGCTCTTCTGCGTTCTTGCTTCAGTAGGGTAAGAGTGTCATTAAACCAGCCGGAGTTGTTTCTGCGAATGAGGGCCCTGCGTCTCGGGGCGACTGTGTCTGCTGTTTGTAGTAATGCTTTGTTTAAGGAGTTGAGTGTTTGTTCCGTTGAGTGGTTGAGATTTTGCGTTCCTATTTTATTTGATAGAGTAGTTTTGAAGAGTTCCGAGTGTAGTTTCTTCTGAGATCTTGTCCATTTTGTTGTTATTGAGTGTTCTGATTTTTGGGAGATGGTGTTGGTGGTAAGTTTAAATTTGATAGCGTGGTGATCCGTCCATGGTAACGGCATGTTGTCCACTGTGTTGATGTCCAGATTTTGTTTGAAGATGAGGTCCAGAATGTGCCCCGATCCATGCGTGGGGGCATTTATCAGTTGCTGCAGACCTAATTCTTCCAATTGGTTGATGCAGGAGGTGGCGATGGGGTCCTGAGTGGAGTTAGCCCAGAGATTGAAGTCCCCGAGTAATAGGAAGTTTTTGGTTTTTAAAGTGTATGTCGAGATGAATTCGGTAAAGGGTGTGAGGAGATTTGTCTTTGGTCCTGGCGGTCTGTAGCATAGCAGTATGTGAATGGTGTCCTGGGGTGTTGTTTGGAGTTGCAGAGTGAGTGTCTCCATGAACGGCAATGAGTTCTGTAGAGTTGGTTTGATGATAGAGAGGTGAGATTTGAAGATCACTGCTAGGCCTCCTCCTCTTTGTCCTGTTCTATGCTCAGTTAGGATGGAGTAGTTCTCAGGCACCAATTCTGTTAGGATGGTGTTACAGTCAGGTGTTAGCCAGCTTTCCGTGATAAAGAGGCAATCTATGTCGTTTTGCGTGATGAAGTCGTGAATTTCCTGTCTGTGCTTGACTGCCGATCTGGTGTTGATCAGGGCGCAAGCTATATGTTGTAGTTGAAGTGGTGTTTTCGTGTTTTTGATAGTCGATTGTCGATTGATCCTTAGCAGTTGTTCTTTTCGTAGTATTTTTTGGGTGGAGGTTGGTAATGTTGAGGCAGTATTCCTTATCCTCTGGAGGGTGTCCGCTGAGTATTTAAAGTTGCACATGATGGGAAGAAAAAAAAGGTGGTGGGATGGTGAATAGGGCCCAATGACCTAACCTCCCCCCTGTTGGTCCAGAGGAAGGCGAAAAACCCCAGCCGAGTCAGGCCAATTGCTACAGCAGGGGAAAATTCCTTCCTGACCCCTCGAGAGGCGATCGGGTAAACCCTGGATCAACTTCCTAGAGGTAGGAGGTGCCCCAGTGTGCTTACCAGGTCACCACACACGGGCCCGCTGGAGCGCGAAACGGGGAGAGGGTGATGGGATGGTCGGAGTTAAGCCGCAGTCATTGTCTGTCCTGCAGGTCTAGTAGTCTAGAGGCGGGTGCCAAGATGGCGGCAGGGGGCAGTCAGCGGCTGCGGACAACGTGATGGTGAGCTGGGTGATCTGAGCTGGGGGAGAGTGTGGTCCAGGGAAAGCCCCAGGTCATCAGGTTTACGTTTGTTAGGGGAGCGAAAATGGAGGAGTCTAGGGAGGGTCCTGGATGGCCAGAGCTCCTGCCACACACGTCCGTTACCCTAGACCGTGCGTGTGGATTGCTCTGTGCAGCGGTGAGGTCAGAGCTCCTGCCACACACGTCCGTTCCCCTGGACCATGTGTGTGGATTGCTCTGTGCAGCGGTGAGGTCAGAGCTCCTGTCACACACGTCCGTTACCCTAGACCGTGCGTGTGGATTGCTCTGTGCAGCGGTGAGGTCAGAGCTCCTGCCACACACGTCCGTTCCCCTGGACCATGTGTGTGGATTGCTCTGTGCAGCGGTGAGGTCAGAGCTCCTGCCACACACGTCCGTTCCCCTGGACCATGTGTGTGGATTGCTCTGTGCAGCGGTGAGGTCAGAGCTCCTGTCACACACGTCCGTTATGCTAGACCATGTGTGTGGATTGCTCTGTGAGGCGATGAGGTTAGGGGTCCTGTTACAACGTCCGTTTTGCTCGACCGTGTGTGAGGATCTGGGAAGATGGTGCAGTAGCGGTGGTCGGAGCTGTAGGTTGGGTAGCCTGAGTGCGACGGGTGGGGAAGAACCGTAATGAGTGGAGAAAGTGTTTTTAGAGGTTTTGTGAAGAATAGTGGTGGGGTGGGAGGGAGGGGGGGCAATATCAGTAGGATATATAGAATGAGAGAAAAAAAGTTTTTTTTTTTTTTTTTTTTTTTAGTGTGTCAGTGATTGAGGCCAACTCCTGGGTGTACCAAGATGGCCGCTGCTTGCCAGGCCGGATCTTTGCTTCGTCCTCCTGGCAGCCTTTTGGGAGTGATCCAGTGGGGGACACGGGCACTTGGTTAGTGAGGGGGTGCCATCCGGTGGTTTACCGGGTCGGAGTGATCCAAGGGGGCCGGGAGAGGGTGTTAAGGGCCGAGGCTGGGTGGCTCAAGATGGCCGCCGGGGCTAGGCCGAAGCCGCAGACTATCCTGTCGGGCCAGGAAGCTGCTAGTGCTGCTTCGGGAGCCCTCTGGCGCCTAGGCTTGGCTCTGGACCCGGGGGGGGGGAAGCGGCTAACTGAAGGTCCGGCTGTAGGAGAGGGGATACTTAAGTTAAGGCGGTGTCCGGCCGCAACTAGGCCGCAGCCGGGGACTTTCCTGACGGCAGCTGCGGGTGGAGGTGATGCCGAGTGCGGCGGGTGGCGGCTGGTGAGCTGGGCACTGTGCTGGAGCAGGGGATGCGCCTGTAGGGGGACCGATGCCCGATGGTGCTAGGCCGCAGCCGTGGTCTTTCCTGACGGCGACTGGGGGGGGGGGGGTGCGCGGCGGCAGAGGGTTTCGTGATCGTTTTGTCTGTCCTTTCTATGAAGGGGTGGGGGGACCAGGGGGAGAGGAGGAAAGCACGGGGGAAAGCCAGGGAGAACTGGGAAGAGAAAGCAGTGCAGCCCTGGATGTCAGGAGCTGCTGTACGCACGTCCTCTCTCTGTCAGCATCTGGGGACCTTATTGAAGGATGCACCGTAGCTTAAGTTACTTTACAGTCTGCCGGGTTGGCTTAAAGGCTCTTAGACTGTAAGGCTGGATATCCGGGTACTGAAATCCTGTGGCAGAGGATCATTGAACAGTTCAGCTTAATCGTTTTAAAGGTCTGTGGCAGAGACTGTTATTTCTTTATGTGTTCGTGCCATTTGAAGGAGAGTGGTGAGTGTGACTTTGAAACCTAGAAGTTTTCCCCAGTGATCTGCTGTGTGTGCCTGAACCTTCCCCTAACACTTCATCCCTCTACCCATGCAAGTTTGTTTAGAAATAAAGCCTGAAGAAAAAGGATTCATAACTTGTGTGGACATTGAACTTTCTGTGGACTCTCGTCCCCTAGACAACGAACAGTGACATAACGTGCAAGGCCCAAAATTAAACCAGCAGCTTCTACGGGGGTGTGCTACATGTGGGAGCTCGTCCGGAATTTGCCGTTACCTCTCGCAACTGGACCAAAAGATTCTATTGTTTCACCGAGAGTCTACAATTAGGAAAGTGTTGGACTGTATTAAAAAAAAAAAAAAAAGGGTTAAGTGTGCGGATCACTTTTGCAACTGCGTAGGCTTTGGGCGGAGCCAGGAAAGCCTGCAAGCTACATGCCAAAAAAAACAAAGGGGAGGAGTTCCCGCCTCCTGCGTGAGACGTGTGTGTGTGTCTGGCGCCAAAGTAAAGAAGCTGCAAGATCAAAGTGAGAGGATCGGAGAGCAGCCATGTAGTTGTACTCGTTGGCACAGTCTGTGTCAGGGCCCAGGATGTTTTCTGCTAGCGCTGGTGCGAGCGTTTCACGGCTGGGAACCCTGTTGATGGATTCAGGCATCCTAATGAAGCTGCATGGGCGTTTCATTTTGTACACCAGGGGAGATGTGGAAGCGCTGGGCATGCTGTGCCCTAAATGGGAGGGACTGGTCGTTCAGCTACTCCCGTTTGCCCGATGCTTGCACTGCGGGGATTATTTGTTTGCGGTGGATCAGCCTACTGAATCGCCCGTGCCTACCGGGTGGACTGGACCACAGGCATCGCTACGTTGGAGGATGTTGCCCTCGGGCCTGTGGCCCAACCTGTACTTGTCGCACCTGCTGCGGTGAGTGACCCTGGAGGAAATGTTGTTGCTGCAGAGCCATCCGCGGATCATTGTTCCGGATACCACCTCCACAGCACTTGTTCCCATTGCACCCACCCGGAGAAAGGTGGGATATGTGAAGGCTCCCCGCGGCCGCGGTAGAGGCCTACCCCAGATACAACCGGAACCGAACCCCGAGATAAATTTTATCCCAGGGAAGTCCACGTCAGGAACCGGTAAGTTATCTGGGGAAAAGGTATTCAGGACTGTACGCAACTATTTGCCGGCTGAAGAGTGGGAAGACTCTGAGTTAGACTCTCTGTCAGATATTGGAGATGACTATTTGTTCGAGCCCATGTCTCAGGAGTTGTTGTGGGATAACGCATAGTTGCCAACATTGCAAAAAAAACATCTGGGACACTTTTTTTGTATTGAGGCGGAGCCTTGCTATAATCAGGGGGCGGGGCATTCGTTTGTAGGCGTGTCATGCTGGAGTGAAAAATGAAGCGCGCCGCGGCGAAAAATGGGCGTGGTTTACGCACGATAGTGGGTGTGGTTTAAATGGGCGTGGTTCAAAGGGGTGTGGCTAAAGTCCGAGGTGAGAGAAAGAGAGAGAAAGAAATAGAAAGAAAGAAGCCAGATCCTACACCACAATAGTAATGTGTAACAAAATTGGCAGATAAGGATACTCCAAAACACCTGTTGGCGCTTCAATCATCCCGGCACCATGGTTGATACGGTGTCAGGATGATTGAAGTGCATTATTTCTATTTTTACATTGTAATATAAAATGAAATCATTCAACTCACCATAATGCCGAATCAGTGGAAGCCCTGAGCGTGTTACCTGCCACGTCGCCTGCCACCAGATGGCCTCCCCAGCAGTCCGTCCTTGCATCAGGTGCCTCCCCAGCAGTCCGTCCTTGCATCAGGTGCCTCCCCAGCAGTCCGTCCTTGCATCAGGTGCCTCCCCAGCAGTCCGTCCTTGCATCAGGTGCCTCCCCAGCAGTCCGTCCTTGCATCAGGTGCCTCCCCAGCAGAGCCCCCTCCACACTTGTGGACAAGGGTCCAAAAATCATGATTGTCCCGGGAAATTCGGGACTGTTGGTAACTATGCAGGCGTCCCCAGTGGAGTCCCCCCTTACATCAGGCGTCCCCAGTGGAGTCCCCCCTTACATCAAGTGTCCCCAGAGGAGTCCCTCCTTACATCAGGCGTCCCCAGCGGAGTCCCTCCTTACATCAGGCGTCCCCAGAGGAGTCCCTCCTTACCTCAGGCGTACCCAGCGGAGTCCTTCCTTACATCAGGTGTACCCAGAGGAGTCCCCCTTACATCAGGCGTCCCCAGCAGAGTCCCCCCTTACATCAGGCGTCCCCAGCGGAGTCCCCCCTTACATCAGGCGTCCCAAGCAGAGTCCCCCTTACATCAGGCGTCCCCAGCGGAGTCCCCCTTACATCAGGCGTTCCCAGTGGAGTCCCCCTTACATCAAGTGTCCCCAGCGGAGTCCCCCCTTACCTCAGGCATCCCCAGCGGAGTCCCCCCTTACCTCAGGCGTCCCCAGCGGAGTCCCCCCTTACATCAGGCGTCCCCAGCGGAGTCCCCCCTTACCTCAGGCGTCCCCAGCGGAGTCCCCCCTTACATCAGGCGTCCCCATCGGAGTCCCCCCTTACATCAGGCGTCCCCAGCGGAGTCCCCCCTTACATCAGGCGTCCCCAGCGGAGTCCCCCCTTACCTCAGCCGTCCCCAGCGGAGTCCTCCCTTACCACAGGCGTTCCCAGCGGAGTCCCCCCTTACCACAGGCATCCCCAGCGGAGTCCCCCCTTAACCACAGGCGTCTCCTGTCTCGGCCGCCATTATTGTTTCCCCTTCCCTGAAGGGGAACAAAATAGAGGCGGAGCCGACAGTGTGGCTGAAAAAAAAAATTAAACTGTGGCGCTGCCGACCCCCGCCCTTTTCCATTACAGACAGACCTGCAGCGGGGCGGGGCGGGGCGGGGGGGTGGCCTGCCGGCCAGCCAAAACACAGATGTAGTACAATAGAAGATAAAGCTGCTGCGGCGCCGCCCACCCCCGGGGAGGTGCGGGGTGTGGGCGGCGCCGCAGCGGCTTTATTTTCTATTGTACTACATCCGTGTTTTGGTCTTCTTGAACATGGCGGCCGGCGGAGACATTGTCTCCGCCAGCTGTGGACCTCTAGCGGCGGCGGCCTGCGGCGTCCAAATTCGGGGAAAACGGGAAAAATCGGATTGGCCGGGACATTGGCCGGGACAAAATAAATCCGGGAAAAGGGTTTGAATCCCGGGAATGTCCCGGCCAATCCGTGACTGTTGGCAACTATGGATAACGTGGAAGATGTTACCTCAGCACGTAGCTGTTCGGAGTGGACAGCTATGGACTCCGGGGAAACTACACCCAGGGTGAAAACCCTGGACATTGATAAAGGGACTTTGCCTGTTAAAGAGATGTTGCCTAAACCTGCTAAGTCCATGATAAAGAAACCGCCAGCATCATGTGTGTTACCTGGGACGGGAAGCTCCCGATCATTACCCAGACTTGCCCGTCAACAGAGAGTGCTTATAAAAAGGGTAGCCACGGAGTACGGCCTGGAATTCCCCTACGTTTCAAAGGAGATAATGCAGGAGATTGAGGCAAACAGGGAGCAGTGGTACGGTGAGGCCATTTGGGACTATTTGTCTGTGCCAATGCCATTTAGAAACTTGGACTACTCCTTCATTATGGAAGAACGCTTTAAAGGATGTTGGCTGCACTGGAGCTACGGCCGACACATCCACGCTGATCGGGTGACTATTTGCAGACCAGGGAAAGATGACATTGTATATTTTATTACTACCCTGGACAAGCAAGGAAAACCACTGACTCTGCCGGATCCCAGGTTTTTCCTGTGATTATTCAAAGTGACCATTTGTCTTTGTTTCTATTTTTATTTTCATGAAAGAAAGAAGATTTTCAACCTAGAGGAGGATTTTTGTCTATGTTCTCATCTTTTGCTGTGCTAACTGGACTCTGGGGAAATTAGTCAGTTAGGATTAGTGTTGCTGAAGACTTCGGGATCAAAATACTTGTATATAACGGACTGTGCCGCTTCTGACGCGAGGTGGCAGTGGTCAGTAAAGTAGTGTGACAGCAGGAAGGTAAAGTCACCTGGTTGCATCCAGGGGGGTAGATATATTTCGCCCAGATTCAGGCTTTACGCCGACTTATACAACTAGGTGGAGAGTTGTATAAGGCTAGTGGGCTCATGGATGACTCATACCTCTAGGGAGAGTGTGGGGCGTCGTGCAGACAGAGATGAGGAGACCAGCTGAACCTTGTCAGCTCATTTAGGCCTCTATAAGAACTCCCAGCTTCATTAGATGTTAGCTCATGCCTGGAACCAGACCTGTGTGGACTGTCTAGGGAGAGTGAACCCCTGTGCGGTGAGACAAAGCCTGTGTGGCTATTTGCTTGGACATTTAAAACCAGGGACTTAGGGACTAGGACAGCACTAGGCTGATCCCAGTTGTTAGTTAGGAAACCTGTATGTTTAGTCAGAGGTCAAGTTGACCAGGATTTATTTTGTTTATGTTTCTTTTGCTTTGCTGTGTTTTGTCACTGTAAATAGAAAATAAACCGCACCTTTTTGATTTTGAAAACCACAACCTCCGTTTGCTGGGCCTGTTTTTGTGTGGGGAGCCCATCTCGGGGGTCACACACACCCGCTGCCGAGCTAACCCCCTCACAGTTGGTGGAGAACCAGTGGCAGTTTTTTTTTTTTAAGCCAGCATGGAGGAGATACTGAAGCAGCTGGCTCTAGCAAATGCCAATCAACAGCAGACAAATGCAGGTTTGCAAAAGAACTTCGCAGCCCAGCAGCAAGCTCATCAACAGAGCCTTGCAGCCCAGCAGCAGACAAACGCAACTTTGCAACAGAGTCTGGAGGCTCAGCAACAAGCCCAGCAGCAATCTGAGGCCCGCTTCATAGACCTGTTGCAGAAGCAAGAGCAGAGACTACAACAACAGATGGAAGCAGTAATGCAGCAACGTCCGCAGACCAGTGAGGAAAGCCGTCCCACTAATACCGCGTCCTTTGGGGTGAGTCGTTTATTGACAAAAATGACTGGAGAGGATGATCCAGAGGTATTTTTGACCACATTTGAAAGGACCGCTGAAAGAGAAAAGTGGCCTGAGGAGCAGTGGGCTGGACTGGTGGCTCCTCTGTTAACTGGTGAATCGCAGAAAGCTTACTATGACCTAGAGCCTAACCAAGCAAAAGACTATGTGATGCTAAAAGCTGAAATATTGGCAAGG
The DNA here is from genome assembly GCA_029206835.1 of Rana muscosa. Classification (NCBI taxonomy): domain Eukaryota; kingdom Metazoa; phylum Chordata; class Amphibia; order Anura; family Ranidae; genus Rana; species Rana muscosa. The sequence continues at coordinate 886,131,782 of CM055116.1, forward strand.
CTGGGTGTCACCCAGGCTGTCCGGGCTCAGCGTGTGCATAACTGGACTTTCCAGCTTGGAAAACCCCCCAGGTCTCAAATGTATGATCTCATTCACCTGAGCAGAAAGTGGCTACAGCCAGAGACTTTGTCCGCACCAAAGATTGTGGAACGTGTTGTAATGGATCGGTTTTTGAGAGCTCTTCCTACTGCCATCCAAAAGTGGGTAAGCCATGGAGACCCAGAGACGGCCGATGGTCTTGTGGATCGTGTGGAGAAATACTTGGCTACAGAGAACCTGACGGCCTCTTCCAGAGACACTCGGACTTTCCACCCTAAGACCAGACCATCCCCAGGGGCGGATAAGAGGATTCCAAGGGGTGAGGGTGGAGAGAGTGAGAGGGTGGGAGCTCTACCCCAAGTTTGGCGAGAACAGCCTGGGAAATCAGCGGCTCAAGAGGCCGCAAGAAGGATCGTTTGCTACCGCTGCCGGCAAGCGGGACATATTGCAGCCAATTGCCCGGTTGTGGAGGAACCCATGCAGTGTGACTTTCTGACGGGCAGACGTCAGTCGCTGTGTGCGACAGTCGCATGCACTGCCATTCGAGGAACTGAGAAACATTTATGCAAAATGTGTGTTAATGGTAGAAATGTTGTGGTATTGTTGGATTCAGGTAGCCTTGTGACCCTGATAAAGGCTGAGTTAGTTAAAACAGAGGTCTCTGGGAATAGCAAGGTAGCTGTTATTTGTGTGCATGGGGACACCCGAGAGTATCCAGTGACTACAGTGTGTTTCGAGACCCCCAAAGGTACCCTCTCTCATCCAGTGGGCTTAGTATCTCAGTTACCGCATGACGCCATTGTGGGAAGGGATTTTCCGAAGTTCTGGGAACTGTGGGATGATCCTGAGCCCCCCACTGGTGCCCCTATGTACCAGGAATGTGATAGCCAGAACTCCCCTGAGAGTGGTGAGGACTCTCCGGAATTTCCCTTATCAGTATTGGCAGGGGAGACTCAAGAAACTGGAGAGGAGCCCACCTCCTCAGACGAAAACCTACCGTCTGTGGAGTTTTCTGATCTTGAGGTTCACAGGGAAAACTTTGCCACAGAACAGTTGAAAGACCCCGCCCTAATAAAGGCACGGGAAAACGTAGTGAAAATAGATGGCGAGTTAGTGAACCCAGATAATACCTGCACTTACCCATACTTCAGCGTAGAGAAGGACCTACTGTATCGGGTGGCAAAAAGGGCAGAAGAAACCGTTGAGCAGCTTGTGGTGCCCAAACCTTACAGGAAGTTGGTGTTGGAGTTGGCCCATGGGCACATTCTTGGAGGTCATCTGGGGACAGAGAAAACCCGAGAGAGGGTATTACAGAGATTCTATTGGCCGGGGGTGATGAAGGACATAGAAAATTATTGTTCCTCCTGCCCTGTGTGTCAGAGGTCGGCCCCGATGCCACATTTCCGTAGCCCGCTGGTCCCTCTACCCATCATTGAGGTCCCGTTTGAGAGGATCGCCATGGATTTGGTAGGTCCTATAATCAAGTCCGCTAGGGGGCACCAGTACATATTAGTTATAATGGACTATGCCACCCGTTATCCAGAAGCGATCCCTCTCCGAAATACCTCGGCCAAAACCATAGCCAAAGAGCTATCTCTTGTGTTTAGCCGGGTGGGTATTTGTAAAGAACTGCTTACGGACCAAGGTACACCCTTTATGTCCCGGGTTATGAAGGAGCTGTGTAAATTGTTCAAAGTGACGCAATTACGTACATCTGTGTATCACCCCCAAACCGATGGGCTGGTTGAAAGGTTCAACAAAACCCTAAAACAAATGTTGAAGAAAGTGGTGGATAGAGATGGAAAGGATTGGGACTGTCTACTTCCTTATCTGATGTTTGCTATTAGGGAGGTGCCCCAATCCTCTACGGGATTCTCCCCCTTTGAGTTACTGTATGGGAGACACCCAAGAGGGCTGTTGGATATTGCCAAGGAAACTTGGGAAAGTGAGAGTTCTCCCCACAGGAGTGTGATTGAGCATGTCGCCCTGATGCAAGACCGAATTGCACAGGTAATGCCCATCGTGAAGGAACATTTGGCCCAAGCGCAGTTAGCACAGCAGAGAGTGTACAACCGTGGAGCCAAGACCCGTACCTTTTCCCCGGGGGATAGGATACTGGTACTTGTCCCTACGGTTGAAAGTAAATTCCTTGCCAAATGGCAAGGCCCCTACGAGATAATGGAAAAAGTGAGCGAAGTGAATTACAAGGTCAGACAACCAGGAAGGCGAAAGCCCGAACAGATCTATCACGTTAATCTGTTGAAAGCCTGGAGGGATAGAGAGTCCCTAGTCGCAGACACTTGGTCACCAGCTCAAACTGGTTGCGTGATTCCTGAGGTTGGAATAGCAGCCACCTTGTCACAACCCCAACAACAGGAGGTTAAGGAGTTTGTGCTTCGCAACAAGGAGGTATTCTCTGAGCTGCCGGGACAAACATCTGGGGTAGAGCATGACATCATTACCCCGCCCGGTGAAAGGGTGAAGTTAAAACCCTATCGGATCCCAGAGGCCCGACGGGAGGCAATACGGGAGGAAGTACAGAAAATGCTGAACTTAGGGGTGATAGAGGAGTCCCAAAGTGATTGGTCTAGTCCCATTGTGTTGGTGCCTAAACCGGATGGGAGCTGGCGATTTTGTAACGATTTTCGTCAGTTGAACAAAGTTACAAAATTTGACACCTACCCCATGCCACGTATAGATGAGTTGATCGACCGGCTGGGAACAGCCCGATACATGACGACTCTTGACCTCACAAAAGGGTATTGGCAAATCCCCCTGGCCAAGTCGGCCAAAGAGAAAACCGCATTTGTAACCCCAGACGGGGCGTTCCAATATAAAAGAATGCCGTTCGGGTTACAGAATGCGCCGGCCACATTCCAGCGGAAAATGGACCAGATGCTGAGGCCCCATCGGAAGTATGCTGCGGCTTACCTGGATGACATAATTGTCCATAGCACAGATTGGGCCTCACATCTGCCAAAAGTGCAAGCAGTCCTGGACTCTGTTCGGGAAGCGGGGTTTACGGCTAACCCCAAGAAGTGTACCATTGGGCAGGAGGAGGCCAAATATCTTGGGTACACCATTGGGAGGGGAGTAATAAAACCCCAACTCAACAAAGTCGAGGCCATCCAGAGTTGGCCACGTCCCAACAGCAAGAAGCAGGTACGAGCCTTTCTGGGAATCGCTGGGTATTATCGGCGATTCATTCCCCACTTTGCTTCTAAGGCTGTGCCCCTAACCAACCTGACGAAGGGGAAAGGGTCGGTCATGATTAAATGGACCCCCGAGGCTGAGGCAGCATTCCAATTCTTGAAACAAGCCTTATGTAGCCAGCCAGTGTTGTACTCACCCGACTTCTCTAAAGACTTTGTCGTACAAAGTGATGCGTCAGATGTGGGGTTAGGAGCAGTATTGTCCCAGGTCTGGAACGGGGAAGAGCACCCAGTCATTTACCTCAGCAGGAAGTTGAAGTCCCATGAGGTAAATTACGCCACCGTTGAAAAGGAGTGTTTAGCGGTGAAGTGGGCTCTAGATTCCCTTCGGTACTACCTGCTAGGTAGGCACTTTGACATGGTTACGGATCACGCTCCGTTAAAGTGGATGGCTCAAAACAAGGAAACAAATAGAAGAGTGAATAGGTGGTTCCTGGCCCTCCAGGAATTCAACTTCACAGTAAAGCATTGCCCTGGCGTTCAAATGGGGAATGTGGATGCTTTGTCTCGAGTACATGAATGCCTGATTGCTGGTGTTCCAACCCCGAGGTTAAAACAAGAGGGGGGGGTATGTGACAGCAGGAAGGTAAAGTCACCTGGTTGCATCCAGGGGGGGTAGATATATTTCGCCCAGATTCAGGCTTTACGCCGACTTATACAACTAGGTGGAGAGTTGTATAAGGCTAGTGGGCTCATGGATGACTCATACCTCTAGGGAGAGTGTGGGGCGTCGTGCAGACAGAGATGAGGAGACCAGCTGAACCTTGTCAGCTCATTTAGGCCTCTATAAGAACTCCCAGCTTCATTAGATGTTAGCTCATGCCTGGAACCAGACCTGTGTGGACTGTCTAGGGAGAGTGAACCCCTGTGCGGTGAGACAAAGCCTGTGTGGCTATTTGCTTGGACATTTAAAACCAGGGACTTAGGGACTAGGACAGCACTAGGCTGATCCCAGTTGTTAGTTAGGAAACCTGTATGTTTAGTCAGAGGTCAAGTTGACCAGGATTTATTTTGTTTATGTTTCTTTTGCTTTGCTGTGTTTTGTCACTGTAAATAGAAAATAAACCGCACCTTTTTGATTTTGAAAACCACAACCTCCGTTTGCTGGGCCTGTTTTTGTGTGGGGAGCCCATCTCGGGGGTCACACACACCCGCTGCCGAGCTAACCCCCTCACAGTAGGGAGAGACTTTTCATTCTAAAGTTTAATCAAATCTTTATAAGTAGAAGGAAAGTTCCATCTCCTAGGAGATGCAGCTTTGTTTCTTAGAGTTGTCATGTTTATTTTTTTTGTGTGTCTTTGTTCTTTTCCAGGTGAGCCGGATCTTCTGTCAAGACTGCTGGAGAGTGGGTGGTCTAGACAGTTAGTGAGGGGTTGTAATGTGTATGCTATTGTGATTTATTGTAATTTCATATTCCTATTTTGTATCTTTGGTTCCCTTCTCCTTTCCACTTCCCCATCCAAGTTTTTTTGGTTCAGGTACTGGTCCTCAGGATTGAGGACCACATTTTTCTTCCAGACACTGGGGACAGTGTCTTGTTGTAGTGGGGGGAGTATGTAGCGCCCTGCTCCTGATGATCAGGCGCTATGTTAAATTTAAAGGGTGTCTGAGCTGGTAATTGGCTCAGACTTTATAATGATGAAGGTTAAATTAGCCTCTTTTCCGGCTATGGCTGTGTTTGGAAGGACTACCCACTGTTTGACTGTAGGTGGCGTTACCACCCCAGGCCAATGTGGAAGACAAGCAGGCCAAAGTGCATTGGGTGTCTTTCCCCAGGAACAGTTCAGTGGGAGTGGTCTCCCTGCTGAGCATGCTGGGGAAGGGTACTTAAGGGGCAGACGCCATTTCTCGGGGCTCTTCTCGCCTCGTGGCCCTCCTGGCTCGAGGTATGTGTTAATGGAATTTCAGCCTCGGAGCCACGCTGGCCCGAGGCTGCATCTATGCCAGGTAGGCCCAGTTGTCCTGACTGGGGCCTATACTTTGAAGGTGATCCTGTGCTGTCCGTCCTAAGGGAGGAAGTCACTCAATGGAGGAAACCAGGGGAGGACCTGTCCTGGAGAAGACCAAGCGGAAGGCTGGTGTCTTGAGGAAGGCCTGGGGACCTTATTAAAGGTTTCACCGTAGCTCAAGTTACCTTACAGTCTGCCGGGTTGGCTTAAAGGCTCTTAGACTGTAAGGCTGGATATCCGGGTACTAAAATCCTGTGGCAGAGGATCATTGAACAGTTCAGCTTAATAGTTTTAAAGGTCTGTGGCAGAGACTGTTATTTCTTTATGTGTTCGTGCATCATCCCGGCTGCTAGGCCAAGTGAGAGGGGCCTATCCGGGTGAGCAATACCCGCTTGAAGGAAAGTGGTGAGTGTGACTTTGAAACCTAGAAGTTTTCCCCAGTGATCTGCTGTGTGTGCCTGAACCTTCCTTCATCCCTCTACCCATGCAAGTTTGTTTGGAAATAAAGCCTGAAGAAAAAGGATTCATAACTTGTGTCGACATTGAACTTTCTGTAGACTCTCTTCCCCTTGACAACGAACAGTGAGGTAACGTGCAAGGCCCAAAATTAAACCAGCAGCTCCTACGGGGGTGTGCTACATGTGCAATGAGAAAATAGAAGAAGAAAAGAGAGAGAAAGAAGAGGGAGGGAAACGGGTACCCCAGGGGTTCTAGGCTGTGTCACTTAAAACCATCATAGTTCTAGGAAGCGCGTGGTCATTTGAGAAGGAGGAAAGTGGTCTAACCAGGATTGCCAGATCCATTGAAATTTGTCGTACATATCCCCCAGGATGGCTGTCAATCCTTTGTTTATAAGCGTCCCATGAACTCGATTTTTAACCTCTTCAAAACTTAGAAGTGGCGTTTTCCATGACCACACTATTGTTTGCCTCACTGCTATAAAGATATGAGTAATTAGGGTGCGTTCCAATGGGAAACATCTGCAAAAGGTTTATGCCGAAGAGCTTCCCATGGGTCTTTCTGTAAATTTACTTGGAGAATCGTATCAACCAGGGTGTACACCCTAATACATAAACTCCGAACCTTGGGGCAGGTCCACCATATGTGTTTCATGTCGCCCAAATCTAAACAACCTCTAAAGCAGTTGGCAGGGTATGACGGTAGACATTTTGAGATCCTAGCTGGTGTAAAGTATTAATAAGACATAATTTTCAAAAAGTTTTCAAGGACCAAAACTTTACGGGAGGCTTTGAACAAGGCCTCCCACATTTTATTCCAGTCTTCAGGTTGTGGGGCAGACCCGAGGTCTATCACCCACGTATCACAGTATAATGCCGCGTACACGTGATCATTATTGACGGCGGTTAAAAAACCGCCGTGAATAATGACATTTTAAACGAGGGAACAGCTTGTTCCCCACACAAGGTCATTTTTCTCGTCATTTTTTAAAATGACGAGAAAAACGATCGTCTATGGGCTCCGCGGCAGTGTTTCCCTATGGGAAACACTGGCGCGGAAGAAATGTCAGGAAAAACGACGAGAAAAATTAGAACATGTTCTAATTTTTCTCGTCGTTTTTAATGCCGTTTTTCACGTCGTGAAAAATGACAAAAAGACCACACACGGTCGTTTTTCTTGTTGAAAACAAAAAATGTCATTTTTCACGACGTGAAAAATGATCGTGTGTACGCGGCATTAGAGGGTTGTTGTGGCCATATTATTCAGTACAGTATAGAAGAATACAACAAAGAGATCAGACCCTGAGTTGTAGGGTTGGTGCAACATCTAGTTTCTTCTAAATTATTATCTTCCGGCCTGCACATCTGTTATCGTATTGCTCTAATTCCAAAAAGTATAAAATGATAACACAACCGAATAACATTTCTGTAGTCTAAAGAGTAACTATGAATATCCCCTGGTTTCCCCGTCCCTCCACCACCCTCCACACAGGGGGGGGGGGGAGACCAAGACCATTGGCAATTCCGGAAAAGGAAAAGGATAAAAGTAAGAAGAAAGGAATATCAGAGAGGGAAGTGCACTCCCTAAGATTATTTTGGTCAATCCCTGATATCTCACAAGGGGTCAGACAAGTATTTTATCCAGGGTTCCCATATCTTGTCAAATAGGGTTCGTTTGTCCTGTAGGATTGCCGATAGGCGTTAATTTACCATGATCCATGTCAACTTATTTTTTACCAGGTCGAAAAGGATCGTGGGTGTCTTCCATGGTCTGGCAATTGCTATTCTGGCTGCCGTAAAAATAAAGGCTACAAGTTTTCCTGCCTGTTTAGGTGTGCCTTCTACCAGGCGTCCCAGAAGAGCTTGTTGATGTGATTTAATTAAATTCACCTGTGTAAGTGAGAAGATGAAATTATAAAGTCACATCCAAAAACGTTTCACCTTGGGGCAGGACAAGCATATATGGATCACCGTGCCTTCCAAACTGCACCCTCGAAAGCAGGAGGGAGAGGCCCCTGGGACAAACTAGGCTATTCTCGTCGGTACCATGTACCATCTGAGCAAAATCTTGTAACTTGCTTCAATTAATGAGGTATTTGTGTATGATTTTAACGGACACTGTGACATTATGGACCATTCAACTAGAGCGAATGTCTCCCCTATGTCTTGTTTCCACTTCTTCATGTGGAACAATTTTTCTGGAGTTGAGGTCAATATACTATAGATATTGGAAATAAGTGTGCTTATCAAAGGATCTACATAAATACTCCATTGAGGTAGACGTGGTTATATCAGCTGCACGTTGCAAGGTTTGCAGAAAATGCACCATTTGCCCATAATAAAAAAGATACTGAGTTTGGGAGAAGGTATTTCTCTTGAAGGGTTCCTTGTGATAGAATCTCCCTATGATCACAGAGGTCAGCTATGCGTATCAAACTCTTGTTTGTCCACCAAGCAAGGGTCTGGGAATTGAGACCTGGGGTGAAGTCAGGGTTGCTAGCTAGGGGGCCATGGAAGTGTGTGGGGTTTCGTCAATCTATCCCATAGGTTTAATAAAAATGATAGTGTGGGACACATCATGACCGGTCTGTCTTTTGATTTCAGCCATATCAGGTGCAGGGCTAGTGCAAGGATTGTTGTCACCCTAGGCGAAACCTCATTTTGTCGCACCCCCCATGGCTCCACCCCCTTTGTCCTGACCATGTATACCCCACCTTTTTAATGAAGTGCCAATCCTATGCAGCCTCACCAGCACCCATCAAATGCAGCCTCACCAGCACCCATCAATGCAGCCTACTAGTGCCCATCAATGAATGTTTGCTTGGTTCCATTCATTCGGCAGTTGGGACACAGACACAGTCCTGCGCCTCTGACACTATGTATGAATGGAGCAGTGGCTGCCTGCTGATGCTGAGCAAAAAATTATATATGGGATATACTGTGCTGTGCAATAAGTGAACACAAAAATTAGCTGCCAACACAGCTGAGACAAAGCAGAAACTGGTGAATATGAAAAAGTGTAGCGCTTATTTTTGTGAAAAAGTCAGTTAACAACACATATCAAATGTTACAAACATACATATATATGAAATCTTAATTTCAGTGACACCAAGTGACTGAGTGTGATCCGTGAAAAAAAAAAACTATATGTAACAAATAAATCGGAACGAAGCAGTCCTCTATTGTGACCACACACAAATAACAGTCCAAAAGTGTCGAAAAAACTGTAAGGTTGAAATGAAGAGTCCCACATGGATGTGACCCTCTCTGTGAAAGGATAGAGACACCACCGCCGATGTAAGGAGGAGGCTTACCACCCAAGTCAAAACAGGCTTATTTATATAATCAGTCAGCAAGATATATCCAGCTGGTCCTGAATCCGAATATCAGTCGGCACCACAAATTCCAGTAAACACCAGGAAGTGTAAATGCATGTAGTCTTGTTGGAGCCAGAGATACGGTAACCACATAACATGCATAATGAGAAAAAAACTCACATAGTGTGATACCGTACAAGGTAGTATTTATTAAAAAGATAAAAAAAATGAACACTCACATTTGGAAGAACATCATAGGCATATCACAAAGTGCAAGAGTGATGTGTGTGAATGGGTCCAGCTGACGCGTTTCAACTAAACGGTCATCATCTGGGGTGTGGACCCCCACAACAACACCGCTATTTATAGATGGAATGACCCCAGCTGGAGTGACCCCGGAAATTACCTCACTTCCTGTTGGTGGACAGGAAGTGGCAGCCGCTATTTAAAACGTCCCATTTGATCTCAAAAAATCTTCCCATAATATAGGATAATACTGCCAACAAATTTTTATTAGATTGTGTTAGATCAATGCATAAATAAGCAGTATAGACATGGCCAGAACTTCTATATCAGCCATATAGAACAGTAAGCGCCATCCAAGCCTTTCTAAGAAGACGAGGCTGGATGACATAACTTCCGCTCTACACAGGAACATTGTAAAAGATCCCCAAGCCTCACTATCAAAGCGAGGCGTGGTGACCCCACTACACCACCAAGCCTCACTATAGACAAGAGAGCATTGGATTGAAATCCAAGCCTCATTCTCAAATAAATAAGCAGTATAGACATGGCCAGAACTTCTACATCAGCCATATAGAACAGGAAGCGCCATCCATGCCTCTCTATGAAGACGAGGCTGAATGACATCACTTCCGCTCTACACAGGAACATTGGAAAAGATCTCCAAGCCTCACTATCAAAGTGAGGCGTGGTGATCCCACTACACCAAGCCTCACTATAGACAAGAGAGCATTGAATTGAAATCCAAGCCTCGTTCTCAAAGCGGGGCCCGGAGATCACAATGCTACGCTAATTAAACGTCCCATTTGATCTCAAAAATGTGCCAGCGAATATTATATTAGATGGTATTAGATAAATAGATAAATAAGTGGTGTGGACGTGGCTAGAACCTCTAAACCAGCCGTATAGAACGAGAAGCGCAATCCAAGCCTCTCTGTGAAGAGAAGGCTGGATGACATCACTTCTGCTCTACACAGGAACATTGGAAAAGATCCCCATGCCTCACTATCAAAGCGAGGCGTGGTGAACTCACTGCACCAAGCCTCGCTACAGACAGAAGAACATTAAAATAAAATCCAAGCCTCGCTCTTAAAGCGGGGCCCAGAGATCACAATGCGCCGCCTAAACCTCACCATGATAGCGAGGCCTGACACACAATAAGGTCAAATTAACAACCAAACCCCACTATCAAAGCGAGGCCTGATAAACTAACATCCAGCTACAGGCTGGAGGATATTGATAATGTTCAAATCAGCAGTGAGCTAAGAAGATGCAGCCATGCCACACCATTAAAGGGACAGGACATATCTATTATTCAAATTAAATATAAATGCCTTAAGTCCATGTAATCACTGGCGCTATAGTCATAATAAAAGTCAAATCAAACTGGGGTCATCCCTAACAATCTAGAATGCTAATATTGGTAAATGTTCCAAAACCGACATAAATTCAACCGTCAAACGCAAACTAGCCATTTGAATGGCGACAAGATAGTTGACGGATACAAATTGCTATAATAAATGGGTATTAAAATTATTAAAACATTTTTTTTTAAAAGATATAAAAAGGATAAAATTGGAAATTACTACAAATTTTTGGGAAAAATCGTCCTTGGAGTCAAGATCTTATTAATAAAAGTGTTAATATCCCACTCCACATTTAACCCCTGTGGGTGGTGAGTCTGTAACTCGTAAATCCAGAAAGTTTAGAGTCTGGAAACTCCTCTAGAGTTGGCCCCACCCCTCCATGGAGCAACATAACGGTCAATAATCAAGAATTGGGTCCCTGTTGGGTCACGGGCATGGTGTTGCCGATAATGCAGAGGGACCGTGTGTTTGACACTCCCAAACTTGCTTAAGTTGATATGTTCAATTACCCTGGTTGTAAGTGACCTAATGATCCACCCAACATATTGTTTACCACATGAACATGTCAGTAAATACACGAGTTATAGTTGCGCATGTACAAAATGGTTTGATTGGATAGACCCGGTTAGTCGCTGTGGACCTAAATTCTTTGCTGGCCTTTCTCCCACAGGTGTTATACTGGCATACAAGGCATTTCTTACAGGGGTGGTAGCCTGTCCAGTTATGAAAAAATGTTGGCCTAATCGGAGGATTAATGATGGTTGGTGCAATTTTACTTTTAAGTGAGGGCACTCCTCGGTATATCACTTTAGGTCTTTCTGGTAAAAGTGTACAGAGGATTCGATCATTCCTCAACAGACTTTAGCCAGGACTTATTATGGCAACTGTCTGTGGGTATGTATCCATTCCTATCCATAGGTTTTAAATACGTACTGAACGTACCGAACTTAAATTGATACTCAAACCTTTCTATTTCAAGATCCAAAAAATGGATTTTAGAAGGATGTGATTAAACGCCTGTCTGCTATCACCTTTTGAAGGCGATTTGATTATGGCCACAGCGGATGTGGCATCCTTATACACCCGCATTCCTCATCAGAGAGGAATGGAGGCTGCTAAGGATTTTCTACATAGGGATGTCAGTCTTGCTAAACCTCAGGTGGATTATATAGTTGATTTGTTGGAGTTTGCCACCCAACATGATTATTTTTTGGTTTGATGGTCGCTTTTATTTGCAGCATAAGGGAGTTGAGATGGGAGCAAAGTTTTCTCCCAGTTTAGCAAACCTTTTCATGGCCAAGTGTGAGGAGGATGCCGTCTATGCCCTGGAACACCCGCAGTTAATTATGTGGGCCAGGTACATAGACGACATCCTCCTCCTATGGGCTGGCACCCCTGAATCCCTTGAAGATTTCTTCTCAGAGCTCAATGAGAATGATAGAGGGATCTCACTTACATACGAATTTAGCCAGTCTAAAATCCATTTTTTGGATCTTGAAATAGAAAGATTTGAGTATCAATTTAAGTTCAGTACGTTCAGTATGTATTTCAAACTTACGGATAGGAATGGATACATACCCACAGACAGTTGCCATCATAAGTCCTGGCTAAAGTCCGTCCCCAAAAGTCAATTCCTGCGACTTCGCAGGAATTATACTGATACAGAAACCTTCAGGATACAAGCTGACATTCTGAGAGGCCGGTTTATTGAAAAGAGATATGACAATCGAGAGGTCGAGAATGAGATAATTAAGGTTCTGAATATCGACCGATCTCTATTGTTAGCAGATAGACCTCAAAGAGAAAGGGAAGACAATTTTGGATGGTCTTTTCTTACAGCCTTTTCTACCCAACACAAGCAAATCAAGGCTATTTTTGAACAACATTGGGGTATCTTGAGGAATGATCTAATCCTTGGTACACTTTTACCAGAAAGACCTAAAGTGATATACCGAGGAGTGCCCTCACTTAAAAGTAAAATTGCACCAACCATCATTAATCCTCCGATTAGGCCAACATTTTTTCATAACTGGACAGGCTACCACCCATGTAAGAAATGCCTTGTATGCCAGTATAACACCTGTGGGAGAAAGGCCAGCAAAGAATTTAGGTCCACAGCGACTAACCGGGTCTATCCAATCAAACCATTTTGTACATGCGCAACTATAAATGTCATGTATTTACTAGACTTGTGCACAATGGAAAAATTAGTTTAGTTTCGGTTCGTTTCTTGTGCACAACGGAAAAATTCATTTAGTTTCGGTTCGTTTCTTTTCGGTCCTGTTGATTCGTAATCATTCATAATTTTGCTAGACGGGATTTTTCGTGTTCGGACTAATTCGTATTTTCGCAAGCGACATTTTTCGTTGAATTTTTAGTTGATTTATAATTCGTACTTTCGGTAGGGTACATCGTTTTTCGTTGATTCTGGACACAACTCCTACCTTTGTAACTTTTTTTGGGTTCGTTGATTCGTAATTTTCCGTGTCTCTCTCACAACGACGCTGCCTATTATGCCTAATGTGCTTCGAATGGATTTGTACTTTTCTAAATACATAGCGGTTATTTGTAACGATTCGAAATCTCGTATTTTACTTTCGTTTTTTACATGCGTCTATAGCCTCCGCCCCTGTACACCATTTTGAGAGGGTTCAGCACGGTGAGGGAGAAGCAGAGAGCAGAGCAGAGTGTTATTGTGCTTCGAATGGATTAGAAATCTCAGATTTTACCTTCGTTTTTTACATGCGGCTATAGCCTCCACCCCTGTACACCATTTTGAGAGGGAGTTCAGCACGGTGAGGGAGAAGCAGAGAGCAGAGCAGAGTGAGTGTTATTGTGCTTCGTATGGATTCGTACATTCGTAACTTTTTTCATAACGAATTATGCCGAAGACATTCGGGCATTCGCTATTTGCGGTATAATTTATTTCGGATTCGGTTTTTTTCGCAATTGCTTTGTTCGGAAATTCAAATGCTCTTGAATGTCCGAAAGTTGCTAAATTCGGACGAATTTCGATTCGTTACGAAACGAATTGCACAAGCCTAATATTTACTGACATGTCCATGTGGTAAACAATATGTTGGGCGGACCATTAGGTCATTCACGACCAGGGTAACCGAACATATCAACTTAAGCAAGTTTGGGAGTGTCAAATACACGGTCCCTCTGCATTATCGGCAACACCATGCCCGTGACCCAACAGGGACCCAATTCTTGATTATTGACCGTTATGTTGCTCCATGGAGGGGTGGGGCCAACACTAGAGGAGTTTCCAGAATCGAAACTTTCTGGATTTACGAGTTACAGACTCACCACCCACAGGGTTTAAATGTGGAGTGGGATATTAACGCTTTTATTAATAGATCTTGACTCCAAGGACGATTTTTCAAAAGTTTTGTAGTAATTTACAATTTTATCCTTTTTATATCTTTTTTAATAAAAAAATGTAATCATTTTAATACCCATTTATTATAGCAATTTGTATCCGTCAACTATCTTGTCGCCATTCAAATGGCTAGTTCGCGTTTGACGGCTGAATTTATGTCGGTTTTGGAACATATGACTATATGGTTTTGGAACACATGACTATAGCGCCAGCGATTATATGGACTTGAGGCATTTATATTTAATTTGAATAATAGATATGTCCTGTCCCTTTAATGGTGTGGCATGGCTGCATCTTCTTAGCTCACTGCTGATTTGAACGTTATCAATATCCTCCAGCCTATAGCTGGATGTTAGTTTATCAGGCCTCGCTTTGATAGTGGGGTTTGGTTGTTAATTTGACCTTATTGTGTGCCAGGCCTCGCTATCATCATAAGGTTAGGGGGGCGCATTGTGATCTCCGGGCCCCGCTTTGAGAGCAAGGCTTGGATTTAATTTTAATGTTCTTCTGTCTGTAGCGAGGCTTGGTGCAGTGAGTTCACCACGCCTCACTTTGATAGTGAGGCATGGGGATCTTTTCCAATGTTCCTGTGTAGAGCGGAAGTGATGTCATCCAGCCTCCTCTTCATAGAGAGGCTTGGATGGCGCTTCCTGTTCTATATGGCTGATATAGAAGTTCTGGCCATGTCTATACTGCTTATTTATTTGAGAATGAGGCTTGGATTTCAATCCAATGCTCTCTTGTCTATAGAGAGGCTTGAATTGCGCTTCTCGTTCTATACGGCTGGTTTAGAGGTTCTGGCCAAATCCACACCGCTTATTTATCTATTTATCTAATACCATCTAATATAATATTCACTGGCAGATTTTAGAGATCAAATGGGACGTTTAATTAGTGGCGCATTGTGATCTCCGGGCCCCGCTTTGAGAACGAGGCTTGGATTTCAATATAATGCTCTCTTGTCTATAGTGAGGCTTGGTGTAGTGGGATCACCACGCCTCGCTTTGATAGTGAGGCTTGGGGATCTTTTCCAATGTTCCTGTGTAGAGCGGAAGTGATGTCATCCAGCCTTGTCTTCATAGAGAGGCTTGGATGGCGCTTCCTGTTCTATATGGCTGATATAGACATTCTGGCCATGTCTATACTGCTTATTTATTTGAGAATGAGGCTTGGATTTCAATCCAATGCTCTCTTGTCTATAGTGAGGCTTGGTGTAGTGGGATCACCATGCCTCGCTTTGATAGTGAGGTTTGGGGATCTTTTACAATGTTCCTGTGCAGAGCGGAAGTGATGTTATCCAGCCTCGTCTTCATAGAGAGGATTGGATGGCGCTTCCTGTTCTATTTGGCTGATATAGAAGTTCTGGCCATGTCTATACTGCTTATTTATGTATTGATCTAACACAATCTAATAAATGTTCGTTGGCAGTATTATGGGAAGATTTTTTTAGATCAAATGGGACGTTTTAAATAGCGGCTGCCACTTCCTGTCCGCCAACAGGAAGTGATGTCATTTCCGGGGTCACTCCAGCTGGGGTCATTCCATCTATAAATAGCGTTGTTGTTGTGGCACGTTCTGTGGACCCATTCACCCACATCGCTCTTGCACTTTGTGATATGCCTTTGATGTTCTTCCAAATGTGAGTGTTCATTTTTTAATCTTTTTAATAAATACTACCTTGTACGGTATCACACCATGTGAGTTTTTTTACCATTACGCATGTTATGTGGTTACCGTATCTCTGGCTCCAACAAGACTACATGTATTTACACTTCCTGGTGTTTACTGGAATTTGCGGTGCTGACTGATATGCGGATTCAGGACCAGCTGGATACATCTTGCTGACTGATTATATAAGCCTGTTTTGACTTGGGTGGTATACACCTCACCAAGTCCACACCATCTGGTAAGCCTCCTCCTTACATCGGTGGTGGTGTCTCTATCCTTTCACAGAGAGGGTCACATCCATGTGGGACTCTTCATTTCAACCTTGCAGTTTTTTCTACACTTTTGGACTGTTATTTGTGTGTGGTCACAATAGAGGACTGCTTCGTTCTGATTTACTTGTTACATATATATTTTTTTTTTTTTTACGGATAACACTCAGTCACTTGGTGTCACTGAAATTAAGATTTCATATACAGGTCCTTCTCAAAAAATTAGCATATTGTGATAAAGTTCATTATTTTCTGTAATGTACTGATAAACATTAGACTTTCATATATTTTAGATTCATTACACACAACTGAAGTAGTTCAAGCCTTTTCTTGTTTTAATATTGATGATTTTGGCATACAGCTCATGTAAACCCAAAATTCCTATCTCAAAAAATTAGCATATCATGAAAAGGTTCTCTAAACGAGCTATTAACCTAATCATCTGAATCAACTAATTAACTCTAAACACCTGCAAAAGATTCCTGAGGCTTTTAAAAACTCCCAGCCTGGTTCATTACTCAAAACCGCAATCATGGGTAAGACTGCCGACCTGACTGCTGTCCAGAAGGCCATCATTGACACCCTCAAGCAAGAGGGTAAGACACAGAAAGAAATTTCTGAACGAATAGGCTGTTCCCAGAGTGCTGTATCAAGGCACCTCAGTGGGAAGTCTGTGGGAAGGAAAAAGTGTGGCAGAAAACGCTGCACAACGAAAAGAGGTGACCGGACCCTGAAGAAGATTGTGGAGAAGGACCGATTGCAGACCTTGGAGGACCTGCGGAAGCAGTGGACTGAGTCTGGAGTAGAAACATCCAGAGCCACCGTGAACAGGCGTGTGCAGGAAATGGGCTACAGGTGCCGCATTCCCCAGGTCAAGCCACTTTTGAACCAGAAACAGCGGCAGAAGCGCCTGACCTGGGCTACAGAGAAGCAGCACTGGACTGTTGCTCAGTGGTCCAAAGTACATTCGGAAATCAAGGTGCCAGAGTCTGGAGGAAGACTGGGGAGAGGGAAATGCCAAAATGCCTGAAGTCCAGTGTCAAGTACCCACAGTCAGTGATGGTCTGGGGTGCCATGTCAGCTGCTGGTGTTGGTCCACTGTGTTTTATCAAGGGCAGGGTCAATGCAGCTAGCTATCAGGAGATTTTGGAGCACTTCATGCTTCCATCTGCTGAAAAGCTTTATGGAGATGAAGATTTCATTTTTCAGCACGACCTGGCACCTGCTCACAGTGCCAAAACCACTGGTAAATGGTTTACTGACCATGGTATTACTGTGCTCAATTGGCCTGCCAACTCTCCTGACCTGAACCCCATAGAGAATCTGTGGGATATTGGGAAGAGAAAGTTGAGAGACGCAAGACCCAACACTCTGGATGAGCTTAAGGCCGCTATCGAAGCATCCTGGGCCTCCATAACACCTCAGCAGTGCCACAGGCTGGTTGCCTCCATGCCACGCCGCATTGAAGCAGTCATTTCTGCAAAAGGATTCCCGACCAAGTATTGAGTGCATAACTGAACATAATTATTTGAAGGTTGACTTTTTTTGTATTAAAAACACTTTTCTTTTATTGGTCGGATGAAATATGCTAATTTTTTGAGATAGGATTTTGGGGTTTTCATGAGCTGTATGCCAAAATCATCAATATTAAAACAAGAAAAGACTTGAACTACTTCAGTTGTGTGTAATGAATCTAAAATATATGAAAGTCTAATGTTTATCAGTACATTACAGAAAATAATGAACTTTATCACAATATGCTAATTTTTTGAGAAGGACCTGTATATGTATGTTTGCAACATTTGATATGTGTTGTTAACTGACTTTTGCACAAAAATAAGCGCTACACTTTTTCATATTTGCCTGCTGATGCTGAGACTTAGTTGCTTGTTGCAGAGAGAAGCGAGTAGGAACACCAGTGGCCGGGCGCCCCTAGGCAGAAGTGCGCCCTTGGCGGCTGCCTAGTTTGCCTAGTGGTAGCACTGGCCCTGATCAGGTGACTAATTGGTTTTGTGGAATGTAAGGAAAATTCAATTTTCATCCATATGGATGGAGGTGTTGAGGAGTGGTAGCTGTGCCAATTGCGCTGCATAAAGATATATGGCTAAGTCCGGGACTCCCAAGCCACCCCTCATCTTAGGCGTGTGAAGGTTGTGCTTGTTCACCTGAGGTCTCTTATTTACCATATAAATTTCAGAACCTTGTTTTTCGAATTTGTGTAAGTCTGGCACACAAATTGAGATAGGCAGAATAGATACAGTAACCTTGGCAAGAGATTCAACATCTAGTATCAAAAGCAGTTGCTAAGTTTGTTAATGACTCCATAAAGTGATGGATTTGTATATATCGGAAACATTCTGATTCAGGGATCTCATAAGAGTCACGCAAGTGTTGGTACGAGCAAATTCCCCTAGCAGTAAGCAGAGAACGGACCATTGTAAGACCCTTGTGTGTCCACCATTAAATATTGTAGGGGTTCTCCAACCCCGGTGGAAATAGAGGGAGGTTGAACAACTGTAAAAGTGGAAGGTGTGGCGAGATCAGGCGCGCAGAGTATATAATGGAAGCCCAAACCGTTAGGGCAGGGCTCAAAATTTCAAGTCTTAAGCTACTAGCCAGGCCTCAAGGGTTACTCGCCACCAGTTGATTCACCCAACCCCTACCCTGCCCCGCCCCTAATCACGCCTTCATAAATTATCTAATGAAATACATTTAAATGTTTTATGCAGAATTAAGTTACAAAAATAAATATTAACAACAACTTTATCAGTTCCCCTCAGCACAGCCTCACCAGTGCCCATCAATGCAGGCTCACCTGTGCCCATCAATGCAGCGTGACCTGTGCCCATCATTGCAGCGTGACGTGTGCCCATCATTGCAGCATGACCTGTGCCCATCATTGCAGCCTCACTGTGCCCACCATTGCAGCCTCACTGTGCCCACCATTGCAGCATCACTGTGCCCCCATTGCAGCCTCACTGTGCCCCCATTGCAGCCTCACAATGCCTTCATTGCAGCCTCACTGTGCCCACCATTGCAGCCTCACCGTGCCTTCATTGCAGCCTCACTGTGCCCACCATTGCAGCCTCACTGTGCCCGCATTGCAGCCTCACTGTGCCCCCATTGCAGCCTCACTGTGCCACCATTGCAGCCTCACCGTGCCCCCATTGCAGCCTCACCGTGCCCACCATTGCAGCCTCATCGTGCCCACCATTGCAGCCTCACCGTGCCCACCATTGCAGCCTCACCGTGCCTTCATTGCAGCCTCACCGTGCCCCCATTGCAGCCTCACCGTGCCCCCATTGCAGCCTCACCGTGCCACACATTGCAGCCTCACCGTGCCACACATTGGAAGTGAGAGGGCGGCCGGATCATGACTGGAGGAAGAGGAGAGCACAGGATCCCAGCATTGGACCCACATTCTGTCTATCACAGGCGCGGGGTTAGGAGGAGCCGGGGCTGTGTGAGACAGCGAGCAGAGCGGAGACAGTTTCAATGTAAGCTGTAACAGCATGCTATACCGCTCGTGACCCTGCGGCTCTCCTCTAACTCCATGCTCTCGTCCACCGGGGCGATCGCTGGGAGAATGGCTCCCAATCAACCCCGCCCGCCGGCGGTGCTCGCCCCCCCACTCCCAGGCAGCCCAGCTCCTTGCCAGCCCTCATTTTCCACTCACAAAATGCGAGTAGGCGAGTGGAAAATTTGAGGGCTGCGTTAGGGTATGGGCCAGGATTGGATTTAAGGGTTTGGAACCATGCACAGGAGGGATCTACAGTATGGAAGAAAGGGGAATCGGGTCTGTGTCCAGAATATCAATAATGGTCTATAAAGGTGCCGGACTACCAGCGTGTAGTTGGACTATAGGGGCGATTTGGGCAGCTTTATAGTAATGGGAAATATTGGGATCTCCCAGTCCTCCCCTGAAATTTGGAGTATATAAAATAGATCTATTAAGCTGCGATCTAGGTCAAATAAAATTAAGGACGAGACGTTGGGAGGGGGACATGGGGGGGAGGAGGACGTGGGGGGGGGGTGGAGCAGGGATGGGAGGGACCCTAAATGGATATAGAATCTTTGGAAGAAAATAGATTTTAATAGCATGAATACGACCTATCAATGAGTTGTGAGGAACGTCCCATGTAGCTATCAGGTGTTTCAAGGAGGATATAAGATGGCTGCATATAAAGAACAGGAGGAAGAAGTGATATGAACCCCTAAATACGGTAGTGAGGGTGTCCACTGAAAAGGAAAGTGCATTTGCAAGGAGTCATAGGAGGCGTCGGGTAATGAGATGTTCAAGGCTCGTAACTCGGACAGATTACCATAGAGGGCCGATATAGACAAAAAATTACTCATGAGAGAGAGACGTTTTGGCAAAGTGGTGTGCGAGAAGAAAATTATATGAGCATGTCATCCGCAAACAATGCCAGCTTGTGAGTTGTGCCTGCCAACTCCACACCTTGAATGTTCACATTAGCCCGTATATGGGCAGTTAGGGGGTCTAGAGCAATGATAAACAAAAGCGGGGACAAGGGACAGCCCTGCCTTGTGCTTCTAGAGATAGAAAAAGAGGAGGTCTCATAACCCATGTATTTTATCAAGGCCGAGGGGGTGCTATAAAGCGAGTCAAACCAGGACAAAAATCTATCACCCAACCCTCTATGATGTAACACTGCACGCAGATAAGTCCAGGAAAGTGTGTTGAAAGCTTTGTGGAGGTCCAGAGAAAGCAGCAAAAGTTGTAAAGATCTCTGGTGTGCATAGTGGGTGAGAAGAATCGTACGTCCAATATTATCCACCGCTTGACGTAAAGTGAATGAAGCCCATTTGGTCTTTATGGATTAGGGCATGGCAAAAAATAGAACAAACACTCCTAAAGCCACATCCATATGGGATTAAATTTATGGAAAAAATGAAGAGTCAAAAGGCTCTAAATCGGACTTTGTAGGCAAGATGGACAAGAGTATAATAAAAAAAATATATTTTCTTAACAACGAATCATTTACAGACAAATCAAGTAGGAAAAATTAAAAAACACACACTTAACACAAAAAATACATAAAACGATGGTATAAACAGGAGGTTGACACCAAATGGACACCAGTGAGCCTCTGTGCGTTAACGCGTTTCACTATTTTGCTTCGTCTCCCATACGGGGATAATCTTGTGCTGACAAGATAGTGAGACCTGTTCCTTCCAACAATTCCCGAGTGTGTCCTGACGGAGCAAAATTGCAAAATGCTTTGACTCACAGGGGCTCACTGCTGTCCATTTGGTGTCAACCTCCTGTTACACCATAGTTTTATCTATTGTTTGTGTTAAGTATATGTTTTTTAATTTTTCCTACTTGATTTGTCTGTAAATGGTTCGTTGTTAATAAAATACAATTTTATTGCCTACAAAGTCCGATTTAGAGGATTAGGGCATGGATAACCCTATTTAGTCGAAAAAAAAGGGGAGAAAGGCCCTAAGGCCAAACGCTGCGCAAAATGAACCGTGCTAAGGTGTGTGATAAGTCAAATTAATCAAAAATAGGTGAAAAGTAAGCTGCTAGCATGTATAGCTAAATACAAATAAAACTATAAAAAATCAAATGTGGTCAAAAATATGCAGCGCTTATCAATGAAATTAACATAATTGATCAAAATTAGCATATAATGATAAATGTGCTAAGTGATAATAACATAAATGAAAAATGTAAATAAAAAATATATGAAGTGAAAAGAAAGTCCAAAAACTCAATCCAAGTAAAACTCCTAATAAGAGAAATGAGTCCAAAGTGAAGAAAACAGTGTGTTCCAAAACACCTTGAAGAGAGTAGCTTCAACACGTGAGTATGATCCTTAAAATAGTGCTGACACCCAAAGTGAAGGGGATATGTTTCTGCTTACCAGAAAGCCATGACTGTAAGATGACAGTCTCGCCTAGCATAGGAAATAAGGTTTTCCCACAACCATAAAAACTCCAATACAGCAGGTTCCACAGTCTACCTTAAATCTCCCCTCCAACTAGACGCTAGAGGGAGCCACCACATGAATCGGCTGCGACGAGGGTGGGTAGGGTGGGGAGCTTCTCCTAATTTTCTTCTGGTGACTGGCACCGATCCATTCAGAGAATGCGTTTTAAATAGGCCAGTACTGACTTCTAGAACAATCTAAAAGTCAGCTGACTTTTAGATTGTTCTAGAAGTCAGTACTGGCCTATTTAAAACGCATTCTCTGAATGGATCGGTGCCAGTCACCAGAAGAAAATTAGGAGAAGCTCCCCACCCTACCCACCCTCGTCGCAGCCGATTCATGTGGTGGCTCCCTCTAGCGTCTAGTTGGAGGGGAGATTTAAGGTAGACTGTGGAACCTGCTGTATTGGAGTTTTTATGGTTGTGGGAAAACCTTATTTCCTATGCTAGGCGAGACTGTCATCTTACAGTCATGGCTTTCTGGTAAGCAGAAACATATCCCCTTCACTTTGGGTGTCAGCACTATTTAGAGAATCATACTCACGTGTTGAAGCTACTCTCTTCAAGGTGTTTTGGAGCACACTGTTTTCTTCACTTTGGACTCATTTCTCTTATTAGGAGTTTTACTTGGATTGAGTTTTTGGACTTTCTTTTCACTTCATATATTTTTTATTCACATTTTTCATTTATGTTTTTATCACTTAGCACATTTATCATTATATGCTAATTTTGATCAATTATGTTAATTTCATTGATAAGCGCTGCATATTTTTGACCACAACCCTATTTAGTCGAGATGGAAGGATTTTGGTCAGTAAGTTTAAATCAACGTTAAGTAAAGATATTGGGTGAAAATTAGCCCACGTTTGTGTGTCCTGATCAGGTTTAAGAGCATTACTATGGTGGCTCGTAGCATGTTAGGGGTAAAGCTACCGCCATCTCTGAGGCTATTGAACATAGTGGTTAGGGGCATTACAACTGTAGCGGGGTCCTCAAATTGATGGGATACACCTGGGGAATAGTGTGACCCAGCTGTATAATTGTGTTAGGGTTCAGACCCCTTTTTGTTTCGTGGAGGATTGGAGGATGTAGTATTCTCCTTTGCCTGTGGGTGGCGGGGTACCCACAGGCTTCAGGTAGAATCATCTCCTGCAGTGCTCCCTGTTTTGTCCCTTCCCGGAGATGGTATGGCTGGGGCGGGGAACCCGCCGGGCCGTTGATGGGAGGAGATAAAAGGGGGAGACGCCCTTACCACGAGGTCTTGCGGAGAAGGAGGTCCTCGGAGGAGGAGGGTTGCGGTCCGCACCCAGGCCCCTTAGGCCTGGGTGCTGGAGATCCAGGAGTCTGGTCCAGGTGCCCATGGCCTGGTCCGGAGTCATGTTGGCGTCAATCCCAGGCACCTTTAGCCTGGGGTGAGGTACTATCGAGGAGGCCTGGGGCCCAGTACCTTCGACTGGGTCCCGCTAGGGTGGACTGTCCGAGGGTCCCTGAGCGGAGGGACTCGTATCTGAGGTGAGGAGGCCAGAGAGGTTACCCACTGGAGACCCGGAGCAGCACCAACCCGGTGACAGTGGGCCTCTGGGAACTCTCTTGGAAGGACACATCCCCCTGATAGGGGCCACAGCGTATCGAAGAGGGCTCCATTGCTGTTCATAGGGGTTGCTGGAAGAGACCCCATCTTTCCTGTTCTGTAACAGCCGGATTGGCTTAGGCGCCGCTGGTCATAGTACAGTGGCATAGAACTTAAACTTTAGGAAGTGCCTCGATCTGCTCGCCCCACCGTTGGCAAGGTTATAGGTCCCAACCAGTTTGCTGCAAAAGAACTGTTTATTGTGCTTTGCTTATTGGAGTGTCAAATAAACAAGTGTTGGACCTTTCTCCGGTGTGTGAACTCCAGTTACTGGAAGCAAAGGGGAGGCTGGTGAGCTTGCAATTACAGACTCAGTGCATTCACAGAACACACCGGCCCGAGGAAACATCAGTAAGTGGCCTTCACCTCCCTACTACAATGGGGAGGACATGGGCCGTGGCGCATCTCACTCTCACAACCCAGGAACCCCTAGACATGAGTTGGTGTGTAACCGGTAAAGATGGAGAGAGAGTGAGGCCGCTACACGTGGGGGCTCGTGAGTCCGGGATAGAGTGTGTTCTAAAGATGGACTTGAGAATGTCTACATTTGAACTTTGCTGCCCAGAGGAGTTCCGAGCAGATCGGCCATATTACTGGCCAAAGTGCGTCCCTGCTCGGAGTTGTGGAAATGACCCTAACACGGGAAAGGCCCATGCGGAGGAGCGGAAAAAGGGAGAGGTCCAGCCATGTGACGTACTGCACGTGGGGACTGTTAACGCACTGCGCCACGAGGCACCCCATGGCGACATCGTTCGTGGGCGGAGTCAAGAGGAAGCCCGCGAAAATGTACAGCTCATGGGAGGAGTCTGGCCAAGTGTGGGGATACACGTGGAGACTCTGGCGCGGGGTCAGTGCATGATGGAGCAGCAGATAGTCGGGATGACCTCAAGTGCCCCGTGGATTATGGTTCCTCACCCCACGAGAATGACTTCCTTTGCTGCCCCCATCACAGACACGGGGATAAGACTTAGGCCCCGAGGGCGGTTGGCTCTGTACACTTGCAGAGACACGGAGGCCTTCGGTGTGATCTGTCCCGGCTGCTCGGGACTGGTGGTCACCCTGAAGCCATTCGGGCGATGTGAGGAGTGCAGAGAATTCCTTTTTGAGGTAGAGTTGTCCACAGCAAGGCCCCGGGCCCTTCGCCTCAACCACCTCACGGGTATCGCTACTCCGGAAGGGGAGATCAAGGCCTTTGTCGAGGTTCCCGTGCGCGCTGACCAGGGCGATGGACTGCCCAACAGAGAAAAATCCGAGGATGCTGCCTCGGTCGCCACAAGTTCTCTGCTCCCACCCCCGAAGAGGAAAGTTGGCCTAGTACAGGCATCCTATGGACGTGGTCGAGCTTCACCCCGCTGCTTGCCTGGCCTGGATGGCGCCGGTCGAGAAGGAAGTCCCGGACATCCCAGTCCTCTACAAGGGTCAGGTGAGCCAGGGGCTGGGACTGTGGTGGTGGTTGGAGGTGTCGGGGGCCCATTGGAGGTGGAGCCCCCCAGGGAGGATGATTCTGTGTCCACCGGAAGATATCTGCCTGCGGAGATGTATGACACCTCCGACCTAGAGTCGCTGTCTGACTGCGGAGAAGATGTCGAGTATTCGATAGAGGCATTTGACAAACACCTGAAACCCCTGTATCTGCCGGATCCAAAGTTTTATTTATAGGAGAAAAGAACTCCTGTTTATTTCCTTTGTGCACTTGAACTTTCTGGAAGAGCCATTCCCAGACACCCAGGACTGTGCCCTGCTTTTGTTTTTATTTGGGCTTTTCTTTTTCTCATTGGAGACTTGGGGCTGTTGTGTTTTTTTTGTGTTTCCCCTTTTCTTCATGTGCCAAAGGCAAGGACATTTGGGAATAGTGGCAGAGTAGGGAAAAGCTGGAAGAACGAAGATTCGTTGAGTGTCATGACCGCGGCGCTGTCACCAGGTGGCAGTGTTGCGCAACAAATGTTTGAAAATGTTTCACACACACATCACCTTGCTTGTTGGAGTGAGTGGGTCTCTCGGCTGACGGGCCCACTCATGCCAAATGACACGAAATTATGTTAGGATGTTGTTTTTTTCTTTCCCCTGCAGGAGAATCGTCAATCAAGATCATTGAGAGTGGGTGGCTCTTAGACAGTGTGGGAGAGGGGTTGTGATTATGCAGATGTTTAAAGTGTTTTATGACATAAGTTGTTTTATATGTTCCCCATTCCCTGAGCAGGTCTTGGCACTTGGGAAAAATTTAGAGGAACTGCCTCAGGGGTTTCACTCCATGTCACCACTTTATGGGAGGCATGGGTGTGCACCTGACGCTGGGGACCAGCGTCCAATCACAGGGGGGAATGTGTAGCGGGGTCCTCAAATTGATGGGATACACCTGGGGAATAGTGTGACCCAGGTGTATAATTGTGTTAGGGTTCAGACCCCTTTTTGTTTCGTGGAGGATTGGAGGATGTAGTATTCTCCTTTGCCTGTGGGTGGCGGGGTACCCACAGGCTTCAGGTAGAATCATCTCCTGCAGTGCTCCCTGTTTTGTCCCTTCCCGGAGATGGTATGGCTGGGGCGGGGAACCCGCCGGGCCGTTGATGGGAGGAGATAAAAGGGGGAGACGCCCTTACCACGAGGTCTTGCGGAGAAGGAGGTCCTCGGAGGAGGAGGGTTGCGGTCCGCACCCAGGCCCCTTAGGCCTGGGTGCTGGAGATCCAGGAGTCTGGTCCAGGTGCCCATGGCCTGGTCCGGAGTCATGTTGGTGTCCATCCCAGGCACCTTTAGCCTGGGGTGAGGTACTATCGAGGAGGCCTGGGGCCCAGTACCTTCGACTGGGTCCCGCTAGGGTGGACTGTCCGAGGGTCCCTGAGCGGAGGGACTCGTATCTGAGGTGATGAGGCCAGAGAGGTTACCCACTGGAGACCCGGAGCAGCACCAACCCGGTGACAGTGGGCCTCTGGGAACTCTCTTGGAAGGACACATCCCCCTGATGGGGGCCACAGCGTATCGAAGAGGGCTCCATTGCTGTTCATAGGGGTTGCTGGAAGAGACCCCATCTTTCCTGTTCTGTAACAGCCGGATTGGCTTAGGCGCCGCTGGTCATAGTACAGTGGCATAGAACTTAAACTTTAGGAAGTGCCTCGATCTGCTCGCCCCACCGTTGGCAAGGTTATAGGTCCCAACCAGTTTGCTGCAAAAGAACTGTTTATTGTGCTTTGCTTATTGGAGTGTCAAATAAACAAGTGTTGGACCTTTCTCCGGTGTGTGAACTCCAGTTACTGGAAGCAAAGGGGAGGCTGGTGAGCTTGCAATTACAGACTCAGTGCATTCACAGAACACACCGGCCCGAGGAAACATCAGTAAGTGGCCTTCACCTCCCTACTACAATGGGGAGGACATGGGCCGTGGCGCATCTCACTCTCACAACCCAGGAACCCCTAGACATGAGTTGGTGTGTAACCGGTAAAGATGGAGAGAGAGTGAGGCCGCTACACAACTATATCAGGTAGTTTCTTACAAAAAAAAACTTTGAAGCCATCAGGGCCCAGGGGTTTGTGGATCTTCAGTTCTTTAACAGCCTGGCGTACCTCTAGTTCTGAAATTGGGGCACACAGGTATCATGCTGCGTTTCCGTTAAAGCCGGAAGGAAAGATTCAGCCAAATAGATGTTGATATCTAGAGTAGGTTGGGTGTTTGAGGCTGAATAAAAGTTTAGACAAATGGTGTTGAAACTTCTTGAGGATCTTGACCGGGTTTGCGGTCCGATCTTCCCCATATTTTCACACAGGGCTCCCCCCCCCCCCGGGTGTCACACTGCGCCAATCACTGAAACTGAAGGGTAGAGATAGGGTGTTTAGACAGCAGAGATCACCTATGAGAAGCCTTCTGGGAAATATGATGGAACCAAGATAAGTAGAGGACAGGAGCCCCATACACATCTCATAGAACACCCCCTTATGGGGTGTCAGAGCAGGCCCTGAAAACAATGAGCCCTCACAGGAGGAAGTCACCCCCTCCCCCATATTTATTTACATCTCTACAGAACAATGCACAGCAATTGGCGGACACCTGGAAGTGACCTAACGAGCTAAGACAACCAGAAGGAGCCCCCACCCCAGGCACACCCAGGACATGCTCCTAGGAATGAAGAAGGTGGAGAGAAGCTGACGGTAATACACCTTTGTGCAGCGCCCCTTACTCTCCCAGGTAGAATGGAGAGTTCCTCCTGTACACGAGGTGAGCAGTGCAGGGACAACATGCAGCTGGATCACACATGTCTCCGGACACTTTACAATATGTGAACCAAGAAATCTTACCAGCCGCGAGCACACACACTAACACCACCACCATGGTGAATCCTGCTAGAAAACAACTACCAGAATAGCCGAACGGCCTCATACACACCTACTGGCCGCCCAGTAATAATAGGACCGGCATCGGCTCCATAACACCTGGAGCTGCGTGTGCCACCCCCCTGAAAAACGCCTTGTTTGCCTCGCGGTAGATAAACCCCTGCAGGGGGCATATAAATGGTCTGAGGCTTGGTCTAGTCCTGGGTCTAAGCCTGCAGGGGAAGCCCCCAGTCTGAGGGTCTCTACCCCTCTTGGCAGATTGCTGGAGTTTGCTGCATGTTCATCAAGGTCCCAGCTGTGACATAATGTAGCTAGGGGGCCTATTTCTAAAGATCCTCTTTTTTAATCTGATCAAGGGAACGCTCACCTAAGGAGCTGGTCTGGAGAGCTCACTGAAGAGTGCCAGTGGAAGTTGGAAGGGGTCTGGCTGTCCTGTGGCATTGTGAGCATTAATCTCTCCCTCATGGAAGAATGAAATTCTGTAAGGAGGCATCCAGTGATCCTGTGACATTGTGAGTACTGACCTGAGCTTAGGGTCCTAGTGACTGTGTGTTGTTTTCTTTGGGTGGAAAAGCCAATGGTAGTCCTGATTGGCATAGCTTCTAAAGGGGGACTCAGTCTGCCATTTGTACTTGTTCCTGCATATAGACTGTTCGGGGAGGCCTAGCAAAGCGAAGTGTCCTATTGCAAATATTCCATGAATCTGGAGTATTACATATCATTCCAAACCCCATCCAAGTTCTTCACAAATAAAAATTCTAAAAATACACCCCCTAGACCAGGGGTGCCCAACTGCTGGCCCACAGACCACATGTGGCCCATGACCACCTGCTCTCTGACAGCGGGACGGCAAGCCCAGATAGCGGGTTCCCAACCCGCCATCCCAGAGCATTAGTGGGAAGAATAGGGCCAATGCTTCTGGTATAGCGCCAGCTCCTGTCACGGGTGGAGTGATACCAAATGCCCTCCACCTCTTGGGACAGCAGCCGCCAGTGATACCCGCCCTGGGGGACAATAGCAGCCACACATATACCCACCCTGTGGGGACAGCAGCAGCAGAAGCTACCAGCCATCCCCACCTGGGGGAAAGCAGCAGACACCACCTATACCCACCCTGGGGGACAGCAGCAGCCAACAGCCATACCCACCCTGGGGGACAGCAGAAGCTATCAGCCATACCCACCCTGGGGGACAGCAGTAGCTGCCAGCCATATTTTCATGGGGGACAGCAACAGCAGCCGGTCATACCCACCTGGGGGAAAGCAGCAGCAGCCACCACCTATACCCATCCTGGGGGACAGCAGCAGCCAACAGCCATACCCACCCTGGGGGACAGCAGAAGTTACCAGCCATACCCACCCTGGGGGACAGCAGTAGATTCCAGACATATTTTAATGGGGGACAGCAACAGTAGCCAGCCATACCCACCTGGGGGAAAGCAGCAGCCACCACCTATACCCACCCTGGGGGACAGCAGCAGCCACCAGCCATACCCACCCTGGGGGACAGCAGAAGCTGCCAGCCATACCAGCCTGGGGGACATCAGCAGCAGTCAGCCATACCCACCTGGGGAACAGCAACAGCTGCCGCCAGCCATACCTGCCCTGGAGGACAGCAGCAGCCAGTGATACAGTGCATCCGGAAAGATTTCACAACGCTTCACTTTTTTAACATTTTGTTATTTTACAGCCTTATTCCAAAATCGATTAAATTCATTATTTTCCTCAAAACTCTACAAACAATATCCCATAATGACAATGTGAAAGAAGTTTGTTTGAAATCTTTGCAAATTTATTAAAAATAAAAAAACATAAGTATTCACAGCCTTTGCCATGACACTCAAAATTGAGCTCAGTTCTACTATTTGATTGGAGTCCCCCTGTGATAAATTCAGTTGATTTGACATGATTTGGAAAGACACACACCTGTCTATATAAGGTCCCACAGTTAACAGTGCATGTCAGAGTACAAACCAAGCTATGAAGTCCAAAGAATTGTCTGTAGACCTCTGAGACAGGATTGTATGGAGGCACAGAGGTCTGGGAAAGGATACAGAAACATTTTCGGCAGCGTTGAAGGTCCCAATGAGCACAGTGGCCTTCATCATCTGTAAATGGAAGAAGTTTGGAACCACCAGGACTTTTCCTAGAGTAGGCCGCCTGGCCTAATTGAGCTATCGAGGGAGAAGGGCCTTAGTCAGGGATGTGACCAAGAACCCAATAGTCACTCTGACAGAGCTCCAGCTTTTCTCTGTAGAGATAGGAGAATCTTCCAGAAGAACAACCATCTCTGCAGCACTCCAAATATCAGGCCTTTATGGTAGAGTGGCAAGACGGAAGCCACTCTTTAGAAAACTCCACATGACAACCTGCCTAGAGTTTGCCAAAAGGCACATGAAGGACTCTCAGATAATGAGAAACAAAATTCTCTGTCTGAGGAAACAAAGATTTAACTCTTTGGTCTGAATGGCAAGTGTCATGTCTGGAGGAAACTAGACACCGCTCATCACCTGGCCAACACCATCCCTACAGTGAAGCATGGTGGTAGCAGCATCATGCTGTGGGAATATTTTTCAGCGACAGAAACTGAGAGACTAGTCAGGATCAAGGGAAGATGAATGCAGCAAAGTACAGAGACATCCTTGATGAAAACCTGTTCCATAGCGCTCTGGACCTCAGACTGGGTTGAAGGTTCATCTTCCAACAGGACAACAACCTAAAGCCCCACAGCCAAGCTAACAAAGGAGTGGCTACGGGACAACTCTGTGAATTTCCTTGAGTGGCCCAGCTAGAGCACAGGCTTGAACCTGATTGAACATCTCTGGAGAGATCTGAAAATGGCTGTGCACCAACCCTCCCCATCCAACCTGATGGAGCTTGAGAGGTCCTGCAAAGAAGAATGGGAGAAACTGCCCAAAAATAGGTGTGCCAAGCTTGAAGCATCATACTCAAAAAGACCTGAGGCTGTACTTGGTGCCAAATGTGCTTCAACAAAGTACTGAGCAAAAGCTTTAAATACTTATGTAAATGGAATTTTTTATTTTTTTTTATTAATAAATTTGAAAGATTTCAAACTTTTTTCACGTTGTCATTATGGAGTATTGTTTGTAGAATCTTGAAGAAAATAATCCATTTTGGAATAAGGCTGTGACATAACAAAATGTGGAAAAAGTGAAGTGCTGTGAATACTTTTCGGATGTACTGTACCTGCAGGAATTCTGAGGAAGAAGGGAGATTGAGGTCAGTTTTTAATTAAAAGCAAACAGCAATGGGCATATCTGTTCTCCACATTGGTACACTAGCTACACTGGGCTGCTTTCAAAGTGATCCGCAGGTGTACTGCAGATTTCTGTTATTACCTGAGGGTTTGGTGCACTTTCAGAAAGTGCACCACACCTGCAAGATATAATAGAATTCTATGGCAAAGTGCAGCTAACCCACAGAAAATCCACAGGTGCACTGCGCTGCACCCTCAGTGCGGATAAACTGCAGCACATCAGTGTAAAAGCAGCCTTAGGCCCCTTTCACATGATCAGTGCCATCAGGTCTGCCTGTCTATTTTTCAGTCGGACCCAATCGAACCCTCCATTCACCTCTATAGAGCAGCAGATGCATTGGCGGCTGGTGGGCTTTTCTTCTGGAGGTGAGCAAACAACCAGCACTACCCCCCTCCAGGTGGCGTGGCACTGATGCAGCCCCCCAATACCCGGGGAGCGGCCGCGGGGCTCACGGCACTGTCAGCCAGCACCCCCCCAGGTGGTTCAAGACTTACTACGCTTTGGCCAATCGGGAAACAGGTCTCACTGTCCTGCCTCCTGATTGGCGGGGAGTAACTGTATAACTTTTGTAGCAGTGCCCCCGTGGGGTCGCTGATTGTAGTAGTTCCACCTGTCACCCTGCTCAGCCAGGCATTCACTTCCAGTCACACGTTGCCTTCCTTGGGGATCAGGGAAATAAATGCTCTTAGAGCGTCTACTGGCATAGACTTCCCCTTCACCAGGGAGTTGAGGGCTGTTACATAGCATGGCGTGAGTAAAGTACAGAACGTTGGTTGATACATTACCTACAACATAGCCCATGTATGTAGCCCAACACTCCCCATAATGGAGTAGGATGGTGGCCCTGAGTGAATCGTCTCCCCCGGGGTTGAGGTGGGGACAAACCCCCCTCCCCAACATCCAAAAGAGACCGGAGAGGGTGCAATGGGAAACAGCAGCCATAGAATGAACCGATTGCCACGACACAATGCCAGAGTAGGAGGTATACACGTATGGGACACAAGTCCCATGTTTTGATGTTTGCTTATGGGTGAGCGGTATTATATATGCTACAGTCATGGTATTGGAAATATCCTATTGAATACTTCCTCTGGGATTTTTAGTGTTTTTTGTCAGCCGCCCATATGTTGAAGTTTCTATTGTTGATGTACTCAGCTGCATATCTCAATTGTCTGTGTTTTTCTATGACTCTTTTATTCAGATGAAGGAATTACAAAAATAATAATAATAATAATTTAAAATTTTTATTGTTTCACTTTAAGCATCATTAAAATCACTGCTCCTTTAAAATTAATCGCTTTGTAAACTTTTTTTTCTGCATTGGTACACATCCCCCAGGGCAGTACCCAGGCCCCCATACCCCTTTTATTGCCAATAACTTGCCTATAAGCCTTCAAAATGGGGACTTTTGCTTCTATCCTCGATACTTGCTGGCGATGTTTGCGAGGGCCTGGCACCATGACCCATATTTGGGCACCTGTCAGAAAATTGTCCCGTTTTGGGATAACATACTACAATTGTTTGATAAATTGGTGGGAGATAAAATCCCAAATAAACCTTATTTTACAGTGCTGTCCATGTTGCCAGGCTCTTACAGACAAATTAAAAGAAACCTAGTTAGGCACTTCATCACAGCGGCTCGTTCTGTGATAGCCAGACGGTGGCGCCAGGTCGAGGCTCTATCAATGGCTGAATG
This sequence comes from Rana muscosa, assembly GCA_029206835.1. Taxonomy (NCBI): domain Eukaryota; kingdom Metazoa; phylum Chordata; class Amphibia; order Anura; family Ranidae; genus Rana; species Rana muscosa. Next base: position 886,164,567 of record CM055116.1, read on the forward strand.
GGCTTGTGAGTTGGACAAGATTGAGCTTGAGGAGCGTATGATCGGATAGTTAGGTCTCATTTCAGAAATTGTTCTGACTTTAACTCATTTATTTCCTCTCCTTCCTTCTTCTTCATCTCTCCCCCCTCTGCTTCTCTTTTTTCTACCTTTCTTCTTGCAATTGTTTTTACTTTTCCTATATATTGAATTAGAAAGCTAGCATCTTTGTGTTGCTTGATGCTTCAGGTATTGTACTCCTTGTTATGTTTCAAGCTGAAACAGAGGTTTCTATCAGATACTCTTTAATGTACTCACCCACAAATGTTTCTGTTTTATGGTGTTTGTTGCTCATCATACAGAGAAAGTACAAATCCGGGTGTATTTGTTTAATTATAATTTGTATTTGCATAGCACACTTGTATTTTCTACAAGTACTGAATAAAAAGATTACACAAAATGGGGACTTTTGATTTTTCCCTTTTAGGTCCCATAGACTTCGATGGGGTTTGTCGTTCGGGTCCGAACTTTTGTGATGTTCGAGAGTTCTGACGCGAACCGAACCGGGGGGCGTTTGGCATGATCAACTTTTATTTATTCATGTAAAAACTTTATCCCAAAGGAAAAAAAAAACCTATAATGCCCTGTACACACATCGGAAAAAACGATTGTGTGTGGGCCCCATCGGACTTTTTTCCATCGGTGTTAAAAAATAGAACATGTTTTAAATTTTTACGATGAAAAAAAAAACAATAGGAAATGCTGATCGTCTGTGTGGAACTCCAACGGAGAAAACATCCACACATGCTCAAAATCAAGTCAACGCATGCTCAGAAGCATTGAACTTCATTTTTCTCGGCTCGTCGGAGTGTTTTACGTCACGGCGTTTTGCGCGGTCGGAATTTTGTCTGATGGTGTGTAGGTAAGACTGATGAAACTCAGCTTCATCGGAATTCCGAAGGAAAGTTCCATCGGATTTTATTCCATCGGAAATCTGATCGTGTGTACAGGGCATTACTGTCTGTGTAACTGCAGTGTGAGCTGGTGTTTGGCTTCAATTCTTTTAGTTTATCTAAATCTTCTAGTATATCTAACACTCCCCTCCCCCCAGACTGACACTTCTGTCAAAAGGTGCCCCTTGTGCTCCTTCGTCTAGAGTGGGGGCACTCTAATACAGAAGGAGTGTTACTGGCCAGATCACCAGATGATAACAGAGGGGAAAAAGCCTAAAAAAAAAAAACGAATGCAGCCGCCACATATAATGATTGGTAAACTGCAATATATTACTATTTGGTTTCAGGTTCAAAACCTCTTTCACCCTCCCCCTCCTTGTCCCCAACTGCAGCAATGCGGTTTTTGAGTCACATGACCTATGAAAAACACACGGTAAGCACAGTTTAATTGTGGCAAAATCACGGTAAAAGCCCATCAAAATCGCGTGTGTTTTCTATGTCATTATCAGCACCATTTTTTCTATTTCTCTATTTGAACAATGCAGAAAATACAATTTTCAGTCACCGAAAATTTCTGTGCCTCTCTACCTAAAATCAATTTTAAGGGTTCCTTTGGGGTAAAGAGGTTGAGAAAAGCTGATCTATACCCTCACATTATACCGTTATTCATATTTATTGGTCTATCATCAAATCAAAAAAAATCAAATCTGACTGTGTTCAAAAAGCATGGCCCTTTCAGACAAGGCCACTTGCACAGGGGCATTTTGTACCTCCGTGTCAGCAGATTATCTTACTTTTTAAAAACATACAACAGATTTATTTCCTTAAAACAATTTTCCTTATGTTCTTTCTCAAACCTCACTGATGAAAAACGGTAAGCAAATTATAACACAGACATCAGAAAAACAAATTTTCCGTGTTTTTGAAAACTTCCAAAATGTACAGTACATTTCATTCATAGATAGTAAATCCTTAACATCTATGTGTGATATCCCTACCCTGGAGCAAGGTGCGTGGTGATATAGTAATTGAGTGTTTAAAAAAAGTGAGCGCTGAACAATTTTGTCGTTTTTGTAGGAAATCCACTCGAAATTTGTCAGTATGTTATCTGTACTTGACCATTTACATTTACAGGCCCCTTTAGGCCATAGCCTGTGTTTCTCAGTGTCAATGGCTTGTCACTTTTCACAATCCTGTCAGACATTGCTAGGTGTATTACAACTAAATGACCTAGCAGCTTGGGCTGCCTTAAAAAAAAAAAAAAAAGGAATTGAGTGCAGCAAAGATGTGACCAGGTGAGATAACACCTATCTGGTGAGCAGTATTTCTACATAATATATTGCTAGAGAGAAAGCATACAGGAAGCATGAAACCAACATATATCACTTTCTTTACATTGCACTTCCCCTAGTATTCAATTCTTTGTCAAGTCGGAGAAATACGAGGATATATATAACAAAGCAAAGAACAATAGAAAGTAATACAGCATTCAGTAATTAGTAACGAACCAAAATGAAATCGAATTGGTTGCTATTGAGCATGAGCACTATGCTCATTTCTTTCTGCCCAGCCTCGTCCACTCATACCAGCATTGCTAAAAACTTCTAAAGATGTACCAATATTTATGAATAGATCATTTCCAAGAATTGTTTCGTGTTTTACAAGCGTGTCGAAACATATTTGCATAGAAAACCTGCTTGTAATGAGTGCTTTATAAGTGCTTTGTGAGCAGCTCCATAGATTTAAGCCTTATACACACAGTTCAATTGTTGGCAGGGGACTGTCTGTTGACAGACTGTTGTCCTAAAATCTTACCGTTAGTACGCTCCTTGACAATTGTCGTCCAATTTTCCACCAACAAATGTTGGATGACAGGCTAGTAAATTTTCGCATGGTCAGTACCTAAATCCGTCACGCAAAAGTCGAAAGTACAAACACGCATGCTCGGAATCAATGCTCAGCAAACACAAAATTAGCAGAAGGGGCCCAAAGGGTGGCGCTCAAGAGCTGGAATTCCTTGTAGTACATCACTGCCTTCGTGTTTGCGGCACAACAATTGTGTACCTTTTAGTATGCAAGACAATATTCTGGTACACGCCCTTTTGACTAAAATCAGACGCTCTGTTGGTCAACAATCGTACCGTGTGTATGAGGCTTTAAGGACCCTTTCACACGGACGTGTCTGTGTACGGGCTCCGCTTTGCTCAGCAGGGATCGCTCCGTAGATACCCGCTGGGCAGGCAGATGACAAGTCTGTCCCTGCACACTGTGCAGGGACCAACCTGCCAGAGAGACGCTCTCCTCTATGGGGAATCGGATGAGAATGGACCGAAGAGTCTGTTTTCATCCGATCCGCCAAACGGATGTAAAAAAGGGTTTCCATCCGTCACACTTTAGCGATTCGGAGCGGATCGGATGTCAGTGGACATGTCACCACTGACATCCGTCGCTCCATAGACCTCCATGGAGCGTCCGTTCAGGTCTGCCTAAAAAACTGACAGGCAGACCTGAACGGTCGGCCCGTGTGAAAGGGGCCTAAGGCCTTAGGCACACAGAGCTTAAAAAAAGATGTTGAGCATTTTCCAGCCTGTAAAAGCACATCTATGTAAGTGTCACGCACACATAGGCGTTTACGGGCATATTAGAGTTGTGTTTACAGGCAGAAAAAAAAGCCCACCAAAGGCACCTTCAGGGAAGGAGCCGAAAAAGCAGAAATAAAACACCTAAACGCGTCTAAAAGCGCATAAACACAAGACGACTCTAATGTTCGAGCATTTGGGCTTCATTCACATCTAGGCGTACTGCAGTGACACCAGCTGCATCGCTTTCGTTTAGCTTTTTTGTGTGTTTTTGTGTCCCATTTTTCAGAGCAGCACCATTCATTTGAATAGGCCTCCCTTCGCTCCGAAAACGCAGCAGAAAAGCTTGTCTACCAAATTTTGGCACAGAGTCAGGTGCCTTTGGTGTTGCATCTTTTGCCAGGATTTTAGCGCATTTTGTCTCTCAACAATCACAGCAAAACCGCACCGCATTTGGGGTGCCTTTAAGAGATAATGGCATCGCAAACGCGTTCAGGGTGTTTGCCACGATCCTGGAATCGCAGCCCAGGTGTGCTCAGGTGTGACTGGAGCCGAATGCATTCCAATAGCCAAAATAAATGAATATTCTGGCCAAAAGAACGCATTAACGCTTAAACGCTAGGCGCCATGGGCGTAGCATAAGGGGTTGCAGGGGTCACAATCGCAACCCCACCTCATATTATCATATCCTCCACAAAGTCCAGCTCCGAACTGCCCAAGGGCCCCACAGCCACGCTCCAGTAGTGGGCTTCCACTTTGCCTTCCGCGGTCCATACCCCTGCGTTCTTTTTGGCTGGGGACAGTTGTGAGCCATTTCCTGAATAGAGAGGAGCACAGGGTGAGAACAGTCCAGGGGCCAGGTCAACTTTTGCATCGGGGCCCACAAGCTTCAAGCTACGCCTCTGCTATGCGCGCATAACCATGTGTGCAATATGCAGCTTTTAACATGTTTTTTAAGCACCATTTTTCTGCCAGGATTTCTGGTATTCAGAGGGTTTTTACAGACACCCCATGTGCATGAGGCCATAATAGTAACTGAAGATACTACTACCTACTGGTGATTATCAAATCACCTCTATAGCTGGACTTACACATACACATTTATTTCTGTTCAAAAAAATCTAAAAGATTCCTCCATTTATGCTACACAGAGCAGGTAGATGAATCTCCTGTTGCAGCTATTGTATTCCAACAGCCGACACTGCCATTTGCCAAAGTACCCAAACAGTGCCTGCATTTGAATGGATTCAACTAACAATTTTCCGCCCAGCTCCTTTTACTATTTTATTTAATGGATGTGGGCAAGATGCAGCTTCAGGAACTGGCCGAAATTTGCTCCGGGTATGTCCCCGGGGGACAGGGAGTATGCACAAGACAATCACATTTCCTGGTGCCTCCATGGCAGCATACCTGTGATAGAGCTCCGCCTCGACTCCTCCTTCAGGACTAGTGAATAGCATAAATTAAAGGCATAGTCCCTCCCCCAACATTCTCCTTTTTTTCCTCATACCTTCTTGTGCTGGTGAAGAGTAGCAGTACGTTCATACCTCTGCAGTCGGCAGCGTCCGCCGGGTTTAGCCTTTCCCGTGCGCAGTCCCTGTTCTTGGGCCGCTCACAGCGCTGATAAGACTGGGAACCCCTCTGTGGATCTGTTGGGGTCATTTCGCAGAGTTTCCTCACAGGAACGCAGTCTGCTATCACATCCATGATGAATGCAGTGGAAGTCGCAAAAGGATCAGCTCCATCTTCCCAGGCTGGTGGTTTCCATTTTTTATTACAGGCATTTGTGTTTTTCCTCTCTTCCCCTCCCCCTCCCCTTTCTTTTGCTTGTTAGGCGCCTTTAAAATGATTATTGTCTTACTTTTTTGTTCCTTTAAAACTTTGCAACTGGATAAGGCAGGTGTCTCTCTGTGCAACAACATTGTGGTGCTTATTTCCGGGTTCAGGGGGGGCTACAGGTGCTCTGTACGTCCCGCCAGGTAGGAGAGTATCACGGCGCGGTGTCCTTGCCGCCGTCTGCGCATGCGCGATTCGGGAGTGATACAGAGCCGTAGTTTCTCGGCTCTCTGTACTGGGCGATGCTGGATCTTCTGCGCGTGCGCATGCATGGTCGCTTGGTTCAGTGTCGGCCATCTTGGATTCTGGAAAGAAGGCTAGATTTGCCCTTTTTTTCAATCCATTCCAAATAGTGGTTTATGGGATTAGCCCACGCACCTTGAGCCTATTTAGGTTCAGATTCAGGGATTGCTGTCAGTCTCCTCAGCTGTGCCCTGCTAGGTCTCTCTGATGCTGCTTTGTGGTAGGTACTTTTTATTTTCTCAAAAAAAAAAATGTTGCCGATCAAAAATGTTTTTATGTTTAAAAAAAAAAAAAATGACGATATAAAAATGTTTATGTTTAAAAAATAAAATAAAAAATAAAAAAAGATGACGATATAAAAATGTTTGTTTAAAAAAAAAAAAAGTGACGCCAAAAACTCCTGATTCTTTTCCCTTTCTTACTATATTTCCGGAGCTGATCCTTGTGCCCAACTCCGCAATGAGTCATTCATCTCACAGCAAAGATCCTCACACTTCTATTAGGTATGTGACCAACTATACGTGCGTATAAAAAAAAAGTGCGCTCACTGGTCTAGCGTGAGTTCCTTACATCGTAGCCCTACCCACTCCAAGGGGTCCCGCTCATCAGGGCGTAGGTCCCATTCTTCACATCGTAGATCAGAGAGGTCAAGATCCAGAGGACATGATCGGTCCCCCTCTCCTAGGACCTATAGCAAGAGAAATGCTGGACATGTGGGGCTACACCGCTACCAGACAGAGTGGTCTGTAAGGACTGTTTTACGGACTATGCGTCCAACCGCAAGCTAGAAAATCAGCACGCTGTAGATCTGCTCAAGCGAACAATGAAGGACTCCTTCTCTGAGCTTTTGACTTTGGTCCCCGCTCAACCACTTCAGCAGATATCCCAGGTTCAGGACATAGAACCTAATCTCCCTGGTCCGTCAGCAGTCAGTACACCTCTGCCACCGTCAAGCCGACTAGCTAGAGATTCACCACCTGAAGACTCTTCAGGGGACTCTTGAGAAGAGTCAGAAACTTCTGGCTTCAGTCTCTCCTTGGTAAAGCCATTCATCCAGGCAGTCAAAGCCGCAATCGCCTGGAAAGACGCAGATTAGCCTCCCCAAGAGTCTACAAGCTACTTCTCATTCCTCAAAAGAAAGCAGTTTTTTTTCCCGTTGATGGGCAAGATTAGTCAAGTCATTCAGAAGGAATGGTCAAAGACTGATAAATAAAAAAATAAAAAAAAATTAATTTTTTTGGGTCAGTTCAATAAACTATATACCCCTTACCAGAGTCGGGAACGCAGTCACTAAACTCCATGCCAGTGGTAGACGCATTAGTGGTGCGACTCACAAAAATATAACTTTGCCAATGGAGGATTCCGCTTCCTTCAAAGACCCTCTAGACAGGCGAATCGACCTGGAGCTGAAGAGGAGCTACTTGGCCGTGGGAGCAGCGTGTAAGCCAGCTATTGCCCTCACATCAGTATCAAATGCCATAAGATCTTGGACAGATAACATTGAGACGGCATTGCGTCAGGATGTCCCCATGGAGGATATAATTAAAGCCTTGGAAGAGCTTAGATTGTCGGCAGACTTTGTCGGGGTAGCGGCCATTGACACGATCAGGTGCTCGGCAAGATCCATGTTGCATTCAGTAATGGCGAAGAGGGCCTTGTGGCTGAAACCCTGGATGGCTTATTTATCTTCCAAACAAAATTAGTGCAAAATCCCGTTCGATGGTAAAGCCCTATTCGGAGACAAAATGGATAAAGCTATCTCCAGGCTGTCAGGAGGGAAGTCTGGTATGCTTCCACAGGACAGAAGGATGCGAAGATTCAGAGGTGGCTCCTCTAGGTTCCGCCAGTCAAACCCAAGGGATTTTAGGCAGTCGAGACAGCCAGGGACAACAAAAGACCTTGGAAAGGTACTCGGGGATCCTTTTTGTATAGGAAGATGAAAGCCCTTCCGGCTCCACAGGAGCAGAAGCAGTGTTTTTGACGCCAGAGGAACCAAGGCACTCCCGGTGGGAGCCAGGCTAAAGTCTTTTGTCCCAGTCTGGGCCACCTGCTGCCACGACCCCTGGGTTCTGTCAACAATTCAATGGGGGCACTTTTGGAATTTCTCTTACCCCCCCATCCTCTCCACTGAAAGCTCAAGCTCTAAAAAAACTTCCTAACGTCACTCCAGCTTCAGGGGGCGGCTGTTCTGGTTCCCTTGGCAGAGCGCTTGGCAGGCTTCTACTCCACCCTATTTCTGGTCCCAAAGAGGACAGGTGGGTGGAGGCCTGTGATAGACCTAAAGAGGTTCAGCCGGTATATCTGCCCCAAAAGCTTCAAAATGGAGTCCCTGCAGACGATTATTCAGGCAGTCCAGCCATCAGATTGGATGATTTCGGTTGATCTGCAGGATGCGTACCTACACGTGCCAATTCTACCTGCATTTCAAAAATATCTGAGATTTGCAGTGGGACGGACCCACCTACAGTTTCAAGCCCTGCCTTTCGGTCTGTGCACCTCTCCCAGGGTGTTCACCAGGATACTAATCTGCTTTGGTTCCCCTGGGGGAGAGGGGCTTGAGGATATACCAATACCTGGACGACATCCTCCTCCTAGCAAGCAATCCGGATCAGTTGGTACGTCACCGGGAAATTCTTCTACAGACTCTAAAAGAGCTAGGGTGGCTGGTGAATTCCGACAAGAGTCAACTAACGCCAACACAGCAGATAATCTATGCGCAACGTTCTACACTCAGGAGGGGACAGTGTCATTACCACCGCCGAAGGCAAGGATTGTCACCCAGAGAATGATCAAAGTCATCCGGAGCCCGTATCTGACGGCTTCACAATGCCTGAGCCTCATTGGCACAATGTCTTCCTGTATACCCATGGTTCCTTCGGCACATTGGCACTTGAGGTATTTCCAGACTGGTTTATTGGCGCAGTGGAAGAAACAACAACTATCTCAGACGATCCTGCTGACAGGAAAAATGCGCAGGAGCCTTCACTGTTGGACAGGTCTGGAAAACCTCTCCAAGCCTCATCACCTGGGCTCCCTTCCTTGGATCACAATTGCGTCCGCTTGCAAGCAGACAGGGCTGGGGAGCCCATTGCGGGCAAACCAGAATACAGGGGAGATGGTCATACACCACCCAGGGAGTGGTATCCAACATCTTTGGAGATGAGGGCAGCCTTCTTGGCACTGACCTCTTTGGCACCCCAAATCAGAGGCCAGAGAATACTCCTACGCCTAGACAACAGGGCAGCTGTCGCTTATCTGCAGAAGCAGGGAGGCACTCGCAGCAGGTCACTCCTCAAGGAGGTAGAGCCGATCATGCTCTGGGCGGAGCAGAACCTCCTGGACCTCAGAGCAATGTATCTGCCAGGCAGGTTGAACACGGAAACAGACACGTTATCCAGAAACTTCCTGGACAACAACGAGTGGGCTCTCCACCCTCATGTCTTCCTTCAGATTGCCAACATATCGGATCCCCCTCAGGTAGATCTGTTCGCCTAACCCGAAGAACGCCAAGCTGGATAGGTTCTTCTCTCGGCTGCCGCACCCACAAGCCGAGGCAGTGGATGCCCTGTCATGTCCCTGGAGGTTCACCACGGCATATGCCTTTCCTCCCAGGCCATTAATATTCAAATTCCTCCTGAGGCTCCTCAGAGAGCCAGTCCAGGTGGTGGCAGTACTTCCGTATTGCTCCTCAGTGTGGGCTCTCCAATCAAGATCCCTCCTTTCCCTCAACTTCTGTCGCAGGGCAGTCTAGTTCATCTAAACCCTCAGAAGTTGAATCTTCGAATCTGGAGGTTGAGAGGCGAAGGTTCGAATCCCTAGGGTGTTCCCCAGGAGTCATAACAACCCTTCTAAAAACCAGGAAGCCTGCAACTAATGCCATATATTCAAAAATCTGGGACAAGTTCTTGTCATTTGCTTCCGGAAATGGATTTGATCCAATCCTTCCCTCTACTTCCCATGTTCTAGGATTCCTTCAGACAGGACTTGATCTGGGACTTGGTCTGAGCTCCCTCAAAGTGCAGGTAGCAGCAATCTCTGCCGCAACAAATAAGAGATGGGACGGAGGATCCTTTAGTAGTCACTTACCTCAGAGGTGTATTAAAGATTCGCCCTCCTGTCAGACGATCATTTCCTAAGTGGGATCTGTCCCTAGTCCTGGAAGTTCTATCTGACCATCCCTTTGCTCCAGTGGAACAAGTAACAATATGGAACCTGACACTAAAGACGGGTTTCCTGCTAGCCATTACATCTGGCAAAAGGATCTTGGAACTTCACTCTTTAGGGATAGGTGACGACCACATCTCCTTCTTCCCCGACAGAGTGGAACTTCGCCCCCTTCGGGGGTTCACACCAAAGGTCACTACTCCAAGCCACCTGTTGGAACCCTGGGCACTACCAGTGTTTACAGACACGGATTCAGAGTCTTGTCACGAACTGGATGTATCCAGAGTGCTCAGGGCCTACCTAGAAGCCACCGGCCCCTTCAGAAAGTCTGAGAGACTTTTCATCGTACCGTTCGGTAGATACAGGGGCAAAGAAGCTTCCATCAGAACTCTGGCATCTTGGGCTGTAAATTTAATCCAGAAGGCCTACAGGGTGAAGAATATGGAGCCTCCATCCCGAGTGAATGCTCATTCTACAAGGGCAGTCTCAGCTTCCTGGGCAGCAAGGGCTAATGTTTCGTTGGAGACGGTGTGCAGGGCTGCCACCTGGTCTTCTCACCATACGTTCCTCAGACACTACCATATTGATCCAGGAGCGCTCACGACTGTTGAGTTTGGAAGGAGGGCAGTTCAGGCTGCTATGTCCTCTTCTAATTAAACATTTATTGTTAAGCAATTATCCCACCCATGTCAGCTAGTTATTTATCACAGGTATGCTGCAGTGGAGGCACCAGGAAAACGGAAAATTGTATCATACTGACCAGTAATTTTCCTTTCCTGGTGCCTATCCATGGCAGCATACGCTCCCACCCTCGGTATTCTATATTACAGAGAATGTTGGGGGAGGGACTATGCCTTTAATTTATGCTATTCACTAGTCCTGAAGGAGGAGTCGAGGCGGAGCTCTATCACAGGTATGCTGCTATGGATAGGCACCAGGAAAGGAAAATTACTGGTAAGTATGATACAATTTTCCGTTTTGCATGCAGTGTGAAGAGCAGGTTTGGATTTTTTTTTTTTTTTTATATGGACTTTTGGCACTACTGATGGACCTTTTATAGTTTATGCATTTTAATTGATGTTATCATAGTTTATGCACTTTAATTGGTATCTGCATTACGTGGGATCATGTTGTTGCTTGCTCTTTGTAAAGGGTTAGGTATACACAGCTTATCTTATAAAGATTTATTTTAATTGCGGATTTATTTTTTTAAGATCAAAGGTTTTAGATAACACTAGTGATGAGCCGAACACCCCCGGGTTCGGTTCGCACCAGAACCCGCGAACGGACCGAAAGTTCGTACGAACATTAGAACCCTATTAAATACAATGGATGCGAACGTTCGAATTCTAAAGTGCTAATTATAACGACTATTATGCATGTTATTGTCCTAAAAAGGGTTTGGGAACCCGGGTTCTGCACCAGGGGACATGTATCAATGCAAAAAGAAGTTTTAAAAACGGTCATTTTTCGGGAGCAGTCATTTTAATGATGCATAAAGTGAAAAAAAAAAGTCAAATATTCCTTTAAATATCGTACCTGGGGGGTGTCTAAAGTATGCCTGTGAAGTGCCACGTGTTTCCCGTGTTTAGAACTGTCCCTGCACAAAATGACACTTCTAAAGGAAAAAAAAGCCATTTAAAACTGCTTGCGGCTTTAATGTAATGTCTGGTCCCGGTAATATGGATGAAAATCTTTAAGAAAAATGGCATAGCTACCCCATGACCCCCCCCCCCCCTACCCCAGCCCATTACCAGCCCCTTTGGGTCTTGTATGGATATTAAGGGGAACACCGCACACAAAATAAAAAAGGCCCTATATACTCTGAACAGCCGTATACAGGCGGTGCATACAAGACAGGGACTGTAGGTTTGTTCTTATGTAGAATGTGTTTGTAATTTTGAACAGGTACATTGTTTAAGTGTAGCTCCAGCCCAAAAATCTATTTTTAAACTTTTTGGAAAACATAGGTAAGGGTTATCACCCCTGTAACATTTGTTTTGCTGTCTGTGCCCCTGTTCAGAACATTTCACCTCACTTTCCGTCCCAATGACAACTGTTTTTGAAATGTGGTGTTTTTCTTGAAACAAGGATTGGTGATAAAGCATCAGTACAGAGGAGACACCTTTCTCCCATATTAATTCTGAGGCCTCGTACACACGACCGATTTTCTCGTCGTAAAAAACACGTCGTTTTTTTCGACGAGATTCTTGTTAAGCTTGTCGATTTTCTCGTCAAGCTTTCTATGCGTACACACTGTCATTTCCCAATTTCCTCGTGGTTCTCTGCGCTCACGTCCAGCACGTACGACGGCACTATAAAGGGGAAGATCTTTTTTCTTGGCGCCACCCCTTGGGCTGCTTTTGCTGATCTCGTGTTACCGCGTGTGAAGTAAAAGTTTGGGAAGAGACGATTCGCGCTTTTCAGTCTTCGTGCTTTCAGTTCGTTTTAGCGTGACGAATGTGCTATTTCCATTACGAAGGCTTGTTTTACCAGAAGATGCGCTCCCGTCTCATACTTGATTCTGAGCATGCGCGCTTTTGGAAGAGTCGTAAAAGCATACACACGAACCATTTTCTCGTCACAAAACAGGCCGACGAGAAACACGACGAGGAAATCTGGACTCCTGACGAGAAAATAGAGAGCAGGTTCTCTATTTTCTCGTCGAGATTCTCGTCAAGTTTCTCGTCGTAAAACCATACACACGAACGTTTTTCTAGACAAAAAAACTCTTGCGGCACTTTTCTTGACTGTTTACGACGAGAAAATCGGTCGTGTGTACGAGGCCTTACAGGAGAGAATTTTCCTTCCTAGGGGTAGATTTCCTCTCACTTCCTGTTGTCTTCTTGCGTTTGCAAGTAGGAGTCGTTTGTAAGTTGGATGTTTGAAAGTAGGGACCTGCCGTATATACTCTGCAGAAATAGGCCCCTTAGTTGTTGGTGTTGGCACAACACTGTAAGCACTCACAGTTACTCTTGGTTGGTGCTGGAACGCCCTGCTGTCAACTATTATATCAGGAATTGTAATTACATATAATTGTTGAACAGTGGTAGTAAAAATTGGGCCTTTGATGGTGGTGCTGGTGCCACAACACTGTAAGCCCTGACAGTTACTCTTGGTGGGTGCAGCAATGGGCCCTGCTGTGAATTATTAGATCAAGAATTGTAATTGCATGCCCCTGTTGAACAGGGGCTGAAAAATTGGGCCTTTCGTGGTGGTGGTGGTGGTGGTGGTGTTGCCACAACACTGTAAGCCCTCAGAGTTACTCTTGGTGGGTGCAGGAATGGGCCCTGCTGTGAATTATTAGATCAAGAATTGTAATTACATGCCCCTTTTGAACAGGGGCTGAAAAATTGGGCCTTTTGTGGTGGTGGTGGTGGTGGCGTTGCCACAACACTGTAAGCCCTCAGAGTTACTCTTGGTGGGTGCAGCAATGGGCCCTGCTGTGAATTATTAGATCAAGAATTGTAATTACATGCCCCTGTTGAACAGGGGCTGAAAAATTGGGCCTTAGGCACTGGTGGCACAACACTGCAACCCCTCACAGATACTGTACTTGGAGCACAGCAATGAGCCCTGTTGCAAAGTATTGCTTCAAAAATTGTAATTACACGCCCCTGTTAAACAGGGGCTGAAAAATTGGGCCTTAGCCACTGGTGGCGGCACCCATAAACAAAAATGATCTTCCAAGCTATCATCATCAATCGTATCATTGAGGACTCGGAGGAGGAGGATAGCCAGTCAACATAACAGCACAGGCACTCAGCATCAGCATCAGTCTTGAAGGGATGTGACATGTTAAAATCAATTAGTCTGTTATATCAGCATCAGGTGTGTGGTAGCTGGTGGTGATCCAAGACTGGTTCATCTTGATGAAAGTCAGTCGATCAACCGAGTCGGTGGACAGGCGCACCCTGTGATCCGTGACAAATCCTCCAGCAGCACTGAATGTGCGTTCCGAAAGAACGCTGGATGCAGGACAGGCCAGTAGCTCAATTGCATACTGTGCAAGCTCTGGCCAGTGATCCATCCTCAAGACCCAGTAAGCCAGAGGATTTTCGGTGGGGAAGGTGTCCAAGTCTGACCTTGCCCCTAGATATTCCTGCACCATGTTTATCAGACGCTGGCGATGGTTGCTGGAACCGATCATACTTTGGGGCTGCGGACTAAAGAATTGTCTGAACGCATCGGTCAGACGGCCACCTTCCCCACCGCTCCTTCTTTGACTGGCCGAAGCCTCAGCAACTCGTTGTCCAGGACCAGGAGTTTGTAACCTCCCAGTCTCTGGGAACGCGTTGCACAGACCTTTCTGCAAGGCCTCCCGGAGTTGTCTCATCCTCTGCTCCCTCTGCGACGGTAACATAAGGTCCGCAACCTTACCCTTGTACCGTGGATCAAGGAGAGTGGCCAGCCAGTAATGGTCCCTCTCCTTGATCCGAAGAATACGAGGATCCTTCCGCAGACTTTGCAGGATCAGGGAGGCCATGCAGCGTAGGTTAGCTGAGGCATTCAGTCCGGAGTCCTCTGGGTCACTAAGGACGACATGATCCGCAGCCACCTCCTCCCAGCCACGTACAAGTCCACTGGTTTCTTGGGACTGTAAATCATCCCTAAAAGACTGCTGCTGATGATGCTGAGTGCCAGCCTCCACCTCCATGCTGACACAATCCTCCTCCTCCTCCTCCTCCTCCTCCTCCTCCTCTTCGATGGGTGGGACAGAAGGAACACTGTCTGGGTAAAGGGGGCCTTGAGAGGCAAGGAAGTCCTCCTCTTCCTGCCTCTGTTCTGCCTCAAGTGCCCTGTCCATTATTCCACGCAGCGTGTGCTCCAACAGGTGGACAAGAGGTACAGTGTCACTGATGCATGCACTGTCACTGCTCACCATCCTCTTGGCCTCCTCAAATGGTGCCAGGATAGTGCATGCATCCCTGATCATGCCCCAGTGGCGTGGAGAAAAAAAACCAAGCTCCCCTGACCCTGTCCTGGTGCCGTAGTCGCACAGGTACTCATTGATGGCCCTCTGCTGCGTGTGCAGCCGCTGCAGCATGGCCAACGTTGAGTTCCACCTGGTGGGCATGTCACATATAAGGCGGTTCTTGGGCAGGTTCAACTCCTTTTGCAGCTCAGCCAGGCGAGCACTGGCATTATAAGATCTGCGGAAATGCACACAGACTTTCCTGGCCTGCCTCAGGACATCCTGTAAGCCCGGGTACCTGCCCAAGAACCGCTGCACCACCAGGTTAAGGACGTGAGCCACACAGGGCACATGGGTCAGTTGTCCCTGTCGGAGGGCGGAGAGGAGGTTGGTGCCATTGTCGCAAACCACCATTCCTGGCTTAAGCTGGCGTGGCGTCAACCACCTCTCGGCCTGGCCCTGCAGAGCAGACAGGACCTCTGCCCCAGTGTGGCTTCTGTCCCCCAAACACACCAGCGCAAGCACGGCATGGCATCTTTTTGCCTGCGTACTTGCGTAGCCCCTTGAACGGCTACGGAGCACCGCTGGTTCAGAGGACAAAGCACAGGAAGAGGCCATGGAGGAAGAAGAAGAGGAGGGGGTGGAGGAGAGAGGTGTGTCACAACCAGTAGTAGCATTTTGGAGGCGTGGCGGTGGAACAACCTCCAACACTACTGCACCTTGTCCTGCATCCTTCCCAGCTGCCAAAAGAGTGACCCAATGGGCCGTGAAAGAAAGGTAACGTCCCTGTCCATGCCTGCTGGACCATGAGTCAGCGGTAATATGCACCTTACCGCTGACCGCCCTGTCCAGCGAGGCCAAGACATTGCCTTCCACATGCCGGTAGAGAGCCGAATAGCCTTCCGTGAGAAAAAGTGGCGTTTGGGAACCTGCCACTGAGGAACCGCACATTGCACAAACTCACGGAAGGGGGCCGAGTCTACCAACTGAAAAGGCAGCAGTTGAAGCGCTAGCAATTTAGCCAAGCTAGCATTCAACCGCTGGGCATGTGGATGGCTGGGAGTGAACTTCTTTCGACGGTCCAGCAGCTGGGGCAGGGAAATTTGCCTGCTAGAATCGGACGTCGGTGTACTGCTAGCAGAGTGGCCGCAAGTACTTGGCTGTGACACACCTAATTCTACACCTTCATTCCTCTCAGTGCATGTTTCAGAGAGGACTGAAGTTATAGTGGGGTTGGAGATCCCAGCTGATGCGGTGCAAGGAGAGGTCCGCTTTGTTCTTTGGTGTGGGTCTTTGAGGTAGGCTTGCCAACGAGCTGCATGGCAGGTCAACATATGTCTGGTCAGGCATGTGGTACCCAAGCGGCTGATGTTTTGGCCACGCGATATACGCTTGAGACATATGTTGCAAACAGCAGCTGTGCGATCTGATGCACTAGCCTCAAAAAAGGCCCACACCAAAGAACTTTTTGAATGACGGGCAGAGGCAGCGCCCTGCACAGGCGGAGCTCTGCGGTGTGATTCCGTCGGTGTACTGCCCTTACGCTGGCCACCAAAGGGCATCCTGCCTCGTTGGAGATGTGCCTCCTCCTCATCCTCCTCCTCCTCCTCCTCCTCTCTCCTATTAGGCACCCACGTGGAGTCAGTGACCTCATCATCCCCTCCCTCCTCATCACTGGAGCCAATCTGGCAGTATGCTGCAGCTGCTGGAACATGACTGCCAGATTGGTGTCCTTCTTGAGCATCCCCTCTGTCTGCTCTCACGCTACTGCCTTCCTGTAGCTGGGTTTCATCATCAGACCCTTCGAAACGCTGGGCATCCTCCTGGAGCATGTACCCAACACTGTGCTCAAACAGTTCAGGGGACTCCTCAGGAGGAGGACATGGTGGGTCTAGGGAAGGAGTGACTGATGATGAGTCTGACATTGATACCAGGGAAGAGGACGCTTTGGCAGCTGCTTTGCCAGTACCCTGAGCCTGGGTGAGAGAGGATGAGGAGGAGGAGGAGGGCTTGGTCATCCACTCTACCAAGTCTTCGGCATGATGTGGCTCAACATGTCCAGCTGCCGAAAAGAAGTGCAAGCGTGTCTCATGGCCATGTGCTGATGACAATCCACCGCGTCCACGACCAGCACTGTTGCCCCCAGACACAGAGCCTGCTTGCCCTCTTTTATTGCCTCCTGACTGTCTGCCTCTCCTTGTTTGCCTTCCAGACATTCTAATGGATGGCCTGCAGGGAGATGGGAAAAAAGCAATAAGGGCTACCTTCAGGTGTCCTTCTCTGTCCCTTTACTTAAGGATTTCTAAATATGGTTGAGGATGATTGCTTTCGCACAGAATAGCACAATGACAATTTCCCTGACTGTCCAAAAAACAAGGATTTCAAAGATGGTTGATGAGGAATGCTTTAGCACAGTATAGCACAATGAGAATTTCCCTCACTGTCCTTCCCTGTCCCTACAAACAAGGATTAGCACAGTAAAACACACTGACACTCTCCCTACCTATAGTTTTCTGTCCCTATAAAAAATGTTTTTTTAAAGATGGTTGATGATGAATGCTTTAGCACAGTATAGCACAAGGAGAATTTCCCTCACTGTCCTTCCCTGTCCCTACAAACAAGGATTAGCACAGTAAAACACACTGACACTCTCCCTACCTATAGTTTTCTGTCCCTATAAAAAATGTTTTTTTAAAGATGGTTGATGATGAATGCTTTAGCACAGTATAGCACAAGGAGAATTTCCCTCACTGTCCTTCCCTGTCCCTACAAACAAGGATTAGCACAGTAAAACACACTGACACTCTCCCTACCTATAGTTTTCTGTCCCTATAAAAAATGTTTTTTTAAAGATGGTTGATGATGAATGCTTTAGCACAGTATAGCACAAGGAGAATTTCCCTCACTGTCCTTCCCTGTCCCTACAAACAAGGATTAGCACAGTAAAACACACTGACACTCTCCCTACCTATCCTTCTCTTTCCCTAAACTAAAGGAATCCAGGTTAAGCAAGAAAAAAAAGGTCACTGTCCCTGCCTATGCTTCTCTTTCCCTGCTCCGGAACACACTACACTAGGCCGCCGTGCTGGCGGCCTTTTATAGTGTGGGTCGTGTACTAAACACCCTCAGCAATAATTGGCCACAGGCATCCTGCCTGTGGCCAATCATTGCTCTCCTCGCTGCCGGCGCTGTGATTGGCCAAGCATGCGGGGTCACAGTGCATGCTTGGCCAATCACAGCGCCTGGATGACACTGCGATGGCGTAGTGCATTGTGGGCCGTGAATTAGGCGATAACGGCCCAAATCGTTCGTTGTTCGGCGAACGATCGAACAGCCGATGTTCGAGTCGAACGTATGTTCGACTCGAACATCGAGCTCATCCCTAGATAACACCTAGCGCTCACCTGGAGTTGTATATAGCTCTGGATATGGCCTGCTTAAAGACCGGGCTTTCAGCTAGAGATCTAGAGGAAGTGTAAATGGACTACGAGTGCAATGATTACTGCACTTGTATGTGTTTAAAGTGACAAGAAATGGCGCCAGGGAACTGGTGAATAGTGTTGAGTGAAGCTGCCCCTTTAAAAGTGAGTAAATCACTCAAAATGTAATAATGGGTAGTAAAAAAAGTGTGGCGCTGACTCATATAACAACTTACAAAATATCAATGTGTGTAATCACTTCTCATAAAGCTTGCAATAATCAAACAAACAAAAATATAAAAAATGTATAAAAGTAAGATAATTAATAAGTAAACTTCTAATAAAATCTTCACAAAGAAAAGGAACCACGGTGATTGGACTTCCTTTTCTTTGTGAAGATTTTATTAGGCGTTTACTTAGACCCCTTTCACACTGGGGCTGTTTGCAGGCGCTATTGCGCTAAAAATAGCGCCTGCAACCCGACCTGAAACAGAGGCTGCTGTTTCTCCGGTGTGAAAGCCCGAGGGCTTTTACACTTTAGCGGTGCGCTAGCAGGACGGTGAAAAAAGTCCTGCTAGCCGCATCTTTGGAGCAGTGAAGGAGCGGTGTGTTTACCGCTCCTCCACCGCTCCTGCCCATTGAAAGTAATGGGACACCGCGGCTATAGCATTGGCAATGCACCTCTGCAGAGGCGCATTGCCGGCGGTATTAACCTATTTTCGGCCGCTAGCGGGGGGTAAAACCACACCACTAGCGGCTGAATGCCGCCGCAAATCTGACGGTAAAGCGCTGCTAAAAACAGCGGCGCTTTACCGCCACCGCACCGCCCGCCCCAGTGTGAAACCAGCCTTATTGATCATCACTTCATTTATTATATTTTTGTTTGTTTGTTTGATTATTGCAAGCTTTATGAGAAGTGATTACACACATTGATGTTTTGTAAGTTGTTACATGAGTCAGCGCCACATCTTTTTTACTACCAATTAATTACTGCACTTGTATTCCATTGAGAACTAGAAGTCAGTCTGCCACGTTGGCAGGTGGGACTTGTAGTTTATTCATTTAGGGCTCATTTAAACTAGCGGCATGGATTGCCACTCTTTTGAAAAGTGATCCATGCTCCTAAATAAGGGGGTAACATGGTGCAAAAGCTGGGGTTAGCATTTAAGATCAACTTAGTGTAGAACAGTTACGGTTGAAAACATTGCAGTTGCCTATCTCCAAGCGTATTGCCAATGTTTTAAAAATGCTCATGTTCCACAGAAGGCCTCCCCAGGTAGAGTGCAGAACACTAGTTGCAGCAGAAGTCAAAGCATAAAGAACACTACAACTGTGCATGGAATGTTGGAGACTATGCGAGTGCATAAACTAAAACTGGTCTAGGGTCTACCTGAATTGATGTGTACAAGGTATTTGACATACTGGTGCTGAATTTCTAAAGCTTAATGAAAGAGCTCTATAGATTTTGTGCAAATTTGAAAACAGTTAGCAGCTCCATTGAAAGCGTGATGAATATTTTATGCTTACTATGAAAGGTTCCCTGTGTCTACCAAAGCTGGCCATACACTAGTCAAATTTTGTTTGAAACCTTTTGTTTCATTTGTTCAGTTTTCTAATTGTTAGTGGGGCCAAGTCAAAGTTTTCTTTTCAATCGCATTGACAAGCAACTTCAAAGAAGAAATTTTTTCTTGCACAAATGAATTTCAAACAGTATATGTGCTTTTTTTCGTTCAGGAAAGCCCGTTAAATCCAAACTAAAGTGTTAAAAGCAAACAAACTTTTGAATTACTTTCAAATTATATTTTTGAGGTCATAGAATGTACTGGGAATTTTCTTACGAATATTCGTGCGAAGGTTGGTTCGAAAATCGAAATGAAAATTGCACCGCATCAGGTTACCGCTCCTACACTCTGTTTATCACTGGATAGCCGTTCCACAAAGGTTCCAGCCCAGCTCGTCTGCCGCTTAATCTAGATCAAAAAACAACTCTGGATGGCTCTCTTTACCGACTTTATTGCAAAACACACATGGTAAACATCACATAATAGTGGGGGGCTAAAAAAAGATTGACACGTTACGTGCCCAAAGGGCCCTAGTCTGTGCAGCTCCCACGCCCCCCCCCAACTTGTAGGAGAATGGAAGTGTAGAGTCTGCTCAGCTACTACACGCCTCTGCCCAACCTGTAGGAGAGTGGAGTGCAAAGTCTGCTAAGCCGCCATACCCCCACCCAACCTGTAGGAGAGTGGAGTGCAAAGTCTTCTCAGCTGCTACACCCCCTCCGCCCAACCTGTAGGAGAGTGGAGTGCAAAGTCTGCTCAGCCGCCATACCCCCCTGCTCAAATTGTCTGAGAGTGGAGTGCAAAGTCTGCTCAACCACCACACCCCCTCCAACCAACCTGCAGGAAAGTGGAGTGCAGAGTATGTTCAGCCACCATGTACCATGTTCTAAATATTGTTAATGTTTAAAGAGACCCTGTCATCATTTTAAAGCCCACACTTTTGAGTTATATTCTCCTTTACAGTGCACCCTCCTGTTCCCTCTTCCATCATACCCATCATAAAATAGCCAGTGTTGAGTATGGGGAAGTTTGCGGCCATTCCCTATCATGCAGTGCTCAGGCCTACAGGCCAATTAATAAGCCTACAAACTTGCACATGACGAAGGGGATGCTGTCATGACCTTTTTAAGCTTCAACACCAGCTGACGCCTAGTATTTTGTGACAGAAGAATTAGCAACGGGAGCATTAGGATGACAAGTACTAAATACATGGGTTAGGGCGCTTTCACTGTGCTCCACTGCAGTTTGGCCACACCGCAGGTAAAGCACATTGCACCTGTGTTTTTTGTGCTCACGGTTACTGACGGTTTCCCATAGACTTCTATCATGTCCCATGTTTTTGGTGCATTTTCCAACAGTCTTGCATGCTGTATCATTGGTGCGCTTTCAAAAAATGCACCAAAAACACAGGACATAATAGATGTCCATGGGAAACTTGCATAAAGACCCCACTGTGTTGCACCAAACAGCGCTCAGCCGCCATACCCCCCCTGCTCAAATTGTCTGAGAATGGAGTGCAAAGCCTGCTCAACCACCACACCCCCTCCACCCATCCTGCAGGAAAGTGGAGTGCAGAGTATGTTCAACTGATCCGGTCCGATCTCCAGCGGCGAATGCTGTGTGCAGGAGACAGCTGACAATGGCTGTGAAATTCCTGAGAAGTGATGTCATCCATAGACATACTATGGGGCTTCTGTTGTCAGCTGCCTCTCCTGCACCCGCCTACATACTGAAACCACCTCTGGCAGCTCAGCATGGGACCGGATAGCAAAAGGGTCCTGTGCATGTTTGGGTCCGGTTCAGGTGCGAATTTAGGCAAAAATTCGGACCTGAATTGCACCTTAACTGGTGAACAGACATGCACCGGATCCCAGGCAACTCTGTGATAGAGATGGGCAAACGGTTCGGCCCAAGCATGAGTTTGGGTTGAACATTGGCTGTTCGCATGTTCGACGAACACCCGAATTATTGGGGCGTTCGACCGTTTGTTTGGCCCGCCGAATGACCACAATGCACTGCACCTCCACACAGTGCATTGGAATCCCTGATTGGTTGAAGCAATTAAAACTTTGCCCAATCAGGGAACAGAGCACTGTCAGAGCCATGATTGGAGAAAGTCATGATGACTCTATCCAATCATATTACAAGGGAAAAGGATATGGGAATATTAGTTGCAGTACTCACCGATAACGTATCGGGGGGGTGTAATTAATTATATATAACCACAAAATAGAAAACAGGGAGGCATACCCCTCATTTAGTCCATTGTTCACATAGTCGCTGGATTAACCATGGGATATTTTTGGGTATGGTTCCCCATTAGATGGGGGACCGAGGTTTTATATGTCTTTTGGTATTGTTTTTTTAGTGTAGCGGGCCCCCTTTAAGACTCCCGGGACTACCTTGCCCAGAATCCCTTTCGGCAATGTTTCCACCCCAGAGATGGGGTTATAAAAGTAGGAGGCGAGGCTGGGCTCGGCCTCTTTGGGACACGAGACTTCAGTGACTGATCCTCCTGTGCGGATGTGCCGGAGTGCAAGGCCTGAAGCCTGAGGCCTTGCGCAGCACCAAAGAGCCTTCCACCCCACTGCGAGCCTGGGTGGCATCTGACTTTGCTTATCTACAGCCTTGGTTGGATCGGGGACCCGATCGCTGGAGACACTGTGTGAGGACACAGTCGGTGGAAGTTCCCGGACTGGGATCGCGTCCGGAGGGGTGAGCGAAGGTATGCTCAGACCGTATACTGTTTGTTGCTGATGTGCCTATAGACTGCCGTGGCCCACAAGTTTATATCTGATACTCTCGCTGGAGATCCATATCAGAGCTGAACTCAGAGGTTCTTCAGTAAAGTGTTTATTCCATTAAAATCTTCCCACTGGATTACAAATGTTATTCTGTTATGTGCACCACCTTTAAAGACTTGCCGGTGAAGAAACCATCATCCCCTATAGACTGAGTTTTAGATATCTGAGCCAGGCCTGGCCAGCTAGTTAGTTCATTTAGTTACTGCGCCACAGGGCGCCTAGTTAACGGTCGCCCACGCGGCGCACCTTTACTGTTCATTTAACGCATAGTTATGTTTATTGCTGCAGGGCTCTGCAACTTATTACCTGTAAACTGTTACCACTGTTAACCTTTTTACCACAAGCCTAAAGTAAATTAGATACCCTCTTTCATTATTGCCTTGGTGTCTGAGTTTAATCACACAGTATAAGAAATATATTGCTGCCATAACTAACTGTGCCAGTAGGGGGTCGAGTACATTGCCGGGGGTTGGCGGAGCTGTCTTCAGGGCCCAAACTAAACCTCTTAGTTGAAGGTATCGCTACACGTGGGGTTCTCGTCCAGGATCCTGATACAGCAATTAAACGCCAGAGGTGCCGGCATGGACCCACAAGCGATAGAAGAGTGGTGCAAAACCTCTAGGGCAGAGCCGAATAACTCGATAGTCATCAGTCTCCCAGGGGAAGAATGGAAGACTGACATGGTAGAGGAGTTAATGAAGTTAGTGTCCCCAGGTCACACACCATGGGTGATAGATATAAAATCAGACCCAGACACTTCATATCAGTATGCACTGGTGGAATACGGAGACGGGATACCAGAGGCTTGCAAGTACAAGTGTGTAAAGACGCCAGACAATAGAACCTATAGGTTGGCGCCCGCAGTAGCTATAAAGAAGGAACCAACACAGATGGGATCACCGCAGGCTGCGGCCCGTACCTCACCAGAAAGAGGAGGTGGGGTGACACCCCCGGTAGCACCCACACCTGCCACTGCTATATCACCAGAATTGATAAAGGCAATAGGGGATCTACTAATCAAATGTCAGAAGACAAACACGGTGCATGTGGAGACTAGCTACCGGAGACTGAAAACATTCTCAGGGAAGCTCCCTGTCCCTGCAGGGGAAGAAGATTTTGATACCTGGGTGGAGCAGGCATTACAAGTAGTGTTGAGCGGACCCGAACTGTAAAGTTCGGGTCCGTACCGAATTTTGGCGTTTTCCCGACCCCGGACCCGGACCCGGATTTTGCGCTAAAGTCCGGGTTCGGGTTCGGATTCGGGAATTTAATGGCGCAGTTAGAAATGCTTCAGGGGCCAGCCAATCACCATTTGATTAGCTGGTGTGCCCTTAGAAGCCATCATAGCCATGCCTACTAATGGCATGGCTGTAATTGGTCAGTGCAACATGTGACCCAGCATGTGACCAGCTTCTATATAAGAAAGAGGCACACAGCACAGATCGTCACTCTGCTTTTAGACAGTGTAGGGAAAGGATCCTGGCTGCTGTTGCTGTGAGGGAGAGAATTATATGATAGGAGTTAGTCCTGATTCTGCAATCTACTGATAGAAAAGATAGGGAGACAGTGTAGTGTAGTGTAGGGGCAGGATCCTGTTTGTGCTTTCAGGGAGAGAGATTTAGATAGGAGTCCAGATTGAGAGATATAATAGCTCAGCGATCTGCATAGGTTTATCTGTTTGTGTTGCAAGCTCAGTGCACCAGCACTGCATTACGTTGAGTGATACACCTATTCCATACTGTGGCTGTATTGTGCTCTTGCTAAAAGACCTATTTTGGTCAGAAAAAAAAAAAAAAAAGGCACTTTATTGTGCTTTTGCTAAAAAGACCCATTTTTGGGCCCCAAAAAAAAAAAAAGGCACTTTATTGTGCTTTTGCTAAAAAGACCCATTTTTGGGCCCCAAAAAAAAAAAAAGGCACTTTATTGTGCTGTTGCAAAAAAAAAAAAGGCACTTTGTTGTGCGCAAAAAAGACCTATTTTTGGGCAAAAAAAATATTTTGCAGTGTATATCTCTAGTTGTGTGAAATAACCAATTTCTATATATTTTTCTTGCACTATGCTATACTAAAAAAAAAAAAAAAACTTTTTTTTGAATAGCATTCTCTGCAGCTGTGCGATTCAGCGGTTATATACTGTGGTTGTGTTGTGCTCTTTCAAAAAACGCCATTTAGGGCCACAGAAAATATTTTGCAGTGTGAAATACACATGTGGAGGTGTGTAAAATAAACAATTTCTATATATTGTACAGTGCTATACTAAAAAAAAAACACTTTTTTTTGAATAGCATTCTCTGCACTTCTATAGCTGTGCGATTCAGTGGTTAAATACTGTGGTTGTGTTGTGCTCTTTCAAAAAACGCCATTTAGGGCCACAGAAAATATTTTGCAGTGTGAAATACACATGTGGAGGTGTGTAAAATAAACAATTTCTATATATTGTACAGTGCTATACTAAAAAAAACAACATTTTTTTTGAATAGCATTCTCTGCACTTCTATAGCTGTGCGATTCAGTGGTTAAATACTGTGGTTGTGTTGTGCTCTTTCAAAAAACGCCATTTAGGGCCACAGAAAATATTTTGCAGTGTGAAATACACATGTGGAGGTGTGTAAAATAAACAATTTCTATATATTGTACAGTGCTATACTAAAAAAAACAACATTTTTTTTGAATAGCATTCTCTGCACTTCTATAGCTGTGCGATTCAGTGGTTAAATACTGTGGTTGTGTTGTGCTCTTTCAAAAAACGCCATTTAGGGCCACAGAAAATATTTTGCAGTGTGAAATACACATGTGGAGGTGTGTAAAATAAACAATTTCTATATATTGTACAGTGCTATACTAAAAAAAAAAAACGTTTTTTTTGAATAGCATTCTCTGCACTTCTATAGCTGTGCGATTCAGTGGTTAAATACTGTGGTTGTGTTGTGCTCTTTCAAAAAACGCCATTTAGGGCCACAGAAAATATTTTGCAGTGTGAAATACACATGTGGAGGTGTGTAAAATAAACAATTTCTATATATTGTACAGTGCTATACTAAAAAAAACAACATTTTTTTTGAATAGCATTCTCTGCACTTCTATAGCTGTGCGATTCAGTGGTTAAATACTGTGGTTGTGTTGTGCTCTTTCAAAAAACGCCATTTAGGGCCACAGAAAATATTTTGCAGTGTGAAATACACATGTGGAGGTGTGTAAAATAAACAATTTCTATATATTGTACAGTGCTATACTAAAAAAAAAAACATTTTTTTTGAATAGCATTCTCTGCACTTCTATAGCTGTGCGATTCAGTGGTTAAATACTGTGGTTGTGTTGTGCTCTTTCAAAAAACGCCATTTAGGGCCACAGAAAATATTTTGCAGTGTGAAATACACATGTGGAGGTGTGTAAAATAAACAATTTCTATATATTGTACAGTGCTATACTAAAAAAAAACAACATTTTTTTTGAATAGCATTCTCTGCACTTCTATAGCTGTGCGATTCAGTGGTTAAATACTGTGGTTGTGTTGTGCTCTTTCAAAAAACGCCATTTAGGGCCACAGAAAATATTTTGCAGTGTGAAATACACATGTGGAGGTGTGTAAAATAAACAATTTCTATATATTGTACAGTGCTATACTAAAAAAAACAACATTTTTTTTGAATAGCATTCTCTGCACTTCTATAGCTGTGCGATTCAGTGGTTAAATACTGTGGTTGTGTTGTGCTCTTGCAAAAAACGCCATTTAGGGCCACAGAAAATAAATTGCAGTGTGAAATACACATGTGGAGGTGTGTAAAATAAACAATTTCTATATATTTTCCTTGTACTGTGCTATACTAAAAAAAACAACCTTTTTTTTTGAATAGCATTTTCTGCAGTTCTGTAGCTGTGCGTTTCAGCCATTACGTACTGTGGGTGTGTTGTGGTCTTCCAAAAAACGCCATTTAGGGCAAGATCCTAAATTTGGAAAATATGAGGGGAAGGTCAAAGGGACGTGGTGGCCCCGGTCGTGGTGCTGCTGGTGGAGCTCCTGTTGCAGGGAGAGGACGTGGTGGATCTGTGCCAGCTACACGCACAAGTGAAACACCTTCCTCAGGTGCGAGTAGGCGACCGAGCCTGCGGCGGTATTTTGTCACGCCTAATGAGGCTGTACCAATGTTTAGGCCAGGACAAGTACAGGCGATAGTAGATTGGGTTGCTGACAGTGCCTCGGGTTCCTTCACATTGTCTCCCACCCACTCTTCTGCTGAAAGATCAGAGTTGGCACCTGAAGCCCATGTCCATCAGTCTTTCACCTCACCCCCTTGCAAATCAGCCAAGCAGTCTGAGCCCCAAATCATGCAGCAGTCTCTTCTGCTTTTCGATGACTCTGTTAGCAGGGTTTCCCAGGGCCATCCACCTAGCCCTGCCCCAGAAGTGGAAGAGATTGAGTGCACCGATGCCCAACCACTTATGTTTCATGATGGGTACATGGGAGGACCATCGCAGCACGTCTCGGATGATGACGAAACACAGGTGCCAACTGCTGCTGCTTTCGCAATTGTGCAGACAGACATGGAGGGCAGGGGTGAAGACTGGGTGGAAGATGATGTGGAGGACGATGAGGTCCTCGACCCCACATGGAATCAACGTTATGCAGGTGACCAGTGTAGTTCGGAGGAAGAGGCGGTGGTCGCACAGAGCCACCAGCACAGCAGAAGAGGGAGCAGGGTGCAAAAACTGAGCATTCGTCCCCTAGACAGTACATCTGCTACTGCCCAATGCAGCAAGGGACCGAGCACACCAAAGCCAGGTCCAAGGACTTCCCTAGCGTGGCAGTTCTTCACACAGTGTGTTGATGACAAGACACGAGTGGTTTGCACGCTGTGCAATCAGAGCCTGAAGCGAGGCATAAACGTTCTCAACCTGAGCACAAGCTGCATGACCAGGCATCTAAGTGCAAAGCACGAGCTGCAGTGGAGTAGACACCTCAGAAACCAAGAAAGGTCTCTGGCTCCTCCTGCTTCCTCTTCTGCTGCAGTCTCGGCCTCTTCATCCACCTCTGTAGTGACAGTGGCACCTGTCACCCCGCAAACAGAGGATCTGCCAGCAACACTACCACCTGGGTCACCGACCATCTCCACAATGTCCCATGGAAGCGTTCAGCTCTCTATCTCCCAAACATTGGAGCGGAAGAGGAAGTACCCCCCTAGCCACCCGCGATCCCTGGCCCTGAATGCCAGCATTTCAAAATTCCTGGCCTTTGAAATGCTGTCATTCCGTCTGGTGGAGACGCAGAGTTTTAAAAGCCTGATGGCATTGGCTGTCCCGCAGTACGTCGTGCCCAGCCGCCACTACTTTTCCAGGCGAGCCATCCCTTCCCTGCACAACCAGGTGGGGGACAAAATCAGGTGTGCACTGCGCAACGCCATCTGTGGCAAGGTCCACCTAACTACGGATGCGTGGACCAGTAAGCACGGTCAGGGACGTTATATCTCCCTAACAGCACACTGGGTAAATGCAGTGGCTGCTGGGCCTGAGGCAGATAGCGGTTTGGCGCATGTCCTTCCACCACCGAGGATTGCAGGGCGCTTCAGTTTGCCTCCTGTTGCTAACTCCTCCTTCTCCGCTTCCTCATCCTCTACCGCCTCCTCATCCATTCAGCGTAACACCTTCACCACCAACTTCAGCACAGCCAGGGGTAAACGACAGCAGGCAGTTTTAAAACTTTCCTGTTTGGGGGAAAATCCCCACACCGCGCAGGAGTTGTGGAGGGACATGGAACAACAGACCGATGAGTGGTTGCTGTCAGTGAGCCTCAAGCCCGGCCTGGTGGTGTGCGATAATGGGCGAAATCTCGTAGCAGCTCTGGGTCTAGCCGGTTTGACGCACATCCCTTGCCTGGCGCATGTGCTGAACTTGGTGGTCCAGAGGTTCCTTAAAAATTACCCCAATATGCCAGAGCTGCTGCAGAAAGTGCGGGTTGTGTGTGCGCACTTTCGGCGTTCTCACCCTGCTGCTGCTCGCCTGTCAGCGCTGCAGCGTAACTTCGGCCTTCCAGCTCACCGCCTCATATGTGACGTGCCCACAAGGTGGAACTCCACCTTGCACATGCTGGCCAGACTGTGCGAGCAGCAGCAGGCAATAGTGGAGTTTCAGCTGCAGCAATCACGCGTGAGTCGCTCTGCGGAACAGCACCACTTCACCACCAATAACTGGGCCTCCATGCGAGACCTGTGTGCCTTGTTGCGCTGTTTCGAGTACTCCACCAACATGGCCAGTGCCAATGACGCCGTTCTCAGCGTTACTATCCCAGTTCTATGCCTCCTTGAAAAAACGCTTCGTGCGATGATGGAAGAGGATGTGGCACAGGAGGATGAGGAGGAGGAGGAGGAGGAAGCGGGATCATTTCAAAGGCTTTCAGGGCAGTCTTTCACAAGTGGCTACGAGGGTGGGTTCCTGCACCAACAAACGCCAGGTACACAATTGTCCGGCAGAAAGGGCACAGTTCTGGAGGATGACGAGGTGGAGGAGGAGATGGAGGAGGAGGAGGAGGAGGAGGAGCCATGTTCACAGCAGGGTGGCACTCAGACCAGCTCGTGGCCATTACTGGTGCGTGGCTGGGGGGATACAGAGGACACAGACGATACACCTCCCACAGAGGACAGCTTTTCTTTGCCTCTGGGCAGCCTGGCACACATGAGCGATTACATGTTGCAGTGTTTCCGCAACGACAGCCGAGTTGCCCACATTTTAACTGGTGCTGATTACTGGGTGGCCACCCTGCTGGATCCCCGTTACAAGGACAACGTACCATCCTTAATTCCCTCACTGGAGCGGGATCGTAAGATGCGCGAGTACAAGCGCACGCTGGTAGACGCGCTGCTGGTGGCATTCCCACCTGACAGCGGGCGTACGGTGGAAGCACAAGGCGAAGGCAGAGGAGGAGGAAGAGGTCGCCAACGCAGCTGGGGCACCGGCAGCACCTCAGAAGGCAGGGTTAGCATGGCCGAAATGTGGAAAAGCTTTGTCAGCACGCCACAACAACCAGCACCACCAGCTGAGATGGAACGTCTTAGCAGGAGGCAGCATTTCACCAACATGGTTGAGCAGTATGTGTCCACAGGCCTACACGTACTGGATGACGGGTCTGCCCCCTTTAACTTCTGGGTCTCCAAATTGGGCACATGGCCTGAGCTTGCCGTTTATGCCTTGGAGGTGCTGGCCTGCCCTGCAGCCAGTGTATTATCTGAACGTGTATTTAGCACGGCAGGGGGCGTTATCACAGACAAGCGCAGCCGCCTGTCCAGAGCCAATGTGGACAAGCTCACGTTCATTAAAATGAACCAGGCATGGATCCCACAGGACTTGTCCGTACCTTGTGCAGAATAGACATGTATACCGGTGTTGTGACAAAAACTGTCCGGCCATCGGATTGTGCCCGGCCCGTCCTGCGCAGGCGCAGCGCTTGCGCAGTACAGAGGACAAGGAGATTCACAAAATCTCCGAAGATGAACGGCGCCTGCGCTGTGAGTGCAGGTTCAAGCCCCACCATCCAAGAGGACATACGGTAGCACATAGTAACAGGGCCCCTCACGGGCTCGCTTCGATCGCGGCCTTGCTTGGCTCGGCTTGAACCACGGATGGTGTGGCCTTCACCTGAACTCAACACGCAGGCGCCGTTAGTCTTGGGAGATTTTTGAAATCCCCTTGTCCTACATACTCAGCAAGCGCAGTACAGGGCGGACACTATTCGACAGGGGACAGAATTCGACACATCACCGGCCTTACCCAGCCATTGTTGTATTTTTGAACCAGTGTTGGCTACCTCGTCCTCCTCCACCGCCGCTTCCACCTACACAGCCACATCCACCGCCACCTCAACCTCCTACTCCATATGGACCTCGTCCTGCTAGGCCAAGATTAAAATTTTTATTTTATTTTTTTGTAGCGCACAGATCCTTTCCCCCTTACCTGCCTTTATGTTGTTGGCTCTTCGCAGGAGGGAGAAAGGCACACCGCACTACCAGCCCGTATCATCCTATATAAAGAGGTTGAGCGGTGTACTTGACGGGCCGTGTCCACAGCCGGAGTCAAAACTCCTCCAGAGGATGATTCTCACCTCTACTGTAGGTAGAGGCAAGTCCTTTAATTGCCAGTAAAGTCAATGTCCACACCAGCTGAAACTCCAACTCTTATTCTCTCATGGCAAAATAAACTGTACTCAGATAGAAAAGGTTAGAGCAAAGAAACAGGACAGCTTAAGGTGTGGAGGAGGTCCAGGCACAAACGTAGCACATTCACTTCACTGCTTAGGTTTCTCAAACAGTTTTTGGCGCACGGTCTCTGCCACAGACATTGAGGTTGGTCTCTGCCACAGACCGGGTGTACAAGGCCCCTGCCACGGGCCTGGAGAACTTTGGTCTCAGCCACAGACCAGGGTGTATAAGGCCCCTGCCACGGGCCGGTTGAATAAGGCCTCTGATACAGTCAAGGTGACCTTGAGCTTCTCCTTCTACGAACCTAGCCCATATCAAGGAGAAGACATCTCTCCAGGGAGTCAACAGACCATTCCTTCACCGTGACTCCCGCATCGGTCCATCAGAATGATCCTCCCTTCCCTGGAACAGGGTCCCCTACACGAGGCGGCTCTGGACTCCAGGCTTTACTCCCGCCCCTAGGCCTCCATACCCAGGGCAGCAAGAACTCCAGGATAGTACCTCACCCCGGGCTAAAGGTGCCCGAGATGGAACAGGAACACATGCACCCAGGCCGAAGGCACCTGGGCGCGGACCCCACTGGACATCAGCCCCCAGGCCAAAGGTCTGCCCCTTTTATATGCTCTCCCGGCATGCACAGCAGGTTCCCCGCCCCGCTGTACTACTGCCAAGAGGGGACACAAAAGGCGCCACCTGTAGGCCGCAGGGAACTGCACACCAATACTGTCCCCCCGAGGACAAAATGGTCCATGAATCCTACAGAATTAGGGTATTTGAGCCTATTTACCACTCAAACACTTTCCTTAAATTTAGCACCCCGCTACATTTTTATTTCAAAGTATTTTATTTTCCCACTAGCTTATCCATTAAATTAAATAATTTATTCCAGAAAGGGCGTATTCTGGGGCATTCCCACCATATGTGTGGCATTGTGCCGTTGAGTTTCTGAGGTTCTTAATGACTTCCTGTACCTCTTCTGCTGAAAAGGGGGCCTCCAGCATATTTTTTTATTTTTTAATTTTTTTTATGTTCTTTTAAGTTATTTCCTATCCACATTTGTTTGCAGAGCACTTGCCATGTTCTTAACAACATTTTGCTGCCATTTGCAGCCCTCTAGCCCTTTCCATTACTTTTTTAGAGCCTTTTTAGTCGTCAGAAGTCCGGGTCCCCATTGACTTCAATGGGGTCCGGGTCCGGGTTCGGGTTAAAGTTCGGTCCCGAATCCGAACTTTTTTCCGAAGTTCGGCCGAACCCGCCGGACCCGAATATCCAGCTACCCGCTCAACTCTAATTACAAGCAGTAGAGGCATGGGAGGTGCCTGAAGCGCAGAAGAGGCAACGAGTAATAGAGAGTCTCAAAGGCGCAGCAGCAGAAGCAGTGAAAAGCTTTCGGTTTGGGAATGCAGTTTGCATGGCTCAAGACTGTCTAGCCATGCTACAGGAAGAGTTTGGTCAATTGGAAAAGGTGACAGAGATGGTCTACCAATTTGAACACACTTTCCAACAGCCAAGGGAGAAACTTTCATAGTATGTTAGGAGACTGAACAGGTTGTTGTGCAAGATTGTGTTGAAGAAGGGAATGAAGCCCCAAGATACAGATGCGGCAAGAATGAAGCAAGTCTTGAAGGGGGCGTTACGCTCGGATCCAGTCTGGCTGCACCTGAAAACCTCGGGAGGAGGAACGTTACTGACTTATGCTGACTTGATAAAAATCATCAGAGATGAGGAGGCGCTACAACAGGACCAGCAAATGATTAAGACAAATGTTGTACCCGCACAGGTGCTAGTCAATCCAGTGATGACCCCTGAAAGAGACTCAGAGGTAGACACTCTAAAATCTCAAATGTCCAAGGTGTTAGAGATGTTGACCTCTCTGATGGCAAAAGACCCAGAGGGTCCCAAGAGAGAAGTACCAAGAAAGGAATTATTCCCAATTGCCTCAGCACCCGCATCTTTACAAGAATGGGGAGATATAGTCTGCTTTAACTGTGGAGGAATTGGCCATATTGCAGCTACATGTTCCAGTCCCAAGAAGAAGAAAACGGACAACCGCAAGCCGGCGGGAAACTTCAGAGGGCCCCGGTGAAGGAGTCAACCGCGTGCCCATCACCTTCAGTGAGCTCCAAGCTGAATGCGAAGCAGAAGAAAAGAGGAGATAAAACACCTCAGAGGAAACGCAACGTTCCTCAACAGAGATACACCCCAGGGAAAGGGGCCAAGACCCCTCAGAAGAGACACAGCACTCCCCAGAGGGGATGCACACCTGAGAAAAACAATAATATCCCTCAGCGGGTCCGTACACCCATTGAAAGGAGGGAAATCAATGCATACCAGGCTCAAGGAAGATTAAAGTCCAAAGGGAATTGGACGAGAGAGAGTCTGAAAGGAAAGGGCCAGAAGAAGGCGACCCCTGCCAGGCCATATCCGGAGAAGCTGGTAGGCCCATCTCCTATAGTGCCCATTCAAGTAGAGGGAGTCTACACCAGAGCAATCCTGGATACTGGGGCACAAGTGACCCTATTATACCGGGATTTCTACGATAAACACTTGAGTCACCTGCCCATCCAGAAGATAGAGGAACTGGAAATATGTGGGATTGGAACCCAGAGTTTCCCCTACGATGGCTATCTGCCCGTCAAAATGACTTTTAACCCATCTGTGGCTGGGAAGGCCGAAGTGTTTGACACCCTGGCAGTTGTGTGCCCTCGACCGCCAGGAGCCAACAAGAGTTCCCTTATAATAGGGATGAACACGGACCTGGCCCGAAGACTCTTGACCCCTCTAGTGGAAGAAAAGGGGCAAGCGGCCACCAAGATCCACCCCATGCTGAAGACGGCTTACCAACGGCTGGTCCTAGAGCAGAAGACCCCTGGAGAAGGGATAGAGAAGGTGTGGAGACTTGGAAGAGAAGGGGTAGTGTTGCAGCCCGGTGAAGTAACCTGTCTCAGAGCCACTGTGAAGCTTACTTGGGAGCAGCCTGGACCCTTTGTCATGTTGGAGTCTGACCCAAGGGAAGAGTCCCCTGGTCTGGAAGTGATACCAGAAGTGATTCCACTGAAGGCCCTGAAGAAGGCCCATTGTAGAGTTCCGGTGAGTGTTAGGAACAATACAGAAGACCCCATGGAAATCCCAGCTAGGATGCTGCTGGGCCAGGTGAGCCCTGCTGCCCCTGTTACCCTGTCAGAAGTCAAGTGGACGGGTGAAGGAGGAGATGCTTGGGAGAAGCTATCCATGGAAAACCCGAATCTGCCCAGGGCTTGGAAAGAGAGAGCCAAGGCCCAGTTGACCAGATGGGAGAAGATCTTCTCCAAAGATGAGTTCTATGTGGGGTGTGCAAGGAGTGCCACCCATCGGATCCGCCTCCAAGAAGATAAGCCTTTCAGAGAGAGGGTCAGGCGGGTCCCACTAGCAGATCTGGAGGATCTAAGGGAACAACTTGCAGAACTCAAGAGGACTGGTGTGATACGGGAGTCTAGAAGCCCCTATGCCTCCCCGATAGTGGTGGTCAGGAAGAAGAATGGGTCATTGAGGCTCTGTATAGACTACAGGACTCTCAACAGGAGAACCATACCCGACCAGTACACCACTCCGAGGATAGAGGACGCTTTACAGAGTATGTCTGGAGCCAAGTGGTTCAGCATTATGGATCTCAAGAGTGGATACTATCAGATACCTATGCATCCAGAAGACAAGGAGAAGACAGCCTTCATAACCCCAGTGGGGTTCTTTGAGTTTGAATGTTCGAATGCCTCAGGGACTGTCTGGAGCTCCTGCTACCTTACAACGTCTCATGGAGAAGACTGTAGGAGACATGAACCTTATTGAAGTCCTTGTATACCTTTGTCTTTGGAAGAACCCTGGAGGAACACGAGGAGAGGCTGGAAAAAGTCTTGAGGAGACTCAGTGAGGAGGGACTCAAGCTTTCGCCTGAGAAGTGTTGGTTCTACCAGTCTTCTGTGAACTTTCTGGGGCACATAGTGTCTGAAGAAGGGGTGGCCACAGACCCTGAGAAATTGGAGGCAGTTACCTCCTGGCCACAACCCACCACAGTAACAGAACTCAGATCCTTCTTAGGGTTCTGCTCCTATTACAGGAGGTTTGTGGAGGGATTCGCCCGAATTGCTAGACCATTGAATGAACTGCTCAAGACTGAGGGAGAAGAGGACGACTCAGGGCCCAGGAAGCCGGGAGAGTCAGTCAGAGATCAGTGGAATCAGAAGTGTGAAGAGGCCTTCCAGGCGTTGAAGAAGAGCCTAACCACTGCTCCAGTCTTGGCCTACGCAGACCCAACCAAACCCTATGAACTACACGTAGATGCTAGTCATGACGGTCTGGGAGGAGTACTTTATCAAGAACACGAAGGGCAACAACGGCCTGTTGCCTATGTGAGCAGGAGCCTGACCCCCTCTGAGAAAAACTACCCCACTCACAAGCTGTAGTTCCTGGCCCTTAAGTGGGCGGTAGTAGACAAGCTCAAAGACTACCTGTATGGGGCGGAGTTCACTGTGAAGACCGAAAACAACCCCCTTACCTACCTATTCACTACAGCAAAGCTGGACGCCACTGGACACAGGTGGTTGGCCGCATTGTCTGGATTCAATTTCAGCCTAAAGTACAGGCCAGGGATTGGGAATCGAGATGCAGACGCTCTGTCCAGAAGATCTCATGGTCCCACCCGTGACATGGAAGACTGGACTTAAGTGGCACCAGACGGGGTGCGGGCCCTTTGTCAAGGGGCTGAATTACAAGCCAGAGGGGGCTCAAGGGCGGAAGAGATAGGAGTTACCATGGTAGGAGTCCCCAAACAATACTGTGGAGTAACTCAACTGGAGGAAGACCATCTGCCAAAGCTGTCCAAGAAGGAGCTAAGATGTGACCAATTAGAAGACCCCATGGGGAAATTAGTTCTGGAAGCCCTGGAGAATCAAGATCCAAACAGACTTCTGAGCCACTCCTCAAAGGAAGCTCGCCTGTTGAGGAAAGAGTGGGACAGGTTACAGGTACATCAGGGAGTGGTCTACCGAAGGGGCCCCTCTGATGACCTGGAAGATAAATGGCAATTGTTTCTCCCGGAAAATCCCAGAGAGACTGTTCTGATTGCCCTACATGACAATCATGGCCACCTAGGGGTGGAAAGGACCTTTCAACTTGTCAGGAGTCGGTTCTATTGGCCCTGCATGAGGGCAGAAGTGGAAGAGTACTGTCATTCATGTGCACGCTGCATCCAGAGGAAGACTTTACCCCATCAAGCTGCCCCAATGGGCCATCTACAAAGTCAAGGCCCAATGGATCTGGTGTGCATTGATTTCCTCTGCCTCGAACCCGATCTGAGTGGGCTAGGAAATGTTCTGGTGATAACCGATCATTTCACCCGGTATGCCCAAGCTTTTCCAACCAAAGACCAGAAGGCTTCCACAGTAGCCAAGGTACTTATGGAGAAGTATTTTGTCCATTATGGGCTGCCCCAGCGACTTCATTCAGATCAAGGAAGGGACTTTGAGAGTCAACTGATCCGAAAACTCCTGGATTCGTTAGGAATCAAGAAAACTCGAACCACACCTTACCACCCACAGGGAGATGCTCAGCCGGAGAGGTTTAACCGAACCCTGCTCAACATGTTGGGGACTCGTAGTGAGAAGAAACAACATTGGAGCAAACACATAGCAGCTATAGTACACGCTTACAACTGCACCATCAGTGATGCTACAGGCTACTCCCCATATCGACTCATGTTTGGGAGAGAAGCGAGGTTGCCTGTGGACCTGGCCTTTGGCACTTCTTTAGACCATTCCTCAGCCACATCCCACAAAGGATATGTGGACAGGCTCAGACACTGTCATGGAAACCCTGTCAGGAACAGACGCCCTGGACTTCCTGGTTCCCGCCCCCGCAGGTGACGCCCGAAGGGCTATTTAAACTCCTCACTTGCAGACAGTCCCTGCTGTCTGCTCTACAGCGTTTATCCCAAGTGACCTGATCTGCCTTGTTTACCTGTATCTGACCCGGCTTCCTGTGACCCTCCTGCTATCTGCCTGTACCTGACCATCGGCCTGTTTTCTGACTTCGGTATTGCCTGATCCTTTTGTGCCTCGCTGCCTGCCAGTTTACCCGACCCCGGCTTGTCTGACGATCCTGCCTGACCTTGGCTCTTGTTCACCTGCTGCTGCCTAGTGGTTCCAGTTTACCTGCTGTGCCTCCCGGTCCGGGTCATCTGCTGAGTTCCTGGTTCCTGTCTGCACATCTGCTGGTTCCTGTCTGCTCATCTGCTGGTTCCTGTCTGCTCATCTGCTGGTTCTTGTTCACCTGCTGCTGCCTAGTGGTTCCAGTTTACCTGCTGTGCCTCCCGGTCCGGGTCATCTGCTGAGTTCCTGGTTCCTGTCTGCTCATCTGCTGGTTCCTGTCTGCTCATCTGCTGGTTCCTGTCTGCTCATCTGCTGGTTCCTGTTCACCTGCTGCTGCCCAGTGGTTCCAGTCTACCTGCTGTGCCTCCCGGTCCGGGTCACCTGCTGAGTTCCTGGTTCCTGTCTACTCACCTGCTGTAGTTCCTGGTTCCTGTCCACTCACCTGCTGTAGTTCCTGGTTCCTGCCTCCTCACCTGCTGGTTCCTGATCACCTGCGGTAGTTCTTGATCCTGCCAGGCA
This sequence comes from Rana muscosa, assembly GCA_029206835.1. Lineage (NCBI taxonomy): Eukaryota > Metazoa > Chordata > Amphibia > Anura > Ranidae > Rana > Rana muscosa. The sequence goes on from CM055116.1 coordinate 886,201,841, forward strand.
CTCGTACCCCTTCCACCTCCGTGCTTCCTGTTATACCACCAGGGGCCGCCGGTGGGAGCCGTAAGGGAGGCCTCCCTCTGCTAACCGGGCTCGTCACCGTCAGGTACGTGACAGTAGCAGACAGCCATGTCTGAGCCCGAGCAGGGAGCCTCACCTATGGAGGAACTATGCCGACACCTGGCGGGACTGACCGAGGCCGTTAAGAGCCTCCAGCAAGGCTACACTCACCTGGAAGGACAAGTGCGGGCCCTCACCAACCCCGATGGAGCTCAAGGGGGTCCACGTGTCTCCACTTCTTCCGCCGGGGCAGGAGCTGCGCCCACGGTGGTCATGCTTCCCCCTGAACCCAGGGTCCCTACACCCGAAAGATTCTCCGGGGACCGGAGCAAGTTCAGGGCTTTCCGGAACTCTTGTGAGTTGTACTTTGCCTTACAGCCCCGCACCTTTTCCTTAGAAGCTACCAAGCTGGGCTTTGTAATTTCGCTGCTTTCCGGAGACCCACAGAACTGGGCCCACCGCCTGCTAGAACGCAAAGATGCGTCCTTGGACAGCCTTACACTTTTTTTTGACGCTATTGCCCAATTGTACGAGGACCCTCAGCTCTCGGTCACGGCAGAGAACGCCCTGCGGACCCTTCAGCAGGGACGCAGAGCAGCGGAAGATTATGTAGCTGAATTCAGGCGCTGGAGCGCAGACACCAGCTGGAATGACGCTGCCCTCCGTCACCAGTTTCGCATAGGCCTTTCTGACCCATTGAAGGACGAACTGGCTAGGGTAGGAATACCAGAAAATTTGAACCTACTGATCGATCTGACAATTCAGATCGACCGACGCCTGAGGGAACGGAGGGTTGAGAGGGCCACGGGCTTCACCCGGCCGACCTGGATGCTTCCCCGGGTCCCCAGTCATCCGCACCCAGCTTCTGCAGCACCCTTGACCCCCTCGTACGATGCTCCTGAACCCATGCAGCTTGGGGTCCTCCGCCCTTCCCTTACTCCGGAGGAACGCCAACGCCGACGCGCGCACAACCTGTGCCTGTACTGCGGGGAGCCCGGTCACTTCGTTAGGAACTGTCCCCTGAAGTTCCGTAAGTGCTTGTCAGTATTCCCTGCTGTGATCAACCCTCAGACTAAATCCTCCTCTCACTTCGCTCTTTCTATCTCCCTGCAGCTCCCAGGAAGGACCCTGCAAGTCGTCGCAATTATTGACTCTGGGGCTTGTAGTTGCTTCATGGACTCAACTTTTGCCCGTACTCAACTTATTCCTCTACTTCCCAAGACCCATGGACTACAGGTTCACCTGGCTGATGGGTCCCTTATCAAGTCGGGGCCCGTGGTCGAAGAGACGGCTCCCCTACCTGTCACTGTCTTCTCCTCTACCGGGGTGCACCGAGAATATCTACGGCTGGATATTATCTCCTCTCCACTGTTCCCCATAATTCTCGGTATGCCCTGGCTACAAGCCCATAATCCTACCATTAACTGGGTCACGGGGGTGATCACGTTTCCTTCCTCCTACTGCCAACGGTCCTGTGGCTCACACAAACCCCCTGGGCCTGCCACCTTAATGTGTACCGACACTGAGGCCGGAATACGTCAGGCCATCCCTGACGCTTACCTGGACTTTCTCGATGTGTTTAGTAAACAGGGGGCAGAGACACTACCACCCCACCGAGCCTACGACTGCCCCATTGATCTACTTCCCGGAGCAGCTATTCCTTTCGGTAGGATTTTCCCTTTAACGGAGGTGGAACAGGGGGCCCTGAAGGACTACATCGATGAGAACCTTTTAAAGGGGTTCATTCGCCCCTCTACGTCGCCAGCAGGCGCAGGCATTTTCTTTGTAGAAAAGAAGGACCATACCCTCAGGCCATGTGTGGACTACCGTGAACTAAATAAGGTCACCATTAAAAATCGTTATCCTCTTCCTCTGGTACCAGAGTTGTTCCAAAGATTGGGAGCTGCCGTTATTTTTGCTAAGCTTGACCTCCGGGGAGCCTATAACCTGGTCCGAATCAAGGAGGGCGATGAGTGGAAAACCGCCTTCCGCTCCCGGTTCGGACATTTCGAATATTTAGTGATGCCCTTCGGGCTGTGCAATGCCCCTGCCACCTTCCAGTATTTAATTAATGATGTTCTTCTGGACTTTTTAGATCTCTTTGTGATTGCTTATTTCGATGACATACTAATCTTCTCTTCCTCCCTTGACTCTCATCGCAGGCATGTCAGAAGTGTGTTAGACCGGCTTCGGCAGCATAAACTATATGCGAAGGCTGAGAAATGCGAGTTTGAGCGGGAGAGCATAGCATTTCTGGGATTAATCATCTCTGGCGAAGGCATCAGGATGGACCCACAGAAGATCACCGCAATCTTGGACTGGCCAGCGCCAGTGGATAAGAAGGGAATACAACGGTTCGTTGGATTCGCCAACTTTTATCGTAAATTCATCCTGGGGTTCTCCGCCATCATTGCACCCATTACTCAGCTAACCAAGCAAGGTACCCGCTTCCACTGGTCCCCTGAGGCCCAAAAGGCCTTTGAGGATCTCAAAGGGCTCTTCACCTCTGCATCCATCTTAAAACACCCAGATTCCTCCCTACCATTTGTACTTGAGGTAGATGCTTCTGAGGTTGCAGTAGGGGCAATATTGTCACAGAGGCAAGGAACCAAGGCTTTGCTTCATCCGGTGGCTTTCTTTTCTCGCAAATTATCTGCGGCAGAAAAGAACTATGACGTGGGAGACCGGGAACTCTTGGCGATTAAGTCCGCCCTGGAAGAATGGAGGTACTTACTTGAAGGTGCTGCTCACCCGATCTTAGTATTCACCGACCATAAGAACTTAGAGTACCTGAAAACTGCAAAAAGACTAAAACCACGACAAGCCAGATGGGCCCTGTTTTTTTCCCGGTTCTCCTTCCATGTGACATACCGCCCCGGTGCCAAGAACACTAAACCTGACGCCTTGTCCCGAATGTTTCATGGATCCAAAGAACTCTCCTCACCCGATACAATCCTCGCTCCTGGGAATTTTCTCCTACTTCAGGAGGACCTACTCTCCCGGATCAGACAAGCCACCACTAGACAGGAACCCTCTCCTGAACTGGATCTGCAAACCAAGGATGGATTACTCTGGCACCAAGACAGGATATTCATACCAGAAGAACTAAAAATAACCGTGCTAGAGCACTGCCACGATCATGCCCTTGCTGGGCACTTTGGCGTGGCTAAGACCACTGAGTTGGTACAACGCACCTTCTGGTGGCCTCGACTACGCGAGGATTGCAGGAGGTTCGTGGAGTCCTGTACTACATGTACCCGGAATAAAGGGTCCAGATCCAAAGCCTGGAGACTACTGAAGCCCTTACCCGTTCCAGAGAGACCGTGGAAAATGCTTTCTATCGACTTCATAGTTGAACTCCCCCCGGCTGAGAATCACACCACCATCTTTGTGATTGTGGACCGTCTGTCCAAGATGGCACATTTTGTTCCTATGAGAGGGACCCCCTCGGCCCCGGAAACTGCACAAATGTTCATTAAAGAAGTCGTCAGGCTCCACGGGGTACCTGCTAATATAGTCTCCGATCGGGGGGTACAATTTACCTCCCGGTTCTGGAGGTCCCTCTGCAAGACTCTGGGAATAGAGCTATCATTCTCTTCGGCTTACCACCCTCACACCAACCGACAGACTGAGAGAACAAATCAGACCCTCGAGCAATATTTGCGTTGTTTCTCCTCCTTTGCTCAGAATGACTGGCTCTCCCTGCTTCCGCTAGCGGAGTTCTCCTACAATAACTCCATCCACTCCGCAACTAACCAGACCCCATTTTTTGCGAACTTCGGGTTTCACCCCACATTTCTGCCCAACTCTCTCCCTGAGTGCTCAGTGCCCGCAGTTCTGGAAAAAGTGAATTTCTTCTCCTCTAACAACCAGCTTCTACGCAAAGCCATGGCAAGAACTCAGGAGTATAACAAGACGGTCTACGACAGGAGGAGACGGGGTGAATTAGCGCTGGCACCGGGCGACCAAGTATGGCTTTCCACCATCAATCTAAGATTGGCTTGCCCATCCAAGAAATTGGGCCCCAAGTTTCTAGGGCCTTTTCCTATCAAAAGGAAAATCAACGAGGTGGCCTACGAGCTGGAGCTCCCCGACTCCCTGAGGGTCCACCCTGTTTTTCATGTTTCTCTATTGAAACCATCAGTCTCCAACCCATTCCCAGGTCGGACCCCGACTCGCCCTGATCCCGTCATCATAGACGGGGAACAGGAATTCGAGGTAGAAGCTATTTTAGACGCACGAAGAAGAAATAGCCAGAGTCAATTTTTAATAAAATGGAAGGGTTACGGACCAGAGGAGAACTCCTGGGAACCCGAAGAGAACATTCACACCAAAGACCTGATACAAGCCTTCAGGAGGTCTCACCCCGAGAAGTTTGCTCCTAGGGGCATCCGGAGGCTGCCCCTTGGGGGGGGGGCAATGTCATGGAAACCCTGTCAGGAACAGACGCCCTGGACTTCCTGGTTCCCGCCCCCGCAGGTGACGCCCGAAGGGCTATTTAAACTCCTCACTTGCAGACAGTCCCTGCTGTCTGCTCTACAGCGTTTATCCCAAGTGACCTGATCTGCCTTGTTTACCTGTATCTGACCCGGCTTCCTGTGACCCTCCTGCTATCTGCCTGTACCTGACCATCGGCCTGTTTTCTGACTTCGGTATTGCCTGATCCTTTTGTGCCTCGCTGCCTGCCAGTTTACCCGACCCCGGCTTGTCTGACGATCCTGCCTGACCTTGGCTCTTGTTCACCTGCTGCTGCCTAGTGGTTCCAGTTTACCTGCTGTGCCTCCCGGTCCGGGTCATCTGCTGAGTTCCTGGTTCCTGTCTGCTCATCTGCTGGTTCCTGTCTGCTCATCTGCTGGTTCCTGTCTGCTCATCTGCTGGTTCTTGTTCACCTGCTGTTGCCTAGTGGTTCCAGTTTACCTGCTGTGCCTCCCGGTCCGGGTCATCTGCTGAGTTCCTGGTTCCTGTCTGCTCATCTGCTGGTTCCTGTCTGCTCATCTGCTGGTTCCTGTCTGCTCATCTGCTGGTTCCTGTTCACCTGCTGCTGCCTAGTGGTTCCAGTTTACCTGCTGTGCCTCCCGGTCCGGGTCATCTGCTGAGTTCCTGGTTCCTGTCTGCTCATCTGCTGGTTCCTGTCTGCTCATCTGCTGGTTCCTGTCTGCTCATCTGCTGGTTCCTGTTCACCTGCTGCTGCCCAGTGGTTCCAGTCTACCTGCCGTGCCTCCCGGTCCGGGTCATCTGCTGAGTTCCTGGTTCCTGTCTACTCACCTGCTGTAGTTCCTGGTTCCTGTCCACTCACCTGCTGTAGTTCCTGGTTCCTGCCTCCTCACCTGCTGGTTCCTGATCACCTGCGGTAGTTCTTGATCCTGCCAGGCACTCGTACCCCTTCCACCTCCGTGCTTCCTGTTATACCACCAGGGGCCGCCGGTGGGAGCCGTAAGGGAGGCCTCCCTCTGCTAACCGGGCTCGTCACCGTCAGGTACGTGACAGACACAGCCTGAAAGTAGCTTATGAACAAGCTCAAGCGGCCTCAGATCAAAGGGGAGCCCGAAACAAAAGAAACTTCGACTTGAAGGTCCGGGTACAAGACCTGCAGCCCGGGGACCGAGTACTGCTACGTAATCTGGGGGTCCCTGGAAAACACAAACTTGCAGACAGATGGAGATCTGAACCCTATGTCATCTGTAGGAAGCTGCCGGGCCTACCTGTCTACAAGTTGAAGCCAGAAGGAAAGGTAGGCCCACTGAAGACGTGGCATCGAAACCACCTGCTCCCACTTGCTGAAGCGGTCAGGATACCTCCAGTGAGGGACTCCCCTGAACCAGTCTCTATTCTGGATACCCCCAGGCCAAACACTCGGTCCCAGACCTCTCGGACTCAAGATACAGAAGCTTCTGAACTCAGTGGAGATGAAGAGAGAGAGCTTGACTGGCTGTGGCCTTCCCAAACTCAAGGAACTTCTGCTATAGATCTTCCAACTACTGAAGACACTATAGATGGACAACTGAATGCTGAAGCCACTGAATTCATCCCATCTAGTCCTTCATCGGATTACTGGGAAGATGCTTGTGATGTTTGCCCTGAACAGGATCCTAGAGACTCTATGTATCCCTCGGCTCCTGATACAGATGTTACAGAGCCTGCTGTGTCCCCTGAACCTGTTACAGAGGAAGAGCCTGTGGCGCCAGAGCCAGAAACCCCAAGGGAACAAAGGGCTCGCAGTCATAAGGCCTCCCAGAAGGTTGACCTACCCACAAATGGGGGAGAGTTCAGAAGATTCTGTGGTCACTGCCAGGAGGAGTGTAGAGAATCCGGATCCCTCCACTGTTCATTTAGTAGAGGGCAACCCCCACTCACTCTCTGGCACAGTTAGGCAGGCCACTCAGGATAGTGTGACCTGTGGGCAAGGGAATCCAACCCCTCGGTTTTGGTGGGAATTCCCTATGCCAACCTCTTATGCAATGTTGTCTGGGGTTGTACGCAGTGGTTGCTAAAGTTTCTTTGGGGACCAAAGAATTTAAGTAGGGGGAGTGTGTAGTGGGGCCCCCTTTAAGACTCCCGGGACTACTTTGCCCAGAATCCCTTTCGGCAATGTTTCCACCCCAGAGACTCATGGGAGGGGTTATAAAAGGAGGAGGCGAGGCTGGGCTCGGCCTCTTTGGGACACGAGACTTCAGTGACTGATCCTCCTGTGCGGATGTGCCGGAGTGCAAGGCCTGAAGCCTGAGGCCATGCGCAGCACCAAAGAGCCTTCCACCCCACTGCGAGCCTGGGTGGCATCTGACTTCGCTTATCTACAGCCTTGGTTGGATCGGGGACCCGATCGCTGGAGACACTGTGTGTGAGGACACAGTCGGTGGAAGTTCCCGGACTGGGATCGCGTCCGGAGGGGTGAGCGAGCGTATGCTCAGACCGTATACTGTTTGTTGCTGATGTGCCTATAGACTGCCGTGGCCCACAAGTTTATATCTGATACTCTCGCTGGAGATCCATATCAGAGCTGAACTCAGAGGTTCTTCAGTAAAGTGTTTATGCCATTACAATCTTCCCACTGGATTACAAATGTTATTCTGTTATGTGCACCACCTTTAAAGACTTGCCGGTGAAGAAACCATCATCCCCTATAGACTGAGTTTTAGATATCTGAGCCAGGCCTGGCCAGCTAGTTAGTTCATTTAGTTACTGCGCCACATGGCGCCTAGTTAACGGTCGCCCACGCGGCGCACCTTTACTGTTCATTTAATGCATAGTATGTTCATTGCTGCAGGGCTCTGCAACTTATTACCTGTAAACTGTTACCACTGTTAACCTTTTTACCACAAGCCTAAAGTAAATTAGATACCCCCTTTCATTATTGCCTTGGTGTCTGAGTTTAATCACACAGTATAAGAAATATATTGCTGCCATAACTAACTGTGCCAGTAGGGGGTCGAGTACATTGCCGGGGGTTGGCGGCGCTGTCTTCAGGGCCCAAACTAAATCTGCGGCCCTCTTAGTTGAAGGTATCGCTACATTAGTATCTAATAAATAGCAGTTAACTCTTTAGGGACTCTATCCAATCATGGCTCATTGCTCTTAGTCCCGCCCCACACTATAAAAGTATTCTTTCAATAGTGGCCATTTTTAGTGTGATATCGGTGTGGAGAGAGAGATAGAACAGGGCTCTGTTCAGTGCTACTAGACAGTGCTATAGTGTGCTATTCTGATTCTACTGTCAGTGTAGAATATCAGTTTAGTGTGAATCTAGTGATAGTGTGAGTGTAGTGCAAACCATTTATCTTTACATTAGTGTGAATCTAGTGTCAGTTCAGTCAGTTTGAGTGTAGTGACCATTCATTTTTATATTAGTGTCAGTTTATTTTGGGGTAGGTTTACTGCAGTATAGTTCAGTGCGTTAGTGCACGTTTAACGCCGTATATTTCTGTGCGTTATGTGCCGTTTAACACAGTATATTTCAGTGAATTACTTCAAGTTTAATGTAGTATATTTCAGTGCGTTACTGCAAGTTTAATGCCATATATTTCAGTGCGTTACCTTCCGTTTAACGCAGTATAGTTCAGTGCAATACTGCAAGTTTATTGCCGTATCTTTCAGTGCGTTACTGCAAGTTTAACGCCATATATTTAAGTGCGGAATCAGACTATGTGGCCCAATTTTTCTCCTTTTACCATATGATACATTGGGAGGATTTGTATATGAAGTACCGTGACTTAATCTATGGTGAATACTCATTGATGTCAAAGTTGTGAAACATCCCTGCCTGGTTTAAATTGGAAGCTGTGCTTGCTGTACTTCTCCCTGGGTGTGCTACACCAATAAGCTCGTTTGACCCATCAGGCGTACGCCTTGCTGGGTCCAACTCATCTGGTAAGCTTTTGATCATCACGGTGGTGGATTACCTGCAGACAACTATATATTTTATCACTTATATCACTTTGGAACACTTGGACTTTTTATTTATTTCATTATCACCAGTTTATTTGGTTCATTTTCGCTGATGGTGTTCTTATTGTTTTTGTAATGGTTTTTTAGTACAGAGATCATTTTCTCACCTATAATCATTTGAACACTACAAGCAATATTGTTATCTGGACTGTACAATTATTAGTTCATTTGCCCAATTGGCTTCCGCCTTTTTGGTGTCCAATTCACAGGTTTTATTTAACTTCGCTCATTTACTTCACATTATTATACTAATCTGTAACTTTGTGTATCTATTTAGCACATTGGTTGTATATATCCATTCAATATGGAGGACACTTTATAAGTTATGTTCACATATACCACTACATTGAGTGCCGCACTTTATCACTTTCACTTGCTTTTATATCACAGTACATCTGTTGTGCAGGCAGCTATCCACACTTGCATTGACAGCGCGGTTTTTCTGTTTCTTTATTTAAGTGCGTTACCTTTCGTTTAACGCAGTATAGTTCAGTGCATTGCTGCAAGTTTAACGCAGTATATTTCAGTGTGTTACATGCCATTTAACGTAGTATATTTCTGTGCATTAGTGCATGTTTAACGCAGCATATTTCTGTGTGTTACTGCAAGTTTAACGCCATATATTTAAGTGCGTTACCTTCTGTTTAACGCCGCATAGTTCAGTGCGTTACTGCGAGTTTAACGCAGTATATTTCAATGCGTTACATGCCATTTAACGTAGTATATTTCTGCGCATTAGTGCATGTTTAACGCAGCATATTTCTGTGCGTTACTGCATGTTTGACGCAGCATATTGCAATGCGTCAGTGCAGTTTTACTGCAGTATATTATAGTGTATCAGTGGAATGTGTCTGTGTAGTGAGAACTCAAGTTACAGTGCACCAAACACCACTTTCCATTAACCACTTCAACACTGGGCTTTTTATACCACTTCCATACCGGGCCTCCATATTCTGGCACTTCTCTCCTACATGTACAAATCATCATTCTTTTGCTAGAAAATTATTTAGAACCCCCAAACATTATATATGTTTTTTTAACAGACACCCTAGGGAATAAAATGACGGTCGTTGCAACTTTTTATCTTGTACGGTATTTGCGCAATCATTTTTCAAACGCCTTTTTTAAAAAAAAAATGGTTTCATGAATTAAAAAATAACAAAACAGTAAAGTTAGCCAAATGTTTTTGTAAAATATGAAAGATTATGTTACGCCGAGTAAATAGATACCCAACATGTCACGCTTCAAAATTGCGCACACTCATGGAATGGTGCCAAACTTCGGTACTTAAAAATCTCCATAGGCGACACTTTGAAGATTTTTACAGGTTACCAGGTTAGAGTTACAGAGGAGGTCTAGTGCTAGAATTGTTGCACGCGCTCTAACGCACGCGGCGATCCCTCACATATGTGGTCTGAACGGCGTTTACATATGTGGGCGGGACTTACGTGTGCGTTCGCTTCTGAGCGCGAGCTATTGGGGACAGGGGCGTTTTTAAAAAAATTGTATTATAATTTTTTTTATTTTTACACTTTTTTTTTTAATTTTTTTTTTTTGATCACTTTTATTCCTATTACAAGGAATGTAAACATCCCTTGCAATAGGAATGGTGTGTGACAGGTCCTCTTAATGGAGAAATGCGGGGTCAATAAGACCCCACATCTCTCCTCCAGGCTGGAAAGCATGAGATCGGGAAAAATAAATCACAGATCTCATGCTTTCAGCCGCAATCGCAGCTTTGTTTACCTTTGGGAACCCGGGCGTGATGTCATCACATCGCACCCGGGCCTCCGACGGTCATAGAGATTCTTTCTCTGGGCCCCCGATGGCATGGGAGAGCCCGGAGAAGCACCGGATGGCGGCGGGAGGGGGGATGTCCCCTCCCACCGCCTATAAGAACGATCAGTCGGCGGAACCGGCGCTATGATCGTTCTTATGGTGCGCAGAATCGCCGGCAGGAGAGAAGGATATCTGAATGATGCCTCTAGCTGCAGGCATCATTCAGATATCGTGAAAAAAGAAATAAATGCGCTACCCAAAAACACATAAATAATAACAACCCTACAGAGGGAGGTGAAGCAGCTGTACTGGAATGTGACAAATTCAAAAAAAATAGAAGGTAATAGTGCAGCGCTACGTGTAGACCAGTGAAAACTTGACTATATCTCAAATGTGACCATAAATAGAAACACAAAAAAGGGGCAGGCTGGAAGTGCCCAACCCAATACACAAAATGTCCAATGTGTAAACCACTAAGCAAAGTGATAAGTGTCCAAAAAAGTGAGTGAATAACATGGAATGGGTAAAGAGTAGACTTCGTTTAGTTTCGGTTCGTTTTTTGTGCACAACGGAAAAATTCGTTTAGTTTCGGTTCGTTTCTTTTCGGTCCTGTTGATTCGTAATCATTCGTAATTTTGCTAGACGGGATTTTTCGTGTTCGGACTAATTCGTATTTTCGCAAGCGTCATTTTTCGTTGAATTTTTAGTTGATTTATAATTCGTACTTTCGGTAGAGTACGTTGTTTTTCGTTGATTCTGGACACAACTCCTACTTTCGTAACTTTTTTTGGGTTCGTTGATTCGGAATTTTCCGTGTCTCTCTCACAACGACGCTGCCTATTATGCCTAATGTGCTTCGAATGGATTTGTACTTTTCTAAATACATAGCGGTTATTTGTAACGAAATCTTGTATTTTACTTTCGTTTTTTACATGCGGCTATAGCCTCCGCCCCTGTACACCATTTTGAGAGGGTTCAGCACGGTGAGGGAGAAGCAGAGAGCAAAGCAGAGTGTAATTGTGCTTCGAATGGATTCGAAATCTCGTATTTTACTTTCGTTTTTTCATGCCGCTATAGCCTCCGCCCCTGTACACCATTTTGAGAGGGAGTTCAGCATGGTGAGGGAGAAGCAGAGAGCAGAGTGAGTGTTATTGTGCTTCGAATGGATTCATACATTCGTAACTTTTTTCATAACGAATTATGCCGAAGACATTCGGGCATTCGCTATTTTGCGGTATAATTTATTTTGGATTCGGTTTTATTCGTATATGCTTTGTTCGGAAATTCGAATGCTTCCGAATGTCCGAAAGTTGCTAAATTCGGACGAATTTCGATTCGTTACGAAACGAATTGCACAAGCCTAGTAAAGAGATCCCGGCACAATTCTTCACGTGAATGATGACATACATGTGCGCTTACCAGAAACGTTGGACCCGAATGTTGTACGACAGCGGATCAATCGAGCTTAAGAGTATCCCCAACGAGTGCGCATGCGCGGGGACTCGGAGAAGGACGTGTGCTGACCAAGCTCCCGGCACCCCGACCCACCAGAGCTAACGATAGCGCAGGCACCGAGGTCCGTGAGCCGGGACCGATCCCACACCAGCCCCGAAGTGGTGATGAACCGTAGGGCACAGGGGCAGCCGCGGAAAGGGCACGATAAGCACACTACAGCCCAGAAGAGAGCAGGGCCTTCCCCTATAGCACAGCCGCGATCCAAGATGGCGCCGGGTAAGCCAGACACACGAGGCAGCACGGCAGCAGCCAGATCCGACGGCGCTACACAGAGAGGTGACAGGCAGCTAAATCTGGAGCCAATTAGGGATCCATTCTCCTCACAATCCTCGGGAGAGGTGGAGACCGGACAGCGGGGTGAGTCACTATCACATCCCCCATCCCCAGTCATATACGCTGATAGACATGACTCTCCAAACTCCCCTGCCTCCTCCATGGATAGGAACATGGCAGACTTAGCAGAAGTCCTCATTAGCCAATCCAGCCAATCCAGCCAGGATATGCCAATTCCCCAGATCTCACACTATTCCCCTGATGCTGTACTGTTGGGCAGATTCTCCACCATGCTGCAGCAGGAGCTCTCTAAGGCCTGCACATTAATCACCACTGACCTGAAAAAAGACATCCATAGCTTGGGAGAGCGTTTTGAGCTAATTGAAACCAAAGTGGATGGAGCCATCAAAAGGGTCAACCAGAACTCAGCCATGGTGACAGACCTCCAGGATAGATTAGAAGAGGCATTCACAAAAATTGAAGATTTGGAGAATCGTTCTCGTAGGTACAATGTCCGCGTGCGTGGCCTCCCTGAAACTCACACAGATCTAGAGGGGGCTGTAAAAGACCTGATGAAAACCCTTATCCCTGATATAGCCATCCACCACATGGAAGTTGATCGCGTTCACCGAGCACTGACAGCCCCAAGGGCCGACGGCCTACCACGAGACATTATTGTTAAGCCACATCACTACCGCATTAAGGAAAAGATGATGCTTGCGGCTCGCAACAGGCCGGACCTGTCGCTATTTGGAACACCAATACAGCTTTTTACAGATTTGGCGCCATCAACGGTCCAAAAACGCAGAAACCTACGGCCATTACTCCAGCAACTTATGGCCAAACAGATTAAGTATCGATGGTCGTTCCCTTTTAAGTTATCATTCACTTACAACGGAAAGTCCCACTCCTTTTCCACGTTCCAAGCAGGCGAAGACCTACTGCTTAGTCTCGGCATCATTGCACGGGACTCTCCGACTCCGATTTCATCTCCCCCTCGTCTGGATCATCGTCCCCTCTCCCCGATATGGCAGGATCGCACACGCTCACAGGCCAGAAATGCTCGCCGGAATACCTGAGTATTATTGCTCTTTTCTCTTTTTGCTTTTTTTTGCCCCCCTTTTGAGAACTGTTAGTGCTTGATTGCACAGATATGGCCTGGGCCCATGATGGACTATGGGCCTGATGGGGCCATCGTTACCGTTCACAGGTTACAAAGTCACAGGTTACAAAGTTACTGGAGTTCCTGGTTCTTCGGACTGGCTGCCAGCCGAATATTTTACAATCCCGACGGGCCCAACCTGGTCGAAGAAATTTTGCTTTTTGCTTTTTAGCAGTCTGGGGGCCTTAGTCGGACCGCAATGTGTTCCCCTGTTAGGCTGTGGCTCGGGGGCCGGAACGACCGATGGGGACCCTTCCGGCCCCGGCGCCACTGGCCTTGGGAATGCATGTTCCTATAGACAGCCTGTTATGTTACAACTATATTGATTGATTTTGTCATTTCCGATATGACCTCGAATAGCCTGCTCGTACAGAGTTTAATCATATTTGGGTCGGGGTGGTCATGCTTGCCACCCAACTGCAAGACTACCTATCCTACGACAAGGATGGTACCCTTGCACCTAATTTGCTGGATGTTGTCTCCGGCAGGGGTTATTCCCCATTCCTTCATTCATCAGCTAGGATTGAGTTATATTGATTGTTTGGGCCTAAGGCCTATGTATATGTTTTTTTGCTTTTATTCTTGTTTCTCTTCTTCTCTAATGCCTTTTCCTTCTCTCCTTTCCCCCTCTTTCTTCGGAGCCTCGGTTCAGCGCCCTTCCCTTATGTCATGGTCTGAGAGGTCACATAGCCGAACAGTCATCATTATCGGGACCCTTCTCGCTTCATTCATTATGCAAGGTAAGAGTGCTCTGCCCTACCACGATGGCCACCACATATAACACAGACTATTCGATAGTTAGCCATAATGTACATGGATTTAACTCCCCTACTAAAAGAACTAAGGCTTTCCAGTTTTATCATAAACAGAAGGCTGAAGTCCTGCTATTACAGGAAACTCATTTCTCCAATGTCTCAGCGCCCCGTTACCTTAATGGGAAGTATCCACAGTTCTACTTGGCAGGGGGTCGGGAAAAGAAGGGCGGTGTAGCCATCTGCTTTTCGAAATGGACCCCCTTTACCCCCATCACTATTGTTAAGGACAAGAGAGGTAGATATATTATGGCAGTGGGGCGGCTCCATGACCAGGAAGTGTCCTTTATATCATACTATGCCCCGAATACTGGACAGCCGGAATTCTTTAGCAAAATGCTGAAGATTCTTATGCCCAAAGTCCAGGGTCAGGTCATTATGGGAGGCGATAGCAATATCCCCTTGGACAGAATTATGGATAAATCGGACTCCTCTAAACCAACATTGAAACGCCCACCGACTGGAAGCAGCAAGGTTGCACGTCTGTTTCATTTCCATGACCTCATCGACGCCTGGCGAGAAAATAACCCTACGGTCAGAGACTTTACACACTTTTCACAAGCCCATCATACTTACTCGAGGATAGACCACGTTCTAGTACGTACGCCTTTGCTACCATTTATTAAGTCGGTTAAGATTTTATCTACCCCTTGGTCTGATCATTCCCCGATAAAACTCTCTACTTCAGAGCTGTGGACTAAATCTAGGCCCTCCCCGTGGAGACTTAATGTGAGCTTGCTGAATGACCCTACAATCTTTTTAGAGATTCAAAAGGAAATACAGGAATACTTTAGACTTAATAAGGCATCGGACACATCCCCCGCAATTAACTGGGTAGCTCATAAAGCAGCGATTAGGGGCATATTGTTACAAGTGGCAGCCAGGATTAAACGCAATAGGGAACAGGCAAATAAGATTCTGGAAACAAACTTGGATAACTTACTTAGTGAACAGCACAGGAATCCCCTGGTAGATATAAGGCATAAAATTGACGAGGCTCGACTAGCACTAAATCTTAGCTTGACTACTCAAGCGGAGAAACATATTAGTTGGTCTAAGCACAGATTCTATACGATGGGTGATAAACCTACCACAATGTTAGCTAGAAAACTGGTTCCTCGACCGTACACACCGACTTTGCCTAAATTACGACTATCCACGGGCCTAACCTCCCAGAACCCCGAACGGATAATTGGAGAATTTCACAAATTTTATGCTAAGCTGTATGGAGCGCAGGACAAGTTCGATCTATCCGGAGCGAACACATTCTTTCGCGACTTACAGCTGCCTAAATTGACACAAGCCCATGCGGAACTGATGGACGGTGCTCTTACAGAGCCTGAAGTCAGGGCTGCAATTAAAACCCTACACCCTACTAAGGCCCCTGGGCCAGATGGATTCCCGGGTCACTACTATAGGAAATATCACGATCTTCTGGCCCCACATCTCTGTACTTACTTTAATGACCTGAGAAGCGGCAGCAAGCTCCCCAGCCATGAAAATGTAGCCTATATAAGTGTTATCCCGAAACCAGGAAAGGACCATACAGACTGTTCCAATTACCGCCCAATTTCTCTGATCAATACGGATCTTAAGATTCTAACCAAAATACTGGCCCAGAGACTTAATACTTTTCTTCAGTGTTATATCCATCCTGACCAAGCAGGTTTTGTCCCGACAAGACAGGCATCAGACCAAACCCGCCGGATAATTAACCTTATCTCGGCAGTTCGGTCTGATTGGGATGGAAAGGGGACTAGGAGGGGAATGTTACTTTCATTAGATATCCAGAGGGCGTTCGATTCTATCTCCTGGGACTATCTTTTTGATGTTCTCACACGCTTTGGATTTGGGAGACGCTTTCTGGATCTCCTTCACATATTATATGATTCCCCCAGTGCCTCGCTAATGCTCAGAGGATATACATCCCAAACATTTCCTATCAGGAGAGGAACTAGACAGGGCTGCCCGTTGTCGCCACTATTATTCGCCCTGGCGATTGAACCACTAGCGCTCAAAATTCACGCCTGCAGAGATATACAGGGCATTTATTGCGGAGACTATGAACACAAATGTTTACTCTTTGCGGACGACTTGTTGCTGACCTTGACCTCACCGATCACATCCCTACCTAATTTATATGCTATTTTGCAGCCTTTTTCCAACATTTCCGGGTTGGCAATTAATCATAGTAAGTCAAGAGCACTGAACTTATCTTTGCTAAGCTCCACTCAGGCTACGCTTGAAAAATCATTTCAATTCCGATGGGAATCCACAGCTCTCCCTTATTTAGGCATACAGCTGACCTCATCTATTGGTGAGTTGTACAAAGAGAATTATCCAGCCCTTTTCAAACGGCTAACAGCTGACATGGCTAAGTGGCAGGTTCACCCGCCATCGTGGTTTGGCAGACTTCACTCAATTAAAATGAATGTTCTACCTCGATTATTGTATTTCTTCCGTACCTTGCCAGTTTCATTGGCCCGTGATGACCTTAAACGATTCCAGAATAAAGTAATACAGTTTATTTGGGGTGATAAGAGACCCAGGGTGAATAGGAGCACTCTATACACGTTGAAGCGGAGAGGAGGACTTGGTCTTCCAGACTTACTAAAATATTTTTATGCTGCCCAGATAGCACAACTTACAAGGTTTCACTCCCAACAGGCACAGGCCATTTGGATGGCTATGGAATCTTATTCCTGCCGTCCCAAACCTATTTCTTATATTTTATGGCTCCCTATCAAGGAGCGACCTCCTATACTTTGCCCTACTTTATCCATGTCACTGGAACTATGGGACAGACTCTCCAGATCTCACAAATTCAAATCTCCTCATTCTCCATTGACACCTCTGCTTCAAAATAAAGCATTCACCCCGGGTCTCACCCCACTAGCGTTCGAATGGTGGACTAATAAGGGTTTTAAGTGTATTGCTGACTTGTGTGATCATAGAGGTATGCTGACCGAACGGACTATGGCTGACAGGCATCAAATGCCTCCAGCGGAGGGTTATAGGTTCGCCCAAATCTCACATTATGTACAAACCCTGGCTCGCAAGAGCGACCTAGCAACCCAAACTCCCATGGAACATCTATGCAAAAATTATGATAAAATTAAAGGACATTTATCTGCTATATATTCGATATTGCTGAGTGCATCGACAAAGCTGAATTATATGGTCCAATGGGAGACCGACTTGCAGGAAACCCTGGATCTGGACGAATGGCATAGGATAGCCGAGACAGCATCTCGTTCGCTCGTCAATACTTCGATAATTGAGGCCAATTATAAGGTTCTGCTGAGGTGGTATATGGTGCCGGTCAGACTGGCAACTTTTGTTTCAGGAGCTACCCCGTTGTGCTTTAGAGGATGTGGCCAGGTGGGCACCACCTATCATATTTGGTGGACATGCCCAAAGGTCCGGAGGTTTTGGATCAGGGTGTATAATTTAGTTTACTCCCTTACCCAACTAAACCTAACTAAATCAGCTAAGCAAGCACTACTGGGGGGAGGAGATGTGGAAGCCTCCAAGTCCTGCAAGAGGCTCTTGACATTTATATTTATCTCAGCCAAAATCACCATTGCTAGGAACTGGAAATCGGCAGCTCTACCATTCGATCAGCTTAAAGGCAAGTTGTCTTGGTTGATGCTAAACGAACGCTTGACCGCTCTGGCCCAAGATAAAATGAAACTGTTTCATAAAGTGTGGGACCCATGGCTTCGTTACCTAACTAATGACCCGGGGATGTTTACAGCATAGCCTAAGGGGTTAGGTTGGGATGTCTGGGTGCTGAATCGGGGCTCCTCCCCCCCCTCCCTCCCCCCATTCCCCCTCCTCAACTGTCCTTTCCTTACTCTGTTTCCTCCCTTCTATTCTCTGTCACTGTCCTCTTTCCTCTCTTTTGAAATGTATTTATTGTTTATTTTTGGAGTCAGATCCAGACCTTAGAGGTTTGTGCTGCTCCCTGTTTTCTCAGCTCCTACGGGACCATTGTCAGTCTGATCGGACCTCTGGGCTGCCCACACAGCCGGCTGAGTTGCGCCCCCCCCGATAGATGGATGGGGGGGCGGCTCATCTGGGTGGACGGTTCAGATATGATCTGCGATGCTAATAGGGGTTAACGGCTCTACGGAGCTTCGGACTTATGTGAGCTATTAAGTAGTGATAATCGTTATTTCTACTTATTTATTTAATTTTTTTTTTTTTTTGTTTACTACTCCAAGGACCCCTACACTTAGTGATCTTCATTGTGTTACCCCAAATGTTGATTGTGACTGTACAATGTTATGTTGCGACTTTTATACATTTTGTATGACAAAACTTGAATAAAAATATTGAAACACAAGAGTATCCCCAACGACTGCTCCACAGTGGTTATTTTAAATATTGGGTCTGCTGCAGTCTCAAATTTCCCACCACCGGTAAGCGATATGTAATATGCTATTTTTAGTTGATAAACTGCGCAGTTTATCCACTAAAAAGAGAATTTGAAAAAAATACTTCATCCCTAAAAAGGTGTGTGACCTGCTCTGACGGTGTGTGTGCCCTGCTTTGTAGTTTCTGGGACTGTGCATACCCTATGTCCTTTGTGTGCCTTCTCTGCGAGCTGTGTCTGTTCTCAGACTGTATTGCCCTATGCACTGTCTGTATGTGCTCTGGCTGCAGGTGCTGCATCTGCAGTGACTGCACGATTACAGTTATCAGGAGGATGCTGTCATAACCACTTGACCTCCAGAAGATTTACCCCCCCCCCCTTCATAACCAGGCCATTTTTGCCATATGGCACTGCGTTACTTCAACTGACAATTGCACGGTCATGCAACGTTGTACACAAATGAAATTTATAAACCTTGATTTCCTCACAAATAGAGCTTTCTTTTGGTGGCATTTGATAACCTCTGTGTTTTTTTTTTTTTTCTTGCGCTATAAATAAAAATATACAGAAGATTTGAAAAAAAAAATTTTTTTTTTTTACTTTCTGCTATAAAACATATCCAATACAAAAATTTTAAAAAATCTAATTTATTTAGAAATTTAGGCCAATATGTATTCTGCTACATATTTTTGGTAAAAAAAATCACAATACGTGTATACTGATTTGTTTGCGCAAAAGTTATAGCGTCTACAAACTATGGTATATACACCATATATAGCAAAATTCTAAACGCAACACCTTTGTGTTTGCCCCTATTTATCATGAGCTGAACTCAAGGATCTACGACTTCTTCTACACAAAGGGCCTATTTCTCTCAAATATTGTTCACAAATCTGTCTATGCAGGCCATGCATGGTCAGTTTCCGAACAAATTTAATTTTTTTAAATCTGAAGTTTTGTGCCTTTTGTGATCCGATAATGCCACCATTGATTTTCAAAATTCAAGCAACCAAGCCTTAAATTTCACCTCCTGTTGCTACAGAAAATAATTTTCGTGTCTGGGAATCTTCTTTTCTTTCCGGGAATTTTCTTTTCTTGCACTCATGTGCCTTCCTTTTTCAATTATATTTCTCACACGATTCTCCCATCATTGATTAGAAAATTGTTTGTTTTTCAAAAAATGTCCAACATCTCCGATCACTCCAAATTCAAGAGCCGTCCGAAAATCGGGCGTTGCTGTGTCCCACTAATGGTGCGAAATTCGAACGAAAATTCTTTGAAATTGCGAAAAATCGGCCAAACCCATTTTCGAAAAACGAACATTCGGCCGTGAGCGCAAACGATAGTGCCATCATGTAATGACCGATAAATCGTTCAGTGAACATAAATTAATGCATTTTTTGTTAGTTTTTTTTACATATACTTAGGGAAGACAGTTGGGACGGGAAACACATTAACCTTTCAATTTATTGTTCATTCGGCAGAAAATTTCAAAACTCGTCCTTCGCTTTTTGGGCTCAAAAACATCCCAACGATTATCGATTTTGTGGCCATTAACTGGCCGAAAAACGAACAAACTGTCTAAATGACCGAATTTTGGACAATTTTTTGTATAGTGTATGGCCAGTATTAGTGAGCGCTTCTCCTTTGCCGAGATAATCCATCCACCTCACAGGTGTGACATATCAAGATGCTGATTAGACAGCATGATTATTGCACAGGTGTTGCCTTAGGCTGGCCACAATAAAAGGCCACTCTAAAATGTGCAGTTTTATCACACAGCACAATACCACAGATGTCGCAAGTTTTGAGGGAGCGTGCAATTGGCATGCTGACTGCAGGAATATCCACCAGAGCTGTTGCCCTTGAATTGAATGTTCGTTTCTCTACCATAAGCCGTCTCCAAAGATGTCAGCAGCTGGCATGGAGCTCTGAGACATTTTAGCGCTAGAGAACAGGTGAGTATAGCTCCACATTTGGTTTAAGGGGATTAACATGACTATGTTTTATTTTATCAAATCATATGTAAGTATATTTATATCGTTTTATTTTGGTTAATGAGCAGGAGGATTTTTTTCTGTGTTTGCAGTGTATACGTTTTTACCTCGATGCTGTAATGTTAACTGATTGTAAAGATGTAAGGAATTAATATAAAAATACGGCACTATACACATAAATAAACAATACAGCCAGAACTACAATCCTAACAAAAATTGTGTGAATGAATAAAGTGAAAGCAGTGCAGCACTAAGAGCCCATTCACACAGGGGCGTCTTTGGATCCGACTCCAAATCGCCCCAGGTCGCCCCTAGTCGCCTCAGGTCGCGCTGGCTGAAGAAATCAATGTAAGTTAATGGAGCCGTCCTTATGCACACTACTGCAGTCGCTCCGACTTCAAAAAAGGTCCCTGTACTACTTCAATCCGACTCCTAGGCGACCTGTAACCATTCATTTCAATGGGAGTCGCCTCTCACTGTCTTAATAGGAGCAACTCTCCAGGAAGAAAACATACATTTATCAGGCAAACCTCTCCCTCCCCCCTCCCTCCCACAGAGCTGATTCTTGTTTGATTGGCCACTGGATTGTCTCCTGTCCTGCAGGCAACTTGGAGTTGCCTTGTAAATAGCTCCAGGTTGTGCTGTGATTCATACTCAGGTTGTGTCTGAGTTGCCTCATAAAATCGCGCTGGAAGTCCTGTTGCCCCTGTGTGAATGGGCTCTTAGAATCAAATGTTGAGTATTGACATATCAACATATTGTGATATACAAAATAAATTGAGATTAGCATATACAAAAAACACTAACACCATCATCTGATTGATAGTGTCTCTAAATAAAGTGCACTGTGCAAATTGTAAGTCAACATTGGTAGCAGTGGCATCTGGTGCTCAAATTTTTTGAGGGGGCGCAAACAAACTGAAAATTTTTGAAAAAAGGCCATCAGTTGCAGCCTCACTGTGCCCATCAATTGCAACCTCACTGTGCCTATCATGCAATGCATGAATCTATCCATTATACACAGAGGGGGTGGCTGGAGAGAGGGGGCGGCGCCCGTGTGCCCTTAATGGACTTCAACTGGGGTATATGTCAATACTCAACATTTGATTCTTAGCGCTGCACTGTTTTCACTTGATTGTAAAGATGTAGTACACATCTATAACTACACGTAGTAAGAATTTGTGTTATTAAAATTGATGTGTTTTCCAACAAGAGATTAGCATTACTGTATATTTATTGTTTCAGATAAATATATGTAGCGCCCCCCTCACTCCCCTCTTTCTCTCGTCTTGTCTTTCTCTTGTCTAGGGGTATCTTAGAGGGGAGGGAGCGGGGACACCACGCCTGGCTTCCACCACATGTGTCAGTGCGGTATAAGCAACGTTCTTGTATTACCTTCGGGTCAGTGCTGTGCACCTGGATCCTCCCTCCAAGAGTCACCTTGAACAATGTCTGTCAGGAAATGAGCCCCACACCATTAAAGTTCAACACTCCTTTATTCTTCTCGAATGAACACAAACAGTTGAACTCCCTTGGTAGAAACAGAACAGAAAAGGAGGTGTGGATGCGAATAGGCCCAGACACAATTTGGTTCTCCACTTTCCTTCCTGAAAGTGGGTTACGGTCTCCGCACGAGGGGAATTTCCTTCCAGGCGGTCTCCGACGAGAGGCTCACCTGTCACCGGCAATATGCTGCACCGGGTCTTCAAGTGAGGAGCTCCCCCCGGTCCATTGCGCCATCCGGATTCGGGTACCCACTCCCGGGGTTCCCTAGGATCTCCTTCCCTCGCGGAACTCAGTGTTGGGCACTGAGCTCCGGATCTCCATCCGAGTACCTCACCCCAGGCTAAAGGTGCCTGAGATGGAACACGACCTCCGACTGTCCTCTAGGCCTAGGCCACCCAGAGGACCGGCACGAACCACCGTCCACAAGCTGAAGGTGCCTGGGACTCCGACCCCGTGACAAAGATGGCCGGCCCCTTTATACCCTCTCCTGGCAAGCACGGCGGGTTCCCCGCCCCACCATACCGCTGCCGAGGGAGGACAAAAAGGAGGTACGGCACACAGCAGTGATTCAACCCCAACCTAGGGCGACAGCGCCACCCACTGGGCTGCGGGGAATTACACATCACTAATGTCTCTGCCAAGTTCAAATTTACACCCGGGAAAGTACATACCCGCTACACTCTCCCCCTGGTGGTTTGACACTGGTCCCCAGTGTCTGGAGTAAATCATGCCCTCAACGGCTGACATAATCCAATCCAGAAACTCTCTAACAATTGTGTAAAAATAAAACTTTTAGAAAAAAACTACCCTACTGGGGCAATTGTTGTCTGAGCCCTGTAATAAAAGGGAAAGAAACAACAACATGTAATCAAAACTTTGAATCACATTTTACATCATACTCTTCCCACCCATCCTGACTAAGATCCACCCCATTCTCAGTGGTCTTGATGGATGCTCTCCTGCAAAGGGAAAAGAAAGAAACAACACACATAACCCTGACACATGTATTCGTGTGAGAGAAAAGAAACTTCTTCGGGAAGAGATCCCTTTTCTCCAAAGAGTGAATGTGTGAAAAGTGTTTAACGTTGCGCAACACTGCCACCTGGTGACAGCATCGCAGTAACTGCACCCGTGGAACTTTCCTCTTCTTTTTTTGGCCCTATCTACCCAGAGTCCAAGATCTCTTGCGGGAAAAGTGAAGAACAAACCAAGAACAGTTCTCCATTCCTCTGGGCACAAAAGCAACGGCCCCAGAAAGTTCAGCAGCATAACAAGAACAAACAGAGTCTTTTTTTTTCTCTCCTACAAGTAAAAGCGGGGATGCGGCAGAACAAGTGGCTTCAAGTGCTGGTCCATGGTCTCTAGATGATACTCCACATCTTCCCCTTCCTTGCGCCGGATCAGCACTTTGTCTGCATGGATGTGTCGTCCCTACATCCACTCTGCCTTGCAGTCCTTGAAACGTTGAGAGGCCTTTGGAGAGCATGCCAGGTACCTGCGGGCGTGCGGAACCTGAAGGTGGGTCCACACAAAGTCATTGTACCAGCGCTCCCGGCACACTTCCACCTCATAAAGCAGTTCCTTCGACAAGTACGGATACTCCCATCCGTATTCTGCAGCAACCTTTTGGCCAAATAGGCGTTGTAGTCTCGCCAGAGGAGGCATGGTAGCTTTGTCCCCTTCACCAGGCAAAACTATTGAGTCCGGGTGGCGAGGGACCTTGACCACATCTGGTCTGGGCATAGGTGCCCGCAGCAACAGTCTCTTTTCCCCGGCCTTCGGTACAGACTGTACCGGGGATGTAGCGGCAGGCTGGGGACGGGACCTCTCTTCAGGCGCTGGTGCCTCCACCCGGGGTGTACTTTCCCCTGTTGACATGGGTGGATCTCTGATCCTCCGAGATGAAGCGAGAGGTACTTTGTCCCAGCCCTACTCGGCAAACAAATCGTCTATGGCAACGTCGTCTCCCATGTCCGAGAGCGACTCCAGGTCAGAGGTGTCACATTCCTCCGCGGGTAGGTACCCTGTAGTGGAGACTGAGTTTCCACCTCTTCCCACACACCAAATCTCTCCACCTGGCTTACCTCGGCCTTTACTTGAAGCGGGACGTCCGGAACTCTCGTCGACGGATTCATCCGGGCCGGGCGTAAGCGGGCGAGACGGTCCACCACCACCGCTGGTCGGGGCTACCATGCCGGTCTTTCTCTTCGGTGGCGGACGCTGAGAGACAGTGGTGACCGAGTCAGCATCCTTGGATTTCTCCCGTTGGGGTTTTACGACCTCCTCCGCGGTCGCTGCAGTGTGCGCAGGGATGGGTGTCAAAGTAGTGATTCCTCCTCTCTGAGTGGTGTTGCCCGCATCACGGCCGGGGTAAATGGTTCTCGGCCTCTCGACCGCCGGATCCACTTCGAACAGGAACTTCCCACAGGTCTCACATCGCCCGAATGGCTTCAGCTGGCACACCAGTCCCGAACAGCCGGGACAAATCACACCCAGGGCCTCAACGTCCATGCACGAATACAGGGCGAATCGACCCCTTGGCTTTAGCCGGATCCCCATATCTGTTACCGGAGCAGCAGCAGTCAATGTCGTGGTGGAAGGGTGAACTGGAATCCACGAGGTGTGTCCAAACATGGCGACCTGTTGCTGATCCATCGCACAATGCAAAGTTTTTGCGCCAACGTCCCACGTGTAGTCCTTCACACGTATTGGACTCCTCCCCTTTTGCTCCAGTTCGCGGGCTTTTCTTCTTTTCTGTTTCTAAGTCACGCCCACGAACTAAGGGATGGGGGTGTGCCTGGTGGCGCAGTGCAATAGAAACCCCCACGTGTTCTACTTCACACGGCTGAGCTTCCCCCTTTTTTCACTCTTCTGCGTGGGCCTTTCCCTTCATTGGGTCATGTCCATGACTTCGAGCAGGGATGCACTTCGGCCAATGAAGGCCTGCCTATTCGCTTAACTCCTCCAGCAGACACGTTCAATTCCGTGGTGCACAAACACTATACCGGACCCGAGCCCCCATGTGTAGCGCCCTCCTCACTCCCCTCTTTCTCTCGTCTCGTCTTTCTCTTGTCTAGGGGTATCTTAGAGGGGAGGGAGCGGGGACACCACGCCTGGCCTCCACCACATGTGTCAGTGCGGTATAAGCAACATTCTTGTATTACCTTCGGGTCAGTGCTGTGCACCTGGGTCCTCCCTCCAAGAGTCACCTTGAACAATGTCTGCTAGGAAATGAGCCCCACACCCTTAAAGTTCAACACTCCTTTATTCTTCTGCGAATGAACACAATCAGTTGAACTCCCTTGGTTAACAGAACAGGAAAGGAGGTGTGGATGCGAATAGGCCCAGACACAATTTGGTTCTCCACTTTCCTTCCTGAAAGTGGGTTACGGTCTCCGCACGAGGGGAATTTCCTTCCAGGCGGTCTCCGACGAGAGGCTCACCTGTCACCGGCAATATGCTGCATCGGGTCTTCAAGTAAGGAGCTCCCCCCGGTCCATTGCGCCTTCCGGATTCGGGTACCCACTCCCGGGGTTCCCTAGGATCTCCTTCCCTCGCGGAACTCAGTGTTGGGCACTGAGCTCCGGACCTCCATCCGAGTACCTCACCCCAGGATAAAGGTGCCTGAGATGGAACACGACCTCCGACTGTCCTCTAGGCCTAGGCCACCCAGAGGACCGGCACGAACCACCCTCCACAAGCTGAAGGTGCCTGGGACTCCGACCCTGTGAAAAAGATGGCCGGCCCCTTTATACCCTCTCCCGGCAAGCACGGTGGGTTCCCCGCCCCACCATACCGCTGCCGAGGGAGGACAAAAAGGAGGTACGGCACACAGCAGTGATTCAACCCCAACCCAGGGCGACAGCGCCACCCACTGGGCTGCGGGGAATTACACATCACTAATGTCTCTGCCAAGTTCAAATTTACACCCGGGAAAGTACATACCCGCTACACTCTCCCCCTGGTGGTTTGACACTGGTCCCCAGTGTCTGGAGTAAATCATGCCCTCAACGGCTGACATAATCCAATCCAGAAACTCTCTAACAATTGTGTAAAAATAAAACTTTTAGAAAAAAACTACCCTACTGGGGCAATTGTTGTCTGAGCCCTGTAATAAAAGGGAAAGAAACAACAACATGTAATCAAAACTTTGAATCACATTTTACATCATACTCTTCCCACCCATCCTGACTAAGATCCACCCCATTCTCAGTGGTCTTGATGGATGCTCTCCTGCAAAGGGAAAAGAAAGAAACAACACACATAACCCTGACACATGTATTCGTGTGAGAGAAAAGAAACTTCTTCTGGAAGAGATCCCTTTTCTCCAAAGAGTGAATGTGTGAAAAGTGTTTAACGTTGCGCAACACTGCCACCTGGTGACAGCATCGCAGTAACTGCACCCGTGGAACTTTCCTCTTCTTTTTTGGCCCTATCTACCCAGAGTCCAAGATCTCTTGCGGGAAAAGTGAAGAACAAACCAAGAACAGTTCTCCATTCCTCTGGGCACAAAAGCAACGGCCCCAGAAAGTTCAGCAGCATAACAAGAACAAACAGAGTCTTTTTTTTTCTCTCCTACAAGTAAAAGCGGGGATGCGGCAGAACAAGTGGCTTCAAGTGCTGGTCCATGGTCTCTAGATGATACTCCACATCTTCCCCTTCCTTGCGCCGGATCAGCACTTTGTCTGCATGGATGTGTCGTCCCTACATCCACTCTGCCTTGCAGTCCTTGAAACGTTGAGAGGCCTTTGGAGAGCATGCCAGGTACCTGCGGGCGTGCGGAACCTGAAGGTGGGTCCACACAAAGTCATTGTACCAGCGCTCCCGGCACACTTCCACCTCATAAAGCAGTTCCTTCGACAAGTACGGATACTCCCATCCGTATTCTGCAGCAACCTTTTGGCCAAATAGGCGTTGTAGTCTCGCCAGAGGAGGCATGGTAGCTTTGTCCCCTTCACCAGGCAAAACTATTGAGTCCGGGTGGCGAGGGACCTTGACCACATCTGGTCTGGGCATAGGTGCCCGCAGCAACAGTCTCTTTTCCCCGGCCTTCGGTACAGACTGTACCGGGGATGTAGCGGCAGGCTGGGGACGGGACCTCTCTTCAGGCGCTGGTGCCTCCACCCGGGGTGTACTTTCCCCTGTTGACATGGGTGGATCTCTGATCCTCCGAGATGAAGCGAGAGGTACTTTGTCCCAGCCCTACTCGGCAAACAAATCGTCTATGGCAACGTCGTCTCCCATGTCCGAGAGCGACTCCAGGTCAGAGGTGTCACATTCCTCCGCGGGTAGGTACCCTGTAGTGGAGACTGAGTTTCCACCTCTTCCCACACACCAAATCTCTCCACCTGGCTTACCTCGGCCTTTACTTGAAGGGGGACGTCCGGAACTCTCGTCAACGGATTCATCCGGGCCGGGCGTAAGCGGGCGAGACGGTCCACCACCACCGCTGGTCGGGGCTACCATGCTGGTCTTTCTCTTCGGTGGCGGACGCTGAGAGACAGTGGTGACCGAGTCAGCATCCTTGGATTTCTCCCGTTGGGGTTTTACGACCTCCTCCGCGGTCGCTGCAGTGTGCGCAGGGATGGGTGTCAAAGTAGTGATTCCTCCTCTCTGAGTGGTGTTGCCCGCATCACGGCCGGGGTAAATGGTTCTCGGCCTTTCGACCGCCGGATCCACTTCGAACAGGAACTTCCCACAGGTCTCACATCGCCCGAATGGCTTCAGCTGGCACACCAGTCCCGAACAGCTGGGACAAATCACACCCAGGGCCTCAACGTCCATGCACGAATACAGGGCGAATCGACCCCTTGGCTTTAGCTGGATCCCCATATCTGTTACCGGAGCAGCAGCAGTCAATGTCGTGGTGGAAGGGTGAACTGGAATCCACGAGGTGTGTCCAAACATGGCGACCTGTTGCTGATCCATCGCACAATGCAAAGTTTTTGCGCCAACGTCCCACGTGTAGTCCTTCACACGTATTGGACTCCTCCCCTTTTGCTCCAGTTCGCGGGCTTTTCTTCTTTTCTGTTTCTGAGTCACGCCCACGAACTAAGCGATGGGGGTATGCCTTGTGGCGCAGTGCAATAGAAACCCCCACGTGTACTACTTCACACGGCTGAGCTTCCCCCTTTTTCCACTCTTCTGCGTGGGCCTTTCCCTTCATTGGGTCATGTCCATGACTTCGAGCAGGGATACACTTCGGCCAATGAAGGCCTGCCTATTCGCTTAACTCCTCCAGCAGACACGTTCAATTCCGTGGTGCACAAACACTATACCGGACCCGAGCCCCCATGTGTAGCGCCCTCCTCACTCCCCTCTTTCTCTCGTCTCGTCTTTCTCTTGTCTAGGGGTATCTTAGAGGGGAGGGAGCGGGGACACCACGCCTGGCCTCCACCACATGTGTCAGTGCGGTATAAGCAACATTCTTGTATTACCTTCGGGTCAGTGCTGTGCACCTGGGTCCTCCCTCCAAGAGTCACCTTGAACAATGTCTGCTAGGAAATGAGCCCCACACCCTTAAAGTTCAACACTCCTTTATTCTTCTGCGAATGAACACAATCAGTTGAACTCCCTTGGTTAACAGAACAGGAAAGGAGGTGTGGATGCGAATAGGCCCAGACACAATTTGGTTCTCCACTTTCCTTCCTGAAAGT
This sequence comes from Rana muscosa, assembly GCA_029206835.1. Classification (NCBI taxonomy): domain Eukaryota; kingdom Metazoa; phylum Chordata; class Amphibia; order Anura; family Ranidae; genus Rana; species Rana muscosa. The sequence goes on from CM055116.1 coordinate 886,230,418, forward strand.
GGGTTACGGTCTCCGCACGAGGGGAATTTCCTTCCAGGCGGTCTCCGACAAGAGGCTCACCTGTCACCGGCAATATGCTGCACCGGGTCTTCAAGTAAGGAGCTCCCCCCGGTCCATTGCGCCTTCCGGATTCGGGTACCCACTCCCGGGGTTCCCTAGGATCTCCTTCCCTCGCGGAACTCAGTGTTGGGCACTGAGCTCCGGACCTCCATCCGAGTACCTCACCCCAGGATAAAGGTGCCTGAGATGGAACACGACCTCCGACTGTCCTCTAGGCCTAGGCCACCCAGAGGACCGGCACGAACCACCCTCCACAAGCTGAAGGTGCCTGGGACTCCGACCCCGTGAAAAAGATGGCCGGCCCCTTTATACCCTCTCCCGGCAAGCACGGTGGGTTCCCCGCCCCACCATACCGCTGCCGAGGGAGGACAAAAAGGAGGTACGGCACACAGCAATGATTCAACCCCAACCCAGGTCGACAGCGCCACCCACTGGGCTGCGGGGAATTACACATCACTAATGTCTCTGCCAAGTTCAAATTTACACCCGGGAAAGTACATACCCACTACATATACATAGAACTGTGTATGTAGTAAGGCTGCATTCACACCTGATCGTATCGTTTTCAAGCAGAAAGTCATGCGTTTTTGCCACTATTTTGTACAGGTCAAAAGTTCACCAATGTAAAAAGCAGAAAAACGCCTGTAATCTGCCCAAAAAGAAGCTCATGTACTTCTTTGAGGTTCAGACTTTTTTCTTCAGGCGACAGAACGCCTGAACAGGGGCCATTTAAATTAATGGAATTTTGCTTGTTGGGCGTTTTTAAACTGTTGAGATGAGCGTTTTATGAGCTGAAAACGCCCAGGTGTGAATGCAGCCTAAGAATGTGTTATTTGTTTTTTCTAACTAGAGGTAATATTTATTGTTTCAGATAATTAGAACTATACACAGTATGTAGTAAGAATAGGTTTTCCAGTATGTAGTAACAATGGGTGTGTTATTAAAATTGTGTTTTATTTTTTGCAATAAGAGATTATAATTATATGTACAGGCGGTCCCCTACTTGCAAACATCCGATTTACAAACGACTCCTACTTACAAACGGAGGGAGACAACAGGAAGTGAGAGGAAATCTACCCCTAGGAAGGGAAATTCTCTCCTGTAAGGCCTCGTACACACGACCGAGTTTCTCGGCAAGAACCAGCAAGAAACTTGCTGGCAGAGATGTCTTGCCGAGAAATTCGTTTGTGTGTATGGTTTCTCGTCAAGAAAACCGACAAGTAATCTCGACGAGAAAATAGAGAACCTGCTCTCTATTTTCTCGTCGAGATTCTCGTCGGCATGTTTCTCGATGAGAAAAGTGAGTGTGTGTACACTTACCTGTCCTCCGGGAAGCCCGCGCATGTTCGAAATGAATTTGACGCATGCGCGGTAGCTTCCTAGGCATAGGTAGGGTATACCAAGATGGCGGCGACGGCATCGAATGTGACGAGCGCATGCTCATCGTAGTCGATGACGTCACCGCGTACGCTCCATTCAAAGAACCGCGGGTTCTTTGAATCGAGCGTGTGTACACTCGGCCGGGACAAGTTTCTTGTCCAAGGATCTCGTCGAAAAAAACGACACGTTTTTTTCGACGAGAATCTCAGCCGTGTGTACGAGGCTTAAGAGTTAATATGGGAAAAAGGTGTCTCCACTGAAGGTTTATCACCAATTGTTTCCCTAATAACCCAAAATGTTCAAAATCCAATTGTCATTGGGACAGAAAGTGAGGAGAAATCTTCTAAAGAGGTGCACAGATAGCAAAACAAATGTTACAGGGGTGATAACCCTTCCCTATGCTATCCAAAAAGCTTAAAAATAGATTTTTGGGCTGGAGCTACACTTAGGCTGGTTTCACACTGGGGCAGTGGGTGCGGTGGCAGTATAGCGCCGCTATACCGTCGGAATTGCGGTATTCGGCCAATAGCGGTGCAGTTTTAACCCCCGCTAGCAGCCGAAAAAGGGTTAATACCGTCGGCAATGCGCCTCTGCAGAGGCGCATTGCCGGCGGCATTACCGAGGTTTCCCATTGCTTTCAAATGGAAGGAGCGGTGGAGGAGCGGTAAACACACCGCTCCTCTCACCGCTCCAAAGATGCGGCTAGCAGGACTTTTTTTACCGTCCTCCTAGCGCACCGCTCCAGTGTGAAAGCCCTCAGGCTTTCACACTGGAGAAACAGCAGCCGCTGTTTAGGGACGGTTTGCAGGCGCTATTTTTAGCAAAATAGCGCCTGCAAACCGCCCCAGTGTGAAAGGGGCCTTAAAAAATGTACCTGTTCCAACTTACAAACAGATTCAACTTAAGCCCCAGACCATTTGGCTGGCCAAAGACCAGAGCACTTTTTGCGATTCGGCACTGCGTCGCTTTAACTGACAATTGACGTTCTTTTTTTCCCACACATAGAGCTTTCTTTTGGTGGTATTTGATCACCTCTGCGGTTTTTATTTTTTGCGCTATAAACAAAAAGCAACAATTTGGAAAAAAATATATATTTTTTACCTTTTTCTATAATAAATATCCCTAAAAAATATATGTAGCGGCCTCACCTCTCTCCCTTGCTTTATCGGTTATGTTGGCTGTTGTTTAGGGGTACCTGGGAGAGAGAGATGATACACACCACGGCCCATTTCCTCCATAACTAAGAGGTGAAGGCCAGAGATTGGGCTTTTGTGTAGGTGTCCTAGAGTCAAGTCCAGTCCTTCGTCCCTGACTCCTTTGCTTAGTAACCCAAGTTTCACACCGTGAGTACGTTAAACTCAGTTTTATTCTTTTTGCCAAGCAATAAAACAATCTTTCTCCTTTGGAAACATGGGGGACAGATCGAGGCACAATCCTTTCCCTTCTTGCTGCTACCCACTGTGCTGTCACCAGTGGTGAATAGTCACTGCCACTGACTAGGTAATTTAGAACATGAATTTACCTTCGCTCACTTTGCCCCTGTCAGAGGAAGAAATCCGTCCAAGGGAGAAATGGAGGCCTCTCCGTCACCAGCGATGCTGCACCGGACTCTTCGGAGAAGTTACTGCGCACCAGTCCTCACGAGCTCAGACACGGGCACCCAAGGCGTTAGGGCCCCCCCGGATTCCTCCACCCTCGCGGAACTCAGTTGAAGGTACTGAGCCCCAGGCATCCGCCATAGTACCTCACCCCAGGCTAAAGGTGCCTGGAATGGACTCCATCTCTGTTCCAGCTAGGCCAAGGGCGCCTAGGCCTGGAACACCGGAACGCCAGCACCCAAGCTGAAGGTGCCTGGGTGCGGCCACGTCCTCCGACTCTCTCCCTTAAATCAGGGCGTCCGCCCTTTTTATGCCCTCTCCCTTTGCATCACAGCGAGTTCCCCGCCCTGCTGTACCAGCTCCAGAGGAGGACAAAAAGGCACAGTTCGCGGTGTATGTTCAGCTCGGGCCCAAGGCAACAGCGCCACCCAGGGACCCCAAGGAACCTCACACCACCAGAGTCCTTACAGAATTCAAATACCCGCTACACTCTCCCCCTGGTGATTTGACACTGGTCCCCAGTGTCTGGTACAAACTCACTCCCCACAAAAGGTGGTGTCAAGAGTTCAGCCCAGAAACCAACTACACAATTTAACCCTGAATTGTGCCACGACCTGAATGGGAAAGGGATACAACTATAAAACTTTTCAATAAAACACTTTAAATATTTCACACATTTACATTCCTCCCTCTGTCTATCTAAAAACCACCCATTCTCTGTAGTCTTGAAAGACGAATCTCCTGCAGAGGGAAAGAAAAGAAACATACATCCTATCAACATGTGTGTTTGCTTGGAATGAATGAGTCTATCCTAGGAGAAACCCATTCACTCCAATAAGTGCTGCATAATGTGAAAAAAAAAAAACAATCGTTGCGCAACACTGCCACCTGGTGACAGTGCCACGGTCAAGGCACTCATTACTTCCAGATGAACTTGCCGCTTGAACATTCTTTTTTTTTTCTCTGTGACCCTGCATCTAAAACCCAAAGTCACTGATTTCTCGTGGGCGTCAGAAGAAGAAAGGGAGAACAAACAAAAACAGCTCCCATATCTCCAAAGAGTAGAATCACCCAAATACAAAAAAAACGAGGGCACAGTCTCTGTGTTCTGGAAAAGGCACTCTGGAAAGTTCAACCAGAAATAGAAAAGAAAGCAACCGAGAGTCTTTTTCTCTCTTCTTCTCTCACAGATAAAACCTTGGATGAGGTAATGATATAGGCTTCAAATGGTCTTCAAAAGCCTCCACATGGTACTCAATACTCTTTCCTTCTTTGCGGCAGATCACCACTTTGTCCGCATGAATGTGTCTTCCCAGCATCCACTTAGCTTTACAGTCCTGAAACTTCTTGGTGACCGTTGGTGAACAGGAAAGGTACCGCCGTGCTTGCTGTACCTTCAGTTTGTCCCACACAAAGGTATTATACCATCTTTTCCGGAAGACCTCCACCTCATAGAGCAGTTCCCGAGGCAGATACGGGTATTCTCACCCATACTCTTGAGCAACCTTCTGGCCAAAAAGACGCTGTAGCCTTGACAAAGGTGGCATAGTGGCTCGGTCTCCTTCTCCAGGTGGAACAATCGCTTCTGGGTGGCGAGGTGCGTTCACCACCTCGGTAGACATGGGCCTAGGAGCCCGCAGTGATTGACGTTGCACTCCCGCAACAGGAGTAGGTGAAATGGAGGTTGAATCCAGAAGAGGAACTTCAGACAGGGGACCAGCTTCCTCCCTCAGCGCCGAGGCCTCCACCCGAGGTGTACTATCTCCAGTAGACATAGGCAGGTCCTTTACAACACAGGACGAGGGTAGCTTCATCTTGTCCCATCCCTTCTGTTGGAAGATTTCATCTATCTCCCCATCATCGCCATTGTCAGACAATGAATCCAGGTCAGAGGTGTCGTAGCACTCAGCGGGCAGATAATTCCCAGTCACAGAACTATCCCCCTTGACGGCCTCTACCGACTGTGGACTACCGCCACTTTTAACCACACAGACAGTCCCAACCCCTGGCTCACCTGGGCCTTTTGAAGAACAGGGATGTCCAGGACTTTTCCTACCGGAGCCATCCACGACCACACAAGGCCATCACTAGGCCGACTTTTCTCTTCGGTGGCCGGAGCAGGGAGCTGCTGGTGACCGGGGCAGCATCCTCTGATTTTTCTCTTTTTACCTCTGTTTGGGCAGTCCCTTCGCCCGGATCAGTGCGCACGGGGAACGCACCAGCATCGATCTCTCCCTCCAGAGTGGCAGTCCCTGTGAGGTAGTTGAGGTGAAAAGCCAGAGGCTTTTCTGTGGATGGTTCCACCTCGAAGAGGAATTCTTTGCAGACCTCACAGCGCCCAAACGGCTTCAGCTGGACCACCAGTCCCGAACAGCCGGGACAGATCACACCAAGGGCTTCCATGTCTCTACAGGTAAAGAGAGCCAATCGCCCTCGGGGACTTAGTCTTATCCCCGTATCCATAATCGGAGCAGCTAGAGAAGACATATCCGCGAAGGAAGGAACAGAAATCCACGGAGCACTTGAAGCCATCCTCTCTCTTTGCTGCTCCATTGCACACTGACCCACCCGCGCCGGAATCTCCACGAGCGTACGTCCACGTGGCCGGACTCCTCCCACCTTCTGCACTTGTTTGCGGGCTTTTCCCTTCCCCCGCCCACGAACTACGCAGTTGTGGGTTGCCTCGTGGCGCGTTGGTCAATGTGGCCGACCTACTCGGAACTCCTCTGGGCAGCAAAGTTCAAATTCAGACACCATACACATATCCCGGATACGATGCCCCCACGTGTAGCGGCCTCACCTCTCTCCCTTGCTTTATCGGTTATGTTGGCTGTTGTCTAGGGGTACCTGGGATACACACCACGGCCCATGTCCTCCATAACTAAGAGGTGAAGGCCAGAGATTGGGCTTTTGTGTAGGTGTCCTAGAGTCAAGTCCAGTCCTTCGTCCCTGACTCCTTTGCTTAGTAACCCAAGTTCCACACCGTGAGTAGGTACAACTCAGTTTTATTCTTCTTGCCAAGCAATAAAACAATACTTTCTCCTTTGGAATAATGGGGAACAGATCGAGGCACAATCCTTTCCCTTCTTGCTGCTACCCACTGTGCTGTCACCAGTGGTGAATAGTCACTGCCACTGACTAGGTAATTTAGAACATGAATTTACCTTCGCTCACTTTTCCCCTGTCAGAGGAAGAAATCCGTCCAAGGGAGAAATGGAGGCCTCTCCGTCACCAGCGATGCTGCGCCAGACTCTTCGGAGAAGTTACTGCGCACCAGTCCTCACGAACTCAGACACGGGCACCCAAGGCGTTAGGGCCCCCTCGGATTCCTCCACCCTCGCGGAACTCAGTTGAAGGTACTGAGCCCCAGGCATCCACCATAGTACCTCATCCCAGGCTAAAGGTGCCTGGAATGGACTCCATCTCTGTTCCAGCTAGGCCAAGGGCGCCTAGGCCTGGAACACCGGAATGCCAGCACCCAAGCTGAAGGTGCCTGGGTGCGGCCACGTCCTTCGACTCTCTCCCTTAAATCAGGGCGTCCGCCCCTTTTATGCCCTCTCTCTTTGCATCACAGCGAGTCGTTCCCCCCCCCCCCCGCTGTACCAGCTCCAGGGGAGGACAAAAAGGCACAGTTTGCGGTGTATGTTCAGCTCGGGCCCAAGACAACAGCGCCACCCAGGGACCCCAAGGAACCTCACACCACCAGAGTCCTTACAGAATTCAAATACCTGCTACATATATAAAAAACAATTTTTTTCCTCAGTTTAGGCCGATACGTATTCTACATATTTTTGGTAAAAAAAAATCGCAATAAGCGTTTATTGATTGCTTTTCGCAAAAGTTATAGCATGTACAAAATATGAGATAGTTTTATGCCATTTTTATTAATAGTTTTTTTTTTACTAGTGATGGCGGCGATCAGCGATTTTTATCGTGACTGCGACATTATGGCGGACACTTTTGGCACCATTTTGGGAGCATTGTCATTGATACGGCGATCAATGCTGTAAAAATTTACTGATTACTGTAAAAATGACACTGGCAGTGAAGGGGTTAATCAGTAGGGGGCGCTGAAGGGGTTAAGTGTGTCTTAGGGAGTGCTTCTAACTGTAGAGAGGATGTAGGGGGGATGGGCTATGTGTGACACCACACTGATCAACGCTCCCGATTACAGGGAGCTGTGATCAGTGTCCTGTCACTAGGAAGAATGGGAAAATGCTTGTTTACATCAGTATTTCCCCCGTTCTTCCTCTCCGTGAGACGATCGCGGTATCCCCGCAGACATCAAGTCCGCGGGACCCGCGGTCAGACTCACGGAGCTTGCGGCGGGCAGCGCGTGCTTGCCCACAATGCTGCATCTTAAAGGGGACGTACAGGTACGTCCATTTGCCCACAGGAGCCATTGTGTCGACGTATATAGTCGTGCACTGGTCCTTAAGTGGTTAAGAACAAGCCTACAGTCCCTATCTTGTTTGTAACCCGGGAACCGCCTGTATTGTTTTAGACAAATATACAGGCTATATGAAGTTTTGAGCAAGCAGCTAAATCTATGTGTAGCGGGGTGTTCCCCTATAATGGGAAGAAACTACATCACCCATAACCCCATTCTTCACATGTTCCACCGCAGAGACTCATGGGAGGGGTTATAAAAGGAGGAGGCGAGGCCGGGCTCGGCCTCTTTGGGGACACGAGACTTCACAGACGGATCCTCCTGTGCGGATGTGTCGGAGTGCAAGGCCTGAAGCCTGAGGCCTTGCTTTGCACCAAAGAGTTTTTCCACCCCCCTCTGCGAGCCTGGGTGGCATCTGACTTTGTGCGCTACAGCCTTGTTGGATCGGGGACCCGATCGTTGGAGAGATCGAGTGTGTGTGACACGGCCGGTGGAGGTTTCCCGGACTGGATCCGTAGTCCGGCGGGTGAGAGGGCATAAGCCCAGCTAAGATACTGTTACTGTATATAGGCCTATAGACTGCCGTGGCCTACAAGTTATTTTGATACCCCTATTGAAGAGCCTTGTCAGAACTGAGCCTGCGGCTTTATTTAACCAAGTTCTATACCCCTTGGATTACAAAGTTATACTCTGTTTAAAGTGCACCACCATTACAGACCTGCCGGTGAAGAAAGAAGGACTAAGTTAAATATTAGAACCAGGCCTGGTGGGGATTCTAGCGTGTTTGATTACTGCGCCATAGGGCACTTAGTTAACGGTCGCCCGTATGGCGCACCTGTAGCGTGTGTTACTACATAGTGTGTTAGAGTGGCAGGACGCTGCCCTTAGGAGTGATTACCTTGAACTGTGATTACTGTTACCCCCTTTATCCATATTGAGAAAATAAGTAAAACACGTTACCTATTACAATTCATTACTGTGTCCTTGCTTAGTTATTATATTGCATAGGATATATCATTGATTGTTAGTACTAACTGTGCCAGAAGGGGGTAGAGCCTATTGCCGGGGGTTGGCGGAGCTGCACTCAGGGCCCAAATCTAATTCTGCGGCCTCCTTAGTTGGAGGTATCGCTACATATGAAATGCATTAATACTCTAAGGGTGTATTAAAACATACCTAAACTCAAGAACAAAAACTGATAGAATTACAATGCTGCTCACCCTAGGACAGAAATGGTGTTAATGGCAGGATTGGGGATAAATAAATGTAGTGCTATGTGCATAAACCTATTGATACATAACAAATAAAAATACAAATATCTAATAATCATGAATCATAACATCGGTGATAAAAGTCCATAAATAAATAAATTCTTCTTATAATCAGTGTTTCAACGCTATTTCACCACTGTGATTGTTCGTCCTCAAAAGGAGTGCACACCACCACCAGTAAAAATGCGCGCTCACCTCCCAGATGAGTTAAAACTCATATATCGTTCTCCCCACGAGTTCACACAATCTCCTCCTTTAACCACTTCAATACCATGCACTTATGCACCTTCCCGCCCAGACCAATTTTCAGCTTTCAGTACTCTCAAGCCTCGTACACACGAACGAGTTTCTCGGCAAAAACCAGCAAGAAACTTGCTGGCAGAGATTTTTTGCCGAGAAATTCGTTCGTGTGTATGGTTTCTCGTCAAGAAAAGCGACAAGAATCTCGACGAGAAAATAGAGAACCTGCTCTCTATTTTCTCGTCGAGATTCTCGTCAGCCTGTTTCTCGACGAGAAAATTGTGTGTGTGTACACTTACCTTTTCGCCGGGAAGCCCGCGCATGCTCGAAATGACTTTGACGCATGCGCGGTAGCTTCCTAGGCATAGATAGGGTATACCAAGATGGCGGCGACGGCATCGAATGTGACGAGCGCATGCTCGTTGTAGTCGATGACGTCACCGCGTACGCTCCATTCAAAGAACCTAACGTGTGTACACTCGGCCGGGACAATTTTCTTGTCCAAGAATCTCGTCGAAAAAAACGACATGTTTTTTTCGACGAGAATCTCGGCCGTGTGTACGAGGCCTCACACTTTGAATGACAATTACTCAGTCATGCTACACTGTATCCAAACAAAATTTTTATAATTTTCTTCTCACAAATAGAGCTTTCTTTTGGTGGTATTTAATCGCTACTGGGTTTTTTATTTTTTTGCGATATAAGCAAAAAAAATGGGAATTTAAAAAAAAAAACACACTTTTTTTTAGTTTCTATTGTAAAATTTTGCAAATAAGTAATTTTTCTTCATAAATTTGTTCCAAAATGTATACTGCTACATATCTTTGGTAAAAATAACCCAAATTAGTGTATATTATTTGGTCTTTGTGAAAGTTATAGAGTCTACAAACTATGGTGGCAATCACTGAAAATTTATCACATCTGATCACGCCTGATGTACTGAAGGCATATCTAATTTCTTGAGACACTAACAAGCCAGGAAAGTACAAATACCCCAAAATTACCCCTTTTTGGAAAGTAGACAGTCCAAGGTATTTACTAAGAGGCATGGTGAGTTTTTTGATGTTGTATATTTTTACCACAATTCTTGGGAAAATTTGGATTTTTTTTTTTTTTTTTTTTTTACACAAACTGGTCATATTAACAGTTTTTTTTCTCTCACACAGCATATGCATAATTGCAACTACACCCCAAAATACATTCTGCTACTCCTCCTGAGTGTAGCGATACCACATGTGTGAAACTTTTACACAGCCTGGCCACATACAGAGGCCCAACATTGAAGTAGCACTTTCAGGCGTTCTACAAGCATAAATTGCACATATCCTTTCTCAACCACCTATTACATTTTTGAAGGCCCTGGAGCACCAGGACAATGGAATTTTCCACAAAATGACCCCATTTTGGAAAGCACACACCCCAACGTATAATCTATGAAGCATTATGAGTCTTTGGAACGGTTCATTTTTTTCCAGAAGGTTTTGGAAAATGTGGAGAAAAAATGAAAATGCTTTTTTTTTACACAAAGTTGTCAATTTATAAGATATTTCTAACACATAATATGTACATAGCAAAAATGACACCCAAAAATGCATTCTGCTACTCCTCCTGAGTATGGCGATACCACATGTTTGAGACTTTTACACAGCCTGGCCACATACAGAGGCCCAACATCCAAGTAGCACCTCCAGGCATTCTAGCAGCATTAATTGCACATATCATTTTCTGACTACCGATCACATTTTTGAAGGCCCTTCATATATCTAACACATAGCAGGTACATACCAAATAACAAAAGATTACCTGTGGTTTTAGAAGAGCAGTGGTCCACAGAGGAGAGCATCGGTCCAGGCAGCAGGCAGGGATGAGGTCAGCGACAGCAAAAGCAATCATCCAGGCAGCAGGCAGGAATACTCTCCATAGTTCGCACAGGCAGAGATACTGTCAGCACAGCCAGAGCACAGCCAAAGCACAGGTCCAGGTAGCAGGCAGAGGTGTCCCGGCAGAAATGCTGTCCAAAGTCAGTAGAGGCAGCAGGCAGATATATGGTCAACACAGCCAAAGTATTGGTCCAAGCAGCAGGAAGAAACATGGTCCATAATGTCATGGGTCATTACAGGCAGTAATATGGTCAGCACAGCCAAAGTATTGGTCCAGGCAGCAGGAAGGACCATCAAGCTTAGGGCCAGGGGGACAGGGGTAGAGGCTTCTCCCACCCAAATCGCTTTGAAGTCTCCGGGCAACCAGACCCTGTTCTTGGAGCACAGAAAACGAAAAACTGTTTTTCTCTACTCAGAACGCTATTCTGAAGCCCCTCACATATGTGAGACCCCTGTGTACTAAAAGTAGATGGCCAAAAGATCAGTCCAAGTGGCAGGCAAAAACATGGTCGATTAACAGGCCAAGGTCGGTACACGTGGAAGTCAGAAACGTGGTTTAAATCGTCAGGCAGAGGCATCGTCGGTAAACAGGCTGAGGTTGGTGCACGTGGAGGTCAGAAACGTGGTTTAAATCGGCAAGCAAAGACATCGTCGGTCAACAGGCCAGGGTCAGTTAATTAACATGGAAGGTAGTTAGTAACATGGTAGCAGGCAAATGGGGAAATGGCAGTCTGTTAATAATAAGGGGAACTAATGGATGTATGATAATTTTTGAAGCAATTTCCGATGCACAGGCCAGGTTGGGAGGGACAATCGGGACAATAATAGCTGGTGTCTCTTCTTACTCCTCCTCTGCTGCATACACGGCATTTCTTTTGGCGTCTTCTTCCAGATTCTGTGGGGGGGATGCTAAAGGGATAGTGTCGCTCGTGAAGCCGACTCACACTATCAGAGCGAATACTTCCTGGGGCGGGATCTTGTTGGTAAATGAGGGCAGCGATGATATCTTCGATATATTGGAGGTAGTGGAGTTGGTGATTTTGAGTTGCTTTTTGGTAGCAGACAAACAAATTAAAAAGGGCCATGTGAAACAGGTGAAACGCAACTTTTTTGTGCCAATAATGGGACTTTCTTGTTGATAAGTAGGGCTGTAGCATCTGGTCGTTTAAATCCCCCCCCCCCATGTACAAATTGTAGTCGTGGACACATTCGGGCTTTACAATGGGGCCGCGTCTTCTTGGGATCTCCACCATGGTGTCATTGTGGATCGTAGAGAGGATGTGGACATCTTTCTTGTCCCTCCACTTCATGGCCAACACCTCCTCGTTCCTCATGAATGCCGATTCTCCAGGTCGCAATTTTTTGGTCAATAAATTTTGTGGGAATCCCTTCCGGGTTTTTTTTAAGGTACCGCAGGCCGGGGTTTGCTTACTGTAAAGGTGGCGAAAAAGGGGCAGGCTGGTATAATAATTGTCAACATATAAATGGTAACCTTTTCCGAACAGGGGGTATGCCAACTCCCAGACAATTTTCCCACTGGTTCCAATATATGTGGGGCAATCACGGGGCTGGAGCTGGGAGTCTTTGCCTTCATAGATCCTGAATTTGAAGACGTATCCAGTGGCTCGATCACATAATTTATTTAATTTTAACCCATACCTGGCTCTCTTGCTTGGTATGTACTGCTTGAACTGCAGTCGGCCGGTGAAATGTACGAGGGACTCGTCCACACAAATATTTTGGTCTGGGATGAAAACTTCTTCAAATCGCTGGGAAAAGGCATTGATTAGGGGGCGTATCTTGTACAATTTGTCGTAGTTGGGATGATCTCGGGGAGGGCACTGTGAATTGTCATTGAAGTGGAGAAAGCGCATAATCATGTTGTATCTTTTCCTGGACATGACAGCGGAATATATGGGCATGTGTTGGATGGGGCGTTTGGACCAATATGCATGGACTTCGTTCTTTTTTGTAAGCCCCATATTGAACATAAGGCCCAAAAATAATTTAAATTCGTCCAATGTTAGACGCCGCCACTGGAACATGCGGGCGTAGGAAGAATCGGGGTTGGCAGCAATAAATTGGGATGCATACAGATTCGTTTGATCCACTATATTCTGCAGCAAATCTTGTGGGAAAAATAAACAAAAATAATCAAATTTAGAAAAATTTGTAGTGTCGGGCTGCACACCTGGCTGTGCGGTGAAAGGGGGGATGATAGTGGATCCTGAGTTGGCAGGCAACCATAAGAGGTTTGCCAGGGCATCGGGAAGGTAGGACTGGGGCTGGATTCTTCGGGTTGGGCGTGCATTTCCATTACTTGTACTGGGCTCCTCTTCCTGGGGTATGGCGCTGCTGGTGGTGGGCAGTTCTCCTGATCTTGGTGCTGATCTTGGTGCTGATCGCATTCTTTTGGGAGGGACGGTTTCCTCCGGGGACTCCGACTCTGAGCCACTATCCTCCACTGGCTCGTATTCCGAACCAGAATCAGATAATGGGAGCTCCCCGCTGCTCTCATCATCCGACATGGCAAGAATGGCATATGCCTCCTCAGGTGTGTAAACCCTTTGGGACATTATGGCAGTGCTTATTGGTGGGCCTGTGTAATGGTACTGCTGGTGGTAGTGGTGGCGGTCTGTGTGGTAGTACCGATGGAGGTATTAGTGGTGGGCCTGTGTGGTGGTACCGATGGCGGTATGGGTGGTGGTGGTACCAATGGCGGTACAGGTGGTGGTGGTACCGATGGCGGTACGGGTGGTGGTGGTGGTAGCGATGGCGGTATGGGTGGTGGTACAGGTGGTGGTGGTACCGATGGTGGTACGGGTGGTGGCGGTACAGGTGGTGGTAGCGATGGCGGTACGGGTGGTGGTGGTACCGATGGCGGTACAGGTGGCGGTACGGGTGGTTGTGTTACCGATGGCGGTACAGGTGGTGGTGGTGGTACCGATAGTGGTACGGGTGGTGATGGTACCTATGGTGGTACAGGTGGTGGTGGCACTACCGACGGTGGTATGGGTGGTGGTACTGGTGGTGGTACCGATGGCGGCACTAGTGGTGATACTGGTAGCGGGCCTGTGTGGCAGTATAGATGCTGGGCCTGATGACGGTACTAGTGGCGGTACTGGTGGCGGTACAGATGGCGGTACTGGTAGCCTGTGTGGCGGTACCAATGGCGGTACCGATGGAGGTGGGCCTGTGACAGATGGTTGACAGATGGGCTGATTGATTGATTGACAGATGGGCTGATTGACAGATGGGCTGATTGATTGACAGATGGGCTGATTGATTGACAGATGAGCTGATTGGCTGGGCTGATTGATGTGCTGGGCTGTGTGACAGGTCCTCTTTATTGGGGACTGTATTTATTGGGGACTTTATTGTGCACTGTAAAAGAATGTAGACAAACTACACTGAGCTAACTTACTGATCTCTGCTCTCTCCTCACAGATCGGTGTGTGAGGAGAGAGCAGGGATCAGGTAGTAACTCCTGCGGTTTGTTTACATTTGTGACCGGCTGTGATTGGACACAGCCGGTCACGTGGTAAACAGCCAATTCATTGGCTGTTTACCCTGATCGGGGACGCGCTGTGTCCAAGGGACACTCGCCTTCCCCGATCCCCGCTCTGCAAGCCTCTGGCGGCGCGCACGGAGCGTGCCGCCGAGTCTGTTGTGACATGTGATCGGCTGTGACTTTGACACAGCCGATCACATGGTAAACAGCCAATGAAATTGGCTGTTTACCGTGATCGGGGAAGCGCTGTGTCCGAGGGACACACGCCGTCCCCGATCACCGCGCTGCGCGCCCCCGCGGGCGCGCGCAAGGCATTATCCTGCAGGACGTCAATAGACGTCCAGTGTGGATAATGCAGCCACTTCCCGGACGTCAATTTGCTATTGACGGGGCGGGAAGTGGTTAAACAATCAATGGTGGGTAATCCAGCTAGCTGTTATCATTGGCAACTCAGCACACTTGGATCCGGGCAAACAAATCACCTCCCAGCTTTGCTCAATACTCCGGGGTTTCAGCATACCACCCAACCTTTCAGTGCCGCGGGACGGATGTTTGTTTTTTATTTACAGGGCACCTCAGAGTTGTTGAGCGGGGGGGGGGCAGGTTGGCGGGGGTTTGCCGCGGGAGGACTTTTTTTTTAGCATAAAGGGCTGCTCAGAGATGTTGAACGGGGGGGGGGGGGTTTGCCGCGGGCAGGACTTTTTTTTATAACTTAAAGGGAGTTGTGGAGGAGGGGGCAGTCATTTGTTGTTGAGCTAGGGGGGGCGGCACGACAGGGGGGGGGCCGGACTTCACTGCACAGGGACATCTTACCTCCTTCACCTTCCTCTGCCTCCTGTCTCCTGCTGTGCGGGAACTCACATGGTATCGCGGGACCGCGGGAAAGTGATGTCACTGCGGGAAAAACCTGCAGAATCTGTGCGGGTTGGGAGGTATGGTTTCAGGATATGTAAATGATAAGTATAGAGACCATAGTGTTCTCTGTATACAGCATTTATTCAAAGCCCCCAACAGCAAGTTACAAAAACTTTTAAAACCACATGTGAAAGCTCCACAGTAACACTGCTGTTTCCACACTCACAGTGCCTGGCTAGAAGTCACGTTATCAGCTCCTTCCCTCTAGACATGTATCGGCCAATCACAGGCCTTCCTCAGTAGATGAGCTGGATTACCAGGTTAAAATAAAGGAAATAAAAAGTGAAAAAAACTAAACTAACGCATCCACCACATCTAAGGACTGCTACATAACACTATAATTTCCATAACATATGGAAATGACTGCACTCAGGTACAATCCAACAGCAGCCAGCACACACTTGTGATATCAAATGAAAAAATACAATATATATATTATGCAGTGTTTAAGATACTTATTAAATCTATAAAATACACAAACATGCATAATCAATAAAAGTATACAAAAACATATGTGTGGACCCATATAGTGTGAAAGCCACCACAAAGGGTCCAAATACACTTGCATCTCATAAAATTTGAATATCATCAAAAAGTTATTTATTTCAGTGATTCAATTCAAAAAGTAAAACTCATATATTTTATGCGTTACACACAGAGTGATATATTTCAAGCATGTCTTTCTTTTAGTTTTGATAATTATGGCTTACAGCTAGTGAAATTCCGAAATTCAGTATCTCAGAAAATTAGAATATTACATAAGGCCAATAAAAAAAAAAGGATTTTTAATACAGAGGGCTGTGCTGACTTTGGACTTGATAAAACACTGTGGACCAACACCAGCAGATGACAAGGCTCCCCAAATCTTTGCTGACTGTGGAAAATTTTGCATTTCATTTGCAAATCAAGGTCCCGAAGTCTGGAGGAACACAGAATCCAAGTTGCATGAGGTCCAGTGTGAAGTTTCCACAGTCAGTAATGATTTGGGGAGCCATGTCATCTGCTGGTGTTTGGTCCACTGTGTTTTATCAATTCTAGAGCATGGTTCCCTCTGCTGACCAGCATTATGGAGATGCTGATTTCATTTTCCAGCAGGACTTGGCACCTGTCCACACTGCCAAAAGCACCAATACCTGGTTTAATGATCATGTTATCACTGTGCTTGATTGGCAAGCAAACTCGCATGACCTAAACCCCATAGAGAATCTGTGGGGTATTGTTAAGAGAAAGGTGAGAGACACCAGACCCAACAATTCTGATGAGCTGGAAGCCGCTATCAAAGCAACCTGGGCTTCCATAACACCTCAGCAGTGCCACAGGCTGATCGCCTCCATGCCACGCCGCACTGATGCAGTATTTCATGCAAAAGGAAATGCTTGTGTAGCGGGTGTTTGAATTTATGTGAGGACTCTGGGGGTGTGGGGTTCCTTGGGGCCTACAGGTGGCGTTGTTGCCTTGGGCCGGAGCTGAACTCAAACCGCAAACTGTGCCTTTTTGTCCTCCCCTGGAGCTGGTACAGCGGGGCGGGGAACCCGCTGTGACGCAAAGGGAGAGGTCATAAAAGGGGCGGACGCCCTGATTTTGGGGCAGAGAGTTGGAGGACGCGGCCGCACCCAGGCACCTTCAGCTTGGGTGCTGGCGTTCCGGTGTGTTCCAGGCCTAGGCGCCCTTAGGCTATCTGGAATGGAGATGGAGTCCATCTCAGGCACCTTTAGCCTGGGGTGAGGTACTATGGCGGATGCCTGGGGCTCAGTACCTTCGACTGAGTTCCGCGAGGGTGGAGGAATCCGAGGGGGCCCTAATTCCTTGGGTGCCCATGTCTGAGTTCGTGAGGACTGGTGCGCAGTAACTTCTCCGAAGAGCCCGGCGCAGCATCGCTGGTGACGGAGAGGCCTCCATTTCTCCCTTGGACGGATTTCTTCCTCTGACAGGGGCAAAGTGAGCGAAGGTAATTCACGTTCTATATTACCTAGTCAGTGGCAGTGACTATTCACCACTGGTGACAGCACAGTGGGCAGCAGCAAGAAGGGAAAGGATTGTGCCTCGATCTGTCCCCCATTTTCCAAAGGAGAAAGATTGTTTTATTGCTTGGCAAGAAGAATAAAACTGCGTTGTACCTATTCACTGTGTGAAACTTGGGTTACTAAAGCAAAGGAGTCAGGGACGAAGGACTGGACTTGACTCTAGGACACCTACACAAAAGCCCAATCTTCTGGCCTTCACCTCTTAGTTACGGAGGACATGGGCCGTGGTGTGTATCATCTCTCTCTCTCTCCCAGGTACCCCTAGACAACAGCCATATAACTGATAAAGCAAAGGGAGAGGGGTGAGGCCGCTACACGTGGGGGCATCGTATCCGGGACATGTGTATGGTGTCTGAAATTGAACTTTGCTGCCCAGAGGAGTTCCGAGTAGGTCGGCCATATTGGCCAACGCGCCACGAGGCAACCCATAACTGTGTAGTTCGTGGGCGGGGCAAGGGAAAAGCCCGCAAACAAGTGCAGAAGGTGGGTGGAGTCTGGCCACGTGGACGTACGCATGTGGAGATTCCGGCGCAGGTGGTTCAGTGCGCAATGGAGCAGCAAAGAGAGAGGATGGCTTCAAGTGCTCCGTGGATTTCTGTTCCTTCCTTCGCGGATATGTCTTCTCTGGCTGCTCCGAATTTGGATACGGGGATAAGACTAAGGCCCCGGGGGCGATTGGCTCTCTTTACCTGTAGAGACATGGAAGCCCTCGGTGTGATCTGTCCCGGCTGTTCGGGACTCGTGGTCCAGCTGAAGCCGTTTGGGCGCTGTGAGGTCTGCAAAGAATTTCTCTTCGAGGTGGAACCATCCACAGAAAAGCCTCAGGCTTTCCACCTCAACTACCTCACAGGGACTGCCACTCCGGAGGGAGAGATCGATGCTGGTGCGTTCCCCGTGCGCACTGATCCGGGCGAAGTGACTGCCCAAGCGGAAGTGAAAAGAGAGAAGACCGAGGATGCTGCCTCGGTCACCAGCAGCTCCCTGCTCCGGCCGCCGAAGAGAAAAGTCGGCCTAGTGATGGCCTCGTGTGGTCGTGGAAGAGCTTCGCCCCACTGCTTGCCTGACCTGGATGGATTCGGTAGACAACGTCCTGGACATCCCTGCTCGTTTAAAGGTCCAGGTGAGCCAGGGGTTGGGACTGTCTGTGTGGTAGAAAGTGTCGGTAGCCCACAGTCGGTAGAGGCCGTCAAGGGGGATAGTTCCGTGACTGGGAATTATCTGCCCGCTGAGTGCTACGACACCTCTGACCTGGATTCATTGTCTGACAATGGCGGTGATGGGGAGATAGACAAAATCTTCCAACAGAAGGGATGGGACAGAATGAAGCTACCCTCGGCCCGTGTCACAAGGGACTTGCCCATGTCTACTGGAGATAGTACACCTCGGGTGGAGGCCTCGGCGCCAAGGGAAGAAGCTGGTCCTCTGTCTGAAGTTCCCCTTCTGGATTCAACATCCATTTCACCTGCTCCTGTTGCGGGAGTGCAACGTCAATCATTGCGGGCTCCTAGGCCCAGGTCTATCGAGGTGGTGAATGCACCTCGCCACCCAGAAGCGATTGTTCCACCTGGAGAAGGAGACCGAGCTACTATGCCACCTTTGTCAAGGCTGCAGCGTCTCTTTGGCCAGAAGGTTGCTCAGGAATATGGGTGGGAATACGCCTATCTGCCTCGGGAACTGCTCTATGAGGTGGAGGTCTTTCGGCAAAGATGGTATGACACCTTTGTATGGGACAAACTGAAAGTACAGCAAGCACGGCGGTACCTTTCCTGTTCACCCACGGTCACCAAGAAGTTTCAGGACTGTAAAGCTAAATGGATGCTGGGAAGACACATTCATGCGGACAAAGTGGTGATCTGCCGCAAGGAAGGAAAGAGTGTTGAGTACCATGTGGAGGCCTTTGATGATCGTCTGAAGCCTATATCATTGCCTCATCCAAGGTTTTACCTGTAAGGGAAAAAAAAGACTCCGTGTGCTTTTCTTTTCAATTCCTGGCTGAACTTTCCGGAGTGCCTTTTCTTGAACACAGGGACTGTGCCCTAGTTTTTTTTTGTATTTGGGCAGTTCTACTCGTTGGAGATATGGGAGCTGTTTTTTTTTGTTTGTTCTCCCTCCTTCTCCTGGCGCTCAAAAGAAATCAGTGACTTTGGGTTTTAGATAGCGTAGGGTCACAGAGAAAGTGATCAAGAGGAAAGTTCATCTGGAAGTGATGAGTGTCTTGACCGCGGCACTGTCACCAGGTGGCAGTGTTGCGCAACGATTGTTTGTTTTTTTGACATTATGCAGCACTTATTGGAGTGAATGGGTTTCTTCTAGGATAGACTCATTCATTCCAAGCAAACACACATGTTGGTAGGATGTATGTTTCTTTTCTTTCCCTCTGCAGGAGACTCGTCTGTCAAGACTACTGAGAATGGGTGGTCCTTAGATAGCCAGAGGGAGGGAAGAATGTAAATGTGTGAGATATTTAAAGTGTTTTATTGAAAAGTTTTATAGTTGTATTGTTTTAAGTTTTCCCTTTCCCATTCAGGTCTTGGCAAAATTCAGGGCTAAATTGTGTAGTTTGGTTTCTGGGCTGAACTTATGTCACCACCCTTGTGGGGTATGAGTTTGTACCAGACAGTGGGGACCAGTGTCAAATCACCAGGGGGAGAGTGTAGCGGGTGTTTGAATTTATGTGAGGACTCTGGGGGTGTGGGGTTCCTTGGGGCCTACAGGTGGCATTGTTGCCTTGGGCCGGAGCTGAACTCACACCGCAAACTGTGCCTTTTTGTCCTCCCCTGGAGCTGGTACAGCGGGGCGGGGAACCCGCTGTGACGCAAAGGGAGAGGTCATAAAAGGGGCGGACGCCCTGATTTTGGGGCAGAGAGTTGGCAGACGCGGCCGCACCCAGGCACCTTCAGCTTGGGTGCTGGCGTTCCGGTGTTCCAGGACTAGGCGCCCTTAGGCTATCTGGAACGGAGATGGAGTCCATCTCAGGCACCTTTAGCCTGGGGTGAGGTACTATGGCGGATGCCTGGGGCTCAGTACCTTCGACTGAGTTCTGCGAGGGTGGAGGAATCCGAGGGGGCCCTAACTCCTTGGGTGCCCGTGTCTGAGTTCGTGAGGACTGGTGCGCAGTAACTTCTCCGAAGAGCCCTGCGCAGCATCGCTGGTGACGGAGAGGCCTCCATTTCTCCCTTGGAGGGATTTCTTCCTCTGACAGGGGCAAAGTGAGCGAAGGTAATTCACGTTCTATATTACCTAGTCAGTGCAGTGACTATTCACCACTGGTGACAGCACAGTGGGCAGCAGCAAGAAGGGAAAGGATTGTGCCTCGATCTGTCCCCCATTTTCCAAAGGAGAAAGATTGTTTTATTGCTTGGCAAGAAGAATAAAACTGAGTTGTACCTATTCACTGTGTGGAACTTGGGTTACTAAAGCAAAGGAGTTAGGGACGAAGGACTGGACTTGACTCTAGGACACCTACACAAAAGCCCAATCTTCTGGCCTTCACCTCTTAGTTACGGAGGACATGGGCCGTGGTGTGTATCATCTCTCTCTCCCAGGTACCCCTAGACAACAGCCATATAACCGATAAAGCAAAGGGAGAGGGGTGAGGCCGCTACACTTGAAATATATCACTCTATTTGTAATGAATCTATATAATATGAGTTTCACTTTTTGAATTGAATTACTGAAATAAATGAACTCTTGATCTTATTCAAATTTTATGAGATGCACCTGTATATACTTCACATATGAAAAAGTTCATAAAAGTAAAGTAATGCTCCAATCTTCAAACACCAAAAAAAGTGTTCAAGACTAAAAAACACTGCTTCCCTCTGTGCTCACTGACTGTTTACGGGATTGAAATAATCATCAAGCTATATTTTATATAGCACTCAAAGGGGGGTTAATGGCTCCAATGAGCTGTATGCATCCAAACCAAAAATCTCTCGCTATCACACAGCCACACATAGTTACCGTGGAAATACAGTAAAACCTTGGATTGCGAGCATAATTTGTTCCCGAAACATGCTTGTAATCCAAAGCACTTGTATATCAAAGCAAATTTCCCCATAAGAAATAATGGAAACTCACATGATTCGTTCCACAACCATTTATTGATAAATCCTTCAGTTTATAGTCCATATAAAAAGATTATAGCAATGTGATAGGTTGTGCAACCATAAACTGTCCATCCACAAATGGCAGCCTCCACAAGGGGATTAGAAGCAAAATCCAGCAGGAGCTACAGAGAAGAGAGGCGCCTCTAAGTCTAGCAATATGGTTACATTTAATGAAGGTACAACATTTAGCAACTCACATGGTTGATGATTAAAAGAGGCTGGTCTATCTGGACAGCTTTACCCTGGATGCCTGCATACTTAGATATGCCTGTTTTAATCATCAACCATGTGAGTTGCTAAATGTTGTACCTTCATTAAATGTAACCATATTTCTACACTTAGAGGCGCCTCTCTTCTCTTTTATACTACTTTTGCTAAAAAAAATTGTACAATTTTTTGCTTGTCTTGTAAAACGCTCTCAAACCAAGTGTAGCGGGTATGTACTTTCCCGGGTGTAAATTTGAACTTGGCAGAGACATTGGTGATGTGTAATTCCCCGCAGCCCAGTCGGTGGCGCTGTCGCCCTGGGTTGGGGTTGAATCATTGCTGTGTGCCATGCCTCCTTTTTGTCCTCCCTCGGCAGCGGTATGGTGGGGCGGGGAACCCACCGTGCTTGCTGGGAGAGGGTATAAAGGGGCCGGCCTTTTTTGTCACGGTGAGGAGTCCCAGGCACCTTCAGCTTGTGGACGGTGGTTCGTGTCGGTCCTCTGGGTGGCCTAGGCCTAGAGGACAACCGGAGGTCGTGTTCCATCCCAGGCACCTTTAGCCTGGGGTGAGGTACTCGGATGGAGGTCCGGAGCTCAGTGCCCAACACTGAGTTCCGCGAGGGAAGGAGATCCTAGGGAACCCTGGGAGTGGGTACCCGAATCCGGAAGGCGCAATGGACCGGGGGGAGCTCCTCACTTGAAGACCCGGTGCAGCATATTGCCGGTCACAGGTGAGCCTCTCGTCGGAGACCGCCTGGAAGGAAATTTCCCCTCATGCAGAGACCGTAACCCACTTTCAGGAAGGAAAGTGGAGAACCAAATTGTGTCTGGGCCTATTCGCATCCACACCTCCTTTCCTGTTCTGTTAACCAAGGGAGTTCAACTGATTGTGTTCATTCGCAGAAGAATAAAGGAGTGTTGAACTTTAATGGTGTGGGGCTCATTTCCTAGCAGACATTGTTCAAGGTGACTCTTGGAGGGAGGACCCAGGTGCACAGCACTGACCCGAAGGTAATACAATAACGTTGCTTATACCGCACTGACACATGTGGTGGAAGCCAGGCATGGTGTCCCCGCTCCCTCCCCTCTAAGATACCCCTAGACAAGAGAAAGACGAGACGAGAGAAAGAGGGGAGTGAGGAGGGCGCTACACGTGGGGGCTCGTCCGGGATAGTGTTTGTGCACCACAGTATTGAACGTGTCTGCTGGAGGAGTTAAGCGAATAGGCAGGCCTTCATTGGCCGAAGTGCATCCCTGCTCGAAGTTGTGGACATGACCCAATGAAGGGAAAGGCCCGCGCAGAAGAGTGGAAAAAGGGGGAAGCTCAGCCGTGTGAAGTAGTACACGTGGGGGTTTCTATTGCACTGCGCCATCAGGCACACGCCCATCGCTTAGTTCGTGGGCGTGACTCAGAAACAGAAAAGAAAAGCCCGCGAACTGGAGCAAAGGGGAGGAGTCCAATACGTGTGAAGGACTACACGTGGGACGTTGGTGCAAAACTTTGCAGTGTGCGATGGATCAGCAACAGGTCACCATGTTCGGACATACATCGTGGATTCCAGTTCACCCTTCCACCATGACATTGACTGCTGCTGCTCCGGTAACAGATACGGGGATCTAGCTAAAGCCAAGGGGTCGATTCGCCCTGTACTCGTGCATGGACGTTGAGGCCCTGGGTGTGATTTGTCCCGGCTGTTCGGGACTGGTGTGCCAGCTGAAGCCGTTCGGGCGATGTGAGGCCTGTGGGGAGTTCCTGTTTGAAGTGGATCCGGCGGTTGAGAGGCCGAGAACCATTTACCCCAGCCGTGCTGTGGGCAACACCACTCAGAGAGGAGGAATCACTGCTGTGAGAGCCATCCCTACGCACACTGCAGCGACCGCGGAGGAGGTCGTAAAACCCCAACGGGAGAAATCCGAGGATGCTGACTTGGTCACCACTGTCTCGCAGCGTCCGCCACCGAAGAGAAAGACCGGCATGGTAGCCCCGACCAGCGGTTGTGGTGGACCGTCTCGCCCGCTTACGCCCGGCCCGGATGGATCCGTCAACAAGAGTTCCGGACGTCCCGCTTCAAGTAAAGGCCGAGGTAAGCCAGGCGGAGAGATTTGGTGTGTGGGCGGAGGTGTCGGGAAGTCATGGCCCAGTGAGTCCGCGGGAGGTGGTGGCTCCGTTTCTACAACCGGCTACATACCCGCGGAGGAGTGTGACACCTCTGACCTGGAGTCGCTCTCGGACATGGGAGACAACGTTGCCATAGTCGATTTGTTTGCCGAGAAGGGCTGGGACAAAGTACCTCTCGCTTCATCTCGGAGGATCAGAGATCCACCCATGTCAACAGGGGAAAGTACACCCCGGGTGGAGGCACCAGCGCCTGAAGAGAGGTCCCGTCCCTAGCCTGCCTCTACATCCCCAGTGCCATCTGTACCGAAGGCCGGGGAAAAGAGACTGTTGCTGCGGGCACCTATGCCCAGACCAGATGTGGTCAAGGTCCCTCGCTACCCGGACTCGATAGTTTTGCCTGGCGAAGGGGACAAAGCTACCATGCCTCCTTTGGCGAGAC
The DNA here is from genome assembly GCA_029206835.1 of Rana muscosa. Classification (NCBI taxonomy): domain Eukaryota; kingdom Metazoa; phylum Chordata; class Amphibia; order Anura; family Ranidae; genus Rana; species Rana muscosa. Next base: position 886,254,560 of record CM055116.1, read on the forward strand.
TACAACGCCTATTTGGCCAAAAGGTTGCTACAGAATACAGATGGGAGTATCCGTACTTGTCGAAGGAACTGCTTTATGAGGTGGAAGTGTGCCGGGAGCGCTGGTACAATGACTTTGTTTGGACCCACATTCAGGTTCCGCACGCCCGCAGGTACCTGGCATGCTCTCCAAAGGCCTCTCAACATTTCAAGGACTGCAAGGCAGAGTGGATGTTGGGACGACACATCCATGCAGACAAAGTGCTGATCCGGCGCAAGGAAGGGGAAGATGTGGAGTATCATCTAGAGACCATGGACCAGCACTTGAAGCCACTTGTTCTGCCGCATCCCCGCTTTTACTTGTAGGAGAGAAAAAGACTCTGTTTGTTCTTGATTATGCTGCTGAACTTTCTGGGGCCGTTGCTTTTGTGCCCAGAGGAATGGAGAACTGTTCCTGGTTTGTTCTTCACTTTTCCCCGCAAGAGATCTTGGACTCTGGGTAGATAGGGCCAAAAGAGAAGAGGAAAGTTCCACGGGTGCAGTTGCCGCGATGCTGTCACCAGGTGGCAGTGTTGTGCAACGTTAAACCCTTTTCACACATTCACTCTTTGGAGAAAAGGGATCTCTTCCCGAAGAAGTTTCTTTTCTCTCACACTAATACATGTGTCAGGGTTATGTGTGGTTTTTTTTTTTCCCCTCTGCAGGAGAGCATCCATCAAGATCACTGAGAATGGGGTGGATCTTAGTCAGGATGGGTGGGAAGAGTATGATGTAAGATGTGATTCAAAGTTATGATTACATGTTGTTGTTTCTTTCCCTTTTATTAAGGGCTCAGACACAATTTCTCCAGTAGGGTAGTTTTTTTCTAAAAGTTAATTTTTTCACAATTGTTAGTGAGTTTCTGGATTGGATTATGTCAGCCGTTGAGGTCATGATTTACTCCAGACACTGGGGACCAGTGTCAAACCATCGGGGGGAGAGTGTAGCGGGTATGTACTTTCCCGGGTGTAAATTTGAACTTGGCAGAGACATTGGTGATGTGTAATTCCCCGCAGCCCAGTGGGTTGCGCTGTCGCCCTGGGTTGGGGTTGAATCATTGCTGTGTGCCGTGCCTCCTTTTTGTCCTCCCTCGGCAGCGGTATGGTGGGGCGGGGAACCCGCCGTGCTTGCCGGGAGAGGGTATAAAGGGGCCGGCCTTTTTTGTCACGGGGTCAGAGTCCCAGGCACCTTCAGCTTGTGGACGGTGGTTCGTGTCGGTCCTCTGGGTGGCCTAGGCCTAGAGGACAACCGGAGGTCGTGTTCCATCCCAGGCACCTTTAGCCTGGGGTGAGGTACTCGGATGGAGGTCTGGAGCTCAGTGCCCAACACTGAGTTCCGCGAGGGAAGGAGATCCTAGGGAACCCCGGGAGTGGGTACCCGAATCCGGAAGGCGCAATGGACCGGGGGGAGCTCCTCACTTGAAGACCCGGTGCAGCATATTGCCGGTGACAGGTGAGCCTCTCGTCGGAGACTGCCTGGAAGGAAATTTCCCCTCGTGCAGAGACCGTAACCCACTTTCAGGAAGGAAAGTGGAGAACCAAATTGTGTCTGGGCCTATTCGCATCCACACCTCCTTTCCTGTTCTGTTAACCAAGGGAGTTCAACTAATTGTGTTCATTCGCAGAAGAATAAAGGAGTGTTGAACTTTAATGGTGTGGGGCTCATTTCCTAGCAGACATTGTTCAAGGTGACTCTTGGAGGGAGGACCCAGGTGCACAGCACTGACCCGAAGGTAATACAAGAACGTTGCTTAATACCGCCTAATAATAATTAACTTATTATAAAAACAAAGTGCGCACTTACAAAGGCAAGTAATGAAACAATCTCTGCAAATACTCCTGTATAGCAAACACCATCGGATCTGTGACCAGAAGTTGTGATTGGTGTGGTCACATCTTTAGTCCCCACCCAACACGTTTGCCATAGACAGTATCACCAGGGGAAGGCATTACAGATATAATAAAACACTTTCAATGGTATATTTAACAGACCAAAAGAGAGCAAATTATAGAAATTTGTTATCAGTGTTTACATACATTTTAAATGTAGTTAAATACTGTAATGGTCTAAAAAATTGCTTTATATATTGAACACTAATAGGTTTTTTAACTGGTTCCTGCCCACGCAATAGCCAAAAGATGGCTACAGCGCAGGCTGTAAGTTCTGAAAGGACGTCCAAAGACGTCCTCATACGTGCGTACCTCCCACACACAGCCTGGGACATGTATTGGACGCTCTCTGTGACCGATGTGTCCTTTGGACACAAGTGATTACAGATTGGGGTAAAGGGCCAATCACCATGTGTCCAATCAGATGGTCACATGTAAACAAACTTGCCGGTTATCGGCATTACATTCCTCACACGCTGTTTCTGTACATTGTTTACACTGATAATCAGTGCAGCCCCATAAGTCTTGCCTGCGTATCAGTGCCACCTCATCAATGCAACATATCATTCCAAAAGGGTTCACATACTTTTTATTGCAACTGTACTTGGGTGGTCAATTTTAGTATGGTGCCTCGAAAGTTCCCTTCCTGCTGAAGGTGATCCATCTAATATTGTTTCATACCTAATTGCAGGTAAATGCTAAATGTGAATAGCAATATTGAAATATATCTCTATATATATATACATTGTACATAAGTATATGTCCGCTTAAAATATGCGAAATTTTAAAAATATTGAAATGCTTAGTTTTGATTATAATTTGCGTTATATAAAAGAGTAGTTGGTGAAAATGTGAAATATTCATGCTGTTTAACAGCTAAAAAAAAAAAAAGCAGTGTGCAATTTCTGAAGTCAGCACTTCAGAAACTTGATTATTTTGGCTGTAATAACAGAGATTGCTTGTGCAAACACATATCCTCAAATAGTGTATGAGTCAATTGCAACTTTATTGCTTCTTATACAGGGTGTAATTTAATTCACGTGATAATGCTTTAAAATGAGATCAATTGTTATACAGGGCACCTCCCTGCACCACCCAGTTGTAGCACCAAGGGCCCTGGCACTGTCATAGGGAAGCTACAAGAAATTCAGTTCCAAATCGGCACCATAGGATAACAGCCAAACAATCTACATTTCCTGAGGATACAAAAAGAATATTAAGGCAATCTGACAAGCTGGTCCTGCCGTAACCATAAGATAACTCAAAGGCCTCGTACACACGACCGATTTTCTCGTCCAAAACAGTCAAGAAAAGTGCCGCGAGAGTTTTTTTGTCTAGAAAAACGTTCGTGTGTATGGTTTTACGACGAGAAACTTGACGAGAATCTCGACGAGAAAATAGAGAACCTGCTCTCTATTTTCTCGTCAGGATTCCAGATTTCCTCGTCGTGTTTCTCGTCGGCCTGTTTTGTGACGAGAAAATGGTTTGTGTGTATGCTTTTACGACTCTTCCAAAAGCGCGCATGCTCACAAGCAACTATGAGACGGGAGCGCATCTTCTGGTAAAACAAGCCTTCATAATGGAGAGAGCACATTCGTCACGCTCATAAATATTTCATCGTTTAAATGTTCTGCATTGAATTCTTCGTTAGAATGTTACATTAATCAAAACGAGAGACCTTCTTTTGCTGCTGATATTCACACAGAGTTCTGCCTTATTTTTAACCTTTTTCATGCTGCTCTTTATAAGATTTATGTGTATTATATCGTGCAAGTTTTTAGGAATAATTTAAATGGTTAGATTTTTCAAAATGATGTTAATTATAATTTCTCAATGTTTTGATAGCGATCTCCCATTTAATTTTCTAATCTATATTTTTAAAATTTCACACCATGTTTTTGAGCTAATCAGATTTAGTTATTCTTTTGGGGGGGTGATATCTGTGCCTTTTATTGTCAGTCAAATGTATCTGCTTACTCCAAAGCTTGTTTTTTTTTATTTAAAAATACACATAGTCAAGTATGAACTTAAACAAAAAACACATTTATTCATGTTTATAAATTAAATAAAGAGAAGGCAGCGCTGGAGAAGCTGCTGCCATTTGTGCATCCCAGGGACCCCAGAGCACACAGCAACCCTGTGTGGACACTAAAATTGGGAGCTTGAGAAGGCCCACATTTCAGAACACAATCTGATGCTGGCCTCCCAGAGGTCAGGAACAGCAGCAGGTGAGATATATGTCCCAAGTGTGTGGTACTACAACAGGCTGCCTTCTGTCCGACCAGTGCGACCACAATGAAGCAAGGCCATCACTTCCTCTTCTTCCTGGCAACCTTTCCTGCAGCCTTTCCTGAAGCCTTTCCTGAAGCCTTTCCTGCAGCCTTTCCTGCAGCCTTCCTTCTTCGTTTAGCTGAAGGCTGGCCCACTGGAGGGGTACTCCTGTCAGGAGGAGGAGGTGGAGGTGTAGCAAAAGGGGGTGGGGCAGAAGAAGAAGGTGGAGGTGTAGCAGAAGGGGGTGGGGCAGAAGGTGGAGGTGTAGCAGAAGAGGGTGGGGCAGAAGGTGGAGGTGTAGCAGAAGGGGGTGGGGCAGAAGGTGGAGGTGTAGCAGAAGGGGGTGGGGCAGAAGGTGGAGGTGTAGCAGAAGGGGGTGGGGCAGAAGGTGGAGGTGTAGCAGAAGGGGGTGGGGCAGAAGGTGGAGGTGTAGCAGAAGGGGGTGGGGCAGAAGGTGGAGGTGTAGCAGAAGGGGGTGGGGCAGAAGGTGGAGGTGTAGCAGAAGGGGGTGGGGCAGAAGAGGAAGGTGGAGGTGGAGGTTGAGGTTGGGTCAGTTGGGCCACCTCACATATGGCGGTATTGGGGGTAATTTGCTCCATCACCCCCTTGTTGAGCAAGGTGATGAGCAGGGGTTCGCATAGGAGGCGTTGCTCCATGCTCATCACCTTGAACTTAGCCTCCACTAGGCCGGCAATGGCCTCTTCAGGGGATGTGGGCTCCTTGAGGGTGGCATGGGCCTCTTTAATAAGGGCCATTGCTGCCTCACTGGTGGTCCTGTCCCTCCTGCCTCTTTTGTGAAGCCTGATGGGAGGCACCTGGGATCTGGTGCTTCTCCTTTGCCCTGCCACCTCCTGTCTGCCACTGGGCCCTGCCACCTCCTGGCTGCCACTGGGCCCTGCCACCTCCTGGCTGCCACTGGGCCCTGCCACCTCCTGGCTGCCACTGGGCCCTGCCACCTCCTGGCTGGTACTGGGCCCTGCCACCTCCTGGCTGCCACTGGGCCCTTCCTCCTCCTGCCTGACAGTTTCCAGACCCTCCTCCTGGCTGATTTCATCCTGTGTATGAAAAAGAAACATAGTTTAATATGTTGGTTTAATCTTTGCATCAAACTTTGTAATCCTGATGGAAGCAATTAGAATGTAAATGCATAAATCCTTGCTTTAAATTTACCACTACATCAGCTTGACTATTTACCACACAATTAAGTGCAGAATAATGTATACAGATCATGATTTCACTTGTGTAATACAAAATAATGTATGTTTCTCATCCTGACATATTTGGGAAACATTAATTTTATCCCACTACATTTTCAGTTAATACTATACCTGGCTCCAGATGGACAAATCAGGATCATCCAGGATGGCTGCCTCCTCTTGCTCCAGAGAAGGCTCAGGTTGGCTGCAGGGAAGTCTGGGGGGAAGAGTGGAGAGTGATGGCCTTGGCTCAATGTGGTCATCCAGGAAGGACATCCTGCTGTAGTACCACAAAATCGGGACATAAACATCATCTGCTGCTGCTCCTGACCTCTGAGAAGCCAGCACCTTAGAGCGTTCAGTCCTGTAGGTACCTCTCAAGCTCCCAATTTTAGTGTCCACTTGTTTTGCTGTGGCTGTGGGCACCTTGGTATGCACAAATGGGAGCAGCTTCTCCAGCGCTGCTTTTCTCACCCCTTTTTTTTTATGGATGGGGTTTTTGGTCTCCCACAGAGCCGGCAGCTCCCTTACCCGGTCAATAAATTCCGCCAGGAACTCTTTGTCGCTAATAAAGACATTCATATTGTATCTGCAAGTAAAATAAATTATATTTAAATAATGTGAGGCAAACAGTCTAACCTCCTTCACATCCTAGTCACCATATATATCCTCCACCAATCTCAAGACAGTATAGGCCAACAATTTTTACAAGTCTCACAAAATCACATACCTTCGTTCGCACGTCCGTCACTTGAACTCCTCTCTCCGCACACCGAACGTACTATAGTCACATGTGTGTTTGCTATATACACACCACGCATGCGTCCAAATTCGAACACGTCGCTCCGCACACGTCGCCCGCCCATGACGTTCTAACTAACATCTTTTCCCCGCCCCTTCTCTTTCGGCGCGCAGACAGATATGGCGGAGTTACAGCAGGTGTCTGATAATTACGCAACTAGCGAAGAGACAAGCCCGGAGACCGAGGACACGTCACGATCAAGGAGGAGATTCAAGGCATCGAATATGTCTTTGGCGGAGATGGCGGAGATGGTGGACATCTTGGTCAAGGCTGATTATGATGCCAAGCATGGGCCGTATATCAAACCAAATAGAAGGAAGGCCAAAATCCTCACTAAAGTTGTGAAGAGTCTGAGGGCGAAGTTCGGGGTGAAACGCTCAAATGAGCAGCTCAGAAAGAGGTGGTCAGACCTCAAACTGAGGGAGCCAGACCAGTTGAGGATCATAAAGAGGATGCTCGCTAAAAGTAAGTAAAATGACGACCTTTCTGCTATTAATCTTTTTAGAAACTGTCATTTTTTTTTTTTTTAGCATATTGTACTCCCTTCCAAAATGTAATATTTTGAACTAGGTTGGGCACAGTAATCGTTCGTTACGTTACCGACACTTCGTTCGGCCACTATCCGCGGTTTTGGCTTATTTAAGACCCCCAAAAGTAATTAGACATCTGCCATTTTTGACCAAGTATTGTGGATAATTTTTAAGTCTAGATGATGTGTTTGTAAGGAGAATGAAATGCAAACTTTAATCAGTGTAAAGGAGAGGACACTCAGCAGCTGCTTCCACATCTGTACTTTGGAGCACTATAGTGTGGGCCACCAGACCCGCCTTTTTTGGGTGTCCCACACAGGTGCATCAGAGTTTATTTGTGGTGCCTCCATGTCCAAAAAATTACATCCAAATGTGAATACTAAACATATTTGGGGTCATAAATAATGCATTTTTCTTTAAATTCCGCACAAACACACACTTGTACCCCACTTCCAAACAATTTAGCCTGTTTTAAGTTTAACAATGAGATTTTTACAGTGTGATAAATAGACCTTTGGTTTTATTCTCATAGGGGAGAGAAGCCTGGGAGGAGGACACTCCAGGGAGCACATGCACCCCACAACTTCCAAGCAACCCCAAACTCCCAAAGATCCACAACCGAAAGATGTGCAGGAAGTTGAGGTGGAGGAAGGAGAAGTGCAGGAAGGAGAGGTGGATGACGTTGTGGATCTGGTCACCACAACAGGTCAGTATCTGACACCACAGCTTAAGGTAAGCGAGGTAGGCCTGCAGAGTTTGATGATTTTTTTTTAATGGTTTTTAGGGGATGGAAATGTTGTGAAGGATAGCACACCGTTCTCTGCTGACAGTGCCCTCCGCCTCATCCAGCAAGTGATGGAATGTAGCACGGAACTGGACCTAATTAAACAAAGAATCCATGTGATGGAACAAACATTTAAAGACATTCTCGATGTTTTGGGGAGAATTCAATAAGCCATCCAAACACATTTGTTTTTACATGTTTGTTTTTATATTTTTTCTAATTTTTTAAGTAACAAAACAGCCAAAAATTGAATATGCACACAGTGTGTGAACATGTGCTATCTGCTATCAGGGGATATCCATGTACGTCTTTTGTGGGTGCAACCCCTTCCTCGTATCAAAAGTCGGTGAACTGAGGAAGGGGATGCACCCCCAAAACACATCCATTGATCACCCCTGATGGCAGATAGCACATGTTGACAATAGGGATCAGGATTGTAAACTTCCTATTTGCAAAAAAGTAAAAATGTGTGCATATTGAATTTTGGGCTGGGCAAGGGGTGGCAGGACCCCATATTAGGACGGGCACATAGAGACATAGTTTGTGTAACTGAATGTCTCAGATTGCTCAGAGGTATCCAATGTTGTCATTTTAGAAATGCAAGTGGTATTTTTGTATTTTCATAAGCCAAAATTTGCCGGGTTGTGGCCAGGCCAACCCCAAAGTAAAACAAAAAAAAATGTGCAGAGAGTAAAATTTTTGACCACAAACAACGTGTAGCTTCTTTTTATAATACTCTCTAAGCTTATTTGGTTCTTTTGTAAGGTAACATAGTGAAATTGGTTGTTATTTACTAAAGTAAAATACACTTGCCACTACAAATGCACAAAGACAAACTAGGAGACAGGAAAGAACAAATAATTAAAGGTTTAAACAAGATTTTTATTGGGATACTTAGACATAGGCTGGCATAGGAATTGCCCCCCTACCCGTGAAATACTCCATGTATTTGTCACGAACCACACGGGCATTTTGGGGGGGCAAGCCAAGACGGGCAGATTCCAGGCCCGGAAGGGGATTTGCAGGGGAAAGTCCAGCCTCTGGCAAAACTGAGGCCATATAGGAATGTGATTTTTGGCTCAGAAAGTTGTGTAGCACACAGCAGCATAACACTACATAGTTTATTTTGTAGTCCGCCAAGTGGATGGAAGTCATAAAAAGGCGGAACCGGCTGGCCATTATGCCGAAGGCATTTTCAACGACTCTTCGGGCCCTGGCCAGCCGGTAATTGAACACACTCTTCTCTGGGGTCAGGGTCCTCTGTGGAAATGGCCTCATAAGATGCCGTCCGAGTCCGAAGGCTTCATCAGCCAAGAAAACAAAGGGGAGTCCTTCAATATTCCCTGCATCCGGTGGCAATGCAAGGTCGTCACTCTGGAGACGGAGGGCAAACTCCGTCTGGATGAAGGATCCCCCATCGGACATCCGGCCATTCTTCCCTACATCAACATAGAGGAATTCATACCGTGCTGACACCACCGCCATCAGCACAATGCTATGAAACCCCTTGTAATTGTAGTAGTAGGATCCAGAACGGGGTGGCGACACGATGCGGACGTGCTTCCCGTCTATGGCACCACCGCAGTTGGGGAAGTCCCACCGCGTGGCAAACTCCAATGCCACAGTCTGCCATTCCTGTGGCGTGGAAGGAAGCTGTGGAGTGAAACAAGATGAAATAATATTAGAAAAACAAAGGCATACATTACAAGGAAATTCTATCCCAAAAAATTAGAGACCAACATCAATCAAATTATACGTTTATTAAGGTGTGTAAAAAAAGTATAATGGAAGGCTCATTTATCATATTCATCACCCCCTCTGATGGGCCATTACTAAATTATTTTGGGGGGGGGAGATGTGTTTGGCCAAAGGATAGCATTGCAGTGGCGGTGCGTCCAGAGTGGGCGCTGGAGCACTGTCCCCTCTCTCCTGTGCCCATCACTCAGAACAATACATAGGTTCATGCGTTGCATGAACCTATGTATTGTCTATGCCGCCCACTATTCAGGTGGATGGCCTCTTGTAAAGCGACCGACATATGAATAATTTCGTCATTTAGGGGGTTAAAATTGCAGAGCAGAAACAGGTATTAAAAAAGTCTTGCAAATTACAACCTGAGGGATGTAATTGGCTTCCTCAAAGAAAAATCGGGGACGCAAGGAGGGGGGCATTCCTTGTGTAAACACTGACAGGCTGCTCTGGCAATCATGTTCACCAAGTCTGTTTAATGGTAACATGATTGGCTGATGCAACATGAAGGGAAGGAGAAGACATCAAGGACAGAAGAAGGATGGCGCTGACCACAAGAAGGTAAGTGCAGGGTTGGGGGGAAACTGGCTGCATTAGAGGGGACTAAATGGCTGCATTGGAGGGGACAACTGGGGGCGTTTATTAGGCAACAGAGCAAAAAAGGAGGAAGTTTATTTCCGAAATTGGGGTTGGAACCCCCCAACATTTGGAGCAACAGGCGCCCCTGCTGGAAAAGTTAGTGAGGGGAAATATTTAGGGAGGAAAAAAAAGGGGCAATCTAAAGCTTCCAACATGCATGGGGACAAAGGGGACATTCTCAGCATATTACAATCATGGTAATTAGGGAAGGATGAAAGAAATACAATACATTAGCATACATGTAATACATAAAATGTGATGTTAAGGGAGAAAACTTACCCTAATATAGTCCTCCTGCAGGACTTGTATAATAGCAGAACAGGTGTCTGGGATTATGAGGCCCAGAGCCTGGGGGGAGATGCCTGTGGTGAACTTCAAGTCCTGAAGACTTCTCCCTGTCGCCAGGTAACGCAACGTGGCGATGAGCCTCTGCTCAGCACTGATGGCTTCCCGCATAACGGTGTCCTTCCTGGTAATATAGGGGGACACCAAAGCCAACAGTTCCTGAAAAACGGGGTCAGACATCCTCAGAAAATTCCTGTAGTCCTCAGGATTATTCTCGACGATCTCCCGCAGCAGAGGCATGTGGCAGAATTGGTCCCGCTGGAGCAACCAATTCTTGGTCCATGAACTCCTCCTCACACCATTCATGGACTGGTCTTGGTCCAAAACAAGCAGACCAACACCAAGCGCACGCACAGCACGAACTCGACGACGAGAACGTCCAGGCGACATGGCTAGGAAACGGTCGTCTAATCAGAACGTACAGAACAGAACGCACTTTAGAACAGCAAGGCCTATGAATAACGAACTGAAATTCAGAAACGAACATGCAATAACGCACTGTAAAACAGATACGACCTGCCTAGACGCCCTGAAAGTCAAGATACGAACCCACAAGCACAAACTGAACGGCAGAAAACGATCTGAAAAGTACGAAGACTGAAAAGCGCGAATCGTCTCTTCCCAAACTTTTACTTCACACGCGGTAACACGAGATCAGCAAAAGCAGCCCAAGGGGTGGCGCCAAGAAAAAAGATCTTCCCCTTTATAGTGCCGTCGTACGTGCTGGACGTGAGCGCAGAGAACCACGAGGAAATTGGAAAATGACAGTGTGTACGCATAGAAAGCTTGACGAGAAAATCGACAAGCTTAACAAGAATCTCGTTGAAAAAAACGACGTGTTTTTTACGACGAGAAAATCGGTCGTGTGTACGAGGCCAAAGACTAGTGGTCCATTTTTTTCAGACTTTCCCTGGGCCATATACAATAACCTTAAAAGACCTCTTATGGCACATTATTCCTTAACCACTTAAGCCCCGGACCATTTCGGGCCATTACGACCAGGCCTGTTTTTGGGATTCGGCACTGCGCTGCTTTAACTGTAAATTGTGCGGACATGCAATGTTGTACCCAAATGAAATTTGCGTCCTTTTCTTCCCACAAATAGAGCTTTCTTTTAATGGTATTTGATTGCCTCTGCGATTTTTATTTTTTGCGATATAAACAGAAAAAGACCGAAAATTTTGAAAAAAAATGATATTTTCTACTTTTTGTTATAAGAAAAATCGAATAAACTCAATTTTAGTCATACATTTAGGCCAAAATGTATTCAGCCACATGTCTTTAGTAAAAAAAATGTCAATAAGCGTATATTTATTGGTTTGCGCAAAAGTTATAGCGTTTACAAACTAGGGTACATTTTCTGAAATTTACACAGCTTTAAATTTGACTGCCTATCTCATTTCTTGAGGTGCTAAAATGGCAGGGCAGTACAAAACCCCCCCAAATGACCCCATTTTGGAAAGTAGACACCCCAAGGAAATTGCTGAGAGGCATGTTGAGCCCATTGAATATTTTTTTTTTTTGTCCCAAGTGATTGAATAATGACAAAAAAAAAAAAAAATTACAAAAAGTTGTCAACTAAATGATATATTGCTCACACATGCCATGGTTATATGTGAAATTACACCCCAAAATACATTCTGCTGCTTCTCCTGAGTACGGGAATACCACATGTGTGGGACTTTTTGGGAGCCTAGCCGCGTACGGGACCCCAAAAACCAAGCACCGCCTTCAAGGTTTCTAAGGGCATAAATTTTTGATTTCACTCCTCACTACCTATCACAGTTTTGAAGGCCATAAAATGTCAAAATAGCCCAAAACCCCCACAAATGACCCCATTTTGGAAAGTAGACACCCCAAGCTATTTGCTGAGAGGCATGGTGAGTATTTTACAGCTCTCATTTGTTTTTGAAAATTAAGAAAGACATTTTTTTTTCTTTTTCTTTTTCTTTTTTTACATTTTCAAAACTTTGTGACAAAAAGCGAGATCTGCAAAATGCTCAACATACCTCTCAGCAAATAGCTTGGGGTGTCTACTTTCCAAAATGGGGTCATTTGGGGGGGGTTTGTGCCATCTGGGCATTCCATGGCCTCCGAAACTGTGATAGGCAGTGAGGAGTGAAATCAAAAATTTACACCCATAGAAATCCTGAAGGCGGTGCTTGGTTTTTGGGGTCCCGTACACGACTAGGCTCCCAAAAAGTCCCACACATGTGGTATCCCCGTACTCAGGAGAAGCAACAGAATGTATTTTGGGGTGTAATTCCACATATGCCCATGGCATGTTTGAGCAATATATAATTTAGTGACAACTTTTTGTACATTTTTTTTTTATTTATTTTTTTGGTCATTATTCAATCACTTGGGACAAAAAAAAATAATATTCAATGGGCTCAACATGCCTCTCAGCAAATAGCTTGAGGTGTCTACTTTACAAAATGGGGTCATTTAGGGGGGTTTTGAACTGTCCTGGCATTTTATGCACAACATTAGGAAGCTTATGTCACACATCATCCACTCTTCTAACCACTTGAAGACAAAGCCCTTTCTGACACTTTTTGTTTACATGAAAAAAAACTTTTTTTTGCAAGAAAATTATGTTGAACCCCCAAACATTATATATTTTTTTAAAGCAAAGGCCCTACAGATTAAAATAGTGGGTGTTGCATTTTTTTTTCCACACAGTATTTGCGCAGCGATTTTTCAAACGCATTTTTTGGGGGAAAAACACACTTTTTTTATTTTTAATGCACTAAAAAACACTATATTGCCCAAATGTTTGATGAAATAAAAAAGATGATCATAGGCCGAGTACATGGATACCAAACACAACATGCTTTAAAATTGCGCACAAACGCGCAGCGGCGACAAACTACATTCATTTTTAAAAGCATTTAAAAGCCTTTACAGGTTACCACGTTAGATTTACAGAGGAGGTCTACTGCTAAAATGACTGCCCTCGATCTGACCTTCGCGGTGATACCTCACATGCATGATGCAATTGCTGTTTACATATGACGCTAGACCGACGCTTGTGTTCGCCTTTGCGCAGGAGCAGGGGGGGACAGCGGTGCTTTTTTTTTTTTTTTTTTTTTTTATTATTTATTTGGCTTTTTTATTTTATTTTTAAACTGTGCCTTCCATATTTTATTTTTTTACCATTTTTATCGTTATCTCAGGAAATGTAAATATCCCCTATGATAGCAATAAGTAGTGACAGGTACTCTTTTTTTGAAAAAAAATGGGGGGTTAGACCCTAGATCTTTCCTCTGCCCTCAAAGCATCTGACCACACCAAGATCGGTGTGATAAAATGCTTTCCCAATTTCCCAATGGCGCTTTTTATATCCGGGGGGGGACATTCCCTCCCACTGCTTGTAAAAGCAGTCTAGAGGCTAATTATCTGCTAGAATTGCTTTTACATGAAAGCCGGCTGCTGGCTGAAAAGAATGATACCAAGATGATACCTAAACCCGCAGGCATCATTCTGGTATAAACATTCAAAGTCCAGCAACATACCAGTACGTTGCTGGTCCTTGTTGGACATGTATTGTAATCTTTTTTTTCATACAGCCTATTGGCTGAACGAAAAAAAGAGATTGATTGGTGGGTATGCCCACCATTAGAATACCTCCCTTCATCCACCCACTTCTAATGATGGGCATATATGCCGAAGCATGGGGGCATCCTCCCGCAAAAAAGTTATGCCGCGTACACACGGTCAAGCCTTCGTCGGAATTTCGACCGTATGTACGCGGCATAAAAGGTTATGCCGCGTACACACGGTCGGACTTTTCCACGGGCAAGCCTCCGTTGGAATTTCGACCGTATATACGCGGCATTAGGAGCAAAATCGCTCCTCCGCCCCTGCTGCCCCCATGCTTCGGCATATATGCTCTTTTTTTTAACTGTGGTGGTGAAATCACCTCCTACAGCGTTGGAGTCACGGCTTTATGTATCGTGGGAGCAAACGCTGTTGCTGTCAAGATAAATAGATCCGCGCTGCAACTGAATGGCGTACCTGCTAAGCAAATGGTGGTTAACATTAAAACAAAGTAACATTACAGTACAACAGTAAGACCTTACCATGCCATACCTGCAAAGCAAATACCAAAACAAAACCTAGTAAAAAATAAAAAAATGTTTTAACGCAACCTGTGCCTAAAATATATATATGCCGAAGCATGGGGGCATCCTCCCGCAAAAAAGTTATGCCGCGTACACACGGTCGGAATTTTCCACGGGCAGGCCTCCGTCGGAATTTCGACCGTATGTACGCGGCATTAGGAGCAAAATCGCTCCTCCGCCCCTGCTGCCCCCATGCTTCGGCATATATGCTCTTTTTTTTAACTGTGGGGGTGAAATCACCTCCTACAGCACTGGAGTCACGGCTTTATGTATCGTGGGAGCAAACGCTGTTGCTGTCAAGATAAATAATTCCGCACTGCAGTTGAATGGCGCACCTGAAAACAAAAAATTACATACCTGAAAAGCAAGCATGATAAAACATTGCAGAATAGAATACAGTAAAAAAGAGCAGAACAATAGAGAGAAAATAGAGAGAGAGAGAACAATAAAACGACAACTATTTTTGTTTTTTTTATTTTATATTTTTTTTGTGTTTTGTTTTTTACGTTTTTTTTTTTTTTTTTTACACTTTTTTTTGTAATTTTACAACTGTAATGGTTCGGGTCTCTCAAAATGTAATGGCATCTTGGGAGACCCTGTGTAAGTGTGTCCTTGTCTGTGAAATGCTGTACCCTACGCTAAAACTTCACTTTTGAGTGGTAGCGTTCAAAACATTCACCTTGGCAAAGACCAGGCTTGTCAGGACAGAGTGGACAAAAACTACGGGTGTCACGCCTAAATCCGCGCTTGCTACAGACACGACATCTTTTTTGGGGGTGGCTTTGGGTAGGGGTACTCGGGAGGACATACGAATAATGCCTCTCATGCAGCCGGCTTACTGCATTTGGTTGGGGATGGTGAGGTGCAGAACCGCCTGGATACAGGCGTTCTGTGACTATCTCATTCTGGAATTTTAGAAGAGATAACGTCCCGCCTGAAGCTCTGTATAGCACATGAGCGTTCAGCAAAGCCAATTGGAATAATGATAGAGACACTTTTTTGTGCCAGCGTCTCGCCTTACGGTCAATTAGATACGGCGCCATCAACTGGTCGTTGAGGTCCACCCCTCCCATATTTTGGTTATATTCGTGGACACAGAGGGGTTTCTCCACAACACCAGTCGCCGTACGAATTTGGACTGTCGTGTCTGCATGAAGGGAGGTAAGAAGGAAAACATTCTTATTGTCCCTCCACTTCATAGCGAGCAAGTTATTACACTTCAAGCAGGCTCTCTCCCCCAGCCTAAGACGGGCATCTACAAGCCGCTGGGGAAAGCCCCGGCGATTAGGTCGCACGGTGCCACATGCTCCAATCTGATGATCAAACAAGTGACTAAACAGTGGCACGCTCGTGTAATAATTGTCCACATACAAGTGGTACCCCTTTCCGAATAAGGGTGACACCAAGTTCCACACTATCTTGCCAGCGCTCCCTATGTAATCCGGGCAGTTGACCGACTCAATCTGACTATCTTTTCCCTCATAAACCGTAAAGTTCACTACATAGCCTGTTGCCCTGTCACAGAACTTGTAGAGCTTGACCCCGTATCTGGCACGCTTGCTGGGAAGGTACTGCTTGAAAGACAAGCGGCCAGAAAATTTAATCAGGGACTCATCAATGCAGACAACTTGATCGGGAGTAAACAAGGCTGCAAAACGTTCGTTGAAGTGGTTTATGAGGGGCCGAATTTTATAGAGCCGGTCGTATTCAGGGTCCCCACGTGGACGACAAAGTTCATTGTCGTTGAAGTGCATGAACCGCAAAATCTGCTCGTATCGTGCCCTGGACATGGAGGCAGAGAACACGGGCATGTGGTCAATTGGGTGCGTGGACCAATAAGCACGCAATGACGGAAATTTATGTGTGCCCATGTTGAGGGAAAGGCCCAGAAAGGTCTTAAATTCGGAAACCGTAATTGGTTTCCAATTTCTGGCAATTTTAGGCAACTGGGGGTTAGCGGCGATAAATTGACCAGCATATAAATTACTCTGGTCCACAATAGATCTATAGAGATCTTCCGTGAAAAACAGCGAATACAAATCAATTGGAATAAAATCAGCTGTTTCCACCTGAATACCGGGTTGGGCAGTGAATGGGGGAAGTACGGGTTCTGCAGAAGTGGTGGGGACCCAATCAGGATAGGCGAATTCTGCAGGAAGGGCAGTATGGGCACGACGGGCCTGCCTTTGTCTTCTTGGTGGCAGCGGGACACTACTTGTGCTTGCCACCTCGCCAGCTTGAACTGCACTTATGGGACTCGCCACGTCACCAAGTGTTACTGCAGTGCTGGATGTACGTCCAGGCTGTACTAGGCCGCTGGTGCTTACCAGTTCACCAGAAGGAATAGCGGCGCTAGTACTACTCTGCTCCATGATACGAGAGACCTGCGGTTCTTGCTCCTCAACAACCTCAGAAGATCGGGATCGGGTACACCTGACCTTAGCAGGGACCTCAACTTCGTCGTCAGAGCTATCTGACGTGGGGCCGCTGACGTCACTGTCTTCTACGGGAAGATATTCTGAGCCTGAATCTGACAGATACGTGACCTCCTCTTCACTATCTGTCATGCTCAGAATCTCGTAGGCCTCTTTACTAGTGTACCTTCGTCTTGCCATTTTGGGCTCTAAATTTAGGGGTACACTAGTAAGATTCACAGGAAAAAAAGCACCTGACTGTCGTCAGCAAATATATCAAACGCTACAAAAAAACTGTTAGCGATCGCAGGGATCAGGCCTGTCTCTGCGAACGCTGCAGTTATGTGTGTTGTGTTTGGTAAGTGACAGTGATCGATCGATACTGCACTTGGGTGGGCTGGGCTGGGCTGGGCGGAGGGGCTAAACGCAGGCGCTAGCAGGTATCTGGGCTGATCCCGCTAACACTGCGTTTTTGGGAACCCTAAACCGCTGGGGATGCTAGTATAGATCTGATCAGATACTATACCACTAAGGGGGGTGTATGCTTTGCGCGTGGGTGTTAGCGTTACTGGCACTAACCTAACACTGCCTGGGGCGACGCAGACCCTCTCTGGCGCTAAAACCTAATTGATCTCACCCGCCGGGCGATCAGGGGGGTTAAACCTTTATTGGGTTATATACGGTGGGTGCCCTGATGCTATAAAAAGCAAACCAATCAACCAGCGTCACCTGTAACCTTTATATGGTGATCACTGGTGAAAGGGTTAACTAGGGGCAATCAGGGGGTTAAAACCTTTATTAGGTTAAATATGGGGGTACCTGACACTATATAAAAACCTGACGGGTAACCTAAATAACTAAATAACTTACTGGCTAACCAGTGACACCAGTGACGCTTATACGGCGATCACTGGTGAAAGGGTTAACTCTAGGGGCAATCAGGGGGTTAAAATAATATATGGGGGTACCTGACACTAATAAAAACCTGCGGCGAACCTAAAAAAAAATAACTGCCTATCTAAAACACCAGCGACACGAATACAGCGATCGGAAAAACAATCGCTTAGTGACGCTGAAGTTAGGGGGTGAAAGGGTTACCTGGGGGGTGATCAAGGGGTTAAACCTTTATTAGGGGGGGGGGTTAGGGGGCTACCCTGGACCTAAAGGGGCCTAATCCTAACTGCCCTGCAACTTTTTACAATCACAGATGACACTAAATGCAGTGATCAGTAAAATAAATGATCACTGCAATCAGTGACACTGTGATTGGGGGCTTTGGGGTGACCTGGGGGGTGATCTGGGGGTGACTGGGGGGTGATTTGTGTGCCTATGTGTACCTACGTGTCAGTGGACTGTTGGAGCACTAACCTCTGTCTTCTCTCCTCGGCGCCGGGAACGAAAAGACCGCGGCGAGGGAGATGACATCACTTCCTCCAGCCTGTGTTTACATCACATGGCGGAGGAAGCATTTTCATTGGCCGGGAGCGATCGCGAGGGGGGGGCGGAATCGAGCGGCCGCCCCCTCATGCCTGATCGCTCCCGAACACTTAACGGCCGCTCACTGCAGTGAAGGGGGGTCCGGATGGACCCCCCAACTGCACAAAGGCGATCACGTAGATCTACGTGATTCTGCCTGTCGGTGCCATTCTGCCGACGTAAATCGGCGGTGGGCGGTCGTTAAGTGGTTAAGAAATACCAAGCAAAATTTGAGCTATTTGGTTCTAGTGTACCCCTTCCAGCTTTTGCAAACTCTTTTCAATGGGCACTGTGACAGCAGGAAGGTAAAGTCACCTGGTTGCATCCAGGGGGGTAGATATATTTCGCCCAGATTCAGGCTTTACGCCGACTTATACAACTAGGTGGAGAGTTGTATAAGCCCAGCTAAGGCTAGTGGGCTCATGGATGACTCATACCTCTAGGGAGAGGGCTGGGCGTCGTGCAGGCAGGGAGTTGATGAGACCAGCTGAAGCCTGTCAGTTCGTTTAAGGCCTCTATAAAAACTCCCAGCTTCATTAGATGTTAGCTCATGCCTGGACCCAGACCTGTGTGGACTGTCTAGGGAGAGTGAACCCCTGTGCGGTGAGGCAAAGCCTGTGTGGCTATTTGTTTGGACTTTTACTAAACCAGGGACTTAGGGACTAGGACAGCACCAGGCTGATCCCAGTTGTTAGTTTAGGAAACCTGCATGTTTAGTCAGAGGTCAAACTGACCAGGATTTATTTTGTTTATGTTTCTTTTTGGCTTTGCTGTGTTTTTGTCACTGTACATAGAGAAATAAACCGCACCTTTTGATTTTGAAAACCACAACCTCCGTCTGCTGGCCCTGTTTTTGTGTGGGGAGCCCAACCAGGGGGTCACACACACCCGCTACTGAGTTAACCCCCTCACAGTTGGTGGAGAACCAGTGGCAGTTTTTTTTTAAGCCAGCATGGAGGAGATACTGAAACAGCTGGCTCTAGCAAATGCCAATCAACAGCAGACAAATGCAGGTTTGCAAAGGAGCCTTGCAGCCCAGCGGCAAGCTCATCAACAAGCCTAGCAGCAATCTGAGGCCCACTTCATAGACCTGTTACAGAAGCAAGAGCAGAGACTACAACAAATGGAAGCAGTAATGCAGCAACGTCCGCAGACCAGTGAGGAAAGCCGTCCCACTAATACCGCGTCCTTTGGGGTGAGTCGTTTATTGACAAAAATGACTGGAGAGGATGATCCAGAGGTATTTTTGACCACATTTGAAAGGACTGCTGAAAGAGAAAAGTGGCCTGAGGAGCAGTGGGCTGGACTGGTGGCTCCTCTGTTAACTGGTGAATCGCAGAAGGCTTACTATGACCTAGAGCCTGACCAAGCAAAAGACTATGTGATGCTAAAAGCTGAAATATTGGCAAGGCTGGGTGTCACCCTGGCTGTCCGGGCTCAGCGTGTGCATAACTGGACTTTCCAGCTTGGAAAACCCCCCCAGGTCTCAAATGTATGATCTCATTCACCTGAGCAGGAAGTGGCTACAGCCAGAGACTTTGTCCGCACCAGAGATTGTGGAACGTGTTGTAATGGATCGGTTTTTGAGAGCTCTTCCTACTGCCATCCAAAAGTGGGTAAGCCATGGAGACCCAGAGACGGCCGGTGGTCTTGTGGATCGTGTAGAGAAATACTTGGCTACAGAGAACCTGACGGCCTCTTCCAGAGACTCTCGGACTTTCCACCCTAAGACCAGACCATCCCCAGGGGCGGATAAGAGGATTCCAAGGGGTGAGGGTGGAGAGAGTGAGAGGGTGGGAGCTCTACCCAAAGTTTGGCGAGAACAGCCTGGGAAGTCAGGGGCTCAAGAGGCAGCCAAAAGGATTGTTTGCTACCGCTGCCGGCAAGCGGGACATATTGCAGCAAATTGCCCGGTTGTGGAGGAACCCATGCAATGTGACTTTCTGACGGACAGACGTCAGTCGCTGTGTGCGACAGTCGCATGCACTGCCATTCGGGGAACTGAGAAACATTTATGCAAAATGTGTATTAATGGTAGAAATGTTGTGGTATTACTGGATTCAGGTAGCCTTGTGACCCTGATAAAGGCTGAATTAGTTAAAACAGAGGTCTCTGGGAATAGCAAGGTAGCTGTTATTTGTGTGCATGGGGACACCCGAGAGTATCCAGTGACTACAGTGTGTTTCGAGACCCCCAAAGGTACCCTCTCTCATCCAGTGGGGTTAGTATCTCAATTACCGCATGATGCCATTGTGGGAAGAGATTTTCCGAAGTTCTGGGAACTGTGGGATGATCCTGAGCCCCCCACTGGTGCCCCTATGTACCAGGAATGTGATAGCCAGAACTCCTCTGAGAGTGGTGAGGACTCTCCAGAATTTCCCTTGTCAGTATTGGCAGGGGAGACTCAAGAAACTGGAGAGGAGCCCACCTCCTCAGACGAAAACCTACCGTCTGTGGAGTTTTCTGATCTGGAGGTTCACAGGGAAAATTTTGCCACAGAACAGTTAAAAGACCCCGCCCTAATAAAGGCACGGGAAAACGTAGTGGAAATAGATGGCGAGTTAGTGAACCCAGATAATACCTGCACTTACCCATACTTCAGCGTAGAGAAGGACCTACTGTATCGGGTGGCAAAAAGGGCAGAAGAAACCGTTGAGCAGCTTGTGGTGCCCAAACCTTACAGGAAGTTGGTGTTGGAGTTGGCCCATGGGCACATTCTTGGAGGTCATCTGGGGACAGAGAAAACCCGAGAGAGGGTATTACAGAGATTCTATTGGCCTGGGGTGATGAAGGACATAGAAAATTATTGTTCCTCCTGCCCTGTGTGTCAGAGGTCGGCCCCGATGCCACATTTCCGTAGCCCGCTGGTCCCTCTACCCATCATTGAGGTCCCGTTTGAGAGAATCGCAATGGATTTGGTAGGTCCTATAATCAAGTCCGCTAGGGGGCACCAGTACATATTGGTTATAATGGACTATGCCACCTGTTATCCAGAAGCGATCCCTCTCAGAAATACCTCGGCCAAAACCATAGCCAAAGAGCTATCTCTTGTTTTTAGCCGGGTGGGTATTTGTAAAGAACTGCTTACGGACCAAGGTACACCCTTTATGTCCCGGGTTATGAAAGAGCTGTGTAAATTGTTCAAAGTGACGCAATTGCGTACATCTGTGTATCACCCCCAAACCGATGGGCTGGTTGAAAGATTCAACAAAACCCTAAAACAAATGTTGAAGAAAGTGGTGGATAGAGATGGAAAGGATTGGGACTGTCTACTTCCTTATTTGATGTTTGCTATTAGGGAGGTGCCCCAATCCTCTACGGGATTCTCCCCCTTTGAGTTACTGTATGGGAGACACCCAAGAGGGCTGTTGGATATTGCCAAGGAAACTTGGGAAAGTGAGAGTTCTCCCCACAGGAGTGTGATTGAGCATGTCGCCCTGATGCAAGATCGAATTGCACAGGTAATGCCCATCGTGAAGGAACATTTGGCCCAAGCGCAGTTGGCACAGCAGAGAGTGTACAACCGTGGAGCAAAGACCCGTACCTTTTCCCCGGGGGATAGGATATTGGTACTTGTCCCTACGGTTGAAAGTAAATTCCTTGCCAAATGGCAAGGCCCCTACGAGATAATGGAAAAAGTGAGCGAAGTGAATTACAAGGTCAGACAACCAGGAAGGCGAAAGCCCGAACAGATATATCACGTTAATCTGTTGAAAGCCTGGAGGGATAGAGAGTCCCTAGTCGCAGAAACTTGGTCACCAGCTCAAACTGGTTGCGTGATTCCGGAGGTTGGAATAGCAGCCACCTTGTCACAACCCCAACAACAGGAGGTTAAGGAGTTTGTGCTTCGCAACAAGGAGGTATTCTCTGAGCTGCCGGGACAAACATCTGGGGTAGAGCATGACATCATTACCCCGCCCGGTGAAAGGGTGAAGTTAAAACCCTATCGGATCCCAGAGGCCCGACGGGAGGCAATACGGGAGGAAGTACAGAAAATGCTGAACTTAGGGGTGATAGAGGAGTCCCAAAGTGATTGGTCTAGTCCCATTGTGTTGGTGCCTAAACCGGATGGGAGCTGGCGATTTTGTAACGATTTTCGTCAGTTGAACAAAGTTACAAAATTTGACACCTACCCCATGCCACGTATAGATGAGTTGATCGACCGGCTGGGAACAGCCCGATACATGACGACTCTTGACCTCACAAAAGGGTATTGGCAAATTCCCCTGGCCAAGTCGGCCAAAGAGAAAAACGCATTTGTAACCCCAGACGGGGCGTTCCAATATAAGAGAATGCCGTTCGGGTTACAGAATGCGCCGGCCACATTCCAGCGGAAAATGGACCAGATACTGAGGCCCCATCGGAAGTATGCTGCGGCTTACCTGGATGACGTAATTGTCCATAGCACAGATTGGGCCTCACATCTGCCAAAAGTGCAAGCAGTCCTAGACTCTATCCGGGAAGCGGGGTTTACGGCTAACCCCAAGAAGTGTACCATTGGGCAGGAGGAGGCCAAATATCTTGGGTACACCATTGGCAGGGGAGTGATAAAACCCCAACTCAACAAAGTCGAGGCCATCCAGAGTTGGCCACGTCCCAACAGCAAGAAGCAGGTACGGGCCTTTCTGGGAATCGCGGGTTATTATCGGCGCTTCATTCCCCACTTTGCTTCTAAGGCTGTGCCCCTAACCAACCTGACGAAAGGGAAAGGGTCGGTCATGATTAAATGGACCCCCGAGGCTGAGGCAGCATTCCAATTCTTGAAACAAGCCTTATGTAGCCAGCCAGTGTTGTACTCACCCGACTTCTCTAAAGACTTTGTCGAACAAAGTGATGCGTCAGATGTGGAGTTAGGAGCAGTATTGTCCCAGGTCTGGAACGGGGAAGAGCACCCAGTCATTTACCTCAGCAGGAAGTTGAAGTCCCATGAGGTAAATTACGCCACGGTTGAAAAGGAGTGTTTAGCGGTGAAGTGGGCTCTAGATTCCCTTCGGTACTATCTGCTAGGTAGGCACTTTGACATGGTTACGGATCACGCTCCGTTAAAGTGGATGGCTCAAAACAAGGAGACAAATAGAAGAGTGAATAGGTGGTTCCTGGCCCTACAGGAATTCAACTTCACAGTAAAGCATCGCCCTGGCGTTCAAATGGGGAATGTGGATGCTTTGTCTCGAGTACATGAATGCCTGATTGCTGGTGTTCCAACCCCAAGGTTAAAACAAGAGGGGGGGGTATGTGACAGCAGGAAGGTAAAGTCACCTGGTTGCATCCAGGGGGGTAGATATATTTCTCCCAGATTCAGGCTTTATGCTGACTTATACAACTAGGGAGGGAGTTGATGAAGCCCAGCTGAGGCTAGTGGGCTCATGGATGACTCATACCTCTAGGGAGAGGGCTGGGCGTCGTGCAGGCAGGGAGTTGATGAGACCAGCTGAAGCCTGTCAGTTCGTTTAAGGCCTCTATAAAAACTCCCAGCTTCATTAGATGTTAGCTCATGCCTGGACCCAGACCTGTGTGGACTGTCTAGGGAGAGTGAACCCCTGTGCGGTGAGGCAAAGCCTGTGTGGCTATTTGTTTGGACTTTTACTAAACCAGGGACTTAGGGACTAGGACAGCACCAGGCTGATCCCAGTTGTTAGTTTAGGAAACCTGCATGTTTAGTCAGAGGTCAAACTGACCAGGATTTATTTTGTTTATGTTTCTTTTTGGCTTTGCTGTGTTTTTGTCACTGTACATAGAGAAATAAACCGCACCTTTTGATTTTGAAAACCACAACCTCCGTCTGCTGGCCCTGTTTTTGTGTGGGGAGCCCAACCAGGGGGTCACACACACCCGCTACTGAGTTAACCCCCTCACAGCACATACAGGGGATTTTTAGTGGTGCGTTTTAGGAGCGAGGTACACAAGTAGAATGTAGTAACAATTGATTGCTAATGCTCCAATGTGTTTGATTAATTAGTACTATATACTACGTCATGCTACTTGTATGTAGGAAGGTGCAGTCTATTTTCTCCACTGCAGGTGGCACTCATCCACAGTGGCAATGCAGGTGGAGGAGGAAGTCTAGATCAATGTTTCTCAACTCCAGTCCTCAAGGCGCCCCAACAGGTCATGTTTTCAGGATTCCCCTCTGATAAAACAGCTGTGGTAATTACTAAGACAGTGAAACTGATCAAATCACCTGTGCAAAATAATGGAAAGCCTGCAAACATGACCTGTTGGGGCGCCTTGAGGACCGGAGTTGAGAAACATTGGTCTAGAGCAGGGATATGCAATTAGCGGACCTCCAGCTGTTGCCAAACTACAAATCCCATCATGCCTCTGCATCTGAGTGTCATGCTTGATGCTGTCAGAGTCTCGCTATGCCTCATGGGACTTGTAGTTTGGCAACAGCTGGAGGTCCGCTAATTGCATATCCCTGGTCTAGAGGAACCTAGTTCTTCCATGGTTTTCTTGGTCACGGGGAGGCGGCCATCCGATTGGACTTTGGCAGCCATCTTGGGTTAGGCAGAGTCTACTTAAGGCCCTGGCTCCCAGGTTTTGTGCACATTTTACGAGTGGCTAGAGTAGGGGAAAGGTCACCTATCTGTCAGGGACAGTGCTTAGCATCAGAAACTCTGGGTGAACACTCTGTACACTGCTGTATACCCTTTCTAGCAAATTTTGCAAAAAAAGGGATTTTTAGTTCACACATATTGCAATACATGTTTAAGCTGGCCAATTGCGTCAAAGTAATCCCTCTATGGCCATTCTACTCTGCTCTGCTCTGCAAATGCTACTGTGGACACACTGCCAACATGGGGAGAATAGACACAAAGTGCGGGAGAGCTACTAGGTTTGGGTCTGGTCACTGACCTGCAAGAAGTCTAGAGGAACCTAGGTCCTCTATGGTTTCCTTGGTCACAGGGAGGCGGCCATCCGATTGGATGCCGCCACCCCATGTGATTTTGGTTGCCATTTTGGGTCAGGTAGAGCCCATTTAAGATCCTGGCTCCTGTATTTGGCATGCATTTTGTGAGTGGCTAGAGTAGGGACAGGTCACCTGTCAGGGACAGTGCTTAGTGTCAGGGAAAGGTTTCAAAGGGGTAGGGAAACTGTAGGGACATGTTATCCTTCCAGGAAGCCTCCCTGTTTGGGGCCAGACCGCATAGCTCCCAACTGTCCCTGAGTTTGAACAAAGTCCCTCTGTCCCTCTTTCCTCCTGATTTGTCCCTCATTTCGGTCTGATCTATATAGCTGTATATAAAATGCAATATTTACCCTTTTAAAAAGTGTTTCCCAGTACTAAACTTTTCATCTGATTTCTAAATTTCTGCATTTGCAAATGTCAAAACACAATATAAAGGAATATTAGTTGTTTAAAAAAAAGCACTTGTGGGTTTAACTAATCTTTTTTTGGTATTATTCTCCTTTAAGGGGGCGAGGCTTGGTGTGTGTCCTATGCCTACATACTTTTTCTAAAAGGTGTCCCTCGTTCCCATCTCAAAAAGTTGGGAGGAATGAGACCGCATTCCACCCCTTGAGACAGATGCTGTCGGCACCTCTGATTCACCAATCTACTGCCGCTTTGCTGTTACAATTTGTGAGTATTCCCAGTCTGATTGCCTTCCCGCCGGGTGTGTTTTGTATTGCTGGACTTCTGTTACAATATATTCTTGTTTCTGTACTTGGATTCTGTGTGTTTTCTGCCTGCCTCATTACGCTGCACCTTCCCACATATATACTGCACCTCACTCCATACAGAGCAATTATGCCATATGTGTAACGATGGATTAATACTACTAGAGGTAAATTGCTAACAATTTTAGTGGTGCAATTATGCTGCCTAACCACTTAATGACCACCTGCACTATACTACGGACGGGCGGCCACTTTATGCAAAGCGACGTACTGGTAATAGGACCACTGTTAGAAACCACAGGGTTCCATACAGCCTACCTGTTGGGGCCCCCCTCGACCCTTCCCCTGACTCTGTCTCAAAACAAAATGCAGCTTTGTCTTCAAGTGCATGCAGTAGAAGGGGTAGCAGTTACAAATACAAGTGTAAATGAGGCCTAAGACTACAGGGATTTTTTACTCAGAAAATATGCAAATAAAATAAAAACTATAGAGGGAACAGGGAATGGATGGAAAGAGGTGGGACTTTATATGGAGCACACAGTCTGGGGAAAAACAAAAAGACCATAAATACATTAAAAAGACAATAATTGATAGTGTTGATACAATTGCCATAAGATTTCAAGAATTACTCCTATCTACACTCCCCTCCTGTTGGTATGCCCCACAGGTATTGTTGCACATGAGATGTCAACTCGTACCGCCTTACAGACTATATTGGCTATTGTTATATGCTGTGTCCCCTGGGTGGTGCGGGGCCAGGACTCATGTTTCTCCGGGTTTTCTGTCAGCCCCGGGAACTGCGATGTGCACCGCTGGTGACCCCTCCTCCCCTCTGACGTTGAGGTGGGCAGGTGCCATGCCCTGCACAACGACATCGTGCATATCCCTCCACGTGTGTTGCGTCCTGGTTGGGACGCCACTGCGTCGGTGGTATTTGTCGATCTGCGTGCATTATGTGGGTCGGTTTTGGCACCAACCGCCGAGTGCCTATGACGCTTGGGCGGTGGCGCCTCCCGACCCATATGCACGCAGCGTGACGTTGGGGGTGTGTGCCTGGGCAGTGCCTTCATAGGCCCGTCACTGGCTGGCCTCACTTTTGGCTCCCAGTCCCTTACAACCAGTGTATTCCTAGGAACTAACCTCTATGCTTCTATATAAGGTAACTATATTCTACCCGGGCTTTTATATATACTTGAACACTGGGGTTTTGCTATATCATATTATATTGTATATTTCAATCCCCATATAGCCTATGTTAAGACACCATACTCTGTTTATATGGAGTTTTATATCATTGCCAATATCAATATCTCCACAGAAGCCCTCAATAGATGTCTTTACGTTACATCATGCTTTACTACCAAGGTTACTGGGACCTTGCCTACATGAATGGGTGTCCATGCCTTCTTTGAGGGGCCATGTGGTGGGTTGCGTTCCTGGCACACGCTCCCTCAGTTCCCGCGGGAGACACTACCGGTGGACCTCTAGGTCCAATGGGCCGCGCTATATCTTCCTACACAGCATTTCTTTCTGTAAGTTTTACTATGGGATTGGTTCATCCCACTATATGTGAAACTTTATCCTCTGCCACATGCTAATTAATTATGAATGATTGTATTTTATTTTAGACATGCATCATGTGATTGCTCCTGATGAGTGGTAATATCAAACCACGAAACGCGTTGAGCTAGCTACAAGCCATGGTTGCACCTTCATGATCTCTACAATCAAATACTTTACCCTATTTAGTTTTGTGGTTTTTAGGTTGGGACACCACTACCCTTTCTGCTACACCTATGCAGATCAGGGAGGTTGGAGGCTATCCCTACCCTTGTAGTCATTTCTATATGATGTTTACAATATTTATGCATGTGTAAAAATTATTGAAATCTTATGGGAATTGTATCAACACTATCAATTATTGTCTTTTTAATGTATTTATGGTCTTTAATGCTATCAATTATAATATTTTTTATGTAACTACTGTCTATTTGTACCGAATAAAACATTCTTATTTACACTTATTTAATAGTTGTTTTTCCCCAGACTGTGTGCTCCATATAAAGTCCCACCTCTTTCCATCCTTTCCCCATTCAATAAGCGTATATTGATTGGTTTGCGCAAAAGTTATAGCGTCTACAAAATAGGGGATAGATTTATAGCATTTTTTTTTATTTTATTTTTTACTAGTAATGGCAGTGATCAGCGATTTTTAGCGGGACTGCAACATTGCGGCGCACAGATTGGACACTTTTGACACTTTTTTGGAACCACTGACATTTATACAGTGATCAGTGCTAAAAATAGCCACTGATTACTGTAATAAATGTCACTGACAGTGAAGGGGTTAACACTAGGGGGCGATCAAGGGGTTAAGTGTTCCCTAGGGAGGTGTTTCTAACTGTGGGGGCAGTGTAGTGACTGGAGGAGGTGACAGATCGCTGTTCCTAATCAATAGGAACAGCAGATCTGTCTATCCTCCCCTGACAGAAGTCAGAATGGGGATCTGTCTGTTTACATTGACAGATCCCCGTTCTGTCTCTCTCAGGAGCGACCGTGGGTGGCCAGCAGACATCGCGGTCGGCGATCACACGCATTGGCTCCGATGTCGTGGCGCGCGTGTGCCCCCTAGCGGTCTTAAAGCGGCCGATGTACAATAACGGCGATTCACCCAGGAGAGCCAACCTGCCGCAGTACAACTGCGGCAGCTGGTCTTTGAGTGGTTAATAGAGTTGATTCTTCCAAACCAAGACAAGGGATAGTCTGCCGATCGTTGAAGATCTTCCCGGAGTCGACAGAAGATAATTAGCCCGGTAGAGAGTGTCGATCAAGGGTGTCAGCTGGATGCCTAAATATGGGAGGGAGCTTTGCGGCCATTGAAAATTAAAAGTATTTTGTAAGGTCAGCACCATCGAGGGAGATAAAAAAATATTAACCACTTCGCGCCCGGGCTATAAGCAAAAGACGTCCGCAAAGCGGTCGTCAATTGCTGATAGGACGTCTATGGACGTCCTCTTATTTACTTCCGCGATGCGCGCCACCGCGGGCGCGCGTCGGGGAAAAACTGTGCCCGCCGTGTCAGGCGAGTGCCGATGCGCGTGCCTGGTGGCCGCGATGTCCGCCAGGTACGAGCGATCGGCTGTCACAGAGCCAGGGACGTGGATCTCTGTGTGTAAACACAGGGATCCACGTCCTGTCAGGGAGAGGAGACGGATGGTGTCATCCTTGTACATAGGGACACCCATCAGTCACCTCCCCCAGTCAGTCCCCTCCCCCCCACAGTAAGAACATCTAGCAGGGAACATATTAACCCCTTGATCGCCCCCTAGTGGTTAACCCCTTCCCTGCCAGTCACATTTATACAGTAATCAGTGCATATTTTTAGCACTGTTCGCTGTATAAATGTGAATGGTCCCAAAAATGTGTCAAAAGTGTCCGATGTGTCCGCCGTAATGTCACAGTCACAAAAAAAAAATCGCAGATCGACGCCATTACTAGTAAAAAAATAAATAAAAAAATCATAAAAAAAAAATCATAATTCTATTCCCTATTTTGTAGGCGCTATAACTTTTGCGCAAACCAATCACTATACGCTTATTGCGATTTTTTTTTTTTTTACCTAAAATATGTAGAATACGTATCGGCCTAAACTGAGGAAAAAAATAGTTTTTTTTAGAAAAAATGGGATATTAATTATAGCAAAAATTAAAAAATATTGTGTTTTTTTCAAAATTGTCGCTCTATTTTTGTTTATAGCGCAAAAAAAAAAAACGCAGAAATGATCAAAGACCACCAAAAGAAAGCTCTATTTGTGGGAAAAAAAGGACGTCAATTTTGTTTGGGAGCCACGTCGCACGACCGCGCAATTGTCATTCAAAGCGTGACGGCGCTGAAACCTGAAATTTCGCCTGGGCAGGAAGGTGGTTATGTGCCCAGTTGTCAAGTGGTTAAGGACTGTCGTATTTTGGGTATTTAAAGAAAGCCCTGAGAGCTGGAAAAATTGATGTAACCAAGTCAGCAGATTAGGCAGGGTAATTTAAGGATTAGTGACCTACACGAGGACGTCGTCGGCAAACAAGGAACATTTATGCTCTTGTTGTCCACAACATATGCCATGTATATTAGGATGAGATCTAATTGATACAACTAGGGGTTCAATTGCTAGGGAAAACAGCCATGAGGAAAATGGGCAACCCTTTCTTGTTCCACGCCGGATAGAAAAAGATACTGATCTATGACCCTGATCGGAAACCTGGGCCGACGGGTTACTATAAAGCATTTTAAGTAATAAAATAAAAGTAGAACCTAATCCAGAAGCCTCCAGAATGGTAAATAAGTAGTCCCAATTTACTCTATCAAAGGCCTTATGAAGGTCCAATGAAAGAAGTTATAGTTCCCTAGACAAAGGGGCATCCCATTTGGAACATACCGCAGAAATCAATGCTATGGACCGACGAATCTGATCTAACATTTGGTGTTTGGTTCTAAAACCTAATTGATCTTTGTGAATATATTGTGCTAAAAATGTACCGAGACGTAAAGCTAGGAGTTTTGTCAAAACTTTGAGTTCACAATTAATCAATGATATAGGTCGGTAGTTAAGGAGTCTTGGGTATAATGCTGATGTATGCCCTATTTTCATCTAAAAGGACTTCTCCGTCCATCTCGCAAGAAATTAAAGTTGAGAGCCATATGAGAAGCCAACTGTTCAGAAAAAATGACAATGTCTTAATAATAATATGTATTTTCTCACATGTAATGGGTTGGTCCAAAAGTTCCCTATGAGACTCTGTGAGAGATGGCAGAGATAAGGTGTTCAGGTTACTAATGAAAACAGGAATGTGACCCTGGGATGGGTGTACAAATCTTGAAATTCCTGAAGAACCTTTTGGGGATTTTGGGAAGGGTTGCCTCTTGAGAGTCTAATTTTCGGAAGAGCTACGTGTATGTTTAGGGGTAAGCTTATGTGCTAACAATGAACCCGTTCGATCATGCCAGGTGAAGAACTTATGATTCGTCCAGTGTAAATGTTTCTTTGCCTTTGTGGTAAGCCAGATATTAAGTTCAGTACAGGCCTGTTCGAGTTTGATCAACTATACTGTGTATGTAGTTTAAAGGTAAAAATGTCCCAGTAATTGTATTACCCCCTCACCTCCCTAAATTATCTGGATCCAGTGCTGTACCTGTCTTCGGCGGCTCTCTCCTCTCTCTCTCTCTGCCCACAAAGGCAGCAGTGGGAGCCATCGGCTCTTGCTGCTGCCAATCAAATACTTTGAGCAGAGAGCGGTGGCTGGGGGCCAAGTCGCCCTGTGTGTGTCTGTTGACACTCACTGCCTGACTCAGGAGTGAGCCCGCAGATGTACACACCATGCAGTCAGTATCCGGTCTGTTTCTGCACCGGAAACTGACTGCATGGTGTGAACTAGAGCCAACAAGAGCCATTGGAATACATGGAAAACACTGCATGCATTTTTAGTGCAGAAAAAATGCACACAAAACTGTACAGAACTGCATCTGTTGTGAACTGGCCCTAAGGGCCAGTTCACACCAGACGCAGTTCCGTTCAGTTCCGTGTGCTTTTTTTCTGCCCAAAATGCATGCACAGTGTTTTTCATGTATTCCAATGGCTCTATTTGGCTCTAGCTCACATCATGCAGTCAGTTTCTGCACCGGAAACTGACTGCATGGTGTGAACTAGAGCCAACAAGAGCCATTGGAATACATGAAAAACACTGTGCATGCATTTTTAGTGCAGAAAAAATGCGCACGGAACTGCATCTGGTGTGAACTGGCCCTAAAAAACAAGGGGTCATCTGGAGGTACAAAATGTATAAAATTCACCCTTATTTGACCCCACACTAGTGAACGTTTGAGTGCAATATTTGGGGGCAGGGTATCCGACATTCACCACACATTCTCTGCAGGTAAATCTCCCCCCTGTAGAACAGTTTTCATACCTGGGTACACACGTACAATGAAGTTGAGATACAGTGGTGTACTGTAGAGTTTGAATGAGAATTGTTTTTATACTATCTTTAGCCAAGAGGTGGCAGCACCTAATAACTCACGAAGACTGTGCTCTATAAAAAAAAATTATGGAAAGAGGAAAATGTAAAGACAAAGAGGTAACTGTATTTACTAAATGAACATTATGAGTGTAATTATGATACCTTTATTAAATACACACTTCTTTTGTATATTACATGCATCTCCTTCATAAATGTGAAGAACCAGAGAGTGTTATTTTATAAGAGTAACCTAATCTAGCAGGAAACTGAATATATCTTTGGTAAAGTTTGAAAAACTTTTAACAAATACAAAAAGAAAAAGGATGAGAGAGACGATGCTTAATGGAGATGGTGTGTCTGTTTATAAGGTGAACACTCAGAACACAATTGGTTTAAGAAAGTATAAAATTTATTAATATCATATGATAAAAAATATGACACAGTCATAGATACAAATAGACCATGGAAGAATGCTGGATGCATGATTATAGATGGTAGGTGATGCAGGAGGCCGACATGTTTCGCAGGAATGCGTCAGGGCGCCGCATCCATCTAAATTTGCATCTGATTATACAAGACATAAATCATGTCATTAGTATAAAAACAAACATACATTCAAGTGAATTACCATATTTATCGGCGTATAACACGCACTTTTTTCCCCTTAAAATCAGGGGAAAATCGTGGGTGCGTGTTATACGCCGATACTCCGTCGAATTCCCCTGCTGAAAACGAGCGAGAGGAGCGAGCGGAGCCGAAGCCGAAGTACAATCGGCTTTACTCGGCTCCTCTCGCAGTCCCGCCCATCTCTGACTGCGCCGCTGACATAGAGAAAGCCGAGTGTACTTCGGCTAGTCTCGGCTCCTCTCGCAGTCCTGCCTGTGACTGTGAGCAGAGCCGAGTCTAGCCGAAGTACACTCGGCTTTCTCCGTCAGCGGCGCAGTCAGTGGAGATGGGCGGGACTGCGAGAGGAGCCGAGTCTAGCCGAAGTACACTCGGCCCCGCTCGCTCCTCTCCACAGAAATCGGCGCCAAATTTTAAAAACCGCCGGGACTGACACGATCGCAAAGGCACTGGGCAAGGCTGCAGATGGACAGATGGACACTGGGCACGGCTGCAGATGGACAGATGGACACTGGGCAAGGCTGCAGATGGACAGATGGACACTGGGCAAGGCTGCAGATGGACAGATGGACACTGGGCAAGGCTGCAGATGGACACTGGGCAAGGCTGCATGCTGCATTTAAATGTAAGTTTTTTTTCCTTGAATTTCCCTCCTAAAAGTTTTTTTCCTTAAAATTCCCTCCTAAACTTGGGGTGCGTGTTATACGCCGGTGCGTGTTATACGCCGATAAATACGGTAGTTACAATTCTTCAGGGCACTCAAAATATTAATCCAATTGCTGGATGAAAACGAGAGCTCTGGAGATCCGACTGACCCCCTATCAGATGAGGATGAACCTGATACCGAAGTATCCCCAGAACCCTGTAAATTTAAGGCCAAATCCCAGAAATTCCCAAATTTGCAGACATGTCCGGCGGTATGGGCATTTCTCAAGCAAACCAAAAAAACAAATAGAAAACTTCTCGTTCCCTAGGCACATTAAGGATAATCTATCACAGGCACAGCAGGAAGCATTGCAAAATATCATCCAGAACGACCAGATTATAGTTAAACCATCTGATAAAGGTGGAAATGTGGTCGTGATGGATAAAGTCCAGTATACCGCTATGTGTAACAAAATTTTAAACAACCAGGAATGGTATCAGCAGGTCCCATATGAGCAACTTACAGCGGCTTGACTGCAATATAAATCCATCATAACTGAAGCCTATCAGCAGACTCTTATTGACAAAGATCTCTATGAATATCTTGAGATCAAATGGCCAATCACTCCGACGTTTTATTCCATACCGAAGGTACACAAAATTATCAAGTACCCCCGGGACGTCCGATAGAATCAGGGATAGGCTGCCACACAGAAACAGCCAGCAAATATGTGGACAGTCAACTACGCCCTCATGTGATGGGTCTGTCCTCTTACCTGAAGGACACCTTGGAGCTTCTTAAGGAGATTAAGGGACTAACTGTACCAGCAGGAGCCATTTTGGCTGCCATTGATATTGAGGCGCTATATTCCAGTATCCCTCACCAGAAGGGCATAGAAATTGTCTCTGGTTTTCTTAGGGAACAAGATAGAAACAACTGGAAATTATGCCAGTTTGTTACCACCCTGTTGGAACACATCCTTACTACCAATATTTTTCTGTTTAATGGCTCCACCTACCTCCAGGTACAGGGGGTTGCGAAGGGGATATCTTGTGCCCCATCGTATGCCAACCTGTACCTGGGGGGGTGGGAGAGAGCCCTATTTTCCGATGACGGCACCTCAATATACCTCTGCCACATTTTACTTTGGCGGAGGTATATCGATGATGTCCTGATCGTCTGGACGGGCTCAGCCTGCGAATTGTCTGTTTTTTTTTTACATTAATTTCCCATAATGTCTTTAATCTTAAATTCACCATCCAATTTGATACTTCTAGCATCCCCTTTTTGGACCTACGGCTTTTTCTTTATGATGATGGAACAATACATATAAAAACATATAACAACAAAAGCCTGTGGAATGCCCAGGAAAAAACCAAGCCTACTTACTGACCAGCTCGCAGACAACCAATTAACCTGTCTAACAGTATGCGTTAAAAACAGGGGTTTTGTCCGCACGCATTTGCAAACGCATGCGTGAGCCACAGAGCCACGCCAAGGCACCCTGGAATCTGTGGTCCTACACTAACTATGAGTGTCCCCACAATGGAGGCACATGCATTCTGATGGTTAGATGAGGACAGGTGGACTGAAGGGGAGCCACCCCTCCTTAACCACTTCAATACCAGGCACTTATGCACCTTCTTGCCCAAGCTAATTTTCAGCTTTCATCGCTGTCGCAATTTGAATGACAATTGCACGGTCATGCTACACTGTACCCAAACAATTTTTTTTATCATTTTGTTCCCACAAATAGAGCTTTCTTTTGGTGGTAATTGATCACCACTGCGATTTTTATTTTTTGCGCAATGAATAAAAAGAATTTGGAAAAAAAAAATGTTTTTATTTGTTTCTGTTAATTTTTTTTGTAAATAAATAAGTTTTCTTCTTCAATGATGGGCACTGATATGGCTGCACTGACGGTCACTGATAAGACGGCACCGATGGGCACCGATCATGTGGCACCAATGAGGTGGCACTGATGAGGTGGCACTGATAAGCACTGATGATGGGCACTGATAGGCGGCCCTGATGAGCACTAATAGGTGGCACTGGTATGTGGCACTGATGGGCACACATAGGCGGCACTGATGGGTACTTATGGGTGGCACTGATGGGTAAATATGGGTGGCACTGATAGGTGGCACAGATGGGCACTGATGGTCACTGATAGGTGGGCACGGATGGGCACTGATGGGTGGCTCTGAGGGACACTAATGAGTGGCACTGGTTAATATTTGGTGGTGGCATTGCTGGGCATCACTTCTTTTTAATGCCATTATGGTGCCAGTCAGTGCCCATTTGTGGGCACTGACTGGCACATGTTGGGCATGTTTTAAAACATGTGGATGGCCATGGGGGATGTACCTGGCCATCCACATGTTGCCCGCTTCCCTGGTGGTCCTAGCGGCTTCCCTGGTGGTCCAGTGTGGGCATCTGAGGGGGGGCTGCGCTGATTAACAATCAGCGCCAACCCCCCTGTTAGGAGAGCCGCCGATCGGCTCTCCTCTACTCGCGTCTGTCAGACGCGAGTGAGGAAGAGCCGATCAACGGCTCTTCCTGTTTATATCGTGATCAGCCATGATTGGACACGGCTGATCGAGTGGTAAATAGCCTCCGCTGGCTCTTTCCCGAGATCGGTGTTGCGGTGTGTCAGACTGACACACCGTTCCACTGATCGCCGCGATGCACGCCCCCCCCCCCCCCCCGGGCGAGCGGCGGCTGTTATCCTGCAGGACGTCAATAGACGTCCAGTCAGGATAACGAAACCACTTCCCGGACGTCAATTGTCTATTGACGGGGCGGGAAGTGGTTAAAGGTACAGGAGCACACCAAACACCCAGCAGGTTGCACAATGGCTGCAAAGGTGTTGGTTTGCTGCTGGACCAATACAAACACCAATGTGTTATGAAAAACAAACTTGTCCACCGCCCTCATCTATAACTGGCCATAACAGTAAGCAGCATTGGAAGGCTGAAGCAGATAACAACAAAAGCCTGGGGAATGCCCAGGAAAAAACCAAGCCTACTTACCGACCAGCTCGCAGACAACCAATTACCTAACAGTATGCATTAACAGGGGTTTTGTCCGCACGCATTTGCAAACGCATGCGTGAACCACAGAGCCACGCCAAGGCACCCTGGAACCTGTGGTCCTACACTAACTATGAGTGTCCCCACAATGGAGGCACATGCATTCTGATGGTTAGATGAGGACAGGTGGACTGAAGGGGAGCCACCCTTCCTTAAAGGTACAGAAGCACACCAAACACCCAGCAGGTAGCACAATGGCTGCAAAGGTGTTGGTGCGCTGCTGGACCAATACAAACACCCATGTGTTATGAAAAACAAACTTGTCCACAATACACAATACATAGTAGCCTCTATAGGAAGGAAACAGCGGGTAACACAGTCCCCCATTATTCAAGTGCTCATCCTCGCTCCCTGGTCCGGAGCATCCCATTTAGTCAGTATCTAAGGTTGCGCCGTAATTGCGCCAGGGAGGAGGACTTTGAGTTGGAAGCCAAAGCTTTGTACTCACGGCTACTTAGTAGAGGATATAGCAAAAAGGTCCTCAAAAAAGCTTACAAACGGGCTAAATCCTATATTAGGGAATCACTAATCTTTAAACCCAGAACTCATGAATCCAATCCAACTACTAAATGTATCACTACCTTTAGTTCTCATCAGGATGTGTTCCGTAAACTGGTGGCTAGCAATTGGCATTTCCTCTCTGAGGACCCCGTTATTTCCAAATACGTGGCAGCCAAACCAGAAATTGTCTATAGGAGGTCGTGGTCCATTAGGGACAGTCTTGTTCATAGTCACCTTCCCCCAGATGCCCCTAGCCTAGGAGCAACGGGTGGAAAGGGGACCTTCAGATGTGGTAGTTGTGACCAATGCCCATGGATCAAAGAAGGGGTGGGGTGTCCTCTACCCAGGGGAGGTTTCCACAAATCTAAGGCATATGCCGATTGCGAAACTATTGGTATTGTCTACCTAGCCACATGTTTATGCGGCGCATTCTATATTGGTAAAACAAAGCATCCATTTGCTAGACGTATACAAGACCATCTGTATTACCTTGATGCAGGACTGCTATACACCCCAATTTGCAAACATGTTGGATTACACCACAGCTATGATCCCTCATCCATATCCTTCTTTGCCCTAGAAGTGATTTCTGAACAAGAAAGGGGACGGGATTTTGATAAGAAAATTCTTCAGCAAGAGGCGAGGTGGATTTTTACCCAGAGAGCCACCTACCCACCAGGGCTTAACACGGCATTATCATTCAAACCTTTTTTATAACTCTAATTCTTTTTCATATATTGTTTCATTTTTTATCTTATTTTTTTTTCTCAAATTTCTACAATTATTATTATTATTGTGGTTTACTTTTGTATTATTGTTTTCTTTATCAGTTTATGCATATTTATAATTTTATTTATTTTGCTTTTTGGATTATATGTTTATTGTGTGACTTACTGCTGCCATCTAGTGGACATATCAATGTTGGACGGCAGGCAGTAATGTTCTCTATACTTTAAACTGACTAAGTATACTAATTAGTCAATGGTAACTTTTTCAAAATGTTCTTAAATGTTGAGATCGCTACTTTTCTAATTGTTGTAATATTTGTGTTGTCTTTTTGTTTTGAATGGCTGCAGCATCGCTGCCTTGGCTATCACGGACCTGGACCACTTCCCGAGATTTGCGGTGCTAGTGAGGCTGCTTGTGTGTCCCTGGTGGAGAGGAGGTTACATCTCCTCCTCAATCCCTGTCCACACTAACCAGTGTGTGATAAACGGCGCCTGCGCGATGTGACCAGTTTCCCGGTCCTTCTGTGCATGCGCCGGTTCAGGGACACCCGCGCCGGAAGTGATGTCAGGGGTCAAGTTTGACTCTTCATTTCCGGTGGGACCGTGTCCACAAAAGATGGCGATGCCGGCACTCAGTCGACACACGCGTCTTCCCGGTTGCACAGTGACTTTTTGTCACTACTACTAGGATTATTTTAGGCACCACAGACCTCCCCACCATCACCCCTAGACAAGGTAAAAGGATCCTCCGCTGACATGGCACTAGGCTCCTTCCTTTATAGGCATCTGCCAGCTACTTACTGACCTTTTTGCTTTTAGGTTAAACCCATTAGCCTGGAGCATACATGTCTCTCCTTCCTCTCCCCCCCTTTTCTTTTTGGTCCTTTTGATTTGTATCATATATTTGGTAGTGGCTTCATTATGTGATTATTGCATTGCAGTATGGCAATAGGTCCATCGCAAGCCCACTATATTGATTACTATCTATAGCTCTTTTATGTATTGCCAGGCTACCACATTGTGATACTCTGTCTCCCTACATTTTTTTTTTTTATTCTTTCTTTATAACAGGGAAACTGGTCCACATGGACTCCAACAGTAGACAGTCATTGCATGCATCAATACAACAAAGCAGTGTGTAACACAGAAAGAACTATACCCCAGAAGCACTAGGTGCCTAGTAGGTCCCACAGAGGCGTATCCCCCCAGAACGGGGGGTCCACAATAGGGCTGTGATGATTCTAACTGTGATAGGTGTAGGTACGCATGTCTGTGGGAGGAGGGTATGAGAATGTTCGAGTCCCCTGGATACAGGCTCCCCTCTAGTTTTCACATTTACTCGTAGGAAAGAAAGAAGAGAAGAAATTACAGTAACAGAGAGTTTAAATAATCATAAGAGAAAGAGAAAAAGGAAGAATATGGAAGAAATAATACAAAATGTGGCAGGGGAAGGGGGGGTAGGGAAGGGGCAGGACTAGGAGAAAATCAGGGTGTGGGTAATTACCCCATGGGAGTGGTGGTACTATCCCCATAGTTTGCCAGTGTGTCGCAATTCGCCAACGATCAAGCGTTTAGGAGGGCAGACTTGAACTCATCAACAAAGATCCAAGTCATACAAGAACATTCTTTATAATGGATGAAGAGAAGAACGTTCAAGTATAAAAGAAAAATAATAATATGGCCATATCTTTCAAACAAACGTGATATTTCTTCGGACCCGTTTCTTGGTATGTCCGTGACTATTCGTCAGAATACAAGAAGCGTGGGGGGGTTATGTCAGAACATTTGGGGTTAAAAAGAATTACATATAGGCCTTTATATTATGCATATTACGTATTTTTCATATTGTTCATATTCATGTATATTATGAACAAGAGGGAAACCATCTTGTCTCTAAAGTTTAAAATAGCTCACGAGATGCTATGAACAACACTTTAGATTCTACTTTCCCTTTAAGAGGTTAACCCACATTTGCTATGTTTAAAGTTATTTCCTGTCTCACAAGAAGGCATTGTTTTTCTGTATCTCGTTCCCAGACCATAAACTCAAAGCTTTTGAACATTTAAGATAAATATACCAGCCTCCCCAGGTGGTAATTCAAAGGTTTGACACATAGAGACATGGGGGGGGGGGGGGTATGGATAAGGGCCAGCACAAACTGTGTATTATTGTATTGACATAACGTGATCAAAGGGCTATTCATAAACAGGCTGTGTACTGCATATCTTAAATAAGTTTTTTTTTTTAAGTATCTTCACAAAGTATCTATACCAGTAATACATGTATAAACCCATGTATGCCTATATATAGATTAGTATTAAGGAGTTGTATACATGCTACTATATTAGTGAGGTAGCATTAGAAACTGCTTAGACATACATTCCAGTGGTTAGCTTCAGGATTTTCCCAAAACATTAACAAATGGCCGGAGTCAGTGTTGATAATAAAAATTCACACCTGTAAATCTGAAGTGGCGCCAAGATAGCAGGGATAGAGGACATGTGTTTTGACACCCTTAGACAATTAAGTGTGTTTTACTAAGCTAGGTCAAATGGTAGTCGTAAATTATCTTCGCCTACATGAAGATAACATTAGAAATTATTTCTAATACGCTACTGCCCTCTGGTGGTAAAAACACTTAATCGTTCAAGATAATGTGATGTTTGGTTGCTGTGACAACCTACCCAATCACATCATCATTTGACGTCTCAGTTACGTAGTAATGTAACATACACACCCACTTTTGGAGTCAGATAAAAGTAGCAGCTGGGATCGCAGAGAGACCTGAAGACCGGGAGAGATCGGAGGGAGATGAAGAAGAGTTGATCTCTGAAGGCACTGACTCTCTGAAGCTGGAAGCAGATCTTAGAACGCCAACATGTAGCAATATTGGAAGGAGTCCTATGGGACTCATCATTGCCTCATAATGGAAGCTTCTCAAACAGACAGAACTTTAACCTGGTAACGTATTGATTTTGTTTATTTACCTGCTTTGGTAATGGAGTTGTTTTTGCATACACATAACTAAAACCATCTAAATATATATGGCAAAGCAATTTGGAATGGTATCATATTTTAACTGCAGTATAAATAAAATATTATTCCAAATATTAAGGCACATACCCTAATTTGGTTGTCTTTAAAAAGCTAGAGCCAAGTGGTACAATGGTTTTATTATGATATAGGTGTAAAAATGAATCCTCTCTAAATCTAATATAAGACTTGATGTTTTATCAAAGCCGTGTTCCTTATATGACACTGGGTCTGGACACGTTTAAGAAGTGTAATCAGGAGATCTGTTGGTTTGAGAAAGAAAGTGTTAAAGAGAACAAAAGAGTGTTTACACCTTCCGTGAAGTAACGGAAAGACATTTCAAGAGCTACCAAGTGTTAGATGTACAAGTATCATTTAAGTATTGAATTATGAATATACCTTGTCATATAGAGCTCACATAGAAATGTATGTAAATATTATATGAACCTCAATCATCATTTATCTCTGATTGTAGAAGTATATCCATTCATTTGTTTTATCACGACTTATACCTGATTTTAATTTGCACTGTACTTTAGTTAATAAATATATATAATATTTTAAGCACTATTCATTTGTGTTACTTGTCTTCAAACTAGCATGGATAAAAGAACTTAGAATTTCTTGTTTAATATTGTAGGAAATCGGGAATCTCCAAAATCAAGATATACCTATTTCCGCAATAATTATTTTTTTATTTTGAGGATGTTACAGCGGCCAATCCACGAATGGAAGCCGCCATCCGATCCATTCAGCAGTCCCTGGACCGTCCTCATAAGGGGTGGAAAGTTAAGAGCGAACAGTTTGGACAACTTCACAGGTATAGATGTGCCCAGATATTTCAAAGCTGTGTCAGTCCATTTTAAGTGGAAACTGTCTCTGAGGAGCTTAAGTTGGTGCGGCTCTATCCCTATGCCCATTGCCTCCGACTTGGTGAAATTGATCTTTAGATTGGAAATGCGGCCATAGATGTCAAAATCTCTCAGAAGGTTTGGGAGGGAGATTGTGGGGTTTGTAAGGGAGAACAGCAGGTCATCTGCATATGCAGATACCTTATACTGCGTACCGTTGACTTCCACACCCGTGATATCCGGATTTCTTCGGACGTGGCAAAGGAAGGGCTCTAAGGTCAGGGCAAATAGTAGGGGTGATAGACGGCAGCCCTGCCTGGTCCCATTTTTAATCGGAAATGTCTCAGATAGCACCCCGTTCGCTCTCACCCTGGCCCTCTGGGCCGTGTAGGCAGCAGTCACCCAGTTCAGCATCATCTCCCCCAACCCTATGTATCTCAGCGTAGAGAACAGGAAGTTCCAGTTAACCCGGTCAAACGCCTTTTCCACGTCAGTCCCAAGGAAGACACACAGCGTTTTGCTTTGATCAGCTATGTGGAGGAGATTAAGGACTTTGGTAGTATTGTCCCTAGCCTCCCTGGCAGGGACCAAGCCCACCTGGTCGAGATGAATCAGGGTTGGGAGGTGTCGCTGCAGCCTGGAGGCCAGGATCTTGGTAAAGATCTTGAGGTCAGCATTTAGAAGGGAGATCGGACGGTAGCTCCCGCATTGGCCCGGATCTTTACCCTCCTTCGGTATGACCGAAATCTGCGCCATCAGCGTGGAGTCATGAAAGTGCGTCCCCGAGCCAACACTGTTAAACAAATTCACTATATGTTGGCCTAGAGAGGGTAAGAGAGTCTTATAGTACATGACGGTCAGTCCGTCGGGACCAGGGGCTTTGCCTTGCTTAGTATTTTTCAGGGCTTGTTGCACTTCAGGCAATAAAATGGGCTCCTCCAGCAGAGCCCGTGTGTCCTCTGGGAGCGAGGGCATTAGGGACCGATCTAGATAGTCCCCAGTGTCTCCAGGGGTGGATGGTGTCTCAGGTATATTGTACAGGTTGCCATAAAAGGTCCTGAATTATTGTGTAATATGTTGGGGTAAAGATGCCTTCTGCCCGGCAGCCGTTTGGATATGTGATATGTACGAGGCCGCTTGCTGTGTTTGTAGCGTTTGGGCTAGGAGTCTCCCACATTTATTGCCTGATTCGTAAGACTTCCTGCGGCAGATTTGAATTGCCGCTTTGGCCTTAAATTGGAGAAGGTCGGTTATCTGCAGCCGGACGGTGTTAAGGTCTAGTCCTAGTTGTCTGGATGGGGTTGCCTTATGCGTCGCTTCCAGTGATTGTAGTTTGGTAAGGAGCAGGTCTAGCTGCGCCGTCCGGTTTCTTTTTAGTCTTGCGCCATGTTTGATGAGGGATCCCCTGATCACTGCTTTGCGAGCCTCCCAAACCACCCCGGGGTCGCTGCCAGGGGTCCCGTTCGTGGCAAAATAATGTCCAAACTCCCTGACTATGTCAGCCAGGACGTCTGGGTTCTGGAGGAGGCCTTCGTTAAGTCTCCACCAAGGTCGTTGTCCTGTCAGGGCATCAGATAAAGAGTATTGGATACCTATCAGAGCGTGGTCTGACCACGTTATGGATCCGATATAGGTCTCCGTGATCGCGTGCAACTGCCCGTGGGGTATCAAAAAATAGTCTATGTGCGAGTACGTCTGATGAGGTTTCGAAAACAAAGTGTAATCGCGTTTACCCGGATGCAGAAGACACCAGGCATCCACCAAGTGTGCAGAGTGTAGCGTGGTGCAGATACGTGTGTCTCTGGAAGTGGAGGACCTCCCGAAGGAGGTGTCCTCCGCCGGTAGCAGCGGCATGTTCAGGTCACCCCCCACTATGAGTTGTCCCTCTGAGAAGCGCATGAGATGTTCCACGCGCCACCTGAGGAACACATCCTGATGGTCGTTTGGGGCATAAAGGTTCGCCAAGGTGACCCTCCTGTCCCCAATCAGGCCCTTCAAGAATAAGTATCGGTCTCCGGTGTCAGTCTGTGAATCTATAAGTTTCCAGGGTACCCTGGCAGAGATGAGGATGGACACCCCTCGCGACTTCGCCTCCGTGTATTTAGAGTGATAGGCCATGGGGTAATGCCTATTCTTAAGTAGCGGTAGATTATTGTCCCGGAAGTCTGTCTCTTGTAGTAGAACTATATCCGCTCTCATGCGGCGCATGTCGTGCATCAACATCCGACGCTTCTCTGGGGTGTTAAGACCCTTGGCGTTGAGGGATACTACGTGAATATCACCCACAATTAGTATGATTCAGAAATAAATGGGGTGGGGGGGGAGGAATAGGAGGGAGAGGGGGGGAAAGAGGGGGAGTGGTTAGATAGAAGGAAAAAAAAAGTTTTGGATATAGAACAAAGGATTACAGTAGAGAAATACAGGAAATGTAAATAGAGGGGTGAAACCCCTAAGAGAGAGAGATAAAAACAAAAAGAAGTTAGGAGGCTGGCACCAGAGGGTGCAGCAACTGGAGAGGAACTAGGATAGCCCTAATGGCAGAGGCGCTCCCCAGGGGTAGCCTGGATACGGAGCACAAACCTATGTGGGGTGGTGGACAGACAGGGCCGGTGGATAAGCCCCTACCCCTTCCCCGTCACCCCGGCAAATTAGTAATGTAAGATAAACCATGAAACGGTAAAACAGTGCAAATGAAATGAGATATCAAATGAACATGTACTTAGGTGGCAAACAAGAAACAGAACATAGAACAGTGCAATTAACTTTAGCAGCAATAAGCTAGGTAGTGCAGACTTCTGTGCAGCTTGAGCCTCATATCCCATCCCCAACCCGCGGCAGATCAATCCCTGCCCCTCTCCCCAGCGTCATTATGCTGCCATTTTCAGTGAAGTCCAGAGCACGCATGTCCCAAGCCCCTTGGAGGTGTCCATTTCGGCCTGTTGTGGCCAGGGAAAAGATATGAGGGCAACAGTGCCGCTTCCAAATGGTTGCTCCGCCGGAACACCCACGTTGCCATCCCCCGCCCCCTCCCCAGGGCCGAAAAAGAGGAGACCCCCAACACCCCCCCCCACAGGCAGTCTCAGCCGTCCCCCCTCCCCCCAGACCCCAATGTTTCCATAGGCACATCAGTGCCGGCGGTGGAGTGATCTAATGTTGTTAGGTTGCAGGTGCACTGCAGGGGGGGACACAAACATGTGCATGGGGGGGCGATGCCAGTGAAGAGTGCAGGGGA
The DNA here is from genome assembly GCA_029206835.1 of Rana muscosa. Classification (NCBI taxonomy): domain Eukaryota; kingdom Metazoa; phylum Chordata; class Amphibia; order Anura; family Ranidae; genus Rana; species Rana muscosa. Next base: position 886,299,134 of record CM055116.1, read on the forward strand.
CATCCAGGCTGTGGGAAACCATCACATCACCCCCATCCCCACCATGCCATACAGTGTTGTCAGGCGGGGGAGCAGCCCCCCTCAAAACCACGGCACGTGCCTCCCGGCATCCATCCGTGACCGAATGTTCCCACTGCTGTATCCCCTGTGTGTAACGCCACATGTGGGTCAGAGGGTGAGGTGGGGGGTGCGCGCGTCCCCCCCAGGCGGGTCGCGGTCAGGGCTACAGGCTCGGTTCTCCGTCACGTATGGGAAGGTGACTAAGGCAGCAGCTAGATCGGGCAATGTGGAGGGGATCAGAGGAGAGCGTGCGTGTATGGATCAGGGATGTGTGGCCCAGGGCCTACTCACGTAGCTGGTCCCCAGAGGTGGATAGGCGTCTCCGTCTACCTCTCTGTCGGCGGGGTGGCAGCGGGCCGTGCTGTACAGAGATGCCGGATCTGCCCATCTGGCGCGGGAGGATCTGAAGCCAGTCCGGGACTTGAATCGGCGCCACCTCGAGGAATCGGAAGAGTGCAGGTAAGTCAGCGGTGTTCTGCAGAGTAAATGTCCCGGATTCCCCGCGGAACGACACCGACAGAGGATAGCCCCAACGGTAGTAGATTCCCTTCTGCTTCCAGCACGGGCCTCAGTAAAGCTCTTTTCCGCAGGGTCGCCCTCGATAGGTCCAGCAGTATACGGACCTGTGATCCGGCCACAGCGACATCTCCATGGTCCCAGGCTGCCCGCAGCACCGACTCTTTCTGAGTGTACCTGTGGAGCCTGCACACCACATCCCGCGGCCTGCTAGGGTCAGTAGGCCTAGGGCCTAGGGTTCTGTGAGCCCTGTCCAGGAGTATGTCCGTGTCTGGGTCATCTAGAACAATTCGGAAGGTCTCCTTCACCGCGGCTACGATATCCTCCACAGATTTGGGGATCCCTCTGAGCCGCAGGTTGCAGCGGCGGCTACGGTCCTCGATGTCCTCCAGATGCAGCTCGAGAGCGACCCCGGTGTCTCGGTGTTGGTTCCTCGAATGTTCCAGGGCAGACACTCGATTTTCGAGGGAGGTCAGCGAGGCTTCTCCCGACCCGACTCGATCAGCCAGGGTAGACACCTCACCTCTCACTTCTTGTATGTCCCTCCTGTGTGTCTCCTCCAGCTGGGGGATCAGGGCCTCTATGCCCGTCTGGGTCGGGAGGGCCTGTAGCATCTCCCTGATGTCCTGTCTAAGGCCAAGGCCTCCGGCTGGTGTGGGGATGCCATCTCGGCTTGCTGCTGCTCAGCGAACAGGTCTTGAGAGCAGTCGGAGGGCGCTGGGGTCCCAGGAACACGGTCCCCTGTTTCAGACGCCTGAGCCTTCAGGGGGGTGCCACGTGTTGAGCTTTGCGCCGCCGCCACAGTGGCTCCGGGGGACGACTCCTGTAGGCTCTTGAAATATTTGTGGATTTCGTCGGAAATCTTGCCCGCTGGGGTCCCCCTGGTTGCTGCTCGCGTCCTGTACTTATTCGTAGAGTTCATACCGGTCTGAGGTCCTGTTTTATGCCGGAAAGTGAGGGTTCAGGCCGGGAGCTCAAAGAGAAAGCTGCTTCACTCAGCCATGTCCAGGCCACGCCCCCCCCCTACATTTTCTTTTATATAAGTTCCTTTTATTATTGCTCCATATATCACCACTAAACTATTGCCCATTCAATTACCAGTGGTGTGGCTGCTCAGGGGTACCCACTGTCCCTATTTCTACTCACCCTTGATTCAACTGATGGAGTAAGCAATGGTGCAATAAATTTAACCACAATAGCAGGTACATATATAGGGGCTGATTTACGAAACGTTTGCGCCATGAGTATCGGCGCAACTGCGCACGCAATGGCTGTTTTGGTATTTACAAAACATTAGCGCCGGTAGCGCAGCCCTATTTCCCATTTACTAAAGTGTTCTCGGCGGACGGGAGGAGGCGCTCAGTGCGCCACTATGGACCTGGCGCACTGCATCTTAAAATCTAAATATAAAGAAGCTGGAAATGCCAATATAATGGGGGTGATGTGAGGAAGTGTAGTGACCCCTGCCCAAGTAACAAATATGCCCAAAATAGAGTGAGAAAGTAACTTTTTCAGAACCAGCCTGCTGTGCCGGCAATTACGTTTAGAACTGCGGGAGGTTTTTTTGAGCTCAGCGCGGGAATTTTACTCGCTCAAACGCGCCAAGACACTGCGCCGGCAAAATCTTAGTAAATGTCAAGTCACATAACTAAATTTGCATAAGTTGAACAGGCGCAGCTCTGAACTTGCCAGTGCGCCTGCAAAATGACATTTCTAAAGGAAAATAAAAGGCATTTAAAAGCACCCGCGGCTATAATGAATTGTCGGCTCCCGGCAATATAGGAGGGACATACATTCCCTTCTTTCTCCGGCCGGCTGCTCCGTTTGAATTCGAGGTTCCCGCTGTGTGACGCTTCAGTTCTTCAGTTCTCCTCTTGGTCCGCTGCCACCCGGTGACTCCGCCCCCCTCTGACACCACGGGGAAAGTCCCTGTGAAATCCATGTGCGTCAGAGGGGGGCGGGGTCACCGTGTGGCAGCGGAACCAGAGGGGAACTGAAGAACTGATGCGTCACACAACGGGAACCTCCAATTCAAGCGCAGGGGCCGAAGAAAGAAGAAGGAAAGAAGAAGCCGGAGCAAGATGCGGACGAGAACACCAAAGGAAGATAAAGATGAAGATGAAGATGAAGAGGAAGATGAAGAACAAATTGGAGGAAGAAACCCGAATGGAGAAAAGAAGAAGATGGAAGCAGAAGATGGAAGCAGAAGATGGAAGAAAGGAGAAGACATTAATAAAGGAATTGTCAAAAACCGGCTATTGTCATTTTTTACATTTTTTACACTTTCTTTGTGAAATGGTAGGGGTACATTTGTACCCCATTACCATTTCACACAGGGGGGGCGGGATCTGGGGGTCCCCTTTGTTAAAGGGGTCTTCCAGATTCCGATAAGCCCCCCCGCCCGCAGACCCCCACAACCACCGGGCAAGGGTTGTGGGGATGAGGCCCTTGTCCCCATCAACATGGGGACATCCTCCCCATGTTGAGGGCATGTGGCCTGGTACGGTTCAGGAGGGGGGGCGCTCCCTCGTCCCCCCTTCTTTTCCTGCGGCCTGCAAGGTTGCGTGCTCGGATAAGGGTCTGGTGTGGATTTTTAGGGGGACCCCCACGCTATTTTTTTTAAGTTTGGCGCGGGGGTCCCCTTAAAATCTATACCAGACCTGAAGGGCCTGCTACGGATTTTGTGGGGAACCCCCACACCATTTATTTTTTTAAATTTGGCACGGGTTCCCCTTAATATCCATACCAGACCTGAAGGGCCTGGTAATGGAATTTGGGGGACCCCCACGCATTTTTTTTTTCAAAGACTTTCAATGACTTTTATCTGTATTGACGGGAACCAGCAATTCATTACAGCCACGAGTACTTTTAAATGACTATTATTTTACTTTAGAAAGGTCATTTTGCTCTCGAACTGTTATAAACATGGAAAACATGCGCTACTTTCCAGGCATACTATAGACACCCCTAGGTATGATATTTAGGGCCAGTTCACACCGGATGCAGTGCAGTGCGTTTTTTTGATGCATGAAAAACGCAAAGAAAGTTAATCACATTAATGCCAATGGCATAGTTCACACCACTGCAGTCCGTTCCAGTGCGTTTCAGAAAGGAAAAAAAATTGATCATGCTGCATTTTTTAGGTACAGAACTGTACTGGACCGCAGTAAAACACATCAAAAACGCAACGGAACGTACCAAAAACGCACTGGAATGCACCGGAACGCACCTAAATGCACCAAAGACGCACTGCAACACACTTGTCCTAAGTGAAAAGAGGGGGGAAAAAACACTGGACTGCATCAAAAATGCATCAAAAATGCACTGGAACGTGTCAAACGCGCATGCAGAAAAGCACCTAGAACGCATCCAGACTGCGTTTCTATGGTGTGAACTAGGACCAGTTCACACCATAGAGACGCAATCCGGATGCGTTCCAGGTGCTTTTTGCATGCATGTTTTTGATGCGTTCCAGTGCATTTTTGGTACGTTTTTGATGCAGTCCAGTGCTTTTTTTTCACCCCTCTTTTTTATTAACCATAGATAAGGACAAGTGTGTTCCAGTGCGTTTTTGGTGCATTTAGGTGTGTTCCTGTGCGTTCCAGTGCGTTTATGATGCATTTTGCTGCGTTCCAGTACAGTCCAGTGCAGGTAAAATGCAGCATGTTCTACTTTTTTGTGGAACTGGAACGCACTGGAACAAACACTGCCATTTAGAACCATATACCCCAACTTTCCATGCATTTTTGATGCATAAAAAACGCAATGGACTGCATGTGGTGTGAAATGGCCCTTAAGCAATTTGGCATATTTAAAGGCACTTCTCCTTGTTTTATTTTTGGTGTTGTCCAAATTGGTGACATTAATATATGTCCCTTAGGGTGGGACCTGGGCCCCCATACCCATTTTAAGGCCAATAACTAGAAGATAAGCCAGCCAAGTGGGGACTAGCAAAATTAAGTCAGTTCCCATAGACTGCAATGGTATTTGTTGGTGGGGGGGGGGAGATTGTCCCATCTCTAATTTTGTAGCATGCTGGATGATGTGCTTAATTTTGGACAGGGGGGGGCGGTTATTTTCTGCTAGCTGCATTTGTGTTGTTCTGAGCATGCCCAGGCAGTTAGATTTTTTTTTGGTGCTTTTTGTGTGTAAACAGCACCTGGATATTTCTGAGCATGCTCAGAGAGTGTTTTTATGGGTTAGTAATTGAAGGACATCCTTAACAGGTGTGCCCACTTTGAAGTTCAGTCTCTACATTGGGTGAACTTGCATTTTTGGTGTTTCATGGACTGTGCATGTGTTTTCAATTGCCTCATTAGCTCACAAACCTATGTTATATAAAGCTCGCAGATAGCATCCTCTCCCTTGCCCTGAAAAGAGGCAAGTGTGTGTGCGTGTGTCCGGCAAAACGTACATTTTGGTGTCCTTATCGAGTTTGTAACACATGTATTTTATTTGTTATGTCTTTGCAAAACAGGTGTTTGTTTTAATTTTGTTAATTGTATTTTTTTGTGTGGGGGGAAATGTTCCCCTGAAATAATTTTAATGTTGTTAATGTGTGTCGTTTGTTCACTTTGATTTAATTGTCTGTGCTGCATTATTTTGCCAAATCTTTCTCAAGATGTTGTGAGTCTGTAACTGTTTTAAATTGACCCTGTTTTTTATTTTGGCTTCCCTTTGTTTTGTTGACCAATAAAATTTGATGCAAAGTTTTGAGGTTTGTTTTGCGTTTTCTTTGCAAAAAAATGTGACAGCTGATTGGCATGTCAAAACAAAACAGGTGTGATTTGTCTACCCTGGTGCCTTCATGCTAGCATATGCATGTATTGTGTGCTGCCATGGATAATCACCAGGAAATGAAAAATACAGAGCGGTAAGTATTCAATTTACCTTTTTACTGCAGTGGCTCTCAGCCTCAGTCCTCAAGTACCCCCAACAGGACATGTTTTGTGAATTTATCTTATCGAGAATTGCTGTCCAAAATACAAAACCATTGACTGTGATTTAAAGCACATGTGCAAGATGAAGGAAAACCTGCAAACATGGCCTGTTGGGGGTACTTGAGAAGCACTGATTTAGAGCACTGCACTTAAAAATAGCTCAAGGCAATACAATTCTAATTGTGGGCATTTTGATGGAAACAAAGTAAGTGTTAGAACCCCTGCTTGTTTTTTTTGTTTTTTTTAGGTTGGGCTTTGTGTCCCCTTTTAGTAAAATTGGCTTCACTTCCTGTCACACAGCTAAACAGGAAGTGAAGGTAAAACCCTACCAATGTCTTTTCTTTTGGACACACAGATCAATCTAACTAGTGTCTCCATTAAGCAAATTGCATTCTAGCACTTTGTTGTGTACACCCCAAATCATTGGGTAGTTTGGGGTTTAGTAAAGACAAATCCACTCTGCAGTAAAAGTGTAGCTGCTGAAAATCTGAGGGATCACTGGTGATTGTAACATCCAATCATGTAAAAGCAAATATGGTGTTTTTTTTGTTTGCTTGCATGTCCCCCTCGAATATCCAGCAAGTGCACTTGTAGTGCAAAGTAGATTTGCCTTTAGTAAATAAACCCCAAAGTCCAAAATACCTAATAATTTGGGGTGTACCCCACAAAATGCTGGAGTGCAATGTACATAATGGGGAAAGTATTTAGATTGACCTGTGTGTCCCCAAGAAAAGACATTGGTAGGGATTTACCCTCACTTCCTGTGTGACAGGAAGTGAATTATTTGGAAGGATAAAGTGGCCAAATTTGGGAGTTGTCTTCACCCTATCAGGGGTGCAGACATCCCCAAAAACTGTCTAGACTTGTAATCCCTCTGCACTCTATCCTCAAGCAAAAATAAGAAAGGATTTCATTTAGTTTAACTTTGCAAAGACACATTCCTAAGTTGAATTGTTATGCATGCCAATGGCCCATTTAGACCCTCTTTAATCACTTGAGATCAGCGCTATAACTGATCGACGGGCACTGCACGGTCCTTAATTGCCGGGAGTCCATTAATAGATGTCCTCCCCTTCGCGCGCGCGCTGTGGTCACCGAGTCACTGAGACTCGGGTGATGACAGATCCGAGTAAGGGGCCGATCCCTGCCCTTTACCATGTGATCAGCTGTCAGCCAATGACAGCTGATCACGTGATGTAAACAAACGCTGGGTAATGGTTTTTGTTTTCTCCTTGTGCTGACAGCGTGAGCATAAAAAAAAGCAATAACCGGCTTATGTGAAAGGGACATCGGACCCGAAGAGGAAGAGGCAATTCTGCGTCATCTGTGACAATCAGTAGCCCCTGCCAGTGCCACCTATCAATGCCCACCACTGGTGCCAATCAGTGCCACCTAGCAGTGCTGCCTATCAGTGCCCATCACTGCCAACTATCATTGCCACCTAGCAGTGCCACTTCTCAATGCCCACCAGTGCCAACTAGCAATGCCACCTCTCAGTGCCCACCCTTGCCACCTTATCGGTGCCCATCAGTGCAGCCCATCAGTGCAGTCTCATCAGTGTACATCAATGAAGGAGAAAAATTATGTTTTTTCTAATATTTCGAAATATTAACCACTTTCCTACCGCCCACCGTCAAATGACGTCCTTGGCTTTGTGCGGTGACATCTGAATGATGCCTGGCCCGGGCGCGATGTTATGACATCAAACCGGGTTCCCGTATGTAAACAAAGCCGCGATCTCGGCTGTCAGCATGAGATCGGTGAATTTTTTTGACCGATCTCATGCTTTCCAGCCTGGAGAAGAGATGTGGGGTCTTATTGACCCTGCATCTCTCCATAAAGAGGACCTGTCACAATAGATTCCTATTACAAGGGATGTTTACATTCCTTGTAATAGGAATAAAAGTGATAAAAAAAACAAAAAAGTTAAAAAAAAGAGTAAGAAATACAAAAAAGTAAAAAAAAATAAAAATAATCCCCCAAAAAAAAACACCCATGTCCCCGGTAGCTCGCGCTCAGAAGCGAACACACACGTAAGTCCCGCCCACATATGTAAACGCCGTTCAAACCACACATGTGAGGTATTGCTGCGTGCGTTAGAACGAGTGCAACAATTCTAGCACTAGACCTCCTCTGTAATGCGAAAATGGTAACGTGTAAAAATTTTGAAATTTTGAAAGCATCGCCTAGGGAGATTTTTAAGTACTGAAGATTGGTGTCATTCCATGAGTGTGCGCAATTTTAAAGTGTGACATGTTAGGTATCTATCTACTCAGCATAACAACATCTTTCACATTATCCCAAAAAATTGGGCTAACTTTACTGTTTTGTAATTTTTTTAAATTCAAGAAACCATTTTTTTATCCAAAAGAAAAAGGCGTTTGAAAATTTATTGCGCAAATACCGAGCGAGATAAATTTGCAATGACCGCCATTTTGTTTCCTAGGGTGTCTGCTAAAAAACATATATAATGTTTGGGGTTTTGAAGTAATTTTATAGCCATAAATTTATGATTTTTACATGAAGGAGAGAAGTGTTAGAATAGACCCAGTGCTGAAGTGGTTAAAATATCCAATTTTTTTTTTTTTTTTGTCGGTCTTTTGTATTTATTAAAAAACAAAAACAAACCCAGAGGTAATCAAATAGCACCAAAAGAAAGCTCTATTTGTGTGCCAAAAAATAATACATTTTCATTGGGTTACAGTGTTGTATGAGCGCGCAATTGTCATTCAAAGTGCATCAGTGCTGAAATTTGAAAATTGGTCTGGGCAGGAAGTGGGTTTAAGTGGCCAGTGCGCAAGTGGTTAATATAAGGCTACATGCACACGGACGTTTTCCAGCCGCTTGTTTGAGCGTTTTTTGCAACTTAAAAATGTCTCTCAATGTTAGCCTATGGCCTCATGGCCACCATGGCGTTTTTGAGCTGTAAATGGCATAGGCGTTTTTAGGCCCCATGTACACGGGACGCTGGTGCAAAGTCTTCAGAACTAAGGTTGAAAGGGGCGTTTAGAAAGGCGTGCTTTGTAGCGTTTGCATGCTGCGTTTTACCACATTTGCGTCTATATGCGTTTAGTTAGGAAACATGATAAGGAGCCGCCCTAAGCTCCAAAAACAGTATTATTAACCATTTCAGCTATTTTGTGAGACCAGAGTGAGTATCAGCAGCTGAGAGAGCAGCAGTGTAGTTGTATTTAGCATGTCACTTGCCACGTCACCTGCCACAAGTTGTGGATTGTCCACTTGCCACGTCACCTGCCACAAGTTGTGGATTGTCCACTTGCCACGTCAGCTGCCCCAAGTTGTGGATTGTCCACTTGCCACGTCAGCTGCCCCAAGTTGTGGATTGTCCACTTGCCACGTCACCTGCCCCAAGTTGTGGATTGTCCACTTGCCACGTCACCTGCCCCAAGTTGTGGATTGTCCACTTGCCACGTCACCTGCCCCAAGTTGTGGATTGTCCACAATGCAATGGAAGCAATTTCATTATTTTTTGGATATATATATATATATATATATATATATATATATATATATATATATATATATTTTTAATGGTTTTTCCTCATTTGCCATAATTTTTGAGTTTATCAATGTAAAAAAATAGGTCACCTTTAAAAACGCTTCTAAACTAAAATGCGGCTAAACGCCGGTACCACGTCTGAAACGTGGAAATCTTCGGCGTCGGAAGGCATTTTTAGGCTTTGTGAAAAACGATGTTAAACGCAACTGCAGTTTTTTTTTTCCAGGCCAAAAACAGTGTTTTGGATGTAATAGAATTCAATGGACCCGCATCCAAAACGCAAGTCCCGCGATTTTGCGGCAATTTTATTTAATTTTTTTAACCTGTTTATAGCTGGTTGTTAAAGGAAATGTAAAAAAAAATAAACATTGCCGGCTCAACAAAAAAAAAATCTTGAAAAAAAACAGCGTGGGGTCCCCCCCAGGTCTATACCAGGCCCTTGGGTCTAGTATGGATTCAAAGGGGAACCCCGTGCCAAAGTAAAAAAAAAATAGCGTGGGGGTCCCCCTAAATATCCATACCAGGCCCTTCAGGTCTGGTATGGATTTTAAGGGGAACCCTGCGCCAAACTTTAAAAAAAAATAGCGTGGGGGTCCCCCTAAAAATCCACACCAGACCCTTTATCCGAGCATGCAACCTGGCAGGCCGCAGGAAAAGAGGGGGGGGACGAGAGAGCGGCCCCCCTCCCTCCTGAACCGTACCAGGCCACATGCCCTCAACAGGGTCTGCGGGCGGGGGGCTTATCGGAATCCGGGAGCCCCCTTTAATAAGGGGGACCCCAGATACCGGCCCCCCACCCTATGTGAATGAGTATGGGGTACATCGTACCCCTACCCATTCACCTGGTGGCAAAAATAGTCAATAAAAAACACAACACAGGTTTTTAAAGTAATTTATTAGGCAGCTCCGGGGGTCTTCTTCCGACTTCGGGGGTCTTTCTGCCGGGCACCCCGCTATCTTCTTCCAGCTCTTTTGCTAGCGGGGTCCCGGTCTTCCTCGTCGTCTTCGGGGGTCTTTCTGCCGGGCGCCCCGCTATCTTCTTCCAGCTCTTTTCCTAGCGGGGTCCCGGTCTTCCTCGTTGTCTTCTTCCGTCTTCGGGGGTCTTTCTGCGCGGCGCCCAGCTATCTTCTTCCAGCTCTTTTGCTAGTGGGGTCCCGGTCTTCCTCGTCGTCTTCTTCCGACTTCGGGGGTCTTTCTGCCAGGCGCCAGCTATCTTCTTCCAGCTCTTTTGCTAGCGGGGTCCCGGTCTTCATCGTCGTCTTCTTCTGACTTTGGGGGGTCTCTTGTTCTGTTCTCCGGTGTCGTCTCCGGTTCTTCTCCCGCTCTCCGGTGCCTTCTCCACGATCTCCGGTTCTTTCTGCCTTCTGCCGGGCGCCCCGCTATCTTCTTCCAGCTCTTTTGCTAGCAGGGTCCCGGTCTTCCTCGTTGTCTTTTTCCGTCTTCGGGGGTCTTTCTGCCGGGCGCCCCGCTATCTTCTTCCAGCTCTTTGCTAGCGGGGTCCCGGTCTTCCTCGTTGTCTTCTTCCGTCTTCGGGGGTCTTTCTGCCGGGCGCCCCGCTATCATCTTCCAGCTCTTTTGCTAGCGGGGTCCCGGTCTTCCTCGTCGTCTTCTTCCGACTTCGGGGGTCTTTCTGCCGGGTGCCCGCTATCTTCTTCCAGCTCTGTTGCTAGCGGGGTCCCGGTCTTCATCGTCGTCTTCATCGTCGTCTTCTTCCGACTTCGGGGGTCTCTTGTTCTGTTCTCCGGTGTCATACCTGCGCTCTCTGGTTCTTCTCCCGCTCTCCGGTGCCTTCTCCACGATCTCCGGTTCTTTCTGCCTTCTGCCGGGTGCCCCGCTATCTTCTTCCAGCTCTTTTGCCGATGTTGCCTCGTCGCTGTCCGCCGCTACAATGCTCTGTCCGCGGAGCGCACCCACTTATATTGGCATGGGGCGTGGTCACCGGGTGATGCCACCTGCTGACCCCGCCCTCGTATGACGTCACAGTCCCGGGGAATGATGGGACTGTGACGTGATACATGGGCGGGGTCAGCGAGTAAAAATTCCCAATCCCCTTGGCGAGTTTCCCCCTGCCTGCCAGGGTTTAGACATAAGGCAGGGCGAAACGCACCTAGGATGTAGTTAGTGGAGTGACACTGGCTGAGGCCATTACACATACATTTACATGGATAGTGTTTGGTTAGCGACATCTTAAATGTTCTTTGCCGGCACCTCAGGATGAAATAATATCCAACAACAGCAACCCTTCTGCATGTTAGGCTGTGAAAATCTATGGTTTCTGCAAACGCGCGTAAGTCACTTCTCACTAAACTCGCCACTTTTGTGTTGGGGAGAAGCGCCATATGCGCATGCACATGTAAACGATGATGCAGAAGCCATCAACACTTACCCGAGCACAGCTGAGTACAGCCATTTGCTTGTATACAGGTGCTGGTAAAAGTCCATGTGTATGAGACTCATGGCGAGTGGCCTAGAGTCATAAGATAATTATTTCCCTATCTGTCTATTTTTATTCATAATAACCGCTTCAGCCCCGGAAGATTTTACCTCTTTCCTGACCAGAGCACTTTTTACAATTTGGCACTGTTTCGCTTTAACTGACAATTGCGCAGTCGTGCAAAGCTGTACCCAAACAAAATTTGCGTCCTTTTTTTCCCACAAATGGAGCTTTCTTTTGGTGGTATTTGATCACCTCTGCAGTTTGTTTTTTTTTGCGCTATAAACAAAAGAACAGCGACAATTTTTAAAAAAACACTATCTTTTACTTTTTGCTATAATAAATATGCCACATTTAAAAAAATATATATTTTTTTCCCTCAATTTAGGCCGATATATATGTATTCTTCTACATGTTTTTGGTAAAAAAAAAATCGCAATAAGCGTATATTGATTGGTTTGGGCAAAAGTTATAGCGTCTACAAAATAGGGGATAGAATTATGGCATTTTTATTATTATTATTTTTTTTACTAGTAATGGCGGCGATCTGTGATTTTTATCGGAACTGCAACATTATGGCGAACAGATTGGACACTTTTGACACATTTTTAGGACCATTGACAATTTTACAGTGATCAGTGCTATAAAAATGCACTGATTACTGTAAAAATGTCACTGGCACGGAAGGGGTTAACACTAGGGGGCGATCAAGGGGTTAACTGTGTTCCCTCTCTGTGTTCTAACTGAAGGGTGGATGGGACTTACTAGGGGAGATGACAGATTGCTGTTCATACATTGTATGAACACACAATCAGTCATTTCTCCCCTGAAAGAACCGGGATCTGTGTGTTTACACACACAGATCCTGGTTCTCCCTGTGTCACAAGCGATCGCGGGTGCCCGGCGGTCATCAGGGCGAAGCGACGTAACATAACGTAGTTTCGGGAAAGGGAGTAACCGCTCCAGGTGAATGTGCTTGGTGATTAGTCTCCTCTCAGAAACCACGGGTGTTGGCAATGCATAGAGCAAAAATAGAAGGAAGTATTTGGACAGCCGCACTCAAAAAAAACTTTCGATTGCCTTTAATAATAAAAATAGGATAAAAGCACTACAAGCCACAGCAAAAATAGGACACACAGCCGACGCGTTTCGCACTAATGCTTAGTCATAGCTAACATTCATAAAAATGCACTTCAAATATATACCTTTACCTAAAAATCATGTGATTAAAATAGCAAGTGGTAGACTGCATCCAATTAGAAAATTAATGATTGGGACCACATGCGTGCATGGTCAGAGGGGATGGAACCATTGCAAATAATGAAAACAATTGAAAACAATTGAAGATGTGAGTGTTAAATAAAAAGATGTGTTTACGACCAATCTGTGTAGACGTGTTCATTTACAGAAATATGTACATATAACAAGTGTAAACATAAACACTGATGGAAAGTGAACAAGAAGTGAAAATATCACATTTAGATAAATGAATATAGAAAAAAATTCATAAGAGATCTTTTAAAGTGTATTATTGAAAAATGTGTAAATATGTATAGAAATCTAAGTGTACCCACCAGTGGGTTAATATAATCCATTGGTGGAAAAAGTCAACAATACATGAATACGCGCAGAGGTGTCTGTAAAAAAAAATTAAACAATATGTATATAGACATATAAACGTGAACGAAAGCGTGTGTGATATGAAATTGTGACATATTATAAACATAACCTAGTTTAGCCCAGCCGTGCATGCTGCCACAGTAAAACTGCGGCGGCTGGTCGATGTGTGGTTAATTGACAATTTTATATCTAGGGTACCAGGCAGGTACCTACCACCTCTTTTGAAGAACAGGCAGATTAGAACTCTTTTCCTGATCACTGTTATCTTACTCCTAAGAGAAGACATGCTGGCAGCCTTTCCCCTCTGCACTGATATAAACTTACTGGATTGGCTACCTATACTATACTATACTGGAGAGTCTACCTATATTTATTTATTGGAGGTATTTATATAGTGCTGAAATTTTAGGTTCAATACGTTTTTTATGTTATAGGTGTAGCGGCCACACCTTCTCTACTCTTTGGCTCGTTCACTGGAGAGGAAGGAGCGTGTGGTCTCCACCATGCCCGTACCCTCTGGGTTGCAGAGGTTTGGCACACTTAGTTTCCTTACGGGTCTTTGCAGCAGGGTTCCCCTCAGTGTTGGTTTCTGTCCCTAGTGTGTAAGGACAAAAGTCTTTATGCCCCAAGTAACTCCAAGGTCCACACCAGTATATCACTCCAACGTAGAGCTTTATTTTCTTATGCATGAAAGGAGAAAGGTGTTAGGAAGACAGATGGAATTCCGGCACTTTTGGCTTCGTCGCCACTTGATCCCAAGTGGGTACAGCTCACCCGGATATTCACCCAATGGCACTAGCAGCGGGTGTGTAGCTCGAACAGTCAATATAGTTCCCTAATGGATGCGTCTAGGAGATCCTCTGCCACAGGATCTATGGTACCCCAAACCTCCTGATGGTCCAGATGGTCCAAAAATGGGGTCGCAATGTTGTAAATTTAGGGGCAGTCTGAGCAATAGTATGGCTCAGATTCTACAATTCTGTTTAATATGGAATCTGCTCTGCCATGTTGTTGCCTGGTGTGTAGTTCCCCTGGGCCTGTGGTGGTGCTGTTGCCCAGGTCTCGGGTTGAACCACTGGTAACATTGTGGTGTGATTGGGTGTCGTCTCTCGGCTACCATGCAGTGGGTGGGTTCAGCCTGCTGTGCATGCCGGAAGAGGGTACAAAAAGGGCAGACGCCATGTTCTAGGGAGGAGTGGAGAGAGGAGAGGAGAGAGTGGAGTGGAGTGTGCCCCATTGGGGTGGTGGTGCCGGGGGGATTCCCAGGAGGACCCCTGGTGGCGAAGTCGCGCCCGTTTGCCTTGCTGGCCTGGGGTGCATGAACTGGTCGAGGAGTCTCGGGCACCTTTGGCCGAGGCTGCGGAGTTCCGGGTAGGTCCAGTACCTTCAACTGGGTCTACAATCAACACACTGGAGTCCCAGGGAACCCGTGTGAGGGTGGCCCACTCTGAAGGAGAGGAAACCGGGGGAGGACCTGTCCGATGGATCGGTGGAGAAATTCACGGTGAAGGAGAGGCCTGGTTACCTATCAGAGGGAAGGATTTGTGAGTTGCAGTATAGCTCCTGTAGTGTGTCCCATTGACACCTATGGTCTCTATTAATCTATGGGAGTTTCAAAGTTCTAACTCAGTAACTAAAGGATTCAGTGGCAGAGGATCTCTTAGACTTGTCCGTGAAGGGGACTAAATTAAAGAAACTGTTCGTGCTCCACTCCGGCTGCTAGAACTGTGAGAGGGATCTATCCCGGTGAGCAATTCCCACTCAGGCTTGAGTGAAGAATAGGGTAACTGGGTGCCGCGTGCCTGAACCTGTCTCCCTACCTGCTTTTGTTACTATCTTCAACCTATTCCCAAATCTGTTTCAAGCAAGATAAAATAAACTTGTTTGTTTGGAGTTTAAACATTGTCTGGACACTGGCCTTCTTTCAGGGAAAAGAACAGACTTTTCCCTATATTCTGGGGACGAGAACCAATGCAGGGGAGGTAACTCGCTGCAGGACCCAAAATTGTAAGAACACTGCTCAACCTCTTATACCAGGAGAATACGGGCATGTGGCACACACCGCCTTTATCTCTGCAAAGTGAAGGTAGGCAGGAGAAAAGGGTCCGTGTGCTACACGTGGGGGCTCGAGTCCGGGATGTTTTGCAGCTACCCGCCCTGGAAGTTGGACTGTGTTTTTCCCTGTGTATGATGTGAAAATTGAACTGCGTCATTTGTGTGGAAAATGGAGGTAAATGCCTGTACTGGACTTTGCTAACTGCGTAGTTCGTGGGCATGCCTCAAACATAAGAAAAGCCCGCGAGCTGCGTGCAGAAAAAAGAAAGGGGGAGGAGTTCCCGCCAACCTGTGTGTTGCACGTAGCGCATTGGCGCCAAAGGGACAGTACGAGCTGGATCATTGGAGGAGAAGCAATATGGCTGCCGCCCCATGGACTTCTGCTACATCGGGACCCCGGATGTTCCAACCCATCTCAACCATGGACATTGCTCCCCTCACTGCCCCCCTGACGGATACAGGGATCTGGCTAAAGCCTAGGGGTCACTTCGCTCTCTACGTCTGCCGAGATGCAGAGGCCCTGGGCATGCTCTGTCCCAGATGTCAAGGACTAGCGGTGCAACTGCGGCCCTTTGGAAGGTGTGCAACCTGTGGAGAGTTTCTCTTCGAGGTAGACCAACCCACCGAGAAACCCCGGGTCTACCAAATCAACTACCTTACGGGTATCGTCACTTCAGAGGAGGAAACTTGTACTCCCACAGTTGAGCCCCTGCTCACCGCGTTGGCTGCCACGGATGTAGCCAGTGGAGATGACTCAGCTACTGCAGAGCCATCGGCGGGTACCGGAGAGGATGCTGTCTCTGCCACAACCGAGACCTCCATTTCGCCTGCCAAGCGAAAGGTGAGCTACGTTAAGGCCTCCCGCGGCCGCGGTCGAAGCCTGCCCCAGCGCCTGCCTGAACCAGATCTTCAAGCCGGAGAGACCTCCAGGAGATCCACGTCAGTGGACGGTAAGGAGGCTGGGGGAACTGTGACATTGAGTGTACCGGGGAGGGGAGAGAAGCTCATATCCCACACAACTGGGGATGCGTGGACAGCCAGCCCGCGGAAACACTCTATTTTTGGGGACAATGAGTCTGTGTCCACCACTAATTATTTGCCGGCGGAGGAATATGACACTTCCGATTTGGATTCATCATCCGATGTGGGGGATGACCATGAGATTGATGAGGTCTACATAAAAAAAGGATGGGATAAAGTTCCAGTGACTTCACCCCTCAGCCTAAGGGGGATCTCGCCAATGGACTCTGGGGAAACTACACCTAGAGTGGAAGCCCCTGCTTTAATGGAAAAGGTCATACCCACACCTGCTCTGCCTGCACCTACATTGTCTGTGCCTACTACCACAGAGGGACATCCGCCGTTGCGGCCACCTCTGCCACAGTTGGAGCAAGTTCAAATAAAAAGGTCCATGGATGCTATTGTTCTTCCTGGAGCAGGAGATCGGGCGACCATACCACCTTTAGCCCAGTTGCAGAGGCTTCTGAACAGGAAAGTTGCTGCGGAATACAGGTGGGAATACCCCTACGTTCTCAAGGAGCCACTCCTCGAAATTGAGGCCTACAGAGAACGGTGGTATGCAGATTTTGTTTGGGACTATTTGGAGGTGCACAGAGGCCACCGGTATCTAAAATGTTCTGCTATTATGGCCGATCGTTACAAGGGGTGCCGTAAGGAATGGACTTATGGTCGACACATCCATGCGGACCATGTGGTAATTTGCTGTAAGGAAAAGGAGGATACCGTGTACTCTATAGAGACCCTAGATAGACAATGGAAGACTCTTGTTCTCCCGGATCCTCAGTACTACTTGTGAAATGGAACTTGTGTTTTTTTGTTGCTCCGTTTCACAGGAATAGCCTGCCCTGAACTCACTTTTGACTTTACCCTTTGCTGCAGGGAAATCTACTCAACTGAGGAATTGGAGAGCTTGTGTTTTTTTCTATCTCTTCAGCTCCGCAAGGAAAGGAAATGTTTTTTTTTTCTCTTTCAACTGAACAGTGGGGTAGTTTAGTCAGGGCCAAAGTGAGAAGCGTTGTGGTCAAGATGGAAAGTTCATGTGTAGTACATGTATGCCCACGCACAGCATTGGAGTGTGATGACTTGAGTTGCCACTAGGTGGTGGTGTTTTGCAGAAAATTTCAGCAAGGCTAGGCTTAGCCATGCAATAGAGGGAAAAAAAAAAAAAATATATATATATATATATATATATATATATATATATATATATCAGAGGATAATCATCTCTTCTCGGGGAGATGGTTCTGTTCTGCATACCTTAAAATTGTATATTGTGTTTTTCTTTTTCTCTCCCTCTGCAGGTGACCTGCAATCAACTCTATCAGAGAATGGGTGGAGTAGATATGTTAGGAGGGGTGGGATTGTATTTTGTCAAGCTATGTGTTTTATACCGAATGAGATCTATATTTTTTACATGTTCTTTCTCTTCTTCCTATGCTATTCCCAAAAATTTTGGTTCAGGCACCATTAATATTTTGCTGTATATAGTTGGAACAGACCAGAACCCACTCAGGATTGAGGGGTCTTTCTGATCTCTTCCAGCCACTGGGGACAGTAGCTTTTCAAGGGAGGGGTGTGTGTAGCGGGACCCCCAAAAATGGGGTCGCTATGTTGTAAATTTAGGGGCAGTCTGAGCAATAGTATGGCTCAGATTCTACAATTATGTTTAATATGGACTCTGCTCTGGCATGTTGTTGCCTGGTGTGTAGTTCCCCTGGGCCTGTGGTGGCTCTGTTGCCCAGGTCTCAGGTTGAACCACTGGTGACATTGTGGTGTGATTGGGTGTCTTCTCTCGCCTACCGTGCGGTGGGCAGGTTCAGCCTGCTGTGCATGCCGGGAGAGGGTACAAAAAGGGCAGACACCATGTTCTAGGGAGGAGTGGAGAGAGGAGAGGAGAGAGTGGAGTGGAGTGTGCCTCATTGGGGTGGTGGTGCCGGGGGGGGGATTCCCAGGAGGACCCCTGGTGGCAAAGTCGCGCCCGTTGGCCTTGCTGGCCTGGGGTGCGTGAACTGTTTGAGGAGTCTCGGGCACTTTTGGCCCGAGGCTGCAAAGTTCCGGGTAGGCCCAGTACCTTCAACTGGGTCGCTGGGCACCCGATGCGCGTGCCCGGCGGCCGCGATGGCTGCCGGGCATCCGCGATTGCCCAGTAACCGAGCAGGACCGTGGATCTGTGTGTGTAAACACACAGATCCATGTTCTGTCAGGGAGAATGGACCGATAGTGTGTCCCTTGTACATAGGGACAACCATCGGTCACCTCCCCCAGTCAGTCACCTCCCCCCACAGTTAGAACACATCGAGGAAACACATTTAACCCCTTCCTCGCCCCCTAGTGTTAACCCCTTCCCTGCCAGTCACATTTATACAGTAATCAATGCATTTTTATAGCAGGGATCGCTGTATAAATGTGAATGGTCCCAAAAATGTGTCAAAAGTGTCCGATGTTTCCACCGCAAAATCGCAGTCACGATAAAAATCGCAGATCGCCGCCATTACTAGTAAAAAAAAAAAAAAATGCTATAAATCTATCCCCTATGTTGTATCTGCTATAAGTTTTGCGCAAACCAATCAATATACGCGCATTGCAATTTTTTTTTTACCAAAAATATGTAAAAGAATACGTATCGGCCTAAACTGAGGAAATTTTTTTATTTTTTTTTAAATGGATATTTATTATAGCAAAGTAAAAAATATTGTGTTTTTTTTTAAACTTGACGTTCTTCTTTTGTTTATAGCGCAAAAAATAAAAACCGCAGAGGTGATCAAATACCACCAAAAGAAAGCTCTATTTGTGGGAATAAAAAGGACGCAAATTTCGTTTGGGAGCCACGTCGCAAGACCGCGCAATTGTCATTTAAAGTGTGACAGCGCTGAAAAATGGCTTGGGCAGGAAGGGGGTTTTCGTGCCCGGTAGGCAGGTGGTTAAAGGTGCTTTGCAATCAAGCATAGGGTACTGTACAATACCAGATAATAGAAATTATCAGGCCAGGCTTTCCTTGGGAAAAGTATTAGTGCATTTAAAATACCTGCGTGGTAAATGAAGTAGAAAAGTAGTAAAATCCTTTATATAAAAAGTAATTTATATTGTTCTCAAACAATCTACTGAGTCGTTGGATGCAGATTCTGTGAAGGACACATTTTTACAGTTTTTATTGTATAGAACCCTTTGTTTATGAAGCCATTAAACCTCTTCCTTCCAATTACAATAGGTATCCTTTATAATATCCTTTCCCTTGAATTTTTACATGATTGCGTTCATGTATTTTTGCTGTTGGCATAAATATAGAGATTTATAAATTAGCCAAAAAGAGGGAATTCTAAATGGTTCGGTGCAATTACTCTGTTGTCTCTTTCGCCAAACAGGAAGCATAATATACAGTATTAGCCACTTAGAAAGGGCATTGATTACCATAAGAACTAGACATAGATGTAGCACACGGACCTTTTTCCTGCCTTTGGCTCACTCGCAGGTCAAGGCACACCGCGATATATGCCCGTACCCTCCTGTTTGAGGAGGTTGAGCGGTGTTAACAATTTTGGGTCCTGCAGCAAGGTATCCCAGCAGACTGGTTCTCGTCTCCTAGTATAGGGACGAGTCTCTATTTCTCCCCAGGAAGGCCAATGTCCACACCACTTTAACTCCAACGCTGAGTTTATTTTTCAAGCAAGTTCAAGTTTAGCAGACAGGAAAGGTGGATGAGAGAAAGGACAGTAAGGTTTGGGAGATCCTCTGCCACAGAATCTTAAGTCCCAAACTCCTCAGCTATTGCAACACAAGGACAGGTGCCAGTGATAGCACGTTGCAAGGCCTGTGATGGATGTTTGAATCCCTCCAGAAGGTAACCAGGCCTCTCTTTCTCCGTGAACTCTCACCGGTCCATCAGAAAGGTCCTCCCCCGGTCTCCTCTTCTTAGAGCGGGTTCACCCTTTCCCGGGCACCCTGGGATTCTTCTTTTGGAGATAGACCCAGCTAAAGTTGCCGGGCCTACTAATGGAGTTGCAGCCCCAGGCTAAAGGTGCCTGAGACTGAAGCACGTGCGCACCCCTGGCCTGGAGGGCCGGGTGGCGCGAACCGCTCACACTCCAGACTCCCGACTTTCTCCCAAAAGAATGGCGTCTGCCCCTTATGTATCCTCTCCCGGCATGCACAGCAGGCCAACCACGCCCACCATACCGCTGCCGAGGGAGGACACCCTAAGGCATAGCAATGTCACCCACAGTTCAACCCTGTCCTGATATGGCAATGCCTCCTACAGGCCACAGGGAACTGCACATCAGGTTTCATCACATAGGCAGAAGCGAGTACTAACAAATCAAAGTGGTCGGAGCCTGGCTACTAGCTCAGACCAACCCCTAAATTTAAGTACATAGCACCCCTGAAAGTAAAGGGGTGCTACATAGATATGCAATATGAGAAGAAACAACAAAGCAAAACCATTTGTTGGCACTGCAAAGCAGGAAGCAGGGCCTGAATATGTCATGAGCAAATATGGCTGCCCCCATATATGTACAGCACATAAGAAATATACGGTACATAGAAATACAGTTTTTAAAACAAATGGCACCTGGAAAAATTTGACACGAACAGAGTGGCATCACAGTTTGAGAAAGAAGTAAAGGGAAACTCTGTTTCTCTGTGGTTTCCTGGTAACTTGGGGGCAGTGTTCCAGTTGGCTGTGCTGCATCCAGGTGACCCTTGGTGGCCAACTTTGGGTCAGCAGCAGGGCTGGACTGAGACAAAAATTTGGCCCTGGACTTCATCTAGACCGGCCCACTTTAATTTTGCAAACACGCACAAAAACAGTATATAAACTATACACAATTGCGCGGAAAAAAACCATAGGTAAAAACAATCCACTATAAGTAAAAAAGCACAGGTCACTGCACTACGGGTGAGCAGGTACTTGGGTATCTGTGGTTTTACTAAAAGAAAAAAAGTCCCTGCATTGATGGTTTCACTGGAAGGACAAATGTCCTTCTGTCCGTTTTGTCACTGGAAGAAAAAAAATTGTCCCTGCATCCATCATATGTGACGTGCACCTGTAAATTTAAGGAGGTGGCGTGGTAGGAAGTTGGCAATGGGGATGAAGATGACAGGGGGCAGAGTGGTAGGAAGCTGACAGGGGGGTGAAGGTGACAGGGGGGGGGTGAAGCTGACAGGGGGGATGAAGATGACAGGGGGGAAGCTGACGGGGGGTTAAGATGACAGGGGAGGTGAAGATGACGGGGGGGGTGAAGGTGACAGGGGAGGGTGAAGATGACAGGGGGTGAGGATGACGGGGGGGAAGTTGACGGGGGAGTTAAGATGACAGGGGGTAAAGCAGACGGGGGGTAAAGATGACGGGGGGTAAGATTACAGGGGGGGGGTGAAGATGTCAGGGGGGGTGAAGCTAACAGGGGGGGTGAAGATGACAGACAAAATCTGCGGAGAATAGCTATTAGGACATCTTTAAAGGTAGCCTGTTGGGGTTAAAATATGGGATTTGCCATCCTGGCTTGCTTTTAGGAACTCTGTTGTCAGTCACCAACCCTATAATTTGGGCAGAACAGTTTCCTTCAAAAGTAAAGATTGTGTGCTTACTTCTCCAAAGCCTTGTGCTTTCTTCTTTCTCTCCTTTTTAAATGCTGCAGCCTCTTTCAGACTCTTTAGCAATCACACACCGTGTGGGACAGTCCAAACAGCCAGGGATTGCGCGGGCTCCCTCTGATCTGTTGTGGGTGGTACTGGAGCCTGGAGGAGGGGATGACGTCATGTTGAGGTGGGCGGAGCTCTGAGCCTGCGCTCAGCACCTCATCGGCTGGCATGGCACATGTCCTGGGCACACAGTGCTAGTGAGTCTGCAGTGATTGGCGGGGTCTGGCGGGCGGCGGCAACTCACCACCAATCTGAATGGTGCATTGAGACAGCGCTGCCCAGACGGACCGTGGGGCCTGCACACTGAACACGGAGGCTGAGCAGATTATGCTTAGGCGCGCCGCACACACAGTGAGTGACACTCCAGGCCGTCAGAGTCATTCAGCACTATTTCAGCAGAGCCACGCCGGCCGGCCGCCTAAACTGATCCGGGCAGGCCTGTACCCTCCCGGCTGGGCAGCATTGCGCCCTAGGTGACAGTCTGTCACTGGAACTGGCCCACTGAGCCATCGGCCCACCGGGAAACTCTGATGGCCAGTACATGCCTGGTTAGCAGAATGTTTATAAGTCCCTGCCCCCAGGTTTTGCTGCGCATTTACATGTGGGTAGTGTAGGGACTGGTCTCCCCTCTTTCAGGGGCAGTATTAGCGGCAGGGAAAGGTTCCAGCCAAGAAGGGAAAGCTAGGGTGACAATCTGCTTCGATATCTTCCTGTTTGAGTAAAAGATGGCCAGGCCGCATTCTGCCCCTCCGGACAGACTGTCAGTTTGTCTGATACCTGCTCTGCTACACGCTGTTGGCATTTGTAAGTGTTCCGGGTTGTACCTTCTCCTACCTGGTTTGTTGAGGACTACCGTATTTTGCATTTACTACAATACAATTTCTACTAATCGCACTTGGACACAGTGTGTTATTGCCGAAGCACCACGCTACACCGACCCCCACAAGCAAGTTGAAAGTCCCCTGACAGAGCTACAGCCTCCTGCACTGTCACATGTTTAATCTATTCTTGACGTCAGTCTCTTTGATTTTTGTAAAATGTACACTTGCTAGGATTTACCCAAACTGTTCATGTAAGATAAGTTGATTTTTCTGGAAACAAATAGGTCTAAACTTCTTACTGCTGATACCTTTGTACGGTCTGCCATTGTAAAAGAGATTAGTTTGAGCACGCTTAGCCTCAAGCCGTGTACACACGATCGGTTTTATCGATGAAAACAGTCCGATGGACTGTTTTCATCGAACGAACCGATCGTGTATGGGCCCCATCGGTCTTTTTTCCATCGGCGTGAAAAAAATAGAACATGTTTTAAATTTATCCGATGGGAAAAAAAACGATAGCAAAATCCGATCGTCTGTGTGGAAATCCATCGGATAAAAAACCCATGCATGCTCAGAATCAAGTTGACGCATGCTCAGAAGCATTGAACTTCATTTTTCTCGGCTCATCTGAGTGTTTTTGACTGATGGTGTGTGGGCAAGACTCAGTGTTGCCAACCGTACATATATTTACGTACAGCCCGTGAATTTAACCCCTTTTTCGGGGTGTACATTAAAGTCCGTTATGGGCACCGGCGCCCATAAAAAGCCGGCCGAGCTCAGGGAAACTTGTTCGCGCTCGGGCCAGGCGGCGCACGTGCAGTAACGTGATGACGCCGCTGGCGCCATTTTTAAAAAGGCCACAGCGGCTGGCGCGACACCTGCAGTGAGTGCATGCACTCATCATAGGTGGAGGACTCGGAGCGAGCGGAGTACTGACAGGGTCCAGGGGTGAGGAGGACGGACTCGAGGTCAGTGAAACTGGGGGGATACAAGGGGACAGCGAGTGAGAGCCTGGAGTCCTGGACATTACTGGGAGCCTGAAGCCGTGCCATGCAGGGGAGAGACTGATGTGCTCTGTCCACCACCATATTACTTCTCCACATCATTAGTGTGCTGTGTCCTCCTCTGGTTCCTGTGCCCCTTTCACCACTCCACAGGTCAGGGCAGCACAGTGCTGCCCTGACCTGTGGAGAGGTGAAAGGGGCACAGGAGGAGGACACAGCACACTGATGATGTGGAGAAGTAATATGGTGGTAGACAGAGGAGGAGGCTACTGTGAGGGGGTGAGGAGGGCACCATCATGTCCACAGCCTGTCTCCACCGGCACCTCCTATAGTATGTCCGCAGCCTCTGTCCCCCTCCTGTAGTATGTCCGCAGCCTCTGTCCTCCTCCTGTAGTATGTCCGCAGCCTCTGTCCCCCTCCTGTAGTATGTCCGCAGCCTCTGTCCCCCTCCTGTAGTATGTCCGCAGCCTCTGTCCCCCTCCTGTAGTATGTCCGTAGCCTCTGTCCCCCTCCTGTAGTATGTCCGCAGCCTCTGTCCCCCTCCTGTAGTATGTCCGCAGCCTCTGTCCCCCTCCTGTAGTATGTCCGCAGCCTCTGTCCCCCTCCTGTAGTATGTCCGCAGCCTCTGTCCCCCTCCTGTAGTATGTCCCCAGCCTCTGTCCACCTCCTGTAGTATGTCCGCAGCCTCTGTCCACCTCTTGTAGTATGTCCGCAGCCTCTGTCCACCTCCTGTAGTATGTCCGCAGCCTCTGTCCACCTCCTGTAGTATGTCCCCAACCTCTGTCCACCTCCTGTAGTATGTCCGCAGCCTCTGTCCACCTCTTGTAGTATGTCCGCAGCCTCTGTCCACCTCCTGTAGTATGTCTGCAGCCTCTGTCCACCTCCTGTAGTATGTCCGCAGCCTTTGTCCACCTCCTTTATCATGTCTGCAGTCTCTGAGGGGATCCTAGAAAGGAGTCAAGAGTGGGAGTGCTGCCTGGATGGGGGTTACGGCCCGGGAAGAAACAGACGTGTGGACTGGGGAGAGGAGATCAGAGCCACCAAGCTGGAGCCGTCTGACTGAGCCCCACACTGTGCACCTGAGAGGAGGTAAGTGACAGTGCCGCCAGGCCATTCTGAGGGGGGGGGGGGTCACTGATGTAAGGATGTGAGTGAATACAATAATGTAAGGGGGCACTGATATAAAGGTTTCCCCCTTATATTAGTACCCCACCCCTTACCTTAGTGTATTCACTCTGCGGAAGGTGGTCTCTATTCACAAGAGCCCCCCTCCACATCAGAGTTCCCCCTTACACCATGATCTGCAGCGTTCCCCTTTACATAAGAGTTCCCTTGCACTGTAAGGGGCATCCTGCAGACTCTGATGTAAGAGGGAACTCTGTGCTGGCTGGGTTATAGTAACCTAACCTTCATGTAAATTGAGAAAAATGTTTTTTTACTTTTGTTTAACTGAAACACATTGATAATAGCACTAGCTGTGTGTTTATAGTTCAAATATTGATATTTGCACTGTTCAGCACTAAAAACAGTGATTTTAGGTACTTTTTTTGCAGCGTCAGTACAAAATGCGGCTCTGCCAGTAATTGTCATGATTTTTGCCAGTAAAAAATTGGTGCCATTTGAAATTTCACTTCAGGGGGTTGGCAACACTGGCAAGACTGATGGAAGACAGTTTCATCGGATTTCCGATGGAAAAAAACATCGGATTAGAATCCATAGGATATCCGATCGTGTGTACATGGTGGCTTCACTCATAGCCTTGATGATGGCTGGTATGACTGGACCATATTTGTAGAGGACTCTTTTTTGCTTATTTTTTAGTTTAGATATCATACACTTTAGGGCCAGATCTCCTTTACTGGAGCCCATAGGTACACAACCCCTAAAATAAGGCTCACCATTTCTGTTAGAACATTTCTTGCCTGATTGGTCCCATCTGACTTAAAATATTGTAGCAAATTGGAAAAACTTTTCCTGATTTGAAGTGGTAAGCTGATCTGATTTCCCTCCCCAGACTGCCCTAAAATATTGTAATTTGTAGTTATTTTGTTTAGAGCTACACATAGACAAATATATTTTCTTTAAAGCCTTAAACCTTCCTGGAAATAAAATGTATTTTCTCACACAAGGCCACGAGTCAACCTAAAAGCTCAAACGTCAACTCTCTGTTTTTTCCCAGTGCATGTTTTAATTTATCACTTCACTGGGTATATGTACACGTTTACAACCACTTTGATTGGTGGCTTTTAGACATTACATTACAGTTCCTCTTTTAGGCACAATGATGAATAAAGCCCTTTATGCAATTTTACAAGAAGCTATCAAGGTAGTTCCTCAGCAAGCAATTATATAGGCACAGGTTGGTTGCTCAAAGATGGCCCAAAAGCCCAGACAACTGCATCCAGATGTTTTAGGAGGATGGCTTAAGCTGTTCATAATATATTCCTCCTGTATTGTATTGTAACTGTACTGTCTGCCCTCATGCTGTAAAAGGCTGTGCAAACTGTTGATGCTATATAAATCCTTTATAATAATAATATTACTTATCTCAGCTGCAATCTCCAATTATAAAACTTCACATCAAACATCTCTGCTAACAAATCACTTTGAGATAGGGTGACCACATCTCCAAACTGCAATTTAGGGACATCATCCCCCAGCATGCACCGCTCGGTGATGTCACAAGGGGGCGGTGCCACCATGTGACGTCACCGGGTGGCTAAGGTGACCACATTTCCAAACTGCCATTCAGGGACACACTCCCTCTCTCACCTTCCCCAAAAAAAGAAGAAAGGGGACGGGGGGAAATGTAGTCTCGGGGTTGATGGGGAATTTGGCGACGGGTTATTTGTCAGGTGAATGTGCCACTTGTCACCAGATACAGTGTTGCTGTCACTCCCTCTGCATGAGCCACGTGCGTAGAAGGAAAGGAGTGGCGTCACTATCCGGGGAGTGAAGATCACACCAGTCCCTGCTGCTTGCCGCTGGGTGCCGGAGGAGGTGCCGAGGTGGGTGGGGACAGCAGTGCTTAACTAGGCGCAGGCCTCGCTCCCTGGCACACAGTCTGAGAGTAAATTGTCACTGGTTGCAAGATGCCAGGCAGCGCTGGCCCTAGCAACCAGTTCGGAAATGTAGTTATTAGTGGGGGTGGCTGTGTCCTCTATTTCATTCCAGGACATTCTATTGTCCCAGAATGAAGGTGCCTGAAACCCAGGACAGACATGTCAATTGCGGGACAGTCCCGGGCAATCCGGGACATGTGGACACCCTGCGGGTGGCCCCACCCCTTACCTATTTAAGAAATGTCACTTTGCTTCCACTGCAGTCAGCGGGTGGCTCGAGAACGGAGCAGGGTTTATATGTAACTTTAGTGCCTTAGATAGAAAAGGCATTTGTTTAAAGTGGTTGTAATTGTAAACCCTCTACTTTCACTTTTGCTCTTTATAATCTACAGTGCTAAGCCTGCTAATTGCTGCCTGTAAAATTTCACTTACTGGTACAGTGTCTTTATAATCCATCCTCCAATCTTTATTGACGTCACTGACACATGCGCAGTCTGTATATTCTTTAACGACGCGCTATATGTGCCGTTTCTATAGCCACAGCATTCCAGGTCATTTCCTTATGCTGAAAACGGCACAGACAGGAAGCCTTGTGATAGTGTGCTCTTCAGCTTCCGGGTTCTTCCCGTCACATAGGGGGAGTGAACCAGAATAGCACACTGACTTCCATGCGAGCAAGCAGTGATCGCGCATGCACGAGATTTAGACGGAAAGACAGGAAGGGCGGAAATGACATCCACACAGGAACAAGAAATCAGTAGTAAAGATGGCGCATCCGATCTCAGGAAGAAGATATATTTTAGAAATGCAAAAAAAAAAAGCGATCATCATAGTTCTTTTGAAACCCGGTAAAGAAGCCACTTCACCAGACTCCTATCTCTTTGCTTACGACCGATGTCAAGCTATTGGCAAGGGTGTTGGCAACGAGACTGTCACAAGTAATCCAAAAACTGGTCCACAAAGACCAGTCTGGATTCATACCCACTAGATCCACAGCTCAAAACATAAGGCGACTTTTTCTGAATATACAGCTCCCAGTGGACAACCCCGGCAGCCATTTTTTCACTGGACGCAGCCAGAGGCGTATCTACTGAAAATGGCGCCTATGGCAAGCAGTGAAACTGCGCCCCTGTCAAAACATTTGAAACCCATCTTTCAGATAACCTTAACAAAAAAAAAAATCACTGATGACTGGCACACATTGCCATGCATAGAGAGACCGCTCCACATTGCCCTGCACAACCACAGAGAGACAGACTGCTCCGCATTGCCCTGCACACAGACTGCTCCGCATTGCCCTGCACACAGACTGCTCCGCATTGCCCTGCACACAGACTGCTCCGCATTGCCCTGCACAACCACAAAGAGACAGACTGCTCCACATTCTTCTGCACATAGACTGCTCCACGTTGATCTGCACAACCAAAGAGAGGGCGACTACTCCGCATTGCCCTGCACAACCACAGAGAGACCGACTGCTCCACATTGCCCTGCACACAGACTGCTCCACATTGCCCTGCACACAGACTGCTCCACATTGCCCTGCACACAGACTGCTCCGCATTGCCCTGCACAACCACAGAGAGACCGACTGCTCCGCATTGCCCTGTACACAGACTGCTCCGCATTGTCCTGCACACAGACTGCTCCGCATTGCCCTGCACACAGACTGCTCCTCATTGCCCTGCACACAGACTGCTCCTCATTGCCCTGCACACAGACTGCTCCGCATTGCTCTGCACACAGACTGCTCCGCATTGCTCTGCACAACTACAGAGAGACAGACTGCTCCACATTGCTCTGCACACAGACTGCTCCACATTGTTCTTTCACAAACACAGAGAGACCGACTGCTCCGCATTGCCCTGCACACAGACTGCTCCACATTGCCCTGCACACAGACTGCTCTGCATTGCTCTGCACAACCAGAGAGACAGATGCTCCACATTGTTCTGCACATAGACTGCTCTATATTGCTCTGCACAACCACAGAGAGACAGACTGCTCCACATTGCCCTGCACACAAACTGCTCCGCATTGCCCTGCACACAGACTGCTCCGCATTGCTCTGCACACAGACTGCTCCGCATTGCCCTGCACACAGACTGCTCCGCATTGCCCTGCACACAGACTGCTCCGCATTGCCCTGCACACAGACTGCTCCGCATTGCTCCGCACACAGACTGCTCCGCATTGCTCTGCACACAGACTGCTCCGCATTGTTCTTTCACAACCACAGAGAGACAGACTGCTCCACATTGCCCTGCACACAAACTGCTCCGCATTGCCCTGCACACAGACTGCTCCGCATTGCTCTGCACACAGACTGCTCCGCATTGCCCTGCACACAGACTGCTCCGCATTGCCCTGCACACAGACTTCTCCGCATTGCCCTGCACACAGACTGCTCCGCATTGCCCTGCACACAGACTGCTCCGCACACAGACTGCTCCGCATTGCTCCGCACACAGACTGCTCCGCATTGCTCTGCACACAGACTGCTCCGCATTGTTCTTTCACAAACACAGAGAGACCGACTGCTCCGCATTGCCCTGCACACAGACTGCTCCGCATTGTTCTTTCACAAACACAGAGAGACCGACTGCTCGGCATTGCCCTGCACACAGACTGCTCCGCATTGCTCTGCACACAGACTGCTCCGCATTGCTCTGCACACAGACTGCTCCGCATTGCTCTGCACAACCAGAGAGACAGATGCTCCACATTGTTCTGCACATAGACTGCTCTATATTGCTCTGCACAACCACAGAGAGACAGACTGCTCCACATTGCCCTGCACACAGACTGCTCCGCATTGCCCTGCACACAGACTGCTCCGCATTGCCCTGCACACAGACTGCTCCGCATTGCCCTGCACACAGACTGCTCTGCATTGCCCTGTACACAGACTGCTCCGCATTGCTCCGCACACAGACTGCTCCGCACACAGACTGCTCCACATTGTTCTGCAGAGCCACAGAGAGACCGACTGCTGTGTCCCCCACAGACCACCCCCCTTCTCCAATAGTTTAGACCTCCCTGAACAAAACACCCCCCTACATAGAATATAGCTCTGTCCAGCAGCAAAAAAACATCAGCAAGCCCCCTCCCCCCCTCGGGCAGCGGAGGACATTGTCACTGCACCAGCGAGCAGCTCATATACACAGAACACCCAGGCAGCAGCTGGAGAGTAGAGGACAGTGTGCAGCTGTGCTGCCTGGGTGTAGAGCAGATCGTGACAAGCTTGGGACTGGGAGTGAGAGACAGAAAGGAGGAGGACACATGCAGGCACGACCTGGAGTTGTGTTTCCAGCTGTAGAAAAAAAAAACTGCCAAAAGGTAGCAATGCCACTGCTTACTTGTAAAGTACAGACAACAGTTCAGACGTCTGCCCGGCGCTCCCCCCATACAGTACAGTCCCACTTCCGGCTAATGGCTATCCATATCTTCATCAAATCTGGCGGGCAGTGGAAGGAGGTGGGCAGGTTATAGCAGGCATCTGAATGCTGATTGGCTGAGAGTCGGCCGGGGGGCGGACAATTTCTGCAGAGGCACAGATAGGATCATGTTGGATCGGCTAACTCTCAGGCATCCTCGGAACATCCTCAGACACTCACGAGCGCCCCCTTCATGTGGCGCCCAGGGCGTTAGCCATATGTGCCATACCCTAGATACGCCACTGGACGCAGCTAAGGCCTTCGACAGTGTCGAGTGGCCTTATCTCTGGAAGGTCTTAGAACATATGGGTCTAGGTGCAAATTTTATTAGCTGGGTTAAATTACTATATGCTCAACCCTCGGCCAGGATTAGGGTCAATGGGGAGCTCTCAGAGCCGTTTTCACTGTTCAGAGGCACCAGACAGGGGTGCCCACTTTCCCCCCTGCTGTTTGCCCTGGCCCTGGAACCACTCGCAGCATGAATAAGAGGTGATGGTGGGATCATGGGGTTCCAGCCTGGCACGGGGACGGATGTCATATCTTTATATGCTGATGATACCGTGCTATATTTGGGTGACACGCAGGGCTCTTTGACTGCTGTTATGTATCTTATTAAAACCTTTGGTGCATTGTCTGGCTTCTCCATTAATTGGAATAAGTCAGTACTAATGCCATTAGACCCACTGACGGCGCCCCTGACGGATTGTGCATCGATGGTACAAATAGTGTCTTCTTTTCGTTATCTGGGTGTACAGGTGTCTCCGGATGTCTCTCAGTATATACCTCTTAATCTCACCCCCCTACTTGCTAAATTAAGGGTCAAATGCAGTGCCTGGTGTAAATTGCCTTTGTCAGTGGTGGGGAGGGTGAACCTTATAAAGATGGTATGGGCACCACAATTACTATATATCTGCCATAATTCCCCGGTTTGGATTCCCCGCTACTGGTTTGATAGAATAGACTCCCAATTCAGGGAATTGATTTGGCGCAAAAAAAACAGCTAGGATTAGACTTTCCACTTTACAATATAACAAGGATGAGGGGGGATTGGCAGTCCCCCATGCCAGGGCCTACTTTCTTTCATCCCAGCTGCAGCAATTGGGCGGGTGGGGTTTGGTGGATACCTCGGATCCTATACGCAGACTTCTGGCCACTCCGGCAGATGATGCCACGGCATTGTCTGGATTGGAGGCTGGTTATGCACACTTGGATAGAGGAACCCCATCCATAATTTTACTAAAAACGCTGTGGAACACCATCAAACGATTATTGGGTGTTAGGGGCTTCCTACCGCTTACCCCTATCTGGCGAAATATACATTATAGGTAGTTATATAAACTTGGTGGGTTTAGAAACTGGGAAGCTGCAGGGCTCAAATACATGTCACAATTGTACAATGGCCGTGTCCTCAAGTCCTTTTTGGAAATCCAAGCAGAGTTTGGTATACCACGCACTAACTTCTTTAAGTACCTGCAACTGCGTCATGCACTGCAGATACAAGCCAGGCTAACGCCACATAGGCTGATCATACCATAATACAGGGGATTCTGATGGAAAGTTACAAGAAAGGCATGATTTCTAAAGGATACAATATTATACTTAATGCGCTTCAGGACCCTGCTGGCCTGCCGTGCAGGTGTAAATGGGAGGAGGATGTGGGGCCTATAGATGGGGAAACATGGAATCTTTGCTTGGCATCTGCTCCCATGGTTTCGGTGTCATCTTCTCAGAGACTATCACACCTGTATCTGCTACACAGGGCTTACAGAACTCCGGCCAGACTTCACAACTGGGGACTCCGAGATACCCCTCTCTGACCCAAGTGCATGAGAGATCATGGAGACCTCATGCATATGTTCTGGAAATGTCCCAAGCTCTTTCGCTATTGGACTGAGGTACTCAACGTGATTTCTCAGGTGTTTGCCTTTGCCATTCCGAGAACTCTTGTAGTGTGTCTGCTGGGTGCCCTGGATGAGGAGCTATTGACCCCGTCCATTCTCACAGCAATCATCCGATTACTTTATGTGGCAAGACGACTGATAGCTCAACTTTGGATCACTCCCAGGGTACCCAATAGGCAACAATGGATTGACCAGGTGAACAAACTGTTAATAAGAGAGAAACTGACATACAAGCACAGGAAGGCCCCCCGCAAATTCCATACAATTTGGCAGGCCTGGCTAGATGTTCCAGGGTTAGCACCCCATCAGTTAGTCAAAGACAGGCTGCTACAATGCTAAGGGTCGAATTAAACTGGTGGAGGGTCTAATTAAACAGATCAATATGGTGGTTGCGGGACTCTTCCGGTGAGATAGCTGACAGTGGTGAGCCGGGCAAATTGATTATCCCCTTAGTTGTTACGGGTTCTATTGCCTAATGATTCTTAGAGAAAGGAGGAGGGAGGGAAGAGAAGAGTGAGAGGAACACTGTTTGTTTCATTCCTAATTTAATTAATATGCTTTATGTTATACATACACTGTGACACTTTTGCATTCTATTGACCTGGTTCAGGTCTGTATAATATGCTGGTTTGTATATTGTTTTGCTATTTTCTTTTCCCTTTTCATTATGCACTTTACTTGTACAAAGTGTATGTAATGCTATGACCAACCAAATAAAGCTTTTTTCTGATTAAAAAAAGAAATGCAAAAAAAGGTATTTCCAACACTTGTTTTAATAACATTTTAATATGGAAGGCATCTATATACATTGTTGCTTGATAATATAAAAAAAAACGTGGTTTACTTCCTCTTTAATGTATATTAGCCTAACATTGCAGTTGCAGGCAGCCACTTGGATTCAAAGAGTGTAATTGTAATTTTAATGTTAGGCTAACATACATTAAACAAATGCTCTTTAAATCTAAGGCACTAAAGTTGTGTAGCAGGACCCCCAAAATTGGGGTCGCTATGTTGTAAATTTAGGGGCAGTCTGAGCAATAGTATGGCTCAGATTCTATAATTCTGTATAATATGGATTCTGCTCTGCCATGTTGTTGCCTGGTGTATAGTTCCCCTGGGCCTGTGGTGGCGCTGTTGCCTAGGTCTCGGGTTGAACCACTGGTGACATTGTGGTGTGATTGGGTGTCTTCTCTCGGCTACCGTGCGGTGGGCGGAGTTCAGCCTGCTGTGCATGCCCGGAGAGGGTACAAAAAGGGCAGATGCCATGTTCTAAGGGGAGTGGAGGAGGAAAGTGGAGAGGGGAGTGGAGTGTGCCCCATTGGGATGATGGTGCCGGGGGGATTCCCAGGAGGACCCCTGGTGGCGAAGTCGCGCCCATTGGCCCTGCTGGCCTGGGGTGCGTGAATTGGCCGAGGAGTCTCGGGCACCTTTAGCCCAAGGCTACAGAGTTCCAGGTAGGCCCAGTACCTTCAACTGGGTCTACAACCAACACACTGGAGTCCCAGGGAACCCGTGTGAGGGTGGCCCGCTCTGAAGGAGAGGAAACCCGGGGAGGACCTATACACACAATCGGATTTCCGATGGATTTTTCCATCAGAAATCCGATGAAGCTGACTTCCATCAGTCTTGCCTACACACCATCAGTCAAAAATCCAAACCGTCCCTAACGCCGTGACGTAAAACACTCTGAAGAGCCGAGAAAAATGAAGTTCAATGCTTCTGAGCATGCGTCGACTTAATTCTGAGCATGCGTGGGTTTTTTCTCCGATGGAGTTCCCCACAGACGATCAGAATTTGCTATCGTTTTTTTTTTCAAAAAAGACCGATTGGGCCCACACACGATCCGTTTGTCCGATGAAAAAAGTCCATCGGTCTTTTTTCATCAGAAAAACCGATCGTGTGTACGCGGCATTAGACTTGTCCGTGAAGGGGACTAACTTAAAGAAACTGTTCGTGCTCCACTCCGGCTGCTAGAACTGTGAGAGGGATCTATCCGGGTGAGCAATTCCCACTCAGGCTTGAGTGAAGAATAGGGTAAATGGTAGGCTTGTGCAATTCGTTTCGTAACGAATCAAAATTCGTCCGAATTTAGCAACTTTCGGACATTCGGAAGCATTCGAATTTCCGAACAGAGCAATTACGAATAAAACCGAATCCGAAATAAATTATACCGCAAAATAGCGAATGCCCGAAGGTCTTCGGCATAATTCGTTATGAAAAAAGTTACGAATGTACGAATCCATTCGAAGCACAATAACACTCACTCTGCTCTCTGCTTCTCCCTCACCATGCTGAACTCCCTCTCAAAATGGTGTACAGGGGCGGAGGCTATAGCCGCATGAAAAAACGAAAGTAAAATACGAGATTTCAAATCCATTCGAAGCACAATAACACTCACTCTGCTCTGCTCTCTGCTTCTCCCTCACCGTGCTGAACCCTCTCAAAATGGTGTACAGGGGCGGAGCCTATAGCCGCATGTAAAAAACGAAAGTAAAATACGAGATTTCGAATCGTTACAAATAACCGCTATGTATTTAGAAAAGTACAAATCCATTCGAAGCACATTAGGCATAATAGGCAGCGTCGTTGTGAGAGAGACACGGAAAATTCCGAATCAACGAACCCAAAAAAAGTTACGAAAGTAGGAGTTGTGTCCAGAATCAACGAAAAACAACGTACTCTACCGAAAGTACGAATTATAAAGCAACAAAAAATTCAACGAAAAATGTCGCTTGCAAAAATACGAATGAGTCCGAACACGAAAAATCCCGTCTAGCAAAATTACGAATGATTACGAATCAACAGGACCGGAAAGAAACGAACCGAAACGGAACGAATTTTTCCGTTGTGCACAAGTCTAGTAAATGGGTGCCGCGTGCCTGAACCTGTCTCCCTACCTGCTTTTGTTACTATCTTCAACCTATTCCCAAATCTGTTTCCAGCAGGATAAAATAAACTCGTCTGTTTGGAGTTTAAACATTGTCTGGACATTGGCCTTCTTTCGGGGAAAAGAACAGACGTTTCCCTATATTCTGGGGACGAGAACCAATGGACGGGAGATAACTTTCTGCAGGACCCAAAACTGTAAGAACACCGCTCAACCTCTTATACCAGGAGGATACGGGCGTGTGGCACGGCGTGCCTTTATCTCTGCAAAGTGAAGGTAGGCAGGAGAAAAGTTGCATATTAAAAAAAAAAAAATACTTTAGACTACAAAAGGAATACAAATGACCTGAGGGATCTGGAGTAAAAATTGGAAAAAATGAAGCCTCAAGACGTATCTAAAATGAGCTTCCCCTACTTGATATGTACAAATCCATGCACAATGCAGTGAATGCACATGCACAAAACTAAATTCAGCCATAGGGAACTACTAGTACTTAAAGGGGTTGTAAAGGCAATTTATTTTTTTAAATAACAAACGTTATACTTACCTCCACTGTGCAGCTTGTTTTGCACAGAGTGGCCCGAACCTGGTCTTCTGGGGTCCCTCGGCGGCTGTCTCGGCTCCTCCCTGCAAGAACTAACCAGCTTCATGCAAGCTCTCTTGCATGGTGGTTAGTTCTTGCGGGCGTGCTCCCATGATATAGCCGGCGGCACGCCGCATCATTAGATGTGATTGACAGCAGCGCGAGCCAATGGCTGCGCTGCTTTCAATCCATCCACTCTAGCCAATCAACGGCCAGGCTGAGCGGCGAAGAGGACATCAGGGGCGAGCGAAGCAGGTGAACGGGTTTAGTTAAGTAAAACGGGGGGGCTGGTATTGTCGGATGTTTTTTCACCTTAATGCATAGGATGCATTAAGGTGAAGAAACATGAACCTTTACAATCCCTTTAAAGCGGTGTTCCACCCGCAAATTTTTTTCTTTAAAAGTCAGGAGCTACAAACACTGTAGCTGCTGACTTTTAATAAGGACACTTACCTGTCCAGGGAGCCCGCGATGTCGGCCCCCCAAGGCCGATCTGTCCATCGGATTGGGGGCCGGCGCCACCATTCTAACTAAGGGAAACAGGCAGTGGAGCCTTGCGACTTCACTGCCCGTTTCCTACTGCGCATGCGCGAGTAGCGCGGCGCTTTGTGAATGGCCGGCTGTCTTCTGGGACACACACAGGTCCCAGAAGACAGCGGACCCAATTTCCCAGGAGTACAGGCAAGGGAGGAAGAGAACGAGGAGCTCCGTGGAATAGGAAGTGGCAGATTAGGATGACTCCCTAGCAACAGGCGTTTCTGGTAAGTAAAAAATGTATTTTTCAAATGTTTTTTAACAGATTTTAAGGAGACTGTTAGTGTAAAAAAAAATTTAGGGTGGACCTCCGCTTTAATGTACCTGATGTCTGTAACATGCTGAGGAGGAGGATTGAGCACTGCAGCATCTAGTATTCCATCTGGAAGTCGGGGCGATTGGGGCTCCGTGGCTGTAAGACACGCCAAACACCGGCGGCTGGGGG
The DNA here is from genome assembly GCA_029206835.1 of Rana muscosa. Classification (NCBI taxonomy): domain Eukaryota; kingdom Metazoa; phylum Chordata; class Amphibia; order Anura; family Ranidae; genus Rana; species Rana muscosa. The sequence continues at coordinate 886,335,607 of CM055116.1, forward strand.
TGACATCAGCGGCAGGAGGCAGGAAAACAGGGCTGGACAATGCCCACGGCTCCTTCTTTTTTAATGCGTCCAACAAGGAAGTGGAGGGGGCTTTATTCACCTGCCCCAGAAACAGCTCCAGATTTCAAGCATTGAAAGAACTGTAATTATTTCCACAGAAGTATTTTCTTCTTTGGGTAAAGATTTGGGGCCTATTTTGACTGTTGCAATGTGTTACCACAAGCACATTAACATGTGGCATTTTGCACATTAACGTGCATCCCTTTAAGGCAGCTTTTTTATTTTGAACAGCATGCCAACACATTGCATATTTTAATGGACATGCAGCATTTTTAGCAAAGTACACCTGTGTAGCGGGTATTTAAATTGGGGGGGAGCATCTGGGTCATTTAACCCAGATGTACTAATTGTTAGGGAATCTGAGAATCCCTTTTTGTGGTTCTTGGAGGACTCTGGTGGTGCAAGGTTCCCTGTGGCCTGCTGGTGGCGTTGTCGCCCTGGGCCGGAGTTGAACCTGCACCGTAAGACTGTACCTTTTTGTCCTTTCCTGGCGCCGGTACAGCGGGGCGGGGAACCCGCTGTGACGCAAAGGGAGAGGAGATAAAAGGGGCGGACGCCCTGACCTTGAGTTCAGAGTTGGAGGACGCGGCCGCACCCAGGCACCTTCAGCCTGGGTGCTGGCATTCCGGAGTTCCGGGCCCAGGTGCCCTTGACCTGGCCGGAGCGAGGGATGGAGTCCATCCCAGGCACCTTAAGCCTGGGGTGAGGTACTACTGCCGGAGCCTGGGGCCCAGTAACTTCGACTGGGTTCCGCAAGGGTGGAGGAGTCCGAGGGGCCCTAAGGTGTTGGGACCCGTATCTTAGCAACCGTTGGTGAAACCTCAACAGTTCAGTTTTCTTTGAGGATTGTGCCTTGACCTACTCCCCACCAATACTGAACTGTTCTATGGGTCTCAAACTGTCTGCTCGCAAAGGACTATTTGTTTGCCGTTATGGAATAAATAAGTGTTGGACCTTTTCAGTGTGTGGTACTCCAATTACTGGGAGTAAAGGGGGTTATCAGCAGAACAGACTTGGCTCTGAGCGTATACACAGGCCCGAATACAACTAGATACTGGCCTTCACCTCTACACGCTGTAATCGAGAGGACATGGGCCGTGGCGCACCTCGCTCTCCCCTCCAAGGTACCCCTAGACCAGAGCCAGAGTAGCCGATGAAGAAGGGGGTGAGGGTGAAGGCCGCTACACCTGGTTCACATCACTGTGTTGTGATGCACTAAAACACGTGTTGTACTGCAGTGCCTAAAAGCATTGGGGTGCAGTTCAAGATAAATAGCACCTTGATGCACCACACTATATTTCATGTTTTGCACAAATGCACATTAAAAGGCACATTTTTTTGCCTGTTACTGCAATATGACAGTGTGAATGGGCCCTAAAGGAACAAAGGTACTGTGCATGCCCTGTTATCGGTGACAAGCAAGAGTCATAACATGTCTTGGCACTGGATCTAGTCATTTGGGGGTGGGGTGGATATCAGCCGGTTTCTTTGAATTTTCTTGTCACTGAGGTCAAAAACAAATGTCACTTTGACCCCCACTTGAAATTCAAATCGACTTTCTTGAAATGAACGTTTTCCAACAAAATTCTTCCAGTGTATGGTCAGTTTGAGGTGGAATTTGAGGCTATACCTAGCTTTTCTGAAAATGCTCTCTCCCCTCCTAACACATAGTTACATAGTTACATAGTTAGTCAGGTTGAAAAAAGACAAAGTCCATCCAGTTCAACCATAAAAAAATAACTAAAATAAAATAAAAAAATATCGTGCAATCCCATATACCTAATTCTATACCCATAGTTGATCCAGAGGAAGGCAAAAAACCCCAGCAGAGCATGATCCAATTTGCTACAGCAGGGGAAAAAATTCCTTCCTGATCCCCCGAGAGGCAATCGGATTTACCCTGGATCAACTTTACCTAGAACTGTTAGTACTCAGTTATATTATGTACATTTAGGAAAGTATCCAGGCCTTTCTTAAAGCAATCTACTGATCTGGCCAGAACCACCTCTGCAGGGAGTCTGTTCCACATTTTCACAGCTCTTACTGTGAAGAAACCTTTCCGCATTTGGAGATGAAATCTTTTTTCTTCTAGACGTAAAGAGTGCCCCCTTGTTCTCTGTGTTGACCGTAAAGTGAATAACTCATCACCAAGTTCACTATATGGACCCCTTATATATTTGTACATGTTAATCATATCCCCCCTTATTCTCCTCTTCTCAAGAGTGAATAAATTCAGTTCCTCTAATCTTTCCTCATAGCTGAGCTCCTCCATGCCTCTTATCAGTTTGGTTGCCCTTCTCTGCACTTTCTCCAGTTCCCCGATATGCTTTTTGAGAACTGGTGCCCAAAACTGAACTGCGTATTCCAGATGAGGCCTTACTAATGATTTGTACAGGGGGGCAAAATGATGTCTCTCTCTCTGGAGTCCATACCTCTCTTAATACAAGAAAGGACTTTGCTCGCTTTGGAAACCGCAGCTTGGCATTGCATGCCATTATTAAGCTTATGATCTACCAAAACCCCCAGATCCTTCTCCACTACGGATCCCCCCAGTTGTATTCCCCCTAGTATGTATGATGCATTCATATTCTTAGCCCCCAAGTGCATAACTTTACATTTATCAACATTAAACCTCATCTGCCACATAGTCGCCCAATTAGACAGTGCATTGAGGTTGGCTTGTAAATTGGAGACATCCTGCAAGGACGTCATTCCACTGCATAGCTTGGTGTCATCTGCAAAGACAGAAATGTTACTTTTGATCTCAGACCCAATATCATTTATAAAGATATTAAAAAGTAAGGGTCCCAGCACTGAACCTTGGGGTACACCACTGATAACCTTAGACCACGACTCTCTGAATTCTGTCTTTTAGCCAGTTTTCTATCCATTTACAAACTGATATTTCCAATCCTGTAGACTTTACCTTACACATTAGCCTTGTGTGGGGAACTGTATCAAACGCTTTTGCAAAATCCAAGTATACCACGTCCACAGCCACCCCTCTGTCCAAGGTCTTACTTACCTCTTCATAAAAAGAAATCAGGTTTGTTTGACAACTTCTGTCTTTCATGCATCCATGCTGTCTGTTGCTTAAATAGTTTTTTTCCAGCAAGAACTCGTCTATGTGGTCTTCTATTAATCTCTCCAGTATCTTCCCAACTATGGAAGTTAAACTAACAGGTCTATAGTTACTTGGTAAAGACTTTGTTCCCTTTTTAAATATAGGCACCACATTGGCCCTGCGCCAATCCAGTGGTACTATTCCTGTCATTAATGAGTCCCTAAAAATTAAATACAATGGCTTTGAAATTACAGAGCTCAATTCTTTTAGGATCCGTGAGTGGATGCCATCTGGTCCAGGTGCTTTATCCACCTTTATTCTGTCTAAATATTTCTGGACCATATCACTTTTGAGCCATTGTGGATTTGGGGCTGTGTCACTACCACCCCCATTATGGACATGAACTCCCCCATGCTCCATTGTATACACAGAGCTGAAGAAAGTATTTAATAAATTAGCCTTCTCTTTGTCCCCAGTCACCCACTCTAGATTATTTTGTAAAGGGCCTACATGCTCAGACCTGACCTTTTTTACTATTAATATATTTGAAGAATTTTTTGGGGTTTGTCCTACTATCTTTTGCAATCTGTCGTTCGTTTTGAATTTTTACATCCTTGATTTCCTTTTTACATATCCTGTTATATTCTTTGTAACATTTAAATGACACTAGTGTTCCCTCATTTTTATATTTTTTAAAAGCGCTTTTCTTATTGTTTATAGCTTTTTTAACTTTAACTGTGAGCCACATAGGTTTTATTTTTAGCCTTTTAAACTTATTGCCCATGGGAATATACTTTGCAGTGAGTTCACAAACAGTCTTTTTGAAGAATTCCCATTTCTGTTCTGTGCCCATTGATGCCAATATTCTCTCCCAGTCTAAGTCCTGGAGAGCAGCCCTCATCCTTGGAAAATTTGCTTTATTGAAATTAAGTGTTTTTATCCTTCCTGCATGTACAGGTCCTTCTCAAAAAATTAGCATATTGTGATAAAGTTCATTATTTTCTGTAATGTACTGATAAACATTAGACTTTCATATATTTTAGATTCATTACACACAACTGAAGTAGTTCAAGCCTTTTCTTGTTTTAATATTGATGATTTTGGCATACAGCTCATGAAAACCCAAAAATCCTATCTCAAAAAAATTGCATATTTCATCCGACCAATAAAAGAAAAGTGTTTTTAATACAAAAAAAGTCAACCTTCAAATAATTATGTTCAGTTATGCACTCAATACTTGGTCGGGAATCCTTTTGCAGAAATGACTGCTTCATTGCGGCGTGGAATGGAGGCAACCAGCCTGTGGCACTGCTGAGGTGTTATGGAGGCCCAGGAGTGTTGGGTCTTGCGTCTCTCAACTTTCTCTTCCCAATATCCCACAGATTATCTATGGGGTTCAGGTCAGGAGAGTTGGCAGGCCAATTGAGCACAGTAATACCATGGTCAGTAAACCATTTACCAGTGGTTTTGGCACTGTGAGCAGGTGCCAGGTCGTGCTGAAAAATGAAATCTTCATCTCCATAAAGCTTTTCAGCAGATGGAAGCATGAAGTGCTCCAAAATCTCCTGATAGCTAGCTGCATTGACCCTGCCCTTAATAAAACACAGTGGACCAACACCAGCAGCTGACATGGCACCCCAGACCATCACTGACTGTGGGTACTTGACACTGGACTTCAGGTATTTTGGCATTTCCCTCTCCCCAGTCTTCCTCCAGACTCTGGCACCTTGATTTCCGAATGACATGCAAAATTTGCTTTCATCCGAAAAAAGTACTTTGGACCACTGAGCAACAGTCCAGTGCTGCTTCTCTGTAGCCCAGGTCAGGCGCTTCTGCAGCTGTTTCTGGTTCAAAAGTGGCTTGACCTGGGGAATGCGGCACCTGTAGCCCATTTCCTGCACACGCCTGTTCACGGTGGCTCTGGATGTTTCTACTCCAGGCTCAGTCCACTGCTTCCGCAGGTCCTCCAAGGTCTGGAATCGGTCCTTCTCCACAATCTTCTTCAGGGTCCGGTCACCTCTTCTCGTTGTGCAGCGTTTTCTGCCACACTTTTTCCTTTCCACAGACTTCCCACTGAGGTGCCTTGATACAGCACTCTGGGAACAGCCTATTCGTTCAGAAATTTCTTTCTGTGTCTTACCCTCTTGCTTGAGGGTGTCAATGATGGCCTTCTGGACAGCAGTCAGGTCGGCAGTCTTACCCATGATTGCGGTTTTGAGTAATGAACCAGGCTGGGAGTTTTTAAAAGCCTCAGGAATCTTTTGCAGGTGTTTAGAGTTAATTCGTTGATTCAGATGATTAGGTTAATAGCTCGTTTAGAGGACCTTTTCATGATATGCTAATTTTTTGAGATAGGAATTTTGGGTTTTCATGAGCTGTATGCCAAAATCATCAATATTAAAACAAGAAAAGCCTTGAACTACTTCAGTTGTGTGTAATGAATCTAAAATATATGAAAGTCTAATGTTTATCAGTACATTACAGAAAATAATGAACTTTATCACAATATGCTAATTTTTTGAGAAGGACCTGTATTTCTTGCTTACAGCTAACATCAAATGAAATCATGTTATGGTCACTGCTACCCAGGTGTTCCTTTATCTGAACATTAGTAACATGCTCTGCATGGTTTGAGATTACCAGGTCCAACAGAGCATCATTCCTAGTTGGGGCCTCAATAAACTGGACCATAAAATTGTCCTGCAATAGGCTTATAAATTTTTGCCCTTTAACTGTCCCAGCAGTGCCATTACTCCAGTCAATTTCTGGGTAGTTAAAATCCCCCATTATTATCACTGTCCCAGCCCTTTCAGCCCTTTCCATCTGTGCAAGGAGCTGAGTCTCCACCTCCTCATTAACATTGGGTGGTCTATAACAAACTCCAATGATTAACTTTGAACTACGCACATCTGTATGCAGTTCCACCCATAATGCTTCAGCCTCATCACACTCTCCATCAACCAGGTCCTCTTTCACACTCGCTTTGAGATCACTTCTCACATAGAGACAGACCCCGCCACCTTTCCTTTTTTGCCCTGTCTCTCCGAAAGAGTGCATAGCCAGGAATATTAATAATCCAGTCATGTGAGGATTGAAGCCACGTTTCAGCAATACCGATTACGTCATAGCTCTCCTCATGCACCAGAGCTTCCAACTCACCTATTTTGCTTGGCAGACTTCTGGCATTGGTGAACAAACACTTTAATGTATTACATTTTTCTCTGGTGTTTTTCATATAATTTTTAGTAGTACAAATGGCACTATAGTTTCCAATGGCTGTTTGCAACATGGGAACTTTCTTGTCACCTGCCATAACCCTCTTCCCATCTATCCCCATTCCACTCTCCATTAATGTCTGACCACTAACTAACCTGTGTGCCCGATGTAATTCTAGTTCACCCTCCCCCCTCAAACCTAGTTTAAATACTCCTCCAGCCTTCCCATAAACCTCTCCCCCAGCACAGCAGACCCCCTTCCATTCAAGTGCAAACCGTCTTTAGCATATAGGTTGCACCCCAATGAAAAGTCAGCCCAGTGCTCTAGAAACCCAAATCCCTCCTCCCTACACCAGGTCTTTAGCCATGCATTCAGCTCTCTAATATCCCCCTGCCTTTCCTGTGTTGCGCATGGCACAGGCAATATTTCAGAGAATATCACCTTGGAGGTCCTTGCCTTCATCTTGCAGCCTAGTTCTTTAAATTGATTCTTAAGGAGCCTCCACCTTCCATGTATACTGTCATTGGTTCCAACGTGGACCAAGACAGCTGGGTCATGCCCAGCCCCTCCCAGTAATTTATCCACCCAGTCCACCACATGCCGAACCCTGGCACCAGGGAGACAGCAAACCATTCGGTTGAGGCGATCCTGGCGACAAATTATTCTATCAGCCCTTCTGATTATAGAATCCCCTATAACCACCAACTGTCTTGGCCTACCTGCACTCCCCTCACCACCTCTACTAGATGGGTTGCTCTCCCGGCTGTTAGGGGTAGCAGTGACATCTAGGGCTGCCACCTCTGTGTTTGCCACCTCCACATCTTCACCCAACGTGGAAAATTTGTTTTGATGCACAAACACAGGACTGGCCTTCCTTTTCTGCAAGCCCCTTCCACTCCCTCTAACTACATTAACCCATCTTCCTATCTGATAATCCTGACTTGCCACTCCACCCTCCACATCAGCCCTACTGACCACCTGCTCAGCGAGCAGAGGACCCCTTTCAAGGTTGTCCTTTCCGCCCAGTGTTGCAACTTGCTCTTCCAGATCTCTAATACGAGCTTCCAGAAGGGCAACCTGCTCACATCTGTCACATCTGTCACATCTGTCACACCTATGCTGACTAACATTTGTAAGAAAGATGTACACAGTGTCTTGAATAAGTATTCATACCCCTTGAGATTTTCCATATTTTGTCATGTTACAACCAAAAACGTGAATGTATTTTATTGGGATTTTATGTGATAGAACAACACAAAGTGGCACATAATTGTGAAGTGGAAGGAAAATGATAAACGTTTTTTTAAAATTGTTTACAAATAAATATGTGAAAAGTGTGGTGTGCATTTGTATTCAGCCCCCCTGAGTCAATACTTTGTAGAATCACCTTTCGCTGCAATTACAACTGCAAGTCTTTTTGGGGATGTCTCTACCAGCTTTGCACATCTAGAAAGTGACATTTTTTGCCCAAGCTCTGTCAGATTGGATGGAGAGCATCTGTGAACAGCAGTTTTCAAGTCTTACCACAGACTCTCAATTGGATTTTGGTCCTGACTTTGACTGGGCCATTCTAACACATGGATATGCTTTGAGGTAAACCATTCTATTGTAGCTCTGGCTGTATGTTTAGGGCCGTTGTCCTGCTGGAAGCTCAACCTCTGCCCCAGTCTCAAGTCTTTTGGAGACTCTGATACTCTGTACACACGATCGGTTTTACCGATGAAAACAGTACGATGGAGTTTTTCATCGGACAAACCGATCATGTATGGGCCCCATCGGCCTTTTTTCCATCGGTGAGAAAAAATAGAACATGTTTTAAATTTATCCGATGAAAAAAAAACGATAGCAAATTCTGATTGTCTGTGTGGAACTCCATCTGAGAAAAAACCCACGCATGCTCAGAATCAAGTCGACGCATGCTCAGAAGCATTGAACTTAATTTTTCTCGGCTCGTCAAAGTGTTTTACATCACAGCGTTTGGGACAGTCGGATTTTTGACTGATGCTGTGTAGGCAAGACTGATGGAAGTCAGCTTCATCGGAATTCCAATGGAAAAATCCATCGGATTTGAATCCATAGGAAATCCGATCGTGTGTACATGGCTTAACAGGTTTTCTTCTAAGATTAACCTGTATTTGGCTCCATCCATCTTCCCATCAACTCTGACCAGCTTCCCTGTCCTCTCTTAAGAAAAGCATCCCCACATTATGATGCTGCCACCACCATGTTTCACAGTGGCGATGGTGTGTTCAGGGTGATGTGCAGTGTTAGTTTTCCACCACACATAGCGTTTTGCTTTTAGGACAAAACGTTTAATTTTGGTCTCACCTGACCAGAGCACCTTCTTTCACACGTTTGCTGTGTCCCCCACATGGCTTCTCGGAAACTGCAAACAGAATTTCTTATGGCTCTTTTTCAGCAATGGCTTTCTTCTTGCCACTCTTCCATAAAGCCCAGATATATGGAGTGCACAACTAATAGTTATCCTGTGGACAGATTCTCCCACCTGAGCTGTAGGATCTCTGCAGCTCCTCCAGAGTTACCATGGGCCTCTTGGCTGCTTCTCTGATTAATGCTCTCCTTGCCCGGCCTGTCAGTTTAGGTGGACGGTCATGTCTTGGTAGGTTTGCAGTTGTGCCATACTCTTTCCATTTTCGGATGATGTATTGAACAGTGCTCCGTGAGATGTTCAAAGCTTGGGATATTTTTTTATAACCTAACCCTGCTTTAAACTTCTCCACAACTTTATCCCTGACCTGTCTGGTGTTTTCCTTGGCCTTCATGATGCTGTTTGTTCAATAGGGTGCATTTAGCTGTTTGCCTAGAGCGGTGGTCCTCAAACTATGGTCCATGGTCATATTACAACCCACTGGTGGCTAGTTGACTGGCACCTGCAATCAGAAGGCTCTGCATGCAATCAGAAAGCTTGATGCAGTGTGTGGCGTATGGTCTGAGCACTGACAGGCTGACCCCCCAATCCTTCAACCTCTGCAGCAATTCTGGCAGCACTCATACATTAATTTCCCCAAAACTACCTCCATATATGACACTGAGCATGTGCACTTAACTTCTTTGGTCGACCATGGCGAGGCCTGTTCTGAGTGGAACCTGTCCTGTTAAAACACTGTATGGTCTTGGCCACCATACTGCAGCTCGGTTTCAGGGTCTTGGCAATCTTCTTATAGCCTAGGCCATCTTTATATAGAGCAACAATTCTTTTTTTCAGATCTTCAGAGAGTTCTTTGCCATGAGGTGCCGTGTTGAACTTTCAGTGACCAGTATGTGGGAGTGAGAGCGATAACACCAAATGAACACACCTGATCCCCATTCACACCTGAGACCTTATAACACTAACGAGTCACATGACACCAGGAAGGTAAATGGCTAATTGGGCCCCATTTGGACATTTTCACTTAGGGATATACTCACTTTTGTTGCCAGCGGTTTAGACATTAATGGCTGTGTGTTGAGTTATTTTGAGGGGACAGCAAATTTACACTGTTTTACAAGCTGTACACTCACTACTTTACATTATAGCAACGTGTCATTTCTTCAGTGTTGTTACATGAAAAGGTATAATAAAATATTTACAAAAATGTGAGGGGTGTACTCACTTTTGTGATATACTGTATGAAGTTATAATAGGCCGGTAATAAAAGTAATATCTATAAGTCAATGAAACTGACATTCCGAAAGCATTCTCTGCAGAAGTATTCAGGTCCATGTGTTTTACATGACAGTGATTGATTTTACAACAGGGAATGTTTGGTGAAAGTTATGTTCATGGTTATATTAATAGACCATAGCAAATGTTCATTTGCATTATATTTGATCAGATACATTTTTATTGTTCAGCGTAGATGATCATTTCTTTGTTGCTGAACTTAGTGACACATCAGGTAGAGATGAGACTTAAAAGGAATTTTTCCTGAAATCATTAACAAACGATGAGGTCAAACTAATCACATTCAGGGTGGCTTGTGCAGGGATGCATACAGTGCTGATCTGGCTGAGTGAATATTAAGCCTATTTTAAGGTAATAAAATGCAACCCTTTCAAATGGGAGCGTTGTTTTCAATGTAGGGTCCAAAAACGAATTCATAGAATAAGATTGTTCAAATGAACAGCTGCATTATATTCTTCATGCAAATTAATTATATACTTTTTGTCAAAAATATATAACCATCTAGATGCTGCTTTTATATTAAACTAAATAAAATACATCTTTCAATTCATGTAATGGCTTGGGCATTATTGAAATCAAATGACTGTTGCGGCAGCAAACCCCTAACTTAAGGTACACCCTGTGTACATGGCCCATTACCCTCTGGGTATAAACACTGGATTATATGGTCTATGAAAGTTGGCTATTCCCCAGTGAGGGCCAATTAGGAACTGTGAGAAAAGTCAGAAAAGTCAAGGGCATAACTAGAAAGGGTAAACAAAAAGTTAAGCATAAAAATAGTTGGGGTCAAGCCAAGTACAGTTTTCTACATTTCATTACCCAGTCTTCAGATCATGGAACAGGGAGATTTCAGATGAGTCCAAAGTAGCAGCAGTAGTTGTGGCCGGTGAAGTAGGCTCCAGGGGACTTGGTCAAAGGGCAGATCCAACAAGACCCTTAAACACAAACAGTACTCTAGCATGGCACAGGAGACACATTTGAGCACAGACAGAGCTACAGCAGCATACAGGAAACGGCACATTAGAAGATTAGATTAGAAAGGAAACAGAAAAGTGAGTACCGGAGCTGGGGTAGAAAGGGGTTATTGAGGAACACCAAGAACAGGGGAGGCTATATACAGAATTTGAAAAGTAAGGAAAAAAAAGTCTGTTTAGGCAGCTTAGACCAGGAGTAGACTTAGGATGGTCTGCATGGCCACCGCTCCCACATGCACTGCATATGTAAGAGCATGAATAGACGTTAAGTACATATTAAAGGGGTCCGTTGTTTATTTTCTAAATAGGTTCCTTTAAGCTAGTGCATTGTTGGTTCACTTACCTTTTCCTTCGATTTCCCTTCTAAATTTTTTTTTTTTGTCTGAATTTCTCACTTCCTGTTTGTCCTCAGTAAGCTTACCCCCATCATCCGTGTCATTCTGGCTGGGGGTTAGTCAGCACGCTCGCCCCCTCCCTCGGGATTACATCCCTGCCGGGAGACGCTGTGTTAGGGACAGAAGAAGAAGAGTCTGGAGTGGAGGTATCCAGAGGAGGCAGCAGGAATAGCAGCAACAGGTGACAAAAGGGACCAAAGGAGGTCACACACAGGAAAAGTATCTCAGCAGGAGGCTCAACAGCAGCTAAGGAAGCAGCAGGTCAGGGGTCAGAAAACTACCAGGGGTTAATCACTTAGAAAACAGCAGAATCAACAGAACAAGCAACTCATGCCCAGTCGATGAACTATCAAGTAGCAGAAAATGTCCACTTCGAAATTAACTTGATAATGCTAGTTCTAAAACGTAATTTATTCAAAACAAATACTTTATATCTGTTATCATTGATTTTATCTATGTATTATTTTGAAATATTTACCGTAGCTGTTTATCAGTTCCGAGAGAACTGGCTTGCCACCCTCACCATCCTGGATCAAACCAGACTGGTGAGGAGGGCACCGATAATAAAGCACCACACCATAAAAAATTAATTAATGCTCCTATTGGGTAGGCGCTATTTGTAAATTTAGTTGTCTGAGCTGTAGTTTAGCCCAGAATAATTGTGGTAAATTGCTGGTTTCTGTTCCAGTCCAGCTGTGTTGCGCATTTTCCTCTTGACTGTAGGTGTCGCTGTCACCACAGGTCAAGGTTTTAAATGCAACAGGCTGGATGTATTGAGCACCTCTTGCCCAGAAACGGCTCAGTGGGAGTGGTTCACCCGCTGTGCATTCTGGGAGAGGGTACTTAAGGGACAGACGCCATCTTCCGGGGCTCTCTGACCTGATGGCCCTCCTGGTCTAAGGTGTGCCGTAGCAGTTTCCTGCCTCTGGGCCGGCTGGCCCGAGGCCTCGTTACTGGAAGTAGGTCCAGGAGTTTCTGGGGCCTACTAGTCAGGGGTGGTCCTGTGCTGTCTTGCCTGCGGGGAGAAGCTGAGCAATTGGAGAAACCAGGGGAGGACTTTTTTCAGAGAGGACCGAGCAAAAAGGCTGGTGCCTCGGGAAGAGCCTGGAGACTCAATTGGAGGACGCATCCTGACCCATCTACCTCACAGTGTTGCCGGATCGGCTGAAAGAAGCTGGTACTGTGTGACTTTACAAAAAGCTATTGGTTATACAATCCTGTGGCAGAGGATTGTCTAACGACTCTAAGATATTCTTCAAGTCTGTGGCAGAGACTATGACCGAGCACCGCACCGGCTGCTAGGTCAGTGAGAGAGGCCTATCCGGTGGTTGCTATATCCAGGGTGGAAACTGTTTGTCCTCTGGATTAAAGAAGTACCCGTGATCTGCAAATACAAGGTACCTGAAGCTCCCCTAATCCTCCATCCCTCTAACTGACTTTGTTAAATAAAAACCATTGCAAAAAGAGACTGTGTGTTGGTGCTGACATCTATAAACAACTTTTCAATGGAACCTCTATGACGGATATGGTGAACAGACAGGTAACGGCATGACCCAAAAATATAACCAGCAGCTCCTACGGGGGTAGTGCTACATTAATTAATTTTTTTTGTTTATGTTCTGATACATCCAGCTTTGCCATGCTGCCCAAGCACAATTTTGTGACACGTAAGAGGAATTGCTAGAGGGACCTATCTTTGACACCCTAGCTGACCCACTTTCCACTTAAATTATCTCTAGTACTTACAAGTTTTTATTTACTGCTCAAGTACTAGCTCTGATGCATCCTAAAAAAGCTTCTTGAGAAATGATATAGGCCATTTAGATGAGTGGGAGGACGCCCTTCTGGTTCATAAGTGGGCTTAGGCTGGGTTCACACTGATACTACACGACAGTCATACGACTGTCATTCTACTTTGCTCTGCGACATTAGTCCTACATCGGTCCTACATTGGTCCTACATCCATCCGACTTGAATGAACAGGATACTACTTTGATCCAACTTTGTGATAGTCTGACTTGTCCTTTGACCAATCAAAACAATCCCAGTGTGACATAAATTCTTCCCTGCTGCTGCAATCACCATGTTGGATGTCACAAGTCAGATGGTTAGGACAAGGATCCTACTTTGATCCAACTGCAATGATAATCAATGGGCTGAAGTAGGACCAAATTCGGACCAAAGTAGTTCAGGAACCTTTTTCAAAGTCGGACCGACTTGTGTCGGACCAGTTAAGATGGCTCTCATAGGAAACCATGCGACATGTGCTTCCAAATTTGGAGCGTATGCTGTACCAGTGTGAACCCAGCCTCACTGAAGATTTCTGACAAACATATTCAGCTGTAGATCCTACACAGAGCCTATTTAACCCCAGTGCATATGAGCAACAGTCTTAAGCCCCATACACACGGTCGGACTTCCATCAGACTTTTCCCTGGATTTTTGTCCGAACTGAGTTGGCCGGGCACACCCATAGCATACACACCACAGGACTTTTCTGCAAACTTTCCCAAAACTTTTTGCAACATTACGTTGTTTTTCTGCTCTTTTCCGCTCTTTACCGCCACCCTTTGGTCAACTTCTGCTATTGTTGGTTGATTTTAACATAGTTGTTTTGTCCATCGGACAAAAGTCCTATGGTTTTCTGTACACACGGTCGGACTTTGCTCCATCGGACTTTGCCAAAAGTTTGTCCGTTTGCAGACCCAACTTTTGTCCGATGAAACCAAAGAAAAAAAATAAAAAATAAAAAATTTGTCCGATGGAGCGTACACACGGTCGGATTGTTGGTCCAACTTGCTCAAAATGAAGTTTGTTGGGCAAAAGTCCGACCGTGTGTACGGGGCTTTACTCTCAGTGTTCCAAGTATCAGCAGTTTTCAGGTATGTTCTATCATGTGATATGGATATGCCCAGTGATTCAGGGATACTAGAATAAATTAGTAGAATTCCTTTATGATATATTGGGCTCCCTAGTGGGACTAGACTCCAAAGTATGCCTGCTTGGCAGCAACAAACATCTTAATATGGAACAATACACCAAGGTTTTTCTGCTCATGCCACTTGAGGGTGTAGGTCCTTTCTCCTGCATTGACATTATAGTTGACAAATAATAATGATACTCTACCATTAAAGAAAGAAATCTACACATACAGTAGTGGAGGCTGTCCCACGAAATATAATAAAATCTGGTGTAGATTGCTCCCCTCATCTTTCACCTGCAACCACTTAGACTAGCCTCCTCTTCACTGGCGGGTGGTAAACATGGAGAATACACATAAGTGCAACGGATCACCCTTTTTTCTTCCCCTCCACTACAAAGCAAACCTCAACTGGGAAGCACTTGTTGGTTTTAAAGTTAAACCATAGACAAAACTTGTTAATTTTTTTCTTATTCCATTTTAGATATAGGAAGGGAGAGTTATACCCTCATAAAAATTTTTGTCATCTGTATCCAATTGGGGAGATTTCCATTCACTTCCTGTACCATAGACAAAACGGGAATTGAAAAAAATATCTGTCTAAAGAGATATACTGTAATCCCTGGCTGTCAACAGGAAAACAGAACTAAATGTTCCCATTGTAAGATATCGTTATAATTTCTGTGCCGGGGACAACCCAAAATTTGTGATTTTCTTTTACTTTCAGTGATAATGGTAAAAGGAACTAATGGAGAGGGTGAATCTCCCTACCAGGGGTAGAAATATCAATAAAAACCAGACAGGTGTTCTAATCTCTATCCAAAAAAAAAAAAAGTTTTGCCTTTAGTTATACTGTAAGTTCAGAGTTGATTATATTAAGCTTGTAGTTATAAACTATTATATACATTATTTTGAGGTTTTACAGCACCCACTCTCCTTATTAAAACATTATGCTATGTGTGTTATTAAAGGCGGGATTGCTAGATATTTTATACCCATGTCTAATTGGAAACTCATATATCTCATTTATTCTTTGTTTGTAGCATGTTTTCTTTTATATGTCATGTGACAACATGGATGTTAAGTTAAGTTTTAAGTGTAAGTTCTGTACATGTTTCAATAATGTTTTTCTCCAAATGAAAAGAAAAAAGAAATTGACAAGTTGGATACATAAGTTATAGCAGGACCCTTCAGAACTGAAAGAAAAAAAACATTTGAAATCAATATGCTTTTATGAGGAGGAATTCTTTTTATATAGTGTTCAAGTCCTGTTCATAAACTATTCAGAAAATTGTATACATATTTATGATATGATTCGTTTGAGAAAGAAAAGGGGGAAAATGGTAACCTCAATTTTTAAATAAATTTTTATTATCAAATCAATGTACATACAAAAAGAAATATCATGTTTATTGACATTTAACATTACAATTTGTATATGTAATATTTATCACTAGAGGTGGACCGAATGGATATTATGGTGCCAAAACCGAAAATTCAGGATGCACTTGGCCGAAACCGAAAATGACAGTTTTTAAAAAATTTATATATTTTTATACATAATTATATTATATTGTCGGCCATTATCGGCACCTTTAGCGCAAGAAAAGCTCAAGAAAAATGCATGTCTTCACACTGGTCCCTTGCACTTCCCATGTGGTCTTAAAAATCTTGCTTGCTGCATTTTTGGTCTGTTAAAAAAAATGCACAAAAAACACACCTCCGCGTTGAAATGCATTGAAAACGCAGCAAGAAAGCATCAGTAACGCACTCGTGTTACGTTTTTGATGTGGTTTTTGAGTCACATGACCTATGAAATAGCACAGCATACAGTAAACACAGTAAAATCGTGGTCAAATCGTGGCAAACTCGCATACGTTTTCAGCGCCGTTATCAGCATATTTTTCTCTCTTGGCAAAATGTCGAAAACACCATTTTCTGCCGATATGTTTTGGCCCACCGAAATTTCGGTGCATCTCTATTTATCACCATAGAAAACACAATAAGGATTGCGTTGTATGCTGACGGTGGAGGCAGCATTGTTTATGTAGTAAAGGAGAAGAGCATGTTCACTTTTTGCAAAGTGAATTTTTACTTACCTTAGTGAATAATGTGAAACTGTGCTGTCTTCAATCATCCAATTATGTGAAAGCATTATTTTCTTGCGCATAATTGGGTATTCTATGCACAGTGAATTTTTAGTTAGTCCCATTCTAAATTACTAAGCTAAATGAAAATTCACCTTGCACAGTGGACATGCTCTACTTCATAAGTAAATCAACTCCATGGTCTCAATTACAATAATGTTGTCAATGAGGAATTCTTTTATTTATCCTCTTGATAGTAGACTCCATTTTTCTGCAATCCCACGTGTAGTTTTTCCAACTTAAATCTTCAAAGTAAAAAAAATAAGGATTAGTATAATATTGAAGGGTGAACTGTGAACAAAATAGACCCAGGCGACCACATGTCCCTTTTAATCCACATAATGATGTGCCTATACTTGATTTCCTACTTTCTGGGACACTGTTTTTATTTCTAAGGTGGCCATAGACAGTGTGAATTGCTTTCTTGCAAGCACGGGTTGCAGGAAAGAAATTTGCACAATTCCCCCATCAACACAGACAGTGTTGACAGGGGAGTCCCTCCTGCAAAGCAATTTTCTTTTCCCGCCAGGGGGGCGGGAGTGAGCAGATGAAGCCATCCCCACTGGGAGAAGAAAGTGCTTATCGCTAGCCGCTATAGCAGCCGCTTGCCATAATCGCAAGCAGATTTGGCAGGCTGGTTGTACCTAAATGGATCGATTGGTCAACTTGGTACATTCAGCCTGCTTATTAAAGCGGATCTTCACTGCATCTGAATACCACAAAACAAAAACGCTATTTAATTCATTTTTATTATTCAAAGCAAACTCCCCCATTGTTCAATGTCTCTATGCTTTATTTTGGTGAGAAATCTCTTTGAAAAACACCCCTAGGATTTCTGGCCGTGGCCATGTTGAGTAAATGAAAATGATTGATGTAGCATTTACTTAGACCACTTTCACACTGATGCGCTTTTCAGGCGCTTTCACGCTAAAAAAAGCGCCTGAAAAGCTTACGAAAATTTATTTCCATTAAAATCAATGAATGCTTTCACACTGGGGCAGTGCACTGAAAAAAACACCCCTCTCCATTGAAATGAATTGAAAGTGCTTCAAAAGCGACTAAAAAGCGCTTCAAAAGCGCTCAGTGTTTTACTGGCAGTTTTTCAAGCGCCTCAGTGTGAAAGAGTCCTTACTGCCCTCAGCTCAAGTATGCATACAGGAGAGTGTGCATAATTGAAAAAAAAATGAAATCTAATATATTTTCCTATCTATTTATTAATGCTAGTAGCATGAGGATTAAAAATAATCAATGTCAATAGGGAGAGTGAAGTTCCACTTTAATGGTTCAAATCTAGGCCGGTTCCTGATCAACTGCCCGAGATTCGAACCGTGTATGGCCGGCCAAACCTTTATTATAGTACTGACTGTGTGTAAACTCTACTCTGATTGTACTGACTATGCATAAACTATTCTGTAGAACCATGTTTTCTTACATTTATCCTCCCTGCTTTTAACAAAAGGTAAGATCTTCCATGGTTTTTATTTAATTTATTTTTAAGAACCTATAGACTTATTGAGAAAAAGTTTGACTTCCAGTACTCCATTTTAAACTTTTAGCAGAAAAGTCTTTCCCAAGAGAAGACACCACTGGATATCTTCTACTACCTTTATGAACCAGAATAACTGGTGTCTCGCTTTACTTTGTTACTTTTGATTAACTTTTCTTGACTTCATCACCAAGTCCTGCCCACTAACATGGTCTCGGAAACTTTCACTGAACAGTCATGTGCATGAAAGCTTCTTTTTTTTTTTCTTCGTTTATTAAGCTTCATGCACACACGCTTATGAAAATAAGCATTTTTTTTATGCCTGAATTTTTCAGAAAAAATGCCTCTAATTTTACAACATGTATGTGCATTTATATGTGTATGGTGTACAGTATATTAATTAATTCTGGCCATTAGAATACATTTACATGCATGCGTGTGTGTTTATGCACATTTAGACGTGTTTATGCATGTACACACATTTTTTTTCCTGCACAAATCCCTGTGAATGCTCCTCTTGAAATACTCCTGTAAACGCATATGTGTGCATGGCCACATAGGCTAAGATAGAGATCCTTTTACACATAGGAAAAAAAAAAACTGAACGCATGTGTAGCGGGTATTTGAATTTAAGGGAAGCATCTGGGTGGTAGTGTAACCCAGATGCACTGATTGCTAGGGAATCTGAGACCCTTTTATAGTTCGTGGAGGACTCTGGTGGTGTGAGGTTCCCTGGGCCTATAGGTGGCGTTGTTGCCGGGGGCCGGAGGTGAACTCACATCGCAAGACTGTGCCTTTTTGTACTCCCCTGGAACTGGTACAGCGGGGCGGGGAACCCGCTGTGGCGCGAAGGGAGAGGAAATAAAAGGGGCGGACGCCCTTACCACAGGGTTTTTTTCAGAGTTGGAGTCGGAGGATGTGGCCGCACCCAGGCACCTTCAGCTTGGGTGCTGGCGTTCCGGTGTTCCGGGCCCAGGTGCCTTTGACCTGGCCGGAGCGGAGATGGAGTCCATCTCAGGCACCTTTAGCCTGGGGTGAGGTACTATGGCGGATGCCTGGGGCTCAGTACCTTCGACTGAGTTCCGCAAGGGTGGAGGAATCCGAGGGGGCCCTAACTCCTTGGGTGCCCATGTCTGAGTTTGTGAGGTCTGGTGTGCAGAACTTCTCTGGGGAGTCCGGCGCAGCATTGCTGGTGACAGAGAGGCCTCCGGTATCTCCCTTGGACGGATATCCTTCCTCTGACAGGGGCCGTGTTAGCGAAGGTAATTCACGTTCTATTTCACATAGTCAGTGGCAGTGACTATTCGCCACTGGTGATACCACAGTGGTTGGCAAGAGAAGGGAAAGGATTGTGCCTCGACCTATTCCCGTTAAGACTAAGTTGTTGCAAAAGAATCCAACTTAACTGTGCAGTGTGTTTATTCGCTGAGAAGAATAAAACTGTGTTGGACCTATTCACTGTGTGGAACTATGGTTACTAGGAGCAAAGGAGTCAGGGACAAAGTACAGGACTTGACTCTAGGACACCTACACAAAGCCCGACCTTTCTGGCCTTCACCTTGTCACTATGGAGGACATGGGCCGTAGAGTATCTCATCCCTCTTCCCAGCACTAACACCCCAAGACAAAGAAAGACAAGCCGAGAATGAGAAGGGGAGAGAGGGGTGAGGCCGCTACACATGTATAAGTGGCATTTTTTTAGGCTCCATGTGCACCTTATACACACATACAGAGGCCTTTTAAAGGGCAGAGTGGTGGTGCTTTAAAAGAAGGTACATTGCTCTGTTTGTATGCAAGCACCATCAGATTAATTGATATCCCTCCCAAACCTACATCCCTGGCACCAACAGCACGTGACAGGTCTGACTCAAAAGGATATGTAGGACCTCCACACAGGGAGTAAGGGTCCTTCTCTGCAGCTGCCAACAGGGGGCAGGATTTTCCACTAGGCTATGGCAGATATAGGCCTCAAGCTCACAAATGGTGAGAAGCTGAAAATATGCTGGGTGTAAAATTCATAGGCATTTTCCCTTCCCCAGAGAGAAGCAGGTGTCTGGCATGTGCAAATGGCTGTGTGTCGCCATACCCTTGTAAACTGCAAAAATTCCAAGCATCAGCATTTACCCTTGCATGTGCATATAGCAGATTTCCCGAACACGAGACTTCTGCATTTGGAAAATACATTGTACGCACATGAGCAGGTAAACGCCAATGCTTCTGTGCATCAGTGTTTATATGAGTATGGCTGCATACAGCCATTCACTTGTATGGTAGGCTGTATGTAGCACCTGCCCCTCCCTGGGCGCAGGAAAATGCCCAGTATTTTATACCCAGCGTGTATTCAAAAAAGCTACCTGCATGTCCGAGTAAGCAACTGGACATGCCGGTTGCTTTTGGATTACATGCTGTTTATGGGCTTTGCATTGTGACAGTGCATTTTAATTCTTAGTTGGGAAAATACTTCACTATGTGGTCCTCCTGTTACATTTAAATCCCCTCTCTGGAGCATATTGGCCTTAGGTGTCTGAGGAGTCTTATCTGCTCAGATCAAGGCACATTCAGCTGCAGAGAAGCAAGGCAGTTCTGGATATCCTTGTGGGATCTTAATATCTGGCAAGAAGCCCTATTACCTGTTTGCATGAAGAGGCTTTGGGTGCACTTTCCTGTGGCGGCGTATACCAACATCTTCCACACTGCGAGAGGAGATTGAAGGACTATATCTCTAAGCATTATTGTCTGCACTACAATTAAATATTTTGTAGCACTTTCATGGACTTTTTGCACTTTATATGTTGCATGTTGCACTTTGTGTTTATTAATTTAAAACAGTCAATGAGTTTTATTAAGTCTAGTATATAAATAATAGGATTTTTTACTCACCGTAAAATCCTTTTCTCTGAGTCCATGGACCGACACAGCTTCTCTATTGACAAAGTGGGTATTATCCGTTAATTAGGAGTGACTAGGCAGAAAAACTTGTAAAAAGTGTTGCATCACACCTTCTACAGTACCGCCCAGGGGGCGGACCCTCTGGGTATACCCTCTCAGTCTGCACATCGCAGATCAGTTCGTCAAAAAGCAGTACAAACTTAAAAGGAGGGGTGGGTGCTGTGTCGGTCCATGGACTCAGAGAAAAGGATTTTACGGTGAGTAAAAAATCCTATTTACTCTTTCGTCCATGGACCGACACAGCTTCTCTATTGACAAAGTGGGACGTCCCAAAGCAGTGTCAGAGAAAAAACGAGGGGTGGTAACAGCATAAAAACAAACTTCACCCCAAAACACAAAACAGCACTCCTCCAACGGAGGAGTTGCAACTCTAAACAGCCGCCTGCAAAACCTTGCGGCCGAAAGAGGCATCCGAAGATGCACCTACATCAACTTTGTAGAATTTTGTGAAAGTGTGAGCGGACGACCAAGTCGCCGCTTTACATAGTTGGGAAACAGACGCTTGATGTCGGAAAGCCCAAGAGGCACCTATTGCCCTGGTCGAATGCGCCGTGACAGGAAAGGGGGGCGCCTGACCCTTTAAGGCGTAAGCCTGGATTACTATCTGTCGGATCCACCTAGAGATGGTGGCCGATGAGACTGCTTGGCCCTTCTTGGGACCAGCCACCGAAACAAACAGTGAGTCTGACTTCCGGAACAGGGAAGTAGCAGATATGTATACTCTCAAAACTCGGACAACGTCCAAGGAATGCAACGCCGACTTAGGATTCGACGGCTGAGGACACAAGGATGGAAGTACAATGTCTTCGTTGAGATGAAAAGCCGAAACGACTTTCGGAAGAAAGGAAGGCTGCGGCCGCAGCACCACCTTATCCTTGTGGAAAATCAAATAGGGAGCCTTGCAGGACAAGGCTGCCAGCTCAGAGACTCGTCTAACTGACGTAACAGCCACCAAAAAGACCACCTTCTGAGAAAGTGTCAACAGGGGAATATCTCTAATATTCTCAAACGGTGCCTTCTGAAGCACCGAGAGGACCAGGTTCAAGTCCCACGGAGGTAACGGGGGGCGGACCGGAGGGGCCACATGTCGAACCCCCTGCACAAATGTACTCACGAGAGAGTGAGTCGCCAGGGGTCGCTGAAAAAAGACAGCCAGGGCAGATATCTGTCCCTTAATCGTACTTAGGGCAAGCCTTTGGTCTACCCCATGCTGTAAAAACAGCAGGATTCTGGAAACCAAATAGGTACGCGGATGCCATTTCATTTCCTCACACATGGAGATGTAGGCCCTCCAAGTGCGGTGATAGACCTTCCTAGAGGACGGTTTCCGAGCACTTCTCATAGTAGAAATTACTGAGTCTGACAGGCCCCGGTCTCTCAGTACCTGGTTCTCAACAGCCATGCCGTTAAAGCCAATGACTGTAAAGCAGGATGGAATATGGGACCTTGCGACAGCAGGTCCTTCCGTAGTGGTAGGCGCCAGGGGACGTCTGCTACCAGACGTACTAGATCGGCGTACCAAGGACGCTGAGGCCAATCTGGAGCGATTAGGATCATTGGAATTCCCTCTGCCTCCACTCTGCGGAGCAGAAGAGGAAGAAGCCTTAAGGGAGGGAAGGCATAGATTAGCCGATACTGGCCCCACGATGCTACCAACGCGTCCGTTGCGTCTGCCCATGGGTCTCTTGACCGGGCCACAAACCTCAATACCTTCCGATTGAGTCGGGAAGCCAGAAGATCTACGTCTGGTGTGCCCCATCTTTGGCAGAGGAGTTGGAACACCTCCGGGTGTAAGGACCATTCTCCCTGGTCCAGCATCTGGCGGCTCAGGTAGTCCGCCTGCCAGTTTTCCACACCCGGAATGTACACGGCCGACAGTGCCGGTACGCTCCTCTCTGCCCACTTCAGGATGCGAGCGATCTCCGATGCTGCAGCTGAGCTTCTTGTTCCTCCTTGATGATTGACATATGCCACTGCTGTGGCGTTGTCTGACTGGATCCTGACTGGACGCCCTTGCAGTCTCTGAGACCCTTTGAAGAGGCACAGCTTGATCGCCCGGATCTCCAGGACATTGATCGGCAGGAGGGCTTCCTCTGGGGTCCAGCGACCTTGCGCCGACTGGACACCCCAGACTCCCCCCCAACCTGTAAGGCTGGCGTCCGTCGTGATCACTATCCAGTAAACCGGAAGAAATGACTTCCCGGCCATTAGAGCCGGTGCTGTCAGCCACCATACCAGGGATCTCCTGACTAGGTGGCTCACTCGGATTTGATAATCCAGAGATGAAGGGCATCTGTTCCATCTGGACAGAACTTCCCTCTGTAACACTCGAGTGTGGTATTGAGCATATGGGACCGCCTCGAAGGAGGCTACCATGAGGCCCAACACTCGCATGCAAAAACGGAGTGACGACCAATTCCTGGAAGTCAGCTGCCGTACTGCAGCCCGGAGGGTCTGCAACTTCTCCACAGGGAGGAATACCTTTGCCTCTGAGGAATCCAGAATCAACCCCAGGTACACTAGGCGTTGAGTGGGCACCAATACTGACTTTTGCGTGTTTAGTATCCAACCACAGTCTCGAAGAGTCTGACAGGTAATGGACACGCTTACCTCTAATTCTGAGCTTGAAGGGCCCTTCAGCAGAAGGTCGTCCAAGTAACCTGTGATAGCGATACCCCGCTGTCTTAGAAGTGCCAGAATCGGAGCGAGCACCTTGGTGAACGTCCTGGGTGCTGAGGCAAGGCCAAACGGGAGGGCCACATACTGGTAGTGGTTCTTCCCGATAGCAAATCGCAGAAACCTCTGGTGTCTGGAGTATATGGGGACATGCAGGTATGCGTCCTTGATGTCCAAGGAGGCCAGAAAGTCCCCCGGATGGAGAGCCGTGACTACGGATCGAACCGACTCCATCCGAAATCTTTGTACCTTCACAAAGCAATTGAGGGCTCTGAGATCCAAGATTGGACGAACCCCCTCCTTCTTTGGCACAATGAACAGATTTGAGTAAAAACCCTGACCCCGTTCCTGTTCTGGAACTGGAATAACTACCCCGCGTTCCAGTAGACCCTGGACCGCCCCATACAGGGCCTCCCGACGGGTCGGTAGTAGCTGGAGATTGGAGGTGATGAATCTGTCTGGTGGACAAGAGAGAAATTCTATCTTGTAGCCTGAGGAGATTACTTCGCAAACCCACCTGTCGGAGACTAGAGCAGTCCACTGAGTCGCGAATTTGCGAAGACGTCCCCCCACCCGAGAGCTGGGTGGGGGCGGACCTTCATGTGGACGCAGATTTGTCCACAGGCTTGTTGGGTCTGCGGGACCAAGGACGCTTTTGTCCTTGGGCAGGCGCTTTATCGGCCTGGGGTCTTTTCCCTGTCGCCTTAAGAGGGCGAAAAAACCGCTTACGTGCAGTAAAGGAGGGCCCTTGCCCTTGGCGTGGTCCCCTACCCTTGCTAGTTTGGGGAAGCAAAGTGCTTTTACCTCCTGTAGCATCCTTGATGATGTCATCCAGAGAAGCCCCAAAAAGTCTGTCGCCCTTAAAAGGCAGATCCAATAGGGCTTTCTTGGAAGTCTGGTCCGCAGACCAGCCCTTTAGCCAGATCAGGCGGCGTATTGCTACTGCATAAACCGAAGCTCTTGACAGCAGGGGAATAGTATCCATGTCTGACTCGCAGACAAACTTAAGGCCCTGGACCAACTGGTCGGCCAAAGTTATCTCATTAGGAGGAGCATCTCGCTCCTTTAACCCCTGGAGTAGCAATTTTGCCCATTCAGTAAGTGTCTGAGACACTAGGGCCCCCGCCAATGCCGGGCGTACTGCTGAGCCTACCACTGAGTATAGGTAGCGAGCGAGTGCTTCAGCCTTCTTATCCACAGGGTCCTTGAAAACAGGAGCCCCTTCTACTGGAATAGTGGTGGCTCTATTAAGTCTGGACACCGAAGGGTCCACTATAGGGGGAGAGGTCCATATCTTCAGAAAACTCTCCTCAAAGGGGTACCGTACTGCAAACCTCTTTGGGGCTGTAAAGACCCTCAGTGGGTTCTCCCATTCCTTGTATAAGAGTTTGTCAAAATAAGACACACAAGGGAACACCTTAGCAGTGCGGGCAGGTTTACGAAACCCAAAGGGGACTGGAGTATCTGCTACTTCTTCAGTCCTTTCCAACTTTAGCGTATCCCGCACTGCAGTAATAAGGTCAGATACCAAAGCCGTCTCGCGTACTGACCTGGACTTGGAGTCCTCCTCACTGTCCGATCGGTCACGGTCTGCAGTCTCTGATGCATCAGAATCTGGGCCATGAGCCGTAGCTGGACCTGGTTCTGCATCAGAAATATCCCCAGAAGATTGCAGGGGACGGGGGCGTTTATTACCCCCTGTATTCCCGTGTGCTGCTTCCACCCTGGCAGCAAACGCCTCTAGGATTGCCGACATAGCGTCCATAGACACCTCAGGGACACCAGCTGCTAAATCTGGTGTTTCAGGGGAGAAGACATCTGGCTCAGATGCCATGCTGACCACACGCTGACACTCACAGGGCTCCAGGCAAGATATCAATAGGCCACCCTCCTGCGCTGCAGAGATGCTGGGTTACCCAGAGGACTCACCACCCTGGATAGGTACTGCTATGCTGCGCCTATGATGCTGTCCCCTTGCTGCTGTGTCAGTCTGCTTCTTTTATCAGCACTTCCTGTGTGAATTTTCGCGCCAGTGTAATGCACCCTAGAGGCCGGAGGCTCTCGCAAAATGGTTGCCAAAACCGTCTGTATGGAAGATAATGTGGGCTCTAAGAAAATGGCCGCCGACAGAAGATAGAGGTCAGGCAGCCATAGCCCACAAAAAAGATGGCCGCCGAACGGCAATATCTGCATACAGGGTGGACAAACATGGCCGCCGATCACCTGATAGGGGCCAGTGGGTGTGGCCGAACTACAGGAAGATGGCCGCCAGGCAGTTACAAGAGGCCAAACTTGGCATGGACCACCTCAAAATGGCCGCCGACAGCATGGAGACACAGAAACACAGGTAAGCAAAAATGACATTTCTTTTAAATGTTAGTTACAGCCAGCCCCGCTCCAGTGGGACCCCCTAGGTGACCCCCAGCACCCAGCAACCTTTAGCTAGAAGCCCAGGGAGGAGGGAAAGGCAGGGAGAGAGGGAAGAAAGGGGCCACAACCACTTACTTGATCTCTCCAGGAATGTCCAGCTAAATCACCCAGCCGAGGCAGGGGAGTTTTACTTACCTATCCTGCATGTATTCTGCTGGAAGACATTCCAAACAGATCATCGTCCGCGCACGGAAGGTGACTGTTGGCCAGGCATGCTGTGATTGGACCCAGAAGGGACGATCATATGTATGCCCTGGAGCATGACGCTCACCGGACAGGCTGCTGCGACTCGGCCGTAAGGTCAGCCGAAGCTGAGCGGTCCGATGCAAGCCTTGGAGCGTAAGCTCACCGGCCAGGCTGCTGCGACTCGGCCGTAAGGTCAGCCGAAGCTGAGCGGTCCGATGCAGGCCCTGGAGCGTAGGCTCACCGGCCACCCGTGGAGCGACGGGCATGTCGTGGAAAACCCAGCGCGTAGCTAGGGTCGGCACACGCTCGATGGCCGAAACTGGGGAGACTACAAGGATCGAGGATCCAGCCTGTCACCCAGTCGGCAGTTGATCGAAGATCGCAGGAAACAACAAATGTAGCAAAAAAATAAAAAATATATATATCTTTTTTCCCCGGACCAATGAGCCCGAAGGGAGCCATGTCCTACTCCTTGCTAGACAGAAAAAAACTGATCTGCGATGTGCAGACTGAGAGGGTATACCCAGAGGGTCCGCCCCCTGGGCGGTACTGTAGAAGGTGTGATGCAACACTTTTTACAAGTTTTTCTGCCTAGTCACTCCTAATTAACGGATAATACCCACTTTGTCAATAGAGAAGCTGTGTCGGTCCATGGACGAAAGAGTAATTTTTTTTGATGATTTGAGTGTATGTTGATAGAGTCAGGCCTCGTACACACGGCCGATTTTCTCGGCAAGAACCAGCAAGAAACTTGCTGGCAGAGAGGTCTTGCCGAGTAAATCGGTCGTGTGTACGCGGCTATCGGGTTTCTTGTCGAGAAAACCGACAAGAAACCTCGACGAGAAAATAGAGAACCTGCTCTCTATTTTCTCGTCGAGATTCTCCTCGGCATGTTTCTCGACGAGAAAAGTGAGTGTGTGTACACTTACCTGTCCTCCCGGAAGCCCGCGCATGTTCGAAATGAATTCGACGCATGCGTGGTAGCTTCCTAGGCATACGTAGGGTATACCAAGATGGCGGCGATGGCATCGAATGTGATGAGCGCATGCTCGTCGTAGTCGATGACGTCACCGCGTACGCTCCATTCAAAGAACCGCGGGTTCTTTGAAACGAGCGTGTGTACACTCGGCCGGGACAAGTTTCTTGTCCAAGAATCTCGTCGAAAAAAACGACATGTTTTTTTCAACGAGAATCTCGGCCGTGTGTGCGAGGGCATACAGCCCTGGCCAAAAGTTTTGAGAATGACACAAATATAATTTTTTTTACAAAGTCTGCTGCTTCAGTTTGAACTTAATCCCATTAAATCACTTCCACTGCTTTTGTGAAGAAGGCTTCAAGGCACCCAAGAAAGTCCAGCAAGAGCCAGGACCAAATCTTTTCAGCTGATTCAGCTGCGGGAGTGGGGCAACACCAGTGCAGAGCTTGCTCAGGATTGGCAGCAGTCAGGTGTGAGTACATCTGCACTCCCAAACAAAATTGACGTCCTTTTTTTCCCACAAATAGAGCTTTCCTTTGGTGGTATTTGATCACCTCTGCGGTTTTTATTTTTTGCGCTATAAACAGAAAAAGAGCGACAATTTTGAAAAAAATTACATATTTTTTACTTTTTGCTATAATAAATATCCCCAAAAAATATATAAAAAAACGTTTTTTTCCTCAGTTTAGTCCGATACGTATTCTTCTACATATTTTTGGGGGAAAAAAAACGCAATAAGTGTTTATTGATTGGTTTGCGCAAAAGTTATAGTATCTACAAAATAGGGGGTCGTTTTATGGCATTTTTATTAATAATTAATTTTTTTACTAGTAATGGCGGCGATCAGCAATTTTTATCGTGACTGCAACATTATGGAGGACACATTGGACACTTTTGACACATTTTTGGGACCATTGTAATTTTTACAGCGATCGGTGCTATAAAAATGCACTGATTACTGTGAAAATGACACTTGCAGTGAAGGGTTTAACCTCTAGGTGGTGCTGTAGGGGTTAAGTGTGACCTAATGAGTGATTTTAACTGAAGGGGGGCGTGGCTTGGCGTGTGACGTCACTGATCGTCGTTTCCTATGACAGGGAACAGACGATCAGTGACACTGCCACTAGGAAGAACAGGGAAAGGTTTGTTTACACTTACCTCTCCTCGTTCTTCAGCTCTGTGACCCGATCGTGGGAGCTTCGGACCGGGTCGTGAGCGCGCCACCGGCGGCGCGCGCGCGACCCACGGACAGGTTCTTAAAGGGGACGTACCTGTACGCCCTTGTGCCTGTCCGTGCCATTCTGTCGACGTACATCGTCGTGTGGCGGCCCTTAAGTGGTTAAGGAGCCCGTTTATGCGATTTTATTTTTTAGGGTGGGCCTCTGCTTTAATCTCATTGAGAACTTGTGGTCAATCCTCAAAAGGATGGTGAACAAACACCCCCCCCCCCCCCCCCCCACAAATTCTAAAAAACTCCAAGCTATGATTATGCAAGAATGGGCTGCCTTCAGTCAGGATGTGGCCCAGAAGTTGATTGATAGCATGTCAGGGCAAATTGCAGAGGCCTTGAAAAAGAAGGGTCAACCAACCCTGCAAATATTGACTCTTTGCATAAACTTAATGTAATGGTCAATAAAAGCCTTCGACACCTAAAAAATTCATGTAATTATACTTCAGTATACCATAATAACATCTGACAAAAAGATCTAAAAGCACTGAGGCAGCAGACTTTGTGAAAAAAAATGTTTTTGTCATTCTCAAAACTTTTGGCCACGGCTGTACATATATTTTTAGGACAGTGCACTGTGATAAGGTTTTTTTTGCACAGTTTACAGTATATCCCCATACCTCCCAACCCGCACGGATTCTGCGGGTTTTTCCCACAGGGACACCATCTTCCCGTGTTCCCGCGCGTGACACTGTATTCCCGCACAGAGCCAGAGGAGGGAGGAGGAGGTAAGATTGAGCGCGCCAGCGCGCCAGGCAGAGAGGTGAGGCGGGACTCAGAGCGGCTGCGATCGGCAGGTATGTCGGGCCTATGAATATTGTCCAAAAACAGCATTAAAATGTGTCTTTTAAATTACATATAATGATGGGTGTCCTATATGTGGACACTGTTGCAATAAGTAAAACTCTTCATCTCACTCATCCCAAATAATACTTTAAATGTCAAACCTCCAGTGCTGAAACATGTAGTTCCAGCTTCAGTACAGTGATAGCGGGTTGCTCGCTGTCCACCTTGTCTATTCATAAAACATTTGGTAGTCTTTCGCAGAAAAGAATACAAGATGTTGTGTGAATGGATGAGGGGAGAACATAATGTTCATCCGACCCGCCTTTTCCCTCATCCATTCGGAGAATGCCTTGTATTCTGTGAAAAGCATACAAGACAATTTGCAAATGGACAAGGTGGAGAGAGAGTGACCCACTATCATCATTGTACTAGAGCCACAACTGTAAGGCCATACGTGGATCAAAATTTGGCTGGTTCAGCAGGGACTGGCTAAATTTTGATCCATGTATTGGCAGGCTGCTTGTACCAGCCTGTCGGGTTTTTTTTCCCAAAAATTTTAAAAATAATTGAAAAAAAAAATTTTTTACTCACCTTAAATAGCGGTTTCTATGCGGAAGTCCCTAACACAGCCGGTTTCCTACTGAACATGCACAAGTCATGCTGCGCTTTCTAAATGATCCTGCCATCTTCTAGGACCTGTGCGGCCCAGAAGGCAGCAGGGGGGAAGGATGAGGGCCTGGACATACAGTACTCTGAGATCGCCACGATCTTATGCGGAAGAGGGTACCTATCAAAACCAGGTAACTGCACCCCCCCCCCAAAAAAAAAAAAATGTGGCAATGGAGGGGGGTGGGTGCGAACAAGAAAAGCATCCCCTTTTGGGTGGAGCTCAGCTTTAAGTTTCAGTGCTGGAAGTTTTGCGCTTGTAGTAGTGTATGGGAGGAATGAAACTAATGCCTCGTACACACGACTGTTTTTAATGACGAGAATTTTTTTTTTTTTAAATGGTCATTAAAAATGATCGTGTGTGGGCTTCAGAGCCATGAAAAAATTGGAACATGCTCTAATTTTTCTCGTCATTTTTCACCTCGTCGTTTTTCTCGTCATGAAAAACGGCCGTGTGTAGGCTTTAACGACGTGAAAAAAAATGTGCATGCTCAGAATCAAGTATGAGACGGGAACGCTCGTTCTGGTAAAACTAGCGTTCGTAATGGGGATAGCACATTCGTCACGCTGTAACAGACTGAAAAGCACGAGGCTGAAAAGCCCGAATCGTCTCTCAACAAACTTTACTAACATGAAGGGTGGCGCCATCCGAATGGAACTTCCCCTTTATAGTGCCGTCGTACGTGTTGTACGTCACCGCGCTTTACTCGAGCATTTTTTTCCATGATAGTGTGTAGGCAAGGCAGGCTTGAGAAGAATCACGTCGAGAAAAATGCAGTTTTTTTCAATGACATTAAAAACGGTCGTGTGTACGCGGCATAAGAGTATTGCCTAATGCAGTAGCACCCACATATGGAACACCCATCTTTACGGGTAATTTATTTATACATAGAAAATGTCAAAAACATTTTTTTCCAGCTTTAAGTTATCCAGGGTTGTAATAGCCACACAGTAGTTAAAGGAACACTAAAGGTTCCCGTTTAAAAAAATAAAAATAACAAACATGTTATACTTACCTCCACTGTGCAGCTCGTTTTGCACACAGCGGCCCCGATCCTGGTCTTCTGGGGTCCCTCGGCGGCTGTTTCAGCTCCTCCCCGCAAGGACTCCACACCATAATGCGAGCGAGCGAGCATGGTGTGGAGTTACTGTGGGCACGCTCCCGTGATACAGCGGCGGCCATAGCCACCCATAGTTGCCAACAGTCACGGATTGGCCGGGACATTCCCGGGATTCAAACCCTTTTCCCAGATTTATTTTGTCCCGGCCAATGTCCCGGCCAATCCGATTTTTCCCGTTTTCCCCGAATTTGGACGCCGCAGGCCGCCGCCGCTAGAGGTCCACGGCTGGCGGAGACAATGTCTCCGCCGGCCGCCATGTTCAAGAAGACCAAAACACGGATGTAGTACAATAGAAAATAAAGCCGCTGCGGCGCCGCCCACACCCCGCACCTCCCCGGGGGTGGGCGGCGCCGCAGCAGCTTTATCTTCTATTGTACAACATCTGTGTTTTGGCTGGCCAGCAGGCCACCCCCCCGCCCCGCCCCGCCCCGCTGCAGGTCTGTCTGTAATGGAAAGGGGCGGGGGTCGGCAGCGCCACAGCTTAATTTTTTTTTTTTTTTCAGCCACACTGTCGGCTCCGCCTCTATTTTGTTCCCCTTCGGGGAAGGGGAAACAATAATGGCGGCCGAGACAGGAGACGCCTGTGGTTAAGGGGGGACTCCGCTGGGGATGCCTGTGGTAAGGGGGGACTCCGCTGGGAACGCCTGTGGTAAGGGAGGACTCCGCTGGGGACGGCTGAGGTAAGGGGGGACTCCGCTGGGGACGCCTGATGTAAGGGGGGACTCCGCTGGGGACGCCTGATGTAAGGGGGGACTCCGATGGGGACGCCTGATGTAAGGGGGGACTCCGCTGGGGACGCCTGAGGTAAGGGGGGACTCCGCTGGGGACGCCTGATGTAAGGGGGGACTCCGCTGGGGACGCCTGAGGTAAGGGGGGACTCCGCTGGGGATGCCTGAGGTAAGGGGGGACTCCGCTGGGGACGCCTGAGGTAAGGGGGGACTCCGCTGGGGACACTTGATGTAAGGGGGACTCCACTGGGGACGCCTGATGTAAGGGGGGACTCCGCTGGGGACGCCTGATGTAAGGGGGGACTCCGCTGGGGACGCCTGATGTAAGGGGGGACTCCGCTGGGGACGCCTGATGTAAGGGGGGACTCTGCTGGGGACGCCTGATGTAAGGGGGACTCCTCTGGGTATACCTGATGTAAGGAAGGACTCCGCTGGGTACGCCTGAGGTAAGGAGGGACTCCTCTGGGGACGCCTGATGTAAGGAGGGACTCCGCTGGGGACGCCTGATGTAAGGAGGGACTCCTCTGGGGACACTTGATGTAAGGGGGGACTCCACTGGGGACGCCCGATGTAAGGGGGGACTCCACTGGGGACGCCTGCATAGTTACCAACAGTCCCGAATTTCCCGGGACAATCATGATTTTTGGACCCTTGTCCACAAGTGTGGAGGGGGCTCTGCTGGGGAGGCACCTGATGCAAGGACGGACTGCTGGGGAGGCACCTGATGCAAGGACGGACTGCTGGGGAGGCACCTGATGCAAGGACGGACTGCTGGGGAGGCACCTGATGCAAGGACGGACTGCTGGGGAGGCCATCTGGTGGCAGGCGACGTGGCAGGTAACACGCTCAGGGCTTCCACTGATTCGGCATTATGGTGAGTTGAATGATTTCATTTTATATTACAATGTAAAAATAGAAATAATGCACTTCAATCATCCTGACACCGTAACAACCATGGTGCCGGGATGATTGAAGCGCCAACAGGTGTTTTGGAGTATCCTTATCTGCCAATTTTGTTACACATTACTATTGTGGTGTAGGATCTGGCTTCTTTCTTTCTATTTCTTTCTCTCTCTTTCTCTCACCTCGGACTCTAGCCACACCCCTTTGAACCACGCCCATTTAAAACCACACCCACTATCGTGCGTAAACCACGCCCATTTTTCGCCGCGACGCGCTTCGCGCGCCGCATTTTTCACTCCAGCATGACACGCCTACAAACGAATGCCCCGCCCCCTGATTATAGCAAGGCTCCGCCTCAATACAAAAAAAGTGTCCCAGATGTTTTTTTTGCAATGTTGGCAACTATGGCCACCGACTGTATCACTCGGCCCCGCCCCCTGGCGCGCCGCGTCATTGGATGTGATTGACAGCAGCGCCAGCCAATGGCTGCGCTGCTTTCAATCCATCCAGTGTAGCCAATCAACGGCTGGGCTCAGGAACTCGGAGGCTGACGGGAGCAAGCGCGGGACTTTCGAGGGGCCAGGTAAGTAAAACGGGGGCTTGGGGGGGGGCGGTATCGTCGAATGTTTTTTCACCTTAATGCATAGGATGCATTAAGGTGAAAAAACATGGGGGTTTACAACCCCTTTAATATATATATATATATATATATATATATATATATATATATATATATATTATGAAAATAGACTATACTTCATATATAGATTTCCTTCAGTGCTCTATCAATGGAGGAGGCAGACTTCACCCGATTGGTCTCTTCTGTATATCAGTATGGTCAACATCTCTGTACTGATATAACAAAAATTATTATATATTTTTTTCAATCAGATTTTTTGAAGACAAAGGAGTAGCAATTCTAGAGCTACATGCGCAGTTGAGCCCTGGTTCACACTGAGGCGATGCGGGAAACGCACAAAGAGTCGCTATGTCTCCCCACATCGCACTGCATAGCAATCGCAGGACGTCCATGTGATCTGCTGCAGCTGTCAATGTTAGATTAACGACACCCTGAAATAGATCGCAAAACGCAGTGCGATTGCCAGAATTGGCTTGCGATTCAGGTGAAAAAAAAAAGGGTCCTGCACCATTTTGGTGTTGATGCGATTTGAGCCATACAGAGTGTATGGCTCAAATAACACCGCACAGACATCGCAGGTGATTTGTACAGGAATGCAGTGGGATTCCTGTGCGAATCACATGCGATGATCTGCACACACTAGTGTGAACCCAGGCTAATCTTTGTGCTGCTGAGAGATTTACAAAATTGTAGCCCAACATCTCATTAGCAGCATACTACAATCAGTGTGTTGCTACTGAGATAACTGTCAACAGGGTGGTAATTTTTTCCATAGCAGAAAGATTTAATCATATACAGTATATACACACACTATATTACCAAAAGTATTGGGACACCTGTCTTTACACGCACATGAACTTTAATTGCATCCCAGTCTTGGTCCGTAGGGTTCAATATTGAATTGGTCCACCCTTTCCAGCTATAACAGCTTCAACTCTTCTAGGAAGTCTGTCCACAAGGTTTAGAAGTGTGTCTATTCTTCCAGAAGCGCATTTGTGAGGTCAGGCACTGATGTGGATGAGAAGGCCTGGCTCGCAGTCTCCACTCTAATTCATCCCAAAGGTGTTCTATCAGGTTGAGATCAGGAATCTGTGCAGGCCAGTCAAGTTCCTCCACCCCAAACTCTCTCATCTGTGTCTTTATGGACCTTGCTTTGTGCACTGGTCCAAATCATTTGGTGGAGGGGGGAAATATGGTGTGGGGTTGTTTTTCAGGGGTTGGGCTTGGCCTCTTAGTTCCAGTGAAGGGAACTCTTAAGGTGTCACCATACCAAGACATTTTGGATAACTTTGTGGGAACAGTTTGGGGATGGCCCCTTCCTGTTCCAACATGACTGTGCACCAGTGCACAAAGCAAGGTCCATTAAAGACATAGATAAGCAAGTTTGGGGTGGAGGAACTTGACTGGCCTGCACAGAGTCCTGAACTCAACCTGATAGAACACCTTTGGGATCAATTAGAGCAGAAACTGTGAGCCAGGCCTTCTCGCCCACATCAGTGCCTGACCTCACAAAAGCACTTCTGGAAGAATGGTCAAACATTCCCATAGACACACTCCTAAACCTTGTGGACAGCCTTCCCAGAAGAGTTGAAGCTGTTATAGCTGCAAAAGGTGGGCCAACTCCATATTGAACACTTTGGACTAAGGCTGGGATTGCCATTAAATGTTATGTATGTGTAAAAGCAGGCGTCCCAATACTTTTGCTAATATAGTGTGTGTGTATATATATATATATATATATATATATATATAAGAGAGAGAGAGAGAGATTGCTGCCATGTACATAGGTAATGACACGTTATATGCAATATTATTAATTAAAATGTATTACACGTTAAAATTGATTTTTCCGTCTCAGACAATTTCCTTAAAGCCTAGATTTCAGTTAAAAAAAAAAATCAGAACAAGTGCCAGGACTTAAATTTTTTCTTGCAGGGCAGTACTTGCATTAAAGGAGTTGTAAAGGTACATTTTTTATTTTCTAAATAGGTTCCTTTAAGCTAGTGTATTGTTGCTTCACTTACCTTTTCCTTAGATTTCCCTTCTAAATATTTTTTTTCTTTGTTTTCTTTGTCTGAATTTCTCACTTCCTGTTCCTCCTCAGTAAGCTGTTCAGTAAGCTGTTCTGGATGACTCCACACCACTCGGATGATGGTGTGGAGTTCAGTGAGGAGAAACAGGAAGTGAGAAATTCTGACAAAGAAAACAAACCTTTAGAAGGTAAATCAAAGGAAAAGGTAAGTGAAGCAACAATGCACTAGCTTAAAGGAACCTATTTAGAAAATAAAAAATGTACCTTTACAACTCCTTTAAGTGTTCCTTGTGCTGGTGGTAGCTGTTCTAGTTGAAATCTCCTGTCCCCTGTCTCTCCCCCCACACTCACACCCTCACGGTGGTAATCTTCTGGTGCTGTGGGAATTAATACAGCCGCTGAACCTGTCATAAGCACTCCTCAAGAGTGCCGACTATGCCCACCTTTTAAGACCCCTTTCTCTATTTTATAGAAGCTGTACTATAACTTCCATCAATGAAAAGTGCTCTATGAATGGAGGAGGTGGACCTCTTTCATTTCACCCCATTGGTCCCATCTGTCATAAACCTTCATCTCTTTCTGTCAGCATTTTTGTACAGTGAGCCGCGCATGCGCAGTTCAGCATACATTTACGGCAAGGCTCTGTGCTGTAAGGATGTAACTCTCATGCGTAAGCGTCAGAGTGACATCATCGTCACCCGGCCAATCAAGCAGCCAAAGAGTCAGAACGCAGAAGTCAGACTGGGAGAAGATGGAAGTGTCCGTGACAGCCAAGAGCACTGACACCACAGTGCTGGAGGAGATCGCTTGGAAGATACGTTTGCCATATTGGTATAATATGTTATGCATACTAGTGCATTATGGCATAAAGGGGCCATTTTTTTTTTTTTTTTTATTCTTTTTATTGTAAGTTTCAAAGGTTTAGTACAATACAGAACCTATTGGGCATACCCAGGCTCATGAAACAAACATTGAAAAAACAAAAACAAAAAAAAAACTAAACACAAAAACTAAAAAGTATGCTCAGACCACAGAAACAGATTGAAATCACAGTGAGTTCATACCTGAAATCAGTGCATAGGGACAAAGGAGGATGATAAACAAAGCACCTTTCCAGGTGTAATCACCTAGCCTAGTACTATATCACAGAGAACAATAACACAGAATACCATTTCTCTGGAACACATTAATTACACTGGTATATGTGTTAATCAGGCATATTGGAATCAGCATTCATAGACGGTATTCTACCCAAATATCCCATACTTTGTGGAACTTTGTGGCGCAGCCACGAGAAAGCTAAGTAGGCTTATAGAGTGGTGAAGCTAAATTAATCAGATTTCCCCAAAAGTTTAGCGAAGGAGCTGAGGAGGCTTTCCACCTAAGTACGATACTTTTACGGGCATAGTAAAGTAATAAACCCAAAAGAGTTCTGGAGGTCCTAATGCCGCGTACACATGATCGGAAATTCCGACAAGAAAAGTCCGATGTGAGCCTTTGGTCAGAAATTCCGACCGTGTGTATGCTCCATCGGACTTTTCCAGTCGGAATTTCCGCCAACAAAAGATTGAGAGCTGATTCTCAAATTTTCCAATCGTCTGTAGCAATTCCGACGCGCAAAATTCTGACGCATGCTCTGAAACAATTTGACGCATGCTCAGAAGCATTGAACTTCATTTTCTCGGCTCGTCATAGTGTTGTACGTCACCGCGTTCTTGACGGTCGAAAGTTCAGCGAACTTTTGTGTGACCGTGTGTATGCAAGCCAAGCTTGAGCGGAATTCCGTCGGAAAAAACATTGAAGGTTTTTCCGACGGAAAATCCGATCGTGTGTACGCGGCATAAGAGGGGCTGGAGGGTCTACCAGTCCCAGCAGACACACCTCAGTCTTAAGGGGCACCTGAATGGTGGTGACAGAGAGAATGAATGAAGTCATGGCCGTCCAGAAGATCTGGATTTGGGGACACTGCCATGGATGAAATCCACTGAGACTGACCCACACCTTTAGCAGTTGGCTGGGACAGATGGGTATATCCTATACAGATGCATGGTGGTAAGGTAGACTCTATGCAGGATCTTAAACTGGATTAGTCTATCCCTGGTGGACACCATTTGTGAAAAGGAGCATTCCCACTTGGAGGTTATGTGGAGGTTAAATTAGACTTTATATAGCACTGCAACCACCAGTGCTTGGGGGGGGGGGGGGGTAGATAATTACTGCCACTGACCACCAATGCTGGGGAGGGGGGTAATATTGTGGTCATTGACAACAATACTGTGGATTATTAATGCGTCCACTGAAACCTACACTAGGGGTTTTGATTGCGGACACTGACACCAATAATGGGGCTTATTTTAATCCCACTTGCTCTTCGGTGTGCATTGCAATACACAGCAAAAATGCAGATGTACGACTTGTTTGGGCATTCAGGTACACTGTAATAGGGGGGGGGTGAATACTGCGCTAATGTGAATAGTGAAAAATAAATGCTAGTGGAGCCAAGCTGCGACACAAAACATGTGATAATCATGTTAATAATGTGTAAAAAGAGGGAATAGTTGCGCTAGATGGATATATGAAAAAATTATAAAATATTAAATGTGCTCTTGAACCATATATGGTGTATCTTCAATAGAACAAAGTAGCCAACCATACAAACACAAAAATCATAATTATACAGTGAGCTCAGTGAAAAGTATAAGATATCAATGACATATATCTGGAATAGTCCACCAAATTATCAGTACATTGAACCAATAACTGGTGGTCAAGAAAGATAATAAAAAAGTGATGACAAAATAAATCAATAAAAAGTCCACTACATCCAAGGAAAAAATAAGTCCAGTTCCACAATGTGACAAAAGGCAGAGTGAACAGAGAGTTGAGATTGAAAGTATAGCTGTAGCTGATTATCCACCAACACCAAGGGATGAGCTCCTCCTCGTGAGACACACTACAGATAATAGGGACCCTTACCAGATCGGGTGGACCTCCCTATAGTAGCAAGGTCTCAAATGCCTGCAGCTATAACCCTCTGCGGGGTCTTGTGCCCTGAACAGGGTGGTCAGAATCTCCAGGATCCTATCACTCTCCTCACCGCAAGATGCTGTGTCGCTGTCCTGAGTGTAGCTGGAACACTCTCTCCAACAAGGGTCTAAGCCTTCCCTTGGATCGGGGGACAGACGTGGAGCGGGATAAGAAAGGACTAGGATAGAGCGTTAACTTTTTAAAACGCTGGGTGGTTTATTAAACTTCCATCAGAAAAATAACAACAAATGATTTAAAAAAGAGCCGGCAAAAGAAATTAGTTGAAAAAAGTACGCCTGTGCTTCCGGGGTCACGTGGGGGGGACAGATAACTACTGCCACTGACCACCAATGCTGGGGGGGGGTAATATTGTGGTCATTGACAACAATACTGTGGATTATTAATGCGCCCACTGAAACCTACACTAGGGGTTTTGATTGCGGACACTGACACCAATAATGGGGCTTATTTTAATCCCACTCGCTCTTCGGTGTGCATTGCAATACACAGCAAAAGATTCTGATGTATGACTTGTTTGGGCATTCAGGTACACTACAACCCATTCATTTTCAATGGGCTGCCTAACTTGATGCAATGCACCTCTATGTGTGAAAATGCGCTGGTTCTGTGCGATTCGCACTTGAGGCCCTCTGTAAATGTAAAGTTAACCACCACTGAGTTATTAAGTTTTTGAAAAGTATAACTCAATAAAAATATTAAAAGAGAAAAAAAATGTAAAAGTTCTGAAACGCACTCTTTATCTGCTATTAGACATGAATTTAAAAAGTAAAAAGACTGATATAATCATCTTGTTTTACACGTTACAGGTTTATAAATGTTCTATTTTTAAAATGAATAGGATGATATATAGAGTTTACAACACAAAGAATGAGCTCAAGAGAAATTACCGATACATAATAAGGTAGAATACAAGTTTTATGTTAGGTTACTTGGGCTTGGTATTGCGGTTGTCACAGGTACACAGCTAACCACTAATGCAATTGACCTTGTTGGTACATTGTAAGGCAGAGCTAGAAACAGCAAACAGGAACTGCCTCACAGTGAGACACCTCGGCCTCCAGTATTAACCCTTGTGCTGCTGGAGGTGTGTTCTAGATTGTTTAC
This sequence comes from Rana muscosa, assembly GCA_029206835.1. Lineage (NCBI taxonomy): Eukaryota > Metazoa > Chordata > Amphibia > Anura > Ranidae > Rana > Rana muscosa. Next base: position 886,375,027 of record CM055116.1, read on the forward strand.
AGCAAACCCTTTCTGCGCTTTGTTATCGTACCATAAGTACGCTCATATTTTATGAAGGAAGGATATTTATTTGAAGCAATCTTACTATTAAAACAACAGATTCCCAAATGCCTGTACTGCTAAAGCTGTCATCTTGGCAGCAGATACGTTTATTTATTGCAATTGATAGGTATTTACAAAGTGAAATTGGACTGCAAACCACAGTAGGGAAAATAATAATTTTAATTATATTATTTAGGATGTGTGTCTTTTTTGTCACCGTTCCTTGGCAGTTGTTTCAAAGGAATTATTGTGCAGTTACATCCTTACTTTTTGCCATTAATTCACTTAAAGTAAATGTAAGTGGAATGAGCACTATGCAATCCTAATGCTTTAACCATAGGGGGTTATTTACTAAAGGCAAATCCACTTTACACTACAAGTGCAAACTACAAGTGCAAAGTGCACTTGAAATTGCACTTGGAAGTTCAGTTGCTGTAGATCCGAGGGGGACATGCAAGGAAAATAAAAAACAGCATTTTAGCTTGCACATGATTGGATGATAAAATCAGCAGAGCTTCCCCTCATTTCATATCCACCCCTCAGATTTACAGTGACTGCACTTCCACGTGCACTTTCATTGCAATTTCAAGTGCACGTTGCACTTGTAGTTTGCACTTGTAGTGCAAAGTGGATTTGCCTTTCGTAAATAACCCCCATTGTGTCTCTCCGTTTCTAAAATTCAAAACATTTTATTAGAATTGAATATCTTTAAATTACATTTTTTTATTACTAAAATTGTACAAAAGGTAATTATCGGACATCTTAATTCATAACGCCACAAAGGCTAGCTTGTTATTTCCTCTACCCAATTGTATGGCTGCAAGTTGCACTATAGAAAGACCCTTTTTAACTGACATTTGTTTCACGCTTATTTAGATACTTTGGTACGGTATTGGCTTTTGTCATCTTTCGTTTTAGGTGGTGGGAACATGTATGCTCTTTAGACACGCCCCACTGCATACTTACTATCATGTATATATTTATTCTCTAATATCCCTGTGCTGTTGACTCTGGTCTTCTATACTCTCTAGTCATTACTAACATTCATTTCTTTATTTCCTCTTACTAGCTCTTCCCTTACTCTCCCTCCCCTCTCACACATGCACTTTGTGCAGAGTTGGGGGTCCAAAGTTCAGTAACTTGTGAAGCACAGGGATAAATATGAACCTTGGAGGATTTGTTCTGCTCTGATGTAAACAGAGAGAGACAAGGGTCCCTTATCTGCTATGTCTCACTGAAGACTGTCCAGGGGGTGACTACATACAGGTTGTGGCCGCACAGAAAGCATTTTTGGGGGGAGGAGGAGACAGAAGGTGGGTAGAGCATGGGCTCCCGCCTGCTGATCCCTATTCTAACCGCAGGATGGTGAACTGGTAGCAGGTAACAGCGAGGATGGCGTCTCAGCTTAGCTACTTGCAGCAGGAGCTGCTAAGGGCATTGCTAGAGTCAGGTGTCACTAAAGAGACTATTACCAGAGCCTTGAGTGATGGCGATGGTTACCAGTATCCCAGGGATCCACTGGATGACATAAGTAGCCTGGAAGATGGGGAGCATTGTGTGCAGCTACCCAATGGTCTTACGGAACCCCATGTAACGGAAGATGACAGCTCTGAAGATGGTGGGGACTTTACGCCACCGATTATAAAGGATTTGGAGAGACTAAGCCCGGAGGAGGCTGCCCATCAGAAGGCTGTGGTGGAACGATTGCTGCAGTAAGAACCTTGTACACTGTCCTTTTTCTATATACTCTTTATAAAACTTTCTGATTTACTCCACATTCACAGTTGTTTGTTTTTAACTTACCTGTACACTTTTTTTTTTTCCCAGTTTGACTTCTCTTGTCCTTCCAATATTCTCTGTTCTCATTAAATCACATATATCCAGACTATGATATGTTACTCTTATATAAAGTTTGGGGTGGCAAGTATGACAATTATAGCAATGGATTTGTGATCACTAACATATATAATATTGTTTGTCTATATATTTAATAAAAGTCATAGTACATAACCAAAGAGTAAGCAAGGCACGCAATAGATCCACAGGTTAATTGCTGTCTTTAAAATGACATGACTTGAAGAAAAAATATCTTTCATTCTTGTTTGTGATGACCCTTCCTTGTCTTTGGCTTTGAAGTCGTATTACAATCCCTGTGATGTGGGTGTGTAGTTTTTGCTGTCCATATAGAAAAGATCATTGTGATTTCTCCATGGTGCTAAATAAAAACTGTCCAATAGGCTTTATCCCCACATTTTCATCTTTTTGGTGAAGTAGGTCCATCGGATCCAATTAGAAGTGTTCTTCACTTTGGGTTTACTCCTCTAACTCAGTACAATTTGATAGATACTCTTTCTTTCCTAGTTACTCAGCTCTTGTTCCCCAAAGTCTAGTTCCCAGTCTCCCTCTCTCCTTATGGTGCTGTGGGTCCTGTTCTGAATCTCCTCAGGGTACTGTGGGTCCTCCTAATTGCTGGGTCTCAGGGGGCCTGAGCTGGTTACTAATTATCCAGGCCCTCCATAATTTGTGCATTTATAAACCAAATGGCCTCTACCTTTTGTGATGATTAACTTTGATGATTAACCATTCTACTGCTACTTTGGACTGAGATTGCTGTGATAGTGCTGCAACAGATGGCAGAATAAAACTGTTCTGCTTGACTGCTTGTAAGGGAAAAAAAGATTGAGCTGGGCAGAAACATTTGAAAGAATCAGTCAGCAATTTGCTAGCTGGTGGATTTAAAAACGTCACAGCTGGCAGATAGTTCTTTCTTCCTCCTAAACGAAATGCCTATATTTCTGGACTCAAGGAATACATTGTCAGATGCCCACTCTTACCTCTCTCCATGTCAAGCCTGCACTCCTAGCATTACTCCATTTGTGATCCCTTTTCTGCCTGGCACAGCAGAAAAATATTGTAGTTCAGCTCCACATCGCCAACAGAAACAGACTGTGCTAAGAGATGGTGTCTGACCGTTTTGGATCTACTGAGATAGAAATCTCTTCATATGAACTTTCCATTTAAATTGGTTAAGGCGCTATAAATTATCAACCAGCCTCTTGTTTCCTCTGAGTTGATAACTAACTAACTGGGTTACTTATTGTTCACGGAACAAAAGGGAGGTGAAAACGCCCTTAGAAATGACCTCTAAGAATGGATAAAAGGGTTTGAGGGGCATCACCTGTGCCCAGAGGGAAAAGTGGATAAGCGAATGTGAAAATTACCATGGGTAGTAGGTTTGACCCACCCAGGACACTATCAGCCTTGTACATCTGAGTATGACCTGTAGTAAATCTGTATCACCCAGCACCTAATTCACCCTGTCACTTAAGCCAAGAGCCTATATTCTAATATAGAGGCCTGTTTTTGTGTAGTAATGATTCAGACAATCTGTATACTTGGAGGCTAAGTAGATCATTAATCTTAATTAACACTTGGGATACCATACTTGTATTTTGCAAAAAGACCCCAATGATCACAGGTGGCCCCTTGGTTCTATGCATATATTTCTGTCCCTGGTACACAGACGTTACTGTTTGCTTGCAGATTGGACTTTGTGCTCAGATAAGCTGGTATCAGTAGCCGAGTGAATCACCATTTGGTGTTGGGGGAGGGTCTGCAGTGTGTATACAGGTGTGTATTTCTACATGATGTATTTCTACATGATGTGGGTTATAGGAACACACACAGGCATAAATTTAGTCCTTAAAAAAAAACAATAGAAATAAAATAATTACAATTATTTTAACCACTTAAGCCCCGGACCATTTGGTAGCTAAAGGACCAGAGGTGAATTCAGAATTTTGCACTGCGCTGCTTTAACTGTAAATTGTGCGGACATGCAATGTTGTATCCAAACGAAATTTGTGTCCTTTTCTTCCCACAAATAGAGCTTTCTTTTAATGGTATTTGATTGCCTCTGCGATTTTTATTTTTTGTGATATAAATGGAAAAAGACCGAAAATTTTGAAAAGAAATTATAATTTCTAATTTTTGTTATAAGAAAAATCGAATAAACTCAATTTTAGTCATACATTTAGGCCAAAATGTATTCAGCCACATGTCTTTAGTAAAAAAAAATGTCAATAAGTGTATATTTATTGGTTTGCGCAAAAGTTATAGCGTTTACAAACTAGGGTACATTTTCTGGAATTTACACAGCTTTAAATTTATGACTGCCTATCTCATTTCTTGAGGTGCTAAAATGGCAGGACAGTACAAAACCCCCCCAAATGACCCCATTTTGGAAAGTAGACACCCCAAGGAAATTGCTGAGAGGCATGTTGAGCCCATTGAGTATTTTTTTTTTTTGTCCCAAGTGATTGAATAATGACAAAAAAAAAAAAATTACAAAAAGTTGTCACTAAATGATATATTGCTCACACATGCCATGGTTATATGTGGAATTGCACCCCAAAATACATTCTGCTGCTTCTCCTGAGTACGGGGATACCACATGTGTGGGACTTTTTAGGAGCCTAGCCACGTACAGGACCCCGGAAACCAAGCACCGCCTTCAGGATTTCTAAGGGCGCAAATTTTTGATTTGACTCCTCACTACCTATCACAGTTTCGAAGGCCATAAAATGCCAAAATAGCACAAAACCCCCCCCCCAAATGACCCCATTTTGGAAAGTAGACACCCCAAGCTGTTTGCTGAGAGGCATGGTGAGTATTTTACAGCTCTCATTTGTTTTTAAAAAAGGAAGAAAGAAATTTTTTTTTTCTTTTTTTTTTTCAATTTTCAAAACTTTGTGACAAAAAGCGAGATCTGCAAAATACTCACAATACCTCTCAGCAAATAGCTTGGGGTGTCTACTTTCCAAAATGGGGTCATTTGGGGGGGTTTTGTGCCATCTGGGCATTCCATGGCCTCCGAAACTGTGATAGGCAGTGAGAAGTGAAATCAAAAATTGACACCCTTAGAAAGCCTGAAGGCGGTGATTGGTTTTTGGGGTCCCGTACGCGGCTAGGCTCCCAAAAAGTCTCACACATGTGGTATCCCCGTACTCAGGAGAAGCAACAGAATGTATTTTGGGGTGTAATTCCACATATGCCCATGGCATGTTTGAGCAATATATCATTTAGTGACAACTTTGTGCAAAAAAAATAAATAATAAAAAATTGTCTTTTTTCCGCAACTTGTGTCAACATATAAAATATTCCATGGACTCGACATGCCTCTCAGTATATAGCTTGGGGTGTCTACTTTCCAAAATGGGGTCATTTGGGGGGGTTTTGAACTGTTCTGGCATTTTATACACAACATTAGGAAGCTTACATCCACTCTTCTAACCACTTGAAGACAAAGCCCTTTTTGACACTTTTTGTTTACATGAAAACATATTTTTTTTTGCAAGAAAATTATGTTGAACCCCCAAACATTATATATATTTTTAAAGCAAAGACCCTACAGAATAAAATGGTGGGTGTTGCATTTTTTTTTTCTACACAGTATTTGCGCAGCGATTTTTCAAACGCATTTTTTGGGGAAAAAATACACTTTTTTTAATTTTAATGCACTAAAACACACTATATTGCCCAAATGTTTGATGAAATAAAAAAGATGATCTTAGGCCGAGTACATAGATACCAAACACGACATGCTTTAAAATTTTGCACAAACGCGCATTGGCGACAAACTACATACATTTTTAAAAGCCTTTACAGGTTACCCCGTTAGATTTACAGAGGAGGTCTACTGCTAAAATTACTGCCCTCGATCTGACCTTCGCGGTGATACCTCACATGCATGGTGCAATTTGCTGTTTACATATGACGCCAGACCGACGCTTGCGTTCGCCATTGGGCAAGAGCAGGGCAGGACAGGTGTGCTTTTTTTTTTTTTTTTTTTATTATTAATTTTGCTTTTTTATTTTATTTTTAAATTGTTCCTTCCATATATTTTTTTTATCATTTTTATTGTTATCTCAGGGAATGTAAATATCCCCTATGATAGCAATAGGTAGTGACAGGTACTCTTTTTTTGAAAAAACTGGGGTCTAGACCCTAGATCTTTCCTCTGCCCTCAAAGCATCTGACCACACCAAGATCGGTGTGATAAAATGCTTTCCCAATTTCTAGGGTTGTCCCGATACCGATACTAGTATCGGTATCGGGACCGATACCGAGCATTTGTGCAAGTACTTGTACTCGCACAAATGCTCCCGATGCCTGACCCGATACTTGATCGGTAGGCGGACTCAGTGGGCGGAGAGGATGGGCGGTGTCAGAGGCGGAGAGGGCGGGCGGTGTCAGAGGCAGCGTCAGAGGTGGAGAGGGCGGGCAGTGTCAGAGGCGGCGTCAGAGGCGTAGAGGGCGGGCGGCGTCAGAGGCGGAGAGGGCGGGCGGCGTCAGTGGGCGGAGCGGGCGAAGTCAGCGGGCCGGAGAGTCATCACCTGCACTAGAGAAATAGCTAGGTAAGCTGTCAGAGTGCAGCCGCATCAGGATCGGTGACCGGACTGTCACATTCGGTCACCGGTCAGCTTGGAAATCCCGACGCCCATCTTGGCACACCCTGCACTTGGCCACAGTAAGCCAGCAGCTGACATCTTGTTACACCCAGCCCGAACTATTTGGGCTGGGTGTGACAAGAAGGTCTGCTGATGCCAAGTGCAGGGTGTATCATTTAGTCATGTCATTTATTTCTGCATTTCAGTGCCATCCACCTGTCAGTACCAGACACCTGTCAGTGCCATCAGTGCCCATAACTGCCGCCTGTCAGTGCCCATAAGTGCTGCCTATCAGTGCCAGCCACCTGTCAGTGCCCATAAGTGCCGCCTGTCAGTGCCCATAAGTGCCGCCTGTCAGTGCCAGCCACCTGTCGGTGCCATCTAACAGTGCCAGCCACCTGTCAGTGCCATCAGTGCACATAAGTGCTGCCTGTCAGTGCCATCATTGCCCATAACTGCCACCTGTCAGTGCCCATAAGTGCTGCCTATCAGTGCCAGCCGCCTGTCAGTGCCCATAAGTGCCGCCTGTCAGTGCCCATAAGTGCCGCCTGTCAGTGCCCATAAGTGCCGCCTGTCAGTGCCAGCCACCTGTCGGTGCCATCTAACAGTGCCAGCCACCTGTCAGTGCCATCAGTGCACATAAGTGCTGCCTGTCAGTGCCATCATTGCCCATAAGTGCCGCCTGTCAGTGCCAGCCACCTGTCAGTGCCATCTAACAGTACCAGCCACCTGTCAGTGCCAGCCACCTGTCAGTGCCATAAGTGCTGTCTATCAGTGCCATCTATCAGTGCCCATCAGTCAAACTGTCACATGGCATTAAAAAAAAAGTATCGGTAATCGGTATCGGCGAGTACATAAAAAAAAGTATCGGTACTTGTACTCGGTCCTAAAAAAGTGGTATCGGGACAACCCTACCAATTTCCCAATGGCGCTTTTTATATCCGGGGGGGGGGACATTCCCTCCCACTGCTTGTAAAAGCAGTCCAGAGGCTAATTAGCCACTAGGATTGCTTTTACATGAAAGCCGGCCGCTGGCTGAAAAGAATGATACCAAGATGATACCTAAACCCGCAGGCATCAATCTGGTATAACCATTCAAAGTCCAGCAACATACCAGTACGTTGCTGGTCCTTGTTGGACATGTATTGTAATCTTTTTTTTTCATGCAGCCTGTTGGCTGAATGAAAAAAGAGATTGATCGGTGGGTATGCCCACCATTAGAATACCACCCTTCATCCACCCACTTCTAATGATGGGCATACATGCACCATTTATATATGCCGAAGCATGGGGGCATCCTCCCGCAAAAAAGTTATGCCGCACACACATGGTCGGACTTTTCCACGGGCAAGCCTCCGTCGGAATTTCGACCGTATGTACGCGGCAATTAGGAGCAAAATCATTAGGAGCAAAATCACTCCTCCGCCCCTGCTGCCCCAATGCTTCGGCATATTTGCTTTTTTTTTTTAACTGTGGTGGTGAAATCACCTCCTACAGCACTGGAGTCGCAGGGATCAGGCCTGTCTCTGCGAACGCTGCAGTTATGTGTGTTGTGTTTTGTAAGTGACAGTGATCGATCTATACTGCACTTGGGTGGCCTGGGCTGGACGGAGGGGCAAAACGCAGGTGCTAGCAGGTATCTGGGCTGATCCCGCTAACACTGCGTTTTTGGGAACCCTAAACTGCTGGGGACGCTAGTATAGATCTGATCAGATCAGATATTGATCTGTTCAGATACTATACCACTAAGTGAGGTGTATGCTTCACGCGTGGGTGTTAGCGTTACTGGCACTAACCTGACGCTGCCTGGGGTGTGACGCAGACCCTCTCTGACGCTAAAACCTAATTGATATCACCCGCCGGGCGATCAGGGGGTTAAACCTTTATTGGGTTATATACGGCGGGTGCCCTGACACTATAAAAAGCAAACTAACTAACCAGCGTCACCCGTAACACTTATATGATGATCACTGGTGAAAGGGTTAACTAGGGGCAATTAGGGGGTTAAAACCTTTATTAGATAATATATGGGGGTACCTGACGCTATAAAAACCTGCGGCGAACCTAAAAAAAATTACTGGCTACCGATCTGCATCACCGACGTTAAGACAGCAATCAGAAAAATGATCGCTTAGCGACGGCGGTGCTAGGGGGTGAAAGGGTTATCTGGGGGGTGATCAAGGGGTTAAACCTTTATTAGATAATTTATGGGGGTACCTGACGCTATAAAAACCTGCGGCGAACCTAAAAAAAATTACTGGCTACCGATCTGCATCACCGACGCTAAGACAGCGATCAGAAAAATGATCACTTAGCGACGGCGGTGCTAGGGGGTGAAAGGGTTATCTGGGGGGTGATCAAGGGGTTAAACCTTTATTAGGGGGGGTTAGGGGGCTACACTGGACCTAAAACTAAATGTAGTGACACTTTTACAGTCACAAATGTCACTGATTGCAGTGATCAGTAAATAAATGGTCACTGCAATCAGTGACACTGTGACTGGGGGCTGGGGGGTGATCTGGGGGGGCCTGGGGGGGCGATTTATGTGCCTATGTGTGCTGGTGTTAGTGTAGTGTTTGTGCACTAACCTTGATGTCTTCTCTTGTACGGCGCTCGGTATATGTAAGCGCCGCACAAGAGATGACATCACTTCCTCCTGCTTCCTCTGCCTGTGACAGACAGAGGGGGCATTTCCATTCGCCGGGAGCGATCGCGGGGGGGGTGGCCGGAATCGAACGGCCGTCCCCTCATGTCGGATCGCTCCTCAACGAATTCCGACCGCTCACTGTACAGAAGGGGGGTCCGATTGGACCCCCCAACTGTACAAAGGCAATCACGTACACTCTATGTGATTGTGCCTGTCGGTGCCATTGTGCCGACGTATATATACAGTGAGCGGTCGTTAAGTGGTTAATGATATCCATAGAGAACAAAATAAAAAAAAATACATTTGCTAAATCTCTTGTGTACATACCCACTTCCCTTCTTGTTTTCTTTGTGCAAACAATATCCAAGTACATTACCAGAATTCAAATTTAATATATAAAAGCTCATTATGAGAAACATATAATACGAATTCCAATAAAGTTGGGACGCTGTGTAAACTCTACATAAAAAACAGAATGGAATGATTTGCAAATCTCATAAACCCATATTTTATTCACAATAGAAAATAAAAAAATATACCAAATGTTTAAACTGAGAAAATTTACCATTTTAAGCAACAAAATACAGTGGAACCTCGGATTATGTGCATAATCCGTTCCAGGAGAATGCTCGTAATCCAAAGTACTCGCATATCAAAGCGAGTTTTCCCATTGAAGTCAATGGAAACGAAAATAATTTGTTCCGCATTGATTTCAATGGCATGCAATAACGCATGCGGCCAGAGGCTGGGGGGGGCGCCGGAGAGCCTCGGAAACAGCCGGAAAGGCCCGAGGACAGCACGGCTGACCTCGGCAAGGCTCGAGAACGTGGTATTTCCGAGTCTTTCCGAGCATTTCTGAACTGCGCAGTTTGGCTCCGCTCGGCTCTGGTGCCCCCCCCACCTCAGGCCAAACACGGTACTGCACATAACTTTGGCCTGAATCCTGCTCGTTTTGCGAGACAACACTCGCAAACTGAGTTAGGATTTTTCAAAATACAGTGCTCGTATTGCGAAACGCTCGCTAACCGCGTTACTCGCAATCCGAGGTTCCACTGAAGGTCATTTTGAAATGAATTGCAGCAACATCTCATAAAGAAGTTGTGACAGGGCCAGGTTTACCATAGTGTAGCATCCTCTCTTCTTTTAACAACACTCTGTACACATCTGGGAACTGAGGAGACCAGTTGCTTGAGTTTTGGGAGAGGAATGTTGTCCCATGCTTGCCTGATATAGGATTCTACCTGCTCAACATTCCTGGGTCTTCTTTGTCGTATTTTTCATTTCAAGATGCACCAAATATTTTCAGTTGGTGAAAGGTCTAGACTGCAGGAAGGCCAGTTAAGCACCTGGACTCTTGTACTATGATGCCATGCTGTTGTCACAGATGCAGTATATGTTTTAGCAATGTCCTGCTGAAATATGCAAGACTTTCTAGTTATCTGGATGGGAACATATGCTGCTCTAAATCCTGGATACATCCTACAGGATTGATGGTGCCTTTCCAGTTGTGCAAGCTGCCCATTCCAGACACAATAAAGCCCTGTACACACGATCGGATTTCCTATGGATTCTAATCCGATGGATTTTTCTATCGGAAATCCAATGAAGCTGACTTCCAACAGTCTTGCCTACACACCATCAGTCAAAAATCAGACCGTCCCAAACGCCTTGATGTAAAACACTCCGACAAGCCGAGAAAAATTAAGTTCAATGCTTCTGAGCATGTGTCGACTTGATTCTGAGCATGCGTGGGTTTTTTGTCCGATGGAGTTCCACACAGACGATCGGAATTTGCTATAATTTTTTTTCCCATCGGATAAATTTAAAACATGTTCTATTTTTTCTCACCGATGGAAAAAAGACAGATGGGGCCCATACACGATCGGTTTGTCCGATGAGAAAAGTCCATTGGACTGTTTTCATCGGTAAAACCGATCGCGTGTACACGGCATAATAGTTACATAGTTCGTTTGGTTGAAGAAAGACACAAGTCCATCCAGTTCAACCAATAGAAGAGAAAAAAAATTACACAATCCTATACCCACAGTTGATCCAGAGGAAGGCAAAGAACCCCGATAAAGCAGGATCCAATTTGCTCCAGTAGGGGAAAAAAATTTCTTCCTTCCCAAGAGGCAATCTGATGTTCTATGGATCAAGTTTACCTATAAACCAGAACACCAAGATCCTTCTCCACCATTGACTCCCCCAGCTGTTCTCCTCCTAGTATGTATGATGCATGCATGTTTCTAGCCCCAAAGTGCATAACTTTGCCATATAATTGTCCAATTAAACAGTGCATTGAGGTTGGCTTGTAAGTTGGAGACATCCTGTAAGGACGTTATTCCACTGCATAACGTGGTGTCATCCGCAAACAATGAAATGGTACTTTTACTACCAGACCCCATATCATTTATAAATATATTAAAACGTAAGGGTCCCAACACTGATCCTTGGAGAACACCACTAATAACCTTAGACCGTTCAGAGTATGAATCATTAACCACTACTTTATGAATACGGTCTTTTAGATAGTTTTCTATCCATTACAAACTGATTTTTCCAAGCCTGTGGACTTTACCTTACACATTAGCCGTGTGTGGAACACTGTGTGAAATGCTTTAATAAACTAAATATACTATGTCCACAGCCACCCCTCTGTCCAAGGTTTTTGCTCACCTCCTCAAAAAAAGAAATCAGATTTGTTTGACAACTTCTGTCTTTCATGCATCCATGCTGTCTGTTACTTTTATATTTTTTTCCAGCAAGAACTCATCTATGTGGTCTTTTATTAAACTCTTTAGTATCTTCCCAACTATAAAAGTTAAACTAACAGGTCTATAGTTATTTGGTAAAGACTTTGAACCCTTGTTAAATATACGCACCACATTAGCCTTACGCCAATCCAGTAGTACTATTCCAGTCATTAAAGAGTCCATAAAAATTAGATACAATGGCTTTGAAATGACAGAGCTCAATTCTTTTAGGATCCGTGGGTATATGCCATCTGCTCCAGATGCTTTATTCGCCTTTTTTCTGTCTAAATGTTTCTGGACCATATCAATTTTGAGCCATTGTGGATTATTTGGGGCTGTGTCAATACCACCCCCATTATGGACATGAGCTTCCCATGCTCATTTGTATACACAGAGCTGAAGAAAGTATTTAATAAATTTGCCTTCTTTTTGTCCCAATCACCCACTCTAGATTATTTTGTAAAGGGCCTACATGCTCAGACCTGACTATTACTTTTACTTTTACTATTTTACTATTACTTTTTACTATTACCTTACTATTACTATATTTGAAGAATTTTTGGAGGTTTGTTCTACTTTCTTTTGCAATCTGTCATTCGTTTTGAATATTTGCGTCATTTATTTCCTTGTTATATCCTTTGTAACATAAATACACTACCATACAATCAGAGATGCATGCTTTTGGACTGAGCTCTGATAAGAAGCTGGGTGGTCTCTCTTCTCTTTAATCTGAAGGGTGCATTGCCCATGGTTGCCAAAAAGAATGTTCAATTTCGATTCATTTGACCACAGAACAGTTTTCCATTTTGCAACAGACTATTTTAAATAAGCTTTGGCCCAGAGAAGACTGCAGAATTTCTGGCTCTTGTTGAGGTATGGCTTCGTCTTTGCATGTGTCATGGTCACTTAGTGCCCCTGTTCCTCATTCAGCACCCGGGTGGTGGCTATTGCGTTTCCCCTGTTTGTGTTCACCTGTAAGGTGATTGATCTGATCAGTCACCTGATATAAGCAAACAGAACACTCTATCCCTTGCTTGTGATAGAGACAGTAACCTGCATTGTTCCTGTTCAAGCCTCCCGTTTGTCTGCCTTGCTTTGCTGTTGGAGTTCCCTGTGTATGACCCCGATCGGATATTGGACTATTCCCTGAACTCAGCCTGCCTTATTACCTAGACTGTCATTGGATTGGATATTGGACTATTCCCTGAACTCAGCCTGCCTTATTACCTGGACCGTCTTAGAACCACGCTATCTGTCTGCTAAACTGCAAGTAGTCTGTTGTTTGCTCTGTTCGCGTCTGCCCTAGTGTTGTGGCCAGGCACTATAGCATTGTGTAAAAGTCCTGGGGTCAACCTACTGCTGGTAGGCCTGCTTGTCTTAAGGGAAAGGGGGCTGCTATAGGTGAAGCACACCGTAGCTAGCTATAGTGTCTGACCACCTGCATTGAGGTAGACGTGACATTCATGACAGCATTATGGGTCTTTACCCTGCATTTTTGGATGGCACGGCAAGCTGTGTTCACAGACTGTGATTTTTGGAAGAGCCTATGTAGTGATGTCCATCACAGAATCATGCCTGTTTTTAGCGCAGCTCCCAGTGCTGCCAACCGCCCGTAAAAACAAGGCACTTTTCTACCTGCCCATAATAGGAGAAGAGTGCCAGTAAAAAATAGCTGTGACGGCTCCGCTTGCCCATGCCCAGGGGCAGATCTGACAGAGGATGTGTGACGCATAGTGTGATTAAGGGTTGGAGACAGGAGGTGATGGAGGGATGGTGTGATGGAGACAGGAGGCGATGGAGAATTGTGTGGTGGGTACGGGAGGTGATGGAGGGATGGAGACAGGAGGTGATGGAGACAGGAGGTCTTTAGAATTGGGGACATAAAAATTCTGGTGATCCTAGCAGCTACCAAGGATTTCTCCTCACTTTCTGTGGTGGCTATGGAACAGAAATTAAGGGGAAGTCTCTCCAGTTCGACATAGGTAAGAAAAACTGATAGGCTAGTGCAGATCAGACTGGGGTTCTCGGTCACCCTGTGCCCCTAATAGACACAGGGTTACTTACACATATGAGGGGCCGGGGGAGCTGGACAAGGAGATTCCAGTGCTCTCCAAGGTAAGCTGGGTTCCACAAGACCCCCCCCCCCCGCCCAAAGTGACTCCCGTCACAAATACCTTTTCCCATCAGCTGTATTTAGTAGTTTTGTGACTTGTATCAGTTCCTAATAAAGCTTGTAGGAGGAGTTTTTATTCTGTCTGGACAGTGCTGATTGGCCCTGTGCTGATCACATGCACCCTCCCAAGAAAATAACTCTCTAGCAATACACACTGAGCATGTGCAGCCCGTCCCCCAGCTCTGTAAATATCAGGTTATTTTTTGGAGACAGTGGAAGAAGAGGAGGATCAGAGAGACAGAATCAAACAGCCTTTATACACAATGCAGAGGATTAACCCCCTAGGTTCCACAGTATAACAAGCATGCACGGGACTAAAACTTCAAGGGACAAGGGAATTTAAACTGGGATAGTTGGCAAGTATGAGGGAGCTTCTTTGGGCCCCACAACAATGCTAGGGCCAAGGGCAGTTGCCCCTTTTTCCCTGCTTTAAAGACGGCACTGGACACCAGAACAGGAATAGAGGTAGATTTTCCAACAGGGTAATTTTTTCCCATGACAACTGGCTGGGAGGAAATTTTTCTCACACTGGTAAAATAATCTTTTAACTTCTTGTTGAGTCTACAAGGCAGGAGGTGAAGGGAAATCTCCCTAATGAGACAGAGAGGGGGAAAAGGTAAACTATAACATGGCAGCAGTCTCTTGTGACATGATAGTAGTCTCCTATCATTTAGAAACAGTCTGTTGTAACATGGCAGCCGAGTCCATAGATTTTTCATGTAAACTGACAAGTCTTTAACATGATAGTCTCTTGCAACATTATTCTGTCCTAAATGTAACAGTCTTACCGTGCAGCAGTCTCTAGTAATATGGCAGCACATGAGATGTCTCCCATAACATGGAGATGGTACAAATGTATTTCCAGTAAAAAATTTACAATTTGCAAATATATCCTAGGTCAAAAGCAAATTGTAGGTGTAACAAAAAAATCCTTGAGGGTCTGAAATATAAGCTAAAACGTTTCTTTCACCATAACAAAAAGAAAAAAATCCCCATAGGTTTTTCTATGAATATCAGGCTTTTCAAGTGTAAGTTCACCTTTGTTATCCTTTTATGAGATCACACGCAGCTGCAGCCCTATAAAAGGAAACCTTTGCCCCAAAAAATCAGTTGTATGATGTTTTTCAACAACCTTATTAAAGTGCTACTGCAGACCGATAAATGTGGGGATTTAACTTACATCTGCTGAACATTTGACTGACCTCTTTACATTCCAGTGTGAAATTAGGTATTTTTTCTGTAACTAAAGTTGAGAGCACCAGCTAAAATGTTTCATTTACTTTCACTCTATCAGAGATACAATCAGCATTGCACCATATGTCACATCAAGATCAAGGTTAGGCACAAACTGACAATGGATTTTCTCTAATGACTTTTCACAATGGGTCGGTGCATTTGTGGGACGTTCCGAAAAGCCTTGCAAGCAGCATCTTTGGTGGTGGTTTGGGAGCGCTGAATTTAGCGCTCCCAAAACGCTGTGCCCATTGGAATGAATGGGCAGTGCTTCAGAAGTGCCGCAACACGGGAGTTATTAACTTCCTTCTTTGGGGTTAAAAGCGTCCAGCTAGCGGCTGAAAAGCGCAGCTTAAACAGCGCTAAAACAAGCTGGGCTTTAGCGCTAACGCGGCCGCGGCCCCAGTGTGAAAGGGGTCTAGGAGCCCTTTTACACTGAGGAATTTTTCAAGCACTTTTGTGTTAAAAAAGCGCCTGAAAAGCTCAAGAAAAAATGTTTCCCGTAAAAACAAATTAATGCTTTCACACTGGAGTGGTGCGGTGAAAAAAATCCGGCATGCAGCATTTTTGGACCATGTTTGGGTAGCTAAAAAAAGCTCACCCTAAAGCGCTCCTCCCCTTTGAAATGATTGGGAAGTGCCTCAAAAATGCCCAACATTAAGGGGATACCCACAAAGGGGGAAGAACAGAAACTCGCGGCCTGTGCTGATGATTTAAATTTTCTTTGTAACCGCCCCAGTTATATCTCTTCCGTCCTTGTTGGCGGAGCTTTGTGAATATGGGGCAGTATCCAATTTCAAAGTAAATTATGGGAAATCGGAGGCGATGGGGATAGAAACAAACACTCCCTTATTACATCTGATAACTACACAATTTGACTTCAGATGGACTGAATCCTATATAAGCTATCTAGTGACTAAAATACAGAAGAATCTGACTAAGCTATTTGAGCTTAATTATACACCAATGCTAAGGCTCCTATATCTAATACAGACCCTGACAATTAAGATCCCCCCAAGTTTTCTAAGAGACCTTAGATCGAGAATCCTGAGATTTATTTGGGCTGGTAAACCAGCAAGAGTACGCAGAACCATCCTAACACTCCCAAAGGGAAAAGGAGGAATTGGGGTCCCAGACCCAATAAGATATCAGGAAGCCTCTCATCTAGTCAGAGTAGTGGAGTGGTGCGGGCTAAGCAAGGAGAAACCTTGGATACAAATGGAACAGGCAACAATAGATATCCCTTTGGAGGGTCTGGTATGGATACCAGAAGCAGAGATATCCAGGGAAGTAAGAAAACATCCGACAATAGGCGCCACCCTACGAACGACTAAAAAGATATTAAAAAAAAACAAATATCTCAGCCCACCCTAGCCCGATAACCCCGATCCTAGGCACACCCGCGTTTCAACCGGGTCTTACAGACCCTATATTTGGAGCAATATGTCAAAGAGGCATTAGTAGGATTATTCACTTTTCAATAGACAATCATTTAATGACAAAAAGAGAGATTGAACGAGAGATAGCACCAGAATTTGACTTCTTTAGGAAGATACAACTAGATGCCTTTATTATATCTAAGCTAAATACGTATGCATAAGTTAGGGCACCGACAGGGTTTCAAGCAGATATGATATAAGGGGGAGTCAATGAAACACTCGTTGTCATATTTTTATGCTACATTAACCGGACTAGAAACCCTGCAGGAACTTACTTTCCTTCGGGCATGGGAAAGGGACCTGGGAGTAACATTCTCTCAGGAGCAGAGAAACAGGATCCTGCTATTCAATCAAAAAGCATCAGTGGAGAGTAGATATTAGGAAGGGGGACATAAAATCCTCACTAGGTGGTACAGAACACTGACAGCATTACATCAGATATACCCCCAAATATCAGATATCTGCTGGAGATGCGCGGAAGCAGAAGGTACTATATTACATATTTTTTGGGAATGCGCGAAAATGTAAGAATTTTGGAGAATGGTTGCTGAAACTATTGAAATAATAGCACGAGTGTCGCTAGGAGATAATCCGGCAACATATCTACTATTTGACATCCCTATATCAGCAGAGAAATACAGAAATTCCTTGTTGAGGGGAGGTACCGAAAGACATGGGCCCCGTACATGGCGTATTGGGAGGAGACAAGAGTAGAGGGGTAAAGGAGCTGGCTATTCGGCCGGGAGGGGAGGAGGAGCGAGGCGCTGAGGAGGAAGGGCTTTTTTTTGGGGGGGGGCTGGGTAGAACTGAGGGAGGGTGGGGGGAAAATATAGGGAAAATGAAAAGAGGAATTCACATCAAGTTAAGTAGTAACTCAGGAAGTAAAGTAATAGAACGTAAACAACCAGGGGAATGTAATATAAATGTTATAGTAAGATCGTGTAAGACTATTTGGAATTGTTATGTAAACTCTATGAAAAATAAAGAATAAAAAAAAAAAATGCCCAACAGCATTTTTGGAGCAGTTTTTGAGTCAGGCGTCCTTTAAAAAACGCATTGCAAATGCTGCAAAAGCTGGCAGTTTTGAAGAAAACCAGTGTGAAAGGGGCCTTAATCTATTATCCACACCAATTTCTCCTCGAGTGATGATTTCCTTGTAAATATAGTATAATGTAACTCTTGATATACTATACATAACAATGTGTCAGTTGCAATACAACAAAGCATTTGACCAGTGTTGGCAAACCACGCCAACCCCCCAAACCCTCCCCCCCCCCCCCCGGGGAGACTGACTGGAATGAGGCGATCCCCCCCTGCGGGAGACAGACGGTAATGCAGCGATCTCTCCCCCCCGCACGTGGGAGATGGATGGAAATGCTGCGATCTCCCCCTCCCCGTGGGAGACGGACGGGAATGTGTCGCCGATCAGAGGCCTTTCTACCTTAGGAAAGAGGCAGATCAGGAACACATGGATCCGGGTTGCAAGTGCCTTTTTCCGGGCTATCTCTTCTCCTCCAGACCGAACAGGAAGTGGGTCCTGCCTGAGACCCGATTGGCCGGGAGTTCTAAGACTCTCTGGCCAATCGGGTCTCAAGAACTGCTTCCTGATTGTCCGGGAGGATAATCAGGAAGACAATAGCAAATATTAATTAGCACTGCGTGCTGAGCCCACCCTTTTTTGAAGCCAATTAGAGCCTCGGGCTCTAATCATGTACTTCATAAAAAAAATTAAAAAAATTGAAATCCATGCGTCCGGCACCCCGCATGTAGATTAGGGGGCCAGACACATGGATAGGGGGGGGCGGCGCCCGTGCACCCCCTATGGACGGGCTGCCACTGCATACTGTATGACTAATATCAATGCAAATATGGTTGCATTAAATTTCAAACATACTATTCAGGATGAATGTAAATGCCTTTTCTTTAAAATTAAATAACTAACATATTCAAATTATGGTTGCCAAATCAACAAGAAAGCAAAACTACAAGTGAGATTTCATAGCTACCAATAACGTATTTGGGAAAACTTTATCCAAGATAAATGTATATGTAAACCCAAAACCAAAAAGGTAATATAATGCAGCTCCCTAGTCCCTTATGTGGTGGCTGCATTTGCTTTATTATTTCAAGCTTCTTTTTCACCTGGTAATCCTGCAAATAACACAATTACTGTCCATGGGTGGTTACATCACTCCTCTACTGTATCTACATGGGGAGTTATTTGTAGCCAGCTGTTCTCTGTGACCCCCCCTATCCCCCACCGTTGGTGGGAGACCTGAAGAAGGGAGACGTTGGCTGTGGGCTTGTAAACCCCCCCCCCCCCTTCTTGCTTGCCCCCGCCGTATGGGAGGGACAGAGTGCAGCAACCGGGATGGGCTCTGTATGACTAAAGGATGCTTCCTACCTGCTTGCTTGGAGCTCTCCCCCCTCCCTCCTGACAGCCACTGCTCCACCAATCTGAGGCAGGAGAAGGAGACTTGGACTGCCGCCTGGGACATTAGGAAGTGAAGTCCTGTTCAGGACTACTGCATTGCGCAGGAATATGGCTAAAACTACAGATCCCATGAGCAACAAAGGATTCTAAGAGGAGGCAGAGGGATTTTGTTGAACTGCTTGGGAAAGCCCAGGGTCCTTGGTGCCAGACAGGAGAAGGGAATGGATGCCCACTGTAGAGCCTCAGGGCACTCATCCGCCAGAGCAGACTACTCATCTGCATCCACAGTCAGACAGATCAAGTCAGCCAGTCATCATCTGCATCCACAGCCAGACAGAGCAGGTTAGCTGGTCATAATCCACGGCTGCAGCAGTGCAGAGTGGGTTTGCCCACTGATCCATGCGGGGCCCCTTAACTGTCAGAACCCACCTCTGCAGCGGAGTGAGCTACCAACTCTCCAAACACTCTGGACCACAAAATCCAGTAAAATTCTAGCTAACACAGTTGTCATCTGGTGCCTGAGACATTACTGCATTTATATAGCATACCACTAAGCAGTGTCACCTCACCTGTTCTGGATTATACTAGTAGCTCAGATCAACTTAATACCTCCCTGCACTTGTTGCTTGCTCTTTTCATTGCTGCTAAGTCATGCTTAAGTTATTCCTGCAAGAACTTTTCCTCAAATACTCATCTTCTTGAACTGAGAGTATCTATAAGTCACTTGGCATCACTCTTAGTGCACCACTGAAAGGGCCCCAACCCTCTGGGGATTTTTCCTCCCTGTTTCATAGCATTTGCATAGACTTTAGATTTTTCACATTCCTGAACACTGAGATCCTGCAGGCAGACTTGGACTTAGCAGAGCCACTCCAGGGCCTAATGCTGCGTACACACGATCGTTTTTCATGCCGTTAAAAATGCCATTTTTAAAAATGGCCATTAAAACCGATCGTGTATACTCCAGAGCATTTCTAACGGCGTGAAAAACGGCCATTAAAAATTTCGAACATGCTCTATTTTTTCACGTCGTTTTTTTTAACGACGTGAAAAACGATAGTGTGTATGCTTTTACGAAGTTAAAAAAACGCGGATGCTCAGAATCAAGTATGAGACGGGAGCGCTCGTTCTGGTAAAACTAGCGTTTGTAACGGAGATAGCACATTCGTCACGCTGTAACGGACTGAAAAGCACGAGGCTGAAAAGCGCGAATCGACGCTCAACAAACTTTACTAACATGAAGGGTGGCGCTATCCGAACGGAATTTCCCCTTTATAGTGCCGTCGTACGTGTTGTACGTCACTGCGCTTTGCTCGATCGGTTTTTTTAATGATCGTGTGGATGCAAGACAGGCTTGAGAGGAAACAAGAAAAAAAACGACGAGAAAAACGTCGGTTTAAAAAATGGCGTGAAAAACGATCATGTGTACGCCGCATTAGACAGCGTAGCTTCCAGGGGTTTATATTATCCATTTCTGGCTGCCCTTAGTATACCATAGGTGACTATGTTACAGTTTAAGCTAATTGGTAAATGCTGGGCCTAGTTACTTGCAAATATCCTGTATTTAAAGTGGAGTTCCACCCAGAAAAACAACTACATGCCGGCACAAGCAGAACACTATCACCAAGTTAAATAGCCACATCAAAAAAAAAAATTATAGTGTAAATACCTTAGATTTTAGTTTTTAGCTGCCACTTCCGGGCTTTCCCTCCCGCGGGAGTAGGCGTTCCTACTCCTTTCCTCGGCGCCGCGATGTCTCCTGGGAGCACAGAGTCATGTTTCCCAGGAGACAATACGGAACGCTGCTGTTCTATCATGCCGGTTCTGCTATCGGATAGGTTCCGGGATGGTCTGCGCAGGCGCAATTGAATCCGACGGAAATCCCCGAGTCTGAACAGTTCGTCAGCTGGGGATGCTGCTCGTCGCTCATTGGTTATACACGCCGCTCGCTCGTTCTATACAGCCAATGCTTTTCTCATAGGGGCGGTGTTCTATCGATACAGCTACTCGCCGTAAACACTGCAGGCGCTTCCAGGAAATGATTGCTTGTGGGCTTCACAATGCCCACAAGCAAAATGGAAATTGTCAGGAACCGATTTTAAAAGTTCTTATTTGCCATGAAAACGGACAGGGGATATTTGAAGACACCAAACAAGTGAGTTTAACCTTGTATTGTGAAACCCAATAGAATGCACCAAAAAAAAAAAAAACAATCGCCGCAGAACCTCCGCTTTAAGTGTATTGCTACTATTGTTATTCATTTCATCTTATATTCTTGCCTGCCTTTATCCACTTCTTTTATGACAATATATCAAGTTTGTCTTACTAATTTAGTCTGGTTCTTGCGTTCTTTAAAATAGCACATTAGCTGGGTACTAAGGTCACTGTTAGTGATTAGACTTGTGCACAATTGAAAATTCTGTTTAGTTTCGTTTTGTTTTCATTCGTAAAATACATCAATTCGTTCTGTTATATTCGTTATGTTATGTTAATTCGTTTTAGTATAATTTGTTATTTCTGTAGAGTGTCGATATTCGTTATACCGAATTGATTTGCTTTGTATGTATATCGATTCGATATTTATGTATGTATATATATTGGTAATAACGATTCATAGTTTGGAAAGTCGTTTGTTTATTGAATCCATTAAAGCGGAGGTCCGCCTAAAAAATATTAAAAGCCAGCAGCTACAAATACTGCAGCTGCTGACTTTTAATAAATGGACACTTACCTGTCCAGGGTGCCCGCGATGTCGGCAGCCGAAGCCGATCAATCGCTCAGCTCTCGGGTGCCCCCGCCGCCATCCTCGGTGAGGAAATCAGGAAGTGAAGCCTTGCGGCTTTAATTCCCGGTTCCCTACTGCGCATATGCAAGTCATGCTGCGCGTCCTCTGTGGTCCCCGCTATCTTCTGGGACCTATGTGTTTCCCAGAAGACAGCGGGGGAGGACAGTGTAGGCGCCGGAAATGACGTAGGTCACCGCGATCACCGCTGTGATCTTTGCCAGGAAGTGGGAGCAAATACCTGTATTACACAGGTATCTTCCCCCCCCCCCTTCCCCCTGAAAGGTGCCAAATGTGACACCGGAGGGGGGGGAGGAATCCAAAAAGTGGAAGTTCAATTTTTGGGTGGAACTCCACTTTAACACACATGATGACAATATCTCTTCTCCTATGCTCAAATACAACACAGCACCCTTCTCACTCAGTTCTCAGGAATTCACTTTACCAGTAATCCAACCTCCAGCACAAAATTATTCAGCTCATTGGACTGTAAGATTTACTCCGAGTTGACCTTTTGTTTCATTAGACCTTTAACGAATGAACAAACCATGTTGAATTATTTTGTTATTTTTCGCTATAAATTCTTTCATATTACTTGAAATTCGTTATTTTTTTCTTTAGACATTCAGATGCATCCGAATGTCCGAAAGATGCAAAATTTGACCAAATTTCGATTTGTTACAAAACAAATTGCACATGTCTATTATTATTATTATTATTGTTATACAGGATTTATATAGCGCCAACAGTTTGTGCATTATTATTGATCTCTATGTGAAAGTGTGTGTATTTGTGTACTCAGCCTAATATGTCAGAGGGGCTGGGGTCTTTGAGGAGGTCAAGGCCAACAACAGAGGACCCATTTTATCTAGCAGCTCTTTCGGGGGTAGCGCTACACATGGTTGTCAACCAACGCTGCTCTCCTGATATGAACTACAAACATGTCTGTATCTCTTCATCTCCATGGAGATTGAGATGAGTTAGTAGTTTACAGAAGATAGCTAGGTAGGAAGATGTTCCTTGGTGCAGCTCACAGGCAGTGAAAAGTGACACTGCATTTCTGGCTGTTATAACAAGCATTTTCTGTATTTTCTAAAAATTTTATTAGCTAAAAAAAAAAGAGACCCAATGCAGCAACATCTTAGGACTGTAAGTTGCAATATATTACAATTTTGTATTTGGGTTTAGTTATCCTTTAAAACAATGCAACATAAACCAGATGGCAGTCATTAGGGTTTCTGTCACGTACCTGGCGGTGACGAGCCCAGACTTGCAGAGGAAGGCCTCCCTTATGGCTCCCACCAGCGGCCCCTGGTAAGGTAACAACAGGCGCGGAGGTAGGAGGGGTACGAGTGCCTGGCAGGATCAACCAAGGTGAAGGTAGTTCCGCAGACTTGGTAGGCACACTGGAACACAGCAGGTAGAACTGGAATCAGGAACACTCAGCAAACTGGAATCGTTCAGCAGACTGGACCGGAACCAGGAGCACAGGAACTCAGCAAACTGGATCAGCTTAGCAGACTGGACTGGAACCAGGAACACGGGAACTCAGCAAACTGGATCAGCTTAGCAGACTGGACCGGAACCAGGAACTCAGCAAACTGGATCAGCTTAGCAGACTGGACTGGAACCAGGAACACAGGAACTCAGAAAACTGTATCAGCTTAGCAGACTGGACCGGAACCAGGAACAGTGAGATTGGTCGGACAAGCCGGGTCAGTTAACTGGCTGGCAGCAAGGTACAGAGGGATCAGACAGAGGAGAGGTCACAACAAGCCAGGGGTCGGATGCAGGCAGAAAACTGGAGAAGTCACAGGCAGGCCGGGTCAAACACAGGTAAGTCTTCAGATCAGG
This sequence comes from Rana muscosa, assembly GCA_029206835.1. Lineage (NCBI taxonomy): Eukaryota > Metazoa > Chordata > Amphibia > Anura > Ranidae > Rana > Rana muscosa. Next base: position 886,398,833 of record CM055116.1, read on the forward strand.
TTTTTAGGTACTCAACGCTGTAGAGCAGACAGCAGGGACTGTCTGCGATTGACAGGTTTAAATAGCCCCTCTGGCGCCACCTGCAGGGCGCGCGCGCAACCGAGAATCAGAAAGACCGGGACACCTGTTTCTGGCAGGATCTCCATGACATTGCCCCCCCCCCAAGGGGCAGCCTCCGGATGCCCATCCGGGCAAACTTCTCAGGGTGAGATCTCTTGAAGGACTGCACCAGGCTTCTAGCATGGATGTTCTCCTCAGGCTCCCAAGAGTTTTCTTCGGGTCCGTAGCCCTTCCACTTAATCAGGAATTGATTCTGGTTATTCCTTCTTCTAAAATCCATAATGGCTTCCACTTCGAATTCCTCCTCCCCGTCTACAATGACAGGATCAGGGAGAGCCGGACTTCGGCCTGGAAATGGGTTGGGAACCGAAGGCTTTATCAGAGATACATGGAAGACCGGATGGATCTTGAGGGAGTCAGGGAGCTCCAGTTCATAAGCCACTTCATTGATTTTCCTTTTGACAGGAAATGGCCCTAAGAATTTGGGGCCCAGTTTCTTAGAGGGGCATGCCATCCTCAAGTTTAAAGTGGATAACCATACTTGGTCGTCGGGTGCCAGCATTAATTCACCCCGTCTCTTCCTGTCAAAAATCGTCTTGTTGTATTCCTGAGTCTTGGTCACGGTTTCCTGCAGAAGTTGGTTGTTGGAAGAAAAGAAGTTCAACTTTTCCTGGACTGAGGGCACCGTACATTCAGGAAAGGAATTGGGCAGGAATGTAGGATGGAAACCGTAATTTGCAAAGAATGGGGACTGCTTGGTAGCGGAATGCATAGAGTTGTTATAGGCAAACTCGGCCAATGGGAGCAGGGAAACCCAGTCATTCTGAGTGAATGAAGAGAAGCAGCGCAGGTACTGCTCAAGAGTCTGGTTAGTCCTCTCAGTCTGTCCGTTGGTCTGGGGATGGTAAGCAGAGGAAAGTGACAATTCTATCTCCAGAGCCTTGCAGAGGGATCTCCAAAACCGGGAGGTAAATTGTACCCCTCGGTCGGAGACAATATTGGCTGGTACCCCTGTGGAGTCTGACGACCTCTCTGATGAACACCTGTGCGGTTTCGGGAGCTGAGGGAGTCCCCTTCATGGGAATGAAATGTGCCATCTTGGATAGACGGTCTACTATCACGAAGATAGTGGTGCGACTCTCAGCCGGAGGCAACTCGACGATAAAGTCGATGGACAGCATTTTCCAGGGTCTGTCTGGGACGGGTAGGGGTCTCAGTAGTCCCCAGGCCTTGGATTTGTAACCCTTGTTTCGCGTACAAACTGTACAAGACTCCACAAACTTCCTACAGTTCTCGCGGAGCCGAGGCCACCAGAAGGTACGCTGTACCAAGTCGGTGGTCTTGGCAACGCCAAAGTGCCCGGCAAGGGCATGGTCGTGGCAGAGTTCCAGTACGGTTATTCTCAGCTCTTCAGGTACGTAGATCCTGTTCTGGTACCAAAACAGCCCATCTTTGGCCTGCAATTCCGGTTCGGAGGGGGGTCTCTGCCCAGTGGAGGCTTGCTTGATCCGGGAGAGTAGGTCTTTCTGAAGCAGAAGGAAGTTTCCAGGAGCAAGAATGGTGTCTGGAGGAGAGGTTTCCCTAGACTTATGGAACATTCGAGAGAGGGCATCGGGCTTAATGTTCTTGGAACCGGGACGGTAAGTGACATGGAAGGAGAACCGGGAGAAGAAAAGCGCCCACCTGGCTTGTCGTGGTTTTAGTCTTTTCGCGGCCTTCAGGTACTCTAGGTTCTTGTGGTCGGTAAATATCAGAATCGGGTGGGCAGCCCCCTCCAACAGATAACGCCACTCCTCTAATGCGGACTTGATCGCCAGCAACTCCCGATCCCCCACGTCGTAGTTCCTCTCTGCGGCAGATAACTTGCAAGAGAAAAAAGCTACTGGGTGGAGCAAGGCCCTGATCCCCTGTCTTTGGGACATTATTGCTCCTACCGCAATTTCCGAGGCGTCTACTTCCAGAACGAACGGTAATGAGGAATCTGGGTGCTTCAAGATAGAGGCAGAGGTAAAGAGACCCTTCAGGGCCTCAAAGGCCCTTTGGGCCTCAGGGGACCAGTGGAAACGGATCACTTGTTTGGTCAGCTGGGTGATGGGTGCGATGATGGCTGAGAACCCTCTGATAAATTTGCGGTAGAAGTTGGCGAATCCAACGAAACGTTGGATCCCCTTCTTTTCCCCTGGGACTGGCCAGTCCAGGATTGCAGCAATCTTTTGAGGGTCCATCTTGATGCCCTCGCTGGAGATAATTAGTCCAAAGAACGATATACTTTCCAGCTCGAATTCACACTTCTCGGCCTTCGCATACAGGCCGTGCTGGCGAAGGCGAGCCAACACACTTCTGACGTGCCTGCGGTGGGAATCAAGGGAGGAAGAAAAAATTAGTATATCATCCAGGTAGACAATGACAAAGAGATCTAGGAAGTCCCGGAGTACATCGTTAATGAAATACTGGAAAGTGGCAGGGGCGTTGCACAACCCGAAGGGCATTACCGGGTACTCGAAATGTCCGAATCGGGTGCGGAAAGCGGTCTTCCACTCATCCCCCTCCTTAATGCGGACCAAATTGTAGGCTCCGCGGAGATCAAGTTTGGTAAAAATGATGGCTGTTCCCAGTCTCTGAAATAGTTCCGATACCAAGGGGAGAGGGTAGCGGTTTTTCGATGTGATTTTATTTAATTCACGATAGTCCACACAGGGTCGAAGGGTATGATCCTTCTTTGCTACGAAAAAGATGCCTGCGCCGGCTGGAGATGTAGACGGGCGAATTAACCCTTTCTGTAGGTTTTCATCGATATAGTCTTTTAGTGCCCCCTGTTCTACCTCTGTTAACGGGAATATCCTGCCAAACGGAATTGCCGCTCCGGGAAGTAGGTCAATGGTGCAATCATAGGCCCGATGAGGTGGTAGAGTCTCTGCCCCTTGTTTGCTAAACACATCAAGAAAGTCATGGTAGACCTCAGGGATGGAATGCCGTAATCCAGCCTCCGTATTGATACATAAGAGGGTGGCCGGCCCAGGGGTTTTGAGTGACCCGCAGGATTGCTGGCAGTAAGGAGAAGAAAAGGTCACCAACCCCGTGGCCCAGTTGATGGTAGGGTTGTGGACCTGTAGCCAAGGTATACCGAGGATCACAGGGAACAATGGGGAAGAGATAATGTCCAGGCGTAAGTATTCTTGGTGGGTTCCGGAGATGGTAGCGGGTAAAGGGGCGGTCTCTTGGACCACTGGTCCAGACTTAATGATGGACCCATCAGCCAGATGCACACATAGTCCATGGGTCTTGGTGACAAGAGGGATCTGGTGCTTGATGGCAAAGGCTGAGTCCATAAAGCAGCTGCAAGCCCCGGAATCAATAATGGCGGGCACTTGCAGAGTCCTTCCTGGGAGCTGTAACGAGACAGAGAGAGCAAGGTGAGATGTGGACTTGGCCTGTGGGTTGGTAGTGTCAGAAGATACTGAAAGACACTTACGAAGTTTCAGGGGACAATTTCTAACGAAATGTCCGGGTTCCCGGCAGTACAGGCACAAATTGTTCACTCGGCGACGTTGGTGTTCCTCTTGGGTGAGGGAAGGGTGAAGCACTCCGAGCTGCATGGGCTCGGATATGTCAGATGTAGCGGCTGGAGGTGCAACAGGTGCTGGGTGCAGATGGCTGGGAGCCCGGGGAAGCATCCAGGTCCGGCGGGAGAAGCCCGTGGACCTCTCAGCCCTTCGTTTCCCTGAGACGTCGGTCGATCTGGATTGTTAAGTCAATAAGTGAATTCAGGGTTGGTGGTATGCCAACCCTTCAAAGGGTCAGAAAGACCTATGCGGAACTGATGGCGGAGGGCGACGTCGTTCCAACTGGTATCTGCGCTCCACCGTCTAAATTCCGCTACGTAGTCCTCTGCTGCTCTGTGCCCCTGCTGAAGGGTGCGCAAGGCGGTCTCTGCGGTTACTGAGAGCTGGGAATCTTCATATAGCTGAGCCATGGCGTCGAAGAAGGCAGTAAGGTTGTTTAACGCCATATCTTTCAGTTCCAAGAGACGGTGGGCCCAGCTCTATGGGTCTCCGGAAAGCAAGGACATCACAAAGCCCACCTTGGTGGCTTCCAAGGAGAAGGTGCGAAGCTGCAGGGTGAAGTAGAGTTCGCAGGAATTACGAAAAGCCCTAAACTTGCTTCGATCCCCGGATAATTTTTCGGGTGTAGGGACCCTGGGTTCCGGAGGAAGCATGACAACTGTGGGTGAGGATCCTGCCCCAGCAGTGGAGGTAGAGGTATGGGACCCCCCTTGGGCTCCAGAGGGGTCGGAGAGGACCCGCACTTGTTCTTCCAGATGGGTGTAGCCTTGCTGGAGGTTCTTGACCGCTTCAGCCAATCCTGCCAGGTGCCAACATAGTTCCTCCATAGGTGAGGCTCCCTGCTCGGGCTCAGACATGGCTGTCTGCTACTGTCACGTACCTGGCAGTGACAAGCCCGGACTTGCAGAGGAAGGCCTCCCTTACGGCTCCCACCAGCGGCCCCTGGTAAGGTAACAGCAGGCGTGGAGGTAGGAGGGGTACGAGTGCCTGGCAGGATCAACCAAGGTGAAGGTAGTTCCGCAGAGTTGGTAGGCACACTGGAACACAGCAGGTAGAACTGGAATCAGGAACACTCAGCAAACTGGAATCGTTCAGCAGACTGGACCGGAACCAGGAGCACAGGAACTCAGCAAACTGGATCAGCTTAGCAGACTGGACTGGAACCAGGAACACAGGAACTCAGCAAACTGGATCAGCTTAGCAGACTGGATTGGAACCAGGAACACAGGAACTCAGCAAACTGGATCAGCTTAGCAGACTGGACCGGAACCAGGAACAGTGAGATTGGTCGGACAAGCCGGGTCGGTTAACTGGCTGGCAGCAAGGTACAGAGGGATCAGACAGAGGAAAGGTCACAACAACCCAGGTGTCGGATGCAGGCAGAAAACTGGAGAAGTCACAGGCAGGCCGGGTCAAACACAGGTAAGTCTTCAGATCAGGTTTTCAGGTACTCAACGCTGTAGAGCAGACAGCAGGGACTGTCTGCGATTGACAGGTTTAAATAGCCCCTCTGGCGCCACCTGCAGGGCGCGCGCGCAACTGAGAATCAGGAAGACCGGGACGCCTGTTTCTGGCAGGATCTCCATGACAGTTTCCTTGTCAGTGCTATCTGTAATACAAGGCAGCTCTGACTTATCATTCATCTGCAGTTGCCTGAATGAAGAATAATAATACAGTGGAACCTAGAATTACGAGCATGATCCGTTCCAGAAGAATGCTCCTAATCCAAAGTACTCGCATATCAAAGCGAGTTTCCCCATTCAAGTCAATGGAAACTAAAATTATTTGTTCCGCATTGACTTCAATGGCCTGCAATACCGCATGTGGCCAGAGGTGGGGGGCGCCGGAGAGCCTCGGAAACACATGGAAAGGCCCGAGGACAGCTCGGCTGACCTCGGAAATGGAGTATTTCTGAGTCTTTCTGAGCATTTCCGAACGGCGCCGATCGGCGCTGTTCGGCTCTGTTCGACTCCGCTTGGCTCCGGCGCCCCCCAACTCAGGCCAAACACGGTACTGCACACTGCTGTGGCTTGAATCCTGCTTGTTTTGTGAGACAATACTCGCAAACCGAGTCAGGATTTTTAAAAATACAGTGCTCGTATTGCGAAACGCTCGTTAACCGCGTTACTCGCAATCTGAGGTTCCACTGTATAGGTATCTTAAATTTTCTGTTAGTTTACGGGAATCTATGTAGTGAGGTAACAAGAGTTAGTGGCCTTCCAAAGATATCAAACTTGGAGTTATTTTATTGCTGTGCTTGAAAGGGAACTGCTGCACTCTGTATTCTGTGCTGTATATTGCATACTCCTAACTACTGTTCTTCCAGTGTACAGAGTATATGCATAAGTAACGTACAACCCTGCTTACAAAGTGCAGAGTTCAAGAGTATTTCATTGGCATCAATTGAGCCACTCCACAAGCAAGGTCACATAACAGAATTTTTTGATCTTGTAAGACAGAAACTAAGCAAAAGCAGTTATAGTGCCTGCATAGCTGCAAGGGCAATCATTCGTGGAAGTCACTATCCCCTCTCTGTGGGTATGTGGATATCCAAGGTTCAGAAATTTAAGAGAATGGAGGACCTCACAGTCTCTCTTTACATTGAGAAGAGAAATTCCATAAAACCTGGTTCTACTGCATTTCTTTGACATCCTTCCCTGAATATATACACAAGCTCTTTATACCTAATGTCCCTCGGGGGTGCGGACCTGATTTGTGCTCCTCCCCAGTCTACTTTTATTTCTTTATCTTCCCTTCTTCTCCTTAATGCCCACATTTCCCTCTCCCTCTTGTCGAATCTCCTATTCCTTGCAACTGTGTTAACCGAGCATACCCAACTATGTCCCTTCTACTTAGAGATCCTTCTCAAGTTCATCTAACCATGTAGATATATACTCAGGTACCCTTACCATTGCATACTTAAGAAGTATGTTAATGGGTAACAGAAGCTCCGATTCTTAATGTTATTCCCCTCGCCTGTTGCACTATTTATCAAATTATTGTATATACTTGTGTTTTTCATATGATTTTACACAACAAAAAGAACCTCTTGTTACTGACCCTCCCCCCTCCCCATGCTTTTTTCATGATTTTCCCAGGTTATCCGCCCTGGGAACCTTTAAAACCAAGAATTATATATATATATAATGCAGGGAATGCCAGATTTCATTAAGCTAATTTTCCCTTGTTCCAGAACCTTTCCTATGCCCTCTGGGAGTCTAAACTGACAGTCTTCCCCCTCTATCTCAAAGGAAGCACCCACCCACCCAACTGGGGCACCCACAACACCCTTCATGGAGGGAATGTCAGATTTTACGTCCATGCAGCCATCTGGAGATTTCAACCACACTTAGATCCCCCTTTACTTCAGGATATGTCCCAGAATCTCCTCAGTCACTTAGGGACCTCCCACACCAGAAATAGCAAATATCATGGAGGAGATGTCAAATGTAAAAGACTCCCCTTTCCACGTTTAGGGCCACCCCTTGCCCTCTGGGAGTTTAAATTACTCTAACAACCTTCTCTTACCCCCTTACCCATCTAGAGGAACCCCCACACCTGGGATACCAAATATCATGGAAGAAATGCCAAAATGTATGACCTCCCCTTCCCATGCTCCAGGACTTCCACCTTTTGTGGTCTAAGTCTAAATTACTTTTTCTTCTCCCAGTTAAGGCTAAGAACCCCCACTCTAGAGCCCACTCAAAGCTAGAGATGCCAATTATTATGGGGATGCTGAATTTCATGACCTCCATTTCCCAAGCTCCAGGTTCTACTCTCTGCACCTTCAAAAGTCTAAATGAATCCTATGCTATTGGGTTAGCTAGGACTCATGCTTGATTTCTGTTTATTTTTATCGGCGCTGAGGATTTAGTCTTTCCTGGAAACTTGTGCCAATTCTTAGTCTATCTGTGTGTTTAACAAATCCTGCACTCCCTCTGCTGGTTCACATTCAGAAGTGTAACTGTGTACTTCCTCTAATGTCATGTCTGGGAAAGCCATTTAAATTTTCTAAGTGGAAGTGGATATGACAATCCCTGTTTGCTGTCTTGTTTCTTCAGTAATTTAGACCATTGCAGGTCTGATTGGAGGTCCTAATGCATGGGAAGCAGAGGCTGTGATATTTGGCATCCCCTTTATGATATTTGGCATCCCTAAGGTGAGGGGCCCCTCAAGCTCCCCCTAAAGTGGAGAGAACATGTCAGAGTAATTTAAACCCCAGTGGGATGTGTGGAATCCTGGAGCATGGTAAGTGGAAACCGAGAACCCCAGGACATCTTTAACTCTCTGGAAGGATGCCACTGAATATCGTGTGACCAATTGCGTGAATAATACATTTCCTTGCATCTGTTCGGACCCAGGCACTAGACTGATATTTTTGGAGGTGGTTTCCTTGTAGAACATCTACAGTCAGAAGTGATTATCTCATTGTGCACTTATTTGCTTATTTCAGTTGTAGTAATGCACATGTTTTACCATAGGTTACAGAAATGCATGGTAATATGTGTACCACAGTGCCATGGCATTCATTTCCAAAGGCACCACAATAAACCTGCATTACAGCGCACCGCAATGCACAGTTGTGGACCATGTGTGCAACTGGACACAGGCAAACAAAAATTTGTGGGCCAGACAAGGGAAAAGTCTGGTATTTTGTTTTCATTGAACCCAATGGGCTAAATGAAAAAAAAAAGAGAATATTAGTCTGGCTGCCCAACGTAAGCAACAAGAACTGAGAACTGCCCACAGCTCATAGTCCACCTGGTAAAACTTAGATATTGTGTGAACTAAAGACCAGGTGGCAGCCTTACAAATCTGGGTAACAGTTGCCTGATGCTGAAAAGCCCAAGAGGCACTCACAGATCTAGTAAGCCTTAACAGAAAAAAGGGGAAGCCAATCCTTAAGATCGGTCTTGAATGATGATCTGTCTCAGACACGTAGAAATTGTTACACAGGGAACCCTTCCAATGCAGATCCAGGATGGAAAAAAGGAAATTAGTATTTCTTTTTCGTACATCACGGGACACAGAGCGACATAGTCATTACTAATGGGTTATATAGTTACCGTCAGGTGCTGGCACTGGCAACTTCCAAAACCGGAAGTACCCTCCCCTATATAAGCCCCTCCCATCCGGGAGCACCTCAGTTTTTTGCCAGTGTCTAAGGTGTTGGCCAAGAAGAAACATGTGTTTTTCACTGAGCTTGCGTACAGGTTCTTTTGGGCCTCAGTAAGCTATTCCGGATCCGACCAAAAAAGCTTCATAGCTAAACGGTCGGTACCCGGGCCTTGCAGAGAAGAGCAAGGTTCTGCCTGTAATGCTTCTCTTAGGAGAGCTGGACCCTGGGATCCAGAGCTCTGGTCATACCCACGACCAAGATGTTTTCTGTGCAGGGTGCTATACAGGTCCAGGGGAGTGGAATCCTTGGGAACCCGGTCCCTGAAGGTTTGATTACAATGCCTGCCGTGATAGGTGAAGTTTGGGCTTTTGTGGACCAAACAAAGTCCTGCGGCGGGGAACAGGTAAGTGGGGGCCCCCAGGAACTTGGTTCCATTGGGGGACCCCCAAGCCTAATTTGTCTTTCTGTCTGTTACCTAACGGTATTCCCGCTAATATCTGTGCATGCCTGTAACTACTAAAAAAATGTAATAATTTTTAATGGTGGTCAAGAAAAAAAAAAAAAAAAAAGGAATGTTTTTTTATATATGTTTAGTATATTAAACTGCGGTACCTGTGTTTGTCCACTAGAGGCCGCTGTGGAATGTTTTTCTTGTCATATGGACTAGTTTCTTCTCAGAGAACAAAGTCCAGGCAGCTGGTGAGTTCTCCTACAGGAAACTGTTTCCTCTGCCATGTTGCAGTGTTCGTCTATCCCCCGGCCTGCGGCAAAGGGGGCCCTGGCTCCTGTCCCTGGTTTCCATGTTTGAAAATTAGCGCCGAGGCGCACGTGGCCGCGCGCGTGCGCGTGCACGCGCCTCTATATATAGAGGTGGCCGGAAAAAGGGGCGGGGCCTGGGGGATGACGCTCTGTGCGCGCCGCAGCGCTTCTGCGCATGTGCGGGCGTCCCAGCAGGTTTTTAAAAAGCCACATTATTGCAGTAAGCTGGCTATGAAGTACAGAGACAGAGCTGGCAACATTTAAAGGCATACAGCAAGCGGTTGATACAGGCATCCCCTAGAAAGGCACATTAGTAGACACCAACTGTTATATAGCAGCAATTGTGCTAGAATATTCTCAGTAAAAGTGGTGTATTACGGCTGGAATACCTCAGCTTTAGGCTTAGGAATATGCCGTCCAGTAGCTCCGGAACTGAATCTTCCAGGAAGCGAAGGGGGTCTCATCAGGCTCTGAGGATCTTGGGCATACTCCTGCTGCACCAGTCTCCCCTGAAGTTCAGAGGTAAGTGACCGTAGAGACCCCGCAGGGGTACTTGGTACTGTGGCTGTCCTCAGTCACCTGCTCCTGTGTATGTAACAGAGGAGGTTTTTTCCTCAGCTCTGGGAGGATTAGAGAGAGATTGTCAAAATTTATCGCTGCCTCCCTGTCAGGGAAAGCACGCCCGATCTCCGTCTCCTCCTTCAGAGTGCCTGTTAGCAGAGCAACAGTCCCATACAGGGATCGACCTGCCTGAAGGGGATCAGGATAAGGTTGATTCTGTTATAGAGGAATCAACAGTGGGGGAACCTTTTCTCAGCATCTCAAGCTGAAAGATTATGGGTTCAGTCTCTGACTAACATGGTCCGATCAGCATTTAAAAATGCACCTTGCGGAACCATCAACCACTACTGTATCCTCGTTGGGGTCGCTAGAAGCCCCCAGACTGTTTGTTCTTTTCCACTTCACCCTTTACTGAAAGGGCTCATTTACCAGGATTGGGAACGTCCTGAGAAAATATTTATTCCCCTAAGAGATTTTCGGTGGTCTATCCCATGGAGGATAAGTTCATCAAAAAAAAAAAAAAAAAAAAAAAAAAAAAAAAGGAAGGTCCCTACAGTGGACGCAGCCATCTCTTGTATGTATAAATCACTGACATGTCCAGTGGATAATGTCCAAATGTTCAAGAACCCAATAGATAAAAGATTGGAGTCCTTATGAAAATCTGCTTGGTGATACAACCAGCAGTAGCAGCTATTGGGGTCGGCTAAGCAGTGAAGGATCAGTTGAAACAGGTCTTGAGGGACTTGACAGATCAGCAGGCTTTGCCCTAGCTGATCTACCTAGAGCCTTAGGCTTTGCGGTTGACGCCATAGAGGATTCAGTCCATCAGGCCTCCCGCCTTACGCTGTCTATAGTACATATGCGTAGGCTCCTATGGCTCAAAAACTGGTCTGCTGAAGCTCCCTGTAAAGAATGGCTGGTTAGCGTCCCATTTCATGGTGAACGCTTATTCAGGGAAAACCTGGACAAATATATCCAGAAAATTTCCAGCGGTAAAAATACGCTCTTGCCGGTTAAAAGCAGAGTTAGAGGTCCCTCTTTAAGAGGCCTGCTTCTCCAGTCCCTGGGGCATCGGCTGTGTAACAGTTCCGACGGCCTCCTCGGTTAAATCCCGGGGGTAAAAAACAGGGACAGTAGCAGGGTAATGAGAAACCCTGGGTCAGGGGAGGTACAAAACCTCCCCCAAAGTTAAATTCATTGAAGCCCCCACTCAGTCGGGTGGGGGGAGGACTCCAGTTGTTCGCAGGAGACCTGGCGGGACACGATCAAGACAGATAGGTGCTCTCCGCAGTAGGTTTGGGATACAGTTTGGAGTTAAAAGACTCCCCTCCTTCCCATTTTGAGGTCAAACGTGCCAAGGGATCCCCGGAAGAGAGAGTCCCTCCTGTTGGCACTAGAACAACTATTGCTCCAAGGAGTAATTATGGAGGTTCCCCTGGAAGAATGAGGGTTCGGGTTTTACTCAAACCTCTTTACAGTCCCGAAACAAACGTGGACGGGAGGCCCATATTAATTCTAAAAAGGGCTATACAAATTCCTGTATATCAGGACTTTCCGATGGAGTCGATCCGATCGGTGGCCACTGCCCTACAAGGGGAGGATTGGTTAGCCACGATCGACATCAAAAATGCTTATTTGCACATTCCCATCTTTCCAGTCCACCAAAAATTTCTACGCTTTGCAGTAGAAGGGCGCCATTTTCAGTTCAGAGCCTTACCCTTCGGTTTGGCCACAGCACCAAGAGTGTTCACAAAAATTCTGGCCCTTTATTGGCCAATCTAAGAACACAAGGTGTAATGATAATGGCATATCTGGATGACTTGTTGCTGATAGACCACTCAGTGAAAAAACTAGACGTGGTCGTTCACAAGACGATCAAGTATCTGGAATCTCACGGTTGGATTATCAACCGAGACAAGTCAGCCCTAAAAACCAGTCAAAAGTCTGGAATACTTGGGGCTAAGGTTGGATTCAGGCCAGAGAAAAATATTCTTGCCTCGAGGAAAGGTGTTGTCTTTGAAAGATTTGATCCACTTAGTGGGTACAAAAAAGACAGCCGTCCATACGCCTGTATATGAGGCTGCTGGGAAAAATGGTGGCATCATTCGAAGCAGTACCCTACGGTCAATTCCATTCAAGGAATTTGCAAGGGGCCATACTGTCAGCCTGGAACAAAAAAGTTCAGGCCCTAGACTTACAATGTCCTTGTCCCCTTCCGTTCGCAAGAGCCTCCGTTGGTGGTTGGTTCCCCAGAATCTGGAAAAAAGGAAATCCTTCAGTCCGATTTCTTGGAAGGTGGTCACTACAGATGCCAGCCTTATAGGCTGGGGAGCAGTATTGGAGCAATAGTCTCTCCAGGGCAGATGGTCGGATGCAGAAAAGGCCCTGCCCATCAATCTCTTAGAGATACGAGCAGCCCGGTATGCCCTAGTAGCATGGACATCCAAACTCCAAGGGTCCCCTGTCAGAATTCAATCAGACAATGCCACAGCAGTGGCATATATCAATCATCAGGGGGGCACCAGGAGTCGTGCAGCCCAGAGGGAAGTAAATTACATCCTGAAATGGGCAGAAAAATATGTCCCAGCCATATCTGCGGTATTCATTCCAGGAGTGGAGAATTGGAAGGCGGACTTTCTAAGTCGCCAGCAATTAGGCCCAGAGGAAGGGTCCCTTCACCCCGAGGTTTTCTGGACAATATGTCAGCGGTGGGGAACATCGGATGTAGATCTTCTAGCATCCAGATTCAACGCAAAGGGGGACAGGTTTGTCTCTCGGACAAGGGATCCCCTAGCTTGCGGCTCGGATGCCCTAGTGTTCCCTTGGGATCAGTTCAAGCTGATATATGCATTCACACCGCCACAATGGTTACCTCGATTACTCCGCAGAATCAGGGTAGAAAAGAAACCAGTGATTCTGGTGGCTCCAGCGTGGCCCCGAAGAGCGTGGTACGTGGAGATTGTAAAATGTCAGTGGGGAGTCCTGGGACTTTCCCACATCGTCCGGACCTGCTTTCGCAAGGACCGATATACCACCCTTCCTTACCAGCCCTAGGTTTGACGGCCTGGCTATTGAAGCCCACATTCTAAAAAAGAGAGGGCTCTCTAATTCTGTGGTATCTACCATGATCAATGCCAGGAAGCCGGTATCCAGGCAGATCTACTATAGAATCTGGAAGGCGTACATCGCCTGGTGTGAGGCCAAGAAATGGCATCCACGTAAGTACGTAATAGGTAGGAGTCTGGACTCCCTACAATGGGCTGTAGATAGGAAGCTTGCCTTGAGTACTATCAAGGGTCAGATTTCGGCCTTGTCAATATTTTTTCAAAGGCCCTTGGCTTCGCATTCACTAGTCAAAGCCTTTATACAAGGAGTGATGCGTATTAGTCCTTCGGTTAATATTCCCATATGTCCATGGGATCTAAACTTGGTTCTGTCGGTTCTACAGAAACAACCATTTGAACCATTACAGCATATTTCCTTGGTGCTTCTCACCAGGAAATGGATTTTTCTAGTAGCCATTTGTTCGGCTAAAAGAGTATCGGAATTAGCAGCTATGTCCTGTAGGGAGCCATATCTGGTTATCCATAAGGACAGAGTAGTGTTACGTCCTCATCCAGCCTTTCTTCCTAAGGTGGTATCGAGGTTTCATTTGAACCAAGATGTGGTTCTTCCTTCTTTTTTCCCCAAACCTACTTCGGTGGAGGAAAAGTTATTGCATTCTTTGGATGTAGTAAGAGCAGTTAAAGCTTATCTAAAAGCCACTGCTCAGATTCGCAGAACGGATACTTTGTTTATTCTGCCGGAAGGCCCCAGAAAGGGTCAGGCAGCGTCAAAATCTACTTTAGCCAAGTGGATTCGACAGGTCATTATGCAAGCTTATGGCTTGAGAAGGAGACCGCCTCCGTTCAAAGTTAGAGCGCACTCCACGAGAGCAGTTGGAACTTCATGGGCAGTGCATCACCAGGCCTCCCTGGCTCAGATCTGTAAGGCCGCAACGTGGTCTTCAGTTCACACGTTTACTAGGTTCTACCAGGTGGACGTTAGAAGTCAGGAGGATGTCGCCTTTGGGCGCAGTGTGTTGCAGGCCGCAAAAGATCCTCATGTCTGATAGCGCTCAGCTTATATATGGTGTATCCCCCCCCTCATTTGGCATTGCTTTAGGACATCCCATTAGTAATGACTATGTCGCTCTGTGTCCCGTGATGTACGAAAAAGAAAATAGGATTTTTATAACAGCTTACCTGTAAAATCCTTTTCTTGGAGTACATCACGGGACACAGAGCTCCCACCCCTCTTTTGGGGACACTTATTGCTTTGCTACAAAACTGAGGTGCTCCCGGATGGGAGGGGCTTATATAGGGGAGGGTACTTCCGGTTTTGGAAGTTGCCAGTGCCAGCACCTGACGGTAACTATATAACCCATTAGTAATGACTATGTCGCTCTGTGTCCCGTGATGTACTCCAAGAAAAGGATTTTACAGGTAAGCTGTTATAAAAATCCTATTTTTCTGAAAGAAGCAGTGTTTCAGAGACAGAATCCCATAACCTGGACCACATCCAGACAGTGGGGGTAATTTCCTTTTGATAAACCAGAGAACAACAGAAAAACATCTGGTTTAGGCTCTGGTTTAGGTGAAAAGCAAAAACTACCTTGAAGGAAGTCTCGGGCCTCAACACCACCTTTACCAATGCAAGGCCAGAAAGGCCAAAAAAAAAAACTTGTGGGTCCGAGACCGAGTAGACTGGAGAAATGTCTCAAATGGGTTCAAACAGCTGTTTCTGAAGGGCAGACAGAACCATATTCAGATCTCGTGCAGACACAGGAACAGGTGAGGGACTGCTAGAGAAAAGATCTTAAAGTGGTAGTAAAGTCATTTATTAAATGTATTTATACCTACAGGTAAGCCTATAATAAGGTTTACCTGTAGGTACAATAAATATCTCCTAAACATGCACCGTTTAGGAGATATTTACTTTAGCAGCATCGGTGATGTCACCGATGCATGCACACTGACGTCCATAGAGAGAGCCATGCCACGGCTGCGACTCCCACGCAGATTCACAGGAGTGACGTCCTCCCGGCTTGGCCAGTTAAACAGCTGCAGCCTGTGAACCCGGATGAAAGACCGAGTGAAGTTGGAAGCCCTGTCAGCGGTGACAACACAGCTGCACAGCTTTGTTTTCAAGTAAGTATTTTATAAATATGCACGCATGTGATGCATACTAGCACATTATGACATTATTTGCAGGGCGAAGATTTTTTTTTGCGGTTTGCTACCGCTTTATTCAAAGAAAATGAGGCCAATGATCTCTGAAACAGAATTTTAAAATCAAGGGGGTGGAAAATTGAAAGAGCCATGTCTTGACAGACAGTGAGGGAGAAGACATAAACGTCTACACCTTCGGCTTCTCCCATTGGGGCAGATGGGTGCTCTTGCTGCAACTAACATCCTTAATGATATTATCCAGCTCTGGTCAGAAGAGACGTTGTCCCTCAAAGGCCATGCAGATCAAACACCTTCTTACAAGAAAGTGTCTTAATACAGCACTGTGGTCAAAGTTTCATTAGCGACCTGGTACTGTTTATCAGAGACACTGGACCCTCTCTACGGGCTGCGTTGTCACTCTTGGAAAAATTTGCTACGGTCTCTGGGCTCCGGGTTAATTGGACTAAGTCTAAGATACTTCCCCTGTGTTCCCACCCCATCCCTGCTCAGGTTGATCCTACCGTTCCTTTGCTGTGGGTCTCCCAAATGAAGTACTTAGGGCTTCAGATCACTAACTCTGTGAAAGACTTTGTCACTCTTAATATCTCCCCGCTACTCACTTTAATATCTAAAAAATTTCAGGCCTGGAGAAATCTCCCCTTGTCCCTCATAGGGAAAGTTAATCTGGTCAAGATGAAAATTCTGCCATTATTGTTATATACCCTTAGAAACTCTCCGGTGTGGATTCCCAAGTCCCTTTTCAAGTCCATTGACACTATGATTTCCTCCTTTTTGTGGCAGGGGGGCGTTCCTCGCCTGAAATTGGCGATCCTGCAACAGCCTTGTGGGGAGGGAGAGCTTGCAGTCCCTCACTTCCACAAATATTTTTTAGCTGGACAGTTGACTGTGGCCCACCGCTGGTTAACTACGCCTCCGGATGATACATCTGTGTCCCTGGAGGCTGCCTGTCTGGGCTCTTATAAGGCGTTGTCTCATTTGGTCTACAGGGGCCTGAAAGCTCCATATCCCTTGACGCATTCCATGCGCTCAGTGTTGAGGGCCTGGGCTGTGGTCCAAGGATTGCTGTCACCTAGCTCTCCTAGCTTTTCACCTAGTCTCCCCATCTGGAGGAACCCCAACTTACCGCACTTTTCCTCTTACCCGGACCCAGTAGTTTGGACGGGGTATGGAATTAAGCTTTTGGCCCATATTGTGTCCAACGGTGCCTTATTGGCCTTTGATGAACTAAAACAGAAGTATAATTTACCTAATTCACACTTTTTCAGGTATTTGCAACTGAGACATGCCTTTCACTCACAGTTCGGTGGGGGGACCCTTAACCTGGAGCCCAGTGATCTTGAGCTATTGGTGCACAGTGAGTCCCTACCTAAGCCAGTTTCCAGTTTCTACAAAGACCTGTTCCCGGAGACGACTCTCCTACTCAGACCTTGCAGGGGGGCTTGGGAGGTTGTGGCCCCGGGATTAGACAGAGACGATTGGGATGACATGTGGGGGAGTGCTTTTCAATATTTGGTCTCGAGTAGGGATAGACTGATCCTTTATAAGTTTCTACACAGGGTTTATCTTACTCCGGCTAGACTGGCAAGGATGTATGGGACGCAAAGCTCTCACTGCTGGAGATGCTCTGCACCTTTAGCCACCTTTATGCACATATTTTGGGAGTGTCCTCCAATCAAAATCTACTGGCAGGCCATTGCTGATTGTATTAGGTTGGTCACCTCTATATCTATCCCCATGTCTGTTGAGGTCTGTCTTTTACATCTGGTTGAACCCCTGGCCACTACCAGGGCTATACGAACCTTACTCACGCTTCTGTTGTACTACGCTAAAAAGCGCATCATCCTATCATGGAAGAGCCCGGTGGCTCCTACTGTTAACACTTGGAAAGCGTTGGTTAATAAAGCCATACCCTTTTACAAGGCCACCTATTTGAGTAGGGGGGCACTGACGAAATTTGATAAGGTTTGGGGGGGGGTTGGATGGCTACTGTAGATACGGCTTCCGATTAAACACAGCAATGCAGGATGTAATGTGATGTGGGGGGGTGGGAGTGTTCGGGATGTCAGGACCTTGAGGGGTTATTGTGCACTTATGTAATACTTATGTCTGGGTGGGGGGGTTTGAGGGCGAGGGGGATTTGATTTCATGTACTATATCCGACTTGTCTTTGCAGACTATACTTCTGAAATATGGCGGACCACCTCTGGTTGGTGGTCCGGGTCATGTATGTTCCTTTCTAGGCAAGGGGGGGTATACTTTGTTGGTTCTGGGGGGGGGTTGGGAAGGTCGTAGGTTTAATGTAACAACTTGTGTTTTGTTGTATGACTGTATGCACCGGCAGATGTTGCGACCGGCTGTCTCCACGTTGTGTGGAGTGTTGTTTTCTGTATTGTATGAAAACTAATAAAAATATAATTTCCAAAAAAAAAAAAAGTTTCATTAGCATATGCACTGACAGCAAGCATATGCGAGTGATAAAACCGAAGGCTTCTAGCAAACCTTTCACAGCTGAAATATAACGCTACAGCCGTCTGTACCATGCATATCAACCACAGCAGTGGTTAGATCCTTTTAAAGGGGTTTTACGCAGTCAGACTTGGTTTGACAAAGTAAAATCACAGCCAAAATCAGGGGTAAGGGGGGACCAGCCAGTGAAAACGAGCTGTAAAAAGGACTTCCGACTGTTTATTGGTTTGGTCTTTAAAAGCAGGAGCATTCTCCACTGGTACGGTAATCTGTTAAGGCAAAAGCCCTTGGTGAGAATAGACCATTTCTGAACAAAATCTTTACAAAACAGATTCAAAGCCAATAAACACTTAGAGGGAAAAACAACAACATATTGGGGTGCTTCCATTGGCCACAAAAAAGATGGAAAAGAAGGTGCAAAAGCAAAGTCTCTGTGGCTTTAGGAGTTTTAGCTGACCCAAGACTTGAAACAACACTAGTAGAAAAAACAGGAATGTTCCTGCAGCTGATGGCTCAGAAACCACTAAAGCAGCATGTAAGACACCGAATCTGCTGGAAAGGGAATGGGAGCAAGCTTGTGGCTTCTGTGATTAGAGACAGCAAATTGGTAATCTGGGTAATAAAGTCCTGCAAAACTGTGGTAAAAGAGCAGAAGAGCCAGCCACACCCAACAGAGTCCAAGGACTCAAAAGAGGGGAGAGACTCAAGAAGCAGAGTACATCGTGACTCCCCCCTGAAGATGTTGGCACCATCAGTTAGCACACTGCAAGCATCCCTTGACCCATAAGTGGATAGTAAATCAGAATCACCTTGTGCAGTGTGACTGTCCCTCCACTGTCTAGAATCAGATATGTTGCAGCTGCATATAGGCAACATACAGGCCCAGGGTAAGAGACAAGACCTTGAGTAGTTATGAAACAGACAGCTGGTAGCAGGTGAGGGTCAGTGACAACAGGTTCATATAGCAGTAGGTGACCAAAGTCACTATAGGTGAGCAACGGGAACAGATTTAGGATTTCAGTTCCATGTGACTCTTGCTAGAAGGTGAGGCACCAGGAAGATGCTTCCTCACAGCGCTGTATGGTGGGAAAAAGAGCATGGAGAGAATGTTCGCACCAATCCACCCAGTGAATTACATCAGTCCCACAGCGTTAACCCCTTCTGCACCAAAACTAACAAGGAATAATGACACCCAGCATCCAATTCAGATGAGGGAACTCCTGATGCTTGGCCTACTCACTGAAGTGAAGTAAAGTGAGTCTTCAAAGACAGAGCAAGTGCAGTGGCAAGGCCAGTGGCTCTGGACGTGGCAAGCGTCCCTCAGTTAATTCTGGAAAACCCATGCAAAACCCAATTGCCTGCAGTTCAGTTCCAGTCTAACCCTGCAACATCCAGTCCAGCAGGGTCCAGATGTGTTGCAATCCAAAGATATTTTTGAGTGACAGCACCAGATCTTTGAAAATTAAGAAGAAGCCTCCAGCAATGGTGTGTCTTGATTGAAGAAGAAAAAAGTGCTTGTAAAATAATAGGTTAGCTTTTACAAGCTGAAGAAAGTCATCATCCTTCTAGGGCATTAGCAAATAATTGAGATGCTAGTAGTAGGAGGGCATTATCCTGGGCTGGCCTACATTTTTTTGTTTGCCAGTGCCCAATCTTCCTGTAGGCAGCAGTATACCACAAAAGTTTAATACTTCCTACGTTCCTGATTAGAAAAACAAAGGTCTATTGTTTTGTGTTGGCAGCCCATTAACACTGAATGGACTGAACTACCGTGTGACATAACATTCACGTGGCAATGCACCACAAACGTGTTTCTTTGTGGTGTCCATTCTTGGTATTCTTTGCCAAGAATGGACTCTTTCCTATGCAGGTATGCTGGAGAAGCCACAAGCTAGAGATAGGGATTAGGACCATTAGGGAAATGTTTTCACTTTATTTTGGACTGTCATCTGACTTTGTCATCGTGTTAATCTATTGAAGTAAAGCTTTTTAACCTTTGCCTGGTCTGAAGTTACTAAAAGGGTGCAATAAAAGTAACCAGTACATATAGTCAACAGCTTGGGTCACTAAACACATTGGGGTATGAAGATAACAGTACAAGAGTATACAGTGTACAGTGTGAAGATACAAGTGGTTACCAAGGGTTATCTAAGGTTCCCCTAGCAGCCTGTTGTTAGGTGTGTACATGTAGCAGGTGAGATACCTTCTTGCAGTGAGGAAGATGTTGTTGGCACTCCTTCGGCAGTGATATGCCTTCTATAGTAATGGGAGTAGATCTGCACCACCAGGGCCCTCATTCTGTACATGGGTACGGAAGAGAAATGGTTAAGTGAGTACATGCATGGAGTCAGCGCTACGTGCACAGCATGGCTCTATACCGTTACTGGAAGTGAGGTAGCGGTGATACACTGGACAGGTGGAGACGGCAACAGCTCTGCGTGTCCTGCCCAAATGCACAAGTAACAGTGGTGATGTTCAGTACACCGAGATAGTCTAATCAAGTTTAATTGTCTGTTTAAAGTAAAGGTACCCCGTGTCAGGCAGAGGACTTGTGCAAAGTACGTAGCGTAGCCCAGAAGAACCCACCCCGAGAAAGCCCTCTCATGTGACCTTTGCTTGGCGCCCAATGAGGGAAACATGAAGAACGTGATGACCACCCTATCACCCTACCCTTACAAGCAGAAAGACCGGATTTCCGGTCTCATGACAAAAAAAATGCCTTGTACACATGATGAGATTATCGGACGAATGATCGTCTGTTTTTTTTTTTTTTGCATGCTGGTCTCATATCGAAAATTAAGAGGTTACTACAGTTACAAAAATTCTGGTACAACAGAATAAAATTCGAAAGTGATGTAATGTGTTGTAGTGTATTTCCGAATGTCAACTGTACTGATTAAACGAAAATCGTCCAATGTGGTGTCATGGATATGCAGTAGTGTTTGTCTGTCAGCTTACCTTCCTTCCCATGTGTTCATCTTAGAGGCCTGAGCCCTTTCACCTGGCTTCCTTTATAATCTCCTCCCAGCCAGACTCCACCCCAGGCCCTATCACAGAACACTATATTAACCTGTGCACTGCAAGCCTGCTTTGCTGATCAACGTGTTTGTTAGGCATTGTGTGTTTGGGTTCCTGCCTGCCGTGTGCTACGTCTGTCTCTCTGTTACATATTTGGCTTGTCCCCGACTATCCCTGTCTGCTCGTGACCCTTGACCTTCAGCTTGTTCTTTCGTTATCCTTGTCTGCTTGTGGCCCCTGACCTTCAGCTTGTTATTCGTTTCTCTCATATCTTGTGCTGCTGCTTCCCCTCTTTTCCCCTTATCCTACGGGGCGTGAGCTAGGAAACTCCAGGGGCCGCGACCTGGTCCCAGCCTGCAGCATAACATCCTCACCACTAGAGGCTCTGGAGAAGACCTGCTGGGTCTTAGACTCCGCGCCCTGGGGAATCTTGGCTCTAGCTTCCGTTAGGATCCCGGTTGTGCTCCTCTGGTCCCGCTTTCCACAACCACCCAGTTTCCTATCCGCAGAAGCCAGCTATAGGGTTCACTACCTTGTGGTGCACTCCTGTCCCCCTACGGTGTGCATCTGTCACCTGGCCACAGGTGACCTTGACAGTTTGATCAGCCATGAACCCGGCTGACATCCCGTTACCCGTGGATGATCCGTTGCAGGGCATAGTTTGCAGACTTGAAACCCAGGAATCGAATCAGACTCAGGTGATACGATTCCTCCAGGATCTGGCTTCTCGCTTCGAGCAGCTTCAGGCCTCCTTGGGAACCCTGAATCCGCAACCTCAAATACAACCAGCGGCTGCACCTATTGCACCAGTCGCAGCCACACACTCACTACAACTGCCAGCTCCGTCCCGTTTCTCTGGGGACTCCAAGGCTTGCAGGGGGTTCCTTAGCCAATGCACAATTCATTTTGAGCTCCAGCCCCAAAACTTCCTGTCTGATCGGGCTAAGGTAGCCTATATCATTTCCCTCCTCTCTGGTGAAGCTTTAGCCTGGGCAGCCCCTCTGTGGGAACTGAATGATCCAGTGGTTTCTAGCCTGTCTGGCTTCTTGAAACTTTTTCGGAATATCTTCGAAGAACCGGCTCGTGTCTCTTCAGCGGCCAGCGCCCTTTTACGTCTCCGCCAAGAGTCTGCTTCTGTGGGACAGTATGCCCTTCATTTCCGCATACTGTCGGCTGAGTTGAGCTGGAACAATGAGGCCTTAGTCGCAACCTTTTTGCATGGCCTGTCTGATAGAGTGAAGGATGAATTAGCAGGAAGAACCATCCCCACTGATCTGGCCGGCGTTATCTCCTTGTGTAACCAGATCGATATTCGCTTTCAGGAGAGGACCTTAGAAAAGCAACGCCAGCACTCCTTGGTTCTTAGTCAGCCTGAGCTCCCCTCTCTTCGACCCGTAGAGCATCTCCTACCAGCTGAGGAACCCATGCAGCTGGGTCGGACCAGGCTATCCCCCGAGGAACGTGCTAGGCGCAGAACTCTTGGTCTGTGTCTTTACTGTGGGGGCAAAGGTCATTTTCGTGACACTTGCTCTCTTTGTCCAGAAAAACGTTCGGGTCCACTTCATCTGGAAAGTGGAGTATTGGACCCAGAAATATCACCTTCCCCTTCTCGTCTTCTGCTTTCTGTGTTCCTTCATGTTGGTGCTTCTTCTCATTCGGTCTCAGCATATCTGGATTCCGGAGCTGCTGGTAATTTCATGGACTGGGAAATCGCATCGTCCATGAGACTTACTCTTTTGCCCCTCACCACACCATTGGTGGTCTTGGCGATTGATGGTACTGTTCTCCCAGGGGGACCTATCCGCTTCCAGACCCTCCCTGTTAAGATGTCGGTAGGGACACTCCACCAGGAGTGGATATCCTTCCTTATCTTACCCAAGGCCTCAACGCCTATAATTTTGGGTCTCCCATGGTTACAGCTCCATTCTCCTCATGTGGACTGGACTACTGGACAGATCCTGGCTTGGGGTCCCTCCTGTTCCTCGTCCTGCCTACCCAAGGTTGCCCCCTGTGAATCTGAGCCGGTCATTCATTCCAGGTTGCATAACCATTTACATTTCTCTGTCCCTAACCACCCTTGGACGCACAGCCAGGCTAGCTTGTCTACAAGTCCTGCAGTCGCTACGTCTTGCGATGCGATTCAGGTAGTCGCTACACCTGACTCAGCTATTCACTCTGCCTCTGTACTAGTTATGCCAGTCCAGCCCATGCCCAGTGAGCCTCCTACTTTTTCTTGTTCGGGACATTCTGCTTGTCCTTCAGCTATTCAGCTTGACTCCGGCGACATGTCACCTTCTAACCAACCTGACTTCAGGGTTCCACTGACATCTGCCCAGTCTGATGGTCCTGTGCAAGATGACCAGTTCCCCTTTAAGGGTCTAGGGGACCCTCCTCAGATTCCTGTTGATCCTCTAATGCCCTTGCTTATTCCTAGAGAGCCTTTGGTCCTCAATAGATCTTCTTGTCATCTCCCTACCTCGTTTTCGGTCTCTGAGGATAATCTTAAGTACGAGGTTAGACAAGTTCTGGATTCTCGGCTCTGCAGAGGCATTCTTCAGTACCTTGTGCATTGGAGAGGTTTTGGTCCTGAGGAGGCGTCTTGGATCGCTGCATCTGATGTCGCTGCACCTCATCTGTTGAGAAGGTTTCATCAGAGATTTCCCTTTAAGCCTGGGCCCAGGCGGGGGAGGGCCCATAAGAGGGAGGGTACTGTCATGGATATGCAGTAGTGTTTGTCTGTCAGCTTACCTTCCTTCCCATGTGTTCATCTTAGAGGCCTGAGCCCTTTCACCTGGCTTCCTTTATAATCTCCTCCCAGCCAGACTCCACCCCAGGCCCTATCACAGAACACTATATTAACCTGTGCACTGCAAGCCTGCTTTGCTGATCAACGTGTTTGTTAGGCATTGTGTGTTTGGGTTCCTGCCTGCCGTGTGCTACGTCTGTCTCTCTGTTACATATTTGGCTTGTCCCCGACTATCCCTGTCTGCTCGTGACCCTTGACCTTCGGCTCGTTCTTTCGTTATCCTTGTCTGCTTGTGGCCCCTGACCTTCAGCTTGTTATTCGTTTCTCTCATATCTTGTGCTGCTGCTTCCCCTCTTTTCCCCTTATCCTACGGGGCGTGAGCTAGGAAACTCCAGGGGCCGCGACCTGGTCCCAGCCTGCAGCATAACATCCTCACCACTAGAGGCTCTGGAGAAGACCTGCTGGGTCTTAGACTCCGCGCCCTGGGGAATCTTGGCTCTAGCTTCCGTTAGGATCCCGGTTGTGCTCCTCTGGTCCCGCTTTCCACAACCACCCAGTTTCCTATCCGCAGAAGCCAGCCATAGGGTTCACTACCTTGCGGTGCACTCCTGTCCCCCTACGGTGTGCATCTGTCACCTGGCCACAGGTGACCTTGACATGTGGTATCGTAATTGAAAATTTTTCATGCTTGTCCCATCGGATATTTTGGCATAAATTGTCGCGATCGGCTCTCGAAAGCTGTGTACTAACAGTCATATTATTGTACGATCGCTTTAAAAGCAATATTTTTCATACGATTTTCTGATCGTGCATACGGGACTTTAGATAAACATTTCATTGCCACAGTTAGGCCAATTTTTGTGTCGGGAAACATATCAATGTTACATGCTGATCTGTATTTTCTATACTCCATACAGCTCCACTCTGTACACTGTGATGTACATTTTATAATCTGTACCTCTCCCCCTCATGTACACTGTACAGTGCGTTTGTTGCTCCACACTATGAAGTCCATTCTATATTTAAAATCGCTTCACTCTCAGCATTGTGTTATATTTTCTGTATTGCACATTGCTCCCTTCATTACACTGTGCTGCATATTATATAATCTCCACTTCTCAGTTCTACACTATGCTGCAGTGGCGGCTGGTGGTATATTTTTTTTTTGGGGGGGCGGCAAACAATGCACCCACAGCCACCCTACCCGTCGGTCGGGTAACTCGCACCCCCCCTCCTGTTCGGTCGGTCGGTCACCAGCCCCGCACTTACCCCATCTATCTGGGCAACGGCTTCCCCTGTGTCTCCTCCTCCTCCTCCGCATCACGGTGGCTTCCGCCGTATGTCTTCTCCCTCCTCCTAGGCAGCCAATAGGGCCGCTTCTCCTTTCAGCCAATCAGGTGACGGGTCTCATGGCTCGCTTCCTGATTGGCCGGGAGGCGAATCAGGAAGACAATAGCAAATATTCATTTGTTATGGTCACACAACTGGATGAGCTCGGGCGCAGTGCTCTGCGCTCCGAGCCCACCCTTTTTTGAATCACATGCTTCGAAAAACAAAACCCCCATTGGAATCCATGCATCTGGCACCCCGCATGTAGATTAGGGTGACGGATGCCTGGAAAGGGGGATGGCGCCCCTGCGCCTTGCATTACTAGGCCGCCACTGCTATGCTGTATACTGTACTGCAGTCAGCATTACTTTGTATACTAATGACATCCCACACACTGCTCCACCCTGTACACATTGCTATCCATTCTGTACTATACTTAACTTCACACTCTACATTTTGACATGTTATGTAGTGCACCTGTCTCCACTGAATACATTATATCCTAGAAGTACTGTATGTACCGCTCTCTGTTGCTGCCCTCACTCAACCAGAGATTGGGTACAGAAGGGACTACAACAGTGAATGCAAACCGGTACACTTTTGCTAGTTCTCGTTAAAGTGGACTTCATTACATTTCTGCTTGTTAACCCGTTTTAATATGTAATCTGGCTGTTAATACTACTACTACTTCTACTATTTCTACACTAACCAGTATGATTGCTACATTGCAGGGAGGATTCATGGCATGTAGCCAAGCTAGTGAAATCTTACTTACAACAGCACAATATTCCACAACGGGAGGTGGTAGACACCACAGGACTCAACCAGTCTCATCTATCCCAGCACCTTAACAAAGGTACTCCCATGAAAACGCAGAAAAGAGCAGCACTGTACACTTGGTATGTGGCAAAACAGCGAGAGGTAGCAAGGCGTGAGTATACCTTTATCCATGTGTCTGTGACACTGGTACACATAATACAATGTAAAAGTCACCTTGTGGAGGTGATATAATGATATTCAAGTTCTCATATCCATTTCTTTTTTTCTAGAGTTCACACACGCAGGACACACTTTGATGACCGATGACATCTCCTGTGATGAAGTGCCAAATAAAAAAATGAGAAGGAACCGCTTCAAGTGGGGGCCAGCTTCACAGCACATCCTTTTTCAGGCATATGAAAGACAGAAAAATCCCAGCAAAGAGGAGCGTGAAGCACTTGTAGAAGAATGTAATAGGTAAAAGGTTGCAATATATTCCTAATATTCCTGAAAAAAGTTCTACTGAAAGTCCATGAAATGTCCAGTTAATACATAGCTTTTCCCCATCCAAAAGAAAAAAGGTAAAATCCCCATCCATACCCATATTGACCTTTAAAAATAGGAAGATTAAAAGCACTTGAATATGTGTACATCAACTACCCTGGGAGTTCTATGTATATTATGATGTAACTTACTTCATAAATTAGTGCTATGCTACAAATGAAAGAAAAATGTTTGCAATATTGAAAATACCATTCAAACTTTTTTTTAGATCTCATATTTTCATGGTGCAACAAAGCACTATGTAACTGGGATCGAGCCTGCATGTCTGCTTCCCTTGCAAGCTCTTGCTATGAGAGCAGACACAGAAGAGGAGGAGTTAAGAGTGCTTGGTGGGGATCCCCAGAAGAGGAGGTTTAGGACAGCTCTGTGCAATACGATAGCACAGAGCAGGTGTGTATAACACGTTTATTATTTTATTAAAAAATGTCCCTTTAAAACCGCTTTAAAGGCTAAGTCCCCCCTCCCTTTTTTTAAAAAATCCAGCTCCCTTATGTACCTATATACCATACACCCCACCCCCCTCAACTTTTTGAGATGGGAATAGGAGACAACTATTAGCAAAAGTATGTAGATATAGTGGTAGGATGTCACACGCCCTTAAAGGAGAATTATACAAAAAATATGGTTAAACCCACAAATGCTTTTTTTTATCACTACTCTTCTTTTATATTGGCTTTTGAAATTTACAAATGCAGCAATTTAGAAATTGGATGAAAGGTTTAGCACTGGGAAATACTTTTTGAAAGAGTATTTTATATACAACCATATAAATCAGACCAAAAACCGTGACAAATGACTAGGAAAGAGGGACAGAGGGACTTTGTTCAAAATCAGGGACAGTTGGGAGCTATGATATACCATTAATGTACCTTTGTTGTAGAAAAATAAAAACTTTCTTTGATTTTTAGAACAAGGCCTTACCTTAGCCCCTGGTGTGTTCCATAGGAAGTCTATGACTTCCTGGTATGTAGATTTAGGATGTAAAACCAGTAAGACACAGGAAGCAGTTCACCAGCACACACATCCTGCACCAACTATGATCAACTATGTTTGCACAGCATCCTCAGCATCCCTCCAGGTGTGCGTTTGCCTGGCTTGTCAGTGTAGCTACCACAGCTGCTATGCTTGCACGGCATCCTCAGCGTCTCTCCAGAGAGGTCTGGTCCACATGCTAAACTCCAGGTCAGGTCAATATACAAAGAAAAAGATTCGCTGCTCCAGGTGTATGATGATAACCTGAGGTGGAATGTCTCGTAGAGTGCCAGCCCCGGCCCGCCTCCATGGGAAACTTGTAAGAAAAGAAATGGCTGCACATTCAGGAATTCCGATTGCCTTTTATTGTTCAAAGTGATAACACCAAAGACACCAACACGAGGTCACGTAGACACATTTCATACAAACATCTTGTGCTTAATCATTACAATGACTAAAATAACTGATAGATCTTAAATAGACCGCCTCAGTAACTGCAGGTGTTCTGGGGGCGGTGATAATCAGCAATAGTACACAGTCCGATCAATCACAAAACTTCAGCCCCAAAGAGCATCAGAGTAAAGATTCAAATACAAAATCAAAATCAAACTGAAGGTCCAAGTTCCTGTGCGGAGACAGGTGATCAGCATAACAACCATGCAACTAGAAATTGCAGGATATCAGCAATGCCAGGCCTCGTGTTTTTCTTATTACATGTTCTTTCTGCAACTCTATGGTTCCTATAATGCCTCTCACAGTTATACCTTATGATTCTTACAACAGTGCTTTATGTTTTGGAGATAGAGTGGGTCATTTAGGTAATTTTGGCTAAGTGATAGCAGCTTGGACCTCTCGCCCGATTCTCATATCTGGACAATTTTTGAAATATGCCTATTGGCCATTAAGACAATAGGAATATATGGGGAGCATCAAATATAGTAAGGGATGTTACATGATTTCATTCTCACTGATGTTGACAATATACAGCCCATGGTCAAACATACAGAGCAAAGCCCTGTACAGATGGTTAGAATGTCGCAAGACACTTGCCAGTTCAAAAACAAAATGGCCGACATTCTGCCCGTATTTATGTCAGTCTGGCCGGCTTCTGTCGGACGTGCATGCTGGAAAACCAGCAGCCAACCGACTCCCTATCAGCGCTCTCAGCCAATGGCAGAGAGCGCTGATTGGAGTGTTCTGGCAGTGTGGCCTTCTCCCTGTCAGAACACAATGGGGGAGATCACTGGACTAACCTTGCATGGTTAGTGCAATGACTCCAACCGGAGCTGACAGTTGTTTTTCGGGCAACCCACTGGATTGCACAAAAAAAAACTGTGATGTGTACCGGCTTGAGTTGCTGATCAATTAAGAATCACTGAGTTAAAGCATAACTTAAACTTTCTCCCTCTTAATGAACTTATACAGTGAGATAATAAATGACTTAAAGTGGTTGTAAACCCATGGGGAAAAAAACCTGCAAGACAAAGACATAATGAGCTAGAATGCATAGCATACTAGCTCATTATGAAATGCTTACCTTATATTGAAGCCCCCACAGTGGTCCTGGCACACCGCTGTAGCCAGCGACATGTCTCCCGGAGTTATTTCCGGGTATCGTGGGCTCCGGTGCTGTGATTGGCTGGAGCCACGATGACGTCACTCCCGCGCATGTGCGCGGTATCCGTCAGTAACGGCATGAGCGAGCCGTTTTTTTCAGTGCGCACGTGCCGATGATGTCGCACATGCTGATACAGTGAATATCTCCTAATCGGTGCAAGTTTAGGAGATATTCATGGTACCTACAGGTAAGCCTTATTATAGGCTTACCTGTAGGTAAAAGTGGTGTGCAAGGGTTTACAACCACTTTGAAGAAAATTTGTCATAAAATAAATTGCATGGGTAATTAGGCTTTTCTGGAACAGCCTTTCTCTATATCATGAGCATACCTGTTTAGCAGTGAAGCTCAACCTATTCACCAAGTCACTGACCTGAAACTGTCTGCTTCCGCCAGAGCCTAATAATACAGATATATTATTTAAACAAAGAAAAGTATTTTATATAATTTTTGTTAATTTAAAAAAATGTCTCTATTACAGGGCAGAGTGCATACAGAGAGGAGTATCGCCATCACAAGCACAAGGACTGGGCTCTAACTTAGTGACAGAAGTGAGAGTTTATAATTGGTTTGCTAACAGGCGCAAGGAAGAGGCATTCCGGCACAAATTAGCAATGGACTCATACAATGGTCAGCAGAGCTCCACAACTGCCCTAACGGCACATGATTTGCCTTCAGCCAAAACAACAGGTACTTGCAGCCTTTGCTTATCTATATGTATGAGGCTTTCCTTATATTGTTCAGCTGCAATGGTTTAAGTAGAAATTACTAAAAAAGAGCAGCCATGTGACCAAACTGAATCAAAAATATGTCTAAATAAATAAATAATCATTTAAACATTAGTAGCGCTAAAAGGATTGAATGGGTGCACAGTCCATAGAAAATGTGCTTGCATAGTCCATATGAACTCTACTACTATCAGAGTAAATTCATAAAAAAGCTTATATCAATGGCGATGAACCATATGAAATCCCAAAAAGAGATGAAATCCCAAGAAGAGATAGTCTTCCTCCGCACACTGCTTGTCTGCTAATCCCCAAAGGAAAAACACTTACCAGATGTAAGCCAGTTCAGAGCATATCATTGAATCTCAGATGTCATCCAGCTGGAGTGTGTCAGCTATGTTGATCTTAAGCTGATGAATGGATCCCATATACTCATTGTCAGTGGTCTCCAAAAGCCTCCATCTATATGTGACTCGTTATAAAAAAATATAAAAGGGTGCACATAGCGTGATCCAGTAAAGAATTCTTTATTTAGAAAATTCTATTTGGTGTACACTTACAATGTGTCAGCCTTGTTAAAAACAGTATCAAGTGTAAAGTCGTTCTGTCCTGCTATACCTTCCACCACCACAGCGGTGTTCCCGGGTGGACAGAGCAGGAGATACGAGGGCAATGATACGACTCAAAAAGCAGCAAGAGAGGTGGAGGAAGCATCGATACACAGAATGGATGAAGCAAAAGCAGGGAGATCCTTGCACTGCAGGTCCTCAGGTATGGCTTCCTCTCCAGCAAGGAGAAGAGTAAGCAGTGCAGTAGTGACATTCATATCGTGAGACTAGCAGTCAGAGACAAGAATGTCTTACAGTGCACACTACAGATTTTTAGCTATGAGGCTCTATGCACAGGAGTCCCTAGGCATACTCACATACCAGGAAGGGCCCTGCTACTTTTCATGATGGATTCAAGACAAAAAGTTAAATATTTTAAAGTATTGCTTAGGGAAAATTGACATTTCTAGATGTTCAATATAAGACTACAAGGAATATACAAAAAGCAAATTTGAAAATTGTAGTAAAAGCTGGTATGGGTACGGATATTATATCGATTTGACTCTAGTACTATTCACTAATAGATGTGGGTTGTTATGTACTAATAGGCCCCAATAAGGTTGTTTAGTTATTTATGCATGTTAAACAAAAAAAATGTTTTATTCCAAAATGTTTTAAGTGTGGTACCTCAAAGGGACATCATACAGTCTTAATAATTTATAAATTCGCTCTGTTTTTGTTGATGTGGTACCAGTTTCGCATTCCATTACCTACATTATAGAGTCGTTAACATTTTTGTTAACTCCACAATTAGTAGATTGCAGTATATGGTTAAAGGGAAACACCCTGGTTTGGGAGAATGGCAATATACAAGATGGATATTTTACCACACTTGTATTTATATCAAACTGTGCCCATAGATCTTCCTCTGTCTTTTTTTCGGTCTCTGAGATCTAGCCTACTTCGATATATCTGGCCAAATACCTCGGCTAGACTTCGTTACAATATTCTGGTAAAGCGGAAGATAGAGGGGGAGCAGGTCTACCGCAAATGGAATTTTATTATATAGCTTCGCTATTGGCTAGAATATTGGATTGGTTCCATCGTGATAGAATAAAACAATGGGTAGCCATTGAAAAGCAAATAATAGGGGTTTCTCTGACCTCCCTGCCATGGTTAGCATCTAAACTACGCCCATCTAGACAAACACTCCCACCTTTGACCCAGTCTTTGTTAAAAGTTTGGGACCGGACTGTCCAAAGGTGGGATGTCTCTTCAGTACCAAGCCCATTAACACCGATAATAAGGAATCCAGAATTCCTGCCTGGCATGTCGCCACATAGGTTTCTACGATGGATGTGGCCAAATCCTTCCCCGATAACACAAGCTTTGTCATCAAAAGGACTTCAGGCTCCTAATATGATGACTACCGAACGCAATTATGCAGGCCAGTGGTATCAGTACCTCCAGCTTCAACACTATTATAGAGATTTTTCCAAAACGACCTAACTTCACAGGGACTTAACCCTGGTCGAGTCCCTCTGCAGCGGTCCTACAGGGTGCTCCAATACTATTTCAACATTATATGGTATACTTATATCTCACGCATTCCCCCTAAAGCGACTGGGAGAGATAATTGGGCCACTTGATATCTGTAGATGAATGTAAGAAAGCTTTTGGTTTACATTTAAATCAAGCTCTTCAACCTACATACAAGAAAATAATTATAAAATATTAACTAGACGGTACAGACGGTACAGATGCCCCAAAAGGCTACATAGAATTTCTCGTATTTACCCCGAGGAGTGTTGGCGATGTGCAAGGGATGTAGGTACAATGATTCATATATGGTGGACGTACCCACAGATTAAAAAATTCTGGGAGTCTATATTTAAAATCTGCACCTCTGTTACTGGCATATCATACCAGAAATCTCCAGAAATAGTTCTACTATCTATATTGCCAGGCTCTACGCGAGAGGTTACAAGAGGATTGCTTCCATATTTAATCTCTGTTGCGCGAATAATAATTCCTTGACACTGGAAAACAAGCGTTATCCCCTCTATCAAGGAGTGGGTCGCTGAACTCAATCAATTAAAGGGAATGAAGGAAATAACTGCTAGCATACAGGAATGCTATTATAAGTTTGTGGAATTGTGGTCACCTTGAATTGAATTCTTGAGTTCGGAAATACTGAGATCCTATCTTTGAAAGGTAATTGTACTTAAAGTGGAGTTCCACCCTAAAAAAAAAAAAACTTTCACAAAAAACCTGCAAAAAAAAATTTACTCCCCAGAAATACCGGTTGCTATGCGGAAGTCCCTAATCTGCCTCTTCCCTATCTGCGGCTGGTCTTCTTCCGCATCCTCCTCGCCTTGTCTTCTGGTGAATGGGGCGCGCTGCCTTCTGGGAACTGTGTGTATCCCAGAGAGCAAGCCGCCCATTCAGAAAACAATGCGAGACTCACGCATGCGCAGTAGGAAACAGGCAGTGAAGCCGCACGGCTTCACTGCCTGTTTCCCTTACTGAGGATGGCAGCGCCGGGAGCTGCCAGGATCAAGGGATCGGCCTCGGGGGGCTGACATCGCGGGCGAGTAGGACAGGTAAGTGTCCTTATTAAAAGTTAGCAGCTACAGTGTTTGTAGCTGCTGACTTTAAAAAAAAAAATTGCGGGTGGAACCCCCCTTTAAGCAAGACTTAGATCTAGCCCGGGTAATTAGCTTGATGGTCAGGAGAGGGGGCTCCCCAGAAGTGTGTGTGTGTTCCTTTTTTTTTTTTTCTCCTCTTTATTCTTCTCTTCTGGTCTTCTGTCTTCGCCTCTCTCTGGGGCAGATATTGGTTCACGAGGATAACTTGACAGCACAAAGTAGCTATATGAAAGAAAGAATAGGTAAAAGATACCTAATTATATGGACTTTTTTTTTTTTTTTTTTACTTGTTTTTTCTTTTACCTTGTCTATATGAGTAGCCCTAAAGGAATAACTTTAGCTATGAATTACAATAAAAATATAACGATATATGGGTATATGATATATATGTGCTGTGAGTGTAACTTGTGTAAAGACAAAATACTTAATAAAATATGATTATTAAAAAAAATAAAACATTTTCAGAAGGTCAAGTAAGTAAAATCAGGATACCTCATTTGCATACATGTTTCAAGTCAGCAATTGAAAGTATTAATGGATACAAAAAAAAATGGTGCTGCCTGTGTATGTGAGCAGCTACAAACCCAATGAGACAAAAGGTAAAAACAAGATAACAAAAAAATTGTAGCACTAATAAAACCAAAAATACATAACACCCAAATGAATGAATGTAAAAAAATAAAATAATGTCAGTCCAAAATTCAACACATGATATATGAATGTGCACAAAAACAAAAGTCTCTGGTAGGAGATTCTCTGATGGATGAATCAAACGATCCAAAGTGAAAAGTAATTATCCAAAGAATCCTGATAAGGTGAATATAAAATGACCACCACCGAATCAAAAGAGGCTTACCGGAATGAGTGGACCCGATAAACGTACGTCTACGGGGTCAACTCAGGCTTTAACGTGTGTCCTTGTGGAGGTTGGATCCTCTGCTGGAAGTGCCAAGAATGGACTATTCAACGGCTCAAGACAGATGATTGTACTGAATCTTGGAATCCGATAACACAATGATGGTAGCCCAGGGTAAACCAATATCAAAATGGGAAAAGAAAAGGAGGGCACATAGCGTGATACAGTCTTTAAAAAATTATTAAATGTAGGTAGGAACACTTACATTACATCAAAGAACAAGCGCTTTGGATATAATCAGTGGCAGCAGTGGAGTCCCCCGACGCGTTTCGCAATATTTTGCATCGCCTGACCCATTTTGATATTGGTTTACCCTGGGCTACCATCATTGTGTTATCGGATTCCAAGATTCAGTCCATTCTTGGCACTTCCAGCAGAGGATCCAACCTCCACAGGGACTAGAGTTGAGCGGACACCTGGATGTTCGGGTTCGACGGGTTCGGCCGAACTTCGGAAAAAAGTTCGGGTTCGGGACCGAACTTTAACCCGAACCCGGACCCGAACCCCATTGAAGTCAATGGGGACCCGGACTTCTAAGGACTAAAAAGGCTCTAAAAAAGTAATGGAAAGGGCTAGAGGGCTGCAAATGGCAGCAAAATGTTGTTAAGAGCATGGCAAGTGCTCTGCAAACAAATGTGGATAGGGAAATAACTTAAAATAACATAAAAAAAATAAAAATAAAAAATAATAATCTTGACCTAGGAGGACGAGGTCCATATGGAGTAGGAGGTTGAGGTGGCGGTGGATGTGGCTGTGTAGGTGGAAGCGGCGGTGGAGGAGGACGAGGTAGGCAACACTGATTCAAAAATACAACAATGGCTGGGTAAGGCCGGTGATGTGTCGAATTCTGTCCCCCGTCAAATAGTGTCCACCCTGTACTGCGCTTGCTCAGTATGTAGGACAAGGGGATTTCAAAAATCTCCCAAGACGAACGGCGCCTGCGTGGTGAGTTCAGGTGAAGGCCACACCATCCGTGGTTCAAGCCGAGCCAAGTGAGGCCGTGCCAGAAGCGTGGCGATCGAACCGAGCCCGTGAGGGGCCCTGTTACTATGTGCTACCGTATGTCCACTTGGATGGTGGGGCTTGAACCTGCACTCACAGCGCAGGCGCCGTTCATCTTCGGAGATTTTGTGAATCTCCTTGTCCTCTGTACTGTGCAAGCGCTGCGCCTTCGCAGTATGGGCCGGACACAATCCGATGGCCGGACAGTTTTTGTCACAACACCGGTATACATGTCTATTCTGCACAAGGTACGGACAAGTCCTGTGGGATCCATGCCTGGTTTATTTTAATGAACGTGAGCTTGTCCACATTGGCTCTGGACAGGCGGCTGCGCTTGTCTGTGATAACGCCCCCTGCCGTGCTAAATACACGTTCAGATAATACACTGGCTGCAGGGCAGGCCAGCACCTCCAAGGCATAAAGGGCAAGCTCAGGCCATGTGCCCAATTTGGAGACCCAGAAGTTAAAGGGGGCAGACCCGTCATCCAGTACGTGTAGGCCTGTGGACACATACTGCTCAACCATGTTGGTGAAATGCTGCCTCCTGCTAAGACGTTCGATCTCAGCTGGTGGTGCTGGTTGTTGTGGCGTGCTGACAAAGCTTTTCCACATTTCAGCCATGCTAACCCTGCCTTCTGAGGTGCTGCCGGTGCCCCGGCTGCGTTGGCGACCTCTTCCTCCTCCTCTGCCTTCGCCTTGTGCTTCCACCGTACGCCCGCTGTCAGGTGGGAATGCCACCAGCAGCGCGTCTACCAGCGTGCGCTTGTACTCGGGCATCTTACGATCCCGCTCCAGTGAGGGAATTAAGGACGGTACGTTGTCCTTGCAACGGGGATCCAGCAGGGTGGCCACCCAGTAATCAGCACCAGTTAAAATGTGGGCAACTCGGCGGTCATTGCGGAAACACTGCAGCATGTAATCGCTCATGTGTGCCAGGCTGCCCAGAGGCAAAGAAAAGCTGTCCTCTGTGGGAGGTGTATCGTCTGTGTCCTCTGTATTCCCCCAGCCACGCACCAGTGATGGCCACGAGCTGGTCTGGGTGCCACCCTGCTGTGAAAATGGCTCCTCCTCCTCCTCCATCTCCTCATCCTCCAGAACTGTGCCCTTTCTGCCGGACAATTGTGTACCTGGCGTTTGTTGGTGCAGGAACCCACCCTCGTAGCCACTTGTGAAAGACTGCCCTGAAAGCCTTTGAAATGATCCCGCTTCCTCCTCCTCCTCCTCCTCCTCCTGTGCCACATCCTCTTCCATCATCGCCCGAAGCGTTTTTTCAAGGAGGCATAGAACTGGGATAGTAATGCTAAGAACGGCGTCATTGGCACTGGACATGTTGGTGGAGTACTCGAAACAGCGCAACAAGGCACACAGGTCTCGCATGGAGGCCCAGTTATTGGTGGTGAAGTGGTTGCTGTTCCGCAGAGCGACTCACGCGTGATTGCTGCAGCTGAAACTCCACTATCGCCTGCTGCTGCTCGCACAGTCTGGCCAGCATGTGCAAGGTGGAGTTCCACCTTGTGGGCACGTCACATATGAGGCGGTGAGCGGGAAGGCCGAAGTTACGCTGCAGCGCTGACAGGCGAGCAGCAGCAGGGTGAGAACGCCGAAAGTGCGCACACACAGCCCGCACTTTCTGCAGCAGCTCTGGCATATTGGGGTAATTTTTAAGGAACCTCTGGACCACCAAGTTCAGCACATGCGCCAGGCAAGGGATCTGCGTCAAACCGGCTAGGCCCAGAGCTGCTACGAGATTTCGCCCATTATCGCACACCACCAGGCCGGGCTTGAGGCTCACTGACAGCAACCACTCATTGGTCTGTTGTTCCATGTCCCTCCACAACTCCTGCGCGGTGTGGGGTTTTTCCCCCAAACAGGAAAGTTTTAAAACTGCCTGCTGTCGTTTACCCCTGGCTGTGCTGAAGTTGGTGGTGAAGGTGTTACGCTGACCGGATGAGGAGGCGGTAGAGGATGAGGAAGCGGAGTAGGAGGAGTTAGCAACAGGAGGCAAACTGAAGCGCCCTGCAATCCTCGGTGGTGGAAGGACATGCGCCAAACTGCTATCTGCCTCAGGCCCAGCCGCCACTGCATTTACCCAGTGTGCTGTTAGGGAGATATAACGTCCCTGACCGTGCTTACTGGTCCACGCATCCGTAGTTAGGTGGACCTTGCCACAGATGGCGTTGCGCAGTGCACACCTGATTTTGTCCCCCACTTGTTTGTGCAGGGAAGGGATGGCTCGCCTGGAAAAATAGTGGCGGCTGGGCACGACGTACTGTGGGACAGCCAATGCCATCAGGCTTTTAAAACTCTGCGTCTCCACCAGACGGAATGACAGCATTTCAAAGGCCAGGAGTTTTGAAATGCTGGCATTCAGGGCCAGGGATCGCGGGTGGCTAGGGGGGTACTTCCTCTTCCGCTCCAATGTTTGGGAGATAGAGAGCTGAACGCTTCCATGGGACATTGTGGAGATGGTTGGTGACCCAGGTGGTAGTGTTGCTGGCAGATCCTCTGTTTGCGGGGTGGCAGGTGCCACTGTCACTACAGAGGTGGATGAAGAGGCCGAGACTGCAGCAGAAGAGGAAGCAGGAGGAGCCAGAGACCTTTCTTGGTTTTTGAGGTGTCTACTCCACTGCAGCTCGTGCTTTGCACTTAGATGCCTGGTCATGCAGGTTGTGCTCAGGTTGAGAACGTTTATGCCTCGCTTCAGCCTCTGATTGCACAGCCTGCAAACCACTCGTGTCTTGTCATCAGCACATTGTGTGAAGAACTGCCACGCTGGGGAACTCCTTGGACCTGGCTTTGGTGTGCTCGGTCCCTTGCTGCGTTGGGCAGTAGCAGACATACTGTCTAGGGGACGGACGCTCCGCTTTTGCACCCTGCTCCCTCTTCTGCTGTGCTGGTGGCTCTGTGCGACCACCGCCTCTTCCTCCAAACTACACTGGTCACCTGCATAACGTTCATTCCATGTGGGGTCGAGGACCTCATCGTCCTCCACATCATCTTCCACCCAGTCTTCACCCCTGCCCTCCTTGTCTGTCTGCACAATTGCGAAAGCAGCAGCAGTTGGCACCTGTGTTTCGTCATCATCCGAGACGTACTGCGATGGTCCTCCCTAGACATGTGCAAAAGGAAAAAATTTGTTTCGTTTCGTTTCGTTTTAATTCGTTAATTAATTAATTTCGTTTAGTTAGATTCGTTAAATTTGTTAAATTCGTTTTCGGATTTCGTTTTGTTTTCGACCGAATTCGAAAATCGGTCGCATTCGAAAATATTTCAACCAAATTCGAAAATATTTCTACCGGATTCGAAATT
Organism: Rana muscosa; assembly: GCA_029206835.1. Lineage (NCBI taxonomy): Eukaryota > Metazoa > Chordata > Amphibia > Anura > Ranidae > Rana > Rana muscosa. Next base: position 886,436,743 of record CM055116.1, read on the forward strand.
ATTTCAACATGATTCGAAATTATTTCAACCGCATTTGAAACTATTTCAACCGGATTCGAAAATATTTTGCGACCCGACTTTGGGTCCACGTATCTCAGGGTCACCTAGTAATAGAAACCTCAAATTTGGAGATGTTATAGTGCTAGTTCTACTGTGTTTGCATACCAAATTTGGGGTTTCTAGCTACAAGTGGCCCCGAGATATGTGGCCCCAAATTCGGGTCGCAAAATGTCATTCTCTGCTGCAGAAAAGTGTTTGACATTTTGCGACCCGATTTTGGGTCCACGTATCTCGGGGTCACTTAGTGATAGAAACTTGGTATGCAAACACAGGAGAACTAGCACTAAAACATCCCCAAATTTGGGGTTTCTATCGCCAACTAACCCCGAGATATGTGGACCCAAAGTCGGGTCGCAAAATATTTTTGAATCCGGTTGAAATAGTTTCAAATGCGGTTGAAATTGTTTTAAATGCGGTTGAAATAATTTCGAATCATGTTGATACTATTTAAAGCGGATTCGAAAATATTTTGCGACCCGACTTTGAAAAAAAAATGAAATTGATTCTAACAGTCTGCAGGAGATCTGCAAAAAAAAGAAAGAAGTGAAATGGCTGTTAATAGTCTACAGGAGATCTGCTAAAAAAAGAAATAGATGCTAATAGTCTGCAGGAGACCTGGTGAGAAAACTAAATAGATACTAATAGTCTGCAGGAGATCTGCAAAAAAAAATAAATAAATGCTAATAGTCTGCAGGAGATCTTATGTAAAAAATAGTAATCTGCAAAAAAAAATTAAACATGAAATAGATAGTATCTATATTCTATTCTATTCTATTGTTTTTCTAGTGTATTCTCTATTTCTATTCTAATCTATTCTATCCAAAGTTAAAATTAATTAATTACATTTTTTTTAATTCCTACTATTCAAAATTTAAATTTATTCTATTCGAAATTCGAATTTCATAAGATGGTTGCATATTCTTTCTATTTTATTCTATTAAAAAAATTTTTTCTATTCTGTTCTAATCTTTTCTATTTGAATTATAAATTTTGAAAGATGGTTAGTTACTTACTTATATACATCTGTCACATAAAAAAAAGATGTGAAATGGCTGTCATGGATGTCGATCGCAAGGCAAGTACATATGCTGTATGTCATTGTCCGAGTGCCACGTGACCGGCCACGTGACCAAGTTGTGGATTGTCCACTTGCCACAAGTTATGGGGTTCCTAGCACCAAGTGACCCCCCGATATGGGCGATATGTCAAGTGCTTTTCTGCAGCAGAGAATTAAATTTTGCGACCCGACTTTGAGGCCACATATCTCGGGGCCACTTATAGCTAGAAATCCCAAAATATTTGGTATGCAAACACATTACAACTGGCACTACAATAACCCCAAATTTGGGGTTTCTATCACCAAGTAACCCCGTTGTAATGCTAGTTCTACTGTGTTTGCATACCAAATTTGGGGTTTCTAGCTACAAGTGGCCCCGAGATATGTGGCCCCAAATTCGGGTCGCAAAATGTCATTCTCTGCTGCAGAAAAGTGTTTGACATTTTGCGACCCGATTTTGGGTCCACGTATCTCGGGGTCACTTAGTAATAGAAACTTGGTATGCAAACACAGGAGAACTAGCACTAAAACATCCCCAAATTTGGGGTTTCTATCGCCAACTAACCCAGAGATATGTGGACCCAAAGTCGGGTCGCAAAATATTTTTGAATCCGGTTGAAATAGTTTCAAATGCGGTTGAAATTGTTTTAAATGCGGTTGAAATAATTTCGAATCATGTTGATACTATTTAAAGCGGATTCGAAAATATTTTGCGACCCGACTTTGAAAAAAAAATGAAATTGATTCTAACAGTCTGCAGGAGATCTGCAAAAAAAAAAGAAGTGAAATGGCTGTTAATAGTCTACAGGAGATCTGCTAAAAAAAGAAATAGATGCTAATAGTCTGCAGGAGACCTGGTGAGAAAACTAAATAGATACTAATAGTCTGCAGGAGATCTGCAAAAAAATAAAAATAAATGCTAATAGTCTGCAGGAGATCTTATGTAAAAAATAGTAATCTGCAAAAAAAAATTAAACATGAAATAGATAGTATCTATATTCTATTCTATTCTATTGTTTTTCTAGTGTATTCTCTATTTCTATTCTAATCTATTCTATCCAAAGTTAAAATTAATTAATTACATTTTTTTTAATTCCTACTATTCGAAATTTAAATTTATTCTATTCGAAATTCGAATTTCATAAGATGTTTGCATATTCTTTCTATTTTATTCTATTAAAATTTTTTTTTCTATTCTGTTCTAATCTTTTCTATTTGAATTATAAATTTTGAAAGATGGTTAGTTACTTACTTATATACATCTGTCACATAAAAAAAAAGATGTGAAATGGCTGTCATGGATGTCGATCGCAAGGCAAGTACATATGCTGTATGTCATTGTCCGAGTGCCACGTGACCGGCCACGTGACCAAGTTGTTGATTGTCCACTTGCCACAAGTTATGGGGTTCCTAGCACCAAGTGACCCCCAGATATGGGCGATATGTCAAGTGCTTTTCTGAAGCAGAGAATTAAATTTTGCGACCCGACTTTGAGGCCACGTATCTCGGGGCCACTTATAGCTAGAAATCCCAAAATATTTGGTATGCAAACACATTACAACTGGCACTACAATAACCCCAAATTTGGGGTTTCTATCACCAAGTAACCCCGTTGTAATGCTAGTTCTACTGTGTTTGCATACCAAATTTGGGGTTTCTAGCTATAAGTGGCCCCGAGATACGTGGCCCCAAAGTCGAGTCACAAAATGTCATTCTCTGCTGCAGAAAAGTACTTGACATATCGCCCATATCTGGGGGTCACTTGGTGCTAGGAACCCCATAACTTGTGGCAGGTGACATGGCAAGTAGACAATCCACAACTAGGTCACGTGGCAGGTCACGTGGCACTCGTGGCCGTTCACTTGGCACTCATGGCAGGTCACGTGGCACTCGTGGCCGGTCACGTGGCACTCGTGGCCAGTCACGTGGCACTCGTGGCAGGTGTCGTGGCACTCGTGGCAGGTGTCGTGGCACTCGTGGCAGGTGTTGTGGCAAGTGGACAATGACATACAGCATATGTACTTGCCTTGCGATCGACATCCGTGACAGCCATTTCACATCTTTTTTTTTATGTGACAGATGTATATAAGTAAGTAAATAACCTTCTTCCAAAATTTATAATTCAAATAGAAAAGATTAGAACAGAATAGAAAAAAAATATAATTTAGAAGAATAAAATAGAAAGAATATACAACCATCTTCTGAAATTCGAATTTCAAATAGAATAAATTTGAATTTCGAATAGTATGAATTCAAATTTTTTAATTAATTAACTTTAACTTTGGATAGAAAAGATTATAATAAAATAGAAAATAGACTAGAAAAACAATAACCCCAAATTTGGGGTTTCTATCACCAAGTAACCCCAAGATACGTGGACCCAAATTCGGGTCGCAAAATATTTTCGAATCCGGTTGAAATAGTTTCAAATGCAGTTGAAATAATTTCGAATCATGTTGATACTATTTCAACAGGATTCGAAAATATTTTGCGACCCGACTTTGGGTCCATGTATCTCGGGGTTACTTGGTGATAGAAACCCCAAATTTGGAGATGTTGTAGTGCTAGTTCTACTGTGTTTGCATACCAAATATGGGGGTTCTAGCTACAAGTGGCCTCGAGATATGTGGCCCCAAAGTCGAGTCACAAAATGTCATTCTCTGCTGCAGAAAAGTACTTGACATATCGCCCATATCTGGGGGTCACTTGGTGCTAGGAACCCCATAACTTGTGGCAGGTGACATGGCAAGTAGACAATCCACAACTAGGTCACGTGGCAGGTCACGTGGCACTCGTGGCCGTTCACTTGGCACTCATGGCAGGTCACGTGGCACTCGTGGCCGGTCACGTGGCACTCGTGGCCAGTCACGTGGCACTCGTGGCAGGTGTCGTGGCACTCGTGGCAGGTGTCGTGGCACTCGTGGCAGGTGTTGTGGCAAGTGGACAATGACATACAGCATATGTACTTGCCTTGCGATCGACATCCGTGACAGCCATTTCACATCTTTTTTTTTATGTGACAGATGTATATAAGTAAGTAAATAACCTTCTTCCAAAATTTATAATTCAAATAGAAAAGATTAGAACAGAATAGAAAAAAAATATAATTTAGAAGAATAAAATAGAAAGAATATACAACCATCTTCTGAAATTCGAATTTCAAATAGAATAAATTTGAATTTCGAATAGTATGAATTCAAATTTTTTAATTAATTAACTTTAACTTTGGATAGAAAAGATTATAATAAAATAGAAAATAGACTAGAAAAACAATAACCCCAAATTTGGGGTTTCTATCACCAAGTAACCCCAAGATACGTGGACCCAAATTCGGGTCGCAAAATATTTTCGAATCCGGTTGAAATAGTTTCAAATGCAGTTGAAATAATTTCGAATCATGTTGATACTATTTCAACAGGATTCGAAAATATTTTGCGACCCGACTTTGGGTCCATGTATCTCGGGGTTACTTGGTGATAGAAACCCCAAATTTGGAGATGTTGTAGTGCTAGTTCTACTGTGTTTGCATACCAAATATGGGGGTTCTAGCTACAAGTGGCCTCGAGATATGTGGCCCCAAAATCGGGTCGCAAAATGTCATTCTCTGCTGCAGAAAAGTACTTGACATATCGCCCATATCTGGGGGTCACTTGGGGTTAGGAACCCCATAACTTGTGGCAGGTGATGTGGCAAGTGGACAAATAACCATCTTCCAAAATGTATAATTCAAAAAGAAAAGATTAGAACAGAATAGAAAAAATATATAATTTAATAGAATAAAATAGAAAGAATATACAACCATCTTCTGAAATTCGAATTTCGAATAGAATAAATTCTAATTTTTTAATGAATTAATTTTAACTTTGGATAGAAAAAAGATTATAATAAAATAGAAAATAGACTAGAAAAACAATAGAACAGAATAGAATATATTATATTTTATTCTATTCTGTTCTATTGTTTTTCTAGTCTATTCTTTTATAATCTATTAAAATCTTTTCTATTAAAATCGAAATCATTATATACTAAATTCGAATTTCGGAAGATGGTTATATATATATTTTTTCCGACATTCGAATTTCGTATAGAATGAATTTGAATTTGAATAGAAAAGATTAGAATAGAAATAGAGCATAGACTAGAAAAACAATATAACAGAATAGAATATAGATACTATCTATTTAATTATTTTTTTTTGCAGATTACTATTTGTTTCCATAAGATCTCCTGCGGACTATTAGCATCTATTTAATTTTTTTGCAGATCTCCTGCAGACTATTAGTATCTATTTCGTTTTCTCACCAGATCTCCCGCAGACTATTAGCATCTATTTCTTTTTTTAGCAGATCTTCTGTAGACTATTAACAGCCATTTCACGTCTTTTTTTTTTGCAGATCTCCTGCAGACTGTTAGAATCAATTTCATTTTTTTTTGCTGATTACTATTTATTTCCATTAGATCTCCTGCAGTATATTAACATCTATTGTATTTGTTTTGCAGATCTCCTGCAGACTATTAGCATCTATTTCATTTTTCTTTTCTTTTTCTTTTTTTTGCATTAGAGCAGCCATTTCCTTTATTTCAGCAGATCTCCTGCAGACTATTAGCATCTATTTAATTTTTTTTTGCAGATTACTATTTATTTCCATCAGATCTCCTGCAGACTATTAGCATTTATATATATTTTTTTGCAGATCTCCTGCAGACTATTAGTATCTATTTAATTTTCTCATCAGATTTGCAGACTATAACTATAAGCATCTATTTATTTATTTATTTTTTGCTGGTCTCCGGCAAACTATTAGCAATCATTTCCCTGTGAATAGAGATATAAGCGGTGATGATGTCCCTCTTGTTGTCTCTTCCTCAAACCGTTCCTCCATTCATAAATGAAATAGATGCTAATAGTCTGCAGGAGATATGCTGGAAATAAAGGAAATGGATCGTAATCTGCAAAAAATGAAAAAAAATAAAAAATGAAATAGCTATTAATAGACTACAGGAGATGTGCTACAATAATGTGAGGGGTATTAGTGAGTGTGGGGGGATGGATGGAGATGCTAAGCTCTGATTGGATGGTGTATGGGGGTGATTGTCTCTCGGAGGAGGGGGGGAGGTGATGACATCACAAAGTATTTTATATATTTATAAAACCATCTTCCAAAATTCGAATTTCGTATAGAATGAATTCAAATTCGAATCGAAAAGATTATAATAGAATAGAAAATATTGGAAAGAATCGAATAGAAAAACAATAGAACAGAATAGAATAAATACTATATATTATATTTTATTCTATTCTGTTCTATTGTTTTTCTAGTCTATTTTCTATTTATATTCTAATCTTTTCTAATTGGAATTCGAATTCATTCTATACGAAATTCGAGTGTTGGAACATGGTTTTATATATATATATATATATATATATATATATATATATATATATATATATTTATTGTTCTATTGTTTTTTTTTTATGATATTTTTTTCTATTATTTTAGAATATTTTCTATTCATATTCGATTTTATTCTATATGAAATTCGAATTTTGGAAAATGGTTATTTATATGTATGTATATATATGTATATAAAACCATCTTCCGAAATTCTAATTTAGTATAGAATAAATTCAAATTCGAATAGAAAAGATTAGAATAGAAAAACAATAGAATATAATAAAATATAATTATATTTTACTCTATTCTGTTCTATTGTATTTCTAGTCTATTTTCTATTTCTATTCTAATCTTTTCTATTCGAATTCAAATTCATTCTTTTCGAAATATTTATACATATAACTATCTTCTGAAATTCGAAATTCATACAGAATGAATTCAAATTCGAATAGAAAAGATTAGAATATAATAACTATAGAAAAGAATAGAATAAAAAAATATAGACGGTCATATTCTTCTGTATTTTATTACATTCTATTCAATTCTATTCTATTCTCTACTATTCTTTTATTTCTATTCTATTGCTTTTTATTTTTATATTCTATTTTATTGTATTCTTTTTTAAAAAACGATTTATATTTTTTCTAATTCGATACAAATTTATTTTCGAATTCGATTCGAAAATATTTTAAATTCGATTCGAAAATATTTCGATTTGAATTTCGTCCGCGATTTTTCGATTCAAAAAAAATTCGGATTCGGTTAAATTCGTTAGTATTGTAATTCGGTAATTTGGATGCATCCGAATGTCCGAATAATGAAAAATTCGTCCGAATTTCGATTCGGAACGAAACGAAATGCACATGTCTAGTCCTCCCATGTACTCATCATGAAACATAAGTGGTTGGGCATCGGTGCACTCAATCTCTTCCACTTCTGGGGCAGGGCTAGGTGGATGGCCCTGGGAAACCCTGCTAACAGAGTCATCGAAAAGCAGAAGAGACTGCTGCATGATTTGGGGCTCAGACTGCTTGGCTGATTTGCAAGGGGGTGAGGTGAAAGACTGATGGACATGGGTTTCAGGTGCCAACTCTGTTCTTTCATCAGAAGAGTGGGTGGGAGACAATGTGAAGGAACCCGAGGCACTGTCAGCAACCCAATCTACTATCGCCTGTACTTGTCCTGGCCTAAACATTCGTACAGCCTCATTAGGCGCGACAAAATACCGCCGCAGGCTCGGTCGCCTACTCGCACCTGAGGAAGGTGTTTCACTTGTGCGTGTATCTGGCACAGATCCACCACGTCCTCTCCCTGCAACAGGAGCTCCACCAGCAGCACCACGACCGGGGCCACCACGTCCCTTTGACCTTCTACTCATATTTTCCAAATTTAGGATCTTGCCCTAAATGGGTGTTTTTGGGAAGAGCAGAACACACCCACAGTACGTAACCGCTGAATCGCACAGCTACAGAACTGCAGAAAATGCTATTCAAAAAAAAGTTGTTTTTTTAGTATAGCACAGTAGGAGAAAACTATATAGAAATTGTTTATTTCACACACCTCCAAATATGTATAACACACTGCAAACTATTTTTTGTGCCCCTAAACGGCATTTTTTGGAAGAGCAGAACACACCCACAGTACGTAACCGCTGAATCGCACAGCTACAGAACTGCAGAAAATGCTATTCAAAAAAAATGTTTTTTTTTTAGTATAGCACAGTAGGAGAAAACTATATAGAAATTGTTTATTTCACACACCTCCAAATATGTATAACACACTGCAAACTATTTTTTGTGCCCCTAAACGGCGTTTTTTGGAAGAGCAGAACACACCCACAGTACGTAACCGCTGAATCGCACAGCTACAGAACTGCAGAAAATGCTATTCAAAAAAAATGTTGTTTTTTTAGTATAGCACAGTAGGAGAAAACTATATAGAAATTGTTTATTTCACACACCTCCAAATATGTATAACACACTGCAAACTATTTTTTGTGCCCCTAAACGGCGTTTTTTGGAAGAGCAGAACACACCCACAGTACGTAACCGCTGAATCGCACAGCTACAGAACTGCAGAAAATGCTATTCAAAAAAAATGTTGTTTTTTTAGTATAGCACAGTAGGAGAAAACTATATAGAAATTGTTTATTTCACACACCTCCAAATATGTATAACACACTGCAAACTATTTTTTGTGCCCCTAAACGGCGTTTTTTGGAAGAGCAGAACACACCCACAGTACGTAACCGCTGAATCGCACAGCTACAGAACTGCAGAAAATGCTATTCAAAAAAAATTTTTATTTTTTTAGTATAGCACAGTAGGAGAAAACTATATAGAAATTGTTTATTTCACACACCTCCAAATATGTATAACACACTGCAAACTATTTTTTGTGCCCCTAAACGGCGTTTTTTGGAAGAGCAGAACACACCCACAGTACGTAACTGCTGAATCGCACAGCTACAGAACTGCAGAAAATGCTATTCAAAAAAAATGTTGTTTTTTTAGTATAGCACAGTAGGAGAAAACTATATAGAAATTGTTTATTTCACACACCTCCAAATATGTATAACACACTGCAAACTATTTTTTGTGCCCCTGAATGGCTCTTTTTGCAAGCGTACATTAAAGTGCAAATTATTATTTATTTATTTTTTGCCCTAAACGGGTCTTTTTTTGCACGAGCAAAATAAAATGCTTTTTTTTTTTTTTTTTGCCCTATGGGTCTTTTGGAAAAGAGCACAATAAAGTGCCTTTTTTTCCCCCCTAAAAGTTAGATTTTCTCTGACACTGGGCTCATGGCAGTGTAAAAAGACTGCACTGCAACACAAACAGGTAAACCTATGCAGATCGCTGATTTTAATCTCTGAATCTGGACTCCTATTCCTATATAATATTCTCTCTCCCTGAAAGCACCAACAGGAACCTGGCCCTACACTACACTATCTCTCTATCTTTTCCCTCAGATTGTAGAATCAGGACTACCTCATGTATTTTTCTATCTCTCCCTAAAAGCAGCAGCAGCAGACAAGATCCTCTCACTATCTATTCTGAAGCAGAGTGACGTGTGTGCTGTGTGCCTCTAGCTTATATAGAAGCTGGGTCACATGTTGCACTGACCAATCACAGCCATGCCATTAGTAGGCATGGCTATGATGGCCTCTAAGGGCACACCAGATAATCAAAAGGTGATTGGCTGGCCCCTGAAGCATTTCTAAATGCGTAATTAGATTGCCGAACCCGAACCCGGACTTTTGGGCAAAGTCCGGGTTCGTGTTCGGGAAAAAGCTAAAGTTCGGTACGGACCCGAACTTTACAGTTCGGGTTCGCTCAACACTAACAGGGACACACGTTAAAGCCTGAGTTGACCCAGTAGACGTACGTTTATCGGGTCCACTCATTCCGGTAAGCCTCTTTTGATTCGGTGGTGGTCATTCTATATTCACCTTATCAGGATTCTTTGGATAATTACTTTTCAGTTTGGATTGTTTGATTCATCCACCAGAGAATCTCCTACCAGAGACTTTTGTTTTTGTGCACATTCACATATCATGTGTTGAATTTTAGACGGACATTATTATTTTTTTTTACATTCATTCACTTGGGTGTTATGTATTTTTGGTTTTATTAGCGCTACAATTTTTTTGTTAGCAATTGAAAGTATTGACGTAACTGAATGACAGGCAGGCGACTACCTTTTTCAGGAGTTCTTCAATGACAAACTGCAGATAGCTCTCAGTACAGGTTTCTTTCAATACCACCATAATCTTTATAATTGGATTTTGAACTACTATGGAAGAAAGCAATGCACATATTTTTTTTTTTCGGTTTTTATGTTATAGTGCTACTAATTAGTAGTTCCCAAAATGATTATGTGCATATTCTTCTATTTTCTAATAACATCCAATAATTGTAAAGGAAATGCACTGAGACACTGCAGCTGATACAAATGGGGAAAGTGGCATACATATCAGTAGTAATTGTCTTTATATTAATGGTAACATATTATCTTACAATAGGCATTCGATACACCCAAGACTCCTCCAGTGAGCGAGGACCCTCCATGGTGAGCAACCAAAATGGTCTGTCTCCAACCAACTTGGAACACAGCCATGGTCTCATGAGCAGTGAAAGCAAATTAATTCCAGCAGCAGGGGGTTCCCTTCCACCCGTCAGCACGCTTACTGCTCTGCACAGCCTGGACCATGGACAGCACACAATTGGACAGACACAGAACCTCATCATGGCTTCACTCCCCAGTGTCATGACAATCGGCACAGATGCATCACTTGGACCAGCATTCGGCAACTCTGGACCATCAACATTAGTGATAGGTAAAAATATAACCAATGCCTTATAGAAACTGTCATTATGACCCAGTATGAGCAATAAAGGACACAACTCTTATGTGCAAGAATTAAAAATTAAACTCAAGGACGAAAACGCAGGTTGCAAAAGTATTGTTGACTTTTTTGGCAATGATTATCCTGGCCGGCAGAGCACAATGATTACTGCTAGTGGTTATAGCCGCCAGCAGTAATTGCTTATCAATAGTCCAACAGGCTGGTTGTACCCAAATAGATCAATGGATTGTCTTGGATACAACCAGCCTGCCCATAGATGGATTGAATCTTGTCCGGTCCCTGTTGAACCGGCTGAGACTTGATCCATTCTATGGCCGGCTTAACTTTAGGAGTAAGTACCACTGATGAGGAAATTCTGGTCTATTGAAATCTTTTGGCTAAAGTGCTAGGACACTTAGGGGGTTATTTACTAAAGGCAAATCCACTTTGCACTACAAGTGCAAACTACAAATGCAAAGTGTACTTGAAATTGCACTTAAAGTGGACTTGGGAGTGCAGTCGCTGTAGATCTGAGGGGGACATGCAAGGAGAATAAAAAACAGCATTTTAGCTTGCACATGATTGGATGATAAAATCAGCAGCGCTTTCCCTCATTTCAGATCTACCCCTCAGATATACAGCGACTGCACTTCCAAGTGCACTTTCAGTGCAATTTCCAGTGCACTTTGCACTTGTAGTTTGCACTTGTAGTGCAAAGTGGATTTTCCTTTAGTAAATAACCCCCTTAGAAACAAGGGCAGGCTGGCATGTCAATTTTAATTAAAACGTAAAAATTTGCCAATTTGTGTAATCATGGGGTTGTAAACCTTTCCATATAACCAGTGAAGTGACTATTCTCAGGTGATACACAGAGATTTACAAGTCCTCCTACATAAGTTGTACCTGTTTATCTGCAGCCTTCTCGTCTCTACATCTGTTCAAAGGGCAGATTTTTTTAAAGCTTGTCTGAGCTGTCAGAAAAAAAGGGACGGGAGCTGAAACTACTGCAGAGCTCAGTAAGGAGAGCTCTGAGTGCTGATTGGAGGAAGGGACACACTCCCTTTACACAGCACACATGACCAGAGCTGAGGCTGTCATTTATCTGGAGATGCCTCCCCAGGCACCATTTTTCTCTTGGTGTCAGGAAAACTTGTCAGAAGTTACTATTGCTGAGAGCAGAGGAACAAGGCAGTAGACAGAAATGACACTTATGCTTTGTTCATATTTTATGTCTGAGGTTTCCAACCACTTTAAAGTGTTACTAAACCCACAACAGTAAAATCAGTCTGTATATGCAGTAAAGAATTCTTGTCATACTCACTGTGGAACCTAAGGGTTTAATCCTCTGCATTGTGTAAAAAACGCTGTTTGATCCTGTCTTCTCTTATCCTCCCTTTCTTCCACAGTCTCCAATCCATCTGGTGATAGAACAGAGCATTGGGGGCACTCTGCACATGTTCAGTTTGGTGTGTATTGCTAGAACATTTTTTTTTTTTCTTGGGAGGGTGCATGTGATCGGCGCAGGCCCAACCAGCACTGTCCAGATAGAGGGTCAGGGGTCCTGCAGCTTCATAGGGCAGTCAGGGTAGAATTAAAACTCCTCCTTCAAGCTTTCACCAGACACTGATAGAAGTCACAATACTGCTATATACTCCTGATGAGAAAAAGGTATTTAGCCATTTATATTTACTAAAATAATTGCATTTCCTTGTTTTGTGTACTGTGGGAGACCAGATGTAGTGAATGCAGGATCCTGGGTTTAGTAACACTTTAACTGTACCCGTTTCTAGAGACTAATATCAGATGGCAGGATCTCTTGTAGCAGAGTCACCTGTCTGACATCTGCCCATGGCATATTCAAGAATATCATTATTGAATCGTGTTTATTGTGGTCTAACTTCACATCCACTTTGTGTTCCAGGTCTTACATCCCAGTCTCAAAGTGTTCCTGTGATCAACACTGTAGGCAGCAGTCTGACAACATTACAGCCTGTCCAGTTCTCCCAGCAAATCCACCAGCAGCCATTAGTACAACAGGTTCAAGGTCACATGACACAAAACCCCTTCATGGCCACAATGGCTCAGCTCCAGTCTCCACATGGTAAGAGTCTAGCCCTGTGAAAATAAGAATGTTAGCCTAAATCTGACATGTCTTAACTGTTCTCTTATCTCTGCAGCTCTGTACAGCCACAAATCAGATGTTGCCCAGTATGCATCTGCTAGTTTCTTCCCACAGACCATGGTCATCACGGACACATCAAACTTGGGAACATTTACTAGTCTAACACCCACCAAACAGGTAATTCCATGTCAGTCACATGCAGAAATAATAATTACATTTGGAAAAATGTATGGACGTGCATAATATACAAAGGCACACTTGCCATAAGGTAGGGGGGGAATCTGACCTCATGTAGAGCCCAGACGGTGCACTAGAGGATGGCATTCTTTACCCCCTCAACTGTCCCAGATCCTTCAAGACTGTCCTGGTACATGTACCATGAATCCTGGCCCTGTTGCAGCACCACATATGAGCTGCACTGTAAAGTGAAGATAAACAATAGATGAATTGAGCGCACTCTGGATAAGGAAATACAAAAGAAAAACTAAACATAAAACGGGGCGGACGGAATGGGAATGAAACTGAAATAAGCTGTATAAAAACACACGTTAAAAGTCCATATCAGTTAGTCCATGTGTGGAATAGCTTGAAGACTATCCGCAAGGAAGGCTGCCAGCTTACAGATAGAAGTGACCTGAAATAAGACAGGAAGAGGAAAAAAGCAGCGCCTTCTAAGCGTAGTAGTATCAAAAATTTATTAGAGCAATATAAAATACAGCGGCAAGAGATACACTCACAAACGAGTATAGTAAGAGGCTTATCTTTAAAGGTTGTCATCCGCTCGACCCGGGAGCTGCGAATCCTGATGTTACAAGCTGGAGTCCCACGTAGTGGTTAGCGGTGGTAAAAGGAACTTCACTCTCGCGGCCGCAGAGATGGGGAAGAATCCTCACTGGAACACAGCTAGTGGAATCGTCACTTCCGTCACTTCCGGGTATGATGTCAGCGGGGGATGCGCGCGTTCGAAGCATGCGTGCTTCTTCATCAGGCTCAGCCTGATGAAGAAGCACGCATGCTTCGAACGCGCGCATCCCCCGCTGACATCATACCCGGAAGTGACGATTCCACTAGCTGTGTTCCAGTGAGGATTCTTCCCCATCTCTGCGGCCGCGAGAGTGAAGTTCCTTTTACCACCGCTAACCACTACGTGGGACTCCAGCTTGTAACATCAGGATTCGCAGCTCCCGGGTCGAGCGGATGACAACCTTTAAAGATAAGCCTCTTACTATACTCGTTTGTGAGTGTATCTCTTGCCGCTGTATTTTATATTGCTCTAATAAATTTTTGATACTACTACGCTTAGAAGGCGCTGCTTTTTTCCTCTTACTGTAAAGTGAAGAGATCTTCGATCCCAAGGACACTAATTTTAACAGAGACTTAGTGTTTAGCCCTGGGATCCTGAATTCAGCTCCCAAACAGGACTCTGTCTGCATGTTCTCCCTGTGCTTATATGGAATTATGCCAAAAGAGAGAGAGGGAGCCACCACCTAAGTGTAGATTTTATTAATAAAGACACATATGTATGCCCTCATTGTGATCAGTAAAACACTGGCATATCAAGTGGCATGGGTCCAGTATGTCCACCCTGGAATAGATTGTCTGCTTGAGGAAAAAGACTGGTGACGGTATGTAGTTTGGCAGGGATGTGGCCAGACCGGGCTGAGTAGAGCAAGGAAACTAATAGCTAGGTGGAATTCAGTTCTCTTGGTCTCCTAGAGCTGCAACAGGCAGAGCAGTATAGGGAAGCGTCTGGGGCTTCCTGGCAACTGATGACATCACAGGCGACATATGTAAGGTGGGGGGCGTTGTTATTCGTTTTTGGGGCAGTCCAGCACCTTTGTCAAGCCTACTTATGTCCTGGAGAGGAAGCCATTTATTGTGTACCTGCTGCTGCAGTAAAAACTCCACAGCCATTTACCTTACATACTGTAAATTCACATTAGTCCTTGTTTTTAAGGAGGTTACAATCTAGGGGCCCTTTATCAGATGCATACATACAAGCACACACATTAGGGACAATTTAGACAGGAACTAATTAATCTACTAGCATGTCTTTGGAGTGTGTGAGAAAACAAAAAGTACCCAAACCCTCCGCAAACTCCCTGTAGACAGTTTCCTAGTTGGGATTCAAACTGAGAACCCCAGTGCCCCAAGGCAGAAGTGCCACTCTGCTGCCCTACTCTTTTACAAAATAACTTTATTGCAAAGAAATTCTACAAATTAGTTCAACAATGAGATGGTTACATCAAACATAGCTTAAGCCTTAAGGGAAAAATCCCGACAGAGGGACGCAAAAAGGAATGGTACCTAATTTTCAAATGCAATATAACATATTGACAGTAGTCCTTAAAGCCGAGTTCCACCCAAAAGTGGAACTTCTGCTCATCCGATTCCTTCCCCCCTCCAGTGCCAAATTTGGCACCTTTCTGGGGGGCGGATACCTGTCTTTGGCAGGTATCCTGTCCCACTTACGGGAGACCGGGCCGCGGCGATCTACGTCAGCAGCTCGGTCCCCCTCCTCCTCTTCTGCCAACCAGTGAAAGAGCACAGCGCTTTCGGCTTCACGGCCGGGTTCCCTTAGTAGCAATGGCCACGGCAGCACCCGACCAGCCGATCCAAAGATCGCCTGTGGTGCCCTCATCGCTGGACTCCAGGACAAGTAAGTGTCTTAATGTTAAAAGTCAGCAGCTACAGTATGTACATACTGTAGCTGCTGACTTTTAATTTTTAAAGGGCAGGCAGACCTCCTCTTAAAGTCCTCGATGAAGAAAGCTTAATACTCCAGACTGTAGTGGATGGTGGCCTAAAACCTAGACTCCCAATCTTGTTAATAGAGAACACAAAACTGTTCAGCTGGTAGAGAGTGGGTGCCGATGTAGATAAGTATACGATATACAAATGATAAGAGGTGTTCACTGTAACCATTCTCACAAAACCCACGCCCGGCGGCCTGATGAATAATAAAGACATTTATACATAAAAAGAGAAGAGCTCGGGCGAAAGCTGAAAAATAGAATGAAAAGGAAAGGAGCCAAGAGAAGAGGAGAAAGAGGGGGAGGAGTCCAACGGGGTGTGCAGCGGGAGATCACTCAAGCTGAAAGAAACTTATTATCAAACCTGGAAGGTTGGGTGTTTGTTATCCACGTCTGCCAGACCCTGAGGAATTTATCATAGGTATCCGAAGCAAAGGCTGTCAGAGTTTCTCATTTATCACTACAGTATATAGTTCATACGAAAAATCTGAGGAAAACGCTTGGACAGCCGCACTCCAAAAAAGGTTCTTTTATTTAAAACAAAAGCACAAACAACATGCCACAGCAAAAAAACAGCAAGTATGAGCTGACGTTTCGCACTGCGATTCAGTGCTTAATCATAGCTATGATTAAGCACTGAATCGCAGTGCGAAACGTCAGCTCATACTTGCTGTTTTTTTGCTGTGGCATGTTGTTTGTGCTTTTGTTTTAAATAAAAGAACCTTTTTTGGAGTGCGGCTGTCCAAGCGTTTTCCTCAGATTTTTTGAATTGTCATATGCATTGCCTGCACCCACGGCTCTGGATCTTGTGAATGAGTCACCAGTCACATCTGAGCGGTAACTCTCTCCTTCCCATATCGTTCATACGGTTCTTATCTGCTTCAAAGTTAAGCACAGGAGTTTTGCTGCCCTACTCCTTCAATGCCATGAAACGTAGGACACATGGCAGTGAAGAGGTTAAACCATGCCCAGTATTCAGCATGGTGTAACCATGCCTACTTTTTTTTTTACCTTATGCAAAAAGTGTCCCTCTTTCCCAGGTTCTAATGTTGGGAGGCATGCAGAGATGGAGAAGGGGTGTGGGGTGGGTGTTTGTATGTGCTTTCATTAAAAAGCTGCAGCAACATATCAGTCTGCTTTATATAAGTTTATTTTATGTGGTTGTGGGGGTTGCCATTTCAGTGTTCGCCCCAGGCAGTAGAAGAGCTAGATTCACTGCTGGTAATATACATGGCCTATAAGAATAAAGAGCCAGGACTCATGTGCGGTCAAAAAGCTTGTCCTGTCATTGTCAGAACAACAAACTAATCATGAGAAAAATAGCACTAAGTTATATCAATGTGTTGGGAGAGGAAACTAGCGCCTACATTGTTGAATGTATTCTGTCATCAGGTCCACTCCTTGCACAGTAGTGCACAGGAAGACTCTCAGGGCTCCCAGCTCCAGAGCCAAGACTCCAATATCCTGCACCTCACTTCAAGCCACCGCCTCTCCCCCAGTCCAACAGGTAAGAATCTCCAATGAAGTACTCCTACCATAATCGTGGTAATAAAATAAACATATACTGTATGTGACATAATGAAAGATATTTTGTTTACTCATACAATGCCAACACAAACATCAATTATTTACAAAGATAAAGAGCGCTTCCTATTAGTTCTCCATCCAGAGTACAAGCTAATGTCAATAGCACACATGCTCTAGGACCAATTAAACTGGAAACTGATTCACTTGGTAAAGGAGGAGGACACAAGACTGCACTCACCAATCTATGGCAACAAAAGGGATAAATACAGATAACGCTCCGATGAGAATCACTCCCAAGATTTAAAGGCTTTAAAGCAGCAAACAAATGTTTCAATAGCAGATTAACACTTTAACTATAGTGATAGAATAGTATTGGGATGGTAAGGTAGCCTAGGGTTACACAGACAGGTAAATCTCTTTGCTGATGACAGGTTTAAAGCGGAGTTCCAGTCATATTTTTGTTTATAAAAAGTCAGCAGCTACAAAAAGTGTAGCTGCTGACTTTTATTAAACAACCACTCTCCTGTTCCTTAATCCAGCGATGCACTCACCCGTGCTGTGTTCTCCCTCGGTGGCCACGGCATCTCTATGGGCACCCGGCTGTGACGGCTTGCAGCTCCACAGCCGGATGCCCACTGCGCATGCACAAGCCGCACTGCGCTGTGTGACTGGTCCTGAAGACTTCTAGGACCTGTCATGTGTCCCAGAAAACATTGGGAGGGAGAGCTTTTGCTTCCGATCGCCTAAGGCATCCGAAACGGAAGTAGGAGCAGGGACCTGTCAAAATCGGGTACCTGCTCCCCCCTCCTCTTCTCCAAAAGCTCAGTTTCACAAACAGGAGCTGGGGAGGAGGCTTTAAGCGGAAGTTCCACTTTTAGGTGGAACTCCGCTTTAACTACTTGTTGACAATTATCCCATTAGAGGGATATTAATTATAGCATGCAGGCAATGACTGGCTGCTAAAAAAAACAGTTCAAAGTAGAACGATGACCTCCCATTAAAGCTGAATTTCAGGTTTACATTCACATTAGTTTATTTGGCCCAAGTGAACCATTTCCTTTACTAATTAATGCAGCTGCTGTCAGCACAGTATACAGCTCCATGTTCCAGGCAGTGGTACAATGACTTCCTGTCTGCTGCCAGTCAGGATGAGTGCTTCTCAGCCATTCACAGGAAGCCTTGTATTTTTTTCAATGAATATAAGGCTGCCTCTGATTGGCTGAGGTGGAGATTGGGAAATCGTCCATCCTCCTTTCCACCTCGGCCAATCAGAGGAAGCCTTGTATTTATTGATAAAAATACAAGACTTCCTGTGAATAGCTTAGGAGCACTCATCCTGACACAATGCTGTTCTGGCCACAGACAGGAAGTCCTGTAACACTGCCGGAATATAGTGCTGTATACTGTATGTAGCTGATGCTACATACAGCTTAAAAAGGTGTTCCAGTCTGAGGGAGAAAAAAATTAAAAGTCATAAATAATAATAATAATAATAGTAATAAAATATAAGGACACTTACTTGTCCATGCGGAGAAGACAATTGTCTATAGCAGTCGCTAGCGATAATCGCAAGAGAATCCAGTAGGCTGGTCGTACCCAAGTTGATCGATCAACATGGTACATTCAGCCTGCCTATTTTGGTTCGTATTTAAGCTGTGTATGGCCAGGCTTTATAGTTTTCTTATAGCCCTTCTTCAAAGTCCCAAAAATACCTCACCAGTGAAGTCCACCTAATGAATGAAGCTTCCTGTGATGGTGTGTAAACAAGAGCTTCAAAAAAAAAACACGTCCTGATAGCTCCTTTTGTCTACTGCAAATTAAAGGTTATATCCCATAATACGCCCACAGGTTTGCATTAAGACTAATGCTAGGAACACACAATCAGTTTTTCTTGTCCTGCGGGCTGAACGAAAGAAAAAAAACGGAGGAGCTTGAGAAGAGCTTGCTGTACTAACTATCCGAAGTTAGTACAGCGATCTCCCCGTTGAGCTATTGTGTTGACAGGGAGGCTGTCCTCTCCCCCTAGAAGACTCCGGTCTGCGCTCGCAGCCATTGGTAGATGTTTTTCAGGCATGCACTTCGACAGAAGCCAGACGTTCGGCCAGCTTCTGTTGGACAGGCTGCTCTACACATGGGCCGAATGTCAGACGGTTTCTGTTGAAATGGGGCAAAATTCAGCCCGTGGCTTAAAGGCTAAGTTCATCTTTTGGGCAGAATTTCACTTTCCCTAATAAATAGAATCCTTTTGTAATATCATGTCTGGCCCAGCCACCCCAATGTTCTTATCTCTCACTTACCTCATCCTCAAAAAATTTGAAATTTCAGGTTTCTGTCTTAAAAAATTCCTTCTGCTTGCATCACTTCCTGTAGGTCATCTCCCATCATTCTGTGTTTTTGCATCACAGAAAAGGGTGTGGTAGGGCGTGTAATACCAGTCTGGACCCCACCTCCCTCATTACTATACCACCACCACCTACTTCTTCCCTTAAAGGGGTTGTAAAGGTAATTTTTTTTTTTTTTTTTTAAACAAACATGTCTAAACTTACCTACTCTGTGCAATGGAATAGCACAGAGCGGGTGGGAATCTCCTCTTTTTGGGTCACCCGCCGGCGCTCCTAGCCCCTCCTCTCTGGCCAGTGCACCCTAGTCCCTATGCTGCCACCATTGACACAGACAGCTGGACTCGGCCCCGCCCCCTCGTCACTGGCTTTGATTGACAGCACTGGGAGCTAATGGCTCCCGGTGTCCCAGCAATGCCAGCGAGACCCGGATGTGAAGGGAGAAAAGATCTGCAGACGTGCACAGCGCTGGATCGAATGAGGTCTCAGTTAAGTAAAGGGGGGCTGAGGGGGCGATGCTGACACCTAAACATTTTTTACCTTAATGCAAGGAATGCATTAGGTAAAAAACATTTAGACTTTACAACCCCTTTAAGGTGACTATACACATTACAATCTGATTGTACAATCTCGTTTAGATCTCCCATCAGCTATGTAGTGCAAGGGCCTGCCTGATTTGATACAAATTGATAGATTGTTGAGGTGGGTCCAACTGTTCCATAGTTCTAGTAAATCTAAAGGAAATTGTACAGAGATTGTACAATCAGATTGCATAGTCTATGACCATCTTTATACAAGCACATAGGAGGGAGTGGATGGAGACCCTCAGTTGTTGGGCCTCGTTCACATCTTCACATAGCTAGAACTCACATTCCCGCATACGTTCTTTTTGGGGGGAGTTTTGAAGTGCCCAAAGAAGCTCCAGAACTTTAGAGTAGAGCGTGGTGCATTTTTTATCGTGCTTTTTAGGGCTTTTGCTTCGGTTTTCTGAAACGCACAGAAAAAGGGTGCTTTTTCTGTGCAGTTTGCCATGCATTTGGAAACACACAAATGTGAATGGGAGCCTCATTGTTCTTGTGTAAACACACCAAATTTCACTTTTAGGCCCCATTTACACTTAGGGCCAGTTCACACCAGACGCAGTTCCGTACAGTTTTGTGCGCATTTTTTCTGCACTAAAAATGCATGCACAGTGTTTTCCATGTATTCCAATGGCTCTTGTTCACACCATGCAGTCAGTTTCCGGTGCAGAAACTGACTGCATGGTGTGAACTAGAGCCAACTAGAGCCATTGGAATACATGGAAAACACTGTGCATGCATTTTGTGCAGAAAAAAATAGGATTTTTATAACAGCTTACCTGTAAAATCCTTTTCTTGGAGTACATCACGGGACACAGAGCGACATAGTCATTACTATGTGGGTTATATAGATTACCTTCAGGTGCTGGCACTGGCAACTTCCAAAACCGGAAGTACCCTCCCCTATATAAGCCCCTCCCATCCGGGAGTACCTCAGTTTTGTAGCAAAGCAATAAGTGTCCCCAAAAGAGGGGTGGGAGCTCTGTGTCCCGTGATGTACTCCAAGAAAAGGATTTTACAGGTAAGCTGTTTTAAAAATCCTATTTTCTTTCTCGTACATCACGGGACACAGAGCGACTTAGTCATTACTATGTGGGATGTCCTACAGCAACGCCAAATGAGGGGGGGGGGATACCCCATACATAAGCTGGGTGCTATCAGACATGAGGATCTTTTGCGGCCTGCAACACACTGCGCCCAAAGGCGACATCCTCCTGACTTCTAACGTCCACCTGGTAGAACCTAGTAAACGTGTGTACTGAAGACCATGTTGCGGCCTTACAGATTTGAGCCAGGGAGGCCTGGTGATGCACTGCCCATGAAGTTCCAACTGCTCTCGTGGAGTGCGCCCTAACTTTGAACGGAGGCGGTCTCCTATTCAAGCCATAGGCTTGTATTATGACCTGTCGAATCCACTTGGCTAAAGTAGATTTTGACGCTGCCTGACCCTTTCTGGGGCCTTCCGGCAGAACAAACAAAGTATCCGTTCTACGAATCTGAGCAGTGGCTTTTAGATAAGCTTTAACTGCTCTTACTACATCCAAAGAATGTAATAACTTTTCCTCTACCGAGCTAGGTTTGGGGAAAAAGGAAGGAAGAACCACATCTTGGTTCAAATGAAAACTCGATACCACCTTAGGAAGAAAGGCTGGATGAGGACGTAACACTACTCTGTCCTTATGGATAACCAGATATGGCTCCTTACAGGACATAGCGGCCCATTCCGACACTCTTTTAGCCGAACAAATGGCTACTAAAAAAATCAATTTCCTGGTGAGAAGAACCAAGGAAATGTGCTGTAATGGTTCAAATGGTTGTTTCTGTAGAACCGATAGAACCAGGTTTAGGTCCCATGGACATATGGGAATTTTAACCGGAGGGCTAATACGCATCACTCCTTGTGTAAAAGTTTTGACTAGTGAATGCGAAGCCAGGGGCCTTTGAAAAAATATTGACAAGGCCGAAATCTGACCCTTGATAGTACTCAAGGCAAACTTCCTATCTACAGCCCACTGTAGGAAGTCCAGAATCCTACCCATTACGTACTTACGTGGATGCCATTTCTTGGCCTCACACCACGCGATGTACGCCTTCCAGATTCTATAGTAAATCTGCCTGGATACCGGCTTCCTGGCATTGATCATGGTAGATACCACAGGATTAGAGAGACCTCTCTTTTTTAGAATGTGGGCTTCAATAGCCAGGCCGTCAAACCTAGGGCTAGTAAGGAAGGGTGGTATATCGGTCCTTGTGAAAGCAGGTCCGGACGATGTGGGAGGGTCCAAGGACTACCCACAGACATTTTCACAATCTCTGCGTACCATGCTCTTCGGGGCCACGCTGGAGCCACCAGAATCACTGGTTTCTTTTCTACCCTGATTCTGCGGAGTAATCGAGGTAGCAATTGTGGCGGTGGAAATGCATATATCAGCTTGAACTGATCCCAAGGGAACACTAGAGCATCCGAGCCGCAAGCTAGGGGATCCCTTGTCCGAGAGACAAATCTGTCCACCTTTGCGTTGAATCTGGATGCTAGCAGATCTACATCCGGTGCTCCCCACCGCTGACATATTGCCCGGAAAACCTCGGGGTGAAGGGACCATTCCCCTGGGCATAATTGTTGGCGACTTAGAAAGTCCGCCTTCCAATTCTCCACTCCTGGAATGAAGACCGCGGATATGGCTGGGACATATCTTTCTGCCCATTTCAGGATGTAATTTACTTCCCTCTGGGCTGCACGACTCCTGGTGCCCCCCTGATGATTGATATATGCCACTGCCGTGGCATTGTCTGATTGAATTCTGACAGGGGACCCTTGGAGTTTGGATGTCCACGCTACTAGGGCATACCGGGCTGCTCGTATCTCTAAGAGATTGATGGGCAGGGCCTTCTCTGCATCCGACCATCTGCCCTGGAGAGACCATTGCTCCAGTACTGCCCCCCAGCCTATAAGGCTGGCATCTGTAGTGACCACCTTCCAAGAAATCGGACTGAAGGATTTTCCTTTTTTCAGATTCTGGGGAACCAACCACCAACGGAGGCTTTTGCGGACGGAAGGGGACAAGGACATTGGTAAGTCTAGGGCCTGAACTTTTTTGTTCCAGGCTGACAGTATGGCCCTTTGCAAATTCCTTGAATGGAATTGACCGTAGGGCACCGCTTCGAATGATGCCACCATCTTTCCCAGCAGCCTCATACACAGGCGTATGGACGGCTGTCTTTTTGTACCCACCAGGTGGATCAAATCTCTCAAAGAAGACACTTTTCCTTGAGGCAAGAAAATCTTCCTCTGGTCTGAATCCAGCCTTAGCCCCAAGTACTCCAGACTTTTGACTGGTTTTAGGGCTGACTTGTCTCGGTTGATGATCCAACCGTGAGATTCCAGATACTTGATTGTCTCGTGAACAACCATTTCTAGTTTTTCCACTGAGTGGTCCATCAGCAACAAGTCGTCTAGATATGCCATTATCGTCACACCTCGTGTTCTTAGATTGGCCAATAGTGGGGCCAGAATTTTTGTGAACACTCGTGGTGCTGTGGCCAGACCGAAGGGTAAGGCTCTGAACTGAAAATGGCGCCCTTCTACTGCAAAGCGTAGAAATTTTTGGTGGACTGGAAAGATGGAAATGTGCAAATAAGCATCTTTGATGTCGATCGAGGCTAACCATTCCTCCCCTTGTAGGGCAGTGGCCACCGATCGGATCGACTCCATCTGGAAAGTCCTGATATGTAGGAATTTGTTTAGCCCTTTTAGATTTAATATGGGCCTTACGTCCCCGTTTGACTTCGGGACTGTAAAGAGGTTTGAGTAAAACCCGAATCCGCATTCTTCCAGGGGAACCTCCATAATTACTCCTTGGAGCAATAGTTGTTCTAGTGCCGACAGGAGGGATCCTCTCTTCCGGGGATCTCTTGGCACGTTTGACCACATAAAATGGGAAGAAGGAGAGTCTTTTAACTCCAGCTTGTATCCCAGACTTACTGCAGAGAGCACCCATCTGTCTCTGATCGTGTCCCGCCAGGTCTCTGCGAACAACTCAAGTCTTCCCCCCACCCGATTGAGTGGGGGCAACCCTTCATAAATTTGACTTGGGGGGGAGGTTTTGTACCTCTCCTGACCCAGGGTTTTTTGTTACCCTGTGATTGTCCCTGATTCTTACCCCCGGGATTTGACCGAGGAGGCCGTCGGAACTGCTTTACAGCAGATGTCCAAGGGACTGGAGAGGCAGGCCTCTTAAAAGAGGGACCTCTAAATCTCTTTTTAACCGGCAAGAGTGTACTTTTACCGCTGGAAATTTTCTGGATATATTTGTCCAGGTCTTCCCCGAATAAGCGTTCACCATGAAATGGGAAGCCAACCAGCAATCTTTTACAGGGAGCTTCAGCAGACCAGTTCTTGAGCCATAGAAGCCTACGCATATGTACTACCGACAGCGTAAGGCGGGAGGCCTGATGGATTGAATCCTTGATGGCGTCAACCGCAAAGCATAAGGCTCTAGGCAGATCAGCTAGGGCAAGGGCCTGCTGATCCGGCAAGTCCCTTAAGACCTGTTTTAACTGATCCTTCACCGTTTGGCAGACCCCAATAGCTGCTACTGCTGGTTGTGTCACCAAGCTTGCTGTAGTAAAAGCAGATTTTAATAAGGACTCCAATTTTTTATCTATTGGGTCCTTGAACATTTGAACATTATCTACTGGACATGTCAGTGATTTGTTCACACAAGAGATGGCTGCGTCCACTGTAGGCACCTTCCATTTTCGGATGAACTTATCCTCCATGGGATAGACCACCGGAAATCTCTTAGGGGGAGTAAATATTTTATCAGGATGTTCCCAATCCTGGTAAATGAGTCCTTCCAGTAAAGGATGGATTGGAAAGGAACAAACAGTCTGGGGAGCTTTTAGCGACCCCAACGAGGAGACAGAAGTGGTTGATGGTTCCGCAAGGGGCATTTTAAATGCTGATCGGACCATATCAGTCAGGGACTGAACCCATAATCTTTCAGCATGTGATGCTGAAAATGGCTCCTCCACTGTTGATTCCTCTAGAACAGAATCAACCTCATCCTGATCCCCTTCAGGTAGGTCGATCCCTGCATGGGACTGTTGCTCCGCTAACAGGTACTCTGAGGGAGGAGACGGAGATCGGGCGCGCTTTCCCTCTGACAGGGAAGCAGCGATCAATGTTGTCAATCTCTCTTCCAGTCCTCCCAGAGCTGAGGAAAAAACCTCCTGTTACATACACAGGAGCAGGTGAACTGAAGACAGCCACAGTACCAGGTACTCCTGAGGGTTCTCTACGGGCACCAACCTCTGATTTTTCAGGGGAGACTGGTGCAGCCAAAGCATGCCCAAGATCCTCAGAGCCCGACGGAGACCCCCTTTGCTTTCTGGGAGTCTTAGTCCCGGAGACTTTGGACGGCATATTCCTAAGCCCAAAGCTGAGGTATTCCAGCCGTAATACACCACTTACTGAAAATAGTTTAGCACAATTGCTGCTATATAAACAGTTGGTGTCTACTAATGTGCCTTTCTATGGGGATGCCTGCATCAACCGCCTGCTGTATGCCCTTTTTAAAATGTTACCAGCTCCGTCTCTGCACTCCATAGCCAGCTCACAACAAATAATTGTGCCTTTTGACATGCTGGGACGCCCGCACATGCGCAGAAGCGCTGCGGCGCGCACAGAGCATCATCCGCCAAGCTCCGCCCCCTTTTCAAGCTTACCTCTATATAGAGGGGCACGTGCGCCTTCGGCGCTTATTTTGAAACCAACTAGGGAGAGGAGCCAGGGTCCCTGTTTGCAGCAGGGCCCGGGGATGGACGAGCATTTGCAACATGACAGAGGAAGCAGTTTCCCTGAAGAGAACTCACCATCTGCCTGGACTTGACCTCAGAAGGAAACAGTCCACAGAAAAAAAAGACGTTCCACAGCGGCCTCTAGTGGTTTAACACAGGTACCGCGGTTTGTCCATTTTTTTTTTCTTTCTTGACCACCATTAAAATTATTACATTTTCTAGCAGTTTCAGGCATGCACAGATATTTAGCGGGAATACCGTTAGGTAACAGGCAGAAAGACATATTAGGCTTGGGGGTCCCCTCAATAGAACCAAGTTCCTGAGGGGCCCCCACTTACCTTTTCCCTGCCGCAGGACTCTGTTTGGTCCACAGGAGCCCAAACTTCACCTCTCACGGCAGGCAATGTACTTAAACCTTCAGGGACCGGGTTCCCAAGGATTCCACTCCCCTGGACCTGTATAGCACCCTGCACAGATAACGTCTTGGTCGTGGGTATGACCAGAGTTCTGGATCCCAGGGTACAGCCCTCCTAAGAGAGGCATTACAGGCAAAACCTTGCTCTTCTCTGCAAGGCCCGGGTACCGACCGTTTAGCTATGAAGCTTTTTTGGTCGGATCCGGATTAGCTTGCTGAGGCCCAAAAGAACCTGTACACAAGCCCAGATGAAAAAACATGTTAATCTTTGGCCAACACCTTAGACACTGGCAAAAAAACTGAGGTACTCCCGGATGGGAGAGGCTTATATAGGGGAGGGTACTTCCGGTTTTGGAAGTTGCCAGTGCCAGCACCTGAAGGTAATCTATATAACCCACATAGTAATGACTATGTCGCTCTGTGTCCCGTGATGTACGAGAAAGAAAAAGCACACGGAACTGAACGGAACTGCGTCTGGTGTGAACTGGCCCTTAGAGTAGTGGGAGCGTATGTTTTTTGGCTAGTTTTTCCCGTGACTGATCCCATGAAGCTTTCTAAGAAATACAGCAGGGGCTAAGGTAAGGCCTTGTTCTAAAAATCAAAGAAAGCTTTTTTTTTTTTTCCTGCAACAGGAGGTACATTAACGGTGTATTGGTACATAGGGGAGCTGGAATTAAGAAAAAAAAGTGAACTTAGCCTTTAAAGTGGATGTAAACCCAAACATTTTTTTTAATTAAGACTCATATCTGTTACAGCAGAGGATGTTATTTGATCTGCACCCAGTCCCACGAAGAGTTAATCCAGCTCTAAGTAATTCTCTTATCTTTCTTCAGTAAGATAAAAACAGACACACAGAGAAATAGGTGTCCCATGAGAGAGGCATTCAGTGTACTTCACATCCCCCTCCTTTCTTCTCCAGCTCACCCAGGATTGGCTGCTCCACACCTCAGCATGATTTTGCATGCTGAAGTCATGTGGTGACTTTCCTGGGTTTTGACTGGATGTTAGTGATCATGGGGCATAATCCACAAGACCAGCAGAAGTTCAGTGTAAGAAATATCGATGCCTGGCCAAGGGGAGTGTAGAGGTGGGCGGGGAGTCTACTGACATCACGACTCCACCCACCAAGCCCTGGACAACAGACCTGCCCACAGAATCCGGAGTATTGCAGGGCTCCAAACAGCTAATGGGGAGATATTTGACAGGTAAGGATACATGCAGGAGGCATGTATATCCTTATAGATCAGCAATATGGAAGTAATTTAGAAATGATGAGAGTGGGTTTACATCCACTTTAAGGTTGAGTGGCACAATTAAATTTGAGAGCTTGGAAAACGAAAGTACCCAATTTAACTCCAAAATGTATTGTGAAAAGTATTTCTAACTGCTGAAATGAAAGAAAACGAACATGTTGATTTTGTGACCTTGTTTCTTGCACAGTATCCTCAGCCGGTTTGGTACACTACCAGAATTCCAGCACCCCCGACAGTCACAGCCACAGCCACAGCCACAACCACAGCCACAGCCACCTCCTGTCCCCATCACACAGCACCATAGACAATTACATGTCCACGCAGATGACATCTTCCTCACAATGAAAAGACTTCAGCTCTGGCACAGATTTACACTTGCAAACAGCATTCCTGGACTCCATATAATGTGGTCAGAGCTGAAAAGCTTTATTCAAAGACAGAGTGGACATTATGAAGATTATCATCCTCAGATGAAGAGACTTTCACCAGTCAAGCCTGCAATGAACCATGTTGTGAAATTAGCACGTAGCCTGAAAGTACACAATGGCAGAACACCTCAGTAATAGATATTACTATTCTCCTATTTCATATAAAACAGTGTTCATAAAACACTTTTTGTACATGTCAGTCACAGGGGAAGATACTGAACTATCTGTCAAGACGACTGCAGTTGTGCTCTGATTTGCCGGCCAGTTCATCACAATTATCCAAAGTTATCTTTTTCTTGTTATAACCAATGGATTCATGCTGCTGACTTGTGTCCTGGTCTGATTCTAACTCCTTACCCTGCTCGTTTGTCCTTTTACAAACTGCTTTATTCGTATTCCTGACTTAAGTCCTAATAGTCTGGGTTAGTCTCATTAACAAATTGTTTGTTCTTCCTTTTCTTCTTTTTCTTCATTTTAAAGCCATTGGTTTCATGCTCCTGCCCTAAGTCCTGTGAGTTTGATTGACTTTCAGTGTCCATCTTGATGTCTTTTCTAGATTCATGATCTTGCCTTGAACCTCGATGGTCAATATCTGACCCTTCCTTCAGCCCCTTGTCCTTTTTCTTCTTCTTCTTTTTGTGTTTCTTTGCAAGTTGATGATTACTGATTGTGTCTGAACTCTGCACCACAACTGGACATAGAGCACTATGTTTTAGAATGTCTAATCCTGACACAGCTGCTTCACGGCACCGACGCTCAATTTCCTCTTCGCTGTCCTCACTGCCAAACACAGAATGGGAAATACTGTGAAGCCCTTCAACTCTATAAAAATTCAGGTGAAATATACATGGAAAACATCATACTTCTAAGCAGGAATTGTGAGTGTTTAAAGCAAAATGAAAGCTGATGACTCCATCTTAAGTTAACAGTGGTCTATTTTGCACATTTACTGTCACAAGTGGGATACAATTACACAAAGGTGCATATGACGAATTAAAACTAGCCTGGACGCAGGTGCGGAAATACCAATCAAACTCTCAGAATTCAAGCTTGCGGTGTGCCAGTACATGCACTACTGCCCGTTAAAATGGCAACATCATGCATATTGGTAATGGGACTATTAAGAAAACTGAAGAGCTGTAGCTGTAATCATACCAGGATAAAGTTAATTTCTACTGTGTGTCTGAAACAGTTCCATATTACTGGCTAAATCCACTAATGTACAGTACATTCTAGACTTTTGCCAGGCCTTTCCTTCAGTAAGTCTCATATTATTTCAGAGGCAACTATCAAGCTCACTGAAATTTCAGCGTAGGTGGAATTATCTACGGATTTTAAAGAATATTGGAAACAAAATTAAACATTCTCTCATTACAGAATGTTGTTCAGCATACAAATATACCCCACATAACTGAGAAAATAATCTTCTGTAAATATATTACTATTTATATAGTGTTACATTGTATGCTGCACTTTATACTTCTACAGTATAACAACCGAACAATAAACAGAATGAAATTTTTGTTTAGCGATTATGTGTACAGAACACCTCCAGGTAGCCACATTGCATTGCATTTACAAAATATTACAGCGCTGCAGATTGAAAAGGAAAGGTAATTTTTAATAACATTCAATTACAATATGACTTGTGTCGCAATTGTATATGATATATTATTATTTTTTATTTGCCATTTATTTTTCCCCCATGAAAGTGGAGTTACCTTTTAACACTGGTATACTGTAGCACAGAAAAAAAAATTATACTAAAAGGACTTAAAAACATTTCTGATCCTTTACTTAATGTGTAAGAATCTTATATAAAAAAAATCTGTTATGGTAAGAAAGTTGCCATTGTTGGCTTGTTTTTAAAGCGGTTGTAAACTGCTGCGCGTTTTTTTTTTTTTACCTGCAAGGCAAAGCCATAATGTGCCAGTGACATCACTGGTGCATGCAATCTGAAGGAATGGCCGCATGCGCCGTTCCATCACAGCCCTGTGCCTTGACCGGCGGCTCCAGAGCGCATAGTGACATCATCGCAGCTCCGGCCAGTCACAGAGCCGGAGTCTGCAAACCTGGAAGCAAGACGGGTGAAGATGGAAGCTGCCTGCAGCGATGACAAGGAAGGCTTAATTTTCAAGTAAGTTTCATAATGTGCTAGTATGTGATGCACATTATGTGAGCCACCGGTCACGGCACAGGGCTGTGATGGAGCGGCACGGGTGGCGATTCCTTCAGAGCGCATGCACCAGTGATGTCACTGGCTGCATGTACAGTAAATATCTTCTAAACGGTGCATGTTTAGGAGATATTTACACTACCTATAGATAAGCCTTATTATAGGCTTACCTGTAGTTAAAATTTAAAGATGGAAGTTTCCTCTTTAAAGGGTACAGCCTCCAGAGCTGTCATCCTGATCCTGTCTGCATAATCAATTGAATTACTGACCTGGAAGTGTAGGAAATCAAGCTTTTCTAAAATCATTGGCTACATGCTTATTCTGAGTCAGTGACATGCTAGATACTCAAGCCAAGATCAGGGCAAAAGATCTGGAGATTGCACCTCAGCTTCAGCTTATAGTATGGCCTCATATAAGCCTAATGGGGTGCAGTGCATAGGTGTGGCCTATACTGGAGAGGGTTTCTGCCAAAGGGAAGCCCCCAAGCTGAATTGGTGTTAGAGTAGGTGAGATTAAAAAAAATAAAAGTGGGTTGTGGGTTAAGGAATTCATTGTAAATGTACATTTGTCACAGAAATACACTTTAATGAGCAAAGCTCATACTCACAAGAATTGTGTCTGTAGCCAAACACTAAAGGTACCACCTGCTAAATAAAAAGTTTGCACCATCTGGCCTGCGTAGGACTAGCACAATTTTTTGCAAGTCCAATAAACGCCTGGCTAAGAGCAATGGTAGGCCATCGGAAATAATTGTGGTTAACCTCTTAAAGGGGAGTTACAGCCTTTTTTAGGTTTATTAAAAGTCAGCAGCTACAAAAAGTGTAGCTGCTGGCTTTTAATAAACAGACACTTACCTGCTCCTCTCCGCCAGGGTCTCCATTCACACTGTGGGAACCCAGCCGTGACAGCTTTCGGCTTCATGGCCGGGCACTCACTGTGCATGCGCGACTCACGTGTCCCAGGCCATCGCCTACAGGGAAGGGCCGCCTTAGGCGATATGACGAGTCGCCTAAGCGGTCCCTGGGCGGAAGGAGGAAGTGGGACAGGAAGTCCCACTCCTACCGAAGCCCCCACTCCCCTCCCAAAAAAATTACATGCCAAATGTGGCATGTAAGGGGGCGAGGAGTGGTTAAAGCGGAAGTTCCACTTTTGGGAAAACTCCGCTTTAACTGGGATTTTTAAGGCAATTTGAAGAAGGAAATTTGGTATTATTGTTTAAAATAAGTACCGTATATACTCGAGTATAAGCCGACCCGAATATAAGCCGAGGCACCTAATTTTACCACAAAAAACTGGGAAAACGTTTTGACTCGAATATAAGCCTAGGGTGTCCATCTGCATGCCTCACTGTGTCCATGCCTCACTACCTGATCTCCGGCGCTGTGTGACTAGACTGACGTTTAACATGGGAGTCTATGGAAGGGGTGCCCGGCTTTGAAAAATCGGTGCTCCCTGGCCAAAGGTCCCCTGGACAACAAACTTTGCACGCTTGTAGATGAAATGTGGAGCTACATGTGTGCCAAGATTGGGGTCCAGGTTTAGGGTCCCCAAAATCACCAGAAAAATGACCGTTTAACATGGGAGTCTATGGAAGGGGAGCCCGGCTTTGAAAAATCGGTGCTCCCCGGCCGTAGGTCCCCCGAACAACAAACTTTGCACACATGTAGATGAAGAGTGGGGGCTACATATGTGCCAAGTTTGGCCAGGATCAGCCGCACAAATGTGAAGATGGACACAGACTCGTGTATAAGCCGAGGGGGGCATTTTCAGCACAAAAAAATGTGCTGAAAAACTCGGCTTATACTCGAGTATATACGGTATTTATTTTTCATATTGAATAAAATTAAGTTGGTTATGATATAAATGATAAAAAAAAACGGTCGACAATGCAACATAGTATTCCTAAATTGTATCCATTTCATGAAAATATACAAAGGTTAATAGCCCTGAAGTGGTATTCCCCAACTACTTGCTGTTCCACCATCGATGAACAAGTACCAATGGTTGTTTAGTAGATTGGGACATCCAACACGTTTCGAAATGTATAAGCAAAAGCAAAATCTTCTTTAGGGATTAATACCACTTCTGAAATACAGAATTCCATACATAGCACATATATTTGGGTGCATTGCATATACACTTACATTTTTTTTAACATTCTTGGTAAGAACACTCCTAAAAAGAGGAAACCAACTATTCTTCTGTGTTAAGCCTCATACACACGGCCGGTTTTCTCAAGAACCGACAAGAAAACTGCTTGCAGAGCTTTCTTGCCAAGAAAACCGTCCGTGTGTACGAGGCTTTCAGGTTTCTCGTCAGGAAAATTGACCAGAATCTCGACGAGAAAAAAAGAAGACCTGCTTTCTTTTTTCTGGTCGGGATTCTCGTCGGCCTGTTTCCCGACGAGAAACCCGAGTGTGTGTACACTTACCTGTCGCCGTGGAAACCCGCGCATGCTCGAAATGACTTTGACGCATGCGCGGTAGCTTCCTAGGCATAGGTAGGGTGTAGCAAGATAGCGGTGACGGCATCGAAAGTGACGAGTGCACGCTCGTCGTAGTCGATAACGTCACCGCGTTCGTTCCATTCAAAAGAATGTAGTTCTTTTGAAAGGTACGTGTGTACACTCGACCGGGACAAGATTCTTGTCAGGAATCTCGTCAGGAAAAACAACGGGTTTTTTCCTGCCGAGATTCTCGGCCGTGTGTACAGGGCTTTACTTGCCCTTCATGATATACAAGGACTGCTGGATCATATCCAAAGGTGTGACACCAAAAAAGGGGAGGCATTTAGGCTGTGAAAGAGGAGAGGGTAGGAAATAAATCCACTGTGTAATAATGGTACATATCCACCCAGTAGAAGACTTGATCCATTAGGGTGATAATTATCCAGATCGGATCAGCCAGGGGTATTCTATTAGACAGAACTAGGCAACGCATCAACAAACATATGCATAGTATGCGAATTGGCAATCTATATTTGTCTTTGGCCCGACATGTGGCCAAGAAGCAAAGTAGGATTTTTATAACAGCTTACCTGTAAAATCCTTTTCTTGGAGTACACCACGGGACACAGAGCTAGTCATTACATAATGGGTTAAGGGTCACCAGCGGTGATTGGACACTGGCACAACCAATGGAAGACAGTTCCCCTCCATATAACCCCTCCCATCAGGGAAGTACCTCAGTTTTGTAGCAAAGCAGTAAGGTTCCCATAAGAAGGGGGGGACCTCTGTGTCCCGTGGTGTACTCCAAGAAAAGGATTTTACAGGTAAGCTGTTATAAAAATCCTACTTTCTTTATCGTACACCACGGGACACAGAGCTAGTCATTACATAATGGGACGTCCCAGAGCAATGCTCATATGAAGGGGGGGAGACACAGATCAAACAGGCCGCTTGCGGACCAGAAGCCCTATACTGCTGCCTGCAGCACACTTCGCCCGAAGGCGGAATCCTCATGTCCTTTCACATCTATTTGATAGAATTTGGAAAATGTATGGACTGAAGACCAAGTTGCAGCTTTACAGATCTGAGCCATCGAAGCCTGGTGGTGCACTGCCCATGAAGCACCTATCGCCCTGGTAGAGTGCGCCTTAACAGGAAAAGGAGGAGTCCTGTTCTTTAAACCATAAGCTTGAACAATTACTTGTCTAATCCACCTGGAAATGGTGGATTTTGATACCGCTTGGCCCTTCTTGGGCCCATCTGGTAAAATAAACAAAACATCTGTTTTACGTATCTGAGCGGTTGCTTGCAGATACACCCTTACTGCTCTCACTAGATCTAGAGAGTGTAATAATTTTTCCCCCGCCGTCCGCGGGTTTGGAAAAAAGGAAGGCA
This sequence comes from Rana muscosa, assembly GCA_029206835.1. Taxonomy (NCBI): domain Eukaryota; kingdom Metazoa; phylum Chordata; class Amphibia; order Anura; family Ranidae; genus Rana; species Rana muscosa. The sequence continues at coordinate 886,470,838 of CM055116.1, forward strand.
GAACAATGTCTTGATTCAAGTGAAAAGCCGACACCACCTTAGGCAGAAAAGCCGGATGGGGTCGTAGTACGATTTTGTCCTTGTGACAAATTAGATAAGGCTCTTTACAAGAAAGAGCTGCTAGCTCTGATACTCTCCTAGCAGAAGCTATAGCAATCAGAAAGGCCAACTTCCTACTCAATATAATTAAAGGAATATGGCGAATAGGTTCAAAAGGTTGCTTTTGCAACACTGACAATACCAAATTCAAATCCCATGGACACAAGGGAGACCTAACTGGAGGATTTATCCTCAGTACCCCCTGAATGAATGTCCGAACTAGGGAGTGAGATGCCAATGGTCTCTGAAAGAAGACTGATAGAGCCGATATTTGCCCTTTGATGGTGCTAAGGGCTAATTTCATATCCACTCCTAACTGGCAAAAAGCAAGAATCCTGCTTATTTCATATTTCAGAGGATTCCAACTTCTGGATTAACACCAGGAAACGTATGCTTTCCAGACTCTATGATAGATGAGTCTGGAGGCTGGCTTTCTAGCATTAATGAGCGTAGAAAGAGCCGGACCAGAGACCCCTCTCTTTTTCAAAATGTGGGTCTCAGCAGCCAGGCCGTCAAATTTAGCCTTTGTAAGGAAGGGTGGAATACTGGATCCTGTGACAGCAGGTCATGTCGAAGTGGAAGCTTCCAGGGCCTTCCTATCGCCATCTTTACGATCTCGGCGTACCAAGGCCTCCTGGGCCAGTTTGGGGCTACTAGGATTACTGGTATTCCCTCCTCCTTGATCCTGCGAAGCAGTCTTTGTAGAAGAGGGATCGGAGGGAATGCATAGATCAGTGAGAACTGATTCCATGGAGTTATTAGAGCATCTGTCCTGTAGGCTAGAGGATCTCTTGTCCTGGACACAAAGTTGTCCAATTTCTTGTTGAACCTGGAAGCTAGCAGGTCTACATCTGGGTTTCCCCATTTCAGACATATGGCCTGAAAGATCTCGGGGTGAAAAGACCACTCTCCTGGTAGCAGCTGCTGACGACTCAGGTAGTCTGCTTGCCAGTTTTCTATCCCTGGAATGAAGATTGCAGAGATGCAAGGTACATGCTCTTCTGCCCATGCCAAGATCCGGTTCACCTCTCTTTGGGCTGCCCGACTGCGGGTGCCTCCTTGGTGATTGATGTAAGCTACTGCAGTAGCATTGTCGGATTGAACCCGAACTGGGTAGCCCTGTAACCTGTATGTCCAGGTTTTGAGGGCTAGATATACTGCCCGGATCTCTAGCACGTTGATGGGCAGGATCCCCTGAGTCTTGGCCCAGGTTCCCTGGGTAGAAGCCTCCTCGAATACTGCACCCCAGCCCGATAGGCTGGCATCCGTAGACACCACCTTCCAGGCTGCTGGGAGGAAGCACTTTCCCTTCCGTAAATTCTTGGCTTCTAGCCACCAATTGAAGCTGTGGCGTACTTGTGAGGACAGGCGCATGGGTATATCCAGAGCTTGGCTCTTCCTGTTCCAGGAGGCTAAAATATTGCCTTGAAGTAGTCTCGAATGAAACTGGGCGTAAGGGACCGCCTCGAAGGAGGCTACCATCTTTCCCAATAGTCTCATGCAAAGGCGAATAGACGGCCTTTTGTTTGCTTGGACCTTGTGGATCAGGTCTTTCAGAGACTGTATCTTTGGCTCTGGCAGGTATACCCTGTTTTGGGCTGTATCTATGATCATGCCCAGGTACACTATCCTTCTTTGGGCCTGGAGAGAGGATTTTTGTAAGTTTATAATCCATCCTAAATGCTCCAGGTATCCTACTGTAGTGTCTACAGCGTGATCCAATCCCTCCTTTGACTGATCTATTAATAGTAGATCGTCTAGATAGGCTGTTACCGCAATGCCCCGTGTTCTCAGGTTTGCTAACAGAGGAGCTAGCACCTTTGTGAATACTCTGGGCGTGGTGGCTACACCAAATGGCAGGGCCACAAATTGAAAGTGGCGATCTTCTACCGCAAACCTTAGGAATCTTTGGTGAGCGGGGAGGATTGGTATGTGTAGATATGCGTCTTTGATATCTATGGACGCCATGAATTCTCCGCCTTTTAAAGTAGCGACCACGGATCGAATCGTTTCCATTTGAAAATGGCGAACGTTCAGAAACCGGTTTAGAGATTTTAGATCCAGGATGGGTCTGACTTCTCCGTTCGGTTTTGGAATCACAAAGAGGTTTGAGTAAAAACCTGAACCTCGCTCCCTTTGGGGTACCTCTGTAACCACACCTTGAGCTATTAAGTGATTCAAACATTTGAAGAAGGATCCTCTTTTTTATGGATCCTTGGAGAGTCTTGAACTTCGGAATTGAGAAGATGGGATCTCTCGAAATTCCAGTTTGTACCCTGAGGATATTGTGGATACCACCCATTTGTCCTGGGTTTCTGTCTGCCAAGTCGCTGAGAACTGACGAAGCCTTCACCCCACTCGGCTGAGAGGGGGCGCCCCTTCAATGAGAGGTTTTGGGGGCTTGCTTATTAGCTCTTGAACCCCACGGCTTCTTGTTCTTTGGCTTTTGTGGGCGGCTGAAAAGGCCGTCGCCACTGGCTGGAGTCTGATTTCCCGGGAGCTGGGGAGAGAGTGCGTTTAAAACAAGGTCTCTTGTTTTTCTCTCAGGTAAAAGTGTCGTTTTACCACTTGATATCTTTTGGATATATCTTTCTAAATCTTCCCCAAAAAGGCGTTCGCCATGGAACGGGAAACTTGCCAACAACTTTTTGCATGGGGCTTCCGCTGACCAATGCTTAAGCCAAAGTACTCTGCGCATCTGTACCAGCTGGAGTGTAAGGCGTGATGCCTGTATGATAAAATCTCTCATGGCATCCACTGTGAAGCATAAGGCTTTAGGCAAATTCTCCCAATTTTTAGCCTGCTCTGAAGGCAGCTCCTTCAGCCCCTGCTTTACCTGTTGGCTGATGACCTGACACATACCGACTGCTGCTACTGCAGGTTGGATAATTGAGCCGGCCAAAAGGAAGGAGGATTTCAGTAGGGATTCCAACTTCTTCTCAGAAGGATCTTTAAACACTTGTACATTATCCACTGGACATGTCAGGTTTTTATTTACACAAGAAATAGCCGCATCTACCGCAGGCAGGCTCCATTTCTTAAAAAAAATTTCCTCCATAGGATAAAGAATGTTAAACTTTTTTGGAGGTAAAAAACGCTTATCTGGATGTTGCCAGTCTGCGTACATTAGATCCTCTAGTAACGGATGAACCGGGAGGGAGCATGCACCTTGCAGGGATCTTAATGATCCTAGGGAGGAGACAGGTGATTCTGTTACCTCCAAAGAGGGTAACTTAAATGCAGATCGCACGGCTCCTGCATAGCCTGACTCCTCCCCAGGTACTTCTGAAGGGAGGTCCAATACTGGAGGAGATCTGCTTCGCTTATTGTCCTTTTTAGAGGATTTAGCGATTAAGGTAGCAATTTTCTCCTCCAGATTATTTAGGGCAGCTGATAAAGTGTCCTCAGTGACATATGCAGGCCCAGGCTTCACTGGGGAAGCCGTCATACCTGACAGAGGTAATGGCTCATCCTGTACAGGTGCATTTGGCAACACAGGAGAGAAAGGTACCGAGTCAGCACAGCTAGAGCCTCCTGTCTCAGGCGGCGGTGCTCTTTTATCTCTTTTTGTCCGCATTACTTCCCCTGGAAGACTTACTGTTTAGACAAAATACAAGGTACCTAAATGCATATACTACCGTGTTTAGTTTAGCAATGACATTAAGTATGCAACTTTTAACACATAACTATGCATAACATGGATGTCTTCTAGGAAGTACCCAGTCCAACCACATGGAGTCTTACGTCCCTGTATAGCTGCTGTGTTTCTCTGCCAGGAACAAGAGAACTAACGAGCTTGCTTGCTGCTGCAGTACTTCTCACACTGACAGTCTTTTAAATTTGGCGCCGTTTCTGTGCCTGCGCGCGCTACGTGCCCGCGCACGCCTTCGGCCCCCCCCTCCGATAAAGCGCGCTCCGGCGCGCGCGCGCACGCCCTTAGCGCTATGGTGGTGGCCATAGTGAGAGAGGACTCTCATCAGCCCCTGTTCCCACTTACCTGCATCTGCAGGTGTCTGGTCGGCCACCGAAAGGAGGAGCGGGGTGCCCAAGCAAGCTCAGCAGCGGAGGTGACGAGCAGTGTACTTCGCCGAAGCCGACACTGAACAGAGTGAGGTGAGTATATTCAGCTCTTTACTCCCCCCAGTGGTGGAAAAAAGAAGACATCCACTTTTTGAAAAAGGTCCCAACCTAGTTATGGACCTTCTAATCTCACCTTATCCACGCCGCAGGTTTTTTTGCTGAAGTATTTCAGACAGATACCAAACTTCACCCTTCACGGTGGGCTATGTGTGCCAACCTTCAGGGATATGGGTTCCTATTTAAAGGATACCTCTCCCCTGGGCCTTGTACAAGACTCTTACCAGGACTTTATAGCGAAATAGCGAAAGTGCTGGATCTTAGAGCCCAGTCCTTCGAAGAGAGACATTACAGGCGACGCCTCATGGATGAGACCCGGATCCCATCCAGTTTTGGCTTAACTTGTAGGCGTCTTGGATGGATCCGAAAGCATAGCTCTTTTACCCCCAGAGGGTCTCTTTGGTAGAGCTTTCCTTTAGCACCTCCTAACGCGTCCAACACCTTTCGACACTGGCGAAAAAACTGAGGTACTTCCCTGATGGGAGGGGTTATATGGAGGGGAACTGTCTTCCATTGGTTGTGCCAGTGTCCAATCACCGCTGGTGACCCTTAACCCATTATGTAATGACTAGCTCTGTGTCCCGTGGTGTACGATAAAGAAATATAGAATGCCCAATGTCAATTTGACAATATTGGACCGAGTCCACATTCCACCTAGAGGAGGTGATTGGAATAAGACCCTGCTCCAGAGCAAAATGCGCTGGTTCAAGTATCTTAATGCCACAACCCCTCCAGGTCTAAATGAGTCTAAAACCTTTAATTCGGGTAAAACAGATTTGTTTATTCTAGTCAAATCATCAGAAACTGATAAATTTGGTCAGGGAAACTTGAAATTCAATCTCCTTTCTTAAAAGTCCCCTTTGATCTACAAACTAGCATAACCTTGGATAGGTAGCTAATAACATACTACTGAACAGGAACTCCCCCATATACATCCCTGCAGTGGATGCTTTGCATTTTGGATCTTTATGGTGTAAATTTAGATGCCACACCTTTGGGTTTTTTGATATCAATTCTAACCTATTTGAATATTATGGATATATATTGTTTACTATATTGTTTATTACGTGTTGTTTCAACGTTCTTTGTAATCGTGGAAGCACTGCTATGCGTAGGGACCCCTCTGTCTGTGTGCTCTCGTGTATATACCTGGCTCGTGTATATACCCTGTATTTGTATTAGGGGCCGTTTTCTCTCTCCAATTATATTGGGTCTAATGGGAATTTTTTTCCATCCCAATCACTGGAGATACTTTGCGTCGGCAGCGTTTTTTGTCACCAATATGGTCGCCACTCTGGATGTTGTCATCATGGAGACCGGATTTGAAGCAGCAACGCATGACGTCAGCATGATGCACATGCGCGAAATAGAGGGACGCCGGGGTTTGCAGCTGGTGCCATTCCTTCCTCCACATCCCCTTATGTGGACGAATATTTTAGCTGAGCCGCGCTACACAGAAGGGCGGCAGGAGGCCAGACATCAATGAGGAACTTGTTTGCGGTTGGACAGCTAGGATGTGGGAAACATATAGGTGGCTTGCTAGTAAGTATTCCCCCTGTTCATATGATAACTCCACCGGGCTGTCTAATAGAATACCCCTGGCTGATTCCATCTGGATAATTATCACCCTAATGGATCAAGTCTTCTACTGGGTGGATATGTACCATTATCACCCAGTGGATTTTTGTTTCCTCCTCTCTCCTCTTTCACAGCCTAAATAACTCCCTTTTTTTGGTGTCACACCTTTGGATATGATCCAGCGGTCCTTGTATATCACTAAGGGCAAGTAACACAGACAAATTGTTGGTTTCCTATTTTTAGGAGTGCTCTTACCAAGAATGTTTAAAAAATGTAAGTGTAAGTGTAAGTGTAAGTGTATATGCAATGCACCCAAATATATGCGCTATGTATGGAATTCACAAATATTGATTTTAAAATGCAATTATTCTATATTTCAGAAGTGGTATTAATCCCTGAAGATGATTTTGCTTTTGCTTATACATTTCAAAATGCGTTGGTTTTCCCAATCTACTAAACAACCATCGGCACTTGTACATCGATGGTGGAACAGCAAGTAGTTGGGGAATACCACTTCAGGACTACTAACCTCTATACATTTTCATGGATACAATTTGGGAATACTATGTTACATTGTCAACAGTTTTTTTTATCATAACCAACTTAATTTTATTCAATATGAAAAATAAATACTTAATTTTGAACCATAATACCAAATTTCCTTCTTCAAATTGCCTTAAAAATCCCAGTTAAAAGGTAAACCACAATTAGTATTTCAAAGGGATGATGGCAATTACACACAAAACTACATGAGCCTTTATTTATTGGCCATCGGAAATAACGGCGGCCTGTTTGGCACATGGGAATTTGGAAACTGCCCATTATTCCCCAGTCTTTGTTCCCAGCTCAGCACCTGCACAGGATTGTTATGGTAACTGAGTGCTGGAGATGAAAAATAGGATTTTATAACAGCTTACCTGTAAAATCCTTTTCTTGGAGTACATCACGGGACACAGAGCGACATAGTCATTACTAATGGGTTATATAGTTACCGTCAGGTGCTGGCACTGGCAACTTCCAAAACCGGAAGTACCCTCCCCTATATAAGCCCCTCCCATCCGGGAGCACCTCAGTTTTGTAGCAAAGCAATAAGTGTCCCCAAAGAGGGGCGGGAGCTCTGTGTCCCGTGATGTACTCCAAGAAAAGGATTTTACAGGTAAGCTGTTATAAAAATCCTATTTTCTTTCTCGTACATCACGGGACACAGAGCGACAGTCATTACTAATGGGATGTCCTAAAGCAATGCCAAATGAGGGGGGGGATACACCATATATAAGCTGAGCGCTATCAGACATGAGGATCTTTTGCGGCCTGCAACACACTGCGCCCAAAGGCGACATCCTCCTGACTTCTAACGTCCACCTGGTAGGACCTAGTAAACGTGTGTACCGAAGACCATATTGCGGCCTTACAGATTTGAGCCAGGGAGGCCTGGTGATGCACTGCCCATGAAGTTCCAACTGCTCTCGTGGAGTGCGCTCTAACTTTGAACGGAGGCGGTCTCCTTCTCAAGCCATAAGCTTGCATAATGACCTGTCGAATCCACTTGGCTAAAGTAGACTTTGACGCTGCCTGACCCTTTCTGGGGCCTTCCGGCAGAATAAACAAAGTATCCGTTCTGCGAATCTGAGCAGTGGCTTTTAGATAAGCTTTAACTGCTCTTACTACATCCAAAGAATGCAATAACTTTTCCTCTACCGAAGTAGGTTTGGGGAAAAAAGAAGGAAGAACCACATCTTGGTTCAAATGAAACCTCGATACCACCTTAGGAAGAAAGGCTGGATGAGGACGTAACACTACTCTGTCCTTATGGATAACCAGATATGGCTCCTTACAGGACATAGCTGCTAATTCCGATACTCTTTTAGCCGAACAAATGGCTACTAGAAAAATCAATTTCCTGGTGAGAAGCACCAAGGAAATATGCTGTAATGGTTCAAATGGTTGTTTCTGTAGAACCGACAGAACCAAGTTTAGATCCCATGAACATATGGGAATATTAACCGGAGGCCTAATACGCATCACTCCTTGTATAAAGGCTTTGACTAGTGAATGCGAAGCCAAGGGCCTTTGAAAAAATATTGACAAGGCCGAAATCTGACCCTTGATAGTACTCAAGGCAAGCTTCCTATCTACAGCCCACTGTAGGAAGTCCAGAATCCTACCTATTACGTACTTATGTGGATGCCATTTCTTGGCCTCACACCACGCGATGTACGCCTTCCAGATTTTATAGTAGATCTGCCTGGATACCGGCTTCCTGGCATTGATCATGGTAGATACCACAGCATTAGAGAGCCCTCTCTTTTTTAGAATGTGGGCTTCAATAGCCAGGCCGTCAAACCTAGGGCTGGTAAGGAAGGGTGGTATATCGGTCCTTGCGAAAGCCGGACGACGTGGGAGAGTCCAAGGACTCCCCACTGAAATTTTACAATCTCCGCGTACCACGCTCTTCGGGGCCACGCTGGAGCCACCGGAATCACTGGTTTCTTTTCTACCCTGATTCTGCGGAGTAATCGAGGTAACCATTGTGGCGGTGTGAATGCATATATCAGCTTGAACTGATCCCCAGGGAACACTAGGGCATCCGAGCCGCAAGCTAGGGGATCCCTTGTCCGAGAGACAAACCTATCCCCCTTTGCGTTGAATCTGGATGCTAGAAGATCTACATCCGATGTTCCCCACCGCTGACATATTGTCCAGAAAACCTCGGGGTGAAGGGACCCTTCCTCTGGGCCTAATTGCTGGCGACTTAGAAAGTCCGCCTTCCAATTCTCCACTCCTGGAATGAATACCGCAGATATGGCTGGGACATATTTTTCCTGCCCATTTCAGGATGTAATTTACTTCCCTCTGGGCTGCACGACTCCTGGTGCCCCCCTGATGATTGATATATGCCACTGCTGTGGCATTGTCTGATTGAATTCTGACCGGGGACCCTTGGAGTTTGGATGTCCATGCTACTAGGGCATACCGGGCTGCTCGTATCTCTAAGAGATTGATGGGCAGGGCCTTTTCTGCATCCGACCATCTGCCCTGGAGAGACTATTGCTCCAGTACTGCTCCCCAGCCTATAAGGCTGGCATCTGTAGTGACCACCTTCCAAGAAATCGGACTGAAGGATTTCCTTTTTTCCAGATTCTGGGGAACCCACCACCAACGGAGGCTCTTGCGAACGGAAGGGGACAAGGACATTGTAAGTCTAGGGCCTGAACTTTTTTGTTCCAGGCTGACAGTATGGCCCCTTGCAAATTCCTTGAATGGAATTGACCGTAGGGTACTGCTTCGAATGATGCCACCATTTTTCCCAGCAGCCTCATATACAGGCGTATGGACGGCTGTCTTTTTTGTACCCACTAAGTGGATCAAATCTTTCAAAGACAACACCTTTCCTCGAGGCAAGAATATTTTTCTCTGGCCTGAATCCAACCTTAGCCCCAAGTATTCCAGACTTTTGACTGGTTTTTAGGGCTGACTTGTCTCGGTTGATAATCCAACCGTGAGATTTCAGATACTTGATCGTCTTGTGAACGACCACGTCTAGTTTTTTCACTGAGTGGTCTATCAGCAACAAGTCATCCAGATATGCCATTATCATTACACCTTGTGTTCTTAGATTGGCCAATAAAGGGCCAGAATTTTTGTGAACACTCTTGGTGCTGTGGCCAAACCGAAGGGTAAGGCTCTGAACTGAAAATGGCGCCCTTCTACTGCAAAGCGTAGAAATTTTTGGTGGACTGGAAAGATGGGAATGTGCAAATAAGCATCTTTGATGTCGATCGTGGCTAACCAATCCTCCCCTTGTAGGGCAGTGGCCACCGATCGGATCGACTCCATCGGAAAGTCCTGATATACAGGAATTTGTATAGCCCTTTTAGAATTAATATGGGCCTCCCGTCCGCGTTTGCTTCGGGACTGTAAAGAGGTTTGAGTAAAACCCGAACCCTCATTCTTCCAGGGGAACCTCCATAATTACTCCTTGGAGCAATAGTTGTTCTAGTGCCAACAGGAGGGACTCTCTCTTCCGGGGATCCCTTGGCACGTTTGACCTCAAAATGGGAAGGAGGAGAGTCTTTTAACTCCAAACTGTATCCCAAACCTACTGCGGAGAGCACCTATCTGTCTTGATCGTGTCCCGCCAGGTCTCTTTGCGAACAACTGGAGTCCTCCCCCCACCCGACTGAGTGGGGGCTTCAATGAATTTAACTTTGGGGGAGGTTTTGTACCTCCCCTGACCCAGGGTTTCTCATTACCCTGCTACTGTCCCTGTTTTTTACCCCCGGGATTTGACCGAGGAGGCCGTCGGAACTGACACACAGCCGATGCCCCAGGGACTGGAGAAGCAGGCCTCTTAAAGAGGGACCTCTAACTCTGCTTTTAACCGGCAAGAGCGTATTTTTACCGCTGGAAATTTTCTGGATATATTTGTCCAGGTTTTCCCTGAATAAGCGTTCACCATGAAATGGGACGCTAACCAGCCATTCTTTACAGGGAGCTTCAGCAGACCAGTTTCTGAGCCATAGGAGCCTACGCATATGTACTATAGACAGCGTAAGGCGGGAGGCCTGATGGACTGAATCCTCTATGGCGTCAACCGCAAAGCCTAAGGCTCTAGGTAGATCAGCTAGGGCAAAGCCTGCTGATCTGTCAAGTCCCTCAAGACCTGTTTCAACTGATCCTTCACTGCTTAGCAGACCCCAATAGCTGCTACTGCTGGTTGTATCACCAAGCAGATTTTCATAAGGACTCCAATCTTTTATCTATTGGGTTCTTGAACATTTGGACATTATCCACTGGACATGTCAGTGATTTATACATACAAGAGATGGCTGCGTCCACTGTAGGGACCTTCCATTTTTTTTTTTTTTTTTTGATGAACTTATCCTCCATGGGATAGACCACCGGAAATCTCTTGGGGGAATAAATATTTTCTCAGGACGTTCCCAATCCTGGTAAATGAGCCCTTTCAGTAAAGGGTGAAGTGGAAAAGAACAAACAGTCTGGGGGCTTCTAGCGACCCCAACGAGGATACAGTAGTGGTTGATGGTTCCGCAAGGTGCATTTTTAAATGCTGATCGGACCATGTTAGTCAGAGACTGAACCCATAATCTTTCAGCTTGAGATGCTGAGAAAAGGTTCCCCCACTGTTGATTCCTCTATAACAGAATCAACCTTATCCTGATCCCCTTCAGGCAGGTCGATCCCTGTATGGGACTGTTGCTCTGCTAACAGGCACTCTGAAGGAGGAGACGGAGATCGGGCGTGCTTTCCCTGACAGGGAGGCAGCGATAAATTTTGACAATCTTTCTCTAATCCTCCCAGAGCTGAGGAAAAAACCTCCTCTGTTACATACACAGGAGCAGGTGACTGAGGACAGCCACAGTACCAAGTACCCCTGCGGGGTCTCTACGGTCACTTACCTCTGAACTTCAGGGGAGACTGGTGCAGCAGGAGTATGCCCAAGATCCTCAGAGCCCGATGAGACCCCCTTCGCTTCCTGGAAGATTCAGTTCCGGAGCTACTGGACGGCATATTCCTAAGCCTAAAGCTGAGGTATTCCAGCCGTAATACACCACTTTTACTGAGAATAGTCTAGCACAATTGCTGCTATATCACAGTTGGTGTCTACTAATGTGCCTTTCTAGGGGATGCCTGTATCAACCGCTTGCTGTATGCCTTTAAATGTTGCCAGCTCTGTCTCTGTACTTCATAGCCAGCTTACTGCAATAATGTGGCTTTTTAAAAACCTGCTGGGACGCCCGCACATGCGCAGAAGCGCTGCGGCGCGCACAGAGCGTCATCCCCCAGGCCCCGCCCCTTTTTCCGGCCACCTCTATATATAGAGGCGCGTGCACGCGCACGCGCGCGGCCACGTGCGCCTCGGCGCTAATTTTCAAACATGGAAACCAGGGACAGGAGCCAGGGCCCCCCTTTGCCGCAGGCCGGGGGATAGACGAACACTGCAACATGGCAGAGGAAACAGTTTCCTGTAGGAGAACTCACCAGCTGCCTGGACTTTGCTCTCTGAGAAGAAACTAGTCCATATGACAAGAAAAACATTCCACAGCGGCCTCTAGTGGACAAACACAGGTACCGCAGTTTAATATACTAAACATATATAAAAAAACATTCCTTTTTTTTTTTTTTTTTTTTTTTTCTTGACCACCTTTAAAAATTATTACATTTTTTTAGTAGTTACAGGCATGCACAGATATTAGCGGGAATACCGTTAGGTAACAGACAGAAAGACAAATTAGGCTTGGGGGTCCCCCAATAGAACCAAGTTCCTGGGGGCCCCCACTTACCTGTTCCCCGCCGCAGGACTTTGTTTGGTCCACAAAAGCCCAAACTTCACCTATCACGGCAGGCATTGTAATCAAACCTTCAGGGACCGGGTTCCCAAGGATTCCACTCCCCTGGACCTGTATAGCACCCTGCACAGACAACATCTTGGTCGTGGGTATGACCAGAGCTCTGGATCCCAGGGTCCAGCTCTCCTAAGAGAAGCATTACAGGCAGAACCTTGCTCTTCTCTGCAAGGCCCGGGTACCGACCGTTTAGCTATGAAGCTTTTTTGGTCGGATCCGGAATAGCTTACTGAGGCCCAAAAGAACCTGTACGCAAGCTCAGTGAAAAACACATGTTTCTTCTTGGCCAACACCTTAGACACTGGCAAAAAACTGAGGTGCTCCCGGATGGGAGGGGCTTATATAGGGGAGGGTACTTCCGGTTTTGGAAGTTGCCAGTGCCAGCACCTGACGGTAACTATATAACCCATTAGTAATGACTATGTCGCTCTGTGTCCCGTGATGTACGAGAAAGAAAACACTGGGCAATGGATATTAGCTTTTATTAGGATGGAGGTACCTAGCTGTATTTAGGTTTTAGCCACGGGTGAATCTAATTTTTTTTACGATAGTGAAATTATCCTTTAACCTCTTCTCACCTGCGCTATAGCCGAAAGATGGGAGGACGTCTATGGATGTCCTCCTGTGATGGCTCTGCCCGCGCTCCCCCCTGTGGCGCACATCGGCAGGGATCTGTGATTGCTGTGTGCTTAGGACACAGCTGATCACAAATTGGGGTAAAGAGCCAATCACAGCGGCTCTTTACCATGTGACCAGCTGTGTCCAACCACAGCTGATCACAGTGTAAAAAAGATTTGCCAGTTATCGGCAATCCTCTCCTCACACTGACAACGTGTGAGGAAAAAGAGAGCCGATAACCAGCGAATCCACACAGGGGTCATCTACACTGATAATCAGGGCAGCCCCAACAGTGCCCACAAATGCTGCCAATCTGTAACCATCAGTGATGCCTGTCAGTGCCCACCAGTGAATACCTGTCAGTGCCCACCAGTGCAGCCTCATCAGTGCCTCAGAAAAAAAAAATTATTTAATTTTTTCGAAATTTTCGGTCTTTTTTCGTTTGTTTAGCAAAAAATAAAAAAACACAGTGGTGATTAGATATAACCAAAAGAAAGCTCTATCTGTCTCCAAAAAATAATAAAACTTTTGTTTGGGTACAGTGTTGCATGACTGCGCAATTGTCATTCAAACTGCAACAGCGCTAAAAGCTTCAAATTGGACTTGGCAAGAAGGGGGTGAAAGTGCCCAGTAGGCAAGTGGATAAAACAGACTGATACCAAATGTGAATCTCAAGATATGTTAATAGTTGTGCTTAGATGAGTATTTAAAATGAATAAAAATGAATGAAGTTGAATATCTCTGCTGCCCTTTTAGAAAAACAAGCTTCTTTTTTGTCCCTCTCCAATTACGTTTCACTTATTTTTATTATTTTGGAGAGACTTACTCTCACTTCCTGTTGTGTTCCCACAACAGGAAGTGAATTGAAATCTTCTAAATGTGACACCGATATCAATAAAGGAAAAAAATAAATAAACCTTAAAACAGCTTTAGCTTTTCCCTACTCCAGTCCAACTAATATGAAAACTTTTTTTTCTTTAGCCCTGGTCCACACTTATGTGATGCGTCCACGCGATCTGCTGTGGGTGTCAATGTTATCTTACAGTGATTGTAAACGATCACCTTTTAAAACAACCCATTCAATTTAAAATGGAAATTAAAGGAAAAACATTTTTTATAAATTATCACATTCCCTCTGTTCTCAGCTGCATAAGAAAATAGGATTTTTATAACAGCTTACCTGTAAAATCCTTTTCTTGGAGTACACCACGGGACACAGAGCTAGTCATTACATAATGGGTTAAGGGTCACCAGCGGTGATTGGACACTGGCACAACCAATGGAAGACAGTTCCCCTCCATATAACCCCTCCCATCAGGGAAGTACCTCAGTTTTGTAGCAAAGCAGTAAGGTTCCCATAAGAAGGGTGGGACCTCTGTGTCCCGTGGTGTACTCCAAGAAAAGGATTTTACAGGTAAGCTGTTATAAAAATCCTATTTTCTTTATCGTACACCACGGGACACAGAGCTAGTCATTACATAATGGGACGTCCCAGAGCAATGCTCATATGAAGGGGGGGAGACACAGATCAAACCGACCGCTTGCGGACCAGAAGCCCTATACTGCTGCCTGCAGCACACTTCGCCCGAAGGCGGAATCCTCATGTCCTTTCACATCTATTTGATAGAATTTGGAAAATGTATGGACTGAGGACCAAGTTGCAGCCTTACAGATCTGAGCCATCGAAGCCTGGTGGTGCACTGCCCATGAAGCACTTATCGCCCTGGTAGAGTGCGCCTTAACAGGAAAAGGAGGAGTCCTGTTCTTTAAACCATAAGCTTGAACAATTACTTGTCTAATCCACCTGGAAATGGTGGATTTTGATACCGCTTGGCCCTTCTTGGGACCATCTGGTAAAATAAACAAAACATCTGTTTTACGTATCTGAGCGGTTGCTTGCAGATACACCCTTACCGCTCTCACTAGATCTAGAGAGTGTAATAATTTTTCCCCCGCCGTCCGCGGGTTTGGAAAAAAGGAAGGCAGAACAATGTCTTGATTCAAGTGAAAAGCCGACACCACCTTAGGCAGAAAAGCCGGATGGGGTCGTAGTACGATCTTGTCCTTGTGACAAATTAGATAAGGCTCTTTACAAGAAAGAGCTGCTAGCTCTGATACTCTCCTAGCAGAAGCTATAGCAATCAGAAAGGCCAATTTCCTACTTAATATAATTAAAGGAATATGGCGAATAGGTTCAAAAGGTTGCTTTTGCAACACTGACAATACCAAATTCAAATCCCATGGACACAAGGGAGACCTGACTGGAGGATTTATCCTCAGTACCCCCTGAATGAATGTCCGAACTAGGGAGTGAGATGCCAATGGTCTCTGAAAGAAGACTGATAGAGCCGATATTTGCCCTTTGATGGTGCTAAGGGCTAATTTCATATCCACTCCTAACTGGCAAAAAGCAAGAATCCTACTTATTTCATATTTCAGAGGATTCCAACTTCTGGATTCACACCAGGAAACGTATGCTTTCCAGACTCTATGATAGATGAGTCTGGAGGCTGGCTTTCTAGCATTAATGAGCGTAGAAAGAACCAGGCCAGAGACCCCTCTCTTTTTCAAAATGTGGGTCTCAGCAGCCAGGCCGTCAAATTTAGCCTTTGTAAGGAAGGGTGGAATACTGGACCCTGTGACAACAGGTCGTGTCGAAGTGGAAGCTTCCAGGGCCTTCCTATCGCCATTTTTACGATCTCGGCATACCAAGGCCTCCTGGGCCAGTTTGGGGCCACTAGGATTACTGGTATTCCCTCCTCCTTGATCCTGCGAAGCAGTCTTTGTAGAAGAGGGATCGGAGGGAATGCATAGATCAGTGAGAACTGATTCCATGGAGTTATTAGAGCGTCTGTCCCGTAGGCTAGAGGATCTCTCGTTCTGGACACAAAGTTGTCCAATTTCTTGTTGAACCTGGAAGCTAGCAGGTCTACATCTGGGTTTCCCCATCTCAGACATATGGCCTGAAAGATCTCTGGGTGAAGAGACCACTCTCCTGGTAGCAGCTGCTGACGACTCAGGTAGTCTGCTTGCCAGTTTTCTATCCCTGGAATGAAGATTGCAGAGATGCAAGGTACATGCTCTTCTGCCCATGCCAAGATCCGGTTCACCTCTCTTTGGGCTGCCCGACTGTGGGTGCCTCCTTGGTGATTGATGTAAGCTACTGCCGTAGCATTGTCGGATTGAACCCGAACTGGGTAGCCCTGTAACCTGTATGTCCAGGTTTTGAGGGCTAGATATACCGCCCGGATCTCTAGCACATTGATGGGCAGGATCCCCTGAGTCTTGGCCCAGGTACCCTGGGTAGAAGCCTCCTCGAATACTGCACCCCAGCCCGATAGACTGGCATCCGTAGATACCACCTTCCAGGCCACTGGGAGGAAGGACTTTCCCTTCCGTAAATTCCTGGCTTCTAGCCACCAATTGAAGCTGTGGCGTACTTGTGAGGACAGGCGCATGGGTATATCCAGAGCTTGGCTCTTCCTGTTCCAGGAGGCTAAAATATTGCCTTGAAGTAGTCTCGAATGAAACTGGGCGTAAGGGACCGCCTCGAAGGAGGCTACCATCTTTCCCAATAGTCTCATGCAAAGGCGAATAGACGGCCTCTTGTTTGCTTTGACCTTGTGGATCAGGTCTTTCAGAGACTGTATCTTTGGCTCTGGCAGGTATACCCTGTTTTGGGCTGTATCTATGATCATGCCCAGGTACACTATCCTTCTTTGGGCCTGGAGAGAGGATTTTTGTAAGTTTATAATCCATCCTAAATGCTCCAGGTATCCTACTGTAGTGTCTACAGCGTGATCCAATCCCTCCTTTGACTGATCTATTAATAGTAGATCGTCTAGATAGGCTGTTACCGCAATGCCCCGTGTTCTTAGGTTTGCAAACAGAGGAGCTAGCACCTTTGTGAATACTCTGGGCGCGGTGGCTACACCAAATGGCAGGGCCACAAATTGAAAGTGGCGATCTTCTACCGCAAACCTTAGGAATCTTTGGTGAGCGGGGAGGATTGGTATGTGTAGATATGCGTCTTTGATATCTATGGACGCAATGAATTCTCCGCCTTTTAAAGTAGCGACCACGGATCGAATCGTTTCCATTCGAAAATGGCGAACGTTCAGAAACTGGTTTAGATTTTTTAGATCCAGGATGGGTCTGACTTCTCCGTTCGGTTTTGGAATCACAAAGAGGTTTGAGTAAAAACCTGAACCTTGCTCCTTTTGGGGTACCTCTGTAACCACACCTTGAGCTATTAAGTGATTCAAACCTTTGAAGAAGGATCCTCTTTTTTGTGGATCCTTGGAGAGTCTTGAACTTCGGAATTGAGAAGATGGGATCTCTCGAAATTCCAGTCTGTACCCTGAGGATATTGTGGATACCACCCATTTGTCCTGGGTTTCTGTCCGCCAAGTCGCTGAGAACTGACGAAGCCTTCCCCCCACTCGGCCGAGCGGGGGCGCCCCTTCAATGAGAGGTTTTGGGGGCTTGCTTATTAGCTCTTGAACCCCACGGCTTCTTGTTCTTCTGAGCCTTTTCTTTGGCTTTTTTGGGCGGCTGAAAAGGCCGCCGCCACTGGCTGGAGTCCGATTTCCCGGGAGCTGGGGAGAGAGTGTGTTTAAAACAAGGTCTCTTGTTTTTCTTTCTCTCAGGTAAAAGTGTCGTTTTACCACTTGATATCTTTTGGATATATCTTTCTAAATCTTCCCCAAAAAGGCGTTCGCCATGGAACGGGAAACTTGCCAACAACTTTTTGCATGGGGCTTCCGCTGACCAATGCTTAAGCCAAAGTACTCTGCGCATCTGTACCAGCTGGAGTGTAAGGCGTGATGCCTGTATGATAGAATCTCGCATGGCATCCACTGTGAAGCATAAGGCTTTAGGTAAATTCTCCCAATTTTTAGCCTGCTCTGAAGGCAGCTCCTTCAGCCCCTGCTTTACCTGTTGGCTGACGACCTGACACATACCGACTGCTGCTACTGCAGGTTGGATAATTGAGCCGGCCAAAAGGAAGGAGGATTTCAGTAAGGATTCCAACTTCTTCTCAGAAGGATCTTTAAACACTTGTACATTATCCACTGGACATGTCAGGTTTTTATTTACACAAGAAATAGCCGCATCTACCGTAGGCAGGCTCCATTTCTTTAAAAAATTTTCCTCCATAGGATAAAGAATGTTAAACTTTTTTGGAGGTGAAAAACGCTTATCTGGATGTTGCCAGTCTGCGTACAATAGATCCTCTAGTAACGGATGAACCGGGAAGGAGCATGCACCTTGCAGGGATCTTAATGATCCTAGGGAGGAGACAGGTGATTCTGTTACCTCCAAAGAGGGTAACCTAAATGCAGCTCGCACGGCTCCTGCATAGCATTGCACCTGTGACTTTAAAATCTGGGATACCGAAAAAGGCTCATCCGATATCCCTGATCCGTCTGACTCCTCATCCTCTGCTGATGTAGCCTCCTCCTCATCCTCCTCCTCCTCAGGTACTTCTGAAGGGAGGTCCAATACTGGAGGAGATCTGCTTCGCTTATTGTCCTTTTTAGAGGATTTAGCGATTAAAGTAGCAATTTTCTCCTCCAGATTATTTAGGGCAGCTGATAAAGTGTCCTCAGTGACATATGCAGGCCCAGGCTTCACTGGGGAAGCCGCCATACCTGACAGAGGTAATGGCTCATCCTGTACAGGTGCTTTTGGCAACACAGGAGAGGAAGGTACCGAGTCAGCACAGCTAGAGCCCCCTGTCTCAGGCGGCGGTGCTCTTTTATCTCTTTTTGTCCGCATTACTTCCCCTGGAAGACTTACTGTTTAGACAAAATACAAGGTACCTAAATGCATATACTACCGTGTTCAGTTTAGCAAATACATTAAGTATGCAACTTTTAACACATAACTATGCATAACATGGATGTCTTCTAGGAAGTACCCAATCCAACCACATGGAGTCTTACGTCCCTGTATAGCTGCTGTGTTTCTCTGCCAGGAACAAGAGAACTAACGAGCTTGCTTGCTGCTGCAGTGCTTTTTACACTGACAGTCTTTTAAATTTGGCGCCGTTTCTGTGCCTGCGCGCGCCACGTGCCCGCGCACAGCCTCGGCCCCCCCCCCCCCCTCCGATAAAGCGCGCTCCCGCGCGCGCGCGCGCGGCCTTTAGCGCTATGGTGGTGGCCATAGTGAGAGAGGACTCTCATCAGCCCCTGTCCCCACTTACCTGCATCTGCAGGTGTCTGTATCGGCCACCGGAAGGAGGAGCGGGGTGCTCAAGCAAGCTCAGCAGCGGAGGTGACGAGCAGTGTACTTCGCCGAAGCCGACACTGAACAGAGTGAGGTGAGTATATTCAGCTCTTTACTCCCCCCAGTGGTGGAAAAAGAGAAGACATCCACTTTTTGAAAAAGGTCCCAACCTAGTTATGGACCTTCTAATCTCACCTTATCCACGCCGCAGGTTTTTCTGCTGAAAGTTTTCAGACAGATACCAAACTTCACCCTTCACGGTGGGCTATGTGTGCCAACCTTCAGGGATATGGGTTCCTATTTAAAGGATACCTCTCCCCTGGGCCTTGTACAAGACTCTTACCAGGACTTTATAGCGAAATAGCGAAAGTGCTGGATCTTAGAGCCCAGTCCTCCGAAGAGAGACATTACAGGCGACGCCTCATGGATGAGGCCCGGATCCCATCCAGATTCAGCTCATTTGTAGGCGTCTTGGATGGATCCGAAAGCATAGCTCTTTTACCCCCAGAGGGTCTCTTTGGTAGAGCTTTCCTTTAGCACCTCCTAACGCGTCCAACACCTTTCGACACTGGCGAAAAAACTGAGGTACTTCCCTGATGGGAGGGGTTATATGGAGGGGAACTGTCTTCCATTGGTTGTGCCAGTGTCCAATCACCGCTGGTGACCCTTAACCCATTATGTAATGACTAGCTCTGTGTCCCGTGGTGTACGATAAAGAAACAGAAACAGATTACAAAACGCAGTGCGATTGCCAGAATCGCATCGCATGGGTGTGAAGACCCATGGAATGCGATTCAGGTGCGGGAGGAAAAAAAAGGGTCCTGCACCATTTTGGTGCGGATGTGATGCGATATCAGCCATACAATGACTGAAATCACACCGCACACACATCACATGTGATGTGCACAGGAATGCGGTGCAATTTCTGTGCAAATCACATGCGGTGTCTACATCGGACAAGTGTGAACCCAGGCTAAGTCTTAATAAAATACTTGTAACACGGGACTAATTTCAGCTTGAGTACTTTTTTCTTTAACCGCTTGCCGACTGCCTCCTGCACATATACGTTGTCAGAATGGCACGGCTGCGCAAAGCAATGTACCTGTACGTCGCTTTGAACTTCGTGCCGCATGGGTTGCGTGCGCCCCTGCCACGAGCTCCATGCCCGTGGGACCCGTGGACTCTATGTCCGTTGGTGTCCCGCGATCGTGTCACGGAGCTGCAGGACAGGGGAATGCCTGTGTAAACAAGGCATTTCCCTGTTCTGCCTTGTAACAGTAACAGGACACTGATCTACTGCTCCCTGTCATCGGGAGCAGTGATCAATGTCTGTCGTGTCACTGGTAGCCCAGCCCCCACACAGTTAGAATCACTCCCTAGGACACACTTAACCCCTTCCTCGCCCCCTAGTGGTTAACCCTTTCCCTGTCAGCGTCATTTACACAGTAATCAGTGCATTTTTATAGCACTGATCGCTGTATAAATGACAATGGTCGCAAAATAGCGTCAAAAGTGTCCGCCATAATGTCGCAGTCACGATAAAAATCACAGATCGCCTCCATTTCTAAAAAAAAACTAATTAATAAAAAAAATGCCATAAATCTATCCCCTATTTTGTATACGCTATAACTTTTGCGCAAACCAATCAATATACGCTTATTGCAATTTTTTTTTACCAAAAATATGTAGAAAAATACATATCAGCCTAAACTGAGGAAAAAATTTGTTTTTTATATGTTTTTGGGGGATATTTATTTATAGCGCAAAAAATAAAAACCGCATAGGTGATCAAATACCACCAAAAGAAAGCTCTATTTGTGGGAAAAAAAGGACGTCAATTTTTTTTGGGTGCAAAGTTGCATGACTGCACAATTGTCAGTTAAATGGACGCAGTGCCAAATCACAAAAAATGGCCAGGTCATTGGGCAGCCAAAACCTGAAGTGGTTAATGCCTGATTATTACATCATTCTTATCTGAAACACATTAGAGGTTTAAAACAATATGTGTCCTGTAATATGGAAAACCAAAGATTTATCAAAATTTTCTTATTTATCAGGTATTTATCAGGTATTGAGTATATATTTTTTTAATAATAAAGAGCTTTAAAACAAGATAGTTGATAAATAACAAAAGATGCTTTGGCCATATTGTTGCGGAGCCACATTCTTTAAATCTATACATTTGGCAGCTATCACTTTTTATAACTTATAAAGATAATTAACGTAAATAATTTGGGTTCATGCAGGGAAAACCTTGCCACCTCACCTGCTAGAATATGCTGCCCTGCGCTTTGGAAGAGTAGAAGGTGCCACAGTGCCAGGATCCCCAGGAATGGATGTGCTTAATAACCGAAAACCTTTCAACAACAGAAAAGGGGAGAGAGTGTGACTTGACCTAAATCCCCAATAACAAAATACATTAAAAAGGAGAACAAGTATATTTAAAAAAGGCAGCAGAGTGACAAAAAAAAATTAACTAACCTCTTCATTATAAACTATCCATTAAGCTTCGGCCACTGGCGGTGCGCTTTAAACCCCTGCTAGCAGCGGAATAAAGGGTTAAATGAACCCATGTAGCGCCTCTGCCGAATCGATTTGCAGGCACTTTGGCAGCGGTGCCCATTCACTTCAATGGGCAGGAGCGTTGTATACACCACTCCTCCACCACCCCAAAGATGCTGCTTGCAGGACTTTTATTTAAGGTCCTGCCAGCGCAGTGCCCCAGTGTGAAAGCACTCTGGCTTTCACACTGGGACTGCAGGGGAGGCGTTTTTCTGGCGCTATTTTTAGCCCAAAAGCGCCTGAAAAACGCCTTAGTGTGAAAGGGGTCTAAAAGTGGTTATAAAGGCTGTAGGTTTCTTAAACTTTAGGCATTGTCTGCATTAAAGTAAAAAACCTTTGGTATGCAGCCGCCGCCGCCTCCAGGAGGTGTCTCGGGCCCTGATTGGATAGATTGATAGCAGCGCAACTATTGGCTCCCACTGCTGTCAATCAAATCCAATGACGTGGGAGCCGGAGGACGGGGCCGAGTCCTGCTGTCTGTGTCAATAGGCGCAGCAGCAAGACACGGGAGCGTGGCTCTCCAACGGGGCACTCGAGAAGGGGAGGAGCCAGGGGCGCCGCTGAGGGACCCCAGACGGGGAGAATCGGGACCACTCTGCGCAAAACCAACTGCACAGAGGAGGTAAGTATAACATGTTTTTTTTTTTTTTTAAACAAAACTTTAGTTATCCTTTAATGATATAAAAAAAAAAAACGAAACAGTAAAGTTAGCCCAATTTTTTTGTGTAATTTGAAAGATGATGTTACGCCACGTGAATCGTGATCTTTGTTCTAAGTAAAAAAATTGTGATTCTCATTTTTGGCCAGAATCGTGCAGCTCTAGTGTGCGCCTGATTAACAGAGGGAATGCGGCAGTTTTTCATATAGAAAACTGCCACAGATCCCGGCCAGGTGCGACCCCGTCATACAGGATGTGACCTGTCAGCAGACAGGTCACATCCCTCTCTCTGCCCATTCAGTGATTACACCACACAAGCAGAGACTGCAAAGGGTTAACAAGCTTCTTCTCCCTTCTCTCTGAGCCAAGTGGGAGCAAAGAGAGCCGTGAGATCAGAGCTTGCAGCTCTTCGGTCTATGTCCTTTGTGCTGCCTGTCACAGCCACAGAACGGATCACTCCTAAATAACAAAAGGTTCTTGCACTCCTTTGTTAATCAGGAGCAGCATATGCTTCATGTTAAAAATTTAGAAGACTTGTGCAAGCTTATTACCCCTGTGACTCCATTAGGGTGACTTACTCTCCCTATCTATCTATCCCAGTGGTCACTGTCATTAAAGCCTGGCACTAACTGGAATGTTTATTCTTGAAAAAGAATGAAATCGTTGCCCTTGTAAACAGTTTGTACTACCAGTCTATATTGACATTAAAGTGGAACTTTTGGATGCATAGAGCAGCGGCTCGAGATTGAGCATGTAGCGGTACCCCCAGGGCAAGCAGCTTTCTCTGGGGGCACTGCTTAAGGGAAGCAGGTAAGTATGACATGTTTGTTATTTTTTTTTTAATTAAGCTTTAGTATTACTTTAAGACAGAAAGAGAGTTGTCACCAGATCAGGAATCCAAGGGAAAGCTACTGGGGACATCTGTTTCAACGATACCGTTAACTATGACATTTCCTTCACTTTGGAGAGATTTCCCATTTCCCTCTTGTGTCTTTAGGTTATGAAGTAAACAGAAATTGCCCCAATAGTACAGATATAGCAATAAAAAGTGTTTTCATTATTCTCTTCTCTACACAATTTGAAAAAAAAGTTTGGTCTTTACATATATTTTAACTCACCTTCTTCCTCTTGTTCAATTTCTTCTTTAGGCTCTTGTAGACTGCTGCTTCCTGGAATTTCTTTAATGCAGCTAAAAGTCACAAGAAAAGCTGATAAACATAAAGGGCATATGGTGAGGTGGAATATCAAAAGTGCTCCACACTCTTAGGGGAATTTTTTTTTTTAAGTTGTTAGTTTTCTTCCTTTTCATCTGGAATGGGGTATCCCCTGAAGAATTTATTGTTTCTCTATTTTTCATATTTGTAAATAAAGAATTAAAAAAAAAAAATACTTAATTTACCTGTCCAATATGGAAGCAAGCTTCTTGGCCACATGTGCACGGAATTCAGGTGTAGTTTGTAGTTCATTCCCATCATGCTCATGTTTGTCAGGGCGAACCCTTTAAAGAGAGCACAGTATTACATAAACACCCATTAGGTCTTGTTCACACCACTGCCACTGAGAGGCATTGATCTGTATTAATCAATGCAGGCTCAATGCAAGGAAACAGTTCTTTTGTATGTTTCCTGTTCACATCTGAGCACTGCCCTGAGGTAGGTTGTATGAATAAATTTTACCCAGTGCAACTCACCATACCACACCATGGTACATAGACTTGGACAGAGTGGAATTATGTGACACTTTAATGATGACAGAAAAATAAAAAAGTAACAGTACCTTGCGTTGTAACAATGCAAAGCACCACTCCTACACAAAGATATTAGCTTGCGAGCGCTTTAGGGTGCGAGTTGGTGTGAATGAGCCCTTACTGTCTAACTATTTACAATACATGAAAGGGTGGCACCAGAGTAGTTTAGTGATTTATACTGAGGACCTTGGTTCAATACCCACCAGGTCATGATCTCCACAGAATGTACAGTATATTATACTCCTGTGTCTGTGTGGGTTTCTTCCTCTAAAAACATAAACGTATGCTATTTGGCAACTGAACAAACTGACTCTAGAGCAGTCTTTTTCAACCAGGGTGCCCAGGCACCCTGGGGTACCTTCAGGTTTCTTTAGGGATGCCTTGGTAAAATTACTAAAAATTTTAAAATACTCTATACAAGCCAGCGGGTGAACCTAGCCTGCCCTTTAGTTACACAAAGCCACAGGTTTTCTTTGTGCACCATTACAGCCTTCTAGCTGCAGGTGTTCTAACAACCAGTTTTTTTTTTTCCTAAGCCAGTGGTGTGTGAAACACACCCAAAAACTCCACCCGGTGCCAAAAAAAGTGCACTCACATAAAGAGTGACACAAAATGTGCAACGGGTGTTACACAATCCTCCTTAGGAAGAACCTTACCCTGATCCCCAGGGGCATTAGGCTCCAGACGGGGACTGAGGTACTCACTAGGTCCATCTGGCCGAAACCAGACGGACCCCTTTCTCTGGAGGGTCTGCCGAAACAGACCCACCCAAGTAGTCAGAGGGACTCGCCCGAAGGGAGACCCAATAAGAGAGGGCGAACCAAGCCAGAAGGCCATGTCCACCCCCTCCCAAGATGTTCAGGGTAAGCCAGAGGACCCACACCCTACTAATCACACAGTGACAAACGTGCAACAATCAACAAAAAAATACAAAAAAGTGACAACACAGGGGGTAAATAAATAGAAAGTGGGGAGAAGGAAGGTGGGAGAAGTGAAAGTGGCCATTGAGTGTCACAATGGCCGGCGCTTCGGCCAGTTCGCCAGGTTTTCTAACAACCAGTGACATAATTGGTTGATGAGGAGGATGTCAGGTGTCTGTACAGAATCCTTATTTGCTCCTCTTCATCAGCACTGGGGTCACATTAGCCAAGTTAGGGAGAGAAATTGAAGAAGAGAAATATTGAAATACTAGTCAGTACCAGTGTGAAAAGATGTATTTGCTCTGAAAGAATAATTCACCTCTAAGGTTTGGTGCCCTTGTAAGTAGATGCTGCATTATGTAAAACTATTTGTTTTTATTTACATTTTAGAATGGGGAGCCTCAAGATTGTGCAGAATTTTAAAGGGTGCTTTGACTGAAAAAAGTTGAAAAAGAGTGTATATGTGTATCTGTATGGCCATAGCATGGACCAATGCACTTAATGTGCCGAGGAATATGTCAGTGTCATAAATATTGCAAAGAAAAATATGTACCGTAGACTTGGCATAACTGTTGCAACAGAATCCTGCTGATGCTGAACACATTTCTTGACACCTGTAACACAAAAGGTCACAAATCTGATAAATGGAAATGCTAGCATAAGCTCAAATGACACTTAACCACTTAAGCCCCGGACCATTTGGCTGGCCAAAGACCAGGCCCCTTTTTGCGATTCGGCACTGCGTCGCTTTAACTGCCAATTGCGCGGTCATGCAACGTGGCTCCCAAACAAAATTGACGTCCTTTTTTTCCCACAAATAGAGCTTTCTTTTGGTGGTATTTGATCACCTCTGCAGTTTTTATTTTTTGCGCTATAAACAAAAATAGAGCGACAATTTTGAAAAAAAAAAGCAATATTTTTTTACTTTTTGCTATAATTAATATCCACAAAAAATATAAAAAAAACTAAATTTTTTTCCTCAGTTTAGGCCGATATGTATTCTTCTATATATTTGGTAAAAAAAATAAAAATCGCAATAAGCGTTTATTGATTGGTTTGAGCAAAAGTTATAGCGTCTACAAAACAGGGGATAGTTTTATGGCATTTTTATTATTATTTTTTTTTTTAACTAGTAATGGCGGCAATCTGCAATTTTTATCATGACTGCGACTTTATGGCACATCGGACACTTTTGACACTATTTTGGGACCAGTCATTTTTACAGCGATCAATGCTATAAAAATGCACTGATTACTGTGAAAATGGCACTGGCAGTGAAGGGGTTAACCAGGAGGGGGCGCTGAAGGGGTTAAGTGTGTCCTAGGGATGTGTTCTAACTGTAGGGGGAAGGGCTATGTGTGACATGACACTGATCGCGGTTCCCGATTACAGAGAGCTGTGATCAGTGTCCTGTCACTAGGAATAATGGGGAAATGCTTGTTTACACCGTGAGACGATCGTGGGTATCCCCGTGGACATCGAATCCGCGGGACCCGCAGTCGGACTCACAGAGTTGCGGCGGGCGTATATATACGTTGATCTGCCCAGCCGTGCCATTCTGCCGATGTATATTTTGGCGTGACACGGTCGTTAAGCGGTTAAAGAAGGTGTAGAAATGGACATTAACCAGCTGTTTACTATTACTAAACTGGTCATTACAAAGTTTTCAAAATAAACGAAGAAGTTCTTTACAAAATAATGAGATAATAAAGGTAGACAGTAAAAAACAATTCAAGACCAAAAGTTTAAGGTGGTCCTCCTGCTCAGTAGAGCTTACAATCTTAAAGGCCCATACACGCGATCTGACTTATTGACAAAAACGGTCCGACGGACATGTTTGGTTGGACAATCCGACCGTGTGTATGCTCCATCGGACAATTGTTTTCACTTTTTCATCAGACAAATGTTCGCTGTGCATGCTCTCAAACTTTCCGGCAACAAATGTCCGATGGAGGATAATCCGATGGTGTGTACACAGTAGGGCCGAAACAACTAATCGATTAATCGACAACTAATCGATTATGAAATTAATCGATTACTATTTTCATAATCGATTAATCGGCCAGCAACATAATGGGGTTAAAAAAAAACTAAAATGAGCCCTTTACAGTACAAAAAGAGCAAATCGCTACTGTAAATATTACTTTCACTGTCCCACAGTAAAAAATGAACAGCTTAAAGCGATTATTTGCTCTTTTTGTACTAATTTTAGTTTTTTTAACACCATTATGTTACTAAACATCTCAGGCCCGGGTCACACCTCTGTGTTTTTTTGGTGCTTTTTGCAGAAACACACTACAGTTTATTTACATGGTTTCCTATGGGACACGTTCACATCCATGATTTTTTCAGCTGCTGCGTATTTGGAAAGGGCAAGTACTTTTTTTAAACGCAAAACGGTGCTATTTTGGTTTTTTGGTTCAATATACTTCAATAGAGAAGCTGCAGAAAAGCATGCAATAATGTGTTTTTTTGTGGCAATTTCTGTTTTTTAGTCTGCACAACAACAAATTGGCCAAAAAAAAAATGTAAAAATGCAGCAAAATTACCTTTTTTTACTGTTATTAACGAATTAATCGAAACAATAATCGGCCAACTAATCGATTATGAAAATAATCGTTAGTTGCAGCCCTAGTACACAGGTCCATCGGACTAAAGTCCAAACACGCATGCTCAGAACCAATGCTAAAGATCAGACAACAATAGCAGAAGTTGCCCAAAGGGTGGCGGTAAAGAGCTGAAAAACCACGTGATTTGGTAAAAGTTGGCTGAAAATGTTCTGCCGTGTGTATGCATAACAAGTTTGCGGCCAACGCCCCTTCGGACCAAAATCCACGGTAAAGTCCATTGGAAGTCCGATCGTGTGTATGAGGCTTAAGGCTTTTAGCACACTGGACAGATTTTCTCTCTCTCCTAGACGACTTTCTTCGTGGCAGCAGTGTTTTGGCAGAAAAAATCCTTGATGCTTGTAAATGCATGTAACGCGTTTAGGCGCATTAAACGCTAGGGCGTTAGCTAATTTCCCTGGCCAGAATATGAATTTATTCTGGTCAGTGAAATGAATTAAAACTCAAATTCTAATGGTGCCTAGCATTAACCTGCATCAAGCATTTTTTTCCTACCAAAACACTGCTACTCCTGGTACCCCAAAAAGCAGCATCAAAAATGTCCAGTGTGCAAGAGGCCTAATAGGGAGAGGCAAGTGAAACAAAAGGTAATAACTGTGAGAGATGAGTTGACGGAGAAAGCACAGTTTATTAAATATAAGCGGGATAAGGCTTTCCTGAAGACATGAGTTTTCAGGGACTGCCTAAAGGCAAATGGCGTAGGAGATAGCAGGACAGTCTGGGGTAGGAAATTCCAGAGGACGGGAAAGGCTCTGAAAAGTCCTGAACCGAAGCATGTGAGGTGGGGGAAAGGAAGATACAGAAAGCAGAATGTCTTGGGAGGAGCGAAGAGGACGGTTTAGGTGATATTTTGAGGCAAGCTTGGTAGTGTAGCTGGGTGCAGAGTTGTAGATGGCTTTGCATGTTGTTATTAGTATTTTGAATTTTTTTAATTGAGTGAGCAGAAGCCTGCGCACCAATCGGCAGAATGGCGCGGCTGACACTGAGTGGTTCGTAAGGTGGGCAAGTCTAGCAGCAGCATTCATTATGGACAGAGGAAGGAATGGCCTGTGTATTTATAGAACACTTTAAAACTTTAAAGAGTTAGTCCAGGGAACATGTGGAATGAATTGATGACCTGCAAATGGCACCCAAAAAACAAATTCAACAGTGCTAAAGCTAGAAAATACATTCAGGCCTTAACTGTTGTCCACGTAAACCTCTGCAGCCAAACTCCTGAGAGGGCGTCATTTGTCTTGTGGATAGGTCTGCTTTCTCAGCTGTCTTGTATGTACACTTCTGTTTCATGTTCCACTAACCAAATTCCACGAGAGACCCCTTTCACACAAGAGGCGTTTTTTTGGGCTAAAAATAGCGCCTGTAAAGCGCCTAAAAAACACCTGCCCTACAGCCCCAGTGTGAACGCCAAAGTGCTTTCACACTGGAACGGTGAGCTTGCAGGATGTTAAAAAAAGTCTTGCAAGCAGCATCTTTGGGGTAGTGTATACACCGCTCCTCCACCGCCCCTGCCCATTGAAATGAATGGGCACCACTACCGAAGCACCTGCAAATCGCTTCAGCAGCGGCGCTACACGGGCGCATTTAACCCTTTCTTCGGTCACTAGTGGGGGTTAAAAGCGCCCCGCTAGTGGCCGAATAGCGCCGCTAAAACAGCAGTAAAGTGCAGCTAAAACTAGCGGCGCCTTATGCTGGGTTCACACTGATACTACACAACAGTCATCCGACTTTCATCCTACTTTGCTCTGCGACATCAGTCCTACATCGCTCCTACATGGGTCCTACATCCATCCAAATTGACTGAACAGGATACTACTTTGATCAGACTTTGTGATAGTCTGACTTGTCATTTAACCAATCAAAACAATCCCAGGGTCAGATAAATTCCTTTTACTGCTGCTGTAATCACCATGTCGGATGTCAAAGTTCGGATGGCAAGGACAAGGATCCTACTTTGATCCGACTTCAATGATAGTCAATGGGCTGAAGTCGGATCAAAGTCAGACCAAAGTAGTACAGACATGTGTCGTACCGACATGTGTCGTACCAGTTAAGGCGGCTCTCATAGGGAAACATTGATTTTCACACGTCATGCGACATGAGCTCCCAATGTCGGAGCGTTTGTCGTACCAGTGTGAACCCAGCCTGACCGCGAACGATGCCCGCCGCTCAGTGTGAAAGGGCTCGAGCTTTGAGTCGAAATTGCAGGATGACAAACTTCTTATGGGCTTATTAGCAACTACAGTTTGCTGTCAAGCTTTCTGTATGCGAGAGAGAGAGGAAGCGCCCTACAGGTTGGTAAGGGAATACCCAATTAGCATTAGAAAAGTTAGGTGTAAAAGGGATTGTCAGCACCACCTAAACTCAGTGCATGTCTGCTGTACTCTAAGGGCTAATTTACACCAGCCCCTGCATTACAATGCAGCGGCTGCTGTGCAGGATGGTCTGTCAGGGGCTGGCGTCGGCCCACAGGGGAAGGGCCAAGGGGCTGGCGTCGCCCTGCGGAGGGATGGCCTTGAAGCCGATGTCGCCCTGCGGAGGAGGAGCCAAATGCTGGCCGTCGCCCTGCAGGGGAAGGGCCAAGGGGCTGGCCATCGCCCTGCGGAGGAAGGGCCAAGGGGCTGGCCATCGCTCTGCGGAGGAAGGGCCAACTGGCTGGCCATCGCCCTGCGGAGGAAGGGCCAAGGGGCTGGCCATCGCCCTGCGGAGGAAGGGCCAAGGGGCTGGCCATCGCCCTGCGGAGGAAGGGCCAAGGGGCTGGCCATCGCCTTGCGGAGGAAGGGCCAAGGGGCTGGCCATCGCCTTGCGGGGAAGGGCCAAGGGGCTGGCCATCGCCCTGTGGAGGAAGGGCCAAGGGGCTGGCCATCGCCCTGCAGGGGAAGGGCCAAGGGGCTGGCCATCGCCCTGCAGGGGAAGGGCCAAGGGGCTGGCCATCGCCCTGCAGGGGAAGGGCCAAGGGGCTGGCCATCGCCCTGCGGAGGAAGGGCCAAGGGGCTGACCATCGCCCTGCGGAGGAAGGGCCAAGGGGCTGACCATCGCCCTGCGGAGGAAGGGCCAAGGGGCTGGCCATCGCCCTGCGGAGGAAGGGCCTGGCCATCACCCTGCGGAGGAAGGGCCAAGGGGCTGGCCATCGCCCTGCGGAGGAAGGGCCAAGGGGCTGGTCATCGCCCTGTGGAGGAAGGGCCAAGGGGCTGGTCATCGCCCTGTGGAGG
This sequence comes from Rana muscosa, assembly GCA_029206835.1. NCBI lineage: Eukaryota > Metazoa > Chordata > Amphibia > Anura > Ranidae > Rana > Rana muscosa. Next base: position 886,501,592 of record CM055116.1, read on the forward strand.
AAGGGCCAAGAGGCTGGCCATCGCCCTGTGGAGGAAGGGCCAAGGGGCTGGCCATTGCTCTGTGGAGGAAGGGCCAAGCGGATTGCCGTCACCCTGCGGAGGAAGGGCCAAGGGGCTGGCCATCGCCCTGCGGAGGAAGGGCCAAGCGGGTTGCCATCACCCTGCGGAGGAAGGGCTGAGCACTGCCCATCGCCCTGCAGAGGAGTAGTATTCGGGGCTGGCGATGGTCCTGTGGAGGAAGGGCCTTGGGCTGGCCTCAGATTGGAACACTACAGAACTGCCTTAAACTGACTTTAGAAAATGTCAGCTAATGAATTAATGAATGAGAAGGTGAAGCGAAGCCATAGCAATGAATGGGAACCCATGTTCATCTTGCAGGCAGAGGCCATCTTCCCTCACATGAACACATTTCCAATAAACACGTGACCCCGGCCATGTAAATCCCTGCTCCTCTCACCCGGGGGCTCCCATGCCGCCTCCTTCAGCCGTTGCCTCTCTTCATCACTATCACTGCTGTCAGAGCTCTCCTCAGGCGGGTGACTCCCGGGCGCCGCCATCTTCCCCGGATCACGTGCTCCGTAGCCGTCACGTGTTCCTGATCCCTCGGCGACCCGGCAGTGACGTGTTCGGGGCTGGTGATGGTGGATCGTCCTGTGTGTGAGGTGAGTTGGCTGAGCCGTGAGTGTGGAGGAGTTGGGTGGCAGAAGGTAACTGGCATTAGAAGAGGGCTCTACTAGTCGGGCACGACTCGCCCACCATCCCGGGACTCCAGTGCTATAGCTGAGCTCCCTTTGGGTCCAATGTAGGAGGAAGGTTCCCCGGTGACAGCTGTCATAGAGCTATGGGCAGGTGACCCCATCTCCCCCTCCTCCATGATCGCCTGATAATCTGATTAGAGGTTTAGTGAGCAGACAATTGCTGGAGCTGGGCCCTGATTCCTGTCCATAATAGTCAGGCCAGGGCCCAGCCTCCTCTGACCGCTCTGTACATGGGAGATCCACTCCATGCACACTTCATAGGTTTTCTTCTATTTCTGTCCATCCAGTCCTTAGATGTCACACTAGTGATCTGACTTTTCTCTGTTGCAGTTTAGTTCTACAGCCTCCCCCCCCCCCCCCCCAGGACAAGACAAGCAGACTGATGAGCTCAGCACACTGCTCTCTCCTCCTGTCAGTGTATTGCTTGGCTCATAGTGCTGCCTGCCAAGCCACATCCAGGTATTTTCACCACTTTAAAGTACAGCTAAAAACAAAACTTTTTCTTATTTTAATTTTGGGTAAGGGAAGGTTATAACTAGGGCTGCAACTAACGATTAGCTTAATCGATTAGTTAGATAAAAACCTTTTAAAGGGGAGTTCCAGCCTTTTTTATGTTTATTAAAAGTCAGCAGCTACAAAAAGTGTAGCTGCTGGCTTTTAATAAACAGACACTTACCTGTTCCACTGTCCAGCGACGCAGCCGAACGGAGCTTCGCTCCTCTCTGCCGGTGCCTCCATTCTAACTGTGGGTACCCGGCCGTGACAGCTTTTGGCTTCACGGCCGGGCACTCACTGCGCATGCGCGAGCGGTGCTGCACAATCTGAGTGGACAGGCGATCGCCTGGGACCTGTCACATGTCCCAGGTGATCGCCTACAGGGAGGGGCCGCTTTAGGCGATATGACAAGTCGTCTAAGCGGTCCCTGGGCAGAAGGAGAAAGTGGGACAGGAAGTCCCACTCCTACTGAAGCCCCCACTCCCCCCCCCAAAAAAAATTACATGCCAAATGTGGCATGTAAGGGGGCAAGGAGTGGTTTAATATATATATATATACACACACACACACACACACACACACACACACACACACAGGTAAATATAAATAACCAGCTATATGGTTATGAAACAAAATAGAGGTTGTATCTAATACAGAGCAGCCCCGATCATCCGTCTTCTGAGATCCACCACCGGCGCTTCCAGCTTCTCCTGCCTTCAAAGTGCCCCTATAGCAAGGAAAAAAACCTACAATGGTATCCTTGACTACTCTGTGCAGTCCTGATCCTCCTCCTTTTGTGTGTCCCCCGCTGGCGATTTACACTGCTTCCCCCTGCTGAGTGCCCTCAATAGCTAGCCTCATCCTATGGGGGCACTCGAGCAGGCTCACTCTGGGGCCACACTCTTGTGACTGGACATCGTCCATTCACACACAAAGCGTGGCTCGGCCCAGCTCACTGGCTGTGATTGGCAGGAGCCAATGTCTCCCGCTGCTGTGTAAACCAATGAGGAGAAAGAGAGAGACCAAGGAGAGCTGCTGCTCTCATGCACATCGCTGGATTGAGATGGGGCTCAGATAAGTACGTGGGGGGGGTGGCTGCTGCTACCAGTAGGTTTTAAATTTCATTATATTTTCTCCTTCATGCATTAAGGCAAAAAGACTTCCGCCTTTAGAACCACTTTAAATCACTTCCTTCTCCTGTCCAGGACTACATGTCCCATGAGGCATTGCTCCTCACAAGTTCTCAGGCACTTACTGACATGTATGGTGTACTGAGCTGTGTGTGCTGCACTGTGTATACTGACATGTATGGTGTACTGAGCTGTATGTGTGCTGCACTGTGTATACTGATATGTAAACAAATAATGCATTCTGTATGCAGGCCAACTAATCGGCTGACCAACTAATCAATTATGAAAATGGTTGACAATGATAATTATAAATGATTACAATAGATTCTGTCGATTAGTTGTTTCAGCCTGTTGGCTTTTCTTTTTTTTGCTATATGTGTCCCATTGGGGAGATTTTCCTTCACTTCCTGTCCCATAGCCATAACAGGAAGGGAGAAGAAATTCCTCCACAGTATAGGAGTCCCTGGTTGCCACCAGAACTAGTGTCCCCATTGGAAGATTTCCCCTCTATTGCTGTTCTGGGGAGAACTCCCAAATTTGAGATTTTCTTTCTCTTTCACTTTTGATGATTAATGGTAAAGATGACAAACAGGGTGGATCTCCGTAACTGGGACACAGACGGCATTAAAGACTGACAGGTTTACCTCTCCAATCTGTCCAAAACTAAAAATAAAAAGTTGCCTTTAGTTAGCTTTGTTGAAGTGGTTGTAAACCCTTACATATACCCAGTGAAGTGACTGGCCTCCCTGGTGATACAGAGATTAAACAAATCCTCCTACATACTTTGTATTGGTTTATCTGCAGTCTTCTGTACTCTACAGCCACTTCAAGTCCAGAATTAGTTTGAGCTATCAGAAAAAAGGGGGCAGGGAGCTAAAGTTGCACATTGCAGAGCTCAGTGAGGAGAGAGAGCTGATTGGAGGAAGGGACACACCCCCAAACAATATGCTGCGTAGTTCATTTTTGTGTATGGATCAGTGGTTGTCAAGGTGCCTCAACTGTGGCCCCTGACAGTTCCGAAGGGCCACACATATTCATTATATGATGAAAACAATATACAAAAAAATCCGCACTGCTTGTGAACGCAGCTACAAAACTAATAGAAAAAAAGGTGCATACAAAAATATTAGATTTTTTTTTTTGTTTCAGCACTATATATCACTGGGTGTTGTATTCATATATGCATTAGCGCTACATTTTTTTTGTTATTCATTATATGATGGAATTCTGTGAGAGACTTCATGCATACTAGAGGGGGTGATCAGAGACCGCTGACATGTAACAAGGGTGGTTGGAGAATGAAGACATACCTCAGTAGATAGAGATTGGGGACATGCTCCATGAGACTCATTATTACCTCTTTAGAAATGAATGCTTCCACTGCAGACTGGTGGGGTCTGCACAGGGTCACATGTACCCTTGGGGTGCAGCTTGTTCTCACGGGGTGTAGATATTTCTGTAGTGCACCAGTAAATCTCACTCTGTTTGGTCTGTGCCTCTGAACAGTAACATATATGCCAACACTAAGAAGTTTATCACTGCCACCAATCAGATTCAGAATGAATATTATTGGTGGAGACAGGGCAGAGAGAAATAGTTACCAATCCCCTACTGACCTCCTCCTGGTCCTGTAAAGAGGTGTGTATGCCTATTCTCCATAGGATAAGATCGGAACCACAAATAAAAAGTGAACCATGCAACACATCATTTTACAATAAAGAGCTGCCAGAGATTCCAACATTCCCCTTGTTACCGTAACGTACAAAAAGCATTTTTTCCCCTGTCTGTGTTGGAGAGTTACCTTCACTTACAATCCATAAGGGATACACAGCTACCTGTTGTTTTTTCTTTTTTTCTAGGAATGAGTACGCGTACCAATACTTTTGCTCAAGTACTCCCCAATACCGTGCGGGTGGTGTGATTTAAGCCCATCCAAAATGAATGGGCTAAAATTGCACTGCAAAGGATCGCATGCGATTTGAACAGAAATGCAGTGTGATTCCTGTCCACATCACATGCGGTCTCCCACACCGCTCCTATGTGAAACCCAGGTCAGCCTGGCTTCCCACAGAAGCAGTGCGAGGAAAGTAAAGAAGGCACAACTTGTATGCAGAAGTTTCTGCACTTTTAGATTTTCATTGGAAACGGTGAGGGCGGCAGCAGCGGTAGTAGTTGGTTGTGTCGTGTAACTAGTCCGCCTGGCAAGCCCTGCCGTAAGAGTTGTCACACTGGTAAAGATGGCTGCAAAATTTAGAAAAAAAAAGTACAGAAACTTTTTGAAGCACCCCTGTTTAATCTGGAGGGGGCAAGGCTTGCTGATGGCAGACTGAATGGTTTCCGAGTGCTGCTCTGTCCTGAACCCGGCTCTCATAGCTTCTCAGCAGGCTTCACACGCCCTCCCCGAGTGGCATGATGGGGAAGAAGTCAGCAGAGGCAGCCAGCACTATTCCCTGGTCTTCCTCCAGTGGCATCAGCACCCTAATCGCCACTTGGTCTCTGCAGACAGGGCTGACATGGCAGCAACCACGAGGTCTATCTCTCACTGCACTGTACATTACCTGGCAGACCCCTTTTGTGCCAAGCCATCTACAACCTCCAGAATGCTACAAAACAGTGCCAGTGCTTCTACTTCATTTCAGCTGCCAGCCTTTCCGGCATAAAAATTTCTATACAACCACTTTCTTCTCCTGAACTCCAGGCTCCCTCCTCCCATCAGACAGTGTCACCAGGGCACGTCTGTGAAGTTGTGAGTGCATGCTCCCCAACAAGGAGTTTGGGGAAGTGGTACTGAGAGAGCTGGATGATGGCGGTTGTCAACACACAAGATTGCAAATGTTCTGGACTAGCTAAGCAAACGTTTTCATGTCCTATACTCAGCTGGCCTATAAGGATGTACCGTATTTTTCGCACCATAAGACGCACCTGACCATAAGACGCACCTAGGTTTTAGAGGAGGAAAACAAGAAAAAAAATATTCTGAACCAAATGGTGTACCAAAATATTTTCCAGTGCCCATGAAATGCAGCCTGACCATTGCCATAGTAAACGCAGCCTGACCATTGCCATAGTAAACGCAGCCTGACCATTGCCATAGTAAACGCAGCCTGACCATTGCCATAGTAAACGCAGCCTGACCATTGCCATAGTAAACGCAGCCTGACCATTGCCATAGTAAACGCAGCCTGACCATTGCCATAGTAAACGCAGCCTGACCATTGCCATAGTAAACGCAGCCTGACCATTGCCATAGTAAACGCAGCGTGACCATTGCCATAGTAAACGCAGCGTGACCATTGCCATAGTAAACGCAGCGTGACCATTGCCATAGTAAACGCAGCGTGACCATTGCCATAGTAAACGCAGAGTGACCATTGCCATCAGTGGTGTATTTAGGTTTTGTGCTGCCCTAGGCCTGACTAAACTTGCGCACCCCCTAATTTAAAAATATGACCCACCCCTTCCTTTTAAAGACCCGCCCTGTCATCTTCATGGGAAGAGGACAGAGGGGACGCCGTGGGAAGAGGACAGAGGGGACGCCGTGGGAAGAGGACAGAGGGGACGCCGTGGGAAGAGGACAGAGAGGGACGTTGTGGTGGTCAATAAGGCCTAGAGAATAGCAGGCTAGGCACTTCCTAATGGCTCAGTCCCTGGGAATAGTAATGGATAATGGCCAACAGGCCCTCTTACCAGACCCAGCGAAATCGCAACAGTGATCCCTCTTGCTGGACGTTCGCTCACTCTGGGTTGCCCGGGGTGACTCTAGTCAGTAGTGTAGCATGTCTGTATCCTGGCAGTGGCTCGGTCTTTCTCCCTCTCTGGTGGTGCGGGTACAATGTGGCTCCCTCTCTGGTGGTGCAGGAACAGAGTGGCTCCCTCTCTGGTGGTGTGGGTACAGCGTGGCTCCCTGGTGGTGCGGGGTACAGCGTGGCTCCCTGGCGGTGCGGGGTACAGCGTGGCTCCCTGGCGGTGCGGGGTACAGCGTGGCTCCCTGGCGGTGCGGGGTACAGCGTGGCTCCCTGGGGGTGCGGGGTACAGCGTGGCTCCCTGGGGGTGCGGGGTACAGCGTGGCTCCCTGGGGGTGCGGGGTACAGCGTGGCTCTCTGGGGGTGCGGGGTACAGCGTGGCTCTCTGGGGGTGCGGGGTACAGCGTGGCTCTCTGGGGGTGCGGGGTACAGCGTGGCTCTCTGGGGGTGCGGGGTACATAGTTGCCAACATTGCAAAAAAAAAATCCGGGACACTTTTTTTGCATTGAGGCGGAGCCTTGCTATAATTAGGGGGTGGGGCATTCATTTGTGGGCGTGTCACACTGTAATGAAAAATGGTCGTGGTTTCCACGCGATAGTGGGTGTGGCTTAAATGGGCGTGGCTCAGAAGGGTGTGGTTAGAGTCCGAGATGAAGGAAGGAAAGAAAGAAAGAGAAAGAAGTCAGATCCTACACCACAATAGAAATGTGTATTCCAGAAAGTTTAACAAAATTGGCAGATAAAGATACTCCAAAACACCTGTTGTTGGCGCTTCAATCATCCCGGCACCATGGTTGTTATGGTGTCAGGGTGATTGAAGCGCATTATTTCTATTATTACATTGTAATATAAAATAAAATGATTCAACTCACCATAATGCCGATCAGTGGAAGCCCTGAGCGTGTCACCTGCCACGTCGCCTGCCACCAGATGGCCTCCCCAGCAGTCCGTCCTTGCATCAGGTGCCTCCCCAGCAGTCCGTCCTTGCATCAGGTGCCTCCCCAGCAGTCCGTCCTTGCATCAGGTGCCTCCCCAGCAGTCCGTCCTTGCATCAGGTGCGTCCCCAGCAGTCCGTCCTTGCATCAGGTGCGTCCCCAGCAGTCCGTCCTTGCATCAGGTGCGTCCCCAGCAGTCCGTCCTTGCATCAGGTGCGTCCCCAGCAGTCCGTCCTTGCATCAGGTGCGTCCCCAGCAGTCCGTCCTTGCATCAGGTGCGTCCCCAGCAGTCCGTCCTTGCATCAGGTGCGTCCCCAGCAGTCCGTCCTTGCATCAGGTGCGTCCCCAGCAGTCCGTCCTTGCATCAGGTGCGTCCCCAGCAATCCGTCCTTGCATCAGGTGCGTCCCCAGCAGTCCGTCCTTGCATCAGGTGCGTCCCCAGCAGTCCGTCCTTGCATCAGGTGCGTCCCCAGCAGTCCGTCCTTGCATCAGGTGCGTCCCCAGCAGTCCGTCCTTGCATCAGGTGCGTCCCCAGCAGTCCGTCCTTGCATCAGGTGCGTCCCCAGCAGTCCGTCCTTGCATCAGGTGCGTCCCCAGCAGTCCGTCCTTGCATCAGGTGCGTCCCCAGCAGTCCGTCCTTGCATCAGGTGCGTCCCCAGCAGTCCGTCCTTGCATCAGGTGCGTCCCCAGCAGTCCGTCCTTGCATCAGGTGCGTCCCCAGCAGTCCGTCCTTGCATCAGGTGCGTCCCCAGCAGTCCGTCCTTGCATCAGGTGCGTCCCCAGCAGTCCGTCCTTGCATCAGGTGCGTCCCCAGCAGTCCGTCCTTGCATCAGGTGCGTCCCCAGCAGTCCGTCCTTGCATCAGGTGCGTCCCCAGCAGTCCGTCCTTGCATCAGGTGCGTCCCCAGCAGTCCGTCCTTGCATCAGGTGCGTCCCCAGCAGTCCGTCCTTGCATCAGGTGCGTCCCCAGCAGTCCGTCCTTGCATCAGGTGCGTCCCCAGCAGTCCGTCCTTGCATCAGGTGCGTCCCCAGCAGTCCGTCCTTGCATCAGGTGCGTCCCCAGCAGTCCGTCCTTGCATCAGGTGCGTCCCCAGCAGTCCGTCCTTGCATCAGGTGCGTCCCCAGCAGTCCGTCCTTGCATCAGGTGCGTCCCCAGCAGTCCGTCCTTGCATCAGGTGCGTCCCCAGCAGTCCGTCCTTGCATCAGGTGCGTCCCCAGCAGTCCGTCCTTGCATCAGGTGCGTCCCCAGCAGTCCGTCCTTGCATCAGGTGCGTCCCCAGCAGTCCGTCCTTGCATCAGGTGCGTCCCCAGCAGTCCGTCCTTGCATCAGGTGCGTCCCCAGCAGTCCGTCCTTGCATCAGGTGCCTCCCCAGCAGTCCGTCCTTGCATCAGGTGCGTCCCCAGCAGTCCGTCCTTGCATCAGGTGCCTCCCCAGCAGTCCGTCCTTGCATCAGGTGCCTCCCCAGCAGTCCGTCCTTGCATCAGTTGCCTCCCCAGCAGTCCGTCCTTGCATCAGTTGCCTCCCCAGCAGTCCGTCCTTGCATCAGTTGCCTCCCCAGCAGTCCGTCCTTGCATCAGTTGCCTCCCCAGCAGTCCGTCCTTGCATCAGTTGCCTCCCCAGCAGTCTGTCCTTGCATCAGTTGCCTCCCCAGCAGTCTGTCCTTGCATCAGTTGCCTCCCCAGCAGTCTGTCCTTGCATCAGTTGCCTCCCCAGCAGTCTGTCCTTGCATCAGTTGCCTCCCCAGCAGTCTGTCCTTGCATCAGTTGCCTCCCCAGCAGTCTGTCCTTGCATCAGTTGCCTCCCCAGCAGTCTGTCCTTGCATCAGGTGCCTCCCCAGCAGTCTGTCCTTGCATCAGGTGCCTCCCCAGCAGTCTGTCCTTGCATCAGGTGCCTCCCCAGCAGTCTGTCCTTGCATCAGGTGCCTCCCCAGCAGTCTGTCCTTGCATCAGGTGCCTCCCCAGCAGAGCCCCCTCCACACTTGTGGACAAGGGTCCAAAAATCATGATTGTCCCGGGAAATTCGGGACTGTTTGGCAACTATGCACTACACCGATTACCCCGCCACCCACTTCACCGATTACCCCGCCACCCACTTCACCGATTACCCCGCCACCCACTTCACCGATTACCCCGCCACCCACTACACTGATTACCCCGCCACCCACTACACTACACTGATTACCCCGCCACCCACTACACTACACTACACTGATTACCCCGCCACCCACTACACTGATTACCCCGCCACCCACTACACTGATTACCCCGCCACCCACTACACTGATTACCCCACCACCCACTACACTACACTGATTACCCTGCCACCCACTACATTGATTACCCCACCACCCACTACACTACACTGATTACCCCGCCACCCACTACACTACACTGATTACCCCACCACCCACTACACTGATTACCCCACCACCCACTACACTGATTACCCCGCCACCCACTACACTGATTACCCCACCACCCACTACACTGATTACCCCGCCACCCACTACACTGATTACCCCGCCACCCACTACACTGATTACCCCACCACCCACTACACTGATTACCCCACCACCCACTACACTACACTGATTACCCTGCCACCCACTACATTGATTACCCCACCACCCACTACACTACACTGATTACCCCGCCACCCACTACACTGATTACCCCACCACCCACTACACTACACTGATTACCCTGCCACCCACTACATTGATTACCCCACCACCCACTACACTACACTGATTACCCCGCCACCCACTACACTACACTGATTACCCCACCACCCACTACACTGATTACCCCGCCACCCACTACACTACACTGATTACCCCACCACCCACTACACTGATTACCCCACCACCCACTACACTACACTGATTACCCTGCCACCTACTACATTGATTACCCCACCACCCACTACACTACACTGATTACCCCGCCACCCACTACACTGATTACCCCACCACCCACTACACTGATTACCCCGCCACCCACTACACTACACTGATTACCCCGCCACCCACTACACTACACTGATTACCCTGCCACCCACTACACTACACTGATTACCCCGCCACCCACTAAACTACACTACACTGATTACCCCGCCACCCACGACACTGATTACCCCGCCACCCACTACACTACACTGATTACCCCGCCACCCACTACACTGATTACCCCGCCACCCACTACACTACACTGATTACCCCGCCACCCACTACACTGATTACCCCACCACCCACTACACTACACTGATTACCCCGCCACACTAATTTCTACACTACACTGCAATAGTACGGTACCTGCGGTGCGTGAGGATGTGCTGGTGGTCCGAGGGGTCTGCCAAATGGAGTGAGCCAGGACCATCACAGTGTCCCCAGCCAGCGGAGCCCCGGTCCTTCCATCAGTGTCCCCACTCGTCGGACACACGGGGGCGGGGTGGAGGGTTGTTGGCAGCGGCGGGTGCTGATAGGCGTCAGTGTCCCCAGCCAGCGGAGCCCCGGTCCTTCCATCAGTGTCCCTGCTCCTCGTTGGACACACGGGGGCCGGGCGGAGGGTCGTTAGCAGCAGCGGCGGTGGCGGGTGAAGCATGCTTCCTTGTGTTCAGTGGAGAGCGGGGAGGAGTCGCCAATCCCTTCAGCCAATAGCCTTCAGTGTACAATAGAATATTTATATTTGTACACTGAAGAGAGAAGCCGATTGGCTGCCCCAGTCTCTGCACTGAACACAAGGGGAAACAGTAAACAATCATGGCGGCGGCAGCGGCCAGCTTTTGCGTCCATAGACACAGATGCGTCATTGAATTTGATTGACGGCTGCGATGGCCAATGGCTGTGCTGCTATCAATCTATCTAATCAAGAGCCACGAACCCCGGGCAGAGAGGTACAGCGCATCTCCGCCAAGGGAACGAACGGGATCAGGTGAGTAAAACGGGGGGGGGGGGCGGCCTGGTCAGTGTCAGAAGTTTTTTCACCTTTAATGCATAGGATGCATCAGGGGAAAAACACAAGGGTTTGCAACCCCTTTAACCACTTCTGAAGGAATGCAAACCTTGCCACTTTCCTCATTAGAACACTGTAAGTTCATAAGCTGCTTAATAATGAAAAAGTCACCCCCATTCACTCTGCAGACATCAAGTCAAGTTTCTGTACTACTTTTTGCGATTTCGGCCGCGATTTACATTGACATCTGTGTCAGATGTCTTTGTAATCGCGGCTGAAATCAGGACTGCCAGCGAGAGTGAAATCATGCGAGTTCAGCTGAACTCGCAGGCTTCACTCCTGCAGCCCCAGTGTGAACCTGGGCTTAAAGAGGAGTTCCACTTTAACATGGTTGTTGTGTTTATTGGATTGTACTGGTAGCTCCACAGAATGTTTTTTTTTTTTAACTGAAACCTGCATGAAAATAGAGGTGGAGGCTACCTTTGCTTGCTTCTTCTAAAAAGTGCTGCCATCCTAGCTGTCATGCTGATCTGTTGGCTTTAGAGCTTTATGAGACTTTGAGCTGAATTGGGTAGGCACAGTAGGAGTTCTGACTTCACTTGCTAAGTGCTTGTACTGGGTTGGTTACTCAGAGTACTGAAGCCAGTAGAGTTGCCACCTCATCCCTTTAAATCCGAACACATATGAATTACACAGGTTCTGTGGATGATTAAGGTGGTAATTAAACTCAGTTGGTGCCTTATCTGCATTAAATTGGCTTCGAACCTGTGTAATTTATATGTGGTCGGGTTTAAAGGGATGAGGTGGCAACCCTAGAAGCCAGAGACTGACTGAAAATATTAAAGTCAGAGGATCAGCATGACTTTAGGCAGCTGGTGTTTTCAGAAAGAAATCGGTAGTGTTAAGCTGACCATACACTGATTGAAATCTGATTATTTGACTTTGATGGACATATTGGAACATTTTCCTCCATCAGTGACTGCAGCCACTGATTGGTGTACTCTGACATTGGTGGGAACAAAATGTTCCGGCAGGGAGGAATCCTCCATCCACCTCGTTTTTGAGAACAAAGGAATCTGTTGGTTTTGTTTGGGGAAGAAAAATTTTTTTTGAACAAAAAATAAATTAAAGGAGAAGTATGGCCAAAGCTTTTTTTTGCCCATACTTCTCCTATGGATCCCATATTCTCCTATGTAACCCGTTTTCAGCTGACAGTCGGTGCAGGCTTAGGAAAGAACCACCTAGATTCCTGGACCGGCACCTCTCGGTGATCCCCCTGAGAGCCTGAACCAGCCCCTCCCACCCCCTCAACAGCCCAGCACTCAAGTAAGTGCTGGAGGTGAGAGCAGAGTGCTGGTGACTGACAGTCGCATTTCTCTGCTCAGAGCAGAGTAGGAGAACTGAGCGATAAGTGATCGTTCAGTTCTCACTGCAAAGCTGGCGGGGGCCAGATGCTACATCCACCTAGGGGAGCATAAATGTATGTGCTTTTTTTGTTTTTTTAAAGTCTATACTTCTCTTTTAATGAAAAATTAATTAAAACCCGCGCTTACAGACTGTGCAGTGATAATTGATATATAAATTGATAGCTCCGCAGCTGCTGCAACAAGAGGTCTAACACCTCAAAAAGGATATAAATTGGGTATTTGCAGCGCTTGCAGAAAAGTGGATAAAGAAAATGTGTCACAAATGCTAGTAGCACAAACATCTATAAATAAATAACTTATCTGGCATAACAACAATTATGGTATAAAACAATGGTGAACAAACTTGTAGTACATTAAATAACGGTTGTATCACTCCTGAAAAAACTGAGTGTTTCCACACCAGAAATCAGTTAGTAGTTCCTGGATGGAAAATTCCTTCTAATGGCCCCGCTCATCAGATGGGAAAATAATAGGAGATCTCACCAACTAAAGTCCAGGCAGACTTCATCTCATGTAGATGGGCTCCATAATGCCAGCAGCAAAGACATTTAAATGACAACTAGAGTCCAGGCAGACTTCATCTCATATAGATGGGCTCCATAATGCCAGCAGCAAAGACATTTAAATGACCATATGGAAAGAAAGGAAAAACATACATGTGAAGTACCGCTAGTAAACAGACAGCATGGCGCTGCTCACAAAGAGACTCACAGGACTGCAGTGATAAACGAGCGTCAGTGTTGTTTCCCGGGTACACAGCGTGCGTTCCACCGAAACCGGAAGTAGCGTCACTGGTTCTGAATTGGCCGGAATTGCGACGCAATTTCCGGCCAATTCAGAACCAGTGACGCTACTTCCGGTTTCGGTGGAACGCACGCTGTGTACCCGGGAAACAACACTGACGCTCGTTTATCACTGCAGTCCTGTGAGTCTCTTTGTGAGCAGCGCCATGCTGTCTGTTTACTAGCGGTACTTCACATGTATGTTTTTCCTTTCTTTCCATATGGTCATTTAAATGTCTTTGCTGCTGGCATTATGGAGCCCATCTATATGAGATGAAGTCTGCCTGGACTCTAGTTGTCATTTAAATGTCTTTGCTGCTGGCATTATGGAGCCCATCTACATGAGATGAAGTCTGCCTGGACTTTAGTTGGTGAGATCTCCTATTATTTTCCCATCTGATGAGCGGGGCCATTAGAAGGAATTTTCCATCCAGGAACTACTAACTGATTTCTGGTGTGGAAACACTCAGTTTTTTCAGGAGTGATACAACCGTTATTTAATGTACTACAAGTTTGTTCACCATTGTTTTATACCATAATTGTTGTTATGCCAGATAAGTTATTTATTTATAGATGTTTGTGCTACTAGCATTTGTGACACATTTTCTTTATCCACTTTTCTGCAAGCGCTGCAAATACCCAATTTATATACTTCTCTTTTAACCACTTGCCGCCAGTATAACTTATACGGCGGCAAGGTGGCACTGCTGCGCCGGATCACGTACCTAATATGTGATCCAACACTTCTGGGTCTGGGGCGCTGCATAATCACAGCAGGAGCTGATTGGCGGGTACTGCAGACTCGATGTCTGCCGGCACCCGCTGATCCTTTTGGTACACAGGCAGAATGGCAGTCTGCCCATGTGTAAACAGGGCAGATCGCCGTTCTGTCAGGAGGGAAGGCGTTGATCCTGTGTTCCTGCAAAGCAGGAACATGGATCAATGCCTTCTCCCTACTAAAAGCACATAACCCACAGTACACAAGCACTGGCTAGGAATACATTTAACCTTTTGATTGCCCCTGATGTTAACCCCTTCCTAGTTAGTGTCATTAGTACAGTGACTGTATTGGTTTTAATGGTCCCCAAAAAGTGTCGGTGTCCAAATTGTCAGCTGCAATATCGCAGTTCCCCTATAAGTCACTGGTCACCGCCATTACTAGTAAAAAAATAAATAAAAAATATCCCATAGTTTTGTAGACACTATAACTTTTGCGCAAACCAATCAAAATACCCTTATTGGGATTTTTTTACCAAAAATATGTAGCACAATACATATTTGCCCAAATTGATGAAGACATTTTGTTTTCAATTTTTTTTATTGGATGTGTTTTATAGCAGAAAGCAAAAAATATTGGTTTTTTTTTTTTTGTTTTTTTTTTTAAATTGTCGGTCTTTTTTTTTTGTTTATAGCGCAAAAAATATAAACTGCAGAGGTGATCAAATACCGGCAAAAGAAAGCTCTATTTGTGGGGAAAAAAGAGGACATACGTTTTATTTGGGTACAGCGTCGCATGACCGCGCAATTGTCTAAGTAACGCAGTGCCGTATCGCAAAATAATGGCCTGGTCATGAAGGGGGTAAATCTTCCGGAGGTCAGGTGGTTAACAGTGCATGGCTCCAATATTAATGGTACTGAACAGCAGGACACTGATCACAATAGTCATCCACAATTTGCCTAAGTATGTCATCATAGTTTCCAGGGACACAGTAATATATTTGCCTGTACGAAAAAAAACAACCAACTCTTTCAGATGCACATTTTAATCCACCATTCGCTTTCAGGTGTTCAGTGTAAATAGTTATGCTTGACCTGAATCAGAGGCGAGATATTGGTGTCATATGTTTACTTGTTAAACTGGTATTTCTCATTTTTTTTGTGCCAAAGCCATGCACCGGTGTGCTACCTCTAAATGGGACCGCATGTGACATCTGGATAGGTGGTCCCTAAAGACTGGGGATTAGTTGGGTAACCTGTAGACACAGGGGGGCAGTCCAGACAGGTGAGAGGGATTATAACGGCAGCAGGGATTGCCTGTCTGTACTACTCTCTGCTGTATTCTCAGGTTTCTCTTGTTTAATTAGTGTCTGCCTCACCTCTTCCCACTTCTATAGGCCCATTTGGGCTCCACTCACTATGTGCGTCATTCCCGGTGTCGTTTTTTTTTTCTTTTCGTGTCATCAGTTTATTCTTTGGGGACATGATGTAACAGGGTGAAAAAGCAATGCACACTTATAGCTTAGTCTGCTCTTCCTCTGACACTAAATGACTGAGACTCTCCTTGCAGCAAGTTACTTAAAAGTAGCAAATAGAGGCTGGATATTGGTGAGTGTGCATGGATTATGGTATTCATATGATCAGTGGGATAATGTGGTCTGTTGCAATAACTATATCTTTTTTTGGTAGGGCTGTTGTTTTTGGATTAGTGATCACCTTTATTTGGGGTAAAATGGCAAGCGCAGGTCCAGCTACTTCTACGTCTGCCGAGAATTCAAGCCCTGGAGCCAGTGGAAGCAGCAATGGAGAGGGAAGCAGCCAGGACAGCACATTTGAATGTAACATCTGCCTGGATACAGCCAAGGATGCAGTGATAAGCTTGTGTGGCCACCTCTTCTGGTAAGCAATGGACAGAACAGATGAATACTGTCATTTGCCATTCCCTGTTGCCTGACATAAGGAAGGCTAGTCGTGCTTGTGTAGATTTTGCTCATTCAGGCCTGTGGGCTGAATAAGGCAACTTTCACACTGACCCGTGGCAAAAACATATGCGTTTTTGCAGCGATTTTACCACGTTTATGGTGCAGTTTTAAAGTACATGTGACTCAAAAACCGCACCAAAAATGCAGGGGGGTGTGTTTTTGCTGCGGTTTCACCTAGTTTTCTATTGCTTTCAATTGGAAGTGCAGGTTTTTTTATCTCCCCAAACATGCTTCAAAAATGCTGCAAGCAGGATTTTTTTTTTCACCGCAGCGGAAGCGTACCGCATCAGTGTGAACACATTCATTGATTTTTGAAGGGAAGCATTTTTCTTAAGCTTTTCAGACGCTTTTTTTTTATGCAAAAGCGCTTGAAAAACTCCTCAGTGTGAAAGCAAGCACCCGAAGACGGGGTTTACGCTAGCTGAGGCTCACAGCAGGGGTCCGGAGCGTCCCTGTTCTCTATTTCAAGTCCGAATCGGGCCCAAGTTTTTGCTTGAGTTCGGACCTGAAACGGAGCCAAAGATGTACAGAACCCTTTTCCAGTGCGGGCCTCGGCTGCCCCTGAGCTGTGTGAACTGGCTCCATTGAGAGCCAGTCACATTCTCCTGTCATGCAAGTTGGATGCGAGGAAACCCCTGAATCCAATTCACTTGGGTGTGAACCCAGCCTAAGACCCCATACACACTATACAACTTTTGTCTGATTTCCTTTTTAGATTTACCAAAACCATGTAGTGCGAGGGCCTGCCTGATTGCATGCAAATTGAAACTCTTAAGGTTTGACCTCATATTATATGGTTTTGGAAAATCTGAAGGAAAATAAACTACAGAAAATTGTATAGTGTGTATCCAGCTTTAGAGAAAGCAAATGATTTCAAAGCTAAACAGCTAAGGCCCCTTTCACACGGGACGGATCCGTTTTGCCGGACTCGGCTTGCTCAGTGGGAATCACTTCGCTGAGCAGGCAGATGACAGGTTCGTCTCCGCTCACTGTGCAGAGACGGACCTGTCAGAGTCCCGCTCTCCTCTATGGGGAGATCAGATAAACACGGACAGCCCGCTGGACGGATGGCGAGTGTATTGCTATACGTCTGCTTTCAACTGTTTTTTTTTCGATCGGATATCAGCCGACGCATGTCCGCTGACATCAGCCTCCCCATAGAGGACAATGGGTGGCCCGATCTGGTCTGATTTGTGTAAGGGGCCTTATCGAATATAGTAATTGTTTGGTTGACAACTTTCACCTGGGCCATTCAAATTTTGAATTTACTTTTATTGAGCCTTGTGTTGCCAACAGGGCTAACTACAGATCCAGTTTTGTCCAATTCAGTAGGATTCAGACAAAATTCTAATTCTAGGGGTGATTTACTAATGCCCCGTACACACGATCCAAATATCGTACGACAGATCGTACGACTTTTTTTGCTTAATAGTCGCAAGTAAAATTAAATCGGTTATTAAAGTCACAAATTCTCGTACGACAGAAAAAAAAATCGGAAGTGATGTCATGTGTTGTAATGTATTTGTATTGTATTTTCGGAAGACAACTGTACTGACTAAACGAAAATCGTACGATTTGTTATCGTGCATATCCGATAAAATAATATCGGATGAACTGTCATAATCGGCTCTCGAAGCTCTGTACTAACGATCCGATTTATCGTACGATTCTTCCTCGGACAACATTTTTCGTACGATATTTGGATCGTGTGTACGGGGCTTTGAACTTGAGAGTGCAAAATCTGGTGCAGCTGTGCATAGAAGCCAATCAGCTTCCAGGTTATATTGTCAAAGCTTAATTGAACAAGTTAGAAGTTGATTGACTACCGTGCACAGGTGCACCAAATTTTGCACTCTCCAGTTTTTTAGTAAGGGCCCTTTCATACTAAGGCGTTTTTCAATTGCTTTTGGGTTAAAAAAAAGCGCCTGAAAAGCTGAAGAAAAATGCTTCCCTTCAGCCTGGGGTCACACTATAGCGATTCCAGTGCTGGTGCCCTCTGTGAACCGCTGTGGGTGCCAATACAATGTTAATGACACCCCCAGATAGGTTCACAGATCGCAGTGCGAACTGTGGATTCGGACAAGAATCAGATTGCATGGGTGTGAACATCCATGTAATACGATTTCAGTGCAGGGGGAAAAAAAAGTCCCTACACCTTTTTTGTGCCAATCCATGCCAATGCAGTTTGTGTGGCTGAACTCTTTGGACAGACATCGCATGTGATCGGCACAGTAATGCGATCGGCACAGAAAATTTAATCATTGAATATTTTCACAGTGGGGCGGTGCACTTCTGTTGCGGTGAAATAAATGTGGAGCTAAAAAACCACATCTTGTTGAAAGCAATGGAAAACGTGGTAAAACGGCGGCAAAATCACTCTTGCAATTCGTTTTTGGTGCGGTTTTTGAGTCACATGTTCTTTAAAAACCGCACTGCAAAATCACATATGCGTTTTTGCAGCAGAGTGTGAAAGTGGCCTAAGTCAACCCATGTGTATGGTTGGCGTAAAACCTTTTCAGCACACATCATAAAGCATGTGAGAAATATGCAAGATGCTATTTTTACTGTCTGTAGTTTGCAGTTGAATATATACGTATGATATTCTCTGTAACTTTGCTCAAACCTAATAAAAAATTATTGAAAGCTAAATACAGGAGATGCTATTGCTGACCCAGAACAAGTATGCATCCAGTGACGTCTGAGAATTTTGAGTCAGAAAATTCTGGATCCTGCTACAACTAACAAAATGGTATCAAGTGGCATAGGCTTAAGTTGCTGACAATTCTTTGTTTAAAAAAATAAATAAATCTAGTTTCCTGGCTGTCTGGATGCTCTAATGGCATCTTGTGAGTCGGTGACCCAGAACATGTCTGCTTATCAAGTGTTCTAACTATATTCTTGCTTCTATGAGCAGCTTGCTTATTCTAGGTCAGTAATTCAGAAATGTGTAAAAATCTGAGGCAACCAGGCAACTAGCATTTTCAACAGGAGGTCAGCAATGGCAGCCTACAGAATTTTTCATAGTACAGAGTAAAAAAAAAAATTAGAAGCAGCTAATGTGTTTTCAGAACTTTGCTTTCAATACATGAAAAAGGAAGGTATAATAAGTATTGTGGCTGAGGTTTTTACAACTATTTAGAGTTTTAATTTCCTACAGGTTTATATTCCAGTAGAATATCGGTCTCCTTCTTGTTGCAAATAATTATAAATGGAAGTGGTTAGTGTTTTTAAGACCCCTTTCTTAAGTCCAGGACGGCACAATGAGAGATGACTGGCTCCACCTGACAGGAAACACAATCAATTCAAAGAGGTTAAAGCACCCGCCCCTCCCCGTGCTCCTCAGTTCTTGATTGTGTTTCCCCACAGCGAAACCGTTTATTTTTTTCCCACAGACTGAAGGCCTGGAAGTCCGTCCCCCCCCCCCCCCCCGGGAGCTGAGCCGCATGCCTGGGAAGCCTCTGGGCCTAGCAGGACTCTATTGTCCGTCCTGGGGGGTATCCCATTTTTCTTCTCAGGGAGGGCAGTGGAAGAGCCTCCCTGAGCACTGAAGGACCCTAGGTGCTGGGCTGTACCCGGGACTTCAGGGGCTATCTATCCTCCTTCTCTCCCCCCTACCTGTCTGGGCGTCCATTCTGGAGGGGGGGGCTGGCGTGTCCCTCCGTGTAACCCCTGCTCGCGCGGGCCGTTCGTACTATGGCGCCGCTCTATGCAGGCGTGTAGGATCGCGGCGCCATCTTCCTGGAGTTTGGGACAGTCGTCCTCTAGCGTCAGGGATGACGCCTTCACGTGCCGCGTCATTTCCGGTTCCGGTCTCCGGCAAAATGGCGGCGGCCGGCGTCCTTCATTTACATGGCAGTACATACGGAGGGACGCCAGGAAGACAGGCGCCCTTTTCCACTCCCCCAGTGCCTCTGCAGAGACTTGCTCATCGCATCTAGATGGCATGGAACATGAGGCGAGGCCGACCACGGCTACAGAGGAGACCACAGGGGGTGAGTCAACCCAGCCAGCAGGGGTCATGATGGGGGAGGGTACCCCGACTCTTTCCCCTTGCCTGTCACAGGGTCCTTTTTTTAATGCATTCCTGTGTACCTTTACATTGCAGGAGAGGACGTCGCTGCCCAAGGGGTTGCCAGTCATTCCTCTAGAGCCCCTGCCCGCTCCAAAAGATGCGGCAACTGTAATGAGAAATTACCCTCAGAGCATTCTAAGCCCTTCTGCTTCAAATGTATTCAGAAGCTGTCTGGGAAAGAAACATCTCTGGTTATGAGAGACTTCCTCTCCGTCCAGACTCAGATACTTGCCACCCTTAAGGACTTTTAAGCCTCCCTTAGGACTAAGGAGTCAGAGTCCCAAACAAGTAGGGAGGGCTCTTCCTCACAGGAGGGTTCCTCGTCAACCAAATCAGGGAGAGGACACCCAGAACCCCTGAGATCCCTCTTATCCCATGACTCAGAGGCAGAAGAGGACTCGGAGATCCCCGATCAGGGATTATCCAATGAGGGCCTGATAGATAATCAGGCTGAGGAGGAGGAAGAGGGTTCTAGGTCAGGGAGACACATCTTTTCAGCTGACGACATGGAAGGCCTCCTTGGTGCAATCTACGCTTCTGAAGAAATTCAGGAGCCGGCGGAACAGGTATCTGCACAGGATAGATTGTACCGAGGCTTAGTAAGGGCCCAACCCAGAGCCATTCCGGTTCACCAAACACTCAAGGATGTGATCCTTAGAGAGTGGAAGGAACCGGAGAGGAAGCTTCTGAAATATAAAACTTGGAAGCGTAGGTGCCCTTTTAAGGGGGGAGGATGAGGAAAGATTCTTCAAGACACCCAGACTGGACGCCTCTTTGGCACATGTGTCCAAGCAGTCCGACCCCCTCCTTTGAGGACGCGGGTAACATCAGGGATCAGATGGATCGCCGTACTGAGACGACCCTGCGTAGAGCCTGGGAAGCCAATGCGGCAGCAATGAGCCCCGCGTTGGCTTCAGCTTGTATAGCTAGGAACGCGAATACATGGATAGACAAACTGATAGAACATGTTTCCCGTGTGTCCAAGTCCAGGGAAGTCCTAGACTCTCTACAGGTGATAGGTAGCGCAGTGGCATACCTAGCAGATGCTGCAGTTGAGACCGTGCGAACCACCGCAAAAACGGGGGCCCTCGTAAACTCGGCTCGCAGAGCCGTATGGGTCAAAACATGGTATGGTGATAACGCATTCAAGACCCGCTTATGTGGACTCCCATTTGAGGGCTCCCTCCTTTTTGGTACAGGGCTTGATCAAGCTCTGTCAAGATCTACCGAAAAGGGCAAAAAGTTCCCCACTAAACCTAAAAGGGACCAAAAAATATTTTTTCGAGGCCCCCAGGGTAAAAACCGTTTCTCGAACAAGAAGCCTGCCGGTAATAGGAAGTGGGGCGTTGGGAAGGATAAGCAAAAAGGAAGTATCCTCTTTTCCAACCAAAAATCAAATGAAAAATACTTTAAGTGACGTAAGGGTAGGGGGAAGACTTTCCCAATTCCTTTCCAGGTGGGAGAGTATTACTCATATTCTCAGCATTATAAAGGAGGGCTACAGGCTGGAGTTTCTTCATTCCCCCCCCTCAAAGTTCCTATTAACACATCTCCCCAGGGACCCCCTCAAGGCAGCAGGTCTTCTGCAAAACATCTCAGAACTAACAGAACAGGGAGTTGTAGTCCCGATTCCTGCGGGACAACGCGGACTGGGTGTCTACTCCCACATCTTTGTGGTCCCAAAGCCCTCAGGCAAATGCCGGTTGATAATAAACCTGAGACCCCTGAATACCTCTCTGCGTCACAAGAAATTTCGCATGGAGAGCATATACACCCTCAGAAGACTCCTTCTTAAGGAAGGTATACATGGTAACGATCGACTTAAAGGACGCCTACCTACACGTCCCGATCTTTCCAGGACATCAAGCCTTCCTCAGATTTGCAATCGGGTCTCCCCAGGGGATTCAACACTGGCAGTTTGCTGCCCTCCCCTTTGGACTGGCTTCCAGTCCAAGGGTATTCACAAAGATCGTAGCAGAGGTGGTTGCCTTCCTACACCTACAGGGTATAACGATCGTCCCTTATCTCGACGATCTTCTCCTCTACAACCAGAGTCGAGATCTCCTCCTCGCAGACCTGGCCAAGGTTGTGAGTACCCTGGAATCCCTGGGTTGGATCATCAACAGAGAGAAGTCCTCGATGATCCCGGACCAAAGAAAGATTTACCTGGGTTTCCTGATAGACTCCTTACAGAGAAAGATTTTTTTTTTTTACCCCAGGAGAAGGTCCAGGGCCTCATGACAGCGGTCAGGTCTCTGTTGGAGGTAAGGGAGTCCTCTTTCAGAGGCATCATGAGGGTACTTGGTCTAATGACCTCTTGTATACCTGCGGTTCCGTGGGCTCAGCTCCACTCCAGAACCCTCCAACAATTCCTCTTATCCTCCTGGGACGGAACAAGAGGAACATTAGACCACAGAATCTCCATCCCAGAGGTAGTAAAGGACTCTCTGAGCTGGTGGCTTCTTCCTCGGAAGTTGCAGGTGGGTCATCTATGGACTCAGACAGACCCCCTCAGAATAACGACAGACGCAAGCTCCTGGGGTTGGGGGGCCCACTTAGGCGAGCTCCGAGCCCAGGGTTCCTGGAGTCAGGATCAGAGGTGCACCTCCTCAAACTTCCAAGAACTATTGGCGGTCGGGGAGGCCCTAAAGGCGTCGAGGAAGGGATCCGAGACCGGGAGGTCCAGATCCTGTCCGACAATGCGACCACGGTGGCCTTCCTGAATCATCAGGGGGGAACCAGGTCCCCCTCCCTGCTGACCTTGTCTCTAGAAATTCTAAGCTGGGCAGAGCTTCGGATTCCCTCTATCACAGCAGTACACATAAAGGGGGTGTACAACATAGAGGCGGACTATCTAAGCCGCCATCCGATTCTCCAGGGAGAATGGGAGCTGAACCTAGAGGTATTCAACCTGGTGTGCCAACAGTTTGGAAGGCCAGAAATAGACCTCTTTGCCCGCAGGGAAAACAGGAGAGTAAGAAGGTTCTTTTCCCTGTCCCGGGAGTGGGGCTCAAAGGGGGTGGATGCGTTGGCTCAGGTATGGAGTTTTCACCTGGCTTATGCCTTTCCCCCTCTGGGTCTTATTCCAAGAGTCCTACAAAAACTAGGTCTCTCAGAAACCAAGCTCATTCTAATTGCCCCTTGGTGGCCCAAGAGAGCCTGGTTCCCCGCTCTGCAGAACTGGTCTGTAGCTCCTCCTCTCCATCTACCAGTTCGGGCGGACCTCCTTCGGCAGGGACCGGTCTTTCACCCAGATCCCGGCTTCTTCAAGCTGACGGCCTGGTGCTTGAAAGGCAGAACCTGCGGGAGAGGGGATGTTCGGAGAGAGTGATTAACACTCTCCTTTCAAGTAGAAAAGAAGTCACCAGACGTATCTACAGGAAAGTGTGGGGAGTCTTCTCTCACTGGTGTCTAGTGAAAAAGGTATCTCAGCAAGAAACCTCGGTCATCCCTGGACTTTTTACAGGATGGCGTTGATTTAGGACTCGCTACCAAGACCCTAAGAGTACAGGTAGCAGCCTTATCTTTTGGACAAAAGGTTATCACTGGACCCTCTAATTAAAAGATTTCTGATGGCCAGGGATGGAATGTCCCCGGTGCAGATCTCTAGAGTCCCGCCCTGGGACCTTTCGTTAGTTTTGGAACAATTGACTAAAGCTCCGTTTGAGCCATTAGACGTTATTTCAGTTAGATTACTTACGCTTAAGTTTGCCTTTCTTTTGGCAATTACTACAGCCAAGAGAATAGGTGATATGCAGGCTCTGACGATTAAAGAGCCATTCTTTAGTTTATTCGAGGACAGAGTTATTCTGAGGCAGGACCCCCTGTACCTCCCTAAGGTAGTGTCAAAGTTTCATAGATCACAAGAAATTATTCTCCCTTCTTTTTGTTCAAATCCGCAGAATGAAAGAGAGGCCTCCTTTCATTGTCTGGATGTCAGACGGTGTCTGTTAGCTTATTTGGATAGAGTGGGTGAATTTAGGAAATCCAGCCATTTACTAATTAATTTTTCCGGACAGAAAAAAGGCCAACAGGCATCTAGAGCATCCATATCTAGATGGATCAGACAGACAATCTCCATAGCTTATGACCAGGCTGGTAAGACAGCCCCGAAAGTTAAAGCTCATTCTACTCGCTCTTTGGCAACCTCCTGGGCAGAAAGAGCCGGAGCTTCGGTTGAACAGATCTGTAAAGCTGCGACTTGGTCAAGCCAGAATACATTCCTAAGGCATTATAGAGTGGAGTTGCTGTCACCTCAGGACCTGTCGTTTGGTAGAAAGGTCCTGCAAGCAGTCGTCCCTCCCCTAAGGTAGGCCTGAAGCTACTTGCTTCTCTTAGTGCCGTCCTGGAAGACGACTTGAGAAAGTGACCAGTTACACTTACCGGTAACGGTGTTTCTGGGAAGTCTTCCAGGACGGCAGGCCTACTTCCCACCACTTTTTGGTAAATACATTGGTTTGTATAGAGTTATTTTGGTGTGTGTTTTCTCTCTCGTGCACTGGTGTGGGTCTGTACTTTATCATAACTGAGGAGCACGGGGAGGGGCGGGTGCTTTAACCTCTTTGAATTGATTGTTTCCTGTCAGGTGGAGCCAGTCATCTCTCATTGTGCCGTCCTGGAAGACTTCCCAGAAACACCGTTACCGGTAAGTGTAACTGGTCACTTTCACACTGAGGCGATTTACATGCTTTTTTGCGCTAAAGATAGCTCCTGTAAACTGCTTCTTCTGCAGCCCCAGTGTGAAGGCCTGAGTGCTTTCACACTGGGGTGGTGCGCTTTCAGGATGGGGAAAAAAAGTCCTGCTAGCAGCATCTTTGGGGCAGTGCGGGAGCGGTGTATACATCGCTCCTCCACTGCCCCTGCCCATTGAAATGAATGGGCACAGCTTTCAAAACGCCTTAAAGGTGCTTTTTAAAAGCAGCGCTAAGCGGGCGCTTTTAACTCCTTCTGGGGGGGGTTAAAAGCGCCCCGCTAGCGGTGCCAAAGCGTGAAAGGGGTCTTAAATGCACATTTACCATCCGACATTATAGAAATGAGCCTTTGAGTCCTGTGTTTGACATTTGATGCCGACAGTATGCAAATAAAGGAAGTAAAGTGACATTTTGCATACTAATATGTAATTTTCTCTTTTGTTCTTTCTTTAGCTGGCCATGCTTACATCAGGTAGGTGATCTATGCATGATTAGTCTGTAAATAAGTGCACGACTTTTACGTACTACAGAATTGTTGACTGTACCTGTACACATTCTGGCGTTGGTTTACAACCAAAGAAAATAAATAGAATTAGCCTTACCCCCCCCCCCCCCCCCCAGCAGTTTCATTTAATTTCATTGGTTGAAATTAGTGCAAATTTTACGTCGTGCAAGCTGAAAAATCACGACTGGTTGGTCAAACTTTGCACCATTTTTTTACAGTAGCCATACAGACTTGCAAGAGACTGACTCACTTTTTCTGTTATTTTTATAAATAAGCCAAGCTATTGGGATTTTCATTGTAGATTGTGCTATAGGTTTAATAACCTTCACCTTGTGGTTTTCTCCATAGTGGTTAGAAACTCGGCCTAATCGTCAGGTGTGTCCTGTGTGTAAAGCAGGAATCAGCCGCGATAAAGTAATACCTTTGTATGGAAGAGGAAGTACGGGGCAAGAAGACCCTCGGTAAGCATACTTTAAAGTTGGGGTTTTCTGTCCATATATGTATGGAGGGTGCATGAATATACACAAGTATATTTAAAATGGTGCTGCATTTCAGCTGACGCTAGTCTGATGTGATACATTTTTCCCCATAGTGAGAAAACGCCCCCACGACCTCAAGGACAGAGACCAGAGCCAGAGAACCGAGGGGTGAGTTAAGGAGGAGGGTATAACGGGTGTACAGCATGTGTCACATGATGAAACGATTGCTTCTGATCTGTAATTCCTTGTGGTCTCCTGGGGGTTGCTAGTTATCGCATAACACGCTTCCCAAGAGAAAAACTAATTAACAATAACAAGCTGACACAGGCCACACAGCACTTCCTGGCATTCAGTTTATGTTTTTAAATTTGTGATTGGTCACTTTCTGCTTTTGCATAGGTTTGATCCAAAAATCTGAGATATACTCATTTCTGATGTCTTTTAACTTTAAGGCTGGGTTCACACTGATACGACACGACAGTCATGCAACTTTCATCCTACTTTGCTCTGCGACATTATTGATCCTACATTGGTCCGACATCCATCCAACTTTCATGAACAGGATACTACTTTGATCCGAATTTGTGCTAGTCTGACTTGTCCTTTGACCAATTAAAACAATCCCAGATTGAGATAAATTCCTTTTACTGCTGCTGTAATCGCCATGTCGGATGTCAAAAGTCGGATGGTTAGGACAAGGATCCTACTTTGATCCGACTTCAATGATATTCAATGGAGTGAAGTAGGATCAAAGTCGGACCAAAGTAGTACAGGGAGCATTTTCAAAGTCGGACCGACATATGTCGGACCAGTTAAGACGGCTCCCATAGGGAAACATTGATTTTCACACGTCATGCGACATGAGCTCCCAATGTCGGAGCGTTTGTCGGACCAGTGTGAACCCAGCCTTAAGCAGAACTCATATAGACTTTTTTTGTTTCTTTAGAAAAAATGTCAAGCTTAAAGTGGTAGTTAAGTCCGACTCGGCATTGTGATTTTTATCTACAGGTAAACTTGCCATGTAGGTAAAATAAATATCTCCTAAAACGTGCACTATTTAGGAGATATTTCCTTTTTTGGCAGCTGACGTCACCAGCACATGCGCTCTGAAGGAATGGCATACTCGTGCTGTTCCTTCAGAGCGATATGCCACGGCCATGACTCCCCCCGCACATACGCAGGAGTGACGCCGTCGCTGCTCGGCCATTCAAGCTGCTGGAGCCTGCAAACCTGAAAGGAAGACCGGGTGAAGATGGAATCCCTGTCAGCAGTGACAGCGCACTGCTGGGGGGCTTCGTTCTAATACTGTGGTTTACTACCGCTTTTAAGGGTGAATTAACATGAAGTGCAGTGACAGGTGTTTTACTGTTTTCTTTATTGTAGGACAAAAACAAAAAAAAATTCCCAGCTCAACTTACCATGCAGGCTGCAACAAACTGAATTGTCCTGTCTAACAGTTTACGTTAAAAATAGGGATTTAGTTTGCACATGCATGCATAAGCTGTAGGGGCCGCGACAAGGCAGTCCTAACATAATTTTGAGAGCCAACATAGTAGAAGCACATGCAGTATTTAGTAGTAGTAATGGACAGATTCAAGGTAGGTTTGCCTGTCAGGAGACCATGCCTCCTTAAAGGCACAGGGGAGCACTGGACACCCAGCAAATGGCACAATGGCAGTGGAGGTGTCCAGTGTGCCCCCTCGCCAAATAACCAACAGAACAAATGAACAGCAACTGGCATTAACAGCAAGAAGCACATGGAAGGGCGACGCATGTCAGACAAAAACAAAGAAATTCCAAGCTCAACTTGCCAGCCTGCAACAAATCAAATTGTCCTGTCTAACAGTTTGTTAAAAACAGGAGTTTAGTTTGCACACATTTGCAAATACTTGCGTAAGCTGCAGAGGTCACGACAAAGGCACCTCAGTATTATCTGCAGTCCTAAAAAATTTGAGAGCCTCCATAGTAGGAGCACATATATGGTAATGCATTACTGCATTATAAAATACCTGTCACTGCAAGGACACAACAATAATTGTTTTCTGTGTGACCCTTTCACACTACAACACAGCCCGGAGCTGTGCTGCATACTGCATTTTGTCGCTGCGCACTGTACAGAAGCGCCATGAATAAAGTGTACTTTTGTACAAAAAAGGGGGGGGGCGGGCGGGCTGTGTGATGCGCTGATTTGCGCACCATCCTACCGCAGTCGGGAACGGACAGCTGCCGGAGAGGTAAAGCGCTCCGGCAGCTGTGAATTTGCCCTAATTAATGAAACTAGTAAGGAAAATCATATTCCGTAGATGCAGACTTGCCAATCACATTTCATTAGTGTAATGCAGCTAGACAAAACTTTCTCCAGTTGCTACATTTTACACACTAAACTTTACAGTCATTTTTGTTACATTTAATTTTTACTTTAAACCTTTACCTAAAATATTTTAAGTCATAATCCAGCAACGAAGGGGAAATACTTCTATAATGGGATCGCAGACTGCAGTAAATACCTGACAGAGATTCCATAAGTTTCCCACTTTGCCCAAAGCCTAAGAAAGTTTTGAGGCATTTTCTTTGTAAAAATAAATGACCTCTAATGCCTGTCCCATGTTTGGCTGCTGCTCCATGCTGGAAAACTTACTTTCATTCAAGGCATGGATGGACGTTGTGATCTCTCCGACTTTAATAACAGCCTTGAATTCACTGAAAAGAGCTTTTTCTGAAATAAGAAAGTTTACAGTTGGAAACCCAATGTGTACTATTACCAGAACCATGTTCCAGCTCTGGAGGTTCACCACTTGTAGTACTATGGGAGCTGAATGAAAGTGTCCGTTTTACCGAACAGAGTAGCAGTCAAATGTGGTACAAGCATCAAAAGAGGTTGTTTGTTTTTACACAGCAAATGGCTCAAAATAGTTTTTCTTTTCCCAGAATTCAGCATTAAAGTATATGGGCTGCAAGCAACCAGAGTACTGTTTGTCAAAGAGTTGGCCGTCACTGGCTCTGGCTGTCGGCCGCACGCTGAAAGGTGGGGACAGCTGTAAACCAGGCAGCTGGGTGGATCCCAACAATATTGTTAGGATCTTTCCCTAGCCTGGCACGGCTCTGCATCGTCAGCTGATAGCAACCAATAGCCCACTATGGGCTGACTCTGGGTCACAGGAGGATAGAATTAAATGTACTACTGTGACCCGCAAGAGAAGTTTAGCCAAGAAAACGTTGGCCATGTTTCTCATTTTAAGACTTATGTACAAAGTGAACTTGGCAGACTTTTTAACCTTGTAAAAAAACGTGCTTCCTGAGCAAGCAGCAGAAATTAGTGCTCTCCCATGCATCCTTTTGAATGCTTGTTTGACACTGATGTCTAGAGCTACGTCGACGTGCGTGAAAGGCGTCACAAGTTGCAGGTCAAAACACCCCGAACGCGGCTTTCAGCGCGGTGCTTTTCTCCCACACAGGATCGCCGCTGACTGTCCCCTATCCTCCTCCAGTCCCCAGCCATCCTTTTCCATGCTGCTGTCCCCCTCCATGCTGCTCCGTGTCTCCCTCTCTTCTCCGTGTCCCCCTCCATGCTGCTCTGTGTCTCCTTCTCTCCTCCGTACATCTGTCCCCCTCCATGCTGCTCTGTGTCTCCCTCTCTCCTCCGTGTCCTCCCCTTCTCTCTTTTCCCCCTCCGTGCTGCCGTTCCCCCCCGGTATCTCAGGATGGAGAGCGGAGGTGGGAGCCGGTAAACCCGGCTCCTTAGTTTTCTGAATGGACAGAGTCAGTGATCACTGACTGTCCATTTACATAACTGTGATTACGATGTCTCAGTTAATGAATGAAGAGAAGCTGTCTTCTCTCCATTCATTATCAGTGCAACTGAGGCTGCAGAGAAAGGAACTGGGGAATCTGTGTTCCTAGTCCCTTTCCCTGTCTCAAATGGGAGATGTCAGAGGTCTGTGAAGACCCCTGATATCTCCCCATAGCCCCCCAACAGGGCTGCTAAAAAAAAATAATAATAATAATAAACAATAATAAAAAAAGCACACTGACACTGTCCCCCCCCCCCCCCCCCTTAAAAAATAAAGCATTGTAAAAAATAAAAATAAATTTATAAACATTCATGAACTTCTGAACAGAAAAGAAACAGAACATAAAAAAAAGGTAAGATAAAAGAATATAACTACATACATATACAGTGCCTTGCGAAAGTATTCGGCCCCCTTGAACTTTTCATCCTTTTGCCACATTTCAGGCTTCAAACATAAAGATATAAAATTTTAATTTTTTGTGAAGAATCACCAACAAGTGGGACACAATTGTGAAGTGGAACGAAATCTATTGGATATTTTAAACTTTTTTAACAAATAAAAAACTGAAAAGTGGTGCGTGCAAAATTATTCGGCCCCTTTTTACTTTCAGTGCAGCAAACTCACTCCAGAAGTTCAGCGAGGATCTCTTAATGATCCAATGTTGTCCTAAATGACTGATGGTGATAAATAGAATCCACCTGTGTGTAATCAAGTCTCTGTATAAATGCACCTGCTCTGTGATAGTCTCAGGCTGGGTTCACACTTGTGCGACACGACATCTGTCCTACTTTGGATCCGACTTTGCCCTGCGACATGAAGCCGACATATGTCCGACTTTCAATGAACGGGGATCCGACTTGGATCCCCGCCAATATCAGGCACTGTGTTTTGGTATGAATCTTGAGGGGGAACTCCAGGCCAAATTTTAAAGAAAAAACTGGCATGGGTTCCCCCTCCAAGAGCATACTAGGCCCTTGGGTCTGGTCTGGATTTGAAGGGGCGCCCCTACGCCGAAAAAACGCAGTGGGGGTCCCCCCCAAAATCCAAACCAGACCCTTATCCGAGCACACAACCTGGCAGGCCGCAGGGGAAGAGGGGGGGACGAGAGAGCGGCCCCCCCTCCCTCCTGAACCGTACCAGGTCGCATGCCCTCAACATGGGGGGGTTTGGTGCTCTGGGGCAGGGGGGGTGACCTGCGGCCCCCCCACCCCAGAGCACCCTTCCCCATGTTGATGAGGACAGGGCCTCTTACCGACAACCCTGGCCGTTGGTTGTCGGGGTCTGCGGGCGGGGGCCTTATCGGAATCCGGGAGCCCCCTTCAATAAAGGGCCCCCGGATCCCGGCCCCCCAACCCTATGTGAATGAGTATGGGGTACATCGTACCCCTACCCATTCACCTGGTGGAAAAAATTTGCAATAAAAAAACCATACAGCTTTTTAAAGTATTTTATTGCACAGCTCCGGGGGTCTTCTTCCGACTTCGGGGGTCTCCGGTGTCGTCGCCGCGCTCTCCGGTTCTTTCTTCTGCCGGGCCACCGCTAACTTCTTTAGCTCTTTTGCTAGCGGAGGCCCGGTCTTCTCCGTCGCCGCCTTCTTCTCCCGCTTCTTTCTTCTGCCAGCCCCTCCACTAACTTCTTTAGCTCTTTTGCTAGTGGAGGGGCCAGTCTTCCCGTCGCCGTCTTCTTCTCTCTTCTCCTTCTCGATGTTGACGCGTCGCTTCCTCCCGCTGTAATACTGGCTGTTCGCTCTGCATTAATATAGGCTTCTCATGACGTCACAGTCACATGTTCCGGGGCACATGGCCCCGGAGCATGTGACTGTGACGTCATGGGAACATGTGACTGTGACGTCATGAGAAGCCTATATTAATGCGGAGCGAACAGCCAGTATTACAGCGGGAGGAAGCGACGCGTCAACATCGAGGAGGAGAAGAGAGAAGGCGACGGGAAGACCGGCCCCTCCACTAGCAAAAGAGCTAAAGAAGTTAGTGGAGGGGCCGGCAGAAGAAAGAAGCGGGAGAAGAAGGCGACGGAGAAGGCCGGGAAGTTAGCGGTGGCCCGGCAGAAGAAAGAACTGGAGAGCGCGGCGACGACACCGGAGACCCCCGAAGTCGGAAGAAGACCCCCGGAGCTGTGCAATAAAATACTTTAAAAAGCTGTGTGGTTTTTTTATTGCAATTTTTTTCCACCAGGTGAATGGGTAGGGGTACGATGTACCCCATACTCATTCACATAGGGTGGGGGGGCCAGGATCCGGGGGCCTATTTATTGAAGGGGGCTCCCGGATTCCGATAAGCCCCCCGCCCGCAGACCCCGACAACCAACGGCCAGGGTTGTTGGGAAGAGGCCCTGTCCTCATCAACATGGGGGCAGGGTGCTCTGGGGTGGGGGGGCACAGGTCGCCCCCCTGCCCCAGAGCACCAAACCCCCCATGTTGAGGGCATGCGGCCTGGTACGGTTCAGGAGGGAGGGGGGGCCGCTCTCTCGTCCCCCCCTCTTCCCCTGCGGCCTGCCAGGTTGTGTGCTCGGATAAGGGTCTGGTTTGGATTTTGGGGGGACCCCCACGCCGTTTTTTCGGCGTAGGGGTTCCCCTTCAAATCCAGACCAGACTCAAGGGCCTGGTATGCTCCTGGAGGGGGAACCCATGCCGGTTTTTTATTTAAAATTTGGCCTGGAGTTCCCCCCTCAAGAGCAGCACAGCACAAGTCGCATGCCAAAGTCGGATCATGCAAGACTGCGGTCCGACTTTGATCCGACTTCAATGATAGTCAATGGGCTGAAGTCGGATCAAAGTCGGACCAAAGTAGTACAGGGAGCATTCTCAAAGTCGGACCTACATGTGTCGGACCAGTTAAGACGGCTCCCATAGGGAAACATTGATTTTCGCACTTCATGCGACATGAGCTCCCAATGTCGGAGCGTTTGTCGCCCCAGTGTGAACCAGGCCTCAGGGTTCTGTTGAAAGCGCAGAGAGCATCATAAAGACCAAGGAACACACCAGGCAGGTCCGTAATACTGTTGTGGAGAAGTTTAAAGCCGGATTTGGATACAAAAAGATTTCCCAAGCTTTAAACATCCCAAGGAGCACTGTGCAAGCGATCATTTTGAAATGGAAGGAGTATCAGACCACTGCAAATCTACCAAGACCTGGCTGTCCCTCTAAACTTTCAGCTCAGACAAGGAGAAGACTGATCAGAGATGCAGCCAAGAGGCCCATGATCACTCTGGATGAACTGCAGAGAACTACAGCTGAGGTGGGAGAGTCTGTCCACAGGACAACAATCAGTCGTACACTGCACAAATCTGGCCTTTATGGAAGAGTGGCAAGAAGAAAGCCATTTCTCAAAGATATCCATAAAAAGTCTCGTCTAAAGTTTGCCACAAGCCACCTGGGAGACACACCAAACATGTGGAAGAAGGTGCTCTGGTCCGATGAAACCAAAATCGAACTTTTTGGCCACAATGCAAAACGATATGTTTGGCGTAAAAGCAACACAGCTCATCACCCTCAACACACCATCCCCACTGTGAAACATGGTGGTGGCAGCATCATGGTTTGGGCCTGCTTTTCTTCAGCAGGGACAGGGAAGATGGTTAAAATTGAGGGGAAGATGGATGCAGCCAAATACAGGACCATTCTGGATGAAAACCTGTTGGAGTCTGCAAAAGACCTGAGACTGGGACGGAGATTTATCTTCCAACAAGACAATGATCCCAAACATACAGCAAAATCTACAAAGGAATGGTTCACAAATAAACGTATCCAGGTGTTAGAATGGCCAAGTCAAAGTCCAGACCTGAATCCAATCGAGAATCTGTGGATAGAGCTGAAAACTGCTGTTCACAAACGCTCTCCATCCAACCTCACTGAGCTCGAGCTGTTTTGCAAGGAAGAATGGGCAAGAATAAAGTATTAACACAAGGGGGCCGAATAATTTTGCACGCCCCACTTTTCATTTTTTTCTTAGTTAAAAAAGTTTCAAAAAAACAATAGATTTCGTTCCACTTCACAATTGTGTCCCACTTGTTGGTGATTCTTCACAAAAAATTTAAATTTTACATCTTTGTTTGAAGCCTGAAATGTGGCAAAAGGATGAAAAGTTCAAGGGGGCCGAATACTTTCGCAAGGCACTGTACATATATATATGTATATGTAGTTATATTTTATCTTACTTTTTTTTTTTTTTTTTTTTTTTTTTTTTTAATGTACTTATATATTCTTTTATCTTAACTTTACAAAAAATAAGTACATAAAAAAAAAAGGTAAGATAAAATATAACTACATATATACACACACACACACACACACACACACACACACACACACACACACACACACACACACACACACACACACACACACATATTCTTTTATCTTAACTTTACAAAAAATAAGTACATAAAAAAAAAAGGTAAGATAAAATATAACTACATATATATATACACACACACACACACACACACACACACACACACACACACACACACACACATATATTCTTTTATCTTAACTTTACAAAAAATAAGTACATAAAAAAAAAAGGTAAGATAAAATATAACTACATATATATATAACACACACACACACACACACACACACACACACACACACACACACACACACACACACACACACATATATATTCTTTTATCTTAACTTTATAAAAAAAAAGTAAGATAAAATATAACTACATATATATATACACACACACACACACACACACACATATGTTCTTTTATCTTAACTTTACAAAAAGTGTGTGTGTGTGTATAGTTATAAGATAAAAGAATGTGTGTGTGTGTATGTAGTTATAAGATAAAAGAATGTGTGTGTGTGGTTATATTCTTTTTATCTTACTTTTTTTTTTTTTTTTATATGTACTTATTTTTTGTAAAGTTATCCAAAGGATTAATTAGCTAATCACAAAAAGAACACACTAGATTAATAAAAAAATAAAAAAAAATAGTCTTTAGTCGTGACTAATCGAATAAATAATCGTTAGATTAGTCGACAGACAAAATAGTCGTTAGTTGCAGCTCTACTGATGTCTCTGTCTTTGGAACTTCAATGAGTTTTTTAATTTTTTGTTAAATTAAAGGATTAGTTCACTTTTGCAAAAAAGTTACATATTAGGGTGGAACATTAGGATGGAACAGTGCTGCATTTTATTATTTTTTATTTTTTCAAAAAAAGTAAAATTCTCTGTTTAAGTTGACTATTTAGAGGGTTTAATCAAATTGGTTCTGTTCTGCAGGGTTTTCAAGGCTTTGGATTTGGAGATGGTGGATTCCAGATGTCATTTGGAATAGGAGCATTTCCCTTTGGAATGTTTGCCACAGCGTTCAACATCAATGATGGTCGTCCCCCACCAGGTATCACATATTTCTCTCCCCTTTGACTTTGAATTCGAGCGTAGGCTGCGAGCCAGGCCTTCTCGTCCAACATCAGTGCCCGACCTTACAAATGCTCTTCTAGAAGAATAGTCAAACATTCCCATAGACTCACTCCTAAACCTTATGGACAGCCTTCCCAGAAGAGTTGAAGCTGTTATAGCTGCAAAGGGTGGGACAACTCAGTATTGAACCCTACAGACTAAGACTGGGATGCCATTAAATTTCATGTGCGTGAAAGGCAGGCGTCCCAATACTTTTAACAATAAGTGTATGTGGAGCTATCTGGACGCCGGTGGGTGCTGACTACTTAATAACCAGTGAATAGCAGAGTTGGCATTGGTTTGATAACCAGCGAATAGCTTGTTAAGGAACTGGCACCCAACAGCATCCTTTTAAGGGCACCTTCAGTCTTTTATTTTTTCAACTTTCCATCTATTAAATCTTCTGCCCTTGTTTTAACTTTGGATAGTAAAACTTTTTTTTCTGCCCGTAAATACCTTATACAGCCCACTTCCTGTTTCTTGTCTGGCAAAAAGCCTAGGCTTATGACATCATGCACATCGCTTGCTCGCTTGCGATTGATCGATCTTTCTCGAGAGAGAGTGTTTGCCAGGAAGGGAGGGGGATGAGTCATAAGAGGGCCAATGAGAGCTGCAGAGCTTGAGGTGTGTGTGTGTGTGTGTGTGTGTCTGTGTAAATCCAGGAAGTGAATAGGCATCAGCTTCAGCTGCCCACAGTTAAAATGGTTGCAGCCAGACTCAGTGGAGGGAGATTTCTGCAGCATATTTGCAAAGTACAGAATCACAGTATATATAAAATAATATGCAAAGTGGTTGGAGGGAAGCTTCAGAATGGCAAAGATTTATTTAATACAAATTATGTGAGCAGACTGTAGTTCCTCTTTAACAACCAGCTATTTACTGCATATGCGTTTGAGTTAAAATTTAACACAACGCATTTAAACTGCTTTTATACTTTTTTTTTTTTTTTTTTTTTTTTTTTTTAAATGCATAGCATGCTTTTGATGAAAGGGCCCTACCAGATACCTTCTGAATTTAGCAGTTGTTTGGGGTGGAGAGGGGTAAACAAATGTATTTGTTTACTAAGCAATAGTCAATTTTGGATATCATGTAATAGGTTTTGTTTGCTACAAACTGGTAAGTCCAGTTGATGCTGTAACTTACATTTGCTAATCTTGTGTTTTTACAGCAGTCCCTGGAACACCACAGTACGTTGATGAGCAATTCCTGTCACGGCTTTTCCTTTTTGTTGCCTTGGTCATAATGTTTTGGCTTCTGATCGCTTGAAAGTCTCTTGACATCCAGTGGGTGGCACCAAGGACTGGGTGCCCATCATGACATATACCCCAATCCCTGACATATCTTATCCTGGACTTTACCCTCTATTCTCCTCTGGCCTCTGATGTGCTACTCCTACAGTCATAGTCTATAAGCTGTTGGCTGTCAGAATAAGAAGCACAATAGTATTATTGGCTGTGGAGGAGCAGTTCCAGCGCAAGATATGGTTGCAAGCATTCATCTATTTGGCCATGATAAATGTGATTATAGCACGATTAAATGGGAGCTGTCTGAACTTACTGGATACATGAGCAATGTAGTCAGAAAAATAAGAATCAAAAGCACATGTGTAGGGAATGCAAAGAAAGGACTGTATAAGCAGAATGCACGGCAGATAATCGCCAACATTTGACACAACAGAAGAGTTCTGGGAGCTCAGAGCAGTGCTGTAGCTGTGTATAATGCGCCGCTGAAATGACGCTAGGCACAAAAGAGTGCAAAAAAATCTACACTGATTAAAGAGAGGAAATCCCAAATGCCTAGGGTTCCAGGGAGCACCGAGGCACCAAAGACAAAAAGGGCCAAGAAGCTGGGGTACAGAGAGAATTATTATTTTTGGAGAACGTGCACAGAGGACTGGATACGCCATGCTATCGTGGCTATATGTATATATTATCTCTGTGCTTTGAACTTTGGGTGGAATGGGAAGGTTTTGATTCCTCAATTTTATGAGATTTTAAATCTATACTGTGATTAAATGTTAATTTTAAGATTTTCGTGATTGAATTTTTATTTTAATGTTACGTTTTTCCAAAATAGTCTCCTAACTTGTTAAACAAATGTATATTTTTTAAAAGAAAAGTATTGTGTTTTTTTTTTTTTTTTAAATATACATTTTACTCACCTAGGTGGATGCAGCATCCATCTGATTCTGCAGTGAAAACTGAACGATCAAAGACCGCTGATCGCTCAGTTCTCCCCCTCCGCTCTCAGTCTCTTGACTGTCAGTCAGCAGCTCTCTGCTCTGCCCTTCCAGCACTCACTGGAGCGCTGGGCTGGGGAGGGAGCAGCCGGCTCAGTTTCCCAGCTGCACTGCTGAGAGGCTGCGCCAGCTGGCGATCTAAGCATGTGGGTGAATTCCGACTGTAAAGTCCGGATCTTTCCTCAACCTAGAGTGGCTGAGTGACATCAGCCAGCAGAGGGCTTTAGCCCACTGTTGACTGAAAATGGGTCACAGGAGTGCAGAACGAGCTGCACTCCTGTGACCCATAGAAGTATGGCCAAAAAGGCTTTGGCTATACGGCCTTAAATATGACAAACAGGATAGATATTAGACCTATTTGTTGAATTGTATATAGCAAGCAATTGGATCAAGGCTGGGTCCACACCATCGCTGCATGCGGCTCACAGCAGGGGTCCGGTGCGTTTGTTTTGGGTCCGATTTCAGCCTGAATTTTTGGCTGAATTCGGACCTGAAACAGACCTAAAGACGCACAGGGCTTCTGTGCAAATTCGCACTGGAGCTGCATCAGAGATATATGAACCGGCTCCATAGAGAGCCGGTCAAAATCTCCTGCTATTGGGAACTGCATCCAATTCACAATGGTGTGAACCCAGCCTTATTCTTTTTGTTTGCCTGTACCAAATTTGGAGTATCCTTCTTTTTTTTTTTTTTTTTCTTCTTTAAATAGCACATCAGTTAAATAAATGGGAGCCAGAGTGCTTTGCCATTGTCATCCAAAAGCATCCAAGTCAATGTTTATGTCGTTGTTTTATTTTATTTATTTTTTTATACCTTGAAAAGCCCCTTTAGCCATCTGTATGCTAGCTGTGCAAAAAGCCTGTCAATCTCAAACCTGGGAAGTAATGCAATAAAAGTCACAAGAACCATGACCTATGGTTTACTACGCACAAAGCTCGCAAGAACCATGACTCCTGACACACCTGCTGCATTTCACATGATAAAGCCTGCATCTTTTCTATAGTATAACGTACCAGATAACATTTCACTATGTAACTGCTGGATATCTGATATTTCAGTCATGCAATGACCAAAAATGCCTTTTGAAGGATTTAGGCTTACAAATGGGGCTTGTGTTGGGGATAACAATGTATACAGTATCCTTTTTGTAAAGGATAAGTCAACCAAAAAACAATATTTCAGATATTGCTGGTGCT
This sequence comes from Rana muscosa, assembly GCA_029206835.1. Classification (NCBI taxonomy): domain Eukaryota; kingdom Metazoa; phylum Chordata; class Amphibia; order Anura; family Ranidae; genus Rana; species Rana muscosa. The sequence continues at coordinate 886,539,922 of CM055116.1, forward strand.
GTGCTCAAGCCTACTAGTTGATACTTGGGGGGGGGGAATTGTTCTCTGATATTTTACTTTTTAACCATTAGGGGGCACTAACTTCAAGAAGTTACCGTGCACAGTTTAACATTTATCTACACAACAGATGCTTCCTCCATTATTTTAATTTTTTTTATTATATCGTTTTTTTTTTTTTTTGGCCCTGGTGCATGAGACTCCGGTGTTTAGTGCGGGCGGAAGGGCGCAGGCGCACTGTCCAGCTCTGATGCCGGCAACCTGTAAACATTCCTATTAAAGGCTGAAAATTGCTGTAGATGAATGATGCACTGAATGCTACGATCACATTTAGGGCAGTATGATCCCAGGGACGAATGCCTGGCAAACACCTGTGCCTTCTGCTGCACCAGGGCTAAACGTCCAGTAGGCACAAGACCTTATACTGTCATCGCCTGTGGCACTGTACAAAGTAAGAAACCTAAACAAAGGTATGCTGTACACATAAGTGTAAAAATATCCAGTTCTATAGTGACATATAAGGAATGTGGCACTCCTAGCATATTTGACAACCACAAGTGATCATTTTTAACACCCTCTGCTTTACAGGACAAAACTATTTTCAGTAATAATAGTATGTAGGGGTATGCATGAGAAGATTATAACTCCCCCGGGGGCACTGTCCCTGCAGAATATGAAAATTCAAAAAAAGTACAAACTATGCCTTGGTGGAGTTTAGAAAAAAGTAAATAAGTTCTATCACAATTTTAAAACATAGAAAATATTTTATTTACCATTCTTGGATGGGAGTCTTTTAAAACAATATGTCACAGTTTGATACAAAATACAGTTTTACTGTTACTTTGGTCCAGGGTGTGTAGATCCTCGTCAGATATATCATAGGTATGGCCATTTCTAAACCTCACTGAGGCACATTTATAGTCCCACCCCACTTTGTACTTTTAGAATTTTCTTATTTTCAGTAATAATCATTAAATGAACCGTATAATAGCCAGAAAACAAATGCAGACAATAAAAATAATAGTGCCCCCTCAGTGGAAAAGCACCCCATTACGTTGCTAGTCAGTGGAAAAGCACCCCATTACGTTGCTCGTCAGTGGAAAAGCACCCCATTATGTTGCTAGTCAGTGGAAACATACCTCGTAGGTGGAAACGTACCCCATTACGTTGCTGGTCAGTGGAGACGTACCCTATTACATTGCTGATTAGTGGAAAAGCACCCCATTATGTTGATGGTAAGTGGAAAAGCACCATCTTACATTGATGGTCAGTGGGACAAGGGGCACCCTTACAATGAAGGCCAGTATAGTGCTTTCTTGCATTGATGGGTAGCCTACTCTGACTGACAAAAAAATAAATAAACTTACCTTAGACTACCACTGTACCACATCCTTTACTTGTAAAAAAAAAAAGGATAGAAAATCTTTTTTTTATTACGTGTTAAAAATAGCATGTGTAAAACACTGATAAAAGGTGAGCACATATATTGCTGCCCAGAGCCGAGACTAGACACCTGTAAACTATAGTAGTCCCAACATTACAGTCTTTGATGTATGACAAGGCGGTGTTCCCGAATTCGCCATCAACGTGTTTTGCTGCTGGTGCTGCTTCTTCAGGATGGAGCTGTTGACTATTACACTATATCTTAATAGAAATACAAAAAATTTGCAATTAAATCTCTAAACACAATTTGTTAACCTCTTCAGCCCCGGAAGGATTTACCCACTTCCTGACCAGGCCATTTTTTGTGATACGGCACTGCGTCGCTTTAACTGAGATTGCACGGCCGTCCAACGCTGTACCCAAACAAAATTGATGTATCTTTTTTCCCCATAAATAGAGCTTTTTTTTGGTGGTATTTTATCATCTCTGCGTGTTTTTTTTTTTTTTTTTTTTTTGCGCTATAAACAAAAAAAGCGACCATTTTGAAAAAACTTTCTGCTATAAAAAATGTCAAAAACCAATGTATTCATCAGTTTAGGCAGATATGTATTCTGCGACACATTTTTGGTTAAAAACACTGACTGTCCTAACAAAGACTAACTTCATGTTTACTTTCACCATAAATAGTTTGGGCCAAGCTAAGTTTCCTTTACTAATAGATGTCTGCCATCTGCAATGTATAAACTGTATGTAGCATCAGCTACATACAGTATACAACACACAAGGCTTCTTCTGATTGGCTGAGGTGGAGATCATAATGTCATCTGCCTGCCTCTCCACCTCAGCCAGTCAGAGGAAGCCATGTATTCATTTTTTAAAAATACAAGGTTTCCTGTGATTGGATGAGCTGTGTTTAGTCTGACTTTGTTCCAATAATCTAGTCTCTGTACCGCTGCTAGAACATAGTACTGTATACTGCATGTAGCCGATGCTACATACAGTTTATACAATGCTGACAGTTTGGGCCAAGCTTGCTACTATTTAACCACTTCAGCCCCGTAAGAATTTACCCCCTTCCTGACCAGAGCACTTTTGCAATTCGGCACTGCGTCGCTTTAACTGACAATTGCGCGGTCGTTTGTCGCTGTACTCAAAGAAAATTGACGTCCTTTTTTCCCCACAAATAGAGCTTTCTTTTGGTGGTATTTTATCACCTCTGCGGTTTTTATTTTTTGCATTAAAAACAAAAAAAGAGCGACAATTTTGAAAAAAAACAATATTTTTTACATTTTGCTATAATAAATATCCCCAAAAAATATTTAAAAAAACAAATTTCTTGCTCAGTTTAGGCCGATATGTATTCTTCTACATATTTTTGGTTAAAAAAAATCGCAATAAGCGTATTTTGATTGGTTTGCGCAAAAGTTATAGCGTCTACAAAATAGGGGATAGTTTTATGGCTTTTTTTTTTATTAGTAATGGCGGCGATCTGTGATTTTTATCGTGACTGCGACATTTTGGCGGACACATCGGACACTTTTGACACTATTTTGGAACCATTGTCATTTATACAGCGATCAGTGCTATAAAAATGCACTGATTACTGTGTAAATGACACTGGCAGGGTAGGGGGTTAACCACTAGGGGGCGAGGAAGGGGTTAAGTGTGTCCTAGGGAGTGATTCTAATTGTGTGGGGGCTGGGCTACCAGTGACACGACATTTATCACTGCTCCCGATCACAGGGAGCAGTAGATCCGTGTCCTGTCACGAGGTAGAACAGGAAAATGCCTTGTTTACAAAGGCATCTCCCCGTTCTGCCGCTCCGTGACACGATCGTGGGACACCAGCGGACATCGAGTGCGCGGGTCCCGCGGGCACGGAGCTCGCGTCGGGCGGGCACCCGCACGGTGGGATTTTCAAAGCAACGTAAAGGTATGTTGCTTTGCACACACGAGCCATTCTGCCGACGTGTATGTGCATAATCCAAAGAAACAACTAAAAATAAATATATTGTTTTCATTATCTTTAGGTATGCTGTGTGAATAGTAACGCATAACAATCTTATCCACTTCAAGACCGTGGAGCCCCAGATGGAGGGAGATTATCAGTGGTCTTGTATGTCTTCCATTTTCTAATTATTGCTCCCACAGTTGATTTCTTCACACCAAGCTGCTTGCCTATTGCAGATTCAGTCTTCCCAGTCTGGTGTAGGTCTACAATTTTGTTTCTGGTGTCCTTCGACAGCTCTTTGGTCTTCGCCATAGTGGAGTTTGGAGTGTGACTGTTTGAGGTTGTGGACAGGTGTCTTTTATACTGATAACAAGTTCAAACAGGTGCCATTAATACAGGTAATGAGTGGAGAACAGAGGAGCCTCTTAAAGAAGAAGATACAGGTCTGTGAGAGCCAGAAATCTTGCTTGTTTGTAGGTGACCAAATACTTATTTTCCACCATAATTTGCAAATAAATTCTTTCCAAATCAGACAATGTGATTGTCTGGATTGGTTTCCACATTTTGTCTCTCATAGTTGAGGTATACCTATGATGACAATTACAGGCCTCTCTCATCTTTTTAAGTGGGAGAACTTGCACAATTGGTGGCTGACTAAATACTTTTTTGCCCCACTGTACATCACTTGTGTAGCGCACCCACCTTTCCCTCAGTCTGCATTTTACTTGGCTCCTCGCAGGAGGAATGAAAGGCACACCGCACCACAAGCCCGTACCCTCCTGTGTAAAGAGGTTGAGCGGTGTTATTGTTGGGTCGTGTCCGCAGCCAGAGCCAAAATCCTCCTGAGAATGATTCTCACCTCTACTGCGGGTAGATGCAAGTCCTTGACTTCCCAGTAATGTGAATGTCCACACCAGCTGAAACTCCAACTCAATATTTATTCTCACTTTGTAATAAACAGTCTCTTGGATAGGAAAGGGTTGGAGCAAAGAAACAGAACAGCCTAAGGTGTGGAGGAGGTCCAGGCACAAACGTAGCTCAAACTCTTTGCTGTTCAGATTCTCAAACAGTTTTAGGTGCACAGTCTCTGCCACGGACCTGGCAAAACAGTTGGTCTCTGCCACAGACCTGATGAACTTGAACTTCCTTCTTAGAACATGGCCGCTATCAAGGAGAATATGTCCCCCCAGAGAGTCAACAGACCCTTCCTTCCCCGTGACTCCCGCATCGGTTCCTCAGAATGATCCTCCCTTCTCTAAAGCCCCATACACACGGTCGGACTTTTGGCCAACAAACTTCATTTTGAGCAAGTTGGACCAACAATCCGACCGTGTGTACGCTCCACCGGACAAACTTTTTTTTTTTTTTTTGTTTTCATCTGACAAAAGTTCGGTCTGCAAACGGACAAACTTTTGGCCAACAAAAGTCCGTTGGAGCAAAGTCCGACCGTGTGTACAGAAAACCATAGGACTTTTGTCCGATGGACAAACAAATATAGTTCAAATCAACCAACAATAGCAGAAGTTGACCAAAGGGTGGCGGTAAAGAGCAGGAAAAACCACGTGATGTTGGAAAAAGTTTTGGGAAACTTTTCAAAAAATTCCTGTGGTGTGTATGCTATGGGTGTTCCCGACCAACTCCGTTCGGACAAAAATCCACGGAAAAGTAAGATGGAAGTCCGACCGTGTGTACGAGGCTTTGGGGTGCGGGTCCCCTCGCAAGGCGGCACCCTAAACTCCTCAATCCCTAGCGGATCCCAGACGAAGGCACTGGGCCCCGAGCCGTCGCTGCAGCTCCCGGGTCTCCATACCCAGGAGGACAGGAATGGTGAGGTAGTACCTCACCTCAGGCTAAAGGTGCCTGAGGTGGAACCGGAACACCACCTCCGGGCCTAGGGCACCCGGAGATGATCCCACACACCCAGGCTGAAGGTGCCTGGGCGTGGACGAACCAAGACGGACGAACGAACCCCGATCAGAAGAAGGCAGCCCCTTTTATATCCTCTACTGGCATGCACAGCAGGTTCCCCGCCCCGCTGTACGGCTGCCGAGAGGGGTCACGAAAGGCACAGCACTGTATTGGTGGTTCAACCCCGGCCCAATATGGCAGCGCCACCCATAGTCCACAGGGAACTCCACACCAATACTATCCCCTGAGGTCAAAAATGGTCCATAACTCCTAACAATTCAAGGTGTCTGAGCCTAATTACCACTCAGACACTTCCCTTAAATTGACCACCCCGCTACACTTGTATTCTGCTCTATGAGAATATTTGTAACTTTACTAACCTATTGATTTTCAATATGAGACTAGCATGCAAAAAAAAAAAAAAAGGACAATCGCTCGTCCGATATTTTCATCGTGTGTACAAGGCATTAACAGGGAGATTTTCAAACTGTAAAACCGTTCAGAAAATATATCCGTACCGTCACACTTCTGGAGATGTGTAAAGGATCGGATGTACCACAGAAGTTTGTGACTACTTCCGTATGTTCTTCTGTATGTTCTGGACTAATCAGGCCAATGTGTCATGTCCAGCTATACGTCGGTCAACATCTTCAAAGGTACACTTATTTACCAATGTGTCATGTTCTTTTGACCCCGGGGATGCCTAAATTATTTGAATTCTGCATGTTAGCAGGGAACCCTGCAGAGACCTCCCCTGGTCTTCATTACGAAAAAATTCTAAACATGTCCACAGAGACTCCTACAGTCTCCGTGTGAGATCATGGACATTTATCCTCTGGCTAAATTCAAATCAGGTTTGATTCAAATCACCATTATGTGTAGGACAGAAAATCAAAGTTGATCTGCTGCTTGTCCTTGGTTGAACTTAAAGGGCCAAATGAAAAAAAAAAAAAGATATCTATAAGGACCTGCATCTGATCTACTGAAGGTTACAAGTACATGATTTCCAAAAATATTACTGTCCCTCGGTAATTGGCATAAAAACTGTAACTTATTATAGATTTATTTTCAACTATATAACAGCCAGAGTTCTGAAATCAATTAAAATTTGTAAACTGGCCAAGGACTGCAAATAACAAGAAGGATACATAAAACAAACAGGTTGCATACCTAGTCTAAATTGTTCATTAGATCCCGACCTACCAATGGGCTCCAGGATAGTATCCTCCTGAGAAGGTTCCGATCTTGATTATGTATGTTGCTTGATCATCATTTTGTCTGGCTTTGAGGATCTGAGCTCTTTTCATGGATGGTAACACCTGAACTCTCCAACACATTTCTCCCTACCTATGTTCCTTTTATATAGGGCCACACATTTCTTCTGTATTGAACTGTGTTGTAATTGTAATGTCCCCATAGACATGCGCACAGGGTGTGCCAGATGTGCCCAGGCACAACCTAATCACCCTTTACAGCACAGATTCCCCCTACTTCCCTGGCTCCCTCCTTCCCCCTACTTCCCTGGCTCCCTCCTCCCCCCTACTTCCCTGGCTCCCTCCTTCCCCCTGCAGTGCTACCAGCTTCCCTCCTCTCCTGCCAGCTGTTGCTGCAAGGATGTTTTAGGATGAGTGGAGGAAGGGGCCGGTAAATATGTATTTGACCATCCCCTTCCCTTTCTGAATGAAGATCGTGAGTGATCAATAGTGTGTGTTTGAGCTTTGGGATGCACACCCTAATGCAATAGACTGCGCACAGCTATGAATGTCCCCCCTTCATATTGTAAAGAGCTGCGCAAACTGTTACCACTATATAAATCCTGTATTATAATAATAATAATATATGTTAAAATGTATCTAAACTCTAAAACAAAAATGTAATTAATTGCAGTTTACTAGTCCTTGGTGTGATCGTTGCATTTGTTTTCTTTTTCCAAGCTTCTTTTGCAATATTTTCACTTGAAAAGTCAGCAAATACCACACTACCACCTGTCTCTGGGTGGCTATGTCACTCCTTCACTGTATTTATGGAGGATACCATGCTTGTCATCCTAGGCCAGGGATGGAGAGCCTTGGCACCCCAGATGTTTTGGAACTACATTTCCCATGATGCTCATGCATTCTGCAGTGTAGTTGAGCATCATGGGAAATGTAGTTTCAAAACATCTGGGATGCCAAGGTTCGCCATCTCTCTCCTGATGTGGACTACAAACATGTCTGTATCCCTTCACTTCTATTTCATAAAGTGACTGGTAGATTACAGAGGATAGATAGGAAGAAAGATATTTTATTTTACAGGAAGTGACAAGGACTCTACATTTCTGGCAAGGTCAACATGTATTTTCTGTATTTGCTGAAAATGTTCTTATCCTGAAAAAAGAAAATCAAAGCAGCCAACACATCTAAGGACTATAAGGTGCAATATATTACATTTCTTGTTCATACATCACGGGACACAGAGCAGCATAGTCATTACTATGTGGGTTATATAGAATTACCTTCAGGTGCTGGCACTGGCAACTTCCAAAACAGGAAGTACCCTCCCCTATATAAGCCCCTCCCATCCGGGAGTACCTCAGTTTTTTGCCAGTGTCTAAGGTGTTGGCCAAGGTTAACATGTATTCATCTGGGCTTGTGTACAGGTTCTCTGGGCCTTAGCAAGCTATTCCGGATCCGACCAAAAAAGCTTCATAGCTAAACGGTCGGTACCCGGGCCTTGCAGAGAAGAGCAGGGTTTTGCCTGTAATGCCTCTCTTAGGAGGGCTGGACCCTGGGATCCAGAGCTCTGGTCATACCCAAAACCAAGAGGCTATCTGTGCAGGGTGCTATACAGGTCCAGGGGAGTGGAATCCTTGGGAACCCGGTCCCTGAAGGTTTAATTACAATGCCTGCCGTGATAGGTGAAGTTTGGGCTTCTGTGGACCAAACAAAGTCCTGCGGCGGGGAAAAGGTAAGTGGGGGCCCCTCAGGAACTTGGTTCTATTGAGGGGACCCCCAAGCCTAATATGTCTTTCTGCCTGTTACCTAAAGGTATTCCCGCTAATAGCTGTATATGCCTAAGAAATCCTAGAAATGTTTTTTCATAAGGGAAGTTTTAAAAACTGTAAACCTGGAAATGTTTTTCATAAAGGAGGTTTTAAAAAAAAAAAAAGACAAAAGTGCGGTACCTGTGTTTGTCCACTAGAGGCCGCTGTGGAACGTCTTTTTTTCTTGGGACTATTCCTTCCATGGTGAAAGTCCAGGCAGATGAGTGAGCTCTCTATCAGGGAAGCTGCATTCCTCTGTCATGCTGCCAAGTAGTTTCCTTCCATCCCCGAGTCCTGGTGAAACAGGGACGACCCTGGCTCCTCTCCCTACAGGGCGCCAAGAGCGCACACGTGCACGCGCGCGCACACACGCTTTCTTTTTATAGATTTAGCTTCAAAAAAAGTGGGCGGAGCCTGGCGGATGACGCGCTCTGTGCGCCCAGCGCTTCTGCGCATGTGCGGGCGTCCCAGCAAGATAAAAGGACTCAGTCCACGCTGCTTGCTATGGACACAGAGCATGAAAAGGAGCTGGTAGCATGGTATAGGGGCTTACAGCGGGCGGTTGATACAGGCATCCCCAGAAAGACGCATTAGTAGACACCCACTGATGTACATAGCAGCAAATTGCATTAGACTATTTCAGTAAAGGGGTGTATTGCGGCTGGAATACCTCAGCTTTGAACTAAGGAATATGCCGCCTAAAAAACTCCGAGATATACCTCTCAGGAAGTGTAGGGGGTCTCCATCGGGCTCTGAGGATCTGGAGCAGTCATCTGCACCCTCCTCCCCTGAGAAATCAGAGGTTAATACCCATAAGGAACCCCCGGGAGTGCCAGGTACTGCGGCTGTCCTCAGTCCACCTGCTCCTGCATATATAACAGAGGAGGTTTTTGCCTCAACTCTGGAGGGATTGGAGCAGAGATTGGCAGCATTGATCGCTTCTTCTCTACAGGAAAGAAAGCGCGCCAGATCTCCATCACCTCCATTAGAGTGCCTGTTGGCAGAGCAACAGTCCCAGGAAGGGACCGACCTACCTGAAGGGGATCAGGAGGAGGTTAACTCTGTTTTTGAGGAATCGACAGTAGATGAACCATTTTCAGCTGTCTCCTCATTGGGGTCGCTAAAAGCTCCCCAGGTTAATTGCTCCTTTCCAATACATCCATTATTGGAAGGACTTATATACCAGGACTGGGAACATCCTGATAAACTATTTGTTCCGCCTAAGAAATTTCCGGTGATCTATCCCATGGAGGAAAAGTTCACCCAGAGATGGAATGTTCCTACGGGGGATGCAGCCATCTCTTCTGTGAACAAATCACTGACATGTCCAGTAGATAATGTTCAAATGTTCAAAGATCCAGTAGATAAAAAATTGGAATCTTTATTAAAATCTGCTTTTTCCACAGCAGGGGCTGTTACACAGCCAGCAGTGACAGCTATTGGGGTCTGCCAAGCTTTAAAGGATCAGATGAAAATGGTCCTGAGGGATTTGCCAGACCAGCAGGCCCAGGCTCTGGCTGATCTGCTTAGAGCATTATGCTTTGCGGTTGACGCCATCAAGGATTCTATCCATCAGGCCTCCCGCCTCACGCTGTCTTTGGTACATATGCGTAGGCTTCTGTGGCTCAAGAACTGGTCTGCTGAAGCTCCCTGTAAGAAGCTCTTAGTTAGCTTCCCATTTCATGGGGAACGCCTTTTTGGCGAAGACCTGAATAAGTATATCCAGAGGATTTCCAGTGGTAAAAGTACTCTCTTACCGAGTAAGAAGAGGTCTAGGGGTCCATCTTTTAAGAGGACTACCTCTCCTATCCCTGCGACGTCTGCTACTAAGCAGTTCCGACGGCCTCCTCGGTCAAACTCAGGGGGTAAAAATCAGGGACAGTCACAGGGTAATAAGAAACCCTGGATCCGAAGGGGTACTAAACCAGCCTCCAAGTCAAGCCTATGAAGGGCTGCCCCCACTCAAACGGGTGGGGGGAAGACTTCAGTTGTTCGCAGAGACCTGGCGGGAGACGATCAAAGACAGATGGGTGCTCTCCGCAGTAACTCTGGGATACAAGTTGGAGTTAAAAGAGTCTCCTCCTTCCCATTTTATGTTGTCAGGCATGCCAAGAGACCCTCTGAAAAGAGGGTCTCTCCTATTGGCGTTAGAACAACTATTGCTCCAAGGAGTAATTATGGAGGTTCCTATGGAGGAGTGGGGGTTGGGTTTCTACTCAAACCTTTTCACAGTCCCGAAACCAAACGGGGACATAAGACCCATATTGGACCTAAAGAGTCTAAACCAATTTCTAAACGTCCGGTCTTTCCGGATGGAGTCGATCCGATCGGTCACCGCTGCCCTACAGGGGGAGGAATGGTTAGCCTCGATCGACATCAAAGATGCTTACTTGCATGTTCCCATCTTTCCAGGTCATCAAAAATTTCTACGCTTTGCAGTAGAAGGGCGCCATTTTCAGTTCAGAGCCTTACCATTCGGTCTGGCCACAGCACCACGAGTGTTCACAAAAATTCTGGCCCCACTGTTGGCCGATCTAAGAACACGAGGTGTAACGATAATGGCATACCTAGACGACCTGTTGTTGATGGACCACTCAGTTGCCAAGCTAGAAGTGGTAATTGTCGATACAATCAAGTATCTAGAATCTCACGGTTGGGTCATCAACCTGGACAAGTCAGCCCTACAGCCAGTGAAAAACCTGGTATATCTAGGGCTACGGCTGGATTCAGACCAGAGGAAGATTTTCTTACCTCTAGACAAGGTATCCTCTTTGAGGGGCTTGGTCCGTCTGCTTTGTGCAAAAAGACAGCCGTCCATACGCCTGTGCATGAGGCTGCTAGGAAAGATGGTAGCATCATTCGAAGCTGTGCCATACGCCCAATTCCACTCAAGGAGTTTACAGAGAGCCATATTGTCAGCCTGGAACGGAAAAATTCAGGCTCTAGACTTCCCGATGGCTTTGTCCCCTTCCGTTCGGAAGAGTCTCTGCTGGTGGTTGATCCCCCAGAATCTCCAGAAGGGAAAACCCTTCAGTCCGATATCCTGGAAGGTGGTCACTACAGATGCCAGCCTTATAGGCTGGGGGGCAGTACTGGAGCAATGGTCTCTCCAGGGCAGATGGTCAAATGTAGTAAAAACCCTGCCCATCAATCTCTTAGAGATACGAGCAGCCCGGTATGCCCTAGTAGCCTGGACATCCAGACTCCAAGGGTCCCCTGTCAGAATTCAATCAGACAATGCCACAGCAGTGGCATATATCAATCATCAGGGAGGCACCAGGAGTCGTGCAGCCCAGAGGGAAGTAAGTCACATCCTGGAATGGGCAGAAAAGCATGTCCCATGTATATCAGCTGTCTTCATTCCAGGGGTGGAGAATTGGAAGGCGGACTTTCTGAGTCGCCAACAGTTATGCCCAGGGGAATGGTCCCTTCATCCCGAGGTCTTCCGAGCAATATGTCAGCGGTGGGGAACACCGGATGTAGATCTGCTAGCATCCAGATTCAACGCAAAGGTGGACAGATTTGTCTCCCGGACAAGGGATCCCCTCGCTTGCGGCTCGGATGCTCTGGTGTTCCCTTGGGATCAGTTCAGACTGATATATGCATTCCCTCCGCTACAATTGTTGCCTCGACTCCTTCGCAGAGTCAGGTTGGAAAAGAAGCCGGTGATCCTGGTGGCTCCAGCGTGGCCCCGAAGGGCCTGGTACGTGGAGATCATCAAAATGTCTGTGGGGAGTCCTTGGACCCTTCCACGTCATCCGGACCTGCTTTCGCAAGGACCGATATACCACCCTTCCTTACTAACTCTAAGTTTAACGGCCTGGCTATTGAATCCCACATCCTAAAGAAGAGAGGTCTCTCTAACTCTGTGGTATCAACTATAATCAATGCCAGGAAGCCTGTATCCAGGCAGATCTACTATAGAGTTTGGAAGGCGTACATCACTTGGTGCGAGGCCAGAAAATGGCATCCACGTAGGTACGTTATAGGCAGAATTCTGGACTTCCTGCAGTGGGCTGTAGACAGGAAGTTTGCCTTAAGTACTATCAAGGGCCAGGTTTCGGCCTTATCAATACTATTTCAAAGGCCCCTGGCTATGCATTCACTTGTCAAATCCTTTATGCAAGGGGTGACTTGTATTATTCCACCGATTAAAGCTCCCATATGCCCATGGGATCTAAATTTGGTTCTGTCGGTTCTGCAGAAGCAGCCGTTTGAACCTTTGCGGCACATTTCCTTGGTTCTACTCACCAGAAAATTGATATTTTTAGTAGCCATATGCTCGGCTAGAAGAGTGTCGGAATTGGCCGCCATGTCCTGTGGGGAGCCATGTCTGGTTATTCATAGGGACAGAGTAGTATTACGCCCTCACCCAGCCTTTCTTCCTAAGGTGGTATCGATGTTTCACTTGAACCAGGATGTGGTTCTTCCTTATTTTTTCCCCAAACCAAGCTCGGTAGAGGAAAAGTTATTGCATTCTTTGGATGTAGTAAGAGCAGTTAAAGCTTATCTAAAAGCCACTGCTCAGATTCGTAGAACGGATTCTTTGTTTGTTCTGCCGGAAGGCCCCAGAAAGGGTCAGGCAGCATCAAAATCTACTTTAGCCAAGTGGATTCGACAGGTCATAATACAAGCCTATGGCTTGAGAAGTAGACCGCCTCCGTTCAAAGTTAGGGCGCACTCCACGAGAGCAGTTGGAACTTCATGGGCAGTGCATCACCAGGCCTCCCTGGCTCAAATTTGTAAGGCCGCAACATGGTCTTCAGTACACACGTTTACTAGGTTCTACCAGGTGGACGTTAGAAGTCAGGAGGATGTCGCCTTTGGGCGCAGTGTGTTGCAGGCCGCAAAAGATCCTCATGTCTGATAGCGCTCAGCTTATGTATGGTGTATCCCCCCCCCTCATGTGGCATTGCTTTGGGACGTCCCACATAGTAATGACTATGCTGCTCTGTGTCCCGTGATGTATGAACAAGAAAATAGGATTTTTAAAACAGCTTACCTGTAAAATCCTTTTCTTGGAGTACATCACGGGACACAGAGCTCCCACCCCTCTTTGGGGACACGTATTGCTTTGCTACAAAACTGAGGTACTCCCGGATGGGAGGGGCTTATATAGGGGAGGGTACTTCCTGTTTTGGAAGTTGCCAGTGCCAGCACCTGAAGGTAATTCTATATAACCCACATAGTAATGACTATGCTGCTCTGTGTCCCGTGATGTACTCCAAGAAAAGGATTTTACAGGTAAGCTGTTTTAAAAATCCTATTTTTTGTTATTGGGTTTAGTTATCCTTTAGCCTACGTTCTCACCTATGCGCTTTTTGGTGTGTTTTGCAGAAACGTGCTACAGTCCATTTAACATGGTTTCCTATGGATGTAGTTCACATATGTGCGTTTTGTGGCGCTGCGTTTTTTGAAAAGGGTCAGGGACTTTTTTTCCCGCAGCAGATTGTATTTTGCGTTTTATTAGACTTCAATGGATTTGCACCAAAAATGCAAGTGTTGTGTTTTTGATGCGTTTTTTTTTCTCTTTAAACACACTGTGAATAGCTGGTTGCTAAGAAGTGGGCCAGGAAGCCGGCCGCCGCGTCCTTAACAGCCGATGAGTCATCAGCTGTCAGCAGGGTTCACCGCTGACAGTTAAATGTAAAAAAAATATATGATGGCAAAAAAAAATCTGGAAAAAAGACGCCCCCCCAATGCATACCAGACCCTTATCCGAGCATGCATCCCAGCAGGTCAGGGAAGGGAGGGAACAAGCGAGCGCCTGCCCCCCCCAAACCATACCAGGCTGCATGCCCTCACCCTGGCATGGGGGGGTGCTTTAGGGCGGGGGGATCGGTGCATGCTGGGTCTGTGATGTCACAAGGCAGCGGAGCCCCAAAAGGGCGGGACCACAAGGGGTGACATCACCAGGTGGCCCCCTCCCCTTACCTATTTAAGAACTGTCAGACAAAGGAGCGGGCAGTCGGTGGTTAGCTTTCGTTGAGCGCAGAGCTTTTTTTTTTCTTTTGGGTTCGGCAGTGCGGTGGGCGGCATGATTGACGATGGATCTACATTGTGGGACATTGTTTTTGTTTTTTTTAATAAAGGATTTGTCAAAAACTGTGTGTGTGTTTTTTTTATTTCCAGTTTTTGACACTTTTTTTTAATGAATGAGTAGGGCTGCAATGTACCGCATACTCATTCACATAGGGGGGAGGGCGGGATCTGGGGGCTCCTTTGTTAAAGGGGCTTCCAGATTCCAATAAGCCCCTCGCCCACAGACCCCCACAACCAGCACCCAGGGTTGTGAGGAAGAGGCCCTTGTCCCCATCAACATGGGGATAAAGTGCTTTGGGGTGGGGGGCGGTCGCTCTTCCCCTCTCTTTCCTGACCTGCCGGGCTGCATGCTCAGATAAGGCTCTGGTATGGATTTGGGGGGGCCCCCAAGCCATTTTTTTCCCGTTTTTTTTTTTTCTTTACATTCAGCTGTCAGCAGGGAATTCCGCTGACAGTTGATGACTTCTCGGCTGTTAAGGACATGGTGGCCGGCTTCTTGGCCTGCTCCTTAGCAACCATCTATACAGTGTATTTAAAGAGAAAAAAAATGCAAAATTCATGAAAACTGCATGCAAAATCGCATCAAAAACGCGGGTTTAAAAACTTTTAACACGCCTGAAAACCGCATCAACCGCAGAGATGTGCATCTAGAGTTAAGTAACATTTTTTTCTCTGGCAGTAAAAATAATCCCAAATCTATAAAACCAATACTACCACCTGCTAGCATATTACCTTATAATTTAATAATGACCGAACTGAATCACGTTTTCATTAGCGGTTTGTAGCATGCCTAGTATTTGGTATTATAATGTTATAATCAAACACAGCGTGTATGGGACGCTCACAGTGGGGAAGGCCATGGCATTCCTGCCTCAATTGGAATTCAAAGGTTTGCTTTGCTTTTAATAGAGAATGGCCTCAGGCAACATTGGAGTAGCAGGAAAGTACAACTATGTGCAATTCTACCCAAACACTGCTAAACGTGCAGGCACAGGATCTTCACAAAGGCGTCTCTTTCTCCCTGGCTGCTCTAATTACGGTATGCATTATCTTCAAATGCCAAAATAAACTTGTTTCTTGTTCAATCGTTTTTCCTATGTTTTGATAGCACTTTTAGTATATACAGTATATGGTATATTCCTTTACTCAGTATTCATATTAGTACGACTTCAAAGTAGTCCCTGCACTACTTTGGTCCGATTTTGATGCCAATTACACAGGCATTCCTTGAAATCATGGCAAAATCGCGGCCGCGAATCGCAGCAAAATTGCGGTAAAATCATGCGCCTTTGAAGTCGCACAAGTGTGAAAGGGGCCTTACTGTGTTTTTTCTTTCCTTCCCTACTTTCATCATTCTTGTCTTTCTTTTATCCTTAACGTGATTATTCTTTCCTTCTCTACTTTCCTCCTTCATTCCTTCCTTACTTTATTTCTTCTTTCCTTCTCTACTTTCCTCCTTCATTCCTTCCTTACTTTATTTCTTCTTTCCTTCTCTACTTTCATCCTTCATTCATTCCTTACTTTATTTCTTCTTTCCTTCTCTACTTTCCTCCTTCATTCCTTCCTTACTTTATTTCTTCTTTCCTTCTCTACTTTCCTCCTTCATTCCTTCCTTACTTTATTTCTTCTTTCCTTCTCTACTTTTCTCCTTCATCCCTTCCTTACTTTATTTCTTCTTTCCTTCTCTACTTTCCTCCTTCATTCCTTCCTTACTTTATTTCTTCTTTCCTTCTCTACTTTCCACCTTCATCCCTTCCTTACTTTATTTCTTCTTTCCTTCTCTACTTTCCTCCTTCATTCCTTCCTTACTTTATTTCTTCTTTCCTTCTCTACTTTTCTCCTTCATCCCTTCCTTACTTTATTTCTTCTTTCCTTCTCTACTTTCCTCCTTCATTCCTTCCTTACTTTATTTCTTCTTTCCTTCTCTACTTTCCACCTTCATCCCTTCCTTACTTTATTTCTTCTTTCCTTCTCTACTTTCCTCCTTCATTCCTTCCTTACTTTATTTCTTCTTTCCTTCTCTACTTTCATCCTTCATTCATTCCTTACTTTATTTCTTCTTTCCTTCTCTACTTTCCTCCTTCATTCCTTCCTTACTTTATTTCTTCTTTCCTTCTCTACTTTCCTCCTTCATTCCTTCCTTACTTTATTTCTTCTTTCCTTCTCTACTTTTCTCCTTCATCCCTTCCTTACTTTATTTCTTCTTTCCTTCTCTACTTTCCTCCTTCATTCCTTCCTTACTTTATTTCTTCTTTCCTTCTCTACTTTCCACCTTCATCCCTTCCTTACTTTATTTCTTCTTTCCTTCTCTACTTTTCTCCTTCATTCCTTCCTTACTTTATTTCTTCTTTCCTTCTCTACTTTCCTCTTTCATTCCTTCCTTACTTTATTTCTTCTTTCCTTCTTTACTTTCCTCCTTCATTCCTTCCTTACTTTATTTCTTCTTTTCTTCTCTACTTTTCTCCTTCATTCCTTCCTTACTTTATTTATTCTTTCCTTCTCTACTTTCCTCCTTCATTCCTTCCTTACTTTATTTCTTCTTTCCTTCTCTACTTTTCTCCTTCATTCCTTCCTTACTTTATTTCTTCTTTCCTTCTCTACTTTCCTCCTTCATTCCTTCCTTACTTTATTTCTTCTTTCCTTCTCTACTTTCCACCTTCATCCCTTCCTTACTTTATTTCTTCTTTCCTTCTCTACTTTCCTCCTTCATTCCTTCCTTACTTTATTTCTTCTTTCCTTCTCTACTTTCCTCCTTCATTCCTTCCTTACTTTATTTCTTCTTTCCTTCTCTACTTTCCTCCTTCATTCCTTCCTTACTTTATTTCTTCTTTCCTTCTCTACTTTTCACCTTCATCCCTTCCTTACTTTATTTCTTCTTTCCTTCCTCATTTTCCTCCTTGAGTTCTTTCTTCCTTTATATCTTCTTTCTTTCCCTACTTTCCTCCTTCTTGTCTTCCTTCTTTACTTAATTTATTCTTTCCTGCCTTTTTTCCCATCCTTCCTGTCATTCTTCCTTCCCTATTCTTTCCCTACTTCCTTCCAGCATTTTGAGGGTTAAAGTGGGCAGTGAGGATATTGTCTCGTTACCACCTTGACAAACACTGCATGGCAGATCACTTTTCAGAGGAGCTGCAAGCGCTGCCGCATGTGCGAACGAGGCCTAAAGGTAATTTTTTTTTTTAACTTAAAGCGGAGGTCCACCCAAAAATGGATCTTCCGCTTTTCAGATTCCTCCCCCCCCTCCGGTGTCACATTTGGCACCTTTCAGGGGAGAGGGGGGAGCAGATAATACATGTATAATACAGGTATTTTCACCCACTTTCGGGCATAGATAGCCACATTATCTGTGGGTATCTATGCCACTTCCTGTCCCCCCTGCTGTCTTCTGGGAGACACACCGGTCCCAGAAGACAGCAGGGGCCATTCGGATAGCGCAGCGTGACTCGCGCATGCGCAGTAGGGAACCTTACCGAAGATGGAGGCGGCAGCGTCCGAGGGCCGGGTCGGCTTCGGGTGCCGACATCGCGGGCGCCCTGGACAGGTAAGTGTCCTTATTTTAAATGTCAGCAGCTGCAGTATTTGTAGCTGCTGGCCTTAAAAAAAAAAAATTATTTGGCGGACCTCCGCTTTAAAGTGGTTGTAAGCCCTTATATACATATATTACTCAGTGAAGTGACTGGCCTCAAGTGATACACAGAGATGAAACAAATCCTCCGTGGACGCAATGTCTGCCGGTGTTCTAACATTCTGGGTCCCCTATCAGATTGTGCTTGGGTTGGACTGCGCATGCGCAATCGGAGATCTCCGAGACTGAACAGCTGTTCCATCAGCTGTAGTTGGAGCATGCGCAGTTAACACGGCGCTCGCTCCCGCCGCTCGTTATATCAGATAAGGGACCCATCTCGATAGAACAGCGCTGGCCGCGCTCACTGAAATACAGCAAGGGGATGCTTTTATGAAAGGGGCGGTTATGATTATAAGAGACCGCTGTCACTTAATACAAGACATTTATGCTGCCCAGTGGTCAATAATAGACCTGCCCCTTTTCTTAAAACAATCTGCCCCTTGCTGTATTGAGTGAGCCCTAGAGTTATGTAAACACACCCCTTGAGTTCTGTAAACACGCCCTGCAGACGTGTAG
Organism: Rana muscosa; assembly: GCA_029206835.1. NCBI lineage: Eukaryota > Metazoa > Chordata > Amphibia > Anura > Ranidae > Rana > Rana muscosa. The sequence continues at coordinate 886,558,366 of CM055116.1, forward strand.
TTTATTGTGAGAACCATCCTCTCAAAAATTACTGCTCAATAATACACCCGCCCCTTTTATTTGAGTGAGCGCAGCCAGCGCTGTTCTAATATACACCCGCCCTTTTTATTTGAGTGAGCGCGCCCAGCGCTGTTCTATCGAGATGGGTCCCCCATCTGATAGAACGAGCGGCGGGAGCGAGCGCCGTGTTAACTGTGCATGCTCCAACAACAGCTGATTGAACAGATGTTTCGTTTCAGGAATTTCCGTGATATCGGACTGCGCATGCGCAGTCCAACCCGGGCACTATCTGATAGGGGACCCAGAATGATAGGACAACGGCACCTGCCAATCATTCGTTACACTGGCAGAATGGCAGTCTGCCTATGTAAACAAGACAGATTGCCATTTTGTCTGTAGGGAAGGCATGGATTCTGTGTCTGTGCAAAGCAGGGACAAGGATCCATGCCTTCCCCTAGTAAAAGCACCTCCAAGACTACACTAAAACCCTGACTAGGCACACAGTTAACCATTTGATCGCCATTGATGTTAAAGGAGTTGTAAAGGCAAAGGGTCTTTTATCTTAATGCATTCTATGCACTAAGATAAAAAGTAGGGTTGCACTGATTCCAATACTAGTATCGGTGCTGATACCGAGAATTTGCACGAGTACTTGTACTCCGATGCTTGACCCGATACTTGGAAAGTCAGGAACAATCGCTGCAACGATGGGGGGAGTTACAATTACCGATCTCCCTACGTGGCTTTCAATAACGCATCTGACAGCTGCTTCTCCCCCTCTCCCCCCCCCCCCCCCACAGCTTTCAGGTGCTTTATTGAAAGCCTCATAGGGAGATCGGTTATTGTAACTTCCCCCACCGCCGCACCAATTACCCCCCACTGTCCTCCGTGTGCTCCTCCGGTCCCCCGTGTCCTCCTCCAGCCCCCCTCTGGTCCTCCTCTGTGTGCACCTCTGTGTCCTCCTCCGGTCCCCTCTGTGCTCCTCCACCCCCCCTGTCTCAGATCTTTTAGGATGGAGAGCGGAGGAAGGAGCCAGTATATATGTAATTTACCGGCCCCTTCCTTTTTTGAATAGAGTCAGTAATCAATGACTCTGTCCATTCATAACTGAAACATCGTAAACTGTGCTTACTATGCTTCAGTTTACGAATTGTAAGGAGCCGCTGTCTCCTCTCCATTCATATTCAGTGCAGCTGAGGCTGGGGAATCTGTGTCCTCAGTCCCCCTTTCTCTGTCTCAAAAGGGAGATGTCCCTGGTCTGTTTAGACCCCTGACATCTCACCAAAGCCCCTCCAACAGGGTTGATTTTATTTATATATATATATATATATATATATATATATATTGTAAAAAAAAAAAAAATACTGACACAGTCCACGCCTCATCAGTGCTCATCAGTGCCGCCTATCGGTGCTTATGAGTACTGTATATTAGTGCCACTGTCGCATGACATGAAAAAAAGGATCGGTAATCAGTATCAGCGAGTACTTGAAAAAAAGTATTGGTACTTGTACTCTGTCTTAAAAAAAGTGGTATCGGTGCAACCCTAATAAAAAGCCTTCTGTGCGTAGCAGCCCCCCCAGTACCCCCTAATACTTACCTGAGCCCCCTCTCTGTCCAGCAATGTCCACGAGTCACTTGGCCATCCTGGACTCTCCCTCCTGATTGGCTGAGACACAACAGCGGTGCCATTGGCTTCCACGGCAGTCAATCAAAGTCAGTTAGCCAATCAGGAGAGAGAGGGGGCAGGGCCGAACGGCAGCTTTGTGTCTGAATGGACACATGCAGCTGGGCTCAGATGCCCCATAGCAAGCTGCTTGTGGGGGCACGCACTCGACAGGAGGGAGGGGCCAGGAGCAGCGAAGAGGGACCCGAGAGGAGGAGGATCCAGGCTGCCCTGTGCAAAACCACTGCACATAGGAGGTAAGTATGACATGTTTGTTATTTTTTTTTAAAAACTAGACTTTACAATCACTTTAACCCTTTCCCAGCCAGTGTCATTAGTACAGTGACAGTGCATATTTTTAGCACTGATAACTGTAATAATGTCACTGGTACACAAAAAGTGTTGAAAGTGTCAGTTAGTATCAGAATGTCAGTCGCAGTCCCGCTATAAGTTGCATTACTAATATAAAAATACATTTCCCAAAGTTTGTAGACGCGATAACTTTTGCACAAACCAATCAATATACGCTTATTGGGATTTTTTATGTAGCAGAATACATATTGAGCTAATTTTAAGAAGAAATTTGATTATTTATTTTTTTTTTTTAGTTTTGTTTTATAGTAGAAAGTAAAAAATATTGTATTTTTTTCAATATTGTCAGCCTTTTTTTATTTCTAGCGCAAAAAAATAAAAACGCTGAGGTGATCAAATACCAGCAAAATAAAGCTCTATTTGTGGGGGAAAAGGGTATTTAGCAGTTTATATTTACTGATAATTGCATTTCCATGTTCTGTGTATTGTGAGAGATCAGATATAGTCAATGCAGGATCCTGGGTTTAGTAACTTACGCCAAAGTGAGGGAATCCCTAGTTGTCACCAGAACTAGTGTCCCCTTTGGAAGATTTCCTGTCTGGTGACAACCCACAATTAGGGATTTTCTTTAACTTTCTTAGGGTGCCCACGTGTCCCGGATTGCCCGGGATTGTCCCGCAATTCGCATTTGTGTCCCGTGTCCCGGGCACCTTCATTCCGGGACAATACAGTGTCTTGGGATGAAATGAAGACACACAGCCACCCTAATAGACAATTGCCAAACTGGTTGCTAGGGTCGCCCCGCCTGGCATCTAGCAACCAGTGACGTTACATTTGCAGAGTCTCAGAGCGAGGCCGAGAGGAGCAAGGCCTTTACCCAGTGCTGCCCTGTGCTCCTAGTCCACCCACCTCCTCTCCTTCTCCGACTGCAGCAGCAGCACCTCCTGACCCCTCCAGGCTTCAGTGACCTCCCGGCAGGTGGCGGCATTCTGTAGTGCTGGCTGGCTTAGATCCACGGTTTGACTGCCCGTTCCGACTCCCACAGCGCATTTCCCGACTTCTCCTCCTCCCGCCCGCGGTCCGAGCCGCCCGACTGCCTGAGGGGGGCTCCCCAGCCTGGACCAGGGAACAAAGACTGGCGCTCAACCGCCCACCACACCAGACCAGTCCAGATTAGAAGGTGAGCAAATGGAACCTGATTGGAGCAGGTCAGGTGACAAGTCTGGGGACTGGGGACAGTACAGTAATAAGTGGGGCCCTGCCCTGGGAGGCAATAAAAAATTAAGCTGACAAGTGGAGGGAAATAAAAAATGAGGCTGACAAGTGGGGGCAATAAAACGAGGTTGACAAGTGGGGGCAATAAAAAATGAGGCTGACAAGTGGAGGCAAAAAAAAAATGAGGCTGACAAGTGGGGACAATAAAAAATGAGGCTGACAAGTGGGGGCAATAAAAAATGAGGCTGACAAGTGGCGGCAATAAAAATGAAGCTGACAAGTGGGGACAATAAAAAATGGGGCTGACAAGTGGGGGCAATAAAAAATGAGGCTGACAAGTGGGGGGAAATAAAAAACGAGGCTGACAAGTGGGGGCAATAAAACTAGGCTGACAAGTGGGGGCAATAAAAAATGAGGTTGACAAGTGGGGGCAATAAAAAATGAGGCTGACAAGTGGAGGCAATAAAAAATGAGGCTGACAAGTGGGGACAATAAAAAATGAGGCTGACAAGTGGGGGCAATAAAAAATGAGGCTGACAAGTGGGGACAATAAAAAATGAGGCTGACAAGTGGGGACAATAAAAAATGAGGCTGACAAGTGGGGGCAATACAAAATGAGGCTGACAAGTGGAGGCAATAAAAATGAAGCTGACAAGTGGGGACAATAAAAAATGGGGCTGACAAGTGGGGGCAATAAAAAATGAGGCTGACAAGTGGGGGGAAATAAAAAACGAGGCTGACAAGTGGGGGCAATAAAACTAGGCTGACAAGTGGGGGCAATAAAAAATGAGGCTGACAAGTGGGGGCAATAAAAATGAAGCTGACAAGTGGGGGCAATAAAAAATGGGGCTGACAAGTTGGGGCAATAAAAAATGAGGCTGACAAGTGGGGGGAAATAAAAAACGAGGCTGACAAGTGGGGGGAAATAAAAAACGAGGCTGACAAGTGGGGGCAATAAAACTAGGCTGACAAGTGGGGGCAATAAAAAATGAGGCTGACAAGTGGGGGCAATAAAAATGAAGCTGACAAGTGGGGGCAATAAAAAATGGGGCTGACAAGTTGGGGCAATAAAAAATGAGGCTGACAAGTGGGGGCAATAAAAAATGAGGCTGACAAGTGGGTGCAATAAAAAATATATATGTAAAAAATGTATACCACCTGTCTAAACTGGTGACCACTGTTTCCTTTTGTATTTGCAAAAATTGGCAAAACAAAGTATCAAAAATCATCTTTTTTTGGGCTGGTGCAAGGGCGTGCGCGGGGGGCGGGGGTCAGGGGGGTGTCCCTGAATGGCAGTTCGGAAATGTGGTCACCCTACTTTCACTTGATCAGAGTAAACAGCACAAATAGGATGAATCTGCCTAACAGTGACACAGACAGCAATACAAACTTTGCAGGTGTTCTAATTCCTTTCCATTCTATGCAAAACAAACAAAAAAGTTTTATCCTCAACCATTTAAAGACCAGAAGGATTTATCCCCTTAACCACTTCAATACATAGGATGCATTAAGGTGAAAAAACACGAAGCTTTACAACCCCTTTAAGTGTTCCCTGGGAGGTGTTTCTAACTGTGGGTTGGATGGGACTGCCTGAAGGAGGAGACAGATCGCTGTTCCTAATCACTAGGCACAGCAGATCTCTCCCTACTCCCCTGTCAGAACAGGGATCTGTTTGTTTACATTGACAGATCCCCATTCTGGCTCTCTGAGGAGCGATCGCGGGTCGCCGGCGAACACTGGGGGGGGGGGGGGGGCGCCGGCCACGTGCATCGGCTCCGGCGTCCCCTAGAGCTTAAAGCGGCTGACGTACACCTATGGCGATTCGCACGGCCGTGCCAACCTACCGCGGTATGACGGCCGCTTGTCAGCAAGCGGCTACAGGATAACCAAAGACAAAACTTTTTTCTTCCTTTTGAATAGAGTGGAGAGGGATTAGAACCCCTGTCAGTTTTTATTGCAGTCTGTGCCCCTGTTGGGGAGATTCACCCTCTATGTGTCCTGTTTACCATTACTATTAAAAGTGAAAGTAAAAGAAAATCCCACATTTTGGGTTGTCCCCAGAAAAGTAATAAATTAGAAATCTTCCAGTGGGGACATTAGTTCTTGTGACCTGGGTGTCCACAAGGAACTCCATCATTTGCAGGGATTTCCTCTGACTTCCTGTTTGGTTATGAGACAGGAAGTGACGGGAAATCTCCATAATGGGACACAGATGGTGAAATCAATATGACCCTTCCCTTGCTCTATCCAAGATGAAGAATCAGGTTCTGTCTATAGTTGTACTTGCAGATGACAGAGCTCTGTGTGTTCTTCGGGTGATCGCACATTTCCCTTTAGTACAGTGATCGGTGACAGGAGCTCACATAGCGGTGACGCCCGAGGTGGGCGGGGTTCCTGAAGAGTTGTCCGAGTGGGCGTGGCAGAGATCCGATAGTCGGCCGAACAGGGAGGTGTCTGGTGCAGGTAAAGGATTGATCCTCCCGGCTCTCCATAGGGTGATGTCATCGATTGTGTGTGTATGAAGCCGGAGCGGCCCGAGGAGATCGGAGGTGCGGGTAGGTATCGGGGTGTGTGGGAGCTCCCCATGCTACACCCATACACAGATCGCTGACTTCCCCCTAGTAGTGTGTGTGCAGTCCGGGGTACCTGGGGGCTGCGATCGGACACAAGTCGTATGTATGTTGGCTCATATCCTGTGCCTACTACTATTGTATGATCCGGGATGGGCATTCCTTTGTTCTCAGGAGTTGTGATTGGCAGCAGCTTGTAGTCCAGGTGCCCCCCATTGTACAGTGGTGATTGATAGGAGAGATCGGCCTGTGTGTGGAGGTTACAGATCTTGTATGATGTGTCTTATTTCCGATCTCTCTGTAGTGTGCTGTCACAGCTCCTCCTGCTGTCTGGCTTTTGGCCAAACACTAATCCCTAATAACCATAATAGTGGCCATACACTCTACAATCCAATTTCTTTTCCGATTGATCCGTTGTGGATGACCCGTTCCGTCGCATTGCCACGCACCAGGAAGGGCATTTCAATCGGTAGTTGGCAAAATACGATCGTAACGAACAATCCGCAGTTATCAATCACATCTCTTGTTTCCGCCATGTGATCTAATAATCTGATCAACTGAAATACAATCGTTTTCATCAGCACATTATTCCAGTGCTGACAATCGGTGCAAACATTTTGTGCATTGGCTGATCATCGACTGAAGTTTCATCCAATCAATTTTAAATCGATTGGAAGGGGAATTATGGCTATTCAATCATTTTGAATGATCACATCAATCAGATAATATAATTTAAGTGCGTGTGTGGCCAGCATTCGATTGATCGTTTCATTCAATTCTAAATAAATTGGAAGGGAAGTTCTGGCTAATCGATTGTTTGTTTGGAATGATCACATCAATCCGATAATATAATCGCTGTGATCTGATCAACCGAAATACAATCGTTTTCATAAGCGCAGTATCCCAGTGCTGACAATCGGTGCAAAAAAATGTTGTGCATTGACTATCGACTCCGTTTAATCCAATCGATTGGAAGGGAAGTTATGGCTATTCAGTCGGTTTGAATGATCACATCAATCAGATAATATAATTGAAGCGTCTGTGTGGCCAGCATTCAATTGATCGTTTTGTATGATACACAGTTCTATGATGGTGGCCATACACCGTGCAATCAGCCCCCCGTTCACACTGAATGTGGCTTTGAAATCGTGTAACTTCTAAATCGCATGATTTTAAAACGGCAAGTCAGTGCGACTTCAGGAGCGATTTGGCTGACATCTGTGCGACGACTTCAGGAGCGATTTTGGCTGACATCTGTGCGACGACTTCAGGAGCGATTTTGGCTGACATCTGTGCGACGACTTCAGGAGCGATTTGGCTGACATCTGTGCGACGACTTCAGGAGCGATTTTGGCTGACATCTGTGCGACGACTTCAGGAGCGATTTTGGCTGACATCTGTGCGACGACTTCAGGAGCGATTTGGCTGACATCTGTGCGACGACTTCAGGAGCGATTTGGCTGACATCTGTGCGACTTCTTCAGGAGCGATTTGGCTGACATCTGTGCGACTTCTTCAGGAGCGATTTGGCTGACATCTGTGCGACTTCTTCAGGAGCGATTTGGCTGACATCTGTGCGACTTCTTCAGGAGCGATTTGGCTGACATCTGTGCGACTTCTTCAGGAGCGATTTGGCTGACATCTGTGCGACTTCTTGCACAGATATCTATGCAAGTCACACCTGAAATCGCAAAAAATAGGGCAGGAATTATAAAATATATATATATATATATATATATATATATTAATAAAAAAAAATAATACATATACACATTATATATGTATTAATTTTTTTTTTTTTTTTATATATATATATATATATATATATATATATATATATATATATATATATAAAAAAAAAATTCTAATCAGTGCTAGCTGTATGATGCTGGATAAAATGAGAATCACAATTTTTCTTTTTTTGCTTAGAATAAAGATCACGATTCTCAGTGTAACATCATCTTTCACATAATACAAAAATATTGGGCTAACTTTACTGTTTTTCGTTTTTTTATTTTTTTTAATTCACGGAAATGTTTTTTTTCCCCAAAAAAATTGCGTTTGAAAGACTGCTGCGGCAAATACAGTGTGACATAAAATATTACAACAGCATTTTATTCTCTAAGGTCTCTGCTAAAAATATATAATGTTTGGGGGTTCCAAGTTATTTTCTAACAGAAAATACAGATTTTATCTTGTAAGCAACAAATGTCAAAAAAAGGTTTTAGTCTTTAAGTGGTTAAACTGCCCTCGTTTGCAGACCGAAGTTCATCCCTTTGATCTAAAACCGGGGTCTCAAACTGTTGCAAAACTACATTGCCTGTGGGAGCCGTGCTTGTAACTTTCAGCCTTGCAACAGCTGGAGGGCCGCCAATTTGAGACCCCTGAAAGAATCGAATGATACAATGTTTCTTATCTCTGCGCTGAGCAAAGTTGTGATAAACATATTTTTTTTTTTCTGACAGCTGTGAGCAGATAACTGCTTTGCACTGTTTACATGAAACGTGGAAATGCCAGATTAAGATCGTGAGGGGGGTTGAATAGAGATCGCTATTAATTGTGCAGTTCTACAACACACCAATTTGAACGGTTCCATTCCCGATAATAGGGTGCGACTCGTCATGTGATTTGGACCTGTCAAATCACATGGCAAGTCGCACCGGTGTGAACGAGGGTTAAAACTGAACGATCGATGTCTGAGTCAACAAAGCAATCGAATCGGACATTGACTGAACGAGACAAAAAACAGTACGGCCGATCGAAGAGTGACAAATAGTCGATCGGTTGTTGCAGAATTTTTTTTTTACCCTTGTGAATTACTGGATATCCACATATTGAATTTTGGTCCGTGTGTCCCTCTCTCTGTTCGACAGAGCGGTCAAACGGTCCTACTGGAAACGAAGCATTGGATCAGCCGCTGCCACTATTGGCTGATCAGTGTATTGTGACGGGTGGGGAGCTCCCGCTGTCAGAAGACAATAGCGCAGCAGGGGAGATTCCTGCTTCCCCATCACTTGTGGGAATATGTGAGTTCTTTCTTGTTGGTTGTACAAAAGGAAAATGTAACGTGTATACTTGGCTTTATGCTCTATCTACTTGGAAGGGTGTGAAAATTGCCATCACTCTGCCATGACTTTTTTGTTTCGCTGGATTGATGACATCAATTGTTCAGTTCTATCACATCATAGAACCATTTTCACACTGAGCCACCCATAGCGTCGGCGGTAAAACGCCGATATTTTTACCACCGAACCTATGGGCGGATTTGCGGCGCATTTTGGCCGCTAGCGGGGCGCATTTAACCCCCGCTAGCGGCCGAGAAAGGGTTAAAATCGCCCGCAATGCGCTGCTTAAGCAGCGCATTGCGGGCGGTATAACCGCGCTGTCCCATTGATTTCAATTGTCAGGAGCGGGTAAACACACCGCTCCTCTCATCGCTCCAAAGATGCGGCTAGCAGGACTTTTTTTACCGTCCTGCTAGCGCACCGCTCCAGTGTGAATGGCCTCGGGACTTTCACACTGGAGACAATGGAGCAGCGGATTGCAGGCGCTATTTTTAACGCTGTAGCGCCTGCAATACGCCCTCAGTGTGAAAGGGGTCTAAGGGTGGTGGCCATACACCCTAAGGTCTGATTTTACAATCAGTTTGTATAGGGTATGGTCAGCTTTTAGGCTCTTTTCAGATGGGAAACCGCATTACTTTTCTTAATCTCAAAAGCGAATTTTGTATTAAGGCGGAGCTAATCTCTATGATACTTGCCTTTCCTTCAACGGTCCAACGTACCTTGCTGGCATCTTCAACCCAGCTTGTCCAGGTGCCAGGCTCAAGCCATCTTCATTGGCCAGCACAGGATGATGTCATTCCCACACATGCACAGGAATGCGGTCATCCCAGAACACGGGCGCTGTGCCAGAATGTAAACTGAACTGCACTTACACAGCTCGGTGTACATTCCACAACAGACTGCAAGCCGGCAGGTGGGTTTCCTTTTTTGCAGAAGAGACATTGCTTGTCTCCTGCAACAAAGAGCCGGCTTGCTCGCAGTTTTTCCCTCCTTTCCGATTTAAAATATCGCACTGCGACTGTAAGTCACTTGTTTGGCTCGCAGATGTGGTGAGCGCCTAGTGACCTTAGCGTTTGACAGGCTGTGCCGCAAGTCAACTCCTCTGAAAGCTGAGTTAAAAAGGAGCTCCAGTCATTTTGTGTTTATTGATAGTCAGCAGCTACAAAAAGCTGCTGACTTTTACTAAAAGCACACATACCTGTCCCAGGATCTCGCCGTCTTCTCTCCCCGACGTCAACCTCTCAATTGTGGGCACCTGGCTGTGACAGCTTGCAGCTTCACGACCGGGTGCCCACTGAGGGGAGTGAGGGAGTGGTGAAGGAGGCGGTTGGATTGAAAGTGGGAGCAGATAAATGTCAAAATCAGGTCCTGATTCCTCTCCCCTCCCCCAAAAACCCAATTTCACAAAGAGGAGCGGGGGAGGAGGCCTTAAAGTGGAACGTCCCCTTTTGGGTGGAGCTCCACTTTAAAAGTGTTACCCCATCACTTCGTATTCCTGATATGTGCCTGTTGTACCATGTACTAGTATGCGAAAGTATCCTGTTCTCTTTGTATTACTTCCTTTGTGTGAAATCCTTGGTGTTCCTGCTAGTCCCTCTGCTTTCCTATTAAAAAAACTGACCACGCTAAGCGGGAGAACACACTCTAGTCAGTTCTCTAGCTATGCTGGAAACTCAGGCTGCTCTCCTTCAATGATCAGACTTGTCCTGACACACCACCACTGCACAGCCTTTCACTGGGAAGCTCAATGTGCTGCTGTTCCCCCCCCCCCATCTCTTATGCAGCAGAGAATAGAGGGAATATGATCACTTATACAAAAGGGGGAGGTATTTATGTTTTTTTTTTATATCTCTAGATAAAAATGTTTTGCATTTCATTTCTATTTTAAACTGAATGGGTTGTTTTACAAGGTGATCGTTTACAATCACTTTAAGTATGACTAAAGGATAAAACTTTAGGCGATCCGATTGAAAGTGGGAGGGTGTACCTGTCAAAACAAGCTATTCACTCCCCTCCTTCAAAAAAACAAAGTGCCATTTAGAAAAGAGGAAGGGGGAGGAGGCCTTGGAGAGGAACTTTCCCTTTTGGGTGGGGCTCCACTTTAAAATCGCAGCGTTCGCAGCATGTGTACAGCACTGTCCGGCTGTAATGGTAGAATTTAGGTGGGCAGAAAAAAATGAAGCATAACCGCTGTTCTTGCTGCCCTTTGGCCACCCATGTGAGGGCCTTGGAGCGAGCACTGATGAAACGCATTTCTTATTAAGTGCTAGATAAGATAAAGCATTGTAACATCTGCATTTGTGCAATTCCTTCCCTTTTCACAATAGCTGGGTGGGACAGCTACTAGGGCTGGGCGAGTTTTTATAAAAAACTTGATTTTACGATTCGATTTTTTTTTTTTTTTTTTTATTATATTAATTAAAGTGCATCAACAAACAAAATTGCAAAGGCAAACCCTTTCTCTAACTGCAAAGTCAGTGTGCAACAAAGATTGTTAAACATCCAAATTATTAATACTGTATTTGGATTTAGCTAATAAAACAACAAAAAATCCTGAGGTTACTCTTGGTTCAATTGAACTGTGCCCGTGCCTCACTGTGCCCGTGCCTCACTGTGCCCATGCGTCAATCACTGTGCCCGTACCTGATGCAGATTTTCATGGGATACGGATTTTACTGCTACATCGGCGGCCATTCCAGTATTCAAAAGCCGCGCCTCCTCCTCGTCTGTGATAGGCGGAACACTCAATTTCCCAGCATTTAGTGTTCCGCCTATCACTAGCGTTGCTAGTCAGGTGCGGGGGGGCGGGCCGCACCCGGGTGACACCCACCAGAGGGGTGACACCCGTGGGTAGCGCAGCGGCCACACTGACATCGCCCGCCCGCTGCCCTGTGCCTTAGGCTCACGCTGCGGCTGTGTCCCTCAGCGGAGCGGAAGGAAGCCGCCGCCCCCTCTGCCTCCTCTATGTTTACATCCACAGAGGAGGAGGAGGAGCCCGCGCTCGAGAGACACACCGCTGTGTGTATCTGCCGCTCTGTTCTGAGGTCTGAAAGGTAAGGGGGGCATCTTTACTGATGGGGGGAGGGGGTGTCTGTACTGCTGGGGTCTGCACAAGAGGGAGTTTGCACCAGGGGGGGCTGTAACTGAGGGGGGGTGTCTGTACTGAGGGGGGGTGTCTGTACTGAGGGGGGGTGTCTGAACTGAGGGGGGATCTGTAACTGAGGGGGGTCTGTAACTGAGGGGGTGTCTGTAACTGAGGGGGTCTGCACTGAGGTGGGGGTGTCTGTACTTATGGAGCAGTCTGCACTGAGGTGGGGGTGTCTGTACTGAGGGGGAGGTTCATACTGAGGGAGGCGGGTCTATATTGATGGCGGGGAGTCTGTACTTAGTGGAGCGGGTTTGTACTGAGGGAGGGGATCTATACTGTGGGAGGGGGGTCTGTAGTTAGTGGAGGGGGGTCTGTACTGAGGGGGGACTATAGTTGTTGGGGGGTGACACCATTTTTTTTTGCACCGGGTGACACCAACCCTAGTGACGCCACTGCCGCCTATCATGGACATCCGCTCATCCTCATAACACAGACGAGGATGAGAGGATGTCTGTGATAGGCGGAACACTGCCTGCTGTGAAATTGAGTGTTCCGCCTATCACAGACGACGAGGACTCGGGAGGCGCGGCTTTTGAACACTGCAATGGCCGCCGTCTGTCTGCATGACACACTGATCAGGTAGGCAGACGGCTGCTTGCGGTTAGTTAGTGTTACATTACATCCCATCGCGGCGGCTGCGGCGAGTAGATGTAATTGGGGTAACGCCACCAGTGCCATTCCGGATACGCCCCCTGCAGCCCTGCTACGGAAACTTTGAAGGAAAGAAAAAAAAAAAAAACTTTTTTAAAAAAAATCGATTTTCTTTAAATCTGAATCGATATGAACTCAAAACTCGATTCAAGATTAAAATCAATTTTTTTTCCCAGCCCTAACAGCTACCAATGCTTAAAGTGTATGGAGATTGTAAGCTCTAATGAGCAGGGCCCTCTGATCCCGCCTGTATTGATTTGTATTGTAAGTGTACTGTCTGCCCCCATGTTGTAAGCGCTGTGCAAACTGTTGGCGCTTTATAAATCCTGTATTATAATAATAATATGTAAAGCCAAAACTATTTTTTTTTATAGTGTTGGCTAGAGCAGGGAAGGGGTAGTGCCACTAAGCAGATTTTTCTTCATTTCTTTCCTGGAGGCGCAGCAGGAAATGAGAGGAAATCTCCTGAAAAAGAGGGGAATCCCTAGACAGCTGCCAGTGGAACACTTTGCCTCTTTAGGGCAATTTACCCTCATCTCTTGTGCGGTGACCTCTCTAAAATGCGAAAATGTTCAATTTGTCCTCCTGTCTCAGTGACAATAGTCACCAATACAAATAGAGGAGTGAATCTTGGCAGCAGGGGCACAGACAGACGTCAAATTATTACCAGTCTGTATACAGGGGTGACACCATGGCTCTTCTCTTGCCTTATATTTTGTCCCTAGCCACGTTCAGTTTCCCCATATTCGGCCTCCATTTACAGTTTCCTTGTGTCTAGTGTGGGCCTGTTATGGCTGCTGGAATGTTTCTTGCATTCCACAGAAACACAGAGTGGGCAAAGCGCTTTCTGTTACATCTACAGATGTATAATGGGTTGTTGTATCACCTACAGTACAAACAAATGGCAACCAATCCCAACCAATAACTCCCCTTTACAGCATGGAGCACATGGGAGGGCAACACATGTTAAAAAACAAGAAAGAAAAATTCCCAGCCCACTTACCAACCAGCCTTCAACAGACCAACGTATTCTGTCTAAAGCCTCGTACGCACGGTCAGTAGTGTATTGAGTTTTTGTGCTGCCCTAGGCCTGACTAAACTCGTGAACCCCCTAATTTAAATATGACCCACCCCTTCCTGCCATGGCCACACTCCTTGGTGCTTAAGACCCGCCCTGAAAATTTTGAGTGGGGACACTAGTTCTGAGGGCCTGGTGGGGGGGGGCAGGCAGGCAATGGCTTCCCTTAATTTGCATAGATTTCCTCTCACTTCCTGTTTGGCTATGGGGCAGGAAGTGAAGGGAAATCTCTGCAATGAGACAGGGATGGTAAAAAAATAAACTGACCAGGGCTATAACCATCCCTTACTCTATCCAAAATGAAAAGTGTTGCCTAATAGTTCTACTTTAAGCACAAATTTCTGATAATTTTATGGAGAGGACTAAGGAGATATAACCATGCCAATGGTGCAGCAGAAAACGTATAGCACAGTGAGGAAGGTTTGTGGTCCAGGATGATAGGACAGTCAAAATTGGAAGCATCACTAATTTGCCTACTGTCCAGTCCACCCTATAAGACTGGCGCTACACTAACAGTGTAGCGCAAGCCGACGGGGACTCTTTCCGTGCTGCTCCCCTGCAAAGTGCTGGCCTAGGCCAGGATACAGCATTGCACACGGTCCGTTTTCAAACCGTGGATTTTTGTCCGAAGGGAGTTGGCCGGGCACACCCATAGCATACACATGGCAGGACTTTTCTGCAAACTTTCCGAAAACGTTCCCATTATCACGTGGTTTTTCTGCTCTTTACCGCCACCCTTTGGTCAACTTCTGCTATTGTTGGTTGATTCTGGGCATGCGTATTTGTACTTCGGACAAAAGTCCGATGGATTTCTGTACACACGGTCGGACTTTGCACCATCAGACTTTTGTTGCCGAAAAGTTTGTCCATTTGCAGAGCGAACTTTTGTCCGTTGAAAACCGAAAAAGTTTGTCCGATGGAGCGTACACACGGTCGGATTTTTTGGAAAACTTGCTCATTTTGAAGTTTGTTGGCAAAAAGTCTGATCGTGTGTACGGGCCTTTACAGTTAAAACCAGGGGTTTATTTTGCACACATTTGCAAATATATGTGTAAGCTGCAGAGGCCACACCACGGCACAGTTTACTGCATTTCTAACTCTATGAATTTTGAGAGCCTCCAGAGTTAGGACTTCAGTACACTAGGGTGCCGTGAAGTGGCCCTACAGCTTACGCATATATTTGCAAACGAAACCCCTGGGTTTTAACGTGAAATGTTAGACGGGACAATTCGGTTTGTTGCAGGCTGGTTGGTAAGTGAGCTGGGAATTTTTTTTTTTTTGTTGAAGTATCACCTATCTGCAAATCTTTCTCTGACCCAGTGAGCCATGAATAGGTCACACCTTTTTGCAACCACCTTTTGCCAAGAAGGTAAGGGGCATCTTCAGATGGTACTTCCAGATATTACTATCACGCTATTGTGCTTGCCCTACACCTGATGTTTACTGGACCTGAGGCACTCGTGCCTTGAAAAAGTTTGCCCTTGGAATTTTGTCATGTTACAACCAAAAACGTAAATGTGATAGGCCAACACGAAGTAGAAGGAAAATGATAAATGGTTTTCCAATTTTTTTTTTTTTTTGCAAATAAATATGTGAAAAGTGTGGCGTGCATTTGTATACAACCCCTTTTACTCTGATACCCCTAACTAAAATCTAGGGGAACCAATTTGCCTTCAGAAGTCGCCTAATTAGTAAATAGTCCACCTGTGTGTAATTTAAAAGAGAAGTATGGGTTTACTTTTTTTTTTTTTTTTTTTTTTTTTTATTAATACTTGCCTCGGTGGATGGAGCATCAGACCGATGCTCCATCTGTCCCCCAGCGTCTCTACACTGAGAACCGAGCCACCGAACATCGCCCATGGTTCGGTTCTCACAGATCCCTGAGAGCGAAAACTGCTGACTGCCAGCCTAAAAAGCTCAGGCTGGACTTCTCCTTTTTAATTTCAGTATAAATACAGCTGTTCTGTGAAGCCCTCAGAGGTTTGTTAGAAAACCTTAGTGAACAAACCGCATCATGAAGGCCAAGGAACCCACCAGAGAGGTCAGGGATAAAGTAGTGGAGAAGTTTAAAGCAGGGTTAGATTTATAAAAAAATATCCCAAGCTTTGAACATCTCACGGAGCACTGTTCAATCCATCAACTGAAAATGGAAAGAGTATGGCACAACTGCAAATCTACCAAGACATGGGCGTCCACCTAAACGGACAGGCCGGGCAAGGAGAGGATTAATTGGAGAAGCAGCCAAGAGGCCCATGGTAACTCTGGAGGAGCTGGAGAGATCCGCAGCTCAGGTGGGAGAATCTGTCCATAGGACAACTATTAGTCATGCACTCCACAAATCTCAACTTTATGGAAGAGTGATAAGAAGAAAGCAATTGCTGAAAGCCATAAGAAGTCCTGTTTGCAATTTGTGAGAAGCCATGTGGAGGACACAGCAAATATGTGGAAAAAGGTGCTCTGGTCAGATGAGACCAAAATAGTGTTTTGCTTTTAGGACAAAAAGTTCTATGTGTGGCGGAAAACTAACACTGTACATCACCCTGAACACACCATCCCCACCGTAAAACATGGTGGTGGCAGCATCATATTGCGGGGATGCTTTTCTTCAGCAGGGACAGGGAAGCTGGTCAGAGTTGATGGGAAGATGGATGCAGCCAAATACAGGACAATCCTAAAAGAAAACCGTTAAGAGTCTGCAAAAGACTTGAGAGTGGGTCGGAGGTTCACCTACCAGCAGGATAATGACTCTAAGCATACAGCTAGAGGTACAATGGAATGGTTTAGATCAAAGCATATTTATGTGTTAGAATGGTCCAGACATAAATCTAATTGAGAATCTGTGGCAAGAATTGAAAATTTGCTATTCAGACGCTCTCCATCCAATCTGACAGAGCTTGAGCTATTTTGCAAAGAAGAATGGGCAAAATTTCTACTCTCCTAGATGTGCAAAGCTGGTAGAGACATCCCCAAAAATACTTGCAGCTCTAATTGCAGCGAAAGGTGGTTCTACAAAGTATTTGGGGGACTGAATACAAATGCACACCACACTTTTCAGATATTTATTTGTAAAAAAATGTTGAAGACCATTCATCATTTTCCTTCCACTTTACAATTACCGGTATGTGCTACTTTGTGTTGGTCTATCACATGAAATCCCAATAAAATACATTTACGGTTTTGGTTGTAACATGACAAAATGTGGAAAATTTCAAGGGGTATGAATACTTTTTCAGGGCACTGTTGCTCTATGGTAGTCCTGTTTTGCTGAAGCAGCCAGGAATAAAAATGTAACAAAAAACAGGTAGTCACTTTCTCTCTCTCTCTTTTAAAATTGAACTTTTATTATTTTTAAATTAAGTTCTGCTGGTTTCTTTTGCAGTTATAGCTATGTAAAACATTACAAATAAGTACCTATATTATTTAAAATCTAGTAAAATACTGTCTCGCCTTACTTTTGAACATGCTCAGTTGCTCTGTATTTTTGGCATTGTGCCTAAAATGTAGCGGCCACTCGGTAGACAGCCTAAAGATTTGCTGCTGCTCAGCTGTGCTGGGCTTCAAGAAATTGGGGGGACCTCCGGCAAAAAGAAACAGGAACCGTGTCGGAGGCAATTTACAGCACTTATTTTTGTAGAATAATTATTTGTGTGGAATGTGTGTTCCTTGCTAAGAGCCCATTCACACAGGGGCGGCACGACTCGTGCCGCGACTGTGCTGGGCGATCTCAAGACGACTTCAAAGCAGACTTCCAAAATGACTTCTGTATTGAAG
Source organism: Rana muscosa (assembly GCA_029206835.1). NCBI lineage: Eukaryota > Metazoa > Chordata > Amphibia > Anura > Ranidae > Rana > Rana muscosa. The sequence continues at coordinate 886,575,842 of CM055116.1, forward strand.
TCAATGGAAGTCGCCTTAAAGTAGTACACAGGAACCTTTTTCTAAGTCGGAGCGACTTCAGTCACGCCGCTTAGAACGGTTCCATTGTACAGAATGGGACGCAACTCGTCAGGCGGCTGAGACGCCTGACGAGTCGCCCCTGTGTGAATGGGGTCTAAAAAAACATTTTATTTTATTTTTTTATCAATTTGGGATAGGTAAAGTTCCACTTTTAAGCAAATCTTTTCCTAGAACTGTTCAACTGGTGCTAGATGCTCTTCAGGCTAGTCAACCCACTTCAGACAGTGAAGATGAGGGCGAAGTATATGCAGGTTTTGACTTTTCCTTTTTTGTTTCTCCCTTTTGTAAAGGCTATTAAAGGATAAGTTCACCTTTTGGGAAAAAATTATAAATGCACACATTTTTGCAGGAAAAGTAAAAAAAAAAAAAAGTGCATTCCTTATTTTTTCCCTAAGGAACCTGGAAAGCTATGCACCCCTGATCAGGGGTGCAATGCCAGACTCTTGCAAATAACTAATTATATATATCTCCTATCTTCTTTTTTTTTTTTTTCTTTCCACCTTATTCCTATTCTGGTTAAAACTCTCAAAATTTTGGATTCTCCCTCACTTTCTGTCCCAATGACAGTGGTGACAAGGACAAAAAGAGGGTAACACTCCCTACTAGGGGTGCAACGGATCAAAAAACTCACAGATCGGATCATTTTTCGGATCAGTGGGGGAGATGTGGATAATGGTAATATCCACATCTCCTCCACTGTAATGTGATATTATAGTGGGGAGATGTGGATATTACAGTGGGGGAGATGTGAATATTACTAATGTCCACATCTCTCCCCCCACTGTAATGTCCACATCTCTCCCCCCACTGTAATGTCCACATCATCTCCCCCACTGTAATGTGATATTATAGTGGGGAGATGTGGATATTACAGTGGGGGAGATGTGAACATTACTAATATCCACATCTCCCCCACAGCACGCCGCCACCGGGTGTACCAAGATGGCCGCCGCTCTGGAGCTAGGCCGAAGCCGCGGCCTTTACTATGGCCGAGGCAGCGGAGCTCAATCCGCGGATCGCATGGTGTGCCGATCCGAACATGTTGACCCGTTCGGATCACAGATCAATGACGATCCGTTGCACCACTACTCCCTACAGAGGATGCAGACAACAATTTAAGCCTGATAGGGTTGCTAACCTTTCCCTGCTCAAGTCAAACCTAAGGGACAAAAAGTTTTGGGTTTAGATACACTTAAGGGAAAGGAATAAAAGAGATAGAGGTGCACCGAAAGGAAATTTTGGTGCCGAAACGGAAAATGCAGGAAGCACTTGGCAAAAAATCGAAACTGAAATTGAGAGTGTAAAAAAAATAATATATATATATATATATTTATTTGTATTATATTTGACTTTTTAATTAAAATCACGAATTTTAAATGAATATGAATTTGTCTGCCATTATTGCCACCTTTTTTAGCTCTAGAAAAGCTTGATTAAATGTATCCCTTTAAATTATATGTGTGGCTTCACAATGGTCCGTTGCGCTTATCCTGCTTGCTGCATTTTTGGTTGGTTAAAAAAAAAGTACCAAAAACACACCTCCTCATTAGAAATGCATTGAAAACGCAGAAAGGACACATCAATAACGCACCCATGTTACGTTTTTGAGTCACCTGACCTATCAAAACACCACCATAAGCATAGTAAAATAGCAGCTGGATGGCAGAAATATCGCTGCTAAATTGTGTGCATTTTCGGCGCCATTATAGTCACATTTTTCTCTTATCGGCAAATTTCGGTGCGTCTTTAATAAAAAGTTCATTTGCTAGGGTTTACATTCCCTTTAACCAGAGATTATTACCATATATACTAGAGTATAAGCCGAGTTTTTCAGCACATTTTTTTTGTGCTGAAAATTCCCCCCTCGGCTTATACTCGAGTCTGTTTCCGACTTCAACTTTGTGCGCCTGATCCCGGCCATCCGTAGGTCCCCTGGACCCCAAACTTGGCACACATGTAGCCAAACTCCTCCTCTACAAGTGTACAAAGTTTGGTGTCCAGGGGACCTAGGGACGGGGAGCACCGATTTTTCAAAGCCGGGCACCCCTTTCTATAGACTCCAATGTTAAACAGTCATTTTTTCTGTGATTTTGGGGACTCGGTACTGGCCGGCCGTAGGTCCCCTGGACCCTAAACTTGGCACACATGTAGCCCAACTACTTTTCTACAAGTGTGCGAAGTTTAGTGTCTGGGAGACCTACGGCCGGGGAGCATCGCTTTTTCAAATCTGGGCACCCCCTCCATAGTCTCCAATGTTAAACGTCAGTCTAGTCACATTGAGGCATGGACACAGTGACAGTGAGGCACAGTGAGGCACAGTGAGGCATGGACACAGTGAGGCAAAGTGAGGCACAGTGAGGCATGCAGATGGACACCCTAGGCTTATACTCGAGTCAATAAGTTTTCCCAGTTTTTTTGTGGTAAAATTAGGTGCCTCGGCTTATATTCGGGTCGGCTTATACTCGAGTATATACGGTAAATGGTAAGTTCACTTTTTCATGAAAAATGGAAAGGTAACTCCAGTTGTCCTGGTCACCTCCCTGGACCCTGCTACCCATGTGCCCGATGCGGCGGTCCATGCACTGCCCCAGAGTGAGAAATTCATCATAATGTTCACAGTGGCAGGTGCTCATTGGTCAGCAAGACCGCACTGACCAACGAGAAATGCTTCTTCCTTTTTTTTTTTTTTGTGGACACCTTCCCAGAAGAAAAAGCTTGAAATGTGTTTTATTAGCGCAGTCATGAGGCTGTGCTGACCAGTGAACGCTAGTCATTACAAGAATTATGATTTCTTTCTTTCTCTTTTTCTTTTCTCTCTTTTTTTTCTTTTCTTTTCTCTCTTTTTTCTTTTCTCTTTTTCTTTTCTCTTTTTTTTTTTTTTTTTCTTTTCTCTCTCTTTTTTTTTCTTTTCTTTTCTCTCTTTCTCTTCTCTTTTTCTCTTCTCTTTTCTTTTCTCTAGGGTTGTCCCGATACCACTTTTTTAAGACCGAGTACAAGTACCGATACTTTTTTTCAAGTACTCGCCGATACGGAATACCGATACTTTTTTTTTATGTGTCAGTATTTTATTTTTATTTTTTTACTATTATTTTTATTTATTTTTTTGTCATGTTTTTTTACAATGCTTTGTTGGGGTGGGGGGGGGGGGTGCTTTGATGGTCTCGGTGTATTTTTTTTAATATTATTTTTTTATTTTTATTTTTTCTAGCCCTGTTGGGGGGCTTTGGTGAGATTATCAGGGGTCTTAACGGACCTCTGACATCTCCCGTTTGAGACAGAGAAAGGGACTAAGGACACAGATTCGCCAGTCCCTTTCTCAGCTGCACTGAAAATGAATGGAGAGGAGACAACGGCTCCTCTCCATTCATAAACTGAAGCGTCGTAAACACACAGGTTACGATGTTTCAGTTATATGAATGGACAGTCAGTGATGACTCTGTTCATTCGGAAAAGGTTTTAGCGGCTCCTACCTCCGCTCTCCATCCTGACAGAGGGGAGCGGAGGAGGACATGGAGGGTGACACGGAGCTGAGAACGACAGCAGCGAGGAGGGGGGAGAGCAGAATAACGAAGGACATCAGCAGCATGGAGGGGGGGGACACGGAGCGTACGGGGGAGAGCAGAATAACTGAGGACATCAGCAGCATGGAGGGGTGACACGGCGCGCGGGGGGGGAGCGGAGGGCAGAATAACGGAGGACATCAGCAGCATGGAGGGGGGGGACACGGAGCGCACGGGGGAGAGCAGCATGGATGGGGGAACTGGAGGAGGATACAGGGACCAGTCAGCGGTGATCGGTGCTGCTTTGGGGGGAGTTGCAAGCACCGATCACCGCTGTATAGATTTCACTAAAACAGCTGAAAAGAGGGGGGGGGGGTCGGGAGAAGCTGTCGGGCTGTATTGAAATCTATACAGCGGTGATCGGTGCTTGTAACTCCACCAGCCGCACCGATCATCACTGGCTGCCCAAGTATCGGGTGAAGCATCGGAGCATTTTCCCCGAGTACAAGTATCGGTATCGGGACATCCCTACTTTTTTCTTTTTCTCTTTTTTTCTTTTTCTCTTTTTCTTTTTCTCTTCTCTTCTCTTTTTTTTTTTTCCTCCTCCTCCTCCTCCTGCTCCTCCCTCCTTTTTCTTTCTTTCTTTCTTTCTTTCTTTCTTCTTTCTTTCTTCTCTTTCTTCTCTTTCTTTCTTCTCTTTCTTTCTTCTCTTTCTTTCTTCTCTTTCTTTCTTCTCTTTCTTTCTTCTCTTTCTTTCTTCTCTTTCTTTCTTCTCTTTCTTTCTTCTCTTTCTTTCTTCTCTTTCTTTCTTCTCTTTCTTTCTTCTCTTTCTTTCTTCTCTTTCTTTCTTCTTCTCTTTCTCGGTTCATTTCCTTTCTCAGTGTACATACAATAGGAGTGACGTGTCCGGGTATTAGTAAGCACATGATGGAAGGTAAATTTGCAGCACGCTCAGGTGATCTGAACAATACTTGGCAGACTTCATAACCACCTTCAAGGTAAATGGGAGATCTGGTATCTTAGGATTTGTACACCAGCAATCTAGCACTTTGCTGAGTTAGTGGGCTTTCCTCAGGGCCACAAGGTGACTCAAGCCGTATAGCCCAATAAACAAAGCCACTTAGTGAGGCATGTCTTGTATTGCACCACATTGTGCTAACATGGATTGCAGGGTCTGTGATTAGCGGTGATCTTTCTGTTCAATTGAATTGATTCTTTGGTTGAAAAGCACTGACAGCCTTTGCATTCATCAGCTGTATGTATGATCCCCGGGGCTTAGCTACACAAGAGATGTTTAATCACTTAGTAGCATGCGATTAACATCTTGCTGACAATTGCTTCATGCAGGGTATTTTGGTCTCAGTCTGTTGCAAAAATATTGGTGAACAAGTGATTAATCGAAAAATGTTATGTATAATTAAGAGCTAAAGGCATTTATGTGCCTCCTATTCTCAGTAGACACTACTGAACACTGTAGGCGAGGTCTGGATGGTCTGCTGCATTGTGTATCCAGCTTCAGTACCTAACTGTAGTATATAGGCTATATATTCAGTACCTAAACATTGGTCTGTTATATATACTGATCACCCACACATTGCAGCACAGCTAAACAGGTGGTGTGCAACCAAGCCTTTCTAATACTATGATTTACAGATGGATAATTCCTTGACTCACTCAATCTTTGTCTGTATGAATCAGCCTTATAATGGGAAGATTTATTAATTGCACTCATATTTATGAGAATTCAATGCCTGAGTACCAGCACAGATCACACGCCATGTGCTCTTGAAAATTTGGAACAGCAGTTTTATTTTCAAGCATACATCTTATGCCCTGTACACACGATCGGATTTCCGATGGAATTATCCATCGGAATTCTGATGAAGCTGACTTCCATCAGTCTTGCATACACACCATCAGACAAAATTCCGACCGTCCAAAACACGGTGACGTAAAACACTCAGATGAGCCGAGAAAAATGAAATTCAATGCTTCTGAGCATACGTCGACTTGATTCTGAGCATGCGTGGGTTTTTTCTCCATTGGAGTTCCACACAGACGATCGGAATTTCCTATTGTTTTTTTCTGTCGGAAAAATTTAAAACATGTTCTTTTTTTTTTTTTTACACCGATGGAAAAAAGTCCGATGGGGCCCACACACGATCGTTTTTTCCGATGAAAAAAGTCCATCTGACTTTTTTCATTGGAAAAAACGATCGTGTGTCCAGGGCATTAGAGTTATAGACCTTGTGCATACAGAAACCCATCTAGCACGTGCGTGTCTTTGGTCAGCATTCTATGGTTGCTACCTGGCTTTTAAGGCTTGGTTTTCATTATGAACCGCATGTGAATTGCACAGGAACCGCACCGCATTCCTGTTCAATTCACATGCAATTCAGTGCGGTGCGATTTGACCCTATTCATTTTGAATGGGCTCAAATCGTACCAAAGACATGCATGCAGCAGTTTTGGAACCACGCTGCAATCGGGTTGCACGGTCGTTTTTTGTATCGTGCGATCTGGTGTCAGCAAAAGCACTTTGTTTGTGAACTGCGTTTGGGGTGTCATTAAGATTGCACTGACACCTGCTGCGAATCACAAGGGCAGTGCGATTTTGAATTCGGTGTGGGAAACGTGCACAGATTGCGGCTTTTGCCGTACTGCATTAGTGTGAACCTAGCCTTAATGTTCCCTTCCCAGGCATGCCTAACAAGGGCATTGGAATTTATTGGTTCAAAGTGATGTTGAAGGCAAACGTTGTTGAAAAAAATAATAATACAACAATGAGGTTATACTTGCCTGCTTTGTGTCATGATATTGCACAGAAAGGTTGCATTCCCCTGTGGACCCGGAAGGAAGACGGGCGAAGATGGATGCAGTGACGACGAGGGCTTAGTTTGCAGGTAAGTTTCACATAATGTGCTAGTATGCGATGCATACTAGCACATCATGCCTTTTTACTTTTGCAGGTCCATAAAAAAAACGGCACTTCCTCTTTAAGTTAAAACTAAAGTTTAGGTTTGAGTACCAGTTTAATACGCCTATTCTCAGGGCCTTACAAGCAGCATCCGCTGTGCAAACAAAACTTTTAAAGGTGTGAATGACCTTCAAGCAGTAGCAGCACCCCCTGATTACAAACATTAATTTAGAATTCCAGCTTTCCTGTTATGTTAAATAGTTTGCTTTTTAGACCATGCTGGCCTAAAATAACTATTTCCATTACATAATGATGCAGCCACAGTGGATACTGTTGTAACTTTAGCTACGTACTGTAAGCAGAGCAGTGTTTTCCGGCAGCAGTACGGACGATTTTCCTGTGTGCTGCAAGAACCTGCCGAGTGCTTCTCCACCGTTCACAATTAGCCTTGTATTTTTATCGATGAATACACGGCTTCTTCTAATTGGCTGATGTGAAGAGGTGGGTGGATGAAGTCACAATTTCCACCATGGCCAGTCAGAGAAAGCCTTATCATTGCTAAAAATACAAGACAAGCACTAAGCCCGACTCTATGTAATTCTGTCAGCAGATGGGAAGTCGCCTGTACTACAGTTGGAACACAGCGCCGCTTACTGTGTTCGCTAATGTTACAATACACAGCGGCCCCATCATTTTGTAATGGAAATGGTTTGGGCCACCTTGGCCCAAGCAAATTGTTTAAACTGACAGGAAAGCTGGACATCTATTTTAAGGCCTCATGCCCACTGGCGTTTTTACAGCTGCGTTTTTTGCAGCTTAAAAACGCCTGTCCATGTTATTGTAAATATTTGTTTTTTTTCATTTTTAATTTTTTTTTTTTGAAAAAAAAAAAAAAAAACGTCGGAGCTAAAAACGCGACCGCGCGTTAGTGCGCGTTTTTTGCGCGTTAGTGCGCGTTTTTGCGCGTTTTTTTGACGCTCGCGTTTTTTTCTGCCTAATTCTGACGCTGAGGAACGCACTGGTCCTGGGTTTTTTTTTACAGCTTACAAACGCCTATGCTCTTTACAGCTCAAAAACGCCTAGGTGGGCATGAAGCTATAGACTAACATGGACAGGCGTTTTTAAGCTGTAAAAAACGCTCAAAAACGCGGCTGAAAAAACGCCCGTGGGCATGAGGCCTTATGGTTACTTTATATTTTCCAAGCTACTTTAGAATCCCAAGCTAAACAAAGGTCGTTGAAAACGAAAGCCATATGTATTCTTACTTGCATCTTGGTGTCATTTTGTGTATTTCTTTCAGATCTGTGCTGTATTCTAGTATGAACCACCCCCATAACCTTTGCATCTGTGTAAGTTTCCTGTAATGAAGACCATGCAGTACTGCTATCTGTTCTTGTGCATGGTGACTGGTCTTGTGTCCACTAGGGCTGCGAAAAAAATCGATTTTTAATCTTGAATCGAGTTTTGAGCTCAAATCGATTCAGTTTTGAAAAAAATCGATTTTTTTAGATAATTTTTTTTTTTTTCAAAAAAAAAAAAAAAAAAATTTTTTTTTTTTTTTTTTTTCCTTCAAAGTTTCCGTAGCAGGACTGCAGGGGGCGTATCCGGAATGGCACTGGGCAGCGTTACCACAATTACATCTACTCGCTGCAGCCGCCGTCTGCCTACCTGATCAGCGTGTCATGCAGACAGACGGCGGCCATTGCAGTGTTCAAAAGCCGCGCCTCCCGAGTCCTCGTCGTCTGTGATAGGCGGAACACTCAATTTCACAGCAGGCAGTATTCAGCCTATCACGGACATCCTCTCATCCTCGTCTGTGTTATGAGGATGACCATGATAGGCGGAACACTGAATGCTGGGAAATTGAGTGTTCCGCCTATCACAGACGAGGAGGAGGCGCGGCTTTTGAATACTGGAATGGCCACCGGTGTAGCAGTAAAATCCGTATACCATGAAAATCTGCATCAGGTACGGGCACAGTGATTGAAGCACGGGCACAGTGAGACAAGGGTACAGTGAGGCATGGACACAGTTCAATTCAACTAAGAGTAACCTCAGGATGTTTTGTTTTTGTTTTATTAGCTAAATCCAAATACAGTATTAATAATTTGGATGCTTAACAATCTTTGTTGCACACTGCAAAAAACAACAAAAGGTCACAAGCGCTAAATTGGTGGATAAAGAAAAAAATATAATGGATGATAATAATAATAATAAGAAAAAAATCACAAATATTTTGGGAAGTACAAAGTATCCAAAAGGGGGAAAAAACAGGATCCAGCGCAGCAAGAAAAAATCCGTACCCAGAAGTACAAAATACACAACATGCTCACAATATAATCCAGCGCTCATGGAACATACATTATTAACTATTGAAAACTCTTGAAGAATTGATAAAAAAGCTTAGTCCATTTATCACAATAAAGAGAGGGATCCAATCCCAAATGTGCAGAGGGCAAATGAATCTTAACTCTCCAGTTGCCAGTGGTGACAAACTTGTAAAACTTGCAGTGACATCCGTGGAGCAAGGAGGGGTTAAAAAAGTCAAAACAAAGCCTGTGGCATAATCTCCGTGTGAGCACAGTACCTTGAATGATGGACAACAGGCAGACCAGCGTGTGGAGGGCCCTCCAACCCAAAAGGATGCAGAGCCAGGATCGCAGCAAGGCTGGGACAGAAGGAATCACACACAGAGTTTCAAGAGTTTTCAATAGTTAATAATGTATGTTCCATGAGCGCTGGAATATATTGTGTGTTTGTTGCACACTGACTTTGCAGTTAGAAAAAGGGTTTGCCTTTGCAATTTTGTTTGTTGATGCACTTTAATTAATATAATAAAAAAAAAAAAAAAAATCGAATCGTAAATCGAGTTTTTTATAAAAAAATCGCAGATTTTTTTGGGGGGGAAAATCGCCCAGCCCTAGTGTCCACCCCTTGTAGTTTTCTGTGGGAAGCCAGAAGTGGTTGTTCCCGTAGTCTCATGCACGGCTCTGTTGATGCACAGGCCTCTGATAATTCCCCTAAGGCCCCTTTCACACATGCGGGGACCGTTCATTTCATCAGTTCAGTCATGTTAGAATGGATAAAGTATTCATCAGTTTTTCATCCGTGTGCGTTTTTTTTTTTACATGCACTACCAATGAAAAATGGACCGTTCGTCTGTTTTTACATTCGTTTTTTAAAGGGGAAAAAAAAAATAGGGCTTTCGGATGAAAGCCCTATTTTTTTATCCGTTAAAAAACGGATGTAAAAACAGACGAACGGTCCATTTTTCATTGGTAGTGCATGTAAAAAAAAAACGCACACGGATGAAAAACTGATGAATACTTTATCCATTCTAACATGACTGAACTGATGAAATGAACGGTCCCCGCATGTGTGAAAGGGGCCTGATGATAAAAAAAAAAACAAATGTTGACAGAAGCGGATGAAAATGGATGTTAATCCGTTGTGATCTGTTTTCCATTAGGAATGCATTGATGTCTGTTTTTTATTCATCAACGGATGAATGAAAAACGGAAGAACGGTCCGCATGTTTGAAAGGGGCCTCAGAGGACTCCGCCAGCTCAGCGTGCAATCGCTCCATTGAACCCCGCTAAACCGGCAGATGACTGCTCACTGTGCAGGGACAGACCTGTCAGAGCCCCGCTGTCCTCTATGGGAGATCGGATGAAGACTGATCCGCCTGTCCGTTTTTCATCCGATACGTTCACCATCTGTCGAGCGGATCAGATCGCCATAAGTCTGTTTTGAGCGGATCTTATCGGATGGCAGGAGGGTGTCAGCGGACACCTGCCTGCCATCCGCCTACCCATACAAGTCAATGGGTGGCCCACTCGGATCTGCCTGAAAAATGGACAGGTGGATCGGCCTATCGTGTGAAAGGGGCCATATAAAAAGTAACATCTGGAGTCAAGGTGGTACATTGTAACAGACACACTCACCCCTACACACGGCCCCCTTACACTGCAGCTGGAAGGAGAAGTCTGCTTTAATATCGAGCACCTCTCTTTCGGCTCCAGGCACTTGCCCGAGGAAAGCATCGGCATGAGAAATGCACAGGGAGATGAGCCATGTAGTATGTGTATTTTTTCCCACTGGGAGATGAATACTGTTCAAGAAAAAAAGTGCTACTTCTTTAATCATTTGACTGTAATGTGAAAGCCAGACTTTTCTATCCCCCTTTGGCTATTCTGATTTAATTTCCTTAGTGCTGGTCATTCAGGTATTGCATTTCAGACCGATCATGAGGTTACCTAACAGGCTTTTGCTTGGCTTACCAAATCTGAAGACAGCTGAAAGTGTGTAAAAGAAAAAGTATTACATCAGCGCTAAAGAAATCCTAATCCGAGGATTATGTCCACATATATGTCCTTTCTTCATCCTCCAGTGTTTGGCTGGCCTTGGACAGGTCGGTTTTTCAGGGCAACTTGACAACGTTTACTTTTCTGAATAGCAAAATGTTGGTTAAAAAACAATTGCTGATGACCATTAAAATTGGGGCGGGGATACTGGTCGAAATGAGATTGCTGTTCAAGGCACTAGTATATGTAAACTGTAGTTGATTACCAGGAAATCCTACAAATTGCATATAGTGACTGCAAACTGTGACGTGTTATTGGCCTTGCTAGCAAATAAGACATGTCAAACTGATGGCATTAACGCAAGCCTGTTAAAACCATTCCCAATGTTGCCCTGGTATAACAGTGAAAACCTAATAGGGGTTCTAATTCTTCCCCACTCTATCCAAAACTAAGAAAAACATGTTGACTTGACATACACTTTAACTACACATACTATGAAAATCTTAACGTTGAATATAAAATAAACACATAGGGGAAAAAATACAAGACTTTTAGACTCCATTCAAAGGGGCAACACTACTTCCAGCGCGACTTTGGGAGGCAACTTGGACACGACTTGATTATGAATCACAGAGCGACATGAGGCAACTTACAAGGCAACTTCAAGTCACCTCCAGGACAGGAGACATTCCAGTGGCCAATCAAACAAGAATCCGCTCTGGGGGAGGGAGAGGTTTGCCTGAGAAATGTATGTTCTCTTCCTGGAAAGTTGCTTCTGTTAAGACAGGGGATCCGACTTCTGAGCGACTTCCATTGAAATCAATGGGTACAAGTCGCCTAGAAGTCAGATTGAAGTAGTACAGGAACCTTTTTTGAAGTCGGAGCGACTGCAGTAGTGTGCATTAGGATGGCTCCATTCACTTACATTGATTTTCTCATGCAGCGCGACTTGAGGCGACTAAGGGCGACTTGAAGTCAGATCCAAAGTTGCCCTTGTGTGAATGGGCTCTCAGCACTCACTGGTGTTTTCAGTGTTATGTCTAAAGCGATAATAAATGTATAATATAGAATGAAAATTGCAGCTCTAAAATCTAACGTGTCAATAGCAGGCAGCCAGGCAACATCCCAGATGACTCGTTGATTAATAGCTAATCGGCTGGAATGTTGTATTGCGCACGGATTTTCAGATAAAACGGGGAGTGCAAGTTTAGATAAGCTCAAATGTCGGATGTCTGTAGGTGTAAGAATATTGTTTTGAAAAGAAGCAGCGTCATGAAAAAAAAAAAACAAAGTCATCAGACAAAAATGTACGTTGTGCAGTCTTATTGGGAATGGGCAGTTATTGGGCAATTTTCTGGACGCCAAGCCTTATTTATCAGGAACTGTGCTTGTGGCCTATATAGGAACTATTCAAGTTGTCTGATACAGAAGGTGCTAATGCTTGCTTCGTGGCTTTTTTACTTACCTGATTGTGTGGCTTTTTCCTCCGGTGTGGTTTTCAGTAGCACAGTTCTCACTAATTAATTTCATGGTGTTTTAGAATAATAAATGTATCCCAATCAAAATGTTTCACTTCAATTTTACGCTGGCTCTGAAATCTGACGCAGACCATTTTGTATAATAAGTTCTTTGTGCATCTCATTTCAGTCCTATCAATATTTTAGCGATTAGGTGCAGCGTTCAGCCTGTTAAAGTTTATGGTAGGATGGGGCTGCGCACACTACCGAATTGTAACCATGTTTAAGGCCCTATACAAGAATGCAAAGGACACATTGCAGCTCGATGGCCCTGTGTGCAAAGGGGTCTTAAGTAGGGCCGAAACAACTAATCAATTAATTGACAACTAATCGATTTATGGAATTATTCGATTACTATTTTCATAATCGATTAATTGGCCAGTAACAAAACTAAAATGAGCCCTTTACAGTACAAAAAGAGCAAATCACTACTGTAAATATTACTTTCACTGTCCCACAGTAAAAAATGAACCCCTTACAGCGATTATTTGCTCTTTTTGTACTAATTGTATTTTTTTTAACACCATTCATTATGTTACTAAACATCTCAGGCCTTGGTCACACCTCTGGTTTTTTTTTTTTGGTGCTTTTTGCAGAAACACACTACAGTTCATTTACATGGTTTCCTATGGGACACGTTCACATCCATGATTTTTTCAGCTGCTGCGTATTTGGAAAGGGCAAGTACTTTTTTTAACGCAAAACGGTGCCATTTTGTTTTTTTGGCTCAATATACTTCAATAGAGAAGCATGTAATAATGTGATAATGTGTTTTTTGCAGCAATTTGTGTTTTTAGTCTGCCCAACAACAAATTGGCCCAAAAAAATATGAAAAAATGCAAATCGCAGCAAAATTACATTTTTTTTTTTTTTTACGGTTATTTAACTCATTAATCGGCCAACTAATCGATTATGAGAATAATCGTTAGTTGCAGCCCTAGTCTTAAGCCTAGTACACACAAGCTGAATGTCGGGCGACATCGGCTGGTTCAATAAAAAATGGCCGACATTTTAGCCCATGTGTATGGCAGCCAGTCCATTCAGCCGACTCCTGTCAAGTGAGCATGCTGGAAATCCTGATCGTTGGCTGAGAGCGCTGACCGGTGTGTTCTGGCGGGGGGGCGCCCCCTGTCAGAACACAATAGCTCAGCAGGGTAGATCACTATACTAACATCTTATTGTTAGTACAGCACCTCTGACCTGAGCTGTCATCTAGTAGTGTGTACTAGTCTTTTAGATGTTTCTTTGGAACAGGCCTCTGGGCTACTTTGAACAGTGACAAAGCGAGTCTGACCCCAGACAAAGACTGGCAACACTCTGGGGGTTATTTACGAAGGGCAAATCCACTTTGCACTACAAGTGCACTGAAAGTACAGTCATGGAGATCTGAGGGGGAGAACTGAAATGAGGGGAAGCTCTGCTGATTTTATTATCCAATCATGTGCAAGCTAAAATGCTGTTTTCTCTTATCGTCCATGGACTGACACAGCTGGATACTGTAAACATGTGGGTATATGTCCCTGCTCGCAGGAGAAGATCTAGGCAGAATGTTAGATGTTAAAACATTCTAGAACAAACCAGAGCTGAACAGCCCCGCCCATGGGGGCGGTCCCTCCGGACATTACCCTCCCACCTGCAGCTAGCAGACCTCAGTTTTTTTCTGCCTAGCAGAAGGAGAAGACGTGGCTCTCTCAGGAGCCAGTCTCCTGGAAGATTTTACTTTTAAATTTTATTCCTTTGGGAATTTTATTATTTTATTTTTGAGACCTTCAATCAACTGTCGGCTGGGCAACAGGTTGGGTACACTAGTATCCTCGTAGTCTTCCCTGTCTGACCATCGAGCGTGCTGATCCTCGCCTTGCGTGCGTGAGACTCAGTTCACGACATATCCCATGACTCCAGGGGTGGCCCGGTTGCTTTCATGCTCCCGCGGTCCTCTTAAGATTGAACAGTACTTGACTGACTGTATCTCTCGCGGTGGACCGGGCCGACAGCTACGCAGTACGACTCTGTGATAGGTCTGTCTGAAACAAGCCAGTGGGTCCCTGAAAGGGACGGGTAAGTAGTCTCTCCTACTGCAGGTGAGTACATGCTGGCTGTGTTTCTGTGTGTGGGGGTTTCTCCTTGTCTCCCCCCTGTTATGCTGCTCTCTGCACCCTGTACTGGTGCTGTGGGGTGCTTGGTGGTCACTCTGGCCTGGCTGGGCACTCATGTCTGCAGTTTTTTCTGGTGTGTGAGGTGATTATTGCGTGCGCCATTGGCGCTGTTTGAGGTGGTTATTGCGTGCGCCATTGGCGCGCATTAGAGCTTTGAATTTCGCGCTCGGCGGCCATCTTGGCGTTCAGTGGCGCAGTTATAGCTGCGGCCGGCGGCCATTTTCTTGTGGCCTCCGCATTTATTTCTGGCGGCAGCCCGAATCCCCTCACAATCTCCTCACAGACTGAGCGGTCCTTAAGGGTTGGTGGGTCCTCCCGGGTATCCCCTCCTCAGCGTAGCCAGTGGGTGGACTGTATATTCACTGTATAGTGTATAAGGTCTCAGAGGGTGGCGTTATGGAGTCTGATACACCTGCTCTCCACACTTGCCTGAGGCAACTGGCAGTGCTGCACAGTTAAACATGTTCATATGTTTCCTGCACCTGCGGTCCTTATGGACCAGTTGTCAGCAGTCCTGGAATCATTCCTGTCAGAATGGAAGCGGTGTGCGAGCAAAAGGAGCTATAAGCCCCCTCCCCCCACAAAAATCTTTACTGAAGGGGTGCTCTGAGTCAGATACGGGCCTAGCTACTATGCTCAGGACCCTACCTCTGAATATTTAATGTTTATGAACAGGACATTCCCTTGTGAGGAAGACTCCAGTTCTGTGTCAGTGAATGACAGGGCGCTTGTAAGTGATCTCATTGATGATGTGAGGAACACTCTCAGGCTGGAATTGCTGTGACAAGCTTTTCTTTTACACAGTTTCCTCACTGTTTTCCTCACGCTGCCTCAAGAGCAGCATGGATGAGGGAGGACTTTATTCATTTATGTATCTAGTCCCTGTGAGCCTTATGTGTGATACCTGAGGTAACATTTCCCGCCATTTCCTGGGGAATGATTTGAGCTCTGACAGACACACGGTCTGAGGATCAGAGGTTACCTGTTACCTGCATGCTGGTTCGGCAGCACAGTCAAGCAGATTGGAATGATACAGAGAAGATTATGCGCCTCTGCGCCATAATTTAAACTCTTCCTATACCTCTACACTGCATACATTTACAATGTATGTATGTGTTATTGGTCTCTGTGTCTGCGTGGCTGTCCCCACGTTCCAATGCTGTTTCAGTGCCATACATGATACAAATGTACAAAATATGTTTATGCACGACTCCAGATACATTCACAGTATATGTATATATTATACTCTCTGGGTTGGCGGGGGCTCCAGTGTCCTCCCGCACTCTCATGGTATGTGCGCTTCGGCTCTCTGCACAGTATAGACATGTTTAATATGTTTATTGCACATATTATACATGTTTACAGTATGGGTATACTGTTTGCGTGGGGTTCCTCCGGGTACTCCGGTTTCCCCCCACGCTCCAATGGAAATGCAAAGCATAAACATGTGCAATATGTTGATTCACATGCTATCATTCCTACACGGTATCTGTGTGCTGTCTGCGTGGAGTTCTTCCGAGTGTTCCGGTTTCCTCCCACGCGCTGACGGTATGTGCGCCTTTGGCTTTCTGCACAGTTAAACATGTTCAATGTTTATCACGCATGCTATAATACCTACACGGTATGTGTAGGCAGTCTGTGTGGTTTTCTTCCGGGTACTCCGGTTCCCTCCCACACTCCATTGGTATGGGCGCTTCGGCGCTATGCACAGTCAAAATTTGTGCGATTGGATATCCACATACTAACATACCTACCCGGTATGTCTTTGCAGTCTGCGTGGGTTTCCGCTCACGCTACATGACATGCATGCATTTGGTGCAATACACGATGTAAACATACACATTATGTTTATACACTACACTAAATACATTCACAGTAGTTGTAGGTATTGCATTCTCTGAGTATGCGTGGGGTACTTCGGTTCCTCCCACGCGCCAACGGTGTGCGCGCCTTCGGTGCTATGCACACATGAGCTTGTGCAAAATGTTTAGCACACACACACTATAATACCTACCCGGTATGTCTTTGCAGTCTGCGTGGGTTTCTGCCCATGCTACATGACATGCATGCCTTTGGTGCAATACACGGTGTAAACATACACATTATGTTTATACACTACACTAAATACAATCACAGTAGTTGTAGGTATTGCATTCTCTGAGTATGCGTGGGGTACTTCGGTTCCTCCCACGCGCCAACAGTGTGCGCGCCTTCGGTGCTATGCACACATGGGCTTGTGCAAAATGTTTAGCACACATACTATAATACCATACACGGTATGCGTATGCAGTCTGCATGGGTTTCATCCGGGTGCTCAGGTTTCTCCCCTGCGTTCCAATGGTGTGCGCATTCTCAGCGCTATGCACAGTATAAACATGTGCAATTTGTTTATTCGCAGGCTAACATACCTACACGGTTGTGTACGCAATCTGCGTGGCTGGTTTACGTCCAGGCCCCGATGATGTGCGCGCCTTCGTCGCTGGCACAGTATATACGTGTTTAATAGATTTATCCACAAATACTAAACTACATACGCCGTATGTGGTGGTATTATGCTCTTTGTGGCTGGGTGGGTTTCCTCCCACACTCTCCATTTGTGCGTTTGACGCAATACATAGTATAAACTATGTGTTTGCACAATCGGCACCTATCCATGGGTAGCTGCTGGATGGAGCATTGTCACAAGGATCCCTGGTTTCAGGGGTATCACTTTCCACCTGCTTTCAGTGGTGATCGGAAGCGCTGGCTTGGACTGTGTTCGCCAGGCTGGGGTTAGCGTTACGCCCGTTAGTGGCTGCGTCTCTGGCATTTTTTGTAGCTCAATGACTGGGCAAAAGCCTCTGCTTCATCCTTCAGTCGTCTAGCAGGTGCACTACAACTGCTTTAGCCTTTAGGGTCTCTGTGCCCGGGGTGGGTTTGCGCCACCTGTGGAGGCTGAAGTACTAGTCCTCTGACCGAGTTTCTAGGGAAGTTCCGTCAAGTTGCCTTTATTGGCCAACATTTGAGGCACCCTGTACACTGGGGCCTTCCTTCTCCGATACATTGCGGAGTCTCTTTGGGATTTTCATACATCTCGCTGCAAGACGGTCCTGTCGGCCGGGTGCATTGCAGGCGAAGGGTCCTTGCATCCGGAGGTGTTTCCACCTTCTTTACCGGAGGTGGGGCACTGCAAGTGGACCTTGTGGCCTCTCGACTCACTCGCAAGGTGGCAAGATCGTGCTCAGGTCCAGGGACCCCTGGGTGGACGCGTCAGACGCGTTGGAAGCCCGTGGGGGCAGTATCGCCTGATATATGCTTACCCTCCGCTACTGTTGTTGCCTCGCCGGCTTCGCAGAGTAGGGGCTGAGGCCATTCCAGTGCTCCGGAACAGTGACATTGGTACGCTGATCTACTTCGGCTAGTCGCAGACATTCCTGGCGACGGCCTATTGGGGTGGACCTTCTGTCTCATGATAACCCATACTTCATCCTGCTTTACAGTCCTTGGCTTTAATGGCATGGCTGTTTAAAGCCAGGTGCTGAAGGACCGAGTTCTCTCGTAGTTGGTCATCTCTTCTATGTTGTTGACACAGGAATCTTCCTCCAGAAAGATATCTCACCGTACCTGGAAGGCTTACATCGCTGCGAGGAACTTGAGTGGCATCCTCGGATGTATTCCGTTCCCAGGATTTTGCTGTTCTTACAGCGTGGTGTGACCCAAAAGCTGGCCTTGCATACCTTTTTTTGAGGGTCGGATTTCGGCCCGGGCTGTCTTTTTCAACGACCGCTACCGGGCCATTCCTTGATTGGCACCTTTTGTGCAGGGGGTTCGCCATGTGATCCCCCCCTGTCAAGCCTCCTCTCCCTACTTGGGATCTGATTTTGATGCATCTCGGTTCTCCAAGAACATCCCTTTGAGAATATCAGAGAGATTCCTTTCTTGACCTTGTCCCGGAAGTTGGCCTTAGTGGCCATTGCTTCGGTTAGACGGGTGTCTGAGTTGGCGGCCTTGTCCGGCAAGTCGCCTTACTTGGTCCTCCATAAGGATATGTTGGTGTTGCGCCTACGACCGTCCTTCTTTTCTAAGGATGGTCTCGGCTTTTCACCTTAAGAAGGACATTGTTCTTCCTTCCTTGTGTCCTCACCCATCGCATCCCTGAGAGTTTGCGCTTCATACATTAAGATGGGTACAAGCCTTACGTGTGTACCTGTCTGCTACTGTTTCCATTCGGAAATCTGTGTCTGGTCCAAAACGGGGCCGAGCGGTGTCGTCTGCCACCGTCTTTAGGTGGATCAGGCAGACCGTCATACAGGCCTATGCCCTTAAGGGGCGGGCGCCTCCCTTTCCGGTTGTGGCGCATTCCACCAAGGAAATTGGTGCTTCCCGGGCCTTCCGACATCAAGCGTCGGTTGCACAAATGTGCAAGGCGACGACCTGGTCGTCCGTTCATACCTTTTCAAGATTTTATAAGGTTGATGTGGCTGCATTTTCGGATGCTCCCTTCGGCCGCAAAGCATTGCAGGTCGCTTTTTAATTTCGCAACTCCTCCGTTGAGGAGCTCTGCTTGTTTGGAGTGAAGTTTTGGTTGTTCCTTTGCTACCGCTCCCACCCTTCTGATACTGCTTTGGGACGTCCCACACATTTACAGTATCCAGCTGTGTCAGTCCATGGACGATAAGAGAAAATAGGATTTTTGTACTCCCCGTAAAATCCATTTCTCTGACGTCCATGGACTGACACAGCACCCACCCTTCCTTTTTAAGGTTTGTACTGCTTTGTTACGAACTGAGGTCTGCTAGCTGCAGGTGGGAGGGTAATGTCTGGAGGGACCGCCCCCCTGGGCGGGGCTGTTCAGCTCTGGTTTGTTCTAGAATGTTATAACATCTAACATTCTGCCTAGATCTTCTCCTGCGAGCAGGGACATATACCCACACGTTTACAGTATCCAGCTGTGTCAGTCCATGGACGTCAGAGAAATGGATTTTACGGTGAGTACCAAAATCCTATTTTTTTTTATTTTCCTTGCATGTCCCCCTTAGATCTAAAGCGACTGAACTTCCAAGTGCACTTGTAGTGCAAAGTGAATTTGCCTTTCGTAAATAACCCCCACTGAGTTGTTGCTCATTAATATACAATGCAGAAGCCAAGCTTCTATACATTTTAACTTTTTTTTTTTTTTTTTTTTTTTTTTTATAAAAAGATCTCCCAGCACCGTACAGACCAGGTTAATTATGGAAATTATTCACTCCCCTGCCCCTCCTTCTAACATAGCAGAGGTAAGCTTTAGTTTGGGGATTTTTCAGAAAAGATCAGCAATTTAAAATGTTTTATTTTTTAAGTTTTATGCTATGTCAATAAGAACATGTAACAAAAAGAAAAAAGTGGAGGGGAAAAAAAATAGAAATACTTTTTTTTTCTTTTCAGTAAAATGAATATTAACAACAATTCTGTTTTTTTTTGGACATGAAAGTGTGTTGAGTGTTGTAACATATGTTTCACGTATTACATTTTAAAAGTAAAACCATATGTGCATGTAATGATACTCTGTGCCGTAGGCTAACTGCTGAGAGACCCCATTCTGGCCAATGTTTGGATGTACTTTGAGAGCAGAAAAAAATAAAAAAAATAAAAATCAAAACGGGCACTAAAAGTTCCTTGGCTGAGATTTTCTTTCTCATGCTAGCTTCCTCCTCACTAAACTGTGGGAAACAGAGGAAGCCAGCCCAGGAATGAGCATACTCAATCTGACCCAGACCACCTTCCTTCATGCCTCGCAGTGCATTGTGACCCAGACAGGAAGTCAGCCTTGGCCGGGCTATTAATCTATGTATGCTTGTTACTGGGTTGGCTTCCTGTCGGCTTCAAATCAGTGTGGAAAAAAAAACATTACCTTGGCAAAAACACATCTAGGACTGATTAAAAAGTGACCAAATACAGTTTAGGCGATTCACTGCTTTTAGCTTTATTCAAGCTTGCTAATCCTATTTAAAGTGGACCTGAACTTTAATAAAAGAAAATAATATTCCTAGATGTCTCCCATATCATAGAAACTATCTGTGCCTAAGCAGTACCCTAAAATGGAAATTTTTGTCTTGAAATCCTCCTGAAATATATTGGTGCACTTCCTGGTATGTGAGGGTGCCTAGGCTCCTGAACCTACAGCCACATTGCTGTATATTTTCAGTATGAGTTCTAAGGCCTGGGGGTTGTAAAAACAGGCGGTTCAGCCTCTTAACAGAACACAGCGGCTGGAGAGGGTTGTACACATGCAGTGTCTGCAATGCTTTGTTTTTTAAGTCGGCAGCAAGAATTCTACTCCCTTTTTTACTTTCGACAATATGAGGACAATATAATAGACGATCGATACAATATGTGGACAACAAACGCTCTACTGTGACCATGTACAGCCAGAATCCCTACCTCATCCACCTCTTCTCCTTCACCCAACTCGTCCCCCCCCCCCCCCTCAGCAAATGTTCCCCCCTTCCTCCATTAAAACTTGCCAGACCTCAGATACAATGGCACTCAGCAGAGAGGGGAAGTTCTCCCTGGCTTTCCCTCATTTGTGTCATGACCCATCGCAGCCAGGGAGGACATTACAAACTGCTGCTATATCTGACTGGGCAGCCGGGCACATGACCGCTATATAGGTGGTCCTGCAGAGCCACAGGCATGGCAACTTTGCTGGGACACCCACATATTGGAAGTCATTCTGTCAGCAGCTCGACTCAGTCTGCTCCCCCTTTCCAGCAGTGACTCAGCTGCCTTACAGCCTTCTAATGGCTAATGTAAACAGAGCAGACACTTGGGGAGCGGGAGCCATGTTAGCTGACCTGCTGAGAGATGGACTGGAGTGAATTTAAAACTCATGATTGTTAAGAATATAAAAATACTTGAATGTCCAAAGCCTGAGTACGGCCTTGAATGTCCATAGCCTGAGCACGGGTTTACTTTAGGGCCTGTTTACGGGAATGTGCTTTGCACATGCTCATGTCATGCAGTACCATTCATCCCGAATGACACCCTAGCACACCATGCCAATGGACGTGGGTTGCAGTTCAATATTCAGATGAATGGACAGGCTTAACCCAAAGCACAGCATAAAACTCATGCTCTAATACTGTACAGCATATACTAATATATAGTGTGTGTGTGTGTATGTATATGTATATGTGTGTGTGTGTATATATATATATATATATATATATATATATATATATATATATTCTATATCCTTTTGTTTGGATTTTAAGGTTGTCTGTGTTTCTGCTTTCGCTTCACTTCCTGTCCCAGAATCACAACAGGAAGTGAAGGAAAATCTCCAAGGTGAAGGGAAACCCCACCTTCTGGTATAGATGTCCCTTTTGGGAGATTTTACCTGTTAATGGGCTAGAATCTGAATCTCTCCACCAGGGAGCTTGCAACATTTTATACTGTCTGTATTACTGGGTATTCCCTCAGGCAATGTGAAGTGATATCTAATTGTTCTGACATCACTAGATTCTCACGAAAAGCCCTGACCATTATATAAGCGTGTGATTGCTACAATACTAACATCTGGAATAGAAACAAATATCTTGCGCAATGTCATCTGAGTTATTTGTCATCTTGTTAAATGTTTATGGCTGATCTTATGATTTACCACTCCCGCCGTTGAAAAACATTGACTTCTCTAAAGTTAGCATGTGGGAGATAGACCTCTGGGGAAATGTATAATGTCAGGGAAAGGATTTGCAGTAATAACCTTCTATGATAAATGTTAGTAAACATTTTTATACTGGACAAGACTATAATATAAATAAATTATATAATTAGAGCTGCAACTAACGATTATTTTGTCTGTCAACTACTCTAACGATAATTTTTTTTTTTTTTTACTTAATCTAGTGTTTTTTTTTTTTATTGGTATGGTGTCCGCCATCACCATACCAATGATTGACGCTGTGCATCCTGGTCCTAGAACGTCTTTGGTTGTTATGGTAGGGTTGTCCCGATACCACTTTTTTAAGACCGAGTACAAGTACAGATACTTTTTTTTTTTTTTCAAGTACTCGCCGATACCGATACTTTTATTTAATCTCATGTGGCAGTGGCACATGTGTCAGTATTTTTTTTTTTTTTTTTTTACAATGCTTTCTTTTTTTAAGGGGGGGGGGGGATGTGGGGACAGTGTCAGTGTGTTTTTATTTATTATTATTTTTATTATAATAATATATATATATATATATATATATATATATATATATATATATATAATTTTTTTTTATTATTATTTATTGCAATTTTTTTTATCAGCCCTGTTGGGGGGGCTATGGTGAGATATCAGTGGTCTTAACAGACCTCTGATATCTCCCATTTGAGATAGGGAAAGGGACTAGGAACACAGATTCCCCAGTCCCTTTCTCAGCAGCCTCCACTGCACTGATAATGAATGGAGAGAAGACAGCGGCTTCTCTTCAGTCATTAACTGAGACATCGTAATCACAGGAGGTTACAATGTTTCAGTTATGTGACTGGACAGTCAGTGATCACTGACTCTGTCCATTCAGAAAACTAAGGAGCTGGGTTTACCGACTCCTACCTCCGCTCTCCATCCTGAGATACCGAGGGGGACGGCAGCACAGAGGGGGACACGGAGGAGAGAGGGTTATACGGAGCAGCATGGAGGGGGACAGCAGCATGGAGAAGGACGGATGGGGACTGGAAGAGGATAGGGGACAGTCAGCGGTGATCGTATGTGGGAGAGAAGCACCGATCACCGCTGAAAGCTGCGGTGGGAGTGTTTGACCTGCCCTGGCCAAAGCAACTTGCAACGTGTGACGCGTCGATGCCTTTTCATGCATGCCGATGTATTTCCGTAGTCTACATAATCGATTACGTCGACGCGTCGTTGCAGCTCTATAATATTTTTTTTTTTATCTGGTGCCATTTTAGTTGTGCAGCAAGGCAGCACTTTCAAATTTTTTGACTAGGTGAGAATGAGGGCCATCATCCCACCCTACCCCACTTTTGCGCATGCACAGGAAATCGCATACATGTTTGAAGATGGATGTCTAAACCTTCATGGGGTTTAGGCCAGGTGAGTTTGCTGGCCAATCAAGCACAGTGATACTATGATCATTAAACCAGGTATTGGTACTTTTTGGCAGTGTGGGCAGGTGCCAAGTCCAGCTGGAAAATAAAATTGGCATCTCCATAAAGCTGGTCAGCAGAGGGAAGCATGAAGTGCTCTAGGATTTCTTGGTAGAGGGCTGTGCTGACTTTGGACTTGATAAAACACAGTGGTCCAAAACCAGCAGATGACATGGCTCCCCAAATCATCACGGACTGTGGAAAAATTTGCATTTCATTTGGAAATCAAGGTCCCAGAGTCCGGAGGAAGAGTGGAGAGGCACAGAATCCAAGTTGCATGAGGACCAGTGTGAAGTTTCCACAGTCAGTGGTGATTTGGGGAGCCCTATCACCTGCTGGTGTTGGTTGACTGTGTTTTATCAAGTCAGCGCAGCCGTCTACTAGGAAATTCTACAGCATTTCATGTTTCTCTCTGCTGACAAACTTTATGGAGATGCCGATTTCATTTTTCAGCAGGACTTGGTGCCTGCCCACACTGCCAAAAGTACCAATACCTGGTTTAATGTTCAAAGTATCATTGTGCTTGATTGGCCACCAAACTCGCCTGACGTAAACTCCATAGAGAATCTGAGGTGTATTTTCAAGAGGAAGATGAGACACCAGACCCAACAATGCAGAAGAGCTGAAAGTCGCTATTAAAGCAACCTGGGATTCCATAACACCTCAGCAGTGCCATAGGCTGATCACTTCCATGCTATGCTGCATTGATGCAGCAATTCATGCAAAAGGAGTCCCAACCATGTATTGAGTGCATACAATACTATACACGGACATACTTTTCAGTAAGCCAACATTTCTGTATTAACAATCTTCTTCTTTTTTTTTTTTTTTTTTTTTTTTTTTTTTTATTTGGGGTCTTATGTAATATGATACAGAATTTGGGGGTTTTCACCAGCTGTAAGCCATAATCATCTAAAATTTAAAAGCAAGAAATGCTTGAAATATATCACGCTGTGTGTAATGAATCTATATAATGTAGGAGTTTCACTTTTTAAATTTTATTACTGAAATAAATCCAACTTTTTGATGATATTCTAATTTTATGAGATGCACCTGTAAATATTTGGGGTCTCTATGCCCAAACCAGCAATGACTGTGAGACTGGGGCAGATGTTAATATAATCTCAAGCAACCTGATGCTGGGGCTCTCCTGCTATAGTCTGTTTAATAAGGTGTTATGTGTTTATTTAAGAGGAGGTCCAGGCTCCTTCAGAAATTTTTTTACGTCAGCAGCTACAAATACTGTAGCTGCTGACCTTAAATATTTGGACACTTGCCTGTCCATGAATCCAGCGATGTTAGCACCCCAGCCAAATTTTCATTGGCTCTCGGGTGCTGCCGCCACCATTGCTTGTAGGGGAGTGAAGCCTTGCGGCCCAGAAGTAGGAGCGGGTTTTGACAGGTACCTGCGAGTACCTGTCAAAAGTTCCACTTTTTGGGTGGAGCTCCGTTTTTAGGCTGAGGCGCTTTCACGCTAAAAAAAGCGTCTGAAAAGCTTACGAAAACGTATTTCCATTAAAATCAGTGAATGCTTTCACACTGGGGCAGGGTGCTGAAAAAAGTGCCCCTCTCCATTGAAATGAATTGAAAGCGCCTGAAGAAAAGCGCTTCAAAAGCGCTCAGTGTTTTTCAAGCGCCTCAGTGTGAAAGAGGCCTTTAGGTGTAAATTTCCATTGTTAGTTGAGTCACCTATTGTTTCTGTCTGTTGGCTAACTCTTGGAGCTTCATATGATAGGATTAGCCTTGTGTCAACTTTAGCCCGTTATCTAAACCATTGTGTGATGTTTTGGGTAAATATTTGGTTTTATTGTTCATGTGGTGACTGACCTACTTTTTACCCCAACATCTTGTCTGTGTATGATGCTTGGGGTAAAAGGGCTGGTATTAGCTCTCGATCTGCTGGAACAGTTTAGAGCAGGTTTTTCCAAACTGCGGCCCTGGGGCTGAATGTGGCCCTTTGCTTGCCCCATTCCAGCCTTTGGGGCATTATTCCATCCACAACTGACACTAATGATGGAGCACCATTCCTCCCACTGACACCAACAATGGGGCACTATTGCTCCCACTAAAACTACTGTTGCGGCGTCTGAGGCTAGGGCATTTTCTACTCCCACTGGTCCTCCTAAACTCTCAAGGACAGTAAACCGGCCCTTTGTTTAGAAAGTTTGAAGACCTCTGGTTTAGAGGGCAGGAGGCACTGTTTGGCGGAAGCACCTAATTGGGGTGCCAAAAGTTCTGTCAGCACTATTTTACTTTGTGAGACTTGCACATCAAGAAGTAACAGGGTTTGGGACTTTCTGATGTACTTTTCATTAACAATTGTTTTGTTTTTGTTATTTGGTCTGTGCGATTAATTTAAATATGTGCTTTTGATTTCAGATAAGGCCCTCAATGAAACCATTGTAATTACTCATTATGCTGAGATGGAGGCGATTAATTCTTGGTAAGTCTAGGAGGTTCGTAATCTTCAACCAATATTGAACATTTGGTTGGTGAGAGTCTGTAAGCAGCTGTTTGGTATTCGATCACCTCTGCATTTTTTTTTTTTTTTTTTTTTTTTTTTTTTTTTGCGCTATAAACAAAGAGCAATAATTTTGAGAATTTTTTTTTTTTTTTTTTTTACTTTTTGCTATAATATCCCAAATGGGGGGAAAATAAAATAAAAAATGTCTTCATCCGTTTAGACTGATTATGTATTCTTCTACAAATTTTTGATCAAAAAAAAATGCAATAAGCGTATATTCATTGGTTTGTGCAAAAGTTAGTGTCTACAACATAAGGGATAGATTTTATGACATTTTTATTATCATACTTTATTTTTTTATTTTTTATTTTTTTTGCGGGACTGCGACATTGTGGTTGACAGGTCAGACACTTGTGACACTTTTTTTGGGGACCCTTGACATTTATACAGCGATCAGTACTAAAAATAGCCACTGATTACTGTATAAATGTCACTGGCAAGGAAGGGGTTAACTGTGGTGGGAGTGTAGTCACTGGATGAGGAGACAGATCGCTGTTACTAATCACTAGAACAGCAGATCTGTCTATTCTCCCCTGACAGAACAGGTGGCCAGCAGACATCGCGGCTGCCGGCCACACAAATCAGCTCAGGCATCGTGCGCACGCCCCCTAGTGGTCTGGCTTGTGCTGACGTGCAATGTCGGCGATTCACTCAGTCGCATCCCGCTCTGTTCAATGGAACCGTTCTAATAGGAGCGACTCAGAAAAAGGTTCCTGTACTACTTTGGGGGCGACTTGGGATGACTTGCATTGACTTCTATACAGAAGTCATTTTGCAAATCGCCTCTCAAGTCGTCTTGAGATCGAGTTGCCCCCAAAGTCGTGCCGCCCCAGTGTGAACCGGGTCTTACACTATCCTAATTTGTAAAATAAAAATGTGGCCTTACATATATCATAAGGGGAAAAAAAAGTAAAAAACAGAGCCAGTTGGGCATAACCTGGCTCAATCACAAACCATAAAAGAAATAAAAACAATAGCAAAGATTATCACAGTTGGTAAAGGTAAATACACTCCAGTCCACCATGGGAAGGAGAGATAAGGACAGCATTCCAAGGAAAACGGCTAATATTTATCGCAAGGCCCTCAGATAGTCTCGACCCTGGAAAAATAAGATAGAGTAGGACAAAACACTCTGCTCAAAAATAAATATACTCTACCAAAACGAGGATAAATATTAAGCTGGTACCCTAGAGCAGTGTTTCTCAACACATGGCACCCCATTCTAAAATTGTAAAAATCTAAACTACCATATAAGCCGAGTTTTTCAGCACATTTGTTTATTTATTTTTGTGCTGAAAATGCCCCCCTCGGCTTATACTCGAGTCACCTTTTTGCGCCTGATCTCCCGGATTTTGGGGACCCGGTGCCGGCTGTAGGTCCGCTGGACCCCAAACTTGGCACACATGTAGCCCCATTTCTCCTCTACAAGTGTGCAAAATTTGTTGTCTGTGGGCTCTACGGCCGGGGAGCACCGTTTTTTTTTTTTTTTTTTTTAAGCCGGGCACCCCTTCCATAGACTCCCATGTTAAACGTCAGTCTAATCATGGACACAGAGAGGCAAAGTGAGGCACAGTGAGGTATGCAGATGGACACCCTAGGCTTATACTCGAGTCAATAAAATTTCCCAGTTTTTTGTGGTAAAATTAGGTACCTCGGCTTATATTCGGGTCGGCTTATAAGTTTAATCGTTTTTACATAACACAGCAACATCCACACACATTGCACACTGGTACTGACTAGTATTGTAATGTTTCATTGAGCTAAAGTGGCCCCAGCGCTGACAGAGGGCCAGGGGAGGAGCAAACATGGATGCTGTGCAGGCATATCCTACTTATCAACTGATAAGGTCATTGGTTAGGATGCAGGAGACTGGAAGGTTGTAATGGTGCACAATGAGAACCTGCGACTTTGTGTAACAGTCAGGCATGATCCACCTGCTGGCTTGTATGCAATTTTTAGGCATTTTGCCAAAAACCCCTGAAGACAAGGGTCTTGTACTTTGAGTGCTTCCAATTTTTACTGTCCGTCAGTTTTTTATTTTACATATTTTCTTTTAACTATATCATATTTAGGTATTCCTGATTCTGCAGCATGCATTCGTTGTGTCATTTTATGGCCCACATTTCCTTTTTTAAAGGAAATCTGTAGTAAGAGATAGCAGCTGCCTTTGCTGACTCCTTAATGCACTTTAGAAGCATGTAACATTATCAACCAAACAGGGTGTTTTTTTTACTTGTGCAACCTCACTGCCATTCATAGAAAACATTATGTGGCATTATATGGTCACCAAATACTTTACATTATACTAGAAAGAATGAATACATTGCCAGATCATCTACGTTCACAATTGTTTTATATATGAATGAACCACCACCTGTTAATATTGTGGCACTAAATCTAGTAAATTAAACAATACAGCTGTAATGTATGTGTCCAGCAATGACAATACATGATAAAGTGTCTATTTTGTTCTTCAATTCAGCCCCAGAAAACCTGACACAACAGGACCTCTTTACCCTGTGGAGCCGTGGATCGTAGAGCCAGCGCAATGTGTGAGCTGCAAACTACGCCTAACAGGACCAGCTATGGTAAAAGCTGCACAATCCATGAACACTTTTCTACACTTTCACCACAGACTGGGGCCTATATTTACTGCTTCACCCTAAAAACATTCATGGGGTCTATTCCTGACTTGTACTCCTCCAATCCTCTGTGGTTGATGGAGCTATTAGTGCTTTTTGCGTAAACGCTGCCATGTGAAAAACTGGACTTCTCAAAATTTATGGTGGAACTTTTTTTTAATGCCTAATGTCCGGAAATCTAAAATTTCCCCCTTGCAGAGGAGCTGCGCCCACACCGCATGGATTAACTGCTCATTTATTCTAGGGGAGAGTAAAAGCACTTTTACTTACCCGATCTTCTGCTCAATCAGCAGATGGCGCTCTCCTGTGCTCTGGCTGTGTTCCATCACTCCATATCATTCTCTCATAGAATGCTGGAGCATGGGGAAGAAAATGCTGTGGAGACCGGTCTAACAGCAAGGAGGCTCGGGACAGTAATTCTTAGTTTCTTTGACTCCTAGACCTAAATGAGCAATTTAACGGTTGCAGGGTGGGCGCAGTCCCATTGCAAGGGTGAGTTTTTCAAGCTTCCAGGAGTTGGACTTTAATCGCCATGTTATATATTTTTGACACTTAAGGGTGGTCCTGCTGTGCTTTGGGCATAGCGCAGCTAACCCACTGTTTTCACGTGCATTAGCTGCCCTTTCCTATAGAATTCTATGAGGTCCCTTGGTTGTGGTAAGCTTTCAGAAAGCGCACCAAAGATTCAGCATGCGGTAGTTTTGGGGTGCTTTTTGAAATTGCGCAAAAGCTACGGGACCTGATAGAAATCTATGGGAAAGCGTTGCTAACACGCATGCAAACTGTGGGTTAGCTGCGCTTTAGCAAAAGCTTAGCAGGGCAAAGTGAATTCGCCCTAAAGAATTAATAATTACTGACCAAATGAATGGGCTCAGATCTCTCTGCATTGAATGGCATAGGAATGCAGTGTGCATTCCTGTGCGATTCATAGGCGATCCATTGTGTGAACCTAGCCTTAAAGCCGCTTTCACACTGCTGTGCTGCAGCTCTGGTGTACCTGTGGCTGTCATGCGTGTAACCTGTAGTTTGCCATAGACTTTCCATTAGGTAGTGCATTTTCTGAAAGTGCACCAAAGGTCCTACATGCTGCATCTTTGGTGCAGTTTCAGAAAATGCACCCAATCCACACAAACTAATAGATATTCTGTAGGAAAACTTCAGGTTATCTGCATGAAAGCCGCGGGTACACCTGTGCTGTGGCCAGACCACAGAGCAACAGTGTGAAAGCGGTCTTAGCATGGGGATGGATAACTTGCTGTGTTCAGAGGTGACAAAACACCTCCTCTGGACACATCAACCCTCCATTGCTATGGCTGCATACAAACTTGCGTATTGGCTGTGGCCAGTTTGTGTGTGTCTAGAACTCCACGGTCTAAATGCACGCTGTCTGCACCCAGTGTCGGTTGGAGGCTTTATTAGCAGGTAACCGCTCAGATGAGTTGTATGCAAACGGCAGTGGCGCCGGCCATTGATTTATACAGAGTACAAATCTGACAGCTGTCATTGGTCACACACAGTGTGTGCAGCTTTTAATGTCGCCGGCATAAATGTACCAATTCTAACCAGCACCCTCCCCTGGCTACACCTGTGCGAATGTAGCCTTATGGGATGGATAAACTTCTCAAAGCAAACAAAAGCACATATCCTAAAAGTTATTTTTCTTAGCATTCGCCTTCTTCCTCTGTACTGCCATAGAGAATATTCTGACAGATCAGCCCGCTCTGTCTTACTGCTGCTACCGCTGAGTAGGAAAACGGAGCAGGAACTGTTCTGGGTCAGTGACTTGGCATGATTTAAAGCCCTCATGTTTTTTTTTAATAACAGGTTTACTTTTGACATTTCTAAAAGAATTAAGCTGTTTTTCTTGACCTGTGTAGGAGAAATAGAAGTAAGGCAGGTTCTAGAATTCTGCATTAAAACATGAGGCTGTTATTGCTTACCTGCTGATTGATACAATATTTTCAAACTTCAATACTTGACGCTACCGACCCGAAAAAAAAGCATGCAGCAGGTGAAATCAGAACTGCATGGTTTCTCCAGCTCAGCGACTCATGTTATTAGATCAGCAATGACAGACAGGCAAGTGGGACTGCACAGTCATGACTGTTAAATTGGGACTTTAAAGCCCTGTACACCCGATCGGATTTCCTACGGATTCTAATCTGATGGATTTTTCCATCGGAAATCCGATGAAGATGACTTCCATCAGTCTTGCCTACACACCATCAGTCAAAAATCCGACCGTCCAAAACGCTGTGACGTAAAACACTCCGACAAGCCGAGAAAAATTAAGTTCAATGCTTCTGAGCATGCG
Source organism: Rana muscosa (assembly GCA_029206835.1). Classification (NCBI taxonomy): domain Eukaryota; kingdom Metazoa; phylum Chordata; class Amphibia; order Anura; family Ranidae; genus Rana; species Rana muscosa. The sequence continues at coordinate 886,606,887 of CM055116.1, forward strand.
TTGACTTGATTCTGAGCATGCGTGGGTTTTTTGTCCGATGGAGTTCCACACAGACGATCGGAATTTGCTATCGTTTTTTTTTTTTCCATCGGATAAATTTAAAACATGTTCTATTTTTTCTCACCGATGGGGAAAAAAGACCGATGGGGCCCATACACGATCGGTTTGTCCGATTGAAAAAAGTCCTTCGAACTGTTTTCATCTGTAAAACCGATCGTGTGTACAGGGCTTTAGTAGTGGGATGCATTCAGACAGGTGGGGAAAATTTACTAAAAGATAGTTTTATAAAGGTACAGTTTTTCTTTTAAAATTACCCTGTCACCAACTTAAGAAAATCGCTAAGAAAAACACAATTTAAATGTCTTCTTGTAGTGTTATTTTTTATTTATTTCCATAAATGTACTTTTACTTTTTTTACTTGCAGTATGCCTTTGAACTTGCTAGAAAATGTGACTATTTAATTCCCTAGCACAGCCCTTCTCACCCTGCACTACAAAATATAAGAATCTGGGTGTCAAATTGTAGGTTGAAAGCAGCCACTGTTCGGGCTTTCTGACACCCTCTGCCCGCAGCTGTCAGAATACATTAGCAGGGGGAATTCATCCATCCATGCTGTATAGCCTGTAAACTGAACCAAAAAAAAAACGGCAATTGCCAGCATCAGAAAGACACGTGCAGTGTCACATCAGTAAAATGTGTCTGTATATGCAATAAAGCATGCTTGTTATACTCACTGTGGAACCCAAGAGGTTAATCCTCTGCATTGTGTAAAAAGTTTTTTGGTCCTGTCTTCCTATCACCCTCTTCCACAGTCCCCAGTCTATCTGCTGATAGAACAGCGCCTTGGGGCACTATGCACATGCTCAGTTTAGTGTGTATTGCTAGAGTGTTTTTTTTTTTTTTTTCTTGCGAGAGTGTCTGCACAGTGCTGATTGGCCCTGTGCTGATCACATGCAGAGGGTCAGGGGTCCTGCAGCCTCATAGGACAATGAGGAGAGAATGAAAACTACTACAAGCTTTAATCACTGCTTGACTGGACACTGATACAAGAGTGCTATATACTGCTGATGAGGTGCGGTATTTAGCAGTTTATATTTGCTAAAATAATTGCATTTCTATGTTCTGTGTACTGTGGGAGACCAGATATAGTGAATGCAGGGTCCTGGGTTTAGTAACACTTTAATGCCACTTTAGTGTATATCCCTGAAGAACACATATTGCCCATACAATGTGAAATTTGTACAAACCTTGTATTCTGTACTGTACTCTTTTAGAATAAGCATAATTTATATGAAATTTGTGGTATGTTATGCTGGATTGCAATTTTATTATTGCTCGCATTTTTTTGCAGTATTAATATACAGTTTCTCCATACAACTCCTCCATACAACTCCTCCTCACCTAACTACGTATCTTGGTACCTCTCACTGGGAGTTCTCTGTCTTCTGCAATTATCTGCATTCTCTTTCAGGTGGTCTCCCACTACAAGTTCCACCCGGAATGCTTCTCATGCTCTGGCTGCAAAGCTGTGATCGAGGAGGGCGAGTCGTTTAGTTTAGTGGACAGTACAGCACTTTTCTGGTGAGAATTATGGGGTTTGACTTGTATGGTGTCTGTGCTCTTTCTTTGCCTGATTTTCTTTTAAAAATAATATGTATACTGGATATATACCTACCGTATTTATGTGGTAAGCTTAATTTTAATAACCCCTGCAACACTTGTACCTGCTGTACTTTTTTTGTGTTTGGTAAGCTTTTGATTAGATTTGTTGTGCTATGTGTACTGATGCAGGCATACGGTATGTGGACATTACTTACACTTGATATCTTTGGCTTTTTACACTGCTAATAGCCCTTTTAAAGTGTACAATAGCATTTTAATGTCTAAAATATGAAATTATTACTATTTTGTGTTTGTTTCAAAAGTACCATAAACTTTTTTGACCAAACTCTTGTCCTAAGCTCAGCTTTGTGGAAAGTAAAATACAAAACTGTACTGCACTACTATACATGAATATCAGCCAATTGTATAATGGTGTCTGCATTCATTATACAGATAAGAGTGTGTGTGTGTGTGTGTGTGTGTGTGTGTGTGTGTATATATATAATATATATTATTTATATTTATATTAGATTTCCTGATATGTGAAGAATTGTTCAATTTAGGAGCCCAGCCAATAATGATCTGTTGCTTTTATTCTTGGCAGATTGGACACCTAAATGAGATACTCCTGTGGTTCACTGATTTTGTGAATCGGTTAACTCATTGAATAGGACAAGGAGTGAATGCACTGTCAATAAACTGTATTTCCTAAAAGCAATACTTGTGTAGAACCAGGCCCCGCCCCTCTCTTCTGATTGCCTAACTAACTTTGACAGCCGCGGGAGCCAGTGGCGCCGCTGCTGTGTCTCAGCCAATCAGGAGGAGAGTCCCGTGCAGCAAAGACACTTGTGAAAATTGCTGGAGAGAGATGGGGCTCGGGTAAGTAATTAGGGGGGGGGGGGGCTGGGCAGGCTGCTACACACAGAACATTTTTTATCTTAATGCATAAAATGCATTAAGATAAAAAAAAACCTTCAGCCTTTACAACTCCTTTTTTAAAGTAGAACTATAGGCAAAACCTTTTTATTTTTTTGGATAGCGTAAGGGAGGTTTATAACCCTTGTCAGATTTGTTTATGCAGTTTTTGTCCCATTGTGGAAATTTACCTTCACTTCCTGTGCCATAGCCAACCAGGAAGTGAGAAGAAATCTCTGCAAAATGAGGAATTCCCTTGGACCCCACACCTCTATTACTTTTCTGGGGACAACCCAAAATTTGGGATTTTTTTTTTTTTTACTTTCACTTTCAATGATAATAGTTAACAGGACAAAGAGAGAGGGTGAATCTCCTTAGAGGAGGAACAGACCGCAATAAAAACTAACAGGTGTTCTAATCCCTCTGCACTCTATCCAAAACGAAAAAATTTTTTTGCCTTTTTAGTTCTTCAATGTTCGATTCTTCAATCCTTTTACAATAGTATACAAATACAGTACAAAGGATTTTTCCCAACTAAAGGCCACATTAATAGAATTGCGTTCATTCAGATAGTAAACAAGAAATGTTTCCATCCTGAGCCTTTGAATTTTCTTTTCCATATGGTCACAAACAAATGTTGATTTGTCCCCATTAACTGTTGGGCTTTGATCGCTGAAGCCTTTGCATGCATTGCTCTGACCCCCCCCCCCGTGGGGCTGTGTTTTGCTGGCACAAGGATGAACAGGTGTTCCATGCATCCCCGTGCTAGCAGTCCCATTGTTGTGTTTTTTGTGTGCCGCTAAACGCAACACACACATTTCTTTCTCGTACATCACGGGACACAGAGCGACATAGTCATTACTAATGGGTTATATAGATACCGTCAGGTGCTGGCACTGGCAACTTCCAAAACCAGAAGTACCCTCCCCTATATAAGCCCCTCCCATCCGGGAGCACCTCAGTTTTTTGCCAGTGTCTAAGGTGTTGGCCAAGAAGAAACATGTGTTTTTCACTGAGCTTGCGTACAGGTTCTTTTGGGCCTCAGTAAGCTATTCCGGATCCGACCAAAAAAGCTTCATAGCTAAACGGTCGGTACCCGGGCCTTGCAGAGAAGAGCAAGGTTTTGCCTGTAATGCTTCTCTTAGGAGAGCTGGACCCTGGGATCCAGAGCTCTGGTCATACCCACGACCAAGATGTTTTCTGTGCAGGGTGCTATACAGGTCCAGGGGAGTGGAATCCTTGGGAACCCGGTCCCTTAAGGTTTGATTACAATGCCTGCCGTGATAGGTGAAGTTTGGGCTTTTGTGGACCAAACAAAGTCCTGCGGCGGGGAACAGGTAAGTGGGGGCCCCCAGGAACTTGGTTCTATTGGGGGACCCCCAAGCCTAATTTGTCTTTCTGTCTGTTACCTAATGGTATTCCCGCAAAATTCTGTGCATGCCTGTAACTACTAAAAAAAATTTAATAATTTTTAATGGTGGTCAAGAAAAAAAAAAAAAAAAAAATTTTTTTATATATATTTAAGATATTAGACACCGGTACCTGTGTTTGTCCACTAGAGGCCGCTGTGGAATGTTTTCTTGTCATATGGACTAGTTTCTTCTTAGCAGAGCAAGTCCAGGCAGATGGTGAGTTCTCTTATGGGAAACTGCTTCCTCTGCCATGTTGCAATGCTCGTCCATCCCCCGGCCTGCGGCAAAGAGGGGCCCTGGCTCTTGTCCCTAGTCTCCATTTTTCAAAATTAGCGCCGAAGGCGCACGTGGCCGCGCGCGTGCACGCGCCTCTATATATAGAGGTGAGCCAGGAAAGGGGGCGGAGCCTGGGGGATGACGCTCTGTGTGCGCCGCAGCGCTTCTGCGCATGTGCGGGCGTCCCAGCATGTAAAAACCACAGTTTTGTGTGGTGAGCTGGCTATGAAGTACAGAGACAGAGCTGGCAACATTTAAAAAAAGGGCATACAGCAAGCGGTTGATACAGGCATCCCCTAGAAAGGCACATTAGTAGACACCAACTGTGATATAGCAGCAATTGTGCTAGACTATTCTCAGTAAAAGTGGTGTATTACGGCTGGAATACCTCAGCTTTAGGCTTAGGAATATGCCGTCCAGAAGCTCCGGAACTGAATCTTCCAGGAAGCGAAGGGGGTCTCATCGGGCTCGGAGGATCTTGGGCATACTTCTGCTGCACCAGTCTCCCCTGAAGTTCAGAGGTAAGTGACCGTAGAGACCCCGCAGGGGTACTTGGTACTGTGGCTGTCCTCAGTTCACCTGCTCCTGTGTATGTAACAGAGGAGGTTTTTTCCTCAGCTCTGGGAGGATTAGAGAGAGATTGTCAACATTTATCGCTGCCTCCCTGTCAGGGAAAGCACGCCCGATCTCCGTCTCCTCCTTCAGAGTGCCTGTTAGCAGAGCAACAGTCCCATACAGGGATCGACCTGCCTGAAGGGGATCAGGATGAGGTTGATTCTGTTATAGAGGAATCAACAGTGGGGGAACCTTTTCTCAGCATCTCAAGCTGAAAGATTATGGGTTCAGTCTCTGACTAACATGGTCCGATCAGCATTTAAAAATGCACCTTGCGGAACCATCAACCACTACTGTATCCTCGTTGGGGTCGCTAGAAGCCCCCAGACTGTCTGTTCTTTTCCACTTCACCCTTTACTGAAAGGGCTCATTTACCAGGATTGGGAACGTCTTGAGAAAATATTTATTCCCCCAAGAGATTTCCGGTGGTCTATCCCATGGAGGATAAGTTCATCAAAAAAAAAAAAAAAATGGAAGGTCCCTACAGTGGACGCAGCCATCTCTTGTATGTATAAATCACTGACATGTCCAGTGGATAATGTCCAAATGCTCAAGAACCCAATAGATAAAAGATTGGAGTCCTTATGAAAATCTGCTTCTTTCTACAGCAAGCTTGGTGACACAACCAGCAGTAGCAGCTATTGGGGTCTGCTAAGCAGTGAAGGATCAGTTGAAACAGGTCTTGAGGGACTTGACAGATCAGCAGGCTTTGCCCTAGCTGATCTACCTAGAGCCTTAGGCTTTGCGGTTGACGCCATAAAGGATTCAGTCCATCAGGCCTCCCGCCTTACGCTGTCTATAGTACATATGCGTAGGCTCCTATGGCTCAAAAACTGGTCTGCTGAAGCTCCCTGTAAAGAATGGCTGGTTAGCGTCCCATTTCATGGTGAACGCTTATTCAGGGAAAACCTGGACAAATATATCCAGAAAATTTCCAGCGGTAAAAATACGCTCTTGCCGGTTAAAAACAGAGTTAGAGGTCCCTCTTTAAGAGGCCTGCTTCTCCAGTCCCTGGGGCATCGGCTGTGTAACAGTTCCGACGGCCTCCTCGGTCAATTCCCGGGGGTAAAAAACAGGGACAATAGCAGGGTAATGAGAAACCCTGGGTCAGGGGAGGTACAAAACCTCCCCCAAAGTTAAATTCATTGAAGCCCCCACTCAGTCGGGTGGGGGGGAGGACTCCAGTTGTTCGCAAGAGACCTGGCGGGACACGATCAAGACAGATAGGTGCTTTCCGCAGTATGTTTGGGATACAGTTTGGAGTTAAAAGACTCTCCTCCTTCCCATTTTTGAGGTCAAACGTGCCAAGGGATCCCCGGAAGAGAGAGTCCCTCCTGTTGGCACTAGAACAACTATTGCTCCAAGGAGTAATTATGGAGGTTCCCCTGGAAGAATGAGGGTTCGGGTTTTACTCAAACCTCTTTACAGTCCCGAAGCAAACGCGGACGGGAGGCCCATATTAATTTTAAAAGGGCTATACAAATTCCTGTATATCAGGACTTTCCAATGGAGTCAATCCGATCGGTGGCCACTGCCCTACAAGGGGAGGATTGGTTAGCCGCGATCGACATCAAAGATGCTTATTTGCGCATTCCCATCTTTCCAGTACACCAAAAATTTCTACGCTTTGCAGTAGAAGGGCGCCATTTTCAGTTCAGAGCCTTACCCTTCGGTTCGGCCACAGCACCACGAGTGTTTACAAAAATTCTGGCCCTTTATTGGCCAATCTAAGAACACAAGGTGTAATGATAATGGCATATCTAGATGACTTGTTGCTGATAGACCACTCAGTGAAAAAACTAGACGTGGTCGTTCACAAGACAATCAAGTATCTGGAATCTCACGGTTGGATTATCAACCGAGACAAGTCACCCCTAAAAAACCAGTCAAAAGTCTGGAATACTTGGGGCTAAGGTTGGATTCAGGCCAGAGAAAAATATTCTTGCCTCGAGGAAAGGTGTTGTCTTTGAAAGATTTGATCCACTTAGTGGGTACAAAAAAAGACAGCCGTCCATACGCCTGTATATGAGGCTGCTGGGAAAGATGGTGGCATCATTCGAAGCAGTACCCTACGGTCAATTCCATTCAAGGAATTTGCAAGGGGCCATACTGTCAGCCTGGAACAAAAAAGTTCAGGCCCTAGACTTACAATGTCCTTGTCCCCTTCCGTTCGCAAGAGCCTCCGTTGGTGGTTGGTTCCCCAGAATCTGGAAAAAAGGAGATCCTTCAGTCCGATTTCTTGGAAGGTGGTCACTACAGATGCCAGCCTTATAGGCTGGGGAGCAGTACTGGAGCAATGGTCTCTCCAGGGCAGATGGTCGGATGCAGAAAAGGCCCTGCCCATCAATCTCTTAGAGATACGAGCAGCCCGGTATGCCCTAGTAGCATGGACATCCAAACTCCAAGGGTCCCCTGTCAGAATTCAATCATCAGGGGGGCACCAGGAGTCGTGCAGCCCAGAGGGAAGTAAATTACATCCTGAAATGGGCAGAAAAATATGTCCCAGCCATATCTGCGGTATTCATTCCAGGAGTGGAGAATTGGAAGGCGGACTTTCTAAGTCGCCAGCAATTAGGCCCAGAGGAAGGGTCCCTTCACCCCGAGGTTTTCTGGACAATATGTCAGCGGTGGGGAACATCGGATGTAGATCTTCTAGCATCCAGATTCAACGCAAAGGGGGACAGGTTTGTCTCTCGGACAAGGGATCCCCTAGCTTGCGGCTCGGATGCCCTAGTGTTCCCTTGGGATCAGTTCAAGCTGATATATGCATTCACACCGCCACAATGGTTACCTCGATTACTCCGCAGAATCAGGGTAGAAAAGAAACCAGTGATTCCGGTGGCTCCAGCGTGGCCCCGAAGAGCGTGGTACGCGGAGATTGTAAAATTTCAGTGGGGAGTCCTTGGACTCTCCCACGTCGTCCGGACCTGCTTTCGCAAGGACCGATATACCACCCTTCCTTACCAGCCCTAGGTTTGACGGCCTGGCTATGGAAGCCCACATTCTAAAAAAGAGAGGGCTCTCTAATGCTGTGGTATCTACCATGATCAATGCCAGGAAGCCGGTATCCAGGCAGATCTACTATAGAATCTGGAAGGCGTACATCGCGTGGTGTGAGGCCAAGAAATGGCATCCACATAAGTACGTAATAGGTAGGATTCTGGACTTCCTACAGTGGGCTGTAGATAGGAAGCTTGCCTTGAGTGCTATCAAGGGTCAGATTTCGGCCTTGTCAATATTTTTTCAAAGGCCCTTGGCTTCGCATTCACTAGTCAAAGCCTTTATACAAGGAGTGATGCGTATTAGTCCTCCGGTTAATATTCCCATATGTCCATGGGATCTAAACTTGGTTCTGTCGGTTCTACAGAAACAACCATTTGAACCATTACAGCATATTTCCTTGGTGCTTCTCACCAGGAAATTGATTTTTCTAGTAGCCATTTGTTCGGCTAAAAGAGTATCGGAATTAGCAGCTATGTCCTGTAAGGAGCCATATCTGGTTATCCATAAGGACAGAGTAGTGTTACGTCCTCATCCAGCCTTTCTTCCTAAGGTGGTATCGAGTTTTCATTTGAACCAAGATGTGGTTCTTCCTTCTTTTTTCCCCAAACCTACTTCGGTAGAGGAAAAGTTATTGCATTCTTTGGATGTAGTAAGAGCAGTTAAAGCTTATCTAAAAGCCACTGCTCAGATTCGCAGAACGGATACTTTGTTTATTCTGCCGGAAGGCCCCAGAAAGGGTCAGGCAGCGTCAAAATCTACTTTAGCCAAGTGGATTCGACAGGTCATTATGCAAGCTTATGGCTTGAGAAGGAGACCGCCTCCGTTCAAAGTTAGAGCGCACTCCACGAGAGCAGTTGGAACTTCATGGGCAGTGCATCACCAGGCCTCCCTGGCTCAAATCTGTAAGGCCGCAACATGGTCTTCAGTTCACACGTTTACTAGGTTCTACCAGGTGGACGTTAGAAGTCAGGAGGATGTCGCCTTTGGGCGCAGTGTGTTGCAGGCCGCAAAAGATCCTCATGTCTGATAGCGTTCAGCTTATATATGGTGTATTCCCCCCCCCCTCATTTGGCATTGCTTTAGGACATCCCATTAGTAATGACTATGTCGCTCTGTGTCCCGTGATGTACGAGAAAGAAAATAGGATTTTTATAACAGCTTACCTGTAAAATCCTTTTCTTGGAGTACATCACGGGACACAGAGCTCCCGCCCCTCTTTGGGGACACTTATTGCTTTGCTACAAAACTGAGGTGCTCCCGGATGGGAGGGGCTTATATAGGGGAGGGTACTTCCGGTTTTGGAAGTTGCCAGCACCTGACGGTATCTATATAACCCATTAGTAATGACTGTCGCTCTGTGTCCCGTGATGTACTCCAAGAAAAGGATTTTACAGGTAAGCTGTTATAAAAATCCTATTTTTCATTTGTAGACTCTCCATTGATTTCTGTAATGTTGAGTTTAGATGCATAGAAAATTCGGTACATATTTACGTTTTAGGCGCCTGTGTGAATGAACCCTAAAGGAGAGAATACAATCAGATTGTATAGCGTATGGTCACTAATAAGGCTGGATTCACACCTATGCCTTTTTAGTGCTTTTTACAGATTTGCACTACAGAACGTGTTCCATGGGAAACCATGTTAAATGGACTGCAGTGCAAATCTGCAAAAAGCACTAAAACTGCGTAGGTGTGAATCAGGCCTGAAAAGACTGCTAAAGGCTGGAAAGGTCTGTCTGCAGTTCTGGCAGTCTTGATAGCAGAGAACTTGCATGAAGCAATATAATCACATGCTTTACATCTCTCATCCAAGTAAACAAAAGGAAACGGAAACATTAAAAAAAAAAGAGGATACATGTGTTCCTGCAATCTGGAAATGTTTAACCAAATAAATAACTCTGGGACACTGGGACTTAGAATTTGAGATTATTTTTTTTTTTTGGAGGCAATTAAATGGTATTGTAATACCAGTTCTGCTCAAATCATATTTGCTATAGGAAACTTTTAACTACGGTTACGTTTTTTTATAGGGGGAGATTTTGTACCAGAAGTATTAGTAAATGTGTGACATGGGGTACAGTGCATGTTTTTGGTTTGCACCCAAATTGTTATTATTTTGCCCACATAATGATTTGTGTAAGCTTACAAATATGCAGACAGTCATAATTTTAATATAGTAAGAAATGCTGTTCCATGTTGCTTACTTCTATAGTGGTCCGTGCCAAAAGCTGCTTCTCCTGCAGCCACGTTTTGAGGGCCTTTGCAATGAATCGGCTCAGGAACAGCAGCCCCACATGCTCACCCTTCTACGTCTGCCTCCTAATGCAACTGGCGATAGAGGCTTCTCTGTATCAGTGGAGGACATGCAGGTCACCGAGTGAGTAGGCACCTTTTTGTCTTTAGTGTTTGCAACCAATACATTTTTTAGGTTTTTTTTTTTTTTTTTTTAAAGGAAGAAAGATAAAAAAAATTGGCATGTATTTATTTAAATTTTTTTTTTTTTCATGCAATTGCAGAGTAACATTTGAGGCACGGAACTTGGTATACCCTGGGGATCGCATCTTGGAAATTAATGGCTCTCCTGCCATTTCATTACCACCAAAAGAGGTCAGGAGTTGCATTGTTTTGTCCAGAATGGTGGTACCTATTCTGGTTAGATGTTGGCATGAAGGCTCAATTCATGTGTGTGATTTTGGTCATTTGCCATCTCCTCCTTTATAATTCCCTTCCTATACCCTTCCTATACCCTTCCTTCAGGCTGATGAACTGCTTTCCTACTCAGACCGGACCCTGCAGCTTCTGGTAGAGCACAACCCCCCACCGGCTTCCCCAGTGACTATCGCTTCCCCTAAATCTCCTTCTCTTCACCCTCGTGATGGAAGGGGCCTCAATGAAAACAACACCAAGCGGTGCTCCATCCGGTCAGATTACCCTCACTGTTCGAGTTGCTTTCTGTTTATTTCATTTACACTTTCAAAAGCAGCAACTTTTATTCTTGCATAAATTTCTACCAGCTCTAGTAAAATCTATTGGGGCCAGTTCACACCATAGAAACGCAATCCGGATGTGTTCCAGGTGCTTTTTTGCATGCACGTTTTTGATGCGTTCCAGTGCGTTTTTGGTACGTTTTTGATGCAGTCCACTGCTTTTTTTCACCCCTCTTTTTTATTAACCTTAGATAAGGACAAGTGTGTTCCAGTGCGTTTTGGTGCATTTAGGTGCGTTCCAGTGCATTTTTGATGCATTTTACAGCGTTCCAGTACAGTCCAGTGCAGGTAAAATGCAGCATGTTCTACTTTTTTTTTCTGGAACTGCAAGCACTGGCCTGAACTATGCCATTGAAAACCATATAACCAACTTTCTATGCGTTTTTGATGCAGAAAAAAACCACTGTACTGCATGAGGCATGAACTGGCCCTTACCCCTTCCCTCTTCCTCTAATGGGTAACCTTGCAATCTTCTTAATATCAGTACTCCTTGTATTATAATCATACTTGTACTCTTCTGGCTTACATCTGGTGATCCAAAGCTGGCCATACAAAGAACAAAACAGATAACCTGTGTTGGCAAAGTTCTGTAACACCACAGTTCTATGTGATAGAAACCTAGGGAACCTCAAAAGAGCAGCGCAAAGGGAGTATCCTAAAGATTTAAATGTCAGCCATTTCCCTGCTGATGGAGTAGACCTATACAGTCATTGTGCTGCAGCACCAGTGTGGACTTATGGAGAGGTCACCCTACCCACCCACCCAATGGATGTAAAAAGCGGTCAGTTGCAAAGGTTGCCTTTACTATACTAAAAACACTCAAATGTGTCGTGTAGGGACAAGTTCACCTAGCATGCGTGAAGAGTGGATATGCAGATGAAAATGGGATACCCTGACGGCCTGATCATTCTTATGCATGTGATTTTGGCTCATTTTGTAAGGCCAGCTTAAATCGCCCTTTTTGGTGTTTAATAGTGCATGAAATACCTCTTGGCATCATTTCGTCTAGAAATTCACTATTTGTGGTTTTCCTTTTTTTTTTTTTTTTTTTTTTTTTGTCTCTGTCAGTAGTTTTTGATTTGTATATCATCCAGCCACACAAACCTTTGTCTTCCTGCCATCTGACATGTCCATGACTTTTCACCCAATATGCAGACGCAGCAACAGTAACACCCGTTCTCCAGGCCCGTGTTCCCCAAAAGACCCTCGCTCCGTGTACCGCTCAGAATCCCTGCGCTGCACAGGGGCAACTCAACAGATCTTCCGGCCATGTGAATTGCTACATGGTGAAGAACTGGGGAAAGGATTTTTTGGAAGAGCCATTAAGGTGGGTGGTTTTCTAGATCGGGTTGTGTTTTTGTTTTTTTCCCTTCTTTTAAAGTGATGGTAAATTATTTTTATCTTGTACCTACAGGTAAGCCTATTATAATATGGCTTACCTGTAGGTACAAAAAATATCTACTAAATGTGCATTGTTTAGGAGAAATGTACTTGTGTAGCAGCTGGTAACGTCGCCGGCGCATGCACACTGTGCTCTCAATGGACAGCATGTCTCAGCTGTGCCTCCTGCGCACATGTGCAGGAGTGACGCCATCGGGGCTCAGCCATTCAAACATCCGGAGCCTGTGATCCTGGAAGAAAGACCAGGTGAAGATGGATTCCCTGTCAGCGGTGACGGTGCACTGCTGGAGGGATCCGTTTTTTGGGCAGTGCATTAAAGCACATTATGATATGAGCCTGTGGGGCACCAGTTGGATTGTGTGTTTGTTTTTTTTTTGTTTTGTTTTGTTTTTTTACAGTTTACTACCACTTTTATACACATTCATTCTCTTTAAACAGCATACAAAAAATTATTTTGTGCTTGCAGGTCACACACAGAGCCACTGGGAAAGTGATGGTTATAAAAGAGCTTATACAGTTTGATGAACAAACTCAGAAAACTTTCTTGACAGAGGTAAATTTAGTGTGTGTGTGTGTGTGTGTGTGTGTGTGTGTGTATAAGGTGTAAGTGTATGTGTGTGTATATATATATGTGTATGTATGTATATGTATGTATATATATATATATATATATATATATATATTTATTTCTTTATCGTACACCACGGGACACAGAGCTAGTCATTACATAATGGGTTAAGGGTCACCAGCGGTGATTGGACACTGGCACAACCAATGGAAGACAGTTCCCCTCCATATAACCCCTCCCATCAGGGAAGTACCTCAGTTTTTTCGCCAGTGTCGAAAGGTGTTGGACGCGTTAGGAGGTGCTAAAGGAAAGCTCTACCAAAGAGACCCTCTGGGGGTAAAAGAGCTATGCTTTCGGATCCATCCAAGACGCCTACAAATGAGCTGAATCTGGATGGGATCCGGGCCTCATCCATGAGGCGTCGCCTGTAATGTCTCTCTTCGGAGGACTGGGCTCTAAGATCCAGCACTTTCGCTATTTCGCTATAAAGTCCTGGTAAGAGTCTTGTACAAGGCCCAGGGGAGAGGTATCCTTTAAATAGGAACCCATATCCCTGAAGGTTGGCACACATAGCCCACCGTGAAGGGTGAAGTTTGGTATCTGTCTGAAATCTTTCAGCAGAAAAACCTGCGGCGTGGATAAGGTGAGATTAGAAGGTCCATAACTAGGTTGGGACCTTTTTCAAAAAATGGATGTCTTCTTTTTTTCCACCACTGGGGGGAGTAAAGAGCTGAATATACTCACCTCACTCTGTTCAGTGTCGGCTTCGGCGAAGTACACTGCTCGTCACCTCCGCTGCTGAGCTTGCTGGGGCACCCCGATCCTCCTTTCGGTGGCCGACCAGACACCTGCAGATGCAGGTAAGTGGGAACAAGGGCTGATGAGAGTCCTCTCTCACTATGGCCACCGCCATAGCGCTAAGGGCCGCGCGGGAGCGCGCTTTATCGGAGGGGGGGGGCGAAGGCGTGCGCGGGCACGTGGCGCGCGCAGGCACAGAAACGGCGCCAAATTCAAAGACTGTCAGTGTGAGAAGCACTGCAGCAGCAAGCAAGCTCGTTAGTTCTCTTGTTCCTGGCAGAGAAACACAGCAGCTATACAGGGACGTAAGACTCCATGTGGTTGGATTGGGTACTTCCTAGAAGACATCCATGTTATGCATAGTTATGTGTTAAAAGTTGCATACTTAATGTATTTGCTAAACTGAACACGGTAGTATATGCATTTAGGTACCTTGTATTTTGTCTAAACAGTAAGCCTTCCAGGGGAAGTAATACGGACAAAAAGAGATAAGAAAGCACCACCGCCTGAGAGGAGGCTCTAGCTGTGCTGACTCGGTACCTTCCTCTCCTGTGTTGCCAAATGCACCTGTACAGGATGAGCCATTACCTCTGTCAGGTATGGCGGCTTCCCCAGTGAAGCCTGGGCCTGTATATGTCACTGAGGACACTTTATCAGCTGCCCTAAATAATCTGGAGGAAAAAATTGCTACCTTAATCGCTAAGTCCTCTAAAAAGGACAATAAGCGAAGCAGGTCTCTTCCAGTATTGGACCTCCCTTCAGAAGTACCTGAGGGAGGAGGATGAGGAGGAGGAGGCTACATCAGCAGAGGATGAGGAGCCAGATTTTAAGGTCACAGGTACAATGCTATAGCAGTGCATTTAAGTTAACCTCTGCGGAGGTAACGGAATTACCTGTCTCCTCCCTAGGGTCATTAAGATCCCTGCAAGGTGCATGCTCCTTCCCGGTTCATCAGTTACTAGAGGATCTAATATACGCAAACTGGCAACATCCAGATAAGCGTTTCTCACCTCCAAAAAGGTTTAACATTCTTTATCCTATGGGGGAAAATTTTTTAAAGAAATGGAGCCTGCCTGCGGTAGTTGCGGCTATTTCTTGTGTAAATAAAAACCTGACATGTCCGGTGGATAATGTACAAGGGTTTAAAAGATCCTTCTGAGAGGAAGTTGAAATCCTCCTTCCTTTTGGCCGGCTCAATTACCCAACCTGCAGTAGCAGCAGTCGGTATGTGTCAGGTCATCAGCCAACAGGTAAAGCAGGGGCTGAAGGAACTGCCTTCAGAGCAGGCTAGAAATTGGGAAAATTTGCCTAAAGCCTTATGCTTCACAGTGGATGCCATGAGAGATTCTATCATACAGGCATCACGCCTTACACTCCAGCTGGTACAGATGCGCAGAGTACTTTGGCTTAAGCATTGGTCAGCGGAAACCCCATGCAAAAAGCTGTTGGCAAGTTCCCGTACCATGGCGAACGCCTATTTGGGGAAGATTTAGAAAAATATATACAGAAGATATCAAGTGGTAAAACGACTTTTACCTGAGAGAAAGAAAAACAAGAGATCTTGTTTTAAACGCTCTCTCTCCCCAGCTCCCGGGAAATCTGACTCCAACCAGTGGCGGCGGCCTGTTTTAGCCGCCCACAAAAGCCAAGGGGCAAGCTCAGAAGAACAAGAAGCCGTGGGGTGCAAGAGCTAATAAGCAAGCCCCCAAAGCCTCTCAGTGAAGGGGCGCCCCCGCTCGGCCGAGTGGGAGGAAGGCTTTATCAGTTCTGAGCGACTTGGGGGTCAGAAATCCAGGACAATTGGGTAGTATCCACAATATCCTCAGGGTACAAACTGGAATTTCGAGAGATCCCACCTTCTCAATTCCGAGGTTCAAGACTCTCCAAGGATCCACAAAAAAGAGAATCCTTCTTCAAAGGTTTGAATCACTTAATGGCTCAAGGGGTAGTTACAGACGTACCCCAAAAAGAGCGAGGTGCAGGTTTTTACTCAAACCTCTTTGTGATTCCAAAGCCAAATGGAGATGTCAGACCCATCCTGGATCTAAAATCCCTAAATCGGTTCCTGAACGATCGCCATTTTCGAATGGAAACGATCCGATCCGTGGCCGCCACTTTAAAGGGCGGAAAATTCATGGCACCCATAGATATCAAGGACGCACATTTACACATACCCATCCTCCCCGCTCACCAAAGATTCCTAAGGTTTGCGGTAGAAGATCACCACTTTCAATTTGTGGCTCTGCCGTTTGGTGTAGCCACCGCGCCCATAGTATTCACAAAGGTGCTAGCTCCTCTGTTAGCAAACCTAAGAACACGTGGCATTGCGGTAACAGCCTATCTGGACGATCTACTAGTAATAGATCAGTCAAAGGAGGGATTGGGTCACGCTGTACACACTACAGTAGGATACCTGGAGCATTTAGGATGGATTATAAATTTACAAAAATCCTCTCTCCAGGCCCAAAGAAGGATAGTGTACCTGGGCATGATCATAGATACAGCCCAAAACGGGGTATACCTGCCAGAACCGAAGATACAGTCTCTGAAAGACCTGATCCACAAGGTCAAAGCAAACAAGAGGCCGTCTATTCGCCTTTGCATGAGACTATTGGGAAAGATGGTAGCCTCCTTCGAGGCGGTCCCTTACGCCCAGTTTCATTCGAGACTACTTCAAGGCAATATTTTAGCTTCCTGGAACAGGAAGAGCCAAGCTCTGGATATACCCATGCGCCTGTCCTCACAAGTACGCCACAGCTTCGATTGGTGGCTAGAAGCCAGGAATTTACGGAAGGGAAAGTCCTTCCTCCCAGTGGCCTGGAAGGTGGTATCTAGGGATGCCAGCCTATCGGGCTGGGGTGCAGTATTCGAGGAGGCTTCTACCCAGGGAACCTGGGCCAAGACTCAGGGGATCCTGCCCATCAATGTGCTAGAGATCCGGGCGGTATATCTAGCCCTCAAAACCTGGACATACAGGTTACAGGGCTACCCAGTTCGGGTTCAATCCGACAATGCTACTGCAGTAGCTTACATCAATCACCAAGGAGGCACCCGCAGTCGGGCAGCCCAAAGAGAGGTGAACCGGATCCTGGCATGGGCAGAAGAGCATGTACCTTGCCTTTCTGCAATCTTCATTCCAGGGATAGAAAATTGGCAAGCAGACTACCTGAGTCGTCAGCAGCTGCTACCAGGAGAGTGGTCTCTTCACCCCGAGATCTTTCAGGCCATATGTCTGAGATGGGGAAACCCAGATGTAGACCTGCTAGCTGCCAGGTTCAACAAGAAATTGGACAACTTTGTGTCCAGAACGAGAGATCCTCTAGCCTACGGGACAGACGCTCTAATAATACAGACGCTCTAATAACTCCATGGAATCAGTTCTCACTGATCTATGCATTCCCTCCGATCCCTCTTCTACAAAGACTGCTTCGCAGGATCAAGGAGGAGGGAATACCAGTAATCCTAGTGGCCCCAAACTGGCCCAGGAGGCCTTGGTACGCCGAGATTGTAAAAATGGCGATAGGAAGGCCCTGGAAGTTTCCACTTCGACACGACCTGCTGTCAAAGGGTCCAGTATTCCACCCTTCCTTACAAAGGCTAAAGTTGACGGCCTGGCTGCTGAGACCCACATTTTGAAAAAGAGAGGGGTCTCTGGTCCGGCTCTTTCTACGCTCATTAATGCTAGAAAGCCAGCCTCCAGACTCATCTATCAGAGAGTCTGGAGAGCATACGTTTCCTGGTGTGAATCCAGATGTTGGAATCCTCAGAAATATGAAATAAGTAGGATTCTTGCTTTTTGCCAGTTAGGAGTGGATATGAATTTAGCCCTTAGCACCATCAAAGGGCAAATATCGGCTCTATCAGTCTTCTTTCAGAGACCATTGGCATCTCACTCCTTAGTTCAGACATTCATTAAGGGGGTACTGAGGATAAATCCTCCAGTTAGGACTCCCTTGTGTCCATGGGATTTGAAATTGGTATTGTCAGTGTTGCAAAAGCAACCTTTTGAACCTATTCGCCATATTCCTTTAATTATATTGAGTAGGAAGTTGGCCTTTCTGATTGCTATAGCTTCTGCTAGGAGAGTATCAGAGCTAGCAGCTCTTTCTTGTAAAGAGCCTTATCTAATTTGTCACAAGGACAAAATCGTACTACGACCCCATCCGGCTTTTCTACCTAAGGTGGTGTCGGCTTTTCACTTGAATCAAGACATTGTTCTGCCTTCCTTTTTTCCAAACCCGCGGACGGCGGGGGAAAAATTATTACACTCTCTAGATCTAGTGAGAGCGGTAAGGGTGTATCTGCAAGCAACCGCTCAGATACGTAAAACAGATGTTTTGTTTATTTTACCAGATGGGCCCAAGAAGGGCCAAGCGGTATCAAAATCCACCATTTACAGGTGGATTAGACAAGTAATTGTTCAAGCTTATGGTTTAAAGAACAGGACTCCTCCTTTTCCTGTTAAGGCGCACTCTACCAGGGCGATAAGTGCTTCATGGGCAGTGCACCACCAGGCTTCGATGGCTCAGATCTGTAAAGCTGCAACTTGGTCTTCAGTCCATACATTTTCCAAATTCTATCAAATAGATGTGAAAGGACATGAGGATTCCGCCTTTGGGCGAAGTGTGCTGCAGGCAGCAGTATAGGGCTTCTGGTCCGCAAGCGGCCTGTTTTGATCTGTGTCTCCCCCCCTTCATATGAGCATTGCTCTGGGACGTCCCATTATGTAATGACTAGCTCTGTGTCCCGTGGTGTACGATAAAGAAAATAGGATTTTTATAACAGCTTACCTGTAAAATCCTTTTCTTGGAGTACACCACGGGACACAGAGGTCCCCCCCTTCTTATGGGAACCTTACTGCTTTGCTACAAAACTGAGGTACTTCCCTGATGGGAGGGGTTATATGGAGGGGAACTGTCTTCCATTGGTTGTGCCAGTGTCCAATCACCGCTGGTGACCCTTAACCCATTATGTAATGACTAGCTCTGTGTCCCGTGGTGTACTCCAAGAAAAGGATTTTACAGGTAAGCTGTTATAAAAATCCTATTATATTTTGTATGTCATAGAACTGCTGAAATTTACTGTTGTGAACAAATCCTGCTTCGTATTTTACTTGGCTTTTTTATAAAATAAATGAAATATGTCTAAATATAAGTAGAATGTGCCTCTCCCTTCATCTTGGCAAGCTTTTTTTTCTGCTATACTCAGGACTTACTGTTTTAGGGTGTTCGATCTCCATGCCCCCCTTTTTCTATGTAAACAGTCACCCTTTTTCAGGTCGCCCTGAGATTGATTACACATCTATGTGCAGACGCATTCCCCTTTTATGGGAATTGTTGAATGCATAGAGTTGATCATGTGACCAGAAATAACCGCTCGCTCTACACTAGTAGCTGTGAGGTGCATCAGTGGAGGGTAGGGAGTGTGTACAGGGCAATAAAGATGCCTGAAAACAAGGGTAAGATATTTTAAAAGAGTGTGGGTTTTAAAAAAATAAAATAAACATTTATACTCCCCCTGACCACCGTAGCTTCTAAGACTGAGAACTGAAAAATCAGTCATGATCAATCAGTCTGGACCAGCTGAGTGACTTCAGCCGACAGCGGGTTTTAGCCTGAAACGGGTCACAGGAGTGCAGAATGAACTGCACTCCTATGATCCCCAAGAGCTTTGGCTATACTTCTCCTTTTAATAACAAGCCGTAGTATACTTAAAGTGGATTTTCCACCAAAAATACAATACAGCATAAATGTGCATATAATACCCTGGGTGAAAAAAAACATTTGGATAATTTTTTTTTTTTACACAACTGGAAATACCTGTTGCTATGTGGTCCCACTAAATCTGCCTTCTGAATCACCTCGGATTGTGTCGTCCTCTCCCTCGGCTCCTCAGTGCGCTACTGCTCCTGGGAAATGTGTGTCATCATTTCCCAGGATGCAGTGTGCAACCCCTAGCACTGGAATCGCGGAATTGGAAACAGGAAGTGACGCGATTCATTGAAGATTTCGGCGGCTTTTTACACTGTTCTTCGTTGTTGATGTTGGTTGCCATCACAACAGCGGGGACTTCCGACGACGACGCCCGTTGTGATGGCAACCTGAGTGGTTGACTGCGCTGCGCGAGAATGGGGCGGGACGGGTGGTCCGTGATGGTCACTCTCGTCACAGACCAGGAAGTAAGTGCTTGTGGGCTTCACATGCCCACAAGCAAAATGAGAACTTCGGGAAAAAGGATTTTAAAGGTCTCTTTACGCTGTCACTCGGCAGATCGGTGGCGGTTTTCAAAATAGTAAGTGAACTTAATTGCACAATTGTCTTGCCAGATGAAATAACATACTTAAAAAATTCGCAAAATGTGATTGGAACCCCCCCCCCCCTTTAATATTTTAAAACAATTTAAGTAGTTGATGGAGTTAAGTGACATTTTAAACTTGCTAAGCTGGTAGCATGAGATGTCTACACACATCTTTTAGATATCTTCAGAAGTGCCCAAGGTGCTCCGCTATGCAAACTTCACTATGGAAAGTCAAGTTGTGGCTTGGCGTCCACCACACTACACTACTGGTCAATGAACTCCCATATCACATTGAGGGACTAATAGTAAGATACAGATGGAGAAGGACCAAATCGCCAATATCTTAAACCAATGTCTATCTGCATAACTAAATGCACCAGGATTTTGAGGCTCCCAGTAAGTTTTTATGAAGATATGAGATGGTATGAAGCATCAAGTGCTTTGTATTGATGGCTAGTTTAAGAAATTCAGGCTAAATACACGTTTATTTTAAAGGGAAAGTACAATATTTTTAGTGTGCGTTTTTTACATACATAAAGCTGTAAAAGAAATCAACTTGAATTAACTTGTAAATCTATGTGTATGTTATAAGAACTAGTTTTATATATACGTGTGTGTGTGTGTGTGTGTGTGTGTGTGTGTGTGTGTGTATTCCACTGACTGTTGATGGGGTAATTGAGCAATTTTCTTTCCTTCAATCTGTGGTTGAAGAAAATAAAATGGCATAATCCGGGCCTTACAGCTGGTTGGTGTATGTTTTTTCTTAGTAACCTTAAACTAATTATTTTAAGATGTGATTGTCCCCTTTAATCGCTACTCCTACAATTCCTTTTAGAACAACAGGAAAAATATTGAGTGTCAAGACTGTAAGGTGATGCCACATAAAGAATACTTAAAGTATAAATTCAGGCATAGCTATTAGGACACCTGCCAGATTTTTTTTTGGTTTTTTTGCAAGTATTCTGATTAGGGAGATTCTTCCTGTCTATCTGGCCTGTTTACCGTTATCACAGAGAGTGAAAGTGAAGGAAAATTTCAAATTCTGGGTGGTCACCAGAACAGGAACAGAGGGGGAATCTTTAAATGGGGACACCATTCTGGTGGACAACTAAGGGTTCTCTCACTTTTGGAGGAATATCCTCTCACTTTTTGATTTGGCTATAGGACAGGATGTGAAGAAAATTATCCCAATGGAACACAGATGGCAAAAACAAAACTGACAGGTGTTATAACCCTCCCTTAAAGTGGATGTAAACCCGAATTATTATTTATTTATTTTTGTCACAATGTAGTGTATAAGATTTTCTATCATTTGTGCCAGGTCTTGCCACACAGAGTTAATCCAGCTCTGAGCAATCCTCTTTTATTGTTCAGTGAAATAAAACGGACAAACAGAGAAACACCTTTGTCCGTTCCGCCCCCTTACTTTGAGTGACAGGTTATTTACATATCTTGTGCACTAGCTTTAGACAGGCATTATTTTTTTAATTCCCACCCCCACTCCTTTTCTGAAGTCATGTGGTTACTTTTCTGGATTTTGACTGGATGTTTAACAAGTGATCATTTCAGAAAGAATACACAGGAGAAAATACATGTTGACAAGGGGAGTGTAGAGGTGGGCGGGGAGTCTACTGACATCACGACTCCACCCACCGAGCTCCAGACAACAGATCCACCCACAGAATCTGCAGTTTTTCAGTTCTTATAACAGACAGAGGGGAGACATTTGACAGATAAGGATACATGCAGGAGGCATCTATATCCTTATAGATCAGCACTATGGCAGTAGTTTAGAAAGGATGAGAGTGGGTTTACATCCACTTTAAGCCTTATACACACAATGAGAATATTGGATGAATGATCGTCTGTGTTTTTTTTTTTTTCCCCCTTTTCTTTTTGCATGCTAGTCTCATATCGAAAATGAAGAGGTTACTCAACTTACGAAAATTCTTGTACAACAGAATACAACTTCGGAAGTGATGTAACGCATTGTTATTTATTCTTTAATTTCTGCATGGTACTAACGGTCACATTATCGTATGATCGCTACAAAAGCGGTATTTTTCGTCCGATTTTCTGATCTTGTGCCGTAGACTTTACTCTATCCAAAATGGTAAAGGGCATCGCCCAGGTACTGTTTTTAGAGCCGGCGGTTGGCTTTCTTGTATTAACAACCGATGCGGCTAAGCAGACGCCCGGCTGTTATTACAAGTGGGCGTCTCCACCCAAACCCCCCCCCCCCCCGCTGCCTTTCACGGAGACCCAAACAATGCCGGAATTGGCTTTGATCAGGTCTCGGATCTTCCGGTTTACTAAGAACTTAAAGGCGGCAGATTTTAAAAAAAAATGTCAGTATTCAAAACAGCCAAACTTGACATTTTGAATGCTTTCAAGTGCAAAGGAGGAAATCCTGAAGTGATGAAAAATTTAAAGGGACAGTGTAAACACAAAAATATATATATATATATATATATATATAATATATATATATATATATATTTTTTTTTTTTAAAGCGATCCCTCCCTCCGTGATCGCGCGCCGAAGCGAACGCGCTTACGTAAATTGCGCCCGCAAATGTAAACCGTGTTCAAACCACACATGTGAGGTATTGCCGCGGTTGTTGGAGCAAGAGCAATAATTTTAGGGCTAGACCTCCTCTGTAACTTGTAGAAACTTTTAAAGTGTCACCTATGGAGATTTTTAAGTACCGTAGTTTGTCGCTATTCCACAAGTGTGCACAATTTTAAAACATGACATGTTAGGTTACTCAGCGTAACATTATCTTTCACATTGTACAAAAAAATTGGGCTAACGTTACTGTTTTTTTTTTTTATTTATTTTTTATTATTCATGAAAGTGTATTTCTTCCAAAAAAATTGAATTTGAAAGACGCAAATACAGTGTGACATAAAATTCCAACGATCGACATTTTATTCTCTAGGGTCTCTGCTAAAAAAAAAAACTGTGTGTGTGTGTATGTATGTATGTATATATATATATATGTATGTGTGTGTATGTGTATATATATATATATATATATATATATATATATATATAATATATATATATATATATATATATATATATATATATATATATATATATTAGTATCTCACAAAAGTGAGTACACCACTCACATTTTTGTAAATATTTTATTAGATCTTTTCATGTGACAACACTAAAGAAATGACACTTTGCTGCAATGTAAAGTAGTGAGTGTACAGCTTGTATAACAGCGTAAATTTGCTGGCACCAGGTCTGTTTGTAAGGTGCACACTTGACAAGATTTTTCGAAAAAATATAAATTTATTAATAACATTAAAATATTATAATTTGGTTTACATAGACCATAAGATATGCTTGAAATATGAAACAAGATACTTTGTTGTGCAGACAGCCAACATGTTTCACACAGTTGTGGTTCGTCAGGGGCTTGCACTCATCTTTAGTTTCATCTGGTTCATAAAAGACATAAGAATATGTCGTTAGTATCAAACAATAATTTTAACAATGACGGTAGTACATAAAGGTTTTACATAAAGGTTTTATCGTGATAGTTACTATATATTAGCAGTAAAGACTGCTCAGTGCTCACCTGGTCTAAAGAGGTTGGATAACTTATACACAGCTTAGCAGAGTGTTTCTCAACTCCAGTCCTCAAGGCACCCCAACAGGACATGTTTTCAGACTTCCCATTATTTTGCACAGGTGATTTGATCAGTTTCACTGCCTTAGTAATTACCACAGCTGTTTATACTGAGGGAAATCCTAAAAACATGATCTGTTGGGGCGCCTTGAGGACTGGAGTTGAGAAACCCTGGCTTAGCACATACTCCTACTGGTCACTGGAAGTTCGACATGGCACCTCATGGCAAAGAATTCTCTGAGGATCTGAAAAAAAGAATTGTTGCTCTGCATAAAGACGACCTAGGCTATAAGAAGATTGCCAAGACCCTGAAACTGATCTGCAGCACAGTGGCCAAGACCATACAGCAGTTTAACAGGACAGGTTCCACTCAGAACAGGCCTCACCATGGTCAACCAAAAAAGTTGAGTGCACACGCCCAGCGTCATATCCAAAGGATGTCATTGGGAAATGGACGTATGAGCGCTGCCAGCATTGCTGCAGAGGTTGAAGGGGTGGGGGGTCAGCCTGTCAGTGCGCATACCATACGCCGCACACTGCATCAAATTGGTCTGCATGGCTGTCGCCCCAGAAGGAAGCCTCTTCTACAGATGATGCACAAGAAAGCCCGCAAACGGTTTGCTGAAGACAAACAAACTAAGGACATGACTTACTGGAACCATGTCATGTTGTCTGATGAGACCAAGATAAACTTATTTGGTTAAGATGGTCTTAAGCGTGTGTGGTGGCAACCAGGTGAGGAGTACAAAGACAAGTGTGTCTTGTCTACAGTCAAGCATGGTGGTGGGAGTGTCATGGTCTGGGGCTGCATGAGTGCTGCCGGCACTGGGGAGCTACAGTTCATTGAGGGAACCATAAATGCAAACATGTACTGTGATATACTGAAGCAGAGCATGATCCCCTCCCTTTGGAGACTGGGCCGCAGGGCAGTATTCTAAAATAACAACCCCCAAACACACCTCCGAGACGACCACTGCCTTGCTACAAAAGCTGAGGGTAAAGGTGATGGACTGCCCAAGCACGTCTCCAGACCTAAACCCTATTGAGCATCTGTGGGGCATCCTCAAATGAAAGGTGGAGGAGCGCAAGGTCTCTAACATCCACCAGCTCCATGATGTTATCATAGAGGAGTGGAAGAGGACTCCAGAGGCAACCCGTGAAGCTCTGGTGAACTCCATGCCCAAGAGGGTTAAGGCAGTGCTGGAAAACAATGGTGGTCACACAAAATATTGGCAATTTGGACATTTTCACTTAGGGGTGTACTCCCTTTTTGTTGCCAGCGGTTTAGACATTAATGGCTGTGTGTTGAGTTATTTTGAGGGGACAGAAAATTTACACTGTTATACAAGCTGTACACTCACTACTTTACATTGTAGCAAAGTGTCATTTCTTCAGTGTTGTCACATGAAAAGATATAATAAAATATTTACAAAAATGTGAGAGGTGTACTTACTGTTGTGAGATACCGTATATAATATTTGGGGGTTCGAAGTAATTTTCTTGCTAAAAATACTGATTTTAACTTGTAAGAAACAAGTGTCACAAAAAGGCTCAGGCATGAAGGGGTAAACCCTGCAATAATAACTCAAAGTGTGCCCTCATTAAAAATACTATAAAATTTCCTTTTAAATGGCAGTTACTTTGAACAACGTGTTCCCAAGGCTTTTAGATAAAGCAACTGTAAATATTACTTTATTCTGTTTGTTGTCGCAATCTTTTTATTTGATTACCATTGATAAGCGGTTGTGCCATTGACCTGCCTGAGCATACACGGTGCAAGAGCTTGTTGACACCATGTCCATTAAGCTGGCTTTTTATGTACACCACAGCAAATATATGGTGTGAACAGCGGCAACCCTACTTTTAAGGGAGGAATTTTGTTTTCCCTGGAGATATGCTTTAAACCTGTGGAGGACAGTTATCATCACTTGAGTCTTCTTGAGAGCTTTTGCAGTGGGTGTGCCGCCTCTCTTGTTACAGGGTAGGTTTAGACTTGCGTCTAAATCTCCCTGGCCTCTGAGGCCCGAACCAGGCTCAGATGGAGCTTCAGAGGCTACTGACGGACGGTGAGAAAGCAGTGTGACTTCTCATCGTCAACGGCTGTGAAGTGCCTTGGAAGTGACGTCGCCCATAGACTTGCTATAGGGCTTTCTTTGTCGGCTGCCTCTCCTACACACACACACACTCCATCGCTGACGGCTCAGCATGGGAGCGGACCAGAGCGGCTGCAGAAAAGTACAGCGATTTTATTTATTTATTTTGGGCTAGATAGATTCAAGTTGGTGAGGAAGCGATGCGACTTCTCCACCTCGCCTGTTTTTACCCAATTTTTGACAACAAATGCGCTGCCACCATGTGCATTTGCCGTGCCGCCCCATTGACTTGAATGTGTAGCGTTTGGTGGGCTTGCCGCCTGCCAATCGCTACAGGTTGGGTCAACTCCCCCCACCCCCCTTCCTCTTTAACAATTACTACTTTTCTTTTGGGGGGGGCGAGCAGGTGCCTGCTCCCACTTTTGTTCCCCCCTCCTTCCTCTGCAGTCTCCTGGGACACATCACAGGTCTCGGAGGAGTGCAGAACCATTCATAAAGCTCAGCACGGCTCGCGCATGCACAGTGGAAAGCCGGCTGTGAAGCCACAAGGCTTCACTGCTGGTTTCCCTTAGATAAGGTGCCAACACCTGAAGCTGATTGAAGAATCAGCTCAGGTGAGGACAGCGCTGGATCCCTGTCCTTAAAAGTCAGCAGCTACAGTATTTGCAGCTGTTCACTTAAAATTTTGTGGGGGGAGACTGGAGCTCCTATTTAGGTTTTTATTGTGCAAGTGGTGCGCATCCTTTGTGTTCTCTTTTTTATTTTACTGCAATTGGCCCCTGTCACCCACTGGCCCTGTTTTATTTATTGAAAGTTCACTTACTGGCCAACAAGAACACAAAACACCTCCCCCTTATGTTATGGAAAGGGGACAGGTGGTAGGTGGGTTGGTGGAGCTTAGTGCTCTAGGTAATTGGAGCTTAAAGTTGCTCTACACTAAAGAGTCGTGGCTGCCATTGCAGACCAGCTCCTGAGAATGTTAGATGCATGGCTGTGTTTTGACTTCAGTATGTTCCAGTTACGGTCTGGGAACAAATCAGCTGGAAGTGAGTGTCGGAAAAGTATCAGAACGACTTATCTCTATACTTGCCTATATACAGTGCCTTGAAAAAGTATTCATACCCTATTGAAGTTTTTTCCACATTTTGTCATGTTGCAACCAAAAACGTAAATGGATTTTATGTGATAGTCCAACACGAAGTAGCACATAATTGTGAAGTGGAAGGAAAATGATAAATGGTTTTCCAAATTTTTAGAAATATGTGAAAAGTGTGGTGTGCATTTGTATTCAGCCCCCTTTACTCTGATACCCCCTGACTAAAATCTAGTGGAACGAAATGCCTTCAGAAGTCGCCTAATTAGTAAATAGAGGCCACCTGTGTGTCATTTATTCTCAGTATAAATACAGCTGTTCTGTGATGCCCTCAGAGGCTTGTTAGAGAACCTCATAGCACAAACGGCATCATGAAGGCCAAGGAACACACCAGGCAGGTCAGGGATAAAGTTGTTCGTAGCTTAGGATATGTTTTTTTTTTTTATAACCTATCACTGCTCACATCTCACGGAGCACTGTTCAATCCATCATCCGAAAATGGAAAGAGTATGGCACAACTGCAAACCTACCGAGACATGGCCGTCCACCTAAACTGACAGGCCGGGCAAGGAGAGCATTCATCAGAGAAGCAGCCAAGAGGCCCATGGTAAGTCTGGAAGAACTGCAGAAATCCACAGCTCAGGTGGTAGAATCTGTCCACAGGACAACTATTAGTCGTGCAGAAGAAAGCCATTGTTGAAAGAAAGCCATGAGAAGTCCCATTTGCAGTTTGCGAGAGGCCATGTGGGGGACACAGCAAACGTGTGGAAGAAGGTGCTCTGGTCAGATGAGACCAAAATTGAACTTTTTGGCCTAAAAACAAAACGCTATGTGTGGCGGAAAACTAACACCTATAGTCCTCCCAATGTTGCCACATCTGCACAAAGCGCTTGTTTATCAACTTAAATGTAAGTGTAATTTTCATTTTAAAATCTTGATACTTAATACAGAGTTGTGCTATGTTGCCGCTTTTTTTCTTCCTATTTATGATACACACCCTTCCATACTGACCTGGGATTTCCTGGACCATCATGCCCTGTGAGATCACCTGTTAATTGGCTATCTTCCTCTGTGGCATATTCCATCCTGCTGGCGTTTGGTCACTCTCGATACAGCAATTGGAGAAACACACAAGATTGTCCTGGTTCCATCGTGGTTCCACCACAACAAGCCCGTTTGACCCATTTGAGCGTATGCTTTCCTGGGTTCAAACATTCTGGTAAGCCCCTTACCTATCGGTGGTGGGTTTTTTTTTCCACTTCAAGTCACTTCAATAACTTTTCACCTTCAGCACTTCAATTTTGAATTTATTACTAAAGGCCTCGTACACACGACCGGTTTTCTCGTCAAACGACAAGAAAACTGTTGGGAGAGCTTTCTTGCCGAGAAAACCATGTGTGTGTATGGTTTCTTGTCGAGAAAACTGCCGGGAATCTCGACGAGAAAAATAGAGAACCTGCTCTCTATTTTTTCTCGTCAGGATTCTCGTTTTTCTCGTCAGGATTCTCATCGGCCTGTTTCCCGACGAGAAAACCGGTCGTGTGTATGCTTTTCCGAGTCTTAAAAAATTGCGCATGCTCAGAATCAAGTATGCGACGGGAGCGCTCCTTCTGGTAAAACTAGCGTTCGTAATGGAGATAGCACATTCGTCACGCTAAAACGAACTGAAAGCACGAAGACTGAAAAGCGCGAATCGTCTCTCCCCCAAACTTTTACTAACACGCGGTAACACAAGATCAGCAAAAGCAGCCCATGGGGTGGCGCCATTGCAATCAAACTTACCCTTTATACTGTCGTTGTACGTGACCGCGCTTTACAACGACGAGATTTGGAATTGACCGTGTGTATGCAAGGAAAGCTTGACCAGAATCTCGTCGAGAAAAACGACGAGATTCTTGGATTGTGTCAATACTCAAGTCTGATTACTCTAAGGATAGACATTTGTGTACTTTTGCACTTCTTGAATCTTCTACATATGGACACTTTATTTGCATTCATGTGGACATTCATTCATAATTTTTTTTCTTTTGTCACATTTGAGATTTGAGCACCATATTAATTTATGTTTTCAGACATTCATTTATTTTGATTAGCACTACACTTTTTGTTCCCATTTCTCTATTTGTCTTATTGTTGTGTTAGCGGCTTATTTATAAGGGCAGCGCAGAATTATTCTGTATACCATTCTTGGCTCGGGGGCTGAATACAAAGGCATGCCACACTTTTCACATATTTATTTGTAAAAAAAAATTGAAAACCGTTGATCATTTTCCTTCCACTTCACAATTATGCGCCACTTTGTGTTGGTCTATCACATAAAATCCCAATAAAATACATTTACGTGACAAGATGTGGAAAATTTCCAGGGGTACTGCGTTTTTAACTTTTTCAAGGCACTGTATTAAAATGCCGGCTAGATAATTGGCATTCTCAGAGGAGAGTCGTGTAATAGCAACCACTAATAATTTCTTAAGACAGTGTTTTCCATTTTTAAGTTGAAGGTAATTGAACAAAGGAGTTTTATAAGCAGAAACCTTTTACGTTCTAGATAGCTAGAATGGAGGAGTTTTACTTTTAAAGGAAAAATACCCTTTTTCTTTTTTTTTTGTTTTAACTGTAACATGATTTCTATGAAACTATTTTACAATGACACTATTAAGAATTGCCTTTCCATTTCAGTCTGCACCCAGCAATTTTTTTAAACTGCCAGAAAAATTTTGATTGCTTCTTCTTGGAAACATTAGTGGTACAGTACTTTACAGATGAAACTTTCAAGAATTTCAGTCCCCTTGCTCTTGTAATTTACTCCCTATGTGCACAGTCCTTGAGCTCAGCTTACAGGCATTTCCAGCATGGTACTGCGTTTTTTATCTGGGGGATATACTGACAGGCTGCTTGATTCTTAAAAGCAGGGCTGGCGCTACCATAAGACAGCTCAGGCAGATGCCTTAGGGCGCCAGGATGGAGGGGGCGGTAACATGCCCCTTCTCCTGTGCAGACAAACATTCTTAGACTCGCCTTGACAGCCTGCGATGACAGGGGAAGTGGGCAGGGTCAGCCCCCACCCTGTGTACAGGTCCTCTGAGGACTACGCTATAACACTCGCGCATCGCCCGCAGAAGATGCTCTTACCTTCTGCACATACCGTGTTAGAGCGCTGACAGGTGGGAGTGGTCAGCGGCAGGGAAGCCAGGTCAGTTAACACCAGGAATCAATGAGCTGCGGGCTGCCGTGTTGACTGGCAGGGGAAGCCCCCCCCCCCCCCATGTGTTTCATCCAGCAGAGGCTGCTCAGAGTGCCAGTGGTGATTGCGGTCGGAGGAGTCCAGGGATCAGATGAGCTGCACACATACACTTAAAATCTACACACTGACAGCACTGCTCTGTCCATCCCCTACTCGCTACATGTACACAATTTATCTTCCATGTGCTTGGACTGGCTTCTGGAGCCCCCACACCCCCGCAGACATTACAAGTTATCCCAGATCAAACACAGGAGTGCTCTGGATACAGCAGTATGTGGTGTGTCAGACTGTCTGGGTATTGCACACATTGAATGGCAGTGAAGGGAGCAGACCAGAGCCGCCTGTGGCCACCTGTACATAGAGAGGGGAGGGGGATAACAGCTGAGGATCATCTCCTGTTGTCGTGTGTGAGCACAGCACCGACCCCATGGCATTGTATAATGGTGGCCATACACACTTCCATCAATTTTTTTTAAAAATATATATCTATATATCTATATATATATATATATATATATATATATATATATATATATATATATATATATATATATATATATATATATATATATATATATATATATCTCTTCTCTGATCCATCTCCATCTATCCATAATTAATCTATAGTGACCCATTTAATATATGGTTGGTGGGCAGGCAAGATTCCCATCCATAATCGGAAAATGCAAATGTAAATCATTGATCGCATCTCTGTATCGGCCATACAATCTCGTATCCCGATTGATCAATACTCAGTCAGATTCACAAAGTACCTCAGTCGTGCCGATCAATGCAACACATTCAATATTTCTGGCTAGTCAATTCGATCATTCTAAAGGCCCGTACACACGATCGGACATTCCGACAACAATTGTCCGATGGACGTGTTTTGTCGGACAATCCTACTGTCTGTATGCTCCATCGTACAATTGTTGGAATTTCTGACAACAAATGTTGGCTGTGCATGCTCTCAAATTGTCCGACAAAACGTGTTTCGTCGGATTTTCCGATCGTGTGTACACAAATCCGTCGGACTAAAACCCAAAGTACAAACACGCATGCTCCGAACCAATGCGAAACATCAGACAACAATAGCAGAAGTTGCCCAAAGGGTGGCGGTAAAGAGCTGAAAAACCACGTAGTTTGGTGTATGTTGGCTGAAAATGTTCTGCCGTGTGTATGCAGAACAAGTTCACGGCCAACGCCCCTTCGCACAAGAAAAAATCCACGGATTTGTCTGATGGAAGTCCAATCGTGTGTACGAGGCTTAAGACCCATTTCACACTGAGGCAGTTTTAAGTTGTTTTAACGCTAGAAATAGCGCCTGTAAAGTGCTTGAAAACTGCCTCCCATTCATTGCAATTGGTGCTTTTACACCCGGAGCGGTGCTCTTGCGGGACATTAAAAAAAAGTCCTGCAAGCAGCAACTTTTGGGGCAGTTTGGGTGTGCTGTATACAGCACTCCCAAGGCCCTCCTGCCCATTGCAATCAATGGGCATCGCTTCGGAAGTGCTGCAACACGGGTGTTTTTAACCCCTCCTTTGGGGTTAAAAGCACCCTGCTAGCGCCCGAAAAGCACCACTTAAACAGCGGTAAAGCTGAAATGAGCAGCGCTTTACCGCTAACGCATGGGCGGCCCCAGTGTTAAAGGGGTCTAAATGAATCGCACGTCAATCAAGTAATAAAATTGAAGCATCTATGACCATAATTACAATAGCACAGCTATGCTTTGTGTGTGCAAATTTATTTATTTTTTTTCTCTGGGGGTGGGCTCAAAAATGCACTTTCGCCTATGTAGACAAAAATCCTTGCCCTGCTTAAAAGCATTGGTGTCTCTAATTCCAAAATGTTAAATTTACCATGTGATTATACTTACCAGACCCCCACACTTTCATTCAGAACAAAGCACAGTAAAGTTTGATAAACTTCTTGAAACTTGTAGAATTTAAAGTGGAGTTCCACCCTGATTTTTTTTTTATTTATTTTTTCCTAAAAATCCCAAAAAAAAATTGGAAAAAAAAAATTTGAATTTTTTTTTTTTATACTCCCCAGAAAGGGCGGTTGCTATGCGGAAGTAGCTCTTCTGCCTCTTCATCCACCGCGGTGGTCTTCTTCCTCGTCCTCTGTCGCTGTGTTTTCTGGTGAATGGGGTGCCCTGCCTTCTGGGAACTGTGTGTAGCCCATTCACAAAGCGCCGTGCTAGTCGCGCATGCGCAGTAGGAAACGGGCAGTAAGGCTTCACTGCCTGTTTCCCTTAGTCAGGATGGAGGCGCCAGGACCGAGCGATCACCGTCGGGGGCCCCATCATCGCAGGCGTCTAGGACAGGTAAGTGTCCTTTATTAAAAGTCAGCAGCTACAGTGTTGGTAGCTGCTGACTTAAAAAAAAAAAAAAAAACGCGGGTGGAACTCCGCTTTCATTTTTTTATTTTATTTTTTCCCTCAAAAAACTGTTTGACTCCTAAATGAAGATATAAACATTTCAAAATCTGCACATTTTGATGCAGGCATAAAATATTCCACCATGCAAGTGACTGAGTTTGCGTTGTATTTGTTTTGTTAAAAGGTAAAGGTCATGCGTTCTCTGGATCATCCCAATGTGCTGCGTTTTATTGGAGTTCTGTATAAGGATCGAAGATTAAATCTGCTAACCGAATACATTGAATGTGGAACCTTGAAGGACTTCCTTAGAGGGGTGAGAATTGGAGAGATTGCCTTAAGGGCGGTCATAATCTGTAGTAAGTGGACTGATTTGCTATACAAATCTATAAATGGTACAAATTTGACAAGTTTCTGTTTTTGCCTTTTTGTCCTATCTTTTGTAGGAAACATGCCCTTGGCAACAAAAGGTGTCATTTTCTAAGGACATTGCATGTGGAATGGTAAGTTGAAATGGGATTATGTGTAGTATTTGTAAAAATGTTCTCAACAGTTCATCAGTTCACATAATTTTGTAAGTTTGTTCACTTATATAGAAATGAAGGTTCTGTAATTGTTATCATAGGTGTGTTTGAAATGATAAGGGCAGATTATCAACCAAAAATCCAGAAAAAAAAACACATGATACAAATGTTTTATAAATTGAGTTGCAGTTCAGTGAGTAAAATAAGTATTTGATCCCCTACCAACCAACAATAATTCTGTTCCCACAGACTGGCTACAGTATGTGCTCATGTGGTACACAGATTAGTCCTGTCAATTTAAGAAGGTGCTCCTAACAACTCCTCGTTATGTGTATAAAAGACGCCTGTCCACAGAATCTTTCTTACATTCAAACATCACCTTAATGGGCAAAACCAAAGAGCTGTCAAAGGACGTCGGGGAGAAGATTGTAGACCTGCACAAGGCTGGAATGGGCTACAAGACCATCAGCAAGAAGCTTGGTGAGAAGGAGACAAGTGTTGGAGCGATTATTTACAAATGGGATAAATACAAAATAACCATCAATCGCACTCGGTCTGGAGCTCCATGCAAGATGTCGCCTCATGGGGGGGGGGGGAGGGATGATCATGAGAAAAAGTGAGTGATCAGCCCAGAACTACACAGGAGGAGCTTGTGAATGATCCCAAGACAGTTGGGACCACCGCCAGCAAACAAACCATTGGTAACACAATACGCCACCATGGATTGAAATCCTGCAGCATCGGCAAGGTCCCCCTCCTCAAGAAGGCACATGTACAGGCCCGTCTGAAGTTTTCAAATGAACATCTAAATGATTCAGAGAAGGATTGGGAGAAAGTGCTGTGGTCAGATGAGACCAAAATTCAGCTCTTTGGCATTAACTCCACTCGCCGTGTTTGGAGGAAGAAAAATGCTGACTATGGCCCTAAGAACACCATCCCTATAGTCAAGCACAGAGGTGGAAACGATGTGCTTTGGGACTGTTTCTCTGTGAAAGATACAGGCCTACTTTGCCGCATTGAGGTGTCAATAGACAGGGCCATGTATTGTAAAATCTTACATGAGAACCTTCTTCCCTCAGCCAGAACACTGAAGATGGGGTGTGGATGGGTCTTCCAGCAGAACAATGACCCAAAACATTCTGCCAAGGCAACAAATGAGTGGCTTAAGCGCAAGCACATTAAGGTCATAGAGTGGCCCAGTCAGTCTCCAGGCCTTAATCCTTTGGAAAACTTATAGAGGGAGACAAAACTTCCAGTTGCCAAGCGACAGCCAAGAAGCCTTAAGGATTTGGAGAAGATCTGTAAAGAAGAGTGGACCAAATTCCCTCCTGAGATGTGTGCAAACCTGGTAACCAACTACAAGAAACGTCTTACCTCTGTGCTTGCCAACAAGGGTTTCTCCACCAAGTTACTAAGTCATGTTTTGCTTGGGGATCAAATACTCATTTTTCTCACTGAACTGCAACTCAGTTTATAATATATGAATTATGTGTTTTTTCTGGATTTTTGGTTGATATTCTGTCTATTATTTAAAATACAGCTGGCCATACGTTATACAATTATTTATTTTATTTTTTTTTAATTCAATTTCCTTTAGATTTATCTTCAACTATGTAGTGCAAAGGCCTGCCAGATTGCATACAAATTGAAAGTGTTTAGGTTTGACCTCATATTACATGGTTTTGGTAAATATAAAGGAAAATTGTACAAGGAAAATTGTATAATGTATGGTCAGCCTAAGGCGTTACTTTTTTTTTTTTTTCTGTATACGTGGTTATGGGGGGAGAAAGAAAAATGATTACGGACTCTGTGTGTAATGTGAAACAAGTTATTTCCAAAAAAAAAATCATGCCCTTCTGAGCATAGTCCTTGAGGATGTAGTACCTCCAGCATCAAAATTACTGCTGGTACGTCCTCTGTTTCTTGCTCATTGCACAATGCTGGCTATTTCTTGTCGTCCTTCTACCTTTTTACAGTGGCTCAATACAGTTAATGCCATTTTGGAAAGGGAAACCCTGACATATCAACATTAGGGGTTGCCCAACGACTTTTAAAAAAAATTTGGTCCCCTTGGTTATCATCCCATTCATTGTCCTTTGAGGGGAAAAAATGTTTTTGTGTTCTTCTGATCACCTTTACACCCTGAAGTTCATGATGTATGTAAAGACTACTATATTAAAAATAAAAATCATGCACACAGCTTTAAAACTGGCTGCAAGTGGAGACTGCATACTTGGCTTAAATGATGCTTCAGGTTCCTTTTACATCCCTGTCTTGCTAGGGTGCCATAGGTATTGTAGTTCACACCTGACATTGTGTGTATAATTACTCTCCATGGGACTGCTGTATCCTTCCTCATTTCCCAGTACCTCTAGCAATAGGAAATGGAAGGTGGCATTGCAACTCTGGCACTGTGACCAAGATGTATAACAACAATGGACCATGTTACAGAAGATACTCTAACTTGGTTCTAAACTGTTTTAGAACTTAAAGAGGAGGGCGCCTACCCCCCCCCCCCCCAGCAAAAAATTAAAAGTCAGCAGCTACACATACTGTTGCTGTTAACTTTTAATATTCGGACACTTGCCTGTCCTGGAATCCAGCGATTGTCAGCACCCTAGCCAATGCTTCCATCGGCTCTCGGGTGCTGCCGCCGCCATTATCTGTAAAGGAAACCGTCAGTGAAGCCTTGCAGCCTCACAGCCGGTTCCCTAGCACACATACGCGAAGCATGCTGTGCTTTCTGAATGGCCCGGCGCCTGGAGAAGGAGCAGGGGGGGCCGAACTTCTGAGTGATTGTGCCGCGGCTCGATCTCAAGGAAGTGGGGACAGGTGCCTGTGAAAAACAGGTACCCCCCCCCCCCCCCCGAAAGGTGCCAAATGTGGCACCGGAGGGGGAGAGGAGTCGGAGCTTTCACTTTTGGGTGGAACTCCGCTTTAAGATTTTTTCATTGTGACCCCTGTCAGCGATTGAGTGCTAGTGTAGTCTTGTCTCAGAATGGTGGTCAAGTTATTGTAGCACCATTCCCTCCATAGGGGTAGTTGTATTTTTACAATGTTTATTAAATGCGGTGCTACAAAATCAAATTAAAGTATATGTGAATCCTCACCTTGTAAAACCCATTCAGTTTAAAATGAAATAGAAATGAAAGGCAAAGTGTGTGTATAATATAAATATAAAAAAGTACTGTATATACAGTATCTCACAAAAGTGAGTACACCCCTCACATTTTTTTTTTTTTTTTGCTACAATGTAAAGTAGTGAGTGTACAGCTTGTATTATAACAGTGTAAATTTGCTGTCCCCTCAAAATAACTCAACACACAGCCATTAATATCTAAACCGCTGGCAACAAAAGTGAGTACACCCCTAAGTGAAAATGTCCAAATTGGACCCAAAGTGTCAATATTTTGTGTGGCCACCATTATTTTCCAGCACTGCCTTTTCCCTCTTGGGCATGGAGATCACCAGAGCTTGACAGGTTGCCACTGGAGTCCTCTTCCACTCCTCCATGACGACATCACAGAGCTGGTGGATGTTAGAGACCTTGCGCTCTTCCACCTTCTGTTTGAGAATGCCCCACAGATGTTCAATAGGGTTTAGGTCTGGAGACATGCTTGGCCAGTCCATCACCTTTACCCCTTAGCTTCTTTCGCTAGGCAGTGGCCATCTTGGAGGTGTGTTTGGGGTCGTTATGATGTTGGAATACTGTCCTGCGGCCCAGTCTCCGAAGGGATGGGATCATGCTCTGCTTCAGTATGTCACAGTACATGTTGGCATTCATGGTTCCCTCAATGAACTGTAGCTCCCCAGTGCCGGCAGCACTCATGCAGCCCCAGACCATGACACACCCACCACCATGCTTCACTGTAGGCAAGACACACTTGTCTTTGTACTCCTCACTTGTTTGCTGCCACACACGCACTTGACACCATCTGAACCAAATAAGTTTATCTTGGTCTCATCAGACCACAGGACATGGGTCCACTAATCCATGTCCTTAGTCTGCTTGTCTTCAGCAAACTGTTCGCAGGCTTTCTCATCTTTAGAAGAGGCTTCCTTCTTGGACGACAACCATGCAGACCAATTTGATGCAGTGTGCGGCGTATGGTCTTAGCACTGGAAGGCTGACCACACCCCCCCCCCCCCCCCATCATTTCAACCGCTGTAGCAATGCTGGCAGCACTCGTATGTCTGTCTATTTCTCAATGACAACCCCTGGATATGACGCTGAGCACGTGCACTCAACTTCTTTGGTCAACCATGACGAGGCCTGTTCTGAGTGGAACCTGTCCTGGTAAACAACTGTGTGGTCTTGGCCACCGTGCTGCAGCTCAGTTTCAGGATCTTGGCAATCTTCTTATAGCCTAGGCCATCTTTATGTAGAGCAAAAATACTTTCTTTCTCGTACATCACGGGACACAGAGCGACATAGTCATTACTAATGGGTTATATAGATACCGTCAGGTGCTGGCACTGGCAACTTCCAAAACCGGAAGTACCCTCCCCTATATAAGCCCCTCCCATCCGGGAGCACCTCAGTTTTTTGCCAGTGTCTAAGGTGTTGGCCAAGAAGAAACATGTGTTTTTCACTGAGCTTGCGTACAGGTTCTTTTGGGCCTCAGTAAGCTATTCCGGATCCGACCAAAAAAGCTTCATAGCTAAACGGTCGGTACCCGGGCCTTGCAGAGAAGAGCAAGGTTTTGCCTGTAATGCTTCTCTTAGGAGAGCTGGACCCTGGGATCCAGAGCTCTGGTCATACCCACGACCAAGATGTTTTCTGTGCAGGGTGCTATACAGGTCCAGGGGAGTGGAATCCTTGGGAACCCGGTCCCTGAAGGTTTGATTACAATGCCTGCCGTGATAGGTGAAGTTTGGGCTTCTGTGGACCAAACAGAGTCCTGCGGCGAGGAAAAGGTAAGTGGGGGCCCTCGGGAACTTGGTTCTATTGAGGGACCCCCAAGCCTATTTTGTCTTTCTGCCTGTTACCTAAGGTATTCCCGCTAATATTCTGTGTATGCCTGTTACTACTGAGAAAATGTAAAAATTTTAATAGTAGGCAAGAAAAAAAAAAATGTAAGACCGCGGTACCTGTGTTAGACACTAGAGGCCGCTATGGTTCTTTTTTCTTGTAATGTGGATTTTTTTCTTCCAGAATCAAATCCAGGCAGTTGGTATGTTCTCTCCTGGGAAGCTGTCTCCTCTGCCCTGTTGCTGCGCTCATCCATCCCCGGGCCCTGCGGCAAAGGGACCCTGGCTCCCATCTAGCTCCTTGTTGTTTTCAAAAAAGGCGCCGAAGGCGCACGTGCCCGCGCGCGTGCGCGTGCACGCGCCTCTATTCATAGAGGCGATCTGGAAAAAGGGGCGGAGCGGGTGGATGACGCTCAGGTGTGCGCCGCGGCGCTACTGCGCATGTGCGGGCGTCCAGCGTGTTTTAAAGCACATTATAGCTGGCTGTTGAAGTGCACAGACAGAGCTAGCAACAATATAAAGGCACACAGAGGCGGTTGATGCAGGCATCCCCTAGAAAGGCACTTTAGTAGACACCAACTGTGATATAGCAGCAATTGTGCTAGACTATTCTCAGTAAAAGTGGTGTATTACGGCTGGAATACCTCAGCTTTAGGCTTAGGAATATGCCGTCCAGAAGCTCCGGAACTGAATCTTCCAGGAAGCGAAGGGGGTCTCATCGGGCTCTGAGGATCTTGGACATACTTCTGCTGCACCAGTCTCCCCTGAAGTTCAGAGGTAAGTGACCGTAGAGACCCCGCAGGGGTACTTGGTACTGTGGCTGTCCTCAGTTCACCTGCTCCTGTGTATGTAACAGAGGAGGTTTTTTCCTCAGCTCTGGGAGGATTAGAGAGAGATTGTCAACATTGATTGCTGCCTCCCTGTCAGGGAAAGCACGCCCGATCTCCGTCTCCTCCTTCAGAGTGCCTGTTAGCAGAGCAACAGTCCCATACAGGGATCGACCTACCTGAAGGGGATCAGGATAAGGTTGATTCTGTTATAGAGGAGTCAACAGTGGGGGAACCTTTTCTCAGCATCTCAAGCTGAAAGATTATGGGTTCAGTCTCTGACTAACATGGTCCGATCAGCATTTCAAAATGCACCTTGCGGAACCATCAACCACTACTGTATCCTCGTTGGGGTCGCTAGAAGCCCCCAGACTGTCTGTTCTTTTCCACTTCACCCTTTACTGAAAGGGCTTATTTACCAGGATTGGGAACGTCCTGAGAAAATATTTATTCCCCAAGAGATTTCCGGTGGTCTATCCCATGGAGGATAAGTTCATCAAAAAAAAATAAAAAAATGGAAGGTCCCTACAGTGGACGCAGCCATCTCTTGTATGTATAAATCACTGACATGTCCAGTGGATAATGTCCAAATGTTCAAGAACCCAATAGATAAAAGATTGGAGTCCTTATGAAAGTCTGCTTCTTTCTACAGCAAGCTTGGTGACACAACCAGCAGTAGCAGCTATTGGGGTCTGCTAAGCAGTGAAGGATCAGTTGAAACAGGTCTTGAGGGACTTGACAGATCAGCAGGCTTTGCCCTAGCTGATCTACCTAGAGCCTTAGGCTTTGCGGTTGACGCCATAAAGGATTCAGTCCATCACGCCTCCCGCCTTACGCTGTCTATAGTACATATGCGTAGGCTTCTATGGCTCAAAAACTGGTCTGCTGAAGCTCCCTGTAAAGAATGGCTGGTTAGCGTCCCATTTCATGGTGAACGCTTATTCAGAGAAAACCTGGACAAATATATCCAGAAAATTTCCAGCGGTAAATACGCTCTTGCCGGTTAAAAACAGAGTTAGAGGTCCCTCTTTAAGAGGCCTGCTTCTCCAGTCCCTGAGGCATCGGCTGTGTAACAGTTCCGACGGCCTCCTCGGTCAATTCCCGGGGGTAAAAAACAGGGACAATAGCAGGGTAATGAGAAACCCTGGGTCAGGGGAGGTACAAAACCTCCCCCAAAGTTAAATTCATTGAAGGGTTGCCCCCACTCAGTCGGGTGGGGGGAGGACTCCAGTTGTTCGCAAGAGACCTGGCGGGACACGATCAAGACAGATAGGTGCTCTCCGCGGTATGTTTGGGATACAGTTTGGAGTTAAGACTCTCCTCCTTCCCATTTTTGAGGTCAAACGTGCCAAGGGATCCCCGGAAGAGAGAGTCCCTCCTGTGGCACTAGAACAACTATTGCTCCAAGGAGTAATTATGGAGGTTCCCCTGGAAGAATGAGGGTTCGGGTTTTACTCAAACCTCTTTACAGTCCCGAAGCAAACGCGGACGGGAGGCCCATATTAATTTTAAAAGGGCTGTACAAATTCCTGTATATCAGGACTTTCCGATGGAGTCGATCCGATCGGTGGCCACTGCCCTACAAGGGGAGGATTGGTTAGCCGCGATCGACATCAAAGATGCTTATTTGCACATTCCCATCTTTCCAGTCCACCAAAAATTTCTACGCTTTGCAGTAGAAGGGCGCCATTTTCAGTTCAGAGCCTTACCCTTCGGTTTGGCCACAGCACCACGAGTGTTTACAAAAATTCTGGCCCTTTATTGGCCAATCTAAGAACACAAGGTGTAATGATAATGGCATATCTAGATGACTTGTTGCTGATAGACCACTCAGTGAAAAAACTAGAAGTGGTTGTTCACGAGACAATCAAGTATCTGGAATATCACGGTTGGATTATCAACCGAGACAAGTCAGCCCTAAAACCAGTCAAAAGTCTGGAATACTTGGGGCTAAGGTTGGATTCAGGCCAGAGAAAAATATTCTTGCCTCGAGGAAAGGTGTTGTCTTTGAAAGATTTGATCCACTTAGTGGGTACAAAAAAGACAGCCGTCCATACGCCTGTGCATAAGGCTGCTGGGAAAAATGGTGGCATCATTCGAAGCAGTACCCTACGGTCAATTCCATTCAAGGAATTTGCAGGGGGCCATACTGTCAGCCTGGAACAAAAAAGTTCAGGCCATAGACTTACAATGTCCTTGTCCCCTTCCGTTCGCAAGAGCCTCCGTTAGTGGTTGGTTCCCCAGAATCTGGAAAAAGGGAAATCCTTCAGTCTGATTTCTTGGAAGGTGGTCACTACAGATGCCAGCCTTATAGGCTGGGGAGCAGTACTGGAGCAATAGTCTCTCCAGGGCAGATGGTCGGATGCAGAAAAGGCCCTGCCCATCAATCTCTTAGAGATACGAGAGCCCGGTATGCCCTAGTAGCATGGACATCCAAACTCCAAGGGTCCCCTGTCAGAATTCAATCAGACAATGCCACAGCAGTGGCATATATCAATCATCAGGGGGGCACCAGGAGTCGTGCAGCCCAGAGGGAAGTAAATTACATCCTGAAATGGGCAGAAAAATATGTCCCAGCCATATCTGCGGTATTCATTCCAGGAGTGGAGAATTGGAAGGCGGACTTTCTAAGTCGCCAGCAATTAGGCCCAGAGGAAGGGTCCCTTCACCCCGAGGTTTTCTGGACAATATGTCAGCGGTGGGGAACATCGGATGTAGATCTTCTAGCATCCAGATTCAACGCAAAGGGGGACAGGTTTGTCTCTCGGACAAGGGATCCCCTAGCTTGCGGCTCGGATGCCCTAGTGTTCCCTTGGGATCAGTTCAAGCTGATATATGCATTCACACCGCCACAATGGTTACCTCGATTACTCCGCAGAATCAGGGTAGAAAAGAAACCAGTGATTCCGGTGGCCCCGAAGAGCGTGGTACGCGGAGATTGTAAAATTTCAGTGGGGAGTCCTTGGACTCTCCCACGTCGTCCGGACCTGCTTTCGCAAGGACCGATATACCACCCTTCCTTACCAGCCCTAGGTTTGACGGCCTGGCTATGGAAGCCCACATTCTAAAAAAGAGAGGGCTCTCTAATGCTGTGGTATCTACCATGATCAATGCCAGGAAGCCGGTATCCAGGCAGATCTAATATAGAATCTGGAAGGCGTACATCGCGTGGTGTGAGGCCAAGAAATGGCATCCGCGTAAGTACGTAATGGGTAGGATTCTGGACTTCCTACAGTGGGCTGTAGATAGGAAGCTTGCCTTGAGTGCTATCAAGGGTCAGATTTCGGCCTTGTCAATATTTTTTCAAAGGCCCTTGGCTTCGCATTCACTAGTCAAATCCTTTATACAAGGAGTGATGCGTAATTAGTCCTCCGGTTAATATTCCCATATGTCCATGGGATCTAAACTTGGTTCTGTCGGTTCTACAGAAACAACCATTTGAACCATTACAGCATATTTCTTTGGTGCTTCTCACCAGGAAATTGATTTTTCTAGTAGCCATTTGTTCGGCTAAAAGAGTGTCGGAATTAGCAGCTATGTCCTGTAAGGAGCCATATCTGGTTATCCATAAGGATAGAGTAGTGTTACGTCCTCATCCAGCCTTTCTTCCTAAGGTGGTATCGAGGTTTCATTTGAACCAAGATGTGGTTCTTCCTTCTTTTTTCCCCAAACCTACTTCGGTAGAGGAAAAGTTATTGCATTCTTTGGATGTAGTAAGAGCAGTTAAAGCTTATCTAAAAGCCACTGCTCAGATTCGCAGAACGGATACTTTGTTTATTCTGCCGGAAGGCCCCAGAAAGGGTCAGGCAGCGTCAAAATCTACTTTAGCCAAGTGGATTCGACAGGTCATAATACAAGCCTATGGCTTGAGAAGGAGACCGCCTCCGTTCAAAGTTAGAGCGCACTCCACGAGAGCAGTTGGGACTTCATGGGCAGTGCATCACCAGGCCTCCCTGGCTCAAATCTGTAAGGCCGCAACATGGTCTTCAGTACACACGTTTACACTAGGTTCTACCAGGTGGACGTTAGAAGTCAGGAGGATGTCGCCTTTGGGCGCAGTGTGTTGCAGGCCGCAAAAGATCCTCATGTCTGATAGCGCTCAGCTTATATATGGTGTATCCCCCCCCCTCATTTGGCATTGCTTTAGGACATCCCATTAGTAATGACTATGTCGCTCTGTGTCCCGTGATGTACGAGAAAGAAAATAGGATTTTTATAACAGCTTACCTGTAAAATCCTTTTCTTGGAGTACATCACGGGACACAGAGCTCCCGCCCCTCTTTGGGGACACTTATTTCTTTGCTACAAAACTGAGGTGCTCCCGGATGGGAGGGGCTTATATAGGGGAGGGTACTTCCGGTTTTGGAAGTTGCCAGTGCCAGCACCT
Source organism: Rana muscosa (assembly GCA_029206835.1). Lineage (NCBI taxonomy): Eukaryota > Metazoa > Chordata > Amphibia > Anura > Ranidae > Rana > Rana muscosa. Next base: position 886,649,923 of record CM055116.1, read on the forward strand.
GACGGTATCTATATAACCCATTAGTAATGACTATGTCGCTCTGTGTCCCGTGATGTACTCCAAGAAAAGGATTTTACAGGTAAGCTGTTATAAAAATCCTATTTTTTCAGATCCTCAGAGTTTTTTTTGCCATGAGGTGCCATGTTGAACTTCCAGTGACCAGTATGAGAGAGTGAGAGCGATGACACCAAATTTAACACACCTGCTTCCCATTCACACCTGAGACCTTGTAACAGTAATGAGTCACATGACACTGGGGAGGGAAAATGGCTAATTGGGCCCAATTTGGACATTTTCACTTAGGGGTATACTCGCTTTTGTTGCCAGCGGTTTAGACATTAATGGCTGTGTGTTGAGTTTATTTGAGGGGACAGCAAATTTACACTGTTATACAAGCTGTACACTCACTACTTTACATTGTAGCACAGTGTCATTTCTTCAGTGTTGTCACATGAAAAGATATAATAAAATATTTACAAAAATGTGAGAGGTGTACTCACTTTTGTGAGATATTGTATGTGTGTGTGTGTAATATGTGTGTGTGTGTGTGTGTGTATGTATGTATATATATATATATATATATATATATATATATATATACATATATATATATATATATATATATATATATATATATATATATATATATATATTAAACAGTAAATCCTTGGATTGCGAGCATAATTTGTTCAGGAAACATGCTTGTAATCCAAAGCACTTGTGTATCAAAGTTAATTTCCTCCTATAAGAAATAATGGAAACTCAGGCGATTCGTTCCACAACCATTTTATTCATAAATCCTTCAGTTTATAGTTCATATAAAAATATTATAGCAATGTGATGGGTTGTGTAACCATAAAATGTCCATTCACAAACGGAAGCCTCCACAAGGGGATTAGAAGCAAAATCCAGCAGGAGCTACAGAGTATAAAAGAGAAGAGTTGTGCCTCCAAGTGTAGCAATATGGTTACATTTAATGAAGGTGCAACATTTAGCAACTCACATGGTTGATGATTAAAACAGGCACATCCAAGTATGCAGGCATCTGTCATGATCGCTGTCAGTCTGCATTCATGACCGGGAAGACTACCCTGAAAGCGAGGCTTGAAGCGCTTGTGAAGCGCAGTGTGGAAGGGATGACGTTGATGGCGGTGAGGAGGACGGTCTATGTGGATCGCTTTACCCCGGATGCCTGCATACTTAGATATGCCTGTTTTAATCATCCACCATGTGAGTTGCTAAATGTTGTACCTTCATTAAATGTAACCATATTGCTACACTTGGAGGCGCCTCTTCTCTTTTATACTCAGTTGTGACATGACGCTACTCTTGTATCAAGTCAAAATTTATTAAAACATTTTGCTTGTCTTGCAAAACTCTCAAATCAAGTTACTCTCAAACCAAGGTTTTACTGTATTATATTACACATTATAAATACTTCTTTTTTTTTTTATTAAGTAACCACATAATCTTTGTTCTCAGCTGCATAAGAGACTTTGGAGAGCTGGAGGTGGAGATTTCACATGGATGTGGCAGAGACACACTGATCTTCCCAGTAAATGGCTGTGCAGGGAGCGTGTCAGCACAAGTTTGATTATTGGTGGACAAGCAGGCTGTTCTCACAGCACAGCCAGAAAACTGACCATGCTTGGGAAGAATGAGTTTCCATGCCTGGCATGGTCAGTTTGAAATAGGAAATCAGGGTGACTGGCAGGATCACCAGGTATTTCACACAAAGGATGCAATTCAAAGAGAACAGGATCCTTTTTTTACTATTGACTAGATGGCTAAAAAGAGGAAGGCACTAAAAAGGCCTAATTAGAGATTAAGTATTGGTGAATAAATTAAACCTAACTATACCATCTTTTACTTGCCTTGGATCAGTAAGTGGCCCATCTTAGTAGATGCACCACTCTTATCTCATTCAGCAGGGCCTCGTAGTTCTTTTAATGTTTGGCTTTTCTTTATAAGCTGTGCATGTGCAGAGCCAAATGACTCTGCCATCTTAGAAGAGTTTCAGAGTGCTGTCCTGGGCGATGTGGGCCACAGTTGATGTCAATAAAAGGGGGTATATGTAGGAGGATAAGGGTATACTTGCCGCTTATTTAAAGGAGAAGTCCAGCCTGAGCTTTTTAGGCTGGGCTTCTCCTCTGGGTCACAGGAGTACAATTTGTTTTGCACTCCTGTGACCCGTTTTTAGCGGAGAGCGGTCTGAAGTCCGCTCTCTGCTGACGTTACTGGAATCAGTCGGGGCAGCGCGTCATCCCAACTTCCAAGTCGGGATCCGCCAGCTGCCCTGATTGATGGCAGTCTCCACATCTCAGCGAGCTGCTGAGACAGCCTCTCCCCACCCCTCCACGGCTCAGCTCTCCAATGAGCGTGGAGAAGCAGAGAGGAAAGACGCTGACTGTCAGCAGCTTTCCTCTCGGGGATCTGTGAGAACCGAGCCAGCGGCGATGTTCGGTGGCTCGGTTCTCAGTGAAGAGACGGCGGGGGACAGCTGGAGCATCGGTCTGATGCTCCATCCACCAAGGTAAGTATGAATATCAAATAAAAAGAAAACCCATACTTCTCTTTTAAGGCTTAATAAGGGGTTAAATAGGTATAACTTTTTTTTTTTCTTTCTTTTGCTGGAACTCACAAGCTGCCTTCATATAGGAACCCTTCTGCATAGAGTAGGACCTAGCTGTCAAACTGTCAGCCAAGCCCTTCTGACTACACAGAGGGAGAGCCAGTTCATAGTCTGTATTTTCACTGCAGGTATTGTCTGTGATGAGAAAGTGGATGTATTGTCACTTGGGTTTCCAATGTAGAAAGCCTAGCACATAAATGTAAATTGCATGCAGCTTGATCACCAATATCTCTTGCAGAACCGAAAAAAAAGTTCTCCTTTTCCCCTTAGTTTTAAAAAGCAGCTACTGAAATATTAAAATCATTTATTATCCATCAATGTTTTTGAAAACAAAAAAATTAAAACCATTATAGTTTTTTCTTTTTTTTTTATATAGCATTTTTTTTTTTTTACTGGTATCCCTAAGTGTTGCCTTTCTTTCTTTTTCAGGCATATCTTCACTCCATGAGCATAATACATAGAGATCTCAACTCGCACAACTGTCTCATCAAACTGGTATTACTTTTCTACCATAATGCTCATTCACTACATTCCCTACCTGATCTGATCATATTCCTCTTACTTCCACAACATTCTTGTGCTATAGATCTTGGATTTCCTGTACTTGCCCACATGGCTTTCTCTGCTCTTATAAACCAGCTTTTCTCAGCTAGCTGTCTTTTACTGTAGGATGGAACCGTAGTGGTTGCTGACTTTGGACTGTCCAGGCTCATTTTAGAAGAAAAACCCAAACCCCCTCCAGATCGACCTCCCACAAAAAAGAGAACTCTTCGTAAACCAGACCGCAAGAAGCGTTACACAGTGGTGGGCAACCCATACTGGATGGCACCGGAAATGTTAAATGGTAATACTCTAACTTCAAGGGGTTTTGAGTCGAATTATGACTCTACTCAATGAGTGGGGGATTGATTTAAGAGGCTAAATTTACAGTTCATATTCTGTTCTTTCATTCCAGGTAAAATCTATGATGAGAAAGTAGATGTATTTTCATTTGGAATTGTGCTGTGTGAGGTAAGTAGCCCCTAACAGAGCTGGTATCCCTTTCAAGTTTTGGTATCCAAGTCAACACGTAGAGTAGGGTTGCCACCTCATCCCTTTAAAGAGGAAGTAAACCCTCGTATTTTTTTTATTTTTTTTTAAATAACCTGCAAGAGAAAGGCATAATAAGCTTGTATGCACAGCATGCAAGCTCATTATGTGTCACTTACCTGGGATCGAAGCCCCCGAAGTCCGCCTTGGTCCCTTCCACCACCGCCGCCATGTACTTTCGTCGCTAGTTCCTGTTTTTGCCGCTCCGGCGCTGTGATTGGCCAGAGCGGCGATGACGGAGCCGTCAAATCCGTCATTGCCGAATTTATGAATGGAAGCTCTCAGTGAGCCTGCGCCGTTATCTACGGCGCGCATGCGCCGTAGACAACGGTGCATTTTTAATGACATATCTCCTAAACCATGTAGGTTTACTAGATATTGCAAACACCTACAGGTAAGGCTTAATCTAGGCTTACCTGTAGGTGTTTGTTGTCAAAGTGGGTTTACAACCACTTTAAACCCGTATATTAATTACACAGGTTCTGTGGCTGATTAAGGAAAAGGGAAGTAACTGCTCCAGATGGAAGTGCTTGGGTAATCAGTCTACTCCTAGATTCCACGGGTGCTGGCAATGCATATAGCCAAGAACGAAGAGAATGTTTGGACAGCCACACTCCAGGGAAAAATTCCTTAAATAGCCTTTATTTGTAAAATAGGATAAAACACTACATGCCACAGCAAGAAAAAAAATCAGGGGACACACACTGACGCGTTTCGCACTAACCGCTTAGCTATGAGTAAGCACTAACTGTTAGTGCGAAACGCGTCAGCAGTGTGTCCTGATTTTTTTTTTCTTGCTGTGACATGTAGTGTTTTATCCTATTTTAAAAATAAAGGCTATTTAAGGAATTTTTCCCTGGAGTGCGGCTGTCCAAACATTCTCTTTGTCCTCTCTGGCTGATTAAGGTGGTAATTAAATTCACTTGGTGCCTTATCTGCATTAAATTAGCCCCAGAACCTGTGTAATTCATATGTGTTTGGGTTTAAAGGGATGAGGTGGCAATCCGAGCGTAGAGGTCTTTTTTTTTATTTTATTAAAGCAAAACTCTATACCTAATTACAACTTAAACTACATATAGATCAAGTGTCAAACCCTCCAAAGGATTTGTAATTCTGTTCAGTTAGTGATGTCATTCAGGAAACCCTGTCAGACGGAAGGGCCATGTCCTGGGCATTTCTGCAAACTACATTGTTCTGAGAAGTACAGCCTGTCTAGAACTTGCCCTACCCTTTGTTTGGACAATGAAGAAGCAGCAGGGCACTGAGAAGAACCTCACTCTACTCTTTTCTCCAGTGAGGAAGCCCAGCGTTAGATGGGCAGCTCTCTGCAATGTAGTAGAGCCGTATTGTCTTGCAATGCTTTCCTTTCCTCTTTTTGAGTGCTGCTAGACAAAGGATTGTAGGTGGCTGAAAACAAGGCGTTTTGGCTACCTTTTCAAGCTGTGTGTAAAATACATTTTAAAGATTTATAATGAATCCACAACTAGAATAAAATATGTTTTTTCATTGTATTTGCCTGCCTTAACTATAAGCTTGTAGAAGTTTCACTTTCACATTGGAAATTCCCTCTCTGTGCTTATGGTTTCCCCTGTCAGTGTAATCTTTTGTCTGTATATCCCAGCGGCCCCCAACTTTTGGGGACCGGCTGTGTGCAAGAAAATTGTGCCAAGGCCCAGGGGGACGCGACGCACGCGGGGGGCAGGGGGGTCAGTGGGTAAATTGATTTTTCGCAGACAATGACTGGTGTTAGTGCTTCAATCATTCCGGCACCATGATTGTTATGGTGTCAGAAATAATGCATTTCAATCATCCTATCATTACATTGTAATATAAAATGAAATAGTTCAACTTACCATAAAGCAGAATGAGTGGAAGCCCTGAGCGTGTCACCTGCCACGCTGCCTGCCACCAGATGGGAATGTCACCTGCCACCAGATGGGAATGTCACCTGCCACGCTGCCTGCCACCAGATGAGAATGTCACCTGCCACGCTGCCTGCCACCAGATGGGAATGTCACTTGCCACACTGCCTGCTAGCAGAATGGGGATTGCCACAGTTACCTGGCTGCCACCCAGAAAGTAGCAGTTTGTCAGTAATTGCATGTAAAATCAAGCTCCCCCCCCCAGCATTGCAGTACTTGCAACCCGGTACAATGCTGTCAGCTTCTCCTCAGCACGGGTAAACTAGCTGCAGGTGAAACAGAGGCACGTGAGAGTGAGGGCGGGCGGACGGTAAGAGATGACGTCATTCTCTCTCTTCTGTGACGAGCAACCTTTGCGGCCCTGTAAGTAGGGGCGGAACAGCATTGCGGGCGATGAGAGATGATGTAATCTCTCTCCCCCGCCGCTGCACCGCTGACATTTCTTGTCTCCTCCGCTGCCCGAAATAAGAGGCGCTACGGTCCGGTGTTGGGCTGCGGCCCACAGGTTGGAGCCCTCTGGTATATCCCAAAACCACATAACTGTGTACAATGACCTCTTTGAAAGGTGGAGCTGTGGTAAATTAGAAAGTACAATAAATACATATGTGCAGTATGTAATTCTGCCCATGGAAGCTGTCAGCTGTAGATGTCACGGCTTTTCATAAAAAAGCTAAAAACTGTGGGAGAATTTAATAGAAGATGTAATGGACACCTATACAGGGAATACAAAATTAAACGTTTCCATTAACTGAGTTATGGCATTTTTATTTGAATTGCAACTTTTACACCATTGCATAACCTGAATGCCTGTAAACTTAGCTGTTATATTTTTACATACATATGCTTTAGATTGGCCTTTGTTAACCTTTTTATCGCCAAGGAATCTGGATCTGGGGGAACCGCTGTTAGAATCAGTCCATCGGGGATCAGTGGGAAAAAGATGCCCCCTTATGCCGTGTACACACGATCAGTTTTACAGATGAAAACAGTCCGATGGACTTTTCTCATCGGACAAACCGATCGTGTATGGGCCCCTATCGTATTTTTTCCATCGGTGAGAAAAAATAGATCATGTTTTATATTTATTTAATGGGGAAAAAATGGCAAATTCCGATCGTCTGTGTGGAACTCCATCGGACAAAAAACCCACTCATGCTCAGAATCAAGTTGACGCATGCTCAGAAGCATTGAACTTCATTTTTCTCAGCTTGTCGGAGTGTTTTACGTCGCGATGTTTGGGACGGTCGGATTTTAGACTGATGGTGTGTAGGCAAGACTGATGGAAGTCAGCTTCATCGAATTTCCGATGGAAAAATCCATCGGATTAGAATCCATAGGAAATCCGATCGTGTGTACAGGGCTTTACAGTGCTGGTCATGGGAAGAATTCTCCCCTTCCACACAGCTTAAAAGATCATTGGTGTCATGCTGCTGGCTCTTTCAAGTGACATTGGCCCCAAAGCTATGCAGACACCATCAAATGAGAGGTCATACAGTGGGGCAAAAAAGTATTTAGTCAGCCACCAATTGTGCAAGTTCTCCCACTTAAAAAGATGAGAGAGGCCTGTAATTGTCATCACAGGTATACCTCAACTATGAGAGACAAAATGTGGAAACACATCCAGACAATCACATTGTCTGTCTGATTTGTAAAAAGTTTTTGGAAATTATGGTCGAAAATAAGTATTTGGTCAATATCAAAAGTTCATCTCAATACTTTGTTATATATCCTTTGTTGGCAATGACAGAGGTCAAACAGTTTCTGTAAGTCTTCACAAGGTTGTCACACACTGTTGCTGGTATGTTGGCCCATTCCTCCATGCAGATCTCCTCTAGAGCAGTGATGTTTTGGGGCTGTCGCTGGGCAACACAGACTTTCAACTCCCTCCAAAGGTTTTCTATGGGGTTGAGATCTGGAGACTGGCTAGGCCACTCCAGGACCTTGAAATGCTTCTAACGAAGCCACTCCTTCGTTGCCCGGGCGGTGTGTTTGGGATCATTGTCATGCTGAAAGACCCAGCCACGTTTCATCTTTAATGCCCTTGCTGATGGGAGGAGGTTTGCACTCAAAATCTCACGATACATGGCCCCATTCATTCTTTCATGTACACGGATCAGTCGTCCTGTTCCCTTTGCAGAGAAACCGCACCAAAGCATGATGTTGCCACCCCCATGCTTCACAGTAGGTATGGTGTTCTTTGGTTGCAACTCAGCATTCTCTCTCCTCCAAACACGACGAGTTGTGTTTCTACCAAACAGTTCTACTTTAGTTTCATCTGACCATATGACATTCTCCCAATCCTCTTCTGGATCATCCAAATGCTCTCTAGCAAACCTCAGACAGGCCCGGACATGTACTGGCTTAAGCAGGGGGACACGTCTGGCACTGCAGGATCTGAGTCCCTGGCGGCGTAGTGTGTTACTGATGGTAGCCTTTGTTACATTGGTCCCAGCTCTCTGCAGGTCATTCACTAGGTCCCCCCATGTGGTTCTGGGATTTTTGCTCACAGTTCTTGTGATCATTTTGATCCCACGGGGTGAGATCTTGCGTGGAGCCCCAGATCGAGGGAGATTATCAGTGGTCTTGTATGTCTTCTATTTTCTAATTATTGCTCCCACAGTTGATTTCTTCACACCAAGCTGCTTGCCTATTGCAGATTCAGTCTTCCCAGCCTTGTGCAGGTCTACAATTTTGTTTCTGGTGTCCTTCAACAGCTCTTTGGTCTTCACCATAGTGGAGTTTGGAGTGTGACTGTTTGAGGTTGTGGACAGGTGTCTTTTATACTGATAACAAGTTCAAACAGGTGCCATTAATACAGGTAATGAGTGGAGGACAGAGGAGCTTCTTAAAGAAGAAGATACAGGTCTGTGAGAGCCAGAAATCTTGCTTGTTTGTAGGTGACCAAATACTTATTTCTTTATCGTACACCACGGGACACAGAGCCAGTCATTACATAATGGGTTAAGGGTCACCAGCGGTGATTGGACACTGGCACAACCAATTGAATGCAGTTCCCCTCCATATAACCCCTCCCATCAGGGGAGTTCCTCAGTTTTTTCGCCAGTGTCTAAAGGTGTTGGACGCGATAGGATGTGCTAAAGGAAAGCTCTGCCAAGGAGACCCTCTGGGGGTAAAAGAGCTATGCTTTTGGACCCATCCAAGACGCCTAAAGTAAGCCAAAACTGGATAAGATCCGGGCCTCACGTGTAATGTCTCTCTTCAGAGGACTGGGCTCTAAGATCCAGCACTTTCGCTACTTCGCTAAAAGTCCTGGTAAGAGTCTTTCTTTATCGTACACCACGGGACACAGAGCTAGTCATTACATAATGGGTTAAGGGTCACCAGCGGTGATTGGACACTGGCACAACCAATGGAAGACAGTTCCCCTCCATATAACCCCTCCCATCAGGGAAGTACCTCAGTTTTTTCGCCAGTGTCGAAAGGTGTTGGACGCGTTAGGAGGTGCTAAAGGAAAGCTCTACCAAAGAGACCCTCTGGGGGTAAAAGAGCTATGCTTTCGGATCCATCCAAGACGCCTACAAATGAGCTGAATCTGGATGGGATCCGGGCCTCATCCATGAGGCGTCGCCTGTAATGTCTCTCTTCGGAGGACTGGGCTCTAAGATCCAGCACTTTCGCTATTTCGCTATAAAGTCCTGGTAAGAGTCTTGTACAAGGCCCAGGGGAGAGGTATCCTTTAAATAGGAACCCATATCCCTGAAGGTTGGCACACATAGCCCACCTAGAAGGGTGAAGTTTGGTATCTGTCTGAAAACTTTCAGCAGAAAAACCTGCGGCGTGGATAAAGAGCTGAATATACTCACCTCACTCTGTTCAGTGTCGGCTTCGGCGAAGTACACTGCTCGTCACCTCCGCTGCTGAGCTTGCTTGAGCACCCCGCTCCTCCTTCCGGTGGCCGATACAGACACCTGCAGATGCAGGTAAGTGGGGACAGGGGCTGATGAGAGTCCTCTCTCACTATGGCCACCACCATAGCGCTAAAGGCCGCGCGCGCGCTTTATCGGAGGGGGGGGGCCGAGGCGTGCGCGGGCACGTGGCGCGCGCAGGCACAGAAACGGCGCCAAATTTAAAAGACTGTCAGTGTAAAAAGCACTGCAGCAGCAAGCAAGCTCATTAGTTCTCTTGTTCCTGGCAGAGAAACACAGCAGCTATACAGGGACGTAAGACTCCATGTGGTTGGATTGGGTACTTCCTAGAAGACATCCATGTTATGCATAGTTATGTGTTAAAAGTTGCATACTTAATGTATTTGCTAAACTGAACACGGTAGTATATGCATTTAGGTACCTTGTATTTTGTCTAAACAGTAAGTCTTCCAGGGGAAGTAATGCGGACAAAAAGAGATAAAAGAGCACCGCCGCCTGAGACAGGGGGCTCTAGCTGTGCTGACTCGGTACCTTCCTCTCCTGTGTTGCCAAAAGCACCTGTACAGGATGAGCCATTACCTCTGTCAGGTATGGCGGCTTCCCCAGTGAAGCCTGGGCCTGCATATGTCACTGAGGACACTTTATCAGCTGCCCTAAATAATCTGGAGGAGAAAATTGCTACTTTAATCGCTAAATCCTCTAAAAAGGACAATAAGCGAAGCAGATCTCCTCCAGTATTGGACCTCCCTTCAGAAGTACCTGAGGAGGAGGAGGATGAGGAGGAGGCTACATCAGCAGAGGATGAGGAGTCAGACGGATCAGGGATATCGGATGAGCCTTTTTCGGTATCCCAGATTTTAAAGTCACAGGTGCAATGCTATGCAGGAGCCGTGCGAGCTGCATTTAGGTTACCCTCTTTGGAGGTAACAGAATCACCTGTCTCCTCCCTAGGATCATTAAGATCCCTGCAAGGTGCATGCTCCTTCCCGGTTCATCCGTTACTAGAGGATCTATTGTACGCAGACTGGCAACATCCAGATAAGCGTTTTTCACCTCCAAAAAAGTTTAACATTCTTTATCCTATGGAGGAAAATTTTTTAAAGAAATGGAGCCTGCCTACGGTAGATGCGGCTATTTCTTGTGTAAATAAAAACCTGACATGTCCAGTGGATAATGTACAAGTGTTTAAAGATCCTTCTGAGAAGAAGTTGGAATCCTTACTGAAATCCTCCTTCCTTTTGGCCGGCTCAATTATCCAACCTGCAGTAGCAGCAGTCGGTATGTGTCAGGTCGTCAGCCAACAGGTAAAGCAGGGGCTGAAGGAACTGCCTTCAGAGCAGGCTAAAAATTGGGAGAATTTGCCTAAAGCCTTATGCTTCACAGTGGATGCCATGAGAGATTCTATCATACAGGCATCACGCCTTACACTCCAGCTGGTACAGATGCGCAGAGTACTTTGGCTTAAGCATTGGTCAGCGGAAGCCCCATGCAAAAAGTTGTTGGCAAGTTTCCCGTTCCATGGCGAACGCCTTTTTGGGGAAGATTTAGAAAGATATATCCAAAAGATATCAAGTGGTAAAACGACACTTTTACCTGAGAGAAAGAAAAACAAGAGACCTTGTTTTAAACACACTCTCTCCCCAGCTCCCGGGAAATCTGACTCCAGCCAGTGGCGACGGCCTTTTCAGCCGCCCAAAAAAGCCAAAGAACAGGCTCAGAAGAACAAGAAGCCGTGGGGTTCAAGAGCTAATAAGCAAGCCCCCAAAACCTCTCATTGAAGGGGCGCCCCCGCTCGGCCGAGTGGGGGGAAGGCTTCGTCAGTTCTCAGCGACTTGGCGGACAGAAACCCAGGACAAATGGGTGGTATCCACAATATCCTCAGGGTACAGACTGGAATTTCGAGAGATCCCATCTTCTCAATTCCGAAGTTCAAGACTCTCCAAGGATCCACAAAAAAGAGGATCCTTCTTCAAAGGTTTGAATCACTTAATAGCTCAAGGTGTGGTTACAGAGGTACCCCAAAAGGAGCAAGGTTCAGGTTTTTACTCAAACCTCTTTGTGATTCCAAAACCGAACGGAGAAGTCAGACCCATCCTGGATCTAAAAAATCTAAACCAGTTTCTGAACGTTCGCCATTTTCGAATGGAAACGATTCGATCCGTGGTCGCTACTTTAAAAGGCGGAGAATTCATTGCGTCCATAGATATCAAAGACGCATATCTACACATACCAATCCTCCCCGCTCACCAAAGATTCCTAAGGTTTGCGGTAGAAGATCGCCACTTTCAATTTGTGGCCCTGCCATTTGGTGTAGCCACCGCGCCCAGAGTATTCACAAAGGTGCTAGCTCCTCTGTTAGCAAACCTAAGAACACGGGGCATTGCGGTAACAGCCTATCTAGACGATCTACTATTAATAGATCAGTCAAAGGAGGGATTGGATCACGCTGTAGACACTACAGTAGGATACCTGGAGCATTTAGGATGGATTATAAACTTACAAAAATCCTCTCTCCAGGCCCAAAGAAGGATAGTGTACCTGGGCATGATCATAGATACAGCCCAAAACAGGGTATACCTGCCAGAGCCAAAGATACAGTCTCTGAAAGACCTGATCCACAAGGTCAAAGCAAACAAAAGGCCGTCTATTCGCCTTTGCATGAGACTATTGGGAAAGATGGTAGCCTCCTTCGAGGCGGTCCCTTACGCCCAGTTTCATTCGAGACTACTTCAAGGCAATATTTTAGCCTCCTGGAACAGGAAGAGCCAAGCTCTGGATATACCCATGCGCCTGTCCTCACAAGTACGCCACAGCTTCAATTGGTGGCTAGAAGCCAGGAATTTACGGAAGGGAAAGTCCTTCCTCCCAGTGGCCTGGAAGGTGGTATCTACGGATGCCAGCCTATCGGGCTGGGGTGCAGTATTCGAGGAGGCTTCTACCCAGGGAACCTGGGCCAAGACTCAGGGGATCCTGCCCATCAATGTGCTAGAGATCCGGGCGGTATATCTAGCCCTCAAAACCTGGACATACAGGTTACAGGGCTACCCAGTTCGGGTTCAATCCGACAATGCTACGGCAGTAGCTTACATCAATCACCAAGGAGGCACCCACAGTCGGGCAGCCCAAAGAGAGGTGAACCGGATCTTGGCATGGGCAGAAGAGCATGTACCTTGCATCTCTGCAATCTTCATTCCAGGGATAGAAAACTGGCAAGCAGACTACCTGAGTCGTCAGCAGCTGCTACCAGGAGAGTGGTCTCTTCACCCAGAGATCTTTCAGGCCATATGTCTGAGATGGGGAAACCCAGATGTAGACCTGCTAGCTTCCAGGTTCAACAAGAAATTGGACAACTTTGTGTCCAGAACGAGAGATCCTCTAGCCTACGGGACAGACGCTCTAATAACTCCATGGAATCAGTTCTCACTGATCTATGCATTCCCTCTGATCCCTCTTCTACAAAGACTGCTTCGCAGGATCAAGGAGGAGGGAATACCAGTAATCCTAGTGGCCCCAAACTGGCCCAGGAGGCCTTGGTATGCCGAGATCGTAAAAATGGCGATAGGAAGGCCCTGGAAGCTTCCACTTCGACACGACCTGTTGTCACAGGGTCCAGTATTCCACCCTTCCTTACAAAGGCTAAATTTGACGGCCTGGCTGCTGAGACCCACATTTTGAAAAAGAGAGGGGTCTCTGGCCTGGCTCTTTCTACGCTCATTAATGCTAGAAAGCCAGCCTCCAGACTCATCTATCATAGAGTCTGGAAAGCATACGTTTCCTGGTGTGAATCCAGAAGTTGGAATCCTCTGAAATATGAAATAAGTAGGATTCTTGCTTTTTGCCAGTTAGGAGTGGATATGAAATTAGCCCTTAGCACCATCAAAGGGCAAATATCGGCTCTATCAGTCTTCTTTCAGAGACCATTGGCATCTCACTCCCTAGTCCGGACATTCATTCAGGGGGTACTGAGGATAAATCCTCCAGTCAGGTCTCCCTTGTGTCCATGGGATTTGAATTTGGTATTGTCAGTGTTGCAAAAGCAACCTTTTGAACCTATTCGCCATATTCCTTTAATTATATTAAGTAGGAAATTGGCCTTTCTGATTGCTATAGCTTCTGCTAGGAGAGTATCAGAGCTAGCAGCTCTTTCTTGTAAAGAGCCTTGTCTAATTTGTCACAAGGACAAAATCGTACTACGACCCCATCCGGCTTTTCTACCTAAGGTGGTGTCGGCTTTTCACTTGAATCAAGACATTGTTCTGCCTTCCTTTTTTCCAAACCCGCGGACGGCGGGGGAAAAATTATTACACTCTCTAGATCTAGTGAGAGCGGTAAGGGTGTATCTGCAAGCAACCGCTCAGATACGTAAAACAGATGTTTTGTTTATTTTACCAGATGGTCCCAAGAAGGGCCAAGCGGTATCAAAATCCACCATTTCCAGGTGGATTAGACAAGTAATTGTTCAAGCTTATGGTTTAAAGAACAGGACTCCTCCTTTTCCTGTTAAGGCGCACTCTACCAGGGCGATAAGTGCTTCATGGGCAGTGCGCCACCAGGCTTCGATGGCTCAGATCTGTAAGGCTGCAACTTGGTCCTCAGTCCATACATTTTCCAAATTCTATCAAATAGATGTGAAAGGACATGAGGATTCCGCCTTCGGGCGAAGTGTGCTGCAGGCAGCAGTATAGGGCTTCTGGTCCGCAAGCGGTCGGTTTGATCTGTGTCTCCCCCCCTTCATATGAGCATTGCTCTGGGACGTCCCATTATGTAATGACTAGCTCTGTGTCCCGTGGTGTACGATAAAGAAAATAGGATTTTTATAACAGCTTACCTGTAAAATCCTTTTCTTGGAGTACACCACGGGACACAGAGGTCCCACCCTTCTTATGGGAACCTTACTGCTTTGCTACAAAACTGAGGTACTTCCCTGATGGGAGGGGTTATATGGAGGGGAACTGTCTTCCATTGGTTGTGCCAGTGTCCAATCACCGCTGGTGACCCTTAACCCATTATGTAATGACTAGCTCTGTGTCCCGTGGTGTACTCCAAGAAAAGGATTTTACAGGTAAGCTGTTATAAAAATCCTATTTTTACAAGGCCCAGGGGAGAGGCATCCTTTAAATAGGAACCCATATCCCTGAAGGTTGGCACACACAGCCCGCCGTGATGGGTGAAGATTGGTATCTGTCTGATTTTCAGCAGAAAAAAGCCTGCGGCGAGGATAAAGGTAAGAGGTTAGAGTCCTAAACTAATTTTAAGGACCTTTCCTAAGGATAAGTGGATGTCTTCTCTTATGCCGCCACTGGGGGGAGTAAAGAGCTGAGTGTTAACTCTCCTCGCTCTGTTCAGTGTCTGTTTCCTGGGACAAGCACACTGTGAGTTTCCTCTGCTGCAGAGTCTTGCTTGGGCACCTCCCTCCTCCTCTCAAATGGCCGACCAGACACCTGCAGAAGCAGGTAAGGATGGCAGGGTGCTGGATAAGGGAGCTTCCCTTGCACCGTAGTCGCCGCCATTGAGCTCTAGGAGCCGCTCGCGCTCACGGGGGCACGCTTTATCGGCGGCAGGAGGGACGGGAGGTCGCTAGCATGTACGTGCGCAGGCACGTGAGCGCGCGCAGGCATGTGAAAAAGGCGCCTGTTTACAAAGGCATAAAGGTCTGCAGTAACCAGCAAGCTCACTCCTTTTGGGATACAGCAGCATTACAGGGACGTAAGGCTCCATGTGGACAGGCTGGGTACTACCGAGACAGACACCCACTTTTGTGCATAAAACGGTGTGTTTAAAGTTGCATACTTTATGTAGATTGCTAAACTTAGCACAGTAGTATATGCATTTTTGGTACCTTGGTTTTTTCTTAGCAGTATGCCTTCCAGGGGAAGAAATTCTGACAAAAGAGATAAAAAAGCAGCGCCGCCTGAGACGGGAGGCTCTAGCTGTGCTGATTCGGTACCTTTCTCTCCTGTATTATCTGACGCAGCTGTACAGGATGAGCCATTACCACTATCAGGTATGGCAGCTTCCCCAGTGAAGCCTGGGCCTGCGTATGTCTTTGTCAGCAGCCCTAAATAACCTAGAAGAGAGAATCGCCACATTAATCGCTAAGTCTTCTAAAAAGGACAGAAAGCGAAGCAGATCTCCTTCGGTGGTTGACCTCCTTTCAGAGAAATCTGAGAATGAGGAGGATGAAGAGGATGCTACACCGGCAGAGGATGAGGAGTCGGACGGATCAGGGATATCAGATGAGCCTTTCTCTGCATCCCAGATTTTGAAGTCACAGGTGCAATGTTATGCTGGAACAGTGCGTTCTGCATTTAAGTTGCCCTCTTCGGAGGTAACTGAATCACCTGTCTCCTCCCTGGGTTCATTAAGATCCCTGCAGGGTGCATGCTCTTTCCCGGTTCATCCATTACTAGAGGATCTGATTTACGCAGACTGGCAACACCCAGATAAGCGTTTCTCGCCTCCAAAGAAGTTTGACATTCTTTATCCTATGGAGGAAAAGTTTTCAAAGAAATGGAGCCTGCCTTCTGTAGACGCAGCTATTTCTTGTGTAAATAAGAACCTGACGTGTCCGGTGGACAAATGTACAAGTGTTTAAAGATCCTTCTGAGAAAAAGTTGGAATCTTTACTTAAATCTTCCTTTCTTTTAGCCGGCTCAGTTACCCAGCCTGCTGTAGCAGCAGTGGGGATGTGTCAGGTCATCAGACAGCAGGTAAAACAGGGGCTGAAGGATCTGCCTCAGGAACAGGCCAAATTATGGGAGAATTTGCCTAAACCCTTATGTTTTACAGTGGATGCCATGAGAGATTCTATTCTACAAGCATCACGCCTTACACTCCAGCTGGTGCATATGCGCAGAGTTCTTTGGAAGCATTGGTCAGCAGAAGCTCCATGCAAAAGACTCTTGGCCAGTTTCCCCTTCCATGGCAAACGCCTATTTGGGGAGGATCTGGAAAAATATATCCAAAAGATATCAAGCGGTAAAACCACTCTTTTACCTGAGAGAAAGAAAAACAAGAGGCCTTGTTTTAAACGTTCTCTTTCCCCGGCTCCAGGTAGGGCTGGGAAAAAAATTGATTTTAATCTTGAATCGAGTTTTGAGCTCAAATCGATTCAGTTTTGAAGAAAATCGTTTTTTTTTAGATTTTTTATTTATTTTTTATTTTTTTTTGGGGGAAAAAAAATAAAAAAAAAATTTTCCCTTCAAAGTTTCCGTAGCAGGACTGCAGGGGGCGTATCCGGAATGGCACTGGGCAGCGTTACCCCAATTACATCTACTCGCTGCAGCCGCCGTCTGCCTACCTGATCAGCGTGTCATGCAGACAGACGGCGGCCATTGCAGTGTTCAAAAGCCGCGCCTCCCGAGTCCTCGTCGTCTGTGATAGGCGGAGCACTCAATTTCACAGCAGGCAGTATTCAGCCTATCACGGACATCCTCTCATCCTCGTCTGTGTTATGAGGATGACCATGATAGGCGGAACACTGAATGCTGGGAAATTGAGTGTTCCGCCTATCACAGACAAGGAGGAGGCGCGGCTTTTGAATACTGGAATGGCCACCGGTGTAGCAGTAAAATCCGTATACCATGAAAATCTGCATTAGGTACGGGCACAGTGATTGAAGCATGGGCACAGTGAGACACGGGCACAGTGAGACACGGGTACAGTGAGGCATGGACACAGTTCAATTCAACTAAGAGTAACCTCAGGATTTTTTGTTGTTTTATTAGCTAAATCCAAATACAGTATTAATAATTTGGATGTTTAACAATCTTTGTTGCACACTGCAAAAAACAACAAAAGGTCATAAGCGCTAAATTGGCGGATAAAGAAAAAAATATAATGGATGATAATAATAATAATAAGAAAAAAATCCCAAATATTTTGGGAAGTACAAAGTATCCAAAAGGGGGAAAAAACAGGATCCAGCGCAGCGAGAAAAAATCCGTACCCAGAAGTACAAAATACACAACATGCACACAAGATAATCCAGCGCTCATGGAACATACATTATTAACTATTGAAAACTCTTGAAGAATTGATAAAAAAGCTTAGTCCATTTATCACAATAAAGAGAGGGATCCAATCCCAAATGTGCAGAGGGCAAATGAATCTTAACTCTCCAGTTGCCAGTGGTGACAAACTTGTTAAACTTGCAGTGACATCCGTGGAGCAAGGAGGGGGTTAAAAAAGTCAAAACAAAGCCTGTGGCATAATCTCCGTGTGAGCACAGTACCTTGAATGATGGACAACAGGCAGACCAGCGTGTGGAGAGCCCTCCATCCCAAAAGGATGCAGAGCCAGGATCGCAGCAAGGCTGGGACAGAAGTAAATCACACACAGAGTTTCAAGAGTTTTCAATAGTTAATAATGTATGTTCCATGAGCGCTGGAATATATTGTGTGTTTGTTGCACACTGACTTTGCAGTTAGAGAAAGGGTTTGCCTTTGCAATTTTGTTTGTTGATGCACTTTAATTAATATAATAAAAAAAAAAAAATCGAATCGTAAATCAAGTTTTTTATAAAAAAATCGCAGATTTTTTTGGGGGGGAAAATCGCCCAGCCCTAGCTCCAGGGAAACCTGCCTCCAGCCAGTGGCAGCGGCATTTTCAGCCAGCGACAAGCCAAAGGAAATCAGGCTCAGAAGAACAAGAAGCCGTGGGGTTCAAGAGCCAACAAGCAAGACCCCAAAGCCTCTCTGTGAAGGGGCACCCCCGCTCAGCCGAGTGGGAGGGAAGGCTTTGTCAGTTTTCAGCGGCATGGCAGACAGAAATCCAAGACAAGTGGGTAGTATCTACAATATCCTCAGGGTACAAACTGGACGTTCGAGAGATCCCATCTTCTCAGTTCCGAAGTTCAAGACTCTCCAAAGATCCACAAAAAAAGAGGATCCTTCTTCAAAAGTTTTTGATCACTTACTGTCTCAAGGGGTGGTTACAGAAGTACCCCTAAAGGAGCAAGGTTCAGGTTTTTATTCAAACCTCTTTGTGATTCCAAAACCAAATGGACACGTAAGACCCATCTTGGATCTAAGATCTCTAAATCGGTTTCTGAACATACGCCATTTTCGAATGGAAACGGTTGGATCCGTGGTCGCCTCCCTACAAGGCGGACAATGCATGGTGCCCATAGACATCAAGGACGCATATTTACATATACCGATACATCCCGCTCACCAATAATTCTTAAGGTTTGCGGTAGAACATCGCCACTTCCAATTTGTGGCCCTGCCCTTTGGTGTGGCTACTGTACCCAGAGTATTTACTAAGGTCCTAGCTCCTCTGTTGGCAAATCTGAGGACATAGGGCATAGAGGTAACAGCCTATCTAGACGATCTACTTGTAATAGATCAGTCCGTGGCAGGATTAAATTGCGCTGTGCTCACTACAGTAAACTATCTGGAGCATTTAGGATGGATTGTAAACCTACAAAGATCCGCTCTGCAAGCCCAAAGAAGGGTAGAGTATTTGGGCCTGATCATAGACACAGCCCAAAGGAGAGTATTCCTACCAGAGCCAAAGATACAGTCTCTGATAGACCTGATCCACAAGATCAAAGCAAAAGAGAGGCCATCAATTCGCCTTTGCATGAGGCTACTAGGGGAGATGGTGGCCTTGTTCGAGGCTGTCCCTTACGCCCAGTTTCATTCGAGACTACTGCAAAGCAGTATCTTAACTACCTAGAACAAAAAGATTCAAGCTCTGGATGTTCCCATGCGCCTGTCTCCACAAGTGCGTCAATGTTTCAACTGGTGGCTAGAGACCAAGAACCTACGGAAGGGAAAATCCTTCCTCCCAGTCACCTGGAAGGTGGTGTCTACAGATGCCAGCCTATTGGGCGGGGGAACAGTGTTTGAAGAAGCTTCAGCCCAGGGAACCTGGGCCAAGACACAAAAGAGCCTGCCCATCAACGTACTGGAGACCCGCGCAGTATATCTAGCCCTCAAAACCTGAATACACAGGTTACAGGGCCACCCGGTTCGGATTCAATCCAACAATGCTACTGCAGTAGCTTACATCAATCACCAAGGAGGCACCCGCAGTCGGGGTGCTCAGAAGGAGGTGAAGCGAATTTTAGCATGGGCAGAAGATCATGTTCCTTGTCTATCTGCAATCTTCATCCCAGGGATAGAAAACTGGCAAGCGGACTAAGTCGCCAGAAGCTATCACCAGGAGAGTGGTCTCTCCACCCAGATATCTTTCAGGCCATATGCCAGAGATTGGGGACCCCGGATGTAGACTTGCTAGCTTCCAAGTTCAACAAGAAGTTGGACAACTTTGTGTCCAGGACAAAAGATCCTCTAGCCTACGGAACAGATGCTCTAATAATTCCCTGGAATCAGTTCTCACTGATCTATGCTTTCCCCCCGATCCCTCTCTTACAAAGACTACTTTGCAGGATCAAAAAGGAGGGAATACCAGTAATCCTAGAGGCCCCAAATTGGCCCAGGAGGCCTTGGTACGCCAAAATCGTAAAGATGATGGTAGGAAGACCCTGGAAGCTTCCGCTGCGACACGACCTGCTGTCGCAGGGTCCAGTATTCCATCTTTCCTTACAAAAGCTAAATTTGATGGTCTGGCTGCTGAGACCCACATTTTGAAGAAACGAGGGGTCTCTGGTCCAGTTCTTTCTACGCTCATTAATGCTAGAAAGCCAGCCTCCAGACTTATCTACTATAGAGTCTGGAAAACATAAGTTTCCTGGGTGAATCCAGAAGATGTAATCCTCAGAAATATGAAATAAGCAGGATTCTTGCCTTTGCCAATTAGGAGTGGATATGAAATAAGCCCTTGGTACCATCAAGGGTCAAATATCGGCTCCATCAGTCTTCTTTCAGAGACCATTGGCATCTCATTCCCTAGTTCGGGCGTTCATTCAGGGGGTACTGAGGATAAATCCGCCAGTCAGGTCTCCCTTGTGCCCATGGGATTTGAATTTGGTATTGTCAGTGTTGCAAAAGCAACCTTTTGAACCTATTCGCCATATTCCTTTAATTATTTTAAGTAGGAAATTGGCCCTATTGATTGCTATTGCTTCTGCTAGAAGAGTATCAGAACTAGCAGCTCTTTCTTGTAAAGAGCAGTAGTAAAAAGAACCAGACAGCGCAAAACCAACCTATCACAATGCTGCTGAACACTGAAGGTCAATATAAAAAAATCCTTAAATGAAACGTATATGAAAAAAGCAGTGCAGCGCTAAAATCGCATTATAATAAAAACGTCCAAACAGTACAAGAGTTCAGAATTTATAGGAAAATATTGATGAGTGGAACATCAAGAAGATAGAAGGATCCTCTAATCGTGAAACAGGGTGATTGATAATGATCATAAGTGAAGTCACTTCCGTGTATAACCGCCACCAGGTGTACAGGCCGCTCACCTTAAAGCATGGACCTCTGTTTTACCAGAAGGTCAAAACTGCAGTCCCTTAACAAGGGTAATAATAAAGATGAGAGGGTAGTCCTCATACGATCCTTCAATCACAGTCCTCACTCACTCGGTAATATCCAAAACGAACTCATACGTTAGCGTAGTTACATGCAAAATTCCAAAAGAAATATAGTGCTCTCCATATAAAACACTTGATTTATTGAATAAAAATTGGTTACTCACAAGCAATGCACAGATAGCCCTGTGCCAAGCTGATGTTCATGTAACAAAAGTATAAAACCAGGTACATGGCTGTCCTGACGACATATGCCTTTTTACCTAAGGTGGTGTCGGCTTTTCATTTGAATCAAGATATTGTTCTGCCTTCTTTTTTTCCAGACCCGCGGACGGCGGGGGAAAAGTTATTGTACTCTCTAGATCTAGTGAGAGCGGTAAAGGTGTATCTGCAGGCAACCGTTCAGATACGTAAAACAGATGTTTTTTGTTTATTTTACCAGATGGTCCCAAGAAGGGCCAAGCGGTATCAAAATCCACCATTTCCAGGTGGATTAGACAAGTAATTATTCAAGCTTATGGTTTAAAGAACAGGACTCCTCCTTTTTCTGTTAAGGCGCACTCTACCAGGGCGATAAGTGCTTCATGGGCAGTGCACCACCAGGCTTCGATGGCTCAGATCTGTAAAGCTGCAACTTGGTCTTCAGTCCAATTTTCCAAATTCTATCAAATAGATGTGAAGGGACATGAGGATTCCGCCTTCGTGCGAAGTGTGCTGCAGGCAGCAGTATAGGGCTTCTTGTCCGCAAGCGGCCTGCTGGATCTGTGTCTCCCCCCCTTCATATGAGCATTGCTCTGGGATGTCCCATTATGTAATGACTGGCTCTGTGTCCCGTGGTGTCCAATAAAGAAAACAGGTTTTTTATAACAGCTTACCTGTAAAATCCTTTTCTTGGAGTACACCACGGGACACAGAGGTCCCCCCCTTCTTATGGGAACCTTACTGCTTTGCTACAAAACTGAGGTACTTCCCTGATGGGAGGGGTTATATGGAGGGGAACTGCATTCAATTGGTTGTGCCAGTGTCCAATCACCGCTGGTGACCCTTAACCCATTATGTAATGACTGGCTCTGTGTCCCGTGGTGTACTCCAAGAAAAGGATTTTACAGGTAAGCTGTTATAAAAATCCTGTTTTTCCACCATAATTTGCAAAATAAATTCTTTCCAAATCAGACAATGTGATTGTCTGTCTGGATTTGTTTCCACATTTTGTCTCTCATAGTTGAGGTATACCTATGATGACAATTACAGGCCTCTCTCATCTTTTTAACTGGGAGAACTTGCACAATTGGTGGCTGACTAAATACTTTTTTGCCCCACTGTAGAGCAACAGCTCTAGTAACCTCTGAAGTAGCCCTAGTTGAGGATGGTTCTAGGTTGTTTCTCATCTCCAGTCCTCATCTACCCCCGACAGGTAATTTTTGTTTATGGGTTGCCCTTGTGGTTACTTCACAAGGAAAAGATGAGAGAAAACTTAAAAACGTGACCTGGTGAAATTTGAGGACTGGCGTTAAGAACCACTGCTTTAATTTTGAGATCCTTTAAGCCCAAATGTGATTTGTAAGCTATAAAGCGTGAGCAAGCTTAGGGTGCATAAAAACATGGGGTTTTAGGTAAAGTCAACTACTTCTGGTTGTTATTTTAAAGGAGAAGTTTGGGGTTATAGAACAAAAAAAATACATAATCGCCTCTATTCTGCATTATTGCTGTAATGCTGCAGTTGTCTGTGTCAGCTCTAAAGCCTGGTACACACGATCGGATTTCCGTCGGACAAAGCATAGGACTTTTGTCCGAAGGGCGTGGCCGTGAACTTGTTCTGCATACAGACGGCAAAACTTTGTCAGCCAACAAATACGAAACTACGTTGTTTTTCAGCTCTTTAGCGCCACCCTTTGGGCAACTTCTGCTAATGTGCTATGGTTGGCATTGCTTCTGAGCATGCGTGTTTGTACTTTGGATTTTTTTCCAGAGGACTTGTGTACACACGATCGGATAATCTGAAATCACATGTTTGTTGTCGGAAAATTTTAAAGCGTACTATCCCACATTTGTGAAAATCCGACAACAATTGTCCAATGGAGCATACAAACGGTCGGATTTTCTGCCAAAACGCTGCCATCACACAATTCCCGTTGGAAAATCCGATCGTGTGTACGGGCCTTTAGACTGAGAACTAAGCTATTACATGACCACCGATTTTGTTCCGTTCTTGATCTTCCCGGAGAGGAGAGCAGTGACTATTGGTCACCACTCTTCACTCTGCCCCTTCATGCTCTGAATGCTGGAGTCGGCTGTCAATCAGGCAGCTGGGTGGATCCTGACAGTATGGTTGGGATCTTTTCAGAACCTGGAGTCAGTCTTTACAAACATGGATCTCTGATTAACCCAGCTGTGTTCCAGGAAGGAAATCCACACTACATGCACTCAGGTCAGGTCTGAACAGGAATCTGGTCCAGATTCACGCAGATCCTTTTTTTGTTTTTCATTTAGAAGAGGCAGACACCTAGACTTGGGCAGGGTATTTATTATTTTAAAGCCACATTACTACTTATCACTGTGGGGTGTTAGTGTCTTAAAAGCTGAAACAAATTTACATTCAGTTTGTACTAACGTCTGTCACTGCACACGGCATAAATTCTTTAAATTTAATTAATTATGGGTTTTACAGATTATTGGACAGGTGTATGCGGATCCGGATTGCCTGCCACGTACCATTGATTATGGCCTCAATGTTCGTCTTTTCTGGGAAAAGTTTGTTACACAGGATTGTCCTGCAGGATTTTTCCCCCTTGCGACATCCTGCTGCCAGCTGGAGCCTGACCAAAGGTGAGTTGACATGAATCAGCTGTTCAGTCTTTTTAAGGCCAATGTTACATGGGTGACTTTGCTCTAGGTTAGAAAAAAAATGTTTCGCCCTATAAAAAAAATCTGGCTAGTTTATAATGTTAAAAAAGGGGAAATTTAAAGGTGCTACTCCTACCTGAATTATATTCCAGCTCTATTTCTTCACTAGTGAAAACCCAGCGAAAACATATTTTCAATCTTTTCATTTAGTGGGGAAGAATTCGAATATATTTCTTGTTTTTATCTGTGGCATTGTTGAGAAGCTTAGAACCGCTGACAACAAAAATGAGTACACCCCTAAGTGAAAATGTCCAAATTGGGACCAATTAGCCATTTTCCCTCCCGGGTGTCATGTGACTCATTAGTGTTACAAGGTCTCGGGTGTGAATGGGGAGCAGGTGTGTTAAATTTGGTGTTATCGCTTTCACTCTCTTATACTGGTCACTGGAAGTTCAACATGGCACATAATGGCAAAATACTCTGAGGATCTGAAAAAAAGAATTGTTGCTCTACATAAAAATGGCCTAGGATATAAGAAGATTGCCAAGACCCTGAAACTGAGCTGCAGTACAGTGGCTAAGACCATACTGCGGTTTAACAGGACAGGTTCCACTCAGAACAGGCCTTGCCATTTTTGACCAAAGAAGTTGAGTGCACGTGCTCAGCATTATATCCAGAGGTTGGCTTTGGGAAATAGATGTATGAGTGCTGCCAGCATTGCTACAGAGGTTGATGGGGTGGGGGGGGTCAGCCTGTCAGTGCTCAGATCATACGCCGCACACTGCATCAAATTGGTCTGCATGGCTGTTGTCCCAGAAGGAAGCCTCTTCTAAAGATGATGCATAAGAAAGCCTGCAGTTTGCTGAAGACAAGTAGACTAAGGACATGGATTACTAGAACCATGTCCTGTGGTCTGATGAGACCAAGATACATTTATTTGGTTCAGATGGTGTCAAGCATGTGTGGCGGCAACCAGGTGAGGAGTACAAAGACAAGTGTGTCTTGCCTACAGTGAAGCATGGTGGTGGGAGTGTCATGGTCTGGGGCTGCATGAGTGCTGCCGGCACTGGGGAGCTACAGTTCATTGAGGGAACCATGATTGCCAACATGTACTGTGACATACTGAAGCAGAGCATGATCCCCTCCCTTCGGATACTGGGCCAAAGGGCAGTGTTCTAACATAACGACCCCAAACACACCTCCAAGATGACCACTGCTTTGCTAAAGAAGCTGAGGGTAAAGGTGATGGGCTGGCCAAGCATGTCTCCAGACCTAAACCCTATTGAGCATCTGTGGGGAATCCTCAAATGGAAGGTGGAGGAGCGCAAGGTCTCTAACATCCACCAGCTCCGTAATGTCGTCATGGAGGAGTGGAAGAGGACTCCAGAGGCAACCTGTGAAGCTCTGGTGAACTCCATGCCCAAGAGGGTTAAAGCAGTTCTGGAAAATAATGGTGGCCACACAAAATAATGACACTTTGGGCCCAATTTGGACATTTTCACTTAGGGGTGTACTCACTTTTGTTGCCAGCGGTTTAGGCATTAATGGCTGTGTGTTGAGTTATTTTGAGGGGACAGAAAATTTACACTTATACAAGCTGTACACTCACTACTTTACATTGTAGCAAAGTGTCATTTCTTCAGTGTTGTCACATGAAAAGATATGATAAAATATTTACAAAAATTTGAGGGGTTTACTCACTTTTGTGAGATACTGTGTGTGTGTGTATATGTGTGTGTGTGTGTGTGTGTGTGTGTGTGTGTGTATACATGCATGCATGCATACATACATACATAAATTTTATTTTTTGTCCGTGACAGTGGGCGCGTCCTGAAACCTGCAAAGAAGTGGAACCATATAATGATGTTGGGCCATTCTTTGTAGTGTTCTCTTGTAAACCCAGGGTGGCATTTAAACTGGAAGAAGACGGTTGCTGGAATTTGAAGGGGGGGGGGGGAGTTTGCAGGAGTGACAAAGGTCTCTGAAAGCAAAAGGCGCTCAGCCTCGTCCAACTACACGTACCTGCAGCAGGGCTTGATGCTGCATCTGTACCTCCTGGGAGCACAAAAGAGCTGGGAGGGATGCACTGCAGTTGGACTGCCCCATGTGTGAGGGGCCTTAACTGTATTAATTGATGCAAATTAAACTTGCAGTGCCGCTCTAAGCTGAGATAGAGCTCTCCCTGCTGGTTGCAGTGAAGGGGGGTGTCCGTGTACCATTCAGAGGTGCATTATCAAAGAGAAGAAAAGGCGCAGCTCACCAACCCAGTGCCAACAGTATGTAGATTAATGTAGCCTCAGCCAGCCCTGCAAAAAGCCCCCCCCCTGACATGTTTCGCCCTACTCGCCCGTGCTTGGTTACTGGGTTGGTGATTTGCGCTTTTTATTCTCTTTAAAAATGTATTAGTTGATGGTTATGTATTGTTAAACCTAAAATGTTTCTTCTTTATACCCTAGGCCAGACTTCCCTTCTTTACATGATACCCTTTCAGCCCTGTCTCTGTTTCTGGGGGACCTGGCCATTCCACTACCTTCTGAACTAGAAATGATGGAGACTAAACTGAGATTGCAATATGGGCTGAAACATGAATACACTCCACAAGATGATGCAGATCACATTCCTGAGCAGAGATGAGAGCTGAAGCACCCTCCAGTTCATCTCTGCAAAAGCATTCCATTGATCATAAAGGAAACCATTATATATGTTGACTGGCGGTAGATTCCGCTCTAATCTGCACCATTTCAGTATAGGTCATGAGTTTGCGCAGAAAGCCATGAATTTGTCTTTTAAGGGAAAAAATGACTGTAACCAAAAATTGCACTCATTTCTCCGGTCTTGGTAGACCCTATTAGATAAAGGACACCTCAGGGGTTTCTATGCTACAAATATGTATATTTTAGAACCACAGCAGGTCATAGAAGTGTTTAAAAGGTTTTATAGTGTCCATACTGCTCATGGCTTTCCATGCTATGGACCTCCTTTTCAGCTACATACTAGACCAAAACTTGAATAAGTCTACCACACGGAAGAGTTCCAGGAGGCAGACGCCTGTCGCATATTTATTCCGGTAATATTTCATTCCATTTCTTGAGACATAATGTGATTTAGTAACCACTTTTAGCTTGGCATTTGTACTCCATTATGGAGAGACTGCTGTATTTTTTTACATGGAAAACTGGAATTTCACATTTCTGATTTTGTAAGCATTTGGACTGCACTTTTCTCCTTTAGTGTATAAACTGTGTGTGTGTGGTGTCATTTTTTGACACCATGGGAATTTTGCCTGAATCATGACTTTTTGCTACCGTTTTATTTAGATGTTTTTGGCAGCTGGACATGAAGTGCATTTATCTAGGCTGTCAGATTTATGCAATGAGATATTTGTAGTGAGGTTATATGCTACTCCTTTTGTTGTAAGATATAGTACAGGTTTATATGGTATTTACAAATTGTACATTTTCTTTTCTTTTATGACAAGTGGTAATCTTTGTTTCAAACTGGGCTTTGACAGCGGGAGATATGGATTTGTCTGTCTGTCTGTCTGGATCATTGACCAAAAACATCTAGTCTTCGAAGTGGCTATACCCTGTCATGTCTTGAAGGCTTTCATAGAAAATGTTTACAAATTTAGTGTCTGTAGAGTTGTTTAATACTACGAGTATTAAAGTCTATAACCCAAAAACAAAAATGTAATATATAGCAGCATACCTGTGCATTGATGTGGTGTTTGCATTTATTTTTGAGGCTAAAAACCTTTTTACCAGCAAGTATAGAACTAACCCATTGATTTTGCCAAAATGCAGTGTCCTGTGATCTGAGCAGAAAGCACAAAGGACCTTTTTTTTTTTTTTTCCCATTTGTAAACTACCTTTTCCAACCATCCACCATGTTATGGAGATAAGCAAAGACTGAAATGTTTGAAGTTTAGCTTGTGTCACAATTGTGACTGCCCTCATAGACGCAGGGGAGAAATTGGTCTAGCAATTAAGACAGGAAGTGTGTTATTAACAAGGTTATCAAGTAAGAATTCATTTAAAAAGCCTGGAAAAAAAAATGACCTTCTCCAAGGACTGGTAAATGGCAATACATTATGTTTTTGGGTTTAGATACACTTTTAATATGTGCCTTTTGTTTAAAGGGAACTTCCGTTTTTAACATGAGCCCCCATCAGAGCCTCCAAGCACAAAAGAATCCCTTTCCATCGGACCTTAGTCAATTGATCTCTTGTCATGCAGTTCACTGCATATGGTCAAAGGCAAGCTCATCATTTTCTAAAACATGTAATTCTTTTACATTGCAGATGTCAAATTCACCAGCAGGTGGCACTCCTAGGTGAACTATGCAATTATCGCATCTGTGAACCGGTAGGAGATTCCTGAAAGGCACATCCGTTAGGAGGATGTATGGGTCAGAACTGGCATTGCACCGATACTGGTATTGGCACCAATACTAAGCATTTGCACGAGTACTTTTCGGCCCCTTTTACACTGGGGCGGGCATGTGCAGTGGCGGTATAGCGGCGAGATTTTCAGCGCCGCTATACCGTCGTATTTACTGCGATATTCGGCTGCTAGCGGTGTGGTTTTAACCCCCGCTAGCGGCCGAAAAAGGGTTAATACCGCCCGCAAACCGCGGCTACAGCCGCAGTTTGCGGGCGGTATTACTGCGGTGTCCCATTGATTTCAATGGGAAGGAGCGGTATACACCACCGCTCCAAAGATGCGGCTTGCAGGAGATTTATTTTTTTCTCCTGCCAGCGCATCGCCTCAGTGTGAAAGCCCTCGGGCTTTCACATTGAGAATGCTGGGGCAGGAATATTTCAGGCGTTTTTTATGCGCTATTTTTTGCGCTAAAACGCCTGAAATACGCCTCAGTGTGAAAGGGGTCTTACTTGTGCAAATGCCCCGATACTGAAACCAATATCTTCAAGTCTGCAGACTGTAACCGCCACCATCAGCCCTCATTCACTCAGTGCAGCTTTTAAATCGTGCTACTTCAATGTGCGCAGGTGAATGCCATTTGGACTTCCGATTTTCACTGCGGCTTGCGACTTCATTTAACAGAAGTCAATGCGCCATATGGTGTGACCATATCCCCATATTTTTGTTTTATTTGCTGAATATGTTCAGGTGTTTTAAATAGCCTCGCAGGATTTAAATGTCATATTTGAATATGTGCGTTGTAATCTTTTGTTTCATTTAACAGAAGTCAATGCAAGTCGCAATGAAATTTCCAAAAAGTAGTGCAGGAACCTTTTTCAAAGTCGCTGAGACCTGAGTCGCAACAATTTGAACTGTTCCATTGCTGGCAATGGGGTGCTACTTGTCGTCCGATTTTGAACTGTCAAATCGCATGACAAAACGCACTGGTGTGAACCAGGCACTAAAAAATGGTATCAGAAAGTACTTAAAGCGGAGATCCACCCTGAAATTTTTTTTACACTAAAATTCATTAAAAAAAAAGAAAAAAATTAATAGAAAAAATAAATAATTTATACTCACCCGAAATGCCCGTTGCTATGCGGAAGTCCCCTAATCTGCCTCTAATGTGCCTCTTCCTTATCCTTGGATTGAGAACTTCCGTTTCCTCTTCTTGTGAATGGGGCGCGCTGCCTTCTGGGAACTGTGTGTATCCCAGGAGGCAAGCTGCCCATTCACAAAGCGCCGTGCGAGTGGCGCATGCGCAGTAGGAAACGGGCAGTGAAGCCGTAAGGCTGCCTGTTTCCCTTAGTCAGGATTGAGGAGCCAGGACCTGCCAGCAGCGATCGATCGCCGTCAGGGGGACCGACATCGCGGACGAGTAGGACAGGTAAGTGCCCTTATTAAAAGTCGGCAGCTACACTGTTAGTAGCTGCTGACTTTTAAAAAAATCTGGGTGGACCTCCGCTTTAAGAAAACATATCGGTAGCCTATGTTAGATTTTTTTTTTTTTTACTGCTGTCTGTGACTTTGGGGTGACTGCCCTTCCTGTTTGGTCACTGAAATTTAATGAGGCTTAAAAGTTTTTGGCCGTCAGTGTTGGTAGCAATGGGAACAATAAAATGTATCTGTTTTTCACAGGTCACTGCGATGTGCTCACTTTGAACTTTTTTTTTTTAACTAGCTGATTACCCGCCATTCACTCCACTGGATTCACATAAGACTGGTTTAATCATCAGGCACTGCCCGATAATTCTTTATTTATAGAAATGCAACATTCATGTACAAAAAAAAAGGCCAATAAACAAACAATTTTCTTACAATTTGTACATCCGTCTCTGTCCATTTGTAAAAAAAACCTTAGCAGCACACTTAAGAGGAAGAACCCTGGTCTCAGAAAAGATTGTGATATACGTTATTGGAAGAGTGGAAGAAACTTGTACTACAAGTTACAACATGAGCTTCACTGTACACACCCAAGAGAGAGGATGTAGTAGAGCACTATATCCACCTCTTTTATAGCCTGCAGGTGATTGCCAAGAAAGCTTTATCTTTATTTCTTGGAATCTACATGATTTAATCTTTTAGCAATACAGAAGCTGCCACTGGCAGCCAACTTCCACCACTTGGATCATACGAAACCCCACATTAGGATAAAAGAAACAAAGGGCAATTACAGTAATCATTTCTTTGCCTTGGAAGCAAAACCACTGGCTGTTTTGATGAGTTTGCACCAGATATGTAGAAATTCATGCCCTTTTCTGTCCAAAATAACATAATGTGGGTAATGAAGACAACTCTCCTTCAATAGTCCACTGGGCCTATGCCACAGCATGATATGTCATGTCCACAACAAAGGAGTACTGTTAAATCACATCAATGGTCACTTAGGGTTGTGCCTCCCTTCATGCTCCTGGGGTACCAGCACTGCCTATTAGGGGTACAACACCCTCCTGTACTGTGTTGGGGGTGTGATGGGAGGATAATTCTATTGTGTTCTCGTCTATAATGTCACATGTTGGATTTAAGAAAGCAGATAGGGGTAAATTGATCCGCTGTTGCCGCCTTTCTTCTGCTTGCTGGTCACGCTGCTTCTTCAGATCTCTACCCCTACGGGAAAAAATACAATATAACGTCACATAAGTAACACAGTATTCATGAGTTATCATAAACATTAGAAAATGTAGATCATTCTAACAACCCATTTCAAGCACACTACTGACCTCTTGTATACGTATCCAACCACAATGCCGCTGCCAATGGCTATAATTATCACCACCATCAAGATGCCAAGGACATAGCCTGTGAAATGAAAGTATAAAAATTATAGTGGGAAAAGCATTGGGAGAATCTACAGCATGTTTTGTTTTACAGATGTGCTATATCTAGCTAGGTATCTGGCATGTTCCCCTCCTTTCCAAATATAAAAACTATCATCACAAGCTTTAAGGCCTGAACAAATCCTAGAACCCAAGGAGCTCAGTCCTCTAATAAATGGCAGGTGTGTACATATTTAACCACTTGACCTGAAAAGTTTTACCCCTTTCATGACTAGGAAATTTTTTGCTATTCAGCACTGTGCTACTTTAGCTGGTAACACTGTACCCAAATTAAATTCAGATCTTCTTTTTTTTTTTTTTTTTTTTTTTTACACAAATAGAGCTTTCTTTTTGTGGTATTTGATCACCACTGGGTTTTTGGGCATACTATATTATTGGGGACACTAGTATAGTTCTGATCGTGATCAACATACTGATCCGTACAGACACTATACTAGTGATGGTGGTGATCAGGTACTTATATTGTGACATTGATAGTGTGGTGGAAAATCTGGCACTAACTGATACTGGTTAGGAGGGACACTAGCTGACACAGACGTCGCTAGTAATCAGTGATAATACTGTACACTGATGTTGTACTAATGGCACTGGCTGGGTGACCGGGGTGATCGGGTGGGCAATCAAGGTGTTAACTGTGTGCCTAACAAGTGTATGTGTGCTGCTTTTACTCACTGATCCGGCTGAGTTTCTCTTCTTGCTTTCATTTTTGAACGGCAGGGAGAAATTCAGCCAGATCCTGTGTTTACAAACGCACAGATCTGTGCTGTGATTGGCCACAGCCGATCAGCAGGTATACAGTCAAAATGATTGGCTGTAACCTGCTGACAATCTTGTGCTGTATCAATCACAACACAGGTCACCAGGGGGTGCACGCATGCACACCTCTAATCAAAGTAGTACGGGTATGTCTTAGTACATGGCTGTGCCACCCACTAGCAGTTAGCGGGTGGTAGGTGGTTAAGGTGTCCACAGATCATTGCTGATGACCTCAGCCTAGTTAGAGAAAAATAAGGGGTTCAATGTTTTTCAAAAAGGAGTTGCAATGAAATTTCAAGAGCAACAGGATTATGCTCCTTTTTTTCCATTAACAGTTTAGGCTGGGTTCACATATGTGATTTGGATGCGTTTTTAATGGCATCCAATTTGCATAACATGTGCATGTGACCGGCTTTTAATGGAGCCAGTTCACAAATGTGCAGGGTGGCTGCAGTGCAGTTTTGAAAATGATCCTGTGCGTTTTTAGGTCCGAAGAACAAACACTCCAGACTGCAAACCGCAGCCAAATATGTGTGAACCCACATGTACTAATGGCCCATACACACGATACGAAAATCAAATGGAAAAATTTGTACGACGAGCTGTCTGCCTATTTTCGGGTTGGTTAGTATGGTGCTTTGGACAGCCGATTTTGCTTTTTCGGCAGACAAAAGCTGGATGTGAAGACTATAAAAAAAATTCAGCAGTGGGAACCAATGGCTGCTGCTATTAATCTATCCAATGAGGAGCCGAGACAGCTGCTGGGCTCGTTCTTGTCGCTGGAATGATGGGGTCGGGTAGGTAAAAGGGGGCCTCTGGGGGGCTGCTGCAATACAGAAGGTTTTTCACCTTAATGCATTAAGGTGAAAATCCTTGAGGGTTTACAACCCCTTTTAAGACCGCGCTCATTGACCAAAGTGGGATTTCACATCACGCGACTTGGGGTCTTACAAGTCGGATCCCAGTGTGAACCGAGCCTAATACCGCAAATATCAAAATGAAGTAAGTCAGAGTAACCATGTTTTGGAGTAATTTTAGAGGAAATGTATACCTAATGTGCCAAGGTCCTTCTTCTCACGGGGCTTGGCCTGGACTCTCTCACTGATGCTGATCACAGGCTGTGCCAAATTGACCTTCTCTGGCTCAATGAAGAGAGTTGTTGAGTCCTCTGGCTTCTGCGTGGTCTGTAGGGCTGCCGTGTTCTCTGGAATATCATTTGTTGGAGCTGTAAATCATAAAAGCGATATAGTTAGTGCCATGCCAGACCTAACATGGGAATGCAAACACCAAAGGTGTGGGAGTCATTAGCTGCCGACACCCTAACACAACAAAACAAAATATGTAGTCTGGAAGAAATTACTAATGTAATGCTACTTTCACGCTGGATGCGCTGGCAGTATAGCGATATACCGTCGTTTTTGCCGCGATTTGCGGGCGCTAGCGGGGGGATTTTAACCCCCCCCCCCCGCAAGCGGCCGAAAAAGGGTTAAAAACGCCCACAATAACGTCTCTTTGAGGGCGTTTTGGAGGCGCAACCCCATTGATTCAATGGCCAGGGGCGCTATAGGAGCAGTATTTTTACCGCTCCTATCGCGCCTCAAAGATGCGGCTTGCAGCAGTTTTTTCTTTACCCTCCTGTAAGCGCAACGCTCCAGTGTGAAAGCCCTCGGCTTTCACACTGGATACAATGCAGCGGCTTTTTTAGGGCGCTATGCAGATGCTATTTTTAGCGCAATAGCGCCTGAAAAGCGCCTCAGTGTGAAAGGGGCCTAAGGCTTGCCATACATTATACAATTTTCTTATTCAATTTCCTTTAGATTTATCTTCAACTATGTAGTGTAAGGGCCTGCCTGATTGCATATAAATTGAAACAGTTTAGGTGAGACCTCAAATTTTATGGTTTTGGTAAATCTAAAGGAAACTTTTATAATGTATGGCCAGCCTTAGGCTCCATTTTCACTATACTCCAGTGGTTAGGGATGTGTTTCTGGCCAGTGGAGCGTAAAGCAATAATTTGCATGATTCCAGCCTTTTATCTTAAAATGAGGAATTTATTTTATTTTTGGGATATGTGTGGAATGAGAACCGGGAAATTGCTCTTATTTACATACTTACCGTATACATATTTTTGTATCTGTAGTTCAGCTTTAAAGGTTATGACTTCTAATTAAAGAAAAAAAAAAGACATCCAGAAGCACCTGACAGATCATATATGTAACATAGTAAGGACGATGACCTTATTCTGCCCGCCCACCAATTCCCCCCCGCTAGTGGCATTTGGGGGTAACTCTACTGTCTTCATATTGCAAAGTATTTAGGAAAGTAAATAGGACTTGCTGCTTCAGCTATGCTAAAGATAAGTCACGGCTGCCCTGGAAAACCCTTTGGTGCTGCAATAGGGAGAGGCAGTTCAGATAAAAACCAGTTCTCTAGTGTGCAGTGCCAATGCAGTTACAGCCAAGAACCTTGAGTCTTGCTCCATGACTGTTTACATGAATTATGGCTGATGCCTGACAGGAACTTGTGTCTGTGGAACTGAAATACAAGTACCCGTGGACAGGAGTGTAGAAGTTTTAAAATCAAATTAAAGCAGTTTAACAAAAAAATCCTCAGCTGCCTGAGAAATTTTTGGAAGGGGACAAGCGAGTCCATAATGTTTTTTTTTTTAGAAATAAGAATGGGGAAGTTTAGGAAACCATTCTTGAATGTAAAATAGAAGATTACATAATTTAGACAATTTGTTATTGTTAAATAGCAATCTCCTCTAATGAAAGTGTATTGGGACTAAAAACAAGCCCTTCAGCAAGGAAAATACCCAGAGAGCATAGTATAACAAATTTCATATGATCTGTTACAAAATCTATATGAACTTTGCTAGCTTTTAGCTGAGAAACATCCTTGAAAATCTATGCCCAGGATAAATTGGTTTGTTCCGTAATGGACTAGAAATGTCTGAAGGAAAACATTTTCATTATATGTTCTTTTTGGCAAAAAAAAGGTAATTTTAAACATAAAACATGTCATGATTACTCTGCTACAAAGTTTATTCCAATAAAATAAATGTTTCATTTTGGTGGCCAGCACTCATATAAAACTGAACTTGTACAGCCTGAAGAAAATAACAACCTTGCCAAACACAATGGAAGCAACCCACTCTAACGCCGGGTACACGCAATAAGATTATCGGATGCATGGTCGTCCCATTTTTTATTTTATTTTTTGCATGCTGGTCTCGAAAACTAAGAGGTTACTAAAGTTACGAAAATTCTCATACGACAATAAAAAATTGGAAGTGATATCATGTATTGTAATGCATTTGTATTGTATTTTCGGATGAAAACTGTACTGATTAAACAAAAATCATACGATCTGGTATCATATGAGAAAAATTATCGTGCTCGTCCCATCGGTTAATATCGGATGAATTGTTGTGATCGGCTCTTGGAAGCTGTGAACTAACAATCAGATTATGGTACTATCGCTTCAAAAGCGTTATTTTTCATACAATATTTTGATCGTGTGTATAAACTTCATGGAGGTCAAGAAGAGAATAATGGATTCTACGATACACAAGAAACTCACAGCTGTCCTTAATGACACTCGCTCTAAATTCCCAAAATATGGTATCCCTGGTTGGATAACAATCTCCACATGAACATAAACTGCTCTTTATGTCCCTCTGAATTAATTATGTAATTGAGCCATAGCACCGAATATTCTGCTTAAACCCTACAATTTCTTTCACCCCAACCCTACCACTCCATCATCCAACATCCCAATGTTCCTAACGAATCTTCGATTTGTTAACCTTTATTTTCTCACTTCCCAATACTTTGAAGCAACTGAAACCCCAAAGCAATCCTCCTCATGTTCTCCACAATACCTGGTCCACCCTTAAACATCTGCCTGCACAACTTTAGCACCCCCCAAACGAGGTCAGACACCCAACTATATTGTTCCGAAACCTTCTTAAGTGATACCCTACATTGAAGTATTAAAGTGATATACCGACCCCTCTTGCCATCACTTTATTTACACCTTGTTTACGGTAAGTGCTCCTTTAAACACTTGCACATCTGCCTGCACAACTTTAGCACCCCCAAATGAGGTCAGACACCCAACTTTGTTCCAAAAACCTTCTTAAGTGATACCCTACATTGAAGTATTAAAGTGATATACCGGCCCGTTGCCATAACGTTATTTGCACCTTGTTTACTGTAATTGCTCCTTTACCTTGTGCACCTCAAACCTTCTCTACAGTGAAAAGTGTTGCATTGCTGTAAACAACTATATAACTAAAGAAATAACGTGAACGAAAATAACAGCCACACCTTGCAAACTGACACATACAAAGCTACCTGGGTCTATTCCATTCCTAGGCAGCATGTATTGTGTAAGCATAACTGACCTGCTTGGTAAGCCTGAACTTAAACAAACAAAACCAACAGGTAATATGTCTGTTGTTCAAGTCTACCTAGGGCAGGAAATTCACGGTTAGGCGTGCTGCTTGCCATTTAAAGTCCCAATTGTACTACAACAGGGACAAAAGCTATAACTTATCCTCCAATAAGAAGTAACAGAAAAAGCTCAACAACAGCACCATCCAATCCATTTACTAGTCTAAAAAAGGGTGGAGGACAAATGTTCAGCCCACCCACCGACTCTTACAGAAAAACAAGGTCATGTGACTAGGGTGACATGCTGGAAAGAAAGAGTTAAAGGGTAATCGACAGCGTGCAATACAAAAATTATACATAGA
Organism: Rana muscosa; assembly: GCA_029206835.1. NCBI lineage: Eukaryota > Metazoa > Chordata > Amphibia > Anura > Ranidae > Rana > Rana muscosa. Next base: position 886,686,513 of record CM055116.1, read on the forward strand.
ATAAGAAATTGCATCCGATCGTGCAGAATTGTGTTTTACTGTGCGTGCACATCACATACCCAGAGCTCTCTGCTATAGTGCACAGCTGCATTGGGCATGGATCAGCAGCTCTGCATGCATTGCTCATAGTTGGCTTTGAAGATCATTGCAATGCATTGGGGTGATCACCTCCCTTTTTATGTGCATTAATAGCAATAATAATCACTGTCCTCAATACACAGTATGGATCATCTCAAAACATTACCACTGATCATAAAAATAAAATCAGATACCAAGAATGCAGATATAAATAAATCTGACTAAAGAAAGGGTACCTGGTGTGCTGCAGATGAGCTGGAAGCCCAGCATTAGGATCCATAGATGGAAGAGCATCTTGTCTGTGCTGTGTATCTGGCTCTTTCTCCAGTATCAGTACTGCTGTTCAGAGTTGTTTTTCACATCAGCTGCTCCTCCTCCTTCCATCATACAGGGAGGACCTGAAAGCCGGAAACGTCTGCACTGCAGGGATTGTGCTAGGGGAGGAGGGGACCTGACACATGTCTTCTATGTAGAATAAAATGCATGCATACTGCCTTGTTCCAAACATGTATTATGGTGGCCGTATACGCTTCAATTAAATGATTTATTTTCTGATCGATCTCTTCCAAGAGGAATAATTGATTGACAGCGGAAAACCAATTCCATCGATATGCCAAACACAGGGAATTTGTTTTCGATCGATCGCATTACTGTTTCCACCATGTGATGTGATCATCACATCCATCAAAATCCGAACGTAATCATGAACAAAGTATCTCGGTGCTGCTGATTGATCCAAAGCGATTGATCATTTTCCACACTGGTCAATCTTCTCCGTTGGATTGAATCCAATCTAAATTGAGTCTAAATTGTTTGGAAGGGAAGTTATGGCTGTTTGGTACAGTCAATTGTTTTGATCAAATCACATATCAATTGGATAATTAAGATTGAAGTGTAGGCTTCGGTTTTATTATCTGATGGATGTGCGATTCAATCAGAACTGAGCAGCACTGAGATCTTTTGTTCATGAATATGATCTGATTGATCAGCCTTTGTGATCACATGGTGGAAATAGAGGGGTGATTGATCATTTACGACTGTAAATTACAAACGTATCAATTGAAGTCCACTTCTCTGTGTGTGTCATATCGATCAAATGGGTTGTGGACTTTATTCCTTTGAGGAGAGATTGATGAGCCATCCACAACTCTGCCCCAGCTACATCACTGACCTAGTCTCAAAATACCAACCTAATCGTTCTCTTCGTTCTTCCCAAGACCTCCTGCCCTCTAGCTCCCTCATCACCTCCTCCCATGCTCTCCTCCAGGACTTTTCCAGAGCCTCTCCAGTCCTATGGCACTCCTTACCCCAATCTGTTAGATTATCCCCTACTCTATTAGCTTTTAGATGAACCCTGAAAACTGTCCTCTTTAGAGAAGCCTATCCAACCCACACCTAACAACTTCATTTTCATTTTCTCCATCGGCTCATCCCCCACAGCTGTTACCTTTTGTTCCACTTGACCCTCCCTTCTAGATTGTAAGCTCTAATGAGCAGGGAGCTCTGATCCCTCTTCTATTGAATTGTATTGTAACTACTGTTTGTCCCCATGTTGTAAAGTGCTGCGCAAACTGTTGCCACTTTATAAACCCTGTATTATAATAATAATAATAATAATTGATTGGAAAATAAATCAATCATGTATTGAAGCGTATATGGCCACCATTAGAGGTTCTATAGGTTGTTCTACATATTATATTTTCTTTAGAGCTTTGATTCCTTTCTGCCTAACAGCACTAGGGTTGTCGGTTCAAATTCCAACCACGACACTACCTGCCTGGAGTTTGCATGCTCCCTCTGTGCCTGCATGGGTTTCCTCCGGGTATTCCAGCGTCCTTAGAAGTGAATATATATAAGGTGATGGCACCAAAGATTATTTGTGAATAATATGTGCAACTGCCCCTTTTAAAGTGGAATAAACCACTCTGATTGGTAGCAATAAGAAAAAGTGCGGCGCTAGCTCATGTGATACATAGAAACAATAATACCAACTTAATCATTAGGTGATAACAATTCACATAATAATAAAATTCATAAAAATAAGCAATATTAAAAAAATATTAAAAAAAAGAAAAAATCTTCACAGAGTAGTCCATTCACCGTGATCCAAAGAAAAGTGCAGGAACAAATTAATCCTTCAAATAATGCCCCCCCCCCCCCCACACACAGCCGTGTGTAATAAATACAAACTCACCAAAACTTTAGAGTAAATACGCCTTGTAATAACAAAAGAACAAATCTTCTGGACAGCAGCACTCCAATAAAAGCCTTTATTTTGTAAAATCTTCCAAAAATCCAAATAACACATGGCAAGTCACAAAACTCTGGGTCAAAGCTGACGCGTTTCACACTGTCTTAGTGTTTAATCATGATTACATGATTGCACCCTTGGCTGTTGGGAGGAAGCAATCACCTCGAGGACGTCCACACCTGAGCGGTTTTTGTTTTCTGAAATACGCCTTGTAGCAATATTAAACTCTTTCAACCAGCAGCATGTATGGTGGCGATGACTCTAAACCTCAAGATGTCTTCTTGGCAAGGGTCAAACAGTATTTTTCTGGAGAAACATACTGAGAATCAGAGCGCAATATGTTTTTTAAAGGTAGGTACAAACAGTTAGGTAAAACAATGAGCATTTACATTTAGGAGTGCTATAAATCAGCACCAACATGTACAGCTTTAGGTTAATAAGCTTGTCGTCTCACCAAGGCGTGGCGTGCATTCCAAAGCGCAAGAGATGGAAACCAGGAAACCAGATGTGACGTCAATATTGACGGACGCACAGCCTTACTGCATTTCGTGTTCGACCAGCTCGGTTCAGAAGCTTCCTGATGACGTGTTGAACACGAAATACATTAAGCCTGCGTATCCGTCCTTATCGACGTCACATCCGCTTTCTTGGTTTCCATCCCTTGCGCTTTGGATTGCACGCCGCATCTTGGTGAGACGGCGAGCTTATTAACCTAAAGCTGTACATGTTGGCCTACAGCACTCCTAAATGTAAGTGCGCATTGTTTTACCTACCTGTTTGTACAAACCTTTAATAAACATATTGCACTCTGATTCTCAGTATGTTTCTTCCAAGCCTTAATGTTTGACCGTTGCAAAGGAGACATCTTGTGGTTTACGTTGCTGGTTGAAAGAGTTTAAAGCGTAGTTCCAGTCCCCCAAACTTTTTTTTTTTTTTTTTTAAACGCTGCTCTGTAATTGTCCAAAATTGTACATGAACATTACATTAATAATGTACATAAACATTACTAGCATGTCATACTTTTAGCGCTTTTACTTTCTTTAGAAATAGTTTGTTACTCACAGATCTCGGGAGCAGGCAGGTTCCATTTTAGCTGTGGGCATCTGAAGCTCTCCTGTGTTCATTTCCTGGATTTCTGTGCAGCTGGCTACCCAGCATGCACCTCTTGATCTTGCGCATGCGCAGTAATGCCTTTGCGCAGCTCTCCTTCCAATAACGAGATTTTGGCAGTAGGCAATTCTCAAGGATTCCTGGGATACATGACGCCGCTATCCCTGGAACCCTTGCAAATCGCCTAGTGATGTAATCGCCTAGGCGGGGACAGGTGGAAGTAAAGAAGATATTTCCAAACAGAAAAAAAATGACATTGTGAAGGGGATGCAATACAGAGAAATTGCAGAAAATGGGCGAAACTCCACTTTAATATTATATATTATATATTTTTTTTGAATATTGCCTATTTTTTGAATATTGCTTATTTTTATGAATTTTATTATGGGATTTTTCATGTGAATTGGTAATGATTAAGTTGGTATTATTGATTCTATTTATCACATGAGCTAGCGCCACACTTTTTCTTATTGCTACTTATTCCAGTTTACTCCATCACCCCTAAAGACATGCAGGTAGGTTAATTGGCTCCTGCCTAAATTGTCCTTAGTGAGTAAAGCTGGCCATACATTAAACAATTTTCTTATTCCATTTACTTTAGATTTACATTTAAATATGTAGTGCAAGGGCCTGCTTGATTGCATACAAATTGTAAGTGTTTAGGTTTAACCTCATATTATATAATTTTGGTAAATCTAATGAAAAAAAATTGTACAAGCAAATTGTATAATGTATGGCCAGCCTTAGGAACCTTAGATTGTAAGCTCCTTGTGGACAGGGACTGATGTTAATGTACAATATATATGTATTTAAGTGTAAATTGTTTGTGCTATATAAATACCTGTAATAAAATTTTTAAAAAATTTAAATATTTACTTCTGATTAATAGGCGTACGTTCTGTATATATCATCCTGGCCAGGAAAAGGCATTTAATGTGCTCCTGCTGTTATATACACAATGCATGCCCCCCCCCCCGATCAGTGCTCTTTTCACTTGCTGTTGGGGGTGGGGGCAGCTGTTTTGGTAGACGAGCCGAGCCTGCCAGAGCAGTCGGTAAGAGCCGGTTTGGACAGGATTTCTGTGCATGCTCTGTAGGTACAGCAGCTCGAAGCTCAGTACATCCGCTCAACTTATCACTGCAGTCATTTCGCAGCAATCTCTCTCCATGTTCTCTGTACAGTCTCTTGTAGGGAAATCATTACATATCCAGGAGTTTCATGGTTTCTTCTGTGATTTAGGCTTAATGTACACGGGACGTTTTACAACCTCTCCTGAACGATTTAACTTGACAGATAGTAACCGACATTTAAAAACATCCGTTTTGATGTGTTTACATGCCACGTTTAGCCGCGTTTGCGTTTCGAAGTGTATTTTTTTTTCTTCAAATAGTCAAAAATGAAAACATCTGTAGTCGAAATGCGGCTAAACGCGAGTTACTGCGCTTACAAGCTGTTACAGGCATTTGGGGCTTCAAATGCCTCTAAACATCCGTACTGAACGTTTTTCCAAAAAAAGCCTCTAAACTCAACTGCCTATAAACGACCCTGTGTACATGTACTGACAGGATAACATAGAGGAGAGTTCAGGGGCAGCTAAAAAAAAATGTCCAACTGCTCCTAAACATCCGTTTACCTGCAGCAGTGTACATGAGGCTTTAAAAAAAGGGCCTGAATTAGGGCTCATTTACACTTGCTTTGGCTTCAACACACATTAACGGCTTGTTTACACTTGCTTCAAAACAAGGCTTTGGACACGCTTTGTTAAAGCTCTCTGAACGCCAGTCAAAGCTCCTGTCCCTAAATAAAATGGTTAGCTTACGGTCCTGTTTACACCTTGCTTTGCTTCAAAAATTATACCCCATGTAGCTTCAGTGGTGTTTCAAAATATCTTCAAAGCCTCCATAGAAGTCTATAGCAAAGCCTCATCAAAGCCCCACTGAAGCCTCATCGAAGCCCCAAACAAAAGCAAGGTGTAAGCAGGACTGTAAGCTAACCATTTTATTTAGGGCTCATTTACACTTGCTTTGGCTTCAACAAGGCTTCGGACAGGGTTTGTTAAAGCTCTCTAAATGCTTACAGTCCTGTTTACACCTGCTTTTGCTTTGCTTCGGCTTTGCTTCAAAAATTATACCCCATGTAGCTTCAGTGGTACTTCAAAACATCTTCAAAGCCTCCATAGAAGTCTATAGCAAAGCCTCATCGAAGCCCCAAACAAAAGCAAGGTGTAAACAGGACTGTAAGCTAACCATTTTATTTAGGGCTCATTTGCACTTGCTTCGGCTTCAACAAGGCTTCGGACAGGCTTTGGTAAAGCTCTCTGAACGCCAATCAAAGCTCCTTTAACTAAATAAAATGGTTAGCTTACAGTCTGTCAGGAACAATGAATCAGACTGAGACAGAAGTACAGTTAAATCACACTTGTTTAATAATAAAAATAAAAAGGTAAACAGAGTAAGCATAGTCAAAACATAGTCAGAGTTCAGTAACCGGATCGGGTAGTCAGCCAAGCCAAAGTCCAAGAGCCAGCGTTAAAGGTAGCAGTTCAGCAAGCAGGATCTGTAGCCAGCGGAGACGTCAGTCAAGCAGGTCTTCAACAGCAACGCAGGAGAAAGTCTCTTGTGATGTTAACACAGGCGAAGGCGAAGATCAAATGAACTGGAAGTCCTTAAGTAGGCAAAGCTAACGAGTGGATCATCAACAGGTGGATCACTGTGGAGAAATGGAAGCTGGCAATTAGCTGACAGCTGAGCTGCCAGCACCGAGAAGGAAGGGCTGAACCCAGCCCTGACAGTACCCCCTCCTCAATGACCCCTCCCCCTCGGAGGACCACCGGGCTTGAGGGGAAAACGTCTATGGAAATCACGGAGGAGGACAGGGGCATGTAAGTCCGAGGATAGGACCCAAGAGCGTTCCTCCGGACCGTACCCCTTCCAATGCACCAGGTACTCTATGCGCCCACGGAACCTACGGGAGTCAGCAATGGACTGTACTTCATGCTCCTCATGATTCTCAACCTGTATAGGGTGAGGACGTGGCACCGAGGTAGTAAAACGGTTGCAGACCAAAGGTTTCAATAAGGAGACATGAAACACATTAGAGATACGCATACTGGAAGGAAGGTCCAAAGTGTAAGCCACTGGGTTTATCCTGCTAAGGATACAGAAAGGCCCAATAAACCGAGGTGCGAACTTCAGAGAAGAAACACAAAGTCGGAGGTTGCGAGAAGACAGCCAGACCCTGTCCCCGACCTGGTAGGAAGGCGCAGGCAGGCGTCTGCGGTCAGCGTGGAGTATGTACCTCTCGTTAGCCTATCGCAGAGCCTCCTGGACTTGTACCCAAGTGGAATGAAGACCACGGAGATGCTCCTCTAACGCAGGAATACTCTGAGGAACAAACGAGTCAAGCAACATGGAAGGTTGGAAACCATAATTCGCCATAAATGGGGACAAACGGGAATACGATCAGGAGGAATCACAGGAACCAGAACCGACTCCATCTTGGAAGTGGAGGAAAATTGTCTCGACAAGGCGTCAGCCCTTACATTCTTAGTACCGGATAAGAATGAGACAATGTAATTGAAACTCGACAAGAAAAAGAGCCCATCGTGCCCTTCAGACAAGAAAGTGAGATTCTTATGGTCAGTAAGAATGAGAACCGGCACAGTGGTACCTTCGAGGAGATGTCTCCATTCTTTCAGGGCTAAAATGATCGCCAAAAGCTTTCTGTCACCAATCTCGTAATTGCACTCGACAGACATCTATGTGGTGGGTCTCCAGGGACTTGGAAAATATGAGGATATCGTCGAGATAAACCACCACACATAACTGCAACAAATCTCGGAGGACATTGTTAATAAACTCCTGGAAAACTGCCGGAGCATTACAGAGGCCAAAAGGCATTACGAGATACTCATAATGACCTGTTCTGGTATTAAACGCAGTTTTCTACTCGTCGCCCTCCTTAATCCTCACGAGATTGTATGCCCCTCTCAAATCAAGCTTTGTGAAAACCGTTGCTCGTTTGAGGCGGTCAAATAACTCTGTAATCAATGGGATCGGATAGGCATTCTTAATGGTGAAACTATTGAGACCCCTATAATCAATACAAGGTCTCAGTTCACCACTCTTCTTCTTCACAAAAAAGAAACCAGCACCAGCAGGAGACGAGAATTTGCAGATGAAACCTTGAGAAAGTGCATCTGCAACATACTCATCCATGGCTTTATCCTCCAAGACCAAAAAAAGGGTAAACCCGGCCACGAGGGGGTATGGCACCAGGTTGAAGGTCAATTGCGCAATCATACGACCGGTGTGGAGGCAACATACCGGCTTGAACTTTGTCAAAGACATCGCTAAAATCACGATACTCCTCCAGGAGGGAGGAGAGTGAAGAGGTGCCCAGGACCTTGGCTACCTTTTGAAAGCATCTCTTACTGCATTGTGGCGACCAGGACAGAACCTCAGCACGGAGCCAATCAAAAGATGGGTTGTGCCTTTGTAACCAAGGATAACCAATAACCAGTGGAAACTTTGGTGAGGAAATAACTTGGAAGTGGATTATCTCATGGTGAAGAGCCTCTACGGCCATGGACAACGGAACCGTCTCATGAGTCACATGGGCAGGCTGTATGGGTCTCCCGTCAAGAGCCTCAATGGCAAGTGGAGTGTCACGGAGCTGCAGCGGAATTGAGTGCATAGACACAAAGGCAACATCAATGAATAGGCCTGCAGCCGCGGAGTCGATTAGAGCCTGTATCTCGATGGACGACTCAAAATTATACCCCATGTAGCTTCATTGGTGCTTCAAAGCGTCTTCAAAGCCTCCATAGAACTCTATGGCAAAGCTCGCTTGATGCCCCACCGAAGCACCAAGCAAAAGCAAGGTGTAAACAGGACTGAAGTTAACCATTTTATTTAGTGACAGGAGCTTTGACTGGCGTTCAGAGAGCTTTAACAAAGCGTGTCCGAAGCCTTGTTTTGAAATAAGTATAAACTAGCCCTTAGAAATGATGGGTAAAGCTGGCTCTTTCTATCCAGAGACAGGAAAATAACAACTGTCAAGTAATTTCTATAAAATTATTATAAAAACAATTGCAGTGAAATTGTTACATGGAAAGAGGCGTTTTGGATTGTGCTAATTTGGAAAGGCAGGAAGAAATAGATAACCCAGTAAATAAAAAAAAATATTATGCACATACAGAAATGTTCTAGGTGATTCATTGCATATATTACTGTATGTATCTTAGGCCTCATTCACATGTCCTAAACTGCCATGGTGCCGCAAGTTTACTTGTGGCCGGGATCCCAGGTGATCCGATTAGCGGAGGCTGCTCAGCCTGTACAATTGGATGACAGGAGCCATGGTGCGCCCTTGCAGTTAGAGACTAATGTCCACCCCCTGATGCAGATTGTGCCCAGAGGTGGACATCTGTCCCCAACCACAGGTAATTGCTGGATGTGCAGATACATGCTTACTAGTGGTGCAACGGATCGTCATCGATCCGTTATCCGAACGGGGCACCCTGTTCGGATCGGCACACCACACGATCCGCGGAGCGCTCCGGAGCCTCGGCCATAGGAAAGGCCGCGGCTTCGGCCTAGCTCCGGAATGGCAGCCATCTTGGTACACCCGGTGGCGGCCGCTGTAGTGACGTTTCGTCGCCGCCATCTTGCTCCACCCCACACTCCTGCACAGTAATGATAGTGAGAAGGGGCCAAGCGGACATCTTGTTACACCCAACAGAGTTTTAGAATTCAGTTATTTTCAACACAAAACGGAGCTTTCATGCCTAAATACATTATTTGGAAATCCAACGGACTGTTTACATGTTACATTTTAAAAGCAGCAGCAAACCTGCTGACCTTACATGGTTGCTAATGTGACAGAACACCTCTGATTTTCACATTTAACATTTAGTTAAATTTAATTACTTGAGTTTTTAGATGTATCCAGTTTAGCACTGGAAAATAGAACTCTGTACGTTCAGAAGCAGATTAGATACTCTGAACACATCTAAACACATGCAATCGCAAGTACATTTATATTCAAAAGAACTTGATCTGGAAAGCATAAAGTTTGTTTACACTTATGCCGCGTACACACGACCGCTTTTCTCGACGAGAAAAACTGCATTTTTTCTTTTCGCCGAGAAAAACAATCGTCTGTGGGCTTTATGTCGTTTTTCTCGTCGAGAAAAACAGCATAAAAAACGACGAGAAAAATTAGAACATGTTCTAAATTTTCTCGTCGTTTTTTCCAGCATTTTTTTCCGCGGCAGTTTTCCCATAGGGAAACACTGCCGCGGAGCCCACAGACGGTCGTTTTTCTCGTCAAGAGAAAAAATGACGGGAAAAACGACCGTGTGTAGGGAACCAAGCGGTTCCCTCGTTTTTCCTGTCATTATTCACGGCGGTTTTTTAACCGCCGTGAATAATGATCGTGTGTACGCGGCATTAGATCATTTCTCCTGTGTTTAGACAAACCAAATGCAGGAGCCTAATGTGAACGCAGCCTAAGCACACAGAGTGAATTATACTATTAAAAATCTTTTATATTATTATTACTTTACAGGATTTATATAGCGCCAACAGTTTGCGCAACGCTTTACAACATGAGGGGAGACAGTACAGTTACAATACAATTCAATACAGGAGGAATCAGCTATGTACATATAAGTATTAAATAAGCGCATGTACACTATATTACAAAAGTATTGGCACGCCTGCCTTTCCACGCATATGAACTTTAATGTCATCCCAGTCTTAGTCCGTAGAGTTCAATATTGAGTTGGCCCACCTTTTGCAGCTATAACAGCTTCAACTCTTCTGGGAAGGCTGTCCACAAGGTTTAGGGAATGGGAATGTTCCAGCCATAAGTTACCATGCAGCACTGGGCGGTCTGACTATTGACTTTTTTATTTGCCATGCCACACTTCCACCCCATCCCCCCCCTCCCTTCCCATCCATTTTACATTGTTTAACACTGTCATTGGTTCTTAGCGCTGATGATTTTTTGATCTGTATGGGAATGTTTGACCATTCTTCCAGAAGCGCATTTGTGAGGTCAGGCACTGATGTGGACGAGAAGGCCTGGCTCGCAGTCTCCAATCTAATTCACCCCAAAGGTGTTCTATCAGGTTGAGGTCAGGGTTCTGTGCAGGCCAGTCAAGTTCCTCCACCCCAAACTCACTCATCCATGTCTTTATGGACCTTGTGTTGTGCACTGGTGCACAGTCATGTTGGAACCGGAAGGGGCCACCCCCAAACTGTTCCCACAAAGTTGGGAGCATGAAATTGTCCAAAATGTCTTGGTATGCAGACGCCTCTATAGCTCCATTCACTGGAACTAAGGGTTTGATGCAAGAATCCTGAAATATGCGATCCCAAACTAGAGACTACAGGCCAACTTTCTCCACTGTAACTAACAGATCAAGATGTTATCTACCTCTTCGCCCTCATTAGGACTGTAACAATAAGTCTTGACATGGTGGACTAATGCTTTCTTATTTTATCTTCTCTTCTCAGGTAGATGCAGAAGACCTATTCAAGTGGGGAACCGTGGGGCAGAATGTTTTGCTTCACTCCTTTGTCCATCACTCAATCCCCTTCATAAGAGCTTGTAGGTCCTTTACTGGTGTTAGAATTGGTGCACTATGAATAATGCCTGCATACTCACTGATAGTTTTGTTATTTTCTTTTTACATATGCATTTTTCTCAAATCTATGCATGTCTGTGCCAGAGGGGGTCCACATAGCCTTTCTTTCAAAGGACCCGTCCCAGGGCTGTTCCCTTGGAGACTCTCCTTTACTCCTGGAACTTAGGGTTCTGGCATCGGTTGCTCTACAATTCATGTATCTTGTTACTATTCTCTCTATTCTTCCTTCAAGCCTTTCTTGTTTCTCGTCTTTGAGGGCTGCTCCCGGGTCTAACAAGCCACTACATCACATCCATCTAAGGAGGGTCCATGTGGGTGAGTACATTCATCTTTTTTCACACATCTTACAATGTCTACTTTAGCTAATACAAGTGTTACCATCTTGTCTTGCAAAAGGGTCTAAACTCCCCCTTAAAACATATCAAAGACTTCACTTTCTACCAATCCCTAGATGCAGACATTGTAGCTTTAAAGGAAACACACTTTCCTCAGTCTTTTACTCCAAAATACCTTCTTAAAATCCTCCTACTTGTTATTAGGCTAACGCTACGGAAAATAAATGTCTGTATGTCCAAGCAGAAACTTAGGTCATTAGAGATAAGGAGGGGTGTGTAAGGTAATTAGGGAAGAGTTTGATAACTTTCTTAGTTTAATATGTTCCAAATTCTAATTTCTATTTTGACTGCTTTCCTCGGAATTCGAAGTGGGATTAATACTAGCTGGCGATTTTAATCTTGCTTTAGATAAGTCCCAAACCGTCACCTACAAATCGCCTCCAAAACACAGCCACAAACTGAAAGATCTATGTTACCAACGTGATTTGATAGATGCTCGGAGGGAAGCTAATCCAACTGCAAAGGACTATTCTCACTACTCTAGGACTATTATCTATACTCCAGGCTTTCTAAATTAACGGTGGCTAAGATACTATCGACCCCTTGGTTGGACCATGATCCAATATCTATATCTATATATTGCCCTCATATTGTAAAGCATTACGCAAATAGTTGGCGCTATATAAATCCTGTATAATAATATCTCCTTCTAACCTAACAATCATGACTACATTGGGGTATGAATGAATCCTTATAATGAGTCCTATTGCTTTGATATACACTCACCGGACACTTTATTAGGTACACCTTGCGAGTACCGTGTTGGACCCCCTTTTGCCTTCAGAACTGCCTTAATTCTTTGTGGCATAGATTCGACAAGGTGTTGGAAACATTCCTCATAGATTTTGGTCCATGTCATGTTCAAGAAACCAGTGTTGAGATGATTTGAGCTTTGAGACATGGTGCATTATCCTGCTGGAAGTAGCTATCAGAAGATGGGTACATTGTAGTCATAAAGGGATGGACATGGTCAGCAACAATACTCAGGTGGCATTTAAACAATGCTCAACGGCACTAGTCCAGGATAAGATGAAGTTATTCCTCAAAGTCTGGGATCCATGGCTTGATTATCTTACCAATGACCCCAGGACACTTGCTACCTAGGTACTTTCTCATAAAATGGGCTTCTGGGCGCTGGACCGCAGCTCCTCCATATCCCCCCTCCCAAATCCTCCCCTCTCAACTTTATTTCACCCCTCTATTTCTTCTGTCTTTCCCCCTAAAGTTCTCACGTTTTAGTGTTTATTTCAATATTACAGTATCAGTTGCTTAATGGGCTCACATATTGTGGACCATGGATAGTTTGGCCCTCCGGGGGTCCGCCTGCACAGGGGGGAGGGTCGGCCCCCCCGATAGCTGGATGGGGGGTAGGCTCTTCCCAGTGGGTGGAGCACCGGATGGGTCGGTAACATATAAAGACTAGTAGGCCCCTGTCATGGGAGACTTGTACATTGCTTATTATGATACTTTAGCTATCTGGCGCACGTCTTAAGGACTCATTGGACAATGTTGATAAGGCAGGTGTGATCTACGTTATGCTTATTGATCAATGTATGGCTCCCTAATGGCTTTGAATACTGTACAAAAATGCGCTGAGATTCTTTTGTATTGTTTTTGAAAATCTTTAATAAACATTATTGAAACATAAACAATGCTCAATTGATACTAAGAGCCCATTCACACAGGGGCAACTTTGGATCCGGCTTCAAATCGCCCCAGGTCGCCCCTAGTTGCCTCAAGTCGCGCTGGCTGAGGAAATCAATGTAAGTTAATGGAGCCGTCTTAATACACACTACTGCAGTCGCTCCGACTTCAAAAAAGGTCCCTGTACTACTTCAATCCGACTTCTAGGCAACCTGTACCCATTCATTTCAATGGGAGTTGCCTCTGAAGTCGGATCACTGTCTTAATAGGAGCAACTCTCCAGGAAGAGAACATACATTTCTCAGGCAAACCTCTCCCTCCCCCCTCCCTCCCACAGAGCTGATTCTTGTTTGATTGGCCACTGGAATGTCTCCTGTCCTGCAGGCAACTTGAAGTTGCCTTGTAAGTAGCTCCAGGTCGCGCTGTGATTCATACTCAAGTCGTGTCTGAGTTGCCTCATAAAATCGCGCTGGAAGTCGCGTTGCCCCTGTGTGAATGGGCTCTAAGGGGCCCAAAGTGTGCCAATAAAATATCTCCCACACCATTCCCCCACCACCACCAGCCTGAACCATTGATACAAGGCAGGATGGATCCATGTTTTCATGTTGTTTTTGCCAAATTCTGACCCTACCATCTGAATTTCGCAGCTGAAAACGAGACTCATCAGACCAGGCAACGTTTTTCTAATCTTCTATTGTCCAATTTTGGTGAGCCTGTGCGAATTGTAGCCTCAGTTTCATGTTCTTAGCTGATAGGAGTGGCACCCCATGTGGTCTTCTAATGCTGTGGCCCATCTGCTTCAAGGTTCGATGTGTTATGCGTTCAGAGATGGTATTCTACATACCTTGGTTGTAACGAGTGGTTATTTGAGTTACTGTTGCCTTTCTATCATCTTGAACCAGTCTTGCCATTTTCCTCTGACATCAACAAAGTATTTTCCTCCACACAACTGCCGCTCACTGGATATTTTCTCTTTTTCGGACCATTTTCTGTAAACCCTAGAGATGGTTGTGCGTGAAAATCCCAGTAGATCAGCAGTTTCTGAAATACTCAGATCAGCCGTCTGGCACCAACACCCTTGTTACATTCAAAGTCACTTAAATCCCCTTTCTTTTCCATTCTGCTCGGTTTTCACTTCAGCAAGTCGTCTTTACCACGTCTAGATGCCTAAAGGCATTGAGTTGCTGCCATTTGATTAGCAATTTGTGTTACCAAGCAATTGAACAGGTGTATCTAATAAAGTGGCTGGTGAGTGTGGCTTTACATATTAAAACATATTTTGAGACAAATAGAGCAGAGAACAATTCTCCTTCTATAAATTGGTCCACCCACAAAGCTTCTGTCAGAGGGTTCCTTATTCAACTTTCATTAAGAGAAAAAAAGCCCATAACGAATTGCTTGAGAATAAAACCAAGGAATACTAGTTAGTCAGCATAAACAATTACCCGACCCTACTCTCTATATTCCCATGGGCAAGAAGTTTAAAAGGCAAAAAAAAACCCTATGTGGCTCACAGCCAAAAATTAAAGGCTATAACTAATGAGAAAATAACTTTAAAAAAATATAAAAATGAAGTAATACTATCATCGTTTAAATGCTACAAAGAATATAACAGAATATGTAAAAAGGAAATCGAGGGCGCAAAAATTCACAACGGACGACAGATTGCAAAAGATAGTAGGACAAACCCCCAAAAAAATCTTCAAATATATTAATAGTAAAAATGCCAGGTCGGAGCATATAGGCCCTTTACAAAATAATCTAGAGTGGGTGACTGGGGACAAAGAGAAGGCAAATGTATTAAATACTTTCTTTAGCTTTGTGTATACAAAAGAGCATGGGGGAGCTCATGTCCATAATGGGGGTGGTATTGACACAGCCCCAAATGATCCACAATGGCTCAAAAGTGATATGGTCCAGAAATATTTAGACAGAATAAAGGTGGATAAAGCACCTGGACCAGATGGCATATACCCACTGATCCTAAAAGAATTGAGCTCTGTCATTTCAAAGCCATTGTTTCTACGTTTTAGGGACTCGTTAATGACTGGAATGGTACCACTGGATTGGTGTAGGGCCAATGTGGTGCCCATATTTAAAAAGGGATCAAAGTCTTTACCAAGTAACTATAGACCTGTTCGTTTAACTTCTACAGTTGGGAAGATACTGGAGAGTTTATTAAAAGATCACATAGATGAGTTTTTGCTGGAAAAAAATATTTAAAGCAGCAGACAGCATGGATTCATGACAGTGTTGATTTTGGCAGCAAATTTCGATTTAGTTTGAGTCTTAGGACTAAAATGGCATTTTAGTTTTAGTCCCATTTTAGTCTTCTGCAATTGTTTTAGTTTTAGTCGTATTTAGTCGACTAAAATGTCCTACATTTTAGTCGACTAAAATCTCCAGTACATTTTAGTCTACTAAAATCTCCAGTATATTTTAGTTGACTAAAATCATTTAAGTTGACTAAAATCATTTTAGTCATCTAAAATTGAATGGGTGTAGTTAAATTGTAATGCATTATTTAAGCATTTCTCTACAATTTACAAACTCATTATATACTGCTGGAGTGAAAGATCGAATATGTTATTATTTATGGTATTGAGGTATGAACATGCACTACAGACCAGTGTTAATTTTGACGTCAAATTTCAATTTAGTTTTAGTCTTAGTCTTTTGATTAAAATGGCATTTTAGTCCCATTTTAGTCTTTTGCCATTTGTCACATTTTAGTCCTCTCAATTGTTTTAGTCGTATTTTAGTCTACTAAAATGGTATTAAGTTAGTTGATTAAAATGTTTTAGTCGACGAAATTAACACTAATTCATGAAAGACAGAAGTTGTCAAACAAACCTGATTTTTTTTTATGAGAAGTAAAACCTTGGACAGAGGGGTGGTATCACGTACCTGGTACTAGAGGCCAATGGAGAGAGAGGGCTTCCCTTGCGGCTAAGTTCCAGACCCCCCTGAGGGTGAAAACAGGAAAGGTCAGGCCCAAAGCAGCACGGGTTGCCTGCTGGACTGTATGCAGGAGGTTCTGGAGTACAGCTGGTGTGCTGGGGTAGAATCAGCAGACAGATGACAACCGTGAGGTGTTGCAGGATTCAGATAATGCTGCGACTGGAGTGTGGTCACAAGGAAGCCTAGGTCATGAGCCGGGTTGGGATCAGAGCAGACGTGGTCAGGTGGATAGCTGGAGTCGAACACAGGAAGCAAACAGGAGACAGGTCAAGGACAAGCCGGATCGGTAACAGGAGACACAGGAACAGGAATATCACGAAGATAACACACTGGAGGAGCCGAAGATCAACCAGCAAATGCAGACACTTGCAGACTTCCTTATATAGGCCCATGTGACCTGCTGGTAGAGATTCTGGGTCCTAAAGTCCTTCTGCCAGAGATTCTGGGTCCTAAAGCCCTTCTCCTGCTGTTGGTTCCCTGACAGTGCCCCCCCCCTGACGGGCAGCCTCCGGATGCCCATCTGGGCAATTTTCTCCGGGTATTTGGCCCGAAACTCTCGGAGGAGTCTAGGAGCATGTACATTGGCTTCAGGTTCCTAGGAGCTCTCTTCGGGTGGATACCCTTTCCATTTAATTAGGAATTGGGTTTGTCTCCCTCGCTTCCTGCAGTCAAGGATTGATTCTACTTCAAATTCTGTGTCCTCTCCAATAGTTACTGGTGGCGGCGGTGGCTCCGCTCTCCCGGGAAATGGATCTGGAACAGTTGGTTTAAGCAAGGAGGTGTGAAAGACCGGATGGATCCTATATGATTCAGGCAGAGACAGTTCGTACGCCACTGGGTTTATTTCCCGTTTGATCTGAAAGGGGCCAATATACCTTGGTCCTAGCTTCCGTGAAGGGCAGGCCAATTTCAGGTTGGCAGTAGACAGCCACACTTTGTCCCCTACCTTGAAGGCAGGATTCCCCCTCCGTTTCCGATCAAAGTGTTTCTTGTAATCCACTTGGGCTTTCTGTATGGACTCCCGGAGGACCTGATAATTGTTTTGTATGAAAACCAGTCTGTCCTGCAAGGCAGGTACAGTAGCTTCAGGCATAGTTTCAGGCAGGGCAGCAGGGTGGAATCCATAATTGGCCCAGAATGGGGACTGATTTGTAGCTGAGTGGACAGAGTTATTATAGGCAAATTCTGCCAGTGGGAGCAGGGATGCCCAGTCATCTTGGGAAAAAGCTGAAAAGCAGCGGAGGTATTGCTCCAGGGTTTGATTTGTGCGTTCTGTTTGCCCATTACTTTGGGGATGATAGGCGGATGATAGGCAGAGTTCCACTTCCAAGGCTTTACAAAGGGCTCTCCAAAACCTGGAGGTGAATTGCACCCCCCGATCTGAAACAATGTTCTTTGGGAGTCCGTGAAGTCTGATGACCTCCTTGATAAAAGTATGAGCCGTTTCGGCCGCAGAGGGAGTACCAATCATTGGTATGAAGTGGGCCATCTTGGATAGTCGGTCAACCACAACCAGGATGGTCGTGAAGTTTTCAGAGGGAGGAAGGTCAACAATAAAATCCATAGAGATCATCTCCCAGGGGCGATTAGGGATAGGCAAGGGTCTCAATAACCCCCAGGCTTTGGCTTTGTCGCCTTTGCTATGTAGACATGTTGTGCATGACTTGACGTAGGATCTGCAGTCCCGACTGAGGTTAGGCCACCAAAAGGACCGCTGAATGAGCTCATTAGTCTTACGGGCCCCAAAGTGCCCTGCAAGTTGGTGGTCGTGGAATGTCCTGAGAACCTGGAGCCTTGCTTCCTGAGGTACGAAGATTTTGTCCTGGTGCCAAAGTAATCCATCCAGCCTCCTTAATGAGTCCTGTTCAGATTCGGGGCAAGATGCAGAAGCTTGTTCAATGGATGCCTTTAGGCTGGGTTGAATTAGCAAAAAATTTTGCGCAGATAAGATGGTGCTTGGAGGAGCATATTCAGTAGATTCAGGGAACATCCTGGAGAGGGCATCGGCTTTCCCGTTTTTGGAACCCGGGCGGTATGTCAGGTGGAAGTTAAATCTAGAAAAGAATAAGGCCCATCTGGCTTGTCGAGGTCTTAGGCGTTTTGCAGATCTTAGATATTCCAGATTTTTGTGATCTGTGAAAATCATAATTGGGTGGTTAGCACCCTCCAGCAGGTACCTCCATTCTTCGAGGGCGACTTTAATTGCCAGGAGTTCTCTGTCACCACATCATAGTTTCTCTCGGCCTGATTCAGCTTCCTGGAGCAAAAGGCTACTGGATGAAGCAGGGACTTTGGTCCCTGACGCTGAGAGAGAACGGCTCCCGTAGCTACTTCGGATGCGTCCACCTCGAGGACAAAGGGAAGAGCTGGGTCTGGGTGTTGCAACACGGGAGCAGAGGTGAAGAGGGCCTTCAGCTGTTTAAAGGCCATTTGAGAATCCTGGTTCCAGGAGAAGCGTGAGTGTAGGCGAGTGAGCTGGGTGATCGGGGCAATGATAGTCGAGAAATTTCGAATGAATTTCCTATAAAAGTTAGCAAAGCCCACGAACCTCTGGACCCCTTTCTTGTCAGAGGGTGCAGGCCATTCCAAGATTGCAGAGACCTTCTGAGGATCCATGGAGATCCCCTCTGTGGAGATTATGAGTCCCAAGAACTGGATAGATTGTTTCTCGAACTCACACTTCTCTGCTTTGGCATATAAGCCATGAGTTCTTAAGGTCTTTAACACTTTTCTGACGTGCTCTCGATGGAGTTCAAGTGAAGCTGAGAAAATTAGTATGTCATCCAGATAGACGATTAAGAACAGGTCGAGGTATTCCCTGAAGATGTCATTTACAAAATGTTGGAATGTCGCGGGGGCATTACATAGCCCGAATGGCATTACAAGGTATTCAAAGTGCCCAAAGCGTGTTCGAAAGGTGGTCTTCCACTCATCACCTTCCCTAATACGAACCAGGTTGTAGGCCCCCCGTAAGTCCAACTTTGTGAAAACCCGAGCTGTTTGAAACCTTTGGAATAACTCAGGAACGAGAGGGAGTGGGTATCTGTTCTTGATGGTGATTTTATTAAGGTCCCGATAATCAATGCATGGTCTGAGAGAATGATCTTTCTTCTCAACGAAGAAGATGCCAGCTCCAGCAGGCGAAGAGGAGGGGCGGATGAATCCTTTGGCTAGGTTTTCATCTATATATTGTCGGAGGGCCTCCAGCTCGGATAAAGGAAAGATTCGCCCGAAGGGTACTTCTGCCCCGGGTAGCAACTCAATTGGGCAGTCATAGGACCGATGCGGGGGCAGGGCATCAGCCCCTTTCTTGTCAAAGACATCAAGGAAATCAAGGTAGGCTGAAGGGACAGTATGACAGGGATCTGGTGTAGGTTGAACTGAGAGACACACTGAAGGGTTGACAGGCGTGGGGATGCCACAGTGTTGGAGACAGTAGGGAGATGAGAAGTTGATTTCTCCCTTGGGCCAGTCGATTTGCGGGTTGTGGGCCCGCAGCCAGGGTATCCCTAGGATGGCTGGGAATATTGGAGACCTGATGACGTCAAAGCGGAGTAATTCCTGATGGCCTGCATCTGTGGTGGCAAGGATAGGGATAGTCTCCTGAGTGACAGGTCCAGAGCTGGGAGTAGTACCATCTGCTAAATGTACATCAAGTCTTTGATCCTTTAGTTTCAGGGGTATGCGCAAGTTCTTGGCAAGGTTGATGTCCAAGAAACAACTACAGGCTTCAGAGTCAACGATTGCCCGCAGCTTGACTTCCTTTCCAGCCACCTGCAGAGATATGGGGAGAATTACATGAGTGGATACAGTCCCAGGTAAATAGAGGTGCGAGGGGTGTGGAAGGCTGGATTTACTTGGGCGAACAGGACAACTGCGAAGGAAGTGGCCCGAAGCTCCACAATAGAGACACGAGTTAGCTTGTCGTCTGCGTGCTCTCTCTTCAGAGGTTAAAGCAGGGCGGAGTAGGCCAATTTGCATAGGTTCCCTGTCAGAAGTATTGATAGGCTGGGAATCAGAGACTGGGATTGTTGGTCCTGGAACCATTGGCATTACCCATGTGGGTCGGAAGGTCTGGGTGCGTTCGGACCGTCGCTCCCGAAGCCGTCGGTCTAGTTGGATAGAGATTTGGATGAGATTCTCTAATGACGTGGGAGCCTCGATCCTAGCTAACTCGTCCTTGAGAGTCTCGGATAAGCCTTGCCGGAACTGGTATTTCAGGGCGGCATCATTCCACCCGGTATCAGCTGACCACTTGCGGAACTCCACAATATAATCCTCCACAGGCTGTCTGCCTTGTACTAGGGCATGAAGGGCAGACTCGGCGGAAGCAGTCCGCTGTGGATCGTCATATAGTGTAGCCATAGCTTTGAAAAAGGTGGCAACTGAATCCAGTACAAAGTTCTTTTGCTCAAGGAGGTTATGAGCCCAGGACTGTGGCCCATCTGATAAGAGTGAGATGATGAAACCCACCTTGACGGTCTCAAGACAAAAAGTCCTTGGTTGCAGGGCAAAGTAAAGTTCACATGCGTTTTTGAAGGCCCTGAATTTCCAGCGGTCACCTGAAAAGCGCTCAGGAGTGGGGACTCTGGGCTCTGGAGGAAGTAATCCCACAGCAGGTGTGGCTATGGCAGGAGAGCTGGCCATTGAAGCTGAGCCAGTGGAGCTAGTAGCTTGGTTAGAATCAGCAGGAGTCATAGAGGTAGTAAGGGGGTGAAGGCGTCCTTCCAGCTGAATGTAGCCGTCTTGTAAGCTCTGGACTACTTGCGTAAGAGCCGTCATCTGCTGACATAGGGACTCCAACGTGGAAGCACCTCTCTCGGCTTCAGACATCATGGCTGGTTGATACTATCACGTACCTGGTACTAGAGGCCAATGGAGAGAGAGGGCTTCCCTTGCGGCTAAGTTCCAGACCCCCCTGAGGTTGAAAACAGGAAAGGTCAGGCCCAAAGCAGCACGGGTTGCCTGCTGGACTGTATGCAGGAGGTTCTGGAGTACAGCTGGTGTGCTGGGGTAGAATCAGCAGACAGATGACAACCGTGAGGTGTTGCAGGATTCAGATAATGCTGCGACTGGAGCGTGGTCACAAGGAAGCCTAGGTCATGAGCCGGGTTGGGATCAGAGCAGACGTGGTCAGGTGGATAGCTGGAGTCGAACACAGGAAGCAAACAGGAGACAGGTCAAGGACAAGCCGGATCGGTAACAGGAGACACAGGAACAGGAATATCACGAAGATAACACACTGGAGGAGCCGAAGATCAACCAGCAAATGCAGACACTTGCAGACTTCCTTATATAGGCCCATGTGACCTGCTGGTAGAGATTATGGGTCCTAAAGTCCTTCTGCCAGAGATTCTGGGTCCTAAAGCCCTTCTCCTGCTGTTGGTTCCCTGACAGGTGGCTGTGGACATGGTACAACTAATGTGTAAGGTAAAGTCTACAAGCTTGGAAATATCAATTTGTCTCCAATTTACAAGCTGACCTCATTGCTCTGTCTAATTGGGCAACTAAGTGGAAAATGAGGTTTAATGTTGATGAATGTAAAATTATGCACTTGGGGGCTAAGAATATGAATGCATCATACATACTAGGGGGAGTACAACTGGGCAGATCCATAGTGGAGAAGGATCTGGGGGTCTTGGTAGATCATAAGCTCAATAATGGCATGCAATGCCAAGCTGCGGTTTCCAAAGCGAGCAAAGTCCTTTCTTGTATTAATAGAGGTATGGACTCCAGAGAGAGAGATATCATTATGTCCCTGTACAAATCATTAGTAATACCTTATCTGGAATATGCAGTTCAGTTTTGGGCCCCAGTTCTCAGAAAGGATATCAGGGAACTGGAGAAAGTGCAGAGAAGGGCAACCAAACTGATAAGAGGCTTGGGGGAGCTCAGCTATGAGGAAAGTGCAGAGAAACTGAATTTATTTTTTCTTGTGAACAGGAGATTAAAGCGGAGTTCCACCCTAAAGTGTAACTTTCGCTCATCTGATTCCTCCCCCCCTCCGGTGCCACAGTTGACACCTTTCGGGGGGGGGGACAGGATACCTGTCTTTGACAGGTATCCTTTCCCACTTCCGGGAGTCCGGGCCGCGGCCCGTGACGTCACCGCGGGACTCTCTCCTCCTCCCCCGGCCGCCGGGCCAATAGGAGAGAGGAGCGGGGCCTCGCGCATGTGCAGTAGAAGGCGTGTGGCGTGAAGCCAAAAGGCTACACTGCCGGGTTCCCTTACCCGCAATGGCAGCGGCAGCACACGACAGCTGATGGAAACATCAGCTGCGGTGCCGACATTGAGGGACTCCAGGACAGGTAAGTGTCCTATTATTAAAAGCCAGCAGCTGCAGTATGTGTAGAGGCTGGCTTTTAATTTATTTATTTTTTGGCCGGAACACCGCTTTAAGGGGGGAAATGATCAACATGTACAAATACATAGGTGGTCCATATAGTGAACTTGGTGTTGAGCTATTTACTTTTATGGTCATCACAGAGGACAAGGGGGCACTCTTTACGTCTAGAGGAAAAAATATTTAGTCTCCACATACGGAAAGGTTTCTTCACAGTAAGAGCTGTGAAAATGTGGAACAGACTCCCTCCACAGGTGGTTCTGGCCAGCTCAGTAGATAGCTTTAAAAAAGGCCTGGATACTTTCCTAAATGTACATAATATAACTGGGTACTGACATTTATAGGTAAAGTTGATCCGGGGAATATCCGATTGCCTCTCGGGGGATCAGGAAGGAATTTTTTCCCCTGCTGTAGCAAATTGGAGCATGCTCTGCTGGGGTTTTTTGCCTTCCTCTGGATCAACTGTGGGTGAAGGATTGTGTAATTGGGATTGTATGTTTATTTTTTGGTTGAACTGGATAGACTTGTGTCTTTTTTTAAACCTGACTAACTATGTACTCTCCTATATAAATTAGAACAGGCACATACTGAACTATCTGTCTAGCCACTAGAGCTAAAAAATCTCTGAGATGGGCAAATCACAAATACTTTACGTGGAGAGACAAACCAGGTTCTCTATGAGCTAAAAAACATTTCCCTAAGACCACTTTCACACAGGTGCTTTCACGCTAAAAACAGCGCCTAAAAAGCTCACAAAAACGAATTTCCTTTAAAATCAATGAATGCTTTCACACTGGGGCAGTGTGCTGGCAGGGCTGTGAAAAACTCCCCTCTCCACTGAAATGAATGGAAAGCTCTTCAAAAGCGCTCAGTGTTTTTACTGGCAGTTTCGAAGTGCCTCAGTGTGAAAGTGGCCTTAAACCCAAATCCATGCCTTACCTAAACTTAAACTCAGAGATGGCACTCTTTCTCAAAACCCTCCTTGTGTCCTTCAAGAATTCCACAAATTCCTTTTATAGCATTTTATCAGAAACCTGCCAGGCAACACCCAGTTTTAACTTCTCTAAAACTGGCCAAAGATGGTTCAAATCTCTATAGATTCAAACCATCTATGGGTACGATGATTGTACCCATGTTGATCCATCAATCGACTTGGGTACAACTAGCATGTCGGATTTTTGGCATGTGATTATTGCCAGCGACTATAGCCACTAACAATAATTATTTTGTGTTCTCCCAGCAGGGACGGCTCTCTGCTTCAGCTGAATTGGATTATGATGAACGACAAGATCACATGTACCCTCCAAAAAAATGAAGCCAAGTTTGGGATCCTTGGATTTGATACGTATCAGCAGATTAATGGGGGCCTCAGGAATGCCCTCTCTCCAGGCTCTGGTAAACACATTCTTTCTCTACTCTCATACCTTTTCTCTTACTGATTTCTTATTTGGACTTTAACATGGTCATTGAGGTCATTCCAGGACCTCAATATTACTTCTAAGGCCCCTTTAACACGGGACGGATCCGTGAGAATCCGCCCCGTGAACCAACGCTTGCTCAGCGGGGATTGCTCCGTTGATCCCCGCTGAGCCGGCGGATGACAGAGCGGTCCCCGCACACTGTGCAGGGACTGCCGTCAGATCTCCGCTCTCCCCTATGGGGGGATCGGATGAACACGGACCGTCTGTTCGTGTTCATCCAATCCGCTCTGCAGACGGATAGAAAAATAAGATTTTCCTCCGTCTGCAGAATCGGGGGATTGTGGACACGGAGGAGATCGGGTGTCAGGGGATGTTCATCCGCTGACACCCGCGATCTCATAGGGACCAATGTATGTCCCTTTTTCATCCGTAAACGGATGGATGAAAAAGCGGACATACGGTCCGCTGGTGTGAAAGGGGCCTTAATGTTCGAGGACTAAACCAGAGTGCAATACACCCATTAGTTGTGCATGTGACATTGACATCGAATCTAATGTTACCACGATTGGGTACCTGTTTTTTTCTTATCTGTTAGTATTGCCCTCTGAGGGTCTGGCAGATTTTTGAGGCTGCACCTGATCCCAATTGGCTCTGGGATGACTACAACTAACAAAATCTTTGTTTACTCAAATTATGAGGATGTGGATATCTTTTCTCCTGTTGGGGAGAGCTAAATGCTTTGTACCCTGATCTTTGTTTACTCTTAGGCCACTTTCACAATGAGGCGCTTCTAAACTGCCAGTAAAAACACTGAGCGCTGTTGAAGTGCTTTTCAGGCGCTTTTGAAGAGCTTTCCATTCATTTGAATAGAGAGGGGAGTTTTTCACAGCCCTGCCAGCACACTGCCCCAGTGTGAAAGGATTCATTGATTTTAATGGAAATAAGTTTTCGTGAGCATTTTAGGTGCTGTTTTTAGCGGGAAAGCGCCTGAAAATCGCCTCAGTGTGAAAGTGGTCTAAAGCTCAAATAAAAAGATTGAAATCTAAAAAAACTGACAGCTGTTTAACCTTTCCCTACACTATCCAAAATTAAAAAAAGTTTTGGCTTTAGATACACAAAGCCAGCCTGACAACCAGAGAGAAAAATGAAGGAATAGCAGGCCCCAGATCCTACAGGGTGCTGTATGCCAGCAATCTCCATTTTACATTGAGATAGGCTGTATTTGTATATAGCCAACATTCACACAGGCAATTACGAATTCTGGTGGCCAGAATCTGAGCATTCTTGCAGTTAGAATGACATGCATGTGTGAAGAGCTGCTCTACTCAGCCCATACAATTCAATTACAGGTCGGCAGTGACTGTTTGCATAGCTAATGCTTACCTGGGACAGATGACTGTGGCCGAATGCAGTGTTTTTGTATCCAGCCATGACCACCGCAGGGAATTCTTGGCTGTGTGAATAGTCATGGATAGCTGCACTGCCATCAGAATGTCATTGCATGGGCTGGGAGGCAGCTTGCACACCTGTCGTTCCAGCCACATTCACTGTTAATCACCTTTATGAATGTAGCTTTAAAGTTCCTTGTGCTGCAAAGATCTTTATCATCTGCACCATGTAGCATTTTATTGGGGTGCTTTGTGTTTGTTATCTGAAGACAGGGCACTGGAGACATGCTTGGTGCATCCACACTGTAAATTCTCAAATAACAAAGCAAACAGGTCTCCAGATCCACCCCTATCCAACTATACCCATTAAGATTGTAAAGACTAGAATGCAATGTGGTGTTGACCACAGTATGGGATGTAGGGGGTGTGCCAAAGTGCTTTGTTTGTTTTCCATGTCACTTTATGGCCCCTAGGGTACACAAAAGCAGCTTTTCCATATAACGAAAGTGTGCCTCGAAGGGCCTACTGTCAAGGATGTATTAGAGCTGCACAATTAATCGTTAAAAAATCGTGATCTCTGTGACAGGAGGGTCACGTTTGACACAGGGTGAGCCAGGAAACCATGGACATTAAGAATATGGCTTGGATTGCTTGAAATTGAAATAGTAATATTAGTCCACAATATTGTTTTATTCTGAACTTAACAGGTTAATTGAGAGATACTGAGGTGTTCAGCCTCAATCACCTGTCTGCCTAGTGTAATGCTAATGAATTCCAGCTTCTAGAAGACCTGTTCATTGTTTGTTGTGATGTGGATTGGGGAAATTAAGTCTGTCCTTGTGTGTATTGTAAAGTACCAGACAGTCTGGTGAATATAAAGGTCATGCATAGTTATTTAAACATAAAGGGGATTAGAACCTGTTGTCTCCTAGCAGACGTCAAAATAATGTGTATTGGCTCTTGTTATGTTGTGGGTGGAGCTGGACCATTGTTCATTTTAGGTTAATGCAGTATTGGATGGGTAAAAAAGTTTCAATGTTTTTCTCAATAAAGTCATTCGATCCTAGGAAGATACAGAGTGCGTCTCGTTCTTCCAGAAGGAGTAATTCCTATGGGAAGGGGTCATCTGACTGTGGAGGATCGACAGTGAATTTGTGTCCAGGAGAGGGAAGATATCTAAACGGCGTTACCCCCTTTCGTATTTGGGGTGCCATTACAATCTCAATTTAACCCCCCTGACGATCTCCAATGCAGAGTGTGCCGATTCTTCTATATAACAAGTGGAGAGACTTATCAGCTGTCAAAAGAAAATATCTGGGCAGTCTGCCAAGTTTTTAACAGGAAACATTGTAACTAATGCTTCCTTCTTAGATCAAAGGGATAAACTTCTGTGTGTGTAAAGAAAAAATCCGGGCAGTCCACCAAGTTTGTAACAACATGAAACATTGTAACTAACTTCCTTCTTAGATCAAACTTCTGTGTGTAAATGCAGGAAGTTTAAAGCGGGATTCCACCCGCGATTTTTTTTCTTTTTTAAGTCAGCAGCTACTAACACTGTAGCTGCTGACTTTTAATAAGGACACTTACCTGTCCTACTCCCCCACGATGGGGATCGTTCGGTGCTGGCAGGTCCCGGCTTTCTCCATCCTGACTAAGGGAAACAGGCAGTGAAGCCTTATGGCTTTACTGCCCGTTTCCTACTGCGAATGCGCGACTCGCACGGCGCTTTGTGAATGGGCGGCTGCCTCCTGGGATACACACAGTTCCCAGAAGGCAGCGTGCCCCATTCACAAGAAGAGGAAGGACATACACCGAGGCAAAGGAAGAGGCAGATTAGGGGACTTCCGCATAGCAATGTGATTTCGGGTGAGTATTAATTATTATTTTTTTTCTATTAATTTTTTTCTTTTTTTTATAGGAATTTTAGTGTTAAAAAAAATTCTGGGTGGACCTCCGCTTTAACCTTTTTCTGACACTTGTTTAAGTTAAAATCAATATTTTTTTTGCTAGAAAATTACGTGGAACCCCCAAACATTATATATATTTTAGCAGAGACCCTAGGGAATAAAATGATAATTGCTGCAATATTTTATGTCGCACTGTATTTGCTCAGCAGTCTATCAAATGCAATTTTTGGGGAAAAAATACACTTCAATTAATAAAAAAAAACAAAAAAAACCCAGTATAGTTAGCCCAATTTTTTTTGTTTTAATGTGAAAGATGATGTTACGCCGCGAGAATTGTTATCTATCTTCTAAGCAAAAAAATTGGGATTTTCATTTTAGCCAGAAAAGTGCAGCTCTAGGATGTATATTACTTTAATTACTTTATTTTATAATAGTGAAAAACTGTAAGGCTGCTTTCACACTGAGGCACTTTGCAGGCGCCTGCACAGCGCCCTGAAAGAGCCTCCTGTATCTTTGAGGCGCTAAAGCGCCCCTGCCCATTGGAATCAATGGGCAGCGCCGCCGAACCGCCAGTTTTAACCCATTTTCATCTGCTAGCGGGGGTTAAAAGCGCCCTGCTAGCGGTCGAATAGCGCCGCAAAAATGGCAATGCTTTACCGCCGACGCCTCATTGTGAAAGTAGCCAAAAGGGCTTTTCTACTGTTTCAAAAAGTAAATCCTTGAATCTGGTGCTGCATGGAAAATCATCCAGTCCATCTGTGACGATTTAACAGTATTCATGGTAATTCTGCTACACTGGCATGGTTAGCCTGTTATACAATATGAGTAGATCCAGTGGTCCTAATCCGGTACTGAGTCCTCTCTAAAGCTTACAAGCTGCATGAAGGCACATTCGAGCTAAGAAGCTCGATCAGGAATCGTCGCATCACCACATAGTAAAAGCAAAATATTTTTTTATTAGAGAAGCATATTGGATATAAAGAAATAAATATCTCAACACACCACATGGATCTTTATTAAGCTACTACAAAGGTTTTTGGTCAATTTTGTTTGTTGGTCAAAAGTATGTATAAACTTGTTTTATCCTTTTATTTAACACATAAAAAAACTTTTAATATGGGATACATCCAAAGCATGGTGGTCTTTTTCTTCAAAAGACCAGCACTGCCTGAGAACTACCTACACGTCATCCTACGTATGATTGACAAAGGATACTCTTAAGCCGGCCATAGATGGGTTTATTCGATCCATCTATAGGCAGGCTTGGGTACAACCAGCCTGTTGGATTTTTTTTTTTTACATGCGATTACTGCCGGCAGCTATAGCTGCTAGCAGTAATTGTGCTCTACAGGCCGGGAAGGCTCTTCCACCAGCAGAACACAATAGCACTGCTGGAAGAATTCCCCCATCAACAGTGACTGTGCTCATGGGGAAATCAAACTATTTTCTTTCCCTCTACCTATGGTGGAAGGAAAGAGAATCAGGTCATCTGTGGCTTGCCTTGAGCATAAGATGATAGTCAGGTTGTCTAGCTATTTTTGCCAGAATTGGGTAATGATCTCACATCTGTTGGAGGCCTTTTAATGAACATTCCATTAGGCAGGGTACAAAAGTTAAAAAGCTGCCTGGATCATTATTTATCTCCAATGGAATAGCCAGTGTGAAAGTGCTGCTCAATAGCAACAAACATCACACTTGGCCAAGACAAGATGTCATGTTTGTAAAACTTGTTGCCTCAAGAAACTGGATCAAGCATGAAAAGTTAATCTCATTCAAATTAGTAAGCCAGATGGTCCCTCATTTGCTAAGAGAGCAGGAGTTCCCCTCTTCTGTAACTCTCTCTGCAGTTTATGTCATCCTATCTCCCTGCTATTCAGATTTATATATTAATTAAAATAGCATTACTCTTTCGTCCATGGACCGACACAGCTTCTCTATTGACAAAGTGGGTATTATCCGTTAATTAGGAGTGACTAGGCAGAAAAACTTGTAAAAAGTGTTGCATCACACCTTCTACAGTCCCGCCCAGGGGGCGGACCCCCCGGGTATATCCTCCCAGTCTGCATATCGCAGATCAGTTTTTTTCTGTCTAGCAATGAGTAGGACATGGCTCCCTTCGGGCCCATTGGTCCGGGGGAAAAAGATATATATATATTTTTTTTGCTACATTTTTGTTTCCTGCGATCTTCGATCAACTGCCGACTGGGTGACAGGCTGGATCCTCGATCCTTGTAGTCTCCCCAGTTTCGGCCATCAAGCGTGTGCCGACCCTAGCTACGCGCTGGGTTTTCCACGACATGCCCGTCGCTCCACGGGTGGCCGGTGAGCCTACGCTCCAGGGCCTGCATCGGACCGCTCAGCTTCGGCTGACCTTACGCCCGAGTCGCAGCAGCCTGGCCGGTGAGCTTACGCTCCAAGGCTTGCATCGGACCGCTCAGCTTTGGCTGACCTTACGGCCGAGTCGCAGCAGCCTGTCCGGTGAGCGTCACGCTCCAGGGCATACATATGATCGTCCCTTCTGGGTCCAATCACAGCATTCCTGGCCAACAGTCACCTTCCGTGCGCGGACGATGACCTGTTTGGAATGTCTTCCAGCATAAGAAATGCAGGATAGGTAAGTAAAACTCCCCTGCCTCGGCTGGGTGATTTAGCTGGACATTCCTGGAGAGATCAAGTAAGTGGTTGTGGCCCCTTTCTTCCCTCTCTCCCTGCCTTTCCCTCCTCCCTGGGCTTCTAGCTAAAGGTTGCTGGGTGCTGGGGGTTCCACTGGAGCGGGGCTGGCTGTAACTAACATTTAAAAGAAATGTCATTTCTGCTTACCTGTGTTTGTATGCTTCCTCCTCCATGCTGTCGGCGGCCATTTTGAGGTGGTCCATGCCAAGTTTGGCCTCTTGTAACTGCCTGGCGGCCATCTTCCTGTGGTTCGGCCACACCCACTGGCCCCTATCAGCTGATCAGCGGCCATGTTTGTCCACCCTGTATGCAGATATTGCCGTTCGGCGGCCATCTTTTTGTGGGCTATGGCTGCTTGACCTCTATCTTCGGTCGGCGGCCATTTTCTTAGAGCCCACATTATCTTCCATACAGACGTTTTTGGCAACCATTTTGCGAGAGCCTCCGGCCTCTAGGGTGCATTACACTGGTGCGAAAATTCACACAGGAAAGGCTGATAAAAGAAGCAGACTGACACAGCAGCAGTGGGACAGCATCACAGGCGCAGCACACGGCAGCATAGCAGTACCGTTCCAGGGTGGTGAGTCCTCTGGGTGACCCAGCCTCTCTGCAGCACAGGAGGGTGGCCTATTGATATCTTGCCTGGAGCCCTGTGAGTGTCAGCGTGTGGTCAGCATGGCATCTGAGCCAGATGTCTTCTCCCCCTGAAACACCAGATTTAGCAGCTGGTGCCCCTGAGGTGTCTATGAACGCTATGACTGCAATCCTAGAGGCGTTTGCTGCCAGGGTGGAAGCAGCACACGGGAATACAGGGGGTAGTAAACGCCCCGTCCCCTGCAAGCTTCTGGGGATAATTCTGGTGCAGAACCAGGTCCAGCTACGGCTCGGGGCCCAGATTCTGACGCATCAGAGACTGCAGACCGTGACCGGACAGTGAGAATGACTCAAAGTCCAGGTCAGTACGCAAGACGGCTTTGATATCTGACCTTATTACTGCAGTGCGGGATATGCTAAAATTGGAAAATACTGCAGAAGGAGCAGAGACTCCAGTCCACTTGGGTTTCATAGACCTGCCCGCACTGCTAAGGTGTTCCCTTGTGTGTCTTTTGATAAACTCTTATACAAGGAATGGGAGAACCCACTGAGGAGAGTTTTCTGAAGAAATGGACCTCTCCCCCCTATAGTGGACCCTCCGGTGTCCAGACTTAATAGAGCCACCACAATTCCTGTAGAAGGGGCTCCCGTTTTCAAGGACCCTGTGGATAAGAAGGCTGAAGCACTCGCTTGCTACCTATACTCAGTGGTAGGCTCGGCAGTACGCCCGGCATTGGCGGGGGCCCTAGTGTCTCACAGACTTACTGAATGGGCAAGATTGCTACTCCAGGGGTTAAGGAGCGAGATGCTCCTCCTGATGAGATAACATTGGCCGACCTGTTGGTCCAGGGCATTAGGTTTGTCTGCGAGTCAGACATGAATACTATTCCCCTGCTGTCTAAAACTTTGGTTTATGCAGTAGCAATACGCCGCCTGATTTGGCTAAAAGGCTGGTCTGCGGACCAGACTTCCAAGAAAGCCCTGTTGGATCTGCCTTTTAAGGGCGATAGACTTTTTGGGGCTTCTCTGGATGACATCATCAAGGATGCCACAGGAAGTAAAAGCACTTTGCTTCCCCAAATTAGCAAGGGTAAGGGGCCACGCCAAGGGCCCTCCTTTACTGCACGCAAGCGGTTTTTTCGTCCCCCTAGGGCGACAGGGAAAAGACCCCAGGCTGAGAAAGCGCCTGCCCAAGGACAAAAGCGTCCTTGGTCCCGCATACCCAATAAGCCTGCGGACAAATTTGCGTCCGCATGAAGGTCCACCCCCACCCAGCTCTCGGGTGGGGAGACGTCTTCGCAAATTCGCGACTCAGTGGACAGCACTAATCTCCGACAGGTGGGTTTGCGAAGTAATCTCCTCAGGCTACAAGATAGAGTTTCTCTCTTGTCCACCGGACAGATTCAACACCTCCAATCTCCAGCTACTACCGACCCGTCGGGAGGCCCTGTATGGGGCGGTCCAGGGTCTACTGGAACGCGGGGTAGTTATTCCAGTTCTAGAACTGGAACAGGGTTTTTACTCAAATCTGTTCATTGTGCCGAACAAGGATGGGGTTCGTCCAAGCTTGGATCTCAGAGCCCTCAATTGCTTTGTGAAGGTACAAAGTTTTCGGATGGAGTCGGTTCGATCTGTAGTCACGGCTCTCCATCCGGGGGACTTTCTGGCCTCCTTGGACATCAAGGACGCATACCTGCATGTCCCCATATACTCCAGACACCAGAGGTTTCTGCGATTTGCTATCGGGAAGGACCACTACCAGTTTGTGGCCCTCCCGTTGGGCCTTGCCTCAGCACCCAGGACGTTCACCAAGGTGCTCGCTCCGATTCTGGCACTTCTAAGACAGCGGGGTATCGCTATCACAGGCTACTTATACGACCTTCTGCTGAAGGCCCCTTCAAGCTCAGAATTAGAGGTAAGCGTGTCCATTACCTGTCAGACTCTTCGAGACTGTGGTTGGATACTAAACACGCAAAAGTCAGTATTGGTGCCCACTCAACGCCTAGTGTACCTGGGGTTGATTCTGGATTCCTCAGAGGCAAAGGTATTCCTCCCTGTGGAGAAGTTGCAGACCCTCCAGGCTGCAGTACGGCAGCTGACTTCCAGGAATTGGTCGTCACTCCGTTTTTTGCATGTGAGTGTTGGGCCTCAGGGTAGCCTCCTTCGGGGCGGTCCCATATGCTCAATACCACACTCGAGTGTTACAGAAGGAAGTTCTGTCCAGATGGAACAGATGTCCATCATCTCTGGATTATCAAATCCGAGTGAGCCACATAGTCAGGAGATCCCTGGTATGGTGGCTGACAGCACCGGCTCTAATGGCCGGGAAGTAATTTCTTCCGGTTTACTGGATAGTGATCACGACGGACGCCAGCCTTACAGGTTGGGGGGGAGTCTGGGGTGTTCAGTCGGCGCAAGGTCACTGGACCCCAGAGGAAGCCCTCCTGCCGATCAATGTCCTGGTAATCCGGGCGATCAGGCTGTGCCTCTTCAAATGGTCTCAGAGGCTGCAAGGGCGTCCAGTCAGGATCCAGTCAGACAACGCCACAGCAGTGGCATATGTCAATCATCAGGGAGGAACAAGAAGCTCAGCTGCAGCATCGGAGATCGCTCGCATCCTGAAGTGGGCAGAGAGGAGCGTACCGGCACTGTCAGCCGTGTACATTCCGGGTGTGGAAAACTGGCAGGCGGACTACCTGAGCCGCCAGATGCTGGACCAGGGCGAATGGTCCTTACACCCGGAGGTGTTCCAACTCCTCTGCCAAAGATGGGGCACACCAGACGTAGATCTTCTGGCTTCCCGACTCAATCGTAAGGTATTGAGGTTTGTGGCCCGGTCAAGAGACCCATGGGCAGACGCAACGGACGCGTTGGTGGCATTGTGGGGTCAGTATCGGCTAATCTATGCCTTCCCTCCCTTAAGGCTTCTTCCTCTTCTGCTCCGCAGAGTGGAGGCAGAGGGAATTCCAATGATCCTAATCGCTCCAGATTGGCCTCAGCGTCCTTGGTACGCCGATCTAGTACGTCTGGTAGCAGACGTCCCCTGGCGCCTACCACTGCAGAAGGACCTGCTATCGCAAGGTCCCATAATCCATCCTGCTTTACAGTCATTGGCTTTAACGGCGTGGCTGTTGAGAAACCAGGTACTGAGAGACCGGGCCTGTCAGATTCAGTAATCTCTACAATAAGTGCTCCAAAACCGTCCTCTAGGAAGGTTTATCACCGCACTTGAAAGGCCTACATCTCCAGGTGTGAGGAAATGAAATGGCATCCGCGTACTTATTTGGTTTCCAGAATCCTGCTGTTTTTACAGCATGGGGTGGACCAAAGGCTTGCCTTAAGTACGATTTAAGGGACAGATATCTGCCCTGGCTGTCTTTTTTTCAGCGACCCCTGGCGGCTCACTCTCTCGTGAGTACATTGTGCAGGGGGTTCAACATATGGCCCCTCCTGTCCGTCCCCCGCTACCTTAGTGGGACTTGAACCTGGTCCTCTCGGTGCTTCAGAAGGCGCTGTTCGAGAATATTAGAGATATTCCCCTGTTGACACTTTCTCAGAAAGTGGTCTTTTTGGTGGCTGTTACGTCAGTTAGACGAGTCTCTGAGCTGGCAGCCTTGTCCTGCAAGGCTCCCTATTTGATTTTCCACAAGGATAAGGTGGTGCTGCGGCCGCAGCCTTCCTTTCTTCCGAAAGTCGTTTCGGCTTTTCATCTCAACGAAGACATTGTACTTCCATCCTTGTGTCCTCAGCCGTCGCATCCTAAGGAGTCGGCGTTGCATTCCTTGGACGTTGTCCGAGCTTTGAGAGTATACCTATCTGCTACTTCCCTGTTCCGGAAGTCGGACTCACTGTTTGTTTCGGTGGCTGGTCCCAAGAAGGGCCAAGCAGTCTCGTTGGCCACCATCTCTAGGTGGATCCGACCAGATAGTAATCCAGGCTTACGCCTTAAAGGGTCAAGTGCCCCCCTTTCCGGTCACGGCACATTCGACCAGGGCAAGAGGTGCCTCTTGGGCTTTCCGACATCAAGTGTCTGTTTCCCAATTATGTAAAGCGGCGACTTGTAGGTGCATCTTCGGATGCCTCTTTCGGCCGCAAGGTTTTGCAAGCGGCTGTTTAGAGTTGCAGCTCCTCCGTTGGAGGAGTGCTGTTTTGGGTTTTGGGGTGAAGTTTGTTTTTATGCTGTTACCACCCCTCGTTTTTTTCTCTGACACTGCTTTGGGACGTCCCACTTTGTCAATAGAGAAGCTGTGTCGGTCCATGGACGAAAGAGTAAATAGGATTTTTTACTCACTGTAAAATCCTTTTCTCTGAGTCCATGGACCGACACAGCACCCACCCCGCCTTTTAAGTTTGTACTGCTTTTTGACGAACTGATCTGCGATATGCAGACTGGGAGGATATACCCGGGGGGTCTGCCCCCTGGGCGGGACTGTAGAAGGTGTGATGCAACACTTTTTACAAGTTTTTCTGCCTAGTCACTCCTAATTAACGGATAATACCCACTTTGTCAATAGAGAAACTGTGTCGGTCCATGGACTCAGAGAAAAGGATTTTACGGTGAGTAAAAAATCCTATTTTTGCCTAAGTAAAGTGGTACAGCGCTACCACCTCTTTGTTGTCTGGGCTTCAAGTGGAGACATTTGACCTTCTCAGGATTTATCCACCAGAGAGGCAAAAGCAGTTAGTGTTTACAAGAAAAACCTGAGCCAAACTTTTATGAATGTGTCCGTTACCCTAAAAATAAATAAATAAGCATTTTATTCATCACAGTTCTTGTGCTGTGTGGTTTAACCCCCTGTATCACCTGAAATATCTGACTGATCCTGCCCTCCCCTCAGTAAACTGACCACTGTTTATCATGGCTGCTGAGCCCTGACACCGTGGTCAGTTTATGTGCCTCCGTCATCCGCAACTATCCCCTCTGCTCTCCTTTGTCCTCTTCCCCCCTCCCTGTCAGCTCTGTATGTGTGTGTGAGCCGCCCCTCTCCTCTCCTGGATTTAAACTTTAAAAAAAAGTACTGCCAGCCCTCCTCTTGTATCCAGGTATAACAGGCAGCGTATGTGAAATACAAAGCTTCTATATACCTTTTTTTCCGCTTTCTTCAGGTCAGTCATGTGAGACCTGGCTGCTCTCCGCCCAATCTAAGAGCTACAGCCGGAGGAGCCGAGTGACCAGCACAGCGGTCAGGTGACCTCCCAGCTGACGTAAGCGGGAGACCTTGGCTCATCCCGCAGTAGCCCTGGATCGGGGTAGAAGAGCGGCTGGAAGTCACGTGACCGGCCTAAATATATTTTCAAAAAAGGTATATAGAAGCTTTGTTTTCTACATACACTTACCCTGCCTGTTATAGGTGGATACAAAAGAGGGGCTGGCAGAGAAATAAAATTTAGGGAAACAAACACTTTAAGTTTATTAAAGCGGTGTTAAACCCAAAAGCAAACATTTATTATTTTACAGCTTACTAGTTCTTAGATGTGGTGGCTGCATTTATTTTCTTTTTTAGGCTTTCTTTCTTCTATTTCTATCTGGTGATCTGGCCAGTAAGTCTGTTATTTTTCAAAAGAACAAGCTTTTCTTGCAGATGTATCAGTTACATGAGACAAACCAATCAACACTGGCAGGGGAACTTCCAATGATCATTAATATAACTTCATTTTTTTGTGTTGTTTTATCCTGGACTATTGGCGCAAGAATGACAATAGTAGAGAATACTGGTTATGAAACGCAACTTTAAAGCCGTGTACACACGATCGGTTTTACCGATGAAAACAGTCCGATGGATTTTTTTCATCGAACAAACCGATCGTGTATGGGCCCCATCTGTCTTTTTTCTATCGGTGTCAAAAAATAGAACATGTTTTAAATTTTTTCGATGGATAAAAAACCGATAGCAAATTCCGATCGTGTATGGCAGTGGTCTCCAAACTGCGGCCCTTTGCCTGCCTTTATCCGGCCCTTGGGTCACTACTCCCAAAGATACAAGACACTATTCTGCCAACTGACATCAGCAATAAAGCATAATATCTCCCACTGACATCAATAATAGGACACTATTCCTCCCACTGATACGAATGATGGGGCATTATTGCTTTCCAATGATACCAATGATGGGGTATTATTCCTCCCCTCCCAATGATACCAATGAAGGGGCACTGTTCCTTCCAATTAAACCAATGATGGGGCACTATTCCTCCCAATGATGGGGCACTGCTTCTCCCCAATACCAATTATGGCGATGTTTACTCCCACCGATGCCAAGAAAACTTCCACTACCACTGGTCATAGTCCGGCCCCCCTAAAGTCTGAAGGTCAATAAACTGGCCCTTTGTTTAGAAAGTCCCCTGGTCTATGGGCAAGTCCATCGGTTAAAAAACCCACGCATGCTCAGAATCAAGTCGACGCATGCTCAGAGGCATTGAACTTAATTTTTCTCGGCTCATCGGAGTGTTTTACGTCACCGCGTTTGGAACGGTTGGTTTTTTGACTGATGGAAGTCAGCTTCATCGGTTTTCCGATGGAAAAATACATCAGTTTAAAAACCATAGGAAATCCGATCGTGTGTACAGGGCTTTAGTGTTATTGTCCATCTTTGCATCATCCAAGCAATTGACATTTCATAACTACAAATGTATTTCTGTATTGAAGCCTATGGCTCTATTTCTGATGTTTTTGTTATACTTTAATGATCTTGTACCTGATCACTTGTTTCTTACTTCCCATTGAAGGGGGCCTCTTTTGCTACATAACTTCATAAAAAAAATAAAAAAAAAGATCGAAATGAAATCTGCTTGTCTATCTAACACTCTCCTCCCTCACTGACAAGGCTATTGTCCAAAAGTGTCCCCTGTGCTCCTTTTTCGAGAGTGGAGGCACTCTAATACAGGAGGTGTGTTACTGGCCAGATCACCAGGAGAAAATAGAGGCCTAAAAAAAATTTTTTTTTGCAGCCACCACATCGAATAATTGGTTAAACTGCAATATATTTTTTGGTTT
This sequence comes from Rana muscosa, assembly GCA_029206835.1. Taxonomy (NCBI): domain Eukaryota; kingdom Metazoa; phylum Chordata; class Amphibia; order Anura; family Ranidae; genus Rana; species Rana muscosa. The sequence goes on from CM055116.1 coordinate 886,723,926, forward strand.
TAAAGCGGAGCTCCGCCGAAATTTTTTTTATTAAAAGCCAGCAGCTACAAATACTGCAGCTGCTGACTTTTAATATTAGGACACTTACCTGTCCTGGAGTCCAGCGACGTCCGCAGCAGAGGACGAGCAATCGCTCGTCCCTCTGCTGCCCCCACCGCCATCCTCGGTGAGGGAACCAGGAAGTGAAGCCTTGCGGCTTCACTGCCCGGTTCCCTAGGGCGCATGCGCGAGTCGCGCTGCGCCGTTCTGACTGGTCCTCCTGTGTTCTGGGAGCCGAGTGTCTCCCAGAACACTTCGGGTATTATGTGGGAAGTGACGTGCTTCCCGCAGATTTCCCGCAGAGAGGACTCCTGGAAGTGGGTGCAAATACCTGTCTTAGACAGGTATCTGCACCCCCCTCCTCCCTGAAAGGTGTCAATTGTGACACCGGAGGGGGGGAGGGTTCCGATCAGCGGAAGTTCCACTTTAGGGTGGAGCTCCGCTTTAATATCTCTTTAGGTATTTTATTAAGCCTTTAAGTGAGGATTTTAAATTTTCGTAAAATGCCTTAGCTGTAAGGTGGAAAAGTGGTAAAATCGAAAACTCTGGAAACATAAAGAAAGAAAGTCTTTTCCACCAACAAGGAATGTTTATTAACTCAATCTTCTTGAGTGACTCTTTCAGTTCTATCCTCAATCTTCTGGCATCAAAATTAAACCTGCTGGGTTTCTATGACTTGTTTTCATCATTTTACTCAAGTCGCCAGGTGTGTTTCTTTCATGTCTACATTGACGAAGACACTAAACTTCAAATAAAGGCAGCACCTTATGATTCGTGCAGAATCCCGTGTGAATTTGTTTATTTCAATGTGTGACAAGTTTTGTGAATATTCATAATCAATATCTGAAAATCTACAAAACATTCACATAGAAACAGTTCAGTGTGTGCACCCTGCGTAGACATGTGAACCCCATGAGTCCAGGAGGCAGTGCACAGTTTTGAGCTCAACGAAGAGGACATTGTTAGAGAAAAGTCTGCATCTTTTCTCTTGGTCTGCTATTTTCCACTCTGATCCTCTTTTAAAACTATACAGCTTATAGTGTCCACAACATGTGTAAACACAGCTTCTTCTCAGGTGTTTCAGTACTTTTTGGGGAGTTTTCCACATTCATGCATATGGTGCTTTTGCATGAATTTCCCACATATGTAAAGCACTACTCTTTCCCAGATGTATTAAGTGCTATCACGTTTACTTCCCTTCACTTCCCATTGCCTGCTGTTCCACCTCAGGCTCCACAAGAGATGAGGCAAAAGCTGACTGCACAATTTGGAAACCAAATGACTCCAAAAGAGACATATTCTGATGTGGGGAGAAAGGTGAGGCCAATGCTGACCCCAGTGCTGGCCCAAGGGAGGCACTAAGAGTGGGGCCAAGAGAAGGACCTAATGCAGGACCTAGGGCAGGGCCTAGTGCAGGACCTAAGGTAGCCCCCAAATCTCCAAGTGGTGTCCCCATTGGCCTGGCATGAACTTTCTGTATGTGCTTGTTGAGATAGGCCTTTGATCGGAAAAAACTTCCACACTCTGAACATGGATAGCGCTTCTCTGCCTCTCCCTCAATTTTCTTGGGAATCACCAAGTCACATGCAACATAGGATCCATTAGAATTTGGCTTCTCAGGGGACTTGAGGTCGCTCCCATCAGACAGGTCACCATATGAGTCAGAACTCTCCTGTTCTCCATGCTGGCATTTCTCCCCCTCTAAAGCAAGAGTACAAAAAAAAACATGTTTAGTTTCCTTCAAATTTGCCTAAAAATTCAGTATCTTACTGCATGCAGATCACTGCCTAGTTTCTGTATTAGAGAATGGTCACATTGTAGCTTTCATTTTTGTCATCGCTCACTCATATTGAATACTGCAGACAAACAAAAATAAATTTCACAGCCAAATAGACCATTCTAGAGCTTAACATGCACTACCTTTAACTCCCAGTGTTTCTCCTTGGTCAGCAAAGGAAAGGTTTTTCTAATGTGAGATTAGCATGACACAAGCTGTAAGTAAACAAAGTCTGGATGGCCTGCTTGTAAGAAATCGTTTCTTTTGAATATCTAAGAGAACATGTGATGTTTGATCTAAAGGATTAGTATGACTAATTATTTGGTTAAGGATTTCCTTATTTTAATGAGACTAAGGAGCATATTTATAAAGACATGCGCTGAAGTCATACGTCATATTTTACTGTTCATTTAGAAACTGTTTGTTTTATATTCATTTGCATGCAAATATATTATCAACAGTACAGTAAGAATTGCACCCAGTATAACTTGAGGTTACAATTCAGTAAATTACTTCTTTCGAACACAAATCTTTCTCAAAGAATAAAAAGTAATATGTCAATCAATTTAAGAGAGACAGAAAGGTAGGCAAGATATGACACAGAAGAAAATTAGTGTTTACTTGCAGTCCAAATGCATTAATGCTATGCGGGTGACATTAAAGAAAAAGCTTCTGGTAGTTTAACATTATTATATATTAAAGCTCTACTATTCTTCATATTATGGGTGGTTTGATTCGTCTGCACATTCGCCAGATCCAGTAACATCTATTAAGATATAGTATGTTCCCTAATAGAGAATGGTGCTTTCTGTTCTAAAGTGGCAATTGAATATATTTTTCAATACAAATACAATCTTGACCATTGAAACTTAAGGTCAATAAATAGTACTCATTTCTTTTTTAACCACTTGCCAACCAGACACAGTATATATACTGCGGCAGGTCGGCTGTATTGCGCAAAATGACGTACCTGTACTTAGTTTAGTGTAATAGATACAGGGGGCATGCGCGTGCCGGCGCAGAAGCCGATGCGCATGCCCAGCGCCCGCAATGTCCGCCGGTCACCCGCGATCGCTTCTCACAGAGGCACAAAGGGGATCTGCCTATGCAAACAAGGCAGATCCCCGTTCTGACAGGAGAATAGAGAGAGATCTGCTGTTCCTAGTGATCAGGAACAGCGATCTCTCTCTACTCCCAGTGAGCCCATCCCCCTCACAGTTAGAAAGCACCTCCCTAGGGAACACTTAACCCTCTGTTCACCACTAGTGTTAACCCGTTCCCTGCCAGTGCCATTTTTACAGTAATCAGTGCATTTTTATAGCACTGATCACTTTCTTTAAAATAAATAAATAACAAACATGTCATACTCACCTGCTCTGTGCATCAGTTTTGCGCAGAGCAGCCACGATCCTCCTCTTCTTGGTTCCCTCGTCGGCCCTCTTGGCCCCACCCTACTGCTGAGTGCCCCCATAGCAAGCAGCTTGGAATGGGGGTTCCTGAGCCGCAGCTCTGTGTGTCCATTCACGGCTCGGCCCCACCCCTCTCTCTCCTCATTGGCTCACTGACTGTGACGCCAATGGCTCCCGTTGCTGTCTCAGCAAATGAGGAGGGAGAGTCCCCGGAGAGCTGAGGCTCTCGTGCACATTGCTCGAGCGAGATGGGGCTCAGGTAAGTATTGGGGGGGGGGCTGCTGCACAGATTCGATTTTTTACCTTTGTGCATAGGTATAAATGTAAGAAGCCTTGAGCCTTTAGAACGACTTTAACAGCACTTTTGTTTGATACTGTTAAACACTGTTTGACCCCCCTAGGAGGTACTAGTGTGGGGGACAATAGTGTGTTAAAACCCCTCCCCTGGTGCACTTGCCTTCAGAGCCCTCTCTTCTCACCAGTTTGTGTCAGTATGTAAACAGTAAAAAAAAATTTTTTTATTAATTTACTGAAAGTACCATTTTAGCAGTTTGCCAGAGAAAGGGTGACAACCTACTTGCATATTGTCCTATGCTGACCTACTCTCCTATGCATCACGGGTGCTGACGTTTATTGAGCTGGAGCTCAAACTTGTCCAAGCACTCCCCCAATGCTAAAGGGTATGCATACTGGTATCTTGCATGGGGGAGAGCTCAATGCTTACTACCCACTTGTCATGGGGATACCAACCTCTTGTCATGGGGATACCAACCTCTTGTCATGAGGATACCAATCTGTTTGGCTGTAATTTGACGATTTGCTATGACTTTTATAAATATGCCCCATAATTGATAAATGTCACACTAGTTTATATTTTCCCTTCATATGGACCAATCAACTCTACTAAAGCAAACAATTAAAATATAGAAGAGCAAACCTTTAAAATGTGAAAGTCATGAAAAATGACTATATAGTGAACAATGCGATAACTACTTAAAATATGGTTTTGTGTAATACATTATCTCCTCTGTAACATACAAATTTTAAAATACTACCTTGGTTTGCATGCCAACAGGCTATGTAATATTTAAATAAATAATATATAAAACAGGCTATTTGATAAATAAATTAGATTGGACTGAAACAAAATTATAGCTGGCTTCTATAGCCTGTAGGTAAACCTTTTTGTCTTATAAAAGGGTTATTCAATAAAGCGAACAAACAGAATGCAGAAACCCACAGCAACCAGAGTTCATCTTTCAGCAATATGACATTATAAAACTGAAATTTGAATCGGTTGCTACAGTACCCATGTGTTTATTTTTGAGCTTCTTTACTGAATAAACCTTTTTACATCATCTACCATTCAAAGTCCAAAGCCTTTATCTACATAACCTTTTTGGGAGTTCCATGCATGTATATGGTAAGCTTTCTCTGTCTCTGTCACCTGAACTTAGTGAACTTTAGTGAATTAGGGTCCATGTACATTGGGCTTGAAAAACGCTGCTTCTACAGGAGTTTTGTGTTTTGCATGTAGAAGCAGCTCATTGTTATCCTATCGGGGTTATTTACTAAAACCGCATGTTGCAAAATCTGATGCAGCTCTGCATAGAAACCAATCAGCTTCCAGGTTTTATGGTCAAAGCTTAATTTAAGAAAGCTGAAGTTAGAAGCTGATTGGCTACCATGCACAGCTCCACCAGGTTCTGAGTGCATCAGTTTTAGTAAATTCCCCCTATGTGTCCATGCACATAAGGACGTTTAGAAGCATATCCTAGGCTTAGTGCTTAGAGGCAGGAATAAAAACCCTTCTGGATTGTGTTTTTGAGAGGAATTTCTGGCAGAAGAAAACGCTAAACACTTATATAAAAGCGCTCTATATGAGCCAAGGGAACTGGCATTTTCTTTAAGCCCAGTGTGCGTAGACCCTTAGTATGAATATAATGTTTTTGTCTGTATGCATTCCTGGTCTATGATTTATCATCACCCTTAAAAGGGAAACTCCACATTTACTTAGGTATAAGTGATAAAACTTATATCAATGATACACAACTTATTTTGTAATTTTTGTAATTGAACATTACCTCTGAATTTCATTTTGCAGCCAGCTATTAGTTTGTAAAACTGACCACATTGCTTGAGTTAAAAATTCAAGCATCTCCTGCACTGCTCTTGGGTTTGATGCAGTAGTAGTAGTAGTAGTCTATAAAAAAGAACTATGCATTCTTCAAAAAAAATTATACTCACCGAGGTAGATGCAGTATTGCTCCGATGCTGCATCTGTCCCCTGCTGCTTCTAATGCCGCGTACACACGATCGGAATTTCCAACAACAAAACCGTGGGTCTTTTTCCAACGGATGTTGGCTCAAACTTGTCTTGGATGTACACGGTCGTACAAATGTTGCTTGGAAATTCCGATGCAGAGACGTACACTACGACAAGCCGAGAAAAATTAAGTACAATGATTCCGAGCATGCGTCGAATTGGTTCCGAGCATTCGCAGCACTTTTGTGCGTCGGAAATGGCTACACACGATCGGAATTTCCGACAAGAACTTTTGCCGTCGGAAAAATTGAGAAGCTGCTCTCAAACATTTGTTGTCGGAAATTCCGACAGCAAATGTCCGATGGAGCCTACACACGGTCGGAATATCCGACCATAAGCTCAAATCAAACATTTGTTTCGGAAATTCTGATCGTGTGTACGTGGCAAAAGACTGAGCCTTGAGCAATCAAAGACTGCTGATCTCTCGATCCTCAGTCTTCAGTGAGCAGAGAGCCGGTGACTGTCGGTCACTGGCTCTCTGCCCCTCTAGAGCTCACTGGAGTGCTGGGCTGTGGAGGAAGTGGGAGTGCCTGGCTCAGCCTCCAAGCAGCTAGCTAAGAGGCTGAGCCAGCTGCCTATCCAGGCATCTGGGTGGATCCAGACTGTAAAGAGGAGATCTTTCCAGAGCCTGGACTGGCAGAAAACAGGTCACATGAGTGTAGAAAGAATTGCACTCCTGTGATCCATAGAAGTAGGGACAAAAAAAGCTTTGGCCATACTTCTCCTTTAACTTTGGCGAAAATTTTTCCACGGGTATTGTACATTTAAAGCAATGCAAAGATTTGGGTTTTCTCTTTTATTAACACTGGGACTGACTGTGATAGTCAATGCCGGATTAAACTATATGGAGGTCCTAGACAGTCAAAACCTGGGGGTTTCTTGTGCGTGCGCTCTAGTGGGATAACATTGAGCTAAGTAGTGTACATGTCTACCATCATTACTGCACATTACACGTAAGTAGGTTACACCAAAATTACATTACATTAGTACAGTATTTTCTCTATAATGTAAAGTCTTAATTTCTTTAAGCTGATTCATGTTTTACTATTTTTTGTAAACAATTTAAGAAAGCCTAATTGTAATTAACCTTTAAGATCAAATCAATATTAATTGTATCTGTTGTCGCAAGGCCCTTAAACGGCGTGGGTCCCATAGGCTGGTGCCTACACTACCTATCTGGTAGATCGGCACTGGTGATAGTTGTGATTACAGCAGGCAAACCCTCTTATTTACTCATCCATTGATCTGTTATGTAATCATAGAAGAAAGACAGATAGAAATTGTGAAATTACTTTTTTAAATCCTTTCAATATATATATATATATAATTGATTTGGAGTGTTTTTTTTCTCAGCAAAAGTGGAGTTTCCCCTCTAACATCCTGTCTTACATGTGTGGGTAATGTACAGCTAACACCCCTCCTATCTCCGTCTTGCGCCCCCCTCTGCACGGACAGCCGGCTGTGCAACGCTTGCCTTTCACGCCACAGGTCCGGACACATTGGAACAGTGCTGCACCATTTGGGGTGGATTCCGGCCGGTGAGGGCCCGCACTGAGGAGGGCGCCGTGATGTGTTTTTACGTGGACTTTTAAGTAAGAGGCAGAGGAGAAACCTAAACAAGACAAAAGCAAATGAGACGCTGCCACACACAAACCTCTGACTCCTTAATAGCTATATCATTAGATCCATACATGTACATTTTTTCTCTCCTTATTCCTGACCCTGGAATCATCACACAAATCCTCACAACACACATTCCATCATTATTTCCTCACAACCACCAACAGCATGCTAATATTTACATTACACTATCATTTTCCAGGGCATGCTGCTCAATCACTGATCAACAACCCATTGGAGTGCTGAACCAACTTGTGCAAGTGCACATTGATGCCTTCCTTTTCTGCTTCCTAATACACATGTGGTTGTTTATGGCAAGGATAATGAAGCACATAAAACGTTTTACAAAGAATCAGCACCAGTAAATTGTACATACCTGTATATTGTATGTGTGTTGTATACTCTAGGCTCTCTCTCTCTCTATCTATCCATATATATATATATATATATATATATATATATATACACAGTATCTCACAAAAGTAAGTACACCCCTCACATTTTTGTAAATATTTTATTATATATTTTCATGTGCAAACACTGAAGAAATGACACTTTGCTACAATGTAAAGTACTGTAGTGAGTGTACAGCTTGTATAAGACCCCTTTCACACTGAGGCGGCTTTCAGGCATTTTAGCGATAGAAATAGCGCCTGTAAAGCACCTCCCATTCATTTCAGTGTGACTTTTCACGCTGGGGCGGTGCGCTTGCGGGACGATAGGAAAAGTCCTAAAAGCAGCATCTTTGGTGCGGTTGTATACAGCACTCTTAACAGGCCCTTGCCATTTAAATGAATGGCCAGCGCTTCCAAAGCACCTGAAAAGCGTTTTGGAAGCGATGCAACACGGGCGCTTTTAACCCCTTCTTTGGCTGCTAGCGGGGGTTAAAAGCGCTCTGCTAACCACTTAAGGACCGAAAGGATTTGCCCCCCTAATGACCAGGCCATTTTTTGCGATACGGCACTGTGTCACTTTAACTGACAATTGCGCGGTCATGCGACTCTGTACCCCCAAAAAATATGTATTTTTCCCCCACAAATAGAGCTTTTGGAGGTATTTGATCACCTCTGCATTTTTTTTTTGCGCTGTAATCTTTGTTATTATTATTTTTTTAATAGTAATGGCGGTGATCAGCGATTTTTAGCAGGACTGCGACATTGCGGCAGACAGATCGGACACTTTTGACACTCATTGGGACCAGTGACATTTATACAGCGTTCAGTGCTAAAAATAGCCACTGATTACTGTATAAATGTCACTGGCAGGGAAGGGGTTAACACTAAGGGGCGATCAAGGGGTTAAGTGTTCCCTAGGGAGGTGTTTCTAACTGTGGGGGCAGTGTAGTGACGGGAGTAGACAGATCACTGTTCCTAATCACTGGGAACAGCAGATCTGTCTATCCTCCCCTGACAGAATGGGGATCTATCTGTTTACATTGACAGATCCCCATTCTGTCTCTCTCAGGAGCGATCGCGGGTGGCCAGCGGACATCGCGGCCGCCGGCCACGCGCATCATGTGACTCGCTAGTGTTACAAGGTCTCAGGTGTGAATGGGGAGCAGGTGTGTTAAATTTGGTGTTATCGCTCTCACTCTCTTATACTGGTCATTGGAAGTTCAACATGGTACCTCATAGCAAAGAACTTTCTGAGGATCTGAAAAAAAGAATTGTTTCTCTACATAAAGATGGCCTAGGCCAGTGATGGCAAACCTTGGCACCCCGGATGTTTTGGAACTACTGCTACCATGAGTTGGCATCATGGGAAATGTAGTTCCAAAACATCTGGGGTGCCAAGGTTTGCCATCACTGGCCTAGATATAAGAAGATTGCCAAGACCCTGAAACTAAGCTGCAGCACGGTGGCCAAGACCATACAGCGGTTTAACAGGACAGGTTTCACTCAGAACAGGCCGCGGCATGGTCGACCAAAGAAGTTGAATGCACGTGTTCAGCGCCATAGCCAATTCTCTTTAGTGTTGTCACATGAAAAGATATAATAAAATATTTACAAAAATGTGAGGGGTGTACTCACTTTTGTGAGATACTGTATATATACAGTATAAATATATATATACATGTATTATATGCACACTTACTCTTTGCTATAAAAAATTGTATTAAAAGAGAAGTAAGGCCCCCCCCCTTTTATACTTACCTAGGTGAATGCAGCATCTGTCCGATGCTGTATCTGTCCCCTGTCGCCTCTGCACTGAGAACCGAGTCATCGAACATTGCCGATGGTTTGGTTCTCACAGATCCTCGAGCGGAGAGCTGCTGACTGTCAATCAGCAGCTCTCCTTTCTGCTCCTCCACACTCACTGGAGTGCTAAGCTGTGGAGGGGCAGGAAGTGGCCGTCTCAGGCTCTCAGCAGCTCGCTCAGAGGCTGAGACAGGCATCAGTCCAGGCACCTGGCAGATACAGACTTTATTGCCATGATGACATGGTGCCTGGACTGATTCCAGTGACGTCAGCAGAGAATGGACTTCAGACCGCTCTCTGCTGAAAACGGGTCACAGGAGTGCAAAACCCATAGGAGAAGCCGAGCCAAACAAGCTCAGGCTGGACTTCTCCTTTAATACATGACAAAGGATGCTCAGGGCAGTATGTGTTATTGGAAAGGGAGAACAACCCAGTAGTTTCTCCCTTTCAGGCATGCTGTCTCTAATTGAAACCTGGGGTGAAACCATTAAGAGAAAAGAGGAGGGAAGTAGTCACTTTTTTTTAGGACACTGTGTGTAAATTTCAGCTTGAGACAGGAGCTGTGTAGAGGGGCTAAGAATCTCAGGAAAACATGTTAAAAGGAGACTAAAACTCCATCTGTTGGCTGAAAAAATACAAAATATAAATATGCATATGTAAGATAATAATGTACATGGAAGTTATGACCTGCCATAATTAACTCCCCTTTGTCTGGGAATTTACATTGAAAAAAAAACATGTAAGATTCTATTGGTCGAATCATATACAGCACAAAGTAGTCCTACACTGGGTGCATGAGTTTAATTCTGATTATTGATATTAAATTCTGTATTTTGCTATAATTTGTTTAAGCATGTACGGTTACCAAAAAAATCTAAAGCCTCGTACACACGGTAGGATTGTTGGACAAACGAGCGTCTGATTTTTGTCAAAAGGGCGTGTGCCAGGATCTTGTCTTGCATACTAACGTTACACAAATTGTCGTGCCACAAACACGAACGTAGTGACGTACTACAAGGAATTACACCTCGTGAGCGCCAACCTTTGTGCCTTTCCTGCTAATTTCGTGTTTGGTGAGCATTGATTCCGAGCATGCGTGTTTGTACCTTCGACTTTTGTGTGATGGATTTGTGTACTGACTATCCGAAAATCTGACGTGGAGCTATCGTTTGACAAAAATTTACTAGCCTGTCATCCAAAATTTGTTGTCGGAAAATTGGACAACAATTGTCAAAAGAAGCGTACTTACGGTAAGAATTTCGGACAACATCTGTCAAAGGACATTCCCCTTCTGATTTTCGTACCGTGTGTACGAGGCTTAGGACTGGTCGCTACTACTGTTATTTGAAATAATTTGTTATATTGCATATGATACAATAAAATCACTAAACGGATACGTTTATTATTTGGTTGGTGTGACTCTGGTTTCCTAGTTTCCTTGAGCTTTGTGTGATTTTACATAACAAAAAGTGATTGGTGGCCACCTATAACTAAGAGCGACTAATGGCTCTCGGGGGCAGCGCTATGGTCTCACAGGGGCCTTATTATTGTAAGAATGTGAAATGTCTGGAGTCATTAGCAATAGAATTTGCTGGAATATATTTGCTTAGTATGTCTAGGTTTACTCTTGAGTTTTATCCCATTGATATGCTGTTCACCTCTCTTTTTCAACGTAAAAGTGATTGGTGACTGTGAGGAAATAACTGCAACCTGTAGGACTAACACTAATACAAGAAGTCTGTTGAATATCACTGGCTCACTCTGTTCCCAGATACTGCTGCTGCCCAGCCATATACTAGGGCCTCTCTATCAGTAAGTGAACAGGGCTCCCCAATATTTGTAAGTGATGCAGGCACCAACTTGTGTTTGCTTTATGTATGATGCTTCTAGCTCTGAAAAGTAAGGCGTTGTGTTATAATGCAAATGCCTCAGGGGGAATATTCAGTGTGCCCAATATTTGTAAGCAAGGCCACAAAACCCGGTCAGATGCAAAGTACAGGACCCCCCACAGTGCCTATGGGATACATCAATTCACTTCAATAAATCTCATAGATGTGAATATCTCCTGTTTGGAGACTGTCAGCCTATCTTGAATATATTTGCATGTTGTTCTGTGGAATGACTGTATTGTCAGGAAGATTTTGATAGAAATTCTACCATCCTTCACCATTACCTGATTTATGATGATTTCAGGAATGTGACCATAAGAGTGTTTAGTTCAGAAGTGTCCCATTAAGACAAAGCTGGAGGTGAATGGCATTTGTTTTAGATCCAGTGGATATGGGACACGGTTCTAGCTTACTATCTTGCACATGTGGTTGTGGTGCACTCTGAAGGATAGACAGTGTGGATTCCATTTTTAAGCAGCTCCTTATCTGTTGTATACAACTTTGATTTCATCTGCCTGAGATAGGAGTTCATCACAGGAAATAATTTATTCAATCAATCGTAGCAACAACAGTAGTTTGCTAATGTAACATACACTGCAGCATTGGTACACATAAGGCAACAAGAAACAAACTTTGGACTGCTCATTATTTTGATTAAAAGTCCAGGTACTTATTGTGGGTCGACTCAGTGACTCACTTCAGTTCCATGATGTGGAGGGCCCTGGTTGGAAGGAAACCAGTGCCTTTCCAAGTAATTTCCAAGGTATTTTAACTGTTTTGTACTAAAAAAAAAATACTCTTCTAAATGGGGACACAGCTAAAATTATGTTTTTTTTTCTTTACAATCTTTTATTGTGCTTGTTTTGTTGTTTATATATATTTTTGGGTCTGTTGTAGTCTAATATACAGGTTTATTGCAATGGAAGTAGTTTGTAATTGACGCTGCACCTGGGAGTCGTTTTTTGAGGGCCATTTATCCTATTTTCGTTAATAAGCATAGGCCAATCATAACTGTGCTTATGAATGTTAACACACTTGCATTAATAGACATGCAGGAATCAAACATTTTTACACATAAAATCTGTATCCCTCTGATGCATGCGTGCTGCAATCCCATTAATTATGAAGAAAACTTGCTGTGAATGCAGTACTTCAGCTACTGGGATAAGTATAGGTAGATGTTTCTCTGCTTGCTTTGTATGTGATGCTTCCAACATTGGAAAGTAAGGCCTTGTGTTAAGGCTGGGTTCACACTGGTACGACACGACAGGCATACAACTTTCATCTTACTTTGCTCTGCGACATCAGTCCTACATTGATCCTACATCAGTCCGACATCCATCCGACATTCATGAACAGGATACTACTTTGATCCGACTTTGTGCTAGTCTGACTTGTCCTTTGACCAATCAAAACAATCCCAGGGTGAGATAAATTCCTTTTACTGCTGCTGTAATCACCATGTCGGATGTCAAAAGTCGGATGGTTAGGACAAGGATCCTACTTTGATCCGACTTCAATGATATTCAATGGACTGAAGTAGGATCAAAGTCGGACCAAAGTAGTACAGGGAGCATTTTCAAAGTCGGACCGACTTGTGTCGGACCAGTTAAGATGGCTCTCATAGGGAAACATTGATTTTCACACGTCATGCGACATGAGCTGCCAATGTCGGAGCGTTTGTCGGACCAGTGTGAACCCAGCCTGAAGCACAAATGCAACTTACTTTCAGGTGCTTGTACAATAGTTTGAGATGCTTCTGAGATTGTTCACAGTCTATTAAGAAGTGCATTTGAATTATAGTTGACCTCCTTCTAGGTCGCATTGGGGGGAAGAGGCAGCTCTTGCATAAACAAAAGCCCATCAACATAAGCCCTAAAGAATCTTTTAAGCAGTTTTAGGAGTTGATGCATGTATTTTAAGGATATCTTTCCTTTGTCTTGGAATACGAGAAAACTTAAACCTAATAAATAAGCTTCACACTGCTTAACAATTAACTACAGAACGTGGAATGTAAATGCGTAAAGCTAAGCTCAAGGAAAGAAACTATATTTGTGCATTTGCTATGGAGAATATAAATGACCTCTAATGGTGGTTTTTCCATATGTGAATGCTGCTGTGCTAGGTAAAACTCCTAGTTTCCTTCATTCCATGCAGTGCTATAAGCGCAGAGCTTTACGCACTGAAACTTCAGGCTATAGTACAGTGATGATAGTGGGTCACTAGATTTCCACCTTGTCCGTTCACAAAACATCATGTATCCTTTTCATAGAATGCACAGCATTCTGTGAATGGACAAAGGGAGGAGGGGGACAGAAGAACATCACACTTCCCCATCGTACATTCACAGAATGCCTTGTATTCCATGAAATTACAGGATGTTTTGTGAATGGACAAGGAGGAGACCAAGCAACCCTTTATTGTCACTCTGCCGTAATAATGCTCTGTAAACGATCTGTAAGCGAAATGCTGTTGGCTAAATGGCAAGCAAAATACATTCCTTACCAAATAATCACCATCAATAGGGCAATGCTCTATGGGTAATTCTCTTTCACCTTGCTGTGCAAATGAGTTTTCTACAGTCCTCTACAGCAGTGTTTCTCAACTCCAGTCCTCAAGGCGCCAACAGGTCATGTTGTCAGGATTTCCCTCAGATGAAACTTCTGTGGTAATTACTAAGGCAGTGAAACTGATCAAATCACCTGTGCAAAATAATGGAATACCTGAAAACATGACCTGTTGGAGCGCCGTGAGGACTGGAGTTGAGAAACACTGCTCTACAGAACTGAGAAAATACTAAATACAGAATAATAAGGCTTAATGGGCAGCATATGGAAGCTATGATGAATGTTGAATAACTGCAAAACACTACATGTGTGCAGATTTTTTTTAACATATCACTTGAATTAAATTACAAAAGCTGGAGCAATGAAAACTAAGAGCAGATGCCAACTAAGACTCTTGAAAGTTTCAGAATTCTTCTTCAAAAAAAATAAAATAAAAATCTGACAGCTGTGGGAAAATGTTCTACTTTTTTCCATTTTTTTTTCCTCCAGTAACCTACTAGCATTTCTGTGCCCGTAAGTTTAACATACATTAGAAGGGCACCAAATAGAATAATTATTACTGATGTTAGAATTAAATGTGTATCTTAGGCTTAATGTTTATTTAGATGCCATTCAATCATGATTGCCTAAAGGATTAAAAATTAATTACTTAGGGCATGGGTGCTCAACCTGCAGCCCTCCAGCTGTTGTAGAACTACAAGTCCCATGAGGCATTACATGCCAGCGACAGTTACAAGCATGACCCCCAAAGTCAGAGGCATGATGGGATTTGTAGTTTTGCAAACAGCTGGAGGGCCACAGGTTGAGCACCCATGGCTTAGGGTGAAGCAGGCTATGAATAGGTAGGCCTTTCACTGCTGCAATCAGAGAGATCTGGCTTCTCTATGGCTAAAGCTGTAAATGTTTACATTTTTCTTCAGTTTTGGAGCATTTAATAGACTGTACTCTTTTAATGTGAAGGAGCTCTGGTGTTTGCCTAATTCTTCTAAGTGGCACAGTTTATCAGGAGTGGTGACAGAGCTATATATGTACCTGTAATAAATAAAATAAAATATTCAAAGCAAAGCTATGTAGACTCTCAGGAATAGAAGCATGTTGGCATAATGTACCAGCTCAGAGTTTTCCATTACTAGGCTCTACCAGTCAGATCAGTGAAAAGTGATAGCGGATTGGTTGCTCTGAGTTACTATACCACCTGGCTGATCTATGTTCATTATTTATATATTTGATGTGCGAGTTCCTATTCGCCATTAGAAAGGATTTTGATCATAAAAAATGTGTGTGTAAATTTTATTGTCCCTGCTTCTTGTTTAGGGAAAGAGTTTGCTGAATCGACTTTATACAGCGTTTGATATCTTTGTGATAAATTAATATTTGTCACTTCATTTTATGTTTGACATGACTGTTGATGTAATTTTTATTATTATTATTACATATTATTATTATTTACACATGATTTGATGTTTTATGTGTATTTTGAATCACAGTAACATCTGATATAAGGTATATTAGAGCTCTTCTCTATCTTTTATACTTGTTTGCTTGGTGTGGTGATTGCGTTGTCAAGTGGTAGCTGCTCTGTTTCTTTTTACACCTATTTGTTTATGTTTATTTTGGTTAGTTGATATCTATATATTTTATTCTAATAGCATGGGGATCTATCTTCTATTAGTATAATGACATATGACTTGATATTTAGTAGTATAGTAGCGATTCTTTTCCAATCTAGAATCTTAAATTCAAGCCTTATAACAGACAATTCCACCCACACAAATGCACTCATCCTGTCTTGCTATGTAATTGCATTATCTTCATTTGTCATTGAACAAAAATATTATTACAGACAAGGCCATTGTGGCGCCTTCATTATACAAAATACTTCCCTTCTCTGGCATAATTGCATATACTAATAATTCTTCCTACTTTATAGTTACCTCGATTACAAATGGTACAGAAGTTGCTTGGACCCTCACTGTGCTTCTTCAGATGGTCTGCCATATAAGCTGCCCGTAGGTATTTGCCACACACCTGACATGGTACCTTATCCTCATGACATGCCAAGTGTGAGCGCAGACGGTCACGTGTGGCGAAGGAAGCGTTACATGTCTGAAAGCAGAGATAAAGATATTATCTTAAAAACTGGTTGGAAAAACACAGCACAGCAAAGAAAAGAAATTGCTATTAGCATTCCTTACATTTTTCTTTGTGTACAAAAGTGTTAAAATGGTTTGCCCACAAAATGTATGTGTATGTAAACCCTAACAATGAAAGCCTCTTATTTGATTTCTTTTGGTCTGTAAAATATACCAATAAAAGCATTTATTATATCTGTTCAAGTGCAAAAATATAACTTGATCCTGCCAGACATCCAGGGAGCTGACAACTTCCCATGCTCTATGACTCTACTGCACTATTGTACCTCCTCCCCATTGTATGTACATAAGGAGAGGGGAAGGTGTTCTGTTGCCCAAACACACTTCCTGTCAAAGGGTGACAATGCAGATCCTCTATAGATACAAGTAAGGTAAGTGTTGTCACACTAGGGCAGGAACTGTGTTACCAGCAGGATCACCTGGAAAAAATTAAGACAAAAAGTCTAATAAAGGAAAGCAAACGCAGGTAAGGTGCGATATAATAAATATTAATTCCTGAGTTTATATACACTTTAATGTCACTGTCTATACTATTGCAATGTGTACCGTCCTGCTTGTGTGATAGTAAGCAGTATCCTGAGCACGGTTACAGGTTTACTTTATTGTGGGAATACTAAGAAGTATGCACTTACCTTCCCTGTGATCTCCCTAGCCAGTCTGATCAATTGCCAGACCAAGTTCACTTTGACTGCGGAGATTAACTAATTTAGGGTGGTCATACATGGGCTAGTATTTTCAAGTGATGTTCTTGATTTAAGCATGTCTTGCAATGATCAGGACATGTGTAAAATTTCTACAGTATGAAAATGAGTGCCTTCAGCCATTCCCATGTGCTGGGAAATCTTTGCATTAACATGTGCCAATCCTAGACTGGTATTAACATGCATACTCCTCTGTCACGACTTAAGCCCCGTACACACGGTCAGGCTTTTGCCCAACAAACTTAGTTTTAAGCAAGTTGGACCAACAATCCTACCGTGTGTACGCTCCATCGGACAAACTTTTTTGAGTTTGGTTTTGTTTTCATCGGACAAAAGTTGGGTCTGCGAACGGACAAACTTTTGCCCAACAAAAGTCCTATGGAGCAAAGTCCTACTGTGTGTACAGAAAACCATAGGACTTTTGTCCGATGGACAAAACAACCAATGTTAAAATCAACCAACAATAGCAGAAGTTGACCAAAGGGTGGTGGTAAAGAGCAGAAAAGAGAAGAAAAACCACGTGATGTTGCAAAAAGTTTTGGGAAAGTTTGCAGAAAAGTCCTGTGGTGTGTATGCTATGGGTGTGCCCGGCCAACTCCGTTCGGACAAAAATCCAAGGAAAAGTCTGATGGAAGTCCGACCGTGTGTACGAGGCTTTAGTTAATTACATTGGCTACCAGTGCTCCTGAGACATGATATAGGATGGTCGGCTGTGTCCCTGCCCTAATGTCACCCTAATGCTAGCAACATATTGTTTAGTCTCGTTAAAGAGGAGTTTCAACCGTTTTTGTGTTTATTAAAAGTCAGCAGTTACAAAAAGTGTAGCTGCTGACTTGTAATAAACACACACTCACCTGTCCCACGGTCCAGTGGTTCGGCCGCCCGAAGCCTCGCTTCTCTCACTTTCCCTTCCCGGCATCACTACTGTGGGCACCCGGCTGTGACAGCTTGCGGCTTCACGTCGGGGTGCGTACTGCGCATGTGCGAGTCGTGCTGCGTGTCCTGAATGGCCGTGCAATCTTCTGGGACCTGTGACGTGTCCTAGAAGATTGCAGGGAAGGAGGGGCCGGGCGGAAGTGGGAGCTGGGTAACTGTTAAAATTAGGTACCCACTACCCCCCCCCCCCAAAAAAAAAATGACATGCCAAATGAGGTATGTCAGGGGGTCAGGATTGCTTCGAGCAAAAGTTCCACTTTTGGGTGGAACTTCGCCATCTCAATGCTAATTAGCATCGAAAATATAATAATCAAAAAATATATATATATATATCATTAATGTGTTAAAAAAAAAAAAAACACTTGAATACACTACACATCCTGCAAACATGTCAATCTCACAAAAACTAATTAACATTTTTATTAAAAATTATTTAAAAATAAAAGTGTGTGGGCACTATGGGACATATTTATAAAGCTAAGACTTACATTCACCAAAAATTCACTGCAGGTGAATCATTTACTAATTTAAAACACATGCTCTAGGAAAATACATCAGCAATGAATGTTTAAGGAATGACACATTCACTGATTTATAAGGCCTGGTTCCCATTTCTGTATTGTGGTAATGTACGCTCATTAACCACTTAAGCCCCGGACCATTTGGCTGGCCAAAGACCAGGCCACTTTTTGCGATTCGCACTGCGTCGCTTTAACTGACAATTGCGCGGTTGTGCGACGTGGCTCCCAAACAAAATTGACGTCCTTTTTTCCCACAAATAGAGATTTCTTTTGGTGGTATTTGATCACCTCTGCGGTTTTTATTTTTTGCGCTATAAACAAAAATAGAGCGACAATTTTGGAAAAAAAATCAATATTTTTTACTTTTTGCTAAATTAAATATCCCCAAAAAATATCAAAAAAAAAAATTTTTCCTCAGTTTAGGCCGATACGTATTCTTCTACATATTTTTGGTAAAAAAATCTCCATAAGTGTTTATTGATTGGTTTGCGCAAAAGTTATAGCGTCTACAAAATAGGGGATAGTTTTATGGCATTTTTATTAATAATTTTTCTTTTACTAGTAATTGCGATTTTTTATCATGACTGCGACATTATGGCGGACACATCGGACACCTTTGACGCCATTTTGGGACCATTGTCATTGATACAGCTATCAGTGCTATAAAATGCACTGATTACTGTAAAAATTACACTGGCAGCGAAGGGGTTAACCTGTAGGGGGCGCTGAAGGGGTTAAGTGTGACCAGGGAGTGCTTCTAACTGTTGGGGGCGTGGCTTGCCGTGACATGTCACTGATCGCTGTTCCCGATGACAAGGAACAGACGATCAGTGACATGTCCCTAGGAAGAACGGGGAGATGTTGTGTTTACACTAACATCTCCCCGTTCTTCAGCTCTGTGACCCGATCGCGGGACACCGGCGGACATCTAGTCCGCAGGTTCCGCGGGCACGGCCACGGAGCTCACGACAGGGTCGCAAGTGCGCCACAGGCGGCGTGCACGCGACCACATGGGGGAAAGTTAAAGGGGACGTATATATACGCCCATTTGCCTGTCCGTGCCATTCTGTCGACGTAAATCTGCGTGCGCTGGTCCTTAAGCGGTTAACCAACACTACTCCCACTATTTACATGCATTGCGTTAAGGCAGCCCATTCATTGTGAATCGCCAGCTAACGCATCCTAGAGCAGATAAAGTTCAACTCTTTTTATCGGGAAAGCACTGCACTACCATGTATCATAGAGATGTGAACCCATCTTGTAGAGATCCTACTGCATAAAATCAGGTCAGGTTTAAACCATAGACTTGCACTGAAGGCCATTTAGGGGTATTGAAGAACTGTGACGTCCCATCATGCAAACATGTTAAGAACACACAGATGCAAAATAATTCATGCAATTTTTTGCATTTACAGTCATTTTAATGGGCCTGCTTAAAGTGTAAGGAAACTCCAAAACATAAATTTTACCTATAGGTAAGCTTAAAACAAGGCTTGCCTATAGGTACTGTAAATATCTCGAAGGAGATATTTACAGTACATGCAGCTGGTGACATCACCGTCTTTCTTCTAGGTTCGCAGACTTCAGCTGTGTGAGTGGCCGGAGCCACGATGACGTCATGGTGGCTTCAGCCACTCACACAGCTGGAGTCCACAAACTCGGAAGGAAGACGGTGAAGATGGAAGCCCTGTCAGCGGTGACAGCGCGCCGCTGGATGGGCTTTGTTCTAAGGTAAGTTTCACATAATGTGCTAGTACACGATGCATACTAGCACATAATAACTTTGCAGGTAAAAAAAAAAACGCCAGCGGTTTACTACCGCTTTAATGCACACTAACGCACACAAATTTTACATGCTCTATATCTTAAAAAAAATCGCTGAGCTGCAGCACTTACCTGTGAACTAGCATCCTAATTATGAAGGGGATTTCCACTTGATATACAGTTTTGGCTAGATGCTGGAAAGTGAAACCTTTGGTCCTTTTCCATATACAGTATCTCACAAAAGTGAGTACACACCTCACATTTTTGTAACTATTTTATTATATCTTTTCACGTGAAAACACTGAAGAAATGACACTTTGCTACAATGTAAAGTAGTCAGCTTGTATAACAGTGTAAATTTGCTGTCCCTTCAAAATAACTCAACACACAGCCATTAATGTCTAAACCGCTGCCAACAACAGTGAGTACACCCCTGGAGATGTCCAAATTGGGCCCAATTAACCATTTTCCCACCCCTGTGTCATGCTCTCACTCTCTCATACTGGTCACTGGAAGTTCAACATGGCACCTCATGGCAAAGAACTCTCTTGTGGATCTGAAGAAAATAATTGTTGCTCTACATAAAGATGGCCTAGGCTATAAAAATATTGCCAAGACCCTAAAACTGAGCTGCAGCATGGTGGCCAAGACCACACAGCGGTTTAACAGGACAGGTTCCCCTCAGAACAGGCCTCACCATGGTCGACCAAAAAAGTTGAGTGCACGTGTTCAGTGTCATATCCAGAGGTTGTCTTTGGGAAATAGATGTATGAGTGCTGCCAGCATTGCTGCAAAGGTTGAAGGGGTGGGGGGTCAGCCTGTCAGTGCTCAGACCATACACCGCACACTGCATAAAATTGGTCTGCATGGCTGTTGTCCCAGAAGGAAGCCTATTCTAAAGATGATGCACAAGAGAGCATGCAAACAGTTTGCTGAAGAGAAGCAGACTAAGGACATGAATTACTGGAACCATGTCCTGTGGTCTGATGGGACCAAGATAAACTTATTTGGTTCAGATGGTGTCAAGTGCATGTGGCGGCAACCAGGTGAGGAGTACAAAGACAAGCGTGTCTTGCCTACAGTCAAGCATGGTGGTGGAAGTGTCATGGTCTGGGGCTACATGAGTGCTGCCGGCACTGGGGAGCTACAGTTCATTGAGGGAACCCTGAATGCCAACATGTACTGTGACATACTGAAGCAGAACATGATCCCCTCCCTTCGGAGACTGGGCCACAGGGCAGTATTCCAACATGATAACGACCCCAAACACACCTGCAAGACGACCACTCCCTTACTAAAGAAGCTGAGGGTAAAGGTAATGGACTGGCCAAGCATGTCTCCAGACCTAAACTCTATTGAGCATCTGTGGGGCATCCTCAAACGGAAGGTGGAGGAGCGCAAGGTCTCTAACATCCACCAGCTCTGTGATGTCATCATGGAGGAGTGGAAGAGGATTCCAGTGGCAACCTGTCAAGCTCTGGTGAATTCCATGCCCAAGAGGGTTAAGGCAGTTCTGGAAAATAATGGTGGCCACACAAAATATTGACACTTTGGGCCCAATTTGGACATTTTCACTAAGGGGTGTACTCACTTTTTTTGCCAGCGGCTTAGACATTAATGGCTGTGTGTGGAGTTATTTTGAGGGGACAGAAAATTTACATTGTTATACAAGATGTACACTCACTACTTTACATTGTAGCAAAGTGTAATTTCTTCAGTGTTGTCACATGAAAAGATATAATACAATATTTACAAAAATGTGAGGGGTGTACTCACTTTTGTGAGATACTGTATATTCCTTTTAGGCACTTTATTGGTATTGGTATCTGAGTTTCTAACCACCTGCTGTAGCCATTATGGGGGGTTCTCACTTTACCTGCTGGATACAAGAAAAGGGAACAGAGCACACAATGGAGGGCAGGAACCCCCCTCAGAGTCTGACTCATTCCATCAGTTTCCACCTAGAACTAAAATATCACTTTTGGGTGCATTATCCCTTTAAACATAGCTGACAACAGCTAACATTATTACAAAGACTTGCTCACAAACATACTAGATGTCATGCACACAGACAAAATAACTGAAAAATGCCATACACTTTTTAGGCCCAATTAAATCACCAGTCCCGCTTCTTTGCTTCAGAAAAGTATATTCAGGTTGTGTTTCATTTTCAATTTGCATTACCTGTCCTCCTCCTCCTCCTCTCTCCTGCTCACTGTGCACTTGGCTGGCAAATCCTTCTGCAGATTTCTAGTTTGGAGAAAAACGGGTGTAAAATCATTTTGGTGGGCCCTTTCAATAGGAAAATGTGACTTGTCAAAACTATATCAAATTCTGCACAGCAGATCAGTCTAGTTAGGAAATAAAGGCAGTGAAAGTATTTAAGTATTGAAAATGTTTAAAATGTAAATCTTATTACCCTTTACCTGGACTTGTAGATGCAAGAAATGGACAATTAATATAATATACTGCAGAAACAGTGCCTGTAAAGTGGGACTGGTGCTTTAAGTCGCACAAGGAAAATGTTGACATTCAATCACTTTCACAGGACTGTAAGCCACAGTCCCCCATCCCCAGTGCCATACCTCACACTTGTGCGGCCTCTCTGATGTGTGAACCTGTTTAATGTGTCCATTAAGGTGGTCTGGCCTGTTAAAAAAATAAATAAAACAAAGATCATTACAAAAGAAATGAGCAAGAATTATTTCATACATTTCAACCAATGCATTTCTTTGTCCTTATAAGTTTCAGTTCCAAAAAACATAAATCACCATGACCAAGATGCTATCTGCATGGAGTTTGCATGTCCTCCCTGTGCTTGTATGGGTTTCCTCTAGTTTGCCCCCACACTCCAAAAGACATGCTGGTAAGTTAATTGACTCCTGTATAGAAAAAAAATGCCCTAGGACAGTGATGATGAACCTTGGCAGTTGGCACCCCAGATGTTTTGGAACTACATTTCCCATGATGCTCATGTATTCTGCAGTGTACGTGAGCATCATGGGAAATGTAGTGCCAAGGTTCGCCATCACTGCCCTAGGATGATAATCTACCGAGTGTGTCCAAGATGGCTGCCTCAGTATCTGCCTCCAACAGTAGATAAAGTGCTTTGAATTGCCAGAAAGAAAAGAGCTATATAAAAAAAGTAAATTCACAAAGTACAGCTTTAGAATGGTGAGCTTTGATCAAATATCTATTGAATAAAGTAGGAATAGTTTGGTGTTAAAATAAGCATATTTACAGTATTTTAAACAATTTTGGAGACAGCTATCATGCAGTTATATACCGAACAGAGTGAAAGTCTAAACTCATTGTTTTTTTTTAAGTTTTGGAGAGGGGTTAGAACCTCTGCCAAATTGTACTGCTGAAGCATAAAATCCTGATGTTTTTTGGCACAGGTGAGACATACAACCCGCTGTCAGCAGCCTTTCAAAATCAATGACAAGCTGAAATATGGACTGTACGTGCCTGGAGTAGTACTCGCATTTAGGGCCATATGCATTCGGAGACCCATTTTTAAATAGGACACAAACATCTTTATACATACTAATAAAAAGAACTCATCAGTCTTAGGCCTGATTCACACCTATGCATTTTTAGTGCTTTTTGCATTTTGCAGATTTGCACTACAGAACGTGTTCCATAGGAAACCATGTAAAATGGACTGTAGTGCAAATCTGCAAAATGCAAAAAGCACTAAAAATGCATAGGTGTGAATCAGGCCTTAGTGATCAACATATATTAACTCAAATCTTACAGTGAGTGGGAAGTTATTCTTTATTTGTCGTTGCAGAGAATCCATTGGGATGAGACCACAGTGCTCATCCTAATGCCAAGAAACAAAAGTTAAGTCTGCAACGTAGATTTTAGGGGTGGGATATCACTACTGTTGTTGCAAAAACGATTGGTAATTTTATTTGGAGCTGTGATTGTCTCTTGCAGTTTGAAGTAGATTTACCTTTTAAAAATTGTGTTTTCTATGAATTGGACATAGAGAATGACTTCTGAATTCTCCTTGCATCGCATTACACACCTAATTAAGTAAACCAGGGTAATTCAAACTAAGCCTATGATAAAAAAAGAAAATGCACAAGCAGAGGCCCCAACCCATACTGCTATCCAGGCCACCCTATTGGTCTTTTATTGTAAATGGTGATCTCACCAGCCAGTAGGGAGTCTGAGAGGGTAAATTTGCATGCAATTTCAGTGTACTGTATCTCAGGGGGCATTCTTGCTATGACGCGCAGTTTGAACTTAAGTAACCTCTGCCTAAGTATTTTTCCATTACATGTTTAGTTGGCCAAGTTTGTGACAGGTTATTAGTAGTGCTCCACTGAAATATATCATAGACATAAAATATATAACAGATCTATACAAAATGAATGTGCTCCGCCTCCGCCTAAATAACAAGCATGAAAAAAACAAAAAAATACAAGCTAATAACTAAAACGAACAATTTTTAAGAATGTCAAATCAATAGCAAAGGAGCACCTACTTAAACATGTGCATAGCATACCAGAAAATATACATAAAGAGAATATAGTTCATAAAACATCTATAAGTCCATGATTGGACACCCAGGATGCAAATGAAAATCTTCCTGTCCCCGATCTGCTGACAAAGTGGAAATCAAAAACACCCAGTGATTGATCCCCTAGGGGCGCAGCTCACCGTCACAATCAACCTGCAAGATAAATGGAAGGTCTGAAATCGCTTTTGTATCATTTATTCTGGACTGATGTCCTTGTATATAAATCTGGATCATGAATAGATACCTCACAAAGGAAATCATATACACATAGAAAAGGAGGATAACAATAGTGAAGTAGTACTTAAAAGAGGAACTGCAGTCTGCTCACATAATTTGTAATAAAAACATCTTTGCCATTCTGAAGCTTCCCTCCAACCACTTTGCATATTATTTTATATACAGTCAGGTCCATAAATATTGGGACATCGACACAATTCTAATCATTTTGGCTCTATACACCACCACAATGGATTTGAAATGAAACAAACAAGATGTGCTTTAACTGCAGACTTTCAGCTTTAATTTGAGTGTATTTACATCCAAATCAGGTGAACAGTGTAGGAATTACAACAGTTTGTATATGTGCCTCACACTTTTTAAGGGACCAAAAGTAATGGGACAATTGGCTGCTCAGCTGTTCCATGGCCAGGTGTGTGTTATTCCTTCATTATCCAATTTACAAGGAGCAGATAAAAGGTCCAGAGTTCATTTCAAGTGTACTATTTGCATTTGGAATCTGTTGCTGTCAACTCTCAATATGCGATCCAAAGAGCTGTCACTATCAGTGAAGCAAGCCATCATTAGGCTGAAAAAACAAGACAAACCCATCAGAGAGATAGCAAAGACATTAGGTGTGGCCAAATCAACTGTTTGGAACATCCTTAAAAAGAAAGAAAGCACCGGTGAGCTCAGCAACACCAAAAGACCCGGAAGACCATGGAAAACAACTGTGGTGGATGACCGAAGAATTCTTTCCCCGGTGAAGAAAACACCCTTCACAACAGTTGGCCAGATGAAGAACACTCTCCAGGAGGTAGGTGTATGTGTGTCAAAGTCAACAATCAAGAGAAGACTTCACCAGAGTGAATACAGAGGGTTCACCACAAGATGTAAACCATTGGTGAGCCTCAAAAACAGGAAGGCCAGATTAGAGTTTGCCAAACAACATCTAAAAAAGCCTTCACAGTTCTGACACAACATCCTATGGACAGATGAGACTAAGATCAACTTGTACCAGAGTGATGGGAAGAGAAGAGTATGGAGAAGGAAAGGAACTGCTCATGATCCAAAGCATACCACCTCATCAGTGAAGCATGGTGGTGGTAGTGTCATGGCGTGGGCATGTATGGCTGCCAATGGAACTGGTTCTCTTGTATTTATTGATGATGTGACTGCTGACAAAAGCAGCAGGATGAATTCTGAAGTGTTTCGGGCAATATTATCTGCTCATATTCAGCCAAATGCTTCAGAACTCATTGGACGGCGCTTCACAGTGCAGATGGACAATGACCCAAAGCATACTGCGAAAGCAACCAAAGAGTTTTTTAAGGGAAAGAAGTGGAATGTTATGCAATGGCCAAGTCAATCACCTGACCTGAATCTGATTGAGCATGCATTTCACTTGCTGAAGACAAAACTGAAGGGAAAATGCCCCAAGAACAAGCAGGAACTGAAGATAGTTGCAGTAGAGGCCTGGCAGAGCATCACCAGGGATGAAACCCAGCGTCTGGTGATGTCTATGCGTTCCAGACTTCAGGCTGTAATTGACTGCAAAGGATTTGCAACCAAGTATTAAAAAGTAAAAGTTTGATTTATGATTGTTAATCTGTCCCATTACTTTGGGTCCCTTAAAAATTGTGAGGCACATATACAAACTGTTGTAATTCCTACACCGTTCACCTGATTTGGATGTAAATACCCTCAAATTAAAGCTGAAAGTCTGCAGTTTAAGCACATCTTGTTAGTTTCATTTCAAATCCATTATGGTGGTGTATAGAGCCAAAAAGATTAGAATTGTGCCGATGTCCCAATATTTATGGACCTGACTGTATATTGTGATTCTGTACTTGCCAAATATGCTGCAGAAATCTCCTTTCACTAAGTCTGGCTGCAGCCATTTTAACTGTGGGCAGCTGAAGCTGCTGCCAGTTCACTTCCTGGGTTTAAACAGACACAGAGAGGCACACCTCCAGCTCTGCAGCTCTCATTGGCCATCTTATGACTCGCCCCCTTCCTGGCAAACTCTCACGAGAGTGAGAGAGAGCTGTGCATGATGTCATAAGCCTAGGCTTTTTACCAGACAAAAAACAGGAAGTGGGCTATATAAGGTATTTACTGGCAGAAAAAAAAATGTTTTACTATCCAAAGTTAAAACAACAAGGGCAGAAGATTTATTAGATGGAAAGTTGAAAAAAATTACTGAAGGTCCGCTTTAAAAATGTTTTATTAAAAAATAAAAAAGCAGGAAAAGTGTTAGCATGTCATAAATCCCACAAAATGCTATGGAATCACACTCTGGCACCACCAACCAGGCACTCCTGTAGTTCACAAGTGTCAAAGTGTGATGACGACACTGGGAACCTACCCTACACATATTATTATTATAAAAGATTTATATAGCGCCAACAGTTTGTGCAGCGCTTTACAAGATGAGGGTAGACCGTACAATTACAATACTATTCAATACAGGAAGAATCAGAAGGCTCTGTTTGTTAGAGCTTACAATATAACACGGGTTTCGTCAGAACGACCTCAGCCCCTGAGGAAGTTATTCAGATGAAACTCGTACATGTAGAGTGGGTTCCCACTGTTGTAATCAGGCTTGGGCGCTTTGCGCTATGGGAGTGCCTAGTTGGTGGTAGTCGGTGCGAGTCTGTACCATTCTGTGGGTTTTTTGACATGCTGACATTTTTTCTGCCTACGCAAGGGTAAAACTTTATTTTTTAAGAGGCATGTCACTAGTATTAGCCTCTTTTTCTGTGCATATAGGATTTCCATCTTGAGGTATCAGTCTGTGAACTGGATTCATATACAAGGACGGCAGCCCGGAGTGGATTATACAAAAGGGTTCTCAGAGCTTCCATTAAAGTGTTACTAAACCCACAACAGTAAAATCAGTCTGTATATGCAGTAAAGCATGCTTGTTATACTCACTGTGGGACCTAAGGGGCTAATCCTCTGCATTGTGTAAAAAGGCTGATTGATCCTGTCTTCTCTGAATCTCCTCTTCTTCCACTATCCCCAATCCATCTCCTGATAGAACAGAGCATTGGAGGCATTCTACACATGCTCCGTTTTGTGTGTATTGCTAGAGAGTTTTTCTTTTACTTGGGTGGATGCATGTGATCAGCACAGGGCCAATCAACACTGTCAAGACAGAGTCATGGGTCCTGCAGCCTCATAGGACAGTCAGCGTAGAATGAAAACTCCTCCTACAAGCTTTAACAAGACACTGATAGAAGTCACAAGACTGCACTAACGGCTGAAAAGGTATTTAGCAGTTTATATTTTCTAAAATAATTGCATTTCCATGTTCTGTGTACTGTGAGAGACCAGATATAGTGAATGCAGGGTCCTGGGTTTAGTAACACTTTAATCTTACAGGTTGATTTTGACTGTGAGCTGCTCTCCTATGGGATTAATCACTGGGTGTTCTTAGTTTCCATTATAAAGCCCCATACACACGGTCAGACTTCCATCAGACTTTTCCTTGGATTTTTGTCCGAACGGAGTTGGCCGGGCACACCCATAGCATACACACCACAGGACTTTTCTGCAAACTTTCCCAAAACTTTTTGCAACATCACATGGTTTTTCTGCTTTTTACCGCCACCCTTTGGTCAACTTCTGCTATTGTTGGTTGATTTTAACATTTAGTTGTTTTGTCCATCGGACAAAAGTCCTATGGTTTTCTGTACACACGGTAGGACTTTGCTCCATAGGACTTTTGTTGGGCAAAAGTTTGTCCGTTTGCAGACCCAACTTTTGTCCGATGAAAACAAAACCAAACCCAAAAAAGTTTTTCTGATGGAGCGTACACACGGTCGGATTGTTGGTCCAACTTGCTCAAAATTAAGTTTGTTGGGCAAAAGTCTGACCGTGTGTACGGGGCGTTAGACAGGAAGATTTTCATTTGGATCTTGGTTGCTTAATCATGGACTTATAAATTATTTCTGGACTATATTTTATTTATGATGGATGTTTTGTATATTACCTGGTATGCTATTCACATGTGTTTTTGTGCATGGATTTATATAGCACTCCTTTTCTACTGATTTGATATAAGACATCTGACTGCCAAAACTTCTTCTTGTGACACTTCTGACGTTCGCCTTATCTTAGCAAAATAATAAAGGCTACTAAATCAAACCCAAGCCAACAGTCGATTCTCTTCAGATCAATCAGCCAGTATTTAATCAGATGAGCCAATACATTTGTCTGATCCAGGCACTGTGCATCCAATATGTCTGTGTGGCTGTGGGAGGAACTAGTGATTGTCACTAACACTATAAGTAGAGGGTTTTTAGCGAATATTGGCTGTACTACATTAATAACCCTTATAAGTAATTACAATTAAAAGTAAAAATTATAAAAAAATCTCCCCCTTAATGATTTCCCTGTAGGAGATATGCACAGATCTAAATTTGTACATTGACTATTCTTGATGAATTATGGATAGCAAAGACATTTCTATAGAGCAGTGGTCTCCAAACTGTGGCCCTTTGCTTGCCTTTATCCAGGCCTTGGGGTACAATTCCTTCCACAGACACAAATGATGCGGCACAATTTTTCCCACTGACACCAAAAATGGAGCACTATTCCCCAAACTGATAACAATGGGGCACTATTCCTCCTAACAAAACCAATAATGGGGCATTGTTTACTTTCACTGTCCACAATCCAGCCCCCCTAAAGCCTGAAGGACAATAAACTGGCCCGTTGGTTGGAAAGTTTGGAGACCCCTGCTATAGAAGATACTTACAGTTTTGAAAAAAGTTTGTGAGCCCAAAAACATATTCTGACTTTCTGCATGGATGTCTGCCAAATGTTGCTCTTCATCTATTTCATTTTAAATTATAACTAAATGCAAAACTTTTTTTGTTTTGTATAGACTTCAGATGGATTAGAACACCTATTAGTTTGTTATTCTGTCTGTGGCCCAGTTACAGAGATTCACTCTCTCTATTTGTCCTGTTTACTATTATTGTTAAAAGTAAAAGTAAAAGAAAATCCCAAATTTTGGGGCGTCCCCAGAAGGGAAAATCTTTCAATGGGGACACTAGTTCTGGTGACCTGGGCGGCCCCAAAGGATTCCCTTAATTTGCAGGGATTTCCTTTGCCAATAGATCTACTTTAAAGCCCATCCCTTGGATAAAATTATCCACACTCCCGCCACCCTCTAGCCCATGGGTCTTCAAAATGTGGCCCTTTGCTAGCCTTCATTTGGCTTGGGGCGCTATTCTTCCAAATGATATGAGGCACTATTTCTCCCACTGATACTAACAATGGGGCACTATTTCTTCCATTGATATCCATGATGGGGCACTACTCCTCCTCCTACTGACCACCAACACATGTTTACCCTCACTGATGCTGGGCCCATGACATTTTCTACTCCCAATGGCCACAATTCGGCCCCCCTCTCACTGATGCTGGGCCCAGGGCATTTTCTACTCCCAAAGGCCACAATTGCCCCCCCCCCTAAAGTCTGTAGGACAGAAAACTGGCCCTTTGTTTGAAAAGTTTGGAGACCCTCGCTCAAAGGCTGCTTTCACACTGGGGCGGGGGCGGCGTTAAAGCAAAGCTATTTTTAGCTGCGATTTACCATTGTTTTTGCGGAGATATTCGGTCGCTGGCGGGGCGCTTTTAACCTCCGCTAGCAGCCGAAAAAGGGTTAAAAACCACCCCCAAAGCACCGCTGCAGCAGCACTTTGCCGGCAGTTCGGCCACGCTGCTCATTCATTTCAATGGGCAGGAGCGGTGGAGGAGCGGTGTATAGACCGCTCCTTCACCGCTCCAAAGATGCTGCTTGCAGGAGTTTTTATAACATCCTGCCAGCGCATCGCCTCAGTGTTCACACTGAGATTGCAGGGGAGCCGTTTTTCAGGCGCTTTACAGGCGCTATTTTTAGCCCAAATGTGCCTGAAAAACGCTGCAGTGTGAAAGGTGTCTAACCGATCGGTGGAAGTAAAAGAAAAAAAATAATGAAATGCCCATTTTACACACCAAACTCTTCTCTCAAAAGTCTTCTCTCTTCCTATGCTTACACAGAACGTGGACACTTCCTCGTGCCTGTCCATCAGAGGAGTTAGATCATTGCAAGGCAATGGTAAGAGAGCCGCCATCAAGGGACCATCTGCAGCACTGGAATAGCAGTCCCCTGCACCTGGAAATGGCATCGGCGAGGGACCTTAGGTGTGTATAACTTCATTCACAAGGTAGAATCCCATCAAGATGGGCTGGTAGGGGTAGAAGGGGTCCATATTTTTCCTGGAGTGGGGCTTGAACAAACAATACATACTTATACTATGGCCCAATCAAAAATTATTTCAAGGGACCTTGGAAGAAGAACCGTTTAACGTACAAAATAATTTATAAGAACTAGGCAGTACACATGGAGGAAAGCTGAGAATCTGAAGGCATCACTTGCACATCTATATTTATAGATAAATCTACAGCTATATTTATGGAATTTACCATATGAAAAACACTGAACAAGTCATGTTCATGTACTTGCTGCTACCTGGGTGCCACCTGATGTTCCAAAGCACTACTGGAACAATGGTCTGTTAACAAATGAGACAAAAGTTTAACATTCTAGTAAACATACAGAGTTTTGACTAGAGAAACCAAAACACATGTTCGTGTAGTTCTTTTTACTGTCATTTAGAAATCTGTCGCTAATTAAGACCAAAACCGAGCCTGACCCCTGACAATTGGCCAGTGGATATCTGTGGTAAACAAAATCAATGAGATGAAATGCCTGGCGGCTGCTACAGAGCATAAAGACGAACAGTTCTATAAAATTATTATTGGCCCATTTTTCAATACTTGCAGGCAGTAGCGGCTGGTGCTCAATTTTCTTGGGGGGCGGCCTGCAGCCTCAACCCACCCAGCTGCTAGCCCCCCCCTCCCTAGCCAGCCAACCACCCCCGGTGCTTGACTGATCGCCGCTTCCCCCTGTCGCTCTATCGATCGCCGCTACGCTCACCCGCCAGCCCCACACTTACCCAATCCTCCCGGCCAATTAGGACTTGCGGCCAATCGGGTCTTAGGACTCATGGCCAAATCGGGTCTCATGACTCGCTTCCCGATTGGCCGGGAGGAGAAACAGAAAGACATTAGCGAATATTAATTTGCTAATGTCTAACAACTGTGTGGGCTCGGGGCGCAAGGCTCTGTGCCCGAGCCCACCCTTTTTGAAGCCAATTAGAGCCTGAAGCCTCGTACACACGACCGAGAATCTCATCAGGAAAAAACACGTTGTTTTTCTTGACGAGATTCTTGGACAAGAAACTTGTCCCGGCCGAGTGTACAGACGCTCGATTCAAAGAACCCACGGTTCTTTGAATGGAGCGAACGCGGTGACGTCATCAACTACGACGAGCGTGCGCTCGTCACATTCGATGCTGTCGCCGCCATCTTGCTACACCCTAACTATGCCTAGGAAGCTACCGCGCATGCGTCAAAGTCATTTTGAGCATGCGCGGGCTTCCCGGAGGACAAGTAAGTGTACACACACACACTTTTCTCGTCGAGAAACAGGCTGACGAGAATCTCGATGAGAAAATAGAGAGCAGGTTCTCTATTTTTCTCGTCGAGATTCTTGACGGTTTTCTTGACGAGAAACCTGATAGCCGCGTACACATGACCGATTTACTCGGCAAGAAAGCTCTGCCAGCAAGTTTCTTGACGTTTTTCGATGAGAAACTCGGTCGTGTGTACGAGGCTTGAGGCTCTAATGATGTGCTTAAATTTCTTTTTGTAAAACATTGAAATCGATGCGTCCGGCGCCTTGCGTGTACAGTGGGGCAAAAAAGTATTTAGTCAGCCACCAATTCTGCAAGTTCTCCCACTTAAAAAGATGAGAGATGAGAGACAAAATGTGGAAACAAATCCAGACAATCACATTGTCTGATTTGGAAATATATTTTTTTCCAAATTATGGTGGAAAATAAGTATTTGGTCACCTACAAACAAGCAAGATTTCTGGCTCTCACAGACCTGTATCTTCTTCTTTAAGAGGCTCATCTGTCCTCCACTCATTATCTGTATTAATGGCACCTGTTTGAACTTGTTATCAGTATAAAAGACACCTGTCCACAACCTCAAACAGTCACACTCCAAACTCCACTATGGTGAAGACCAAAGAGCTGTCGAAGGACACCAGAAACAAAATTGTAGACCTGCACCAGGCTGGGAAGACTGAATCTGCAATAGGCAAGCAGCTTGGTGTGAAGAAATCAACTGTGGGAGCAATAATTAGAAAATGGAAGACATACCAGACCACTGATAATCTCCCTCCATCTGGGGCTCCACGCAAGATCTCACCCCGTGGGGTCAAAATGATCACAAGAACGGTGAGCAAAAATCCCAGAACCACACGGGGGGGCCTAGTGAATGACCTGCAGAGAGCTGGGACCAACGTAACAAAGGCTACCATCAGTAACACACTACACCACCAGGGACTCAGATCCTGCAGTGCCAGACGTGTCCCCCTGCTTAAGCCAGTACATGTCCGGGCCTGTCTGAGGTTTGCTAGAGAGCATTTGGATGATCCAGAAGAGGATTGGGAGAATGTCATATGGTCAGATGAAACCAAAGTAGAACTGTTTGGTAGAAACACAACTCGTCGTGTTTGGAGGAGAGAGAATGCTGAGTTGCAATCAAAGAACACCATACCTACTGTGAAGCATGGGGGTGGCAACATCATGCTTTGGGGCTGTTTCTCTGCAAAGGGAACATGATGACTAATCCGTGTACACGAAAGAATGAATGGGGCCATGTATCGTAAGATTTTGAGTGCAAACCTCCTCCCATCAGCAAGGGCATTAAAGATGAAACGTGGCTGGGTCTTTCAGCATGACAATGATACCAAACACACCGCCTGGGCAACGAAGGAGTGGCTTCGTAAGAAGCATTTCAAGGTCCTGGAGTGGCCTAGCCAGTCTCCAGATCTCAACCCCATAGAAAACCTTTGGAGGGAGTTGAAAGTCTGTGTTGCTCAGCAACAGCCCCAAAACATCACTGCTCTAGAGGAGATCTGCATTGAGGAATAGGCCAACATACCAGCAACAGTGTGTCACAACCTTGTGAAGACTTACAGAAAACGTTTGACCTCTGTCATTGCCAAAAAAGGATATGTAGCGGGTATTTAAATTTGGGGGGGAGCATCTGGGTCATTTAACCCAGATGTACTAATTGTTAGGGAATCTGAGAGTCCCTTTTGTGGTTCTTGGAGGACTCTGGTGGTGCAAGGTTCCCTGTGGCCTGCAGGTGGCGTTGTCGCCCTGGGTCGGAGTTGAAGCTGCACCGCAAGATTGTTCCTTTTTGTCCTTTCCTGGCCCCGGTACAGCGAGGCGGGGAACCCGCTGTGACGCAAAGGGAGAGGAGATAAAAGGGGTGGACGCCCTGACCTCGGGGTTCAGAGTGGGAGGACGCGGCCGCACCCAGGCACCTTCGGCCTGGGTGCTGGCGTTCCGGAGTTCCGGGCCCAGGTTCCCTTGACCTGGCCGGAGTGAGGGATGGAGTCCATCCTAGGCACCTTAAGCCTGGGGTGAGGTACTATGACCAAGGCCTGGTGCCCAGTAACTTCGACTGGGTTCCGCGAGGGTGGAGGAGTCCGAGGGGCCCTAAGGTGTTGGGACCCGTATCTGAGGCGAGGAGGCCGATGAGTGTAACCCTTCCGAATAGCCCGGTACAGCATTAATCCGGTGACGCGGGGCCTCCGGTAACTCTCTTGGAGGGATGTCTTCCCCCTGACAGGGGCTGCAACGTAGCAAAGGTAACTCCAGTTCCTGTTCACTAGAGTCGCTGGAAGAGACTCTGAAGCTAAAAAGTCCATTTAACAGCCACTGTGCTTAGCAACCGTTGGTGAAACCTCAACGGTTTAGTTTCTTTGAGGATTGTGCCTTGACCTACTCCCCACCAATACTGAACTGTTCTATGGGTCTCAAACTGTCTGCTCGCAAAGGACTACAGGGGGTCCCCGGGTTACAAACAAGATAGGGACTGTAGGTTTGTTTTTAAGTTGAATTTGTTTGTAAGTCGGAACAGGTACATTTTTTAGGGGTAGCTCCAGCCCAAAAAATCGTTTTTATACTTTTTGGATAACATAGGGAAGGGTTATCACCCCTGTAACATTTGTTTTGCTGTCTGTGCACCTGTTCAGAAGATTTCACCACACTTTCCATCCCAATGACAAATGGATTTTGAAAATTTTTGGTTGTTAGGGAAACATGGACTGGTGATAAAGCTCCAGTGGAGACACATTTTTCCCATATTAACTCTTACAGGAGTGAATTTCCCTTCCTAGGGGTAGATTTCCTCTCACTTCCTGTTGTCTCCCTCCGTTTGTAAGTAGGAGTTGTTTGTAAGTCGGATGTTTGTAAGTAGGGGACCCCCTGTATTTGTTTGCCGTTATGGAATAAATAAGTGTTGGACCTTTTCAGTGTGTGGTACTCCAATTACTGGGAGCAAAGGGGGTTATCAGCAGAACAGACTTGGCTCTGAGCGTATACACAGCCCGAAGGTAATCTGATTCTGGCCTTCACCTCTACATGCAGTAATCTAGAGGACATGGGCCGTGGTGCACCTCGCTCTCCCCTTCAAGGTACCCCTAGACCGAAGCCAAAGTATCCACTAAAGAAGAGAGAGGGTGAGGCCGCTACAGATATATAACAAAGTATTGAGATGAACTTTTGATATTGACCAAATACTTATTTTCCACCATAATTTGCAAATAAATTCTTTCCAAATCAGACAATGTGATTGTCTGGATCTGTTTCCACATTTTGTCTCTCATAGTTGAGGTATACCTATGATGACATTTACAGGCCTCTCTCGTCTTTTTAAGTGGGAGAACTTGCACAATTGGTGGCTGACTAAATCCTTTTTTGACCCACTGTAGATTAGGGGCTGGGTGCATGGATTAAGGGGAGTGGCCCCTGTGCCCTATATAAGGCCTGATTCACACCTATGCATTTTAAGTGCTTTTTGCATTTTGCACTACAGAACGTTTTCCATAGGAAACTATGTTAAATGGACTGTTGTGCAAATCTGCAAAAAGCACTAAAAATGCATAGGTGTGAATCAGGCCTAAGCGCCCGCCACTGCTTTCAGGACTATAATACATACATATCTACCCTGGTTTCTCAAACATCACCTCATCCATAGAGGTACTTTTCCATTAACTGAAACCGCAGGCACCTGCTAATCTGCAGACATCCCTCACCATAGACCACAGTTTAATTTTTTTTTATGCTTTCCTATTTTACTTCTGTTCCCCTACCCATTTAGCCTTTAGCTATCGTATTCCTCATTACCACTCTTGCTTCACCCTAGAGCATTTTCTTCAATTCAGCATGGCAACACTTCCTGAGACCCTAGTGTAATATCCAAGTGTTTAGGGCCAGGAGATCCCTGACTTTTATGAAGTTAACCTATTTGTACGTATAAGAAATTAAAGGGGTTTTAATAGGGATTACGATGTAAAGATATATATGTATGCCTGTGACCTCCTTTTCCTGCTGCTGTATTTTGTTTGGCTATGGAAGCCAACTTACTCTAAAATGTTGTGTATGCTATGCTGAAGGATGAAATAAAACCCATGAATGTCAAAGACCAACCCTAAGTTGGCATACATTGGTACACCAGTACTCATAGCAGGTGTCCTATCATTCTGGGTCCCCCATCAGATAGTGCCCGGGTTGGACTGCGCATGCGCAGCCGGAGATCACGGAAATCTCTGAACCTGATCAGCTATCCAGGCTCATTCCTTACCATCCCCGTGGATATGGAGACGTTAAAAAAAAAAAGCCAGGAGGCCGAGCGAGCTGTCCGAGCGAAGCGAGGACGTGAGGCCGACCGGCCACTTACAGCGAATTCCACGTCACCCTGGACCCGGCCTATTAACTGCGCATGTTCCAAGAACTGCTGATGGAACAAATGTTCAGTCTCTGAGATTTCCGTGATCTCCACTTGCGCATGCGCAGTCCAACCCGGGCACTATCTGATGGGGGGACCCATACTAATAGAACAGTACTGGGAAACTGTTATATACAGTATGTGACAGCTTCTTGCACAGTGCTGTATCCCCCTATTTAACTGTAGGTCATGAGATTTCCCTCATTCACATTGATTTCAAAGCCGCATGTCAGTGCCACTTCAAGTGCAACTTGGAAGACATCTGTGCGTCTTCATGCACAGATGTCTATGCAAGTCGCACTCAAAATTGCCAAAGGCAGTGCAGGAACTACTTTTTCAAATTGAGGTGCGGCACCGCAAAGTCGACGTTGCACCGATTTGAAAAGTGCGATTTCCGGCAATAGGGTGTGACCAGTCAAATCGCATGACAAGTCACTCCAATGTGAATGAGAGCTAAATTTGAACCGCATACAGGTGATAGTAATGCAATGATTTGTCACTGGGTTTGTGGAGCCTGATGGGAAACTGAGAGACTAGTCCGCTTTACTATTGATTGTGCGCACGGCAGTGGGCAAACTCTAAAGCCACTATTGGACTGAATAGCAACTATGGATCTGCCCACTCTTGTTCTCTGTCAATCAAAAGTGAAGCGGACCTGATGAGGAACTAGTCTCTCAGTTCCCCGTCAGGCTTTGGCCACCCCAGTACAAAACCTCCTGGCCATGTGCTTGTCAATGTGACAGGTGAAGTGGCGGAGAAGGGAAGGCAGGAGTGAGTGTCCAGTGTTGACAGTACAGACACGGACATGGTCTGTGACAGGTACATAAGTGATTCTAACGCACACGTTCCTGTAGAAATGGCTGTGCTAAAGCGATCACCAGCTGGAACCGTGTCTAATCAGAGCAAAAGAATGTCACTAGCACACCAAGGATCTCCAGAACGAGTCCAAAGCTTTATTAAGCGATCACATCCTTATAGCAGATTGCCACAGAGGACCCCTTCATCAGGCATGTGACGTCAGGCATTCTCTTGCTCAGGTACATGAGTGAGGTACAGGCACCAACACTTTTGGTGCTGTGCCCCAACAGAATTCTAAAAAAATGTTTATAAATTCCTCTGAGTATTTATTTACATCCGTACGCATGGGCCCTTTCGTATTCCTTCAGTATAGGTATGGAAAAATAAAAATGTTAGGTTGTTTGTCAAAGACTACTAAATGTGACGAAGGGGTCCTACACGGCTCCGAAACGTTGCTTTTTGTGATGTTTTTTATACAATAAAACTTTTTGGACGTAATTGAGACGATCCTTGGTGTGCTGGCGAATATGGTTGAGTGTGTTAAGGATCAGACCACGTTTATTAGGAAATCCAGAAAATCTATATGTTCACTATTTTTTTCCCACCACTGCATATGGAAAGTAATAGAAAGCAGTCTGTAAGCGGCGCATTCATTTGTAGTTTATAACAGGAAGTATATTATAGCACTTCTTCTTCACTGTACATATAACTCAATATAAAAGCCGGTGTTAAAAAAAAGTGTTCCTTGCAGTCTAAGGCCTGATTCACACCTATGCATTTTTAGTGCTTTTTGCATTTTTCAGATTTGCACTGCAGTCCATTTAACATTGTTTCCTATGGGACATGTTCTGTAGTGCAAATCTGCAAAAAGCACTAAAAATGCATAGGTGTGAAGCGGGTCTTATACAGCTCAGTACATGTACAGGCTGATCTATTTATCCCTGATGAGATCTGTGAGAGTGAGACTATTTCCCAGCTGCTGTAGCCTCATACACCCACACATGTTCAATGATGGCTGCAGCCCCTTCCCTTCCACAACAACCTCCTCCAGCTTTTGCTGTCCCCTTCCCTTTGCAGGGGGGGAGGGAAAACTGAACATTTCCCTGGTAGGGGTGGAGAGTCTGGCCTTGTAGTTCTTCTGGTACCCCTCCCCATTATGTTCTGTCCAATCACTAACTAGGATCCTCAATAGAGGAGGGGGCGATGGTGTGTGTGTGCGTGCGGGGGGGGTGTCTTGATGCAGACATTGTGAGATGGCGTCCCATGAGTATAGAAAAAGGAGGGGGGTGGAAGCTGACAGCATCTCTATGTAAACAGCCATGCTGGTGACATACTTTAGAAATAAATGTCAGAAAAGATGAAGAACTGACACCTGCACAGTGTATAAAACAATGATTGATCTCAAATATTAAGTTGCCGGTAATGTAAAAGCCAATTAAACACTGAATGTAATCACACTTCTTTTTTTTTTTGTGGCTAAAGAGATTTATTTTAAACACCTAATGCACTCTGATGATGCATGGTATCTGATGCCTCCTAGTCAGCGTAAATATTGGGTTGGGTATGTAATAACATTTTACTTCAAAAGTTTGTGTCTGGGAAAGGATTAGAACTCCTGTCAGGTTTTTACCCCTCTCTCTGTTAGGGATATTACCCTGCAGTTAAGCCCATTTCACACAGGTGCTCTGGCAGACTGATTTTGACATGTGATTACATGGATCAAAAACGTATCTCTATGGGTGACCAGGTGTGAATGTGCACCCACCTACTGTATACCCACCCACATTGGGGTCCATTCAGTTTAGTCTGAGCTAGCAGAGAAAGTTTGCATCCAGCCTTTTGCTAAGCTGACCAGATGTGGGTGGACATGAGCAGATGTACGTCCGCTTACGTCCAACCACCCATATTACATGGGTACACTTTCTGCATCATAAAATTGAAGAAAATTCAGAACAGGCATGGATGACACTTATTGGCATCCACTTCCTTTCCTTCTTTCCATTTCCACTTCCTTTCCGACTCAGCAAGGGATCAGTGAAGGAGACGGAATGGGAGGCACCCGTGTGAAAGCTGGCCATAGATGGATTTCAATTTTGGCCGTCTCAGCATGGACTGGCCAAATTGAAATCCATCCATGGCCATTACCATTCATGAGAAGGAATCCTCCCCGCTGTGTTATTGTACACTGACAGCGACACTCCCCCACCACGATTGGCTTCAGCGCTGATCAAAGCTAAATTTTACAACAAGCTGGTTTATGAGTTTACCGTTAGATTGACTTCTCATGAACTGGAACAGCCATAGATGGATTGGTATTCGGCAGCAGGGATCGAACAAATTGTAATTCATCTATGGCCGTTCCCATTCATAAGAAGTCAATATAACGATCGACTTCTCATGAACCAGCTTGTTGCAAAATTTTGCTTTAATTGAGAGCTGCAGCCAATCGGCTGCAACACTGCTCAGTGTATTCTGATGGCAGTGTATACTAGTGGTGCAACGGATCGGTGGTGATCCGTGATCCGAACGGGTCACCCTGTTCGGATCGGAGCACCACGCGATCCGCGGAGCGCTCCGGAGCCTCGGCCATAGGAAAGGCCGCGGCTTCAGCCTAGCTCCGGAGCGGTGGCCATCTTGGTACACCCGGCGGCGCCGCTGTAATGACGTTTCGTCGCCGCCATCTTGCTCCACTCACACTCCTGCACAGTATAATAGTAAGAAGGGGCCAAGCGGACATCTTGTTACACTCAACGTAGTTTTAAATTTTACAGTTATTTTCAACACTACTGGAGTTTATTTGCTTAAATACATTATTTGTAAATCCAACAGACTGTTTACATGTTACATTTTAAAAGCAGCAGCAAACCTGCTGACCTTACATGGTTGCTAATGTGACAGAACACCTCTGATTTTCACATTTAACATTTAGTTAAATGTGAAAATCAGAGGTGTTCTGTCACATTAACAAGCATGTAAGGTCAGCAGGTTTGCTGCTGCTTTTAAAATGTAACATGTAAACTGTCTGTTGGATTTACAAATAATGTATTTAAGC
Organism: Rana muscosa; assembly: GCA_029206835.1. Classification (NCBI taxonomy): domain Eukaryota; kingdom Metazoa; phylum Chordata; class Amphibia; order Anura; family Ranidae; genus Rana; species Rana muscosa. The sequence continues at coordinate 886,764,351 of CM055116.1, forward strand.
ATATAAACTCCAGTAGTGTTGAAAATAACTGTAAAATTTAAAACTCCGGTGGGGGTAACAATATTTGTGTTTGTTTTTTTGGCCGATCCGAAAATGATCCGATCCGTGACCCCTGATCCGAGGATCGATCCGATCCGTGAGTTTTTTGATCCGTTGCACCCCTAGTGTATACAATGACAGAGCGGGGAGGAATCCCACATCCACCTTAAATGTGTGGGTGGGGGTATTGGTTTGGTTTAGGGCCGAAACAACTAATCGATTAATCGACAACTAATTGATTATGAAATTAATCGATTACTATTTTCAGAATCAATTAATCGGCCAGTAACATAATGGGGTTAAAAAATAAAAAGAGCAAATCGCTACTGTAAATATTACTTTCACTGTCCCACGGTAAAAAATTAACCCCTTACAGTACAGATTATTTGCTCTTTTTATACTAATTTTAGTTTTTTTAACCCCATTATGTTACTAAACATCTCAGACCCGGGTCACACCTCTGTTTTTTTGGTGCTTTTTGCAGAAACACACTACAGTTCATTTACATGGTTTCCTATGGGACAAGTTCACATTAAGATTTTTTTCTAAGTAGAGATCCAGGAAAGCTTGGAACCCCTGCCAACTTTTTATTGTTGTGTGTACCTGTTGCTTGGCATCCATCAATTCCTGTCTAGTAAAGTGGGAAGTAAACCAACATATATATCTCTATTAGAGCCCCCAACAGCAGTAAAAACCTGACAGGATGCTAATCCTTCCACACTTTAAATATACCTCCAAAGACATGCAGGAGCTTGCTTTATTGCCATTTAAACACATATACATCTAAATTACACTGAACAGAGGATATTTTGCATTTCAGACCTGGTTTATTACCTGGTCAAAGTAGAAAGCAATTTGAAGTAGTGAGAAAAAAAAAAAAAAAAATATATATATATATATATATATATATATAGACTTTTTTTTAGCATTCCTGTTCCAATGATCGCCTTCTCCTCATTTCCTGTCCAGAGACAAAAACTGGGGACAAATCTGTCCAATGCAGTGGCAAACAGCAATAAAAACATGCCAGATGTACTAACACTTCTTTGGTCTATTTGAAGCTAAAAGAAATTGGCTGGATTTGGGTTTAAAGAACAACTCCACCCAGGCTGTTACTGTTATTCTTGTTCCAGTGGGAAGATCTCCCTCTATGGTTATGACAGGCCGAGCCTCTGGACTGAGCCTTTTATATATTCCTAAAGAGAAACCACCAGGAGGGTGAAAGCTATGATGTATGGTATTATGAACTATAATGGAGACTTCATAGGCAAATATAGAAAATTCAAAAACAGTAAAAGGTAACACTAAGCTCCTATTGCCATGTCACAGCCAAGTCAGAGGTTAGGGTACCATCTCTGGACTGGTTCCTGTGACAATGGCAGAGTGATTGTATACCTACCCTCCTCCAAATAAGATAAATCTATTTTAGGTGGAACTTCTCATGACAGCATTTTTTACTATTTAAAGTCACTGAATAAAAAAACGTTGCAGAGCTTGTGATCATTACACTACATCAGTGTTACAGCTAAAAAATCCTCACAGCTTAGATCTTCTTCTCATGTAACAGGATTACAGTGATGATGAAAAAAAAAATAACAAAAAACATGAAAGCTCCTTTCTGACCTTAGCCCAAAAGGACTGACTTCTTGGTTTAGTCCTTTAGTGGAGCACAAGTTTGAGTGCAACTTTGATCCAACTTTAGACTCTCTGGATCAAAGGAGCATCAGCAGTTTAAGTAAAGTAGTGCAGGCACCTTTTCAAAGACGCTGCGACTTTAAATTGCACTGATTTTAACAGGTGCCATTGAAAAGAATGGGCTGTGACTTCTCATGCAACTTTGATGTCCAAAGTTGAATGACAAAAGTCGCACAAGTGTGAATGGAGTCTTAAGGCATATTTATCTTAACATCTAAGTACTGTCCAGCAACAAAAATAGTATCAGGCCTGATTTTGTGTTCTTGTGATAAAACCATTGCTTAGGGTATAACTGAAGACAAAGCGTTTTGGATATAGTGGAGACTGGAGAGAATCACGGTCAGGCTTTTATTGTTGTCTGTTTTTCTGTTAAGCTAGCCATTCACAATAAACAGGTTTCTCCCTCCACACCAAGGAACATCTGCCCCCCCCAGAATACAGTGATCAGCAGCTGATTGGGTACAGCCACAGGTCGATGGAAATTTTTCCAACATATCCCTTCAACAATTAACAGTTATCACTGAAAGTGAAAGAAAATCTCAAATTTTGAGTGGTCATCAGATCAGGGATAGAGGAATAATGGGGACAACTAGTTCTGGCGACTACCGGGAATTTCCTTCACTTTGGAGATATTTCACTCCCTGTTGTGCCTATGGACAGAAAGTGAAGGGAAATCTCCCTAATGGGTCACAAATTGCAAAAGAAACCCTGATGGCTTATAACCCTCTCTTACGCTATCCAAAATGAAAATTAAAGTTTTCCTTTCAGTTCTGTTCTAATTCATACCAAGAAAACTTGCACAAACAGAAAGTATTTGTTCAGATGTTCTCTTACTCACCTAGAAAATCCCTTTCCACAGCTTTGGCAAATATAGGGCTTTCCCACTGAACCGTCATGTGAGCGGACATGGTAAGACATACGGTCTTTTCTCTTAAACCTCAGTCCACATACAGGACAAGAATATGGTTTCTCTCCAGAGTGAGATAGCTTGTGCCTGTTCAGGTGGTACACATCCCGGAAGATCTTTCCACACAAATCACAAGCCACCTGTTTCCTTGCTCGATTCCTCTTTCGAGGGGTTGTTTGTTCGTCTTGTGATAACCCATTCTCCCCTATTCGAGGTGTTTGAAGGTCAGCGTATCCCAACTGTAGACTTGTGACTCCATGCTGTGCTTCATGCTGGCGGAGTCGCAAAGGATCTGTGAAGACTTTATCACAGAGCCCACAAGGAAGTACTGCTCCATCACGTAAGCCACCAACGGCACCAAAAAGGACAGAGTCTAATACACTTGGCTTTCTTGGCCTTCCGCGGCCACGTTTACTTCCAAGTCCATGCATTCCCATCTGGTATTGCGAGGGTAAAATTTGAGATGATCCTCCAAGTGCTATAAGAGAAGCCTGACTTGGCACAGCTGGTCCTGGCCGTACAGAGTCCTCCTCCTCATCACCTATTGACCCTGCAATGCCTGACCCACTCATCACAGAACCATTTGTCATGTCCAATGGAAAGCCAAGATCGGAAGCCCCTGATCGAAAAAGCATGAGTTCTGGCCTTGTAGGAGGCACCAAAATCTGTACATTAGATTGCTTGATCACCTCCTGGCATATGTCAATCACTGAGCGCATCAGCAAGAACTTAGCGGCTGTCATTAGCTCTGGGAAACTTTCCAGTCTAATAATGATGCGAGCTGTGTAGGCAAAGTCTAAAATGTCCCCGAAAACCTTGGAGCTGATGGTGTGCATCTCAAGTTCACGTGGAGTTGGACCTTCTGCTTCTCCAAGCACGGACTCAAAATACTGACTGCAGGCAGCCAAAACCGCACGGTGGGCTGGAAAGCTGTCTTCGCCAACTCGGAGAACCACATCGCAGAAGCGGCCTCCACTCTTGCGTTGCTGGTTGAGTTGATGGAGAACATCTGAGCTGTGCTGGCTCACTTGATAGGTGTAGTACGATGGTCCGCATCCCTCTGCCAAACGCTCCATGCTGGTGGGATGACGACTCTGGAGCATGCAAAGGTAGACCTACAGAAGGCAGCAGACAGCAACATCACATCAACAACTTTGCATATAAGCATTTATATTGTAAGTGTACCTGGCCATACACCTTCAAATGTTCAAATGAAAATTCTGAAAAATAGTTAATCAGAGCATTCACTATGGTCTTAGCAAAATTCATATGACAACCCTGAGTTTGATTGCCATGGCAATGTTTCGAATTCTAGGTTTGAGTTTGGGAAGCACAAGTGCGTTACAATAAGTACGAGTTTTTCTTAATGAAATAACACATTCAGAATAAGGGCTCTGACAAACCTGCACGGATCTCTGAAGATCCGAGGTGGATAGCCTTTCAGATAGCAGTGCAGGTGCAGCTGACAGGCATTCAGGGGATGGTACTGATTCCAACTCCAGATTCTTTTTTTAAGAACCAAGCAGGGTTTTTGAATGGAAATAGTGGACCGCAACCACAGGGCTAATGTTTGTCTTATGGTTGCCGTACAGCCCTATTCTCTTGAATAAGTCGGGTTCAGTGGCAGACTGGCAGTACTGCAGAACAGGGTAATTTTTGCTACAGCATGTGTACAACCCCATCTGGTTGCCTTTGCTCAAGCACCTATTCTTACCGGCCCCAAACTGCAAAGTTAAACTAAGCACTAGAATCTTGTTACTTTGAGAAATATATAGCATCCTTCTCATTTGATTTTTCTTGTCCCTATGGTCCAAAACAAAGGCTAACTTGACTAGGCCCAACAAATATTATTAAATTTAACAAGCGTTCCTTTTTTTTTTTAACTAATCCCTATTGGTGTATGCTTTTACAGTGGCGTATCTACTGCCATAGCAAAAATAGTGGGACTCTAGGGGGGTCAGCTCTGGATCGGGAGGGTCCATATTTGTCCTGTAGCTGGCTACCCATATTGTAGTCATTTTAGTGGTTTTATGGGGGCACAGGGGGGTCTGCTTGGGGCCAGGAGGGTCCCTGTTTGTCCTGTTACTGGCTGCCCATATTGTAGTTTTAGTGGGGCTATGGGACCTGGGGGAAAAGGGGGATCCAGTCTGGACCAGGATAGTCCCCGTTTGTCCTGTCCCTGGCTTCCCATATTGTAGTAATTTTAGTGGGGATATGGGGCCGGGGGGACCCTGTTTGTCTTGTCATTGGTTGGCCATATTGTAGGCATTTTATTGGGGATATGGGGCCGGGGGAACCCTGTTTGTCTTGTCATTGGTTGGCCATATTGTAGTGGGGATATGGGGCCGGGGGGACCCTGTTTGTCTTGTCATTGGTTAGCCATATTGTAGTAATTTTAGTGGGGATATGGGTCCCTGTTTGTCTTGTTGTTGGTTGGCCATAATGTAGTAATTTTAGTGGGGATATGGGGCCAGGGGGGTCCCTGTTTGTCTTGTCATTGGTTAGCCATATTGTAGTAATTTTAGTGGGGATATGGGGCCGGGGGGACCCTGTTTGTCTTGTCATTGGTTGGCCATATTGTAGTCATTTTATTGGGGATATGGGGCCGGGGGAACCCTGTTTGTCTTGTCATTGGTTGGCCATATTGTAGTGGGGATATGGGGCCGGGGGGGACCCTGTTTGTCTTGTCATTGGTTAGCCATATTGTAGTAATTTTAGTGGGGATATGGGTCCCTGTTTGTCTTGTTGTTGGTTGGCCATAATGTAGTAATTTTAGTGGGGATATGGGGCCAGGGGGGTCCCTGTTTGTCTTGTCATTGGTTAGCCATATTGTAGTAATTTTAGTGGGGATATGGGGCCGGGGGAACCCTGTTTGTCTTGTCATTGGTTGGCCATATTGTAGTGGGGATATGGGGCCGGGGGGGACCCTGTTTGTCTTGTCATTGGTTAGCCATATTGTAGTAATTTTAGTGGGGATATGGGTCCCTGTTTGTCTTGTTGTTGGTTGGCCATAATGTAGTAATTTTAGTGGGGATATGGGGCCAGGGGGGTCCCTGTTTGTCTTGTCATTGGTTAGCCATATTGTAGTAATTTTAGTGGGGATATGGGGCCGGGGGGACCCTGTTTGTCTTGTCATTGGTTGGCCATATTGTAGTCATTTTATTGGGGATATGGGGCCGGGGGAACCCTGTTTGTCTTGTCATTGGTTGGCCATATTGTAGTGGGGATATGGGGCCGGGGGGGGGACCCTGTTTGTCTTGTCATTGGTTAGCCATATTGTAGTAATTTTAGTGGGGATATGGGTCCCTGTTTGTCTTGTTGTTGGTTGGCCATAATGTAGTAATTTTAGTGGGGATATGGGGCCAGGGGGGTCCCTGTTTGTCTTGTCATTGGTTGGCCATATTGTAGTAATCTTATTGGATATATGGGGCCGGGGGGGACAGGATGGTCCTTTTGGGACCAGAAGGGTCCCTGTTTGTCCTGTCCCTGGCTGCCCATATTGTAGTCATTTTACAGTAGGTACCTTAGCTATATTCTGTATACAGAACAATGTGGGATCTACCTCGTGATTTCAAACTTCCAGAATTACATATGTATAAATATATATAAATATAAATTCTGTCCCCCCATACTAGGAACATTGTGAGAAGCATGCACCTAGGTATTTTCTGTAAGCTCTATGTAAATATATATCCCTGTTTCCCAGGCTGAGTGAAGTTGAGTTGCAGTGAGGTGGAGGTGGTGGTGACCCCTCACACACACAGTCACAGAGCAATGGTAATGTGTGTGTTTAGGAATGAATGTGAGGGGAGGGGAGCCCAGAGGATGATGGGAGGGTCCAGTGCGGCCGCAGCATAAAAAGGCCGACAGCAGTGCTGGATGGGGGAATAACAAGGGGGATCCCTACTGCACATTAGGGGTTCAGGGTGATGTCACCTGGGTGCGCGTACCCGCCTGGCTCCTCCCCTCCGCTTCTCGCGGGTGCGCGCTCTTCCGGAGTCCCGGTGGTGCGGGCGGGCTGTCGGTGTCGTGTGCGTCCTCTGCTCAGCCTCTCCACCCCCCGAAAATAAAACCCCCCCACCGGACTCAGAGACCCCCCCACTCCAGAATGTGGGGCCGCTCTGACCGGATTCTCCGCAGCCTCTTTGTGTCTGATGCCCCCCCGGGCTGAGAATCTGTGTCCGCCCCCCGGTCCCCCCTCCCTGTGAGCACTCCCCCCGCCCCTGTAAGCAGACTGGGAGACCCCGCACATGCCGACCCCCCCCCCCCCCTCCATACACCCCCCCCCCCTCCCGGAATAATATGCATACACAGCTAATCAGCAGCTACAATCTCCTGTCATATATACACCCCCCCCCCCATTATTTCCTGGGTCACCCCCCTCCACCCCTACAGAATATACTGTACAGTGCCGTGTACCCGGAGATCACAGCTACACATCATTGCAAGTGGAACATTAGATTGGGGGGGGCAGCACAGGGACATTATATACAGGGGACATGGTACATACAGTATATACAGGGGACATGGAACATACAGTATATACAGGGGACATGGTACATACAGTATATACAGGGGACATGGTACATACAGTATATACAGGGGACATGGAACATACAGTATATACAGGGGTCACGGTACATACAGTATATACAGGGGACACGGTACATACAGTATATACAGGGGACACGGTATATACAGATATACAGGGGACACGGTACATACAGTATATACAGGGGACACGGCACATACAGTATATACAGGGGACACGGTACATACAGTATATACAGGGGACACGGTATATACAGATATACAGGGGACACGGTACATACAGTATATACAGGGGACACGGTACATACAGTATATACAGGGGACATGGTATATACAGATATACAGGGGACACGGTACATACAGTATATACAGGGGACACGGCACATACAGTATATACAGGGGACACGGTACATACAGTATATACAGGGGACACGGTACATACAGTATATACAGGGGACACGGTACATACAGTATATACAGGGGACATGGTACATACAGTATATACAGGGGACATGGTACATACAGTATATACAGGGGGCACGGTACATACAGTATATACGGGGGGCACGGTACATACAGTATATACAGGGGACATGGTACATACAGTATATACAGGGGACACGGTACATACAGTATATACAGGGGACATGGTACATACAGTATATACAGGGGACATGGTACATACAGTATATACAGGGGGCATGGTACATACAGTATATACGGGGGGCACGGTACATACAGTATATACGGGGGACATGGTACATACAGTATATACAGGGGACACGGTACATACAGTATATACAGGGGACACGGTACATACAGTATATACAGGGGGCATGGTACATACAGTATATACGTACATACAGTATATACGGGGGACATGGTACATACAGTATATACAGGGGACACGGTACATACAGTATATACAGGGGACACGGTACATACAGTATATACAGGGGGCATGGTACATACAGTATATACAGGGGGCATGGTACATACAGTATATACGGGGGGCATGGTACATACAGTATATACAGGGGACACGGTACATACAGTATATACAGGGGACATGGTACATACAGTATATATAGGGGACATGCTACAAACAGTATATACAGGGGACATGCTACATACAGTATATACAGGGGACATGGTACACACTATATACAGGGGACATGGTACACAACACACTATATACAGGGGACATGGTACACAACACACTATATACAGAGGACATGGTACACAACACACTATATACAGAGGACATGGTACACAACACACTATATACAGGGGACATGGTACACAACACACTATATACAGGGGACATGGTACACAACACACTATATACAGAGGACATGGTACACAACACACTATATACAGAGGACATGGTACACAACACACTATATACAGGGGACATGGTACACAACACACTATATACAGAGGACATGGTACACAACACACTATATACAGAGGACATGGTACACAACACACTATATACAGAGGACATGGTACACAACACACTATATACAGAGGACATGGTACACAACACACTATATACAGAGGACATGGTACACAACACACTATATACAGAGGACATGGTACACAACACACTATATACAGGGGACATGGTACACAACACACTATATACAGGGGACATGGTACACAACACACTATATACAGAGGACATGGTACACAACACACTATATACAGAGGACATGGTACACAACACACTATATACAGAGGACATGGTACACAACACACTATATACAGAGGACATGGTACACAACACACTATATACAGAGGACATGGTACACAACACACTATATACAGAGGACATGGTACACAACACACTATATACAGAGGACATGGTACACAACACACTATATACAGGGGACATGGTACACAACACACTATATACAGGGGACATGGTACACAACACACTATATACAGAGGACATGGTACACAACACACTATATACAGAGGACATAGTACACAACACACTATATACAGAGGACATGGTACACAACACACTATATACAGAGGACATGGTACACAACACACTATATACAGAGGACATGGTACACAACACACTATATACAGGGGACATGGTACACAACACACTATATACAGGGGACATGGTACACAACACACTATATACAGAGGACATGGTACACAACACACTATATACAGAGGACATGGTACACAACACACTATATACAGAGGACATGGTACACAACACACTATATACAGGGGGCATGGTACACAGTGTTGCCAACCGCCAGTAAAAAATGGGCACTTTTCTCCTGCCAGTAAATGCCAGTGAAAGAAAAAGGTTGCCAGTAAAAAATATGGCTGTGACACTTGGCCGAGACCATCCCAGTACCTGCTACAGTGTGTTTGAACTGTGCTGGCAGTGTGTCACGTGAAGTCATGGTGCAAGGGAACGGAGCAGCCGGAGCCTCATGTGCAGGTCTGCGGAATGGGAGGAAGGCAAGCCGGGAGTGGACTGAAGGGGCCACCTGGCATGGAGAGAGAGGGTCACTGTGACTCAGGAGGGGACATGTCATGTTGGTGAGGTGCTCTTGGTATCACTGTGAGAGTCAATTTCATGTGTGTGTGCCGCCCATTCTAATTTCTTGCCCTCTCGATTCCTGTCCCTGAGCTACTTAATTACTATATGGAAAATAAAATAAGAAATATGTTTTTGCCTTAATATCTACCTTAAATCACTTTGCTAATTGCATATTGTACTTGTTTGTATCCTAAATACTGAAATTTGCACTTAAAACTGTCATTTTGTACGTTTTGGATATGGCAGGAAAAACTTGTCCGTGTCAGTAAATTTTGGGTGTCGTGTCAGTAAATTTCAATCTGGTAGGTTGGCAACACTGATGGTACACAACACACTATATACAGGGGACATGGTACACATACACACTGTATACAGGGGACATGGTACACACTATATACAGGGGACATGGTACATACACTATATACAGGGGACATGGTACATACACTATATACAGGGGTCATAGTACACACTATATACAGGGGACATGGTACATACACTATATACAGGGGTCATAGTACACACTATATACAGGGGTTATGGTACACACTATATACAGGGGACATGGGACACACTATATACAGGAGACATGGTACACACTATATACAGGAGACATGGTACACACTATATACTGGGGACATGGTACACACTATATACTGGGGACATGGTACACACTATATACAGGGGTCATGGTACACACTATATACAGGGGACATGGTACACACTATATACAGGGGTCATGGTACACACTATATACAGGGGACATGGTACACACTATATACATGGGACATGGTACACACTATATACAGGGGACATGGTACACACTATATACAGGGGTCATGGTACACACTATATACAGGGGACATGGTACATGGAGTAAAACAAATCCCAAGAAATTCTTTAAGTATATAAATAGTAAGAAAGGGAGGTCAGATCATATTGGTCCCGTAAAGAATGATGAAGGGAATCTGGTTACTAAAGATGGAGAGATGGCGAAGGTATGGAATTTATTCTTCTCCTCAGTCTTCACGAGGGAATCGGGGGCTTCAGTAACCAAAACTGCAGTGTTTATCCTCGTGACACATCACAGGAAGCTCCCTCATGGCTAACAGAGGATATAATTAGAATTAGACTTTGGAAACTTAACTTAAGTCACCGGGACCAGATGGCTTGCACCTGAGGGTCCTTAGGGAACTCAGTCAACTAATTGCCAGACCATTGTTCCTTTTTTTTACGAGCAGTCTACTGACAGATATGGTACCAGCAGAAAAGACAATGTAGCACCAATATTAAAAAAAAAAGGCCAAGATACATCCCTGGGAGTTACAGACCAGTTAGCCTAACATTAATAGAATACAAGCTCTTGGAGGGGATGATAAGGGATTATATACAAGATTTTAGTAATGAGAACGGTATTATTAGCAGTAATTGGCATGGATTCATGAAGAATCGTTCTGGCCAAACCAATCTATTAACCTTCTATGAGGAGGTGAGTTGCCATCTAGATAAAGGAAGGCCAATAGACATGGTGTATCTGGATTTTGCAAAGGCATTCGATAAAGTTCCCCATAAACGTTTACTTTACAAAGTAAGGTCTGTCAGCATGGACCATAGGGTGACTACATGGATTGAAAACTGGCTACAGGGGAGAGTTCAGAGGATGGTGATAAATGGGGAGTACTTGGAATGGTCTGGTGTGGAAAGCGGGGTCCCCAGGGTTCTGTCCTGGGACCAATCTTATTCAATTTATTTGTAAAAAACAAACAATCTGGAGGATGAGATAAACAGCTCAATCTCTGTATTTGAGGACGATACTAAGCTAAGCAGGGCAATAACTTCTCCGCAGGATGTGGAAACCTTACAAGAAGATCTAAACAAATGAATGGGGTGGGCAACTACATGGCAAATGAGGTTTAATGTAGAAAAATGTAAAATAATGCATTTAGGTGGCAAAAATATGAATGCAATCTATACACTGGAGGGAGAACCTCTGGGGGAATCTAGGATGGAAAAGGACCTGGTGGTCTTATTAGGTGACAAGCTCAGCAATGACATGCAATGCCAAGCTGATGCAAGCAAAGCCAACAGAATATTGGCATGCATTAAAAAGAGGATTAACTCCAGAGATAAAACAATAATTCTCCCACTCTACAAGACTCTGGTCTGGCTGCACCTGGAGTATGCCATCCAGTTCTGCGAACCAGTCCTCAGGAAGTATGTGCTGGAACTGGAGAGAGTCCAGAGAAGGGCAACAAAGCTAATAAAGGGACTGGAGGACCTTAATTATGAGGAAAGGTTACGAGCACTGAACTTATTCTCTCTGGAGAAGAGACGCATGAGAGGGGATATGATTTTAATGTACAAATATCATACTGGTGACCCCACAATAGGGATAAAACTTTTCTGCGAAGGCGAATTTAAAAAGACACGCGGCCATGCACTAAAATTAGAAGAGAAGCGGTTTTACCTTAAACTACGTAGAGGGTTCTTTACTGTAAGAGCGGTAAGGATGTGGAATTCTCTTCCACAGGCAGTGGTTTCAGCAGGGAGCATCGATAGTTTAAAAAAACTATTAGATAGGCACCTGAATGACCACAAGATACAGGGATATACAATGTAATACTGACATAAAAACACATACACAGGTTGGACTTGTGTCTTATTTCAACCTCACCTACTATGTAACTATTAGGGATGAGCTGAACACCCCCCGGTTCGGTTCGCAGCAGAACATGCGAACAGGCACAAAATTTGTGCAAACACTGTTAAAGTCTATGGGACACGAACGTGAAAAATCAAAAGTGCTCATTTTAATGGCTTATATACAAGATGTTGCCATAAAAAGTGTTTGGGGACCCGGGTACTGCCCCATGGGACATGTATCAATGCAAAAAAAACTTTTTAAAAACTGACTTTTTCAGGAGCAGTGATTTTAATAATGCTTAAAGTGAAACAATAAAAATTAGATTTTCGTTCCTGGGGGGTCTCCTTAGTGTGACAGCAGGAAGGTAAAGTCACCTGGTTGCATCCAGGGGGGTAGGTATATTTCTCCCAGATTCAGGCTTTATGCCGACTTATACAACTAGGGAGAGAGTTGATGAAGCCCAGCTGAGGCTAGTGGGCTCATGGATGATTCATACCTCTAGGGAGAGTGCTGGGCGTCGTGCAGGCAGGGAGTTGATGAGACCAGCTGAAGCTTGTCAGCTCGTTTAAGGCCTCTATAAAAACTCCCAGCTTCATTAGGTGTTTGCTCATGCCTGGAACCAGACCTGTGTGGACTGTCTAGGGAGAGTGAACCCCTGTGCGGTGAGACAAAGCCTGTGTGGCTATTTGTTTGGACATTTACTAAACCAGGGACTTAGGGACTAGGACAGCACCAGGCTGATCCCAGTTGTTAGTTAGGGAAACCTGAATGTTTAGTCAGAGGTCAAGCTGACCAGGATTTATTTTGTTTATGTTTCTTTTTGCTTTGCTGTGTTTTTGTCACTGTAAATAGAGAAATAAACCGCACCTTTTGATCTTGAAAACCACAACCTCCGTCTGCTGGGCCTGTTTTTGTGTGGGGAGCCCATCCAGGGGGTCACACACACCCGCTACCGAGCTAACCCCCTCACAGTTGGTGGAGAACCAGTGGCAGTTTTTTTTTAAGCCAGCATGGAGGAGATACTGAAACAGCTGGCTCTAGCAAATGCCAATCAACAGCAGACAAATGCAGGTTTGCAAAAGAGCCTTGCAGCTCAACAACAGAGCTTCGCAGCCCAGCAACAAGCCCAGCAGCAATCTGAGGCCCGCTTCATAGACCTGTTACAGAAGCAAGAGCAGAGACTACAACAAATGGAAGCAGTAATGCAGCAACGTCCGCAGACCAGTGAGGAAAGCCGTCCCACTAATACCGCGTCCTTTGGGGTGAGTCGTTTATTGACAAAAATGACTGGAGAGGATGATCCAGAGGTATTTTTGACCACATTTGAAAGGACTGCTGAAAGAGAAAAGTGGCCTGAGGAGCAGTGGGCTGGACTGGTGGCTCCTCTGTTAACTGGTGAATCGCAGAAAGCTTACTATGACCTAGAGCCTGACCAAGCAAAAGACTATGTGATGCTAAAAGCTGAAATATTGGCAAGGCTGGGTGTCACCCTGGCTGTCCGGGCTCAGCGTGTGCATAACTGGACTTTCCAGCTTGGAAAACCCCCCAGGTCTCAAATGTATGATCTCATTCACCTGAGCAGGAAGTGGCTACAGCCAGAGACTTTGTCCGCACCGGAGATTGTGGAACGTGTTGTGATGGATCGTTTCTTGAGAGCTCTTCCTACCGCCATTCAAAAGTGGGTAAGCCATGGAGACCCAGAAACGGCCGGTAAAATTGTGGATCGTGTAGAGAGATACTTGGCTGCAGAGAACCTGACGGCCTCTTCCAGAGACTCTCGGACTTTCCACCCTAAGACCAGACCATCCCCAGGGGCGGATAAGATGATTCCAAGGGGTGAGGGTGGAGAGAGTGAGAGGGTGGGAGCTCTGCCCAGGGTTTGGCGAGAACAGCCTGGGAAGTCGGGGGCTCAAGAGGCAGCCAAAAGGATTGTTTGCTACCGCTGCCGGCAAGCGGGACATATTGCAGCAAATTGCCCGGTTGTGGAGGAACCCATGCAATGTGACTTTCTGACGGACAGACGTCAGTCGCTGTGTGCGACAGTCGCATGCACTGCCATTCGGGGAACTGAGAAACATTTATGCAAAATGTGTATTAATGGTAGAAATGTTGTGGTATTACTGGATTCAGGTAGCCTTGTGACCCTGATAAAGGCTGAATTAGTTAAAACAGAGGTCTCTGGGAATAGCAAGGTAGCTGTTATTTGTGTGCATGGGGACACCCGAGAGTATCCAGTGACTACAGTGTGTTTCAAGACCCCCAAAGGTACCCTCTCTCATCCAGTGGGGTTAGTATCTCAATTACCGCATGATGCCATTGTGGGAAGGGATTTTCCGAAGTTCTGGGAACTGTGGGATGATCCTGAGCCCCCCACTGGTGCCCCTATGTACCAGGAAGGTGATAGCCAGAACTCCTCTGAGAGTGGTGAGGACTCTCCAGAATTTCCCTTGTCAGTATTGGCAGGCGAGACTCAAGAAACTGGAGAGGAGCCCACCTCCTCAGACGAAAACCTACCGTCTGTGGAGTTTTCTGATCTTGAGGTTCACAGGGAAAATTTTGCCACAGAACAGTTAAAAGACCCCGCCCTAATAAAGGCACGGGAAAACGTAGTGGAAATAGATGGCGAGTTAGTGAACCCAGATAATACCTGCACTTACCCATACTTCAGCGTAGAGAAGGACCTACTGTATCGGGTGGCAAAAAGGGCAGAAGAAACCGTTGAGCAGCTTGTGGTGCCCAAACCTTACAGGAAGTTGGTGTTGGAGTTGGCCCATGGGCACATTCTTGGAGGTCATCTGGGGACAGAGAAAACCCGAGAGAGGGTATTACAGAGATTCTATTGGCCTGGGGTGATGAAGGACATAGAAAATTATTGTTCCTCCTGCCCTGTGTGTCAGAGGTCGGCCCCGATGCCACATTTCTGTAGCCCGCTGGTCCCTCTACCCATCATTGAGGTCCCGTTTGAGAGGATCGCAATGGATTTGGTAGGTCCTATAATCAAGTCCGCTAGGGGGCACCAGTACATATTAGTTATAATGGACTATGCCACCCGTTATCCAGAAGCGATCCCTCTCCGAAATACCTCGGCCAAAACCATAGCCAAAGAGCTATCTCTTGTTTTTAGCCGGGTGGGTATTTGTAAAGAACTGCTTACGGACCAAGGTACACCCTTTATGTCCCGGGTTATGAAAGAGCTGTGTAAATTGTTCAAAGTGACGCAATTGTGTACGTCTGTGTATCACCCCCAAACCGATGGGCTGGTTGAAAGATTCAACAAAACCCTAAAACAAATGTTGAAGAAAGTGGTGGATAGAGATGGAAAGGATTGGGACTGTCTACTTCCTTATTTGATGTTTGCTATTAGGGAGGTGCCCCAATCCTCTACGGGATTCTCCCCCTTTGAGTTACTGTATGGGAGACACCCAAGAGGGCTGTTGGATATTGCCAAGGAAACTTGGGAAAGTGAGAGTTCTCCCCACAGGAGTGTGATTGAGCATGTCGCCCTGATGCAAGATCGAATTGCACAGGTAATGCCCATCGTGAAGGAACATTTGGCCCAAGCGCAGTTGGCACAGCAGAGAGTGTACAACCGTGGAGCCAAGACCCGTACCTTTTCCCCGGGGGATAGGATATTGGTACTTGTCCCTACGGTTGAAAGTAAATTCCTTGCCAAATGGCAAGGCCCCTACGAGATAATGGAAAAAGTGAGCGAAGTGAATTACAAGGTCAGACAACCAGGAAGGCGAAAGCCCGAACAGATCTATCACGTTAATCTGTTGAAAGCCTGGAGGGATAGAGAGTCCCTAGTCGCAGAAACTTGGTCACCAGCTCAAACTGGTTGCGTGATTCCGGAGGTTGGAATAGCAGCCACCTTGTCACAACCCCAACAACAGGAGGTTAAGGAGTTTGTGCTTCGCAACAAGGAGGTGTTCTCTGAGCTGCCGGGACAAACATCTGGGGTAGAGCATGATATTATTACCCCGCCCGGTGAAAGGGTGAAGTTAAAACCCTATCGGATCCCAGAGGCCCGACGGGAGGCAATACGGGAGGAAGTACAGAAAATGCTGAACTTAGGGGTGATAGAGGAGTCCCAAAGTGATTGGTCTAGTCCCATTGTGTTGGTGCCTAAACCGGATGGGAGCTGGCGATTTTGTAACGATTTTCGTCAGTTGAACAAAGTTACAAAATTTGACACCTACCCCATGCCACGTATAGATGAGTTGATCGACCGGCTGGGAACAGCCCGATACATGACGACTCTTGACCTCACAAAAGGGTATTGGCAAATTCCCCTGGCCAAGTCGGCCAAAGAGAAAACCGCATTTGTAACCCCAGACGGGGCGTTCCAATATAAGAGAATGCCGTTCGGGTTACAGAATGCGCCAGCCACATTCCAGCGGAAAATGGACCAGATACTGAGGCCCCATCGGAAGTATGCTGCGGCTTACCTGGATGACGTAATTGTCCATAGCACAGATTGGGCCTCACATCTGCCAAAAGTGCAAGCAGTCCTAGACTCTATCCGGGAATCGGGGTTTACGGCTAACCCCAAGAAGTGTACCATTGGGCAGGAGGAGGCCAAATATCTTGGGTACACCATTGGCAGGGGAGTAATAAAACCCCAACTCAACAAAGTCGAGGCCATCCAGAGTTGGCCACGTCCCAACAGCAAGAAGCAGGTACGAGCCTTTCTGGGAATCGCGGGTTATTATCGGCGCTTCATTCCCCACTTTGCTTCTAAGGCTGTGCCCCTAACCAACCTGACGAAAGGGAAAGGGTCGGTCATGATTAAATGGACCCCCGAGGCTGAGGCAGCATTCCAATTCTTGAAACAAGCCTTATGTAGCCAGCCAGTGTTGTACTCACCCGACTTCTCTAAAGACTTTGTCGTACAAAGTGATGCGTCAGATGTGGGGTTAGGAGCAGTATTGTCCCAGGTCTGGAACGGGGAAGAGCACCCAGTCATTTACCTCAGCAGGAAGTTGAAGTCCCATGAGGTAAATTACGCCACGGTTGAAAAGGAGTGTTTCGCGGTGAAGTGGGCTCTAGATTCCCTTCGGTACTATCTGCTAGGTAGGCACTTTGACATGGTTACGGATCACGCTCCGTTAAAGTGGATGGCTCAAAACAAGGAGACAAATAGAAGAGTAAATAGGTGGTTCCTGGCCCTACAGGAATTCAACTTCACAGTAAAGCATCGCCCTGGCGTTCAAATGGGGAATGTGGATGCTTTGTCTCGAGTACATGAATGCCTGATTGCTGGTGTTCCAACCCCAAGGTTAAAACAAGAGGGGGGGGTATGTGACAGCAGGAAGGTAAAGTCACCTGGTTGCATCCAGGGGGGTAGGTATATTTCTCCCAGATTCAGGCTTTATTGCGACTTATACAACTAGGGAGAGAGTTGATGAAGCCCAGCTGAGGCTAGTGGGCTCATGGATGATTCATACCTCTAGGGAGAGTGCTGGGCGTCGTGCAGGCAGGGAGTTGATGAGACCAGCTGAAGCTTGTCAGCTCGTTTAAGGCCTCTATAAAAACTCCCAGCTTCAT
Source organism: Rana muscosa (assembly GCA_029206835.1). Lineage (NCBI taxonomy): Eukaryota > Metazoa > Chordata > Amphibia > Anura > Ranidae > Rana > Rana muscosa. The sequence continues at coordinate 886,782,303 of CM055116.1, forward strand.
TAGGTGTTTGCTCATGCCTGGAACCAGACCTGTGTGGACTGTCTAGGGAGAGTGAACCCCTGTGCGGTGAGACAAAGCCTGTGTGGCTATTTGTTTGGACATTTACTAAACCAGGGACTTAGGGACTAGGACAGCACCAGGCTGATCCCAGTTGTTAGTTAGGGAAACCTGCATGTTTAGTCAGAGGTCAAGCTGACCAGGATTTATTTTGTTTATGTTTCTTTTTGCTTTGCTGTGTTTTTGTCACTGTAAATAGAGAAATAAACCGCACCTTTTGATCTTGAAAACCACAACCTCCGTCTGCTGGGCCTGTTTTTGTGTGGGGAGCCCATCCAGGGGGTCACACACACCCGCTACTGAGCTAACCCCCTCACATTAGTCTGCCTGTAAACTAGCGCATCTTTGTGAAGTATTTTACTATGCCACAGCAAAATGACATTTCTAAAGAAGGAAAAAATGTTATTTAAAACTGCTCACGGCTGTAATGTATTGTCAGATCCCGGCAATATACATAAAAAATCATTGAAAAACATGGTGCCCTCCCCCCAGTACTCTACCCTTTGGGACTGGTATGAATATTAAGGGGAACCTTGCTCCAAAATTTTAAAAAAAAATACGTGGGTTCCCCCCCAAAATCCATTTCAGGTCTGGTATGGATATTAAGGGGAACACCCCTCCATAATAAAAAAATGGCGTGGGGGTCCCCCCAAAATCCATACCAGGCCCTTCAGGTCTGGTATGGATATTAAGGGGAACCCCATGCCAAAATAAAAAAATGGTGTGGGGGTCCCCCCAAAATCCATAGCAGGCCCTTCAGGTCTGGTATGGATTTTAAGGGGAACCCCGCACCAAAATAAAAAAAATGTCGTGGGGGTCCCCCCAAAATCCATACCAGACCCTTATCTAAACACGCAACCTGGTAGACCACAGGAAAAGGGGAAGGATGAGAGAGCGGCCCCCTCCTGAGCCGTACCAGGCCACATGCCCTCAACATGGGGAGGGTGCTTTGGGGTCTTCCCCACAACCCTTGCCCGGTGGTTGTGGGGGTCTGCAGGTGGGGGCTAGTCGAAATCTGGAAGCCCCCTTTAACAAGGGGGCCCCCAGATCCCGGCCCCCCTTTGTGAATGGGTAGGGGTACATTGTACCCCAACCCATTCACCAAAAAGTGTCCAAAAAGTAAAAAAGACACTTTTGGACAAGTCCTTTATTAAAAAAATAAAAGTGTCCCACGATGTCGATTCATTATTAATAAAAGGGTCTGACGTTCCCGAAAAAAAAAAAAACTGAAAAACTCTGCCTGCTGTATTTTTGCTTTGACAGCTCTTGTATAGCTGAGGGTGGGGCCACCCGTTTACATCACCGGGTGGCTCCGCCCTCAGCTATATAACAGCTGTCATTGTGAAACCGCTGCAGTCGCGGGGACGCTTCCCATCGTGGCAGAGTTTTTCCTTTTTCTTTTCTGAAAAGAGAAAAAGGGATAGACAACACAGGAAAAAAAATAGTCTAAAGAATATTTTCTTTCACTGGCAAGTATAGACATAAATAAGAAAAACTACTGTCTGCAGAGGTTCAAGGACTGCACAATAAGGGGCCAAAGGGCTGCATGTGGCCCCTGAGCCACAAGTTGGGAACCAGGGTTTTAGAAGGTGTTGTTAAGCCAACTCCCACCCAATTAAAAGAGTTGAGGAGTCAGGGGTGTGATGTAGGAATGCTGCAGTGTTTTATTATACTTTAACAGACACTGCTTTAGGCCCCTTTCACGCTTGTGCGACTTGTGCTGCGACCTTGGACTGAAAAGTCGTATGACAAGTCGCACCCCATGATTTACAATGAGTACCGTTCATATTTGTGCGACTTCAAGTCACAGCAACATCAAAGTTCTCCCTGCACTACTTTGGTAAATGACAATAGTGTGGCGCAAAAGTGGACTACCGTATATACTCGAGTATAAGTCGAATTTTTCAGCACATTTTTTTGTGCTGAAAATGCCTCCTCGGCTTATACTCGAGTCACCTTTTGCGCCTGATCTCCCGGACTTTGGGGACCCGGTACTGGCCAGCCGTAGGTCCCCTGGACCCCAAGCTTGGCACACATGTAGCCCCACTCTTCCTCTACAAGTGTGCAAAGTTTGTTGTCCGGGGGCCCTACGGCCGGGGAGCACAGATTTTTCAAAGCCGGGCACCCCTTCCATAGACTCCCATGTTAAACTGTAATTTCTCTGGTGATTTTGGGGACCTGGTACCGGATGGTCATAGGTCTTCTGTAGCGCCATTTCTCCTTTACAAGTGTGCAAAGTTTGTTGTCTGGGGGACCTACGGACAGCGAGCACCGATTTTTTAAAGCCGGGCACCCCTTCCATAGACTCCTATGTTAAACGTCAGTCTAGTCATGGGCACAGTGAGGCATGGGCACAGTGAGGCATGGGCAAGGTGAGGCACAGTGAGGCAAAGTGAGGCACAGTGAGGCATGCAGATGGACACCCTAGGTTTATACTCGAGTCAATACGTTTTCCCAGTTTTTTGTGGTAAAATTAGGTGCCTCGGCTTATATTCGGGTCGGCTTATACTCGAGTATATACGGTAATTAAAACACATGTGAATGGCCAGGAAGGCCAGAGCAAAGTGTAAAAAGTAAATCAATATGTAACTAACGATCAAAGATGATTATAAAGTGAATATGAAACCATTTTGAGAAAGTCCATCTTGAATCAAAATAAATGTGACAATTGAACAGTCTTTCTTGTGTGGTTCAACTTTATCCTGAAAGTACAATCAGTATGGTAAAGTGGTTACGCTTACCAGATACGGTGGACACATGTACCATATAGCACATGGGTCAAACAGGCAAGCTTGAGGGAATAGCCTCAATAGAATCTCCCGCTACAGGAACAATGGTGTGGTAAATGGACTCCACCCAATAACAGGTTATTTCAGCATCCAAAACAGACTCCAAAGGATACGATGAATCACATCAGATGTTTCAATGATCCATGATGATATACATGAAAAACAGATAACCGCACATAGTGTGATACTCTATGGCGTTTAATGACAAAAATGGGGTGGGGGGGGGGGTTTACACTTACAGCAAATCTGATTCAGCAAGCTTGTTAGTAATTTATAAACATAATCAACGATTCCAGGAGTGTCAACCGACGTGTTTCGTCCTATTGGATATCATCTGGGGTGTGAGGCTCATGGGTAATTGTTGCAATATTTATAGATACACCTGCCAATAAAAAATGTCATCAAAAGTAGCAGTAGGGGACATCTGGATATCACATGTTCTAAAATGGCGCCGGTGTGCATTCCACGCCTCATCTTGAGACACCACAATCACTGAATAAAAAAGAGGATGTGACGCCGTGCGACCCAACCCTCATTCTAAACCGAGACATGTCTGCACGGACATAGAAAGAATATGACACAATGCGGTCCAAGCCTTGTGAGGAGCCAAAATTTGTCCACAAAGCAGAGGCAAATAAAAAAAGGGAAATGACGCGGTGCGGCTCAGGCCTCACTCCAAGCTGATACTGATCAACACAGTGGTGGCACACCCTATATTTCCTGGTGGCCCTACCCAGAAATTAGGAAGGACCATGGAACGGGCATTGCTTCAAGTGGCTTCAAAGTCGCACGACTTTCTGGTCGCACAAATGTGAAAGGAGCCTTAATGCCAACTATTTTAACTATATCTATATTTCCAGGTGACAAGATTTTACAGTCCAACAGTCAATGTATTATTCATACTTCAGAATTTTTTGTGATGGGAACGAGGGACACCTATTAGCAAAAATATGTAGTCATGGGACTCGCCCCCTGTCACGCCCCCTTTAAGGAGAAATATAGTTTAAGATTAGTTAAAGTGTTACTAAACCCAGGACCCTGCATTCACTATATCTGGTCTCCCACAGTACACAAAACATGGAAATTAGAAATTAGAGCTGCACGATTAATCGTTAAAAAATCAAGTACAGAGCAGTTCTCTGCTCAAAGCTGTCAAAAAAAAAAGCAGCCCAAACTTTATCACAACATTGCTCAGCGCTGAGATAAAAAGAAACATTATATAATTTGGTTCTTTTAGATCAAAGGGATGAACTTTGGACTTTAGATGAGGGCATTTTAACCACTTACAGACTAAAGCCTCGTACACACGATCGGATTTTCCGCAGACAAAGCGTCTGACTTTTGGCGTTGGCCAGGAACTTGTCTTGCATAGAAACGGCACACAATTGTCGGCCAACAGACACGAACGTAGTGACGTACTACATGTTTTTTCAGATGTTGGAGACCTTGCGCTCCTCCGCCTTCCCTTTGAGGATGCCACAGATGCTCAATAGGGTTTAGGTCTGGAGACATGCTTGGACAGTCCTTCACTCTCAGCTTCTTTAGTAAGGCAGTGGTCGTCTTGGAGGTGTGTTTGGGGTCGTTATCATGTTGGAATACTGCCCTGCGGCCCAGTCTCTGAAGGGAGGGGATCATGCTCTGCTTCAGTATGTCACAGTACATGTTGGCATTCATGGTTCCCTCAATGAACTGTAACTCCCCAGTGCCGACAGCACTCATGCAGCCCCCGACCATAACACTCCCACCACCATGCTTGACTGTAGGCAAGACACACTTGTCTTTGTACTCCTCACCTGGTTGCCGCCACACACACTAGACACCATCTGAACCGAATAAATGTATCTTGATCTCATCAGACCACAGGACGTGGTTCCAGTAATCCATGTCCTTAGTCTGCTTGTCTTCAGCAAACTCTTTGTGGGATTTCTTGTGTATCGTCTTTAGAAGAGGCTTCCTTCTGGGATGTTAGCCATGCAGACCAATTTAATGCAGTGTGCGGCGTATGGTCTGAGCACTGACAGGCTGACCCCCCACCCCTTCAACTTCTGCAGCAATGCTGGCAGCGCTCATACGTCTATTTCCCAAAGACAACTTCTGATATGATGCTGAGCTCTTGCACTCAACATCTTTGGTCTACCATGGCAAGGCCTGTTCTGAGTGGAACCTGTCCTGTTAAACCGCTGTATGGTCTTGGCCACCGTGCTGCAACTCAGTTTCAGGGTCTTGGCAATCTTCTTATAGCCTAGGCCATCTTTATGTAGAGCAGCCATTCTCAACCAGGGTTCCGTGGAACCCTAGGGTTCCTCCAGAGGTGGCTAGGGGTTCCTTGAGCTGTGGCTGATTTACCTCCTGTTTGATGGTGCCTACATAGTTCTGAGCCAATTCCACTTGGAGGAGCCAGTGATATGACACCAATGATCTTTATAGCTCTCTGTAAAGGGGGCCATTCTTGCCACCACTGTAAAAAAGGGCATTCTTCTCACTGACCACCAAAGTAAGGGGCATTGTTCACACTGAACCCCAATAAATAAGTTTTATCAGGGGTTCCCCGAGATCTGAAAATTATTTTAAGGGTTCCTCTGGGGTAAAAAGGTTGAGAAAGGCTGATGTAGAGCAACAATTCTTTTTTTCAGATCCTCAGAGAGTTCTTTGCCATGAGGTGCCGTGTTGAACTTCCAGTGACCAGTATAAAAGAGTCAGAGCGACAGCACCAGATTTAACACACATGAGACCTTATAACACTAACGAGTCACATGACACCGGGGAGGAAAAATGGCTAATTGGGCCCAATTTGGACATTTTCACTTGGAGGTTTACTCACTTTTGTTGCCAGCGGTTTAGACATTAATGGCTGTGTGTGGAGTTATTTTAAAGGGGACAGCAAATTTACACTGTTATACAAGCTGTACACTCACTACTTTACATTGTAGAAAAGTGCAATTTCTTCAGTGTTGTCACATGAAAAGATATAATAAAATATTTACAAAAATGGGAGAGGTGTACTCATTTTTTGTGAGATACTATAGCAGTCTTGTGACTTCTATCAGTGTCTGGTTAAAGCTTGTAGGAGGAGTTTTCATACTGCACTGGCTGACCTACCAGGTGACCCCTGACCCCCTTTTGGGTGGAGCGCCGCTTTAAGCAGCTTTGTGGGTGTTTTGCTTTAGGTGTATTTTACGGCTTGTTCACAACTACCTGTATTCTAAAATGTGGGAGAGCTCCTGGTGTTTTTTTTTTTTACTTTATTGAAGTGTCACAAAATGACACTTCAAGTCTATGCATTGCAGCACGCTGTGACGTGGTGAATTCAGCTGCGTGCATTTTTATGCAGTGAAAAAACAATGTAAATGAAATTTTCCACAGTCCCTACGTACATTTGCACTTCCGCAGTGTTTCCAAAATTTTGCTCCATTTATAGAACGTATAGAGAGACCTCCCTGATACAACCTGCATTAGGAGGGCGGGCTCTACTGCCAGGCTCCGCCCACTTTCCAAGCTAGCCAATGGTCACATGGCGCTCCTCTTCACCACACATATTATTTTACACATTCATCTCAATTTAAAAAGAGAGGAATGCGCTGCCACCCTTCCACTGTCTATGACCTATAAAATAATCTAGTCACACAGAAATTATACATTTCCGTAACTATCTATCAATTGACTCAAGACGTCCGTTCCGGAAGGCTCGGGAGGAAGTACCATAGAGAGGGCGGCGGGAAGGCTAGATAGGCACAACGAAAAAAAAAAAAAAAAAAGCTTGGTGACATCACGACCCATCGCCTTCTCTTACTGCGCCTGTGCGGTGGTACTGCACCGTTTTCTACCGGTTGGTCGTTGTCCGTTGAGCGAAGCACCATGAGCGGCACACTAGCCAAGATCGCCGAAATAGAGGCCGAGGTGATTAGTGAGGGTGTATGGAGGGGGGAGGCCGGGGACTCTTCCAGCTGTTGGCAGGAGAACGTAGGCCTAACATGTGCTTGTGTGTCTGGCAGGCCAGGAGGGTGAATGACCAAGGGTTCATTTTATTGAAGTAGAACTAACACGCAAACTGTTTTTATTCCATTTGAACGGAGTAATGGAAGGTTATAACCCATGTCATGTTTTTTTTTTTTGACATGTGTTCCATTGGGGATCCTTCACTTCCGATCTCACAGCCAAAACCGGAAGTGAGGGGAAATCCCTCCAAACGTGTGCAAACCCCAGGCTGTCACCAAAACTAGTGTCCCTATTGGAAGATTTTCCCTCCTAGTCTTTTTCTGGTGAAAACTTTCAGTGATGATGGCAAACGGAACAAATGGAGAGGGTGAATCTCCCTAATGGGGACACAGGCAGCAATAGAAACCTGACAGGTGTTCCAATCTCTCTCTGTTCTGTACAAAACTTAAAAAAAAAAAAAAAGCCTTTGCCTTCAGTTATACTTTAACCACTTCAATGCCAGGCACTTGCGCCACTTCCTGCCCAGGACAAGTTTCAGCTTTCAGCGCTGTCGCACTTTGAATGACAATTGCGTGGTCATCCAACACTGTACTCAAACAAATTTTTTATCATTTTCTTCCCACAAATGGAGCTTTCTTTTGGTGGTATTTGATCACTTCTGCGGTTTTTATTTCTTGCTAAACAAACTAAAAAAGACAATAAAAAAAATATATATATATAATATATATATATATTTTAATTTTTTTAGTTTCTGTCATAAAATGTTGTTTTCCCCTTCACTGACGGGCACCGACAGGCGGCACTGATGATGATGTACTGACAGGTGTTACTGCTGGGCAGTGATTGGTACTGTGGTGGGCAGGGATTGGCACTTGCAGAGTTTATTATATAGGGCACTGCTGGGCATGTCATTTTTACATTTGAGGGGGCTGTGCTGATCAATGTGCTGATCGGCTCTCCCTGTCAGCGTAAACCGAGAAATACCATTTATCGGCACTTCCTGGTTCACGCGATGATCAGCTGTGATTGGTCACAGCTGATCACCTGGTAAGAAGCCTCTGACAGAGGCTTCTTATCATGATTGGAGATGCGGGGTGTCAGACTGACACGCCGCGTTGCGCGCGCCCGCATGTTATCCTGCTGGACGTCAATAGACGTCCAGTCAGGATAACAGAACCACTTCCCGGACGTCAATCTCCTATTGACCGGGCAGGAAGTGGTTAACCACTTCAATACTATATATATATATATATATATATATATATATATATATATATATTTTTTTTTAATTTTTTTCTCTAAACAAACGAAATAAGTGATTTTTCTCCTCCACTAATGAACACTGATAGGTGGCAATGATGGGCACTGACAGTCATCACTGATAATCAGTGCAGGTGTCCCCACTGAGGAATGTCATTTATTGACGCTCTCCTCCTCGCATGCATTCAGCGTGAAAAGAGGAATGCCGATAACCAGCATTTCCTAGTTGCGCTATGATCAGCATTGATATTCAGAAATGATCAGCTGTGATTGATACGTCATAGGCTCTTTACTATGATCGGTGAAGTGCTTTGTCCGAGGTACACAACGCACCACCGATCGCCGCACTGTGTGCCCCCGGGGGTGCGCATGAGCGGCCCGTTTTGAAGGACGTCCTATGACGTCCAGTCAGAATGGTAAAGCCACTGCTCGGCCATCAATCTGCTATAGGCCGGGCGGGAAGGTGTTAAAGTGTTCAGAACAATCAAAAATTGCCCACAGATCTTTTCAGAAAGGTCAGTCAGGTCTTTAATTGCAGCAGTATGAGGCTGGGTTCACACTGGTCCGACAAACACTCTGACATTGGGAGCTCATGACGTGTGAAAATCAATGTTTCCCTATGAGAGCCGTCTTAACTGGTCCGACACAAGTCGGTCCGACTTTGAAAATGCTCCCTGTACTACTTTGGTCCGACTTTGATCCGACTTCAGCCCATTGAATATCATTGAAGTCGGATCCTTGTCCTAACCATCCGACATGTGCTTACAGCAGCAGTAAAAGGAATTTATGTCACCCTGGGATTGTTTTGATTGGTCAAAGGACAAGTCAGACTATAACAAAGTCGGATCAAAGTAGTATCCTGTTCATGAAAGTCGGATGGATGTCGGACCGATGTAGGATCAATGTAGGACTGATGTCGCAGAGCAAAGTAGGATGAAAGTTGTATGACTGTCGTGTCGTACCAGTGTGAACCCAGCATAAAACCCAAAAGCAAACATTTATTATATTGCAGTTTACCAATTCTTAGATGTGATGGGCGCTCTATATTTCCTTTTTTATCTTTGGCCAGACTGTTAATGCTGCTGTCTAAAAGTGCCCTCCTGTGCTCATTCATTCAGAGTGGGGCCACTCAAATATAGATGTGTTACTGGCCAGATCACCAGATGAAAACAAAGGGGGGGTGAAAAGCCTAAAAAAGAAAGGATGCAGCCACCACATATAAGCGGTAGTAAATTTTCCCCAAATAAAAAAATCTCCCTGCAAGATAATATAATGTGCTAGTATGCATGGCATACTAGCACATTAAAGACTTACCATGAAACAAAGCCCTCTGGTGGTGCACTGTCACCGCTGACAGGGCTTCCATCTTCATCTGGTCTTCCTACTGGGTTTGTGGGTTCCGGGCGCTTGAATGGCCGAGCCGCGATGCGAGGGAGTCACGGCCGCAGCACAGATCTCTGAAGGGACTGCATGAATATGCCACCCCTTCACAGCGCACGTGCTGGTGACAGCAGCGGCTGCTGCTCAGTGGAATATCTCCTAAACGGTGCATGTTTAGGGAATAATTAATTTCACCTACAGGTAAGCCTTATTGCAAGCTTACCTGTAAGTAAAAATATCAGAAAATAATTTTCTATCACTGTAAAAGGATAGTTCACCGTACAAAAAAAACCTCCCTATGCAGGTAAGGGACGTTTGTAGATGAAAACAAACTGTACAGCTCTGACTAAAGATGAATAATACCCTTGCTATATATAAAAATCAATAGATGGTGTTGCGCTCCAAAATAAAGTGTTAATCAGTAACAGGGTAACATTATATATAAAAAATAATAAACCTTCACGTACTGATGTGTAAATTATCCAAAGTATCAATAATGGAGACGTCACTTCCAGTGTCCGTATGTCCTACGCGTGTCGAAGTCACGTGATAGTGACGACACTTGTTGGATACATTGTGCATGTTGTATATACTAAATGTGAGTGCTTGATTGTTTTATGTGAAATAAAACGCCCGGTTTTAAAAGCATACTACAGCATAGAGGCTCCCTGTTTCTTCTGAATCTTCCTATTTATGCCCGGTTTTGACGCATTTGAGCATCTAGGCTCTGCACGTAACGGATAGGAGACCCCCCCCCCCCCCCTTTCCCTTGAGTGATCATCTACCCCCTCTGTTTATTCTGAATGCTGCTTACCTTACAGCAGTAAGGTAAGAAGTTAGTACACCTGCGATGTTCTTTACACCGAAGATTCACAGCCCCAAAAGTCACAGCGCCACCTGTTGATGCTAGTTAGCATCTTTGGCTTGCACCTTCTCATGGTTGGAAGATTTCAGTCTTTCCAGATTGAGATTCATCTGCACTAATTTGCACTTTCAATTTTGATGGACTACTGTTGAATTATTATATTTATGCATCGTGTACTGTCTAGTATTCACTACAGTCACTTTATTTGCATTTTATTGCACTTTATTGATCACCATTATTGATACTTTTACACATCAGTAAGTGAAGGTTTATTATTTTTGATATGTTACCCTGTTACTGATTAACACTTTATTTTGGAGCGCAACACCATCTATTGATTTTTATATATACTTTGTCGTGGGTAGTGTTTGACCCTCACGGTGGCTGCTGCACCATAAGAACATTCTACATTAGATTCCATATTAGCGTGGGAATACCAACTTTTCCACAATACCCTTGCTATAGGTGTAGGCCATTGATGGCGAACCTTGGCACCCCAGATGTTTTGGAACTACATTTTCCGTGATGCACAACTACACTGCAGAGTGCATGAGCATCATGGGAAATATAGTTCCAAAACATCTCGGGTGCCAAGGTTCGCCATCACTGGTGTAGGCCATTTACATAACTTATGAAGCCTGACTGGAGTACTCCCTTAGGACGTGGCTAAGTTCTCCCCAGTCATCACTGCTCACCACCTTCATCACAGAAGTGAGCACTCTCTGATTTAAACCCCCTCACATACACTCTCTCTCTCTCTCTCTCTCTCTCTCTCTCTCCCCCCCCTAATGCAGTATCTCTGAGCTCAGCATTTGAGAACTCACTCCTGTAATGGTGGAGGTGAGCAGTGATGACTAGGCCTCACTTAGCAATGTCCTGGGAGTATTTCAGTTAGGCTTCATAAGTTATGTAAATGCTCTACACCTATAGCAAGGGTATTATTCATCTTTAGTCAAAGCTGCACAGTTTTTTTTTCATCTACAGATGCCCCTTATCTGCATAGGCAGTTTTGTGGAAAAGGTGAACTATCCCTTTTTAAAGTGAAACTTTAGGCCAAAAATAAAAACAGGTGAACAGGCAGGAATTTTAATGCAGAAAATACATGCTTTGTCTCCTGCATTAAAGTTATTTCTATGCCCCTGTAATGCCAAATGCATTGCCACTGCTATAATGCTGAATCTGACTGAACTCCTGCCCATGCACGGGAATGACGTCATCCCTGTCTGGCCAATAAAAGCAGCCGGCAATCCAGACCCAGAAGCAGGCCGTCCAAAGATGTCAGGGGCCAGGCGGGGAACTATGGGACGTCGAATGGAGCTGAGGTGAAGATAGTTCTGCTTTAATGATTTGTAAGCTGCAATATAATACAGTTTTGGTCTTGGGTTTAATACTGCATTTAATTTTTGTGAGCCTCTGATAGCTGAATTGCATGAAGCTTTTTAACCCTTTGTTGGGACAGACGGTGTTCAGATTTAGTGTACAGCTGATAATGAGATCTGCCAGCAAAGTTAGTTAATTATGGTAAACATTAGTCCACAGCCACCTTCTAAAAAGTACATAGCAGGGGAGAGCTTGGTAGGATTATAAAGCCTAAGTGCAAGCAAAATTACAAACAGAAAAATCTGCACAAGGGCCATAAGTACTGTTGTGCTGGTTCTTTTTCGATTCGTGAAAATTTTCCTTGGTCATGTAAACCCCGCCCCCCCAGGCATAATTTTCAGATGCATTGGAGGTTTATGCAACTAAAGAGCTTTCACAGGCTCCCATCAAGAGAGACAAACTATGTCTGTCCAGCTCCACCATTCATACTGTACTAGCTTTTCTGAACAGAGAGTTGGAGCTATCAATTATCCGCCCATCCTCCATTCTTAGATCACGTTCCATTCATAGAAGCTACTATTAATGGTGGAGCTGGGTGGAAACAGCAGGCATAGTCTGGTTATACTAACAACCGCCCCCCCCCCCTCGCCACTCTGGAAGAATATAGTGGCAAGGGGGTGGGGGAAGCAGACGGGAAGATTTTCACTGAAAGAAGAGGAATCAGCACAGGGGACACATCCTACTGACCGTAGGTTGTGTCCCTTATGCTGACTTTTCTGTTTGTGATTTTGGCTGTACTATGGCCTTTAAAGTATTCCAGGATATACCTAACCTTAAAACTGCTCCTTCCCTCTTTCTATCATGTATACAAACTATCCTGTGGCAGAAAGATGTGTGTACTTATTGTACCTATTTTCAGGACACTCTGGTCTGGTCACGTGATTGGCTCCCCTGTGTCAGCAAGCAGGAGAGTGTCGTGAGCGGATGGTCCATCGTAAGCCTATGGGTAATGTCACCGTGCAAACATTACCAGCCATTGTTGAGCGCTCTCTCCCCTGCAGCTGGCGCTGGCTGACATGGGGGAGACCACGTGACCAGAGCAGCCTGAAAATAGGTAAGTATGCAGATCGATCTTCCACAGGTTAGTATGGATGTTAATTGGAATTCCAGGAAATATTTATCTTAAAACTGCTTCCTCACCCTCTTAAGGACAAAGCACTTAAAAGGCCAACCAGCATCCCTTTTTTTTTTTTTTTTTGATGATGATTTCATGTGACTGGGAAATTCTAAAGCCCGTACACACGGTCGGACTTTTGCCCAACAAACTTAGTTTTAAGCAAGTTGGACCAAAATCCGACCGTGTGTACGCTCCATCGGACAAACTTTTTTCGTTTGGTTTTGGATTTCATCGGACAAAAGTTGGGTCTGCAAACGGACAAATTTTTGCCCAACAAAAGTCTGATGGAGCAAAGTCCGACCGTGTGTACAGAAAACCATCGGACTTTAGTCCGATGGACAAAACAACTAATGTTAAAATCAACCAACAATAGCAGAAGTTGACCAAAGGGTGGCAGAAAAGAGCAGAAAAAACACGTGATGTTGTAAGAAGTTTTAAGAAAGTTTGCAGAAAAGTCAGAGTGTGTGTGTGTGTGTGTGTGTGTGTATGCTATGGGTGTTCCCAACCAACTACGTTCGGACAAAAATCCACGGAAAGTCTGATGGAAGTCCGACCGTGTGTACGAGGCTTTACAATCATAAATCAGGTGTTTTCCCAATTTGGCCGCAAAAATGGAAATATGTTTTAACTTGCTGGATCAGAATAAAATGAGGTAAACATTCTGTCTACTTTCCAGATGGCCCGGACTCAAAAGAATAAAGCTACGGCACACCACCTTGGGTTGCTGAAAGCTCGTCTAGCTAAACTCCGACGAGATTTGATCACCCCCAAAGGAGGTGGAGGAGGAGGTCCTGGCGAAGGTAAATGAATGGCTTGGTGCTGACCATGGTTTCACCTTTTCTTGTTTGCAGCTAAATTCCATTTGCTGATGAGGATGTTTAATTATATTAAAAGAGACGTAAGATTTAAAAAAAATAAAATGTAAGAAACCTACTTACCTAGGTGGATTCAGCATCGGTCCCCAGCCGGCTCTAAAACTGAGAACCGAGCGATGTGTGTAGGTCGGACGAGTATGCTGGAAAACCAGCAGCCGATCAGCGCTCTCAGCCAATGGTGGAGACCACTGACCGGAGTGTTCTGGCGGTGGGGCTGACCCCTCTTAGAACACAACAGCTCAGTGAGGGAGATTGCCGTACTTACTTTGCATGGTTCTTACAGTGGCTCTGACTGGAGCTGACAGCTTTTTTCTTTCTCGTACATCACGGGACACAGAGCGGCATAGTCATTACTATGTGGGTTATATAGATACCTTCAGGTGCTGGCACTGGCAACTTCCAAAACCGGAAGTACCCTCCCCTATATAAGCCCCTCCCATCCGGGAGCACCTCAGTTTTTTGCCAGTGTCTAAGGTGTTGGCCAAGAAGTAACATGTGTTTTTCACTGAGCTTGCGTACAGGTTCTTTTGGGCCTCAGTAAGCTATTCCGGATCCGACCAAAAAAGCTTCATAGCTAAACGGTCGGTACCCGGGCCTTGCAGAGAAGAGCAAGGTTTTGCCTGTAATGCTTCTCTTAGGAGAGCTGGACCCTGGGATCCAGAGCCCTGGTCATACCCACGACCAAGATGTTTTCTGTGCAGGGTGCTATACAGGTCCAGGGGAGTGGAATCCTTGGGAACCCGGTCCCTGAAGGTTTGATTACAATGCCTGCCGTGATAGGTGAAGTTTGGGCTTCTGTGGACCAAACAGAGTCCTGCGGCGGGGAAAAGGTAAGTGGGGGCCCCTCAGGAACTTGGTTCTATTGAGGGGACACCCAAGCCTAATATGTCTTTCTGCCTGTTACCTAACGGTATTCCCGCTAAATATTTATGCATGCCTGTAACTACTAAAAAATTTAATATTTTTAAAACTGCGGTACCTGTGTTAATCCACTAGAGGCCGCTGTGGAACGTTTCTTGTCATGTGGACTAGTTTCTTTTCATCAGAGCAAGTCCAGGCAGATGGTGAGTTCTCTTGTGGGAAACTGCTTCCTCTGCCCTGTTGCAATGCTCGTCCATCCCCCGGCCTGCGGCAAAAGGGGCCCTGTCTCTTGTCCCTAGTTTCCCTTTTCAAAAAAGACCGCCGAAGGTGCCCGCGCGCGTGCACGTGCCTCTATATATAGAGGTGAGCTGGGAAAGGGGGCGGAGCTTGGGGGGATGACGCTCTGTGCGCGCCGCAGCGCTTCTGCGCATGTGCGGGCGTCCCAGCATGTTAAAAAGCACAATTATGTGTTGTGAGCTGGCTATGGAGTGCAGAGACAGAGCTGGCAACATTTTAAAGGCATGCAGCAAGCGGTTGATGCAGGCATCCCCATAGAAAGGCACATTAGTAGACACCAACTGTTTTTATAGCAGCAATTGTGCTAGACTATTGTCAGTAAGTGGTGTATTTCGGCTGGAATACCTCAGCTTTGGGCTTAGGAATATGCCGTCTAAAAACTCCGGGACTAAAAATCCCAGGAAGCATAGGGGCTCTCCATCGGGCTCTGAGGATCTTGGGCATGCTTCGGCTGCACCAATCTCCCCTGAAGAATCAGAGGTTAGTGACCGTAGAGTACCCTCAGGAGTACCTGGTACTGTGGCTGTCCTCAGTTCACCTGCTCCTGTGTATGTAACAGAGGAGGTTTTTTCCTCAGCTCTGGGAGGGCTGGAAGAGAGATTGTCAGCATTAATCGCTGCTTCCCTGTCACAGGGAAAAAGCGCTCGATCTCCGTCTCCTCCCTCAGAGTGCCTGTTAGCGGAGCAACAGTCCCATACAGGGATCGACCTACCTGAGGGGGATCAGGATGAGGTTGATTCTGTTGTAGAGGAATCAACAGTGGAAGAGCCATTCTCAGCATCACATGCTGAAAGATTATGGGTTCAGTCCCTGACTAACATGGTCCGATCAGAATTTAAAATGCCCCTTGCGGAGCCATCATCCACTTCTGTCTCCTCGTTGGGGTCGCTAAAAGCTCCCCAGACTGTTTGTTCCTTTCCGATCCATCCTTTACTGGAAGGGCTCATTTACCAGGATTGGGAGCATCCTGATAAAATATTTACTCCTCCCAAGAGATTTCAGGTGCTCTATCCCATGGAGGATAAGTTCGTCAAAAAATGGAGGGTCCCTACAGTGGACGCAGCCATCTCTTGTGTGAATAAATCACTGACATGTCCAGTGGATAATGTCCAAATGTTCAAGGACCCAATAGATAAAAAATTAGAGTCCTTATTAAAATCTGCTTTTGCTACAGCAGGCTTGGTGACACAACCAGCAGTGGCAGCTATTGGGGTCTGCCAAGCAGTGAAGGATCAGTTGAAACAGGTCTTAAGGGACTTGCCAGATCAGCAGGCTCTTGCCCTAGCTGATCTACCTAGAGCCTTATGCTTTGCGGTGGACGCTATAAAGGATTCAATCCATCAGGCCTTACGCTGTCTGTAGTACATATGCGCAGGCTTCTGTGGCTCAAAAACTGGTCTGCTGAAGCTCCCTGTAAAAAATTGCTGGTCAGCTTCCCATTTCATGGTGAACGCTTATTTGGGGAAGACCTGGACAAATATATCCAGAAAATTTCCAGCGGTAAAAGTACACTTTTGCCGGTTAAAAACAGAGTTAGAGGTCCCTCTTTTAAGAGGCCTGCTTCTCCAGTCCCTAGGACATCGGCTGTGAAACAGTTCCGACGGCCTCCTCGGTCAAATCCCGGAGGTAAAAATCAGGGACAATTGCAGGGTAACAAGAAGCCCTGGATCAGGAGAGGTACAAAACCTCCCCCAAAGTCAAATGCATGAAGGGTTGCCCCCCACTCAATCGGGTGGGGGGAAGACTTCAGTTGTTCAGAGACCTGGCGGGACACGATCAGAGACAGATGGGTGCTCTCCGCAGTAAGTCTGGGATACAAATTGGAGTTAAAAGACTCCCCTCCTTCCCACTTTATAAGGTCAAACGTGCCAAGGGATCCCCAGAAGAGAGGATCCCTCCTGTTGGCACTAGAACAATTATTGCTCCAAGCAGTAATTATAGAGGTTCCCCTGGAAGAATGGGGGTTCGGGTTTTACTCAAACCTCTTTACAGTCCCGAAGCCAAACGGGGACTTGAGGCCCATATTAAATCTAAAAGGGCTAAACAAATTCCTATATATCAGGACTTTCCGGATGGAGTCGATCCGATCGGTGGCCACGGCTCTACAAGGGGAGGAATGGTTAGCCTCGATCGACATCAAAGATGCTTATTTGCACATTCCCATCTTTCCAGCCCACCAAAAATTTCTACGCTTTGCGGTAGAAGGGCGCCATTTTCAGTTCAGAGCCTTACCCTTCGGTCTGGCCACAGCACCACGAGTGTTCACAAAAATTCTGGCCCCATTATTGGCCAATCTAAGAACACGAGGTGTAACGATAATGGCATATCTAGACGACTTGTTGCTGATAGACCACTCAGTGGAAAAACTAGAAGTGGTTGTTCACGAGACAATCGAGTATCTGGAATATCACGGTTGGATTATCAACCGAGACAAGTCAGCCCTAAAACCAGTCAAAAGTCTGGTCTGAATCCAGCCTTAGCCCCAAGTATTCCAAAGAAAAATTTTCTTGCCTCAAGAAAAGGGGTCGTCTTTGAGAGATTTGATCCACCTAGTGGGTACAAAAAGACAGCCATCCATACGCCTGTGCATGAGGCTGCTGGGAAAAATGGTGGCATCATTCGAAGCAGTACCCTACGGTCAATTCCATTCAAGGAATTTGCAAAGGGCCATACTGTCAGCCTGGAACAAAAAAGTTCAGGCCCTAGACTTACCAATGTCCTTGTCCCCTTCCGTTCGCAAGAGCCTCCGTTGGTGGTTGGTTCCCCAGAATCTGGAAAAAGGGAAATCCTTCAGTCCGATTTCTTGGAAGGTGGTCACTACAGATGCCAGCCTTATAGGCTGGGGAGCAGTACTGGAGCAATGGTCTCTCCAGGGCAGATGGTCGGATGCAGAAAAGGCCCTGCCCATCAATCTCTTAGAGATACGAGCAGCCCGGTATGCCCTAGTAGCATGGACATCCAAACTCCAAGGGTCCCCTGTCAGAATTCAATCGGACAATGCCACGGCAGTGGCATATATCAATCATCAGGGTGGCACCAGGAGTCGTGCAGCCCAGAGGGAAGTAAATTGCATCCTGAAATGGGCAGAAAGATATGTCCCAGCCATATCTGCGGTATTCATTCCAGGAGTGGAGAATTGGAAGGCGGACTTTCTAAGTCGCCAACAATTATGCCCAGGGGAATGGTCCCTTCATCCCGAGGTTTTCGGGACAATATGTCAGCGGTGGGGAACACCGGATGTAGATCTGCTAGCATCCAGATTCAACGCAAAAGTGGACAGGTTTGTCTCTTGGACAAGAGATCCCCTAGCTTGCAGCTCGGATGCCCTAGTGTTCCCTTGGGATCAGTTCAAGCTGATATATGCATTCCCACCGCCACAATTGTTACCTCGATTACTCCGCAGAATCAGGGTAGAAAAGAAACCAGTGATTCTGGTGGCTCCAGCGTGGCTCCAAAGAGCATGGTACGCGGAGATTGTAAAGATGTCTGTGGGGAGTCCTTGGACCCTCCCACATGGTCCGGACCTGCTTTCGCAAGGACCGATATACCACCCTTCCTTACCAGCCCTAGGTTTGACGGCCTGGCTATTGAAGCCCACATTCTAAAAAAGAGAGGGCTCTCTAATCCTGTGGTATCTACCATGATCAATGCCAGGAAGCCGGTATCCAGGCAGATCTACTATAGAATCTGGAAGGCGTACATCGCCTGGTGTGAAGCCAAGAAATGGCATCCACGTAAGTACGTAATAGGTAGGATTCTGGACTTCCTACAATGGGCTGTAGATAGGAAGCTTGCCTTGAGTACTATCAAGGGTCAGATTTCGGCCTTGTCAATATTTTTTCAAAGGCCCTTGGCTTCGCATTCACTAGTCAAAGCCTTCATACAAGGAGTGATGCGTATTAGCCCTCCGGTTAATATTCCCATATGTCCATGGGAATTAAACCTGGTTCTGTCGGTTCTACAGAGACAACCATTTGAACCATTACAGCATATTTCCCTGGTTCTTCTCACCAGGAAATTGATTTTTCTAGTAGCCATTTGTTCGGCTAAAAGAGTGTCGGAATTAGCCGCTATGTCCTGTAGGGAGCCATATCTGGTTATCCATAAGGACAGAGTAGTGTTACGTCCTCATCCAGCCTTTCTTCCTAAGGTGGTATCGAGGTTTCATTTGAACCAAGATGTGGTTCTTCCTTCTTTTTTCCCCAAGCCTAGTTCGGTAGAGGAAAAGTTATTGCATTCTTTGGATGTAGTAAGAGCAGTTAAAGCTTATCTAAAAGCCACTGCTCAGATTCGCAGAACGGATACTTTGTTTATTCTGCCGGAAGGCCCCAGAAGGGGTCAGGCAGCGTCAAAATCTACTTTAGCCAAGTGGATTCGACAGGTCATAATGCAAGCCTATGGCTTGAGAAGGAGACCGCCTCCGTTCAAAGTTAGGGCGCACTCCACGAGAGCAGTTGGAACTTCATGGGCAGTGCATCACCAGGCCTCCCTGGCTCAGATCTGTAAGACCGCAACATGGTCTTCAGTACACACGTTTACTAGGTTCTACCAGGTGGACGTTAGAAGTCAGGAGGATGTCGCCTTTGGGCGCAGTGTGTTGCAGGCCGCAAAAGATCCTCATGTCTGATAGCGCTCAGCTTATGTATGGTGTATCCCCCCCCTCATTGGGCATTGCTTTAGGACATCCCACATAGTAATGACTATGCCACTCTGTGTCCCGTGATGTACGAGAAAGAAAATAGGATTTTTATAACAGCTTACCTGTAAAATCCTTTCTCTTATCATCCATGGACTGACACGGTGTCTCTTTACACTTTACACGTGGGTTATGTCCCTGCTTGCAGGAGAAGACCTAGGCAGAATGTGAGATGTTATACATACATTCTAAAAGCCAGAGCTGAACAGCCCCACCCAGGGGGCGGTCCCTCCGGGCATAACCCTCCCACTACAGTCAGCAGACTTCAGTTTTTTTCTGCCTAGCAGAAGGAGAAGACGTGGCTCCCTCAGGAGCCAGTCTCCTGACCTATTTTATTCCTTTTTGGAATTCTTTTTTATTTTATTTTTGAGAATCTTCTATCAACTGTCGGCTGGGCAACAGGTTGGGTACAAGATATCCTCGTAGTCTTCCCTGTCCGACCATCGAGCGTGCTGATCCTCGCCTTCTGTGCGTGAGACTCAGTTCACGACAGGCCCCATGACTCCAGGGGTGGCCGGGTTTGCTTTCATGCTCCCACGGTCCTCTCAAGACTGAACAGCTCCTGACTGACTGTATCTTTCGCGGTGGACCGGGCCGACAGCTACTCAGTACTGCACTGTGATAGTCCTGTCAGAAACACCAGTGTGTTCCTCAGGGGACGGGTAAGTAGTCTCTCCTGCCTGCAGGTGAGTACAAAGGGCTGTGTGTTTCTCTGTGGGGGATTTTCCCTGTCTCCCCCTGTATTTTATTGTCGCTCTCTGTCACCATTACTGGCGCTGACTGTGTGGGGTGCTTGGGGGTCACACTGTTCTTGGGGTGGCTCATGCTGGTCTGCAATGTATGCCTTGGGGCTTTTTTGTGTGGTTTTTTTTTTGGGGCCTGAGCGCCGAGTGGCGCTGTGCGTGTGTGCTGTTTCATTTTAACTGCGTCATGGCGGCCATCTTGCCGCGGATCGCCTCAGTGAAGTGAGGCGGCCATTTTCTTGTAGCCCACGCGCTTTTCAGCACTAGTTTGGCCTCTAGCGCTGCTATAGCAGCGCGAATCTCCTCAGTCTCCTCACAGCTTACCAGTGCTGACACAGCGCGGTACAGACAGCGGAACTAAGCAGTCCCTGGTCCGGTTTGGTGAGTCCCCTGGGCGCCCCCTCCTCAGTCAGCACAGCCTGTGGGTGGACTTTTTATCTGAGAGAGTCTCAGAGAGGGACAATATGGAGTCTGTGTCACCAGCTTCCCCCTAAAAATGTCAGTGGCAACAGGCAGTGCTTCAGCACTGCGGTCCCTATGGACCTGTTGTGGGCAGCCCTGGAATCAATTTCTGACCAGGATGGGAGCTGTGTGCAAGGGAGCAAAAAAGCGCCCTCTCCCCACTTTACTTCATGAGGGCAGTGCGCTGATTCAGATATGGGCCTAGCCACTATCGCTCAGGACCCTAGTTCTGAATGTATGGATGGTTTTGAACAGGACATTCCTTATGAGGGAAACTCCAGTTCTGAGTCAGTAAATGACAGGGCGCTTGTTAGTGTACTCATGACTGCGGTGAGGGACACTCTCAAGCTCAAATGCTGCGGATGCAGAACCTCAGGCGGATACTGTCTCCTTTGGTTCTTTTAAGGCCAGGCCTTGTACTTTCTTTGACCAGCTCATTGATAAGGTCTGGGAAAAGCCGCAGAAGAATTTTTTTATGGTCCCGCGGCGTTTGTCTATCAGATACCCCTTGAAGATGCCCTACTTAAAAAGTGGGCTTCTCCCCCAGTGGTCGACCCTCCAGTCGCCCGGTTGAACAAGGCCATCACTCTCCCGATGGAGGGGACTCCTGCATTTGAGGACCCCACTGACAGGAGGTCAGAAGTGGTGAGCAGAACCATGTTTGCCTTGTTGGGATCCGCCCTACGACCTGTGGTAGCGGCGACCCTTGTGTCTAAAACACTTACAGGTTGGGCAAAAATGTTGCACCTAGCTGTACAGGAGCATATTCTTCCTCCAGACACAGTTGCTCTGGCCCACCAACTGGTTCAGGGCCTGGTTTCTGTGTGCGACGCCACGCTGAACGCGGCCCCTTTAATATCCAGGGCCTCTGTCTCGGCGGTGGTATTGCGTCGTCTTATCTGGTTGAAATGCTGGTCTGCTGACCTAGCCTTAGGAAGCTCCTGACGGATCTACTATTTTAAAGGCGGTAGACCTTTCGGTGCTGCTCTGGATGACATCGTCATGGATGTCACGGGAGGTAAACGCACTCTTCTTCCTTAGACTAGCAAGGGTGAGGAGGCCCGCCGCAAACAGGGGCCTTCCTTTCCAGCAAAACAGGTTTTTTTTCGTTAGTCAGAGTCCACAGGTAGGCCCTCTCAGACTGACGGCAGTGCGGCTGGTGGGCACAAGTGCCCCTGGGTGCGTAAGCCAAACAAGCGGCTCCCAAGCCCGCCTCCGCGTGAAGTCTTGCCTCCGCCCGACTCTGGGGTGGGGGGACGACTTCGCAGGTTCACGGATCGGTGGACCTCCCGAATCTCCGACTGGTGGGTGTGCGAGGTGGTCACCTCAGGTTATAGGATAGTATTCCGATCCTGGCCCCCACACAGATTCTTTCCCTTGAATCTTCCTCTCCTTCCTACCTGTCGGGCAGCCCTCTTGGGGGCTGTACAGGATTTGATCAGGTCCGGAGTGATTGTGCCGGATCCGTCACAGGAGAGTTTTCAGGGATTCTGCTTGAATCTGTTTGTCGTCCCAAAAATAGGACGTGGTTCGACCTATCCTGGACCTCAAGGCCCTGAATGCCTTCGAGAAGGTGCAGAAATTCCGCATGGGATCCATTCGCACGGTGATCGCTACACTCCACCAAAGGGATTTTCTTCTGGCGTCCTTGGACTCCAAGGATGCCTACTTGCATGTTCCGATCTGCGCAAGTCACCAGAAGTTTCTGCGCCTTGCGATCAGCGAAGTCCACTCTCGATTGTGGCTCTTCCTTTCAGCCTTGCCTCGGCACCAAGGGTGTTCACCAAGGTGCTTGCTCCGGTTCTAGCCTTCTGTTACAGTGAGGTATTGCTGTCGTGGGCTATCTGGACGGTCTTCTGCTATGAGCAGAAAGTGGCTCAGACTTAGAGGAAAGGTGACTATCGTCAATTAGACCCTCAGGGACTTCGGGTGGTTCCTGAACATTCAGGAGTCAGTCCTGGTCCCGACTCGGTGTCTGGAGTCTCTAGTTCTGGTCTGGACTCCTTGGAGGCAAAGGTATCCTACCTCTGGAGAAGTTGCTGACACTTCAGTCTGCAGTGCGGGTGCTGACATCCCGAACATGGTTGTCAATCCGTTGTTTGCATGAGAGTCCCGGGACTCCTGGTGGCCTCCTTTGCGGCCATTCCGTATGCCCAATCACACACCAGGGCATTGCAGAAGGAGATCTTGTCCACCTGGGACAAATCCCCGTTGTCCTTGGATCTTCGGATCCAGGTGATTCACCTGGTCAGGGCGTCCCTGACAGGGTGGTTGGGACCCTCGGCTCTTCGGTCCGGAAAGTCGTTCCCCTCCCATCCAATGGACGGTACTCACGACGGACGCCAGCCTGACGGGCTGGGGTGGAGTCTGGAGAGTCCTGTCGGCTCAAGGCCTTGGACTCCGGACGAGCCCGTTTACCAATCACTGTTCTGGAAATGCGGGCCATCAGACTGTGTCTCTCCTCAGGTCGGAGAGAGTACGGGGTCGCTCCATCAGGAGCCAGTCAGACACCGCCACGGCGGTGGCGTATGTAAACCATCAAGGGGGAACTCGGAGCTCAGCTGCGGCTTCCGAGGTAATCCGTATCCTGAAGTGGGCCGGAAGAAACGTGCCGGCTCTGTAGGGGCGGACTATCTGAGTCGCCAATCGCCAGACGCCGGACCAGGAAGAGTGGTCCTTGCATATTTCAACTCCTTTGCCGACGGGGGGGCACGTCGGATGTGGACCTGATGGCCTCTCGACTCAGTCGCAAGGGTCGAGGTTGTGGCCAGATCCAGGGATCCTTGGGCGATGACTCGGATGCGTTGGTGGCCCCATAGGGTCCTTATCGCCTGATATAAACTCCGGTGATCCTAATTGTTCCGGATTGGCCTCAGCGTCACTGGTACGCTGATCTGGTACGTCTCGTTGTGGACGTTCCCTGGCGGTTGCCGATGAGGGAGGACCTTCAGTCTCTAGGTCCTATGTTTCATCCGGCTTACAGTCTCTGGCTTTAACGGCAGAGCTGTTAAAAGCCAGGTGTTGAGGGACCGAGGTCTCTCGGACTCTGTCATTTTGACCATGTTAAGGACACGGAAGTCTTCCTCCAGGCAGATCTATCACCGTGCCTGGAAAGTTTATATCGCCATATGCAAAGCGCTGGACTGGTGTCCTCGGACGTATTCCGTCCCCAGAATCCTGCGTCCTCTACAGTGTGGAGTGACCCAAAAGCTTGCTTTGAGTACCATCAAGGATCAGATTTCGGCCTTGGCCGTCTTCTTTCAGCGACCTCTAGCGGGTCATTTCTTGGTTAGCACCTTGTGTTGGGGGTTCGCCATGTGCTCCCTCCTGTCAAGCCTCCTCTCCCACCGTGGGATCTGAATTTGGTGCTCTCGGTCCTCCAGGAACCTCCTTTTGGGAATATCCGGGATATTCCCCTCTTGTCTTGTCTCAGAAGGTGGCCTTTTAGTGGCAATCACTTCTGTTTGACGAGTGTCTGAGTTGGCGGCTTTGTCCTGCAAGTCGCCATATTTAGTCATCCATAAGGATAAGGCGGTGTTGCTTCCGCGACCTTCCCTTTTGCCAAAGGTGGTGTCTACCTTTCACCTACATGAGGACATTGTCCTCCCGTCCTTGTGTCCTCACCCATCGCATTCCAGAGAGTTTGCGCTGCACATATTGGATGTGGTACGTGCCTTACGGGTGTACCTGTCAGCTACTGCTTCTATTCGGAAGTCCGACTCACTGTTTGTGACTGCCCCTGGTCCATAACAGGGCCAAGCGGTTTCGTCTGCCATCATTTTTAGGGGAATCAGACAAATCGTCATTCAAGCCTATGCTCTCAAAGGGCGGGCGCCTCCCTTTACGGTTACGGCGCATTCCACCAGGGCAATGGTGCTTCCTGGGTTTTCCGACATCAAGCGTCGGTTGCACAAGTGTGCAAGGCGGCGACCTGGTCGTCTGTTCATACCTTTTAAGTTTTTTATAAGGTTGATGTGGCTGCATCTTCGGATGCTTCCTTCGGCCGCAGGGTGCTGCAGGCCGCTGTTTAAAGTTGCGACTCCTCCGTTGAGGAGATCTGCCTTCTTGGAGTGAAAGTTTTTTTGGTTTTTCCATTTATACTGCTCCCATCCCTCTTGACACTGCTTTGGGACATCCCACGTGTAAAGTGTAAAGAGACACTGTGTCAGTCCATGGATGATAAGAGAAAATAGGATTTTTTGTACTCACCGTAAAATCCTTTTCTCTGACATCCATGGACTGACACGGCACCCACCCTTCCTTTTTAAGTTTGTACTGCTTTGTTACGAACTGAAGTCTGCTGACTGTAGTGGGAGGGTTATGCCCGGAGGGACCGCCCCCTGGGTGGGGCTGTTCAGCTCTGGCTTTTAGAATGTATGTATAACATCTCACATTCTGCCTAGGTCTTCTCCTGCAAGCAGGGACATAACCCACGTGTAAAGTGTAAAGAGACACCGTGTCAGTCCATGGATGTCAGAGAAAAGGATTTTACGGTGAGTACAAAAAATCCTATTTTTCTTGGAGTACATCACGGGACTTATCAGTCGCCACTCAAACGAGCTTTGGCTGTACTTTAAGTTTTCAGAAACCATACAAAAAGACAATTGCATTAAAGAGGAAGTAAACCCTCTACAACTTTTTTAGTTCAACATACCCCTGCAAGAGAAAGGCATAATGAGCTAGTATGCATAGCATACTAGCTCATTATGTGGCACTTACCTGAAATTGAAGCCCTTCAAAGTCGTCCTCGTTCCCCGCCGCTGCCATGTCCGCTCGGAGCTTCTTCCTGTTATCGCCGCTCCGGAGTGGCAATGACGTCACACGCATGTGCGCTCGGGCCGGCAAGATCCCATTCAGAAAACCGGTACGCTAGTGCGCATGCGTGTGACGTCATCGGTGCTGTGTTTTCAGCAAATATCTCCTTAACTGTGTAGGTTAAGGAGATATTTCATGCACCTGCGGGTAAGCCTTAATCTAGGCTTACCTGTAGGTGCAAGTTGTCAAAGTGGGTTTACAACCACTTTAATCCTTTTATCGTCATACACTATCACATGTAGTTTAAGAGACACTTTGGGGGTTATTTTCTGAGTGCATCTGTTTTAGTAAATCTCCCCTATAGATACAAATAGAAGTATGATGCATGAAAGAACATGTACAGCAATGGTATCTAAAATTGGTATTGGCCTCAGTTACTTTTGGTACTTTGGATTTTCTCTGTAACCTTTACCTGCCCTGAAGTCATTAAAAAAAATAGATACATTATTAAGAAGAGGTTGTTCAGTGTTGCCGTAGTATTTTTCGCCCAGGAAGGAAAGAAGTTAGGGAAATTATTAAAAAAACAAGAAAATAGGTTAGGGTAAGATGTAGGAAGGGTGGTTGAGATGGGAAGGAAAAATTAGAAGTTTTAGATTTGGCATAGGCATCTAGAGGCTTATGCCTCGCTAGCATGCTTCCTCACTCCTTCACGTCCAGTCATGCCCCTGATGTGGCTATATTTTAATTTTTTGTGGGGTAAAGGGGAAATTTAGAAGATCAGTGTGTGAAAAAGATCCATATGGGTTTGCTTGGACCTGACTTCCACCACCAGTTTTAGTGCAAGTTGTATTAAAGCCAAAATGTAGCTAAAAGACAAAACTGAGAAATCGGCACAAGGGACTTGACTTAGTCAATAGGATGTGTCTATTGTGCTGATTACTCTTCTGTTTAAAAATATCAAACATTTCTGTTAGAAATCTTCCTCTGTTCATGGACCACATGCTCCCACCCCGGTGTATTTTAGTTGTGCTGATATTTTTTTGGATTTTTTTTATTATTTTAGCTACAATGTGTGTGGGGTTTTAATTTTTATATTCTGTATCTGTAAAATGTACCAAATCATTTAAAGTCACAGCCCATTTTTTTTTTTTTTTATTTTTTTTTTTCGTTTTTCAGTGGGAAAGGGTTTAAAATCTCTCTCAGGTTTTTATTTATCCCTGCTGCAGAGATTCCTCCCTCTGTTTTTTGGTATTCTTTGTCACTGGGTCAGAAAATCCAAAATGTTTTACCGATCACTGAAATATATATAGAACATTAGGGATGCACCGATAACATTTTATTTTTTTAAATCTTTTTTTTATTTATCAATACATTTTTATTTTTTTAAGTACTGGCCAGTATCAATTACCGATGCCTATTGCCTGCAATTAGGGAGACGAAGAGGGGGAAGAGTAGCAGGGAGGGGGGTCTCCATCATCTATCGGTGTGCTGTGAAATATTATCATCTGGCTGAGACCAAGTGATGAAGAAACACAGCACTCCCAACACTCGGGACTGCCGCCCCTTATCTAGGAGGACCATGCTGTCACCCCCACCGCCCTACCACCCTATCCTTATCTTCGTCCAGCGCTACAATTGTCTTTTTTATATTGATGCCTCCTGCCCCTTAAAGCGGAGGTTCCGCGGTCCATACATTTTTATTTTATTTTTTTATATATATGCATTCTATGCAATAACATATGCATTGTAATTACTCACATCTTCCGCGCTGGTAAAGATCCCCTGTCCGTTTTGTGATAAAACACTTTATATAATGTTTCCTGCATTTCCCATTTTGCCTGTGGGCATCTTGAAGCCCACAAGCATATTCTTCCGGGTAGCGATGTATGCTTGACTCCCAGCATTCATCGTGGTATCTCGCGCAGTCCGCAGGTGCATAATGGCAAAATACACCTGCGTGCCCTTACTTAAAATGGCGGAATTAGATCCGCCCTCGTCACGTGACTGGGTAGACGAGTCGCGTGACGTTTAAATTATCGTGATGTTTGGAAGGAAGGCGTAACTACAGTATATTACTCCTGGGAAGCAGGACAGTTTGCTCCCAGGAGACATTGCAGGACAATGTCACAGCAAAGGACACGCCTACTCCCGCGGGAGGAAATCCCAGAAGTAGGAATAAAGAAAACTGCTCAGAAAAAAAAAAGGTTAGTCTTTTAGTTATATACAAGCAAAGAGGAACTGTTGACAGCAAACTTCAAAATGTGGGTGAACCTCCGCTTTAACCAAGCACCAATCATGGTTATCTACAGAGCCTTACCCGTAAGTCCCGCATCAGGGGGGAGAACATCAGTGTACAATGTGTGTGCCTGCTCCTTCTCCCTTTTGAGCACTGCTATCATCGCTGGGACTGCTCATGTCTAAGGACGTCGGATATCTAAAAACGAGGGGGGGTGGGGAGTGCTTATGTTTTCAAAGGAGTTACATTTTTGCCTGAAACGCCGTGTTTTTTTTTTGTTTTTTTTCCCCCATTAGTTTTTTATTACATTTTTCAAGATAAAGAATACAAAATCATCAATACCTTCTGTTGTACAGTAGACATAGAATAAGCGTGATTATATATACTTGCATACAATGGGTTTTGTGGTAGTGAAACTGAGATGACCCATCTGCCCCGACACCCCTTATGGGAACAAACTGTGTCATGGGTTATTGTGTTCATCTCATTCCATATTGCCGTTCAATACTATAATCAGGAACCCTGCTTTTTAAACAAACGTTTTTTTAAATTTTGGATGAGCTTTAATAAGTTGCTCATTGGCCTGATGTGCGAATGTATTCATACATGATCTTTATGTAAATTGTATGTTTATAACAATGACTCCTTTCTGGTAGGTTTTGATGTTGCAAAGACTGGTGATGCTCGAATAGGGTTTGTAGGATTCCCTTCTGTAGGCAAATCAACGCTTCTCAGTAACTTGGCTGGCGTTTATTCTGAAGTGGCAGCCTACGAGTTCACTACGCTGACCACAGTTCCTGGAGTTGTGAGATACAAGGGAGCCAAGATTCAGGTACAGATAATTAAAGCAAAGAGGCATTGCTGAATGTCACCCAAATGGCGTTGCTCTATTGTGGCATGTTTTTTGTTTTGACAGCTACTCGATCTCCCTGGAATTATTGAAGGAGCTAAGGATGGTAAAGGCAGAGGCAGACAGGTCATTGCAGGTGAGCTAGTTATTACCCATCCATGTATTGCTTCTATGGTGACCAGTTTATAATTAAAACATTTATTATTTTTTTAACAGTGGCACGCACTTGCAATTTAATCCTTATTGTCTTGGATGTGTTGAAGCCACTTGGACATAAAAAGATCATTGAGAATGAACTGGAGGGTTTTGGTATCAGACTAAACAAGCATCCGCCAAACATTGGGTTCAAGAAGAAGGACAAAGGTGGCATAAATCTTACAGCGACGGTACGTTGTATTTGCGTACGCACATATACATCTTGTATCATGGCGTAATACTTTTATACATCTTGTATCATGACATAATACTTGGCTTTTATAATCTTGATGCCAGTTATGGACATAGAATTTTCATAACCAAACTTTTCCATCTATATAATGGTGCTGTCCATAACAACCAGTTTAGATTTCTGCTGTCGTCATTTCTCTACCTGTTGTACACATGTTTAGAAAATTAGAAAAGTTCTCCATATGCACTTTCTATCTTCTAATTGTTTTAGAGTACATCTGATAGGTCTGTAGACAGTGTGGATATCTGCCTACTAATTAAGCCAGAGCACTCAAACTGGCGGCCCTTCAGCTGTTGCGAAACTACTCCAAGCTCCACTGCCGTTTTCCCTTACCTAACATGCCTGGGGCCTGCACCCAAAATACTGTGATCTCTGAGTGGAGTTGCATCCATAAACTAGAGCAGAAATCTTCTGACAACTATCATGGGAGGGGATTTTTCTCAGATTTGAAAGATATTCTTTCAATTTGTGTTGAGTTTACAGGAAAGTAAATGAAGGGGAAAAAATAAATACAAAATGCATAAGGGTTTGGTTTTAGAAACTTTCAGCTGCCCACTTATTTTGAATGAGATGTATGCACATTAAAGCAGAATTTTAGAGGAGCTCCAGTCTCCCCCTCAAAAAAAATTAAGTCGGCAGCTACAAATACTGTGGCTGCTGACTTTTAACATAAGAACACTTGCATGTCCAGGGGTCTAGCGATATTGGCACCCAAGCCGATTCTTCAATTGGCTTCGGGTGCAGGCGCCGGGCATGTTGGGTAAGAGAAACCGGCAGTGGAGCATGAAGTAATTTAAGTGAGGTTCATCTGTCCATTATGGCTGAAGTTCCAAAAGTGAAGGATTTGTGTGTAGTTATGGCACACCTATCGGTAAACGATTTTGTTGGAAGACTAGCATTCTGCTATGAAATGTTATTTTGTTGGCACTGGGGCTTATCTCTTGTGTCCCTGCCTCTTAAGTCAATACTAATAGCTTTATTTCCAGGGGTCTCAAACTGGCGGCCCTCCAGCTGTTGCGAAACTACAAGTCCCATCATGCCTCTGCCTGTGGGAGTCATGCTTGTAACTGTCAGCCTTGCAATGCCTCATGGGACGTGATAGGAATAGGATAGGTTTGCTTTAAAACACCCAGCTTAAAAAAAAACAAAGCATACACATCATCGATCACCTTGCCATCATGTCACCCTGAATAGCTTCACTTTTCATTTTATTCTTTTAAAACCATATACAGTGCATCCGGAAAGTATTCACAGCGCTTCACTTTTTCCACATTTTGTTATGTTGCAGAATTCTTCCAAAATTCATTCTTTTCCTCCAAAATACACAAACAAACAATACCCCATAATGACAACGTGAAAGAAGTTTTTGTTTGAAATCTTTGCAAATTTATTAAAATTAAAAAAATAAGTATTCACAGCCTTTGCTCAATACTTTGTTGAAGTACCAATTGCAGCCTCAAGTCTTTTTTGAGTATGATGCTACAAGCTTGGCACACCTATTTTTGGGCAGCTTCTCCCATTCTTCTTTGCAGGACCTCTCAAGCGCCATCAGGTTGGATGGAGAGCATCAGTGCACAGCCATTTTCGGATCTCTCCAGAGATGTTCAATCGTGATAAGTCTGGACTCTGGCTGGGCCATAGCCACTCTTTTTTGTTATCTTGGCTGTGGGCTTAGAATCATTGTCCTGTTGGAAGATTAACCTTCACCCCAGTCTGTGCTCCAGAGCACTCAGGAGCAGGTTTTCATCAAGGATGTCTCTGTACATTGCTGCATTCATCTTTCCCAGTTCCTTCCACTAAAAAAACATCCCCACAGCATGATGCTGCCACCACCATGCTTTACTGTAGGGATGGTATTAAACAAATGTCTGGTTTCCTCCAGACATGACGCTTGCCATTCAGACCAAAGTTCAATCTTTGTTTCATCAGACCAGAGAATTTTGTGCAAAGATTTCAAATAAGCTTCTTTCACGTTGTCATTATGGGGGATTGTTTGTAGAATTTTGAGAAAAATACATTTAATCCTTTTTGGAATAAGGCTGTAACATAAAAAAAAATGTAGAAGCTGTGAATATTTTCCAGATGCACTGTGTACAATTTTTATTAACATGATTTTTTATTTTTATAGTGTACTCAGAGTGAGTTGGACCTTGAGACTGTAAAGAGCATCTTGGCAGAGTATAAAATCCACAACGCAGATATCACGCTACGCAGTGATGCCACAGCTGATGACTTGATAGATGTAGTTGAGGGAAACAGGTATGTGTATAGACAATTGACTACATGATGCATAATATAAGCACTCTCAGTCTGTCATAATTTGTGTTTTCCAGGGTTTTTATTCCTTGCATCTATGTACTAAATAAAATTGACCAGATTTCCTTGGAAGAGCTAGATGTCATTTACAAAGTGCCACACTGTGTCCCAATTTCTGCCCATCATCGCTGGAATTTTGATGATCTTTTGGAAAAAATTTGGGATTACCTGAAGTTGGTGCGAATGTGAGTAAAATGTTATATGGTTCTAGAGTGGTTTAGGCCTCATTCACACCATACGTGCTTAAAAATTTGATGGAAAAACTTGCAGATTTTATTTGCAGAGACGAGTTTACATCAGTTTTCATGTGCGTTTTTCAGTTGGGTTTTTATGCATGTGAAGGATTGTGCTAAAAAATAATATAGTAGTAAACCGTACCAACATCCTCAAGTTGCTGTATATTTGGAAATCTTGTTGAACGCAAAACCGACTTATGGTACCACCATAAGCATTGCAATAATTTTAAAGATATATTATTTTTCCAAGTCATCTTGGACGGCTTACAGAGATAGGCTCCTCCCACCTAGAACAGGAAACACATGAGCCACATCATAAAAGCATCACTCATGCATTAGCCCCTCAGTATTTTTGTTTCCTCAGGCCAGACAGGAACTATCCAGTGGATGTTTGTTATTTTGGCCTTCGTGCTAGGCGGCAGGGGCCTCCCGATGTCCATACCCAGGCAACAGGGGTAGTTCCCCTGGGGTATGAGTCAGTTTGGGCCACCCAGGAGACCTAATGCAGGGGTCATGGGTGTTGTAAGGGACCCCACCTCCCAATTTTAGTGTATCCTCAGTGAGGTTACCTGTGAGGGTGGAGGGGGTGATCCAGTGGGTCCATCCTTGGCACAGCAGGGTGTCCTCCTGGCGAAGGCTCGGGCCGCCGTAGAGCCGGTATCCTTCCTGGCCATATAGATCTCCAGGGGAGTTTCTGTCCCCGAGACACGTGTAGTGCTGGGGCGCACAGTAAGAGTGTCACTTCCGGCGCGGAAGGCAGGAAGTGACACGGCAGTTTGTCCAGCGGCGGCCATCTTGGTACACCCAGAAGAAGCCTAGCATAGGATAACAGGCGCGCTGTGCTGTAAGGTGGTGTCGGATCCACAGCGCCTCACCGGACCTCCACACCTATGTTTAAAAGGGACCCAGACTAGAAAATGGTGCCGAGGCTTCCAGGATCCAGAGAAGCGGGTCTGGAGGCGCCATTGGTCGAATCGGGCCCTAAGGTAAGAAAATAGGGGGCAGTCTGCTTCTTTCCTTTTCTTACCCCCCCTGTGGTGGCGGCACAGGGGGCGTTTGTTTGTTCCATTTTTGCTGATGGTGGACAGATGTCGCATAAGCTCTGGTGGTGGGTACTTCTCAATATTCTTAGACTAGAATAGAGTTGTCCACGTGGTGTTTCTGGGATTTACTTCAGTGTAAGTAATATACAGGCGCTTGTCATTTGCTGTATTACAGGACAAGGCCCACGAGCCCAGAGATAAGAAAGAAACACCTAGAAAAAGGGATTTTTATAACAGCTTACCTGTAAAATCCTTTTCTTGGAGTACATCACGGGACACAGAGCGACTTAGTCATTACTAATGGGTTATATAGTTTACCTTCAGGTGTTGGCACTGGCCAATTCCAAACCGGAAGTACCCTCCCCTATATAAGCCCCTCCCACCCGGGAGCACCTCAGTTTTGTAGCCAAGCAATAAGTGTCCCAAAAAGAGGGGTGGGAGCTCTGTGTCCCGTGATGTACTCCAAGAAAAGGATTTTACAGGTAAGCTGTTATAAAAATCCCTTTTTCTTTTTCGTACATCACGGGACACAGAGCGACTTAGTCATTACTAATGGGACGTCCCAAAGCAATGCCAAATGAGGGGGGGGTACATAAGCTGGGCGCCATCAGGCATGAGGATCTTTTGCGGCCTGCAACACACTGCGCCCAAAGGCGACATCCTCCTGACTTCTAACGTCTACCTGATAGAATCTAGTAAACGTGTGTACCGAAGACCATGTTGCGGCCTTACATACTTGAGCCAGGGAGGCCTGGTGATGCACTGCCCATGAAGTTCCAACCGCTCTTGTGGAGTGCGCCCTAACTTTGAACGGAGGCGGTCTCTTTCTCAAGCCATAGGCTTGTATTATGACCTGTCGAATCCACTTGGCTAAAGTAGATTTTGATGCTGCCTGACCCCTTCTGGGGCCTTCCGGCAGAACAAACAAAGAATCCGTTCTGCGAATCTGAGCAGTGGCTTTTAGATAAGCTTTAACTGCTCTTACCACATCCAAAGAATGTAATAACTTTTCCTCTACTGAGCTAGGTTTGGGGAAAAAAGAAGGAAGAACCACATCTTGGTTCAAATGAAACCTCGATACCACCTTAGGAAGAAAGGCTGGATGAGGACGTAATACTACTCTGTCCTTATGGACAACCAGATATGGCTCCTTACAGGACATAGCTGCTAATTCCGACACTCTTTTAGCCGAACAAATGGCTACTAAGAAAACCAATTTCCTGGTGAGAAGAACCAAGGAAATGTGTTGTAATGGTTCAAACGGTTGTTTCTGTAGAACCGACAGCACCAGGTTTAAGTCCCAAGGACATATGGGAATACTAACCGGAGGGCTAATACGCATCACTCCTTGTATAAAGGCTTTGACTAGTGAATGCGAAGCCAAGGGCCTTTGAAAAAATATTGACAAGGCCGAAATCTGACCCTTGATAGTACTCAAGGCCAGCTTCCTATCTACAGCCCACTGTAGGAAGTCCAGAATCCTCCCTATCATGTACTTACGTGGATGCCATTTCTTGGTCTCACACCACGTAATGTACGCTTTCCAGATCCTATAATAGATCTGCCTGGATACCGGTTTCCTGGCATTGATCATGGTAGATACCACAGAATTAGAGAGCCCTCTCTTTTTCAGAATGTGGGCCTCAATAGCCAGGCCGTCAAACCTAGGGCTGGTAAGGAAGGGTGGTATATCGGTCCTTGCGACAGCAGGTCCGGACGAAGTGGGAGGGTCCACGGACTCCTCACTGACATTTTTACAATCTCCGCGTACCATGCCCTTCGGGGCCACGCTGGAGCCACCAGAATCACTGGTTTCTTTTCTACCCTGATTCTGCGGAGTAATCGCGGTAACAATTGTGGCGGTGGGAATGCATATATCAGCTTGAACCGATCCCAAGGGAACACTAGGGCATCCGAGCCGCAAGCTAGGGGATCCCTTGTGCGAGACACAAACCTGTCCACCTTTGCGTTGAATCTGGATGCTAGCAGATCTACATCCGGTGTTCCCCACCGCTGGCATATTGCCTGGAAAACCTCGGGGTGAAGAGACCATTCCCCCGGGCATAATTGTTGGCGACTTAGAAAGTCCGCTCTCCAATTTTCCACTCCTGGGATGAAAACCGCGGATATGGCTGGGACATATCTTTCTGCCCACTCCAGGATGCAATTTGCTTCCTTCTGGGCTGCACGACTTTTGGTGCCACCCTGATGATTGATATATGCCACTGCCGTGGCATTGTCTGATTGAATTCTGACAGGGGACCCCTGGAGTTTGGATGTCCATGCTACTAGGGCATACCGGGCTGCTCGTATCTCTAAGAGATTGATGGGCAGGGCCTTTTCTGCTTCTGACCACCTGCCCTGGAGACCATTGCTCCAGCACTGCCCCCCAGCCGATGAGGCTGGCATCTGTAGTGACCACCTTCCAAGAAACCGGACTGAAGGGTTTCCCTCTTTCCAGATTCTGGGGCACCAACCACCAATGGAGGCTCTTGCGAACGGAAGGGGACAGGGACATTGGTAAGTCTAAAGCCTGAACTTTTTTGTTCCAGGCTGACAGTATGGCCCTTTGCAAATTCCTTGAATGGAATTGACCGTAGGGTACCGCTTCGAATGAAGCCACCATCTTTCCCAGCAGCCTCATGCAGAGACGTATGGATGGTTTTCTTTTTGTACCCACTAAGTGGGTCAAATTTCTTAAAGACGACACCTTCTCTGGAGGTAAGAAAATCTTTCTCTGATTTGAATCCAGCCTTAGCCCTAAGTATTCCAGACTTTTGACTGGTCTTAGAGCTGACTTGTCCCGGTTGATAATCCAACCGTGATATTCCAGATACTCGATTGTCTTGTGAATAGCTACTTCCAGCTTTTCCACTGAGTGGTCTATTAGTAGCAGGTCGTCTAGATATGCCATTATCGTTACACCCTGTGTTCTTAGATTGGCCAATAATGGGGCCAGAATTTTTGTGAACACTCGTGGTGCTGTGGCCAGACCGAAAGGTAAGGCTCTGAACTGAAAATGGCGCCCTTCTACTGCAAAGCGTAGAAATTTCTGATGGGCCGGAAAGATGGGAATATGCAGATAAGCATCCCTTATGTCGATCGAGGCTAGCCATTCCTGCCCTTGTAGGGCGGTGGCCACTGATCGGATCGACTCCATCCGAAAGGTCCTGATATTTAGGAACTTGTTTAGCCCTTTTAGATTTAATATGGGCCTCACGTCCCCATTTGGTCTGGGGACTGTGAAAAGGTTCGAGTAAAACCCGAATCCGCTTTCTTCCAGGGGAACCTTCATGATTACCCCTTGGAGCAATAGTTGTTCTAGTGCCAGAAGGAGGGATCCTCTCTTTTGGGGATCTCTTGGCACGTTTGACCTCATAAATTGGGCAGGAGGAGTGCCTTTTAACTCCAGCTTGTATCCCAGACTTACTGCGGAGAGCACCCATCTGTCTCTGATGGTGTCCCGCCAGGTCTCTGTGAACAACTGAAGTCTTCCCCCCACCCGATTGAGCGGGGGCAATACTTCATGCCTTAGGGGGAGGTTTTGTACCTCTCTTGATCCAGGGCTTCTTGTTACCCTGTGATTGTCCCTGATTTCTGCCCCCTGAATTTGACCGCGGAGGCCGTCGGAACTGCTTCCCAGCCGATGTGCCCGGGACTGGAGAGGTAGGCCTCTTAAAAGAAGGACTTCTACCCTTGTTCTTAACCGGTAAGAGTGAACTTTTACCGGCAGAAATTTTCTGGATATATTTGTCCAGATCTTCTCCAAATAAGCGTTCTCCATGAAATGGGAAGCTAACCAGCAGTTTTTTACAGGGAGCTTCAGCAGACCAGTTTTTGAGCCACAGAAGCCTACGCATATGTACTATAGACAGCGTAAAGCGGGAGGCCTGTTGGATTGTATCCTTTATGGCGTCCACCGCAAAACACAAGGCTCTAGGCAGGTCAGCTAGGGCATGAGCCTGCTGATCTGGTAAGTCCCTTAAGACTTGTTTCAACTGATCTTTCACTGCTTGGCAGACTCCAATCGCTGCTACCGCAGGTTGTGTCACCATACTTGCTGTAGAGAAAGCAGATTTTAGTAAAGACTCCAATTTTTTATCTATTGGGTCTTTGAACATTGGAACATTATCTACTGGACATGTCAGTGATTTGTTAACAGAAGAGATGGCTGCGTCCACTATAGGGACCCTCCATTTTCTTATGAACTTATCCTCCATGGGATAGATCACCGGAAATCTCTTGGGGGGAGCAAATATTTTATCAGGATGCTCCCAATCCTGGTAAATAAGCCCTTCTAATAAAGGGTGGATTGGGAAGGAACAGACCGCCTGGGGAGCTTTTAGCGACCCCAGCGAGGAAACCGTAGTGGATGGTGGTTCCGCCAGAGGCATTTTAAATGCTGATCGGACCATGTTAGTCAGAGACTGAACCCATAATCTTTCAGCCTGAGAAGCTGAGAAAAGGTTCTTCCACTGTTGATTCCTCTATAAGTGAATCAACCTCATCCTGATCCCCTTCAGGTAGGTCGATCTCTGTGTGGGGCTGTTCCTCCACTAACAGGCACTCTGAAGGAGGAGACGGAGATCGGACGCGCTTTTCCTGTGACAGGGAAGCAGCGATCAATGCTGTTAATCTCTCTTCCAATCCTCCCAGAGTTGAGGATAAAACCTCCTCTGTTATATATACAGGAGCAGGTGGACTGGGGACAGCCGCAGCACCAGGCATTCCTGCGGGGTTTCTACGGCTACTGACCTCTGCATTCTCAGGGGAGATTGGTGCAGTGCAAGCATGCCCAATATCCTCAGAGCCCGATGGAGACCCCTTTGGCTTCCTGGAAGATCTATTTCCGGAGCGTCTGGACGACATATCCTTTAAGCACAAAGCTGAGGTATTCCCGTCGTCATACACCAATTTTTGCTGGTAATAGTCTAACACAGGTGCTGCTATATACCAGCTGGTGTCCACTAAAGTGCCTTTCTATGGGGATGCCTGCATCAACCGCCTCTGTGTGCCACTGTTTGTTGCTAGCTCTGTTTGCATGCAGCTGACACTTGTACTGTGTCTTTTACCATGCTGGGACGCCCGCACATGCGCAGAAGCGCCGCGGCGCGCATCGAGCGTCATCCACCCGCCCCGCCCCTTTTTTTTCATAGGAGGCGCGTGCACGCGCCCGCGCGCGCGCCCGTGCGCCAATGGCGCCCTTTTCGAAAACCAACAGAGGACTAGGAGCCAGGGCCCTTTTTGCCGGAGGGCCTGTGCGGTGGATGAACGCAGCAACAGGGCAGAGGAAGTGGATTCCCTCAGAGAAACTTACCAGCTGCCTGGATCTTTTGAGTTGAGAAAACCAAAGATCCACATTTACAAGAAAAATGGACTACAGCGGCCTCTAGTGGTTTAACACAGGTACCGCGGTCCCTGTTTTTTTTTTTTTTTCTTGACTACTATTAAAATTTTACATTTTCAGTAGATATAGGCAAACACAGATATTTAGCGGGAATACCGTTAGGTAACAGACAGAAAGACAAATTAGGCTTGGGGGTCCCCCAATAGAACCAAGTTCCTGAGGGCCCCCACTTACCTGATCCCCGCCGCAGGACTTTGTTTGGTCCACAAAAGTCCAAACTTCACCTATCACGGCAGGCATTGTAATTAAACCTTCAGGGACCGGGTTCCCAAGGATTCCACTCCCCTGGACCTGTATAGCACCCTGCACAGACAGCGTCTTGGTCGTGGGTATGACCAGAGCTCTGGATCCCAGGGTCCAGCCCTCCTAAGAGAAGCATTACAGGCAAAACCTTGCTCTTCTGCTGCAAGGCCCGGGTACCGACCGTTTAGCTATGAAGCTTTTTTGGTGGGATCCGGAACAGCTTACTAAGGCCCAAAAGAACCTGTACGCAAGCCCAGTGAAAACACATGTTACTCTTTGGCCAACACCTTAGACACTGGCAAAAAACTGAGGTGCTCCCGGGTGGGAGGGGCTTATATAGGGGAGGGTACTTCCGGTTTGGAATTGGCCAGTGCCAACACCTGAAGGTAAACTATATAACCCATTAGTAATGACTAAGTCGCTCTGTGTCCCGTGATGTACGAAAAAGAAAAAGATGCCCAATATGTACCAAGAAGATGCAGTATGGGTGGAAAAAGAATGCTTGTCAGGACTGTATAGACAAGCTTATCAAAGGAGAAACAGGTCCGGTCCTCAAGGGGTTTATGGACTCATTAAAATCAGGGATGAAACAGACGTTTCAGTCCTTTAAACCCACTCGGCAAGAGATGCCTGCTGAAGCTAGCTCAGGCACCAGTACTACCGTGAGGCCAGGAGTCATGGCACAGGTACTGGCAGTCCACCAGCATATAGAGTCCTGGAGGAACAGGAGGACACCTCGGGGTCAGCCTCAGAGTCTGAGGAGGTGTACCATGGTGAGGAAGGGCCAGGCAAGATGCAAAAATGCCTTTTTTCTTCAGAGGAGACAGAAGAGCTTTTAAAAGCAATCTACGACACCCTGGAACTGGAGTCTCTAGAAAGCCCAGGAGTTGTCGGTACATGACCTCCTAATATGAAAGCCTTCAGCCTAGACGGGGTAGAACCTTTCCGGTGCACGCGTCCCTAAAGGAGACCATACTTCAGCAATGGAGGAAGCCGGAGAGGGGAGTCTTCTTCCCTAAGAAATTAAAAAGGAGGTTCCCTTTTAAAGAAGAGGATACAAAACTGGGAGAAGTGCCCCAGACTGGACGCTTCCTTAGCTAAAGTCTCTAAGAGTTTAGAACTTTCCTTTGAGGATGCAGGCACCCTAAAAGACCCAATGGACAGGAAGGCGGAAGGGTATTTAAAGAAAGCGTGGGAAGCATGCTCTGCCAACTTTAGACCCGCACTAGCCACTACATGCGTGGCTCGTACGCTTGATTTGTGGCTTAAACAGCTCCGCACTCTTCTGGAGTCAGATACTCCTAGGGAAGAAATTTTGGATGCTTTACCCACGCTAAATAAGGCAGTGGCCTATATAGCGGATGCATCCACGGAGACGGTTATATTCTCGGCCAGGTCCACAGCATTGATAAATGAAGCCAGGAGGGCTATCTGGCTGAAGACCTGGGGAGGAGACTCTGGGTCAAAGACAAAACTCTGTTTCCTCCCCTTTAACGGAGATTTGCTCTTTGGAAAGGAGCTGGAATCCGTCCTAGAGAGGTCGGCCGATAGAAAGAAGGGGTTCCCTTTTCCCAGAAAACAGCAACAAGGGAGGAATTTTTTGTCCCTTTCAGGTGTCAAGTGAAAGGAACTCTCACCGGGGGGATAGGAGACGGCATAACAGAGGTTTTGCAGCCCAAGACCAGAAAGGAGGTTGGCAATACAGGAGGGAAAGGGACATAGGTGGTTTCCTCTTTAAACCCTCCCAGCCCAAGGACACTTCCCGGTGACTCAGTCGGCCATGTGGGGGGGAGATTGGGATCATTCCTCTCACAGTGGCAGACCATCTCCAACAGCCATTTTATCCTGGATCTGATCGAGTCAGGGTACAGGATAGAATTTTTAGGCTGCCCTCCTCCAAAAAAAATTCACGACAGGTCTCCCAATAGACGCGGAGAAAGCCACAGCTATGTCTTCCCTCCTACAGAGGATGTTGGTGGAGAAGGTGATAAGCTTCACCCCCCCCCCCCATCTCTAAGAAAAGAGGGGTTTTATTCTCAAGTTTTTCTGATTAAAGAAGTCATCAGGAAAATTCCGTCTGATTTTGAATCTTAAACAAGTAAACATGTACGTGAAGTACAGACGTTTCAAGATGGAATCAATCTATACCACCAGAGAGTTGTTAACCCCTGGGGTCTTCATGGTCTCATTAGACCTAAGACGCCTACCTTCATGTCCCCATTCGAAAGGAGTCCAAGCAGTTTCTCAGGTTTGCAGTAAGGAAGGGGTTCAGAACCCTCTATTTTCAGTTCAATGCTCTGCCCTTCGGACTAGCGTCAGCTCCACGCATTTTTTTTTTTTTTTTTGAGAAAAAAGTTTTTTATTGAACAATTTACATTTGGAACATAATTCTGCAAGTTACAAGGCAATACTGGAGAAATGCATAAAACAAGAAATGTGGCTTATACATATATAGGCACAGTAGATCAAAAAAACTTGTTCAGATTGAACACTGGATTCAGTGACTATCAATAAGTGGAAAACCCTATGTCCACGCTATTCATGGAATTGCACGCTAGAAGGATGTATAGTATTACGGACCATCAGTGCATGTGTCTGCGGACTCAAGCCATCGATCCCAGATTTTGTAGTACTTATCTGGACAACCTCTGTTGATGTATATGAACTTTTTGTAGGGAAGAGTGTTATTTATATCTAGTTTCCAATCGTTGAAGCTGGGGGGAGTGGGTCTCATCCACTGTCTGGCTATAATTTTTCTAGCATTAAACAATGTTTCATGCAAGAATGTTTTAGTGAATTTGTCCATCTCAGAGTCGGGGAATATCCCCAGTAAGCATTGTTTGGGGTCAATGGGGATCCCATGTCATCATGAAGGAAGTCAACAATCTGCTTCCACAAACCCTGAAGGACCGGGCACGCCCAGAGTAGATGGAAGAATGTGCCCGTCGTTTGGTTACACATTGTGCACAAGGTAGAAAACTGTCGTCTAAAGCGGGCGATTCTTAGGGGGGTGAGATACGCTCGGTGCACCACGTATAACTGGGTCAGCCTGTCAGAGAGCTTGGGGGATACAGTCTTGCACGAGTCTAGTGCTTCACTCCACTCCTCATCCTCCAGTGGGCCCACCTCTCTTTCCCATCTTGGTTTAAGGCTGTAAGCTAGCGTGGTAGATGATGGGGTGAGAAGCATGGCATAAAAATCAGAGATCAGCTTTCGCGGGTTCACACCCTTAACCACTGCCATAATAACATTGGGCGTAGATTGTGGCAAAGGCTGGGGAAACTGAGCTTGGGCTGCGTGACGCACCTGGAAGAATCTAAAAAGCATAGAATTGGGCAGCAGGAACTCATTTTGGAGGTCCTCAAAGTTTTTAAGTGTGCCATCGGAAATTATGTGGTGCAAATAATATATTCCATATTCGCACCATATCTCTGTGTCAGGGATCAAGAGAAACTCTGAGAGTAGTCTATTGTGCCATAAGGGGGTATAATTGTTGTGTTTAGGGGTCGTTAATGTTTTAGTGGTGATGTCCCATACGCGCCTATATTGGTATAATAGGGACCCACGGTCTCTATTGGAGTTATTCCCACTATGTCCCACTGCAATTGCAGTGAGTGGGTCAGTGGTCAGTTGTGCCCACCGTGGACAGAGGAGGGTGAGGAATCTGAGTCTGTCGGTTTTATCTATGTGGTATAGTTGAGACAGTTGGGACGCAAGGTAATAAAGATTTAAGTCAGGGAGGGCTGTTCCACCTAGGTCAGTAGGGTTCTTAAGGACTCTCCAGGCCAGCTTGTGTCTGTTGTTACCCCAAATAAATGTCTTGAGTATGGCCTCCATTGACTTGAAAAATTTCAAGGGTAAGTATACGGGTGTGTGCCAGAGTATATACAATATTTTAGGAAATAATATCATTTTAACAATGTTAATATGGCCCCACACGCCGAGCGGCAGTCTCGCCCATACCTGGGTTCTAGACTTGATGAGATCGAAAAGGGGTTCTATGTTCAGGGATATATAGTCAGCCGGTGTTCTATTCACCAATACTCCAAGATATTTGATAGTGTTCACTCGCTGGAGTGGTAACTGTGCCTGTAGCTTGGGAGAGGGGAAACTATCCATAGGCAGTATTTGAGATTTCTCCCAATTAATTTTAAGGCCAGAGAACTGACCAAAGTGTTCAATTGTATGCAACGCCTTCCGAAGCGATGTGGCAGAGTCGGCCAGGTATAGTAGCGTGTCGTCTGCGTATAAGCTAATTTTTTCAGTCAGGGAACCAAGGCAGAGACCCTGAATCTCGGGGTCCTCTCTAATGGAGATTGCAAGGGGCTCTGCCGCCAAGGCATAGAGGAGCGGAGACAGTGGGCAGCCCTGTCTAGTGCCCCTGGATAAGTCAAATGTCTGGGAGGCCCTCCCGTTGGCCACTACTTTACCCCTGGGTGCCAGATATAATAATTGAACCCACTTAATAAATTTAGGTCCAAAACCAAAGCCACGGAGGCATCCCCAAAGGTACCGCCACTCCACTGAGTCAAAGGCCTTGGCAGTATCCAAAGCCACCACCACCCGGGACCCAACATTAGTATGTGTCGCTTGTAAGTTAATATACAATTTTCTGAGGTTGAAGGAGGTGTTACGCCCCGGCATAAATCCAGCTTGGTCAGCATGGATCAGGGTTAGAATCACTTGGTTAAGGCGTAGGGCAAGTATTTTAGCCAGAATCTTTATGTCTACCTGGAGTAGCGATATTGGTCTATAAGATTCCGGGAGGCCTGGGTCCTTGCCTGGCTTAGGTATGAGGATAATTACCGCCTCGCCCATCGATGGGGGTAAGGTGAAATTGTCAAATAGATGGTTGAAGAGGGACAATAACTTGGGGGCAAGTATCTCGATGTATTGGGCGTAAAATTCTATGGGCAACCCATCTGAACCCGGGGCCTTGGATCTGGCGAAGCTCCCAATCGCTGTGGTTATTTCGTCGAGTGTAAGAGGTGCGTCT
Organism: Rana muscosa; assembly: GCA_029206835.1. Taxonomy (NCBI): domain Eukaryota; kingdom Metazoa; phylum Chordata; class Amphibia; order Anura; family Ranidae; genus Rana; species Rana muscosa. The sequence continues at coordinate 886,825,551 of CM055116.1, forward strand.
AGCATAGCCATTTGGGCATCGTCTAGCTGTGGAAAGATGATTTCCGCCAGTAGATCTTCCAATTGAGAGTCAGTGGTAGAAACCTGGGACGTATATAGTTGAGAAAAGAAGTCCCTAAATTCAGAAGTGACAGCCTGGGGTTCCGTAATCTTTTCCCCATTAGGACCAGTGAGGGAAATGACAGTAGGGGGTCTATCCTCACTATGTGCCAAGTAGGCCAACAGTTTACCCGCTCTCTCCCCATGTTCATACAATTTTTGTCTGGCAAAGAAAAGTTTTTTCCTGGCCGTCTCGTGTTGTAGCTGATTAACCACCCTGGTTTGTAACCTGAGTCGGGCAGCTCCATCAGGAGAGGGGTTCGACATGTACCCCTGTTCAGAGGAGGACAGATCCCGCATTGCCCCGTCCAGTATGGCTGATGAATTAGCCTTCAGCCTGTTGATAAAGGAGGTCAGAGTCAGACGTGCATGCAGTTTGAAGGCTTCCCATACTACGTCTGGGGATGCAGATCCGTCATTCTCTAAAAAGTAAGTTCTCCAACTGTTACCAAGCTCGTCATCCTCCGACAACAGGGTGAGCCAAAACGGATTCAGGCGCCACGTACGGGGCGGTTTGTTTAATGGGATGGAGAGGCTAATGAAATATGGGCTATGGTCTGAAAGTAATCTGGGGGCAAATTCAGCTCCCAGTAATCTTGGGGCAAGGGTACTAGAAATGAATATAAAATCTATACGGGACATGGTGTTATGGGTAGTTGAGAAACAGGAGTAAGCTCGAGTGAGCGGGAATTTAAAACGCCAGGTGTCAGTGAGATTAAAGGAAGAGTTAAGTCGGGAGAATCTAGTGTGGGTTGGAGCTGTAGTAGATAATGGCGAGGGCGACAGTTTGTCTAATGTAGGGTTCAACGTAGCGTTAAAATCCCCCAGCCACACCGCCTGAATCGAAGGATGACGAGTCATATATAGCAAGCCCTCTGTGACTATAGTAGAATTAAATGGTGGAGGTACATAGAATGTCATCAGTAGGAAAGGTTCACCATACAATTTAACCGAGAGAAAGACATAGCGCCCCTGTGGGTCAGACTGAACATCACACAGCTCAAAATGTACCGTCTTGGCAATCAAAACTGAGACTCTGCGGGAGTGGGATGAATGATATGCCCACCCAATCCATGGCCGGCGGAGTGCCATCTGGAGCCGACCCTCAACGTGTGTCTCCACTAACACCACAATGTCGGCTCGTTGTTTTTTGAGAAATGAGAAAACTGCAGATCTCTTTACCTTGTCCCCAAGCCCACGCACATTCCAAGTGAGCAGTTTTATCGATGCCATAATTCAAACATTAAAACATATCGTGGGACAGTAGCATTACATGAATACAAGGTTTGCCATCTATGCAGTATCAATGTTAGCATGCACTTCGTTGTATTGCAGTCCATCAAGAAAAAACGAACCTCCCCCTCCCCACCCTGCATCTTCCCCAACTGATGCGGGTATGTTCCCAAAACCAAAAGAAAGTAACAACCGGTAGCAGATAAAACCAAAATATCTTGCTGTTACGTAAAAGATCTGCAGCGATCTCCTCACATGGGAGGTGTGGAAGATCCAATGCCCGCAAATAAAGAGCAACAGGCTCTTCTTGTACTGTGAACCAGAAGTACAGTGCGGGGTCGGTGGTATAGAAAGTTCTGCAGTCACATAATAAAGAGATGCGTGTTCCGGTTGCTGGGGGGCGAAAATTCGCTGTGTTAGGCATGTGGAGTGTAGGACTGATTGTGCTCCGCAATTACAGTCTCCAGGGTAGTTACATGGATCAACCAGTCAGTGGGGGCCCTAAGTATGGGAGACCCCCTCTGCAGGTTACAATTGAAAGAGGAGTATAGCAGGGGAAGGCAAAAGGGGGTCCCGGGGGTAAGGAGCAATAGGGTATGCGCCGCGGGCAGTAAAGGGGAGACAAAAAAAAAAGGGGGGTAACATACCAGGATTTGCAGACTCCCGCTGCGGCGTATAATGTGCTGGTGATGATGACAGGCAATCAATAGTGCTGATGAACATGCTCGGTCAGGTCACTCCGCCGCCCCTCTGGCGGGCCCCGGACGCTCCAACCAGGCAATGACTTCCTGAGGATCCTCAAAAAAGAACACACGGCCGTCCCTTTCGACTCTAAGACGAGCTGGAAATAGCATAGAGTATTTAAGATGTTGTATCCGGAGCCTCCTCTTCGCCTCCATGAAGCCTTGGCGGCGGCGCTGCACCTCGGCAGAAAAGTCGGGGAAGATAGCGATCTTGGAGTTTCCAAGGTGGATGTTACCTTTTTCCCTGGCCATGCGCAGCGCCGCATCTCTATCTTTGTAATTCAAGAATTTTGCTATAAACGTGCGGGGGGGAGCCCCCTGAGGAGGAGATCTGGCAGGCATACGATGAGCCCTCTCCACCGCCAGGGTGGGGGAGAAGGCCTCGCGGCCATAGGTGTCAACAAGGAGTTTCTCCAAGAAGGTGGTAGGATCTTTGCCCTCAGCTCCCTCGGGGAGCCCGATGAAACGGAGGTTGCACCTCCGGAGCCTATTTTCCATATCATCTTGCTTGCTTAGAATCTGATTGATTTGGAGCTGCATTCGATCGGAGCTGACTTGGAGCGGCGTAACGGTGTCCTCCACCTCTCCAATGCGGGTTTCGGCAGTCGTGACACGCTCACGAAGTTTCTGGAAGTCTTGTCGCATGAGTGAAAGGTCCACCTTGACCCCCTCTATTTGCGCCGTCAGGGACGTCCGGCAGTATGTGATCGCCTCGAGCAGTTTAGCTGTGTCGCCTCCCGTAGCGTCCTGCTCACCGCCTGCGGCACCGCCATCTCTTTCCTCCTCCTGGCGGCGGTACTGGTCCAATTTCGCCAGGGTGGCCTTTGGCGTTTTTGGCGGAGTCATGGCAGGTATCCGCTGTGATCCCTCCCCCCTCCAAAGCAGGCAGCTCAGTCTATACCGAATGGTAGGGAGCTGTAGGGCTGGTGGGCCAGGAAGAGTCACTAGTCAGCAGGCCGGGTGAAGCAAGATGGCCACCGACCAGCACTAGGCCGAAGCCGGGGCCTTTCCTGAACGCGGCGGCCGCGCAGTCAGAGGCTGATGTATCTGCCTCTGTGGGTGTGAGGGGTCCTCAGGGGGACTCGGTGGGCCCCTGCAGGCTGTTACCTGAGAGCAGGAGGGCCAGGAAGCAGCACAGGCGGCAGGTCGGGTGGAGCAAGATGGCCGCCGACTTCCAGGGCTAGGCCGAAGCCGCGGGCTTTCCTAAATGCGGCACCCGCGATCGGGATCGCGGCCCTGCGGAGGCCGCCGTACGAGCGGAGGATGGTGGATTTGCGGCCACGGATGTTCAGGGTCCCCAGGGGGTCCCGCTGGGCTGGTGCAGGATGACACTGAAGATCAGGATGGGCTGTACAGGAGTAATGGACGGAGCTCAAATCATGCACGTCCTACTCCATGCTATGTCAGGCCACGCCCCCAGCTCCACGCATTTTTACGAAGATTCTAGCAGAAGCTTTGGGGACACTGAGATCGGAGGGAATTCAGATAATTCCCTATCTGGACGACCTACTGATCTTTGCAGATTCAGCAGACGAAGTAAGACGGAACCTGAGCAGAACTACCAAACACCTTCAGGAGCTAGGGTGGCTGGTAAATCAGGAGAAGTCGCAATTGGTACCTACTCAAAGTATTGTATACCTAATAGACTCAAGGACGTCCAAGATTTTTCTGACGAAAGAAAAAGACAATTTTGACAGAGGTGAGCAACCTCTGCACATGTTCAAGGACCTCAATTCAGGGCATAATGAGGGTCCTTGGATTGATGACAGCGGCCATCCCAGGAGTCCAGTGGGCACAGTTCCATACTCGAGCACTTCAGGCGCTCATGCTTTCTCTCTGGGATGGAAAGACGGATTCCCTTCAGAGGCAGACGGAAATTCCGCAGGAAGTAAAACTCTCGCTAGAATGGTGGTTGATCCCTGCAAACCTCTCTGCAGGTCAACTCTGGTCCCAGCACTGTCCTCTGGCAGTCACCACGGATGCCAGCGGGCAGGGGTGGGGAGCCCATTCAGGCACACTGATGGCCATGGGGCTCTGGAACCAGCAGGAAGCCAGCCTCTCCTCCAATGCGAGGGAGATGAAGGCGGTGCTAAAGGCGCCCTATTAGCCTTTTGTCCATCCCCAAGAGGAAGACATGTGCAGGTCCTTTCGGACAACATTACCACCGTATGTTAAACAAACAAGGGGGGTACGAGAGTCCCGGGGCTGATGAGTATAGCAGAAGAGATCCTTCAATGGGCAGAAGCAAATCTTTTATCCCTGTCTTCAATTCACTTAAAAGGGGAATTAAATTCTCTGGCAGATGCCCTAAGCAGAGAGACTCTGTCTCAGACAGAATGGTGCTTGAATCGAACAGTGTTCGAACAAATAGTGCAGAAGTGGGGAAACCCACAAATACCTGCCTGTTGTGCCTTGTAGCAAAAAGGTCTGAGACAATTTTTTACTCCCTACAGAGAGATCTTCTCAGTCTGGGCCTAGATGCCCCATCTCAAACTTGGGAGGCAAATCTGGTGTATGCATTTCCACCATTTGCTCTCATTCCAAAGATTATCTGAAAGATAAGAGGGTCCAACACGAGTTATCCTGATCGCGCCATTTTGGCCGAAGAGGTCTTGGTTCTCAGGTCTACTAAGACTCAGCATTACGGAACCTTGGAGACTGCCTTACAGGACGGACCTCTTATACCAGGGAGAGGTGAATCATCCAGAAGTGAGCTCTCTTTCTCTGACGGCCTGGCTTCTGAGAGGGAGCTGTTGGAGCTGAGAGGTTTATCGACAAAGGTAATCGATATCATTCTTAGCAGCCGGAAGCCGTCCACTAACGCAATCTACGATCAGATCTGGAAAAAATTTGGGGCCTGGCGCATGCTCAACAGTGCCAGGAGCCATGGTTCCGGCGGTCCTAGATTTCCTCCAAGCCGGGGCAGATCTAAATCTTGCAGTTAGTACTCTTAAGGTACAGGTGGCTGCTCTGTCCAACTTTTTAAATCAAAGACTGTCAGAAGAGCCACTGATCAAGAGATTTCTTGTATCCATCAGCCGTAAACGAGTCCCCAAATCAAGGAGGTTCCCTCCCTGGGACTTATCGATAGTGTTACAGGGTCTTGGTAAGACACCATTTGAGCCTATAGACGAACTACCCATAAAGCTCTTAACCTTGAAGACAGTAGTCTTGGTGGCCCTAGTCTCGGCTAGGAGAGTTGGTGAGATCCAGGCACTTTCAGTGATCGAGCCTTTCTGCACCATTTTACAAGACAAAATTATCCTCTCGCTGGATCCAGCTTTTCTTCCCAAAGTATCATCTAACTTCCATAGGTCAGAGGAGATCGTGATACCATCATTTTGCGGAAATCCCAAAAATGACAAGGAAGCAGGATTTAATAAGATAGACATCAGGAGGTGCTTGATCGCCTACATAGAGCACACCGAGGAGTGGCGACGTTCTACCAGCTTGTTCGTGTTGTTTGCAGGTCCTAACAAGGGGAAAGAGGCATCCAAAGGTACCATCGCCAGGTGGATGAAGTCAGCCATTGCGGAGGCATACAAGGCAGTGTCCCGCACACCTCTGTTAGGTATAAATGCTCATTCCACGAGCGGTTTCTACTTCTTGGGCTGAAAGGGCAGGAGCGTCTCACCTCCAGATCTGCAAGCCCGCAACCTGATCCAGTTTCCAGACTTTCGTAAAGCATTACAGACTGGACCTGCTTGCCAGCCAGGACCAGTCTTTCGGCAGGAAGGTGATGCAGGCTGTGGTCCCGCCCTGATCAGGTAGTACTATATTGTCCCCTCTGTAAGCCGTCCTGGAAGATGACTTGGAAAAACAGTGTTATTACCTGTTAACTACTTTTTCCAGGAATCTTCCAGGACGGCATCAGTTCCCTCCCTTGTTTTTAAGGTGAGTAGCAATGTAAAGATAAAGCTACGCTGAGGAAGGTTAATGATTCTGAAGCCTTCGGTTATTTGTTAATACTGAGGGGCTAATGCATGAGTGATGCTTTTATGATGTGGATCATGTGTTTCCTGTTCTAGGTGGGAGGAGCCTATCTCTCTGTAAGCCGTCCTGGAAGATTCCTGGAAAAAGTAGTTAACAGGTAATAACACTGTTTTTATTACAAAAAGTATATAAAAAGACACACAATTATCAGATCTCAGAAAAAGACACCTTGGTAGCTCTCTCAAAAAGACTGGACTAGTATTATCTATAAAAAAAATTCTGTCAAACACCACAAAACAAATGGTGCAATCTTAAACATATACATTTGTTTCTTCTCAGAGAAGAACTGGATTTATATGTTTAAGATTGCACCATTTGTTTTGTGGTGTTTTTCAACATTGTTTTATAGATAATACTAGTCCAGTCTTTTTGAGAAAGCTATCAAGGTGTCTTTTTCTGAGAGGTAATTGTGTATGTCTTTTTATATATTTTTCATAATAAAAAATTATTCTAATGCTTATGGTGGTAACATAAAAGTCCTTGTTTTTATGCATGTTGACATCAGTTTTCATGCGCATACTGACATTGCATCCTGTTTCGCCTTTCTTTCTTATATGCGCCAGCCATTCTTTCCTCATCTGTGCCCCCCATTCTGTACCCCACCATCAGTGCCCTCAGCCGTTCTGCCATCCTCATCTGAGTTGGCATTCTGTCCACCATCAGTGCCTGGCAACATTCCCCCTTGCACCAGACATACCGGAGTGGCAGCAATATGCCAGCCGTGATCCGATGTGAGCCTAAATTAGGCAGGCAGCATAGACAGAGATCACCGCTTTCCACTTCCTGTCATGCAGAGCGGGGCTGTCAGTTTTTTGTTTGTTTGCATTTTCAGTGCGGTGCTGTGAGGAAAAATGCAGACATGCTGCATAATTCTGCACCACTCCGCATGGGACATCACAACTGCATTTTTGATTTACCAAAGACACATGCAAAACAATTGTTTTCTGTGTGTCTTGCAGAAACCTGTGGTTTTTGCGGTATCTGCAGATGGTGCGAACAAGCCCTTGCCTCTGAAGCCCTCTTCTCTCTCCGATCGCCCCCTCCTGTTCACCATCCAATTCTTCCTGAGGGCCCTCTTATCTTGGCCCTGCTGTCGGGACAGATGGTACCGCTCTGCTCTTATTTCCACTGCCTGTCACATGGAGTGCAGAGCAGTGCTGTCCTGCCGTTTCCTTCAGTTTAGGTGTGGAGCACTACAGACATGCTGCATAATGCCGCACATCACAGCTGCGTTTTGGTGTGAACCTGACACCAGTTGGTGCGTGGCCTTAAGTGACTCTGCGATGCGGCCATAGATGCAGCTCCCTTGCTTTCCAGAGCCTTAGTATCTGCTGTGGTGCTACATCGCCTGATTTGGCTGAAATGCTGGTCCGCGGACCAGACATCCAAGAAGGCTCTGGCGGTTTTGCCCTTCCAGGGAGAGAGGCTATTTGGAGCCTCGCTGGATGACATTATTAAAAATGTCACTGAGGGTAAGAACACACGCTGCTCTCACAATCCAGGAAAGGTAAGGAGCCACACCGTAGGCCAGGGCCCTCCTTTTCCGCGCAGGTAAGCGTTCCCAGGCCGACAAGGTGCCCGCTGAGGGACAAAGGCGTCCCTGGTTTCGCAAGCCAAACAAGCCTGCAAACAAATCTGCGACAGCATGAAGGTTTGCCCCCGCCCAACTCCCGGGTGGGGGGGTCGCCTTTGTGAGTTTGCAGCTCAGTGGACCTCCCTGCTTTCTGACCAGTGGGTTTGCGAAGTGGTTTCATCAGGGTACAAGAGAATTTCTTTCTTGTCCACCAAACTGATTTTTTTTTTCCCTCCAACCTTCATCTTCTTCTGGCTCGTCGGGACGCCCTGTTTGGGGCAGTGCAGGACCTGCTGATACGCGGGGTGATAGTACCTGTGCCGTTGCCGGAAAGGTTTCAGGGATTCTACTCCAATCCGTTTGTAGTCCCAAAGGACGGGGTCCATCCAATCCTGGATCTCAAGGCCCTCAACTGCTTTGTGAAAGTACAAAGGTTCAGGATGGAATCGGTTCGCTCTGTGGTCGCTGCACTCCATCCGGGGATTTTCTGGCATCCTTGGACATTCAGGATGCATACTTGCATGTCCCCATATGCGTCAGGCATCAGAGGTTTCTGCGGTTTGCAGTCGGGGACGAGCACTACCAATTTGTAGCTCTCCCTTTTTGGCCTGGCGTCGGCACCAAGAGTTTTCACCAAGGTGCTTGCCCCGATTCTGGCCTTGCTGAAGCAGCAAGGGATCGTTCTCGTGGGCTACTTGGACGACCTCCTTCTGAGAGCAGCTTCCACCTCAGAATTAAAGGAGGATGTGGCGATCGCCGGTCAGACTGTTCGGGAGTTTGGTTGGGTGCTGAACCTCCAGAAGTCGGTGTTGGTTGCCAACTCAGCGCCTGAAATACCTGGGCTTAATTCTAGACTCCTCAGAGGCAAGGGTTTTTCTCCCTTCGGACAAGTTGCAGACTCTTCAGGCTCCGGTGAAGCTGTTGGCGTCCCGCAGGTGGTCGTTGCTGCGTTTTTTGCCTGCAAGTCCTGGGTCTCATGGTAGCCACCTTTTTTGAGGCGGTACCGTATGCTCAATTCCATACTAGAGTCTTGCAAAAGGAGATCCTGGCAAAATGGGACAAATCTCATTTGTCCCTGGATTGTCAAATCCATGTGAGCTGGCTAGTCAGGGATTCCCTGATCTGGTGGCTGAGGTCTCCGGCCCTTCAGTCCGGGAAGTTATTCCTTCCTTTTTCATTGGACGGTGATCACAACGGACGCCAGCCTGACCGGTTTGGGGTGGAGTTTGGGGCGTTCAGTTGACACAGGGTCGCTGGACGCAGGTAGAATCCTGCCTGCCGATCAATGTGCTGGAACTTCGGGCGATTAGGCGGTGCCTCTCCACATGGTCTCAGAGGCTGCAGGGACACCCAGTCAGGATCCAGTCGGACAACGCCATGGCGGTGGCGGTATGTCAACCATCGAGGAACAAGAAGCTCGGCTGCAGCATTGGAGGTCGCTCACATCCTGAGGTTGGCAGAGCGGAGCGTGCCAGCTCTATCGGCCGTATACATTCCGGGCGTAGAAAACTGGCAAGCGGACTACCTAAGTCGTCAGATGCTGGACCAAGGAGAATGGTCGCTACAGCCGGATGTGTTTTTGACTCCTTTGCCTGAGATGGGGCACGCCAGATGTGGATCTCCTGGCTTCTCGACTCAATCAGAAGGTATTGAGGTTTGTGGCCAGGTCTAAAGATCCTTGGGTGGACGCGGCAGACGCGTTGGTGGCTCAGAGTAGACAGGGGATTCCGATGATTCTAATTGCCCCAGATTTGCCTCGGCGTCCCTGGTACGCCGACTTAGTACGCCTGGTGGCGAATGTTCCTTGGCGACTGCCGATGCAAGAGGACCTTCTGTCGCAAGGTCCTATACTTCATCCTGCTTTACAGTCGCTGGCTTTAACGGCATGGCTGTTGAAAGTCAGGTACTAAAGGACCGAGGCCTGTCGGATTCGGTAATTTCCACCATGCTGAGGGCACGGAAGTCATCTTCTCGGAAGATTTATCATCGCATGTGGAAGGCCTACATCTCTGTGTGAGGAGATGGAGTGGCGTCCATGGACATATTCGGTTTCCAGGATCCTGCTGTTTTTACAGCGTGGAGTGGATCAAAAACTTGCCTTAAGCACCATTTAAGGGGCAGAAATTAGCCTTGGCTGTCTTCTTTCAAGGACCTTTTGGCAGCTCATTCACTGGTGAGTACATTTTGTGCAAGGGGTTCGACATGTGGCCCCTCCGGTTCGACCACCGCTGCCTCTGTGGGATTTGAATCTGGCGCTCTCTGTACTTCAGAAACCTCTGTTTTGAGAACCTCAGAGATTCCCCTTTTGACACTCTCTCAGAAAGTTGCCTTTCTGGTGGCTATTACATCAGTCAGCAGGAGAGTTTCTGAGTTGACGGCCTTGTCTTGCAAGTCTCCCTACTTGATCCTCCACAAGGATAAAGCGGTGCTACGCCCGCAGCCTTCGTTTATTCCGAAGGTTATTTCGGCTTTTCATCTAAATGAGGACATTGTGCTTCCATCCTTGTGTCCTCGGCCGTCGCACCCCAAAGAGGTTGCTTTGCATTCCTTGGACATGGTCCGAGCTCTGCGGGTGTATCTGTCTGCTATGGCTCCGTTTCGGAGGTCAGACTCACTATTTGTGTCGGTGGTTGGTCCAAAGAAGGGCCTGGCGGTCTCGTCGGCCACCATTTCTCGGTGGATCAGTCAGATCGTGATTCAGGCTTATGCCCTAAAAGGGCGGGAGCCTCCCTTTCCTGTCACGGCGCATTCGACCAGGGCAATTGGTGCCTCTTGGGCTTTCCGACGTTAAGCGTCTGTCTCCCAGGTGTGTAAGGCGGTGACCGGGTCGTCCGCTCACACTTTCACTAAGTTTTACAAGGTTGATGTGAATGCATCTGCGGATGCTTACTTCGGCCGCAAGGTTTTGCAGGCGGCTGTTTAAGGTTGCAACTCCTCCGTTGAGGAGCTCTGGTTGTTTTGGGTGGAAGTTTGTTTGCTTGCTGTTCCCACCCCTCGTTTTTTTGACACTACTTGGGGACGTCCCTAAGGTCAAGACTAAGTGCTGTGTCTGTCCATGAACGAAAGAGAAAAATAAGATTTTTCTACTCCACCGTAAAATCTGTTTCTCTGACGTCCATGGACTGACACAGCCTCTTAATATTTGACAAGTGGTTTATGTCCCTGCTTGCAGGAGAGAACTAGGCAGAATGTTATAACGTACATTCTAAAGACCAGAGCTGAACAGCCCCGCCCAGGGGGCGGTCCCTCCGGACATAACCCACCCACCTGCAGCCCTCAGTTCGTAACCAAGCAGTACAAACCTTAAAGGAAGGGTGGGTGCTGTGTCAGTCCATGGACGTCAGAGAAACAGATTTTACGGTGAGTACAAAAATCTTATTTTCTCTTACCGTCCATGGACTGACACAGCCTCTTAATATTTGACAAGTGGGATGTCCCAAAGCAGTGTCAAAAAAGAGGGGTGGGAGCAAAGAGAAAGGAAAACCAAACTTCACTCCAAACAAGCAGAGCTCCTCAATGGGGGAGTTGCAACTTAAACAGCGGCCTGCAACACCTTGCGGCCGAAGGAAGCATCAGAAGATGCAGCCACATTAACCTTGTAAAACTTAGAAAAGGTATGTGCGGACGACCAGGTCGCCACCTTGCACACTTGTGCAACCGACGCTTGACCCAGGAATCGCCAATTGCTCTGGTGGAATGCAACGTAACCGGAAAGGAAGGCTCCCGCCCCTTAGGGGCATAGGCCTGTATGACGGTATGCCTAATCCACCTAGAAATAGTGGCAGGCGAAACCGCTTGGCCCTGTTGTGGGCCTGACACAGCCAAAAACAGTGAGTCAGACTTCTGAATGGGAGCAGTAACGGACAGGTACACCCGCAAGGCACGTACCACATCTAGCGAGTGAAGCACAAACTCTCTGGGATGCGACGGGTGAGGACACAAGGACGGAAGAATAATGTCCTCAATAAGGTGAAAGGCTGAGACCACCTTCGGAAGAAAAGGTCGTGGACGCAACACAGCCTTATCCTTATGGATGATCAAGTAAGGTGGCTTGCAAGACAATGCTGCCAACTCAGACACCCTCTGAGACAATGTCAAGAGAGGGATATCTCTGATGTTTTCAAAAGGAGGTTCTTGAAGAACCGAGAGTACCAAATTCAGATCCCAAGGAGGGAGAGGAGGTTTGACAGGGGTGAGCACATGGCGAACCCCCTGCACAAAGGTGCCATCAAGGAATGGCCCGCTAGCGGTCGTTGAAAAAAGACAGCCAGGGCCGAAATTTGACCCTTGATGGTACTCAAAGCCAGCTTTTGGGTCACACCACGCTGTAAGAACAGCAGAATCCTGCGATTGGAATACGTCCGTGGACGCCAATCTAGCTCCTTGCACATAGCGATGTAAGCTTTCCAGGTACGGTGATATCTTTCTAGAGGGAGATTTCCGGGCCCTTAACATGGTTGAGATGACCGAATCTGAGAGACCTCGGTCCCTCAGCACCTGGCTTTCAATAGCCATGCCGTGAAAACCAAGGACTGTAAAGCAGGATGAAGTATGGGACCTTGAGACAGAAGGTCCTCCCGCAGAGGCAGTCGCCAAGGAACGTCCACGACTAGCCGCACAAGATCGGCGTACCAATGACGCCATGGCCAATCCGGAGCAATGAGGATCACCGGAATGCCCTCTGCCTCCACCCTGCGAGGCAGCAACTGCAGCGGAGGGTAGGCATATAACAGGCGATACTGACCTCACGGGGCCACCAACGCGTCTGAGGCGCCTGCCCAGGGGTCCCTGGACCTGGCCACAATCTCGACGCCTTGCCATTGAGTCGAGAGGTCCACGTCCGGCGTGCCCCACCGCCGGCAAAAGAGTTGGAACACCACCGGATGCAAGGATCATTCCGCCTGGTCCAACGTCTGCCGGCTCAAATAGTCGGCCTGCCAGTTGTCTATTCCTGGAATATAAACGGCCGACAGAGCCTGCACACTTCTTACCGCTCATCTTAGGATGTGAGCGACCTCGGATGCTACCGCTGAGCTCCGAGTTCCCCCCTGATGATTGACATACGCCACCGCTGTGGCGTTGTCCGACTGGATCCTGACCGAGAGTGGCCCTGTAGCCTCTCCGACCACGAGGAGAGGCACAGTCTGATCGCTCGGAGGTCTAGGACATTGATCGGTAGACGGGATTAGGCCGGGGTCCACAGCCCTTGAGCTGAGAGGACTCCCAGACCCCACCCCAGCCCGTAATGCTGGCATCCGTCGAGATCACCGTCCACTGGATAGGAAGGAACGACTTCCCGGACAGAAGAGCCGGGAATCTCAACCACCACGTCAGGGATGACCTGACCGGGTGACTCACCTGGATCTGATGATCCAATCACAACGGGGACTTGTCCCAAGTGGACAGGATCCCCCTCAGTAAGGCACGAGTGTGAGATTGGGCATACAGAACTGCCTCGAAAGAGGCCACCATGAGTCCCAGGACCCTCATGCAGAAACGGATTGATGACCATTTTCGGGACATCAGAGGCCGCACCGCAGATTGAAGAGTCTGCAGCTTCTCCAAGGGTAGGAAGAATTTTGCCTCCGAGGAGTCCAGGATCAACCCCAGATACCAAACGCTGGGTCGGGACCAGGACTGACTTCTGAGTGTTCAGAAGCCACCTGAAGGACCAGAGGGTCTGACTGACTATTGTGACAATTTTTTCTAAATCTGAGCCAGTGTCTGCTCTCAGAAGAAGATCGTCCAGATAGCCCACGATAGCAATGCCTCGCTGTCTCAGCAAAGCAAAATACCGTGTATCACTGTATCATCCATGCTGCTCTAGGAGCAGTGTGTGAGGAAACGGTGAGGAAGCTGTGAAGAGAATCATGCTGCGCCCTGCAGGAGCCAGCACTAAGCCAATGGTTTAAAAAAAGCTTTAAATGAAGCAAGGGAGACTGTCTGTCTTCACCAAAGGATCTCCAGCTGCAGCCTCCAGCATGAGTGTCCCTCACCATCAATGAGTTCACAACCAAGCGTCCCGTCATTTACTGACCCAGGAGTCTTCCTCGGAAGGAATGTCCTGGTCAAAAAAATATACAAAAAATTCAGAGCTAGGTTCCTGAGCTGCAGCTAGGCCCATATCTGAAACGGAGCACTCCCCTACTAAAGATAGTGTGGGGAGAGGGTGCTTTATAGCTCCCGTTCGCTCGCACACTGCTTCCATCCTGACAAGAAATGAGCCCAGGGCTGCTGACAACTGATCCATAGGGACTGCAGGTGCATTAGCCCTGCCTGTTGTGACATGAATGGGGAAGCAGGTGAACCAGACTCCATAACTCGCCACTTCTCTGAGACTTTTGTACAAAGTCCACCTTTCTGGCTGTGGGAGGTTACCTAGGGGACTCGCCGACCCAGTGGGGACCGCTCGGTTCCGCTGCCTGTGCTGCACTGTATAGCGCGAATGAGTAGCGAGGAGAACCACGGCGTTCCAGCAGCGATAGAGGCCAAACAGTAGAAAAAACGTGTGCGGCTCCAAGATAATGGCCGCCGCAACTGTAACTGCGCCATAACGAACCACATCAAGATGGCCGCCATGCGCGCCAGTTTAAAACAGAGTGACAGAAAAACATGGCACCGAACGGCGCACAGGCCCAAAAACGCACATTCCCCAGTGCAGATAACCATGACCCTCCCCAGGCACCCCCAGACAGCACAGCGCCAGCAAGGTGACAGTAACAAACGGGGAGACAGGGAAAATCCCCCACACGTAGGAACATATAGCATGTACTTGCCTGCTGAGGCAGGAGATGCAACTTACCCGGTCCGGAAGGACCTACTGGTGTGTTCCTGACAGACCTATCGCAGTTCGGTACTGAGTAGCTGTCGGCCCGGTCCACCGCAAAAAGAGACAGCAGGCACTGTCCAATCTTAGCGGAGCATAAAATAAGTATAAAATATCGGGGTATTAACTGCGCTAATGTGAGAGGAAGGGTAGTGAAAAAATATGTGCTAGTCACACAATGGCTGCGACAAATAAATATGTGAAACCATACAAAAACAGCATAAAATTTAAAAATATTGCGCCCAAATAAATGAAGAAGTGAAAATTGAATGATAAGAAATTAACATACACAAGTGACACAAACCATAAAGTACCAAATCACCTGAGGACGCCACTACATCCACAAAAGTGAATGTAAATTATTTGAGGTAAATGGTTCAAAGTGACACAAACTAAATACCAAAAACAAAGCAATCATTCAAAATTAATAACCACCAAACAATAATGATATTACAATAATATATGAAAATATAAAAGTAAATACATATGTGTTAACGTGCTTAAGAAAGTCCTTTTATAGCGTAGCTCCAAACAACCAAAATTAAAAGGGGAAAGGAAGTCCAACACATATATAGATATAAAGGGAATAATTCCTTCACACTGGAGAAAGGGAAGCTCTGAAAGATGTTTCAAAACGTAAGATGATGCAAGAGAAGTGCCTCAGAAGATCCACAGAAGTCAAAAGGAGCCACATCCACCTCGATGAGTGAGTATTTAAAGATGGGTACGTTACCAGAAATGATGGACCTCCACTATGGCAAGGTCTAACGAGCCTGCAGATATCACCCTCTGCGGGGTACCGGAGTGGATCCACCAGATGTCAATAGGTTGAGGTCCCAATACTGGTTCTTAGCGTCCGCTGTGCTGATTTATTCGCTGAAGCTGCTACAATTAGTCTCTCCAGACGGTGAAAAAACGAACCTCCAAGTTTGTATAAAGATACATGAAAAAGAGGAGAGGGACTCGAGTAGTGTAATACCTCAATGTAAAATGTATTCCCAGTTGCAGAGGTATACAGGTAAACAGTTACAAAAAAGATAAAAAAACAATGATTTAAAATAGCCGGCATAAAAGTGGCGTTCGCCCCTACTACGCACTGATGTCACTACCACGTGACCCCGCTAGCACGGGCGAACGCCACTTTTATGCTGGCTATTTTAAATCATTGTTTTTTATCTTTTTTGTAACTGTTTACCTGTATACCTCTGCAACTGGGAATGCATTTTACATTGAGGTATTACACTACTCGAGTCCCTCTCCTCTTTTTCATGTATCTTTATACAAACTTGGAAGTTTGTTTTTTCACCGTCTGGAGAGACTAATTGTAGCAGCTTCAGCGAATAAATCAGCACAGCGGACGCTAAGAACCAGTATTGGGACCTCAACCTATTGACATCTGGTGGATCCACTCCGGTACCCCGCAGAGGGTGATATCTGCAGGCTTGTTAGACCTTGCCATAGTGGAGGTCCATCATTTCTGGTAACGTACCCATCTTTAAATACTCACTCATCGAGGTGGATGTGGCTCCTTTTGACTTCTGTGGATCTTCTGGGGCACTTCTCTTGCATCATCATCTTACGTTTTGAAACCTCTTTCAGAGCTTCCCTTTCTCCAGTGTGAAGGAATTATTCCCTTTATATCTATATATGTGTTGGACTTCCTTTCCCCTTTTTAATTTTGGTTGTTTGGAGCTACGCTATAAGGACTTTCTTAAGCACGTAAACACATATGTATTTACTTTGATATTTTTGTAATATCATTATTGTTTGGTGGTTATTAATTTTGAATGATTGCTTTGTTTTTGGTATTTAGTTTGTGTCACTTTGAACCATTTTACCTCAAATTTACATTCACTTTTGTGGATGTAGTGGCGTCCTCAGGTGATTTGGTACTTTATGGTTTGTGTCACTTGTGTATGTTAATAATTTCTTATCATTCAATTTTCACTTTTTCATTTATTTGGGGGCAATATTTTTTAATTTTACGCGGAGCATAAAAGCCCACCGGCCGCCCCTGGAGTCATGGGGCATGTTGTGAACTGAGTTGCACGCCGGAGCGAGGATTCAGCACGCTCGATGGTCGGACTGGGAAGACTACGAGGATATCCAATGTACCCAAACTGTTGCCCAGCCGACAGTTGAAAGAAGATCAAAAAATAAAATTCCAAAAGGAATAAAAAATTCTTCAGGAGACTGGTTCCGAAGCGAGCCACGTCCTCTCCTTCTGCTAGGCAGAAAAAAACTGAGGGCTGCAGGTGGGTGGGTTATGTCTGGAGGGACCACCCCCTGGGCAGGGCTATTCAGCTCTGGTCTTTAGAATGTATGTTATAACATTCTGCCTAGTTCTCTCCTGCAAGCAGGGACATAAACCACTTGTCAAATATTAAGAGGCTGTGTCAGTCCATGGACGGTAAGAGAAAATAGGATTTTTGTACTCACCGTAAAATCCTTTTCTCTGAAGTTCATGGACGGACACAGCACCCATCCCCCTCCTTTTTATGTTTGTACTGATTTTTGACGAACTGAGCTGCTGGATGCAGTGTAAGGGGTTATAGCCAGAGGGACCGCCCCCTGACCGGTACTGTACAGGTTTGATGTTTAACATGTTCTGCCTAGTCCTCTCCTGATAGAAGGTGGATAACCCTAAGGTCAAGACTAAGTGCTGTGTGTCTGTCCATGAACTTCAGAGAAAAGGATTTTACGGTGAGTACAAAAATCCTATTTTTCCAAAATAAAGCACGGAGACATGGATTGATGGGTGAGTTTGCTTCAAGTATTAAAAATTAAGTAAAAGTGTTTTTGTTTTCTGGCGCTTATTGTTAAGGCTTGTTCTTTTCAGAAGGAGAAATTATTCCTCTTGTATTTGATGAGAGGATTTGTAGCTATTG
The DNA here is from genome assembly GCA_029206835.1 of Rana muscosa. Classification (NCBI taxonomy): domain Eukaryota; kingdom Metazoa; phylum Chordata; class Amphibia; order Anura; family Ranidae; genus Rana; species Rana muscosa. The sequence continues at coordinate 886,842,905 of CM055116.1, forward strand.
AGACCATGCTGTTTATTTCCAGCTTTGCTCAAATTATATCTATTGGTTACTGTGTTTTTTTTTTTTTTTTATTTATTATAGTTACACGAAGCCAAAGGGACAGTTACCTGACTATACTTCTCCGGTTGTCCTTCCTGACTCTCACACAACAGTGGATGATTTCTGCACCAAAATTCACAAAAACATTATGAAAGATTTCAAATAGTAAGTACTGAATATGGCATGATTTAGCGTTGTTTCAAACACCATTTACATTGTTAATCCCAATATACACTATATAATGTTTATCTGCATTCATCGAATACATTTTATAGCCTGATGTTTGTGGACACTCCATTAAATTTGAGTTTCGGTGTTTCCAGGAAGGTTTGCGGTTCATGTTACATCATATAAAGACTCTTTAGACCAGGGGGTTTTCAATTAAAATTTACGGAGGTCCAGTCAGTAACAGTTTATTTTTAATAATTTTTTATTTCTTTTTTTTCTCTTTCGGCAGAGGTCCAAATCTCATGTTTGCACTAGAACACATCCGAGTCTCCCTGTAAATCCAGTGTCTTTAGCCTACCCTTCACATCATAGCCCCCTTTACATCACATTGTGTTTTCAGCATAATTTCCCCAGTAAACAAAACCAGATCCACAGACCTGGTTTGATATGGAGGATCCTGAATGTCTATAAATACCTCTGCTATGAATTGGAACACAGATTCTGAGCCCAAGTAGTTTCGTACAGCATCAGTTCTTGACCTCACAAATGTACACAGACTTTGAACTGGGTACGTTTTACAACAGATGCTTTGAAATTTTGTCCAAAGCTTTCCTAGATGAGTTAGAATTGTTATAGCTGAAAATATGTATGTGTGATAATCGTATCAATTCCCATTGGGGGAGGGGGTTGGGGAATGAGATGATCCATTTTGGAAATGGATGTGCAACAAGATCATAGAGGTGTGATAGTCAGATATCCACAAACTTTTGGCCATATAGTATATATTTCACAGAACTTTACAGATAACTTTTTTTCCCATAACATTTAAACAGCAAGTCCATTCTTGTTGAAAAACAAAAGGGTCTTGCATCCCATTGAACGTGATTTCCCTTTGGGATTATCACACCAAAAATTGCACTTTTTAAGCTGGCCATGCATTATACAATTTTCTTGTTCACTTTTCTTTTAGATTTACCTTCAACTATGTAGTGCAAGGGCCTGTCTGATTGCATACAAACTGTTTTGGGTCTGAGCTCATATTATATGGTTTTGGTAAATCTAAAGGAAAAATTGTATAATGTATGGCCAGCCTTAGTTGCAGGGGATGCCAAAAATGTGACTTGTATCTTAGTGCAGACTAGGAAAATCATTAAGCCAATCACGCAAGCAGGAAATTACATCTCTGGGAGGAGGGGCGGCAGCTTTCGGTGCACCACCTGTGTACAGAACGCTTCCAGGTAGCCATATTGCATTGGGTTTTACAGAAACTTACAGAGCTGCAGATTGACATGGAAAGGTAATTTTTGATGTCATTCAATTACAATATGACTTGTGTAGCAACTGTATATGCTATATTAATTTTTTTTTTTTTTTCTCCACCACGTAAGTGGAGTTGGCCTTTAATGTGTCTTCTATAGTTATACAGACCAACACATAGGAGCCAATTTGGGTGGAAGAGAATAAACCTAGCAAATGTTTTTTGATTAGGGGAAGATGTATAGAGGGGAATTTATAAAAAAAATAAAAACTGGAGCAGCTGCGCATGGCAACCAATTACCCGCTGCCTTTCATTTTCAGTTAAACTGAACAAGCTGAAGATAGAAGCTGGTTGCCATGCACAGCTGTTCCAGATTCTGTCTGCTCGAGTTTTGAGCCTGTTTTCTGCCCAGGAATGATCTAAAAGTTTCCTAACCTCAGGAGTAGAAGTTCTACCTGTGGAAACACAGGCACCTCTTCCTTTTCTGGAAGAGGAGAGTACTTTTGCCCCCTGTGATCTTTGATGCTCTTTTTCAAGGAGGGACTAAAGTGGTGCTATCCTTGAAAGGCATGATGCTGTAGGTGTTTTTTGCATGGGATTTCTTCTGACAAGCAGTTGGGCAAAATAACCTTTTGCATATGGATGAAGAGAAGGCTCATCCTGGAGGTTTGATGGAGCAAATCTTCCTATTAGTTCATGAAGTAGTGCAAAGCCACAAGTAAAAGCTCTAGCTGTTGGTGTTGTATGGTGGGCCTGCCAAGGAAAAAGTTGCCTTAAAGAGGACCTCTACTCTTTTATCCACTGGGGTCCTTGAACACAGAATTATCCTCTACAGGGACTGTAAGCTTCTTGCTAGGACAGGAGATGGTGGGGTTTCACAACAGGGACCATCAATTTTTGTATGAAGCTCTCCTTGATGGGGATATGGTTGAGCAAAATATTTTTAGCGGAGCAAATGGCTTTTTAGGCAGATGCCAGTCACCGTATCTAATGGGCTCTTAAGAGTAAGTGGACGGAAAATGTCTTAGCAGACTTGGGTGTTTATAGCGGTCCCATGTGAGAGACCATGGGGTGAGCAGACCCAGGTGGCTGTAATGCTAAACAGGACAAATAGGGGCAGCAATAGTATTCATAAGCCTGGATGAAATTTCAGCTGAAGGCAACTCATCATAGTGCCATTCCTATAAAGGAGGGTGGGGATCTTCCTTGTCTACCCTCTTCTTAGACAGTGTGTCAGCAGCCAGGGCAACGTCAGAGGTCGACCCAGGAGGGAATATAATAGGGGCTCACTTGTGACCCATGTTATCTACAGCCTCTAAAAGGCCAGTGATTTTGTGGCAGAATATTGTCCTATATAAATGGGAAGAACTGTCCAAACAGTGGTTACTTGGAGTGGCCCCCCTCCACACCCAATGCTCCGCAGCGATTCCAACACCAAGGGCCATTTTAAAGGACGCAAGCCTACACCTACTGTGGCAGTTGGTATTGCACTCTGGACAGGATACACAAATTGAGACATCCTGGCTGTGTCCTCTGTGGGCATACTCCCTGAAGGGGTCTTCAGGGACAGGGATCTGCCATCAGCAGACCATGGTCCTTGACCTGCATAGCACCCTGTGGCTAATTCAGCATGGATGCACCATGTGTCAAGGTGAGCGTCTATCTCGGGATCCAGTGCCTGAATGTTAATCTGGCCCCACATCTTCATCTAAGTGCCCACTACCCTCAATCAAGGCTCGGCTGTGGAGCTAGTTGATCCAGATACGGCAGAAGAAGCCACAATGGCTACACCACAGCCAAGAATATTTATGAAAGAATCCTCATGTAAATGCCTCCATAGGGGGGAAAGAGGCTACCCAGCTCAGTAACGGAGACTAGCTCGGAGTGTATATATAGGATGTCCCCCACATCTATCAATCTTCTCTTTTGCTATAAAAACAACTGTAGCTAAGCTGAATGGGCATTTTGTGTGGAGTTTCAATTTCCCATTTTGGTGTTGGTGTGTTTTTTTTAAAATAAAGAAACAGAGAACCTCCGCTGCTTATCAAAGCTCATTGAGAAGCTAAACTCAATACAAACGGCCAGTTTAATAAGGTGTGATGTTGGCTAGAGGTCGACCGATATATCGGCCGATTTTTGGCACTTTTTAATTAATCGGCATCGGCCGAGAGTGCTGAAAAAAAAAAAGCTGATTTAAAAAACTTCAGCGCAACTTGCAAATAACTTCTTTAATGGAAGTCAATACAAGTTGCCTGAAGTTTCCTGTGGAGGTGGAGAGATGTGTCTGGGCAGCCTGCCAAGTGAGAGAAAAGAGATACAATGTTTCTTCTTATCAATGAACTGAACTCCTGTGTAGAAGTTCTCAGTTTAACCATTTAAAGACAATCTTTTCTGACACTCTTAAATACACTTTAATGAATTTTAAATGAAACTAAACAGTAAAGTTAGCCGTTTTTATTTAATTTTTTTCGTTGAAAAATTTTGATTACCTGTTTCTCTAGTCGTCTGTCCAGGACAGCACTAGAGAGATGGGCTCCACCTCCGGAGGCAGGAAACACCTCATCCCGATCTTTAAAGGGCGGCTTCCGTCCCTCGTCCTCAGTCTTTGTGTTTCCTCCACCGGAGGAGGAGGCTGGATGGAGCTCTCCTTCCCCTAAGCCGAGGCAGACTGCTTGAGGAAGGGGGAAGGAGGTCTGCGATACCTGGAAGGTGGCAGGCTTTTTTGGGTCCCCCGGTCAGGCTGCATGGAAGCTGGTACCGGCGCAATCCTCCGGTATAGCCCGAGGAGGGCTGACGTTCCCCGCACAGGACATCCTGGCATCTGCCGGCCAGGTACTGTGGTCTCTGGCGTGTGTGTCCAGCGGGGGGTGGGCGTAGGCCTTGAGTTCCGGCCTGTGGAACGCAGGAGGAGGGCGGGGACTTCCGGCACAACACTTCCGGGTCGCGCGGCGAGCGTGGACGCTGGGGCCATGGCGGAAAATTTAAAAAACGCCGGCCACAAGATAGACGGTTCCATTAAGATGATCCAGCAGCTAACTACAGAGGTAGAGGACAGCATGGAGACAATGGAAACCAGGTGGCAGTGGTGCCGGCCCGACTCAGGTAGGCAGACACTGGGGTGCCCTGGACCTACAGGGCTGGGGAAGGAGGGGAAATACCCCCCCCCCCCCCTTCAGCGACAGGATCCGGGCTTAAGAGCCATGCGAATTCTGTCAGCGGCTGGTGGGGGTGCACATCGGTGTGGTGAAGGTACAATCCCTGATTGTCTAAAGGTTTTTTGACAACTGCTTGCCCTGGTTTCTTCTCTCCTTCTCTTATTCCAGGCGCAGCCTAAAGACCCGGAGAGGTCAGGGGGGAAGAAGAGGTGTCTGTCATGTACGAACAAACTAAAGGAGGGATGGAGCAAGCCCCTTTGTAAACCCTGTATTGACAAATTGGTTTACAAGGAGGCAACAGGGGCATGTAAGGAACTAATTGCTGGGGTTCAGAAAGAAATGAAGACCATTAAATCAATGCTGGCAAGCCTTGAAACCCCAAAACCACCAGCTGCAGCCCCCCCTGATTCGGCCCCAGAGGTGGGTGACGCATCAGACGGAGGGGAACCAGATTCCTTGGACGAGCTAAGTGAGGCGGCCTCATCCAGAGATATTCCGAGCCAGGGGACAAGCTCACCCAGATACAGGCTCTCACTCGAGGAGGTGGATGCCTTTATTAGGGGTGATATGAGACTCTCGATATCAAAGAAGAGCAGGCTTCCTTGTCCCTGCATGACCAGATGTACCAAACCCTGAAAGAGGGTCAGAACAGGGTATTTCCGGTACATAGCACACTGGCAGATTCTATTAAAAAGGAATGGTGGGAACCAGAGAAAAAAAATTTTTTTCCCAAAAGTCTGAAGAGGAGATTTCCCTTCAGTGAGGATTCCTCCTGTATCTGGAACAAAGTGCCCAAAGTGGATGCAGCCTTTTCCCAGTGTTCCAAATCAACAGACCTCGCCTTTGAGGACATGGGTGTCCTTAAGGAACCTATGGACAAAAGGATGGAGGTACTGCTGAAAAGGTCATGGGAAGTAGCCATGACAAGTTTAAAACCAGCAATGGCTACGACTATAGTGGCTCGTAACTTGGAGGTCTGGCTGGACCAGCTACAAAACCATCTGGAAAGTGGGACCTCCAGGAAGGAGATTCTTGATTCCCTTCCTATGCTACACAAGGCGGCGGGCTATATGGCGGACGCATCCGCTGAGTCGGTCAAGCTATCGGCAAAGACCGCTGCCTTAATAAATTCCTCACGCAGGGCTTTATGGCTAAAGTCCTGGTCGGGAGACCCGGCATCAAAGATCAGACTATGTGGCATCCCATTTAAAGGAGACCTCTTGTTCGGGCAAGATCTAGAGAAAGTGCTAGACCGTACTGCCGACAAGAAAAAGGCCTTCCCGGTCAAAAATAAAAGGGTTCAGGGGAAACGTTTTTTTCGTCCCCAAGGACAAAGGCCGATTCAGGGGCAGGCCCCTAAGGGGTCGACCTCTGGGAAGCAGTGGGGAAAGGGTAAGCAGAAAGGTGTCCTGTTTTCCTCTCCTAAAAAGACCACCAAATCCCAGTGACTTAGTTCCAGTGGGGGGGAGATTGGGGCAGTTCCTCCCACAGTGGGAAAAGACTACCCCAAATACATTTATTCGGAGGATAATCAGGGAAAGCTATCGAATTCAGTTCAGGGGCACTCCGCCCACAAGAACGTTCATAACCTCTCCGCCCAGGGATTCTCAGAAAAAGACAGCCTTGTTATCACAAATAGGCGACTTGGTAGACCAGGGGGTTCTTATCCCAGTGCCACAGCAGGAGATAAACCTAGGTTTCTACTCGCATGTTTTCATAGTGAGAAAACCGTCGGGCAATTTCCGCCTAATATTAAATCTGAAATCACTAAACAAATGGGTGGCTTATAAAAAATTTCGGATGGAGACAAGCCTTTCGGTGAAGTCAATTCTTCCCCCGGATTGTTTCTTGGCCTCCCTCGATTTGAGGGATGCCTACTTACACGTCCCTATCCATCCGGAATCTCAAAAGTTTTTAAGGGTAGCAAGATGGGGAAAGCAGGTCCGACATTTTCAATTCAGGGCCCTGCCATTCGGCCTGTCTTCATCCCCCAGAATATTTACAAAAATTTTGGTGAAGGCACTGGCCCCCCTGAGACTGGAAGGGATATCAGTCATCCCTTACCTGGACAACCTTTTATTTTTTGCACCCTCCGCGCTCCAACTGCAGGAGGATCTGCGGGTGGCCATATCCTTTTTGGAAAAACTGGGGTGGTTAATAAATTGGGAGAAGTCAAACCTAACCCCGGCACAGGTCCTGCAGTACTTGGGCTTCCTAGTGAACTCAGTGATGCAGAAAATTTATCTCACAGTGGAGAAAGTAAAAAAGGTAAAGGCTACGGCAGCCTTCCTTCAAAACAATCTGGCAATTTCTACCCGCTCAGCCATGTCGGGTTTGGGTGTCCTGACGGCAACAATCCCTGCGGTACCATGGGCAAGGGCCCATTTCAGGTGTCTTCAGGCAAATATCCTGAACAACTGGGACGGAACGCAGGAATCGTTGGATGCGACCTTCCACCTATCCCCAAAGACCAAAAGGTCTCTTTGATGGTGGAGGGACGAAGAGAACCTGGTGCAGGGTCTATTTTGGTCTCTTCCGGTGTCAGTCCGAATAACCACGGACGCCAGTGCCTGGGGGGGCCCATTGGGGTCAAAGGTAGCCCAAGGGCACTGGGAAAAAGTACAGTCCCAAAGGTCAGCCAATTGGAGGGAGTTGCAAGCAATCTGGGAAGCCCTAAGGGCATTTGCCGCGGAGCTGAAAAATCATCACGTACAGGTCCTCTCAGACAGTGTGGTAGCAGTCTCATATTTAAACAAGCAAGGAGGAACAAGGTGTCCATCCTTAATCAAGCTAGCGAGCGCTATCTTTGCCTGGGCAGAAAAAAATCTGCGGTCCATCTGAAGGGAGTGGACGATTGCCTGGCGGACTTTCTGAGCCGACACCAAGTGTACGAATCAGAGTGGTCGCTAAACCGGGAGGTCTTCCAACTAATAGAGAAGTGGGGCATTCCAGAAGTGGACTTGTTTGCCAACAGGTCGAATGCCAAAGTTCCAGCTTACTTTTCGATAGAAAGAGAAATAGGGGCCAAAGGGATAGATGCCCTAGCCCAGAAGTGGCCGTTTCACCTATGTTACGCCTTTCCCCCGTTCAAACTTATTCCTCTTGTCCTGAGAAAATTTGTTCAGGAACGCACCACAATGATCCTAGTGGTCCCGTATTGGCCAAAGAGGCCTTGGTTTTCTATACTGTTACGCCTGACAGAGGAACCACCCCCCCCCCCCCCCCCTCATGTTGCCCGTAAGGAAGGATCTGCTATCCCAGGGCCCAGTCCTATTATCCAATGTTCAGACCCTGAAGCTGTCAGCCTGGTGTCTGAAGAGAGTCTCCTGAAGTCTAAGGGGCTCTCGGATAGGGTAGTAAACACCATTCTTTCTAGTAGAAAGAAGGTTACCCAAGCGATTTATGTTAAAGTTTGGAAAAAATTTTGTTCATGGTTAGATACCAAAAAGGTGTCTGCAAGCATCCCAGCCATCTTGGAGTTTTTACAAGATGGTGCGGATAAAGGACTGGCCATTAGTACACTAAAAGTACAGGTATCGGCCTTGTCAGTTTTTTTTAGAGCGACCCCTGGCCATAGACCCGCTAGTTAGCAGGTTCTTCAAGGGGTTAGCCAGAATTAGACCCATTCCATTTAAAGTCCTGCCAAAATGGGACCTGACAACAGTGTTGCAGGGTTGGGCTAAATGGTCACAAAAGAAAGAGCTGTCCCTAAAATGGGTCACGCTCAAATCTGTCTTTCTAGTGGCCATAACCACTGCGAGACGCATTAGTGAGCTGCAAGCACTTTCCATTAAGGAGCCCTTTCTGCAAGTTTTTGAAGACAGGCTGGTATTACGTACAGACCCAGGTTTTTTGCCCAAAGTGGTGTCAAAGTTCCATAGGGCTCAAGAAATTGTTTTGCCTTCTTTTTGTGGGTCCCCAACCAATCTAAGGGAGACAGAATTCCACAATCTGGATGTGAGAGCCTGTGTCTTACAGTATCTGGAGTTGTCCAAAAACATTAGGAAATCCAATGCTCTATTTATTTTGTATTCGGGAAAAAAAATTGGGGTTTCAAGCTTCAAAAGGCACAATCGCAAGATGGATTAGGCAGGCTATTGTGGAAGCTTACAAAATCTTAGGAAAAGAATGTCCTTTTTCCCCCCATGGCTCACTCCACACGGGCACTATCGGCCTCTTGGGCAGAGCGAGCTGGAGCAACACCAGAACAAATTTGTCGAGCAGCAACATGGTCAAATTACTCGACGTTCATGAAGCATTATAGATTGGACCTTCTCTCAGCGCAAGACCAAGCGTTTGGGAGGAAAGTCCTCCAAGCAGTAGTCGTCGTCCCCCGCCCCTCCCCCCCCCCTAATCTGGTAAGTTCTCGCTGATCCTCTCTAGTGCTGTCCTGGACAGACGACTAGAGAAAACTAGTTAGACTTACCGGTAACTCTGTTTCTAGGAGTCGTCCAGGACAGCAGGGATTCCCTCCCTATATGCTGTTATAATGGTGGACGAGTGTTTTTTGTTTCAGAAGCCGTTCCGGGGAAGTTCTCGGTTAAAAGACTGAGGACGAGGGATGGAAGCCGCCCTTTAAAGATCGGGATGATGTGTTTCCTGCCTCCGGAGGTGGAGCCTATCTCTCTAGTGCTGTCCTGGACGACTCCTAGAAACAGAGTTACCGGTAAGTCTAACTCTACTTTTTTGTGCCTGATTCCCTTACCGAAGATGGCGGCGGCAGCACCCGAGAGCCGAGGGAGAGATCGGCTTCGTGTGCCGACATCGCGGGCGCCCAGGACAGGTAAGTGTCCATATAATTAAAAGTCAGCAGCTGCAGTATTTGTAGCTGCTGACTTTTAATAAATATAAATATATATATATATATATATATATATATATATATATATATATATATATATATATATATATATATATTTTTTTTTATTATTTTTTTCCGGTGGAACTCTGCTTTTACACTGGAGCGGGTAGGCGTTGACGGTAAAATGCTGCTAGTTTTAGCGGTGCTATTCGCTTTGCAGGCGCTTCGGCAGCAGTGCCCATTCATTTCAATGGGCAGGAGTGGTGGAGGAGCGCTATACACCGCTCCAAAGATGCTGCTTGCAGGACTTTTTTTAACGTCCTGCCAGCACACCGCCTCAGTGTGAGACTACAGGGGAGCTGTTTTGCAGCCACTTTTACAGGTGCTATTTTTGGCCCAAAAGTGCCTGAAAAACACCCCAGTGTGAAAGGGGTCCAACTGTTAGATTTTATGAGATGAAGGGAAAAAAATCGGCCTAACATATCGCCCCAAAAAAAATCGTCATATATCGCCCATCGGCCACCACGATTTCTAAATATCGGCCAGAGAAAAACCCATATCGGTCGACCTCTAATGTGTTGGCACCTGAATGGCTGCTTGTGAAACGTGTCTCTCTTCCTGCTTTACCTCAGCGGTGATGATGGCAGGGAAAGAGGGAGATGGCAGTGATGTGATACAATGGGGGTTATTCACTAAAGGAAAATCCACTTTGCACTACAAGTGCACTTGGAAGTGCAGTCGCTGTAGATCCGAAGGGGACATGCAATCAAAATAAACAGCATTTTAGCTTGCACATGATTGGATGATAAAATCAGCAGAGCGTCCCCTCGGTTCAGATCTACCCCTCAGATTTACAGCGACTGCACTTCCAAGTGCACTTTGCACTTGTAGTGCAAAGTGGATTTGCTTTTCGTAAATAACCCCCAGTTTCTCACCTGAAAGTGGGTTGGATATATTGGGCTGCAAGTAAACTTGTTCCTGAATTTGATGTGTTGAAAGCAGAGGGCCGTCGCCACTAGGCAGGGTAGCAGCAGTGCTCATTTTCTTACGTTTATAAATGCTCTACCTGGCTGCAGTCTAATAGACGTGCTAGTCCTGTGTGTTTTTTTTTTTTTTTTTTTTGTGTATGTATGCATGCTAGATCTGGGTTCAGTCTAAGTTGGGGTCAGTGTATTTTAGGTAGGAAAAAAATAAATAAATTTGTGGCAGTGTGTTGATACAAACAATATACACACATATATGGTATTGCTGCAGGCATCAGGAGAATTTTATTTTGGGTTGTTCTTTGGTGATAGGTTATGGTAATAGTAAGAAATAGCAATATACAGCTTTAAGTTTTTTTTTCCTTCTTTGTTATAATAAAAAAAATAAAAAATCATATCCCAATCACCAAATGAAAGCTCAATTTGTCTGGATACACTAGTTTTGATATGTACAGTTTTACTAACATGTCAAAGTTGCGAAAACTGTTCAATCATTAAGGTTTGGTTTACCCTCTGTCATGAAGGGGTTAATTATAATTTTTGCCTTTTCTCCACAGTGCCTTAGTATGGGGATCTTCTGTCAAGCACAACCCACAGAAAGTTGGTAAAGATCATGGCCTAGAAGATGAGGATGTTATTCAGATTGTGAAGAAATAATTCTGACCTTCCACCACATTTTATCATTGGCTGTTATCACATATGCTAAATATTGTAGCCTGTTCACCATTTGTAAATATCAGTGTCAATAAATTCTGCTTAAAATTGTATTTTGTTAATTGTCTGGGAGGAGATTGAGATGATTTTTGGGGTTACATAGTACTTCTGGAGACTGAGCTGTTTTACTCCTTTTTTTTTTATATTTATGGTGCCAGTTAAAGTAGACCTTTCCTCGCATGCTACTGCTAAAACTGATCTGTAGCTTTTAGACCCCTTTCATACAGGCGTTTTTCAGGTGCTTTTGGGCTAAAATAATGCAGTCCCAATGTGAAAGCAGCATCCTTGGGGCAGTGAAGGAAATTTTAATTAATGGGCACCGCTGCCAAAGCGCCTTGGCAGCGGTGCTACATGGACGCATTTAACCCTTTATGCGGCCGCTAGCGGGGGGGGGGGGGGTCTGTTGGAAGCAGCCTTATTGAAATTTTAAATTGTTTGGACCAAATTAACTACTTCACTAAGGCCCCTTTCACACTGGGGTGGGAAGGTGTGCTGGCGGTATAGCGGCGCTATTTTTAGCACTGCAATACCGTTGTTTTTACAGCGATATTCGGCCGCTAGCAGGGTGATTTTTAACCCCCGCTAGCGGCCGAAAAAGGGTTAATACCGCCCGCAATGCGCCTCTGCAGAGGCGTATTGCCTGCGGTATTACCGCGGTTTCCAATTGCTTTCAATAGGCGGGAGCGGTAAAAACACTGCTCCTTCACTGCTGCAAAGATGCGGCTAGCAGGACTTTTGGAGCGGTCCTGCTAGCGTACCCCTTCAGTGTGAAAGCCTTCGGGCTTTCACACTGAAGACTGCAGGGCACAATTTTTTTCAGAGGGTATAGCAGCGCTTTTTTTTAGCACTAAGCCTCCTGGAAAAACATCAGTGTGAAAGGGGCCTAAGACATGCAGTGGCTCTCGGCGCTTTATGAAGCCTCAGCGACATACAGTATATAGCACTGTATATAGCTGAGACTACATACAGTTCATACAGCGCTGAGAGCCACTGCATGTCTTGGTGAAGTAAATAGATCTTTTGGACCAACTATATAAACTTCACTAAAAGCTGGAGCTCAGCTTTAACCATTCCATCCACTTCTTTTGGGTACAGGGGTGTTTTTGTTTTTTATAAATATTCGATGGACGTGTCTTTTCAACCTGACTTTCCTGTTCAGTTGCTTGGTCACACAAATTGCTAATCGGCCAATCACATGGCACCAACTCAGTGCATTTAGGCATCTAGAAGTGGTGAAGATTACTTGCTGAAGTTCAAACCGAGCATCAGAATGGGGAAGAAAGGCGATTTAAGTGACTTTGAACGTGGCATGGTTGTTGATGCCAGACAGGCTGGTTTGAGTATTTCAAAAACCGCTGATCTACTGGAATTTTTCATGCACAGCGATCTCTAAGGTTTATAGAGCAGGGGTCTCAAACTGGCTGCCCTCCAGCTGTTGCAAAACTACAAGTCCTACGAGGCATTGCAAGGTTGACAGTTACAAGCATGACTCCCTCAGGCAGAGGCAATGATGGGACTTGTAGTTTCGGAACAGCTAGAGGGCCGCCAGTTTGAGACCCCTGTTATAGAGAAAGGTCTGAAAAAGAAAATATCCAGTGAGTGGCAGTTGTGTGGACAAAAATGCCTTGTAGAGGTCAGAGGGGAATGGGCAGACTGGTTCAAGATAATAGAAAGGCATCATTAACTCAAATAACCACTCAATACAACCAAGGTATGCAGAATACCATCTGGTGAACACACAACACATCGAACCTTGAAGCAGATGGACTACAGCAGCAGAAGACAACACCGGGTAACACTCCTGTCAGCTAAGAACAGGAAAATACATTTTCTTTCCTGACGCATCCTAGGCAGCACACACTGGGGCTGTGACTCCGCCCCCCCCCCCCCCCCCCCCCACAACCTGATAGGACTCGTTAGCTATACGTTTTGAAGAGGAGTCCACCACAGCATTCTCTGTATCGATCACCTTAAAGCGGTTGTATACCGCAAAACTTTTTTTTTTTTTTTTTGGCCAACCTGCAAGGCAAAGGTATAATGAGCTAGTATGACTAGCATACTAGCTCATTATCAATCACTTACCTTAGATCAAAGCCCCCGCAGCGGTCCTCGGACGCGTCCTCCGTCGAATCCATGATACCTGGAGTGACTTCCGGGTATCGCCGCTCCGGTGCTGTGATTGGCCGGAGCGGCGATGACGTCACTCCCGCACATACGCGGGGAACGGCACGATCCCCGCGCATGCGCGAATTTCCGGCAGTGTCCGGCAGGCTCATTGCGCCTGTGCCGTTATCTACGGCGCGCATGCGCCGTAGATAGCGGTACAGTTTTTTTTGCAAATATCTCCGAGACTGTGTAGGCCTCAGAGATATTACAAGCACCTACAGGTAAGCCTTAATGTAGGCTTACCTGTAGGTGCTTGTACAAAATTTGGGTATACAACCACTTTAAATGGGTGAGCATCTATGTGCTGCCATAGGATGTGTCAGAAAAGGTGAGTTTACAATTTTCAGTTTTCCTGTCGCATCATGGCAGCACACACACACTGGGAAATAACTCGCTATACGGGTGGGTGCTTAAATTTGTATTTATTTTTTAACCCACAGGATATGGAAGAAATAGCTAGAATAACTGATCTTCTGAACTCGACAGTCGTTTATTGCGCCGGATCTATTCTGTAATATGACATGAACGTGGTTTTAGAGGACCAAGTTGCTGCCTTGCATATGGTCTCTGGAGACACCCTACAATATGCTGCCCATGAGGTTGCCACTGTCTTTGTAGAATAAGCCTTCAGGTCATCCGGTATTGGAAGATGATGTACTGCGTATGCTTTCTTGATGGTTCTTATTAGCCATGAGGCTATTGTACGTAAAGAAGCTGTCTGGCCTCTTTTTAGCGCCATGAGGTATAACAAGATTTCTGCCCTTCTGAATGGGCTAGTAGCTTCCAAGTATGCAGTAATAATAGTTTTGATATCCAATGGACGTGGATCTCCCTGGCTAGTGAGAAACGCTGGTAGGTTGATTTATGGATTGACGTGGAAAGCAGATACTACTTTAGGTATGAACTGTTACGAAGGTTTAAAGCGGAGGTCTGCCGAAATTATTATTATATTTTTTTTATTTTTAAAGCCAGCAGCTAAAAATACAGCAGCTGCTGACGTTTAAAATATGGACATATACCTGTCCAGCACGCCCGCGATGTCGGCACCCTAGGCTGACGCGTGCTTCGGTCCTCGGATGCTGCCGCCGCCATCTTCGCTAAGGGAATTAGGAAATGAAGCCTTGCGGCTTCACTTCCCGGTTCCCTACTGCGCATGCGAGAGTCGCGCTGCGCAATAGAAATGGTCCCTCCTGTCTTCTATCTCCCAGAAGACAGCGGAGGGGGGACAGGAAGTGGCGTAGATTATCCACAGATATCTATGCCCGGAAGTGGGTGCAAATACCTGTATTATATACAGGTATCTACACCCCCCCTGAAGGGTGCCAAATGTGACCGGAGGGGGGGGGGGGGGTTCTGAAAAGCAGAGGTTCACTTTTTGTGTGAACCTCCGCTTTAAGTACGACTCTATCAGGATAGAAGACCAGATGAGGTTTCTTTTATCAAGAGAGCTTGTAACTCGGGTTCTCTTGCTGAGGTTATGGCAACTAGAAAGGTTAATTTCAGTGTTAAAATCAATATCCCTATGGGATTTATGGGGAAAAAGGGAGTTTTCGACAGCGCCTCCAGGACCATGGATAGATCCAATGTAGGAAAATTTTGTTTTTCTTGGACTGTATGATGAGGGGATTTGAGGCCCATCTGAATTCATCATGGCCGATAAAGCAGAGACTTGAACCTTTAGAGAGTTAGAACCTAGACCTCCTTTCTAGGTCTAATTGCAGAAATTCGAGAACTTGTGACACTGTGGGTGACAGTGGATCCCAGGATTGTTGCTGTGCGAATGCAGTAAACCTTTTCCACACTCTATTGCAGTGGTTCTCAACTCCTGTCCTCAGGACCCACTTACAGGCCAGATTTTAAGTATTACCTTGGTGAGATGCAGACTAGAATACTGCAATCACTGAGCAGCAAATTATATCACCTGTGATGCATTTCAGTTATCTTGCAAACCTGGCCTGTTGGTGGGCCCTGAGGACTGGAGTTGAGAACCACTGCTCTATTGTAAGTGCTGTTAGATGTTTTCTTCCTAGTTTATTGTAAGGTAGCAACCACCTTAAAGTGGAGGTCCACCCAAAAAAAATAAAAAATAAATTATACTTGCCAGAAATTGCTGTTACTAGGCAGATCGTCTTAATCTGCCTCTTCCGCGGTGAGGTTCTGTGTTCTCCTCCTCGCGTTGCCTCCTGGGAAATGGAGGCGCGCTGCCTTCTGGGACACACAGGATGGTGTGCCCATTCACAAATAGTTGCACAACTCGCGCATGCAGAGAAGGAAACGGGCAGTGAAGCCGTAAGGCTTCACTGCCTGTTGCCCTTAGTGAGGATGGCGGTGCTGGGACCCAGTCCGAGGGACGGATCTGCCTCGGGTGGCCGACATCGTGGGCAACCTGGACAGGTAAGTGTGCTTATTAAAAGTCAGCAGCTACAGTGTTTGTAGCTGCTGACTTTAATTTTTATTTATTTATTTTTTTACCGCCGGACCTCCACTTTAAGTGAACAACCTTGACTTGGTAGCCTTTCAATTTCTATGCCATCAGGTGTAGTTTTTCCAGTGCTGGGTACAGAAACTGGCCTTGTGAGAGCAAATCCGTGTTACTGGTAGAGGCAATGAATCCTCCATACTCAGATGTAGAATGGTTGTGAACCACGGCCTCCTCGGACAGAACGGTATTACAGCTATGACTGTGGACGTCAAATTCCTCAGTCTGGCCAGGAACCTTGCTATTGGAGGAAATATTCATCCCAGATGGAAATTCCAGGGTTGGTGGAGACAGTCGATCCCTGCCGCTGTTGGATAGGCGGCTCTTGCCAGAAATATGGGACACTTGTTGTTCAAAGGGGCTGCTGCCAGATTGACGTCAGGAATACCCCATCTGTGTGTCAGGAGAGAGAAGGCTTGATGACTCAAGAACCATTTGTTGTTCGAGATGAAGATTCTGCTCAGATCGTCTGCCAGTTGGTTCTGTACTGCTGGGACGTATATTGCTTTCAGGTCTGCCAGATGTATCTGAGCCCAGTCGAGGATAGGACGTACTACCTTCATGAGTGTGTTGCTCTTGGTGCCACCCTGTCTGTATGTAACCTACCGCCACCTTGTTGTCCATGCATAGTAGGACACTTTTCCCTCTGAGGAATGGGCTGAACACTAGGAGGGCTTGAAAAGCGTCTGCAAGCTCCAGGATGTTCAATGCTATGCCCTGTGGTTGGAAATGCCAACATCCCTGGGCCGCATGATCTCGATAGTGAGCTCCCCATCCTTGCAGACTGGCATCTGACATGATTATTTCCGGTCGGGAAGGAACAATAGGCCAATGACATTTGAGGTTGCGGACCCGAGTCCACCACCATACCGATTGTTTCACCGTTTTGTTGATAAGGATCTGTTGACGCATTGATGTTCCATTCCATTGTGTCAAAAACTAATTCTGGAATGTCCTTGTGTCATTGAGCCCACTGGACCATTGGGAAAGTGGATGACATTGAACCCAAAATGCTCAGGCATGCTCTGGCGGGTAGGTAAACCGCTGCCATCAGTCTCTTTATCTTTTGAACTAACTACCGTATATACTCGAGTATAAGCCGAGTTTTTCAGCACATTTTTTTGTGCTAAAAATGCCCCCTCGGCTTATACTCGAGTCACCTTTTTGTGCCTGATCTCCCGGATTTTGTGGACCCGGTACCGGCCCAAACTTGTCACACATGTAGCCCCACTCTTCCTCTACAAGTGTGCAAAGTTTTTTGGGCGGGGAGCACTGATTTTTCAAAGCCGGGCACCCCTTCCATAGACTCCCATATTAAACGGTCATTTCTCTGGTGACCCGGTACTGGCCGGTCGCAAGTCCCCTGGACCTGGAACTTGGCACACATGTAGCCCCATTTCTCCTCTACAAGTGTGCAAAGTTTGTTGTCTGGGGGACCTACGGCCGGGCACCCCTTCTATAGACTCCCATGTTAAACGTCAGTTTAGTCATGGACACAGTGAGGCATGAACACAGTGAGGCATGCAGATGGACACCCTAGGCTTATACTCGAGTTAATACGTTTTCCCAGTTTTTTGTAATAAAATAAGGTGCTTCGGCTTATATTTGGGCCAGCTTATACTTGAGTATATACAATAACCTATTTTTTCTTGAGGGAGTTCTACCGTGTTAGTGTTCAGTTCCGCTCCCAAGAAGGTAATTTTCTGAGTTGGTTTCAAGTCGATTTTCTTCCAATTTTTTTTATCCACCCGAATTGTTGTAATGTGGATATTAGTATTTCCCGATGGTGGAGAAGAGACTGTTGGCTGTCGGCTAGGAGGATATTGTCAAGATAATGGTTGACTCTCAATCCCTTCTCTCTCAGATATGCTATCACTGGCAATAGAACTTTCGTGAAAGTTCTGGGAGCAGTCGATATCCCAAATGGCAGGCTCTGGAATTAAGTGTTGCTGTTCTACCTCAAAATAAAGGTATTTTTTTTAAAAGACTGGTGTATAGGGATATGTAGATAGGCGTCTGATAAATCGACTGATAGCATCCAGTCACTGGACATAACTGATGCCAAGATGGCTCTTGCTGATGATCTTATTATATCCACTGATGCTTCTGCCACAAAGTCTCCCACTAAGCTGAGCTCCTGGAGAGCGGACACGATTTTCTTGGTCGGCTGCTTCCAAAAGCAATTTCTCAACGTTGGAGGGCCAGCTAGTAATTGCTCTACCAACCGCCCCTAGGGTGATCGCTGGCCTGCAGGCGCCTGCTGCTGAGTAGGCTTTTTTTTTTTAAGGTCCCGGTCAATTTTTCAGTCTAATACGTCTCTAAAGGTTACTGTGTCCCCAATTGGCAAGGTCACGTGCCTAGCTAGCCAGGCACATTAGTGATGCGTCCTTCACTGGTGCTGAGTAGGGATGAGCTCGGTGTTCGACATCGGCTGTTCAATCGTTCGACGAAGATCGAACGATTTGGGGCGTTCGCGCCAAATTCGAGTGACGCGAACGGCCCACAATACACTGCGCCATCGCAGTGCAATCCCGGCGCTGTGATTGGCCAAGCATGCACTGTGACCCCGCATGCTTGGCCAATCACAGCGCCGGCAGCTAGGAGAGCCATAATTGGCCACAGGCAGGTTGCCTGTGGCCAATTATAGCTCAGGGGGTTTAGCACACGCCCCACACTATAAAAGGCCGCCAGCGCGGCGGCCTTGTGTAGTGTGTTCCGGCGCAGGGAAAGAGAAGAATAGGCAGGGACAGTGTCATTGTGCTATTCTTTGCTAAACCTTGTGTGTAGGGAGAGAGAAGGATAGGCAGGGGACAGTGTCAGTGTCATTGTTGCTAAGCCTCTTGCACATTATACACCTGAAGCTAGCCCGTATTGCTGTGTTTTCCTGGTGTGTTACACTAACAGGCATTTGCAGCACTTACAGCGGGCGTAGTGTGCCTCCTGCACATTATACACCTGAAGCTAGCCCTTATTGCTCAAGCTTTTTTTCTTTTGTGTTACACTAACAGGCATTTGCAGCACTTACAGCGGGCGTAGTGTGCCTCCTGCACATTATACACCTGAAGCTAGCCCTTATTGCTCAAGCTTTTTTTCTTTTGTGTTACACTAACAGGCATTTGCAGCACTTACAGCGGGCGGAGTGTGCTTCCTGCAAAATAAACACCTGAAGCTACCCCTTATTGCTAGTTTTTCCCAACTCCCTGCAGGCCATTAGAATGTCTGGAAGGCAAACAAGGAGAGGCAGACAGTCAGGAGCCAATAAAAGAGGGCAAGCAGGCTCTGTGTCTAGAGACAACAGTGCTGGTCGTGGACGCGGTGCATCGCCATCAGCACGTGGCCATGGGACACGCTTGTCCTTCTTTTCGGCAGCTGGACGTGTTGAGCCGCATCATGCCGAAGACTTGGTATAGTGGATGACCAAGCCCTCCTCATCCTCTCTCACCCAGACTCAGGGTACTGGCAAAGCAGCTGCCAAAGCGTCCTCTTCCCTGGTATCAATGTCATCATCAGTCACTCCTTCCCTAGACCAACTATGTCCTCCTAAAGAGTCCCCCGAACTATTTGAGCACAGTGTTGGGTACATGCTCCAGGAGGATGCCCAGCGTTTCGAAGGGTCTGATGATGATACCCAGCTAGAGGAAGGCAGTAGCGTGAGAGCAGAGAGAGGGGATGCTCAAGAAGGACACCAATCTGGCAGTCATGTTCCAGCAGCTGCAGCATACTGCCAGATTGGCTCCAGTGATGAGGAGGGAGGGGATGATGAGGTCACTGACTCCACGTGGGTGCCTAATAGGAGAGAGGAGGAGGAGGCACATCTCCAACGAGGCAGGATGCCCTCCGGGGGCCAGCGTAAGGGCAGCACACAGACCGAATCACACCGCAGAGCTCCGCCTGTGCAGGGCGCTGCCTCTGCCCGTTATTCAAAAAGTTCTTTGGTGTGGGCCTTTTTTGAGTCGAGTGCATCAGATCGCACAGCTGCTGTTTGCAACATATGTCTCAAGCGTATATCGCGTGGCCAAAACATCAGCCGCTTGGGCACCACATGCTTGACCAGACATATGTTGACCTGCCATGCAGCTCGTTGGCAAGCCTACCTTAAAGACACACACCAAAGAACAAAGCGGACCTCTCCTTGCACCGCATCAGCTGGGATCTCCAACCCCACTATACCTTCATTCCTCTCTGAAACCTGCACTGAGGGGAATGAAGGTGTAGAATTAGGTGTGTCACAACCAAGTACTTGCGGGCACTCTGCTAGCAGTACACCGACGTCCGATTCTAGCAGGCAAATTTCCCTGCCCCAGCTGCTGGACCGTCAAAAGAAGTTCACTCCCAGCCATCCACATGCCCAGCGGTTGAATGCTAGCTTGGCTAAATTGCTAGCGCTTCAACTGCTGCCTTTTCAGTTGGTAGACTCGGCCCCCTTCCGTGAGTTTGTGCAATGTGCGGTTCCTCAGTGGCAGGTTCCCAAACGCCACTTTTTCTCACGGAAGGCGATTCCGGCTCTCTACCGGCATGTGGAAGGCAATGTCCATGCCTCACTGGACAGGGCGGTCAGCGGTAAGGTGCATATTACCGCTGACTCATGGTCCAGCAGGCATGGACAGGGACGTTACTTTTCTTTCACGGCCCATTGGGTCACTCTTTTGGCAGCTGGGAAGGATGCAGGACAAGGTGCAGTAGTGTTGGAGGTTGTTCCGCCGCCACGCCTCCAAAATGCTACTACTGGTTGTGACACACCTCTCTCCTCCACCCCCTCCTCTTCTTCTTCTTCCTCCTCCATGGCCTCTTCCTGTGCTTTGTCCTCGGAACCAGCGGTGCTCCGTAGGCATTCAAGGGGCTACGCAAGTACGCAAGCAAAAATATGCCATGCCGTGCTTGCGCTGGTGTGTTTGGGGGACAGGAGCCACACTGGGGCAGAGGCTCTGTCTGCTCTGCAGGGGCAGGCCGAGAGGTGGTTGACGCCACGCCAGCTTAAGCCAGGAATGGTGGTTTGCGACAATGGCACCAACCTCCTCTCCGCCCTCCAACAGGGACAACTGACCCATGTGCCCTGTGTGGCTCACGTCCTTAACCTGGTGGTGCAGCGGTTCTTGGGCAGGTACCCGGGCTTACAGGATGTCCTGAGGCAGGCCAGGAAAATCTGTGTGCATTTCCGCAGATCTTATAATGCCAGTGCTCGCCTGGCTGAGCTGCAAAAGGAGTTGAACCTGCCCAAGAACCGCCTTATATGTGACATGCCCACCAGGTGGAACTCAACGTTGGCCATGCTGCAGCGGCTGCACATGCAGCAGAGGGCCATCAATGAGTACCTGTGCGACTACAGCACCAGGACAGGGTCAGGGGAGCTCTGGTTTTTTCCACCACGCCAGTGGGGCATGATCAGGGATGCATGCACTGTCCTGGCACCATTTGAGGAGGCCATGAGGATAGTGAGCAGTGACAGTGCATGCATCAGTGACACCGTACCTCTTGTCCACCTGTTGGAGCACACGCTGCGTGGAATAATGGACAGGGCACTTGAGGCAGAACAGAGGCAGGAAGAGGAGGACTTCCTTGCCTCTCAAGGCCCCCTTTACCCAGACAGTGTTCCTTCTGTCCCACCCATCGCACAGGAAGAGGACGACGAGGATTGTGTCAGCATGGAGGTGGAGCCTGGCACTCAGCAGCAGTCTTTTAGGGATGATTTACAGTCCCAAGAAACCCGTGGACTTGTACGTGGCTGGGAGGAGGTGGCTGCGGATCATGTCGTCCTTAGTGACCCAGAGGACTCCGGACCTAATGCCTCAGCTAACCTATGCTGCATGGCCTCCCTAATCCTGCAAAGTCTGCGGAAGGATCCTCGTATTCTTCGGATCAAGGAGAGGGACCATTACTGGCTGGCCACTCTCCTTGATCCACGGTACAAGGCTAAGGTTGCGGACCTTATCTTACTGTCGCAGAGGGAGCAGAGGATGAGACAACTTCGGGAGGCCTTGCAGAAAGGTCTGTGCAACGTGTTCCCAGAGACTGGGAGGTTACAAACTCCTGGTCTGGGACAACGAGTTGCTGAGGCTTCGGTCAGCCAAAGAAGGAGCGGTGGGGAAGGTGGCCGTCTGACCGATGCGTTCAGACAATTCTTTAGTCGGCAGCCCCAAGGTATGATCGGTTCCAGCAACCATCGCCAGCGTCTGATATACATGGTGCAGGAATACCTAGGCGCAAGGTCAGATTTGGACACCTTTCCCACCTAAAATCCTCTGGCTTACTGGGTCTTGAGGATGGATCACTGGCCAGAGCTTGCACAGTATGCAATTGAGATACTGGCCTGTCCTGCATCCAGCGTTCTTTCGGAACGCACATTCAGTGCTGCTGGAGGATTTGTCACGGATCACAGGGTGCGCCTGTCCACCGATTCGGTTGATCGACTGACCTTCATAAAGATGAACCAGTCTTGGATCACCACCAGCTACCAAGCACCTGAAGCTGATTATAACAGAATAATTTATTTTCAAATGTCACATCCCTTCAAGACTGATGCTAATGCTGACTGAGTGATCCTCCTCCTCGATCCGATTTATGATGATATCTTGGAAAAACATTTTTGTTTCTGGGTGCCGCCACCAGTGCCTAAGGCCCAATTTTTCTGCCCCTGTTTAACAGGGGCGTGTAATTACAATTTTTGATGCAATACTTTGCAACAGGGCTCATTACTGTGCTCCAAGTACAGTATCTGTGAGGGGTTGCAGGGTTGTGGCACCAGTGGCTAAGGCCCAATTTTTCTGCCCCTGTTGAACAGAGGCATGTAATTAAAATTCTTGATCTAATAATTCACAGCAGGGCCCATTCCTGCGCCCACCAAGAGTAACTGTGAGGGCTTACAGTGTTGCGACGCCGACACCACCACCGGCCCAATTTTTTCTGCCCCTATTCTACAGGAGCATGCAATTACAATTATTGATCTAATAATTTACAGCAGGGCCCATTCATGCACCCACCAAGAGTAACTGCACCACCATCAAAGGCCCACTTTTTCCTACCACTGTTCAACAATGGCATGTAATTACAATTCGTTATATAATAGTTGACAGCAGGGCGTTCCAGCGCCCACCAAGAGTAACTGTGAGTGCTTACAGTGTTGTACCAATACCTAAGGGGTCAATTTCTGCAGAGTATATACGGCAGGCCCATACTTTCAAACATCCAACTTACAAACGACTCCTACTTGCAAACGGAAGGAGACAACAGGAAGTGAGAGGAAATCTACCCCCTAGGAAGGGAAATTCTCTCCTGTAAAGCCTCGTACACACGGCCGAGAATCTTGTTGTTAAAAACATGTCGTTTTTTTCGACGAGATCCTTGGACAAGAAACTTGTCCCGGCCGAGTGTACACACGCTCATTTCAAAGAACCCAAGGTTCTTTGAATGGAGCGTATTCGATGCCGTCGCCGCCATCTTGGTTCACCCTACCTATGACTAGGAAGCTACCGCGCATGCGTCAAAGTCATTTCGAGCATACGCGGGCTTCCCAGCGAACAGGTAAGTGTACACACACACAATTTTCTCGTCAAGAAACAGGCTGACGAGAATCTCGACGAGAAAATAGAGAGCAGGTTCTCTATTTTCTCGTTGAGATTCTTGTCGCTTTTCTTGACGAGAAACCATACACACGAACGAATTTCTCGGCAAGAAATCTCTGCCAGCAAGTTTCTTGCTGGTTTTTGCCGAGAAACTCGGTCGTGTGTACGAGGCTTAAGAGTTAATATGGGAAAAAGGTGTCTCCTCTCTACTGATGCTTTATCACCAATCCTTGTTTCAATAAAAACCCCACTTTTCAAAAACAGTTGTCATTGGGACGGAAAGTGAGGTGAAATGTTCTGAACAGGGGCACAGACAGCAAAACAAATGTTACAGGGGTAATAACCATTCCCTATGTTTTCCAAAAAGCTTAAAAATAGATTTTTTTGGCTGGAGATACACTTAAACAATGTACCTGTTCAAAATTACAAACAGATTCTACTTATGAACAAACCTACAATCCCTGTCTTGTTTGCAGCGCCTGTATACGGCTGTTCAGAGTATATAGGGCCTTTTTTATTTTGTGTGCGGGGTTCCCCTTAATATCCATACAAGACCCAAAGGGGCTGGTAATGAGCTGGGGTGGGGGCTGATGGGGTAGCCATGCCATTTTTCTCAAAGATTTTCATCCATATTACCGGGACCAGACATGACATTAAAGCCGCAAGCAGTTTTAAATGGCTTTTGTTCCTTTAGAAATGTCATTTTGTGCAGGGACAGTTCTAAACACGGGAAACACATGCCACTTCACAGGCATACTTTAGACACCCCCCCCCCCCAGGTACGATATTTAACCACTTAACGACCGCTCACTGTGTGTGTGTGTGTGTGTGTGTGTGTGTGTGTGTGTGTGTGTGTGTGTGTGTGTGTGTGTGTGTGTGTGTGTGTGTGTGTGTGTGTGTGTGTGTATATATATATATATATATACACACACACACACGTCGGCAGAATGGCACAGACAGGCACAATCACGTAGAGTGTACGTGATTGCCTTTGTATAGTTGGGGGGTCCAATCGGACCCCCCTCCTATACAGTGAGCGGTGGCTAAGTGTCCGGGAGCGTTCCGGGATGAGGGGGCAGCCATTAGTTTCCGGCCACCCCCTCGCGATCGCTCCCGGCGAATGGAAATGCCCCCTCTGTCTGTGTCAGGCAGAGGAAGCAGGAGGAAGTGATGTCATCTCTGGTGCGGCGCTCACATATACCGAGCGTCGTACAAGAGAAGACATCAGGTCAGTGCACACAACACTACACTGACACCAGGACACATAGGGACATAAATCGCCCCCCCAGGCGCCCCCCCCCCCCCCCCAGCCCCCAGTCACAGTGTCACTGATTGCAGTGACCATTTATTTAGTGATCACTGCAATCAGTGACATTTGTGACTGTAAAAGTGTCAGTACATTCAGTTTTAGGTCCAGTGTAGCCCCCTAACCCCCCCTAATAAAGGTTTAACCCCCTGATCACCCCCCAGATAACCCTTTCACCCCCTATCACCACTGTCGCTAAGCGATCATTTTTCTGATCGCTGTCTTAGCGTCAGTGATGCCGATCGGCAGCCAGTAATTTTTTTTAGGTTCGCCGCATGTTTTTATAGCGTCAGGTACCCCAATATATTATCTAGTAAAGGTTTTAACCCCCTGATTGCCCCTAGTTAACCCTTTCACCAGTGATCACCATATAAGTGTTACGGGTGACGCTGGTTAGTTAGTTTGCTTTTTATAGTGTCAGGGCACCCGCCGTATATAACCCAATAAAGGTTTAACCCCCTGATCGCCCGGCGGGTGATATCAATTAGGTTTTAGCGTCAGAGAGGGTCTGCGTCACACCCCAGGCAGCGTCAGGTTAGTGCCAGTAACGCTAACACCCACGCGTGAAGCATACACCCCCCTTAGTGGTATAGTATCTGAACAGATCAATATCTGATCTGATCAGATCTATACTAGCGTCCCCAGCAGTTTAGGGTTCCCAAAAACGCACTGTTAGCGGGATCAGCCTAGATACCTGCTAGCACCTGCGTTTTGCCCCTCCGTCCAGCCCAGGCCACCCAAGTGCAGTATCGATCGATCACTGTCACTTACAAAACACAACACACATAACTGCAGCGTTCGCAGAGACAGGCCTGATCCCTGCGACTCCAGTGCTGTAGGAGGTGATTTCACCACCACAGTTAAATAAAAAAAAAAGCATATACGCCGAAGCATTGGGGCAGCAGGAGCGATTTTGATCCTAATGCCGCGTACATACGGTCGAAATTCCGACAGAGGCTTGCCCGTGGAAAAGTCCGACCATGTGTGTGCGGCATAACTTTTTTGCGGGAGGATGCCCCCATGCTTCGGCATATATAAATGGTGCGTATATGCCCATCATTGGAAGTGGGTGGATGAAGGGCGGTATTCTAATGGTGGGCATACCCACCGATCAATCTCTTTTTTCGTTCAGCCAACTGGCTGCATGAAAAAAAAAAGATTACAATACATGTCCAACAAGGACCAGCAACGTACTGGTATGTTGCTGGACTTTGAATGTTTATACCAGAATGATGCCTGCAGGTTTAGGTATCATCTTGGTATCATTCTTTTCAGCCTGCGGCCGGCTTTCATTTAAAAGCAATCCTAGCGGCTAATTAGCCTCTGGACTGCTTTTACAAGCAGTGGGAGGGAATGCCCCCCCCCCCCGGATATAAAAAGCGCCATTGGGAAATTGGGAAAGCATTTTATCACACCGATCTTGGTGTGGTCAGATGCTTTGAGGGCAGAGGAAAAATCTAGGGTCTAGAAGACCCCAGTTTTTTTTTTAAAAAGAGTACCTGTCACTACCTATTGCTATCATAGGGGATATTTACATTCCCTGAGATAACAATAAAAATGATTAAAAAAAAAATACTTGGAAGGAACAATTTAAAAATAAAATAAAAAAGCAAAATTAATAATAATAAAATTAAATTAAAAAAAAAAAAAAAAAAAAAAAAAAAAAAAAAGCACCCCTATCCTGCCCTGCTCTTGCCCAATGGCGAACGCAAGCGTCGGTCTGGCGTCATATGTAAACAGCAATTGCACCATGCATGTGAGGCATCACCGCGAAGGTCAGATCGAGGGCAGTCATTTTAGCAGTAGACCTCCTCTGTAAATCTACTGGGGTAACCTGTAAAGGCTTTTAAAAATGTATGCAGTTTGTCGCCAATGCGCGTTTGTGCGAAATTTTAAAGCATGTCGTGTTTGGTATCTATGTACTCGGCCTAAGATCATCTTTTTTATTTCATCAAACATTTGGGCAATATAGTGTGTTTTAGTGCATTAAAATTAAAAAAAAAAAGTGTATTTTTTAACCCAAAAAATGCGTTTGAAAAATCGCTGCGCAAATACTGTGTAGAAAAAAAAAATGCAACACCCACCATTTTAATCTGTAGGGCCTTTGCTTTAAAAATATATATAATGTTTGGGGGTTCAACATAATTTTCTTGCAAAAAAAAAAAAGTTTTCATGTAAACAAAAAGTGTCAAAAAGGGCTTCGTCTTCAAGTGGATGTAAGCTTCCTAATGTTGTGTATAAAATGCCAGAACAGTTCAAAACCCCCCCAAATGACCCCATTTTGGAAAGTAGACACCCCAAGCTATATACTGAGAGGCATGTCGAGTCCATGGAATATTTTATATGTTGACACAAGTTGCGGAAAAACAACAATTTTTTTTTTTTTTTTTTGCTCAAAGTTGTCACTAAATGATATATTGCTCAAACATGCCATGGGCATATGTGGAATTACACCCCAAAATACATTCTGTTGCTTCTCCTGAGTACGGGGATACCACATGTGAGACTTTTTGGGAGCCTAGCCATGTACGGGACCCCAAAAACCAAGCACCGCCTTCAGGCTTTCTAAGGGTGTAAATTTTTGATTTCACTTCTCACTGCCTATCACAGTTTCGGAGGCCATGGAATGCCCAGATGGCACAAAACCCCCCCAAATGACCTCATTTTGGAAAGTAGACACCCCAAGCTATTTGCTGAGAGGTATTGTGAGTATTTTGCAGATCTCGCTTTTTGTCACAAAGTTTTGAAAATTGAAAAAAAAAAAAATATATATATATATTTTCTTTCTTCATTTTCAAAAACAAATGAGAGCTGTAAAATACTCGCCATGCCTCTCAGCAAATAGCTTGGGGTGTCTATATTCCAAAATGGGGTCATTTGGGGGGGGGGGTTTTGTGCTATTTTGGCATTTTATGGCCTTCGAAACTGTGATAGGTAGTGGAGGAGTGAAATCAAAAATTTGTGCCTAGAAATCCTGAAGGCGGTGCTTGGTTTTCGGGGTCCCGTACGCGGCTAGGCTCCTAAAAAGTCCCACACATGTGGTATCCCCGTACTCAGGAGAAGCAGAAAAATTTATTTTGGGGTGTAATTCCACATATAACCATGGCATGTGTGAGCAATAAATCATTTAGTGACAACTTATTGTAATTTTTATTTATTTTTTGTCATTATTCAATCACTTAAGACAAAAAAAAAAAAAAAATTCAATGGGCTCAACATGCCTCTCAGCAATTTCCTTAGGGTGTCTACTTTCTAAAATGGAGTCATTTGGGGGGGGTTTTGTACTGCCCTGTCATTTTAGCACCTCAAGAAATGAGATAGGCAGTCATAAATTTAAAGCTGTGTAAATTTCAGAAAATGTACCCTAGTTTGTAAACTCTATAACTTTTGCGCAAACCAATAAATATACGCTTAGACATTTTTTTTACTAAAAACATGTGGCTGAATACATTTTGGCCTAAATGTATGACTAAAATTGAGTTTATTCGATTTTTCTTATAACAAAAAGTAGAAAATATCATTTTTTTTCAAAATTTTCGGTCTTTTTCCGTTTATATCGCAAAAAAGAAAAATCGCAGAGGCAATCAAATACCATTAAAAGAAAGCTCTATTTGTGGGAAGAAAAGGACGCAAATTTCGTTTGGGTACAACATTGCATGTCCGCACAATTTACAGTTAAAGCAGCGCAGTGCAAAATTATGAATTCACCTCTGGTCCTTTAGCTACCAAATGGTCCGGGGCTTAAGTGGTTAAAGGAATAGTTCACTTTTTTTTTTTCACTTTATGCATCATTAAAATGACTGCTCCCAAAAAACGGCAGTTTTTAAAACTTTTTTTTGCATTGATACATGTTCCCTGGGGCAGAACCCGGGTCCCCAAACCCTTTTTAGGACAATAACATGCATAATAGTCGTTATAATTAGCACTTTAGATTTCGAACGTTCACGTCCATTGTATTTAATAGGGTTCTAACGTTCGTGCGAACTTTCGGTCCATTCGCAGGTTCTGGTGCGAACCGAACCCGGGGGTGTTCGGCTCATCCCTAGTGCTGAGCGGGTTTACATTTGGTTCCCTTAATGGGTATAACTTTGCTAGCCTATTGTTAAGGCTAGACTTTTTGTCAGGTTTTAGCCATTTGTCTTTTATTAGCTCTAGCTCGTCAATAAATGGGAAGGTCTCTGGATCTCTTTAAATTCGGAAAGTATTTTCTGAGCTTGTGAGGGGCTTTATTTTGATTCTTCCCAACCGCTCGCTTCCTTTACTGATTTTGCAAATGGGTTTATTAAAGTCAAACCCAGTGGATGCCTGCAACTCTTTTTCGTCCGATTTTTGAGGGATACATGAAACCGTTGACGAAGCACTTTGAGCTGGTCTATTAGGTTCTGTGGCCGATACTTGCAGTATTGACTCCTTTACGGATTCTCTGATTATATTGGATACCTCCCTTGCATCCATCTCTTTTTTTTCTCTGGTTGCCTCTTCAAAGCAGGCCTGGCAGCCAGCTTGCCAGGGAGGGCCTGAGCCCTGCATACCTAGCAAGCATTAGTTGTAGGGCATGTATGATGACTACCATGAGATCGGTGAGTAGATGATGCTTTTTCTGTGGGCATGGCAGTGATGGGTGGAGGTTCTTGACCGACTTCTTCGAGAGCGTGGGGGCCTTGAAGGTGAACGCGCCCTGCGTTTAGAGTGAGAAGATCTTGATGACCTGCCAGGGCTATCAGGATAAGATGTTAGTGGCATGGCTCACTTTTTCTCCTCTCCTCTACTTACCAATCATGATGCCCCTTACCTTAATCCGTGGATGTTCTGTTGGGGCAGAGGCCTCCATGAGCAGAGGATAGTATTCACCTAGGAAATGCAAGCTTAGCACCAGGGAGGCAAGTCAAGAGGTTTGCTAAAGTAAGATAATGCAGGAAGAAGCATCCCTTATCAGTGCGGTATAGTGGGCACTGAGCGGCAGCACCAGAGAGAAGGAATATGCAGGCTTGAACTTCTGTCAGCATTTGCAGAGCAGAAAGCAGTTTTTTTTTTTTTAAAACAGCGCCATTGCGGCAGAAGTGACGTGTCATAGCCGCGCAAGCGCTGTAGTAATTTGTCGCGCCATCTTTAGAACTGGCAAGAGAGGGATAACGCCCGTGTCACACTTGCACAGAGCCAGCCGAAGCCGCCATGTTGAGGAGGACAGGGAGACAGAGGAACCAGAAAGCCCAGCGAGGGAGGGGGGAAGAAAAAATGAGAAGGTAGGTAAAGTGGAGGTTGCTGCAGTTAGTCTTAAGGCCCGTACACACGGTCTGACTTTTTGCCAACAAACTTCAAAATGAGCACGTTTTTAAAAAAATACAACCATGTGTACGCTCCATCGGACAAACTTTTTCGTTTTTCATCGGACAAAAGTTCGCTCTGCAAACCGACAAACTTTTCGGCAAAAAAAGTCAGATGGTGCAAAGTCCTATCGTGTGTACAGAAATCCATTGGACTTTTGTTCGAGGTACAAATACGCATGACCAGAACCAATGTAAAAATCAACCAACAATAGCAGAAGTTGACCAAAGGGTGGCGGAAAAGAGCAGAAAAACCACGTGATGTTGGGAAAGTTTGCAGAAAAGTCAGAGCGTGTGTATGCTATGGGTGTGCCCAGCCAACTCCCTTCGGACAAAAATCCACGGAAAAGTTTGTTTGAAGTCCGACCGTGTGCGAGAGGCTTAAGATTGTTTAAGGCTTGTATGGCACCATAACATATAGACCCCTGAGACCAGAGTAGGGTTCCCTGCATAAAGCTCATTTAGAGACTACAGCCAGGGTTTTCCAACTAGGAGAGGCTGAACCTAGCTGGGGCGATGTGGTAAGGGGTCTGCGCTTTATCCAGTCAGTCAGTCCTAACAGGTGGTGGTGGTGGTGGTGGGTGGGGGGGGGGGGGGACACTGTGGTGGACTTCTCTTCAAAACTTATAGTATAGCTAACCCCAGTGTGTGCGCACAAAGATGATGGGACAGAAAACTGAGGCTACAATTCACACAAGCTCACCAAAATTGGACAATAGAAGATTGGAAAAACATTGCCTGGTCTGACGAGTCTTGATTTCAGATGCCGCATTCAGATGGCAGGCACATTTTGGGCCCATTAGTACCAATTGAGCATTGTTTAAATTCCATGGCCTACCCGAGTATTGTTGCTGACCATGTCCATCTCTTTATGGCTACAGAGTACCCGTCTTCTGATGGCGCATGTGTGCTTGAAACTCAGAAACAGACAGCAATGTAAAAGGTATGTTGCTTTGCCTGTGCGGGGCACTTGTCTGCAGTACACTGTGGGTGAGCAGCCTACAAGTGGCTAGCAGAGCCTCACAAGGCTTTTGTAATCTAAGGGTATTCTAGAAGCAATTTACAGCATGACCTATAGGTGAGGGTACACCCATTCATATTCAAGGGGGTGGTTCAGTGCAAATCGTATTTGCAGCACTGGGGATTTGCGATCAGTACCTGGATCGTGGTGGTGCTGATGTCATAACTGATCTTCAACTGCCATGCTGCACATGATCAAACAGAGGCCAAGATGGCAGCTTCCTTAGCTTAAAATGACAGGACAGTTTGGTTCAACTTTGAGCCTAGGTTCACATAGCTTCGGGTTAAAAATTGTGCACGTTCAGCTGAACTTGCACGATTTCAACCTGGCAATGCAGTCTGACTACACAGGATGTCTATTAAAATCGCACCCCAAGTCACCAAAAGTAGTGCAGGAACTACTTTTGGGAATTGGTGCAGTGTCGCACCGATTCGGACAGTGCCATTGCCAGCAATAGCTGCCGATTTGACATGCCAAATCATACCAATGTAAACCTAGGCTAAGTCATGACATGGCAGAATTCTCATACCTTTTTTTGCCAAATACTTCCTCCATCATCCAGGGTATTACTGATAAAAACCACTTATGCCGCGTACAGACGGTAGGCATTTCCAACAGAAAAAGTTTCAGTGAAATTCCCACCCGGACGTTTATGTACATGGGAAGCGGTTAATTACGCAAACGGCTGCAATATTTAAGGGGTAACATGGCACCCCCCTTCCATTCACTTCAGAAGAAGGAACCTGGTGCGTGTATATTGGTCAAGCTGGCTGTCAGATGGAAGCAATCCAGTGGCTGGGCAGCTGGTGGTAAGAAAATTCCTTTCTGATCCAAGAGGCAAATCAGATATTCCCTGTATCAACCTTACCTATAAAGATTAGGTATCAAGTTATAATGTACACTTAGTAGATTGTTTTGGATTTTTCGATCTACCAGAAAACCCAGATCCTGCTCCACCATTGATTTCGCCCAGTTTTACCCCCCCCGTTAGTATGATGCATTCATATTTTTATGCCCCAAAATGCATAAAACTTTACATTTATCAACAGCTACTACCGGCAATGGCACCACACCAATTCCCAAAAGTAGTTTGTCAACTTTGGGAGGCGAGTTGTATAGACATTGGTGCATGAACCCACACAGATTCGTCAAATCTAGGGCTGAGACAACTAATCGATTATGACAACTATTTTCATAATTGATTAATCAGCCAGCCAATTAGTTGGCCTGCATACAGAATGCATTGTTTACATATCAGGAAATACAGTGCATCACAGATACAGCTCAGTACACTGTCAGTAAGTGCCTAAGAACTTGTAAATGTGTGAGGAGCAATGTCTCATGGGACATGTAGTCTTGGGCAGATAATGAGTTTCAAAAAGGCAGCCCCACTGTGCAAAACCATTACATAGCACAGGCAAGTATAAACATGTTTGTTTTTGTTTTTTTAAATCACTTTAAAGACTGTACAGGGAAGATCAGCATCTGAAGCAAGAGAATGTGGAGGCTGATAGATTGGAGGTTATAGAAGGCATTACAATTACAGCAAAATTAACAGTATTATGTATTGTATTTAAAATTATATCCATGAAAAAAGTCTCAGCTTTTAGTACCACTTTTACTATAAAAAAAAAAGCTTTCTATCACCCTTCATATCTGACTCCTAGGTAAAAATGCCCATATATCCCCTTCTGGGGGTGTGTATAATATATTACTTTCACTGTTGGAGTCTGAAAATAGGAGAGCTATACTGTATATTCTATTAGATACCAGATTTAATCTGTGTTATTCTCAAAGTGGATTACAGATTTTTGCTCCTTTAACATTATGCAGTGGTAAATATAAATAACCAACTATCGCAACATTTAAGAAGAAATTGCTTTTTAAAATTTTACATAAAACCCAATTGAACACTACACTTTTAAGGTGATTAATCGATTAGGGTTGCAACTAATTTTCATAGTCAAAATTGCCCCAGAAGTCAGACTGCATTGCCAGGTTGAAATTGTGCAAGTTGGTCTGTTGCAAAGTGCAAAACTTTACTGTGGTCTGACGAATTGAAATGCAACCATGGGCGCCAGACTAAAATGGAGAGCCACCTTCTAGCCTGTCATCAGCGCTCAGTTCAGAAGCCTGCATCTCTGATATATAGATATATTGCATTAGTGTATATTAATTGGGCAGCTTGCAAATCAGGAAAGGCACAAATGAAAAACATTTTAGACTGGATTCACACTAGTGCAAATTGGATGCAGGTTTCTCTGCATCCAATTCAAGAAGCAGGAGATTGTGACCAGCTCTCCATGGAGCCGGTTCACATATCTCCACGGTGGCTCCAGTGCGATTTGCACAGGCACCATTTCAGACAAAAATTCGGGCTGAAATCAGATGCACTGGACTCCTGCTGTGAGCCGCCACGTGCTCATATGTAAACCCAGCCTTAGAGGAGCATCTCCCTCATCCAGACAACATCTTTCAAGGAAGGCCTTGCAGTTTAGCTTTGCTCAGCTAAAATATGCATCTATTAACAGCATGGCAGTAGTTGAGGTGCTGCAATTGCCTGCCGCCCAGAACATTCAATTGAACATATCTGGCACATCTTGAAAAGCCAACAGAATTTTGAAATTTGTAGCAACACATTTGAAGTTTGTGAAATCACAGCATTCTTTTTTATGTGGATTTTACACAGGGTCTTAACTTTAGTAATGGGGGGGGGGTTGCAGCCCTCACCCTGGCATGCATGGCGATATGTATTGTGTAGTGCAATCAATGTTTTCATACACAGGTGCCTCGACATGCAAGTTTATATGTAAATGGGGACTTGGATGCAGCCTCGTCTCCCACACCCACTTTTTTAAATCACAAGCATTTTGACTAAGACTATTTACCAAGCTTTTAGACCCCTGCTGTCTCACCTGCCTTTCAGTGAGGCTAAAGGAGTGCTTCAGTCCAGAACAAAATTGAGCATAAAGCGACATCCAAACCTGGAAGTTATGCAATTCAAGTCACAGTTACCGCTAGCTAGGGGAGATCAATGCATAGGTGTTTGCACCCAAATCCACCAGTGGTGTCCCAGGCCTTCAGGTGGACCTGTGAAACATAGTAAGGAGGCAGGGCATGTACAAATGGGGAACTGTGGAAGCCATCCTGCAGCTGTATGTACAGCCTGCCGGACTTTAATGGTGTGCCAAATACCTAATGTTGCCAGTGTACGAAACAAATAAGTTAGATGGACACAGGATACTGTCAAACTTACTTAAACTGGTTGTAAACCCTTGTTTTTTAAATAACATGCATAGAATGCAGCAAGGTGAAAAACAGGGTTTACAACCCCTTTAAGACTCTTCAGCTACCGGGCTTTTGGAGGTCTCCCTATGCATATAAAGGATGGCCTGGAACAGCTGGTGCACTGGAAAGTTTGTCTTCTTAGGGGCCCTAGACAGATAACAGCTCTTTGAGATCTCAGTTTATTTGTGGTAATAACTAGTCACTAAGCCAAGACAGTCCAAGGCTAGGTATTAATGGCAGCTGCCTGCAACTCCTCAGGGGCATCATTTAAGGAATTTAGAGATTCTGCATCAAACATCCTCTGTGGCAGAAGGCTCAAAGGCTGCTGGCAGATCAGAAAAATAATTCTGCAGGGGAAGGAGTGAGGTATGCCTATGGCTTCTGCATTCAGTCCACAATCATGGTTGCAATTTGGCAAATAAAATTCAGCACAACTGCAATAATATCCTCCTGGGATTAAACTGAAGAGGGGGCTACAAGAGAGCCAAGAAAGACAGGATGGAAAAGATTCCTGATAAAATTTCAGACTATCCCCTGCACGTGACTGCGAGATAGCTGCCTCTCATATAGGTTATAGGCTATTCTGAGGGTGTGCCACTGCCCCATTAGTTAATGTATGTGCCCTGTGTACACCTAGCAAGCTTACCAACATTTGACGTATGAGCTTTATATTACAATGTATGACTGATTTTATTATCTGTATATTGATCTCACTGGTATACTGTTGTGACTCGTATGTATACACTATTTCATTTCAATAAAAACCTGTTGATTAAAAAAAGATTCCAGGCTATCCATGTCACACCCTTCAGTGGGTGTACTGCAGGCAGCACTGGATTGTTTGTCCACACTGTTCCAGGTCCCTCCCAGCTCACCATTGACTAAGTAGCTCTGGGTACAAGACTAATCTTTAAATACTAACAAATCAGCAGATCAGCAGATAATTGGTGCAAGATGGCTGGAGGTGATAAGGTCACTGTAGATCAGCAGCAAAAAGCAACAGAGCCCCCCTGCAGTAACCCTTTTTACAGCACACCAACAGAAAACTCAATTGTAGATGACCAAACATTAAATAAGGTAGTGCTTGGTGCTCATCCTGACTGGCCTACTCAAAAGGGAATCTTCAGAGATAAATTCACACCAGAGAGACTGCCACAGCTGTCGACCCGGAAGGCAATCTCGCAGTAGACGTGTTCTGTAAAGCCCAACACAAAAAAAAAAAAAACACGATCGTGGATTTTTCTCAGCAGTTCGAAACAGGATATTTATTGTACTAAAATTTCTACTCATGCACAGTCATTTTTCCTCATACAAAAACCGCACACATTCAGGGCTGGTTCACACTGCTGCGATGCGGGAACCCTGCAAATCCACTGCCGGTTCCCGCATTGCATGTCTCCCGGCGGCAGTTCACACTGCCCTATGCAAACTGCTGGGAGTGTCAATTAAAAGTTTGCATATTGCAGTGTGATCTGAAAACTCACAGGAATCAGATTGCATTGGGTGTGAATTTACACCCAATGTGAAAATATGGCTGCTCACGTACAAGAAAATAGGATTTTTATAACAGCTTACCTGTAAAATCCTTTTCTTGGAGTACACCACGGGACACAGAGCTAGTCATTACATAATGGGTTAAGGGTCACCAGCGGTGATTGGACACTGGCACAACCAATGGAAGACAGTTCCCCTCCATATAACCCCTCCCATCAGGGAAGTACCTCAGTTTTGTAGCAAAGCAGTAAGGTTCCCATAAGAAGGGTGGGACCTCTGTGTCCCGTGGTGTACTCCAAGAAAAGGATTTTACAGGTAAGCTGTTATAAAAATCCTATTTTCTTTATCGTACACCACGGGACACAGAGCTAGTCATTACATAATGGGACATCCCAGAGCAATGCTCATATGAAGGGGGGGAGACACAGATCAAACCGACCGCTTGCGGACCAGAAGCCCTATACTGCTGCCTGCAGCACACTTCGCCTGAAGGCGGAATCCTCATGTCCTTTCACATCTATTTGATAGAATTTGGAAAATGTATGGACTGAGGACCAAGTTGCAGCCTTACAGATCTGAGCCATCGAAGCCTGGTGGTGCACTGCCCATGAAGCACTTATCGCCCTGGTAGAGTGCGCCTTAACAGGAAAAGGAGGAGTCCTGTTCTTTAAACCATAAGCTTGAACAATTACTTGTCTAATCCACCTGGAAATGGTGGATTTTGATACCGCTTGGCCCTTCTTGGGACCATCTGGTAAAATAAACAAAACATCTGTTTTACGTATCTGAGCAGTTGCTTGCAGATACACCCTTACCACTCTCACTAGATCTAGAGAGTAATAATTTTTCCCCCGCCGTCCGCGGGTTTGGAAAAAAGGAAGGCAGAACAATGTCTTGATTCAAGTGAAAAGCCGACACCACCTTAGGCAGAAAAGCCGGATGGGGTCGTAGTACGATCTTGTCCTTGTGACAAATTAGATAAGGCTCTTTACAAGAGAAAGCTGCTAGCTCCGATACTCTCCTAGCAGAAGCTATAGCAATCAGAAAGGCCAATTTCCTACTTAATATAATTAAAGGAATATGGCGAATAGGTTCAAAAGGTTGCTTTTGCAACACTGACAATACCAAATTCAAATCCCATGGACACAAGGGAGACCTGACTGGAGGATTTATCCTCAGTACCCCCTGAATGAATGTCCGAACTAGGGAGTGAGATGCCAATGGTCTCTGAAAGAAGACTGATAGAGCCGATATTTGCCCTTTGATGGTGCTAAGGGCTAATTTCATATCCACTCCTAACTGGCAAAAAGCAAGAATCCTACTTATTTCATATTTCAGAGGATTCCAACTTCTGGATTCACACCAGGAAACGTATGCTTTCCAGACTCTATGATAGATGAGTCTGGAGGCTGGCTTTCTAGCATTAATGAGCGTAGAAAGAACCAGGCCAGAGACCCTTCTCTTTTTCAAAATGTGGGTCTCAGCAGCCAGGCCGTCAAATTTAGCCTTTGTAAGGAAGGGTGGAATACTGGACCCTGTGACAACAGGTCTTGTCGAAGTGGAAGCTTCCAGGGCCTTCCTATCGCCATTTTTACGATCTCGGCATACCAAGGCCTCCTGGGCCAGTTTGGGGCCACTAGGATTACTGGTATTCCCTCCTCCTTGATCCTGCGAAGCAGTCTTTGTAGAAGAGGGATCGGAGGGAATGCATAGATCAGTGAGAACTGATTCCATGGAGTTATTAGAGCGTCTGTCCCGTAGGCTAGAGGATCTCTCGTTCTGGACAAAAGTTGTCCAATTTCTTGTTGAACCTGGAAGCTAGCAGGTCTACATCTGGGTTTCCCCATCTCAGACATATGGCCTGAAAGATCTCTGGGTGAAGAGACCACTCTCCTGGTAGCAGCTGCTGACGACTCAGGTAGTCTGCTTGCCAGTTTTCTATCCCTGGAATGAAGATTGCAGAGATGCAAGGTACATGCTCTTCTGCCCATGCCAAGATCCGGTTCACCTCTCTTTGGGCTGCCCGACTGTGGGTGCCTCCTTGGTGATTGATGTAAGCTACTGCCGTAGCATTGTCGGATTGAACCCGAACTGGGTAGCCCTGTAACCTGTATGTCCAGGTTTTGAGGGCTAGATATACCGCCCGGATCTCTAGCACATTGATGGGCGGGATCCCCTGAGTCTTGGCCCAGGTTCCCTGGGTAGAAGCCTCCTCGAATACTGCACCCCAGCCCGATAGGCTGGCATCCGTAGATACCACCTTCCAGGCCACTGGGAGGAAGGACTTTCCCTTCCGTAAATTCCTGGCTTCTAGCCACCAATTGAAGCTGTGGCGTACTTGTGAGGACAGGCGCATGGGTATATCCAGAGCTTGGCTCTTTCTGTTCCAGGAGGCTAAAATATTGCCTTGAAGTAGTCTCGAATGAAACTGAGCGTAAGGGACCGCCTCGAAGGAGGCTACCATCTTTCCCAATAGTCTCATGCAAAGGCGAATAGACGGCCTTTTGTTTGCTTTGACCTTGTGGATCAGGTCTTTCAGAGACTGTATCTTTGGCTCTGGCAGGTATACCCTGTTTTGGGCTGTATCTATGATCATGCCCAGGTACACTATCCTTCTTTGGGCCTGGAGAGAGGATTTTTGTAAGTTTATAATCCATCCTAAATGCTCCAGGTATCCTACTGTAGTGTCTACAGCGTGATCCAATCCCTCCTTTGACTGATCTATTAATAGTAGATCGTCTAGATAGGCTGTTACCGCAATGCCCCGTGTTCTTAGGTTTGCTAACAGAGGAGCTAGCACCTTTGTGAATACTCTGGGCGCGGTGGCTACACCAAATGGCAGGGCCACAAATTGAAAGTGGCGATCTTCTACCGCAAACCTTAGGAATCTTTGGTGAGCGGGGAGGATTGGTATGTGTAGATATGCGTCTTTGATATCTATGGACGCAATGAATTCTCCGCCTTTTAAAGTAGCGACCACGGATCGAATCGTTTCCATTCGAAAATGGCGAACGTTCAGAAACTGGTTTAGATTTTTTAGATCCAGGATGGGTCTGACTTCTCCGTTCGGTTTTGGAATCACAAAGAGGTTTGAGTAAAAACCTGAACCTTGCTCCTTTTGGGGTACCTCTGTAACCACACCTTGAGCTATTAAGTGATTCAAACCTTTGAAGAAGGATCCTCTTTTTTGTGGATCCTTGGAGAGTCTTGAACTTCGGAATTGAGAAGATGGGATCTCTCGAAATTCCAGTCTGTACCCTGAGGATATTGTGGATACCACCCATTTGTCCTGGGTTTCTGTCCGCCAAGTCGCTGAGAACTGACGAAGCCTTCCCCCCACTCGGCCGAGCGGGGGCGCCCCTTCAATGAGAGGTTTTGGGGGCTTGCTTATTAGCTCTTGAACCCCACGGCTTCTTGTTCTTCTGAGCCTGTTCTTTGGCTTTTTTGGGCGGCTGAAAAGGCCGTCGCCACTGGCTGGAGTCAGATTTCCCGGGAGCTGGGGAGAGAGTGTGTTTAAAACAAGGTCTCTTGTTTTTCTTTCTCTCAGGTAAAAGTGTCGTTTTACCACTTGATATCTTTTGGATATATCTTTCTAAATCTTCCCCAAAAAGGCGTTCGCCATGGAACGGGAAACTTGCCAACAACTTTTTGCATGGGGCTTCCGCTGACCAATGCTTAAGCCACAGTACTCTGCGCATCTGTACCAGCTGGAGTGTAAGGCGTGATGCCTGTATGATAGAATCTCTCATGGCATCCACTGTGAAGCATAAGGCTTTAGGCAAATTCTCCCAATTTTTAGCCTGCTCTGAAGGCAGCTCCTTCAGCCCCAGCTTTACCTGTTGGCTGATGACCTGACACATACCGACTGCTGCTACTGCAGGTTGGATAATTGAGCCGGCCAAAAGGAAGGAGGATTTCAGTAAGGATTCCAACTTCTTCTCAGAAGGATCTTTAAACACTTGTACATTATCCACTGGACATGTCAGGTTTTTATTTACACAAGAAATAGCCGCATCTACCGTAGGCAGGCTCCATTTCTTTAAAAATTTTTCCTCCATAGGATAAAGAATGTTAAACTTTTTTGGAGGTGAAAAACGCTTATCTGGATGTTGCCAGTCTGCGTACAATAGATCCTCTAGTAACGGATGAACCGGGAAGGAGCATGCACCTTGCAGGGATCTTAATGATCCTAGGGAGGAGACAGGTGATTCTGTTACCTCCAAAGAGGGTAACCTAAATGCAGCTCGCACGGCTCCTGCATAGCATTGCACCTGTGACTTTAAAATCTGGGATACCGAAAAAGGCTCATCCGATATCCCTGATCCGTCTGACTCCTCATCCTCTGCTGATGTAGCCTCCTCCTCATCCTCCTCAGGTACTTCTGAAGGGAGGTCCAATACTGGAGGAGATCTGCTTCGCTTATTGTCCTTTTGAGGATTTAGCGATTAAAGTAGCAATTTTCTCCTCCAGATTATTTAGGGCAGCTGATAAAGTGTCCTCAGTGACATATGCAGGCCCAGGCTTCACTGGGGAAGCCGCCATACCTGACAGAGGTAATGGCTCATCCTGTACAGGTGCTTTTGGCAACACAGGAGAGGAAGGTACCGAGTCAGCACAGCTAGAGCCCCCTGTCTCAGGCGGCGGTGCTCTTTTATCTCTTTTTGTCCGCATTACTTCCCCTGGAAGGCTTACTGTTTAGACAAAATACAAGGTACCTAAATGCATATACTACCGTGTTCAGTTTAGCAAATACATTAAGTATGCAACTTTTAACACATAACTATGCATAACATGGATGTCTTCTAGGAAGTACCCAATCCAACCACATGGAGTCTTACGTCCCTGTATAGCTGCTGTGTTTCTCTGCCAGGAACAAGAGAACTAACGAGCTTGCTTGCTGCTGCAGTGCTTTTTACACTGACAGTCTTTTAAATTTGGCGCCGTTTCTGTGCCTGCGCGCGCCACGTGCCCGCCTCGGCCCCCCCCCCCCCCTCCGATAAAGCGCGCTCCCGCGCGCGCGGCCTTTAGCGCTATGGTGGTGGCCATAGTGAGAGAGGACTCATCAGCCCCTGTCCCCACTTACCTGCATCTGCAGGTGTCTGTATCGGCCACCGGAAGGAGGAGCGGGGTGCTCAAGCAAGCTCAGCAGCGGAGGTGACGAGCAGTGTACTTCGCCGAAGCCGACACTGAACAGAGTGAGGTGAGTATATTCAGCTCTTTACTCCCCCCAGTGGTGGAAAAAAGAAGACATCCACTTTTTGAAAAAGGTCCCAACCTAGTTATGGACCTTCTAATCTCACCTTATCCACGCCGCAGGTTTTTCTGCTGAAAGTTTTCAGACAGATACCAAACTTCACCCTTCACGGTGGGCTATGTGTGCCAACCTTCAGGGATATGGGTTCCTATTTAAAGGATACCTCTCCCCTGGGCCTTGTACAAGACTCTTACCAGGACTTTATAGCGAAATAGCGAAAGTGCTGGATCTTAGAGCCCAGTCCTCCGAAGAGAGACATTACAGGCGACGCCTCATGGATGAGGCCCGGATCCCATCCAGATTCAGCTCATTTGTAGGCGTCTTGGATGGATCCGAAAGCATAGCTCTTTTACCCCCAGAGGGTCTCTTTGGTAGAGCTTTCCTTTAGCACCTCCTAACGCGTCCAACACCTTTCGACACTGGCGAAAAAACTGAGGTACTTCCCTGATGGGAGGGGTTATATGGAGGGGAACTGTCTTCCATTGGTTGTGCCAGTGTCCAATCACCGCTGGTGACCCTTAACCCATTATGTAATGACTAGCTCTGTGTCCCGTGGTGTACGATAAAGAAATTTGAGTTTGGAAGTCTGAATTGGATATCGAAAGCCATGTACATAATATACGAAAACTCAAAAGATTGTGCCTATATGGAATTTTCAGATTTTCTCAATGTGTACCCCACTTTAGGCACTGCATAGTGGTGCTTTAAGTGGGGTACACAGAGGAAAAAGAAAAATTCCGTACTGGGCACAATTTGATTTTTATATAGTGTATAAACAACTCGATATCAAATTCAGACTTCCCAAGCAAAAAAAAAAAAAGTCAAAAAAAAAAAAAAAAGGAACAAACTCCAAAATGTCTCATATGAACAGAAAACAATTTTTAGGTAATGTGTATACTGCTTGTACGAGGAAGAAAAAAAAAAAAAAAAAAAAAAAAAAAAGAAGATTGTGCATGATCAGAAACAAAAAGCCTGTCGCTCGAGACTTCACATAAATCGG
Organism: Rana muscosa; assembly: GCA_029206835.1. NCBI lineage: Eukaryota > Metazoa > Chordata > Amphibia > Anura > Ranidae > Rana > Rana muscosa. Next base: position 886,884,914 of record CM055116.1, read on the forward strand.
TACCATCCTCAGTTTTGACCTGTTGTGAATCCAGGATGAGTTTGTCCAATTTTCATAGTGTGTACTGGGCTTAAAGTGCAAGTTCACCTTTACAGAAAATCTGTACAGTGCTCTTAAACTTGACCCCCATCCTACCCTGGTCCCACTGACCAGAAGTCCGGCAATCGCCCGTTCTGACAGATCATATAGCCGCTTTAACCGGTCCAGGAATTTGAAATCTCTCTTCGCCTGCGTGACAGGACGGGCTACGCAGATTCTAATTGGTTGGTGCTGTCCATGTGATGGCACCGACCAATTACCTCTGAGCTAATTTGAGAAGAAGGAGTAGAAGGAGAATTAGCCTTTTCTCAGCAGAATAGCAAAAAATTAAGGCATGCCGGAAAGCATTATACTGGGCTGAAGCATGTTTAAAAAATGAAACTTGGCCTTTAATATCCCACAGGACACCAACCTACACCAGGCTCCTGCCTCCCCAGGTAGTGCATGGTAGCAATAATGGCAAATGCTAGACCATCCAAAAGCAGCACAATTTTCTATCCTATTTTGTTAGAGACCGCCGCCTGGACAGCTACACCCATGTGCACAATAAAAACATTGTACATGCAGACCTTGCTTGTTGCCATAGCAGCCAGATGGCACGCCTAATTGTTTGCCCTGTAGGGCCTACTTATCAGATTAGGCAGAATGTTTTAACCAAACACCAACATATAATAACCATCAGAACTCATGTTGGCATATGCAGATTTAATTGAAAGAAAAGCGAAATGTACAAATTAAAGGGAGAGCCCAGACTAAGTGGCAAAACAGATTCAGCTTTTTTTGCATCTGTACAGCTACCTAAACCAAAACTATTCTAAATGTGAGTATATACACAAAAAAAAAAAAAGAAAAAAAAAAAAAAAACTTTATACAAGTCTGTACACAAAATGTTCATTGCATGAAGGCCATTCTCTGTTACCCCTCAGCACACTGCTAGGTCAAAAAATAATAAAAAAAATAAAGTGCCCCTTCCCAAAAGGCTTCCTGGGCAAGCGAGAAGATTCCTCCTTCACCAGACTCTGCATCGGTATTAAGCAGATAAGGGGAACCATACTCTACTTCACAGCCCAAATCTAAACAAAAACAGTTGAGTAGATGGGTTCCTGGGTACACGACACCAGCCATTTTCTGCCTGGAAGGGATCAGACTGTCCAACATCAACCAGATAGTTCTGCTCCACTTCACTGTCTGTACTCAAGCTCATCCACACTGATCACTTTAGCAGGCATAGAGGGCAAGGGTTGCTGAAGAACATCAGATCCGAACCACTTAGCAAGTCCCACCGGGGAAGAACTCCTCTGAGAACGTTGATCCATCATATGCACATTGGGCCGGTTTGAAAAACCTTGAGAAGCAGCGTGCATGCCAGAGAAGTTGTGTGTGCCAGATCCTGAAAAAACAATTATGTTCTTTTGAATTAGGCATACTCCTTACAGGTCTTATAGTAATGTAACACATTGCATTATGTAGCGTCACTAGCTTTGACTACCTGAAAAAATAAAAAAAGGCTGTCAGCATGTTTAGCAGTTTGCTAGCGACTAGGTAAGGATTCATAAAAAACCTGCAGTTCTCAGGTGCTGGCCAGCTTTCTGCAGGACACGTGACAACACAATGTATACGTGTCTCTGGAAACTGCTAAAGCACAAAAAACCTTACTGCTCATGCTTTCAGGAGTAAGGATCCATTTAAAAAAAACACACACACACACACACACACACACACACACACACACACACGTATGTGTATGTGTACATACAATATGAATATACACACATCCATACAGCAAAAAAATTTTTAGAGGAACACTTTTTAATCAGTATAGGATCAAGTCAATTAAACTCCTGGGATATTGTTCTGGTCATTTAAGCAGCAAAGGGGTTAATCAGTTTCAGCTGCTTTGGTGTCAATGAAATTAACAGGTGCACTAGATGGGCAACAATGAGACAACCTCCAAAACCAGAATGGTTTTAAAGGCTTACCTGCAAGTACAGTGAATATCTCCTAAAACGTATAAAGTTTAAGATTCACATTTGTAGCAGCCAATGACGTTACCAGCACCTACGCACTGTACTCTGAATAGATGGCACACTCGTGTGCTGCCCATTCAGAGCGCTATTCAACAATTGTGACTTCTACACATGCACAGGAGTGACATCACATCCCGGCAAGTCAAATGGCCAGAGTGCACAAAACCAGGAGGAAGACGGGTGAAGCACTATCAACATGCTGCTGGAAGAAAATGAGTTACAGATAATGGTCATAATGTGTTCGTATGTGGTGCATAGCACATGATGACAATTATCTGCAGAGGGACCAATTTTGTAACAAATTTACTACCACTTTAAGTGTTCTCCACATCTGAATATTACAGTTTTCCATTATAAAATGTTAATACCTGGTCGCTGCATCATTGCAAGTTGTAGAGGGTTTGCAGGACGCTGATTGAGAAGTGGATGCCCAGTAGGTGCCAGTGGGTAAAAGGGTTGACCAAGGACAGATGGGGAAAGAGCGTGAAGAGCAGACAAGTCAATACCAGGAGGTAGCAGCCCTTAGGAAATTGGAAAACAAAAAAAAAGGTTAATAGAAGACAATACGAAAAACACCCACCAAAAACAAAGCACGGAAGCATCAGCACAGTTAAGAATGCTTAAAGCCGAATTCCAAGACCGACAAAAACCACACTTGCTGTGGGGGCATTTTGTAGACCATACTTTGTTAAAGTGGTTCAAAAGGGCATTTATCTTCATGCATCAAGTTAAAAAAACCTGTGTGCGCAGCAGTCCAATGTTTACCTGAGCCCCATCTATATCCAGCGATGTTGCACGAGAGCCTCGGCTGTTTGGGACTCACACCACTGCTGTCTCAGCCAATGAGGGAGCCATTGGCTCCTGCAGCTGTCAAAGTCAGTGAGCCAATGGGGAGAGGGCAGGGTCGAGTCCCAGCTCAGTGTTTAAATGGACACCGCAGCGGCTCGGAGAAAAAACACACACACACACTAGACCAACTATCTGCCTACAAAGGGGAACTTATCCTTTCAAGAATGACAGATTTTAAAGGGTTAGAGAAGTACAAGCCATCTGTGTTGGTAGACAGGACTTGTTCATTTACAGAAATCTGAATGAGCAGCTTTGTGGGTGAAGCCCTGCACACCCATGCTGTTTTTTAAAATGTGACAGCAAGTGTGGGTAGAAGAACCCATGCCCCGTCACAGGAAATGAGGGGTGAGGTGCTAAATATGTTACACCCTAAACATGCAACATATTCAGAAGGTGAACTTATCCTTATCACTTTCTTCCCAGAATTTTTATATTAAACGTTTCCCATCACAATGCCCCACGTAAAAGGGCATGGTAAAATATAGTAAAAACACAGTGCATTCATAAAGTATGAAGATCGCCTTCACTTCTCAATTTTGTTATGTTGCAGCCTGCTAGTGTTTAAATTAATTTCTCATTAATCTACACTTGGTACCCCATAATGACTAAGTGAAAACAGAATTTTAGAAAGGTTGAAAATGTGTGTGTGTGTATGTATATATATATATATATATATATATATATATATATATATATATATATATATATATCTCTTGGCAACAATTGCAGCCTTGAGTCTTTTTGGGTATGAGCATTGAATTTTCTGCCATTCTTTAGGTTATGATAGGTACTTCTATAGCGCCGGAAATTATATGCAGTACTTCACATACATCGTACATTCAAATCAGTCCTTGCCCTTAAGGGGCTTACAATTCAAGGTTCACTCAGGTTGAATGGTGACTGTCAGTGGACAGCCATTTTCAGGCATCTCCGGAAATGTTCAAATCAGGGCTCTAGGACATTCACAGAGTTATCACTAAGCCACTTCTAGGTTGTTTTGGCTGCGTGCTTACGATTGCTGTCATGTAGGAAGATGAACTTCAGCCCAGTCTGAGGTCCTGGGCACTGTGGGGCCAGTTTGCGGAAACCTGTACTTTGCTCCATTCAGGTTTCTCTCAACCCTGACCTGTCTCCCAGTCACTACTACTGAAAAACACCCCCCACAGAATGATGCTGCCATGACTGCTTCTGTTGGGATGGTATTGGGCATGTGATGAGCAGTGCCTTGTTTCCTCTAAACATTTAGAATTTTGGTCAAACCGTTCCATCAGACCAGAGTTCTTCAGTTGTTTTGCAAACTACCAGCCTGTTTTTTGACACCTCTTACCAAGGTCCTTCTCAGATTGCAGAGTTTGACCAGCTCTTGGAAGAGTCCTGGTTGTGCCAAACTGCTTCCATTTGAGAATTATGGAGGCCACTCTGCTCTTGGGAACCTTCAGTGCAGCAGAATATTTTTGTAGCCTACCCCAGATCTGTCCCTTACAATAATCCTGTCTGAGCTCTGCAGGCAGTTCTTTGAGCTCATGCTGATACAGTATGCATTGTCAGCTGTGAGGCCTGCGCCTCTCCATGTCCAGTAGATTTAACAGAGGTGGACTCCAAAATCGAGGTGTAGAAACATCTCGGCAACATTCGAGAAATGGGAGGCACCCAAGCTAAAAAAAAAAATTTTATATATACCTGTGTTGCAAAGGGTCCAAATAAATACTTATGCCAATGTGATTTCAGTTTTTCCTTTCAGAATTTTAGAAATGTTTGCTAATTTATGTTACTTTGTCATTATGGGGTACAGAGTGTAGACAAAAAAAAAAAAAAGGAACCTCTTGGTAAATTTCATTTAAAGGACAGCACTTTTGAACAACCAGCTCCACAAACCAGCACTTGAACCACGGGATCCATTAACACCTGAATAGACAAAAGGCTTACCCCAGACACCTGTTGGAGTCACCAATACAGTCCACACAATACCGCAGAGCAGCAAGTAAAGAGTCAACAGTGGAATCTGCAAGACTAGAACCAGGGTCCTGGGACATACGTCTGGTCCAGACCACAGTTTCCACAAAATTTCCATGGTAGCAATCACAGGCTACATGGCAGGGCCAATAAGTGAAGCCTTGCAGAGTTGGTAAAATCTCTTGTCTACAGCATCTATAAAAAGGCCAAAACCCATCAAGGACTTAACAGGACACACAAAAGGCCCCAAACTTAATTTGGCCAAACATTTTTCATAGGGTTTTGTTGAGAAAAATGCTTTGGGGGGGGGGGGGGGGGGGGGGGCGGGTACATATATCCTCAGGGTGAGGCAATTCCCCAGATTAAACTTTAACTACAAAGTGCATGACGACAGTTTTTCATCCATTTTAAAACTGATTTTGGCGACTTTAGAGCAGACTGATGCAAGAGTCTCCAGATTAAGACAGGAATGCACCTCTAGTTACAAGGACGGTGATGGTATCTGAGCTTGAAGAAATAATGTCTGAAGCTGCCTGTCCCCTGGATGAATGCAGCATGACTGTGCAAGAGTCTTAGAATATGGGGGGGTCAGGTTTATGTCCCCTATGCCATGATAACAGAGTGGCAAGTTCCCCCCAAAATTTCCACCATCATTAGATTCTGGAAGAGGAAGCTTCCAGTGATGCGGACCGCCAGATAGAGTTCTAATACTGGGGATGGGTACCCAACAAGCAGAAATAATGCCCCCAAACCAATTGACAGGATTACCAATGTCCCTTCACCCCATTCTCCCTCTACATGGCAGCACCGTTGTGTAGTGGTCAGCACTTTCACCTAGCAGTGATAGGGTCGCTGGCTCAAATTCTGACCAGGACACCATCTGCCTGGAGTTTGCATGTTCTCCCTGTGCGGGTTTCCTCTGGGTCCTCCTACACTCCAAAGACATGTTGGTAGGTTAATCAGATCCTGTCTATAAAATTGGCCCTAGTATATGCAAGTGCGTCGGGCCCCTCGGGGTAAGACCGCGCTATATCAAGATACCTCTCAACTTGCTATCCACTCTACGTGGCAGACGGTATACAAAAACCCTAGCAAAACCTCTGCATAATTAAAAGGAGCAGCACTCCCAGGTTTCCTGCCTAGGCCATGCCCTGCTGCCTCATGGGATTACTACGGCACAGCCATCCTAGGAAGCAGTGCTACCAATCCACAAATGCCACCGGTTGGTATAGAAACAGTGACGGCAGAAAAAAAAAAAAAAAAAAAAAAAAAAAAAAACACGACCAAGTGGGCCATTAAGTCTGCCCTTTTTTTTTACCTTTAAGTATAGATCCGTTTGTCCCAAGCACGTTTTAAACCACTTACTGTTGACCGACTCATCACTGCTAGAGTATATTTCAAAGCATCAACTACTCTTGGTAAAATACTTAAGATTCATTTTAACCTTTCCTCCTGCTAGTTTGAAGTCCTGTCCCCAGGATCTTGGCTTTATATTGAAAATACTGCCCTTTAAATTACAGCGAGGTGAATAAGGTTAGAGTTTAAATAAGGTCTCCCTTTTCCCTTCCTCTAGAACGCGGGTTTCAAGCAGACAGCCCTCCAGCTGTTCCAAAACTACAAGCCCAAATGAGGAATTCCAAGGGTGGCAGTTAAAAGCATGACCCAACAGCAACAGCTGGAGGGCCACCAGTTTGACAACCTGCTCTAGAACATACATTACATTTCTTGAAGCCCAAGATTTTTTTATTTTTTATTTTTAACCTTCAGACCTTTCACCAATGTTGTTGCCCGTCTCTGATCCCATTCTATCTTGTCAAAATCTTTGGAAGTGAGGACTCCAGCATTGCACATAATTCTAAAGGCGATCCAACGAAAGATCTATATAGAACGGGGGTCAGCAACCTGTAGATAGCAGACCGGTGACTGGTAGATCGCAGTCTGGGCTTGCTGACCTGCCATTCCAGAGCATCAAACAGTGCAATGCAGAGGGACTACTTGTAAAATTAGAGCTGTAGAAGGGAGCAAGAGCTGCATAAGCCGATGGCCTCCTCTGTAGTGCTGGCTCCTGTCCCATGCAGAATGATACCAACTGTTTTCCACCTCTTATCCTGGCTAGCAGTCTCCAGCGTGGCGCCAGCAGCAGGAAAGCTCTTCTGGTCAGTGTGAAGCAATACGCTGGGCAAAATACACTGGGTTGCTTTCACACTGATGTGCTGCGGTTTACCCTGCACTTGGCTATAGATTATTATATCCTGCCATTTTACCACCCCCCAATTTTATGTGTGAATGAGCCCCAAGGGTGCCGCTGCTGAAAGCAACCAAGGTCTCATTCACAAGTGCTGCTCCTCTAAAAAGCAATCCGAGTGGGTATTAATAGGTGGTGAGGAGATGATATGTTGCCTTCTTGCCAGCAAATTTAAACACATGATTGCCGTGCAATGCACACGCTTGCGACACAGTAGTGCTGCTTTTAGAGGCTTAAATCAGGCGTGAGGTGGTGACACTGCCCAGTGATCTGACTTCTCCCATGTTGTTCAGGTAGATTTCCCCTCTTTAAGGTTGCCCATCCCTGATATAAAAGAATCAGGACCTCCTTCCTCTTGCTGGTAATCACTCCAGTAAAGCAAATAGAATTCTAGAATGCACATTACAATGCAGGACCACATCGTTTGCTCATTGGCTCATTTGCAACCACCCTGGTATCAACCCCTTTAGCCAACTGCATATCTGAGCCACCCAAAGGGCAAAGTCCTAGCTTGTACAGCCATTAGAGTATGTGGAACTATATTAAAGGGGTTGTAAAGGTTCGTTTTTTATTTTCTAAATAGGTTCCTTTAAGCAAGTGCATTGTTGGTTCACTTACCCTTTCCTTTAATTTACCTTCTAAATTATTATTTTTTTCTGTTTTTTGTCTGAATTTCTCACGTTCAGCAAGCTGTTCAGCAAGCTGTTCAGCAAGCTGTTCAGTAAGCTGTTCAGGCTGACTCCGCACCACTCGGATGGTGTGAAGTTTAGTGAGGAGAAACAGGAAGTGAGAAATTCAGACAAAGAAAACAAACCTTTAGAAGGTAAATCAAAGGAAAAAGTGAACCAACAATGCACTAGCTTAAAGGAACCTATTTAGAAAATAAAAAACGAACCTTTACAACCCCTTTAAATGCTTTGCTGAAGATGAGCTATATGCACAGCATCACCCTAGCCCAAAACTTTAATAGTTTAAAAAAAAAACATAAAAAATAAACACACGGATTAGTCTGACAGTAAAGCCATGCCGTTGTGTCCAGTGAGCAATGATCTTTTTTCAGGAGTGATTCCATTAAATTGGACTCTACAGATGTTAAAACTTCCTGGCCTGTAATAGACAGCCTCTACCTTGTGCATAGGTACAATACTAGCAGTCTGCCATTCATGAGGAGCTTCTCCAGTTAGAAGAGGAGATTGAATAAAAAGATCAGCTAATGGTCCAACAACTAGACCTCAAAGTTCTAAGTGGTAGCATGGTTAAAAAAGTTCTGTCTCTAGAAATCCTGAAAATGAACCATCATTACTAGTACCAATGATTCTCAAACGTTCATACAATTTCTGAGAAGACTGAACAGAAGTAATGGTTTAGTATGTGTGCTACATCCAGGTCTCCCTCAACATAAGTGGTGGCCATTTTTTTTGTCTCCTTAATAGATTTAGCCATTTCTCATTTTACTTTGGCAGCACTGATCAGGTTTGGACTCACTTTACCTAATTTTATACAATTCTCCATCAGATGCAAACAGCACAGTGGCAAAGCAAATGAAAAAGCAATGTAGCATCAAGAGGTGGCCTCGGGGGTAACAAACACAAACGAACCTGCCTGTAAGAGGGAGAGCTGTTGCGGTGGAACTCCCTGTGCCAGCATTTTTTGCACCAACCCTGGATGTAACTGATGGGATGGTCGAACTGGCACGACAGGTACTTGGAGAGGTCGCAGGAAGGAAGCTCCAGGCACTGGCGATACCAAAGTAGGAGTCTGCCTCCCTGTGGATTTGGGTCGATAGTCCTGGTCTTTGGTGTAGCGATTCTGGTGGGGTAATGGTGGGGTGCATCCAGAACGTTGAGCTGTTGGAAATCTTTGTCCCAGCACTGGGGAAGAAGTGCCTCGGACATGGTCAGATACTGGACTAGTTAATTCTCCATCTGTAAATGTAAAAAAACAAACAGAAAATACTTAGACAATTTGTTCAGCCTTAATTTTTCCCATTTGCAAGGCCTATATATTTTTACTGGAATCTTTGCATCCTTGTGTATTTTCTCCAGATCAGCACAGTAATTGAGCGTAAAACAGCTCCTGCACTTTACCTCCAAGACCGGTTACTGCTGCTGTTTGTGCTGCATAACTGGTCATGTGTACAAACCCTACAGTTTCCAACAGGCAGCCTGTAGTGGGTGGACCTACTGGGTCTTTCCCACAATTTTCCTTTATGCATAGCAATAATGTCAGTCAGTTGCCTTGTAGCAGTGCACTGACTTTTGCGAAGTAGATTTATATCCTTTGTGGCCAAGATTTTTTTCTTGAATTACCTTCTGGTCCTCTTCGCCCCTCTTCTTTCCCCTGGACATTCTGTTTTACTAAAGGGTCATCTTTGCTTTTCTCTTTGCTTTCATACATTTTGCGGATCACTGAGGTAGGTGTAAAGGATGGAGACAACTATAAAAGAAAAGATTTAGAAACGTCTGCTATTGCAGGGGCAAAAAAAATAAAATGGTGGTGTACATATACACAACTATATTTAGAATCTCGCTGCTTCAGACAGTTTAGTCATCTGACTACAAAACACCTCTCCCTGTGTTAGTGGAGGTGTTATATAGTCCTTTTTCCTTCAAAACACATCACAGGACACAAGGTACTTAATTATTCATGATTATTCAGAATTATGTTACCACCTCTGGGTGGATTAACAGTGGCCAGGAATTTCCCACCCAGACATAACTCCCCCCAAATCAGTTAAGCTATAGTTTTGTAGGAAGCTATAGTGAACATGAGGGATCCCTGTGTCCTGTGATGTGTGACAGGAAAGTTTTAATAAAATAGGATTTTTCATTTTATCCATCACAGAACTTCATATTCATGACTACTTGGGATATTACAAGGCACCAACACGAGGGGTGGGTAACAGCAACAGGCCCAAAAACCCCTCGCAAGACCTTTTGCCCAAAACCGGCATGAACATCTACTTCGTAGAAATTTTTAAAAAGACGACCAGGCAGCAGCTTTACAAACAGAAGCCTGATGCTGAAGCGCCCAGAAAGTATAGACATTCCTGGTGGCATGGACTTTGACTGGGAAAGGAGGAACCCTGCCCTTGATGTCACAGGCCTGAGAAATAAGCTCATGAACCCACCTAGAAATAAGATCAGAAAGCAGCCTGACCCTTGCTAAGGCCCTCAGGTAAAAAAGGGACTGAGATGTACAAAAAAAGTATTTTTTTTTTTTAAAGCGCAGGTCCGCCCACCGCTGCAAAAATTAAAAGCCATCAGCTACTGGCTTTTAATAGGACACTTGCCTGTCCTGGAGTCCAGCGATGTCGGCACCGCAGCTGATGTTTCCATCAGCTGTCAGGTGCTACTGCCGCCATTGCGGGTAAGGGAACCTGACAGCGTAGCCTTACGGCTTCACACCGGGAACCCTACTGCACATGCGAGAGGCACCGCTGCTCTACTACTGGCCTGACGGCAGGCGGAGGAGGGAGCCAAGCAGTGGCGTCACGGTCGCGGCTCCAGGATACCCGTCAAAGACAGGTATCCTTGAGGAAGTTAGTGTTTCTGGCTCTCATTCCTACCTCAGGACTTGGGCTTCAATAAGTCATGCTGTAAAAGCCATGGCCCATTAAAGCATGAAGGAAGGTCAAACCCTGTTGATAGCAAATCTGACCGATCCGGATACACGAAAGGGTTCATATGCCAGAAGATTTGTGATGTCCGCATACCATGTTCTTTTGCTCAAAACCAAGAGCCTCTCTTATCTTGCGCAACCATTATAAAAAGAAGCTGCAGTGGAGAAAAGGAATAGATCAGGAAAAATGGAGCCAAAGGATTCACCAGGGCATCTGTTACAAGACACCAGGGGATCCCTGGCCTGGGACACAAACCTGTCCTGTTTAATCAGGATGCCAAGTGATCCACATCTGGCCTCCCCACCGCAGACAAATCTCTAAACGCCTCTGGGGAAGGGCAATATCTCCCAGATTAAGCTACCGAGCCGAGTGCCTGCCATTTTTCTATGCTGGCAATGTGCACAGAGAGGGTCGAACATGAAGTTTTGCCCAGGAAGAGCAGCTCAGCTTCTTGTCCCTTTCCTGATGGTTGAAGTACGCCATAGCATCTGAATGCAGCTTGACAGGAGACTCAAGGACAGACGGATCAGCGTAGCAGTCAGATCAATTGCCCAAAGTTCCAGGATGTTGAACGGCAATGCCAGCATCTCCACAAACAAGTTTCTTGAACCAGGAGGTTCTCCAACATTTGGATACTATCCACAATCCTTTTGTCAATTTGTGCCAACAGCCAAGTTTTCAGGACAAGCTCTCAAGGGGTTCCCCATTCAAGGTCCAAGTAATACAAATATGCAAAGTTTTAGCAGAATGTTAGACAATCTTAGGATGAGAAAAAAAAACAAAAAACAAATGGTAGACTACGAGTCTTCCCCCCACCCCCCAGATTGTCTTAACATTCTGCAAAAAAAAATAATAAAAATTAGTACCGTATGGACCTTGAAGGCAACTCTGAAAATGTGTCCGGAAAATTTTCAAAAAAAGGGAAGAGATGGACAACAGCCATGTCATTAAAAACCAGTGACCGAGAACCAGGAGAAAAACACTGGTCCTTGGGACAGGACGTCCAGATGATCCAAAAAAGCCTATGGAGCATCTACTAGGAGCTGAAGTATGGCCAAGTACCACTTCCTCCTGAGCCAAGTCAGTACGATAAGATCACCAGGCTGCCCACCTTCCCGATCCTATAGGCAATGAAGAATCTTGACAGGCCGTTTTACCTGGTTGATCCTGCCTGTGACCCTCCTTGTAAGAAAACTGACCATTACTAGCATGGCTGTTGGTCCATGCTAGCTTGGTCAGTTCACATCTTGTATCATCCTGCTGAAGATGATAACAGCCGCCACCCCAGTCCTCCCTCACCTTCTGCTACAGCGTTGCCATGTTGCACACCACATGTGCCATCTTCTAGTTACTTTGCTCCAGTTCGAACCCTGCTCACCTTCCTGCTGCTCCACTCTGCCCACCAGATGTGACGTCTGCACCAGACACTTCCAGAATAAATACAGATGAACTGGAAGCAACTGCTGAAGAAGTCTTTCCAGTTCGCTTGTTGCGTTTCCCAGTTCATCCTGAGATATTGCATACCTGCAATACTTCCAAAGCAAAGCCAACACAGAATAAGAGTGCAGTAAAAATTTCAGGTGGTGTAAGCGAGCACCAGACTTATGGAGGCTCTGCAGACACTTTGTAACTTCAGTGTGGTAAGCAACAAAGCCAAGAATTACGCACAGACCTGGCTAAGACCCCATTTGATGTAAAAAAGCCAGCAAGGTTTTGGGCCCAGATGTCACCATAAATAAAATGCATCAGTTTGGGTGGACAGCATTTTTATATTTTTGCATGCTTAGACTATTCACCCATTGCCCAGTTCTTACCATACTTGTAACAGGGGCACTAGGTCCTGGAGACACAGATGACCCTCGGAGATTGCCTACTGGAGATTTATTTAACCTTTGCTGCGGTCTGCAAACAAGAAAAGCCACCATTGGTCAGGACAAGATTTATCACACCCATTAATAACGATTAAACAAATTACACCAACCTGTTACGAAAACCATCCCTGTTTTTGTCCATTTGCATTTTGCCATAGACTGGGTGAAAGTAGTTAGCAGCTTGGAAAGCTAGTTCAGGTGGCAATAAACCATCCATTATAGCTTGTTGAATTTCCAGTGAACTAATCTGTTAACATTAAAAGAAAACCAGTCAAACCTAGGTTAAAAAAAAAAAAGTTAGAACAATATAATCTAAAATATAAATAAGCAAGCATTTTGAAAATGTGGATTTCAGAGTTCCAAATACTGTATATGGCCAGCCCAAGCTATGCAATTAACGTATTAAACGTGAATTGCCAAACCATGCCAATCAGTAAAAGCTGGCATCCATTGTCACCACCTTCCAAGGCATGAAAAAAAAAGAAATGACTTATGCGACAATGGGTGTGGGGGAAAAAAAAAAAAAAGAAGAAAAAAAAAAAAAAAGAAAACCCCATTAGGCCTAGCAGAAACATGGGGAGCCGTTTGAATCTGAGGATCCTATCGGTGAAGCCTTAGATCATCTTTTCTGGAAAGAATATTCGTCAGAATACGAATCCCAGATGCCCTGGACCTCCTGGGTCCAGTCTGCCATTTCAGACTGGCTCAAATGACATTAGACTGCCATACCATCCTGCAACCAACTCCAAATGTTGCACACCATTATTGTGAAGAGGGCTTCTGGGTAGGCATGGTGGTCCAAAAACTTGCAAAAATACTAATATATTAAATCTTTGTTTTGAGGTTGACACCTGGGAGAGTGAAAGGATCCCTTTTGCAGAGTAGAGGTGGAAGCCATGGATGTATAGACTTAGGACTTTTCCTATGGGGTAGGGGCTTCCCCCCCCAGTGACAAGAGATTGTCCAAATAGGTGTTCATCAAAAGGAATGCACAAAAGACTTACAAGCAGGCTCAGCAGATCAAATGTGAATAAAAGCTTGAGCACAAATAGACTCAGCAAAATGCAACAAAAAGTCCACAAAAAAAAAAAAAAGTCGACAGAATCAACTGCAAGGACAAGGTCCTCAAACAGTTAATGTTCTTTTTTTTGACCAGTTATGCAAACAGACATGGCAGCAAATGCAAGTTACAAAAAAGCCTTTAAGAGGGTGTTCAAAAGTAAACAGAACCCTTAACCATTTCAGCTCTGAAAGATTTACCCCCTTTCACGACCAGGCCATTTTTGGTGGCATTTGATCACCTCTACGGTTTTTTTATTGCAGAAAGTAGAAGTCAAAAAGGTCTTCATCAATTTAGGCCAATATGTATTCTGCTACATATTTCTGGCAAAAAAAACAAACAAATCCCACTAAGTGTATACTGATTGGTTTACACAAATGTTAGTGTGTCTACACAGTACAGGATATTATTTGTTTTTTTCACTAGTAATGGTGCCAATCAGAAACTTATAGCAGGACTCAGATATTGCTACGGAGAGTCGTGACACTGACTTTTTGGGACCAGTGCTAAAAAAATCTGCACTATCACTGTACTACACTGGCTGGGAAGGGGTTATCAGGGTCAAAGCGTTAAATGTGTGCCTAGCTGGCGTTTCAATGAACCGATAGGTGCTTGTACTAGGGGAAGGCATAGAGCCTTGTCCCTGCTTATCAGGAACAGAATCAATGCCTTCCCCACTGACAAAATGGCAATCTGCAAAGTTTATAGGCAGACTGTCGTTTTCCCACTGTAACGAACAAGCGACACGTGCCAGCGGACATAAAGTCTGCTGTGAATGATCAGAGCAGTAGTGGGCCTGCACACCCCCAACCCAGAAATGCTAGATTATATACTAGGTACGTGATCCAGCGCAGGAGAGCCACCGTATATGGTCGGCAAGCAGTTAAAAGATGGAACATCCTCAAAAAGGAACTGTAAGGCGTTTACGAGTGGAGTTGCTGGGCCTACTACTGGACAGACCATTTTTCCTAAAGGGGAATAAAAAAAGTCTAACTATAAAAAAAAAAAAAAAAAAAAACACAACACACACTGGTCTTGTAATCCTGCAGCTCCGTTGTGTACGGGAGCATGCAACTGAACTTAACCCATGTCGACGCCCCTATAGGCTCCCATGGACCACTCAGCGCTCCCATCTCCCGAATGTAGTAGCTGCTCACAAAAACGAGTCAGAGCTGCAAGACCATGCAACTGGACCAGAGTGGATTAAAACATGGTAAGCACAGAATAAACATTAGCAAAAAAGCTTAAGAGGAGTTATTTCAAGATTAGGTCAATCCTCAGTGCACATTATGTTGATTTTGGGGGGGGGGGGGGTTGGGTAGAGTTTTGCCAGCCTCCTAGTGCCCATAGGGGCTTGTTTTGGCTGTGAAGAAAACAGGTGCTGCTAGGCAAAGGCTAGTTCTCTCAACATCAGGTCGACAGCAGGGAACCTTTGTCAAGAACCCATAGTTGGTGACTAAATGTAGGGCTTGAAAAAGTCAATTTCTGCAAAGATGGCTATTCTGGAAGAGCCCACAGCTCATCTGCCAAGAGATTTACTATCTGTATACCATGTTCCTGGCCAAGCAGGTTCGATCAGAATGCCCTCCACAATCGGCAAGAAAAGCTGCACTTTGCTTCACTTTCTGTCCCATAGCCAAACCAGGAAGTGAGGGGATCCCTCTGGGGTCCCCAGGTCACCAGTACTAGTGTCCAAATTGGAAGATTTTCCTACCAATTTTCTGGGGACAGACAAAAATTTGGGGATTTTTTTATTTTCACTTTCTGGGATAAAACGGTTAACAGGACAACTAGAGGGTGAATCTAACAGGAACACAAACAGCAATAAAAACCGAATAGGTGTTCAAATTCATCCCACTCTGTCCAAAAAAAAAAAAAATGTTTTGCTTTTAGTTAGGCCCCTTTCACACTGAGGCGTTTTGCAGGCACTATTACGCTAAAAATAGCGCCTGCAATGCGCCCCAAAAAAGCTGCTCAAAAGTATCCAATGTGAAAGCCCGAGGACTTTCACACTGGAGGGTTGCGCTTGCAGGAGGGTAAAAAAACTCCTGCAAGCCGCATCTTTGAGGCGCAATAGGAGCGCTAAAAGTAGCGCTCCTATAGCGCCCCTGCCCATTGAAATCAATGGGGTAGCGCCCGCAAAACGCCACAAAGGCGTTATTGCGGGCGTTAACCCTTTTTCGGTCACTAGCGGGGGTTAAGATACACCCACAAATCGCGGCAAAAATGGTATAGCGCCGCTATACCGCCAGCGCATCCAGCGTGAAAGTCGCCTTATACTTTAAGGGCTGGGCAAATCCACACAGGACCTCCAACCATTTATCCGTGGCATCTAAAAACAGAAAATGACCCACTGGGACCGCAAGGGTCTCATTTAATCACTTCAAAATAAACACCAGTCACTTTTACCCCCTTCCTGCCCAGGCCAGTTTTCAGTGTTTTCCCACTTTGAAAAACAATTATGATCATGCATCACTGTACCCAAACTAAATTTTTATTATTTTAGTCAGAGCTTTTTTTGGTGGTATTTCACCACTGTTTTTTTTTTTGCTAAATAAAAAAATGGGACACCAACAAGTTTTTCTTAGTTAAATCATTTTGCAAATATACAATCTTTCTTCATGATTTAGGTCAAAAAAGGTATTCTGCTACATCTTTGGTGAAAATAACTCAAATTAGTGTTATTTAGTCTGTAAGACATGCAGTTCACAAACAATGGTATATATCTGCAAAATTGATCAATACCGACGTACTGACGGCATCTCTCATTGAGGGCCAAAAATGTCAATGCAGTACAGATATCCCCCAAATGACCCCTTTTTGAAAGTAGACAGTGCAAGGTATTTAGCAAGTTTTTTGAAATAGTAATTTTTTAATGCACTTTGACCAGAGCAATATACGGTTATAGTAACACTGTACTACTCTGGGAAAGTGATTTTTACACTACACAGTTTTCATATAGCAATGAATTAAGCATTTCACTGAATGAAAGATTGTCGCGATTGGCCAGAGCCAAAATCACATGGTACAGATAAGCTGTCATTGACCCAGCCTGTACCATGTGATCACACTGACCAATCACCGCTAGCAACACAATTTTATACAATGGATGGCTTGAAAGCAAGCCATCCATTGTTTAACCAATCATGGCAGGTAACATGACAGCTGTACAGTTGTCACATGTTACAGGCAGGTACAGCGATTAGTAATAGTCTGTTAGGTGGACGCAGCCTGTGACAGATCGCACCATGCAATCCGGGGCAACGGCATATGATGTCCACCTTGAATAAGAGAACTGGTTAACCGCTTGCCAACCGGCTTCACACTTTACGTCGGCAGAATGGCACAGCTGCAAAAAGAAACGTACCTGTACATCGCTATGAATTCCGCGCTGCCACGCGCACGCCCCTGCCGTGAGCTCCGTGACCTTGCCCACAGAGTCGATGTCCGGTGTCCGCGGAGCTGCAGAACAGGGGGATGACTGTGCGAACAAGGCATTTTTCTGTTCTGCCTTGTGACAGGACACTAATCTACTGCTCCCTGTCCTCGGGGGCAGTGATCAATGTTGTGTTCTTTTGCATTATCTGTTTGGTGTTGTATAACACTTATTTGTTGCAGCTCACAGTCCACTTGATAGCGCAGTTTTTTTTTCTTTACACCAATGTTGTGTCACTGGTAGCCCAGCCCCCACACAGTTAGAATCACTCCCTAGGACACACTTAACCCCTTCCTCGCCCCCTAGTGGTTAACCCCTTCCCTACCAGTGTCATGTACAGAGTAATCAGCACATTTTTTATAACACTGATAGCTGTATAAATGACAATGGTTGCAAAAAAGCGTCAAGTGTCCGATGCGTTCGCCATACTGTCGCAGTCACTATAAAAAAAAAATGCCATACAACTATCCCCCATTTTGTAGACGCTATAACTTTTGCGCAGACCAATCAATATACGCTTAGTGCGATTTTTACCAAATGTAGAATACGCATCGGCCTAAACTGAGGAAAATATATTTTGGGGATATTATAGCAAAAAGTAAAATATTGCTTTTCCAAATTGTCGCTCTGTTTATAGCGCAAAAAATAAACCACAGCGGTGATCAAATGCCACCAAAAGAAAGCTCTATTTTGTTTGGGTGCAATGTCGCACGACCATGCAATTGTCAGTTAAAGCGACGCAATGCCAAATCGCAAAAAATGGCCCGGTCATTGGGCAGCCAAATCCTCTGGGGCTGAAGTGGTTAAATAGGAAATAGCTGGGTCAACAGCAAGAGCCACATTTCTGGTGAAACTCCACGGTGCAATGGGGTACTGCTAAGCAATTGCCTTGGTGGTGAAAAATCCTCTCCTGGTGAGCACAATCGACACACATCATGAAAATTCCAGAATGCTGAAGATCTCTAAAGAACGTTTTGGAAACGCACTCCAATCCTTTCTTGCAGAGCTACAACCACTGCAGAGGTTGTTACTGGCAATATAAGAAGACCGATCAATGAAAGGGGATCCGATCCGTCTTTTTAGCAGATCACATTGGATGTAGGCAGGTGTAAAATGGACACATCTGTTTACACCTGCCTCTCCATAGAGGATCCAATCAAGTACACTGGAAAAACTAACCGCTTGTGTGAAAAGGGCCCTACAGATTTCCCCCACCCAACGCATTTGTTTTAGCATAGATTGAAGAGCTGAAAAAAATAAATAAAAAAACACTAGGTCAAGCATGTGTGATAGATAAACGAACGCAAGGCTTTACCTGTGCCATGACTGGGCTGTCAGCCTTAGGCATTCCAGTGGGAAACTGTTCTCCTAGAAGCGGTTGTGGACTAGAAGAAAAACCTACTTAGAAGGAAATAAAAAAGAATTACTAATCAATTGGTGCACAGGTAGATCTTGTGGTAGAGGGGGGGGGGGGGGGATGCAGCCTGAATGGAAACTCCATATACCTAGCTGGAACTAGGTCCAGCTCCATATCTGGGTTCTGTTGGCCCCTTGAAACAATTCATCATGAGTCACCAAAATGTGTAAGTCAATAATAATTTGAAGTAGAACTACAGGCGAAACTTTCCATTTTGGATAGTGTAAGGAAGGGTTTAATCAGTCAGATTTTTTTGCCATCTGTGTCCCATTAGAAACATTTATCTTCACTTCCTATCCCATAGCCAAAACAGAAAAGCCTTGAAAATTAAGGGAACCTGTTGAGGCTCCCCAGGTCACCAGAACTAGTTTCCAAATTAGAAAATTTCCCCTCCACTACTTTTCTAGGGACAACTTAAAGTGGATGTAAACCCGATTCATGCAATTTCACCCAAGCACATATCTTTATGTACGAGTACCTCTAAACCAGTTTTGGGATGAATATGGAATTTGTGGGTGAGCATCTAGGCATTTACTTTAAAATAGTGTTGTGGTTACCTTTGGAACACACACACACACACACACTTGCCTAGTGGAGAAGGTACTCTATTTCGAAGGTAGTCTGCAGAGGAGGCACGTGTGGGGAACATTTGTGGCATCTGAGGAGAAGGTGTCCGTTGCCGTAGCATAGATACTGTAGGATCCAGAGTCCCCATAACATTGTTGAGGACACCAGAGGACGGATCAGGAATTGGAGGGCCAAGAAGCTCCTGTCCAAAACAAGGAAAGCGGTTAGCCAGCAAACATCGACTAACAGGTTGTGTCATTTTAAAAATTGCTGCCCCCCATCCCCAAAAAATAAAAAAAATTCTGAACACCATACCTGAAGAATATTTCTCTGAGGAGATTGACTTGCAACATTTGCGGATGGCAGCAAATGGCCATCAAGGGCCCGCTAAAGAATAAAAAACAAAAAAAAAAAAAAGAAAAGAAAAAAAAAGGAGTAAAATGGCTAGATTAAAACACAGAAAATTTTAAGTTTTAGCCCAACTCTCCACCAACTGCACCCGGAGTGACATCCCTTTAAAAACAAGTGCACACCAGTACATAATTTTTACAAACCAGGCATGATATGTCAAACGCCCTCCTTAGCAACACCAGAGACAACAAGCTGACCCAACAATGTCAAGTAAAAGATTAAAACATTTATTAAAGCCAATTCCAAGAAATACCTCAGTGTGTCAACACTAATAACAGGTGCACAGAAGTAAGCAGCAGGTAGGGCCTAACTTTAAGGCCACATACAAGGAGCTGACAAATGTTTCCCAAACACCTACAATATCTGGAGCGCAGTCACCTTCTGAAACTCTGCTGGTACAGCAAATACTTACATTGACTTTGGGTTGGGAAGGCAGCGTCCCACTTGCCTTCATGCTGCTTACAAGTTTGTTAAAAGCAGACATATCACCATCCTTCTGTATTTTCCTTGGGCCAGTCATAGCAGTCAATGCCTCCTCCAGCTGTTCAGCCATAAAAGGAGTTGCAATCTTGTTCTCTTGCTCTACTTTCAAACCTTTAAGTCCAGCTTCAACCTGTTCCACTGACAATGCCACCCCTGAATGTGCTACATTGAAAAAGAACAGAATTCATCAAAAAGCCAGGATTTTAGTGCAGCTCATGTTACAAGTTACTACCACAAAAGCATTTTAAGCTTGGCCTTCATTGAGAAAATATGGAATGTGCCACTGAGGCCTTTCTAAGAACACCAATTGTGTGTCATACCTATAAAAACGTACTTCAAAATACTCAAGTCACTAACCTAGAATAAGTATGCAGAATAAAAGTCAGCTTCACTAAAACTGCATGTTTGCTCTAGGTCTGAGATTCTTTGAGTACAACATACTTGGGTTGAACCCAATTGTTTGCTTAAAGTGATCCTAAAAAAAAAAAAAAAAACAAACAAACACGGATTTTACATCATCCTTTGTATGTGGATGGTGGCACTAATATTACAAAAAAAAAAAAAAAAAAAGTTTTGTACTCACCGTAAAATCCTTCTGACGTCCATGGACTGGTATCTTCAATCTTGACAAAGTGGGTTATGTTCCTGCTCATAGAAGACCAGGCAGAATGTTAGATGTTTTAACATACATTCCATTACCAGAGCTGAACAGCCCGGCCCAGGGGGCGGTGCCTTGGACATAACCCTCCTACCTGCAGCCTCAGTTCGTATTAAAGCAGTACAAACTCAGAGGGGTGGGTGCTGGGTCAGACAATGGACGTCAGAGAAAAGGATTTTACGGTGAGTAAAAAATAAATCCTATTTTCTCTTACCGCCCATGTACTGACAGCATCTTCAATCTTGACAAGTGGGACGTCCCAAAGCAGTGTCAAAGAACGAGGGGTGGGAACAGTATCAAGGAAAAAAAACAAACCTCACCCCAAACAAGCAGAGCTCCTCAACATGGGAGGTGCAACATTAAACAGCCGCCTGCAAAACCTTGCGGCCCGAAGGAAGCATCAGAAGATGCAGCCACATCAACCTTATAGAACTTTGAAAAGGTATGTGCGGATGACCAGGTCGCCGCCCTGCACACTTGTGCAACAGACGCTTGATGTTGGAAAATCCAGGAAGCACCAATTGCCCTGGTAGAATGCGGCGTAACCGGAAAGGAAGGCACCCGCCGCTTAAGGGCATAGGCCTGTAAGACAGTCTGTCTGATCCACCTAGAAATAGTGGCAGACAAAACCGCTTGGACCTGTTTTGGACCAGACACGAACAGCGAGCCAGACTCCCGAAACGAAGCCGTAGCAGACAGGTACACCCGTAAAGCACATACCACGTCCAACGTGTGAAGCGCAAACTCTCTGGGATGCGATGGACGAGGACATAAAGACGGAAGCACAATGTCCTCATTAAGGTAGAAGGCCGAGACCACTTTTGGGAGAAAAGAAGGCTGCGGGCGTAGCACCGCCTTATCCTTATGGAGGACCAAGTATGGCAGTTTGCAAGACAAGGACGCCAATTTAGAAACCCTTCTGACAAAAAGTAATGGCTACTAGAAAGGCCACCTTCTGAGATAAAGTTAAGAATCTCTGATATCCTCAAAAGGAGGTTCCTGAAGAACCGAGAGCACCAAATTCAAATCCCAAAAGGAGGAAGAGGTGGCCTAATATGAGGGAGCACATGGCGGACCCCCTGTACGAAGGTACTGATCAAAGAATGGCCCGCTAGCGGCCGCTGAAAGAAAATAGCCAAGGCCGAAATCTGACCCTTAATGGTGCTTAAAGCAAGCTTTTTGGGTCACAGCACGCTGTAAAAACAGCAAGATCCTGGGAAAGGAATACGTCCGTGGATGCCAATTCAGCTCCTTGCACATAGCGATGTAGGCCCTCCAGGTACGGTGGTATATCTTCCTGGAAGATTTCCGTGCCCTCAGCATGGTCGAGATGACCGAATCTGAGAGACCACAGTCCTTTAGCACATGGCTTTCAATAGCAATGCCGTTAAAGCCAACGACTGTAAAGCAGGATGAAGTATGGGACCTTGAGACAGAAGGTCCTCCCGCACAGGCAGTCGCCATGGAACGTCTGCCACTAGGCGCACAAGATCAGGGTACCAAGGACGCAGAGGCCAAACTGGAGCGATGAGGATCACCGGAATCCCCTCGGCCTCCACCCTGCCAAGAAGGCGAGGAAGCAACTTCAGTGGAGGATAGGCATAAATCAACCGATGCCGACCCCACGGAGCCACCAACACGTCTGACTCGTCTGCCCAGGGATCCCTGGACCTGGCCACGAATCTCGACACCTTGCGATTGAGTCGAAAGGCCAATAGGTCCACATCCGGCGTGCCCCACCTCCGGCAAAGGAGGTGAAATACCTCCGGATGCAAGGACCATTCCCCCTGGTCAAACATCTGGCGGCTCAGGTAGTCCCCCTGCCAGTTATCTACGCCTGGAATGTAAACGACCGACACGCTTCTTTCCGCCCACCTTCGGATGTAAGCGTTCGAGGGTGCTCATATCCTAAGGGCCTGGGATCTTAGCCACCACGTCAGGGTTGCCCTGACCAGGTGACTAAACCTGGATCTGACGATCCAGGGACAACGGAGACTTGTTCCAACAAGATAGGATCTCCTTTCGTAAGACTCGTGTGGAATAGGGCATACGGCACCGCCTCGAAGGAAGCCACGAGTCCCAGGACTCATGCAAAAAACGGAGTGACGACCATTTTTGGGACGTCAGCACCCGCACTGCAGATTGAAGTCTGTAACTTGTCCAAGGGTAGAAACACCCTCGCCTCCGAGGAGTCCAAGATCAATCCTAGGTACAAGGACCAACTACTGAGTGTTGAGCAGCCAGCCGAATTCTCGGAGGGCCTGACTGGCTATCACCACATTTTCCTCCAATTCTGAGCCAGAGTCTGCTCTCAGAAGATCGTCTAGATAGCCCATGATAGCAATGCCTGAAAATCCCTGAAACCTCTCCTTTGATGGTACCGGCACAATTACTCTGCACCTCAGCAAGTCCTGCACTGCCCCTATAAGGGCAGCCTGACGCACCGGAAGGAGAGAGAGATTTGAAGGAAAGAATCTGTCTGGTGGCCAGGAAAGGAACTCTATCCTGCACCCCGAGGTGACCACCTCGCATACCCACCGGTCGGAGATCCACCGATCGGTGAACCTGCAAAGTCGTCCCCAGAGACGGGCGGGGGCAAGACTTCATGGGGTGGCGGGCTTGTTTGCCCTACGGACCCAGGGACGCTTCTGTCCCCTGGCCGCACCCTTGTCAGTCCTGGAGAATTTTTCCGCGGGATTTGACTGACGAAAAACCTGAGTGGGAAAGGAAGGACCCAGCTTACGGCGCGGCTCCTTCGCCCTAGTAGGCTGAGGAAGAAGGGTGCTCTTACCCCAGGTGACATTTATGTCATCCAGGGAAGCACCAAATGGCCTTAAGCCCTTGAAAGTCAAATCCATCAGGAGCTTCTTAGAAGCCAGGTCATCAGACCAGCATTTTAACCAGATTAGGCGACGCAAAACCACCGCAGACACTGAGGGCCTAGAAATTAGGGGGGGCAACATGCATAGTGGCATCGCACACATACACCAGGCCCTGTGAACAGTCTGGTGCATAATCTTTGCCCATTCTGTGTCTGAGTCACAAGGGTCGCCGCTACAAGAGGACGCAGCACGGATCTCAGCATGGTGAACATGGCCCTGCTCACCATTTCCGACTTCCTATCAGGAGGGTCCCCTTAACCGGTAGAGTTGTGGCTTTATTCAACCAGGCAGGAAGACTACAGGAGGAGGCGCCCATTTTTTAAATCAGGCCATCATCAAAAAGGGGTACCTAACCGCCAGACGCTGCGAGACCACAAAGATCTTTTGCAGTTTTTCCCAAACCTGGTCTATGAATCTGTCAAAAAAAGGTGTATAGGGAAAAACCTTTTTAGAATGCTTAGCTGAAAAAGAACCAAAAAAGGAGACTGACTCAACCACAGCATCCAGCTTGAGAGTGTCCCTCACAGCATCAATGAGTTCACCAACAAGTGTCCTGTTATGTACTGACCCAGATAAGGAGTCTTCCTCACAAGGAATGTCCTGGTCAAAAATATCCAAAAATTCAGAGCTAGGATCCTGTGCCGTAGCAATGCCCATATGATTTAGAGCACTCCCCTGGAGATGGTGGGGGGGGGGGGGAAGAGGGCAATTTACAGCCCCCTTGCGCTCGCACGCCGCTTCCATCCTGGCAACAAATGATTCCAGGACTGCTGACAACTGGTCCATAGGGACCGCCGGTGCAGAAGCGCTGCCAGTTGCCTCTGACATGAATGGGGAAGCAGGCGACACCGACTCCATGGTACCACCACCCTCTGAGACTGTCAATAAATGAGAGAAAAGCCCACCCTCCGGCTGCACTGACTGTGGGGGGGTACCCAGGGGACTCAACCCGGCTAGGACCGCTCGGTTCCGCTGCCTGTGTCAGCGCTCAGTGCGAGTGAACAGTGAGGAGACTGAGGCGAATTGCGCCGTCCAGTCAGCGATAGAGGCTAAACCCACAAAAAAAAAAAAAAGAAGAGCATGCGGCTTCAAGAAAATGGCCGCCACAATTACAAGTGTGCCACAGGGCGGCTACGCCAATGCGGTTTTCAATGTAAAGTAGAACAAAGTAAAAACATGGCGCCGAACGGCAGGCAAGGCCCAGGCTGACACAGAAAGCCCCCCACACCTTAATGCAGACCCCCATGGACCCCCCCACCGGGACAGAGTGACCCCCAGGCAGTGCATCGCCAGCAGGTGACAGAAGTAGCAAAAAACAAGGGGGAGACAGGGAAAAACCCCCACCATAGGAACACACAGCATGTACTCATCTGCTGAGGCAGGAGGAACAGTACTTACCCGTCCAGCTAGGACCCACTGGTGTGTTACTGACAGGACTATCACAGAGCTGTACTTAGTAGCTGTCAGCCCGGTCCACCGTGAAAGATTCAGCAAAACTGTTCAGTCGCATGTGGACCCTGGAGCAAAAAAGCTCACCGGCAACCCCTGCAGCCATAGGGTATGTTGTGAACTGATCTCACGCAGAGCGAGGATCAGCATGCTCCATGGTCGGACTGGGAAGACTACGAGGATAACGAACAACCCAACCTGTTGCCCAGCCGACTGTTAATAGAAGAATCAAAAATAATAAAAGTCCAAAAAGAGAAAAAAACATTTCAAGAGACTGGCTCCGAAGAGAGCAACGTCCTCTGCTAGGCAGAAGAAAAAAAAACTGAGGCTGCAGGTAGGAGGGTTACATCCGGAGGGACCGCCCCCTGGGCGGGGCTGTTCAGCTCTGGTAATGGAATGTATGTTAAAACATTAACATTCTGCCTAGTCTTCTCTTATGAGCAGGAACATAACCCACTTGTCAAGATTGAAGATGCTGTGTCAGTCCATGGACGGACGGTCAGAGAAAAAAGCCTTGGAATACAGATTAAAAATTAAGATCAATAAAACGGTTTTAAATGGTCATACAAATAGATTTGAAATCTAATCTTTTTGTGGAAACATGTGGGCAGATTTCTGCCAGTCACAGGCAGTGTCACACGCCTTAAGCCTGTCTTAGAATGAGGGAGGTGAAGCCTCCAGTCTACATGTAAATATCCCACTCCCATTTAGCTGGTTAGTGGGCAGGGGGGGTGCTGTTATTTACCCGTGTATACGCCCACATGTGCGACTCTACAGTAACATGGGCTGCTCCGATGTGATCAGGAGGAAATGCTCAGTGTAGAAACTCACTGAAAACTGAGCACGTGCAGCGTTGACCGCACAAATCCCTCGCTGAATTGGAGACATGGACAGAAGGTGGAAAGAGCAGCATAAGCAATCAGGTTCTTGCAGAATATAAAAAAAAATCTCAGTGACTGAGCATAAATAGCATTTGATTCTCCCGTGTCCTGCTGCTGCGTCCATAGACAGAACTCAACCCCGCCTCATTGGATTTGATGGACAGCAGCAGGAGCCAGTGGCTGCACTGCTATTAATCTATCCAAATCAGGATATGATACACCGGCTGGAGCTGAAGGGCTCGTCCCAGTTGCTGGAAAGACTGGGTTCAGGCAAGTAAAAAAAGGGGGCTGCTGAATCATGATGTTTTTCACCTTTAAGCATTAAGGTGAAAAACCGAGCGTTTACCACCTTTTTAACCACTTGCCAACCAGCCGCCGCAGTTTTACTGCGGCAGGTTGGCTCGGCGAAATCACATTATATAGCATAATTTCGCCCTTTGGCCACTAGGGGCGCGTGCCGCCAGCGGCGCACACCCCCGGCGGCCACAATGACTGCCGGACACCCGCGATCACTCGTGACAAAGCGATAACAGGGAGCTGTGTGTAAACACAGCTACCGGTTCTTTCAGGGGGAGAAATCGCTGTTCATATGAACATACGATCAGTAATCTGTAATCTCCCCTAGTCAGTCCCATACCCCTTCAGTTAGAACACACTTTAGGGAACATAATTAACCACTTGATCACGCCCTAGTGTTAACCCCTTCACTGCCAGTGACATTTTTACAGTAATCTGCATTTTTATAGCACCGATCGCTGTAAAAATGCCAATGGTCACAAAAATGTGTCAAGTGTCAGATATGTGCGTCATAATGTCGCAGTCACGATAAACTAAAAAACGAAGATCACCGTTATTTCTAGTATATATAAAAAAAAAAAAAAACGTAAGCAATAATTCTATCCCCTATAACTTTTGTGCAAACCAATCAATATACGCTTATTGCGATTTTTTTTTACCAAAAATATGTAGAAGAATACGTATCTGCCTAAACTGAGAAAAAAAATTTTTGAAAATAATTTTGGGATATTATAGCAAAAAGTAAGATAGTTTTTTTTCCAAAATTATTTGTGGGAAAAAAAGGATGCAAATTTTGTTTGGGTACAGTGTTGCACGACCACGCAATTGTCAGTTAAAGCGACGCAGTGCCAAACTGTAAAAAGTGCTCTGGTCAGGAAGGTGGTAAATCCTTCCGGGGCTGAAGCGGTTAAAGTGATGTTTTTAAGAAAAAAAAAAAAAAAAAAGTTATACTTACCTGTCCTGTGTAACGGTTTTGCACAGAGCAGCCTGGATCCTCTACTCTGGTCCCTCTTCAGCTCTCCTGGCCCATCCCTCCACAGCAAGCAACTTGCTATGGGGACACCCGAGCTGCAGCTTTGTGTCCAGACATGAAGCCCCCGGCTAGGCCCAGCCCTCTCCCATGTGGAAGCCAACGGTGCATTAGTGCAATGCGTTACAAAAAAAGTTAACTTATCCTTTAAGCCCAGCACAAGAAGTAAATACTTGTGTTCTATACACATATTTAGGAGTAGATCCTTAGACCATGGGGATTATATGCCTACATTCAGGTGATTAGACATGAACAAAAAGCTCTGCTGGGACCCCCCCCCCCCCCTATTACCCATTTAACCTCACTTAAGTGAGGCTCCAGTTTTGTTTTTTGCGCATGCAGTCAAGCTGAGCGAAGAGGGAAGGGAACTGTGTGCTGTATTTGTACTCCAAGATAGGAGTAAGGGATTTACAGCCATGTCAAAATTCCCATTTTAAAATATACAAGGCACAGGGATTTCTCTTAGACTATGGGACTTCACAAGCAATAAAAGTGGTCTGCGTGCCAAGAGGGTGGCAATAGCTGGCTGCAGGGCTGCCAAAGAAAAGGGGGGGGAATTTTCAAAAAAAGTCTTCAGAACCATCAACCAAATCAAAAAGGTCAGAATACCATCATTAGTAACAGATTGGCTGTACCCACACTGGGAACACAGCTTTTTTTTATAGGATACATGGCAAAATGGGGGGGGGGGGTTGACTAGCATCAGAGTTGGGCAAATCACAACACCCATGCAGCTTGTTCCTGGATAAAGGCTGTGAGTGTGAATAAGCCCTACTAGTTCACTCAATACAGAGACTAGAATGCATTGCTTCAACCAACGAATCCATGGTAGCCAGCATGTGGCCACACCGCTTAATAGGCATCTTTTTAGTACCTGAAACTGTACTGGGGAGGGTTGCCTCATGGCCTACAGTGAAATTCCCACTGTCTTATGCGCTCCAGCAGGACACACACACACACACGGATGACGGTATATAGCAACCCAGGCTGGTGCATGCGACACAAGAACAGAAGCAAACAGGGGCCCAGCCGCCTAAACAGTCGTCTGAAGAAACTCAAACTTTAAACTTGATCCATATGAACATGGTACTAAAAAGATTGTATTCAAGGTGCTAGAGTGGGTTCTAAAGGCTATAGGTCTACCTTCATGCATTGAATCCATGAAGGCAAAAACCTGTGCAGCAGTCCCCCCCAATACTTTAGCCCCATCACAATCCAGCAATGTGCACAAAAGCCTAGGCTCTCTGGGGACTCTGCCTCACTGGGTGAGACAGTAGCGGGAGCCATTGGCTCCTGCTGCCGTCAATCACAGCCAGCAAGCCAATGAGTGGTTGAGGTCGAGCTGCACCACAGCTTTCTGTGAATGGACACCGCAGCGGCTTGGGTCTCCTAAGCAGGCTGGCTCCCCATTGCAAGCTGCTTGGTGGTGGGGGGGGCGGTGGGGTCAGGAGACCGAGGAAATGAGGAGCACTCAGGTGAAGAACCCTCACTCTGCAGTGTGGAGACTACCAGTTGAGGAATGCCAGATTGTGATGCGTTCACTCTGAGACCACAGTCAAGAGCAGCACACCATGCCATCCAGTGTAAGGACCAGGCCACTTGACATGTCAAATGGAAAGCTCCCAACCTTTCCAGGAGGTAAAAATGTCACTAAAAAAAAAAGATGCAAAAAAGGACAGTCTGTTCTGCGGAACCAGACTGAAACACCATACAGAAACTCCTAAATAAAGCCCCCCCCCCCCCCCAAGGGTTCTGCTCCTTCTGGGGATACCCCCCAGAACCAGTGGAGTATGAGCTGAGGTCACCTGGCAGCAGGGCTGTCCTGTGTCTTAGAAGCGATGCTAATGGAACTAGATCAATGTGAGGCAAGGCCTCAAGTACTCCTAAACACAAACAGCTGGTGCCAAGGAGGGTTTCTGGCTGCTGTAGATGGGCAGTGAAAACCGCCGGGAGATCTGTGATGTTTGAGGACCAGAATTCTTTCAGGTTGAAAGGCAAGAGAGCATCTGCAGCACTTCACCCTGCAGATGTCGGTACTCAATCCCTCAACAGTGAAACCAGTGGTGAGGAAAAAAATAGGATTTTTGTACTCACCGTAAAATCCGTTTCTCTGGCATCCATGGACTGACACAGCGTGTCTTATACACCTTTACACGTGGGTTATGTCCCTGCTTGCAGGAGAAGACCTAGGCAGAATGTGAGATGTTATACATACATTCTAAACAGCCAGAGCCGAACAGCCCCGCCCAGGGGGGCGGTCCCTCCGGCATAACCCTCCCACTGCAGTCAGCAGACCTCAGTTCGTAACAAAGCAGTACAAACTCGAAAAGGGTGGGTGCTGTGTCAGTCCATGGATGCCAGAGAAACGGATTTTACGGTGAGTACAAAAATCCTATTTTCTCTTGTCATCCATGGACTGACACAGCGTGTCTTATACACCTTTACACGTGGGATGTCCCAAAGCAGTGTCAAGAGGGATGGGAGCAGTATAAATGGAAAACCAAAAACTTCACTCCAAACAAGGCAGAGCTCCTCAACGGAGGAGTTGCAACATCAAACAGCGGCCTGCAACACCTTGCGGCCGAAGGAAGCATCCGAAGATGCAGCCACATCAACCTTATAAAAACTTAGAAAAGTTATGAACAGACGACCAGGTCGCCGCCTTGCACACTTGTGCAACCGACGCTTGATGTCGGAAAGCCCAGGAAGCACCAATTGCCCTGGTGGAATGTGCCGTAACCGGAAAGGGAGTCGCCCGCCCCTTGAGAGCATAAGCTTGAATGACGGTTTGTCTGATCCACCTAGAAATGGTGGCAGACGAAACCGCTTGGCCCTGTTTTGGACCAGAGACAGCCACAAATAGTGAGTCAGACTTCCGAATAGAAGCAGTAGCCCACAGGTACACCCGCAAGGCTCGTACCACATCCAAAGTGTGAAGCGCAAACTCTCTGGGATGCGATGGGTGAGGACACAAGGACGGGAGGACAATGTCCTCGTTTAAGTGGAAGGCCGAGACCACCTTTGGCAGAAAAGAAGGTCGCGGACGTAACACCGCCTTATCCTTATGGATGACCAAAAAGGGCGACTTGCAGGACAAGGCCACCAATTCAGACACGTCTAATGGAAGTAATGGCCACCAAGAAGGCCACCTTCTGAGACAAAGTCAAGAGGGGAATATCTCTAATATTTTCAAAGGGAGGTTCCTGGAGGACCGAGAGCACCAAATTCAGATCCCACGGGGGGAGAGGAGGCTTGACAGGGGGGAGCACATGGCGAACCCCCTGCACAAAGGTGCTAACCAAGGGATGACCCGCCAGCGGTCGCTGAAAGATGGCCAAGGCCGAAATCTGACCCTTAATGGTACTCAAAGCGAGCTTTTGGGTCACGCCACGCTGCAGAAAATGCAGGATTCTGGGAACGGAATACGTTCGTGGGCGCCAGTCCAGCTCTTCGCACATGGCGATGTAAGCTCTCCAAGTACGGTGATAGATCTTTCTGGAGGAAGACTTCCGTGCCCTTAACATGGTCGAAATGACCGAATCCGAGAGACCTCGGTCTCTCAGCACCTGGCTTTCAATAACCATGCCGTTAAAGCCAGAGACTGTAAAGCAGGATGAAATATAGGACCTTGAGACAGAAGGTCCCCCCATATTGGTAACCGCCAGGGAACGTCTGCGACGAGACGTACCAGATCGGCGTACCAGTGACGGCGAGGCCAATCCGGAGCAATGAGGATCACCGGAATTCCCTCGGTCGCTACCCTGCGGAGCAGGTGAGGGAGCAACTGCAGCGGAGGATAAACGTATATCAGGTGATACTGACCCCATGGAGCCACCAACGCATCCGAGGCATCCGCCCAGGGATCCCTGGATCTGGCCACAAACCTCAACACCTTGCGATTGAGTCGAGAGGCCATCAGGTCCACATCCGGCGTGCCCCACTGTCTGCAAAGGAGTTGAAAGACCTCCGGGTGCAAGGACCACTCTCCCTGGTCCAGCGTCTGCCGACTTAGATAGTCCGCCTGCCAATTGTCTACGCCCGGAATGTAGACGGCCGACACGCTTCTTTCGGCCCACCTCAGGATGCGGACGACCTTGGAAGCCGCAGCTGAGCTCCGAGTCCCCCCTTGATGGTTGACATACGCCACTGCTGTGGCGTTGTCCGATTGGATCCTGATGGAGTGACCCTGTAGTTTCTCCGACCATGAGGAGAGGCACAGTCTGATTGCCCGTATCTCCAGCACATTGATCGGTAAGAGGGCTTCGTCCGGAGTCCAAAGCCCTTGGGCCGACAGGACTCCCCAGACTCCACCCCAGCCCGTCAGGCTGGCGTCCGTCGTGATCACCGTCCATTGGATGGGGAGGAACGACTTCCCGGACCGAAGAGCCGGGGACCTCAACCACCACGTCAGGGACGCCCTGACCAGGCGACTCACCTGGATCTGAAGATCCAAGGACAACGGGGATTTGTCCCAAGTGGACAAGATCTTTCTGTAAAGCCCTGGTGTGCGCTTGGGCATAAGGAACGGCCTCGAAGGAGGCCACCATGAGCCCCAGGACTCTCATGCAAAAGCGGATTGACGACCATTTTCGGGACGTCAGCACCCGTACTGCAGACTGAAGTGTCAGTAGTTTGTCTGGAGGTAGGAAGACTCTTGCCTCCAAGGAGTCCAGAATCAGACCTAGATACTCCAGACGCTGAGTCGGGACTAGAACCGACTTCTGAACGTTCAGGAGCCACCCAAACTCCCTGAGGGTCTGACTGACGATAGTCACACTTTCTTCCAATTCTGAGCCACTGTCTGCTCTTAGAAGAAAATCGTCCAGATAGCCCACGATAGCAATGCCTCGCTGTCTCAGCAAAGCTAGGACCGGAGCAAGCACCTTGGTGAACACCCTCGGTGCCGAGGCTAGGCCGAAGGGAAGAGCCACAAATTGATAGTGGACTTCGCCGACCGCAAAGCGCAGAAACTTCTGGTGGCTTGCGCAGATCGGAACATGCAAGTAGGCGTACTTGATGTCCAAGGATGCCAGAAAATCCCCTTGATGGAGTGTAGCGATCACCGTGCGAATGGATTCCATGCGGAATTTTTGCACCTTCACAAAGGCATTCAGGGCCTTGAGGTCCAGGATTGGCCGAACCCCGTCCTTTTTTGGAACAAACAGATTCGAGTAGAACCCCTGAAACCTCTCCTGGGACGGAACCGGCACAATCACTCCGGACCCGATCAAATCCTGTACAGCCCCCAAGAGGGCTGCCCGACGGGAAGGAGAGGGAGATTTGAGGGAAAGAATCTGTCTGGGGGCCAAAAGCGGAACTCTATTCTGTATCCTGAGGTGACCACCTCGCACACCCACCGGTCGGAGATACGGGAGGTCCACCGATCCGTGAACCTGCAAAGTCGTCCCCCCACCCCAGAGACGGGCGGGGGCAAGACTTCACGTGGAGGCGGGCTTGGGAGCCGGCTTGTTCGGCTTACGCACCCAGGGGCGCTTGTGCCCGCCAGCCGCACTGTTGTCAGTCTGGGATGGCTTACCCGTGGACTCTGACGGACGAAAAAAAAAAAACTTTTTGCTGGAAAGGAAGGACCCGGTTTACGTCAGGCCTCCTTACCCTTGATAGTTTGAGGAAGGAGAGTGCTTTTACCTCCCGTGACATCCTTGATGATGTCATCCAGAGCAGCACCAAAAAGTCTACCACCCTTAAAAGGTAGATCCGTCAGGAGCTTCTTAGAGGCTAGGTCAGCAGACCAGCATTTCAACCAGATGAGACGCAATACCACCGCCGAGACAGAGGCCCTGGATATTAAAGGGGCCGCGTCCAACGTGGCGTCGCACACATATATCAGACCCTGCACCATCTGGTGGGCCAGAGCAATAGTGTCTGGAGGAAGGTTATACTCCTGCACAGTTTGGTGCAAAATTTTTGCCCATTCCGTGAGTGTCTGAGACACAAGGGTCGCTGCTACCAAGGGCCGTAGGGCGGATCCCAACAAGGCGAACATGGCTCTACTCACCACTTCTGACCTCCTGTCAGTGGGGTCCTTAAACACAGGAGTCCCCTCCATCGGGAGAGTGGTGGCCTTGTTTAAACGGGCGACTGGAGGGTCGACCACCGGGGGAGAAGCCCACTTTTAAAGCAGGGCGTCTTCAAAAGGGGTATCTAATAGACAAACGCCACGGGACCATGAAAGTCTTCTGCGGCTTTTCCCAGACCTGGTCAATGAGCTGGTCAAAGAAAGATACATATGGAAAAACCTTTTTAGAAGGCTTGGTCTTAAAAGAACCAAAGGAGACTGTATCCGCCTGAGGTTCTGCGGTCGCAGCATTTAGCTTGAGAGTGTCCCTCACAGCATCAATGAGTTCACTAACAAGCGCCCTGTCATTTACTGACTCAGAACTGGAGTCTTCCTCACAAGGAATGTCCTGTTCAAAACCATCCAAATATTCAGAGCTAGGGTCCTGAGCAGCAATAGCTAGGCCCATATCTGAATCAGAGCACTCCCCTTGTGGAGATAAAGTGGGGAGAGGGCGCTTTTTTGCTCCCTTGTGCTCACACACAGCTTCCATCCTGGTCAGAAATGATTCCAGGACTGCCGACAACTGGTCCATAGGGACCGCAGGTGCTGGAGCACTGGCTGCTGCCTCTGGCATGTGAGGGGAAGCTGGTAAATCTGACTCCATAATGTCCCTCTCTGAGACCACCCACAGGCTGTGCTGACTGAAGTAGGGGAATGCCCAGGGAACCCACCAACCTGACCAGGACCGCTCGGTTCCGCCGCTGTCTCACTGCGCCGCACAGCGTGAGTGAGCCGAGAGGAGAGAGTGTGAGGAGATTCGCGCCGTTCCCAGCGGCGCTAGAGGCCAAACTAGTCCTAGAAAAAACGTGCGGCTACAAGAAAATGGCCGCCGCAATGTGCTCCGGCGGGCCACGGCAAGATGGCCACCAATGTAAAATCAGCACACACACTAAACATGGCGCCGAACGGCGCCCAGGCCCCTCACACCCAAAAACAAAACAGCCCCAGCGAATGCAGAGCAGCATGAGCCCCCCCCCCCCAGGACAGTATGGCCCCCAGGCACCCCACACAGTACAGCGCCAGCACTAGTGACCAGAGAGTGACATTAAAAAAAACACAGGGGGAGACAGGGAAATCCCCCACACAAGAAACACACAGCATGTACTCACCTGCAGCCAGGAGAGACTACTTACCCGTCCCCTGAGGGACTCACTGGTGTGTTTGACAGATCACAGTGCGGTACTGAGTAGCTGTCGGCCCGGTCCACCGCGAAAGATCCAGCCGGACTGTTCTATCTTGAGAGGACCGCGGAGCTGGAAGCCCACCGGCCACCCCTGGAGTCGTGGGGCACGTCGTGAACTGAGTCTCACGCACAGAAGGTGAGGATCAGCACGCTCGATGGTCGGACAGGGAAGACTACGAGATATCTTGTACCCAACCTGTTGCCCAGCCGACAGTTGATAGAAGATCTCAAAAGAATAAAAAAATAGGAAAAATTTTCCAAAAGGAATAAAAATAGGTCAGGAGACTGGCTCCTGAGAGAGCCACGTCTTCTGCTAGGCAGAAAAAAACTGAGGTCTGCTGACTGCAGTGGGAGGGTTATGCCGGAGGGACCGCCCCCCTGGGCGGGGCTGTTCAGCTCTGGCTGTTTAGAATGTATGTATAACATCTCACATTCTGCCTAGGTCTTCTCCTGCAAGCAGGGACATAACCCACGTGTAAAGGTGTATAAGACACGCTGTGTCAGTCCATGGATGACAAGAGAAAAATAAATTTGAAAGTGGCAGCCAACGATGCAAATGGTGAGGCAGCTCCCCATGTTTTAAACAGATTTGACTTACTCAACTAAGTTTCCAGAGACAGTGCCAGACCTGGGGCTGTGCAACTGTCCTGATCCTGGAAAGCATTCAGCGGCCAACAGCACACTAAGGTTTAAAAAAGCACCACAATGCAACATCCAGTACTGGAAGGCTAACCCTGCACATCCAGTCCAACAGGAATGCTGAAGCAAAATACCAATCCAGATGTCTTGCATCTTAAGCTGGTTTCTACATAGCAGCCATCTTAATTGAAGCCACAGTAAGATACCACAAAAGGCTAATGAGCCAGCATAATCCGAGCTTCAAACCTCCAGGACACAAACAACTAAGGGATGCTGGGTAAAGAAAGGGTTATATAGGGGTTGGCTTATACTTTTACTGCAGGAGGTTGGGACAAAAAAATTGTAACCAGTTTCCAAATTCCTATGTCCCTCAGTGGATGAGAAAAATCCATAAAGCAATGTTTAAAGATTTTCCCCATAGTATGGGGATAAATTGGATGCCAGTGACCACCAATGCATCATCCCCAGGGGATACTCCTGCTTGGCAAATTAGGCTCTATGTAGAAGGGGCCCCCAATTCTCATCACAGTACGGTAACATGGGAGTAACAAAATGAATGTAATGCACCACTGTGCCGTTTAATTTTCGATGACAAACTAAACACATATTACAGCACTGGGCAATGCAACGGTAGTGCACCACAAAGCACTTGCTGTGTGGCAAGGTGTCAATCAGGCCTGTCAAATGTTGCTTTAACACAGCATACCTTAAAATTTGCATAAAAAAAAAAAAAAATAAATAAAAAAAAAAAAAAAAAAAAAAAAAAAAGGCACTGAAAATTTGAAGAATGCCAAAGTTAAAGCTAGATAAAATGCTCTGGATCAAAGTGTTCAGTAGCTATTAATGGAAATATTAACCACATGCCCTCACTGGACTGCTCTGACCACCACTAGCCTTCGGGGGGGGGGGGGGGAAGAAAAAAAAACAAACACACACACACACACACACACACACACACACACAATCCCACAAATTTGTCAGCCTATTCCACCAATTTTAAAACTTACTGCTCTCCCGTAACTTTTCCTTGTTTGCAGTAAGGTTTGACAACAAAGGCTTTATATCCAATTTGGCTTTCTGGAACATCTCTAAGATGTCAACTTTGTCAGCATTTTCTTCAAATTGAATAGGAGCAAAAAAATTTCCAGAGTTCTGTCCAAGAGAGGGAATAACTTGTTCCAATCCTGTATCAAAAGAAGATAGTTTGAGTCCAGAGCCTGCATATTTTCTGTAATAAAGCTCTAATGGCTAGACTTCCCAATACATTGGATAAACTTAAAATTCGGGCATACTAAAACAAAATCTCAGATTCAACCTTAAACACCATCTTCACGTTGGTGTTCTCCCTGGGTGGCTCTATACATTACACACCCCCTTTTTAATCACTTTCCACAGATCCAAAACAGTAGAGGCCAAAGCATCAGAATTTATTTTTTACCTGTAAAAATCCTTTTGGCAGACAAGTCATCTTCAAATCCATTATAATAGGGTTAAACTAAAGAAATCCAAAATTTTTATAATTGTACATCTCAGGACAAAGGACATCCTCATATCCGATAGTGCCGAGTATGAGGAGAGGGCAACAAGCCAACAGACCCCAAAACAAACTAGTACAGGTCAGAACGCCACCTGCAAGACTATTACCAAATGTCACACCCTCAGAGGCTTGAATACCCATTTGGTAAAAATATGAACTGAAGACCAGATAGAAGCCTTATAACCCTGAGCTACCAAACTTGGTGTCCAACTGCCCAGGAAGCACCAAAACTCCTGTTAGACTGAGTCGGTGGAACCTTGCCCTTTAAACCATAAGCTTAAAAAAAAAAAAAAAATAGGTCCACGCATTGAGAAATGGTACATTTTGAAGCTGTATGACCGTTCTGGAACACAAAAAAATAAAAAAAGGGAGGAAACCAGACTGAAAAATTGTAGCAGTCGATTCACATCCAAGGCATGACGTTCCTCATCACCCAGCATTTGATGTTTGGGACATAAAGGCATCACATTGTCCTGGATAAGATGGAACGAAGATACCCATCTTAGGAAAAAGGATGGCTAAAGCACCAGAACGGTTCCTTACAGGCAAGGGCAGCCAATTCCAAGACTACACAAGCCAAAGAAGCAACCAGAAATATATCCCTTCGGTGTCAAAGACAAAAAGAAATATCCTGAAGGGATTTAAACAGATTTCTGTAATACTGAAAAGTACCAATGTTGAGGTCCCACAGAGTCTTAAAGCAGTTGTCCAGTCCCAAAGTTAAAAAATAAGCAACTGTAGCTGCCGACTTACTGGGAAACTCACTTACCCCAGGATCCAGCGATTTCCCCACCTGGCCGCTTTCTTGACCGGCCTTCGGGCCCTGGCACCAGCATACTGTGGGCAGCTGGCTTTGACCACTTGCGGCTTTCACCGACTGCTGCTCAGTGCATGAGCTAATTGTGCTGAGCCATTTGATTGGTCCCACAGCTTTCTGGGATCTGTGACATGTCCCAGAAGAATGCGGAGGGGGGGGGTGCTGCACATCCACTCGATTGCTCAATGTCCCAAAATGTGGGGGGGGCTGAAAGAGTGGAACTTACCACAGTTGGGTGAAATTGTGCTTTAACTGGAACACCACCCATGACCCCTTGCGCACAAAAAAAAAAAAAAAAGGCAACAAGGAACGCAAAGCAATCGATCTCAGAAAGTCACCAAGAAATAAATATCACCTTTCACTATAATTAAGGCTACACCCTAGTCAACTCCAGAGATGGAGAAACAGGATGTGTCCCACGATGTTTACAAGGATGCAGTCCTCTAGCCTCACATCTCTAGCCTTTTAGCAAGGTAGGAATGACAATTTGTAAGACCCACGCCAAGGACCGTGGCTTCCACAGCCATGCCATTAAAGACAGTAATTATAAAGAATGGAAGATTGGGTCCATAAAGCATCTGCCAACCAGTTTGAGGTCCTAGTAAAAATGTTCTCCATGGCTAAGGCCGCAGAATGCCTACCACTAAAATCCTGTGAAGCAGATGGAGCTGTAAATTAAAGGAATACGTTGGGAAAAACTGATCTTTAAAAAAAAAAAAAAAAAAAAAAAAAAAATCCAGAACTGGGGTACCCCATTTCGCATAGAACCTGAATGCCAGGAGAACATCTGGGGTTACCAACCTTCTGTATTTTCCTTAAACACCTCTGGGTAAAGAACCCACTCCCCTGGAGTCAATTAGCGGCAGAGAAAAAAACCACCTGCCAAAATTTTCCATGCCAGAATGTGGATAGCAGACAGGGCTGGGATGCGAAGTTCCAGCAAGACACGAGATCCACTTCCTTATCAGCATGCTTCCCTAAAGCCACTGGCATGGTCTGACTGAACCCTTAACAGGGAGGCCTGCCAGATGCACTGAGCAGGGCAAGACAAATCCAAATTAATATCAAGATGTTGATTAGGAGCAACCCAGTCCCCTGGATTGAGAGATTGTCCAGAACTTCACCCCAGTCCACCAGGCTGTTGTGCATTGTCAGGTCAGCTGCAGTCACAGGAATCTATTTTAATACTGGCATGTGTAGATAAGCATCCTTTACATCCACAGATGCCAGAAAGTTGCATCCTAAGAAATGAACCCCACCATCAAGGATGGGGCAGGACATTGCCATTCGGTTTCAGAACCATGAAACCTCGTTTTGTGGAGCCACACAACTTCAAGATAGCCAGGTGATATGGATCTCCTGGCATCTAGGTTCAATGTGGAGCTGGACAGATTCATACCAGGAACTCACCAAGCGCTTGCGATAAAAGCTCTGGCGACACCATGGGATCAGTTCTCCAATTTATGTCTTTCCGCCTTTACAGCTTTGGCCTGCCTCAAGATTTGTGGGTAAGGTGCTCTGGGCGATTGACCATCCTGGGCCGGCACAGAACAAGGTACTCCGACATGGTGGGCAGACAACCCATGGACCCTTTTACAATTGAACCTACCTCCTGTCGCAAGGTCCAATCTTTCATCCTTAAGGCCCCATTCACACCTGAACATAGCGTTTTCAGGCAGAAAGTTGTGCAATTTTGCGGCGTTTTGTACAGGTACAAGGGTCACCAATGTAAAAAGCAGAAAAAACGCCCAAATCTGCCCGATTCACGCAAAAAAAAAAAAAAAAAGGGTTCTGAACTTGTTTGAGCTTCAGGCATTCAGCTTCAGGCGTTTTGGAGTGGAGATGTGAACCATCTCCATAGAGAATGTATTTTTTTCCCCCCCCTCTAGCGTTTTGTAGCTTCAGGCGACAAAACGCTCAGGTGTGAATGCAGCCTTACAGTTGGTGGCTTAATGGCATAGCTGGTAAAGCCAGGATCTTGAGAGGCAAACCCGATTTTAAAGGCTAGGAAGCAGCTTCAAGGAAGATTTATTACAGGACTCAGAAGTCTTTAGTCTGTGATGCTTGGGGACTTCTTCCTTGTAGTATTTTGTGGGCCACATTCTGGCATGCCGCCAATCAGGGACTGGCCTTGAGTAAAATAAGTGGTCAAATTTTTGCTTGGCGTTACTCTTCCAGAGACCAATCGCTTCACATTTCTTGGAGTAAGGAGTCATCGTGTGTACTGTCCCACCAGTTAAGACTATTGACTTAGTGGGCACTCAATCCAAGGATATCCCCTTAGTGCTTCTGACAAGGTTATTTTTCTGGTTGCAATTACTTTGGGTCAGAGTGTAGGAATTGGCTGTTCTTACCCGATGAACCCAAGGAAACGTTCTTGTGATAAAGTCCTTTTACAGCCTCAGTTAAAAATGGAACAAAAACTACATTTTGGGTAAAGATGGCCAAGACACTCTGGGGTTGATTTAATAAAACTGGAGATTGCAAAATTTTTGCACAGCTCTGCATAGAAACCAATCAGCTTCCAGGTTTAGGCCCCCGTTCACATTAAGCCGATTTGACATGTCAAATCCGAGCCCATTGCCGGCAATGGCATTGTCTGAATCTGTGCGATGCCGATTCCTAAAAGTAGTTCCTGCACTGCGAGGGCGATTTCAATAAACCCAGTACATAAAACCGCACAGATGTCTTTCAAATCGCCCCCGAACTTGCACTGAAATGCAGTTTTAACATTAACTTGCACCATTTCTAACCTGCCCTCAGTGTGAACGAGAGCTTATTGTCAAAGCCTAAAATTCAACAAGCTGAAGTTAGAAGCCGATTGGCTACCATGCACAGCGGCAGATTTTGGACTCCAGTTTTAGTAAATCAACCCTTGTGCTACCACCATGTGTCTCAAGCATAAGACAGTGGGGAGGAACAAGGCTTTTCACACCTTGAACTTGGTTCATGACATCAGGTGTTACCCGAAGTCAGCTGCTGATATTCCGTCTGATTCCTTAGTGTTTCCTGAAGGTGCAAGGGAAGGTCACACAGGTTCCAAAATCTATATCATTGAATCAGTCAGCTTAATTCTCAAGCTTATGGTCTAAAGTGCAAAGTTCTGTTTTTGGCGATGGCTCATGCTACTAGGAAAGTTGGAGCTTTTTGGGCTATTCGCCATCAGGCTTCACTAGCACAAGTTTGTAAAACTGCTACCTGGTCTTTGGTTCCTACTTACATAAGTAATGTTCAAATGGCGTGTCTTGCAGGAGGCTGTGTAAGGTTCTAACATGTTCTTGTTTGGGGCTTGTTGCAGTTTTGTCTCCCAATATTCAGTGTTTTGTGATGTTCCCATCATAACTGACATGGTCTTTATCATACATCTCAGGACACATTTGGATTTTATGGTACATGGCTTGCTACAAAAAACTAAGTGTCTAAGTGTGGCAGCAAAACCCTACTGTAATGCATATGAGGATACCCTGCCCCCATGTACAGCGAGTACGGAAAGTATTCAGACCCCCTTAAATTTCACTGTTATATTGCAGCCATTTGCCAAAATCATTCAAGTTCATTTTTCCTCATTAATGTACACACCGCACCCCATAGACAGAAAAAAAAAAAAAAAAAAACAGAATTGACATTTTTGCAGATTTATTAAGAAAAAAAAAACTGAAATATCACATGGTTTTAAGTATTCAGACCCTTTGCTGGGACACTCATTTGACTCAGGTGCTGTCCATTTATGATCATCCTTGATATGGTTCCACACCTTTGAGTCCAGCTGTGATTATACTGATTGGACTTGATTAGGAAAGCCACACCTGTCTATAAAAGACCTTACAGCTCACAGTGCATGTCAGAGCAAATGAGAATCATGAAGGCAAAAGGTTCCTAAGAGCACAGTGGCCTCCATAATCCTTAAATGGAAGACGTTAAGGATGACCAGAACCTTTCCTAGAGCTGGCCATTCGGCCAAACAGCCATCGGGGGAGAAGAGCCTTGGTGAGAGAGGTAAAGAAGAACCCAAAGATCACTGTGGTTGAGCTTCAGAGATGCAGTCGGGAGAAAGTTGTAGAAAGTTGTAGAAAGTCAACCATCACTGTAGCCCTCCACCAGTCGGGGCTTTATGGCAAAGTGGTCTGACGGAAGCCTCTGAGTGCAAGACATGAAAGCCTGCATGGAGTTTGCTATAAAAAAAACAACACACACACACACAAACACACAAACACACACGAAGGACTCCAAGATGGTGAGAAATAAAAGATTCTCTGGTCTGATGAGACCAAGATAGAACTTTTTGGCTTTAATCCTAAGGGGTTTGTGTGGAGAAAACCAGGCACTGCTCATCACCTGTCCAATACAGTCCCAACAGTGAAGCATGGTGGTGGCAGCATCATGCTGTGGGGGTGTTTTTCAGCTGCAAGGACAGGACGACTGGTTGCAATCGAAGGAAAGATGAGTGCGGCCAGCGGTGCAGGACTGGGGGACGACAGTTATACCATTACAGACGCATATAGGACTTGGCTTCTACCAAGCTAGGGATAACTAATGAGTATACTCCATTATGGCACAATAAAACTGTCAGAATTTCTGCAACTCCCTGGTCCAAGCATGGTATTCTTTACATACACCAACTGTTTGCAGACAGAACCCTCAAAACTTTCACCACGCTTAGCGAAGAATTTTAACTCCCCAGATACATGCTCTTTCGATTCTTGCAGGTGAGACACGCAGCCCAGGCTCAGTTTTCGGAGTCCACCCCGCAGTCTGCCCCTAATCCACTTATGGCTATAATCAAAAAGTACTGACCCCCGCAAATTAACACCGGCCTTCTACGGTATGCTCACTACCCCCGGTTTCACCAAATTGGCGTATAAACTCAAACCTAGCTGGGAGAGAGTGATAAGGCCTTTGGAGGATGAGGAATGGGAGGAGGCTTTAGAATCCTGCAAGGCTGTCTCACCCAAGCTCCGACAGATTGACTCAAATTTATATTACCCATCAGGCATATCTCACCCACCGCCGGGTTGCCAGATATAGAAGCACCCAATCTACCCTTTGCCAGATGTGTGGGAGGGAGGTGGGTACGTTCTCTCACTTACTATGGTCATGTCCCAAAATAAAAGGCCTGTGGGCGCAAGTTGTAACCTTTCTGCATGATCACATGGGCTCTCCGGTCACGTTCGACCCAAAACAATGCCTACTTGGGGTGCTTCCAGATACTATAGACAAATATATGAAGACGTTCCAGCATGAAACCTTGTTCTCAGTGCGGAAGGTTATTGCCCGGAACTGGATGCGACCCGTACATCCTAAGTTGGTGGAGTGGAAGTCAATATACATGACCTTTTTATACGTTAAATTATTAACAGGGAATGCCCGGCCAAATACGACAAAATATGGAATCATTGGCTACAAGACTCCAATACTTGTACGCAAGGCGCCTTGGGTCTGTGTTTCCAGATGGGTGGCTTACCCCTTGCTGGGTGCATTGTTACAGGTCTAGATGACCTACATGGTCAGCACCAGATATTGCTCTGTTATTTTTCCCTATGGTTGTTATTCATGACACCGGTTTTGAACTGTCTGTATTCTGATTACTGTACACCCTCATGTTCTTGATACATACATCCAAAGTAACATTTATGCACTGTCATACATTTTTATACAAAAAGAAGATGAATGCGGCCAAGTACAGGGATATCCTGGACGAAAACCTTCTCCAGAGTGCTCAGGACCTCAGACTGGGCCGAAGGTTTACCTTCCAACAAGACAATGACCCCAAGCACACAGCTAAAATAACGAAGGAGTGGCTTCACAACTCTAACTGTTCTTGAATGGCCCAGAGACCCGACTTAAACCCAATTGAGCATCTCTGGAGAGACCTAAAAATGTCTGTCCAACATTTACCATCCAACCTGACAAAACTGGAGAGGATCTGCAAGGAGGAATGGCAGAAGATCCCCAAATCCAGGTGTGAAAAACTTGTTGCATCTTTCCCAAAAAGACTCATGGCTGTATTAGATCAAAAGGTTGCTTCTACTAAATACTGAGCAAAGGGTTTGAATACTTCTTAGGACCATGTGACATTTCAGTTTTTCTTAATAAATCTGCAAAAATTTCAACAATTCTGTGTTTTTCTGTCAATAGGGGGTGCTGTGTGTACAAAAAAAAAAAAAAAAAAAAAAAAAAGAACTTAAATGATTTTAGCAAATGGCTGCAATATAACAGAGTGAAAAATTTAAGGGGGTCTGAATACTTTCTGTACCCACTGTAAACCAGAAAATAGGATTTTTTGTACTCACCGTAAAATCCTTTTCTCTGTCGTCCATGGACGGACACAGCTCCTTAAATCTTGACATGTGGGTTATGTTCCTGTTCATAGGAGAGGACTAGGCAGAACATGTTAGTTATCTTAAAACATGTACCTTTAACAGAGTTGAACAGCCCCGCCCAGGGTGGGTGCCGTGTCCATCCATGGACGACAGAAA
This sequence comes from Rana muscosa, assembly GCA_029206835.1. Taxonomy (NCBI): domain Eukaryota; kingdom Metazoa; phylum Chordata; class Amphibia; order Anura; family Ranidae; genus Rana; species Rana muscosa. The sequence goes on from CM055116.1 coordinate 886,928,822, forward strand.
AGGATTTTACGGTGACTACAAAAAAAATAAAAAATCCTATTTTCTCTTTTCATCCATGGACGGACACAGCTCCTTAAATCTTGACAAAGTGGGAAGTCCCCAAGCAGTGTCAAAAAACGAGGGGTGGGAACAGCAATCAAAAAAAAAAGACTTAACTTCACCCTAGGGCTGGGAAAAAAAAAAAAAATCGATTTTAATCTTGAATCGAGTTTTGAGCTCAAATCGATTCAGTTTTGAAGAAAAAATCGATTTTTTTTGATTTTTTTAAAATAATTATTTTTTATTTTTTTTCCCTTCAAAGTTTCCGTAGCAGGACTGCAGGGGGCGTATCCGGAATGGCACTGGGCAGCGTTACCCCAATTACATCTACTCGCTGCAGCCGCCGTCTGCCTACCTGATCAGCGTGTCATGCAGACAGACGGCGGCCATTGCAGTGTTCAAAAGCCGCGCCTCCCGAGTCCTCGTCGTCTGATAGGCGGAACACTCAATTTCATAGCAGGCAGTATTCAGCCTATCACGGACATCCTCTCATCCTCGTCTGTGTTATGAGGATGACCATGATAGGCGGAACACTGAATGCTGGGAAATTGAGTGTTCCGCCTATCACAGACGAGGAGGCGCGGCTTTTGAATACTGGAATGGCCACCGGTGTAGCAGTAAAATCCGTATACCATGAAAATCTGCATTAGGTACGGGCACAGTGATTGAAGCATGGGCACAGTGAGACACGGGCACAGTGAGGCATGGACAGTTCAATTCAACTAAGAGTAACCTCAGGATTTTTTGTTGTTTTATTAGCTAAATCCAAATACAGTATTAATAATTTGGATGTTTATCAATCTTTGTTGCACACTGCAAAAAACAACAAAAGGTCACAAGCGCTAAATTGGTGGATAAAGAAAAAAATATAATGGATGAAAATAAATAATAATAATAATAAATAATAAAAAAATCCCAAATATTTTGGGAAGTACAAAGTATCCAAAAAGGGGGAAAAAAAACAGGATCCAGCGCAGCGAGAAAAAATCCGTACCCAGAAGTACAAAATACACAACATGCACACAATATAATCCAGCGCTCATGGAACATACATTATTAACTATTGAAAACTCTTGAAGAATTGATAAAAAAGCTTAGTCCATTTATCACAATAAAGAGAGGGATCCAATCCCAAATGTGCAGAGGGCAAATGAATCTTAACTCTCCAGTTGCCAGTGGTGACAAACTTGTTAAACTTGCAGTGACATCCGTGGAGCAAGGAGGGGTTAAAAAAGTCAAAACAAAGCCTGTGGCATGATCTCCGTGTGAGCACAGTACCTTGAATGATGGACAACAGACAGACCAGCGTGTGGAGGGCCCTCCAACCCAAAAGGATGCAGAGCCAGGATCGCAGCAAGGCTGGGACAGAAGGAATCACACACAGAGTTTCAAGAGTTTAATAGTTAATAATGTATGTTCCATGAGCGCTGGAATATATTGTGTGTTTGTTGCACACTGACTTTGCAGTTAGGGAAAGGGTTTGCATTTGCAATTTTGTTTGTTGATGCACTTTAATATAATAATAAAAAAAAAAAAAAAAAAAAAAAAAAAAAAAAAAAACACGAATCGTAAATAGAGTTTTTTATAAAAAAATAAAATAAAAAAATATATTTTTTTTGGGGGGGGGGGGGGGGGGGGAATCGCCCAGCCCTACTTCACCCCAAACAAACAAAGCTCTTAAGAGTTGCAATCTTAAACAGCACCCTGCAAAACCTTGCGGCCAAAGGAAGCATCCGAAGATGCACTCACATCAACCTTGTAAAACTTTGAGAAAGTGTCAGACGACCAGGTCACTGTCTTACACACCTTTGAGACAGATGCTAGATGTCGGAAAGCCCAGGAGGCACCAATTGCCCTGGATGAATGCACCGTGACAGGAAAGGGAGGTACCTGCCCCTAAGGGCATAGGCCTGGATGACGGTCTGCCTGATCCACCTAAAAAAGGTGGCCGATGAGACTGCCAGGCCCTTCTGTGGACCAGATACCGACACGAACAGCGAGTCAGAACTCCGGAACGGAGCAGTAGCAGACAGGTACACCCGTAGGGCACGTCCAAGGTACGTAGCGCAGCCTCCTCGGGATGCGACGGCCGAGGACACAAGGATGGAAGTACAATGTCCTCGTTTAGGTGAAAAGCCAAAACTACCTTAGGAAAGAATGAAGGTTGTGCACCGCTTTATCCTTAGAGGACCAAGTAAGGTGATTTGCCAGACAAGGCCACCAATTCAGAAACCCTTCTGACCGATGCAATGGCAACTAGAAAGGCAACTTTGAGAGAGCGTTGAGAGGAATCGCCCTGATGTTCTCAAAAGGGAGGTTCCGGAAGTACCGAGAGCACTAGTTCAAGTCCCACGGAGAAAGCGGTGGTCTAATCGGGGGGGGGGGGGACCACATGTCAGACCCTCTGCACAAATGTACTTACCAGTGAGTGAGCCGCCAGGGGCCGTTGGAAGAAGACAGCCAAGGCAGAATCTGCCCCTTAACAGTGCTTTAGGCAAGTTTCAGATCCACTCCGCACTGTAAGAACAGCAGGATCCAAGAAACCGGATATGCCCGTGGGCGCCAGGCCATCTTTTCACACATAGATGTAGGCCTTCCAAGTGCGATGGCAGATCGTCCGGGAAGAAGATTTCTGGGCCCTCAACATGGAGATTACGGAATCTGACAGACTACGGTCCCTTAGTACCTGGCTTTCAATAGCCATGCCGTTAAAGCCAGCGACTGTAAAACAGGATAAGGTATGGGACCTTGAGACAGAAGGTCCTCCCGCATTGGCAGCCGCCAGGGAGCGTCAGCTACCAGTCTCACAAGGTCAGCGTGCCAGGAACGCCGGGACCAGTCTGGGGCAATTAGAATTGCCAGAATCCCCTCTGCGGAGCAGACGAGAAAGCAAGTTCATGGGGGGGGGGGGGGGGGGGGGGGAGGCATAAATTCCCCGTGAAGCCACCAACGCGTCTGCCCAGGGATCCCTGGACCTGGCCACAAACCTCGACACCTTGCGATTGAGTCGAGAGGCCAGGAGATCCACAACTAGTGTGCCCCATTCCTGACAAAGTAATTGAAACACCTCCAGGTGTAACGACCATTCACCTTGGTCCAGCATCTGGCGATTTGGATAGTCCGCCTGCCAGTTTTCTAAGCCCGGATGTAAACAGTCGATAGGTTGGGCCGAAAGGAGCGTGCCGGCTCTAGGATGTGAGGGACTTCGACGCTGCAGCCGAGCTCCTTGTTCCTCCCTGATGGTCGACAGAAGCCACCGCCATGGCGTTGTCCGACTGGATCCTGACCAGACGCCCTTGAAGTCTCTGCGACCACTTGGAGAGGCACAGTCTGATCGCTCGAAGTTAAAGGACATTGATCGGCAGGCGAGATTCGTCCAGAGTCTAGCAACCCTGAGCCAACTGGATCCCCCAGACTCCCACCCCCAAACTGAGGCTGGTGTCAGTCGTGATCCCAGTCCCATGGAAAGGAAGGAGCGACCTCCCGGACTGAAGTGCCGGGGGATCTCAGCAGCTCTCAGGGAAGCCTTGACCAGGTGACTTTCCTGAATCTAGAGACAATGGAGATCTGTTCAAATTGGACAGGATCTCCTCCTGCAACACTCAAGGGTGGAATTGGGCATACGGAACTGCCTCGAAGGAGGCCACCATGAGGCCCAGAACTCGGATGCAAAAAAAAAAAAAAAAACACAACCATTTGCGGGATGCTAACAATTCCACCGCCGACTGGAGCGTCTGGCAACTGCTCCAAAGGAAGCACCTCTGCAGGAGTCCAGGATCAAGCCTAGGTACTCCAGGTGCTGAGTCCGTAATACCACAGACTTCTGTATGTTCAGTACCCGACCAAATTCCCGGAGGGTCTGACTGGCTATAGATACATGTCCTCCAATTCTGAGCCAGAAGCAGCTCTCAGAAGAAGATCGTCCAAGTAGCCCATGATAGCAATGCCCCGCTGTCTCAGCAAAGCCAGATCGGGGCGAGCACCTTGTTAAATCTCTTGGTGCCGACACTATGCCAAATCGCAAAGCGCAGAAACCTGATGGCTGTTGCAGATGGGGACATGCAAGTATGCGTCCTCGATGTCCAGGGACGCCAGGAAAAAAAAAAAAAAAAAAAAAAAAAAAAAAAAATCGCCCGAATGGAGCGCAGCAACCTTCGAACGAAGGGATTACATCCTGAACTTCGCACCCTCACAAGGTATTGAGGGCTCTGAGGTGCAAAATTGGATGGACACCATCCTACCTTGGGGACTAACAAAAGATTAGAATAGAATTCCTGAAACCTTTCCAACCAGGGGCACAGGTAAAATTACTCCGCACCAGAGCAAGTCTTGTACTGCACCCATCAAAGCAGACCGACGAGCCGGAAGGAGAGGAAGATTTGAGGGAAAGATCTGTTTGGTGGACAAGAAGAAACGTATCTTGTACCCCTAAGTGACCACCTCGCAGACCCACTGGTCAGAGCAGGGAGGTCCACCGAACTGCAAACTCGCTAAGCCATCCCCCCACCCTTGAGTGGGGCAGGGGCAAAATTTCATGCGGTAGCAGTTATGTTAGCCGGCTTGTTGGGCGTACGCACCCAGGGACGCTTCTGTCCCCCAGCTGGAGCCTCGTCAGTCTGGGAGGACCTGCCGGCTGACCCTGACTGACGAAAATACCGCTTCTGTGCAGAATAGGAGGGCAACGGCGGGCTCTTTCCCCTCAGAGGACTGCGGGAGAAGTGTGCTTTTACCTCCAGTGACATCCTTAATGTCGTCCAGCGAGGTACCAAAAAACCTCTGAAAGGCAATCTGCCAGAGCTCACTTGGACCAGCACTCCAGCCAAGCAGGCGGTGCAGTACCACCGCAGATACAGAGGCTCTGGAAATCATTTTACATACACACTGAGTATGTATTAGTGTATATTTACTGTGGCGCCGAAGGCAGGCATGTCTTTGGAGTGTGGGAGGAAACCGGAGTACCTGGGAGGAAACCCACGCAGACAGGGAGAACATGCAAATTCCAGGCAGATGGTGACGAGGTCTGGGTCGAACCAGTGACTCCCTTGCTGCCAGGTGAGGGTGATAACCACTACACCACTGTGCTGCCCTCCATTCAGTGAATGTCTGAGACACCAAAGTCACAGCCAATATAGGTCACAACACTGACCCCAGCATGGTGAACCTGGAGCAGGACACTGCTTCGGACATCCTATCAGTAGGGTCCTGGGAGGATAACAGACCACAAAAGACCTCTGCGGCCGTTCCCATTCCTTATCTATGAACTTATCAAAGAAAGTAACATAAGGAAAAACTGTCACAAGGCGTCAGATTTGTGTGACCCAAAGGAGACAGACTCCTCTGCATCTACCAGCTGGAGTGTCCTGCACAGCATCAGAAGTGCACTCATAAGTGCCCTGTCTAACACTCCTCAGAAGATGGAGGGGGTGCTTTTTAAGCCCCCTTAACCCCGCACGCCGTTTCTACCCTGGCAACAAAATGATTCCAGGACTGTGTACAACGTATCCATGGGTAACCCAGGGGACTCACCACCCAGGAGACGGCTCAGCACCGCTGCCCGCCTTGTATACACAGCGCGTGTGATGGAAAAAAAAAAACTGAGGCTGCAGGGTGGAGGGTTATGTACGGAGGGACCGCCCCCTGGGCAGGGCTGTTCAAGTTACATGTTTTAAGATAACCAACATGTTCTGCCTAGTCCTCTATGAACAGGAACATAACCCACATGTCAAGATTTAAAGGCGCCGTGTCAGTCCATGGACGAAAAGAGAAATCCATTTTTCCTACAACTAGAACAGGATAAAAAAAAAAAAAAAAAATTCTACCAACCGTTCCCATTTAAGGCCACCCTTGCCACATCAGAATACCCTTCTGGTGAAACTTTTGCCCAAACACCGCCACTCCCTGCCACTAACAGAAGGCAAGCCCAGGGACCTTCAACTTTGCAGTCAGTCAATCTGATGCTAAAGTACTTAAATCTGCAGTGTTTTAATAATTAGATCTTTGGTCTGCTAGTTCTCTGCGCTTGCTTAGCTGCACATCAGTCAAAATTGGCTTCAGAATGGGCACTTGCTTGCCAACGAAGTACCGGTACACGTTTTACCCTGGTATTAAAATAACCTTGAGCTGCATGAGAAAATGCCAAACAGAGCCTCATGGATAAGCGCTTCTAAACTACAAAAGTTGTCTAGGCACTGTAAATTTCAAATTTGCAGGATATATTTACTATATACACCATCAACGCATGCACTCCGAAGACACAGCCGCATGTGCCCTTTTTCTTCAGTGCCGTGTCCGGCGGCTCCTGCGCTGCGGGGTCTTCGTTCTAAGGCAAGCATTTCATAATGAGCTAGTATGTGATGCATACTAGCTCATTAGGCCTTTGTCTTACAAGAATCTATATCTACCTCTAACCGCTTCCGGACCACCCACATAATATATACTGCGGAAGGGTGGCCCGGCTGCACAAAATCACGCACTTGTACATGACTTTGTGCACGCGGTGTAGCATGCGCAGGCTGCCGGAGCGCCGCTCCTGCTGTTATTGGACACAGTGGGAGCCAGTGGCTGTGATGGCCGATCATTCTGTGGCGAGACCGAGCAGCGGTGATCCTCTAAAGTACACTGCTGATCTGTCAGGAAGCAAAAGAGATCTTGTGTTTCAGCCAAGCTAAAACACGGTCTTTTCCTCAAGTGTATTCGTCCCCCACAGTTAGAAAGCACCTCCCAGGCACACACTTAACCCTTTGATCCCCCCGGTGTTAACCCCTTCCCTGCCAGTGTCAATTATACTGCGACAGTGCATATATTTTTTTAGCACTGATCACAGTATTGGTGTCACTGGTCCCCAAAACGTGTCAGTGTCTAAATTTGTCCGCCGCAGTCCCGCAAAAAAAATAAATAAATATAGATATATAGATATATATATATATATATATATAAATAGACAGCAGCAATAACTTGTGCAAAACATACGCTTATTGGGATTTTTTTTTTTAACCAAAATATGTAGCAGAATACATATTGGCCTAAAATTGAAGAAATTATTTTATTGGGAATATTTTAAAGCGGTAATAGAAAAAAAATGCAAAAATGATTAGTATTTTTTGTTCATAGCGCAAATAAACCGCAGGAGGTGATCAATTACCACCAAAAGAAAGCTATTTGTGTGAAAATAAAACACACATTTTATTTGGGTACACAGCGTCTCACAACCGCGCAATTGTAATTTAAAGCAATACAGTGCCGTATCAAAAAAAGGGCAAAAAAAGTTTTGGGGGGAGTGGGTGACTACTTTAGAGAGGGACTTCTTGTCCCACTTCCTCCTAGGAGACTCCTCCTCTCCCCCTAGGCAATCTTCTGGGACATCTGACAGGTCCCAGAAGATTGCTTGTCCACTGGGAGAGCGCAGCACGACTCAAGCATGCACAGTGCGCTCCCAGCCGTGAAGCCGCAAGCTGTCATGGCCGGGTGCCCACAGTTCCAATAGAGACGCTGAGGAGAGGAGCCCCGTGTGGCCACATCGGTGGACCGTGGAACAGGCAAGTGTTTATTAAAAGTCAGCAGCCAAACTTTTTGTAGCTGCTGACTTAACAAAAAAAAGCCTGGAACTCCACTTTAAGTTAGAGGGAAATGCAAACATTTCATAGGCAACCTGACAAAGCAATTTAAAGCTGTAGTAACGTACACACACACGGTAATGGCAAAAGGTTCTAGTAATAAGACTTGCCTCAACAAAGCACTCCAGCAGCACGCCGTCACCACTGACAAGTCTACCATCTTCACCCAGTCTTTGTTCCGAGTTCACAGGCTCCATGACATTACTCCCATGCATGCGCATAGAAGCAATGGAACAGCGCTCTGAAGGAACGGCATGCCGTCCCTGCAGAGTGCATGCACCGGGGAAAACACGGTTATGACTTGATCTCTTAAAATCTTAAGTGCTTGCTTCACTGGCACCAGGAGCACTACCGCATTTGTTGAGGCTTCAAATCTACTGACCAAGATCAAATACTTATCAGGTCCCAGTAAGCTTGAAGACTAAAACATCAAAAGACTAGACAGACAATAAAATTATTATAAGCAGTTTAACCTGCTAGCCTTTCCAGTTCCTCATGAGGGGTGGACCTCAGGCTGCTGGATCGACTCCCAGAATAACTGTTACTGGAGAACCATCTGCTAAATCTGCTGGCAGTCATTGATCCTTCCCCTAGTACGTCCTCAATCATCTGCAAGAAGAGAACATGTATACAGGTCAAGTTATTGATCATGTAGAGAGCGGGACATGAGCTGCAATGGTGCTACACTTACTTGTAGGTGAAGGGACCACTTCGTGGCTTTGGAATGCCAGCTTTGAATCCGAAGTCCAGCACTTAGGTTTTAAATGCCCCACCACTCACAACAGAATACTTCACATGAAAGTAATTTGTACGATAAACCACAGTAGCAACAGAACCGATCACGCTGCATAACATTTAGGATATGGACTACCAAACTCAAAATAGCACTGAGCCACCAAGGATTTCTGAATTCACAACAAGAGCCAAACCTTTAGGCCACTTCAGCCAGCTAAACAAGACAGCCTATAGATTCACAAATGACACCCCCAAAATTAGGGCAGAAATATTGCAAGCACATTATAAACATCCTATACAAATCTCAGTCCAAAATGGATTTAAACAATTCAGCAGAAAAAAAAAAAAAGCAGATCTGTTTCAGTGATATATCAAGCCAGGTAAAAAGTCAGACACCTTCTGCGTGCAAAACTGTGACTACCCATCACCAGTGTAAAACAAAAGATAGGCAAGAAATAATTAAAGGAGCTTTACAGATTGCATGCCAAGACAACATTATGAGGCTTAAAATACCCAAAGATTTGGTGCTTTTAGAGATACAATGTGAGCATTACACCACAGCACTTACCGATGCCAAGCCAGGGACAGACTTGTCCAGGTTAAAGAACTCATTGAAGTCAAACTCCCCTGGAGCTGGTTGTGGGAGAACAGCCTCTTGAGGCACTTCCTGGTCAGCTGTTTCTCTTTGAACAGGAACTGCTTCTTCCTCCAAGATGCCACCATTACATTCAATTCCTGAGAAAGAGGCAATGAAATAATGAACCTTATACATGCCAGAAAAGCAGACGACATGCTACCCAAGATGGAGATGAAATCAAACAGTTCACTTAGAGATGTTATAGTGGAATTATTCATATTTTTTTTTATATCACCTTATATCAAGTCTTAAATATTTACAGATATCACTACAAACAAGATTTCAGTTCATTGACCTTGAGGCTGTCGATTTTAGGGTCAAAAAGAAAAAAATGTATTATATGGGGTTCTAATTAGAATCAAAACCCAACAGGGATATGAGCTTACCAGTTAGGAAATAGTGACTCATTACTCAAACACTTTGGATGGGAGGTGTTAGAAAAAAATAAATAAGAGTGGATGTTAAAGAAACTCTAGTAGGCTAAGACTAAGCATATTGCCTGGGAAACACAAGTCACATAGGAAACTGCTCCCCCCACCCCTCCATATGACCAATACACAACATTTGGGACCCAGTATGACATGCCATAATTGCCCCAGACTCTTTAGGACAAAATCTCAAGGGAAGAAGTTTAAAAGCCCAGAGAGTTTAGAGTACATAGCACATGTCCCTGTCAAAAATCTGTGAAGGGTTGAGAATCCTTTTAATGAGCCCTAAATGTTTTCCAACCCAGAGCAAGTCTTCTTGCCCACAACTGTCCCCTCATGTACTCATTGTACAAAATACTCCTAGTGGCTGTACATGAAGCCCATCCCCTCAACACTACTTGGTTCTCTGGGAACAGAATAGTCTCACACCTAGTTTGATGAGCATCTACTTAGAAATTATTCTAACATTACCTCCAATACCACCATTTCAAGCATTGAGTGCAGTGGTATAAAACGACCAAGGTTCACACAAGTGAGAAACCTGAACTTAACTGTTGAGCTGGAGACAACTGCTCTGGGTGGGCACCCTTTCCCACAGAGGTGTTCAAAGAAACCCCTATGGGGGGGTGGAAAATAGATACCAAGTCAACCAGAAAAACCTCCTGGAAGATTATTCTGCAAAAAAATAGATATCCATCTATCTCCTGTAAATCCTTACTGGAGACTGTTCAAGGCATCGTAATACAATGGATGTGTTAAATAAAAAACAGCAACAGATACAAGGACACCACAAAAACAGACTTTACCAAGCACAAAAAGTTGAGGTTAAACATGTCAGCCTATATTATCCATAGGTGATGCTTTAAAAGCCCCCTATAAGTCATCAGTTTAGTGTTACGAGGTCTGGTGCTATAATTATTGCTCTCGTTTCTGCATGTGCAGCGATATGCAACAGGTGTATCACAATTAACTTTTCAGGAGTAGGTGCTCCGTCACGCGTTTGTGTGGGGGGGCCTCAATTTTATGTGCTAGGGTGTAACCTTATTTTACAATCAGAGTTTTTATTTTATTAGTTTCCCCTCTCTCGCAGAAAAATACATTACTTGCCTTCCTTCACAGAAGATGTTCTTTTGCGTGTTCTTTTTCTTCCCTTCTGATCTTCTTCCAGAATTCTCTCATCAAAGCCAGTGAGCTCTATGGTCTCAGACTGGCTAGTAGGACCACCAGAAAACCACTCGGGCTCCTCTTCTGTATAGGAATCATTCCTCTTACGCTCACCAAATACTCTCTTGCTATCACCATATTCTCTCTGGAAAAAAAAAAAAAAAATCCAATAAAAAAAAATAAAAAAACAAAAACTCTAAAATGCTATGAGAAATGCAGGAACCTATGTGGTACATCTGATAAAACATACTATTTGTAGCCAGTCAAGGGGAAGAGATGCAGCACACAGGCACCTCCAGATGCCCACCATTAAGAATATGATATTCTCCACAGGTTTGTTTTAATGGTCAATTCAAAAAACAGAAATTAAACCTTTTGGCATTAAGGTACAGTGGATATAAAAAGTCTACACACCCGTTAAAAATGTCAGGTTTCTGTGAGGTGGGGGGGAAAAAAAAAAAAAAAAAAGCCAAATATTCATGTCAGAACTTTTCCCACCTTTAACATTACCTATAAACTGTACAACTCAATTGAACGAGCTGAAATTTTAGGTGGAGGGAAGAGAAAAAAAAGTTGCATGAGTGCGCACACCCTTAACAGCTTCAGCCCCGGAAGATTTTACCCCCTTCCTGACCAGAGCACTTTTACAATTTGGCACTGTATCGCTTTGACAATTGCACGTGTGACACTGTACCCAAACAAAATTTGCATCTTTCCCCCCCCCCCCCCCCCCACAAATAGAGCTTTCTTTTGGTGCCATTTGATCACCTCTGCGGTTTTTATTTTTTGCACTATAAACAAAAATATAGCGACAATTTTGAAAAAATGCAATTTTTTACTTCATTGGAGGGGTGACCAGTTCTTGGAAATGTCACTGTTGTGCCATATTTTCTCTACTTGATGACTGTCTTCACTGTGTTCCATGGTATATCTAAAATCGTTTTGTACCCTTCTGACCAATGCCGCTTAACAATGAGATCCCTCTGATGTTTTGGAAGCTCTCTGCTGACCATGGCTTTTGCTGTAGGATGTGACTAAGAAAATGTCAGAAAAGACCTACTAGAACAGCCAAGCTTTATGTTATTGCTTAATTCTGAACACAGCTACATCCCCAGTTATAAGAGGGTGTGCACACTTATGCAACCACATTAACTTCGTTTTAAGTTTTTACCCTCCCCCCCCCCAAGGATTTGTTTGTTTTTCAATTGAGTTGTACCGTTTATAGGTTACATTAAGGCCTCATGCCCACGGGCGTTTTTTCAGCCGCGTTTTTTACAGCTTAAAAACGCCTGTCCATGTTAGTCTATAGCTTCATGCCCACCTAGGCGTTTTTGAGCTGTAAAGAGCATAGGCGTTTGTAAGCTGTAAAAAAAACCCAGGGCCAGTGCGTTCCTCAGCGTCAGAATTTGGCAGGAAAAAACGCGAGCGTCAAAAAACGCGCAAAAAACGCGCACTAACGCGCGGTCGCGTTTTTAGCTCCGACGTTTTTTTTTTTTTAAAAAAATAAAAAAATATTTACAACAACATGGACAGGCGTTTTTAAGCTGCAAAAAACGCAGCTGTAAAAACGCCAGTGGGCATGAGGCCTAAAAAGGGTGGAAAAAAAAGTTTTGAAATTATTTATCTTGGTCTAATTTTTTTAGATCACAGAAACCTGACATTTTAACAGGGGTGTGTAGACTTTTTATATCCACTGTATATGAACAAGAGTACTCTGTCCTGCATGCATTTTACACAGCAGTCCCACACTTCCTCTATATATATTTTTTTTATGAATAAACTGCAATAGTGGTGGTGGCAACATAAAGGCCAAGCTAGCAAAAACACTCTGCCAAGTCACCAAGAGATACAAAAAGAGTGATTAACTTAGCCCACCAGACTTCTACCAGTACCTAAAAAAAAAAATAAAAAAAAATGCTTTAGCTTGAACAGGCCTTTTCACAGAGAAAACACAAACTAATCCGCCTTACCCTGAAACGCTTATCTTTGTACTCCTTGTCTCTTGTCTCACGAGGTTCTCTTAGATCTCGTTCGAACCCTCTAGCAGCTATGATTCTGCCACTGCCAATTCTTCGCCCACCAATAAGTCGTAAGCTTTCATTTTCCTTGTTATCCAGGGGACTTCCAGATCGGCGTGAACTGACAGCTGCAGTAACGTGGCAACCACCCCCAAAGCTCCGCCGCTGCGGACTGAGGACCACATCAATGTCATCTTCCTTTACTCGTTCTCTTGGGTCTGCAAAAAGTAGACAAAATCTTTACTTGTCCATTTAAAATTTATTAGAAGAAGCCAGAGAAAGCCCAACACTTTACCTGCTATTCGACGTTTTAGAGAACTTCTTTCTGCTTCAGTGTCTTTTCTTGAAGAATCAACAGGTGAGCTGCGTCCAGAATTTGGGTATAGCGACGCATGCCATTTTTCAGGGTCCCAAATACCATCACTGTCAAACAAGGCCATACAGGTTTCATAAACTATAAAGTCAAACTCTACTAAAAGTCAAAACTTTAAACCATAAAGTAGTCAACTCAAGCACACATTCAGTGCTACACACCTGTCATATTTGTCAAGTAAACAAGATGGTCTCTGTCTAGAGTGCGGTAGCTCCTTGATGTCCAGAAGTTCTTCCTGTTAATGTAGACAGTTGGCATTTTTAAAGGCAAATACTGACAAACAAAAATAACCCAACAAACAAAAAATAAAAAATAAATAAAAAGTATTTCACAGAGTGAAGCCAAGTCATCTTGGTCATAGCAGTTGAATGTGTATAGAACAGCCACAGATTTGTGTAATAGTTAAATATATTTGAAATACCTTTGAGTATCTGTGATGGGATTTGCTTTGAGGGGCCTTCTTGAGGTTACCAAAAGAATCTCTGATGTCTGGGTCCTCCTTGTGATCCATTCCAACAAGCCCAGATATCCACAACAAACCTAATAATGGGGAAATCGATTAGGTAGCCTCAGCAGCAGATGTTTAATAGGCTAACCTGGAACAGCGGTGTGGGCAGCAATACTTTGAGTCAAGGCAATTTAAAAAGGGGAGAAGAGCGTGCATACATTAAATTAAACTACACACAAGAATGCCAATGAATCAACATGTGCAATAATGGTGCATTCAATAAAGATACATTCTAAAATAATTTGTGAAAAAAAAAAAAATCTATTTAAAAATTGTCCATGTGTAAATCATGAAGTGTTCAACTTCCTAAAAAATATATAAATAAAAATATAACAGTATATGCAAAAAGGTGTACCCAATAAAGAATATATCATTCAAATAAATTCAGTGAACAAATCTGTATATATTTAAAAAAAAAAGTCCAAATGTGAGTAGTGGAGTATTCAGCTTCCAAAAAGCACACAGGATCTTCAATGAGATGTTCCAGCATATCGCATCACAAAATGCTCCAGCTTATATTAGAACAAACTGCTTACAAGATTTGTAGCATCTCATTAGGTAGAGATAAGCGCTTGTGCATCAGCCTGCCAGCCCGAAGAGAAATCCACCTGCAGTCTAACGAGAGGCGATGTGTTCCCGGCTATCAAAGCAGACCACTCCAAGAGGCTTTGTATCCAAAATCTCTCCTTGGTTAAAAAGTGTCTAAAACATCTCGATCAATACTGAACAGAGAGAGAAAGGCTTCAAGGTGTAGTATTTTCCAAAACAAAGGTTTATTTTTCACACGAATAACACTGGCTTACACATCCAAAGAAGCACTCGGCAAACCAAACAGATTTGAAACAGCCGTGGATCAGATCAGCTGGCTGTTCAGCGTCACAGGTTATGCTCCACCTGACATGTTTCTCCTTACAAGGCATCCACTGGGAACGGAGGGCATGCCTTGTAAGGAGAAACATGTCAGGTGGAGCATAACCTGTGACGCTATCACGCTGAACAGCCAGCTGATCTACGGCTGTTTCAAATCTGTTTTGTTTGCCGAGTGCTTCTTTGGATGTGTAAGCCAGTGTTAATCGTGTGAAAAATAAACCTGTTTCGGAAAATACTACACCTTGAAGCCTTTCTCTCTCTGTTCAGTATTGATCGAGATGTTTTAGACACTTTTTAACCAAGGAGAGATTTTGGATACAAAGCCTCTTGGAGTGGTCTGCTTTGATATCCGGGAACACTTTGCCTCTCGTTAGAAGACTGCAGGTGGATTCCTCTCATGCTGGCAGGCTGATGCACAAGCGCTTATGATCTCTACCCAATTAGATGCTACAAATCTGGCAAGCAGTTTGTTCTAATATAAGCTGGAGCATTTTGTGATGCGATATGCTGGAACATCTCATTGATTGAAGATCCTGTGTGCTTTTTGGAAGCTGAATACTCCACTACTCACATTTGGATTTTTTTTTAAATACAGATATTTTTTCACTGAATTTGAATGATCTATTCTTTATTGGGTACACTTTTGCACATAGTTTATTTTTTTTTAGGAAGTTGAACACTTCATGATTTACACTTGGACAATTTTAAATATAATTTTTTTCACAAAAATTTTAGAATGTATCTTTATTGAATGCACCATTATTGCACATATTAATTCATGTGCATTTTTGTGTGTAGTTTAATGTATGCGCGCTCTTCTCCCCTTTATATTTATCTTGAACTTTAGTATTTAAGTTTTCAGAGCTGCAGCACACATCTTTTTTGGTTAGCGCAAAATCACCCCTTTTTGTATACATAATGTCACACAATGAGCCCTGGTTCACACTGGTGCAAGTTGACATCCTAATCGCTGCAACGCCGCATCTGCGGCGCTCCACAGATTTCAAAAAGTAGTTTCTGTACACAGAAACGGCACAGATCTCTAATCGTGGCCAAAATCGGGACTGACAGACGGGAGTGAAATCATGCGAGTTCAGCTGTAATCGCACGGCTTCATTCCCAAAGCCCAGTGTGAACCTGGGCTAAACCCGATTTTCTTTAAAAAAAAAAAAAACATTAGATGACTGTAGCACGTAAAGAATACATGAAACAATGACAAAAAAAAAAAAAAAAAAAAAAAGACCCCCAACAAGGCCATAACATTAGAACAGATTTCAGTGTTCTAAAAGGTGGTTACAGTTTACAAGCAGCTAAATTTTAGTGGCAGAAGTTTAAAGAAGCATGGTCAAAGCTTTAAACCATATGTCTCTTGTGGGTCACAGGAGTACATTTGCTTTTTGTACTCCTGTGAACCACAGTCCACTTCTAGAAGGCTTCTGTGGCCACTAGGGCCGAAACTACTAATCGATTATGAAATTAATCGATTACTATTTTTATAATCGATTAATCGACCAGTAACATAATGGGGTTAAAAAAACTAAAAATGAGCCCTTTACAGTACAAAAAGAGCAAATCGCTACTATTTATATTACTTTTACTGTCCCACAGTAAAAAATTAACCCCTTAAAAGCAATTTGCTCTTTTTGTACTAATTTTAGTTTTTTTAACACCATTATGTTACTAAACATCTCAGGCCTGGGTCACACCTGTTTTTTTTGGTGCTGTTTGCAGAAACACACTACAGGTCATTTACATGGTTTCCTATGGGACACGTTCACATCCATGATTTTTTCAGCTGCTGTGTATTTGGAAAGGGCAAGTACTTTTTTTTTAAACGCAAAAACGGTGCTATTTTGTTTTTTGGTTCAATATACTTCAATGGAGAAGCTGCAGAAAAGCATGTAATAATGTGTTTTTTGCGGCAATTTGTGCTTTTTAGTCTGCCCAACAACAAATTGGCCAAAAAAAAAAAAAAAAAAAAAAAAAAAAAAAAAAATGTAAAAATGCAGCAAAATTACCTTTTTTTAAATACGGTTATTAACCGATTAATCAAAAAAAAAAAAATTGGCCAACTAATCGATTGAAAATAATCGTTAGTTGCAGCCCTAGTGGCCACTATTAGCTCGTGGGGCAGACCTGCACCAGGCTTGGGAAGGATCCCAACAATATTGGGGGAGAATACGTATTTTTTTTATACATCCCATACTCCTGGCTTCCGAAACCACGGTCTTAAAGGGGTAGTAAACCCTTGTGGTTTTTCATCCCTGTGCATTGTCTAACCGGAGTGACAAAGCAAAAAAAAAATTTTTTTTAAATCCCCCTTTGAAGAGGAGTTGCACCTCCATATGTTAGCCCACTAGCTTAGTGTATTGGGTAGTCCAAACAATCAAATTCTAGCATGCCTACCACAGATGAACTGAACTCAGCCAACTATTCCCTTAAAGCGGGATTTCACCCGCAATTTATTTTTTATTTTTTAAAGTCAGCAGCTACAAACACTGTAGCTGCTGACTTTTAGTAAGGACACTTACCTGTCCTACTCGCACCGCGATGATGGCCCCCGCGATGTCGACCCCTTGATCACTGCATGCCCCGCGCCGCCATCCTCACTAAGGGAAACAGGCAGTGAAGCCTTACAGCTTCACTGTCCGTTTCCTACTGCGCATGCTTCGCACCGATTTGTGAATGGGCGGCTGCTCTCTTGGATTACACACAGTTGCCAGAAGGCAGTGCGCCCCATTCACTAGAAGAGTATGCGGAAGACGACCCACCGCGGATAAGGAAGAGGCAGATTAGGAACATCTGCATAGCATCCGGTATTTCGGGTGAGTAAGCGAGTTTTTTTTCTCCCCATGGTGAAACTCCACTTTAACCTCCTAGATTGCAGGCCCAAAATGTAGGATGCCTATACCCAACTGAAGCTCCAAACAACTGACCCACAAGCTCAACTAAGGAAAGATCTTTCTTTGTGGCAGATTTTAATTTAATTTTATTCTTTAAAAAGGAGACCCCCTATACTGTCAAAGTCTGACAACAAAAGGAGGATCATCATGCCCTGTACCTACTGGGGAGTTCTCCCAGAAGAGGGATTTGGAACACGCCAGCCCAAACAATCCTTCATCTCTTGACTGTACTCCAGACAAAGACCCTGGTCAACCATAGGTTGCAGAACGCCAAAAAAACTTGGATCAACCTATTAGGTTCATTGTGTGCCCACAGCACAGGCAATTTTTCATAGTCTGAGTACCACGTTTTCCTTCCACAAAAAAATAAATAAATAAATAAATAAATAATAATAAAAAAAAAGGGTAGACAAAGTAGAAGCTGCAATTGGAGAAAGGACATCCACCTCAAGCGGTCAGGCATCCCCGGTCCCAACTATGAATCTGTCCAGCTTTGCATTTAGCCTAGATGCAAGAAGATCCACATCTTGAATTCACCAAACATCTCTGGGTGTTGACAGCTGAGGAAATCCACCTGCACCAACAAAACACCCAGACGAGGAGCAGAGTGAACAGCTCAGTAAGCTGTTCAGTAAGCTGTTCTGGCTGACTCAACACCACTCGGATGATGGTGTGAAGTTCAGTGAGGAGAAACAGGAAGTGAGAAATTCAGACAAAGAAAACAAAAGAAAAAAAAAATTTAGAAGGGAAATCTAAGGAAAAGGTAAGTGAACCAACAATGCACTAGCTTAAAGGAACCTATTTAGAAAATAAAAAACGAACCTTTACAACCCCTTTAAGTGGTTAAAGGACAGGTTACATAGTCAGGTTGAAAAAAGACAAAGTCCATCCAGTACAACCATAAAAAATACAAAATATCGTACAATCCCATATACCCAATTGATCCAGAGGAAGGCAAAAAAAAAAAAAAAAAAAAAAAAAAAAAAAAAAAACAGCAGAGCATGATCCAATTTGCTACAGCAGGGGGGAAAAAAATTCCTTCCTGATCCCCAGAGAGGCAATCGGATATTCCCCGGATCAACTTTACCTATGAATGTCAGTACCCAGTTATATTATGTACATTTAGGAAAGTATCCAGGCCTTTCTTAAAGCAATCTATGGAGCTGGCCAAAACCACCTCTGGAGGGAGTCTGTTCCACATCTCTTACTGTGAAGAAACCTTTCCGTACAGGTGTGGCATAGACCAGGGCTCGACAAACCCCGGGCGCTAGGTCGCCATTGCGACTAGAATTAGCGACCTGGCGCGGCACAGCTGGGGTATCCTGTGTCTCCGTGCGCCCCACCGCACGATTGTGTCGGGCTGGCCGATAATTGAGGCTGCGGCTTTGTGGCCTTCTGCAGGCCTATGCTTCCTTCTGTGATATGGCGCCATCTTGTGGTGGCCGTTGGTATGACAAGACAACCAGCAATGCTAATGGAGCTTCCCCTATCGTTTCACTGCCATCTCCTTCCCTCCAATTAGAACCCCCAAACATTATATATATTTTTTATTCTAACACCCTAGAGAATAAAATGGCGGTCGTTGCAATACTTTGTCACACCGTATTTGTGCAGCGGTCCTACAAGCGCACTTTTTTGGGAAAAAAAAGACACTTTTATATAAAAAAATAAAACAGTAAAGTTAGTCCAATTTTTTTTTTATATTGTGAAAGATAATGTTACGCCGAGTAAATTGATACCCAACATGTCACGCTTCAAAATTGAGTCCGCTCGTGGAATGGCGACAAACTTTTACCCTTTAAAATCTCCATAGGCGACGTTTAAAAAATGCTACAGGTTGCATGTTTTAAGTTACAGAGGAGGTTTAGGGCTATAATTATTGCACTCGCTCTACCAATTGCGGCGATACCTCACATGTGTGGTTTTAACACCGCTTTCATGTGCGAGCGCTACTCACGTATGCGTTCACTTCTGCGCGCGAGCTCGGTGGGGCGGGGCGCGTTCCTGGCTCCTAACTTTTTTAGCTGGCTCCTAGATTCCAAGCAAATTTGTCAAGCCCTGGGATAGACTAAATAAACTGCACATAGTCAGTAGTCTTAAACAGCTTTAGTTCCTTTCCTCCAGTAGGGGCACTTTGTCATAAGGATGAAGTAACAGTAAGCCCTCTTTGAATGTTTTGAGGGGCAGTTACAACTTAGGGATTCACCCCCTTTCACTTCTGCACAGGGCGGTGCTGCTGCAATTGCTGTTGGCTTGTTTGTCTGCTAAAGATCAAGCAGCCTTGAGAGGAGGGAGGGCAGCTGCTACTGTGCTAAAGTCTCAGGAGCATGTAAACAGCTGACAAGACAGCACAAGTCAGACAGGAGAAAAGTGGGGGTTCCCAACAATATTGTCAGGAAATTGGGGCCAGACGTGTCCCAGTCTGTCCAGCCGGTTCACACTGCTGCTTGGTGCACAATCCCATGCAATTTCAGCCATACAGATAGTATGGCTAAAATCGCATTCGGACTAAACTTGCACAGAACCTTTTTTGGCCCGCACCAGAATCGGATCGCATGGCTGCGATGCGAGAACCCGCAGTGGATTCGCAGGGTTATCACATTGTAAAAGTGTGAACCGAGTCTAAAAAGGTGTTGTAAAGGCTCACGTTTTTCACATCCCTGCCGTTCTTTTCTCCATGGTGTCTCGGCTTTGATTGCAGCATAACCATTGGCTCCTGTTGCTGCCAAATCCAATGACGCAGGCACCAGGGCCGAGTCATACACTGAATGACTCAGGAGCACGCCCGCAAAGTAACCCCCTCGGGAGAGCGCTTCTCGTAGGGGCTTATCCAATGCAGGGGAGTAGCCGCAAGTACCACAAGAAGAGAATGTTCGGGGCAACTGCAAAACGAGCTGCAAAGGGGAGGAAAGTATGACGTTTGTTTTTGTTTTTTGTATCACTTGAACGCTACTGCCCTGATCAGCCAAGGTAGAGTACACACCTGTTAAAAGCACAAGGGGCAAAACCAACGCACCACCCAAAATTAAAGCCAGGAACAAAGGGAGATAAGGGAAGCGTGTGTGGGTAGTCCGTGTAACAGGGAAAAACTAACCCACACACAGGGTACAGCCATCCAAATAACCTGCACTCACATATCCACACTGCAGGTCCCTAGGTAGCCCAAACTTCACCCATCTCAGCAGGTACACAAGGACGTTCAAGAAAACTACTCCCTGGTTGGGGGATCACCGCCCTGTACCTGTAAAACAAAACTCTGCTGGTTTTCAAGGCAATATATAAGTTGTTGGTCAGCGTCAAAAGTTCACATTACAGACAGGGGTCGATTTTCTAAAACTGGAGTGCAAAATCTGGTGCAGCTGTGCATGGAAGCCAGTTAGATTCTAACTTCAGTTTATTCAATTAAGCTTTGACAATAAAACCTGGTTGGTTTCTATTCAGTGCTGCTCCAGATTTTGCACTCACAGGTTTTAGTAAATCTCCCCCACTGCCCTTGTGTCTCCAAAGCAGTCCAGGTAGCCTTCCTTTTGGCAAGAAAGCACAAAAAAAAAAAAAAGATAAACCAGTCCTCCTGTTCCCCAATTAGACAACCAGAGAACAAGATTAGCTGTAAAACATAATTATCTAGTGTAGAGACTGCACAGGCATGACCATCACCTAGAGATACTAGAAAAAAAAAAAAAAGCTAATGCACTATACGAAAAATCAGCCGAAATTCAGTCATTTAGACAGTTCATTTGTTTTTCAGCCAGTTATTGGGGGGGGGGGGGGGGGGACCACGGTAGAGCCATTTGAGCCTAAAAAAAAATTGACATATTAGGAAGTTATGCCGAATAATAAATTGAAAGGCGTTTCTTATCCAAACTGTTTGCACTAGGGATACGTGAAAAATAAATAATATATTAATTTATGTCAATTGAACGATTTATTGATCATTACATGATTGCATTATAGTTTGCTCTCACTGCCAAACCTTCGTTTTCCAAAAAACGGCTTTGAACAATTTTTCATATAGTGTATGGCCAGCATAATACTAGAAGGAATGTCCTGTCTTCAACAGTGTCCATTCACCTGAAGGTGAGAGCATAACCCCATCGTAATGGATACAATAACTTGTGTCCTGAGAAGTATGATAAAAACAAAAAAAAAAGAAGCCTCAAAAACTTAACAGGTCTGTCTATCGCCCGGTACACATGATCAGAAAATCGTACGAAAAATAGCAAATTTCAGAGAGATCATACGATAATCTGTTAGTACAGAGCCGATCAGGACAGTTCATACGACATTATTTGATCGGACATGCGCAAACAATCTTTTCGTACGATGCCAGATCATCCGATTTTCTTTTAATCAGTACAGTGGTGGTTTAAAAAACACAAAACAAATGCATTACAACACATGACATCACTTCTGAATTTTTATTCTGTTGTACGCAAATTTGTGACTTTAGTAAAATCATCAGGTTCGATCTAAGATTAGCATAATTTTTTTTTTTAGCATACATTTTTGGCCGATAATCTCATCGTGTGTACCAGGCTATAGAACTGTCACACTAGGTCAGTCCCGATAGGACATCTGTGTGGGTGCATTCTGGGTCATGCACAGTTGTCACATTGGAAGCAGGATCCATGTAGCAACTGCTTGCCAACAGACAGCTATGGGACTGGCAAGTAACACCTGTGCATCCCCCTGCTGGTAAAGCACAGGCCTGCACAGGGCACAGATGTAAACACCCCATGTGATTGAGGCCTAATTGGGTTGGGGGGGGGGTCAAACTTGCTTAAGAAACCCCCCCCCCCCCCCCTCAATGAATTCTAAACAGTCTCAGAAGCATTTAAAACCGATGCCCATCAACACAAGCCCAAAGCCTGCTAACGCAATCCCTAATTTTTTTCTGTGCACCACTATGAAGAGATTACACTTCTCTTCCTGTCCTGAGACAAAACAGCACAAAGGGTCTCCAAACCCCTCCATGGGAGGCAGAAGAGGGGTCCTCATTGGAAGCCTTACGATCGCCACATGCTCTGGTGACTGTGGGATTCCCCCATCGCTGGGTTAGTAGTCTGCAGGACAAAGAAGATTGGTCACCTCACTAACCACAGACATTTAAAAACCAAAACAGAAGTTCTAAGCCTTCCATATCTAAAACTAGAATTAAGTGGTCTATAGTTACCCTTGCACACCTTGGTCCTTACAAAGCCCTCCACTTTAATAGGTAATATAGTGACCATTCACTGACCAGTCAACAAGTACAGTCGAGGGACTGAGGAGCAACCTGTCTCACACACAGCCCCATACAAAGTAATTACGAAGCACGCTCACCAGGCCCAGAAAACCGTTTCTAGTAACGCAGAGAGCCAAACCAACCACCAGACACCCCCCAAAGTCCCCAGAAACATGAGCGGGCACAGTCCCAAGCATCTGCCGCACGCTCATACTTCTACCCACACACAACTACCTTCTCACCTGAATACACCCCCGCTCCTTCCCGGTTCCCCCCTCCCTCTAATACCCCCCGCCGCGTACGGACGCCGCTTACGCACGGCACGCAGTGTACGCACACAACGCACGGCACGTACCGGCCCCGCGGCTCCCCCTCTCCTCGCCGGTCTGCTCTCCGCTGGGAGCTTCGGGGCCTTCGCTGGCTTCTACCTCGCGCCGATCCGGGATAGCCAGCAACCGTTCCAGTCAGGCACCGAAAATTGGCTACGTCAAAAAGGACCTCGGACGTCCTACGTCACTCGTTGACGCTGGAGAGGGCGTGTCGGCCAGACGCTTAACCCTTTAATTAGCAGGGGGGAAATGGCGTGGGTCACGTGATGCTGTGATGATGTTTGGTTTAAAAGTGAAAGTGAGGTCATCAGACATGACTGGGCAGTACAAGATCCTGGAAACAAAACGTTCTGTACAAGGGCTTCTTGCACACTGCAGCTTGAATGTATTGGGCATTGAGGTAAAACAATGCCTGATGGGTTTTACTTCCTCTTTGTTTCCCTGCAAAGGTAAAGCATAATAGTAGGGTGACCAGACATCCCCAGTTTCAGGGGACAGTCCCCTGATTGAGGACACTATCCCCGGACCAAGTTTGTCCCCGGATTGGATTTGAACAGGGTCTGGGGCAATTTTAAAGACAGTCAGTGCAGAATAAAAAAAAAAAAAATCTGAATTACACACCCCTGCTCCGCCACGCCTACTAGCTCAGGAGGGTGTATTTTTTCCATTATCTGTGCCCCTTTCTGATGATCATGTGCTGGTCGGAGCGGAGGGAACATTTCTTCAGTTTTGGGCGCATGCCCATTCAGCTCTGCTCGCATGTTCTTCTGCCTTGGCTCAAGTCCCGGCCATTCGCCTGCCTGTTTATCTCCTTGCCTTCCCTGGCGGAGTGATCTTCCTTCGCTCCACACCCAGTAGTAGCCCGGAGAGTAAGACTTGACAGGCTGTGAGGCGGGCGGCGACGGGCAGAGAGTCGCTGATTGCCGCCATTACTAGTAAAAAAAAAAATATGTCCCCGGATTTCATTTAAAAAATCTGGTTACCTTAATAATGGGCTACTATGCATCGCATACTAGCCCATTATATGTCACTTACCGAAACCGAAGCCTGTGATGTCCCCGTTTTCCTCGCTGGCTGGAAGCGTCCATTCTTCACCCCACTTCCTTCCGGGGCCACGGACTCCGGCTCTGTGACTGGCCGGAGTAGATGCTCAAACAGCAGTATCATGTGCAAGAGGCCTTATACGGGGAGGGAGTTGGAGTACAGTGTGTTGTCAGCTTTTTACTTCAGCTTCTGCTCTAGTCTACTTTTAGCCCTGGTTCACACTGGAGAGTTTTGACATGCGATATGACATGTCAAATCAGCAGCAATTGCCGTCAGTGGCACCGTCCTAATCGGTGCGACGCCACATCTGCGGCACTGCAGTTTCTGTACTACTTTTTGCAATTTCGGGTCTTGATTTGTCAGACCATAGTGCCGATTACTGAGATTACATTTTTTAGGGTAGATGTGAACAATATACAGGACATTGCGATATAAAATATTATCGACTTAACATTTCTTTAAAAAATTATGGTGAGTAAATACATTTTGTGGTGCTAAAAAAGAAGTCAAAGTAAAAAAAGTAAAATGCACAATCCTAATTTCCTTGTGTTATAATTTTATATAAAATTGTGCTGATATACAGATATATGAAGGACATTGCTACCCTTTCTGCTGAGGTCTTTTACATTCCACCTGTGCAGGGGTATCATCTGTTAGATGTACTGAGGGGCCAATGAACATCTAGCCATGGGCAGTTAGGAAGAAATGTTCCACTACAGGAAAATATAGAAAGAAAACACCAAAGGCTACAGAAAACAGTTTTTAGGTCACCACATCCCTAATTTGTAGAAAAAACAAGTACCCCCTTGGAGAGTGGGATTTTGTAAGTGACCAAAATCAATAAGAGTATAATAAAAATTGATTTATTTGGTACAAAGAAATATCATTTAATTGTGATACATATACAGACACATATAGACTCCGTTGAACCCAACGTTTCTGGCTTGATGTCCTTCTTCAGGGGTTTTGTAAACATATAGAGCCAGGTGTCAAGGAGTATCGGAAACCCACATATATGGTATGGGATCTAAAAGGGTCCCATATGACAAAGAGAAAATGGACGGATAATAGTTAATCACAGTGGTGTCCTCAAAGCAAACACGGATATCTCAGCGAAGGTCCAAAATAGTCCCCAGCCAGGAAAATTCAGATCAAAATGATCTAGATTGGAAACATGAAGAGAAATCACCCCAGGCAATCAACCATCTCATTTGAAGCAAGTGTCAAAAAGACTGGAGAGCTCCTATGGTTCCCCTGTCCAGGAAAATATACCTTCACTGGCCTGTGTACTGAGCGTGCCTGGAATCAGAGCTGTTGCAGCTGTGACTACAGGAAAATGGGAACAGGTCCACTGGTCTGAATGTTCCCACTGTGGGCTCAGGTGGGAGTTCTGTGGGTGGCGAACAGTCGTTCCATCAATAAAACAAGTTGGCAGTTAATTTTGCTTCCAATGACTGTGGTGCAGACTGCTTGTCCACTGCAGAGAAATCAATTTCAACATCAGAAACTGACACTTCAAGAGTGTCAATCTCTTTTGTCCTCTGCTACACATAGTGGTTGCCCCTCTTGAGTCCTATGTCACTGTTTATTGTGTCCTGTAGTGATATAAGGGACAGCAAGAAGACCCACTTGCACAGCTGGCGACTATGCAAGTGTTTAGATGTTCCAGTCTTCTGCATTAGCTATGCTTGGCTGTGGGAGCAGGGAGGAGAGGTATGCTTTTTTGCAGGGCGATCATTTATTTCCACTCTCATTTTAGTGACATGGCAACTTTAACATATAACGTGAAACAAAAAATCAAGGGAAGTCCCTGTCATATTTTTTTTTTTCACCAGCAAGATGTGCTGTGACTGGAAAAAGGAACCCTGTACTGAGAAAAAAAGTAGGCTATCATTGCTGGCTTCTTTACTAAATTGCATGGCTGACATCAAAAACCTGAAACAATCATTCAGATCAGGAGTTTTGACTTCAAGAAAATCTGTACATATGGGGATGCCATTATGAACTCTTTTTATCAATAGTACTGTATTTGCGTTACTTCAATGTTCAAAATTAGTGTCTGTCTAATTCAGTTTCTGTTTCACTTAACTTTTGGGGATTTTTATGTGTATGCTGTTTCACTGTGAGTTTTACGTTACCTCTTAACTATAATGCCGCGTACACATGGTCGGAATTTCCGACAGAAAAAGTCAGATGGGAGCTTTTGATCGTGAATTCTGACCGTGTGTATGCTCCATCGGACTTTTTACTGTATATGAACCCGACCTGAGAGTATTAAATCCTAGTCCCAATTCCAGCCCTGCTTGCAAAAAATCTAAGATGTTATGCATTTCAGAATTTAAAGCTTCAAAAAAGTGAAGATTAACAAAATCTATAAACTTCCTCCAAATTCTGTAGTAGGTGATATTGGTATTGTTCTTCCTGGAAGCCAAAAAAGTATCTATTACATTGTGTAAACACTCTAGGGACTGAAGTCTGTGCCGCCCATCTTTCGCTAGGTGGTTCCTCCTCTACAGAAATGTCTATTAAATCCCAGTCTCTGGAATTGCTAAAAGTTCAGGGCATGGGCTGGTGGCCCTTCGGCCCAGTGCCAACACTTTGGCAGGTGACTCATCATAGATAACATCCTCTGATAAAAAGTCAATTAAATCCATTGCTGACTCTTCAGCCGAGATTTCAGAGCTGTCTGCTGGTACTTCCTGATAGTCCCAGGCAAAGGGAGCCCAGCCCTGGCGCTGAGCAGAGTCTAGCAGCCGTCTGTAGGCAATCTCCAGCTCCCATTCCTGAATGGTCAGAAATTCCATATCTTCCAGTTCCCAGTGCACTTCCGAGACATTCAGTATCTCTTCTCTGAAATCAACAGTCCCAGGCCGCCGTAGCCAAAGTCTTCCGTTGGGCTGTCATCCGCTATCTGAGGGCATACTTGGGATACATGCCACCGGAGGGCTCTGTAGCTGTCATCCAGCAGCATCTCTGCCCAGACTAGCCTGCTTAACTCAGCTGTGTAACGCCGAGCGCTCCGGGTGTCCCATCCATCCCGGAGCGCCCGCGGCGTCTGTCCCCCTGCAGCGCTCCGGTCGGCCCCTCTGACCGTGAGCGCTGCTCTGATGCTGGCGGGGATGCGATCCATGCGGCGGCACCTGTCCGCCCGCGGATCGCATCCCATCCTGCTCACCGGCCTCCTCCTCCTGCTCCGTCCCGGCGTGCGCGGTCCCGCTGCTCTCCAGGGCGCGCGCGCGCCGGTCTTCTTAAATTTAAAGGGCCAGTGCACCATTGATTGGTGCCTGGTCCAATTACTGTGTACACACCCAAAACACTTAAAAACCCACTCCCCCTTCCTGTCCTTGCCGGATCTTGTTAGCGTTTTGTAGTTGCCTTGCCAGTGTATCTTACCTTCTGCCGTTGCCCCTGACTACGAACCATTGCCGCCTGCCCTGACCCTCCGCTACGTCTGACCTTGCCTCTGCCTAGTCCCTGTGTACCGTGCCTATCTCAGCTGCCAGAGAAGTTGAGCCGCTACTGGGGGACACGACCTGGTTGCTACCGCCGCAGCAAGTCCATCCCGCTTTGCGGCGGGCTCTGGTGAAAACCGGTAGCTGCTTAGAACCGGTCCTCCAGTGCGACCCGTGCCTTCGCCTCTCTGGCACAGAGGATCCACCTCCTGTGTCCTCACTAGCCACCAGTCCGGGCCCTGACAGTAGATCCGGCCATGGATCCCGCTGAGGTACCGCTGCCCAATCTCGCTGACCTCACTACCGTGGTTGCCCAGCAGTCGCAACAGATCGTCCAACAAGGACAGCAGCTGTCGCAGTTGACCGCCATGGTCCAGCAGCTTCTGCCGCCACAGCCTCCAGCATCTTCCCCTCTCCGAGCTGCCGCTACTACCTCGAGAATTCGCCTGTCTCTTCCGGAGAAATTTGACGGGGATTCTAGGATGTGCCGGGGATTCTTGTCCCAATGTTCCCTGCATCTTGAGATGATGTCTGACCAGTTTTCCACAGAACGGTCTAAAGTGGCATTCGTGGTCTCTCTGTTGTCTGGAAAGGCCTTGGCCTGGGCCACGCCACTCTGGGACCGCAACGACCCTGCTACAGCCACCGTTCAGTCCTTCTTTGCTGAGGTTCGCAGCGTTTTTGAGGAACCAGCCCGAGCCTCATCCGCTGAAACCGCCCTGCTTAACCTTGTCCAAGGAAACTCCTCTGTGGGCGAATATGCCATACAGTTCCGCACACTGGCCTCAGAGTTAGCCTGGAATGATGAGGCTCTCTGCGCGACCTTCAAGAAGGGTTGATCCAGCCACATCAAGGATTGTCTTGCCGCACGAGAGATACCCTCTTCCTTGACGGAACTCATCCATTTAGCTACCCGCATCGATATGTGCTACGTCGAAAGACGCCAAGAGCTTCGCCAGGAGAAAGATCTCGTTCGCACCAGGCGTTATCCGCGCCTGGCTCCTCTCTTTCTGAATCCTATGCATCCTGTTACCGTGCCTCCCGCCGAGGAGGCCATGCAAGTGGACCGGTCTCGCCTGACCCTACAAGAGAGGTCTCGCCGTAGGAACGAGAACTTATGCCTTTATTGTGCGAGCTCTGAACACTTCCTAAAAGACTGCCCTATTCGTCCTCCGCGTCAGGGAAACGCCCGCACCTAGTGAACGTGGGAGAGGCGCTACTAGGTGTGAATTCTTCCTCTCCACGTCTGACTATTCCTGTGCGGATTTCTCCTTCTGCTGGCTCCCTCTTCTCTGCGGTGGCCTTCCTGGACTCTGGTTCTGCAGGAAACTTTATTGAAGCCTCTTTCATCAACAGGTTCAACATTCCTGTTACCCGTCTCATCAAACCCTTCTTCATTTCCTCTGTAAATGGAGAGAATTTGGATTGTACCGTGCGTTACCGCACCGAACCCCTGCTCATGTCCGTTGGTGTTCTTCACCAAGAAAATATTGAATTCTCTGTTTTGCCGAACTGTACTTCTGACATCCTTCTTGGCCTACCCTGGCTCCAGCGTCACACTCCTACCCTCGACTGGACCACTGGGGACATCAAATCCTGGGGTGACTCCTGTCACAAGCATTGCCTTAAGTCTGTACCGACCTGTCAAGTCCCCATCACTACTCCTTTGCCTGGCCTTCCAAAGGCCTATCAGGACTTTTCTGATGTCTTTTGCAAAAAAACAGGCGGAGGTCTTACCACCACATAGACCCTACGACTGCCCCATTGACTTGCTCCCAGGTACTACACCACCCCGTGGCAGAATTTACCCTCTCTCCTCTCCTGAAACCAAGGCCATGACTGAATACATTCAGGAGAACCTCAAGAGAGGTTTTATTAGGAAATCATCTTCTCCAGCCGGAGCGGGGTTCTTCTTCGTGGCCAAGAAGGACGGATCTCTACGCCCTTGCATAGACTATCGTGGTCTCAATAAAATCACTATTAAAAATCGCTACCCTCTGCCTCTCATCTCGGAACTCTTTGACCGTCTGCGCGGAGCAAAAGTTTTTTCTAAATTGGACCTCAGGGGCGCTTATAACCTCATCAGAATCCGTAAAGGAGATGAATGAAAAACCGCATTTAACACCAGAGATGGTCACTTTGAATATCTCGTCATGCCGTTCGGACTTTGCAACGTCCCTGCAGTCTTTCAAGATTTTGTCAACGAAATCTTCCGGGACCTACTGTATACCTGTGTGGTTGTCTATCTTGACGACATCCTAATCTTCTCTGCCAACCTTGAGGAACATCGGCTCCATGTCCGTCAAGTGCTCCAGCGCCTCCGCGTAAATCATCTTTACGCTAAATTTGAAAAATGCCTTTTTGAGCGCAGCAGTCTTCCTTTCCTAGGTTATCTGGTCTCTGGACAAGGTCTTCAAATGGACCCTGACAAACTCTCCGCAGTCTTGGGTTGGCCACGCCCCTCTGGACTTTGTGCTATCCAACGCTTCCTTGGATTCGCCAACTACTATCGTCAGTTCATACCCCACTTCTCCACCATCGTTGCTCCTATAGGGGCACTGACCAAAAAAGACACGAATCCTAGGTCCTGGCCGCCTCAAGCGGAGGAAGCCTTTACTCGCCTTAAGACCGCCTTCTCCTCTGCACCTGTCCTGTCTCGGCCAGATCCTCTAAAGCCGTTCTTCCTTGAAGTTGACGCCTCCTCGGTAGGAGCCGGAGCTGTGCTTCTTCAAAAAAACGCTAAAGGGAAAAACGTCACTTGTGGTTTTTTTCTCTAAAACCTTCTCCCCTCCGGAAAAAAACTATTCCATAGGTGACCGTGAACTGTTGGCCATCAAGTTGGCATTAGAAGAGTGGAGACATCTCCTGGAAGGGTCCCTTCACCCTATCTCCATCTACACTGACCATAAAAATTTGTCCTACCTTCAGTCCGCTCTGCGCCTAAATCCTCGCCAGGCCAGGTGGTCATTGTTCTTTGCCCGCTTCAACTTCCAGATCCATTTTCGGCCCGCAGACAAAAAAGTTAGGGCTGATGCCTTGTCCCGTTTCTCCGATACCTCTGAAACCGGGACTCCTCCTCAACACATCGTACCCCCTGAGTGTCTGATTTCCTCTGCTCCCGCTTCTCTCGTGCCAATTCCTCCTGGAAAGACTTTCGTTCCTCCACGCCTTCGGCTTCAGATACTCAAGTGGGGCCATTCCTCCCATCTAGCCGGTCACGCTGGGATCAAAAAATCCATACAATTGATTGCCAGACACTATTGGTGGCCTACCCAGGAGAAAGATGTGACTGACTTTGTACGGGCCTGCACTATCTGTGCACGTGACAAGACTCCTCGCCAGAAGCCTGCAGGTCTTCTCCTTCCCCTACCTGTGCCTGAACAACCATGGTCCCACATCGCCATGGATTTCATCACGGACCTCCCTTTGTCTCGTAGTAACACTGTCATCTGGGTGGTCGTTGACCGCTTTTCTAAAATGGCTCATTTTGTCCCGCTCCCTGGTCTGCCTACTGCACCTCAGTTGGCGAAGCATTTTTTTCTTCAAATTTTCCGCCTCCATGGGCTGCCCTCACATATCGTCTCGGATAGAGGCGTTCAATTCATCTCAAAATTTTGGAGAGCTCTCTGTACTCAACTAAAGATTAAGTTGAATTTTTCTTCCGCTTATCACCCGCAGTCCAATGGACAGGTGGAGAGAGTTAACCAGGTCCTTGGCGACTACCTACGACATTTTGTCTCCGCCCGTCAAGACGATTGGGTCGACCTATTGCCCTGGGCAGAATTCTCATATAATTTCAAGAACTCTGAATCTTCCTCCAAGTCGCCTTTCTTTGTGGTCTACGGCCGTCACCCATTGCCCCCCCCCTCCCCATTCCCACGTCTTCTGGAGTTCCGGCCGTGGATGAATTAACTCAGGACTTTGCCTCTATCTGGAAAGAGACTCAAAAGTCGCTCTCACTGGCCTCTGCCCGCATGAAGAGACATGCAGATAAAAAAAGAAGAATCCCTCCTGTCTATGCCCCTGGTGACAAAGTGTGGCTCTCCTCCAAATATGTTCGGTTTCGGGTACCTAGCTACAAGCTGGGCCCTCGTTACCTCGGGCCATTTAAAATCAAAAACCAAATCAATTCTGTTTCTTACAAGCTCCACCTTCCTCCTTCTCTTCGTATTCCCAACTCTTTTCATGTGTCTCTTCTTAAACCCCTCATTCTTAACCGATTTTCCCCTAAGGTCACTGCTCCTGCTCCTGTCTCTGGTTCTTCTGATGTCTTCTCGGTGAAAGAGATCCTCGCCTCTAAGGTCATCCGAGGTAAAATATGTTTTTTAGTTGATTGGGAGAACTGTGGTCCTGAGGAAAGATCCTGGGAACCTGAGGCCAACATTTTAGATAAAGAGCTCATTCGTAGATTCTTGGGTTCCAAGAAGAGGGGGAGACCTAAGGGGGGGGTACTGTAACGCCGAGCGCTCCGGGTGTCCCATCTATCCCGGAGCGCCCGTGGCGTCTGTCCCCCTGCAGCGCTCCGGTCGGCCCCTCTGACCGTGAGCGCTGCTCTGATGCTGGCGGGGATGCGATCCATGCAGCGGCACCTGTCCGCCCGCGGATCGCATCCCATCCTGCTCACCGGCCTCCTCCTCCTGCTCCGTCCCGGCGCGCGCGGTCCCGCTGCTCTCCAGGGCGCGCGCGCGCCGGTCTTCTTAAATTTAAAGGGCCAGTGCACCATTGATTGGTGCCTGGTCCAATTACTGTGTACACACCCAAAACACTTAAAAACCCACTCCCCCTTCCTGTCCTTGCCGGATCTTGTTGCCTTAGTGCCCTGAGAAAGCGTTTTGTAGTTGCCTTGCCAGTGTATCTTACCTTCTGCCGTTGCCCCTGACTTTGAACCATTGCCGCCTGCCCTGACCCTCCGCTACGTCTGACCTTGCCTCTGCCTAGTCCCTGTGTACCGTGCCTATCTCAGCTGCCAGAGAAGTCGAGCCGCTACTGGGGGACACGACCTGGTTGCTACCGCCGCAGCAAGTCCATCCCGCTTTGCGGCGGGCTCTGGTGAAAACCGGTAGCTGCTTAGAACCGGTCCTCCAGTGCGACCCGTGCCTTCGCCTCTCTGGCACAGAGGATCCACCTCCTGTGTCCTCACTAGCCACCAGTCCGGGCCCTGACAAGCTGTCTGCTCCTTGTGCGGTTCTTCTTCCAAAAACAGCACCTGCAATACATACTGCGACCAGTATCTTTCCTGGATGGAGGGGAGAATTTTACCCTGGTGGCACTTCTAATGGGCTAGTGTTTCCTTCAAAAGTTTGCAGCGGATAGAATCATACCATCCCAGCAGGACCTCCTCTGATACTGATCCTCTGTGCTGTATCTGTATCTCGCGCAACCTCCTTCCAAATTCCTCCTCCATGGCGGCTGGTATCTGTTCCTCTCCTCTTGTGCTATCTGGACCTTGGATCCCGGTGGAGGTTTGGATGTCCCAGACTACAGGAAGCATCCCACTGCTTGCCACCAATGTAACGAAACGTCCCACACCCCGCTTGAGTGCTTTCGTCATATATCACTTCCTCCCAGTCTGAATATAGATATCAGATCTTACAGCCCATCTATTGTAACTAAGAACCAGGCTAGACTAGCTCAGTTACATAGCTTGAACATGGAACTGTTTATTTGAACACAGGCACACAGAGATATTCAAACTTCCAGCCTTGGGTGGCTCATAACCACTCTTCACGATTTGACCCAGCACTTCTCTCTCTCTCTAGTACGCCTCTGCTCCCCCCACTCCATGGACTCCTTTCTTCCTTTTTTTTTCTCTTCTCCCTTCTCTTTTCTGCTTTCTCCTATCTTCTCCTTCTTCTCTTTCTTTAAATTTTTCTGGCCCACGGGCTTGGTCCTGTTGGGAACGGACACATGCTCTGTAGAAAATGTTTCATTTTTTATTCTTCAACTACCGACAGATAATGCCTAATTTTATACATTCTCTGTGAGGTTTATTTTTAATTTATTTATTTATTTTGGAATGTTACTGTTTGGGACTTCACTTTGTCATTTGTTGTATTCATGGTCCTGCGAGGCCATTGGCATGTTAACCTAGCCTAACATGATTTTCTTTTAATGGTCTTGTGAATGGATGGCAATCTCCTGCTGACCACACCCGATCACCCTTGGACCCCCAAGGGCTTCTTCAAACTCTGTGCCTTGAACTGATCTTTTCGTTTCTAGCAGTTTATCTTTTATTTTAATTATTTTTTTATTTTATTTACACCTATGTTTTCTTCTGGGCTGTGTCTACAACCGTTTTGTATCGTACTGTTGATCTATATTTTTTCAATAAAACCCTTTGTACAAGAGATGTTCAAACTTCTCAGCAGTAGACTGTCCAATCAGCAGGGAGAGCTGTTGGTGGAATTCCCCCCCTCCCCTCTTACGCTAATCTACATAGACATATACATCCCATAATAGGTTGCTCCCAAGGCAGACAGACACAATAGAACAATGGGATACAGCCACACCTAACAAACACATAGCAACCCCCACCCCACCTCAAACCATCTAGCAATGGTCTCTGATGGACAGTGGACTTAATCTTCATATATTCTTGAGGTCAAACTTTGGTTCTCAAGCCTCGTACACACGAACAAGTTTCTCGGCAAAAACCATCAAGAAACTTGCTGGCAGAGATTTCTTGCCGAGAAATTAGTTCGTGTGTATGGTTTCTCGTCAAGAAAAGCGACAAGAATCTCAACGAGAAAATAGAGAACCTGCTCTCTATTTTCCCGTCAAGATTCTCGTCAGCCTGTTTCTCGACGAGAAAATTGTGTGTGTGTACACTTACCTTTTCGCCGGGAAGCCTGCGCATGCTCGAAATGACTTCGACGCATGCGCAGTAGCTTCCTAGGCATAGGTAGGGTGAACAAAGATGGCGGCGATGGCATTGAATGTGACGAGCGCATGCTCGTCGTATTCGATGACGTCACCGCGTTCGCTCCATTCAAAGAACCGCGGGTTCTTTGAAAGGAGCGTGTGTACACTCGGCCGGGACAAGTTTCTTGTCCAAGAATCTCGTCGAAAAAAACGACATGTTTTTTTCGACGAGAATCTCGGCCGTGTGTACGAGGCATCAGTCACCCTTTGCCCTTAATAGACACAGGGTAACTTACACATAGGAGGTGCATAGGGAGCTGGGACAAGGGTTTCCCAACCTCTCCAAGGGATTCTGGGTTCCACGGCCCCACCCAAAGTGACTCTGTCACACTAACTAACTAATTAATAACACAATAATGGTGGAACTTTCTAATGTATGAAAATCTCATTAAGCTTCAATATCATGACAATACTGGTCTCTGTGATATGTAACATCACATATAATACACATAAGAGATAAAAAATGACTGCAAACTTTTCAGGGATGATGAAAACCGCTTCTACAGATATTTGGCAGTGGACAGTGTCAGTAAAGTAGTGGATAGTGTCCACTGCTTATCAGTGCCCATAAGTTCAGCCTCATCAATGCCCATAAGTGTAGCCTCATCACTGCAGCATATCAGTGCAGCCTTATCAATGCCCATAAGTGCGGCCTCAGTGCCCATAAGTGCAGCATATCAGTGCAGCTTATCAGTGCAGCCTTATCAGTGCCCATAAGTGCAGCATATCAGTGTCCATCAGTGCAGTCTCATCTGTGCCCATCAGAGCCGCTTATCTGTGCCCATAAGTGCAGCCTATCTGTGCCCATCAGTACAGTCTCATCTGTGCTCACCAGTGCAGCCTGTGCCCATCAGTGCAGTCTCACCTGTGCCCATCAGTGTGGTCTCATCTGTGCCCACCAGTGCAGCTTATCAGTGCCCACCAGTGCAGCTTATCTGTGCTCATCAGTGCAGCTTATCAGTACCATCTCGGTGCAGTTTATCAGTGCCCATTAGTACAGCATATCAGTGCATATTATCGGTGCAGCCTCATCAGTGCTGTCTTAGTGCAGCTTATCAGTGCCGCCTTAGTGCAGCCTCATCAGTGCCCATAACTGCTGCTTAGCTTGTGAAGGAATGTAATGAGCATAATGTTAAACTAGAAAATGTCTATTCTCTATGCATCTTTACTATACTATAAAGTCTATATTGCTTTTTCATGTACACCACTGCTGTAATTCTTCCTTACTCAAATCATTTTCTAATACACCCCCTCCCACCGAAAAAAACTGGAGAAGACAGAAAATGGCGGATGCCCCCCTCTCCCACACATCTTTGGAATGCGGAAATGAAGACAGATCAGAGGGACAACCAAGCTTGATCATCACATTTTTGTACTCTTCTTGTATTTCAGCCAATCAGATGTGGTTTGCAGTCTTACATTAACATAATAGTGACGTATCATGCTATGTGTAAAAAGTTTAGTACTGCCTGTAATAAAACATTAGATACGGAAGTAACGGTTCTGCACGGACGTGTCGAGTCCTACTTTCATCATGCATGCAATGCTATCTAACCTTTACAATTCGGAACAGTAGTAGAATCCATATTAACCCCTTTGTGGTTAAACGACCATTACAAATGACGCCCAGCGTGGGGCTCCAGGTTTTTGACCGTAGGAAGTCCGCAACCTAAGGGTTGAGTGGCCAATCGGGACTGACCGAATACAGGGACTTGCGCACCCCTGGGGTACGGTAGGTACTTATATACTGTGACAGCAGGAAGGTAAAGTCACCTGGTTGCATCCAGGGGGGTAGATATATTTCGCCCAGATTCAGGCTTTACGCCGATTTATACAGCTAGGTGGAGAGTTGTATAAGCCCAGCTGAGACTAGTGGGCTCATTGATGACTCATACCTCTAGGGAGAGGGCTGGGCGTCGTGCAGACAGGGAGTTGATGAGGCCAGCTGAAGCTTGTCAGCTCATTTAGGCCTCTATAAGAAAGCCCAGATTCATTAGATGTTAGCTCATGCCTGGAAGCAGACCTGTGTGGACTGTCTAGGGAGAGTGAACCCCTGTGCGGTGAGAGAAAGCCTGTGTGGCTATATTTTGCTTGGACATTTAAAACCAGGGACTAGGACAGCACTAGGCTGATCCCAGTCGTTAGTTAGGAAACCTGTAAGTTTAGTCAGAGGTCAAGTTGACCAGGATTTATTTTGTGTTTGTTTTTTTTGCCTTGCTGTGTTTTTGTCACTGTAAATAGAAAATAAACCACACCTTTTTTTGATTTTGAAAACCACAACCTCCGTCTGCTGGGCCTGTTTTTGGGTGGGGAGCCCATCCCGGGGGTCACACATACCCGCTGCCGAGCTAGCCCCCTCACAGTTGGTGGAGAATGCGGGCAGTTTTTTTTTAAGCCAGCATGGAGGAGATACTGAAACAGCTGGCTCTAGCAAATGCCAATCAACAGCAGACAAATGCAGGTTTGCAAAGGAGCCTTGCAGCCCAGCAGCAAGCTCATCAACAGAGCCTTGCAACTTTACAACAGAGTCTGGAGGCTCAGCAACAAGCCCAACAGCAATCTGAGGCCCGCTTCATAGACCTGTTGCAGAAGCAAGAGCAGAGACTACAACAACAGATGGAAGCAGTAATGCAGCAACGTCCGCAGACCGGTGAGGAAAGCCGTCCCACTAATACCGCGTCCTTTGGGGTGAGTCGTTTATTGACAAAAATGACTGGAGAGGATGATCCAGAGGTATTTTTGACCACATTTGAAAGGACCGCTGAAAGAGAAAAGTGGCCTGAGGAGCAGTGGGCTGGACTGGTGGCTCCTCTGTTAACGGGTGAATCGCAGAAAGCTTACTATGACCTAGAGCCTGACCAAGCAAAAGACTATGTGATGCTAAAAGCTGAAATATTGGCAAGGCTGGGTGTCACCCTGGCTGTCCGGGCTCAGCGTGTGCATAACTGGACTTTCCAGCTTGGAAAACCCCCCAGGTCTCAAATGTATGATCTCATTCACCTGAGCAGAAAGTGGCTACAGCCAGAGACTTTGTCCGCACCAAAGATTGTGGAACGTGTTGTAATGGATCGGTTTTTGAGAGCTCTTCCTACTGCCATCCAAAAGTGGGTAAGCCATGGAGACCCAGAGACGGCCGATGGTCTTGTGGATCGTGTGGAGAAATACTTGGCTACAGAGAACCTGACGGCCTCTTCCAGAGACACTCGGACTTTCCACCCTAAGACCAGACCATCCCCAGGGGCGGATAAGATGATTCCAAGGGGTAAGGGTGGAGAGAGTGAGAGGGTGGGAGCTCTACCCCAAGTTTGGCGAGAACAGCCTGGGAAATCAGCGGCTCAAGAGGCGGCAAGAAGGATCATTTGCTACCGCTGCCGGCAAGCGGGACATATTGCAGCAAATTGCCCGGTTTTGGAGGAACCCATGCAGTGTGACTTTCTGACGGGCAGACGTCAGTCGCTGTGTGCGACAGTCGCATGCACTGCCATTCGGGGAACTGAGAAACATTTATGCAAAATGTGTATTAATGGTAGAAATGTTGTGGTATTGCTGGATTCAGGTAGCCTTGTGACCCTGATAAAGGCTGAGTTAGTTAAAACAGAGGTCTCTGGGAATAGCAAGGTAGCCGTTATTTGTGTGCATGGGGACACCCGAGAGTATCCAGTGACTACAGTGTGTTTCGAGACCCCCAAAGGTACCCTTTCTCATCCAGTGGGCTTAGTGTCTCAGTTACCGCATGACGCCATTGTGGGAAGGGATTTTCCGAAGTTCTG
Source organism: Rana muscosa (assembly GCA_029206835.1). Lineage (NCBI taxonomy): Eukaryota > Metazoa > Chordata > Amphibia > Anura > Ranidae > Rana > Rana muscosa. The sequence goes on from CM055116.1 coordinate 886,966,850, forward strand.
GGAACTGTGGGATGATCATGAGCCCCCCACTGGTGCCCCTATGTACCAGGAATATGATAGCCAGAACTCCTCTGAGAGTGGTGAGGACTCTCCCGAATTTCCCTTGTCAGTATTGGCAGGGGAGACTCAAGAAACTGGAGAGGAGCCCACCTCCTCAGACGAAAACCTACCGTCTGTGGAGTTTTCTGATCTTGAGGTTCACAGGGAAAACTTTGCCACAGAACAGTTGAAAGACCCCGCCCTAATAAAGGCACGGGAAAACGTAGTGAAAATAGATGGCGAGTTAGTGAACCCAGATAATACCTGCACTTACCCATACTTCAGCGTAGAGAAGGACCTACTGTATCGGGTGGCAAAAAGGGCAGAAGAAACCGTTGAGCAGCTGGTGGTGCCCAAACCTTACAGGAAGTTGGTGTTGGAGTTGGCCCATGGGCACATTCTTGGAGGTCATCTGGGGACAGAGAAAACCCGAGAGAGGGTATTACAGAGATTCTATTGGCCTGGGGTGATGAAGGACATAGAAAATTATTGTTCCTCCTGCCCTGTGTGTCAGAGGTCGGCCCCGATGCCACACTTCCGTAGCCCGCTGGTCCCTCTACCCATCATTGAGGTCCCGTTTGAGAGAATCGCAATGGATTTGGTAGGTCCTATAATCAAGTCCGCTAGGGGGCACCAGTACATATTGGTTATAATGGACTATGCCACCCGTTATCCAGAAGCGATCCCTCTCAGAAATACCTCGGCCAAAACCATAGCCAAAGAGCTATCTCTTGTTTTTAGCCGGGTGGGTATTTGTAAAGAACTGCTTACGGACCAAGGTACACCCTTTATGTCCCGGGTTATGAAGGAGCTGTGTAAATTGTTCAAAGTGACGCAATTACGTACATCTGTGTATCACCCCCAAACCGATGGGCTGGTTGAAAGATTCAACAAAACCCTAAAACAAATGTTGAAGAAAGTGGTGGATAGGGATGGAAAGGATTGGGACTGTCTACTTCCTTATTTGATGTTTGCTATTAGGGAGGTGCCCCAATCCTCTACGGGATTCTCCCCCTTTGAGTTACTGTATGGGAGACACCCAAGAGGGCTGTTGGATATTGCCAAGGAAACTTGGGAAAGTGAGAGTTCTCCCCACAGGAGTGTGATTGAGCATGTCGCCCTGATGCAAGATCGAATTGCACAGGTAATGCCCATCGTGAAGGAACATTTGGCCCAAGCGCAGTTGGCACAGCAGAGAGTGTACAACCGTGGAGCCAAGACCCGTACCTTTTCCCCGGGGGATAGGATATTGGTACTTGTCCCTACGGTTGAAAGTAAATTCCTTGCCAAATGGCAAGGCCCCTACGAGATAATGGAAAAAGTGAGCGAAGTGAATTACAAGGTCAGACAACCAGGAAGGCGAAAGCCCGAACAGATCTATCACGTTAATCTGTTGAAAGCCTGGAGGGATAGAGAGTCCCTAGTCGCAGACACTTGGTCACCAGCTCAAACTGGTTGCGTGATTCCTGAGGTTGGAATCGCAGCCACCTTGTCACAACCCCAACAACAGGAGGTTAAGGAGTTTGTGCTTCGCAACAAGGAGGTATTCTCTGAGCTGCCGGGACAAACATCTGGGGTAGAGCATGACATTATTACCCCGCCCGGTGAAAGGGTGAAGTTAAAACCCTATCGGATCCCAGAGGCCCGACGGGAGGCAATACGGGAGGAAGTACAGAAAATGCTGAACTTAGGGGTGATAGAGGAGTCCCAAAGTGATTGGTCTAGTCCCATTGTGTTGGTGCCTAAACCGGATGGGAGCTGGCGATTTTGTAACGATTTTCGTCAGTTGAACAAAGTTACAAAATTTGACACCTACCCCATGCCACGTATAGATGAGTTGATCGACCGGCTGGGAACAGCCCGATACATGACGACTCTTGACCTCACAAAAGGGTATTGGCAAATCCCCCTGGCCAAGTCAGCCAAAGAGAAAACCGCATTTGTAACCCCAGACGGGGCGTTCCAATATAAAAGAATGCCGTTCGGGTTACAGAATGCGCCGGCCACATTCCAGCGGAAAATGGACCAGATGCTGAGGCCCCATCGGAAGTATGCTGCGGCTTACCTGGATGACGTAATTGTCCATAGCACAGATTGGGCCTCACATCTGCCAAAAGTGCAAGCAGTCCTGGACTCTGTTCGGGAAGCAGGGTTTACGGCTAACCCCAAGAAGTGTACCCTTGGGCAGGAGGAGGCCAAATATCTTGGGTACACCATTGGGAGGGGAGTAATAAAACCCCAACTCAACAAAGTCGAGGCCATCCAGAGTTGGCCACGTCCCAACAGCAAGAAGCAGGTACGAGCCTTTCTGGGAATCGCTGGGTATTATCGGCGATTCATTCCCCACTTTGCTTCTAAGGCTGTGCCCCTAACCAACCTGACGAAGGGGAAAGGGTCGGTCATGATTAAATGGACCCCCGAGGCTGAGGCAGCATTCCAATTCTTGAAACAAGCCTTATGTAGCCAGCCAGTGTTGTACTCACCCGACTTCTCTAAAGACTTTGTCGTACAAAGTGATGCGTCAGATGTGGGGTTAGGAGCAGTATTGTCCCAGGTCTGGAACGGGGAAGAGCACCCAGTCATTTACCTCAGCAGGAAGTTGAAGTCCCATGAGGTAAATTACGCCACCGTTGAAAAGGAGTGTTTAGCGGTGAAGTGGGCTCTAGATTCCCTTCGGTACTACCTGCTAGGTAGGCACTTTGACATGGTTACGGATCACGCTCCGTTAAAGTGGATGGCTCAAAACAAGGAAACAAATAGAAGAGTGAATAGGTGGTTCCTGGCCCTCCAGGAATTCAACTTCACAGTAAAGCATCGCCCTGGCGTTCAAATGGGGAATGTGGATGCTTTGTCTCGAGTACATGAATGCCTGATTGCTGGTGTTCCAACCCCGAGGTTAAAACAAGAGGGGGGGGTATGTGACAGCAGGAAGGTAAAGTCACCTGGTTGCATCCAGGGGGGTAGATATATTTCGCCCAGATTCAGGCTTTACGCCGATTTATACAGCTAGGTGGAGAGTTGTATAAGCCCAGCTGAGACTAGTGGGCTCATTGATGACTCATACCTCTAGGGAGAGGGCTGGGCGTCGTGCAGACAGGGAGTTGATGAGGCCAGCTGAAGCTTGTCAGCTCATTTAGGCCTCTATAAGAAAGCCCAGATTCATTAGATGTTAGCTCATGCCTGGAAGCAGACCTGTGTGGACTGTCTAGGGAGAGTGAACCCCTGTGCGGTGAGAGAAAGCCTGTGTGGCTATATTTTGCTTGGACATTTAAAACCAGGGACTAGGACAGCACTAGGCTGATCCCAGTCGTTAGTTAGGAAACCTGTAAGTTTAGTCAGAGGTCAAGTTGACCAGGATTTATTTTGTGTTTGTTTTTTTTGCCTTGCTGTGTTTTTGTCACTGTAAATAGAAAATAAACCACACCTTTTTTTGATTTTGAAAACCACAACCTCCGTCTGCTGGGCCTGTTTTTGGGTGGGGAGCCCATCCCGGGGGTCACACATACCCGCTGCCGAGCTAGCCCCCTCACAATACTTACCACTGAACAAATTCGTTCTGTCTGGGTTGGCAGCTGGCTTTGTCGGCTTCTAGAGGCAAATTAAGAGGCAGGTAATTTTTATATCTCGCCTGGGGCTGTTTTAACGAACCTGCTATTGGATCTCTACTGACTGTATTTGTTTGGTGTTTGTATTTGTTCAGTGTCTGTTGTCCTAAGCATTGCAACTCCTTGGCAGACTGAAAGGTTGTTGCAATTGAGTACCCTGACCCAGGTGAGCTGTCTGCCCCTGAGAAGACGGGACGTGTCCAGAGGTGAGCTGTCTGGCCCTCTAAAGGACGGTGTAGCTTTGCAATAAGGTTACTCAGGGGTTACGGTGTACCGTGTTCTGGTTCAGGTGAGCTGTCTGCCCCTGCAGAAAAAATGGTTAACCCCTGAGGGCGTAGTTCAGCTGCTAAGGTTTTGCGGTGCCAGAGGCTGCAGGTGTGGTGTGATGTCCTGTTCTCAGTGTGTTTGTGGATTACTGTTTGGCATAAATCAACGGGGTTGGGGACTGGTGAAAGTAAAAAAAGGCGGCTACCTGAAGGAACAATTGGGCCACAAGCCGCTGTTCCCCTTCACCCCTGATGTGTTGGTTTTTAGATTAAAGGTTCATTACCCAGTGAAAGAGGGGATAGGAAAAAAAAAAGCTTGTTAGTATCCCCACGCAACGATACGAGCCCCTACCCTCGAGGGGAGGATGGGTTAGGATATCTCATGGATAGAATCCTGTGTGAGAAACGGTGTTTAATAAATGTTAACCCTTGACTAGATATGAAATCACTAGTGTAGCATGTGATGAGATGTAAGGAATCAGCAAGGAAATGGTTAAAGAACTTGAAAGTGAAATGCACTAGAAGTGGACAGAAGATTAGAAATATTAATAAGGTTTGTTCGATGTGAAACAAGAACATTGTGAAGAGGACAGAAGTTGCTGAAGCGTTGTTGTAGCGAAAGTTTGTGAATTGGAAGACTCCCAGATAAGTGGCGTATGTTGATAAGATGGAACAGAAAGTAATTCTATGTGATAAAAGCTTATTGCAAGTGTCAGAATCTTGGTTTCATGCTACTAAAACATTGCATGAAGAGGCGAAGAAAGATGCTCATTCCTGCCCAGCCCTGTGCACTTTCTCCCGGCAGCCATCTTAGTGCACCCACATCCTCATTTCCTGCCCAGCCCTGTGCACTTTCTCCCGGCAACCATCTTAGTGCACCCACATCCTCATTTCCTGCCCAGCCCTGTGCACTTCCTCCTGGCAGCCATCTTAGTGCACCCACATTCTCACTTACTGCCCAGCCCAGTACACTTCCTGCAAGTGGCTATCTTGGTACACCCGGAAGGCCCAACCAAGGCCTCTACCCAGTTCTCCCTGTTTTAAACCAGTATGGCTCCTACCACACTCCTGTCTTCCCCAATACGGAAGTGCCACCTTCACAGGCCGAATATATTAATGATGAAGAAGCGTCCGAGTGGGAAGACAAGCAGCAAGGCCCCCCGCTGATTTAACCCCCAATCCGGCTCTAGACTCACAGTTCAGAGAGAATCTCGACGTATGCTGGCAACCATAAAGAACAGTACCCCTCGTCAGCCCCCGCCCCAACAACAATCTCAGTTGCCAGAAGGAGCACAAGTAATGTATGTCGCTTTTACCCCATCACAAGCAGCGGCCTTAGTGACAAGTCTACCTGACCCAGAGAAACAACCAATGCCTTTCTACCGCCGGATGGTGCAGATACAAGAAACTTACTCAGCTGCTTGGAGAGATTTGATCAGCTTATGCCAAATTGAAGAAGGACATGTCTTTTGGCTGGTCATGCAGGCGGCCTTCAATGATGCCTGTTTGACAAGTGCCACTTCCTATTCCTCGGGTGGGAAGGTCTGCGCCCAACTCCATGAATGGGCAAAGGAGAAACTGGTGGATCAGACTACCACAATCCAAGATATTACCCAAGATAAAGGGGAGTCTGTGGAGAAGTATCATGCCAGACTCATCCAGGCCTTTGAGGATCTGGGCTTCTCTCACTATGAAAAGGCACACACACATATGTTATCAACTGCTTTTGTCTCAGGGCTCAGAGGATACCAGAAAAGGTCTGATGGTGGCTCGCCCCGAATACCGCTTTATGTAGATGTCCAATCTACTGTTGGTGGCCAGAGGTATAGAAAACCAACACCCCTCATGGTAGACCATGATGAAGAGACCCCACCTATACTCGCCCACCACCACGCCCCAACTCTCGCTAGGAAATGGGCAAACCCGTGTCACCCCTTATGGCAGTGTCCTCTACCTGTCCCATGAATTTGCTTGGAACTGATGTGCTGTCCAGACTACAGGCCTCAATCATTTTCACGCCTGAAGGAGGAGTGAAGCTACATACTCCCCTATCCTTGGAAGACTTATCTGCTTTGTGTTCTCTGCCTCTCATGATGATACTTCATGAAGCGATAACTCCAAGTTCCATTCCACAGGAAGTACTTGACAGAATTCCTGCATGCCTATGGTCCACGGGACCGGAAGACATCGGTCACCTGAAAGTGCCACCAGTTTTAGTCAAGCTCAAAGAGGGAGCATCATTGCCCCGGAAACCACAATACCCCTTGTAGCCTGCTCAATCCGCAGCTATCTCAAGACAGGTCGAGACACTTGTGTCCAATGGCGCTCTGAAACCCTGTACTTCGGAATGCAATACACCCTTGTTCCCAGTGAATAAACGGCCCCCAAGAGGAGAACCAGAAAATTTCAGAATGGTCCAAAACCTCCGAGCAGTTAACAAAGCCACAGTGTTGGACACCCCAATTGTGCCAAATCCACATACCCTATTATCAGGTATACCTCCAACGGCTGAGTACTTCACTGTAGTGGACCTGGCTTACTGCACGCGTGGATCCCTGATGCATCGATCCTCATGCAACCACTTTATGACGCTCTCAAGTCTGTGCCATTTACCCTGTCAAGCGAGGCCCTGGACAATTTCTTTCTGCTGAAGCAAGCAATATCCACAGCTCCTGCTTTGGGCCTCCCAGTTCTGGGATACCCTTTAAACTGTTTGTGTTGGAAAGAAATGGCCACGCCACAGGGGTCCTAGCTCAATTACATGGAGGCCGAACTAGACCCATTGGGTACTATTCATGCCGTTTAGACCCCGTGGCTAGAGGTGGCCCTGAATCAGGTGCAACCCCGCCACCTGTCCACCGCCAGACATCTTCGGTTACATATCTCCCTCCTCCTTCCTGACAGTGTGACTCTCCAAAGGTGTCTCACTCTCAATCTGGCCACACTTCTGCCATTTTTCGAGGGGGGACAAGAAGGAGACGGAGAAGGTGAAGAAGGAGATGGTGAAGAAAAAGACCCCTGTACTGCTCCACATGACTGCCTTGAAATGATGCGCATGGAAACCACACACTTACCTACAGTGAGTGAAACTCCTCTGGAAAACCCTGACTACACACTTTTTGTGGATGGCTCCAGATATGCAGATGAAGGAGGCAAGTACCACACAGGTTATGCTGTGACCTCTGAATTTGAAATTCTTCAAGTAGGAGCATTACCACCAACTGTATCTGCTCAGGAAGCGGAGCTCCAAGCCCTCACTACAGCGTGTAAGATAGCAGAAGGTAAAAGAGCCAACATTTACACAGACTCAAGGTACGCCCTGGGAGTGTCTCATGACTTTGGTGTCATCTGGAGGGCTAGAGGATTTCTGACAGCGGCTGGAACGCCGGTAAAACACGGCACAGCCATCAAGGAGTTAATGGATGCACTACTCCTGCCTGACAAAGTGGCTGTCTTGAAGGTTAAAGCACATGACAAACTGAATTCTCAAGAAGCCAGAGGGAACCACCTGGCAGATATAGCTGCCAAACAAGCAGCGAAAGACCAACGAAAAACCGCTGAAGTGGCCGAAGAGGAGAGTGAATCTTTAGCGCAGATGCCTGTGGCGGTCCATGAGCCATCTGACAGGCTATACCTAGCCTCTATGCAAAATGCAGCTCACACAGAAGAACATTCAGAATGGATCAATAAAGGAGCAGAATACGATGGAGATCTATATCTGATGAGAAGGAAAACCTGTTTACCAAAATATACGTATCCAGCAGTCGTCCAATGGGCACATGGACCTGCACATCTCTCTAAGAACTTAATGAATTCACTGATCAGCAAGTATTATTGGGCCCCAGGGATAACCACCCTAACCAGAAATTACTGTGCCTCATGTGCAGTATGTGCAAAATGCAACCCGGGGAGAACAGAGAAGACACCGCAGAAGCATTTGGCGAACCCCCTCTATCCATTCCAGAGGATACAGATTGATCATATACAGATGCCAAAAAGTGGCCGATATGAATATGCCCTAGTGATGGTGGACATGTTCTCCGGCTGGCCAGAAGCATACGCTGTTACAAACATGACAGCCAAGACCATGGCTAAGAAACTACTGAGCGAGCTAGTATGTAGATTTGGGGTTCCAGAGGTGATAGAGAGCGATCGGGGCCCAGCCTTCACAGCAACCCTTACAAAAGAGATTTGGGCAGCACTGGGAGTTCAGTTAGCTCCACACACCCCATACCACCCTCAAAGCAGCAGGAAGGTAGAAAGGATGAATGGGACTCTAGGGAAACATGCTCTGTCCCCTTATGAAATTTTGTTTGGTTCAGCCCCCAGACCTGGCTGTTAGTTCCCACAGTAGTTGCAGTTACAATCTGATGTGTTAACTAGCTATGTCACACTTTTGTCTCTAGAACATTAACTAATATCCATTCTCGAGTGTTTTCTTCCATTAGAGATCCTAAAGTAGATACAGGAACACACCAACTACTGCCAGGAGATTGGGTGCTAGTAAAGAAGTTTGTGAGGAAGCACTCCCTTGAGCCAAGATATGATGGTCCATTTCAAGTTTTGCTGACCACAGCTACATCAGTAAAGCTAGAAGGGAAAAGCACCTGGATACACGCCTCCCACTGCAAGCAAGAAAACTCAATCTCCTGAAGACAAGATCCTGACAACACCACAATGATGGTGTTGTAGATCCTTTTCATGTATGGGGTTAGTGGGGGCTCAGCAGGTAGCCATTACACAAAATGACAAGTTATTCACCACATTCTAGTATAACTCTTCAAACACACATGTGGCCACCTTTATCTTTGATTACTGTAACATAGTCTCCTGTCCTCCAGTTCCCTGACAATGTAACTTATATCGTGACACTCCCAGCCAGAGGAGGAAGCGAGCAGCTCCCTCTGGAAGCTTTGACCCTCATGTGTACACAGAGGCGGCTCTCTAATTAGGCAAAGTAGGCGGTGGCCTAAGGCCTCGCCCTCCCAAGGGCCTCGGGCCGCCTACTTAGCCTAAAGAACCGCCTCTGGCTATCCTCATACATCAGTCCTAGTGCAGTCAGCGGAGCTTCGTGCCCGCCTCCTTCAGTGTACAGTCACTCCTCCTCTCTGCTCAGTAACAGGGCACTGCCCAGTTTGTCTCTGCTCCTCCTGTCATTAAAACTCACGTAAATACAGCTGGCAGAGACTCACACACAGAGTAGACTGACAACTGTCCTCCCCCCCCACCCCGCCCCACCAGCAAATTCCGTCCGTCCTTTAAGCCGATCTATTGTGCAAGGCCCTTGCACAATATATCGGCTTAAGGGACGGACGGAATTTGCTGGCAGGGCGGGGCGGGAGGGCAGTTGTCAGTCTACTCTGTGTGTGCGTCTCTGCCAGCTGTTGTATTTCCAGGGCGCAGCTAGCAACTCGGCAGGATCGCCGAGACGAGTCCACACTCCTTCCAGGGCGGAGCTTCCGTGGTGGAGGTGGAGCTTCCGTGGTGGAGGTGGAGCTTCCGTGGTGGAGGCGGAGCTGCCATGATGGAGGCGGAGCCAATTCCAGTTCACTGTCTGTGTGCAGCCGAGAGCCGACTGACTGCTGAGCTCAGCTGAGGATGCTCTGACTGAGCTGTGAGGGGACAGAGCCTTGCTATGTGTAAGGTACATGGGCATGGGGGTGTGCATGCGACTGGGCGGGGGTACATATGACTGGGTGGAGGTACATGCGACTGGGGGTTGTGCATGCGACTAGGGGGTGTGTGCATGTGACTGTGGGGGCTACATGTGACTGCGGGGGCAGTGGCGTCACTAGGGTTGGTGTCACCTGGTGCGGTATAACATGGTGTCACCCCCCCCCCCATAATTTTTTTCACCCTAATAACACTGCATATATTGGCAACAGTAGTGCCGTTAATAACTATCAATCAACTAGCAAATTTGAATAACAAAATCATATGAAAATAATAGAAATCAAAGCTTAAACTGTTAAAGAACTGTATTTATTTTAACTTTAAACTTTACTGAATTAATAAATAAATAACACAAAAACAGGAACAAATATGAAAGCATTTAATTATTTAGTCTGTGAAAAGTTATAGTCCACAATCTATGGAATTTATGTAAAAATTGATCAATCCTGATGTATTGTCGGCCTATTTCATTTCTTGAGACCCGAAAACACCAGGACAGTCCAAATACCCCCCAAATGACCTTTTTGTAAAGTAGAAAGTCTGATGTATTTAGTAAGAGTATAATTATATATAACAATTTTAGCGTAATCAATTCCAGTGAGCTGAGTGACAGGCCTAGACACTGCTATTGTAATGGCTTATAATAAAATATATATAATACATTTTGGCTACACATTAGTACATATCATAAGTAAACTATAATATATTATGGCTAATTATTAAAGTGCACGGAATTTTTTCACACATCCTTTTTGGATGGTCCCATGTCTGCACTGTGTAATTTAATCATGTGTGATGAATGTGTAGCCATAATTTCTTATTTATAATATTTTACTGTAATCAATCCCAGTGGCAATTATATAATACACAAATTAGGTTGCACTAGGGTTACCTAAAATTCAACTTAGTAAAGCTGCTGACACAATATTGCTGGAAAACAATATAAGATATAACATTTTAAAGATAAAAAACAGTGCAGTACTAAAGAAAGGGAGCCTAGTAAAGACCGCTTTGTGATTTTTACCTACAGGTAAGCCTATAATAAAGCTTACCTGTAGGTAAAATGAATATCTCCTAAACGGGCACCGTTTAGGACATATTCATACTAGATGTATCCGGCAACGTCACTGGCGTATGCACTCTGAAGGTCCAGCATACCGTGCCGGACTTTCAGAGTATTGTGCTGTAAGACCCCTTTCACACTGAGGCACTTTGCAGGCGATATAACGCAAAAAATAGCGCCTGCAAAGCACCCTAAAAGAGCCGCTCCGCACACTGGAGCGGTGCGTTGGCAAGATGCTAAAAAAAGTCCTGCTAGCAGCATCTTTGGAGCGGTGAAGGAGCGGTGTGTATACCGCTTCTCCACCGCTCCTGCCCCATGAAATGAATGGGCACTGCGGCTATACCACCGGAAAAGCGCTGCTGCAGCGGCGCTTTGTGTGTGATTTTAACCCTTTTTCGGACGCTGGCGGGGGTTAAAAGCGCCGTGAAATTGATGGTAAAGCGCCGCCGACGCACCAACTGCCCCAGTGTAAAAGGGGCTTAACCGAGGGCTCCAACACGATGAGTGACTTCATCGCAGCTCTGCCCCCACACTTTTCATTATCTGCTGTCCCCAGGGACAGATCCAATCCAGAGATCCCACTGTATGGTGATCTCTGGATCGGATCTGTCCCTGGGGACAGCAGATAATGGCATCATTGGCATGATTTGGATTTTGGAACTGACCTGCTGAAACGGTGTGTTGTTTGCTGGACCAGATCTGATGGCTGCAGAGAAGATGAGAAGATGCTGTAATCTGCTGACAACAAGGCGTGTTGCTTGCTTGGACCAGTTCTGATGGCCGCAGAGAAGACGAGAAGATGCTGTAATCTGCTGACAACAAGGCGTGTTGCTTGCTTGGACCGGATCTGATGGCCGCAGAGAAGACGAGAAGATGCTGTGACCTGCTGACAACAAGGCGTGTTGCTTGCTTGGACCGGATCTGATGGCCACAGAGAAGACGAGAAGATGCTGTGACCTGCTGACAACAAGGCGTGTTGCTTGCTTGGACCGGATCTGATGGCCACAGAGAAGACGAGAAGATGCTGTGACCTGCTGACAACAAGGCGTGTTGCTTGCTTGGACCGGATCTGATGGCCGCAGAGAAGACGAGAAGATGCTGTGACCTGCTGACAACAAGGCGTGTTGCTTGCTTGGACCGGATCTGATGGCCACAGAGAAGACGAGAAGATGCTGTGACCTGCTGACAACAAGGCGTGTTGCTTGCTTGGACTGGATCTGATGGCCGCAGAGAAGACGAGAAGATGCTGTGACCTGCTGACAACAAGGCGTGTTGCTTGCTTGGACCGGATCTGATGGCCACAGAGAAAACGAGAAGATGCTGCTGTGACCTTCTGCTTGCTGGATGGATCTGATGTGGGTGTGGGTCACTGTCTGCCTACACCTGTGCTGTGGTCTGTGGACACCCCCCCCCCTTATCAGGCCAGATTAGGGCGGCTCCGCTCAGCTATCATACCTGGTGACACAGAGCACCCCCCCCCCCATGAGACCAGCTTGCTCAGGGTGGGTAGGTGTGCCACTCAGCTACTGTGCCTATATCTAATATAATATATCTGTGGCCAGCAGCATTCCCCCCCCCCCATCATCATCATCATCAGACCAGCTCAGGCTGGGGGTGTCTCAGTCAGCTAATATAAATTATATTGTGAGTGTTGGCTGTCTGATAATGGGGGGGGGGGCTGCTGGACACAGATATATTATATTACATATAATAGGCACAGTAGCACAGGAGTTAGCTGGTCTGGTGGGGGGAGGGGCGGCTGGACCAGCTATATTACATAGTATATATATATATATATATATATATATATATATATATATATATATATATATATATAAAATCTATAGCTGTGTCTAGCAGCAGACCACCTTGCATCCCCCCCCTTCCTTATCATATCATATACAGGCCGTCAGGGGCAGGGCGCCAGACACTGAAACTGAGTCCTCCCACTGTCCCACACTAGCTCTCTTACAAAGGCAACCCCCCCCCATACACACACCTCATCTTGTGCTCCGGCGGGCCGACGGTGGAGAACCCCCCCCCCCACCTGTTCTTATTCTGTGCGCCGCGCCGCCGCCAGCTGGAGTCTCAGACAGTCTGTACTCCTGGAGAGTGGAGAGGAGGAGGGCTGGGCACTGTGGGCAGCGACCGTCACACACAGCAGCCGCGCCGCCCGGGCGGAGAAAGTTGTGTGTGTGCTGCAGTGACGTGTCGTCACATCATCACAGTGCAGTGTGATGATGTGACAGGCTGAGTCGCTCGCTGGCTCTGTAGGGTAGGGAGGAGGATTGGAATTTAGGAATAGGAAGAATAAGGAGCCGGAGGACACACACCAGGCACGGCCGCGGCGCTGGAGGTGTTGTTCCAGGCTTCCAGCCCAGCGGGGTGAAATTAATCAATGAATGGGTCAGCTGTAAAAAAAAAAAAAGGGAGGGTGTCACCCCTCTAGCGGGTGTCACCCGGGGGCGGACCGCACCCCCCGCACCCCCCTAGCAACGCCTCTGTGCGGGGGTGTGCGTGTGACTGTGGGGGCTACATGTGACTGCGAGGGTTTGCTTGTGACTGCGAGGGTTTGCTTGTGACTGCGGGGGTATGCATGTGACTGGGGGGGTGTGCATGTGACTGCGAGGGTGTGCATGTGACTGTGGGGGACTACATGTGACTGCGGGGGTGTGCGTGTGACTGTGGGGGGCTACATGTGACTGGGGGGGTGTGCATGTGACTGGGGGGGTGTGCATGTGACTGTGGGGGGCTACATGTGACTGTGAGGGTTTGCTTGTGACTGCGAGGGTTTGCTTGTGACTACGGGGGTATGCATGTGACTGGGGGGGTATGCATGTGACTGCGAGGGTGTGCATGTGACTGTGGGGGACTACATGTGACTGGGGGGGTGTGCGTGTGACTGTGGGGGGCTACATGTGACTGTGGGGGGCTACATGTGACTGGGGGGGTGTGCATGTGACTGGGGGGGTGTGCATGTGACTGTGGGGGGCTACATGTGACTGTGAGGGTTTGCTTGTGACTGCGAGGGTTTGCTTGTGACTGCGAGGGTTTGCTTGTGACTGCGGGGGTTTGCATGTGACTGGGGGGGTATGCATGTGACTGCGAGGGTGTGCATGTGACTGTGGGGGACTACATGTGACTGCGGGGGTGTGCGTGTGACTGTGGGGGGCTACATGTGACTGGGGGGTGTGCATGTGACTGTGGGGGGCTACATGTGACTGTGAGGGTTTGCTTGTGACTGCGGGGGTTTGCATGTGACTGGGGGGGTATGCATGTGACTGCGAGGGTGTGCATGTGACTGTGGGGGACTACATGTGACTGCGGGGTGTGCGTGTGACTGTGGGGGGCTACATGTGACTGCGGGGGTGTGCGTGTGACTGTGGGGGGCTACATGTGACTGCGAGGGTGTGCGTGTGACTGGGGGGTGTGCATGTGACTGTGGGGGGCTACATGTGACTGCGAGGGTTTGCTTGTGACGGAGGGTTTGCTTGTGACTGCGAGGGTGTGCATGTGACTGTGGGGGACTACATGTGACTGCGGGGGTGTGCGTGTGACTGTGGGGGGCTACATGTGACTGCGAGGGTGTGCATGTGACTGGGGGGTGTGCATGTGACTGTGGGGGGCTACATGTGACTGCGAGGGTTTGCTTGTGACTGCAAGGGTTTGCTTGTGACTGCGAGGGTGTGCATGTGACTGTGGGGGACTACATGTGACTGTGGGGGGTGTGCGTGTGACTGTGGGGGACTACATGTGACTGCGGGGGTGTGCGTGTGACTGTGGGGGGCTACATGTGACTGGGGGGTGTGCATGTGACTGTGGGGGGCTACATGTGACTGCGAGGGTTTGCTTGTGACTGCGAGGGTTTGCTTGTGACTGCGAGGGTTTGCATGTGACTGGGGGGGTGTGCATGTGACTGGGGGGTGTGCATGTGACTGTGGGGGGCTACATGTGACTGCGAGGGTGTGCATGTGACTAGGGGGTGTGCATGTGACTGTGGGGGGCTACATGTGACTGCGAGGGTTTGCTTGTGACTGCGAGGGTTTGCTTGTGACTGCGAGGGTTTGCTTGTGACTGCGAGGGTTTGCATGTGACTGCGAGGGTGTGCATGTGACTGGGGGGGTGTGCATGTGACTGGGGGGGTGTGCATGTGACTGCGAGGGTGTGCATGTGACTGTGGGGGACTACATGTGACTGTGGGGGGCTACATGTGACTGCGAGGGTGTGCATGTGACTGCGAGGGTGTGCATGTGACTGCGAGGGTGTGCATGTGACTGCGAGGGTGTGCATGTGACTGGGTGGGTGTGCATGTGACTGTGGAGAGTACATGTGCATATGTCTGCGGGGGTGTGTGCATCGGCCTGCTGGGGGCGTGCATGTGCCTTGTGTTTACAGTCAGGTCTGCTCAGTCCTCTGCCAGTGTGCCCACCTGTGATTGACAACCTGGGTCCCCCTGACCTGACTCCACCCAGGGCTCCACTGTGGTGGTCGGGAGGTCCCAGCTCAGTCCAGTGCCGATCCTCAGCCATAGTGGGCAAGGCGCTCTTCATTCTGCGCTGGCATTGCTCATGATCGGCTTCACTGCGGCTATCTCTTACTAGGAGCTCTTCCACTATGGGGAGTCCGTGGGGACCTACTGCTGCACAACAGGGATGATGAGACTTCCGATGTGGTGAAATTTCGCACAGCCGCTTCTCTTCTATGAGGCCGCATTCAAGGAGCTCTATGTGAGTACAGTACTGAGAGAGATGGAGCACTGACACCAGCACAGCGAGACAGAGCACCGACACTAGTACTGAACGAGACAGAGCTCTGACACCAGCATTGATACAAAGCACTGACACCAGCACAGAGAGAGACAGAGCACTGACACCAGCACAGAGAGACAGAGCACTGACACCAGCACAGAGAGACAGAGCACTGACACCAGCACAGAGAGAGACAGAGCACTGACACCAGCACAGAGAGAGACAGAGCACTGACACCAGCACAGAGAGAGACAGAGCACTGACACCAGCACAGAGAGAGACAGAGCACTGACACCAGCACAGAGAGAGACAGAGCACTGACACCAGCATTGATACAGACAAAGCACTGACACCAGCACAGAGAGAGCCAGAGTGCTGACACCAGCACTGAGAGCCAGAGCGCTGACACCAGCACTGAGAGCCAGAGCGCTGACACCAGCACTGAGAGCCAGAGCGCTGACACCAGCACTGAGAGCCAGAGCGCTGACACCAGCTTTGAAATAGAGGACACTGACACCAGTACTCTTAATATATGCAATACATTTTTATTGCTTGAATAATTTTTTTCCCTTATGGACGTGAGTGGGGCCTCATGTTTAAGTTATGCCTAAGGCCTCACAAAGCCTAGAGCCGCCTCTGTGTGTACATAGATGCCATAGGGGTCCCAAGGGGGGGGGGGGGTCCCTGATCAATTCAAAGCCAGGGACCAGGTAAAAGCTGGTTTTGAGTCTTTGATCCCCATAATAACTGTCAACAAGAATGTAGATTGGATTAATTACATATACTACAACCAACAGAGATTTGTAAATTACACCAGAGATGCCCTCCAGGGAATTGCTGACCAGTTAGCCCCCACTTCCTATATGACATTTGAGAACCGGGTGGCTTTAGACATGGTGTTAGCTGAGAAAGGAGGTGTCTGTAAGATGATAAAGAAAACGGGAACCTGTTGCACCTACATTCCTGACAATACTGGCCCCAATGGTAAGGTTACTCTAGCTATAAAGAAATTAGAAGATCTGTCATTGGAGTTGAAGAAGAACTCAGGTATTACAGACCCGTGGGATCCAGGGCCGGATTAACATAGGGGCTATTGGAGCTGCAGCTCCAGGCCACTTCCTCAAGATAGGCCCATTTGCCCAAAAAAAAAAAAAAAACACATAAAAAAAAAAAAAAAAAAGATTGACTTTGAGGATTGTAGTCCGGCGACCAGGGGCCACAGAGACCCCATATTTGGTAGCTGAAGACCCACCCCACCACTGGTCAAAATATGGGGCTGCTATCATTTATGGTTCCGGAGATACAGGGCTGCATGTGCAGCCTGTCAGAAGCTACATACAGAGCGGCCAGTTTAAATACAAGCTGACACACTCTGCAGCAAAGAGGATGAGCTCACAGTGCTTCTAATAATTATTTGTATATTACTAAGACTGCTTTCACACTATGCCGCCCCAAGCGTCGGCGGTAAAATAGCGGTAAAACACTGCTATTTTACCGTCAGATTTGCGGCGCATTTCGGCCGCTAGCGGGGCGCTTTTAACCCCCGCTACCGGCCGTAAAAGGGTTAAAACCGCCCGCGATGTGCCGCTACGGCGTATTGCCGGTGGTACGGCGGTGCTGCCCATTGATTTCAATGGGCAGGAGCGCATTAGGAGAGGTGAGTTCACCGCTTCTACTGCGCTCCAAAGAAGTTGCTGGCAGGACTTTTTCTGAAGCCCTGCCAGCGCACCCCTCCAGGGTGAAAGCCCTCAGGCTTTCACACTGGAGTGAATAAAGCAGCTGTTTAAGGGCGGATTCCAGGCGCCTGCAAAGCGCCTCCAAAACGCCCTCAGTGTAAAAGGAGTCTTATAGTAATTAACCACTTGCCACCCCAGGCCAATTCTGACACTTCTCTCCTACATGTAAAAATCATCATTTGTTTTTTGCTAGAAAATTACTCAGAACCCTCAAACATTATATATATTATTTTAGCAGACACCCTATGGAATAAAATGGTGGTCTTTGCAACTTTTTATGTTACACGGTATTTGCGCAGCAATTTTTCTAACTTTTTTTTTTTTTGGAAATAAACTGTTTCATTCATTAAAAAAAAAAAAAAAACACTAAAGTTAGCACCATTTTTTTTTGTATACTAAGCGATGCTTTAATTTTTTTTACAGGTTACATGTTTAGAATTACAGAGGAGATCTAGTGCTAGAATTATTGCTCTCGCTCTAACGATCGTGGCGTATGTAACCTGTGTGTATCTGGCTCTGATACTAGCCAGTGCCTACCCAGCCACTGACTAGTATCTCTCCCCAGCCTGTCCCCACACACCCTCTCTCCTGCTGACCTGTGGATGGGGGAATCACTCCTGCAGTGTTATTGTGTTCTGCCTGTGAATACAATGATCAGTGTTGCTAACTATATAGCTGGCAGCACTGATTGTTTTGGGAAAAACCTGACAGGCTGGTTGTACTCAAGTCAGATAATAGATTGACTTGTGTAAAACCAGCTAGCCCATACATAGATCGACTATGGCTGGTCTCTGCTTAATTGGCGTAATTTCAATCCATGTATGGCCCGCTTAACCACTACGCAAGTCCCTAAACATCCACAAACCTTTACATTTTTCCTTCCCAGATTCCTTCGTCCTCCTCACCTGTACATACTCTCCACACTTCTCTCCTGTACATACTGCCCACTGTCATACCCTCCACACTCCTCTCCTATACATAGTGCCCACTGTCATACCCTCCACATTTCTCTCCTATACATAGTGCCCACCGTCATACCCTCCACACTCCTCTCCTGTGCATACTGCTCACTGTCATACCCTCCATGCTCCTCTCCTATACATAGTGTCCACTGTCATACCCTCCACACTTCTCTCCTATACATAGTGCCCACCATCATACCCTCCACACTCCCCTCCTGTACATACTGCTCACTGTCATACCCTCCACACTTTTCTCCTATACATAGTGCCCACTGTCATACCCTCTACATTTCTCTTCTATACATAGTGCCCACTGTCATACCCTCCAAACCTCTCTCCTGTACATACTGCCCACGGTCATATCCTCCCCACTCTTCTTCTGTACATACTGCTCACTATCTTACCCTCCACACCCATCTCATGTACATACTGCTCAGTATCATACCGTCTACACTCCTCTCCTGTACATACTGCTCACTGCCATACCCTCCACACTCCTCTCATGTACATACTGCCCACATACATAAACACCTCTATTGTACATAGTAGAGCTGCACGATTCTGGCTAAAATGAGAATCACGATTTTTTTGCTTAGAAGATAGATCATGATTCTCTCACGATTCTCGCGGCGTAACATCCTCTTTCACATTAAAACAAAAAAAAAATGGGCTAACTTTACTGTTTTTTTTTCTTCTTTTTTTTATTCATTGATGTGTGTTTTTTCCCCAAAAATTGCATTTAAAAGACCACTGGACAAATACAGTGTGACATAAATTATTGCAGCAATTGCCATTTTATTCCCTAGGGTCTCTGCTAAAATATATATATAATGTTTGGGGGTTCCAAGTAATTTTCTAGCAAAAAATATTGATTTTAACTTAAACAAGTGTCAGAAAAAGATTTGGACTTTAAGTGGTTAAACTTCCTGCATTTACACACAGACATTTGCTCTAAGAAGGAAGTTAGTTACAATGTTTCATGTTGTTAAAAAAACTTGGCAGATTGCCCCACTTTCTTTACACACACAGAAGTTTATCCCTTTGATCTAAAAACTTGGCAGACTTTTTCTTTTGACAGCTGAGTGAGCAGATAAATTCTCTCCACTTGTTATATGAAAGAATCAGCAAACTCTGCATTGGAGATCGTCAGGGGGGTTGAATCGAGATCACGATTTTTTTAACGATTAATTATGCAGCTCTAGTACATAGTGTCGGCTGTCATACCCTCCACACTCCTCTCCTGTGCATACTGCCCACTATCTTACCCTCCACACTCCTCTCCTGTACATACTGCCCCTGTCATACCCTCCACACTCCTCTCCTGTACATACTGCCCCTGTCATACCCTCCACACTCCTCTCCTGTACATACTGCCCCCGTCATACCCTCCACACTCCTCTCCTGTACATACTGCCCACTATCATACCCTTCACACTCCTCTCCTGTACATACTGTAACCTAACCTTACCCTTCACACTTCTCTCCTGTACATACCACCCCCATCATACCCTCCACATTCCTTTCCTGTACATACTGCCCACTTTCATACCCTCCACACTCCTTTCCGGTACATATCACCCTCTGTCATACCCTCCACTAGTGATGAGCCGAACACCCCCGGGTTCGGTTCGCACCAGAACCCGCGAACGGACCGAAAGTTCGAACGAACATTAGAACCCTATTAAATACAATGGATGCGAACGTTCGAATTCTAAAGTGCTAATTATAAAAACTATTATGCATGTTATTGTCCTAAAAAGGGTTTGGGAACCCGGGTTCTGCACCAGGGGACATGTATCAATGCAAAAATAAGTTTTAAAAACGGTCGTTTTCCGGGAGCAGTCATTTTAATGATGCATAAAGTGAAAAAAAAAAAGTCAAATATTCCTTTAAATATCGTACCTGGGGGGTGTCTAAAGTATGCCTGTGAAGTGCCACGTGTTTCCCGTGTTTAGAACTGTCCCTGCACAAAATGACACTTCTAAAGGAAAAAAAAGCCATTTAAAACTGCTTGCGGCTTTAATGTAATGTCTGGTCCCGGTAATATGGATGAAAATCTTTAAGAAAAATGGCATAGCTACCCCATGACCCCCCCCCTACCCCAGCCCATTACCAGCCCCTTTGGGTCTTGTATGGATATTAAGGGGAACCCCGCACATAAAATAAAAAAGGCCCTATATACTCAGAACAGCCGTATACAGGCGGTGCATACAAGACAGGGACTGTAGGTTTGTTCTTATGTAGAATCTGTTTGTAATTTTGAACAGGTACATTGTTGAAGTGTAGCTCCAGACCAAAAATCTATTTTTAAACTTTTTGGAAAACATAGGTAAGGGTTATCACCCCTGTAACATTTGTTTTGCTGTCTGTGCCCCTGTTCAGAACATTTCACCTCACTTTCCGTCCTAATGACAACTGTTTTTGAAATGTGGTGTTTTTCTTGAAACAAGGATTGCTGATAAAGCATCAGTACAGAGGAGACACCTTTCTCCCATATTTATTCTTACAGGAGAGAATTTTCCTTCCTAGTGGTAGATTTCCTCTCACTTCCTGTTGTCTTCTTGCGTTTGCAAGTAGGAGTCGTTTGTAAGTTGGATGTTTGAAAGTAGGGACCTGCCGTATATACTCTGCAGAAATAGGCCCCTTAGTTGTTGGTGTTGGCACAACACTGTAAGCACTCACAGTTACTCTTGGTTGGTGCTGGAACGCCCTGCTGTCAACTATTATATCAGGAATTTTAATTACATATAATTGTTGAACAGTGGTAGTAAAAATTGGGCCTTTGATGGTGGTGCTGGTGCCACAACACTGTAAGCCCTGACAGTTACTCTTGGTGGGTGCAGCAATGGGCCCTGCTGTGAATTATTAGATCAAGAATTGTAATTACATGCCCCTGTTGAACAGGGGCTGAAAAATTGGGCCTTAGGCACTGGTGGCACAACACTGCAACCCTTCACAGATACTGTACTTGGAGCACAGCAATGAGCCCTGTTGCAAAGTATTGCTTCAAAAATTGTAATGACACGCCCCTGTTAAACAGGGGCTGAAAAATTGGGCCTTAGGCACTGGTGGCACAACACTGCAACTCCTCACAGATACTGTACTTGGAGCACAGCAATGAGCCCTGTTGCAAAGTATTGCTTCAAAAATTGTAATTACACGCCCCTGTTAAACAGGGGCTGAAAAATTGGGCGTTAGGCACTGGTGGCGGCACCCATAAACAAAAATGATCTTCCAAGCTATCATCATCAATCGTATCATTGAGGACTCGGAGGAGGAGGATAGCCAGTCAACATAACAGCACAGGCACTCAGCATCAGCATCAGTCTTGAAGGGATGTGACATTTTAAAATCAATTAGTCTGTTATATCAGCATCAGGTGTGTGGTAGCTGGTGGTGATCCAAGACTGGTTCATCTTGATGAAAGTCAGTCGATCAACCGAGTCGGTGGACAGGCGCACCCTGTGATCCGTGACAAATCCTCCAGCAGCACTGAATGTGCGTTCCGAAAGAACGCTGGATGCAGGACAGGCCAGTAGCTCAATTGCATACTGTGCAAGCTCTGGCCAGTGATCCATCCTCAAGACCCAGTAAGCCAGAGGATTTTCGGTGGGGAAGGTGTCCAAGTCTGACCTTGCCCCTAGATATTCCTGCACCATGTTTATCAGACGCTGGCGATGGTTGCTGGAACCGATCATACTTTGGGGCTGCGGACTAAAGAATTGTCTGAACGCATCGGTCAGACGGCCACCTTCCCCACCGCTCCTTCTTTGACTGGCCGAAGCCTCAGCAACTCGTTGTCCAGGACCAGGAGTTTGCAACCTCCCAGTCTCTGGGAACGCGTTGCACAGACCTTTCTGCAAGGCCTCCCGGAGTTGTCTCATCCTCTGCTCCCTCTGCGACGGTAACATAAGGTCCGCAACCTTACCCTTGTACCGTGGATCAAGGAGAGTGGCCAGCCAGTAATGGTCCCTCTCCTTGATCCGAAGAATACGAGGATCCTTCCGCAGACTTTGCAGGATCAGGGAGGCCATGCAGCGTAGGTTTGCTGAGGCATTCGCTCCGGAGTCCTCTGGGTCACTAAGGACGACATGATCCGCAGCCACCTCCTCCCAGCCACGTACAAGTCCACTGGTTTCTTGGGACTGTAAATCATCCCTAAAAGACTGCTGCTGATGATGCTGAGTGCCAGCCTCCACCTCCATGCTGACACAATCCTCCTCCTCCTCCTCCTCCTCCTCCTCCTCCTCTTCCTGTGCGATGGGTGGGACAGAAGGAACACTGTCTGGGTAAAGGGGGCCTTGAGAGGCAAGGAAGTCCTCCTCTTCCTGCCTCTGTTCTGCCTCAAGTGCCCTGTCCATTATTCCACGCAGCGTGTGCTCCAACAGGTGGACAAGAGGTACAGTGTCACTGATGCATGCACTGTCACTGCTCACCATCCTCGTGGCCTCCTCAAATGGTGCCAGGACAGTGCATGCATCCCTGATCATGCCCCACTGGCGTGGAGAAAAAAAACCAAGCTCCCCTGACCCTGTCCTGGTGCCGTAGTCGCACAGGTACTCATTGATGGCCCTCTGCTGCGTGTGCAGCCGCTGCAGCATGGCCAACGTTGAGTTCCACCTGGTGGGCATGTCACATATAAGGCGGTTCTTGGGCAGGTTCAACTCCTTTTGCAGCTCAGCCAGGCGAGCACTGGCATTATAAGATCTGCGGAAATGCACACAGACTTTCCTGGCCTGCCTCAGGACATCCTGTAAGCCCGGGTACCTGCCCAAGAAGCGCTGCACCACCAGGTTAAGGACGTGAGCCACACAGGGCACATGGGTCAGTTGTCCCTGTCGGAGGGCGGAGAGGAGGTTGGTGCCATTGTCGCAAACCACCATTCCTGGCTTAAGCTGGCGTGGCGTCAACCACCTCTCGGCCTGGCCCTGCAGAGCAGACAGGACCTCTGCCCCAGTGTGGCTTCTGTCCCCCAAACACACCAGCGCAAGCACGGCATGGCATCTTTTTGCCTGCGTACTTGCGTAGCCCCGTGAACGGCTACGGAGCACCGCTGGTTCATAGGACAAACCACAGGAAGAGGCCATGGAGGAAGAAGAAGAGGAGGGGGTGGAGGAGAGAGGTGTGTCACAACCAGTAGTAGCATTTTGGAGGCGTGGCGGTGGGACAACCTCCAACACTACTGCACCTTGTCCTGAATCCTTCCCAGCTGCCAAAAGAGTGACCCAATGGGCCGTGAAAGAAAGGTAACGTCCCTGTCCATGCCTGCTGGACCATGAGTCAGCGGTAATATGCACCTTACCGCTGACCGCCCTGTCCAGCGAGGCCAAGACATTGCCTTCCACATGCCGGTAGAGAGCCGGAATAGCCTTCCGTGAGAAAAAGTGGCGTTTGGGAACCTGCCACTGAGGAACCGCACATTGCACAAACTCACGGAAGGGGGCCGAGTCTACCAACTGAAAAGGCAGCAGTTGAAGCGCTAGCAATTTAGCCAAGCTAGCATTCAACCGCTGGGCATGTGGATGGCTGGGAGTGAACTTCTTTCGACGGTCCAGCAGCTGGGGCAGGGAAATTTGCCTGCTAGAATCGGACGTCGGTGTACTGCTAGCAGAGTGGGCGCAAGTACTTGGCTGTGACACACCTAATTCTACACCTTCATTCCTCTCAGTGCATGTTTCAGAGAGGACTGAAGTTATAGTGGGGTTGGAGATCCCAGCTGATGCGGTGCAAGGAGAGGTCCGCTTGGTTCTTTGGTGTGGGTCTTTGAGGTAGGCTTGCCAACGAGCTGCATGGCAGGTCAACATATGTCTGGTCAGGCATGTGGTACCCAAGCGGCTGATGTTTTGGCCACGCGATATACGCTTGAGACATATGTTGCAAACAGCAGCTGTGCGATCTGATGCACTAGCCTCAAAAAAGGCCCACACCAAAGAACTTTTTGAATGACGGGCAGAGGCAGCGCCCTGCACAGGCGGAGCTCTGCGGTGTGATTCCGTCGGTGTACTGCCCTTACGCTGGCCACCAAAGGGCATCCTGCCTCGTTGGAGATGTGCCTCCTCCTCATCCTCCTCCTCCTCCTCTCTCCTATTAGGCACCCACGTGGAGTCATTGACCTCATCATCCCCTCCCTCCTCATCACTGGAGCCAATCTGGCAGTATGCTGCAGCTGCTGGAACATGACTGCCAGATTGGTGTCCTTCTTGAGCATCCCCTCTGTCTGCTCTCACGCTACTGCCTTCCTCTAGCTGGGTTTCATCATCAGACCCTTCGAAACGCTGGGCATCCTCCTGGAGCATGTACCCAACACTGTGCTGAAACAGTTCGGGGGACTCCTCAGGAGGAGGACATGGTGGGTCTAGGGAAGGAGTGACTGATGATTTGTCTGACATTGATACCAGGGAAGACGACGCTTTGGCAGCTGCTTTTCCAGTACCCTGAGCCTGGGTGAGAGAGGATGAGGAGGAGGAGGAGGGCTTGGTCATCCACTCTACCAAGTCTTCGGCATGATGTGGCTCAACATGTCCAGCTGCCGAAAAGAAGGACAAGCGTGTCCCATGGCCATGTGCTGATGACAATGCACCGCGTCCACGACCAGCACTGTTGCCCCCAGACACAGAGCCTGCTTGCCCTCTTTTATTGCCTCCTGACTGTCTGCCTCTCCTTGTTTGCCTTCCAGACATTCTAATAGATGGCCTGCAGGGAGATGGGAAAAAAGCAATAAGGGCTACCTTCAGGTGTCCTTCTCTGTCCCTTGAAACAAGGACTTTCACAGTGAAAGAAACTGACACTGTCCCTACCTAGAGTTTTCTGTCCCTAGAATAAATGTTTTTTTTAAGCACAATATAGCACAAGGACAATTAACTCACTGTCCTTACAGGTCCCTGGAAACAAGGACTTGCAGAGTGAAAGAAAAAAAACACTCTCCCTACCTACAGTTTTCTGTCCCTAGAAAAAATGTTTTTTTTAATCACAATATAGCACAAGGAAAATTAACTCACTGTCCTTACAGGTCCCTGGAAACAAGGACTTGCAGAGTGAAAGAAACTGACACTGTCCCTACCTAGAGTTTTCTGTCCCTAGAATAAATGTTTTTTTTAATCACAATATAGCACAAGGACAATTAACTCACTGTCCTTACAGGTCCCTGGAAACAAGGACTTGCAGAGTGAAAGAAACTGACACTGTCCCTACCTAGAGTTTTCTGTCCCTAGAATAAATGTTTTTTTTAAGCACAATATAGCACAAGGACAATTAACTCACTGTCCTTACAGGTCCCTGGAAACAAGGACTTGCAGAGTGAAAGAAAAAAAACACTCTCCCTACCTACAGTTTTCTGTCCCTAGAAAAAATGTTTTTTTTAATCACAATATAGCACAAGGAAAATTAACTCACTGTCCTTACAGGTCCCTGGAAACAAGGACTTGCAGAGTGAAAGAAACTGACACTGTCCCTACCTAGAGTTTTCTGTCCCTAGAATAAATGTTTTTTTTAAGCACAATATAGCACAAGGACAATTAACTCACTGTCCTTACAGGTCCCTGGAAACAAGGACTTGCAGAGTGAAAGAAAAAAAACACTCTCCCTACCTACAGTTTTCTGTCCCTAGAAAAAATGTTTTTTTTAATCACAATATAGCACAAGGAAAATTAACTCACTGTCCTTACAGGTCCCTGGAAACAAGGACTTGCAGAGTGAAAGAAACTGACACTGTCCCTACCTAGAGTTTTCTGTCCCTAGAATAAATGTTTTTTTTAATCACAATATAGCACAAGGACAATTAACTCACTGTCCTTACAGGTCCCTGGAAACAAGGACTTGCAGAGTGAAAGAAACTGACACTGTCCCTACCTAGAGTTTTCTGTCCCTAGAATAAATGTTTTTTTTAAGCACAATATAGCACAAGGACAATTAACTCACTGTCCTTACAGGTCCCTGGAAACAAGGACTTGCAGAGTGAAAGAAAAAAAACACTCTCCCTACCTACAGTTTTCTGTCCCTAGAAAAAATGTTTTTTTTAATCACAATATAGCACAAGGAAAATTAACTCACTGTCCTTACAGGTCCCTGGAAACAAGGACTTGCAGAGTGAAAGAAACTGACACTGTCCCTACCTAGAGTTTTCTGTCCCTAGAATAAATGTTTTTTTTAAGCACAATATAGCACAAGGACAATTAACTCACTGTCCTTACAGGTCCCTGGAAACAAGGACTTGCAGAGTGAAAGAAAAAAAACACTCTCCCTACCTACAGTTTTCTGTCCCTAGAAAAAATGTTTTTTTTAATCACAATATAGCACAAGGAAAATTAACTCACTGTCCTTACAGGTCCCTGGAAACAAGGACTTGCAGAGTGAAAGAAACTGACACTGTCCCTACCTAGAGTTTTCTGTCCCTAGAATAAATGTTTTTTTTAATCACAATATAGCACAAGGACAATTAACTCACTGTCCTTACAGGTCCCTGGAAACAAGGACTTGCAGAGTGAAAGAAACTGACACTGTCCCTACCTAGAGTTTTCTGTCCCTAGAATAAATGTTTTTTTTAAGCACAATATAGCACAAGGACAATTAACTCACTGTCCTTACAGGTCCCTGGAAACAAGGACTTGCAGAGTGAAAGAAAAAAAACACTCTCCCTACCTACAGTTTTCTGTCCCTAGAAAAAATGTTTTTTTTAATCACAATATAGCACAAGGAAAATTAACTCACTGTCCTTACAGGTCCCTGGAAACAAGGACTTGCAGAGTGAAAGAAACTGACACTGTCCCTACCTAGAGTTTTCTGTCCCTAGAATAAATGTTTTTTTTAATCACAATATAGCACAAGGACAATTAACTCACTGTCCTTACAGGTCCCTGGAAACAAGGACTTGCAGAGTGAAAGAAACTGACACTGTCCCTACCTAGAGTTTTCTGTCCCTAGAATAAATGTTTTTTTTAAGCACAATATAGCACAAGGACAATTAACTCACTGTCCTTACAGGTCCCTGGAAACAAGGACTTGCAGAGTGAAAGAAAAAAAACACTCTCCCTACCTACAGTTTTCTGTCCCTAGAAAAAATGTTTTTTTTAATCACAATATAGCACAAGGAAAATTAACTCACTGTCCTTACAGGTCCCTGGAAACAAGGACTTGCAGAGTGAAAGAAACTGACACTGTCCCTACCTAGAGTTTTCTGTCCCTAGAATAAATGTTTTTTTTAATCACAATATAGCACAAGGACAATTAACTCACTGTCCTTACAGGTCCCTGGAAACAAGGACTTGCAGAGTGAAAGAAACTGACACTGTCCCTACCTAGAGTTTTCTGTCCCTAGAATAAATGTTTTTTTTAAGCACAATATAGCACAAGGACAATTAACTCACTGTCCTTACAGGTCCCTGGAAACAAGGACTTGCAGAGTGAAAGAAAAAAAACACTCTCCCTACCTACAGTTTTCTGTCCCTAGAAAAAATGTTTTTTTTAATCACAATATAGCACAAGGAAAATTAACTCACTGTCCTTACAGGTCCCTGGAAACAAGGACTTGCAGAGTGAAAGAAACTGACACTGTCCCTACCTAGAGTTTTCTGTCCCTAGAATAAATGTTTTTTTTAAGCACAATATAGCACAAGGACAATTAACTCACTGTCCTTACAGGTCCCTGGAAACAAGGACTTGCAGAGTGAAAGAAAAAAAACACTCTCCCTACCTACAGTTTTCTGTCCCTAGAAAAAATGTTTTTTTTAATCACA
Organism: Rana muscosa; assembly: GCA_029206835.1. NCBI lineage: Eukaryota > Metazoa > Chordata > Amphibia > Anura > Ranidae > Rana > Rana muscosa. The sequence goes on from CM055116.1 coordinate 886,994,673, forward strand.
ATATAGCACAAGGAAAATTAACTCACTGTCCTTACAGGTCCCTGGAAACAAGGACTTGCAGAGTGAAAGAAACTGACACTGTCCCTACCTAGAGTTTTCTGTCCCTAGAATAAATGTTTTTTTTAATCACAATATAGCACAAGGACAATTAACTCACTGTCCTTACAGGTCCCTGGAAACAAGGACTTGCAGAGTGAAAGAAACTGACACTGTCCCTACCTAGAGTTTTCTGTCCCTAGAATAAATGTTTTTTTTAAGCACAATATAGCACAAGGACAATTAACTCACTGTCCTTACAGGTCCCTGGAAACAAGGACTTGCAGAGTGAAAGAAAAAAAACACTCTCCCTACCTACAGTTTTCTGTCCCTAGAAAAAATGTTTTTTTTAATCACAATATAGCACAAGGAAAATTAACTCACTGTCCTTACAGGTCCCTGGAAACAAGGACTTGCAGAGTGAAAGAAACTGACACTGTCCCTACCTAGAGTTTTCTGTCCCTAGAATAAATGTTTTTTTTAATCACAATATAGCACAAGGACAATTAACTCACTGTCCTTACAGGTCCCTGGAAACAAGGACTTGCAGAGTGAAAGAAACTGACACTGTCCCTACCTAGAGTTTTCTGTCCCTAGAATAAATGTTTTTTTTAAGCACAATATAGCACAAGGACAATTAACTCACTGTCCTTACAGGTCCCTGGAAACAAGGACTTGCAGAGTGAAAGAAACTGACACTGTCCCTACCTAGAGTTTTCTGTCCCTAGAATAAATGTTTTTTTTAAGCACACTATAGCAGAAGCACAAAACACACTGACACTCTCCCTACCTATCCTTCTCTTTCCCTAAACTAAAGGAATCCAGGTTAAGCAAGAAAGAAATAACAGTCACTGTCCCTGCCTATGCTACTCTATCCCTGCTCCGGAACACACTACACTAGGCCGCCGTGCTGGCGGCCTTTTATAGTGTGGGGCGTGTACTAAACACCCTCAGCAATAATTGGCCACAGGCATCCTGCCTGTGGCCAATCATTGCTCTCCTCGCTGCCGGCGCTGTGATTGGCCAAGCATGCGGGGTCACAGTGCATGCTTGGCCAATCACAGCGCCTGGATGACACTGCGATGGCGTAGTGCATTGTGGGCCGTTCGCGTCACTCGAATTTGGCGCGAACGGCCCAAATCGTTCGATCTTCGTCGAACGATCGAACAGCCAATGTTCGAGTCGAACGTATGTTCGACTCGAACACGAAGCTCATCCCTACCCTCCACACTCCTCTGCTGTGCATGCTGCCCACTGTCATACCCTTCAAACTCCTCTCCTGTACATAGTGCCTTCTGCCATACCCTCCACATTCCTCTCCTGTACATATTGCCCACTGTTAGACCCCCCACATTCCTCTCCATCACCTGCACATACTTCCCACTTTTATACCATCTATACTCCTCCCCTATGCCTCTTACCCACAAAAACAGTTCTTTGAAATTTTTACTGAATATCCTCAATGTTATCAGCTCTAGAATGGGCACACTTTTGTTAGTTCAACTAAAGGAAATCTTCTCAGTCCTCATATTTGTTCTGCCCCATTATTAGTACTCATTTCATTTTGTGATTACTACTGTGATGTATAGAGAAACATAGGGGATCTCAGCTACTCTAAATATAGCACTGGTAAAAAAAGTGCCCCTTAAAAATATTTTTTAAATGTTGGCAACTATGCACTTAGGCACTGACCAAGGGCCACTGGGTCAGTAGGGGGCCCCATGAGAGGCTCCTGGGATCCTGTGATAATAAAGCGGTAGTAAACTTTGCTAACATTACTACTTTTTAGAGGCCCTGATGTAGGTTATGCCATATTGTACAAATATGTAGAGCATATTAGCACATTAGGGTACACTTAAATTGTCAGACTGAGCCCTCCAGTGCTGCGCTGTGATCAATCCGGCGGGTCCTGGGTGCTTCCATCTTCACCCGGTCTTTCTTCTGGGCTCTGTGCCTTCAGTCACTTGCCTTGGCTGGGCTGCATTGATGTCATTCCCACGCATGCTCATGCGCATCCTCTCTCTCTCTCTCATCCCCCCTTTCTCTCTCATCCTCCCTCCCTTACCCCTCACGCCTCTCTCCTCTCTCATCCTCTCTCTCTTTCTCATCCTCCCTCTCTCTCTTTAATTTAATTTGTAATAACAAAACCTTTTTGCATATTTATTTATTTATTATTTATAAAAGGCCCACCAAAATCCTCAGCACCAGGCCCATGATGTTCTTAATCTGGCCCTGGTGGGATCAATATTTCAGCTGGATGGGTGGGTGGCAAAAGATGCTCGCCCAGATAGGGGCTACAGTATTAATAATCCTAGTTCTTTTAGCTCTGGTTGTATGCTGTATTCTGCGCTTTGTAAAAAAGTTAATGAGCAAGGCTGTAGATAACAGTACACCTACATTTCTCCACCAAGAAGAAGAGGATCCTCTTATGAAGGAAGAGGATAAACCTTTCACTCCTTTACAGTCACTCCCCGTCCATAATTTCACATTCCTATAGGGATAGGATAGGGAACCGCCTGACTGTCCTTCCCGGCTTCGTCGAGGGGGGTAGTGAACTAGTTACTGCCCTTCTCTATACTTAGCCTGAAAAAAGGTCCTGGGGAATGGTCCAGGTGGTCAGGTCCTTTAGTTTGAGGGACAGATAGAAAATAGTCATTTTAGGGGGTCTGTGAAGGAATGTGATGAGCATAAAGTTAAACTAGAAAATGTCTATTCTCTATGCATCTTTACTATACTATAAAGTCTATATTTCTTTTTCATGTACACCACTGCTGTAATTCTTCCTTACTCAAATCAGTTTCTAATACACCCCTTCCCACCGAAAAGACTGGAGAAGACAGAAAATGGCGGATGCCCCCTTCTCCCACACATCTTTGGAATGCGGAAATGAAGACAGATCAGAGGGACAACCAAGCTTGATCATCACATTTTTGTACTCTTCTTGTATTTCAGCCAATCAGATGTGGTTTGCAGTCTTACATTAACATAATAATGACGTATCATGCTATGTGTAAAAAGTTTGGTACTGCCTGTAATAAAACATTAGATACGGAAGTAACGGTTCTGCACGGACGTGTCGACTCTTACTTTCAGCATGCATGCAATGTTATCTAACCTTTACAATTCGGAACAGTAGTAGAATCCATATTAACCCCTTTGTGGGTAAACGACCATTACAAGCTGTGCCCATAAGTGCCGTCTATCTGTGCCCATTAGTGCCCATCAGTGCGGTCTCATCTGTGCCCATCAGTGCAGCCTATCTGTGCTCATTAGTGCAGCTTATCAGTGCCACCTTAGTGCAGTTTATCAGTGCCCATCAGTACAGCATATCAGTGCATATTATCAGTGCCGCCTTAGTGCAGCCTCATCAGTGCAGCTTATCCGTGACCATAAGTGCAGCCTCAAAAGTGCCGCCTCAGTGCAGCCTCATCAGTGCCCATCAGTGCCACCTTATTGCAGCCTCATCAGTGCAGCCTTTTTCAGTGCCCATCAGTGCAGCTTATCAGTGCCCATAAGTTCCGCCTATCTGTGCCCTTGGGTGCCACCTATCTGTGCCCACCAGTGCAGCCTATCTGTTCCCATCAGTGCAGTCTCATCTGTGCCCATCAGTGCCACCTATCTGTGCCCATCGGTGTGGTATCATCTGTGCCCATAAGTGCGGTCTCATATGTGACCATCAGTACAGCCTATCTGTGCTCATCAGTGGGGCCTCATCTGTGCTTATCAGTGCAGCCTATCTGTGCCCATAGGTGCTGTCTCATCTGTGCCCATCAGTGCAGCCTATCTGTGGCCATAAGTTTAGTTGAATCTGTGCCCACTAGTGCAGCCTATCTGTGCCCATCAGTGTCCATTAGGGATGAGCCGAACACCCCCCGGTTCACACAAGAACCTGCGAACGGACCGAAAGTTTGCGCGAACTTTAGAACCCTATTAAATACAATGGGACTCGAACGTTCGAAATCAAAAGTGCTAATTATCAAGGCTAATATGTAAGTTATTGTCCTAAAAAGGGTTTGGGGACCCTGGTCCTGCCCCAGGGGACATGTATCAATGCAAAAAAAAGTTTTAAAAACGGACGCTTTTTTGGGAGCAGTGATTTTAATGATGCTTAAAGTGAAAAACAAGTGAAATATTCCTTTAAATATCGTACCTGGGGGGGGGGGGGGTCTATAGTATGCCTGTGAAGTGCCACGTGTTTCCCGTGTTTAGAACTGTCCCTGCACAAAATGACCTTTCTAAAGGAAAAAAAGTCATTTAAAACTGCTTGCGGCTTTAATGTAATGTCTGGTCACGGCAATATGGATGAAAATCATTGAGAAAAATGGCATGGGTACCACCCACCCCCCCACCCCCAGCCCATTACCAGCCCCTTTGGGTCTTGTATGGATATTAAGGGGAACCCCGCACCCAAATTAAAAAAAGGCCCTATATACTCTGAACAGCAATATACAGGCGTTGCAAACAAGACAGGGACTGTAGGTTTGTTCTTAAGTAGAATCTGTTTGTAATTTGGAACAGGTACATTTTAAGTGTAGCTCCAGCCAAAAAATCTATTTTTAAGCTTTTTGGAAAACATAGGGAAGGGTTATCACCCCTGTAACATTTGTTTTGCTGTCTGTGCACCTGTTCAGAACATTTCACCTCACTTTCTGTCCCAATCACAATTTTTTTTTGAAAATTTGTTTTTTTTATTGAAACAAGGATTGGTGATAAAGCATCAGTGGAGAGGAGACACCTTTTTCCCATATTAACTCTTACAGGAGAGAATTTTCCTTCCTAGGGGTAGATTTCCTCTCACTTCCTGTTGTCTCCTTCCGTTTGCAAATAGGAGTCGTTTGTAAGTTGGATGTTTGAAAGTAGGGGCCTGCCGTTTATACTCTACAGAAATTTGGCCCTTAGGTGTTGGTGTTGCCACAACACTGTAAGCCCTCACAGTTACTCTTGGTGGGCACTGGAACGCCCTACTGTGAACTATTTTATCAAGAATTTTAATTACATGCCATTGTTGAACAGTGGTAGGAAAAATTGGGCCTTTGGTGGTGGTGCTGGTGCCACAACACTGTAAGTCCTCACAGTTCCTCTTGGTGGGCGCAGGAATGGGCCCAGCTGTGAAATATTAGATCAAGAATTGTAATTACATGCCCCTGTTGAACAGGGCCAGAAAAATTGGGCCTTTGGTGGTGGTGTTGGTGCCACAACACTGTAAGCCCTCACAATTACTCTTGGTGGGCGCAGGAATGGGCCCTGCTGTGAATTATTAGATCAAGAATTGTAATTACATGCCCCTATTGAACAGGGGAAAAAAAATTGGGCCTTAGGTGCTGGTGCCACAACACTGCAACCCCTCACAGATACTCTAGTTGGAGCGCAGGAATGAGCCCTGCTGCAAAGTATTGCATTAAAAATTTCTAATTACACGCCCCTGTTAAACAGGGGCAGAAAAATTGGGCCTTAGGCACTGGTGCTGGTGCCACAACACTGCAACCCCTCACAGATACTGTAGTTGGAGCGCAGCAATGAGCCCTGCTGCAAAGTATTGCATCAAAAATTGTAATTATACGCCCCTGTTAAACAGGGGCTGAAAAATTGGGCCTTAGGCACTGGTGCTGGTGCCACAACACTGCAACCCCTCACAGATACTGCAGTTGGAGCCCAGCAATGAGCCCTGCTGCAAAATATTGCATCAAAAATTGTAATTACATGCCCCTGTTAAACAGGGGCTGAAAAATTGGGCCTTAGGCACTGGTGCTGGTGCCACAACACTGCAACCCCTCACAGATACTGTAGTTGGAGCGCAGCAATGAGCCCTGCTGCAAAGTATTGCATCAAAAATTGTAATTACATGCCCCTGTTAAACAGGGGCTGAAAAATTGGGCCTTAGGCACTGGTGCTGGTGCCACAACACTGCAACCCCTCACAGATACTGTAGTTGGAGCGCAGCAATGAGACCTGCTGCAAAGTATTGCATCAAAAATTGTAATTACATGCCCCTGTTAAACAGGGGCAGAAAAATTGGGCCTTAGGCACTGGTGCTGATGCCACAACACTGCAACCCCTCACAGATACTCTAGTTAGAGCGCAGGAATGAGCCCTGCTGCAAAGTATTGCATTAAAAATTGTAATTACACGCCCCTGTTAAACAGGGGCTGAAAAATTGGACCTTAGCCACTGGTGGCGGTGCCCAGAAACAAAAATGTTCTTACATGCTATCAGCATGATCATTGAGGAGGAAGAGGATAGCCACTCAGCATAACAGGATAGTCACTCTGCATCAGCATAGGCAGTCTTGAAGGGATCTGACATTTCAAAGAAAATTATTCTGTTACATCAGCATCAGGTGCTTGGTAGCTGGTGGTGATCCAAGACTGATTCATTTTTATGAAGGTCAGTCGATCGACCAAGTCAGTGGACAGGCGCACCCTGTGATCGGTTACAAAGCCTCCAGCAGCACTGAATGTGCGTTCCGAAAGAACGCTGGATGCAGGACAGGCCAGTAGCTCAATTGCATACTGTGCAAGCTCTGGCCAGTGATCCATCCTCAAGACCCAGTAACCCAGAGGATTTTTGGTGGGAAAGGTGTCCAAGTCTGATCTTGCCCCTAGGTATTCCTGCACCATGTAAACCAGACGCTTGCGATGGTTGCTGGAACCGATCATACCTTGGGGCTGCGGACTAAAAAATTGTCTGAACGCATCGGTCAGACGGCCACTTTCTCCACCGCTGAATCTTTGACTGACCGAAGCCTCAGCAACACGTTGTCCAGGACCAGGAATTTGTAACCTCCCAGTCTCTGGGAACACGTTGCACAGACCTTTCTGCAAGGCCTCCCGAAGATGCTTCATCCTCTGCTCCCTCTGCGACGGCAAGATAAGGTCCGCAACCTTACCCTTGTAACGTGGATCAAGGAGGGTTGCCAGCCAGTAATGATCCCTCTCCTTGATCTCAAAAAAGGCCCACACCAAAGAACTTTTGAAATAATGCGCAGAGACAGCAGAGCCCTGAACATGCGGATTACTGCGGTGTGATGCAGTCAGTTGGCTACCCTTAAGCTGGACCCTGGAGGGCATCCTGCCTCGTTGGAGATGTGCCTCCTCCTCCTCCTCCTCTCTCCTATCAGGCACCCACGTGAAGTCAGTGACCTCATCATCCCCTCCCTCCTCATCACTGGAGCAAATCTGGCAGTATGCTGCAGCTGGGGGAACATGACTGCCAGATTGCTGTCCTTGTTGGGCACCCCCTCTCTCTGGGCTCACGTTTCTGCCTTCCTCTAGCTGGGTACCATCATCGGAGCCTTCAAAACGCTGGGCATCCTCCTGGAGCATGTACCCAACACTGTGGTCAAACAGTTTGGGGGACTCCTCAGGAGGACATGGTTGGGCTAGGGAAGGAGTAACTGATGCCACTGAGCCGAGGGAAGAGGCCACTTTGACAGCTGCTTTGCCAGACAAAGTACCCTGAGCCTGGGTGAGAGAGGATGAGTCTTCGGCATGTTGCGGCTCAACATGGCCAGCTGCCGAAAAGAAGGACAAGCGTGTCCCACGGCCACGTGCTGATGAGGATGCACCGTGTCCACGACCAGCACTGTTGCCTCTAGACACAGAGCCTGCTTGCCCTCTTTTATTGGCTCGTGACTGTCTACCTCTCCTTGTTGGCCTTCCAGACATACTAATGGCCTGCAGTGAGATGTAGCTGCACAAAGCTGGGATGTATATATACTGATTATACTGCAGCTAGCAGAATGAACTGCCTGCCTCTGGTATTAATATGATTAGAACACCAGCTATTGTCTTCAGGTATTTTTAGGTGCACACTGTGCAAATGACACAGTACACTAGCAGTAAATACTGAAGCTGCCTGCCTGTGGTATTAATATGATCAGAACACCAGCAATTGTCTTCAGGTATTTTTAGGTGCACACTGTGCAACGGACACAGTACACTAACAGTAAATACTGAAGCTGCCTGCCTGTGGTATTAATATGATCAGAACACCAGCAATTGTCTTCAGGTATTTTTAGGTGCATACTGTGCAAAGGACACAGTACACTAACAGTAAATACTGAAGCTGCCTGCCTGTGGTATTAATATGATCAGAACACCAGCAATTGCTTCAGGTATTTTTAGGTGCACACTGTGCAAAGGACATAGTACACGAAAGCCCTGTACACACGATCGGATTTCCTATCGATTTTTCCATCGGAATTCCGATGAAGCTGACTTCCATCAGTCTTGCATACACACCATCGTCAAAAATCCGACCGTCCCAAACGCCATGACGTAAAACACTCCGACGAGCCGAGAAAAATTAAGTTCAATGCTTCTGAGCATGTGTCGACTTGATTCTGAGCATGCGTGGTTTTTTTTTTCGATGAAGTTCCACACAGACGATCGGAATTTGCTATCGTTTTTTTTCCATCGGATAAATTTAAAACATGTTCTATTTTTTTTCACCGATGGAAAAAAGACTGATGGGGCCCATACAAGATCGGTTTGTCCGATGAAAAAATTCCATCGGACTGTTTTCATCGGTAAAACCGATCGTGTTTACAGGGCATAACTGTAAATACTGAAGCTGCCTGTGGTATTAATATGATCAGAACACCAGCAATTGTCTTCAGGTATTGCACACTGTGCAAAGGACACAATACACTAAGTGAAACACTGCAGCTAGCACAATCGCCTGCCTGCCTGTCAGTATAGAGAATAACAGGAACGGATCTAGCTAAACTGAATACAGTGTATAAATATATATACAACACCTAGGATGCATATATATCCTCTACACACTGTAACTGCAGCTAACTGACTCGCCTGCCTGCTCTATCTAACTCAATATAAATGACACTGTCTCTCTCTCTCTGTAAGCTCCCTCTTTAAACACCGCAACACACTACACAAGGCCACCACGGAGGCGGCCTTATATAGTGTGGGGCGTGTACTAAACCCCCTGAGACATAAATGGCCAAAGCCACCCTGGCTTTGGCCAATTATGGCTCTCCGTTTTTTGCGCGCTGTGATTGGCCAAAGCATGCGGGTCATAGTGCATGCTTGGCCAATCATCAGCCAGCAATGCACTGCGATGCCGCAGTGAATTATGGGCCGTGACGCGCCACTCAAATTTGGCGCAAACGGCCTATAATGTTCGCAATTCGGCAAACAACCTAACAGGCGATGTTCGAGTCGAACACGGGTTCGACTCAAACTCGAAGCTCATCCCTAGTGTCCATATGTGCAGCCGAGATCGTTAACAGACACCAGCCGGATGATAGAGCGGAGATCTCCGGCTGTGACAGATCTTGTATGTGGAAAAAAGAGATAATGCTGCGCTGATAAAGGGATGGGAAGGAAGGTGAAAATAATAGATAAACCTAGTAGACTAAGAGGTGATGATCAATGAATAAGCAAAATAAAAAATGCATAAAGTGGTACAACATGGCATAAAAATAATAATAAGCATAAAAGTGAATCCAAAGTGAAAATACAATGAGTGCTGAGTGCAGCTGTGAACATGCACCAGAAAAATCCTCAAATTGTTGCTGGAGTTTCTCAAAGCATAAATGCTACAATAAAGTCATTCAAATGGTAGAAAACGATAATCTGTGTTCTTGTGCAAACAAAAAAACTGTGACTGGTTTAAAAAACAATTGGTGAAGGTGCTGGTGCCGGGTATTCCAAAGTGCAGTGTTGTTGTTGCAGGGAGAAGGGAAATTTCCTATTTCCCTTGTAGTTAGTGTGGATGTCCCCTTACCTTACTGCTGTAAGGTAACAGCATATAAAGATCTTTATTGATGGATCCGGCGTGTACTCCGGTCGGTCCCTGGTGTGGCGTCTCCTAGCGCTGTATGACCTCTATCTTTAATGGGGTTTCCCACTGGACTCCCGCTTGGTATAATAGTAGTAACCCTCACAGAAAAGGGAGATGGACACGCCAATATTGTAGTATGTTTATAAAATAGATTTATTGGCAATAAAACATCATAAAAGGTACTCACAAAAAGTGACCGTGACGAACACGCGTCGAGACACCACAGGTGACACTTGCGAGCTCGCTGCTCGTTTTTTACATGCTCTCTTCCATGCACTTTTTGTGAGTACCTTTTATGATGTTTTATTGCCAATAAATCTATTTTATAAACATGTAGCGGGTAGGTACTTTTCAGTATGTTGATTCGGGTGGAGACATCAGTGATATCCAGTTCCCTGCGGCCCACCAGTGCCGCCTTACCAGTGCCCACCAGTGCTGCCTTATCGGTGCCCATCAGTGCAGCCCATCAGTGCAGCCCATCAAGTGCAGCCTCATCAGCGTACATCAATGAAGGAGAAAAATTACCCTTTTTCAAAATTTTATAGCAAAATATATATATATTTTTTTTTTAAAATCAGTCTTTTTTATTTTTTTTAACAAAAAAATAAAAACCGCAGAGGTTATCGAATACCACCAAAAGAAAGCTCTATTTGTGGGGAAAAAATGATAAAAATGTAATTTGGGTACAGCGTTGTATGACCGCGCAATTGTCATTCAAAATGCATCAGCGCTGAAAGCTGAAAATTGGTCTGGGCAGGAGGGGAGTTTAAGTGCCCAGTAAGCAAGTGGTTAAAGTGCGACACCGCTGAAAGCTGTCCTGGGGCAGGAAGGGGGTGAAAGTGCCCGGTAAGGCAAGTGGTTAATAAACTAAGATTGAACTAAAAGGCTAGTAGTTTGTGTGTGTTGGGATTCCAGCCGCTGAGTGTGCAGTAATGCTCACATGCTGTGGCTAGAGGGCGCTGCCGCATGGTTCTGTTGTCCAAGGCGTCGTGTGACCAAGACAACGAGCGGGAAGCGGAGCGCGGATGTTGCAGGAGGCGGAGGGGGCGGGGACTGGCAGAGTGTGAGGTGTAGGTGGAGTTCTGAGGGCGTTATTTGTTTACTCTCCCGGCACCGGCCTCAGCTAACGGAGCTACTAAATGGAGCAAGTCAGACCCTCAGAGGGAATGAATATCATTTTTATCTGACGTGTCACTGGAAAACGAAAGTGTGAGGTGAGGTCGGTGTGTGCTGCTGACACGTGACCTGTACATTGTAGGTGTACATTGATTGACAGAGAATGTCTTTTTTCAGGTAGAAGATGAATATTCCTGGTAAAGCCAAGTCCCAGCAGAGGGGTCCGGCCCAGGCTCCCCGAACCGCTGGCAACGTGAGGACGGCGAGGAGCGGGCGTCCCATTCAGTACCGCGTCACCTATACCTGGAACCGCGGGGGGCGACTGAAGGAACTGAGAATCAGGTGAGCCACCCATGTCACCCTCTTCGGTCCTTCGGCTGCAAAGTGCCTTTATTTTTTCCCCGCAAAATAAATCATATATTTTGTAGTGGCACAGTCTTCTTTTTTTTTTTTTAAACTACTTGCCCCCCTTCATGACCAGGCCATTTTTTGCAATATGGCACTGCGGTTCTTTACCTGACAATTGAGCGGCTATGCGAGACTGTACCCAAAAAAAGTCACCCCCCCACAAATAGAGCTTTCTTTTGGTGGTATTTGATCACCTCTGCATTTTTTTTTTTTATATTGTTTGCTATAAACAAAACAAAAGACTGACAATTTTGGGGAAAAAAAACAATATATTTTTTTACTTTCTGCTATAAAAAAATTTCCAATAAAAATATAAAATTTTCTACATTTAGGCCAATTCGTATTCTGTTACATGTTTTTAGTAAAATAAATAAGCGTATATTGATTGGTTTAAACCAGGGGTCTCCAAACTGCGGCCCTTTGCTAACCTTTATCTGGCCCTTGGGGCACTATTCTTCCATATGATATGAGGTACTATTTCTTCCCCTGAGACCAACAATGGGGCATTATTTCTTCCACTGAGACCAACAATGGGGCACTATATTTCTTTCACTGATACCAGTGATGGGGCACTACTCCTCCTCTTCCTATTGATCACTAACATTGAGGCCATGTTTACCCTTACTGATGTTGGGCCGAGGACATTTTCTACCCCCAATGGCCACAATCCGGCCCCTTAAAGTCTGAAGGACAGAAAACTGGCCCTTTGTTTGGAGACCCCTGGTTTACATGAACGTTATAGCATCTACTAACTATGGGATATATTTATGGATTTTTTTTTCTTTACTAGTAATGGCACTGATCAGCGACCTATAGCAAGGTCATTAAGGGGGCAAATCCATCCAGGGCTGAAGTGGTTAAGGATGGGGGAAACTGGTAGTGTTTTTTTTTTGTGTGTGTGTGTGTGTGTGTGTGTGTGTTGTGTTTTTTTTTTTTTTTGTTACCTTAACCTGTTAACGACCGTCTCCTGTACATATACGTCGGCAGAATGGCACGGCTGGGCAGAGTAGTGTGTGTGTGTGTGTGTGTGTGTGTGTGTGTGTGTGTGTGTGTGTGTGTGTGTGTGTGTGTGTGTGTGTGTATATACCCGTGGACTCTATGTCCGCCGGTGTCCCGCGATCGGGTCACAGAGCTGCAGAACGGGGAGAGGCAAGTGTAAACAAGCTTCTCCCCGTTCTGCCTAGTGACACTGTCACTGATCGTCTGTTCCCTGTCATCGGGAGCAGCAATCAGTGACATGTCACTCATAGCCAAGCCCCCTAACAGTTAGAATCACTCCCTAGGACACACTTAACCCCTTCAGCACCCCCTACAGGTTAACCCCTTCACTGCCAGTGTAATTTTTACAGTAATCAGTGCATTTTTATAGCACTGATCGCTGTAAAAATGACAATGGTCCTAAAATGGTGTCAAAAGTGTCCGATGTGTCCGCCATAATGTCGCAGTCACGATAAAAATCGCTGATCGCCGCCATTACTAGTAAAAAAAAAAAAAAAATATCAATAAAAAGGCCATAAAACTATCCCCTATTTTGTAGACGCTTTAACTTTTGTGCAAACCAATCAATAAACTATTATTGTTTTTTTTTTGTTTTTTTTTGGGGGGGGGGGGGGTTTACCAAAAATCTGTAGAAGAATACGTATCGGCCTAAACTGAGGAAAAAATTTGTTTTTTTAATATATTTTTTGGGGATATTTTATTATAGCAAAAAGTAAAAAATATTACATTTATTTATTTTTTTCAAAATTGGCTCTTCAATTTTGGCGCAAAAAATAAAAATCGCAGAGGTGATCAAATACCACAAAAAGAAAGCTCTATTTGTGGGAAAAAAAGGATGTCAATTTTGTTTTGGGAGCCACGTCGCACGACCGCGCAATTGTCAGTTAAAGCGACGCAGTGCCGAATCGCAAAAAGTCCTCTGGTCTTTGGCCAGCCAAATGGTCCGGGGCTTAAGTGGTTAATGCATTCTATTCATTAAAATGCTTAGACTGTGAACCACTTTAAGTTAAGAATACGTACCATAAATACTCGAATATAAGCTGAGTTTTTCAGCACATTTTGTTGTGCTGAAAATGCCCCCCTCGGCTTATACCCGAGTCCTCCTCTGCAGCCTAATCCCCCGGCGCTGTGATACATTCAGTCTAATCGGCGGCCATGCAGTGTAACCAAGCTCCGCCTCCTCCTCGTCCGTGATAGGCTGAACACTGACTCACTGCTGGGAAACGGAGTCGGTGTTCCGTCATGGAGGAGGAGGCGGCGCTTGGTTACACTGCATGGCCGCCGATTAGACTGAATGTATCGCAGCGCCGTTACACTGCATGGCCGCCGATTAGACTGAATGTAACACAGCGGGAGATAAGACTGCAGATGGGCACAGCGCCAGGAGGTGAAAACGCGGGCACAACGCCGATCAAGGCACAGTGAGGCTGAGGCATGCAGATTGGCACAGTGAGACTGAGGCATGCAGATTGGCACAGTGAGGCTGAGGCATGCAGTTGGGCACAGTGAGATGGACACAGTGAAGCTGCAAATGGGCATTATTGACCCTCTTTTCCACTTACAGTAGCTGCTGCATTCTCACCCTAGGCTTATACTTGAGTCAATAAATTTTCCCATTTTTTTTTTTTGTGGTAAAAGTAGGTGCCTCGGCTTATATTCGGGTCGGCTTATACTAGAGTATATACGGTACTTGAAAATATAATGTACATATTTTTTTAATACAGTGTTTAGTGTCACTTTTGTAGCTAAAGCTTGCTAATGGTGGATGAAACCTGCCTTATATGATCCACTTTCTCTCTGCAGACACCTGGCTAGAAAGTTTCTCTATCTCTGGATAAAAAGAACATTTGGAAGGGTTCTGCCATCCACTGCTAGGTAAATATACGCTTACTTTTGCCATTCCTGTAAATTGTGTGTTTTACCTTTTTTTTTTTTTTTTAAGTGAAGCTCCGGTCCCCATCAAAAAAATAAGTCAGCAGCTATAAATACTGTAGCTGCTGACTTTTAATATAAGGACACTTACCTGTCCAGGGATCCAGTGCTGTCTTCACCCGAGCAGATTCTTCAATTGGCTTTGGGTCCAGGTATCGGCATCTTGGCTATACGGAAACTGGCAGTGAAGCCATGAGGCTTCACAACCAGGTTCCCACTGTTTATGCTCTGCACTTTGTGAATGGTCCCATAGTCTTCTGGGACCTGTGATGTGTCCCAGAAGGCTGCAGGGGGCGATCTTTGCTTGGATCGCTGTGGCGATCCGTCCGGAAGTGGGAGTGGGTAACTGTCAAAACCAAAAGTAGCAATTGTTAAAGAGGAGGATGGGAAAAAAGTGAAACTTCTCCTTTTTGGGTGAAGTGATATTAAACTTTATTTCAGCAAAGCAGGTCCACACTTCCATTGGGTGCCGCTTCTCATCCCTTTTAAAACTTTCCTATATTTTTCTTTTAGCCATCCCCATTACCGCTCCCCAACCTTCCTCTTACAGTGTGCTATGAAGCCACCACATGCTCTTGGCCAGCGGTTTCCCTTTGCTGTGTGCATTAATGGGCACACACACAGTGTCATGGCAAGCCAATCTCGTATGCGACTTCCTGATTCCTTTCAAACGTATTAAGGGACAGTGGCTGGCGCATGTTCTCACTGCTCCCCAACAGTTCAGGGAGCTACTCTGAGGGACCCAAGGTCAGTGGTGGTGCATTTGACCTTTACATGCAGTACATTGTGTGCTGAGACAAGTTTACTTAGTGCTTAGAATTTATTATATTAAAAGGGTTCAGGATTAACATTACTTTAAGAGCTTCTGAGGCCTATTCACACTTCTCTGTTTCTGTGTAATGCGTTCATATGCAAAAGCAGGTTTGGACTGCCGATGCACAGGAACACACACATAAAAAACAACCTGAAGCATTTTTTCTGATGCAGTACACCACAACACACCGTGGTGTGTTACCATGCACTGTAATGCATGTCCATCAGAGCTGTGTTGCCTTAGTTTACTGGGATGGCATTCAAAATTAATGGCATCACCACATGCTAATGCACAAGTATGTTGCTATAATGTGCGTATTACTGCAGTAGCCCTTTTGAGCATTAAACAATGGTCCTAGTAATTGCAGATAGCATTTACAGTGTATGTTTGACCTGTTTGGAAATGTCTCAAGGGCTGAAACACAATTTTGCAGCTGGGTGCATTGCAGCTCATCACAATGCGCAGTAACACACTTTCATGCGAGTCCGCTCTCTGCTGATGTCACCAATATCGGTCCAGGCACCGCGTCATCCCGACTCTGTATCCGCCAGATGCCTGGACTGATAGCCGTCTCAGCCTCTCAGCAGGCCGCTGAGATGGCTGCTCCCCTCCACAGCTCAGCGCTCCAGTGAGCGTGGAGGAGCAGAGCAGGAGATCTGCTGATTGACTGACAGACAGCAGCTCTCTGCTCGGGGAACCGAGCATAAAGCATGACATGATCCACCTAGCCAGAAGGCCTGGCGGACCCCTCTCCTTGTGGCCAGCTGAAGCTAACCACTGAGTACTAGATTGAAGGGCCTCCCACCCCCGGGTCAGGGGAAGAAGTAGCTTGAGAGCTACACATCCTCCCTCTAGATTTCAGGGCAAGCCCGAGGACTCGCACCCTCCTGAGAAAAAAAAAACACACATAAGTGAAAGGTGACAAAACGTGAGAGGAAAATAAATAAATAGGAGCCTGTGGCATGAACACTGGCTGGGCCCTGAGGCCTGGTAACAAAAATTGCCCCGGGCTTAGCTAAAAGGCACAGTGCAGAAAAAAGTATTTGGTGCTGTGACCATGTGCCGTTTCCCACTGTAGAGTCTCACACCCAAGTGTTACTAAGAGCACCCCTAGGGAGACCACTCCTAGGGGGACACAGACACTGCAGACTCACTGCCTTCCCAGCCCATGGCCAAACAAGGTAGATCCATTAAAATCAAGAGGAACTGGGCCCATCCAGTTTTCCCGGGGGGAATAACCTCTGTGCCCCACCTACCTGAGGGCTCCCCTGTTTCTGTTCCAGCCGGTACTAGCATTCAGAGCCCCATTACACCAGCGTGGATACTGTATTGCAAGCCATTCCATCTGCTGGAGTGCCAGAATGACAGCACAGCACCCCTACTGATAACAGATGCTACGCTTGATCTTGGCCACATATACACATACTAGAGCCCAATTTAACAGGAACTAATTCACCTACGAGCATGTCTTTTAGAATGTGGGGGAAACTGGAGTACTGGAGGAAACCCATGCAAACAAATGGAAAACGTGTCAACTAAAGTATATTATATTTGATTTTGGTGGCTATTCATAAAAATAACTTTATAACATCTCTTCAGGCAACATTATTTCCATGGCTTGCTGCGTTTCTGCTTTGCCCAATGGAAGGAGGAGTGGTGGATTGCATGTAAAGAGTGGAGGCTTGAAATTCGAGCTGACTGCCATTACAGGTAACAAGGTTTTGAATGTCTATTTCTTTATGTGGACTTTTTTCTACCTAATGCGACTCTGTCAAAATATGGTATGTGAACTATATCGAGCAAGAACCTACCTGTAAAGAACGGAGGACATTTTTTTCTTGCTGCCTGTGCTACATAAGTCCACTCTTTATTCCGGATGAATGGTGCTTCTTGCACGTCCGGGGATGTCCACCGCTGCTCTCACTGGTTCTTCTTTGCTGGCTTTCATGTCATGAGAAACCGGTGAGGGCTGCAGGGGACCAAAATGAACAATTGTTTTGGAAATGTCTTCCTCCCAGTAGACTTTGGGGGACCATATCTCATGACTAGAGCAGAGTTTGGTGGCATGGGTAGTGGGAAGCTAGGTATTCTCTCTGCTCTTTACAGGTATATGTTTGCTTGCTATAGTTTATGTATGTAACGGGACCAGGTAAAGCTCAACTCCTGCCAAAGCCTTTTATTTAGTTTTGGATTACTTCCTGTCAGGAGAGGAAGTGATGGATTGTCTCTCCAATGGGGACATACAAAAACGGTGGAGAAGGGTTATAATTACTAACAATGGTGGATCCGACTGTCAGCGACAACGGATCAATCGAGCATGGATAATCCCATCGGCAAGTAGACTCGGCTTGTCTGGAGAATCTGGATGGTATCAGCCACAAACATAGCCCATGGACCCGACCGTCCACGGCTGGGGACCCACTGTAGATGATATTTGGGCAGATTCGGATGGATAGACCCCTTAGGGGTAAATGGAAGGCGCAATGGAGGAGCCCAAAAAACTTAATCCGCCAGGACATGGAAGGAAAAGAAAACTGTGCTCCAATGGTGCAGGTCAAAAAATGTGGGTTTTAATTGGTAAAAACCAACAAACATTAAAAGTGATCACGATTACAGTATAAAAGCAATATGGGAAGTGGTGTATACCATCTACAGTGGGTCCCCAGCCGTGATAGACATTTCACATTTAGCGCTACATTTTTACCTCCATAAAGACATGGATGAGCAAGTTTGGGGTGGAGGAACTTGACTGGCCTGCAGCCGATAGAACATATTTGGGATGAATTAGAGCGGATACTGCGAGCCAGGCCTTCCCATCCACATTAGTGCCTGACCTCACAAATACACTTCTGGAAGAATGGTCAAACATTCTTATAACCACGCTTTTAAACCTAGTGGACAGCCTTCCCAGAAGAGTTGAAGCTGTTATAGCTGCAAAGGGTGGGCCAACTCTATATTGAACTCTACGGACTAAGACTGGGATGCCATTAAAGTTCATGTAAAGGCAGGTGTCCCAATACTTTTGGTAATATAGTGTAGCAGACAATTGTGCTTCTTTTTTTTTTTTTTTTTACTCTATGTATTTACCATTATTTGCTAAAATGTAATGTAATGCATCTGCTTTCTTTTGCTACACTTGAAGTAATACCTGGTGTGTTTACTGTGTTAACGTTTTAGGTATATTTGTTACAAGATGTTTTTCTTTGCGTGGAGGAAATTTGTGCAGACACAGCGGGAGACTAAACAGAAATATCAGGTTGCAAACCGCCATGGTAAGAATTCCACCACTGCAAAGCGAAAATGCGGTTCATCTCAGTCCATGTACAACTAGTAAGGACAATTCCCTGCCAGCGTATAAGACAAAAAAGCTCAGCACTCAGCCATGCTAGGCAGCAACTAGAAAATGAAGTGAAAACAATTTTACTTGGAGGTTACCCCAGTAGCTCAGAAGAAAGCCAGATTTGCTGTGGACAGCTATAGACTTGTAATGCCGCGTACACACGACCGTTTTTCATGACGAGAAAACTGCAATTTTTTAGATTGGTCGTGAAAAACGGTCGTGTGTATGCTTTTACGAGGGGGGAAAAAAAATGCACATGCTCCAGAATCAAGTATGAGATGGGAGCGCTCGTTCTGGTAAAACTAGCGTTCGTAATGGAGATAGCACATTCGTCACGCTGTAACCGACTGAAAAGCGTGAATCGTCTCTCACCAAACTTTATTAACACGAGGATCAGCAAATGCAGCCCAAAGGGTGGCGCCATTCGAATGGAACTTCCCCTTTTATAGTGTCATCGTACGTGTTGTACGTCACCGCGCTTTTCTCAAGCGTTTTTTTTTTTTTTTTCATGAACGTGTGTATGCAAGGCAGGCTTGAGAGGAATCACAACGCGAAAAACGTCGTTTTTTATTTGCATGACATGAATAACGGTCGTGTGTACACGGCATTATTGTTATATTTTTTTTTTTTTTTTCGTGAAAAGAAATTCTCTATAATTATTAAAATTCAGCAGCTACAGTTGTTTCTACTGTTGGTTTTTTAAAATCGCTAAATCAATACTTGCCAATCCATATGTTCCAGCACTGTCTTCCTACAGCCAATTCTTCCCAACACTGTGGGTTCCCAGAGCTTCCATCTTGGGTTTGGGGGTTGGCTGTGACTTCGTAATGAACCGCAGCTGGCTCCACACCCTAGTACTGTAGCCTCCTGGGACCTGTGACATTGGAGGGTTGAGACAAATAATTTTACACTTACAGGGGTGCTTACAGTAGTCAGTTTTTATTTTCTGTAAAATTTATTTCCCAAAAAGAAAACAAATTATTGGTGTTGTGTTGGTTGGGGTTCAGCTTTTATTTGTTAGTAAAGTCAATCTAAATCTGCTAGTGTATTTAACCATCCCCCCATATTGACAATGCTGCTGTACAAAGGTGTCTCTGTTGCTTCTCCACTAGAGAGGAGACACCCTTGGACAGGAAGTGTTAATGGCTAGATCACCAGGTGCAATGAACAAAAATCACTTGTAAGCATTGATATGCTGCAACATATAATAATAATAATAATAATAATAATGAAAAAAATAAATTAAATATAAATAAATATATATATATATATATATATATATATATAATATTTAGTCAGCCACCAATTGTGCAAGTTCTCCCACTTAAAAAGATGAGAGAGGCCTGTAATTGTCATCATAGGTATACCTCAACTATGAGAGACAAAATGTGGAAACCAATCCAGACAATCACATTGTCTGATTTAGAAAGAATTTATTTGCAAATTATGGTGGAAAATAAAGAATTTGGTCACCTACAAACAAGCAAAATTTCTGGCTCTTACAGACCTGTATCTTCTTCTTTAAGAGGCTCCTCTGTCCTCCACTCATTACCTGTATTAATGGCACCTGTTTGAACTTGTTATCAGCATAAGCCCTGGTTCACACTGGTGCCTTTTGACATGCGATTTGGCATGTCAAAACTGCAATATTTGCCGCAAATTGCCGGCAATGGCACCGTCCTAATCGGTGCGACGCCGCATCTGCGGTGCTGCACCGATTTTAAAAAGCAGTTTATGTACTACTTTTTGCGATTTCGGCCCACGATTTACATTGACATCTGTGCAGAAACCTGCACAGATGTCTTTGTAATCGCGGCTGAAATCGGGACTGCCAGCGAGAGTTTAGCTGAACTCGCACAGCTTCACTCCCGCAGCCCAGTGTGAACCTGGGCTTAAAAGACACCTGTCCACAACCTCAAACAGTCACACTCCAAACTCCACTATAGTGAAGACCAAAGAGCTGTCGAAGGAGACCAGAAACAAAATTGTAGACCTGCACCAGGCTGGGAAGACTGAATCTGCAATAAGCAAGCAGCTTGGTGTGAAGAAATCAACTGTGGGAGCAATAATTAGAAAATGGAAGACATACAAGACCACTGATAATCTCCCTCGATCTGGGGCTCCACGCAAGATGTCACCCCGTGGGGTCAAAATGATCACAAGAACGGTGAGCAAAAATCTCAGAACCACACGGGAAGACCTAGTGAATGACCTGCAGAGAGCTGGGACCAATGTAACAAAGGCTACCATCAGTAACACACTACGCCGCCAGGGACTCCTCCTGCAGTGCCAGACGTGTCCCCCTGCTTAAGCCAGTACATTTCCGGGCCCGTCTGAGGTTTGCTAGAGAGCATTTTGATGATCCAGAAGAGGATTGGGAGAATGTCATATGGTCAGATGAAACCAAAGTAGAACTGTTTGGTAGAAACACAACTCGTCGTGTTTGGAGGAGAGAGAATGCTGAGTTGCAACCAAAGAACACCATACCTACTGTGAAGCATGGGGGTGGCAACATCATGCTTTGGGGCTGTTTCTCTTCAAAGGGAACAGGATGACTGATCCGTGTACATAAAAGAATGAATGGGGCCATGTATCGTGAGATTTTGAGTGCAAACCTCCTCCCATCAGCAAGGGCATTAAAGATGAAACGTGGCTGGGTCTTTCAGCATGACAATGATCCCAAACACACCACCCGGGCAATGAAGGAGTGGCTTCGTAAGAAGCATTTCAAGGTCCTGGAGTGGCCTAGTCAGTCTCCAGATCTCAATCCCATAGAAAACCTTTGGAGGGAGTTGAAAGTCTGTGTTGCCCAGCGACAGCCCCAAAACATCACTGCTCTAGAGGAGATCTGCATGGAGGAATGGGCCAACATACCAGCAACAGTGTGTGACAACCTTGTGAAGACTTACAGAAAACATTTAAACTCTGTCATTGCCAACAAAGGATATATAACAAATATTGACCAAATACTTATTTTCCAACATAATTTGCAATTTTTTTTTTCTTCCAAATCAGACAATGTGATTGTCTGTCTGGATTTGTTTCCACATTTTGTCTCTCATAGTTGAGGTATACCTATGATGACAATTACAGGCCTCTCTCATCTTTTTAAGTGGGAGAACTTGCACAATTGGTGGCTGACTAAATACTTTTTTGCCCCACTGTATATATAATTACTGAAACTCTGGTGATAGCAGATCCGAGTAAGGGGCTGATCCCGACCCCTTACCACGTGATCAGCTGTCAGCCAATGACAGCTGATCACGTGATGTAAACAAAAGCTTGGTAATCGTTTTTTCTTATTTTTTTTTCTCCTCACGCTGACGATCACCGGCTCTTGTGCAAGGGACATTGGTCCCGAAGAGGAAGGGACACAGGCACCTCATCTGTGACCACCAGTGCCCACCAGTGCAAAACGGTGCCACCTATCAATGTCCGCCAGTGGTGCCTATCGGTACCACCTATCAGTGCCAATTCTCAGTGCCCATCAGTGTAGCCCATCGGTGCCCATCAGTGCAGCCTCATCAGCATACATCAATGAAGGAGAAAAATGACCTGTTTGCAAAATTTTATATAAAATATAAAACGGTTTTGTATTTTTTTTTATTGGACTTTTAAAAAAAAATTTTATAAAAAAAATGCAGAGGTGATCAAATATCACCAAAAGAAAGCTCTATTTGTGGGAAAAAAATGATAAAAATTTCATTTGGGTACAGTATTGTATGACTGCGCAATTGTCATTCAAAGAGTGACAGCACTGAAAATTGGTCTGGGCAGGAGGGGGGTTTAAGTGCCCAGTAAGCAAGTGGTTAAAGGATAGGTTCACCTTTTAAAAAATAATAAATGCCCATCTTTTTGCAAATAATTTTTTTTTTATTTTTTACCAGGAGCCTGGAGAGCATTGCACCCGCTATCAGCAGAGTGCTGCAGACTTGTCAGTGTATCTGTCTGCTTGTATCTTGTATGGTCAAGCAGATACACACTGACAGGAAGAGACAATAAACTACCAGAGCGCTCAACAGCGCCCTGGCAGTTCTTTGAGAACTGCAAGCCAACAGCTGCAAAGGCTATTGGTACTTGTACTTTCTTATTCACAGAATGGTTTAGATTCCCCCCACCTGGCCACTTTTTTTTTTTTTTTTAAATAAAGTAGTAACAGCGAGCGGGGGTAGAAGATCCTCTGATTGCTGTCACTGGAGGCAGCAGAGTGGGGAGACGCTGCAGGAGTGGCAACATGTTACATGTTCCCAAAGGTGAATGTATCCTTTAACCACTTAACGACCGCCCACCGCCGATTTACGTCGGCAGAATGGCACCGACAGGCAGAATCATGTAGATCTACGTGATCGCCTTTGTGGAGTTGGGGGGTCCATCCGGACCCCCCTTCACTGCAGTGAGCGGCCGTTAAGTGTTCGGGAGCGATCAGGCATGAGGGGGCGGCCGCTCGATTCCGCCCCCCCCCCCTCGCGATCGCTCCCGGCGAATGAAATTGCTTCCTCCTGCCTGAAATGTAAACACAGGCTGGAGGAAGTGATGTCATCTCCCTCGCCGCGGTCTTTTCGTTCCCGGCGCCGAGGAGAGAAGAAGCAGGTTAGTGCACCAACAGTCCACTGACACGTAGGTACACATAGGCACACAAATCACCCCCAGATCACCCCCCAGGTCACCCCAAAGCCCCCAATCACAGTGTCACTGATTGCAGTGATCATTTATTTTACTGATCACTGCATTTAGTGTCATCTGTGATTGTAAAAAGTTGCAGGGCAGTTAGGATTAGGCCCCTTTAGGTCCAGGGTAGCCCCCTAACCCCCCCTAATAAAGGTTTAACCCCTTGATCACCCCCCAGGTAACCCTTTCACCCCCTAACTTCAGCATCACTAAGCGATTGTTTTTCCGATCGCTGTATTCGTGTCGCTGGTGTTTTAGATAGGCAGTTATTTTTTTTTAGGTTCGCCGCAGGTTTTTATTAGTGTCAGGTACCCCCATATATTATTTTAACCCCCTGATTGCCCCTAGAGTTAACCCTTTCACCAGTGATCGCCGTATAAGCGTCACTGGTGTCACTGGTTAGCCAGTAAGTTATTTAGTTATTTAGGTTACCCGTCAGGTTTTTATATAGTGTCAGGTACCCCCATATTTAACCTAATAAAGGTTTTAACCCCCTGATTGCCCCTAGTTAACCCTTTCACCAGTGATCACCATATAAAGGTTACGGGTGACGCTGGTTGATTAGTTTGCTTTTTATAGCATCAGGACACCCGCCGTATATAACCCAATAAAGGTTTAACCCCCCTGATCGCCCGGCGGGTGAGATCAATTAGGTTTTAGCGCCAGAGAGGGTCTGCGTCGCCCCAGGCAGTGTTAGGTTAGTGCCAGTAACGCTAACACCCACGCGCAAAGCATACACCCCCCTTAGTGGTATAGTATCTGATCAGATCTATACTAGCATCCCCAGCGGTTTAGGGTTCCCAAAAACGCAGTGTTAGCGGGATCAGCCCAGATACCTGCTAGCGCCTGCGTTTAGCCCCTCCGCCCAGCCCAGCCCAGCCCAGCCCAGCCCACCCAAGTGCAGTATCGATCGATCACTGTCACTTACCAAACACAACACACATAACTGCAGCGTTCGCAGAGACAGGCCTGATCCCTGCGATCGCTAACAGTTTTTTTGTAGCGTTTGATATATTTGCTGACGACAGTCAGGTGCTTTTTTTCCTGTGAATCTTACTAGTATACCCCTAAATTTAGAGCCCAAAATGGCAAGACGAAGGTACACTAGTAAAGAGGCCTACGAGATTCTGAGCATGACAGATAGTGAAGAGGAGGTCACGTATCTGTCAGATTCAGGCTCAGAATATCTTCCCGTAGAAGACAGTGACGTCAGCGGCCCCACGTCAGATAGCTCTGACGACGAAGTTGAGGTCCCTGCTAAGGTCAGGTGTACCCGATCCCGATCTTCTGAGGTTGTTGGGGAGCAAGAACCACAGGTCTCTCGTATCATGGAGCAGAGTAGTACTAGCGCCGCTATTCCTTCTGGTGAACTGGCAAGCACCAGCGGCCTAGTACAGCCTGGACGTACATCCAGCACTGCAGTAACACTTGGTGACGTGGCGAGTCCCATAAGTGCAGTTCAAGCTGGCGAGGTGGCAAGCACAAGTAGTGTCCCGCTGCCACCAAGAAGACAAAGGCAGGCCCGTCGTGCCCATACTGCCCTTCCTGCAGAATTCGCCTATCCTGATTGGGTCCCCACCACTTCTGCAGAACCCGTACTTCCCCCATTCACTGCCCAACCCGGTATTCAGGTGGAAACAGCTGATTTTATTCCAATTGATTTGTATTCGCTGTTTTTCACGGAAGATCTCTATAGATCTATTGTGGACCAGAGTAATTTATATGCTGGTCAATTTATCGCCGCTAACCCCCAGTTGCCTAAAATTGCCAGAAATTGGAAACCAATTACGGTTTCCGAATTTAAGACCTTTCTGGGCCTTTCCCTCAACATGGGCACACATAAATTTCCGTCATTGCGTGCTTATTGGTCCACGCACCCAATTGACCACATGCCCGTGTTCTCTGCCTCCATGTCCAGGGCACGATACGAGCAGATTTTGCGGTTCATGCACTTCAACGACAATGAACTTTGTCGTCCACGTGGGGACCCTGAATACGACCGGCTCTATAAAATTCGGCCCCTCATAAACCACTTCAACGAACGTTTTGCAGCCTTGTTTACTCCCGATCAAGTTGTCTGCGTTGATGAGTCCCTGATTAAATTTTCTGGCCGCTTGTCTTTCAAGCAGTACCTTCCCAGCAAGCGTGCCAGATACGGGGTCAAGCTCTACAAGTTCTGTGACAGGGCAACAGGCTATGTAGTGAACTTTACGGTTTATGAGGGAAAAGATAGTCAGATTGAGTCGGTCAACTGCCCGGATTACATAGGGAGCGCTGGCAAGATAGTGTGGAACTTGGTGTCACCCTTATTCGGAAAGGGGTACCACTTGTATGTGGACAATTATTACACGAGCGTGCCACTGTTTAGTCACTTGTTTGATCATCAGATTGGAGCATGTGGCACCGTGCGACCTAATCGCCGGGGCTTTCCCCAGTGGCTTGTAGATGCCCGTCTTAGGCTGGGGGAGAGAGCCTGCTTGAAGTGTAATAACTTGCTCGCTATGAAGTGGAGGGACAATAAGAATGTTTTCCTTCTTACCTCCCTTCATGCAGACACGACAGTCCAAATTCGTACGGCGACTGGTGTTGTGGAGAAACCCCTCTGTGTCCACGAATATAACCAAAATATGGGAGGGGTGGACCTCAACGACCAGTTGATGGCGCCGTATCTAATTGACCGTAAGGCGAGACGCTGGTACAAAAAAGTGTCTCTATCATTATTCCAATTGGCTTTGCTGAACGCTCATGTGCTATACAGAGCTTCAGGCGGGACGTTATCTCTTCTAAAATTCCAGAATGAGATAGTCACAGAACTCCTGTATCCAGGCGGTTCTGCACCTCACCATCCCCTACCAAATGCAGTAAGCCGGCTGCATGAGAGGCATTATTCGTATGTCCTCCCGAGTACCCCTACCCAAAGCCACCCCCAAAAAAGATGTCGTGTCTGTAGCAAGCGCGGATTTAGGCGTGACACCCGTAGTTTTTGTCCACTCTGTCCTGACAAGCCTGGTCTTTGCCAAGGTGAATGTTTTGAACGCTACCACTCAAAAGTGAAGTTTTAGCGTAGGGTACAGCATTTCACAGACAAGGACACACTTACACAGGGTCTCCCAAGATGCCATTACATTTTGAGAGACCCGAACCATTACAGTTGTAAAGTTACAAAAAAAAGTGTAAAAAAGAAAAAAAAAAACGTAAAAAACAAAACACAAAAAAAATATAAAATAAAAAAACCAAAAATAGTTGTCGTTTTATTGTTCTCTCTCTCTCTATTTTCTCTCTATTGTTCTGCTCTTTTTTACTGTATTCTATTCTGCAATGTTTTATCATGCTTGCTTTTCAGGTATGTAATTTTTTGTTTTCAGGTGCGCCATTCAACTGCAGCGCGGAATTATTTATCTTGACAGCAACAGCGTTTGCTCCCACGATACATAAAGCCGTGACTCCAGTGCTGTAGGAGGTGATTTCACCACCACAGTTAAAAAAAAGAGCATATATGCCGAAGCATGGGGGCAGCAGGGGCGGAGGAGCGATTTTGCTCCTAATGCCGCGTATATACGGTCGAAATTCCAACGGAGGCTTGCCCGTGGAAAAGTCCGACCGTGTGTACGCGGCATAACCTTTTATGCCGCGTACATACGGTCGAAATTCCGACGAAGGCTTGACCGTGTGTACGCGGCATAACTTTTTTGCGGGAGGATGCCCCCATGCTTCGGCATATATGCCCATCATTAGAAGTGGGTGGATGAAGGGAGGTATTCTAATGGTGGGCATACCCACCAATCAATCTCTTTTTTTCGTTCAGCCAATAGGCTGTATGAAAAAAAAGATTACAATACATGTCCAACAAGGACCAGCAACGTACTGGTATGTTGCTGGACTTTGAATGTTTATACCAGAATGATGCCTGCGGGTTTAGGTATCATCTTGGTATCATTCTTTTCAGCCAGCAGCCGGCTTTCATGTAAAAGCAATTCTAGCAGATAATTAGCCTCTAGACTGCTTTTACAAGCAGTGGGAGGGAATGTCCCCCCCCCCCCCCCGGATATAAAAAGCGCCATTGGGAAAGCATTTTATCACACCGATCTTGGTGTGGTCAGATGCTTTGAGGGCAGAGGAAAGATCTAGGGTCTAACCCCCCCCAATTTTTTTCAAAAAAAGAGTACCTGTCACTACTTATTGCTATCATAGGGGATATTTACATTCCCTGAGATAACGATAAAAATGGTAAAAAAATAAAATATGGAAGGCACAGTTTAAAAATAAAATAAAAAAGCCAAATAAATAATAAAAAAAAAAAAAAAAAAGCACCGCTGTCCCCCCCCTGCTCTTGCGCAAAGGCGAACGCAAGCGTCGGTCTAGCGTCATATGTAAACAGCAATTGCATCATGCATGTGAGGTATCACCGCGAAGGTCAGATCGAGGGCAGTAATTTTAGCAGTAGACCTCCTCTGTAAATCTAACGTGGTAACCTGTAAAGGCTTTTAAATGCTTTTAAAAATGAATGTAGTTTGTCGCCGCTGCGCGTTTGTGCGCAATTTTAAAGCATGTCGTGTTTGGTATCCATGTACTCGGCCTATGATCATCTTTTTTATTTCATCAAACATTTGGGCAATATAGTGTTTTTTAGTGCATTAAAAATAAAAAAAGTGTGTTTTTCCCCCAAAAAATGCGTTTGAAAAATCGCTGCGCAAATACTGTGTGGAAAAAAAAAATGCAACACCCACTATTTTAATCTGTAGGGCCTTTGCTTTAAAAAAATATATAATGTTTGGGGGTTCAACATAATTTTCTTGCAAAAAAATTTTTTTTTTCATGTAAACAAAAAGTGTCAGAAAGGGCTTTGTCTTCAAGTGGTTAGAAGAGTGGATGATGTGTGACATAAGCTTCATAATGTTGTGCATAAAATGCCAGGACAGTTCAAACCCCCCCCCAAATGACCCCATTTTGTAAAGTAGACACCTCAAGCTATTTGCTGAGAGGCATGTTGAGCCCATTGAATATTTTTTTTTTTTGTCCCAAGTGATTGAATAATGACCAAAAAAAAAAAAAATGTACAAAAAGTTGTCACTAAATTATATATTGCTCAAACATGCCATGGGCATATGTGGAATTACACCCCAAAATACATTCTGTTGCTTCTCCTGAGTACGGGGATACCACATGTGTGGGACTTTTTGGGAGCCTAGTCGCGTACGGGACCCCAAAAACCAAGCACCGCCTTCAGGATTTCTATGGGTGTAAATTTTTGATTTCACTCCTCACTGCCTATCACAGTTTCGGAGGCCATGGAATGCCCAGATGGCACAAAACCCCCCCAAATGACCCCATTTTGGAAAGTAGACACCCCAAGCTATTTGCTGAGAGGTATGTTGAGTATTTTGCAGATCTCGCTTTTTGTCACAAAGTTTTGAAAATGTAAAAAAAGAAAAAAAAATGTCTTTCTTAATTTTCAAAAACAAATGAGAGCTGTAAAATACTCACATGCCTCTCAGCAAATAGCTTGGGGTGTCTACTTTCCAAAATGGGGTCATTTGTGGGGGTTTTGGGCTATTTTGACATTTTATGGCCTTCAAAACTGTGATAGGTAGTGAGGAGTGAAATCAAAAATTTATGCCCTTAGAAACCTTGAAGGCGGTGCTTGGTTTTTGGGGTCCCGTACGCGGCTAGGCTCCCAAAAAGTCCCACACATGTGGTATCCCCGTACTCGGGAGAAGCAGCAGAATGTATTTTGGGGTGTAATTTCACATATGCCCATGGCATGTGTGAGCAATATATCATTTAGTGACAACTTTGTGCAAAAAAAAAAAAGTTTGTCATATTCCCGCAACCTGTGGCAAAATATAAAATATTCCATGGACTCAACATGCCTCTCAGCAAATAGCTTGGGGTGTCTACTTTCCAAAATGGGGTAATTTGGGGGGGGGTTTTGTGCTATTTTGGCATTTTATGGCCTTCGAAACTGTGATAGGTAGTGAGGAGTGAAATCAAAAATTTACGCCCTTAGAAATCCTGAAGGCGGTGCTTGGTTTTTGGGGCCCTGTACGCGGCTAGGCTCCCAAAAAGTCCCACACATGTGGTATCCCCGTACTCAGGAAAAGCAGCAGAATGTATTTTGGGGTGCAATTCCACATATAACCATGGCATGTGTGAGCAATATATCATTTAGTGACAACTTTTTGTACATTTTTTTTTTTTTCTTTTTGTCATTATTCAATCATTTGGGACAAAAAAAAAAAATATTCAATGGGGTCAACATGCCTCTCAGCAAATAGCTTGGGGTGTCTACTTTCCAAAATGGGGTCATTTGGGGGGGTTTTGTGCCATCTTGGCATTTTATGGCCTTCAAAACTGTGATAGGTAGTGAGGAGTGAAATCAAAAATTTATGCCCTTAGAAACCTTGAAGGCGGTGCTTGGTTTTTGGGGTCCCGTACGCGGCTAGGCTCCCAATAAGTCCCACACATGTGGTATCCCCGTACTCAGGAGAAGCAGCAGAATGTATTTTGGGGTGTAATTTCACATATGCCCATGGCATGTGTGAGCAATATATCATTTAGTGACAACTTTGTGCAAAAAAAAAAAGTTTGTCATATTCCCGCAACTTGTGGCAAAATATAAAATATTCCATGGACTGAACATGCCTCTCAGTAAATAGCTTGGGGTGTCTACTTTCCAAAATGGGGTTATTTGGGGGGGTTTTGTGCTATTTTGGCATTTTATGGCCTTCGAAACTGTGATAGGTAGTGAGGAGTGAAATCAAAAATTTGCGCCCTTAGAAATCCTGAAGGCGGTGCTTGGTTTCCGGGGTCCCGTACGTGGCTAGGCTCCCAATAAGTCCCACACATGTGGTATCCCCGTACTCAGGAGAAGCAGCAGAATGTATTTTGGCGTGCAATTCCACATATAACCATGGCATGTGTGAGCAATATATCATTTAGTGACAACTTTTTGTAATAATTTTTTTTTTTTTGTCATTATTCAATCACTTGGGACAAAAAAAAAAAATATTCAATGGGCTCAACATGCCTCTCAGCAATTTCCTTGGGATGTCTACTTTCCAAAATGGGGTCATTTGGGGAGGTTTTGTACTGCCCTGCCATTTTAGCACCTCAAGAAATGAGATAGGCAGTCATAAATTTAAAGCTGTGTAAATTTCAGAAAATGTACCCTAGTTTGTAAACGCTATAACTTTTGGGCAAACCAATAAATATACGCTTATTGACATTTTTTTTACTAAAGACATGTGGCTGAATACATTTTGGCCTAAATGTATGACTAAAATTGAGTTTATTCGATTTTTCTTATAACAAAAAGTAGAAAATATCATTTTTTTTCAAAATTTTCGGTCTTTTTCTGTTTATATCGCAAAAAATAAAAATCGCAGAGGCAATCAAATACCATTAAAAGAAAGCTCTATTTGTGGGAAGAAAAGGACGCAAATTTCATTTGGGTACAACATTGCATGTCCGCACAATTTACAGTTAAAGCAGCGCAGTGCCGAATCCCAAAAACAGGCCTGGTCCTAATGGCCCGTAATGGTCCGGGGCTTAAGTGGTTAACACTAATGATTTTTTTATTTTATTTTTTTAAAGATATTTTTATTGAGTTTTCGTAACATACAAACATACAAAGACAATATGAGAGGACCTAACCAGGCCCTTCACACACAACATATACAACTTGCTCCTAGATCAGTCTAAACAAAAGAAGTTCTGCACATCCGTTTAAACGGTATAATAGAAAGACAAAGTACATCAAACATAATATACCTGCATGACAATCATAGCTGGTGAAATTGCATAGGAGTGTAGTTGTGGTACAAGTTACGCTGCTACCGGTTTACTCTTTCATGGAAGTATGGGGGAAAGGGTCAGGGGGCTAGCCAGCCACCTGCCCCAGATTTTATAAAATGTTTTCTTTCTCTTGCGGATCTCAAAGTTGAGTTTATAAAGTGGATGGGCATCGTTGACCAGTTTCAACCACAGTCCCACTGTTGGGGTTGCTGCTCCCCTCCAGATCAGTAAGATAGATTTTTTAGCATAAAAGTAAAGGATGCAAAGTAATCGTTTTGACCTGGGAGGGAACAGTGAGGTCACCAAAGACCCCCAGGAGGCAATTCTTGGGGTTGAGTATGTTGGGAAGCCCTAGCGCTGAAGAGAGAAAGGAGTCTACACTCCTCCAAAAATCCTGCACCATGGGGCAACTCCAAAAACAATGGATGAAGTCAGCTGTATGTCCACATCCCCGAAAGCACTCAGCCGAGGACAAAATGCCCATTTTGTGCATCTTGGCTGGGGTGAGGTGCGATTGGTGGAAGATTTTTATTTGAATTATCCTGTCCCTGGAGGATATAACAGAAGCCTTGAAAGTGTCACAGAATTCGGACCAGTCCTCCTCTGTTATAAATATATCTAGGGAGTCCCATTTGCGTTGTGACACCTTAAATCTAGGGTCGGAGCCCGCCGCCAAAGCTAAGTAATAAGTAGAGATAAGTTTTTTTTTTTTTGTGCCGTCTGGGGATCGCAAGAGTTTTTCTAAGTCAGAAATCACAAGCGGGTTGTCTAGGGAACCAAACTGCTCGCACAGCATGTCTAAGCTGGTAGTAAAAAAACAACTAGGTATGTGGTAAGTCAAATTAATTTCTCATTTGTGCAAAAGATTTAAATCCTTGAGAGGAGTATATGTGACATAAATTATTTTATCCCCCGTGAGGTCCACCTTTGTGGGTCAGGCATGGAGTTAAATTCTGGTAGTGTAGGGTTAAACCAAAGTGGACTATTAGGGGAGACCGACCAGGAGCCAGGGGCATGTTTAAGTGTCACAGTTTTAAATGGGGATAGAGATGTACGTAAAATAGTCAGTCCAGGTCCCGGAGGTGTGCATCCACGATAGACAATGTTATGCAGTGTTTCGAATGATGAGACCATGGCACCTTCAGTGGTGGTACAGGCATTGTTCGAATCAGGGCATAGCCAATCATGAATATTAACCAGTTGAGATGCTTGATAGTAAAGGTAAAAATCAGGGAAAGCTAATCATGCTAAGCGAGACGGAAGGCGTAGAGTTTCCAGTGCCACTCTAGGGGGCCTACCATTCCAAAGGAACGCTATACAGATCGAGTCAATACTCTTAAAAATTGTTTTGGGAATTTTGCAAGGGGAGTTGGCCAGGACATACAATAGTTTGGGCAGATATATCATCTTCAGGATGTTGGCTTGCCCCATCAGGTCCAGGGGTAAGTCCTTCCATTGTTTAGTTTGGGTCTGCAGTTGAAGCAGTAGAGGGCCTAAATTATTGGTAATATATAGGGATAACGGCAATTGAACTATAACACCTAGATATCTAAAGGAGGTAGCTATTTATAATCTAGAGTCCGAGTGAACCTGTGAAGCAGGAGTCTGATCTATGGGGAAGAGGGTAGATTTCTCCCAATTTACTCTGAATCCGGAGAAGTCTCCAAAGGTGGTTACCGTGGTTAACAAGCTAGTAAGTGAGTCCTGAGAGTCTGCTAAGTAAACCAATGTATCATCTGCATAGAGAGGAATCCTTTCCTCTATCTCATTTATGGGCAATCCATGAAGGAGTGGGGAATTACAGATCTGAATAGCAAGGGGCTCCATGGCCAGGGCAAACAGAAGGGGTGACAAAGGGCAGCCCTGTCTGGTGCCTCTGGTAATCTTAAATGTGTCAGTAATCTGTGAATTAATGCGAATACGGGCGAGTGGCATGGTATAGAGGAGTCTGATCCAGGCTATCAGCCATGGACCAAAGCCATACAACTGCAAGACCCGAAACGGGTATGGCCATTCCACACTGTCAAAGGCCTTGCAGGTGTCTAAGGATACTACAACCCGGGTCGGTGGACAGTCATGTGGAAACGTCAAGTTGTGGAACAGTCTACGAATGTTCATCCTGGTCGATCGACCCGGTATGAAACCACCTTGATCACTCCCCACTAGCATTGCAATCACCCTGTTCAGACGGTTTGCCAGAGCCTTAGCCAAAATTTTGGTATCGACATTAATAAGAGATATCGGCCGATAAGAGTCACATTTTAACAGATCTTTTCGCGGTTTAAGAAGTAAGACAATAAGTGCCTCTCTCATTGAGTGGGGAAGTACCCCTTCCTTCAAGGCCGCATTGTACGTTTTGAGCAAAATAGGGCCAAGAAGGTAACACTAATGATTTTACTGTGTGTGTATATATGTGTGTGTGTGTGTGTGTGTGTGTGTGTGTATATATATATATATATATATATATATATATATATATGTATGTGATCTCAGTACTTGTTGTTTATGGAATTAAAGTATTTGCATTGTTGCGAAGCTGTAACTTTCCCATGTTGGTATATTTCCTGTTCACAGCCGAAAAGCAGATCATTCATCAGGCATGGCATCACTGGATTATCTATGTGCATATCCGCAGGACCAAGCATCACATGCTCTCAGAAGCTCTGGAGTTCAGACAAAATGGAGATCTACAGTGAGTTGACAGTAACTGTAGACTACCTAGTATTTACTATTCTTACTATACAAACTGTCAGACTAATCAACAATATGTTTATTCTTTTTACCAGCAATACTTGGCACATGTGGGTCATCCAGTTCCAACGTAGACAAAGAATCCACGAAATAGAGATTCTGTCCTTAAAACACTGGGCTGTGAGCCTGCAAATGAGGGTATGTCAGACTGTGTGAATATAACTTTCTCATTTAAAATCACTTTCGTGTCTATAGTTCTTACATTAATGAAATAAATTGTTAGACATTTTTGGCTCCAGGCATGTGCATTTCTGTTACCTTACCACTTTTGTAGATAATAAAACTGTATTAGAGTCTTTTGATGTTTGTGGAAATATTGGCTACCTTTCTCTGTTTTGTATAAATTCTTTATGTTATGATTTTCTCACTTCCCAGATAATGATATGCTAGAGCAGTGGTTCTCAACTCCTGTCTTCAGGACCTGCTAAAAGGCCAGATTTTAGGTATTACCTTGGAGATGCGGACTAGAATACTGCAATCACTGAGAAGCAAATGATATCACCTGTGATGTATTTCAGTTATCTTGCAAACCTGGCCTGTTAGTGGGTCCTGAGAACAAGAGTTGAGAACCACTGCGCTAGAGGCTAGATTACATGTGAATGCAAAAAGAGCAGAGGCATGCTTTTTGGCAAAAGGATTTAGGGGACTTGCAGTCAAACGGTGGCTCTACCTGAACTGACAAGTAATACCTTTTTGGCAGAAGAACAGGTGACTAATGTGACTTTCTACAAAAGACTGTACAGTATTTTCTTAAGTGCTCTCAACATTTATAGCTTGGTTACAGGTAAAACTGTGTCCCATCACATCCTCTCCCAATAACAGGTGCCCACAGGCAAGTCAGTGAGATGACATCTGTCCTGGATACAGACAGGATCAAAACCCTTACTTTTTAATAGTATAAAGAAAGGGTAGAACCTATTACCCATCCCCATTCTCACTCTGTCTATGCCTTCCATTTGCTGTAGCTTATTCCTCGCCTGTTGTGCAGAATAAAGGTGGAGGGCGTTCTGATCATTCTGATCGCATTCACTTGGCCAAGAAGGATGTGGTATGCATACATCATAAACCTCTTTTCAGGATGAGCCGTGGGCTCTACCAGATTGCCCAGGTTTGCAGTTGCATAGTCCAGTCTTTCATCAAGCTTTACGGTCACTGGTTTTAACGGCATGGCTGTTGAAGCCCAGGTTCTGACAGATAAGGGAGTTTTTGACTTTCTAATCAGTACCCAACCTTCAGCAAGGTGTACCATCACACATGGAAGGTTTATTTATAATACGTTTCTTTCCCAATGTATGTCGTGGGCACATTTTGGCCTTTCTGCCATCCTGGTGTGAAGGCGTATCTGGCTTTAAGTTCCATCAGGGGACACATCTTGGCCTTAGGTCTTGGAAACAGTATGACCATCTCCATAAATAAAGGCTTGGTGCAGGGTGTCGCACAGATTGTTCTGCCTGCGTGGCCTCTTGTCTCCATAGGACCTTAACCTTGTCTGTTCTGCAGACTTCTTCCTTTGAACCTCCCTGAGAGATTCCCTTGTTGCTGGTCTTTTTTCTGTGTTGTCTACTCCTTGCTTCCAGTGCTTTGGGACATCCCAAGTAGTCATGAATATTGACTCCCTTGTGTCCTGTAATGTCTGCGTTAGGAAATTAGGATTTTGGTTTACCTGATAAAATCTTTTTCTCACCTCACCTTCCAGGACGGCAACACATGAGAGATGATAGGCTCCACCCAACAGGAAACACAATCAAATCACACCTGTTTATAAGGCCCCACCTTACCCCTTGTCCCCCTTTACCCATCACTAGGAATACATAATAAATTAAAATGGACCTGCAAGGTCTGTCTGTCTGTCAGGGTGTCCTTTTTGGAATAAATCTCCTGAACAGAGTAGTGTTTAGGCCAGATCCTCTTTGTTGATCAAAGTAGTATCCCCGTGTCACAAAGCAAGTCTTTAAGTCCATTTTAGTGGCCCTAAAAAATAGTTACAGATATGTTGGGCCACAACTGCAAGATGATTGAGGCAGTCAAACCATCTTAATTTACTAATTTCACAGATTTCTCTGATTCCATCTTTATCAATAACTCTTTTTATTGAAAGCCACATCGGACACAAATCAAATGCAATAGTTTTACAACCAACAGGATAATCGTTAACACGTCTGGGTATAGGGTCGTAACAGTTCCTGAGCATGTAATCACTGTATCTCTGCTATGTGCTGTATTATCCAATCCTGATTCCATCTTTAAAAGCACTCCACGTAGATCCTGCATCCGAAGCGGAGAAGGCAGGGACATCAGTGGAGCAAACCGCTGATCAGCCTCCTGATCCAGCTAAGATACCTTCATGAGTCATAATGAAGTGGAGGTAAACGTGCTGAAGAACCTGGCATTTGGCAGGAAAATCGTGCAGCCAGTGGGTCCCATCCTAAGGTAGGCCTGGAGATTTCTTTATTATCCTCTCATGTGTTGCCGTCCTGGAAGGTGAGGTAAAAAAAACGACGGTTACTTACCGATAACAGTGTTTCTACGAAACCTTCCAGGACGACAGGCCTACTT
Organism: Rana muscosa; assembly: GCA_029206835.1. Taxonomy (NCBI): domain Eukaryota; kingdom Metazoa; phylum Chordata; class Amphibia; order Anura; family Ranidae; genus Rana; species Rana muscosa. The sequence goes on from CM055116.1 coordinate 887,030,891, forward strand.
CCCACCCTGTTATGGGTGGAGGAGTATGTACACATTAAATGTTAAGTACCTAAATGTGGGAATAACCCTTGCAAATTGGTGGGAGTATTACTTTACAACTACTGAGGGACAAGGGGTAAGGTGGGGCCTTATAAACAGCTGTGATTTGATTGTGTTTCCTGTTGGGTGGCGCCTATCATCTCTCATGTGTTGCCGTTCTGGAAGGTTTTGTAGAAACACCGTTATCGGTAAGTAACCGTCTGTTTGTTTTTTTTCTTTAAGTACATTACAGGACACAGATAGTATAAAATACCAGTGCTTTGTAGATTTTACATCTCCTACTGTCAACAGGGTTCTGCCCTCTTGGAAGGCATCATCTTCCATGCTTTAATATTATCTGACCCCTGATTTTAAAGTTCAAGTATGAAGCTCAAAGTAGGATAAGGGAGAGCATATAATATAAGTAAATCTGTTATATCATCCCAGCACGTAAATGTATTAAGTGTAACATTTCCTTTGCATGCTACTATATTACTGGTTTATTTTAAAACTGAATGCTCAGAATTTTCCGTAAGCCCAACTGTAATATGCTCTCTTTAAGAACAGTAAAACAGTGAGATAAATTTTTTTTTTCTTTAATCGTTTATGATATTAAAACTGGTTAGCAAAATCTACTTTATGTAACCATTATATGCACTTCCCTCCCCCCCCCCCCCCCCCCCCAACAACATCCATGTTTTGGTGTCTTCCTGTTTGAAGGTTTGGCTTCAGTGGAGAGAATTATACCTTTACACTCAGGAGGAGAAGCATAGAGAGCATAAGGCATTGATGCACTTTCGGTACTGCAAGTTGAAGACCTCAATAAGATCCTGGCTTCTATACATGCATTATCGTAGACAAAAGAGGCAACAGAATAGTAAGTGAAATATGTGTGTTTTAATTAAAAATGTATAGTTGTTTGTATTCTGAACATAATAATTTATTTTTTTGTATAGGGCCCCTTTCACACAGGCGTTCCATTTGTCTGTTTTTCATCCATCTGTTGATGGATGAAAAACAGACATCAATGCGTCCCTATGGAATCATCCATTTACATTTAGTTTATATCCACTTAATTACCGTATAAGTCGAGTTTTTCAGCACATTTTTTGTGCTGAAAATGCCCCCCTTGGCTTATACTCAAGCCCTACTTTTTTCCTCTACAAGTGTGCAAAGTTTGTTGTCCGGGGTACCTACGGCCGGGGAGCACTGATTTTTCAAAGCCGGGCACCCCCTTCCATAGACTCCCATGTTAAACAGTAATTTCTCTGGTGATTTTGGGGACCCGGTACCGGCTGGTCGTAGGTCCCCTGGACCCGAAACTTGGCACACATGTAGCCCCATTTCTCCTCTACAAGTGTGCAAAGTTTGTTTGTCTGGGGGACCTAAGGCCGGGGCCGATTTTTCAAAGCCGGGCACCCCTTCCATAGACTCCCATGTTAAACGTCCGTCTAGTAATGGGCACAGTGACTCATGGGCACAGTGAGGCATGGGGCACAGTGAGGCATGCACATGGACACCCTAGGCTTATACTCAAGTCAATAAGTTTTCACAGTTTTTTTGGTGGTAAAATTGGGTGCCTCGGCTTATATTCGGGTTGGCTTATACTCGAGTATATACGGTAATCAAAGCCCTATTTTTCTTTCATTCATAAAAACGGACAACAAATTGATGTAAATGGACAGACGCCCGATTTTTGCATTTTGTTTTTGCATTAGTAGTGGGTGTAAAAAAAAAAAAAAAAAAAAAAAAAAGGATATAAAACTGATGAAAACGTGAGTGAGTGAACTAATGAAACAAACAGAACGCTCTTGTAAAAGGACCCTTGCTCAGTTATGGCAGCTGAAAAAGCACCAGTCTGTCATCTAAAACCTGCCACTTATGTAAGATCATTTGTGTCTTTTACAGTACTGGCTGTGCATTTTTGTCATGAGAACCTGATACGGCAATATTTCTCAGTCTGGGTCCATGTCTTTGATGAAGTGAAAAAGATGCAGGCTGTTCAAGAACACTGTTATTTCCTGGCTCGTCGATGTGTTCTTAGAAGAGCTTTTACTCACTGGAAGCATTGTATCCATTTTATGTCTTGAGAAAGTGCATATACAGTATGTTAATTGATATGAGCCTAAGGCAAGCCATGATACGATTTTCTTTCCTGCGACCATGGGTTGCAGAAAATAAAATTGCTTGATTTTCCCCCATCAACAGTCAGTGTTGATAGGGGAATCCCTCCCGCAGCACTATTGTGTTCTGCCATTAGGGAGCCTTCCCTGCCGGCAGAACACAATGATTACTGTTACCGGCAGTAATTTCATGCAAAAATCCTGACAGGCTGGTTGTAGTGAAGTCGATCAAGGGATCGACTTCATTACAACCAAACCTGCCCATAGATGGATCAAATCTCGTCTGGTCCCTGCTTAGATTAGATCCATCTATGGCTGTCTTTAAACATATATGATTTCTTTCTTCATTTATCTCAAGAGAAAACAAAAAATGTAGACTTGTGCCTTGTACACACTATCGGATTTCCAATGGAATAAAATCCGATGGACTTGTTTCAATCGGAAATTCCGATCGTCTGTGGGGAATTCCATCGGAGAAAAATCCATTCATGCTCAGAATCAAGTCGACGCATGCTCAGAAGCATTAAACTTCATTTTTCTCGGCTCGTCTTAGTGTTTTACGTCACCACGTTTTGGACGGTCGGCATTTAGTCTGACAGTGTGTATGCAAGACTGATGAAAGTCGGCTTCATCGGAATTCCGACAGAAAATTCCATCGGATTTTATTCCATCGAAAATCCGATCGTGTGTCGAGGTACACTCTAGTTAAAACTGAAAACAAAGCCTTGAGATGCAGGTAAAGTACTTTAGTTTTTTATCCACACCAAGCCACTTTGATTAATTTCATTAGTAATCCGTTCATATCAGAACATACTTGCTTCTCAAACTTGTAGACTCCTTTCTGCCTCTCACATGCAGTTAAACCCCCCCCCCCCCCCCCAAAAAAAAAAAAACTAGGTTCTCACAGCCACTAATGAGATGTAATCCTGTTTTGGAAAAACAAATGTGATAGGTGATGCAGAGAGAGTTACATGGCACAGTCTATCGGGTATTCTGTTTCCTCTTCTCCCCCTAGTCAATCTGTTAGGTCGATTTAAAATGGTCAGTGAAACTTTGGAGTAGTTGATTTGCAAAAAAAACAATTTTAAGGTAAACTAAATGAATGTTCTGATTTTAGCACAGTGCATTGTTTACTTCATAGCAACAGTAGTCCAGTGATTGCTTTACTTATTGCCTGGAATTGCTCCCTAATGATTTAAAGTGGAGCTCCACCCTAAATAGCAACTTTTGCTATTTGGAACCCTCCCCCCCTCCGGTGTCACAATTGACACCTTTCAGTGGGGAGGAGGGTGAAGATACCTGTCTAAGACAGGTATTTTCACCCACATCCAGGAGTCCTGTCTCCGGGAATCTGCGGGAGTGACGTCACTTCCCGCAGACTTCCCTTGGTGTTCTGGGAGACACTCGGCTCCCAGAACACAGGAGCACCAATCAGAACGGCGCAGCGCGACTCGTGCATGTGCCGTAGGGAACCGGGCATGAAGCCGCAGGGCTTCACTTCCTGGTTCCCTCAGCGAGGATGGCGGAGGGAGCAGCAGAGCGACGAGCGGTCGCTCGTCCTCTGCTGCGGACGTCGCTGGACTCCAGGACAGGTAAGTGTCCAAATATTAACAGCCAGCAGCTGCTGTAGCTGTAGCTGCTGGCTTTTAATATTTATTTTTTTCCGGCGGAGCTCCGCTTTAAGAAAGTATATCATTAATCAGATAAAGGAGTTATGCCCTGTTCACATGGGGCGATTAGCTCCGTGCCCCGCACATGTCTGTCTTTTACTGGCACAGGGATTCACAGTTGCTGCGTGCTTCCCCATGCTGACATCACATTTTAGTTTATTGGGATGCACAAGTGCATGGACAGAGTCGCTCTGTTCCTGTATAACATAACATGTGGGTGCAGGTCCCCGAACTCACCCTGTATGTGTACGGACGCAGACGTGTGTTCCAATAGACTAAAATGGCATGCCAGCACGGGAATGCATGCAGGACCTGGGCATCTCTGTGCCCGTAAATGATGTACCTAAAAGATTTACCACTTTATGTGGAAGTGTGCTCATCAAATTATAGCGGACATCTAAGCTAAAAAGTATTGTCCAAATACAAAAGACATGTGCTTTCTTTTTTTAATCTTGGTGTCATTTGTGCATTTTTATCCAGATCAGGGCAGGAATCCATCGTGAAACAACTCACTTTTACAACTGTACTTTGCCTCTGTGCAGATGTTTCCTGTAATAAAGATGAGTCACTGCTGCTCTCTCTCAATTTTGGCACCTATGGCCCTGCATCCTTCTGGGATGCATGATAAAAAAATTAGAGTGTGAGAATGAGGTGATCATGCCACTACTGTGTTTGTTCATTGTTCCCCTTCTAATGCCCCGTACAAACGATCGGGCTTTTGCCCAGCCAAAAGCACATTGGAATTCCGACGGAATTTTATCGGAGTAAAAGAGAACATGTTCTCTATCTAAACTTTGACGGAATTCCTTGGAAAAAACTCGGATGTGGCATACACATGGTCGGAATATCCGATGGAAAAAGTCTGTCTGACTTTTCCATCGGAAATTTCAATCGTGTGTACAAGGCATAAGGTATCCTAGGAGGCTGAGGACAGAGTCCCTAACACTATGGCAACACCTAATGTGTAAGACATGGCATCAGATTTGGCGCCACCTCTCATGGGGCCGGCTACAAGGACCAGAAAGTGTCACAGCCAACTCCCAATGATGAAAGGACTATATTTTTTTTGGGGGGGGGGGGGGGGGGGGGGCGATTACTAAACAAAAAATTGTAAGAGAACATTTAAAAAAATTTGCTTAAATATTAGGACAATACTCTGAATTGAGTGATAAATGAAGTGTGATGTAATAATAAATCCCTATGTGTTTCATTCTCAGTTTTAAAATCAATACAGTACAATAATATATCACAGTTCCTTAATTAAGAACAGACATGCTGATTGCCTCTAAAGAAGTACATTTGCTAAAACTGGCCCAGGACCATTATAGATTACACCTAATGGTATTTGTCTTCTATTTTTTTTTCTGTGCAATGTGTCTTTAAATGTTTTGTTCTTGTACAGTAGGATTTTAGTTATGTTGCAAAATCTTTATATTTGTATTGCAGGATGTTGGTTGTTGTGCTCTAAAGAAAAATGTATCCCTTGTACACACTTCACAGAAGAGAAGGGAGCAAGCTAGCCATCAATACCAAAGTTGGGTGAGCAGTCAAACTGAATAGCTTGTTAATCAATCAGAATTTAGCCTGCCTTTCTCTGTGATTTCTGTATTTAACATGTTTTATTGTAGAATGCCAAATAAGTAGAACTTAATATGTGGTTGTATAAATTCACAATATATGCTAAAAACACACACACATGCACACTACCTAGCGCTTATGCAACATTGGTTAATATCTATAAATCTAAGACCCCTTTCACACTGCAGCGCTTTTCAGGCGCTTTCAAGCTAAAAAAAAGCGACTGAAAAGCTCCCGAAAACCTATTTCCATTAAAAAACATTAAAAAAAAGGCCCCTCCTCCATTGAAATTAATGGAAAGCTCTTAAAAAAAGCTCAGTGTTTTACTGGCAGTTTAGAAGCGCCTCAATGTGAAAGGGGCCTAATGCCCCATACACACGATCATTTTTAATGTCATTTTTAAAACTGACGTTTTTCTTGTCATTTTTTTTCTTGTTTCCTCTCAAGCCTGTCTTGCGTACACACCATCATTTAAAAAAATGTTCAAGCAAAGCGCAGTGACGTACACCACGTACGACGGCACTATAAAGGGGAAGTTCCGTTCGAATGGCGCCACCCTTCATTTTAGTAAAGTTTGTTGAGAGACGATTCGCTCTTTTCAGTCTTGTGCTTTTCAGTCCGTTACTGCGTGACGAATGTGCTATCTCCATTACGAACGCTAGTTTTACCAGAACGAGCGCTCCCGTCTCATACTTAATTCTGAGCATGCGCGTTTTTTTTTCACGTCGTTAAAGCATACACACTATCGTTTTTAACGTCGTTAAAAAAAACGACATGAAAAACGACGTGAAAAAAGAGAGCATGTCCGGAATTTTTAATGCCCATTTTTCACGTCGTTAAAAATGCTCTGGAGCCTACACACGATCATTTTTAATGGCCATTTTTTAAAATGGCATTTTTAACGGCATGAAAAACGATCGTGTGTACGGGGCATAAGAGTCAGCTACTTAAAAACAATGATACCTGCCATAAATATAAATGTCACAATAATCATAGCAGCCCCCAATACTCTAAAAGTTCAAAGTCCTCCACCAAATGGTGATGAAAAATGTGCAAAAAAGCAGTCAGTAAGTTGTTTCCTCTGGGTATGATATTTCACAATTTCAGTCCTCCAACTTTTAACAGGTTAAACACCTGCGTCACTTTAACTGAAAATTGTGCGATCATGCAATGCTGTACCCAAACAAAATTTGCATCCTTTTTTCCTACAAATGGAGCTTTCTTTTGGTGGTATTTGATCACCTCTGCGTTTTTTTGTTTTGTTTTTCCCCGCTATAACCCAAAAAAAAAAAAAGAATTTTGAAAAAAAAAACTTTTTTTACTTTTTGCTATAATAAATATCCCCAATTTTTTTTTTTTTAAACAAATTTCTCCATCAGTTTAGGCCAATATGTATTGTACATATTTTTGGTAAAAAAATATCACAATAAGCGTATATTGATTGTAGACGCTATAACTTTTGCGAAAAACCAATCTATGGAAAAGATTTTTGGCATTTTTATTTATTTATTTTTTGTTACTAGTAATGGCGGTGATCTGCAATTTTTAGCGGTATTGTGACAGACAGATCAGACACTTTTTTGACACTTTTTTAGGACCAGTGACATTTATACAGCGATCAGTGCTATAAATATGCACTGATTACTGTATAAATGACACGGGCAGGGAAGGAGTTAACACTAGGGGGCGATCAAGGGGTTAAATGTGTGTTCCCTCAGCGTGTTCTAACTGTATGGGGATAGGACTGACTAGGGGAGGAGACATATATTGTTGTTCCTACTTGGTAGGAACACACGATCTGTCTCCTCTGCCCTGACAGTACATGAATTTATGTGTTTACACACACAAATCCCCGTGTTGGCTACGCGCATCGGGGTCCCTGCTGTGCAGTGGGCGCCCAGGGCGGCACGCCCTCTGGCAGTTCTCCTGGGCAAAGCCGTACCCGCAGCAGTAAAAGTACGTGAGGCGGTCGGGAACTGGTTAAACATCCATTCGGGTGGATTCATCCAACATCCTTCTTCCCCACACTGGTCACTTTATATCACTAATACTCGAGACAAGGAACCAAAGCAACAGTCATAGCGTTATCCCGTTTAACACATTTATTTCTTGTTTCTTCCCTTTTAAAATTTACTCACAAACATAAAAAAGGTTGATAGCTTTTTCAAAATCATTCAAATGCCATATGGTGTCTCACTACTCTGTCAGGCTCTGTTTCACTTTCCGATAAATGGGCTAACATAACTTATTTCACGTTGTTTAGCCAAACCCCTGATGTTTCATCCTTACGACCTATTCTGAGAGAATCAATGTCAACTAATATGTGGTTGGTTTGTCACTGGATTCTTTCATTCAGAATTTAAAAAAAGAAAATTGCTTCAAAAAAATATTGTAATGAGGAAGCACAAAGGCTCTCATTATTGACTTCTCCTAAAATGTACTTATTTTCTTGGCCTTATCCTATAAACTTCCAAGCAAGTGGTTTCCTAGTCACTGCTTCTTCAAGGTCATTTTCTCAAAGTGTTGAAGTCAAAGAGCCAGGCAGATGGCATTTTTAGCAATCAGTGTCCATATTTCTCTCAGTACAGGTATTTAAACCCTGAGATTACAGTTTCTGTATATATTTTCTTGCTGTGCAGTTGCTGCGTAGGTTCTGGACTCTTTGGCAGTATCGTCTGGAGCAGAAGGAGGAGGAGAGACTTGGTTCCCTTACTGTGGCAGCACATTCTCACTGCAGGTATGAAATACAATGGTTCTTGGCATTATAAATGTGTGCTTATCCTGCATTCCCACACCATCTCGTTATTTTGTTTCAGATTGTTGTTGTTGCAGAAATACTTTAGTGCCTGGGTCCAGTACATTCCGCTGCGCAAGTTCAAGAAGGTATATTAGCTTGATAGCTGTTGCCTTTTTATAATAAAATATATTGGAAGGTATCTTGTTAATAAAGAGGTACTGAACCCTGGAAGCTGTTCCAAAGAAAATCAGGCAGAGGGCAAATGACTAGTCACCAAAAATGTATTTCTCTTATCATCCATGGACCGACACGGCGTGTCTTACACTTTACACGTGGGTATATGTCCCTGCTTGCAGGAGAAGACCTAGGCAGAATGTTAAATGTTAAAACATTCCAGAACAAACCAGAGCTGAACAGCCCCGCCCAGGGGGGCGGTCCCTCCGGACATTACCCTCACACCTGCAACTAGCAGGCCTCAGTTTTTTTCTGCCTAGCAGAAGGAGAAGACGTGGCTCTCAGGAGCCAGTCTCCTGGAAGATTTTACTTTTAATTTTTATTCCTTTGGGAATTTTATTTTATTTTTGAGACCTTCAATCAACTGTCGGCTGGGCAACAGGTTGGGTACACTAGTATCCTCGTAGTCTTCCCTGTCCGACCATCGAGCGTGCTGATCCTCGCCTTGTGTGCGTGAGACTCAGTTCACGACATACCCCATGGCTCCAGGGGTGGCCGGGTTGCTTTCATGCTCCCGCGGTCCTCTCAAGATCGAACAATACCTACTGTATCTTTCGCGGTGGACCGGGCCGACAGCTACGCAGTACGACTCTGTGATAGGCCTGTCTGAAACAAGCCAGTGAGTCCCTCTATGGGCACCGGGGGTGTTCTCCAAGGTGCTTGCGGGACGGGTAAGTAGTCTCTCCTGCTGCAAGGTGAGTACATGCTGGCTGTGTTTCTGTGTGTGGGGGGTTCTCCCTGTCTCCCCCCCCTGTTATGCTGCTCTCTGCACCCTGTTGTGCTGTGTGGGGATGCTTGGGGGGTCACTCTGCCCTGGGGGGGCCGCTCCATGACTGTTATTTTGTTTGGGAAGTGTTCTGGGGGACTGGCTGTGTTTGTTTTCTGTGCGCCATTGGCGCGGTGTTTTATTTTTTAAAAAGTGCGCCATTGGCGGCCATTTTGGCTGGGGCTTAATGCATAGTTATACTGGTGCCCGGCGGCCATTTTCTTGTAGCCGCGGCACTTTCACTTTCGTTTTCGGCCTCTAGCAGCGCTGCTGTACGGCACGAAATACACACATCCTCAGATTCTTCACCTCAGGCTGCACCAGCGCTACAGCGCGACTCATACAGCGCTACAGCGTGACTCATACAGCGCGGCTCCTACAGCGGTACCGAGCGGTCCCTAGGGGTGGTGAGTACTCCAGGTATCCCCTCCTCAGCCCCAGCACGGCCTGTGGGTGGGCTGTATTATTCACTGTAATAGTGAATAAGGTCTCAGAGCGTGGCAATATTGGAGTCTGGTTCACCTGTTTCTTCACACTGTTAGAGACAACTGGCAGTGCTCCTGCACCTGCGGTCCTTAGGGACCAGTTGTCGGCAGTCCTGGTATCATTAATCTGACCGGGAGGAAGCAGTGTGTGAGCGCAAGGAAGCAAAAAAGCCCCTATCCCCACTTTTTTTCCACAAAAAAAAAGGGGGGGTGTGCGCTGATTCAGATATGGGCCTAGCCACTACCGCTTAGGACCCTAGCTCTGAATATATATTTGATGGTTTTGAACAGGACATTCCTTGGAAGGAAAACTCCAGTTCTGTGTCAGTAAATGACAGGGTGCTTGTTTTGTGAACCCATTGATGCAGTGAGGGACACTCGCAAGCTAAATGCTGCGGATGCAGAACCTCAGGCGGACGGTCTCCTCTGGTTCCTTAGGGCCGGGCCTTCTAAATAGTGTTTTTTTCAATATGTACCTTACTTTGACCAGCTCACTGACAAGGTCTGGGGAAAAAGGCGCAGAAGACTTTTATGGTCCTGCAGCGTTTGCCTATAGATACCCCTTTGAAAATGCCCTACTTAAAACGTGGGCTTCTCCCCCAGTGGTCGACCCTCCAGTCGCCCGGTTGCACAAGGCCACCATTCTTCTGGTGGAGGGGACTCCTGCATTAAAGGACCCCACTCACAGGAGGTCAGAAGTGGTGAGTAGAGCTATGTTTGCCTTGTTGGGGTCCACCCTACGGCTTGTGGTAGCGGCGACCCTTGTGTCTCCAACACTTGCGGGATGGGCAACTAATACAGGAGCATGATCTTCCTCCAGACACTATTGCTCTGGCCCACAAATGGTGCAGGGCCTGGTTTATGTGGCAACGCCACGTTTGACGCGGCCCCTTATAACTTAGGGTATTGCATTGTCTGATCTGGTTGAAATGCTGGTCTGCTGACCTAGCTTCTAAAAAGCCTCCGAAGGGTTTACCATTGAAAGGTGGTAGGCTTTCCGGTGCTGCGCTGGATGACATCATCAAGGATGTCACGGGAGGTAAAAGCACTGTTCTTCCTCAGGCTGGCAAGGAGGCCGCTATAAGCAGGGTCCTTCCTTTCCAGAAAAAAGGTTTTTTTTTCGTCAATCAACGGGGAGGCCCTCCCAGACTGACAGCGGTACGGCTGGACACGAGCGCCCCTGGGTGCGTATGCCGAACAAGCCGGCTCCCTAGCCCGCCTCCGCGTGAAGTCTTGTCCCCTCCCGACTCTGGGGTAGGGGGGACGACTTTGCATGTTCACGGATCAATGGACCTCCCGGATCTCCTACTGGTGGGTGTGCAAGGTGATCACCTCTAGTTACAGGATAGGTTCCGTTCCTAATTCCAGACAGATTCTTCCCTCAAATCTTTCTCTCCTTCCTGCCCGTCGGGTGGCCCTATGGGGCCTATTCAGGTTTGAGGTCCGGAGTGATTGTGCCGGTTCCGTCACAGGAGAGGTTTCAGGGATTCTACTCGAATTGTTTGTCGGCCCAAAAAAGGGACGGGGTTCGGCCTATCTTGGACCTCCAGGTCCTGAATGCCTTCGTGAAGGTGCAAAAGTTCCGCATGGAATCCATTCGCACGGTGGTCAGTACACTCCGTCAAGGGGATTTTCTGGCGACCTTGGAAATCAAGGACGCCTACTTGTATGTTCCGATCTGTGCTTGCGATCGGCGAAGTCCACTATCAATTTGTGGCTCTTCCTTTCGGCCTAGCCCCGGCACCGAGGGTGTTCACCAAGGTGCTTGTGCCGGTTCTAGCTTGCTGAGACAGCAAGGCATTGCTGTCGTGGGCTATCTGGAATCTCGGTCTGATTCTGGACTCCTTGGAGGCAAACGGTATTCCTACCTCCGGGGAAGCTACTGACACTTCAGTCTGCAGTGCGGATGCTGACATCCCAAAGAATGGTCGTCGATCCGTTTTTGCATGGGAGTCCTGGGACTCATGGTGATCAAGGCCATTCCATATGCCCAATCACACACCAGGGCATTGCAGAAGGAGATCTTGTTCCCTTGGGACAAATCCGCGTTGTCTTTGGATTTTCCGATCCAGGTGAGCCACCTGGTCAGGGCGTCCCTGACATGGAGTTTGGGTCCCCGGCTCTTCGGTCCGGGAAGTCGTTCCTCCCCGTCCAATGGACGGTGTTCACTACGGACGCCAGCCTGAAGGGCTGGGGTGTAGTCTGGGGAGTCCTGTTGGCCCAAGGGCTTGGACTCCGGACGAAGCCCGTTTGCCGATCAATGTTCTGGAAATACGGGCCATCAGACTGTGCCTATCCTCGTGGTCTGAGAGATTGCAGGATCGTTCTATTAGGATCCTTTCGGACAAGTCACGGTGATGGCGTATGTCGACCATCAAGGGGAGACTCGGAGCTCAGCTGCGGCTTCCGAGGTCCCCCGTACCCTGAAGGGGGCTAAAAGAAGCGTGCCGGCTCTGTCAGCCGCTTACATTCCGGGCATAGAACTGGCGGACTATTGAGTCGCCAGATGTTGGACCAGGGAGAGTGGTCCTTGCACCCGGAGGTATTTCAACTCCTTTGCCATACAGACGGTGGGGCACGCCGGAGGTGGACCCGATGGCCTCTCGACTCAATTGCAAGTTGTCGAGATTTGTGGCCAGATCCAGGGATCCTTGGGCGGATGCCTCAGAGGCGTCAGTGGCCCATGGGGTCATGATCACCTGATACACGTTTATCCTCCGCTGCAGTTGCTTCCTCGCCTGCTGCGCAGGGTGGCGACCGAGGGAATTCCGGTGATCCTCATTGCTCCGGATTGACCTCGGCTTCACTGGTACGCCGATCTGGTACGTCTCGTCGCGGCCGTTCCCTGATGGTTGTCAATAAGGGAGGACTTTCTGTCTCAGTCATATATTTCACCTGCTTTTACAGTCTCTGGCCTTAACGGCATGGTTGTTTAAAGCCAGGTGTTGAGAGACCGAGGTCTCTCGGACTTGGTCATTTCGTCCATATTAAGGACACGGAAGTCTTCCTCCAGAACTATCTCTGTACCTGGAAAAGCTTACATCGCCATGTGCGAAGAGCTGGACTGACATCCTCGGACGTATTCCGTCCTTAGAATCCTGCGTTTCCTACAGCATGGCATGGCCCAAAGGCTCGCTTTGAGTATCATTAAGGGTCAGATTTCGGCCTTGGCCGTCTTCTTTCGGTGACCACTAGCGGGTCATTCCTTGGTTGGCACCCTTGTGCAGGGGGTTCGCCATGGGCTCCCTCCTGTCAAGTCTCCTCTCCCCCCGTGGGATCGGAATTGGTACTCTCGGTTCTCCGGGAACCTCCTTTTGAGAATATCAGGGATATTCCCCTCTTCACTTTGTCTCAGAGGGTGGCCCTTTTAGGCCTCATGCCCACGGACGTTTTTACAGCCGCGTTTTTGAGCGTTTTTTACAGCTTAAAAACACCTGTCCATGTTAGTCTATAGCTTCATGCCCACCTAGACGTTTTTGAGCTGCAAATAGCATGGACGTTTTTAAGCTGTAAAAAAAACCCAGGACCAGTGCGTTCCTCAGCGTCAGAATTGGGCAGAAAAAACGCGCAAAAACGCGCACTAACGCGTGGTCGTGTTTTTAGCTCCGACGTGTTTTTTTTTTTTCAAAAAAATAAATAAATAAAAATATTTACAATAACATGGACAGGCGTTTTTAAGCTGCAAAAAACGCAGCTGTAAAAATGCCAGTGAGCATGAGGCCTTAGTGGCAATCACTTCTGTTAGACGAGTATCTGAATTGGCGACCTTGTACTGCAAGTCGCCATGTTTAGTCATCCATAAGGATAAGGCGGTGTTGCATCCGCGACTTTCTCTTTTGTCAAGGGTGATCTCGACCTTTCACCTAAAATGAGGACATTGTCCTCCCGTCCTAGAGTCCTCGCCCATCGCATCCCAGAGAGTGTGCGCGGCACACTTTGGATGTGGTACGAGCCTTGTGGGTGTGCCTGTCTGCTGCTTCTATTCGGAAGTCTACTCTCTCTGGTTGACTGTCTCTGGTCAGAAACAGGGTCAAGCGGCTTCGTCTGCCACCTTTTTCTAGGTGGATCGGACAAACCGTCTTTCAAGCCTATGCTCTCATGGGGCGGGCGCCTCCCTTCCCGGTTACGGTGCATTCCACCAGGGCAATTGGTGCTTCCTGGGTTTTCCGACATCAAGCGTCGGTTGCACAATTGTGCAAGGCGGCGACCTGGTCGTCTGTTCATACCCTTTCTAAGTTTTATAGGGTTGATGTGGCTGCATCTCCGGATGCTTCCTTCAGCCGCAAGGGGTTGCAGGCTGCTGTTTAAAGTGGCAACTCCTCCGTTGAGGAGCTCTGCCTTGTTTGGAGTGAAGTTTTTTTGGTTTTTCCATTTATACTGCTCCCATCCCTCTTGACACTGCTTTGGGAAATCCCACGTGTAAAGTGTAAGACACGCCGTGGATGATAAGAGAAAATAGGATTTTTGTACTCACCGTAAAATCCATTTCTCTGACATCCATGGACCGACACGGCACCCACCCTTCCTTTTAGTTTGTGCTGCTTTGTTACGAACTGAGGCCTGCTAGCTGCAGGTGTGAGGGTAATTTCCGGAGGGACCGCCCCCCTGGGCGGGGCTGTTCAGCTCTGGTTTGTTCTGGAATGTTTTAACATTCTGCCTAGGTCTTCTCCTGCAAGCAGGGACATATACCCACGTGTAAAGTGTAAGACACGCCGTGTCGGTCCATGGATGTCAGAGAAATGGATTTTACGGTGAGTACAAAAATCCTATTTTCCTAAGGTGTCATTGCAGCTGATCTGTCCCCATTACTAACTTGTTACAACTTCTCTGCACTGTAACTGTTTGTGTAAAGTGACAATTTTGGTAGAGGCAAAGCTTTTCTTCCTCATGTCAGAGCCTACATCAAGGGAAACAATGAGTATCACAGTAGGGATATCATCAAATTTCACTTGAATTATTCGAAAACCAACAGTAATCGGTGCCTTAAATGTCTTCACACTACATATATACAGTACAGCTATGCGATTATAGGCACACGAGTGCACATACCAGAATACACACTGCTATTTTTCAGGAGGAGTTTAAGACAAAAGGTAATATTTTCAGGGTACTGCTTAAGTAGAATTTACATTTCTAGATGTTCCCTGACCCATAGCAAATCTTCACTCTTTTTAGTTAATTTATTCAGTCTAGTGTGGCACTGATATCGGTTTCGATGCCGATACTAAGCATTTGTACGAGTACTCGTGCAAATGCTCCGATACCTGAAACTGATACCTTTTGCGGTGCAATTTGAGCCCATATAAAATAAAGTACACAGGATTGGTGCTGGAAACTGCATGCGATTCAGACAGGAATTGCACCGCATTCATGTTCAAATCACATGCGATTCTTTGAAGTGCGATTTCAGCCCATTTATTTTGTATGGGCTCAAATCCCACCGCAAAAGTATCAGTAATTTGAATCGGCAAGTACTTGAGCACAAGTATAGGTACTAGTACTCGGTGAGTGTTGTTGCAACCCTAACTCAGTCCATATTAGCTTTCAAAGGTGACATATGTTTGAGGGGTTAGTACTGGAAATAAAGGGCTATGTATGACTTCTGCTATTGCTTCACTCAGATTCCCTTTTATAATTTTCTTTTCTAGGTGCTGGTCACCACAGCAGAGAGCCATTATGCCAAGTGCCTATTGCCTCGCTGCTTCAATGCATGGAGGACATGTGCATACTTGCAGCAAAAGGGCAGAGAAATGGAAGATCAAGCTATCGATTTTCACAGGTATACAACATGGATGATCTTATTCCAGAGTAGTGGCTGTATTTGAATTGACTTGTGTGTCCAATATGACACAATGTCGTACATCTCCGGAGTCTTATTGGCATTTTTTTTTTTTTTTTCATCTGAGGGTCTTTCTCAGCTATGCACACCCTCCATGCCTGACCTAAGGGCAGATGGATTCCAGGAAGTAAATGCTACATGAACCATCTGCCCTTACTCAAGTGGAGAGTGGCTAAAAATGTGGTGTTTTTCAAAGTGAAATAAAGTATGGAGACATGGATGGGTGAGTTTTCTTTGAATAATAAATATGAATTCGATGGTATTTTTGGTTTGTGGTGTTTAGATACAGTTAAGTGCCAAGAAATTGGCATTTTAACGCGGAAATCTCACTACTTTGAGTCGCAAAACCAGGATGTTTATAAATATTATTTTTAATCGCATAGGTCTTGTGTACAAAGGAGAGTGCTTTCTACCTGGTGTGAGAAGCTGAACCATCAGAAGGAGACTCGCTTGGCTGAGAGAATGGTCAGCAGTACTTTCTGTGAACATATCCTGTACATTTAGAAGTAGGCCACTTTTCACCCTTGTGCTCTTAATTCTAGGCTATATTGCACTATAACTGGCGGCTGCTGGATCAGTACTGGGGCTCATGGAAAAAGCACCTGACAGCTGTTCAGGCAGCACACGAGTTGGATGTCTTGGCTTCTGAGCACTCCTGGAGACGGAAACGAATGCACGTATTACACACATGGAAGAAATATGTACAAGAAATAAAGGCAGAGTAAGAAAAAAAATACTAGCTAATGTGTTTTCCATCTTAACTTTTAGATTATATCAGACTTTATATACATCCTTCCTGTAAGTTGTCAAGTTTTACGTTTTGTGTCACTAAATAAATCCACTGTAATTTAGACATTTTATAGGATTGCAGTATGCCTACTATTTTTAAAATCTGTGAACATGCCATTTAAGTCTTTTATCACCTTTATTCTCTGATGAAATAATTTTTCATGTAGGGGAATAAATACATCTGTTAAGAGTTAATTTATGACTGTAGTTGTGATTCAGCCAGCTGTGCTCTTTTGTGGTCTTAACCAATTTTAATTTGTAGTGCGACTGACAGCAATTTGACAAGAGGTGCTTGCTGTTATATACTGTTTCATCACCACTGCACA
Organism: Rana muscosa; assembly: GCA_029206835.1. Taxonomy (NCBI): domain Eukaryota; kingdom Metazoa; phylum Chordata; class Amphibia; order Anura; family Ranidae; genus Rana; species Rana muscosa. The sequence continues at coordinate 887,047,456 of CM055116.1, forward strand.
ACCTACTTTTTGTAGTAACATCCACTGTTTTTAGTATGTTCACTCAAAAGGTATGCTCGTGTTCCCGGAATTTTTTTAAAGAAGCCGTAAAAATACCACCTGACAAAATACAGATGGTACAAAGAACATTCTAATCCTTAAAGCCTATCTGGGTTTCATGTTACTTGAAATATTTGTTTTAGCCAAGATGACCCAATCAAACTACTTCCTTCACTTAGAAATGCTACTGCTGTCAGCTTCACTGCACTATATAAGCTGTATGTAGAATAAGCTACATACATTGTACAGCGCTGTATTTTGGCAGCAGTACAGGGACTTCCCATCCACTGCTAAAACAAAATCTGGCAGAAGATGTCACAATCTCCATCTGAGCCCATCAGAGGAAGCCTTGTAATCAATTCTGTCCAGTTTGACATATAGCCTGAACACCAGAAGATCCACATCTGGAGTTTCCTCATCTCTGACAAAGTGCTTTGAACACCTCCATGTGTAGGACCCATTCACCTGAGTTAAGTTGCTGATGACCGAGGAAGTCGGCCTGCCAATTTTCCAAGCCAGAGATGTGTCGGAACATGCAGCTCTGCCCAAGACAAGATTATGAGCCTGAGTGGGTTCTTGTTCCACTTATACTTGTTCCTCCCCAACACTCTCATGCAGAAGTGAATTAAAGGATTTTCTAGAAACCTCAGGGACTGCATCTGAGATTGGAGGGAGAGGCACTTGCCTTTTGGTAATGCCGTGTACACACGATCGAGTTTCACGGCGGTGAAAACACCGCCGTGAAACCCGACGGGAAAAACGAGGACCGGCTTGGTCCCCTACACACGGTTTTTCACGACATGTTTTCTCTTGGTCGAGAAAACCGGCCGTGTGTAGGCTCCCTAGCAGTGTTTCCCTATGGGAAAACTGCCGCGGAAAAAAAATCCGCGATTCGCGACGAGAAAAATTAGAGCATGTCCTAGTTTTTCTTGTCATGATTCTTGTCGTTTTTCTCGTCGGGAAAAATGCTGGAAAGCCTACACACGGCCGTTTTTCTCGTCCAAGAGAAAAAAATTTAATTTTTTTCCCGACGAGAAAAGTGATCGTGTGTACGTGGCATGAGAACACTTCGAACTGACCTTTTGTCCGGGACTAGGCCCAAGTATTCAAGAAGACCTTGCGTTAGGACCAAGTTGAATTTTTGGATGTTTAGTACCCAACTAAACCACTACAGGTCCTTCACCGTCTGACATATATTTAACATAAAGTTCTGAGCCGACTGCTTTTAAAGAATCAGGTTGTCCAAGTACCCTACAATGGGGATACCCATTCTGTGAGTTCGTCTTGGGCTTTTCGGCATCAAGCATCGCTTTCCCAGATGTTGCCAGTTCACATGTTCTCTAAATTCTACCAGGTGGATGTTTCTGCCTCATCTGATGCCACCTTGTACCCTTCTCCACTTCTGGGAGACTGCGCCGCAGCGCTGTCCCTCGGAAGTTGGACCCCCCCCTCCTCCTTCCTCCACCGCCGAGCCAGTTAGCGCAGTGCACTTGGCGCATGCACAGTAGGGAACCAGCTGGGGTGTCAACATTGCGGGAACCCTTGACAGGTAAGTGTCCTAATATTAAAAGTCTGCAGCGACAGTATTTTGTAGCTGCTGACCTTTAATATTTTTGTGGGGGGAACGGGGGGAGACGACGACGACTCCTCTTTAAGTCCCTCAGGCAGTTCTTTGAGACGCAGGCAGTCCCCAGCTTTCTTTAGCTTACTTGGACTTGTATGTGTTTGCTTGTTTTGTCCACCTCTCAGTTGGACTGCATTTGGACGTTCCAAAGGTTCCTGCATCACTCAGATGAGAAAAAAAATGGGATTTAAATATTCACTGTGAAATCAATTTCTTATTAGTCCCTTGAGTAACAAAGGTCCCATCCCTCTGTGCTTTATGATTATGTTCCTGATACTGCTCTGCTACAAAACTCCAGCATTGTTGGGTCATCCTGGGATGGCCTACCTCTTTTTTTCTTTTTCTTTTTTTGTGCAGTGTCCAGTCTTACAAATAGGCATTAGTGTAACCCTAACCACTTCCTGTGTCCCCCCCCCCCCCCAATGTACTCGGAATGTAAAAAAAAAATAATAATAATTTTATGGTGACTATTCCTGGTATTCTTTCCATGGAGCTAGCATAGCTGTCCCCATATATACACAGAAACCTCAACTTTTAAACCTATAAATGGCATCTTTAAAAAAAAAAGTCTTTAACTTCTGACACATGTATGGCATGGTGTCTATAGTACATATCATATGAAGGCAGATGGGAAAACACAGGCAGAATGTAGTAAAAGAAGAAACTAAAACAATGTAGCTATTGAAAGTAGGATCAGATCAGTGACTAGCTGTTATTGTGTAGGATCCTTTTCACAATGGTGTTCTTGTTTCCAAATCAGGAGATCCAAAGAGGAGGCAGCAATGAGACATCACAGACAGCACTGTATAACGACATGCTGGCATCACTGGAGATTGGTGAGCCTTTTATTGTATTCTTAGAGAGCATATCTTACTGGTCATGTCTTATTGCCACAGTTCACTACATAATAGAATGGCTTATATTCAATCTTAATTTTACATTTTTGCAAGTTTATGCACTGCTTTTTCATATCCTTGTTTTTCTTGCTTGGATATAAAATCTTAATTTTTTAATTCAAAATGTAACTGAATAGAATATTAGGCTGTCTAATAAAAGGTCCAGCATTGTCTGTTCACTTGATGACTGGTTCTAACTAAAAGTCTATATGTGTGAACTATCAAAAGTAAGAGAAAATTGAACCTCCTTTTTTAATGTTTTTTTTTTTTTTTTCCATAATGCATTCTATGCATTAAGGTAAAAAACCTTCTGTGCTGTACATTTCCCCTTACACCCCTTACACTTGCCTGATCTCAATCAAGCGATGTGCACGGGAAGAGCGGCTCATCTGGCTTTGCTCCCTCCTCTCTGTACAGATTGATAGCAGCGGGAGCCATTGGATCCCACTGCTGCCAATTAAATTCTGTGACTGGTGGGCGGGCCAATCCACCCTGTCTGTGTCAATGGATGCAGACAAGGCAGCTTGGGAGCAAGCCCGCATGAGTGCCCTTATAGGAAGCGACTTCCTATGGGGGCACTTGACGAGAAGCCTGGAGCACCAGCTGAGGACCCCAGAAGAAGAGGATTGGGGCTGCTCTTTAGCATCAGCTAGCTACCAGTTCCAATTTTTAATATTTCTTTGGCTAAAAAAAAATTACATATAGATACATTATTTTACACTAATCAAATCGTATTTTATATGAATGTGAACACCCATGCAATTCGATTTCATTGCGGACCAAAAAATTCAGCAATACAATCTGTATGACTGAATTCGTATTGCACACACCTCGCATGTGATCTGAACAGCAGTGCGGTGTGAATCGCATGCAATGTCTAACATCTCTATAGTGTGAACCCAGCCTTATTTGACATAATTAAACAAATATATTTAAAAATACAGGGTGTTAATATGGCTAAGGGGCTCTCAAGGGCTTTCATCAAGAGAGCTTGACTATGCCCATCCTTTCCAGCCAGACCTGTCATTCACAGAAGCCGTACTACAGCTCCTATAAGTGACATAGGATCTCTGAATGGAGGGGATGGAGCTATCAATCATCCACCTATTCCCCATTCATAGATCATGTGTCATTTATAGAAGCTGTAGTATGGCTTCTATGAATGGTGTGGCAGGCAACAGAAGGGTATGGCAATGGGGGGTTGGCGTGCAGGACTAAGTGGATTACTAGTAAAAGAAGAAGAATCCAATGCAACTCACACATCATGCTTACTGTAAGGTTATGTCCTTGTGCTGATTTCTCTATTTGTGGTTTTGGCTGCACTTTGTTCTTCAACAAAAGCTGCTTTATAATTGAATGCTCACGCCATGGAGATAATACATTTTTGGTCTTTATTGAAAACGATTCCCTCTCCCTCTCCCTCTACCATCTCTCACAAATAATTTACCCAGCTTTCATTTTGTAAATTCTCCCCCCCCCCCCCATGTGTGGTTCTGTCCAGTGATGACAACCAATTACAACAGCTTTTGAGTATTGTGCACCTGGAAATGAGTTTCAACAATTTAAGGTTGAAGTTTAATTAGCTTATATGTTGCCTTCCCTAGTTCCTGCCTCTTCCCCCTTCACCATCAACATACTACTAACATTTTCTCATAAAACCTTTCCATTTTTATTACGTACCTTGTTTTGGACCCAGTAATGATATCACTGGGTCTCTGAGCTTCTCAATGCAATACAAGCAATACATCATGTAAGGGGACCAAAATGGTGCTGTACATAGCTTCATAACAACCTCAGAGCACAGCATGCCTTAGTATTTCTCTCGAGCCCTCAGTTTTGATGCAAGCAGTGGGCTGCTGGTACTGATGGACTTGTACAAATATCAAAATGCCTTGTTGGGTGGATATCAGTTGAGAACAGAGGGTACTTATAGGATGATTGCATCTGCCTACATACTGTCCTAAGTAACGCCAACATGTGATGCTGAGCCTCCATTAAAATACAATGAACGGAAAAGGCAGGCCAGGGACAGTAATGTTGAGGGGGAAAGAGCTAAATAATTCTAGACACCATACAGCCACTAAAAGAGGCAGGCTCTATCTGGCTTGCTTCAGCTTCTAATGAACACAATGAGAAGTTTACAGTGTGCAGTAAAATCGGAGTAAGCAATTTTAGTACAGGAGAGGAACATGCACAATTTTGTAAAACTAAAGGTAGGGCTGACGTTGGCATTAAAGCAGAAGTAAACCCATTAGCTGTAAACAATTATGCTGTATATTTTATAGTCAGAACTTCACCCTTTCCCTGTATTTATTGTGGAAATCAAGCAAGAAACTAGATGCAAATAATGGCAGTTTTCTTGTGACGTGTCCCTTGTATGTAAAATGTGATTCTGAATGTAATTTATTTTTTTGATGTGTGATTAACTAATAAATAAAATGAAAACATATGTTTGCCTGCAGTTTGTGTCTTACAGACTTCAAAAGCAACAGAGACAACTGTGTACTCAGGACCACTACCAGCACTGGCTTCTGAAAAGAGTTCTAAATGCTTGGAAAGTAAGTTTGGTCACTGTGTGGGGTACCTCCCTTTTTTGTTTTGTTTTTTTGTTTTGTTAATCTGCGGTTATTAAGGTTTAAACGCTATTCAAAATTGAATATTAATGAACTCCAGCCCCAGCTGTTTCTGTCCCATCTGCTTCTGCATCTGGTGCCTGGAGAAAAAATGTGTTGCTCTGTATTTATTTTATTTTTTTCTCCTCCCCACTGTGTGCCATTTTAATTTAAGAGCTTTGCAGCAAACACCCTTGTTACTGCAGGCATTGAGTCTCTTAAAACACCCATTGACTGTCTTTGAGGCACGTCACTGGGTGCTGTATTATCTACTTGTACAGAAGCAGTATAAGATCAGTGTGCCCAGTTGTGCAGTGTGATGTAGGCTGCAAACACATGTAATACACAGCATCTGGTTTACTGTCTTTCACATTTTAGGTAAATCTGCGTGTATTCGTTTAGATCGGCATGATGGAGAAATATAGCTAAAACATGAGCAGACAGAATCTGGTGTAGTTCTGCATTGTGACCAATCAGCTTCTAACTTCAGCTTGTTTGTTTAGTTAACCCAGCCTTTTTCAACCATGGTGCCTTCAGGTTACTCTTCAGGGGTTCCTTGGCAAAATTAGTAAACTTTGCTCAACAAATTGCATACAAGCCAAGTTGGTGGATCATGCCTGACTTTTATTTGCACAAAGCCACAGGTTTTCATTGTGCACCCTTACAACCTTTCAGCCGCCGGCTTCATAACAACCAGTAACGTCATTCGTTGATATAGACACAGGGTGCCTGCACATCATCCTTGTTTGCCTCTCCATCAGAACTTGGGGTCACATTAGCTGATTAAGGGAGAAGGGAAACATTGGAGTTCCATCATGCTTTATAATAATAGAAAAAATATAGAATAAATCCCCTCTAACTTTGGGTGTCTTATATGTGTGGATGTTGCTGCATTCTTTACATTTTAGCATGGGGTGCCTCAAGGTTTTAAAAAGAATGCCTTGAATGAAAAAAGGTTGAGAAACACGGACATAACCTGTGAAAGCTAGATGCTGATTGGTTGCCATGTACTGGCTGCTATAGTCTTCCTAAATTCCTGTCATGGTCTTCTAAAGGTCCATAACTATTCAGGTGGGTTTTACTGCGATGATGTGCTGTCTACACCCGACTCCTCTCACAGTCCAGTGTAGAACAAGATGGAAAGACCAAGAAAGACTAAGAATGGTTATGTGACTTTTTTTTTAATTCATTTACAATTTTAAAGTCTAACTCCAGGTTTACTATGACTTGTTTGTATCCTTCACTAACAGATGTGCCTGTTGGGAATGCTGTTTATTTTATGTAGCATCAGCTACATACAGTGTACAGTGCTGTTTTTCGGCAGCAGTTCAGGGGCTTCCTGTCCTGTTCCCGGGAACAAAATTGAGTCGAGCTGGGCACTACTCAACCACTCACAGGAAGCTTTGTGTTTTTATGAATGAATACAAGGCTTTATTTGATCTGATTGGCTGGGGTGGAGATTGTGAAGTCATCTGCCCACCTTTCCACCTCAAAGCCTTGTATTCGTTCATAAAATACAAAGCTTCCCCCACTGCTCCCAGGGGGCAAATCGTTTGTTTGAACCAGCTTGGTCCAAATGAACTATTTAATGTCATGGTTAATCTGGACTTAGCCATTGAGGTAGAAAACTTTATGCATGAGGAGGGGAAAGTACATATTTTTTTTTTTTTATTGGAAACCAACTTTATTGAAAAGTATGCATGGTACATAAATCAACATAAGCCAGTATGGCCAATATAATAGTACATACATGAACACAGTAAAGCATCTGTGTGTCATAAAGATAATAACAGCAGTGAAAGTAGAGCCGGTATACAACAAAAATAAAAAATCGACATGTCAAGTACACGTTTCACCATCCGCCATCCATCTGTCCCAGACCTTCTCATACTTTAGCGGACACCCTCTATGTACATAAATCAGTTTTTTATATGGGAGAGCATCGTTAACCGCCTTTTTCCAGCACTGAACTGTAGGGGGCAGGGCCTGCATCCAATTACGGGCCACTACTTTTCTTGCCAAGAATAGCGTCTCATGTAAAAAGGTACGGAGGGGTTTGTCGGCATCCAAGCCTGGCAACAGGCCAAGCAGGCACATCTTTGGGTCAAGGGTAGCAGGGGAGCCCATCTGATCGTGTAGGAAGCGTATCACCTGTGTCCAATATGCCTGAATGGTAGGGCAGAACCATATGAGGTGGTAGAAGGAGCCCGGGGTATGGTCACAGAGGCGGCATCCTGGATTGTACGCGGGCCTGAAACGTGCCACTCTCTGAGGGGTCAGATATGTTCTATGTATAATGTACAGCTGTGTGAGGCGGTCCGACAGCTTGGGGGAAACCTTTTTCACGTCCTCCAAAATCTCGCCCCAGTCCTCATCCTCTATAAGTCCAACATCCGCCTCCCATCTAGTCTTAGCAGTATAGGCCAATGCTGTGGTGCTAGGGAGACGAATGGCGGAGTACAAAGTGGAGATGAGCTTAGCAGGCACATTACCCGTGACTGTGTCCACTATGGAGGGAACTGCCAGGGACGGGTAAGAGCCAGAAAACTGGGCCTGTATGGCGTGACGGAGTTGCAAATACCTGAAGAAAAGGCAATTGGGGAGGGAAAATTCGTCCTTCAGCATTTGGAATGGCTTAAGGCCTGAATCGGTCATGATCTGGTGTATGTATAAGATCCCATGGCGTATCCACGCCGCGGGGTCCGGAATGGACAATAATTCTGGCAAGCATGTATTGTACCAGAGAGGGGTATGAGAGTGTACCTTTGGGGTCCCAGTTCTCTGCAGTGCCGCCCGCCATACCCTCCGGTGGTGAGTCAACATGTCTGCTGTGTGTTGGGGGGGGCGTCTAGTCAATGGGGCTCTCAGGACCGATTGAAGTGGGGTATGGGCCGAGTCATCCGGGTGCTCACAGAGTAGTGTCTGGTATCTCGTTAGTTCATGTTTATCAAAATAATAGAAGTGGGACAGCTGGGAGGCAAAATAATAATCCTGAAGGTCAGGGAGAGCAGCTCCTCCCAACGTCACAGGGTTCTTCAGAATTCTCCAGGATAATTTGTGTCTGCCATGACCCCAAATAAATGAATTCAGGATGGATTCAATTGTCCTGAAAATTTTTTGTGGTATATAGAGGGGAGCATGCCAGACCAAATAGAGTATCTTGGGAAGGAGTATCATCTTAACTAAGCTGACGCGACCCATAACACCCAGGGGTAGTCTGGCCCAAGTCTGCGTCTTGTTCTTGATCAGAGCAAACAGGGGTTCAATGTTCAGTAGTTTATAATCTGAGAGCGATCTGGTGACCTGTACGCCAAGGTATTTAATCTGGGAGACCCTTGGAAGAGCCAGAGGAGGGGACGCGAACGAGGAGGGGAAATGGTCAATCGGAAGGATCTGGGACTTAGACCAATTAATACTCAGACCCGAATGGCCACCCATACGTTCTATGGACTGGAGGGCTGCTATAAGAGAAGGACCGGAGTCCGCCAGATACAAAAGTGTGTCGTCGGCATACATCCCAATCTTTTCTTCCAGGTTCCCCATCCTGAGACCTCGGATGCAAGTGTCCGCACGGACCATTATGGCCAACGGCTCCACAGCCAATGCGTAAAGCATGGGGGAAAGGGGGCAGCCCTGCCGGGTCCCTCTCTCCAGCGGGAACTGGTCAGAAAGCCAACCATTCACAAACACTCTGGCCCTTGGGGACTGATAGAGGAGTTGGACCCAGCGAATAAAGCTGGGGCCAAATCCAAATCTTGAGAGACACTCCCACAGGTAGTTCCACTCCACGGAGTCGAAGGCCTTGGCGGCATCCAGCGCCACCACGACCCTCGAGCCAATTTCATCATGGGACCCCTGAATATTCATAAATAGGCAGCGAATATTCATGGCCGTGTTCTTCCCTGGCATAAAGCCGGTTTGGTCAGGGTGTATCAATGACAGAATAACCTGGTTAAGGCGGGAGGCTAGAATCTTAGCTAATATTTTAATGTCTACCTGTAACAGGGAAATGGGCCTATACGACTCCGGGTATTTAGGGTCCTTTCCGGGTTTGGGAATTACGACTATTTGGGCTTCTCGCATAGATGGGGGTAGAACTCCTGAGTCAAACATGGATTTATACAGGTACTTAAGTTCAGGGATTAGGATTTCAGAGTAGGTGGCATAGAATTCAAGAGGTAGGCCATCCAATCCTGGGGCCTTGGATGAGGCCAGACAGGAAATGGCCTCGGAGATGTCCTCCTCAGTAATAGGGGCTTCCAGAATTTCAAGCTGGTCGTCTGTCAGTCTAGGGAATTGAACTCCCGCTAGGTAGTCCCTGGTGTCTTGGGGAGTGTGGGTGACCCTGGAAGTGTAGAGTGCACGGTAGAATCTCCCAAATTCCTCCGCCACCAGTTGCGGATCGGTGATGTCGTTCCCCTGTGGGTCGGTCAAGGACACCACCACAGGGGGACGCATATCCAAGTGGGCGAGATATGCGAGCAGTTTGCCCGATCTCTCTCCATACTCAAACACCCTCTGTCTACAGAAGAAGATACGTTGTTTAGCCTTCGCTATGTGCAATTGGGAGACCTGGCGTGCCTGAATCTTTAGATTGTTGGCCGCGCTGGGCGAGGGGTCCCGGTGGAACGCCTCCTCCAGCACCTGCAGGTGCTCCGCAGCCTGCTGGACAATAAATGTTGATGACCGTTTAAGCCTGTTAATACGTGTGGAAAGTAGGGAACGAGCGTGAAGTTTAAACATTTCCCACACCGCATCATGCGTGGCAGTGTCCCTGTTGGCCGTAAAATAGTATTGCAATTCTGTGGGGATGTCATCCTGGTCCTGCAGGGCAGTCAGCCAGAACGGGTTTAGCCGCCAAGAAGGAGCAGGGGAAGCCTTCAGGAGCTGGATCGTGACCCAGTAGGGGGCGTGATCCGAGAGTACTCTCGGAGCAAAGCCCACATCTCCTAGTTTAGGCAGCAGGGACATTGAGATAAAAACAAAATCAATTCGTGACATTGTGTTATGACTGGCTGAAAAGCATGAGAAGACTTTAGTGTGCGGGTGTTTGTGGCGCCAAGTGTCGACAAGAGCAAAGTCGGTCATTATGCGGTGCAGTCTGGTATGGGTCGGTGGGTTAAGGGGGGGATCCAGTGTGCCCAGACGGTCCAGAGCGGGGATCAGGGTCATATTGAAGTCCCCCATCCACACTGCCGGTACGGAGGGGTATTGTGTCATAAAGGCAAGGCCTTCCTGAATTACAGCTGAGTTGTACGGGGGGGGGAATATAGCAGGCAAGTAGCAGGATAGGAGACCCATTAATGGTGGCGTGCATAAACACATATCTGCCCTGCTGATCCGTGCGGAGCAGTATTAGCTCAAAAGGTACCCGTTTGGCAACCAGGACCGATACTCCTCTGGAATATGAGGTGTGAGTGGCATAAGCCCACCCCACCCAAGGTTTTTTAAGGGAGGATTGCAAGTGGCCCGTGACATGGGTCTCGACCAGTGTGATAATGTCAGCTCTCTGAGATTTGAGAAATGTCAGGACCGCTGTGCGTTTGATCTTATTGCGTAAGCCTCTAACATTCCACGTGAGGAACTTCAGGGAACTCATGGTGGGTATATGGTGTGTATAATAGACCGCAGCCAGACCAGAACCAGCAGAGCAGATAAGGACACATCAGACAGTACAGAACACATCAGCAACCAATATTGATAGTGCATGTATGACAATGACATAGTACCTTTAGCAGAAATAAACAATTGTGAACATAGTGGCAAATAAAAAACAGCCAAAACATTTCCCCTCCCTCCCAGTCCAGTGCCACCCCAACTCGGCATGAACATAGTATCCCAAAACCAGGTATCAACCGGGGACATCCAACGTGAAAAAAGCATTGGAGGCGAGGGACTTAATTTCAAAGGGACATAGATACCTGTGATGAACAGAAAACAAAAAAGGAGGAAAAAACAGTCAGGTAAACGGGGGGAGTGAAAAAAGTCCATAGAAAACCTAGGGGGGCGACTTCTTCTCTGAGAAGTGCATGGGGTGTAGGGGCCACAAAAGCACAACACCATTGCAGCCGTGCAGAAGGGAGCCCCGCCTGCCATCAGGGTGGTACGTAAAGTAGGATAGAAAGTTCCAGCAACGTTCGGTAAGCTGCCCTCCACAAGTATCTCCCATGTGTGGGGAGAACAGGGAATTAACAGTTAGGTCACCCGAAGGTGGCGAGCATGCTGTGAGATCCGAGGAGGGGCGGAAAAGGCTTTTAGGTCTGTCTCCCCCGTCCCGGCGGAGGGCACCCACTAGCAACAGAGCAACCATGAGGCGAATCACCAGGGCACGAACAGGGAGTGCCACCGGCACAGGGGGCAGCAGGGGAGAGAAAAGAAAAGTACTCACAGCTCCCAGACAGCGCAGTATGCTCAATCTCGCCGATCTCTCCGGTCAATCCAAGTGGATGCCGACTCTGGGTCCTCGAAAAAGTGGGTCCGACCGTCGCACTCCACACGAAGCTTTGCAGGGTACAGCATGGCGTATTTGAGGTGTAGAGTGCGGAGGCGCTTCTTAACATCCTGGAACCTGGACCGCTGCCGTTGCACCTCATTGGAGAAGTCCGGGAAGACGGCAACATGTGCGTTGGTATGGGGGATATTCCCCTTCTCTCTGGTTAGGCGGAGGATCTTGTCGCGATCCCTGAAATTAAGGAACTTCGCTATCAGGGTACGCGGTGGAGCTCCTTGGGGAGGAGGGCGGCCAGGGATTCGATGAGCTCTCTCCACTGCAAACATTACCGAAAATGCGTCTCTGCCGAAGGTTGAGGTTAGGAGGTTTTCAAGGAAGCTCTCCGGATCGGTGCCCTCAGCAGACTCAGGAAGACCGATGAAGCGGAGGTTACATCTCCGAAGGCGATTTTCCATGTCATCCTGTTTTGCGCTAATCTGTTGTAACTGGCGGCGCACCTCATCGGTGCTATGTTGTAAAGGGTGTAAGATATCCTCTGCTCTGCTAATACGGGTCTCCGTCTCCGTCGCGCGGTCCCTGAGGGTAGAAAGATCCTGCCGGATAAGGGACACATCAATTTTTACCTCCTCGATCTTGGTCGTAAGCGTGCTCTGGCACATGGCGATGGCATCCAGTAATTTGTTAGTAGCCACTACAGAGTGATCCGCATCCAGGAAAGCAGCAGCGCCGTCTCTGACCTGCCGATCCCCCTCCTCAAGCCGGCGGTATCTGGCCAGTTTATCGATGGCTTCAGAATTATTTTTAGACGGAGACATGCTGTAAGGCGACAGGGAAGATCCCTGGGTGCACCAATATGGCCGCTGTTAAGGAGGCCGGGTCCTCCACAACCTCCCCCCCCCACCGCTGCCCAGGGATGGCCCAACGTAAGCAGCAGGTCACTCTCAAGCAGCTGTAATGGCAACAGGCTGCATGCAGGGGAATCTGAGCTCAGGGGAGTCAGGGAGGCCTGTAATACTTGCCAAAGATGTCTCCGGGTGGAGCAAGATGGCCGCCGTTCCGGGAGTCAGGCCGAGACCGCGGTCCGCTCACACAGCAGGTGCAGAGTGCAAAGACACCCCAGCAGCTGCAGCAGGTAATCCGGGGGCCGATGTAGGAGAGGATGGAGCCCAGTGCGCCCAGGGAGGCAAGGAGAAGTGCCCAGGGCCGCCGTCGGGAGGGCCAAGATGGCCGCCGAACCAGGAACTAGGCCGAAGCCGGGGCCTTTCCTGAAGCAGAGGACCGGGAAGCGCCACAACGGCGGTGGCGGCAAACCAGCGGGCTAACAGGCTTCAGGAACCACAGGGAGAGCAGGACATGTCCTCGGATGTAGGGGATGGCAGGAACCGAGCAGGATGCAGGCAGGATGGTAGGTTAGGAGTATGGGCAGACGGAGCTCACATCACATGCGACCTATCCCATTGCTATCCAGGCCACGCCCCCCGGAAAGTACATATTTAAGCTACAATTCTGTTTTTAAATCTGGAAATCAGTGTTGCTAACTGTCTGTAAATTCATGATTTTTACAACTGTCCGTGAATGTCCATGATGGATATAGAGTGTCCATAAAAATGCCAAGCCTACAGATGCTCTGCCTCCTCAGCCAATGGGAGCTGCACTGTGCCCATCCCCTTCTCCAGCCTGCCTTGTTTGACTGCTTAACTCTAACAGGAGGAGTCACAGCCTGCAATTAGGAACGGACTTGAGAAGGCAGACAGATTCCTCAGCCCCTGCAACGATCCACATGAATTGTTTTTTCTCTTACACATGGTCTAAAGAGGAGCAGTTTCTACCAGCATGAAGATCTCTGACTCGTTTCTACAGTGTGGGAAACAAAAGGTTAGCAGAATGGCACCAGAGGACAAGTTACTTTTTTTAAAGCCTTTCATTATCTATTGTGACACCAGGAAGGCTTTTGGTAAAGATCCTCAGCTGGGCAGACAAAACGCAGACTGTTCTGTCCCTGCCTCCCTCCCTCTGTTTTATCTTTAACATAAACATTGCTGGTGTCCCAATACAAAATGAATGGATTGAAAAAATGGATCTTGTCCTCTGGTGCCATTCTGCTATTCATCTGTTTTCCCATACTGTAGAAATAAGCCTGGGATCTTGCAAACCGACTGCCTGAGCCCATTCAGTGTAATTTCAGCTGAATTTCCTGTGCTGGCTTTCAAAGCTTAAAGGAGTAGTAAAGTTGCATGTTTTTTCACCTTAATGCATCCTATGCATTAAGGTGAAAAAACATTCGACAATACCGCCCCCCCCCCCGAGCCCCCGTTTTTCTTACCTGGCCCCTCGAAAGTCCCATGCTCGTCCCCGTCATCCTCTTCGTTTTTCAGCCTGGCCGCCGATTGGCTACACTGCATGGATTGAAAGCAGCGCAGCCATTGGCTGGTGCTGCTGTTAATCACATCCAATGACGCGGCACGCCGGGGGGCGGGGCCGAGTGATACAGTCGGCGGCTATGGCCGCCGCTGTATCACGGGAGCGCGCCCGCAATCACTCCACACCATGCGAGCTCACTCGCATTAAGGTGTGGAGTCCTTGCGGGGAGGAGCCAAGACAGCCGCCGAGGGACCCCAGAAGACCAGGATCGGGGCCACTGTGTGCAAAACGAGCTGCACAGTGGAGGTAAGTATAACATGTTTGTTATTTTTAAGCAAAAAAAAAAAAAGCTTTAGTGCTCCTTTAAAACCAGCAGTGATGCGGCAGCATATCCCCTCCCAGCTGCCTGTCAAATGTGTCTGAAAAGAGAACTACCATGGATCATTTTATTAAAGAAGTGGCTATGACGGGGGGGAATTCAGGTTTAGTACTTGTTTTTCATTGGAAATCATTTGTCTGCTCAAACAGGTATGTTTTTTTTCTAAAATATGGTATTTTTTTTTTATCATCCACATTTTCTTACTGGTCAAGGTAGTTGATTGGTCCTCTATCTTTAAAGGATGGGGCCAATGTTTATTTTTTCAGGTACCAGTTTTTCCCTTAGCATTGATTCTCTGTCCTGGTCTGGAGCATGAGGCTAAACCTTTACCCTAATTTGGTCCTGGCAGTTCCCATGTTTTGTATGGCCTTTTCTAATTGTATCCTTGATTCGGATCCAAGCAAACCTATACAGACATGGGGGAGGATGTACACACGGCATGCAGAAAGTGCCCTTTGCAAAAAATCAGTAGTAATCACTTAGGCAATGTGCTTAGCCATAGACTCTGTCATTTTATACTGAGTTGTAATTTGTTATATGTGCTTTAGATTATATTTCTTCTTTGCAGCTTTATCACAGAAATGCAAAGGACATAATGCAGGCAGTGGTTATTAAAGAGAAGCTGTACAAAGAGGCCATCCTCAGGTGAGTTCTTCTTGTATGTTAACCACTTCCATCCTGGGCCTTCAGTGGAGATGAAGGATGTTTGCAGCTACAGGCATCATTCAGATATTTTTTTTTTTTTTTTCTGCTGGCGATTCCCTGCACCGTAAAAACAATCATATCGGCAGTTCAGCCGCTTGATTGTTTTTACAGGCGGCAAAAAGGGACATCCTGCTCCCGCCACCCTCCGGTGCTTCTACCGGCTCGCCGATTGCACGAGAAGGAATCTGCCGGCAGCGAAAGTTTACCATAGAGCTGACCAAGGACCAGATGGTCCCTGGTCATCTCTATTACTCTCGGAGGCCGAGCGCAACGTTATGACGTCACGTCCAGCCTGGCAGTTGTTACTGTGTGTCCGGCTGGAAAGCCTGGGATCTTTTTTATTTTGTTTTTGACCTCAGTAGGGCTGCAACTAACGATTATTTTTATAATCGATTAGTTGGCCGATTTATTATTTAGATCGATTAATAACCTTAAAAAAAGTGTGGTGCATAATTTAGTTAATATGTAAAGTAAAAAGACAATTTATTCTTAAATATCCCTATGAAGTGGTAAATATAAATAACCAACTACAGTGGGACCTCGGATTGCTTATAACACGGTTAATGAGCGTTTCGCAATACGAGAACTGTATTTGCTAAAATCCTGACTCGGTTTGCGAGTGTTGTCTCGCAAAACGAGCAGGATTAAGGCCAAACCGGGTGCAGTACCGTGTTTAGCCTGAGGTGGGTGGGCCGGACCCGAATGGCGGCGTTCGGGAAAGGCCCGAGGACAGTTCGGCTGACCTCGGAAAGGCTTGTGAACGAAGTCTTTCCGAGGTTTGCAGAGGTCAGCCGAAGTGTCCTCGGGCCTTTCCGGCCATTTACGAGGCTCTCCGGCGCCCCCCCGCCTCTGGCCACATGCCGTATTGCATACCACTGAAGTCAATGCGGAACAAATTATTTTCGTTTCCATTGACTTCAATGGGGAAACTCGCTTTGATATGCGAGTACTTTGGATTACGAGCATTCTCCTGGAACGGATTATGCTCGTAATCCAAGGTTCCACTGTATATGGTTAGGGAGCAAAATCTCGAATCCACCCTGAGAATAACAGACAGAATAGATATACTGAATGGGGAAAAAAATTGCGCTACTAAATGAAACGAGTAAAAAAATGATTATATATATATATATATATATATATATATATATATATATATATATATATATATATATATATATAATGTGTGTGTGGCTGCCAGCATCAGCAATCAGACACAATGCAAAAGAAAAATATAAAGATAATAAATGCGGCGCCTAAAATAGTGACAAAAGCCCAGAGACACGTATGAATCTAGGTATGTAGTAGGTGAAGAAATAAGTGACTTCAAGTGATCTAGTGAACTGATAACCAGGTGCAGATACACAAATCATAAATTCACACCAAAATCTATATGTCACAATGTAATACGAACATATAACAGAAAAAGTTCAGTGAAAATGTCCAGTATGAAAACTAGAATCAAAAGAGTAGGTGAACATCAGAGCGTGGTCTCCACATATGGAATCAAGCTGGCTTATGGTTCATACATAGCATTACTTCAGACCGTTGTGGCACCCAGGGATGTGACTCCAACACCAGGAAGGGGGAGAAGAAATGAATACTCTTACCCCTAAACGTGGACTCACACACCAGCGGTGGTGGGTCAAACAGGCGACAGGTGTAGTTGTAGATTCATCTGGGTATCTCCTCACAGACTGGCCATAAAAGGGATGGACTCCCGGGATCAGCTCTCTCCAAGGCAGTGACACAGAATTCCAGACCGTCAGCACATCCAGAGTAATGATATCAATCATATGAAAAAGTGAAAAAAAAAGGAGGCTCCACATAGTGCAGGATCAGATGGTAAAAAATAAAACTCCTATTTATTCATAAAAAACATCCAGAACAAACCACACAAGGTTTTAAAAAAAAAAAAATATATATATTTGTTCAATACAGGCATCAATGCAGAGGCTTGCATAATAGTGATCACGAATAAATACAAAAAATGGCGAAGCTAGAAAGCAGGTTCATTTTTTGTATTTATTCGTGATCACTATTATGCAAGCCTCTGCATTGATGCCTGTATTGAACAAATATTGAACAAATATTTTTTATTTTTATTTTAAAACCTTGTGTGGTTTGTTCTGGATGTTTTTTATGAATAAATAGGAGTTTTATTTTTTACCATCTGATCCTGCACTATGTGGAGCCTCCTTTTTTTTTCACTTTTTCATATGATTGATATCATTACTCTGGATGTGCTGACGGTCTGGAATTCTGTGTCACTGCCTTGGAGAGAGCTGATCCTGGGAGTCCATCCCTTTTATGGCCAGTCTGTGAGGAGATACCCAGATGAATCTACAACTACACCTGACGCCTGTTTGACCCACCACCGCTGGTGTGTGAGTCCACGTTTAGGGGTAAGAGTATTCATTTCTTCTCCCCCTTCCTGGTGTTGGAGTCACATCCCTGGGTGCCACAACGGTCTGAAGTAATGCTATGTATGAACCATAAGCCAGCTTGATTCCATATGTGGAGACCACGCTCTGATGTTCACCTACTCTTTTGATTCTAGTTTTCATACTGGACATTTTCACTGAACTTTTTCTGTTATATGTTCGTATTACATTGTGACTTATAGATTTTGGTGTGAATTTATGATTTGTGTATCTGCACCTGGTCATCAGTTCACTAGATCACTTGAAGTCACTTATTTCTTCACCTACTACATACCTAGATTCATACGTGTCTCTGGGCTTTTGTCACTATTTTAGGCGCCGCATTTATTATCTTTAGAATAGATATACTGTATATACTATTAGAGAGTGAATCTGGTAAATATCATCAGACTCAGATCAAATTTTTTTTAATTAAAGGAAAAAAAAAGTTAAAGACTGTTTTCCCAAACAGAACTGTAATATATTATATGCTGGCCATACAACGTCTTCCTTCAAAAAAAATACAAATAATTTTAAGAACGTTGGTGCGATTTTCTAATCGTCAGTGGGGTCAAATCGACGTCCGTTTTCAACCACAGTGACGGGAAAGTTTAGAAATAATAGAAAAGTTCTCGGGCAAAGGAATTTTCAGACAGTGTATGTGGTTTTCGTTCAGAAATGCATTCATTTTAAAACTGAATGTTAAAAGCAAGTGAAAATTTCAAACCACATTCTTTCAAAGATTTTTCGTATTAATAGAATATTAACAGTAGTGATTATTTGCTCTTTTTGTACTAATAAAGGGCTAATTTTCGTTTTTTTAAACCCATTATGTTACTGACCGATTTAATCAATTATGAAAATAGTAATCGATTAATTTCATAATCGATTAGTTGTCGATTAATCGATTAGTTGTTTCGGCCCTAGATCTCAGGCTTTCCAGCCTAGAGGAGAGATCTGGGGACTTATAGATCCCAGATCTCTCCATAAAGAGGACCTGTCATGCCTTCTTGATATTACAAAGGATGTTTACGTTCCTTGGTATAGAAATAAAAGTGATAATTTTTTTTTTTTAAAGGGAAAGTGTAAAAATTAAAAAAAGTAAATCACCCCGTCCGCAGAAGCGAATGCTTACGTAGGTCGCATCTGCATATGTAAGTGACGTTCAAACTACACGTGAGGTATCGCCGCGAACGTTGGAGCGAGAGCAATAATTCTAGCACACGGCCTCTAACTCTAACCTGTAATTTTTTTTTAAAGCGTAGCCTATGGAAATTTTTAAGTACCGATTTTGCTGCCATTCCAAGAGTGTGCGCAATTTTAAAGCGTGACATGTTGGGTATATATTTACTCGGTGTAACATCATCTTTCACATTATACAAAAAAATTTGTCTAACTTTACTGTTTTTTGTTTTTTCTTTTATTTTTAATTCATGAAAGTGTTTTATTTAAATTTTTTTGCTACATAAATACTGTGTAACAAAAAATTGCAATGACTGCCATTTTATTCCCTAGGGTCTCTGCTAAAAAAAATATATATGTTTGGGGGTTCTGAGTAATTTTCTAGAATACAAAATTATTTTTACATGTAGGAGAGGAATGCCGGAATTTAAGTGGTTAATGACCTCTAAAGAATATTTTTTTATTGTTCGCCAAAGGTGCATATTGGTCAACTAGATCTAATGTTGTTCTTATCTTTATAACGGTTGGGGGAGAGTATGATGGTGCATTACATGCAGTTGTGATTTCCAGGGAGGCCCTGCACACTTGGAGAAGTCACACAATGGTCCAAACTAAAGAAAGAAAGCAGACACTCCTTGCTGTAAATCACTACAGAACAACAACACTACGACAGGTACATTGTCATATTTACCTGACCCCTTTGCATTTTAGTTAATGCAGTCCAAGTGACCTAGCTGATTTGCAGGTTATGCGGGCATGGAGAGATGCAGCATGTGTTCAGGCACATAGCAGGGAGCAAACGGCAGAACAAGTGAGAGAAGCAGCTACATTTCTACAGAAAGGTAAGAATAAATGCCAGAAGAAAAGGAATAAGAATGTGTTCTATATAGACCTTTTTTACAAGCTTTTTTTTTTTTTTTTTTTTTTTCTTGTTTCCTAGGAAAGCTTCAACACGTTTTCTTGTACTGGAGAAACCACAGCAAAACTACTAAAGATATCCGAGTGAAGATGGAAATGGCAACCAAACACTATGATAGATGTTTGTTGAGGCAATGCCTAAAACAGTGGAAAGTTTATCATTCTGTGTACTGGAGAAAAATGGTTAGTGAAATGGTATTGTTATACAGTGGAACCTTGGTTTAAGAGTAACTTGGTTTGAGAGCAATTTGATTTGCGAGCAGTTTTAAAAAAATAAATAAAAATTCTGGCTCGGTTTGCGAATGTTGACTCGCAAGACGAGCAGAATTCAAGCTAAATAGGCCTGCAGTACCGCATTTGGCCTGAGGTACGGGGGCGCAGGAGCAGAGCCTAAATAGGCCTGCAGTATCGCATTTGGCCTGAGGCACAGGGGCGCAGGAGCAGAGCCGAACAGCGATGATTGCCGCCGTTCGGCAATGCTCAAAAAGACATGGAAATACTCAGTTTCTGTGCCTTTCCAATGTTTGCCAAAGTCAGCCGACGTGTCCTCGGGCCTTTTCGGCAGTTTTCGGCGCTCTCTGGCGCCCCTTACCTCTGGCCGCATTCGGTATTGCATCCAATTAAAGTCAATGTGGAACAAATTATTTTCGTTTCCATTGACTTCAATGGGAAAACTCGCTTTGATATGCGAGTACTTTGGATTATGATCATACTCCTGGAACGGATTATGCTCGTAATCCGAGGTTCAACTGTATAACTGTAACGTAGTGAACATGCTACATCGAACATTACAGAAAAGGAATTGCTTCCAGCAGTTTGCTGGATTTTTCTCTCCTGGTTAAGATACTAAGCAAAAATACATTAAAGTGATTCTAAAGGAATAAATAAAACAAAAAAACAAACCTGTTCTACTTACCTGCTCTGTGCAATGGTTTTGCACAGAGCAGCCTGTATCCTCTTTTTTTTGGGTCTCCCAAAGGTGGCTCTGGCTCCTCCACCCTGTTGAGTGCCCCCCAATAGCAATCCTCTCCCTATGGGGGCACTCAAGCAGGCTCCCTCCCGAGCTGCGCTCTGTGTCCAATCGGGCACAGAGTGCGTCTCAGCCCCATTGTCTCTCTCCTCACTGGCTGTGATTGACAGCAGCAGGAGTCAATGACTCCCTCTGCTGTGTGAGCCAATGAGGAGAGCGAGACCCAGGAGAGCTGCTGCTCTCATGCACATCACTGAATCTACATGGGCTCAGGTAAGTATAATTGGGGGGGCAGCTGCACCCAGTTTTTTTACCTTATTGCATACAATAGAATAAGGTAAACAACCTTAAGCCTTGAGAACTACTTTAATGACAGATAAAGATTAGATTTGCTATTTTTATCTTCTTTTTTTTTTTCCAATTTGGTTTCCCTCTACCTTGTTGACTATTATGCAAATCACAGCCAGTGCAAGTCCTCTGGCAAATTGCTGTGATATGTGTCTGGACACAGATTTATAAAGCTATGGAAAATCAGACTGTCCAACAATTAACAAGTACTTCTGGCGCTAGCTTGTTATTGTTTTAATACTTAAAGCGGAGCTCCACCCTAAAGTGGAACTTCCGCTCATCTGAACCCTTCTCCCCCCCCCCCCCTCCGGTGTCACATTTGGCACCTTTCAGGGGGAGGGGGGTGCAGATACCTGTCTAAGACAGGTATTTGCACCCACTTCTGGGAGTCCTCTCTGCGGGTAGTGCGTCACTTCCCGCCCCCACCCGTTGTGTTCTGAGAAACACACGGCTCCCAGGACACAGCAGGGACCAGTGAGGACGGCGCTGCGTGACTCGCACATGCGCCGTAGGGAACCGGGCAGTGAAGCCGGAACGCTTCACTTCCTGATTCCCTCACCGTGGGGGCAGCAGATAGACGAGTGATTGCTCGTCTTCTGCTGCAGACGTCGCTGGACTCCAGGACAGGTAAATGTCCTAATATTAAAAGTCAGCAGCTGCAGTATTTGTTTCTGCTGGCTTTTAATATTTTTTAAACGGTGGAGCTCCGCTTTAACACCTACATTTCCCAAGAGTTAAAAGCAAATCGTCCTGTGTATGATCATTCCTAAACCCCCATGTCCCATATGTGGCCATTCCTAAACCTTATTTTCTATGTATAACCATCCTAAACCTTAGCAAACGATTACCTGTTTGATTACTTAATATGATATATGCATGCAGTTCACTGCTGTCTCTGACACTATTATGCACACTAATCTGCATAGGTTTGTCATGAGTTTGTAAGAGATGAAATGCATACATTTCATATTTGCCTCGAATAAGCACTGTCGTGGTGAGCAGTTCATTTCTTGCAGTTAAAGAATTACCATGATCAGGAAAGAGGCTGTTTGGTTGTGTGATCAATCTTTCAACAAGATGGCCATTCTTATAGTTGGAAGGGAATGCCCCTTATGGCTGGTAGAAACAGAAGTGAATCTCCCTAAATGATGGTTTAGGATAATAACTGAGACCCGCAAAAAGGAAGGCAGGGATGAAGGCATCCCATAACCCGACTGGTATATAAGAACACCAGGATCAGAACGAAGAAAATAGGTTCTTCCAACCAAATACACAGGGTTGTTCTTGGGGTGTAATAGAATTGCATATTTGCAATGAATAAGCACTGTCGTGGTGTCAATATTTTACTGCAGCTAAATAAATATTGCACTGACTGCATTTTTTCACCACAGGTTTTGCAGCGCCAGCAAAACAACTTCTTCAGACTCCACCTAAGTAAATCCTGTCTGAGAAAATGGCACCAGATGGTAAGGCGTGTCCGTATTACACATTATTAATATAATTGTGCTGTATAGCAGATAGATGGAATTGGCCTTCTTGTGTTACAGCTGGTGGAAAAAAGGTGGCAGGACAAGCAGACAATACAAGCTTTGTGGCACTGGTCTCTTAATCTGCAAGGAAAGGTAACCTTCTGTATGCAAATGCAGTAATAAACATGATGTTGACCTAAAGTGTAGTTTATTAATCACAATCTATTTTTCAGGTGTTTGATTGTTGGCTGGCCTATGTTCTTGAGCGTCGGAGAAAGAAGCAGCGACTTGCTGAAGCTGTGGAGGTGTATCAAACTCACCTTATGAGGGAAGGCATTACAAGGATTTTGCGTTTCATGTCTGGAATGAAGCAGTTCAGAGCCGAGCTATCAGCTCAAAATCAGTTAAAAGTATGTGCACCTACTGTACTTCAAATTTGAGTAATTTGCTTCTCCAAGAATTTGGATTGTACTTGTATTAGCCCCGTACACAAATTAGCTTTTTTATACTTCAATATATGCATTTGCAAGGTATTTTGTCATGCTAATGGTAGGGGTACACGAAGTGACAACTGTTAAAATGATAACAAATGTGGGACATTTATAACTTTCCTGTATTTTAAATGATTGACCTTACCACAACACTACTGTGCACCATTTAACTTATGCCTATGGATCTGAGCTCATCTGTGACCTAGATACAGTCTGTTTTAAAATGATATTTGCTTATTCTTTTTCTTTTAGGCGGTATATACACAGAATCGGGCAGTTCGTCGCTGTGCCATGATCTGGAAGGAAAAAGTGTTTAGGAAGCGGCTGCAGATTTCTGTTCAGAAAAAGAAAGTGACTTTCCAGGTGCCATTTCATGATGTACCTTGTGAGGAAGAGATCTGCTCACCTCCTTCGACGATTTCCTTCCCATGGCCTGCAGGCAATGCTCCTCTTCTATCTAATGGGCAACCCATCCTGAGCACAATGTAAGCGGTTAAAAATCACTGTCATCACTGACAATCCTTTTATAGTGTATTCAGAATTCTCTACACCAATTTATAACAATTAAAATGTTAGCTTTGCTTGAGAAATGCCAGGCATAGACAAAGCTTTGAAAACTAGGGAAGCCCTTCACACTGCTAAGGGTGTTTTTTTTTTTTTTTTTCCCCTTTTGGTTTCATAAAAGTAGCAAGATTTGGTAATTCAACCCCTTACCTCACTTATACCATATCCATCATCTTTCCTTTTTACAGAAGTGCAGTGAGGTCAGAGCGCCTAAAGCCTCGTACTCCAGAATTCTTGTTGCACTCCTTGGAAAAAGAAGGGGTTCTGGCTGCCATGTTCATGGATGCCAAAAACCTAGACCTCGGTTCTCAAAGGTGAGTCATGGGCTTAATTTATGTAAAAATTACGTGTGAAATTCACAACTAAATGAGTTAAATAAAAAACTGTTATATGCAGTGATCCCAGTGCCAAGGACAATTTAAAGAGTTATTCATCAAGTCAAGCTTTAAATTCAGATGATGAAATTCAGCTAGAACTGATTTCAAGAAGTTCTGCTCAAGAACCACAGGAAGCTAAGTGTGTAATTATGGCCCATACTGATTGTCTTCAAGCACCTTCATGGATCTCTGGTGGCCCTTTATCAACTGCACCTCAGACCTGCTCACTTCTGAAAGTACCAATGGCAATGCCAGAACTGATGCCCCCTTCCTCCTTCAAGCCCCGGGATCAAACACAGGTAAATATTGTAAGGGGTAATTGGCTGGGGCATTCACTGCCAATTTTGAGAGATTTCTCGACCCATAATTGAATTGTTCACCTTTGGGACCTGACTCAAGATTTTTCTCAGTTTTGTACAAGGAAAGATAACGGAAAATTTATTACCAAATACTTACCGTAATTTTCCTTTCCTGATGGACTCCATGGCAGCCTACGTGTGGGTTAACCCCACCTCCTCTCCAATGCTATAGGACCCCATACCCATAAAAGTAAGCTCACCTCTCAGCACTGTGTCCCGTAACTAGCCGACTCTTGGACACTTACTTTCTTTCATTAATATTTACTTTCAGGGTGGGAACTCCGTCTGCCATGGAGTCCATCAGGAAAGGAAAATTACGGTAAGAATTTGGTAATAAATTTTCAGTTTTCCTGACCTGACTCCATGGCAGCCTACGTGTGGGAAATAACTAGCCAGACCACACGGGTGGGTATGCTGAACAAAAAAGCTTTAATTTGTCCTGTCAACCGACAGGATTCTTAACCCAAAATTAACAGACGACAATGATGCCGGTTCAATGCAGTAATGGGCCATAAATGTATTGATAGAGGCCCACGAGGCCGCTTTACAAATGACATCTAGAGCCACATGTCGGGCCGCCGCCCAGGATGCTGCCATCCCTCTGGTGGAGTGTGCCGTCACCGCCTGTGGAGGAGCCAAGCCCTTAGCCCTGTATGCTTGCTGGATTGTTTGAACGATCCATGATGCAATTGTTCTGGTTGATGCTTTCTTCCCTCTGTTGTTTCCAGAATGTAGAACAAACAGATGATCAGATCGTCTGAAGAAAGAAGTAATTTGTAGATACTCCTTTAAGATTTCACCCATATCCAGGGGATGAGTTTCACTGGAATCTGGAGACTTAAATGTAGGTAGAACAATTTCTCGATTTTCGTGAAATACCGAAGACACTTTTGGATTTGAACCCAACATGGGTATAAGGACTACTCGATCCGGGAAAAATGTTACAAAAGGTTCTTCATGACCTAGAGACCCGATCTCAGAGACCCTCTTAGCCGAGGTGATGGCTACTAAGAAGGCTACTTTCTCTGAAAAGTCCTTAATGGAGGACGGGGAGGGCCCCGACGTCGTACTGAGTCCAGTCAGAGAATCTAGAACGAGTGGAAGATCCCACTTGGCAAATCTTGGTTTTCTTTGGGGCTTAATTCTTGATGCCCCCCGAAATAATTGTCTGACTAAGGGATGGACTGCCCATGAGACTCCAGAGAAGGCCGACAAGGCCGAAACTTGTACTCTTAGAGAGCTAACAGATAAGGGTAAGTCTAGTCCGGTCTGCAGAAAACTAAGAACATCCTGAACTCCTGGATTTTTGAAGGACCTCCCAGAGGCAGAGGAGAATTTGACAAATTTGGCCCAAATTCTTCTATAAAACATTGTTGGTACTTGCTCTTCTTGAGCTCAACAGTGTAGACATCACTCTAGAGGTGCAACCGAGGGATTCCTGCCTCTCCCTCTCAAGAACCAGACCATCAGTCTCATCAGTGCCGGACAAGGGTGTAGAAGTGACCCTTGAGAGAGAAGATCCGGCCTGAGAGGAAGAGGTACTGGGTCCCGGTAGCTCAGTTGGATCAGGAGGGGAAACCAAGGCCTGTTTGGCCAGTAGGGAGCCACTACTGTTACTTCGGCTAATTCCGCTTGAAGTCTCCTCAGGAACTTGAGAATTATCGGGATCGGGGGAAAGGCGTATGCCCTCTTGAACCTCCATCTGTCCATCAGGGCATCCGTTCCGCATGCCTGGCTGCAACGTCCCCGAGAGTAGAACTTCACTACCTTGTAATTGTAGGGGGAAGCGAATAGGTCCACCTCGGGATTGACCCCTAGATACAGAATCCAGCTGAATGACTGTACATGGAGGGACCACTCGTTGTTGTCTAGGCGAGTGCGTGAGAGGAAGTCTGCCTGGGGAGTTCTGGACTCCCAGAATGAAAACTGCCGAAATATTGGCCAGGTTTTTCTGGGCCCATGTTATTATGGGCTCGACCTCTAGAAGGAGAGTAGAACTCCGGGTCCCTCCTTGCCTCTTCACATACGACACTGCTGTTGTGTTGTCCATCCTTAACAATACCGACCCTCCTTTCAGGAACCGGGAGAAAAATTGGAGGGCGCACCAGGCCACCCTGAGCTCCAGGACGTTTGAGCCAGGGTTGTGAAGACGAGCGTCCCATCTGCCTTGAACTAGGTTCTGACCACAGAGAGCCCCCCAGCCTGAGCCGCTGGCGTCAGTCGTGACTGTAACCCAGGAGATGGGGGCAATGGAGTGACAGTTTTGCAAATTCTTGAGTTAGAGCCACCAGAAGAGGCTGTTTCTCATTTTTGCGGATATGTGGATGAGTTGACTCTTGTCCCCTGACTTCCACTGCCGGAGGAACCCTGACTGAAAAGGGCGTAACCTCCATAGAGCCCATTTGACCATGGGGGACGTGGAGACCATTGTGCCAATGATTCTTAGGCATTGTGATGCTTTCAGATGAGGAGCATCCAGAGCGCAAGGAATCCTTTTCCGAATCACCGGAATCTTCTCTACTGGTAGGGAGATGGTGTTCTTCACTGTGTTGAACTGAGCCCCTAAGTAAATTAAGCCTTGGGCTGGGACCAGGTGGCTTTTCTCCAAGTTTAAAAGCCATCCAAAGCTGGAAAGGGTTGAGATCACTTGTTCTCTGTGCACCAGCAGCTGTTCTCTGTTTTGAGACAGAACTAAGAGGTCGTCTAAATAATGGTAAAGACGCACACCCTTTAACCTGATGAGGGCCACTACGGCCAAGAGGACCTTGGTGAAAACCCGAGGGGAAGTTGTCAAACTGAACGGTAGGCAGATGAATTGTAGATGTTCCTGCCCGATGCGGAACCGGAGGTACTTTAAAAAGTCCTTTGCCACTGGCACGTGGAAATAGGCGTCTATCGAAATCATCCAGTCGCCTGGTTGAATGGCTTGTTGGATTGTTGACCGAGTCTCCATTTTGAATTTTCCGTGCCTTATGAACTTGTTCAGATCTATTACCGGGCGCCAGGCACCGCTTTTCTTTTGGACTAAGAAAAGGGGGGAGTACACACCCTGGAACTGTTCTTCCACTGGGACACACACTACTGCTCCCTGGGTTTTCAGCAGGTCCACGTAGGACAGTAAGGCCTGTTTTTGCTTTTCCGTACTTGGAAGTAGGGTTGAGATAAATCTGGGGGGAGGAATGCTGGAGAAGGACCATGCGTGACCTGACGACACTGTCCTGACGACCCAGAAGTCTGAGATTGAGGCCACCCACACGTGCCGGAAGAGGAGCAGGCGTGCCCCTACCCGACCCGCCTGGGCGGGCAAAATCTCAAAAGGATTTAGCCTGGTCGCGACCACTGGACGCTTGACTGTTTGTTGGCTTGCGGAAGGACGTTTTGGCCTCTGCTCCAGTTTCCTCTGAAGTCCCAGCCAGGTCTATAGGAGCGTGCTTCCCTCGAACACTCCGGGCTGCGTCTTCTGAACTGGGGCTTCCTTCTATCCTGTGGACACTTGTCCTGTGGAAGAAAGCCAGATTTACCGCCTGTGGCCTTAGCTATGGCGTCATCTAGCTTATTCCCAAATAACGATGATCCTTCGAAAGGAATCTTGCACCATGTCTGCTTAGAAGACGGGTCAGCCTGCCACGGGCGTAGCCATAGGGCTCGTTTAGCCGTAACTGAGGATAGCATAATCCTGGACAGTAGACTGATCAGATCAACTGATGCTTCTCCCAAGAAGGCCACTGCTAGTTTTAGCTCTGCTGCTGCTGAGTTACTGGCCAGTTCTTCTGAAACGCCTTTGAGAAAGGAATCTACGTTCTCCGTCCATGCCTCCATAGCCTTAGACATGGCTGCCAAGGCTAGGGCGGGTTTACAAGCTGTCCCAGCAAGACCGTAAATTATTTTGAGGTCCTGATCCATTCTTCTATCAAGACTGTCCTTAAAGGAGACTGCGTCTTCCAGAGGGAGCGTGACGTGTTTAGCCAGACGCATTACTGCTGCGTCCACAGGAGGAATATTCTCCAGGTATTTTACTTCATCTGCCTTGAAGGGATACATTCTGGTGGCTTTATTCGTCATCGAGGACTTCCTGTCCACTTTGCTCCACTCCTCATCAAAGATGCCCTTTAGTTCGACCAAAAGTGCAAAACTTTGGCGCTCTTTCCCCAGGCGCTTGAATTTTTTCTTTCTCGTACATCACGGGACACAGAGCGGCATAGTCATTACTATGTGGGTTATATAGATACCTTCAGGTGCTGGCACTGGCAACTTCCAAAACCGGAAGTACCCTCCCCTATATAAGCCCCTCCCATCCGGGAGTACCTCAGTTTTTTGCCAGTGTCTAAGGTGTTGGCCAAGAAGTAACATGTGTTTTTCACTGAGCTTGCGTACAGGTTCTTTTGGGCCTCAGTAAGCTATTCCGGATCCGACCAAAAAAGCTTCATAGCTAAACGGTCGGTACCCGGGCCTTGCAAGAGAAGAGCAAGGTTTTGCCTGTAATGCCTCTCTTAGGAGGGCTGGACCCTGGGATCCAGAGCTCTGGTCATACCCACGACCAAGATGTTTTCTGTGCAGGGTGCTATACAGGTCCAGGGGAGTGGAATCCTTGGGAACCCGGTCCCTGAAGGTTTAATTACAATGCCTGCCGTGATAGGTGAAGTTTGGGCTTCTGTGGACCAAACGGAGTCCTGCGGCGAGGAAAAGGTAAGTGGGGGCCCTCAGGAACTTGGTTCTATTGGGGGACCCCCAAACCTATTTTGTCTTTCTGCCTGTTACCTAAGGTATTCCCGCTAATATTCTGTGCATGCCTGTTACTACTGAGAAAATGTAAAAATTTTAATAGTAGGCAAGAAAAAAAAAATGTAAGACCGTGGTACCTGTGTTAAACACTAGAGGCCGCTATGGTTCTTTTTCTTGTAATGTGGATTTTTTTCTTCCGAAGTCAAATCCAGGCAGTTGGTAAGTTCTCTTTGGGAAGCTGTCTCCTCTGCCCTGTTGCTGCGCTCATCCATCCCCGGGCCCTGCCGCAGGGACCCTGGCTCCCATCTAGCTCCTTATTTTTTTCAAAAAAGGCGCCGAAGGCGCACGTGCCTGGGTGCGCGTGCACGCGCCTCTCTATATAGAGGCGATCTGGAAAAAGGGGCGGGGCGGGTGGATGACGCTCGGTGTGCGCCGCGGCGCTACTGCGCATGTGCGGGCGTCCAGCATGTTTAAAGGCACAATCACAGCTGGCTATTGAAGTGCACAGACAGAGCTAGCAACAGTAAAAAGGCACACAGAGGCGGTTGATGCAGGCATCCCCTAGAAAGGCACTTTAGTAGACACCAACTGTTATATAGCAGCAATTGTGCTAGACTATTCTCAGTAAAAGTGGTGTATTACGGCTGGAATACCTCAGCTTTGGGCTTAGGAATATGCCGTCCAGAAGCTCCGGAACTGAATCTTCCAGGAAGTGAAGGGGGTCTCATTGGGCTCTGAGGATCTTGGGCATGCTTCTGCTGCACCAGTCTCCCCTGAAAATTCGGAGGTAAGTGACCCCGCAGGGGTACTTGGTACTGTGGCTGTCCTCAGTTCACCTGCTCCTGTGTATGTAACAGAGGAGGTTTTTTTCCTCAGCTCTGGGAGGATTAGAGAGAGATTGTCAACATTGATCGCTGCCTCCCTGTCACAGGGAAAGCACGCCCGATCTCCGTCTCCTCCTTCAGAGTGCCTGTTAGCAGAGCAACAGTCCCATACAGGGATCGACCTGCCTGAAGGGGATCAGGATGAGGTTAATTCTGTTAGAGGAATCAACAGTGGAGGAACCTTTCTCAGCATCTCAAGCTGAAAGATTATGGGTTCAGTCTCTGACTAACATGGTCCGATCAGCATTTAAAATGCACCTTGCGGAACCATCAACCACTACTGTCTCCTCGTTGGGGTCGCTAAAAGCCCCCAGACTGTCTGTTCTTTTCCACTTCACCCTTTACTAAAAGGGCTCATTTACCAGGATTGGGAACATCCTGAGAAAATATTTACTCCCCCCAAGAGATTTCCGGTGGTCTATCCCATGGAGGATAAGTTCATCAAAAAATGGAAGGTCCCTACAGTGGACGCAGCCATCTCTTGTATGTATAAATCACTGACATGTCCAGTGGATAATGTCCAAATGTTCAAGAACCCAATAGATAAAAAATTGGAGTCCTTATGAAAATCAGTTTTTTTCTACAGCAAGCTTGGTGACACAACCAGCAGTGGGGTCTGCCAAGCAGTGAAGGATCAGTTGAAACAGGTCTTAAGGGACTTGCCAGATCAGCAGGCCCTTGCCATAGCTGATCTACCTAGAGCCTTATGCTTTGTGGTTGACGCCATAAAGGATTCAATCCATTAGGCCTCCCGCCTTACGCTGTCTGTAGTACATATGCGTAGGCTTCTATGGCTCAAAAACTGGTCTGCTGAAGCTCCCTGTAAAAAATGGCTGGTTGGCGTCCCATTTCATGGTGAACGCTTATTCAGGGAAGACCTGGACAAATATATCCAGAAAATTTCCAGCGGTAAAAATACACTCTTGCCGGTTAAAAACAGAGTTAGAGGTCCCTCTTTTAAGAGGCCTGCTTCTCCAGTCCCTGGGGCATCGGCTGTGAAACAGTTCCGACGGCCTCCTCGGCAAATCCCGGGGGTAAAAATCAGGGACAATCGCAGGGTAATAAGAAACCCTGGGTCAGGAGAGGTACAAAACCTCCCCCAAAGTTAAATTCATTGAAGGGTTGCCCCCACTCAGTCGGGTGGTGGGAAGACTCCAGTTGTTCGTAGAGACCTGGCGGGACACAATCAGAACAGATAGGTGCTCTCCGCAGTATGTTTGGGATACAGATTGGAGTTAAGACTCGCCTCCTTCCCAGGTCAAACGTGCCAAGGGATCCCCGGAAGAGAGAGTCCCTCCTATTGGCACTAGAACAACTATTGCTCCAAGGAGTAATTATGGAGGTTCCCCTGGAAGAATGGGGGTTCGGGTTTTACTCAAACCTCTTTACAGTCCCGAAGCAAACGGGGACGTGAGGCCCATATTAATTCTAAAAGGGCTAAACAAATTCCTGTATATCAGGACTTTCCGGATGGAGTCGATCCGATCGGTGGCCACTGCCCTACAAGGGGAGGAATGGTTAGCCGCGATCGACATCAAAGATGCTTATTTGCACATTCCCATCTTTCCAGTCCACCAAAAATTTCTACGCTTTACAGTAGAAGGGCGCCATTTTCAGTTCAGAGCCTTACCGTCGGTCTGGCCACAGCACCACGAGTGTTTACAAAAATTCTGGCCCTTTATTGGCCAATCTAAGAACACAAGGTGTAATGATAATGGCATATCTAGATGACTTGTTGCTGATAGACCACTCAGTGAAAAAACTAGAAGTGGTCGTTCACAAGACAATCAAGTATCTGGAATCTCACGGTTGGATTATCAACCGAGACAAGTCAGCCCTAAAACCAGTCAAAAGTCTGGAATACTTGGGGCTAAGGCTGGATTCAGGCCAGAGAAAAATGTTCTTGCCTCGAGAAAAGGTGTTGTCTTTGAGAGATTTGATCCACCTAGTGGGTGCAAAAAGACAGCCGTCCATACGCCTGTGCATAAGGCTGCTGGGAAAAATGGTGGCATCATTCGAAGCAGTACCCTACAGTCAATTCCATTCAAGGAATTTGCAAAGGGCTATACTGTCAGCCTGGAACAAAAAAGTTCAGGCCCTAGACTTACCAATGTCCTTGTCCCCTTCCGTTCGCAAGAGCCTCCGTTGGTGGTTGGTTCTCCAGAATCTGGAAAAAGGGAAATCCTTCAGTCCGATTTCTTGGAAGGTGGTCACTACAGATGCCAGCCTTATAGGCTGGGAAGCAGTACTGGAGCAATGGTCTCTCCAGGGCAGATGGTCGGATGCAGAAAAGGCCCTGCCCATCAATCTCTTAGAGATACGAGCAGCCCGGTATGCCCTAGTAGCATGGACATCCAAACTCCAAGGGTCCCCTGTCAGAATTCTATCAAGACAATGCCACAGTAGTGGCATATATCAATCATCAGGGTGGCACCAGGAGTCGTGCAGCCCAGAGGGAAGTAAATTACATCCTGAAATGGGCAGGAAGATATGTCCCAGCCATATCCGCGGTACTCATTCCAGGAGTGGAGAATTGGAAGGCGGACTTTCTAAGTCGCCAGTAATTATGCCCAGGGGAATGGTCCCTTCACCCCGAGGTTTTCCGGACAATATGTCAGCGGTGGGGAACACCGGATGTAGATCTGCTAGCATCCAGATTCAACGCAAAGGTGGACAGGTTTGTCTCTCGGACAAGGGATCCCCTAGCTTGCGGCTCGGATGCTCTAGTGTTCCCTTGGGATCAGTTCAAGCTGATATATGCATTCCCACCGCTACAATGTTACCTCGATTACTCCGCAGAATCAGGGTAGAAAAGAAACCAGTGATTCTGGTGGCTCCAGCGTGGCCCAGAAGAGCATGTTACGCGGAGATTGTAAAAATGTCTGTGGGGAGTCCTTGGACTCTCCCATATCGTCCGGACCTGCTTTCGCAAGGACCGATATACCACCCTTCCTTACCAGCCCTAGGTTTGACGGCCTGGCTATGAAAGCCCACATTCTAAAAAAGAGAGGGCTCTCTAATCCTGTGGTATCTACCATGATCAATGCCAGGAAGCCGGTATCCAGGCAGATCTACTATAGAATCTGGAAGGCGTACATCGCGTGGTGTGAGGCCAAGAAATGGCATCCACGTAAGTACGTAATAGGTAGGATTCTGGACTTCCTACAGTGGGCTGTAGATAGGAAGCTTGCCTTGAGTACTATCAAGGGTCAGATTTCGGCCTTGTCAATATTTGTTCAAAGGCCCTTGGCTTCGCATTCACTAGTCAAAGCTTTTATACAAGGAGTGATGCGTATTAGCCCCCCGGTTAATATTCCCATATGTCCATGGGACTTAAACCTGGTTCTGTCGGTTCTACAGAAACAACCATTGAACCATTACAGCATATTTCCTTGGTTCTTCTCACCAGGAAATTGATTTTTCTAGTAGCCATTTGTTCGGCTAAAAGAGTGTCGGAATTAGCAGCTATGTCCTGTAAAGAGCCATATCTGGTTGTCCATAAGGACAGAGTAGTGTTACGTCCTCATCCAGCCTTTCTTCCTAAGGTGGTATCGAGGTTTCATTTGAACCAAGATGTGGTTCTTCCTTCTTTTTTCCCCAAGCCAAGCTCGGTAGAGGAAAAGTTATTACATTCTTTGGATGTAGTAAGAGCCGTTAAAGCTTATCTAAAGCCACTGCCCAGATTCGCAGAACGGATACTTTGTTTATTCTGCCGGAAGGCCCCAGAAAGGGTCAGGCAGCGTCAAAATCTACTTTAGCCAAGTGGATTCGACAGGTCATAATGCAAGCCTATGGCTTGAGAAGGAGACCGCCTCCGTTCAAAGTTAGGGCGCACTCCACGAGAGCAGTTGGAACTTCATGGGCAGTGCATCACCAGGCCTCCCTGGCTCAAATCTGTAAGGCCGCAACATGGTCTTCAGTACACACGTTTACTAGGTTCTACCGGGTGGACGTTAGAAGTCAGGAGGATGTCGCCTTTGGGCGCAGTGTGTTGCAGGCCGCAAAAGATCCTCATGTCTGATAGCGCTCAGCTTATGTATGGTGTATCCCCCCCCCCTCATTGGGCGTTGCTGTAGGACATCCCACATAGTAATGACTATGCCGCTCTGTGTCCCGTGATGTATGAGAAAGAAAATAGGATTTTTATAACCGCTTACCTGTAAAATCCTTTTCTTGGAGTACATCACGGGACACAGAGCTCCCGCCCCTCTTTTGGGGACACTTATTGCTTTGCTACAAAACTGAGGTACTCCCGGATGGGAGGGGCTTATATAGGGGAGGGTACTTCCGGTTTTGGAAGTTGCCAGTGCCAGCACCTGAAGGTATCTATATAACCCACATAGTAATGACTATGCCGCTCTGTGTCCCGTGATGTACTCCAAGAAAAGGATTTTACAGGTAAGCTGTTATAAAAATCCTATTTTTTTCTGTTTAGCTGGGGGAGTAGACGGGTCTTCCCACATAAGAGCCTCTTTGACCGCTTTAATAAGCGGAGTCACTTGAGAGAAATCAAATTCCACACTCTCTTCATCACTCTCCAATTCTCCTTCCGAGGGAAGAGGCGAAGATGCATAGGGCTGGGAAGGACCTGGGACTTCACGGACCACATCAGCCGGGGAGCCAGATCTAGTAGTGCTGGACTGGCTTTGTACGTGGGAAGCATCCATCTTCTTTAGAGAGCGTTGCACCACCCATTTTACTAGAGACTCGATTCGTTGATCTTCTGTCTCTTTTTCCCCAACCGCATGGGCATAGCAATGGCTGCATAACGATTTGCCCTCTGGGACTCGTGAGCCGCATCCCCAGCAGGCTCTCTGATCAGAATGACTGTCCTGGCGGTGGGGGCGGTGTCTGGAGGAGGAATGGGAGCTTCTCCTCTGGTGGTGAGATGCAGACGGGGAATCACATCTGTGTTTTTTGATTTTGATGTTGACGAATGCTGCGGCATGGCAAGGTCTGAGTCAAGTTGAAGATCTGCGGAAGTTCTAAAAGGAAAGAGGGGAAGAAAAATAAGCCGTCAAGCAACACTACTTGCGACTGAAACCCAAGCTCTCCCCCCCCCTCCCGCACATACCTAGTGTGTAAGGGCTGGCCACATATAAGCAGTGATTGGTCCGTAACCTCAGGAATGGAGCGTCACAAGATAAACAAGTCTGATACAGAAACCTACAGTATTATACAAAAAAACATTAATACTGAATTGCCCTTTAAAAAGGGGTTCTACCACATAGTAAGAGACATAACTATGCAAGAGAAAATGTTTCCCTTAGGAAAGCACTGACCTGGAACCACAGAGTGATTCAGTTGCTTCAGCTGTCTTGTCAGGGAGATCCCAGCTGACACAGGCTTGCAGCTGCTTTTGAAATCCCCGCCTGTGACATTACCTGTCCACCCAGCACCCCTGCGCGGTAGGGAAGCCATCAACGGCGCCTGCGCGGCCGCCGGAGGATCCGCCGAACTGCGCATGCGCGAACCAAGCCTCGCTCTGAAGTGGGCACTGCGCATGCGCAAACAGCGGCGGCGCCCGACATTTGGGTCAGCGCTGCAAGCTGGGACGCAGAGCGTTCCAGCCGCCATAGGAAGAGCAGGGGATGAATTCAATATGAAAGACAGACAACACATAATTAACACAGATGCGACCGCCATGGAGCATTAAATAGAGTTGCAGACCTGCCAGCCGAGGACGTCTTGGGCACACCGCAGCAACTCCATCTTTCCAGCAGATCATGGTTGCTACAAGCTCTCCACCCGCCCATGGCTGGGTTCCGAGCTGCACCGCTAGGTGTGCTATCCATCCATCCGTCGATCCATCCATCCAGGAATCTGCACGGACGTGCATGCTTCAGGTCCATTGGAGGAGGACAAAAAAGGAACACAGTGCTGAGAGGTGAGCTTACTTTTATGGGTATGGGGTCCTATAGCATTGGAGAGGAGGCGGGGTTAACCCACACGTAGGCTGCCATGGAGTCAGTCAGGAAACTTTTTCCTTTTCTGTAAAGAAAAGGGAATAGAATCACCTTGTCTAGTACTTGCACATTATAGTTTGCCTTTAATTTACTAGAAGATTTTTGGATGTACCTCACATTTATTATTTTCTGTGTTCACTCCCCGTAGAGCATGGCCTTACCAAAATTGTCAGAGAAGCCAGAGATTGGGAAGCAGCCTCACTTAACGCCTGTTTCAGATTACTCCGGCCAGCTGCTATCACCAGCTGACTTCCTTCTGGGCAAAGGGAAAATGCCACACTTAACCAATACAGGTGAATAAACATCAAATATAGACTTATTTGAGCACATCTTGAACTATCCACACAAATGCATTGTTGCTACAGCCATCAGAAAATGGTGCTCAGTATGTGATCATAATGCCATGATTTTGGTGGTGAAAGAGTGGATTGAACCAAATGTTTTAGTATGCCAGCTTATATCAAATGGCTGTAAGCTTATTAATATTCCTTCTGAACAGCAGCCAGCAGTGTCACACAAGTGTTCAGTGTACTTCTGTCAGCTGTAAGGGAAAAAAAAAACTGAGTATGTTCATATATGTCTTTGTGCAATGGCCACTGAAAATGTAAACATTTCTAATGGAATAACTCCTTGTCTACAAAGGTGCATTTATAAATTCCTAGCATTCAGGGGGTTGGTACTTTTACATGACAGCCGATAACCGGCTGAAAAAAAAAAAAAAGTGATTTCTTTCTCGGTACTAAAAAGGTGCCACCTGGTGCAAAATCACTGTGAACTTCCAAGCCAGAGACAGTAATTCACGGTTAACTCTACATTGATAACCTGCAACATGGCATACCCTAGTTTTATGCCATCTGTTCCCCAATCTCCACTGCGATGAATGAGCCCGGAAGCAACAGGCATTTCACTTCCGGGTTCAGAACTGTCATTACCGGCTGCTGTAGCCAGGTAACAAGACAAGCACGATTAGCGAATACAAGTGCGCACATAGGGCCTACACATGTATGTAAACAACGATTGCACCACATGTGTGAGGTATAGCTGTGAATGTCAGAGTGAGAGCGGTAATCCTAAGGTCATGGTTTATCTCTAAATTAATAACCTGTAAAGTATCGCCTAAGGAAATTTTTAGGAACCGTAGTTTTATGCTATTTCACAGGCACACACAATTTTGAGTCTTGATATGTTTTGGTATCTATATACAACCCCAATTCCCAAAAAGTTGGGATGCTGTTTTTAAATCTATTTAAAAGCACAATGTAATAATTAGCAAATCTCATCAAAATTGCCTTCTTTTTTTTTTTTTCTTGAGTGAGTAACTTATATAGCGCTACAAATGCGAACTAAATCGCCTCAAGGTGCTTACATCCAGTGTCGTCCTGATCCTTCAGAATAGGTGGGTCTTAAGTTTTTTTCCCGAAGGCCCGATGGTTTTCTTCCATGCGGATGTCCCTGTGTAGAGCGTTCCAATGGTACACTGTTTATCCACTTCAGCCCCGGAAGATTTGGCTGCTCAATGACCAGGCCATTTTTTGCGATACGGCACTGCGTCGCTTTAACTGACAATTGCACGGTCGTGCGACACTGCACCCAAACAAAATTGGCGTCCTTTTATTTTACCATAAATATATCTTTCTTTTGGTGATATTTGTTCATCTCTGTGTTTTTTTTTTGTTTTGTTTTTTTGGGCGCTATAAACAAAAAAAAGTGCCAATTTTGAAAACAACACAATATTTTTTTACTTTTTGCTATAATAAATATCCCCAATTTCTTTTTAAAAAAAAAAAGCAAAATTTTTCCCCCAGTCATCTTCCAAGTCAGCCCTTGAGAGATGGAGCTCCTCCTCACAATCAGGAAACACATTGCCAATAATTTTCCTCCCCTTAAGAGGCGGTCCCTGGTCAGTCTTAGTGTTTCCTCTGCCCGGAGGAGACATGTTGCCAAAGGACCTGAGGGGGGGCTCCATCTTCCATGGGCTGACCGGGACAGGTGTCTGCGGGTGCAGCAGTTTTTTGTTAGCAGGGCTGACTGTATGGAGCCTCTGTGCGGCAGGGGGTCAGTGGACCTTACCGGAGCCATGTTACTGGCATGGAGGAGGTCGGTTGTTGTGGCCACGGGCAACCCTCCTTGGGCTGCGTGCAGGAGGTGTCCCGGATTTGCATTTCCTCTGTGCCCAGGCAAGGAGAAAGGCGCCGGTGCATCGTTCCCTTGGCGGCGTCAGCGGGGGGTGGCGTGTACCCACGACTGAACGCCGCTTGACCCAGAAGACGCAGGCGTCCTTTCCGGGGCGGAATGATGTCATCGGCGTGCGCCATGGAAGAAGGTCCAATCCCCTTTAACCACTTCCCGCCCCGTCAATAGCAGATTGACGTCCGGGAAGTTGGTTCTGTTATCCACACTGGACGTCATATGACGTCCTGCGGGATAACAGCCGCCGCACGCACGGGGGGGCGCGCATCGCGGCGATTGGTGGGTCAGTCTGACCCACCGCTACACTGATCTCGGTAAAAAGCCTCCGGCGGAGGCTTTTTACCACGTGATCAGCAGTGTCCAATCACGGCTGGTCACAATGTAAACAGGAAGAGCCGTTGATCGGCTCTTCCTCACTCGCGTCTGACAGACGCGAGTAGAGGAGAGCCGATCGGCGGCTCTCCTGACGGGGGGGTTCGCGCTGATTGTTTATCAGCGCAGCCCCCCCTCGGATACCCACACTGGACCACCAGGGAAGCCCCCCAGGACCACAGGGAAGCCCCAAGCATGTGGATGGCCCCCATGGCCATCCACATGTAGTAAAATAAAAAAAATGTAAAAAAAATATGCCAATCAGTGCCCACAAATGGGCACTGACTGGCACTATGATGGCACCACCTCAATGTGTGGTGGCTGGCATTGCTGGGCATCAGTGTCCATCAGCGCCACCTATCAGTGCCGCCTATGAGTGCCAATCGGTGCCGCCTATGAGTGCCAATCAGTGCCACCTCATTGGTGCCCATCAGTGTCGCCTTGTCAGTGCCGCCTTATCAGTGCCCGTCAGTGCCGCCTTATCAGTGCCCGACAGTGCTGCTTTATCAGTGCCTGTCAGTGCCGCCTTATCAGTGCCCGTCAGTGCCGCCTTATCAGTGCCCGTCATTGAAGTAGAAAAGGTACTTATTTACAAAAAAAATTTACAGAAACAAAGAAAAACGTTGTTTTTTTTCAAAATTTTCGCTCTTTTTTTATTTGTTGTGCAAAAAATAAAAATCGCAGAGGCGATCAAATACCACCAAAAGAAAGCTCTATTTGTGGGAACAAAATGATAAAAAATTTGTTTGGGTACAGTGTAGCATGACCGCGCAATTGTCATTCAAATTGCGACAGCGCTGAAAGCTCAAAATTGGCTTGGGCAGGAAGCTGTATAAGTGCATGGTATTGAAGTGGTTAAAGGCGCTGGAAATTCGAATGGCTGGCTGGTGCTACTAGCATGGACGCGGCTGCAGGCTACATCACGGATGCCACAGCAAGCCAGGATGCTGGAAGAGGATGATATTCCGTCTGCCCAGGCTCCAGGAGGCAAAAGCAGCAGCAGGATACAGTTGGCACCAGTGGGTGACCTTTGTATCCATTGTATTGGGACAGCAGCTAGGTGGTGATGGTGCACTAGCAAGCTGGGGCCAGGGGGTTACTAGTGTCACTGGGTGTGCACTTTAGTAATGTATGGTGCAGTGTGTTTATTTCTCACTGCCATGGGTCCCCCTGTGTTTATCTTTTGGCAGGTGAAACCACCTAAAGAGCCAAAGCCCACTCCCAGAAAGCGGTGTGCAAAGTGTGCTACCAAGATGCCCTTGGAATACACAGAGCCGCTATGCAAAATTTGCATTGACAAACTGATTAAAAAACAGTCAGATGCAGTTTATGCAAACATTTTTGGATCCGTGAGGGATGATATGGCTACCACATTTAAGGATCTCAAAAAATTCATCACAGAAGTTAAAACTCCAGCAGTTCCTTCTGGAAGTTCCTCTCCCATGGCCTCCCCTAGATCAGAAGTCGCCTCAGGGTCGCATGAGTCGGTGAGTGAGCGAGCCGGCAGTAGCGCAGCTAGCGTTATGGCTACAGACCGCTCAGAGTCAGAGTAGAAGATGGGAGAGAAGAAATGAAAGGGACCCAAATACAAATTCTCTCTAGAAGATGTGGATGATTTGCTTGGGGCCATTTATGAAACTTTGGAAATTGATCATGAAAGCCTTCCAAACATGACCTGTACCAAGGTCTGAGGAAGAAAAAATCCAGTATTCCCAGTTCATCCGGTGATGTCAGATACCGTGAAAAACAAATGGGCAGACCCAGAAAATAAACCCTTCTTTGCGGTCAGTCACAAGAAGCGGTTTCCTTTCAGTGACGATCCAAAGGAAGTGTGGAACAAAAATCCCAAATTGGATGCGCCACTTTCCAAGGTTTCCAAAAAGTCTTCATTAGCATTTTGAAGATATGGGACATCTTAAAGATGGCATGGATAAGAGAGTTGACGTTATTCTGAAAAGAGCTTGGGAGACAAGTGTCGCTAGTCTGAAGCCAGCGCTTGCCACCACTAGGGAGGAGATTCTGAAGACACTTCCAGTTCTCTCCAAAGCCGTGGGCTACATTGCGGATGCATCCGCAGAGTCCGTCAAGCTGGCAGCAAGGTCAGGATGACTAGCTGTTGGAGCAAGACGTGCGATTTGGATGAAAACCTGGACAGGCGATTCTGCATCCAAAACGAGGTTGTACAATCTCCCATTTACTGGGGATTTTCTTTTCGGTTCAGGCCTAGACGAGACCTTGGAAAGAACAGCAGACAGGAAGAAAACCTTTCCTGCTGAAAAACACAAGCCTCCACAAAAAAGTTTTTTCCGTGGACTAAGAGATCGTCCCCAAGAAGAGAAAAAAGACTACCCTAAATAAGAACTGGACGGGTCACAAAGGGAAACCAAAGAGTAATGTCCTCTTTGGCTCTCCTAACCAAACCACCAAACAATGACAACAGAGTGCCAGTAGGGGAAAGACTGGCTACCTTCCTACCTCAATGGCAGAAGACGACAGACAATCAATTTTATTTTGGACATTATTGCAAGGGGCTACTCCCTGGAATTCAATTGTCATCCTCCAGAGAGATTTCTATTAACAAAACTTCCCAGGTATCCAGAAAAAGCCAAGGCTCTTCCACTGTTGCTAGGGGAGATGGTGGACCAGAAGGTCCTTACTCCACTCCCAGAGAAAGAAAGAAGAAAGGGTTTTTACTCATGTTTTCGTGATCAAAAAACCTTCAGGGAATGTTTCGATTGATACAAAATCTAAAGCCCTTGAACCAAGCGATTCATTACAAAAAATTTCGCACAGAGTCCATATTTTCGGTCCAAAACATCCTGCAACCAGAAACGCTCATGGCGACCATGGATCTCAGAGATGCATATCTCCACATTCCCATCCGAGAAGAGTCCCAGAGATATATCTAAGGTTACCGGTGGAGATGGAGGGAAAGGAATACCACTTTCCAGAGCAGAGCTCTTCCTTTCGGATTATCCTTGTCACCAAGGATATTCACCAAGGTATTGGCAGAAGCTCTGGCCCCTCTAAGGTTGAAAAAGATGACCGTAATACCGTACTTAGATGACCTATTGTTCGCAGCACCATCAGAAGCACAGCTGATAAAAGACCACACAGAAGCTCAACTGTGGTTGAAGTCGCTGGGCTGGATTCTAAACATAGAAAAGTCCAATCTGTGTCCCACTCAGAACATCCAGTTCCTGGGGTATCTGCTCATCTCCATAGAACAGAAGACTTCCCTACCGGAGGAGAAGATCCAAAACCTCATCAAGAGGGCGAGTTCAATACAGAGCAACCTCCCGATAACTATCAGGGTGCTGATGTCGGTTCTGGGTCTGATGACATCATCAATACCAGCAGTCCAGTGCGCAAAGTACCATCTAAGGCCACTTCAAATATTTCTCTTAAGAAACCAAAGAGAAGATATGGACAGGTCGGTTTTACTCCCGACATCCGTGAAGAGGTCGCTGTGGTGGTGGAGGGTCCACACGAATCCAAATCGGGGTCTGGCTTGGTCATTTCCGATCTCGCAGAAATTGACCACAGACGCAAGCAGTTGGGGTTGGGGAGCTCACCTAGCAGGGCAACCTGCTCAGGGGAGATGGTCCCCAGAAGAAGCCAAGGCATCTTCAAACTGGAGAGAACTTATGGCGATAGCCAAGGCCATAGAGTTCTTCCAAAACCAGCTCAGAAGTCATCACTTTCGGACAACGCCACAGCCGTGGCTTATATGAACAAGCAAGGGGGCACAAGAAGCCCATCCCTAAGCCACATCTCCAATCAAATTTGCCAATGGGCAGAAGGGAACCTGCTATCACTGGGAGCAGTCCATCTAAAAGGGGGAAGACAACCAAGTAGCGGACTTCCTCAGCCGCCAGGAGATCTCCCAAGAGGAATGGTTATTACACCCAGAGGTGTTCAGGGAAATTACAGCCTGCTGGGGAGTTCCAAACAGACCCGTTTGCCTCTCGAAAGAATGCTCAGATGAAGTATTTCTTCTCGCTAAACCAGCAAGATCAGCCTCTAGGGATAGACGCTCTCCAACATCCTTGGAACTTCAAAATATGCTATGCTATGCCCTCCGGTTCATCTGATTCCGCGGGTGGTAAAGAAGTTTCTACAGGAACAGACAAAACTTATACTGATCGCACCATACTGGCCCAAAAGAGCCTGGTTCTCTCAACTCCTCCAGTCTCTCGGCAGAAGAGCCGTGGCTTCTACCTCACAGGACAGACCTGATGTGTCAGGGTCCCCTGACAGGCCTAAAACAAGAAAGTTTCAAATGGGCGGCCTGGTTACTGAGGAGGACATCTTGAGATCTAAAGGACTCTCAGATAAAGTGGTGGCAACGCTTCTGAGCGCTAGGAAGCCAAACACCAGAGCCATCTACAGAAAGACCTGGAGGAAGTTAACAGTTGGTGCACTGAAAACAAAAGACTAAAAATGGATACACCGACCATCCTTGAATTTTTACAGCAGGGCGCTGATAAAGGGTTAGCGCTAAGTACACTGAAGGTTCAGATTGCAGCGCTGTCGGTGTATCTGGAACGGACACTACAAGAGGACCCGTTGGTCTCTCGTTTTTGCAGGGCATTAGCAAAATACAAAAAGCCCAAGACACAAGAATGTCCCACATGGGATTTGTCGTGGTGCTCAGGGGGATCATCAAACCTCCCTTCGAGCCACTACAAGATGCATCTTTAAGACTATTGACTCTTAAAACAGTTTTCCTCGTAGCCATCACAACGGCACGTAGGATAGAATTACAGGCTCTATCTGTTAGAGAGCCTTTTCTAAAGATTCATGACGATCAAATTGTCCTTCAAACAGATCCGGGATTTACTCCAAAAGTGACGTCAACTTTTCATAAGTCCCATGATATAGTCTTGCCTTCATTTTGCAGTTCACCAAACAGCAAAGAGCAGAAACTAAGTCTTCTTGATGTCAGAAGGTGTCTACTTCAATATTTACAAGTCACTAATGAATTCAGAACATCAGATGCTCTATTTGTCTTGTACGCAGGCCAACTGAAGGGTAAACAAGCATCCAAAAAGACGATAGCCAGATGGATCAAGGCAGCCATACTAGAGTGCTACAGTGTTATGGAGATAACACCGCCTAAAGAAGTTTAAAGCTCATTCAACAAGGGCTTCAGCAGCCTCTTGGGCAGAAAAGGCAGGAGCCACTCCAGAACAAATCTGCAGGGCTGCAACCTGGTCAAGATTCTCGACCTTTGTTCAGCATTACAGACTGGATCTGATTTCCAGCCAGGACCAGGCTTTTGGTAGGAAAGTCCTCCAAGCCGTTGTCCCACCCTAGATCCGGTGAGTTCTTGGTTATCTTCTTAAGGGCTGACTTGGAAGACGACTGGGGGAAAAGCAGTTAGTTTCTTACCGGTAACTCTGTTTCCAGTAGTCTTCCAAGGCAGCACGATCCCACCCTAAAATGTCTGACCTTGTGGGGTTGTGTTGTGTATTATGTCGTTTCAGATTCCGGCCTTCGGTTCTCGGGGATGACTGACCAGGGACCTGAGGGACCGCCTCTTAAGGGGAGGAAAATTAATGGCAATGTGTTTCCTGATTGTGAGGAGGAGCTCCATCTCTCAAGGCCTGCCTTGGAAGACTATTGGAAACAGAGTTACCGGTAAGAAACTAACTCTGCTTTTCACTCCGTTTAGGCCGATATACATATTTTTGGTAATAAAAAACGCAATAAGAATACATAAGTGTATATTGATTTGCGCAAAATTTATAGCATCTAC
Organism: Rana muscosa; assembly: GCA_029206835.1. Classification (NCBI taxonomy): domain Eukaryota; kingdom Metazoa; phylum Chordata; class Amphibia; order Anura; family Ranidae; genus Rana; species Rana muscosa. Next base: position 887,091,519 of record CM055116.1, read on the forward strand.
AAAATAGGGGATAGATTTATGGCATTTTTATTTTTTTACTAGTAATGGCGGTGATCAGTGATTTTTATCAGGACTTTGACATAATGGCAGACAGATCAGACACATTTTTGGGACCATTGACAATTTATACAGCGATCAGTGCTATAAAAATGCACCGATTACTGTGTAAATGTCACTGGCAGGGAAGGGGTTAACACTAGGGGCAATCAAGGGGTTAACTGTGGACCCTAGTGTGTGTTCCAACTGTAGGGTGATGGGAGTGACTGACAAATGACAGATTGTTGTTTCTAGCTTGTAGGAACACACGTCCCTGTTCTGGCTCTCGTGTGTGGCCGGCGGTCACCGCGGCCACGTGCATCGGCACCCCCGCAGTGCAGCGGGCGTGCGCACGCCTGCTATCCCGCTTAAAGGGACAGACATACAGCTATGGCAGCTGGTCAGCAAGCGGTTAAACATTTATGTTCTTTTTTTTTCTTATTTTTTTTTCTTATGTTCTTTTTTTTCTATTGTAAAAAAAAGGGGGGGGGGGGTTTATGAAATTTTCAAATCTTTTGTATTCTGTTTTTATGTAGATTTCATAAAGTATCCCAACTTTTTACGAATTGGGGGTTGTATTCAATGCAACCTCATCTTTTTATTTTACGGGGAAAAAAATAGGTATTGCATTTTTACTTTTAGCTTTTTTTATGAGGAAATAGTCCCAAATGAGAATATATTATAACAGCTACAAATTGGTGGAGTACTCTCTGACACTGTAAGGACCTGTGTGTCGACCGCTTCTGAGATCATTCAGAATTCATTCACAGGTGCATATGATCTGTATTTAAACTGTATTTTAATAGTTGACTAACTTTAACGTGGGAGGAGCAGCAGCGCAACACAAACAGAGATTACATCTTGATTCTAGAAAAAAGCGTTGAAAGTGCAGTTTACAATATCTATTCTACATCCGGTAACTGCCTTGTTTTAATTTTATTTCCTTGTGTTCAGCAAAGGAGACCATTGTTCAAGAAGGGTCGAACGCTTTGCTAAAAGAGGAGGAAACACAGATTGCTACCCTTCAACAAGAACTTGCTCATATTTACTACAATATGCAGAGATACCAGGGACAGAAAGAGGAACTCAAGTAAATATACATAGCTTATACCAGAAATAGAACTGTTAATTCTTATGAATTGAGTGCTAGTAAAATCTCCTATTCCTTTTCCAGAGCCTGGCAGAGGCATGCCCATGTGTTAAGTAGATGGTTGGAATCTGGTGACCCTGGGGAAGATTCTGCAGAAAAAGAAATTGCTAAGGAAGTTAAGAATGAACTACAGCAGGTACTAAAATTCATGGTTTGGAGATTTTGCCCACCATCATCTGGTTAAAAGAAAAATGTAACCGAGAATATTTGTATGCTGTTGAAATTACTCAATGCCCATTTTGATATGGAGATCCAAGGGCTTTAATACTTTAGACATTTAGCAAATATACTTATTAGGAGTCCTTGCTTTCCTCTGACTTCACTAGCTGCATGCCTATTCCAGGTCAGTTGCTCAAGTGTTTAGGACAGAAACATATCTGAAGGAGGTCGGCAATAACAACCTTCATAATTCTCTAAATACAGTTTAACAGCAATTGAGCACATTTTAAATATGTTTTTTTGAGTTTAGGCAGTTAAAGGGGAACTAAACCCTCCTATTCTATGCAGCTAAGGAAGCAGCCATCTTGGCCTCTGTTTAATCTGCAATTGCCATGGTGTTGCACGCCGTTAAATGGGTGAGTTTAGTTTGACTTTAAATTAGGCACTAAAGGGAGGGTTATAATCCCGGTCAGGTTTTGTTTTTTTGCCAGCTGTGTCACATTGGGGAGATTTCCTTTCACTTCCTGTCCCCTAGCCTAAATAGGAATTGATGGAAAATCTCTTCAAAGCGAAGGAATCCTTGGTTGTCACTATAGTCAACAGAACTAGTTGGTCCCCAGTTAGATTTCCCCTGTACATCCTCAATTCCCAAAAAGTTGGGATGCTGCGTACATACATAAACACAGCATGCAAATCTCATAAACCAATTGTTTTTTCACAATAGAAAATACAAAACATAAAATATTTAAATTGAAAAAATGTACCATTTTAAGAAAAACTAAGGTAATTTTGAAATTGATGGCTGAAACACATCTCAAAAACGTTTGCCACAGTCTAGCATCCTTTTTTTTCCTTTCTTTTTTTTTTTTTTTTTTAAGTGTTACTAAACCTTTTTACCTTAATGCATTGTTTGTATTGACCACTTCCGGACCACCCACCGTAAATATACGTCGCTACTTTGAAGTTAAATACTGTTGTCATGGCAGGAGATAGCTGCCATAACCCCGATATTTTTATTTGCGGCGGGCGGTCCGCTTTAAGAGAAAAGTGGTCTCAGCAGCGCCATTCCACGAGCGGGCCCAATTTTGAAGCATGACATGTTGGGTATCAATTTACTTTTACTTTACTTTAACTTGTAAACAACAAGTTTCAAAAATAGGCTTGGTCCTTAAGTGGTTAAGGTAAAAAACGTTCAGTTTCTCTGTGCCCCCCGATCCCTGTGTGAAGAGTAAGAGCGGGGAGAAGAGATCAGCGCTTTACCTGCTGCATCTTTTCTTCCCTTTTACTTCCTGTTTACACAGCATTCGAAAAGCCGCCATTGGCTTTTGCTGGTGTCCATCAAATGCAGTGAAAAGGAAGTGGGGGCGGCTCCATAGACACACAGGTTGGGAGCATGCAAACAACACTTCTCCCAAAACAAAGAGGAGGAGCCAAGATCACCGCCGGGGACCCCAGAAGAGGAGGATTGGGGCCACTCTGTGCAATACCACTGCACAGAGCAGGTAAGTATAACATGTTTTTTATTTTAATTTAAAAAAAATCTTTTGACTTTTAATAATACCCTGTAAAGTGAGGAAAGCAGTTGCTGGAGTTTTCGGAAAGGAATGTTTCATTCTTGCCTGACATAGGATTCTAACTGCTCAACAGTCCTGGCTCTTCTTTGTTGTATTTTTCTTTGCAAGATGCGCCAAAAAATTTGCAATTGGTGAAAGTTTTGGACTGCAGGCAGGCCAGTTAAGGAATAAGTTTACCTTTTTAAAAAAATAAATAAAAAATAAATGCACCTTTTTTTGCATGTAAAAAAATATGCATGTATTTTTTATTTTTTTGCAGTGGACCTGTAAACCATTGCAGCCACGATCAGCAGATTGTGGGTGTAATGCCACAGTCCTCCAGACTGTCTGTACCTCCCATTTGGCCAGGCAGTTAATGTGACCGACTCAATGAACTAACAGAGCGCTCAACAGTGCCGTTTTAGTTCATTGAGAACTCCCAAGCTGACAGCCGTAAAGGGTTTCGGATCGTGTCGTTTTCCCCATTCACAGAACACTGTTATTGGATGTTTTTATTGCAGATTGTGACAGCGGGGGAGAAGATCCCCTGCTAGTTGTCAGAACAGGGGAGCAGGGGTTCGTGCCATCTGTAACATGTTGCACCCTAAATATGGGTGTACCATGTTATAAAAGGTGAACTTATCCCTTAAGCACCCAGACTCTTCTGCTACGGAGCCATGCGTTTGGCGTAGATGCAGTTTAGCATTTTCCTGTTAAAATATGCAAGGGCTTCCATGAGAAAAAAATTAATCTGAATGTGAGCATATGCTGCTCTAAACCCTGGATATATATTTCTGCATTGATGATGACTTTCCAGATGTGCAAGCTGCCCATTCCATACCATCAGAGATGCAGGATTTTGAACTGAGCGCTGAAGGTCTCTCTCTTCTTTAGTCCGGAGGACACGGCACCCATGGTTGCTAATAGAATGTCAAATTTTGGTTTGTCTGACCACAACAGCTTTTCACTTTGCAACAGACCATTTTAAATGAGCTGTGACCAAGAGAAGGCGCAAGCATTCCTCGATCATGTTCAGCTATGGCTTCCTCTTTGCACGATAGAGCTTTACCTTGTATTTTTAGATGGCACTGTTTTTGGATGAATTTTTAGAAGTATTCCTGAGTCAATGTCTATTACAGAGTTATGCCTGTTTTTAATGCAGTGCCACCTGAGGCCTCAAAGATCACGGGCATCCAATATTCTGTTTCGGCCTTGTTACTCACACAAAGATTTCTCAAGATCCAGATGATGATATAGTTAGTCTTTGAAATTTTATGTTAAACAATATTCTGAAATTAGTGGGTTAGATGTAGAAGGTCTGCAGGAAAAGGAAGGATTAACAGATCTTATACTTAAGGCAGGGGATGTCAATTCCATAGAGAACTATGTTTGTAGAAAATGGAAAGGAACTCCTTCACTCAGTAGCTGCTCTAATGTATACTTCAAAGGAGTTGTCAAAAAGCCTTCCATCAAATGGCACCTATCCTTAACTGCGTCTGTCACCTAGGCTTTAAAGCCCAAGTCCAGGTTTCTTGTGACTGCAAATAGTTTGTTTGGACCAGGCTGGTTGAACCATTTACTTAACTAATACATGCGCTCATTGGAGCGCGGTATAAACTGTATGTAGCATCAGCTACATCCAGTATACAGCGCTGTGTCCTCCCCATCAGGATAAGGACTTCCCATTCTCCTCCTGGGGGGAAAAGAAAAATCGAGATGGGCTGAGTGCTGTTCAACCATTCACAGGAAGTATTGGATTTTATCAATAAATACAAGGCTACCTCTGATTGGTTTAGGTGGAGCTTGTGATATCATTTGCCTGTCTCTCCAATTCAGCCAATCGGGGAAACCATGTCCACATTGTTGGTTTCATTCACGATCTAGGCTTTGTCCAACATGGTGGTCATAATAAGGGGTCTTCATAGTCTCATTGGCAGGAATGGACCAGTATAAACACCCTGCGACATACTACAATTGTTGTACATGTGCCAAGGTGAGCCCTGAACGCAGGAATCCAGTGCCTGAAGCAACCATTACTGGTTGATCCTGCTATCATGAAGTCCAGGTATGGTTCCTTAGGTGTACTTGACGCTAACCAAGCTGGAACCTGCTAGTGAGCCATGAGGTAGTCAGAGAGTGGGTGGAGTTGTATGGAACCACTAGGGGCAAGCTCAGCAAAGCTTTTGCCAGCGTCCAGTCACCTAAAAGTAGTGGCATATATGTTATCACCAACAGAGAACTCACCCCCTTTCATGTTTTATGCACCAAATTTAATGTGCCTGCACAGGCCCATTTTAGGGATCTTTAAATCGCTCATGCCTACAGGTGTCAGTTCTTAGGCCAACCAGTAGAATTGGCATACTCCGAGCTCGAATCCACCCTTAGAGCTGAGACATGGGTTTCTCCAAGTCTTTCACCCGATGGGTCCCTGCTGGTTGCTGCCGGGCCCCGGGTTGTCCTCCCTCCGCAGGAAATGGGTGGGGGACATTCCGGAGCTGGACAAGGATGACTGGAGAGAGATTTGCGACTTTTTTCCCCTTCTCCCCTCTGGTCTCAGCTAGGGACAAACCAGTCCAATACAAAATTGTGCATAGAGCTCACTACATGCCTCACAGGCTGCACCAGATGTCGCCGGCGCGCTGGTGTTGCTCCTACCAACCGGGTGACTTTTTCCAAATTTTTTGGGTTTGCCCAGCAATCGAACATTATTGGAAGGAAGTACTCCAGGTGATTGCAAAGTTCACGAAGACTTGTGTTCCTTATGATCCTAAATATTGTCTGCTGGGGCTGGTGGAACAAATGACAATGCTCAGGGCCAGGAAAATACTCATATCCCTACTATTGTACTATGCTCTTAAGGCCATTACGATGAACTGGAAACAATCGTCCCCTCCCTCTGTCAGATTCTGGAAAGGCCTAGTGAATGCTAGTTTGCCCCCTATATAAAGCGACTTACTCAGGCAGGGGT